>CM074861.1:33620000-39080000 GCA_037501455.1 Lantana camara | reverse complement strand
ATCAACTTCAAGCTTATATCACCACTCATCATATAACTTCAAATTCTTCAATAATTCATGCATAAATTCAAGGTAAAATTATTTATTCATGTTTCTAACAACAATTAAACCATTTATCTCAAGAATTCATGAACCCTAGCTTCATACATAATTCCAAGAATTCATGCATCTAACCATCTATACCTTGAAATGAAAATAAATGGAAGAAGATGATGGAAATAGATGATTGAGCTCCAAAACATGTAATTTCCTTGGAAAACTTGGATGAAATCAATGAAATCTCTCATTCCCTTCTTCATGTTTGGACCGAGAGCACCAAGGAGAAATATGTTGGATGATTATGATGAAATGGAATGAATGGAAGATTGAAGAAGCAAATAACGTGATATATCTCTTGATAAAGTGTGGTATTTGCAATTAAATCCTCCAAAGATATAAGTTCATGCAATTAAGGATGCAAGGATTGAAGAATGATCAATTTGGCCCAAGAAGTCTTCATGCAATTTGGTCCTCACAATTTCAAGGATAGTCATTTAAGGACAATTAACAAGTAACTCATGTTCGGTAATTAATTCACGTAACCACTAAATCCAATTTATAAAATAATTCTCAAGTGACACGTATTTCACATATTTTCACGTAATCATGTTGGAATACAATTTATAAAATTAATATAACGCATGTAAATTGAATAAACAAAAATTATAAATTAAAATCCTAACGCTCGAAACTCACACGTGTCGAGCATACCTGACTATCTGAAAATTGGGGCGTTACATATATATATATATTATATTATACGTATATATATTCATGTTATATATAGGTATATATATGTCTTATACGTGTATATTTAAATATATATATATATATATATATATATATATATGTATGTTATATATATAGACATATGTATATATACGTATTATATATGTGTATATACGTATTATAATATATAATACATATTACAATTGGCACTGCCATTACAGATCCAAAAACTTAGTAGCGTTGCGGCCGGCAAGAATTGTTCCTTGTGCAATCGCGCCGTACCACTGGGCGAAGCTGCGGAAAAAGAAGCTAAAACAGGGCAGAAATGCAGGGGAGGGAAGGGAGTAAAGATGCAGCAGCCAAGCAACGTATTTAACATGTAAAAACTCTCACAATTCATTCCATATATGTTGTCAAAACCGAAGGAAACAAAGACGAAGCTAAGTGATCAAGTTTTTCGTCTAAAACTCCAAGTTTCATGAGATGCATTAATGGTGGTTCATGCTACACCCAACTACCATGAAATAGAAGTCATTAAATCAAGAAGTTCAAATAACCAAAAATCATGCATCAATTCATCACCAAACTCATGCTAGCACAAGGATTCAAAATATGATCTCTAACCCTTACTATTCATCTCATGAACCAAAGCATACTCAAACCTCCATGACAATCCACAAATTATAACTTAAAAGAAGCACAAGGAGAAAGAGAGCACAACCATATTCTTACCTCTTAGATTGGTGGAGAGATGATCAAGATATGAGCTTGAGAATGCAAGAAAGTGAATAGTATCTTCTTCTCATTTTCTTTCCTCAAGTTGCAGCTGCTTTTCTTCTTTTTCCCTCAAAGTGGACGAAATGGAAAGGGTTTAGGGTGATAGGTTGTTTAACCATGGTTAAGTGGGTTCAAATTTGATGTGATTTGGTCAAGGGATGACAGAGTTATGTCCAAAATAGTCAAGGGTGGTACCTTTCATGCACGAGGCTTGGTTTGGTGAAATTTCGGAGGTTCAAACGGTCTTAGAAATATATAAGGCTTCTTTCATTGGATCCGAATCATCAAAATGAGTTCAACAGTGGTGACAAAATTCAACTCCGAATTCCCGAGCTCAAGTTATGACACCCGGAACCCGAGGTGTGCTAAAAACGTTTTAGCCCCTTTTTGGTTCCTCTCCAAGTGAACGACCCAAAACACCAATAAACGAACCCAAAAACATAATACGAGCATAAAAACATGTTTATAACTCATATATCTCATGCATAACAAGTTGGTACAAAAATCAAAATCGAATTTGGGCACATATGGATCAAATACCAAGGCAAACGAGAAAATCATTCAAGTATGCAAGTTCATAACTTATTCAAACAAAACATATAAATCAAGAATAACATTTAAACATTTTAATAAACATATAATTTCATAAATTAAATAATTAAAAGCGCAAGTAATACACTCGTGATGTCATACCTGTACGGCCGAACAGTTTGGGCGTCACAATATTTGTCTCTCTGAATTGATATCCCGAATCATGAAGAAAAATTTTGAACAAGACATATTCGAGCAAATTACATTTTTAGTCCCATAGGATTTTGCAATTTTGGTCCCATATTTTTAAAATTAGACATATTTAGTCCCATTATTTTCAAAAAGTTGCAATTCTGGTCCCATCCATCAAATAGTCGATGAAAAATGTATTTTTTTGCCGTTAAGTACAATTTGGGGCAAAAGTTATTGATCATTAGGCTGTTTTTGTGTGAGCTTGTTTATTAATACCTCATTTTACCAACACATTACCTTAATAAGAGTGATTCGGAGTAATACTTCAAAGTTGATTCAGGGTGCTAAAATGGGGTATTAATAAACGAACTCCAGCAGAAAATAATTTAATAGACAATAATTTTTCCCCCCAAATTGCACTTAATGACAAAAATACTTTTTCCATCAATTATCTAACGAATGAGACTAAAATTATAATTTTTTTAAAATAATAGGATTAATTATGTCTAATTTCAAAGATATGAGACTAAAATTGCAAAAGGTCTAATCCTATGGGACTAAACATGTAATTTGCTCGACATATTCTCTCATAAGCATCTCCCAGAATTATGAAGAAGAAGTAAATATTCTTGGAAGAAATCTTTGGTCATAATCCTTTATTTCTATATACCATAAACTATAATTAGATATGGTTAACATTAGCTAGAGTTAAGAAAAGAAGTTGAAGTTAGTAATTATTGTAATATAAGATTCAAATTCCACTTGGTGCGTTTTAATTGCTCGACCGAGCCGGGTTTGGGCAAGAATTAGCGGTTGTATGTTTGATTATAAATTTACTTTAAATAGCATATAAGATTTGGAACATGCAAATATATTTTTTTTTTTTTTAAGAAAGGAATCGGTTAAGGGTTATATAATCGAGTACCCTCATAAGTAAACCAATTCAACAATAAGTATAAATATATTTATTTATGATCGACATATTTTCAAGCACAACCAAATTGAAGTGTTCACATTTACAAACAAAAGTCACCATTACGAGCTCTATATTGGGCTAGATTTTAGTACTTGTTTCTAACACTAATCAACTTAAATGGATCATCTACTGATCTTCAAAAGAGACGTCCAAAGATTCGGGCAAAAGTGGTGGGAACTAGAGTTGTTCTCATCTGGCAACCGACGATTGCAATTATTTTGATAACTTCCAGAGGGCCTTGTAGCTCAATTTTCAGCTGGCATCAGGCAAAATGTACCAAGTTCCAACTGCATTTACAAAGTTACATGCTAACTGCGCGTCACAACTCCAAACATTTCCAGCCGAATTGCTATCCTCCGACCAACTTCTCAAATACTGTAATAGGCCAAAAGTTCTCGAGTCATGTCCATGATCAGTATATAGCTTAGTGGAACAAACAAATAGCTTAACGGTAAGTATTTGCACTTGTGAACAGAGAGATCACGGATTCGAGTTCTTTTAGTGTGTGTGCGTGTATGTTATAAAAAAAAAAAACAACTTATAAGATTTTACATTTTATAACATGTCAAATCTTATTGTAAAAATAAAATCTCTTAAGTATTTGAATAAAAATCTGGTTATGAACTTATAAGTTATATATAGTTTAAAATATTGCAATAAGCTTGTATTTTGCAATCACTTTTTTTTTTTTTTTTTTATAAAGAAGCTAATAAGAACTTATTTTACAACTAATTATAAGTTGTTTGGGGGCCAAACACTTTTTTAAGTGATCCAAAATTAATTATATTTCAAGCACTAATAAACACAATCATAAAAAAAACAACGAAGAGAAAATTATCAAAATCGTCCCGTAAAATGAACCATATACAAGTTTCGTCCCAAAAGTGGGCAATGTCTCACTTTTAGTCCCATAAAGTGACATTTGTCTTAATTTTGGTCCCATTGACCACTTTCCGTCCAAAGATAACGTTTGACTGTTAAAAAAGCAACTTTTTAGCCCTTTTGGTTCTTTTATATTTTCAAAACTGCCCAAAACTATTTAAATTCCATATTTTCACCCCCAAACTATTTAAATTGTATATTTTCACCCCAAACAAAATATAATATATATTATATATAATATATAATATATATGTATTATATATTATAATACGTATATACACATATATAATACGTGTATATATATAATATATGTATATATAATATTTTATAATATATATATATATATATATATATATATGTATAATACGTATAATATAAACAACTGTGAGGTTATTACCGAGGCCCTCACCTCATTCATAAACAACCGAATCCAAGTGTACATACAATGAGAAGAGATCCAAGGACCCAAAACACTAGAAAAAGAAAAGTGCCCACTCCTAATCATGAGTATAGAGCTCACATGGGCATAAACATTGTGATCAAAATGGTCAATGTGCCCCTTCAGGTTGTTCGTACCCAAACATGGGCTACCTTATTTATACAATCCCTACTACACATGACATTCAACGGATCAATCGTTGGCCTCCAAATGAAGCACCCAGGGTCCTAGGCGGCGATAAGCTCCGGCGAGGATCTTATCTGAAAACGTTTGATCTCAACTCTTGTCAAGGCGTCCTTGGGATTATTCACATTGGGATCCGGGTTCCAGTAGAGCAGGCCGTCAATTACATACTTGTTGGCATTCCTCCGCAGAGGTGACCCCCATTCTGTGATCCAGTACCTCAAAATAGCTCCATAATTGTTATGATCCTGCAAAACAAGGATACCATTCCTCGGCCTCCTGCGATCAGTAGTTCCAGGCGCAAAGCTGTTATAATAAATCAAATATAAGCCACAGGATTTTAAAGAGCACTTGGGACCACAAAGTGAGCTTTATATTCAGCTTTCTCCAAAGAAGCTTCTTATAAGTCAAGCAATTCTGATAGCTGATCCATTTCACATGCCCATTAGCGCCTAACAAAACCTGTCTACTAGCCTTTCTACCAAGAAGAAATGTATTATCACTGATACACTTGTCACAATAAATCAACACAGGACTGAAATAACTTGTATAGAAAAGGTGTATCATACCTTTCTTCCAGCAGCCCATGTTCCAATTCAAATTACGAGCTCTCATTTGTCGAGCCTTATCATTCCTTTAATCTCATCTGGAATCGGGTTATCGGGGAATTTCTAGCTTTGTTGAGATTCAACACCTTTGTTAGCTAAGAAATCTGCCACCTCGTTGCCCTCTCGAAATATATGCGAGACCTTAATCTGCAATCCTCTTTCAAGATCTCTGAACTGCAGTAAAAGATGCTGTATTTCGAGATCACCTGCTTGCCCCCTCTTGATAATATCCATGGCCACTTTTGCATCTACTTCAATCCACAATGTTGTGCATCCCATGTTGTATGCTTCCTGCATTCCCTCAATAATGGCCATTAATTCTGCTTTCATGTTTGTTCCTTCTCCAATACCACGGCTATAGGCTGCCAGAACTTCACCGTTATTGTTTCTAATGACGCCTCCAATGCCGGAGGGTCCCGGATTTCCCTTTGATGACCCGTCGGAGTTGAGTTTCAGCCATCCTAAAGGTGGCCGAAGCCATCTAACAATGGTTGGTCTTGCAAGCCTAGACCGCCACACTTTAACATGAAAATATTGGGCTTTGCTAACATCTCCTTTCCACCAAGCAACGTTGATCCTTTTGATCATGTACAGGTTATAGATATGGTTAGTAACTCTTTGGATCACATTATAGGAATTAAAGCTACCTGGTTCATATTTGACATGGTTCATTTCAAGCCAAAGGTACCACATAATAAGTATAGGTATGACAATACGAATATGCTTTTGCCTGCTGTGTGGAATAGATAATCTCCAGTGTTCAATCATACCTGCAACATCATTAGTAGTCATAATGTTCAAATCAAATATCTCTCCAAAAAAATTCCCAAACCTTAAAGATTTTAGGTGCTGAGATGAAGACATGATCAATGGACTCTGTATTGGAACAGCAGCTGCACTTAGAAGCCATATAAAATCCCTTTTGTTGTAACCGATTGTCAACCGGGCTCCAGTTATGAAGGAGACGCCACATAAAGATTACGATTGAAGGTGTTAGTCCAGTAGACCAAATAGCTCTCAGGAGTCCCTCTTTGATCTTAAGGCTTTCCAAGCAGATTTGACGGTAAAAGATCCATGTGATTCTAAACTCCAAGCTGCTCTATCCTGATTACTTCCATTTAAAGGTAGCTTGCTCACCTCGGTCCAGTGAGTATGTCCAAGGATGTCATTTATCTTTTGTAAGCTCCAGTTTTGTCCATCCCACAAGTCAACCACCCGATTCTTTGCTTAAGCCTGTAGAGAAATTCGTCTTGCTCCATTTATCTCTAGAAACCAAAATGTTTCCACTCCCTATTGTCCAAGCAATGTGTTTTTCAACCTCATTCCTGACTTTACAGATTCTCTTCCATATAGGTGAGTGTGTATTCTTTATCTCTACCATCGAAGGTTGCTCATCTCTGCAGTATTTAGCTTTCATAAATCTCAACCACAGAGTATCCTGAGTTCTAAAGCGCCACCATAACTTCCATGAGAAGGAAGTCACCATATCCCGAATGTTCCTAATCCCCAACCCTCCCTCCTCCACTGGGTAAGTTATTCTCTCCCACTTAGTCCAGTGCAATCGTCGAGTTTCGGAGTCTGAGCCCCAAAAGAACTTGTTACATATTCTCTGTATGATATCAATGACCGCCCCCGGAGGCTATAACACATGAAACATGTGCATTTGCATGGAGTAAATGACAGCCTGAACTAGTTGTAGCCGTCCACCGTAAGAGAGTAGAACCGATTCCCAACCTTGTATCCTGGACCTAATCTTCTGTATCATCGAGTCGAAAAGCATAATTTTTTTCCGCCCCACGTGTAGTGGAGCTCCAAGATACGTCATGGGGAGAGACCCTTGGCGGAATTGGAAGAGATCTCGAATCCCATTAGCTGCCCACCCTGCATTCGCACCAAGAATAAATTCGCTCTTATGAGAATTAATTCGTTGGCCTGAGACCTTCTCATATTTGTCCAGCACCTGTTTAATCTGCTCTAAAGACCTGCGCCTAGTGTTGGTGAATATGATGAGGTCGTCTGCATAAGCCAAATGGGTAATAGGGAAAGTAGGCGAGTCGTAAAGGCATTCCGTATCTGTGACAACTATCTTATTCAGTGAGCATGAGAGATAATCCGCTACTAAAATAAATAATGAAGGCGATAGTAGGTCTCCTTCCATTAACAAGAACAGAGAAGTAGCAATTTGAGATACATTTTCTCATCCACTCAATCCATAAATCTGGGAATCCCTTTTTCTGAAGAACACAAATGAGAAAATCCCAATCCACCCTGTTGTACGCTTTCTCCATATCCAGTTTGAATATCACATTCTTGTCCATGTGTCTCGAGTTCAGGGAGTAAACAAGTTCTTGTGCAAGAAGCACATTATCACTTACGAGCCGACCTTTAGTGAATCCACACTAATTTAGAGATATAATCTTAGGAAGGACTGCGGCTAGCCGATTATTTAGCAATTTGGTGACAATTTTGTTTGTAACATTAAATATACTAATCGGGCGATAATCCTTCCAATAGATAGGGTTCTCCTTTTTGGGGATGAGTTATGGTTGTCGCTGTAACTGCTTTAGGAAGCTCAGCACCGTTTAAGAATTCCCAGACTGCCTCAAAAACATCACTTTGGATTATAGACCAGAAATGTTGGTAAAATCGGGCTCCAAAACCGTCTGGACCTGCAGCACTATGCGGGGATAAAGAGAAAACTTTACTGTTAACCTCTTCAGCAGTCGGCAGGATACAAAGTTTCTCACCTTCCTCTTCATCAACCTTAGGCATATCAATGGTAATATCCCCTATCCGAGCTCTATCGATGTCCTGAGAAGTGAACATACTTTTAAAGAATTCACAGGCAGAATCCCCTATCTCCACATTATATTTGATTTCTCGCTGACCCTCGATAATAGACCTGATTTTGTTTCGGGATCTTTGCTTTTTCACAAGTGAATGGAAAAACCTTATGTTTCGTTCCCCATCCGCTATCCATTTGCATCTCGATTTTTGTTTCCAAAAATCCTTTTCCATCGCTAGGACATTATGCAATAAAGCAGTTTGTCTGTTCATCTCCGTGAGGTTACCCTCATTCGGATTCAAGTCATACTCTCGCTCCGCTGCAACTAATTTCATCTCGGCATCCTTGACTTTATCGAATATATTTCCAAACTCCACTTTGTTCCAGATTTTTAGGCGTTGCTTAAGGTTGAACAGTTTATTATGGAGTTTACGAAAACCAGAGCCATGAATCGACTCCCTCCAGCTCTCCTTTACTTCCCGTTCTATATTCGGGTGCCTTAGCCACATATCTTAGAAACGGAAGGCCGACGGGGATTTAGAAGAGTTATCATCTCCTTGAAGCATAAGAGGCGCATGATCAGAGGTATTCCTAGCAAGATGGCGTATGATGGAGCTCAAGAATACCTCATTCCATTTTTCCGACACCAAAACCCTGTCCAATCTTTGCCACAAAGAACCATTTGTCCACATATACATAGACCCTTGGAATGTTGGCTCTAAAAGGCTGCAGTCTTGTATAGCATCATTAAAATCTAGCATCCCTCTGAAATCAGGTTGCCCCCGTCCTCCACGCCTTTGTTCTATTTTAGAAATAATATTAAAATCCCCTCCCACCACCCAGGGTAAGTTTTGCTCTCTTTGATTACGCAAGCATTCCCATATTACCCCTCTATCAACCGTATTGCATGCAGCATAGACAACTGTGAGAAGAATGGGACTGATCCAAGCGACAAAAGTGAGCTTAACATGGAGAAATTGTCTGTTGTCAACGAGCACTTCCACATTTATCCCTTTCCTGCAAAAAAACCATATGTGATTAGTGCAATTTTTAACCACCGAATTCATCCTAAACTTATGACACATACGACGGGAATCCAAATTAGTAAACAGTTCAATGATAGCAGTAAAATTAAAAACATTATATTTACAAAGATTTTTAAGGATAGGGTATCGGCCCCTGTCACCGATTCCTCTAATATTCCAGAAGAGGCCCTTAATCATTGTTTCGTGATAGTTAAGGCTGACGATCGAAGCGTCCTTTTAGAGGCCTGTTCTGTAGCATGTTGAGGAGCTGTGATTTGTTTTTTCTTTTTCTTGACGTCTGTTATAACTCCCTGTTGTCCTCCATCGGGTTCCAGAGATTTCGATCTTCTGTGTAAGGCTGTTGCTTTCAATGTATCCTGATCATCTTCCAGAAGCAGCGACGCCTCTTGATCCTCCCCTTCATCTTGTCGTGACTCCATTTCGTTGTTATTTCCATCCGTACGAAGACCTATTCCCTCGTAACTTTGGGCTAATGCCTTTCTAATTTCCACATCTTCCGGATCCTCCAGAGACTGACCCGAATCTCTGATTTTTATGATAGGAGAGTCTACAAGGATACCCTACTTTTTATCAGTCTCAGCATTCGCCCGTCCAACTTGATCATCCCTCTCTGTTTCAGTGTCCTTTTTCCTTGTATTAACGAGACTTTGAGGCTGTACGTTCTCTGTTTCTCTACTTTTCCTTTGTTCATCTTGCACCCTCGTCCTAGCTATCTCAGTTTCTTCGGATATGTCCAGTGCCTGATAGCGGTTACCTTGTGATGTGAGATCAGCCTACTTATCACTAGTTCTCGCTTGACCATTTGGCCTCACCAATTTGTTGGTCACCTTTGTCCATTCCTTTTCTTTAATCCTGAATTTGCCTTTCCTTCTAGCAGCCCCTGCGTTAACAGCTTCCACATTTGTTTCATTCTCAGTTTGTTCACTATTGTTATTTTTGTTCTTGTCCTCTTCATCATCCACTTCCTCCCTTGTGGGACATTGATTCATCTTATGGTACAATCTGCAACATCTCCTACAGTAGTCCGGAACTGGTTCGTAGTTAATTTCCTGTTGGACGAACTTATTTCGCACCCATACAAATATAGACTTTTGAAATGGTTGGGCCACGTCTAGTTCGATACAGACCCTTGGACCAGACATATTTTTTTGTCTCGTCGTTGCCTCATCAGCTCTTAATGGAATCCCTATAGTTGAAGCCACTGTAAACAACCCCTCCTTCTTGGTAATTTGAGCTTTTAGCCCCGGGAAAGAGACCCATACAGGAACGATGGATTCGATGCTTGGGTCAAAATCCGGTGTCCACTTCAGAACTCTCATAGGGAAGTCTTTAAAGTACCACGTGTCCTTGGAGAAGATTCTTGTGTAATCGTCATGGTCCTCGCATCTTATGAGAACGTGCGTACAATTGAGAAGGCTAAGTTTCACTTCTTTTGTAAATCCCATCTGTTGGAAAACATACTCCAGGAAACGCATAGACGGGTATCCCCTAGTGAATTTACCAACAAGAGCAAATCTAAAATCTTCACACAAATTCTCTTCTTCTTCTTCAGAAAAAACAACCGCTGGCTTTCCCCTATATTCCTCAACTCGACCTAGCGGCGTGAAAGTGTCTAGAACAAAGGACTTTAGTTTGGCGAGGTCATCTGGGTTCTTGAAATCCTTTGCTTTTGATGCCGCCACCCTTGCATAAGAAATTGTTGGGTCCGGCGGCTTGAAGGCCGCCGGTGATTGAGCATTCCCATGTCAGCGTACGCAACCTGGAGAGAAAACCTAAAACCTACGAATTTTTTCGTAAATCTTATATATTATTATTATTATTATTATTATTATTATTATTATTATTATTATATGTATATACATATGTATATATATGTGTATATATATACGTATAATATAATATAATATAATATATATATATACGAGTATATACATATGTATATATACGTGTATATATATATTTTATATTATACGTGTATAATATATATATGTATATAATACGTATATTATAATATAATATAATATAAAATTATATATATATAATATGTTTTAGCAATAAAAGTAATTTTTTTTAACGGAGTAAAAAGTAACTTTTTTAAGAAAATAGGGTAAAAAATAATTTTTTTTAACGGTCAAACGTTATCTGGAAATGGGTCAATGGGACCAAAATTAAGATAAATGTCATTTTATCATTTTATGGGACTAAAAGTGAGGGAAAATTCTAACCCAGACCAGGTTTGGCCGAGCCCAAACCAATTAAAAAGCAAGTGTATTACACTTGCCATTTGATTGGTCACTCTCCCTGAATTTTCCACCAACCACACGGCAAGTGTAAAACACTCACCCCCTCGTTACACCGGTTTGGCCGAGCCAGGCTCGGGCTAGAATTACCCAAAAGTGAGACATTGCTTACTTTTGGGACGAAACCTGTATATGGCTCACTTTACGGACGATTTTGATAATTTTCTCAAACAACGAAAACAGACTTGGAATCAATAGTTTATTTCATTGAAGCATAGAACAGTACCACCACTAAAACAGAGAGACAAAAAACGCGTACAATTAACTGAATGTACAATTAATCAATGTCAAAGATCTACGATTCAACATGAAAATTGAAAACAAATATAAGTTCAGCAAGAATTTGTTAGTTGATCGCGCTGCAAACCCTCCTTATGATCCCATTCGTTCCCGTAAGTGGTGCAATCTCCGACATTTTAATCATAGCGCTGGCGAAATCCGCAGCGAAGGCCCGCGGATTCCGGCTGTATTCTGACACAATACTGTCCGTGGATCCTCCATTGAAAAGAACTTGGTCCGACTGAAGAAGACCCCTCCTTTGCATCAAATTCCTGAAGTAATTGTTGTCGAAAGAATCTGGGGTGACCAAATCAAGCGGCGCCAAATTCGCGTCGCCGCCAGTTTGAGGGCATCGTCGTCTTCTCGTGGTGGCGAAATTGGGCTCAATGTCTGTTCCGTTGCTGTATATCCGATTGCGGAACAAGAAGCATTGGGCTTGACCTAGTGTATGCGCACCTGTAAAAGAAGTATATGAATTTCATGTGAACACGTACGTACATCAATGAAGTATATGGAAAATAATAAAAATGAGAGATTGATTGAATTATGTTGGAAATGTTTAAATATTTAATACTCCTTAATTTCTCACGGTTTAAGCTTTTAAATCAGGTAATTACCTGATAAAGCAACCATGTCCCTGGGAGTGAGTTGTTTGTTACCAAAGGAACGGATAAGTGCTGCAAGATCGGAACCAGGGCCGGGAAGATCACTGTTTGCCAACGAACGACTCGCTGTCGTCGAGTCTCTTCTCCCAAGCCTTACATCCCATGTCGGCCCACCAACCTGTTGATCATTATTGATTGCACAAGATATAAGTATTTTGAAACTAATTATGCATGAATTCGCGAGTGACATCAAATATAGATACATGGATATATATATTTGAAATGTTTAAATATTTAATAATACTCATTTCTAACGGTTTAAAGTTTTACATCAGGTGACAATCAAAATATGTGTACTTACAGCAACCGAGGCGTCACGAGCAGCTAAGGTGAGGATATCGGCACATGAAACAATTCCAGGGCAGGCACGCTCCACCTCGCGCTTCGCCGTTTCTATTACCTCATAGCCCCTGGCAGAATTAACATTAGGAAATGCAGTCTTTTCGGATTGGATGGTTGCGGTCTCGTCAAGCAAGATGGAGGCGTCGCAGCCCAGGACGAAGCAGTCATGGAAGTGGAGTCGAATGAGTGATGCTGCCATGCGCCGCTCAGCTGATATCGCTCGCCTGATTGAATTGCGGACTATAGTTGCTGCGTTTGGACATGTCGTTCTATAGAACGTGGTTGATAGTTGTGCTTCGGACATTGGTGCTAAGAGAAGGAAAGTCGTTGTTATGGCAAATAATATTAATGCATTTAAAGAACCCATTGTTAGAGAACTTTGCGAGGATTAATGAGAGAAGGAGAGTTGAGAAAGATGGAAATATTTTGAAGCTTAAGGGTGTGATGGAGAAGAAGGATGAAATCCTCGTGTATTTATAGAGCATGGGAGTGGGATAATGTCATAATATGGCTGGAAAATTAAAGACAAGTGGTGGTAGTGCTAATGGTCATAAATGGCTGCGGGACGCGTTCATGCAGTACTATTACTACCATTTTGTCCATGCATGATTTGGTCTACGTAAGTGTTCAGCTTTTTTGCATTCTTTTTGACTATGAAAATTCTCCCTTTTTCGTTATCTACTAAAAAAATTGTCCTTTTTTTGGGTAGTGATTTGTCAGCGATCTTGGAATTTTGTATAAAGTCCACGCCTTCCTCACGGACAGCTAATTATTTGAAAATGGGAAGCAGAATCATCCCCTGACTTCACAGCAGTGTTTTTAAAACCGGATCGGACCGGCCGGTTCAACCGGTGACCGTGCCATGTCCGGTCCGGTTGATCCTATAAAACCAATGAGAATCGGATCGGCAGTGAACCGGAAAAACTGGCCGGTTACTCGGCGGTTTCCGCCTTATAAACCGAACCGGACCGGATCGCCGGTTCTTAGAAATAACGTGCTTCTTTCTTTTTTTTCTTTAGTTTTTCAGTTTTCTTCAGAATTTTGAATGAGATAATTATGTGGGGCTGCTCCATAGGAATTGAAATCCAACCTTTCAAATAAGTGACAGAGCCGTGCGGAAGAAAGAAGATGATAGACGTGGTGGGAAGCTGAAAATTTGTGGCGATCTGCTCTTCTTTTGGCCTGCTACAGTGAGGTTTGAAGAAGAAGATGATGAAAGGCAAGGAAAGCAAAAGTTTAGTTTTTGTGGGGCTCTTGATTTACGGCGCCTTGATAAGATTTAGGGAATTTTTTTTTTTTTCCTTTTCTTTTTCTTTTTTATTGTTTATTATTTATTAACTTATTTTTTCTTCTACTTTCCTTTTTTCCATTTTTTTTCAATAGACATTGTACTCTTTCTCTTTTTTTTTTTTTTTTTTTGAAACAACATTGTACTCTTTCAATCTTTTAAATTTCTCAATAATTTTGTAGGATTTTGTTGGATATTACGTAAATAAAATTAAAATTGCATTTTAAATTTTTAGATATTTATTGGGAATTATATGAAAAAACTCAATTTCCTACAAATATTTGGACTTTAAATATGTTTTTATAATTATATAATATTATATATATATATATATATATATATATATATATATATATAATAAAATAATAATAATTTATTTATGACGTCATACTGGTTGGATCAATGGTTGAACCGGTCGAACCGATCCGACCGATAACCAGTAAGGCCACCGATTCATCCTCCGGTCCGGTTTTGAAAACATTGCTTCACAGAAATAAATGGATAAGAAGTTTTAACTTTTTTTATTGGTAAATTACTTTAGTAATGGTCGTCACTTAGAGGAATTAAAATATTGGCACTTGAATGACTTAATCAACGACGGCATTTTCAAAAATATGCTTCCAATAATTAGCTGCCAATGAGGAAGGTGGAGACTTTCCATGAGACGTTTCCATGAGACGTCCAGATCTTGTATTTCTATAAACAATTATGTTTAACATGCGTTTGAGTGACAAAATATAGTTATTAATTAGATGAAGTTCTGTACAAAGGACCGACTACATATTTACTTTTAAGAATTTATTATTTATAATTATTAAATATTCTACTATATAAATAATTTATATATAGTTAATTAATTTATATAATATTTTTACTGTGAAAAAATAAAAACAATCAATTTTTAGCTATTTTTGTTATTATAATATTATTTTATTTTGATTGATGATTATATTAAAATATTTATTTTATTTAAAACAAGAAAAAGGTCAGTTCATTTGCTTTTCTATTTTGACAACTCTGTTTTTCTTCTTTCGAAAATGAGCTATTTTTGCTTCAAATTAATTTTGATCGGTAGTTTATTATTGTTTTCTTTAGTTAAAAATTAAAATTTTTATATAAATGTTATTGGATTTATCATTTATGTTTGAGAAAATTATCATTTTCGTCTCACATGGGGGTAATCTGATGTGTCATACAATCACCACTTAGAATTTATAGAGATGGGGAAACTAGGATAAAATTGAACTCCGGTGAAGATGGAGACGTGGGGTCTACCTACGTTAGAAAGTCGAACTGGGGAATATGGGGGAATTCTCAGTTTTGGCACTCCGACGGTCAAGTCGGTGAAGCAATTACAGAGTCTCAGGTAAGCTAGAGAGAAATTATAGTAAAGGTGTTTGTAATGTAAAACTTGCTTAATAAAAAAGATTGATTCTGTGTTGTTAGGGTACATATGTAATGTAAGCTAGAGAGAAATTATAGTATAGGTGAGGTGAGGACCCTCCAGTAATTCTGTGTTGTAAGGGTACAAATGGAATGTTGCCCCAGACACGTGGTTCAATGAGGGACGTCTGAAGGAAAACATTTGTAGACCTACTAGAAAGGTAACCGTAAAAGTGCCTATAGCGGGTGCACCACCATGTACTATTTGTCAAAGAACACTACTGGATTGTTATCGAGGGGTTAGCTACTCGGTATATGGGGGAATAATATACCATTAAAGCATGGAGTCCCGTGCGGGAGTTGAGGGGCGCTCGAGGCGTCCTAGCTCCAGATGATTTGAGGCACCCTGGGCCTGGGATAAGTCTCCCTCGAGCGCCTTGGCCTCGAGGGCAGCCTTAAGTTGGCAGGAGACCTGAATATCAACCTCGGTCTTCTTGAGGGGAGACTTGTAATTATTCGAATGTTGCAATTCTTTACTTTGAGAGATCCTTGAGGACATTTGAGGTGGCATCCAGGCCACAGGACAGATCCTAGTGGGGCCACATGTTATGGCATGCCCTCGGCAGAATCATGCCTTATCAAATGTAACCCTTTTTCAATTTTGGTCTCAATAGTTTCTATATTCTCAATTTGTATCCCATAAAGTCATTTTTTTCTTAAATTATGTCTCATTGACCAATTTCCGTCCAAAATAAACGGTTGACCTTTAAAAAAATTGTTTTTTACCTCATTTTCTTTAAAAAATTACTTTTTACCCTTTTAAAAATTTACTTTTTGTTAAAACATATTATATTATATATATATATATATATATATATATATAATACGTATTATATTTTATATATATACGTAGGGAAGACTGTAAATTTGGGACAATAGTATACCCCCTTTTTGTATTTTTGGACTTTAATTTGACATTTCCTTAGGGATACTTACTTCCAAAATTTTGAAATTTTGGCCAAATCCAGCCGGATCTTAATTTTCAGGGGACATTCCAGCTAAAGTATTCAAATCGAAAAATAGAGTATTATTTGCAAAAGTTATAGTATTCATGTTTAAAATTGAAGTATGAAAAGGAAAAAGAAATAAGTAAGGGTATTGCAGTCAATTTAGGTGAGTGGGGAGTGAAATCAAATTATAAATTTGAATTGGGGAGTTAGCATAGATTTTTTTTTTACATGGGGGAGTAAATTAAATTATTTCCAATTGGGAGGGAGTTATTAATTATGGCCCCTTATATAGTATATAATATATATTATATTTTGTTTGGGGTGAAAATATACAACTTAAATAGTTTGAGGTAGTTTTGAAAATATAAAAGAACCAAAAAAGGTAAAAAAAAAAAATATATATATATATATATATATATATTTGGAGGGAAATCGGTCAATGAGACCTAATTTAAGAAAAAAGTAACTTTGGGAAACAAATTGACAATAAGACCACTGTTAGTTTTAAAATTGAAAAAAGGTTACATCATGGGATGAAAATAATAATTTTCTCTTTATATTTATATAAGTAGTGCCAGAAAAGTTGTTTTAATTTGAATTGAACCGATAATAATTATATCTATACAAAATCTTTATTTCTTTGCGGACATGTAGATTGTCTTAATTAATATTATTTTGGCACATAAATAGAAAGTAATTATTTTATATTAAATTTTTTATGTGGTATTCATTCTTGATGGCGATCCATTTCTCAAGACATGTGGTCAGATCCAGGGGCGGAGCCAGCTTAGGCGAAGGGGGGCTCAAGACCCCCCTTCGGCCCCCACCAACCCCCACCCCCAACAAAAAACAAGAAGAAAAAAATTATATACCCCAATTTATATCCTATTTTAATTTTTTTTTTCTTTTATGTATAATTTTTATTTTTTTCTCTCTCATATCTTATACTTTATTTATTTATCATAATTTAATAATTATATTAAAATTGGTTATAATATATATATATATATATATATGGAAATTAATTTTAATATATTTAAATAAATTGAGTTTTCTTTATTTGCACACGCAACGAGTGTGTGAGAATTACTAATTCTTATTAAATGTTTAAGCTTTGTATATGTATAAAATGTTCAAATTTTATATATTTATTGAGAATGCTAACTGATGAATTATTTTTTTAAATTGGCATCGTATAGTAATATTTATGCATAGGTATTTTAGCAAAAGATGAAAGAGTTCGATTGCCAACCAAGAAAGAATATAGTGTAGAATTTAATCTTGAAGATATAATGAGTGATCCGGAGTTACGAAAACATATTGAAAATTATGATGTCCACTTTAGAAATCGCATTCAAAGGGGATATATATTTAAGAACCTTACAAACCAAAAGATTATATTTTTTCAAAAACTAAATTTGCAAAAGAGAACCGGTTTTCATGTTAGGTGGTTTGAAAAGCATATATGGTTAGAGTATATAGTAGAGGTCCAAGAATTTTCAGCCTCGGCTGCCAAGAAATCCTGGATCCGCCCCTGGTCAGATCACTCGCGAACAGATCACTTAGCTTGGACTCAGGAGAGAAGCCTTGAAGTTGAGTAAATATTACGATATGAAAGGATATAAGCCAATCTAATTATGCAGGAATCACATAATAATCCGAACATAATCCTCTTGTATATACTCTTTTATATAAAAGAGAATAATATCCTGGACGAAAGCACCAACCCAGAAAAAGAGGCTAAGGAAAAAAAAAAAGGGGTTTTCTGTTGATATTCACGATTCCTATCCATAAAACAAGGATGCAAAGGAATGTTTGTCAAAATTAAACTCAAGCTAAAGATATATTTTTCATAGACATACACGATTCAGTAACATCTACATAAATTTAATTTTATTCCAAACTTAACAAAAAAAAAGTAAAGCAAACGAGCCATTAACTGAAAGTTTAGATTAAAAAAAAAAAAAAAAATGAAAATTGAGACAAAATAACTCATATTTAAATGAAAAGTTCAGAAAATTAAATTAAACGAAAGTCAAATATATAGTATACATATATAGGACATATCTCAGTCATTCGAATTAAAATAATTATTCTTTCGAAAAGTGAGCAATAGTAGTTTTTCATTTGTAACAATAAGAATATTATCTTCTAAGTTACGTATTAAAAAAACAGGGAATTCCCGAAAAATCCCCATATGGGAATTCAAATTCCTCTTTACTCCCTATTTTTAAAAAAGTATACCAAATCTGGTGATTTACTTACGTGATTCTTGAATTTTTATACAACATTTCAAAAAAATGGGGAGTAAAGAGGAAGTTTGATTTTCATCTGGGGAGTTCAGAGGAATTTTTTTAATAATGGGGAGTAAAGAGAAATTTTTTCAACTCATGGGGAGTTTTCAAAGAAGACCCCTTAAAAAAATGGCAAAAATGTAAATTTGGTAATTTAGTTCTGTTCGTTTCAAAATTTGCAATTAAATCCTGCAAGTTTGTAATTTTGATAATTTTGGTCTTGTCCGTTTCGAAATTTGTAATTAAATCTTGTAAGTTCTAAAATTTTACAATTTATGTCCGAATTCAAACGGTGCAGGTTGTACATTCATACCGAGACAAACTCTTCTTTGTTTGAGTTACTTTTACGCATGCAAACCGCAAGATTCCACTTGTCCTGAATTGGAAAAAGTACATAGAGATCTTTGTGGGACCGTAGTCGGCCGTCTCCGGTTTGCTGGTCGATAATATCTTTGAAATTGACTAGCTAGTTAGATTGGTTTGACTATTATTTTCTATTGAAAATAAGTCAGTTGTCCAAGCGAATCACCTTCTTATAGGCTCCGTTGGACGAAAAGACATTTTCGTTCAATGTAATTACGTTTTTTTATTTAAATTTTTTATATTAGATACTCCACATGTATAATAATTTTTTTATACAAGTCAGATATTTTTGTCATGTCATCCCGCCAAGTCCGCAAAGAAATGAGCTACGTGGCCAATTCCGACAACTAGTAAATTTTCTTGAGAAAATCGGACATAAATTGTAAAATTTTAGAACATACAGGACTTAATTGCAAATTTTAAAACTAACAGAACTAAATTACCAAAATTGCAAACTTACAGGATCAAATTTGAATTTTTGCCTAAAAAAATAAGAGCAAAATGCATTTTTAATCCCATACTAATGGGTCATTATCACTTTTGGTCCCATGGTTTTCAAAATTGATTTTTTTAGTCCCGTAGTAATTTTTTTTAGTCACTTTGAGGACTTCCGTCAAATAATTGACGGAAGTCACTATTCATCCATTATTTTTTTTATTTTTTTTGGTCCATATCCGTTAATTTCATATATTATATATTTATTATATATAATACATGTATTATATTTTATATAATATGTAATACACGTATATATTATATATTTTAATTTATAATATGCATTTTGTTATAATAGTCGATTTCCGACGAAAATTTCCGACGAAAATTTGGACGTTTTCGTCTGAAATAATTGGTTTCCGACCACTTTCAGACGAATTTCCGACGAACTCAAGTTCGACCGAAGCACCCTCGTCGCAGATAATTTCAGACGAACTTTCCGAGGAAATTTCCGACGAACTATTTTTCCGACGAAACTCAGACGAATTTCAGACGAAAATATTTCTCGCCCAAAATCCAAAAAATTCCGACGAACCAGATTTGCGGCGAGTTTGCGACGAAATTTCCGACGAAGTTTTCCGGACCATTTTTCGTCGTCAAAATTTCAGACGAAAAGTGCGACGAAATTTCCGACCAAAACACGTTGGTCTAATTTTCATTGAATATTTTTCCGACGACTTTGCGACCACAATATGGGGTCTGAATTATTGACCGACGACATTTCCGACGAAATTTCCGACGAAAAGTATTATTTTATTATTTTTTATGTGTTTTTTCAGACGAGTTTCAGACGAAATTTCAGACGAAAATTGATATATTTCAGACGAACTTCAGACCATTTTCAGACGAAAATATATGAAAATTTCCAGGAAAATCGAATAAAATTTCAGACGAACTTCGTCGGAAATTTCGTCGGAAATTTCACATTTTAATTTAATTTTTTTTTTTTTTTTGTATTTCAAAATTTCATCCTGTATTTTCAATAATTATACACCCCGAAATAAAATGATAAAAAGCCTTAAATTCGAGAATAATGTGCAATACGCCACCAATAAATTCAAAATTCAACCATTGTCCATAAATCCAACAATAATGTAAAACCAAATCCAACTACACGAAATTTGGTAAAATATGCCGAATTACAATATATTCAAGTAATATTACATAAATCCATATGTTGCGAACCCTATGTAACGCCCCGCTCCTCCGATAAATAAGGTACGTCACCTTTCAACCTTTTTGATATGTTTAATCATGTGATTGGTGCGTTGTGTGGCCCTCTTTTGGACTCTTTTAGAGTTAGGGCCCTTTTTGTAATTTTCTTCTTTTAAGGGGTTTTTCCGGTCACTTCTCGTTCGGTAGAGATTTTGACTTCTTTGACCTCTCCTTTGCGTCCGGGGCATCGAGACGAGTCCGTAGACTCTAAGTTTGCCCCATTCTGACTTCGTTAGCCCGTCCTTCCGATTGCTTTTGCGTACGAGGACCAGAGATATATACTCGGGTTTCCTCGTTTTGCGTGCAAATCAGATCAGCTCCAGATGCAGCGTCTTCTCCAGCGATCCGACACTGTTCACACACAGTGGAGGTGTGAAAACACACACATGCCCGTTCTCCCTCGTTTCTCGACGGAATTCGACGAATTGATAGTGAAAATTTACCAGCTCGACGAGCCCGTCCCAACCGTACCAATTTCGTGGGCTGAAAGTGACCAGCGGCGGAGCAGCGGCGGTCCGACGGTGGCGGGTTGCGCCACCTCCACGCCGGCGGCGTTCCGGCGACTTTCGCCGGCCAACCGCTACCCTACCCTATGTTTTTGGACCTTCTCGTTCCATTTCCGGCCTCAGTTCGACGCGAAAACCACCGCAGGTGGTGGTTCTGGCGAGAAGCAGTGGCGGGATTTCGGCCGCGGTTTTGGGCCTTTTCCGGCAGTCCTTTGGCGACGGTTTCTTCAGAGAACTTGTTAGGGATGATGAGGCCAAGCTTTCCGTGTAGGTGGCGTTCAGAGAACCGGCCGGCGGCGGCGGAGCGGTGGCGGACCGGGCCTGGACCGGCGGTCCGATTTTCCGGCGGTTTTTCCGGCGGTTTGACTTGGGGCTTTCGTAGGGCTTGTTACAAGCTTTCCAACGGTATGCCCGGATTTCATTTTGGTTTTACGGTTTACGTTTAATTTCAGTTTTCGTCATTGGGATTTGATTTGGTTTTTCGTCAACGAAGTCCTGCGTGTTTGGCATTTTCTGAAATTGATTGAGGGCTTTTGTTGAGCAGGCCGAGACGCACGTTCCTGTCCTTCCGGGGATTTTTCCGACCACCGGAGGCGGTGTTCCGGTGGCGGCCGGTGGCTGTTCGACCGGCTACGGTAGCGGCATTCCGGTGACTTTCGGACATAAGATCCCTTTCGTTGTGGTGAGTCCAACGCCACTTTCCGTTCGTCAATCGGATGCCCGGTTGATTTGTTGTGATTTATTTTGTGTATTTCTATTTAATTGAATTAATTGTTTTAATTGCAATAAATTGTCAATTGCTTGATTTGTCGATCAATATGAATCCCAATGTGTACGAAAGCATGAATTAAATGAACTATGATATATGTTGATGCTTTGATTTGCAATTTGAATCCCGTTATGCCGAAATTGTATTAATTGTTAATTGTTTTAAAATGTAATTTGTTCTTGCTTGCTTGATAATTAATGAATATGCATTGTATGACATTTGAAAACATGTAATATATTATGAATGTATGAATTCATGTTATATGAATTAATTGGCCATGTATATTGTGAATTTGTATGAAATGATTGGGCTTGAAACCCTCTTGTATGGAATGTACTTGAACGAATTACTTGATTATGTAACTCCATAACATCATTTTACTTCTTATACATCTCATATCATGTGTTTAGCATTGCCGTGCGTCTATGTGGTTTCATATTGAGTCAATTCTCACCAGTACACATTGTTCCTTCTCTTGTACAGTTTGTTTCCAGGGCGGAGACTTCCAAATTGAATAGGCACCCGTATTGCTCTTGTTTCTTGTCTCGTGGAATTCCAGGTGAGGGTGTTTTCGTTCTAGTTACATATCAAACCCTATAACCCTTGTGTGAAAAGCTTTGGCCAAAACCTTATGATTATATATGTTACTTTTAAAAGTGGAGTCATCGAGTAAATATTGATTGATCGAGTAAACCCTTTTCAAATGGATTATGAAATATGGTATGATTCTTATGAATCAAATGTTTTGGCGAGACACATTTATTACTTATTACAGAACGGGCCCCGGGACTTAGTATATGTGGCTAACCGAGGAAGCAAGGGCTGACGGGGATCCCATATACTAGTCCCACTATTTAAACAGCGGTACTGGACCTCGTCAGGAGATTGGCGGGGAAAGGGAGCTGAGTACCATCTGGGGAGTCATGTAACCCCTTTTGGTCAAAGACAGGGTGGTCGGGCCTTGCAAACCCACCACCAACCCGGAGGGAGAAGGTTGGAACTTGTTTATTGATTGAAAATGATTGAATGATTGATTGATTGATTGATTGATTGATTATAATGGAAAGGCACTGTGCGGGAAGGCCGGGAATCGGATTGCCCAAACAAATATATTTAGGACATGGCATGTGATCTGAGTGTATTATGATATATTGCATGATCACCTATTTAAAGTATTAATGATATTTGTCGTACACGGTCGGAGTTTGGTTGGAGATTGTGCACGCTCACTCGCCGAGCCTTATTGATTGAATATGATTTACGAACTTAATGAATTTAATATGAATAGTCGTGAAGTCTGAGCATTGCTTACTTAATTTCTAGCCCTTCGAGGGAACTAACTTTAAATAAAACCTTGCTCGGGATTTATTACTTGCATGTGCATGTTTCTATATTATATGGACCGCTCCTGCTCACTCAGTCTTCTAGAGACTGACCCCTCTTTCCCCTTTTTCCAGTTTCTTTTGCAGGTGTTGGTTACTAGGCGGAGTTAGAGTGTCGAGTCTTTGTTCTAGTCTCACTCATTTACACTCACTGCATATTACATTGTCTTTAAATACTGTATTGATTAATTATTGATTTATTATTGTGGGCCGGTGTGCCCTTATTGAATTGATATTGATTCGGGACAGGTTAGGACAGGTTCTGGAGCCAGTTGAACCCGTTGTTATGATTATTTCCTTGTATTGATTCGGGACAGGTTAGGACAGGTGTACTGATTAGTGGAACCCGTAATTATATTCGTATTGGATTTCCATTATTTCATGAATGATTTCCTTGCTTCCGCATTTTTGGTTTTTGGTTGATAGTTCCAGGGTTAGCTACCGCCTAGTCAGGACTGTACTTTTGATTGTCACCCGTTCGCTGTGAGTCCGATTCATGTGTGGACTGCCTATTTCATATGTGGATTAGACTCATAGTGCGGGGGATGTGGTGCCTATCGTCCCGGGTGCTACATCTTTAGGTGGTATCAGAGCTACCAGGTTCAGAACCGGTGCTCTGGGTTGTGTTGTCTCGAGTATAGGTCGCACGGCATAGGAACTAATTGTCAATGTGTGCATTGCATCATCAGCGAACACTGAATTGTGATTTTTTTCAAACTTTATTAGATTATTTGTTGCATTTTGCATTGAATCCATTCTTTTGGTGGTAATTATGTGGCATGAGCATATACTAATCGCATGCATTTATTTTCAAAATGAGCTGTGATTCGTAGGATATGAAGACAATATCAAACCACGGCCAATTTTTACGACAACCACAGGCTACCACAAGCTCTTCTGTTAGCTCGGAAGCTGTAAGGAATGCCTTGGGAATTTCTATAGAAATTTAAGAGTCAAACCTTTTCTAATATGAGGTTAGGGCTCGAGTGACAAAGTCCAGAATAAGAGGTCAGTTCGAAGGAAAAGTTTGCCAGCTCTATTACCGATGGTGAATCCATGATGAGACGGGATTTGTGGCGTGTAATGATTTGGTCTCACGAGATCAACATGTTTGTTTACACTACGAAGATTTGGCAACCAGATTCCAAAGAAGAGAAATCTCGAAGATGTTTTAGATTCGAGGTTTCTATGAACATGGAGCCGATGACCTTCAAAAGAATTAAAGTAAAGTAGGTTCGTGGTTGAGAAGTAGTAAAGACCATCTAACTTGAGAGAGAGGCGGAAGAAAATATGAAGAATAATATAGCTTGGAATTTAGATTGATGAAAAAAGATGAAGAGACTACGAAGAGGGAATTCTCATGCTTCAGAATCGGGAGTTGGATTGAGAAGGATTAAAGAAAATTAGTCGACGTGGTAAGTATAAGTTCATGGAAAATGACAATGCTAAGGATTTTATCTTCGGCCGGATATGAGTTCATCTTCCAAATTCAAGATGAAGTGTCGAGTTGTGAGATTTAATTAAGAGCTTTGGAGCAACAAATGGAAACGATAAAGAAAGACAAAGAACTGTTGGAGGGAAATTCTGTATTCGAATGTAAACAATTGGGGATTGATTCTTCAAGAGAAGTCAAGATACCAACTTCGTGGGTGTTGAAGAATTTGGGTTCAAGAGATTTCAATCTCGGACTTAGGAGATCCATAAGTTGATACATGGGAACTTTGAAGATTTGAAAGACCGTGGGTAAAGAAGAAGTGAACAATTAATTCAAGACAAACCTGCAATTTGAGAAACAAAGAATATGCCAAGTTAAAGTTTACAACTACGGTGACAGGTTCTATGCATTCATAAGCACGTGCATCATACGTCGCTTTAATTATTTAAATTTCTCTATTTATATGCGCATCTCTAATTTGTATAATTGTTCCAATGTGTTGCATCCTTAATTGTTTACAAGTGTGATATTGCATTGGCACCCTAACCCGACATGCATTTTAGTGTTTACTTGATAGGTATTCCCCACATCTTATTTATCAAGTGGTACTCCGACTGATTCTTGCTGGAATCAAGAAAAGAAGAAATTCTGGGTGGTACTGGTTGGTTAAAAAGGAAATGGAAAATTCTGAGGTTTGGCAAATAGAATCGAAAGTGGGAACGGGAGAAGCAGGTTTTCATTCCTACTAATTGCTTCAAAGGAAATGTGAGGACTATCACTAGACAAGTGGAGTGATTAGAACCACTTATACCGAGGAAGCTGGTTGAAGAAATTGAGGTGTTTTGGATCAGAGAAGCGGTAGAAAAAGTTTAAGGAGTTGAGATAGAAGTTCTTGGGGGAGAGCACGACCGGACATGAAACTTAAATTCACAGTGATGCTCGAGGAAGATACTTCTCACGGACATGAATGACCCAATGATAGTAACAGGAAAAGAATAAGGTGGTGTTATCAGTTTAAACCTTCAAAGTTTGAGTTAAGTTAATATAACCGGGATAAAGATCTTCATAAGGCATCGAAGAGAGTGGTTCGTTTGGGAATTTATAAGCACGTGATTCAGACAACGAGGATGATGATATTATCAGGGAACTTTTGATGGATTCCTAAATTAGTTCCAAGAAAGGAAAATTGGTCAAATTTATTACCTTTAAGAAGGATGTCCACTAGTTCCAGATGACCAAATCTTCAACAAAGGACTTAACCAGTTGGTGACAATGTATGAAGTAGGAGTCAAAGTTCAAGATTCTTGTACGGCCAAGATAATATAATGAACCTGGTACAAAGACAAATGTTCTGATCGTAGGCGGAATAAATTGGTGCTCGGTTAATTGAAGAAGATAACACTAGATAAGGATCCGAATGGAATCGAGAATAGGATCAACCAAGGGTCTGGCTTTCTCAGTCAAACATATACTGAAGATAGGAAGGACAAGTTGGGAATCAAGCCAGCTAGAGATCAGACTATTCAAATCGTAGAAGTAAAGTCACAACATCAATTCCATTGCTACGGTGAACGGTACACTAAGCATCCATCGCACGAGCATACATGCATCGTTTACATATTTAAATTTTGTTATTGTGTGATACCCTAGCCAGTGGAGTGTGTGTTGATTGGTGAACCTTGCTTCTGCTTGTGTGCTTGAGTGGAAGGGAGATTTGATTCTCTCTGATTACGTGCCAGGAAGATGTGGATTCTCCCTGTTTATGTGTCAGAAAGATGCTGGATTCTTTCTGTTTTCTGTGCACGAGAGATGCTGGATTCTCTTGTACTTAGGTATTCGAGGGATGTTGGATTCTCTTGAATTTAGGAGTTTGAGGAATGCTGGATTTTCTCAAACTAGATTGTCTGGAAGGATGTGGAATCTGACAGACTTAGGCTGGGAGACGGGGTTCTCTCAATTCTGTGCCGAGAGACGGGGTTCTCTCTTTTGTGTGTGCTGAGGGACGGGGTTTCCTCACTTGTATGTTGAGAGATGGGATTCTCTCTTGTTTGTCGTGTTTGCGTTACGCCTGGACAGACAACGGATAACAAGTGACGAGACAATGGACTAGTAGCAATCGAACGAGTTTTGAAGTGATTAACGGCCAAGTGTTCGAGCAAATCTTTGTGACTACCAGACTCTGAAGGGGTTGATACATAAGGGGAGTAAATTTCACAACCAGGGCTAAGATGCTACGCAATTTCGGGAAACCGATCGATATATTTCAGTTTGAAACCTTTTTCGGTCTAGCAGTAGGACCTGAGGACAGGTCCTTTTGAAGGAGGGAAGATTGTAACGCCCCGCTCCTCCGATAAATAAGGTACGTCACCTTTCAACCTTTTTGATATGTTTAATCATGTGATTGGTGCGTTGTGTGGCCCTCTTTTGGACTCTTTTAGAGTTAGGGCCCTTTTTGTAATTTTCTTCTTTTAAGGGGTTTTTCCGGTCACTTCTCGTTCGGTAGAGATTTTGACTTCTTTGACCTCTCCTTTGCGTCCGGGGCATCGAGACGAGTCCGTAGACTCTAAGTTTGCCCCATTCTGACTTCGTTAGCCCGTCCTTCCGATTGCTTTTGCGTACGAGGACCAGAGATATATACTCGGGTTTCCTCGTTTTGCGTGCAAATCAGATCAGCTCCAGATGCAGCGTCTTCTCCAGCGATCCGACACTGTTCACACACAGTGGAGGTGTGAAAACACACACATGCCCGTTCTCCCTCGTTTCTCGACGGAATTCGACGAATTGATAGTGAAAATTTACCAGCTCGACGAGCCCGTCCCAACCGTACCAATTTCGTGGGCTGAAAGTGACCAGCGGCGGAGCAGCGGCGGTCCGACGGTGGCGGGTTGCGCCACCTCCACGCCGGCGGCGTTCCGGCGACTTTCGCCGGCCAACCGCTACCCTACCCTATGTTTTTGGACCTTCTCGTTCCATTTCCGGCCTCAGTTCGACGCGAAAACCACCGCAGGTGGTGGTTCCGGCGAGAAGCAGTGGCGGGATTTCGGCCGCGGTTTTGGGCCTTTTCCGGCAGTCCTTTGGCGACGGTTTCTTCAGAGAACTTGTTAGGGATGATGAGGCCAAGCTTTCCGTGTAGGTGGCGTTCAGAGAACCGGCCGGCGGCGGCGGACCGGTGGCGGACCGGGCCTGGACCGGCGGTCCGATTTTCCGGCGGTTTTTCTGGCGGTTTGACTTGGGGCTTTCGTAGGGCTTGTTACAAGCTTTCCAACGGTATGCCCGGATTTCATTTTGGTTTTACGGTTTACGTTTAATTTCAGTTTTCGTCATTGGGATTTGATTTGGTTTTTCGTCAACGAAGTCCTGCGTGTTTGGCATTTTCTGAAATTGATTGAGGGCTTTTGTTGAGCAGGCCGAGACGCACGTTCCTGTCCTTCCGGGGATTTTTCCGACCACCGGAGGCGGTGTTCCGGTGGCGGCCGGTGGCTGTTCGACCGGCTACGGTAGCGGCATTCCGGTGACTTTCGGACATAAGATCCCTTTCGTTGTGGTGAGTCCAACGCCACTTTCCGTTCGTCAATCGGATGCCCGGTTGATTTGTTGTGATTTATTTTGTGTATTTCTATTTAATTGAATTAATTGTTTTAATTGCAATAAATTGTCAATTGCTTGATTTGTCGATCAATATGAATCCCAATGTGTACGAAAGCATGAATTAAATGAACTATGATATATGTTGATGCTTTGATTTGCAATTTGAATCCCGTTATGCCGAAATTGTATTAATTGTTAATTGTTTTAAAATGTAATTTGTTCTTGCTTGCTTGATAATTAATGAATATGCATTGTATGACATTTGAAAACATGTAATATATTATGAATGTATGAATTCATGTTATATGAATTAATTGGCCATGTATATTGTGAATTTGTATGAAATGATTGGGCTTGAAACCCTCTTGTATGGAATGTACTTGAACGAATTACTTGATTATGTAACTCCATAACATCATTTTACTTCTTATACATCTCATATCATGTGTTTAGCATTGCCGTGCGTCTATGTGGTTTCATATTGAGTCAATTCTCACCAGTACACATTGTTCCTTCTCTTGTACAGTTTGTTTCCAGGGCGGAGACTTCCAAATTGAATAGGCACCCGTATTGCTCTTGTTTCTTGTCTCGTGGAATTCCAGGTGAGGGTGTTTTCGTTCTAGTTACATATCAAACCCTATAACCCTTGTGTGAAAAGCTTTGGCCAAAACCTTATGATTATATATGTTACTTTTAAAAGTGGAGTCATCGAGTAAATATTGATTGATCGAGTAAACCCTTTTCAAATGGATTATGAAATATGGTATGATTCTTATGAATCAAATGTTTTAGCGAGACACATTTATTACTTATTACAGAACGGGCCCCGGGACTTAGTATATGTGGCTAACCGAGGAAGCAAGGGCTGACGGGGATCCCATATACTAGTCCCACTATTTAAACAGCGGTACTGGACCTCGTCAGGAGATTGGCGGGGAAAGGGAGCTGAGTACCATCTGGGGAGTCATGTAACCCCTTTTGGTCAAAGACAGGGTGGTCGGGCCTTGCAAACCCACCACCAACCCGGAGGGAGAAGGTTGGAACTTGTTTATTGATTGAAAATGATTGAATGATTGATTGATTGATTGATTGATTGATTATAATGGAAAGGCACTGTGCGGGAAGGCCGGGAATCGGATTGCCCAAACAAATATATTTAGGACATGGCATGTGATCTGAGTGTATTATGATATATTGCATGATCACCTATTTAAAGTATTAATGATATTTGTCGTACACGGTCGGAGTTTGGTTGGAGATTGTGCACGCTCACTCGCCGAGCCTTATTGATTGAATATGATTTACGAACTTAATGAATTTAATATGAATAGTCGTGAAGTCTGAGCATTGCTTACTTAATTTCTAGCCCTTCGAGGGAACTAACTTTAAATAAAACCTTGCTCGGGATTTATGACTTGCATGTGCATGTTTCTATATTATATGGACCGCTCCTGCTCACTCAGTCTTCTAGAGACTGACCCCTCTTTCCCCTTTTTCCAGTTTCTTTTGCAGGTGTTGGTTACTAGGCGGAGTTAGAGTGTCGAGTCTTTGTTCTAGTCTCACTCATTTACACTCACTGCATATTACATTGTCTTTAAATACTGTATTGATTAATTATTGATTTATTATTGTGGGCCGGTGTGCCCTTATTGAATTGATATTGATTCGGGACAGGTTAGGACAGGTTCTGGAGCCAGTTGAACCCGTTGTTATGATTATTTCCTTGTATTGATTCGGGACAGGTTAGGACAGGTGTACTGATTAGTGGAACCCGTAATTATATTCGTATTGGATTTCCATTATTTCATGAATGATTTCCTTGCTTCCGCATTTTTGGTTTTTGGTTGATAGTTCCAGGGTTAGCTACCGCCTAGTCAGGACTGTACTTTTGATTGTCACCCGTTCGCTGTGAGTCCGATTCATGTGTGGACTGCCTATTTCATATGTGGATTAGACTCATAGTGCGGGGGATGTGGTGCCTATCGTCCCGGGTGCTACACCCTACGTAAAATACGCCCACACTAGATATAAAGCGAAAATTTCTCTCCACCATTTGAAAATTTACCTAGTGTTGCTACATTGCCACTTATGCTATTTGAGGCGCTTGATCTGTAAAAAAAAAAACATTAAACCTGCAAAGGTTAGTTGATGAATAAGGATTTAAGCTTTGAAGACACGTAAATGCATGAATATGTAAGACAATGCATGAAAAATCTCAAAACGACCTATACCTTATAGGAAGAAAAACTTTAATGATAAAATACCTCAACTTTAATGAAAAATCTCAAAACGACCTATACCTTATAGGTATTTCTCTAATCAATGCATATATACACCTCAACTTTTAATTTCGAAATCTTGAATCCTAATTAACCCATTATCTCAAAGTTTAACTTCCTCGTTACGAGTTAATTAATTTGCTGCCAGTAAATTAATGATGATTGTGTGGTATTTGATTAAGTGAACAATACATATATATGTTGATTGTTGTTAAGAAGAAACAAGTTAGTGAAAACAAGGGGCAAAGCAAACTCGATTCATTTGATGGTTCAACCACCCTATATCACTCGATCGGCTCTCTTTCACTCTAATGATGATCAAAAACAGTAAAAATTAAAGTGACACATTCAACGCAACATAACTTAAACACAAAGTAGTACTTGCCTAGTCATTTGAGTCGCGTTGGACATCGGGATTCGGATTGCGTTGTTGCTGAAACATAGCAGCCATCTGTGTTATGGCGGATAAAATCTGATCCTGTTGTTGGCGTAGCCCAGCTTCCTGATCCTGCATTTGTTGCCGTAACGCAGCTTGTTCTTCAAGGAGTTGTTGTTGTTGTCTTCTTAATTCATCCAACTCCGACAATGGGGCTGAGCTAGTAGAGCAACCTTGAGAGCTAGTGGGTGTTTTAGTACGTGAGCCTCTACTTTTCAAGTAGGGCATCCCATACACCTCGCCCTTCTTGTTTGGCCCCCCACCAGCTTGAATAAGTAATTCAAAATCGGCAGGCAATTTAACCCTCTCGTCCTCACCAAGTAGAGCTGCTTGATGGTCTCGCTCCTCTTTCAACTTATTGTAAAGCTCCTACAATAATATGTATATATAGATGTGTTGAAGTGGTCCTTATGATTCCGCACGAAGTTTTTAATAAATGAATAATTGCTCATAAATACAATAAAACTAACCCATGTTGAGCGCGAACGCTCATCGACCCACATAGCTCTACCAGCATCATTATTTTGTTCATTTGCTTCAACACCTTCAGCAGTATTTCCAACAGTCTCGTTTGATGTTTGTTTTTTATCCAACTTTCTGATTCGAGTCATCTTGAATATCTCTTCATGGCCAACTTCTCTGTCTTCCTTCTCGCTCTGCAAATAATGTTAACTTAATAGGATCTTCGAACACAAACTAAGCTAATTGTTAAATATTGTCAAGGTAATGACTTACCACTCTTTTTCGAATAGTAGCAGCTGAAATGCTTCCGCCTGTATGAAGTACGCCTCCTTTAGTGGATGCCCTATTTTTCTTGTTTTTCAAAGATTTAGACGTGAATTCTGCGGACTTCCACCATACAGACAAGTTGTCATAAACCCTCTGTAACATCCATCCTGGCTTCTGACCTTTGTATCTAATCCTATTATAATGATCAGCCAAACGCTTCGCTCCAACAAACTCAAATGCATTTCTCATATGCAGCTCATGTTGTGGATCCCAATATACATATTTCTGTAAATTATAAATCAAACAACAGAAAACATTTAACAGTTTTAATATTTAATTTCTGTTCTAAAGAATTAAGTAAACATATGTAATGATTAATACCTTCCACTCCTCGAACCATTCATCAACAACATGAGGGGGAATGTCTTTCCATGTCCTATACGGCTCAGTCAACCTGGATTTCAAGACATTAGTGATGTTGTTTGTCCCAGCCCAGCTATCCATATACCTGCATAAATATATATTATGAAGATGCATAAACTCCAGAAATATTACAAGACATAATAAAGAAAGTAGTTGTTATATATTTACGTATTCCCAGCGGGTTCCAATTTAGCTTTCGTGGTGGATGATGGAGCAGACACGGCAGATGGCCCAATCACTTGCGATATCCTAGTCTGTTCTGTAGAATTCGAACCACTAACCGGTGGAGACTGAGATGGCAATGGTTGCGAAGGAGACTGTGGTGCTTGTGAAGGAGAAAATGGTGGTTGTGGAGCTAATGCTGAAGATGGAGAAGCCAATGGTGATGATACTAATGCCTGATCGCCTGATACAGTGGGCGGGACTAAAGTTGTGGTAGCAACAGATGTTGATGCATTGTTGATGATCATATTACCTCTCCAAATACTCTTGCCCCTACTGAGGTTTCCACGAGACCGATTCATCTACAAACAATCACATTATCAAATAGTCAAAACATAAAGAGTTTTCATAACATAAACATGTGTCAGAATATGATAGTAGTTCAATTGTTAAACAAATGTTAAGAAGCATACATCTAGCAATTCAAATACCAGACTCCATTAACTTTGAGAAATTACAGAGACACCCCCTTGTCAAAACATTATATTACTCTTGATGATGACCCTGGGTAAATTAGAAAACTATACAATCATCCCCAAAATGGAATACAGATCATTATATCCAAGGTCAACCAAGAATCATCGAGATATCAGCAATTTAGGCACAGTAAATAAAATGCCTGCATGATTCATAAGAAAGTATAAACTACCTTTTGTAATCATAAAGTAAACTTCTAATTAAGAGCTACTAACTGAGTTTACCTCTAGATAATAACAGCTCACGCTAATGGAAAGAAATGCACCAATAATGCAACGAATATCCAGATCTTTCTTGTACAGCCCCCAAGATCAACAAAAGCAAGAAAATACACATAAATGACACAAATTTCTCAAGATATAATGCATAGTCAAAGAAGCATATATCAAAATAAAATAAGAAATTAAGAACTCTCCCTACGTAAATCAAAGAAAGTTGTATGTAGGTGATGACCCTACGTAAATTAGAAAATTATATTTGTTGATGACAGTGAAGAAATCTTTTTGTTAACAGCTCAAATTAGAAAATTACATTTCTTACCTCACATGACATAATCCGAATCATCATCGGATTGATCAGAGTTAAACTCTTCCTCATCATCACTTTGATCAGAGCAAAACTCTTCCTCACCATCCTCATTTTCAATATTATTAGTATCATTACGTTGTTCGGCTTCGACTTCCTCAAAGGTATTATTATTATGAACCAACTGCCCTACAATATCATCCGAGACCACAGTATTTACCATTACGCCTTCATCACTCTGATAAGCTATTGGCAAAGACTCCTCTATTTCTATCCTCCCTCTCGCTTTAGCTTTAACTACAACAAACCATTGTTGCTTGTCTCGAATTCGACCCGGATATTGAACAAAGTAAACTTGGCGGGCTTGGTGGGCAACTATGAAAGGATCATATTTCCTATATTTACCACTTCGCCGAACTTCTATCGTCCTGCACTCTGCATCTCCAATCCGAGTTCCTTGAATAGGCGTTGGATCAAACCACACACATTTAAATAGAACCACCCTCTTGATTGGTTCTCCAGGATATTCTATTTCAATAATTTCATCCAACATTCCATAATAATCGTCTTCAATAGATTCATCATAACTACCTTTGACCCAGACCCCACAATTCATTGTCTTCTTTCCACTACTCCAAGATTGTGTGTGGAATTTAAAACCATTAACAAAATACTTGTGCCAGGTTTTAACTTTCAGAAGAGGACCGCAAGATAAATGACGAATGTATGGGTTGTTAATTCCATTTATTGGATTACTCACCTGCATAGAGTTGGTTTACATATATTAACTTACGAGGGTAACTAATTAAAAATAGATTCTTCATTACATATTTACTTACATAATTTCTAAACCATCCTGCAAATTCTTCATCAACTCGACCGCTGCCATCTATTTCGCCAATCCTAAACTCCTCGCGAAAGAAACTACACAGCTCACAAATATGAAAGTTTGCTATTACTATCACTTGATTCAGTTTCTTAAAATAAATTAGTTAAATTCTCTTACTTACTTCAAGAAAGTTTGGACCTCGTCGCAATTCAGTAAGACATGATTTGTGGCAGATTTGTACTCCTTATCATCCAAAAATCGAGTACTACTTGCACCAGAAGCACGCCCGGAATGATGGAAAATACTCAACAACTCTGGATTTGAGTCATCAATACCGCCATCATCATTCCTTACCACCCTTGTTCTCATGGAACGAACATGAGATTGAAAGTAGAAGGAGCAAAAATGGGCAGTTTCACGTCGTAAGTACGCCTCGCAAATAGAACCCTCCACTCTAGCTTTATTTTTAACCGTTTTCTTTATCTTTCCAAGGAATCTGTATCGATTGAAAGATGATTTTATTATATAAGTTGATGTTCATTATATAAGATAATGAATAATTCTTTTTACCTTTCGAAGGGATACATCCATCTAAATTGTACAGGGCCTCCATTACGAGCTTCTTCGATCAAATGGATCGGCAAATGCTCCATTACATCAAAGAATGCTGGGGGGAAAACTCTCTCAAGTTTGCACAAAATAATGGGTATGTTTTTCTCCATTTGATCAAGATCTGCATGCCTCAGCGTACTCGAACATAAATCCCTGAAAAATTTACTTAATTCGGCCAGTGGTTTCCATATCTCATCAGGCAATTCTCTGAAGGCAATAGGTAATAACTGCTCCATAAAAATGTGACAATCGTGACTCTTCATCCCATGTATCTTAGCATGTTGTGTATCAACACACCGTGATAAATTTGATGAATAACCATCAGGCATGCGGAGTTGTTTTATCCACTCACATATTATTCTTTTTTGCTCCAATGTTAACGCATACTTAGCCTTTGGTTTTCCCCAACGTCCATTACCCTTAGGCACTAGCTCTAATTCAGGTCGCCGACACAAATCCTTCATATCCATGCGTGCATTCACATTATCTTTGGTTTTTCCAGAGATGTCCATCACCATGTTAAAGATGTTATCAAATATATTCTTCTCTATATGCATCACATCTAAATTATGACGAATTAAATTGTCCTTCCAATAAGGCAATTCCCAGAATATACTTTGTTTCTTCCAATTATGTTGCACACCATTACCTGAAATTCCTAACTCGTTGGGATGTTCTGTAACTTTTGGAAAGTCACGAACCTGTTCCCAAATCTCATGTCCATTCAATTTAGGAAGTGGATGTTGGTGCTCAGTACGATTCTTCTTAAAATTGGTTTTATTCCTGCGGTAAGAATGATTTATATCCAAAAACTGGCGATGACAATCAAACCAGCTATGTTTTCGACCATTTTTCAAATAAAATGCCTGACTATCACCCATGCAATATGGACATGCTAGTCTACCAGCGGTGCCCCAGCCTGATAACATACCATAAGCTGGAAAATCATTAATAGTCCACATCAATGCAGCCTTCATCACAAAATTTTGATTCGTTGATGCATCGTATGTCGTCACGCCAACTTCCCATAACTCTTTCAATTCATCAATCAATGGTTGTAGATATACATCAATCTTTTGCTTTGGATTTTTAGGCCCAGGAATGATACATGTGAGAAACATATACGGCATCGTCATACACATCTCCGGAGGTAAATTGTAAGGAGTTACAATTACTGGCCAACAGGAGTATGAAGTTGCTGATTGTGAATAAGGAGTAAACCCATCCGAACACAAAGCAAGCCTAACATTCCTGGCCTCTTTGGCAAACTCGGGGTAACATTGATCAAAGTGCTTCCAAGCCTTTCCATCTGAAGGATGACACATGACCTCGTCGGGCCGACGATTCTCAGCATGCCATCTCATGTGTGGGGCTGAGCTCATTGACGCATACAACCTCTTTAATCTAGGTATAAGAGGCAAGTAGTGCATTGATTTGATAGGAACTTGTTTTCTTCTACCTTTACTCCCTATGTCTTCACATGTTTCGTATCTAGGGGCACCACAGAACTTACACTCTGTAAGGTTTTCATCGTCTTTGTAATACAACATGCAACCCTTGACACAACAATCAATTCGTATACTAACCAACCCAAGCTTCTTCACCAACTTTTGTGTTTCATAAAAGTTATTAGGAACAGTATTTTCGGGTGGTAGTAATTCTGAAATCAATTGTATGATCTCGTCCATAGCATCATGTGGCACATTGTAATCATTTTGGATACTCATTAATCTGGAGGAAACAGACAATGGTGAGTGAATATCACATCCAGACCACACGGGTTTGTTGAAATCCCTCAGAAGATCAAAAAACCTTTGAGTTTCTGCATTAGGCAACTCATTATAATTTTGTTGCTCCCCCCCAACATCGGAACCCCTACTTGCATCCTGATTTACATCAGTTGTCATGTTTTCTCTAGCCGCATCAATGCACATGTCAACATACCTATTTAAAGGATCTACATGTTCATCATGACTCGTACTCGCGGCTGCATGACTAAAATCTGGCACAGTGTCTTCTCTAGGAGCTACCTCCCCATGGTCGGTCCAATACCAATAATTTGGCTTGAACCCATTTGAATACAAATGTCGTGTAACCGTAGCAGGTGCTAAGAAGTCCCATTTCCTTAAGCATTTAATACATGGACATCGAATAACACCTTCTGTTCTAAATGGTTCCAACCCCTTGGCATATTCTATAAAAGATTCAACCCCGTCTACAAATTCTAGTCTCAGGCCACCACGTGTTGGGTAAGTCCTATTATACATCCATCTCCTATGTAAAGGTATGTTCTCCATCTACATATCAAAGATCAGAAGTTATGTTCTAATATTATACATCATGGGTGATTACTTTTTTTGCTTCAAAATTTCATATTGTTATTTTCAAAACCAGACGATTTATACTAGATTACTATCTAAAATTCTAACATACCAGGCATTAAGCTGAAACATCAATTATCAATTTTCTAAGTGTTGCCTTCTTGTATGATTAATCAATTTAAAAACTGACCAAGTGACATGATTGGCAATTGCTGTCAACTAATATTTGAAAAACACAATATTTGTGCACCAACACTTAAAATAAACACAACAGGCCGGTATGTAACAATCTCAATAAAATTTCAGCCACTGAAACAATATCTATAAAATGTTACAGGCATAATGTTGAGCTCGTGGGTTTAAAATGAGCTGAATAAATTTCAGCCACCGAAAATTGAGCATGCTTAATAATTCTGCCAGTTAAAATAAACACAACAAGATTTGAATTTGTGCTGTCAATGCAAAACACTCATGCTTTCATTGTTGTTGCATTACGTGGCTTTGAATTTGTTAACAACAAGCTTCCCTTAAGATGTTGCCAACTTACAGCAACCTCCCCTTGGTAATTTTACAAATTACAGCAACCTCCCCTTAAAGAAACATCCCCTTTTTTTATGAAATAAACAAGAAGTACAGATCAACAATTCAAGTTTTTTAAACTTCAATTCAAAACAATTCAGGTTTCCTAAACTTCAATTTAAAACAAGTTCAGATCAACAATTCAGGTTTTTTACAACAATTCAAAACATCATAAATAGAAAAACAACTCAAGTTTTTTAAACTTCACCGGATTTCACAATTAATACATCATCACAACCTAGAGAAACTGGTCATTAAATCATGCAAACAAAACTATTCATTACATTCATGTCTAAGTTCCAAGCAATTAGATCACCTACACTGCACACAAATATCAGCTACTAACACCAACATTAAATTCACTCAACGCACAAAAAAACACATTTTCAGCACCATATTTCAAATTTTGAACATAAGTAACTATTTACAAGGCAATCAGCAGAAATTACAACAACTCCGATTACTTTAGCAGCAGTATATAACAACAAAGATTTCCATAAAATCAACATTCATACCTTCCGTCCAACCGATCAGCTGTAACGAATGTAAAGATGACGTCTGAGTCTTCAAATCCACCTCATCTCACTAACCAACTACTACAACTATATCAGCTAAAGTAGGACAACCAAGAATTCAAATATTGCTGCCAAGAAAAACAAAAAAAAATAATTAAACAACCAAAAGGTTTGTGAATTGTATTTGACAGTAAGTTTGTGAATTTCATTTAACATCACAAAATTTGGTTAATCCATTCTCTACGACAATACATCGAGACCAAAAAGAAGAAAAACAATAATAATAACAGCTAATTCGCCTTCGATTCTCTTTATTCAAGTCATACTTCTGTTTTTCTTCTTGCAAAATTACTTTTCATCTCTACCAAGTAGCATAATATCTACAAGCATCATCAGAAATTAAAATTTCCAGTTTCATATTCACAAGATATCAACAGGATACTTCTGTAATCAACAATTTTGGACAACCATTCTCATTTTTCAGTTCTAAAGTGCCATCATAACTCACACCAATTTCAAAATCACCCAAAACCGTGTTGTATGAATCTATAAAGCTGTCAGATTAAATGTGATTTCTAGAATAAAACTGTCAAATTTCTATAAAGTAACAATTTTGGACAACCAGTCTCATTTTTCAGTTCTAAAGTGTCATCATAACTCACACCAATTTCAAAATCACCCAAAACTTTATTGTATGAATCCATAAAGCTGTCAGATGTAATCTGATTTTTGGAATAAAACTGTCAGATTTCTATAAATTAGCTCTTATTCTATGAATCTATAAAGCTAATTGGCTTAAGTGGCTAATTTGTAGAATAAAACTGTCAGATTTATAAAACTATAAATTTAGATTGGCTTTTATACAATCCAACAGACATGTATCCAAATAAATCCAACTTCACTTTTAGTTAATAAACATAATAAGCAAGTATGCAAATATCAGCGTATTTCGTTAAATGACAGCATACTTGTACTGACCTTAGTCTGATGCAACTCCAAATCAAACAGCTAACAAAGTTCAATCCAACTTTAAGCTTGGAAATTAGATCCTGCAAAGGGAAACTATATTTCTTGAAAAACTCAATTCATGTTCAACAACACTTATGATATCGAAGTGCATATTTCATATTACAGTCCAAAATTCAAACAGAACATGCAATAAGCTGAAACATCAATTGTCAACCATTCAAGTGTTGCTTTTTTGGTATGATTAATCAACAGAACATGCAATAAGCTCAATACTTGTGTAACTAAATTTATAATAAAGACAACATGCCAGTATGTAAGAGTCTCAACAAAGCTTCAGCCACTCAAACAGTCCAGAACTCTGATAGAACTTGCAATAAGCTCAATATTTGTACTACAAGACTTATAATATACACAACAGGCAAGTATGTAAGAGTCCCAACAAAGTTTCAGACACTAAAACAGTCTCAATAAATTATTACATGCAAAATAATACACAAAACTCATGCTGTCATGGTTGTTGCATTATGTGGTTTTGAATTTGCTTAAAGCAAGCTTCACTTAACATTTTGCCAAATTACAGAAACCTCCCCTTAGGAATTTTACAAATTACAGAAACCTCCCCTTAAAGAAACATCCCCTTTTTTTTATGAAAGAAACAACATGTTCTGATTTATAACAAAAATTCAGAACATCATGTTCAGATTTTTACCAACAATCCAAAGTTCACCTTGTCAGTCAGATATCAACAACAAAACAACAACATATTGTTTAATTTTTATCAATTAAGCAAATTCATAAAGATGGCCCATTTACAAGAATTCACAAAGATGGCCTATATACCAAGAAGTGAAATGAATGACTAATGCATTCGGACATGACCACAGATGAATACAGTTGCACCTTCAAGATGGAATGTGATATGTATTTAATGGAGACATAAAACATTCAAATCAGAGCCATCTACATAATTTATAACTTAGCACGTATATATTAATACCTGATCTTCATAATTTAATTTAATGATTGTCATCTAATCATTTACAATATTTACAATCTACACTAGGAAACAAATATCTTACTTTTGCACAATGCAAAAAAAACCTAACATTTATTAAAAAGGACAGAACTTACGAGTTCGGTTCTTGCATCTTGTGAGGCTTTCGCAGAAATTACAGGGGCTCCAACTTGAGCAGCAGTATACGCTCATAATCAAACTCAAACTTCTGACTCATTTCTCGAAACAAATGTGAACATTCTAGATTAAAAAAAAAAGGGAAAAGACAAAAATGATATTCAGTAACTAATAACCAAAGATTGTAACACTTATAGAACATTACGGAGCAAATAGTATGCAGTTGACATTTACAACTACATTCAACCACCTCACAAAATTAAAATATTTTTACATAAATCTGTACAGCGCAAGATACAGGACTAACAGCAAAGCATTCGTACGTCTAGCATAAAATGAAAATTATTAAGAAAAACAAAGGATTATTCGTTATAGAGTACTTGGGTTCAGATCACCAAAACATGCATGACTTTACTAGTAAGTCCATAAGCAGTCCGTCCTATAGAGTAGTTGTCTGAATATTCGTTTCATATGAAATCATGCATGCACGCGTACAAAATTACAATTATCCTAGAAGATGCACGACTGAGGCTGGATTGAGGCATGTTAGAACAAAAGGGCCAAATGCAATTATCCTAGAAGATGACTTGTTTCTTTGAAATGCAAATTATAATTTCAGGAAACTACCTTGCAAGTTGTACAAAATTACAAAAGTAACCCTTATTGATGTCAAACGTACACAAATAATTAAATTTCAGGATCAGCTTTTCATACCAAAAGACTGTGACTTACAGAATCTGCAGTTCGGATAACTCGTTGATGCCCGATGACAGATGTTCGTTTAAATTAATGCTTCATATTATTCTGAAACAGATTCTGAAGTTGTTAGCTTTTCAATTTATAATCAAGTAAAAAAACTGAAGTAGTAAGCTTCTCTATTCAAACACCGAACCTAATATCAAGAATCAACAAAAGGAGCAAAAGCTTTCTAGTTTCAAAATTGCAAATTGTTCAGGAGTAAGACATAGTTCTATTTTCATTTTCAGCAAAGTCTTGAAACTTATTGTTTTGACTTCCCATCCTTCTTGCAAAAAAAACTGAACAAAGAAAGCAAACGCCACTGGAACTGTCTGTTACAGATATTTCCTTACTTATGTTCCTGTTTTTTAAACATCAGTTCATTAGCATGTTCAAAAGCTATGCCTTAGTGTATAAAAATATAATGAAAAGATCCAAACAGGTTTTTCTCAAAGACATATAAGATGTCAAACTTTGAAAAGTATTTACGTAGTCTCTCGTGTTCTTATTCAGGATGCAACACCACTTACAACAAGATTCAAGATACTCGTATCTTGCCCTGCAAAAACTCAGATTATACAAATCAAACGGCACACAAAAGTCAGATGGTACAAATCATACAATGTTTTACCAATTTCCAACATGTCAAGACACACAGTTCCTCACCATTTCAGCTGATATTTTCCACTGTTATGACACAAAAAGGTGCTGAATTTAAAATATTTAATAGTCTGAACTACGTGTTTGCTGAGAGTTGGGCTCCTGAGTATGGCAATGTTGTTCTGTCTAAATAGCCCATCAAGAAGTGGAGAGTTCAGAAAATTTGTGCTGACAAAGATTGCATGTGATTTTTCTAGTTTAATCTGTCATTCTTGAATGTAGGAATCGATGAATTCTAAAAACTTTAGACATAACAAATAATTACAACGACCGTCCCTCCAATTTCTGAAGTTAGACATAGTGTTTTATTGTAATTAACTTCTGAATTTGATAGTTTCGTTTATTTATCCCTACGGTTCGTACCAGCTTTGATCAAATTTGAAGAAACAAAGGGGGTATGCGTAATTTTGAAACTGTAGAGGGGAGGTTCATGTATTTACCTATTGTTAAAAGGGTGGACAAAGTAATTTTAGGTATCATTATCAGAAAGAAAATTTCTGTAGTAGACTAATATACATATTTATGTATGATATATATAGAAAATGAGAACTTTTAGACAGAATAAATAATATATTAGGCTGCCCGTCCATCCAATTATGTGTGATTCAACTCTGTGAGTCGATACACAAAATTTATGATTTAAATGAACTTCCCAAAACTACGCATGCCTATGCTAGAAACTTATCATGTGTCCAGAGAATCTCTGTCAGCTTTGATCAAATTTCACAACCAAAGGGGGGCATTTGTAATTTCAAAACTTCTAGTAACATGGGTGTTTAAAGTGATTGTATCTCATTATCAGGAATGTGATAAAGGCTACGGTTGATGTGTCTTTGCAGAACAAGAATGATGTCAACAAACACATCACACAGTACACAGTTGCATATTATAAACAACAACTACCCACTTCTTAACATAATATAGGCATATTTGTATGCAATCAGTTCTGAAAAGAATAAGTAACTGAGATTGAATGCAGACAAAGGTAACAACATAAGCAATATGACACAGAAGTGCAGCAATTGGAGCCAAACCATATTGAGAAACATTTCAGAAATAGGAACATTCAAGGGTTATAACAGTTACATACAGCAGAAATGTCCAAGATACTTCAAACAATAGCAACTTAGCCTTTTAAGATCTTTAAGATGTCTGACTGGGGACAGCACACACACTACCATTTTTTTACATGACTTGTACTTCAAACACTCTGTGACATTAATTTTTTTCAACCAACTTGATTCAAGTACTGTTGGATCCCAGAACAAAACTTAAGCTATGAGAATCACAGAAGTTCCAGGACACAATAACAGGAAAAGGCGCAGTAAAACATATATAATTGACTGACCTCTCAATATTCCAACTCAACCAGTTTTAGCCAATACAACCATAATTGAAAGCATCAAGCTTCTCTTAATTTCATATGTGTAAAACATAAATTGAAGTTAAATCAAGTTCTAACTAATACACACACTCTCTAAACCCGCACACACGAACTAAAGAAAAGAAGCCTTTGCAACTTTAAGCCTACATATGTCCAACTTTGAGAAATAACCAAAAAGTGCAAGATACAGGTATGACCAAGTTGAAAATCATAACTGGAATGTATGAAAGGTAACAGAATAAGATGATATGGATGACAGAAACATACCGTTGATGCCGACCTTTGTTTTCGCGGCAGTTCTTGATTCTGAACATGTAACATGCAGAATATAGCTTTTCAAACTCTTAATAAAATATGGATTAAAAATTCTTTTAAGTGCCAAAGAGTATTCGCCTTACTTGTCACTGTTGGAGGTATTTCTGTAGCTGTTGCTGTGATAAGCTGAATGCTACGGGTTGTAAGCTTCCTACACAGTATAGCATTAGCATTAGTTTCAACTTCATGTCTAGGTAGAGTGTCATCTCTAAAGCTGGGGATTGTGTATCACTCACTTTGATGAAGATGAATCTACTGGAATGTTAGTACCGAAGATGCTTGACTGGACCTTCGCAGCATTAACCTTGAGACGATGACGCCCATGTGATATCTAAGATAAACAATAAAATTACATATAATATCATATTAACTGCAACTAAATTCCTCCGTAAGCAACAGACAAACAGATCAAGAATGAGACACACATTAGCACAAACACACATAAATCCAACCAACATTGGAAAATCAACCAAAAAAGATCCCATCTTTCAGGGTAAAAACGAGATTTTTGGCAGTAAAAGAGCTCACTTAGAAGAACAATAACTAGGAAAGGAATCAAAAGCAGAATCAAACCAAATCTACCCAAATTCTTGATACAAAATTCTTTAGTTCCTATTTATTGGCCGATGAAACACCTTCCATTGTTAAAGATGAAGATTACAGGGCTACATACCAATTTGAGCTGAGAAGTGTAGTTCTTGAAGCAAAATCCAGTCCCCACCCAATCCTTAGAGTTCTCGACTTATGGTTGCATGTGAAGAAGACATGGATGACGACGGAAGGCGCCGAAGATGACGACGGAAGGCTCGGCGTGGCGGTAAGTGTGGGGCGTGAGGTTGAAGGTGGAATAGGTATTCAGAGAGGGAGAATGAACGGCAAAAGGCGGACTTCAGATTTGGAGCGGCGGGATTGAAACTTAGGATCTATTTAGGGCATCAAACGTCCGGCGACACATCTCGACGGAATTTCGTCGGGGAAAGAGCACTTTCACAAATTCTGAAAACGAGGGATTTGGGGAATTGCAGAGGGAGACTTTCAGCTTTGTCAAAAAAAGTCCCCCAATATTTTCAGACGAACCCTGGAGTCGGAATTTCGCCGCAACACTAAACAATTTCCGACGAAAATGTTGGTCGAAGTTTCGTCTGAAATCTCAGACGAATTTCAGACCTTTTTTTCGCCTGTGTGATAAATTACGAAATTATTTAGAAATTTCAGACGAAATTTCGTCGCAACTGTTCGTCTGAAATATTGTTCGACGGAATTTCCTCGGAATTTCGTCTGAAATTTTGCATCACACGCCAAAACCACAATTTAATTAGATTCGTCGGAAATTAGTCGGAGTTTCGTCGGAAAATTTCAGGCCAACATTTTTCGTCGGAAAATGTCGTCTGAAAACGCCTGTTTTTTTGTAGTGAGGGGCGCTCGAGGCGTCCTAGCTCCAGATGATTTGAGGCACCCTGGGCCTGGGATAAGTCTCTGTAACGCCCCGACTTTTCGGACGTAAAGGTAGAGCGTATGTGTTTACCTAATTGCGCGAATTAATTGTTTTTACGTGTTTTATATTTAATTTTATTATAATTGTTATTATTTTATTATATTATATTATAATATTTTATTTTAATACTATTAATTATATATATATATTTCGTATTATATGTATATATATATAAATACGTTTAATTATTTTATTATTTGTTTAATGATTATGCTAATTATATATTAAGTTAATTAATCATGTTTTAATTAATTAATTATCTATATATATTTACGTATATTATAACTTATGCATGAGATTTTAATTATGCATGCAAATTAATATGTTTTGCATGAAAATCATATTTTGCGTGGAGAATATTAAATATGCATGCATGCAAATTATAATATATGCATGGGAGTATATTTTGTATGGAATTTTAAATTTATGCATGAATTGTTTGGAATGCGCATGTTGTTCATTTTGGTGCTTCGTTCTTATATGATATGATATCAAATTGCTACGATTTTGTAATATGTCGTACATATGTGTGTTATGAACATGATTTTATGCTCAAATTATGTTTTTGAATTCATTTGTTACGTTAACGGATTTAATTTCAATTGAGGAACCAAAACGGGAGCTAACGAGCACTTAGCGTACCCTTGGTTCCGAATTTTATATCTTGAGCTCGGGAACTCGGATTCGAGTTCCGTCAACTCCGCTGAACTCGTAACGAAAATTCGAGTTTAGTAAACTTAGCCTTACATTTTTCCTAATTCATTTGAAACTCCGAAATCCAACCGAAAAATGAAACGGAGATCAACTTGACCTTGTTGCACTAATTGAGCCATATCTCATCCAAACCACAACCAAATTAACCATGGTTTGATTCCTTTTAACCCTAACTCAACCACCTATCTAGATATTTCAAGCTTTAACCGAGATAACCCTCTCACCATCCCCAAAAACTCAGCCAAAGCTACTGCATCTCCTGCTTGTCCCGTAACCCTTCAACTTTGGAGATTTTGGAGTTCGATTCTCATCCAAACTTCAACCAATCATCAAGGTAAGCTTAGGGTTGTATTGTATGATTAATTCTGATCATTTTCATCCTTCCATTCATGATTTTGGGCATGGTTTCTCCATTTCTGGACTGTTTTCCGAAAAAGAAGATTTTGGGCAAATTGTTGATCTCTTTTGATTCTCAATGATTTTGATTGATTCCAAGCCTTAGATTAATTGTTTTATCATCCTCATATCAATTATGATCATTGCTTTCGTGTTTGTTGAGAAATATATGAGAGATCATTTATGAAATTTTCAGAGAATTCCACGGGAAGGTCACATATGCTTCTATGCTTTGATTGATCACTTTTGGAACTGATTTACTTGTTGATTATATGATATTTTGTTGCTAATTTGATGGCCTTAACTGAGTTGTATAGTTGGAGAAGGGTGAGTTTAATCATGCCCTGTTTTTCATCGATTTTGCTCTGTTTTTCTGGACTGCTTTTGCTGTCAAAAACCGCTGAGTCTCCTTCATGTTTTGTTGTCCATTTCCGTGGCTTTTAGCATGTATTTATGTTGAAGTTGTTGCTGCTTATTACACCTTGTTTTGTTGCTTTGATTGCCTGAATTTCTTGCTGGAGATGGCTACCTTTTCCTGCTCTGTTTTCTGCGTTGTTGCTGTCTGTGCGAGGGAACTGCTGCTGCGTGTAACGGGCGTGTCCTTTCCCTCTCTTCTGGCGAGACACGGGGGTGCAGTTGGGTCTGGGACTTCTGTACCGAGACACGGGGGTGTCTCGGTCCAGGCTTGGAGGGTGACACGGGGGTGTCACCCCGTTTTTGCTTGAATTTGTTGCTGCGTTCCGAGTCTGTTGTTGCTGTTGGCCTTGGCTTTTACTGCTACTGTTCCTGCGTCTTCTTCCCTGCATGAATGACTGTTGCTGCTGTGAATATACATATGTTAGTGTGCAAATTGTGTGTTGTATGAGTGAATGCATGCATGTGTGTAAAATATGGTATACTTATTGTGCATATATTATATATATAAGCATGCATGGGGTGTGTTTGTGTGTACGTGTATTGCATGCATGTATAATTATAGAATATATAGTATATATATTTATGCATGTGATATATAATATATTTATGCATGCATGCTTGTGTGTGTGTGTACGTGTATAAATATATATATGTATGATTATATATTATTATATATATATTATATTATATTCTATATGTTTATATATTGTATATTAGATATGTTTATTATATATTTTAAATATTATTTGATTTATTTAATTATTGAAAATTAATTGATTTCCATTTCGCGTATTTAATTATCGACTTTTGATTGAACGTTTTATTTATTTCATTCCTAAATGTGAAATTGAATAATATGTGTTATGCTTCTTAAATGAATTTTAGATTAATTGATATGCATTATGAATTTATGAATTTATGAATATTATGAATGATTTGAATTTATGAAATTTATATGAACCTATGAATGTTATGAATTTATGGAATTTATATGAATTTATGAAGATTATACGAATGTTATGAATTTATGAAATTATGAAATCAAATGAAACATATGAATGAATGATTTGAATTATATGTTTTAAATTCCTTAATCGTGCACATGAACATTTTTATGATATAACATGATCATTTATGCATTCATGTCATATTCACCTCATTGCCGAGCGTCATATGTGGTCATTGCGTCTCATACCTTTTCTTTTGCACAGATTCGGGTTTGGTCAGGGACGAGGACGAGCCTTGAGACGCTTGTGCCTTTATTTCTACTTTGGTAAAGGTGGGTTTTTCTTCTATTAGTTAAAACAACCCTATAAATCCCTTATGTGCAAAGTTTTAAACCAAAATTATATATTTATATAAATCGAGTCATTTTGGGTAAATGATTTCAAACGTATGACCCCTTTTATATATGAAACCCTACCTTATGTTTTGGCGAGATTGTATGTATGTTATGTTCACGGGCCCCGGGACTTAGTATATGTGGCTAACCGAGGAAGCAAGGGCTGACGGGGATCCCATATACTAGTTCCAACCAAATTTACGATGATACGGACCTCGTTAGGAGTTTTGACGAGGAAACGCAAGTCGGGCTTTTGAGGATTCATGTACCTCACTAGCCATTATGTATGTTTCGGTGGTCAGGTCTAGCTAACTTGTCCACCACCCGGAGGAAGAAGGTGTATATGTATGATTATGATCATTTATGTATGTGCACGAAAGATATGTATGACAACCACTAATTATGATATGATTACACGAGGAGAAGGTTGGAGATTGTGCACGCTCACTCGCCGAGCTTAAACCCTTATGAATAATTATGAATGAAAATGAACGTCGTAATCCCGTTGATGTTTTCTTTTGTTTTAACCACTTGGTAAATTTTATCAAACTTCACACGGGATTGGGGCTTGCATGTATGTGTTTAATTTATGCGATATTATATATCTTATGCCCCGATTTTATACCCACCAGTCTCTTTTAGACTGAACCCGGTTGTTTTCAGCTGTTTTGTGCAGGTATAGGAGTGCTAGGCGGGAATACAAGTCGTCTAGGTCTTGCATTTATGTTTAGCACTTCTTTTCAGTATCATATTCATACCCTTGTTGCTACTTTTGTATTTGATTCTAGTATAGATTGGAGCGTTATGATTTTGTAGGCAGTGAGTGCCGTGCCTATTTGAATGCTCTTGTATATCTATTTTTGGAGCTTGTTAGCTCATTGTATATATGCTATGTAGTTCTTGCTTCCGCGAATTTTACTTAACTCTGATTTTTATGATTCTTGCACTAATTGGTTTAAGGGTTAGTCCCGCCTAGCCTAGCGTGTGTGTTGTGTCCCCGTTCGCCGTGGATTTGGCACGTGTATGGATTTCCATTTCATATACGGGTCGGGTCTCGGTGCGGGGGATGTGGTACCTTACGCTCGGGTGCTACATCCTTAAGTGGTATCAGAGCTTAGGGTTGCAAAACCCGGGCTCTAGTGTCGTGTTGAGTCAGTTAGGTCGTTCGGCTTTAGGAACAACGTGTCAATGTGTTGCATATGCATTGTTTACGTGCTTGTGTGCTTTAAATCTTGAATTTTGATCGGATTAATTGCACTTGCATGCATGGACTAAAGATAGCATGCATATTAGTGTTTCTTGAACAGGATGCCTCCACGTAGACACCGTGAGAGATCTCCAGGACGCCGTCGTCATCATGATCGATCCCCTACGCCTCCACCTCAACCACAAGCACCACCGATGGATATGGGGAATTTTATGGAAGCAGTTTTCAACTATGTAGAGCATAGGAGGGCTCAGGCTCCCCCACCTCAACATGCAGAACAACAAGCTCCTCCACTAAACCATAACAATAGAGATCCTCATGGGGTGTTTCTAAGTTACAACCCCCCTCGGTTTTCTGGTTCTATCGACGATTCGGTCTCGGAGGGTTGGTTGATTCGACTAGAGAGGATATTTGGGGTCCGACAGTTTACTACACAAGAGAAGGCTCAATTTGCTATATTCCAACTGGATGGAGATGCGTACGAATGGTGGGAACGAACAAGGGAGAAACTTGAGGTCGATGAAGAGGAAGTAACTTGGGAGGTCTTTAAAAGAGAATTCAGAGAATGCTTTGTGCCGGAGGTAGTGAGAGAGAGAAAGGAGCAAGAGTTCATGGATCTAAAGCAAGGAGCGCGTACGGTGACCCAATATCTCACAGTATTTAACAGACTTGGGAAATATGCTCCTCACGTCACCCGGGATGAGAAGAGAAAGTCAAGGAAGTTCATTGCGGGGTTAAGACAGGATTTGAGACACGGTCAGACGGGTCACAATTTCGAGTCTTTTGCCGATACGGTACAAAGGGCTCTAGTTCAAGAAGAGGAGTATAAGAAGACAGATCCGATTTTTAGGCCACTGATGGGGCGAGGTTCTGGAACAAGTTCGGGAAAGCGACCTATGGTTCAAGCTACTTCCCCTCCTAAGATTCCATTTAAGAAGCCAAGAATGGGAGGACAAACTCCACCGGCTCTCAAAGCTTTGCCTGCACCAACAAGGGATCGACAAGGTCCGAATGAAGCACGATTATCCAAGCCACCATGTACATATTGTGGAGGGCCAACTCACAACTATCACAAATGCTGGAAGAGGTTGGGTTTATGTCTAATATGTGGAAAAGCAGATCATAGAGCGGATACATGCCCCGACAAGACTCCGGGATTTAAAAAGGGAGTTCAAAGACCAATGATTCAGGCTCGTGCTTACGCCCTCGGAGGTGAAGAGCAAGATGTAGAGATCGATCCCACAGCAGTGGTAGAAGGTACCCTTTGCATACATAACATGAGCATTCATGCACTCTTTGATTCGGGTGTCACGCATTCTTTTATTTCTTGTGACTTAATTGCTATTCTGTGCTTGCCCGTTATTTGCTTTTTCTTCTTGTTATTTGGTGAGTTCGCCACTGGGTGGTAGTCTTCAGACAGATCAGTTGGTTCGGGAGTGTTCAGTTCTGATGGAAGGATAAGTTGTGGTAATCTTCTTCGATGACACTTGGGTTTATTCGAGAACTCCAGAGGATCATGCAAGGCACCTCAGAATTTTGTTGGAGACCTTAAGAGAGCATCGGATTGTATGCTAAGTTTAGTAAAGGCGAGTTTTGGATTGATCAGGTAGCATTTCTGGGTCATATTATTTCAAGGAAAGGTTTGGAGGTAGACCCTTCTAAGACTGAGACGGTTATTCAATGGCAAAGCCCGAAAACTGTTTCAGAAGTAAAGCGATTCTGGGGTTTGGCAGATTACTATCGAAGCTTTGTACAGGATTTTCGAAGATTACAGCTCCTTTAACCCGATTGACTAAGAAGGTGGTTAAGTTTGAGTGGGACGAGGCATGAGGATAGCTTTCAACTTTTAAAGGAAAAGTTGACCACCGCTCCTGTATTAGCACTTCCTGAAGGTACAGAAAGATATACAGTTTATACGGACGCCTCAAAAGGAAGTTTGGGATGTGTGGCGATGCAAAATGGAAGAGTGATCGCCTATGCCTCAAGGAAACTGAAAGAGCATGAACAGAACTACCCCACTCACGATTCGGAATTAGTGACAGTGATCTTTGCTTTGAGTAATGAAGGGGACTTGGAAGTATTAAATACAGTGGATTTGCTGCTCAAGGCATTTAGAAACAAGGAAGTGGTTAAAATTAATGGCAGGGAACAGGCAGTAATAAATGAAGACGATGAAAGGTGAGAGACCTGAAGGAGAATTACGGTAAGGAAATTTTCGAAGCTGTGACATCAGCTCTGTTTGAGGTAAACGAATACAACCCGAGTGGACGTTACATTATTTTAGAAATGTGGAACTACAAGGAAGGTAGAAGAGCTAACCTGAAAGAAGGTGTTGAGGTTTTATTGAAGCAATTCTATTGATGGGATTTGGGTTATCGTGGACAGATGGACAAAATCCGCTCATTTTCTTACAATCAGAATGTCCGATAACTGAATAAGTTGGCCAAGAGGTACAATGATGGGATTATCAGGCTCCAGGGTGTACTTGTTAGTATTGTCTCGGATCGGGATCCCAGATTTACTTCAAGGTTATGGCAAGAATTGCAGAAGTATTTGGGAATAATGCTTCAATTCAGCACAGCTTTCCATCCTCAGGCCGACGGACAATCAGAAAGGTTGAATAAGTATCTGGAGGAGATTTGGAGAGCATGTGCATTGGACTTTTACAGCTCGTGAAATGAACAGTTACAGTTAATCGAGTTACTTACAACAATAGCTATCAAGCCTCGATGGAAATGGCCCCTTATGAAGCTCTTTATGGACGTAAATGTCGATTCCCGTTGTCCTTGGACTTGGAGGAATGGAATTGGATCAAGCAAGAAGGAATTAAGAAGGGAAAAGAAGGAAAAACCCTCTAAGGCTGTACAAGAGGCTATTGACAAGGTCCCGATAATTAGACAACGGATGAAGGCTGCTCAGGATCGACAAAAGATTTATGCAGGTCTACGGAGGAAGAAATTGGAGGTTGAGATTGGAGATAAGGTTTTTCTAAAGGCTTTCCCACGAAGAGGATTTTCAAGGATTGGACGAGGAGGAAAATTAAACACTTGCTCCGAAAGTATTCTCGAGATGAGTCCGAGGTTCTACTGGTTGAGGAAGTGGAATTAGAACCGGATCTCACCTTTGTTTAGAAGCCGATTAAGCTATTGGATCGAAAACTTCAGGGACTTGAGATCGGCGTATTCCACTAGTCAAGATTCTTTGGAGAAGTGGTATAACCGAAGAAACTACGTGGGAAGCGGAGGATAAGTTGTAAAGGTTTCACTCCGAGTGGTTTTCGAGCGAGCAATGAATCCGAGGACGGATTCTTTTAAGGGGGAGAGATTGTAACGCCCCGACTTTTCGGACGTAAAGGTAGAGCGTATGTGTTTACCTAATTGCGCGAATTAATTGTTTTTACGTGTTTTATATTTAATTTTATTATAATTGTTATTATTTTATTATATTATATTATAATATTTTATTTTAATACTATTAATTATATATATATATTTCGTATTATATGTATATATATATAAATACGTTTAATTATTTTATTATTTGTTTAATGATTATGCTAATTATATATTAAGTTAATTAATCATGTTTTAATTAATTAATTATCTATATATATTTACGTATATTATAACTTATGCATGAGATTTTAATTATGCATGCAAATTAATATGTTTTGCATGAAAATCATATTTTGCGTGGAGAATATTAAATATGCATGCATGCAAATTATAATATATGCATGGGAGTATATTTTGTATGGAATTTTAAATTTATGCATGAATTGTTTGGAATGCGCATGTTGTTCATTTTGGTGCTTCGTTCTTATATGATATGATATCAAATTGCTACGATTTTGTAATATGTCGTACATATGTGTGTTATGAACATGATTTTATGCTCAAATTATGTTTTTGAATTCATTTGTTACGTTAACGGATTTAATTTCAATTGAGGAACCAAAACGGGAGCTAACGAGCACTTAGCGTACCCTTGGTTCCGAATTTTATATCTTGAGCTCGGGAACTCGGATTCGAGTTCCGTCAACTCCGCTGAACTCGTAACGAAAATTCGAGTTTAGTAAACTTAGCCTTACATTTTTCCTAATTCATTTGAAACTCCGAAATCCAACCGAAAAATGAAACGGAGATCAACTTGACCTTGTTGCACTAATTGAGCCATATCTCATCCAAACCACAACCAAATTAACCATGGTTTGATTCCTTTTAACCCTAACTCAACCACCTATCTAGATATTTCAAGCTTTAACCGAGATAACCCTCTCACCATCCCCAAAAACTCAGCCAAAGCTACTGCATCTCCTGCTTGTCCCCGTAACCCTTCAACTTTGGAGATTTTGGAGTTCGATTCTCATCCAAACTTCAACCAATCATCAAGGTAAGCTTAGGGTTGTATTGTATGATTAATTCTGATCATTTTCATCCTTCCATTCATGATTTTGGGCATGGTTTCTCCATTTCTGGACTGTTTTCCGAAAAAGAAGATTTTGGGCAAATTGTTGATCTCTTTTGATTCTCAATGATTTTGATTGATTCCAAGCCTTAGATTAATTGTTTTATCATCCTCATATCAATTATGATCATTGCTTTCGTGTTTGTTGAGAAATATATGAGAGATCATTTATGAAATTTCCAGAGAATTCCACGGGAAGGTCACATATGCTTCTATGCTTTGATTGATCACTTTTGGAACTGATTTACTTGTTGATTATATGATATTTTGTTGCTAATTTGATGGCCTTAACTGAGTTGTATAGTTGGAGAAGGGTGAGTTTAATCATGCCCTGTTTTTCATCGATTTTGCTCTGTTTTTCTGGACTGCTTTTGCTGTCAAAAACCGCTGAGTCTCCTTCATGTTTTGTTGTCCATTTCCGTGGCTTTTAGCATGTATTTATGTTGAAGTTGTTGCTACTTATTACACCTTGTTTTGTTGCTTTGATTGCCTGAATTTCTTGCTGGAGATGGCTACCTTTTCCTGCTCTGTTTTCTGCGTTGTTGCTGTCTGTGCGAGGGAACTGCTGCTGCGTGTAACGGGCGTGTCCTTTCCCTCTCTTCTGGCGAGACACGGGGGTGCAGTTGGGTCTGGGACTTCTGTACCGAGACACGGGGGTGTCTCGGTCCAGGCTTGGAGGGTGACACGGGGGTGTCACCCCGTTTTTGCTTGAATTTGTTGCTGCGTTCCGAGTCTGTTGTTGCTGTTGGCCTTGGCTTTTACTGCTACTGTTCCTGCGTCTTCTTCCCTGCATGAATGACTGTTGCTGCTGTGAATATACATATGTTAGTGTGCAAATTGTGTGTTGTATGAGTGAATGCATGCATGTGTGTAAAATATGGTATACTTATTGTGCATATATTATATATATAAGCATGCATGGGGTGTGTTTGTGTGTACGTGTATTGCATGCATGTATAATTATAGAATATATAGTATATATATTTATGCATGTGATATATAATATATTTATGCATGCATGCTTGTGTGTGTGTGTACGTGTATAAATATATATATGTATGATTATATATTATTATATATATATTATATTATATTCTATATGTTTATATATTGTATATTAGATATGTTTATTATATATTTTAAATATTATTTGATTTATTTAATTATTGAAAATTAATTGATTTCCATTTCGCGTATTTAATTATCGACTTTTGATTGAACGTTTTATTTATTTCATTCCTAAATGTGAAATTGAATAATATGTGTTATGCTTCTTAAATGAATTTTAGATTAATTGATATGCATTATGAATTTATGAATTTATGAATATTATGAATGATTTGAATTTATGAAATTTATATGAACCTATGAATGTTATGAATTTATGGAATTTATATGAATTTATGAAGATTATACGAATGTTATGAATTTATGAAATTATGAAATCAAATGAAACATATGAATGAATGATTTGAATTATATGTTTTAAATTCCTTAATCGTGCACATGAACATTTTTATGATATAACATGATCATTTATGCATTCATGTCATATTCACCTCATTGCCGAGCGTCATATGTGGTCATTGCGTCTCATACCTTTTCTTTTGCACAGATTCGGGTTTGGTCAGGGACGAGGACGAGCCTTGAGACGCTTGTGCCTTTATTTCTACTTTGGTAAAGGTGGGTTTTTCTTCTATTAGTTAAAACAACCCTATAAATCCCTTATGTGCAAAGTTTTAAACCAAAATTATATATTTATATAAATCGAGTCATTTTGGGTAAATGATTTCAAACGTATGACCCCTTTTATATATGAAACCCTACCTTATGTTTTGGCGAGATTGTATGTATGTTATGTTCACGGGCCCCGGGACTTAGTATATGTGGCTAACCGAGGAAGCAAGGGCTGACGGGGATCCCATATACTAGTTCCAACCAAATTTACGATGATACGGACCTCGTTAGGAGTTTTGACGAGGAAACGCAAGTCGGGCTTTTGAGGATTCATGTACCTCACTAGCCATTATGTATGTTTCGGTGGTCAGGTCTAGCTAACTTGTCCACCACCCGGAGGAAGAAGGTGTATATGTATGATTATGATCATTTATGTATGTGCACGAAAGATATGTATGACAACCACTAATTATGATATGATTACACGAGGAGAAGGTTGGAGATTGTGCACGCTCACTCGCCGAGCTTAAACCCTTATGAATAATTATGAATGAAAATGAACGTCGTAATCCCGTTGATGTTTTCTTTTGTTTTAACCACTTGGTAAATTTTATCAAACTTCACATGGGATTGGGGCTTGCATGTATGTGTTTAATTTATGCGATATTATATATCTTATGCCCCGATTTTATACCCACCAGTCTCTTTTAGACTGAACCCGGTTGTTTTCAGCTGTTTTGTGCAGGTATAGGAGTGCTAGGCGGGAATACAAGTCGTCTAGGTCTTGCATTTATGTTTAGCACTTCTTTTCAGTATCATATTCATACCCTTGTTGCTACTTTTGTATTTGATTCTAGTATAGATTGGAGCGTTATGATTTTGTAGGCAGTGAGTGCCGTGCCTATTTGAATGCTCTTGTATATCTATTTTTGGAGCTTGTTAGCTCATTGTATATATGCTATGTAGTTCTTGCTTCCGCGAATTTTACTTAACTCTGATTTTTATGATTCTTGCACTAATTGGTTTAAGGGTTAGTCCCGCCTAGCCTAGCGTGTGTGTTGTGTCCCCGTTCGCCGTGGATTTGGCACGTGTATGGATTTCCATTTCATATACGGGTCGGGTCTCGGTGCGGGGGATGTGGTACCTTACGCTCGGGTGCTACAGTCTCCCTCGAGCGCCTTGGCCTCGAGGGCAGCCTTAAGTTGGCAGGAGACCTGAATATCAACCTCGGTCTTCTTGAGGGGAGACTTGTAATTATTCGAATGTTGCAATTCTTTACTTTGAGAGATCCTTGAGGACATTTGAGGTGGCATCCAGGCCACAGGACAGATCCTAGTGGGGCCACATGTTATGGCATGCCCTCGGCAGAATCATGCCTTATCAAATGTAACCCTTTTTCAATTTTGGTCTCAATAGTTTCTATATTCTCAATTTGTATCCCATAAAGTCATTTTTTTCTTAAATTATGTCTCATTGACCAATTTCCGTCCAAAATAAACGGTTGACCTTTAAAAAAATTGTTTTTTACCTCATTTTCTTTAAAAAATTACTTTTTACCCTTTTAAAAATTTACTTTTTGTTAAAACATATTATATTATATATATATATATATATATATATATATATATATATATATAATACGTATTATATTTTATATATATACGTAGGGAAGACTGTAAATTTGGGACAATAGTATACCCCCTTTTTGTATTTTTGGACTTTAATTTGACATTTCCTTAGGGATACTTACTTCCAAAATTTTGAAATTTTGGCCAAATCCAGCCGGATCTTAATTTTCAGGGGACATTCCAGCTAAAGTATTCAAATCGAAAAATAGAGTATTATTTGCAAAAGTTATAGTATTCATGTTTAAAATTGAAGTATGAAAAGGAAAAAGAAATAAGTAAGGGTATTGCAGTCAATTTAGGTGAGTGGGGAGTGAAATCAAATTATAAATTTGAATTGGGGAGTTAGCATAGATTTTTTTTTTACATGGGGGAGTAAATTAAATTATTTCCAATTGGGAGGGAGTTATTAATTATGGCCCCTTATATAGTATATAATATATATTATATTTTGTTTGGGGTGAAAATATACAACTTAAATAGTTTGAGGTAGTTTTGAAAATATAAAAGAACCAAAAAAGGTAAAAAAAAATATATATATATATATATATATATATATATATATATATTTGGAGGGAAATCGGTCAATGAGACCTAATTTAAGAAAAAAGTAACTTTGGGAAACAAATTGACAATAAGACCACTGTTAGTTTTAAAATTGAAAAAAGGTTACATCATGGGATGAAAATAATAATTTTCTCTTTATATTTATATAAGTAGTGCCAGAAAAGTTGTTTTAATTTGAATTGAACCGATAATAATTATATCTATACAAAATCTTTATTTCTTTGCGGACATGTAGATTGTCTTAATTAATATTATTTTGGCACATAAATAGAAAGTAATTATTTTATATTAAATTTTTTATGTGGTATTCATTCTTGATGGCGATCCATTTCTCAAGACATGTGGTCAGATCCAGGGGCGGAGCCAGCTTAGGCGAAGGGGGGGCTCAAGACCCCCCTTCGGCCCCCACCAACCCCCACCCCCAACAAAAAACAAGAAGAAAAAAATTATATACCCCAATTTATATCCTATTTTAATTTTTTTTTTCTTTTATGTATAATTTTTATTTTTTTCTCTCTCATATCTTATACTTTATTTATTTATCATAATTTAATAATTATATTAAAATTGGTTATAATATATATATATATATATATATATATGGAAATTAATTTTAATATATTTAAATAAATTGAGTTTTCTTTATTTGCACACGCAACGAGTGTGTGAGAATTACTAATTCTTATTAAATGTTTAAGCTTTGTATATGTATAAAATGTTCAAATTTTATATATTTATTGAGAATGCTAACTGATGAATTATTTTTTTAAATTGGCATCGTATAGTAATATTTATGCATAGGTATTTTAGCAAAAGATGAAAGAGTTCGATTGCCAACCAAGAAAGAATATAGTGTAGAATTTAATCTTGAAGATATAATGAGTGATCCGGAGTTACGAAAACATATTGAAAATTATGATGTCCACTTTAGAAATCGCATTCAAAGGGGATATATATTTAAGAACCTTACAAACCAAAAGATTATATTTTTTCAAAAACTAAATTTGCAAAAGAGAACCGGTTTTCATGTTAGGTGGTTTGAAAAGCATATATGGTTAGAGTATATAGTAGAGGTCCAAGAATTTTCAGCCTCGGCTGCCAAGAAATCCTGGATCCGCCCCTGGTCAGATCACTCGCGAACAGATCACTTAGCTTGGACTCAGGAGAGAAGCCTTGAAGTTGAGTAAATATTACGATATGAAAGGATATAAGCCAATCTAATTATGCAGGAATCACATAATAATCCGAACATAATCCTCTTGTATATACTCTTTTATATAAAAGAGAATAATATCCTGGACGAAAGCACCAACCCAGAAAAAGAGGCTAAGGAAAAAAAAAAAGGGGTTTTCTGTTGATATTCACGATTCCTATCCATAAAACAAGGATGCAAAGGAATGTTTGTCAAAATTAAACTCAAGCTAAAGATATATTTTTCATAGACATACACGATTCAGTAACATCTACATAAATTTAATTTTATTCCAAACTTAACAAAAAAAAAGTAAAGCAAACGAGCCATTAACTGAAAGTTTAGATTAAAAAAAAATAAAAAAATGAAAATTGAGACAAAATAACTCATATTTAAATGAAAAGTTCAGAAAATTAAATTAAACGAAAGTCAAATATATAGTATACATATATAGGACATATCTCAGTCATTCGAATTAAAATAATTATTCTTTCGAAAAGTGAGCAATAGTAGTTTTTCATTTGTAACAATAAGAATATTATCTTCTAAGTTACGTATTAAAAAAACAGGGAATTCCCGAAAAATCCCCATATGGGAATTCAAATTCCTCTTTACTCCCTATTTTTAAAAAAGTATACCAAATCTGGTGATTTACTTACGTGATTCTTGAATTTTTATACAACATTTCAAAAAAATGGGGAGTAAAGAGGAAGTTTGATTTTCATCTGGGGAGTTCAGAGGAATTTTTTTAATAATGGGGAGTAAAGAGAAATTTTTTCAACTCATGGGGAGTTTTCAAAGAAGACCCCTTAAAAAAATGGCAAAAATGTAAATTTGGTAATTTAGTTCTGTTCGTTTCAAAATTTGCAATTAAATCCTGCAAGTTTGTAATTTTGATAATTTTGGTCTTGTCCGTTTCGAAATTTGTAATTAAATCTTGTAAGTTCTAAAATTTTACAATTTATGTCCGAATTCAAACGGTGCAGGTTGTACATTCATACCGAGACAAACTCTTCTTTGTTTGAGTTACTTTTACGCATGCAAACCGCAAGATTCCACTTGTCCTGAATTGGAAAAAGTACATAGAGATCTTTGTGGGACCGTAGTCGGCCGTCTCCGGTTTGCTGGTCGATAATATCTTTGAAATTGACTAGCTAGTTAGATTGGTTTGACTATTATTTTCTATTGAAAATAAGTCAGTTGTCCAAGCGAATCACCTTCTTATAGGCTCCGTTGGACGAAAAGACATTTTCGTTCAATGTAATTACGTTTTTTTATTTAAATTTTTTATATTAGATACTCCACATGTATAATAATTTTTTTATACAAGTCAGATATTTTTGTCATGTCATCCCGCCAAGTCCGCAAAGAAATGAGCTACGTGGCCAATTCCGACAACTAGTAAATTTTCTTGAGAAAATCGGACATAAATTGTAAAATTTTAGAACATACAGGACTTAATTGCAAATTTTAAAACTAACAGAACTAAATTACCAAAATTGCAAACTTACAGGATCAAATTTGAATTTTTGCCTAAAAAAATAAGAGCAAAATGCATTTTTAATCCCATACTAATGGGTCATTATCACTTTTGGTCCCATGGTTTTCAAAATTGATTTTTTTAGTCCCGTAGTAATTTTTTTTAGTCACTTTGAGAACTTCCGTCAAATAATTGACGGAAGTCACTATTCATCCATTATTTTTTTTATTTTTTTTGGTCCATATCCGTTAATTTCATATATTATATATTTATTATATATAATACATGTATTATATTTTATATAATATGTAATACACGTATATATTATATATTTTAATTTATAATATGCATTTTGTTATATGTATTTTAATATATATGCATATTATATATTATGTATACTTGTATTACCAATATATATTTTGTTATATATTATATATAATATATAATATATATTATATATAATAAAATTTGTGTAATACATATATATATATATATATATATATATATATATATATTATGTATACTTGTATTACCAATATATATTTTGTTATATATTATATATAATATATAATATATATTATATATAATAAAATTTGTGTAATACATATATATATATATATATATATATGTATTATATATAATATATATACGTGTATTTTATATTATATATAATATATGTATCACAGTAATATATGTACGTGTATAATATATACGCGTACATATAATATGCATATATATTAAAATACATATAACAAAATGCATATTATAAATTAAAATATATAATATATACGTGTTATTACATATTATATAAAATATAATATATATATTATATATAATAAATATATAATCTATGAAATTAAAGGATATGGACCAAAAAAAATAAAAAATAAAAAAATTAATGGATGAACAGTAACTTCCGTCAATTATTTTACGGAAGTCCTCAAAGTGACAAAAAAAAATTATTATGGGATTAAAAAAACCAATTTTAAAAATTATGGGACAAAAAGTGATAATGATCCATTAATATGGGACTAAAAATACAATTTGCTTAAAAAATAATGAAATAATAAGCTAAGTCATCTCAATGAATAAAAGGCTTCTCCCTCCGTGCCTGTCTTGCACTGGATTTCAACATAATTAGGGCAAATTACATCCACCACCCTCGAGGTTAGGTCTAATTACAAGCCGGTCCCTATTCTTTTAAATATTACATTGTAGTCCCTATATTTTTTATTTTGTGTGAGGTCCATTAACGAATTTCGTAAAAGTACACTTATGTCCCTGAAGGTTTTGTGAGTGTTACATATAATGTATGACCAAAAATGCAAAATCGTCCCTAAAAGTATACAAAAATTAACAAATTAACAAGGCTTAGGGACTACAGTGTAATATTTAAAAGAATAGGGATTGGCTTGTAACTAGGCCTAACCTCAGGGGTGGTGGATGTAATTTGCCCAACATAATTATTAGATAGTGACGTTGAAAAGAGCCCTACATATATCTCTTCACGTAGATGAGAATAGACTTAAATCAATAATATTTGTAGATAAGATATATAAACAAATTATGCGTGTCACAAGTAGGGATGTAAACGAGCCGATCCGAGCCTTGGCCTTTTTTCTTGGCTCGAGCTCGGCTTGGCTCGTGAGCCAAGAGAATATATATTTTTTATTTAAAAAATAATTATTTTTCATATTTATATATAAAAATAAGTATATATTTATATAATATTATATATTATTTAGGTATTTATATATATCTAAATTAATATATATTTATTTTTAATTAAAAATAGTGGCTCGCGAGCCGACTTGTGAGCCACGAGCCTAAAACAAAGGAGCTTAGGTTCGAGCTCGGCTCGGCTCGTGAAAGCTCGCGAGCCGGCTCGCTTGGTTACATCCACTGTCACCTCCCCAGCTCCACAATTAGAAGATAATTCAACACCGTGTTATAATCTATACACCACTAATATATCACAACTTTTCTCTTTTTCATGACTTTCATCCCCAAACCAATTACTATGATGTTGATATATATTTGATCAAGTAGTTGTCATTCTATATATCTTTAATTTACCTTTTCGGGTTGACATTTAAAAAAGTCTATCACCGAACCTCTCAAATTACTTATAAGTTTTTAATGCATGCTTCCAGATTTTCCCTGATTAGTTGTACTCCACGAGGAAAAGTTAGAGCAAATCTAACTCGGCAACCAAATAAGTTATACGAGTGTATATTATATATGTTATTTAATTAATATTTTTAAAAAAGATTGTCAAATAATTATATATTTTATTATACTGACCTAATCCAATTATATTTATATAAATCCCGCTTCATTCTGACATTAAATCAATCAAAAACAAATCCCACTTAATCAAAAATGAAATGAAAGCCGAAAGTGCAAATTATGACCAAATCTTGCTTAAAAGATAAATATAAAAAAATCAAAAGAAATTATAACGGAAACGACCAAATCTTGCATGGACAAACAGTGTAGTACTATAGTGCATGAACGCGTCGCAGCAGCCAATGCTGACCCGACCACACACCGCCACTTCTCTTTTCAAATAACTCAAAACTCGTGCACTATAAATACACATGGAATATCTATCCCTATTCTCCATCAAAACCAAGTTTCAAAACATTCCATCTTTCTCAACTCTCTCATTCTTTAATTAATCCTCGCAAAGATCTCTAACAATGGGTTCTTTTAGTGCAATATTATTTGCCGTAACAACAACTCTCCTCCTCTTCGCACAAATATCCCAAGCACAACTATCGACCAGGTTCTATAGCTCCACATGTCCAAACGCAGCAACTATAGTCCGCAATTCAATCCGCCGAGCAATATCTGCCGAACGGCGCATGGCTGCATCACTCATCCGCCTCCACTTCCATGACTGCTTCGTCCAGGGCTGCGACGCCTCCATCTTGCTAGACGAGGCTGCAACCATCCAATCCGAAAAAACTGCATTTCCTAATGTCGATTCCGTTAGAGGCTACGGGTTAATAGAAACCGCCAAGGCTGAGGTAGAGCGTGCCTGCCCTGGAGTCGTTTCGTGTGCCGATATCCTCACCTTAGCAGCACGTGATGCATCAGTTGCTGTAAGCATCTGCATATATATATTATTCGCCTCAAAATTGAATGACCACCTAATATAAAAGTTTAAACCACTCGAAAGGAGTATTATTAAAAATATAAACGTCTCTACTAACATTCTAATGATCAATATAGGTTGGAGGGCCGACATGGGATGTGAGGCTAGGGAGAAGAGACTCAACAACTGCCAACCGTGATGAAGCAAACAGCGATCTTCCAGCTCCTGATGCATCTCTCGATAGACTTATTTCTGCATTTGAGAAGAAACAACTTACTCCCAGAGATATGGTTGCCTTATCAGGTAAATTTTAAACCTATTTTTCAATATTTTCCCGCAGTTTCAATAAGTTTCAAGTGTTAGGTACGTGATCACGTAAAGTTGATGTACTATATGCTCCACTCATGCAGGGGCACACACACTTGGCCAAGCCCAATGCTCCACGTTCCGTACTCGGATATATAGCAATGGAACTGATATTGAGCCCAATTTCGCCACCAACAGGAGGAGGCAGTGTCCTCAAAGCGGCGGGGACAGAAATTTGGCACCTCTTGATTTGGTGACGCCCAATTCATTCGACAACAATTACTTCAGGAATTTGATGCAAAGGAGGGGTCTTCTTCAGTCGGATCAAAACCTTTTCAATGGAGGATCCACTGATAGTATTGTGTCGGAGTACAGTAGGACTCCGGCAAGGTTTGCAGCGGATTTCGCCAGCGCCATGATTAAAATGGGGGAGATTGCACCACGGACCGGAACAGATGGGATCATAAGGCGAGTTTGCAGCGCAATCAATTGATTACCAAGAAAATTAGTTTTTAACTAAGAATGTTGTTTAATTTCATGTTGAGTAGTGATTTTTAGAATTAATTAATTGTATATCCATGTTACATGTATTTAATTTCTTTAGGTATTGGTAGTGTTTTTGTTTAAATCAAATGTTAGCAATATTTGAAATAATTATAATGGTTTCCAATTTTGAAATATTTTGTTTTCATTTATGATTTAAGTTTATTAATTGTTATCTAGATCCTAATTAATTTAGAGATGGCAACAAATTAAAGATGAGGGCTTTTCCCAATAGACTAATTTCTCTTTAGATTCCTTTATTCGTTTTCTTATAGGTAATGATGAGGTTACACCCGAGACGTGGCTAGCTGACTGGAAAGAATATTGGAGTTCTCCTCATAATAAGCTCCGAGGAGATTTCCGATAGCAGAACTCTCAATAAGAGTGAGAGAAGTATTGAATAATGAGCTTTGGCCTTACTCACCCCCAAAAGCTAGCTGTTAAGGGGAGGTTTGCCATGCCATTATATATTGAACACCACATCATTAGTTATTCGATGTGGGACATTTAACACACCCCCGTCACGCCCAAATTGGTGCGTGAACATTGCAGGAATGAACATCTGCAAGCCGCAGGAATGAAACATCTGCAAGCCGGGTGGAGAGAAGAGACAGGCACAGGAATCGAACATCTGTGAACCCGCTCTGATACCATATTGAATAATGAGTTTTGGCCTTACTCACCCCCAAAAGCTAGCTGTTGAGGGGAGGTTTGCCATGCCATTATATATTGAACACCACATCATTAGTTATTCGATGTGGGACATTTAACAAGAAGTATACGAGACATGACGGGCAAGATAAACAGTCTAGGAAGACCAACTATGGGACTTAAATCGTGGGAAGATTCTTTCTCTATATAAAAGACTTAAAAGTAACACGAAAAATAGGCTAAAAAAGGAAGAAGAGAGGGAGAAATCTGATTTAACGGTTACTCATCAGGAAGAAAAAAAAAAAAATCCGATCTAATTGACCAACAATTTATAACCCGGTAATAAGTCGCAGTCTAGCAGATGATAACCTTGCGAGGTTTTGTTAACCATGAAAAGAAAACCATGCATTAATTGTGGGGGTATATTGTGGATTTTACAGAAAAATAAAAAGGATAAGAGATATAATAATTCAAGCAAATTGTATTGAGAGATTTTTGGTGAAGATATAATGTTTGCAATGTTTCAGCACTTGCAGATTGTTTTCTCATCTCTTACAGATTTACATTCCTAAAACCATGGATATATAGATATTATGAATATAGAAAATAACAATGCAATTAATCTAACAAAATACCAAAGACTAAAGAAATTGACCATCCTTAAAACTTGAGAAGTCATGACTAGGGGTGTACATTCGGTTAAAAACCGAAAATTCGGTTAATCGGTTCGGTTAACCGAATTTTCGGTTTTTGAATATTACTAACAATTTACCGAACCGAATAAGGGCGGTTTCGGTTCAGTAAAAACCGAAAATTTCGGTTCGGTTTCGGTTAGAAACCGAAAAAACCGAATATCATTAAGAAATAATAAAAAAAAAAAAAACAAAAAATGCTGAAAACCAAAAACTGAACGTCCAAACCGAAAATCAAAATGGCTCAATCACCAGCAAACACAAAAATTTTATGAATTAAAAGAATCAAAGGATGCTCAAGAGCTTTTGACTTTTGAGAAACTAACACTCCAAATCTCCAATTTACTATTATTATTTTGCTCAAAATTAAAAGGGGAACAAAAATAAAAATTTATAAGCAACACCCTTGAGGCCTTGACGGAGAAGCTGGATTGGCGATTGAAGATGGTGGTAGATCTGAGTTGTTGGCTGGTGCTTGATGGCGAGGCGACGAAACTTGCCTGGTGGTTGGTCTGGCACGGCGGAGAAGAACCATGGCGAAAGCGTGCCTGTGTGGTAGAGAAGAAGAAGGTGAAGGTTGCCTTTTTTAGATCTAGAATTGGGTATGGGTTTTGAGCCTTTTGACTAATTGGTACAGACAAGTATTAAAAGTGCAAGAATGAGGGAATCCGGAAGAATGGAAAAACTAAAAAAACATTAAAGCTTAAGGGCATAGGTTCGGTTTTCGATAAAAACCGAAAACCGCACGGTTTTTACCGAAACCGAAAAACCAAAATATTGCTAACCGAAACCGAACCGAAAGATAACGGTTCGGTTCGGTTAGTGTCGGTTCGGTTCGGTTTCGGTTATCGGTTCGGTTTTTGTTCACCCCTAGTCATGACTCTTAGAATTTGTTCGATAAATACTGCAAATTACTGATTTCTAACACTCCCTCTTAATTTGCAATTTTTTGAGCGCCTTTTTTGCCTTCTCGAATTTTTCAACATTAATTAGCTTTTGTAAAAAAATCAGAAGGTTTGTTCATTTGTTGCAATATACTCCAAATTGATTTCTTTCTTGCCAACCATATCTCTGATGAAATAAAATTTCAACTCAACGTGCTTTGTTCTTGAATGAAACACAGGATTTCTCGTCATTGCTATTGTTGATATATTGTCATAATATATTGCAGTTGGTTGTTCTTGAATTTGATGCAAGTCTGAAAGCAATCTTCTCAACCAAACACCTTCACATGTTGCTTCAGTAGCTGCAAAATATTCTGCCTCATCAAACGAAAGAGCAATTGATTTTTGTTTCTTTGAACTCTAAGAAACAAGATTAGAACCAATGCAAAAAAAAAAAATAAAATCTTGAAGTACTTTTCCTATTTTCCACAGAACGTGCCCAATAACTATCTGTGTATCTAACCAAATTGCAATCATCTCCTTTCAAGTACTTTAAACCCAAATTTTTGGTCCCTTGAAGGTACCTCAGAATTCTTTTAGATGCTTGTTAGTCTTTGAAATCCATTGGTTTTAATGCTTGACAAAAAGTATTATTTTGCAGGACTAAGAGGAAGATTGAAATTTTATGATTGATCCATTGGAACCATTGCGGAACAAAACATTCAGATTACTCTGATGTTTGACAGAATGGGATCTCACACTTGTGCACTTTTTATTTAATATATCATGTATATATTATTACTCTTCTAACCATGATTTTGCAGGATTAAATACAAGGTTAGATTTGTCTTTTTTGAGACAGCGAAAAGCAAGAATATAGTTGTTAGTGCTTGAAGTTTGGAATAGTGGCATTGGGAATTTCGCAAATTGGAAATTCAAAATGAAAGAGCAACGGCTATGTGGAAGCTCTCTATATAATCAACTCAAGTTATAACAATTGAAATGATTTCTTTCAACCACTCTTGTACAAGCTATTTTGTGTTTACACCTATTAGAGTTAGTGTGTTTGCTCTTGGTGGGTAGCTCTTGTAAGGAGACTTGGGAATCCCGGAGCTGGACTGATTTGTTCCGGGCTGTGTGATAACAGGTTCCAGTCAGCTCTGCATTTGTTGTATCTTGTAACTCTACTTGCACTAAAAAGTGTTGACTTAAAAAATCCTAAGTTTGATAACTTAGGCAGAGGATTAATCTCTTTAGCTCATGTTTTACACAGCTTTAAGGGCCAAACCTCTCTAAACTCCTTGTCTCAATATTCTTGACTGCAGTTGCTCTGTTTAAGATTGTTAGCTTAAGTGATTAAGCTTGATAACTGGACTGAATATTCATCATATCTTCTTTATATAAACTGAGCTACTTAAGCTCTTTATTTGTGCCTCTAATCAGACACATTGAGCAACAAAGGTGCTTATTTCATACTATGTGATTGAGGTTTGTTGGTTAATGCTAGAGTTTACAAAGTAAGCTATTACAGCTTCATATCTAGCATACATTACATGAACTTGGTGAGAGTTCAAAAATTGTGTCTCTGGACTGAAGTCTGATACATCAAATCTGTGATCAAGACTTGACCTCTCAAGTAAATGTGTTTGAGTTGGACAGCTTGCTGCATGAACAATTGGACTCACATTTGAGTCTGTGAGATTGATTTAAGGTTGCAATTAAAATTGAGAAAGAACAATTCACCCCCTCTCTTGTCCCACAAGTGGCACCTGAGCCTTGTGCTCTTTGTTTTTTGGCTTAACATCCAAGAGTTAAACGATCCAATGGAGTCTCAGAATGTGACATATGCCGAGGGGGTTTCGCACGCTCGACCTCTGTTGCTTGATGGCTCAAATTATGCCACATGGAAAAACAGAATTGAGGAGTACTTGATCTCCATTGATTATGATTTGTGGAAAATTGTTACAGAAGGTGCAAAAGTGCCTATGAAAACTGTAGACGAAACAAAGGTTCCTAAACAAAAAAAATGAGTTCATTGCTGAAGATAAAAAGATGATCTCAATGAATGCTAAAGCCAAAAATATCTTATCTTGCTCATTATGCAAGAGTGAGTACAACCGTGTTAGCATCTGTGACACTACAAAGGACATGTGGGAAATGTTGAGGTTACCCATGAAGGATCATCTCAAGTTTGTCAAGAGAGATTGGCCCTGCTGAACCCCTCGTACGAAATGTTCCGGATGAAAGATGGAGAGACAATTAATTAAATGCACACCAATTTCATGGAGATTGTTAACAAAATGTTTGCCCTTGGAAAGGTTGTACCAAAGGATGATCAAGTGCAAAAAATTCTTAGATCACTCCCCAAGGAATGGACTCCCAAAGTCACAGCTATTCATGAAGCAAAGGATCTAACGAGGATGAGAATTGCTCAGCTCATTAGGTCTCTTACCTCTCATGAGCTCGCATGATACCCAAGAAAGAAAGTATTGAAGCTAAGAGGAACATTGCTTTCAGCACCAATGTGGATGAAGTTAGCGAGGATGAAGAAGAACTTGAGAGCAAAATCAATGAAGAAATTGCACTCATCTTAAGAAGAATGAAGCATCTTGCTGCTGTAAAAAACAGGTTCCGGCAGAACAGCTCTGGTAAGAAACCTAGTTCCAGCTCTTCTAACAATAACATTGTCTGTCACAATTGTTGGGAGCCTGGACACATCAGACCTGAGTGTCCTAAGCTAAAGGAGAACTTTAGAAGGGAGAAGATGCACGTCTCTTTCAAAGTAACATGGAGGACTTAGACTCAGAAGCAATTGAAAACGAAGAAGATTATCTTGGATTAATGGTTGACAGTGAGGTAAAATCTGAGCTAAACTCCTCTTCATCTAGTATCTCTAACTCTGACAATGAAGAAAGCTCTGTCGATTTTTTAGCTCATTGTAGGGAAAATATTGAAAGCCTAACTGCAAGAAATAAAGTTCTTGAAGGAAAAATCTTTTGGCTCCTTAAAGAGAAGCATGATTTTAAAAAACGATATGATCAATTGTTTGATACGCTAAGATTTGAGAATTTTTTTTTAAAAATGGAAGTTGCCAAACTCTTGCAAGAAAACTCCTAAGTAATAACCCTGAAGGACCCAAAGTACAAAGGGTACCTGGAATTAATTCTTATTTTGCAGATGATAAGGAGCAGAACCATAGGTATAAAAAAAATACCAAATAGATTCCAAAACATTAAAATTCCTGAAACAGGTAATAGGTGAGTCACTGATAATAAAAAAAGGTGAGATTATCAGTGGAAGTGATTGTTGCTCACCTTCTTGAGGTTTGTGGCTTGAATCATACATAATATGGTATTTTCAAGAAAACTTGATATGCCACTATGGAGTCTGATTTCTTGTGAATTATGTTTCTCTGAGTTTAAATCTTATCTTAAATGCTTTGTCAAAAGTACTCTCCTGCTCGCTCATCTTGATTGAAGGAGTATTTGTGATCAAGTTGTAGCTAAAAGAATCTATTTTATGCTCAAAACTGTGGATTCAAAAGTTTGTCATAAAGTTAACAACATCTGATAGGCATGCTAGTCCACTGGTATGTTTTGAAGAAATTATGTTTGCTTGGATTAAATTCTATAAGTTAATATGTTGAGTGCATGCTCAATCTCATTGGTTAAAAATGTTGTTGAGAAAAGGTCCATATTTAAAGTTTGACTGTGATATCTAAAAATTTATGCATGATTCGCCTGAGTTTGTGTTTGGCCTTCTCAGAAAAATTTCTTTAAAACTTTCAACTCTGGATAAAGTTGGGTGGTGAAAATTGTGTGTGCGATTTGTCATGTCTTAAAGGTGCAATGAATCATTGGCTACTCAAATTGACCTGCATTTTTAAGTTGTATAAATGTCTCCCAAAAGCATCTCGTACACCTGTTTTGGGACATCTCTGAGTTTGCAATATTAAGAATTGTAAACTATGAAAAATTGCGTATTCAATTCATTTATATGAAGCCTTGAACTACTCATGATCTTGTTCTTAAGAACGGTATTTAAAGCTGGCTATATGACTGGAAATTTGAAAGACTGTTTCATCTATGATTCTTCCTACTAAAAACATGTTTTATGGGCGTTTCTTGGAAGTTATCAGCTTCTCCTGACCAAGCTAATGAGTTAATCCTCCCTCACACCTGTACTACCATTGTAGGAGTTCATCATACACAACTTCCTGAGTAGTACCAGTTCATAACATCAAAGTGTTCTGGGATTGAAGACCATTTGATTGAGGTAAAGACATTGTTTTTCATTGTGGTCAAAAGGTAACTATATCAAACTTGGAACTCAACACCTACATACAATTTCTCTTAACATTGTCATAATATGTTAAATATGTGCTATTGAGTCATCATTGTTGATCTTCAAAGTTCTGACCAACAAAGATGTGTCACACCATTATGATCTTGCCATGAGTTATCCTTGGCTTAAGTGATTGAGACACTGCAGTTCTTCAGTTCAGAAAAATTGGCTTAAAGTTCAATCATGCGTAAGTGCAGAATGTCCTAAGTATTGTAACCATTGGTATAATCTCTCTGGAACCTTACTGGAATCTTACTGGAATCAATCATCATATGATTCACTCTAACTCTAGGTGTGATTGTCATTTCCACAAAGACTGTTTACTAACACTCTCATTTCAGTAGATTGCCTTACACCTGTCTCAAATCTGTCTTTCTTTTAAGAAAAAATTCTTGGTCTTTGTGCAATTTATGAAACATTTCAAATCCGCATTTATAAGACCCTTATCTCTTCTGGATCTCTTCGTCAAAATATGAGCTGAGCTTTCTTATTCTCCATTTCTCCTCTTTCACGTAGTGTCCCTTCCTCCTACGTCTTTTTATTTCAAAGAAAGAAATGAGTTCATCAAGTATTGAGGATCATGATACCTCAGATATTAATATTTAAACACTTGATTCCTTCACTTTGTTCAACTTAAGTCAAGCTCGCCACCTCTTCTTTGATGAGTTTCTGGGTAGAAAATGGAACAGAGGTAAAGCTGTAACTCTATCTGAACTTTACCAGTCCGATCTTGCTGAAAAATTTGACAATCTTGGGTGGCTTAAATTCTTGCAAATTGATGAACCTGCTTATCCCATTATGTGCACTCTTTTTTACTCAAACGCAAGATTCTTTACTGAAGTACATGGATCTTGTTTCCTTGTGAAATCATATGTTCTTGGAAATGAAATTTGCCTAACTACCGAGTCAGTCAACAAAAAAATCGGATGTCCTGAAGATGGAATCAAAATTTTTGAATACACTTCCAGAAAATGAACATTTTGATTGGAAAATTGTGAAAGATTTGCCGTGGGGAGGTAATGACATTGGTGAAAATTGGGACATCGCTCTAAAATCTCTTCAACCCTATTATGTCGTGGTCTTTGAAATCATAAACTCCTCAACTTTGTCTGGACTATCTCCTTTTGACGAACACTTCTCAAAGCTGAAACTTATCAGCTCATTTCTCCTCTATGCATTCCTCAAAAATATTCAAGTTGATATTGGTTATATCATTCTTCAATACATGCATTTCTGCATATCACACGGACTAAGGCTTCCATACTTCATGATTCTGACACGTCTCTTTAAACCACATCTATCTATCCATTTTCCTTCTAACTGGAAAGAAAATTCAGAGCACTATCAATCTCTTGACTCTCATTCTCTTTGTAATTTGGATCTTCAATATGATTCTGAAAGCAACACTTGGTACCAGCCCAGTACAAAGGAGATGGTTCATCATCGTACCATGCTCTCACAGGAACATGCAACATCATCTGCTCTGTTCAATGAGTAGTGCCTCAGTTTGAGAAATCTCAAAACTAGTCTTTCATCTATATTCACTAGGCTTAACTCAATCAAAGCTCGTGTCAACTCTGGGGAAAGCTCAAATTCTTCCCCTTTTGATGATGAAGGGGGAGATGAGCAATGAAGGAGGAATTATGAATGTTATGGAGTTATGGCTGCTTGAAAGTTATGATTTATGAAGAGAGCTATAAAGTGGAAATATGAAATATAAACATGCTTTGTATGGAAATCGTATGAACTACTGCCTTTCTTCTTTACTTCATATATATGCTTGATTGCTCAAAGACAGGGGGAGCACATATATATCTTTCTTCTTTACTTCATATATATGCTTGATTGCTCAGACACGTGGGGAGTGCAAATTCATTGTTCGAGCTTTAAATTCCTTACCTCAAGGAGCATACTTTTTGTCATCATCCAAAAGGGGGGATTGTTATTCATTGAAATCCATTGGTTTTAATACTTGACAAAAAGTATTATTTGGCATGGCTAAGAGGAAGATTGAAATTTTATGAATGATCCCTTGGAACCATTGCAGAACAAAACATTCAGATTACTCTGATGTTTGACAGAATGGGATCTCATACTTGTGCACTTTTTATTTAATATATCATGCATATATTATTACTCTTCGAACCATAATTTTGCAAGATTAAATACAAGGTTAGATTTGTCTTTTTTGAGACAGCTAAAAGCAAGAATATAGCTGTTAGTGCTTGAAGTCAACTGGTATCAAAATATAGCTGTTGGAATAGTGGCATTGGGAATTTCACAAATTGGAAATTCAAAATGAAAGAGCAACGGATATGTGGAAGCTCTCTATATAATCAACTCAAGTTACAACAATTGAAATAATTTCTTTCAACCACTCTTGTACAAGCTATTTTGTGTTTACACCTATTAGAGTTAGTGTGTTTGCTCTTGGTGGGTAGCTCTTGTAAGGAGACTTGGGAATCCCGGAGCTGGACTGATTTGTTCCGGGATGTGTGATAGCAGGTTCCAGTCAGCTCTGCATTTGTTGTATCTTGTAACTCTACTTGCACTAAAAAGTGTTGACTTAAAAAATCCTAAGTTTGATAACTTAGGTAGAGGATTAATCTCTTTAGCTCATGTTTTACACTGCTTTAGGGGCCAAACCTCTCTAAACTCCTTGTCTCAATATTCTTGACTGCAGTTGCTCTGTTTAAGATTGTTAGCTTAAGTGATTATGCTTGATAACTGGACTGAATATTCATCATATCTTCTTTATATAAACTGAGCTACTTAAGCTCTTTGTTTGTGCCTCTAATCAGACACATTGAGCAACAAAGGTGCTTATTTCATACTATGTGATTGAGGTTTGTTGGTTAATGCTAGAGTTTACAAAGTAAGCTATTACAGCTTCATATCTAGCATACATTACATGAACTTGGTGAGAGTTCAAAAATTGTGTCTATGGACTGAAGTCTGATACATCAAATCTGTGATCAAGACTTGACCTCTCAAGTAAATGTGTTTGAGTTGGACAGCTTGCTGCATGAACAATTGGACTCACATTTGAGTCTGTGAGATTGATTTAAGGTTGCAATTAAAATTGAGAAAGAACAATTCACCCCCTCTCTTGTCCCACAAGTGGCACCTGAGCCTTGTGCTCTTTGTTTTTTGGCTTAACATCCAAGAGTTAAACGATCCAATGGAGTCTCAGAATGTGACATATGCCGAGGGGGTTTCGCACGCTCGACCTCTGTTGCTTGATGGCTCAAATTATACCACATGGAAAAACAGAATTGAGGAGTACTTTATCTCCATTGATTATGATTTGTGAAAAATTGTTACAGAAAAGGTACAAAAGTGCCTGTGAAAACTATAGACGAAACAAAGGTTCCTAAACAAAAACGTGAGTTCATTGCTGAAGATAAAAAGTTGATCTCGCTGAATGCTAAAGCCAAAAATATCTTATCTTGCTCATCATGCAAGAGTGAGTACAACCGTGTTAGCATTTGTGACACTATAAAGGACATGTGGGAAATGTTGCAGGTTACCCATGAAGGATCATCTCAAGTTCGTTAAGAGAGATTGGCCCTGCTAAACCACCGGTACGAAATGTTCTGGCTGAAAGATGGAGAGACAATCAGTAAAATGTACAGCAATTTCATGGAGATTGTCAGCAACATGTTTGCCCTTGGAAAGCTTGTACCAAAGGAAGATCAAGTGCAAAAAATTTTCAGATCACTCCCCAAGGAATGGACTCCCAAAGTCGCAGACATTCATGAAGTAAAGGATCTAACGAGGATTACAATTGCTCAGCTCATTGTGTCTCTTACCTATCATGAGCTCGTATTGATACCCAAGGAAGAAAGCACTGAAGTTAAGAGGAATATTGCCTTCAGCACCAACGTGGATGAAGTTAGCGATGATGAAGAAAAACTTGATAGCAAAATCGAAAAGAAATTACACTCATCACAAGAAGGATGAAGCATCTTGATGCTGTCAAAAACAGGTTCCGGCAGAACAGCTCTGGTAAGAAACCTAGTTCAAGCTCTTCTAACAATAACATTGTCTGTCGCAATTTTTGGGATCCTGGACAAATCAGACCTGAGTGTCCCAAGCTAAAGGAGAACTTTAAAAGGGACAAGAAGCACACCTCTTTCAAAGTGACATGGAGTGACTCAGACTCAGAAGCAATTGAAAACGAAAAAGATTGCCTTGGATTAATGGCTGACAGTGAGGTAAAATCTGAACTAAACTCCTTTTCATCTAGTATCTCTAACTCTGACAATGGAGAAAGCTCCGTTATTAAGCTTGATAACTGGATTGAATATTCATCATATCTTCTTTATATAAACTGAGCTACTTAAGCTCTTTGTTTGTGCCTCTAATCAGACACATTGAGCAACAAAGGTGCTTATTTCATATTGTGTGATTGAGGTTTGTTGGTTAATGCTAGAGTTTACAAAGTAAGCTATTTCAGCTTTATATCTAGCATACATTACATGAACTTGGTGAGAGTTCAAAAATTGTGTGTCTGGACTGAAGTCTGATACATCAAATATGTGATCAAGACTTGACCTCTAAAGTAAATGTGTTTGAGTTGGGCAATGTAACGCCCCAATTTCAGGTACGCACGACACGTGTGATTTTGAGGGTTAGGATTTAATCGTAATTCTTTTATTTATTAAATTCCTACATTTTATGATAAGTGATATAAATTTATCCCAATATGTTTACGTGGAAATAAGTGAAATGTGTATCGATTTGGGATTTAATTGTTACATGAATTATTTGCCAAAAATGATTTAATTGCTTAATTGCCTTTGATTGATCATTTATTTAAATTGGAGGACCGAATTGCATGAAAATGTTAAAGGACTAAATTGATCACTTTCCAAACCTTTTATACTTAATTGCATGATTTATAAAACTTGAAGGATTTGATTTCAAATATTACATTTTTCCTTAATTATACCGATATATGCATCTCTTCTCCAATCTTCATCTCATTCTTCATCAAAACATCTATGTTTGCTCCCTTCTCTCTACCGACACCCAACCTCAAGGAAGAAGAAGTGATCCTTGTGATTTCATCCAAGTTTTCCTAGGAAATTTCATGTTTGGGGCTCAACCATCCCTCTTCATCTTCTTGCATCTCATCTTCCTCCTTCAAGGTAGATATGGATATTTCATGAATTCTTGAATTACATATATGAAGCTAGGGTTTAGGATTCAAGCTTGATAATTCGTGTATTTGATGTTAGAAGCATGATTAGGAGCTTTTAACATGAATTAGAACTTGAATTCTTGAAAATATGGAAGAATTTGGCATGAGTTCATATGTGAGCTTAAGTTAGTAATTATGGTGATCAAGGCATGATTCATGTGTTTATATGGGTTCTTATTATACCATGAGCATGAATATATGTTACTTTCATGAATACTTGCATTTGGAATTGAAGTTATAGGAGTTATGAAGCTTGGTTGTTGAATTCGTGCATCCCCTGTTCTTCTCCCCTGTTTTCTGAACCTTCTGTGTAACGGGAACGGCCGTTCCCATCCCCTTTGCAATTGGGGAACAGCCGTTCCCATTATTTGAATAATGTGTCAGGCGGCGAGGACGGGAACGCCCGTTCCCACTTTGTCTCACAGACGGGAACGGCCGTTCCCATCTTCGGGGAGCATTTCGGGACTGGGGAACGGCCCTTCCCATTTTTCACTAAAACCTGGAACGGCCGTTCCCAGCTCTCTGAAAGTGCAGAAACATTCTGCATAAAATGTGAAATCCCAAACCCTTTTCTTTACCTTTATTTAACCCCAACATGATATTATATGATCAATTACATGTCATAATATGAATATATCATGCTACATTCGTGAATGCATATCATCCCGTTGTATAGTCATGCCGTGCGTCTTATTTGGTAACATTGATAAGTTATTATCTCACAAGTACACCGTGTCCTGTTTCTTGTCCAGTTACTCTCCCGGGGCGGAGATTGTGATCAACAGAGCACGTTCACGCATCTATGAGTCGTGTGTCGCCTGTCAGGTGAGGTTTAATTGCTAGTTACTTAGAACCCGTATTACCTTATGTGACTTTTGGGCCGAACGGTATAAAGGTATATATATTTACAAGTGTTTTCAACTACCAAGTCGTGTTCTTTAAAGGTAATCGTGTTCCTTGAAAGTAAATCGTGTTTCCTGAAACTAATCATGCTCATGACAAGCAAATCGTGTATCGTGTTTATGATCAAGTCATGAATCGTGTCATCGTGTTACCGTGATCGTGTTTGGCGAACTCGTGTACCGTGTATCGTGTTTATGGGCCCGAGGGTGAGTGTTTGAGCCAACCGGGAAAGCATAGGGCTGACGGGTAACTCATAACGCCTCTCTCAAACCGTGGGGATGCCCCCTGAATCCACCAGGAGGTTTTGTGGAGGAAGGAGTCCCGTACGTGGAAGTCATGCTTCCGACGTACGTCGTGTGATCGTGGGTGGTTCGGGCCTTGCAAACCCACCACCAATGGAGTGAAGGATGGATTTCATGTTATTGATCGTGTGCACTTTAATGACTTGCATGATAACCTAATTAAATGAAAGTGCAACCCTTGTTCACTGTAAAGGTTGGTTGGAGATCGTGCACGCCCCTCGCCAGGGCCACTGATAGTTATAATAACCGTGATTATCGTGTTAAACTTGATAGTTGTAATCTCGGGCGAGTCCTTGATATTCTTGCACTTATATTGTTGTTATTATTGTTTTAGTTACAAAACCTTACCCGAGGTTACAACTTGCATGTTCTTTGCGCTAATATATATCTACGCCCCTCACTCAGTCTTCCATAGACTGATACCTCCACCTTTCAGGTTCTTGCAGGTGCACGCTAGGCGGGAGTCGAGTCGTGTCAAGTCCAGTCCATGTAGTGGAGTCGATTACGGTGCATATTGTTTATTGTCGTGTTAGAATTGTTAATATAGTTACTTGTTATTTATATTCAGAGATGATAATGTATTGATATGGAAAGCTAGAACATATTTTGTCTTACTTGGCAATCGGGAAATGTCGTGACATGTTTATTGATTATATTTGATCATGATTAGTTTATGCTTCCGCTTTCACTCGTTGCATGTATACATAACCCGCCTAGCTCGTCGTGTATTGCATTGTCACCCGTTCGCTATAGGTTAGTTCATGTACGGATTGCCCATTTCGTATGTGGATTGGCCTATAGTGCGGGGGTGTGGCGCCTCCACGTGTAAAGGGGTGTTACAGGCAACTTGCTGCATGAACAATTAGACTCACATTTGAGTCTGTGAAATTGCTTTAAGGTTGCAACTAAAATTGAGAAAGAACAATTCACCCGCCCTCTTGTTCCACAAGTGGTACCAAAGCCTTTTGCTCTTTGTCTTTTGGCTTAACATCCAAGAGTTAAACGATCCAATGGAGTCTCAGAATGAGACACATGCTGAGGGGGTTTCACACACTCGACCTCCGCTGCTTGATGGCTCAAATTATGCCACATGGAAAAACAGAACTGAGGAGTACTTTATCTCCATTGGTTATGATTTGTGAAAAATTGTTACAGAAGGTGAAAACGTGCCTATGAAAACTGTAGACGAAACAAAGGTTCCTAAACAAAAACATGAGTTCATTGCTGAAGATAAAAAGATGTTCTCAATGAATGCTAAAGTCAAAAATATTATATCTTGCTCATCATGCAAGAGTGAGTACAACCGTGTTAGCATCTGTGACACTACAAAGGACATGTGGGAAATGTTGCAGGTTACCCATGAAGGATCATCTCAAGTTCGTCAAGAGAGATTGGCCCGGCTAAACCACCGGTACTAAATGTTCCAGATGAAAGATGGAGAGACAATCAGTGAAATGTACACCAATTTCATGGAGATTGTCAAAAACATGTTTGCCCTTGGAAAGCTTGTACCAAAGGAAGATCAAGTGCGAAAAATTTTCAGATCACTCCCCAAGGAATGGACTCCCAAAGTCGCAGACATTCATGAAGCAAAGGATCTAATGAGTATGACAATTGCTCAGCTCATTGGGTCTCTTACCTCTCATGAGCTCGCATTGATACCTAAGGACGAAATCACTGAAGTTAAGAGGAATATTGCCTTCGGCACCAACGTGGATGAAGTTAGCGAGGATGAAGAAGAACTTGAGAGCAAAATCGATGAAGAAATTGCACTCATCACAAGAAGGATGAAGCATCTTGCTACTGTCAAAAATAGGTTCCGGCGGAACAGCTCTGGTAAGAAACCTAATTCGAGCTCTTCTAACAATAATCTGTCACAATTGTTAGGAGCCTGGACAAATCAGACCTGAGTGTCCCAAGCTAAAGGAGAACTTTAAAAGGGATAAGAAGCACACCTCTTTCAAAGTAACATGGAGTGACTCAAACTCAGAAGCAATTGAAAACGAAAAAGATTACCTTGGATTAATGGCTGACAGTGAGGTAAAATCTGAACTGAACTCCTTTTCATCTAGTATCTCTAACTCTGACAATGAAGAAAGCTTCGTGATTAAGCTTGATAACTGGATTGAATATTCATCATATCTTCTTTATATAAACTGAGCTACTTAAGCTCTTTGTTTGTGCCTCTAATCAGACACATTGAGCAACAAAGGTGCTTATTTCATACTGTGTGATTGAGGTTTGTTGGTTAATGCTAGAGTTTACAAAGTAAGCTATTTCAGCTTTATATCTAGCATACATTACATGAACTTGGTGAGAGTTCAAAAATTGTGTGTCTGGACTGAAGTCTGATACATCAAATCTGAGATCAAGACTTGACCTCTCAAGTAAACGTGTTTGAGTTGGGCAGCTTACTAAATGAACAATTGGACTCATGTTTGAGTTTGTGAAATTGATTTAAGGTTGCAATTAAAATTGTGAAAGAACAATTCAACCCCTCTCTTGTTCTTCAATGCTTAAAATGGAGTTTGCTTGGCTCGTTCATGAATTGAGAAATCATACTTACAGCATGAACAGTATCTGGTCTTGTGATCATAAGATAAATCAACGAACCCACAATACTCCTAAACATTTTACCATTCACTTTTTCTGTTCCATCATTCTTTTGCAACTTATCATTAACAGACATAGGAGTAGAAACTAGTTTGGTTTTCTCCCTATGAAACCTCTTCAACAAGTCATCAATACACTTCTCTTGACACATAAATATTTCACCCTTAGATTGCTTTACTTGTATCCCTAGAAAATAATTCATGCTCCCAAGTGATGTTAGGAATAGTGCCCTGAAAGCCGATGTAATAGTAAGCTTTAGTACCTTCCTATTGTAAATCACAGACAATCTTTGAATAATACGAATCAAGGCAACACTTCTTTATATGCTCTTGTTTGATTGTGTGTTTCCTTTTAACTGCGCATGTATAAGAACTCCCCTAATCAATATGACTTATAGGACGCAACCATTTAGGTGAAGTGGTTCATGAGACGAGCCCTATATCACATAAGTCATGATTAGAAATCACTCCAAGCCGATGAGTCCAAAAGACAGTGGGAGTGTCAACCTGACTCGTTCGAGGCTTGCTCGTTGTTAGGAATAGTGCCCTAGAAAGCCGATTGTATATCCGCTTTGTGCTTTTCGTTATTGTAATCACAGACAATCTTTGAATGAAATAACGAATTGAGGCAACACTTCTTTATATGCTCTTGTTTGGTATGCGTTTAATTTATCTGTGCATGTATGAGAACTCCCCTAATCCTGATGACTTTAGGACTCTACCATTTAGTTGAAATGGTTCATGAAACGAGCCCAATATCACATAAGTCATGATTAGTAAAATACTCCAAGCCGATGAGTCCTACAGACAGTGGGAGTGTCAACCTGACTCCTCTAAGGCTTGCTTGTGGGATCACGCCCTTAAGAAGGACCACCTTGTTTCACGGAGGTGCAAAGTGTATAGTTGATATGTGGGTGATACATGAGGGTGCTTACTTTAATAAGTAAGTTCACTGAGGTGCCCCGTGTGAGAACATTCCTAAATGGGAAAGGAAGTTTCTATTTCAGGAAATGGAAACTTCCAGATTAGGAAATATCTCACGAGTCATTGATGTGATTAATTGATCCTTAGACTTGAGGTTCCTTGTCACTTTATGAGTTAACTCTGTAGTCTTAGGTATAAGCTTTAAAGGCTGTCGCCTTAGACAACTGATTCAAGGCTTATGCTGGGGCTGCACAAGTGATTCATGAAAGTGAATGAGAATCAAGAAAGGACCTACACTTGCATTTGCAAGGTGATCTCTTATTGTGTAAGTCATTCATATGCCATATGGAGTCCTTGGCCAAGGCAGTAGATCAAGACATCAAGAAAAGGGTTTCTTGGATTGAGATCAAATAGATATGAAATGCACTTAGCTTTAAGACCGGATTATTAGGGTTCTGATTATTCCCTTACCCTAGATCTTGGTTGAGAGATAGTAAGTAGGAGGATTGTATCTCACATGAATCAATGACTTAAAGGTTCTGTCGAATCCGAACATTCCAATTCAGCTAGGGGTTAAACACCTGTTGCTAGACTATGGTCGTTTAATCTGTGGACTGATTAATTAATTAGTGAATTAATTAATTAGGGTCACTGCTAATTGAATTGAGAACCTAGAGGGTCACACACAACAACTTGGTTACATGAGTTGAGGCTTAAAAATGATTAAACGAGTTAATCGGGCCTAGAGGGTTCCACACGTGTGAAACCACACGTGTGGGTCACGTGAGTGACACGTGTCCTTATGACACGTGTCCCACACGTGTGAATATATATATATTGTATATATATATATATTGAATAATTAAATGTGTTAATTATTTAATAGACTTTGGTTTAATTTTGAATTAAAAAGAAAGTCTAATTTTGGAGAAAATTAATCTAGTTAATTAATTATGAATTAATTAATTAGATAAAATAAGTTATTTATTTTAAATAAATAAAGTATAAAATTATCCAAAAATAGTTTGGATATTTTAGCTCTCTTGAAAGTTGATTTGAATTAGAATTCAAAGTCAAAGTCAAAATTACTTGACGATCAAGTAATAGGAGAGAGAGAGACCAAAATCCTAGCCCATTAAGGACTAGGAATTTCGGCACCCTCTCTCTATAAATAGGGGAGCTCGAGCTCCTCTAGGAGCTAATTGACAATTCTTTTGATTCATGTGTTGAACACCTTCCTTTCTTCAAGATTAAATAAAACCCTAGGTTAAGCCTAAACACTAACTAGAGAACTAGCATCCTTACTAGTTAGATTGTGATCAAGTTGGTGGACTTTCTCTAGAGACTTCAAGTTAGAAGTTTGAAGATTCGAGCTTTACCAAGGAGAGGGGATCAAGCCGCGAGAAGAGCGTTCTTGGGTGGCTTGAAACGCTTCATGAAAGAATAAAAGAAAAAGTAAGTTTTCTATCTCTACGAATTTGGTTACACGATTGCGAGTCCTAGGTCCTTTTGTTGGGAAATTTTTTTTTAAATTCCGCTGCTTTCTGATTCGTGTTTTCCAACAAGTGGTATCAGAGCCACCTCGTAAATCATGTTTCTGATTCGTCTCAATTATACTGAATTTGGTAGAAATTCTTAGGCTTGATGCGATTGAGTATTTGTAATTGTTTTAGAAAGCCTGAATTACGAAACTATATTTTTTCCTGAAAGTTTCTGAAAATTGGTTTTTACAAAATTTAATTTTTGAAAACAATTTTAGATTTGAAACTGTATAAACTGTATTTAGATTTCTTGGATTGGTTTTGCTTTTGAACGAAAACACGAAACAAAAATACGGAATACGACGAACACGCGAAACCCCGCGCGCGAAGGAGTCGCGCGCGCGGGCTTTGCGCGCACCCCCCGCCTGGGCTAGGCGCGCGCAGGGCAGCCGCCAAGCACCCTCCCGCAACCGCGCGGGAGGCCCTTCCGGGCGCGCCTAGGCGGCCGAGACTGGCCGCCCATCGCCCGCCCGCACTGGCCGAGAGGGCCGCGCGCGTCGCGTACGGTCCCCGTTTTCCTTCGTAATCCGTTTTCGTATTTCGTGCAATCCAGTCCCAATTTTTTGTTTTAATTTTAAAATTTTATTTTTAAATATTTATTTTTAATTTTTGAATAAAACTTAAAATTGGGATTTTTGAGAAATAGAAACGGTTTATATTTTGGGAAATTGCATTCTTGATAAAATTATTAATTTTCAGAAATTAATTGGAATTTTATTTGTTTTGTTAAATTGGGATTTATTGAAAACTTTTATAAATAAGACTCGCATCAAGTCGTGTTTTAAGTCATTAGGACTTGAAACGGGAATTTTAATTTATTGGTTAAATTTAAATTCTCGCAAAAGCATGTTAGGTGATCATGGGTTTAGATCTATGTATGGTTTTAATTTATGCACATGGATGGTTTAAATTGGGGTTGGAGCCCTATAGTTGCGTTTTTCAATTGAGGTTGGAGCCTCACTTATGTGCGTACTGTTATGTGATTTATTATGTGGCTTTCCATATTACTGTTTTTGAGGCCGGGGTATGCCCCGTGTAATTGTCTAAGGCCAATATGAAGATTGAGCCTTATTACTTTATGTCTTTTTCTTTTTATTGTAATTTAAGAGTAGAGATAGGTGGTGAGGTTTTATTTTCATTTTAGAGACAATGCACCCATGGAGTAAGATGAACCACATTCAAGTAACAAGGAGGCCATAAGTGAAGACCCCTCAACATGTTAGGGAGGGGAATCTCAATTGTTAATTGTAATAGAGATAGGGCTCGTATTTTGTTACCGCTTTCCCTTATGTGATTTAAACTGTTTATGTGGCATGTATGTTAGAACTTGTGATTGTGGAGTGGCTCCCACATATCACGCATAAGATAGGTAGAACCCATGATAATTACATGTTAGTATCATGCTAGGACATGTTATCTGTTTATGTGCTTGTTTGAAATGCATTTAAGTGTACTTGCATTAATCAAGACTAATAAAATTGGATAACATATATGTTGGTGAGGTCGAACCGGACAACTCTCCGGTTGATTCGAAAATTCCCATTAAATATTAAGCTAAATTCGAACAAATAGGTGTTTAATTCGAGATGCAAATTTTGAATTAAATTCCTAGCATTCCATCAATAGGTTTTAAGTTTAGTAAGTGAAGCTAGTTATTGTCCGCGAGTCGTGGGATAGCTAGTGGAGCTTATTAGTTCTTAGTTACCTAATTGATCATTTTAAATGGTCAATATTTCGTGATCAATTTTGGCAAGGGCGATGTCCGCGAGTCGTGGGTCGTTCGAACTAAGTTTTGGTCATGATCTTATGATTGATGGGTCTAGCTTAACGCCTAAGTAAATATGGATGTCGCACGAGTCGTGGGTCCATATTGAAAGATAGGTGATGCAAAAACAATTACTAAGAGTTCTAAAGGTGTTAGAATTGGTAAGTTGTACCTACCTAGGGTTCTTACTTAGAATGTCCGCGAGTCGTGGGTTCGAGGTAAAATGCCTAGGATCTTAGTACCCATTGGGAAACGTGTTCCTCTTAGATCTTTGGGAATTATAGATCTTTGAAAAACAGTGGGAGCTACATTAGATTAAAGACCTTATCTTTTGTATATCGTTATAATTCAGCATGCTCACTAGTTCTCTGTTTTACCATTTAGGTCGTAGATTCTGTGATTCTCTACGTGTTTTGAAATGGCAACCAAAAACCCTCTTGTATCGATCCTCGAGTCAAACAAGTTGACTGGTCCCAACTATTCTGATTGGCTGAGGAATCTAAAAATCATTTTAGATTCTGAGAAGAGAACTTATGTTCTCTTCGAAGGGGAGCCTAGTCCCGAAGGGGAGGCTCCCACTCAGGCCGAGCGGGATGCGATTCAGAAGTGGAAGGATGATAATCTCCAAGCTCGTTGCCTTATGTTGGCTAACATGTCTCCGGACTTGCAAAGGCAACATGAGGCCATGGAATTTTCTTGGGAGATTTACGACCACTTAGAGCAACTTTACCGCCCTCATGAACGTGTTACAAGGTATAACACTTCAAAGGAATTGTTCCACTTGAGAATGAGGGAAGGTTCAAGTGTCCATGAATATGGACTCAAGTTTCTTGCCCTTATTGAGAAACTTGCTTCCATGGACATGCCACTGAAAGATGAGCTTTCAGTGGATTTGTTGCTGGCTTCGCTCCCATCATCATTCAACCCATTTGTCCTTAACTTCAACATGAATCATGCTGGTGCTACTGTAGCTGAGCTGATTAGTCAGCTTGTGACTGCTGAAAGCACGATCAAGAAGGACAATAAGGTTTTGATGGTGAATGCTCCATCTTCCTCTTCTGGGCCTTCTAAAGGTAAGGGCAAGAAAGCCCAAAAGAAGAAGAAGAAACCCCTTCGGCCCACTGGTGGCATTTCGAAGGGGAAGGCCCAAAAGAAGAAGCGTGATCAGAAAGAGGATGTTTGCTTCCATTGTGGCAAAGCGGGACATTGGAGGAGAAACTGCCCAGAGTACAAGGCTACTCTAAAGAAAGGTATCTTTCTCGTTGAAATAAATCTTTCTATTAATTCTAGTTCTTGGGTACTTGATACCGGTTGTGGAACTCATATCTGTAATGATGTACAGATGCTAAGTGAAGTCCAACAACTCAAAGAAGGAGAATGTGTCTTGAAGATCGGCGATGGCTCAAACGTTGAAGCTCAAGCTTTAGGCACAATTAGATTAGATTTAGGTAGTTTTGAGTTAGTCTTAAATAAAGTCCTTTATGTACCGAGCATTATTCATAATATAATTTCTGTTCCAATTTTAGATTGTGAAGGTTATGAAACTTATATTAAGAATGGTAAATACTTTATCAAACGGAACAACCCTTCCGTTCACATCGGTACTCTAAGTAATGGACTTTATCTAACTCAGAATATCAATATCATGAATATACAACGAGAAACGAAGCGTAAGAGAGATGACAAAGTTTCAGCTCCCTTATGGCACGCTAGATTAGGACACATTTCCAAGAACAGAATTAGCAAGATAAAAACTTTAGGATCATTCTCTGAAAATGATCTTAAGGAGTTAACTTCTTGCAAATCCTGTCTCAAAGGAAAAATGTCCAAAGTCCCTTTTAAAGGAACTGTGGAACGTGCCATTAAGGTTTTGGATTTGATCCATACTGATGTTTGTGGACCGCTTAGTGTAAGCACAAGAAACAATCATCAGTATTTCATAACCTTTACTGATGACTTCAGTCGGTATGGTTATGTATACTTGATGAAGTATAAATCTGAAGCTTTTATGAAATTCTTAGAATTTCAAAAGGAGGTTGAGAACCAAACTGGTCACAAGATCAAAGCACTTCGATCTGATTGAGGAGGCGAGTATCTTAGTGAAGAATTCCTTAATCATCTCAAAGATAATGGGATTGTCTCTCAGTGGACTCCTCCGGGAACTCCTCAGCTTAATGGAGTTTCTGAGAGAAGGAATTGAACCCTACTTGATATGGTTCGTTCCATGATGAGTTTCACTGACTTACCACCTTCTTTCTGGGGTTATGCCCTAGAAAGTGCAGCAAAGATTCTGAATCTAGTTCCCTCTAAGTCAGTCCCTAAAATGCCCTATGAAATGTGGCATGGTAAAATCCCCAGTTATTCTTACTTAAGAATTTGGGGTTGTCCTGCTTACGTGAAGAGGACAGTGGGAGATAAGTTAGAATCTCGTTCTAACTTATGCTACTTTGTAGGTTATCCTAAGGAATCCATAGGATACTACTTCTATGATCAATCTGAGCAAAAGGTGTTTGTTTCAAGAAATGCCACTTTTCTTGAGGAACCGTTCCTTAAAGAAAAGAAAGGCAAGATCATAGAATTAGAAGAAGTACAAAGTGACCCCACGCCACCCACTGAAGAAACGTCCCCTACTGATCAACCACAACCAATCACGAATTTCAATACACACGAAAATCCTCCTCTAAGGCGTTCTGAACGCACTCCTAGACAGCCGGAGAGATGGTATGGATTCTTCCATGAAATCTCTCAAAAGGATAATGATCCTTTAACATATGAGGAGACACTTTCAGATTCTGACTCTGAACAGTGGATAGAAGCCAAGAAATCCGAAATGGATTCCATAAACTCCAACCAAGTTTGGACCTTGGTAGATTTGCCTGATGGGGTCAAACCCATAGGTTGCAAATGGATCTTTAAGAGAAAGCTTGGAGTTGATGGAAGCATTGCAGCCTATAAAGCAAGACTGGTTGCAAAAGGATTCACTCAAAGACCCGACGTGGACTTTGATGAAACCTTTTTGCCAGTTGCAATGCAAAAGTCTATTCGGATCATGCTTGCCATTGCTGCATATTATGACTATGAGATATGGCAAATGGATGTGAAAACTGCCTTTCTCAATGGTGACATTGACAAAGACATTTATATGGAGCAACCCATAGGTTTCACATTCAGTGGGAGTGAGCAAAAGGTTTGCAAACTCCAAAGATCAATCTATGGATTGAAATAGGCTTCTAGGAATTGGAACATTCGATTTGATGAATCAGTCAAAGCGTTTGGCTTCATTCAAATTTCGAATGAGCCCTGTGTGTATAGAAAGGAATTGGAGACCTCAGTGCAATTCTTAGTACTTTATGTTGATGACATCCTTCTTATTAGGAATTCGAAGGATGACATGAAAGTAACTAAGATATGGTTATCGAACCAATTCGAGATGAAAGATCTTGGTGATGCGTCCTATATCCTTGGAATTAAAATCTATAGAGATAGGTCTAGAAGGTTAACAGGACTATCACAGTCGATGTACATTGACAAAGTATTGAAGAGATTCAATATGGAGTCAGCAAAGGTTAAGAACCTTCCTATGAGTGTAGGAACATGTCTTTCAAAGAAGATGTGTCCTAAGACTAACCTTAAGAAAGAAAGAATGACTCATACACCTTATGCATCAGCAATAGGTAGCATAATGTATGCAATGTTATGTACTCGACCGGATGTGGCTTACGCACTTAGTGTGACGAGTCGTTTCCAATCTGACCCTGGAGATGGTCACTGGGCTACTGTGAAGAATATTCTTAAGTACTTGAAAAGTACTAAAGATTTATTCTTAGTTTACGGAGGTCAGAAAGATCTTACTGTCGAAGGATACTGCGATGCGAGCTTTGCATCTGACTTAGATGATTTTAAGTCAATGTCAGGATACATTTTCTGCCTAAACGGCGGAGCAGTGAGTTGGAAGAGTTCCAAGCAAACTACCACTGCAGATTCGACCACTGAGGCCGAATACTTAGCTGCAAATGATGCAGCTAAGGAAGGTGTTTGGATTAGAAACTTCATTCAAGAGTTGAACGTTGTTCCTAGCATGAAAGACCCCATTACTGTGTTTTGTGACAGCACTGGGGCGGTTGCTCAAGCAAGAGAACCAAGATCTCACCAACGGACCAAGCACATTATGAGGAAGTATCACCTAATCCGTGATATTATCAAAAGAGGAGATGTGCAAATTGAGAGGGTCACATCAGCAGAGAACGTGACAGATCCACTTACTAAACCCCTTAGTCGAGAAGCTTTCCAAGGTCATCTTCAGAAGATGGGACTTAGAGTAGCTTTAGAATGGCTTTGACGGGCAAGTGGGAGATTATTAGGAATAGTGCCCTAGAAAGCCGATTGTATATCCGCTTGGTGCTTTTCGTTATTGTAATCACAGACAATCTTTGAATGAAATAACGAATTGAGGCAACACTTCTTTATATGCTCTTGTTTGGTATGCGTTTACTTTATCTGTGCATGTATGAGAACTCCCCTAATCCTGATGACTTTATGACTCTACCATTTAGGTGAAATGGTTCATGAAACGAGCCCTATATCACATAAGTCATGATTAGTAAAATACTCCAAGCCGATGAGTCCTACAGACAGTGGGAGTGTCAACCTGACTCCTCTAAGGCTTGCTTGTGGGATCACGCCCTTAAGAAGGACCACCTTGTTTCATGGAGGTGCAAAGTGTATAGTTGATACGTGGGTGATACATGAGGGTGCTTACTTTAATAAGTAAGTTCACTGAGGTGCCCCGTGTGAGAACATTCCTAAATGGGAAAGGAACTTTCTATTTCAGGAAATGGAAACTTCCAGATTAGGAAATATCTCACGAGTCATTGATGTGATTAATTGATCCTTAGACTTGAGGTTCCTTGTCACTTTATGAGTTAACTTTGTAGTCTTAGGTATAAGCTTTAAAGGCTGTCGCCTTAGACAACTGATTCAAGGCTTATGCTGGGGCTACACAAGTGATTCATGAAAGTGAATGAGAATCAAGAAAGGACCTACACTTACATTTGCAAGGTGATCTCTTATTGTGTAAGTCATTCATATGCCATATGGAGTCCTTGGCCAAGGCAGTAGATCAAGACATCAAGAAAAGGGTTTCTTGGATTGAGATCAAATGGATATGAAATGCACTTAGCTTTAAGACCGGATTATTAGGGTTCTGATTATTCCCTTACCCTAGATCTTGGTTGAGAGATAGTAAGTAGGAGGATTGTATCTCACATGAATCAATGACTTAAAGGTTCTGTCGAATCCGAACATTCCAATTCAGCTAGGGGTTAAACACCTGTTGCTAGACTATGGTCGTTTAATCTGTGGACTGATTAATTAATTAGTGAATTAATTAATTAGGGTCACTGCTAATTGAATTGAGAACCTAGAGGGTCACACACAACAACATGGTTACATGAGTTGAGGCTTAAAAATGATTAAACGAGTTAATCGGGCCTAGAGGGTTCCACACGTGTGAAACCACACGTGTGGCTGACGTGAGTGACACGTGTCATACACACGTGTGAATATATATATATTGTATATATATATATATTGAATAATTAAATGTGTTAATTATTTAATAGACTTTGGTTTAATTTTGAATTAAAAAGAAAGTCTAATTTTGGAGAAAAATAATCTAGTTAATTAATTATGAATTAATTAATTAGATAAAATAAGTTATTTATTTTAAATAAATAAAGTATAAAATTATCCAAAAATAGTTTGGATATTTTAGCTCTCTTGAAAGTTGATTTGAATTAGAATTCAAAGTCAAAGTCAAAATTACTTGACGATCAAGTAATAGGAGAGAGAGAGACCAAAATCCTAGCCCATTAAGGACTAGGAATTTCGGCACCCTCTCTCTATAAATAGGGGAGCTCGAGCTCCTCTAGGAGCTAATTGACAATTCTTTTGGTTCATGTGTTGAACACCTTCCTTTCTCCAAGATTAAATAAAACCCTAGGTTAAGCCTAAACACTAACTAGAGAACTAGCATCCTTACTAGTTAGATTGTGATCAAGTTGGTGGACTTTCTCTAGAGACTTCAAGTTAGAAGTTTGAAGATTCGAGCTTTACCAAGGAGAGGGGATCAAGCCGCGAGAAGAGCGTTCTTGGGTGGCTTGAAACGCTTCAAGAAAGAATAAAAGAAAAAGTAAGTTTTCTATCTCTACGAATTTGGTTACACGATTGCGAGTCCTAGGTCCTTTTGTTGGGAATTTTTTTTTTAAAATTCCGCTGGTTTCTGATTCGTGTTTTCCAACACTCGTGTGATCACGCCCTTAAGAAGGACCACCTTGTTTCATGGGGTGAAAAATGTGTATAGTTGATACGTGCATGATACATGGGGGTTCTTACTTATTCTAAGTAGGTACACTGAGGTGTCCCGTGTGAGAAGATTCCTAAATGGGAAAGGAAGTTTCTATATTTAGAAATAGAAACTTCCAGATTAGGAAATATCTCACGAGTCATTGATGTCATTAAGTGATCCTTAGACTTTAGGTTCCATTGATACTTTATGAGCTAACTCTGTAGTCTTAGGTGTAAGATTTAAAGGGTGTCGCCTTAGACAACTGATTCAAGGCTTATGCTGGGGCTGCACAAGTGGCACATGAAAGTATACGAGAATCTATGAAGGACCTATGCTTGCATTAGCAAGATGATGATCTCTTATTGTGTAAGTCATTCATATGCCATCTAGTAGTCCTTGGCCAAGGCAGTGGATCAAGACATCAAGAAAAGAGTTTCTTGGATTGAGATCAAATGGATGTGAAATGCACTTAGCATTAAGATCAAGATTATTAGGGTTCTAATTATTCCCTTGCCCTAGATCTTGATTGAGAGATGGGACGTAGGAGGATTGTATCTCACATGTGTCAATGACTTAAAGGTTCTGCCGATTCGAGATATTCTTATTCAGCTAGGGGTCAAACACCTGTTGCTAGACTATGGTCGTTTGATCTGTGGACCGATTAATTAATTATCGATTAAACGAGTTGATCGAACCATTAAGTGAATGGTGGGGTCCATACGTAGATGACACGTGTCATTATTAACACGTGTAGTCACGTGTGCGTGTATATGTGTATATTAAATAATTAATGTGTTAATTATTTAATGGACTTTGATTTAATTTTGAATTAATATTAAAGTCCAGTTTTAGAGAAATAAAGTCTAATAAATAATTAATTGTGAATTAATTATATTATTAGTCTTCAAGTTATTTATTGTAAAATAAATTAAGTAAAATTAATATCTAAAAGAGTTAGATTAGAATCTTGCTTTCCAAGTTGAACAAAAGGTGGACTTTTGGTCAAAGTCAGAGACTTAGTCTCCAAGCAAGAGATATCTTTCCAAAAGGAGTTTGGAATCCTTTTCCACAAAGGATTAGGGGTTCGAACCCTAGCCTTATAAATAGAGGGGTTTGAACCCCATGGGATGATGATAGCAAAATTTCTCCTTCTCTAAATTATACACTAAACCCTACAGTTTAAACACCGAATATAGAACTAGCATGCTCCCTATTCGCATCGTGGTTACGGTTGGTGGACTATTTCTCTAGAGGGCTACTATCGTGAAGTCTTGAAAGATTCGAAGGAGCTTTTGGGGATCAAGCCACGTGAAGAGCATTCTTGGGTGGCTAGAACGTGTCAAGAAAGCTAATAACTAAGTGGGTTTCTTGATCTCTACGAATTTGGGAATAGGAATTGCAAGATTTGATCCTTGCTTAGTTGGGAAAATTTTTAAATTTCTGCTGCGTTTCTCTTTGTTTTCCCAACAAGTAGTATCAGAGCCACCTTGCAAGGCCTATTTCTGATTCGTCTCAATTATTCTGAATTTGGTAGAAATTCTTAGGCTTAGATGTGAATTGAGTATTCTTGAGTTCTTTTAGAAAGCCTGAAATACGAAACTGTATTTTTCTTAAAAGTTTCTGAAAACTGTTTTCTTAAATCGTGGTTTTGAAAAACTGTTTTAGTTGAAATCTGTTTGAATCGTATTTTTAATTTTGGATTGACTTGGTTTTTGAGAAACCTGGGATACGAAACGAAACGCTTTACGAACAAATGAGACAAGGCTCGAGCGCTAAGGCCTCGCGATCTTCGCCGAGCACCTGTCCAGCAACCGCACGGGACAACCCTCAAACGCGTCCCGCACGCCTGTCCCACAACCGCGCAGGACAGTCGCCCGGCAGCTCCAGCATCCGCGCGGAAACCTCCCATCTAGAACGGCCCGGAATCGAGCGCCCAGCACTGCGGGCGGAACGCGCAGGGCCGCACGTTAGCAGCTCACACTGTCGGCAGCGCGAGATGCATGTGCGCGCGCCTGGCGCGCAACGCCGCTCAACGTGCGGGCGCCCCGTCCGGGCGTTCCGGGCACGTGTTTCGCGTTTCGTGTTTTTCGTATTTTCGATCCTCGAAATCCCGATTTAATTTTTCTATAAAATTTTGTATTTATTAAATTAAATTATTTTTGAAATAATTGTTTAAATTGAGATTTTGAGAAATTAAAACGATTTAAATTTTGGGAAAATTACAAACTTTATTTTATGAAAATATTGAAAGAATAAAATTGTTAATTTTCAGAAATTAATTGGAATTTTATTAGTTTATTGTTTTTCAGATTTTATAGAAAAGGCTCTTGAAAAAGAATTGCATCTGAGTCGTGTTTTGAGCTATTAGAGCTTAAAGCGAGAATTTTAATTTATTGGTTAAATTTAAATTCTTGCAATTTATGCATGTTAGGTGATCATGGGTTTAGTCTTATGTAAGATTTTAATTTATGCACATGGATGGTTTAAATTGGGGTTGGAGCCCCATAGTTGCGTTTTTCAAGTGGGGTCGGTGCCCCACTTATGTGCGTACTATTATTTGTTTATTATGTGGCTTTCCATATTACTGTTTTTGAGACCGGGGTATGCCCCTTGTAACTGTCTAAGGCCAATATGAAGATTGAGCCTTATTACTTTATGTCTTTTTCCTTTTATTGTAATTTGAGAGTAGAGATAGGTGGTGAGGTCTTTTTCTTTCATTTTGGAGACAATGCACCCATGGAGTAAGATGGATCCACACAACAAGTAACAAGATGGAGGCCATAAGTGAAGGCCTCTCAAAGTGTTAGAGAGGATTTCTATTATTGTAATAGATAGGGCATCGTTTTATTTCCAATTCCCTTATGTGATTTAAACTGTTTTATGTGGCATGTGCTGGGTGGAGGGCCCAAAACAGTAGCGTTCTGGGACCACATTTTAAAATTTTTGTTTATAATACGAGTATTAAAATATTTCTAAAATATTTTAATACAATAACAGAAGACTAGCCGGATCTACTCAAGTATATACATACAATTGATAATAAATTTTAAATCACAAAGCAGATAAATAAAGCATGCAATTAACACTTAAGAGCACCTAATTTATCATGCTTAAACAAAACATAATATAAAAATACCTTTCACCGAAGATAGCTATTGCGCCCCGAATTCACCTCCCGAGAACCCGATACCCGATCTCCTCGTGAAACCGACAGAGCTTCCCTGCAATATCCCTAGAGAAACCCTCGGAGTGTGGGCTCCGAAAGTATTTCTCTAAATACTTAGTGAAAATAAAACTTTAAACTAGAAAACCCCTTTTCAGGGTTTATTCCCCCGAAATTAAGTGTTTTATATATTAAATATATAAACACCTAATTAAAATTAATTCCAAAATAATAAGGAATTAATTAGGAGAAAAGGCATATGGTTTCAAAGCCGAGAACTCAGCCAAAACCTCTCCTAAAAGTTGTGTGAAAAAATGAGGAGCCAAACCCCCTATTTATAGGGGAAAAACCGAGGGTAAAATAGTAATTTCACAACCCCACTTGCTTGCACAACTTGGACATGAATTCCAAGGTGACTACGTTGTAGCTCTCATCCTCACGAGTCCAACGCCGCCGAGAAATCGCCGATCCACTGCCGGACGCGCACTCACGCGGCCTAGGGCTTCTAGGCTTGAACCGGTCCGACCGAACCCAGTTCAGTCCAGTTCGACACGTGGCCAATCCATGTTTAGCCACGTGCCCGGGTCGATTGACCCGGACCCAATTCAATGGCCCGTATCTTGACCCGTTGAAGGCCCGGTCCAGATCTAATCTGGACCGTCCCCGTGCGCTGGCGCGGCGTCATCTGCGCCGTACACGTGGCGCGCCACTCGGTGCCCAGTCAGTGCCACCTCCAGCCTATCTGGTGACGTGGCAACTGTCATGTCATCAATTTTTTTTTTTCCGATGAAAATTTTATTTTCTCCAAAATAAAATTCTGGGCATTTCCAACACTTTGGAACTTTGATTTATTTTCTTAAAATAAATCCCTTGGCTATTTTCAAACACTTTGAAAATTCATTTCTCTCTCTCTCCTTTTAATATTTTCTCTTCGGGTTTTCAATTGAGGCTTGTAGGGGGACCTGCAGGACTAATTAATTTTAGCTCCAAACAGGTTAATATATTATCATCTCATTATAGTAATTATTTACCGTTTAACAATATTTAATTCCACTAAATAAATATTGTTGCACTCTAAAATTAATTAAATTATTCACGAATTTCTCGATCTAGAATAATTTCGTTTTTTACTCCTCCGTGTAGATATCCATGAAAAATAAATTGTAACTACTATCATTCATTTTTCATCTCTAATCTGAAATTTATTGATTCGCCTTAAGTTCAAATTCTCTGTATGTGAAACACATTCATCATACAACTTCGTTGACGTATCACGCGAAGTGCTTTGGCCAAAGTCTTAATTCGAACTTTTGCTAATCTATTTCAGGGATATCTTTTACCTTCCAGCAACGCCACAGATTCCTCGATCAATATAACTCTTTAGCACATTTCATCTTGTCACCGAACGTAAAAAGTATTTTGGCCACCCGTTACCGAGACCTCACTTCGAGTATATTACAGTGATTAACACTACATGCCTAAAGCCGAAATATTATCAGGATTAAGAGTACAATGTTTCCTGAGATTTTATTCATTTTAGATAGCAGTATAAAGTGAATAATCTCAGTGGTCCAGTTCGATGTTTCCAATCCTATTGAAAATCAACGTGTTATAATTGGAATCACCATTCCCTATGACGAAAGACTAATATTCGTATATAACCATGTTATAGTCTTGATAAGAACATATTCTTATCTTACCGACTAGAACTTTAATGACACGTGATTTCGGTATTCAAAGTCTTTTCCTATGAAACACATTTCATATAAGAATACCACCACACGCCATTAATTATCAATATGTGAAATACTCACAACTCACTGTAAATTCAGTTTAATTAATTCAACAAATGGAATTTTCAGGGCACTATTCCCTACAATCTCCCACTTGCCCTAAATTCAATTTGGCCACACATCTAAGTCTTATTCCTTCCACATGAGTGTCAAAACTCGTTTTGCACTCTTTTGCGCCAATAATTTAGTGAAGGAATCTATTAGATGTTTCTCTGAGCCAACAACTAGGAAATCATGAATCCAATACATCTAACTGGCTGCTTCTCAAGCTACCATGTATTTAACTTTTATGGCGGTGTAAGCAATACAAGTCTGCTTAACATTCCCCAATTAACGGTTGCTCTTTCTAGAGTAAACACGTATTCTGATGTCAAACATCTAGAATACAAATCAGATTATAAATCTGAATCTTTGTACTCTATTGAAATAAGCTCATCAATATGGTAGACTAGCAAATAATCTTGAGTTTTTCTCAAGTACTCTAATATACACTTTTACTACTACCCAGTGTCAGATTCTAGGGTTTGACTAATATCTGCTGACTTAGACCTAATTCATGATAGACATCTGGCCTTGTACATAATATGACATACATGAAGCTTCTGCTGCGGAACTCTAATCATGTCCTCTATCTCTTCAGTTGTCTTAGGAAACTGAGCTCGAGATAGATAAATTCCATATCTAAAAGGTAATGAACCTTTCTTGAAATTTGTCATATTATACCTTACCAGCATCTTATCTATATATGCTTCTTGTAATGAACCAATATTTTTATTCTCATGATCACGACAAAAGTTTGATCCTTGGAATATTATTGGTCTCACTAAGGCTTACGTGTCAAACTGATTTGACATCCGGATCTTGACCACTGATAAAATTCTTGCATCATTCCCAATGAGCAGAATATCGTTTACGTACAAAATGAAAATGCTAAAACATTATCATGATGTTATTTTGTACACTCATGATTCATCGGGTAATTGCACAAATCAAAAGAATTTAAATTGCCTATTTAATTCTGATGTTTCATGATTCAGACGCTTGCTTAAGATAACAAAATTATCTACTGAATTGGCATACTATATGCACCTGATTTCTAGCTGTGAAGCCTTCAGGTTATGCCATGTTTTTCTTCTTGAAGGTGCCCGTTCAAGAACATAGTCTTTTCATCCATTTGTCAAATCTCATAATCAAAATGAGAAATAATGGAGAGGAGAGTTCTTATGGACTTAAGCCCTGCTATAGGCGAGAAGATCTCATAAATGATTTCTTCTTTCTGGGTAAAACCCTTTGCCATAAGCTTTTCTCTAAAGTCTCTACTTTTTCATCCATTTCTCCTTTTATTTTCTTGTAGAACCCAATTGCATCTAATGGGTTTAATGCCTTCAGGCGCCTCCACAAGTTAAAGACTTTGTTAGAATACTAAGATTCTAACTATGATTCAATGGCTTTTGATCAAACGGTCAACGTCTATATCTTCCACAGCTTCATTACACATGACATGATCAAATACGTTAGATTTAACCACTTGGGTTAATCTTAGGTATCTTGCAGGTGTCCAGACAATCCTCCCACTACAATGATGCTCTCATGTACATGTCTCTACATCACATGTTGTATTTGGTACATCACATGTATCTAATACATTTTCAGTTATCACGGGTTTATGGAAATTAATATCAAATACTATTATTTTCTTTTAACACTATTTTACTTCCACCCTTTTTGGTTATCTATGTAATCATCTTTGAAATATTCACAAACATCTTTTGTGATTTCTCAAATTACAAAATATACCACCTCTTGTTCTTCTAGGATAACCTTAGAACCAGTGAACCTTTGTTCTTTATTCTAACTCATCAGGATCCATTCTTAACACATGGACCAGGCTACCTCAAATCCGAAAATAAGAGATACAGGGTTTTCACCCTAACTACAGATCCATCAGTGGTTTAGGAACTGACTTAGATAGAACTAGGTTTAGTGTGTTTTGTCGTTTTTTAGCACAAGACTCCAAAAAAAACTTTGTAGGGTAGCATGACTCTTCATGAATCTTACGATCATTATCAGAGTTCTATTTCTCCTTTCTGCAATACATCCTTGGTAAGATGTATGAGATACAGATAGTTGAGATTAAATCTCATTTGAGAAATCCTATTTATCTCTAAACATAGATACTTATCACTACTTCGATCTAATCGAAGTGCCTTGATATGTTTTCTAATTTGACTCTTTGACTTCAGTCTTATATTCCTTGAACTCTTCAAAAATACAGACTTAAGTCTCATCAAACAAACATAACTGTATCTAGAGTAATCGTTTAAATGAATGATGAAGTACCTAAAACTTTCTCTTGCTTGAACACTCATAATATCATACGTCCATATGAACTAACTCAAGCAAGTTCATGGCTTAAATACCCTTTGTCCTAAAAAAGACTTCTTCGTCAATTTAATTTTCTAAATAGGATTCGTAGATTGACACTGTTTTCAAGTCAACAGGTCTCAACAATCAATCTTTGGATCCTATTCAGATTTAATTGACCAATAGATAGGTGCCACGTAGAAGTTTTTCCTTTTAGATGGTAAGTCAAGCTTCTTAATGTTAAACTTAAATCAGGGTTTTCATTGAGGTGTAAAAGACCATCTTTTATTGTGCCAGAGCAAATAAACCTTTTATTTTGTTTAACGGTAAACTTTTGTTCAAAACAATTAGTTGAACCATTAGTTATCAAATAACTTACAAAAATCAAATTTCTGTATATATGGCCCGTATAATATAAAAGCCCTATTGCCAAAATACGACTTTATAGTCCTTACTGCTAATACAATTACACTTGTATTATCCCCGAGTAGTAGTTGTATGTTAGCCGTTTTTTAAACTTCCTGTTTAGTTTGAATCGTCGCAACGAATTGCAAATATGATTAGTTGAGCTCGACTCCACACACCAGGAGTCTAGTGAATTTCCGGCTAAACATACTTTCAATGAGTGAGATATCTTTATATCTTATCTAAACGGCGTAGCAAATAGACAGACTAAGTATTTTGGACAATTTCTTTTCCAATAGCCGTTACCACCGAAATAGAAACACCTTTTATTATCGGATCTGGTTTTCTTCCTTTGAACCTTAAGATTGAGAACCATTCATTTTCCTTTTCTTCCACTCACTGCCTTTCTAGGCCGTAGATATTGATGTCTGATTTAAGAGAACCTTTCCCTTAGTCTATATCACCCTTTCTGCCATATTGAGGTCGTTCATTAGTTCAGGTTGGGTTTTTAAAAAAAATTATTTAAAATTAATCTTGAACGTTCAAACTACTTAGGCAGAAAGTATAGGATCGTATCCTATCTGTTAAGATTATCTCTTTAAGCACAGAGGCTTTCATTCTCTTTTAGGTTAGCCATCATGTTCATAACATAATCCTGAATCGGTGATCCTTCAAACATTTTTACAACTAACAACCTTCTTATTGGCTCGTACCTTCGTACGATTCTATCTTCAAAACATGTTCTTATCAGTAGACATCTCATGCATCTGATGCTCAAGAACTTTTAAGACAGATGTCAGGACATAAGACTAGCCAGATCATTACACTTGATCTATTAAGCATAAATGGCTTTCTTATCCTGATTGGCTATAGTTTTTGAATTTTTCGGATAAGGTTCAGTGAGTACGTAAACTTTCGTGTCTCAACACGATGTCAAGATTCATTTCCTAGTCAGCATAGTTGAATCCTACTTGCCTATTTCCTTAAAGTCATATGGAGTGGGCTAGGGGAGATCGTTATTATAAAACTGAATTAAATAAATAAATGCAAGTTATGATTATGCATTTCACTTTCTTCTGCGTCTAACCAATAAATGAAATCCAGGTAAGTATTTTGATTTACGCAATGGTGACTTAACTAACCGCAGTTCACTCCCCGGAGGCGAGGTCGAAAACCGCTTAGAAAAGCAGGAACTATTCTTAATTAACATGTCATCTAGGTAACTCTTACCAAACAATGTTAATCCGCCACGTCAACCTTGGCCTCTAAGTAAATGTAACAGAGCTCTGAAGGGAGGTTAATACATTACTTAGTCAAGTGTGTACCATTACCTAGAAGTCCGTACGAGTAGGTCAAGACACTCCATGGAGGCGTGGTCGAGCTGATTTTCCCGTATTTCATTCTATCCGAAGAAGTCTAATCTTGTATACCACGAATACATACCCGCCGAAGGGAATATTATATATCCACTATATTATAGACCGGTAATGGAGGCCGTGAGAATCCAACTCTTTTCATCTCGCTCCCACTTGAATTTTTAGAAAGTGTGGATTATTTTATTGATTATCATATAATCTCTTTTGGCGTCTTATTGTCAGAAGTGATTAATCTTATTAATACGCTCCCACTAGGATTACTAAATCATATTTAAAATCCGAATAATAATATTTTAAGGCAATTTAATAACTACTTATTAATTAGGCCGAAAAATATTAATCCAATTATGCATTGGGTCTAATCTCTATTAAACATTATTTATCTAATCACATTAAATAAAAATATGCATAATTGAAAATAGCATAATATCTCATATTATTATGATCATGCCATAAAATAAAATAATTAAGCATGCTTTCATATAATTATCACATAATTATCATGCTTAAAATAAATGGCATAAAGTAAACATGTTATAAATAAATTATCTCATAATTTAAATCATGTTTACTGATTCGGTAATTTTTCAGGAAAAGCAATTAAATTGTTTCCCAAAGAAATACCATTCCACGTAAATTCCCAGGAAACACTGGAGGGGTCACAACGGTCCCACTTAAAAACCAGTCTCCTTTGACAGAATTTACGTGCACAGTAGCAGATTTAAAATTATGCATCACATGCATCATATCAATGCATATATATATCTAGAGCACGACTCTGATACCAGTTGCTGGGTGGAGGGCCCAAAACAGCAGCGGTCCGGGACCATATTTTAAAATTTTTGTTTATAATACGAGTATTAAAATATTTCTAAAACATTTTAATACAATAGCGGAAGACTAGCCGGATCTACTCAAGTATATACATGCAATTGATAATAAATTTTAAATCACAAAGCAGATAAATAAAGCATGCAATTAACACTTAAAAGCACCTAATTTATCATGCTTAAACAAAACATAATATAAAAATACTGATGAGACATAAAACCACGCTCGTATCAGAGCCATCCACGTGTCGCCATCTACCAACTTGGAGATTGGACGCTCGCATTAATGGGCTTGCAGGCCAACCCAGCCCATTCACTTGTTGACTAATACAGGCCCACAAGCCTCGGCCAATTGTTCAAGTAGGAGGTTCAGGCTGTCAAGCCTGACGCTCGCGCCACGGTCCACAAGGCCACCCTCCCCGGGAAGGCACCCCACGAGGGCCCCTACTTTCTAACGCTCGAGTAGTAAACGCTCATTGGTCATCTGCCAGGGGAGACCCTCCCGTGCGCTCTTTCGAGCGTCACTCGCGCTCGGGTATGATCTACCCCCTTGAGAGGCATCCGTACACCTGCAGGACCAATCTTGAGCCTCCCAACGCACGACCCTCGCCAACAACCACTGACACAATGGCAGTGTGCACCACGTACCAGACACGCCGCCTGCTTTTCAGAGCCATCGTTCTCATACCGTCTCAGGCCGCCATATGTTAGGACAACACAAGTTTGGGACCACTTGGGCAAATTACCCAAACCACCCTCACCCCAAACATATAAATGAGGGAGAACACCTGCATTCTCCCCCAAGTCATCTTCCTCATCTATGCTGCATCACTGGACATTTTCCTTAGGATTTTCCTTCCTCAAAAAGCTCTATGCATTTCATCATCTTTACTGCATCTTTCCTACATTACCTAGTGTTATCCTAGCTGGAAGAACCCACGCTCACCGGAAACGCAGTTCCTGAGGCTCATCGCCTGTGATGGTCTTCCCTTACACAAACAAATTCTAAACGTGATTCGTGCTTGAATACTTTACAAGTTCTTGCACCATCATTTTTTGGCGCCGTCTGTGGGAAACCGACACTACCATCTTCATCTTCAACAGATTCTTCCTTGAGCTAGTTGAGTGACACCACCTTTTGTTCCAAACATGGTGACTGCGACCAGATCCGGGATTGTAGACAACAGGGGTGTTCTTCCTCCCGTCAATGAAGAGAACGTGGATACCGTTACCCCCGCCGGAGGTGCACCCCCATTTACTGCCGGAAATGGGGCCGGAAATACGGAAACAACAGCTGCCATTCCCCCTCCCATTGGAGATGCGACGGGAGGATCCGGTTCAGTCCCTCCTCCCCCAGCGCTCACCCCCAGTATTCCAGTCGCCAATCCCGGCGTATACCTTATGGCCATGCCACCACCGGGATACGCTTATATGCAACCCGGAATGATACCCGGAGCGATACCCAACATGATGCCCGTAGTTCAGCCCTATCAAGTGGGAACATTACATCTCCCCATGTCTCTTCCCAGGGAAATACAGGGGGTGGAAATGCCCCAAATCACCTCCCAACAACTTCAGGCGCTCTATGCGCCATGCGAGGGGCAGGCGGTACAGAACGCATGGGAACACTTCACCGCCGCTTTTTTCCCTTCTATGGCAGGTGGTCGAGCAGCCCCACCTGTGGGAGGACTCCCAGTGCATCCGTTGACGGCTGTCCAAAATGCGCTGAGGGCCCAGCCGCCTCCACCGCCACCAGCTCCGGAAAATGAAGCCCTCCTGAGGGTCCCCCAACGCTGGAAATGAAAGGGTCCCTCAGAATGATGGGGCTGGAGATGAAGAGGTCCAGTCGAGGGCTACCGAGAGGGCAAGCCGCAGAAATGTCGACGACCCTCAACTTGCTGTAGTAAAGGATCGACTCAATGGACTCCAGAATATAGTGGAGCAGCTCTCTCGAGCACGGACTCAAGCCCCCCAAGGCGAGGGTGAGAGATCCAGGGCCAGAGACGCTCGCCGCCCACGCAGCCAAATCTTCCATCACCGGAGAGAAGCGGACTACGAAGAATACGACCCTGAGGACCGGAACTACGGGACCTTGACAGGTGCCTCCCCGCTCATCGACGAGGTCCTGATGACCCGCGCGGGAAAAGGCAAAATCCCCACATCATTCAACAGGTATGATGGAACCACTGATCCAGCCGAGCATCTGGATCAATTTGTGCATTTGATGCACTTGTACGAGCACCCAAGTCATTATTGGGCTAAAGTCATCGTCACCTCCCTCATTGGAATGACCCAGGATTGGTATAAGAAACTTCCTCCCCATTCGATTCGAGGGTACAATGATCAGACTGACGCCTTTTTAAGCCACTTCAACTCTCTGAAGGCACCAGCCCCAGCAACAACGACCCTCTACAGCCTAGTCTAGGGGCCAAATGAGACGCTCAGGTCCTTCATGGGAAGGTTTAACAAAGAGATCCTGCTAGTTGAAAAGCCCTCGATGGATTTCTTGAGGCACGTACTTTTTGGAGCGATCAATATGAAACAATATGTCAGCAAAGAATTTGTGGAGGAGGTGGCCAAGAAAAAGCCGCGCTCGTTGATGGAGATCAGGGACATAGCTGACTCCTTCTTTACGCTCGAGGATATGTACTTGGCGAGGGATCAAAAGCTCGCGAATGCCCCTCGGACTAGCAGGGGATCGGAAGATAGGGAGCCCAAGAATCGCCGCCGCAGCCCAGCACCCGCTCGTAGAAATTCTCCACCCCCTCGCCGTTTCGAGCGCATCCCCCTCAATAGACCCATTGCTGAAGTATACTCCATGGCGGACAAGAACCTTTTCAAGAGACCGCCGAAGATGAGGGAGACCGAGGCTCAGAAATGCTCGGGAAAGTACTGCGCCTTCCATAAGCAGAAGGGGCATGACACCAATGAGTGCCGCCAGCTCGAAAGTGAGATTCAGAGGCTCATAGCCGGGGGGCACCTCAAGGAATTTGTGAAAGTATTGGAGAAATACGATGAACACTGCGCTGAACGAGCGCGGGCTAGGGGAAGAAGCCGCTTACGCTCAAGGAGTCCCCGTCACCATCGCCCTGAAACGAGCGACCGCGATAAAGGGTAAGCCGCCGATATGGAAAACCATCCCTTTGCGATCATCCACATGATCGCCGGTGGACCCTCGGGTGGTGACTCCAATGCTTCCCGGCGCCGCCACATCCGGAGCTATGATCAGAGACCTTCCCAGCCCAAGCCTATGCTTTCCGTCAATAGCGCTCCATGATCGAAGGAGAACGACATTGTAGGGTTCACAGAGAAAGACCTAGAGCACATTGTAACACCCCATGGGGTCGGTGAAACTTCTGACTGCCCTATGGTAGTTAGTTTAGATGTTCATAACCATGTTGTAAAGAGGGTCTTAATTGATAGTGGAAGCTCTGTGAATGTTCTCCCGTATTCAACGTTTCAGAAAATGAATATAACAAACATCCCTCTCGAACCCCTCAGGACAGCCGTCGTCGGCTTTGGGGGTTCCGAGATTGTGCCTCGCGGACAAATTCGCTTGGCCACCTCTTTTGGTCGTGCCCCACAGCGAAAAACTTTGAGCGTTCTTTATGCAGTGGCCGAAGTGGACCTTCCGTACAACATCATCATCGGGCGTTCGGTGCTCGTGGGTTTCAAAGCAGTAATTTCGACATATCATCAGAAGGTTAAATTCCTCACCCCCGAAGGGACGGGTGAGGTACTGTGCAATGTCAAAGAGGCTTGGGAATCTTACATCCTCTCCCTTCGGAGCCACAAGACTAAGCAAGCCATCCAAGCCGGATCCACCAAAAAGTCGGTGGATTTCCCCAAGTTAGATGAGGATGGTCCCGAGCACAAAAGGGCCAAGCTGTATAAAAAGAAGAATAAAAAGAAATCGGTGAGCAAGAACAGTGGCACGAAGGATGGTCCTCCAGGCACCGTCGAAGGTTTCTCATCCGAAGGCGAGGGACATGACCCCTCGGTCGAATCGGATGGTAGGCTTACAGGAAAGAAACGGGCGCTCGAAGCCCCTCGGCCTGAAGTTCGTATTGAGCCCGTCGAAAAGTTCTTGACCATTGAATTGGAGCCCGGGAATCCCGATAAAACCACTCAAATTGGTTTAAATCTCGACGGTCCCTCGCAGATCATGATGATTGACTTTCTTCGAGAAAATATAGATGTGTTTGCATGGAAGGCTTCCGAACTCACTGGAATAGATCCGAGCGTCATTGTCCACAGGCTTAACGTGGACCCTGCCTTCAAACCTGTCAAGCAGAAGAAAAGGGATGTTCACGGAGTCCGAAGGCAGGTCATCGAAGAGGAGGTCAACAAACTTCTCGAGGCTCAATACATAGAGGAGATCCAATATCCTGAATGGCTCTGCAATGTGGTGCTCATGCCTAAGAGCACGAATAAATGGCGCATGTGCAACGACTTCACAGATCTCAACAAAGTATGTCCTAAAGATCCGTACCCTTTGCCGAGGATCGACCAGTTAGTGGATTCGACCGCGGGTTGTGAACTCATGAGTATGATGGATGCATTCCAGGGGTATTATCAGATATTTATGGCACCCGAGGATCGTCCCAAAACCTCTTTCGTGGTCCATGTTGGAGTTTATTGTTTCAAAGTTATGCCGTTCGGACTCAAGAATGCAGGAGCAACTTATTAACGCCTCACCAAAAGGACGTTTGAGCGTGAGATTGGAAAGTATATGGAGGTATATGTGGATTACATGATTGTCAAGAGCGAGCACCAGCCTTCCCATCTGGAAGACCTCAGGTGAGCCTTCGACATCCTACGACATTACGGGTATGAAATTGAACCCTTCCAAGTGTACATTTGGCGTTCGGGGTGGCAAATTCTTGGGGTACATGGTCAGTCAGCGAGGTATAGAGGCTAATCCGGAAAAGATTAAAGCAATCCTGGATATTCCCTCCCCTCGGAGTGTGAGGGAGGTTCAAGTGCTAGTGGGAAAGATCATTTCATTAAACAGGTTCATCTCCCGCTCGGCAGACAGGAACTTACCTTTCTTCAAAATATTGCGCAACGCTCGCAACTTCGCCTGGAGCGAAGAGTGTGAGAAAGCTTTGCAGGACATGAAACAGTATCTCTCGAGCGCACCATTGTTGACCAAGCCAAACCCAAGTGAAAATTTATTCACGTACCTCTCAGTCTCCTCCGAGGCCACGAGCGCTGTCCTCGTGGCGATTCACGAGTGTAAGTATATGCCCCGTGTACTATTTAAGCAAGACCTTGCAAGGGGCGGAAAAAAGATACATGGAGATAGAGAAATTTGCCTTTGCGCTCGTTAATGCCTCTCGGAGGTTAAGGCCATATTTCCAAGCTTACCCCATCACTGTACTCATGGACCAACCCCTCAAATTGCGAAACCAGACGTCTCAGGAAGGTTAATCAAATGGTGAATTGAACTCAGCCAATTCGATATCACTTTTGAGCCTCGCACGGCGATACAAGCTCAGGTAGTGGCAGACATGTTAGTGGAGCATTTTAACCTGAATAATGTGCCCTAGATGGAAGAGGGACCCTGGCTTCTGCACACAGATGGCTCCTCGACCTCTCAAGGGAGAGGAGCCGGGGTGACCCTCAGGGATCCACATGGGAATGAAGTCGACTACGCTATCAAGCTGGCGTTCCAGGTCACCAACAACGAGGCAGAATATGAGGCTCTGATCCAAGGGCTCAGGATAGCCCTTCAGAATGGCGCCGCTTGGGTCACTGCATATGTTGATTCCCAGCTGATTCCAAGTCAGAGTGATGGCACTTATGAGGCACGAGAAGCCACTATGGTGCAGTACTTGACCTGTGCTAAGGAAGTGATCTCCAAATTCAAAGAATTCCATCTATTGCAGGTCCCAAGAACGGAAAACGAGCATGCGGATGCTCTTTCCAAATTTGCATCCGCTCTGGAGGGTGCCTGCGACCGTTCAGTCACATTCCTTAGAACGGAGAAGCCACTGATCCGCGAGGTAGGACCCTCAGGTGAGGTAAGCATGATTGATCCCTCAGAACCTTGTTGGCTTGACGCATCATTAAGTTTCTGACGGATGGAACCTGCCCCAGCAATAAAGTCAAAGCATGGAAGGTTAGGAATAAGGCCTATCGCTTCTCTCTTGACAGCGACGGGCGGCTATTCAAGCGGTCTTTCCAAGACCCACCGTTAAGGTGCCTATGACCCTCGCAAGCCAAAGAAGTGTTAGAGCATGTGCACGGCGGAAGCTGTGGGAATCACTCCGGCGGTTGAGCTCTGGCTAAGAAAATATTGAGGAGTGGGTTCTATTGGCCCTCGCTACTGCATGACGCCGTCAACTACTCCAAGAAGTGTCCAAAATTCTAGTTCCACTCCAACACCCCTCAGCTACCAGCCGCCCAAATGATCCCCATTGATGTTTCGTGGCCCTTCGACCAATGGGGCATCGATATAATGGGGCCCCTTCCAATAGCAATCGGGCAAAAGAAATTTGTGATCCTCGCAGTAGATTATTTCTCTAAATGGGCAGAGGCTGAGGCAGTCGCGAAAATAACATTTAAAGCTGTGAGAGACTTCATTTGAAAGAACATCATTTGCAGATACGGCATCCCGAGGGTACTCATCTCAGACAACGGATCGCAGTTCATTGCCGTTGACACACGGGAGTGGTGCTATGAGTTAGGAATTGAACAACGCTTTACTTCTGTTGGCCACCCACAAGCCAACGGTCAAGCTGAAGTGACCAACAGAACCATACTCCAGCATCTGAGAACGATGCTTGAGAGTAAGAAAGGAGAATGGGCAGAAGAGCTCCAAGAGGCCCTATGGGCATACCGCACGACCCCACGAGCGGCAACGGGAGAAACTCCTTATTCCCTCGTGTACGGATCGGAGGCTATGATACCTGCAGAAATAGCGCAAGAGTCCGCACGAGTGGCCTACTTTGAACTTACAACCAACGAGGGTAATAGGACGTTCGAATTGGATCTGTTGGATGAAAGAAGAGACACTGCTTAGGCCCGTATTCACAGATACAAAGCGACCGTTGCCCACCAGTACAACAAACGCGTCAGAGAGAAGACTTTCCAACTGGGGGACTTGGTCCTCAAAAAAGTTGAAATCTCCAAACATGTGGGCAAGTTGGATCCCAATTGGGAAGGCCCCTTTAAAATCATTCAGGTACGAGCAAACAATACCTACCTACTAGAAACTTTGCAAGGCGAGCGTCTCCCTCGACCATGGAATGCATGTAACCTTAGACGGTTCTATGTGTAGCTATTATCACTGTAATCGCCCACTCGAGGCACCTTGTATTCTCTTTTCATAGAAATGCAAATATAACAGTAAGTATTTCCCGATTCATTATGTCCTTGCTTACTTTTACTTAATTGATGGTTTGAATTATATATGTCACGTCAACGCCTACTCTGTGTCGAGCGCCCTCCACGATAAACGGCTTGACACCCATAACTTTGAGCGGATTGGAGCTCATAAGTGTGCAAATCCTTAGGGTGAACGTGCCACAAGGGGAGTGGCAATTTGCCTAATTACACCAGTTGGATGCTCATTGCATCGACTCGCGCTCGTAAACCCCCAAGGACCCTCATCACTTCAAGGTTATGTACATTAGGATGAGCGTGTAGGGGAAGGCTACGTGCCTGATTACGCCAATCGGACGCTTACTGCTCCGGTCGGCGCTCGGAACCATCCAGGGACCCTCATTTTCTTTGGATCGCTCATGGTCGTAAAGCAGCTAGCGCAATTTATTCCAACACTTAGCAAATCCTTCGGTTGATTTCTAAGCTTATGCAAGTTACGTTTAGCAAATTGCACCGGTGATTTCTAAGTTCTATTAGCCTACAGTGACGCTAAAAAAAGAAGCGTATATTACACAATTAAGGCCAATACTTAGCCAAATCCCTAGCGGGTTTCTAAGTTCAAGGTCGGGCCAAGGTACTTTCACTAAAAGTACCCTCATGCCCACATACTCCCTTCACCAAATACACAAACATCAGCAGAAACAAACCATAACATTCAACACGGTGCAGAAAATCACGTTTCATTACCAAGAAGCACGAATCTAAGCATTGGAATTCAAAGTGTCCAAAATGGAAATTAGGGAATGGAAATTGTGAGTCTGCAAAGATGAAATTACATCATAAAGGAGGACAGAAGAAATGGCAACTAAGGAGAATAAACTTCAAGATTGAGGGCTTCTCGAGGCGAAAACTCCCGGTTCCGGAGGAGCAATGGAAATGGGGGTGAGTGCCAGAGGTTGGTCGCCGGATACTGGGACGCTCGGAACATGATCTTCATCGTGAATGGAACCATCCTGGACGCTCATCTGAGTAACATCGTCGACCACCAGAGTCTCACGGTCCACAGGGTTTGCCTCTATATTCATCCTGAAGCATGTTGACCAGGTCGAGATACTCAGGCTCTGCGAGCCCCTCTTTCAAATTTTCCAAGGCAACCATCGGCTCCAAGTTCTGGTCCAAATCCATGCGTAGACGCTCATCCTCCCGGGTGCTTGCAGGAACCATCCCCAACTTGATCAGCTGGCCCATGGATTTCCAAGGCAATGTAGGTTCACTGCAAAATCGAACCCCTTGGAACGCACGAATTTGACAACTGCCTCCCAGGCGACCTTCGACTCTAGCTCCCCTAATTGCCCTCGCAAGTCGGCAAGCTCCTTCCTGGTTGTCTCGAACTGCTGGTTGCGTTCGAACAAGTGCTGGGTAAGCTCCTCATTCTTGGTCTTCAATTGAGCGTTCTCCTCCTTCAGCGAGCTTTGCTCTTCTTTCAACTTCCGGTGACGATTGTCGAGCGCTAAATACGAGGAGTCAATCTCCGCTCGCTCCTTCCTTAATTCCTCCTGTTCAAGCTCCGAGGCCTGCAGTTGAGCGCAGACATCATCGTAGTCCCTTTGCAGCTGGCTGGGATCAAAAATATGTAGTAATTTCTTGTATTTGGATTTGTGGTTGGAGTATGCTTGCGCTCGCCTCTATAGGTGCTCTAGCCTCGGAATCACCTCCTGAGAAGCCAAGGAGATGGGTTTTATTACAAACTAAAAATTCAAGGGTGCTAATCTACAAGAAATTCATCCTTACCGTTATGAGTGCGTGACAAGCGTCGCTCGCCACTTGACTAGCCTCTTGCTCGATCAACTTGTCATGATCCCCGGAGAACTGTAGCTTGCTCACAATTCCGGTGACCAAGTTCCTAGTGGAAGGGCTTCTCTTCAAGAGCACAGGACCCTCTTCTCTTGGACGTTTATAGCGAGCGTCCCCTACACAATCGGGCTTCCAGAAATCCTCCTTCTCCGAGGACGAGGTATCACCGTCCGTGCCACGCTCGCCCACCACCACTTCCTTCCCTTTGCCAGAAATAGGAAGGGAATCGGACATCCTTTTCCTCTTGAGGGTCCGTTGAGCCCTTATCTCGTCGTCTATCTGGACATCCAACCCTGAGCGGTTGCCGAGGGAGTGGTCAGAATCCACCTGAATGGGACCCTCGGGGGCAGCGGAAAGGGGAGCCTCGGGGGGATTCTCGATTGTTAAGTCTTCTATGTGACCTGACCCTCGTCCACTGTCTCCTCTCCCTTGTTCCTCTCTTCTTCCTGACCCTCGTCTCGTCCCTCACCGGCCACGCGGAGCATCCGCAGGCTGCCGTACTAGCTGCTGCTGCTCGCCTGCCCTGCGAGCGCGTAACAACGCCAGGATACCCTACTCTGATGGCCCAGACATGATTAGTTCTGCGCCTGCGAGCAAGTGGAAAAAGATATTATGCACAATGGGATTATTTAGTGAAATATGAGAAGTTAGCAGTGCTATGCTAAAAGTCAGTAAAGTTAGTTCCTAGAATCTAACCATCACTGAGCAAGGTTTGAGCGGGAGGGTTGGCAACCATATCTGGAGGAGACACCAGTCTATAACGGAATAGGGTCTCTTCATCCTTCATTAAATCCTTTGCCTTTATCCATCTCCTCTCGTTTTTCATTGCGAGGGCCAGACTTTTTGCCCATTGCTCGAAGAGCTTGTTCGCAAATCTATTTTTGACCAATGGCCCCTCACCGTGGATTATCCACCCCCGGTTGGCTCTAAAGATTCCCCCGGGCACCCCTACAAAGAAATACTTCTCTTTCCAGTCCTCGCCTTACGAGGTCGAGAGTGAATCAATCATCTTAAGCCCTGACTTGGCTTGAACGTAATAAAACCCATCCATGGGAGACGAGCGGGTCGATCGAGCCACTTGGATCAAACTATTGAAGTTGTCTATTGAGGGCCCGTGACCAGTAACCCTCATCAAAATTATGAAGGAGTTTATCAAAGCAATGCCGTTGGGGAGAATTTGAGAAGGACTGAGGACCAAATAATTGCAGATGTTGGCTACGACGCTCGGTATTGGGAACCTTAACCCTCCCGCCAAAACGGAGTCCAAGTAGACGGTCATCATCCCTGGTGGCGGACGGTTGGCCCTTTCCCCCTCCACAGGAAGACGAATTAGGAATACTGTTTCATCCCAATAAACCCTGGCCTTCATATCTGCTAGATCTTCAAGCGTCAGGGTACTCTCTATCTCATCCAGTGATCTATCTGTTTGGTGGGAGTTATCTTGCCTTACGCGGGTTATGGGTTCTTTCCCCTTCTTTTGTCATTTACGGGGAGGCTCGCCACCATCCCGATGCTCGGATGCCCAGCACCACCCTTGGGAGCTGCAACGGCCACCGTAATACGATGGTCTTGAGGCCTCACCGCACTATTCAGTACAGGAAACACCCTCTCCCCCTGTCTCTGCATCTCCATCACATTGTTCATTTCTTCAAAAAGATCGTTTACCCCTTCAGGATCATGCTCGTTCATCCCTTGAACGGCTGCGTCTAGTTCTTCATCCCTGGCTTCTAATGGAACCCTAGCTAATGGAATAGCTGTTGGGACAACATCCCCAGGAGAGGCTCTTTCCAGTGGTACCGCCATGGGAACGTCGCCGTGAGGGGAAGAACTCCCAACGGACATCTCGTCAATCTCTCTCGCTAGCGCATCCCCAATATGCTCCGCCATTGTTGATCTGGGTTCTTGGAATTAAAGCTTTCAACAGAAGCCCAAAGCAAGCGTTATGGTGTGGATATGGTAGCTCAATAGCTTATTTCACTCACCAAACTACACTCAAACGGACATAAAATCTAGGGTTAGTGCTAAATTCACGAAAGATTACCTAAAGAAGAGGAAGAAGTTGCAGAAATTCACTGGAAATTGCAAGAATTTGCAGAAGCGCCACTGGTGTTTGGCTTGAGAAAAATTTGGAAGCGTAAAAGAGTGAGAAGGCTTCTCGGATCCCTATTTTTAGGGGCAGAAGCTGGCATTAATTAGGGTTAAGGATTCAAGACGCAATCATTTCCCGCCTTGGGAGACTCCCGCATTTGGTAATGACCTCACGTCTCCCGGAGCACACGCTCCCATGTTCCCACTCAGCATTTAATGCGGACATGACTTCATTTACGGCAATGTCAGAACGTGTCTGTTACAGGAGACAAACAGTCACTCCTCTGGCAGAAACTTGACCCTCGGATATTGAAAAAAAAAAAAAAAAAAAAAGTTCAAGGCGTACCTCTCTAAAATTCTACAGTACGCTCAAGCGTTACTACAGAATTTGGGGGGCAAAATGATGAGACATAAAACCACGCTCGTATCAAAGCCGTCCACGTGTCGCTATCTACCAACTTGGAGATTGGACGCTCGCATTAATGGGCTTGCAGGCCAGCCCAGCCCATTCACTTGTTGACTAATACAGGCCCACGAGCCTCGGCCAATTGTTCAAGTAGGAGGTTCAGGCTGTCAAGCCTGACGCTCGCGCCACGGTCCACAAGGCCACCCTCCCCGGGAAGGCACCCACGAGGGCCCCTACTTTCTAACGCTCGAGTAGTAAACACTCATTGGTCATCTGCCAGGGGAGACCCTCCCGTGCGCTTTTTCGAGCGTCACTCGCGCTCGGGTATGATCTACCCCCTTGAGAGGCATCCGTACACCTACAGGACCAATCTTGAGCCTCCCAACGCACGGCCCTCGCCAACAACCACTGACACAATGGCAGTGTGCACCACGTACCTGACACGCCGCCTGCTTTTCAGAGCCATCATTCTCATACCGTCTCAGGCCGCCACGTGTTAGGGAAACACAAGTTTGGGACCACTTGGGCAAATTACCCAAACCACCCTCACCCCAAACATATAAATAAGGGAGAACACCTGCATTCTCCCCCAAGTCATCTTCCTCATCTTCGCTGCATCACTGGGCATTTTCCTTAGGATTTTCCTTCCTAAAAAAGCTCTGTGCATTTCATCATCTTTACTGCATCTTTCCTACATTACCTGGTGTTATCCTAGCTAGAAGAACCCACGCTCACCGGAAACCCAGTTCCTGAGGCTCATCGCCTGTGATGGTCTTCCCTTACACAAACAAATTCTAAACGTGATTCGTTCTTGAATACTTTACAAGTTCTTGCACCATCAAATACCTTTCACCGAAGATGGCTACTGCGCCCCAAATTCATCTCCCGAGAACTCGATACCCGATCTCCTCGTGAAACTGGCAGAGCTTCCTTGTAATATCCCCAGAGAAACCCTCGGAGTGTGGGCTTCGAAAGTATTTCTCTAAATCTAAATACTTAGAGGAAATAATACTTTAAACTAGAAAACCCTTTTCACTGTTTATTCTCCCGAAATTATGTGTTTTATATATTAAATATATAAACACCTAATTAAAATTAATTCCAAAATAATAAGGAATTAATTAGGAGAAAAGGGATATGGTTTCAAAGCCTAGAACTCAGCTAAAACCTCTCCTAAAAGTTGTGTGAATAAATGACGAGCCAACCCCCTATTTATAGGGGGAAACCGAGGGTAAAATAGTAATTTCACACCCCCGCTTGCGTGCACCAAGAATTTGGGACGTGGCGCGCCACTCGGTGCCCAGTCAGTGCCACCTAAAGCCTATATGGTGACGTGGCATGCCACGTCAGCTGTCACGTCATCAAAATTTTTTTTTTTCCCCGATGAAAAATTTTATTTTCTCCAAAATAAAATTTCGGGCATTTCCAACTGTTTGGATCTTTGATTTATTTTAAGAAATAAATCCCTTGCCTATTTTCAAACACTTTGAAAATTCATGTGTCTTTCTGCTTTTAATATTTTCTCTTCGGGTTTTCAATTGGGGCTTACAGGGGGACCTGCAGGACTAATTAATTTTAGCTCCAAACGGGTTAATATATTATCATCTCATGATAGTAATTAATTTCCGTTTAACAATATCTAATTCCACTAAATAAATATTGTTGCACTCTAAAATTAATTAAATTATTCATGAATTTCTCGATCTGGAATAATTTCGCATTTTACTCCTCCTTGTAGATATCCATGAAAAAAAAATTGTAACTACTATCATTCATTTTTCATCTATAATCTGAAATTTATTGATTCACCTTAAGTTCAAATTCTCTTTATGTGAAACACATTCATCATACAACTTCGGTGATGTATCACGCGAAGTGCTTTGACCAAAGTTTTAATTTGAAGTTTTGCGAATCTATTTCAGGGATATCTTTTACCTTCCAGCAAGGCCACAGATTCCTTGATCAATATAACTCTTTAGCACATTTCATGTTGTCACCGAACGTACAATGTATTTTGGCCACCCATTACCGAGACCTCACTTCGAGTATATTACAGAGATTAACACTACATGCCTAAAGCCGAAATATTATCAGGATTCAGAGTACAATGCTTCCTGAGATTTTATTCATTTTAGATAGCAGTATAAAATGAATAATCTCAGTGGTCCAGTTCGATATTTCTAATCCTATTGAAAATCATCAACGTGTTATAATTGGAATCTCCATTTCCTATGACGAAAGACTAATCATAATATATAACCACGTTATAGTCTTGATAAGAACATATTCTTATCTTACCGACTAGAACTTTAATGACACGTGATTTTGGTATTCAAAGCTTTTCCTATGTAACACATTTCATATAAGAATACTACCACACTCCATTAATTATCAATAGGTGAAATACTCATAACTTGCTGTAAATTTAGTTTAATTATTTCAACAAATTGAATTTTCAGGGCACTATTCCCAACAGCATGTGTGTTAGAACTTGTGATTGTGGATTGGCTCCCATATATCACGCATAAGATAGGTAGAACCCATGATGATCACATGTTAGTATCATGCTAAGATATGTTATCTGCTAAGTGCTTGTGTGAAATGCATATAAGTTGTACTTGCATTAATCAAACTAATCAAAATGGATAACATATATGTTGGTGAGGTCGAACCGGACAACTCTCCGGTTACATCGAAAATTCCCATTAAATATTAAGCTAATTTTCGAAAATAGGTGTTAAATTCGAGGTGCAAGCTTTGAATTAAATCCGTAGCATTCCATCAATAGGATTTAAGTTTAATAGGGGAAGCTAGATGCTGGCCACGAGTCGTGGTGTGTCTATGTGAAACCTATTAGTTCTTAGTTTCCTAATTGATCTTAAATGATCAATATTTCATGATCAATTTTAGCAAGGGTGATGGTCGCGAGTCGTGGTTCGTTCGAACTAAGTTTTGATCATGATCTTATGCTTGATGGGTCTAGCTTAACGCCTAAGTAAATATGGATGTCGCATGAGTCGTGGGTCCATATTGAAAGATAGGTGATGCAAAAACATTACTAAGAATTCCACAGTGTTGGAATTGGCAAGTTGTACCTACCTTAGGCTTAATTGAGAATGGCCATGAGTCGTGTGTTCAAGGTTAAGTGCATAGGATCTTAGTACCCATTGGGATAACAAGTATCCTCTAAGATCTTTGGGAATTAGAGATCTTTGAAAAACAGTGGGAGCTACATAGATTAAAGACCTAATCTCATGTATATCGTTATTATTTAGCATACTCACTAGTTCTCTGTTTTTCCATTTAGGTCGTAGATTCTGTGATTCTCTACATGTTTTGAAATGGCAACCAAAAACCCTCTAGTATCGATCCTCGAGTCAAACGAGTTGACTGGTCCCAACTATTCTGATTGGCTCAGGAATCTAAAAATCGTTCTAGATTCCAAGAAGAGAACTTATGTTCTCTACGAGGCGTAGCCCGTTCCCGAAGGGGACGCTCCGACCCTGACTGAGCGGGATGCGATCCAGAAGTGGAAGGATGATAATCTCCAAGCCCGTGGTCTCATGCTTGCTAACATATCTCTGGACATGCAAAGACAGCATGAGTCCACGGAATTCGCTTGGGAGATTTACGACCACTTAGAGCAACTTTAACGCCCTCATGAGCGTGTTACAAGGTATAACACCTCGAATGAGAAGTCCCTTAGGCCCAATGGAGGCATCACGAAGGAAAAGTCCAAAAGCAGAAACGTGATAAGAAGGAGGACGTTTGCTTCCATTGTGGCAAACCGGGCATTGGAGGAGAAACTGCCAAGAGTACAAGGCTACTCTAAAGAAAGGTATGTTACTCGTTGAAGTAAATCTTTCTATTAATTCTAACCCTTGGGTACTTGATACCTATTGTGGATCTCATATCTATAATGATGTACAGATGCTAAGTGAGGTCCCACAGCTCAAAGGAGGAGAATGTGTCTTGAAGATGGGGGATGGCTCAATGGTCGAAGCTTAAGCTTTAGGCATAATTAGATTAGATTTAGGTAATTCTGTTTTAGTTTTAAATAAAGTCCTTTTTGTACCAGACATTATTCGTAATATTATTTCATTTCCAATACTTGATTGTGAAGGTTATGAAATTAATATTAAGAATGGTAAATTTTTCATCAAAAAGAATAACTTTTCAATACATCTTGGTACATTGAACAGTAGACTTTACCTAACTCGAAACAGTAATATTTTGAATATACAAAGAGATACAAAACGTAAGAGAGATGACGAAGTCTCAGCTTCTTTGTGGCACGCTAGATTAGGACACGTTTCTAAGAACAGAATTAGCAAGTTAACTACCTTAGGGACATTCTCTGAAAATGACCTTAAACCGTTGACTTCCTGCTAATCCTGTCTCAAAGGAAAGATGTGTTGGAAAACACGAAAAAGTGCGCAGCGGAAGTTTAAAATTTTCCACAAGTTTAATCGTTGTCTTGGAATTTTCGTACTGTAACGTTAGGAATAACAAGAAACTCACTTTAATTGAAGCTTTCTTGTGATGTTGTTACCGCCTAACAAACACCCTTCAAGCGGAAAGTCCCTCGAACGGCCTTCGAATTAGACTCCAAAGTAGAAGCCCTCCAAAGCTTATCCACACCAGACCTAGAACACGATCGAGCGAGTGAGAGTGCTAGTTCCATGGCTTGTGTTAAGGCTTGGATAATTTTTGCTTTGAAAACTTTTCTTTTGTTTTTCTCAAAAAACTTAACACTTCGTGAGTGTTGGTCTAAAGAATAAGAGAAGCACCCACCCTTGTATTTATACAAGGGGGTTCGAAATCCCTAGGGTTTCATAAACTTAATGGACTTTGTTTTCTTGCTCACTAATTAACTAATTTAATTATTAATTTAATTGGAGAATATAAGTTCCCAACTTGTTCTCCAAGTCTTGCAAGAATAACCTTCTCTCTTATTTGTTCTCCAAGTCTTGCAAGAATAACCTTCTCTCTCCTACAATAGGAAGCTGGACTTTTCAACTTTCCTAAAGTTAAAAGTCAATATTCAATAAATAAATTAATTCCCAATTAATTATTTATTGGGTTAAGTTTATTTGAGAATAGTTTTAACAATTAATTCAATAATTAATTAAAAGACCAAAATTAATTAATTAATTAATTCTAGAAAGGAATTCGCGTGTAATATAATTACACGAATGGAATCATGTACGTGCTACGTGTGCATGACAAGTGGTAGCCACGCAGTACGTGTGACACATAGCAGCCACGTATGCTTGACACGTGGCAATGCCCACGTGCTCAATCTCCATTTTCGATCAACAATTTGATCCTTCGTTAATCATATTAACATCCGACCATAACCCTCGTGTTCTGGCATTTGTGTGTGACCCTTTAGGTTCATTATTCGATTAGCAGTGACAACAATTAATTAATTCCCTTATTAATTAATCACTTCGCAGATCACACTACCGTAATCTAGAATTGGTGTGTGACCCTTAGCCGAATAACGAAATGAATTGAAGAACCTTTCAGTCAATGACAATCAGTGAAATACGATCCACCTACAACTCCATCTCTCAATCAAGAACTAAGGCATGGGAATATTCTCAGAGCCCAAATATTCTTGATCTTGAAAGTTAAGTTCGTTTCATATCCATTTCGATCTCAATCCTAGAAAACCCCATTGTCTAGATGTCTTGATCTTTATCCACCTTGGCCAAGGGTTTAATGTCTAATGGACTACGAACAACTCAATCAGTAAGAGATCATTCTTGTTCTTAACAAGTGTAGGTCCTTTGTTGATTCTACTAATTCTCCATATGCCACTTATGTAATCCCAACATAGGCCGTGGTTCTGGTGTCTATATGGCGACACCCTTTTGAGCCTATATCAAAGATTTCAGAGTTAGGTCATATGAGACATTACAGAATCTCAAGTCTAAGGATTAATGAATCACGTCATTGACCTGTGAGATATTTCCTAATTTGGAAGTTTCAGGAAACTTCCTTTCCCATTTAGGAATGTTCTCACGCGGGACATCTCAGTGATGAAGTCCTTGTAACAATCACCCTTATGTATTATGAACGCATCAACGTATGCACTTATCACTCCATGAAACTGAGTGATCCTTCAAAAGGACATAATCACATAAGCAAGTCTCAGCAGAGTCAAGCTCGACACTCCCACTGTCTGTCGAACTCATTGACTTGGAGAAGTTTCTAATCCTTGCCTATGGAGTTAAGAACTTATTTCATGTGTCGTTCCCATAACGACAAAGTGCTTAACGGCCTCATCGGATTAGGGGAGTTCAATACATGCAAAACACAGTCAACCTAAACAGACATAAATAAGCATATAAAGAAGTGATTGCCTATGAACAAAAATATCTCGTTTATTATTCAAAGACTGTTTGTGATTTCACAAGGAAATAGTAAAACAAACATCTGCTTTAAGGGTACTATTCCTAACAATCTCGCACTTGCCCGTCAAAGCCACTCAGGTGCTAATCTAAGACCCATCTTCTGAAGATGTCCTTCGAAAGCCTGTTGACTAAGGGCTTTAGTAAGTGGATCTGCCATGTTCTCTGCCGATGTGACCCTTTCAATTTGCACATCTTCTCTCTTGATGATATCACGGATTAAGTGATACTTCCTCAAAATGTGTTTGGTCCTTTGGTGAGATCTTGGTTCTCTTCCTTGAGCAACCGCCCCGATGTTGTCTCAAAACACTGTAACAGGGTCTTTAATGCTAGGAACTACACCCAGCTCGTGGATGAAGTTTCTTACCCAAACACCTTCCTTAGCTGCGTCGTTTACAGCTAAGTATTCGGCCTCAGTGGTCGAATCTGCAGTGGTCGCTTGCTTGGAACTTTTCCAACTCACTGCTTCGCCATTCAGGCAGAATATGTATCCTGACATGGATTTAAAGTCATCCATGTCTGATGCAAAGCTTAGTTCTTCGCAAGTACTTAAGGATGTTCTTTACAGCAGTCCAGTGACCTTCACCAGTGTCAGATTGGAATCAGCTAGTCACGCTAAGTGCATGAGCCACATCTGGTCGAGTACATAGCATCGCATACATTATGCTTCCTATAGCTGATCCATAAGGAATTCTGGACATCCTGGACTTTTCAAGTTCAGTCTTGGGACATAGCTTCTTCGAAAGAACTGTTCCCGGGCCCATTGGAAGTTTTTCTCGTTTGGAATCTTCCATACTAAATCTCTTTAGTATTTTATCTATGTAAACCGATTGTGATAATCCTAACAATCTCCTAGATCTATCCCTATAGATCTTTATCCCGAGAATGTAGGATGCATCACCAAGATCCTTCATCTCAAATTGGTTCGATAACCAAGACTTTGTTACTTTCATGCCATCCTTCGTATTCCCAATGAGAAAGATGTCATCTACATAAAGTATCAGAAATTGAACCGAGGTTTCCAATTCTTTCTTGTACACGCAGGACTCATTTGGATTTTGAATAAAGCCAAACGATTTAACTGCTTCATCAAATCGAATGTTCCAATTCCTAGAAGCTTGTTTCAATCTATAGATTGATCTTTTGAGCTTACAAACCTTTTGTTCACTCCCACTGAATGTGAAACCCATGGGCTGCTCCATGTAAATGTCTTGGCCAATGTCTCCATTGAGAAAGGCAGTTTTCACATCCATTTGCCATATCTCATAGTCATAATATGCAGCAATGGCAAGCAAGATCCGAATAGACTTTTGCATTGCAACCGGGGAGAAGGTTTCATGAAAGTCTACACTTGGTCTTTGAGTGAAACCCTTAGCAACTAATCTTGCTTTAAAGGCTGCCACGCTTCCATCTATTCCAAGCTTGCGCTTATATATCCATTTGCACCCTATGGGCCTGATCCCATCAAGTGGATCAACCAAGGTCCAAACTTGGTTAGAGTACATGGAATCCATCTCGGATTTCATTGCTTCTTTTCACTGTTCAGAGTCCAAATCTAACAGTGCCTCCTCATAAGTTAATGGATCATTATCCATTTGAGATGTTTGGTGGAGAAAATCATACAATCTCTCTGGTTGTCTAGGAATACGTTTAGAACATCTTACTAGAGGAGGATTTAAGCGTGTATCGCTCTCTGTGATTGGCTGAGGGACGTTATTCTCCGAACTTGGCCTGGGACCTTGGTCTTGAACCTCTTGGAGTTCTGCGATCTTGCCTTTCTTTTCTTTAAGGAATGAGTCCTCAAGAAAAGTGGCGTTTCTTGACACAAAGACCTTTTGTTCAAGAGAATCGTAGAAATAATATCCAATTGACTCTTTAGGATATCTTACGAAGTTGCATAAGCTTGATCTAGCTTCAAGCTTATCTCCCAATGTCCTCTTCACGTAAGCAGGACAACCCCAAATTCTTAAGTAAGAATAATTAGGGATTTTGCCAAACCATATCTCAAATGGGGTTTTGGGTACACATTTGGAGCGAACAAGATTCAGAATCTTAACTGTTGATTCTAAGGCATAACCCCATAATAAATGTGGCAATTCAGTGAAGCTTATCATAGAACGAACCATATCAAGTAGGGTTCTGTTCCTTCTCTCCTAAACTTCATTTAATTGGGGATTTCTAGAAGGAGTCCACTTAGAGATAATTCCATTATCTCTGAGATGACTAAGGAATTCATCACTTAGATACTCGCCACCTCGATCAGATCAAAGTGCCTTAATCTTGTGACCGGCTTGGTTCTCAACCTCCTTTTGAAATTCCAAGAATTTCTCGAAGGCTTCAGATGTATACTTCATTAAGTACACATAACCAAAATGGCGTATATGAAGGTTATGAAATACTGATGGTTGTTTCTCGTACTTACACTAAGTGGTCCACAAACATAGTATGGATTAAATCTAATGCTTTAGTGGCACGCTCCACTTTACCATTAAAGGGAGTTTTGGCCATCTTTCCTTTAAGACATGATTTACAATGAGTTAACTCTTTAAGTTCATTATCATAGAATGATCCTAAATTGGTTAACTTAGCAATCCTATCTTTAGAAATATGCCCTAAACGTGCGTGCCATAAGGAAGCCGAGATCTTGTCATCTCTTTTGCATTTGTTTATTTGTTGTATATTCAAAATATTAGTGTCTTTAGTTGTATAAAGTCCATTAGATAATGTACCAAGCAAAACAGAAGTTTTATTCTTCTTAAGATAAAAGTTTCCATTTCTAGAAAAAGTCTCATAACCTTCACAATCAAGTATTGGAATGGAAATGATATTACGAATAATAGAAGGTACATAAAGGACTTTGTTCAAAACTAAAGTAAAGACACCTAAATCTAATCTACATGTCCCGATGGTTTGAGCTTGAACGTTTGATACATTCCCAACCTTACATCATTACAAATATGAGCTCCACAGCCGGTATCAAGTACCCAAGAATTAGAATCAATAGATAGATTTACTTCAATAATAAACATACCTTTCTTTAGAGTATCCTTGTACTCTTGGCAGTTCCTCTTCCAATGCCCTTTCTTGCCACAATGGTGGCAAACGTCCTTTGTCTGATCCTTTCTCTTCCCGGCCTTTCTCTTTTTAACCCCTCCATCGGGTTTAATAGATCCCTTCCTTTTGGGAACTTTCTTCCCTTTGCCTTTAGAAGGCCTAGAAGAGGAAGTGACCATCATTACTTTGCGATCCTTCTTGATCGTGTCTTCAGCAGTCACAAGCTAACTAATCAACTCAGCTACAGTAGCATGAGGATGATTCATGTTAAAGTTTAACACGAAAGGATTCAATGATGGTGAAAGCGACGCTAGCAACAAATCCACAGCGAGTTCTTCACTCAGTGGCATTTCGATGGAGATCAGTTTCTCGTTCAAAGCAAGAAACTTGAGACCGTGCTCATGGACACTTGTACCTTCTTTCATTCTGAGATGAAAGAGCTCCTTAGAGGTGTTGTACCTTAAAACACACTCTTTGGGGTGGTACAATTACTCGAGATGGTCATAAATCTCCAAAGCGTGATCCATAGACTCATGTTGCCTTTGCATATCCAGAGACATGTTGGATAATATGAGGCAACGGGCTTGAAGATTATCTTTAGACCATTTCGCGATCACCTCTCTTTCGGCCCGAGTCGGAGCCTCGCCTTCAGCGATGGGCTCTCACTCAAAGGGAACATATCTTCTCTCTTCAGAATCTAAAATTATCTTTAGATTCCGAAGCCAATCAAAGTAATTGGGCCCCGTTAACTTGTTTGATTCGAGGATGGATACCAAAGGGTTTTTGGTTGCCATTTCAATTGTAGAGAATCACAGAACTACCACCTAAATGGAAAAACAGAGAAATCATGAGCATGCTGAATAATAACGATTACATATTATCAAGGTTTTTAGAAATATTTTCTCCTACTGTTTTTAGAAAGTCTAGAAATCCCAATGACTTTAGAAGAAACTTATTTTATCAATGGGTACTAGGATCCCAAACATTCTTAGTTTTGGACCCACGACTCGTGAGACATCCAAAGGTCTAAGAATCTTTAGGTAGGTATGAATTGCCAATTCCATCTCCATGGAATTCCTAGTAATATTTTTGCATCACTAATCTTTCAATCATGGACCCACGACTCGTGAGACATCCATATCTACTTTAGTGTTGAGCAGGACCCATCAATCATAAGATCCCAACCAAACTTAGTCCGGAATGACCCACGACACGTGAGACATCGCCCATTCTAAAATGGTCAAGAAATAATAATTATTTAAAATAATTAATCAGGAAACTAAGAGTTAATAAGCTACACTAATTACCCCACGACTCGTGAGACAGCAATTAGTTTCACTTATTAAGTCCTAAATCCTATTGATGGAATGCTAGAAATTTTATTACCGTGATAAAATACCTATTTATTCGAATTTTGCTCAATATTTAAATGGGATTTTCGAATGACCTCACCAACATATAATGTTATCCAAATTTCAATTGTCTTGTTTAATGCAGTTTCACATAAAGTGCATCACAGAGGCAATTAGCTGATAACATGTCCTAGCATGATACTAATTATGTGATGATCATGGGTATCCTATCTTATATGCAATTATGAGAGCCACTCCATAATCACTAGTTCTAACATTCAAGCCACACAAGACAATTCATATCACATAGGGGTACATAATTTAATGGAAAAATGCCCTATCTATTACATTAATAGAAACCCTCCTAAACATTTTGAGGGGTCTTCTTATGGCCACCGTCCTTCAAGTGCTCCTTGTGGATCCTTCTTATTCCATGGGTGTTTGTCTCCAAAATGAAAATAAAACCTCACTTCCTAAGTTCTAGTTTCTTTACACAAAGTAATATGGTTCAATTTTCATAGTGACCATAGACAAGTACACGGGGCATACCTGTTGTTGTGTTCTACTTCAGTTAAAACCAATCGTGCCAGTGTACACTAACATACGCGTAGCACAATAGGATCGTACCCGCAGGGAAGGGAAATCAATCACTACTCAACACTTCTTTCTAATCTAAAGACCTAACGAAATTCAGAGGTTGATTATTAATCTACTAAACTGAACTTAAACAATTAACTAGAATAAAATAGATAAAAATTATAATACGCGAGTTAAATTCAATGAACTAAGCAGGCAGGGGAAGTAATGAATCATACAATCAAGAGTTAACATGATATTCGTCTGACAAGTGCAATTCTACAACTTAGTCACTTATATTTGCATTACCCTCTCTCAAGGTGTAACCAGGTGCTCAATTACTGTTCAATGTTGCTCTCGCAATCACCTATAGTTAATTAAACCATAGGAACAAGACTAGTGCAATTCAATATTCTAGTGGCTCGACATGGAATAAGATTACTGTTGTATAAGCTAGAACCAAATCTCTTTGTATTCTACAACTTACTAGTGCAATCATCAGTATTTCATAACCTTTACCGATAACTTTAGTCGGTATGGTTATGTATACTTAATGAAGTATAAATCTGAAGCTTTTGAGAAATTCCTAGAATTTCAAAAGGAGGTTGAGAACCAAACTAGTCACAAGATCAAAGCACTTCGATCTGATCGAGGAGGCGAGTATCTTAGTGAAGAATTCCTTAATCATCTCAAAGATAATGGGATTATCTCTCAGTGGACTCCTCCGGGAACTCCTCAACTCAATGGAGTTTTTGAGAGAAGGAATCGAACCCTACTCGATATGGTTAGTTCCATGATGAGTTTCATTGACTTACCACCTTCTTTCTGGGGTTATGCCCTAGAAAGTGCAACAAAGATTTTGAATCTAGTTCCCTCTAAGTCAGTCCCTAAAACGCCCTATGAAATGTGGCATGGTAAAATCCCTAGTTATTCTTACTTAAGAATTTGGGGTTGTCCTGCTTACGTGAAGAGGACAGTGGGAGATAAGTTAGAATCTCGTTCTAACTTATGCTACTTTGTAGGTTATCCTAAGGAATCCATAGGGTACTACTTCTATGATCAATCTGAGCAAAAGGTGTTTGTTTCTATAAATGCTACTTTTCTTGAGGAACTATTCCTTAAAGAAAAGAAAGGCAACATCATAGAATTAGGGGAAGTACAAAGTGACCCCACGCTACCCACTGAAGAAACGTCCCCTTCTGATCAACCACAACCAATCATGAATTTCGATACACACGTAAATCCTCCTCTAAGGCGTTCTGAACGCACTCCTACAGAGCCGGAGAGATGGTATGGATTCTTCCATGAGATCTCTCAAAAGGATAATGATCCTTTAACATATGAGGAGACACTTTCAGATTCTGACTCTAAACAGTGGATAGAAGCCATGAAATCCGAAATGGATTCCATGAACTCCAACCAAGTTTGGACCTTGGTAGATTTGCCTGATGGGGTCAAACCCATAGGTTGCGAATGGATCTTTAAGAGAAAGCCTGGAGTTGATGGAAGCATTGTAGCCTACAAAGCAAGACTGGTTGCAAAAGGATTCACTCAAAGACCCGGCGTGGACTTTGATGAAACCTTTTCACCAGTTGCAATGGAAAAGTCTATTCGGATCATGCTTGCCATTACTACATATTATGGCTATGAGATATGGCAAATGGATGTGAAAACTGCCTTTCTCAATGGTGACATTGATAAAGACATTTATATGGAGTAACCCATAGGTTTCACATTCAGTGGGAGTGAGCAAAAGGTTTGCAAACTCCAAAGATCAATCTATGGATTGAAACAGGCTTCTAGGAATTGGAACATTCGATTTGATGAATCAGTTAAAGCATTTAGCTTCATTCAAATTTCGAATGAATAATGTGTGTATAGAAAGGAATTGGATACCTCAGTGCAATTCTTAGTACTTTATGTTGATGACATCCTTCTTATTGGGAATTCGATGGATGACATGAAAGTGACTAAGTTATGGTTATCGAACCAATTCGAGATGAAAGATATTGGTGATGCGTCCTATATCCTTGGAATTAAAATCTATCGAGATAGATCTAGAAGGTTAATAGGACTATCACAGTCGATGTACATTGACAAAGTATTGAAAAGATTCAATATGGAGTCAGCAAGGTTAAGAACATTCCTATGAGTGTAGGAACATGTCTTTTTAAGAAGATGTGCCCTAAGACTAAACTTGAGAAGGAAAGAATGACTCATACACCTTATACATCAGCAATAGGTAGCATAATGTATGCAATGTTATGTACTCGACCGGATGTGGCTTAGGCACTTAGTGTAACAAGTCGTTTGCAATCTGACCCTGGAGATGGTCACTGGACTGTCGTGAAGAATATTCTTAAGTACTTGAAAAGTACTAAGAATTTATTCTTAGTTTACGGAGGTCAGAAAGATCTTACTATCGAAGGATACTGCGATGCAAGCTTTGCATCTGACTTAGATGATTTTAAGTCAATGTCAGGATACATTTTCTGCCTAAACGGCGGAGCAGTGAATTAGAAGAGTTCCAGGCAAACGACTACTGCAGATTCGACTACTGAGGCCGAATATTTAGCTGCAAATGATGCAGCTAAGGAAGGTGTTTGGATTAGAAACTTCATTCAAGAGTTGAATGTTGTTCCTAGCATGAAAGACCCCATTACTATGTTTTGTGACAACACTGGGGCGGTTGCTCAAGCAAGAGAACCAAGATCTCACCAACGGACCAAGCACATTATGAGAAATTATCACCTAATCCCTGATATTATCATAAGAGGAGATGTGCCAATTGAGAGGGTCGCATCAGCAGAGAACGTGGCAGATCCACTTACTAAACCCCTTAGTCGAGAAGCTTTCCAAGGTCACCTTCAGAAGATGGGACTTAGAGTAGCTTTAGAATGGCTTTGACGGGCAAGTGGGAGATTATTAGGAATAGTGCCCTAGAAAGCCGATTGTACATCCGCTTTGTGCTTTTCCTTATTGTAATCACAGACAATCTTTGAATAAAATAACAAATTAAGGCAACACTTCTTTTTATGCTCTTGTTTGGTATGAGTTTACTTTAGCTATGCATGTATGAGAACTCCCCTAATCCTGATGACTTTAGGACTCTACCATTTAGGTGAAATGGTTCATGAAACGAGCCCTATATCACATAAGACATGATTAGTAAAATACTCCAAGCCGATGAGTCCTATAGACAGTGGGAGTGTTAACCTGACTCCTCTAAGGCTTGCTTGTGGGATCACGCCCTTAAGAAGGACCACCTTGTTTCATGGAGGTGCAAAGTGTATAGTTGATACGTGCGTGATACATGAGGGTGCTTACTTTCATAAGTAAGATCACTGAGGTGCCCCGTGTGAGAAGATTCCTAAATGGGAAAGGAAGTTTCTATTTCAGGAAATGGAAACTTCCAGATTAGGAAATATTTCACGAGTCATTGATGTGATTAATTGATCCTTAGACTTGAGGTTCCATGTCACTTTGTGAGTTAACTCTGTAGTCTTAGGTATAAGCTTGAAAAGGTGTTGCCTTAGACAACTGATTCAAGGCTTATGTTAGGGCTGCACAAGTGACTCATAAAAGTGAATGAGAATCAAGAAAGGACCTACACTTGCATTTGCAAGGTGATCTCTTATTGTGTAAGTCATTCATATGCCATATGGAGTCCTTGGCCAAGGCAGTAGATCAAGACATCAAGAAAAGGGTTTCTTGGATTGAGATCAAATGGATATGAAATGCACTTAGCTTTAAGACCAGATTATTAGGGTTCTGATTATTCCCTTACCCTAGATCTTGGTTGAGAGATATTATGTAGGAGGATTATATCTCACATGAATCAATGACTTAAAGGTTCTGTCGAATCGAGACATTCCAGTTCAGCTAGGGGTTAAACACCTGTTGCTAGACTATGGTCGTTTAATCTCTGGACTGATTAATTAATTAGTGAATTAATTAATTGGGTTCACTTCTAATTGAATTGAGAACCTAGAGGGTCACACACAACAACTTGGTTACATGAGTTAAGGCTTTGAAATGATTAAACGAGTTAATCAAGCCAAAAGGGTACCACACCTGTGAATCACACGTATGGGTCACGTGAGTGACACGTGTCCTTGAGGACACATGTGTATATATTTATGTGATTAAATAATTAATGTATTTAATTATTTAATAGATTTTGGTTTAATTTTGAATTAAAAAGAAAGTCTTATTTTGAAGAAAAATAATCTATTAAATTAATTACGAATTAATTAATTTGATAAATAAGTTATTTATTTATTAATAAATAAAGTATAATATTATCCAAAAGGGGTTTGGATATTTTGGCTCTCTTAAAAGTTGATTTGAATTAGAATTCAAAAGTCAAAGTTTGGAATTACTTGATGATCAAGTAACAAGAGAGAGGGACCAAATCCTTAGTCCAATAGGACTAGGTTTGGCCACCCCTCCCTTTCCGATATATAGGGGAGCTCGAGCTCCCCTTAGAGAGTAATTGATGAATTCTTTTAGTTCATGTGTTGAACACCATCCTTTCTCCAAGATCAAATAAACCCTAGGTTAAGCCTAAACACTAACTAGAGAACTAGCATCCTTGCTAGTTATATTGTAGTCAAGTTGGTGGACTATCTCTAGAGAGCTTCAAGTTAGAAGTTTTGAAGATTCGAGCTTTACCAAGGAGAGGGGATCAATCCACGAGGAGAGCGTTCTTGGGTGGCTTGAAACGCTTCAAGAAAGATTATTGAAAAGTAAGTTTCTAATCTCCACGAATTCGGATTCACGATTGCGAGTTTCTATCCTTTTGTTGGAAAAGTTTTAAATTTTCGCTGCTTTCTGATTCCTGTTTTCCAACAATAAGAAGAATATCACTGTTACACGATTGGGAGTAAGGTTGGAGATTTGCTCACTCGCCGAGCCACTGATAGCCAATTATCATGAATTGAAATTTGGAAGTGTCCTAATCCTGTGAATGTCCCTTTTTTCTTTGAAATTGTTCCTTTAAAAACCCTTCACTAGATTAGGGTCTGCATGTTTACCGCTTTATATATATCTATTTATGCCTTATTCACTCAGTCTTCTAGAGACTGACCCCTCCTCTATTTGTTCCTCAAGTTTTGTACAGGTTGTTGCTAGGCGGGAGTCGCGTCATAGAGTCCTTGATCGAGTCTTGCACCTTGTACACTCATTGTATTTTATACTTCTTATTGTATCGTATTAATTTAATTATTGGGCCTATGAGCCATTTATTTATTGAATTGTATTAAATCGAGGCAGGTTGCGTGCTTAGTTGAACCCGTTGTTAGGTTACATGTGGATTAATGAATGGAATATCCTTGCTATTGTTGCTATATTATTACTATTGCTTCCGCACCGCATACTCTTGTCTACTCTGATTGATTGGTACAGGGTTAGATTTCGCCTAGCCAGGACTGTCTTTTAATTGTCTTCCGTTCTTCGTGAGTTTTGTTTATTTATGGATTAGTCCATTTCATATGTGGACCGAACCCATAGTGCGGGGGATGTGGTGCTCTCGTTCCGGGCGCTACACCGGCGCGAGTAACGAAATGAGAACTCCGCACACGCACCAAACCATAGCGAATGGGTGACAAACAAAAATACACACCCTAGCTAGGCGGTCAAGACCATCAAATCAGAGTGCGCATCAAACATAAATTAACGGAAGCAATTAAATACCAATATAGCATGCTAGCAATTAACACCATGAATCAATACGTATCATTTACATCTCATACAATTCTTATACAAGACAAATATACCATGTTTATCCCAGGCCAATATCTAAGTATCAAAGTTTATACATACGTGAACGAATCATATACATGTATTCAAAAGCTCTAAATACATAAATAAATCAACTACGATGCATGCGACTCGAGCTACCCTAGATCAACACTACGACAGTGCCACCGAGCTCAAACCTCCAAAAAGTACCTGCAACTCAAAAGAGAGGGGGAAAAAGAGAAACAACAGCGAGGGTCAATCCTAAAGACTGGTGAGGGGGCTAGCACACGGACCCATATATACGTATAGAGCATAACACTTATCAAATTCAAAAAGATCCATGAACCGGGGATGGTTTTTGCAACCTAAAACATTTTTCGTGATAATAGAGATATATACTTAAGAGAAGTTAAAGGCCAAAGGCGAAAATGACTAATTTTAAGTATTTAAGAGTCCATTCCCATTTCATAGATTCATACATAATAACACTAACTCGGCGAGTACGAGTCCTCCTTCCAAACTCCTTAAATTCTAAATGATAGTTCATAACCAAAACTGAAATCATAAACCATTCTTACTCCGGATGATAGAAGGGTGGCAAGCCCTAGCTATTGGTCATAATTCACACGAGCCAAGGATTAATTACTTCCTTGCACCTTCGGCGGGGATACCACCGACTCAAGAGAACCACCCTTCCTCAACCTCCTAAGGTTAGGTGAAACTCTCAAAGGAAAGTGTTGATGGGAGAGCTCGGCAACCCCACGATTGACCCGAGTTACCAGATGTGACACCCTGCCTCTTCGGCATTCCAGGTACGGCGTCACGGGTGAGTTTAATTCTGTAATTTATGTGAATTATGTGACTAGCATGATTATATGTCGATGTGAGATTTGTTTTAATACGTGTGCATTAGAATTTAATTAATTTTTCTTGGGCTCAATCGCTCAATATTTGCCGAATTAGGGACCTAATTTTATTTAGGGTGTTTTAGCCTTCGTGGCTACTTTGAGCTCGGGATTCGAATTCGAATTCTAACCTTGTCATTGGGTTCGTTTCGATGATTCAGATTCAATGAATTAACCTTTTATTTTCTAAAGCCATTTGATAGCCCAACCGTTTTAAAATCCGATCCGAGTGGACCGGATACCGTTCGACCCTACCCGTGTCTTAGCTAAAAAGGGGCCAAGCCCTTTCTCCTTTTTTCCCACTTTCACGTGCAGCAACAAGGAGAAGAGAGAGGAGAGGATTTCCCCCTTTGGCCATTCCAAGCTTTAGCTCGAGCTTGCTTCGTCCGATCATCCGGTCGAAGTTCCAAGGTAAGCAATGTGATCCTTTCATTACGTACTCCATTTCTACCGATTGAATTCTTTTATTCTTGCTCGATTCCTTGGTTATGGCGGATTGATGAATAGTGCCTAAATGCGATAACTTGCTCCCAACGTGTTTATTTACGATTTAAATTGATGCCAATATGTTATATATGTGTATTTTGATGTATTTTGGTGAATTATTTGGTTGGAATGAGGTTTGGGGCGGTTTTGGACCTTTTCCCGTCGAACCCCTGCTTCTTTGCTGCTCTTTTTCGGTGAAGACGACCCAACACGGCCGTGTCGAACCCTAGTTCATTTCCAACACGGCCGTGTCAGGCTCTCGAGTTTGAATTTTTTTAACCCGACACGGCCGTGTCAGTTTTCAGGCCAATATTGACACGGACGTGCTGACCTCGTTTGAGCTCCAATTGATCTGATTTTTGAACCTACGGAAACCTCTTGAAGTCTAGAACATCCTCCAATTAGAATCACCTCATTATATTTTGTCATTTGTGAGATTTAATCGTTTGAAATTTGTGTCGCCACTTCGCCGAAATTCTGCATTCGCCCAACTTCGAACCTACGCCATTTTCGCCTCGCTTTGAACCACAATTCCAGCCACCTACCATTTGAAAAATCTATGTGTCTAGTTTCATTCCCAAGAAACAAAACTTAATTCCCATTTCTCAAACTCGAGTTATGATCGTTTTCCTACAGCTTGTTCGTTTCGGAAAATTTCCAACTTTTGCCCGTTTTGCTCGGAACCGTTTCTTATGCTTTTCTTCAGCTTTTCTTGCACCTTTTGACCTCCGAACCCATTCCTAACTTGTTTTATATTATGTTATGTGTATGTATTTGTTCTTATATGCATTTTATGTCGCTTTAGTAATGTGCTTTGTGATCATACATGAATAAGTGCCACCATTTGCCTTTCGTTTACCTTTGTATGCATTGATAGTGCACTTGAGCATGCTTTAATGTGTTTTAAGCATATGATAAGCTATGAAATGCATTTCCTTGTATGAAATAAGTTTGAATATGAATTTTGTTTAGGTAGTCGAATCTCTTATGTGCCAATGCATACGCCGTGCGTCTATGTGGTTCTTCTTTGGGTCTAAGTCCTGCTTTTTGTCTTCAGTTTGTCCAGGTGCACCCGGGGTGGTGTTTCGTGAGCCGTTTTGATTCCGGGGTGGATCACTTGTGTTGTTCTTGGCTTCCTTTGGTATAAGGTGAGGTTAGGTTATAGTTAAACCCTATGAAATGTGTTCGTTTTCTATGCATGCGAACTATAACCATAAGTATAAGTAAATACGTGTAAAATATGTAAGTTATGAATTTGCTAAGACTTTCCAAGTACGATAAGCTACGTACGAGCCTAAGTACGCTTGTTTTGGTTTGTTATGGTTTGTTTAAGTTGTAACGTTAACTATGCTTCAAACCGTGTGCCTCTTATGAGCCGGGAGCTACGAGCTATGGATATCTTATGGATTTGACGGAGAGGTATGAATAGAATAGTTGTTGCAAAGTAAGGTATGATATGTTAATTTTGTTATGTAGCGGGTTATGTTAGGTATGCTTCTGATGATTTGTTTGGTATGTTTGGGCCCCGGAGTTGTGGGTAAGGGGGACCCGGGTCGGCCATGGGGTCGCAGGTTTATGACCCCGTGCACATCTCCACAGTTTGATAGGAATAACCCTGAACCCTCCAGGAGGTTTGGTAGGGGGATGGGAACCTGAGGGTTTGAGTGTTCGCGCTCCCCTCATATGATTTGGATGGTTTGGGTCGCGCAACCCTTCCATCACCGGAGAAGGAGGTATGTATGATACGTTTGCTATGTTATGTTTTGATTTGTTATGTATGTTTAGTTTGAGGAGCCCAGGATGGGATTAGGTGCTCGTACCCGCCGAGTTATGTATGTATGCTTTAGTAAAGTTCGTGAAATGGGGATAGACTCTTAAATTAAAATAAAATATGAACCTTTTGAATATGTAAGCTAAGATATGATTTGATTCGATACGATTTGCTATGAATTAAGGATCCGGTTTTATATGAAATCCTTTAAGCTTTGGTTTGCTTTGTTTCTGTTAGAATCCCTATATATATGTATCACGGGTTAAACTTTGGTATGCAAAAACTATCCCTGAGTTCCCGCACTGTATGATTGTTATGTGCTTTGCTCTTATACATATAGCGTGTGTGGGTAGCCCCTCACTCAGTCTGTGTGACTGACCCCTCTCCCCTTTCGTTTTAGTTGCAGGTTCAGGTTGTGGAGTTCGAGCTAGGCGGTTTTGAGTCGGGTCTGTCGAGTCCGTGGCTGTCTGTTTGTTTCGTTAAGTGCTTTGCTCCTTATTGTATAAGAAGTTATGTATACGTTTATGATATATTTTATGCAGGTTGTATTGATTTGAATGTATGAATTTCGGGACAGGTTAGGACAGGTTCGTGGATTTAGTTGAACCCGTTTGTATTTTGATTTATGTTATATTCGGGATTAGGGATCTATGCTAGTTGAACCCGTCAACTGCTGCTTTTAATTTAAGTCTGTTTGTGTGATTGCTTCCGCATACGCTTCGTTTTTTGTTGGTTGGTTTAATTTGCAGGGTCTAAGTTCCGCCTAGCTTAGGTGTGTGTCTGTCTGTCTCCCGTTCGCCTCTGCTTGGTTCATCGGGTTTCCCATCTCGTATGTGGATTGGGCTTAGGTGCGGGGGATGTGGTGACCCACCGTGCGGGGTGCTACACCATACCACTCTCCAGGGCCCATTTTATAATTCAAATATCATAATTTTCATAAGCTTATCTTTCAAAGCCCAAATCTCACTTACACACACACCCTTATTCAAAGCTTTTCAAAAAGAAGGTCAAAATAAAGCTTATATACATATAAAAACCTTTTCAAAGTCTTATAACAAAACGGGAAGAGCCCTCAAATTACATATCATACACATATTTATCATATAATATGCGTAGTTCGCATGTGGGCTTCAAAACATATAGGGTTGTAGGTCATATTATCTAAAAGGAAGAAAACCTCACCTTCGGGGCGTAGTGGAGCATATAGATATAAAACGGATGTAAACGAACGCCTATGGGACCTCCTAGTGACGTACGAAACCAAACTCTAAACAAAGGAAACAACAAAGGATACTCTTAGACTCAAAACGAACCAAATAGACGCTCAACAAATGCATATGATGCATAAAATGCATATGAAATGCAACACTTCGGGCATATGTGTTCATATTTCACATATTTCATATTAAACAGTCCTATAAATTCAATACTTTCAAGTTAACACATAAATTAACATGTTATTATATCACTCAAGTTATAAAAGAAACAAGAGATTACCATATTAAGCAAATAGAAAAAGTTTTAACTCATTCATGTACGTTAAAAAACACTTAAGTCACTTAAGAGCACATGAGAGCATAAATAAAAATCGAGCATCTAAATTCAATCACAAATTTATATGATACAAGGTAACACATATTAAGACATGTTATCAATGCATGCATATTATAAAAGTAGCAAAAAGAGATCATGCGAGGTAAATAAATGGAGCATTAATTTCAAGTATGCACGTAGGGTAGCATATAGAGCATAAGAGATTAGAACTTGGAAACAAGCATTTAATTCAAGCCACAAATTCACAACATATATCCTAACACATAATATTACATGTTAACATAATATAGGAGTCATGAACGAACCATAAAAAATGAGCAAAGTACAAACAAATGAAGGAAAAACACATGCACGCACAAGAGAGGGGGGTCGCGCCCACGACCACTTCCCTTCATGTTTTGGTCTCGTCCGCGACCTAAAACTCGAAACTTGGCCTGATAGGGTCACAGCCGTGACTAACAATGACCTGAAAATGGTCATGGCCGCGACCTGAAGTCCAAAATTCGAAACATGGCCAGTTTTGGGTCGCGGCTGCTACAAAAAAATGACCTAATCCCTATCGCTGCCGCGACTCCTCGTGACAGCAGAGCATAAACGTGAAAATCAGCCTTAAAACTCATGAAAACACCAAGAAAATCATGATATCTTCAAGCTAACATGTTAAGGCAAGTATGGGACACATAATTCATGCAAGAAAAGCTCAAAAACAAGATCAAACAAGCCACATATCAAGAGGTAAGTCAAGAATGAGAATTCCCTTTTCTTCTTCATACATAAATCTTCAAGAACAACAATGGTAGCTCATAAAGTCCTTAACCCCCATGCAAAATCAGTTCATATAATCACTCATGGATGTGTTAGGATTAATTAATAAGCATCAAATCGAAAAAAAACACAACGAATCAAACAAATTCATCAAAGTAGCCACAAACCCTTACTATTCATCATGAAGTCAATATCATACTCATTTCTCCATGGATTTTAGCAAATAAGGTGTCAAATTAAAGAGGAGGAGCTGGAGAAAATATTCATGGACTTACCTTTCAAAGAAATAGTGTCTTCCCTCCTCTCCTTTGGATTTCGGGTAGCAGATGCAAAATTCCCTTTTTCCTTCTCTTGTATGTGTTTTGGATGAAATGGGAGAATTAGAGCTAATAGAGGATTAAGTAATGAGAATGTGGGGCCGAGAATTAGTCAATTTGGTCAAGTATTTCTCAAGATATGTTTAAAAGAGTACAAAAGGGTCCAAGTTGCACGCTCGGCTCGGCTCGGTAAAATTTTGGAGGTCCAAACGGGCTTAGAAAAATACAAATTTGGGTTCTTTGCCTTCCATTCTTCTTTACGAGCTCAACGCTTCTTCCAAAATTGGAATCTGAAATCCCAAGCTCAAATTATGGCGCCCGGAACCCAAGGTGTGCTAAAACTAGTTAGGCCCTTGAGTCCCTCAAAAATCCCGTTTTACAAAACGAGCCAAGAACCAAAATAAACGAACTCTAAAACATATAAAGAGCATGCAAGCACGTTCATAACTCACATATTTAACGAATACCAAGATTTCACAAAATCGGAATTGAATTCGAACAAATATAGAACAAATTCCAAGGCACGTAGACATAAACGTTTAAAAATTTTAAGTTTATAAGTTAAACAAATAATTTCATAAAATTTCAAATAATCACATAATCATTAAAATAACACCAATTGCATAATTAAATAATTTAAAAACGCAAATAACACTCTCGTTACGATGTACATGTACGGCCGGACGAGCGGAATGTTATACATACAATTGGTGTCTACATTTACTAATTGTTAATTTTGCAGTTTAGGTCAAACTGATAGTTAGACTTAGGTTAAACAAAGTCTGTAATTACAAAAAATTCCTTGATATATTTGTTAAGTTTTGGTGTAAAAAAAACACAAAATGCTGATTCATCTCTTTTAGGTTGTTATTTGATAAATTAAATTTTTGTTGAGGCTAGAAAAAAAAAAAAAAAAAAAGGTTTTCAAATTGGTTCAAGATCAACCACTTTAATTGCTGAGTTGATGAAGCCAACTGGCCCAGATTGTAGCACCCCAAGCGGTGGGGTACCACACCCCCGCACTATGACCCGACACACGTACGAAATAGAGAGTTCGTACACGCACCACGTCACAGTGAACGGGTGACTAACGAAAACACACACACTAGCTAGGCGGTACCTAACCCTGTACAAAAGAAAATATGCGAAACATGATAGCGGAAGTAGTACGAAATGCCAACTTTCAAAAACTTTTACACACCAACCATACAACACAGTACATACATCAGAATCAAATATACGGGTTCAACTAGTCCGAGCACCTGTCCTAACCTGTCCCGAATTATTACACATCAAAACGGGTTCAACTAATCTAAGCACCTGTCCTAACCTGTCTCGAATTTCAAACATTCAAATCATACATGCAACCTGTATAGAGTATCTCTTATACCGAATTCACAAATCATAACTCAGAGCTAAAACATAACATACTTAAACAAATGGACACAGACTCAACAGACACGACACACCGCCGCCTAGCACGAGCTCCGACGACCAGAACCTGCAACTAAAACATAAATGGGGAGGGGTCAGTCCAAAGACTGAGCAAGGGGTTAACACACGCACACTATACATATATATACAGAGCACAGCACGTTCAAAATTAAACTGTTCGTGAACCCGGGACTAGTTTTTGCACACCAAAACATTTCCTCGTGATAATATAGATATAGGGTAACTTATCAAAACAGAACAAACAAAACTTAACTTATACATAATTCAAAACATTCGATCAAATCCATGCAGACTTAGCACACATATCGAAACATAACTTATTAGGTTAATAGCAAATCAAATTTTATCTTACTTAAGAGTCTACTCCCGTTTCACGAACTTATAACCAACAAACATAACGAAACTCGGAGGGTACGAGTACACAGACAGACTAAACAAAACAAAACAAAACAAAACATACCAGGCGAATACATAGGGTGATGGAAGGGTTGTGCGACCCTAGCCATCCAGAAGCGGAAGAGGGGAGTGCTCAATGCTGCTCAAACCCTCGGACTCCATCCCCCAACCTACGCTCAGGTGGGTTCTGGTACATCCCTTACACAGAATTTGGGGCCCCACACTTACACTGATCACGAAAATCGGAAGCTTAACCCGCAACAGACAGACAGACAGACAGACATATTTCATGCATATCATACTTAGCTATCGTACGTATGTATCACGCAGACTGACCTCAAAATCATAATAAACCAAACCAAGAATACATAGGCCCATACATAGCGTTTCGTACTTTCAAGCTTATGATAAAACCATCAAAGTACGTATTTCACACATATCTACATATATGTAAGGCTTATAAATCGCACACATTCGAAAACGAGCACATTGCAATAGGGTATAACTATATGCTAACCTCACCTGTTACCAAACAGAGCCAAAGACACAGCAAATGGTCCACCCCGGAACCTGCACGACCCACTTGTCACCACCCCGGGTGCACCTGAACCAACTGAACACACAAAAGACAACACAAGGCTCAGACAAACTCCAGCAACCACACAGAGACGCACGACACATGCTCAAACACTTAAGAGATGCAATCAAATCAACTCAAATTCACATTTCATAAAATTGCACGTATTACCAAGCCAAATAAATCATATATTAGCATGCTACGAATTTTATTTAAAGATCACGAAATTACATAAGAAGTTCCAACCGAATCATAGAAGCACAAACGAAGAACATTAAGTTATTCAATTATGCAAGGTTTCATATAATTTTGCAATGCAAAACAAATTCATAAGTTTCATGTTAGATTAAATTCCAATTTACGTGATTAAACCTTAATTCAAAGTTTCAAGGTTATACATACTAACTTCTTATAACGAAATCATAATTAGCATATTTATTTACCAAGTGACAAGGTTTAATTAATTCAAGTTATACCAATTTATATACTTAGGAAAATTACATAAATATCCCCCTCTAAGTTAAACAAATAGAACAAATTAACATATCGGGATTCAAATTATCAAATCAAATTCTCCATACCTACCACATTCATTTCATACATGATCTCGTACACATTGGATTACAATTTGACTGACAAATCTAGCAAATTGCAATTAATTTACATTTAGAAAAATTAAATCAATTAATTCCAATTACACAAATAAATTCATAACAAATAAACCGAGTGTCCGAATGACGAACGGAAAGTGGCGTTGAACTCACCACAATGAAAGGAACTCGTTGTTCGATGGGCGTCGGAACGCCGCGTGCAGTCGCCGGACCACCACCTCCGGTGGTCGGAAAATTCCCCGAAAGCACAGAAACGTGCGCCTCGGCCTGCCCGACAAAAGCACTCAACCAATTTCAGTAAATACCAAACACGCCGGACTTCGTTGACGAAAAACCGAACTAAATCCCAACTACGAAAACTAAAATTAAATACAAACTGCAAAACGAAAACGAAATCCGAACATACCGTTGGAAAGCCCGTAACGAGGCCTTCGAAACACCCTAGCCAAACGCCGAAAAAATCATCGAAAAAATAGGTCGTCGGTCCGCCGCCGGTTCACCACCGGTCCGCCGCCAACCGCCGGTTCTTGGGCCGCCACCTACATAGAAAATTCAGCCTCGTCGTGCTGAGTAATTCTTGTGAAGGGTCCGATGTCAAAAACTCGCTGGAAAAGGCCGAACCGCCGCCTTCTTCACCCACGCAACCTCCATGCCAGAAAACCCTATCTATGCCGTGAATCTGACGAAAAGGAGGCCGAAAATGGAACCAGGGCCCCGAAAAACCTTGGAAACCTTCGAAGTTCGCCGAAAAAGATAGCCGGAGGCGGCGGAATCGCGCTACTACAGTAGCTCCACCGCCCGGCGTCAGCTTTGGACGGCGCGTGCAGCCTCCTCGCTGCCCCGATGGCGGCGCCGCCTGCCCAGAAAGATGCGCCAGAGAGTCCTTTTGCCGTCCTGGGGGCACGTGTCACAAGTGGTGGCCGGAAACCACCGCGGGACGTCGGCGAAGTGGCGGCTCCGCCACTCCTCTCCAGCCGCGACTGAAATTCCGCCATATCTCCGCCACCGCTCATCGTTTGTCCGCGATTCTGGTACCATTGTAACGGGCTCGTCGAGATCGTCGAAAAGCACTAAGGGTTCGTCGAATTCCGTCAAGAAATGGCCGAGTTATGGTCTAGTGTGTGAAAACGGTGTAGTGTGTGTGTGAGAGAGAGAGAGAGAGAGAAAAGAGACAGGAGAGAAGAGAGAGAAAGAGCTGGTCCGTTATGCTCGAAAAACGAGCGTCTGGGTGTTTTATCCCGGTTTCTCGCGCGTGAAACGAACGGTAGAAGGGGCAAACGATGTCAGAATTAGGCAAACTCAGAGTCTACGGAGTTGTCTCGATGCCCCGAACGCGCCGAACGGGTTCAAGGGGTCAAAATCTCGATCGAACAAGGAATGACCGAAAAACCCCTAAAAAGAGAAAATTACAAACAGGCCCCTAAACTCTAAAAGAGTTCAAAATAGGGCCACGAAAAATACAAAATCACATAATTAAACACATAAAAAGGTTGAAACGTGACGTACCTTATAAATTGGACGAGCGGGATGTTACACAGATACTAGCTTAAATGTTGCTATCTCAATCGCTGGTGATCTTCGCCCTTTTTGTGGTGCTCTTGTTGCCTTCTCCACTGTTGATAATTTGACCCGGTCAATTGAATATGAAATTGGATCAGATAAGTTCATAGAAATCGGGTCAACTGCTGGTGTTACTGTGATTGCAAAACTGCATTTCGATCTTTATCTATCACTTTAACATAAATAACCAGGACCTGTTTGTTGCCAATAGGGGTTGGTCAAGTGGTCTGATGGTTCTTTCTCGTTTGTCTATCGTTTGCAAACTAAAGTTTTCAATATATGTTGGCATCGTTACTGTGAAAAGCATGAGATAGGGTGGCTTGCAATATATGTTAGCGTCCTTACTGTGAAAAGCATGAGATAGGGTTGTCAATCATTCTATTCGGACCGAATTTGAATATTTTGAATTAATGCTAATCCGACAATAAATTTGTAAAATCAAATCCAAATCCAAGGAACTTTTATATAAAAGGTATACTTTTTAAACTACATTTCAAAACTAGTGTACTTTTAAAATATATTGCAAAAGTAGTATAAAACGTAGATATGAAAAACGTCTTCACATTTTCATAATACAGTTGATGGTTTTTACAAATTAATACAACAACTTTTCAATATTATATTTTCCACCACAATACTTTATATGTTCAAATTAAGATTTATACAAACATATAATGAATATATAATAGAAATAAATGAAGAATATAATTATCATAAAAAGTTATACTTGGAGGCAAAAAAATGAAACATTAGTTTGTAATGAGATATCATCATCAATGGATAGAATACTATCAAGAACAAATACAGAGAACTGTGCTAATTCTGAACATATAAGAAATAAAATGGATGAAAAAATATCACGAAAAATAAAAAATGATATAAGAAAATTAGGGAAAAGATTAGAAGGAGTAACAAAATACAAGTCTATTATCAAAGAAATTTTTATATGTTCTAATGAAATTAAAAGTATAACTGACAATGATAAGCAAATTGAGATGATAAATACGAAGTTAGTAAAGAAAATATATCAACGAGAAATGAATGGTTAAAAATGGATCAATATCAAAAACAACTAAAACGAGTAGAATTAAGAATAATAGGAAAATTAATATAACAAGAAATAGAAATATTAAATATGATAAATAATCCGACATAATATAAAGACAAGAAGAAATTCTTAAAAGCATGAGACAAAGAGAACAAAATCTTATGAAAAATCAGATATACATTCCAATTAGCTTATTAAGATTAAAAGAATATATTAAAATATTAAAAGAAAATGAAATAGGAACAAAAGAGTCTATAAGACAAACTAATAACATAATAAATTGGTGTACAGAACAAATAACTAAACTAAATATACTGGCATCAGCATGAATATCATACAAGAATTACAAAAAATTGTAGAAACATTAAACCAACAAATACAATATTTAAATAATATAGTAAAATCATTATCTGAACAACTTACAAATACTAATGAAAAAGTATCTCAATTAGAACATACTATACAAAATACAACTAATAATAGTCAAGAAATTGAACCATCCTATCAAATTGATAAAACCATTTTCTCTTGTCATCGGGGGGGCCGGGGGAGGGGGAATATCCACATTTATTTCACACACCTACAAATCCACAATTAAACATTATTATAGATTTGTTACGACAAATTCTTTTAGAAAAACATACAAAAATAAGATATTATAGACGAAATAGGCAATACACAAGAAATATTAAATGAACTTTTAGGAGAACTTAAAGAAAAAAAAGAAAGATAAACAAATAATTATATCTGAAGAAAAAAAAATACATCCTATGGCAAATTGTCAAGAATTATTGAAACAACTTAAAGACGTGATTATACAAAAAAAAAAATAGAATAGACATATAACCATTGCTGATCTTCAAATATATTTTGGAAACAAAAATCGTAAACCATTTCAAATAGAACCTCCACGATTATAATGGAATCTTTGGAATTAGATGAGAAAATTGAAAAATTAAATACTTTATTAGAATCATTAAAAATAGTTGAAGAAGAAAATAAAAAAAATCATATATTAGAAGTCATAAAACCAGAAGTAGAAAATGAAGAAGTAAAATACGGATATGAGTCATCAGAAGACGAAGTCTTAGGATTGGAAGGAGATTTAAAACAAGAAAATGATAAGAAAAACATTCCAGAACCTAGTCATAGATACAAAGAAGGAGATTTTGAATATGCTCAAGAAGACCAATATACCAATCCTCTAAAAAATACAAGTACACAATATAATTTTAAAAAAGGATATATTCCAAATAAAAAAGGAAGATGGGTTAAAGCACCTAAACAATATATACCTACAAAGGGAATATTAGGAGTTGATGGAATACTGAATATAGATTGTGTAACAAACAAATCAACACTTATTACTGAATGGGCACATAAAATAGGATTAATTATAGAAACTGAAGATAGATTAAGACAAGGAAATTTTAAAACAATAGATTTAGAAGGCAAAAGGGATTATTCATCTTGGGGGCTGGAGAGGAAGTTACGCAGCAGCTGGAGCTGCTGGAACAAAGCAAGAACAGAGGTTTAATCCCCTGTTTCGACCAAGAGCAAGAAATCTCTTTTCCTTCCCTCTTTTTAGTTGAATTTCATGGCTAGATTATGAAGCACTTTAACATATCTTTTGTAGTTTAATTTAGTTGGTTTATTTTCAGTTCCATATCAGTTTATTAGCCTTATATATTCTGTAATATGAACAACAGCTGAACCTCTTGTTCTAGTTAAGTTATTTCCCAGATTCATGATATGATTTGGGAGATCTAATTGTTTTCCATGCTTTTGATCCTTGGCATGTTGTATGCATCTAATTTTATTGATATAGGTATGTTGATAGATGATTGATTTGGCCAATTTATTATCTTGAAACTTATCTTGCAAATTGCATAAACTGGATTGATCTGTAATTGTCAATTTAAGTATGCTAAGAGTTAACTATCATCGGGGCTTACCTCCATGTTTGCTTGCGTTTGATAGGGTGCATGCACAATAGTCTAAACATTCCAAGCTTCTTGAGTTTGTTGGCTAGGGTCGGTGTTCTTTTCGTGCTTAAGGCTGCCATTAAATTAAATCTTGAGATCGTATCTATGAGGTTGTTTAATGGTTAGGGAGTTGGTTAATGATCGTATCTTAATCACCGAATAAGTTAGGAAGAACGAGGTTATCAGAGCTTGTTGACGCTATAGTCGGCCTATGAATGGATTTTAAGCTTATTTATGCATCAATGATCAAATTATGAATCGGGAGAATAACTTGACTAGAGTTGTATTTTCACTTATCCTTTTAAGTTTATGTTCTTTAGTTAGTTTATTTAATTTCAGCTTGTCCTTTAATTTTCAGCACTTTAGTTATTGCATTAACCCCCCCCCCCCCCCCCCCCGCCCGCGTTTTATTTTTGTTGCTTCGTTCACTTGGCTATTGGAGAATTACGAGACCATCCAATCTCTGTGGGATCGACCCTTTACCACTATACATAATTTATTGTGTTTGGTAGTTTAGGAATATTATTTGGTTGATTCGGCACCCATCAAATTTCTGGTGCCGTTGCCGGGGATTGGTTCTAATTGGTTTTGTTTTTCTTTTGATAGCTTAGTGTTTGTTTTTGTGCAGAGAAGTCAGTTGAAGGAATCAACATGCTGTCATCAATGGATTTAAGCTCTCAAAGTGATATTTGTGGTATTTGTATGGGAAGCCATCTAACCAATGTATGTCCTTTGCTCACTGGTGATCCTTTTTCCCATTTGCAGCCCATAACCGAGCAATGTGGAGTGTGTACGGGACCTCACAAAACTGATAAATGTCCATTACTTGATGAGGAACTTCAGCCCGCACGGAATGATCATCATTTTAATCGCACAACAAATGCATTTCAGCCACCACAACAATATCCATCATCTTCCAATTCAGGTATGTCTCTTGAAGAAATGTTTAAAGCATTTATGATTAATACACAAAAATTTCAACATGAGACTAGATTCAATATGCAACAATTTCAACAAGAGACAAGGAACAATATGCAAGAACTCCAAATGTGTGTTCAAGGCTTGAAGAATGAGTTGAGCCAATTAACTTATTCCATAGCTGAATCGAAGAGTAAACAGGAATTTGAAGAAGGACAACCCTCACTTCGGAAAGCAAGGGCTGAAACAGAGTATAATATAGCAGTACAAAAAACTAATGCAGAAACAGAGCAGAACTGTACAACAGACATGAGCATAAGGCATGACCATAGCTTAAGGTCAGATGGGGAATCCAGACCTGCTGTACAATCTCAACCATCGATCAGCCTAAACCCAACTGCACAGAGGTATGTTGAGTTCCAAAAAGATGAATCAGAGTTCCACAATGATGAATCAAAGTTCCTAAAGGCACTTTACAATGTTGAGTTAAATGTTCCTTTACTTGATGCAATTAAATCTATGCCTCAATATATGAATTCTCTTGAAGAATTATGTGCAACTAAGGAAAACATACCTTGTTATGGGAAGGTAAGTATTGGAAAGCATTTCTCCAGCATTCTTCAAGGAAAGATACCTCAAATGAGTGAAGCCAACGGTTTATTTGCTCTTCCATGTACGATAGGAACTATTGGGATTGATAGAGCTTTATGTGATGGTAGTTCCTCTATTAATTTGATGCCTTTGTCTATTTGCTCACATTTGCATATTAATTCCATGAGAAAAACAGGTATGATGATTCAACTTGATGATGGAACAATTGTTTATCCTAAGGGCATGTTGGAAAATATTTTAATTCAATTTGATGGCATGATCTTTCCCATGGACTTCTTGGTAGTTGATAACTCATTTGATGTTTTGTTAGGAAAGCCTTTTCTTGACATATCTAAAACAAAAATTAATGAGTTTGATCGCACACTCACGATGGAATTTAATGGAAATGTTGTTAAATTTGCTATGTTTGATTCCATAAAATCTCCTAGTGAGTTATTCTCTTTAAATGACATGGGTTTCGTTAGTCCCCTCCCATGTGATGCATCTTTTGAGCTGGACTATAATGATAAAGATATGTTTAGCTCTCACTCTCGTTTACTTTTTAGGAAATCTTGCTTTGACAGAGCTAAGTGGTTGTTTTATCAATCCTTATTTAGTCTATTTCCTAATAAACTGAGTTCTAAATGGAAAAGAGCTTTTTTATGTACTCACATGCTACTTTATGATATAGGGGATTTCAACAGCCATGATGAAGACCTGTTAATTCTGAACATACATTACTTGAAGCTATTTTATGCAGGTTTTCCAATGAAAGATGTAAAGGATTTCAATTGAATACATGTGATGCAACACATCGTCTAGCCTAAGACGTTAAACAAGGGCGCTTTTTGGGATGCAACCCAATTCTTTTTGATTTGTTGTTATTTACTTCTTGTTTCTCTGTGTTTCTTGACTAAGGACCGCTTTTTGTGTAATTTTCGGATTATGGCAGAAACAGGGGCTCCAGGACCCAGACTGCAAAGGATGATCATCCCTTAAGCCTCATGAATCCCGCACAGTTTCAATAAATGCATTCAGGGAAGTCCTCATGCCCTTACCTTTTCTTTACTTTTACATTGAGGATAATGTGGAATAAGTGTGGGGGGGAGTTTATGAATATTTTGGCTGGATTAGTAGAGGATGAAAAGCATGTAAAGATGACTGTTTTGCATGTTTGTTTTATTGGTCCTATTTTATTTCTGCCTAATTTGATAGCCTAGTTGTTAGTCTTTCTAACTCTTTTTGCTCAGGTCCTTAGTTCCTTTTGGGGTGTTTTTGTGCAGTTGTGTTAGTTTGAACTTGACCATGTGCAACATGTTTTGAATTGAGAGCTTTTGAACAAGAAAAATTGGTTGAAAAAACATGAATTTCCATGCTTGATTTTTTGGAGTTGATCAAATTTATAAGTTCTTTGGCTCTGATAGAGAATGTTTTAGAATTTGGATTAATGGGAGAAAATTAAAAATTTGCATGCAATAAATTGGACCTTCATGTGTGAAAAAGTGTGTAATTTTTGGACTGTCTAAAGCAGGAATGTTATTGATGCTGAATGTTAATGTTAATGTTGATTGAGGGTTATGAATAAGGCCGTAATGCCATTTAGTTTCTGAATAAAGCTTTTAAAGCCATTGCTCTCTGAATAAGGCTGTCACAACCATTATCTTGTTACAATCCGCTTGTTTCACTCCGCTGGTCACCCAGTGGCTGAATACAAATCATAAATTGAAAAAAATGGGTGACCATGAGTGATGCACTAAGTGCAGTCTAGGGATAGTCATACATTACCAAAGCGGTATTATGACACCCGAAATAGATAACTTTTTGAATTTTGGTATAAGTGTAATTATGGAACCCTCACTGAATCTTTTGTTTTGTTGGAATTTAGACAGTCCAAAACAAGCACCCTTTGATCATATATTGTAATTGCTACATGGTAAACGTGCATGCTTAAATGAATTCTAAATTCCTTAACATTCTCTAGCAAGTTAAATACTTAGAATTTGTCCTCTTCCATTTTGAAAGCTAGTGGAGACTTGCTATGATACTCATTTTGGTGTTCCAACTTTCTCATTGATAAATTGTGGGGCTGTAGTGGTTAGGGGATAACCTTACTTGTAGTCTAGTTGCAGTTTGCTTGAGGGTAAGCAAAGTCTAAGTCTGGGGGGATTTGATAGTGTGTAATTTGAGCTACAATTGCTTTGATTTTCCCCCTTGTGATTAACTGAAAATGTCCTTAATTACGCTTAAATATGGCTTTATAGGTCTACTAGAGCTAAAATGGAGAATTAATGCAAATTTGGACTAAAAGAATCTCCAAGTTCAGAAAATGAACTGAGTCATGACCTTAAGCCATGATCATCCCTTAAGCTAAGGGCGACGCAGCAGACACCAAGTCAACAGTGGCGGCTGACTTTCTATTTTTGGCGAATTGAGCCAACTTGCATCAGCTTTATTCAGTTTTGTGCGTCTCAAGGCATGCAATTATCATACTTAGACTTTCAAGAGGAATCTTTACCTTAAAATATGTGCCCAACTTGCAAACTTGGAGATATAAGCTAGATTTAGAAGGCAAAAGGGATTATTCATCTTGGGGGCTGGAGAGGAAGTTACGTAGCAGCTGGAGCTGCTGGAACAGAGCAAGAACAGGGGTTTAATCCCCTGTTTCGACCAAGAGCAAGAAATCTCTTTTCCTTCCCTCTTTTTAGTTGAATTTCATGGCTAGATTATGAAGCACTTTAATATATCTTTTGTAGCTTAATTTAGTTCGTTTATTTTCAGTTCCATATCAGTTTATTAGCCTTATATATTCTGTAATATGAACAACAGCTGAACCTCTTGTTCTAGTTAAGTTATTTCCCAGATTCATGATATGATTTGTGAGATCTAATTGTTTTCCATGCTTTTGATCCTTGGTATGTTTTATGCATCTGATTTTATTGATATAGGTATGTTGATAGATGATTGATTTGGCCAATTTATTATCTTGAAACTTATCTTGCTAATCGCATAAACTGGATTGATCCGTAATTGTCAATTTAAGTATGCTAAGGGTTAACTATCATCGGGGCTTACCTCCATGTTTGCTTGCATTTGATAGGGTGCATGCACAATAGTCTAAACATTCCAAGCTTCTTGAGTTTGTTGGCTAAGGTCGGTGTTCTTTTCGTGCTTAAGGCTGCCATTAAATTAAATCTTGAGATCGTATCTATGAGGTTGTTTAATGGTTAGGGAGTTGGTTAATGATCGTATCTTAATCACCGAATAAGTTAGAAAGAACGAGGTTGTCAGAGCTTGTTGACGCTATAGTCAGCCTATCAATGGATTTTAAGCTTATTTAGGCATCAATGATCAAATTATGAATCGGGAGAATAACTTGACTAGAGTTGTATTTTCACTTATCCTTTTAAGTTTATGTTCTTTAGTTAGTTTATTTAATTTCAGCTTGTCCTTTAATTTTCAGCACTTTAGTTATTGCATTAACCCCCCCCCCCCCCCCCCGTTTTATTTTTGTTGCTTCGTTCACTTGGCTACTGGAGAATTACGAGACCATCCAATCTCTGTGGGATCGACCCTTTACCACTATACACAATTTATTGTGTTTGGTAGTTTAGGAATATTATTTGGTGGATTCGGCACCCATCAAATTTCTGGTGCCGTTGCCGGGGATTGGTTCTAATTGGTTTTGTTTTTCTTTTGATAGCTTAGTGTTTGTTTTTGTGCAGAGAAGTCAGTTGAAGGAATCAACATGCTGTCATCAATGCTGAAAAACGTATCAAAGCACTTCGATCAGATGGTGGTGGTGAGTGATGTCTACAGAGTTTCTAGAATTTCTCACTGCAAATGGGATTAGATCTCAATTATCTGCACCGGGTACACCCCAGCAGAACGGTGTTGCAGAAAGGAGAAATAGAACTCTGATGGAGATGGTAAGATCTATGATGCGTCATGCTACCCTACCAAGTTCGTTTTGGGGCTTTGCACTCGAAACGGTGGCACACATATTAAACTTTGTTCCATCCAATTCGGTTCCTAAAACGCCAATGGAATTGTGGCGGGGACGAAAGTCCAGTGTCTCCTATCTTCGGATATGGGGAACCCCAGCTCATGTGTTAAGGAAAGATCCTGATAAGTTGGAATCAAGAACAGAGGTTTGCTTGTTCATAGGTTATCCTAAAGGAACAAGAGGTGGTATATTTTACTATCCGAGAGATCACAAAGTGTTTGTGAGCACTAACGCTAAATATCTCGAAGATGACTTCGTAAATGACCACAAGGGTAGAAGCAAAATTGTGTTAGAAGAAATGAAAGTTTTAGATACTGAATTCCAGGAACCCGTAGTAACTGAAAATGTGTTAGATACATATGATGTACCAGATACAACATATGATGTAGGGACGAGTACACAACAGCCTCGTCGTAGTGGGAGGATTGTCAGGACACCTGACAGATACCTAGGATTAACCCAAGTGGTTGAATCTGATATATCTGATCCTGTCACATATAATGAAGCTATAAAGGATATAGACGCTGACCGTTGGGTCAGAGCCATGGAATCTGAATTAGATTCAATGTACTCCAATAAAGTCTGGGAACTTGTAGAGGCGCCTGAGGGCATTAAACCTATTGGATGCAAATGGGTCTACAAGAGAAAAAGGGGAATGGACGGAAAGGTTGAGACCTTTAAAGCAAGGCTTTTGGCAAAGGGTTATACCCAGAAAGAAGGTATTGATTATGACGAAACCTTCTCGCCTGTAGCAATGCTTAAGTCCATAAGAATTCTACTTTCCATTGCCGCTCATTTTGATTATGAGATTTGGCAAATGGATGCAAAGACTGCTTTCTTGAACGGGCACCTTCAAGAAGAGATATATATGGCTAAGTCTGAAGGCTTTATAGCTAGAAATCAGGAGAATATGGTATGCAAGCTTAATATATCTATTTATGATCTCAATTCATGCTATAGCAAAACAATACATTGCAAAACTGAGAGCAATTCAGCCCCCATTCGAGTTCATCGCAGACAAGGTAGTGCCTATATTTTAATTGCTCTGTTATTTTCCTTGTCGTTGTTTTATGTCTTTGTTTGATGCGTTATTCGTTCGGTTTGTGGTGTTTTTGAAAAGGGATGACCAGGGAATGACATCTACAAGTCAAGGCCTAGTCGTCATTAACTCTACCAACAACCATGAATCTAGGAGTCATTGCATCTGTGGGGTTGGCCAGGCCTTTAAGGATGCTAATGACTGCAGGGTTCATTTAAAAAATTACCATATTGCTATGAATAGAAAGTTTAAATACTTGAAGAATGATACCGATAAGATTATAGCTGCTTGTCGGGATGAGAACTGCAAGTGGAGGTTATATGCCTCTTATTGCAGGAGAGACGGTGCATTTGCCATAAGAAATCTCATTCCTGGCCATGTTTGTGGTTTGGAAACAGGTACAAATAAAAGGTCACACCCCAATGTCGATTCAAATTGGGTTGCCGGTGTAATGAAGCCTCATATCATGGCCAATCATAAATTCAGACCTGTAACGCCCCATTTTTCCAGTTATGCATTACGTGACATTATATTAAATTTCATAATATTTTATGTAATATATTCTTATGCATTTATATGAATTATCATTAGCGTGGAATTTATGTGAATTAATTGATAATGTGTTTAATTGCTATTATGTGACTTTAATTGATTATTTCATAAATGTGTGGACTCAATTGCATATCATGAATTGGAATTAATTGAACATTTTTCCATGAGACAATACTTGTTTGCATCCATTCATATAAATGAGGGACTAAATTGCAAATTATGATGATTCATCATGGTTAGTGGGAGATATTTTTTATCTATATCGCCGTCGCCCCATTGTTTCTCTTACTTTTTTGATTAGCTATCTGAAGAGGACTCAATTTTTTTGAACCGAAATCTAGAAAACCCACGCTACCAAAGATGGATTTCGTCGGCTCTGTGTCTGGTTCGATATGGTGTAGTGTTTTTTTTCGAAGGCGAACATCATGTGTTTCAACTCCGGGAGAGCGATACTCTTGCAAAAGTTTTTTCGGATATTAAGAACCATTGGCCCGAGTTCGATTCTGATGCATATGTGGTGCAGTACAAAGCTGCCCGTATGGAGGATGAATCATGGATTAGTTTTAAGAAAGATCATGTTGAGAGTATGGTGTCAATTCATGCTATAGCAAAACAATACATTGCAAAACTGAGAGCAATTCAGCCCCCTTCGAGTTCATCACACACAAGGTAGTGCCTATATTTTAATTGCTCTGTTTTTTTCCTTGTCGTTGTTTTATATCTTTGTTCGATGCGTTATTTGTTCGGTTTGTGGTTTTTTTGAAAAGGGATGACCAGGGAATGACATCTACAAGTCAAGGCCTAGTCGTCGTTAACTCTACCAACAACCATGAATCTAGGAGTCATTTCATCTGTGGGGTTGGCCAGGCCTTTAAGGATGCTAATGACTGCAGGGTTCATTTAAAAAATTACCATATTGCTATGAATAGAAAGTTTAAATACTTGAAGAATGATACCGATAAGATTATAGCTGCTTGCCGGGATGAGAACTGCAAGTGGAGGTTATATGCCTCTTATTGCAGGAGAGACGGTGCATTTGCCATAAGAAATCTCATTCCTGGCCATGTTTGTGGTTTGGAAACAGTTACAAATAAAAGGTCACACCCCAATGCCGATTCAAATTGGGTTGCCGGTGTAATGAAGCCTCATATCATGGCCAATCATAAATTCAGACCTGTAACGCCCCATTTTTCCAGTTATGCATTACGTTACATTAAATTAAATTTCATAATATTTTATGTAATATATTCTTATGCATTTATATGAATTATCATTAGCGTGGAATTTATGTGAATTAATTGATAATGTGTTTAATTGCTATTATGTGACTTTAATTGATTATTTCATAAATGTGTGGACTCAATTGCATATCATGAATTGGAATTAATTGAACATTTTTCCATGAGACAATACTTGTTTGCATCCATTCATATAAATGAGGGACTAAATTGCAAATTATGATGATTCATCATGGTTAGTGGGAGATATTTTATATTATATAATATACATTATATCCCATACATCTCATTCATCTCTCTTTCATTCCATTTTATTTCATTTCATCAAAAGTCCCACACACACTCACACACTAAATACCGATTTTTACACCAAGAAAAAGGCAAGAAGGATTTCATCAAATTTCAACTTTAATTCAAGGAATTGTGAAGCTAGGATCATCATCATATCATCCTTTCTCATCTTCTTCTTTTCTTTCAAGGTATATGTATGTATATGTGATGAATATCTTGAGTTATATATGATGTAGGGTTTGAGAATTTGGATATGGTTTCTTGTTTAATTGTGATTAGAAGCATGACTTCGATCTCTATACTTGAAAACTTGTATGAATTCTTGAATAATAGGAAGGTGGGATGTGATATTATATAGGGTTTGATTGAGGAATTCTTGATGATCTATGCATGTTTCCATGGATTATATATTACCTAAATGGTGTATTTATGTTATATGCATGATATATGATTGTTTTGGAGTGTTTTGGTTGAGTTTTGTTGGGGTTTTGCTCCCCTTTCTTCCCTCCACGTACAAGACCCTGTTTTGTCCCTTTTTCCCTGGAAGGGTACCCGGGCGGGTACTTTTTGTGCATAAAAAGTACCCGGGCGGGTACTTTTGTCCCGAAAAGCTTCGGGACCACTTTACCCGGCCGGGGAATTTTTCCCTTGAACTTTACCCAGCCGGGTACCCCCTCATCCGAACTCCGATTGACCTAATTTTTGAGTCCACGGAAACCTCTTGAAGTCTAGAACAACCTCCAATTAGAATCATCTCAATTTCTTTTTCCATTTATGAGATATTATAAATTCGTTTAGGGGTCACCACTTTCCCGACAAACTGCACTTGCCTAACTTCAAGCTTATGCCATTTTCCCCTCACTTTGAACTAGAAAATGAGCCATATATCATCGGAAAGGTATTTGTGTCCAGTTTCATTCCCAACAAAGAAAACTCAATTTCCACTTCTAGAATTAAAGATATTCCAGTTTTCCGTCAGCATGTACGTTTCCTAAAATTGTCTAATTTTGCCAAACTTCACCGAAACCTCTTTTATTGCATTTCTTTCACTTCCTTGGCTCCCGTATGTGACTTATATGAGTTATATACTTGGTTTATTGATTAATTAGACACATTTATGATATTTATTGATTGTACATGCATGATTGATATTCCATGACTTTGTCGTGCATCGTAATTGGTTCATATGAGTTGTGTCTCACAAACACTTGTCCCTTTTTACACAGATCTTCCCGTTGACGAGGATCAAGCTTTATAATTGTATCCTTGTTAATTTTCGACACAGGTGAGGTTTAATTACTAGATATATAGAACCCGTACAACCCTACGTGATGTTTTCGGCCAAAATGTATATATATATATATATATATATATCTTTCTCAAAATCTCTACCGATTAAAAATGATTCCGTTACCTATTGAATAATCGTGTTATCGTGATTGATCGTGTTTTGGCGAGTAAGCATGTCGTGTTCACTTGGGCCCGAGGGTAGTGTATTGAGCCAACCGAGGACGCAAGGGCTGACGGGTAACTCTTGCACTACCCTCACTCTTTTGGGATCAACTTTGAATCCACTGGGAGGTTTGGTGGAGGAAGAAATGACGTACGTAGGAGTCATGCTCCTAATGTATATAGTGATTGGGTGGTGGGGCCTTTCAATCCCACCATCACCAGAGGAAGAAAGGATTGAAATTGCTACTTGTGCACTGTAATTGATTGCCTGATCACTTAACCGTTTATAACTTAATCATGGTAATGTTCACTACTGGTGTAAGGTTGGAGAATTGCCCTCACTCGTCGGGCCCCTAATTGAATTAAAGTGAATTGATTAATTGATATTGTTAAATTGGACAGTTGTAGTCTCGGGCGAGATCTATCTTATTATTGAACTTATATTGTTCCTTTTATAAAACCTTACCCGAGACTATAACTTACATGATATATGCGCTAATATTTATTTAAACCCCTCACTCAGTCTTTCATAGACTGACACCTCACATTTTTAGGTTTTGCAGGTTGAGTGCTAGGCGGGATCGAGTCAGGTCTTTTATTTTGTGGGCCTAGCACTTGTCGGTCTCATTTTCATGTACATTATTGATGCTTACGTATATGTATCGTTATTTATCTTTATGAAATTTTTGGAAGATGGTTTGTATTGAAGAGATGGAAATGTTGTATATTATGTTTTTGTTTTATTGTTTATGCATGATGGTATTAAATGAGGGTTAGTCCCGCCTAGCTAGTGTTTCTTTTCTCTTGTCACCCGTTCGCTATAGTCTTAGTTCATGTACGGACTATCCATTTCGTATGTGGACTGAGCTATAGTGCGGGGGTGTGGCATCTCGGCATTCCGGGTGCTACATCTTAAGTGGTATCAGAGCCCGGTTGCAAAACCGCGGTTCTAGTGTTGTGTTTCGTGAGTCTAGCTCGAATGGCATAGGATTATTTATTAATTGTGAGTCTTGCATTTTATTTGAACTTACTTGAACTTATGTGACCTTACTTGAATTCTTTGAACTACTTGGATTATGTGCTTTCTTTGTATCTTGTGGTCGTATTTATACTCATTTGCATTCATTAATCAAACATGAATATATAGTGTTGTAATTTCAGGATGCCTCGAGGTCGCCCTCGCCGTGAACATTCTCCAGGTCATAGGAGACATCACCGTGACCGATCTCCTAGGGCCCCTCCACATCCACCTCCTCCGGCTCAACCACAAGATTTTCTCAATTCTATTGTTCGTCTTGTGGATCAGAGGATAAGGGATTTTGTTCCTCCAGCACCACCGGCACCACCACAACAACCAATATAGATTCCGGTTGTACTTAAGGAGTTCCAAAATCAGCAACCTCCAAAGTTCTACAAAGGAAATGATATTCAGGCGGAACAGTGGTTGAAAGAAGTTGAGAGGATTTGGGAGTTGGTTCCGTGTGAATCACAAGAGAAAGCCCGGTGCACTATCTCGCTAATACAGGGCGAAGCTTACTCTTGGTGGGAAAGCACCAAAATTGTTCTCGATGCCACCGAGGAAGAAGTCACCTGGGAGGTTTTTGTAAAGGAGTTCAAAAACAAGTTCATTCCTCCATCTTTGTATACTAGGAGACTTAAGGAGTTCACAGAAATTAAATAAGGAGGAAGGTCTATAGCAGAGTATATAGCCGAGTTTGAGACGTTGTCCAAGTATGCACCCAACATTGCAAGTGACGGCTTCCATAAAGCCATGCAATTTGTGCAAGGATTGCGGCCCAACATACAAGCAGCAATTGAAGCCGTCAATACTAGTACTTGGAGGAAGGCTACCTCAAAGGCTCTTAAGGTTGAGGATTCGGTGAATGCAAGGAGGCCTATTGCTTACCCCGTACAGGCTGTAAGTTTAGAATTAGAACAGGACTTTAACAATGGAAAGAGGTCTATCCAATATCATGCTCCGTTACATCAAGAAGAGTCTCATAAGAAGAAGAAGAAGAATCGAGCCATTGGAATGGGTTTGAGAGTTTCACATACCTCGTCCTCAATATTACCTTCGGGGAAGCCTCTTTGCGCTTATTGTGGACTGGACAACCATACTTTTGAGGGTTGTAGATGGCGGTTGGGTTCATGTATGCGTTGTGGGAGCAAAGAGCATCAAGTAGATACGTGTCCGAAGCGTCGAGAGATGACTTTTAGGGGTCTGAGACCGTTTATTCAAGCCCGTGCAAATGCTCTAGAGAGAAAGGTGCAACATGCAAACGTGGACCCGACTATAGGAGTGGAAGGTACCAACTATATTCATGGCACAACCAATGGTGAACGGTACACGTAACCATGCATATCACGTGTATCATGGATTTTGTTGTTGTTGTTGTATTTATTTTCTTGTTAGTTGCAATTTAATTGTGTATAAATGTTAGTTATGTGATTAACGTGTTTCTACTTGCCCTATGTGACATTTATATAAATGTTTCTCTAAGTGTTTCCTTGAATCGTTATTTGGGGTGTGTTTGAGAGACGGGGTACTCTCATTTCTTGTTTGAGAGACAGGGTTCTCTCATTTCTTGTTGGAGAGACGGGGTGCTCTCATTTTGTGTTAGGGAGACGGGGCTCTCTCATTACTTGTCTTAAGAGGGAGAGATTGTAATGCCCCATTTTTCCAGTTACGCATTACGTTACATTATATTAAATTTCATAATATTTTATGTAATATATTCTTATGCATTTATATGAATTATCATTATCGTGGAATTTATGTGAATTAATTGATAATGTGTTTAATTGCTATTATGTGACTTTAATTGATTATTTCATAAATGTGTGGACTCAATTGCATATCATGAATTGGAATTAATTGAACATTTTTCCACGAGACAATACTTGTTTGCATCCATTCATATAAATGAGGGACTAAATTGCAAATTATGATGATTCATCATGGTTAGTGGGAGATATTTTATATCATATCATATACATTATATCCCATACATCTCATTCATCTCTTTTTCATTCCATTTTATTTCATTTCATCAAAAGTCCCACACACACTCACACACTAAATACCGATTTTTACACCAAGAAAAGGGCAAGAAGGATTTCATCAAATTTCAAGTTTAATTCAAGGAATTGTGAAGCTAGGATCATCATCATATCATCCTTTCTCATCTTCTTCTTTTCTTTCAAGGTATATGTATGTATATGTGATGAATATCTTGAGCTATATATGATGTAGGGTTTGAGAATTTGGATATGGTTTCTTGTTTAATTGTGATTAGAAGCATGACTTGGATCTCTATACTTGAAAACTTGCATGAATTCTTGAATAATAGGAAGGTGGGATGTGATATTATATAGGGTTTGGTTGAGGAATTCTTGATGATCTATGCATGTTTCCATGGATTATATATTACCTAAATGGTGTATTTATGTTATATGCATGATATATGATTGTTTTGGAGTGTTTTGGTTGAGTTTTGTTGGGGTTTTGCTCCCCTTTCTTCCCTCCACGTACAAGGCCCTGTTTTGCCCCTTTTTTCAGCCCTGGAAGGGTACCCGGGAGGGTACTTTTGTCCCGAAAAGCCTCTGGACCACTTTACCCGGCCGGGGAATTTTTCCCTTGAACTTTACCCGGCCGGGTACCCCCTCATCCGAACTCCGATTGACCTGTTTTTTAAGGCCACAGAAACCTATTGACGTCTAGAAGAACCTCCAATTGGAATAATCTCAATATCCTTTCCCATTTATGAGATATTATCAATTCTTTTAGGTGCACTCGCCTAACTTCAAGCTTATGCCATTTTCTCCTCGCTTTGAACTAGAAAACGAGCCATATATCATCGGAAAGGTCTTTGTGTCTAGTTTCATTCCCAACAAACAAAACTCAATTTCCACTTCTAGAATTAAAGATATTCCAGTTTTCCCTCAGCATGTACGTTTCCTAAAATTGTCCAATTTTGCCAAACTTCACCGAAACCTCTTTTAGTGCATTCCTTTCACTTCCTTGGCTCCCGTATGTGACTTATATGAGTTATATACTTGGTTTATTGATTAATTAGAAACATTTATGATATTTATTGATTGTACATGCATGATTGATATTCCATGACTTTGTTGTGCGTCGTAATTGGTTCATATGAGTCGTGTCTCACAAACACTTGTCCCTTTTTACACAAATCTTCTTCCCGTTCATGAGGAGCAAGCTTTATAATTCTATCCTTGTTAATTTTCGACACAGGTGAGGTTTAATTACTAGATATATAGAACCCGTACAACCCTACGTGATGTTTTCGGCCAAAATATATATATTTATATATATATATATATATCTTTCTCATAATCTCTACCGATTACAAATGATTTCGTGACCTATTGAATAATCGTGTTATCGTGATTGATTGTGTTTTGGCGAGTAAGCATGTCGTGTTCACTTGGGCCCGAGGGTAGTGTATTGAGCCAACCGAGGAGGCAAGGGCTGACGGGTAACTCTTGCACTACCCTCACTCTTTTGGGATCAACTCTGAATCCACTGGGAGGTTTGGTGGAGGAAGAAATCTCGTACGTAGGAGTCATGCTCCTAACGTACATAGTGATTGGGTGGTGGGGCCTTGCAATCCCACCATCACCTAACGTATTACGAGAAGGTGCTTGATGTTCAGCTTGCGGTTGTACTGGGGGATCCTGAGCCCATCTATGTTCCACGTAGTTATATACCGCTTCCATAAAATGCTCCATATTCATAGGCGGTTGTGGAGGATTAGGAGAACGATCTCTATGATGATGACGATCCGGAGACCTTTCCCGATGTCTTCTAGGAGGCATCCTGTTCACTCAAACACTAACATGCGTGCTAATTTTAGTTCATGCGTGACAATGCATTAAATTCGATCAATCATTCAAGTCAGAGATCAAAGCACCTTATCACATAAAAATGCAAATGCTCCAAATTAACAAGTAATTCCTACAGCCGAACGACCTACTGACTCCACACGACACTAGAACCCTGGTTTTGCAACCTTGGGCTCTGATAGCACTCAAAGGATGTAACGCCCGAGCGCGAGATGTCACATCCCCCGCACCATGACTCGACCCGTATACGAAATGGATTTCCATATACGTGCCGAATCATAGCGAACGGAGACATACACACTCGCTAAGCCAGGCGGGACTAACCTATAACTTAAACCCCAACAACAACAACAACCAGAGCAACAAAAAGAAAGTGGAAGCAATCATTCATATATTATATATTGAGCTAGAGCTCTAGGTACCAACATGTATTCCATATATAGATTGAGCTATACGCTCTATGTACCAATAGTTCAAGAAAGATACATATAGGTACCAATATTCATGTACGCTCCATACATATACAATTCAAAAGTAACAAAATGAAATCAAATGCGTGTAAAGGAAAGGCTAGACACTATGCAAGACTCTCCTCCCGACTCGCATCCCGCCTAGCATCCCCTTCCTGCAAAAACAACTGAAACAACTTCGGGTTCAGTCTTAGACAGACTGGTGGGTATAAAAAGAGAGGCATAATATCATAATATTGCTGAATTTAAACACATACATGCAAGTTATAATCCTTATTCGAGGTTTAGAACCCTTTTTCCCAAGTGGGAGCAAAATAAGATACAACAAATAGGATTATAACCGTTCATTTCATTCATTAAGTCATTAATAGCCCGGCGAAAGGGCGTGCATTGTCTCCAACCACCACCTCGTGTAATTCATTAAACATTCATTCGTTCATTCGTTCATGCATTCATTCTTTCGTGTACATTCATAGATCAATCATTCGATCATACATATACTCCTTTTTCCTCCGGGTAGGGAACGGGTTTGCAAGGCCCTAACCCTCATTCATTAATGCTAGAGGGGTACATGAATCCCCAAAAGCGCGGGTCCCCTTTCAGTCACTAATCTCCTAGTGAAATCCAGGTTGCCGAAATTGTTGGAACTAGTATAAATGGATTCCCGTCAGCCCAAGCTTCCCCGGTTCACCACTACACTAAGTCCCGGGCCCCCATTCATTGTGATCACTCATTCATTACTCGCCAAAACATTTTGGTAGGATAGTCATAACAAAAGGCTTTCGTTTAAAACATTGATCATTAAAACTTGGTATAATTACCTATATAGGGTTTTGGCCAAAATCTTGCACATTAGGTGTTCGGGTCATATTGTTATCTAATAGAAGAAAAACCCACCTGGTAGACAAAAGAACCCGACAAGCTCTCACTGCCCGACCTCGTCACCCACTGGATCAAGATCTGTGTGACAAAGGTAGTGTGAGACTCAATCATGACCACATTAGACGCTCGGCTAAGAAATGACATGCTATGGAATGCTTAAAATGCGATAATATGTTCAATTATGGTCATGAATGTAATAGAATTCAATTAAACACATAATTCACCATGTTTCGTTCATTATACGGTAAAACCGTATTCAATCCCGTTCATATCGTTCATACTTTCATACTTTCATTCATATGGTCACCAATAGCATATATCAATCATAAACCAAAGCTTGAATATAATCACGTTACATATAATTCATAAATACGAATAATAACCGCAAAACAAGCAAGAAAAGAGTTCCCTCAAAGCTGCCATTTCAAATGACACGGCCGTGTTGAGTTTTCAAAGGAAACGGATATGGCCGTGTCCGAGGTTTAAAATCAGAAAAATTCAAAGTCGAGGGCTTGACACGGCCGTGTTGAGTTTTCAAAGCATTTGGACACGGCCGTGTCCGAGATTAAATTCAGAAAAATTTCAAAGTCGAGAGCCCAACACGGCCGTGTCCATTTTCAGTTCAAAGCTGACACGGCCGTGTCAGCTCGTCGTTCTACGAGGAAAAACAGAGCAGAGAAAAGCTTGCAAAACAGGGGCAGCAACAAGGAAGCTCTTATATTGCACTTAGGCATGTACTCAAGCCACAACACTCATGCAAATCATGTAATTCATTCATATATACAAGAAGTCATGCATAAAATTGGCAAAAGATCATCCAATAACAATTTTTCATTCATGGAAGCTTCAAGCTTCATTAATGGCATATCATGCTATGATCAACCAACACAAAATCTTAGCATCTAGAAATGATAGGGAAGCTACAAGTAACAATTTCCATGCATCAACTCTCACTAAAACCCAAAGATAGACATGGAACCAAGAATTCATATCATTTATTCATTTTCAAGCTTCTCTCATATCACATGAATCTCCAACCCATACCAAGATATAATCGGAAGGAAATGGAGGGGAGAAAGAGGAGAAAACAATACATATCTTACCTTGGAAGAAGATGGAAGATTGGTTGATCTTGAGCTTAGGGTTTGGATGATCAAAATGGAGGGTTTCTTGGAGCTTTCTCTTGGTCTCTCTTGGGATGATGATTTGATCAATCAAAATGGGAAACAAGGAGATAGGAGATGCTGATATTTAGTGCTAAAATGGGTAGGATTCGGGTCGGTTCAAGTCCGGTTCGTTTAGTAAACGGTTCAAACAAGTTATAAGAAACGAGGTTGTGGAAAAGTTCATTGTCAAAGGTTCAAACGGTATCGAAAAAGTATAAGGTCAAGTTTAATGGATAGGTAACGTCGAAACAAATTCAACGCCGGTTACGGATCTCGGTTTCGAGGTCCGGAGCTCAAGATATCGCGAAAACCGTTCAGGGTTGCCTATATACAAATAGGTCCCTAAACTTTCAAAAAGTGGCAATTAAGCCCAAACACAATTTCCAATTGAGTCCAAAACATTCAGATAAGTTACAATCAAGTCCACGAATCACACGAACACGTAATTTCATTCAATGATCACCAAATTCACGAAATTCACAATTTCATTCATATATTCAAATCTCACATTGGAATTCATATAAAATTTAAACAATTAAATCAAATTAGAACGAATTCAATTAGTAAAACAAGATATAAACTCATATAATTAAATGTAAATGCGCACGTAACTCTTACCTGCACGTGTGAAAACACGGGGCGTTACAGTTTATAACTTAATCACGGTAGTGTTCACTATTGGTGTAAGGTTGGAGAGTTGCCCTCACTCGCCGGGCCACTGATTGAATTAAAGTGAATTGATTGATTGATATTGTTAAATTGGATAGTTGTAGTCTCGGGCGAGATCTATCTTATTATTGAACTTATATTGCTCCTTTTATAAAACCTTACCCGAGACTATAACTTGCATGATATGTACGCTAATATTTATTTAAACCCCTCACTCAGTCTTTCATAGACTGACACCTCACATTTTTAGGTTTTGCAGGTTGAGTGCTAGGCGGGATCGAGTCAGGTCTTTTATTTTGTGGGTCTAGCACTTGTCGGTCTCATTTTCATGTACATTATTGATGCTTACGTATATGTATCGTTATTGAACTTTATGAAATTTTTGGAAGATGGTTTGTATTGAAGAGATGGAAATGTTGTATATTATGTTTTTGTTTTATTGTTTATGCATGATGGTATTAAATGAGGGTTAGTCCCGCCTAGCTAGTGTTTCTTTTCTCTTGTCACCCGTTCGCTATAGTCTTAGTTCATGTACGGACTATCCATTTCGTATGTGGACTGAGCTATAGTGCGGGGGTGTGGCATCTCGGCATTCCGGGTGCTACATCTTAAGTGGTATCAGAGCCCGGTTGCAAAACCGCGGTTCTAGTGTTGTGTTTCGTGAGTCTAGCTCGAATGGCATAGGATTATTTATTAATTGTGAGTCTTGCATTTTATTTGAACTTACTTGAACTTATGTGACCTTACTTGAATTCTTTGAACTACTTGGATTATGTGCTTTCTTTGTATCTTGTGGTCGTATTTATACTCATTTGCATTCATTAATCAAACATGAATATATAGTGTTGTAATTTCAGGATGCCTCGAGGTCGCCCTCGCCGTGAACATTCTCCAGGTCATAGGAGACATCACCGTAACCGATCTCTTAGGGCCCCTCCACATCCACCTCGCTCCTTCGGCTCAACCACAAGATTTTCTCAATTCTATTGTTCGTCTTGTGGATCAGAGGATAAGGGATTTTGTTCCTCCAGCACCACCGGCACCACCACAACAACCAATATAGATTCCGGTTGTACTTAAGGAGTTCCAAAATCAGCAACCTCCAAAGTTCTACAAAGGAAATGATATTCAGGCGGAACAGTGGTTGAAAGAAGTTGAGAGGATTTGGGAGTTGGTTCCGTGTGAATCACAAGAGAAAGCCCGGTGCACTATCTCGCTAATACAGGGCGAAGCTTACTCTTGGTGGGAAAGCACCAAAATTGTTCTCGATGCCACCGAGGAAGAAGTCACCTGGGAGGTTTTTGTAAAGTAGTTCAAAAACAAGTTCATTCCTCCATCTTCGCATACTAGGAGACTTAAGGAGTTCACAGAAATTAAATAAGGAGGAAGGTCTGTAGCAGAGTATATAGCCGAGTTTGAGAGGTTGTCCAAGTATGCACCCAACATTGCAAGTGACGGCTTCCATAAAGCCATGCAATTGGTGCAAGGATTGTGGCCCAACATACAAGCATCAATTGAAGCCGTCAATACTAGTACTTGGAGGAAGGCTACCTCAAAGGCTCTTAAGGTTGAGGTGTAACGCCCCAGTTTTTCAGTTTTAAATAATGTGGCGTATTTGTTTACAAATTGCGCAATTTGATTATTTAATTATATGATTAATTGTTTATAAATGTTTATATTTGATTTAAGATATAAGCTATTGCTATTTTAATCGATTTCATTTTATCTTAATTGATCTCTAGTGTTTAACTTCTTAATTAAGGTTTCATGTTACCTTAACTATTTCGGTAATTTCGTTAATTAATTTCAATATGTTAATAGTTGGCTTTAAATTTATTTAAAAAGGAAATTAAGTTTTAGTAATTAATTTATTAACGATATGAATTCATTCTTGCGCATGAGTGTTCTATTTGTGCTTCGTTCTTATATGTAATGATATCGGATTGGTATGAAAATTTAGTATGTCATAAATATGTGTGTTATGAACATGCCTATGTGCTCGGTTTATGTTTTCGGATTCATTTGACGTGTTAACGGATTTAATTTGATTTGTGGAACCAAGTCGGGGCTAACGAGCAATTAGCGCACCCTCGGTTCCGTACGTGATATCTTGAGCTCGGGAATTCGGATTCGAATTCCGTCAACTCCGTTGCCTTCCTATCGACGATGCGGAGACAATGGAACAAGCCTCATACCTTTTTGAAATCATTAAGACCTCCGAAATCCAACCGTAACGGACAACTCGTGCAAGAAGAGCTCCTTTTGGTTGACTAGTCTTCATGGTAGGACCCTTAACACCTCTTAAACCTAACCATACCTTAACCATGGCTTGTGTACTTGAGTTAAACCCTTTCTACTACCCTTTTAGCTCTGAAAACCGAACCAAACACTTCCCTTCTCAGCTGGAACTGATCGAGAGAGAGAGAGAGGAGAAAGAAGAAGAAAACCTTGGCCCTTTTGTGATTTTGAGCTCAATTCACCATCTTCCTTCACCAAATCTTTAAGGTATGAATATCTATGTCTTCTCTACTTTATTATACTTGATTTCATCTACTTACAACATGTTTTGGATCAGATTTGATTAGGGTTTGGATTATGAGTTTGGTATGAACTTTTAGGGATTTTTGTTCTAGTGACATATTTGCTTGTGTGGCTGATTTTCTTGCTTATACATGAGTATATGAGCTTGTTTCTTGGCCAATTTCTTTCCCAACTGATATTATATGATGTTAGTAGGATTTTATCTCTTGACCCTTTTATGAAATTATGAAATATGGAGCTCCAAACTTGATGTTCAAACTGCTTCCCCTGTTTTTCGAACTGCTGTGTGAATTTTGTGTTGTTGCTTGATCAAATGGTCTCCATTTTGTGTGAAATCGCATGGAGTTGATGTACACTCATTGATCTATATGTTAGAATTCATGTTTCAAGTATTTGGATCCATTTTAAGTCTCAAAACCGAAAGACATGGCCTGTTGTTATGCATGCTTCATGACAGATTTGTTGCTGTTGCGTTTTGTAACTTGTTGGTCATTCTAAAGTGCTTTAAATTATACCATTTTGCATATATATGAAGTACCTTAGTAGTTTAGTATGTTATCATGCATTCCCCAAAGTTTCAGATCCAAATTCATGCCCTAAGTACTTGATCAAGGCATGATTGAACAATTGAGCTCTTATGTGCGATTTTGGCGACCCAGTTTTGTTGCATGGATTCGATAGCCTTAATGTGTGATTTAGCCTTTGCACTCTAAATGAAATATTCTCCTAACATGATAAATATGTTGTATATCAAGTTTCATAAGATTTGGAGTTGAATTGGTATGCTTTTGGATTGATTTTGTTCCAGTTTCTTTCCTAGCACGAGTTGTTGCAACTTTGGACCATTAATTGGCTTGAAATGCATGAATACTTACTATCCTAACTTACCTATGTGTGTTCATTTGATGTTTATATGGTTTAGCATGAGTTTTGCCCTGTTTGTTGTGTGTTTTTCGCCACTGACCTAAATCCGCGAGGGTGGATTTTTCCCTTTGGAAAAATCCGCGGGGGTGGATTTGAGGCAGTGGGACTGGACCAGATCCATGGGGGTGGATTTTTCCCTTTGGAAAAATCCATGGGGGTGGATTTTGTCCAGCCTGTTTTTATTACTCTGATTCCATTTTTCTTCGTTTGTTTGATCTTCCTCCACCTCTTTTATGACTTTTTTGAGATACTAACATGTTCTATAATGTGTTATCTTATTTATTATAATTTTCATGATTTTTTGTGGAATATTTTACAAGTTATGATTTAATATGTCATCAATGCTCCAAGAATGAATGAAATGATTGATTATGTGCCTTAATGCATCTTCATGCCACGACTTGCTCTCTTATGCATATCATAAGACATTCATTGCATTGCCGTTTATATGCGTTTTGAGGCGTTTATAATTCCCGTAACCCATTTCCCTTATCATATGATTTGTTCTTGTTCTCAAACTTTGGAAATATGTTACATTATGTGATGTGATGTATGTAGTAGCGTTTTGTGAAAGATTGAATACGTTTGAATGTGTGATGAACTTAATTTACTTCAATGCTCTTATTTGCCTAAATGTTGGATCTTGTGCTTTGAATTTCTTGAATTGAATTGATTGGAAAAGTGAAATGTGAAGGATATGAACTCGTTTGGATACGAATGCTTCATTGAATGAATGAATTGAATGTTTATATGTTTTTAAGACTTTAATAGTGCACATGAACGTGTTCCTTACATTATAGAATCTTCTCTTCATCCATATCATGATCATTACATTGCCGAGCGTCCTATTTGGTCATTTTGAGTCTCACTTCACCTTTCTTGCACAGGTTTTGACCCTGTTGGAGACGAGGCCGGTCAGTGAGGCTCTTGTGCTCTCTTTTGTTGGTTTAAGGTGGGTTTCTCTACTATTAGATAAATGACCCTATATACCTCAACATGTAAAGATTTCAGCTAAAAACTATTATATGTATATAGAGTCGTTTTCTCGAGTAAATGATTGCAAACGTAAAGCCCTTATTTCTTGAATCCTACCTAATGTTTTGGCGAGAATGAATGAATGTTCACAATGAATGGGGCCCAGGGGCTTGGTGTGAGTGGGGACCCGAGGAGGCAAGGGCTGACGGTAAACCCTCACACTAGTCCCACCAATGAACGGCGTAACCGGACCTCGTTAGGAGTTAGCGAGGAATGGACGCTGAGTGCCATCTGGGGAGTCATGTTCCCCTTTTGGTCAATGAATGGGTGGATGGGCCTTGCAAACCCGCCACCAACCCGGAGGAAGAAGGTGTAAATGTTATTGAATGCGCACGAAAGAATGTTATGCATGAAAAGAAAGAAAGAATGAATGAATGAATGTTAATGAATGTTAATGAATTACACGAGGTGTTGGTTGGAGATAATGCACGCCCACTCACCGGGCCAATAATGACCAAATGTTAATGAATCGTTATAATCCCTTTTGATGATTTCTATTTGGCCACTTGGGAAATTCTTCAAAACCTCACTTGGGATTATAACTTGCATGTGAATGTTTAATTATTGTCGTATATTATATTTATGCCCTGCTTTTATACCCAGCAGTCCCTTTTGGACTGAACCCGTTTGGCTTTCAGTTGTGTTGTGCAGGTGTCGAGGGAGCTAGGCGGGATTTCGAGTCATAGGTTTTACTTTTGTCTTTTAGCCCTTGTATTTTGGTCTTACACATACATATTGCACGTTGGATCACTGTATTGTTTAATATTGGAGCGTATTGGTTATTTGAGCCTTGACGGCATTTGATAATGTATATGGACTATTTTGGAGTTTGGTTGCTCATTGTTTATATTATGGCCAGTTATTACTTTCGCAGTTGTAATCACTCTGATTTTATGGTTCAAGGGTTAGCCCGCCTAGCATAGCGTGTGTGTTTGTCCCCGTTCGCCGTGACTTAGCTCGAGTATGGATCGTCCATTTCATATTCGGGTCGGGTCTCGGTACGGGGGATGTGGTACCTTGCTCTCGGGTGCTACATCCTTAAGTGGTATCAGAGCCCGGTTGCAAAACCGGTGTTCTTGAGTCATGTCTGAGTCAGTTAGGTCGCGCGGCATAGGAACAACTTGTTAATGTGTGCATTGCATCGATTTGACATGAATATGTGATACTAATTGTTGGAAATTGTTTAATACATGTATACGATCTACTCTTTCATTTAGTTGCTTTAAATGTTGCATTTTTTATTCTATGAGCATTGATTCATTCAACTACGTGTCATGAGCATACATTAATCCTCATGCGCCCATATTTGAGTTGATCTTTCTTATATAGGCTACTATCATGCAAACAAAGCTACAATTCACCCTAATTACAATTGACAAAGTAACTTGAAGGCCGAGTGTTCAAATTCCACGGCTTGCACAATGGAAATACCTATCATGGCTCGTATCACGGGACGGTTCATCAATCATGCCCTACCCACAAACCTTGAAGGTTTTCAACATACCAAAATTGCAAAGACTCAAGTTCTAACTTGAGGGATGCGTGAGACAACGAGAGGAGTGTGGAGCTCTTCACCACCCCGATTTTGAAGACATTTGATACAAGATTAAATGCTCCAAGGTTCACCGTTGAAGCTCACTTGATATGAATATAAGCGTGGGACAACAAATGGACGCAAGGCAAAGAAACTTATGAGCATCGAGGAATACCAATCGCGTCGTCTTCTTGGAACCTTGGAACATGGAGACATCAAGAAGCAAGCAAGAATGGAAAGCGTTATCATGGGTGAAATATGCGCGTAGATTGGAAACAAAGGATAAGCTAAAGGAACTTTAACCGGAGAGGACATCAAGTTGAGGATTCGGATGACCTTTGGAGGTTGATGCTTGGAAGAACGTTGAGGGGTAAACTCCATTGGCAAAGAAGACCTTGGGTTCAAAAATAGCACGTTCGGGCCATGGGATATACCAAAGGATGGAAGAAGATTGGGGAGATTCGAAAACCATGGAAAGCTAAGGAATTATCAATGTTTTCAAAGGAAGTTACAATTATGGGAGTGAGAAAAACGTCATCAAGCTAAAAGCTTACCACCTTGGTGACAGGTTCTGCATATTCATGGCATGAGCATCATGCATCGATTTAAATTAATTGCTTTCTTTATTTATATGTACATTTATGTTTAATTAAGCCAATTGCTCCAACGTGTTGCATCTTTAACTGTTTACTATGTGCATTGGCATGTTAATCCAACATGCATGGCTTAGTGTTTAATGGATAGGGAATGGCTCCACCTTGTTCATCATGCGATTCTTTGATCAAGGATTACTCGAATCAAGATGAGAAGAATAGTTGGGTTATATTTTGGGAGTTCCGGGCATGTGGCTTAGCTAGCACAATCTACACTGAAGAAACTAAGTTGAAGAGTTTTGGAGAAACCTTAATCTCAGAGGCGAAGTAACGAATTCAACTAAAATTTCCAAATAAGGGAGCATTGATTAGGAAATAATGTAAAGCCTTTTCGATCCTTGAAGGGATTACCTTTAGTTGAAAGAATGAAAATACAAGAGGGGATTAAATTAGTTTAGATTTCAAGAAGAGCAAGAAAGAGAAGTTGGGGATTAGAAGGAAGTAATTACTGAAGGATTTGAATTGAACCTTAGGTGTGAATTAAAGAAACAGGAGTGGCTCATCAAAAAATTTCAATGAAAGAAGGATTCATAGAGTTGGACATGTAAGAGTGAAAAATTTTAAGGGGGAGAGCACGACCGAGAAGTGAATTGGAGGATGGGAGTGGTGCTCGAATGAGTATGTTAGGAGTAATGACGGGGATGCAAATTAAGGAGAATCTGGGAGTCCTAAGGGTGGTGATTAGGAATGAATAAGACGGCGGATATGGTTAAGCTGTTAAGAGAGAAGCTACGTATGGAATTCTGATCTGGAGGTGATGGAATCATAAGAGAGTTCTATGAACTTCTACGTTAGAATTAACAGGGGAAAACCGAATCAAGCTATCATATAAGGATTGAAGAAGTTGGGTAGCAGTACAAGTTAGAAAGGATTTAAGAATATACTCCATAAAGAATTCATCAATCGCTTCACCGGGGAACCCTGAAGAGGTTCAAGACAAGATGGGCACTGAGTTACATTTGGGACAGATGATACACTGAACAACGACAACTCACAATTTTACAACTTCGTGACTACGGTGAACGGTATTTATAGCATTCATGAAGCATACATTCATGCAAATCCAATTTAATAATTTCTTTGTTATGTGCTTTATTTTCTTATCAAGTTAAATTACTTGCCTTGGGGTGGCTTGTGTGATTTTAAATTTGGTTTTGCGTGAGTTGCTTGGGAGTATTGGAGACTTCCTTGTTTTATTTTCGGTTGAGAGACGGGGTACTCTCTTTACTTGTGAGAGACGGGGTTCTCTCATTGCTGCTCGAGAGACGGGGCTCTCTCTCTTTGTTGCTCGTGAGAGACGGGGAATCTCTCATTGTTTGTTTCAAGCGTGTTGTGAATCCGAGGACGGATTCTTTTTAAGGGGGAGAGATTGTAACGCCCCAGTTTTTCAGTTTGAAATAATGTGGCGTATTTGTTTACAAATTGCGCAATTTGATTATTTAATTATATGATTAATTGTTTATAAATGTTTATATTTGATTTAAGATATAAGCTATTGCTATTTTAATCGATTTCATTTTATCTTAATTGATCTCTAGTGTTTAACTTCTTAATTAAGGTTTCATGTTACCTTAACTATTTCGGTAATTTCGTTAATTAATTTCAATATGTTAATAGTTGGCTTTAAATTTATTTAAAAAGGAAATTAAGTTTTAGTAATTAATTTATTAACGATATGAATTCATTCTTGCGCATGAGTGTTCTATTTGTGCTTCGTTCTTATATGTAATGATATCGGATTGGTATGAAAATTTAGTATGTCATAAATATGTGTGTTATGAACATGCCTATGTGCTCGGTTTATGTTTTCGGATTCATTTGACGTGTTAACGGATTTAATTTGATTTGTGGAACCAAGTCGGGGGCTAACGAGCAATTAGCGCACCCTTGGTTCCGTACGTGATATCTTGAGCTCGGGAATTCGGATTCGAATTCCGTCAACTCCGTTGCCTTCTTATCGACGATGCGGAGACAATGGAACAAGCCTCATAACTTTTTGAAATCATTAAGACCTACGAAATCCAACCGTAACGGACAACTCGTGCAAGAAGAGCTCCTTTTGGTTGACTAGTCTTCATGGTGGGACCCTTAACACCTCTTAAACCTAACCATACCTTAACCATGGCTTGTGTACTTGAGTTAAACCCTTTCTCCTACCCTTTTAGCTCTGAAAACCGAACCAAACACTTCCCTTCTCAGCTGGAACTGATCGAGAGAGAGAGAGAGGAGAAAGAAGAAGAAAACCTTGGCCCTTTTGTGATTTTGAGCTCAATTCACCATCTTCCTTCACCAAATCTTTAAGGTATGAATATCTATGTCTTCTCTACTTTATTATACTTGATTTCATCTACTTACAACATGTTTTGGATCAGATTTGATTAGGGTTTGGATTATGAGTTTGGTATGAACTTTTAGGGATTTTTGTTCTAGTGACATATTTGCTTGTGTGGCTGATTTTCTTGCTTATACATGAGTATATGAGCTTGTTTCTTGGCCAATTTCTTTCCCAACTGATAGTATATGATGTTAGGAGGATTTTATCTCTTGACCCTTTTATGAAATTATGAAATATGAAGCTCCAAACTTGATGTTCAAACTGCTTCCCCTGTTTTTCGAACTGCTGTGTGAATTTTGTGTTGTTGCTTGATCAAATGGTCTCCATTTTGTGTGAAATCGCATGGAGTTGATGTACACTCATTGATCTATATGTTAGCATTCATGTTTCAAGTATTTGGATCCATTTTAAGTCTCAAAACCGAAAGACATGGCCTGTTGTTATGCATGCTTCATGACAGATTTGTTGCTGTTGCGTTTTCTAACTTGTTGGTCATTCTAAAGTGCTTTAAATTATACCATTTTGCATATATATGAAGTACCTTAGTAGTTTAGTATGTTATCATGCATTCCCCAAAGTTTCAGATCCAAATTCATGCCCTAAGTACTTGATCAAGGCATGATTGAACAATTGAGCTCTTATGTGCGATTTTGGCGACCCAGTTTTGTTGCATGGATTCGATGGCCTTAATGTGTGATTTAGCCTTTGCACTCTAAATGAAATATGCTCCTAACATGCTAAATATGTTGTATATCAAGTTTCATAAGATTTGGAGTTGAATTGGTATGCTTTTGGATTGATTTTGTTCCAGTTTCTTTCCTAGCACGAGTTGTTGCAACTTTGGACCATTAATTGGCTTGAAATGAATGAATACTTGCTATCCTAACTTACCTATGTGTGTTCATTTGATGTTTATATGGTTTAGCATGAGTTTTGCCCTGTTTGTTGTGTGTTTTTCGCCACTGACCTAAATCCGCGAGGGTGGATTTTTCCCTTTGGAAAAATCCGCGGGGGTGGATTTGAGGCAGTGGGACTGGACCAGATCCATGGGGGTGGATTTTTCCCTTTGGAAAAATCCATGGGGGTGGATTTTGTCCAGCCTGTTTTTATTACTCTGATTCCATTTTTCTTCGTTTGTTTGATCTTCCTCCACCTCTTTTATGACTTTTTTGAGATACTAACATGTTCTATAATGTGTTATCTTATTTATTATAATTTTCATGATTTTTCGTGGAATATTTTACAAGTTATGATTTAATATGTCATCAATGCTCCAAGAATGAATGAAATGATTGATTATGTGCCTTAATGCATCTCCATGCCACGACTTGCTCTCTTATGCATATCATAAGACATTCATTGCATTGTCGTTTATGTGCGTTTTGAGGCGTTTATGATTCCCGTAACCCATTTCCCTTATCATATGATTTGTTCTTGTTCTCAAACTTTGGAAATATGTTACATTATGTGATGTGATGTATGTAGTAGCGTTTTGTGAAAGATTGAATACGTTTGAATGTGTGATGAACTTAATTTACTTCAATGCTCTTATTTGCCTAAATGTTGGATCTTGTGCTTTGAATTTCTTGAATTGAATTGATTGGAAAAGTGAAATGTGAAGGATATGAACTCGTTAGGATACGAATGCTTCATTGAATGAATGAATTGAATGTTTATATGTTTTTAAGACTTTAATAGTGCACATGAACGTGTTCCTTACATTATAGAATCTTCTCTTCATCCATATCATGATCATTACATTGCCGAGCGTCCTATTTGGTCATTTTGAGTCTCACTTCACCTTTCTTGCACAGATTTTGACCCTGTTGGAGACGAGGCCGGTCAGTGAGGCTCTTGTGCTCTCTTTTGTTGGTTTAAGGTGGGTTTCTCTACTATTAGATAAATGACCCTATATACCTCAACATGTAAAGATTTCAGCTAAAAACTATTATATGTATATAGAGTCGTTTTCTCGAGTAAATGATTGCAAACGTAAAGCCCTTATTTCTTGAATCCTACCTAATGTTTTGGCGAGAATGAATGAATGTTCACAATGAATGGGGCCCAGGGGCTTGGTGTGAGTGGGGACCCGAGGAGGCAAGGGCTGACGGTAAACCCTCACACTAGTCCCACCAATGAACGGCGTAACCGGACCTCGTTAGGAGTTAGCGAGGAATGGACGCTGAGTGCCATCTGGGGAGTCATGTTTCCCTTTTGGTCAATGAATGGGTGGATGGGCCTTGCAAACCCGCCACCAACCCGGAGGAAGAAGGTGTAAATGTTATTGAATGCGCACGAAAGAATGTTATACATGAAAAGAAAGAAAGAATGAATGAATGAATGTTAATGAATGTTAATGAATTACACGAGGTGTTGGTTGGAGATAATGCACGCCCACTCGCCGGGCCAATAATGACCAAATGTTAATGAATCGTTATAATCCCTTTTGATGATTTCTATTTGGCCACTTGGGAAATTCTTCAAAACCTCACTTGGGATTATAACTTGCATGTGAATGTTTAATTATTGTCGTATATTATATTTATGCCCTGCTTTTATACCCACCAGTCCCTTTTGGACTGAACCCGTTTAGCTTTCAGTTGTGTTGTGCAGGTGTCGAGGGAGCTAGGCGGGATTTCGAGTCATAGGTTTTACTTTCGTCTTTTAGCCCTTGTATTTTGGTCTTACACATACATATTGCACGTTGGATCACTGTATTGTTTAATATTGGAGCGTATTGGTTATTTGAGCCTTGACGGCATTTGATAATGTATATGGACTATTTTGGAGTTTGGTTGCTCATTGTTTATATTATGGCCAGTTATTACTTCCGCAGTTGTAATCACTCTGATTTTATGGTTCAAGGGTTAGCCCGCCTAGCATAGCGTGTGTGTTTATCCCCGTTCGCCGTGACTTAGCTCGAGTATGGATAGTCCATTTCATATTCGGGTCGGGTCTCGGTGCGGGGGATGTGGTACCTTGCGCTCGGGTGCTACATGAGGGTTCGTTGAATGCAAGGAGGCCTATTGCTTACCCCGTACAGGCTGCAAGTTTAGAATTAGAACAGGACTTTAACAATGGAAAGAGGTCTATCCAATATCATGCTCCGTTACATCAAGAAGAGTCTCATAAGAAGAAGAAGAAGAAGTAGAAGAATCGAGCCATTGGAACGGATTTGAGAGTTTCACATACCTCGTCCTCAATATTACCTTCAGGGAAGCCTCTTTGCGCTTATTGTGGACGGGACAACCATACTTTTGAGGGTTGTAGATGGCGGTTGGGTTTATGTATGTGTTGTGGGAGCAAAGAGCATCAAGTGGATATGTGTCCGAAGCGTCGAGAGATGACTTTTAGGGGTCTGAGACCGTTTATTCAAGCCCGTGCAAATGCTCTAGAGAGAAAGGTGCAACATGCAAACGTGGACCCGACTATAGGAGTGGAAGGTACCAACTATATTCATGGCACAACCAATGGTGAACGGTACACTTAACCATGCATATCACGTGTATCACGGATTTTGTTGTTGTTGTTGTTGTATTTATTTTCTTGTTAGTTGCAATTTAATTGTGTATAAATGTTAGTTATGTGATTAACGTGTTTCTACTTGCCCTATGTGACATTTATATAAATGTTTCTCTAAGTGTTTCCTTGAATCGTTATTTGGGGTGTGTTTGAGAGATGGGGTACTCTCATTTCTTGTTTGAGAGACAGGGTTCTCCCATTTTGTGTTAGGGAGACAGGGCTCTCTCATTACTTGTCTAAGAGACGGGGCTCTCTTATTGCTTGTGCATCATTTCAAAACTCGACAGTGGACCTGGGGACCAGGTCCTCTTAAGGGGGAGAGATTGTAATGCCCCATTTTTCCAGTTACGCATTACGTTACATTATATTAAATTTCATAATATTTTATGTAATATATTCTTATGCATTTATATGAATTATCATTAGCGTGGAATTTATGTGAATTAATTGATAATGTGCTTAATTGCTATTATGTGACTTTAATTGATTATTTCATAAATGTGTGGACTCAATTGCATATCATGAATTGGAATTAATTGAACACTTTTCCACGAGACAATACTTGTTTGCATCCATTCATATAAATGAGGGACTAAATTGCAAATTATGATGATTCATCATGGTTAGTGGGAGATATTTTATATCATATCATATACATTATATCCCATACATCTCATTCATCTCTTTTTCATTCCATTTTATTTCATTTCATCAAAAGTCCCACACACACTCACACACTAAATACCGATTTTTACACCAAGAAAAGGGCAAGAAGGATTCCATCAAATTTCAAGTTTAATTCAAGGAATTGTGAAGCTAGGATCATCATCATATCATCCTTTCTCATCTTCTTCTTTTCTTTCAAGGTATATGTATGAATATGTGATGAATATCTTGAGCTATATATGATGTAGGGTTTGAGAATTTGGATATGGTTTCTTGTTTAATTGTGATTAGAAGCATGACTTGGATCTCTATACTTGAAAACTTGCATGAATTCTTGAATAATAGGAAGGTGGGATGTGATATTATATAGGGTTTGGTTGAGGAATTCTTGATGATCTATGCATGTTTCCATGGATTATATATTACCTAAATGGTGTATTTATGTTATATGCATGATATATGATTGTTTTGGAGTGTTTTGGTTGAGTTTTGTTGGGGTTTTGCTCCCCTTTCTTCCCTCCACGTACAAGGCCCTGTTTTGCCCCTTTTTTCAGCCCTGGAAGGGTACCCCGGGAGGGTACTTTTGTCCCGAAAAGCTTCTGGACCACTTTACCCGGCCGGGGAATTTTTCCCTTGAACTTTACCCGGCCGGGTACCCCCTCATCCGAACTCCGATTGACCTGATTTTTAAGGCCACGGAAACCTATTGACGTCTAGAAGAACCTCCAATTGGAATAATCTCAATATCCTTTCCCATTTATGAGATATTATCAATTCTTTTAGGTGCACTCGCCTAACTTCAAGCTTATGCCATTTTCTCCTCGCTTTGAACTAGAAAACGAGCCATATATCATCGGAAAGGTCTTTGTGTCTAGTTTCATTCCCAACAAACAAAACTCAATTTCCACTACTAGAATTAAAGATATTCCAGTTTTCCCTCAGCATGTACGTTTCCTAAAATTGTCCAATTTTGCCAAACTTCACCGAAACCTCTTTTATTGCATTCCTTTCACTTCCTTGGCTCCCGTATGTGACTTATATGAGTTATATACTTGGTTTATTGATTAATTAGAAACATTTATGATATTTATTGATTGTACATGCATGATTGATATTCCATGACTTTGTTGTGCATCGTAATTGGTTCATATGAGTCGTGTCTCACAAACACTTGTCCCTTTTTACACAAATCTTCTTCCCGTTCACGAGGAGCAAGCTTTATAATTCTATGCTTGTTAATTTTCGACACAGGTGAGGTTTAATTACTAGATATATAGAACCCGTACAACCCTACGTGATGTTTTCGGCCAAAATGTATATATATATATATATATATATCTCTTTCTCATAATCTCTACCGATTACAAATGATTTTGTGACCTATTGAATAATCGTGTTATTGTGATTGATTGTGTTTTGGCGAGTAAGCATGTCGTGTTCACTTGGGCCCGAGGGTAGTGTATTGAGCCAACCGAGGAGGCAAGGGCTGACGGGTAACTCTTGCACTACCCTCACTCTTTTGGGATCAACTCTAAATCCACTGGGAGGTTTGGTGGAGGAAGAAATCCCGTACGTAGGAGTCATGCTCCTAACGTACATAGTGATTGGGTGGTGGGGCCTTGCAATCCCACCATCACCGGAGGAAGAAGGGATTGAAATTGCTACTTGTGCACAGTAATTGATTGCATGATCACTTAACCGTTTATAACTTAATCATGGTAGTGTTCACTATTGGTGTAAGGTTGGAGAATTGCCCTCACTCGTCGGGCCACTGATTGAATTAAAGTGAATTGATTGATTGATATTGTTAAATTGGATAGTTGTAGTCTCGGGCGAGATCTATCTTATTATTGAACTTATATTGTTCCTTTTGTAAAACCTTACCAGAGACTATAACTTGCATGATATGTGCGCTAATATTTATTTAAACCCCTCACTCAGTCTTTCATAGACTGACACCTCAGATTTTCAGGTTTTGCAGGTTGAGTGCTAGGCGGGATCGAGTCAGGTCTTTTATTTTGTGGGTCTAGCACTTGTCGGTCTCATTTTCATGTACATTATTGATGCTTACGTATATGTATCATTATTGAACTTTATGAAATTTTTGGAAGATGGTTTGTATTGAAGAGATGGAAATGTTGTATATTATGTTTTTGTTTTATTGTTTATGCATGATGGTATTAAATGAGGGTTAGTCCCGCCTAGCTAGTGTTTCTTTTCTCTTGTCATCCGTTCGCTATAGTCTTAGTTCATGTACGGACTATCCATTTCGTATGTGGACTGAGCTATAGTGTGGGGGTGTGGCATCTCGGCATTCCGGGTGCTATATCTTAAGTGGTATCAGAGCCCGGTTGCAAAACCGCGGTTCTAGTGTTGTGTTTCGTGAGTCTAGGTCGAATGGCATAGGATTATTTATTAATTGTGAGTCTTGCATTTTATTTGAACTTACTTGAACTTATGTGACCTTACTTGAATTCTTTGAACTACTTGGATTATGTGCTTTCTTTGTATCTTGTGGTCGTATTTATACTCATTTGCATTCATTAATCAAACATGAATATATAGTGTTGTAATTTCAGGATGCCTCGAGGTCGCCCTCGCCGTGAACATTCTCTAGGTCATAGGAGACATCACCGTGACCGATCTCCTAGGGCCCCTCCACATCCACCTCCTCCGGCTCAACCACAAGATTTTCTCAATTCTATTGTTCATCTTGTGGATCAGAGGATAAGGGATTTTGTTCCTCTAGCACCACCGGCACCACCACAACAACCAATATAGATTCCGGTTGTACTTAAGGAGTTCCAAAATCAGCAACCTCCAAAGTTCTACAAAGGAAATGATATTCAGGCGGAACAGTGGTTGAAAGAAGTTGAGAGGATTTGGGAGTTGGTTCCGTGTGAATCACAAGAGAAAGCCCGGTGCACTATCTCGCTAATACAGGGCGAAGCTTACTCTTGGTGGGAAAGCACCAAAATTGTTCTCGATGCCACCGAGGAAGAAGTCACCTGGGAGGTTTTTGTAAAGGAGTTCAAAAACAAGTTCATTCCTCCATCTTTGCATACTAGGAGACTTAAGGAGTTCACAGAAATTAAATAAGGAGGAAGGTCTGTAGCAGAATATATAGCCGAGTTTGAGAGGTTGTCCAAGTATGCACCCAACATTACAAGTGACGGCTTCCATAAAGCCATGCAATTTGTGCAAGGATTGTGGCCCAACATACAAGCATCAATTGAAGCCGTCAATACTAGTACTTGGAGGAAGGCTACCTCAAAGGCTCTTAAGGTTGAGGATTCCGTGAATGCAAGGAGGCCTATTGCTTACCCCGTACAGGCTGCAAGTATAGAATTAGAACAGGACTTTAACAATGGAAAGAGGTCTATCCAATATCATGCTCTATTACATCAAGAATAGTCTCATAAGAAGAAGAAGAAGAAGAAGAATCGAGCCATTGGAACGGATTTGAGAGTTTCACATACCTCGTCCTCAATATTACCTTCAGGGAAGCCTCTTTGCGCTTATTGTGGACGAGACAACCATACTTTTGAGGGTTGTAGATGGCGGTTGGGTTTATGTATGTGTTGTGGGAGCGAAGAGCATCAAGTGGATATGTGTCCGAAGCGTCGAGAGATGACTTTTAGGGGTCTGAGACCGTTTATTCAAGCCCGTGCAAATGCTCTAGAGAGAAAGGTGCAACATGCAAACGTGGACCCGACTATAGGAGTGGAAGGTACCAACTATATTCATGGCACAACCAATGGTGAACGGTACACTTAACCATGCATATCACGTGTATCATGGATTTTGTTGTTGTTGTTGTATTTATTTTCTTGTTAGTTGCAATTTAATTGTGTATAAATGTTAGTTATGTGATTAACGTGTTTCTACTTGCCCTATGTGACATTTATATAAATGTTTCTCTAAGTGTTTCCTTGAATCGTTATTTGGGGTGTGTTTGAGAGACGGGGTACTCTCATTTCTTGTTTGAGAGACAGGGTTCTCTCATTTCTTGTTGGAGAGACGGGGTGCTCTCATTTTATGTTAGGGAGACGGGGCTCTCTCATTACTTGTCTAAGAGACGGGGCTCTCTTATTGCTTGTGCATCATTTTAAAACTCGACAGTGGACCTGGGGACCAGGTCCTCTTAAGGGGGAGAGATTGTAATGCCCCATTTTTCCAGTTACGCATTACGTTACATTATATTAAATTTCATAATATTTTATGTAATATATTCTTATGCATTTATATGAATTATCATTAGCGTGGAATTTATGTGAATTAATTGATAATGTGTTTAATTGCTATTAGGTGACTTTAATTGATTATTTCATAAATGTATGGACTCAATTGTATATCATGAATTGGAATTAATGGAACATTTTTCCACGAGACAATACTTGTTTGCATCCATTCATATAAATGAGGGACTAAATTGCAAATTATGATGATTCATCATGGTTAGTGGGAGATATTTTATATCATATCATATACATTATATCCCATACATCTCATTCATCTCTTTTTCATTCCATTTTATTTCATTTCATCAAAAGTCCCACACACACTCACACACTAAATACCGATTTTTACACCAAGAAAAGGGCAAGAAGGATTTCATCAAATTTCAAGTTTAATTCAAGGAATTGTGAAGCTAGGATCATCATCATATCATCCTTTCTCATCTTCTTCTTTTCTTTCAAGGTATATGTATGAATATGTGATGAATATCTTGAGCTATATATGATGTAGGGTTTGAGAATTTGGATATGGTTTCTTGTTTAATTGTGATTAGAAGCATGACTTGGATCTCTATACTTGAAAACTTGCATGAATTCTTGAATAATAGGAAGGTGGGATGAGATATTATATAGGGTTTGGTGGAGGAATTCTTGATGATCTATGCATGTTTCCATGGATTATATATTACCTAAATGGTGTATTTATGTTATATGCATGATATATGATTGTTTTGGAGTGTTTTGGTTGAGTTTTGTTGGGGTTTTGCTCCCCTTTCTTCCCTCCACGTACAAGGCCCTGTTTTGCCCCTTTTTTCAGCCCTAGAAGGGTACCCGGGAGGGTACTTTTGTCCCGAAAAGCTCTGGACCACTTTACCCGGCCGGGGAATTTTTCCCTTGAACTTTACCCGGCCGGGTACCCCCTCATCCGAACTCCGATTGACCTGATTTTTAAGGCCACGGAAACCTATTGACGTCTAGAAGAACCTCCAATTGGAATAATCCCAATATCCTTTTCCATTTATGAGATATTATCAATTCTTTTAGGTGCACTCGCCTAACTTCAAGCTTATGCCATTTTCTCCTCGCTTTGAACTAGAAAACGAGCCATATATCATCGGAAAGGTCTTTGTGTCTAGTTTCATTCCCAACAAACAAAACTCAATTTCCACTTCTAGAATTAAAGATATTCCAGTTTTCCCTCAGCATGTACGTTTCCTAAAATTGTCCAATTTTGCCAAACTTCACCGAAACCTCTTTTATTGCATTCCTTTCACTTCCTTGGCGCCCGTATGTGACTTATATAAGTTATATACTTTGTTTATTGATTAATTAGAAACATTTATGATATTTATTGATTGTACATGCATGATTGATATTCCATGACTTTGTTGTGCGTCGTAATTGGTTCATATGAGTCGTGTCTCACAAACACTTATCCCTTTTTACACAAATCTTCTTCCCGTTCACGAGGAGCAAGATTTATAATTCTATGCTTGTTAATTTTCGACACAGGTGAGGTTTAATTACTAGATATATAGAACCCGTACAACCCTACGTGATGTTTTCGGCCAAAATGTATATATATATATATATCTTTCTCATAATCTCTACCGATTACAAATGTTTTTGTGACCTATTGAATAATCGTGTTATCGTGATTGATTGTGTTTTGGCGAGTAAGCATGTCGTGTTCACTTGGGCCCCAGGGTAGTGTATTGAGCCAACCGAGGAGGCAAGGGCTGACGGGTAACTCTTGCACTACCCTCACTTTTTTGGGATCAACTCTGAATCCTCTGGGAGGTTTGGTGGAGGAAGAAATCCCGTACGTAGGAGTCATGCTCCTAACGTACATAGTGATTGGGTGGTGGGGCCCTGCAATCCCACCATCACCGGAGGAAGAAGGGATTGAAATTGCTACTTGTGCACAGTAATTGATTGCATGATCACTTAACCGTTTATAACTTAATCATGGTAGTGTTCACTATTGGTGTAAGGTTGGAGAATTGCCCTCACTCGTCGGGCCACTGATTGAATTAAAGTGAATTGATTGATTGATATTGTTAAATTGGATAGTTGTAGTCTCGAGCGAGATCTATCTTATTATTGAACTTATATTGTTCCTTTTATAAAACCTTACCCGAGACTATAACTTGCATGATATGTGCGCTAATATTTATTTAAACCCCTCACTCAGTCTTTCATAGACTGACACCTCACATTTTCAGGTTTTGCAGGTTGAGTGCTAGGCGGGATCGAGTCAGGTCTTTTATTTTGTGGGTCTAGCACTTGTCGGTCTCATTTTCATGTACATTATTGATGCTTACGTATATGTATCGTTATTGAACTTTATGAAATTTTTGGAAGATGGTTTGTATTGAAGAGATGGAAATGTTGTATATTATGTTTTTGTTTTATTGTTTATGCATGATGGTATTAAATGAGGGTTAGTCCCGCCTAGCTAGTGTTTCTTTTCTCTTGTCACCCGTTCACTATAGTCTTAGTTCATGTACGGACTATCCATTTCGTATGTGGACTGAGCTATAGTGCGGGGGTGTGGCATCTCGGCATTCCGGGTGCTACATCTTAAGTGGTATCAGAGCCCGGTTGCAAAACCGCGGTTCTAGTGTTGTGTTTCCTGAGTCTAGGTCGAATGGCATAGGATTATTTATTAATTGTGAGTCTTGCATTTTATTTGAACTTACTTGAACTTATGTGACCTTACTTGAATTCTTTGAACTACTTGGATTATGTGCTTTCTTTGTATCTTGTGGTCGTATTTATACTCATTTGCATTCATTAATCAAACATGAATATATAGTGTTGTAATTTCAGGATGCCTCGAGGTCGCCCTCGCCGTGAACATTCTCCAGGTCATAGGAGACATCACCGTAACCGATCTCTTAGGGCCCCTTCACATCCACCTCGCTCCTCCTGCTCAACCACAAGATTTTCTCAATTCTATTGTTCGTCTTGTGGATCAGATGATAAGGGATTTTGTTCCTCCAGCACCACCGGCACCACCACAACAACCAATATAGATTCCGGTTGTACTTAAGGAGTTCCAAAATTAGCAACCTCCAAAGTTCTACAAAGGAAATGATATTCAGGCGGAACAGTGGTTGAAAGAAGTTGAGAGGATTTGGGAGTTGGTTCCGTGGGAATCACAAGAGAAAGCCCGGTGCACTATCTCGCTAATACAGGGCGAAGCTTACTCTTGGTGGGAAAGCACCGAAATTGTTCTCGATGCCACCGAGGAAGAAGTCACCTGGGAGGCTTTTCTAGAGGAGTTCAAAAACAAGTTCATTCCTCCATCTTCGCGTACTAGGAGACTTAAGGAGTTCGCATAAATTAAATAAGGAGGAAGGTCTGTAGCAGAGTATATAGCCGAGTGAGAGGTTGTCCAAGTATGCACCCAACATTGCAAGTGACGGCTTCCGTAAAGCCATGCAATTTGTGCAAGGATTGCGGCCCAACATACAAGCAGCAATTGAAGCCGTCAATACTAGTACTTGGAGGAAGGCTACCTCAAAGGCTCTTAAGGTTGAGGATTCGGTGAATGCAAGGAGGCCTATTGCTTACCCCGTACAGGTTGCAAGTTTAGAATTAGAACAGGACTTTAACAATGGAAAGAGGTCTATCCAATATCATGCTCCGTTACATCAAGAAGAGTCTCATAAGAAGAAGAAGAAAAAGAAGAAGAATCGAGCCATTGGAACGGGTTTGAGAGTTTCACATACCTCGTCCTCAATATTACCTTCGGGGAAGCCTCTTTGCGCTTATTGTGGACTGGACAACCATACTTTTGAGGGTTGTAGATGGCGGTTGGGTTCATGTATGCGTTGTGGGAGCAAAGAGCATCAAGTAGATACGTGTCCGAAGCATCGAGAGATGACTTTTAGGGGTCTGAGACCGTTTATTCAAGCCCGTGCAAATGCTCTAGAGAGAAAGGTGCAACTTGCAAACGTGGACCCGACTATAGGAGTGGAAGGTACCAACTATATTCATGGCACAACCAATGGTGAACGGTACACTTAACCATGCATATCACGTGTATCACGGATTTTGTTGTTTTTGTTGTTGTATTTATTTTCTTGTTAGTTGCAATTTAATTGTGTATAAATGTTAGTTATGTGATTAACGTGTTTCTACTTGCCCTATGTGACATTTATATAAATGTTTCTCTAAGTGTTTCCTTGAATCGTTATTTGGGGTGTGTTTGAGAGACGGGGTACTCTCATTTCTTGTTTGAGAGACAGGGTTCTCTCATTTCTTGTTGGAGAGACGGGGTGCTCTCATTTTGTGTTAGGGAGACTGGGCTCTCTCATTACTTGTCTAAGAGACGGGGCTCTCTTATTGCTTGTGCATCATTTTAAAACTCGACCCAGGTCCTCTTAAGGGGGAGAGATTGTAACGCCCCATTTTTCCAGTTATGCATTACGTTACATTATATTAAATTTCATAATATTTTATGTAATATATTCTTATGCATTTATATGAATTATCATTAGCGTGGAATTTATGTGAATTAATTGATAATGTGTTTAATTGCTATTATGTGACTTTAATTGATTATTTCATAAATGTGTGGACTCAATTGCATATCATGAATTGGAATTAATTGAACATTTTTCCATGAGACAATACTTCTTTGCATCTATTCATATAAATGAGGGACTAAATTGCAAATTATGATGATTCATCATGGTTAGTGGGAGATATTTTATATCATATCATATACATTATATCCCATACATCTCATTCATCTCTCTTTCATTCCATTTTATTTCATTTCATCAAAAGTCCCACACACACTCACACACTAAATACCGATTTTTACACCAAGAAAAAGGCAAGAAGGATTTCATCAAATTTCAAGTTTAATTCAAGGAATTGTGAAGCTAGGATCATCATCATATCATCCTTTCTCATCTTCTTCTTTTCTTTCAAGGTATATGTATATATATGTGATGAATATCTTGAGCTATACACTACCAGAAAAACGCCCTAGAGTAACGGATTTAGCAACGGATTTTGGCCCTATTATCAATGGATTTCGGCTTAGCAACGGATTTAGCAACGAAAATTTTTCGTTGCTATAACCCTCGTGGTTAATCTGTACCAACGGATTTAGCAACGAATTATTAGCAACGGATATTAGCAATGGAATTTGCAACGAATTTATAGCAACGAATTTAGCAACGAATTACTACCCACGGAAATTAGCAACGGTTTTAGCAACGAATTTTCCGTTGTAGACCAACTGATAATTAATTAATTTTTTGATTTTTTGCAACGGAATTTTCGTTGCAAAATTCGTTGCAAAATGTAAAAATTCAAATTAATAAATTAAAATTTTATTTGTGGGGCCCAAGAGCCCCCAAGCCACCCTGGTTCGACCCACCCTACCGAGCCACTGCCCCAACCCCAGGTGCCTCATAATTAATTTGAATAATTTGTGCAAGGCGAGATTCGAGCCTGGGTCTCCAGGGAACAAGGTTGGACTCCCAACCAACTCGGCTAGCTTCATTGTTGGTATAATGAGGTTTTTTTATATATATAACAACAATAACATATTCATACTTTAATTTTAAGCAATTATTATATTAAGTTTAAATATAAGTATTTTTCAAATATAATTTTATATTAAATATAATCATATATATCCGTAAATAATTGCATTAAGCATTGTTAAAAATATACACTTCGGTATTTTAATTATAATGTATGTACTTTAAGTATAATATATCATACTACTAAACAAATATTAAATATTTTAATGATTTATATTGTATATTATACCTTATAATTAACATAAATTTTAAGAAAAAGAACAAAATCTAATAGCAATTGTGATACATTTGCATTATAATTAGTCTGAGTAAGTGGAGTTGGGTCTGCACTAAAATTTTCATATGATATTTTCATTTTATTAGGAATTTAACTTGGACTTGTAAATCTACTTAAATTAATATGACTATAAATAATTCAATTTTGTAGCTAGTTAATTGGTTTATAAGAGTATAATATGACAAATTAAAAATTAGAATAAAATTTAAAATAACATTTTTCTATCCAATTTTGTATCAAATAAAAATATGATAGGTTTTTTTTTATCATATTCCACAAATATATGAAGTATTCACTTATACATTTGTATTATTTAGCAATCATACGTAGTTGAATAACTTAATGAAGAATTATTTTATTAATATGAAACATTTATATTTGAATTAGTAGAATTATATCTAAATATTGAAGAATTATTGTGTTATGTAGCTGTTAGATGTTAAATGAAGAATTTTTCTTTTAATATATAGTAGTACTTATATTTAACTTTGTAGAACTATATCTAAATATATATTAAGAAATTATTGTGTTTTGCAACTGTTAGAGGTTAGATGAAAAACTTTTCTCTTAATATGAAGTATTTACATTTGAATTTCGAGTATTATATATGAATTTCAAGGAATTATTGTGCTACGCAACTGTTAGTTACGTTATTAAATAAAAAACTTTTCTTTGAATAACATTATGTAATTGTATTAAGCATTGTTAGATATACACTTCTGTGTTTTAATTATAATGTATGTACTTTAAGTAATAAATATATCATACTACTAAATAAATATGACATATTTTAATGATTTATATTGTAATGACAATCAAATATTCATACTAACTTGAATTACTTATTTAAGTATTTGTTATTTGTTAAAATATAAATATAATAGATAATAGAGCTCGCATATTATATAGTATTAAATTCTACATAAACCCCAAGCATGTATATATATATATATATATCAACTTAAGTATATTTGAATTTATTTGAATTATATCTAAAAATTAAGAAATTATTGTGTTATGCAACCGTTACATATTAAATGAAAAACTTTTCTCTTAATATTGAAGTATTTACATGCGAATTTCGAGCGTTATATATGTGAATATTAAGGAATTATTGTGTTATGCACATTTTTAATAATTTATAATGTATATTATACCTTATAATATATAAATAATACAAATTTTCTATCAAATAAAAATATTCAAGGCTTTTATATATGAAAGGTTATTTTATACAAATATGAATTCAATATAATTCCCGAACATATGATCATATAATCTTCGAACATATGAATTCTACTAAATTTTTAATCAACTATTTATAGCAACGAATTTTTCGTTGCTAAATTATAAGTATTCTATTATTTTTTAATTAAATATTTATAGCAACGGATTTTTCGTTGCTAAATAATAAATATATTATTAATTTTTTAATCATATGTTTATAGCAACGGAAAACTTTTTTATATTTATTTATTTTTATTTCTTTTTTTTTCTTCCTTATAGCAACGAAAAATCCGTTGCTAAATAGCCACGGATTTTCCATCGCTAATATTTTTCATATTTATTAATTTTTATTTCTTTTTTGTCTTCCATATAGCAACGAAAAATCAAATAGCAACGGAAAATATTTTTTTATATTTATTTATTTTTATTTCTTCCTTATAGAAACGAAAAATCCTTTGCTAAATAGCAACGGATTTTTCGTTGCTAATATTTGTCATATTTATTTATTTTTATTTCTTTTTTGTCTTCCATATAGCAACGGAAAATCCGTTGCTATTTAGTCAACGGATTTTCCATTGCTAATATTTTTTATATTTATTTCTTTTTATTTCTTTTTTTTCTTTCATATAGTAACGAAAAATCCGTTGCTAAATAACAATGGATTTTCCGTTGCTAAAATAGCAATGAAATTTTCGTTGCAAATATTTATAAATATTAATCCGTTGCTGATTTTTCATTGCAAATATTTATAAATATTAATCCGTTGCTAAAATAGCAACGGATTTTTCGTTGCAAATATTTATAAATATTATATTATTTTTTATTAGGTTTTTATTTTAATAGCAACGGAATTTCCGTCGCTATATATACCAATTTATTTATTTTTTGTATTATTTAATTTTAGCAACGAAAAATTCGTTGCTATTTTTTTTCATATATAGCAACGGATTTAGCAACGAAAATTCCGTTGCTAAAGCATTTTGCCACGAAATTTTTTTTCGTTGCTATATCCATTACTAAATAGCAACGAATAATTTCCGTTGCTATATGACAGATTTCTAGACACGTTTAAACCTGTTTAACTAGACAAAGTCCCCATCCCATTACGCATTAAACCTGGTTTGAAACAGATTGAAACAGGTATCAAAAAAGCTAAATGCGAATTCAACTTCATTTACACAGATGAAACAGATCGTTTGCTGAGAAAAATATTAGCCAACTTGAAGCGGTACTCGGCGATACTACATGTCTCGGCATATGTATCGAACGCTGCGGAGTCTCGAACAAGCTTCTCACTGTAGAGACATAGTAATACGCCACAGTCATTGCTCCCCTTGTCCTGAATTCTCATTTGTGCTCGCACCAATTCCCTCTTTTTTGAACAAATGACAACTCTGTTCTTACGCCACAACTTCCAGAGGAAATCGGAGTATAAATCGACATCGACGGAAGCTTCTGCTATATGCATTGAGTTGTAATGACTGAAACGTTGTTGCACGGTCTCATATACCAACATATGCCAGTGAGCATTTGTCAGTAAATGGAAAACAATATAACGATTGTTGAACATAACGATGGTAGACACATCGTTCAGGGTCATGACATATTCCTGGTTCATGTTTTTCGTCATAAAATCGGCGATTGAAGATGGTGCAATATAAGGGACAGTCTTATTATTTGACTTTCCTTTTACCCTGCTATTCAAATTGCTCACAAAATCAGCCGACACATGAGGTTTGACAAAATGCACATACACTACTAGAAAAACGGGTTTTTGTGACGCCTAAAAGCGTCATGAAAAGTGGCCTTTTGTGACGCTTTCGATTTTGTGACGCTTACTAAAAGCGTCACGTAAGTAAGCGTGATAATAGGTTATTGTGACGCTGTTATTATGACGGTTTAAAGCGTCATTATAGCCGAGATATTGTGACGCTTTCCAGCGTCATATGTGATGATATTGTGACGCTTTTCAGTGTCATGTTTAATGTTTAACTACTTTAACTAACTATTAATAGGACACTTAAAAGCGTCACAATAAACGTTAACATGACGCAATGAAGCGTCATTAAAAGCATGATATGCTGATGGAAAAAGTCATAATCAAGGGTATTATGACAAAGAAAAGCGTCACAATAAATTGTATTATGACGCGAGAAAGCGTCATAACAAAGTTTGTTATGACGGAAGTTAGCGTCACAATAAGCTATGTTAGGATGAAATAAAGTGTCACGTTAAATGATATTATGGCGGAGTAAAGCGTCCCATTACATGATATTATGACGAATAAAAGCGTCACGATAAAATATATTATGACGGAATAAAGCGTCATGATATACATAATATTATGCAATTAATATTAATATTGGAATTATATTGTCCCTAATAATTGTAATTCTATTCTAGAAATTTACTCTCAACAAAGAAATATAAATAACAACATAATTTAAAAAACTCAATCAAATAACATAATAATACTATGTGCACAATATTTCCAATCCAAAATAATATTAATTACAATTTGTACCTAATATATGATATTGGCCAAATCCAAAAAAATGACAAAAGGTGAAGTATCAAAGCTGGCCACTTACAGTACTTAGAGTAGTTGGGTATTAAACTAAAACAAACCAAGTCCCACAAATGGTGTCAATCTTGAGCCATAGCAACCTATATAAAAAATCCATTATTGTAGTCAATATGAAATAGGTACGAAATAAAATTTCTTAGAGCTAATGAATAACCCTTACCAAATGTTTTCGCCATGGAACCACCTCCCCAATTGCATCACCAATAGTTTTGAAATGTGATGTGGGTCGAATTAACTCTTCTTCAACTTCCACTGCAACATGGATGACCACCTCGAACCAATTATTTCCCAACTCTTTTTGATGGATCTAAACTTTGAAGACAACCAATCGCCACGGTTTTAGATGAATCAAACATACTCTTTAATAACACTTTTGATCCAACCTACGTAATTTAGACAAACCAAAGAAGAAAATTAATATCAAAAACTGTCTTGACAAACTACGAAAAAAAAATTATTCTGATTTTAAAAAATGCACAGAAATATAATAACCATACAAGGGACTGCTGACGTTAATTCGGATTGATGTATGCACTGTACCATACAGAAATATGTCGGTGCAATTATCCCTAAAATATATGTGACAGTTAAGAGTAGATATACAATAACAAATCTCTTATCATCATATGTTGCTAGCAATAATTAAATACCTTACTTCCCCATTTCAGAAAGAAAAAGGAAAAAGAAAAGTGTGACATTTGCTCTCCCTTGGGGCACCGAATATTATAAGCTTTAATTCGGAACGTGAAATGCATGGGATTACAAGTAGATCAGAAAATACATGACATTTACTTTGCTAAACAGCCATATAATTAGTTGAAGCAAATAGATCAAATAATTAGATACATATTAAGGAAAATAATATTTACAATATGTACCATTACCCTTTTAAACTAACCAATTTTAACTATGTCGTATAGGTAATGTGTTTTAGTCTAATTGATGAGGATAGTTGAGTAACCACCAATGATCTATTAAAAAAAATTAACTATTTCATTTCCGTGAATATAGTCTATACCATCATACCATTACTTTTATCAAAGTGAGTTTACTTCACATCTTAAAATAGCATATAAATCCTTCTTCCACTGTAATTCATGTCTGAATTCCCCTTTTGTGTAATAAACTAAAGTTAATTATTCATATTCCTTGTCCTAAATAGGACAAATGGAATAAGCTTTACAAGCTAAAGTCTCATGAGTGGGATTTTCTCCTATGTACTAGGCATTTCTCGTTATATTTGTTTGAGTTGTTTATAAGTTATGCCAGACTCCAACAATATATGGGAAGTTCTTGATTTTTAATCAAAATTTAAAAGCAACAGAGAAACTAGTTCTTGAAAGTGAAAACTAGTTCTTGAAAGTGAAACTTGGCCATAATTGAAATGCTTTTCTAACCTTCTCTTCAACAACCTAGATTCAAAGTTCAAACAACCTTTTGACTCCATATTTTCAGAACCTAGATTCACAAAATACTAAGCAATAATTAAACTTTCTATTCATATTCATCTCTCAAGATCCAGAAGATTTTCTTATGAAGTCTATAAAAAACAATGTTCAAAGGATCAAGAATGGGCAAAATGTACCTGTAGAGGAATAATGTTCATTGATGACGATGTGGATGGGCGAAATGTTGTATCATGAAATCGAGATGAAGATGATGAAGGGACTCTAGTTGTTTCTGGAGGGGAGTTGTCCGGTGCTCGTTGCGTGTTCATTTTTAGAAGTTCCTGTATTTGTCTATTTTGTTCTTGTACAATTTGCTTCAATTCATCAATGTCTTTCTTGTAAGTCATGTGCATCCGAGAAGACTTACCTCGAACTCGGATATCACCATATACATTTGAAGTAGAGATCCCATAGCCAAACATTCGTACTCTTCCCCATTTGTCTTCTCCAACAACATGAGAAAATATATGCATCAAAGTAAGAAAAAACAAACATGTGATAAAGAAAAAAAAAATGGGGTACAAAGAAACCTTCATTTCCTCACGGATTTGAGAGAAACTCCTTTTTCCTGTGATATGCATCATTGTCTTTTGTGCCCTATTGTCTTTGTTTTGCGCACTAATTTTCTAACAACGAACAAAAGAATAACAAAAAATTCATCAATTTAATAATATGGAGCTTAACTACAATTCATGCCAAATTTTCTTACCCGATATTTATCACTACTCCAACGAATAACAAGATTCTTCCATTGATCAGGAAGAACTCTTTCATCATTCGTATCAGGCCGCTTCCTCAAGTTTTCCTCCATTGATGCGTTTGGATCAAAGTACTTACTTTTGACTCTATTTTTCCAAGTTCTCCAACTTTTTGATAAAGTATCCCAAGCTACGTTCTCAAAGTCGAATGTTCCACAAAATTTCTCCTAAAATTTAGAATCATTTTAGTTAGTACCAACCTTTTAAATATTAACAAATAATGTATGTAAAGTAACAGTGCTATCAATATGAAGGTTTACACCATCACCTTAATAAGCTCGATCAAGTTCTTCTTAATAGACATTGGTACTTTATGCCAATCTTCATAGTCAAGTGGGATCAATGATCTATTTCTAACCAAAGTACCAATGGCTTCCCAAGATTGTCAAACTCCACTTCAACTTGTTCTTTTCTAGCCCATACATGTGGCATTTTAGTCGGTCCACGAGTTTTTACGTTAACCATATTTCCTACAACAAAAGTTTAACAAAATAAAAATACAAAACACCCCCATTTGAAAATGTGCAAAATATTATACTTCAAGCTTACCTCCATTGTCGGTCAAGTCTGCATCCACATCATTTAAATGAAGATCAGATGAATTAGTTTCTGTAGCAAGCCTACCACGTTTAGTGCACCTAGCAGCCTCCAACACTATACAATATGTAAAAAGTAGAAGTTAGTTTCTTATAAAGCCAACGGGCATCACACATTTAAACTGCTATCAGTTAAAACGAGCTGATCAAGAAAGTAAACCATATGAGATGTAATATAAAATAACTTGATTACAGAAAGAATAACTCTAAACCCACTATTTAAGAAAGTCGAACCTTTTTAAAAATAATCCAAGTCCTAAGTACTCAGAATAATAATAGTATGGATTCGTTTCCAACAGGTCCATTTCAGATTTCTTATAATAATCCAAGTCCTAAGTCCTAAGTACTTATAATAATAATATTCCTAAGTCCATTTCAGATTTCTTATCCAGCAGGTCTAATAAATGATAGAAAAAAGCTAGAAAACAATGATCAAGCCTTTCCAACCAAAAAAAATTATATCATTTCTTGTTTCCATCTGCTAAAGTATTCCTTTTTTTGTGGCAAATTTCAAAAAAAATTTAGGAGCTATACTCCAATATTCCTGAATTTCAGCACTCTTGTTCATTGTTCATGGAGCACTCTTGTTGCTAAAATTTAGGACCTACCTATATTCTCGTCTTGTTCATGGAGCACTCTTGTTGCTTGGAATTGGCATTCTCGGATACTATCACGGCCAACTCCACCACGTTTAGATTGTCTCATATCTACAAACATAAAAACAGCCATGAAAATGCAAGAAAAACAGAAAAAATAGTATCATGAACTTGTAAAAAAAATACAAATTAAAGAAACAAATAAACTAGTACTACTTTTCCCCCAGAATTTCAGCCTAAATTTCCTCGAAATCATTTTCCTGTAAAGCATCTACAGGAATTTGGGATGCCCCTTCACGTATCCAATCAATTGTTTCTTCTTCATCAATTGGTAGATTACGACTTATTATGCTCTGTAATATGGTATCAACCCTATCACTAGTCAAGTCTCCTCCATCATCAAACCGATCCCTGGCTTTTGTTTTGACCACAACTTTCCAATCCTTTTCACTGGGATCATCCACATAAAATACTTGCTCAACTTTACTTGCAAGAGCAAAAGGCTCGTGTTGGCGCTTTATATTTGAAAAATTGGTCATTGACTAGAAACAAGAGTTGGACCTTTCTAAGAAGGCAAGGAAAAACATAAAATAAGTTTATCATGTCAGAAATCTAGGAAGCAAACAATAATAATAAGCTGAACCATAATAAGAACACACCTGATGTCACTTTATTTAGCTTTATAATATGCTTTCTTGGATCTTGAATGATAATAATAGTGTTCTGATAATTGCAGCAGTAATATACATAATTCTTGAAACTTTATATAAATTTGTGAACTCCTATGTTTATTCTTTTGAGTTAAATTACCATTTACATAAATCTGTCTAATGTATTTAACCACCATTTAAATAGCAGCACATATGAATTCCTGACCAACCCTTTTGCCATATCCATATCAAATTACATCAACAATGCCCCGGTCTAAGGTATGAACAGAAAACTCAGCATACAATGGGTGATCAGTCTATTGAAAATTAAGAATTAAGATAAATGATCAGAATTTAGATAACAAATTCATAATAAGAGGGAAAATGTAAGTCGAGTTACATAACAAGTTTCATCACATATCTAGATAAAAACATTCAACCAAACACCATCATGACTAATACATAGTTTCCTTGGTCTAGTTTACTAAACAACATCATATCACCTAATCCAACCATTGCTTAGAATATGATTAAGATTAACATGTTTGAGCCCAATTAATAAAATATAAAAAACCACAACTAAAATGCTTGAGAAATTAAATATTACAAAAAAGTAGTCCCTCCCTCTTTTGGCAATCATTATATTGTTTCCGCTTTCTTACTCTGTATTTCACATTTCTCACAACTCATAAATCTAACAATTTCATTTTTTCTTTTTCAAATTTATAATGAATCTGTTTTCAGAGCCTGCATATTACCCTCTTTGTGTAAACATCTGAAACTCTGCAGGATAGCTGCAGAAATGTCTCTAGGACCAAAAGGGACAATTATTTCTATTTATTTTTCTTGTTTAACATCAATACCAAGAAAACTGCCACCCCTTTAATGTTTTGAGTTTTACTTTTTATTTCTTGAAATACTTTAATGTTCTGAAATGAGTACTTCAATGGTCCAACATATTTCGTATCAGATATTCAGATAGAGAGCCTTTGCTAATTGCTTCTGCAAATACCAAACAAGAAACCCTTTTCAAATTCAGTAAGAATGATAAACTAACTCAGGATGAAAGTTATCTTGATAATTCAAAGAAATTCAAAAGATCTCCGAGATGAAGATCAGATATAAGTCCTCTCCCGTGAACAGGCACTCAAAATTGAACAGACAAAGTCTCGGACTAAAACCCAATTCAGTGAGATAGATAATAGATTAATACCACTTTGACAAGAAGTTTTTGTAATTTCTCAAACCACAGGGGATGTGTTTGATTACATGGGCCAAACTTCAGGGTATGTCGGTTTATACAGCCCTTATTATTATTAACTAGAAAGTTTGAACCTTCTCATATTTTCTGGAAATACACTTATTTGGATTATCTTACCTTGATGCAGTTGCAATTCCTTTGGCAATAGGATCCTTAAATCCTAAGTTGTCAAGAGTTGCCTGAACAAAGTTGGCGCCAACAAGTCCCGTTATTACGACAACTGCTGCTGTGAGAGATGGATTGGCACCTGAAACAAATATGGAAAAAAGAAGCAGCTATTACTGTATTTTACTGTTAATCACATTGTTTCAATTTAAAAATCATGATAAAATAATGTTTCGGACCTTCGAAGAAAGATATGATGCTGAGAGCAAGTGCAACAGTGATGCATCTGGGAAGAACTGATATGGTCAATGATGGTTCAAGACCAACCAAACGACCGATCAGGGCCGTCGAATACAACGAGAAAACAGTGGACAGGATCACAGAGGTGAATATCTCTGCTGCATGTCTCTTAACCAACTGCAGAATACAATCAGAAGAAAATATTGAAAGCATCTATATAAATAATAGTCAATTTAGTTACCTTTCTCTGTTGTACATGCTGAGTTAAAAATCGACCAGATTCAACAGAGTCTCGACTGAGTCACCTAACTACCACCATCACTACAATCTAATGCCATGGTTGGTGAAAGGTTGGGCCCAACAAATTAAGTTTTTTCAAGTATACAACAGTCTGAACTTGGTAAATGATGATTAATTTCACCAGCATACATACTATGACTGAAAAGAAGACAATTACCAGAATCCAAAAGGTCACTCAGACTTCATTCTGAATTGACAATTCTAAACCAACAAGTTTTTTCCTTCCTCAAGTTTGCCAAAGAAAGTTATCAAGTCATCACACTGAAGTGCATAACAGAATCGCAAGTGAGTCTATCAATACAAGCACCAATTTGGCCTAAAATTGCAATGATTTTTTACACATTTACAATAACTAACAGATGCAAAGCAATCAGATGTTGCAGACAAAATGGGCAATTCGAAAGAGGACTACAACCCAGCAAATTTAATTTGAACCAGCACATATCAACAAATTAGTGAAACTTCGGATACGGGAACTAACCTGACACGTTTGTTGTACGAAAGACTAGTAGAAGAAATCGACTAACTTCATCTGTTGAAGGTGAAAGAGCAGAAAATTAGGATATGCACAAACCTAAAAAAATCATGTTTATATAAAATGGAAAAAAACCCTTTTACGGGTTCAATAGCTCCGGTCAGACTGACAAACCTCTTCCATTGTGAAAATCCAAAAAATCCGCGATCTTTAGGCCTATGGGTGGAATTTATTGAGCGAGCAGCTTGTAAATCTGAAACCAAGAAGACCAGATCAGAAATTTAATTTACAGAATGGGTTGCATGTTTCAGGGCCAGATTGGCGGAAAATTTTTAGGGAGAGGAAGCAAGACTTTACCATTTCAGTGGCGCAGCGGCGGAGCTCTAGAATCAAACCTCTCATTGAATTTCGTTGGATTTCCCCTTGGTTGAATTTCGTTGGATTTCTTTGCGAGGAACCTCTGATTTCTTTGAATAATGTTAAAACCTCACAGATTCAGCTTTCCATCGAAGGGTTGGGAGGGCAGCGACGCAGCGGAGGAGCAGTTAGGCAGCGACGCAGCGGCAGATCTCTGGAGCGGTGTAACCTCAATTTCTTCAATTTTGGTTGAGTTTGTTCAATTTCACCTCAGATGCCTCAATTTTCTTTCTTTGATCTTTGATAAATTGCAAATGTGCTTCCCGATGCTTCCACTTTTTTTTTTTGTCCAACAAATATTTCCCTCATTTTTTTCGGTCCAAACCCGCCAAACATTACCGCCTAAAATCCATCCTCTTCCAATAAAATTAAAGAACAAATCATATTTTATAAAATATATACTATATTGAGACGCTTATATATATAAGCGTCACGATAAATCTATTATATTGTGACGCTTTTAAAAAAAATGTCTCATTATTATTAATTTAGTTGATAAATATTATATTAATAAACAAAAATTAGATCTAATTTAACGGATTTACAAAAAGCGTCACAATAGGCGGTCTGTTATGACGCCTTTTCAAAAGCGTCATATTAGAGCGTCATAACAGACTGTTTTTCTAGTAGTGATAATGGAATTTCGGCCAAACGTGATTAAGACTTGTTATCAGGCCGCAATAAGACATAATAACGTTGTCATTGGTCTCTTTCCCCGTAACTAGATCGTGTAGATCTTCAACAAAGACAAAACTTGACTCACTATTATACACATCTTCGCCTCTGCAAAAGGTTATAATAAAAAAATCAACATGCTTCACTCAACTAAGTTCATTTAATGAAATTAAGAGCACTTATTGTTGCGACTCCGAGTAGTTCATAATCAACTCAAATGCCCTAGCACATTGCTCATCAGTGACCCCCTCACAGCCTGGGGCCTCCTTAGGCCTACTGTCCACCTGAGCCTCAGTAAACACAACCTGATAAACAGGTATCAAATCAAATACACGCACATAAACAAAAGCCATTGTAATATTAAATCCTGTGGAAATCATTGTCTCACTATTTCTTCCACATGCTCCCTCACATCATTCTTCCGCTTAGATCTAACCTCATCTCGACCGGAGTCACTATCATCGTCGAAATCCCCTTCCCAAGCAGCTTCACCCTCCTCACTCAAATCAACCTGCACTCCTTCGTCGACACATTCAATTTCCTCTTCCACAAAATCGGTTTGCACTCCCTGGTCGACACCTTTTGCTTTCTCATCCTCTTCTAGGCGCTCAACCTCAACCACTTCGTCAACAAAAAATATTTCTTCGACTTCACCCAAACTTTTCTCCACTTTACAAGCTGCTCGTACAGGAACAATCTGCGCATTTTTAGAGCAACGGACTTCACAAATAAGTTGAATAAAAATAAAATATTGGTTCAATGAATTTAGCAGGCTTAGGATTTACATCCGACTGCCATATACTTTCCAAAGCCTTCTTTGCATTCTCTTTTGTATTAGGCAGTGCACTCCCCTTCCATTTGAACCACTGAGGGAATGCTACCAACCTTCACGAGATGCCAAACTTCGGAATTCTTTCATGAAACCATGCCTGCCATAAAAAAGATCATAAGCACGAGTGTATATATGTATAAAATGACACAATCTAGTAAAAACAAGCCAACAACTTACCAACAAACCCATAGTACAACCATCAAGGAAATCATGCTTATCCACAACATGTTTCTTAATAGCTTTGATCAAGAAAATATGAGCCGCCATGCCCTACACGTAATGACCAATCCTGGCCAAATCATCAACATAAAGGACAAGCGCAGCAGACACACGTTTACTGCTTCGTGGGAACAACAAACAATTGAAAACGTATAAAATATACATTGGTAAAAAATCATCAATCCCGTCATCATCAGACCTTCTAACGAATTCCCGTAGTTTAGACTCAATGTTAGCACGAGAGACATTGTCAATCTTATTGCCGAAATGCTTGGTCAGTGTATTGGATTTAATCTGGCCCAATACCATGACGGGATGACCGACATGCCGCATTCCTATAACAATGCTGAATTCCTTCTCACAAAATACAACTTCTTCGCTTCCAAATTTAAAGGTATTAGTGTTGTAGTTGTAGTAATCCACCAAGAAGCCAACTCTGTTGATGCTCCCCTTGTGAACAGGCGCTACCAACAAACAACCAAATGGCGAATTTTTGACAACTTCAACTTGAGCGGGAGATATTTGGCCACGAATTTCAGACATAACCTAACTGAATCTCTCCACTACGCACTGATGCAAGATGGAAACCACCCGCTTCTTCGAAACCGTTACCTCATCATCCACCTGGACATTTACCTCTGAACTTTTTCCCTTTCCCCTGCTTGTTCCAGTCGGGGAAGGAACAATCATCAAAGACGTCGTCGGCAACGAGCGCACCATTTATGGAAAAAATTGGATTTAATTATTTAACAACAAAATACTGAAACCCTTGTTTGTTGAGTTAAAAGAATCAAGTACCAAATAGATATAGGAATCGATCGGAAAAACTGGAATTCCAGAAATTTTAGGGAAGAAAACTAACTTGGACACGTTGGGTACGACGTCCCTTAATCTGAGACCTGCCCATTTTCACAAACGAACTGAATGACTAACGTGCGTCGTGGTGGAGTGGGTGTCAAGTGCTAAGAATTTGCCCTTGATTTTAGGGTGTCGGCGGTGGACTCTAAAACTGCTTCTTCTTCACTTCAAGACGGTGGTGTGTCGCGTTCAGCTCTCGTCGCCAGTGGTCTGAGATGGTCGAGTATCAGAAGGTTTCCCGCGATGAAGAAGGAGGATGAAGCTTCAATGGTTTGTGTGGAAATTATTCAATTTCACCAATGATATTTGTGTAATTTTACGCGATTTGGGAGGGTTTTGGAAAAATATGAGGTGAATTGGGGATGTAAAATGGTCTTGTTTCAAATTGGGGGATTTTGAAAAACTTCATTGCCTTATTAGGGTGCTTTCATTAATTTGTCGTATATAAAATATGAGTCTTATACAAAAAGTAAAAAACTTTTGATGAAAACGTTTCTACAGAAAAAGTTTTATACTAATATTAAAATAGAATATAAAACTACACTAAAGTTGCACTACTTCCAAAAAGACACTACTTTTACGATTTATCCCAAGTCGAAGCCTTACAAGATTCGGATTTGTCCAAGTCAATTTCATTTCTTACCGGATTGGATAATCTGACAAAAAGTCTCATGGTGATAAGTGAAGAAATCTGATAAATGCGTCCCAAATAAGAAATATGGACTCTAGAGCAAGAAAAGAAAAAAGAATCTAGAAAAATTCCTTGAAAGGAAAGAAGAAGAAATTATGCCAATTGTTACTGCTCGAGACTCAGATCTTCCTAAACTTTTAATTATTACTCTCTATTCTTTCACTTTCGTTAGATTTCAAAAATCTTTTTGCAAAGTTTCAAACCACAGGGAAAAAAATGAAGGAAGAGGCAAAACTTCAAACCCCAGGAAAAATATAACACTATGAAAACTTGGACAATGAAGAAAAAAATCTCCATTTTTTTTTCTCTTTCCCAAAATTTCTCTCTGCCCTCTCTATTTCACGAATGTGGACGGCGAAAGAATAGGAGAATCGATATATATTTTTGAAGATATCCTATAAAAAGGTAAAATATTTAATTTGATTTAAAAGGAAAAGGGAAATGTGCAAGTAATTAAATATTTGTATATATGTTAATTTCATATTATTGATACAAAATCATATATGTTTTTATTATTTTTGTTAATAATTTGGAATAATTAATTTAATAAAATATTTTAAAAAGTCAGATTCGATTCTTAACGGATCAAATTCCGTAACTCCATATTTGCTTCATTTATTACTAAATTATTACCTTTAATGAACAACTATTACAAATTTATAAAATCTATAATATAAATATTATATTATGTAAAAATATATAAAATTATTATATTATTCATAATATTTTAATTACTTAGTATATAAATGATACCACAAAATTAATATGCATTTTAAGGATGTGATGGGGTTTCGCAGTTCATGTGTTGATTCTTTTAATTCCTACGTTTTCTGTACAAAATTACATATATGGTTTTGGAATTATCAAATTGATATTCTCAAAATTTTTAATAGCTTTGAGTTTTGTTTTATATACGACAAATTACACTTTAAAGTTAAAATTTTTAATTAACTTTTAATATATTTTTTTAGTAGGCATACATATACATACATGTGTATAAAATACATAATACGTATATATAATATATGTATATATATATTATATAATATTATAATATATATAATATATACACGTATATATAAATAACATTTTGTGTGTGTATATATGTGTGTGTATATATATATATATATTATATTATATTAAATAATACGTGTATATAATATATATAATACATATATAATAGTTTGAGCCGAAAATATAGACTTTGAATAGTTTGGGGTAGGTTTGAAAATACAAACAAATAAAAAAGGCTTAAAAGTAATTTTTTGAACGGGCAAACTTTTTTTTTTACGGTTAAACATTTATTTTAGACGGAAATTGGTCAATAGGACCTAATTTAAGAAAAAAGTGACTTTATGGGACCTAAAGTGAGACAGTGGCAACTGTTGGGACCAAAATTGCAAATGACTTACTTTACGAGACGAAATCAATAATTTTCTCAAATATTAGACAATTTCAATGTAACGCCCCGGTTCTGGATGAACAGGTAAGCACGCCACATGTGAGACTTTGAGCGTAGGATTTATTTTAATTCTTTAATTTTACAATTTTCGTACGTGACATCACATAATTTTATAAAAATTCATGATACATTATTTATGCGAAATATATGATTTCATCATTGGAAAATTATTTCAAGTCATGGAAAAATATTTATAACGTGAAATAATTACCTATAGTGCTTTAATTACGAAATTGTCCCTAGTTGTTTATTTCTTTAACTTTAGGGACTTAATTGCATAAATTTTCAAGGACTTAATTGATTATATTTCAAAACCATATATCCTCAATTGCATGACTTGAACTTTTGGAGGATTAAATGGCAATTTGAACATTTCACACATATCAAAATTGTTGAATCACGTAAAAATGCATCTCCAAGCTTCCTTGATCATTTCTCATCAAATTCATCAACATATTTCCCCTTTCATGCTCTCGGTTTCAAGAAGAAAAAGGAAAGAAGAGATTTTCATCCTTTCATCAAGATTTTTCAAGAAATATTGCAAGATTTGAAGCTTGATCATTCTTATCATCTATCTTCTCCATTTCTTTAGCTTCAAGGTGGGTGTTTGCATGGTTTGATGATTTTGATCATATATGTGATAGCTAGGGTTTGAGGAATTATGGAATTTATGGATTAATTGTTGTTTGAAACATGACTACATGATTATATCTTGATTTAGAGCATGAATTCTTGCCAAAATTTGAGATTTTGTGAAGATTGGTGCATGAACTTGAAACTCATGATCTTTGATAATTTCCCCTGATTTATGTGTTTAAATGGAGTGTTATTGCTTGTTGAACGTGTATGCATCATATTTCCCAGAAATCATAAATTTGGTGATTGAAAACTTGAGTTTTGGAAGCTTTGTTGTTGTGTCGTAGCTGCTGCTCTGTTCTGCCCTGTTTTCTTTCAGTTGCAGAAGCGGGAACGGCCCTTCCCTCCTTAAGGCTTAATGGAAACGGTCGTTCCCACGCTGCTATTTTAAATTAGGCGGCCGAACCTGGGAACGACCGTTCCCATTTTGGCCTGCGGGCCGGAAGGGCCGTTCCCATCTAAGGCGTGCTTTGCATTTCAAAAACGTTGTCACGTTTTAAAGGGGTACGGGAACGGCCCTTCCCATTTTCAAAGGGAAGCCGGAACGGCCGTCCCCCCTTCGGCTGGCAGAAGAAAAGCTACTGCATAAAAATTGATTTTTGGGGTTTTGATCCAATGCATTCTTTGATCCCAAATTGCTGTTATATGATTGAATACATGTCAAAACAAGATATTTTCATGCTACATTTCATATTGCTCGTCATCTCGTTGCATTTTCGCCGTTCGTCCTATTTGGTCCATTTTGAGTCATGTCTCACGTATACACGTCGTGTTTGCACAGGTCACGAGGTCATTGACCAGGAGCAGGCTCCCTAGAGCATGTCCTTGTGTTATTTTGTAGCAAAGGTGAGGTTTTGTTCTAGGTACTTACAACCGTTACCACCCTTTGATTTCGGCCAAAATCTATTATATCTATAAACGTTTTGAAAATATAAACATTTTCAAGCAAGCAAGCCATGATTGTTCATGATTTCAAGCATGTTTTGGCGAGTACATGATTGCACTTGGGCCCGAGGGTAGTTCTTGAGCCAACCGGGAAAGCAAGGGCTGACGGGTAACTCTTGAGCTATCCTCACCTCATTGGGATCACCCCCGAAGCCACTAGGAGATTGGTGGTGAAAGGAGTTCCGTGCGTGGGAGTCATGTTCCCGACGTACACCATGTCGTGGATAGTTGGGCCTTGCAAACACACTATCACCCGGAGGAACAAGAAGACTGGGGATGGATCCGGCACCACGGGTTATCCTTGGGTTATTGCATGTTTTAATCATGATTATGTCTACTTGAACAGTAAATGAAATGTATGATCACGTATTGAATGAATCATGTAAGCACGTATTGTTCACGATTGGTTGAAAGGTTGGAGATTTTCCCCTACTCGCCGGGGCCACATGTTTCATGAAATGATCAAGTTAACATGTAAATTTGGATAGTTGTAAACTCGGGCAAAGAATATTCTATTCTTGAACTTTATATTTATTTCTTTTCCAAGTCTTCACCCGAGATTATGACTTGCATGTGACGTGTGCTATATATTTATTGACCCTTACTCAGTCTTCAGTAGACTGATACTTCACTTTTCAGGTACTCGGTCATGCTAGGCGGGAGTCGAGTCAGGTCTTGCATTTCCTGAGTCTAGTATTGTACCTTTCATGTATAGAACTTTTGGAGTATCATGTTTTGGCTATTATTATCACATTTTGGATACTTGGACATGTATAACATATAAGAGATGATAATGTATTGACAGTTAATGTTGGTACCTACTATGTATATACTTTGATAAATATGGTACCTATACGTATTAATTGAAATGCTTCCACTTTTAATTTCATGTCTTGGTTTGTGTATGTTGGGGAGTGTCCCGTCTAGCTCGTTATTTTCTTGATTGTCACCCGTTCGCAATACATTCGGTTTATGTACGGATTGTCCATTTCGTATGTGGATCTGGCTATAGTGCGGGGGATGTAGTGCCTTGGGGGTTAGGGTGCTACATCTACAGGTGGTATCAGAGTCCGGTTGCAAAACTGAGGTTCTCGAGTCGTGTCAAGTGAGTCTAGGTCGCACGGCATAGGATTACTTGATACTTGAGAGTCTGCATTTAATTGAGTTACATGATTTACTTGAATTCTTGGATTATTTGAGCTATTTGATCTTCTTTGATTATGTGTTTTATTGATATTATGGAATTGATTGCTTACATTTGCATTTATTGATTAAACTATGCATGTGTAGTGATTTGGTTTCAGGATGGATCGTGACAGACACCACCATGACCGATCCCCTAGACATCGGTATCATCACTATTGCCGTCATCATCGTGAGAGATCACCTCCTCCTCCACCTGCTCAGGCACAGCCCCAGGATTTCATGAACGTAGTAGTGGGGCTGATTGATCAGAGACTACAGGAAAGGGTTCCTCCAGCACCACCATAACCTCAGGAGAACCCCATTTCTGCTATATTGCTCGAGTTTCAGAATCAGCGTCCCCCGAAGTTCTCCAAAGGCGATGATATACATGCGGAGATGTGGTTGAAAGAGGTTGACAGAATCTGGCAGCTTATTCCATGCGATACTTAGCGGAAATCCCGCTATACACTTACTCTGATTCAGGGCGAGGCCTACTCCTGGTGGGAGAGCACACAAATAGTATTGGAGGCTTTCGGGACAGATATCACGTGGGAGGTCTTTGTACGGGAGTTCAGAAACAAGTTTATTCCTCCAGCTTCCCGTACCCGCAGGTTGAGGGAGTTTACAGAGCTTAAGCAAGGAGGGAGATCCGTTGGCCAGTACATCGCCGAGTTCGAGAGACTATCTCGCTATGCACCCAACATAGCGAATGACGACTTTTACAAGGTGATGCAGTTTGTGCAGGGACTCTGACCCGATATACAGGACGCTTTGAACGCTGCAAATACTAGCACCTGGGCCAAAGCTACCACCAAAGCTTTGAAGGTCGAGGTGTCAGACATTGCTAGGAGGCCTATTCCCCGCACTGGACAGGCTTCAGATTCGAGGTCAGGACAGGGGTCGAGTTCAGGAAAGAGGCCTATGGTTTATTCTGCACCCCCAGCACAGAAGGACTCCGGGAGGAAGCTTAAAGCTACAGGGCCACCACAGAAGGCTCCACGAGCTCCTGCACCACCACAGCCTCCTCAGAGACTGGGCTGCAGATTTTGTGGACTTCCTACACATACATATGATAACTGCAGGTGACGGTTGGGATTGTGTTTGATCTATGGGAGTGACGAACACCGGGTTGATGGTTGTCCGGATCGTCAGGATCCACCACCTACAGGCCAGAGGCCACTTGTGAGAGCTCGGGCTTACGCACTAACTGGAGAGGAGCAGGATGCTGAGATCGACCCCGTAGCGGTTGTAGAAGGTACTATATGCATCCATGGCACGAACATCCATACATTATTTGATCCAGGAGCTACATACTCCTTTCTTACGCATTCTATTGCTATTACATTATCTTTTCCTGCTAGGTGCTCTTCTGTGCGCTATTTAGTTAGCACCCCTTTCGGTAGTAGACGAGAGACGGATCAGGTTTACAGGGATGTTCCAGTGGTGATTGAAGGCCGAGAGTTCTTGACAGATTTCATTGTTATGCCAATGGAAAGATAAGGGTCTATTTTGGGGATGGATTGGTTGTACAGGTACTGTGCTATAATAGATTGCCGGGCGAAGAAAGTGCAGTTGGGTTCAGAGATTACTACGGGTTGGACTTCGAAGACGGTACCCCTACTTTCCTTCTCAGAGGCTCAGAAATTGGTTAGAGATGGGGCTACAGGGTTCATTGCCTACATTCTGAATAAGCCCAAGGATCAGGTGAAATTGGAAGACACGAAAGTGGTGAAGGAATTTCCTGAGGTCTTCCTAGAGAAATTGGATTCTTTACCTCCCGAGCGAGAGATCGAGTTTGTGATTTATCTTTATCCGAATGCAGAGCCGTATTCAAAGACTCCATATCGGATGGCTCCAGCTGAGTTGAAAGAGCTAAAGGTTTAGCTCGAGGCATTATTGGAAGTTGGGTACATCCGGCCGAGTTCTTCACCCTGGGGAGCACCAGTTTTATTTGTAAAGAAAAAGGACGGGGACTTTGAGGATGTCCATCGATTACCGGGAGTTGAACCGGATGACTATCAAGAACAAGTATCCTCTTCCACATATCGAGGAATTATTCGATATACTTTAGGGTTCCAAGGTCTACTCGAAATTGGATTTAAGACAGGGGTATTGCCAGCTGCGAATCCGAACAGAGGATATTCCAAAGACGGGATTCAATACTCGGTACGGGCACTACGAGTTCGTGGTTATGCCGTTTGGATTAACTAATGCCCCTGCAGCTTTCATGGATATGATGCATCGGATTTTCAGGCCTTTCCTCGACAAGTTTGTGGTGATTTTCATCGATGATATTTTGGTATTCTCAAAATCTGCCGAGGAGCACGCGAGGCATCTTAAGCTTGTTCTACAAACTTTGAAAGAGCATCAGTTGTTTGGTAAATTCAGTAAATGTGAATTTTGGATAGATCGGGTTGCATTCTTGGGATATGTGATTTCAAGCAAAGGTTTGGAAGTCGATCCCTCGAAGATTGAGGCCGTGCTTAAGTGGGAGAAACCAAAGAATGCCTCGGAGATTAGAAGCTTCTTGGGATTGGTCGTATATTACAGAAGGTTCGTTCAGGACTTTTCTAAGATCGCTGCACCGTTGACCCGATTGACAAAGAATGATGTCAAGTTTGTCTTGGACGAGAAATGTGATCAAAGTTTCAACTTTTTGAAAGAAAAGTTAGTCTTAGCTCCGGTGTTAGCACTTCCCGAGGGTTCGGAGGAGTATGCCGTGTATACCGATGCTTCTAAGGAAGGTTCAGGTTGTGTGTTGACTCAGAAGGGAAAAGTGATCGCGTATGCTTCCCGAAAGTTAAAGGATTATGAAAAGAATTATCCTACGCATGACCTGGAGCTTGCAGCCGTGATCTTTTATCTCGGGAAATGGAGACACTACCTTTACGGTACTTCTTTTGAGATTTTCACCGACCACAAGAGCCTCCAGTATTTATTCACGCAGAAAGACATGAATATGAGGCAACGGCGTTGGATGGAAAAGTTGGAAGATTATGATTGCACGATCAAGTATCATCCGGGAAAAGCCAACGTGGTCGCCGATGCACTTAGCAGGAAGGCGAGTGTCTCGAATTTGGAAGTAAAGGAAAGTGATGAAGTTGCCCCAATTGTCTTAAAGGCTCGGGTTTCCAATATTACGATTTAGCCGGAATTAAAACATCGATTGTTTGAAGCTCAGAATAGTGATCCGGAGGTACAGAGATTGGTAAGTAAGGCTAGAGCTGATTCAGAGAGTTCTTTTGGGTTTGATGAGACCGGTTTGCTTCGATTCAAGAATAGAGTGGTCGTGCACGAAGAGTTGAAATGGGTTCTACTTGAAGAAGCTTACAAGTCAGCATATTCAATCCACCCGGGAGGAAATAAAATGTATAGAGACTTGAAGCAATATTATTGGTGGAATGGAATGAAAAGAGACGTTACCGAGTACGTAAAGCACTGCCTGACTTGTCAGAGAGTGAAAGCTGAGCACCAGAAACCCGCGGGACTGCTACAACCGTTACCTATTCCCGAATGGAAGTGGGAACAAGTAATGATGGACTTCGTTTCCGGATTTCCGAAGGTGAAAGGTGGATTTGTTGGTATTTGGGAAATCATGGATAGATTTACGAAGTCTGCTCACTTTCTACCGGTCCGGATGTCCTATAAGATTCCAAAGTTGGCCGAGATCTATAACAGAGAAATTATCCGACTTCATGGGATTCCGGTGAGTATAGTTTCAGATCGAGACCCGAGGTTCACATCTAAGTTATGGCAAGAGTTGCAGGCGATGTTGGGAACGAGGCTCAAATTCAGTACAACATTCAACTCGCAAACAGACGGCCAGACAGAAAGATTGATAAGGTATTTGGAAGATCTACTTCGGGCTTGGGCGATGGATTTTCAGAATTCGTGGCAAGAACAACTTCCTTTGATTGAATTTGCATATAACAACAGCTTTCAGGCTTCGATCAGGATGGCTCCTCATGAACTTCTTTATGGAAGGAAGTGCCGATCTCTGTTGTTTTTCGACTTGGAAGAGTGGAAATGGTCAAAACAAGGAGTAAAGAAAGGTGAAAAATTTGAGAAACCTTCCAAGGTCGTTCAGGCTACGATTGAGAAAGTTCAAACGATCCAACAACGGATGAAAGTTACGCAAGATAGACAAAAGAGCTATGCCGATACACGCCGAAGAGATCTTGAATTCGAAGTTGGTGACAGGGTATTCTTGAAGGTGTCACCAAGGAAAGGTTTCACACGGATCGGGAAAGGAGGAAAGCTTAATCCTTGCTACTTAGGTCCTTTCGAGATTCTTGAAAGAATAGGCGAAGTAGCCTACATATTGGATCTACCACCGAGTCTTACGGGGATTCACAACGTGTTTCATGTTTCTCAGTTAAGAAAATATTACCCCGATGAGACAATGATTCTCCCCGTGGAAGAAGTTGAATTGGAACCGAATTTGACATTTGTGCAGAGGCCAGTTAAGATCTTGGATCGGAAGTTTCAGGAGTTGAGAAACCGGAGGATTCCCATGGTTAAAGTGCTGTGGAGAAGCGATAAAACCGAGGAAGCTACGTGGGAAACCAAAGACAAGATGAAACGGTTCCACCCGGAGTTGTTCGCTCAGGACTAGAGAATCTGGGGACCAGATTCTTTTAAGGGGGGGAGAGTTGTAACGCCCTTGTTCTGGATGAACAGGTAAGCACGCCACGTGTGAGACTTTGAGCGTAGGATTTATTTTAATTCTTTAATTTTACAATTTTCGTACGTGACATCACATAATTTTATAAAAATTCATGATACATTATTTATGCGAAATATATGATTTCATATCATTGAAAAATTATTTCAAGTCATGCAAAAATATTTATAACGTGAATTAATTACCGAGAGTGCTTTAATTATGAAATTGTCCCTAGTTGTTTATTTCTTTAACTTTAGGGACTTAATTGCATAAATTTTCAAGGACTTAATTGATTATATTTCAAAACCATATATCCTCAATTGCATGACTTGAACTTTTGGAGGATTAAATGGCTATTTGAACATTTCACACAAATCAAAATTGTTGAATCATGTAAAAATGCATCTCCAAGCTTCCTTGATCATTTCTCATCAAATTCATCAACATATTTCCCCTTTCATGCTCTCGGTTTCAAGAAGAAAAAGGAAAGAAGAGATTTTCATCATTTCATCAAGATTTTTCAAGAAATATTGCAAGATTTCAAGCTTGATCATTCTTATCATATATCTTCTCCATTTCTTTAGCTTCAAGGTGGGTGTTTGCATGGTTTGATGATTTTGATCATATATGTGATAGCTAGGGTTTGAGGAATTATGGAATTTATGGATTAATTGTTGTTTGAAACATGACTACATGATTATATCTTGATTTAGAGCATGAATTCTTGCCAAAATTTGAGATTTTGTGAAGATTGGTGCATGAACTTGAAACTCATGATCTTTGATAATTTTCCCTGATTTATGTGTTTAAATGGAGTGTTATTGCTTGTTGAACATGTATGCATCATATTTCCCAGAAATCATGAATTTGGTGATTGAAAACTTGAGTTTTGGAAGCTTTGTTGTTGTGTCGTAGCTGCTGCTCTGTTCTGCCCTGTTTTCTTTCAGTTGCAGAAGCGGGAACGACCCTTCCCGCCTTAAGGCCTAATGGAAACGGTCGTTCCCACGCTGTTATTTTAAATTAGGTGGCCGAACCTGGGAACGGCCGTTCCCATTTTGGCCTGCGGGCCGGAAGGGTCGTTCCCATCTAAGGCGCGCTTTGGATTTCAAAAACGCTGTCACGTTTTAAAGGGGTACGGGAACGGCCCTTCCCATTTTCAAAGGGAAGCCGGAACGGCCGTCCCCCCTTCGACTGGCAGAAGAAAAGCTACTGCATAAAAATTGATTTTTGGGGTTTTGATCCAATGCATTCTTTGATCCCAAAATGCTATTATATGATTGAATACATGAGTTGATTTCGGCCAAAATCTATTATATCTATAAACGTTTTCAAAATATAAACATTTTCAAGCTAGAAAGCCATGATTGTTCATGATTTCAAGCATGTTTTGGCGAGTACATGATTGCACTTGGGCCGAGGGTAGTTCTTGAGCCAACCGGGAAAGGAAGGGCTGACGGGTAACTCTTGAGCTATCCTCACCTCATTGGGATCACCCCCGAAGCTACTACGAGATTGGTGGTGGAAGGAGTTCCGTGCGTGGGAGTCATGTTCCCGATGTACACCATGTCGTGGATAGTTGGGCCTTGCAAACCCACTATCACCCGGAGGAAGAAGGAGACTGGGGATGGATCCGGCACCACGGGTTATCCTCGGGTTATTGCATGTTATAATCCTGATTATGTCTACTTGAACACTAAATGAAATGTATGATCACGTATTGAATGAATCATGTAAGCACGTATTGTTCACGATTGGTTGAAAGGTTTGAGATTTGCCCTTACTCGCCGGGGCCACATGTTTCATGAAATGATCAAGTTAACATGTAAATTTGGATAGTTGTAATCTCGGGCAAAGAATATTCTATTCTTGAACTTTGTATTTATTTATTTTCCAAGTCTTCACCAGAGATTATGACTTGCATGTGACGTGTGCTATATATATATTGACCCTCACTCAGTCTTCAGTAGACTGATAATTCACTTTTCAGGTACTCGGTCGTGCTAGGTGGGAGTCGAGTCAGGTCTTGCATTTCCCGAGTCTAGTATTGTACCTTTCATGTATAAAACTTTTGGAGTATCATGTTTTGGCTATTATTATCACATTTTGGATACTTGGACATGTATAACATATAAGACATGATAATGTATTGATAGTTAATGTTGGTACCTACTATGTATATACTTTGATAAATATGGTACCTATACGTATTAATTGAAATGCTTCCGCTTTTAATTTCATATCTTGGTTTGTGTATGTTGGGGAGTGTCCCGCCTAGCTCGTTATTTTCTTGATTGTCACCCGTTCGCTATACGTTCGGTTTATGTACGGATTGTCCATTTCGTATGTGGATCGGGCTATAGTGCGGGGGATGTAGTGTCTTGGGGGTTAGGGTGCTACATTCAAAATATAGGTGTTTTAATCAATGTGAAAACCCTGATAAAAATTCCTAGCATTCTATCAATAGGTCTTGAGTTTAATAAGTTGCTGGCTTATGAGTCGTGGGTTAACTTATTAGTTCTTAATTCCTGATTAATTACTTTTAGTAATTGATATTTCGTGATTATTTTAGAAGTACGATATCTCACGAGTTGTGGGTTGTACAACTAAGTTTAATCATGATTGTATGATTGATGAGTCCTGCTTAATACTGAAGTAGGTATATATGTCGCACGAGTTGTGGGTCTATACCGATAGTTCAGTAATTAGTACGTACCTAAAGGTTTTATTGAGAATGCCTCACGAGTTGTGGGTCCGAGGTAAAATGCTTGGGATCTCAATGCCCCCAACTGGGAAAAAAAGTTTTCTCTTAAATCGTTGGGATATTGAGATCTTTTAAAAACAGTGGGAGCTACATATGATAAAAGCAACATGCTCACATTTTCTCTGCTTAGCATTTTGTGATTCTTTACAAATTGAAATGCAACCCATTCATATCCATCCTTGAGTCAAATGAATTGACTAAGTCCTAACTACTCTGATTGGCTTCCAATCCTAAAATCCATTTCAGATCCCGAAAGGAGAAAAGGTTCTCTACAAGTAGAAGTTTTCACCTACCAGTGAAAGTCCGACCTGGGCCAAAAGAGAGGCGATAAAAAGGCAATCTCCAAGCCCATTCACTTCATGATTGTCAAACATGCTTTTGAACATGCAATAACAACAAGAAACAATGGGAACAACTTGAGAGATTTTTTATCACTTAAAATAATTGTGCCGCCTCATGAGAGTGTTATAATGTATAACACATCGAAGGAAATATTCATCATTCTAATAGGAGAGGATACAAATGGCCATGCATAAACATGAGCTGAAGTTCCTCACTAAGGAAGTTTGCAGTCATGAACATGTACTGGAAAGGAGTTCTCAGTAGACTTGTTGCTTACATCTCTTCCACCATCGTTTATCCCTTTTATGCTTAACCTTGATGCTATCGTAATGTAGTTAATCAAATAAGTTGATAACTGTCGAGAGCATCTTTAATAAGGAATGAAAGGCAATGGTGGTCATCTATTCTTCTAAATCTAGTGAGGTAAAGCTTGAAGGCCCAAAGAGGAAGAAACCTTTAAAGACTGATGGAGGGGTGATAAAGGATGCTCTCGAAAGAAAAGAAAGATCAGAAAAATGAAGTTTGTTTCCATGATGGCAAACAAGGGCATTGGAAAGGGAACTGCAGAGAGTATATGGTATACTTTGAAAGGTTATCTCATTGTAGTAATTCTAATAGGATCAGAATTCATTAGTCTTGAGCTAATTTTGCATAATTTGTTGTGCAAAACTGAAAGCACTAATATTTTGAACATACAACGAGATAACATAAGTAAGTAAGATAACAAAGTTTTAAATGAATTTTGGCATGCTAGACATGAAAGGATTAGCAAGTTAACCACCTTATGATCATTTTATGAAAATGAACTTAAGAAGTTAATTTTCTGTGAATCTTGACTTAAGGGAAACGTTTCTAAGACCCTATTTAATTGAAATATGGGAACGTGTCAAAACCTAAATGGATTACGATCCATACTAATAATTATCTAATGTTTAAAGTAAGCACTAGAAATAATCATCAATTTAATCATTATGAATGAATGTACTTAATGAAGTACGGATTAGAAAATTTTATGAAACTTTAGAATTTCAAAAGGATGTTAAGAACTATGATAGTAATAAGATATAAGCACCTCACTTTGATCAAGATGGAAAATGTCTTAGTGACTAATTCCTTAGTCATCATAGAGATAATATGATTATCCCTCTGTAAACTCATTCGAGGGCTTCACTTAAAAGACTAGGAGAAGATTTTGGTGAAATCTTCTCATTGGTTGCAATACGAAAGTTCATTTGGATAGTGCTTAGCATATCTACGTATTATAACTATGAGATATGATAAATGAATGTGAGAATTGTCTTTTTCAATAGGAGATCGATAAAGACATACCCATGTGATATCTCATGGATCACACATTCAGTAGGAATATGCAAAAGGTTTGCAAACCCCTAAGGCCAATCTACAAATTAATGAAGGCTTATAGGAGTCGGAGCATTCAATTTCATAAAATAGTTAAAGCGTTGGACTCATATGAAGTTCGAATAAGTTCTAAGTGTACAAATAAGAGTTAGAGATGTGTAGTTCAATTTTGGTATTTTAGAAAATGACATCCTTATTATTAGGAATGCGAAGGATGGCATAAAAATTGCCAAAAGCCTAGTTGGGAACTAGATTGAGATGAAAGATCTTGGTGATACATCCTATATTCTTAGGATAATATCTATAGAGATAGTTCTACGAGAATAATAGGATCATCACAGTCGAGGTATGTAAACAATGTACTAAAAAAGTTTAGTATGGAAAATTCCAAGAGAAGGAATTTCCAATGGACAATGGAGCATCTCTTTTGAAGAGGATGTGTCCTAAGTTAACTTTAAGAAAGTTAGAATGTCCGAAACCCTTTAAACAAAAGGGAGCATCATGTATGCAAAGTTATGTACTCAACAGATATGGCTTAACAGTGATAGCGTAGTGAGCCAATTCTAATTTGACCTTAGAGAAGGTCACTGGACTACCCTCAAAGTACTTGAGAAGAAATTAGGATATGCTTTGAGACCGCTGTACGATTTTTCCACTAAAGGATATTTTGATGTAATCATTGTATCAGATATGGATGATTATAAATCTAACTAAGGATACACTTTCTGCCCGAATGGCAGACCAGTGTGTTGGAAGAGTTCCAAGTAGAAGACACTGAAATTTTGACCACTACTTAGTCGTATTAAATACCGTTGAGTTAATTGTTTAGGTAAGAAACTCCATCTAACAGTTAGATGAAGTTCCTAGCATGAAACAACTCAATTGTCATATGGTATGAACAAATGGGTAGGTTGCTCGAGTAAGAGAACCAAGGCCCCTCACCAAGAGACCGAATACGTGATTACGAATCACTTGATAAGGAAAACGTGTTTCCTTAATGATGTGCAAATTCGTATCAGCAGAGAACATAGCAGATCTACTTTGGAAATGCCCAAAGTCTATGGGCTCTCAAAGAACATCTTGAGAAGATGGCATTAGAGTATACTTGAATAGCTTTTATGGGCAAGTGGGAGATCGTTGGGAATAGTGCCCTAGAAAACCGATTCGACGTAGTCCGCTTTGACATTTTCCCTGTATAATAAACAATCTTTGAGTAATAAACGTATGATATTGATCATAGACAAATACTTCTTTATGTGAAATTGCATGTTTTGTGTGTTTTCTATTACGTGTGCATGTATTGGAACTCCCTTAATCCATCAGGCTGTTAGGGACTTTGTCATTAGGTGAATGGTACATGGATTAGAAACTACTCGAAATCGATGAGCCCAACGAACAGTGGGAGTGTCAATTAGGCTCGATTGAGACTTGCTTATAGGATGGTGTCATTAAGAAGGATCACTCAGTTTCATGGGGTGTAATGTAACGCCCCGATTTTCAGACAGTCAGGTACGCTCGACACGTGTGAGTTTCGAGCGTTAGGATTTTATTCTATTAATTTCGTTTAATTAATTTGAACGTGTTATATTAATTCTTATAAATTGTTTTCAACATGATTATGTGGAAATTGTATGAAATTCATTTCATTTGAGAATTCTTGTATGAATGGAATTTAATTGTTACATGAATTAATTGTCCAACTTGTATTAATTGCATAATTGTCCTTAATTGTTCATTTCCCTTTCTTTAAGGACCTAATTGCATGAATATGTTAAGGGACCTAATTGATCATTTCCAAACCTTAGATACCCAATTGCATAACTTATAGAACTTTAGGGATTTGATCATAAACATTGCATATTTCCACAAATATATCGGTATAAGCTTCTTCATTCTTCTTCCATCTTCATTTTAATTCCAACATATTCAACCATCATCATCTCTCTCGGTATTCACTCAAGAAGGATAGGAAATTGGGAAATCATCAATTTCAAGCTAGAATTTGCTAGGAACTTCATGAATTCAAGCTCAAGCACCCATACTTATCATCTTCTCCCACTTATTTTCATCTCAAGGTATATATGTGATTCTTGATCATATTTGAGATAGCTAGGGTTTGGGATTTATATGCTAGATGGATGAATGGTAGATGGAAGCATGATTATGTGATCCTAGGTTGAGTTATGGCATGATTTATTTATGAAGTTCTTGAATATTTGAGCTTGAATGATCAATAGGAGCTTGAGCATGAAACTTGGAAATCTTGGTGGTATTGCATGGTTTACTTGTTTAAGTGTTATATTATCATTTCTTGAACATGTATGCATCATATTTCCAGAAATTAAAAGCTTTGTTGATCAAATTGGAATTCTTGTTGCTTTGTTGATCATTCCCGAGAGCCTCCCCTGTTTTGCTCTGTTTTGATAAGTTGCAGAAACAGGGAACGGCCGTTCCCAGCCTCAAGGCATTGGGGGAAACGGGCGTTCCCACCTTTTCAAATAAAACAGGCGGCCGAGACTGGGAACGGCCGTTCCCATTTTGGCCTGCATGCCGGAAGGGCCGTTCCCAGCTTCAGCGCGTTTTAAAATGGAAGTCGTGGGCGTGTTTTGGGGATTCTTGGGAATGACCGTTCCCATTTTGCAAAGGGGTCCAGAACGGCTGTTCCCACCTGACTTGCAGAACAAAAGTTTCTGCATAAAATTACGAAAATAACCCCTCGATCCGACGACTTCTTTGACCTCGAATTGCTATTATATGATCCAATATGTCCTGAAACAATATGTTATCGTGCTACATTGTGTATTGCTCGATGTCTCTTGTATGATCATGCCGTACGTCATTATATGGAATAATGTCCTTGAATTATAGTCTCATGCACGCACATTGTCACGTTTCTTGTCCAGTTATTCTCCAGGGCGGAGATTATCAAGCATGAGCACGTTCACGCATTCACTAGTCGTGTGTCGCCTGTCAGGTGAGGTTTAATTTCTAGTTATATAGAACCCGTATAACCTTTATGTGATTTTTGGCCAAAGGTATTTATATTATAATTTCATGAAAGCACTTGTCCTTTCCAGTTATGTTATTGTTCATGAATTAAGCAAGTAGGTTATGTTAGTGTTCATGAATCAAGCATGCCATGTTCATGAAAGCAAGTACGTGATTTCTCCTGGCCAGGCTCTCCTTAGTGAGGGTGTTGGGCTGGTCTTCGGGCTGGTGATTGTCCGTCCAATCACAGGAAGAACGATACCCTATCGTGTACGTGTGTTCTCTTGGCCAGGTCCTCCTTAGTGAGGGCGTTGGGCTAGTCTTCGGGCTGGTAGTTGTCCGTCCAACTACAAGAAGAACAAAGCCCTATTGTGTACCTGTGTTCTCCTAGTCAGGCTCTCCTTAGTGAGGGCGCTGGGCTAGTCTCAGGGCTGGTGGTTGTCCGTCCAACCAAAGGAGGAACAACCCATCGTGTTACAAGCAAGCCATGTATTGATTGCATGATTTCCATTCCATGAACGTGCTAATTGAATACACATGCATGATTGCATGATAATTGAATTGCGTGATCACCTAATCATTAACAAGCAAGCAAGCATGTTCCTCGATTGCATGAAAAGAACAAGTATTTAATATTGATAGTTGTATTCTCGGGCGAAGCTATATTATTAATGAACTTGTATATTTATCATTTATAAACCTTTACCCGAGAATATGACTTGCATGTTATCTGTGCTAATATGTATATAAACCCCTCACTCGGTCTTCACAGACTGACACCTCCACCTTTCAGGTTATTGCAGGTGCACGCTAGGCGGGAGTTGAGTCGATTCGAGTCCAGTTCATGTAGTCGTGTCATCCGTGGTTCGTGTATTTAAGTATTATTGTTAATTATGGAATTGTAGTTATTGTTATTGTTTAATTGAAGATGATAATGTATTGATATGTAACTTTAGAATATATCTTAATGGGAAAATGAGAAATGTCATGATTGGATAAATGGTAATAGTTGATGATGTTCTGTTATGCTTCCGCCTTATTATGTCACATGTTCGAGTATCCCGCCTAGCTTGTCGTGTATTGCATGGTCACCCGTTCGCTATAGGTTGGTTCATGTACGGATTGGCCATTTCGTATGGGGATTGACCTATAGTGCGGGGGTGTAGTACCTCCACGTGTCCAGGGTGCTACATCTAAGGTGGTATCAGAGCCCGGTTGCAAAACCGAGGTTCTAGTGTCGTGTCGTGTCGAGTCTAGGTCGTACGGCATAGGAATTATTTGACAATTTGAGAGTCTTGCATCGTATCTGAATGTCTTGATCTACTTGAACTCTTTGAATTGATTGAAATACCTGATAACTTGTGCCCTTGTATTGATTTATGTATTCATTGCCAATTTATTTATCTTGAATTGCTTGAAACCTATGTGAACAACGTGTTTTGTTTGAACATTTATGAATTAGTTGTTGCATTTTATATTAAATTCTCGTTATTGACCTCAACTATGTGACAACTATTGACATGAGCACGTCTTATCCGCATGCATTTAGTTTCAATTGAGTTGTGAGTGGCAGGTTTGGGGAAATATATAAATCAAGGCCAGGGATTTTGAAGATTAAAGAGACTGATCAACCGCCTGGGCTCAAGTTGCAATTTGGCCAACAAGGAATGGACGCTGGAATCGAGTCTAACATTTCTACGGTGCCAGGTTCTTTAATGCATTCATAAGCACGTGCATCATAATTGTTAATTAAATTGCTTCTCATTATAAAATATCGTTATGAATATTATTGAGATTATCTACTTGATGCATTAAAAATATGTTTGAATTAGTTGAAATATTTAATTTTCTTTGTTTCTGAGTAATTCTGTAAATCAATATAAATGTTCCAACGTGTGGCATTTAAATTGTTGGTAGGTTCCTACGTGCATTGTCACTTTAACCATCATGCATTATTTAGTGTTTGTTGATTAATAGGTTTCCCCTATGCTCTGCACAATCCTTGCCTCTATCTCTACCAACTTGAATTTAAAGAAAGAGATTCTGAATCATTGGGTATCAGGTTGGGAACCGGGTCAGTTGATTTTGCTTGAAGCTTAGAAATGTTTGGGATTGTGAGAATTTATTAGTCCAGGATTTAGCAAGAACAGGTATGATAGAGATTTGGAAAATTTGGAACGGGGAAGGGTTGATAAGTCCAAGAAGATAAAGGTTCAGCGGGTCTTTCAACCTTCAGAAATTAATCAGCATTTTGGGGATTCAGTAAGGGTAGGAGAAAGAACTTTTCTTGCTTTGGACCAGGGTGCTAACTTGACAAATATCAACTTTAGAAGCAGTAGATGGTAAATACAGGATATGGCATTTTCATGAATAGCAGAAGGGGTGTAGGATGTTGAAGAATTTTAATATCAAATCAAAGTGGTGACAGTCAAGGAGCTTCAAGTTGAGTTTGTTGATAACAGAAAGAATTAGAAAGGAATCATCAATCAACATTTTGATTAACGACCAGTGGAATGAGGAAAAGGTTACGGGAATGGAGTCAGCAGAGAAGCTTGCAAGTGGAAAAAAGACAGAATAAATTTAGAGAATAAGAAAATTTCTATTTTCTTAAGGGGGAGAGTTGACCTGAAAATAAGATTAAGTGAAGTAAGACAAACTCGGGAAGTCGGAATTTTAAGAAAACCGATTCTTCCTAGAAACCTCTATCAGAACCATGTGAAAGAAGTCTTCAATAATTTAAGCTTTTCTCCCTCTTACACAGAGAAAAGTCCCATCATCGACAGTACCTTTGTTCTATTGTCATTTTCAGGAAAGTGGGTGCACTATCTGCAATCCTCCGATAACCTCAGGATATCATTTGACTCAGTAAATAGAAAAGGATTCAATTTGGGATATGATTCGGAATCAATCTCAAAGGTTTGGTAGGATAACTCTGACCAGAATTTTCTTATGAAGTTATTACTTATACCCTAGAGATGCCTGTAAATGCACACCACTCTTTCATCCGTATTGTCGGCGTTGCTTCCATGAACATACTAGTAGAGGTGAAGATGCCTGAGAAAGTTGAAGCCAATCGATCCTACCATTCAAGATAGTTCGCAGAGTCGTTGGGTATGTTATTAAATTTCAGGGATCAAATGGAAGACGCTTCACTAAGACTTGACTTCTTCGGTTTCTATATAAGTGTGCTTGCTGAAGTACTCCCACGGGATGACGATCTTGATTTCGTCCTGCACCAAACATTCGTTGTGTTAGCTGCTAAGGCAATTGGAGCTCAACTTTCAGATTGCAAATAAGGAGTCAAGAATGTTGCTTCGGGAAAATGTTTACTTTAATTACTGAGGTCGAGGAAAAAGGTAACACCTATTCTCACCGGTTGTCGGATAAGAGTTGTTAGGAGCAAAACCAGTCTTATAGGCTTGAACGTACTACTACTCCATGACAAGAAACCCAAGGGTTACTTTCAATTCCAAAACCGGAAGGTGAATATAGGAATCGATCTAAGAATAGTTCAACCGGAAAATCTGAGGATATAAACGGGGATGAAGATGTGGTGATTAATGATGATTTACGGATTATGTTAGAAAATAGTACAAGGGCAGAGATGGTTACTAGAAATGGGAATGTCGAACCGTAATGATACCAAGCGAGCAAAACTTCAACTAAAGAATCAAAGTATTCAACTGAATCAATTCAGTGACAGAACTGCAATCTTCGGTGCACGGTACACATAATCATGCATACCACGTGCACCATCATTTTATCATTATCAATATCTTATTATTCTCGTACCTGATTCCTTGATTATTATTACTTGTTTAAGTGAACAATTAATTGCATAAATGATACTCTTACTTGATCCTTGTATGTTAAGTGTAAATGTCTATCTAAGTGCATGCTTGAATTTCATTTTGAGTGCGTGAGAGACGGGGATTCTCTCAGGGTTGTCAAGAGACGGGGTTCTCTTGTTACTTGCTGGGGAGACGGGGTTCTCTCGTTAATTGTTTGAGAGACGGGGCACTCTCAGTATTTTCAACCACTTGTCAAATTGTTCTAGTGGAAGGTTAGATTTTCTTTCGAGTGATTAGACTCCGGAAAGTTGAGGGTCGTGATTTCACCCATTGGAGAAACTTGTGGAATGAAGATCTCTTTCGAACTAATCCCTGACGGGGAGTAGCTAACCAGCGTGGGATGAACACGTAAGAGCCAATTAAATTCCAGGAATTCAGGACATGGAATCCGAGGACGGATTCTCTTAAGGGGGAGAGAATTGTAACGCCCCGATTTTCAGACAGTCAGGTACGCTCGACACGTGTGAGTTTCGAGCGTTATGATTTTATTCTATTAATTTCGTTTAATTAATTTGAACGTGTTATATTAATTCTTATAAATTATTTTCAACATGATTACGTGGAAATTGTATGAAATTCATTTCATTTGAGAATTCTTGTATGAATGGAATTTAATTGTTACATGAATTAATTGTCCAACTTGTATTAATTGCATAATTGTCCTTAATTGTTCATTTCCCTTTCTTTGAGGACCTAATTGCATGAATATGTTAAGGGACCTAATTGATCATTTCCAAACCTTAGATACCCAATTGCATAACTTATAGAACTTTAGGGATTTGATCATAAATATTGCATATTTCCACAAATATATCGGTATAAGCTTCTTCATTCTTCTTCCATCTTCATTTTAATTCCAACATATTCAACCATCATCATCTCTCTCGGTATTCACTCAAGAAGGATAGGAAATTGGGAAATCATCAATTTCAAGCTAGAATTTGCTAGGAACTTCATGAATTCAAGCTCAAGCACCCATACTCATCATCTTCTCCCACTTATTTTCATCTCAAGGTATATATGTGATTCTTGATCATATTTCAGATAGCTAGGGTTTGGGATTTATATGCTAGATGGATGAATGGTAGATGGAAGCATGATTATGTAATCCTAGGTTGAGTTATGACATGATTTATTTATGAAGTTCTTGAATATTTGAGCTTGAATGATCAATAGGAGCTTGAGCATGAAACTTGGAAATCTTGGTGGTATTGCATGGTTTACTTGTTTAAGTGTTATATTATCATTTCTTGAACATGTATGCATCATATTTCCAGAAATTAATAGCTTTGTTGATCAAATTGGAATTCTTGTTGCTTTGTTGATCATTCCCGAGAGCCTCCCCTGTTTTGCTCTGTTTTGATAAGTTGCAGAAACAGGGAACGGCCGTTCCCAGCCTCAAGGCATTGGGGGAAACGGGCGTTCCCACCTTTTCAAATAAAACAGGCGGCCGAGACTGGGAACGGCCGTTCCCATTTTGGCCTGCATGCCGGAAGGGCCATTCCCAGCTTCAGCGCATTTTAAAATGGAAGTCGTGGGCGTGTTTTGGGGATTCTTGGGAACGACCGTTCCCATTTTGCAAAGGGGTCCGGAACGGCCGTTCCCACCTGACTTGCAGAACAAAAGTTTCTGCATAAAATTACGAAAATAACCCCTCGATCCGACGACTTCTTTGACCCCGAATTGCTATTATATGATCCAATATGTCCTGAAACAATATGTTATCATGCTACATTGTGTATTGCTCGATGTCTCGTGTATGATCATGTCGTTCGTCATTATATGGAATAATGTCCTTGAATTATAGTCTCATGCACGCACATTGTCCCGTTTCTTGTCCAGTTATTCTCCAGGGCGGAGATTATCAAGCATGAGCACGTTCACGCATTCACGAGTCGTGTGTCGCCTGTCAGGTGAGGTTTAATTTCTAGTTATATAGAACTCGTATAACCTTTATGTGATTTTTGGCCAAAGGTATTTATATTATAGTTTCATGAAAGCACTTGTCCTTTCCAGTTATGTTATTGTTCATGAATTAAGCAAGTAGGTTATGTTAGTGTTCATGAATCAAGCATGCCATGTTTATGAAAGCAAGTACGTGCGTTCTCCTGGCCAGGCTCTCCTTAGTGAGGGTGCTGGGCTGGTCTTCGGGCTGGTGATTGTCCGTCCAATCACAGGAAGAACAATACCCTATCGTGTACGTGTGTTCTCTTGGCCAGGTCCTCCTTAGTGAGGGCGCTGGGCTAGTCTTCGGGCTGGTAGTTGTCCGTCCAACTACAAGAAGAACAAAGCCCTATCGTGTACCTGTGTTCTCCTGGTCAGGCTCTCCTTAGTGAGGGCGCTGGGCTAGTCTCAGGGCTGGTGGTTGTCCGTCCAACCACAGGAGGAACAACCCATCGTGTTACAAGCAAGCCATGTATTGATTGCATGATTTCCATTCCATGAACGTGCTAATTGAATACACATGCATGATTGCATGATAATTGAATTGCGTGATCACCTAATCATTAACAAGCAAGCAAGCATGTTCCTCGATTGCATGAAAAGAACAAGTATTTAATATTGATAGTTGTATTCTCGGGCGAAGCTATATTATTAATGAACTTGTATATTTATCATTTATAAACCTTTACCCGAGAATATGACTTGCATGTTATCTGCGCTAATATGTATATAAACCCCTCACTCGGTCTTCACAGACTGACACCTCCACCTTTCAGGTTATTGCAGGTGCACGCTAGGCGGGAGTTGAGTCGATTCGAGTCCAGTTCATGTAGTCGTGTCATCCGTGGTTCGTGTATTTAAGTATTATTGTTAATTATGGAATTGTAGTTATTGTTATTGTTTAATTGAAGATGATAATGTATTGATATGTAACTTTAGAATATATCTTAATGGGAAAATGAGAAATGTCATGATTGGATAAATGGTAATAGTTGATGATGTTCTGTTATGCTTCCGCCTTATTATGTCACATGTTCGAGTATCCCGCCTAGCTTGTCGTGTATTGCATGGTCACCCGTTCGCTATAGGTTGGTTCATGTACGGATTGGCCATTTCGTATGGGGATTGACCTATAGTGCGGGGGTGTGGTACCTCCACGTGTCCGGGGTGCTACATGTAAAGTGCATAAGTTGATGCGTACATAATTCACCAGGGTGCTCATTATGAGAACGAGTACACTGAGTTGTCCCGGCGTGAGAAGACTCTTAAATGGAAAAGGAAGTTTCCACTTCTAGAAGAGGAAATTTCTAGATTAGGAAACATCTCACATGTCAATGCCAAGATTAATTAATCCTTTAACTTGGGATTTCATTGATGTTTAGTATGAGCAAACTAAATAATCTTAGATATAGGTCTAAAATGGGGTTGCTCGAGACAACTGAATTATGACTTATTTCGGGGTTATAAAAGTGGCACATGGAGGCATGTGAGAATTAATAAAGGACCTACACTTGCTTAAGGCGAGAAGATCTCTTATTATATAAGTTGTTCATATACCATCCTAAAACCCTCAACCAAGGTAGTGGATCAAGACATCAAGAAAAGTGTTTCTTGGATTGAGATCAAATGGATATGAAAGGAAGTTAGCTTTCAGATTAAGATTAATTGGGCTCTCATTATTCCCATGCCCTAGGTCTTAATCAAGAGATAGAATGTTAGGAGGATTGTATCTCATAGATGTCATTGGCTAAAAGGTTCTTTCGATTTAATTCGTTGTTCGAGTAGGGTTGCTATACTATGATCGTGTGATCTGTGAGCTAATTAATTAATACTGTATTAATTAATTAGGCTTACTGCTAACTAAATTATGAACCTAGAGGGTCACACACAAATGTCAGGTTCAAAGAGTATCGTTAGAAATATCAAATAAATGATCAAAATGAGAACACACGTGTAAAGTACACGTGTGACATGTGAGCTAGTTTGGGCGTGTGATTTAATTTAGAAATTAGACCATGTGTTAATTAGTTGGAGAATCAATTATAAAGCCCGAATATAGTTGATTGGAGAATTAATTATAAAGTTCAAGTATAATTAATTGTAAAGCCCAAATATAATTAATTGGAGAATTAATTATAAAGGGCCATTAGAATTAATTAGAGAATTAATTATAAAGCCCAATCCGGACTGAAGAAGCTCAATGAATAATTAATTATTAATTGGAAATTGGTATTATTTATTTATGAAATAAATATGACATTATATAACTTTATTTATTTAAGAAATAAATAAAGTATATTATCATCCTTATTTGAGAAATAAAGGAAAAGATATTATCTTACATTATTTGAGAAATTAGTGCCAAGATAATATCAAGACTTATTTATTTATGAATAAATAAGTGAAGATAATATCAAGTTATTATTATAATTAGTATTTATTTATGAAATAAATACAAAGATGATATCAAATTGTTATTATCATAAATATTTATTTATGAAATAAATATAAAGATAATTTCATAAAATATTTATTTATGAAATAAATAAAGGATAAAGCCATAAGTTATTTATTTATTTGGACCAAAAAAAGTTATTTATTTATGAAATAAATAATTATGAGATAATATCTCACTACAAGAAATCCTGCATATTCCGACGGAAAATTCCGATGGAAACCTTCCGTCGGAATGCCGTCGGAAAATCCGAGGGAATTTCGACGGGATTCAATTTTTTTGAAAAAAAATAAAAATTAAATAATTCCGACGGGATTCCCCTCGGAATCCCGTCGGTTTTTTTTAAATATAATATTTTAAAAAATATTAGATCATTCCGACGGAATTCCGAGGGAAATCCCCTCGGAATTATTTAATTCAAAAAAAAATAAATAATTCCGAGGGGAATTCCCTCGGAATATTTAACATATAAAGTTTAATAATAACATAAATAATTCCGACGGATTTCCGAGGGAAATCCCGTCGGTTTTTTTAAAACTTGAAAAAAAAAGAAATTAAATAATTTCCGAGGGGAATTCCGTCGGAATTCCCTCGGAATATTTAACAAGTTTAATAATAACATAAAAAATTCCGACGGGATTCCGAGGGAAATCCCGTCGGTTTTTTTAAAATGTAAAAAAAATAAAATCAAATAATATAAACTATATAATTCCGACGGACTTTGCCGTCGCTTTGCCCTCGGAAAGGTGAGGATTTTAAATGAAAATTTCATCCCCAAAATCGCACAACCTCTTTTCTCTTACGCTGAAGTCACAACCCAGAGCCAGAACCCTTCTTCCAAAAACTTTCCTCTCCATTTGCTCCGCCGCTGCTTCCCTCCATTTTCTCCCACCCGCACAGGTAATCCTCTCCGTTCAGTCTCTCTCTCTCTCACACTCTCTCACTCTCTCAATCCTCTCCCTCTCTCTATCACTGACGGACGTTTTCTTCTCCAAATCCGCCTCGGTGGGGATGGTCACTAAGCGGCAGCCGCTGCAGTACATGAACAACCATAGGGGGTTCAATCGCCCTTTGCCTACTGAAATCAATCGTTAATAGCACAGTTAAGTTATGCCCCCACCCAGGTTAGGGTTTCGTTTTGTGAGTCTTGCATTTCAAATTAGTTTTTGTGTTAGCTTGTACAATGTGACTTAGAGTCATTTGGCTTCTTTTTCTTATTTCTAGCGATGTGGGATTAACTAATTATTGGTTAGACATATGGGATTGTGTAGTTCTCGTTGAGCAGAAGGGAAAGAGCTCTGACTTTTTCTATATTTGTTGTTCTTTTCGAATTATTGCTCTGAGTAGAAGGGAAAGAGCTTTGAATTTGAGAAAGAGCAGAAGGGAAAGAGCAAAAGAGAAAGAGCCCTGAATTATTGCTTATCTGATCAAAATGCCTGATCTTGGTGCTGGTAAGTAATAATTTGAGATTCTTCTTTGGATTTATGTGTTGTTGTGTGGTTGATGGGTGTTTAATTTCAGTTGCGGAGTCGTAAATTTGTTGTTGTTTTGGTGAGGAAGTTGATAATCTGTTTCTTTTCTCCTTCCTGTAGCTCAATTATTAGTGTCGTTTTAGGCTTTTCATATTCTGAGTATGGAGGTTGGTGGAAGATTTTGTTATTTCTTAATGTTAGTTTATTTTCGCTTCATTCCGTTAACACATTCTATTTTGGAATTTTGGTTCTGATTGCAGGAAATGGAAGAAGCAGTTGTGGATGGAAATGGAAGCAGAAGTTCCTCCTCCACCTCTGTTCGCTCGTCCCGCACGCTGTCGCATTTCTCCATGCTCATTTGTTGATTTTGCTTGAATCTGTTAAGTTTTAGGCTGTGCTCATTCTTCCTCTCTCGTATAAATGCATCCGCGAATGTTCTAATTCTTTTCATTAGGAGATAACTTACCTTCTGTTTCATTTTGTCCTTTCTTTGTTCCTCCCGGGATTGTTTTTCTTAGCAGGATTTCGAGGTGCTTTTGAATAACTTAAATGATTGGGAATTGTCGTTCAAAGATAAAGAGTATTTGAAAGAGTATGAAGCGCTTAGTCGACTATCAAGTTGAGTTCCTTCTCAAAAGAGTTTTTTTATGCAAATTCTAAGAAAGAATTGGTATGAGGTTGCCTTCAATCAGTTAACTGTCATGATGTAGAAAAGGATTGTTGATTTTGATCTTCCTTCAATCAGTTAACTGCTTATTTGTTCATGTACTTCAATTCATTAATATGATTTTAGAACCATTACACTTTTCTGGTTTCTCTAATGCATTCGTGTTTAACTGACTAAATTGCATATGTTGCTCCCTTCCATGGTTAGAGAATTATTCATTAGCATGAGAATTATTCACTTACATGGTTTTATAATGTTGTTGCAAGAATTTCGTCTTGGAGTTTTGGGTCTGGAAATTACCATCTTAATGGGATCTTCTTGAGTTGATTTCAAAGCTCCTTGTTATGATTTCTTATGCTTGTTTATGACAATTTGGTTCCACATGAAGCCTAACTGCATCATTCTAGCAATATCTCCAGCTAACCAAGACATTGCAACATCAGATGCTATTAAACTTGCAAGAGAAGTGGATCCATCAGGTAAGAAACTTCCATTGGATAGAGATTTTGACTGATCTTGGTAGCTAGAGCCATTTTATTTACTCTTGTGCACTTGACTGATCTTGGATAGAGATTTTGACTGATCTTATGCACTTCACCCAGGTGAATGCACATTTGGGGTATTAAATTCAGCAACGTTACTAAATCAAAGTAAGAGATAAGAGATAGGCTATACATCCCAATTCTTTGTTTTATTACGTAGAATCAATAGAACCAATTCACCTATACATGTGTTTTGTGTTCTGGATATTTTAAAACCTAGAATAGTATATATATTACAGTTCTCGGTTGCAGTGGGTTTAGTAATTCTCATAGTGGTGAAGTACATTCCTCATTAAAGTAATTGATGGGTTATTGAGGAGTGGAAGAGTATCAAAGTAATGTAAAAATTCAAAAGAAATGCTTTACAGGCTTACTTGGATATGTTGCTTCATCAATGTGTATGTCCAAATACGCAATATGTGGAATATTTGATCCATTTTATATGCAAGAATTTAGTTTTATGGGATTTTATGTGAATACCATGTTCATTTGTGAAAACTGTGGGAAGTTTTTTGAATTCCATATTGTTATGGTTTCTTGATCTGTTTCCATCTTAATGTATTGTTAGCCCTATTTTCTTCACCTTATTTTTCAGCTGAAGACTTCAACACAAGCGGCTCAGTTTGGTCTTGTAGATGCTGCCGTTGGAGCAGTTTCTATTGGTGGATTGGCTTGGAAATGGTCAAGGAAGCCTCATGGTATGTATTTTTGATTCTTTATCTATTTTTAGCATCTATTTTTTTTGAAGTAGAGGAAGTTTTTTTCCTTGACATATTTGTACAACTTTACATCAAAAAATGCTTTTTCGATATCTTTTAAGGTTTGATTAACTTGCCAGAGTTCCCTATTTCTTTATTTATCACTGAAAAACTAACATAACTGATCGTCTTGGATGGATGGGAATTGGGATGACCGTTGGAAAAGATTTGGAGATGAAGATCAGATAGTATTTGAAGTGGAATTATTTATTTATTGAGGTGTTTGATAATTTCGTGGGGTCAAGAGATTGGCAAGATGGTCGTTGTCTATGTTTAAAAATCTTAAAATTTTCTGACCTTTAAGAAAATAGCATAATTGTATTGGTTTTTAGTGACATGAAATTGTCTCTTTAAGAAGAATGAAGTGTCATGTGATGAACCGGGTTTGAATGTCTCTAGCCACTTGGGGTGTGTGCGTTAAAGCAAAAAAAAAAAATGAACTTGTTCGAATTCCCTTCTATCTAACATTGATACTGAAAGTGGTTTATATAGCTGATGACCTTATGATAAAACCAATAGTGAAATAGATTAATTCCCTAATACATTAACAAACTTCTTACTTCATACTTCAGTCATGAATGGCTGCCAGTAGCACACATTCCAATCATGAATAATCATAGTTGATTTCTTGACTGCACACCAGAACTCAATAGATGAATAATTATAGTTGTTTCTGGACTGCGATGAATGTGTTGATGTTTTTGGTTGCAGAACGCCGTCTGATAAGAGGGAGATATTTTGTGATTCGAAGCTGAAGCAACTATTTGATGGAAAGGATAATGTGGATCTCTTGAAGAAACTATAAATCTCTAATGTTGGGGAGAAAATTTGTAGCATGTCTTTGAAGGATGAATCTTTAGATGAAATGGTGTATTATTGTTTTTAGTATGCTTTTATTTGTTGGAAATGAATATTTGCATTGATGGTGGATTAATTTAGGATGAATTGTATGTTAGATGGATAATTAGGAGCAGGTTAAAAAAAAAAAAAGGAAAAAAAATAGATTTCAATTTTTTTTTAATTTTTTTATAAAAATTCCGACGGGATTCCGAGGGAAATCCCGTCGGAATCAATTATTTATTTTTTTTAAATTTATAATATTCCGCCGGTATTCCGAGGGGAATCCCCGTCGGAAATAATTATTTTTTTTTAAATTTAATAAATACCGACGGGATTCCGGGGGGAATCCCGTCGAATTTAATTAACTTTTTTAAAAATATTTCCTGGAATACGACATTTCCGACGGGAATTCCCTCGGAATCCCGTCGAAATTATTATATTTTACTTTTTTTTATTGGTTTTTTTACCCCTCGGAATTCCGTCGGTTTTCCGATTCCGAGGAGGGGTTTTCCAACGGAATAGTACCCGTCGGAATTCGCAGGAATTCTTGTAGTGTCTTAAAGTAGTTAGGATAATTATAATGATTAATAATATGATTATTAATGAGTTATATTATATTATCTCATTACGTAATTTAAGAAGAGATGAGACTCTTTTCTAATCAGCAAAAAAAATATCGTTATTCCTATTTAGATAAAAGAGAAGAGTTTTTTCTTCTTTCAACTCTAACTTATAGAAAAGATGGAGCCTATATCTTTGGAGGTCAAGCGTGATTATTTCACACATCAATCGGGTTTTGACGGGTGACGGGGCACTTTCTGGGAATGCCACACGTCGCCACATGGCGTAGCAAATGGAGAGTGACATGTGGCATGAAGACGCCACGTCAGCTGACACGTCGCCCCACAATCCATCTCTGGGGATCGATTGGCACGACTCCTCGACCTGCCCAATGGTCGACTACCACTTGAAGGTCATAAATCAACCAGGCAATGGAACAGGTCCACTTATGGCCGTCACAGACGAGACCCTGATCACATGGTCCCCCCCGACCACCCTCACCATCGACCAAGAAGCCGTATTACGATTCGACGGTCCGAAGGGAAGGTCGAGGGCCTCCTATGGTACAAGAGAACCAACTCTGACATAAAGGTGTTGTATAGTACTAGTGTTCTCTAACAAACTGGATGGAGCACTAAATGCGCCTCCAGTGCATGAACAGGTGTTACACACACTCCTTGGGCGTATAAATATCAACAACATTTATGGCATTTGGCAAGCACAATCAATGTTCATTCGACTCTCAATACTAACTCATATTCCCTTGAGCAAATACCTGGCTTGAGCGTCGGAGTGCCAAACTGGGATATAACCCCCCATTCCTCAGTTGGCCTTCAGTTCACGTTTGTTCTTCCTTTTCAGATCTACTCGAGAAGTCTCCCCATACATATAAATTCTAAGGGATTCGAGCTCCCGAACTCGATCACCCAGCCTACCGATTTCGAGCATGATCATTTTGGCACCGTCTGTGGGAAACTCAAGCAGAAGCCACTTACGTTTTCAAAATAATGAGAATCAGGAGCTGTCAAACATTCGACCCAGACGGCCAAGAACTCACCAACGCCGTCGTCGCGGCGAGGACAAGTCGTGCCCAACCCCAGGCAGGGGATAACCCGACAGGGGTACTCTCCCAGACGGTTTACTCTGAGCTTGAGCTCGAAAATTACCTGGCTCGATGCCAGGCTGAAGCTATTGCAGCACCCGCAGCAGGGCGGGCTCCCATGTTTCCTGAAAGGCCCCGCTAGACCGCGGTCGTTCACCAGACCGCCCCAGCTCCATACTCTTATGGGCCCTCAATGTATTTTGGGTATGACAGCCGAATCCTTGGGGATACCCACCGCCTCCACCTAGTTATTATTCTGCTCCCTACTATCCGCCACAACAAGCGTAATCGTATTGGCGAGGGGCAGCCCCAGAGGGCATAACACCTCGAGAGGAGGTCGCTGAGTCGGGTCAGAAGCGACTTAAACGGGAAAAAGACATGCGGAAGATCAAGAGGCTGTACCCCAGCCTAAAAGACAGCCCATCGATCAAGGGGCATTCCACATCGCCGAAACTGCCAGTGAATTCCGAACCCAATCATCTGGTGGCGGAAAAGCTGCCGATCCGAAGACGGTCTGAGTCTTCGACCATCTAGGAGCTAGGGTGGATCCTGACGCCCCTAGGAGGGCCAACCGAGGTTTCCCAGTCGGAAAAGATGATCTCCGAAACAGGTTACCCAAGAATCGACCAGATCCGCATCAAGAAAGAGCTCCACTTGAGCGTCTGAAGCCAAGGGTACAGAACCCTCCTGTTTACGAAGTTGAAGACAATGAGCTTTATAGTGAAAAAAAGGATCGTCTGCCACGCCCATAGAGGAGCTCCCACCTCCTCCTCCTCGAGCAAGGTAACGAAGCATAAGGAAGGATAGGTCCCCTTTCTGTGAAGAGATTATATCAGCCATGGTATAGGATAAAATGCCTAACAACTTGCGGAACTACGGGGGAACCTCCGACCCCGAGAGGCGTGTCGATCGCTTTGAGATCGAGGTAAGCATGTTTGGCCATTCTTCGGAGGTGCGGGCCAAAATTCTTGCGACCACTTTGTCAGGACTGGTTGTCATGGCTGCCCCTACGAAGCAAAAACTCTTACAACGATCTGGTCAAAGGGGACAAACTTCCCTCAACCTACCTTTATAATCTTGTACAGAGGGAGGACGAGACCCTGAGAGAATTCTTTACTCGATTTTCCCGAGTAGCAGTGCAGGTCGAAACTCCCAGCATGGATATGTTGACGACCGCCCTTCATTCTGCAATCAGGAACACGGACTGTGTAAATCAAATCATAGTCCAGAAACCCCAATCGATTGCTAAAATCTTTGAAATCGGAGGCGATTGGATGAGGGTAGAGGAGGTTAAACAGAACCAGGGAAGTGAGCAAAGAAAGAAGGGAGAATCCTCCCGAATCGGACTGATCACCACCATGGGAACACTCCCTAAGAGGGCGACGTTGGAAATTGAGTACCTTGTGGTCGACCAATCATCCGCATAAAACATCATTTTTGGGAGACGAGGGCAGATTGATTTCAGGGCTATAATCTCGACTATTGGAGAATTGAGATGCGATATCCCAACGTCTTGGGCATGTTACTCGATCTCCATGGAAAAGGTCAAATTGCTAAATAAACAAGTGTTGCTAGTAGTGTCACTGCCAAATCTTGATGGTGAGTATCTGATCGATCGGGATGTACTTTGTAGCGCCCGGAACGGTGGGCCACCACATCCCCCGCACTTAAACCCGAACCCACATATGAAATGGATTTCCATACATGAGCCCAAGTCTAAGCGAATGGGAACCTACACTCACACACTAGGCTAAGCGGGGCTAAAACTCGAACAGAGCGCGCAAAACAAACAGATAAGAATGCGGAAGCAACAACATAAGGATCGAAAAAGAGCTCTATACTAACATATACAACGGCCTGATGGCCCAAAATAGGTCAAGTATATACATCAAAAGTTCATAATTCTCCATAAGACATAATTAGAATTCAAATATAATTCATAAATGTAATCAAAATGCAGCAGGTAAATATGCCGACTCGACCTAAACCCGAAAGTACGACACGACCGACGCACTTCCCCGCCTAGCTCGAGAAACCTGCAACTAAAGTGTTAAACGGAAGGGGTCAGTCAAAACTCGACTGAGTGAGGGGGGCTAACACACACCCACACCATAAATACATATAGAGCATCATATATAATCAAAAGGGGTCGATGATGAACCGAGCTAGGGTTTTACTTATCAAATCATTTTGAAAACATACATATAATATAGAGGAAATCCTAACTCGTTTCACAACCTCCAAAGCATAAAAGAAACATAAACATCTGGCGAGTACGGACCTCCTCAACTCCTCAAACAAATCATAAATACATTAGAATTCATAAATTCATAACTCCTCAACGCCTTGGTGATCGGGAATCAAACCCTCTCCACCTATATGGATTCTATATACAAACGGGGTAGCTAACCCACGATATGCCTTCCCCGGTTATTCACCGAGGGCTCAAGGTAATAGCGCCTTCTCAACCTCCAAGAGTCGCACGCCACCACCTCAAATGGGATGTGCACAGGCTTAACCCGATGGCCCTTGCCGTACCGGGGGTCCTTACCCACAATCCCTGGGCCCGGATTCATAAGAAACATACCAATAACCCATCTTTCAAGGCACAACTCGCTGAATCATAAAGGAAACGTACAAGGGATTCAAAATCATAAGCTCATATATGCCCATATTTATACCATTTTCATAAATTCGTAAAGGGGATTCATAAAGTCATAAACATATCATAAGCATTCGTATTTAACCATATAATACATATATAGCCACATGCGGGATAGGAAATCAATAACATAAAGGCCATAGGTCACTTATCTAGAAGAAAAGATCCTAACCCTCACCTTAACAAAAGAGCGGAAAACCGGGCCAAAAGAGCGAACAACCACCTAAACTCCGGGGTCTTGAACGTCCGGAAGAGGCTCTGAAACAAAAGTAGACAAGACCCGAGACTTAGACTCAATAATGAACCAAATAGACACTCGGAAATGCTCATGAATACAATGGATACTATGAAGTGCAAGAAAGTGCCACTTAAAGCGTTCAAATTCAAATCACGTAAAACTTGAATTAAATAAATTCATAAAATTAATACGAGACATTTAACATATAATATAAAATGTTGACATGACGTAAAAGTCATAAACGAATAAGAATAAAGCATTTTAAACCACAAAACGAAATACGAAAGTCAAGCATGAAAATTCAGATTAGATAGAGGTCATACTATTCAAGTATTCAAATTTAGCACTTAATTCAAATTAATTAAATATATATAACATATAATGTATATATAATATATATATATTACATACATACAAGTCTTCCAATTAATTCACAAACAAAAATGAAACATATAATATATATACAAATAGCACGTATAAAATATACATATATACGCAGCATTTACAATTGGATACAAAATGGGAAGATAATGCATGATATACAATGTGAAACCAAGGAACGTGCATGCAATCATCATGCAAAACCATGCAATTCATTCAGTACTTAAATATTTTTATATACACAGCCTGCACAATCATTACAAATTAAAAAGAAGAAAACAATGCATGGCCAAAGGAATTAAAGGCAACGAAATGCATGCAGATCAAGGTCGCGGGAGCGACCAAATTTCTTCTCCAGACTGTCGCGGCCGTGACTAAATTTTCAGGCAGTTTCGAGATGTAGGTCGCGGCCGTGAAGATCTTCAGTTCATCCATAGTCGCGGTCGCGACTCAAATTTCAGCTTCCTTCGAATTAAAGCCCCTGACGCAGCCTTTCTTCTCCAAAACGCAGCAGCAGCAGCTCTAAAATGCAGGGGAGGATGCAGGGGAAGGAACAGCAGCAAAGCAAACAAGATGACAGAAAAATTTCAACATGAAAATGCAAGAAAACGCAGCAAACCAGCCCTCAACTCACACGCAGCAGCAGTTCAAAACATCAACCAAATTCCAAGTTTTTATGAAATAATACTCAAGTTCATTAATGGCAACTTATAATACAACCAACTAACCACAAAATTAGGTTGATATATTTATAAATGAGGCTCATGTAGTCATATTTCATGCATCAATTCAAGAAATAACTCAAGGAAGATCATATGAGTTCATATATTCACATAACCCTTACTATTCACTTCATATATCATATCTCAATCAATAAAGGCTCAAAATCCGAAATTCTTGGATGAAAATGATCACTTAAGCATGTACATATCAAATATAAGCTTACCCCCTTGAAGAAGATGGAAGAAAATGGAGATTGGAGCTCAAAATCTCCTCTAGGGTGAAAGTGACGGGAATTCACTGCTGCTGCTCCAAAGTTCAGATTTTCCTTTCCTTTCTTGTGTATGGATAGAGATTAAGGCAGCAAAAAGTGATAAAGGACTGAGTTGGTGAGGTGTGGGTCCAGGTTTGAGGGCAATTGGCCAAAAATTGAGGGACTTATGTGCAAAATGGTGAAAGGTGGTCATATGAGTGCGAGACGAAGTTACGGGCTGCTTTCGGGGTATCAAAGGAGGTCGAAAAATTACAGGGCCTGTTCCATTGCACTCGAATCGTCGAAACGAGTTCAACGGAGGTGACGGAATTCGAATTCGAATTCCCGAGCTCAAGTTACACTACCCGGAACCCAAGGTGCGCTAAGTACATGTTAGCCTCCTTTAGGTTACCCCAAAAAAAACAAGTCCCGAAAACCCAACAAATAAACCCGAAAACACATAACGAGCACGTATTCAAGTACACGACTCATAAAACTCCAACATATTAAATCGGCACGAAATTTCGATCTCAATTCGAACACAAACGCATCTCATTTCACAAATAGGCATATAAATTCAATAAATAAATTCAAATAAAACAAATAAAATAAAAAATAAAATACTAATTTATACGAATTAAAACAAATAAAACTTTAAATAAAAAGGCCATTTTGCAATTAAGTCCTAAACTTTCAAAAAGTGTCAAATAAGTCCAATTCAAATTTTCAATTAAGTCCAATATTAAATAAAATCGCACAATTAAGTCCTTAACTCAAATAAATCACATAATTTACGAAATTAGCTTGTTCGGGAATTAAATTCACATATCATAAATCACTTGAGGCAAATTTCGACATATAATTCAAATATTTCATATAAATTCAAATAATTCATATAAGAATTTCAATTAATAAAATATAAATCAATTAAATGCAATAATTATATATGAAATTAAAATAAATTAAATTGCGCACATACGTCATACCTGTACGGTCGCGGAGTCGGGGTGTCACATACTTGACCCGGAGAGGTTGCACAAAATGACCTCCGCGTTGGCGGCCAAAAGGAGAAAACTACTCGATGGGAAGATCGAAGCGACCAATAAAACCCAACAAATCGTGTTGGTTCCTGGCCAATCAGAGAAAACCACCAATGTGGGAGTATCGCCCAAAGAAAAGGAGGTCGAGCACTTTATGTTGATCCAATTCTTATAGTAGAATGCGGATGTATTCGCTTGGAGTGCATCGGACCTCGAAGGGGTCGATCCAAGCGTGATCATGCACCACCTGAATGTTGACCCCACGTTTAAGCCGATCAAGCAAAAACTCAGAAACCAAAGTGTAGGCCGGAATGAGATAATCAAGCAAGAGGTGAACAAATTGCTCGAGAGAGGATATGTCACTTTGGAGAAATATGTGGATTAGTTATGTAACGTCGTTCTAGCGGCCGAAACGGGGGGCAAGTGGAGAATGTGTAACAAATTCACATACCTAAACAGAGCCTGCCCAAAAGACCCCTATCCCCTACCACGAATCGACCAACTAATCGACTCAACGGCGGGATGCGAATTGATGAGCATGATGGACGCCTTCCAGGGGTACTACCAAATTTCCATGGCCCCAGAGGACGAGAAGAAGATAACTTTCATAGTAGTGAAAGGAATTTACTGCTTCTAAGTAATGTCTTTCGGGCTTAAAAACGCTGGTGTTACTCACCAAAGACTCGTGAAAAAGGTTTTTGAAGAAGAGATTGGGAAAACAATGGAAGTGTATGTGGACGATATGATCATCCGAAGCCAGAAATCTTATGATCATTTGGAGGATTTGAGTCGAGCGTTTGACCTACTCAGGAAGTACTGATTGAAACTCAACTCGAGTAAGTGTACTTTTATGGTCGAAGGAGGAAAATTTTTGGGGTACATGGTGAGTTAGCGAGGCATAGAAGCCAACCGTGTGAAGATCAAGGCCATTACAGTGCTTAGTGGGAAGGATCATCTCGCTCAATCGATTTATCGCGAGGTCTACTGAAAGGAACCTCACTTTCTTTAAAATTTTGAGAAATATTAAGAACTCTGAGTGGACGAAAGAATGTGACTGAGCTTTCAAGGAGCACAAGGCATACCTCGAGTGTAACACCCGGAACGCTAGGTAGCCACATCCCCCACACTATAGTTCAATCCACATATGGAACGAGCACCCATACATGAATCAAGTCTATAGCGAACGGGAGATAATAAAAAAAACAAATACCAGCTAGGCGGGACTAACCCTCAATTAAATACCAACATGTATAACATTAAGCGGGAGCATAACCATATCCATTCACTTCATTATTCCTTTTCCACTTCATACTATCATTTCCATAATTACATACCCAAAATCTCAAGTATCATTCATAATATATACATAGATACCAAAACAATTCATAAGAGCTATAAATGTATCCATAATGTACATGAAACATGAGAATGATAAGTGCTAGACCCAAAAGAAGCAAAACTCGATTCAATCCCGCCTAGCACTCAACCGGTAATACCTGAAAATATGAGGTGTTAGTCTATGAAAGACTAAGTGAGGGGTTTAATTAATATAAGCGCAATTACCATGCAAGCCATAATCTCGGGTAAGATTTTATAAAAGAAACAATATAAGTTCAAGGATAAAATAGAACTCGCCCGAGATTATAACTAATCAATTTACGATTCAATCAATTCAGTCAATTCAATTCAATCAATCCGTGGCCCGACGAGTGAGGGCAATTCTCCAACCTTTCTTCGACTGTGTACAATAATTCAATCTTTAGGTGATTAGGTGGTCAGGCAATCAATTACAGTGCACAAGTAGCAGTTTCAATAATCCCTTCTTCCTCCGGGTGATGGCGGGATTGCAAGGCCCCACCATCCAATCAATCTGGGCAGAGGGTACATGAATCCCTAAGCCCGGAAATCCTTTCCCTACTAATCTCCTAGTGGGTTCAGGGGTCATCCCAACAATGTGAGAATAGTGCAAGAGTTACCCGTCAGCCCAAGCTTTCCCGGTTGACTCAATACACTACCCTCAGGCCCACAGTGAACAATATACTCACCAAAACAATCAATTCAATATAGTTCAGTAACAATGGTTCAGTACAATAACAATCGTTCAGTGGTAAAACAATTGAGTTTGAGGAAAACTATAGATATAAGTATACATTTTGGCCCAAAATTCACATAGGGTTGTAGGGTTCTATACATATAGAAATAACATCACCTTTACCAACCAAAAGTAGAAAGAAAACACCCTACGGAGCGTGCTCCTCGACTCCGGGACAGTGATCTGTGCAACAAGGACAAGTGTACGTAAGACTCGACTTGCATGAACCATTTAAGACGAACGACATGTTCCCTAATGTCAATCATGCAATTACAGCCGATGAATATCATAAACATATTCACTTTATCAAATAATGTAGCAAGGATTAATCAATGTACAAATCAAAGTATGAAATATTACACAAACCTCCACTATGGAGCTTAAGCATGAACTCTCATGTTACATATAATACACATAAGGTAACACATTATATGACATACCAATGAAGTATACATGCCGGAAACGAGTCAAGAAAACCATGCAAGAAAAGTTATGAAAATGAATTTTCATGCAGAAAATACAGGGGTCGCCGGCGCGACCTATTTTTTCAGGTATTTTTCGTCCAATTTTTCAAATCTCGAAACATGGCCAAAATCGGGTCGCGGGTGCGACAAGTTTTACATGTAATTCAGGTCGTGGGCGCGACCTGAAATCTAGCCAAAGCTGTGAGCTCGCGACCATTTTTGTTCTATTTTCAGTCGCGGCCGCGAGCTGGTATACAGCAACAGAAAACAGGGGAGAAAATATGGGATTCGAACCAAAACCTCAAAATTCCATCAACAACTCCACATTTAATCCATAACAATTACTCAAATGCATCCAATACACATTATACTTTACTTATACATCAAACAAACCTTAAAACATGCATCAACTCCTCAAGAATTAATCATGAAAACCCCATATATATTCATGCTTCCAACTTCCAAAAAAAATTCCAGGTTTTCATGCAAGCTTTTAATCCTTTTGATCATAAACATGCGTCTAATCATAAATACACAAGAATTGATCAATTAATCCATAAACCCTACTCAATCCTAATTCAAGAGATTCATACAATTTTCATATTTTACCTTGAGATGAAAGAAATATGAGATGAAATCATAGTAAGATGATGATGATGATCCTAGCTCCACAATTCCCTCAAAGTCTAGCTTGAATTATGAGATGAAATTCTCCTTCTCTTCCTTGGTGTAAAAATGGGTCTTGAGTGTGTGTAAGTGTGTGATTTCTTATCTCTTGGAATGAAATGGAATATGATGGAATGAAATGGAAGAAATAAGATGATATACCAAAGTCTTGCATGAATATATGTGACTCACCACATTTTGCATATTAGTCCTCCTAATATTAAATTCATTCACTCAAGTATCATCTCTAACCAAAAGATCACATAAATCCATTCCATGCTATACAACTAAGTCCATAATTTACACAAAAGATCAATTGAGGGCATACAATGCAATTAGGTCACATATAGCAATTCGTTCATATAATTCATGTTAATGACAATTCGTATAAATGCATGAAGATATAATGCATATAATATGATGAAAGTTGTAAATAAACGAATAAAATAATTAAATTAAACCTCCCAACTCCCGAAGACCTGCACATGGAGTGCTTACCTGAACTTCCGGAAATTTGGGGCGTTACAACTCCCCCCCCCCCCTAGTGGAATCTGGTCCCCAGATTCACTGATTGGAAATAAATAACTCCGGATGGAAATTCTTCATTTTCTCTTCCGATTCCCAAGTCATCTCATCGGTTTTATCACTTCGCCACAACACTTTGACCATAGTAATACTCCAGTTTCTCAACTCTTGATACTTCCCGTCCAAGATTCTAATCGACTGCTAAACGAATGATAAATTCGGTTCCAATTCAACTTCTTTAACGGGGAGCATTTTAGTTTCGTCCAGATAATACTTCCTCAGCTGAGATAAGTGAAAAAAATTGTGAATTCAGGTAGATCCAATCTGTAAGCTACCTCCACAATTCTTTCAAGAATTTCAAACGGACCCAAATAACGGGGATTTAACTTTCGTCCCTTTCCAATCAGGGAAAACCCTTTCCGTGATGATACCTTTAAGAAAACCCGGTCCCCCACTTCAAATTTAAGATCCCTTCGACGAATATCGGCATAACTTTTCTGTCTATCTTGTGCAGCCTTCATCCGTTGTTGTATCTGTTGCACTTTCTCGATCATAGTTCTCACGGCTTTAGAAGGTTTCTCAAGTTCCTCACCTTTCTTTACACCTTCTTGTTTTGTCCATTTCCACTCCTCTAAATCAAAGAATAACAGTGACCGACATTTCCGACCATAAAGTAATTCATATGGAGCCATACCAATTGAAGATTGATAGCTATTGTTATATGCAAACTCAATCAACGGAAGTTGATCATGCCACGAATTCTGAAAATCCAAAGCACAAGATTGGAGTAAATCTTCCAAATACCTTATAACCCTCTCGGACTGACCATTGGTTTGAGGATGAAAAGCCGTGCTAAACCGAATCTTCGTTCCCAAAATACCTTGTACTTCTTGCCACAACTTAGAAGTAAAACAGGGATCTCTGTCTGAAACAATACTCACCGGAATCCCATGAAGTCGGACAATCTCTCTGTTATAAATCTCGGCCAACTTACGAATCTTGTAAGACATTCGGATCGGTAGAAAATGAACAGATTTTGTTAATCGATCCACAACCACCCAAATACCATCATAATCGCCTTTCACTCTTGGTAATCCGGATACAAAATCCATCGGTACTTGTTCCCACTTCCACTCGGGAATAGGTAACGGCTGTAGAAGTCCGCCCGGCTTTTGATGCTCGGCTTTAACTTTCTGACATGTCAAACAATGCTTCACAAACTCGGCCACATCCTTCTTTAAGCCATACCACCAATAATATTGCTTTAGATCTTTATACATTTTATTTCGTCCCGGATGTACCGAATATGCCGACTTATGAGCTTCTTCAAGTAATACCCCTTCTCAACTCATCGGGCACTACTATTCGGTTATTGAAACAAAGGAAACCGGCTTCATCGAACCCGAAGGGACTTTCTAGATCCTCTCTTGCCTTAGCAACCAACTTCCGAACTTCCGGATCCTTATTTTGAGCCTCAAACAATTTATGTTTCAATTTTGTTTGAATGGAGATGTTGAAAACCCGAGCTTTTACCATAATGGGCTCAATTCCACTACTTTCTCCAACTTTCAAATTTGCTACACCAACTTTCCTACTCAACGCATCGGCAACCATATTAACCTTCCCGGGATGATATTTAATAACACAATCATAGTCTTCTAGTCTTTCCATCAATCGCCGTTGTCTCATGTTAAGATCTTTCTGTGTAAACAAATATTGGAGGCTCTTATGATCGGTGAAAATCTCAAAAGTCACCCCGTATAAATAATGTCTCCATTTCCCGAGTGCAAATATCACGACGGTAAGCTCAAGATCATGTGTAGGATAGTTCTTTTCATGCTCTTTCAACTTTCGAGAAGCATAAGCAATCACTTTCCCGTTCTAAGTTAAAACACACCCCAAACCTTTCTTTGACGCGTCTGTATAAACAACATAACCTTCAGAACCTTCTGGAAGAGTTAAAACTGGAGCTGAAACTAACTTTTCCTTCAAAACACTGAAACTCCTGTCACAATTATTGTCCCACACAAATTTGACATCCTTATTTGTTAATTGAGTTAAGGGAGCGGCGATTTTTGAAAACTCTTGTACGAATCTTCTATAGTAATCCGCCAATCCCAAGAAACTTCTAACCTCGGATGCGTTCTTTTGCTTCTCCCACTTCAACACCGCTTCTATTTTAGAAGGATCGACTTCTAATCCATTTCCGAAATAATATGACCCAAGAAAGACACCCGGTCAATCCAAAACTCACATTTGCTAAATTTTGCAAATAAGTGATGCTCCTTCAAAGTTTTCGGGACAAGCTCGAGATGCCTTGCATGTTCCTCAACCGACTTGGAGAAAGCTAAAATATCATCAATAAATATCACGACAAATTTATCAAGAAAAGGTCAGAAAATTCTATGCATCATATCCATAAAAGCGGCGGGAGCATTTGTTAACGCAAAAGGCATAACCACAAACTCATAGTGCCTATATCTCGTATTGAAGCCCGTTTTCAGAATATCCTCGGCTCGGATTCTTAGTTGATAATATCCTTGTCGTAGATCAAGTTTCGAATACACTTTGGATCCTTGAAGTATATCAAATAACTCCTCAATATATGGAAGAGGATATTTATTCTTGATAGTCATCCGATTTAGCTCCCGGTAATCGATACACATCCGTAAAGTACCGTCTTTCTTTTTCACAAAAAAAACTGGTGCGCCCCACGATGACGAGCTTGGTCTAATGTACCCAACTTCCAATAAAACATCAAGCTGAACCTTCAACTCTTTCAATTCTGCCGGAGCCATTCGATACGGAGTCTTAGAATACGGTTCTACATTCGGATATAAATCAATTACAAACTCTATCTCTCTCTATCCGGCAGCAACGAATCCAGTTTCTTCGGAAACACTTCGGGGAATTTCTTAAGCACTTCTGTTTCTTCTAATTTCACCTGATCCTTGGGTCGATTGAGAATATAGGCTATGAATCCTGTAGCCCCGTCAAGGACCAATTTCTGAGCTTCAGAGAAGGATAATAAAGGCACCGATTTAGAACCCCAACCCGTGATAATTTCTGAACCCAACTGAACTCTCTTGGCACGACAATCCACGGTAGCACAGTGCTTGAATAACCAATCCATTCCCAAGATAGAATCATAGCGAGACATCGGCAATTCAATAAAATCCGTCGAGAAAACCCGACCCTCTATACTCACCGGCACCTCTTGAAAAACCTGATTACTTTCTACACTACCACCAAAGGAGTTCTAACAACATAGTATGCAGAAGAGAAAGTAACACACAGAGGCAATTTCATAGATATATCACGAGAAATAAAGGAGCGAGTGGCTCCCGAATCAAATAAGGTATATATGTTTGTATCATGAATGCAAATGGTACCTTCAACAACTGCAGCAGGGTCCACGTCTGCATCTACTTCCTCTCCTTCTAGAGCATAGGTACGGGCTCTAATCAACAGTCTCTGACCCCCGGTAGACTGGTCCCGATGATCTGGACAAGTATCCACCCTGTGATCGGTATTTCCACATATCAAACATAACCCAAGGAGTCTCCTGCAATTATCATAATGATGAGTAGGCTACCCGCAGAAAGAACACTTGGGCTTCTCTGGTGGTGGTGGCAAAGTAGGAGGCGGAAGAGCCTTCTGTACCGATCCTTGTTGCTTAAACTTTTTTACTGGACCCTTCGGTTGTGGAGGAGCTGTCTCGTAAGTAATTGGCCTCTCGCCCATATTGTAACCTGCTCTTGATCCCCGATCCTGAACCCTGTCCTGACCGATAAGTAGATCTCCGTGCATTAACCGAATCTTCAACCTTTAAAGCCTTTGAAGTGGCTTTCTTCCATATACTTGTGTTGACCGCTTAAATCGCCGCTTGAATGTCCGGCCTCAAACCTTGTACAACTTGCTTAGCCTTGTGGAAGTCGTCGCTTGCAATGTTAGGTGCATACTTAGACAACCTCTCAAACTCGGCTATATCCTCCGCAACCGATCTTTCTCCTTGTTTAAGCTCCATGAATTCTTTAAGTCTTCGAGTACGAGAAGAGGGAGGAATAAATTTATTCTTAAATTCCCTTACAAAGACTTCCCACGTGACTTCCTCCCCAGCAGCATCTAAAACAATCTTAGTACTTTCCCACCAAGAATAAGCTTCCCCTTGAATTAAAGTAAGGATGCACCGAGCCTTCTCTATTGATTCACAAGGGATGAGATTCCAAATTCTTTCAACTTCTTTAAACCTTTGCTCGGCCTGCATATCATTTCCTTTGAAAAACCTTGGTGGATGTTGATTCTAAAATTCTTGAAGAATAGCTGAAATCGGTGCCGGTTGTGGTGGAGGAACTGGTGGTGCTGGAGGCACAAAATCTCGCAGCCTCTAATCTATTAACTGAACCATAGAATTTAAGAAATCCTGAGTTTGAGCTTGAGGGGGTGGAGGTGGAGGAGAATGATCATGAGGATGGTGCCTATGACCCGTAGAATGCTCTCTACGAGGGCGACCACGTGGCATCCTGAAATTCAAACACTGTACATGCATGTTTGATTAACATGTGCAAATGAGTGCAATAAAACTCATAGTACACCTAAATCTCATAATTTAATTAATTCAAATAGGTTCAAATAGATCCAAGTAGATTCAAATAAAATGCAAGGCTCACAATTAATCAAATAATCCTATGCCGTACAACTTAGACTCACAAGACACGACACTAGAACCGCGATTTTACAACCGGGCTCTGGTACCACCTTAGGATGTAGCACCTAGAATGCTAGGTAGCCACATCCCCCGCACTATAGTTCAATCCACATATGGAACGAGCACCCATACATGAATCAAGTCTATAGCAAACGAGAGACAATAAAAAAAAACAAAATACCAGCTAGGCGGGACTAACCCTCAATTAAATACCAACATGCATAGCATTAAGCCGGAGCATATCCATATACATTCACTTCATTATTCATTTTCCACTTCATACTATCATTTCCATAATTACATACCCAAAATCTCAAGTATCATTCATAATATATACATAGATACCAAAACAAGTCATAAGAGCTATAAATGTATCCATAATGTACATGAAACATGAGAATGATAAGTGTTAGACCCAAAAGAAGCAAAACTCGACTCAATCCCGGCTAGCACTCAACCGGCAATACCTGAAAATATGAGGTGTCAGTCTATGAAAGACTGAGTGAGGGGTTTAATTAATATAAGTGCAATTACCATGCAAGCCATAATCTCTGGTAAAATTTTATAAAAGAAACAATATAAGTTCAAGGATAAAATAGAACTCGCCCGAGATTATAACTAATCAATTTACAATTCAATCAATTCAGTCAATTCAATTCAATCAATCAGTGGCCCGACGAGTGAGGGAAATTCTCCAACCTTTCTCCGACTGTGTACAATAATTCAATCTTTAGGTGATTAGGTGGTCAGGCAATCAATTACAGTGCACAAGTAGCAGTTTCAATAATCCTTTCTTCCTCCGGGGTGAGGGTGGGATTGCAAGGCCCCACCATCCAATCAGTCTGGGCAAAGGGTACATGAATTCCTAAGCCCGGAACTCCTTTCCCCACTAATCGCCTAGTGGGTTCAGGGGTCATCCTAACAACGTGAGAATAATGCAAGAATTACCCGTCAGCCCAAGCTTTCTCGGTTGGCTCAATACACTACCCTCGGGCCCACAGTGAACAATATACTCGCCAAAAAAATCAATTCAATACAGTTCAGTAACAATGGTTCAGTACAATAACAATCGTTCAGTGGTAAAACAATTGAGTTTAAGGAAAACTATAGATATAAGTATACATTTTGGCCCAAAATTCACATAGGGTTGTAGGGTTCTATACATATAGAAATAACCTCACCTTTACCAACCAAAACTAGAAAGGAAACACCCTACGGAGCGTGCTCCTCGACTCCGGGACCGTGATCTATGCAATAAGGACCAGTCTACGTAAGATTCGAATCGCATGAACCATTTAAGACGAACGACATGTTCCCTAATGTCAATCATGCAATTACAGCCGATGAATATCATAAACATATTAACTTTATCAAATAATGTAGCAAGGATGAAGTAATCAATGTACAAATCAAAGTATGAAATATTACACAAACCTCTCCTATGGAGCTTAAGCATGAAATCTCATGTTACATATGATACACATAAGGTAACACATTATATGACATACCAATGAAGTATACATGCCGAAAACGAGTCAAGAAAACCATGCAAGAAAAGTTATGAAAATGAATTTTCATGCAGAAAATGGAGGGGTCACGCCATTTTTCAGGTATTTTTCGTCCAAATTTTCAAATCTCGAAACATGGCCAAAATCGGGTCGCGGGTGTGGCAAGTTTTACACGTGAGTGGGTCACGAGCTCGACAGTTTTTGTTCTATTTTCAGTCGCGACCGCGATCTGGTACGCAGCAGCGGAAAACAGGGGACAAAACAGGGGATTAGAACTAAAACCTCAAAAATCCATCAACAACTCAACATTTAATCCATAACAATTACTCAAATACATCCAATACACATTATACTTTACTTATACATTAAACAAACCATAAAACATGCATCAAGTCCTCAAGAATTAATCACGAAAACCCCATATATATTCATGCTTCCAACTTCCAAAAAAAATTCCAAGTTTTAATGCAAGCTTTTAATCCTATTGATCATAAACATGCTTCTAATCATAAATACACAAGAATTCATCAATTAATCCATAAACCATACTGAATCATAATTCAAGAGATTCACACAATTTTCATATTATACCTTGAGATGAAAGAAATATGAGATGAAATGATAGTAAGATGATGATGATGATTCTAGCTCCACAATTCCCTCAAAGTCTAGCTTGAATTATGAGATGAAATTCTCCTTCTCTTCTTTGGTGTAAAAATGGGTCTTGAGTGTGTGTAAGTGTGTGATTTCTTATCTCTTGGAATGAAATGGAATATGATGGAATGAAATGGAAGAAATAAGATGATATACCAAAGTCTTGCATGAATATGTGTGACTCCCCACATTTTGCATATTAGTCCTCCTAATGTTAAATTCATTCACTCAAGTATTATCTCTAACCAAAAGATCACTTAAATCCATTCCATGCTATACAACTAAGTCCATAATTTACACAAAAGATCAATTGAGGGCATACAATGTAATTAGGTCACATATAGCAATTCGTTCATATAATTCATGTTAATGACAATTCGTATAAATGTATGAAGATATAATGCATATAATATGATGAAAGGTGTTAATAAACGAATGAAATAATTAAATTAAACCTCCCAACTCCCGAAGACCCGCACGTGGAGTGCTTACCTGAACTTCCGAAAATTTAGGGCGTTACATCGAGTCTCCCCCATTGCTCGCCAAACCTGAGCCAGGAGAGAGATTGTATGTGTACCTGGCCATTTCGGATCAAGTGATTAGCTCCGTTCTGGTCGCCATCGTGACAAAAGATACATGCCGGTATATTATGACAGTAAAATTCTCCATGGGGCAGAAACTCGATATTTGGAGATTAAAAGGTTCGGTTTGGCTCTAGTGCACACGCACCAGAGCTCGAAAGTTGAAACCATATTTCCAAGCTTATTCTATAACTGTTTTAACTGACCAACCTTTGAGGCAGGTGCTCGAGAAGCTAGATGCCTCGGGGAGCTAGTTAAGTGGGCGGTCGAATTGGGACAGTATGATGTAAGTTATCAACCTCGAACCGCCTACCAAGCGCAAGTCCTGGCAGATTTTCTGATCTAAAAAGGAGCTACATTGTCGACACCGGAGGCTTCAACCAACTGGATCCTGTCAGTCGATGGCTCTTTGACCACGTCTGGGGGAGGTGTGGGGTGACCCTGAGGAACGCTGAAGGAGATGAGCTCGATTTCTCCATCTGTTTGAATTTCTCGGCTACGAACAATGAGGCCGAGTACAAGGCCCTTATTACCGGAATGAAAATCGCTCAAGAGCAAGGGATTGAGAAGCTAACTTCTCTGACAGGATCCCAGCTCATCGCTAGTCAGGTGCCCGGGACCTATGAGGCCAGAGAGGAGACAATGGTGAAATATTTGGCTAAGGTAAAATCCCTGGCAGTAGAATTTAGGGATTTCCAACTCGAGCAGATCCCTCGAGAAGAAAACAAAAGAGCAGACGCCCTCTCCAAAGTCGCTAATGGCCTAAGAGGAACCAGGGATAGAGCCATAACCTTCATGTCAACCACGACCCGAGTCATCCACCCCACACCTGAAGGGATCAGGACTATCGACCTGGCCGAGCCTTGTCGATTGGACGAAATCATCCTGTTCTTAAGAGACCAGGTTCTTCCAGAAAATCGTGCAGAGAGGCATCGTTTGGTGGCTCGAGCGGCTATGTGCTGGATACAGATGGAAAACTATTCAAGAAGTCGTACACAGACCCAACCAAGAGGTGCCTCCGGCCGTCCCAAGCCAGAGATGTGCTGGAAGAAATACATGGTAGAACTTGTGGGAACCGTTCCGGAGGCAAGTCTCTGGCCAAGAAGATTGGTCGAAGCGGGTTTTATTGGCCAACCATGGTCAAAGATTCCATCAATTTTGTAAAGAAATGTCCCAACTGTCAAAGGCATTTGAACATTTCATATCAGCATCCATCGGAAATGATTCCAATCGATGTTTCCTGGCCCTTCGACCAATGGGGGATCGATATTGTGGGATCTTTCCCTTTGGCCCCTCGCCAATGCCAATTTGTAATCGTTTGCGTCGAATACTTCTCTAAATGGGTCGAGGCGGCTACTGTTCGAAAGATCACTTTCAGGGTCATAATGCACTTTTTGTGGAAAAACATTATCTGCCGCTTTGGAGTTCCCAAGGTCCTCATCTGCGATAACGGACCTCAGTTCAGAAGTGAGCAACTTTGAGCGTACTGCTCAGACATGGGGATCAGCCAACATTTCACTTCAGTTGGGCATCCACAGTCGAATGGCTAAACAGAGGTGACAAATCGGATCATCGTCCAAAACCTGAAGACTCACCTCGAGGCCAAGAAAGGAGCTTGGATGGAGGAGCTCAATGGGGTTTTATGGGCTTACAGAACGACCCCACGTATGGCTACAGACGAACCCCCTTTTCGCTCGTTTATGGATCAGAGGCAGTGATCCCAGCTGAGGTTCAGCATCAAACGACCAGGATATCGCATTATCAGTTGGATCGAAACATTGAAAATCGGGCCTTTAAGCTCGATACAATTGAAGAAAACAGAGAAAGGGCCTACCGATGAATGTAATAGTATCGAGCGTTTATCGCTCGCAGCTACAACAAGAAGGTCTTGGCCAGGGAATTCAAAGTAGGAGACGTGGTGCTGAAGAGGGTCGATGTTACCCAGCATGTGGGGAAACTCGACCCTAACTGGGAAGGTCCGTTCCGTATTTGAAAATTTTGAAAAAACAAGTCTTATCATCTGGAAGAGATCAACGGGAGCTCGATTCCCCGATCATGGAATGCTCATAACTTAAGGCATTTTTATATCTGAACATTATTTGTAAGTTGGAGTTTTTATATAATTCAATGAAAGAAATCCCCGTCCGCGGATCGATTGTTGCCATCCTTGCATTACTCAAAAATTCTATTTAACCGAGTTGAACATATGTTATCAATGGATACTAATTCATTCGACCCTCATGTCTTTTGTTCTAACATGTGTTCTGAGTAAATGTTAATTCAAGCAAGGCAAAGTGATAATAAGGCAACAACGAAAAATCGAACATGCATAGCAGAACGTCGCTAATTCGATCAGAAATAAGTAATATTAATTAAAAGGCAAGATATTACAAAAGTTGAGCCCGAAAGCTCTTTGCAGTTTCCCGATGGGAGCACTCGTCGAACCCAACCGGGCCGACACTAACTAGGTCAATCTATAAAAGCATCGACAGCCTACCTACTCTAACCTAGAAACAAAATAGGTAAACAGAAAACATCACTACTGAGGGGGTTGGCACAAGGAGGCATCAGCTGGGAGGGTCGAGGCTCTACGAGATCCCTGAGCCGATTTAGAGGCCGCCAGTTTCTTGGCCATAGTACTTTCGAAGTTAACTGCTTCCGGCATGCCATCAGGGATCCTTAAACCCATAATTTGTGCCCTGACTTGGTCGAGGGAAAAGTTAAACTCCATCTCCTCCCAGTCAGGCTCCTCGTTCCAATGGGCCTTTGGCCTCTCATCCTCTGGTCTGGGGTTGGGGCACTCGGTCCCAACCTTGTCAGTGTCATAACTCGTGGGAAGATAGCCCGCCTCCCTAACCTGAGCCATGCAAAGCTCGAACTCCTCTTCAAAATCAGCAGATCCTTTGATCATGGTAGCTCGAGTAAACATCAGGCTCTCAACAAACCGGAAGACCGCATAATTTTCGATCCCCGAGAGCAGATATTCATACGTCTCTTTGGCCGCCTAAAGGCCATGCTTATGTCCCTCCATGAGCCCGGTCTTGTGGCCCTCGAGCTAAGCTTCATTGCAATCTTGCTGGTACTTCCCAAGCTTCGCCTCCAATTTCCTCACCTTTGCCTCGAACGCGGACTTCTCCTCAACAGCTTTCACCAACTCAGCATCGACCTTAGCGAATACCTCTTTCCTCTCATTCAGCTTGCCCTGCAAATCCGCAGTGATCTTTTTCTCGGCCTCAAGCTGGCCATAAACTTGGTCGGCCACCTGTCGTATATCCCTCCGCTCGGCCTTGTAAGCTTTCCAACGACGAGAGTTATGAAACCCTCGAATCACTGCCTAGGAAAAGAATCGAGTGGGAAGATTAATGGAATGAAAGAAAGATATTAATTTACAAAAAGGAAAGAGGCAAATGATGAAACTTACAGAGAAGAGATAGAGAATGAAATTATCCTCGCTCTCCTGGTCGTCGTCTTGCCATAGCAGCTTATGGTCGGCCTATGTTTGAAGGGCATAGTAGAAGTGGCGCACGACATTTAAGACATAAGGATCATCCACAATCACCCGCTCGCTCCCATCTGGTCGAAGAGTTGAGAGTCCCCCCAAGGTACTTGGGCTCATTCATCCGAGCGTACTCAAAGAACTTCTTATAATCCTCGGGCCTGGGCTCCCAGTCGACCCCCTTCCCCTTATTCTGGGAAGTAATATGGGTACGCGACCCAGAAGATCCGAACGCGGGGGCAGTGGGGTGAGGCATCGACTGGCCATCCCGTGGATCGCTCAGACCCGACCCAGATGATGGTCGGGCATCATCATCCTTGAGGCCTCTGAGCTTTTCCTCTTTCTTCGACCCGCTCATTGGGAATTATCGATGGGAGCCTGGGAGTTGGGGGCCTGCGCTGCAACCTGAATCACCTTGTCGACCGCATCGCGAGCTCGCTGTGCTTGCACGACCACCTCGACCTCCGGAACTGGGGGCTGATTCTTCTTCTTCAACTTGGCATTGCGATTTCTGATCTCGGCAGCAAGAATCTCTTTCCTAGAAGCCATCAGGATCGTACCTGCACGAGGAAAAGGAGATTGATGAGAAGGATACTCCAGAACCAGGAATGATAAACTCTAAAACGACTAAAGAGATTGAGTGGTTAGAAGAGAACGTGCTTGGGTGTTCGAAATTGAAGACAATATCACTTGTACCCAAGGTGAAGTCCCTGTTTCTAAGGGTTCCCGGGCCCATCCCCGCCTCGAATATGAGCTGAGGCTGAGTTAAGAATCAAGCACACATGGGCCCGATCTCCCTCAATCGCTGGATCAAAGTGGGCGGCCAAGTGGGTCTTCTTTTGGGCATCTTGGCCTTTTCGATATCGTTCCAAGAAGTATGATTCAGCCCAGGCCACCCGACCGGGGACTTGATGTACAAGAAGTTATGTTTCCAGCCAAGCCTGTGAGATGTGTTGTTGGCTTTGACAATCTGGAAGTATTAGGGCGGGCCTGCAGCTTCACAAAGCCTCTGCCGTCTGGAGAGGCTACTGGGGAACTCGAGGCTAAGAACACCTCGCCAAAATGAGCGAGGGAGGTGGGGAGCTTCAAGCAGTGCAGTAGGAGTCTGAATGTATTCACCAGCTGGTATGCGGTCGGAAGGAGTTGAATGAGAGCTATGTCCAAGGCATTGAGAAGAGCCACGAAATCAGGGTCGAGAGGAACCCTCATTGTGACACCCCGACTTCTCGACCGTACAGGTACTCGCGCCACGCGTGAGAGTTTTGAGATTTTAGTTTTATATACTTCATTTTCGTTGTTTTAATTGCGCAACTTAATTTAATTTAATTCGTTTACTTGTTAATTATGTGATTTAAATTTCTAACTTGGTGAGTTTAATTCCGCGAATTATATGTTCAATTTCCCTGAGCATGATCAAGTGTTTAATTATTTATAATTTGAGAATCATATGCTTAATTGACCTTATTTGCAACTTTATGAAATTCTTGGACTTAATTGATAATTGGATGTGGACCTAATTGTAAATTTTGTAAATTACATACCACATTGCATACATTTGAATTTTTGGAGGACTAAATGGCAATTTCCCCTTCCTTTTCACGTACATATATCGATATATACACACATATATACACACTTGCACATTTTCATCTCTTTTTACAAGAACAGGAGATACCATACCCCTCCATCTCTCTCTCTCTCTTCATTTGGTTGATCCAAGCAAGACAAGAAGAGCTAAGTTTTCTTTCCATTATCTTCAAGAAATCCATCTCAAGATCATCTCTTCTCCTTCCCCTTCGACTCTTCTTCCATTCAAGGTGAGTTTAATTATGTGTGCATAATGAAACTTGGAGATTATGTTAGGGCTTATGGTTTAATTCTAGTCCTTGAAGTAATATGAAGTATGTATGGTGATCTAGAGTTGGTTTCATGCATATAAAACTTGAGTTTATGAAATTTGGAGCATATTTGATCACATGACCTTTAGGGGTTTTATATGAGGATTTTGATGATCTCTACATGTTTCCTTGGTTTAATTGATGCCTAATTGATATATATGAATCCAATATATGTTTCCTGAGTTATTTTAGTGAATTTTATGGTTTGGAAAGTGTTTAGCTTGTTCTTGTGTTGTTAGTTCGTTGCTACATAAAGGGAAGAGAAACAGGGGATGCATTTCTACCAGGGGTAACGCCCGTTACCTAACTTTACACTGAGGGAGGTAACACCCGTTACCTCCATGCCTTTCAGAACTTTGGAGGCCTACCTTGATTAATGCCCGTTACCAGCTTTGTACTGCCGGGAGGTAACGCCCGTTACTTGTGTATGCTTTTGGTTGTTTTGTGTAACTAATTTCATTTTGTTTATGTTTTATCCGAGCCTTGCTTACATGGTTAATGTGCGGTATAATTAATCAATTACATGTTAACCTCTACTTTGATTTATACTTTATCATAATCGATTTCTTATTAAACCATGACCGGAACATTAATTGTGTATAAGAACTTGTTCTTAATAGATCTTAACTCTATGATCACGTTGTGCATATTTTATCATTTTCAGTACGTCATACTTGGTTCATATTGAGTCGAGTCTCACTCGTGTCCTGTTTTTCTTATTCAGAGAGTTCTCAGGAGGATGTTGAGCCTGCCGAGTAGGGTCCGGGGAGTCTGTTTGCCTTTTTTTAGTTTCGGTACAGGTGAGGAGTTGTTAGGATATATTATAAAAACCCTACAACCTCTTTATGTGTAATTTGGCCAAAAACCTATATATATCTATACTTGCTTTCAAATGACAAACGTTTTCAAATGCACCTGAATCTTGATCCTGTGCTATTTTGGCGAGACTATTACACTTCCTGGGGCCCAGGGGCTTGTGTATTGAGGGAATCGGGAAAGAAAGGGCTGACGGTCACCTCTTGCATGAGACCCACCATTTACGGAGCAGCCCGGTGTTTTTCTGATTTTATAAGTTAAACCAATCATGCAAGTGTACACTAAAAATATACGCATAGCACAAGAGGATCGTACCTACAGGGAAGGGAAATCAATCACTACTCAATATCTTTTTCTAATCTGTAGACCGAACGAATTCAAGTGGTTCTCTATCTACTAAAACGGAAGTAAACAATTAACTAGAATAAAACACAATTAACAACTAAAACGCTTGGATTAAAATCAATAAACTAATTAGGCTGGGGAGTAATAACATATACATGCTTGATTCAATATAATACTCGATTGACAAGTGCAACTCTACAACCTAGTCACTTAAGTTTGTATTATACTCTCTCAAGGTATAATCAAGTGTTCAATTAAGCTCAACGTTGCTCTCGCAATCATTAATAAATTAATTAAACCAACAAGACCAAGACTAGTGCAAATCAAATTCTAGAGGCTTGGCATGGAATAGGATTTACCGTTGTATAGATTAAGAACCAAATCTCTTTGCATTCCTAAAATCTACTAGTTATGAAAACAATCTCAATTACCATTAATTTCTCAATTCTCAGGTAATTCTAGATTATGCTAAGGTTGATCAGGCCGTCGCAATTCACTTCGAATCAGTTTTCAAAGTAAGAATTAACACAAGTCATTCAAACATTATATCAAACACTCAGCAAGCATTCACCATCACTCCCCTAGCCCTAGGGGTTTAGCTACTCACAATTAAATCAAAACTCATAAAACTAAAGGAAATTGCATTCAAGAAATTCATGTTCATCAAGTCTAAACAAAGTCTTAAAAACAAAGCTCTAAACATTCATGAATTCTGGAAAACAAATCTAACATGTAAACGAATTAAAACTAAACTTAGAGGAATTAGTTTGACAACTAAAACAATAAATAAAACCGGAAAAACTGAAATTGTTCGAAGAATTCAATCCTTTCGTCTTCATGAAATTCTCTAAACAACTCCTCCAAAAGATCTCTCTCTCTCTCCAAGCTAGGTCACAAACGGCTGAAGTGTCCCCCAAAAAGAATCCTAAACGCACTATAAATAGCTGTCCAAAAATCTGCCCCGCCGCCCTAGGTAACGGGCCTTACCATTTCATGAGCAATTCCATTATTCCAATTAACGCCCGTTACAGGCCTTAAATCGTGCTTGCGCTTTTATAAGTGGTAACGGGGGTTACCACTTTCCTTCTGCCCAGGGGTAACGGGCGTTACCTCTCCTGCACCAAAGATCTCCTCCTACTGCCTCTGGTAACGAGCGTTACCAAAGTTGTACTGCCAGGGAGTAACGGGAGTTACTCCATACTTCGCCAAAAGCGATGCTCCTGTGTCCGTTAACGGGGGTTAACAACATTGTACGTTTAAGGGGTAATGGGGTTACTCCTATTTCCTCCGAAAATGCATGAATTCGCCTCGTTTCGCCGTTTCTTAACTCCAACTCCTTAAACACCTAAATGGAACAGAATACACACATAAACGCATGAAACGACACAAAAATATACTGTAATTAACGCTTAAATTCATGTGAATTCTTCACTCAACAAATTCCCCCACACTTGCCTATTGCTCGTCCTCGAGTAATACGAGAATAAGAAAACACATCCCCATCAAACCTCGACTTCAAAGCAATCATCGAACCTTCGCCTAAACAAGTCTAACTCATCAAATCAAGTACTCATAAACACAAGATCATCAAAAATAGTATGAAAAGTATACCCTTGTGTAATGTGTGATTCGAACGAAACAATGCACAAAGATTAGAATGACAAATTCACAATTTTCGGCTAAGTTCCAATCAACAACTTTGGAATACACTCTTCGCACCTATCTCCACTAATAGAGTTAAATCAAGACTCAGGATTGATAGGTCTTTCGAGCTTGTAATGTAGGCTTTGGTTAAGGTTATAGATTTTTGGATCAAGTGACTACTTACCAAGCTTACATCATTTAATCTTTTCGCACGACACTTTCGTTCTCCATTAAACAAATTCCCCCACACTTGAACATTTACATCCCACTCTTTTAATTTCACATTTCGCACAATTTTTCTTTTCTTTTCTTTTCGTTTGCTCTTTCCTCTCTTTTTCATATCTTTTCTTTTCCACAACTTTCTCTCATTCTTTTTCTCTTTTGTACATATATGTCTCAATTTCAATCTCAAGAACAATCAAAAGGGGACTTCAAAGTAGATATCCACTATAAGATCAAATGAGCAAGCCTTGGGGTAAAATTAACAAGGTGGGTTATACTTTTGTTGTGCGTTCGGCTTATAATGTGGCTACAAAAATCTTTGCACAACAATTAGGCTCAGCGGGGTCAATAAGATCACGTTATTTAGTGAAAAATGGCTACAAAGAAAGGCTTAAAATCCTCCGACAACGAATGCCTACTTCACTTCCTTAATCTTTCATTAACTCAAAATTTCGCCTCAATAGGACTAAAGTGCATTCTAATCAAATCTTAGAATCCTTTGGAAATCATCAATTCACCTTTCTAAGCAAAGTACATTATCCCGTTCAAAAGTGCTCAAAATATAAGGGCATACTAACACACTAAATTATCTAATCTCATGCAAATTTTCCTCAATTCAAATCGCCTAACTCGCTCTAGCAAAGGCTCAACAATCAAACTTCAAAGAAAAAGTTCAAAACGGGGGAAAATTCTCAAAATTCTTGTAATTTCTCAATTCCTAACAATTCACAAGGTCAACAAGACATCTGCTCATGCAAATATCCAACTAAATGTCATAATCATAACCATATCTCCCCCACACTTAGTCTTTGCAATGTCCTCATGCAAATGAAAGAATTAAAGTTCAAGAAAACTCCCTTATCAATTGAAGACCCGACAACATGCTAGCAAAGCTTCCAAAACCTGAGATATGTGACTAAAAAACACGGATCAAGTGCAAAGGTAATTGATAATCAACATGCATTCAACAAGCAACACACAACTCATAAATTCAAGTAAAGAAAGGGCACATTGCATAAAAATAAGTCATCGAGTTCAAAAGACAATAGCAAAGAAATAAGAATGCCAAAAGTATCAAAATCTAGCAATAAGTACATGATCAACATAGAATGTCAATAAAGCAAGAGAAACATAATGGAAAAGCGATCAGGGCTCAGGGGGTTACTGGGGTCTTCTGAAATACTGATCAAGACGAGCGTAGAACCTCTCAAACTTGTCATCAACATGAGCTTGTCATTCATCAAGTCGCTCATCTACATAATAAGTTAAATCATCAATCCTCGCGGTCATGGCGGTCACATCAGCTCTCAATCCAGCCAACTCCGTCCTAAGACTCCTCACACTAGCCGGAACACCTTCATCGGCTTCATCAATAGCAACCGGTGCAGCATTGCGGAGGACCTCAAACTCGTTATCCGGCCTATCGGGAATCTGAGCTAAGAGCTCCTTCTGCACATCAGAAAGCTTCTCATAATGAGTGTTACCCCAACTATACATCTGCCAGAACCTATCTCTATCCCGGATTGGCCACCATGGCAAGATTTGCTCCTTGAGTCATCCACTCCCCCATTCAATAGCTACACCCACGTTTTCCAGATACTGCGCACCATTATCATAACCAAAATCAATGGGCAACAATCCCCTAGGCCTCCAATCCACCTCACGGGCAAACATAGTCACAAACGCGTCGTGGGCAATCATCTCGGTAGCTCTCCCCGCAACTTCTTGAAGCAACCAGAGGAACTCAATCATGCCATTGAATTTGATGTCTTCCTTCATCATATACATGATTCCCAGCTCCATCTCATTGATATGGCTCTCACTCCCGTATCGGGCACAAAATCCTGTAGCTAAGATCCCATGCACTATCACCCAAGCCAACGAATCTAAGTAGCTATCCTTTGTGTTCCAGGGGGGAATAAGTCGGGACACCGCTACGCAGCGGAAAGGATCTCCACACCGTCTCTCTCTGAACTATATCCCACTTAGGCAACATAGCAGTAGCATGACCTGGAAATCGTAGAATTTCTCTTATCCGATCCGTACCCCAAACTTGAGTTTCCCGATCATCCAAAGTGAAAGTCAATGTGTTATCCACCAGATTAGAGTTCTTCGTGGTGAAAAAGGCGTCAGTCATTTCAGCATATATCAAATCCTTCTTAGTAAGGAAAGGCAACCAACCGATGTTGTTAAACAGTCTCTTCACCTCTTCCCAAGCCTCAAGTTTCTCTATCCATGCATCCTTGAAGAACCGAGTGGATATAATATTCCTCGTCAAATTCTTTTGAAACGGATTACCCAAAATATTCACAGTTATATTGATCGAATCCTGCGGTTGATGATCCTCGGGGGATGAGGTAGGGAAGGGTTCAATGGCTCGAGGACGCTTAGTACGTCCCATGGTACCTGAATTAAATAAATATAGCTAAGCACAACACACAAATATCAATCTTAATTCACTCAGACACTATATCAAACACCTTGTGTACATAGGCCTAGGGCGTGAGTTTTAACTACGATTCGTCAATCTACCCAATTCAATACAACACAACCCTAGAGTATCACAGACTAAGCATGAAATTCTCCACATTCAACCTCAAATTTGGATTCAAGGGTTAATTAGAGACTAGGGTTCTCCAAGAGTTCAACCAAATCAAATCACTTCCTGTCATCTATCCTGACTCTAGCATGCATAATCTCTCCAAATTCATCAAGTCTATCCCAAAATTAATCTTAAATTTGCAAATTAATTCCTAGGTTTCAATCCTTAAATTTGAAGAATTAAATCCAAATTTCATACTAGGTGTGGGCAAGGAATTTACTTACCAAGACTCAAAAAGGAAGAGAGCGTGTGTGATTGGTGGTGGGACACCAAAAAGTGGTGGCGGTGTTTGGTGGAGGTGTGGTGGCTTGCCGAAAATTTGATGATGATTGGCCAAGGGAAGCTATTGATGCTTTACTAAGGGGCGTGTGTGTGTTATTTATAGGTTTGGGGGGAGGAAAATCTAAAATTGGGAAGGAAAAGAAAAATTAAGGTAAAAACGTGCATCCTACCCCAGTACGGATTCGTAAATTTGCCCCGTTAACGGGCGTTAATGGTTTCAACCTTGCAAAGGGTAACGCCCATTACTCCAACTCCCCATACGCCTGACTCGATTAACGGGCGTTACCTAAAATCAACTGACCAGGAGTAACGCCCGTTACCTTAATGTTTTGAAACACCTGCCTCTAATAACGGGCATTACCTCGAATTACCAACGAAGTGGTAACGCCTGTTTCTAAATTCCCCCAACAAGCTTACGTTAGACACAAACACAACTCATAAAGTGCTTAATCAAGTTAATTAACACAAATTAACTCATAAAAATCAATCAAACCATAGTGCACCAATCTCAAAAACACATAAACATCTAACAACACATATTGCAATATATCGCACCAATTCATTCTCCACACAAATAGATCAGCCACATTGTACCACCCGGAACGCTAGGTACCACATCCCCCGCACTATAGTTCAATTCACATATGAAATGGACAATCCATACATGAACCAAAGCTATAGCGAATGGGTGACAATAAAAAAACCGACAATAGCTAGGTGGGACTAACCCCAAACCAACCAATCAATTCAGAGCAATGAAAGCTGAAGCATAATTTTCATTAACATATACCAAGTATTCCAAAAGCATGTCATCTACTCCATATAGATATCAATACAATATCATAAGTATCAATACATGAACATAAAGTGAAGGTGAAGTGTGCTAGACCCAAATTAAAGGCAGGACTCGACTCTAATTCCCGCCTAGCACGCACCTACAAAACTGAAAGGTTGAGGTGTCAGTCTACCACGGACTGAGTGAGGGGTTTAGGTAAATATATGCGCATATACATGCAAGTTATAAGTTCGGGTAATATTTTTGTAAAAGAACAATACAAGTCAAGAAATAAAATATAATATCGCCCGAGGTTACAACTATCAAGTTTAGCAATTATTTCAATTTCAGTCAATCAGTGGCCCGGCGAGTGAGGGCAATTCTCCAACCTTACTCCGACTGTATACAATAATTAGGTTATCAATGATTTAAGTGATCAAGCAAGTTATTATAGTGCAGTACATTCAGTAGCAGTATAAGTACCTTCTTCCTCCCGGTGATGGTGGGTTTGCAAGGCCCAACCATCCAGTCAGTGTGAGCAGAGGGTATATGAATCCCTAAGCCCGGAACTCCTTCCTCCCCTAATCTCCTAGGGGGTTCAGGGGTCATCCCAAATTGGTGAGGATAGCGGTAGAGTTACCCATCAGCCAATGCTTTCCCGATTGGCTCAAGTCACTACCCTCGGGCCCACAGTGCAGTATTGTACTAGCCAAAATACAATCAATTCAGTACAATAGACTCGGTGAATTTTGAAATCATTTGAGGTTTAAGAAAATCTATAGATATATTAATACATTTTGGCCAAAATCCACATAAGGGTTGTAAAGGTTCTATATATCTAGAAATTAAACCTCACCTGTGTGACCAAAATAAACAAGGAAACAGCTCACGGGGCCTGCTCCTCGTCACCAGGAAGCTGGTCTGCGCAAGAAAAACAAATGTCCGTGAGACACGACTCAAATGTACCAATTAGGACGAATGGCGTGATCATGAACATTGTAACGTGCATTGACAAATTATGGAATGATATGATCATATTCATGCATAAAATGAACATATAATAACACGTATCGATCAATTATGGCATTAGAAACGGATTATGAAAACTCAATTTTATGCAAAAAATTCACTGAACCCTCTGGAGCATGGGAACGGCCTTTCCGATTTTGAACTGGAAATGGGAAGGGTCGTTCCCTACTCCCCTAACCAATCCCGCACGTCTGTAAAGAATTTGCATTTTGTTCATGGCTGGGAACGGTCGTTCCTGCTGTAAGCCAAAGCTGGGAAGGGTCGTTCCCAATCTCGCGAGACAGCTGGCAGGGTGGGAACGACCGTTCCCAGAATGAATTGGGACGGGAAGGGCCGTTCCCGTTACACAGTTGCAGCAGAAACAGAGCATAGCAGTAGGGGAGAAATGAACCAAAAACCAACAATCAAAAATGATCCAAAACCAAGTTCAAATGCACATAATTCATGATATAACCATACTAGCATACTTATAATTCAATAAAAACTCATATAAACACTTAAATCCAAACTTGATCATCAAAAATCACTCATATCAAACCCATATGTCAACTTATTCCCTAATCTCATAAATCTCATAATATATGCATCAAACTTAAGCTCAAAGTTCACTATTATACTTCCAACAACAAATACTCAATTCATCAAACTCAAACCATAACCCTAGTCTCACACAATGAATTCAAGAATTGATCAAAATCTCCATGGCTGCCTTAGATAGAAGAAATAGAAGAAAAGATGAAGATATGATGATGATGATGCTCCTAATCCACAATTCCTTTACAATTTTAGCTTGAAAGATGAAATCCAATTTTTCCTTCTCTCTTGGTGTTGATCGATCAAAATGGAGCAAGGCAAGGTGTCTGTATGTTTTGTGTATGGAATGAAATAGAAATAATGGAATATAATGGAGATATATTACATTCTCCCACATAATTACATGAGTCACCACATTTGCAATCAAGTCCCTCAATTCTATTAGTAATGCAATTAGATTCACTCCATAGAATAAAATCATTTAAGTCCAATTAGTTTTCATGCACTTAAATCCTTAAATTCAAGAAATGCTCAAATAGACACATATAATCAATTATATCATTTTCGATAAATATTCACAATTTGGATCCAATTTCATATGAACAGTTGAAATATAATTTTATAAAATTATATCATGACATATAAAATTGAAGAAATGATCAAATTAAACTAAATTCTAACTCTCAAAACTCACACGTGGCGTTCATACCTGAAAGGCCGAAAGCTGGGGCGTTACAATCCTCCCTTCTTAAAAGAATCTGGTCCCCAGATTCACTGATCGGAAGGAAACAACTCTGGATGGAACCGTCTCATCTTGTCCTCAGTCTCCCACGTGGCTTCTTCAGTTTTATCACTTCTCCAAAGAACCTTAACCATGGGAATCCTCCGTTTTCTCAATTCCTGAAACTTCTTATGCAATATCTTAACCGGTTTCTGAACAAAGGTTAGATTTGGTTCCAATTCCACTTCTTCAACTGGAAGGATCTCGGTTTCATCGGGGTAATATTTCCTCAACTGAGATACGTGAAATACATTGTGAATCCCCGTGAGGCTTGGTGGTAGGTCCAACCGATAAACAACTTCTCCAACTCTTTCGAGAATCTCAAAAGGACCTAAATAACGAGGATTAAACTTACCTCCTTTCCCAATCCGAGTAAATCCTTTAAGTGGAGACGCTTTCAAGAATACCCAGTCTCCTACTTCAAATTCGAGATCCCTTCTACGACGGTCGGTGTAGCTCTTTTGTCTGTCCTGAGCTGATTTCATCCATTGTTGTATTAATTGGACTTTCTCAATCATCGCTTGAACGGACTTAGAAGATTTTTCCAACTTCTCACCCTTCTGAACGCCTTCCTGTTTAGTCTATTTCCAATCCTCCAAGTCGAAGAACAACGGAGAACGACATTTTCGACCACAAAGTAGCTCATACGGTGCCATTCCAATCGAGGCTTGCAAACTGTTGCTGTAAACAAATTCAATCAAAGGTAGTTGATCATGCCAAGAAGATTGAAAATCCAAAGAACAAGCTCGAAGTAAATCCTCAAGATATCTTATTAATCTCTCAGACTGACCGTCTATTTGTAGATGAAATGATATGCTAAACTGAAGCTTCGTACCCAAAATCTCTTGTAATTCTCGCCACAACTTTGAAGTGAACCGAGGGTCTCTGTCCGAAACAATACTAACCAGAATCCCGTGAAGTCGAACAATCTCCCTGTTATAAAGCTCAGCTAGCTTGCGAATCTTATAAGATATCCTGATCGGCAGAAAATGTGCAGACTTTGTCAAACGGTCCACAATCACCAAAATATCATCGAACCTTCCTTTTACCTTAGGTAATTCGGATACAAAATCCATCGTCTCCTGCTCCCACTTCCAATCGGGAATAGGTAACGGCTGTAGAAGACCTCCCGGCTTCTAATGCTCGGCTTTCACTTTCATACAATGCTTCACATACTCGGCCACATCTTTCTTCAATCCACGCCACCAATAATATTGCCTCAAGTCCTTATACATCTGGTTTCCTCCAGGGTGGATAGAATAAGCCGATTTGTGAGCTTCCTCGAGCAATACCCGTTTCAACTCTTCGGGTCCAACCACTCGGTTCTTGAAACGAAGAAGACTAGTTTGATCGAACCCGAATGAACACTCCGGATCAGCTCTTGCTTTAGCTACCAATTTCTGAACTTCTGAATCACTAGTCTGAGCCTCGAATAATCTTTGCTTCAAATCCGGTTGAATTGAAATATTAGAAACTCGAGCCCTTATAACAATTAGCTCGATTCCACTACTTTCACCCACTTCCAAGTTCGATACACTAGTCTTCCTACTAAGTGCATCGACGATCGCATTGGCTTTGCCGGGATGGTATTTAATAGTGCAATCATAATCTTCCAACCGTTCCATCCAACACCGTTGCCTCATATTCAAATCCTTCTGAGTGAATAAATACTAGAGGCTTTTGTGGTCGGTGAAAATCTCGAAAGACACCCCGTATAAATAATGTCTCCAATTTCCAAGTGCAAAGACTACGGCGGCCAGCTCAAGATCATATGTCGGATAATTCTTTTCATGCTCTTTTAACTTCCGGGATGCATAAGCAATTACTTTTCCTCTCTGAGTCAACACACATCCCAAACCATCCTTAGAAGCATCCGTATAGACAACATACCCTTCTGAACCTTCCGGAAGGGCTAACACTGGAGCTGAGACTAACTTCTCTTTCAAGAAAGTGAAACTCTTCTCACAATCTTCATCCCAAATGAATTTCACATCCTTCTTTGTCAATTGAGTTAAAGGAGCAGCTAACTTGGAAAAATCCTTTACAAACCTCCGGTAATAATCTGCCAATCCTAAGAAACTTCTGATCTCTGAGGTATTCTTCGGTTTCTCCCATTTCAAAACTGACTCAATCTTCGAAGGATCAACCTCCAAACCATTACCCGATATCACATGACCCAAGAAAGAAACCCTATCGATCCAAAATTCACACTTGCTGAATTTTGCAAATAACTGATGCTCCTTTAAGGTCCTCAATACCAACTGAAGATGTCTCGCGTGCTCCTCGGTAGACTTAGAGAAAACTAGAATATCATCAATAAAAATCACCACAAACTTATCTAGAAAAGGTCTGAAGATCCTGTGTATCATATCCATAAAAGTTGTAGGGGCATTAGTCAACCAAAACGGCATCACCACGAACTCATAATGCCCGTACCAAGTATTAAATCCTGTCTTTGGGATATCCCCTGCTCGGATTCACAGCTGGTAGTATCCCTGTCTCAAATCTAATTTCAAATAAACTTTAGATCCCTGAACTATGTCAAATACTCCTCGATATGTGGAAGGGGATACTTGTTCTTGATTGTCATCCGGTTTAACTCCCTATAGTCTATGCACATTCTTAAAGTTCCGTCCTTCTTCTTTACGAACAAAACTGGTACACCCCAGGGAGAAGAACTCGGTCTAATGTACCCAATCTCCAACAACGCATCAAGTTGAGTCTTCAACTCTTTCAACTCGGCCGGAGCCATCCGAATCTGGGTCTTGGAGTATGGCTCTGCATTAGGGTACAAATCGATCACAAACTCAATTTCCCGATCTGGAGGTAAAGAATCCAATTCCTTAGGAAAGACCTCGGGAAACTTCTTCACTACTTCCGTTTCTTCCAACTTAATCTGATCCTTGGGCTTGTTAAGAATATATGCAATGAAACCCATAGCTCCCTCTCGTACCAATTTCTGAGCTTCTGTAAAAGAAAGTAGAGGCACTGTCTTATAACTCCAACCAACAATTAAATCTGACCCCAACTGCCCTGGAATCAACTGTGGCACAATGTCTGTACAACCAATCTATGCCCAAAATAGATTTGTAGCGAGTCATCGGCATCTCAATGAAGTCTGTCAGGAAAACTCGACCCTCGATACTCACCAGAACCTCTCTGAACACCCGATCAGTTTCTATACTACCACCGAAAGGAGTACAAACCACATAACATGAAGAGAGCGAATAACAGGTAAAGGCAAAGAAATAGATATAGCACTCGAGAGAAAGGAATGTGTAGCTCCCGGATCAAATAAAGTATAAATGTTTATGCCATGTATGCAAATGGTACCTTCAACTACCGCGGCGGGATCAACCTCAGCATCCTGTTGCTCTCCGTCCAGAGCATAAGCACGAGCTCTAATCAGTGGTCTCTGACCCCCAGGTGGCGTATTCCTACGATCTGGGCATCCATCTACCATGTGCTCGGCACTCCCACAAATCAAACATAGGCCCAAACGCCTCCTGCAGTTATCATGGGTATGTGTAGTCTGTCCACAGAAAGTATATGCAGGCCTCTTGGGTGGTGGCGGCAAAGCTGGAACAACTGGAGCTCTAAACATGGGTCCCGCAGGTCGGGGCTTCTTCCCAGGGCCCTTCGGAGCTGGTGGTGGAGAAGAATAAGTCATAGGCCTCTTGCCCGAACTAGAACCCGAACCAGAACCTCTGAAACCCGATCCGGAACCTGAACGATAGGTAGATCGCCTTGCATTCACTGAATCCTCAACTTTCAATGCCTTTGTAGTAGCCTTCAACTAGGTGCTCGTGTTAACCGCCTCAATCGCTGTCTGAATATCCGATCTAAGGGCCTGAACAAACTGCATCGCCTTATGGAAATCATCACTCACTATATTAGGGGCATAGCGGGACAATCTCTCAAACTCTGCTATATACTCTGAAACAGACCTACTTCCTTGCTTAAGCTCAGTAAACTCCTTCAATCTGCGGATTCGAGAAGATGGAGGAATAAATTTTTTTCTGAACTCCCGGGTGAAAACCTCCCAATTAACTTCCACACCGGCGGCATCTAGTACAATCCGGGCACTCTCCCAACATGAATATGCCTCGCCCTGAATCAAAGAAATGGTACATCAGGCCTTCTCCTGCGAGTCACACGGGATAAGCTCCCAAATCCTCTCTACTTCTTTCAGCCACTGCTCGGCCTGAATATCGTTTCCTTCATAGAACTTTGGAGGATGCTGGTTCTGAAACTCCCTGAAAACTGCTGAAATCTATGCCCCCGGCTGTGGTGGTGGAACTGGTGGTGCTGGAGGAACATACTCCAGTAGCCTCTGATCAATAAGCCCAACCACTGCGTTCATAAAGTCCTGGGGCTGAGCCTGAAGAGGTGGAGGAGGAGGTGGTGATCTCTCACGGCGATGATGACGATGATGTCGATGTCCCGGAGAACGATCAGGATAATGTCTATCGCGAGACATCCTGAAATCATGTCACTAGTATGCATGTTCAATTAGTAGGTGCAAATGTGTGCAATTGATGTCCAAGTTACACATAAATCATAAAATTCAAATAATTCACATAAGTTCAAACAATTCAATTAATTCAAATAGGTTCAAATAATTCAAATAACAATGCAAGACTCGCAAGTTTGACAATTAATTCCTATATCGTGCGACCTAGACTGACAAGACACGACACTAGAGACCCGGTTTTCCAACCGGGCTCTCATAGCACCTTAGGATGTAGCACCCGGAACGCTAGGTATCACATCCCCCGCACTATAGTTCAATTCACATATGAAATGGACAATCCATACATGAACCAAAGCTATACCGAACGGGAGACAATAAAAAAAATGACAATAGCTAGGCGGGACTAACCCCAAACCAACCAATCAATTCAAAGCAATGAAAGCGGAAGCATAATTTTCATTAACATATACCAAGTATTCCAAAAGCATGTCATCTACTCCACATACATATCAATACAATATCATAAGTATCAATACATGAACATAAAGTGAAGGTGAAGTGTGCTAGACCCAAATTAAAGACAGGACTCGACTCTAATTCCCGCCTAGCACGCACCTGCAAAACTGAAAGGTTGAGGCGCCAGTCTACCACGGACTAAGTGAAGGGTTTAGGTAAATATATGCGCACATACATGTAAGTTATGAGCACGGGTAATATTTTTGTAAAAGAACAATACAAGTCAAGAAATAAAATATAATATCGCCCGAGGTTACAACTATGAAGTTTAGCAATTATTTCAATTTCAGTCAATCACTGGCCCGGTGAGTGAGAGTAATTCTCCAACCTTACTCCGACTGTGTACAATAATTAGGTTATCAATGATTTAAGTGATCAAGCAAGTTATTACAGTGCAGTACATTCAGTAGCAGTTTTAGTCCCTTCTTCCTCCGGGTGATGGTGGGTTTGCAAGACCCAACCATCCAGTCAGTGTGAGCAGAGGGTACATGAATCCCTAAGCCCGGAACTTCTTCCTTCCCAAATCTCCTAGGGGGTTCAGGGGTCATCCTAAATTGGTGAGGATAGCGCTAGAGTTACCCGTCAGCCCATGCTTTCCCGATTGGCTCAAGCCACTACCCTCGGGCCTACAGTGCAGTACAGTACTCGCCAAAATACGGTCAATTCAATACAATAGACTCGGTGAATTTTGAAATCATTTGAGGTTTAAGAAAATCTATATATATATTAATACATTTTGGCCAAAATCCACATAAGGGTTGTAAAGGTTCTATATATCTAGAAATTAAACCTCACCTGTGTGACCAAAATAAACAAGGAAACAGCTTCGGGGCCTGCTCCTCGTCACCACGAACCTGGTCTGTGCAAGAAAGATAAATGTCTGTGAGACACGACTCAAATGTACCAATTAGGACGAACGGAGTGATCATGAACATTGTAACGTGCATTGGCAAATTATGGAATGATATGATCATATTCATGCATAAAATGAACATATAATAACACGTATCGATCAATTATGGAATTAGAAACGGATTATGAAAACTCAATTTTATGCAGAAAATTCACTGAACGCTCTGGAGCATGGGACCGACCGTTCCGGTTTTGAACTGGAAATGGGAAGGGTCGTTCCCGGCTCCCCGAACCAATCCCGTGCGTCTATAAAGAATTTGCATTTTGTTCATGGCTGGGAACGGCCGTTCCGGCTGTAAGCCAAAACTGGGAAGGGTCGTTCCCAGTCTCGCGGGACAACTGGCAGGGTGGGAACGGCCGTTCCCAGAATGAACTGGGATGGGAATGGCCGTTCTCGTTACGCAATTACAGCAGAAACAGCACATAGCAACAGGGGAGAAATAAACCAAAAACCAACAATAAAAAATGATCCAAAACCAAGTTCAAATGCACATAATTCATGATATAACCATACTAGCATACTTATAATTCAATAAAAACTCATATAAACACTTAAATCCAAACTTGATCATCAAAAATCACTCATATCAAACTCATATGTCAACTTATGCCCTAAGCTCATAAATCTCATAATATATGTATCAAACTTAAGCTCAAAGTTCACCAACATACTTCTAACAACAAATACTCAATTCATCAAACTCAAACTATAACCCTAGTCTCACATAATGAATTCAAGAATTGATCAAAATCTCCATGGTTACCTTAGATGGAAGAAATAGAAGAAAAGATGAAGATATGATGATGATGATGCTCCTAATCCACAATTCCTTCACAATTTTGGCTTGAAGGATGAAATCCAATTTTTCCTTCTCTCTTGGTGTTGATCGGTCAAAATGGAGCAAGGCAAGGTGTATGTATGTTTTGTGTATGAAATGAAATAGATATAATGGAATATAATGGAGATATGTTACATTCTCCCACATAATTATATGAGCCACCACATTTGCAATCAAGTCCCTCAATTCTATTAGTAATGCAATTAAATTCTACTCCATAGAATACAATCATTTAAGTCCAATTAGCTTTCATGCACTTAAGTCCTTAAATTCAAGAAATGCTCAAATAGACACATGTAATCAATTATATCATTTTCGATAAATATTCACGATTTGGATCCAATTTCATATCAACAGTTGAAATATAATTTTATAAAATTATATCATGACATATAAAATTGAAGAAATGTTCAAATTAAATTAAATTCTTACTGTCAAAACTCATACGTGGCGTCCATACCTGAAAGGCCGAAAGATGGGGCGTTACATACATGCACACTCATATGAACAAAGTAAATATACCTCAATGTTGACATTTATGCTCAAGTCACGGTCCTTGCATTCATTCTAACTTCAAATTCCGGCAACGCCTCAACTAACTTGCACTCGAGAGAGATAACCAAAATAAACGTGAGAGAAAAACGAGAACGAAAGAAAAGAAAACAAAGAAAGAAAAGAAAAGGGAAAGAAAAAATTAGTTCTAAGTTATAGTCGTTAGCTTGACTTTGAAAACCGGATTAGGGATCAACAATCCCCATGTGATGAGTCACAAGGAGTGACCTCGTTCTTGCTGATCACAATGCCAGAGCTTGATTTCCACGTATCTAATTCCAAAACATTCTTTCTTCTTGAATTTCGAGACTACGATTTTCTTCCCCAATTAATCGAATCCCTTTTTAGCGTGAATAGCACCACTCCGTCCGTGGTCTCACTTATAGCCCCGATCATATAACACTCACCCGGTACCAGTGGTAGTGTCATGGAATTAAAAATCCTAAACTCCATTCTTTGATCCCCTATTTTGAACGCGAGACGTCCATTTTGGACAACGATATCCGCTCCAACCGTGTCTAGAAACGGTCATCCAAGGATCAATGGCGAACTTTCATCGCTCCCAACATCAAGGACTACAAAATCATTAGGGATGCATAATTTTCCAACTTTTACCAACATATCTTCAAGAATTCCTATCGGGTATTTCACCGATCCGTCAGCTAGTTGGAGCGTCATGTTAGTCGGTTTGAGGTCCTTCACTCCAATAGATAAAGGGATTAGACTCACACTAGCGCCAAAATCACATAAAACATCATGAAATTGGAAGGAACCAATAGTTAAAAGGATAGAAAAACTCCCGGGATCCTTGAGCTTTGGGGGAAGCTTATGCTGAATAATTGTTGAGTGTGAAATTTGCATGGATTTAAGTGTTAATTAGAGTATATTTTTGTACCGTTTGATGCGTTTATGTGTTTATTTTGCTCCATGTAGGTGTTTCAGAGGTTGGAGTTAGGAAACGAGGCGAATTCACGCATTTTTGGAGAAAATAGGAGTAACCCCGTTACCCCTTAGACGTACATTATTGTTAACCCCCGTTAACGGATACAGGAGCATAACCTTTTGGCGAAGTACGGGAGTAACGCCCGTTACTCCCTGGCAATACAACTCTAGTAACACCTGTTACTCCCTGGCAGTAGGAGGAACTCTTTGGCGCCCGAGGGGTAACGCCCGTTACCCCTGGGCAGAAGGAAAGGGGTAACGCCTGTTACCACTTATAAAAGCATTATTACGATTTCACACTGGTAACAGGCATTAATGATGGTTGTGCATAGAGAGGTAACGCCCGTTACCTAGGGCGGTGAGCAGAATTTTAAGCAGAAATTCAATCAGAGAGAATGTGTTGGAATTAGATACGTGGAAATCAAGCTCTGGCATTGTGATTAGCAAGAACGAGGTCACTTCTTGTGACTCATCACGTGGGGATTGTTGATCCCTAATCCTGTTTTCAAAGTCAAGCTAACGACTATAACTTAGAACTAATTTTTCTTTCCCTCTTCTTTTTCTTTTCTTTGTTTTCTTTCCTTTCGTTCTCATTTTTCTCGTGTTAATTTTGGGTTATCTCTCTCGTTTTGCATGTTAGCTGATGCGTTGTTAGGAGTTGAAGTTAGAATGGATGCAAGGACCGTGATTTGAGTTTTAATGACAATATTAAGGTCCATTTATTTTTGTGCGTTACTTGTGCTTGAGATTGATTGGTGTGATTTATTGCAAAATGTGTTTTGAGATGTTTATGTGTCCTCGTGATTGTTGCACTATGGTTTGATTAAATATCATATGTTAATTTGGGTTAATTAACGTGATTAAGCACCGTTCGGTGTAAGTTCGGGGCATAACTTAAGCTTTAGGTCCGAAATTCTTCGTAACGGGCGTTATACCTTCGCAGCTTATTTTAGGTAACACCCGTTAATAGGTACAGGCGTCCGGGATAAAAGGGGTAACGGGCGTTACACCTAGAAGGCTGGAACCCGGTAACGCCCATTACAGGGCTTAATTCACGAATCTGTATGGGGTTAGGAGATACGTTTTAACAAGTTTTATTTTTCTTTTTCTCCCCAATTTTGGACTCCTCCCCCATACAAACTTATAAAAACACACACACACACACCCCTTATTAGAGCATCAATAGCTTCCCTTGGCTAAGCACCACTACGCCACCAACGAAGCACGACCGCCACCACTTTCCTGCATCCCACCACCGGTCACACTCACTCTTCTCCCCTCTTGAGTCTTGGTAAGTTAACATCTCCCTCTCTTAGTATGAATTTGGATTTAATTCTTCTAATCTAAGTATGTAACCCGAGGATTAATTGCATGTTAGGATGAATTTTGGATGGAATTGATGAATATTGAGAGATCATGCATGCTAGAGTTAGGGTTAGTGATAGGAAGTGAATTTGAACTTGAATTTAGTGAACCGTTGTAGAACCCTAGTCTCTAATTAGCTTTTGAATCCGAATTTTAGGGTTGGTTGTAGAGAACTTCGAGCTTAGATTTAGATACTATAGGGTGGTATTGATTTGAGTTAGGTAGGTTGAAGAATTTTTGCAAAAACTCACACCCTAGGACTTTGCACATAAGGTGTTTGATAAATTATCTAAGTGAATTGTGATTGATATTTGTGCGCTTTGCTTTGCTATATTTGTTTATTTCAGGTATCATGGGACGTACTAAACCTTCTCGAGCCATTAACCCTTCACTACCTCATCCCCCGAGGATCATCAACAGTGGGATTCGGTCAATATAACTGTGACTATTTTGGGCAATCCATTTCAAAGGAATTTGACAAGGAACATCACATCCACTCAGTTCTTTAAGGAAGCATGGCTGGAGAAACTTGAGGCTGGGGCAGAGGTGAAGAGACTGTTTAACAACATTGGTTGGTTGTCGTTCCTTACTAAGAAGGATTTGACTTATGCTGAGATGACTGCAGCCTTTTTCACCAAGATAAACTTTAACCCGGTGGATAACATATTGACCTTCACTTTAGATGACCAGGAAACTCAAATTTGGGGTATGGATCGGATAAGGGGAACTCTACATTTTTCGGTTCATGCTACTTCTTCATTGCCTAACTGGGATGAGGCTCAGAGAGAGGCGGTATGGAGATCCTTTCCGTTGCGTAACGGTGTCCTGGATTATTCCCCCAGGAACACTAAGGATAGGATAGCTACTTTGATTTATTGGCTTGGGTGATAGTGTATAGGATCTTAGCTACAGGATTCTGTGGACGATACGGGAGTGACAGCCACATTACTGAGACGAAGTTGGGAATCATGTATATGATGAAGGATGACATCAAATTCGATGGCACGACTGAGTTCTCCTGGAAGCTTCAAGAAGTTGCAGGGAGAGCTACCAGGACAATAGCTCACGGTGCATTTGTGACTATGTTTGCTCGTGAGATAGAATAGAGGCCGAGAAGATCGTTGCCCGTTGATTTTGGTTATGATATTGGTCCACAGTATCTGGAAAACGTGGGTTTGGCTATAGCATGGGAGAGTGAACGACTCAAGGATGAAATCTTGCCATGGTGGCCAATCCGGGACAGAGATAGGTTTTGGCAGATGTATAGTTGGGGCAAGGCTCGTTATGAGGAGCTTTCTGATGTGCAGAAAAAGGTCTTAGCTCAGATTCCCGATAGGCCGGATAATGAGTTTGAGGTCCTCCGCACTACTGCACCGGTTGTTGTTGATGAAGTTGATGAAGATGGTTCAGCTAGTGTGAGGAGTCTTAGGACGGAGTTGGCTAGATTGAGAGCTGATATGACCATCATGACAACAAGGATTGAAGATTGAGCTCAGTATGTGGATGAATGATTTTATGAATGGCAAGCTCATGTTAATGACAAGTTTGAGAGGTTCTACGCTCGTCTTGATTAGTATTTCAGAGGACCCCAGCAACCCCTTGAGCCTTGATCGCTTTCCATTATGTTTCCCTTGCTTTATTGACATTCTATTTTGATCGTGTACTCTTTGATTTTGTGATACTCTTGCTACTCTTAGTTCTTTGCTTATGTTTTGAACTCCATGAATTATTTTTATGCAATGTGCCCTTTCTTTACTTGGAATTTGTGACTTGTGTGTTAGTTGTTGAATGCATGTTGATTACCAATTGCCTTTGCACTTGATCCGTGTTTTCTAGTCACATATCTCAGGTTTTGGAAGCTTTGCTAGCATGTTGTCGGGTCTTCGATTGATAAGAGAGTTTTCTTGAACTTTAATTCTTTCATTTGCATAAGGACATTGCAAAGACTAAGTGTGGGGGATACATGGTTATGATTATGAGATTTAGTTGGATATTTGCATGAGTAGATGTCTTGTTAACCTTGTGAATTGTTAGGAATCGGGAAATTACGGGAATTTTGAAAATTTTCCCCCATTTTGAATTTTTTCATCGAGGTTTGATTATTGAGCTTTTGCTAGAATAAGGTAGGCTATTTGAATTGAGGAAAATGTGTATGAAATTAGATAACTTAGTGTGTTAGTATGCCCTTATACTTTGAGCACTTGTGAACGTGATAATGTACTTTGCTTAGAAAGATGAATTAATGATTTCCAAATGAGTCTAAGATTTGATGAGGATGCATTTTAGTCCTATTGAGGCGAAATTTTGAGTTAGTGATAGATTAAGGAAGTGAAGTAGGTATTCGTTGTCGGAGGATTATATGCCTTCTTTTTAGCCGTTTTTCACTAAACAACGTAATCTTATTGACCCTACTGAGCCTAATTGTTATGCAAAGATTTTTGTAGCCACATTATAAGCCTAATGCAACAAAAAAAAAATAACCCACCTTGTTAATTTTACACCAAGGCTTGCTCGTGTGATCTTGTAGAGAATATTTATCTTTGGATTCCCCTTTTGATTGTTCTTGTGATTGAAATTGATAGATATACATAAAGAAAGAAAAAGAATGAGAAAAAGTGTGAAAAAGAAAGATATGAGAAAAGAAAGAGCAAAAAGGAAAAGAAAAGAAAAATTATGCGAAGTTTGAATTTGAAAGAGTGGGATAAAAATGTCCATGTGCGGGGGAAGTGTTAATGGCGAATGAAAGTGTCGTGTTTTGTATTGGTTGAACGATGTAAGCTTGGTAAGTAGTCACTTGATCCAAAAACTCCATAACCTTACCCAAAGCCTACATTACAAGCTTGAAAGACCTACCAATCCTGAGTCTTGATTTAATTCCAATAGTGGAGATAGGTGCGAAGAGTGTATTCCGAAGTTGATGATTGGAACTTAAGCGAAAATTGTGAATTTTTCATTCTAATCTTTGTACATTGTTTCGTTCGAATTCACACAGTACACAAGGGTATACTTTTCATAATATGTTTGATGATCTTGTGTTTATGAGTACTTGATTTGATAAGCTAGCCTTGTTTAGGCGAAGGTTCGATGATTGCTTTGAAATTGAGGTTTGATGGGGATATGTTTTCTTATTTTCGTATTTCTCGAGGACGAGCAATAGGCAAGTGTGGGGGAATTTGTTGAGTGTCAAATTCGCATGGATTTAAGCGTTAATTAGAGTATATTTTTGTGCCGTTTGATGCGTTTATGTGTTTATTTTGCTCCATGTAGGTGTTTTAGAGGTTGGAGTTAAGAAACTCGAAACGAGGCGAATTCATGCATTTTTTTAGGAAATAGGAGTAACCCCCGTTACCCCTTAGACGTACATTATTTTTAACCCCCCGTTAACGGACACAGGAGCATAACCTTTTGGCGAAGTATGGGATTAACGCCCGTTACCAGAGGCAGTAGCAGGAACTCTTTAGGGCAGGAAGGGTAACGCTCGTTACCCCTGGGCAGAAGGAAAGTGGTAATACCCGTTCCCACTTATAAAAGAATTATTCAGATTTCACACTGGTAACGGGCGTTAATGATGGTTATGCATGAAGAGGTAACGCCCGTTAACTAGGGCGGCGAGCAGAATTTTGGGCTGCTATTTAAGTTCGTTTTGGAGTTTTTTTGGGAGAGTCGTCTTCCGTTCGTGACCTAGTTTTGGAGAGAAGAGATACAGTGTTGGAAAACAACAGAGTTAAAGCAGCGGAAGTTTTAAAATTTTCCAAAAGGGATCGTGATCTTGCAATGTTCGTTCCAAAACTTAAGGGATATCAAGAAACATACAATAATTGAAGCTTTCTTGAAACGTTTTGAACCACCCTCAAACGTTCTTCAAGCGGCATGAATATCCCCGTTTCTTGATTCTTTCTTCGAGATTCCAAAGTAGAAATCCTCTAGAGTATTAATCCACACCAACCTAGATTCAAATCATGTTAGTGAGTATGCTAGTACTGTAACATGCATATTAAAGAAACAGAAACGAGAAATAGAGAGCAAGAGAATTATCCCCAAAATTCTATGAAGGTTGAACATGATCTCAACATCACGTGTCTTCAAAAATTCGAACCCCTAGTTCCTTTTATAGGCTAGGGTTCGAAACCCTAGTTCCATGTAGGAGATGGTCTTCTACTTTGACTTTTCTCCTATTCTTTCTTTCTCTCCAAGTAAATAATGTCTTATCTAAAATAAGATATTTATTTTCTAGAAAAAGAGCTCCTAACGAATTTAGGAATATTTAATTATTCTAGCAATAACTAAATATCTTATCCTAATAATATTTAGTCTAATCACATTAAAATTAATACTTTAGAATAATAAAATAGAAGATATTCTTTTGTTTATTTATTCTAATCAAATTAGAACCAATAAATATTTAAATACTTAGAATTAATTCTCCAATTACTTCCATCAAGGACTTTAGAATTAATTCACTAATTAATTCTAACGGGCTAAAATTAATTCTCCAATTAATTTTATTTGGCTATATAATTAATTTTTGAATTAATTACATTTAGAGATTTATAATTAATTCTCCAATTAATTATATTTTAGCTTTATAATTAATTCACTAATTAATTATATTTGGGCTTGATAATTAATTCTCTAATTAATTAACAGGTGATCCAATTTCTCAAATGGATCACACGTCCCAAACAATGCTCTCGTTCACACGTGTACTTTACACTGTCCTTTGAACCCGGTGTTTGTGTATGACCCTCTAGGTTCAATTTCAGTTAGCAGTGAGCCTAATTAATTAATTACCTCACAGATCACACAACCATAATCTACAAACAGGTGTGTGACCCCTACCCGAAATGTGAATGTATATTCGAAAGAACCTTTCAATCAATGACATCATGTGGGATACGATCCTCCTACCATCCTATCTCTCGATTAAGATATAGGGCATGGGAATATAGAGAGCCCTATTAACCTTAATCTTAAAACAAATTTCCCTTCATATTCCATTTGATCTCAATCCAAGAAAATCCCATTTTCTTGATATCTTGATCTAACCACCTTGCGCAAGGATTTTAGGATGGAACAGGAATGACTTGTGTAATAAGAGATCATCTTGCCTACACCAAGTGTCGGTCCTTTATTGATTCCTACAATTCTCATATGACACTTGTGTAATCCCAACATAGGCCGTGGTTCAGGTGTCTACATGGCGACACCCTTTTGAGTATATATCAAAGATTATAGAGTTAGCTCATACGAGACAAAATGGAATCTCAAGTCTAAGGATTAATTCCTCACATCATTGACATGTGAGATATTTCCCAATCTGGAAGTTCTAGTAACGTCCTTTCCCATTTAGGAATCTTCTCACGCGGGGCACTCTCAGTGAACTCGTCTTTACAACAAGCACCCTTGTGTATTGTGTATGCATCAACTTATGCACTTTATACCCCATGAAACAGGATGATCCTTCTTAAGGACACAACTACACAAGCAAGTCTCAACAGAGGCAAAGTCGACACTCCCACTATCTGTCGGCCTCATTGACTTGGAGAAGTTTCTAATCCTTAAGAACTTGTTTCATGTGTCATTCCCATAATGACAAAGTTCTTAACGGCCTCATCGGATTAGGGGAGTTCTAGGCATGCACACGTAATGGAAACACTCAAAACACGTATTGGCTCATAAGAAGTGTTTGCCTGTGATTATAATCATTCGTAAATTATTCAAAGATTGTATGTGATAAAGGGAAAGTCCCAAAGCATAACAGCTTTCTAGGGCACTATTCCCAAAAATCTCCCACTTGCCCGTAAAAGCCTTTCAAGCCCATTCTAGGTCCCATCTTCCCAAGATGTACCTTTAGAGCCTTATTGACTTTGGACGTTTCCAAAGCGGATCTGCTATATTATCTGCTGATGTGAATGTTTTCAATTTGCACATCATTAAGGAAACATGATTTCCTTATTCACGTGATTCATAATCAAGTGTCTGGTCCCTTGGTGAGGTCTCAATTCTCTTACTTGAGCAACCATCCATTTTTTCCATACAATATGATAATGGTGTTGTTTCATGCTAGGAACCACATCTACCCGTTAGATGGAGTTTCTTACCCAAACACTTAACTTAGTGGTATTCAATACGACTAAGTATTCAACTTTGGGGTTGAATCTATAGTGCCTCTCGATTGGAACTCTTTCTAAAGCACTGTTCTGCCTTCTAGGCAAAAGACGTATCCTCTTATAGATAAATAATTATGTATATTTTGATGCAATGATTACATCAAACAATCCTTTAATGATAAGATCTTGCTGGACTCTTAAAACATATCCTCATTTCTTCTAAAGTACTTAGAATTGGGCCCATCACGCTATGTGGGAAGTCCCATCTTGTCAAGTACATAACTTTGCATACATTATGTACCCCTTTCCCGAAAAGGGTTTTGGACATTCTAACTTTCTCATAGTTATTTTAGGACACATCCTCTTCAAAAGAGATGTTCCATTGTCCTTTGGAAATTCTGTAGGAATCTTCCATACTAAACCATTTTAGTACATCGTTTATGTACCTCGACTGTGATAATCCATCTATTCTCTTAAATCTATCTCCATAGATTTTTGTGTCGAGAATGTAGGATCTATCAAAGATCTTTCATCTCAAAATTGTTCCTAACCAGGCTTCGGTAACTTCTATGTCATCCTTCGCATTCCCAATGAGAAGGATGTCAACTTCGCAAAGTACCAAAACTTAAACTTTTAGTATCTAACACTTTCTTGTACACGCCATGCTCGAATTCTAAGTCAAACAACTTTGACTATTTCACTAATTCGAATACTCTAATTCCTAGCAGCTTAGTTTAATTTCGTAAATTGACCATTTAGAGTCTGCAAACCTTTTGCTTACTCCCACTAAATGTGAAATCCATGGATGTTCCATTTTTATGTCTCCATCAATCTCATATTGATAAGACAAGCTTGATCCTATCAAGTAGTTCAACTAAGGTACAAACTTAGTTTGATTATATGGAATCCATTTCAGATTTCAAAGTTTATTTTCACTGCTCAGATTCCAAATCTGACATCGCCTCCTCATGGGTAAATGGATCAATATCCACTTTAGAAGATTTATGGTGAAAACCATATTATCTTATAGGCTATCTAGGAATGCGTTCTGAACACATCGAGGGAGGAGAGTTCACTCGTGTACTATCTCTTAAGATTGGCCAAGTTTTATCAGAACGGTTCATCTCTTCCTATTTGTGGCGTGGGTTATGTCCTCAAACCTTTTGAAGTCTTTGGGCTTACCTTTCTTCTCTCTTAGGAAAGATTCCCAAAGAAAGGTATATTCTTTAAAACAAACAACATTTGTTCAAAAAGAATCGTAGAAACAATATTCTATATTGTTTGCATAGACTTGAACTAGTTTCAATCTTATCTCTCAATTTCTTCTTCAATTAAGAAGACTCAAGAGATATACATTCTTTGTTCCAAAGAATTGCAAAAGCAATACTATATATTGATGGAATGCTAGGAATTTTATTACCGTAATACAATACCTATTTATTCGAAAGTTGCTCAATATTTTAATTTAGGGATTTTTGAATTAACCAGAGAGTTGTCCGGTTTTGCCCTCACCAACATGTACAATTATCCATTTTAATTTTCTTGATTAATGCAGTTTCACATAAAATGCATCACAGAAGCAATTAGCAGATAACATGTCCTAGCATGATACTAATTATGCGATGATCATGGGTATCCTAATCTTATATGTGATTATGGGAGCCACTCCATAATCACTAGTTCTAGCATTCATGCCACATAAGACAGTTCATATCATATAGGGGTACAGAATTTAATGGAAAACCCTATCTATTACATTAATAGAAACCCTCCTAAACATTTTGAGGGGTCTTCTCTTATGGCCACCGTTCTTCAAGTGTTCTGGATCCTTCTTGCTCCTTGGGTGCTTGTCTCCAAAATGAAAAGAAAAATCCTCACTTCCTAAGTTCTACTCTCGGAACATAAAGTAATATGGCTCAATCTTCATATTGACCATAGACAAATACAGGGGCATACCCCGGCCCAAAAGAATAATAAGGAAAGCTACATAATAAACACATAATAGCATGCACATCAGTAGGGCTCCAACCCCAATTGAAATAACGCAAGTATGGGGCTCCGACCCCAATTGAAATCATCCATGTGCAGAATTTAAAACATTTATAAGACAAACCCATGATCACCTAAACTAGCATGCTCCCGCTTGAATTTAAATTTACCAATTAAATTTAAAATTCCCTTGACTTCAAGTTACAATAACTTAAGTAATTTGAATATAGTTCACTATTTAAGAATTTATTCAAAACACAAATTCGGATCATTGACAAAACACAATTAATTTCAAAATTTAAATTTTTGTCAAAAATATCATTCAAATTGATATATATTAATTTTCTCAAAAATTAAAACTTGACTTTAATTCATAAAAATCCAAAATTTTATAATTATTCTAAATAAATAATTTTATAAAATTAAAATCAAATTTTAAAATAAAATAAGATTTTACAAAATGGAATTTTACAAAAATCGAAAACACGAAATGAAATCCCGGGATAAAATCGGACCCCGCGCGAGGCACACTAAGCAGCTCGCAACCGTCGCGTAGTTCCGTGCACATAGCCTGCGCGGCCGTGCGGCCGATACCGGGCGTGATCGGCAGCTGCTCGCGCAGCAACGCGAGGCCTTGCCCGCAAAGCAGTGCGCGTCGCACGCGCACCTTGCGCGGTAGCCTGTGCATCGTGCGCGGCCGCTCACCGGCCGGGGAGGGCGGAATAGCGCAGGCAGTTGCGCTAGGCAGCCCGGGCGTTGGACGCGCGTTGCCCGGCGTTCTGCTCGAGGACTTACTAGGCGATGCAGCTTTCGCCGCCCCATGCGCGTTAACCGCCTCGTCGCTCGCATCAGCGGGCGAATAACCCCTCGCTCCATGTTTGTTTCGTCATTTCCAAAATTCACAGATTCAGTTTCGAATTAAAATAGTTCAAAACAAATCTGATTCAAACAGCTTAAAACCATATTTTTACGAAAATAGCTTTTCAAGATTTTCAAGAAACAGTTTTGATCTGATAGATTCATTTTTCAAACAAAAACCAAGAATACATATCATATATCCAAATTCAAGAATTTTCTGTCAAAATTCAAAACAGTAATGTTTCGAAACGAAAGTTACAAGGTGGCTCTGATACCACTTGTTGGAAAACAATAGAGTTAAAGCAGTGGAAGTTTAAAATTTTTCCAAAAGGGATCGTGATCTTGCAATGTTCGTTCCAAAGCTTAAGGGATATTAAGAAACTTACAATAATTAAAGCTTTCTTAAAACGTTTTAAGCTACCCTCAAACGTTCTTCAAGCGGCATGAATATCCCCGTTTCTTGATTCTTTCTTCGAGATTCCAAATTAGAAATCCTCTAGAGTATTAATCCACACCAACCTAGATTCAAATCATGTTAGCGAGTATGCTAGTACTGTAACATGCATATTAAAGAAGTGGAAACGAGAAATAGAGAACAAGAGAATTGTCCCCAAAATTCCATGAAGGCTGAACGTAATCTCAACATCACGTGTGTTCAAAAATTCAAACCCCTAGTCCCTTTTATAGGCTAGGGTTCGAAACCCTAGTTCCATGTAGGAGATGGTCTCCTACTTTGACTTTTCTCCTATTCTTTCTTTCTCTCCAAGTAAATAATGTCTTATTTAAAATAAGATATTTATTTTCTAGAAAAAGAGCTCCTAACTAATTTACGAATATTTAATTATTCTAGCAATAACTAAATATCTTATCCTAATAATATTTATTCTAATCACATTAGAATTTATACTTTAGAATAATAAAATAGAAGATATTGATTTATTTATTTATTCTAATCAAATTAGAACCAGTAAATAATTAAATACTTAGAATTAATTCTCCAATTAATTCCATCAAGGACTTTAGAATTAATTCACTAATTAATTCTAACGGTCTAAAATTAATTCTCTAATTAATTTTATTTGGCTATATAATTAATTCTCCAATTAATTGCATTTAGGGATTTATAATTAATTCTCCAATTAATTATATCTTGGCTTTATAATTAATTCACTAATTAATTATATTTGGGTTTGATAATTAATTCTCTAGTTAATTAACACATGATCCAATTTCTCAAATGGATCACACGTCCCAAACAATGCTCTCGTTCACACGTGTGTTTTACATTGTGGTCTCGTTTCGATCAATTATTTGATCTTTCCATAATACCCTTTGAACCCGGTATTTGTGTGTGACCCTCTAGGTTCAATTTCAGTTAGTAGTGAGCCTAATTAAGTAATTCACTTTATTAATTAATTACCTCACAGATCACACGACCATAGTCTAGCAACAGGTGTGTGACCCCTACCCAAAATGTGAATGTATATTGGAAAGAACCTTTCAGTCAATGACATGATGTGGGATACGATCCTCTTACCATCCTATCTCTCGATTAAGATCTAGGGCATGGGAATATAGAGAGCCCTACTAACCTTAATCTTAAAACAAAGTTCCCTTCATATTCCATTTGATCTCAATCCAAGAAAACCCCATTTTCTTGACGTCTTGATCTAACCACCTTGGGCAAGGATTTTAGGATGGAACATGAATGACTTGTGTAATACGAGATCATCTTGCCTACAGCAAGTGTAGTTCCTTTATTGATTCCTATAATTCTCATATGCCAGTTATGTAATCCCAACATAGGTCGTGGTTCAGGTGTCTACATGGCGACACCCTTTTGAGCCTATATCAAAGATTATAGTGTTAGCTCATATGAGACAATGTGGAATCTCAAGTCTAAGGATTAATTTCTCACATCATTAACATGTGAGATATTTCCTAATCTGGAAGTTCTAGTAACGTCCTTCCCCATTTAGGAATCTTCTCACGCGAGGCACTCTCAGTGAACTCGTCTTTACAACAAGCACCCTTGTGTATTGTGTACACATCAACTTATGCACTTTATACCCCATGAAACAGGATGATCCTTCTTAAGGACACAACTACACAAGCAAGTCTCAACAGAGGTAAAGTCGACACTCCCACTGTCTGTCGGCCTCATTGACTTGGAGAAGTTTCTAATCCTCGCCTACGGAGTTAAGAACTTGTTTCATCTGTCATTCCCATAATGACAAAGTTTTTAACAGCCTCATCAGATTAGGGGAGTTCTAGATATGCACACGTAATGGAAACACTCAAAACACGTATTGGCACATAAGAAGTGTTCGCCGGTGATTATAATCATTCGTATATTATTCAAAGATTGTCTGTTATAAAGGGAAAGTCCCAAAGCATAACAGCTTTCTAGGGCACTATTCCCAACACACAAAGCTTGGAAGAGTTGTTCAGAGAATTTTGAAAAGATAAAAGGATCGAGTTCTTAAACAATCTCAGTTTTTCCGAATATTATTTGTTTTAATTATCAAACTAATTCCTCTAAGTTTTGTTTCCATCCGTTTTTACATGTTAGATTCGTTTTCCAGAATTTATGAATGCTTAGGTTTTCGTTTTTGAGACTTTGTTTTGAATTGATGAACTTGGATTTCTTTAATGCAATTTACTTTATTTTTATGAGTTTTGAGTTAATTATGAGTAGCTAAATCCCTAGGGCTAGGGGAGTGAGGATGAATACATGCTAAGTGTTTGATATAATGCTTGGATGACTTATGTTAATTCTTAGTTTGAGAACTGATTAGAAGTGAATTGCGATGGCCTGATCACCCTTTGCATAATCTAGAATTACCTGAGAATTGAGGGATTGATGGTAATTAAGATAGTTCTCATAACTAGTAGATGTTAGGAATGCAAAGAGATTTGGTTCTTAATCTATACAACGGTAAATCTTTTACCATGCCAAGCCGCTAGAATTTGATTTGCACTAGTCTTTGTCTTTTTAGTTTAATTAATTCATTAATGATTACGAGAGCAACATTGAATTTGATTGAACACTTGGTTATACCTTGAGAGAGGATAATACAAATTTAAGTGACTAGGTTGTAGAATTGCACTTGTCAAACGAGTATTATATTGAATCTTGAATGTATGAACTATTACTCCCCAGCCTATTTAGTTTACAGAATTTAATCCGAATGTGTAAGTAGTCAATTGCGTTTTATTCTAGTTAGTTATTTTAATTCTGTTTTAGTAGAGTAATAAACAATTTGAATTCGTTTGGTCTTTAGATTAGAAAGAGGTATTGAGTGGTGATTGATTTCCCTTCCCCGTGTGTACGATCCTGTTGTGCTACACGTATATCTTAAGTGTACACTTACACGATTGGTTTAACTTAAAATCACAACAATAATAGCACTGCACTCCTCAGTAAGTGCAACCATGGCGAAGTCTTCAGACTTCCCTTTTCTCGAAACCAATTCCTTCAGAAACTTCAAGTGCGTGGGCATTTGAGCTAATGCCTCCATAAAGGGGATATTAATGTGAAGTTGCTTAAAGATACTCAAGAACTTCTCAAATTGTTTCTCTAATTTCTGCTTCTGTAATCTCTGAGGAAAAGGAACCGGTGGCACATGTTCCTTGGGTGCCACACTTACCTTTGGGTTTGAAGGGAACTCTTCATTTTTCTCTTCTATGCTCACCTTTTCAATACCAACTACCTCCTCAGCCTTTTTATAGGCAAAATAGTTAACATCAGAATCTGCAAGCAACCTTGGACCTTCAAACTCTCCACCGCTTCGTACAAATATGGCCTTACAATATTCCTTAGGATTGTTTTCGGTTTGACTTGGCAGCATTCCTGGGCCTCTCATATTCAAAGATTAGGCAATTCGACCAATCTGAGTTTCCAAATTCCTTTTCTGATTTACACCTGTTCCACTTGAGTCTCCAACTTCTGATATCGATCCGTAGACACGGCTATGAATTTCTCAAGTGCAACCTCCCATCCTTGCTTTTGTTCCTGTTGAGGTGATGTAGCATTGTATGGAGCTGGTGGTCTTGGATGGAATTGATGCCTAGGCTGAAATGAGGTCTCGATTGAGGCGGTTGTTGGGCATCCTGATTGTTAGACCAAGAGAAATTGGGGAGGTTCTTCCATCCAGGGTTGTAGGTGTTTGAGTAGGGATCATTCACTGGGTTGGAATTGTTTGCATAATTCACCTGCTCTTGTACCTCTTCTCCTGCATTGGTATGAGGACACATGTTAAACGCATGTGGACCACTACAAATTTCACAAGTTACCTAAACTGGTTGGGATTGTGTCCCACCTGCATTGACAGAAAGTTGATCCAATTTCTTGTTGAGGGCCTCGAACTTGGCATTGATGGCGGTTAGGCCATCTAGCTCGATGACTCCTGCTTGTACCTTGTTAGGTTGAGAATAGCTCCTCTCATGCACCAAAACATCGTTTTGTGACATAATATCTAACAGTTCAGTGGCGACCGCTTCAGATTTTGACAAAAATGCTCTGCCAGCTGTGGCATCCATCGCTCCTCTGAAAGTTGGGGACATCCCATTGTAAAATCTCTGAATCAATAGCCAACCGGGAATGCCATGATGAGGGCACTTCTTCTGCAAATCCTTGAATCTCTCCCAAGCCTTATAGAAGGATTCCCCGTCCAATGGTCTAAATCCTTGAATATCATTCCTGTACTTCGTGGTTTTGCTGAGAGGGAAAAACTTAGCTAGAAAAGCCTGAGAAATTGCATCCCAGCTCTGAAAGGATTCCTTCAATACAGTACTCAACCATGTTTTGGCTCGTTCCCTCAGTGAGAATGGGAAAAGTCTAACTCGGATAACATCTGGTGTGACATTGTGGATCTTGAAAGTATCACACACCTTAAGAAAGAACTCAAGATGTGATGTCGGATCCTCCAGTGGTAATCCTGAAAATGGATTGTTCTGCAACAAATTGATTAAAGCTGGTTTGATCTCAAAATTGTTGGCAGCAATTGAGGGACGGGTTGCGGTCTGAATTGCCCCCGCATTCGGCACATTGTAATCTCTTATGGCCAGTGGTGTTAGATCTTGAGATGGGTCAGCCATCAGTACGGTAGTCTGTTTCTTATTTTTCTTTCGCTACCTCCTAATAGCACTAAGTGTTCTCTCGATCTCCGGATCGTAAGGTACTAGTTATGGTTCTTGAGATCGTCGCAAAGTAATGAATGTCTAAAGCACTAGATCAAAATATTTAAGTAATATTGATTTAAAACGCCTTCCCCGGCAATGGCGCCAAAAACTTGTTGTCTGATTTCATAAGTTAAACTAATCATGCAAGTGTACGCTGAAAATATATGCGTAGCACAACAGGATCCTACCCACAGGGAAGAGAAATCAATCACTACTAAATATCTTTTTCTAATTTGAAGACTGAACGAATTCAAGTGGTTGTCTATCTACTAAAACAGAAGTAAACAATTAACTAGAATAAAACACAATTGACAACTAACACGAGTGGATTAAAATCAATAAACTAATTAGGCTGGGGAGTAATAACTTGTACATGCTTGATTCAATATAATACTCGATTGACAAGTGCAACTCTACAACCAAGGCACTAAAGTTTGTATTATCCTCTCTCAAGGTATAATCAAGTGTTCAATTAAGCTCAACGTTGCTCTCGTAATCATTAATAAATTAATTAAACCAACAAGACCAAGACTAGTGCAAATCAAATTCTAGCGGCTTGGCATGGAATAAGATTTAAAGTTGCATAGATTAAGAACCAAATCTCTTTGCATTCCTAAAATCTACTGGTTATGAAAAAAATCTCAATTACCATTAATTTCTCAATTCTCAGGTAATTCTACATTATGCTAAGGGTGATTAGGCCGTCGCAATTCACTTCGAATCAGTTTTCAAACTAACATAAGTCATTCAATCATTATATCAAACACTCAGCATGCATTCACCATCACTCCCCTAGCCCTAGGGGTTTAGCTACTCATAATTAAATCAAAACTCATAAAACTAAAGGAAATTGCATTCAAGAATTTCATGTTGATCAAGTCTAAACAAAGTCTCAAAAACAAAGCTCTAAACATTCATGAATTTTGGAAAACAAATCTAACATGTAAACGAATTAAAACTAAACTTAGAGGAATTAATTGATAACTAAAACAATAAATAAAACTGGAAAAACTGAAATTATTCAAAGAATTCAATCCTTTCATCTTCTCGAAATTCTCTGAACAACTCCTCCAAAAGCTCTCTATCTCTCTCTCTAAGCTAGGTCACGAACGGCTGAAGCGTCCCCCAAAAAGAATCCTAAACGCACTATAAATAGCTATCCAAAAATCTGCCTCGCCGCCATAGGTAACGGGCTTTACCATTCCATGAGCAATTCCAATTAACGCCCATTACAGGCCTTAAATCGTGCTTGCACTTTTATATGTGGTAACGGGCGTTACCACTTTCCTTCTGCCCAGGGGTAATGGGCTTTACCCCTCCTGCGCCAAAGATCTCCTCCTACTGCCTCTGGTAACGGGCATTACCAAAGTTGTACTTCCAGGAAGTAACGGGCGTTACTCCCACACTTCGCCAAAAGCGATGCTCCTGTGTCTGTTAACGGGGGTTAACAACATTGTACGTCTAAGGGGTAACGGAGGTTACTCCTATTTCCTCCAAAAATATGTGAATTCGCCTCGTTTCGCCGTTTCTAAACTCCAACTCCTTAAACACTTTAATGGAACAGAATAAACACATAAACGCATCAAACGGCACAAAAATATACTCTCATTAACGCTTAAATTCATGCGAATTCTTCAGTCAACACCCGGACGTCGATCAGGAGGTCTGATGGACCGATAGGATTCCGGTCAATGGGATTCATGTACCCATTGATCACTTTGTCCTGGGTGGTAAGGGCTAGCTACCCGAACCACTATCCAAGAGGAAAAAGGAGTACCTGTGCACTTGAACCTAATTCTGTAATAAGTGAAACTTAATAACTGTGTGATCACTTAACAATTACTCTATACACGAAAGGAGAAAGGTTGGAGATTGCTCACTCCCCGAGCCACTTGATCACTTACCCTGAAATGAATTGATAGTTGTAATTCCATATAATGACTCTTTACTTGTTTACCGAAAAACTTTATATGGAATTATGGCTAGCATGAACTTTATTGCTTTGTATATATTATTAATGATATTCACTCAGTCTTGTAGAGACTAACCCCTCCCTCTTTTGTCCCTCATGTCCTTTTGCTGGTGTAGCTACGTGGAAAATTGCATTTAGTCAAGTGTATTTTCATGTCTAGCTAGGTTACACTTCATGGCTTGTACCACACACTTATGATTACAATACATTTTTGTTTTGTATATTCGGAGGCCGTGTAGGCCAAATACTTTGATCTAGTGTTGGAATTTTATTTATGACTTGAAGGTTGTATATATTGATCGTCTTGGTAATTAAGCTTCCGCAACTGCTGCTTATACCCTTGTTTATGTTTCTTGGAGATTTGAATTATTGGTACAGGGTTAGCCTACCACCTAGCCAGGGTCTGTGTCATGTCCCCGTTCGCTATGATTGGGCTTGTATGCAGATTATATTCGTATATGAGCTTGGCCTTAGTGCGGGGGATGTGGGGCCCACGCTAGGGCGTCACACTCATCCCATACTTTATAACATATGTTGCAACCGCTATACAGTTAGGCGGGGGAATCCCCATCCTCTAGCTATTGCTGGGCTTTATCACCTTGTAGCCGTCGGTGGGCCACTGACCTTCCCTGGATCTACCATAGCCAGTAAGGATCCCTTGAAGCTCCTCAACATCGTCGTCAGTTACCGCACTCCAGGTCAAGGAATGATGAGGCCCTTCTTGTTTCTTCTTTGTACCAGAGGTCGATACCACCAGTTCGACCGGGGGCTCCTCAGTCGATCGCCCTAAAAATTCTTCGTCAATCGACTCTTTCCCCTGTTCAACTCTGGAGATTCCAACCCTTATCTCCTCCTCTTCTTCTTCGTTGTCGACCACTCCCTCCTCCTCATAGGTAAGGGACTCCGTGTCAGAATCGCTTTCGGAAGAGGATGACCCGGACGATAAAGTCATGGGGGCGATCCCTGACATCCCGACCGGGATAGAACTTTGCTCTGATTCATTGACTAAGCCTCGCTCATAAAACTCGGGGATACGTTTGTTTTTGGTCATGGGGATTTGCTCCTTGAATGCCATAAGGGAGAATAGAAGAATGCAAGAAGTAAAGAGAGAGGTCGAGAAGAGTACCTTGAATGGACTTAGGAACTCTTGACCAATCTCAAACTACGATCACTAAGCTCCTTTCTAATGGTGCTCCGCTCGAAAGGCTCTACGGTCTCTTAGGGATGCTCGAAGATGCTTAGGAGTTCTGGTAAGGAATAAAGGTGGTATGGACCCCCTATTTATAAGGGAAGTGCTCGGAATACGAAGAGACGCCAACATTACGCTCAGAACCGCCATCAGGCACAATGATTACGCCTTTTCCCGTCTAACCAAAAAGTCAAACTTTTAAAGTTCGCGCCCAAAACCAAGCTACGTGTCGGTCGACGCATGTACGGATGTGCCCCTTCTGGTCAACAATCCATCAACCACGTCATACGTACCTGACAGCCTGGGGGGCTTATGACAGGGCACTTTCTGAGAATGCCACGCGTCGCTACATAACGCAGCAAATGGAGAGTGACACGTGGCATGAAGACGCCATGTCAGCTGACACGTCGCCCCACACTCCATCTCTGGGGATTGGTTGGTACGGCTCCTCGACCTGCCCACTGGTCGACTACCACCTGAAGGTGATAAATCGACCAGGCGATGGAACAGGTCTACTTATGGCCGTCAGAGACGAGACCCCGATCACCTATTCCCCACCTTCCCAACCACCATCACCATCGACCAAGAAGCCCTAATACGATTCGACGATCCGGAGGGAAGGTCGAGGGCCTCCTATGGTACAAGGGAACCAACTCTGACATAAAGGTGTTGTACAGTACTACTGTTCCCTAACAAACTGGCTGGAGCATTAAATGCGCCTCCAGTGCATAAACAGGTGACACACACACTCCTTGGGCCTGTAAATATCCATAGCATTTATGGAATTTGGTAAGCACAATCACTGTTCATTCGATTCTCAATACTAACTCATATTCCCTTGAGCAACTACCTGACTTAAGCGTCGAAGTGTCAAACTGGGATATAACCCCCCTTTCCCCAGTTGGCCTTCAGTTCAAGTTTGTTTTTCCTTTTCAGATCTACTCGAGAAGTCTCCCCATACATATAAATACTAAGTGATTCGAGCTCCTAGAATCGACCACCTAGCCTACCGATTTTGAGATATTTCTCATTTCTTGCTCTCTATTTCTCATTTCTTGTTTCATTCAATACACAGATTATAGTACTAGCATACTCACTAATCTGATTTGTGCCTAGGATTGGTGTGGATCTATTCTAGAGGGTTTTTACTTTGAAGGTTTGAAGGAAAGAATAGATCGTGAAACAAGAAAATTCATTACTGCATGAAGAACGTTTGAGGGTGTCTCAAAACTTTTCAAGAAAGTTGCTAGTAAAGTAAGTTATTGAGAAGCATTGTATGAGGGGGGCTTCTCGTTAATCTCCCCACGGTCGCTGACCGGTTCCTATAAAAAAAAGTTACTGAGAAACTTTCTCTTGAGTTTCGAAATAAAAATTGTAAGCCAATGATCTTTGCAGGAAAAAATTTTAATTTTTCGCTACGTTTTAAACCCGTTTTTACAACATAAAGAGGTAGAACTACAAAAGAAAAATAACACTAAAACTGCTTCATTTTCAGGGCCAATAATTAGATTAACTACAGATAATTTTAGAAAGTTAGAAGTTATATATTTGGGAAATATTCGAAAAAGGGAACATGTTAATCAAATGTTTTTCATTACAGGTTTGTTTGTATTTATGACATACAAAAAAAATATTATATGATTATGTATCATCCTGTATTTTATATTAGGCTACGTAAAACACTACATATTGAAAATGAATTAGCTAACACGACTTGTCAAGAAATTTTAACTACAAATATCAGAGTATGTCGCGAACTAAATGAAAGTTGAACTTACTTATTAGTGGTTGAAATACACTATCATTATGAGTCGATCTAATTGGGAAAGAATAGATAGAGTACCTTAAAACCAAAGACAACTGTGTCAGAACCAAAATTTTGAATATGTTATCAAAAGTTCGAGAATATTATCAAGAAAAAAAAATGGAAGGAACTAGAACCTATGTGTCTATCTATTGAGATTAACTATTTAAAAGAAAGAGCCGGATACAAGATTCGCTTCTAGAATACTAAAAATTAAAAATAAGTGGCAAGTATCGAATACATTTTCATACCATTATTAAATAAGAGCTACATTAGACTTCATATAAGTTGAAATAATTCAACCAAATGAGGAAATATAAAGTGGTGATACATAAATTCTAACTCGCATGTGCAGGAAAAGAAATACTTTGGGCAAATATTGATTTGAGAGGAATGCGGTAAATTGGGGTAGGAAAAACGCCAATGGTGATCAGTAAGGAAGGACGATGAATTTGAAAGAGACAAAATGTCAAAATTAGGAAATGATAGCCCTCAACAGTAGACCATACTGTTAATATTCCAGTTAATCCAAGATTACTAGAAGCAAATCAAGTCTCTTGGGCACCATGCTATAGACTTTTAAAGGACAAACGTCCTAAAGTTACCAGCTATTAATAATCAAATAACATGGCATGAGCTTACCACTCAAATTTGAAAAATATAGAAGAACAGTTAACTCTAGTGGTGACTAATAGATCGCTTGAAACAACATAAGAGATAATAATAACCATAAATTTCACAGTAAACACTAGGTGATGGGGATGATATGCATGGGAAAAAGATTTAAGAAATTGATAAATCATACAATTGGAGTAGTAATTTATTAAGGGAAAGATCAAATGAAAGTATCAATGTCAACCATACACCAAAAATTAAGAATGATAGTATCAAATAGAAATAAGGAAAAATTCAATAAAGTAAGGATACAAAACACATCACAGCCAGATATCGATTGAATTTCAAAAAATAATAGTACGAAAAGTTAACCAAATGAACACTTAAATAAAAGAGGTTTAAGATAATGTATATCATTGAACACAAGTTTAAATAAATTATATTTGTGGACCAAATCCTTTTAGGAAGAGGGAGGGGGGTTGTGACACTTAAAAACTTTGGAACACAGTATACTTGACCATTAGTGGATGAAGCAAGAAAAATCAAAAGGAATAAGTCAAGACGAAAAAATATTTCATATTGCATCTATATGCATCATAGCTATGTGTTTTAATTTAATCAATTTAATTTGCATTATAACTTGAAATATTTAAATGAATTGCTACAATTAGGTTAGGTCAGTTAGACTTGTGTTACCTGTATAATTGTGTTGCATCTACATGCATTATAACTATGTGTTTCACTTTAATTAATTTAATTTGCATGATAACTTTAAGTATTTGTGGCATGTGTTGCTTGTTTGGTTTTGCAGTTTATGAGATATTATTATTGTTCATAATTTGAAATAGATATTTTATACAAATGGTTTTATACGTATAAATGTTCAAAATCAAAGTGATTAATTAAAAATTTTATTATGTTTATATAATTAAGTTACTAGACACTATTAATATTTAAATTTATTTAAAATTAAATGATAAATGTGAAACCCACGTTGATTTCGCTAGTTCATATACATATACGAGTTCAATAACATTTAAATAAATTTGATTTTAGTCTATAATCAAGAAAAACAATGTAAAGCAAATGAACCATTAACTGAAAGTTTAAACAAAATAACTCATTTTTAAATGAAAAACTAATTAGAAAATTAAATTAAACGAAAAGTCATTATATATATATATATATGGAAAACCGGTCAGGGACCGTAGGGTTCTTAAGGAGGACCCTCCTCATCTATAGATAACCGGGACAAGGCCGAAAGCCAGCAGTCCAATAGAGAAAACATGCAAAAGTGCCAACAAAAAACATGAGGCTTGAACAACATTGGGCCAAAAAAATCGAAAAGGGTTCTAATATAAAAAGTCTCATTCGAGGACTGACCAGACATAGCTATGACAACCAAGCTAGTAGCTAAGTCCCAAGCCACGACAATGAGTCAACCACCAGATAAGCTGAGAGATTCAGGCTAACAGGTATCAATGGCTTATTCCCAATTCGGACTGACTTAAAGATCTTGGTACTTAAAACCCGATTCGGAGTAGCTATGTCTGTCTTACTAAAACCAGAGGAACAAGCGTTATACAAAGCACCCAAGTTGTTGTGTCTCCATCCAATGTTATAGTCGATCCTCAACTGCATTATCTTATAATGAGTTCTATCCCCAACCAACAACTTATCTTTATTAATCAATCTACAAAAAACAGTACCTTCCTCAAGCCCATACAAGCTGATCATGCAATACGTACATAAAGTAATGTGATTAAAATTAGAACAGTAAGGCTTATTATGTATGAAAATCAACATCACCTGAGCAATCCTTGACTGTTTCAAAACATGACCCGCAACCTTAGCATGAAATTTCATTTTCGGATTGAAGGGAGTTCCCACTCATCGATTCTCAAAATGCCTTTAAGTTCCCAAAACAATGGGTTTTTCGAAAATGTCCAATCTTCTTGAAGGCGGGCACTAAGCGTGGAAAAAAGATTCGTAACATAGTTTCCCTCTCTAAAGATGTGGGTAACTTGACACTCCATAAGCTTAGTCAAGTATCTGATTTTAAAAATCAAATGTTACATTACCAACGAACCTGAATAACCCCTCTTGATGATGTCAATTACGACTTTAGCATCTAATTCGATCCAAATCTTCTGACATCCCAAATTGAAAGACATTTTAGCCCCTTCCCAAACAGCCTCCAACTTCGCAGCCACGTTCGATCCAAATCCTACGCCTTTACAGAAAGCTGCCACAACTTTGCCATTCTCATTACGTATCACGCCCCCGAAACTTAACCACCACATAGGCGGCTTCCTCCAATACCTAATTATAGGCGGTTTTTGGCAGGGCCTGAATATTTTCAAACCAAACTTCCCCGCAGTATGAATATCTCCACTCCACCAAGTGTAGTCCACTCTTCGTAACCTGTGAAGATCAAAGATATGTTTAGTAACTCATTTAATGATAGTGTAAGAGGAGAATTTACCGCCTCATGTTTAGTGTGGTTTCTTTTAAGCCAAGTATACCAGAAGATCAATATAGGTATAATCAATCGCACAAGCTTTTTATTACTATACGGCGAGGATATTTTCCACAAATTAATAACCATATGAATATCTTGCTTCCAAGCTACTCCCCAAAATTAACTTTCACTTTATTCAGGTCCCAATCGTTGTCCATCCAAAAATCTAGAACCTGAATGTCTCCCGGTGCAATTTGAGTTACTGCAATACGCCCTTCCTCCATCCAATGATCATGGAGAAAGGGGGTTTTCCCTTTACCCAAGCTCCAAACAATGTGGGATTCAGTCGTGTTCCTTACTCAACATAATTGTCTCCAGATATGAGAATGATTTTATCTTACTAATGCTGTAGCTGGATGAGAATAACCACAGTACTTTGCACGCAAGAATTTGGACCATATTTTATCTTGAGTACGAAACCTCCACCATATTTTCCATGAGAAGGCTTTCATTATATCTTCGATTCTACGCATCCCAAGCCCACCTTCTTCAATGGGAAAACACAATTTGTCCCATCTAGTCCAGTGCAATCTCTTATTCTTGTTGTCAGACCCCCCAAAACAACTTGTTGCAAATTTTTTTGATTGTGTTAATTATATCTTTCAGTGGTTCCATAACCTGTATAAGGTGCATCTGCATTGAGTAAATGACCGATTTGATCACTTGCAATCTGCCGCCAAAAGAGAGCATGATCGAATCCCAACCTTATAGTCGTGCCCGGATTTTGTTTACCATGTTATCAAATAAAATGGCTTTTTTCTTTCCCAAGTATATCGGCACACCGAGGTATTTCATGGGGAACTCACCACGATTAAAGCCAAGAATCTCTTTCGCCCTATCCGCCGCTAAAGAAGCCCACCTTACCATGAAGAACTCACGTTTACCTACGTTCATTTTCTGACCTGAGGCTCTTGAATATCTATCTAGAATATCCTTGATCCAAATCAAAGAGTTTCTACAAGAGTTAGTAAAACTAATTGTATCATCGGCATATGCAAAGTAGAAAATGGAATTTTCACACCTCGCATCATACCGAGTATAGGAATCATTATTCGCAGTTGCATTAAGTTAACAGGACAAGAAATCTGAAGCAATTACAAACAAGGAAGGCGAAAGAGGGTCACCTTGTCTAAGGCCACGAGTAGATTTGAAAATACCTGAAGTAGATCCATTTATCAAAACTGAGAACCAGCATTTCTTGATATAGTGTTTCACCCATATGACCCATTCTTCCGAAAATCCTTTACAATGGAGGACTTTTAAGAGAAAGTCCCACCTCAACCTGTCGTAAGCTTTCTCCATATCCATTTTCAACACCACATTCTGCTCTTCTCTTCTGCTATTGATGTTGTACACCAGCTCCTGAGCCAATAGTATGTTATCACTTATGACCCTTCCTTTGAATCTACTCTGGTTTTATGAAACAATCTTTGGAAGGAGCCGAAATTGCTCCTTACACATCAGGAGCAACAATATCCCAAAACTCTTAGTAAAACCCCCATTAAATCCATCCAGACTCGCGGCACTGTGTTTGGAAATGCCAAAGACCGCATTCTTGGTTTCTTCTTTTGAAGGTTTTTGACACAGTAGCTCTCGATCAACCTGCTCCAGGGTGGTTGTGTTTGTGTGGAACTCGTTCTCTTCGATGTTGTTTGCCTGATCTTCGGTTAACAAAGCTTTGAAGTAGTCATTTGCCGAGTTTTTTCAACTCAACCGATTCCATAATCTCTCTTATATCCTGAAGACACTCCTTATGGATGATTTAAGCCTTTTCTTTTTAACGAGGGAATGAAAGTATTTGGTGTTCCTTTCTCTTTCGTCCATCCATTTACACATTGCCTTTTGTTTCCAGAAGTCTTCTTCCATGGCAAGAATGTTGTTAAGATTAGTCGTAAACCTATTCAAGTCCATGACATTATCCTTTGATGGGTTTCGATCAAAAGTTCTTTCCGAGATCAGCACCCTTTCTTCTGCCTCCTTGACTCTGTTGAAAACTTTTCCTAAAACCTGCTTATTCCAAAAGTTTAAGTGTTTTTTAAGTCTGTAAAGCTTCTAATGAAGTCCCCAAAGCCCGACTCCTTGTACAAGTTGAGACTAATTCTCTTCCACTGTTCTTTTAAAATTAGCATATCTCAGCCACATGTTTTGAAATCTGAACGAAGAAGCTGTATGCTTGGTTTCATCCTTAACCGTCACAAGTAGTGGAGCATGATCGGAAGTGTTTCGGGCCAAATATCGAACATATGTATTCGGCCAACTTTCATTCCAGCGTTCCACAAGAATCCTGTCCAACCTTTACCATAGAGACTTGTTTGTCCACGTGTAGATAGATCTCCAAAAAGGAGGTTCAAAAAAGTTACACTCTTGAATGCAATTGTTAAAGTCCATCATACCACTAAAATCTGGAATCCCGTGACACCCCCCCCCCCCCCCTTTACTTTCCTCCAAATTTGAAATAATATTAAAATCTCCCCCTAAGATCTAAGGAATTGAAACATCATTAACATTAGTTAGGAAATCCCATATGTAGCACCCCAAGCGGTGGGCACCACATCCCTCGCACTAGAGCCCGACACGTGTAACGAAATGAAGAGTCCATACACACGCCTAGCACTAGCGAACGGGAGACAAAAAAAAACCACACCTAAGCTAGGTGGTCTAGACCCTCAAATAGATCACGCATAACAATAGATAAATAAGAGCGGAAGCATTAACGAAACAAACATAGGCATAACGTGAAGCTATACAAAACTAGAACAACTTATATACAAACTTGCCAGCATGGCCAAAACATTACAAATACACACTTCAAATTACAAAGGTTCAAAGTACAGAATGCAGTGCATGCTCTAGACAAAAAAATGCAGACTCGACCAACTCTAGCACGGACTCAAAAGAAAGTTGTAACATCCCGCCTCTACTGCAATCCAGGTATAGCGTCACGAGAGAGTTTATTTTCGTATTTTGTGAATTATATGCCTTCAAGACCCTCGCTTGCCCTATGTGTCAATGTGAATTTATATTAAGCTACGTTTGCTTTAGAATTTAATTAAATATGTTTGGGCTCGAATGTCCAACACTTAAAAGATTAGGGACCTAATTATAATTAGGTTGTTTTTGGCCTTCGTGGCTATCTTAAGTTCAGGAATTCGGATTCGAATTTAATCATTACCATGGGATTCATTTTGACGATTCGGATCCAATAAAATTAACCTTATATTTTTCTGAGCCCGTTTGATAGCCCTGTCGTTTTAAAATCCGATCCAAATAGACCGGATCTTTTGACCCAACCCCGTGTTCACTTGAACCTACCCATTGTAGCTCTAAAAAAACCTGAAATATCAACTATCCCTCCCCTTTTTTTTTCATGTTTCAGCCATGGAAGAGAGAGAGAAGAAGACTCCTAAGCCCTAGACCCTTTCAAGCTCAAGTTTGACTTCATTCTTCACTTCTCCGGCAAATCGAGTTTGTTCAGGTGCACCCAGGGTGGTGTTTTCTCAGCCAAGTTAATTCTAGGGTGAATCAAACATCTTTTCTTCGGCTTCTTTTGGTGTAAGGTGAGGTAGGATATAGTTAAACCTTAATGAAATGTGCCCGTTTTCGATTGCATGTGACTTATAAGCCTCTATGTATATGTAGATATGTGTGAGATATGTATTTTGATGGTTTTGTCATACATTTGAAAGTATGAACGCTATGTATGAGCCTATGCTTAGTCTCGGTTTTGATATGATTTTGAGGTATGTATGTGTGTGATATGTACGTACGATATGATAAGTGCGATACACATGAATTCTGTCTGTCTAGCTGTCAGTAGCTGGTTTTGCACTTTGCACTTTGAACTTTGCTCTTTGCTGGGCCCCGGAGATTTGTGGAAAGGAGCCCCGGGACGGTAGCGGGCAGTCGAGTTACTCCCGAGTGCAGTCTCCATCTGTCTGCAAGGATGTATTAGAACCCACCAGGAGGTTTGGTTGGGGGATGGAGTCCTGAGGGTTGGAGAAGCATTGAGCACTCCTCTCACCTGTTTGGATGGTTAGGGTAGGATCAACCCTTCCATCACCCGGAGAAAAGGTAGGTATGTCTGATTTTAATTTTGTTTGAACTTAGTTTGATTTTGAACTGAGGAGTTGGTTGGAGTTTGAGCTCGTACCCGCCGAGCGTTCTGTCTGTTTGTCTAAGTTCGTGAAACGGGGGTAGATTCATAAATTAAGATAAAATTTGGAATATTATTAATCTAATAAAACATACTTTGATATGTTTTCTAAGTCTGCATGAATTCGCGCGTATGCTTTGATATGTATAAGTTAAGTTTTATTTGTGTTGTTTTGACAAGTCACCCTATATATCTATTATCACGGGCAAATATTTTGGTGTGCAAAAACTAATCCCGGATTCACGAACATCTAATTTTTTTTTACCGTACTGTGCTCTATGCATATGTAGGTGTGTGTGGGTAGCCCCTCACTCAGTCTTTGGATTGACCCCTCCCCTCCCTATGTTTTTAGCTTTGCAGGTTTTGGCTTTGGAGTTCGAGCTAGGCGGAGTGAGTCAACCCTTGGAGTCGAGTCTTTGCTTAAGTTAGGACTTTGCATTTTCATTTTTAATTCAGTTTAGGTTATGTCTTATGATCGTATGTACGAATATGTATAAGCGTGAATTTTATGAATTATGTTATGGACTTCGGGACAGGCTTCTAGGGATAGTTTGAACCCGTTTGCATTTATGAATTATGTTGGATATTCGGGATTAGGGATCTATGCTAGTTGAACCTCGTCACTTGCTTATTTTTCTTTGGATTTTTTATATGGTATGATTTATGCTTCCGCTTTTATGTTGTATATTTGGTGAAGTCCAGGGTCTATGTTTCGCCTAGCTTAGGTGTGTGTCTGTCTGTCTCCCGTTCGCCTCTGCTTGATTTATGTACGGGCTTACCATCACGTATATGGATTGGACTTAGGTGCGGGGGATGTGGTGACCCACCATGCGGGGTGCTACATCTTAAAGTGGTATCAGAGCCCCAAGTTACAAAACCGAGGTTCAGAGTTGTGTTGTGTTTGTCTAGTTCGAATAGCATAGGAGAATTTGTTTATATGTGCATTTGCATGATGATTTTTTATGTTATGAATGTGCAATGTTATCACTTTGATGACTTTATATTACGTGATGCATTGCATTCTCTATTTGCTCTTGATTAATTTAATTATGTGACATATGCACTTACTAATCGGCATGCATGTATCTCTGTTGTAGTTGTTGAGATTTTTAGGATGCCACCACGTTGGCAACACTACGGTCAACCTTTTCATCATCCTCCCTACAACCAAGGACAATCTTCAACCAAAGTACCACACATGAATTCGTTGGCAATGATGTACGGGGAGTTTAAGGCCTTTAATCCTCTGCAATTTCGAGAAGGGAATGACATAAGGGCTGAAGAGTGGCTCTCGGAGATAAAGAGCATATTTGAGATGTCGTCGTGCAATTCTCAAGACATGGCTCGCCTTGCCATACAACTTCTATAAGGTCAAACAAGACAACAGTGGAAACAAGTTTCCAAATAATTAGAAGCAACAAGGGAAGAGTTAACTTGGGAAGTGTTTGTTCGAGAATTTAGGAAGAGGTTCACACCGACCGTTTTACAAGAACGAAGACTCGAAGAATTCTTCACACTTAAACAAGAAAGTAAAACAGTTATTGAATACATAGAAAATTTCAAGAGATTAGGTGCGTATGTACCCCATATCATGAGCAACGATGAGATGAAGCCTAGATACTTCATGGAAGGCCTTCGGAATGAATTCAAGGAAGCTCTAATTGCCAAGAATACAAGCACATGGGATAAAGCTACAAAGAGAGCTTTAAAGGTCAAAACATGGGTTCTAGTAAGAGATAAGGAAAGAGGGATGTCGGGGCCTAAGCTTGAATGCGGTCTGTGCTCCAATCTACAAGTGGAAGGAAGACCTCATCAACATGGGAATCGAACCAAGAAGATTCGTGGGAAGAAGCATAAGACCGGAGATCCTTCAAAATCAAGGAAAGAGATCCAACCGTGTACCCATTATGGAGGAACCAATCATGCTTACAACGCGTAACGGGATAGGTTAAAGAGGTGCTACGCTTGTGGGTCAACTACGCATAGGATTTCCAATTGCGATCAATCGAGAGCTAACAAGCAACGAATACGAGATCAACGACAATGAATTGGGAACCCACATGAACCCGAAAATTGAGTTAATTGCATCCATGGAACATACACTTATACCATATTTAAATTTTGCAATTATTTGTTCTTCGTGCCATAATTGTTAATTATTGAAATGTTGCTATTACGTGTTGGATTGGTGGCTATGTGATGCATTCCATTTGCACCCTTAGCCCTACATGCATGTTTAGTGTTTACTTGATAGGATGTTACTTCTATCATACCTTCGGATTTTGTGTTCTATGAGATTCGAAGAGATCGTTGAAGTAAGGGTCGAGCTAAGGAACTCCCTTGAAGTTGAGTTGCTGGTTAGGGTGATATGAAGATTCATAGAAGAGGAACAAGTTTAAGAAGTTTATAAACAAAGTTGAAGATTTGGAAGTTGGGACAAACTTTGGAAATGAGATAATTGTCCAAGGAAGCTTCTATTACCGGGCGCAAGGTGTTATTGATCAAAATCCCAAGGCATGGTGATTGATTCATTATTCAACCGTGTCTCTGGAGAAAGTGGTTTGATGAAATTGTTAGAAAACTTGATCGAGCCTTTAGTGGACTTGAGTTTCGAAAGAAGAAGGGAACAAGATCCTTTATTGGAACTTCTACAAAGAAACCTTTGGGCGAAGGAATTCGAGTTGTAAAGTTGATGATGATTTACCAAACTCATGAGTCAAATGGGGCATCATAACAAGTAATCGGAGTCCGAGGAATCCAAGTTCTTGGGAAACGAGAGCAAGACCAAGTGAACACTTAAGAAAGGAAGGCTCGGGTTAAAGAATTATCAAGGGTAGAATTATGACCGAAGAGTGAGGACCGGGGGTGATATTTGAAGCATAAGACACATCAGGAAATTTCGAGGGCATGATCATGGCAAAGAAACTTTGGCATTGATTCAAATCATCATAAAGACAAAGTTCCAATGGATTGGTGAACTGTACATTAAACATACATTTCATGAGCATCATGCATCTTTTAGTTTTGCTTTGTGTGTGTGTGTGTGTTGTTGTTGTTTGTTAGTTGCCCTATGGGGTAGCTTCGAGTGTACGAGTGTCGTTGTCGCGCAGTTAGGCGAAGGTCGTGCTTGGTAACAGATTTCATGACACATCCTTGGAGACCAACAATTGAAGGCTACTAGTGCTTCGAATAACCACTTCGAACCGTGCATCAAGGTGAAGATAGAAGACCCGTTTGGGTTGGAGAATGAGTGGCGGAAGTTCTTTAACGACCCCACTCGTGATTCTGAGTTGTGACTACTTTTGGATGGATTCAAACGGTGGGAGTTGAATCACATTGGACCCTCCTATCGTGCGAAAAGTCTGAACTACTCCTAGTCTGGATCGAGTTCGTGTGAAGATTGAAGCAAGCCAGTAAACCCCCTTCGTGTTTAAAGACCTTTTCCTCAGGATGTCGTAAACCCCGAACTTGGGTGAATACGAGAGAGTTGCTCGTAGTTCAAACTCGAGCGGTTGGACCTGGGGGACCAGGTCCTTTTAAGGGGGGGAGTTTGTAACATCCCAACTCTTCGGCAATCCAAGTACGGCATCACGAGAGAGTTTATTTCCGTATTTTGTGAATTATATGCCCTCAAGACCCTCGCCTGCCCCTATGTGTCAATGTGAATTTATATTAAGCTACGTGTGCTTTAGAATTTAATTAAATATGTTTGGGCTCGAATGTCTAACACTTAAAAGATTAAGGACCTAATTAAAATTAGGGTGTTTTCGGCCTTCGTGGCTATCTTGAGCTCGTAAATTCGGATTCAAATTCTAACCTTACCATTAGATTCATTTCGACGATTCGGATCCAATAAAATTAACCTTACATTTTTCTGAGCCCGTTTGATAGCCCTACCATTTTAAAATCCGATCCGAATAGACCAGATCTTTTGACCCGATCCGTGTTCACTTGACCCTACCCATTTTAGCTCTAAAAAGGGCTGAAATATCAGCCATCCCTACCCCTTTTTTTTTCACGTTTCAACCACAGAAGAGAGAGAGAAGAAGACTCCCAAGCCCTAGACCCTTTTAAGCTCAAGTTCGACTTCATTCTTCACTTCTCCGGCGAATCGAGTTTGTTCAGGTGCACCGGGGGTGGTGTTTTGTCGGCCAAGTTAATTCTGGGTGAATCAAATGTCTTGTATTCGGCTTCTTTTGGTGTAAGGTGAGGTTAGGATATAGTTAAACCTTAATGAAATGTACCCGTTTTCGATTGCATGTAACTTATAAGCCTCTATGTATATATAGATATGTGTGAGATATGTATTTTGATGGTTTTGTCGTACGCTTGAAAGTATGAATGCTATGTATGAGCCTATGTATACTTAGTCTTGGTTTTGATAGGATTTTGAGGTAAATGTGTGTGTGATATGTACGTACGATATGATAAGTGCGATACGCATGAGTTCTGTCTGTCTGTTTGTCAGAAGCGGGTTTTGCACTCTGCACTTTGAACTTTGCACTTTGCTGGGCCCCGGAGATTTGTGCAAAGGAGACCTGGGACGGCAACGGGCCGTCGGGTTACTCCTGAGTGCAGTCTCCATCTGTTTGCAAGGATGTACCGGAACCCACTAGGAGGTTAGGTTTGGGGATGGAGTCCTGAGTGTTGGAGAAGCATTGAGCACTCCTGTCACCTGTTTGGATGGTTAGGGTAGGATCAACCCTTCCATCACCCGGAGAAGAGGTAGGCATGTCTGATTTTGATTCTGTTTGAACTTAGTTTGATTTTAAACTGAGGAGTTGGTTGGAGTTTGAGCTCATACCCGCTGAGCGTTCTGTCTGTTTGTCTAAGTTCATGAGACGGGGGTAGATTCATAAATTAAGATAAATTTTGGAATATTATTAATGTAATAAAACATGTTTTGATATGTTTTCTATGTCTGCATGAATTCGAACGTATGCTTTGATATGTATAAGTTAAGTTTTATTTGTGTTGTTTTGACAAGTCACCCTATATATCTATTATCACGGGCAAATATTTTGGTGTGCAAAAACTAATCCCGTATTCACGAACATCTAATTTTTTTTTACCGTACTGTGCTCTATGCATATGTAGGTGTGTGTGGGTAGCCCCTCACTCAGTCTTTGGATTGACCCCTCCCCTCCCTATGTTTTTAGCTTTGCAGGTTTTGGTTTTGGAATTCGAGCTAGACGGAGTGAGTATGTCCTTGGAGTCGAGTCTTTGCTTAAGTTTGGACTTTGCATTTGTATTTTTAATTCAGTTTCGGTTATGTAATATGATCGTATGTACGAATATGTAAAAGCATGAATTTTATGAATTATGTTATGGATTTCGAGACAGGCTTCTAGGGATAGTTTGAACCCGTTTGCATTTATGAATTATGTTAGATATTCAGGATTAGGGACCTATGCTGGTTGAACCCCGTCACTTGCTTATTTTTCTTTGGATTTTTTCTATGACATAATTTACGCTTCCGCTTTTATGTTGGATATTTTGTGAAGTTCAGGGTCTACGTTCCACCTTGCTTAGGTGTGTGTTTGTCTGTCTCCCGTTCGCCTCTGCTTGATTCATGTACGGGCTTACCACCTCGTATGTGGATTAGGCTTAGGTGCGGGGGATGTGGTGGCCCACCTTGCGGGGTGCTACAACAGCAAACCGCCTAGCTCGAACCAACGGACCGGAACCTGCTAACTAAAAACATAAAAAGGGAGGGGTCGGTCACATTGACTGAGTGAGGGGCTACACACGCACGCGTACATACATATATAGAGCACAGCATATATCACAAAGGGGAATTCATGAACCGGGGTGTGGTTTTTGCATTCTAGAACATTTTCACATGTGATATTAGATATAAGGAGTAAAAGAGTTGGGCCGAAGGCCAAAACAACCAAATTTTAATAATTGAGAATCCACTCCCGTTTCACGAACGATTTCTTAACAAACTAACTTAACGGAATGAAACATAAGTAAACTTTCACACAAAAAGGGAAATATGCATAGGGTAGTATCCGATCCGGATTCCCTATCCCACATCCCAGTAATTATGCATAGGAGTAATGCCCAGCATCCTGAGTTTCCCTTACTCATAATTACTGAGCTCCACACACACGTATTCAAAATCAGAATCAGAATCTTACCGTATTCAGAGGCATGGCATATCCATAATCGTATTCACATCCGCATCATATTCATATTCGTAATCATAACATAATTACATCATATTCATAACATATAATATACATAGCATAACTATAATTCTAACATACTCTTAATCTAACATATTCATACCCTAGCATAATCATAACTTATTCGTAACATAATCGTATTCCTAACATGTTCGTATCATAATCATAACTCTAACATATTCTTAATCACAACCTAGCCATATCATACTTATGTTCATAATTCTAGCATATTCTTAACCCTACCTGTTCATATCATAATCATACTTACTAGCAGGACCTAACTTAGCACGTACCATACCTAGCATATCTTATTCCATAACATAGATCATATCATGCATATTCATAGCTCACACGTACCACATATACAAAAGGCTTATTTCACATACATACATATCGGGCACATATCATTAGGGTTAAACTATAACCTAATCTCACCTTACACCGACGAAACCGGACAAAAGGGCATAAAACCAACGCCTACGGAGCGACCTCGTGACCAACGGGATACTCCTCTGAACAAAACAAACATTACAAAACAAGCTTAGACTCAAAATGAACCATAAAGACGCTCAGCAAACGGGTATGAGTGCAAATGATGCATATGCAAATCATATACATTTAACACTTAGACAAAAAGAAACACTTAGAGCATATAAGTTCATATCTTGCACATTTCACTTCAAATAAATTCATAAATTTCACACGATGAACATAACACATCATATAACAAGTTAATAATGCACACAAGTCAAAAAGAAGGCCAAGAAAAATCACACAATGCAAATAAATGAAGTCACGACGCATGCATGCAAGCAAGTAAGCACTTAAGTCATATAAATTCATATCAAGCTATAACTCATATAAAATCAACGAAATCACTTAATAAAGTCACAACGAATCATGTAAAATATCATACATCAAGTTAGTAATGTATACATATCATAAAATGAGCAAAGAAATATCAAACAAGGCCTATAAACGAAGTACTACTTCATGCATGCACGTAAGAAGGCATAACAAACATATCTTGTCATATATAACATTAATGAGCACCGAAATCACATAATAAATCCATAACAAAGCACATAATATGATATATTACAAGTTAATAACATCTATTAATCATAAACAAGCTAAAAAAGTCAAGCAAAACATAAACGAAGCGACAAAGAAGCAAAACAACGCAGCAGCTTAAAGTATTCCCCCCAAAAAGGGTGTCACGACCGCCACCCAAAAACAGTACAAAGGTGGTCGTGGCCACGACCACCACCTCCAACAGCACTTGAGGCAGCAACAGGTCAAAGGTTGGCCCAAAATCAGCAGCGGCCGCGACCGCGACTTGCAATCCGAAGAGATGCATTTCCCGCCCCTGTTTCTCCTCCAAAGCAGGCAGCAGTAACAAGGTACGAAGCGAGGCAACAAGGACAGCAAATAAAGCAACAAAAGGAGCATAAAAACTCAGCTAAAACATCCCAAATCATCACACACATACACAGCAAGGGCAATAAAGCAAATCAGGCCCATTTCTTTAGAAAAAATCATTTTCATCAATTGAGGATCATAAAGCAGCAAATTTCCACGAATTATGAGCTCAAAATCATGACAAGGAATTCATATAGATCACATAAATTGCTTCATATCAAGAAATAGGTCAATTTTTCACAAGAAATTCATCAAAATTCACATAAACCCTTACTATTCATGTATAAGCACATAGCATGCTCAAATCTCCATCAAATTCATATAGGACTTAAAAGAAAGGCAAGAAGATGGATAACAAGAATTCTTTCATACCTTTCAAATCGGAGAAGATACGAGCTTGAAATCTCCAATGATGAATAGTAGAGGGTTCCCCTTCTCTCTCTTCATTTCTGCAGCCTCTCTCTCTTCCTACATGCTGAGTCTAAGAATGGGGTTGTCCAAGGTTAAAGGGGATTTGACCATGATTATTTAGGCTCAAGAATCAAGTCATTTGGTTAAGAAACAAGGAAGTTATAGCCAAACCCGTCAAAGGTGGCAAATCTGCGCAAGGTTCGGGTTTCGAGCAAAATTCGGAGGCTCAAACGAGCTTAGAAAAATACAAAGGTAGGTTTGAAAGATTTCAATTTTTGTTATGAGTCCAGCGCCTCTTCTGGAATTCGAATCCGAATTCCCGAGCCCAAGTTACGCCTTCCGGAACCCAAGGTGCGCTAAAACCCGTTAGGCCCTCGAGTCCCACAAAAATTATAACGGTTTAAGAATCGTATCAAACGAACTCAAAAAAAAAATGAGCATGAAATTAAGTTTATAACTCACATATTTCACGCATAGCAAGTTGTCAAGTAAATCGGGGGTTGAAAACGGGGTTAAACGAATTAAAACGAATGAAAAAAGTTTAAAAACATTTAAAAATTTAAACATAAAGCACATATCAAATATTAAAATATTAAATAAATCATATAATCGCATACTTAATTAATTAAATGTACACTTAGCACACCCGTGATGTCGTACCTGGAAGGCCAAAAATTCAGGATGCTACAACCTCTCCCCCTTAAAAAGGAGTTGTCCTCAGGTCCTCTCCGCTCGAGTTTCTAGCAAGAGCGACTTCCTGTATTCATCCCATGTTCGAGGTTCATGACGTCCCGATAAGGATTAGCCCGGAAAGTTCTTCTAGCACAAAGGGTTTGATTTCTTCACAGTGTTGATGGAGAGGCTCCTTCGTAAACTTAGTTCCGGCTAGGAGCAGCTCGATTTGTCTCGCACGATAAGAGGGTCTAAACGAGATTCATCACTCACCGTTTGATTCATTTCAAGCTAACTCAAGAGCTCGGAGTTACACGAATGGCATAGTCACCGTGCTTCCACCACTTGCACCTTCTCACGGTTTGTTGATTCGCCTAAAAAACTGGGTAGAAAACACGGCCCTCAACTTACCGCAGAGCTAGAGCACACGTACACTCAAAGTTATTTCTGGGACAACGACGCAGGAACAATCACACGTGCAAGTAATAAGAAGGAAAGAGAGCCACACGTAAGTTATGGGCACACACACAAAATAGGCAAGTAGGTAACGCAAGGAGGTGGGTTACCCCAAAATTAAACGATGCAGGAGATGAGATGCCATGAATGTTTATGTACCTTTCACCATGGCTGAAATATTGAGCTCGGTGTCATTCTTCTATGCCTTCCAAAGTACCATCTTGAACTTGAACCGGGATCTTGGAGTTACGATGTTTCGAAGACCTCGGGTTCGGGGTCGGGTTCTTCAGCAAGCTCTCACCATGTATCCAAATTCTCTATACTTGAAGCATTCCTTCAATCTCTTCCATATGATTCGGGTCGTCATAATAGGAGCACCCATTAGTTCCAAATGGGGAAGACATCAAATTGATTTTTCGGTAGTCAAATCTTCCTCTTCTTCTTCTTGGTATTGTTGATATCTTGAATTTCTTAAAGATTTCTCGTAATATGAGTCTCTTGCTTGCACTCAAACTTGGACCGGATTCTCGTCCCACCTAAGGAGTGTGAGAGTTTGTTCGCTGCTCGTCCATCTCTATTTGAACCGCATTTCTTATCTTCTCGGATTATTTATGTACTTTTGGAGTTCGAAGAACTAGTTGAATTCATCTCTACGGCCTTGTAAATAACTTCGGAATTTAGAGCAATCTTCACTAACACTCGATATTGCCAAACTCCATCATAAGATCACCCATCTTCTTCAATCCTCGCTCAAGACTTAAAACTCATGAAGTTTTCTTACCGTTGATTTTGAAGGATATACTTGTAGCAAAATTCTTAAATAAAAGCCTCCCAAGTGAACTCTTCCCGAACTCTTCAAATTTCAACTTCATTTTCTTGAAATACTTAGAAGCTTAACCTTGAATTTGAATGGAAGATATACCTCACCTTTTCTTGGAATAGCCCCAAACAAATCTTCCAAGACCACAATATCTAGGTCATTCCCTTTCTCTTATGAGGTCCCCATCAAATCTTTTAAAACCATGTCACCTAGTACAACCCTTCTTCGGCTTTGGTGTCATCATCTTTAAATCACTTAGGGGAGTTAAATCTCTAAACTTCTTGTAGATAGAGAATACTTGTTTCGTTTGTCCTTTTCCCGGTGATACTTGTTGGTGTTGAGATAACATCCTAAAATAAAACTACAATTCCAAGAGAATATCGATGCATGCGGGGTTTTAGTGCATGTTCATGTGAACAATTAAAACAATTAAAAGCACATAAGTCACATTGAAGTGAGAGTGAAGGCAAAAAAACACACATATTTCTAAGCCGAATGACCTAGACAGACAGACTCGACACTAGAACTCCGGTTTTGCAACCTTGGAGCTCTGGTACCACTTTAGATGTAGCACCCTAAGCGGTGGGCACCACATCCCCCGCACTAGAGCCTGACACGTGTAACGAAATAGAGAGTCCGTATACGCGCCAAGCACTAGCGAATGGGGAGACAAACAAAACCAAACCTAAGCTAAGCGATCTAGACCCTCAAACAGAGCATGCATAACAACAGACAAACAAGAGCGGAAGCATTAACGAAACAAACATAGGCATAGCATGAAGCTATACAAAACTAGAACAACTTATATACAAACTTGCCACCACGGCCAAAACTTTACAAATACACACTTCAAATTACAAAGGTTCAAAGTACGGAATGCAGTACATGCTCTAGACAAAAAAATGCAGACTCGACCAACTCTACCACGGACTCAAACGACAGCAAACCGCCTAGCTCGAACCAACGGACCGCAACCTACAAACTAAAAACATAAAGAGGGAGGGATCAGTCACACTGACTGAGTGACGGGCTACACACGCACGCATACATACGTATACAGAGCACAGCACATATCACAGAGGGGAATTCATGAACCGGGGTGTGGTTTTTGCATTCTAAAACATTTTCACATGTGATATTAGATATAAGGAGTAAAAGAGTTGGGCCGAAGGCCAAAATAACCAAATTTTAATAATTGAGAATCCACTCCCGTTTCACGAACGATTTCTTAACAAACTAACTTAACGGAATCAAACATAAGCAAACTTTTACACAAAAAGAAAAATATGCATAGGGTAGTATCCGATCCGGATTCCCTATCCCACATCCAGGTAATTATGTATAGGAGTAATGCCCAGCATCCTGAGATCGTTGTCTCGTCTCCCATGGCTGCTCAACGGCGGAGTTGAGAGGAAAACGTTAAAAGATGTTCTTGGTTGTGGGTTCTCTGTGGGCTCCAACTATGTCATTATATATATGTATGTATATATATATACATTAAACATATCTTAGTCATATCGAATTAAAATAATTATTTTTTTCAAAAGCGAGCATTAGTAATTCTCGATTCGGGGAATTAGGGAAAACTCCCCAAATGTAGACTCAGTTTTTAGTTAGCTCCCCAGTTTCAAATTTATATTTGCTAACTCCCCAGTTGAGACTCATAATTTTAGTTAGCTCCCTATTCTATGTTATTTTACCAAGTTGCCCCTAAAGGCATTTAAATGTATGATGTATGAAATTCACATAATATAGTATAAAAACTCAAGAATGCAGTACTTATATCGTAGTATGTAGTATAAATTTCGTATTATATAGTATAAATTAATGGATTTGACAAATCAGTATGATGCATGAAATTCGCATAATGTAGTATAAAAACTCAAGAATGCAATACTTATATCGTATTATGTAGTATAAATTTTGTATTATATAGTATAAATTCATGGATTTGACAAATCAGCACATGTATGAGTATAAATATGTTGTATGAAATTCACATAATGTAGTATAAAAACTCAAGAATGCAGTACTTATATCGTATTATGTAGTACAAATTCCGTATTGTGTAGTATAAATTCATGGATTTGACAAATCAGTATGATGTATGAAATTCACATAATGTAGTATAGAAACTCAAGAATGTGTACTTATATCTTATTATGTAGTATAAATTCCGTATTATGTAGTATAAATTCATGGATTTGACAAATCAGCACATGTATGAGTTTAAATATGTTGTATGAAATTCACATAATGTAGTATAAAAACTCAAGAATGCAGTACTTATATATCGTATTATGTAGTATAAATTCCGTATTATGTAGTATAAATTCATGGATTTGACAAATCAGTATGATGTATGAAATTCACATAATGTAGCATAAAAACTCAAGAATGTAGTACTTATATCTTATTACGTAGTATAAATTTCGTATTATATAGTATAAATTTATGGATTTGACAAATCAGCACATGTATGAGTTTAAATATGTTGTATGAAATTCACATAATGTAGTATAAAAACTCAAGAATGCAGTACTTATATCTTATTATGTAGTATAAATTCCGTATTACGAAGTATAAATTCATGGATTTACTGTTTTGAGGGTAAAATAGTCAATGGAGAGCTAACTAAAATTATGAATCTCATATGGGGAGTGAACAAAAATAAATTTAAAAATGGCCAACTAACTAAAATTTCTTCAACCCATGGAGAATTTTTTGAAATTATCCCTTCTCGATTTGTCACAATAAGAATATTGGCTTTTAATTAAATAACTTACATATCAAGATTAATAAAATAATAATTAAGTCTTTTCACTAAATAAAAGGCTTCTCCCTCGATGTCTTGCCCTGGATTTCAAGAAAATTAATTATTAGGTACTGACGTTTGAAAGAGCAGTACCCACAACCCAAATCCCTTCACATAGATGACGAAGAATATAATTAAATCAATAATATTTTTGGATAAGACATATAAGAATTATTTGTGTATGTCACTTAGAAGATAATTCAACACCGTGTTATTCACACACCACTAAAATATGGTAACTTTTCTCTTTTGAGTTTCATCCCCGAACCAATTACTATGATGTTGATGTCTGATTTAAATACTTTTCATTCTATTCTTTCCTAATTTACTTTTCTGGGTTGACATTTGAAAAAGTCTCTCAAGCTTGTAATTTTTTAATCATGCTTCCAGATTTCCAATAAGTAGCTGTACTCCGCGAGGAAAATTTAGTCCGATTTAACTCGAGTGACCTAATCAATCATACAAATATGTATATTATTAATTAATTATCTATCTATTCTATATCTATATCTATATCTATTATTTATTTATTTATTTTATATATTATAAAAGCACGAGTGATGAGGCCTGAAAATCACTCTCGAATCAGAGCCGTCCACGTGGCAGCACACCGCTGACTAATACCCTGACGCTCGCCTTGGTGGGCCCATGGGCCTTCACGCCGCTCAATTGCCAACTAATGTCATCCATCAGTCAGCGGATGACCATTCGGACCAAGGGCCCTAACCAATGGGTTTGACGTTCGGATAGCGGCCCTCAGGGTTATCCTTCACAGGGAAGCACCCACATGAGGGCCCCACTAATACGCTCGGGATTCCGACGCTCAAGGGTCATATGTCGCGGGGAGGCCATCCATGCATTCTTCGAGCGTCACCAGCGTTCGGGCATGACCATGCCCCGTTTCGTTGGATCCGAACCTCGGCAGAAAGAATCCTAGGCCCATCCCCCGCATAACCCTCGTCAACAACCTCTGACACAAAAGTACTGTGCCCCGCGCACCTGACACGCCGTCACCCTTTTCAGGGATGTCATTCTCACTCCACCAAAGTCTGACGCGTGTTAGGGCAACACAGGTTTGGGACCACATGGTCAATTTACCCATTTACCCCCATCCCTAACATATAAGTAAGAGAGAAGTCATGCATTTTCTCCCAAGTGATCATCTGCATACTAAACCACACATACTGTTCTGGGCATTTTCTCGTTAATCTTCTCAAGCTTTTCATTTCGCCACAGTAACACTACCTTTGTAGCTTGCACACTTGGTGTTATCCTAGCTGGAAGAACCCACGCTCAAAAGGAAACCCAGATCCTGAGGCTCTCACGCCTGTGATGGTCTTTCCCTTTTCAAACAAATTCTAAAGTGTTGTTGCATTAGGAAACTCAGATTCTTTGCACCATCATTTTTGGCGCCGTCTGTGGGAAACCATCACCAACTTCTTTGGTATTGCCATTTTCTTCCTCTGAAAGCTAGTTGAAGAGTAACACCTAAGTCTTGAATCATGGTTACTGCCACAAGATCTGGAACTCTAGGGAACAGGGGGGGTCTTCCTCCCCCCAATGGAGAAAACGCTGAGAGCCCTGCTCTCGCCGGAGGGGCACCGCCCCTTGTGGCCGGAAACGTTGACGCCACTGCACCCCTCCCAACTGGAAACGAAACGGGAGGATCAGGTTCCAATCCTCCCCCCCCAACTTTCGCTCCAAGTGTCCCTGCCTCCCATCTCGGCGTATATCCTATGGCCATGCCGCCGCCAGGATACGCGCTCACGCAGCCCGGAGTAATGCCTGGAACAACGCCGGGAATGATACCTTTGGTCCCTCCATATCAAGTGGGGACACTGAACCTCCCCCTGGCAGTGCCAAGAGAAATACAGGGGGTGGAGATGCCCCAAGTTACTAGCCAACAGCTTCAGGCGCTATATGCGCAGTGCGAAAGTCAAGCGGTGCAGAACGCCTGGGAGCATTTCATGGCGGCCTATTTCCCCTCGCAGGCTAGCGCTCGCCTGGCCCCACCTCTAGGAGGGCTCCCTGCACATCCCCTGACAATGGCCCAGAACGCGTTAAGGGCACAGCAACCTCCCCAACCGCCGAATCCGGAGAATGAAGCCCCACCGAGGGTCCAACCAGAACGACCTGTGGGAGGAGACGAGAGGGCCCCTCGAAATGAGGTGGCCGGAGAAAATGAAGAGGTCCAGTCAAGGGCCACAAGGAGGGCAAACCGCAGAAATGTCGGTGACCCTCAGCTAGCAGCTGTGCAGGATCAGATACGAGGGCTCCAAAACGTGGTAGAGCAGCTCTCTCGAGCGCGGTCTCACGCTTCCCGCGATGGGGGCGAGAGGTCCAAGGCCAGAGACGCTCGGCGACCACGTAGCCCCGTTTCCCACCGAAGGAGAGAAGCCAGCTACGAAGACCCCGACGAGCGAGATTATCGGATCATGGCAGGCGATTCCCCTCTCGTCGAGGAAGTCCTAATGACCCGCGCAGGAAAGGGTAAAATTCCCTCATCAGTCAACAGATACGATGGAACTACGGATCCATCCGAGCATCTGGACCATTTCGTGCACCTGATGCACCTCTACGACCATCCAGACAACTACTGGGCCAAGGTGTTTGTCACCTCCCTCACAGGAATGGCCCAAGAATGGTACAAAAAGCTCCCCCCACGCTCAATCCGAGGGTACTATGACCTGACGGATGCTTTTGTCAGCCACTTCAATTCGCTGAAAGCACCGGCCCCGGCTGCGACCGCTCTTTACAGCCTGGTCCAAGGGCCGAGCGAGACTCTTCGATCCTTCATGGGGAGGTTCAACAAAGAGATTTTGCTGGTAGAGAAACCCTCGATGGACTTTTTGAGGCACGTGCTGTTCGGTGCCATCAACATGAAGCATTACGTCAGCAAAGAGTTTGTGGAGGAAGTGGCCAAGAAAAAGCCGCGCTCGTTGATGGAAATTCGGGAGATTGCAGACTCTTTCTTTACCCTCGAGGATATGTATATAGCGAGGGAGCGGAAGATGGCGAATGCCCCTCGCCCCATCAGAAACCCCGAGGACAGAGTGGAACCCAACAGGAGTCACCGCCGCAGCCCGATCCCCGCTCGTCGTCATTCCTCACCCTCGCGGAGGCTCGAGCGGGTCCCCCTCAATCGCCCAATTGCCGAAGTATATTCTCTGGCGGACCAGAAGCTGTTTAAAAGGCCGCCCAAGCTAAGAGAGACCGAGGCGCAGAAACGCTCGGGAAAATACTGCGCTTTCCACAAGCAGAAGGGGCATGATACTAATGAATGCCGCCACCTGGAGAAAGAAATTCAGCGGTTGATCGCCGGGGGGCATCTCAAAGAATTTGTGAAAGTACTAGAGGGGTACGATGAGCATTGCCAAGCGCTCGAAAGAAGAAGAAGCCGCTCACGCTCCCGAAGTCCTCGTCGCCAGCGCCCTGAGACCAGCGAGCGCAATAAAGGGAAAGGGGTAGACATGGAAAATCAACCCTTTGCGGTCATTCACATGATTGCGGGAGGCCCCTCGGGAGGCGACTCCAATGCTTCCCGCCGCCGCCACGTACGGAGCTATAATCAAAGGCCGGCACTCCCTCGCTCAGTGCTCTCCGTGGACAGCTCACCACGCTCAAAAGAGGATGATGTTATAGGGTTTACAGAGAAAGATCTTGAACACATTGTAACACCCCATGGGATAGGAAAAACCTCTGACTGTCCCATGGTGGTTAGTTTAGACGTTCATAACCACACTGTAAAGAGGGTTTTATTCGATAGTGGAAGCTCTGTGAACGTTCTCCCTTACTCAACGTTTCAACAAATGAATATAACAAACATCCCCCTCGAGCCTCTCAGAACTGCCCTCGTAGGGTTTGGAGGCTCTGAGATCGTCCCTCGCGAACAAATTCGCTTGGCCACCTCTTTTGGTCGCGCCCCACAGCGAAAAACTCTGAGCGTCCTCTACACCATCGTCGAGGTGGATCTTCCTTACAACATCATCATTGGGCGCCCAGCCCTCGTGGATTTCAAGGCTGTAATTTCCACCTATCATCAAAAGGTCAAGTTCCCAACCCCCGAGGGTACCGGAGAAATTCTGTGCAACGTCAAAGAAGCTTGGGAATGCTATATACTTTCGCTTCGAAGCCACAAGCCCAAACAATCCATTCAACCTGGGTCTACTAAGAAATCTGTTGATTTCCCAGAGTTAAATGAGGATGGCCCTGAGCGCAAAAGAGCCAAGCTGAACCGAAAGAAGAATAAAAAGAAGACAGCTGGAGACGTTCAGTGCTCGGAGAGTGGGCCACCGGGGGCCATCGACGGTTCTTCCTCAGAAAACGAGGGTGATGAACCCAAGAATACTCTCACTGGAAAGAAACGAGCGTTAGAAGCACCGAGGCCGGAAGTTCGGATTGAACCCACTGAGGAGTTTTTGACCGTCGAATTGGAGCCTGGAAATCCAGATAAAACAACCCAGATTGGCTCGAGCCTGGATGGGCCCTCGCAAGTTTTGATGATCGACTTCCTAAGGGAGAATCTTGACGTTTTTGCGTGGAAAGCTTCTGACCTCACCGGAATAGATCCGAGCGTCATTGTCCACAGGTTGAACGTGGATCCAACCTTCAAGCCCATCAAACAGAAGAAGAGGGACGTTCATGGATTCAGGAAACGGGTCATCGAAGAAGAGGTTAATAAATTGCTTGATGCTCAGTATATTGAGGAGATCTTATATCCGGAATGGCTCTGCAATGTGGTGCTCGTTCCAAAGAGCGCCAATAAGTGGCGCATGTGCAACGACTTCACAGATCTTAACAAAGCGTGCCCAAAAGATCATTACCCACTACCGAGGATCGATCAGTTGGTAGATTCTACAGCCGGATGTGAACTCATGAGTATGATGGACGCCTTTCAAGGATATTATCAAATCTTCATGGCGCCCGAGGATCGCCCCAAGACTGCGTTTGTTGTGCATTTAGGTGTTTACTGTTTCAAAGTCATGCCCTTCGGGCTCAAAAACGCGGGAGCGACTTATCAACGCCTTGTCAATAGGATGTTCGAGCGCGAGATTGGAAAATCTATGGAGGTATATGTAGATGATATGATAGTCAAGAGTGAGCGCCAACACTCCCATCTGGAAGATCTCAAGCAGACTTTCGACATCCTTCGTCGCTACGGAATGAAGTTGAATCCCTCAAAATGCACCTTTGGCGTTCGAGGAGGTAAGTTCCTGGGATACATGGTTAGTCAACGTGGCATAGAGGCAAACCCCGAGAAGATTAGAGCCATCCTGGACATACCCTCCCCTCGTAATCTGAGAGAGGTCCAGGTGCTCGTGGGAAAGATCATTTCACTAAATAGGTTCATCTCCCGCTCAGCGGACCGGAACTTGCCCTTCTTTAAAATTTTGCGCAACGCTCGAAACTTTTCCTGGAACGAGGACTGCGAAAAGGCCTTACAGAGCATGAAACAGTACTTGGCGAGCGCGCCTCTGCTGACCAAACCGGTCCCGGGGGAAAACCTGTTTGTCTATCTATCAGTTTCTTTAGAAGCCACGAGCGCTGTCCTCGTAGCAATCCGCGAGCGTAAGCATATGCCGGTATACTACCTGAGCAAAACTCTACAGGGGGCCGAGAAAAGATACATGGAAATTGAGAAATTTGCCTTTGCGCTCGTTAACGCATCCCGAAGGTTGAGGCCATATTTTCAAGCTCACTCCATCACAGTGCTTACAGATCAACCACTCAAGCAAGTGTTATCCAAACCGGATGTTTCGGGAAGGTTAATTAAGTGGGCAATTGAACTCAGTCAGTTTGATATCTCCTTCGAGCCTCGTACAGCCATCCAGGCTCAGGCCGTGGCCGATCTATTGGTAGAACGTTTCAATTTGGAGAGTGGGTCACCGGCGGACGAAGGTTTATGGCTTTTGCACACAGATGGCTCCTCGACCTCACAAGGGGGAGGTGCCGGGGTGACCCTCAGGGATCCCCTAGGAGCAGAAGTTGACTACGCAATCAAACTGGCATTTCAAGTCACCAACAACGAAGCTGAATATGAGGCCCTCATCCAAGGGCTCAGGATTGCGCTTCAAAATGGGGCCGCTCGTGTCACAGCATATGTTGATTCGCAGTTGATCGCGAGTCAAATTGATGGTAGTTATGAGGCCCGAGAAGCCACCATGGCACGGTACCTATCGAGCGCCAAGGAGGAGATAGCGAAGTTCAAGGAATTCCATCTTTTGCAAGTTCCGAGGGCGGAAAACGAACATGCTGACGCTCTTTCGAAGTTTGCATCCGCCCTAGATGGCCATAATGAGCGCGCTGTTACATTTTTGAGAACGGAGGAGCCGCTGATAAGTAAAGGGGAACCTTCAAAAGAAGTGCACATGATTGACCCCTCCGAGCCTTGCTGGCTTGACGAAATTGTCAGATTCCTACGGGACGGAACATGCCCGAGCGACAAAGTTGAAGCTCGGAAGATCAAAAGCAAGGCCCCTCGTTTCTCATTGGATACTGAGGGTAGGTTGTTCAAGCGATCCTTCCAGGGCCCGCCGTTGAGATGTTTGAGACCCTCGCAAGCTAAAGAAGTTTTAGAGCATGTACACAGTGGAAGTTGTGGAAACCACTCGGGCGGACGAATCTTGGCGAAGAAAATCTTAAGAAGTGGATTTTATTGGCCCTCGGTATTGCAGGATGCCATTAAATATTCCAAGAAGTGTCACAAGTGCCAGTTCCATTCCAACACTCCTCAGCTACCGGCAGCTCAAATGATTCCTATCGATGTTTCATGGCCCTTTGATCAATGGGGCATTGATATCGTGGGACCTCTCCCAATGGCGGTCGGGCAAAAGAAGTTCGTAATCCTTGCTGTGGATTATTTCACCAAATGGGCTGAGGCAGAAGCGGTCGCTAAGATAACGTTCAAAGTTGTAAGGGATTTCATTTGGAAGAATATCATCTGCAGATACGGCATCCCGAGGGTGCTCATTTCAGATAACGGTTCCCAGTTTATCGCTGCGGACACGAGGGATTGGTGCTATGAATTAGGGATCGAGCAACGATTCACTTCCGTGGGTCACCCTCAAGCTAATGGTCAGGCTGAAGTGACCAACCGAACCATACTCCAGCATTTGAAAACGATGCTCGAGAGTAAGAAAGGAGAATGGGCTGAGAAGCTTCAGGGAGCTCTATGGGCTTACCGTACTACTCCGCGAGCGGCAACGGGGGAAACCCCTTATTCCCTCGTGTACGGCTCCGAGGCCATGATACCTGCGGAAATTGCACAAGAATCCGCACGCGTAGCCTATTTCGAGCCTACAGTCAACAACGCCAATAGAGCGCTCGAGTTAGATTTGCTGGATGAAAGGAGGGATTCTGCGTGGGCACGTATTCACAAATACAAAGCAACCGTCGCTCGCCAGTACAATAAACGTGTTAAAGAAAGGACTTTCCAACTAGGGGACTTGGTCCTCAAAAAAGTTGAAGTCTCAAAACACGTAGGTAAGTTGGACCCTAATTGGGAAGGCCCCTTCAAAGTCATTCAAGTACGAGCGAATAACACCTACTTGCTAGAAACTTTGCAAGGCGAGCGTCTTCCTAGGCCGTGGAATGCATGTAACCTTAGAAGGTTCTACGTGTAAACTTCAACCTCTTTGTAATGGCCCGTCCGCGACATGAGATGTTTTTCTTTGATGAAAAGCGCGTTGTAATAATTCCCAGGAATGCATTTATAACAGTAAGTATTTAATTCTTTGATTTTGTTATCTATTTATTTTCTTATTTGATCGAATGATTCGAGCGCCAAAAGGCCTACTCCGTGTTGAGCATCCTCCACGTTGAACGGTCTACGCAATACATCAATTGTTTCAAAACTACACTGTCCAGGTGTTGATATTCATCCACCTATAACAATTTGAGCGATTTGTAAGAACAAATCCTAAAGAATGAGCGCGTCGGACAGCGGGGAGCGCAACGCTCAACTTACGCCAGCTGAGTGCTCATCGCTCCAGTTTGTGCCCGTAAGAACCCCCTCTGACCCTCATCCAATTGGGTAAGAGCACGCTCGTAAATAGTGGATGCCACTAACACTACAGCTGCGCTCGTTTTAACCCTTACTACGCCAACCCTACAGGCCAAATGTCTACGGCCGATACTCAACTGAATCTTTAGGGATTTCCTAAGTTCAAATTCAAACCTCAAGGAGAATACGGCCTGGGAATATTCATAACAATCACCCTCGCGCCTGAGTTTCCTCAAAGGTTTTCTAAGTCCAAATACACAGTTCATTTTTACTGAGGCCTGGGAGCCTTCCTAAGGGTCACCCTCGCGCCCCTACTTGCAATAAGCCAGCCGCCTAGCGTCGCGAGCATCTAAGCTTAATTTGCATGATGACGAATGTCAGAGGACCGTCGTAAAAGACGCCTTGGCCTACTTACACACTAATCGCAAACGCTCAAACAAGCAGATTTCGATATGAAAGCTTCAAAGCTCAACAAGTTTACATCATTCACCATCCAAGAGCAAAGAAAAACCATTCAGACAATAAAGCAGTAGAGAAAGAAAGCTAAAGTATGAAAAGAAAATCAATACGGTAAAGGAATAACAGGAGGGTTAAATACAAGCATAAGATGTTCATAATAATGGAAAGGAATTTAAAACAGCAAGGGATCAGCATAGAGAGATTCAATGGGCCGGAGCGTCTGGTTCAGGAGGGGCTGTTGCTAGGGGAACTGGAGCCAGTACGTTAGCATCAGAGGTATGATCCTCGCCGGGTTCATCCGCATCCGCTACGTCCATAAGAGTGCCTTCATCTTCAATCAAGAGAGGCTCGGGATCCCTCCGGTTTGCGGCAATAAACTCCCTCTGGAGCGTTTCCACCAGCTCCTGATACTCGGGCTCCGCCAGGCTTTCCGTGGGATCCTCCTCCTGGACCATTGGCTCGCCGTTCTCATCAAGATCCATGCGCAGACGAGCGTCGGTACGAGCGCTTTCCGGAGCCAGTCCAAACCTCACCATCTGCCCAATCGCCTTGTGAAAGAAGCGTCGAGCATTATCGAAGCATTGGATGTTGGCCGCAAACACAAAGGCCTTAGAGCGCACAAACTTCTTCACCGCCTCCCAAGATACCTTCGCCTCCAAGCCCTGTATTTTGCCCTGCAAATCAGCGAAGGCCTTGTTGGCCACCTCATTCTGGCGGGTGCTCTCCGCTAACTGCACACCCAGTTCTCCGTTTTGAGCCCTCAGCTGGTCTCGCTCCTCCTTCGTTTTCTTGTGACGCTCGTCCAAAGTAAGATAGGCCTCGTCCGTCTTACGAAGGTTCTCCCTTGCCTGATCCAAATCACGTTGGGCCGCAGTCAGCTGAGCGTGGAGGTTATTGTAGTCTTCTTGCAGTTGGACTGGGTCAGAGACACGCAGCAATTTTTTGTACTTGGCCTTATGGTTGGAATATGCTTGCGCTCGACCCTGCAAGTTCTTTAGTCTCGGGATTACCTCCTGGGAAACAGTAAACGAGGGTCATAATCCGAGCGTGGAAGGAAGAAAGGAAAACTTGGTAAAGGGGAATACAAACTTACCGTCAGGAGAACATGGCAGGCATCATCCGCGACCCGAGCGGCGTCATGCTCGTTCAATTTATCGTGGTCAGCAGAAAATTGGAGCTTTCCGACGATATCGGAGACCATATTAACAGAGAAGGCGCTCTTTTTCAGTAGGACGGGACCGTCCTTCCTTTGGCGCTTGTACCGAGCGTCGCCCCGGCAACCAATCTTCCAAAAATCTTCATCCTCAGACGATGGAGTGTCGCTGCCCTCGCCACGGTGGCCCACAACCACCTCTTTCCCCTTGCCGGAAATAGGGAGGGAGTCCGGCATCCTTTTCCTTTTCCCCTGGCGATCAGCCCGGAGAGTTTCATGAATACGGATGGGCTCCCCCGAGCGGTTCCGTGACCCGCTGGAACTGAAGGAAATTGGGCCCACGGGGGCAGCCGGCGGAGGAGTGGCCTCGTGGGTACCCTCCAACGTTAAATCCTCGATTGGGCCCCTCGGAGGAACTTCATTTCCTGCGCCCCCACGGGCCTGCCCTTGTCCTCTGCCCGCCGCTCGACGGTTTACCCTCGCCCTCGGTGGGCGGTTTTGCTGTGTTTGCGGCTGTTGAGGATCCGCGGCGGGCCCTTGAGCACCCAACATCCTTGAAAGGGCCTCAGCATTCATCCCTCGTGAGAGTATTTGGATACCTGCAAGTGAAGGGGAACGAGCGTCAGAAGAACGGTTGTTTGAACTATATAAACAAGGAAACAGGGATAACTGCCAGTCAGAGAACTATTCTAAAAGTTAGAGATGTTAGTTCCTAGAATCTAACCGTCGAAGGCCATGATGTCAGTAGGCGGATGGAGTATCATTTCAGGGGGGCAGGATAATCCGTATCGGAACAACACTCCTTCATTCTTCACTAAGGTCTCCGCCTCAATCCACTTCTTTTCAGCCCTCATCTCGAGCGCCAACCCCATCGCCCACTCCTCAAAATCCTTGTTCCTCATCCTCTCCCTAATCAGGGGACCCTCACCATGAACCAGCCATTGTCGGTGAACTCCGAAAATTCCCCCGGGAGCCCCCACGAAAAAATATTTCTCCTTCCAGTGCTCGCCATATGAGGAAGATGGAGAATTTATCATCTTAAAGCCTGATTTGGCCTGAGCGTAGTAAAATCCGTCTGTGGGCGACGAGCGTGGTGAGCGGGCCGCTTGGATCAAGCTGTCAAAATTGATGATCGAGGGTGCTTTGCCCAGGGCCTTCATCGTTATTATGAACGTGTTGATTAGGGCTATGCCGTTGGGGAGAATTTGTGAAGGGCAAAGCCCTAAGTGTTGGTAGATGTTGGCGGCCTCGCGAGCGATGGGAAACCTCAGACCCCCAGCAAGAACGGCGTCCCAGTATACAGTCAGCATCCCGGGCGGTGGTCGATTGGCTCTTTCTCCCTCCTCCGGGAGCCTCGTGGGAAACACGGCTTCATCCCAATATGCCTTCGCCCTCAACTCATCCAAGTCACCGAGGGTCAGAATACTCTCAATTTCCTCCGGAGACCTGTCAGTCTGATGGCGGTTGTCTTGCCTTACTCGAGTGACAGGCTCCTTGCCTCTCCTGTGACGCCTCCTGGAAGGTTCCGCCTCGAATGGACGCCCGGATGGTCCCGCTTCACCCTCGGGAGCCGCCATCGCTACTGTGATCCTGTGATCTTGGGGTCTCACAGCACTGTTCAAAACTGGGAGGGCTCTTTCCCCTTGTCTCATCATTTCCATCACATTGTCCATCTCCTCAAAGGGATCTTCCTGCTCACCGAGAACACGCTCGTCCATCCCCTGAACAACATCGTTCACCTCTTCCTCCCCGGCGTCAACTGGAGCCTGGGCCACCGATATAGCCATGGGAATACCTCCAACTAGGTGCGCCCTAGTTAGGGGAACGGCCACGGGGACATCGCCATGAGGAGAAGAGCTCCCCACGGACATCTCCTCAATCTCCCTCACGTAATCATCGGCTTGATTTCCGGCCATGGTCAGTTTTCAATTTTTGGGGAATAGGATTTCTAACAGAGAGCTTAAGGGGGGATAAACTTTCTGAAACAAATTCAACGGTGGATAGTGGTTTCTCCTTCAGGAGTTTATCTCACACAACCTAAAGCTAGTGTTAGTACGGGAAAAATCAGAAGAAGAATCAGAAATTTTTTTACCTAAGATGTGGAGAAGAAGAAATTCGCCGGAGCAAAGGACTCTTGCTATGGATATGCTTGAAGGAAGTCTGAATGCGTGAAAAAAGCTTCCAAGGCCCTGCAAACCCTTATTTATAGGGTAGGTGGAGCATGGATTGGGGTTGAAATTTCAAAAATGCAATCATTTCCCGCCTAGGAAACCCCCCACTTTTGGTAACCGCCTCACGTCTCCCGGAGTCCACGCGCCCACGTTCCCACTCAGCATTAAATGCGGACTTGACAGCATTTAATGCGATGTCAGTTTGTGTCCGTTACAGAAGGCCAGCAGTCTCCTTGAGGGTAATGCCCCGTCCCTCGGATATTTGAAATTCAGGATCCCTCCTTTATAAATTCTACAGTACGCTCGATGCGATACTACAGAATTTGGGGGGCAAAATGATGAGGCCTGAAAATCACTCTCGAATCAGAGCCGTCCACGTGGCAGCACACCGCTGACTAATACCCTGACGCTCGCCTTGGTGGGCCCATGGGCCTTCACGCCGCTCAATTGCCAACTAATGTCATCCATCAGTCAGCGGATGACCATTCGGACCAAGGGCCCTAACCAATGGGTTTGACGTTCGGATAGCGGCCCTCAGGGTTATCCTTCACAGGGAAGCACCCACATGAGGGCCCCACTAATACGCTCGGGATTCCGACGCTCAAGGGTCATATGTCGCGGGGAGGCCATCCATGCATTCTTCGAGCGTCACCAGCGTTCGGGCATGACCATGCCCCGTTTCGTTGGATCCGAACCTCGGCAGAAAGAATCCTAGGCCCATCCCCCGCATAACCCTCGTCAACAACCTCTGACACAAAAGTACTGTGCCCCGCGCACCTGACACGCCGTCACCCTTTTCAGGGATGTCATTCTCACTCCACCAAAGTCTGACGCGTGTTAGGGCAACACAGGTTTGGGACCACATGGTCAATTTACCCATTTACCCCCATCCCTAACATATAAGTAAGAGAGAAGTCATGCATTTTCTCCCAAGTGATCATCTGCATACTAAACCACACATACTGTTCTGGGCATTTTCTCGTTAATCTTCTCAAGCTTTTCATTTCGCCACAGTAACACTACCTTTGTAGCTTGCACACTTGGTGTTATCCTAGCTGGAAGAACCCACGCTCAAAAGGAAACCCAGATCCTGAGGCTCTCACGCCTGTGATGGTCTTTCCCTTTTCAAACAAATTCTAAAGTGTTGTTGCATTAGGAAACTCAGATTCTTTGCACCATCAACGAGTTAGGTTTTTGGTTTCTTACAAAATGCGGATCGCCTAAAATATCCTCACAATAATTACGTTAATAATTATTAGTTAAGGATAGTGATATAAATACATGTTATAAATTATTAATTTAACTATATTTAAAAAGTAGTTATTAACTTAAAATAGAACTCTTGCTAGAACTAAATTTTTTTCAACTTACTCAAAAAAGATATAGTTCAACAAGGACTTTTTAATATTAATATATTAATTAATTGTATTCAAATTTTATAATATAAGTTGTCTATTTTTTAATTTTAAGGCCTATAATTTAAAATATTATAATAAAATATATCTAACGAATTGGAAAACAATAAATTGATTCACTTTATATATTTTAATAAAATTTTGTTATTATGTAAAATAAAATATCATTTAAATTGAATGAGTTCCGTAAGATAACTTTCGATAAATCAATCCTAATGTAAATCTAATTACATAAGTCCATAGTTCTAATTATCTAAGTTCATAAACTTTCTTAAATTATAATCATATTATAATTCTATAAATTTATCTAATTAACAAAATAAAATAATTGAATGATTTGCATACAATGTTTTTTAATAAATTAATAAACCCTAATTCAACATTTTTCAATTAACTAATACTAACATATAATCTTCCTTCAGTTTATATGATAAAATATAAATTAAACACATAAAAGTACGAATAGCATTTTTGGTTTCTTACAACTTAATGTACCATAATTTGCATGTCGTCAGATCAAAGTTACTTTAAATTAAGAATTATAAGAAGACTCAATGTGAGTGCATAAAAAATAAGATATAATATAATTTTTTAAATAATTTTTATAGTATTCAATTAAACATTCTTTAAATTTTTTATATAAATATACTCTTTTAATTATTTCTACTATATACAAAAAATCAATTATATAAAAATAATATAAATCTGAAATAATACTCATTAGAGAAATACAAATAAGAAAATAGAATACAAGATCAAATGACAAAGAGAATATAAAAAAGAGATAAAGAATAGTTAGTTAAAAGAAAGAATTACTTGATTTTAATATATATACACACGCATACCAAAATTAAGGAAAATTGTGAAATATCTTTATATATATATATATATATATATATATATATATATAAAGGACGTGACAAAGTGAGAATTAATTCCGCGTACAATAGTAAAAAAAATTTTGAAGATTAGATTAAAAATTTCAAGATGCTAGAATGGGTCTCAGCACTAGAAACAATATAGAGAATTTTTTTAATTTAATTTGAATGAGATTGATCCAATGGTTATCAATTTAGCTCTATATTTTCCAAAGTAGCAATACACAACTTATTGGTCGAATCAAAACTTGAAGGACATTTTGACTTGGGATCATTGCTCCAAAATAATGGTCTTTAAACAATTTTCAATGTGCTCGAAAAGTAAAAAAACAAAAAAATATACAAAAAAATTCCAGAGCATTATGCATGAGGCAAGCAAAGGTAAATATCCAAAAGATTTGGAGAAAGAATTGATGGCAGAGTACAACAAACTATTATAACAACAAGAGATTATTTGGTTTTAAGAGTTGAGAATAATTGACTTCAATTCAGGGAGAATCACACATGTTTCTATTATCTCTCAACCATAACGAGAAGAAGGAGGAACCAAGTGAATGCTCTCAAAATATGTAATGAATGGGCAACCTAAAATGATCAACTGAAGCCACACAATTGGGAATACTACACCAAACTATTCCATGGAGATACCATTGAAGACGTGATGAGTTTAGGTATTAACTTGTGCTAAAGCTACCGTGGATGGAGCAAAGTGCATTCAAAGTATGGTTGAGGCGTTTCGCAAGGCGTTAGGCCTCAAATTAAACTTCAGCAAATCACATGTGTTATTCACACCTTATGTGTCAAATGGTTTAAAGTAGTAGGTTAGTAGAATTCTGGCCATGGAAAGTACACACAACGTAAGGAACAATTTGGGGGTGCAGATGAACTTTAACTGAAACTATAATGAGTATTTCTCGATTGTGATTAACAAAGTTGAAAAGCGCTTCTTTGGATAGAAGCCAAAATGACAAACCTTTTTTGGACAAATGATACTTATTCAATCCATCACGATCTCGATCTCCATATACCACATGCACACAAATTGACTTCTCAATCATGTGTCGATAAATTTGATCAACTCAAACACAATTTCTTTAGGTGACTGATAAAACAAAGAAACGGACCCATTTGGTAGGGTGGAAGAAGGTGACTAGAAAGAAGCGAGAAAGTGGATTGGGTCTTAGATAAGTCCAAAAAGAAATATAGCAATGCTCGCTAAAATAGGATGAAGAATGCTCACCAAGGAGGCAACGGTGTGCAACTAGATATATAAGAAAAAATATTTAAAAGGGGAGAACATTCTTGATCGAATATAAGCCTCAACTTATGGCTTCCTGAGCATGGACGGGGATAGTTAGAAACACTTGAATGATGGAGCCATTTTCCAAATGGAGGATTGAGAACGGTGAAGGGACGTCTTTATGGAATGATAGATGGTTATCACAAGGAAAACTAGCTAACATCTTTGGAGATAACATTCATGAGGAGGAGAAAGATCTTATGGTATGTAATCTCATTGGCACAAATAAAAACTTAAACCTAAATTAGCTGAAAACTTTACTGTCCAAGGAGGTGGTGAATGAGATACTTAGTGTCCTAATCACGCTTCATGATAACGAAGATAAAAGAGTCTGGATTGGGTCAACTAACGATAAATTCTCCTATAAAACGACATATAGTTTGCTTATGATGTGTGATGAGACATGCAAGAAAAATTGGAAATGAATTTCAAAATTACCTCACCCCCAAAAGTTCAAGATTTTCCTATGACTTTGCCAACATGATAACTTGCTCACAAATGTACTGAAGTAGATAGAAATTTTAAAAAAATTAATATATGTATAAGTTGTTGTACAGGACATGAATATGTGGACCACTTGTTGAAAAGTTGTTCGTTCGCACTCCGGTGTAGGACCAGATTGTTGATGCACAGACTGAACGAAATCTTCGTGACTTGTGAGAGTCGAATGGGTTCAAAGAGAGTTTTAATAGCAAAATTCAGAGTAATATGTTACCAAAATATCCTAGGCGAATTGTCTTGATCTTGACGTTCTAGAATCTTTGGAAAGAATGGAATTGATGAAGCTATCAAAATATTATAAAACTTAGAAGTATCACTCTTTGTCACATAAAAGAATTATCTGAGAACTCAGTACTAATCAGTGAAAACGAAAATCACACAGGCAAAAGAAAATCTGCACTAAGTTGTTGAAAAACCCAATAAGGGACGGGTGAAATCAAACTCGGATAAAAGCTTTTATAACCACACTAGAAACGCTTTGGACAATGGCATCATTCGAGGTGATAGCTGAAGATGTGTGATACAGTACACTATGAATCTTGGTAGAGTTTCAATATTATAGCGGAGTTATTGAGCTTATGTGAGGGATTAACATTAGCTTGGTAGAGACGCTTTCCGAAAATTAATATGAAGATTAATTCAGAGACGGTCGTGAAATGGACAACAATGGTGGATATTGAAAACCACCCAAATTGAAATGTGAAATTTAATTATCGAAGTTTACTCCAAAGTCCTTGGGAAACTTGGATTACATAAATCCTGAGATAAGTTGGTGAGGATAGGTCACAAGGTTTAATATGGTTACTGCGTCTAGGACGCTATCCTGACAAAACTGGATGAGTCTTAGTTTGAGGTTATTTTTCCTATGATGGGTTGCTTCGTTTAGAAACAAAAAAAAAATATATTGGAAAGATAGAAAAAAAATAAATGAATATAATTGGACATATAAATACTGCAAAAGAAAATATTAATTATACTTTTTTTACTCTACAAGATACATGTTATTATTATAAGGGGGAGACTGACAGGATTAAAAAAAAATATTTCTTATGATATGAAACGTGTAAAAAGTGCAATGCATCAATATGCAAATTTGAAAAAAGTTTTTTCTACGGAAGTGCAATGATGAAGATATAAAACCTATACAAAAGTAATATAAAAATATCAAACTATCAATAAGTAATTTTTTTATTTATAAATTTCGTATTGTAAATTATTTTGAATTAATAATAGGTACAAAGTGGTACTAAATGTTATACATGCGGGTATAGTGCTCCTATCATATTATATGGAGTATATAAGTTGCTTAGTATATAAATATCAAAAATTAATTGAGAATCTAATTAATTTTCATAAAATAATATTTCTTTAATACTTTATAAATAAATTAATCATTAAAAGTTTCATTGATATTCTGTACAGTTAAATTACTAACGCTTTTAATTGTTTAAGGAGAATATAACTCAAAATATTGTAGGAAACTTAGTTTACAAGTGTTTACAGAGTTTTGTTTTCTCATTGAAATTCGAAGAGTGGATGTTATCAATTGAAAATTGTATGCGATAGCTGATATAATTGAAAAACTACAATCCGAGGTATAAATAGAAAGAAAAATAGAAATACTCATTAAATCAAACTACAATTATGGAGAAGAAGATGAAGATTTAATCAAATATATTATACTAAAAGATTGTTGGAGACATACCACTTGGGCCTTTAATGGACCCAAACCTAAGATCAACTCGCTTGAGGGGAAGGTCGGTCAGTTCTCTATCAGGTGGCAAGTTGAGGAAGTGGCGTGAGGCGAACCAGTGAGAGTAAAATAAACCAAGAGAAGTGAGCACATATGAGATTCTATGAAATATCCAACAAGTCATAACTAAGCTTGACGATAAGAACGAATGTAGGTTAAGAAGAGAACGAATAACTGAGACTAAGAGGAGTCTGATATCTAAGAATAAGGGAAGAAGAATCATTAAAGGCATAAGCAAGAAAATGAGAGAAATGAGTAATTATGAAAAGGAACCAACAGTAATAATGATATACCAAAACTATAATTTCTCAATATTAGGAAATAAGAAAAAAATAAAAATAACAGTATTTTCATTTCAAATAAGGGAATCGAGATCAAAATTATAGAAAAAGATAAAGTGTAAACGTCATAGTTTTGAAAGTGAATATAAGTTTTACATTTTGAACAACAACGAAAATATTCTTCAAAATTTTATAAAAAAAATTAAAAATAAATCACAAATTTTATTAAAGAAAATCAAACAATAGAAGGAATAAAGTATATATAATTAATATAGCATTTTATATGATCTTTTAACTTTTTGTCTATATTTTTTATATATGTCTTTTTATTTATAATATATTTGAAAGTTATAAACTATTATTTATGTTTAAAAGCTAAAATTAATTGGACAAATTATAATACACATTAAACCTTTTTATATATAATAATATAATTTCAAATATTTTTATTGTTTAATTATTTGAATGTTTCTCTACTTTGAATTTCTACTTGTTGTACAAGATTTGAAAGAGAGATTTCATACAAATATTTTTGTATGTATAATTTGTTAAAATCAAAATGGTTCATTAAAAATTTTATTATATTTATTTAAGTAAATTAGATATTTTTAATATCCTAATTACTCAATAAACATAATAGCTAAATTTATTTAAATAAAATTAAATGATAAAAGTGTAACGCACCTTCATTTCACTAGTTTTTTTAAAATTCAATCAATCATAACTATAATTATAATAAGCATAATCTTACATTATACTCACTTGATCCAATCAGATTTATAGAAATCCCACTTTATTTTGACAATAAAAAAACAAATCCCACATAAATAAAAAATAAAATGAAAGCCGAAAGTGCAAATTATGACCAAATCTTGCTTAAAAGATAAATATAAAAAAAAAAAATACAACGGAAAAGACCAAATCTTGCATGGACAAACAGTATATACTATATAGTACTATAGTGCATCAACGAGTCGCAGCAACCAATGCTGACCTGAGCACAAGCTGAAGCCGCCACTTCTCTTTTCGAATAACTCTCACGGCCATGCACTATAAATACATTAGGAATTCATCCTTCTTCTCCATCAAAACTTCTCTCTCAACTCTCCTTCTTTAATTCATCGCAAAGATCTCTACCAATGGGTTCTTTTAATGCAATATTATTTGCCCTAACAACAGCTCTCCTCCTCTTCGCACAAATATCCCAAGCACAGCTATCAACCACGTTCTATAGCTCCACATGTCCAAACGCAGCCACTATAGTCCGCAATTCCATCCGTAGAGCAATATCAGCCGAGCGGCGCATGGCGGCATCACTCATCCGCCTCCACTTCCACGACTGCTTCGTCCAGGGCTGCGACGCCTCCATCTTGCTCGACGAGACTGCAACCATCCAATCCGAAAAGACTGCATTTCCTAATGTCGACTCCGTCAGAGGCTATGGGGTGATAGAAACAGCTAAGGCTGAGGTGGAGCGCGCCTGCCCTGGAGTCGTTTCTTGTGCCGATATCCTCACCTTAGCTGCACGTGACTCATCAGTTGCTGTAATTAAGCATCTGCAATTCTGCATATATATTCTTGTTCTCATATAATGAATGACCACCTAATTTAAAAGTTTAAACTATTAGGAAGGAATATCATTCTAGCATCTCTAATATCATAAATAAATAATCATTTCAAAATACTTATATCTTTCTCAATAATGATCAATATAGGTTGGAGGGCCGACATGGGATGTAAGGCTTGGGAGAAGAGACTCGACAACTGCCAACCGTGATGAAGCAAACAGCGATCTTCCAGCTCCTGACGCATCTCTCGATAGACTTATTTCTGCATTTGAGAAGAAACAACTTACTCCCAGAGATATGGTTGCCTTATCAGGTAAATTTTAAACACATTTTTCAATATTTTCCCACAGTTTCAATACGTTTCATTTGATGTATTATATGCTCCATGCACGCAGGGGCACACACACTTGGCCAAGCCCAATGCTCCACGTTCCGTACTCGGATATATAGCAATGGAACTGATATTGAGCCCAATTTCGCCACCACCAGGAGGCGGCAGTGTCCTCAAAGCGGCGGCGACAGAAACTTGGCACCACTTGATTTGGTGACGCCCAATTCATTCGACAACAATTACTTCAGGAATTTGATGCAAAGGAGGGGTCTTCTTCAGTCGGATCAAAATCTTTTCAACGGAGGATCCACCGATAGTATTGTGTCTGAATACAGTAGGACTCCAGCAAGGTTTGCGTCGGATTTTGCGAGCGCCATGATCAAAATGGGGGAAATTGCACCACGGACAGGAACAGATGGGATCATAAGGCGGGTTTGCAGCGCTGTCAATTGATTACCAAGAAAAATGATTTCCAATTAAGATTAATGTTGGTTAATTTCAATTAGTAGTGATTTTATAGCATTCATTAATTGTATATCCAGTTACATGTATTTAATTTCTTTAGGTATTACTAGTGTTATTCTTTTGAATCAAATGTTGTTATATTTGAAATAATCATGGTTTCCAGAGTATTTTGTTTTTATTTATGATTTGAGTTTATCAATTCTAATTTAGATCCTAAGTAATTTAGTGAAGCCAACGAATTAAAGATAGCAATTCAATTAGCATTACCATGGAAAGCAAACCATGCATGATGGGACTAAATATACTAGAGAATCACAAAGCAACGAAAGCAAGATGGACCGCATGGTGTGAGTCGCACATTAATTATTCTTTTTTGATAAAGGTGATGTTACTTTAATTATGAAGATAAAAAAGTTACGAAAAGGAATAAAGGATTAACAAAGTATAATTAACTAAATAAATAGTAATACTACTAGTCAGTACTCTAGAAGCAAAGTCATTGTTAAATTCTATTTTGGGCACCTTATACGCAATGATCTAATTAGTTATGTAACAAAATTTATTTGTTTAAATTAAAAGTTTAAACATAAAATATAGAGGAGCAAATTACATTTTTGGTCCTATAGGATTGGGCGATTTGCAATTTTGGTCCCATTATTTCAAAATTTGACAATTTTGGTCCCGTTGGTTTCAAAACGTGACAATTTTGGTCCCAACGTTAAAAAATGGATGGAAAAGTCACGTGAAACGCACATGGCCGTTATCTCTGAATTATAGTTGGGGAGCAAATTACATTTTTGGTCCCATAGGATTGGGCGATTTGCAATTTTGGTCCCATTATTTCAAAATTTGACAATTTTGGTCCTGTTGGTTTCAAAACGTGACAATTTTGGTCCCTACGTTAAAAAATGGATGGAAAAGTCACGTGAAACGCACTTGGCCGTGAAAGGATCAATTCACTTGTTGCCTCCATATCCAACTCTTTATTAACTTGTAAATTAACCAGTTCATTCTCATTCTCTACAACCACATTAGAGATGTAAACGAACCGAGCCGAGCTTTAGTTGCTTTTCTTGGCTCTGGCTTGGCTCGCGAGCCAACGAGCCACTAAAAACCTAGCTCAGGCTTGACTCGGGCATAGCTCGTGCCTGGTTCGGCTAGGCTTACGAGCCAACCTGTACAGTGTGGATATGAATTTTTTTGGGAAAAAAGAAAAAGAAAAATCCTCAAATCCCAAAATCCAAGTGCAGCAAGTATGTTATGTAACAAATACTTATAAATGCAAAACCATTTCTCCAAGATAAATGACAAAATTCAAGTAAATCTCTACTGTAATCAAAATATAAAAAGACAATATTTTCATCACATGAAAATATGAAATCGGAAAGGTGCCCCACACTTATCCTAATCTACCCCCATAGTGCACATGAAGATTATATACTTCACCTGTATAAAAAAACAGTAAAACAAAAAACATCATGAACCACATAAACACATATAAAACTGGAATGGGACATATCGTGGTCCCTCAAGCAAAAAATAAATCAAACCCAGGTTTTGGGACCACAAATCGCAATAAAATACACACAAAAAGCATCGAATCAATAACAAAAGAGGCAATAGAAGCTTACGCTCAAAAGTTGATGGCGAGGAGCCTTTACCCATTGTGCGCATCATCTTCACGCCACCAAAAGGAGCTGTCTTTACCAACCTTCAAACTAGATTTCAACCGGAGCAACAAATGATGGAAGATTGCGTTCGTAATTTGTGAAGAAATCGGGGAAATTTCATTTATGAAGAAAAAATCTGATTTGGAGAAAACCCTAAAAATTAATTCACAACTAACGGATAACGGCCACGTGCGTATCACGTGACTTTTCCGTCTATTTTTTAACATTGGGACCAAAATTGTCACGTTTTGAAACCAATGGGACCAAAATTACAAATCGTCCAATCCTATGGGACCAAAAATGTAATTTGCTCTGTAGAGATAACGGCCACGTGCGTTTCATTTGACTTTTCCATCCATTTTTTAACGTTGGGACCAAAATTGTCACGTTTTGAAATCAACGGGACAAAAATTGTCAAATTTTGAAACAATGGGACCAAAATTGCAAATCGCACAATCCTATGGGACCAAAAATGTAATTTGCTCAATATAGAGAAATAGAGTTTGAGCTCCACTGATTAACTAATGTAAGAGCAAGCTTGATTTCATTCTTCATATTTACTTTAATAATTTAAAGATTAAATATAGTAATATAATTAAATCCTGTAGGCGTTTTTTAGTAGATTAATTTCTCTTGAAATTTCCTTAAATACACTTGTTTTCTTATAGGGGGAAAAAGTCAAAAAACCGATTTGATTGACCGGCACTTATAATTGAGGACCGAAGTCAGTCGCTGCAGCCTGCAGATGATAACCTTGTCATGTTGTATTAACGTTTTAATGTACAAATTCTAAATCTTGCCAAAAATAAAATTAAAATTAAGCCAATATACTTGTTCTATTAAGTCTTTTATGTTCCAAATAATTTTGTGTAAAATAGATATAGAAATAAAACTAAACTTTATATTAGATTTTCTTATGATCATAATTGTGTAGTGAATATCTACGATATTTACATAGGCATCTAAGAAAATAAATAAATTCAAATTACCCGACTACCGAACTCAATCAAGTAAAAAGACAAGTGTATTACACTTATCATTTGATTTTTCATTCCGCCTAAATTTTCTACCAACTACATGACAAGTGTAAAAAACTCACCCCTTTATCACACCGATCTAATCAAGTCAAGCTCGGGTTAGAATTACCCATATCAAAGGTGGTTTGGCCACCTCAAAAAAGTTCATCTAAAGTGGATTTGCATCGTTACATGTACTGCACATGACATTTCCCGAGCAGTTTACGAATTTTTAGTATATAGAGTTCCGGAAAGTACATATAATTAAGGTTTGATGATTTGTTCTTGTCATTTCTGACGAAAAATGATGTTTCTAAATGATCCTTAGTCGAATTATATCCGATTATCTTGAGGTTTGATCTATGTATAATTAGTTCCTCCATTTTTATTTTTTTTTGCTATGTAATTGCTAAGGTTTGATTTGCTCTTCTATTGAATGTGGAACTTTCCTTGCGAAGTAAAGAAAATTCAACCATGTTGAAGAGTTGATCGCTGTCCCGAGCTGTAATTCAAAATCCAAGTAGCTAGCAAGAGTTGGGCGCCCGCCCGTGGTATAACCGTATAAGTACAACTATGAATGACTTCTAAGGAAGGCTTTATCCATTTTTATTCATTTCTTCTCTTTAAAATCCTCTGCCTTTAACTAATAAATTTCAACAGCCATCTTTAAACTGTTAAGTCAAAATATTCACAATTCTCGAATAAAAAGTAAATTTATAAAGTGAAAGTGTGATGAATTTGCTCGTCATAGACCATGAATTGGGGATTGAAATTATAATCAAACAATCAAATTAGTGTTAATTACGCGTGAAAAGTATCAGTTATACTCAATATTAATTAGTTTAAAACTTGAAAAAAAAAATCTTATAATAATATATTTTTTTTAATTTTTAGATTAAACTTAACCGAATATGCATTAGAAATTTCGAATCGATTTTTGGACACGCACAGGATCTTCTACTCCAACTTTATACTTCATCTTCTACTACACATGCGGGATGCATGACACTTGTATATTTAACATATATCACATGACAGAGAAAAATAACTCATTAACAGCTCAGTTAACGGAGAAAAAGAAAAACCTTTCCACATGTTCGTCTTCTTTCTCCCCAAATCTTCAATTTCAGGTTCCCCTCCAAAAATTCCCCCAAATCCTCTGAAGAACAAATCGGGCAGTTTCTTCCCCACAAAACAGGACAAATACCCATCCCGAGCAAATGCGACGGATTTCAAAAGATTTTTCTCAAACCTCCAACATCAAGTCTTCTTCTTTCAAATCCCCTAATTCCCTACCCAGAAATTCTATTTGAATCAAAACTCTAATGCAGCCCGATGTCTATCGCGAGCCATTTCTGATAATCTTTTTCGCGAAACAATTGATTTGTTGGTAACCATTCATCTCTAATTTGTTTGATTTTTTTTACATCTTTGGAGATGGTTTATTTAACTGCGATTAGTAATTACATTGTTTGTATTTGATTCGTTATCCTTAGTTTTTTGGAAAATCTTTGCTCCATGACTCCATCAGAATATTCGAAAGTCTTAGTGTTAATTGAAAAGTGAGAATGGCTAACAGGAAACAAAGAAGATAAAATTTTATGTTTCGCGCTTGTTTTGTCTTACAAATTTTGGGGCAAATCTGCCGAAATGTTTATCTTCTATTCAGGTTTTGCTTGTCCTCTTTTCTTGCTAGTTATTGTGCTTTCGTGCTACTTTTTGAGTTTTTATCTTGTATTATTGTTAGGAACTGGACTTATTTGCTCTTTTTTTTTTTAGTGTACTTGTCCTTTGAAATATGCTAATGTATTTCCAAGTTATGGGGATGTAGCTCAATTGGTAGAGCCTCACATTGTCTGTGAGAGGAACGGGGTTCAATTCCTCGCATCTCCTTTAACGAAATCATTCTGCTAATACTTATTGACTCCTTCAACTTAAGAATCATGTTAGTAGTCCATCAATGTATAAAAGAGAAAGCAGCAACATAGTCCATCAATGTTAGCATTACTTATTATACTTGTTAACGAGGTCTCTTAATTTTGATTGTTCTCTTAGTTTATTGCGATGGAAGTCTTGCATGCGTATGGGCACCAAATATGAAAAAACAGAAAAATATATTCATCCACCTTATCAGAGAAAAAGATTTGATAAAAGTACCTAAATGCCTATGGTGAAATGTTTGTTTTTTTTTTTCTAATTTTAAATACTTTTTGAGGATGAAAGTAGAAATTGTCCATGATCGGGAGGGCACAGCTAAAGAGGTTACTGTTCCATTGATTTTGAATAATCAGTTTTAAATTTAATCTTAACTCTTACGTTGCATTGTGTTTATGTATTTCTGCGAGATATATGAGAAGTTATATGAGAATTTTTTTTTTGTTTTTGTTTTCTGAATATATCCATTTTTTTTGTTTTGAAGATATATGAGTTAGATGAGGATTTTTTTCTTTATGAATATATCCGATTTTTTCTGGTTTTCAGAAGATATTTTTGTCAGAACTTTTTCAGAAGATCTAACCATCTTTTTTTATCCATTAACGGAGATTTTTAATCGGTTAGACGCGTTAGTTTTCTCTTATTTACATATTATTTTTATTATTTAATAAATTCACACGTGTCGCACATCCGATAAGTAGAGTAGGAGATGAGGCACAAATTGGAGCAGAAGATCTGGTCTGATGAATTTATAAAGTGAAAGTGTGAGATGAATTTGCTCGTCATAGACCATGAATTGGGGATTGAAATTATAATCAAACAATCAAATTAGTGTTAATTACGCGTGAAAAATATCAGTTATACTCAATATTAATTAGTTTAAAACTTGAAAAAAAAAAATCTTATAATAATATTTTTTTTTTTTAATTTTAGATTAAACTTAACCGAATATGCATTAGAAATTTCGAATCGATTTCTGGACAAAGAGGTTATTGTACTTTCTTTTTCTCAAATATATATTTTATATTTTGTAATATATATACATTAAAAATTTTGATGCTTATATTTCTTGAAAAAAAGGGATATTAAAAGGATAGTTTGTCTTTTAAATAAACAAAATATACCCTAATGAAAGTTTATGCAAATACTAATTACTGACAGGCAGACAGGTTTAATTACGCAAGGCATAAAGTCAAAATTAGGTAACTCAAAGTGTCCAAATTCCAAAGCGTTCCGACATGCAATCTTGTTACCATGTTTAGTAAGAATTGAGAAGCATCGACATAGTCGCATACTGGGACACGGTGAAATCAACAACTACATTTCTTAGATCCCGACAAGAACCAATGCTTTTCACATCATAAAACGAATCTGATTCAATGTTACGTTTGATGATTTAGTTTCAAATAGAATAACCTTTTCTTAGGTTTTTTTTTTCTTTAAATCTCTTTTCATACACACGAGGAGCCCATATGTAGTTTGGCCGCCATATTATATTTATTTTCTTTAATCAGTTCTAAGATGGGCCTAAGTTAACCGAATAATTTTGATTCCAACAAACTAATGTAAACGACGTAAAAGTATTTTATGTTTATGGTGTTATTTTGTAAAAAAATTAGTAGAATAATTAATGAAATTACAAGTGTAACACATTTACTATATGCTTAATTAGGATTCTAGCAAACTGAGTCCGGTCCATAATTTTTCAAATTTATGAATGAAAAATAGAAAGTGTACAGAATACATGTACTGAACAGTTAGGATTGCTACGAGCGACTTGGTCAGCTCGAAAAGTTACAAACTTACAATGTATAATTGTGAACAATTTCCATGCTCCTTCCTAAACAAAACTATCATACAACTAATGTCTTATATGGCAGTGTTCAAAGTTCAAACGCCTAAACAAACGTAATTGACTTTTTTTTTTTTTTTATCACATTTCATTATTAGCTGTCAAACTGTCCCTGTCAAAAAATCTTCGCATAAAATACCCACACCCGTTCTTGACCGAATCCAATCATACATTTTAAGCAATAAAGTTCGCAGTAAAGTACAGACAGACCGAATCCAATTTGGGGGAAAAGGGAGATAGTTGAATTTCACGATTAAATTATGCAGAAACTTTTCTTGTAGTTTTGGCCTCTGAAAATGGCAGCAATTAACGCGTTCAGGCATGACAACAGTGACCAACTTACACCACTAGCTTGTCATTTTTTCCCTATAAATTCACTCCCACTGATCCATCTTCTCCATCAACTTATACACCAAACTGCAAGTGATCTTAATCACACACGTACTACGTTTTATTCATCATTTTCTCCTCTAATTATCATAATGAGTTCCTTCAAGTGTAATCTTTTTGCGGTTATATCTCTTGTGCTGATTTTGGTATCCAATATCGCAACGTCTGAAGCGCAACTATCTGCCACGTTCTATGGCAGAACTTGCCCGAATGCGGTGTCTGTAATCCGAACATCAATCCGGAGAGCAATAGCCCGCGACAGGCGCATGGCGGCTTCCCTCATTCGCCTCAATTTCCATGACTGCTTCGTTCAGGGTTGTGATGCCTCCATTTTATTGGACGAGACGGATTCTATCCAAAGTGAGAAAACTGCATTCCCAAATGCCAATTCTGTCAGGGGCTACGATGTCATAGAGGCCGCGAAGCGCGAAGTGGAGCGCGTTTGCCCTGGAGTTGTTTCATGTGCTGATATACTCGCTTTAGCAGCGAAAGATGCCTCAGAATATGTAAGTATATATTCCCCTAGGAATGGTGTAAATTATTTTGAATATAAAAAGTGGAATACAATATCAGATCTAGTCTCAAATATGTATAAATTGCAAGCTTAATTAATTACTGTAAACATGAACATATGCAGGTTGGAGGGCCATCATGGACAGTAAGAATGGGAAGAAGGGACTCTACCACCGCAAGCCGTTCCCAAGCTAACACCGATCTTCCGAGCCCTTTTGCCCCCCTCAACGATCTTATTTCTGCTTTCGGGAAAAAGGGACTCAGTGATAGGGATATGGTCGCCCTATCTGGTAATTAACTAGAAAATATTTATATATGCATCAAATTATTAGGTTAACGGGATTAATTACCTGATATTGTTTCAGAGTACGCAGACTTTCCTCAAGTTTGAGAAATTACAAAAACTTCCCGTTGAATACTCTGATACTTGGCCTTACGCATGCTATATAGTTATGAGCTTAATATCAATGTTAATCAACAATTATCAAGGACATAATAACATAAAAGAAAATTAAAGAACAAATCATCGTCCCAGTATATATTCTCGAAGGGAAGTTTTAGTGATTTCATAAACCTCCCGTGAAGCTTGTGTAATTAAATCGAACCTTAGGGGATGTCACTGTAATTATTCCTAAATTAATAAAATATGAATTAGTGTACATACAGATTTAATGCGTTCCATTATTATTAACTGGGTCCCTTAACTATTGCAGGATCACATACGCTGGGTCAATCTCAATGCTTCTTGTTCCGTGGAAGAATATACAGCAATGCAACTGATATAGATGTCGGCTTTGCTAGCACCAGAAGACGCCGATGCCCCCAAACCGGTGGCGACGCAAATTTGGCACCACTTGATTTGGTCACGCCCAATTCATTCGACAACAATTACTACAAGAACTTGATCCAAAGGAAGGGTCTTCTTCAATCCGATCAAGTTCTTTTCAGCGGAGGATCAACAGACAGCATAGTCTCCGAGTACAGCAGAAATCCACGAATTTTCGCAGCTGATTTCGCAGATGCTATGAGGAGAATGGGGGAGATTCCACCAACACAGCAAAATGGAATCATACGAAGGATTTGCAGCGCTGTCAACTAAAGAGAAATTCCTCATCCATTCATTGATTAATTGCATTCTTTCATAGTCGTTCAAGTTGTTGCATTCATGCCAAATTTTCACATTCATTTTTTCATTCAATAATTGTACATCCACTTAACTGTTGAATTCAATTCAAGTGTTATTCTTCCATGTAATTGTTCTTCAAACATTACAAACAAACAGAAATACAAATTACTTGGTAGAACAGGAAGGAAGATAAGAATCTCTCGGACATTACAAAACATTTCTTAGGATTGTAATCTGAAACTGTATGACCTGCCCCCTGCAACTTTAAAGTTTATCAGTATAATTACAAATAGACCCCTAGGTTTAATCTAATTAAGAACAAAAACTTTATAGTTGAAAAATCATGAAAATCATTCTCTGGTTTTACAAAAAAAACCCTAAGAAAATTACGAATAACACATTGCTCAAGGTTTATTTTACAATTTTTCAATTATGAGGGGTTTTTTCATAGTTGGGTTAAATCTAGAGATCGGATTCAAAATTTTGCATAGTTTATTTATGTCTCAACTTACGTATTTCACATATCATTCAATGAGAAATGGAGAGGAACAACTAAAAAATGTATTCTCTTCATGCACAGACACGGACACGACACGACACGGACACGACAACATGAATTTTTTAAAAAATTTAGGACACGACACGGCTCCGACACGACTATTTATATATAAATAAATAAATTATATATATATATATATAAAATAAAATATTTATGAAAATATTCAATATTACAAACTTAAAGAACACAAATTATTTTCCAATTCAACATTAAAGTCATTACAAATAATTTTAATACATTTTTTATTTAATGGTATTATGAAAAATAAATAAATTTAAATTAATATTATACATTTTTTATAAAATTTATATAATTATTTTTTAAAAAATAAATAATGTTCTCAAATATTCAAGAAAATAAATTAAAAATTAATTTTTTTCTGAATTTTTCGTGTCGGAGTGTTGGACACGTTTGGAGCCGTGTCGGACATGTGTCCGCGCCGTGTCTCCAGCGTGTCGGAATTTTTTTTTAAATTTTGGACACATTTTGCCGTGTTGAATACGTGTCGGTGCCGTATCAGAGCCTTCTCCATGTCTGACACGTGTCCGACACTGCACGGGGTGAATTTTCGGAGTGCCCGAGCATGATAGATTCTCTTTTATATCTTGCCTTAACGGTTGCAAACATGAGATAATCTCGGCTGTTCTTGTACTTCAATGTATATATGCGAAGGATTAATCATTTTAGGGTCAATTTTGTACAGTAAATCAATGGTTATTTGAATATATATGTGGAAATGAGAACTAACCCTGCAACTTGACCATCGATAGTCAATGGCTCCATTCATCATCAGGGCTGAGATTCAGTTCGCGTATCCATCTTAAGGTGCTCAGGTAAGGCACATCTGTGTCATGATCAACGCTGAAGAAAAACACTTTACGTGAGTGGGGATGGACCAAGATTTAAAAAGGAGGACAGACAAATTCTCTAGCTAGCTAGAGAGCCGAAATTAGAAACATTCTAAAGGGAAAATATCATTTTTCATCCTCTACAAACGTTCTTGTTAGATTTTGCTCCTTATCTTTTAACTTTTCTCATATTTCTTTATGCTTCAAAAAATCTGAATTTCAGTCATTTAGCCAACGGACGTTAAAAAATTGACGGAAAAAAGCGCGTGTCACTCACATTTATTCAGAGCGCGTGAGTGATACGCTCTTTTTTCCATTAAAAAATTAACGTCCGTTAGCTAAAGGATTGAAATTGAGATTTTTTGAAACATAAAGGATGCAATGTGAGAAAAGTGAAAAGTTCGGGACCAAAACCGAAAAAGGGCATCTATAGAGGACGAAAAATGATATTTTGCCTATCCTAAAATATATGTATAAAAACAATAAAATTTTAAAACTGAAGAGGACGGGAACCAGCCACCGGCCCCCAGCCCCCTGCTTGGCTTCGTCTCTGTACATGAGTCTGCATCATATGTCGGGCAACTTACACTACCTATCCCTTAGGTTTGGCATATTCACAGAAAGATTTCTTAGTTATTAGCGTAATTATATCTAAATGTATTGTACCTCGTGTAATTACCCCGTTTACTAATATATATATATAGGGATAAATACAGTCACCCCCCTATCCTTTGGGGGCATGTGCACTTTCCCCCCTATGCTTCAAATCGGTGCACATTGCCCCCTCACCTTTGCAAAATGGAACACTTCACCCCTTTGAACACACTTTGACCGTCGATTTCTCTTTCGTCACGGAGACCCAAGCTTCAAGACCACCGCCATCGTGTTCGTCTCTCCAAGGAGAACAAAACTCATACCCCGCTTGACTCTATTAGCCGCTAAAAGCTTCGTTCATCGTGCGTCGTCTTTAACTGATGATTTCTGCTTCGTCGGTTGTCGGATTTTGATTTCGAGACCATTGCTGTGTTCCTTGCTTCGAGAGTTTCAGTTTGATATATAATATCAACACATTTGAAATCGGATTTGTACAGATTTACTTTGTTAAAGTTTATTGAAAGGGGTGAAGTGTTCCATTTTGAAAAGGTGAGGGGGCAATGTGCACCGATTTGAAGCATAGGGGGGAAAGTGCAAATGCCCCCAAAGGATGGGGGGGTGACTGTATTTATCCCATATATATATTACTTAACAGTTAACATGATTGAGCTGGATGCCAAGGCTTGAAAGTCTTTGTCATTATGAAGTTGATGTGGTTTGAGAACGTCTTGTACATCATATATAATCGTATTCATGGTATAAGGTTGAGTTCTCTCCAATCAGTTACTTTTCCCTGATTTTTCATACTTGTATATTTACTTCATACTAGTGAAATCAACGTGCGTTGCACGTTTATCATTAATTTTATTTAAATAAATTCAGCTATTATGTTTATTAAATAAATTAAAATATTAAAAATATCTAATTTGATTAAATAAATATAATATCATTTTTAATAAACTATTTCAATTTAAAAAAGATACATACAAAAATATTCATATAAAATATCTCTTTCAAATCATATACGATAAGCAGAAATTGAACGTAGAGAAACATCTAAATAAATAAACAATAAAAATATTTAAAATTATATTATTATATAAAAACAAAATATTTAAAGTATATAATAATTTTTGAAATAATTCTAACTTTTAAGTATATAAGTAATAGTTTATAACTTTCAAATATATCTAATAAGTGAAACGACATATATAAAAATATAAATAAAAACTTAAAAAATCATATAAAATATTATATTAATATATATATAGTTCATTCCTTTTATTGTTGATCTTTTTTAATATAATTTGTAGTTTATTTTTAGTTTTCTTTATAAAATTTTGAAGAATATTTAATTTTGTTATTATCTTTAATATAATTTTTGATTTATTTTTAATTTTTTTTTATGAAATTTTGAAGAATATTTTTGTTGTCATTTAAAAGGTAAATGTCATATTTATTTTCAAACCTATGCCTTTTGCACCTAATTTTTTTTCTATATTTCTGGCCTAGATTCCATCGTTTAAAATGATAACATAATTATTCTTCTTTTTAGTTTTTTTTTTTCATTTTTATTTCACACCATAAAATTTTTGTCCTCCTCGTAAATGTTATCTCTAAAGATATCCGCTAGTTTGCCTTGTGATAATCGTCTATCGTTCCATAAAGAGGTCGCTTCACTGTTTCCAATCCTCCATTTGTAAAATGGCTCCACCATTCAAGTGCTTCTAACTATCCTGGAAAACCATAAGTGAGGCGTATATTCAATCAAGAATGTCCTCTCATTTTAAATATTTTTTCTTATGTATCTAGTTTCACACCGTCATTCCTTGTTGAGCATTCTACATCCCGTTTTAGGGAGTATTGCTATATTTCTTTATGGACTTCTCTAAGACCCAATCCACCTTCTCAATTCTTTCTAGTCACCTTCTTCCACCTTACAAAATGGGTCCTTTTATTTGTTATATTCACCTTCTTCCACCTTACAAAATGGGTCCTTTTATTTGTTATATCAGTCGCCTAAAGCAAATTTGCTTGAGTCGATCAAGTTTATGGCACACGTGGTTCGGGAGAAAATTTGTATGCATGTGGTAGATCGAGATCGAGATCGTGATGGATTGAATAAGTGTCATTCGTTCGGAAAGATTTTTCATTTTGACTTTCTATTCCCAAGAGGTGTTTTTCGACTTTCTTAATCACAATCGAAAGATGCTCATTATAGTTTCAGCTAAAGTTCATCTACACCCTTGAATAGTTCTTTAAATTGTCTGTACTTTCCATACCCAAAATATCTAGTAACCTACTGCTTTAAATCATTTGACACATAAGGTGCGAACAATACATGTGATTTGCTTAAGTTTAATTTGAGGTCCAACGCCTTTTCAAATGTCTCAACCATACTTTTAATGCATTTTGCTCCATCTACAGTACCTTTGGCTCTCAATATTAAGTCGTCCGCAGAAAGCAAGTGTGAGATGTGAGGGCTTCTCTGACATACCGCAATTGGCTTCCAGGTCCGATTGAAATGGTCTTCTCAATCATATACGTATGTTCCATACAAAGTACAAACAAATAAGGCGAGAGTGATTGCCTTATCCAATGCCACACATCCATACAGCCTCCGTCGGTTCATCATTCTATAGAATCTCCAGATGTATCCTCTACATTTTGCTCATAATGATATTGATGATTTTTATTGGGAATTTTAAGAAAATTAAAGTTTTCCTTAGAAAAAAATCCCACCGAATTTTGTCGTACGCCTTTTCAAGATTTAATTTCATCACCATTCCCCCTTTTTTGTCGTTGTAGTGATGTAGCATTCGTAACACTTTTTCAGGCATCAAAATATTATAATGGGTGCCTCGGCTGGGAATGAAGCTATTTTGGTTCGATACCACAATTTATTTGATATACGGCTTAAACGAAGTATATTCGTCTTGTGATCATTTTGAGCAATACGTTACACAACGTAATGGGTCGAAACTCGTTTATTTTTTTGGAGCACTAATTTTTGAAATTAGGAAAATAAACACCCGATAATCATTCTTGGAATTGATTCTCTCTCCAAACAATCATTGTTGAATTTCACCAAGTCTCCTACTATATCCTAATAGGTTTTGAAAAAAGTAAGTTTGGAAACCACCCAACGCTTTATACAGGTGCATGCTCTTCACTACCCTCAAGATTTCTCATTTAGGGTCTTCATTGCCAAGTTTTTTTCGGCTAACGCCTTATGGTTCCTTGGTGCAAGGTAATACAAAGACTCATTGCCTCTTCGATTGTATCTCCACTGAATAGTTTAGTGTAGTACCCCAAGTGTGCGGCTTCAGTTGATCATTATGTTACCCATTCATTGCCTATTTTGAGAGCATTTATCTGGTTCTTCTTTCTTCTCGTCATGGTTGAGAGATGAAAGAAACGTGTATGTTTATTCCTGAATTGGAACCCATTAATTCTCGACTCTTAAAACCAAATAATCTCTTCTTATGCAATAGAATAATATTTTGCCGTCAATTCTTTCTCTAAATCTTTTGAATGTTTACTTTATTTGTCTTATGCATAATGCTCTAGGTATTATTTGTAATTTATTTATTATTATTTTTTTTTGGCTTTTCGAGCACATTGAAAGCTATTCAAGGAGCAATGATCATAAGTTAAAATATCCTTCAGGTTTTAATTTCGGTCAATAAGTCGTGTATTGCTACTTTGGAAAATATAGATCTAAATTGATAACGGTTGGATCAATCTCATTCAAATTAAATTAAAAGATTCTCCAAATTGTTTCTTGAGCTGACACTCGATCCAGCATTTTGAAAATTTTAATCTAATCTTTGAAATTTTGTTTATCATTGTACGCGATATTAATTCTCACTTTGGCATGTCTAAATAAATTTGTAAATTAAAGATATTTCAAAGTTGTCCTTTATTTTGGTATGCATGTGTATATAGATTAAAATCAAGTAATTGTTTCTTTTAACTAACTATTATTTATCTCTTTTTTATATTGTCTTTGTTATTTGATCTTGCATTCTATTTTCTTATTTGTATTTTTCTAATGAGTATTATTTAAGATTTATGTTAATTTTTTTATAATTGATTTATGTATGTAGTAGAAATAATTAAAAGAGTATATTTATACAAAAAATTCAAGGAATGTTTAATTGAATACGATAAAAACTATTTATAAAATTAGATTATATCTTATTTTTATATGTGCACACATTGAGTCCCCTTAGGATTCTTAATTTAATGTAACTTTGGTCTAACGACCTGCAATTCTAAATTGTGGTATATTAAGTCGTAAGAAACCTAAAACGCTATTCTTACTTTTACGTATTTAATTTATATTTTATTATATAAACTTAAGGAATATTATATGGTTAGTTAGATTTAGATAATTACAAGTGTATTAGTATTAGTTAATTAAAGAATTATTATATTAGGAATAAATGATTTATTAAAATAAATTTATGTAAATCATTCAGTTATATTATTTTGTTAATTAGATAAGTTTATAGAATTATAATATGATTAATTTAAATTTTATGAATTTAAATAATCAGAACTATTGACTTATATAATTAAAATTATATTAGGATTTATTTATTAAAAGATATGTTATCTAACTTATTCAATTTAAATAAAGTTTTATTTTATATAATTTATTAAAATTTATAAAGTGAAATAATTTGTTGTTTTTCAATTCCTCAGATATATCTTATTATACATTTTAAAATATTGACTTTAAATTAAAAAATAGACAACTTACATTATAAAGTTTGAATACAATTACTTAAAATATTAATATTCAAACAATCCTTGTTGAACTATATATCTTTTTTGGGTAAGTTGAAGAGATTTTAATTATACTAAGAGTTCTATTTGAAGTTAATAAGTATTTTTTTAAATATAGTTAAATTAATAATTTATAATATGTATTTACATTATTATCCTTGACTAGTAATTATTGACGTAATTATTGTGAGGATATTTTAGGCGATCCGTATTTTGTAAGAAATCAGAAACTCAACTCGTGCTTTTATAATATATATATAGATTACTATAAATAATGTGCGTTGCACACAGTGATGGAGCCACGTTCACATGAGGGGTGCAATTGACCCCCTCAACCTTTTTTTTATTTATATTATATATATATATATATATATATATATATATATATATATATATATATATATATATATATATATTGATATATGCATGTAATTTTATGGGATTTTTCATTATTGATCCCCTCATCAAAGTTAAAATTAATACTAGTTAGGGTCTGATAGGTGTCGAATCCGTCAAAATAAATTATAATCCGGTTTACGACTAAAATAGAGTATAGTGCAAATGGGTCAAATTCATTAATCACAGGAAGATTCACGAAAATAAACAAGTAAAATCGGGGGTTTTAAGAATTTAATGAAACTAACTAACAATTAAATTAAACTAAACTAGAGAAAACAAGTGATAACTTGAGAGTTGATTTTGATAAATTAGTGGGAAAACAATACCTAGCTAGGAATTACAATTCAGTTTAGGAGATCGATCATGGACGTAAAAATAAATTCAAGTATTCAAGTAGATTAGCTATAGCAGATAGGGACACTCGACTCCACCTCGTTTTCTCTTAAATCATAGAATAACCTAGAGACACTCGACAGTTATTCCCTAATCAATTCATAACCCCTAAAGGCACTCGACATGATTCTATGGATCAACAACATTAAGAATCAAGAAAACACTAATCCGAATTAACCTAGTCACGACACGTGCAAGATTCAAATTCGATTATTAACTCCCTTAACGAATCAGATTCGACTTTACGATTTTCTATCGTTAATGCAGCACTAATTATCTATCACGTACTACGTATACTTCATGCAATCAAGATTGGCTATATGTAATCATTTGCTTTGAAATTTGGGCCCTAATCAACTAACCAAACAAATCACAATAATCCGACATACGGAGAGTTAATAAATACTAGAATTAAATTGAATTATAAGAACAAATTCGGTGTCACGATTTCAAAACTAAATTATAAATTCCTAGCTAAGTAATAAGGAAATTAGCTACTCATAGTTCTAAAATACGAGAACATAAAATAAACGAAAAGCATAAAAAGGAACTCTAGATGAATGATTTTTCGCCGCTCTCAGATGTCTCCAAGCCGTTGCTCCTCAAATCCCAAGCTCTCGCCTGCTGCTGCGTGAAAGTGGAGGGAATATGGTCCCATGGGACGCCAAAGTCTTTTTTTAGGGGTATAACACTCAATTTCTTTTCCCCTTTTCTTTCTCACCTATTATCTGACGTGACACTCTTAAGTCATAAGCCAAATGTGATTAGCTCAGTTTGTAAAAGAAAAAACCTTAGGGATCGTTTTGCAAAATTTAATAAGTTCCATTTATAAGCAAGCTGGCAACAAATGAAACCCTAATTTCTTTTTCTTCTTCATCAATTTCTTCACATTTGTCGCTGTCGCCCCTAGCTCTCCCCCAGCCCCTGCTCCTAATCGCCGCCTCGCTGGCTGCCAGTGTGTCTTATCTCAAGATAACATGCTGCTTCGTATTTTTTGTTCACAATTCCACCCAAATTGTGATCAAATATATAACGTACCGCATGTTATGATCTGGAGAAATGACAAAATTCTGGTCACTACTGTTTCATCCGAATGACTTCTTTCCACCGCTGCTTTGAAAAGCGTATGGAATAATCTGCCAAACTTTAAATAATAATGCTGGTATTGATGGTTTTGTGTTTGTACTATAACACAGAATCATCAATATCAACTGTATTATTTAGCCGAGTTTGAACCAATCTGCAATTGACTCCCCTATATCCATTCTGAAAACGTATTGCCTCGCATGTGGCCAATCTGCAAACATTTTGGAACATGATGTTGGCAAAAAATCCCAACTAAATGGAGAAATCAAAATCCTGGTCCAATATCGAGAAATCAAAATCCTGCTAGAATCGAGTTCTAGATTCATGTAATCTAGTACTCGCTCCTTATGAGTCTAGTACTAGATCAGTCAGTTGAAACGAATTTCCCTTATTTTTTTCAACTCATTATTTGTTGGGGTATGTAATATGCATAATGTAGCAATAATATTTCTTGTTTACCCTTTAAAATCCATATTCCATTCCAGTAATGAATAATCTAGTACTAGATCAGTTACTTATAACAAATAATCTAGTACTAGATTCAAATAATCTAGTACTAGATCAATCAATTGAAACAAATTTCCCTTATTTTTTTGAATTCATTATTTGTTGGCGTACGTAATATGTGTAACCTAGCAGTGATATTAATTATTTTACCTTTTAAAATCCATATTTTAAGTCACTAACGAATAATCTAGTACTAGATCAGTCACTTGTAAGGAATAATCTAGTACTAGGTTCAATGAATCTAGTACTAGATCAATCAGTTGAAATGAATTTTCTTTATTTCCTTTTTGAACTCATTATTTGTTGGCGTACGTAATATGTGTAACCTAGCTGTGATATTAATTGTTTTACCTTTTAAAATACATATTTTAAGTCATTAACGAATAATCTAGTACTAGATTCTATTAATCTAATACTAGATCACTAACTTGTAATGAATAATCTAGTACTAGATTCAATTAATATAGTACTAGATCATCCGGTTAAAACGAATTTCCCTTATTTTTTTAACTCATTATTTGTTGGCGTAAGTAATATGTGTAACCTAGAAGTGATATTAATTGTTTTACATTTAAAAATCCATATTTTAAGTCATTAACGAATAATCTAGTTCTAGATTCAATTAATCTAGTACTAGATCAGTCACTTGTAAGGAATAATCTAGTACTAGATTCAATTAATCTAGAACTAGATCAATCTAGTACTAGATTCTATTAATCTAATACTAGATCACTAACTTGTAATGAATAATCTAGTACTAGATTCAATTAATATAGTACTAGATCATCCGGTTAAAACGAATTTCCCTTATTTTTTTAACTCATTATTTGTTGGCGTAAGTAATATGTGTAACCTAGAAGTGATATTAATTGTTTTACATTTAAAAATCCATATTTTAAGTCATTAACGAATAATCTAGTTCTAGATTCAATTAACCTAGTACTAGATCAGTCACTTGTAAGGAATAATCTAGTACTAGATTCAATTAATCTAGAACTAGATCAATCTGTTGAAATGAATTTCCCTTATTTTTTTGAATCTAGTACTAGATTCATGAATGCAGAGATTCATTATCAATCTCATTAATAACAATAAGGTAACTGGAGTGAACAATTTATAGAAAAAAATTAGTGATACATGCATTCAATTAGCCAGAGCAGGAGTGGAGCTTGAAGATGAAATGTCCAGGATTGGGGTTCAGGAATGAGCTTATCAACAACAATAAGGTGACTTATTGAGTTTCATGAACCCCAATCTTGGACATCTATCTCCAAGCTCGACTCCAATCTTGGACATCTATCTCCAGCATTTGCCTCTCTTAAAGAAGAAGAAGATAAGAAAGAAAGAAGGAGAAAGCGGCTAGGGTTGTGCGGATAGGGTTACTGCAATACTTGTTGTTGAATTGAAGTATTTATAAGCAAAAATTGGGTTTAGTTTGTTTTCTAAATGTATTAAATTTAGGTGGTTGGCAGATGCATTAAATTCAATTGGGTTGGCAGATGCATTAAATTCAATTAGGTGTCAGATGCATTTTTCATAATACTAGGTGGCGCCTTTCTACCACAAATCATGCTGGTCTCACTTGGCGCCTTTTCAGTGTTTCAAATATTTATTATTATCATTGGATATTAGGGTTTACGGTTTACGGTTTAGACAAGCTGTTTCTAAAGAAACCTAAACCCGAAACTATAAACCCGAAACCATAAGGTGCCACTGAATTAATTTAAAAGATGATTGTACCCTTCCAGTAGTTTGACCGACCAATATTGAAGAGGTGAGACAACGAAGGGGTGCGACAATATGTTTCTACTTTCCATCATAATGCCTAATCACCTGCCTGTATTTATATCTTGCCTTCTTCTCAATCTTCCCCATATTTCATATACTTGATTGATAAACAAAGTCATGGCAGTAGCACCATTTCAGGGCGAGGTTGAAGCCTACATGGTTGAACGTCTTCGGCAATATGCCGCAGAAAATCAAATTTCCCAACTAGAAGTCTTCCGGACAGGACTGTTTAACTTTTCGGTTGAATTGTCACAGTGATTCCAACGACAATACTTGCCCCAAGATGTTATAGAAGCGGTGAGAGGTCTGCGGATTAAATTTTACAACTTTCGTAGATTCTTGGGGTGTCCTGGGGTTGAAGGAATGTCAGGTGATGGTTTTCGTGCCAAATGGGACGCCGTGGTATATTATAGTTCGAATCCCATAGCTGTAAGTCAAACTAATACTCAATTCATTTTCTTTTTAATTTATGTTCATAATTTAATATACAATTACACTACATAGGTCGTTCACCGGGATGATGAACTCAGTTTTCAAGGATGCCGTCATTACGATGACCTTAGGTTTATCTTCAAAGTACGGCAAGCACACCTGTTGGAAGGCAAAGAGGACTACCTCCACGCGGACAACATTGATGATAGGAACTCGGACCCCGAGTCCCAGTCCCTTGACGGCGACAAGCAACCCGAGGACTCTGAGGATAGTGTTAATTCAAACATCCCTCAGAATGATCCTGATGAAGTTAATCATTATAATCCTCCCCCTTAAATTTTGATGTTTGTAGGCTGAGTAATTTGTAAGAAGGACACAAAAGATCGCGTGATAGAAGGGTTCAATCTATCACTAGACTAAGTGGTCTTTGTTGAATAATTTGTGATGCAATACTCAGATAATGACTTAGCAATAAGTTCTGTTGTTGTTCAAATACAATTATTATTAGCAATATAATAATAAAATAACGTAAAATAACGTATAATATAATATGATAAAATAAGTTCTGCTGCTGTTATTATTAGCAATATAATAATATAATTATTTACAAGGCATAAAATAACATAAATATTTACTCAGTTGGCGCCTTTTCATTAGTTCAAATAATCTAGTAAATATTTTCTAGATTATTCTTTACAAAAGACTGATCTAGTACTAGATTGATCTAATCTAGTACTAGATTATTCGCTACAAGTGACTGATCTAGTACTAGATTATTCGTTAATGACTTAAAATATGGAAATTAGTTTTAAGTGATTGATCTAGTACTAGATTATTTGAACCTAGTACTAGATTATTCCTTACAAGTAACTGATCTAGGACTATATTATTCATTACTGGAATGGAATAAGGATTTTAAATGGTAAGCAAGAAATATCATTGCTACATTACACATATTGTACCCCAACAAATAAGTTCTGCTGTTGTTCAAATACAATTATTTACTCAATATAATATAATAACGTAAAATAACGTATAATATAATATAATAAAATAAGTTCTGCTGTTGTTATTATTAGCAATATAATAATATAATTATTTACAAGGCATAAAATAACGTAAATATTTACTCAGTTGGCGCCTTTTCATTAGTTCAAATACTGAAGAAAGTAATTAGATTGTGATGTTCCCAGAAAGGGCACGCATACTTTAAATAAAAAGTTGTCATCACACTTTCCCGTAGGTTGGCTGACTGAATACCAAGGGGCGCGATGATAGGGTTCCACTTTCTTTCTATCTTTAACTTGTATAAATATATGTTGCCTTCTTCTCTCTCTCTCCCATATTTCATATACTTGCTAAACAGACTCAAAGTCATGGTAGCACCCATTGTGGGCGAGGTTGAAGTGTACATGGTGGAACGTCTTCGGCAGTATGCCGCAGATAACCAAGTTTCGCAACTAGAAGTCTTCTACTCAGGCCTCGTTCTCGTGTCGATTGAATTGTCAGATCGTTTCAAACGACGATATTGGCCCGAAGATGTTATAGAAGTGGTGAAAGTTAAGCGGATAAATTTTTACAACTTCCGTAGTTACTTGGTTTGTCCTGGAGGTTACTTGGCTGAGGATCGTAAAAATGGCCGAATTGATTTCGATGAATATAGGAATGGGAATACTATAGATGTAAGTCGAAATCATACTCAAGCATTTTCTTTACAATATGTTCATTATTGACTGTACTAATGTAACATATTTACATAGTTGATTCGTTCGCATTCGGAGATTAGGGTGCGTGGATGCCCTTTCTACGACGAACTTTGTTTTATCTTCAAGGTGCGTGAGGCACACCTATTGGAAGGCGAAGAGGACTACCTCCACGCAGATCACATTGAGGATAGGAACTCGGACACAGTTGGAATTACCGACGAGGAGAGTGTTAGTTCCAACAACCCTCATTATGATCCGGATGAAGTGAATCAGTTTCCCCCTCCTCCCCCATAATATATGTTGTTTGTATAATGCCTACTTTTATTTTATTTTTAATAAAAGTTATAAGTTTGTAGGATTATTTGTGATTTTGTATATTTACATTTATCAAAACCAGAATATAAAGGCCATATGTTACCCTAATGGCTAATATTCAAAAATAAATTAAATATTACACTAACAATAATAAAATGAAATATTCTAGTGTTTAATATTTTCTATTCCAAAGAATATCTCGGAGGCAAAACGGAACCTGGAAAAGGGGATATGATCGTCATTCAGCAGATCTAGGGATTCCCCACGCATAAGAAGTTCAATGCAACACAATGTGTAGATTCCACAATCTCCACTGCAAAATGAAAATAAATCAAAGTTCAAGGATCGAGTTCAAGATTAGGGAAATCTACTACTAGAACAGCATAATCGAGTTATAGATAGGTGCATTCTAGTACTAGATAGGTGAAATCGAGTACTAGATAAGGGTAATCTAGTACTAGATATGGAACGTTTTCTATAGTATTTTCGGTTAAAAAATAGTCTGTATGTACCTTCGTGTATTTTTTGGGCTTTTCTCCACAAGTTTCAGCCTCCAGATGCTGTTGAGCTTGCTGCCCAAATGTTTGAACTTTCCGGTCTGTGCCAATAGTTTGGGGAAGTAGACACACAGATGATTCAAGGCAATTTGGTAGTTCCTTGCATCAAGTGGTGCAGAGGTGCTGTTATAAACTCTGATCGTTCCCTCATTAATTAGAATCTCCACGATGATCCAGTGAGAGTTTCCAACATTTACTGCACCGTAAAACTTATTTGCTCCGTCCCATGGCTTTCTATGGAATGATGATTCAGCCGATCTTGTATGCTCTAAAACATTGGACTGCCATTTGAAGGGAGCATTCACAATACGCTTCATCACCTCCATTGAATGATCTACAGTTTGGAGGTCGATTGACTCCTTATTCTTCACTCCCATGGCACCCTTGCCACCCCTGGAACCACCCCTGCTACCCTTTGCCTTATTTGCTTTAGAGATAATCTGATATTGCCATCCTCGCCAATCCCTACAGCATCATCCTCATCAATGAGACCCCGTGCCAAGTAGTAATTTATCTTGAGAACTTGGAAGAAGGTCTCATCAAGGACTCTACAATCCTGAGCATATTGATCCACGTGTGACATCTGTTTAAGTCTTAAATCTGCAACATGCTAAAATGGATTGAACGAAAATAATTTGTTAATCCAAAAAAAATAATAAATAAATAGAAGGATCGATTGATAGATAGGGTCAATATAGTACTCGACAGACAAGGATCTAGTGATAGATTGGGGAAATCTAGTACTCGACACATTTATGTTTTGCTATATTTGTTAAAACCTGCAATAGATTCAGTTGTTATTATAAAGTGGTTTACCTCGGACTGCAACCATTGTCCCGTTGTGAGGAGGACTTGGAATTCTTGCCTGTCAAAATCATGGGACTTTCCTCGAATTCGTTCTTTTGGCGGGGCACTGAACGCCCAGTTGTATAAGGAGCTGGGTTTGGGATTCTCTACGTTGGAAAACCATTTGTTTAGAGAGAGAGAAATGTTAGCGGTAGTATCTTCCTTTTTCGGAACAGGCTGTTGGTCAACCTGTGGCTGAGCCGTTAATGTGCTGGCCTGTCCAGCTCTAACTCTGGCTTTGGCCCTAGCTGTGCAAATCCGTTTATATCGTTCTGCAGTATATGTAGACAGGAGGTATGGGACCATTCTTTTACTTCTCTTTGGTCTTGTTTTACTTTTACTTTTAGGGGCCTCAACCTCCTGCTGCACCAATACATTACCGCTGGCCTTGTCTTGCTTCTCCTTTTCAAAATGCTGCAATAGTTTATCAACAGTTACCTTTAAAGATTCATAATTAGCATCTGTTCTGGAGATAAACTGTTGAAGTTCTGGATGAAGTTTAAATGCAGTAGCTTTTGCAGGTGTTGCGGGGGGTCTTGTTACAATTGGGGGTGTTGTTGGTCCTGGTATGTTGGTTGTTGTGTCTGGTGGGGGTGTTGTTGGTCCCGGTGGGGGGTGGTGGGCACTAATCATTGCCCTCGTTGTGTTCTGGAGCGAGTGATAGAGATACTGACGGGCACCAATCATTGCCATCATCATGATCTGGCTCCATTGAATACATTGACGCCGCGGCGGCGGCGGCGGGGGGGAGGGGGGGGGGGAGGGGGGAGGGGGCAATTCATCACCAATGATCAAACTGGTGCACCCTCCCAAATTTGTTTCAGATAATCAATGGGTGCATCATCAACATCCCTTGGTTCGCGTAATCTAGACATATAACTTATTTTCTTCTCCCTGCCGGAAGGAAACAAAAATGGACGCACTGCTACCTGATTCTGATACATATAAAAAAAAAAGATGTCAAAAACTAAGTTCTAGTACTAGATTTCTTTTGTGAAAACGTATTAAACCAATCTAGCACGCGATTGAGATGTTCTAGTACTAGATTACTAACCTCGAGCCCATGATTATCTATTTTGCCACACAGATCCTCCATTTCCAAGGGAAGCACTTTCGAGTGCATCCATCTAAATAGCCTAGGGAGTGGCAGCATGGACATTTCACCATCAGGTTCTTCTAGGCTACCCCCATAACTTGCTATAGTTGGGCACATTTCGTAAGCCCGAGCCTAATCACATAACACAAAACCACTAAGAAAAATTAACAAATGCAAATTATTATCATGAAGAGTTGAATGCTCAACTGCAACGCCCAAGGAAAACCACTAAGATGATAGGTCCTCTATTTAGGCACCTCCACAGGCTCCCATGTAGCAATATCACTTAACCTCTTTTTTATTGTGTCTATTGTCAAAGCGGTCATTCCGATGAGGGATCTAGTGATAGATCCCCCTGATCGAGTGATAGATACTCCTTCATTTTGGGCCCAAAATGAAGATTGGAGGCTTTTTTCATGTTGTACAACCTTGGGGAGCCGGTTCCATCACGTGTGGGCGGTAGTGTGCAACATTGGCGAACCCAAGATTGAAGATTCATCCAATTCCTAAAATGCTAGTGAATGATTAGAACTTGTGTTTTGGCGTTACACCTCAATGTTGTACCAAAAAAATCCAAATTTTCCGATATCATCTTGTAGTTGCATAGAAAGCCAATAGATGGTGTCTGGATGCTTGGAAAAATATTAAACAAATTAAAAGCGGTCGTTCCGATAAGGGATCTAGTGATAGATCCCCCTGATCGAGTGATAGATACTCCTTCATTTTGGGCCCAAAATGAAGATCGGAGGCTTTTTTCTTGTTCTACAATCTTGGGGAGCCGGTTCCATCACGTGTGGGCGGTAGTGTGCAACATTGGCGAACCCAAGATTGAAGATTCATCCAATTCCTAAGATGTTAGTGAATGATTAGAATTTGTGTTTTGGTGTTACACCTCAATGTTGCACCAAAAAAATCCAAATTTTCCGATATCATCTTGTAGTTGCATAGAAAGCTAATAGATGGTGTATGGATGCTTGGAAAAATATTAAACAAATTAAAAGTGGTCGTTCCGATGAGGGATCTAGTGATAGATCCCCCTGATCGAGTGATAGATACTCCTTCATTTTGGGCCCAAAATGAAGATCGAACGCTTTTTTCGTGTTCTACAACCTTGGGGAGCCGGTTCCATCACGTGTGGGCGGTAGTGTGCAACATTGGCGAACCCAAGATTGAAGATTACTCCAATTCCTAAAATGCTAGTGAATGATTAGAACTTGTGTTTTGGCGTTACACCTCAATGTTGTACCAAAAAAATCCAAAATTTCCGATATCATCTTGTAGTTGCATAGAAAGCCAATAGATGGTGTTTGGATGCTTGGAAAAATATTAAACAAATTAAAAGCGGCCGTTCCGATAAGGGATCTAGTGATAGATCCCCCTGATCGAGTGATAGATACTCCTTCATTTTGGGCAAAAATGAAGATTGGAGGCTTTTTTCGTGTTCTACAACCCTGGGGAGCCGGTTCCATCATGTGTCGGCGGTAGTGTGAAACATTGGCGAACCCAAGATTGAAGATTCATCCAATTCCTAAGATGCTAGTGTATGATTAGAACTTGTGTTTTGGTGTTACACCTAAAAAAAAAAAATCCAAATTTTCCGATATCATCTTGTAGTTGCATAGAAAGCCAATTGATAGTGTTTGGATGCTTGGAAAAATATTAAACAAATTAAAAGCGACCGTTCCGATGAGGGATCTAGTGATAGATCCCACTGATCGAGTGATAGATACTCCTTCATTTTGGGCCCAAAATGAAGATCGGAGGCTTTTTTCGTGTTGTACAGCCTTGGGGAGCCGGTTCCATCACGTGTGGGTGGTAGTGTGCAGCATTGGCGAACCCAAGCTTGAAGATTCATCCAATTCCTAAGATGCTAGTGTAAGATTAGAACCTCTATTTTGGTGTTACACCTCAATGTTGCACCAAAAAAATCTAAATTTTCCGATATCATCTTTTAGTTGCATAGAAAGCGAATAGATGGTGTCTGGATGCTTGGAAAAATATTAAACAAATCAAAAGCGGCCATTCCTATGGGGGATCTATCACTAGATCCCCCTGATCGAGTGATAGATACTCCTTCATTTTGGGCCCAAAATGAAGATCGGAGGCTTTTTTCCTGTTCTACAACCTTGGGGTGCTGGTTCCATCACGTGTGGGTGGTAGTGTGCAACATTGGCGAACCCAAGATTGAAGATTCATCCAATTCCTAAGATGCTAGTGTATGATTAGAACTTGTGTTTTGGTGTTACACCTCAATGTTGCACCAAAAAATCCAAAATTTCCGATATCATCTTATAGTTGCATAGAAAGCCAATAGATGGTGTCTGTATGCTTGGAAAAATATTAAACAAATTAAAAGCAGCCGTTCCGATGAGGGATCTAGTGATAGATCCCCCTGATCTAGTGATAGATACTCCCTTATAAGACAAAGTTCTTTCCGATTACTTTTGGTAACATTTTACATTATGGACTTGAAAATGCAAATCAACAAAAGTACTGTTAACAGACACATATTTTACTAATATGAACTTGTACACAACACTTTGTTCTCCTCCAGCTATAATCGGTGGTGTCGTTCTTCTGCTGGATACCTCACCTTCCTCATTATATGGGCACTGCTCTTCTATTGGGTTATACCATTGGATAAAGCCATGTGAATTGCAACAATAAAATAATCTTCCACGGTTAGCATTATTTCTATCAACCACCTTGATTGTAGCCCATTGATCGCATTCCCTGCATTTCTCCTTTCTATATCTCAATGATTTTGTTTTTGTATAAGTTGAGCTATTTTAAGTTGCCATGATCATTAAAATCCATAATGACATTCAAATGACTTATATGTATAATGATCCCACCAACGGCTATAATAACGGCTATTATATCAACGGTTATTTTATTTTGTAATAATAATAACATTCAGGGGCTTTTTTGCAAACACACAAAATTTACACTAATATAAATATAAATATCCAACCCCTAACCCTAATTTACAAAAAAATCCCAGTTCTGTTTCAGTTGTTCATCTCCCTCTTCTCCCCCCGCCGCCGTAGCCGTTCTCTCTCTCTCGCAAGGGAACATGTTCCGTCGTAGACCTGTAAGAGCGTCTGCCCTATTAGGTCGAATTACTCTTTAAAATTATCATGTTTGTTGTATGATTTCCACTAGATAGTAGGAATCAATAGATGTTTCTTTGTTTGGTCCATGTACTCGTTACTCTTTGTAGATGAACTATGCTGTGGGCAATGCGAAAGGCTTCATGGGGATGCTTGGTGGACCTTCTGTATAAAAACAAAAGGAAACCGTTTATAAAAATTCAATTTTTCCAGGGTTTCCTTTTGTTTTTATACATAAGGTCCACCAAGCGTCCCCACGAAGCCTTTTGTATTACACATTCATAGTTCTTCTACAATGGCTAACGATTGCCACAGTGTAAGGCCAAACTAGGAAATCTATTGATTGTTGCTGTTTGGCCACAAGTCTTACGGAAATGAAGATTTTCATGTGCATTTCAATCAAATACGGCAGATTTGTGTGATTATCATGTTTGCTTTGTATGATTTTCGCCAAATAGTAGGAATCAATAAATACGGCAGATCCCGCGTGCAGTCCGTTAAATCTAGTGCTATATCCTTTGAATCTAGTGATAGATCCTTTAAATCATGTGAATGAGGACGAAGCCGAAAAGATGCATCTTTGTTAGCATGAGAATGGAGTGCTAGATCCTGCGTGAAACCTTGGATCTAGTGCTAGATCCTTTAATTCTTGTTATACAAAAATTTATTTAAAGGATCTAGATCTAGTGCTAGATCCTCATATCTGGAGCCCTTAAATATACTGCTAGATCATGTAAACCGAGTGCTAAATCCTACGTGTAGTCCTTTAAATCTAGTGCTAGAGCCTTTGAATCTAGTAATAGATCACTTAAACCGAGTGCTAGATCCTGCGTGCACTCCTTTATCTAGTGATAGAGCCTTTAAATCTAGTGATAGATCATTTGAGTCTAATGCATAATAAACAAAATATGGCAGACTCTGATTAAGTTGGAAGACAAATTGCAATGTAATGGAAGTTTATACAGAATGAAAGAAATAAATTAATGGGAAAAATACAAATTATCTATCACTGGATTACATAATCAACTTTCTTTGATTAATTATTCGTTTCCTCGACTCCCTGGTCACACGTAGTTCTTTTGTGTCCCACTACTAGAAAAACTGCCTGTAAAGACGCCCTAATATGACGTTTTTGAAAAGGCATCACAATATACCACCTGTTGTGACGCTTTTTGAAGAATTGGCATGTTATATATAATTTAATTTATATCTTAAATTAGTTAACTATTATTCTGAAATTATTAAGACATTTATGTAATTAGCGTCATAATAGGTGGACGTTATTGAGACGCTATATCAATAGCGTCGTTATAGGCATGTTAAAAGCGTCTTAATATCCTGTTTTGAGGGACCAAATTTTGGCGGTCTGAACTTAAGAAGTGGAGGGAACCCTAACATCAAAAACAGAGGGAACACTTTCCAAAATCAGCAAAATTGCCGCTCCAAAATTAGATTGCCTAAGTCTGGCTTTCCAAAATTGTTGCTCCAAAGTTTCACTTGAAGACAAGGAAGTGGATCTCCACCAGCAGCCTCCACCGACGGCCGCTTCTCTCTCTTGAAAGTACTGAGTCGATTTACTCCCTTTGGTTGTTGCCTCTGGAACGAACTGATTATTTTTCTTGGTCGAAGTACTGCGACAACAGCGGAGTTTTGAAGGCAGCACTCATCGACAGGTCAGTCAATTTATCCATAATGTTACTTGATTTGTTTGGTTGGGTGTTTGAGCATGCTTCTTGGTGATTGTTTGGAAATGCAGAAAATGGTGGGGGTAATTTATGATTTCGAGATAGGGTTGGTTGTTTGATTGAGTTGTTAAGGGATTAATGTTGAAGAAATCTTTGTTCTGAGAAGATTTTAGTGACTTTTCAATTTTGTGGTCTGTATAAGTTCAAAGAATGAATCTTTTCATGTTTCTCTATCAAATGCCCATTTGCAAATTCGTGTTTTTACTAGAGATGTCCTTATGTAATTTTTGAGATTCATGAGCTTAGGGTCGTTCTCAAAGTGAAGTTCATCAAGAGAAGACCTTTATTCATGTTTGTGTAATGTTTTCTGCTCTTTCTTATTCCCCATTCATTTTGTATTAGATGGGTAGTAACTGATATTCTTTTGTCTAAAATTTCTGGAAAGAACCCTTGTACATTGTGTATTTAGGCTGCTTGATTTACAACCATACGTGAGCTTGTGTGTATCTTCTAATTCATGGGAAAAAGTAATTAGACTGTGCTTTATGGTGATATGCTAACATAAGAATCAATGACAAAGCCTATGGTTTCAGCCTGAGTTTGATCTAATAGAATGAAGCATCTTGATGAGATTTAAATTTCTTAGTGCAAAATTTTGGTGTTTCAAGTATAGCTGAAACTGTAAGTAGACCGTGTTTTATGTGATTGGACTCTTAAATCAGTTTTGTCCAATTCTCAGTGTTTCCTGAGGAGCTTCCGAGGTCAATTTCTTCATTCAATTCATTCTCTTGTGATTGGCGTTCTGGTCCAGACAAATCTTCCTACGAGGTAGGATGGATGATTGAAGAGGTATGTATCTCTAGCAACTTCTTGTTGGTGAAATTAGAAAGAAGAGTTGTGGAGCCAAATGAGTTTGCCAATCTCCCAATTCATTGAACAACTTTGATTTTCTGGACTACGAACATGCTGTTGATTTTGAAATGGCCTGTTTTTACTGTTACTCAACATTGAGGTTTGATTTTAAGTTTAATAAGATAAATGTTTTACTATGAAGCTTTCGTAGAACTTGAGATAATTGTCCGAATTATCATTAGCTTTCCTGGTGGAGATTGATACTGTTGTTAATACACTTGGAAATAACCCTGTTGAAACTCTGGAAGTGGATTTTTGGTACAGTTTTACACATTTATTGCAAATGTTAGAAAATACGCTGGAAGTATACAATTAAGAGATGGCATTTGTAACTTCACATGTAACTCCAGGAAAATGTAATCGATCATGTGTACTTATTAGAGTGAATTTAGCCAAACAAGTTTTATTTTCTGTCTTTCTTTTAAAGAAATAGGGAAATTCAAAGTTGTGATCATTAATTATAGAAACACTTCAAGTGATCTAAGTGTGAATTTATAATGCATGTTGTTAATACAAGATCATTGATGTACTGTAGGAAGTTAAGAATACTACATGTAATTTGTGTATGGCCATATTGAGGAAAATAAGTCCTAAAGTTTCTCATAACTCTTTGTTTGAATCTGCTAGTTACTATATATTCATCTTACTTGTGTCTTTTTCATTTTTTTTGTCTGAATCAGAGGCAAAGCAGGCTCAGGAAAGAAGGCAAGTCTGAGTCTGAAATATATATTGTAATTAATAAATATGTTTTGATTAATTGTAGGTAAATAATTAGTATAGAATTATGTATAATTTATTGGTTAATTGCAGGCTTATGTTCAGCAGGCAGAGGCAAGTAGACCGATCTTTATTAGTTAGAGCAAGGAATACGAAGTGATAGATCCCAAGTGAGTCTAATCTTGCATTTTATTTTTCTTAGACCGTACATATTTTTTCTTTGTAATCCCATGTGAGTCTTGGTATTGGTTAATTTGGGCAGTTAATGTATAGGTTAAATATCAGAGATATTCGATCGTATAAGTGTTGTAGGATTGACGATGGAAATTACCAAAGCTTTTCTCCTGTTAGAGTAACCTCAAACCTCAGCTGGCATAATTTATAGCCTAAGAGGATGGGTGACTGAACTTAAAACATAGTGCTAAACTATTTTCGTTAAACGCTTGATATTTTTCATTAGCTATTATCAAAAATCTTATACGAGTAGTATTTCTGTAAGAGTAAATATTAATTTCTATCAGGATGAACTTATCTTATTCTTTTTGCTTTATTTGCAGCCAAAAATCCAATTCTTGTTTCTGATCAAGCTGCAAGTTTGAAACTGTCGTCAGGTCGAAGGTAACTACATTCTGTCAATAAAGAATATTATGGATAGGACGTGGATGAACATGCATAGGGCTAGTAATGAATATCGAACTGGGTTGAAATATTTTTTGGATCTTGCCTTCTCGAATTCAAATGGAGCAACCACCCTATGCCCGTGCAAGAAATGTAAAAATGCCCTGTTAAAAAAAGGAGCATTGTGGAAGAACATCTTCTTTGGCATGGATTCTTACCTGGGTACACTAAATGGGTGTTGCATGGTGAGTTGTCATCTAACGGTCGGCCGGCAGTCTATGTGTATGAAGGCCAAAATGCATCCAACAATATGCGAGAAATGCTAAATGATGCTTTTGGAATGCAAGATAATGTAGATAATTTTGAAAGAACAACAAGAGATGAGGAACATGATAGGCCTTGTAAAGAAGCAGAGAGGTTTTATAAACTCATGGAAGATGCAGAACAAGAGCTTTACCCGGGGTGTAAGAACTTCTCAAAGCTGTAATTCATTGTTCGAATGCTCCAAATCAAGTGTCTTGGGAATTGGAGTGACAGTTCGTTCACCATGATGCTTGAATTACTAAGAGAGTCACTTCCAGAAGGTGTTCAATTGCCGAAGAACTATTATGAAACTAAGAAGATATTAAAAGACCTGGGGCTGAATGAGAAAAAGATAGATGCTTGCCGGAATGACTGTATGCTGTATTGGGGTGTGAATGAAGGCAAAACAAAGTGTGATACATGTGACGAGCCACGGTGGATAACGGCTGCACCTGAAGCTAATGTCGGTAATCGACAAGATTCCTGTAAAATATCAAAAGGGAATAAGAAAATACCTGCGAAGATGGTATGGCATTTCCCGTTAAAGCCAAGGCTACAAAGATTATTTATGAACAAGGAAACTGCAGCCCTCATGAGATGGCATGATACCGATCGCATTGAAGATGGTATAATGAGACATCCTGCCGACTCTCCAACTTGGAAAACTTTCGACCACCAGCATCTAGAGTTTGCAAAAGATACACGCAATGTAAGGTTAGGCTTGGCTACGGATGGATTCAATCCGTTTAGAACTATGAGTGTCGTTCACAGTACCTGGCCGGTGATATTGATTCCCTATAATTTGCCGCCTGGAGACTGTATGAAGAAGACATACTTGATGTTGTCTTTGCTTATACCTGGGCCTTCTGGACCAGGTAACAACATCGATATATATCTACAGCCGGCTGTTGCAGAGATAAAAGAGATGTGGGAAGAGGGAATAAAAACGTATGATGCTTCAACTAAGGAAAACTTTCAACTACGTGCAGCTTTGCTATGGACAATCAGTGATTTCCCAGGCCACGCAGCTGTATCGGGGTGGAGTACTAAAGGCGAATACGCAGGCCCGGTCTGTCATAAGTACACCAATTCAATATGGTTAGATAGATCTCGCAAGTTCTGTTATATGTGCCATCGCATATTCTTACCCGAGAATCATCCTTATCGGAGGGATAAAACCTCATTTGATGGAACTGTAGAGCATCGAACACCAACCCCGTATTTGAAAGGAGCTGTGGCATTTGATGAGGTAAAGCACATTGAGAATAGATTTGGGAAGAAGGTTGGAGATCAGAAACTGCCCTACAATTGGAAGAAAAAAAGCATTTTCTTTGACCTACCGTATTGGGAAACGAATTTAGTGAGACACAATCTAGATGTTATGCACATTGAGAAGAACGTATGCGACAAGGTTTTACATACATTATTGGACTCGGACAAGTCGAAAGATAATTACAATGCTCGCTTGGATTTGCAGATTATGGGGATAAGATCAAAACTCCATCCTTTCCTCGATGAGCTTGGACAGGAGTGGCTGCCAGCAGCCTCCTTTGCACTGGATAAGACTGAGAAGGAAAGATTTTGCAAACTGTTGAAGAGCATTAAAGTTCCAGACGGCTATGCTTCAAATATCTCAAGGTGTGTTCATATTAAACCACCCAAGATATTTGGGTTGAAGAGTCATGACAGTCATGTGTTGATGCAACAATTGATACCCCTTGCTCTACGTAAACTTCTTCCGAGTCCAATACGCAAATCCCTGATTCATTTGTGTCGCTATTTTAAAGATTTGTGTTACTTAGTCAGTTGGAGAAAATCTTTCCACCTTCTTTCTTTGATATCATGGTACATTTAACTATACACTTGGTCACTGAGGCAAAGTTAGCTGGACCAGTCCATTATCGTTGGATGTATCCTATTGAAAGGTAGGCCTACATTGTAATAAGTACTAGTTAACTTTTATTATAGTTGGATTGTTACATTTGATATTTTACTGACGTACTTATTCATATTATGAACTGTGTAGGTATTTGAGTACTTTGAAATCATATGTCCGTAACAGAGGTCGTCCGGAAGGCTCAATTGCAGAAGGATACTTGGCAGAGGAGTGTTTATCTTTCTGTTCTTTATATTTTGCTGAAAATGTTGAAACAAGGCATCATCGACCAAGTCGTAATGATGATGATGGGTTTGGGACAAGCACGGGAAGTATTGATATTTTCTCAAGTAATGGAGCTTCATTGTGGAAAGGAAAGTCGATTATTTTGAATTATGACCAACTGACAAAAGCGCATCGGTATATGCTGTTCAATTGCGATGACATTCAAGAATATAGAGTGTAAGTTACTTGATCTAAATTTTTCCATCTTGTAATTCTATATTAGTCAGTACAGATTCTTGAACTAGATAGCAATAACACATTTTCCAGTTAACTATGCAGTGAACATGAAGCTCAGGTCAGACGTAAGAAGCATCGCTCTAGGGAACACGAAATCAAACGAATCCATAGTGAATCATTTGCTGCCTGGTTTAAGGGTCAGGTTAGTAATACACGCAGACATGAATTCAGTTATTAATTAACTTTGTAAATCCCTGTTGTTAGCTGTTATTTATAAGAGGAACATAAATATTATTGGTCAGAAGTAGTGGTTTAAACCCAGTTTTTAGCTGTCATTTAGCTCTTTTTAGGAATTAATAGTACATTGGATGCAAAAAAACAGGGGTTCAGATTTATTATATGGGTTACCTCAAATTTTGTGATGCTATTTTAGTCCCTACTGACTTTTTGTTGTTTGAAATGCATTATTCTACAATCATATGTAGGTGGTTTAAGAAGTTACACAAAAATTAATTCGAAACAATAATGATTCCATCTGTTCTTTATAACAGGTTGGAGAACTTAGGTCCGGTGAAACTGACCCTAAATTGATTGATATAAGGCGGCTTGCAAGGGGCCCTATCCCCGTTGGTATACAATATAAGGGCTTCAAAGTGAACGACTTTCGATTTCATACTAAAGAAGTGGAGAGAAGAAGAAAAACTCAAAATTGTGGCGTGATGGTTAAAGCAAGTACAACAAGTTTTGCAAGCAAGAAGGATATGAGACCTATTCACCAAGAGATGGCGTATTATGGAATTGTGAAGGACATAATCGAACTAGATTACACGAGTGGGAGAAAGGTTGTGTTATTTGACTGTGATTGGGCCTCTAAAGGAAGCAAGCTCAAAGAAGATAGTGATGGATTTACAGTGGCCAATTTTGCCAATATAAAGCGCCAAAATGAGCCTTTCGCCCTCGCAACACAAGTGGAACAAGTTTTTTATGTGGACGACCCAAACGAAAAGGATTGAAAGGTTGTGATTAATACCAAAGCAAGGGATAGGTTTGAAGATGGTGGAAACTTGAGTGCTGATGATATTAACACAATATTACAGAGCACGTCTGCACACAATCTTCCACTTGATGAAGGAGAAGAAATTAATTGGATTCGTGAAGGAGCTCTAAACATTTCTGTAGATGAGTTAGGAAGAAATGATCTGTTGTAAATTTAGGATGTTTCTATGTGGATCAATAGTTTCAGACTGTTAATTTCTGTAGTTTTTTTCCTTTTACATGTTTATCAAACCACCTTAGTATGCCATTTCTACATTTTCCTTGGGTTGTATTTGTATTGGTAGGTATGAGGCGACGTAAGCGTGGCGGGGGCAGACAAGTTGGTGGCCGAGAAGCACAACCACAACCACAACCATCCACACTGCTCGACGCATAGGACGAAAACACAGGTGAAATAAGTTGATGGATTAATATTTTTATGCAATGTCAGTGAATAATATTAGCATTACTTTCGAGTGACTATATTTTACAGTATTAGAGGATGTTAGACTCAGTGAACGAGTTAGATCGGGTGTCGAAAGCCCTTCGACAGACACTCATTTAAATAATATAGATGTTGAAGTGGTTACTAATGAAGGTATGCTTGGAGCATATGTTCTTCCTACTGTGTGGTTATGAAGTATGAATATATGATAACTGTTACATTTTTTGTAGGTGATATGGTTAAGGCAAAGACTCAAGGATGTACTAACATGCCACGTGTTTGGGATAGAAAAGAACAAGTGGAAGTAGTGTTTGATAATCTTGGAAAGCCAATAGGTCCAACCAAAAGTGAATATGTCGAGTTTATCGGTACTTTAGTTAGAAATGGAGGCTTAATACCACTTGACTACGAAGATTGGCATAAAGTGCCAATGTCTATTAAGAAAAATCTGATCAATCTGATAAAGGTGATATTACAATGCATCACCTTCATGTTACTGTGTTTAATATACTTTATTTATGAGTTTTGTGATTATGGAGCTGAATTGACTTCTAATTTTCAGGAGAAATTTTGTGGATCATTTGATCTTGAGAATGTATCTTGGGATACCTTATCAAAAAGTTGGAGAGCTTGGAAAAACAGAGTTAAGAATAAGTACTTCGACCCAAACTCATCACTAGCAGAAAACTTGCGCAAGCGGCCTGATACGGATGATGAACGAGTTCTCCCTGATCAATGGAAGAATCTGGTGATTCGTTGGAGCAGTGACAAAGCCAGGGTAAGATTTTCCAAACTAAATAATATTTAAGGTTCAGATTTTTATACCAATGAAACTTATATCTTCTGTGATAATCATTTCAGAAAATTAGTGCTCAAAACAAGGAGAATCGGGCTCAAAAGAAAATGATGCATATCATGGGAAAAAGAAGTTTCTCTCAAATTAGAGATCAAATGAAGGTTTGAGTATTTTGTTTTTAGTTGTTTCTGTAAAGTACCAGACTGGAAGGATTAATATACATGGCATTACTTCTCAGAAAGAAGCAATGACAATAAACAGTGTAGAGAATGATGTGGCTGATGAAACTGGAGACAACCAAGATGGTGTTGACCCGAGTAGAGTAGACTTGTTTGCAAAATGTTATACAAAGGATGGAGAGACTTCTAATCCTGCTGTAGCAGAGACATGGGTAGACTAAGCTTCATTTTTTTGGATGTTTTTTTTTGCTCTGAAATATTTATTACTTCAGGTACTATGCTTGCCTTTACATTTTAGTTTCATGCTTTTATCGACAGCAAAAAATGCAAGACAAGAGAAAAGAACTTGCTCCCGATTCAAAAGATGTTGGTCCAAACGATATATTTTCTCAAGTTGTTGGAGAAGACAAATGGGGAAGAGTACGGATGTATGGCTACGGGATCTCCAGTCTGATGTGTATAGTGATATTGCTGTTGAGGTAAATCTTCTCGGAAGCACATGAATTACAAGAAAGATATTGATGAATTGAAGCAGATTGTGCAAGAACAAAATAGACAAATACAAGAACTCCTAAAAGTGAACATGCTACGAACACTTCATAACTCTATTCCAGAAGAGACTAGAGTCCCTTCATCATCATCATCCCGGTTTCATGCTCCAACATTTGGGCCCTCCACACCATCATCAATGAACAACATGCCTCTTCAGGTAAATAATTATTCCAAACATGGTAAATTTCAGTCCCGCCTTCATTGAAATTTTGGGAGAATTTGTGGTTTTAAAACTGTTATGCATGGCAAAGGGTTGGAGTTTGTGGGTTGCTATTATGAAGCATAAATTGAGATGAAGGTTCAATCTTTATGATTTCTGGGTGTATGCTTCTGGATTTATTCAATGGTTTGCTGATTAATGATATAGTCAGGAACAACTGAACATGAGTTCTATGTTAGGCAAACTATGGTCTTATTTGGTATTTGATGCATGATCATAGTAGATTACAGGAGGCAAAATTGAACCAGACAAGTTCTTTGACTGTATTTATCTGTCCCTACTCTTTTGGAAATGGAGGTTAAATATCACTTATGCAGTTTTTTGTGAAGTTGTTGGTTTTGTTAAGGCAGTTGTGGGTGTGAAGTTCTCTGTTTCATATTCTGTTTGTCCAGTTTGCTTCAGGCTAAAGGGAACTTGCTTACATTTTGTTTAAATGATTTAGGTTGGGTCAAAAGTATTGTTAAAGAGTCCGTTTGATTCATCGAAAACTATGGCGATTGGTTTTGTTCGAAGTTTAGATCCTTCGGAAAGAGTTGGACAAGTGTCTTTGGGAAACAATTGGTGTGAGGTGGTCATCAACGTTGCAGTGGAAGTTCATGAGGAGTTAATACGACCTACATCGCACTTCAAAACTATTGGTGATGCGATTGGGGAGGTCGTTCCATGGCCCAAAAATATGGTAAGGATTGGACATTATCTTTACCTACATTTCGTTCTATCTATATTTAATATTGATTACAATAAGGTAATTTTGTTTGTAGGTTGCTATGTGTGAAGATTGACATCGACCCTTTCCAAGACTTGCTCCGTTTTGGTTTAACACACAACTGCACTAATTTCTCTAAATTGGTATTGATACTTAACCTTTTGGCATTTTTGTTGCATATAACCAAATTTATATATTAGGTACCCTTTGTAACTAATATTATTTTGGATTGCAAATTATGCGAACACGTTAATATTAAGTTATTTGCTCCGGTTTATTTAAATATGTTGTTGCTTACGTTTGTTTGTAGAGACTAAATAATTCGAATAGAATTACATTTATTAGGGAAAATACGGCTTTAATATTAATTTTTATTTTATAATATTATTTATCTTAATCTTATAATGACACGTGAATCCGTCATAATATATGTTAAAATGACGCTTTTCTTTGTCATAACATATGTTTATATGACACCCCATTTCATCAAAACAAGCTTAATGTGACGCTATATTCCATCATAACAGACTGTATAATGACGCTTTATCCCGCCTCAACACCATCTTACGTGACGTTATTTCGGGTCTTAATTCAATTTATTATGACGTCTTACAATGTCATATCACACATTATAAGGACGCTATTTAGCATCATAACACAGCCTATTGTGACGCTAGCTGGGGTCTTAATTAACTTTATTATGACTCTGTAAAGCGCCGTATCACATATTTCATGCCCGCTCCGTGTTTATTGCGACGCTTCTCAATGTCACATTAGTTGTTAGTTATAGCGGTTAAACCGGTCTAAAAAGCTTTTTAATGACGCTTTACAGGGTCACTATAACAATTATTGAGACGCTTATGACCGTCGCATTATTGGACAGTTATGGTAGATACCAATTTATAATGACACTTAAAAGCGTCGCAACATGGCACATTTAATGACACAATTAGAAGCGTCATAATATGAGCGTCACAATATCGTATTGTGACATTGAATCAAGTGACGCTTTAATATAGCGTCACGAAAGCGAAAGCGTCACAATAACCCATTTAACATGACGCTTTCGAGCGTCACAAAATCCCGTTTTTCTAGTAGTGTCCCTTTCCTCCACACTTTGAACAAGTATTGTATCTTTTCCTTCCCTCATAAGGTGCCAGGAATCGCGTCATCCTTTTTCTTCCGACGCGAGACTTCAGTGGTGGTGGTTTTACTTGTTTTATCCTTGTGTCTTCAGGAAAATCCCACTCGAACTCTAGAGGTGTAGGGAATATTGTCTCCGAATATGCAAGTATGTAATAATCAACTGTGTAAAATTCAGAGCATACGTCATATATTCTTTGTCCAAACTGTTCTTCGTTTTGCTGCTTTAACGCCGATAATGCATGTGGGCAGGGGATCTTCTCCGCCTGGAAGACACCACATGTGCATGTCATATTGTTCAAGTCAACCATAACCGGATCTCCAAGGCCACGGATAGAAAATTCATGAGCGGCGAACTGTTGTGCAACGCAACCTTTAGATTTGTCCAAATTAATCCGCAGAACTTTCTCTTTTGATGGCACCAGGATTATTCTGCTCTTCAACATATCCGTTCGCCGATCGTGGAACCATTTTCCCAAAATTCGTATGACAGACTCGATCAAAGAATGGATAGGATACTCTCTTTCAGATCGCAATCTAGAATTAATAGACTCGGCGATGTTGCTAGTCAGGACATCAAACCTGTTTGATTTAGAATGTACCCGGCTCCATAACTCAAAACCAACCTCATCCTTCAAGTATTCCGCTGTACATTTGTGAAGACATTCTATCTCTTTGTAGTGGTCCATGGAATCTCCGACAGTGTATGCTTTGACTGCCCTAAAAAATGGCTCAAGGATCGCACTTTTTTTAAACCGTTGTTTCAAGTTCTCCGATAAGTGCTTTGTACAAAATCCATGGTACCCAATAGGATAAACCTTAGCAATCGCATTTTTTATGGAAACATGTCTATCGGAAACTATACAGAGATCGTCACCATCTAGTACTATGCTTTTTAAATTGTTAAAAAATCATTCCCATGATGCATTATTCTCTGAATCGACCAGTGCCCATGCAAGAGGAAACGTATGGTTCTCACTATCTTGTGCAGTAGCCACAAGCATAGTACCATCATATTTACCCTTCAAGAAGCAACCGTTAACAGCTACCACCTTGCGCATGTATTTAAATCCCCGTATGCAAGGGCTAAATGCAACAAAAAAATGGAGAAACCTGCCTTCGTTGTCAAGAACCAAACCAGTGATGCTTCCTTCATTCGTTCTTGTGAGCATATACCGATATGCATCTATTATTTCATATCCATGCTCCGGTGAGCCTCTGACAATATTCTTAGCATGATTTCTGCCTATCCAACACTTCCAGTAGCTAACCTTGACCCCCAATTGAAGTTCGATGTGCTTTTTAATATCGCCTGGTGTGGGATCTTTCCCGTCAAGAAACATATGCTGCAGTAACTCCCCTATCATTTTTTGCGGTTGCCTGATGATGATGATTACATATCTCTTCCAACCCATAATTATGAATCCGAATATACTTTCGGAGGACAAATATGTCAGAGTTGGGATATTTAACACACCGAACCCACCATTTGCAATCATTGGAACAACATCGCAGAACAAGAAGGGACTTTGTTGATTTTAGTGTTCGGAATTGGAAGCTTCCCTTACATGAAACTATGTGGAGCTTCATAACGGCTTCTTGTTTGTTTTTAAACTCTTCGTCATCCTTAAAACCTGAACCATCATCCCACGAATGACTTTCAATCCCGACCTCATTAATATATTGATTGGGCACTGCTTCCTCAGGGGGATGTTGAAGAATTGCTTCTCTACCACAATTTACAATTTCTTCATTTACGCCATCAGGATGAGAGACGTCTTCATCGTTGTTATCAGGAAGAGCTGGGGTCTAGTCTTCATCATTGTTATCATGAAGAGTCCATTCTTCATCGTTGTTATCAGGAAGGGTGAAATCCTCATAATGATGTTCGTATTGATCATTATCATCCTGAGTAGTAAACACGGTTGTCTCAACCTGTTCGGATTCTGTTTGACTCTGCCTCCTATCAAAAGAAACATTCAAGATCGGCCTCCAGCCCTGAGGAGAGATATCAGCGAAGTAAACTTGAAGGTCACGATCAGACTTTATTTCAGTTGGATGACTGTTTGGAGGTGCACTTGTAAGAAAATATTTCATATGTACATCATCATGGGAGCAAGCAAGTCCTGATTGTTCAAGAACATCACTTATCAACATTCGAAATGTAGTCTGCTTGGTCACAATAAGAGCATTCGTGTGATTTTTGTCCGCAACCCAACTCCAACAAGTGGATTCTTCTTGCCACACTCCAAACTCAACTCCAACAACAAATGTCCTGTACAAAGTCGGAAAGAATATTTAATTATCCATACATGCATAAGAACTTCAAAAAAAAAAAACAAAAGGATCGAGTGATAGATATATAGAATCGAGTGCGAGATACATGATCTATCACTAGAATATCATGGTCGAGCACTAGATATATATCAATCCAGCACGCGATCAAACGAATCATGGGCCATTGAATTAAGAAAACCCTATGGAAACACGTTGCATGGAAAAAATAAACCATGCATGCAGTAAAAAAATAAGAGAAAAAAAAAGATCTACTGCTCGACATTGTATGATCTATCAATAGATATATGATCTATCAATAGATGCCATTAATCTAGTAGTCGACCACTGTCAACAGAATGAAGAAAATCCAAAATCATGTTTTTATGGCGAATCAATCAAAGATGAGTTGAGATACGGTATGGACATGTTGTATTGGCGTCCAAAACAAGTTAGAAAGATAACAAAGCCAAACCCAGGTGGGTAAAGAATGATTCTTGATTTTTCAGTGAAAACGCAGAATAGGGTTCCGAAAACACTTCGTACGAACCGAAATCTTTCTTACCTTTGATTGTCGTCGTTTGCCATTGTCCGTGTAATCAGATAGGGGTGTTGATACTTTATGGCTCTTCGAATAATCAAACGAACAGCACAGATCGGAGAAGAAATTACAGAAAAATAGGGGTTTCGCCTGGTTTTTTCGTCACAGAGCCAGCAGAAGAGAAGATTAGGTTGAATGTGATTTGGGGTCAGATTCTGATTTTGTATAAATTTTGGGGTCAAAATGAAACTCTAAAAAATTGATGTGGCAATGGTTTAATTAGGCTGAGTAATTAACTAAGCCCTAATTATACCCTAATGAAGCCAAGGGTTATATACCCAATTCTTTAGAAACTAGGGGTTACATAACTAAAAAAAGTCTTGCGGGGGTTATTTAGTAAACTCCCCCGTGAAAGTGAGTATGAAAGGTGTTGTGTAAAGTCTACCCAAAGCCTCCAAAAGTGGCGCATAAATATCCACCTCCCAGACCCCCAAATTACGTGACTTCCTCTCCTTTCTCGAATCGGTTTCCTAGGCTCCAAGTAATCAACAAAGTTGGACTTCTCTAATTCAATTAATGAACAAAACGTACAGCCCACTCCAATTAATACCAAGACCTTCCCAATTTGGCTTTTAGCCAATTAATTCCAAGGCTTCATCAATTAAATCAGTCACTCCACTCCAAGCACAGGCCCACCACTAAAGTCATCTCAAAAAGCCTCCATAAAATCCTCTTAATCAGGCCCAACAATTCCCTTGCCCATCCAAATAGATGGGCTGCACTCCTTTGCAATGATTTGGTCCGAAAAAGCTCCAAAACTTAAGAAAATGGCCCAACTGCATTATAAACACAAAAATACATCACGTCACCAATTTATATCAAATAAAAACACTAAAAACGGGGCCAAAAAAATATAAATATTAGAGCATAATGAACACGAACACATCCCCTTACATTTGTCCATTCACTCGTCCTCGAGAAATAAGAAAATCAAATGAAAACATCTCTCCCATCAAACACAATTGCAAAACCAATCATCAAACTTTCGCCTAAACAAATCTAGCAAATCAAACACATTACTCAATCACATGAAATTCAATCAATTAGTACAAAAATCATACCCCCGCGTGTAGTGTGAATCAATTAGTACAAAAATCATGAAAGATTTCAATTTTTATTATGAGTCCAGCGCCTCTTCTGGAATTCGAATCCGAATTCTCGAGCCCAAGTTACGCCTTCCGGAACCCAAGGTGCGCTAAAACACTTTAGGCCCTCGAGTCCCACAAAAATTATAATGGTTTAAGAACCGTATCAAACGAACTCAAAAACAAAAAAACGAGCATGCAATTAAGTATAAATCACATATTTCATGCATACCAAGTTGTCACAAAAATCGGGGTTGAAAACGGGGTTAAACGAATTAAAACGAATGAAAAAGGTTTTAAAACGTTTAAAAATTTAAACATAAAGAACATATCAAATATTAAAATATTGAAATAAATCATATAATCGCATACTTAATTAATTAAATGCACACTTAGCACACCCGTGATGTCGTACCTGGAAGGCCAAAAAGTCGGGATGTTACAACCTCTCCCCCTTAAAAAGGACCAGTCCTCAAGTCCTCTCCGCTCGAGTTTCTAGCAAGAGCGACTTCCTGTATTCATCCCAGGTTCGAGGTTCATGACGTCCCGACAAGGATTAGCCCGGAAAGGTCTTCTAGCACAAGGGGTTTGATTTCTTCACAGTGTTGATGGAGGGGCTCCTTCACAAACTTAGTTCCGACTAGGAGCAGCTTGATTTGTCTCGCACGATAAGAGGGTCTAAACGAGATTCATCACTCACCATTTGATTCATTTCAAGCTAACTCAAGAGCTCAGAGTTACACAAATGGCATAGTCACCGGACTTCCACCACTCGCAACTTCTCACGGTTTGTTGATTCGCCTCAAAAACTCAGTAGAAAACACGGCCCTCGACTTACCGCGGAGCTAGAGCACACGTACACTCAAAGTTATCTCTCGGGACCACGACGCAGCAACAATCACACGTGCAAGTAATAAGAAGGAAAGAGAGCCATACGCAAGTTATGGCCACACACACAAAATAGGCAAGTAGGTAACGCAAGGAGGTGGGTTACCCAAAATTAAACGATGCATGAGATGAGATGCCATAAATGTTTAGTGTACCTTTCACCATGGCCGAAATGTCGAGCTCGGTGACATTCTTCTATGCCTTCCAAAGTATCATCTTGAACTTGAACCAGGATCTTAGAGTTACGATGTTTCGAAGACCTCGGGTTCGGGGTCGGGTTCTTTAGCAAACTTTCACCATGTATCCAAATTCTCCATACTTGAAGCATTCCTTCAATCTCTTCCATATGATTCGGGTTGTCACAATAGGAGCACCCATTAGTTCCAAATGGGGAAGACATCGAATCAATTTTTCGGTAGTCAAATCTTCCTCTTCTTCTTCATGGTATTATTGATATTCTTGAAGATTTCTCGTAATATGAGTCTCTTGCTTGCACTCAAACTTGGACCGGATTCTCGTCCCACCTAAGGAGTGTGAGAGTTTATTCGCTGCTCGTCCATCTCTACTTGAACCGCCTTTCTTATCTTCTCGGATTATGTATGTACTTTTGGAGTTCGAAGAACTAGTTGAATTCATCTCTACGCCCTTGTAAATAACATCGAACTTTAGAGCAATCTTCACTAACACTCGATATTGCCAAACTCCATCATAAGATCACCCATCTTCTTCAATCCTCGCTCGAGACTTAAAACTCGTGAAGTTTTCTTACCGTTGATTTTGGAGGATATACTTGTAGCAAAATTCTTAAATAAAAGCCTCCCAAGTGAACTCTTCCCGAACTCTTCAAATTTCAACTTCGTTTTCTTGAAATACTTAGAAGCTTGACCTTGAATTTGAATGGAAGATATACCTCACCTTTTCTTGGAATAGCCCCAAACAAATCTTCCAAGACCATAATATCTAGGTCATTCCCTTTCTCTTATGAGGTCTCCGTCAAATCTTTTAAAACCATGTCACCTAGTATAACCCTTCTTCGGCTTTGGTGTCATCATCTTTAAATCACTTAGGGGAGTTAAATCTCTAAACTTCTTGTAGATCGAGAATACTTGTTTCCTTTGTCCTTTTCCCGATGATACTTGTTGGTGTTGAGATAACATCCTAAAATAAAACTACAATTCCAAGAGAATATCGATGCATGCGGGGTTTTAGTGCATGTTCATGTGAACAATTAAAACAATTAAAAGCACATAAGTCACGTTGAAGTGAGAGTGAAGGCAAACAAACACACATATTTCTAAGCCGAATGACCTAGACAGACAGACACGACACTAGAACTCCGGTTTTGCAACCTTGGAGCTCCGATAACACTTTAGATGTAACACCCCAAGAGCCTGACACGTGTAACGAAATAGAGAGTCCGTACATACGCCAAGCACTAGTGTACAGGAGACAAACAAAACCAAACCTAGGCTAGGCGATCTAGACCCTCAAACAGAGCATGCATAACAACAGACAAACAAGAGCGGAAGCATTAACGAAACAAACATAGGCATAGCGTGAAGCTATACAAAACTAGAACAACTTATATACAAACTTACCACTACGGCCAAAACTTTACAAATACACACTTCAAATTACAAACGTTCAAAGTACGGAATGCAGTATATGCTCTAGACAAAAAAAAATGCAGACTTGACCAACTCTACCACGGACTTAAAAGACAGCAAACCACCTAGCTCGAACCAACGGACCGGAACCTGCAAACTAAAAACATAAAGATGGAGGGATCAGTCACATTGACTGAGTGATGGGCTACACACGTACGCATACATACGTATATAGAGCACAACACATATCACAGAGGGGAATTCATGAACCGGGGTGTGGTTTTTGCATTCTAAAACATTTTCATATGTGATATTAGATGTAACGAGTAAAAGAGTTGGGCCGAAGGCCAAAACAACCAAATTTTAATAATTGAGAATCCACTCCCGTTTCATGAACGATTTCTTAACAAACTAACTTAACGGAATCAAACATAAGCAAACTTTCTCACAAAAAAGGAAATATGCATAGGGTAGTACCCGATCCGGATTCCCTATCCCACATCCAGGTAATTATGTATAAGAGTAATGCCCAGCATCCTGAGATCGTTGTCTCATCTCCCATAGCTGCTCAACGGCGTAGTTGAGAGAAAAACATTAAAAGATGTTCTTGGTTATGGGTTATCTGTGGGCTCAAACTATGTCATTATATATATGTATGTATATATATATATATACATTAAACATATCTTAGTCATATCGAATTAAAATAATTATGTTTTCAAAAAGCGAGCATTAGTAATTCTCGATTCGGGGAATTAGGGAAAACTCCCCAAATGTGGACTCAATTTTTAGTTAGCTCCCCAGTTTCAAATTTATTTTTGCTAACTCCCCAATTGAGACTCATAATTTTAGTTAGCTCCCTATTCTGTGTTATTTTACCAAATTGCCCCTGAAGGTATTTAAATGTATGATGTATGAAATTCACATAATGTAGTATAAAAACTCAAGAATGCAGTACTTATATCGTAATATGTAGTATAAATTTCGTATTATATAGTATAAATTAATGGATTGGACAAATCAGTATGATGTATGAAATTCACATAATGTAGTATAAAAACTCAAGAATGTAGTACTTATATAGTATTATGTAGTATAAATTCTGTATTATGTAGTATAAATTCATGGATTTGACAAATCAGCACATGTACGAGTTTAAATATGTTGTATGAAATTCACATAATGTAGTATAAAAACTCAAGAATGCAGTACTTATATCGTATTATGTAGTACAAATTCCATATTACGTAGTATAAATTCATGGATTTGACAAATCAGTGTGATGTATGAAATTCACATAATGTAGTATAAAAACTCAAGAATGTAGTACTTATATCTTATTATGTAGAATAAATTCCGTATTATGTAGTATAAATTCATGGATTTGACAAATCAGCACATGTATGAGTTTAAATATGTTGTATGAAATTCACATAATGTAGTATAAAAACTCAAGATGCAATACTTATATCTTATTATGTAGTATAAATTTCGTATTATGTAGTATAAATTTATGGATTTGGCAAATCAGCACATGTATGAGTTTAAATATGTTGTATGAAATTCATATAATGTAGTATAAAAACTCAAGAATGCAGTACTTATATCTTATTATATAGTATAAATTTCTTATTACGTAGTATAAATTCATGGATTTACTGTTTTGAGGGTAAAATAGTCAATGGAGAGCTAACTAAAATTATGAATCTCATATGGAGAGTGAACAAAAATAAATTTGAAAATGGCCAGCTAACTAAAATTTTTTCTAACTCATGGAGAATTTTTTGAAATTATCCCTTCTCGATTTGTCACAATAAGAATATTGGGCTTTTAATTAAATAACTTACATATCAAGATTAATAAAATAATAAGTTAAGTCTTTTCACTAAATAAAAGGCTTCTCCCTCGATGTCTTGCCCTGGATTTCAAGAAAATTAATTATTAGGTAGTGGCGTTTGAAAGAGCAGTACACAGAACCCAAATCCCTTCACATAGATGACGAAGAATATAATTAAATCAATAATATTTGTGGATAAGACATATAAGAATTATATGTGTATGTCACTCAGAAGATAATTCAACACCGTGTTATTCGCACACCACTAAAATATGATAACTTTTCTCTTTTGACTTTCATGCCGGAACCAATTACTATGATGCAATGTTTTCAAAACCGGACCGGAGGACGAATCGGTGGCCTTACTAGTTACCGATCCTATAGGTTCGACCGGTTCAACCACTGGTCGAACCGGTATGACATAATAAATAAATAATTATTATTTTATTAATTAAATATATAATATTCTAAGTATATAAAACAAATTTATAATTTTTAATACTTCAAAATAAAACAAATCACAATTTTTTAGACAATATATAAAAGAAATATTAGATTTAAAATATAAAATTATATATTTTCACACCACACACAACATTATATTTACTAAATAATTAGTTAAACAATTAATAACCTATATTTTACCCTAGAAGCCCAAGGCCCTATAAGCTGTTATACTAAACCTATTAAAATCATCACATCGCCGCAGTCTCAATTCTTCTTCATCATATCTCTTCTTCATCGCGATGTTCAGACTTCAGATGTGCAGCCTTCAGGTAATTAGTTCAGGTCTCATGAGATATTTAGTAAATTAAAAACTCATCCACAAATCGTCATAGCTATCTCTCTCTCTCTCTCTCTCAGATTCATAGAAGACAAAAATATAAAAAAAAAATCTGCCATTTATTTAACCGGCGGTCCGGTCCGAGTTTCAGGGCCAAAACCGCCGATTAACCGACCGGTTTTTCCGGCCCTGAACTGGTCCTGCTCCCGCTGGTTTTCTTGCCCCATTAGGACCGGACACGGCACCGATCACCGGTTGAACCGATCGGTCCGGTCCGGTTTTAAAAACACTGCTATGATGTTGATGTCTGATTTAAGTACTTTTCATTCTATTCTTTCCTAATTTACTTTTCTGGGTTGACATTTGAAAAAAGTCTCTCAAGCTTGTAATTTTTTAATCATGCTTCCAGATTTCCAATAAGTAGCTGTACTCCGCGAGGAAAATTTAGTCCGATTTAACTCGAGTGACCTAATCAATCATACAAATATGTATATTATTAATTAATTATTTTTTTAAAATTCAATCAATCATAACTATAATAATTATAATAAGCATACTCTTACATTATACTCGGAGCAGATTTCTTGCTATTTTTCCTGCTTCACTTCCCTGCTACACTAATAAAATCTTACCAAGTGTCAATTTTAAGATGTGGAGAATCTCTTAATTAATGTTATACCTGTTTTCTCTCTCTAATTTAACTATTAATTTTTTTTCTTTACTTTCTTTTCTCTCTCTTTTTTTCCCGATGATTTAGATTAGAAGCATAAACATAAAAAATATTAATAATAATAATAAAACAAAGTTTAGACAAGTAGATGACACAGACAATAAATTTCATATTTTCAAATTTCACATGATGTAAATGAAATAATCTTCTAATTGAATTGAAGAAGACAAGTATATCCTTGAATCTTTTGTTGAATTTTTGTAATTTTTTTGGTCTAATTCTTATGTTTTCTTCGGAGTTTTTGTTCTAGTAACTTTTGTATTTTTATTTTTATTAGATCTTCTTCTTTTATTACTAAAAGTTTGAGAGTAAGAGAAATAAGAAAATTATTTCATATCGTAAATTATGTTAAAAGAGAGTTATCAATTTATGTGCGAATTATGTTAAAAAAAGAAAGAAAGAAAATGATTGAGAAATACAAAATAAGAAAAATAATTGAGAAAAAAGAGCAATGTTTTTTTTTGATAAAAAAAGAATTTAGATTTTTTCGGAAATAATTAAAGAAAAGAAAATAATTGAAAGAAGAAATAATTGATAAGTTATTTGGAGAGAGAAAACAAAGAGATAGAATTCAATCTGCTCCGCATTATACTCACTTGATCCAATCAGATTTATAGAAATCCCACTTTATTTTGACAATAAAAAAACAAATCCCACATAAATAAAAAATAAAATGAAAGCCGAAAGTGCAAATTATGACCAAATCTTGCTTAAAAGATAAATATAAAAAAAAAAAAATACAACGGAAAAGACCAAATCTTGCATGGACAAACAGTATATACTATATAGTACTATAGTGCATCAACGCGTCGCAGCAACCAATGCTGACCTGAGCACAAGCTGAAGCCGCCACTTCTCTTTTCGAATAACTCTCACTGCCATGCACTATAAATACATTAGGAATTCATCCTTCTTCTCCATCAAAACTTCTCTCTCAAGTCTCCTTCTTTAATTCATCGCAAAGATCTCTACCAATGGGTTCTTTTAATGCAATATTATTTGCCCTAACAACAGCTCTCCTCCTCTTCGCACAAATATCCCAAGCACAGCTATCAACCACGTTCTATAGCTCCACATGTCCAAACGCAGCCACTATAGTCCGCAATTCCATCCGTAGAGCAATATCAGCCGAGCGGCGCATGGCGGCATCACTCATCCGCCTCCACTTCCACGACTGCTTCGTCCAGGGCTGCGACGCCTCCATCTTGCTCGACGAGACTGCAACCATCCAATCCGAAAAGACTGCATTTCCTAATCTCAACTCCGTCAGAGGCTATGGGGTGATAGAAACCGCTAAGGCTGAGGTGGAGCGCGCCTGCCCTGGAGTCGTTTCATGTGCCGATATCCTCACCTTAGCTGCACGTGACGCATCAGTTGCTGTAAGCATCTGCATATATATTCTTGTTCTCATATAATGAATTACCACCTAATTTAAAAGTTTAAACTATTAGGAAGGAATATCATTCTAGCATCTCTAATATCATATATAAATAATCATTTCAAAATACTTATACCTTTCTCAATAATGATCAATATAGGTTGGAGGGCCGACATGGGATGTAAGGCTTGGGAGAAGAGACTCGACAACTGCCAACCGTGATGAAGCAAACAGCGATCTTCCAGCTCCTGACGCATCTCTCGATAGACTTATTTCTGCATTTGAGAAGAAACAACTTACTCCCAGAGATATGGTTGCCTTATCAGGTAAATTTTAAACACATTTTTCAATATTTTCCCACAGTTTCAATACGTTTCATTTGATGTATTATATGCTCCATGCACGCAGGGGCACACACACTTGGCCAAGCCCAATGCTCCACGTTCCGTACTCGGATATATAGCAATGGAACTGATATTGAGCCCAATTTCGCCACCACCAGGAGGCGGCAGTGTCCTCAAAGCGGCGGCGACAGAAACTTGGCACCACTTGATTTGGTGACGCCCAATTCATTCGACAACAATTACTTCAGGAATTTGATGCAAAGGAGGGGTCTTCTTCAGTCGGATCAAAATCTTTTCAACGGAGGATCCACCGATAGTATTGTGTCTGAATACAGTAGGACTCCAGCAAGGTTTGCGTCGGATTTTGCCAGCGCCATGATCAAAATGGGGGAAATTGCACCACGGACAGGAACAGATGGGATCATAAGGCGGGTTTGCAGCGTTGTCAATTGATTACCAAGAAAAATGATTTCCAATTAAGATTAATGTTGGTTAATTTCATTTAGTAGTGATTTTATAGCATTAATTAATTGTATATCCAGTTACATGTATTTAATTTCTTTAGGTATTACTAGTGTTATTCTTTTGAATCAAATGTTGTTATATTTGAAATAATCATGGTTTCCAGAGTATTTTGTTTTTATTTATGATTAGAGTTTATCAATTCTAATTTAGATCCTAAGTAATTTAGTGAAGCCAACGAATTAAAGATAGCAAATTAGCAATTCAATTAGCATTACTATGGAAAGCAAACCATGCATGATGGGACTAAATATACTAGAGAATGACAAAGCAACGAAAGCAAGATGGACCGCATGGTGTGAGTCTCACATTAATTATTCTTTTTTGATAAAGGTGATGTTACTTTAATTATGAAGATAAAAAAGTTACGAAAAAGAATAAAGGATTAACAAAGTATAATTAACTAAATAAATATTAGTACTACGAGTCAGTACTCTAGAAGCAAAGTCATTGTTAAATTCTATTTTGGGCACCTTATACGCAATGATCTAATTAGTTATGTAACATGATTTTTTTTGTTTAAATTAAAGTTTAAACATAAAATATTGAGAAATAGATGTTCACAACAAATTTTTATTTGTCTGCAAAATAAATTACAAGACAAAATATATGAACAAAATATGTAATAATTTAAAGAATTTAACAAATTTAATGGAATAAATCCTAGCAAATCTATTCCTCTGATTCTTCTCTTCAATTTTGTATTCGAGGGCGTGAAGCTTATTCCCGAATACGTGGATTTGATCTTTTCCGAACTTGAAGGATAGAGACTACTTGGCGAAGATCTCAATCTCTTGATACTTTGATGAAATTGAAGAATCTCTGTAGTCGGATTTGAAGATCACGTTTGAAGAATACTTGAGGATGAATTTGCAGACTTAAAGACCGACGTGAAGATTTGATGTCGAAGACTTGAAGAACGGCGAGAAGATTTGAAGCCGAAGATTTGTTGATGTCGAAGACTTGAAGAACGGCGAGAAGATTTGAAGACTTGAAGACGAGGAGAAGAAGACTTAGCAGACTTGATGACGGAAGACTCGCGCACGTATGTAGACTTGATGGCGTGAAGACTCCTTTGATGTCGTTCTCTTCCTTGTCGATGTCGATCTTAATGTCGATCCCTTTGAAATGTACCCATAACCTCTATTTATAGGTGTAAGGTTGAATATTTTGATAATTATCTCTTCATTTATTTATTAGAAGGATAATATCAAATGTTTTATTTATTTATTTATCACTTTAATATAAATTTATATTAAAGAAAATAAATAAATGACATGTTTTGACTTGATTGGTCCACGTGTTGAAATATGCCACGTGTCTTCATTTGATTGGCCATAACCAATTGAGCTGCAAGGTTTGATTTGATTCGCCGGAACACTTCAATTTTGACACGTGTCGATACTTGATTTGAAGATAAAATAAATATTAAAATTATCACTTAAATCAACTATTTAAATATTTTATGGATTTTAATTTAATATATATCCAAAAAATATAAAAACAGAAAGAATTAAATTTGATAACTAATATTCATTTACACTTGTCGCGTTTCAATTCGACGAAAATTAATTCGTCTACAAATGCCCCCACTTCAAAGCTCGGCGAGAGACATGCTAAGCGGTCGACGCGGCGGAGTTTGAAGTACTTGATTCAAAATCTTCAAATTTAAAATGACTTTGGACGCCGTCGATTGCTATTGGAATTTGGACTTAAAATTTTAAGTCATCATGGGACTTGGAAGTATATGACTAATTCATTTGGACAAATATATATGGCCCAACTGCATGGCCACTTTTTTTAAAATTGCATAATTTGCTTCCAAAAGATCACGGCTTATCAAAGAATAAATGGACCCAACTCTTTCTAAAACAAATTAAATTGAAGCCCACTTATACCAACTTAAAGGCAGACATCATCATTACTATAATAGCATCATTACCATCATAGCATGGAGTTGGGGAACTCTCAGCTCGAAAGAATGTATGGCCCAACTTCTTTTTTTTTTTTTCCAATTAAAGCCCAATTCCATTTCATCCTCTTTTATTTTTGTTTGAGGCAAGCGATGCCTTTGACGATACAGAGCATCTCATCAGAACTCTGCTTCAGTTCCTTTATTTTATTTATTTTTTCCACAATCTGGAAGAATTTGAGTTATACTCCGATAACTTGATAGAGTTTGACTTGTGCTCTAAGAAACAAATAGACCCCTTAGAGACAACGCAAGATAATTTTCAAAATCCTAATCAGACATAGGTTCACGCCATCTTACCTATAAATAATCTGCTTGTTTCGGTCATGGGCAAGTAAATTTCGGCAACTGGGTTTGGTGAACTACATCTTCTGCACGTCTTCATCTCGCTTCTTCCCTTTCATCTCTGTCAGGCTTGATCTCTGCACGAACTACATCGTACCCCTTCGCCTCAGATTCTCGCTGGCAACGTGTTTGATGAATTTTCTCAGAGAAACGTGAGAAGCAACTTGGACATAAATTGGAAATCAAGAGCCAAGGCAGGTTAATCATGCCTTATCCAACATCTGTATCTGCCCAAAAGCCTACATATTTAAAGACATAAATTCAGTTCGCAGGCTACGGGACTCACACAATTTTCCGCTCCTCTTTTTTTTCTTTTTTATTTTATTAATTTGCTGCTTTATAAATCTCTCTTTTTTTTTCAGGAAGCAGGTCGATCGAGGGATATACAGAGAATTCGGCAGAATCCGCCAACTGCATTACTTTTTGTTGAGACTTCGTCATCTAGATTCTCTCCATATCCAATTTTTCTCCTCTGAACGACATCGGCATCTATCGAAATCGACACAGGTTTCTCTCTTCTCTACTCGCGGCTTCATCCGTCTTAGTCACGTTTTATGGCTGCTCTACGTACCGAAAACTATCCAGTTAAATCTGCGAGCTTAAGGCATACACCTCGTTCTTCCTTTCTTCGCGTCGGGTTCGATCTTCATGCGAAATATACTGCGCCTCACATGCTCACCAACTGTCTGATGAATTTCCTGCGGCAGAGCCTTTTGGTCATATTCGACTTGCTCTTCCGCCTTCGCGTCGTCGCATCGTTGTCAATTACTTCAGCCGCATCATCAATTTTAAAGGCTGTCACATCCTCTTCGGTAGCATTCGACTCGCGTCGTCGCATCATCGTCAATCACTTCAGCCTCTTCACCCAATCTTCTTCGACCGCATACGACTCGTTCTTTTGCCTTCGCGTCATCGTCAATCACTTCAGCCTCTGCACCCAATCTTCTTCGGCCGCATTCGACTCGTTCTTTTGCCTTCGCGTCGCACGTCGTCAATTATTAAGGCTGCTCTAGTCAATTTTCTTTAGCCGCATGCGATTCGTTCTTCAGCTTTCAGCACTTCGCCTCGCACATCGTCAATTATAAAGGCTCCGCACCTAATTTTCTGCGCAGCGCTCGTTCCTCCGTCTTTGCGTCGCACAGAACTTGTTTTATCTTTTATTTGCTTCATGTTTTGACTTCATGGGTCGCAACAGGAGACATGCAAGTCTTACACCAATTGCAATTTGCTTTGTCACAAATTCGATGACTTTCTTTTGTTTTGCCGCGCATTGAACTTCTTTTTTTTTTTTATTTGCCTTTGCGGATTGGAAAAGCAATTTGGTTGACCTACTTGCTGCATTAATTGGTTTTGAAAGAAAAGAGTATTCAATAGTTAGGCATATTCTCAGAGCCCAAACACCCAAGACCCAACCCTTTAATATCGATTGGTTTGCCTTTAATTTGTTACTTCTCTTTCCACGTAAAACTTGCCTCTGCTTAGCTAATACTTTGTCCTTTTTTTTTTTTTTTTTTTTTTTTTGATTTGACTGGCGGTCAAGACTTCGGATTTCGGCAACAATCATCATTCTCATTTTGTGGAACTTCATCGCTTTCGAATTTCTTTGGTAGCGATACAGTGAAGTATTCCTCTTTTATTTTTATAATTTTTTTTTTGATTTATAGAGATGATTTATTGATCTCGAATCTTTGTTTCATCTTGATTCTTTATAGGCAATTCAAATCTCTCAAGATGTTCATGGAGGATCACGCCGAATCATCTCCATGCATCGCCATCAACCGCGACCGTGACAGCTTCAAAGTCAAACCTACTTCTTGTCCACAAGTCGGCTATCGATCTTCACTCTCCTAAGCCTATTGCTTCGACACTAGTCAGAGGAGATCACGACAGAATTATATAAGGATCACATCGACGATTTCTTTCGTTCGACAGCTATCTTATTGAAATCTTCTCTACATGATGCTGACAACTCGACAACGGGCTTCTCCCTCCCCGATGTTTTATCCGCTTTCAGAGGACACGGTGCCACAGAATTTCACTTAAGTCGGCCTATAGCTCAAAAGATTATTGGCGCCGAGCTATGCTCACATTTGGATCCAAAGAAGCATATTCTCGAAGTACTTGTCGAAGCAGGGTGAATCATCACTCCACGGGAAAGGAATTTGTCGCGGCGTCCAAAAGTTGTTGATTTTGCTAGAAACTGTGACAAGTGACTTGGGTGTTGAAAGAGTTGGAGACACCACATGAAGAATTTTGACAAAATGTAGCAACTTTGTCATTTTTTGTATTCCTTTGGATCATGATGTAAAAGTACTCCGTTTGTGGAATAAAATTGTCCTTTCATATCTTTTTGTGTCTCTTTCTTTTTTGTGGATTTGTTCGTCGTTCTAAAAATTATTAATTATTACGGTTCTGAATGACTGCAGCGTATGCCCCCAGAGTTGAAATTTCACGAGCTTGTCGAAACTCCCAACCCAAGTAGTTTTGAAAACGAACTCAAATTTGTTTAAAAATATGACTGAACTTGAAAATTTAGTATTCAAGTTGCCTACGTACCCCCAAAGAGGATCAAGTCATAACGTAGTTCAAAGTTTTTTTTTTTTTTTTTTCACAGTTTATACTCATGCAAACAAGGAGTAACATGCAGTTTAGGCTCGTACGTTAAGGAGCATTCTCCTTCATCTATGATGGTATTTTTTTTTGGAATTTGACTTTCGGATTTTGACACGTAACTTGGCTTTATCCATCAGTTTGTTGTTTTTGCTTGGAAACACATTGTCGGCTTCTCCGAGAAACGCAGGTGGAAAGAAATCCCCAAGAGTTGCAGGATTTGGCTTGCATACCTTTTTCTAATTTTTTCCGAGTTGCTCGAGAATTCTTCGAACTTCTTGGTGGATTTCGTCTATTGATCTTGGTTCGCATTGGCTTTTCCTTCGAAAGTAGTGGAAGAACTTGATCAACATGTTGTTGTAGACTTTTTCGGTGAGTCATGAGAATCCATTTGTCGCCATCAGTAGCTTTGTTGAGAGGAGTTGCTTCTTGTTCACTTCTTTTGTCAGCAAGCAAGTTTTTCACCAAAATTGGGTTTAGACTTCCAAACTGAAGCATTGTCGATGCCCCCGCGAGTTCTGATGGAGGAAAGATCATCTTCTTACTTTGAGAATTGCACAAAGGGTTCCTAGTTGTGATCAAACTGGCATGGTGCACCTCAACAACATCTTCATCTTCCCCGTCATCACTGTCATCATCTTCAAGGATTATTTTTCCTTCACTGGCCAATGACATTATCTTTTCCTTGACCACGAAACACTTTTCGATAGGATGACTGATAATTCGATGATATTTACAATATTTGGGATGAGTCACTTTGCTACTTTCTTCAGGGCGTTTTGGCTCGGGCAATTTGATCAACCCTCTTTCAACGAGTTCATCGAAAATATGCGGGACATCGGCGTCAGCGAAAGGGTATTCTTTTTGTCGTTTTTCTATGAGAGTAAGCCAATGATTGTCGTTTGAGTTGTGTTGGTCTCCAAAATTTCTGTTCTTCTCAATACTTAGAGGCACTTTTGTAGCAACTGAAATGGCCATGGGCTCTTCGGTAGAGGCTCTGGAAAACTTCTCATTCTTCCAACGATCTTCTTTTTCTCTTTCTTTTTCTCCTAGTGAAAATGCAGGTTGGTGATTTGCAATACTTAGTTCCATATCGTGGGCACGAGTAGCCAATTCCTCAAAAGTACGAGGTTTGATGCCTTGAAGAATGTAGAGAAGCCCCCAATGCATTCCTTGAGTACACATTTCCACTGCCGATATTTCGGAGAGTCTATCTTTGCAGTTCAAACTCAGTGCTCGCCAACGGTTGATGTAATCTATGACCGGTTCATTCTTCCATTGTTTCGTGTTTGTCAACTCGATCATGCTTACTATGCGGCGAGTGCTGTAGAACCGGTTGAGGAATTCCCTCTCCATCTGATCCCAACTATCGATTGATTCGGGCTCTAAGTCGACGTACCAATCGAACGCGTTTCCCTTAAGTGATCGCACGAACTGCTTGACCAAATGATCTCCATATGTCCCCGCATTGTTGCAAGTTTCTACGAAGTGGGCGACATGTTGCTTCGGGTTACCTTTACCCTCGAACTGCTGAAAATTCGGTGGTTGATAACCCATTGGCATTCTTAGGGAATCGATGCGCCTAGTATATGGTTTCGCATATAATGGAGAATTCTGATATGAAGCGCTATACTGAGCTCGTATCGTGTTGGTTATCATGTCCTGCAGTTCTTGAACAGATAAAGCGGCGACAGAGTGATTTGTCCTTGCAGAGTCGTGTTTTTTAGAAGGAAAATTCACTTGCTTTCCATCGGTGATTTGAACTGAAGGAGTCTGAGGATTGCGACTAGACTGACCAGGATCGTTGTTTTCTAGTTTGCTCATGAGTTGGGCGATTTGGAAGTCCTTCTCTTCCAAAGCTTGTTGCAGATGAGCTATTGCCTGAGCCATTTGCGCAACTTGATCTTCATCTGTCATTGTTTCCGTTCCCTTAGTATTCCCTCCAAAGGGAGTTTCCTTCGGGTTAGTTTCCTTAGGGGTCGGAGGAGTCGAGCCATCAGATGATTTTGAGTCGTTGAGATGACCATGTGTAGAAGATTTCGAACTTTGGTTAACTTCCTTATTCTTTGGCGCGAGTTGATCCTTCTTAGGAGCCATGAAGAACTCTTGGAAGTAGGAATTCAATACGGAAGAGAAGAGATGAGAGGTAGGACCTGTCCCACCGGGCGTGCCAAAATTTGTTCACAACAAATTTTTATTTGTCTGCAAAATAAATTACAAGACAAAATATATGAACAAAATATGTAATAATTTAAAGAATTTAACAAATTTAATGGAATAAATCCTAGCAAATCTATTCCTCTGATTCTTCTCTTCAATTTTGTATTCGAGGGCGTGAAGCTTATTCCCGAATACGTGGATTTGATCTTTTCCGAACTTGAAGGATGGAGACTACTTGGCGAAGATCTCAATCTCTTGATACTTTGATGAAATTGAAGAATCTCTGTAGTCGGATTTGAAGATCACGTTTGAAGAATACTTGAGGATGAATTTGCAGACTTAAAGACCGACGTGAAGATTTGATGTCGAAGACTTGAAGAACGGCGAGAAGATTTGAAGCCGAAGATTTGTTGATGTCGAAGACTTGAAGAACGGCGAGAAGATTTGAAGACTTGAAGACGAGGAGAAGAAGACTTAGCAGACTTGATGACGGAAGACTCGCGCACGTATGTAGACTTGATGGCGTGAAGACTCCTTTGATGTCGTTCTCTTCCTTGTCGATGTCGATCTTAATGTCGATCCCTTTGAAATGTACCCATAACCTCTATTTATAGGTGTAAGGTTGAATATTTTGATAATTATCTCTTCATTTATTTATTAGAAGGATAATATCAAATGTTTTATTTATTTATTTATCACTTTAATATAAATTTATATTAAAGAAAATAAATAAATGACATGTTTTGACTTGATTGGTCCACGTGTTGAAATATGCCACGTGTCTTCATTTGATTGGCCATAACCAATTGAGCTGCAAGGTTTGATTTGATTTGCCGGAACACTTCAATTTTGACACGTGTCGATACTTGATTTGAAGATAAAATAAATATTAAAATTATCACTTAAATCAACTATTTAAATATTTTATGGATTTTAATTTAATATATATCCAAAAAATATAAAAACAGAAAGAATTAAATTTGATAACTAATATTCATTTACACTTGTCGCGTTTCAATTCGACGAAAATTAATTCGTCTACAATAGAGTTTGAGCTCCACTGATTAACTCATGTAAGAGCAAGCTTGATTTCATTCTCATATTTACTTTAATAATTTAAAGATTAAATATAGTAATATAATTAAATCCTGAATGCGTTTTTTAGTAGATTAATTTCTCTTGAAATTTCCTTAAATACACTTGTTTTCTTATAGTGAGGACCGAAGTCAGTCGTCGCAGATCATGATAACCTTGTCATGTTGTATTAACGTTTTAATGTACAAATTCTAAATCTTGCCAAAAATAAAATTAAAATTAAGCCAATATACTTGTACTATTAAGTCTTTTATGTTCCAAATAATTTTGTGTAAAATAGATGTAGAAATAAAACTAAACTTTATATTGGATTTTCTTATGATCATAATTGTGTAGTGAATATCCATGATATTTACATAGGCGTCTAAGAAAAAAAAATTAATTCAAATTACCCGACTTGACCGAACTCAATCAAGTGAAATGACAAGTGCATTACACTTATCATTTGATTTCTCATTCTCTCTAAATTTTCTACCAACCACATGACAAGTGTAAAAAACTCGCCCCTTTATCACACCGATCTAGTCGAGTCAAGCTCGGATTAGAATTACCCGCACCAAAGGTGGTTTGGCCACCTCAAAAAAGTTCATCTAAAGTGGATTTGCATCGTTACATGTAACATCCCACTCGTCCGGCCATACAAGTACGTTGTCTCGAGAGTGTTACGTGCGCATTTAAATTATTTAACTATGCAATTATATGTTTAATATATTGCTTAATTTATACTCGTGAATTTATTTGAACTATTTGTTAAGTATGTGTTTAGAATTTTGAACGTTTTTGCCTCTTTTGCCTCGTTCTTGATTTGTTTGAACCCGTTTTCGATTCTAATTTTTGTGACTACGTGATATGCATGAGTTATATGTGGTATGAACTTGTTTACATGCTCGTTTTATGTTTTTAAGTTCGATTGATACGGTTCTTGAACCGTTTTATTTGTTAGGGACTTGAGGGCCTAACTTGTTTTAGCGTGCCTTGGGTTCCGGAAGGCATAACTTGAGCTTGGGAATTCAAATTCGAATTCTGGAAGTGGAGCTGGACTCATAATAAAAATATGGAGCTAAGAACCTAATTTTGTAATTTTCTAAGTTCGTTTGACCCTCCAAATTTCGCCCGTACCGAGCCTCGCACCCGTTTCTGACCACCCTTCACTAAAATAGCCATATCTCCCTCATTACTTGACCAAATTAAGTCAAACTTGGGCCCACACTCCATTAACTCAACCCTCTATCCCCCTCCATCAGCCTCATTTCGATCAGCCCCCAAGAAAGAGAAGGAATAGTAGCTGAAGCAAGAGAAAAGGGAAGAGCCCATCACTATTCACCATATCAAGAATTTGAGTTCAAACCTTGATCAATCTCTTCCAACTCAAGAGTAATTAATATTTGTGCTCCATATTCCTTTGTGATCATTTTAACTATAAGTTTGCAAGATTTCTCCATGATTTGCCAATTCTATGGCATATATGATGAATAGTAAGGGTTTGAAGATTAATGAACATTGAAGTTTTTGCATGAATACAAACTTGTATGAACTCTTTGCGCATGTACCATGTTGTGGCTCGTTTTTACCTTGAATTTTGGCTTGAAATGCATGATATTTTGATACCTATACTTGCCTTAATGTGTTACCTAGCTTTGGTTTGGATTTGGAGTGGTTTCATGGCTGTTTTGCATGTTTTTCCGCGAAGAGGACGAAGCAGGGGCAAGCTAACGGTCGTTACTCACCCCTGAGGCTCTTGTACCCACTAACGGCTGTTAGTGCGGTTGGAAGGATGGGACTAACGGTCGTTAGTCCCCCAGGCTTTGTGTTTTTGTGCTTTGTTCGTTTGTACTACAAGAAAACAGGCGAATTCCGAGGGAATATTTCCCTCGGAAATGTTAGCGCCAAGATTAGCCGCCAAGTTTTCCGAGGGATTTCCGAGGGAAAATTCCCTCGGAAAATTAAAACATATTTAATTTTTAAATTAAAATTAGTTTCCGAGGGATTTCCGAGGGAATTATTCCCTCGGAAATGTTCTAATATTCAATCTTGAATTTTCCGAGGGAAAATTCCGAGGGAAAATTCCCTCGGAAAATTAAAACTTAGTAATTTTTAAATTAAAATTAGTTTCCGAGGGATTTCCAAGGGAATAAATCCCTCAGAAATGTTCACATATTTTAAATCTTGTATTTTCCAAGGGAATTTCCGAGGGAATATTCCCTTGGAAAATTAATACTTATTTAAATTTTCAATTGAAATTAGTTTCCGAGGGATTTCTGAGGGAATAATTCCTTCGGAAAGGTTCAAATGTTAAATCTTGAATTTTCCGAGGGAATTTTCCATCTTGAATTTTCCGAGGGAATTTCCGAGGGAAAATTCCCTCGGAAAATTAAAACTTATTTAATTTTTAAATAAAATTTCATGTTATTACATTGATATTTTAAAGTATGATTTTCTTTTTTTAAATACAATCCTTGATAATTATATGCATTATTAGTAAATTTGGTAAGCTATGGTAGTTATTATATTAATAATCTTTAATTATACATATGTAATTATACTTTCGATAAGTATTTCGAACGATATCAATATAGAAGTTCGTGTTCTTTTCTCGCTCGTCCATCACCAGATCTGTTGTTCTTGGTTAATATAGTTCCAAGATCTGTTAGTAGCTCTGGTTTATTTATGGTAGTCGAATTTCATTTAGCTAGATGAAAATATTAGTGGTTTTAGTTTGAATGTTGAATTTTTTTGAATTTTTTGAGCAATTAGTTTACCTCTGTATGTGTGTTTTTGCTAGAGTATGTGGGCTTATTTTAGTAAATTGATTGAAACTTCTGTGTTCAGAAATTGTAAGGAGAAAATTGGTTGTCAGATTTCAGAACACCAATTCGCACTTCTTAAATCTTAAATTGAATTAATATCTTAGGCTCAACCCTCTGTTTTTAATTTTTTGGTAGAAAAAATTGGAATATATTTCAGAATTTGGTTAATTATTTCATTTGCTGTTTATTGTGATGATGATTGATGCTAATGAACTCATTTTCTTCAGAAAGACAGTGACATTATTTGCTTCAATCTGTTTCCCTCACATAATTTTCCTCTCAATCTGTTTCAACAAAATTACTATTCTTTTCTCATAATTTCAAATGTTATATGTTTTTCTCATAATTTCAGATGGTCTTAGTGTTCTGTAATTATGTGATTGGTTTATTTGTTCTATGTAATTCTGAAAATGGGGATTTATTTGTTTATTGGCAACGGTGGTGATAGCGTTTGAGGCTTGGAGCTGAACAAAAGTAACGAGGATCGGATTAATATTACTTCAATTTTCAGTATGTTGAATTATGTTGTTGGTTGCTGAAATCCATTGTCAATGGTCTCTTGTAAGAATGAGCTTATTTCTTTCATTGTATTTGCTTCTTTTTTCTATTGAATGGCTCCATATTTCAACTTGCTCGAGGTTTGTTCAGATGTTCTTTATCACTAATTTCGACCTTATATTAATTTTGACTTCTTACCCTTAATATTTTTCAGGTTTAATGTTTGCTGAATGTCGAAGGGCGTCTGTTAATTTGAATCTTTATGAATGTAAGTGGTAGTGTTTTTCACTTGATTTTTTGATTTGGACCTTCGTCATTTGAGAAGATTGCTATGAATATAATATTATTTGTGAGGATGATGACAATAATGCAGTGCTGAAATTTCCTTGTTCTTTATTTTCCATTAGTTTCCATTTCTTGGCTCCATTTTTCTTAATTTAAAACCAATGCATTGGATGAGGTTAATCTAACAATTGCTTCCCTTGCTTATTCACTTTCTAATTGATTTGAAATGTTACATTTGATTTGTCTATTTCTATAAAGTGCAGATATGCAGTTATATATAAAGGTAACGGATTCTGTAAGCTTTATCATTTCTCTTGTTCTTCTAATTATATTTCCAAGTGTCAGTATCAAAGATTACATTTGTTGATATTTTTCCACATTGGTCAAGACTATGGATATATTATTGGGCAATACAAAAGAAATTAATAGAGAGATGATGTAGTATTTGTACTAATTAATAGAGAGACGTTGTAGTATATGTAGTTTAATTGAGTTTGGTGTATCGCAGGAGGGAAGCCTATGATATTGGGTGTTGGATAAAAGAGAGCTCATGGAGTAGTGAAAAAGATGGAACTTCATGGTTTTGTATAAGTGTGTTGAATTATGAATTTGTATTTAATATGTTTGTGTTTTTTACATAATTTTTGTAGTATGATAGGATGTAGTTTCACTTGAATTCAGCGTGAGTAATGTTTGAAAACATGATGTATGATTCGGATAAGTAATATTTGAAAACAAATAGCATGATTTGGATTTAGTATCATATATATATATTTGTATATACAAGGATGTTTGGATATCAGTGTTAGGAATAGTGCCCTAGAAAGCCGATTGTATATCCGCTTTGTGCTTTTCCTTATTGTAATCACAGACAATCTTTGAATGAAATAACGAATTGAGGCAACACTTCTTTATATGCTCTTGTTTGGTATGCGTTTACTTTATCTGTGCATGTATGAGAACTCCCCTGATCCTGATGACTTTAGGACTCTACGATTTAGGTGAAATGGTTCATGAAACGAGCCCTATATCACATAAGTCATGATTAGTAAAATACTCCAAGCCGATGAGTCCTACAGACAGTGGGAGTGTCAACCTGACTCCTCTAAGGCTTGCTTGTGGGATCACGCCCTTAAAAAGGACCACCTTGTTTCATGGAGGTGCAAAGTGTATAGTTGATACGTGCGTGATACATGAGGGTGCTTACTTTAATAAGTAAGTTCACTGAGGTGCCCCGTGTGAGAACATTCCTAAATGGGAAAGGAAGTTTCTATTTCAGGAAATAGAAACTTCCAGATTAGGAAATATCTCACGAGTCATTGATGTGATTAATTGATCCTTAGACTTGAGGTTCCTTGTCACTTTATGAGTTAACTCTGTAGTCTTAGGTATAAGCTTTAAAGGGTGTCGCCTTAGACAACTGATTCAAGGCTTATGCTGGGGCTGCACAAGTGATTCATGAAAGTGAATGAGAATCAAGAAAGGACCTACACTTGCATTTGCAAGGTGATCTCTTATTGTGTAAGTCATTCATATGCCATATGGAGTCCTTGGCCAAGGCAGTAGATCAAGACATCAAGAAAAGCGTTTCTTGGATTGAGATCAAATGGATATGAAATGCACTTAGCTTTAAGACCGGATTATTAGGGTTCTGATTATTCCCTTACCCTAGATCTTGGTTGAGAGATAGTAAGTAGGAGGATTGTATCTCACATTAATCAATGACTTAAAGGTTCTGTCGAATCCGAACATTCCAATTCAGCTAGGGGTTAAACACCTGTTGCTAGACTATGGTCGTTTAATCTGTGGACTGATTAATTAATTAGTGAATTAATTAATTAGGGTCACTGCTAATTGAATTGAGAACCTAGAGGGTCACACACAACAACTTGGTTACATGAGTTGAGGCTTTAAAATGATTAAACGAGTTAATCGGGCCAAAGGATTCCACACGTGTGGGTCACGTGCGTGACACGTGTCCTTCATGGACACGTGTGCATGTGCGTGAATAATTATTTGGTGATTAAATAATTAATATGTTAATTATTTAATAGACTTTGGTTTAATTTTGAATTAAAAAGAAAGTCTTATTTTGGAGAAAAATAATCTAGTTAATTAATTAGATAAAAATAAGTTATTTATTTTAAATAAATAAAGTATAAAATTATCCAAAAATAGTTTGGATATTTTTAGCTCTCTTAAAGTTGATTTGAATTAGAATTCAAAGTCAAAGTTGGAAAATACTTGATGATCAAGTAATAAGAGAGAGAGGGACCAAATCCTTGCCCAACAAGGATTGGGTTCGGCGTCCCTCTCCCTTATCTATATATAGGGGAGCTCAAGCTCCCCTTTAGAGCTAATTGGCAATTCTTTTGGTTCATGTGTAGAACACCTTCCTTTCTCCAAGATCAAATAAACTCTAGGTAAAGCCTAAACACTAACTAGAGAACTAGCATCCTTACTAGTTAGATTGTGATCAAGTTGGTGGACTATCTCTAGAGAGCTTCAAGTTAGAAGTTTGAAGATTCGAGTTTTACCAAGGAGAGGGGATCAAGCCGCGAGAAGAGCGTTCTTGGGTGGCTTGAAACGCTTCAAGAAAGAATAAAAGAAAAGTAAGTTTTCTAACTCTACGAATTTGGATACACGGTTGCGAGTCCAAGATCCTTTTGTTGGAAAAATTTTTTAAATTCCGCTGCTTTCTGATTCGTGTTCTCCAACAATTGGTATCAGAGCCACCTCGTTAATCGTGTTTCTGATTCGTCTCAATTATTCTGAATTTGGTAGAAATTCTTAGGCTTAGATGCGAATTAGGTATTCATGAGTTCTTTTAGAAAGCCTGAAATACGAAACTGTAACTTTTCCTGAATTTCTAAAACTGTTTTCTCAAATCGTGTTTTTGAAAATTGTTTTAGTTGAAATTTATCTAAATCGAATTTTAATTGAAACGGGTTTTGGAGAAACCTAAAAAAATACGAAACGAACACGAAATAGGACGAGCCTAGGCGTGTCAGCCCGTCGCCACCGCCCAGCCCTCCCGTAACCGCGCTAGGCGCGCCCGCTCGCCTGTCCCGCAACCGCGCGGGGCAGCCGCCCGCACCGTCCCGCAACAGAGCGGGACGCCCTGGCCGAGACCACCCGCCATCGGGCGGGCAATGCTGCGCGCGACAAGCGCAAGAGCCGCGCGCCCAGCGCGCGCACGCGGGCAGCAATTGCCGCACGCTGTGGGCACAGAGGGCGCGCGCGCGCGCGCCTGATGCCGCGCGGCGATGCCCTCCCTTGGGCGGGTGTTTTCGGGCCAATCTTCGTGTTTCGTGTTTCGCGTTTTCGGTCCTTGAAAATCCCGACTTAATTTTTTTTTAATTTTATCTTTTAAAATCAGTTTTGCTAAAATAAAATTATTTTAAAATTTTTGATTAAATTGGGATTTTTGAGAAATTAAAGCGATTTGGATTTTGGAAAAATTATTAACTTTATTTTCTGAAAATAAAGAAAGAATAAAATTATTAATTTTGGAAATTAATTGGAATTTTATTGGTTTATTGTTTTTCGGGTTTTATTGAAAAGGCTCTTGAACAAGAATTGCATCTAAGTCGTGTTTTAAGTCATTAGGACTTGAAACAAGAATTTTAATTTATTGGCTAAATTTAAATTCTCGCAAGAGCATGTTAGGTGATCATGGGTTTAGACTTATGTATGGTTTTAATTTATGCACATGGATGATTTAAATTGGGGTTGGAGCCCTATAGTTGCGTTTTTCAATTGAGGTTAGAGCCTGACTTATGTGCGTACTGTTATGTGATTTATTATGTGGCTTTCCATATTACTGTTTTTGAGGCCGGGGTATGCCCCGTGTAATTGTCTAAGGCCGATATGAAGATTGAGCCTTATTACTTTATGTCTTTTTCCTTTTATTGTAATTTGAGAGTAGAGATAGGTGGTGAGGTTTTATTTTCATTTTGGAAACAATGCACCCATGGAGTAAGATGGACCACATTCGAATAACAAGGAGGCCATAAGTGAAGACCCCTCAAAATGTTAGGGAGGGGAATCTCAATTGTAAAAATGTAATAGAGATAGGGCTCGTATTTTGTTACCGCTTTCCCTTATGTGATTTAAACTGTTTATGTGGCATGTATGTTAGAACTTGTGATTGTGGAGTGGCTCCCACATATCACGCATAAGATAGGTAGAACCCATGATCATTACATGTTAGTATCATGCTAGGACATGTTATCTATTTATGTGCTTGTTTGAAATGCATTTAAGTGTACTTGCATTAATCAAGACTGATAAAATTGGATAACATATATGTTGGTGAGGTCGAACCGGACAACTCTCCGGTTGATTCGAAAATTCCCATTAAATATTAAGCTAATTTCGAATAAATAGGTATTTAATTCGAGGTGCAAATTTTGAATTAAATTCCTAGCATTCCATCAATAGGTTTTAAGTTTAGTAAGTGAAACTAGTTATTGTCCGCGAGTCGTGGGATAGCTAGTGGAGCTTATTAGTTCTTAGTTACCTAATTGATCATTTTAAATGATCAATATTTCATGGTCAATTTTAGCAAAGGCGATGTCCGCGAGTCGTGGGTCGTTCGAACTAAGTTTTGATCATGATCTTATGATTGATGGGTCTAGCTTAACGCCTAAGTAAATATGGATGTCGCACGAGTCGTGGGTCCATATTGAAAGATAGGTGATGCAAAAATAATTACTAAGAGTTCTAAAGGTGTTAGAATTGGTAAGTTGTACCTACCTAGGGTTCTTACTTAGAATGTCCGCGAGTCGTGGGTTCGAGGTAAAATGCCTAGGATCTTAGTACCTATTGGAAACGTGTTCCTCTTAGATCTTTGGGAATTATAGATCTTTGAAAAACAATGGGAGCTACATTAGATTAAAGACCTTATCTTTTGTATATCGTTATAATTCAGCATGCTCACTAGTTCTCTGTTTTACCATTTAGGTCGTAGATTCTGTGATTCTCTACGTGTTTTGAAATGGCAACCAAAAACCCTCTTGTATCGATCCTCGAGTCAAACAAGTTGACTGGTCCCAACTATTCTGATTGGCTGAGGAATCTAAAAATCATTTTAGATTCTGAGAAGAGAACTTATGTTCTCTTCGAAGGGGAGCCTAGTCCCGAAGGGGAGGCTCCCACTCGGGCCGAGCGAGACGCGATTCAGAAGTGGAAGGATGATAATCTCCAAGCCCGTTGCCTTATGTTGGCTAACATGTCTCCGGACTTACAAAGGCAACATGAGGCCATGGAATTCGCTTGGGAGATTTACGACCACTTAGAGCAACTTTACCGCCCTCATGAACGTGTTACAAGGTATAACACTTCAAAGGAATTGTTCCACTTGAGAATGAGGGAAGGTTCAAGTGTCCATGAATATGGACTCAAGTTTCTTGCCCTTACTGAGAAACTTGCCTCCATGGACATGCCACTGAAAGATGAGCTTTCAGTGGATTTGTTGCTAGCTTCGCTCCCACCATCATTCAACCCATTTGTCCTTAACTTCAACATGAATCATGCTGGTGCTACTGTAGCTGAGCTTATTAGTCAGCTTGTGACTGCTGAAAGCACGATCAAGAAGGACAATAAGGTTTTGATGGTGAATGCTCCATCTTCCTCTTCTGGGCCTTCTAAAGATAAGGGCAAGAAAGCCCAAAAGAAGACGAAGAAACCCCTTAGGCCCACTGGTGGAGTTTCGAAGGGGAAGGCCCAAAAGAAGAAGCGTGATCAGAAAGAGGATGTTTGCTTCCATTGTGGCAAAGCGAGACATTGGAGGAGAAACTGCCTAGAGTACAAGGCTACTCTAAAGAAAGGTATCTTTCTCGTTGAAATAAATCTTTCTATTAATTCTAGTTCTTGGGTACTTGATACCGGTTGTGGAACTCATATCTGTAATGATGTACAGATGCTAAGTGAAGTCCAACAACTCAAAGAAGGAGAATGTATCTTGAAGATCGGCGATGGCTCAAACGTTGAAGCTCGAGCTTTAGGCACAATTAGATTAGATTTAGGTAGTTTTGAGTTAGTCTTAAATAAAGTCCTTTATGTACCGAGCATTATTCGTAATATAATTTCTGTTCCAATTTTAGATTGTGAAGGTTATGAAACTTATATTAAGAATGGTAAATACTTTATCAAACGGAACAACTCTTCCGTTCACATCGGTACTCTAAGTAATGGACTTTATCTAACTCAGAATATTAATATCATGAATATACAACGAGAAACGAAGCGTAAGAGAGATGACAAAGTTTCAGCTCCCTTATGGTACGCTAGATTAGGACACATTTCCCAGAACAGAATTAGCAAGATAAAAACTTTAGGATCATTCTCTGAAAATGATCTTAAGGAGTTAACTTCTTGCGAATCCTGTCTCAAAGGAAAAATGTCCAAAGTCCCTTTTAAAGGAACTGTGGAACGTGCCATTAAGGTTTTGGATTTGATCCATACTGATGTTTGTGGACCGCTTAGTGTAAGCACAAAAAACAATCATCAGTATTTCATAACCTTTACTGATGACTTCAGTCGGTATGGTTATGTATACTTGATGAAGTATAAATCTGAAGCTTTTGAGAAATTCTTAGAATTTCAAAAGGAGGTTGAGAACCAAACTGGTCACAAGATCAAAGCACTTCGATCTGATCGAGGAGGCGAGTATCTTAGTGAAGAATTCCTTAATCATCTCAAAGATAATGGGATTGTCTCTCAGTGGACTCCTCCGGGAACTCCTCAGCTTAATGGAGTTTCTGAGAGAAGGAATCGAACCTTACTTGATATAGTTCGTTCCATGATGAGTTTCACTAACTTACCACCTTCTTTCTGGGGTTATGCCCTAGAAAATGCAGCAAAGATTTTGAATCTAGTTCCCTCTAAGTCAGTCCCTAAAACGCCCTATGAAATGTGGCATGGTAAAATCCCTAGCTATTCTTACTAAAGAATTTGGGGTTGTCCTGCTTACGTGAAGAGGACAGTGGGAGATAAGTTAGAATCTCGTTCTAACTTATGCTACTTTGTAGGTTATCCTAAGGAATCCATAGGATACTACTTCTATGATCAATCTGAGCAAAAGGTGTTTGTTTCCAGAAATACCACTTTTCTTGAGGAACCGTTCCTTAAAGAAAAGAAAGGCAAGATCATAGAATTAGAAGAAGTACAAAGTGATCCCACACCACCCACTGAAGAAACGTACCCTTCTGATCAACCACAACCAATCACGAATTTCGATACACATGAAAATCCTCCTCTAAGGCGTTCTGAACGCACTCCTAGACAGCCGGAGAGATGGTATGGATTCTTCCATGAAATCTCTCAAAAGGATAATGAACCTTTAACATATGAGGAGGCACTTTCAGATTCTGACTCTGAACAGTGGATAGAAGCCATGAAATCCGAAATGGACTCCATGAACTCCAACCAAGTTTGGACCTTGGTAGATTTGCCTGATGGGGTCAAACCCATAGGTTGCAAATGGATCTTTAAGAGAAAGCTTGGAGTTGATGGAAGCATTGCAGCCTACAAAGCAAGACTGGTTGCAAAAGGATTCACTCAAAGACCCGGCGTGGACTTTGATGAAATTTTTTCGCCAGTTGCAATGCAAAAGTCTATTCGGATCATGCTTGCCATTGCTGCGTATTATGACTACAAGATATGGCAAATGGATGTGAAAACTGCCTTTCTCAATGGTGACATTGATAAAGACATTTATATGGAGCAACCCATAGGTTTCACATTCAGTGGGAGTGAGCAAAAGGTTTGCAAACTCCAAAGATCAATCTATGGATTGAAACAGGCTTCTAGGAATTGGAACATTCGATTTGATGAATCAGTCAAAGCGTTTGGCTTCATTCAAATTTTGAATGAATCCTGTGTGTATAGAAAGGAATTGGAGACCTCAGTGCAATTCTTAGTGCTTTATGTTGATGACATCCTTCTTATTGGGAATTCGAAGGATGACATGAAAGTAACTAAGTTATGGTTATCGAACCAATTCGAGATGAAAGATCTTGGTGATGCGTCCTATATCCTTGGAATTAAAATCTATAGAGATAGATCTAGAAGGTTAATAGGACTATCACAGTCGATGTACATTGACAAAGTAATGAAGAGATTCAATATGGAGTCAGCAAAGGTTAAGAACCTTCCTATGAGTGTAGGAACATGTCTTTCAAAGAAGATGTGTCCTAAGACTAACCTTGAGAAGGAAAGAATGACTCATACACCTTATGCATCAGCAATAGGTAGCATAATGTATGCAATGTTATGTACTCGACCGGATGTGGCTTATGCACTTAGTGTAACAAGTCGTTTCCAATCTGACCCTGGAGATGGTCACTGGGCTGCCGTGAAGAATATTCTTAAGTACTTGAAAAGTACTAAAGATTTATTCTTAGTTTACGGAGGTCAGAAAGATCTTACTGTCGAAGGATACTGCAATGCAAGCTTTGCATCTGACTTAGATGATTTTAAGTCAATGTCAGGATACATTTTCTGCCTAAACGGCGGAGCAGTGAGTTGGAAGAGTTCCAAGCAAACAACCACTGCAGATTCGACCACTGAGGCCGAATACTTAGATGCAAATGATGCAGCTAAGGAAGGTGTTTGGATTAGAAACTTCATTCAAGAGTTGAATGTTGTTCCTAGCATGAAAGACCCCATTACTGTGTTTTGTGACAACACTGGGGCGGTTGCTCAAGCAAGAGAACCAAGATCTCACCAACGAACCAAGCACATTATGAGGAAGTATCACCTAATCCGTGATATTATCAAAAGAGGAGATGTGCAAATTGAGAGGGTCACATCAGTAGAGAACGTGGCAGATCCACTTACTAAACCCCTTAGTCGAGAAACTTTCCAAGGTCATCTTCAGAAGATGGGACTTATAGTAGCTCTAGAATGGCTTTGACGGGCAAGTGGGAGATTGTTAGGAATAGTGCCCTAGAAAGCCGATTGTATATCCGCTTTGTGCTTTTCCTTATTATAATCATAGACAATCTTTGAATGAAATAACGAATTGAGGCAACACTTCTTTATATGCTCTTGTTTGGTATGCGTTTACTTTATCTGTGCATGTATGAGAACTCCCCTAATCCTGATGACTTTAGGACTCTACCATTTAGGTGAAATGGTTCATGAAACGAGCCCTATATCTCATAAGTCATGATTAGTAAAATACTCCAAGCCGATGAGTCCTACAGACAGTGGGAGTGTCAACCTGACTCCTCTAAGGCTTGCTTGTGGGATCACGCCCTTAAAAAGGACCACTTTGTTTCATGGAGGTGCAAAGTTTATAGTTGATACGTGCGTGATACATGAGGGTGCTTACTTTAATAAGTAAGTTCACTGAGGTGCCCCGTGTGAGAACATTCCTAAATGGGAAAGGAAGTTTCTATTTCAGGAAATAGAAACTTCCAGATTAGGAAATATCTCACGAGTCATTGATGTGATTAATTGATCCTTAGACTTGAGGTTCCTTGTCACTTTATGAGTTAACTCTGTAGTCTTAGGTATAAGCTTTAAAGGGTGTCGCCTTAGACAACTGATTCAAGGCTTATGCTGGGGCTGCACAAGTGATTCATGAAAGTGAATGAGAATCAAGAAAGGACCTACACTTGCATTTGCAAGGTGATCTCTTATTGTGTAAGTCATTCATATGCCATATGGAGTCCTTGGCCAAGGCAGTAGATCAAGACATCAAGAAAAGCGTTTCTTGGGTTGAGATCAAATGGATATGAAATGCACTTAGCTTTAAGACCGGATTATTAGGGTTCTGATTATTCCCTTACCCTAGATCTTGGTTGAGAGATAGTAAGTAGGAGGATTGTATCTCACATTAATCAATGACTTAAAGGTTCTGTCGAATCCGAACATTCCAATTCAGCTAGGGGTTAAACACCTGTTGCTAGACTATGGTCGTTTAATCTGTGGACTGATTAATTAATTAGTGAATTAATTAATTAGGGTCACTGCTAATTGAATTGAGAACCTAGAGGGTCACACACAACAACTTGGTTACATGAGTTGAGGCTTTAAAATGATTAAACGAGTTAATCGGGCCAAAGGGTTCCACACGTGTGGGTCACGTGCGTGACACGTGTCCTTCATGGACACGTGTGCATGTGCGTGAATAATTATTTGGTGATTAAATAATTAATATGTTAATTATTTAATAGACTTTGGTTTAATTTTGAATTAAAAAGAAAGTCTTATTTTGGAGAAAAATAATCTAGTTAATTAATTAGATAAAAATAAGTTATTTATTTTAAATAAATAAAGTATAAAATTATCCAAAAATAGTTTGGATATTTTTAGCTCTCTTAAAGTTGATTTGAATTAGAATTCAAAGTCAAAGTTGGAAAATACTTGATGATCAAGTAATAAGAGAGAGAGGGACCAAATCCTTGCCCAACAAGGATTGGGTTCGGCGTCCCTCTCCCTTATCTATATATAGGGGAGCTCAAGCTCCCCTTTAGAGCTAATTGGCAATTCTTTTGGTTCATGTGTAGAACACCTTCCTTTCTCCAAGATCAAATAAACTCTAGGTAAAGCCTAAACACTAACTAGAGAACTAGCATCCTTACTAGTTAGATTGTGATCAAGTTGGTGGACTATCTCTAGAGAGCTTCAAGTTAGAAGTTTGAAGATTCGAGTTTTACCAAGGAGAGGGGATCAAGCCGCGAGAAGAGCGTTCTTGGGTGGCTTGAAACGCTTCAAGAAAGAATAAAAGAAAAATAAGTTTTCTAACTCTACGAATTTGGATACACGATTGCGAGTCCAAGATCCTTTTGTTGGAAAAAAATTTTAAATTCCGCTGCTTTCTGATTCGTGTTTTCTAACAATCAGAAGTGCCATGCAGTTATATTTTGTATATATAATAATACAATTATAATAATTAATAAAAATAAAAAATATAATAAATTATATTTTGAAAATTCCGAGGAAATCCATTGGAAAAATGGAAAAAATGAAAGTTCAAAAAATATTCCAAGGGAATAATCCCTCGGAATTCCCTCGGAAATTTCGAGGGATTTCCAAGGGAATACCCTCGGAAAAAGGCAAAAAAAAAAAAAAAGTCTAAAAACTATTCTGAGGGAATAATCCCTCGGAATTCCCTCGGAATATGTTTTATGAGGAGTAAATATAAATAAAAATTCTGAGGGATTGACCTTGCCAAGCAAATTCCGACTCGGGATAAAAATCTAGAGATTTTCCCTCGGAATTCCCTCGGAAACTGACATTTTCCGAGGGAATCCCTCGAAATTCTCCTATTTTCTTGTAGTGTTGTTTGCCCATTTTGCTCTTTCCCCACCCCGTTCTTGATCCCTATGTGTTATATAGGGGTGTGCATAATTTGGGAAAACCGGCCGAAGCGACCGAAATCGAAATTTCGGTCGGTACCGATTACCGAACCGAAATTTCGGTTCGATATTCGGTTATAGTTTTTTGGACAACGCCTCTCATTGACCACTGATACTTGGACTTCGAATCAAAGTTTAACATATATGGTTTTGACTGGTCACTTCATTGATGAGGATTGGAAATTTCATAAAATAATTCTCAATTTCATTCCATGTCCTTCACATAAAGGTGATGAAGTAGGATTATTAATTGAGAAATGCTTGCTTGATTGGGGTGTTGATAAGATCTTTACAGTAACTGTTGATAATGCTTCATCAAATGATACTACCGTAGCTTACTTGAGAAGAAGATTTGTTACTTGGGGTACTTCTATTTTGGGTGGGAAGTATTTGCATATGAGGTGTTTGGCTCATATTGTAGCTCTAGTTGTTAGAGACGGGTTGAAAGAAATGAATAAATCTGTTGAACGTGTGCGCACCGCGGTAAGATATGTCAAGCAATCACCTGTTAGATTGAGGAAGTTTAATAATTATGTGGCTGAAGAGAAAGTGCAAAGTAAGAAAGCTTTGTGTCTAGATGTTCCAACTAGGTGGAATTCAGTTTATATGATGTTAGAGACAGCTTTGATTTATCAGGGTGTGTTTGATAGATATGAGATTTGTGATGCTGACTTCCGGGGTGATTTTACAGCTGGTGGAACTCATGGAGATTTGGGATTGCCATCAAAAAAGGATTGGGCCATGGTGGATAGATTGGTTAAAGTGTTGCAATATTTCTATGAACTTACTCTTCGAGTTTCTGGTTCTTTATTTGTAATATCTAACACTTTTCTTGATGAGATTAGTGACATAGATGATTTGCTAAAGGAGTGGTTCAAGAGTAACGACGATGTATTGATAGACATGGCAAAGAGAATGAAGCTAAAGTTTGACAAATATTGGGGGAATATCTCAAAGATGAATATGATGTTATATGTTGCCGTGATGCTTGATCCCCGTCACAAATTGGAATATGTTGAGTATGTATTCAAGAATATGTACGGTGAGGACACTGGACAAAACATGATCAGTTTGGCAAAAAAAGCCCTCTTTGATGTTTTTGAAAAGTAAAAGGAGCTTTACTCTGCTACACTTCCACCATCACGGACTTCTTCTAGTTCATCTCCTTCGGATAGTAGTGATGGCAGCTCATCTCCTTTATCCGCAACTAAGCGAGAAAGAAGAGCTGCAAGGGCAAAAAGAAAGAAATATCATAAGATTATATCAGAAATTGGAAAAGTCGATCAATCAGAGGTGGAAATGTATTTGAATGAAGGGATTGAGAAAGATTCTGATGACTTTGAAATCATCGATTGGTGGAAACTGCATTCCCCTAGATTCCCCATTTTATCTAGATTGGCTCGTGATTTGCTTGCAATGCCAGTTTCTACCATGGCATCGGAGTTGGCATTTAGTACCGGGGGGGGGGGGGGGGGGCGCATCATTGATGACTTTAGATCTTCATTAACTCCAAAGATGGCACAAGCTTTGATTTGCGGTCAAGATTGGCTTTGTCGTGGTCCTACCAAATCATATGAGGAAGAATATGAGTTCATTCAAAAAATTGAAGAAGGTATGCTTTAATGATTTATGCTTTTTGTAAATCTATTTTTAATTTAAACATTTAATAATATTTATGTTTTTTTTTATTGTAGGTTTGGTGTCCATTGTTGGAACGGAGTCAAATATCATCGGATTATGATGGGTTATTCAACTATGTGTTCGGTAATTGGTAAAACCTTTATTATTGTGATAAGTTTGATCATATATATGGTCTTTATTTTATCTTTGAAACATAATTGCAATGTATTGTTATTGTAGGTGGGACTGAGGTAAGTTTGTTGAAGAGTTTCTGCAGTTCTGCTGGATCATGGATGACTGTGAAGACTTGCAATTTATCACTTTTATTTCAGTTGTGTGGGATGTTTGTTGTATTTTCATTGTGTATTTGCAATTTGTATTCTAAACTTAATGAATGGTGCCAGCCAGCGTGATGATGGATGCTTTTAAATATGCACTCTGAATGGTTTGTAATGTTCATTTAATCATATTTGTGTTACTGACTTCAGATTGCAAGCAGCAGGTTTTTTTGCCTTGTTTTTCCTTTTGTTTTTTTAAAAAAATTTCCTATTGAATTTCGGTTAAACGGTTTTTAACCGAACCAAACCGAAATATTTTCGGTTTTTACCGAACCAAACCATGAAGTTTGGTTCGGTATTCGGTTCTGTAGAATGGAGTATCGAAATTTCGGTTCGGTTTTACCGATTGAACACCCCTAGTGTTATATACATATTGTATGATGCGTTATATGTTATGTACTAAGAGTGCGGTGTGTTTTAGATGCGTTTATTTGAGCTATGATCTTATATTTCTTACTTGTTACCTCTTTTAATTCTTTGCCTCACTTGCGTTCTTTTCTTGCCTTATTGAGTATTGTATGGCCTCTCTTGCTTCTTTCCTGATTTGTATGCTTCGTTAACTTATTGTATTATATGTTATGCTCCTTGTTATGAACTTATGATGTGATTGGTGCTTATATGCGAGCTATGATCTAATGTGACCTAAGTGCTATCTTATATCATCTCATATGCATCATTTGCATTCATATGCATTTGACGAGTGTCTAATTGGTGCATATTGAGTCTAAGAGTGTCTTTTGTTGTTTGCTTTGTTCTTAGGATCATTTCGTGGGTAACGAGGTGGTTCCGTAGGTGTGTTCCAGTTGGTCTTGTTCGGTTTATTTGTCAAGGTGAGGTTTCTTTCTTTTAGTTATTATGACCTACAACCCCACATGAGTTTTAAGCCTGCATGCGACTTATATATATATATATATATATATATATATATATATATATATATAAATAGATAGATACGTATTTTGTGGGATTTGGTCCGTTTGTTATGAAACGTTTGAGAAACTCTTTTATGTATATGTAAGTTATATTTTCGTTTATTTGTTTTGGAAAAGGGGTTAGCGTGTGTGTTTTGCACTAGCGAGAATTGACTTTGAAAGATAAGTCTTTGAATATGTATATACATTTTGTATTTTGCCTTGGGCTCCGGAGAGATTGGTTCAAAGGAGCCCCAGGACGGTGTTGGACCGTCGGGTTACTCCCGAGTACGGTCTCCACTTTGAAAGGATCAACCCGGAGCCGACTAGGAGGTTGGTGGGGGATGGAATCCTTGGGCTTGAGCGTCATGAAACTCACGACCCTTACATATTAGTGTGGATGGTTAGGGTGTGCACAACCCTTCCATCATCCGGAGTAGCGAAGGTATGTTTGCTTTGATTTCGTTTGAATATGAATTTGAATATGATATGAAGGAGGTTGGTTTAGAAACTCGTAGTGGCCGAGTTTTGTGTTTTAGATTCTGAAAATGATTCGTGAAACGGGAGTGGATTCTTAATTTCTAAAATTTGCTGATTTTGGCCTCCGGCCTTAACTCTTTTCTATATATAATATCACGTGTTAAAATGATTTGGATTGCAAAAACCACACCTCGTGAGCTTTTATGACTTTGAATATGCTCTGTTTTATGCATATGTACGTGTGAGTGTGTCAGCTCCCTCACCAGTCTTTAGGACTGACCCCTCCTCGTTGTCTTCTTTTTCCCCTTTGTTTCTTGAGTTTTCAGGTGCAGGGTTCAGTTCGTGCTAGGCGGTGGTTTTCTTTTGAGTTGTTCGAGTCCGAGTTCGAGTCTTTTGTATTATGCATCTCTACCTTTCCGCTTTGGTATTTTGTATAATTATGAATATGTTTAAGAACTTTGAATCATGAGAACTTGTATGATTTATTGGCCCGTGGTTGGCATAATATATATATCCTAAATTCATTTGAGCATGTACGTTTATATTTGTTGATCCTGGTGCTTCTGTATTTTATTTCGTTGTATGTTGCGCGCTCTGAATTAGGGTCTAGACTGTCTTAGCTTAAGTGTGATTTTTCTTGTCACCCCGTTCGTTGTAGCTTGATTTGTATGCTGAGTCTCTATTTCGTTACACTTGTTGGGCTATGGTGCGAGGAATGTAGTGCTCTGCGCTCCGGGGTGCTACATTACATGTACTGCACGCGACATTTCCCGAACAGTTTAGGAATTTTTAGTATATAGAGTTCCGAAAAGTACATATAATCTCTAAGGTTTGATGGTTTGTTCTTGTCATTTCTGACGAAAAATGATGTTTCTAAATGATCTTTAGTCAAATTATATCCGAATACCTTGAGGTTTGATCTATGTATAATTAGTTCCTCCATTTTTATTTATTTATTTTTGCTATGTAATTGCTAAGTTTTGATTTGCTCTTCGATTAAATGTGGAACTTTCCTTGCGATGTAAAGAAAATTCAACCGTGTTGAAGGGTTGATGCTGTCCCGAGCTGTAATTCAAAATCCAAGTAGCTAGCAAGAGTTGGGCGCCCACCCCTGGTATAAGTACAACTATGAATGACTTGTAAGGAAGGCTTTATCCATTTTTATTCATTTCTTCTCCTTAAAATCCTGTCTTTTAACTAATAATTTTCAACAGCCATCTTAAAAATATTAAGTCAAAATATTCACAATTCTCGAATAAAAAGTAAATTTATAAAGTGAAAGTGTGATGAATTTGCTCGTCATAGACCATGAATTGGGGATTGAAATTATAATCGAACAATCAAATTAGTGTTAATTACGCGTGAAAAATATCAGTTATACTCAATATTAATTAGTTTAAAACTTAAAAAAAAAAATCAATCTCATAATAATATATTTTTTTAAAATTTTTAGATTAAACTTAACCGAATATGCATTAGAAATTTCGAATCGATTTCTGGACAAAGAGGTTATTGTACTTTCTTTTTCTCAAATATATATCACTTAAAAATTTTGATGCTTATATTTCTTGAAAAAAAGGGATATTAAAAAGATAGTTTGTCATTTAAAAAACAAAATATATCCTAATGAAAGTTTATGTAAATACTAATTACTGATAGGCAGGCATAGATCACATAATCCTTCTATTATACTCAATACACTCGTACTCAGTTTTCCGCACTAGCGAATTTGTGTGCATTGTTCGCTTTAAAACGACTTAAAATTTTAGTTCTTAGCACTGACGAATTTGTACACATTTCTCGCTTTAAGAAGACTTAACATTTATTTATTACACACATATAATAATATGAAAGATGAATTTTAATTATTTGATTTAATATATGATTATTATAAAATGCTGAAATTAAGTTATTACTATCAATAGTTAAATAAAATCAAGTTTTTATAAATAAAATTAAATAAAATAAAATTACATTATAAATAAAATTATTTATAATATTTTTTATTAAACGCGTTAAGGCAATCTCGCACCCTCATTTTATTAAAATTTTGCGAATTTGTGCATTCACACTCGCACACACACTCGCTCGCGTATCAGCATTATGTGACCTAGGGCAGATAGGTTTAATCACGCAAGGCATAAAGTCAAAATTAGGTAAATCAAACTGTTCAAATTCCAAAGCGTTCCGACTTGCAATCATGTTACCTTGTTTAGTAAGAACTAAGAAGCATCGACATAGTCGCATACTGGGACACGGTGAAATCAACATCTACATTTCTTAGATCCCGACAAGAACCAATGCTTTTCACATCATAAAACGGATCTGATTCAACGTTACGTTTGATGATTTAGTTTCAAATAGAATAACCTTTTCTTAGGTTTTTCTCTTTAAATCTCTTTTCACACATTCGAGGAGCCCATGTGTAGTTTGGCAATATTATATTTATTTTCTTTAATCAGTTCTAAGGTGGGCCTAAGTTAACCAAATAATTTTGACTCCAACAAACTAATATAATCGAGGGACAAGAGTTTTATGTTTATGGTGTTATTTTGTTAAAAATTTAGTTGAATAATTAATGAAATTACAATTGTAACACATTTACTATATGATTAATTAATTAAGATTCTAGCAAACTGAGTCCGATCTATAATCTTTCAAATTTAAAAATGAAAAATAGAAAGTGTACAGAATACAAGTACTGAACATTAGGATTGCAGAGAGCGACTTGGTCAGCTCGAAAAGTTACAAACTTACAATGTATAATTGCGAACAATTTCCTTGCTCCTTCCTAAACAAAACTATTATACAACTTATATGGCAGTGTTCAAACGCTTAAATTAACGTAATTGACTTTTTTTCCACATTTCATTATTAGCTGTCAACCCGTCCCTGTCAAAAAAAGCTTCACATAAAATACCCACACCCGTTCTTGACCGAATCCAATCATACATTTTAAGCAATAAAGTACGCAGTAAAGTACAGACAGACCGAATCCAACGTGGGGGAAAACGGAAATAGTTGAACTTCACGATTAAATTATGCAGAAACTTTTCTTGTAGTTTTGGCCTCTGAAAATGGCAGCAATTAATGCGTTCAGGCATGACAACAGTGACCAACTTACACCACTAGCTTGTCATTTTTTGCCCTATAAATTCACTCGCACTGATCCATCTTCTCCATCAACTTATACACCAAAGTTCAAGCGATCTTAATCACACACGTACTACGTTTTATTCATCATTTTCTCTTCTAATTATCATAATGAATACCTTCAAGTGTAATCTTTTTGCGGTTATATCTCTTGTGCTGATTTTGGTATCCAATGTCGCTACGTCTCAAGCGCAACTATCTGCCACGTTCTATGGCAGAACTTGCCCGAATGCGGTGTCTGTAATCCGAACATCAATCCGGAGAGAAATAGCCGGTGACAGGCGCATGGCGGCTTCCCTCATTCGCCTCAATATCCATGACTGCTTCGTTCAGGGCTGCGATGCCTCCATTCTATTGGACGAGACGGATTCTATCCAAAGTGAGAAAATTGCATTCCCAAATGCCAATTCTGTCAGGGGCTACGATGTCATAGAGGCCGCGAAGCGCGAAGTGGAGCGCGTTTTCCCTGGAGTTGTTTCATGTGCTGATATACTCGCTTTAGCAGCGAAAGATGCCTCAGAATATGTAAGTATATATTCCCCTAGGAATGGTGTAAATTATTTTGAATATAAAAAGTGAAATACAATATCAGATCTAGTCTCAAATATGTATAAATTGCAAGCTTAATTAATTATTGTAAACATGAACATATGCAGGTTGGAGGGCCATCATGGACAGTAAGATTGGGAAGAAGGGACTCTACCACCGCAAGCCGTTCCCAAGCTAACACCGATCTTCCGAGCCCTTTTGCCCCCCTCAACGATCTTATTTCTGCTTTCGGAAAAAGGGACTCAGTGCTAGGGATATGGTCGCCCTATCTGGTAATTAAATAGAAAATATTTATATATGCATCAAATTATTAGGTTAATGGGATTAATTACCTGATATTGTTTCAGAGTACGCAGACTTTCCTCAAGTTTGAGAAATTACAAAAACTTCCCCTTGAATACTCTTATACTTGGCCTTACGCATGCTATATAGTTATGAGCTTAATATCAATGTTAATCAACAATTATCAAGGACATAATAACATAAAAGTAAATTAAAGAACAAATCATCGTCCCAGTATATATTCTCGAAGGGAAGTTTTAGTGATTTCACAAACCTCCCGTGAAGCTTGGGTAATTAAACCGAACCTTAGGGGATGTCACTGTAATTATTCCTAAATTAATAAAATATGAATTAGTGTACATACAGATTTAATGCTTTCCACTATTATTAACTGGGTTCCTTAACTATTGCAGGATCACATACGCTGGGTCAATCTCAATGCTTCTTGTTCCGTGGAAGAATATACAGCAATGCAACTGATATAGATGTCGCCTTTGCTAGCACCAGAAGACGCCGATGGCCCCAAACCGGTGGCGATGCAAATTTGGCACCACTTGATTTGGTCACGCCCAATTCATTCGACAACAATTACTACAAGAACTTGATCCAAAGGAAGGGTCTTCTTTAATCCGATCAAGTTCTTTTCAGCGGAGGATCAACAGACAGCATAGTCTCCAAGTACAGCAGAAATCCACGAATTTTCGCAGCTGATTTCGCAGATGCTATGAGGAGAATGGGGGAGATTCCACCAACACAGCAAAATGGAATCATAAGAAGGATTTGCAGCGCTGACAACTAGAAAGAAATTCCTCATCCATTGATTGATTAATTGCATTCTTTCATAGTCGTTCAAGTTGTTGCATTCATGCCAAATTTTCACATTCATTTTTTCATTCAATAATTGTACATCCACTTAACTGTTGAATTCATTTCAAGTGTTATGCTTCCATGTAATTGTTCTTCAAACATTACAAACAAACAGAAAACAAATTACTAGCTAGAACAGAAAGGAAGATAAGAATCTCTCAGACATTACAAAACATTTCTTAGGATTGTAATCTGAAACTGTATGACTTGCCCCCTGCAAGTTTAAAGTTTATCAGTATAATTAGAAATAGACCCCTAGGTTTAATCTAATTAAAAAGAAAACCTTTATAGTTGAAAAATCATGAAAATCATTCTCCGGTTTTACAAAAAACACCCTAAGAAAATTACGAATAACACATTGCTCAAGGTTTATTTTGCAATTTTTCAATTATGAGGGGTTTTTTCATAGTTGGGTTAAATCTTGAGATCGGGTTCAAAATTTTGCAGAGTTTATTTATGTCTCAACTTATGTATTTCACATGTCATTCAATGAGAAATGAAGAGGAACAACTAAAAAATGTATTCTCTTCTATGATGCACAGACACGGACACGACGATACGGATATGACACGACACGGACATGACAATACGAAATTTTAAAAAAATTTAGGACACGACATGGCTCCGACACGACTATTTATATATAAATAAATAAATAAATAAATTATATATATATATATATAATAAAATATTTATTAAAATATTCAATATTACAAACTTAAAGAACACATGTAGCACCCCGCACGTGAGGCACCACATCCCCCGCACTACGGCTCAACACGAGTAACGAAATGGTAAATCCGCACCCGTATCAAACCATAGCGAACGGGAGACAAACATAAAACCCTCCTAAGCTAGGCGGAACTTAGACCCTGCAATAACAACTAATCAACAAAATATAATGCCTCGGAAAACTAAAACTCAAGCATACAAACCATAAGCAGACTTGGGCTCTTCAGGCCTCTTTTAAACTCATAATCAAAGCCCAACAAAAACAATTCAATAGCAATTATACAAGAATCAAGTCCATGATCTTACAAGGTTGAATCATACACAAATTAAATACATAAGGTGAATGCAGAGACGCTTCTAACTTAACTTGACCGACTCAAACTCAACATAACTCCGCCTAGCTCGAACTTCAAAGCCAAACCTGCACGCTAAAGTGTTGGGGAGGGAGAGGGTCAGTCTCTAGAAGACTGAGTGAGCAGGAGCGGTACATATATATGTAAAACATGCACATGCAAGTCATAAATCCCGAGCAAGGTTTTATTTAAAATTAGTTCCCAAAAAGGCAAGAGAATGACCAAGCAATACTCGGATTTTATGACTAAACATATTAATTCATTACGTTCATAAATCATACATAAACATAAGGCTCGGCGAGTGAGCGTGCATTATCTCCAACCAAACTCCGACCGTGTACGACAAATATCATTAGTACATTAAATAGGTGATCATGCAATATATCATAATACACGCAACCATATATCATATCCTAAAACATATTCGTTTGGGCAATTCGTGTCCCGGCCTTCCCGCACGGTGCCTATCAATCATAACATAATCATAATCATAATCATAAAATAGTTCCAACCTTCTTCCTCCGGCGGTGGACGGGTTTGCAAGGCCCGACCACCTAAACATATCATTGTGGCTATGAGGTTCATGAGGCCTCAAAGCCCGGTTAGCGTTTTCCCGTCAAAAACTCCTTGACGAGGTCCGTTTCGCCGTAATATAGTGGAACTAGCACATGGATCACCGTCGGCCCATGCCTCCCCGGATAGCCACATGTACTAAGTCCCTGGGCCCGTGCAATCATAATCATGTCTCGCCAAAACATATGCGCCATACATAGGATACATACTATAAGAAAACATACCTTACCGTGCAACTCGGCTTATGCTATATATGTACCTCTCCGTGTCATCCTAATCCGTAGCTAGCATGAAGACACACGGTTTGGAGCATAGCCTCGTTGCAAAACTATTTTAAGCTTATATATGCCCATACGTATAATTTCAGAAGAATTTACTCAATGACTCCGCGTTGTAAAGATAACATATATATACACATAAGGTTTTAGGCCAAAACTTGTCACATAAGGGTTATAGGGTTTTATACATAACTAGAACGAAAACACCCTCACCTGAACCGTGACGATACAAGGATACGAGTACCAAGTGCCTGAACGAACAAGATCTCTCCACCCTGAAGATAAACTGTACAAAAGACAACATGACGTGTTCGTGAGACTCGAGACTCCAATGAACCATATAAGACGCACGGCATGCATGAACATGATATGAATGCTTAACAGATGATATTATATCATAAAATGTTCATGTGCACTATTAAAGAATTTAAAACATATAATCAAACCATTCGTTCATTCATTTCATTTAATTTCATAAATTCATAACATTCATAATGCATATCAATTAATCTAAAATTCCATTTAATAATCATAGCAAGTAATATTCATATTCACAATTAGAATAGGATAAATACAACGTTCAATCAACAATCGGTAAATTAAATACGCGAAATAATTATCAATTAATTTCAAAAATTGAATTAAATCAAATAATATTTAAAATATATAATAAATATATATAATATAATAAACATGTAGTAATTATATAATAACATGTGTATACATATAATATATATATATATATATATATATATACGTACTCATGCATATATATATATATATATAGTACATGCATGCAAAATATTACAAAAATCATGCATGCACGTACACACACAAACATATATAATAAATATTCATGCATGCAATTACACAGCCATGCATATACACAAGCATGATTAGATATATATATACTGTAACAATACATGCATGCAACAGGAAAAGAATTCGCAGGCAACCAGTTCAGGAAAACGGGGTGACACCCCCGTGTCACCACCCAAGCCCAAACCGAGACACCCCCGTGTCTCGGTACAGCAACTTCAGGCCAACCCGCACCCCTGTTCCGCGCTGGAAAGGCAAGAACGACACCCCCGTGTCTCGTACCAGCAACAGCCCCTGTTTTTGGCAGAAAACGCAGCAGCAGCGAAGGCGATACACAAGCAAGAAAAGCAGCAAAACTAGGCATGATAAGCTGCAAGAAACTTAACTAAAACACATGCTACAAGGCCATGAAATTTGACAGCAAAAGCAAGAAGGTTCACGGCAGTTTTTGACAGCAGATATTCACGCCAAAACAGAGCAAGGCTACGGAAAAACAGAGCAAGAAGGATTCTCTTCATCTCCATCTATTCATATCAGTTAAGGCCAACAAATACTCAGCCAAGAAACACAAATTCAACATATAATTCAGTTCCTAAAAGAGCTCAACCGTGAACAGCAGTCGTACGTGACATTTCATGGAAATTTCTCAAAGTGCCATAAATGATATCTCATTAATACTTCAACCAGCAAGAAATCAATGATCATAAATGATATGAGGATGTCAAAATAATCATTCTCAATCTTGGAATCAATCAAAACCATCAAGAATTGAATAAGATCAACAAATTTGCTCAAAACATACTAAATTCGAATTCAGCCAAGAAACCCATGAGACCATGATCAAACGTGGGAATAAAAGGATGAAAATGATCAGAAATGAACACATATTACAACCCTAAGCTTACCTTGTTGATTGGAAGAAGTTTGGATGAGATTTGAGCTCCAAAATCTCTAAGGAATGTAGGGTTACGGGACTGCCTGTAATTCCAGAGCCTTTGGCTGATATTTGGGGATTGTGTGAGGGTTAGTTTGGTTAGGTCATGATATATCAGGTTAGGTGGTTGAGTTAGGGATCAATAGAATCAAACCATGGTTAATTTGGTTTAAGTTTGGGTAAGATATGGCCATTTTTGTGCAACAAGGTCAGTTTGGTAACCGTTTCGTTTTTCGGTTGGATTTCGGAGGTTCAAATGGCTTTGGAAAAATATAAGGCTAAGTTTACTCAACTCGATTTTTCGTTACGAGTTCAACGGAGTTGACGGAACTCGAATCCGAGTTCCCGAGCTCAAGATATTAAATTCGGAACCAAGGGTACGCTAAGTGCTCGTTAGCCCCCGATTTGGTTCCACGATACAAATTAAATTCGTTAACATATCAAATGAATTCGAAAACATAAACCGAGCATATAGGCATGTTCATAACACATATATTTACGACATACTACAATTTCACGGCAATTCGATATCATTTCATATAAGAACGACGCACCAAGTAAGTAACGATGCACATTTTCATTAAGATTCATGCATAAATAAAATTTAGACCAAATAAATAAATTCTAATATTAAATAAAATTTGAAGTCAAACGTGTATATATATATATATATATTTGAATAATTTAATTAATATCGTTAAACATGCTTAATTAACAACATAATTAACATCAATCATTAAATTAACAATAATTAAAGAAATATATATATATATATATATATACTTAATATACGAAATATTTAAAATAATATTGAATTAAAATAAAATAAAATAAAATAAAATAATAACAATTTATAATAAAATTTAATATGAAACACGTAAAAATAACTAATCACATAATTAAATAATTTAATTGCGCAAGTTTAGAAACAAATATGACATATTAATATAAATGAAAAACCGGGGCGTTACAACACAAATTATTTTTCAATTCAACATTAAATTCATTACAAATAATTTTAATACATTTTTTATATAATGATATTATGAAAACTAAATAAATTTAAATTAATATTATACATTTTTATAAAATTTATATAATTATTTTTTAAAAAATAAATTATGTTCTCAAATATTCAAGAAAATAAATTAAAAATTAATTTTTTTCTAAATTTTTCGTGTCGGAGTGTCGGACACATTTGGAGCCGTGTTCGAACCATGTCGGACACTTGTCCGCGCCGTGTCCCCTGCGTGTCGAAATTTTTTTTTTAAATTTTGGACACATTTTGCCGTGTCGGACACGTGTCGGTGCCGTATCGGACACGTGTCCATGTCTAACACATGTCCGACACTGCACGAGGTGAATTTTCGGAGTGTATGCATTATAGCTTCTCTTTTATATCTTGCCTTAACGGTTGCAAACGTGAGATAAACTCGGCTGTTCTTGTACTTCAATGTATATATGCAAAGGATTAATCATTTTAGGGTCAATTTTGTACAGTAAATCAATGGTTATTTGAATATATATGAGGAAATGAGAACTAACCCCGCAACTTGACCATCGATAGTCAATGGCTCCATTCATCATCAGGGCTGAGATTCAGTTCGCGTATCCATCTTAAGGTGCTCAGGTAAGGCACATCTGTGTCATGATCACCGTTGAAGGAAAACACTTTACGTGAGTGGGGATGGACCAAGATTTAAAAAGGAGGACAAACAAATTCTCTAGGGCCTCCTTTACTTTTGTGTTTTAAGCATGTTTAGGCCCTTTATCATGGATTATTTGTCATTTACTTTATTAGGTGGCAGGCCCGTGTGAAAGGACGGGGCCTGTAGGTTGCGCATGATTATTCGTGGGATAGAGTCACGCCATTTTGGCGTGTTTCAAATCGACAGAAATAAACATGGGCTGCAAAATTACAATGATACCCAAGAGTTGTCACAATTTACAACAAATTACCCCTGAAAATTTTGAATCGGTGCTGACTTGCGATCATTTGGAATTTTCATGCAGACTTCTGTACATATGTATATAATGAGACATGGGTTGTATACCTGTATTCGTAAAATGACATTATTATATTTATTATTATTATTATTATTATTATTATTATTATTATTATTATTGTTATTATTATCTTCTATACTATATATTATTTATTTGTTTTTCTTGTCACCACTACAACGTGTCCGTTAATTCTTTTTCTCTCCTCTAACTCCTCTTTTCTCACTCATCACTTCAACTCTTTTCTTTTTCTTTTTATATAATTTTTATCTCTTTTTATAATTTTAATTTTAATTATTAATACGACACTATCTTATGTTATTTATTTATCATAATTTAATTATTATATTAAAAATAAGTATAGAATATATATTAATAAAAATTTTATTTTAATATATTTAAATAATAATAATTTTTTATTTACACATGTATCGAATTTGCGGAGTAGTTGCTAATCTATCTTCTATCTATATTATTAAGCGTCAGAGTCAATTGTGGGTCATGTACTCTTGGTCTCTTTTCTTTTTCTTTGCTTTCTTGGGGTTGTCTATTGTGAGGTTGGCTTTGTACTGACCTTATGTTAGGTAGGTTTGTACTCCTTTGTACTAATTTTATTTATTTAAAAATACATATTCTTAAACTACAAATCACGTTGAAACTCCTACTTTTTCTCTAACTATTAAATTACTCCTACTTTTTCTCTAACTATCAAATTGCTTAATTTATTTTAAAAATAAATATTTTTAAATCAAAAATTATGTTGAAACTCCTACTTTTCCTTTTACTACCAAGTTTAATTTAATATATTTATTTTTCAATGAATAATCATTATAATTCACCTACTTTATCTACTACAACTTATAAAAAAAATATATCCTAAAATCAATAATCATTTTTCTCAATGTTTAAGCTCCTACTTTTTCTCCAACTAAGAAAATATTTTTTATTTTAAAATTCTATATATTTTAATATTAAAAATTAATTAAATTTGCGTATGCAAATCATGTTGTTTGTGAATTTATTATCATGTAATTAAATACTAAATTTCTAATGAATCGTATTTTTTTATAAATTTAAAATACAATTTTGTAGCTTTAGTAATTAAACAAATATAGATAATTATTAAGTTTAGTATAGAGTTAAATAAGATTGACTGGATTAAATTTAAGAAATTAATCTTTATTTTTATTAATACAATCAATTTATTTACCAAAAAAAATTTTAATTTTTATTAGATTTTACCATCGAATAAGTGTACATCGTATATGATAATTTATTTTAATTTTAAACTGATCAATATACATATAATCTTTTAATTGTCTCGATGAAAAAATACAGGATCATGTAAATTTAAAAAGTGAATCATATTAATTAATTCATTGTTATTATTTGAGAGATATAATGTTTCTAAATTAAATATTATTTAATAAATATTGTTTTGTTTTTAATCACAAGACAACCTTCGGTTCTGGCTGGCGAGACCTCAAGTTTTCGTTACACCTCTTTTGGGCTTTACAAGCCTAGGTAGGTTTGAAATTTGAAAAGAACCTTGAGTTATATAAATATTTAAAATATCTAATTGTGCAAGTGTACACTAAAATGTACGTGCAACATTATAAGTATCGAATCAACAAGGAAGAAAAATCAAGTACCACTTCGTATTGCTCTCTAATCGATAGACCAGATAATAATTTAGTAAGACATTACACTATTAAGCACGAAAACAAAACTAAAGAGATAAATAATTAAATACGAAACAAGAGAAAAATAATTTTGACTTCAATAAATAAGGATGCCTTGGGGATGACTAATGTACAATACTCGAGTGATGATATTTGATCAGATGTCAAGGTTTAATCACTCAAATTTTGTATATTAGGGGGTTAGGTTCGAGCGCTGAAAAAAGATAGTATGGTGATAATTTAAACAGTGAGTCATATTAGTTATATACGTCACTATTATTATTTGAAAGACATAATATTTCTAGTTCAAATATAGTTTAATAAATAAATGATGTAGTTTTAATAACGCAAAATAATATAAATAACATTATATATATATATATATATATGTATATATATATATATATATATATATGAAATAAATGGCATTATATAACGATTAGAAAACTACGAAATATACGTTCATTTTAATAATAATAATATGAAACTCTTTTAAAATTATTAATACACTACCCAAAAATCATGTATATATAGTATAATAGAGCAAAACAGTATTGTACACTTTATCATTTTTAGCTGAACAAGAAATTATCAATTTGAATATCATTCATTTAAGTTCTTACCATTCCAAAAGAAAAATATATATGAAATATTCAATGCATATGATTTTCCAATAATAATTTGTGGAACACTAGTTTATTTAATGAAAAACAAGTCAAAATAAAAAGGGTATTTAAGGTTTTTAAATTATTATATTCATTTCATTCTAGTTAGTTTAGTAATTCAAATTAATTTAAATGTGTTCTACCTATACATTAAATTTGTCACAGCTATATATATATATATATATATATATATACCAGCCACAATTATATTGATGCTTTGTATGTTAAATAATCCGAATGAACAATATTTGATAAACGCATTTAAAGCATTCGAATTCATTAAATTTTCTCTCTAAGAACCCAATACTAACTTAAGCGTCGGAGGGGCTTCGCCAGCTAAAACCCCAATTATCTTACCTGTTACGTGTTAAGTGTTTGCAGGTCAAGAGAACTCACGTTATAAATTCTTGACAAGCTGGATTAAGAAGGACACTCAGCTCGACCCAATTTTAGCACGATCAAAATGAATAAATTAATAAACCTAACTTTCATTTTAATTTCTCTTAAAATTTAAATCAAATATATAATAACTTTATAATAGCAAAATAGAGCATAACTAAATTACTCATGTAACTCAAAGATTATATTTAGCTGGATAATTTTATGGTTTTTGAATTATTAAATGTAAATATCTATTTTATTTTAACTTAATTCAATAATTTATTTTTTTTAAACTATGTATTAAATTTGCAACCATTATAATTAAGAATTTGAAATTTAGTATATAAAATATTAAAATATTATAACTTTTATTGAGTATCTCATACTAAATACATAAATGTACCTATAATATATATATATATATATATACTTAACTCTTTAAAGCAGGAATAAAAATGAATGAATAAATAAATATAATTTTAATTCGATGTTGTTTTAAATTTACACTAAATATATAATAATGTTGTATGTGACATATTAAAGCATAACTAGCGGATATATATAAGCCAATTAATATGATATTTAAATTGGATAATTTTAAGGTTTCTGAGTAAATATATATAAATATCTATTTTATTCCAACGTAGTTTAATAATTTTTATTTTTGTCAAATGAAATTAAATATGCAACTATTATAATTGAAGATTTAATGTCTTTTATTTTCAATCAAATATGACTTTGTTTTTATCATTTTCCAACTAAAAATTCGTGTTATGATTAAGATATTGGTTGTGGGTGTTAATTGTAATAATATTAAAACATTGACAGATTCTTTTTTTTTTTTTTTTTTTTTTTTTGAATTTGAGTTTGAGAAGAGTTCAATTTCAGTCAAATTCCGTTAATGTGAAACGTAAACGTAATAATTTGAAACTGACAAATTCCAAAAGAACACTCAAATTACATATATCTCTCTTGACAGTGTGCAAACCAATGGACAGAAAGCAGAAAACAACCGAAAGATGTCAACAATTACAGGAAAAAAGTACTCACAAACCAAAGGCATATTGCGGGTTGAAAGCAAATCTTCGAGCGGGTATTGATCGTGTGGGCAGAATATCGAATTTCACTTTCAAATCCAACAAGATCAAATACAAATTGAGAAACAAAACAAATTGATTGAGTGGACTTATGCTATCCATTATCAGAGTAATAACCCCTATTCACAATTGAAAGGCCTTAGAAATAATTGTTTTCGGCCAAGATACACCGTCATGATAAAATTGATTCACAATAAAACCGAACAAATTTAGAGGAAATTAGGCTAAATAACTGGATTGCACCTTGTTTGACATTTCCGATCATATCAAAGCATAAGTCTAACTACATAATTCACAAAAAAAAAAAAACAAAACCAAAATTCACAAAAATTAGAGAAAGGAGACTTGTGGTGGAGAGTGGTCTCAATGCCTCCCGCCAAGGATTTCTCTACCGCTGATAGGCTGGTGCAACAAAGGAAGAGCAGGCCGATGAAGAAGAGGAATGCCGAAAATAGTCGAGCACTTCAGTAGAAAAGGAGGAAGTCGTTTTCTTTGGAAGTTGAGTTTGCGAAGGGAAAAAGGAAACTGATAAAGTGAAAAAATTTTAATTTAAAATAAAGAAAATAAATAAACGTTAAAGATGAAATTTTTTTAACGAAATAAAGAAGAAATTTAATAGTGAGAAAAAATTAGATAAACAAGATTTGAGAGAGAAAAAATTGATTTAAGAGAGAGAAAAAAATTAATTAAAAATAAAAAAAAATGAATGAATGTGTTCTAAAAAGATGGGATTGAAGTGAGAATAAATTTAGATGAACAAGATTTGAGAGAGAAAAAATTGATCTAAGAGAGAGAAAAAAACTAATTAAATAAAAAAAAAATGAATGTGATTTAAGAGAGAAAAAATTTAGATGAACAAGATTTGAGAGAGAGAAAATTGATTTAAGAGAGAGAAAAAAATTAATTTAAAAAAAAAAAAAGAAATGAACATGTTCTAAAAAGACGAAATTTAAGAGAGAGAAAATTTAGATGAACAAGATTTGAGAGAGAGAAAAAAAAATAATTAAAAATAAAAATAATAAACGAACGGGTTGTAAAAAGACGGAATTTAAGAGAAAAAAAATTTAGATGAATATGATTTCAAAAGTATACAATTGAAATGATTAAAAAATAATTATATATTTTAAATGAAATAAGATACACAAAATTATCAAATGTTGTATAAATAATTTAATATCTGTTTTCATACAAAAATTATTATATGAAAATATATAAATAATAAAATAAAAATTGATTATTAATTATTTTAGTATATTATGCACATAAGGTGGGTGTGAAAAAAATATTTTATTATTATTTTAAAATAAAACTATTAATTATTATTCTATTTTAACTTTATTTATCTACTTTTTTAACATATATGTGTATGTGTAGTGTATTTGAAAAATGAAATAAAAAATATTTAAAAAATACAAAGAATAATAAAAAATATTTAAAATGGATGTCGTATTATAGCTTACATTTACTCAAATTAAACAAAATAAATTTTTATGTTAAAAAACTTACTAAATTTATTAAAATTGTCCATTAAAAATATATGTAATTTTTTCAAAATAAAATATTAAAGAGAAGTTGAGTGATTGCATATATATATATAATTTAAAATTGCACAATATTTAAAATTTATTAAAAAAATATTATAGTACAATATAGTACAAACCGACCTCATGTAAGGTCAGTACAGATTGAACTTTTGTTAGACATCCCCTTCTTTATTTATTTTATTTTATAACTTCCACGTCTTTATAACTTCTTTTTTCTCTCTAGTTACTTCTACTATTTTCTTTTTTCTTTTTTATATAATTTTTATTTCTTTTTACTTTTATTTTTAATTATTAATATAATACTATCTTATGCTATTTATTTATCGTAATTTAATTATTATATTAAAAATAATTATAAAATATATATTAATAAAAAAATTATTTTAATATATTGTAATATTAATATTTTTTTATTTACAGAAATTTCTAGTTAATATTAAGCGGGACAGTAAAGGTAGTTTCTTGAACTTGGTCTCTAATTTTTATTTTATTGTATTTATTTATTTTTCTCCATCAGATACAAAACGTGGATTTATCTATTAACTACACTTTTCGCTCACATCACATTTATACTCATCTTTTATATTCTTTTCTATTTTTCTATCTCATATTTTTTAATTTATTTTGTAACTATTTTCTATTAATATATAATTATTAAATTTGAATAATTTAATTTAATATATTTAAATAATATCTATAATATATATATTTATACCATATATTAAGCGAGAGAGAAGTCTCTTGGACTTGGTTTCTAATTCTTTTTCTGTTTAATTTATTTATTTCTAATTCTTTTATTGTTTAATTTATTTATTTTTCTCAATTACATATAGAATGTGTGTGTGTGTGTGTGTGTTTTTTTTTTTTTTTTACTCACACACCCCCAGCGGGGTTCGAACCCGGGACCATACCCTTGGGAATGAATCCATTAATAATTTGGACCAACCCCTGTTGGTACATATAGAATGTGTGTTATTTATCTATTAATTCTACATTTCTCTTATCTCACTTTTACTCCCTTATTTTATATTCTTTTTTTTTCATATTTTTTAATTTATAATGTAACTAATCCCTATTAATATATAAGTATTAATTCCTACTACGCATGTGCAAATATTAAAATTATTATTATTTAAATAAATATTAAAATATTTTTCTATTAATATTTATTTACAATTATTTTTAATATAATTATTTTTCTAAAATTATTTTTATCTTTTAGTCCAAAAATATATTCAACTTTATCTATGCCACGGGTGGTTAGAAAAGATGCATTCAAAACAAAAAGGAGAAGCCATTCGAAAAACAGTGCAAAAGAAAGAGACAAAATAAGGGATAGAACTGTCATTTTCATCTTTAATAACATTAATGACTTGAAACGTAAACATGTTTAATTTCAAAAAACATGGCTTTTCCATAGGGTGCAAAATGGTTGTAAACGCATGTTAGTTTACTATCACAATACACCATAATCACATCATGCTCAAACATGACTTGGAAAGTAAAGGAGGCCTAGGTAGCTAGAGAGCCGAAATTAGAAATATTCTAAAATATATGGGGGGAATTAGGGAAAAGTCCCAAATGCGGGGCCCAAATTTGACATAACTCCTCCATTTCAAATTTGTCCTTACTAACTCCCCAATTCACTTTAATATTTTTACTTCACTACCTATTGTGTGCGATTTTACCAAATTGCTCTTGAAGGCTATCATTTTCCCTCACATTCTCAACACTCATTAATTTGGTGAAATGTAGTATAAAAAAGACATTATAATGTATTTAATTATCCATATATAGTATAAATTTTTGAAAAGTACGGAATCGCTTTTATGTACCCGAGGAGGTGGAATTACACAACCTTATTCATGTAGTACAAATTTGGTGAAATGTGGTATAAAAAATGCAAAATGACATATTTAACCATCCATATGTAGTATAAATTTTTGAAAAGTAAGAATTCGCTTTTATGTACCCCAGGAGGTGGAATTGTACAACCTTATTCATGTAGTACAAATTTGGTAAAACGTAGTATAAAAATGACAAAATAATGTATTTAATCATCCATATGTAGTAGAAATTTTTAAAAAATAAGGAAAATAATAAATGGAAGGGTAAAACAGTCATTTTAGGTCTAGAGAGCAAATTAAAATTATGAATCTCATGTAGAGAGTTATTAGGGACAATACAACCCATGGATAGTTTTAAACTAAGGCCCCAAATATATGTATAAAAACAATAAAATTTTAAAACTGAAGAGGACGGGAACCAGCCACCGGCCCCCAGCCACCGGTTTGGCTTCGTCTCTGTACATGAGTCTGCATCATATGTCGGGCAACTTACACTACCTATCCCGTGGGTTTGGCATATTTACAGAAAGATTTCTTAGATATTAGTGTAATTATATCTAAATGTATTGTACCTCGTGTAAATACCCCGTTTACTAAAACAGTTAACATGACTGACCTGGATGCCAAGGCTTGAAAGTCTTTGTCATTATGAAGTTGATGTGGTTTGAGAACGTCTTGTACATCATAATCGTATTCATTGTATAAGGAAGTATTGAGTGCTCTCCAATCAGTTACTTTTTCCTAATTTTTCATACTTGTATATTTACTTCATACTAGTGAAATGAACATGCGTTGTACGCTTATCATTTAATTTTATTTAAATAAGTTTAGCTATTATGCTTATTGAATAAATTAAAATATTAAAAATATCTAATTTGATTAAATAACTATAATAATATTTTTGATGAACTATTTTGATTTTAAAAAACTACACGTATAAAAATATTTATATAAAATCTCTATTTCAAATTATGTACAATAAGTAGAAATTCAAAGTAGAGAAACATTCAAATAAATAAAAAATAGAAATATTTGAAATTATATTATTATATAAAAAAACATTTAAAGTGTATAATAATTTGTCCAAATAATTTTAGCTTTTAAGCTTAAGTAGCTATGGTGGAGGCTCCGAACTGTTAACTCTCTATGGACCAAATTCATGTTAAGCAGATATTGTCCGAACTCTCACCCAGCGTTAGCAAACTGCTCTAGAAGGCATTCGCATGTTTGGCATAAGCTATGCAAAATTCGGAATATTGCGGAACCAAACATCATGTGGGCTATTGGAGAAGGACAAATCTCCTTCTGGTCAGATCGTTGGGCTGCCAAGAACACTTTAGACACAGGGCAAATTCAGTTTGGGCGAGAAACAATAGCAGAATTCATAAACGGGAATAACTGGGATGAGCAGAAAATTGAACAGAAGGTGGGAGCTGACATTCTGGAACAAATAAAAGCAATCCCGATTGTCGATGGTCCGGATACTCCGTTTTGGAAGTGTGGCATGGATGGTAATTTCGCTACACGCGATACCTGGAACAGCATTAGACAGAGACGAGACCCCTCTATCTTCCTTAAGAGAATCTGGGATACGAGTCTAACACCTACAGTTCTTATTTTCATATGGAGGTTAATCCATGATTGGCTCCCACTCGATGAAAGAATGTAGCGGAAGGGCATATCTCTGGCCTCGAAATGTCCTTGTTGTCAGCATAATGAAATTAGAGGACATCTCTTTATGGCGGGTTCAAAGGCAAGAGATATTTGGAGGTTTTTTGAAGAAAGATTTAACGTTCAAATGATCGACACAGAGTCTCCAACGATCATGTTGCAACACTGGTCTACCTCGTCCCTTTATTGCGCCACCAAACATGTTAGGATGGTGATACCTATTCTGATCTTCTGGTATATCTGGAAAGCGCGCAACAATCACAAACATGAGGGTAAAAATTTTTCAAGTTACAATGTCATCAGACACATATTAACCCACCTCTTTCGGCGACATCTCATCCATCACATGGACCGATGATGGTGGCGTGGAGACATTGTTGTAGCTATTTCCCTAGGGATTCACCTGAATAGGGAAAAAACGCCTATCTATAAGATAGTGACATGGAGAAAACCGCCCGAAGGCTGGATTGAGCTGAACACTGATGGAGCATCGAGGGGAAATCCCGGATTGGCAGGTATCGGTGGTTTGATAAGATCGGATAATGGCTCTGTGATCTTTGCCTATAGTCAGGGTATCGGAACAACAACTAACATAACTGCAGAGATCAAAGCGCTGGTTGAGGGTTCTAAACAAGCTGCTAGGCTGGGTTTTCAGGCCTTATGGATCGAGCTAGATGCCGAAGCTGTGATCAACATTATCCAACGGGGAAAAACAGGGAATTGGGAACTAAACAGAGAAATTGCTTTATTAAAAAATGCTACTTTTCAAATGGAAGTTCGCCTTACCCAAATATATATAGAGAAGACAATGGTGGAGCTGATTGGCTGGCTTCCAGAGGAGCAGAGACGCAAAACGCCTGGAGCTATCCTGACGCAGAAATGCCCCGGGAACTTCGCGGAATAGCGAGAACAGACAAGTGAAACTTACCTTCTTTCCGGATAAAATGATCAATAACACTTGGTTTTGTGGTAACAGGGACGCGTGGACCCTTCCATCTAATTTGAAAAATACGGATAACTGGCTGAGACAAAGTTGCAATGTCTCTTATGTTAATGACCCGGCCCATGTGTGCCCCATTAATAATGTATACATTCGGGGTGGGCATTTCTCTAATGCTAGCCTTATTGACTCTTGGATCTACTCTCATTGTATTTTCTCTTGAGTTCGTCCTTAATAAATGAGGTGAGGGCCTCCTTAAAAACCTCACGGTCTGCCTGACCGGTTCCCAAAAAAAAAAAAAAAAAAGCCTTTTAAATATATTTAATAAATAACAAGACATATATATAGACAAAAACCTAATAGATCATGTAAAATGCTATATTAATTATATATACTTTATTCTTTCTATTGTTTGATTTTCTTTAATATAATTTGTGATTTATTTTTATTATTTTTTTTATAAAGTTTTAGGGAATCTTTTCGATGTCATTCAAAATGTAAAAATTATATTTACTTTCAAAACTATGACTTTTGCACCTTATCTTTCTCTATAATTTCGATCTCGATTCCATCATTTAAAATGGAAATATTGTTTTTTTTTTCTAATTTCATAATCTTGAGAAATTGTAGTTTTGGTATATCATTATCACTCTTGGGTTCCTTTCTAATCACTCTTTTCTCTCATTTTATCTCCTATTCTTTTTTATGCCTTTAATGATTCATCTTCCCTTCTTTGTAGATATCAGACTTCTCTTAGTCACAATTACTCGTTCTCTTGTTAAGCTAGATTTGTTATTATCTTCAAGCTTAGTTATGAAATATTTCATAGAATCTCATATGTGCTAACCTCTCTTGGTTTTACTCTCACCGTTTCGTCTCACGCCGCTTCATCAGTTTGCCACCTGATAGAGAACTGACCGGACTACTCCTTAGGTGAGTTAATCTTAGGTTTGGTTCCATTATCGGCCCAATGAGTATGTCCCCAATAAGAACTAATTTTTGTATAATTACCTTAAACTAAATATACATCTCTCAAAACTGTGGGTTTGGCATATCATCATTTTCAATAGTACATCCTTTCCTGAAAATCTCCATCTTCTTCTCCATAATTGTAGTTTGATATAATCTATTTTTATTTCTCCATTTTCTTTCTATTTTTCTATTTGATTTCACAATCGAAAAAATACTCATTGTAGTTTCAGCTAAAGTTATAGCTTCTGCACCCCCAATTAGTTCCTTAAGTTGTTTATACTTTCCATGCCCAGAATTCTACTAACCTACTGCTTTAAATCATTTGATACATAAGGTGCAAACAACACATGTAATTTGCTGAAATCTAATTTGAGAACCAACGCCTTGCGAGACGCCTCAACCACACTTTGAATGCACTTTGCTCTATCCACGGTTGCTTTGGCTCCTAATATGAAGTTGTCCACAAAAGGTAAGTTTGAGATGTGTGGCCTTTTTCGACATATCTTAATTGGCTTCCAGGTCTGGCTGAAATGGTCTCCTTAGTTATATACGTAAGTTGTTCCATGTACAGTACAAACAAATAAGGTGAGAGTGATTGCCTATAGTGCCCAAGCGCGTGACGCCACATCCCCCGCACTAGGACCCGGCCCGCATATGAAATGGACAATCCATACACGAGCCGAATCGAAGCGAATGGGGACACAACTTACTCGCTAGTCTAGGCGGGAGCTAAAACCTCGAAACCAAATAAATGAACTAATGAAACAACTGTAGGTGCGGAAGCAGAGCATACAATCAAATACCAATACAAGCAATAAATGACTGGTTCAACTAGCATAGATACCTAGTCCCGAAATTCAAACATAAAACATAAATCCTAACTCATGGGTTTAATCTATCCCTAGAAGCTTGCCCCGAATACATAATCATATAAACATAACAATTCATACATTTCTTGTATAACTTAATCAATTTACAATATGCATGTGAAGTGACTCATACTTAACCACAAGACTCGAAAGACTCGAAATCCCGCCTAGCACTCCATGTTGGAAAACACGAATCAGAAAGCAGCGGAATTTAAAAAAAAATTTCCCAACAAAAGGACCTTGGACTCGCAATCGTGTAACCAAATTCGTAAAGATAGAAAACTTACTTTTCTTTTATTCTTTCTTGAAGCGTTTCAAGCCACCCAAGAACGCTCTTCTCGCGGCTTGATCCCCTCTCCTTGGTAAAGCTCGAATCTTCAAACTTCTAACTTGAAGCTCTCTGGAGATAGTCCACCAACTTGATCACAATCTAACTAGTAAGGATGCTAGTTCTCTAGTTAGTGTTTAGGCTTAACCTAGGGTTTTATTTAATCTTGGAGAAAGGAAGGTGTTCAACACATGAACCAAAAGAATTGTCCATTAGCTCTAAAGGGGAGCATGAGCTCCCCTATATATAGGCAAGGGAGAGGGACGACCGAACCTATTCCTTGTTGGGCAAGGAGTTGGTCCCTCTCTCTCCTATTACTTGATCATCAAGTAATTTCCAACTTTGACTTTGAATTCTAATTCAAATCAACTTTCAAGAGAGCTAAAATATCCAAACTATTTTTGGATAATTTTATACTTTATTTATTTAAAATAAATAACTTATTTTATCTAATTAATTAATTCATAATTAATTAACTAGATTATTTTTCTCCAAAATTAGACTTTCTTTTTAATTCAAAATCAAACCAAAGTCTATTAAATAATTAACTAATTAATTATTTAATATTTTATTAAACAATCACGTGTGGCACACGTGTCACAATGACACGTGTCCAGTCATGTGACCCACACGTGTGGTTTCACACGTGTGGAACCCTCTAGGCCCGATTAACTCGTTTAATCATTTTCAAGCCTCAACTCATGTAACCAAGTTGTTGTGTGTGACCCTCTAGGTTCTCAATTCAATTAGCAGTGACCCTAATTAATTAATTCACTAATTAATTAATCAGTCCACAGATTAAACGACCAAAGTCTAGCAACAGGTGTTTAACCCCTAGCTGAATTGGAATGTTCGAATTCGACAGAACCTTTAATTCATTGATTCATGTGAGATACAATCCTCATACTTACTATCTCTCAACCAAGATTTAGGGTAAGGGAATAATCAGAACCCTAATAATCCGGTCTTAAAGCTAAGTGTATTTCATATCCATTTGATCTCAATCCAAGAAACTCTTTTCTTGATGTCTTGATCTATTGCCTTGGCCAAGGACTCCATATGGCATATGAATGACTTACACAATAAGAGATCACCTTGCAAATGCAATGTAGTTCCTTTCTTGATTCTCATTCACTTTCATGAATCACTTGTGCAGCCCCAGCATAAGCCTTGAATCAGTTGTCTAAGGCGACACCCTTTAAAGCTTATACCTAAGACTACAGAGTTAACTCATAAAGTGACAAGGAACCTCAAGTCTAAGGATCAATTAATCACATCATTGACTCGTGAGATATTTCCTAATCTGGAAGTTTCTATTTCCTGAAATAGAAACTTCCTTTCCCATTTAGGAATGTTCTCACACGGGGCACCTCAGTGAACTTACTTATTAAAGTAAGCACCCTCATGTATCACGCACGTATCAACTATACACTTTGCACCTCCATGAAACAAGGTGGTCCTTCTTAAGGGCGTGATCCCACAAGCAAGCCTTAGAGGAGTCAGGTTGACACTCCCACTGTCTTTAGGACTCATCGGCTTGGAGTAATTTACTAATCATGACTTATGTGATATAGGGCTCGTTTCGTGAACCATTTCACCTAAATGGTAGAGTCCTAAAGTCATCAGGATTAGGGGAGTTCTCACACATGCACAGATAAAGTAAACGCATACCAAACAAGAGCATATAAAGAAGTGTTGCCTCAATTCGTTATTTCATTCAAAGATTGTCTGTGATTACAATAAGGAAAAGCACAAAGCGGATATACAATCGGCTTTCTAGGGCACTATTCCTAACACTCCAAACCTGTAAGAAAACTGAAAACAAAGTCGGGTTCAGTCTATAGGAGATTGGTGGGCATAAAACAGGGTTTAATATAATAATACTACATGAATTAAACACCCACACATGCAAGTCATAATCCCGTACGAGGTTTTGAAACATTTCCCAAGTGGGTAAAAATAAAGAAAACAACGCTTGGGATTATAACCATTAATTTCATTCATTCATTTCATTCATGTGGTCATACATGAGCCCGACGAGTGGGCGAAGTCTCCAACCTTCTCCTCGTGTGTGCATTATCTATCTGTTCATTACATTAGCGATCATACAATATTCATTCCTTCATAATTGTTCATAATCATATAAACACTTACACCTTTTTCCTCCGGTTAGTGGATGGACTCGGCCAAAGACCCGTCCACCCATACATTACGGCTAGAGGGGTTCATGAAGCCCCAAAAGTCCGAGCTCGCATTCCCCGCTAATCTCCTAGCGAGGGCCGGTATCACCGTAGTTGTGTTTGGAACTAGTACAAGGGATAACCGTCGACCCTTGCCTCCCCGGATAGCCACTTACACCAAGTTCCTGGGCCCGTACATTCATTCATGTTCTCGCCAAAACATTAGGTGGGAATACATAAAAAAAAAGACTTTACGTTCAAACTCATTTACTCTAAATAGACTTGATATATTAATGTAATACTTTGACTCAAAACTTTTCATATTAGGGATATATCGGGTCAATTTATCTAGTAGTAGAGAAACCCACCTGTTACACCTTACCGAATGAAACCAAGAAGAAAGAAAACTTGAAATATCCTATGAACCCAACACGTCTCCGCCCTGGAGAAAACTGTACGAAAAGGCAACACGGTGCGATTGTGAGACTCAAGACTCCATATAAACCATATATGACGCACAGTAATATGTTAATGTGATATGTCATGTATAAGAAATAATAACGTACTATGAAGATTTTCATGTGCACAATTAATGCCACTTAGTCACATAAACAAGCCTTTCATTCATTACACGAGTAAATTGTGTTTGTTCATTGTCATTCGTTCATTCATTCAATTCATAACAAATCATAATACTTATTAACAATTCGTAGAAATCAATTTAAGGTGAAAGAAATCCATTAAACACATGAAGGAAACAATAGTTGCAAGAAGGTCATATTGGAACAAATATGAAATATCATACAAATAATTCAAGAAACCAATTCATAATCAGTCAAATGAACTCATATCATAGCATATAATAGCATACGTTAGGCATTCCTAAAGTTAAAGTTCATATAAGAGGCAACGAGTACATAAAAAGCGAAATAAGGTAGTACTTAAGACATATAAAAGCATATGAGTTCATGATTAAAAAACGAGCATTCCAGTTAGGCCATAAATTTAAAATATACAACTTAGCACATAATATAACATGTTAACTAAGTATATCATAGACATTCATAAAATTAAGGGGCGATAAGAAAGTACGAGATGCAAGAAAATGTTAAACGTTTCATATAAATGGTCATGTATTTACGTAGTAATTACACTTAGCAAACGAGACCATAAAATCAAAATAAATAATAAAACATGACATATTACAACATATTAACATGTTAGGATCATAATCGGGGTGGGAGGAATCGAATACAATTGAAAACGGAACAAGAAACACGTATACACAAACACAAAGGGCTGGAACGGGGGTTACCTCCCCTAAGAGTTAGGGGAGTAACCCCCTTTAACACACATAGGCGCCCCAAACAACCAAGATACGGGGGTTACCTCCCCCAAGAGTTAGGGGAGTAACCCCTGTTAACAAACACAGTAGCACCCCTAGAGGGAGTAACGAGAGTTACTCCCTAAAGCCTCTAAACCGGTAATGCCTGTTACTTCGCGCAGGCTGGAGATTTTGAGCTTCAACCCCTGTTCGTCTTCTTTATCCTCACGCAGCAACAACAGCTCAAAGCAGTAGCAAGATAGGAGAGAAAGCAAGGCAAGAATAGCAGTAAAACCAGGCAATACACAAGCATAACACACCAAATAACTTGATAAGAAAAAGAAATGAAAGGAAAGCATGAATAGTTAGGTTAAAGCTTCATTCTTGAAATTCATGATATTAGTTCGGTTTATATGGAATTGAGGCATGAAATGTGATCTAGCTTGCTTCATTCTTACCTTTTGAATCGGAGAAGAAACGGAGAAGATTGAGCTCAAAAGCTTCAAGAAGTGAATAGTGACGGGTGAGATTCTCCCCCTTCTCTTTTCCAGCGAAATTACCTTCTCTCCTGACTGGGGTTTCAAATGAGTGGTTAAGGTTCAGTTAGGGGGTTGAGTTAGTTTAATTAGGCTCAATAATCGGGTTTCTTGGTTAAAAAACTAGATAGTAATGGTTAAAACCGTAAAAAGGTGGCAAAGCTGCTCGAGGCACACGTTTCGGGCAGGTTTTGGAGTTTCAAACGGGTTTAGAAAAATATAAGACTAAGTTCATAAGCTCCAAAATTTCGTTAAAAGTTTGGCACCACTTCCGGAATTCGAATCCGAATTCCCGAGCTCAAGTTACGGCCTGCGGAACCCAAGGTGCGCTAAACTCCGTTAGGCCCTCGAGTCCCCAAAACAAATAAATGGTCAAAGACCACAACAAACGAGTCCGAAAATATATAACGAGCACCTAAACAAGTTCATATCACATAATTATCACGTATAACAAGTAAGCACAATAATCGGAATTGAAAAAGGGGCCATATGGATCAAAAATGGAGTTAAATGGACAAAAGCGTTTAAAATTCATATATAAACACTTAACAAATAATTTCATATAATTCAAATATAACATTTAAACATAATAATAAGCACATATTCAAGTAAATGAATAATTAAAAGCGCACTAATCTCACTCGTGCGATAAACCTGTACGGCCGAAAAGTCGGGGCATTACATTGCCTTCTCTAATGCCACACATCCGTACATCCTCCATCGGTTCACCATTCTATAGAATTTTCGATTGTATCCTCTACATTCTGTTCATAATGATATTGATGATTTTCTTCGAGAATTTGAATAAAGTTAAAAGTTTTTCTCAAAAAATTCTACCGACTTTTGTCGTATGCCTTTTCAAGATTCAATTTTAGCACCATGCCTTTTTTTTCTTATTGGAGTGGTGTAGCATTCATAGCACTTCTTTAGGCATCAAGATATTGTAATGGGTGTCTCGGCCGGGAACGAAGCTATTCTGGTTCGATCCCATAATTTCTTTGATATACGGCTTAAACAGAGTATAATCATCTTGGTAATCATTTTTGAGCAATACATTAACATAATGGCCTGAAACTCGTTTATTTTTCTAGAGCTCTTCACTATCCTCAAGATTTTCTCATTTGAGATCATTCTTGCCAAGTTATTTTTTCGCTAACACCTTAGGGTTCGTTGGTGCAAGCTAATAATACCAAGACTCATCACCTCTTTAATGGTATCTCCATTGAATAGTTTGGTGCAGTACTCCCAAGTTTGTGTCTTCAGTTGATCATTATTGGTTGCCCATTCATTGCTTATTTGGAGAGCATTCATTTGGTTCCTCATTCTTCTCGTTATGGTTGAGAGATAAAAGAAACGTGCATATTTATCCCTTGAATTGGAGTCAATTAATTCTCGACTCTTAAAACCAAATAATCTTTTCTTATTGTAATGGTTTGTTATATCTTGCCATCAATTCTTTCTCCAAATCTTTTGAATATTTACCTTGCTTGGCTCATGCATAATGCTCTGAAAATTCTTTGTATTTTTTTTCCGCTTTTCGAGCACATTGAAAACTGTTTAAGGACCATTATTTTGGAGTAATGATCCCAAGTCAAAATGTCCTTCAAGTTTTGATTCGGCCAATAAGTCATGTATTACTACTTTGAAAATTGTAGATCTAAATTGATAACTGTTGTATCAATCTCATTCAAATTAAATTCGAAAATTCTCCATGTCATTTCTTGAGCTGACACTCAATCTAACATTTTGAAAAGCTTAATCTAATCTTTCAAATTTCGTTTACCATTATACGCAATATTAATTCTCACTTTTCCATGTCCTTTATAAATATATTTGTAAAGATATTTTACAGTTGTCCTTAATTTTGGTATGCGTTGGTATATACATTAAAATTAAGTATTTCTTCTTTTACTAACTATTCTTTATCTCTTTTTTATATTATCTTTACCATTTGATCTTGCATTCCATTTTCTTATTTGTATCTCTCTAATGAATATTATTTCAAATTTATGTTAGTTTTTTTATAATTAATTTTATGTATGTAATAGAAATAATTAAAAGAGTATATTTATATAAAAATTTAAGGAATGTTTAATCAAATATTATAAAAATTATTTATAAAATTAGATTATATCTTATGTTTATATGCACACACGTTGAGTCTCTTAAGGATTATTAATTTAAAATAACTTTAGTCTAACGACCTGACATCTGAATTGTGGTATATTAAGTCGTAAGAAACCAAAAATGTTATTGTACTTTTACATATTTAATTTATATTTTATTATATAAACTAAAGGAAGATTATAAAGTTAGTTAGATTTAGATAATTAAGTTAATTAAAAAATATTATATTAGAATTAATTGATTTATTGAAAAATATTTTGTGTAAATTATTCAATTATATTATTTTGTTAATTAGATAAGTTTATAGAATTATAATATGATATTAATTTAAGAAAGTTTATGAATTTAGATAATTAAAACTATGAACTTATATAATTAGACTTAAATTAGGATTGATTTATTGAAAGTTATCTTATGTAACTTGTTCAATTTAAACAATATTTTATTTTACATAATTATAAAAATTTATTAAAATTTATAAAGTGAATCAATTTGTTGGTTTTTGATTCGTTTTTAGATATATTTTATTATAACATTTTAAATTATAAACCTTAAAATTAAAAAATAGACAACTTATATCATAAAATTTGAATACAATTAATTGTTGTATTAATATTAAAGCAATCCTTGTTGAACTCCATATCCTTTTTTTTTTTTTTTTTTTTTTTGGGTAAGTTGGAGAAATTTTAATTCTATCAAGAGACCTATTTTAAGTTGATAAGTACTTTTTAAATATAGTTAAATTAATAATTTATAACACGTATTCACATTATTATCCTTGACTAATAGTTATTGATGTAATTATTGTGAGGATATTTTAGGCGATCCGTATTTTGTAAGGAACCAAAAACCCAACTCGTGCTTTCATAAGATATATAGATTAGTAAAAATAATGTGCGTTGCACATTAAGTGTACGATTTATCTAAATATTTTAAATAATTGGACTATTAAAATAAAAATATCTAAAACATCAATTTCTTAATTTTAAATATAGTGATGAGGTCTCAATTGAAATTTTATTTTCTGATAGACACTCGCACGTATATAAATAAAAAGTCTATAGTTTTAAATTAACACTCTTATGATACTCAAACAGTTCTAAATATTTTTGTATCGTTTGGTGTCGTGTCATGATCAGATTGGACACCGTGACAAACATCTTTCACTCATAAAATTTAAAAATTAATTTATGTTGTATTATATTTACTTCCAGACATCATAGACACTCACTCATATACTATCTCTCTCTCTCTCTCTCTCTCTCTCTCTCTCTCTCTATATATATATATATATATATATATATATATATATATATATGTTATAAATTATAAAATTAACATGAAAAATTAAAATATAATTTGTATTTTATTTTAATATGACTCTAAATACTTAGTTTTATTTATAAAATTGCTCATGTTTTCTTTTTGATTAAATGAGTTTCGTTTCTATTTTATTAGTTCTCGATCCTAATTTACATAATAAGTAAATAAAATTTAATTCATTATAATCAGTATATAGTGTTAATAATATTTAAACTAAGTTTAAAATATGAAAACTAAAGCATGTATTAAGCTCTAATGCACGGACACTTAAAAAATCGATCTCGTGTAGTGTCGGACATGTGCCGGACACGGACATGCCTCAGACACGGCTCCAACACGTGTCCGACACGCTGAGCCGTGTCCTAAATTAAAAAAAAAAAAAAAAAAAAGAAAAACGGACACGGTTTGGACACTCCGCCGCGGAGTGTCCGACAAGGTTTGGACACTGATCCAGCAGGGTTTGAATTTCTGGAAGGACCAGGCTACGCCGAGGCATCTCTCGTCGATATGGTAAAACTTTCGCGTCTACGTCGGTAACAATGGTGGCCATGGTGGCAGAAGAAATTAAAGTGGCGCACTTACCGTCAAAAAATTGATTTGGCTTGTTCTTGATTTCTAACTTTTGTCGATGTTGATTTGAAGGTTGATGATGCGGCAGTGAAAGTGGTGAATTTTGGGAGGAAGAGTGCCCATGCCAGTAGTCATGCGGTGGTGAAAGAGGCGGATATATGTGATAGTTTTAGGAGAAATTTTTGTGAATCGGCAGGCACTAATTAGGGTTGAGGATAAGGCAGAGATAATTTTTAAAACATGCAACTTTGTGCATTAACGTTTTGGGCCTCTTGGCCCACAACATTCAAAATGAGTTTTGTTTTATTAATTTTCTTTTCTTTTGTTTTTTTTTCCTTTTTTTTTTTTATCTTCCTTCTTTAAATATTTGACTTAGTATAAAATAATATTTTATATAAATATAATATAGCCGTGTCGTGTCCTAAAATTTTAAAAAAATCCGTGTTTTCATATCCGTGTCGTGTCGTGTCCGTGTTTGTGCATCATAGGTATTAAGTTGTTAAACTACAAATTGTCCCCATTGAATTAAAAGATCAAATTCACTTAAATTCACTCGAATCAAACTGAAATAGTTCAATTTAAAATTTTTTACTAACTATGTATCTTTATAAAATTTTTTATATATATATATATATATAAATCGAAGGTTTACAATTTTAATTTATAATTAATTGTTATTTAATAGTTATTAGCAATTATTTTATATGTATACCAAAAATAATTCAATTTATAATTTTGAATAATAATTTATTTTATTGATTCAAGTAAATAAAAAAATTCAATAATAAACTTACCGAAAATTAGTTGTATTTCTAATTAATTTCCAATTGTCATTAATTACTTTTACTGATCTATACCATGACATTAATAATAAAACAAAGATGTAATTCATATGAGCAAAATATATTAATAAAAAATTATTTATTTTTATTAATTTACTAATTATAACATATTTGTATTGATAATATGCACTAATTATCTTCTATGTTATATATAAACTCTCTTCTGACTCTCTAATTTCATACCACAATTCTTCCTTGACACCTCTCTCTCTCTCTCATCCTCACAACTACAAGCACAGTTGCACTTCGTCTAGTCGTCTTTGTGTTTTTTATTCTTTCGACCAAGTCTTGTTATTGTCTCCTTATCGACCACTCACTCAGCATTAATGTCATCACATACCACTATGTATGATTATATCTATAATTTATTAATAATTCATTTTTTCTTAAACATGACTATTTGTGCGTGTAGAGATAATGACAGTATGTTTCGTTTGATAACAGAAATTTCGTTCTTTAACATTTATAATATTCACTCTAGTAAAATCTCATTAAATTTATATGAAAACATTACAAATTAAATCCAATAAGATGCAGTGCAGTCTAAAAGGCGCACAAATCACACACTAAGATTATTTTATTAAATGTGTATCTCATAGTCTGTTACTAAGCATACTTTCAACGTGACTGAATGAATACTTTGACTTTTCATCTATTAGCTGCATCTGGTATCTTTAACATTAGATGTCTTCTAACAGTCTGACACATAACCATAGAAGTTGGCATATTTTCATGCTCAGGTCGCCAGGTTGTTGGTAGTATTTTGGCTCATAATATCTTATTGGCCTCTCAACCTAGGGTTTGGTCAATGGGCCTCATTTTGCCTTTTGGCCTTTAGTTAATTGGCATGCTTAGTTGCCGGATCTACCTCACAACTTCTTGTATATTGGTCGATCTGAAGGTTGTCTAGGCTGATTTTGACTGTTTGGCCCATTTGCTTTCACTCCTCGACTCTACGACCTCATATGTGGGTCGCTTCTTGGCCAGTATGACTTTACCATGGAGTTTGACATCAAAGGTTGAAGTTCACTTGGCACTCCGGGAAGGTGCCCACTGGCACTTCATGGTTCACCCATGGTGGACTTAAGGTCCACGTGGTTCCCATTAGGACGCGCTACATAGTCCAATTAAATTATGTCATGTTACCAAATGTTTATTTTTAATATTATATTAAAATAATATATATATATATATATATATATATATAAAATAAAATATGAGAACTTACTTTAACATACACGTCAACATTAATAGGAGTATTTCATAATATGCTTTTAAGTTCAATATGATAAAATTTAACAGTTTATACACATACAAAATATTTAAAACATAGATCAATATAATTTGAACTGTAAAAATAATATTATTACATTAATATATTAATATATTTTTAGTTATCTTCTATCTCAATTCACTCTTTTACAAATATGCATATTTTCTGGCATCTCTATTCCTCTCTACTTTATACACTTACACTTTTTTAATAAATTCATTTTCTACATTTTCTTTTTCATTTAATATAATTTAATTTATGAGTTTTTTTTTTTTTTTTTTCAAGTGTATAATATTATATTAAAGTAACACAAATACATCTTCACATAAAAATGAAATATTGTTCCTTATATTATCTTATACGTTAATTTTAGTAAATAAATACAATAAAAAATATTAATATAAGTTCAATAAATATTTATATTATTATTAAAGTAATAAACTTAATAGGAACTAATTTGGTCTAAATTGTAAATTTGCATCAAAATTTATTACAAATCTTTAGTTTATTTTAATTTTATTTTTTTATTTTTCTTTTTCTTTCACCCATTTAACTTCTTTGTACGTCTTTGGTATTCAGTATATTTTTTTTTTTGTGTTTATTTATTTTTAACTGGACAATTTAATTTTTTTTATTTTATTACTTATGTCAAGTTGAACTTTTACAAAAATTATATCAGAAATATCTATATATATTATTTTTAATAATGTTTTAACTCTTAAAATAATTATTTGAGTTGACTTTTAATTTTTTATTTCTTTTAAATAATTACCCCTTATATATGTTTTTTATTTCTCTCTTTTATTTTTATCTTGCATTTTTTTCTTATTTATATTTTTTAATGGTGTTATTTAAGATTAATTTTAATCGCTTTTATCATTTCTGTATGTAGTATAAATGGTTAAAAGAGTATATTTGTATAAAAATTAAAAGAATGTTTAATTGAGCAATATAAAAAAATAATTATACAATTGAAATATATCTTGTTTTTATGTGCACGCATGTTGGATCTTTTGGGATTTCTTCATTTTAAGTAACTTTGGTTAGCCCTGTAATTTTGGTATGTGGAATATTCTTTTGAATTAGTAACAAAACTTTAAAATTTATTAAAATATTGTCTATTAAAAGACATCTAATCTCTTATTTAACTATTTAAGTATGTATTTCTTTTTCCATTTCAAAATTTTATCTACTTTTTTATTTTTTATTTTCGTACTTGTCTCTATCTATCAATTTTTTTCCACTCTTTAATAGTTTCATATATTTTCTCTTTATTTTTAGTTGTACAATTAAATGATATCTTTTTTTTAATTTATCAATAAGTAACAATAAATTTTAATAATAAAAATATATATTTATGTGAAAGCGGTAAGTATTTATTTTTATATTATTAATTTTATTTTTAAATGCACATATATTTCATAATGTAACATATAATTAATATATTAATTTTAAAAAGAGCTCTTACTATTTAATTCTAATGATTTCTATTTTCATTCAAATAAAAACTTTTAAAAATATTAAATATAATAGTATCTTATAATATAATTTATATTAATTAATTTTTAAAAGAGTCCTCATTACTGTATATAATATCTATAAATCGAAGGAGTTTTAATTTTAATTTATTAAATAGTTCTACTTTCACTCAAATAAGTATTTTACCAAATTACCCTCTACTTTTATATTGTTGAAAGTATTAATGTATTATAATAAGGGTTTGGCTGATCACAAAGTTTCAAGAAGTCAAAAACTCAATTCGTACTTTTATAATATATATGGAAGATTAAGGATGATTAGATTAATAATTCTACTTAAAACTATGTTTACTAATTCTTTTACAAGCCCAAAATTAGTAACAGGGCACGAGATTATATTGGATAAAAGACTGATTATTCATCCCATATTTTTCATGGGAAGATCAATCCAACGCCACATCCCATTTTTCATATATCCCATCACATTCCAATTAACAAACTAAATGTTCCATATATTAGAACTAGACAGTATAATAGTCCCTCGTACATATAACACAACATGTAAACGACTAATTTTATGTACCTTTCTGACGTGAAGAGCTTCTTGTATGGTTTGATCATTTGCCCACACATAAGATGTAACGTAATTATATCTCTGTAAACAAGAAGAAGACATTGCCCTTAATTAGATGCAAGAATAGGGCTTTGGTGTAAACAAGAAGACGACATTGCCCTCACTTATTTAAAATTTTATAAAGTACTCAGACTTGTTTTACTATTCATGAAAGCGTTTCTTGAATTTTTGCCACGTTCACGGGATCGGAAGCATGTAGTTGATCGATATAAGAAGAATTAATTGCACTTTTGGTCATGTAATTTTACCCGTTTTAAATCGAATTTTGTAATTTATATCACGTGAGTGGAAAAAAAATTCAACTATAACAGTCTTATCGATTGATTTTTGCAATTTACATACTCTAATTAGATTAAAAAAAGACAAAATTGTAAAAATGGTCTCGTAACTTACACTTTTTCGAATTTCAGTCCTTTTTGACATCACGTTTTCAATTTTGTCGTGTAATTTAAAAAAAATTGCAATTTCCGTCCGATTACGACTCAAAATTGAAAATGCGATGTTTGTCGTGTAATTTACAAAAATTTGCAATTTCCGTCCGATTTCGACCCAAAATTGAAAAATCGTCAATTTTTGCTAACGCACGATGAATGATTTTTTTGTCTGATTTGGCAAGTGATGTGTACGTGGATGTCTTGTGTACTTAAGAAGTGGAATTTGTAATTTGAAATAAAAACACTTTTATACCGTTGGGGTCCGGATTGACATACTCCCGTCCCGTGGCAGCTGCTTTCGCTAGTTGAAATTTATAATTTCACCTAATTTCAAAGGCAGTAACACGTAATTCTCCAAATATTCATGTATTGTTGAACTTTTCTTGTTGATGATGAAAAATTAATTCATTATTTTTTTGTGTAATTATTTTATTTGATATCCTCTCATTTCTTGGGCAGCAAACTCTTATCACAAATAAAAGTGCTTCTTTGTTTCAAGAAAATAATAAGTATAACGAATCCATATCAAAGTGAAATGAAGCAATGAAGTGAACTCTTTAGAATTCGAAAGCATGGTAAACTCCATTTATCAATACACACAAGTCGTCTCAATTTCCTCGTTAAAGCCTTCTCCGGATATGACCTAACTTCTTGTGTTTGGGACTCTTGCTTGGTAAAGATAATCTGCCACCATATTCCCTTCTCGATATATGTGGGTAAGTTTAATTTCCATGTTCGCCCCCATGGAACGAAACTAAGACAACAGGTCTTGGGTTTTGATATCTCCGCCCATGCCTCTTCGAACAATCTGTAGCACTACATTTGCATCTACTTCAGCCCATAAATGGTGGCAACCAATATCCATCGCCATTAGGACTCGCTGTACTATATGACATTGGTTTCTTGCCCTATTCCAGCACTATATGTAACCACTATAACTTCTTCATGATTTCTTCCAACTACACCTATATGGCAATTAAATACTATTGTTGATATGCAACAATTAATACTTTCACAAAAAAAAATAAAATATATTAACAAAATGCTATAAAAAAATTGACACACAAATATTAAAGAAACTCTTAGAAGAACTCAAAAATAAAAATAAAAACAAATAATTATACCTGAAAAAAAATAGATAATACATCCAATGGTAAATTGTCACGAACTATTAGAAAAACTTACAAAATTAATTATATGAAAAGAACAAGCTAGATGTATCACTATAGATGATTTTGAAAGATATTTCAAAAGCAAAAATCTTAAATCATTTAAAATAGAACCTCCACGATTATAATGAAATCTTTTAATTAGAAGATAAAATTACACAATTAAACACATTATTAGAATCATTGAGAAATAATAGAAGAAGAGAATAAGTAAAATCAAACATTAGAAGTCATTAGATCAGAAATAGAAAATGAAGAAGTTAAATATGAATATGAGTTATTAGAAGATTATGTTTTAGGAATGGAACACAATCTAAAACAAGAAAATGTAGAATCAAGTCATAGATATGGGCAAAGTCAAGAACAAACTGAATATGCTCAACATAATCAAAATACTAACTTTCTAAAAAATACTTGTACACAATACATGTTTAAAAAGAGTTATATTCCAAACAAAATTATAAATTGGGAAAGGATACCTGATCAATATATACCTACTAAGGGAATTAGGAATAAATGGAGTACTAAATTTAGATTGTGTAACCGATAAACCAACACTTCTGACTGAGTGGACGCATAAGATAAGATTAATTTTATAAACTGGATAATTACGAACAGCCCCCTGAGCTATGGTGAAATTACAAATTCCCCCCTGAGGTTTGAGAAATTACGAATTCCCTCCTGATCCCGTCATGTCCTTCGTTAAATTTAATAGAACGTGCGATTTTAATATTTTACCCTTCATATGTTGACACTCAATGGGGTTTGATATAAGTACTTGAATTTCGCAACTATCTAATTTTTTTTTTTCAAAAACCTCTACTTAATGATAGTTTAATATTTTTATGATAAACTAATTTCATACTTAGAGTTTATAAATGGTAATTTTTATCTTTTCGATATTGAGCATGCATGTTTATATTGGGATGCTATTCTTTGTATGTAAGGTAAATGTATTAGGAATCACGAACACATGAAATATTTGTTGCAATAACTTTGATGGATATATATGTGAATTTTTTAATGCATTGATTGATGTTGGTGTGTTTGTTATAGTTTTCTATTCCATATAAAAAAATTGTTATTTCAAACAAATAAGTTTAAATAAAATTACGCAAAATATACATAAAACTAAAATATAAACATAAGGTATGGAATAAATATGTTATACTTATAGATAAAATATAAATATTATATCAAAATATAAATTTTTATATTAACAAAATAAAAACTTAACTAATATTACAAATATATCATCATATTTTCAATATTATTACAATTTACGCCCTAAGAGTAGGATTGGAATTTTTAAAAATAATTTTGCTAACATTATCAAAATTTAACACCGTTATTAACAATTGGAGCAATTTGTGAGAGAGAGTGTAAAACTCAGGGGGGTGTTCGTAATTTCTCAAATCTGGGGAATTCGTATTTTCACCACACTTCAGGGGGCTGTTCATAATTATCCCATTTATAAACTGAAGATAGACTAAAATATGAAAGTTTTGATACAATATTTAGAGAAAATTGCATTTTTAGTCCCACGGTTTATAGGCAAAATTTTTTTTCGTCCCGATCAATTTTTTGTAGTCCCACTTGACCAATTTAGTCTCAAACGCAAAAAAAATGCACTTTTAGTCCCAAACGGAGTTAAGAGCCGTTAGTCTCTCTTTATGGTGGGAAAATTGAATATGAAAAGTATTTTTAGAGGGGATTTGGGCACTTTTTCCAAAACATATCAGCCCATTCAAAAGCCAACAGGGGTTGACCAAGTGGTTTGAGGGTTCTTTCTCGAAGGCAAAGGCCCGGGTTCAAATCTCTCTAGTCACTTCGGGGGTGGGTGTTAAAAAATAAAAAATATCAGCCCATTCAAAAGTATATTAATTTTCTTTATTAATATATTTATTTAATTAAAATATAATATTTATGGATGGATAATAATGTAAAAATAATTTGTTAAGTAAGTTATTCTATATGAATTTTAATACTTTTTTGTTTTAATTTAATATAATATTTATAATTAAATAAATCAACAAAACTGTATTTACATTTTAATATAATATTTATATAAAACAAAATTAAAATTAAGAAAAGAAACAACCCTTGCCCCCAACAGTCACACACACATCGTGATTTTATAATTAAATATATGTTTATATTATTTTATTTTTTATTAATATATATATTTATTTAAAATATAATATTTATGGATGGATAATAATATAAAAAGTAGTTTGTTAACTAGGTTATTCTACATGAATTTTTAATATTTTATTGATTTATTTTGATATAATATTTATAATTAAATAAATCGAAACCCAAAAGACACACACCCCGTTATTTTATAATTTAAATATATATTAATATTCTTTATTAATATATATATTTATTTAAATATAATATTTATGGATGAATAATAATATAAAAAATAGTTTGTTAGGTAGATTATTCTGTATGAATTTTTAATATTTTATTAATTTATTTTCATATAATATTTATAATTAAATAAATCAAATAAAAAATTATATTTATAATTTAATATAATTTTTATAAAAAATAAAAATTTTAATTAAGAAAAGGAGCACCCCCATCTCCCCCTTACCCAAACGACACCCACACATCATTATTGTATAATTTAAATATATATTTATATTAATATTCTTTATTAATATATTTATTTATTTAAATATTGATGGTGTCAAAATCTGACTATGTACAGAACGAGAGACTTAGACTCCCAATCACCCAAGATATTTGTTTGCATGAGGCAACTCTGATGCTTTCCGGAGCTAAAAAGGAAGAACGAACGTGAACTCAAAGGCCAAACTAGGGGAATGTGGGGGTTGGACCCGTTTTGGCACTCCGATGCTCAAGTCAGCTAAGGCTCTGGGTCAATAATGCTAAGAGAATATGGACTCAGAATGTAAAGGAAAGCTTACCCTTCTTAGTGATGGAGATGCGTTTATATAGCGAGGAGAAGGCGTTGGTGCGTGCAAGTACACCATTAGAAAGGTGTGGATCTTGTCTGCTGAGAGAAGGAGACCAACTGTGGTCGGAACAGTGCTTTACGACAAAAGCACTATTCTCTTACTCTTGCAGAGATGCCTGACACCTTACTTGGTGCTCCCGCAATTAATGCGGCCAACAGTGGGTGGTACCAGCATTTAATGTCCTTGTACGTCGGCCTGTTGCCTGGCTCGAGGGATCGCGGTCCTGGGACCTCCCTGGATCGAGTCTCACCCAACGCGGCGAGTACATTTGCTTTTCCTCAAAGGGAACCAAGTGCTGGCCCGATAAGAGAGAGATGACTGGGTCAGATGCAAGTACTGACCTGTCAGTTCTCCCAATGTGGTAAGGACACGTGGCGCCTAGTCATAGCTCCTGATTTTCCCCTTATCATCTCCCTACCCCTCCCCTCCAAGGTCGAGTGGCACATCAGTGTGACAGTGGACCTTGAGAAGGGCACTTGACTGCTTGGGAAGGAGAGGGGGCTATGCAAGCTAAGCCGCCCACACCTGGCTGGATCGCACCGCAAATTATCGAGCCAGATAAATCGAGCTAGGCGCTTGTTGTGCTGGCATCGATCCGGGGGTTGACGGCCGGGCAGTGGCTTCACGCGTGTGTGCTCTCTGAACTCCACTGGGCAGGAAATGCTAGGTTTCACTGCGCCAGAGAAATGATTGTGCTTTTTTAATTTCGGGGCGCTGGGCGCGGATCCTACGGGGGAATGGGCCACGTTTCTCCCAATGTCAGTTGATTAATTGACGAGTGGGGGGCATTAATTTTGGATTGATTGAATTCAGCTATAAAAGGGGGGACTTAGACGGTTTTTCCCCCTTTTCACGCAATCTGCTAGAGAAACCCTAGGTTTTTAAGAGAATCAAGCATTCAAAGCTTTCAAAAGAAATGAATTCCCAGATAGCATTTTAAACAAACACTCCAAGGTACGTCTCCTGTCTCCGAAATCTCCATTCTTCTTTTCTTCTCCAAATCCCTGCTTCAAGAAATGGCCCCCAAAAGTCTGTTGTCGTACCCTCTGGTAGCCAGCCCAAAGCTTTGCAAAAGAGGGATTATGGGCCAAGAGATGAGAAATCAGATTCAGAGGTGTCGATGGAGGTTATTGGGATAAGGCGCCCTGGAAAAGTTAGGTGGGAAGATCTCAATGCGGAGATGTACATCCCAGAGATAACTGAAGAAGTGACCGGGCCAGTTTCAAAGGATGTGAATGAGGGTGGTCCTTCAGTGGAGGTAGGTTCAACTTCTCCTGATGCTGAAAGAGGAGGAAGAGTTGACGCAGAGATGGTAGAGGATATGGCCACGGAGATTGAAGAGATGTCCCTGGGGGATGAATCTCAAGATCAAGGCGGCTCCACTTCCACATCTAAGGTTGAGGTGGGGCAGCAGAAGAAGAAGAAGACGGGGCCCCAGAAGTGTACTACCTACTATTATCAATTTAGGTCCTATGTAACCGACTAGGAAAGGAAACTGGCGGAGAAAAGGTTGACCGGGTGGAGGACCTGGATTTGAACTGCGACATCATCGTTCCGATGGAAAATGAGCACATAGGCGCCCCTCCTGAAGGATCCATTGCTATTTCTCTATAGGCCATAGAGTATGGGTTTTGGCTCCCATTCTCTCCGTTCCAGATTGAGCTGTATAACCATCTACAAATCAGCCCGATCCAGTAGCTCCCCATTGATCAGGCTATGGTGACAGCCTTCAGGCTATTAATGAATTTGCTCGGGCAAGTGGAATGTGTGGAGCACTTCGCAGAGTTGTTTATCACCTCGGTCGATGCAGCGGCTTCCCCAACTAGAAGGGGGTTTGTGAAACTTCAATCTCGCTCCGGTAACAAGATATTTGACACCGACCGGAGTTCTCATGGGGAAGATTGGAAACAGAAGCATGTGTTTGTACGATACACGGATGGCTAGAAAGGATTGAATCAAACGACATGGAATGATGTACTTTGGCCTGGATCGAGGGCCTGTACTTTGGCCCAACACTCTGTTGGCTGCTTTGGGGGACGTGCACCCGTTGGATAGGGTATCTTCACAAGCTCCCATTTGTTGGTAAACTTGGGGTTGGCTCCAGGTACGGTGAGACACCTGGACTTTAGCATGGGTAACTACGTCATCAACTCACTTAGGCCAAGCATGTTCTCCCCTCTACTTTGTTTTGTTACTATTATCATTCAACATTTTTTTTTCTTTTCGACCCCGCTTGACAGGATCTTAACGTATTTCAGACCTGTAGGTCTTAACTTTCTTCTTTTCTTGGTCGACTTGCAGAATCAATCATCGTTGTCACGAGAGGGAAGGCTGCCAATAGGCTTTTCAAGAAAAAGAGGAGGTTGAGGAGGCCAAGAAAGTGTAGCAGGGCGAGATGAAGGGCCCCGCTCACACGGCCAAGGAGATTACCCAGGCAGATAGGCTTACTGAGGAACACACCAAGGCCAAAATAGCGGTGGTGGAAAAAGCAGCAGGCGTTAAGTGGATTGATCCTCACCAGCCGACCCAGGAGGGGCCTACAGACGCTCGTGGAGCTACCTCGACTCCAACTGGAGGGAAGCCAGCTCCTCCCACAACAAAAGGAAAAAGCACTAAGCTCCCGGTCAGAAAGGGGAAGGCTGCCACGATCACGGGGTCGGTGGACTCAGACTTAGAGACCGTCCCTGGGTCGTTCCCTACGGAGGTCCCAACGGAGACCAGAACCAACAAGGGGAAGGTGCTAGAAGGGGTCGGGGGTGAGGTCCCTTCGAAAACCGCGAAGACTACCCCTCTGGTGGTCAAAAAACCCAGGGGATGGAAAGCTTCCACCTTCCAAGTCAGTTGTTCTCCCGGGTTCAAGATGTTGAGGGGAGATTACGAGCATATCGCCAACGTGCCAAGGTTCCGGGGCCCCAGATACCCCTTCAACGTTCTAGACCTCAGAGAGGATGGGTCAGAACGACGAATTGCTACCGGGGATGTCGACTAGGATGCCTTGGGGGCAATCTATTACGCTTTGCAGATCAGTGCAGACCACCAGAAACTGGCCAAGGAAGATGATGTGACCCAATCCTACAATAAAGTCGCCCTCTTTTGTTCGGTATGAACCTTAGTCTAGTGCCTTTTTCCCTTCGTACTACTTTTATTTCCAGAGTGTCTAATCTCCTTCTTTTTCCTTCAGTTAATCGTAAGGGAGTACCACTCCCAAGCACACTTGGAGTTAACACAGCAAGCTCGCCGCAGGCTGCTATCGGAGAGGGATGAAGTGTTAGGCACTAAAAGCTGGTAGGATGAAGCAACTAAATTAAAGAATGAGATGGAGGACATGAAGACCCTGTACATGGGCAATTTGGACAGGCTCACCTAGCAGGTTGAGAATTTGACCCAGGAGAAATCCACGATGGAAGCAGGTTGAGAATTTGACCCAGGAGAAATCCGCGATGGAGGCAGAGTTGATCAGCCTCCGAGCTGAAAAGGAGAAGTTGGAAATTGGGTTGGCCACGACCCAAAGCCTGCTCGAAGTGGCTGAGCAAGAGAAGGACAGAGCTTATAAGAAAGGGGAGCAGGACGGGTGGCACAAGGGCTATGTCGACGGGCAGAAAAATGGGGCGGAGACAGCCTTTTGCACTCTTGACAGGGTGATGCCGCAAATTAAGGATAATACAGTGCTGGAGTTCCTTAGGTCTGAAGTCTTCGACACTATCTCTGGCACGCTGGGTGCGACCGATATCCAGTTGGGTTTCATAAAGTGCCTGTTGCAAGTTCATCTCCACCAACCCCTTCCACGAGAGTTGCTGGAAAACAGAGGGAAGTTAAATGTATCACTTCCCATCGCCCCCAAAATGCTTCTGGAGTATTTCATGGAGAAATGGGATGGTCCTACTAAGGAAGAAGGAGGGGATGAGAAGGAGCCCGACTGGAGCGGAAAGCCTTATGGCTGGACGATGGAGTGGGACGAGGCAAAGTTCTTTAAACTCCCTGAGTCAGAACTGGTGCTTCCCATGCCGGTGAACCTCGAGAAAGTTAAAGAGGACTTGCTACTCGCCTTCAAACCTTCAAGTAGTGGGTCGAGCTCTTCCTTGAACCCCTCAAGTACTCCTGCTTTGGCTGTCGCCCCTTTGGCTTGTCTCCCCCCGACTCCTACTTCTGTTGAAGGGAATGATGCTGCTGCAGCCGCCCATCCGACCCAGAACAATATCGAGCCAGCGGCTGAATCAGTCCCCGAGGGTTCGACTCACGCCAATCCTCCTGCGGACACTGGGGACCCTTCTGCCCAAGTTTCTTGAGCCCAAGGCTTTGTTAATTCTTCTTTCTGTTTGTAATTTATTGGGGATTGACCCCGGTTATGTAATGAAACAATCCCTTTTCCAGAATCGTATTATGCTTTCTTGCATTTTTGAACTTGTATTACTTATCTGATTGCCGTGTTCTTGGTGTTTTGCTAAATGCGGGATTTTAATGGAATTACCATAAGGCCTGGCTCAAGGTGAGCTATGAACCCATCCATCAAGCAGACTTTCATGGGACTTCTGGGGCATTCATAGTATATCGAATGCAGGTTTAAAAAGTAACTCCAGAACACTTAACGATTGTAACAAGTAAAAGACATTCAGATTGACTGAAAACTACTTTTATTGATGTGAACGAGTCAAGTACAGAACACTTACAACCAAACGCAACTTTAAACATAAAATTTCTTAAGGTTGTAGGCATTCCAAGATCTGGGAATGGTATTCCCGTCCATATCTTCAAGGTGGTAGGCCTTGTTTCGGCCTATTTCTGCAACGTGATAGGGGCCTTTCCAGTTGGGTTGTGGTTTGCCCACGTGTTTGGTTACTTCGACCGTCTTGAGGACTAAGTCGCCTATCTGGAAAACGCGGGGTTTAACGCCCTTGTTGTAGCTCTGAGCCACGGTGGAAACCCTTCTGTCGGACTTCTTCAATTGTGTCGAGCTCATGTGCTCGGTCTTCTGCATTCCTAGCGGGTTGATAGTTGGATACTCTGTTTGATAGAATAGCTCTACTGGAATGATGGCCTCCGACCCATAAACTATCAAGAAGGGTGTTAACCCTGTCGCTGTTCTTGGGGTGGTGCGGTAGGCCCAAAGGACTCCACCCAGCTTATCGACCCAGGCTCCTTTCTTAACCTCGAGCCTGGTCTGGAGGTTCTAAATGATTATGTGTTTGATGACTTCGACCTGGTCGTTTGCTTGCGGATGGCCTACTGATGCAAAATGCTGGCTGATGCCCATATCTGAGCAGTATGATCTGGTGCTGGCACTTTGGAACTGCATCCCGTTGTCGCAAATTAGGACCCTCGGAACTCCGAACCTACAGATGATGTTCCGCCAAAGGAAATTTTGGATGACCTTGTCTGTGATTTTTGTGGTTGGTTGGGCTTCGACCCACTTGGAGAAGTACTCCACCGCGACTATCAAGTATTGCCTCTGAACAGTTGCAAGTGGGAGTGGCCCCACAATATCAATCCCCAACTGGTCAAAAGGCCAGCAGATATCGACCGGGACCGTGGGATTTTGGTGCGGAATGTTGGTGTGCTTTTGGCAATTTACGTATTTGAGGGTGTATAGCATCTTCGTTAAGGGTGGGCCAACAAAACCCACTTTTAGAGACTTTCTTTGCTAAGGATTGACCGCCCGCGTGGTTCCCGCATTGCCCGCTATGGATTTCCTCAAGAACGTCCTGGGTTTGGGATGGGCGAAGGCACCTCTTAGTTGGGACCATGTATGCTCTCTTGTACAACCTTCCTTCCGAATCAAGAGAATAACTTGTTGCCTTGTATCTGAGGTGCCTTGCTGCATTCCTATCGGCTGGCAGAACCTTGTCTTTGAGGTACAGTATGATTTCATCGAGCCAGCAAGGCTCAACTGGGTCGACTGAGCACACAATTTTTGCTTTTCCATCAATCACTCTACCCTTGCTTGAAAAGTAAGTGATGCTCTGGTCCTTGGAGCCTCTCATCCCGTTTGCGAATTTGGACAGGGCATCCGCTCGAGCGTTCTCTTCCCGGGGCACCTGTTGCAACTTGAACTCTTTGAACCCATATGCCAAAGATTTGACCTTCGCAAGGTACTTGACCTGTAGCACCCCAGAGTGAAGAGCACCTACATCCCCCGCACCATAGCCCGACACGTGTAACGAAATAGAAACTCCGCACACGCATCAAGCTACGGTGAACGGGAGACAAATAAAATCTCACCTAGGCTAGGCGGTCTAGACCCTAATTCAGAGTGCGCAAAATAAACAAAACAAATGCGGAAGCACCAGGATTCAAACAATCGAGACATACATGCTTTCATAATAGGCGTAAAATAAACCAAATTATACACGTTGTGCCCATCCCGGGCCAAATTAAACTCATACAAGTTCCAAAGTTTGAAATTTAAAACATATCTTATACATAATTTCAAAATTCATAATTAAAGATGCAGGGTATGCAAAGGACTATACTAATGACTCAAACAACTCGAAAATAAAAGACAGTCGCCTAGCTCGAACCGACGACCTGCACCTGTAACTCAAGAGATAAAAAGGGAAAAAAGAAAACAACGAGGGCGGGTCAGTCCTAAAGACTGGTGAGGGGGCTAACACACTCACACGTATGTAATATAAGAACAGAGCATATTCAAATTAATAAGTTCATGAACCGGGACGTGGTTTTTGCAATCTAAAATATTTTAGCCCGTGATACTAAATATAGAAAAGATTTAGGGCCAAAAGCCCAAAATAATTAAGTTTTAGAAATTATAAATCCACTCCTGTTTCACAAACCACGAACATAATCGAAATCACAAAACTCGGCGAGAACGAGTTTCAAACCCACCAAACTCCTTTCATATTCATAATCAAAACGAAAAGCATACAAAGTTCAAAATCAATCCACCTTCTCCGGTTGGGGATGAGGGGCACGCCCCCTCAACCCTATTCTCCCGTCATAAGTTTTGAGTCGGGGGATCCTACCCACCCCCCACGGGTGTTAACCGCCGGTTCTCAAGAAATTACCTTCCCTTCGACCTCCCGAGGTTGGGCGAATCTCTCTACATAATTGGAGTCGTGTTGATGAGAGAGCTCGGTGACCCCACAGCCGACTCAAGATCACATACCACTTCTCCCGGCCCAATTCGTAAGTTCATAAGTCATAATTTTCGAAATTTCATTATTTTTCCGACTTATATTTCAAAGTCAAAATCTCGATATTCCAAAACATACACACACTGACCCTTTTCAAATTAAACAAATGAAAATATAGTTTACGTATATATATATATATATATATAAAGGCGTTTTTCAAACGATTTCATAACAAAATGGGCCAATTCCCACAAAATACTAATCAAACACATATTTACTTAATTATATATATACGTAAGCTGCGTGCGGGCTTAAATACATATAGGGTTATAGGTCGTATTAACTAAAAGAAGAAAACCTCACCTTGTCGATCACACCGGAAGCTACGAACCAAAACACTTTTAAAACACCTCCTCATCACCCACGAAATAAACCTAAGGACAAACAAACAAAAAAAGATAACCTTAGACTCAAAATGAACCACTTAAATGCTCGGCATATGCATATGAAGGCAAATGATTCATAAGAAATATAATGAGATGTCATTTAACGCATGCAAATTCATACCACGTTATAAGTCTCATAAATTACGTTAAATGACTTCATGAGTTTCATATAACACACATAACACGTCATATACTAAGTTAACTATGCATGCATATCCTACAAGAGGCAGGAAATTGTCAAACGAGGCACTTAAACGAAAGTTAGGGTTATGCATGCACGTTAAATGACATGTATCACATAATAGGTCATATAATGCGTATAAAACATTTCACGTAATAAATTCACAATTAATTACATACCACATAATATAACAAGTTATCCATGCATAAAAGGCAAGAAAGAAGCAAGGAAAACACGTAAAGCACAACGACACGACAAAAGAAGGAAGAAGGGAGCAGCAGTTCGGAACTGCTCCTAAATGGGGTCACGCCCTGCCTAAAGGTGGTCGCGCCCTCCACAAACAAGTGCAGAAGCTTTAACTCGGACCTTGCCTAAAAACTAATCGCGATCGTGACCTAAAACACCCTTGTTTTGATCGTGGGCGCGACCGCGGGCGAGCAGGCAGCGGGAAGAGCTAAAACAGGGCTGTTCTTCATCTTCCAAGCTCTTAACCCAGCAGCAGCTTCAAGCAACGAAAGGCAAGGAAAAGGGTAACAAAAGAAGTATAATTCAACAACAAAACCCGCAGCAAACAAGAGGAGAAACAAGATTGAAAGCAAGAGATCAATTCCTTCTTCATATTCTAGTTTCATAAATGTTTAATAATGGTGCTCAAATTTCCATGAAAAATCAGATCATAAATGTATAGAGGGAAGTCAAGAGATCGAATATCTTGCATAAATTCAAGAATTAAAGCAAGTATGACATGATTTCTTCCAAAATTGACAAATAACCTAACTATTCACCAAACAATCCATAGCATGCTCAAATGACCAAGAAAATTAGCAAATCTGGACTTAAAAGAAAGAGGAGAAGATGGAGAAAACAATTCTAGACTTATCTTTCAAATTTGAGGAGAATCGGATGAGAAACGAGCTTACAAAGTGAATGGAATAGCGCTTCTCTCTCTCCCTTCTTATCTCAGTTGAAATGCTGCTTCTTCCCTCTTTTCTACTAAAAAAACAAAATGAAAAGGCAAATTAGAGAAATGGGGTTAAGTGAGGAGAAGGTGGGGCTAAGAATCACTTGATTTGGTCAACAAATGAGGAAGATATGGTCACTTTAGTGTAAAGGGGTCAAAAACGCACGCGAGGCTCATTACGGGCGAAATACGGGGGTCCAAATGGGCATAGAAAAATACAAGGTTGGGTTCCTTGATGTCCTTTATTCATTGTGAGTCTGACGCTTCTTCCGGAATTCAAATCCGAATTCCCGAGCTCAAGTTATGCCTTCTGGAATACGAGGTGCGCTAAAGCTAGTTAGGCCCTAAAATCCCTAAAATCATAAAAATGGTCCGTGACCAGGTCAAACAAATTCAAAAACATATAATTAGCATGCAAACAAATTCTTATGACACGTATTTCATGCATAACATGTAATCACCAAATCAGGAGTAAATAAGGGGAATGCGGATCAAGAAAGGGATCAAACGGGGGCCAAAACGTTCAAGTATATAATAAGACCTAACAATTAATACAAGTAGAGGTTCAAATAGGCACAAAAGCAATTAAATAAACATTTAAAGGCATAAATAAATAATTAAACGTGCACATAATACTCTCGATATGGCGTACCTATACGACCGGACGAGGGGGATATTACAAACTCCCCTCCTTCAAAAGGACCTATCCTCAGGTCCTAAAGCAGGGTCTTGAACCACTCCGGAAACGAACTCAACTTCACGCTTCTGCTGCACCACTAAGCTCTCAAAGTCTCATCAGACAACCGTGCAATGAGAATTTGGATTAACTCGTTTAAAAATAAGCAACCACTCAATCTCACGAGATCTTCTTAGCCTTAGCAAACCGGACACGAAGTCCTTGGCCATTTGCTCCCACTTCCAAATAGAATTTGGAAGTAGTTGGAGAAACTTACAGATTCTTGATGTGCGGTCTTCAACCGTTGTCGCGTTAGACATTGTTACATGAAGTCTACAATGTCTCTTCTTACACCAAAACATCTTTATCGGCACTTCAAGTTCTCGAACCTTGAGTGGGTAGTTTCGTGACCTTGCATTACTAAAGGTGTAAACTACACTCTTCTGAAAGCTACGCGCAACCAAAACCTTCCTTAGTGCCTCGATTGTAATTATGTAGTTTTGAGTACCCTCGGGTAAGTAAAGCCAATATCGAAGGCAACTCTCTCTTCAAACACCTCTTCCCACTCGAACCGTGCCTCTTCCTTATCATTCATATCACCGGGATGACCATCTCTCGAAAGACGAATCTCCTGTCAAATCCCGATAACACTGGAGACTTATTCTCTGAGGTAATTCTCGGTTCTTCTTCCCAAACACGTAGTCGATAATACCCTTGTTAAACCCAACTCGGCGCCAACCACAAAACTCTGAAGAAGAACGCGCAACTCTCAAAGCGAGCAAAGGGTAATTAATCTTCCACAGTTAACCTGTGTAGCTCACGATAGTTTATACTCATCCTAAGATCCCGTCTTCTTCCTTAGATAGGGCAAGAGCACTCCACGAAGAAGTACTCAATTGATGAAACCACCTTCTAAGAGCGCATCGACCAGGACTTGAACTCTTCAACCACGCTAGAGTTCACCGGTAGGGAATCTTCGAACAAGGTCCAACTCCGAGATAAAGATCACGACCACCTCAATGCCCCTATCAAGTGGTGATGAATCCCAACTTCAAGAAAACATCAAGAGGGTCTTACTACGATCTTCATCTCTTCAAGCTTGGCTCGACCCTTCGGTCAACCAACCACTCCACGAAGGATACAAATGGGCTAGCCTTCGATCTAATACCCAAAAGTATCGTTGAGCCCCTGACGGACCTCCTAAGAGCAACCACCCACGCCTACGGTAACACCATACCTTGACAAGGAGTCTTCAAGAAGAACCACTGACAAGCTTGACCCTCACCACTCACTAAGCACTCTCGGGCATCACCTTACCAAACTCTCTCGAAGAAAAGAGTCTACAAGAAAGGAACAAGGCAAGCAACGAGCAAGAAACAAAAAGCATGAAGAGAGAAATGAAGCACGAAATAAAATAATAGATGCATGTATGAGATGCCATGGATGCTTAACGTACCTTTCATTGTAGTGGGAATGCCGAACTTGGCATCAAATTCTTTACCCCCACTTGCTTTAACTCGGATTTGACTCGGAGACTTAGAACTTCGGATCTTTGTAGGCTTCGAATCTTGTTCTTCGGGCACCCGTTCGCTAAGTGTCCCGATTCTCCGCACTTGTAGCATCTACCAAACTTCTTCCGACAAACTTCTTCCATATGGTTTGGGCCTTGGCAATACGAGCATCGAATTGTTTCCGGTGGAGGAGGCATCGAATCTATCTTTGGCAGTTAAAGCCTCTTCTTTTTCTTGGTGTTGTTACTCACTACAAATCCTTGAGGCTTCTCTTGTGACACGGGGTCTCTTGCTCAATCTCGAACTTGATTCTCGTCCCACATAAGGAGAGTGTGAGACTTGATCCGTTGATTACTCATTTCATCTTGGACCACTCTTCTAACTTCCTCGAACCATGTATATACCGGTGAAGCTTGGAAAACTTGAAGAATATCCTCTCTACGCCCCTATAGATAACACCGGACCTTAGGGCAATCTTTATCGGCTCCCGAACTCTCAAGTTCCAATAGAAGGTCATCCATCTTCTTCAATCCTTGCTCAAGATCCAAAAATTCTATGAGTCTTCTAACCATTGCACTTGGAGGGATGTAATTCTAACAAAATTCTCGAGTGAATCTCTCCCAAGTAAGTTCTTCCCCGGATTCTTCTACCCTTAATCTTAATTCCTTTATCTATTTTGAAGCTCGGCCTTGGAAGAAACGACAAGTACGCTTCACTTTCTCTTGTGATGTCCCCGAAAGTATACCCCAAAATCCAAGTAATCTCGAAAATCCATTCCTCGGCCTCGACATCGTTACCTCCAAACCACTTTGGTGGATCAAACTCTTTAAACTTCTTGTAGATCAAGGTTACTTATTTCTTGTGTCCTCCTTTCAATGGCACATATTGATGTTGAGACGCCATCTTGAAATAAGAAAATAATTCCAAAATATCGATGCGTGCGGGGTTTAGTGCATGTTCTTGTGAACAATTAATGCAAATATTTCAAATAATTCACATAACAGTCAGAATGAATGCAAACAAACGCATAATCCTAAGCCGAACGACCTAGACAGACCCGACACGACGCTAGAGCTCTGGTTTTGCAACCTGGAGCTCTGATACCACTTTAGGATGTAGTACCCCGGAGCGAAGAGCACTACATCCCCCGCACCATAGCCCGACACGTGTAACGAAATAGAAACTCCATACACGCATCAAGCTACGACAAATGGGAGACAAATAAAATCTCACCTAGGCTAGGAGGTCTAGACCCTAATTCAGAGTGCGCAAAATAAACAAAATAAATACGGAAGCACCAAGATTCAAACAATTGAGACATACATGCTTTCATAATAGGTATAAAATAAACCAAATTATACATGTCGTGCCCATCCCGGGCCAAATTAAACTTATACAAGTTCCAAAATTCAAAATTTAAAACATATCTTATACGTAATTTGAAAATTCATAATTAAAGATGCAAGGTATGCAAAGGACTCTACAAATGACTCGAACAACTCGAAAATAAAAGACCGCCGCCTAGCTCGAACCGACGACCTGCACCTGCAACTCAAGAGACAAAAAGGGGAAAAAGAAAACAACGAGGAGGGGTCAGTCCTAAAGACTGGTAAGGAGGCTAACACACTCACACGTACGTAATATAAGAACAGAGCATATTCAAATTTATAAGTTCATGAACCGGGACATGGGTTTTGCAATCTAAATTATTTTAGCCCGTGAAACTAAATATAGAAAAGATTTAGGGCCAAAAGACTAAAATAACCAAGTTTTAGAAATTATAAATCCACTCCCGTTTCACAAACCACGAACATAATCGAAATCACAAAACTCGGCGAGAACGAGTTTGAAAACCACCTAACTCCTTTCATATTCATAATCAAAACGAAAAGCATACAAAGCTCAAAATCAATCATATGAGGGGCACGCTTTCTCAACCCCGTTCTCCCGTCATATGTTTTGAGTCGGGAGATCCTACCCGTTTCCCGATAGGTGTTAAACGCCGGTTCTCAAGAAATTGCCTTCCCTTCGACCTCCTGAGGTTGGGCGGATCTCTCTACATAATTGGAGTCGTGTTGATGAGAGAGCTCTGTGACCCCACGGCCAACCCAAGATCACATACCACTTCTCCCGGCCCAATTCGTAAGTTCATAAGTTATAATTTTCGAAATTTTATAATTTTTCCGACTTATATTTCAAATTTAAAATCTTGCTATTCCAAAACATACACATATTGACCCTTTTCAAATTAAACAAACGAAAATATAGTTTACGTACATATATATAAAGGCATTTTTCAAACGATTTCATAACAAAACGGGCCAATTCCCACAAAATACTAATCAAACACATATTTACTTAATTATATATATACGTAAGTCACATGCGGGCTTAAATACAGATAGGGTTGTAGGTCGTATTAACTAAAAGAAGAAAACCTCACCTTGTCGACCACACCTGACGCTACGCACCAAAACACTTCTAAAACATCTCCTCGTCACCCACGAAATGAACCTAAGGATAAAAAAACAACAAAAGACAACCTTAGACTCAAAATGAACCACTTAAACACTTGACATATGCATATGAAGGCAAATGATGCATAAGAAAAACAATGAGATGTCATTTAACGTATGCAAATTCATACCACGTTATAAGTCTCATAAATTACGTTAAATGACTTCATGAGCTTCATATAACACACATAACACATAATATACTTAGTTAACTATGCAGGCATATCCTACAAGAGGAAAAAAATTATCAAACGAGGCACTTAAATGAAAGTTAGAGTCATGCATGCATGTTAAAGGACACGTATCACATAATCGGTCATATAATGCGTATAAAACATCGAATTCACGTAATAAATTCACAATTAATCACATAACACTTAATATAACAATTTATCCATGCATAAAAGGAAACAAAGAAGCAAGAAAAACACGTAAAACACAATGAAACGATAAAAGAAGCAAGAAGGGAGCAGCAGTTCGAAACTGCTCCCAAATGGGATCGCGGGCGACCTCAATCCTGCCTAAACGTGGTCGCGGGCTCGACTACCACCTTCACCAACAAGTGTAGAGTCTTTAACTGGAACCTGGCCTAAAAACTAATCACGGTCGCGACCCAAAACACCCTTGTTTTGGTCGCGGGGGCGACCGCGGGCGAGCAGGCAGCGGGATGAGCTAAAACAGGGTTGTTCTTCATCTTCCAAGCTCTCAACCCAGCAGTAGCTTCAAGCAACGAAATTCAAGGAAAAGGGTAACAAAAGAAGCACAATACAACAATAAAAGACGCAACAAACAAGAGGATAAACAAGATTGAAAGCAAGACATCAATTCCTTCATCATCTTCAAGTTTCATAAATGTTCAATAATGATGCTCAAATTTCCAGCAAATTTCCATGGAAAATCAGATCATAGATGCATAGAGGGATGTCAAGAGATCAAATATCATGCATAAATTCAAGAATTACAGCAAGTATGACATGATTTCTTCCAAAATTGACAAATAACCTAACTATTCACCAAACAATCCATAGCATGCTCAAATGATGAAGAAAATTAGCAAATTTAGACTTAAAAAAAGAAGAGAAGATGGAGAAAATAATTTCGGACTTACCTTTCAAATTTGAGGCGAATCGGATGAGAAACAAGCTTGCATAGTGAAAATTAAATAGTGCTTCTCTCTCTCCCTTCTTATCTAGGTTGAACTGCTGCTTCTCCCTACTTTTCCATCGGAAAAACGAAATGAAAAGGCAAAGAAAAGAAAGGGGGTTAAGTGAGGAGAAGGTGGGGCCAAGAATCACTTGATTTGGTCAACAAATGAGGAAGATATGTCCATTTTAGTGCAAAGGGGTAAAAAACGCATGCGAGTCTCATTACGGGCAAAATACGGGGGTCTTAACGGGCTTAGAAAAATACAAGGTTGGGATCCTTGGCTTTCTTTCTTCGTTGTGAGTCCGAAACTTCTTCCGGAGTTCGAATCCGAATTCCCGAGCTCAAGTTATGCCTTCCAGAATACGAGGTGCACTAAAGCTAGTTAGGCCCTCAAATCCCTAAAATCATAAAAATGGTCCGTGAATAGGCCAAACAAATTCAAAACATATAACGGCCACGTAAACAAATTCTTATGACACGTATTTCATGCATAACATGGTATGCGGATCAAGAAAGGGATCAAACGGGGGCCAAAACTTTCAAGTACGTAATAAGACTTAACAATTAATACAAGTAGAGGTTCAAATAGGCACAAAAGCAATTAAATAAACATTTAAAGGCATAAATAAATAATTAAACGCGCACGTAACACTCTCGATATGACGTACCTGTACGGCCGGATGAGCAGGATGTTACATGACCATTGATTCTTCTCGCGCTTTGTAGGAGCCTTCATCCTGGCTCGATACTAGATCACTGAGATTCTTTCAATCCCATGGTCTTTGGCACTTTTGAGGCCTGCAATAAGCGCCTCGTACTCTGCTTCATTGTTGGTAGCTGGGAAGTCTAAGGAGATGGCGAAATCAAGCTATTGACCCTCTGTACTTATCAGGGATATCCCCATGCCCCCTCCTTGAGAGGTTGAGGAGCCGTCGACTGACATGTTCCATAGCACCGAGCGCTGGGTCTGCTTGTTTGGGTCGTCTTTCTTGATGAGGAAGTCTGCAAGGATCTGGGCTTGGTACGCAACCCTTAGTTGGTAACTGATGTCAAACTGGCTCAACTCTATCACCCACTTTACTATCCTTCCCGCAGCATCCGGCTTCTCCAGGACTTGTCGCAAGCCTTGGTCTGTGAGAACCACAATTGAATGGGACTGGAAGTAGGGCCTTAGTTTTCTGGAGGTGTGCACTAGCACCAGAGCAAATTTTTTGAATTCTAAGTAGCGTCTCTCCGCACCATGCAATATCTTGCTCACATAGTATACTGGCATGTGCTACCTCTCACGCAGGGTGACCAGCACTGAGCTGACTGTCTCTTCAGTAACAGCTAGATACACGTACATGGTTTTCCCTGCAATTGGTTTAGCTAACAAGGGAGGGGAGGCAAGATATTTTTTGAGCCTTTCAAAGGCCTCATCACATTCCTCAGTCCATTCGAATTTCTTAATATTACGGAGAATTTTACAGAATGAAAGGTTTTTCTCAGAAGAGCGAGAGATGAACCTGTTTAGGGAGATGATTCGACCTACCAGATGTTGGACATCTCTAATCGTGTGGGGCCTGTTGATGCTCTTTAATGCTAAGATCTTCTCCGGGTTGGCTTCAATCCTCCTTTGGCTAACAATGTAGCCCAGGAACTTTCCTCCTTCTACGCCAAATGAACATTTTTTCGGGTTCAACTTCATCCGATACTTCCGTAGTAGCGACCCAGATCCGCTAGGTGCATCTCAGCCTTTTTGCTTTTAACGATCATATCGCCAACGTATACCTTCATTATTTTCCCAATTTCATCTTCGAAAACTTTGTTCACCAGCCTCGGATAGGTGGCACCGGCATTCTTTAATCTGAATGGCATGACCTCAAAATAGTATATGCCCTTGACCATGTTGAACGCAGTCTTCTTCTTATCTTCCTGAGCCATGAATATTTGATAGTAGCCCTGGAAGGCGTCCATCATACTTAAAAGCTTACAGCCAGCTGTTGAATCGACTAGTTGGTCAATCCACGGAAGAGGGTAAGGATCTTTGAGGCTTGCTTCTTTTAAATCCGTGAAATCGTTGCACATTCACCATTTCCCTCATATTTTTGCCACCAGGACTACATTGCACAGCCAATCGACATACTTGGCTGGCGTGATATACCCGGTATCAAGGAGCTTGTTGACTTCTTGCTCAATTAACTTGTTGCGCTTATCGCTTTGCGTTCTCAACCTCTGTTTGATGGGTCGAAAACTTGGTTCAATGTTTAAGTGATGCTCAATGACTTTTGGGTTGACCCCCACCAAGTCTGAGTCCTTCCAGGCAAACAGATCCGTGTTTTCTCGCAGGAATTGAATGGGCATGCATTGTTGTTTACCTTTTAGGTTAGCTCCGATGTTGGTGGTTTTTTCTTAATCGTCGGGTACCAGCTGGATGGGAACAATGGCACCTGTGGCCGTGATCTTTCCGTCATCCAACTTTCTCTTTTTCCTTGCGATGGTAGAAGTTATTTGCTTAGAACACATCTCTGCCGTGGGGTCATCTGGGTCGGCGAGCTCCGTATCCAGGAAGTCATCAACATTCTGTAAAGGAACTATAGTCTTATTGGGGAACTTTACCTTTTCGATGTAGATCGAGTAGCATTCCCAAGATTCCGGAATATTACAACGGAGTTCCCTGATCCTGTGCGGGGTTGGCAGCTTGATGGTCTTATGATAGGTGGATGTTAGCTCTCCTGGAATCATCTCGGAACTAAGTAACTATTTTTGACTGATTGACAAAATTACAAAATCCTTCTAATTAAACATTTTGCAGGAATCGAGGAAGCAAGTTGACAGAAGGAGAGAAGCAAGTTGGCATAGAGAAATATATTGGTCTGCTCAAAATACAAGACTTGACAGCAGATTGGGACTTCATAAAAAAGAGAGTAACGACTAGTTTTCAAAATTCTATATATAGAGATCTTCACACAACATTACGAGTGACTTTTTCTGAGCTTTGAGTTGCTGCTATTTCTTTTACACCTGATAAAGAGTTAGTGTCTTTAGGTGGATAGTTTTGCAAGGAGCTTGGGGTCCTAGATCTTGGTCTGTTTTGTACCAGCCTTTGTTGTAGAGGGTACCAGACAAGCTCTATTTGTTGTTGTACTTTGTAAACTCTCTCTATATAATTGTGCCATTCAAAATCCTAAGTTTAACAACTTAGGTAGAGGATTAATCTCATTGGTTAGTGTTTTTGCACAACCTTTGGGCCCAAACCTCTATAAATACTTGTGTTGGTTCTTTGAGCTTACTTTACTTTGCGTTGTTGTTTTGATCTGAACATCCTTGGTTGATTAATGCATTGTGCTCTTTAATCCAAATTCTGAGAAAGATATAAGCTTGGCAAGTGAGATTGAAAAATTGGTAGCCTTACTTGGTAATGATCAATTCACCCCCGCCCTCTTGATTTCTAACAAGTGGTATCAGAGCAGGTAATCAAAGTTCCATCTGGTTTAACAACCAAGTGTTAAAAGATCCTATGGGGTCTCATTCTGAGACTTACACCGAAGAGGTGTCACATACTCGGCCTCCGCTGCTAGATGGCTCAAACTATGCCATTTGGAAAAATAGAATCGAAGAATTCTTTCTATCCATTGAATACGATTTATGGGATATCGTTGTCTCAGGTGCCAAAACTCCTATGAAGCAATTTGCTGAAATCAACATTCCTAAAGACAGAAGTGAATACACTTTGGAGGACAAGAAAATGATTTCATTGCATGCCAAAGCAAAAAACATTCTATCATGCTCACAGTGCAAAAGTGAGTACAATCGAGTGAGCATTTGTACCACCGCTAAAGACATGTGGGAAATGCTACAAGTCACACATGAAGGAACCTCTCATGTTCGACAAGAGAGGATTGCTCTGCTCACTCATCAGTACGAGCTATTCCATATGAAAAGTGATTTCTGAGGAAGATCAAGTCAAAAAAATTCTTAGATCTCTTCCTAAGAACTGGATTCCAAAAGTTACTGCCATTCATGAGGCTAAAGATCTTACTCAAACGAGCATTGCCCAACTCATTGGCTCTCTAACATCTCATGAGCTCACCTTAATGGGCTGGGATGAAAACTCAGAAAGGAACATTTGCTCAACACTAAATGTTGAGAATGAAAATGTTCAAAGTGAATTCAATGATGAAGAAATGATAGATGAGGAAATTGCATTCCTATCTAAAAGACTCATAAAACTTTCGAGAGTTAAAAGGAACTTTCGTAGAAAACCCTCTGGAATAAAAAGTACCGATAAGGTCTTAAACAAAACTGTTACGTGCTATGAATATCAGGAGCTAGGACATACAAAATTTGAATGTCCCAAGCTCCTCACCAGTCACAAGAGGCAGAAAGAATCAAGGCAAAACAAGGGCAAATTCAATGATGCAGAATCCCTGTCAGCCTCCGAAGATATGATATGTGACGGTCTCATGTCAGACACTCAGGTATCATCTGATGACATGTATATTTGTTCCAATACTCATTTCTCAGAATATGAAGAAATTGATTTAGAATTCTTGTTTAAATGTAAAGAAAATTTTGAAAAACTTAGAATCAGGAACAAACTTCTGCAAGAAAATCTTTTAAGAACTGTTAAATTTAAGCACGATTTGCAAAAGAAAATTGATGGAATATCTGATATGCGGGTTAAGGTACAAGAGAGCAACAATGCACTTGAACATGAAATTTTTAGGTTAAAAAGGCACAAACAACTTGTTAAAAGAAACAAGTTAAGATGTCATATCTGTCACAAAGAAGGACATACCTCACACACATGCTGGTACAGGGACAACAAAACTTCAAAAAAAAACTTCTAAATGGATCTGGATTGAAATGAAAAATAGCTATGCTAACAACTCAGGATCCTCATATACTAGGGGACCTGGAACTAAAACTGAAATTTCAGGTACCAGAAACTCAAGCGGTAAATTACAAATGGGTATTAGACAGTGGGTGCTCAAGGCACATGATAGGGGACATGTCATGTTTCACTCACCTTCACAAAGTTAATGGAGGAACCGTGGTGTTTGCCGACAACATCAAAGGTAAAATTATCGGTAAGGGGCGTATTGGATACAAAGATGGTTTTTCCATTGAAAATGTATTTCTAGTAACCGGTCTTCAACACAATTTGATTAGCATTAGTCAACTGTGTGATTGTGGGTTTACTGTGAACTTTCATCCTTCACATTGCACTGTTCTAAAGGAGAAGGAGCATATCTTCACCGCAAAACGAGATAGAAATCTATACTGCTTTTCTCTTTGTGATCTTGCAAAACAAAATGTAGAATGTCTTATCGCAAATGAAGATTCTAGCTGGACATGGCACAGATGACTTGGGCATATCAACATGGAACTCATCTCAAAGCTTTCCAAAAAGGAACTGATTAGAGGTATTCCTAAACTGAGTTTTAACAAAGATAGAACCTGTCATGCATGTCAATTGGGAAAACAAATCAGATCTTCATTTAAAAACAAATCTTGCATCTCAACAAGTATGCCACTTGAATTACTACATCTTGATTTGTTTGGTCCAAGGAAAACCGAATCTCTTGGTGGTAAAAAGTATGCCTTTGTTATAGTTGATGATTATACAAGATTCACATGGGGCACACTACTTGCCCATAAGAATGATGCAATCAAAAGCCTCATTCCACTCGTAAAAAGACTCACTAATGAAAAAGGGCTTCCTGTGATCAAAATACGAAGTGATCATGGAACTGAGTTTGATGAGAAATACTTCATTGAATTTTGCAGTAAACAAGGGTACATTCATGAATTCTCAGCTCCTAAAACACCACAACAAAATGGGGTTGTGGAGAGGAAAAACAGGGTCTTGCAAGAAATGGCAAGAACTATGTTAAACGAATATAACTTGCTCAAAAGTTTTTGGGGTGAAGCAGTGAATACTACATGTTACATTTCCAACCGTGTGTTCCTCAGACCTCATCTCATGAAAACACCCAATGAATTGTGGAAAGGCAAAACCGCAGATGTATCAAACTTCCACGTTTTTGGGTTCAAATGTTTCATCTTAAGTGATAGAGACAACCAGGGTAAATTTGATTCCAAAGCAGATGAAGGAATCTTCCTTGGCTAACTCCAATCACAGTCGTCCTTTCAGGGTATTCAACAAAAGAAAGAAAACTGTGCAAGAATGCATTCATGTCACCTTTGATGAAGCTGATCCTACAAAATGTGATTCTTCGAGTACTCCACCAACTGGTCCATCACTTTCTCCATTCTTTCTCTCTGAAGACAGGCTATCTCCGGAACCAATTGATAGCAATGAAAACTCAGAACAAGGAGCTGAAACACCAAATGCTGTTCCTGCTATTGACAATGCTCCTGATCCAATTACAAATGATGAACATGTGGATCCAGGAGTTAGCTCTCCAGCAAATACTCGAAAATTCAAGCACTCCTCCAGTCATCCCATTGACAACATTCTTGGGAATAAAAAGGCAGGCGTTATGAAAAGATCAAAGTTGAAAGAAGTGAATCAAGATTATGATCACACCATACTCTTATCAGATGTTGTGCCACAAACCATTGACGAAGCCCTCAAGGATGAATCATGGATTGAGGCAATGAAAGAAGAGTTAGCTCAGTTCGAAAAGAATAAGGTATGTGTACTCACCGAAAACCCTCACGGCAAACTATAATTGGAACTAAGAGGGTTTTCAGGAACAAACAAGATGAAGAAGGAAAAGTGGTTAGGAATAAAGCAAGACTGGAAGCAAAAGGCCATTGCCAGCAAGAAGGAATAGACTATGAAGAAACTTTTGCTCCAGTCGCAAGATTGGAGTCTATTCGAATTCTATTAGATTTTGCTGCATATCACAACTTTCCTCTGCATCAAATGGATCTTAAGAGTGCGTTTCTCAGTGGTTACATTTCTGAAAATGTGTACGTGAGTCAACCACCAGGGTTTGAGAACCCCAGTTCACCAAATCATGTATATAAACTGACCAAAGCTCTCTATGGGTTGAAACAAGCCCCTAGAGCATGGTATGAAAGACTCAAAAAGTATTTACTTGACAATGGATTCTCCATTGGTACGGCTGATACCACTCTGTTCCTAAAGAAACTGAACTCTGAGCTTCTCATTGTTCAAATCTATGTTGATGATATCATATTTGGTAGCTCTTGTTCCAAACTCTGTGAAGAATTCTCTTCATGCATGAAAGCAGAATTTGAAATGAGCCTAGTGGGGAAACTGAATTTCTTTCTTGGTTTACAAATCAAGCAAACAAGGCTTGGTACATTCATATCTCAAGAAAATTACACAAAAGAGATTCTTGCCAAGTTTAACATGACAGACTCAAAATCTGTTCCTACTCTCATGTGTTGCTCCACAAAACTTGATGAAAATCAAGATGATGAAGACTCTGATCAAAAACTGTTCAGAGGTGTTATTGGTAACCTTCTATACTTAACTGCTAGTAGACCAGACATTCTGTTTGCTACCACGTTGTGTGCGAGGTTTCAAAGAAAACCAAAGGTTTCACACTTTAAAGCTGTGAAAAGAATTCTCAGGTACCTAAGTGGTACATCAAAAATTGGTCTATGGTATCCCAGGTCAAGGTCATTTGATCTTATTGGTTATTCTGACGCTGATTTTGCTGGATGCAAAGCAGACAGGAAAAGTACCAGTGGGCAATGTCAAATACTTGGTAAAAGCCTTGTGAGTTGGTCTTGTAAGATACAAACTGTGGTTGCTCTCTCTACCACAGAAGCAGAGTACATTGCAATGGGCAGTTGCTGTGCTCAAATTGTCTGGATGAAGCGGACACTTACAGATTTTGGTCTTACTTTTCCAAAAACTCCAATCATGTGTGACAATACAAGTGCTATTTGAATATCAAGAAATCCAGTCTTTCATGCAAAGACAAAACATATTGAGATAAAACATCATTTTCTCAGAGATCATGTACAAAATCAGACTATCGAGATATTGCATGTTGACATAAAGATCAACTTGCTGATATATTCACCAAACCTTTGAATCCTGATCAGTTTGAATATATCAAGGGCAAACTTGGAATCATTGAACTTTCCAGAACCAAGCAGTTGGTTTAAAATGTTCCAAGATACTGCAGGACATGCTGGTTTTGAAACCGTACTTATCTAATAACACGTTTTTTCTTTCTAAGCATTTTTGGAGGCGAAAAAAGGTACACTTTATTCAAACCTTCTGAAACCTTAGGATTATCCAAATCTTTTATCTGATACCGTGTCTAGATAAACAACCTCCTCATCAAAACCCTTTATCATTTTTTTTCCTTCTCTCCCACATCAAACCCTTAATTTTCTCTCAACTTTCAAACCCTAATGGGCAAGAACAAATCTTCCTCTTCCAAGCCCACCATGAATGACTCAGATGAAATTCCTCTATCCCAGTGGGTAAAACCCTTAAAATAATCTCTCCGATCCTCAAAATCACTGAAATCTACTCCTGCAAAGGAAGTTAATGAAGATCCTCCTGTGTCTGAAAGCTTGCCCATAGATCAATCTGAAGGAGAAACTTCAAGCGCGAGTCCTGTGTCCTCACCATCATATGCATCCACTAAAAAATCTGGTGACTCTGATAAAAAATCTGAAGAGTTAGAAGAATCCGATGACTCCATCCCATCTGATGCCAATGACTCCGACACTAACTACTCTGAGGATGACGAGCCTCCCTTGGTTGAGGTTTGCCATAATACTGCTCCTTTAACTCTTGAAACAGTTCCTTCTAACATTCTCTTCAAAACTGGCACTTCTGAAAAATACTTCTATGAACACTTGGTGGATCGAAAATGGAATCGTGGTCGCTCTTTTTCTTTTTCTCACTTTCCCAAATGTGCCATCACTAAACAAATTGAAGAACTTGGCTGGAAATCTTTTTTACAAATCGATGAAATTGCTTACCCTACACTTTGCAAATTATTCTATGCCAATGCATCATTTTTTCGTAGCTCTGATGGTCTCAAAGTTATGGTCAAATCTCTTGTTATGGGAGAGAAAGTCACTTTTACTCCTAGGTCCATAAACTCTTTAATTGGTTGTCCAAATGAGGGAGTCAGATTCTTTAAACATGGGGAATGGCCAGAAGAGGAATTCTTTAATTATCAAGATGCCAAGGATTTGTTGTGGAATAGCATTGATCATCCTTTAGGAGGGGGCCTTGCTTTGAAAGCCTTTGCACCTGAGCATGATTTAATCCATCAAATAATCAGCCTGAAAATCTTCTCCGGCTCTGTTGAACCGGGAAATCATTCCACCGATATGACCCGAGTTAGTACTTTCCTTCTGTATGCATTTCTTAAGAAGATTTCGGTCAACCTTGGTTACCTTATTATTTCCCTCTTGGAATACTGCGGCCTAAACAATACCAGACTTCCCTTCTTCATGCTTTTAACCCATCTTCTCAAAGGCAATCCCAAAATACCATTCCCAGAAAATTGGCAAGAGAATCCCAAGTACCACAAAAAGTTTGACAACTGCACTCTAAGTCACATGAAGCTTCAATACAATCCTAAGACTCAATCCTGGAATCGTAAAGTGCCTCAGCCCATCACCAAAAAGACTGTAGCTGATTCTAAAGCCATAACTTCAACCTCTCTTGAACCCCTCACTGCCGAAATCGACAAACTCAAGACTGATCATGTCACGTTTAATCAAGATCTGAATGCATTTTCTGATAGATTATCTAGTCTTGTTGGCAGGATTGCAACCCTGGAGAAATCAGCTAAATCTACCAAGCGCACCCTTTTTACTGCTGAAGGGGGAGACAAGAAGAAGGAGAAGTAGAAAAAGAAGTAAGAACCAGTGCTGATGTCCCTGATTTTTGATTTTTTGCAGTTCACATGTCCCTATTTTTTATGACTCTATGACTTTATTTTTTGCATCTTTTATTTTCTTTTTTTTTTCTATGAACAATGTAGTTTTACTTTGGAACAATTTGTTCTCTCTAGTCATGGTCTGTAAAACACTTAAAACAGGGTAATAGCTCTTTCTCAGGGGGAGCCATGGCTTCTTTTTAGTCAGGAGGAGTTATGCTATTTTTTTCTTGAATCAACTCGTGACTAACTTCTTCTTGCAGGAAATTTTTTTCATCATCAAAAAGGGGGAGATTATTAGCTCTCCTGGAATCATCTCGGAACTAAGTAACTATTTTTGATTGATTGACAAAATTACAAAATCCTTCTAATTAAAAATTTTGCAGGAATCGAGGAAGCAAGTTGACAAAAGGAGAGAAGCAAGTTGGCATAGAGAAATATATTGGTCTACTCAAAATATAAGACTTGACAGCAGATTGGGACTTCATCAAAAAGACAGTAACGGCTAGTTTTCAAAATTCTATATATGGAGATCTTCACACAACATTACGAGTGACTTTTTCTGAGCTTTGAGTTGCTGTTATTTCTTTTACACCTGATAAAGAGTTAGTGTCTTTAGGTGGATAGTTTTGCAAGGAGCTTGGGGTCCTAGATCTTGGTCTGTTTTGTACCAGCCTTTGTTGCAGAGGGTACCAGACAAGCTCTATTTGTTGTTGTACTTTGTAAACTCTCTCTATATAATTGTGCCGTTCAAAATCCTAAGTTTAACAACTTAGGTAGAGGATTAATCTCATTGGTTAGTGTTTTTACACAACCTTTGGGGTCAAACCTCTATAAATACTTGTGTTGGTTCTTTGAGCTTACTTTACTTTGCTTTGCTGTTTTGATCTGAACATCCTTGGTTGATTAATGCATTGTGCTCTTTAATCCAAATTCTAACGAAGATATAAGCTTGGCAAGTGAGATTGAAAAATTGGTAGCCTTACTTGTTAATGATCAATTCACCCTCCCCCCCTCTTGATTTCTAATAGTGGAGATTACTGCTCGGAAGCTTATCAAAGCTGGGCGTCCCACTATGATATTGTTAGCGGAGGGGCCCCCGACCACCAGATATTCAATCCTTTGCGTGTCCATCTTTGGCAATTTTCCCATGGAGGTGACGAGCTTGACTCGCCCCTTGGAATAGACCTCCGACCCATCGAAACCTGTCAAGGGTGTTTTGATTGGCTCATAGTCAAGCTTTTCATGAATATTCATTTTGCACAAAGTTGAGTAAAAGATAATGTTTGCTACGCTTCCACTATCAATAAGGGTTTTGTGTAAAACATGGTTCGCAACGTCTAGCGTGACTACCAGCGGACAACTCGGCGTTTCGTCGTCCCACGGCATCGCCGGTACAAAATCCCAATCACTAAAGGAGACCTCGTGCTCCAGCCACTCCTTGCCTGGCTCGACATGCATCACCTCTGTAGGACCATAGAGTTCTCGCCCACCTGTCGGCGGGATCGCTTGCGAGCATTCTTTGAATCTTCTCTCGCTGGGCCTCTTGCTATCATGAATATCTCATTGGTAGGTAGATTAAGGGGGTTCCCTTCTTCAGGCTTTTCGAGGGGTGGCTTGCACCACCTCCTCGGAGGCGGGGAGTCTCTTGGGTCGAAAGCTTGGTGGGCTCGTTCGTCCAACTTCTTGATGAATTCCATCAGGTGGCCGCCTTGGATCAGTCTCTTGACTTCTTCACGTAGGGCGATGCACTCTGAAGTCCAGTGCCCAAACTACATGAGGTAGGCACAGTGCTTGCCCGACTCTTTGACCTTTTTGGTTTCCTTTAGCTGCTTTAGCTTCTTGAGCAGCCCTCGATCCATTACCTCATAGATTTTCTTGATGGGTTAGACCAGATGAGTGTAGGCCTTTTTAGCTCCACTGCCCGAAGGCATCTCTCTTTTGAGCCTTTGCTCCATTCGGCTGGAGAGCCTAGGAGGTACAGTGCTTGCTTGACTCGTTGGCCTTTTTGGTTTCCTTTAGCTGCTTTAGCTTCTTGAGCAGCCCTCGATCCATTAGCTCATAGATTTCATTGATGGGTCAGACCAGATGAGTGTAGGCCTTCTTAGCTCCACTGCCCGAAGGCATCTCTCTGTTGAGCCTTTGCTCCATTCGGCTGGAGAGCCTAGGAGGCTCTGACCTAGGTTGGTCGGACTTGGGGTGTCGGTCGGCAGCCTGCTCATATGCCCGTCTATCGTTCCTCCGGGCCTGCGCTTGAGTGGTTGACTTTACTTCTTCTAAGCGCATAAAACGGCTGGTGATGGCCACGACTTCCTCCATGTTCTGCGGGGATTGAAGGATAAGCTCGTCTGCACAATCCCTGTGTCAAATAGCCTTATGCAGTGTCTAGGTCAGCACATCGATCCTCGGGTGCTCAACCTTAAGAAAGGCTTCATTAAAGTAGGCGAAGAATCTTCGCAAAGTTTCACCCTCCTCCTACATGATTTTGTAGAGATAGGTCGGCGGAAGCTTAACTCCCGCCATGGAGAAGAAATGGGGTTTGAACTTTTCGGCCGGGTGAGCATAATCTCTCGAACCAGTCTTGGGCTAGACCCTCAAGCGTGGTTTCAAAGATTTTAGCGTAGATGAGCTTGTTGTGGCCGTAGAGGCTGACCTGCGCATCGAACTTGGAGTAATGCTTTACGGGATCTTTGTTCCCGTGGTAGGTGGGCAAGTTGATGGGGACTTTGTCCACCACTTTGGCGTCAATGATGGCATCACAAAAGGGGGAAGTCGCCTCCCTTTCATTGCGGTACACCTTAGCCTGTCGCTGGGGAGGGCGATCTTCTTGGTTTGCGGGTTGTTGGACCTCACGGGCCCGTCCGTGCAGGACATAGGAGGACACCTCCTCCTGTGGGTCGAAGTATTCTGACCCATGAGCTGGGTCGGAGAGGTACGGCTACTGCTGCTGCTATTATTGTTTTTGCCCTCTTCTGGGGAGCTGATTCTGGAGGTCATCGGGGCCGACCCAATGTCCTCGGTTGGCCAGTAAATAGGCGTCGGGAAGGACCCTAGCCCCCAAGCGGTCGAACACTGGGATATTCCTTGGAACAGGTGCATTCCTGTTCATCTCGCTTGCTGTGCCGATGACGTGTCACACCTGTCGGTCTTCCTCCCTCATGTTCCGGTAGACTTGGGAGGGCCTCTCCTCTTCTTGGGCCTGTCTTCTTCCTGTTGGCTCCCACCGGTGGCGAAGGTTATCATTGTCATCAAAATCTTACTCCGCATGAGCACCAGGATGGACCTGGGGCTGGGCTCCTGGAGTCGGTGTAATGTAGATGGTTTGAGGCTGAGGATACTGGTTTTGACAGTATGGGACCGAAAATAGAGCAAAACCATCGAACTCGTTATTTATTGAATGAGAGTTAATCGCCCCATTAAGTTAAGGTTTCTCGCCTTCCAACCCGACAGGCTATTCTTTACTTTCTCGATCACCGTCTCAAAAATAGCGCATTGGTTGTGGCCATAAACCATTTTCATACCTAAATACCTTCCAAGATTGTCCTTTCTTAGAATCCTAAGCTTCCTACAAATAGCTTGCTTAGTGGCTTTTGGAGCATGGCTGCAAGTAAAGTTTGAGACTTCTCATAATTGAGTTTTAGTCTAGAAGCTACATAGAAATTGTGTATGATAGATTTAATACACTTAGTCGTTTCCATGTTAACCAGACCTCCTAAGATGATGTCGGCGACAAATAGAAGGTACGAGATAGCGGTCCCATGTTATAGACCCGAATCAGTATCCAATCACCCCTCATCCCGCCTCCTTAATAAGATAAGATAAGCGTTCCATGCACAACATGGAAAGATAAGGTGACAAAGGGTCTCCTTGTCGTATTCCGCACGCCAGAGTAATTTTATCGATTTTATCTCCATTCCAAAAATTCTCCGGACGAATGCATTTAACTCCACTCATAATGAGATTGACAATTCCTCTCGAGAAATTGAAAAATTCAAGAGTCTCCCACAAGAATTCCAACTTGATCTTGTCATAAGTCTTCTACAGATCATGCTATAAAATCATACCTCCATCTTTAGTCATCGAACGGTGGATAGTATGGAGTACTTCCTGAAGAACAAGCATGTTGTCGTGGGTGGATCTTTCAGGAATAAAACTGTTATAATTCGGGAAGTCTTGGGAATCAAGCAAATAAAAGTCTGGCCAATATCTTTAGAAAAACCCTCGTCTTGTAGACATTTATTAGCATATTCTACGACCGAATTGCCCACAACATCCCAGTAAGTCTGATAGAAGATAACTTAGAAACCGTCAGGGCCCGGAGCTTTGAATGGACTCATCGAATTCACAACCTTTTTAATCTCATCGTGCATGGCCGGTTGAGCCAGTTGGGCTCTCCAAAGTGGGTTGAGTTCCCTCTGCAGGTGGCGACGATGAAATGATATTTGAGTAGCACCCTCACCATCGCTGAACACCAGAGAAAAAAACTCCCAACCGTGCTTCCACGACTGTCTTCATTCATTTTCCAAGTATCATTAATTCTCAACACATTGATACGACTGTGTTGTCGACGAGTAGTAGTAGAGAGATGGAAAAAAAATGGGTGTTCTTATCCGAATCGTAGGCAATTTTATCCAAGATTTTTGGAACCACAAAATCTCTGCTCCCTAATTAATTCCTTATCTAACTTGATGAGATAAGGATGAAGTTTATTTTGATTGACTTTCTAGATCCCATTCACGCAGGATTTGAGTAGGCATTTTCAATAGAACACGTTTCAAAATTGGATGCGAATCCAATCCCTAAGAACGCCTGGCAGTCAAGGTAATGCGTTCATGATGTTTTCATCTTTATTCCATGCCCACTCTATAATCTCCCGATAGCCTGGGTTCTCATTCCAAATGGCTTCAAAACGAAAAGGAAGAGTAAAAAGTGGTTGGCTCACTCTAAAATAGAAGGTGATGAGGGGATGTTGGTGCAAGTGTGTTTAAGAGAGGAATTTTAGGTGCCACTCTGGGTTCACGAAGACCCTATCCAGTCCCTCTTTCGCATGTTCGCCGCTGCAAATCGTGCCACTCCAGGTAAATCATGGACCAACTGCTCTAATATCAATCAGGTTGTAGCTATCAATGGGCTTTTGAATTTGAGGCACCTATTCCAATTCACGTCCCTTCCCTATTGTTTCTCACTTGGTACCTTGACATTGTTGAAGTTGCTGGTAAGTAGCTAAGGGAGGTTCCACTTCTTGTAAATAGTCTTAAGGTCATTCCAGAGATCTGCCCACCGGCTAATAATGGGCTGACATAAATCCCCGAACACATCCACTCTGAAGCACTCCGAGGCCCAATAATCACGTGGATTGCCTGATATGTAACATGAATAACCTCCACATGAATTCTACTACTGTCCCAAAGCAACCATATATTGTAACATCCCGCTCATCCGGCCGTACAGGTACGCCTTTACGAGTGAGCTAAATGCACATTTAAATTATTTAATTACGCGAATTATGTGTTTATTTTATTCTTTATGTGATATTCTTGAATTTATTTGACTTAATACTTGAATTTTATTTGAGCCTTATTTGAAATATTTGGACGTTTATGCCCTTCTTGTTGTTTTTAATCTGTTTGCCTCCGTTCTCGTTTTTTATTTTTGTGATTATGTGATATGTATGATTTATGTATGTGATGAATGCGTTTTTATATTCGTTGCATGATTTTGTGTTCGTTTGATACGATTTTCGAACCATTTTATTTGTTAGGGACTTAAGGGCCTAACTTGTTTTAGCGTACCTTGGGTTCCGGAATGCGTAACTTGAGATCGGGAATTCGGATTCAAATTCCAGAAGCAACGTCGGAGGGTTAGTGTATGAGCCAACCGTGAAAGCACGGGCTGACGGGTAACTCTGCACTCCCCTCACATTGTTGGGATGACCCCTGAATCCACTGGGAGATTAGTGAAGGAAGGAGTTCCGGGTATAGGGAATCATGAACCCTATACTCACACTGATTGGATGGCGGGGCCTTGCAACCCCCTATCACCCGGAGGAAGAAGGAGTTATTGAAATTGTTAATTGTGCACTGAAATTGATTGCTTGATCACTTAATCAACTAAAATTGAATTATTGTACACTGTCGGAGAAAGGTTGGAGAATTGCCCTCACTCGCCGGGCCACTGATTGATTGAACTGAATTGTACTGAATTGATTGAATTGTAAATTGATTAGTTGTAATCTCGGGCAAGTTCTATCTTATTCTTGAACTTATATTGTTTCCTTTTATAAAATCTTACCCGAGATTATAGCTTGCATGGTAATTGCGCGTATATTTATTAAACCCCTCACTCAGTCTTTCATAGACTGACACCTCACATTTTCAGGTATTGCAGGTCGAGTGCTAGGCGGGATTGAGTCGAGTTTTGCTTCTTTTAGGTCTAGCATTTGTCACTCTCATGTTCTATGTACATTATTGATAGAATCTTCTCTTATGAATTGTTTTGGTATCTATGTATATTATGACTTATACTTGGGAATGTAATTATGGAAAGGTTGAACATGGAATCGAAAATGGATAATGAAGTGAATGTATATTGATATGCTTCCGTTTATTGTACGCATGTTGGTATATAATTGAGGGTTAGTCCCGCCTAGTTAGGGAGTTGTTTTTTTATTATCTTCCGTTCGCTATAGGCTTGATTCATGTATGGGTGCTCGTTCCATATGTGGATTGAACTATAGTGCGGGGGATGTGGCTACCTAGCGTTTCGGGTGCTACAGGTTAGCGCAAGCGGGCTTCCCCTTGACGGAGCTGGCATGTTCGGTGCCTTGTTTTCCCATGCCGGCGCCAGAGCCTCCGCCCTGCATTGCTCAGTATAGGCGGTCAGATCCGCCTCAAATAGTATCACCTGACTAAGCGCACTGGGGCTGGCTTCCCCCGAGGGTATTGAGATCGGCGAAGATCTCCTCGTCGTTCTCGTCGTAGACTTGGCGTCCCTGACGGGTCTGTACCATGATATCAGTTGTGTAAAGGCTTTTACAAGTTGAAAGAAAAGGCTTTTTGTTTAGAGTTTCCCAAAGACGGTGCCAAGATAATGGTGTCAAAATCTGGCTATGTACGGATCGGCAGACTTAGACTCCCAATCACCCAAGATATTTGTTTGCGTGAAGCAAATCTGATCCTTTCCCGGGCTAAAAAGGAAGAACGAACATGAGCTCAAAGGCCAAAACAGGGGAATACGGGGGTTGGACCCGTTTTGGCACTCCGACGTTCAAGTCAACTAAGGCTCTAGGTCGATAATGCTAAGAGAATATGGACTCAGAATGTAAAGGAAAGCCTACCCTTCTTAGTGATGGAGATGAGTTTATATAGCGAGGAGAAGGCCTTGTTGCATGCAAGTACACCATCAGAAAGGTGTGGATCTTGTCTGTTGAGAAAGGGAGACCAACTGTGTCCGGAACAATGCTTTACGGCAAAAGCACTGTTCTCCTGCTCTTGCAGAGATGCCTGACACCGTACTTGGTGCGACCGCAATTAATGCGGCCAGCAGTGGGTGGTACCAGCATTTAATGCCCTTGTACTGTAGCGTGCGTGTCGGCCTGTTGCCTGGCTCGAGGGATCGTGGTCGGGAACCTCTCTGGATCGAGTCTCACCCAACGCGGCGAGTACAATTGCTTTTCCTCAAAGGGGGCCATGTGCTGGCTCGATAAGAGGGAGATGACTGGGTCAGATGCAAGTGCTGGCCTGTCAGTTCTCCCAATGTGGTAAGGACACGTGGTGCCTAGTCATAGCTCCTGATTTTCCCCTTATCAAATATAATATTTATGAACGCATAATGATATAAAAAATAGTTTGTTAAGTAAGTTATTCTATATAAATTTCTAATATTTTTTTGATTTATTTTAATATAATATTTATAATTAAAATAAATTCAAAAAATTATATTATATTTTAATTATAAATATTATATTACAATAAATCAAAAAAGTATATTTATATTTTAATTATAAAAATTATATTACAATAGATCAAAAAATTATATTTATATTTTAAATATAAAATATTATACAATAAATAACAAAATTTATATATATATTTTAATTATAAATATTATAATAAAATAAATCAAAAAAATATTAAAAATTCATTTAAACTAACCAAGCCAGTTAACAAACTACTTTTTATATTATTATCTATCCATAAATATTATATTTTAAATTAATAAATATATCAATAAAGAATAAATCAATATAAACATATATTTTAAGTTATAAAATCAACTGTTTGTGTGGGGTTGCGTGTATGTGTGTGTGTGGGGGGGGGGGGGGGAGTGGGCGGGTTGTTATTTTAATTTTTGTTTTATATATGTGTACTAATCACCAAAAAAAAAAAAAAGGACTAACGGCTCTTAACTCCTTTTGGGACTAATAGTGTATTTTTTTGTGTTTGGGACTCAATCGGTCAAAAATGAAATCTCGGGGACTACAAAAAATTTTACGGGACGAAAATTTTTTTTACCTATAAACTGTGGGACTAAAAATGAAATTTTCTCATATATTTATCTATATACAACATAAAACACTAGGAAATGTCTCACATTTTTTAAACTCATTAACAGAACACCAATAAACATTGTTACACGGAAATGATACTATGGATACCTATAATGCACGGACACTCCGAATTTTTGTCCCGTGCAGTGTCGGACACGTGTCGGACACGGACACGGCTCCGACACAGCAACGACACGTGTCCGACACGGTAAAATGTGTCCAAAAATTAAAAAAAAATTTCGACACGCCGGGGACACGGCTCGGACACGGCTCAAGACCTATCCGACACGGCTCGGACACTCCAACATGAAAAATTAAAAAAAAGATAATTTTTATTTTATTTTTCCTCAAAATTTGAGGATATAATTTATTTTTTAAAAAATAATTATATAAATTTGTTAAAAGATGTATAGTATTAATTTAAATTCAATATAATATTTATTTATTTTCATATATTATTATATAAAAATATATTAATGTTATTTGTAATTACTGTAAATATTGAATTGAAAAACGATGTATGTTATTTAAATTTGTAATATTGAATATTTGTATCAATATTTTATTTTATATATATATATATAATTTATTTATATATAATATAGCCGTGTCGAAGCCGTGTCGTGTCCTAAATTTTTTAAAAAATCCGTGTCGCCGTGTCCGTGTCGTGTCGTGTCCGTGTCGCCGTGTCCGTGTTTGTGCATCATAGATGGATACCTTTTGGAAAATAGCACATAATATATGTCCAGAGTTTTGTGGATTAGACACTCAAGAGACAAGAGACAAGATTTCTTATTTCTAAAAGACAACAAAACATAACAGAATATCATTTAGCAAATATCCAAATAACTGATTTATGTTATATAAATCTGTTCACGTGTAGTATGATATGTACACTACGAAAAAACAGATATTTTTAGACGAACTTTTCAGACGAACTTCGGACGAACTTCCTTTTGAAAAAGGTAATTTTCGACGAACTTCCGGCGAACTTCTGACGAACTTCAAGTCGTCTGAAAAACTCCGGACTTTCCCACCACATTTCCGATGAATATATATTCCGGTGAACTTTCCAACCACTTTCCGGCGAAAAATTATGTCGTCCGAAATCAATTGACTTCCGATGAACTTACAGACCAAAATACCTTGACCAAAAATTGACCGTCTTATGTTTTCGACGAATTTTCGACGGAATATAGCACTTCAAAATTTCCGACCATTCATATTCCGACGAACTTCGCGACGAACTTTCCGACGAAATTTTTTTTTAGACGAACTTTTCAGAGTTTTATTTTTTTAATAATATTTTTCAGATGAACTTTCAAAATTTTATTATTTTTAATGATAAATTCAGACGAATTTTTTCATCGCAAATTCGTCGGAATTGTTTTTTTTTTTAATATTTTATAAATTTTGATTTTTAACGTGCTTTTAATACAATTTTCATCAATTGTATCCATATAAAAACAATGACCAGAAATTTAACAATATAAACAGATCCAACAAAATTTTAATTGCAATTAATTCCTTCAACGATAAATCCGTACAAGAAAATGACAAATTCTAACAAATTAAGAGTTTTCAAATAATAAAAAGAGTACTAGAAATTTTAAGTAGACAGGATAATGTTCCACTTCAAAAAGATCACTTGCTTCTTCTAAAGACATTTTCAATTGCTTCTTCTAAACACCTCGCCCTTCTTGTTTAGCCTCCCAACAACTTGATGCCATAATTTTTCATCGGTAGGTAAGTTAGCTCTCCCCTCCTCATTAAGTAGAGCTGCTTGTTGGTTTTTAATCTCTTTCAATTTCTCGTAGTTTTCCTATATTAATATACCATATATTGGTCATCATGATTTGAATAAAGATTACAATAAATGATTAACTACTCAAATATAGTCAAACAATTAAACTTACCCATACCAAGCGTGAACGCTCGCCAACCCTTCTATCTCCACCAAAATCATCACTCTCATGGCGTATGACCCTATTTTCCTTCTCACTCTGCAATTAATTTATACGTAATAGTATATTTAGTCAAACAACAAATACAATTTAAAATATTTGCAAGCGAATGACTTATCAATCTTTTTCGAAGAGTAGCAGACGACGATGGTTGTGGAGAAGGAGCCATTAACCGCGATGGAGAAGGAGATGGTGATGGTTGTTGAGAAGGAGGCACTGATTGTGGTGGAGAAGGAGCCAATAGAGAAACTAGATCAGTTAAATGATAAAATCAAGTATCTATAAGTTAAATAAAATCCATCACTAGCAGCTAATTACTTTGATTCATATCAATATTGCATAAGGTAAGATGCTTTCTCTTTAGCTGATGAATAATTACTTAAGCTTATAGATTCAGAGGTCCATCTTTTTCTCAACTATTGCAATGAGCATAACACTATTTCATCCTTCTGAAATTAATACAAAACAAAGACATAAACACACATCTCAATCAACATACAACAGTTAATACAACAAGATTGTAGCCAAGTTTCACACAACAAAATAATAGAGGATTAGATCTTTAGCTCAGAGTCGATTATTGCAAAAGCTTTAGAGATAATCAATCCACCCAGCATTAAGTTACAATATGATTATTAATAGGACATGAATACTTTTAATTTACTTAAAACTTCCAAGTTTATCCACAATTCATAGTTTGATCATTTAATTTAATAGGCATATTCTTTTCCTCCAACATAAAACAATGACTGCACACTTTCTTAACACATTATTTGTGCATATTATTGAATGGAAACAAGAGAAAGTAAGAACCATTCAGTTACAGCAGCAATCTCATCACACAATAAAAATCAATTAACAAAAAATAGGAATCTCAGGCAACAAACAGAGATTACGACATTATGCCCCTTATAATTAACACTTGATAGTAGGAAAGAATATCCTTTACAAACAAGAAAGATGATCCTCATAAGATAACTAGGACAAGAGCTGTGCAGTCCTCAACCATAACATTAAGATTTTAGAGGAAGTCTTTGTTATTTTATCTAACCGAAAGAAGAGTTACTGACTAACAGAAAAGAAATCATCACCAGAGTTTGCTACTTTTTGCACAAAGTTATACTTTAACACTTAATAAGCTTCTACCAAATTTTCAAGTTCAACAATTCAGTGGGGAAAATGGGGATAAAACCTAAATATTAAAAATAAATTGATAGATTGTGAAACAACTAGCACATAAATACAAATCCTGACTAAATTTATAGAGACGAGTAACAATACTTACTTCTAAGAGCAAGCGATTCTTAGGAACAACTTGGCCACCTCTGCTTGAAAAATCCCCAAAATCCATCAAAAAATTATGAAAATTTTATTTCTACCAAAGTAAAACTCTAGAGGAAACAAGGAAATAATGCGGAAAATAGTAACTAAATCGAAAAAGCTATCTAAGAGTCCTTCGTGTAGTTGGCATGATTTTTGAATCTCATGAACAAGAAAAACCTTTGTGTAATAAGTTAAAGTACCGAACAAAATCAAAAGAAACATACCCAAAGTTTTAGTTGTTTCAACAGGCTCAAACACATAGATAGAGCTGATGAATCTTACTTATAGTTTTGTTACTTGGAGTTCTCCATACACCAAATCCGTCTCCTGCACCAAAAGAAATACGTAGAAAACCCCAAGAATTCCCAATTCTGTCAAAATCAAAATTTAGACACATAACATGAAACTTAGAAACAAAGAATTAAACAAGTTTTCAGAACGAGATCTCCTTCTTTTCACCTGTGTTTCAGAATCTATCAAGAATGAAGTCTTACACAAGTTTATTAAAGCATTTACACAGCCTCTCTTGTTCTTATTCAAGATTATGTTTACAACACCACTTAACATAAAGACAAGAAACCAATTTTCATTCTTTAATGATATAATGAACTAATCATGAAAGGCCCAAATCATATCAGATGAACAACAAAGCTAAAGTCAAGCACAATTGTCAAATTCAGGAGCAATTTAAATCCCAAATTACATACATAAAAATGGAAATGAAAAAACACCTTTTTGGATCGCGAACAAGGTATGCAAGGGCTGGATTTGGAAGGTTATATTTCCTTAATACTCAGAAGGTTCCTCCCTTACTAGTTCTCTGATATTCTTACAACAATTAATTCAAAAAACCAAATCTTACAGACAAATTTAGAAATTTCTACTTATAAAGTTCAAACTTCACATAAACAAAAAAGGATTTTGACTTAGGAATTTTGAGCAATCTGAGATGAGCGGAAAAAAATAAAATGAAAAAGAAGTGATGGCGGCTGTCCGACAAAGGAGGTGGCATCGACGACACAACAGAGAGCTGGCAAAGGCGTCGGAAAGTTTCGACGGTGGCGATGGGATGGCAGAGAGGGACGATTTTGGAGGAAAACATTTTGAGTGAGACGCGGCATCTCAGATGTTGAACGATTTGGGGGGCAAAGAACAATGAGAGATTGAGAGAGGCGGGTGAGTGAAAACCAAATTAGGGCTCAAAAATTAAAATTCTCAGACAAACTTTTCGCCGGAATTTTGCCGCAGTTGAAAAATGTGACGGACGAATTTCTGACCAAAGTTCATCTGAATTTCATGCTAAAAATTTTTAGAAATATTTTAGACGACATTGTTGTTTGAAATTCGTCTCCCATTTAGTTTTAGTTGTGTTTTATTTCAGATGAACCCTTTCGTCGCCATTTCGTCGAAATCATCCGACGCCATTCAGACGGGAGTTCGTCTGAATTTTAATTTACAATAATAATTATAAATTTCAGGCGAAAGGTTGGTCGCAAAGTTCGTCTTAAAATATAATTTTTAAACAAATAAAATTAAATAAAATTTTAGTTCGTCTGTATTTTGTCGAAAATTCATCAGAAAATTTATATTTTAAATGAAAAATAAAATATTATGAGTTTCATCGGAATTTCATCGGATTATCGTCGGAAATTTACAGACGAAAAAAGTTCGTCGAAAAAATTCGTCAGAAAACGACTGTTTTCTTGTAGTGGTACTACTATATTTTGTCAGGAGAGACTAAAGAAAAATATTTATCTCCCTACATTAACAATTTTACCATATCCAGCTCGACAAATATATCATGCAGATTTTAAAAAGCAAGTAAGTGAAGGGTTTTTAGCGGAAACATTAGCAATAGCAAAATACATTGTAGATAAATTTATAGTAGATAAGTATTTTGAAAGACAATTAAATAACACGATTAAAAATAAGATTACAATTTGTTGTCAAGGGAATTTCTGAGTACTACAAACATACGGATATAGACAACCATATGAAAGGATAATAAAATATAGAAAAAGGCATAATACATATAGATGGAGAACGAAACCTACAAAATGGATACATAATAATAAATATAAATTTAAAGAAAAACGAAGATGATTTTTTTTTAAAGAAAGAATACAAACCCAAAAATAAATATTGTCTTGAAGGAAAAACAATATGTCAATATTGATTATGCTATGAAGAAGGATACTATGCAAACAAATGTCCAGAAAAACAAAAAGATAAAAAGAGAATAAATAAACTTCATTTAGCTCAAAAATATAACCTACAACTTATAGAAGAAGATTATTCTGATTTAGAAGATATATGCAATAGAAACAATTATAGAATCAAAAATAAATTACAGTTTAGATGAGGAATTCTAATGCTACATTTATAGAAGTAAAGATAAAATAAAAAACACTTAAGGGATTTATAGATATAGGAGCTAATTTATGTTTTGCCTCACCAGCACTTAGAATATTCGCTTTAACTATTTCAAAGGGGTTCTTTTCTTGATGTGCCTCTTTGAGAAAGACTCTCTTTACAAGTGGTGCAACTACAATGCCCACTTCAATTCTTTTCAATAGTTAAAATATTCAAATGGACTAAACTTCACCGACCATTAGAAATAATAATAGCCTATACTAGTCACTATTATATTTGGTATATCACATAATTAGAAAAAATTTGGATACAAGAATATTGTTTTATTATACCATAAATATATAAACATGAAACAAGATTACCATTTTTCGTAGGAAATAATTTCTTAAAACGATACAAACCTCTTTGTCAAGATTTTAATTATATAACGCTAAAGCACCTGTTGTAAGAAAATTGTCTCGGAAAAATGAAATACCAATGGTAAAAATTGAAAGCAAGACCTTATAAAAAAATTATTTATATTTTTTTTTGTTCTAAATAATTTAGAATATCTAGTACTTAACCATAAACTAATATTTTTCATAAAAATAAATCTTGAAAAAGAAATAGAAAAAAGATTAGAATCTGTTACTAGTGAAGATCATTTAGGTAAAGATAAGAATAATAATTATATGATTGTTGAAATTAAACTTAAAGATTTCTCAGAAGAAGTAAATGTGAAAAAGAAGAAACAAATGTGAAAAACAACATTCTTTATTCCAAAAAAGATATTGATGAATTTAATGAAAAATGTAAATAAGTCTTAAAAAAAGGATTAATATCTGAAAGTAAAAGTCCATGCAGTACCTGCATTTTATGTAGAAATTAAAATAAAAATGAAATAAAACAAGGAAAAACACGAATAGTCATTAATTATAAAAAATTAAATGAAAAAATATGGGAGATGCATATAAACTACCTAGAGCTGATTACATGAAAGATAGGTTGAAAGGAAATACATGATTTCGTACGCTACAAGCTAAATCAGGATATTGACAACTAAAATTACATGAAATTACAAAACCTTTAACACTTTTTACATGTCCTCCATAAAAACATTATCAATGGAACGTTTTGCCTTTCGATCTAAAACAAGCATTTGAAATATATCAAAGATTTATGGATAAAATTTTTGAAGGATTAGAAAATATTTGTCTTACTTATATCGATGATACTTTTATTTTTAGCAATCATGATAATGAAAACATTTGAAAAAATTAAACATGGTTCTAAATCGATGTAAAGATGAGACTAAGAGAGTGTTTGCAAACTCTACTCCATAAGCAAAAGTTACAGTTGTAAAATTTTGTAGTATTAAAAGCAGTGAATGTTTGGATTAAAAAGTGAAAAGTAGTAAAAAAATCAGTTGAGTGTTTGCAAAGAAAAATTAAGAATCACTTTTAATTTTTATTATTAAATTTCTAAATTACCCCTAAAATTTTAGCAATTTTTATAGGTGAAATTGTTCTTTCAACAAATGTACTTTTAATTAATATTTGTGTAGTTGAAATATGTATATATCCTATTTCACTTGGTTTATATCCTCCTTTGTTTATTTTTCTTATTATATCTAATTTGTTTATTACATAAATATCTTGTAAACCTTTTGCAGTAGAAATTTCGATAGTGTTAGGGAAGTTTTAATTAAACTATATGTAGTGCAAGTGTACACAAACAATTGTAATACATAGGCGTCAATTCCACAAAGAAGGGAAAAATCAACCAATCCTTTTGTACTTTCCTTAATAGACCAATTCAATTATTAAGGGGAATTTTCTAACAACTACCAATTGCAAGGAAACAATCAATTGCAAAGTAATAAACACTCAATAATAATTAAAAAGTAGTCAGGAAATAATAATTTCATGGATTCTGATGTCGATTGATTGCTCAATGAATGTTTTTATTTTCACAATCATCATCACTTAGATATGTGCTAGTCTTTCCCGAGATTAAACACGTGTGTCTAATCAGTTTATAATGCTTACTCTCGTGATCCAATATCATACCAATTAAACCAATTAATCAAATAGTTGTAATTAACTACCAGTGGCTCAAGCATACACTAATCAACTACCAATTGCTCAGGTTCAAGTTAAATCTTTTTATACTCGAAACACTAAGTGTTATGAAACTCGCTCCAAATTTAAAAGTATCATTGAATTATCAAATAAATTCTAAAACTACACATTAAAAGTGATCAGGCTTTAAAAGTATCATTGTAGGCTTCTAGCAGTGGCTCAAGCATACACTAATCAACTACCAATTGCTCAGGTTCAAGTTAAATCTTTTTATACTCGAAACACTAAGTGTTATGAAACTTGCTCCAAATTTAAAAGTATCATTGAATTATCAAATAAATTCTAAAACTACACATTAAAAGTGATCAGGCTTCAATTTGTAAAATAATCAAATTTCATAACTTAAAAACCATACAACTCATTGAAGCAATTCATCAAACATTTATATCCAATCCATTATTATCCCATTGACTAGGAAAATTAGCTACACATATTTAAAACAGAACAACGAGATTAAAGTCTAAAATACTCATGATATAAAATTCAATAGCAAACATTCGAATCAAATCCGAACATAAACAAGTCTGAAAAATTGAATTAAGACATTAGCTTACATACTCTTGAAGAGAAAACTAAAATGATACAGAACAGAAGAATTATTCGTGACGAAAGAAGACGCAAAATTGTTTCTCCTCTTCTCTCTTCATCCAGTCCACTTCTCTGAACTCTCTACAGCTGCTATCTCTCTCTAGGGCTCTCCTCTCAACTAGGGTCAGGTGTCTTTAAATACCCGTATGAAAATAAAATCCAAAAATTGTGAATTAATTTTGTCAGTGTCGTTCACAGCCGCCAATAGCTCAAGCCATATTCATTCACGGTTGCACCTCTTAAAGAAGCGTTATCGCATTTCTCTCTCACTCACGGGCATTAATGTAACGCCACGATTTCCAGACAGTCAGGTACGCTCGACACGTGTGGGTTTCGAGCGTTAGGATTTTATTTTATTATTTTCGTTTATTCACTTTATACGTGTTACATTAATTTTATAAATTATATTTTAAACGTGATTACACGAAAATATGTGAAAATGTGTTAAATTGTGAATTATTGTACCATTGGAATTTAATTGCTACGTGGAATAATTGCCGAACCTGATTTAATTACTTAATTGTCCGTAATTGATCATTTATATAAATTAGAGGATAGAATTGCATGATTACTTCTTGGACTAAATTGATCAATTCGTAAACTTTGCATCCTTAATTGCATAACTTATAGAACTTGGAGGATTTAATCACAATTACTATATTTTTCCCCAAAATATATCGTTATATGCATCTCTCCCATACTCTTCATTCATTTTCATCAAAAATCATCTCCCATAATTGCTTCTTACCTCTACCGAACCAACACCATGAAGAGGCAAGGAGGGAATCATCATCTTCAAGCTAGAATTGGCTAAGGAATTTCATAATTCAAGCTCAAGCATCCATATTCATCATCTTCTTCCATTTTCTTCAACTCAAGATGCATGTAAGCTTGATTGTGTGATTTCTTGCTATGTTATATGAAGCTAGGGTTTGAGGTTAAATGGAATATTATGTGCTTTAGATGTTAGAAGCATGATTAGGAGCTTTAAACTTGAATTGGTGCTTGAATTCTTGAGATTTATGAAGATATATGATGAATCCTTATTTAGGTAGAAGTTGGTGATTATGATGATTAAGGCATGGTTGGTGTGTTTATATTGGGTTTTATTATACTATAAACATGTATACATATTTCCTTTCATGAATTATAACATTTGAGAATGATTTATGAGTGTTTGATGGAGATTTAGAGGTGTTCGTGCATCCCCTGTTCTTCTACTCTGTTTTCTGCATCTTCTGCGAAACGGGAACGGCCCTTCCCGTTCCCTTTGTATTGGGGAACGGCCGTTCCCATGGTTTGAATGATGTGCATGGCGGCGAGGACGGGAACGACCCTTCCCGTTTTGGCTTATAAGCCGAAACGGCCGTTCCCATCTTCGGGGAGCGACTTCGGGGAGCTGGGAACGGCCCTTCCCATTTTGAACTAAGGCCGGAAAGGCCGTTCCCAGGCCTCTGGAGAGGCAGAAACATTCTGCATAAAATTGGAAATTTGGAGTTTAACTCCAATGATTTATTTGACCCCAAATTGTTATTATATGATTAATTACATGCCAAAACATGATATTTACATGCTACATTGTATATTGCACGATGTCTCGTTACCTGATCATGCCGTGCATCTTATGGGGTAATATTCTTGAATTGTGGTCTTATGCACATACATTGTCTCGTTTCTTGTCCAGTTCTTCTCCAGGGCGGAGATTATTGATCATGAGCACGTTCACGTATCCATGAGTCGTCGGGTCGCCTGTCAGGTGAGGTTTAATTCTAGTTATATAGAACCTATATAACCCTTACGTGAGTTTTCGGCCAAAAGGTAATTATATCTACAATTTCCATAAAATATTCATGAGTACAATCAAGCCATGTTTCACGCAAGCAAGTCATGTTCATGAAAAGCAAGCCATGTATCGTGCATGTTTTAGGCGAGTAGCATGACCGTTCACGTTGGGCCCGAGGATAGTGGCTTGAGCCAACCGGGAAAGCAAGGGCTGACGGGTAACTCTCGCGCTATCCTCACCACATTGGGATGACCCCTGAATCCGCTAGGAGATTAGTGGAGGAAGGAGTTCCGGGCTTAGGGATTCATGTACCCTCTTCTCAACACGTCGTGGATGGTGAAGGCTAGCTACCTTCCCATCATTGGAGGGCGAAGGAGACTGGGGACGGGTCCGGCACCACGGATTGTCATCGGGTTATTGCATGATTTCCATTCCATGAATGTGTTATTTGATTACATTATCGTACGATTGCACGGTAATTGAATTGCATGACCACCTATTGATTAACAATTAAGCAAGCATGTTTCATGTACATTGGAGTAAGGTTGGAGACCGCCCTCACTCGCCGGGGCCATGTATTGATTGCATGAAATGATCAAGTATTTAATATTGATAGTTGTATTATCGGGCGAAGATAACTTATTATTGAACTTATATATTTATCTTTTATGAAACTTTACCCGAGAATATAGCTTGCATGTTAACTACGCAAATATCTATTTAAACCCCTCACTCGGTCTCCACAGACTGACGCCTCCACCTTTCAGGTTATTGCAGGTTCAGGCTAGGCCGGAGTCGAGTCGAGTCCAGTCCATGTAATCGAGTCAAGCACGGTCCATATTATTTATTATGGTCTTAGTGTTATTATTCCAATTAATTGTTATATATATTCGGAGATGATAAGGTATTGATATGTAAACTAGTATATACATTATGTGACAAATAATTAATGTCATAGCATGTTTAATCATTATAATTGCAAGTTAATTGATTATGCTTCCGCTTTATTTATTGCATGTAAGAGTTAGTCCCGCCTAGCTCGTCGTTTTATTGCATTGTCACCCGTTCGCTATAGGTTAGTTCATGTACGGATTACCCGTTTCGTGCGTGGATCGACCTATAGTGCGGGGGTGTGGCATCTCCACGTGTAGGGGTGCTACATCTAAGTTGGTATCAGAGTCCGGTTGTAAAATCGAGGTTCTAGTGTCGTGTCGAGTCAAGTCTAGGTCGTACGGCATAGGAAACTAATTGTCAATTTGAGAGTCTTGCATATTATTTGAATTTCTTGATCTACTTGAACTTACATGAATTTATTGGAATCAATTGAATTACTTGACGACTTGTATATTGCATTGATTTATACTATTAAGTGTCAATTGATTGATTTTAGATTGTTTGAAATCTATATGATCAACGTGTTTTATCTTAACCATTGATGAGTTACGTGTTGCATTTTCTACTAAATTCTCGTTATCGGCATCAATTATGTGACACTTATGTGACATGAGCACACCTTACCCACACGCATTTCTCTTCAAAGGAATTTGTGAGTTACAGGTTATGGAAATAATATCAAACCACGCCCAATCGTTCAACAATTTCGGTCTACTACAAGGTTTCTTCTTTAACTTTGGAAAGGGTAAGAAAGCGTGCCGGAAACTCATATAAGGATTCGGGAGTCATCATCCTTTCTAGTGGGTTGAAAATTGAAGTGATGGGACCCGGAAAAGAAGAATCAAGCGTGGGAACTATTTACAAGATTCGAGGGGTTGGAAAAAAATATATATATATATATATATCGAAGATGTAGGCCGAAAATTCTAACAACAAGGAAGATGTATTCTCGGGGAGTTGATGATGAAGGGATTCAAAAGAGTATCAATTATGATATGGTTGAATTGGTAGATATGGAGCAACAAATGGAAACAATAAAGAAAGGCAAGGGGATGACGAGGGTGACTACCGGGATTACCGTTAGAGACTAATTCCTTGGAAAATGTCAAGATATCGATGGGATGGGTGAGAATGGAAGCAATTGAATTCAAGAAGTATCATCTCAGATTTTAAAATTTCCAAAAGTTCTACCAGGAAATTTTTGACTAAGGAATAAATTATGGAAAAGGGGTTCGGAAACTAGTTGGGCAATAATAACCGAGGAGAAGTGGGGTTCAAGAAAACTCAAAATAAAGTCCCGGAAATGTACAAGTCTAGATTGGAGAAATTTAAAGATTTAGAAGACCGTGGATAAACAACAAACAACCAACAATCCGAGGCAAGTCTAGAATACCAAAACCAAGAAAAAATTGCCGGGATAAAATTTCCCCTACTACGGTGACAGGTTCAATGCATTCATAAACACGTGCATCGTATTTATTAATTAATTACTCTTGTTTATATATGTTGTCATACTTGTTGTTTATGATTTTATACTTGATGTGTTAAATGTGTTATTTAAATTATGTAAATTAATTGAACTTCTCCGTGTATACATATATGTCTTTAAATTAATATAATTGGTTTAACGTGTTGCATTTAAAATTATTTGTCAGTGTAATATGTGCAATAACATTTTAACCGGCATGCATTATTTAGTGTTTATTGTCAATAGGCTCTCCCTATTTTCTGCCCAATCACTGCTCGATCCATTTCTACCAACTCGAGTTAACGAAGGGTATCTCTTAGCCATCGAGTATTATGTTGGTAGCCGGGTCATCCGACTCTGCTTGAAGTCTAGTAATATTTTGGGATCCGTGGTTTCTTCTACCCTCAGAAATTTGCCAGCATCTTGGAAATACAGTGGTGCAGGAGAATGAACTTTCCTTGCTTCAGGTCATGGTGTTGATCTTGCAGATGTCAACTCTCGGGAAGTAATAGGTGGCAAGTACATGAATAGTGCATTTCATGGATAGTAGGAATCTACAACCCTTACCTAAAGGACTTTAATGGCTGATCATGTTTTGTTGGATTGTGGGATGTCTGAACATTTTAGTTATCAAATCAGATGGTAGTAGTTGGTGAGCTTCAAGTTGAGTATGTCGTGAACCGCAAGTAGGACAAGGAAAGGTTACGGGATTCAAATCAGTAGAGAAGCTTGCAAATGGGAAAGAACAGAACAAACTTAAAGAATTAGAAATTTCCAATTTCTTAAGGGGGAGAGAGTCGGTCGGGGAAACCTCAAGAAAATTTATTCTTCCTGGAGCCTTTATCAGAATCATGTGAAGGAAGTTTCAATACCTCAAGTCTTTTCCTCCCTTTTACACAAAGAAAAGTCCCATCATCGACGGCATCTTTGATGTATTACTGTTCTCAGAATGTAGATGCTTTGGAGTGGTGTGTGTAGTCTCCGGATATCAGTTGACTCAGTAAATAAAAAAGGATTCACCTCGGTTCATGTTGGAGCTTTCTCCAAGTTAAAGATTGTCTTGGTTATAAATAGGGTAGCCGAGGTGAGCTAGAACTCTATGCGAATCGTCCTCTTCAAGTGTTGCCTCCGTCGCCTCCATAGCTATTCCGGGTTGCCGTGAACATTTCAGAGGAGATTGAAGATTGAGTGATCCTCTCCTTCATCGAAGATTGATCCTCTCTTTCAAGATATTCTACAGAATTGTTGGGTATGTCATCAAATTTCAGGGATCGTATGGAAGATATTTTTCTAGGACCTAATCTCTTCGGTTTCTATACAAGTGTGCTTGCTGAATTACTCTCACGGGATAACGACTTTGATCTTTTCCGCATTAAACATTCGCCTTGAAAGGAAACCTTAATGAAATGGACAAGGGAATAAGAGCTCAACTTTCGGATTTCAAATAAAGAGTTTAAGATCTTTGCTTTGGGAAAATGTTTACCTTGATTACGAAGGGTGAGGAGATGGTAAAACCTATTCCCTCTGTTTGTCGGATAAGAGCTTGCTTAGAGCATAAAGCCAATCTTTTAAGCTTGAATGTACAATCACTTCCTAATAAGAAAACCAAGGTTACTTTCGATGCCAAAACCCGAAAATGGATGTGGTAATGGGTTTAAGAAGGGTGCAACCGGTAAATCTGAGGTTAAAAACGGGTATGAAGATGTGGTAATTAATGATGATTTACGGATTATGTTAGAAAATAACATTGGAACTAAGATGACTATCAGGAATGGGACTATCGAGCCGTGGCGGTACAAAGCGAGAAAAATCTCAATTAAAGAATCAAGTATGCATCCGAATTATTCAAGTGCAAGAACTTCAACCCTTGGTGAACGGTACATTTAATCATGCATACCACGTGCACCATTATCTTATTATTATTTTTTTACTATTATTATTTTATTATTCTTGTATAAGATTCATTGTTTACTATTAATTGTTTATGTGAACAATAAATTTCATAACTAATATTTGCTACCTGATCCTTGTGTGTTACTTGTAAATATTTACCTGAGCGCTCGCTTGAATTTTATTTTATGTGTGTGAGAGATGGGGATTCTCTCAGGGTTATCAAGAGACGGAGTTCTCTTGTTTCTTGCTCGAGAGACGGGGTTCTCTCGTTAATTGTTTGAGAGACGGGGCACTCTCAATATTTTCAGCTACGTGTCAGCTTGTTCTAGTGGAAGATTAGGTTTTCTTCCGAGTGTTTAAGCTCCGGAAAGTCGAGGGTCGTGATCTCACACATTGGAGGACCTTGTGGATTGAAGATCTCTTTCGGACTAATCCCTGACGGGGAGTAGCTAACCCGCGTGGGATGAACACTTAAGAGCCAATTAAATACCAGTAATTCCGGATAATGAATCCGTCTTTGTATTGGGGAACGGCCGTTCCCGTATTTTGAATGATGTGCATGGCGGTGAGGACGGGAATGACCCTTCACGTTTTGGCTTATAAGCCGGAACAGCCGTTCCTATCTTCGGGGAACGACTTCGGGGAGCTGGGAACGACCCTTCCCATTTTGAACTAAGGGCCGGAAAGGCCGTTCCCGGGCCTCTGGAGAGGCAGAAACATTCTGCATAAAATTGGAAATTTGGAGTTTAACTCCAATGATTTATTTGACCCCAAATTGTTATTATATGATTAATTACATGCCAAAACATGATATTTACATGCTACATTGTATATTGCACGATGTCTCGTTACCTGATCATGTCTTGCGTCTTATGGGGTAATATTCTTGAATTGTGGTCTCATGCACGTACATTGTCTCGTTTCTTGTCCAGTTCTTCTCCAGGGCGGAGATTATTGATCATGAGCACGTTCACGTATCCATGAGTCGTCGGGTCGCCTGTCAGGTGAGGTTTAATTCTAGTTATATAGAACCTATATAACCCTTACGTGAGTTTTCGGCCAAAAGGTAATTATATCTATAATTTCCATAAAATATTTATGATTACAATCTAGCCATGTTTCACGCAAGCAAGTCATGTTCATGAAAAGCAAGCCATGTATCGTGCATGTTTTAGGCGAGTAGCATGACCGTTCACGTTGGGCCAGAGTATAGTGGCTTGAGCCAACCGGGAAAGCAAGGGCTGACGGGTAACTCTCGTGCTATCCTCACCACATTGGGATGACCCCTGAATCCGCTAGGAGATTAGTGGAGGAAGGAGTTTCGGGCTTAGGGATTCATGTATCCTCTTCTCAACATGTCGTGGATGGTGAAGGCTAGCTACCTTCCCATCATTGGAGGGAGAAGGAGACTGGGAACGGGTCCGGCACCACGGATTGTCGTCGGGTTATTGCATGATTTCCATTCCATGAATGTGTTATTTGATTACACTATCGCACGATTGCACGGTAATTGAATTGCATGACCACCTATTGATTAACAATCAAGCAAGCATGTTTCATGTACATTGGAGTAAGGTTGGAGACCGCCCTCACTCGCCGGGGCCATGTATTGATTGCACGAAATGATCAAGTATTTAATATTGATAGTTGTATTCTCGGGCGAAGATAACTTATTATTGAACTTATATATTTATCTTTTATGAAACTTTACCCGAGAATATAGCTTGCATGTTAACTACGCAAATATCTATTTAAACCCCTCACTCGGTCTCCACAGACTGACGCCTCCACCTTTCAGGTTATTGCAGGTTCAGGCTAGGCCGGAGTCGAGTCGAGTCCAGTCCATGTAATCGAGTCAAGCACGGTGCATATTATTTATTATGGTCTTAGAGTTATTATTCCAATTAATTGTTATATATATTCGGAGATGATAAGGTATTGATATGTAAACTAGTATATACGTTATGTGACGAATAATTAATGTCATAGCATGTTTAATCATTATAATTGCAAGTTAATTGATTATGCTTCCGCTTTATTTATTGCATGTAAGAGTTAGTCCCGCCTAGCTCGTCGTTTTATTGCATTGTCACCCGTTCGCTATAGGTTAGTTCATATACGGATTACCCGTTTCGTGCGTGGATCGACCTATAGTGCGGGGGTGTGGCATCTCCACGTGTAGGGGTGCTACATTTAATAATTTGAACGTACATCCTTCGCGGTCGCTAACTACTGTACAGTACCGTTTTGCAATGAATCATTCGCAGCTGCTAATTTTCAGAGCGTAATTCATTCTTGCCCGGTAATCACTGTGGAAAATTGCTCTTCTTTGCTTGTTTTGTTGTTTTCACTCCCAGATCGCCAGTTTTGACTTTCAAGTGAAAGTTAACTTAAAAAAGGTATTTTAAGCATTAAATGCTACTCAAATGGCATAAAATCATACGGAATATAGGCGTAAAATATCAAGTATTTAAGCCTAACAGATAGGTGTTTCACAAGTAAATTTTCCATAAAGTGTAATATTTTTTCTACTCCATTTTCTACTTAGATCCGTTTTTATATCTTGCTCATTTGTTAAATTTAGCTCATTTATTCTAACTCTGTTTAGTTTTTTATTATCTAAAAATATATCTTGAGAAAAACATCCATATTCTTCAGTTGTTTCGAATTATTCTACATGATCTATTAAACTGGTGTCTATTTTTATATTCTAAATTATTACTCTAAATATATTGTAAAAGTGTAAGTGATAAATTCAAAATAAGGTTCATAGTTTTACCTGTTAGCATATTTAATGTACAGTTTTCAAGCATTCCATGTTACATATTTAATCTATAGTCTTCAAGCACTCTATGTTACCTATTTAATCTACAGTCATCAACACTCCATGTTATCTGTTTGTCTTTCTTCAAGAACTTTAGTGTGTAATTATAAGTTTGAAAAGATTTATATGAATTGTTTGGTGTTTGTTTGAGTATCTTACAATCTGCTATTTAGGTTAAAAAAAACTAACATAAGGCAAATAGCTTAAAGGCCTATTTTGAAAACTCAGAGAGTTTGATTATAACAATTTATTTTTCATTCAAGACTTATGAGAGCGAGGTTGTTATGTAGACGCTCGGCCTTATAAAACATGCGCCTAAAGTTCGCTACCGCAAGTTACATTATTCACACTGAAAGTGCATGACAGCTAAAAAGAAAAATAGATAATGACATAAAGCAGAATCATTATTATCTAATGTACGCCAGGGATGATGTATTTGTTTCATTATTGAAGTTTTGACGTCAATGTTGACATTTGCCTCCAATTATAGATCTTACATTATAACTCTTCAGTAATATTGCCTTCAGATTTTATTGATTCATCCGAATGGTGGAACTCTTTTGTCTCTTCAACTTTATTTTGGCAAATCTCACGTCCGTGTTCATCTATACCCTCATTGTATTCATAGAAAACGAGTTTGACTTCTTTTGGCATTACCTTCAACTTGTATTTCTCAATTTTGATAAATGTTTTCTCGAAGATCTCCATAGTTTTCAATTGTGGCACTGGAATTGTATACTTTGATAGCTCGTATATCAAATAATAATTAGATTTCTAATTAATTTTGACATTATTGCCCTTGTTTATCTTATGTGACAGATGGAATACCATCACCTTGTTTATCCCCTTTAATGTCTTTATCAGTTAAATACAGGGACATTTACCATTTGAGATCGTCAACAAAAATCCCGTGACAGTATACTTGTATTCCTTATTCGCCGATTGTAGGGTATGACAATGTAACTTTGAAGACAAGCTCTTGGTCCAGATTTCCATTTGAAAACTCTCTTGATGTAATCTCTGAATGTTTCTATTATTTTTGGGCTAGATTTCCTGAAATAATTTGCAGTTTTATAATAAAGGGTATCAATGAATACGAGTATAAAGAATTGGTAGATCAGATCTAGATCTGCATTTTCCAAAATGATGACCTTTGGGCGATTCCTATTCACAGGGTGCCATATTTGAAATTTATCTATTTTTGGGTTGTATTCAAGGATACATTTTTATCGGGAGTTGAATTTTTGTTTAGTGGGTTGTATTCGGGCCTCTTTTTGGGATAGTGTCTGACCTCGGTCCATAGAGTTTATGGTTAAGCTTGTTGTAGGCATGTTTCCTGTTATTCTTATTTTTTCTTTCTGGTTAGGTCGGGTTTGGAGATTGTTTTTGTAGGTTTTTGTTTCTTCAAGGGCTTTTTTGGCTTTTGTGAAACTGCTATAGGCTTGGTGTGTTATTCCTGGATGTCAGAGTATATGAATGCTAGATTTGGACCAACAGTCGTATATTCCACGGCTTGGGCCATTGAATATTACATACCATTTTTTTGGCCTGTTTTCATTCATCATCACTTGAATTTTCTTGCTTATATTTTTATTTTTCTTTGTTCTGAATTTCTTCTTTGGTTTTTTCTTGTGTTTGTGTCTATGATGGATTCACCACGCTTGTTCTCAATTCTGATGTAGGTAGTCCTACTGCTTGTTGTATGGTGTTTAATGCGGTGACAAATTCCTGTTGTTTCACCATTTTTGATTCAGTGAATTTTTGAATCTCCAATTGTTTAGCTCTGGTGAATTATTGTATTTCATAATCAATTGTTTCAATATTTTGCTTTATGAGGGCTATTGTAGCCTCCATTCTCGTGTGAGTGTATTTTCTTGGGCATTCTTTTTGGATTTTATATATACTGTGTGAAACAAGTATCTTTCTGATCTCGAGTTGCCAACGTATCAGCCTTTCTTGATTATAATCGCCACGTAATGCGTACCTGCATAAATTTGTTAAGTATTTTGAATCTATCTGGAGTTCAAATTCTTGAGGCAAAAACTCAAGTTTCCATTTTCAAAGTATTTTTAGACATGCCAAAGTTTCTCACTCATGAACTGTATAGTTTTTCTAATTTCTATAAATGTTCCTAATATGTAATATAAAGTCGTGTTATTTCGCGAACCCTTTTGGTTCTTGCATTCATATGACCTTTTTCATTTAGGTCGTGTATAATTGTCTTTTCGACTAGAATTGCAAGCATGCATCTAAACCTTGTATCATTTGAAACATTTTTTTCAATAATAATATAATCATTTTCTTTTGGATTGTATAGGTCGGGTAATGTTTCACAGTACATCTTTATTATTATTATTTTTTTATTTGTATAGAATTAGTAACTTTTTCAATTTTTTGTATTTTTTCAGAAAGCTTTTCTTATAATTGTTTTCTTTCCTTTGCAAATCTTTTATAAATCCTTGATGGGAAATATAGTTTAAATATCCAAGAAATCTTTGTAATTTTTTTTGATCTAAAATTTGATCTGAGAAATGGTTTAACTTTTACAAACCATTTTCTTGTAAAATCATATTTCCTTGTGGATCAGATGTATTTATAAGGAAATTGATTCTTTGTTTGCACAAGACTACTTTCTGTTTGGAAAGAATTAGGGAGTGTTTGGTAAACTCACTTCTACTTTAAAATAAGCAGAAATAAGCTAGAATCCAAAACCACCCCAAGACATGCTTTTAAATTCTGCTTATAACTTATACATTTATCAGAATTCTGTGTAGACCATAATAACCTAATTAAGATATTAATATCTTAATTTTTCACACATAAATAAAGTCTATGATTTATACAAATACAATAATATAATTAATTTATACATTTATATATTAAATTATAATTTTATACAAATATAATGTAACGCCCTGAATTTTCGGCCGTACAGGTATGACGTATGTGTTTACTATTTACGCAATCTAATTGTTTATTTGTTTTAATTTTCGTTATTTATTTCATTACTTGTCATACTTTGATTTATTTGTTATTCGTTTTGAATTTTATTTGAATTTTCTAATGTATTGTTTATATGACTATGAACGTACCTTGTTTGATTTCCGATTTCCGTGAAAAGATGGTATGAGTGAATTACGTGTCTTATGATCGAATTTATATGCTCGTTGCATGATTTTGTTCTCGTTTGTTTGAGTTTTGGAATCTTTTGTGTGATCGGAACCAAAAAGGGGCTAAAGACCATTTAGCTCGCCTTCGGTTCCGAGCGGCATAACTTGAGCTCGGGAGCTCGTATTCGACTTCCGTCACCTCTGTTGACTTTGTATCGACGATTCAAAGTCAATGGGATAAGCCTCATATTTTTTAAGACCATTTAAATCCCTGAATTTCAATCGAAACGAGCACCTCGTACCTAAAATGACCTTCTTTGACTATTCTTGAGCTTAATGCACCTAAACACCAAACCTAGACCTATACCCACTTGCTACACCCCTCACTCTCCTCCCTACCTCATCCAAAAGAAATCCTTCCCCCCTCCCCCCTCCCCCCTCCCCCCCAAATAGAAGCCAATTTCAGCCAAAAAGAAAAGAAGAGAAAGAGAAAGAGGAAGAAGAACAACTACTATTCACCCTTTGAGATTTTGAGCTCATCTCATCACCATCTTCCACCATTTCTTAAAGGTAAGTCCATAATTGTTATGTATATCTCCTTTTGGTCATTTTAAGTTAGGTTATGCATGATTTCACCAAGTTATGAGTATGGTATAATGAAGATGATGAATAGTAAGGGTTTCATGAACTTTGGTGATTCAACCTTATTTCTTTGGATTTTCTTGAGTGATAAATGATCTTATAGCATGCTCTTATAATTGTATGGAGTTATATTCCTTGGTGGTTGAGTATTGAATGCATCGCCATTAATGAACTTGAAGAAATTTTGGAGGAAATGAATTTGATCAAATCTTTTGCATGTGTTGCATGTTGTAGCTTGATTTTAAAAAGTTTCTTAGAGTGAATTGCATGAAATTTGAGAATTTAAACTTACCTTAATGTCATAGCTTGGAGTTGGGTTTGTATTATTGTGATTTTGGGGTGAAACAGGGGCTGAATTCTTAGTGAAACCTAATGCCCGTTAGGGAAGTTTGGTGTTTCCGGGGTTAACGGTCGTTAACCCCCTTGGGTGAATCTCTGACCCCCCCTAACGGGGGTTAATGATCTTGTGTGTGTGTGTGACTAACGACCGTTAGTCCAGGGTAGTCGTCACTGACCTGGCTAATGGCCGTTAGCCCCCTCCTCCTGTGTGTGTGTGTCTTTTTCTCACTTTCGTGCTTCGTTGTTTGTTTCCTTGCCTTGTTTATGACTTATATACATTGTTTACTTGTTGGTCTATGTGTTATGATTAATGTATGAAGTTTATGTCTCGTTTTGATATGATTTATGGAAGTTATGGAATGATTGAACATGAAACCTCCATGTATTGAATGCACTTGAACGAATTCCTTGATTACGTGACTTCATGACATCAATTTACCTTGTATGCATCTCATATCATGTGCATAGCATTGCCGTGTGTCGTATATGGCCATTTTGAGTCTCACTTCACTCTCTTTTGCACAGACTTGGGTTCGGTCGAAGACGAGGGTGATCTTTGATACTCTTGTGCCACCTCTTTTTCTTTTATAAGGTGGGTTTCTCTTCTAATAGTGATGATGACCCGATATAATCTTTATGTGAAAAGTTTTAAGCCAAAGTACTATACCTATATATCGAGTCTTTTAGAGTAAATGATTTCAAACGTAAAACCTTTCCTTTATGTATCCCTACCTTATGATTTTTGCGAGAACATGATTGCACATACTGAATGGGGCCCGGGAACTTGGTGCATATGGCTATCCGAGGAGACAAGGGCCGACGGTGATCCCTTGCACTAGTTCCAACCAAACTACGGTGATACCGACCCTCGCTAGGAGATTAGCGGGGAATGGGAGCTGAGGCCTTTGGGGATTCATGTACCCCATTAGCCATAATGTATGGGTGGTCGGGCCTTGCAAACCCGTCCACCACCCGAAGGGAAAAGGTGTATGTGTATGATTATGTAAAAATCGTATGAATGTGCACGAAAGATTATATGTGTGATAACGAATGAATAATGTTTATGATGACACAAGGTGTAGGTTGGAGATTATGCATGCCCACTCACCGGGCCATGAATATCCCTAATAAATGAATATGATCGTTGTAATTCCGTTGATGCCTGTCTTCGTTTTACCCACTTGGGAAATTATTGTAAAACTTCTAACGGAATTATGACTTGCATGTATATATTTAAATTCCGCGATATTATATATTATGCCCTCTTTTATACCCACCAGTCTCCTTTAGATTGAACCTGGTTTAATTTCAGTTGTTTTGTGGAGGTTTTGGGGAGTTCTAGGCTGGAATACTGTAACACCCCAAACGGAGGATGCCACATCCCCCGCACTAAGACCCAGACCCGGTCACGAAATGGAAGGTCCGTGCCCGAATCCAAATCAAAGCGAACGGGAGACCAACTCACACACTAAGCTAGGCGGAAAAAACTCGACAACGCAGAGCGCGGAAGCAATTTGAACAATCATCAACGGATAGCGGAAGCAATTAAATCAACATTCAAAACATGTGACGGGTTCAACTAGCATAGATACCTAGTCCCGAATCTTAAAGCATCAAAACATAATAACCGACAAGTGCCACACAGGGCTGAAAACGAATGCCACAGAGGGCTACATAAAGAGAAAGTATAATTTCGAATCCACAAGTCGTAATAAGAGTAAAGTGTATGAAGGACAAATGCAACTAGAAAAACCAGACCGACGAAGTGCAACTCAAAGACTCACTTCCCGCCTAGCAAACGCCAATAGACCTGCAACTAAAAGTTTAAATGAGGGGTCAGTCAACTTGACCGAGTGAGGGGGCTAACAGACACCCACAATATATATATAAAGAGCATAGCACAGAATAAAAGGATGGACTCATGAACCGAGGATAGGTGTTGCATACCAAAACATTTTGAAATAACCCAAATAGATATAGATATAAGTTTACAAACCATTTTCCAAAAAGACTCTATCCCGATTCATAATTCCATAACAGAATAGAACACATGCTCGGTGAGTACGAGCTTCCAACCTTTACTCCTCAGAACATAAATCAAAATCAATCCATCCTCTACACCAATGATAGAGGAGATGTACCGTCCCCAAACCATCGAGAACTGACTAGCCCTCAAGGGGTAGCTATCCCACAAGAGTCCTCCCCGGATAAAACACTGAAGACTCAAGATATCACGCCTCCCCTATCTCCCTAAGTCGCGCAATGATATCTCAAATGGAACTACGCACATGGTTGGAACCCCGACGGCCCTAACCGTCCCGGGGGACCCATTACCCGTAGCTCCTTGGATCCACAACAGAATAGAACAGATACCATATATCATGGCTAACTCGCTAGAGAATCATAACACACTGACATTTCCAAAATGGCTTACATATACCTCAAAAATTGGTTTTTATATATATCACTACGCTGTGGAATTTAAGCCACGAAGGCTCCCACCCACACAAGATGCACGCACAAGGTCATAAACATATCATATCCAACACATACGTATTTATGGTAAGGTATACTCGCATGTAAGGGTAGAAATCAGCATGTAAAGGCCATAGGTCGCATAACTATACAAAATCCTAAACCTCACCTGAGAAGCATCAAGATACGAGAACTGACAAGATGGGTGCGTACTTGACCAGGTTGTCTCCACCCTGGAGATCATTGTACATAAAGGAAATACAGTGTACTCATGAGACACGACTCAAACATGAACCACAGAGACGCACGGCGATAATTATGAGGTGATATGAATGATATGAAATGGTATGTCACGTAATAAAGATCAGAAAAAGGTCATGGAATGTAATGAGCAAGTTCATGTGCACGATAAATGTCCCACAATAAATATATACGAGTATGGAGATCCTATACGAGGCATAATGCATGATTGATGACAATAATGAATGTTTGAGCAAGTTTAATGATCAATCAAATCATATTGTATTAAGTAAGCCCATGCTCAAGCTCTTAATTTAATTTAGATTAATGCATGTATAATGGCCAATTTTCTCAAAAATCGAGCATTGTAATACATACCAATTCACATCATACAATTCATACTTTATCACTACTCTAAACGGACAAGTAATTAATTCTCGAGTTTCTTAAATTCAAGTCTGAACCCACCAACTAGTAATATTAGTCAAAGTATGAACTAAATCCAACTTACATATGGGATGCATAAATAGCTTACATTATTAACTACACACGTAATAACTTAATACTCCTAAGTTCGTAGATCAAGAAAACAGAATTTCCTAAGCAACAAAAACGACACCATCTATCATTTAATGCGTGAACAAAATATCATTCAATTCTTACATTAGTTAATCACGTATAATTAAACAATTATTACATACACTCACGTTTCCACCACCGTTTGGGGGATCAATTCACAAATTACTCAAATCAACAATTTAACAAAGTAACCCAAGACCGAAGTCATGTTTCAATTACTCAAGACTTAAATTAATTTGAACTCCCAAATTAACATACATTTATACAACCATAATTTTACAATATATATAGTCACACATGTGCCTGATGCCCTTGAAATCAAAGATTCAATTTAACTGACCCATTTACCAATTACATACATGTCGACTTCAAGAATTCAATAATAAGTTCATGTTCTTACAACTAATGTATACATACAGTCGTAATACCCAGATTTGAAAATAACCGAATCAATATTTTATACATACATGCATTGCTCAAAATTTAAGTTTTACAAATTTTCTTGCAACAACCACAAGGAACTATATGAATCATACTTAATATTAACAATTATATACAATTTACATATGAATTCTATGCATATAATTATCTGTATAAATTAAAATTGAGAAAAAGGAAAGCAGATGGCTTTACGGAAAAGAGAAGAAATCAGGGTCTCGGACGGTGGCAGACTTCACCTGTGCTGGAGTTGGTTAGCGAAGGGGCGCTGGAGATGATGATTGGGGACGGAAGTGGGATCGATGACAGAAATGATGAGGGAGAGCTGGACTCTGTCGCTACTTCTGAAGGTGGTGACGAAGGCGGTGAAGTCGGAGGCAATCGGTAGCTGAGGTGAGGGGTTGTAGCTGAAGTGGTTCTTCCCCTGTTCTGCCAGAGTGAAAGGGTACGGTAGCAAGGGAGGGAGATACGGTGGTCCAGAGTGGCCTTGGCTGAGATTGGGTGCCGCCGATACAGGAAGGAGGCGGATGATGGTAGTTGTCGGCAGCAGTGAGATATAGTGGTTGAGATGGACGTCGTGTCCCGTCGATGGCTGGGGTTGGAGCTAAAACCCGGCGATGAAAGAGAACAGGGGGGGGGGGAAAGGTATGGCGGCGGTTGGTGGTGCTGCGGGTTTAGCCTCATTTCCAGATCTAGGCCAGAGAGAGATGGTCGGGTTGTTGCTGTGCCGCTGCTCGGACTTGGCGATGGTGGTGAAATGGTAGAAGTCAGGTGGAGATCTTTCGCCCCTATTCAAATCTGAGCGAGGGTGGTGGTTCGACGGTGGTTGCCTGGTAGTGGTTGGGTGGTGAAGGAAATACCGACGGAGAATGCAGCGGAGATGTGTGATGGTGGTGGTTGGGTCGCGGATAGATCCACTGTTGCTGGTGGAGCAAAGGCCGGCGAATCGGTGGTGGCGAACTTGTCTTGGCGGCGGAGGGTGGCGCGGTGATGGAGGCTGAGTCGTATCGGCGGTTCAGTGGGTAATGGTTGCGCCGCTGTTGAAGGTCTCGTATGGGAGGAAGAAGAAACGAAAGTGGGACTGCTAGGGTTGCGCAGCTGATTCTTGGAGTGAGAGGGGAAGAAGAGGAAATGAAGGCAACACTTAGGGTTTCTCGGTTAAGAAGGGACCAATTCTCCCAAAATTACGATTAAGTCCCTCAAGAATTTAGTTGATGCGATTGAGTCCTCCCGATTCCAATAAGATCAATTAAGTCCAATTAGAGATTTGATAATTATAAAAGCACTCTCAGAATTAAAGATAAGGTCCAATTAAGCCCAAATTCGAAATTAAAGAGCAAATAGTTATTAAACACATATTTCAATTAAGTTCACATATTTTCATAAGGCTGCAATCGAGTCAATTAAACTATTAAAACATGAACAAGGCAATTCAAGCACAAGCAGAGTTAAATAAATAACAATCTAATCGCACGAAAATGACATCGTATCTTGCTCCAAAAATGCGGGGTGTTACACCCTTCCCCCCTTAAGAGAACCTGGTCCCCAGGTTCCACTCCTGAGCTGGAAAAGCTTCGAGTTGATAGTGTCTTAACCCCTCTCGAGGAGTTGCGTAAAACATTGCCCCGTTGTGAAGTTTGCTCTCGTTGTTTTTACTGAACCTTTCTCGCGATGTCTCGTTGTCATTGGGATCCGTTTGAGTACTGGACTGTTGCTTTCATCAAGTTGTTCGACCATCCCCATAAGACGAATAGTTATCACTGCACTCAACTTCGATGGCGTCGCAAACTCGTCACTTGTAGACCGTTGTCAGGACAACGCGTAACGCAACCGCAACAAACAAGAGAGAATCCCATCTCTCAGCACGCACAAGAGAGAGAACCCCGTCTCTCGCGCACATAATTGAGAGAACCCCGTCTCTCAAGCACACAATTGAGAGAACCCCGTCTCTCAAACACATAATGAGAGAACCCCGTCTCTCAACCTAAGTCTGATAGATTTCCACATCTCCCAAACATTCTAGTTTGAGAAAATCCATCATTTCTTAAACCCTTAGATTCAAGAGAATCCAACATCTCCGAATATCTAAGTACAAGAGAATCCAACATCTCTCGTGCACAAAACTTAGAAAGAATCCAACATCTTTCTATTACATAAATAGAGAGAATCCTACATCTCTCCAACACGTAAAAGAGGGGGCCTAAGGTCTCTCTTGCAAATAAATCCACAGATCAACATTCATATATACACAAATCAGAGTAACACTTGATGAAAAGTATGCGGTGTATGTTTGGTATACCTTACACTACTGATATCGGTATCCCTTGAGTATAGATCCAACGCTCATACCTCAACTCAAGGGGGATATCGCGATGGAATCCTTGTAAAGCAAGGTTACAGTATGTATGTATGTTATATGCGAGGTTAGTGAGCAATCAAGGGAGTTTTAAATCACATAGACATGCTTAATCTACATAAACACGTAACTTATTCATTTCAGCAATAGTTCACCAAAACAGATATTCCAGGTTATCAATGCTAGATCAGGTAGCCACGTTACCACAATCAGAACAACGACAATCATCACACACATCAAACAAAACAAGATAAGAATAATTAAGCGATGTATGTATGCAAATGCCATGAATGCTTGGCGTACTGATCACCGTAGTGTCAAACTCTTGATAGAAAGTTGAGACGAAGTGGTAGGAGTTGATTAAGCCGATAATGATGCAATCTTAGTCATCTGAACCCCTTGTCTTAAATCTTTTGATGTGAAGAGGCAATTCAGCAATTATGTCCATCATCCAACTCTCTTCTAAACCATAATCCTTGCTCAACAAGAATCATCCACAGTCTCCTTCAAGAACTCCGACTTATGTGTTAAACCTTAGTCTGCTCATCCTCAAGGAATTGTCCATAATTCGATTGCCAATTAGAAATCTATCTCAGAGCTACGTTTGACGGTCGTGGTATTAGGTACTTCCCAAAGCAATTCATGGGTTTCGATTCTAAAACTTGAGTAAAGTCTTTCGACATCTAAGTGATCTATTCCTACCTCAGCAGAATCTTCCATCTCAGCAGAATCTTCCATCTCACCGATGGTTTGTAGCTCGCTGCTTAAGTTAGCATCAACATGGTTACCTATCCGCATCCCTTGAACTTGATCGGATCGAACTTGATCGGATTTTTCTACATTAACTCGTTTTCATCAACAAGGTGACTACTTCCAAATAAACGGATCATCAAGGCGAAAGCTCATCAAATTCCTTCAAAATGGGTTCTATTTGATCAGATTCTCCTCCATTACTCATTTCCATCCACAAGGTGACTACTTTCAAATGAATGTATCCTCAAGGTGAAAATTCGTCAAACTCCATCTTTCAATTGACTTTAAGATAATAAGTCACCTTTTCATGACCATTGATCTTGGTAAAGAATCCTTTCATCTTCGAATTATGGCGTGTTTTCGTTGTAGTTCTAATAGGTAGTGTTTTCGGAGGGAAATCTCAGTGTTGACTCATAGGGCACCCTGAAATTCAAACACTAAATTCGATGCATGCGGGTTAAAGATGCAAATGAAATGTAACACATATATCACGTAAATGCAACAATTAATTGCAATTTATAAAGCACATAAAATAAGATGTTGCATAATCAAAGTCATAATGTGCACACAATCATACAATCACAAAATAATTCATGCCGAAGGGCTAAAGTATCAAGTCAAACAAATGCAATGCGCAGTTATTCCTATGCCGTACGACCTAGACAGACTCTACACGACTCAAGAGCTCGGTTTTGCAACCTAGAGCTCTGATACCACTTAAGGATGTAACACCCTAAACGGAGGATGCCACATCCCCTGTACTAAGACCCAGACCCGGTCACGAAATGGAAGGTCCGTGCCCGAATCCGAATCAAAGCGAACGGGAGACCACCTTACACACTAAGCTAGGCGGAACTAGCTCGACAACTCAGAGCGCGGAAGCAATTTGAACAATCATCAACAGATAGCGGAAGCAATTAAATCAACATTCAAAACATATAACGGGTTCAACTAGCATAGATACCTAGTCCCGAATCTCAAAGCATCATAACATAAAAACCGACAAGTGCCACACAGGGCTGAACACGAATGCCACACAGGGCTACAGAAAGAGAAAGTATAATTTTGAATCCACAAGTCGTAACAACAGTAAAGTTTATGAAGGACAAATGCAACTAGAAAAACCAGACCGACGAAGTGCAACTCAAAGACTCACTTCCCGCCTAGAAAACACCAACAGACCTGCAACTAAAAGTTTAAATAAGGGGTCAGTCAACTTGACCGAGTGAGGGGGCTAACGCACACCCACAATATATATATAAAGAGCATAGCACAGAATAAAAGGATGGACTCATGAACCGAGGATAGGTGTTGCATACCAAAACATTTTGAAATAACCCAAATAGATATAGATATAAGTTTAGAAACCATTTTCCAGAAAGACTCTATCCCTATTCATAATTCCATAACAGAATAGAACACATGCTCGGCGAGTACGAGCTTCCAACCTTTACTCCTCAGAACATAAATCAAAATCAATCCATCATCTACACCAATGATGGAGGAGATGTACCGTCCCCAAACCATCGAGAACTGACTGGTCCTCAAGGGGTAGTTATCCCAAAAGAGTCCTCCCCAGATAAAACACCGAAGGCTCAAGATATCACGCCTCCCCTATCTCCCTGAGTCGCGCAATGATATCTCAAATGGAACTACGCACATGGTTGGAACCCCGACGACCCTAACCGTCCCGGGGGACCCATTACCCGTAGATCCTTGGATCCACAACAGAACAGAACAGATACCATATATCATGGCTAACTCGCTAGAGAATCATAACACACTGATATTTCCAAAATGGCTTACATATGCCTCAAAAATTAGTTTTTATATATATCCCTACACTGTGGAATTTAAGCCACGAAGGCTCCCACCCACGCAGCATGGACGCACAAGGTCATAAACATATCATATCCAACATATACGTATTTATAGTAAGGTATACTCGCATGCAAGGGTAGAAATCAGCATGTAATGGCCATAGGTCGCATAACTATACAAAATCCTAAACCTCACTTGAGAAACATCAAGATACGGGAACTGACAAGACGGGTTCGGACTTAACCATATTGTCTCCGCCCTGGAGATCACTGTTCATAAAGGAAATACAGTATACTCTTAAGACACGACTCAAACATGAACGACAGAGACGCACGGCAACAATTATGATGTGATATGAATGATATGAAATGGTATGTAACGTAATTAAGATCAGAAAAAGGTCATGGAATGTAGTGAGCAAGTTCATGTGCACGATAAATGTCCCACAATAAATATATACGAGTATGGAGATCCTATACGAGGCATAATGCATAATTGATGACAATAATGAATGTTTGAGCAAGTTTAATGATCAATCAAATCATATTGCATTAAGTAAGCCCATGCTCAAGCTCTTAATTTAATTTAGATTAATGCATGTATAATGGCCAATTTTCTCAAAAATCGAGCATTGTAATACATACCAATTCACATCATACAATTCATACTTTATCACTACTCTAAACGGACAAATAATTAATTCTCGAGTTTCTTAAATTCAAGTCTGAACCCACCAACTAGTAATATTAGTCAAAGTATGAACTAAATCCAACTTACATATGGGATGCATAAATAGCTTACATTATTAACTACACACGTAATAACTTAATACTCCCAAGTTCGTAGATCAAGAAAACAGAATTTCCTAAGCAACAAAAATGACACCATCTATCATTTAATGCGTGAACAAAATATCATTCAATTCTTACATTAGTTAATCACGTATAATTATACAATTATTACATACACTCACGTTTCCACCACCGTTTTGGGGATCAATTCACAAATTACCCAAATCAACCATTTAACAAAGTAACCCAAGACCGAAGTCATGTTTCAATTACTCAAGAATTAAATTAATTTGAACTCCCAAATTAACATATATTTATACAACCATAATTTTATGATATATATAGTCACACATGTGCCTGATGCCCTTGAAATCAAAGATTCAATTTAACTGACCTATTTACCAATTACACACACGTCGACTTCAAGAATTCAATAATAAGTTCATGATCTTACAACTAATGTATACATACAGTCGTAATACCCAGATTTGAAAATAACCGAATCAATATTTTATACATACATGCATTACTCCAAATTTAAGTTTTACAATTTTTCTTGCAACAACCACAAGGAAATATATGAATCATACTTAATATTAACAATTATATACAATTTACATATGAATTCTATGCATATAATTATCTGTATAAATTAAAATTGAGAAAAAAGAAAACAAGTGGCTTTACGGAAAAGAGAAGAAATCAGGGTCTCGGACGGTGGCAGACTTCACTTGTGCTGGAGTTGGTTAGCGAAGGGGCGCTGGAGATGATGATTGGGGATGGAAGTGGGATCGATGACAAAAATGATGAGGGAGAGCTGGACTCTGTCGCTGCTTCTGAAGGTGGTGACGAAGGCAGTGAAGTCGGAGGCAATCGGTAGCTGAGGTGAGGGGTTGTAGCTGAAGTGGTTCTTCCCCTGTTCTGCCAGAGTGAAAGGGTACGGTAGCAAGGGAGGGAGATACGGCAGTCCAGAGTGGCCTTGGCTGAGATTGGGTGCCGCCGATACAGGAAGGAGGCGGATGATGGTAGTTGTCGGCAGCGGTGAGAAATAGTGGTTGAAATGGACGTCGTGTCCCGTCGATGGCTGCTGGGGTTGGAGCTAAAACCCGGCGATGAAAGAGAAGGGGGGGGGGAGAGAAGGTATGGCGGCGGTTGGTGGTGCTGCGGGTTTAGCCTCCTTTCCAGATCTAGGCAAGAGAGAGATGGTTGGGTTGTTACTGTGCCGCTGCTCGGACTTGGCGATGGTGGTGAAATGGTAAAAGTCAGGTGGAGATCTTTCGCCCCTGTTCAGATCTGAGTGAGGGTGGTGGTTCGACGGTGGTTGCCTAATGGTTGGGTGGTGAAGAAAATACCGGCGGTGAATTCAGCGGAGATGTGTGATGGTGGTGGTTGGGTCGCGGATAGATCCGCTGTTGCTGGTGGAGCAAAGGCCGGCAAATCGGTGGTGGCGAACTTGTCTTGGCGGCGGAGGGTGGCGCGGTGATGGAGGCTGAGTCGCGTCGGCGGTTCGGTGGGGAATGGTTGCGCCGCTGTTGAAGGTCTTGTATGGGAAGACGAAGAAACGAAAGTGGGACTGCTAGGGTTGGGCGGCTGATTCTTGGAGTGAGAGGGGAAGAAGAGGAAATGAAGGTAGCACTTAGGGCTTCTCGTTTAAGAAGGGACCAATTCTCCCAAAATTGTGATTAAGTCCCTCAAGAATTTAGTTGATGCGATTGAGTCCTCCCGATTCCAATAAGATCAATTAAGTCCAATTAGAGATTTGATAATTATAAAAGCACTCTCAGAATTAAAGATAAGGTCTAATTAAGCCCAAATTCGAAATTAAAAAGCAAATAGTTATTAAACACATATTTCAATTAAGTTCACATATTTTCATAATGCTGCAATCGAGTCAATTAAACTATTAAAACATGAACAAGGCAATTCAAGCAGAAGCAGAGTTAAATAAATAACAATCTAATCGCACGAAAACGACATCGTATCTTGCTCCGAAAATGCGGGGTGTTACAGGACTGGTGTGGATACGCTTTGGAGGATCGCTCCTTTGGGAGCTATCGAAGGCTGTTCGAGGGACTTTCCGCTTGAAGGGTGTTCAGTAGGCGGTACTGACATCACTAGAAAGCTTCAAACTTCGTAAGTTTCTAGACACCCAACGTTACAGCACGAAAATTGCAAGCCAATGATCAATCTTTTGGAAAAATTTTAAACTTCCGCTACATAACTCTTTCGTGTTTTCGAACATAAAAGTTTCAAATAAATATAGGGCTAATCCCAGACACCCCCTTGTCCTTTGGGGGGTTTTGCACTTTCCTCCCTAACCTTTGAAAAATATTAAACTTAACCCCTTTGAATAAACTTTGACCGTCGATTTCTCCTCCGTCACGGTGACCCAAGCTTCAAGACCACCACCATCGTCTTCGTCTCTCCAAGGAGAACAAACCCCATACCCTTCTCGACCCTATTAGCCGCCAAAAACTTTGTTCATCGTGCGCCTTCTTTGATCGATGATTTCTGCTTCGTTGGTTGTCGGATTTTGATTTCGAGACCATTGTTGTTTTCCTTGTGTCGAGAGTTTCAATTTGATATATAATGTCAACAAATTTGAAATCAGATTTGTACAGATTTGCTTTCTTAAATTATATTAAAAGGGGTTAAGTGAGATATTTTTCAAAGGTTAGGGGGGAAATTAATAAAATTTAAATAATAGGGGGGAAAGTTCAAAACCCCCCAAAGGACAAAGGGTTGTTTGGGATTAACCCTAAAATATGTATTCCAAAATATATATATATATATATATATATATAAATTATATTATCATATTTATTAAAAATCTTAATAAGTTAATAAATATATATAATATTATAATGAAAATTATATATGTATTATACACTAGTTATGTACATATATAATAAATTTATAAATAATATTTAATACATATACATAAATATATATATATTGGTCCAGAAGACACCACAACCAGCTCAAACCACCAAAACAAAAGATAAACATCAAAGGGCGATGAATGCCACGCCATTAACTTCGTGTGAATCTCATGCCCCATCTTAGCAAGCTTGTCAGCGTCATCATTCACTTCTCTTAAAGTTTGACTGATCTTAGCATGCCAAGGCATACGAAGCAGTTTAACATAGTCCACAATCACATTTCTCAAAGGGTACTGTTCTTCCACATCATCTCGTGTAAGCCAATGTATTACTATCTCGGGGTCTATCTCAATCTCAATACGGGGAAAACTTCTTTCCCAAGCTAATTTAAGTCCTTTATGAAGCCCAAGAAGCCTAGCGACATTTATAGAAGTCCGACCAAGCTTCATGGCGTAGTCTAAAATCCACACCCCTTCAGCATCCCTGATAAGCCCTCCCGCCACGGTAGCTCCCATAGGAGTTAAGCTTAACCCATCCTTCCCTCGGCCTCTTTCACTCCAAATTTTCCCTCAGATTGTTATTGTAACGCCCCCACCCGTACCAGAACAAGAGGAGAGCGGCGTCTCAACCCCCGCACTGAAGCACCTCTCAAGTAATGGTGTGAGCCATCACTCAAGAAATACTCCAGCGAACGGCTGTCTATCAGAACTATACATGTACAACGATGTGGCTATGCAGCGGAAAATCAGAGTATTTTAAAACTTTTCAAAACATGTGCATGATGGCATGTAACAAGCAAGAACATATTGATCGTGTAAGAGAGACTCGGCATATCAGAACATATAACAAATTCACATATAAGTACCGATATAACAGAGTTCAATGTATCGGTAACAGAGTAGCAGAAAGAGTATAACGAATATACTCAAGTATTCAGAAACATATACAGAAGTATAAAGTGATGCAGCCATAAAACATATGCAGGACACAAAAGGAAGTAATACTAAGTCCTGACTGAAACAAAAATGACAATCTAGAGCTTCAAGATACCTCTAGACTGCGGCTGCAAGACCTGAAACCACGAGGCAAGAAAACGGGAGAGGTATTAGTCAAAAGGACTAAGTGAGGGAATACTTTAAAGAAAGTACTGAATGATAAAGAACTTGAAGTAAAGTTTAGAACTGTTAATGCAATGTTTTAAAGAAGAACTTGAAACAAGTTCGATTGATAAAACTCTTTTGAATGCGATGCTGTAAAAGAATGCACGTTATAAAACATTTTCATGAATGCTATCACACGCGCACACATATGCTGTTGATGGTTCATAGTTCTTTCATAAAACGGGATAAGGGTAAAGTGAACTTTTCCAGATATGAACCATCCTTTATGAAACAGAATTTTGCCCGCGAGCTAGGCTCCTCCATCCTTACTCCAGAAAACATGATTCGGTAGAGTATCGGACCAGGATCAACAATAATTCCACGTATAGTAGAGTATCGGACCAAGATCAACAATAACCCCACATATAGTAGAGCATCGGACCAAGGTCAATAACAACTCCGCACATAGTAGACTATCGGACCAAGGTCAACAACAACTCTTACCAACGGATACAAACATGCACCATCCTCCACCGGTTGTCACTTCGGGTAGCTAACCCTAGGCGACCTGTAAACATGTAATGGGAACAGATTTGCTGTCCGTTCCCAGACAAATTGTCCTGACTTAACAAACCTCCTGTTAAAAGTCGGTGTCAATAGTGTAAGTGTGGCGGCCGGTATTGGTGATGTCGTTGGCGCTCACCTCCCGAGCATCACCTCCACACATAACCGCCGGGCCTAAACTGTAAACTGTATGCTTGCATTTAAGATTTAGCAGTGACCAGAGTACCACTCCAGTATGCTAACAATAACATGTGAAACTGTAACTGTAACATATGATGTTGTCTGTAAAACATATGATTCTGTCTGAAAACATGTGATTCTGTCTGTAAAACAAATGATTCTATCTGTAAACATGTGAAACTGTCTGTAAACTGTACTTTGAAAACATATGCAAAACATGTAACTGTCTTTGAACAAGAATGCAGAACTTTGGAAAACATGTACTGTAGATCAAGGTATACTATTAAAGTATGAATGATCCTTTCAAGAGAATGTCCCGATAAAAGGGATAGTTCAAAACAAGGTTTAGCTTTGAATTTCAAAACATATGATACGATAGTATAATCGTGGTTCCAGTTGGAAAACATTTATAACTTCACCTCACCTATCAGTAACAAAGGTAGGTAGACAGATTATGCGGTGCCCTGGGGATCCCAGTGCTCAATTTTAACTCCTGTAGGTGGTGTACTAGAGTGAGCTTAACAACTAAGACCCACTACTAACCAAGATGCATATGAAATGCATGAAACAATGAACAAGGAACATGTAAAGAACATGTAACACAAGAGAGTAATACCATTTAAGGTATTCAAGAAAGGTAACACACAAAGGAATACGTCAAAGTGAGTTACTCTTAACGTTAGACTATGATCTTACTATAACCGAGTAAGCTTTAGTCAAATTATGAATCCTATCGCAAACCTTAGGTTAAGAAACAAGTCCACGAAAGAAAACACATTTTGAAAACACATTTTAGACCCTGGATATGGAAACCCTAGGTGCAAATGTCTATAGAGAAAGCACAAGTTTTATTTCATTTTTACTATTCAAAAGCACTATTCAAAAGTACTATTCCAGATTACTATTCATGATTACTCTTCATAGGTTACTATTCACATGTCGGGTCAAAGGGTCGGGTCAAACCCTTACTATACACACACCCATACACACACGGTACACACACACACCATGCACGAACACACACACACACCCGGCATGCACACACACACACCCTAATTAAATTACGATCTTGATTATAACCTATAGTTTCAAGTTCATGTTAATATAATCAAGTGTGATCTAGGTTAAAGGTATAACCTATAGTTAAGAGATCCAATTAAGGCATAAGATCAAGTTATGAAACATTATTCTATCTTAGGTTATAACATGTGACACTATTGAAGTGTATAACATATGATGAAGGTACTAATCCATTAATCCATATCATATCATAAGCTCAATTCATAATTCAAGAATCATATAACAATGTGACAACATGTCTCAACATATATCATATCATATATCATGAACCTTTAGGCATGTAACATGTAACAATTTAATTCCATATCAACATGTAACAAGTTGTGACATAATAAATTGTAAATCACTATTCCATTAGCTAGCATGCATGAACATAATTCAAATCCCATAATCATGCATCAATTCTCATAATATAACAACCATATCACATGATTATAGCATATACTAGAGCAATTCATAACATAATCAAGCATATACTAAACAATTAAAACATATAAACAACTATTGAAACATATCATGAAAACTATATAATAAATGCATAAAATAAAATCCTATATGGCTTAGGGAAGACCCTAAGACCCAACCTAAACATAATATAAACATACCATAACATAAAAACATAAACTAACTAAACATAACATAAAACAAAACAAACTAACCTAGCTAAGGGGAGGATGCCGACGGCAATGAGGGAAAGGAGGGAGAGAGGAGTGCTTGTTAACACAAGACTTTGAGCAAGGAATGAAATGCCATGGGAGGGGTATTTATAGTTGTGAAGAAGCCCCTCACCTTGCAAATAGAGATGGCTTAAGGGTAGGAGAGCAAAACAAGAGTTCATCCACTTGTATCTTCTAGAAGCTTTAGGGATTATGAAGGTAAAATGGGACTGCTGGGGGTAATTCTGTAATTTCGTCCCCAAAGACTCAAGGATAAGTGGCTGGAAGCATAACCATTCCGACGGCAAGAAAATTAGCTTCGAAACGCATATTCATTCATCGAAATCGGATTTACCGTTTCAAAGATACATTAGTTTTAGTGAATAAAAGTTTTGAGCTCGAAACTCAATACGAGTGAAAAATGACTTTCTAGAATGATTTTCAAGTCCGGATTGCTTCCAAAATTCAAGCAATAAATCGAGAAGCGTTTTGAGTCCAAAATCGACTATAAAACATTTTACCGTTAAAAAGTTGAAAACGTAGGATAAATAGTGAATTCTCACGTACGAACGTACGCTTCAAAATTTCAAGCTAGGGTTTGAATCAAGAGTTGTAAAACATCTCAAAAATCTTGAAATAGCTCAAGTAGTGCAAATCCGAAGAGAAAACATTTTCCGAATGAAAACCGTTCGTAAAAGGAATAGTAAACTAGGGTTTTCAAAAACGTTTTCAATAAAACAAAGTTCCGGAATGGATTTCCAAGCCAAGAATGATTTCAAAAGACTCGTCTCGACTCAAGGATCGATTCGACTGTAACTTGGGTAGGAAAAGGTATCAGAATCAAAAGATCATTTTTTGATGAATAGTAACTTTGGTTGGTAAGTTCCAAAAATACCCTTATGGCTCAAGAAAGACTTTCTGAGTTCGGGAAACAAGTTCAAATGATTGGGAAACATGTGTGATGAACCTCTAGGGTTCGAGTAGCAATATGAACAAAGTAGGCTCGGTTTATGAATAGTAAACTGAATCAAAGGTCAAGAATTCCCCCTTAAAGCATGTCAGAACATATACGAGCACAAAGTTCATGTAAGAATGCAATGCATGATGATTCAAAAAGTTAGATCACGGTCTATAAACGCTTTACCACTGCCTTAACTTACTATTTTCATCCAGGCCCTGTTTTGGGCTGTTACAGTTATCAGCTTTCTTCGTCCCAACTGTTCGCTAGACCATGTCCGATGATAGAGTCTTGATTTTTTGATAGTCACCTGGCGTGGCTCGCGTGACTGCTAGAATTGGGCCACGTTATGCGCCTTCCGTAAACACCAAACAGTGGCAAGCATCACCAGCCACCATGGCAAGTTCTGGTCCAGCCAGTGTATGTGGTTCCCAACTAATAAAAGTTCCAGCCAATTGGGGTCTCGCATGCTGCTTATCTTCTACCAAACATTTACTTCCACAATTTCCTTCTAGATTTCAATAGAAAAGCAACAATTAATGACGATGTGTCTAATCTTCTCCCTTTCGTTATGGCATCGGTTGCAGCGATCCGACTCTCTAAACTTACGATCGAGACGAAGTGCATTCAGGAGAACACTATTGTGCTTGCAAAGCTACATAACATGCTTAATTTTCTGTGGGCAGGTATCTTTTGTAGGCGTTTCCTGTTTCTATCATGAGGTGCCTCCATCGGGCTAAGTAGTCGATAAGCCTAACTACACGTGAGCTTACCATTACTAGTCTTTCTCCAAATAAGTATGTACTCATCTTTGCCCAAAGGCAGTGGCATCTCGTGGAATCATGCTTAATGTGGTTGAAAAACTGTGTTTGCAATCCATCTATGACCCAACTTTCATTGTCCCTCCCTATGATATCACTAAACACCTTGTTTTCGTCATCTGGATAAATTTGGCCCACCTTCCGGTCCCGCAAAGTCTCCGAAGAAAGCTACCGATCATCCCAAAGACAGGTGTTATCACCTTTGCCAATCCACCACCTATAAAAGGAGTCAACGAATCGAATTCTCTTGTTATACCTTTCTAAGTGTTTGAAGCAGTTACTTTTGGTTGGTGCTCCGGGGCATCATCACCTTTCAAATAATTCTCTCTAAAAATCTGATGACAAAAAGTGTTATCATCCCATGACACGCGCAAACTTATTTTCCCAAGAAGAGCAATATTCATCTTTTTTGTATTTTTGATGCCCAGACCCCTCATCTTTTCTCTTGATAACTTTCTTCCATCCAACAAGATGCACGTGTTATTTCGAGGTATTAGCTCCCCAAAGGAAAGATCTGTTCAGCCAATCAAGCTTATCATAGACGTGCCTCGATAACCAAAAAGTATGCATCGAACTCGTTATTTATTGAATGAGAGTTAATCGCCCCATTAAGTTAAGGTTTCTCGCCTTCCAACCCGACAGGCTATTCTTTACTTTCTCGATCACCGTCTCAAAAATAGCGCATTGGTTGTGGCCATAAACCATTTTCATACCTAAATACCTTCCAAGATTGTCCTTTCTTAGAATCCTAAGCTTCCTACAAATAGCTTGCTTAGTGGCTTTTGGAGCATGGCTGCAAGTAAAGTTTGAGACTTCTCATAATTGAGTTTTAGTCTAGAAGCTACATAGAAATTGTGTATGATAGATTTAATACACTTAGTCGTTTCCATGTTAACCAGACCTCCTAAGATGATGTCGGCGACAAATAGAAGGTACGAGATAGCGGTCCCATGTTATAGACCCGAATCAGTATCCAATCACCCCTCATCCCGCCTCCTTAATAAGATAAGATAAGCGTTCCATGCACAACATGGAAAGATAAGGTGACAAAGGGTCTCCTTGTCGTATTCCGCACGCCAGAGTAATTTTATCGATTTTATCTCCATTCCAAAAATTCTCCGGACGAATGCATTTAACTCCACTCATAATGAGATTGACAATTCCTCTCGAGAAATTGAAAAATTCAAGAGTCTCCCACAAGAATTCCAACTTGATCTTGTCATAAGTCTTCTACAGATCATGCTATAAAATCATACCTCCATCTTTAGTCATCGAACGGTGGATAGTATGGAGTACTTCCTGAAGAACAAGCATGTTGTCGTGGGTGGATCTTTCAGGAATAAAACTGTTATAATTCGGGAAGTCTTGGGAATCAAGCAAATAAAAGTCTGGCCAATATCTTTAGAAAAACCCTCGTCTTGTAGACATTTATTAGCATATTCTACGACCGAATTGCCCACAACATCCCAGTAAGTCTGATAGAAGATAACTTAGAAACCGTCAGGGCCCGGAGCTTTGAATGGACTCATCCAATTCACAACCTTTTTAATCTCATCGTGCATGGCCGGTTGAGCCAGTTGGGCTCTCCAAAGTGGGTTGAGTTCCCTCTGCAGGTGGCGACGATGAAATGATATTTGAGTAGCACCCTCACCATCGCTGAACACCAGAGAAAAAAACTCCCAACCGTGCTTCCACGACTGTCTTCATTCATTTTCCAAGTATCATTAATTCTCAACACATTGATACGACTGTGTTGTCGACGAGTAGTAGTAGAGAGATGGAAAAAAAATGGGTGTTCTTATCCGAATCGTAGGCAATTTTATCCAAGATTTTTGGAACCACAAAATCTCTGCTCCCTAATTAATTCCTTATCTAACTTGATGAGATAAGGATGAAGTTTATTTTGATTGACTTTCTAGATCCCATTCACGCAGGATTTGAGTAGGCATTTTCAATAGAACACGTTTCAAAATTGGATGCGAATCCAATCCCTAAGAACGCCTGGCAGTCAAGGTAATGCGTTCATGATGTTTTCATCTTTATTCCATGCCCACTCTATAATCTCCCGATAGCCTGGGTTCTCATTCCAAATGGCTTCAAAATGAAAAGGAAGAGTAAAAAGTGGTTGGCTCACTCTAAAATAGAAGGTGATGAGGGGATGTTGGTGCAAGTGTGTTTAAGAGAGGAATTTTAGGTGCCACTCTGGGTTCACGAAGACCCTATCCAGTCCCTCTTTCGCATGTTCGCCGCTGCAAATCGTGCCACTCCAGGTAAATCATGGACCAACTGCTCCAATATCAATCAGGTTGTAGCTATCAATGGGCTTTTGAATTTGAGGCACCTATTCCAATTCACGTCCCTTCCCTATTGTTTCTCACTTGGTACCTTGACATTGTTGAAGTTGCTGGTAAGTAGCTAAGGGAGGTTCCACTTCTTGTAAATAGTCTTAAGGTCATTCCAGAGATCTGCCCACCGGCTAATAATGGGCTGACATAAATCCCCGAACACATCCACTCTGAAGCACTCCGAGGCCCAATAATCACGTGGATTGCCTGATATGTAACATGAATAACCTCCACATGAATTCTACTACTGTCCCAAAGCAACCATATATTGTAACATCCCGCTCATCCGGCCGTACAGGTACGCCTTTACGAGTGAGCTAAATGCACATTTAAATTATTTAATTACGCGAATTATGTGTTTATTTTATTCTTTATGTGATATTCTTGAATTTATTTGACTTAATACTTGAATTTTATTTGAGCCTTATTTGAAATATTTGGACGTTTATGCCCTTCTTGTTGTTTTTAATCTGTTTGCCTCCGTTCTCGTTTTTTATTTTTGTGATTATGTGATATGTATGATTTATGTATGTGATGAATGCGTTTTTATATTCGTTGCATGATTTTGTGTTCGTTTGATACGATTTTCGAACCATTTTATTTGTTAGGGACTTAAGGGCCTAACTTGTTTTAGCGTACCTTGGGTTCCGGAATGCGTAACTTGAGATCGGGAATTCGGATTCAAATTCCAGAAGCAACGTCGGAGGGTTAGTGTATGAGCCAACCGTGAAAGCACGGGCTGACGGGTAACTCTGCACTCCCCTCACATTGTTGGGATGACCCCTGAATCCACTGGGAGATTAGTGAAGGAAGGAGTTCCGGGTATAGGGAATCATGAACCCTATACTCACACTGATTGGATGGCGGGGCCTTGCAACCCCCTATCACCCGGAGGAAGAAGGAGTTATTGAAATTGTTAATTGTGCACTGAAATTGATTGCTTGATCACTTAATCAACTAAAATTGAATTATTGTACACTGTCGGAGAAAGGTTGGAGAATTGCCCTCACTCGCCGGGCCACTGATTGATTGAACTGAATTGTACTGAATTGATTGAATTGTAAATTGATTAGTTGTAATCTCGGGCAAGTTCTATCTTATTCTTGAACTTATATTGTTTCCTTTTATAAAATCTTACCCGAGATTATAGCTTGCATGGTAATTGCGCGTATATTTATTAAACCCCTCACTCAGTCTTTCATAGACTGACACCTCACATTTTCAGGTATTGCAGGTCGAGTGCTAGGCGGGATTGAGTCGAGTTTTGCTTCTTTTAGGTCTAGCATTTGTCACTCTCATGTTCTATGTACATTATTGATAGAATCTTCTCTTATGAATTGTTTTGGTATCTATGTATATTATGACTTATACTTGGGAATGTAATTACGGAAAGGTTGAACATGGAATCGAAAATGGATAATGAAGTGAATGTATATTGATATGCTTCCGTTTATTGTACGCATGTTGGTATATAATTGAGGGTTAGTCCCGCCTAGTTAGGGAGTTGTTTTTTTATTATCTTCCGTTCGCTATAGGCTTGATTCATGTGTGGGTGCTCGTTCCATATGTGGATTGAACTATAGTGCGGGGGATGTGGCTACCTAGCGTTTCGGGTGCTACAGGTTAGCGCAAGCGGGCTTCCCCTTGACGGAGCTGGCATGTTCGGTGCCTTGTTTTCCCATGCCGGCGCCAGAGCCTCCGCCCTGCATTGCTCAGTATAGGCGGTCAGATCCGCCTCAAATAGTATCACCTGACTAAGCGCACTGGGACTGGCTTCCCCCGAGGGTATTGAGATCGGCGAAGATCTCCTCGTCGTTCTCGTCGTAGACTTGGCGTCCCTGACGGGTCTGTACCATGATATCAGTTGTGTAAAGGCTTTTACAAATTGAAAGAAAAGGCTTTTTGTTTAGAGTTTCCCAAAGACGGTGCCAAGATAATGGTGTCAAAATCTGGCTATGTACGGATCGGCAGACTTAGACTCCCAATCACCCAAGATATTTGTTTGCGTGAAGCAAATCTGATCCTTTCCCGGGCTAAAAAGGAAGAACGAACATGAGCTCAAAGGCCAAAACAGGGGAATACGGGGGTTGGACCCGTTTTGGCACTCCGACGTTCAAGTCAACTAAGGCTCTAGGTCGATAATGCTAAGAGAATATGGACTCAGAATGTAAAGGAAAGCCTACCCTTCTTAGTGATGGAGATGAGTTTATATAGCGAGGAGAAGGCCTTGTTGCATGCAAGTACACCATCAGAAAGGTGTGGATCTTGTCTGTTGAGAAAGGGAGATCAACTGTGTCCGGAACAATGCTTTACGGCAAAAGCACTGTTCTCCTGCTCTTGCAGAGATGCCTGACACCGTACTTGGTGCGACCGCAATTAATGCGGCCAGCAGTGGGTGGTACCAGCATTTAATGCCCTTGTACTGTAGCGTGCGTGTCGGCCTGTTGCCTGGCTCGAGGGATCGTGGTCGGGAACCTCTCTGGATCGAGTCTCACCCAACGCGGCGAGTACAATTGCTTTTCCTCAAAGGGGGCCATGTGCTGGCTCGATAAGAGGGAGATGACTGGGTCAGATGCAAGTGCTGGCCTGTCAGTTCTCCCAATGTGGTAAGGACACGTGGTGCCTAGTCATAGCTCCTGATTTTCCCCTTATCAAATATAATATTTATGAACGCATAATGATATAAAAAATAGTTTGTTAAGTAAGTTATTCTATATAAATTTCTAATATTTTTTTGATTTATTTTAATATAATATTTATAATTAAAATAAATTCAAAAAATTATATTATATTTTAATTATAAATATTATATTACAATAAATCAAAAAAGTATATTTATATTTTAATTATAAAAATTATATTACAATAGATCAAAAAATTATATTTATATTTTAAATATAAAATATTATACAATAAATAACAAAATTTATATATATATTTTAATTATAAATATTATAATAAAATAAATCAAAAAAATATTAAAAATTCATTTAAACTAACCAAGCCAGTTAACAAACTACTTTTTATATTATTATCTATCCATAAATATTATATTTTAAATTAATAAATATATCAATAAAGAATAAATCAATATAAACATATATTTTAAGTTATAAAATCAACTGTTTGTGTGGGGTTGCGTGTATGTGTGTGTGTGGGGGGGGGGGGAGTGGGCGGGTTGTTATTTTAATTTTTGTTTTATATATGTGTACTAATCACCAAAAAAAAAAAAAAGGGCTAACGGCTCTTAACTCCTTTTGGGACTAATAGTGTATTTTTTTGTGTTTGGGACTCAATCGATCAAAAATGAAATCTCGGGGACTACAAAAAATTTTACGGGACGAAAATTTTTTTTACCTATAAACTGTGGGACTAAAAATGAAATTTTCTCATATATTTATCTATATACAACATAAAACACTAGGAAATGTCTCACATTTTTTAAACTCATTAACAGAACACCAATAAACATTGTTACACGGAAATGATACTATGGATACCTATAATGCACGGACACTCCGAATTTTTGTCCCGTGCAGTGTCGGACACGTGTCGGACACGGACACGGCTCCGACACAGCAACGACACGTGTCCGACACGGCAAAATGTGTCCAAAAATTAAAAAAAAATTCCGACACGCCGGGGACACGGCTCAAGACCTATCCGACACGGCTCGAACACTCCAACATGAAAAATTCAAAAAAAAAATAATTTTTATTTTATTTTTCCTCAAAATTTGAGGATATAATTTATTTTTTAAAAAATAATTATATAAATTTGTTAAAAGATGTATAGTATTAATTTAAATTCAATATAATATTTATTTATTTTCATATATTATTATATAAAAATATATTAATGTTATTTGTAATTACTGTAAATATTGAATTGAAAAACGATGTATGTTATTTAAATTTGTAATATTGAATATTTGTATCAATATTTTATTTTATATATATATATATATATAATTTATTTATATATAATATAGCCGTGTCGAAGCCGTGTCGTGTCCTAAATTTTTTAAAAAATCCGTGTCGCCGTGTCCGTGTCGTGTCGTGTCCGTGTCGCCGTGTCCGTGTCTGTGCATCATAGATGGATACCTTTTGGAAAATAGCACATAATATATGTCCAGAGTTTTGTGGATTAGACACTCAAGAGACAAGAGACAAGATTTCTTATTTCTAAAAGACAACAAAACATAACAGAATATCATTTAGCAAATATCCAAATAACTGATTTATGTTATATAAATCTGTTCACGTGTAGTATGATATGTACACTACGAAAAAACAGACATTTTTAGACGAACTTTTCAGACGAACTTCGGACGAACTTCCTTTTGAAAAAGGTAATTTTCGGCGAACTTCCGGCGAACTTCTGACGAACTTCAAGTCGTCTGAAAAACTCCGGACTTTCCCACCACATTTCCGATGAATATATATTCCGGTGAACTTTCCAACCACTTTCCGGTGAAAAATTATGTCGTCCGAAATCAATTGACTTCCGATGAACTTACAGACCAAAATACCTTGACCAAAAATTGACCGTCTTATGTTTTCGACGAATTTTCGACGGAATATAGCACTTCAAAATTTCCGACCATTCATATTCCGACGAACTTCGCGACGAACTTTCCGACGAAATTTTTTTTTAGACGAACTTTTCAGAGTTTTATTTTTTTAATAATATTTTTCAGATGAACTTTCAAAATTTTATTATTTTTAATGATAAATTCAGACGAATTTTTTCATCGCAAATTCGTCGGAATTGTTTTTTTTTTAAATATTTTATAAATTTTGATTTTTAACGTGCTTTTAATACAATTTTCATCAATTGTATCCATATAAAAACAATGACCAGAAATTTAACAATATAGACAGATCCAACAACATTTTAATTGCAATTAATTCCTTCAACGATAAATCCGTACAAGAAAATGACAAATTCTAACAAATTAAGAGTTTTCAAATAATAAAAAGAGTACTAGAAATTTAAAATAGACAGGATAATGTTCCACTTCAAAAAGATCACTTGCTTCTTCTAAAGACATTTTCAATTGCTTCTTCTAAACACCTCGCCCTTCTTGTTTAGCCTCCCAACAACTTGATGCCATAATTTTTCATCGGTAGGTAAGTTAGCTCTCCCCTCCTCATTAAGTAGAGCTGCTTGTTGGTTTTTAATCTCTTTCAATTTCTCGTAGTTTTCCTATATTAATATACCATATATTGGTCATCATGATTTGAATAAAGATTACAATAAATGATTAACTACTCAAATATAGTCAAACAATTAAACTTACCCATGCCAAGCGTGAACGCTCGCCAACCCTTCTATCTCCACCAAAATCATCACTCTCATGGCGTATGACCCTATTTTCCTTCTCACTCTGCAATTAATTTATACGTAATAGTATATTTAGTCAAACAACAAATACAATTTAAAATATTTGCAAGCGAATGACTTATCAATCTTTTTCGAAGAGTAGCAGACGACGATGGTTGTGGAGAAGGAGCCATTAACCGCGATGGAGAAGGAGATGGTGATGGTTGTTGAGAAGGAGGCACTGATTGTGGTGGAGAAGGAGCCAATAGAGAAACTAGATCAGTTAAATGATAAAATCAAGTATCTATAAGTTAAATAAAATCCATCACTAGCAGCTAATTACTTTGATTCATATCAATATTGCATAAGGTAAGATGCTTTCTCTTTAGCTGATGAATAATTACTTAAGCTTATAGATTCAGAGGTCCATCTTTTTCTCAACTATTGCAATGAGCATAACACTATTTCATCCTTCTGAAATTAATACAAAACAAAGACATAAACACACATCTCAATCAACATACAACAGTTAATACAACAAGATTGTAGCCAAGTTTCACACAACAAAATAATAGAGGATTAGATCTTTAGCTCAGAGTCGATTATTGCAAAAGCTTTAGAGATAATCAATCCACCCAGCATTAAGTTACAATATGATTAATAATAGGACATGAATACTTTTAATTTAATTAAAACTTCCAAGTTTATCCACAATTCATAGTTTGATCATTTAATTTAATAGGCATATTCTTTTCCTCCAACATAAAACAATGACTGCACACTTTCTTAACACATTATTTGTGCATATTATTGAATGGAAACAAGAGAAAGTAAGAACCATTCAGTTACAGCAGCAATCTCAGCACACAATAAAAATCAATTAACAAAAAATAGGAATCTCAGGCAACAAACAGAGATTACGACATTATGCCCCTTATAATTAACACTTGATAGTAGGAAAGAATATCCTTTACAAACAAGAAAGATGATCCTCATAAGATAACTAGGACAAGAGCTGTGCAGTCCTCAACCATAACATTAAGATTTTAGAGGAAGTCTTTGTTATTTTATCTAACCGAAAGAAGAGTTACTGACTAACAGAAAAGAAATCATCACCAGAGTTTGCTACTTTTTGCACAAAGTTATACTTTAACACTTAATAAGCTTCTACCAAATTTTCAAGTTCAACAATTCAGTGGGGAAAATGGGGATAAAACCTAAATATTAAAAATAAATTGATAGATTGTGAAACAACTAGCACATAAATACAAATCCTGACTAAATTTATAGAGACGAGTAACAATACTTACTTCTAAGAGCAAGCGATTCTTAGGAACAACTTGGCCACCTCTGCTTGAAAAATCCCCAAAATCCATCAAAAAATTATGAAAAATTTATTTCTACCAAAGTAAAACTCTAGAGGAAACAAGGAAATAATGCGGAAAATAGTAACTAAATCGAAAAAGCTATCTAAGAGTCCTTCGTGTAGTTGGCATGATTTTTGAATCTCATGAACAAGAAAAACCTTTGTGTAATAAGTTAAAGTACCGAACAAAATCAAAAGAAACATACCCAAAGTTTTAGTTGTTTCAACAGGCTCAAACACATAGATAGAGCTGATGAATCTTACTTATAGTTTTGTTACTTGGAGTTCTCCATACACCAAATCCGTCTCCTGCACCAAAAGAAATACGTAGAAAACCCCAAGAATTCCCAATTCTGTCAAAATCAAAATTTAGACACATAACATGAAACTTAGAAACAAAGAATTAAACAAGTTTTCAGAACGAGATCTCCTTCTTTTCACCTGTGTTTCAGAATCTATCAAGAATGAAGTCTTACACAAGTTTATTAAAGCATTTACACAGCCTCTCTTGTTCTTATTCAAGATTATGTTTACAACACCACTTAACATAAAGACAAGAAACCAATTTTCATTCTTTAATGATACAATGAACTAATCATGAAAGGCCCAAATCATATCAGATGAACAACAAAGCTAAAGTCAAGCACAATTGTCAAATTCAGGAGCAATTTAAATCCCAAATTACATACATAAAAATGGAAATGAAAAAACACCTTTTTGGATCGCGAACAAGGTATGCAAGGGCTGGATTTGGAAGGTTATATTTCCTTAATACTCAGAAGGTTCCTCCCTTACTAGTTCTCTGATATTCTTACAACAATTAATTCAAAAAACCAAATCTTACAGACAAATTTAGAAATTTCTACTTATAAAGTTCAAACTTCACATAAACAAAAAAGGATTTTGACTTAGGAATTTTGAGCAATCTGAGATGAGCGGAAAAAAATAAAATGAAAAAGAAGTGATGGCGGCTGTCCGACAAAGGAGGTGGCATCGACGGCACAACAGAGAGCTGGCAAAGGCGTCGGAAAGTTTCGACGGTGGCGACGGGATGGCAGAGAGGGACGATTTTGGAGGAAAACATTTTGAGTGAGACGCGGCATCTCAGATGTTGAACGATTTGGGGGGCAAAGAACAATGAGAGATTGAGAGAGGCGGGTGAGTGAAAACCAAATTAGGGCTCAAGAATTAAAATTCTCAGACAAACTTTTCGCCGGAATTTTGCCGCAGTTGAAAAATGTGACGGACGAATTTCTGACCAAAGTTCAACTGAATTTCATGCTAAAAATTTTTAGAAATATTTTAGACGACATTGTTGTTTGAAATTCGTCTCCCATTTAGTTTTAGTTGTGTTTTATTTCAGATGAACCCTTTCGTCGCCATTTCGTCGAAATCATCCGACGCCATTCAGACGGGAGTTCGTCTGAATTTTAATTTACAATAATAATTATAAATTTCAGGCGAAAGGTTGGTCGCAAAGTTCGTCTTAAAATATAATTTTTAAACAAATAAAATTAAATAAAATTTTAGTTCGTCTGTATTTTGTCTAAAATTCATCAAAAATTTATATTTTAAATGAAAAATAAAATATTATGAGTTTCATCGGAATTTCATCGGATTATCGTCGAAAATTTACAGACGAAAAAAGTTCGTCGAAAAAATTCGTCAGAAAACGACTGTTTTCTTGTAGTGGTACTACTATATTTTGTCAGGAGAGACTAAAGAAAAATATTTATCTCCCTACATTAACAATTTTACCATATCCAGCTCGACAAATATATCATGCAGATTTTAAAAAGCAAGTAAGTGAAGGGTTTTTAGCGGAAACATTAGCAATAGCAAAATACATTGTAGATAAATTTATAGTAGATAAGTATTTTGAAAGACAATTAAATAACACGATTAAAAATAAGATTACAATTTGTTGTCAAGGGAATTTCTGAGTACTACAAACATACGGATATAGACAACCATATGAAAGGATAATAAAATATAGAAAAAGACATAATACATATAGATGGAGAACGAAACCTACAAAATTGATACATAATAATAAATATAAATTTAAAGAAAAACGAAGATGATTTTTTTTTAAAGAAAGAATACAAACCCAAAAATAAATATTGTCTTGAAGGAAAAACAATATGTCAATATTGATTATGCTATGAAGAAGGATACTATGCAAACAAATGTCCAGAAAAACAAAAAGATAAAAAGAGAATAAATAAACTTCATTTAGCTCAAAAATATAACCTACAACTTATAGAAGAAGATTATTCTGATTTAGAAGATATATGCAATAGAAACAATTATAGAATCAAAAATAAATTACAGTTTAGATGAGGAATTCTAATGCTACATTTATAGAAGTAAAGATAAAATAAAAAACACTTAAGGGATTTATAGATATAGGAGCTAATTTATGTTTTGCCTCACCAGCACTTAGAATATTCGCTTTAACTATTTCAAAGGGGTTCTTTTCTTGATGTGCCTCTTTGAGAAAGACTCTCTTTACAAGTGGTGCAACTACAATGCCCACTTCAATTCTTTTCAATAGTTAAAATATTCAAATGGACTAAACTTCACCGACCATTAGAAATAATAATAGCCTATACTAGTCACTATTATATTTGGTATATCACATAATTAGAAAAAATTTGGATACAAGAATATTGTTTTATTATACCATAAATATATAAACATGAAACAGGATTACCATTTTTCGTAGGAAATAATTTCTTAAAACGATACAAACCTCTTTGTCAAGATTTTAATTATATAACGCTAAAGCACCTGTTGTAAGAAAATTGTCTCGGAAAAATGAAATACCAATGGTAAAAATTGAAAGCAAGACCTTATAAAAAAATTATTTATATTTTTTTTTGTTCTAAATAATTTAGAATATCTAGTACTTAACCATAAACTAATATTTTTCATAAAAATAAATCTTGAAAAAGAAATAGAAAAAAGATTAGAATCTGTTACTATTGAAGATCATTTAGGTAAAGATAAGAATAATAATTATATGATTGTTGAAATTAAACTTAAAGATTTCTCAGAAGAAGTAAATGTGAAAAAGAAGAAACAAATGTGAAAAACAACATTCTTTATTCCAAAAAAGATATTGATGAATTTAATGAAAAATGTAAATAAGTCTTAAAAAAAGGATTAATATCTGAAAGTAAAAGTCCATGCAGTACCTGCATTTTATGTAGAAATTAAAATAAAAATGAAATAAAACAAGGAAAAACACGAATAGTCATTAATTATAAAAAATTAAATGAAAAAATATGGGAGATGCATATAAACTACCTAGAGCTGATTACATGAAAGATAGGTTGAAAGGAAATACATGATTTCGTACGCTACAAGCTAAATCAGGATATTGACAACTAAAATTACATGAAATTACAAAACCTTTAACACTTTTTACATGTCCTCCATAAAAACATTATCAATGGAACGTTTTGCCTTTCGATCTAAAACAAGCATCTGAAATATATCAAAGATTTATGGATAAAATTTTTGAAGGATTAGAAAATATTTGTCTTACTTATATCGATGATACTTTTATTTTTAGCAATCATGATAATGAAAACATTTGAAAAAATTAAAAATGGTTCTAAATCGATGTAAAGATGAGACTAAGAGAGTGTTTGCAAACTCTACTCCATAAGCAAAAGTTACAGTTGTAAAATTTTGTAGTATTAAAAGCAGTGAATGTTTGGATTAAAAAGTGAAAAGTAGTAAAAAAATCAGTTGAGTGTTTGCAGAGAAAAATTAAGAATCACTTTTAATTTTTATTATTAAATTTCTAAATTACCCCTAAAATTTTAGCAATTTTTATAGGTGAAATTGTTCTTTCAACAAATGTACTTTTAATTAATATTTGTGTAGTTGAAATATGTATATATCCTATTTCACTTGGTTTATATCCTCCTTTGTTTATTTTTCTTATTATATCTAATTTGTTTATTACATAAATATCTTGTAAACCTTTTGCAATAGAAATTTTGATAGTGTTAGGGAAGTTTTAATTAAACTATATGTAGTGCAAGTGTACACAAACAATTGTAATACATAGGCGTCAATTCCAAAAAGAAGGGAAAAATCAACCAATCCTTTTGTACTTTCCTTAATAAACCAATTCAATTATTAAGGGGAATTTTCTAACAACTACCAATTGCAAGGAAACAATCAATTGCAAAGTAATAAACACTCAATAATAATTAAAAAGTAGTCAGGAAATAATAATTTCATGGATTCTGATGTCGATTGATTGCTCAATGAATGTTTTTATTTTCACAATCATCATCACTTAGATATGTGCTAGTCTTTCCCGAGATTAAACACGTGTGTCTAATCAGTTTATAATGCTTACTCTCGTGATCCAATATCATACCAATTAAACCAATTAATCAAATAGTTGTAATTAACTACCAGTGGCTCAAGCATACACTAATCAACTACCAATTGCTCAGGTTCAAGTTAAATCTTTTTATACTCAAAACACTAAGTGTTATGAAACTCGCTCCAAATTTAAAAGTATCATTGAATTATATAATAAATTCTAAAACTACACATTAAAAGTGATCAGGCTTTAAAAGTATCATTGTAGGCTTCTAGCAGTGGCTCAAGCATACACTAATCAACTACCAATTGCTCAGGTTCAAGTTAAATCTTTTTATACTCGAAACACTAAGTGTTATGAAACTTGCTCCAAATTTAAAAGTATCATTGAATTATCAAATAAATTCTAAAACTACACATTAAAAGTGATCAGGCTTCAATTTGTAAAATAATCAAATTTCATAACTTAAAAACCATACAACTCATTGAAGCAATTCATCAAACATTTATATCCAATCCATTATTATCCCATTGACTAGGAAAATTAGCTACACATATTTAAAACAGAACAACGAGATTAAAGTCTAAAATACTCATGATATAAAATTCAATAGCAAACATTCGAATCAAATCCGAACATAAACAAGTCTGAAAAATTGAATTAAGACATTAGCTTACATACTCTTGAAGAGAAAACTAAAATGATACAGAACAGAAGAATTATTCGTGACGAAAGAAGACGCAAAATTGTTTCTCCTCTTCTCTCTTCATCCAGTCCACTTCTCTGAACTCTCTACAGCTGCTATCTCTCTCTAGGGCTCTCCTCTCAACTAGGGTCAGGTGTCTTTAAATACCCGTATGAAAATAAAATCCAAAAATTGTGAATTAATTTTGTCAGTGTCGTTCACAGCCGCCAATAGCTCAAGCCATATTCATTCACGGTTGCACCTCTTAAAGAAGCGTTATCGCATTTCTCTCTCACTCACGGGCATTAATGTAACGCCACGATTTCTAGACAGTCAGGTACGCTCGACACGTGTGGGTTTCGAGCGTTAGGATTTTATTTTATTATTTTCGTTTATTCACTTTATACGTGTTACATTAATTTTATAAATTATATTTTAAACGTGATTACACGAAAATATGTGAAAATGTGTTAAATTGTGAATTATTGTACCATTGGAATTTAATTGCTACGTGGAATAATTGCCGAACCTGATTTAATTACTTAATTGTCCTTAATTGATCATTTATATAAATTAGAGGATAGAATTGCATGATTACTTCTTGGACTAAATTGATCAATTCGTAAACTTTGCATCCTTAATTGCATAACTTATAGAACTTGGAGGATTTAATCACAATTACTATATTTTTCCCCAAAATATATCGTTATATGCATCTCTCCCATACTCTTCATTCATTTTCATCAAAAATCATCTCCCATAATTGCTTCTTACCTCTACCGAACCAACACCATGAAGAGGCAAGGAGGGAATCATCATCTTCAAGCTAGAATTGGCTAAGGAATTTCATAATTCAAGCTCAAGCATCCATATTCATCATCTTCTTCCATTTTCTTCAACTCAAGATGCATGTAAGCTTGATTGTGTGATTTCTTGCTATGTTATATGAAGCTAGGGTTTGAGGTTAAATGGAATATTATGTGCTTTAGATGTCAGAAGCATGATTAGGAGCTTTAAACTTGAATTGGTGCTTGAATTCTTGAGATTTATGAAGATATATGATGAATCCTTATTTAGGTAGAAGTTGGTGATTATGATGATTAAGGCATGGTTGGTGTGTTTATATTGGGTTTTATTATACTATAAACATGTATACATATTTCCTTTCATGAATTATAACATTTGAGAATGATTTATGAGTGTTTGATGGAGATTTAGAGGTGTTCGTGCATCCCCTGTTCTTCTACTCTGTTTTCTGCATCTTCTGCGAAACGGGAACGGCCCTTCCCGTTCCCTTTGTATTGGGGAACGGCCGTTCCCATGGTTTGAATGATGTGCATGGCGGCGAGGACGGGAACGACCCTTCCCGTTTTGGCTTATAAGCCGAAACGGCCGTTCCCATCTTCGGGGAGCGACTTCGGGGAGCTGGGAACGGCCCTTCCCATTTTGAACTAAGGCCGGAAAGGCCGTTCCCAGGCCTCTGGAGAGGCAGAAACATTCTGCATAAAATTGGAAATTTGGAGTTTAACTCCAATGATTTATTTGACCCCAAATTGTTATTATATGATTAATTACTTGCCAAAACATGATATTTACATGCTACATTGTATATTGCACGATGTCTCGTTACCTGATCATGCCGTGCGTCTTATGGGGTAATATTCTTGAATTGTGGTCTTATGCACATACATTGTCTCGTTTCTTGTCCAGTTCTTCTCCAGGGCGGAGATTATTGATCATGAGCACGTTCACGTATCCATGAGTCGTCGGGTCGCCTGTCAGGTGAGGTTTAATTCTAGTTATATAGAACCTATATAACCCTTACGTGAGTTTTCGGCCAAAAGGTAATTATATCTACAATTTCCATAAAATATTCATGAGTACAATCAAGCCATGTTTCACGCAAGCAAGTCATGTTCATGAAAAGCAAGCCATGTATCGTGCATATTTTAGGCGAGTAGCATGACCGTTCACGTTGGGCCCGAGGATAGTGGCTTGAGCCAACCGGGAAAGCAAGGGCTGACGGGTAACTCTCGTGCTATCCTCACCACATTGGGATGACCCCTGAATCCGCTAGGAGATTAGTGGAGGAAGGAGTTTCGGGCTTAGGGATTCATGTACCCTCTTCTCAACACGTCGTGGATGGTGAAGGCTAGCTACCTTCCCATCATTGGAGGGAGAAGGAGACTGGGGATGGGTCCGGCACCACGGATTGTCATCGGGTTATTGCATGATTTCCATTCCATGAATGTGTTATTTGATTACATTATCGTACGATTGCACGGTAATTGAATTGCATGACCACCTATTGATTAACAATTAAGCAAGCATGTTTCATGTACATTGGAGTAAGGTTGGAGACCGCCCTCACTCGCCGGGGCCATGTATTGATTGCATGAAATGATCAAGTATTTAATATTGATAGTTGTATTATCGGGCGAAGATAACTTATTATTGAACTTATATATTTATCTTTTATGAAACTTTACCCGAGAATATAGCTTGCATGTTAACTACGCAAATATCTATTTAAACCCCTCACTCGGTCTCCACAGACTGACGCCTTCACCTTTCAGGTTATTGCAGGTTCAGGCTAGGCCGGAGTCGAGTCGAGTCCAGTCCATGTAATCGAGTCAAGCACGGTCCATATTATTTATTATGGTCTTAGTGTTATTATTCCAATTAATTGTTATATATATTCGGAGATGATAAGGTATTGATATGTAAACTAGTATATACGTTATGTGACAAATAATTAATGTCATAGCATGTTTAATCATTATAATTGCAAGTTAATTGATTATGCTTCCGCTTTATTTATTGTATGTAAGAGTTAGTCCCGCCTAGCTCGTCGTTTTATTGCATTGTCACCCTTTCGCTATAGGTTAGTTCATGTACGGATTACCCGTTTCGTGCGTGGATCGACCTATAGTGCGGGGGTGTGGCATCTCCACGTGTAGGGGTGCTACATCTAAGTTGGTATCAGAGTCCGGTTGTAAAATCGAGGTTCTAGTGTCGTGTCGAGTCAAGTCTAGGTCGTACGGCATAGGAAACTAATTGTCAATTTGAGAGTCTTGCATATTATTTGAATTTCTTGATCTACTTGAACTTACATGAATTTATTGGAATCAATTGAATTACTTGACGACTTGTATATTGCATTGATTTATACTATTAAGTGTCAATTGATTGATTTTAGATTGTTTGAAATCTATATGATCAACGTGTTTTATCTTAACCATTGATGAATTACGTGTTGCATTTTCTACTAAATTCTCGTTATCGGCATCAATTATGTGACACTTATGTGACATGAGCACACCTTACCCACACGCATTTCTCTTCAAAGGAATTTGTGAGTTACAGGTTATGGAAATAATATCAAACCACGGCCAATCGTTCAACAATTTCGGTCTACTACAAGGTTTCTTCTTTAACTTTGGAAAGGGTAAGAAAGCGTGCCGGAAACTCATATAAGGATTCGGGAGTCATCATCCTTTCTAGTGGGTTGAAAATTGAAGTGATGGGACCCGAAAAAGAAGAATCAAGCGTGGGAACTATTTACAAGATTCGAGGGGTTGGAAAAAAAAAATATATATATATATATCGAAGATGTAGGCCGAAAATTCTAACAACAAGGAAGATGTATTCTCGGGGAGTTGATGATGAAGGGATTCAAAAGAGTATCAATTATGATATGGTTGAATTGGTAGATATGGAGCAACAAATGGAAACAATAAAGAAAGGCAAGGGGATGACGAGGGTGACTACCGGGATTACCGTTAGAGACTAATTCCTTGGAAAATGTCAAGATATCGATGGGATGGGTGAGAATGGAAGCAATTGAATTCAAGAAGTATCATCTCAGATTTTAAAATTTCCAAAAGTTCTACCAGGAAATTTTTGACTAAGGAATAAATTATGGAAAAGGGGTTCGGAAACTAGTTGGGCAATAATAACCGAGGAGAAGTGGGGTTCAAGAAAACTCAAAATAAAGTCCCGGAAATGTACAAGTCTAGATTGGAGAAATTTAAAGATTTAGAAGACCGTGGATAAACAACAAACAACCAACAATCCGAGGCAAGTCTAGAATACCAAAACCAAGAAAAAATTGCCGGGATAAAATTTCCCCTACTACGGTGACAGGTTCAATGCATTCATAAACACGTGCATCGTGTTTATTAATTAATTACTCTTGTTTATATATGTTGTCATACTTGTTGTTTATGATTTTATACTTGATGTGTTAAATGTGTTATTTAAATTATGTAAATTAATTGAACTTCTCCGTGTATACATATATGTCTTTAAATTAATATAATTGGTTTAACGTGTTGCATTTAAAATTATTTGTCAGTGTAATATGTGCAATAACATTTTAACCGGCATGCATTATTTAGTGTTTATTGTCAATAGGCTCTCCCTATTTTCTGCCCAATCACTGCTCGATCCATTTCTACCAACTCGAGTTAACGAAGGGTATCTCTTAGCCATCGAGTATTATGTTGGTAGCCGGGTCATCCGACTCTGCTTGAAGTCTAGTAATATTTTGGGATCCGTGGTTTCTTCTACCCTCAGAAATTTGCCAGCATCTTGGAAATACAGTGGTGCAGGAGAATGAACTTTCCTTGCTTCAGGTCATGGTGTTGATCTTGCAGATGTCAACTCTCGGGAAGTAATAGGTGGCAAGTACATGAATAGTGCATTTCATGGATAGTAGGAATCTACAACCCTTACCTAAAGGACTTTAATGGCTGATCATGTTTTGTTGGATTGTGGGATGTCTGAACATTTTAGTTATCAAATCAGATGGTAGTAGTTGGTGAGCTTCAAGTTGAGTATGTCGTGAACCGCAAGTAGGACAAGGAAAGGTTACGGGATTCAAATCAGTAGAGAAGCTTGCAAATGGGAAAGAACAGAACAAACTTAAAGAATTAGAAATTTCCAATTTCTTAAGGGGGAGAGAGTCGGTCGGGGAAACCTCAAGAAAATTTATTCTTCCTGGAGCCTTTATCAGAATCATGTGAAGGAAGTTTCAATACCTCAAGTCTTTTCCTCCCTTTTACACAAAGAAAAGTCCCATCATCGACGGCATCTTTGATGTATTACTGTTCTCAGAATGTAGATGCTTTGGAGTGGTGTGTGTAGTCTCCGGATATCAGTTGACTCAGTAAATAAAAAAGGATTCACCTCGGTTCATGTTGGAGCTTTCTCCAAGTTAAAGATTGTCTTGGTTATAAATAGGGTAGCCGAGGTGAGCTAGAACTCTATGCGAATCGTCCTCTTCAAGTGTTGCCTCCGTCGCCTCCATAGCTGTTCCGGGTTGCCGTGAACATTTCAGAGAAGATTGAAGATTGAGTGATCCTCTCCTTCATCGAAGATTGATCCTCTCTTTCAAGATATTCTACAGAATTGTTGGGTATGTCATCAAATTTCAGGGATCGTATGGAAGATATTTTTCTAGGACCTAATCTCTTCGGTTTCTATACAAGTGTGCTTGCTGAATTACTCTCACGGGATAACGACTTTGATCTTTTCCGCATTAAACATTCGCCTTGAAAGGAAACCTTAATGAAATGGACAAGGGAATAAGAGCTCAACTTTCGGATTTCAAATAAAGAGTTTAAGATCTTTGCTTTGGGAAAATGTTTACCTTGATTACGGAGGGTGAGGAGATGGTAAAACCTATTCCCTCTGTTTGTCGGATAAGAGCTTGCTTAGAGCATAAAGCCAATCTTTTAAGCTTGAATGTACAATCACTTCCTAATAAGAAAACCAAGGTTACTTTCGATGCCAAAACCCGAAAATGGATGTGGTAATGGGTTTAAGAAGGGTGCAACCGGTAAATCTGAGGTTAAAAACGGGTATGAAGATGTGGTAATTAATGATGATTTACGGATTATGTTAGAAAATAACATTGGAACTAAGATGACTATCAGGAATGGGACTATCGAGCCGTGGCGGTACAAAGCGAGAAAAATCTCAATTAAAGAATCAAGTATGCATCCGAATTATTCAAGTGCAAGAACTTCAACCCTTGGTGAACGGTACATTTAATCATGCATACCACGTGCACCATTATCTTATTATTATTTTTTTACTATTATTATTTTATTATTCTTGTATAAGATTCATTGTTTACTATTAATTGTTTATGTGAACAATAAATTTCATAACTAATATTTGCTACCTGATCCTTGTGTGTTACTTGTAAATATTTACCTAAGCGCTCGCTTGAATTTTATTTTATGTGTGTGAGAGATGGGGATTCTCTCAGGGTTATCAAGAGACGGAGTTCTCTTGTTTCTTGCTCGAGAGACGGGGTTCTCTCGTTAATTGTTTGAGAGACGGGGCACTCTCAATATTTTCAGCTACGTGTCAGCTTGTTCTAGTGGAAGATTAGGTTTTCTTCCGAGTGTTTAAGCTCCGGAAAGTCGAGGGTCGTGATCTCACACATTGGAGGACCTTGTGGATTGAAGATCTCTTTCGGACTAATCCCTGACGGGGAGTAGCTAACCCGCGTGGGATGAACACTTAAGAGCCAATTAAATACCAGTAATTCCGGATAATGAATCCGTCTTTGTATTGGGGAACGGCCGTTCCCGTATTTTGAATGATGTGCATGGCGGTGAGGACGGGAATGACCCTTCACGTTTTGGCTTATAAGCCGGAACAGCCGTTCCCATCTTCGGGGAACGACTTCGGGGAGCTGGGAACGACCCTTCCCATTTTGAACTAAGGGCCGGAAAGGCCGTTCCCGGGCCTCTGGAGAGGCAGAAACATTCTGCATAAAATTAGAAATTTGGAGTTTAACTCCAATGATTTATTTGACCCCAAATTGTTATTATATGATTAATTACATGCCAAAACATGATATTTACATGCTACATTGTATATTGCACGATGTCTCGTTACCTGATCATGTCTTGCGTCTTATGGGGTAATATTCTTGAATTGTGGTCTCATGCACGTACATTGTCTCGTTTCTTGTCCAGTTCTTCTCCAGGGCGGAGATTATTGATCATGAGCACGTTCACGTATCCATGAGTCGTCGGGTCGCCTGTCAGGTGAGGTTTAATTCTAGTTATATAGAACCTATATAACCCTTACGTGAGTTTTCGGCCAAAAGGTAATTATATCTATAATTTCCATAAAATATTTATGATTACAATCTAGCCATGTTTCACGCAAGCAAGTCATGTTCATGAAAAGCAAGCCATGTATCGTGCATGTTTTAGGCGAGTAGCATGACCGTTCACGTTGGGCCAGAGTATAGTGGCTTGAGCCAACCGGGAAAGCAAGGGCTGACGGGTAACTCTCGTGCTATCCTCACCACATTGGGATGACCCCTGAATCCGCTAGGAGATTAGTGGAGGAAGGAGTTTCGGGCTTAGGGATTCATGTATCCTCTTCTCAACATGTCGTGGATGGTGAAGCCTAGCTACCTTCCCATCATTGGAGGGAGAAGGAGACTGGGAACGGGTCCGGCACCACGGATTGTCGTCGGGTTATTGCATGATTTCCATTCCATGAATGTGTTATTTGATTACACTATCGCACGATTGCACGGTAATTGAATTGCATGACCACCTATTGATTAACAATCAAGCAAGCATGTTTCATGTACATTGGAGTAAGGTTGGAGACCGCCCTCACTCGCCAGGGCCATGTATTGATTGCATGAAATGATCAAGTATTTAGTATTGATAGTTGTATTCTCGGGCGAAGATAACTTATTATTGAACTTATATATTTATCTTTTATGAAACTTTACCCGAGAATATAGCTTGCATGTTAACTACGCAAATATCTATTTAAACCCCTCACTCGGTCTCCACAGACTGACGCCTCCACCTTTCAGGTTATTGCAGGTTCAGGCTAGGCCGGAGTCGAGTCGAGTCCAGTCCATGTAATCGAGTCAAGCACGGTGCATATTATTTATTATGGTCTTAGAGTTATTATTCCAATTAATTGTTATATATATTCGGAGATGATAAGGTATTGATATGTAAACTAGTATATACGTTATGTGACGAATAATTAATGTCATAGCATGTTTAATCATTATAATTGCAAGTTAATTGATTATGCTTCCGCTTTATTTATTGCATGTAAGAGTTAGTCCCGCCTAGCTAGTCGTTTTATTGCATTGTCACCCGTTCGCTATAGGTTAGTTCATATACGGATTACCCGTTTCGTGCGTGGATCGACCTATACTGCGGGGGTGTGGCATCTCCACGTGTAGGGGTGCTACATTTAATAATTTGAACGTACATCCTTCGCGGTCGCTAACTACTGTACAGTACCGTTTTGCAATGAATCATTCGCAGCTGCTAATTTTCAGAGCGTAATTCATTCTTGCCCGGTAATCATTGTGGAAAATTGCTCTTCTTTGCTTGTTTTGTTGTTTTCACTCCCAGATCGCCAGTTTTGACTTTCAAGTGAAAGTTAACTTAAAAAAGGTATTTTAAGCATTAAATGCTACTCAAATGGCATAAAATCATACGGAATATAGGCGTAAAATATCAAGTATTTAAGCCTAACAGATAGGTGTTTCACAAGTAAATTTTCCATAAAGTGTAATATTTTTTCTACTCCATTTTCTACTTAGATCCGTTTTTATATCTTGCTCATTTGTTAAATTTAGCTCATTTATTCTAACTCTGTTTAGTTTTTTATTATCTAAAAATATATCTTGAGAAAAACATCCATATTCTTCAGTTGTTTCGAATTATTCTACATGATCTATTAAACTGGTGTCTATTTTTGTATTCTAAATTATTACTCTAAATATATTGTAAAAGTGTAAGTGATAAATTCAAAATAAGGTTCATAGTTTTACCTGTTAGCATATTTAATGTACAGTTTTCAAGCATTCCATGTTACATATTTAATCTATAGTCTTCAAGCACTCTATGTTACCTATTTAATCTACAGTCATCAACACTCCATGTTATCTGTTTGTCTTTCTTCAAGAACTTTAGTGTGTAATTATAAGTTTGAAAAGATTTATATGAATTGTTTGGTGTTTGTTTGAGTATCTTACAATCTGCTATTTAGGTTAAAAAAAACTAACATAAGGCAAATAGCTTAAAGGCCTATTTTGAAAACTCAGAGAGTTTGATTATAACAATTTATTTTTCATTCAAGACTTATGAGAGCGAGGTTGTTATGTAGACGCTCGGCCTTATAAAACATGCGCCTAAAGTTCGCTACCGCAAGTTACATTATTCACACTGAAAGTGCATGACAGCTAAAAAGAAAAATAGATAATGACATAAAGCAGAATCATTATTATCTAATGTACGCCAGGGATGATGTATTTGTTTCATTATTGAAGTTTTGACGTCAATGTTGACATTTGCCTCCAATTATAGATCTTACATTATAACTCTTCAGTAATATTGCCTTCAGATTTTATTGATTCATCCGAATGGTGGAACTCTTTTGTCTCTTCAACTTTATTTTGGCAAATCTCACGTCCGTGTTCATCTATACCCTCATTGTATTCATAGAAAACGAGTTTGACTTCTTTTGGCATTACCTTCAACTTGTATTTCTCAATTTTGATAAATGTTTTCTCGAAGATCTCCATAGTTTTCAATTGTGGCACTGGAATTGTATACTTTGATAGCTCGTATATCAAATAATAATTAGATTTCTAATTAATTTTGACATTATTGCCCTTGTTTATCTTATGTGACAGATGGAATACCATCACCTTGTTTATCCCCTTTAATGTCTTTATCAGTTAAATACAGGGACATTTACCATTTGAGATCGTCAACAAAAATCCCGTGACAGTATACTTGTATTCCTTATTCGCCGTTGTAGGGTATGACAATGTAACTTTGAAGACAAGCTCTTGGTCCAGATTTCCATTTGAAAACTCTCTTGATGTAATCTCTGAATGTTTCTATTATTTTTGGGCTAGATTTCCTGAAATAATTTGCAGTTTTATAATAAAGGGTATCAATGAATACGAGTATAAAGAATTGGTAGATCAGATCTAGATCTGCATTTTCCAAAATGATGACCTTTGGGCGATTCCTATTCGCAGGGTGCCATATTTGAAATTTATCTATTTTTGGGTTGTATTCAAGGATACATTTTTATCGGGAGTTGAATTTTTGTTTAGTGGGTTGTATTCGGGCCTCTTTTTGGGATAGTGTCTGACCTCGGTCCATAGAGTTTATGGTTAAGCTTGTTGTAGGCATGTTTCCTGTTATTCTTATTTTTTCTTTCTGGTTAGGTCGGGTTTGGAGATTGTTTTTGTAGGTTTTTGTTTCTTCAAGGGCTTTTTTGGCTTTTGTGAAACTGCTATAGGCTTGGTGTGTTATTCCTGGATGTCAGAGTATATGAATGCTAGATTTGGACCAACAGTCGTATATTCCACGGCTTGGGCCATTGAATATTACATACCATTTTTTTGGCCTGTTTTCATTCATCATCACTTGAATTTTCTTGCTTATATTTTTATTTTTCTTTGTTCTGAATTTCTTCTTTGGTTTTTTCTTGTGTTTGTGTCTATGATGGATTCACCACGCTTGTTCTCAATTCTGATGTAGGTAGTCCTACTGCTTGTTGTATGGTGTTTAATGCGGTGACAAATTCCTGTTGTTTCACCATTTTTGATTCAGTGAATTTTTGAATCTCCAATTGTTTAGCTCTGGTGAATTATTGTATTTCATAATCAATTGTTTCAATATTTTGCTTTATGAGGGCTATTGTAGCCTCCATTCTCGTGTGAGTGTATTTTCTTGGGCATTCTTTTTGGATTTTATATATACTGTGTGAAACAAGTATCTTTCTGATCTCGAGTTGCCAACGTATCAGCCTTTCTTGATTATAATCGCCACGTAATGCGTACCTGCATAAATTTGTTAAGTATTTTGAATCTATCTGGAGTTCAAATTCTTGAGGCAAAAACTCAAGTTTCCATTTTCAAAGTATTTTTAGACATGCCAAAGTTTCTCACTCATGAGCTGTATAGTTTTTCTAATTTCTATAAATGTTCCTAATATGTAATATAAAGTCGTGTTATTTCGCGAACCCTTTTGGTTCTTGCATTCATATGACCTTTTTCATTTAGGTCGTGTATAATTGTCTTTTCGACTAGAATTGCAAGCATGCATCTAAACCTTGTATCATTTGAAACATTTTTTTCAATAATAATATAATCATTTTCTTTTGGATTGTATAGGTCGGGTAATGTTTCACAGTACATCTTTATTATTATTATTTTTTTATTTGTATAGAATTAGTAACTTTTTCAATTTTTTGTATTTTTTCAGAAAGCTTTTCTTATAATTGTTTTCTTTCCTTTGCAAATCTTTTATAAATCCTTGATGGGAAATATAGTTTAAATATCCAAGAAATCTTTGTAATTTTTTTTGATCTAAAATTTGATCTGAGAAATGGTTTAACTTTTACAAACCATTTTCTTGTAAAATCATATTTCCTTGCGGATCAGATGTATTTATAAGGAAATTGATTCTTTGTTTGCACAAGACTACTTTCTGTTTGGAAAGAATTAGGGAGTGTTTGGTAAACTCACTTCTACTTTAAAATAAGCAGAAATAAGCTAGAATCCAAAACCACCCCAAGACATGCTTTTAAATTCTGCTTATAACTTATACATTTATCAGAATTTTGTGTAGACCATAATAGCCTAATTAAGATATTAATATCTTAATTTTTCACACATAAATAAAGTCTATGATTTATACAAATACAATAATATAATTAATTTATACATTTATATATTAAATTATAATTTTATACAAATATAATGTAACGCCCTGAATTTTCGGCCGTACAGGTATGACGTATGTGTTTACTATTTACGCAATCTAATTGTTTATTTGTTTTAATTTTTGTTATTTATTTCATTACTTGTCATACTTTGATTTATTTGTTATTCGTTTTGAATTTTATTTGAATTTTCTAATGTATTGTTTATATGACTATGAACGTACCTTGTTTGATTTCCGATTTCCGTGAAAAGATGGTATGAGTGAATTACGTATCTTATGATCGAATTTATATGCTCGTTGCATGATTTTGTTCTCGTTTGTTTGAGTTTTGGAATCTTTTGTGTGATCGGAACCAAAAAGGGGCTAAAGACCATTTATCTCGCCTTCGGTTCCGAGCGGCATAACTTGAGCTCGGGAACTCGTATTCGACTTCCGTCACCTCTGTTGACTTTGTATCGACGATTCAAAGTCAATGGGATAAGCCTCATATTTTTTAAGACCATTTAAATCCCTGAATTTCAATCGAAACGAGCACCTCGTACCTAAAATGACCTTCTTTGACTATTCTTGAGCTTAATGCACCTAAACACCAAACCTAGACCTATACCCACTTGCTACACCCCTCACTCTCCTCCCTACCTCATCCAAAAGAAATCCTTCCCCCCTCCCCCCTCCCCCCTCCCCCCTCCCCCCCAAATAGAAGCCAATTTCAGCCAAAAAGAAAAGAAGAGAAAGAGAAAGAGGAAGAAGAACAACTACTATTCACCCTTTGAGATTTTGAGCTCATCTCATCACCATCTTCCACCATTTCTTAAAGGTAAGTCCATAATTGTTATGTATATCTCCTTTTGGTCATTTTAAGTTAGGTTATGCATGATTTCACCAAGTTATGAGTATGGTATAATGAAGATGATGAATAGTAAGGGTTTCATGAACTTTGGTGATTCAACCTTATTTCTTTGGATTTTCTTGGAGTTTCTTGAGTGATAAATGATCTTATAGCATGCTCTTATAATTGTATGGAGTTATATTCCTTGGTGGTTGAGTATTGAATGCATCGCCATTAATGAACTTGAAGAAATTTGGGAGGAAATGAATTTGATCAAATCTTTTGCATGTGTTGCATGTTGTAGCTTGATTTTAAAAAGTTTCTTAGAGTGAATTGCATGAAATTTGAGAATTTAAACGTACCTTAATGTCATAGCTTGGAGTTGGGTTTGTATTATTGTGATTTTGGGGTGAAACAGGGGCTGAATTCTTAGTGAAACCTAATGCCCGTTAGGGAAGTTTGGTGTTTCCGGGGTTAACGGTCGTTAACCCCCTTGGGTGAATCTCTGACCCCCCCTAACGGGGGTTAATGATCTTGTGTGTGTGTGTGACTAACGACCGTTAGTCCAGGGTAGTCGTCACTGACCTGGCTAATGGCCGTTAGCCCCCTCCTCCTGTGTGTGTGTGTCTTTTTCTCACTTTCGTGCTTCGTTGTTTGTTTCCTTGCCTTGTTTATGACTTATATACATTGTTTACTTGTTGGTCTATGTGTTATGATTAATGTATGAAGTTTATGTCTCGTTTTGATATGATTTATGGAAGTTATGGAATGATTGAACATGAAACCTCCATGTATTGAATGCACTTGAACGAATTCCTTGATTACGTGACTTCATGACATCAATTTACCTTGTATGCATCTCATATCATGTGCATAGCATTGCCGTGTGTCGTATATGGCCATTTTGAGTCTCACTTCACTCTTTTTTGCACAGACTTGGGTTCGGTCGAAGACGAGGGTGATCTTTGATACTCTTGTGCCACCTCTTTTTCTTTTATAAGGTGGGTTTCTCTTCTAATAGTGATGATGACCCGATATAATCTTTATGTGAAAAGTTTTAAGCCAAAGTACTATACCTATATATCGAGTCTTTTAGAGTAAATGATTTCAAACGTAAAACCTTTCCTTTATGTATCCCTACCTTATGATTTTTGCGAGAACATGATTGCACATACTGAATGGGGCCCGGGAACTTGGTGCATATGGCTATCCGAGGAGACAAGGGCCGACGGTGATCCCTTGCACTAGTTCCAACCAAACTACGGTGATACCGACCCTCGCTAGGAGATTAGCGGGGAATGGGAGCTGAGGCCTTTGGGGATTCATGTACCCCATTAGCCATAATGTATGGGTGGTCGGGCCTTGCAAACCCGTCCACCACCCGAAGGGAAAAGGTGTATGTGTATGATTATGTAAAAATCGTATGAATGTGCACGAAAGATTATATGTGTGATAACGAATGAATAATGTTTATGATGACACAAGGTGTAGGTTGGAGATTATGCATGCCCACTCACCGGGCCATGAATATCCCTAATAAATGAATATGATCGTTGTAATTCCGTTGATGCCTGTCTTCGTTTTACCCACTTGGGAAATTATTGTAAAACTTCTAACGGAATTATGACTTGCATGTATATATTTAAATTCCGCGATATTATATATTATGCCCTCTTTTATACCCACCAGTCTCCTTTAGATTGAACCTGGTTTAATTTCAGTTGTTTTGTGGAGGTTTTGGGGAGTTCTAGGCTGGAATACTGTAACACCCCAAACGGAGGATGCCACATCCCCCGCACTAAGACCCAGACCCGGTCACGAAATGGAAGGTCCGTGCCCGAATCCAAATCAAAGCGAACGGGAGACCAACTCACACACTAAGCTAGGCGGAAAAAACTCGACAACGCAGAGCGCGGAAGCAATTTGAACAATCATCAACGGATAGCGGAAGCAATTAAATCAACATTCAAAACATGTGACGGGTTCAACTAGCATAGATACCTAGTCCCGAATCTTAAAGCATCAAAACATAATAACCGACAAGTGCCACACAGGGCTGAAAACGAATGCCACAGAGGGCTACATAAAGAGAAAGTATAATTTCGAATCCACAAGTCGTAATAAGAGTAAAGTGTATGAAGGACAAATGCAACTAGAAAAACCAGACCGACGAAGTGCAACTCAAAGACTCACTTCCCGCCTAGCAAACGCCAACAGACTTGCAACTAAAAGTTTAAATGAGGGGTCAGTCAACTTGACCGAGTGAGGGGGCTAACAGACACCCACAATATATATATAAAGAGCATAGCACAGAATAAAAGGATGGACTCATGAACCGAGGATAGGTGTTGCATACCAAAACATTTTGAAATAACCCAAATAGATATAGATATAAGTTTACAAACCATTTTCCAAAAAGACTCTATCCTGATTCATAATTCCATAACAGAATAGAACACATGCTCGGTGAGTACGAGCTTCTAACCTTTACTCCTCAGAACATAAATCAAAATCAATCCATCCTCTACACCAATGATAGAGGAGATGTACCGTCCCCAAACCATCGAGAACTGACTAGCCCTCAAGGGGTAGCTATCCCACAAGAGTCCTCCCCGGATAAAACACTGAAGACTCAAGATATCACGCCTCCCCTATCTCCCTGAGTCGCGCAATGATATCTCAAATGGAACTACGCACATGGTTGGAACCCCGACGGCCCTAACCGTCCCGGGGGACCCATTACCCGTAGCTCCTTGGATCCACAACAGAATAGAACAGATACCATATATCATGGCTAACTCGCTAGAGAATCATAACACACTGACATTTCCAAAATGGCTTACATATACCTCAAAAATTGGTTTTTATATATATCACTACGCTGTGGAATTTAAGCCACGAAGGCTCCCACCCACACAAGATGCACGCACAAGGTCATAAACATATCATATCCAACACATACGTATTTATGGTAAGGTATACTCGCATGTAAGGGTAGAAATCAGCATGTAAAGGCCATAGGTCGCATAACTATACAAAATCCTAAACCTCACCTGAGAAGCATCAAGATACGAGAACTGACAAGATGGGTGCGTACTTGACCAGGTTGTCTCCACCCTGGAGATCATTGTACATAAAGGAAATACAGTGTACTCATGAGACACGACTCAAACATGAACCACAGAGACGCACGGCGATAATTATGAGGTGATATGAATGATATGAAATGGTATGTCACGTAATAAAGATCAGAAAAAGGTCATGGAATGTAATGAGCAAGTTCATGTGCACGATAAATGTCCCACAATAAATATATACGAGTATGGAGATCCTATACGAGGCATAATGCATGATTGATGACAATAATGAATGTTTGAGCAAGTTTAATGATCAATCAAATCATATTGTATTAAGTAAGCCCATGCTCAAGCTCTTAATTTAATTTAGATTAATGCATGTATAATGGCCAATTTTCTCAAAAATCGAGCATTGTAATACATACCAATTCACATCATACAATTCATACTTTATCACTACTCTAAACGGACAAGTAATTAATTCTCGAGTTTCTTAAATTCAAGTCTGAACCCACCAACTAGTAATATTAGTCAAAGTATGAACTAAATCCAACTTACATATGGGATGCATAAATAGCTTACATTATTAACTACACACGTAATAACTTAATACTCCTAAGTTCGTAGATCAAGAAAACAGAATTTCCTAAGCAACAAAAACGACACCATCTATCATTTAATGCGTGAACAAAATATCATTCAATTCTTACATTAGTTAATCACGTATAATTAAACAATTATTACATACACTCACGTTTCCACCACCGTTTGGGGGATCAATTCACAAATTACTCAAATCAACAATTTAACAAAGTAACCCAAGACCGAAGTCATGTTTCAATTACTCAAGACTTAAATTAATTTGAACTCCCAAATTAACATACATTTATACAACCATAATTTTATAATATATATAGTCACACATGTGCCTGATGCCCTTGAAATCAAAGATTCAATTTAACTGACCCATTTACCAATTACATACATGTCGACTTCAAGAATTCAATAATAAGTTCATGTTCTTACAACTAATGTATACATACAGTCGTAATACCCAGATTTGAAAATAACCGAATCAATATTTTATACATACATGCATTGCTCAAAATTTAAGTTTTACAAATTTTCTTGCAACAACCACAAGGAACTATATGAATCATACTTAATATTAACAATTATATACAATTTACATATGAATTCTATGCATATAATTATCTGTATAAATTAAAATTGAGAAAAAGGAAAGCAGATGGCTTTACGAAAAAGAGAAGAAATCAGGGTCTCGGACGGTGGCAGACTTCACCTGTGCTGGAGTTGGTTAGCGAAGGGGCGCTGGAGATGATGATTGGGGACGGAAGTGGGATCGATGACAGAAATGATGAGGGAGAGCTGGACTCTGTCGCTACTTCTGAAGGTGGTGACGAAGGCGGTGAAGTCGGAGGCAATCGGTAGCTGAGGTGAGGGGTTGTAGCTGAAGTGGTTCTTCCCCTGTTCTGCCAGAGTGAAAGGGTACGGTAGCAAGGGAGGGAGATACGGTGGTCCAGAGTGGCCTTGGCTGAGATTGGGTGCCGCCGATACAGGAAGGAGGCGGATGATGGTAGTTGTCGGCAGCAGTGAGATATAGTGGTTGAGATGGACGTCGTGTCCCGTCGATGGCTGGGGTTGGAGCTAAAACCCGGCGATGAAAGAGAACGGGGGGGGGGGGGGGGGGAAGGTATGGCGGCGGTTGGTGGTGCTGCGGGTTTAGCCTCATTTCCAGATCTAGGCCAGAGAGAGATGGTCGGGTTGTTGCTGTGCCGCTGCTCGGACTTGGCGATGGTGGTGAAATGGTAGAAGTCAGGTGGAGATCTTTCGCCCCTATTCAAATCTGAGCGAGGGTGGTGGTTCGACGGTGGTTGCCTGGTAGTGGTTGGGTGGTGAAGGAAATACCGACGGAGAATGCAGCGGAGATGTGTGATGGTGGTGGTTGGGTCGCGGATAGATCCACTGTTGCTGGTGGAGCAAAGGCCGGCGAATCGGTGGTGGCGAACTTGTCTTGGCGGCGGAGGGTGGCGCGGTGATGGAGGCTGAGTCGCATCGGCGGTTCGGTGGGTAATGGTTGCGCCGCTGTTGAAGGTCTCGTATGGGAGGAAGAAGAAACGAAAGTGGGACTGCTAGGGTTGCGCAGCTGATTCTTGGAGTGAGAGGGGAAGAAGAGGAAATGAAGGCAACACTTAGGGTTTCTCGGTTAAGAAGGGACCAATTCTCCCAAAATTACGATTAAGTCCCTCAAGAATTTAGTTGATGCGATTGAGTCCTCCCGATTCCAATAAGATCAATTAAGTCCAATTAGAGATTTGATAATTATAAAAGCACTCTCAGAATTAAAGATAAGGTCCAATTAAGCCCAAATTCGAAATTAAAGAGCAAATAGTTATTAAACACATATTTCAATTAAGCTCACATATTTTCATAAGGCTGCAATCGAGTCAATTAAACTATTAAAACATGAACAAGGCAATTCAAGCACAAGCAGAGTTAAATAAATAACAATCTAATCGCACGAAAATGACATCGTATCTTGCTCCAAAAATGCGGGGTGTTACACCCTTCCCCCCTTAAGAGAACCTGGTCCCCAGGTTCCACTCCTGAGCTGGAAAAGCTTCGAGTTGATAGTGTCTTAACCCCTCTCGAGGAGTTGCGTAAAACATTGCCCCGTTGTGAAGTTTGCTCTCGTTGTTTTTACTGAACCTTTCTCGCGATGTCTCGTTGTCATTGGGATCCGTTTGAGTACTGGACTGTTGCTTTCATCAAGTTGTTCGACCATCCCCATAAGACGAATAGTTATCACTGCACTCAACTTCGATGGCGTCGCAAACTCGTCACTTGTAGACCGTTGTCAGGACAACGCGTAACGCAACCGCAACAAACAAGAGAGAATCCCATCTCTCAGCACGCACAAGAGAGAGAACCCCGTCTCTCGCGCACATAATTGAGAGAACCCCGTCTCTCAAGCACACAATTGAGAGAACCCCGTCTCTCAAACACATAATGAGAGAACCCCGTCTCTCAACCTAAGTCTGATAGATTTCCACATCTCCCAAACATTCTAGTTTGAGAAAATTCATCATTTCTTAAACCCTTAGATTCAAGAGAATCCAACATCTCCGAATATCTAAGTACAAGAGAATCCAACATCTCTCGTGCACAAAACTTAGAAAGAATCCAACATCTTTCTATTACATAAATAGAGAGAATCCTACATCTCTCCAACACGTAAAAGAGGGGGCCTAAGGTCTCTCTTGCAAATAAATCCACAGATCAACATTCATATATACACAAATCAGAGTAACACTTGATGAAAAGTATGCGGTGTATGTTTGGTATACCTTACACTACTGATATCGGTATCCCTTGAGTATAGATCCAACGCTCATACCTCAACTCAAGGGGGATATCGCGATGGAATCCTTGTAAAGCAAGGTTACAGTATGTATGTATGTTATATGCGAGGTTAGTGAGCAATCAAGGGAGTTTTAAATCACATAGACATGCTTAATCTACATAAACACGTAACTTATTCATTTCAGCAATAGTTCACCAAAACAGATATTCCAGGTTATCAATGCTAGATCAGGTAGCCACGTTACCACAATCAGAACAACGACAATCATCACACACATCAAACAAAACAAGATAAGAATAATTAAGCGATGCATGTATGCAAATGCCATGAATGCTTGGCGTACTGATCACCGTAGTGTCAAACTCTTGATAGAAAGTTGAGACGAAGTGGTAGGAGTTGATTAAGCCGATAATGATGCAATCTTAGTCATCTGAACCCCTTGTCTTAAATCTTTTGATGTGAAGAGGCAATTCAGCAATTATGTCCATCATCCAACTCTCTTCTAAACCATAATCCTTGCTCAACAAGAATCATCCACAGTCTCCTTCAAGAACTCCGACTTATGTGTTAAACCTTAGTCTGCTCATCCTCAAGGAATTGTCCATAATTCGATTGCCAATTAGAAATCTATCTCAGAGCTACGTTTGACGGTCGTGGTATTAGGTACTTCCCAAAGCAATTCATGGGTTTCGATTCTAAAACTTGAGTAAAGTCTTTCGACATCTAAGTGATCTATTCCTACCTCAGCAGAATCTTCCATCTCAGCAGAATCTTCCATCTCACCGATGGTTTGTAGCTCGCTGCTTAAGTTAGCATCAACATGGTTACCTATCCGCATCCCTTGAACTTGATCGGATCGAACTTGATCGGATTTTTCTACATTAACTCGTTTTCATCAACAAGGTGACTACTTCCAAATAAACGGATCATCAAGGCGAAAGCTCATCAAATTCCTTCAAAATGGGTTCTATTTGATCAGATTCTCCTCCATTACTCATTTCCATCCACAAGGTGACTACTTTCAAATGAATGTATCCTCAAGGTGAAAATTCGTCAAACTCCATCTTTCAATTGACTTTAAGATAATAAGTCAATATAGCAAATCTCATTCCTTCAACTCTGAACCTTTTCATGACCATTGATCTTGGTAAAGAATCCTTTCATCTTCGAATTATGGCGTGTTTTCGTTGTAGTTCTAATAGGTAGTGTTTTCGGAGGGAAATCTCAGTGTTGACTCATAGGGCACCCTGAAATTCAAACACTAAATTCGATGCATGCGGGTTAAAGATGCAAATGAAATGTAACACATATATCACGTAAATGCAACAATTAATTGCAATTTATAAAGCACATAAAATAAGATGTTGCATAATCAAAGTCATAATGTGCACACAATCATACAATCACAAAATAATTCATGCCGAAGGGCTAAAGTATCAAGTCAAACAAATGCAATGCGCAGTTATTCCTATGCCGTACGACCTAGACAGACTCTACACGACTCAAGAGCTCGGTTTTGCAACCTAGAGCTCTGATACCACTTAAGGATGTAACACCCTAAACGGAGGATGCCACATCCCCTGTACTAAGACCCAGACCCGGTCACGAAATGGAAGGTCCGTGCCCGAATCCGAATCAAAGCGAACGGGAGACCACCTTACACACTAAGCTAGGCGGAACTAGCTCGACAACTCAGAGCGCGGAAGCAATTTGAACAATCATCAACAGATAGCGGAAGCAATTAAATCAACATTCAAAACATATAACGGGTTCAACTAGCATAGATACCTAGTCCCGAATCTCAAAGCATCATAACATAAAAACCGACAAGTGCCACACAGGGCTGAACACGAATGCCACACAGGGCTACAGAAAGAGAAAGTATAATTTTGAATCCACAAGTCGTAACAACAGTAAAGTTTATGAAGGACAAATGCAACTAGAAAAACCAGACCGACGAAGTGCAACTCAAAGACTCACTTCCCGCCTAGAAAACACCAACAGACCTGCAACTAAAAGTTTAAATAAGGGGTCAGTCAACTTGACCGAGTGAGGGGGCTAACGCACACCCACAATATATATATAAAGAGCATAGCACAGAATAAAAGGATGGACTCATGAACCGAGGATAGGTGTTGCATACCAAAACATTTTGAAATAACCCAAATAGATATAGATATAAGTTTAGAAACCATTTTCCAGAAAGACTCTATCCCGATTCATAATTCCATAACATAATAGAACACATGCTCGGCGAGTACGAGCTTCCAACCTTTACTCCTCAGAACATAAATCAAAATCAATCCATCATCTACACCAATGATGGAGGAGATGTACCGTCCCCAAACCATCGAGAACTGACTGGTCCTCAAGGGGTAGTTATCCCAAAAGAGTCCTCCCCAGATAAAACACCGAAGGCTCAAGATATCACGCCTCCCCTATCTCCCTGAGTCGCGCAATGATATCTCAAATGGAACTACGCACATGGTTGGAACCCCGACGACCCTAACCGTCCCGGGGGACCCATTACCCGTAGATCCTTGGATCCACAACAGAACAGAACAGATACCATATATCATGGCTAACTCGCTAGAGAATCATAACACACTGATATTTCCAAAATGGCTTACATATGCCTCAAAAATTAGTTTTTATATATATCCCTACACTGTGGAATTTAAGCCACGAAGGCTCCCACCCACGCAGCATGGACGTACAAGGTCATAAACATATCATATCCAACATATACGTATTTATAGTAAGGTATACTCGCATGCAAGGGTAGAAATCAGCATGTAATGGCCATAGGTCGCATAACTATACAAAATCCTAAACCTCACTTGAGAAACATCAAGATACGGGAACTGACAAGACGGGTTCGGACTTAACCATATTGTCTCCGCCCTGGAGATCACTGTACATAAAGGAAATACAGTATACTATTAAGACACGACTCAAACATGAACGACAGAGACGCACGGCAACAATTATGATGTGATATGAATGATATGAAATGGTATGTAACGTAATTAAGATTAGAAAAAGGTCATGGAATGTAGTGAGCAAGTTCATGTGCACGATAAATGTCCCACAATAAATATATACGAGTATGGAGATCCTATACGAGGCATAATGCATAATTGATGACAATAATGAATGTTTGAGCAAGTTTAATGATCAATCAAATCATATTGCATTAAGTAAGCCCATGCTCAAGCTCTTAATTTAATTTAGATTAATGCATGTATAATGGCCAATTTTCTCAAAAATCGAGCATTGTAATACATACCAATTCACATCATACAATTCATACTTTATCACTACTCTAAACGGACAAATAATTAATTCTCGAGTTTCTTAAATTCAAGTCTGAACCCACCAACTAGTAATATTAGTCAAAGTATGAACTAAATCCAACTTACATATGGGATGCATAAATAGCTTACATTATTAACTACACACGTAATAACTTAATACTCCCAAGTTCGTAGATCAAGAAAACAGAATTTCCTAAGCAACAAAAATGACACCATCTATCATTTAATGCGTGAACAAAATATCATTCAATTCTTACATTAGTTAATCACGTATAATTATACAATTATTACATACACTCACGTTTCCACCACCGTTTGGGGGATCAATTCACAAATTACCCAAATCAACCATTTAACAAAGTAACCCAAGACCGAAGTCATGTTTCAATTACTCAAGAATTAAATTAATTTGAACTCCCAAATTAACATATATTTATACAACCATAATTTTATGATATATATAGTCACACATGTGCCTGATGCCCTTGAAATCAAAGATTCAATTTAACTGACCTATTTACCAATTACACACACGTCGACTTCAAGAATTCAATAATAAGTTCATGATCTTACAACTAATGTATACATACAGTCGTAATACCCAGATTTGAAAATAACCGAATCAATATTTTATACATACATGCATTACTCCAAATTTAAGTTTTACAATTTTTTTTGCAACAACCACAAGGAAATATATGAATCATACTTAATATTAACAATTATATACAATTTACATATGAATTCTATGCATATAATTATCTGTATAAATTAAAATTGAGAAAAAAGAAAACAGGTGGCTTTACGGAAAAGAGAAGAAATCAGGGTCTCGGACGGTGGCAGACTTCACTTGTGCTGGAGTTGGTTAGCGAAGGGGTGCTGGAGATGATGATTGGGGATGGAAGTGGGATCGATGACAGAAATGATGAGGGAGAGCTGGACTCTGTCGCTGCTTCTGAAGGTGGTGACGAAGGCAGTGAAGTCGGAGGCAATCGGTAGCTGAGGTGAGGGGTTGTAGCTGAAGTGGTTCTTCCCCTGTTCTGCCAGAGTGAAAGGGTACGGTAGCAAGGGAGGGAGATACGGCAGTCCAGAGTGGCCTTGGCTGAGATTGGGTGCCGCCGATACAGGAAGGAGGCGGATGATGGTAGTTGTCGGCAGCGGTGAGAAATAGTGGTTGAAATGGACGTCGTGTCCCGTCGATGGCTGCTGGGGTTGGAGCCAAAACCCGGCGATGAAAGAGAAGGGGGGGGGGGGAGAGAAGGTATGGCGGCGGTTGGTGGTGCTGCGGGTTTAGCCTCCTTTCCAGATCTAGGCAAGAGAGAGATGGTTGGGTTGTTACTGTGCCGCTGCTCGGACTTGGCGATGGTGGTGAAATGGTAAAAGTCAGGTGGAGATCTTTCGCCCCTGTTCAGATCTGAGCGAGGGTGGTGGTTCGACGGTGGTTGCCTAATGGTTGGGTTGTGAAGAAAATACCGGCGGTGAATTCAGCGGAGATGTGTGATGGTGGTGGTTGGGTCGCGGATAGATCCGCTGTTGCTGGTGGAGCAAAGGCCGGCAAATCGGTGGTGGCGAACTTGTCTTGGCGGCGGAGGGTGGCGCGGTGATGGAGGCTGAGTCGCGTCGGCGGTTCGGTGGGGAATGGTTGCGCCGCTGTTGAAGGTCTTGTATGGGAAGACGAAGAAATGAAAGTGGGACTGCTAGGGTTGGGCGGCTGATTCTTGGAGTGAGAGGGGAAGAAGAGGAAATGAAGGTAGCACTTAGGGCTTCTCGTTTAAGAAGGGACCAATTCTCCCAAAATTGTGATTAAGTCCCTCAAGAATTTAGTTGATGCGATTGAGTCCTCCCGATTCCAATAAGATCAATTAAGTCCAATTAGAGATTTGATAATTATAAAAGCACTCTCAGAATTAAAGATAAGGTCTAATTAAGCCCAAATTCGAAATTAAAAAGCAAATAGTTATTAAACACATATTTCAATTAAGTTCACATATTTTCATAATGCTGCAATCGAGTCAATTAAACTATTAAAACATGAACAAGGCAATTCAAGCAGAAGCAGAGTTAAATAAATAACAATCTAATCGCACGAAAACGACATCGTATCTTGCTCCGAAAATGCGGGGTGTTACAGGACTGGTGTGGATACGCTTTGGAGGATCGCTCCTTTGGGAGCTATCGAAGGCTGTTCGAGGGACTTTCCGCTTGAAGGGTGTTCAGTAGGGGGTACTGACATCACTAGAAAGCTTCAAACTTCGTAAGTTTCTAGACACCCAACGTTACAGCACGAAAATTGCAAGCCAATGATCAATCTTTTGGAAAAATTTTAAACTTCCGCTACATAACTCTTTCGTGTTTTTGAACATAAAAGTTTCAAATAAATATAGGGCTAATCCCAGACACCCCCTTGTCCTTTGGGGGGTTTTGCACTTTCCTCCCTAACCTTTGAAAAATATTAAACTTAACCCCTTTGAATAAACTTTGACCGTCGATTTCTCCTCCGTCACGGCGACCCAAGCTTCAAGACCACCACCATCGTCTTCGTCTCTCCAAGGAGAACAAACCCCATACCCTTCTCGACCCTATTAGCCGCCAAAAACTTTGTTCATCGTACGCCTTCTTTGATCGATGATTTCTGCTTCGTTGGTTGTCGGATTTTGATTTCGAGACCATTGTTGTTTTCCTTGTGTCGAGAGTTTCAATTTGATATATAATGTCAACAAATTTGAAATCAGATTTGTACAGATTTGCTTTCTTAAATTATATTAAAAGGGGTTAAGTGAGATATTTTTCAAAGGTTAGGGGGGAAATTAATAAAATTTAAATAATAGGGGGGAAAGTTCAAAACCCCCCAAAGGACAAAGGGTTGTTTGGGATTAACCCTAAAATATGTATTCCAAAATATATATATATATATATATATATATATATATATATATATAAATTATATTATCATATTTATTAAAAATCTTAATAAGTTAATAAATATATATAATATTATAATGAAAATTATATATGTATTATACACTAGTTATGTACATATATAATAAATTTATAAATAATATTTAATACATATACATAAATATATATATATTGGTCCAGAAGACACCACAACCAGCTCAAACCACCAAAACAAAAGATAAACATCAAAGGGCGATGAATGCCACGCCATTAACTTCGTGTGAATCTCATGCCCCATCTTAGCAAGCTTGTCAGCGTCATCATTCACTTCTCTTAAAGTTTGACTGATCTTAGCATGCCAAGGCATACGAAGCAGTTTAACATAGTCCACAATCACATTTCTCAAAGGGTACTGTTCTTCCACATCATCTCGTGTAAGCCAATGTAATACTATCTCGGGGTCTATCTCAATCTCAATACGGGGAAAACTTCTTTCCCAAGCTAATTTAAGTCCTTTATGAAGCCCAAGAAGCCTAGCGACATTTATAGAAGTCCGACCAAGCTTCATGGCGTAGTCTAAAATCCACACCCCTTCAGCATCCCTGATAAGCCCTCCCGCCACGGTAGCTCCCATAGGAGTTAAGCTTAACCCATCCTTCCCTCGGCCTCTTTCACTCCAAAGTTTCCCTCAGATTGTTATTGTAACGCCCCCACCCGTACCAGAACAAGAGGAGAGCGGCGTCTCAACCCCCGCACTGAAGCACCTCTCAAGTAATGGTGTGAGCCATCACTCAAGAAATACTCCAGCGAACGGCTGTCTATCAGAACTATACATGTACAACGATGTGGCTATGCAGCGGAAAATCAGAGTATTTTAAAACTTTTCAAAACATGTGCGTGATGGCATGTAACAAGCAAGAACATATTGATCGTGTAAGAGAGACTCGGCATATCAGAACATATAACAAATTCACATATAAGTACCGATATAACAGAGTTCAATGTATCGGTAACAGAGTAGCAGAAAGAGTATAACGAATATACTCAAGTATTCAGAAACATATACAGAAGTATAAAGTGATGCAGCCATAAAACATATGCAGGACACAAAAGGAAGTAATACTAAGTCCTGACTGAAACAAAAATGACAATCTAGAGCTTCAAGATACCTCTAGACTGCGGCTGCAAGACCTGAAACCACGAGGCAAGAAAACGGGAGAGGTATTAGTCAAAAGGACTAAGTGAGGGAATACTTTAAAGAAAGTACTGAATGATAAAGAACTTGAAGTAAAGTTTAGAACTGTTAATGCAATGCTTTAAAGAAGAACTTGAAACAAGTTCGATTGATAAAACTCTTTTGAATGCGATGCTGTAAAAGAATGCACGTTATAAAACATTTTCATGAATGCTATCACACGCGCACACATATGCTGTTGATGGTTCATAGTTCTTTCATAAAACGGGATAAGGGTAAAGTGAACTTTTCCAGATATGAACCATCCTTTATGAAACAGAATTTTGCCCGCGAGCTAGGCTCCTCCATCCTTACTCCAGAAAACATGATTCGGTAGAGTATCGGACCAGGATCAACAATAATTCCACGTATAGTAGAGTATCGGACCAAGATCAACAATAACCCCACATATAGTAGAGCATCGGACCAAGGTCAATAACAACTCCGCACATAGTAGACTATCGGACCAAGGTCAACAACAACTCTTACCAACGGATACAAACATGCACCATCCTCCACCGGTTGTCACTTCGGGTAGCTAACCCTAGGCGACCTGTAAACATGTAATGGGAACAGATTTGCTGTCCGTTCCCAGACAAATTGTCCTGACTTAACAAACCTCCTGTTAAAAGTCGGTGTCAATAGTGTAAGTGTGGCGGCCGGTATTGGTGATGTCGTTGGCGCTCACCTCCCGAGCATCACCTCCACACATAACCGCCGGGCCTAAACTGTAAACTGTATGCTTGCATTTAAGATTTAGCAGTGACCAGAGTACCACTCCAATATGCTAACAATAACATGTGAAACTGTAACTGTAACATATGATGTTGTCTGTAAAACATATGATTCTGTCTGAAAACATGTGATTCTGTCTGTAAAACAAATGATTCTATCTGTAAACATGTGAAACTGTCTGTAAACTGTACTTTGAAAACATATGCAAAACATGTAACTGTCTTTGAACAAGAATGCAGAACTTTGGAAAACATGTACTGTAGATCAAGGTATACTATTAAAGTATGAATGATCCTTTCAAGAGAATGTCCCGATAAAAGGGATAGTTCAAAACAAGGTTTAGCTTTGAATTTCAAAACATATGATACGATAGTATAATCGTGGTTCCAGTTGGAAAACATTTATAACTTCACCTCACCTATCAGTAACAAAGGTAGGTAGACAGATTATGCGGTGCCCTGGGGATCCCAGTGCTCAATTTTAACTCCTGTAGGTGGTGTACTAGAGTGAGCTTAACAACTAAGACCCACTACTAACCAAGATGCATATGAAATGCATGAAACAATGAACAAGGAACATGTAAAGAACATGTAACACAAGAGAGTAATACCATTTAAGGTATTCAAGAAAGGTAACACACAAAGGAATACGTCAAAGTGAGTTACTCTTAACGTTAGACTATGATCTTACTATAACCGAGTAAGCTTTAGTCAAATTATGAATCCTATCGCAAACCTTAGGTTAAGAAACAAGTCCACGAAAGAAAACACATTTTGAAAACACATTTTAGACCCTGGATATGGAAACCCTAGGTGCAAATGTCTATAGAGAAAGCACAAGTTTTATTTCATTTTTACTATTCAAAAGCACTATTCAAAAGTACTATTCCAGATTACTATTCATGATTACTCTTCATAGGTTACTATTCACATGTCGGGTCAAAGGGTCGGGTCAAACCCTTACTATACACACACCCATACACACACGGTACACACACACACCATGCACGAACACACACACACACACGGCATGCACACACACACACCCTAATTAAATTACGATCTTGATTATAACCTATAGTTTCAAGTTCATGTTAATATAATCAAGTGTGATCTAGGTTAAAGGTATAACCTATAGTTAAGAGATCCAATTAAGGCATAAGATCAAGTTATGAAACATTATTCTATCTTAGGTTATAACATGTGACACTATTGAAGTGTATAACATATGATGAAGGTACTAATCCATTAATCCATATCATATCATAAGCTCAATTCATAATTCAAGAATCATATAACAATGTGACAACATGTCTCAACATATATCATATCATATATCATGAACCTTTAGGCATGTAACATGTAACAATTTAATTCCATATCAACATGTAACAAGTTGTGACATAATAAATTGTAAATCACTATTCCATTAGCTAGCATGCATGAACATAATTCAAATCCCATAATCATGCATCAATTCTCATAATATAACAACCATATCACATGATCATAGCATATACTAGAGCAATTCATAACATAATCAAGCATATACTAAACAATTAAAACATATAAACAACTATTGAAACATATCATGAAAACTATATAATAAATGCATAAAATAAAATCCTATATGGCTTAGGGAAGACCCTAAGACCCAACCTAAACATAATATAAACATACCATAACATAAAAACATAAACTAACTAAACATAACATAAAACAAAACAAACTAACCTAGCTAAGGGGAGGATGCCGACGGCAATGAGGGAAAGGAGGGAGAGAGGAGTGCTTGTTAACACAAGACTTTGAGCAAGGAATGAAATGCCATGGGAGGGGTATTTATAGTTGTGAAGAAGCCCCTCACCTTGCAAATAGAGATGGCTTAAGGGTAGGAGAGCAAAACAAGAGTTCATCCACTTGTATCTTCTAGAAGCTTTAGGGATTATGAAGGTAAAATGGGACTGCTGGGGGTAATTCTGTAATTTCGTCCCCAAAGACTCAAGGATAAGTGGCTGGAAGCATAACCATTCCGACGGCAAGAAAATTAGCTTCGAAACGCATATTCATTCATCGAAATCGGATTTACCGTTTCAAAGATACATTAGTTTTAGTGAATAAAAGTTTTGAGCTCGAAACTCAATACGAGTGAAAAACGACTTTCTAGAATGATTTTCAAGTCCGGATTGCTTCCAAAATTCAAGCAATAAATCGAGAAGCGTTTTGAGTCCAAAATCGACTATAAAACATTTTACCGTTAAAAAGTTGAAAACGTAGGATAAATAGTGAATTCTCACGTACGAACGTACGCTTCAAAATTTCAAGCTAGGGTTTGAATCAAGAGTTGTAAAACATCTCAAAAATCTTGAAATAGCTCAAGTAGTGCAAATCCGAAGAGAAAACATTTTCCGAATGAAAACCGTTCGTAAAAGGAATAGTAAACTAGGGTTTTCAAAAACGTTTTCAATAAAACAAAGTTCCGGAATGGATTTCCAAGCCAAGAATGATTTCAAAAGACTCGTCTCGACTCAAGGATCGATTCGACTGTAACTTGGGTAGGAAAAGGTATCAGAATCAAAAGATCATTTTTTGATGAATAGTAACTTTGGTTGGTAAGTTCCAAAAATACCCTTATGGCTCAAGAAAGACTTTCTGAGTTCGGGAAACAAGTTCAAATGATTGGGAAACATGTGTGATGAACCTCTAGGGTTCGAGTAGCAATATGAACAAAGTAGGCTCGGTTTATGAATAGTAAACTGAATCAAAGGTCAAGAATTCCCCCTTAAAGCATGTCAGAACATATACGAGCACAAAGTTCATGTAAGAATGCAATGCATGATGATTCAAAAAGTTAGATCACGGTCTATAAACGCTTTACCACTGCCTTAACTTACTATTTTCATCCAGGCCCTGTTTTGGGCTGTTACAGTTATCAGCTTTCTTCGTCCCAACTGTTCGCTAGACCATGTCCGATGATAGAGTCTTGATTTTTTGATAGTCACCTGGCGTGGCTCGCGTGACTGCTAGAATTGGGCCACGTTATGCGCCTTCCGTAAACACCAAACAGTGGCAAGCATCACCAGCCACCATGGCAAGTTCTGGTCCAGCCAGTGTATGTGGTTCCCAACTAATAAAAGTTCCAGCCAATTGGGGTCTCGCATGCTGCTTATCTTCTACCAAACATTTACTTCCACAATTTCCTTCTAGATTTCAATAGAAAAGCAACAATTAATGACGATGTGTCTAATCTTCTCCCTTTCGTTATGGCATCGGTTGCAGCGATCCGACTCTCTAAACTTACGATCGAGACGAAGTGCATTCAGGAGAACACTATTGTGCTTGCAAAGCTACATAACATGCTTAATTTTCTGTGGGCAGGTATCTTTTGTAGGCGTTTCCTGTTTCTATCATGAGGTGCCTCCATCGGGCTAAGTAGTCGATAAGTCTAACTACACGTGAGCTTACCATTACTAGTCTTTCTCCAAATAAGTATGTACTCATCTTTGCCCAAAGGCAGTGGCATCTCGTGGAATCATGCTTAATGTGGTTGAAAAACTGTGTCTGCAATCCATCTATGACCCAACTTTCATTGTCCCTCCCTATGATATCACTAAACACCTTGTTTTCGTCATCTGGATAAATTTGGCCCACCTTCCGGTCCCGCAAAGTCTCCGAAGAAAGCTACCGATCATCCCAAAGACAGGTGTTATCACCTTTGCCAATCCACCACCTATAAAAGGACTCAACGAATCGAATTCTCTTGTTATACCTTTCTAAGTGTTTGAAGCAGTTACTTTTGGTTGGTGCTCCGGGGCATCATCACCTTTCAAATAATTCTCTCTAAAAATCTGATGACAAAAAGTGTTATCATCCCATGACACGCGCAAACTTATTTTCCCAAGAAGAGCAATATTCATCTTTTTTGTATTTTTGATGCCCAGACCCCTCATCTTTTCTCTTGATAACTTTCTTCCATCCAACAAGATGCACGTGTTATTTCGAGGTATTAGCTCCCCAAAGGAAAGATCTGTTCAGCCAATCAAGCTTATCATAGACGTGCCTCGATAACCAAAAAGTATGCATCGAACTCGTTATTTATTGAATGAGAGTTAATCGCCCCATTAAGTTAAGGTTTCTCGCCTTCCAACCCGACAGGCTATTCTTTACTTTCTCGATCACCGTCTCAAAAATAGCGCATTGGTTGTGGCCATAAACCATTTTCATACCTAAATGCCTTCCAAGATTGTCCTTTCTTAGAATCCTAAGCTTCCTACAAATAGCTTGCTTAGTGGCTTTTGGAGCATGGCTGCAAGTAAAGTTTGAGACTTCTCATAATTGAGTTTTAGTCTAGAAGCTACATAGAAATTGTGTATGATAGATTTAATACACTTAGTCGTTTCCATGTTAACCAGACCTCCTAAGATGATGTCGGCGACAAATAGAAGGTACGAGATAGCGGTCCCATGTTATAGACCCGAATCAGTATCCAATCACCCCTCATCCCGCCTCCTTAATAAGATAAGATAAGCGTTCCATGCACAACATGGAAAGATAAGGTGACAAAGGGTCTCCTTGTCGTATTCCGCACGCCAGAGTAATTTTATCGATTTTATCTCCATTCCAAAAATTCTCCGGACGAATGCATTTAACTCCACTCATAATGAGATTGACAATTCCTCTCGAGAAATTGAAAAATTCAAGAGTCTCCCACAAGAATTCCAACTTGATCTTGTCATAAGTCTTCTACAGATCATGCTATAAAATCATACCTCCATCTTTAGTCATCGAACGGTGGATAGTATGGAGTACTTCCTGAAGAACAAGCATGTTGTCGTGGGTGGATCTTTCAGGAATAAAACTGTTATAATTCGGGAAGTCTTGGGAATCAAGCAAATAAAAGTCTGGCCAATATCTTTAGAAAAACCCTCGTCTTGTAGACATTTATTAGCATATTCTACGACCGAATTGCCCACAACATCCCAGTAAGTCTGATAGAAGATAACTTAGAAACCGTCAGGGCCCGGAGCTTTGAATGGACTCATCGAATTCACAACCTTTTTAATCTCATCGTGCATGGCCGGTTGAGCCAGTTGGGCTCTCCAAAGTGGGTTGAGTTCCCTCTGCAGGTGGCGACGATGAAATGATATTTGAGTAGCACCCTCACCATCGCTGAACACCAGAGAAAAAAACTCCCAACCGTGCTTCCACGACTGTCTTCATTCATTTTCCAAGTATCATTAATTCTCAACACATTGATACGACTGTGTTGTCGACGAGTAGTAGTAGAGAGATGGAAAAAAAATGGGTGTTCTTATCCGAATCGTAGGCAATTTTATCCAAGATTTTTGGAACCACAAAATCTCTGCTCCCTAATTAATTCCTTATCTAACTTGATGAGATAAGGATGAAGTTTATTTTGATTGACTTTCTAGATCCCATTCACGCAGGATTTGAGTAGGCATTTTCAATAGAACACGTTTCAAAATTGGATGCGAATCCAATCCCTAAGAACGCCTGGCAGTCAAGGTAATGCGTTCATGATGTTTTCATCTTTATTCCATGCCCACTCTATAATCTCCCGATAGCCTGGGTTCTCATTCCAAATGGCTTCAAAACGAAAAGGAATAGTAAAAAGTGGTTGGCTCACTCTAAAATAGAAGGTGATGAGGGGATGTTGGTGCAAGTGTGTTTAAGAGAGGAATTTTAGGTGCCACTCTGGGTTCACGAAGACCCTATCCAGTCCCTCTTTCGCATGTTCGCCGCTGCAAATCGTGCCACTCCAGGTAAATCATGGACCAACTGCTCCAATATCAATCAGGTTGTAGCTATCAATGGGCTTTTGAATTTGAGGCACCTATTCCAATTCACGTCCCTTCCCTATTGTTTCTCACTTGGTACCTTGACATTGTTGAAGTTGCTGGTAAGTAGCTAAGGGAGGTTCCACTTCTTGTAAATAGTCTTAAGGTCATTCCAGAGATCTGCCCACCGGCTAATAATGGGCTGACATAAATCCCCGAACACATCCACTCTGAAGCACTCCGAGGCCCAATAATCACGTGGATTGCCTGATATGTAACATGAATAACCTCCACATGAATTCTACTACTGTCCCAAAGCAACCATATATTGTAACATCCCGCTCATCCGGCCGTACAGGTACGCCTTTACGAGTGAGCTAAATGCACATTTAAATTATTTAATTACGCGAATTATGTGTTTATTTTATTCTTTATGTGATATTCTTGAATTTATTTGACTTAATACTTGAATTTTATTTGAGCCTTATTTGAAATATTTGGACGTTTATGCCCTTCTTGTTGTTTTTAATCTGTTTGCCTCCGTTCTCGTTTTTTATTTTTGTGATTATGTGATATGTATGATTTATGTATGTGATGAATGCGTTTTTATATTCGTTGCATGATTTTGTGTTCGTTTGATACGATTTTCGAACCATTTTATTTGTTAGGGACTTAAGGGCCTAACTTGTTTTAGCGTACCTTGGGTTCCGGAATGCGTAACTTGAGATCGGGAATTCGGATTCAAATTCCAGAAGCAACGTCGGAGGGTTAGTGTATGAGCCAACCGTGAAAGCACGGGCTGACGGGTAACTCTGCACTCCCCTCACATTGTTGGGATGACCCCTGAATCCACTGGGAGATTAGTGAAGGAAGGAGTTCCGGGTATAGGGAATCATGAACCCTATACTCACACTGATTGGATGGCGGGGCCTTGCAACCCCCTATCACCCGGAGGAAGAAGGAGTTATTGAAATTGTTAATTGTGCACTGAAATTGATTGCTTGATCACTTAATCAACTAAAATTGAATTATTGTACACTGTTGGAGAAAGGTTGGAGAATTGCCCTCACTCGCCGGGCCACTGATTGATTGAACTGAATTGTACTGAATTGATTGAATTGTAAATTAATTAGTTGTAATCTCGGGCAAGTTCTATCTTATTCTTGAACTTATATTGTTTCCTTTTATAAAATCTTACCCGAGATTATAGCTTGCATGGTAATTGCGCGTATATTTATTAAACCCCTCACTCAGTCTTTCATAGACTGACACCTCACATTTTCAGGTATTGCAGGTCGAGTGCTAGGCGGGATTGAGTCGAGTTTTGCTTCTTTTAGGTCTAGCATTTGTCACTCTCATGTTCTATGTACATTATTGATAGAATCTTCTCTTATGAATTGTTTTGGTATCTATGTATATTATGACTTATACTTGGGAATGTAATTACGGAAAGGTTGAACATGGAATCGAAAATGGATAATGAAGTGAATGTATATTGATATGCTTCCGTTTATTGTACGCATGTTGGTATATAATTGAGGGTTAGTCCCGCCTAGTTAGGGAGTTGTTTTTTTATTATCTTCCGTTCGCTATAGGCTTGATTCATGTATGGGTGCTCGTTCCATATGTGGATTGAACTATAGTGCGAGGGATGTGGCTACCTAGCGTTTCGGGTGCTACAGGTTAGCGCAAGCGGGCTTCCCCTTGACGGAGCTGGCATGTTCGGTGCCTTGTTTTCCCATGCCGGCGCCAGAGCCTCCGCCCTGCATTGCTCAGTATAGGCGGTCAGATCCGCCTCAAATAGTATCACCTGACTAAGCGCACTGGGACTGGCTTCCCCCGAGGGTATTGAGATCGGCGAAGATCTCCTCGTCGTTCTCGTCGTAGACTTGGCGTCCCTGACGGGTCTGTACCATGATATCAGCTGTGTAAAGGCTTTTACAAGTTGAAAGAAAAGGCTTTTTGTTTAGAGTTTCCCAAAGACGGTGCCAAGATAATGGTGTCAAAATCTGGCTATGTACGGATCGGCAGACTTAGACTCCCAATCACCCAAGATATTTGTTTGCGTGAAGCAAATCTGATCCTTTCCCGGGCTAAAAAGGAAGAACGAACATGAGCTCAAAGGCCAAAACAGGGGAATACGGGGGTTGGACCCGTTTTGGCACTCCGACGTTCAAGTCAACTAAGGCTCTAGGTCGATAATGCTAAGAGAATATGGACTCAGAATGTAAAGGAAAGCCTACCCTTCTTAGTGATGGAGATGAGTTTATATAGCGAGGAGAAGGCCTTGTTGCATGCAAGTACACCATCAGAAAGGTGTGGATCTTGTCTGTTGAGAAAGGGAGACCAACTGTGTCCGGAACAATGCTTTACGGCAAAAGCACTGTTCTCCTGCTCTTGCAGAGATGCCTGACACCGTACTTGGTGCGACCGCAATTAATGCGGCCAGCAGTGGGTGGTACCAGCATTTAATGCCCTTGTACTGTAGCGTGCGTGTCGGCCTGTTGCCTGGCTCGAGGGATCGTGGTCGGGAACCTCTCTGGATCGAGTCTCACCCAACGCGGCGAGTACAATTGCTTTTCCTCAAAGGGGGCCATGTGCTGGCTCGATAAGAGGGAGATGACTGGGTCAGATGCAAGTGCTGGCCTGTCAGTTCTCCCAATGTGGTAAGGACACGTGGTGCCTAGTCATAGCTCCTGATTTTCCCCTTATCAAATATAATATTTATGAACGCATAATGATATAAAAAATAGTTTGTTAAGTAAGTTATTCTATATAAATTTCTAATATTTTTTTGATTTATTTTAATATAATATTTATAATTAAAATAAATTCAAAAAATTATATTATATTTTAATTATAAATATTATATTACAATAAATCAAAAAAGTATATTTATATTTTAATTATAAAAATTATATTACAATAGATCAAAAAATTATATTTATATTTTAAATATAAAATATTATACAATAAATAACAAAATTTATATATATATTTTAATTATAAATATTATAATAAAATAAATCAAAAAAATATTAAAAATTCATTTAAACTAACCAAGCCAGTTAACAAACTACTTTTTATATTATTATCTATCCATAAATATTATATTTTAAATTAATAAATATATCAATAAAGAATAAATCAATATAAACATATATTTTAAGTTATAAAATCAACTGTTTGTGTGGGGTTGCGTGTATGTGTGTGGGGGGGGGGGGGGGGGGAGTGGGCGGGTTGTTATTTTAATTTTTGTTTTATATATGTGTACTAATCACCAAAAAAAAAAAAAAAGGACTAACGGCTCTTAACTCCTTTTGGGACTAATAGTGTATTTTTTTGTGTTTGGGACTCAATCGATCAAAAATGAAATCTCGGGGACTACAAAAAATTTTACGGGACGAAAATTTTTTTTACCTATAAACTGTGGGACTAAAAATGAAATTTTCTCATATATTTATCTATATACAACATAAAACACTAGGAAATGTCTCACATTTTTTAAACTCATTAACAGAACACCAATAAACATTGTTACACGGAAATGATACTATGGATACCTATAATGCACGGACACTCCGAATTTTTGTCCCGTGCAGTGTCGGACACGTGTCGGACACGGACACGGCTCCGACACAGCAACGACACGTGTCCGACACGGCAAAATGTGTCCAAAAATAAAAAAAAAATTCCGACACGCCGGGGACACGGCTCGGACACGGCTCAAGACCTATCCGACACGGCTCGGACACTCCAACATGAAAAATTCAAAAAAAAATAATTTTTATTTTATTTTTCCTCAAAATTTGAGGATATAATTTATTTTTTAAAAAATAATTATATAAATTTGTTAAAAGATGTATAGTATTAATTTAAATTCAATATAATATTTATTTATTTTCATATATTATTATATAAAAATATATTAATGTTATTTGTAATTACTGTAAATATTGAATTGAAAAACGATGTATGTTATTTAAATTTGTAATATTGAATATTTGTATCAATATTTTATTTTATATATATATATATATATATATATAATTTATTTATATATAATATAGCCGTGTCGAAGCCGTGTCGTGTCCTAAATTTTTTAAAAAATCCGTGTCGCCGTGTCCGTGTCGTGTCGTGTCCGTGTCGCCGTGTCCGTGTCTGTGCATCATAGATGGATACCTTTTGGAAAATAGCACATAATATATGTCCAGAGTTTTGTGGATTAGACACTCAAGAGACAAGAGACAAGATTTCTTATTTCTAAAAGACAAGAAAACATAACAGAATATCATTTAGCAAATATCCAAATAACTGATTTATGTTATATAAATCTGTTCACGTGTAGTATGATATGTACACTACGAAAAAACAGACATTTTTAGACGAACTTTTCAGACGAACTTCGGACGAACTTCCTTTTGAAAAAGGTAATTTTCGACGAACTTCCGGCGAACTTCTGACGAACTTCAAGTCGTCTGAAAAACTCCGGACTTTCCCACCACATTTCCGATGAATATATATTCCGGTGAACTTTCCAACCACTTTCCGGTGAAAAATTATGTCGTCCGAAATCAATTGACTTCCGATGAACTTACAGACCAAAATACCTTGACCAAAAATTGACCGTCTTATGTTTTCGACGAATTTTCGACGGAATATAGCACTTCAAAATTTCCGACCATTCATATTCCGACGAACTTCGCGACGAACTTTCCGACGAAATTTTTTTTTAGACGAACTTTTCAGAGTTTTATTTTTTTAATAATATTTTTCAGATGAACTTTCAAAATTTTATTATTTTTAATGATAAATTCAGACGAATTTTTTCATCGCAAATTCGTCGGAATTGTTTTTTTTTAAATATTTTATAAATTTTGATTTTTAACGTGCTTTTAATACAATTTTCATCAATTGTATCCATATAAAAACAATGACCAGAAATTTAACAATATAGACAGATCCAACAACATTTTAATTGCAATTAATTCCTTCAACGATAAATCCGTACAAGAAAATGACAAATTCTAACAAATTAAGAGTTTTCAAATAATAAAAAGAGTACTAGAAATTTAAAATAGACAGGATAATGTTCCACTTCAAAAAGATCACTTGCTTCTTCTAAAGACATTTTCAATTGCTTCTTCTAAACACCTCGCCCTTCTTGTTTAGCCTCCCAACAACTTGATGCCATAATTTTTCATCGGTAGGTAAGTTAGCTCTCCCCTCCTCATTAAGTAGAGCTGCTTGTTGGTTTTTAATCTCTTTCAATTTCTCGTAGTTTTCCTATATTAATATACCATATATTGGTCATCATGATTTGAATAAAGATTACAATAAATGATTAACTACTCAAATATAGTCAAACAATTAAACTTACCCATGCCAAGCGTGAACGCTCGCCAACCCTTCTATCTCCACCAAAATCATCACTCTCATGGCGTATGACCCTATTTTCCTTCTCACTCTGCAATTAATTTATACGTAATAGTATATTTAGTCAAACAACAAATACAATTTAAAATATTTGCAAGCGAATGACTTATCAATCTTTTTCGAAGAGTAGCAGACGACGATGGTTGTGGAGAAGGAGCCATTAACCGCGATGGAGAAGGAGATGGTGATGGTTGTTGAGAAGGAGGCACTGATTGTGGTGGAGAAGGAGCCAATAGAGAAACTAGATCAGTTAAATGATAAAATCAAGTATCTATAAGTTAAATAAAATCCATCACTAGCAGCTAATTACTTTGATTCATATCAATATTGCATAAGGTAAGATGCTTTCTCTTTAGCTGATGAATAATTACTTAAGCTTATAGATTCAGAGGTCCATCTTTTTCTCAACTATTGCAATGAGCATAACACTATTTCATCCTTCTGAAATTAATACAAAACAAAGACATAAACACACATCTCAATCAACATACAACAGTTAATACAACAAGATTGTAGCCAAGTTTCACACAACAAAATAATAGAGGATTAGATCTTTAGCTCAGAGTCGATTATTGCAAAAGCTTTAGAGATAATCAATCCACCCAGCATTAAGTTACAATATGATTAATAATAGGACATGAATACTTTTAATTTAATTAAAACTTCCAAGTTTATCCACAATTCATAGTTTGATCATTTAATTTAATAGGCATATTCTTTTCCTCCAACATAAAACAATGACTGCACACTTTCTTAACACATTATTTGTGAATATTATTGAATGGAAACAAGAGAAAGTAAGAACCATTCAGTTACAGCAGCAATCTCAGCACACAATAAAAATCAATTAACAAAAAATAGGAATCTCAGGCAACAAACAGAGATTACGACATTATGCCCCTTATAATTAACACTTGATAGTAGGAAAGAATATCCTTTACAAACAAGAAAGATGATCCTCATAAGATAACTAGGACAAGAGCTGTGCAGTCCTCAACCATAACATTAAGATTTTAGAGGAAGTCTTTGTTATTTTATCTAACCGAAAGAAGAGTTACTGACTAACAGAAAAGAAATCATCACCAGAGTTTGCTACTTTTTGCACAAAGTTATACTTTAACACTTAATAAGCTTCTACCAAATTTTCAAGTTCAACAATTCAGTGGGGAAAATGGGGATAAAACCTAAATATTAAAAATAAATTGATAGATTGTGAAACAACTAGCACATAAATACAAATCCTGACTAAATTTATAGAGACGAGTAACAATACTTACTTCTAAGAGCAAGCGATTCTTAGGAACAACTTGGCCACCTCTGCTTGAAAAATCCCCAAAATCCATCAAAAAATTATGAAAAATTTATTTCTACCAAAGTAAAACTCTAGAGGAAACAAGGAAATAATGCGGAAAATAGTAACTAAATCGAAAAAGCTATCTAAGAGTCCTTCGTGTAGTTGGCATGATTTTTGAATCTCATGAACAAGAAAAACCTTTGTGTAATAAGTTAAAGTACCGAACAAAATCAAAAGAAACATACCCAAAGTTTTAGTTGTTTCAACAGGCTCAAACACATAGATAGAGCTGATGAATCTTACTTATAGTTTTGTTACTTGGAGTTCTCCATACACCAAATCCGTCTCCTGCACCAAAAGAAATACGTAGAAAACCCCAAGAATTCCCAATTCTGTCAAAATCAAAATTTAGACACATAACATGAAACTTAGAAACAAAGAATTAAACAAGTTTTCAGAACGAGATCTCCTTCTTTTCACCTGTGTTTCAGAATCTATCAAGAATGAAGTCTTACACAAGTTTATTAAAGCATTTACACAACCTCTCTTGTTCTTATTCAAGATTATGTTTACAACACCACTTAACATAAAGACAAGAAACCAATTTTCATTCTTTAATGATACAATGAACTAATCATGAAAGGCCCAAATCATATCAGATGAACAACAAAGCTAAAGTCAAGCACAATTGTCAAATTCAGGAGCAATTTAAATCCCAAATTACATACATAAAAATGGAAATGAAAAAACACCTTTTTGGATCGCGAACAAGGTATGCAAGGGCTGGATTTGGAAGGTTATATTTCCTTAATACTCAGAAGGTTCCTCCCTTACTAGTTCTCTGATATTCTTACAACAATTAATTCAAAAAACCAAATCTTACAGACAAATTTAGAAATTTCTACTTATAAAGTTCAAACTTCACATAAACAAAAAAGGATTTTGACTTAGGAATTTTGAGCAATCTGAGATGAGCGGAAAAAAATAAAATGAAAAAGAAGTGATGGCGGCTGTCCGACAAAGGAGGTGGCATCGACGGCACAACAGAGAGCTGGCAAAGGCGTCGGAAAGTTTCGACGGTGGCGACGGGATGGCAGAGAGGGACGATTTTGGAGGAAAACATTTTGAGTGAGACGCGGCATCTCAGATGTTGAACGATTTGGGGGGCAAAGAACAATGAGAGATTGAGAGAGGCGGGTGAGTGAAAACCAAATTAGGGCTCAAGAATTAAAATTCTCAGACAAACTTTTCGCCGGAATTTTGCCGCAGTTGAAAAATGTGACGGACGAATTTCTGACCAAAGTTCATCTGAATTTCATGCTAAAAATTTTTAGAAATATTTTAGACGACATTGTTGTTTGAAATTCGTCTCCCATTTAGTTTTAGTTGTGTTTTATTTCAGATGAACCCTTTCGTCGCCATTTCGTCGAAATCATCCGACGCCATTCAGACGGGAGTTCGTCTGAATTTTAATTTACAATAATAATTATAAATTTCAGGCGAAAGGTTGGTCGCAAAGTTCGTCTTAAAATATAATTTTTAAACAAATAAAATTAAATAAAATTTTAGTTCGTCTGTATTTTGTCGAAAATTCATCAAAAATTTATATTTTAAATGAAAAATAAAATATTATGAGTTTCATCGGAATTTCATCGGATTATCGTCGAAAATTTACAGACGAAAAAAGTTCGTCGAAAAAATTCGTCAGAAAACGACTGTTTTCTTGTAGTGGTACTACTATATTTTGTCAGGAGAGACTAAAGAAAAATATTTATCTCCCTACATTAACAATTTTACCATATCCAGCTCGACAAATATATCATGCAGATTTTAAAAAGCAAGTAAGTGAAGGGTTTTTAGCGGAAACATTAGCAATAGCAAAATACATTGTAGATAAATTTATAGTAGATAAGTATTTTGAAAGACAATTAAATAACACGATTAATAATAAGATTACAATTTGTTGTCAAGGGAATTTCTGAGTACTACAAACATACGGATATAGACAACCATATGAAAGGATAATAAAATATAGAAAAAGACATAATACATATAGATGGAGAACGAAACCTACAAAATTGATACATAATAATAAATATAAATTTAAAGAAAAACGAAGATGATTTTTTTTTAAAGAAAGAATACAAACCCAAAAATAAATATTGTCTTGAAGGAAAAACAATATGTCAATATTGATTATGCTATGAAGAAGGATACTATGCAAACAAATGTCCAGAAAAACAAAAAGATAAAAAGAGAATAAATAAACTTCATTTAGCTCAAAAATATAACCTACAACTTATAGAAGAAGATTATTCTGATTTAGAAGATATATGCAATAGAAACAATTATAGAATCAAAAATAAATTACAGTTTAGATGAGGAATTCTAATGCTACATTTATAGAAGTAAAGATAAAATAAAAAACACTTAAGGGATTTATAGATATAGGAGCTAATTTATGTTTTGCCTCACCAGCACTTAGAATATTCGCTTTAACTATTTCAAAGGGGTTCTTTTCTTGATGTGCCTCTTTGAGAAAGACTCTCTTTACAAGTGGTGCAACTACAATGCCCACTTCAATTCTTTTCAATAGTTAAAATATTCAAATGGACTAAACTTCACCGACCATTAGAAATAATAATAGCCTATACTAGTCACTATTATATTTGGTATATCACATAATTAGAAAAAATTTGGATACAAGAATATTGTTTTATTATACCATAAATATATAAACATGAAACAGGATTACCATTTTTCGTAGGAAATAATTTCTTAAAACGATACAAACCTCTTTGTCAAGATTTTAATTATATAACGCTAAAGCACCTGTTGTAAGAAAATTGTCTCGGAAAAATGAAATACCAATGGTAAAAATTGAAAGCAAGACCTTATAAAAAAATTATTTATATTTTTTTTTGTTCTAAATAATTTAGAATATCTAGTACTTAACCATAAACTAATATTTTTCATAAAAATAAATCTTGAAAAAGAAATAGAAAAAAGATTAGAATCTGTTACTATTGAAGATCATTTAGGTAAAGATAAGAATAATAATTATATGATTGTTGAAATTAAACTTAAAGATTTCTCAGAAGAAGTAAATGTGAAAAAGAAGAAACAAATGTGAAAAACAACATTCTTTATTCCAAAAAAGATATTGATGAATTTAATGAAAAATGTAAATAAGTCTTAAAAAAAGGATTAATATCTGAAAGTAAAAGTCCATGCAGTACCTGCATTTTATGTAGAAATTAAAATAAAAATGAAATAAAACAAGGAAAAACACGAATAGTCATTAATTATAAAAAATTAAATGAAAAAATATGGGAGATGCATATAAACTACCTAGAGCTGATTACATGAAAGATAGGTTGAAAGGAAATACATGATTTCGTACGCTACAAGCTAAATCAGGATATTGACAACTAAAATTACATGAAATTACAAAACCTTTAACACTTTTTACATGTCCTCCATAAAAACATTATCAATGGAACGTTTTGCCTTTCGATCTAAAACAAGCATCTGAAATATATCAAAGATTTATGGATAAAATTTTTGAAGGATTAGAAAATATTTGTCTTACTTATATCGATGATACTTTTATTTTTAGCAATCATGATAATGAAAACATTTGAAAAAATTAAAAATGGTTCTAAATCGATGTAAAGATGAGACTAAGAGAGTGTTTGCAAACTCTACTCCATAAGCAAAAGTTACAGTTGTAAAATTTTGTAGTATTAAAAGCAGTGAATGTTTGGATTAAAAAGTGAAAAGTAGTAAAAAAATCAGTTGAGTGTTTGCAGAGAAAAATTAAGAATCACTTTTAATTTTTATTATTAAATTTCTAAATTACCCCTAAAATTTTAGCAATTTTTATAGGTGAAATTGTTCTTTCAACAAATGTACTTTTAATTAATATTTGTGTAGTTGAAATATGTATATATCCTATTTCACTTGGTTTATATCCTCCTTTGTTTATTTTTCTTATTATATCTAATTTGTTTATTACATAAATATCTTGTAAACCTTTTGCAGTAGAAATTTCGATAGTGTTAGGGAAGTTTTAATTAAACTATATGTAGTGCAAGTGTACACAAACAATTGTAATACATAGGCATCAATTCCAAAAAGAAGGGAAAAATCAACCAATCCTTTTGTACTTTCCTTAATAAACCAATTCAATTATTAAGGGGAATTTTCTAACAACTACCAATTGCAAGGAAACAATCAATTGCAAAGTAATAAACACTCAATAATAATTAAAAAGTAGTCAGGAAATAATAATTTCATGGATTCTGATGTCGATTGATTGCTCAATGAATGTTTTTATTTTCACAATCATCATCACTTAGATATGTGCTAGTCTTTCCCGAGATTAAACACGTGTGTCTAATCAGTTTATAATGCTTACTCTCGTGATCCAATATCATACCAATTAAACCAATTAATCAAATAGTTGTAATTAACTACCAGTGGCTCAAGCATACACTAATCAACTACCAATTGCTCAGGTTCAAGTTAAATCTTTTTATACTCGAAACACTAAGTGTTATGAAACTCGCTCCAAATTTAAAAGTATCATTGAATTATATAATAAATTCTAAAACTACACATTAAAAGTGATCAGGCTTTAAAAGTATCATTGTAGGCTTCTAGCAGTGGCTCAAGCATACACTAATCAACTACCAATTGCTCAGGTTCAAGTTAAATCTTTTTATACTCGAAACACTAAGTGTTATGAAACTTGCTCCAAATTTAAAAGTATCATTGAATTATCAAATAAATTCTAAAACTACACATTAAAAGTGATCAGGCTTCAATTTGTAAAATAATCAAATTTCATAACTTAAAAACCATACAACTCATTGAAGCAATTCATCAAACATTTATATCCAATCCATTATTATCCCATTGACTAGGAAAATTAGCTACACATATTTAAAACAGAACAACGAGATTAAAGTCTAAAATACTCATGATATAAAATTCAATAGCAAACATTCGAATCAAATCCAAACATAAACAAGTCTGAAAAATTGAATTAAGACATTAGCTTACATACTCTTGAAGAGAAAACTAAAATGATACAGAACAGAAGAATTATTCGTGACGAAAGAAGACGCAAAATTGTTTCTCCTCTTCTCTCTTCATCCAGTCCACTTCTCTGAACTCTCTACAGCTGCTATCTCTCTCTAGGGCTCTCCTCTCAACTAGGGTCAGGTGTCTTTAAATACCCGTATGAAAATAAAATCCAAAAATTGTGAATTAATTTTGTCAGTGTCGTTCACAGCCGCCAATAGCTCAAGCCATATTCATTCACGGTTGCACCTCTTAAAGAAGCGTTATCGCATTTCTCTCTCACTCACGGGCATTAATGTAACGCCACGATTTCTAGACAGTCAGGTACGCTCGACACGTGTGGGTTTCGAGCGTTAGGATTTTATTTTATTATTTTCGTTTATTCACTTTATACGTGTTACATTAATTTTATAAATTATATTTTAAACGTGATTACACGAAAATATGTGAAAATGTGTTAAATTGTGAATTATTGTACCATTGGAATTTAATTGCTACGTGGAATAATTACCGAACCTGATTTAATTACTTAATTGTCCTTAATTGATCATTTATATAAATTAGAGGATAGAATTGCATGATTACTTCTTGGACTAAATTGATCAATTCGTAAACTTTGCATCCTTAATTGCATAACTTATAGAACTTGGAGGATTTAATCACAATTACTATATTTTTCCCCAAAATATATCGTTATATGCATCTCTCCCATACTCTTCATTCATTTTCATCAAAAATCATCTCCCATAATTGCTTCTTACCTCTACCGAACCAACACCATGAAGAGGCAAGGAGGGAATCATCATCTTCAAGCTAGAATTGGCTAAGGAATTTCATAATTCAAGCTCAAGCATCCATATTCATCATCTTCTTCCATTTTCTTCAACTCAAGATGCATGTAAGCTTGATTGTGTGATTTCTTGCTATGTTATATGAAGCTAGGGTTTGAGGTTAAATGGAATATTATGTGCTTTAGATGTCAGAAGCATGATTAGGAGCTTTAAACTTGAATTGGTGCTTGAATTCTTGAGATTTATGAAGATATATGATGAATCCTTATTTAGGTAGAAGTTGGTGATTATGATGATTAAGGCATGATTGGTGTGTTTATATTGGGTTTTATTATACTATAAACATGTATACATATTTCCTTTCATGAATTATAACATTTGAGAATGATTTATGAGTGTTTGATGGAGATTTAGAGGTGTTCGTGCATCCCCTGTTCTTCTACTCTGTTTTCTGCATCTTCTGCGAAACGGGAACGGCCCTTCCCGTTCCCTTTGTATTGGGGAACGGCCGTTCCCATGGTTTGAATGATGTGCATGGCGGCGAGGACGGGAACGACCCTTCCCGTTTTGGCTTATAAGCCGAAACGGCCGTTCCCATCTTCGGGGAGCGACTTCGGGGAGCTGGGAACGGCCCTTCCCATTTTGAACTAAGGCCGGAAAGGCCGTTCCCAGGCCTCTGGAGAGGCAGAAACATTCTGCATAAAATTGGAAATTTGGAGTTTAACTCCAATGATTTATTTGACCCCAAATTGTTATTATATGATTAATTACTTGCCAAAACATGATATTTACATGCTACATTGTATATTGCACGATGTCTCGTTACCTGATCATGCCGTGCGTCTTATGGGGTAATATTCTTGAATTGTGGTCTTATGCACATACATTGTCTCGTTTCTTGTCCAGTTCTTCTCCAGGGCGGAGATTATTGATCATGAGCACGTTCACGTATCCATGAGTCGTCGGGTCGCCTGTCAGGTGAGGTTTAATTCTAGTTATATTGAACCTATATAACCCTTACGTGAGTTTTCGGCCAAAAGGTAATTATATCTACAATTTCCATAAAATATTCATGAGTACAATCAAGCCATGTTTCACGCAAGCAAGTCATGTTCATGAAAAGCAAGCCATGTATCGTGCATGTTTTAGGCGAGTAGCATGACCGTTCACGTTGGGCCCGAGGATAGTGGCTTGAGCCAACCGGGAAAGCAAGGGCTGACGGGTAACTCTCGTGCTATCCTCACCACATTGGGATGACCCCTGAATCCGCTAGGAGATTAGTGGAGGAAGGAGTTTCGGGCTTAGGGATTCATGTACCCTCTTCTCAACACGTCGTGGATGGTGAAGGCTAGCTACCTTCCCATCATTGGAGGGAGAAGGAGACTGGGGATGGGTCCGGCACCACGGATTGTCATCGGGTTATTGCATGATTTCCATTCCATGAATGTGTTATTTGATTACATTATCGTACGATTGCACGGTAATTGAATTGCATGACCACCTATTGATTAACAATTAAGCAAGCATGTTTCATGTACATTGGAGTAAGGTTGGAGACCGCCCTCACTCGCCGGGGCCATGTATTGATTGCATGAAATGATCAAGTATTTAATATTGATAGTTGTATTATCGGGCGAAGATAACTTATTATTGAACTTATATATTTATCTTTTATGAAACTTTACCCGAGAATATAGCTTGCATGTTAACTACGCAAATATCTATTTAAACCCCTCACTCGGTCTCCACAGACTGACGCCTTCACCTTTCAGGTTATTGCAGGTTCAGGCTAGGCCGGAGTCGAGTCGAGTCCAGTCCATGTAATCGAGTCAAGCACGGTCCATATTATTTATTATGGTCTTAGTGTTATTATTCCAATTAATTGTTATATATATTCGGAGATGATAAGGTATTGATATGTAAACTAGTATATACGTTATGTGACAAATAATTAATGTCATAGCATGTTTAATCATTATAATTGCAAGTTAATTGATTATGCTTCCGCTTTATTTATTGCATGTAAGAGTTAGTCCCGCCTAGCTCGTCGTTTTATTGCATTGTCACCCTTTCGCTATAGGTTAGTTCATGTACGGATTACCCGTTTCGTGCGTGGATCGACCTATAGTGCGGGGGTGTGGCATCTCCACGTGTAGGGGTGCTACATCTAAGTTGGTATGAGAGTCCGGTTGTAAAATCGAGGTTCTAGTGTCGTGTCGAGTCAAGTCTAGGTCGTACGGCATAGGAAACTAATTGTCAATTTGAGAGTCTTGCATATTATTTGAATTTCTTGATCTACTTGAACTTACATGAATTTATTGGAATCAATTGAATTACTTGACGACTTGTATATTGCATTGATTTATACTATTAAGTGTCAATTGATTGATTTTAGATTGTTTGAAATCTATATGATCAACGTGTTTTATCTTAACCATTGATGAATTACGTGTTGCATTTTCTACTAAATTCTCGTTATCGGCATCAATTATGTGACACTTATGTGACATGAGCACACCTTACCCACACGCATTTCTCTTCAAAGGAATTTGTGAGTTACAGGTTATGGAAATAATATCAAACCACGGCCAATCGTTCAACAATTTCGGTCTACTACAAGGTTTCTTCTTTAACTTTGGAAAGGGTAAGAAAGCGTGCCGGAAACTCATATAAGGATTCGGGAGTCATCATCCTTTCTAGTGGGTTGAAAATTGAAGTGATGGGACCCGAAAAAGAAGAATCAAGCGTGGGAACTATTTACAAGATTCGAGGGGTTGGAAAAAAAATATATATATATATATATCGAAGATGTAGGCCGAAAATTCTAACAACAAGGAAGATGTATTCTCGGGGAGTTGATGATGAAGGGATTCAAAAGAGTATCAATTATGATATGGTTGAATTGGTAGATATGGAGCAACAAATGGAAACAATAAAGAAAGGCAAGGGGATGACGAGGGTGACTACCGGGATTACCGTTAGAGACTAATTCCTTGGAAAATGTCAAGATATCGATGGGATGGGTGAGAATGGAAGCAATTGAATTCAAGAAGTATCATCTCAGATTTTAAAATTTCCAAAAGTTCTACCAGGAAATTTTTGACTAAGGAATAAATTATGGAAAAGGGGTTCGGAAACTAGTTGGGCAATAATAACCGAGGAGAAGTGGGGTTCAAGAAAACTCAAAATAAAGTCCCGGAAATGTACAAGTCTAGATTGGAGAAATTTAAAGATTTAGAAGACCGTGGATAAACAACAAACAACCAACAATCCGAGGCAAGTCTAGAATACCAAAACCAAGAAAAAATTGCCGGGATAAAATTTCCCCTACTACGGTGACAGGTTCAATGCATTCATAAACACGTGCATCGTGTTTATTAATTAATTACTCTTGTTTATATATGTTGTCATACTTGTTGTTTATGATTTTATACTTGATGTGTTAAATGTGTTATTTAAATTATGTAAATTAATTGAACTTCTCCGTGTATACATATATGTCTTTAAATTAATATAATTGGTTTAACGTGTTGCATTTAAAATTATTTGTCAGTGTAATATGTGCAATAACATTTTAACCGGCATGCATTATTTAGTGTTTATTGTCAATAGGCTCTCCCTATTTTCTGCCCAATCACTGCTCGATCCATTTCTACCAACTCGAGTTAACGAAGGGTATCTCTTAGCCATCGAGTATTATGTTGGTAGCCGGGTCATCCGACTCTGCTTGAAGTCTAGTAATATTTTGGGATCCGTGGTTTCTTCTACCCTCAGAAATTTGCCAGCATCTTGGAAATACAGTGGTGCAGGAGAATGAACTTTCCTTGCTTCAGGTCATGGTGTTGATCTTGCAGATGTCAACTCTCGGGAAGTAATAGGTGGCAAGTACATGAATAGTGCATTTCATGGATAGTAGGAATCTACAACCCTTACCTAAAGGACTTTAATGGCTGATCATGTTTTGTTGGATTGTGGGATGTCTGAACATTTTAGTTATCAAATCAGATGGTAGTAGTTGGTGAGCTTCAAGTTGAGTATGTCGTGAACCGCAAGTAGGACAAGGAAAGGTTACGGGATTCAAATCAGTAGAGAAGCTTGCAAATGGGAAAGAACAGAACAAACTTAAAGAATTAGAAATTTCCAATTTCTTAAGGGGGAGAGAGTCGGTCGGGGAAACCTCAAGAAAATTTATTCTTCCTGGAGCCTTTATCAGAATCATGTGAAGGAAGTTTCAATACCTCAAGTCTTTTCCTCCCTTTTACACAAAGAAAAGTCCCATCATCGACGGCATCTTTGATGTATTACTGTTCTCAGAATGTAGATGCTTTGGAGTGGTGTGTGTAGTCTCCGGATATCAGTTGACTCAGTAAATAAAAAAGGATTCACCTCGGTTCATGTTGGAGCTTTCTCCAAGTTAAAGATTGTCTTGGTTATAAATAGGGTAGCCGAGGTGAGCTAGAACTCTATGCGAATCGTCCTCTTCAAGTGTTGCCTCCGTCGCCTCCATAGCTGTTCCGGGTTGCCGTGAACATTTCAGAGAAGATTGAAGATTGAGTGATCCTCTCCTTCATCGAAGATTGATCCTCTCTTTCAAGATATTCTACAGAATTGTTGGGTATGTCATCAAATTTCAGGGATCGTATGGAAGATATTTTTCTAGGACCTAATCTCTTCGGTTTCTATACAAGTGTGCTTGCTGAATTACTCTCACGGGATAACGACTTTGATCTTTTCCGCATTAAACATTCGCCTTGAAAGGAAACCTTAATGAAATGGACAAGGGAATAAGAGCTCAACTTTCGGATTTCAAATAAAGAGTTTAAGATCTTTGCTTTGGGAAAATGTTTACCTTGATTACGGAGGGTGAGGAGATGGTAAAACCTATTCCCTCTGTTTGTCGGATAAGAGCTTGCTTAGAGCATAAAGCCAATCTTTTAAGCTTGAATGTACAATCACTTCCTAATAAGAAAACCAAGGTTACTTTCGATGCCAAAACCCGAAAATGGATGTGGTAATGGGTTTAAGAAGGGTGCAACCGGTAAATCTGAGGTTAAAAACGGGTATGAAGATGTGGTAATTAATGATGATTTACGGATTATGTTAGAAAATAACATTGGAACTAAGATGACTATCAGGAATGGGACTATCAAGCCGTGGCGGTACAAAGCGAGAAAAATCTCAATTAAAGAATCAAGTATGCATCCGAATTATTCAAGTGCAAGAACTTCAACCCTTGGTGAACGGTACATTTAATCATGCATACCACGTGCACCATTATCTTATTATTATTTTTTTACTATTATTATTTTATTATTCTTGTATAAGATTCATTGTTTACTATTAATTGTTTATGTGAACAATAAATTTCATAACTAATATTTGCTACCTGATCCTTGTGTGTTACTTGTAAATATTTACCTGAGCGCTCGCTTGAATTTTATTTTATGTGTGTGAGAGATGGGGATTCTCTCAGGGTTATCAAGAGACGGAGTTCTCTTGTTTCTTGCTCGAGAGACGGGGTTCTCTCGTTAATTGTTTGAGAGACGGGGCACTCTCAATATTTTCAGCTACGTGTCAGCTTGTTCTAGTGGAAGATTAGGTTTTCTTCCGAGTGTTTAAGCTCCGGAAAGTCGAGGGTCGTGATCTCACACATTGGAGGACCTTGTGGATTGAAGATCTCTTTCGGACTAATCCCTGACGGGGAGTAGCTAACCCGCGTGGGATGAACACTTAAGAGCCAATTAAATACCAGTAATTCCGGATAATGAATCCGTCTTTGTATTGGGGAACGGCCGTTCCCGTATTTTGAATGATGTGCATGGCGGTGAGGACGGGAATGACCCTTCACGTTTTGGCTTATAAGCCGGAACAGCCGTTCCCATCTTCGGGGAACGACTTCGGGGAGCTGGGAACGACCCTTCCCATTTTGAACTAAGGGCCGGAAAGGCCGTTCCCGGGCCTCTGGAGAGGCAGAAACATTCTGCATAAAATTAGAAATTTGGAGTTTAACTCCAATGATTTATTTGACCCCAAATTGTTATTATATGATTAATTACATGCCAAAACATGATATTTACATGCTACATTGTATATTGCACGATGTCTCGTTACCTGATCATGTCTTGCGTCTTATGGGGTAATATTCTTGAATTGTGGTCTCATGCACGTACATTGTCTCGTTTCTTGTCCAGTTCTTCTCCAGGGCGGAGATTATTGATCATGAGCACGTTCACGTATCCATGAGTCGTCGGGTCGCCTGTCAGGTGAGATTTAATTCTAGTTATATAGAACCTATATAACCCTTACGTGAGTTTTCGGCCAAAAGGTAATTATATCTATAATTTCCATAAAATATTTATGATTACAATCTAGCCATGTTTCACGCAAGCAAGTCATGTTCATGAAAAGCAAGCCATGTATCGTGCATGTTTTAGGCGAGTAGCATGACCGTTCACGTTGGGCCAGAGTATAGTGGCTTGAGCCAACCGGGAAAGCAAGGGCTGACGGGTAACTCTCGTGCTATCCTCACCACATTGGGATGACCCCTGAATCCGCTAGGAGATTAGTGGAGGAAGGAGTTTCGGGCTTAGGGATTCATGTATCCTCTTCTCAACATGTCGTGGATGGTGAAGGCTAGCTACCTTCCCATCATTGGAGGGAGAAGGAGACTGGGAACGGGTCCGGCACCACGGATTGTCGTCGGGTTATTGCATGATTTCCATTCCATGAATGTGTTATTTGATTACACTATCGCACGATTGCACGGTAATTGAATTGCATGACCACCTATTGATTAACAATCAAGCAAGCATGTTTCATGTACATTGGAGTAAGGTTGGAGACCGCCCTCACTCGCCGGGGCCATGTATTGATTGCATGAAATGATCAAGTATTTAGTATTGATAGTTGTATTCTCGGGCGAAGATAACTTATTATTGAACTTATATATTTATCTTTTATGAAACTTTACCCGAGAATATAGCTTGCATGTTAACTACGCAAATATCTATTTAAACCCCTCACTCGGTCTCCACAGACTGACGCCTCCACCTTTCAGGTTATTGCAGGTTCAGGCTAGGCCGGAGTCGAGTCGAGTCCAGTCCATGTAATCGAGTCAAGCACGGTGCATATTATTTATTATGGTCTTAGAGTTATTATTCCAATTAATTGTTATATATATTCGGAGATGATAAGGTATTGATATGTAAACTAGTATATACGTTATGTGACGAATAATTAATGTCATAGCATGTTTAATCATTATAATTGCAAGTTAATTGATTATGCTTCCGCTTTATTTATTGCATGTAAGAGTTAGTCCCGCCTAGCTAGTCGTTTTATTGCATTGTCACCCGTTCGCTATAGGTTAGTTCATATACGGATTACCCGTTTCGTGCGTGGATCGACCTATACTGCGGGGGTGTGGCATCTCCACGTGTAGGGGTGCTACATTTAATAATTTGAACGTACATCCTTCGCGGTCGCTAACTACTGTACAGTACCGTTTTGCAATGAATCATTCGCAGCTGCTAATTTTCAGAGCGTAATTCATTCTTGCCCGGTAATCATTGTGGAAAATTGCTCTTCTTTGCTTGTTTTGTTGTTTTCACTCCCAGATCGCCAGTTTTGACTTTCAAGTGAAAGTTAACTTAAAAAAGGTATTTTAAGCATTAAATGCTACTCAAATGGCATAAAATCATACGGAATATAGGCGTAAAATATCAAGTATTTAAGCCTAACAGATAGGTGTTTCACAAGTAAATTTTCCATAAAGTGTAATATTTTTTCTACTCCATTTTCTACTTAGATCCGTTTTTATATCTTGCTCATTTGTTAAATTTAGCTCATTTATTCTAACTCTGTTTAGTTTTTTATTATCTAAAAATATATCTTGAGAAAAACATCCATATTCTTCAGTTGTTTCGAATTATTCTACATGATCTATTAAACTGGTGTCTATTTTTGTATTCTAAATTATTACTCTAAATATATTGTAAAAGTGTAAGTGATAAATTCAAAATAAGGTTCATAGTTTTACCTGTTAGCATATTTAATGTACAGTTTTCAAGCATTCCATGTTACATATTTAATCTATAGTCTTCAAGCACTCTATGTTACCTATTTAATCTACAGTCATCAACACTCCATGTTATCTGTTTGTCTTTCTTCAAGAACTTTAGTGTGTAATTATAAGTTTGAAAAGATTTATATGAATTGTTTGGTGTTTGTTTGAGTATCTTACAATCTGCTATTTAGGTTAAAAAAAACTAACATAAGGCAAATAGCTTAAAGGCCTATTTTGAAAACTCAGAGAGTTTGATTATAACAATTTATTTTTCATTCAAGACTTATGAGAGCGAGGTTGTTATGTAGACGCTCGGCCTTATAAAACATGCGCCTAAAGTTCGCTACCGCAAGTTACATTATTCACACTGAAAGTGCATGACAGCTAAAAAGAAAAATAGATAATGACATAAAGCAGAATCATTATTATCTAATGTACGCCAGGGATGATGTATTTGTTTCATTATTGAAGTTTTGACGTCAATGTTGACATTTGCCTCCAATTATAGATCTTACATTATAACTCTTCAGTAATATTGCCATCAGATTTTATTGATTCATCCGAATGGTGGAACTCTTTTGTCTCTTCAACTTTATTTTGGCAAATCTCACGTCCGTGTTCATCTATACCCTCATTGTATTCATAGAAAACGAGTTTGACTTCTTTTGGCATTACCTTCAACTTGTATTTCTCAATTTTGATAAATGTTTTCTCGAAGATATCCATAGTTTTCAATTGTGGCACTGGAATTGTATACTTTGATAGCTCGTATATCAAATAATAATTAGATTTCTAATTAATTTTGACATTATTGCCCTTGTTTATCTTATGTGACAGATGGAATACCATCACCTTGTTTATCCCCTTTAATGTCTTTATCAGTTAAATACAGGGACATTTACCATTTGAGATCGTCAACAAAAATCCCGTGACAGTATACTTGTATTCCTTATTCGCCGATTGTAGGGTATGACAATGTAACTTTGAAGACAAGCTCTTGGTCCAGATTTCCATTTGAAAACTCTCTTGATGTAATCTCTGAATGTTTCTATTATTTTTGGGCTAGATTTCCTGAAATAATTTGCAGTTTTATAATAAAGGGTATCAATGAATACGAGTATAAAGAATTGGTAGATCAGATCTAGATCTGCATTTTCCAAAATGATGACCTTTGGGCGATTCCTATTCACAGGGTGCCATATTTGAAATTTATCTATTTTTGGGTTGTATTCAAGGATACATTTTTATCGGGAGTTGAATTTTTGTTTAGTGGGTTGTATTCGGGCCTCTTTTTGGGATAGTGTCTGACCTCGGTCCATAGAGTTTATGGTTAAGCTTGTTGTAGGCATGTTTCCTGTTATTCTTATTTTTTCTTTCTGGTTAGGTCGGGTTTGGAGATTGTTTTTGTAGGTTTTTGTTTCTTCAAGGGCTTTTTTGGCTTTTGTGAAACTGCTATAGGCTTGGTGTGTTATTCCTGGATGTCAGAGTATATGAATGCTAGATTTGGACCAACAGTCGTATATTCCACGGCTTGGGCCATTGAATATTACATACCATTTTTTTGGCCTGTTTTCATTCATCATCACTTGAATTTTCTTGCTTATATTTTTATTTTTCTTTGTTCTGAATTTCTTCTTTGGTTTTTTCTTGTGTTTGTGTCTATGATGGATTCACCACGCTTGTTCTCAATTCTGATGTAGGTAGTCCTACTGCTTGTTGTATGGTGTTTAATGCGGTGACAAATTCCTGTTGTTTCACCATTTTTGATTCAGTGAATTTTTGAATCTCCAATTGTTTAGCTCTGGTGAATTATTGTATTTCATAATCAATTGTTTCAATATTTTGCTTTATGAGGGCTATTGTAGCCTCCATTCTCGTGTGAGTGTATTTTCTTGGGCATTCTTTTTGGATTTTATATATACTGTGTGAAACAAGTATCTTTCTGATCTCGAGTTGCCAACGTATCAGCCTTTCTTGATTATAATCGCCACGTAATGCGTACCTGCATAAATTTGTTAAGTATTTTGAATCTATCTGGAGTTCAAATTCTTGAGGCAAAAACTCAAGTTTCCATTTTCAAAGTATTTTTAGACATGCCAAAGTTTCTCACTCATGAACTGTATAGTTTTTCTAATTTCTATAAATGTTCCTAATATGTAATATAAAGTCGTGTTATTTCGCGAACCCTTTTGGTTCTTGCATTCATATGACCTTTTTCATTTAGGTCGTGTATAATTGTCTTTTCGACTAGAATTGCAAGCATGCATCTAAACCTTGTATCATTTGAAACATTTTTTTCAATAATAATATAATCATTTTCTTTTGGATTGTATAGGTCGGGTAATGTTTCACAGTACATCTTTATTATTATTATTTTTTTATTTGTATAGAATTAGTAACTTTTTCAATTTTTTGTATTTTTTCAGAAAGCTTTTCTTATAATTGTTTTCTTTCCTTTGCAAATCTTTTATAAATCCTTGATGGGAAATATAGTTTAAATATCCAAGAAATCTTTGTAATTTTTTTTGATCTAAAATTTGATCTGAGAAATGGTTTAACTTTTACAAACCATTTTCTTGTAAAATCATATTTCCTTGCGGATCAGATGTATTTATAAGGAAATTGATTCTTTGTTTGCACAAGACTACTTTCTGTTTGGAAAGAATTAGGGAGTGTTTGGTAAACTCACTTCTACTTTAAAATAAGCAGAAATAAGCTAGAATCCAAAACCACCCCAAGACATGCTTTTAAATTCTGCTTATAACTTATACATTTATCAGAATTCTGTGTAGACCATAATAACCTAATTAAGATATTAATATCTTAATTTTTCACACATAAATAAAGTCTATGATTTATACAAATACAATAATATAATTAATTTATACATTTATATATTAAATTATAATTTTATACAAATATAATGTAACGCCCTGAATTTTCGGCCGTACAGGTATGACGTATGTGTTTACTATTTACGCAATCTAATTGTTTATTTGTTTTAATTTTTGTTATTTATTTCATTACTTGTCATACTTTGATTTATTTGTTATTCGTTTTGAATTTTATTTGAATTTTCTAATGTATTGTTTATATGACTATGAACGTACCTTGTTTGATTTCCGATTTCCGTGAAAAGATGGTATGAGTGAATTACGTATCTTATGATCGAATTTATATGCTCGTTGCATGATTTTGTTCTCGTTTGTTTGAGTTTTGGAATCTTTTGTGTGATCGGAACCAAAAAGGGGCTAAAGACCATTTATCTCGCCTTCGGTTCCGAGCGGCATAACTTGAGCTCGGGAACTCGTATTCGACTTCCGTCACCTCTGTTGACTTTGTATCGACGATTCAAAGTCAATGGGATAAGCCTCATATTTTTTAAGACCATTTAAATCCCTGAATTTCAATCGAAACGAGCACCTCGTACCTAAAATGACCTTCTTTGACTATTCTTGAGCTTAATGCACCTAAACACCAAACCTAGACCTATACCCACTTGCTACACCCCTCACTCTCCTCCCTACCTCATCCAAAAGAAATCCTTCCCCCCTCCCCCCTCCCCCCTCCCCCCTCCCCCCCAAATAGAAGCCAATTTCAGCCAAAAAGAAAAGAAGAGAAAGAGAAAGAGGAAGAAGAACAACTACTATTCACCCTTTGAGATTTTGAGCTCATCTCATCACCATCTTCCACCATTTCTTAAAGGTAAGTCCATAATTGTTATGTATATCTCCTTTTGGTCATTTTAAGTTAGGTTATGCATGATTTCACCAAGTTATGAGTATGGTATAATGAAGATGATGAATAGTAAGGGTTTCATGAACTTTGGTGATTCAACCTTATTTCTTTGGATTTTCTTGGAGTTTCTTGAGTGATAAATGATCTTATAGCATGCTCTTATAATTGTATGGAGTTATATTCCTTGGTGGTTGAGTATTGAATGCATCGCCATTAATGAACTTGAAGAAATTTGGGAGGAAATGAATTTGATCAAATCTTTTGCATGTGTTGCATGTTGTAGCTTGATTTTAAAAAGTTTCTTAGAGTGAATTGCATGAAATTTGAGAATTTAAACTTACCTTAATGTCATAGCTTGGAGTTGGGTTTGTATTATTGTGATTTTGGGGTGAAACAGGGGCTGAATTCTTAGTGAAACCTAATGCCCGTTAGGGAAGTTTGGTGTTTCCGGGGTTAACGGTCGTTAACCCCCTTGGGTGAATCTCTGACCCCCCCTAACGGGGGTTAATGATCTTGTGTGTGTGTGTGACTAACGACCGTTAGTCCAGGGTAGTCGTCACTGACCTGGCTAATGGCCGTTAGCCCCCTCCTCCTGTGTGTGTGTGTCTTTTTCTCACTTTCGTGCTTCGTTGTTTGTTTCCTTGCCTTGTTTATGACTTATATACATTGTTTACTTGTTGGTCTATGTGTTATGATTAATGTATGAAGTTTATGTCTCGTTTTGATATGATTTATGGAAGTTATGGAATGATTGAACATGAAACCTCCATGTATTGAATGCACTTGAACGAATTCCTTGATTACGTGACTTCATGACATCAATTTACCTTGTATGCATCTCATATCATGTGCATAGCATTGCCGTGTGTCGTATATGGCCATTTTGAGTCTCACTTCACTCTCTTTTGCACAGACTTGGGTTCGGTCGAAGACGAGGGTGATCTTTGATACTCTTGTGCCACCTCTTTTTCTTTTATAAGGTGGGTTTCTCTTCTAATAGTGATGATGACCCGATATAATCTTTATGTGAAAAGTTTTAAGCCAAAGTACTATACCTATATATCGAGTCTTTTAGAGTAAATGATTTCAAACGTAAAACCTTTCCTTTATGTATCCCTACCTTATGATTTTTGCGAGAACATGATTGCACATACTGAATGGGGCCCGGGAACTTGGTGCATATGGCTATCCGAGGAGACAAGGGCCGACGGTGATCCCTTGCACTAGTTCCAACCAAACTACGGTGATACCGACCCTCGCTAGGAGATTAGCGGGGAATGGGAGCTGAGGCCTTTGGGGATTCATGTACCCCATTAGCCATAATGTATGGGTGGTCGGGCCTTGCAAACCCGTCCACCACCCGAAGGGAAAAGGTGTATGTGTATGATTATGTAAAAATCGTATGAATGTGCACGAAAGATTATATGTGTGATAACGAATGAATAATGTTTATGATGACACAAGGTGTAGGTTGGAGATTATGCATGCCCACTCACCGGGCCATGAATATCCCTAATAAATGAATATGATCGTTGTAATTCCGTTGATGCCTGTCTTCGTTTTACCCACTTGGGAAATTATTGTAAAACTTCTAACGGAATTATGACTTGCATGTATATATTTAAATTCCGCGATATTATATATTATGCCCTCTTTTATACCCACCAGTCTCCTTTAGATTGAACCTGGTTTAATTTCAGTTGTTTTGTGGAGGTTTTGGGGAGTTCTAGGCTGGAATACTGTAACACCCCAAACGGAGGATGCCACATCCCCCGCACTAAGACCCAGACCCGGTCACGAAATGGAAGGTCCGTGCCCGAATCCAAATCAAAGCGAACGGGAGACCAACTCACACACTAAGCTAGGCGGAAAAAACTCGACAACGCAGAGCGCGGAAGCAATTTGAACAATCATCAACGGATAGCGGAAGCAATTAAATCAACATTCAAAACATGTGACGGGTTCAACTAGCATAGATACCTAGTCCCGAATCTTAAAGCATCAAAACATAATAACCGACAAGTGCCACACAGGGCTGAAAACGAATGCCACAGAGGGCTACATAAAGAGAAAGTATAATTTCGAATCCACAAGTCGTAATAAGAGTAAAGTGTATGAAGGACAAATGCAACTAGAAAAACCAGACCGACGAAGTGCAACTCAAAGACTCACTTCCCGCCTAGCAAACGCCAACAGACCTGCAACTAAAAGTTTAAATGAGGGGTCAGTCAACTTGACCGAGTGAGGGGGCTAACAGACACCCACAATATATATATAAAGAGCATAGCACAGAATAAAAGGATGGACTCATGAACCGAGGATAGGTGTTGCATACCAAAACATTTTGAAATAACCCAAATAGATATAGATATAAGTTTACAAACCATTTTCCAAAAAGACTCTATCCCGATTCATAATTCCATAACAGAATAGAACACATGCTCGGTGAGTACGAGCTTCTAACCTTTACTCCTCAGAACATAAATCAAAATCAATCCATCCTCTACACCAATGATAGAGGAGATGTACCGTCCCCAAACCATCGAGAACTGACTAGCCCTCAAGGGGTAGCTATCCCACAAGAGTCCTCCCCGGATAAAACACTGAAGACTCAAGATATCACGCCTCCCCTATCTCCCTGAGTCGCGCAATGATATCTCAAATGGAACTACGCACATGGTTGGAACCCCGACGACCCTAACCGTCCCGGGGGACCCATTACCCGTAGCTCCTTGGATCCACAACAGAATAGAACAGATACCATATATCATGGCTAACTCGCTAGAGAATCATAACACACTGACATTTCCAAAATGGCTTACATATACCTCAAAAATTGGTTTTTATATATATCACTACGCTGTGGAATTTAAGCCACGAAGGCTCCCACCCACACAAGATGCACGCACAAGGTCATAAACATATCATATCCAACACATACGTATTTATGGTAAGGTATACTCGCATGTAAGGGTAGAAATCAGCATGTAAAGGCCATAGGTCGCATAACTATACAAAATCCTAAACCTCACCTGAGAAGCATCAAGATACGAGAACTGACAAGATGGGTGCGTACTTGACCAGGTTGTCTCCACCCTGGAGATCATTGTACATAAAGGAAATACAGTGTACTCATGAGACACGACTCAAACATGAACCACAGAGACGCACGGCGATAATTATGAGGTGATATGAATGATATGAAATGGTATGTCACGTAATAAAGATCAGAAAAAGGTCATGGAATGTAATGTGCAAGTTCATGTGCACGATAAATGTCCCACAATAAATATATACGAGTATGGAGATCCTATACGAGGCATAATGCATGATTGATGACAATAATGAATGTTTGAGCAAGTTTAATGATCAATCAAATCATATTGTATTAAGTAAGCCCATGCTCAAGCTCTTAATTTAATTTAGATTAATGCATGTATAATGGCCAATTTTCTCAAAAATCGAGCATTGTAATACATACCAATTCACATCATACAATTCATACTTTATCACTACTCTAAACGGACAAGTAATTAATTTTCGAGTTTCTTAAATTCAAGTCTGAACCCACCAACTAGTAATATTAGTCAAAGTATGAACTAAATCCAACTTACATATGGGATGCATAAATAGCTTACATTATTAACTACACACGTAATAACTTAATACTCCTAAGTTCGTAGATCAAGAAAACAGAATTTCCTAAGCAACAAAAACGACACCATCTATCATTTAATGCGTGAACAAAATATCATTCAATTCTTACATTAGTTAATCACGTATAATTAAACAATTATTACATACACTCACGTTTCCACCACCGTTTGGGGGATCAATTCACAAATTACTCAAATCAACAATTTAACAAAGTAACCCAAGACCGAAGTCATGTTTCAATTACTCAAGACTTAAATTAATTTGAACTCCCAAATTAACATACATTTATACAACCATAATTTTATAATATATATAGTCACACATGTGCCTGATGCCCTTGAAATCAAAGATTCAATTTAACTGACCCATTTACCAATTACATACATGTCGACTTCAAGAATTCAATAATAAGTTCATGTTCTTACAACTAATGTATACATACAGTCGTAATACCCAGATTTGAAAATAACCGAATCAATATTTTATACATACATGCATTGCTCAAAATTTAAGTTTTACAAATTTTCTTGGAACAACCACAAGGAACTATATGAATCATACTTAATATTAACAATTATATACAATTTACATATGAATTCTATGCATATAATTATCTGTATAAATTAAAATTGAGAAAAAGGAAAGCAGATGGCTTTACGAAAAAGAGAAGAAATCAGGGTCTCGGACGGTGGCAGACTTCACCTGTGCTGGAGTTGGTTAGCGAAGGGGCGCTGGAGATGATGATTGGGGACGGAAGTGGGATCGATGACAGAAATGATGAGGGAGAGCTGGACTCTGTCGCTACTTCTGAAGGTGGTGACGAAGGCGGTGAAGTCGGAGGCAATCGGTAGCTGAGGTGAGGGGTTGTAGCTGAAGTGGTTCTTCCCCTGTTCTGCCAGAGTGAAAGGGTACGGTAGCAAGGGAGGGAGATACGGTGGTCCAGAGTGGCCTTGGCTGAGATTGGGTGCCGCCGATACAGGAAGGAGGCGGATGATGGTAGTTGTCGGCAGCAGTGAGATATAGTGGTTGAGATGGACGTCGTGTCCCGTCGATGGCTGGGGTTGGAGCTAAAACCCGGCGATGAAAGAGAACGGGGGGGGGGGGGGAAGGTATGGCGGCGGTTGGTGGTGCTGCGGGTTTAGCCTCATTTCCAGATCTAGGCCAGAGAGAGATGGTCGGGTTGTTGCTGTGCCGCTGCTCGGACTTGGTGATGGTGGTGAAATGGTAGAAGTCAGGTGGAGATCTTTCGCCCCTATTCAAATCTGAGCGAGGGTGGTGGTTCGACGGTGGTTGCCTGGTAGTGGTTGGGTGGTGAAGGAAATACCGACGGAGAATGCAGCGGAGATGTGTGATGGTGGTGGTTGGGTCGCGGATAGATCCACTGTTGCTGGTGGAGCAAAGGCCGGCGAATCGGTGGTGGCGAACTTGTCTTGGCGGCGGAGGGTGGCGCGGTGATGGAGGCTGAGTCGCATCGGCGGTTCGGTGGGTAATGGTTGCGCCGCTGTTGAAGGTCTCGTATGGGAGGAAGAAGAAACGAAAGTGGGACTGCTAGGGTTGCGCAGCTGATTCTTGGAGTGAGAGGGGAAGAAGAGGAAATGAAGGCAACACTTAGGGTTTCTCGGTTAAGAAGGGACCAATTCTCCCAAAATTACGATTAAGTCCCTCAAGAATTTAGTTGATGCGATTGAGTCCTCCCGATTCCAATAAGATCAATTAAGTCCAATTAGAGATTTGATAATTATAAAAGCACTCTCAGAATTAAAGATAAGGTCCAATTAAGCCCAAATTCGAAATTAAAGAGCAAATAGTTATTAAACACATATTTCAATTAAGCTCACATATTTTCATAAGGCTGCAATCGAGTCAATTAAACTATTAAAACATGAACAAGGCAATTCAAGCACAAGCAGAGTTAAATAAATAACAATCTAATCGCACGAAAATGACATCGTATCTTGCTCCAAAAATGCGGGGTGTTACACCCTTCCCCCCTTAAGAGAACCTGGTCCCCAGGTTCCACTCCTGAGCTGGAAAAGCTTCGAGTTGATAGTGTCTTAACCCCTCTCGAGGAGTTGCGTAAAACATTGCCCCGTTGTGAAGTTTGCTCTCGTTGTTTTTACTGAACCTTTCTCGCGATGTCTCGTTGTCATTGGGATCCGTTTGAGTACTGGACTGTTACTTTCATCAAGTTGTTCGACCATCCCCATAAGACGAATAGTTATCACTGCACTCAACTTCGATGGCGTCGCAAACTCGTCACTTGTAGACCGTTGTCAGGACAACGCGTAACGCAACCGCAACAAACAAGAGAGAATCCCATCTCTCAGCACGCACAAGAGAGAGAACCCCGTCTCTCGCGCACATAATTGAGAGAACCCCGTCTCTCAAGCACACAATTGAGAAAACCCCGTCTCTCAAACACATAATGAGAGAACCCCGTCTCTCAACCTAAGTCTGATAGACTTCCACATCTCCCAAACATTCTAGTTTGAGAAAATCCATCATTTCTTAAACCCTTAGATTCAAGAGAATCCAACATCTCCGAATATCTAAGTACAAGAGAATCCAACATCTCTCGTGCACAAAACTTAGAAAGAATCCAACATCTTTCTATTACATAAATAGAGAGAATCCTACATCTCTCCAACACGTAAAAGAGGGGGCCTAAGGTCTCTCTTGCAAATAAATCCACAGATCAACATTCATATATACACAAATCAGAGTAACACTTGATGAAAAGTATGCGGTGTATGTTTGGTATACCTTACACTACTGATATCGGTATCCCTTGAGTATAGATCCAAAGCTCATACCTCAACTCAAGGGGGATATCGCGATGGAATCCTTGTAAAACAAGGTTACAGTATGTATGTATGTTATATGCGAGGTTAGTGAGCAATCAAGGGAGTTTTAAATCACATAGACATGCTTAATCTACATAAACACGTAACTTATTCATTTCAGCAATAGTTCACCAAAACAGATATTCCAGGTTATCAATGCTAGATCAGGTAGCCACGTTACCACAATCAGAACAACGACAATCATCACACACATCAAACAAAACAAGATAAGAATAATTAAGCGATGCATGTATGCAAATGCCATGAATGCTTGGCGTACTGATCACCGTAGTGTCAAACTCTTGATAGAAAGTTGAGACGAAGTGGTAGGAGTTGATTAAGCCGATAATGATGCAATCTTAGTCATCTGAACCCCTTGTCTTAAATCTTTTGATGTGAAGAGGCAATTCAGCAATTATGTCCATCATCCAACTCTCTTCTAAACCATAATCCTTGCTCAACAAGAATCATCCACAGTCTCCTTCAAGAACTCCGACTTATGTGTTAAACCTTAGTCTGCTCATCCTCAAGGAATTGTCCATAATTCGATTGCCAATTAGAAATCTATCTCAGAGCTACGTTTGACGGTCGTGGTATTAGGTACTTCCCAAAGCAATTCATGGGTTTCGATTCTAAAACTTGAGTAAAGTCTTTCGACATCTAAGTGATCTATTCCTACCTCAGCAGAATCTTCCATCTCAGCAGAATCTTCCATCTCACCGATGGTTTGTAGCTCGCTGCTTAAGTTAGCATCAACATGGTTACCTATCCGCATCCCTTGAACTTGATCGGATCGAACTTGATCGGATTTTTCTACATTAACTCGTTTTCATCAACAAGGTGACTACTTCCAAATAAACGGATCATCAAGGCGAAAGCTCATCAAATTCCTTCAAAATGGGTTCTATTTGATCAGATTCTCCTCCATTACTCATTTCCATCCACAATGTGACTACTTTCAAATGAATGTATCCTCAAGGTGAAAATTCGTCAAACTCCATCTTTCAATTGACTTTAAGATAATAAGTCAATATAGCAAATCTCATTCCTGCAACTCTGAACCTTTTCATGACCATTGATCTTGGTAAAGAATCCTTTCATCTTCGAATTATGGCGTGTTTTCGTTGTAGTTCTAATAGGTAGTGTTGTCGGAGGGAAATCTCAGTGTTGACTCATAGGGCACCCTGAAATTCAAACACTAAATTCGATGCATGCGGGTTAAAGATGCAAATGAAATGTAACACATATATCACGTAAATGCAACAATTAATTGCAATTTATAAAGCACATAAAATAAGATGTTGCATAATCAAAGTCATAATGTGCACACAATCATACAATCACAAAATAATTCATGCCGAAGGGCTAAAGTATCAAGTCAAACAAATGCAATGCGCAGTTATTCCTATGCCGTACGACCTAGACAGACTCTACACGACTCAAGAGCTCGGTTTTGCAACCTAGAGCTCTGATACCACTTAAGGATGTAACACCCTAAACGGAGGATGCCACATCCCCTGTACTAAGACCCAGACCCGGTCAAGAAATGGAAGGTCCGTGCCCGAATCCGAATCAAAGCGAACGGGAGACCACCTTACACACTAAGCTAGGCGGAACTAGCTCGATAACTCAGAGCGCGGAAGCAATTTGAACAATCATCAACAGATAGCGGAAGCAATTAAATCAACATTCAAAACATATAACGGGTTCAACTAGCATAGATACCTAGTCCCGAATCTCAAAGCATCATAACATAAAAACCGACAAGTGCCACACAGGGCTGAACACGAATGCCACATAGGGCTACATAAAGAGAAAGTATAATTTTGAATCCACAAGTCGTAACAACAGTAAAGTTTATGAAGGACAAATGCAACTAGAAAAACCAGACCGACGAAGTGCAACTCAAAGACTTACTTCCCGCCTAGAAAACGCCAACAGACCTGCAACTAAAAGTTTAAATAAGGGGTCAGTCAACTTGACCGAGTGAGGGGGCTAACGCACACCCACAATATATATATAAAGAGCATAGCACAGAATAAAAGGATGGACTCATGAACCGAGGATAGGTGTTGCATACCAAAACATTTTGAAATAACCCAAATAGATATAGATATAAGTTTAGAAACCATTTTCCAGAAAGACTCTATCCCGATTCATAATTCCATAACAGAATAGAACACATGCTCGGCGAGTACGAGCTTCCAACCTTTACTCCTCAGAACATAAATCAAAATCAATCCATCATCTACACCAATGATGGAGGAGATGTACCGTCCCCAAACCATCGAGAACTGACTGGTCCTCAAGGGGTAGCTATCCCAAAAGAGTCCTCCCCGGATAAAACACCGAAGGCTCAAGATATCACGCCTCCCCTATCTCCCTGAGTCGCGCAATGATATCTCAAATGGAACTACGCACATGGTTGGAACCCCGACGACCCTAACCGTCCCGGGGGACCCATTACCCGTAGATCCTTGGATCCACAACAGAACAGAACAGATACCATATATCATGGCTAACTCGCTAGAGAATCATAACACACTGATATTTCCAAAATGGCTTACATATGCCTCAAAAATTAGTTTTTATATATATCCCTACACTGTGGAATTTAAGCCGCGAAGGCTCCCACCCACGCAGCATGGACGCACAAGGTCATAAACATATCATATCCAACATATACGTATTTATAGTAAGGTATACTCGCATGCAAGGGTAGAAATCAGCATGTAATGGCCATAGGTCGCATAACTATACAAAATCCTAAACCTCACTTGAGAAACATCAAGATACGGGAACTGACAAGACGGGTTCGGACTTAACCATATTGTCTCCGCCCTGGAGATCACTGTACATAAAGGAAATACAGTATACTCTTAAGACACGACTCAAACATGAACGACAGAGACGCACGGCAACAATTATGATGTGATATGAATGATATGAAATGGTATGTAACGTAATTAAGATCAGAAAAAGGTCATGGAATGTAGTGAGCAAGTTCATGTGCACGATAAATGTCCCACAATAAATATATACGAGTATGGAGATCCTATACGAGGCATAATGCATAATTGATGACAATAATGAATGTTTGAGCAAGTTTAATGATCAATCAAATCATATTGCATTAAGTAAGCCCATGCTCAAGCTCTTAATTTAATTTAGATTAATGCATGTATAATGGCCAATTTTCTCAAAAATCGAGCATTGTAATACATACCAATTCACATCATACAATTCATACTTTATCACTACTCTAAACGGACAAATAATTAATTCTCGAGTTTTTTAAATTCAAGTCTGAACCCACCAACTAGTAATATTAGTCAAAGTATGAACTAAATCCAACTTACATATGGGATGCATAAATAGCTTACATTATTAACTACACACGTAATAACTTAATACTCCCAAGTTCGTAGATCAAGAAAACAGAATTTCCTAAGCAACAAAAATGACACCATCTATCATTTAATGCGTGAACAAAATATCATTCAATTCTTACATTAGTTAATCACGTATAATTATACAATTATTACATACACTCACGTTTCCACCACCGTTTGGGGGATCAATTCACAAATTACCCAAATCAACCATTTAACAAAGTAACCCAAGACCGAAGTCATGTTTCAATTACTCAATAATTAAATTAATTTGAACTCCCAAATTAACATATATTTATACAACCATAATTTTATGATATATATAGTCACACATGTGCCTGATGCCCTTGAAATCAAAGATTCAATTTAACTGACCTATTTACCAATTACACACACGTCGACTTCAAGAATTCAATAATAAGTTCATGATCTTACAACTAATGTATACATACAGTCGTAATACCCAGATTTGAAAATAACCGAATCAATATTTTATACATACATGCATTACTCCAAATTTAAGTTTTACAATTTTTCTTGCAACAACCACAAGGAAATATATGAATCATACTTAATATTAACAATTATATACAATTTACATATGAATTCTATGCATATAATTATCTGTATAAATTAAAATTGAGAAAAAAGAAAACAGGTGGCTTTACGGAAAAGAGAAGAAATCAGGGTCTCGGACGGTGGCAGACTTCACCTGTGCTGGAGTTGGTTAGCGAAGGGGAGCTGGAGATGATGATTGGGGATGGAAGTGGGATCGATGACAGAAATGATGAGGGAGAGCTGGACTCTGTCGCTGCTTCTGAAGGTGGTGACGAAGGCAGTGAAGTCGGAGGCAATCGGTAGCTGAGGTGAGGGGTTGTAGCTGAAGTGGTTCTTCCCCTGTTCTGCCAGAGTGAAAGGGTACGGTAGCAAGGGAGGGAGATACGGCGGTCCAGAGTGGCCTTGGCTGAGATTGGGTGCCGCCGATACAGGAAGGAGGCGGATGATGGTAGTTGTCGGCAGCGGTGAGAAATAGTGGTTGAAATGGACGTCGTGTCCCGTCGATGGCTGCTGGGGTTGGAGCTAAAACCCGGCGATGAAAGAGAAGGGGGAGGGGGGGAGAGAAGGTATGGCGGCGGTTGGTGGTGCTGCAGGTTTAGCCTCCTTTCCAGATCTAGGCAAGAGAGAGATGGTTGGGTTGTTGCTGTGCCGCTGCTCGGACTTGGCGATGGTGGTGAAATGGTAAAAGTCAGGTGGAGATCTTTCGCCCCTGTTCAGATCTGAGCGAGGGTGGTGGTTCGACGGTGGTTGCCTAATGGTTGGGTGGTGAAGGAAATACCGGCGGTGAATTCAGCGGAGATGTGTGATGGTGGTGGTTGGGTCGCGGATAGATCCGCTGTTGCTGGTGGAGCAAAGGCCGGCAAATCGGTGGTGGCGAACTTGTCTTGGCGGCGGAGGGTGGCGCGGTGATGGAGGCTGAGTCGCGTCGGCGGTTCGGTGGGGAATGGTTGCGCCGCTGTTGAAGGTCTTGTATGGGAGGACGAAGAAACGAAAGTGGGACTGCTAGGGTTGGGCGGCTGATTCTTGGAGTGAGAGGGGAAGAAGAGGAAATGAAGGTAGCACTTAGGGCTTCTCGTTTAAGAAGGGACCAATTCTCCCAAAATTGTGATTAAGTCCCTCAAGAATTTAGTTGATGCGATTGAGTCCTCCCGATTCCAATAAGATCAATTAAGTCCAATTAGAGATTTGATAATTATAAAAGCACTCTCAGAATTAAAGATAAGGTCTAATTAAGCCCAAATTCGAAATTAAAAAGCAAATAGTTATTAAACACATATTTCAATTAAGTTCACATATTTTCATAATGCTGCAATCGAGTCAATTAAACTATTAAAACATGAACAAGGCAATTCAAGCAGAAGCAGAGTTAAATAAATAACAATCTAATCGCACGAAAACGACATCGTATCTTGCTCCGAAAATGCGGGGTGTTACAGGACTGGTGTGGATACGCTTTGGAGGATCGCTCCTTTGGGAGCTATCGAAGGCTGTTCGAGGGACTTTCCGCTTGAAGGGTGTTCAGTAGGCGGTACTGACATCACTAGAAAGCTTCAAACTTCGTAAGTTTCTAGACACCCAACGTTACATCACGAAAATTGCAAGCCAATGATCAATCTTTTGGAAAAATTTTAAACTTCCGCTACATAACTCTTTCGTGTTTTCGAACATAAAAGTTTCAAATAAATATAGGGCTAATCCCAGACACCCCCTTGTCCTTTGGGGGGTTTTGCACTTTCCTCCCTAACCTTTGAAAAATATTAAACTTAACCCCTTTGAATAAACTTTGACCGTCGATTTCTCCTCCGTCACGGCGACCCAAGCTTCAAGACCACCACCATCGTCTTCGTCTCTCCAAGGAGAACAAACCCCATACCCTTCTCGACCCTATTAGCCGCCAAAAACTTCGTTCATCGTGCGCCTTCTTTGATCGATGATTTCTGCTTCGTTGGTTGTCGGATTTTGATTTCGAGACCATTGTTGTTTTCCTTGTGTCGAGAGTTTCAATTTGATATATAATGTCAACAAATTTGAAATCAGATTTGTACAGATTTGCTTTCTTAAATTATATTAAAAGGGGTTAAGTGAGATATTTTTCAAAGGTTAGGGGGGAAATTAATAAAATTTAAATAATAGGGGGGAAAGTTCAAAACCCCCCAAAGGACAAAGGGTTGTTTGGGATTAACCCTAAAATATGTATTCCAAAATATATATATATATATATATATATATATAAATTATATTATCATATTTATTAAAAATCTTAATAAGTTAATAAATATATATAATATTATAATGAAAATTTTATATGTATTATACACTAGTTATGTACATATATAATAAATTTATAAATAATATTTAATACATATACATAAATATATATATATTGGTCCAGAAGACACCACAACCAGCTCAAACCACCAAAACAAAAGATAAACATCAAAGGGCGATGAATGCCACGCCATTAACTTCGTGTGAATCTCATGCCCCATCTTAGCAAGCTTGTCAGCGTCATCATTCACTTCTCTTAAAGTTTGACTGATCTTAGCATGCCAAGGCATACGAAGCAGTTTAACACAGTCCACAATCACATTTCTCAAAGGGTACTGTTCTTCCACATCATCTCGTGTAACCCAATGTAATACTATCTCGGGGTCTATCTCAATCTCAATACGGGGAAAACTTCTTTCCCAAGCTAATTTAAGTCCTTTATGAAGCCCAAGAAGCCTAGCGACATTTAAAGAAGTCCGACCAAGCTTCATAGCGTAGTCTAAAATCCACACCCCTTCAGCATCCCTGATAAGCCCTCCCGCCACGGTAGCTCCCATAGGAGTTAAGCTTAACCCATCCTTCCCTCGGCCTCTTTCACTCCAAAGTTTCCCTCAGATTGTTATTGTAACGCCCCCACCCGTACCAAAACAAGAGGAGAGCGGCGTCTCAACCCCCGCACTGAAGCACCTCTCAAGTAATGGTGTGAGCCATCACTCAAGAAATACTCCAGCGAACGGCTGTCTATCAGAACTATACATGTACAACGATGTGGCTATGCAGCGGAAAATCAGAGTATTTTAAAACTTTTCAAAACATGTGCGTGATGGCATGTAACAAGCAAGAACATATTGATCGTGTAAGAGAGACTCGGCATATCAGAACATATAACAAATTCACATATAAGTACCGATATAACAGAGTTCAATGTATCGGTAACAGAGTAGCAGAAAGAGTATAACGAATATACTCAAGTATTCAGAAACATATACAGAAGTATAAAGTGATGCAGCCATAAAACATATGCAGGACACAAAAGGAAGTAATACTAAGTCCTGACTGAAACAAAAATGACAATCTAGAGCTTCAAGATACCTCTAGACTGCGGCTGCAAGACCTGAAACCACGAGGCAAGAAAACGGGAGAGGTATTAGTCAAAAGGACTAAGTGAGGGAATACTTTAAAGAAAGTACTGAATGATAAAGAACTTGAAGTAAAGTTTAGAACTGTTAATGCAATGCTTTAAAGAAGAACTTGAAACAAGTTCGATTGATAAAACTCTTTTGAATGCGATGCTGTAAAAGAATGCACGTTATAAAACATTTTCATGAATGCTATCACACGCGCACACATATGCTGTTGATGGTTCATAGTTCTTTCATAAAACGGGATAAGGGTAAAGTGAACTTTTCCAGATATGAACCATCCTTTATGAAACAAAATTTTGCCCGCAAGCTAGGCTCCTCCATCCTTACTCCAGAAAACATGATTCGGTAGAGTATCGGACCAGGATCAACAATAATTCCACGTATAGTAGAGTATCGGACCAAGATCAACAATAACCCCACATATAGTAGAGCATCGGACCAAGGTCAATAACAACTCCGCACATAGTAGACTATCGGACCAAGGTCAACAACAACTCTTACCAACGGATACAAACATGCACCATCCTCCACCGGTTGTCACTTCGGGTAGCTAACCCTAGGCGACCTGTAAACATGTAATGGGAACAGATTTGCTGTCCGTTCCCAGACAAATTGTCCTGACTTAACAAACCTCCTGTTAAAAGTCGGTGTCAATAGTCTAAGTGTGGCGGCCGGTATTGGTGATGTCGTTGGCGCTCACCTCCCGAGCATCACCTCCACACATAACCGCCGGGCCCAAACTGTAAACTGTATGCTTGCATTTAAGATTTAGCAGTGACCAGAGTACCACTCCAGTATGCTAACAATAACATGTGAAACTGTAACTGTAACATATGATGTTGTCTGTAAAACATATGATTCTGTCTGAAAACATGTGATTCTGTCTGTAAAACAAATGATTCTATCTGTAAACATGTGAAACTGTCTGTAAACTGTACTTTGAAAACATATGCAAAACTTGTAACTGTCTTTGAACAAGAATGCAGAACTTTGGAAAACATGTACTGTAGATCAAGGTATACTATTAAAGTATGAATGATCCTTTCAAGAGAATGTCCCGATAAAAGGGATAGTTCAAAACAAGGTTTAGCTTTGAATTTCAAAACATATGATACGATAGTATAATCGTGGTTCCAGTTGGAAAACATTTATAACTTCACCTCACCTATCAGTAACAAAGGTAGGTAGACAGATTATGCGGTGCCCTGGGGATCCCAGTGCTCAATTTTAACTCCAGTAGGTGGTGTACTAGAGTGAGCTTAACAACTAAGACCCACTACTAACCAAGATGCATATGAAATGCATGAAACAATGAACAAGGAACATGTAAAGAACATGTAACACAAGAGAGTAATACCATTTAAGGTATTCAAGAAAGGTAACACACAAAGGAATACGTCAAAGTGAGTTACTCTTAACGTTAGACTATGATCTTACTATAACCGAGTAAGCTTTAGTCAAATTATGAATCCTATCGCAAACCTTAGGTTAAGAAACAAGTCCACGAAAGAAAACACATTTTGAAAACACATTTTAGACCCTGGATATGGAAACCCTAGGTGCAAATGTCTATAGAAAAAGCACAAGTTTTATTTCATTTTTACTATTCAAAAGCACTATTCAAAAGTACTATTCCAGATTACTATTCATGATTACTATTCATAGGTTACTATTCACATGTCGGGTCAAAGGGTCGGGTCAAACCCTTACTATACACACACCCATACACACACGGTACACACACACACCATGCATGAACACACACACACACACGGCATGCACACACACACACCCTAATTAAATTACGATCTTGATTATAACCTATAGTTTCAAGTTCATGTTAATATCATCAAGTGTGATCTAGGTTAAAGGTATAACCTATAGTTAAGAGATCCAATTAAGGCATAAGATCAAGTTATGAAACATTATTCTATCTTAGGTTATAACATGTGACACTATTGAAGTGTATAACATATGATGAAGGTACTAATCCATTAATCCATATCATATCATAAGCTCAATTCATAATTCAAGAATCATATAACAATGTGACAACATGTCTCAACATATATCATATCATATATCATGAACCTTTAGGCATGTAACATGTAACAATTTAATTCCATATCAACATGTAACAAGTTGTGACATAATAAATTGTAAATCACTATTCCATTAGCTAGCATGCATGAACATAATTCAAATCCCATAATCATGCATCAATTCTCATAATATAACAACCATATCACATGATCATAGCATATACTAGAGCAATTCATAACATAATCAAGCATATACTAAACAATTAAAACATATAAACAACTATTGAAACATATCATGAAAACTATATAATAAATGCATAAAATAAAATCCTATATGGCTTAGGGAAGACCCTAAGACCCAACCTAAACATAATATAAACATACCATAACATAAAAACATAAACTAACTAAACATAACATAAAACAAAACAAACTAACCTAGCTAAGGGGAGGATGCCGACGGCAATGAGGGAAAGGAGGGAGAGAGGAGTGCTTGTTAACACAAGACTTTGAGCAAGGAATGAAATGCCATGGGAGGGGTATTTATAGTTGTGAAGAAGCCCCTCACCTTGCAAATAGAGATGGCTTAAGGGTAGGAGAGCAAAACAAGAGTTCATCCACTTGTATCTTCTAGAAGCTTTAGGGATTATGAAGGTAAAATGGGACTGCTGGGGGTAATTCTGTAATTTCGTCCCCAAAGACTCAAGGATAAGTGGCTGGAAGCATAACCATTCCGACGGCAAGAAAATTAGCTTCGAAACGCATATTCATTCATCGAAATCGGATTTACCGTTTCAAAGATACATTAGTTTTAGTGAATAAAAGTTTTGAGCTCGAAACTCAATACGAGTGAAAAACGACTTTCTAGAATGATTTTCAAGTCCAGATTGCTTCCAAAATTCAAGCAATAAATCGAGAAGCGTTTTGAGTCCAAAATCGACTATAAAACATTTTACCGTTAAAAAGTTGAAAACGTAGGATAAATAGTGAATTCTCACGTACGAACGTACGCTTCAAAATTTCAAGCTAGGGTTTGAATCAAGAGTTGTAAAACATCTCAAAAATCTTGAAATAGCTCAAGTAGTGCAAATCCGAAGAGAAAACATTTTCCGAATGAAAACCGTTCGTAAAAGGAATAGTAAACTAGGGTTTTCAAAAACGTTTTCAATAAAACAAAGTTCCGGAATGGATTTCCAAGCCAAGAATGATTTCAAAAGACTCGTCTCGACTCAAGGATCGATTCGACTGTAACTTGGGTAGGAAAAGGTATCAGAATCAAAAGATCATTTTCTGATGAATAGTAACTTTGGTTGGTAAGTTCCAAAAATACCCTTATGGCTCAAGAAAGACTTTCTGAGTTCGGGAAACAAGTTCAAATGATTGGGAAACATGTGTGATGAACCTCTAGGGTTCGAGTAGCAATATGAACAAAGTAGGCTCGGTTTATGAATAGTAAACTGAATCAAAGGTCAAGAATTCCCCCTTAAAGCATGTCAGAACATATACGAGCACAAAGTTCATGTAAGAATGCAATGCATGATGATTCAAAAAGTTAGATCACAGTCTATAAACGCTTTACCACTGCCTTAACTTACTGTTTTCATCCAGGCCCTGTTTTGGGCTGTTACAGTTATCAGCTTTCTTCGTCCCAACTGTTCGCTAGACCATGTCCGATGATAGAGTCTTGATTTTTTGATAGTCACCTGGCGTGGCTCGCGTGACTGCTAGAATTGGGCCACGTTATGCGCCTTCCGTAAACACCAAACAGTGGCAAGCATCACCAGCCACCATGGCAAGTTCTGGTCCAGCCAGTGTATGTGGTTCCCAACTAATAAAAGTTCCAGCCAATTGGGGTCTCGCATGCTGCTTATCTTCTACCAAACATTTACTTCCACAATTTCCTTCTAGATTTCAATAGAAAAGCAACAATTAATGACGATGTGTCTAATCTTCTCCCTTTCGTTATGGCATCGGTTGCAGCGATCCGACTCTCTAAACTTACGATCGAGACGAAGTGCATTCAGGAGAACACTATTGTGCTTGCAAAGCTACATAACATGCTTAATTTTCTGTGGGCAGGTATCTTTTGTAGGCGTTTCCTGTTTCTATCATGAGGTGCCTCCATCGGGCTAAGTAGTCGATAAGCCTAACTACACGTGAGCTTACCATTACTAGTCTTTCTCCAAATAAGTATGTACTCATCTTTGCCCAAAGGCAGTGGCATCTCGTGGAATCATGCTTAATGTGGTTGAAAAACTGTGTTTGCAATCCATCTATGACCCAACTTTCATTGTCCCTCCCTATGATATCACTAAACACCTTGTTTTCGTCATCTGGATAAATTTGGCCCACCTTCCGGTCCCGCAAAGTCTCCGAAGAAAGCTACCGATCATCCCAAAGACAGGTGTTATCACCTTTGCCAATCCACCACCTATAAAAGGAGTCAACGAATCGAATTCTCTTGTTATACCTTTCTAAGTGTTTGAAGCAGTTACTTTTGGTTGGTGCTCCGGGGCATCATCACCTTTCAAATAATTCTCTCTAAAAATCTGATGACAAAAAGTGTTATCATCCCATGACACGCGCAAACTTATTTTCCCAAGAAGAGCAATATTCATCTTTTTTGTATTTTTGATGCCCAGACCCCTCATCTTTTCTCTTGATAACTTTCTTCCATCCAACAAGATGCACGTGTTATTTCGAGGTATTAGCTCCCCAAAGGAAAGATCTGTTCAGCCAATCAAGCTTATCATAGACGTGCCTCGATAACCAAAAAGTATGCATCGAACTCGTTATTTATTGAATGAGAGTTAATCGCCCCATTAAGTTAAGGTTTCTCGCCTTCCAACCCGACAGGCTATTCTTTACTTTCTCGATCACCGTCTCAAAAATAGCGCATTGGTTGTGGCCATAAACCATTTTCATACCTAAATACCTTCCAAGATTGTCCTTTCTTAGAATCCTAAGCTTCCTACAAATAGCTTGCTTAGTGGCTTTTGGAGCATGGCTGCAAGTAAAGTTTGAGACTTCTCATAATTGAGTTTTAGTCTAGAAGCTACATAGAAATTGTGTATGATAGATTTAATACACTTAGTCGTTTCCATGTTAACCAGACCTCCTAAGATGATGTCGGCGACAAATAGAAGGTACGAGATAGCGGTCCCATGTTATAGACCCGAATCAGTATCCAATCACCCCTCATCCCGCCTCCTTAATAAGATAAGATAAGCGTTCCATGCACAACATGGAAAGATAAGGTGACAAAGGGTCTCCTTGTCGTATTCCGCACGCCAGAGTAATTTTATCGATTTTATCTCCATTCCAAAAATTCTCCGGACGAATGCATTTAACTCCACTCATAATGAGATTGACAATTCCTCTCGAGAAATTGAAAAATTCAAGAGTCTCCCACAAGAATTCCAACTTGATCTTGTCATAAGTCTTCTACAGATCATGCTATAAAATCATACCTCCATCTTTAGTCATCGAACGGTGGATAGTATGGAGTACTTCCTGAAGAACAAGCATGTTGTCGTGGGTGGATCTTTCAGGAATAAAACTGTTATAATTCGGGAAGTCTTGGGAATCAAGCAAATAAAAGTCTGGCCAATATCTTTAGAAAAACCCTCGTCTTGTAGACATTTATTAGCATATTCTACGACCGAATTGCCCACAACATCCCAGTAAGTCTGATAGAAGATAACTTAGAAACCGTCAGGGCCCGGAGCTTTGAATGGACTCATCGAATTCACAACCTTTTTAATCTCATCGTGCATGGCCAGTTGAGCCAGTTGGGCTCTCCAAAGTGGGTTGAGTTCCCTCTGCAGGTGGCGACGATGAAATGATATTTGAGTAGCACCCTCACCATCGCTGAACACCAGAGAAAAAAACTCCCAACCGTGCTTCCACGACTGTCTTCATTCATTTTCCAAGTATCATTAATTCTCAACACATTGATACGACTGTGTTGTCGACGAGTAGTAGTAGAGAGATGGAAAAAAAATGGGTGTTCTTATCCGAATCGTAGGCAATTTTATCCAAGATTTTTGGAACCACAAAATCTCTGCTCCCTAATTAATTCCTTATCTAACTTGATGAGATAAGGATGAAGTTTATTTTGATTGACTTTCTAGATCCCATTCACGCAGGATTTGAGTAGGCATTTTCAATAGAACACGTTTCAAAATTGGATGCGAATCCAATCCCTAAGAACGCCTGGAAGTCAAGGTAATGCGTTCATGATGTTTTCATCTTTATTCCATGCCCACTCTATAATCTCCGGATAGCCTGGGTTCTCATTCCAAATGGCTTCAAAACGAAATGGAAGAGTAAAAAGTGGTTGGCTCACTCTAAAATAGAAGGTGATGAGGGGATGCTGGTGCAAGTGTGTTTAAGAGAGGAATTTTAGGTGCCACTCTGGGTTCACGAAGACCCTATCCAGTCCCTCTTTCGCATGTTCGCCGCTGCAAATCGTGCCACTCCAGGTAAATCATGGACCAACTGCTCCAATATCAATCAGGTTGTAGCTATCAATGGGCTTTTGAATTTGAGGCACCTATTCCAATTCACGTCCCTTCCCTATTGTTTCTCACTTGGTACCTTGACATTGTTGAAGTTGCTGGTAAGTAGCTAAGGGAGGTTCCACTTCTTGTAAATAGTCTTAAGGTCATTCCAGAGATCTGCCCACCGGCTAATAATGGGCTGACATAAATCCCCGAACACATCCACTCTGAAGCACTCCGAGGCCCAATAATCACGTGGATTGCCTGATATGTAACATGAATAACCTCCACATGAATTCTACTACTGTCCCAAAGCAACCATATATTGTAACATCCCGCTCATCCGGCCGTACAGGTACACGCCTTTACGAGTGAGCTAAATGCACATTTAAATTATTTAATTACGCGAATTATGTGTTTATTTTATTCTTTATGTGATATTCTTGAATTTATTTGACTTAATACTTGAATTTTATTTGAGCCTTATTTGAAATATTTGGACGTTTATGCCCTTCTTGTTGTTTTTAATCTGTTTGCCTCCGTTCTCGTTTTTTATTTTTGTGATTATGTGATATGTATGATTTATGTATGTGATGAATGCGTTTTTATATTCGTTGCATGATTTTGTGTTCGTTTGATACGATTTTCGAACCATTTTATTTGTTAGGGACTTAAGGGCCTAACTTGTTTTAGCGTACCTTGGGTTCCGGAATGCGTAACTTGAGATCGGGAATTCGGATTCAAATTCCAGAAGCAACGTCGGACTTGTAACGAAGAATGGAAGCTAGAGAACTTGGCCTTACAATTTTGTAAGCCCGTTTAGACCTCCGAATTTCACCCGAAACATGACCCGTGTTACAGAATTGCGACCCTCACCCGTTTTGCTTATAACCGACCCGTTTCTTATCCGAATCAACCCATTTTTGAAAGAATTTAACCCTTATTCAACCCTTAATCACAATATCTCTCCCTCATTTCGGTTCAGCCCCAGGAAAAGAAGAAAAAAAGTAGAAAACCTAGCAGCAAGGGGAGAAGAAGGAAAAGAGAGCAGTCAGTATTCACTCTTACACATTTCTTGCTCGTTCGACCTCCAATCTTCGTCAAATTCGAGAGGTAAGCTCAGAATTTGAACCTAAATCTCCTTGCCTTTCTTTTAAGTCATGATTTGTTCATTTTCATCCATTTTTGAGCATGTTTAGAGCTGATACATGAATAGTGAGGGTTATGAACTCATTTGATGATTTCTTGCAAATCTTTGAACCAATTCTTGATTTAAAGCTAGTTATATGATCCTTAGGCCTCCTTCTATGATTATATGAAGCCAAATTTTGTGATAAGTTGTTGTATATTAAACCACCATTTATGAAATTTGAAGAAACTTGAAACTTGAGGATGATGATTGATTCTTTGCCTTTGATTTCGTTACCTTCTCGTTTGTGGCATGAATGGTTATTGTTTTATGCTTCTCTTTGCTTCTTTTTCTTACCTTTTGTTTCCCCTTTCGGGCTACTGTGTTGCTGGGCTTGGAGTTGATGAAACAGGGGCTGGAATTTTGATATTTTCGGGACTGCACAGTGCAGTCACGTCCACGATTGCGGGAAGGCCAATTCAGGTCGCGTCTGAGACCTTATTTTGCCCCAACTTTGACTTGTGAGCTACTGGATGGCTGGAGGAGGTCGCGACCACCTTTGGGCAGTTTTGTCGTGGCCCCGATCCTATTTGGTGCTACTTTCGAAGTGCTGCTGCTGTTGCATTTTGTTTGTGGTTTCGTTTATGTTTTCCTTGTTTTTCTTGCTTCTTTCTTTCCTCCTTTGAGTTAGTAACTTGTTATATTATGCGTTACATGTTTTATTATGAATTTATTGTGTGAATTCGATGTTTTTATGTAATGTCCCACATCGGAAGTGAGGGGAACGAAGTCTCCCCTTATAAGGGAAGATGGATACCTCACCCTGTAGACGCGTTCTGCGCTACGGCTGGGTTCTCCAGTGGGCGCAAGAACAAAGCCGTGAGGGTGGTCTAATCCGGTTCCCACCCAAAGCGGACAATATTCATAGGAAGGTGGTTCTGGGCTATTACATATGGTATCAGAGCCGGGGCCAGCCGGTGTGCCAACGAGGACCCTGGGCCCTTATGGGGGGTGGATGTAATGTCCCACATCGGAAGTGAGGGGAACGAAGTCTCCCCTTATAACGGGAGATGGATACCTCACCCTGTGGAGGCGTTCTGCGCTACGGTTGGGTTCTCCAATAGGCGCAGGAACAAAGCCGTGAGGGTGGTCTAATCCGGTTCCCACCCAAAACGGATAATATTCACAGGAAGGTGGTTCTGGGCTGTTACATTTTATACGTAATATTTGACCTAATATGCTATATATGTCCTTGAACGTGCATACATGGATCAATGTGACGTTTATTTACCCCTTATGATATTTTCTTGGTTCTTTTCTTGTATTCATGCATGCCTAACATGTTGTGTAATGTGCTATGAGTGTTGCATGAATTTTATGGATTCGTTTAATGTGAAATGCATGCTATATGATTTAATATGACTCAATATGGTATCATATGGCCTAAATGACATCTCATTGCATTCTTTATGCATCTTTAGCATCCATATGCATTTGCCGAGTGTCTAATTGGTACAGTTTGAGTCTAAGATTATCTCTTGCTCTTTGTTTTGTCCTTAGGTTTGTTATGTGGGTGACGAGGAGGTCTCTCAGAGGTGTTTTGAGTTCGTTCTGTTTGTTTTGGTCGACAAGGTGAGGTTTTCTTTCTTTTAGTTAATATGACCTACAACCCTACATGAGATTTAAGCCCGCATGCGACTTATATATATACATATATATCTGTATATAGATACGTGTTTGGTACATATTTTGTGGGAATTGGCCCGTTTGCTATGAAATCTTTTGAAAACGCTTTTATATATATATAAGCTACGTTTTCGTTTATTTGATTTTGAAAAGGGTTGGTGTGTGCTTTGCATTAGCGAGCTTTGGGACTTTGAAAGATAGGTCCGTGAATATGCATATGCCTTTTTGCCTTTTGCCTTGGGCCCCGAAGAAGTGGTATGTGATCTCAGGTCGGTCCTGGGGTCGCCGACCTCTCTCATCAACATAACTCCACAAAAAAAAAGACTTAGCCCAACCTCAGGAGGTTGAGGGAAAGGCGGGTCTTCTTGAGCCGACGGTAACCCCGTCGAAGGAGTGGGTAGGATCCCCCGACTCATGATTTGCCGAGAGCCGGGGTTAAGGGGTAGCGCCTCTCTTCCCCAATCGGAGAAGGTTGGATTGATTTATGCACTTTGCTTTGCCTTTGCATTTTGCTTATGATATAAAGTAGGTAGGTTGAGAACTCGTACTCGCCGAGTTAGTTTGCTTTTGCCTCAGCTTAAGGTTCGTGAAATGGGAGTGGACTTCTAACTTCTAAAATTGGTTGATGTTGGTCTTCGGCCTTAAACCTTTTTCTTTATATATATTATCACGGGATAAGATGTTTTAGAATGCAAAAACCATGCCCCGGTTCATGAACACTTTAATTTTGAATGTGCTATGCTCTTACGTATATGTACATGTACGTGTGTTAGCCCCCTCAACAGTCTGTAGGACTGACCCCTCCTCGTTGTTTTCTTTTTCCCTTTTGTTCGTGCTAGGCTGCGGTCTTTTACTTTGGGTTGTTCGAGTTTTGTAGGAGAGTCTTTATATATTGCATCTTTACTTTCCTATTTTGGTACTATGTATAAATATGTATAAGGTTATGCTTCGAATTCAAGTTATGAGCATTTGTATGATGTATTTGGCCCGGGTTGGGCATGGTATGTATAATTGTCTTATTGTATCCCTAATATGAAAACATGTATATTGGTTGTCTGGATTCCTGGTGCTTCCGCGTTTGTTATTTGTTTTTGTTACGCACTCTGATTTAGGGTCTAGACCGCCTAGCATAGAAGAGTTTTGTTTGTCACCCATTCACCGCAGCTGGGTGCGTGTGCGGAGTTTCTATTTCGTTACACGTGTCGGACTATGGTGTGAGGGATGTAGTGCCCTGCACTCCAGGGTGCTACATATACCACTTTCGTGACCATTTACCGGGGCCTTACAAACATTAGGGTACCCCAAGGAAGCCGCGATACTCTCAGTACGAACCTCATTTACCCTCATCTCCAAGAGAAAAACGTCTGGTTGATGATCTCTAGTAATATCCAGAAAATTCCTTCTAAATTTGTATTTTCGGTCCCTAAAAAATTCCACAAAAGGATCTTTGTCGTTGAACTAATGAGGGAAGCAATGTTAATGGGGTTGTTAATCAAAATCCCCAAGAAGTCCTCCACCACCTGCTGCCAAATTAGTGTTGTTAACATGCATTGTCTCCATGTTTCCTGTTCCATCAAGCCGATGATCAATGAGCTCATCCGACGGGCTGGGTTCCCATGCAAATTAACTTCACACTTCACCATCAATTGCTAAAATAGGGGCTTCACGGTCATCTGGCGGATGAATTGGTGATTCGAATCATACCTGTCTCATAGACTGGGATGTTTTAGATACTCCTCTATGTCGTCGATCTCCTCCATCTCTACTTCTGAATCAGAAAGGTTCAACTCCATCAAAAGTGTTATGTTGCTCCTTTTTTGTAATAGTTTTTAGGCTAGAGTTACCGTTTATGGGGGGATTTGTTTATCAGTTTACCGCACTGTAGCCACTCTATTTTCTTTGTGTACACCATGTAACATCCCAACTCTGCGGCTTTCCAGGTACGGACGTCACGAGTGTGCTAAGTACGCTTTTAATTAATTAAGCATGCAATTATATGACATATGTGTCTTTTGAATGAGCATTATGTGTTTCATGTTTTAAAAGTTTACGTTTTAGCCCCCTTTTTACCCGTTTTAACTCGTTTCAACCCCGTTTTTAATCCTGATTTTTGTAACAATTTTCCATGCATGAATTATGTGGACTATGAATGTATTTATATGCTTTATACTTGTTTTAGATTTTGTTTTATATGGTGCTTGACTCGTTTTGTAAAAACGGGATTTGTTAGTGGCACGAGTGCCTAACTTGTTTTAGCGTACCTTGTGTTCCGGGAGGCGTAACTCGAGATCGGGAATTCGGATTTGAATTCCGGAAGATGCGTTAGACTCGTAATGAAGAGATAAAGCCAAGGAATCTAACTTTGTAATTTTCTAAGCCCATTTGATCCTCCGGAATTCAGCCAAAACGAGAACCTTGCACCAAGAGACACCTTTGTTGACAAGTCTTGCTTTGTGGGCCCCACTTAACCCCAATTAAACCTAACCCAAGACTTTATTAACCAAGATACACTCCTCTCTCACTCCCTCAGCCCCCATTTCGAAATCCCCTCTCCCAACACAAAGAAATCAGCCCCAAAGGTGAAGGAAGAAGAGAAGAGAAGAAGAAAGAGAGCTCCTATTCACCTCCTCCAAGAATTGAACTCAAGCTTCATCAAATCTCTCCCAATTGAAGAGGTAAGCTCATGTTTGTGTTCTCCATGTTATTTTGGTCGCTTTGCCCTTAATTTTGCAAGTTCTCTTCCATGTTCGCTTGAGTTATGGCATATGGTATGAATAGTAAGGGTTTGATGAATTTTGTGAATTCTTGCTTGATTTCTTGTGATTTCCTTGAGTATGAAGCATTATTTTATATCCTAAGACCTCATTTATGATATATATGAACTTGATTTGGGCGGTAGGTATGAGTTTATGACTTTTTCATTAATGAATTTGAAGGTTTTGCATGAGCTTGCTTCCATTTCACTCCTTGCTTGATTGTTGCTTCCTTGGTCCGATTTTATGGCTTGAAATGCATGAGTTTTGTTTCCTTAACCTTTCATTATGTGTTATGATGAGTGTGGGTTGAGTTCTTGGTGTGATTAGGGGCAAAATCTCGAGTTTTAGGCTGCTGATGCAAATCCACGCCGTGGATTTTTGCTCTAAAATAAATCCACGGGCGTAGATGAGTAGCAGACTTGCTAGAATGATTTTGGCCCAGATCCACGGCCGTGGGACTTTACTTTGTTAAATATCCACGGGAGTGGATCTGGGAGCAGCCCTTTCTTTGTCCCAAACTTTGTTTTCTTGCCCATTTTGCTCGTTTCCTTCCCCGAACTTGTTCCCAATGTGATGAATACTTGTTTATATGTATGATATGCTTTGATATGGCTTGTTAATGCTTGAATGTGATATGTTTTATGTGTGAATAATGTGTTATGTGTGTTGCATTGCGATTTTGAATTCGTTTGATTTGATTTGTGCCTTATGTGATGCAATGCGTACTCCTACGCCCATGAATGACTACGTACCTTGTATGCTTACCTTGCATGTTATGTCTTTGCTCTTATATGAAATGTATGCTTCTCTAGCTTGATATATGACATGTTATATGTGTTTTATGATATGCATGAGTTTGTTTAACGTGAATTATGTTCCGATATGCCTCAATATGACTTAGTGTGACCTAAGTGCTTGCCTTGTACCTTTTGAACTTGCTATATGCTCTTATATGAATATGAATCGGTGTGATATGATGAATCATATGACCTAAGACATGTTTCTAAGTGTTAAGTGTTCCGTGTGCTCGTATATGACTAAGTGCTATCTTTTGCTATTTTATATGAATGCATTACCTTAATTGTGCACAAGAACGTGAGCTTTGCCTAAGTGATTACATTCCTCAAGTGTGTAAGCATATGCCGTGCATCTATATGGTTCATTGTGAGTCTAAGTCTTGTGTTTGGCTTCATTTTTGTTCAGGTGCACCCGGGGCGGCGGTGTTTTGTTCGTCAAGTCGATTCCGGGATGAATCGATCGTGTGTCTTTGGGTTCGTCGGTGTAAGGTGAGGTTAGGATATAGTTATGCCTTAATGAAACATGCCGGTTTTTTGAATGCGTGTGACCTATAAGCCTCTATATATATGTAGATATGTGTGAGATATGTGTATGTTGGCCTTGCCTTAAGTTTGAAAGTATAAAGCTATATATAAGCCTATGTACGCTTAGCTTTGATTTTCGTTATGCCTTTGAGGTCGGTGTGATATGTACCTACGATATGATAAGTACGATAAGCATGTGCTATGAATAAGTGTGAGTCTAGCGGGTTAAGCTTTGTGATATGTGATATGTGTAAGTGTAAGTTTGGGCCCCAGAGTTATGTGTAATGGGAGGCCCGGGTCGACCATGGGGTCACCGGTTGCAACCCCTGTACACTTCTCTATCTTAGGATCAACCTGGACCCCACCAGGAGGTTGGTTGGGGAATGGAATCCTCGGGCGTGAGTGTCATGAAACTCACGACCCATACATATAAGTATGTGGATGGTTTGGGTGTGCACAACCCACCCATCAACCGGTGTAAGTGGAGGTATGTGTTATGATTTCGTATGTTTAAGTCTTTGTGTGTTATGAAGGAGTTGGATGGTTTTGCGCTCGTACCCACTGAGTTTCGTTAAGTTATGTTGGTCGGTCATAAGTTTGTGAAACGAGGTTAGACTCTTAAGCTAAGATAAAATTGGTTTTGCTTTTAACTAAATAAGTTATGTTCCGGTATGTGTGTGATAAGTCTGTATGAATCTAAGCTTATACCTTAAGAAAAGTATGAATTAAGATTTGTTTGGATTGTTTGATAAGCTCCCTATATGTATATTATCATGGTAAAATGTTTTGGTACGTAAAAACTAACCCTGGGTTCACGAACATTGCTTCAACTACGTGCTATGCTCTCTCTCTCTCTATATATATAAGTGTGCGTGTGTAACCCCTCACTCAGTCTTTGGACTGACCCTCCTCCCTCCCCATGTTTTTAGCTTTACAGGTTCGCTTTGGGTTCGAGCTAAGCCGCTTGTGTCAGTCATGAAATCTGTAACAGCCCAAAACAGGGCCTGGATGAAAACAGTAAGTTAAGGCAGTGGTAAAGCGTTTATAGACCGTGATCCAACTTTTTGAATCATCATGCATTGCATTCTTACATGAACTTTGTGCTCGTTTATGATCTGACATGTTTTAAGGGGGAATTCTTGACCTTTGATACAGTTTACTATTCATAACCCGAGCCTACCTTGTTCATATTGCTACTAGAGGTTCATCACACATGTTTCCCAATCGATTGAACTTGTTTTCCGAGCTCAGAAAGTCTTTCTTGAGCCATAAGGGTATTTTTGGAACTTACCGACCAAAGTTACTATTCATCAGAAAATGATCTTTTGATTCTGATACCTTTTCCTACCCAAGTTACAGTCGAATCAGTCCTTGAGTCGAGACGAGTCTTTTGAAATCATTCTTGGCCTGGAAATCTATTCCGGAACTTTGTTTTATTGAAAACGTTTTCGAAAACCCTAGTTCACTAGTCCTTTTTCGAACGGTTTTCATTCGGAAAATGTTTTCTCTTCGGATTTGCATTACTTGAGCTATTTCAAGATTTTTGAGATGTTTTACAACTCTTGATTCAAACCCTAGCTTGAAATTTTGAAGCGTACGTTCGTACGTGAGAATTCACTATTCATCCTACGTTTTCAACTTTTTATCGGTAAAACGTTTTATAGTCGATTTTGGACTCAAATCGCTTCTCGATTTATTTCTTGAATTTTGGAAGCAATCCGGACTTGAAAATCATTCTAGAAAGTCGTTTTTCACTCGTGTCGAGTTTCGAGCTCAAAACTTTTATTCACTAAAACTAATGTATCTTTCAAACGGTAAATCCGATTTCGATGAATGAATATGCGTTTCGAAGCTAATTTTCTTGCCGTCGGAATGGTTATACTTCCAGCCACTTATCCTTGAGTCTTTGGGGATGAAATTACAGAATTACCCCCAGCAGTCCCATTTTACCTTCATAATCCCTAAAGCTTCTAGAAGATACAAGTGGATGAACTCTTGTTTTGCTCTCCTACCCTTAAGCCATCTCTATTTGCAAGGTGAGGGGCTTCTTCACAACTATAAATACCCCTCCCATGGCATTTCATTCCTTGCTCAAAGTCTTGTGTTAACAAGCACTCCTCTCTCCCTCCTTTCCCTCATTGCCGTCGGCATCCCCTCCCCTTAGCTAGGTTAGTTTGTTTTGTTTTATGTTATGTTTAGTTAGTTTATGTTTTTATGTTATGGTATGTTTATATTATGTTTAGGTTGGGTCTTAGGGTCTTCCCTAAGCCATATAGGATTTTATTTTATGCATTTATTATATAGTTTCCATGATATGTTTCGATAGTTATTTATATGTTTTAATTGTTTAGTATATGCTTGAATATGTTATGAATTGCTCTAGTATACGCTATGATCATGTGATATGATTGTTATATTATGAGGATTGATGCATGATTATGGGATTTGAATTATGTACATGCATGCTAGCTAATGGATTAGTAATTTACAATTAATTATGTCACAACTTGTTACATGTTGATATTGGAATTAAATTGTTACATGTTACATGCCCAAAGTTTCATGATATATGATATGATATGATATGATATATGTTGTGACATGTTGTCACATTGTTATATGCTTCTTGAATTATGAATTGAGCTCTAGTATATGTTACGATTTGGATTAATGGATTAGTACCTTGATCATATGTTATACACTTTAATAGTGTCACATGTTATAACCTAAGATAGATTAGTGTTTCATAACTTGATCTTATGCCTTAATTGGATCTCTTAACTATAGGTTATACCTTTAACCTAGATCACACTTGATTATATTAACATGAACTTGAAACTATAGGTTATAATCAAGATCGTAATTTAATTAGGGTGTGTGTGTGTGTGTGTGTGCATGCCGTGTGTGTGTGTGTGTTCGTGCATGGTGTGTGTGTGTACCGTGTGTGTGTGGGTGTGTGTATAGTAAGGGTTTGACCCGACCCTTTGACCCGACATGTGAATAGTGACCTGTGAATAGTAATCGTGAATAGTAATCTTGAATAGTACTTTTGAATAGTGCTTTTGAATAGTAAAAATGAAATAAAACTTGTGCTTTCTCTATAGACATTTGCACCTAGGGTTTCCATATCCAGGGTCTAAAATGTGTTTTCAAAATGTGTTTTCTTTCGTGGACTTGTTTTATAACTTAAGGTTTGCGATAGGATTCATAATTTGACTAAAGCTTACTCGGTTATAGTAAGATCATAGTCTAACGTTAAGAGTAACTCACTTTGACGTATTCCTTTGTGTGTTACCTTTCTTGAATACCTTAAATGGTATTACTCTCTTGTGTTACATGTTCTTTACATGTTCCTTGTTCATTGTTTCATGCATTTCATATGCATCTTGGTTAGTAGTGGGTCTTAGTTGTTAAGCTCACTCTAGTACACCACCTACAGGAGTTAAAGTTGAGCACTGGGATCGCCAGGGCACCGCATAATCTGTCTACCTGCCTTTTGTTACTATTAGGTGAGGTGAAGTTATAAATGTTTTCCAACTGGAACCACGATTATACTATCATATCATATGTTTTGAAATTCAAAGCTAAACCTTGTTTTGAACTATCCCTTTTATCGGGACGTTCTCTTGAAAGGATCATTCATACTTTAATAGTATACCTTGGTCTACATCACATGTTTTCCAAAGTTCTGCATTCTTGTTCAAAGACAGTTACATGTTTTGCATATGTTTTCAAAGTACAGTTTACAGACAGTTTCACATGTTTACAGACAGAATCATATGTTTTACAGACAGAATAACATGTTTTCAGACAGAATCATATGTTTTACAGACAGCATCATATGTTACAGTTACAGTTTCACATGTTATAGTTAGCATACTGGAGTGATACTCTGGTTACTGCTAATCTTAAATGCAAGCATACAGTTTACAGTTTGGGCCCGGTGGTTATGTGTGGAGGTGATGCTCGGGAGGTGAGCGCCAACGACATCACCAATACCGGCCGCCACACTTAGACTATTGACACTGACTTTTAACAGGAGGTTTGTTAAGTCAGGACAATTTATCTGGGAACGGACAGCAAATCTGTTCCCATTACATGTTTACAGGTCGCCTAGGGCTAGCTACCAGAAGTGACAACCGGTGGAGGATGGTGCATGTTTGTATGCGTTGGTAAGAGTTGTTGTTGACCTTGGTCCGATAGTCTACTATGTGCGGAGTTGTTGTTGACCTTGGTCCAATGCTCTACTTTATGTGGGGTTATTGTTGATCTTGGTCCGATACTCTACTATATGTGGAATTATTGTTGATCCTGGTCCGATGCTCAACCAAATCATGTTTTCTGGCGTAAGGATGGAGGAGCCTAGCTTGCGGGCAAAATTCTGTTTCATAAAGGATGGTTCATATCTGGAAAAGTTCACTTTACCCTTATCCCGTTTTATGAAAGAACTATGAACCATCAACAGCATATGTGTGCGCGTGTGATAGCATTCATGAAAATGTTTTATAACGTGCATTCTTTTACAGCATCACATTCAAAGAGTTTTATCAATCAAACTTGTTTCAAGTTCTTCTTTAAAGCATCGCATTTAACAGTTCTAAACTTTACTTCAAGTTCTTTATCATTCAGTACTTTCTTTAAAGTATTCCCTCACTTAGTCCTTTTGACTAATACCTCTCCCGTTTTCTTGCCTCGTGGTTTCAGGTCTTGCAGCCGCAGTCTAGAGGTATCTTGAAGCTCTAGATTGTCATTTTTGTTTCAGTCAGGACTTAGTATTACTTCCTTTTGTGTCCTGCATATGTTTTATGGCTGCATCACTTTATGTTTCTGTATATGTTTCTGAATACTTGAGTATCTTTGTTATTCTCTTTCTGCTACTCTGTTACCGATATTTTAAACTCTGCTATATCGGTACTTATATATGAATCTATTATATGTTCTGATATGCCGAGTCTCTCTTACACGATCAATATGTTCTTGCTTGTTACATGCCATCACGCACATGTTTTGAAAAGTTTTAAAATACTCTGATTTTCCGCTGCATAGCCACATCGTTGTACATGTATAGTTCTGATAGATAGCCGTTCGCTGGGGTATTTCCTGTGTGATGGCTCACACCATTACTTGAGAGGTGCTTCAGTGCGGGGGTTGAGACGCCGCTCTCCTCTTGTTCTGGTACGGGTGGGGGCGTTACAAAATCGGTTTTGTTTCGACTCTCTGTATAAGTTTGGAGTCCTTTGCATTTTGAATTTGAATTCGTCTAAGTTTGTATAATTTGGTCATGTTTATGTATAAGAATATGTTGTTTAATTTATGTGAATATGCGGGATAGGCTTCTAGGTCGTGTTGCAAAACCGGGGTTCGGAGTCGTGTTGTGTCTGTCTAGGTCCTACGGCTTAGGATAATTTGGCTATATGTGCATGTGCATCATGGTTTGACATGGTATGAATTTTAAAACTTTATCTTATGTTGAATTTATTTTACTACGTGATGCACTATTTCCCTTGTTTTCTCTTATATTGAGTTAATTATGTGACATCTGCACTTACTAATCGACATGCACATATCTATATTATAATTCTTGAGATTTCAGGATGCCTCCACGCCGACAAAACCATGGTCAACCTTCTCAATCCCACCCTCGACCACCTTTCAATGCCGAAGAATTTTTGGCCGCCATGTTCCAACACTTCCAAGTAAATCAAGGACAAACTCCACTCGTGGTACCACCTAGGGATCCAATTACAACCTTATACCGGGTATTCATGGTTTTTAACCCTTCTGAATTCCGAGGAGGTGATGATATTGGGGCGGAAGGATATCTTATAGAGATAGAGGGAATATTTAGAGTTTGGCCATGTAACCCTCAAAACATGGTCCGACTCGTTACATTACTTTTCCAAGGACAAGCCAAACAATGGTGGTCAAGAATGGCTCAACAATTAGAAGTGACAAATGAAGACTCGACATGGGAAGTGTTTGTTCGGGAGTTTAGAAAGAGATACACACCGGTTACACTTAGAGAACGAAGACTTGAAGAATTCCTCGCCTTAAGGCAAGGAAATAGAACGGTTATGGAATATTTGGAGGAGTTCGAGAAATTAGGTGTATATGTACCCCATATCATGAACGACGAACGGGTGAAGACAAGGCATTTCACAGAAGGCCTCCGGGATGAATTTAAGGAAGCTTTGATTGCTAAGGATACAAGTACATGGGAAAAAGCCACAAGGAGAGCTTTAAAAGTCAAAAATTGGATCCTAACAAGAGGTAGAGAAGGAGATGCATTGGAGCAACCACCTACGTTGGGATAATGTTCCAAGCTACAAGTAGAAGAGAAACCCCTTCAACAGGGCACACAGACCAAGGGAAGGCATAAGAAGAAGCGTAAGACCCGGAAGACTCCACGGGCCGAGAGAGAGTTCCAACCATGCGCTCATTGTGGGGGAACTAACCACACTTACGAGGGGTGTTGGATAAGACTAAGAAGAAAATACGCTTGCGGGTCGTTGGAGCACAAATTCCCAGAATGTGATCGTGCAAGAACCAATAAGAAGAGGAAAAGAAATCAAAAGCCTTAAAGGGGAGGCCGAATCAAACCCGGAATTGAGGTACTTTCATTCATGGAATCTCATTACATTCATTGTTTAATTCGGGGTAACCCATTTTCGTTGTTGCCTATTTGCCTCCTTTGTGCGCATGCCTATTATTTGCCTGTGGCCTCTTTTCTTTTCTTATTACTTGCGCATGTGGTGTGTTGTTGCTTTGTTGTCCCGATTGACAACTTTGAGTGTACGAGTGATCCAGTTCTACGGTAAGTGGAGGGTCGTGTTTCCTACCGAGTGTAGCACCCACAAGTAGGGCCACATCCCCCGCACCATAATCCAAACCCGAATACGAAATGGAATGTCCGTACCCGAATCCGAATCATAGCGAACGGGAGACCAAACCCACACCCTATGCTAGGCGGAGCTAAAAAAAACTAAACCAGAGTACGCGGAAGCATATAAATAAAACATCAACCAAAGAACAACACATATACTTATAGGTACCAACACATATATATATAAGTATCATATTATTTACATATAGGTACCATCACTGAATTCTGTACAAAAGCCATCACGGCTCGAGTAATACATAAGGATCCAAAATGGACATATACAAAATGATAGAATGAGCAGGTGAGCAAAACTACGTGCAAAACCTAGACCGACAAGTGTAAACAGGACTCACTTCTCCGCCTAGCTCAAGCACCAAAAGAACCTGCAACTAAAAGAATAAACGAGGGGTCAGTCAACTGACTGAGTGAGGAGGCTAACGCACACCCACACCCTATATAAGTATAGAGCAAAGCACTTAACAAAAGATGGACGTATGAACCGGAATAGGTTTTTCAAACCAAACTTTCCAAGACAATAACTATTATATCATAATAAGACCTGTCATAACTCTATCCCAATTCATACTTCCCAAATCATAACATAACATAGCATATGCTCGGCGAGAACGAGCTTCCAACCTGTACTCCTCATAACATAAAACATAAATCAAAATACACATCCTCTCCTCCTTTGATGGTAGAGTCACGCGTTGACTCTATCCATCCATAACATAACAAACCCCCGAGAGGTAGCTAACCTACAACGGGTCCTCCCCGGTAAACCGAAGGCATCGGAATATCACGCCTTCCCTAGCTCCCGAGGTCGCACATGATATTCCGGGTGGAGATTATGCACAGGTTTAACCTCGACGGCCCAATGCCGTCCCGAGGGCTCCTTACCCATAGCTCCTTGAGCTCACAAACACATAACATATCATATAACCAATCTTTCATGGTTCCACTCGCTAACAACATAATTTAAACCTTTTCCAAACGGCTTACATATACCTTCATATTATTTTCCGAAATCAAAGTTGGTTCACAAAATCATAACATATATTACAAAACACTTATTTACATATACATATAATTTATCCACATGCGGGACAAGAAAACGACACGTAAAGGTATTAGGTCAATTTAGCTATACAACACCTAAACCTCACCTTGTGCGTAGAAAGTAAAGGGAGTGATCACCCTAAGCCTCGGGCTCGTCCCCGGCCGCACCTTCTGAAAAGAAACACAAGAGCCCATGACTTAGACCCTACATGAACCAATTATGACGCTCGGCATATGCTTGACTCATGCTTGGATGTGAAATAAATAAGGAATGAATCATATAATTCACAAAACATAATATATATAACAATTAACATGCAAAAGAAAGCACTTAAAGTCATAAAATTGCATAATTAAAGTAAAGGAAAGTAGTGGCAACTTTCAAGTTTCAAAGGGAAAAATCCACCCCCATGGATTTTTCCAAAGGGCAAAATCCACCCCCATGGGTTTTTCTAAAGCTACTGCCTCAAATCCACCCTCATGGATTTTTCCCAAAAGAAAAATCCACCCTCGCGGATTTGATGCAGTAGCAACGGTTCCGGCCATGGGAACGGCCGTTCCCGTTCCCAGTACAACTGGGAACGGTCGTTCCCACTCTCGGTCATGAACAGTATGGCCTGGGAACGGTCGTTCCCAGTTTAAAACTGGGCGGGAACGGCCGTTCCGGCCTGGTTCGAAAGCTGGAGCAGAGTTCATTTTTACAGAAACAGGGGAACTCGTTTTGGTGCCCAAAAATGGCCAAAATCCAACCTTTACAATTGCCACAACCTCTCAAATTGCACAAACAATACATATAAATCATGCTTGACATAAAAACACTCAAATAACTCAAGAAAACGGAATTAAAATGCATGATCAAGGAAATGAAAAATTCAAGCAAAATTTATGATCATCGATAAATGTTCAACCAACCAAGGTTTAAATGCAATAAAAGCAACACATACCATATGTATAACTCATATATAAAGATGGAATTCAAATATAACAAGGATAGAACTCATACTCCAAGTTTAAGCTAAACCCTTACTATTCACAACCTAAACCAAAGAACTCATCCAAGGCTCCAAAAGAAGAACTTAAACCATAGAATTAACGAGCATGCCGAGAGGTTTCCGAAACTTACTCAAGCTCGAAGATTGGTCGAGAAATGATGAAGTTAGGGTTGATTGAAGCTTGATCAAAAATGGAGGTTTTGGCTTCTCTTTTCTCTTGGCCAAGGCTGTTGCTGAACGTGAAAAGGAAAGAAAGAGCCAAGGATTCACTTTTAAGGCTTAACCGGGTTCGGTTCACGGGTTCGGTTCAAGTTCTCCGGTTCGGTTTCAATAAATACGGGTTCAAATAGGGCCAACTCAAATAGAAACAAATAAATCTCATGCAACATTAATTCACATAATTCATATAATTCAAAATAGTCCTATACAATTAATCTAAAACTCAGATAATATTAAATCACATAATTTACCTGTACCGACTGTGAGTCGGGGTGTTACACCGAGCTTCCAAGGTGATCAATAGAGATGAGAAGGTGAGAGTGGTGGAAGTCCGGTGACTACGCCATTCGTGTATCTCCGAGCTCATGAGTGTCTTGAAATGAATCAAATGGTGGGTGATAAATCTAGTTTAGACCCTCTCATCGTGCGAGATAAATCGAGTTGTTCCAAGCCAGAATCAACTTAGGAGGGAGTTCCTCGACCACACTTGAAGAATCAGACCCCTTGCGCTAGAAGATCTTTTTGAGCTAACCCTCGTCGGGACATTGCGAACCTCGAACTTGGGTGAATACGAGAGAGTAGCTCGCAGTTCTAACTCGAGCGGTTGGACCTGGGGACCAGGTCCTTTTAAGGGGGGAAGATTGTAACATCCCAACTCTGCGGCTTTCCAGGGACGGACGTCACGAGTGTGCTAAGTGCGCTTTTAATTAATTAAGCATGCAATTATATGACATATGTGTCTTTTGAATGGGCATTATGTGTTTCATGTTTTTAAAGTTTACGTTTTAACCCCCTTTTTAGCTCGTTTCAACCCCGTTTTTAATCCTGATTTTTGTAACAATTTTCCATGCATGAATTATGTGGACTATGAACATATTTATATGCTTTGTACTTGTTTTAGAGTTTGTTTTATTTGGTTCTTGGCTCGTTTTGGAAAAACTGGATTTGTTAGGGGCACGAGGACCTAACTTGTTTTAGCGCACCTTGTGTTCCGGGAGGCGTAACTCGAGATCGGGAATTCGGATTCGAGTTCCAGAAGATGCATTGGACTCATAACGAAGAGATAAAGCCAAGAAACCTAAATTTGTAATTTTCTAAGCCCATTTGATCCTCCAGAATTCAGCCGAAACGAGCACCTTGCGCCAAGAGACACCTTTGTTGACCAGTCTTGCTTTGTGGGCCCCACTTAACCCCAATTAAACTTAACCCTTGATTTTATTAACCAAGATACACTCCTATCTCACTCCCTCATCCCCCATTTCGAAATCCCCTCTCCCCAAGACAAAGAAATCAGCCCCAAAGGTGAAGGAAGAAGAGAAGAGAAGAAGAAAGAGGGCTCCTATTCACCACCTCCAAGAATTGAACTCAAGCTTCATCAAATCTCTCCCAATTGAAGAGGTAAGCTCATATTTGTGTTCTCCATGTTCTTGTGGTCACTTTGCCCTTCATTTTGCAAGTTCTTTTCCATGTTTGCTTGAGTTATGGCATATGGTATGAATAGTAAGGGTTTGATGAATTTTGTGAATTCTTGCTTGATTTCTTGTGATTTCCTTGAGTATGAAGCATTATTTTATATCCTAAGACCTCATTTATGATATATATGAACTTGATTTCGGTGGTAGGTATGATTTTATGACTTTGTCATTAATGAATTTGAAGGTTTTGTATGAGCTTGCTTCCATTTCACTCCTTGCTTGATTGTTGCTTCCTTGGTCCGATTTTATGGCTTGAAATGCATGAGTTTTGTATCCTTAACCTTTTATTATGTGTTATCATGAGTGTGGGTTGAGTTCTTGGTGTGATTAGGGGAAAATGTTGAGTTTTAGGCTGCTGATGCAAATCCACGCCCGTGGATTTTTGCTCTAAAACAAATCCACGGCCGTGGACGAGTAGCAGACTTGCTGGAATGATTTTTGCCAAGATCTACGGCCCTGGGACTTTTCTTTGTTAAATATCCACGGGGGTGGATCTAGGAGCAGCCCTTTCTTTGTCCCGAACTTTGTTTTCTTGCCCGTTTTGCTCGTTTCCCTCCCCGAACTTGTGCTGAATACTTGTTTATATGTATGATATGCTTTGATATGGCTTGTTAATGCTTGAATGTGATATGTTTTATGTGTGACTAATGTGTTATGTGTGTTGCATTGAGATTTGGAATTCGCTTGATTTGATTTGTGCCTTATGTGATGCAATGCTTACTCCTACGCGCATGAATGACTACGTACCTTGTTTGCTTACCTTGCATGCTATATCTTTGCTCTTATATGAAATGTGTGCTCCTCTAGTTTGATATATGACATGTTATATGTGTTGTATGATATGCATGAGTTTGTTTAACGTGAATTATGTTCCGATATGCCTCAATATGACTTAGTGTGACCTACGTGCTTGTCTTGTACCTTTTGAACTTGCTATATGCTCTTATATGAATATGAATCGGTGTGATATGATGAATCATATGACCTAAGACATGTTTCTAAGTGTTAAGTGTTCCGTGTGCTCATATATGACTAAGTGCTATCTTTTGCTATTTTATATAAATGCATTACCTTAATTGTACACAAGAACGTGAGCTTTGCCTAAGTGATTGCATTCGTTAAGTGTGTAAGCATATGCCGTGTGTCTATATGGTTCACTGTGAGTCTAAGTCTTGTGTTTGGCTTCAGTTTTGTTCAGGTGCACCCGGGGCGGTGTTTTGTTCGTCAAGTTGATTCCGGGGTGAATCGATCGTGTGTCTTTGGGTTCGTCGGTGTAAGGTGAGGTTAGGATATAGTTATGCCCTAATGAAACGTGCCGGTTTTTGAATGCGTGTGACCTATAAACCTCTATATATATGTAGATACGTGTATGTTGGCCTTGCTTTAAGTTTGAAAGTATGAAGCTATGTATAAGCCTATGTACGCTTAGCTTTGATTTTCGTTATGCCTTTGAGGTCGGTGTGATATGTACGTACGATATGATAAGTACGATATGCATGTGCTATGAATAAGTGTGAGTCTAGCGGGTTAAGCTTTGTGATAAATGATATGTGTAAGTGTACCTTTGGGCCCCGGAGTTGTGTGTAATGGGAGACTTGGGTCGACCATGGGGTCGCCTGTTGCAACCCCTATACACTTCTCTAACTTAGGATCAACCCGGACCCCACCAGGAGGTTGGTTGGGGAATGGAATCCTCGGGCGTGAGTGTCATGAAACTCACGACCCATACATATAAGTATGTGGATGGTTTGGGTGTGCACAACCCACCCATCAACCGGTGTAAGTGGACGTATGTGTTATGATTTCGTATGTTTAAGTCTTTGTGTGTTATGAAGGAGTTGGATGGTTTTGCGCTCGTACCCGCCGAGTTTCGTTAAGTTATGTTGGTCGGTAATACGTTCGTGAAACGGGGTTAGACTCTTAAGCTAAGATAAAATTGGTTTTGTTTGTAACTTAATAAGTTATGTTCCGGTATATGTGTGATAAGTCTGTATGAATCTAAGCTTATGCCTTAAGAAAAATATGAATTAAGATTTGTTTGGATTGTTTGATAAGCTCCCTATATGTATATTATCATGGTAAAATGTTTTGGTATGTAAAAACTAACCCCGAGTTCACTAACATTGCTTCAACTACGTGCTATGCTCTATATATATATATAAGTGTGCGTGTGTAACCCCTCACTCAGTCATTGGACTAACCCTCCTCCCTCCCCATGTTTTTAGCTTTGCAGGTTCGCTTTGGGTTCGAGCTAGGCGGCTTGTGTCGGTCGTGAAGTCGGTTTTGTTTCGAGTCTCTGTATAAGTTTGGAGTCCTTTGCATTTCGCATTCGAATTCATTTAAGTTTGTATAATTTGATCATGTATGTATATGAATATGTTGTTTAATTTATGTGAGTATGTGGGACAGGCTTCTAGGACTAGTATGAACCCATTTGATTTGTGAATCATAATTTATGTTTATGTTTGATTTTCGGGATTAGGAATTTATGCTAGTTGAACCCGTTGTTTGTGTGATTGAAATTTTATGATTGGCATGTTAAGCCTCCGCATTCGCGCACTTTGCATTTTGTTTTGTTCGTGGTCTCTGCGTCCCGCCTAGCTTTCGTGCGTGTGTGTGTCTCCCGTTCGCCTATGCTCGGTTCATGTGTGGGCTTCCATCTCACATGTGGATTGGGTCTATGTGCGGGGATGTGGCATCTCATCGTGCGGGGTGTTACACACTAGATGACCCAGTCGCCGTCTTTTCGTTACCTATGTTTCCTTATTTATCACCAATTTTTCAAATACATTTCACCCTAGTCGTCCTATTTGTCAGCTTAAGAATCCTAGATGATGAGGCAACATCTTTCCCTTATTGTATCCAGATTTTGTTGGATTCCAAGTTTGTAGGGCTCATTTTTTCCCTGGTGGATAAGATTTTTCAAGCTGTTACTCCTTCATATCTTTGATAAGTATATCATAGCGGTTTTTATGTTTGGGTTGCGATTCTCTTTCCTATATTGCCTATCTCCTCCTCCCCTTGGTTGAGCCAGGTGCCCTTTTCCTGCCATCATCCAAGGCCTATAATTAAGGCTCACTACTTCTGTGTCCGTTGGTTGTTTAGTTTTCATGGCCTTCGGGTTTTGTAGCTGCGTTGCCCTAGTTGGTGGTTGTTCCATTACCAGATACTTATCAGTTTCTTTGGCAGTCGCATAATCTCCCTTGGGTATGTCTCTACACTTCATTGCAGGGCAGCCAACTCTCCCACAATTAAAATAGATACACGGTAAATTTTCATATACTATAGGCCGTAGGTTACCATCCACTTCTATTTCGCACCGGAAGTGCTTATCCAGATTGATTTGGTCATACACACTCGTGTACCTCCCCTTTTCGCTATAGTATGTTTTCTTGCCGATCTTGATTGATATACCCAAACCTTCAACCATCTTAAATAAAATTACTTCTTTATAATATTCAATGGATAATCCAGGATACGCACCTATGTGCTGGCTGACTGAACCTTGTCCTTCGAGGCTTTGAATTGTGGTTCCCGAAATAGACAAGGTAGTGTCTCGCTATCACTCGTGGACCCTCCGTCAGTACGATGGTGGTCTTGTCCTTATCATGTATCTTGAGCATATAGTAGCTATAACCCATGTCAATAAGTTTGTAAGCCCCTTACAACCTCCACATGCTGTTGATTTTCGAGAGAAGGGATTCATACTGATAGTTCTTCCAAGTAATTTAAGGATAGGACAGTCCTTCCAAGGTTCTTGGAGTGCTTTCCGATACTCATCATTGAGAACGACTCGTGGATATAGGTACGTCTCATTTGGTTTAAGAATCATAACTCTGTTTAAATCCAGCATGGTGGATTCTTCAAACTTCTTGTCCATCCACTCCCTCCTACCCACCAGTGAGTTCAGGTATGATGGGGGCATTGGTCGGTCCGTTTGGTTCTCCATCCCATTCTGTCCAACATTCGTATGTAGTCTAACTTCCATCGTTGTTCGAATATTTTTATTACTCCGGCCGATGAGATGGCGTCCTCCGCCAATAACGGAGGAGAAACGTTACGTCCAGAAGCCATTCAAGTTTTTAATAATCATATATATTAATTACGTATATGCATATAAAAGAAATTAAAAAAAAAAGGAAAAAATGGTCATCTTCTCCGATCTGGAAGTGGAGGCAAGGCGATGGTGGGGGCATTCCATCTTCTGAGTGAATGGCGACGACGGGGAGTTTTCCGGCGGCTTGGAGTAAAACCTTCTGATATTGGCCCTACCCCTCTAAAATCATACAACCTCACCAATAGAACCAGCTACGCAGACCAACAATGCTAAAAACTCCTTTGTAAGTTTCTCCTCAAATCACCTAACCTCAAAGTTTCTCCTCTTACATTATAACTCGTGCCGATTCATCGCCTTCTTGAATCACGTTCACCGACATATCCTCAATTCCTCCCCAAAACTCCTCAACTGTCCGCACTTCCCTTTTCTCTGCCCCAACCATGCAGACCAACAATTCTGCAAAATCAAAATCAAAACATTAACTGAAACACACACACACACTCTCTCTCATACACGTATTCACATAAATAAATGCAGATCAATCAATTGTGGCTTATCAAGACGGCGGGGCCTGGAGAGGGAGTGCAGCGACGGAGCTAGAGAGGCGGGGGATGGGATCTGAAGGTAGGGCTAGATCAGGCGGGTTCCAAATCTGGCGTAATGGTGGTGGAGCTGAAGGCAGAGTGGGGTTGCAATGGAGATGAATTTGGTAGTTGGTGGTGTTGGTGGGCGGGTAGCCTCTCGCCGGAGAAGATGAAATTTTTTTATTTGATATGTTTATGTTTTTTGATTTTTTATTTCTTTAATTGACACCTCAACCCTCCATGTGAACAGTCATGTAAGCTTTATAATGAGTCAGCAAAAATGTCCCCAATTTGGGCCCGAAATCATGCCACATCAGAAAAAAATGGGGATTTTTCATTCGGGTCAAATAAGACGAATATTGCAAAAAAATTTAAATTAGAGGGCAAAATGAAAAACATAATATCGAGAAGGACTAAAATCCAAAAAGGTGTAAGTTACAAGATGATTTTGTATTTTTGGCTCAAGTTTATGAGTTATTTAGTGGAATTATTTGAAATGATTTGTGCAAAGTTAATATTTTTTGCTCTTGTAAATGTGCATCAGTTCTAAAGGATAAAGTTTATGAGCATATTCAGTGTAATCATTTGAAATGATTTATGCGAGTTAATATTTTATGCTCTTTTTTTTTTTTTCGTCCTAACGAGACAACGCTAAAATCAGTTAACTATCTCCGTCATCGGCGGAACATCCCAAACAACAAAGCCATCGTGCACCGAGTGACCTCTCTTAGCCAGAGCATCAGCCATATGATTCATTTCACGCGGAGCATGCCAAAGAACAATATCCCAAGGGTTGTGTAAAAGCTTGTGACAATTCATGATGATATCCTTGAGCGGGTAGTCAGTCACCTCGTTTTTCAAAACCCAGTTCACCACCACCTCCAAGATCGTTTCCACCTCGATACATGGAAATCATCTCTCACAAGAAAGGGAGAGCCCTGCCTGAAGACCCATGAGTTCTGTAGTGTTGATGGAGCTTCAGCCAACCTTCATCACATAACCCACAATCCAATTCCCTTCCTCATCGTGAATTACACCACCTGCCGCCGCCGATGCCTGTTGTTGGAAGAGGCTTCCATCACAGTTGAGTTTGACCCAGCCAGTAGCTTGCTTAGCCCAAGTCTGAGTTCTATCCAGGCGTTTGTGATGGCTGGGGAGATTGAGCACCCCCATATGGAGATCCGCTGCCAAATTTTTTATCATGTTGATGGTAACCATGGTTGGCTACTCAACATGTTGATATTCCCATTTGTTTTTGCACTTCCAGATGCTCAAGAGCAGCTACAAGAATGATCCACTAAGGGAAGTCCGACATAAGTTCGTTGTGAATGACTTTCTTCATTAAATTCTCGATCCATCCAGGCACTCTAGCTCCCTTAAACACCCCTCCCCCCCAATTGGCTGGCCTGAGAATCTGCTTCTGAACCTATTCAGCTTTCTTGTAGCTTCTCAACAGGTGTTCCATACTTTTCCATTCATCCTAGTAACGCGTGCAAATTTCACTCACTCCGAAATGTATGTCATTTTTTAGTGCGTTGGTGAGTAGGCTGTTATAACTGATGAGCCAAAAGAAAAACTTTAGCTTTTCGAGGTATTTCGACTTCCATATCCAACTCAAATTCTAGCCCGTATTTTGAGTTTCCAGCATAAGGAATTTGTAGGTCGAACTACAAGAAAATTTTCCAGTGGTAGTTTCCCCCAGATATGACTGTCATCATGTCGCTCAAAAAAGATGGGAAAGGAGTTGATATCATCTATCACCTTTGCAGGGAGCTTTCTTTGTAGGAGGGCCACATTCCATTCTACAAGTTTGAATAGTATATGAAAATTTTTATTTTTGATTCATTAATTGGCCGATATAAAAGGCCCTTCAAAATGACCATTATAGGCCTTGATTAAATAACATACGGTGATTAAATAATTTTATTTAATTAGGTGTAACCACAACAACCTAAATTGAATAAATTATCTATTCTAAATCACATAAAGTATAAAGACATTGACTTTTAAATTTTATCTATATGATCCATAAATATTTTAATTAAAAGATTAGCCACGTCATTTTTAAATGAATAATTTTGAAGATTGGATCATTTAACAAATAGTCATTTAAATTAATGTGCATAATGGAACACTTGCATATTTAATTGAATAAAATTATTGGTGCCCTTTTATAATCACCCATAGGAACTATGCAATTGAACTTGATAATTTTATTTAAGAGATAGAATAATACTTTGATAATTCTATCATAAGGAATGAATCTTATTGAAATCAAAATTTAGCTCACATGCATTTTTTTGTCATTATATTCATTATTTTCATAATCGTATTGGTAAATTATGATTCAAGTTTTTCTCAAATATTAATTTAAGTATGTATATTGTATTTTGCAGTTTTCAATTATATGACTGATACTCGAGTAGAAATTATCCCTGTCTTAACTAGTGAACACTTCCAAAGTAGGAAGGAAAGTCTTTTCCTTCATTTGATATATGTGTACATTGATTATGCTACAAGAAGAACGAGCCTCTCGGGACGGATAGCAACACTATGGTTGATAAGAATCTTTATGAAAAATGGAGCGGTTTAACCGCCTAAGTCTTATGTGCATAAAGAGTTAAATCTCTACTGATATTCATAGTTTAGTCCAGCATATTGAGACTGCTAGGGAATTGCTTACGGCTGTCAAAAAGCAATTCAAATTTCTCAAAAGTTATTGGCTAGTACACTTATAACGAAGTTCACATCAATAAGGCTTGTTGGTGTGAAAGGCGTTCGAGATCACATTAACAAGTTACGTGATATATCGGATGACTCAAAGCACTTGAGGTTGAAATATCTGAATTCTTTCTAGTGTAGTATATACTCAACACTGTGCCAAAGTCAGTATGGTTCATTCAAGATTTCGCATAACACACATAAAGACAATTGAACAATAGGTGATCGATTGACTATGTGTGATTAGGAAGAGGCACGTTTGGTACTTGAAATGGAAGAGAGTGCACTATTCACTCATGGAACGGGATCAAATCAAGTCAAGAAAAGGGGACATGAGAAGTTACATCCCCAAAACTGAAATGAAGAAAGAATCCAAGTGTTTTTTCTATAAAAAGAAGGACATATGAAGAAGGATTGTGTCAAATACAAGACATGGCTTGAGAAGAAAGGTAACTCAATTTTTCTTGTTGGTGAAACTAATATGGTTAATGTTTGTTGTAACACATGATGGATTGATCCGCATTCTACAAGCCATATTTAGAATTCCTTGTAGGGATTACGAAATTTGCGATACTCACTGGGAGCTGAACAATGCACCTAATTAGGAAATAAGATTCAATAAGAGCTGAGGCTGTAGGGACATGCGATTTAGTTGTGAAACCCCGCTCGTCCGGCCGTACAGGTATTTCGTCACGAGAGTGCTACGTGCGAAGTTAATTATTTAATTATGCAAATTATATGTTTATTATATTATTCATATGAAATTCTTGAATTATATGAATTAATAATTGAATTATATTTGAACTACGTACGTGGAATTTGAATGTTTTTGCCTTTTGAATCTGTTTTCGATTCGTTCGACTTTGAATTCGATTCCGATTTTTGTGAATACGTGATGTGCATGAATTATATATGTTATGAATTATTTTATATGCTTATAATACATTTTTGAACTTGTTTGTTGAGGTCTTGGACCATTTTTATGCTTTAGAGACTTAAGGGCCTAATGAGAATTTAGCGCACCTTGGGTTGCGGAAGGCATAACTTGATCTCGGGAATTCGGATTTAAATTTTGAAACCACTGTTGGACTAGTTTTGATAATTTGGATCCAATTAAACAAGCCTCATAATTTTCTAAGCCCTTTTGAAGCTTTGAAATTTGCCCGAACCGAGCCTCACGCGCAGAACTGCCACCCTTTACCGTTTTGCCCCTATTTGACCCGTTATAACTCCATTTGACCCATTTGTTGAACCCATATTTCCCTAAATTAACCCTTTTCACTCCCATACTCACCCTATTTTGGATCCCTGCCAAGAAAGAAAGAAAAGTGCAGCAAAACATGAGAAAAGAGAAGGGAGAAGAAATAAGAAAGCCACCCCATTGCACCTCTTGTGGTTTTGAGCTCGAATCACTTCCGTCCTTCACCATTTATTTGAGGTATGTATATTCTTGAATTCTCCACAACATGATGCATCTTTTCATCCTTGATTCTTCAAGTTTCATTATGGTTTGAGCATGCTATGGACAAGGTGATTAATAGTTAGGTTTGAATCAATTCTTGAATCCATGCTCTCTACTTGATTCCCATGAGATTTGATACTTGTTTTGTGATCATTTGAACTTCCTTGACTTTTTTCCATGCCCTAATTTCGTGCTCCTTTCATGCTTGAAGATTCACCATTAAAGATTTCAAGAACATGAATAGTACATGGGTTGATTCTTGTAAGAATATGAACACCTTTGTTTCTCCTTGTTGTTGCTCGATTTTAGCTCATTTTTTAGTGTTATTTTGTTGACTAAGACCCTTCCCTCGTTGCCCCTGCTCTTGTGTGTGTTTGTGTATGTTTTAATGTGTGTTTTGCAGGTGGATTCGTGAAGAAGACGAAGTCTAGGCCCGTTAACGCCCATTAGTGCACTTATGCACAAAATGGGTGTAGTGGCCATTAGGGGACCCCTGATCTTATAACCTCACTAATGGCCATTAGTGGCCAAGGGACTAATGGCCGTTAATCCCGACAGATTTGGTGTTTGAGTTTGTTTCATTTCGTTGACCCTCCATTCGAAGCCCGATTGACCTGGAATTTTAACCACAGAAACCTCTTTAAGTGTAGAGTATTCCCTAGTTGGAATCACTGCAAAATCTTATATGAGGAGAGATTTTTAACCATTCTATTTTGGTGTCACCACTTCGTCGAAATTCTGCTTTCGTTCAACTTCAAACCTACGCCATTTTCGGATTGCTTTGAACCCTGATTTAAGCCATATACCGTTGGAAAGACATATTTATCTAGTTTCATATCCTAAAAACAAAACTCAATTCCCACTTCTAAAACTCAAGATATTTCCCTTTTTCCACAGCTTGTACATTTCGAGAATTTCTAGCTTTTGGTCCCTTTTCGTCCGGAGCCACTCCTTATGATTTTCTTCTACTTTTTGTGCACTTTTACAACTTATAACTTGTTATAGAATGTATATCTGTGTGTAATTGATCTGATATGCCTTATGTTTTGCATTTATGATGTGATTTCGACGTACATATGCAAATATGAACTTGCATGCTCGACGTACTATCCCTTGTTGACTCTCTTGTATCACTTGCATTCATTTGCATTTTCCGAGCGTCTATGTGGTTGATTTTGAGTGTTAGTGTTGGCTTTGATTTTTAGATTGTCCTTGTGGAGTAGCTTGCTTGTGTGGAACCACTTTATATGTGTGTTTTAGCTTGCTCCGTCCGGTTCGTTCGTCAAGGTGAGGTTTTCTTTCTTTTAGTTAATATGACCTACAACCCTAAATGTGCTTTAGACCCGCATGCGACTTACGTGTATATATATATATATATATATATGTGTTTAGATACGTGTTTGGTATGGATTTTGTAGGAATTGGCCTGTTTGCTATGAAACATTTGAAAAAAGCTTTTATATACACGTAAGTTTTTTTTTTTTTTTTTTGTTCGTTTGTTTTGAGAAGGGTTGGTGTGTGTTTTGAACTAGCGAGATTTGGCTTTGAAAAATAAGTCTTTGAATCTCAATTTTAACTTTGAAGTTTCAACTTGGGCCCCGAATAAGTGGTATGGCTACTCGGGTCGGCCATGGGGTCGCCGAGCTCTCCCATCAACACAACTCCACGTTGAGAGGATTTGCCCAAACTCGAGAGGTCGAGGGGAAGACGAGTTTTCTTGAGCCGACGGAGACACCATCGAAGGAGCGGGTAGGATCCCCCGGCTCATTATTTGAACTTTGAACCGGGGTTGAGGGGTCGCCTCTCTCTTTCCCAAAGGGCGAAGGTGGGATTGATTTAGACTTCGAATTTTGTCTTTAATTTTGAATATGAATATGACAGGAGGTTGGTTGGAAACTCATACTCGTTGAGTTAGTGTGAATTTGACTCTGAATATGGTCCGTGAAACGGGAGTGGACTTCTAATTTCTAAAATTTGGTTGATTTTGGCCTTCGGCCTTAAAACTTTTTCTATATATATAGTATCACGGGATAAAATGTTTTTGAATGTAAAAATCACGCCCCGATTCATGAATTCATTGACATTGAATATGTAATGCTCTTATGTATATGCACGTGTGAGTGTGTTAGCCCCCTCACCAGTCTTTAGGACTAACCCCTCCTCGTTGCTTTCTTTTTCCCCCTTGTTTCTTTGAGTCGCAGGTACAAGTTCGGTTCGAGCTAGGCGACGGTATTTTCTTTGAGTCGTTCGAGTCTTGTAGTCCTTTGCATACCTTGAATCTTTACCTTTCCGCTTTGGTACTATGTATAAATATGAATATGAATATGATTTCGAATTTGGAGAATTGTATGATTTATTTGGCCCGTGGTGGGTATGGCATGTATTATTCGACTCATTATGCACTTGGTATGTATGTATGTATATTTGTATGAATTGATCCTGTTGCTTCCGTATTTGTTTTGATTTTTGTTACGCAGTTTGTATTAATGTCTAGACCGCCTAACTTAGGTGAGATTTTGTTTATCTCCAGTTCGCAATAGCTTGGTGCATGTGCGGAGTTTCGATTTCGTTACACGTGTTGGGCTATGGTGCGGGGGATGTAGTGCTCTTCGCTCGGGGGTGCTACATAAATACTAGAGAGTGGTTTTATTTTAACATTAGAAAAGACCTTTTACATTCCCAGATATTCTAGAAATTTAATTTCTGCATCAAGACTTGCTCCTTTGGGATACAATTTTAGTTTTTTGAAAAATAATGTTATTTTATATTACAAGTTTAAACTTGTTGGGAATGGTTTGTTAATTGATGGTCTTTATTCTATTAAATTACAAAATGATATCCCTCATAGTGCTATGCATGTTCAAGTTGGTACCAACACTACCAAAAAACAATCATTTTCCAACAAACTTATCCTGAGAACCCTTTTCGTCTGAAAAAATATCTGATGAAATTCCGATGAGATTCTGGGGAAACTCGTAATATTTCATTTTTCTCCTAAGCTCCAACTTTTTCGATGAATTTGCGATGAAATTTCGACGAACTAAAATTTTATTTTTTAAAAAGATTATGCTTTATGATTCAGACGAACTTTACAACTAACATTTTTGCATGAAATTTAGAATAATTATGGTAAATTTGAACTCAGACAAAAAAATACGTCGGAAATTCGTCTGGAAATTTTGTTGAACTTCCGAGGAACTATTTTTGTAGCACCCCGCACGTGAGGCACCACATCCCCCGCACTATGGCTCAACACGAGTAACGAAATGGTGAATCCGCACCCGTATCAAACCATAGCGAACGGGAGACAAACAGAAATACCTCCTAAGCTAGGCGGAACTTAGACCCTGCAATAATAACCAATCAACATAATATAGTGCATCGGAAAACTAAAATTTCAAACACACAAACCATAAGCAGACTTGGGCAATTCAGGCCTCTTTTTAACTCATAAACGAAGCCCCACAAGGGCAATTCAGTAACAAATATACAAGATTCAAATTCATAATCGTACAAGGTTGAATCAAGCACAATTTAAATACATAAGTGAATGCAGAGACGCTTCTAACTTAACTTGACCGACTCAACTCAACATAACTCCGCCTAGCTCGAAACTCCCAAGCCAAACCTGCACGCTAAAGTGTTGGGGAAAGGAGAGGGTCAGTCTCTAGAAGACTGAGTGAGCAGGAGGGATACATATATATAAGAAACATGCACATGCAAGTCATAATTCCCGAGCAAAGGTTTTATTGGAAGTTAGTTCCCACGAAGGGCAAGAAAATAAATAAACAATGCTCGAACTTTACGACTAATTCATATTAAATTCATTAGGTTCATAATTCAGACATAAACATAAAGGCTCGGCGAGTGAGCGTGCATCATCTCCAACCAAACTCCGACCGTGTACGACAAATATCATTAATATCTTAAATAGGTGGTCATGCATTATATCATAAAATACATTATCATGGAACAAGGCAAAAAGACTTCAAGTTTCAACCAATTCCTCCAAAGTTCATGAATGAATTTCTCAATGAATTCTAAACTATCATAAAATACATTATCATGGATGCAAAGAGGGAGTTAAAGTAACCATATTCATGCTTTGGATCCACCAAAAACATCAAGGAACGAGAGAGATCAACATAAGTACATATAACCTAACTATTTAGTCTCTCAGCCAAAAAATCCATGAAAGCATGCTCAAAATTGGGGATGCATAGCTTAAAATGACACATATTGAATGTACATCACAACCCTAAACTCACCTTGTGGATTGGATGGAAGATGGAAGACATTTGAGCTTGAATCTCCAAGGTAGACATGAGTTACGGGAATGACTGGAGGCAGGGGTTGGGGCTGATATTTCTCTTGTGTGTGAGGGTTAGTTCGGTTCAGGGAGATAAGGATCAGTTAAAGGGCTGAGTTATGGTTCCAATGCCTCTAACCATGGTTAATTTGGTCAAGGTTTGAGTGAGTTATGACCATTTTACTGAGCTGTGGCAGTTTTGGCGTCCGTTGCATGTTTCGGTTGGATTTCGGAGGTTCAAATGGTCTTAGAAAAATATGAGGCTAAGTTTATTGAACTCTAATTTTTGTTATGAGTTCAACGGAGTTGACGGAACTTGATTCCGCGTTCCCTAGCTCAAGATATCACATACGGAACCAAGGGTGCGCTAAGTGCTCGTTAGCCCCCGGTTTGGTTCCAATTATACCAAATAAATTTAAAACACAATCAAACGAATCCGAAAACATGAAACGAACGTACGTACACATACACGACACATATATCTACAACATACTAAATTTTTGTGAATTTTCAAAATCAAATCATATAAGAACGTCGCACGATTAAAACACTCATGCGCAACCGTAACAATTTCATAGCATTCAAATTAAATAAACAAATTTAAATTCTATTTTAATTCAATTGAAAGTGAACGATTTTATAATAAATTAATTAATTAGCTTAATTAAAACATGATTAATTAACATTAATTCTCAATTATCAATTTAAATAAATTAATTAACGAAATAAAATTATAAAATAAAATATATAATAAGAATTATAAAATTATAAGAATTAAATATTTAAAACACTTGTAAACAATTAATCGCATAATTAAATAATTTAAATTGAACAATTTATATACACATACGACATATTAGTACAAATGAAAAAACCGGGGTGTTACAACCTCTCCCCGTTAAAAGAATCCGTCCTCGGATTCACTACTCGCCCACACAAACAATGAGAGATTCCCCGTCTCTCGCAAGCAACAAGGAGAGAGCCCCGTCTCTCGAGTAACAATGAGAGAACCCCATCTCTCCAACAATAATGAGAGAACCCTGTCTCTCGCAAGCAAAGAGAGTACCCCGTCTCTCGAACAAAAATAAGAGAATCCCCGTCTCTCAACCAAAATAAAGAAAGGAAGTCTCCAATACTCCCAAGCAACACACGCAAAACCCAATTTAAAATCATGCAAGCCACCCCAAGGCAAGTAACAGCTATCAACCACGTTAATCATCAATTACTTCTCTTAGTTTAACTTGATAAGAAAACGAGGCACATAACAAAGAAATTATTTAAATTAAATTTGCATGGATGTATGTATCATGGATGCTATAAGTACCTTTCACCGTAGTTGCGAAGTTTAGAATTGTGAGTTATCGTTGTCCAGTGTATGATTTGTCCCGAAGATAGATTCAGTGCTCAGTTTGTCTTTAACCTCTTCAGGGTACCCCAATGAAGCAATTGATGAATCCTTCGCCATTTCCTCTAATTTTCACTCGACTAACCAAATCCTTTTAATTAATCGAGTCTGACCTTCCAGAATACCATTAAATCATTCGTCCCAAAATCAGACCCATAGTTACTACCTTCACCCATATCGAAGTCTAACATATCCTCGAAGCTAACTGCTCCTGGCAACACTGACGATTCAATACTGATCTTGAGATATTTGTTATTATGATTTCTCCCTCAACGATAATTCTTTCCTATCTCCCGTTCATGTTATCTATTTATTCTCGTTAACCCCTTTAAAGTTATATTCAATAATTGGCCCCATACTTCTTGAATCTAGGACACTTGACAATTCTTGAAGTTTGATGTAAATCCTCCAATTATCATCTTTTCCTATTTGGTCCCTTCTTAAGTTTCCTTCTGGATTACCATTGATATAGCCAATAACTCAACAACATTGTCTTGGACCCTTCTGTACGTCATTGAATTAATCTTGATTGACATCATCCCATTATATGATAGCTTGATTCGATTTTCTCTTGTTAATTCTGACTTAGGAGTTCACGGAAATTCCCTTAATTCCATCACCTCCAGATCGGCATTCCATACGTAGAAATGTTCAATGAACCGTTTTCCTTATATCTCGTAAGATCTTCACCCGAACTTAGCAACGTAGCTTCTCTCTTAACAACTTAACCATTACAGTCATCTGATTCATTTCCAATTACCACCATTAGAACTTCCAGTTCCTCCTTAATTTGCATCCCCGTTGTCGCTACTAACATATTTCTTCACCCCTTCCATCCTCCAATTTATCCCTCGGTTGTACTCTCCCCCTTAATTTTTTTTTTTTTTTTTCATGTCGAACTCCAGTAGTCCTTCTTTCATTGAAATTTAATTCTTGATGAGCCATTTCCCTGAGGGAGGGTTTTAATAATAAAAAAAATGACGACCCAAAGGTTTCACCTTTCCATTATTCTCCTAATCCTCATGAGGTGCGGGACTCCTTCCTCTATTCGAATTCCCGTTCCATCAACCTACCCCTTACTTGAAATTCTTTATTTCTCGAAGTCATCTTCATCAAATTCGAAAGTGGCTTGGTTAAGTAATACTTGATAGGTGAGGTGGATGAGCTTCCTATCAAATAAACACTAAAATGCATGTCGGGTAAAGATGACGATGCACATGGCACATTTGCAACGAAGTAAGAGGCAACACATTAAAGCAATGAAATCAAACAGAAATGCGCGAATAAACATAGGGCCAGAAAAATAAATAATTAGTGCGAGGTATGATGCACGTGCTATGAATGTTTTGGAACCTGTCACCAATGTGGTAAGTTGTTAGCTCCGTAGCTTTTCCTCGGTCCTCCAATCCCAATCTTACTTTGACTTGGTGATTATTCCTTGCCTTTCCCACGGTCTTCGAGATTTCCATGAATCTTTATAAATCAACTTGTATCTTCCACTATCTGAGATTGCAATTTCTTGATTCCTAATTCTTCCACGTCCAAGTAATTAGCATTCCAACTTCTCCACGAAATCCGACCTCTACTTCTAGTCGTCACCTCGATCAAGAATCCCGTACATGCCCCTTATGAGGTTAACTCGCCTCCATTTGCTTATACTTGAACGCAGGATTTCCTTACAACGAGTCTTTGCCTTTCTTTATTGTTCCCCATTTGTTACTCCATATCTTCCAATTCAATCTCACAACACGACAATTCAGCTTGGATTTGGAAAAACGAACCCAAATCCCGACCTCAATATCGCCACCTTCCCTAGATTTGGATTACCCAGTTACTTGCCTCTCTCTACTCCCCTCCATTATGTACTAACTTAATTTGACTTCCTCTTAATTATTGATACCTCTCCAATGATCTGAATCCGGGACCAAAATACCTTCAAGGTTTTGTTCACTTCAATCCTTAGGTTAAATGATCCCATTGAATCCGATTATCATAGTTTATGTTGAAGTGCTGCATATATCAATCTTCAGAGTTAGAGACATTCCCCGAACAACTCTCATTTCATCAATTGTCTCTCTACTCCTGCATTTCCAAAACGGTCCTCTATTCTGACTCCTAGCCCTTAACTCTACCTTCATTTATGAAGATCACGCATCTCGAATTCTCTATATTCTTCCCCTGTGGTTCTTCCTGTCTTTCGTGCCTCAGGAAGGATTTGTAAAAGATTGTTGTTATCGCAGAACTTGGCCGTGGTTTGATATCATCTTCATAACCTAGGAATCATAACTCATATCGAGAATATATGCATGCGATTAGTGCATGCTCATGTCACGTATTCAACACGGAAGGCATAAATTCAATGTAAGAATGCAACAGATAAATCAACAAGATTCAACAGAGAAGGCAATTCATTCTCAAAATCAATGCAATGCACACATTATCATATGGTTGCTAAGCCGTACGACCTAGACTGACTCAACACGACACAAGAACACCGGTTTTGCAACCGGGCTCTGATACCACTTAAGGATGTAGCACCCCGCACGTGAGGCACCACATCCCCCGCACTATGGCTCAACACAAGTAACGAAATGGTGAACCCGCACCCGTTTCAAACCATAGCGAACGGGAGACAAACAGAAATACCTCCTAAGCTAGGCGGAACTTAGACCCTGCAATAATAACCAATCAACATAATATAGTGCATCGGAAAACTAAAATTTCAAACACACAAACCATAAGCAGACTTGGGCTCTTCAGGCCTCTTTTTAACTCATAAACGAAGCCCTACAAGGGCAATTCACTAACAAATATACAAGATTCAAATTCATAATCGTACAAGGTTGAATCAAGCACAATTTAAATACATAAGTGAATGCAGAGACGCTTCTAACTTAACTTGACCGACTCAACTCAACATAACTCCGCTTAGCTCGAAACTCCCAAGCCAAACCTGCACACTAAAGTGTTGGGGAAAGGAGAGGGTCAGTCTCTAGAAGATTGAGTGAGCAGGAGGGATACATATATATAAGAAACATGCACATGCAAGTCATAATTCCCGAGCAAAGGTTTTATTGGAAGTTAGTTCCCACGAAGGGCAAGAAAATAAATAAACAATGCTCGAACTTTACGACTAATTCATATTAAATTCATTAGGTTCATAATTCAAACATAAACATAAAGGCTCGGCGAGTGAGCGTGCATCATCTCCAACCAAACTCCGACCGTGTACGACAAATATCATTAATATCTTAAATAGGTGGTCATGCAATATATCATAATACACGCAGATCATATATCATATCCTAAACATATTCGTTTGGGCAATCCGTGTCCCGGCCTTCCCATACGGTGCCTATCAATCATAAACATAATCATAGTCATAATCATAAATAAGTTCCAACCTTCTTCCTCCGGGTGGTGGAAGGGTTAGCAAGACCCGACCACCTCATACATAGGCCAATGGGGTTTCATGACTCCCCCAAGGGCACTCAGCTCCCATTCCCCGCTAAACCTCCTAGCGAGGGCCGGTATCACCGTACATAAGTTGGGACTAGTACAAGGGATCATCGTCGACCCTTGCCTCCCCGGATAGCCACTTGCACTAAGTCCCTGGGCCCGTGAACATAAATACATACATGCATAATCTCGCCAAAACATTTCAATTCATAAGAACATAACATATTTCATAATTCATTTGAAAAGGGTTTACTCGATCAATATTTACTCGATGACTTTACTTTAAAAGTAACATATATATAATCATAAGGTTTTGGCCAAAGCTTTTCACATAATGGTTGTAGGGTTTGTTACATAGCTAAAACAAAAACACCCTCACCTGGTACAAGACGATACAAGGATACGAGTTACCGAGTGCCTAGTTGATCAGGATTTCTCCACCCTGGAGATAACTATACAAAAGACAACGTAACGTGTTCGTGAGACTCAAGACTCTAAATGAACCAAATATGACGCACGGCATGAAATGAACATGATATAAGTGCATAAGAAATAATATTATGTCATGAACACGTTCATGTGCACTATTAATGCATTTAAGGCATATAAACAAGCCATTGATTTAAGTACTTTCAAGAAATGAAGGTATCATACTCATTTGTTTCATATCCTTTCATGAATCATGCCAGGTCGAGTCAATCAATCAATTTTAATCAATAACCGAAGGTTTCCCATTCATTCAACTCGTATTCAAAGTACTTTAAGTCAAGAATTCCAAACAACAATTTATAATTTAAACGAATTAGGCATTCCAATCATTCCATGAATTAAATCCATAATTCATAAATCATATATTTCACATTTTATAATAATTCAATTCAAGAATTCAAATAATACTTAATATATAATAAACATATATAAATTAAATATATATGTACGTATATTATCATGCATGTAAATTAACATGCACACAACATAGATTTCATGCATGCAAGTATTATAAATAAATCAACTATTTATTACATGCATGCAAACATTTCAAGCAATTCTCATGCACACAACACACTTATTAAATTCATGCAAGCATTCTCAAACACAACATGCTTGCAACATAATTATATATATACCTGCACGTAAGTCTACATGCATAGCCATGCATTGAACAATATAACACACATATATATATATTGTAAGTATACCTCATGCATGCACTTATACAACCATGCACACTCAATGTTACAAGCATGCACACAAGGAACACAAACACACACAATATTATATATACAGCACCTACGGGAGAAAGAAACAGCAGCAGATCTCTACATACAAATGCACAACACACAGTAAAACAAATAAGAAGGAATAGCAGAGGAAAAAAAAGAAGAAAAAGAAGCAGCAGTTTCTGTACAACAACTACCCGGCCGGGCTTTTTCCATGAATAAAATCTCCCCGGCCGGGGAGTTACATTACAGACGCGAGCAGCAGTTAATTACAAAGTTTTCCCCCTGTTTTCTTTGGCATGAATGACAACAGCAGCTAAGGCAGCACTCAGGTAAGTTATGCAGCAATAATACGGCACTAAGAACTCCTACAAACTGATAATATCAGCAGCTAAGCAAGGAAAACACACAGTAGGACTTGGCAGCAAGAATACGCAGCAAAATGGATGAAAAATAACAGGGCAAATGCAACAAAACAGAGCAGCAACCTCACATACACTTCCACCATCAAACAAGCAACGAATAAGTCAAGGAGGAGCAGCAAATAACAGCAATTTCAGTCACAAACATAGCAACAGCAGTTCAGTTCGAGAACAAGGCAAAAAGACTTCAAGTTTCAACCAATTCCTCCAAAGTTCATAAATGAATTTCTCAATGAATTCTCAACTATCATAAAATACATTATCATGGATGCAAAGAGGGAGTTAAAGTAACCATATTCATGCTTTGGATCCACCAAAAACATCAAGGAACGAGAGAGATCAACATAATTACATATAACCTAACTATTTAGTCTCTCAGCCAAAAAATCCATGAAAGCATGCTCAAAATTGGGGATGCATAGCTTAAAATGACACATATTGAATGTACATCACAACCCTAAACTCACCTTGTGGATTGGATGGAAGATGGAAGAGATTTGAGCTTGAATCTCCAAGGTAGGCATGAGTTACGGGAATGACTGGAGGCAGGGGTTGGGGCTGATATTTCTCTTGTGTGTGAGGGTTAGTTCGGTTCAGGGAGATAAGGATCAGTTAAAGGGCTGAGTTAGGGTTCAATGCCTCTAACCATGGTTAATTTGGTCAAGGTTTGAGTGAGTTATGGCCATTTTACTGAGCTGTGGCAGTTTTGGCGTCCGTTGCATGTTTCGGTTGGATTTCGGAGTTTCAAATGGTCTTAGAAAAATATGAGGCTAAGTTTATTGAACTTTAATTTTCGTTACGAGTTCAACGGAGTTGACGGAACTCGATTCCGAGTTCCCTAGCTCAAGATATCACATACGGAACCAAGGGTGCGCTAAGTACTCGTTAGCCCCCGGTTTGGTTCCAATTATACCAAATAAATTTAAAACACAATCAAACGAATCCGAAAACATAAAACGAACGTACGTACACATACACGACACATATATCTACAACATACTAAATTTTCGTGAATTTTCGAAATCAAATCATATAAGAACGTCGCACGATTAAAACACTCATGCGTAACCGTAACAATTTCATAGCATTCAAATTAAATAAACAAATTTAAATTCTATTTTAATTCAATTGAAAGTCAACGATTTTATAAGAAATTAATTAATTAGCTTAATTAAAACATGATTAATTAACATTAATTCTCAATTATCAATTTAAATAAATTAATTAACGAAATAAAATTATAAAATAAAATATATAATAAGAATTATAAAATTATAAGAATTAAATATTTAAAACACTTATAAACAATTAATCGCATAATTAAATAATTTAAATTGCACAATTTATATACACATACGACATATTAGTACAAATGAAAAAAACCGGGGTGTTATAATGTTCGTCTAAAAATACATAAAAGAAATGAGTTTTATTTGATATTGTGGAAAAATTCTGGCAAAAAAGGTTGTCTAAAACTCTTCTAGAATTTTTTGGTGTTAAAATTTTATGACGAAATTACAACAAAATAAATCTTCCGAAATAAACCATAACTAAAACTAAAATTCTAACTAAATCCCTAATTTGTATCCAAATTTTCAGTCGTTGTTTTCACTCTCAGCCGTCCCTCAAAATTGTTCAACATTTTCAGTCGTTGTTTTCCCTCTCAGCCGTCCCTCCTCTCACCTAATTTTTTTTTCCAAAATATCAGCTCTCTCACCCATACTTTTTGCCAAGCTGTTAGGAATAGTGCCCTAGAAAGCCGATTGTATATCCGCTTTGTGCTTTTCCTTATTGTAATCACAGACAATCTTTGAATGAAATAACGAATTGAGGCAACACTTCTTTATATGCTCTTGTTTGATATGCATTTACTTTATCTGTGCATGTATGAGAACTCCCCTAATCCTGATGACTTTAGGGCTCTACCATTTAGGTGAAATGGTTCATGAAACGAGCCCTATATCACATAAGTCATGATTAGTAAAATACTCCAAGCTGATGAGTCCTACAGACAGTGGGAGTGTCAACCTGACTCCTCTAAGGCTTGCTTGTGGGATCATGCCCTTAAGAAGGACCACCTAGTTTCATGGAGGTGCAAAGTGTATAGTTGATACGTGCCTGAAACATGAGGGTGCTTACTTTAATAAGTAAGTTCACTGAGGTGCCCCGTGTGAGAACATTCCTAAATGGGAAAGGAAGTTTCTATTTCAGGAAATAGAAACTTCCAGATTAGGAAATATCTCACGAGTCATTGATGTGATTAATTGATCCTTAGACTTGAGGTTCCTTGTCACTTTATGAGATAAGTCTGTAGTCTTAGGTATAAGCTTTAAAGGGTGTCGCCTTAGACAACTGATTCAAGGCTTATGCTGGGGCTGCACAAGTGATTCATGAAAGTGAATGAGAATCAAGAAAGGACCTACACTTGCATTTGCAAGGTAATCTCTTATTGTGTAAGTCATTCATATGCCATATGGAGTCCTTGGCCAAGGCAGTAGATCAAGACATCAAGAAAAGGGTTTCTTGGATTGAGATCAAATGGATATGAAATGCACTTAGCTTTAAGACCGGATTATTAGGGTTCTGATTATTCCCTTACCCTAGATCTTGGTTGAGAGATAGTAAGTAGGAGGATTGTATCTCACATTAATCAATGACTTAAAGGTTCTGTCGAATCCGAACATTCTAATTCAGCTAGGGGTTAAACACCTGTTGCTAGACTATGGTCGTTTAATCTGTGGATTGATTAATTAATTAGTGAATTAATTAATTAGGGTTATTGCTAATTGAATTGAGAACCTAGAGGGTCACACACAATAGCTTGGTTACATGAGTTGAGGCTTTAAAATGATTAAACGAGTTAATCGGGCCAAAGGGTTCCACACGTGTGAAATCACACGTGTGGGTCACGTGCGTAACACGTGTCCTTCATGGACACGTGTGCATGTGCGTGAATAATTATTTGGTGATTAAATAATTAATTTGTTAATTATTTAATAGACTTTGGTTTAATTTTGAATTAAAAAGAAAGTCTTATTTTGGAGAAAAATAACCTAGTTAAATAATTAATTAGATAAAAATAAGTTATTTATGTTAAATAAATAAAGTATAAAATTATCAAAAAATAGTTTGGATATTTTTAGCTCTCTTAAAGTTGATTTGAATTAGAATTCAAAGTCAAAGTTGGAAAATACTTGATGATCAAGTAATAGGAAAGAGAGGGACCAAATCCTTGCCCAACAAGGATTGGGTTCGGCGTCCCTCTCCCTTATCTATATATAGAGCTCCCCTTTTGAACACCTTCCTTTCTCCAAGATCAAATAAACCCTAGGTTAAGCCTAAACACTAACTAGAGAACTAGCATCCTTACTAGTTAGATTGTGATCAAGTTGGTGGACTATCTCTAGAGAGGGGATCAAGCCGCGAGAAGAGCGTTCTTGGGTGGCTTGAAACGCTTCAAGAAAGAATAAAAGAAAAGTAAGTTTTCTAACTCTACGAATTTAGATACACGATTGCGAGTCCAAGATCCTTTTGTTGGAAAAATTTTTTAAATTCCACTGCTTTCTGATTCGTTTTTTCCAACAAGTGGTATCAGAGCCAACTCGTTAATCGTGTTTCTGATTCGTCTCAATTATTCTGAATTTGGTAGAAATTCTTAGGCTTAGATGCGAATTAGGTATTCATGAGTTCTTTTAGAAAGCCTGAAATACGAAACTGTAACTTTTCCTGAATTTCTAAAATTGTTTTCTCAAATCGTGTTTTTGAAAATTGTTTTAGTTGAAATTTATCTAAATCGAATTTTAATTGAAACGGGTTTTGGAGAAACCTAAAAAAAAATACGAAATGAACACGAAATAGGACGAGCCTAGGCGTGCTAGCAAGTCGCACGCCCAGCCCTCCCGCAACCGCACGGGAGGCCCCCCCACCCGAGCATAGGCGCGCCCGCTCGCCTGTCCCACAACCGTGCGGGACAGCCGCCCGCACCGTCCCGCAACAGAGCGGGACGCCCTGGCCGAGACCGCCCGCCATCGGGCGGGCAATGCTACGCGCAACAAGCGCACGAACCGCGCGCCCAGCGCGCGCACACGGGCGGTAATTGCGCACGCTGTGCGCACAGCTGGGGCGCGAGCGCGCGCCTGATGCCGCGCGGCGATGCCCTCCCTTGGGTAGGTGGTTTCGGGCCAATCTTCGTGTTTCGTGTTTCGCGTTTTCGGTCCTTGAAAATCCCGATTTAATTTAATTTTAATTTTATCTTTTAAAATCAGTTTTGCTAAAATAAAATTATTTTAAAATTTTTGATTAAATTGGGATTTTTGAGAAATTAAAGTGATTTGGATTTTGGGAAAATTATGAACTTTATTTTCTGAAAATAATGAAAGAATAAAATTATTAATTTTGGAAATTAATTGGAATTTTATTGGTTTATTGTTTTTCGGGTTTTATTGAAAAGGCTCTTGAACAAGAATTGCATCTAAGTCGTGTTTTAAGTCATTAGGACTTGAAACGAGAATTTTAATTTATTGGCTAAATTTAAATTCTCGCAAGAGCATGTTAGGTGATCATGGGTTTAGACTTATGTATGGTTTTAATTTATGCACATGGATGGTTTAAATTGGGGTTGGAGCCCTATAGTTGCGTTTTTCAATTGAGGTTGGAGCCTCGCTTATGTGCGTACTGTTATGTGATTTATTATGTGGCTTTCCATATTACTGTTTTTGAGGCCGGGGTATGCCCCGTGTAATTGTCTAAGGCCGATATGAAGATTGAGCCTTATTACTTTATGTCTTTTTCCTTTTATTATAATTTGAGAGTAGAGATAGGTGGTGAGGTTTTATTTTCATTTTGGAGACAATGCACCAATGGAGTAAGATGGACCACATTCAAATAACAAGGAGGCCATAAGTGAAGACCCCTCAAAATGTTAGGGAGGGGAATCTCAATTGTAAAAATGTAATAGAGATAGGGCTCGTATTTTGTTACCGCTTTCCCTTATGTGATTTAAAGTGTTTATGTGGCATGTATGTTAGAACTTGTGATTGTGGAGTGGCTCCCACATATCACGCATAAGATAGGTAGAACTCATCATCATTACATGTTAGTATCATGCTAGGACATGTTATCTGTTTAAGTGCTTGTTTGAAATGCATTTAAGTGTACTTGCATTAATCAAGACTAATAAAATTGGATAACATATATGTTGGTGAGGTCGAACCGGACAACTCTCCGGTTGATTCGAAAATTCCCATTAAATATTAAGCTAATTTCGAATAAATAGGTATTTAATTCGAGATGCAAATTTTGAATTAAATTCCTAGCATTCCATCAATAGGTTTTAAGTTTAGTAAGTGAAACTAGTTATTGTCCGCGAGTCGTGGGATAGCTAGTGGAGCTTATTAGTTCTTAGTTACCTAATTGATCATTTTAAATGATCAATATTTCATGGTCAATTTTGGCAAAGGCAATGTCCACGAGTCGTGGGTCGTTCGAACTAAGTTTTGATCATGATCTTATGATTGATGGGTCTAGCTTAACGCCTAAGTAAATATGGATGTCGAACGAGTCGTGGGTCCATATTGAAAGATAGGTGATGCAAAAATAATTACTAAGAGTTCTAAAGGTGTTAGAATTGGTAAGTTGTACCTACCTAGGGTTCTTACTTAGAATGTCCGCGAGTCGTGGGTTCGAGGTAAAATGCCTAGGATCTTAGTACCCATTGGGACACGTGTTCCTCTTAGATCTTTGGGAATTATAGATCTTTGAAAAACAGTGGGAGCTACATTAGATTAAAGACCTTATCTTTAGTATATCGTTATAATTCAGCATGCTCACTAGTTCTCTTCGAAGGGGAGCCTAGTCTCGAAGGGGAGGCTCCCACTCGGGCCGAGCGGGACGCGATTTAGAAGTGGAAGGATGATAATCTCCAAGTCGTTACCTTATGTTGGCTAACATGTCTCCGGACTTGCAAAGGCAACATGAGGCCATGGAATTCACTTGGGAGATTTACGACCACTTAGAGCAACTTTACCGCTCTCATGAACGTGTTACAAGGTATAACACTTCAAAGGAATTGTTCCACTTGAGAATGAGGGTAGGTACAACTGTCCATGAATATGGACTCAAGTTTCTTGCCCTTACTGAGAAACTTGCCTCAATGGACATGCCACAGAAAGATGAGCTTTCAGTGGATTTGTTGCCAGCTTCGCTCCCACCATCATTCAACCCATTTGTCCTTAACTTCAACATGAATCATGCTGGTGCTACTGTAGCTGAGCTGATTAGTCAGCTTGTGACTGCTGAAAGCACGATCAAGAAGGACAATAAGGTTTTGATGGTGAATGCTCCATCTTCCTCTTCTGGGCCTTCTAAAGGTAAGGGCAAGAAAGCCCAAAAGAAGAAGAAGAAACCCCTTCGGCCCACTGGTGGCATTTCGAAGGGGAAGGCCCAAAAGAAGAAGCGTGATCAGAAAGAGGATGTTTGCTTCCATTGTGGCAAAGCGGGACATTGGAGGAGAAACTGCCCAGAGTACAAGGCTACTCTAAAGAAAGGTATCTTTCTCGTTGAAATAAATCTTTCTATTAATTCTAGTTCTTGGGTACTTGATACCGGTTGTGGAACTCATATCTGTAATGATGTACAGATGCTAAGTGAAGTCCAACAACTCAAAGAAGGAGAATGTGTCTTGAAGATCGGCGATGGCTCAAACGTTGAAGCTCAAGCTTTAGGCACAATTAGATTAGATTTAGGTAGTTTTGAGTTAGTCTTAAATAAAGTCCTTTATGTACCGAGCATTATTCATAATATAATTTCTGTTCCAATTTTAGATTGTGAAGGTTATGAAACTTATATTAAGAATGGTAAATACTTTATCAAATGGAACAACCCTTCCGTTCACATCGGTACTCTAAGTAATGGACTTTATCTAACTCAGAATATCAATATCATGAATATACAACGAGAAACGAAGCGTAAGAGAGATGACAAAGTTTCAGCTCCCTTATGGCACGCTAGATTAGGACACATTTCCAAGAACAGAATTAGCAAGATAAAAACTTTAGGATCATTCTCTGAAAATGATCTTAAGGAGTTAACTTCTTGCAAATCCTGTCTCAAAGGAAAAATGTCCAAAGTCCCTTTTAAAGGAACTGTGGAACGTGCCATTAAGGTTTTGGATTTGATCCATACTGATGTTTGTGGACCGCTTAGTGTAAGCACAAGAAACAATCATCAGTATTTCATAACCTTTACTGATGACTTCAGTCGGTATGGTTATGTATACTTGATGAAGTATAAATCTGAAGCTTTTATGAAATTCTTAGAATTTCAAAAGGAGGTTGAGAACCAAACTGGTCACAAGATCAAAGCACTTCGATCTGATTGAGGAGGCGAGTATCTTAGTGAAGAATTCCTTAATCATCTCAAAGATAATGGGATTGTCTCTCAGTGGACTCCTCCGGGAACTCCTTAGCTTAATGGAGTTTCTGAGAGAAGGAATCGAACCTTACTTGATATGGTTCGTTCCATGATGAGTTTCACTGACTTACCACCTTCTTTCTGGGGTTATGCCCTAGAAAGTGCAGCAAAGATTTTGAATCTAGTTCCCTCTAAGTCAGTCCCTAAAACGCCCTATGAAATGTGGCATGGTAAAATCCCTAGCTATTCTTACTTAAGAATTTGGGGTTATCCTGCTTACGTGAAGAGGACAGTGGGAGATAAGTTAGAATCTCGTTCTAACTTATGCTACTTTGTAGGTTATCCTAAGGAATCCATAAGATACTACTTCTATGATCAATCTGAGCAAAAGGTGTTTGTTTCCAGAAATGCCACTTTTCTTGAGGAACCGTTCCTTAAAGAAAAGAAAGGCAAGATCATAGAATTAGAAGAAGTACAAAGTGATCCCACACCACCCACTGAAGAAACGTACCCTTCTGATCAACCATAACCAATCACGAATTTCGATACATATGAAAATCCTCCTCTAAGGTATTCTGAACGCACTCCTAGACAGCCGGAGAGATGGTATGGATTCTTCCATGAAATCTCTCAAAAGGATAATGATCCTTTAACATATGAGGGGGCACTTTCAGATTCTGACTCTGAACAGTGGATAGAAGCCATGAAATCCGAAATGGACTCCATGAACTCCAACCAAGTTTGGACCTTGGTAGATTTGCCTGATGGGGTCAAACCCATAGGTTGCAAATGGATCTTTAAGAGAAATCTTGGAGTTGATGGAAGCATTGCAGCCTACAAAGCAAGACTGGTTGCAAAAGGATTCACTCAAAGACCCGGCGTGGACTTTGATGAAACTTTTTCGCCAGTTACAATGCAAAATTCTATTCGGATCATGCTTGCCATTGCTGCGTATTATGACTACGGGATATGGAAAATGGATGTGAAAACTGCCTTTCTCAATGGTGACATTGATAAAGACATTTATATGGATCAACCCATAGGTTTCACATTCAGTGGGAGTGAGCAAAAGTTTTGCAAACTGGAAAGATCAATCTATGGATTGAAACAGGCTTCTAGGAATTGGAATATTCGATTTGATGAATCAATCAAAGCGTTTGGCCTTATTCAAATCTCGAATGAGTCCTGTGTGTATAGAAAGGAATTGGAGACCTCAGTGCAATTCTTAGTACTTTATGTTGATGACATCGTTCTTATTGGGAATTCGAAGGATGACATGAAAGTGACTAAGTTATGGTTATCGAACCAATTCGAGATGAAAGATCTTGGTGATGCGTCCTATATCCTTGGAATTAAAATCTATCGAGATAGATCTAGAAGGTTAATAGGACTATCACAGTCGATGTACATTGACAAAGTGTTGAAGAGATTCAATATGGAGTCAGCAAAGGTTAAGAACCTTCCTATGAGTGTAGGAACATGTCTTTCAAAGAAGATGTGTCCTAAGACTAACCTTGAGAAGGAAAGAATGACTCATACACCTTATGCATCAGCAATAGGTAGCATAATGTATGCAATGTTATGTATTCGACCGGATGTGGCTTATGCACTTAGTGTGACAAGTCTTTTCCAATCTGACCCTGGAGATGGTCACTGGGCTGCCGTGAAGAATATTCTTAAGTACTTCAAAAGTACTAAAGATTTATTCTTAGTTTACAGAGGTCAGAAAGATCTTACTGTCGAAGGATACTGCGATGCAAGCTTTGCATCTGACTTAGATGATTTTAAGTCAATGTCAGGATACATTTTCTGCCTAAACAGCGGAGCATTGAGTTGGAAGAGTTCCAAGCAAACAACCACTGCAGATTCGACCACTGAGGCCGAATACTTAGCTGCAAATGATGCAGCTAAGGAAGGTGTTTGGATTAGAAACTTCATTCAAGAGTTGAATGTTGTTCCTAGCATGAAAGACCCCATTACTGTGTTTTGTGACAATACTGGGGCGGTTGCTCAAGCAAGAGAACCAAGATCTCACCAACGGACCAAGCACATTATGAGGTAGTATCACCTAATCCGTGATATTATCAAAAGAGGAGATGTGCAAATTGAGAGGGTCACATCAGCAGAGAACGTGGCAGATCCACATACTAAACCCCTTAGTCGAGCAGCTTTCCAAGGTCATCTTCAGAAGATGGGACTTAGAGTAGCTTTAGAATGGCTTTGACGGACAAGTGGGAGATTGTTAGGAATAGTGCCCTAGAGCGCCGATTGTATATCCGCTTTGTGCTTTTCCTTATTGTAATCCTAGACAATCTTTGAATGAAATAACGAATTGAGGCAACACTTCTTTATATGCTCTTGTTTGGAATGCTTTTACTTTATCTGTGCATGTATGAGAACTCCCCTAATCCTGATGACTTTAGGACTCTACCATTTAGGTGAAATGGTTCATGAAACGAGCCCTATATCACATAAGTCATGATTAGTAAAATAGTCCAAGCCGATGAGTCCTACAGACAGTGGGAGTGTCAACCTGACTCCTCTAAGGCTTGCTTGTGGGATCATGCCCTTAAGAAGGACCACCTTGTTTCATGGAGGTGCAAAGTGTATAGTTGATACGTGCCTGATACATGAGGGTGCTTACTTTAATAAGTAAGTTCACTGAGGTGCCCCGTGTGAGAACATTCCTAAATGGGAAAGGAAGTTTCTATTTCAGGAAATAGAAACTTCCAGATTAGGAAATTTCTCACGAGTCATTGATGTGATTAATTGATCCTTAGACTTGAGGTTCCTTGTCACTTTATGAGATAAGTCTGTATTCTTAGGTATAAGCTTTAAAGGGTGTCGCCTTAGACAACTGATTCAAGGCTTATGCTGGGGCTGCACAAGTGATTCATGAAAGTGAATGAGAATCAAGAAAGGACCTACACTTGCATTTGCAAGGTAATCTCTTATTGTGTAAGTCATTCATATGCCATATGGAGTCATTGGCCAAGGCAGTAGATCAAGACATCAAGAAAAGGGTTTCTTGGATTGAGATCAAATGGATATGAAATGCACTTAGCTTTAAGACCGGATTATTAGGGTTCTGATTATTCCCTTACCCTAGATCTTGGTTGAGAGATAGTAAGTAGGAGGATTGTATCTCACATTAATCAATGACTTAAAGGTTCTGTCGAATCCGAACATTCCAATTCAGCTAGGGGTTAAACACCTGTTGCTAGACTATGGTCGTTTAATCTGTGGACTGATTAATTAATTAGTGAATTAATTAATTAAGGTCACTGCTAATTGAATTGAGAACCTAGAGGGTCACACACAACAGCTTGGTTACATGAGTTGAGGCTTTAAAATGATGAAACGAGTTAATCGGGCCAAAGGGTTCCACACATGTGAAATCACATGTGTGGGTCACGTGCGTGACACGTGTCCTTCATGGACACGTGTGCATGTGCATGAATAATTATTTGGTGATTAAATAATTAATTTGTTAATTATTTAATAGACTTTGGTTTAATTTTGAATTAAAAAGAAAGTCTTACTTTGGAGAAAAATAATCTAGTTAATTAATTATGAATTAATTAATTAGATAAAAATAAGTTATTTATTTTAAATAAATAAAGTATAAAATTATCCAAAAATAGTTTGGATATTTTTAGCTCTCTTAAAGTTGATTTGAATTAGAATTCAAAGTCAAAGTTGGAAAATACTTGATGATCAAGTAATAGGAGAGAGAGGGACCAAATCCTTGCCCAACAAGGATTGGGTTCGGCGTCGCTCTCCCTTATCTATATATAGGGGAGCTCAAGCTCTCCTTTAGAGCTAATTGGCAATTCTTTTGGTTCATGTATTGAACACCTTCCTTTCTCCAAGATCAAATAAACCCTAGGTTAAGCCTAAACACTAGCTAGAGAACTAGCATCCTTACTAGTTAGATTGTGATCAAGTTGGTGGACTATCTCTAGAGAGCTTCAAGTTAGAAGTTTGAAGATTTGAGCTTTACCAAGGAGAGGGGATCAAGCCGCGAGAAGAGCGTTCTTGGGTGGCTTGAAACGCTTCAAGAAAGAATAAAAGAAAAGTAAGTTTTCTAACTCTACGAATTTGGATACACGATTGCGAGTCCAAGATCCTTTTGTTGGAAAAAATTTTTAAATTCCGCTGCTTTCTGATTCGTGTTTTCCAACACAAGCCGCCACTGTCTTCACCACTGCCTTCTCTTTCTCACGTCGCCGATGCCACCTCTTCTCGGATATTGAGGGATAAGTCGGATTTAAATTCTAGTCCAGGTACCCTAAATTTTGACTTAGTTTTTACATCATTGAGGGGATGTGAATCTTTCTCATTCTTAGGTTTTCCTTGTTCATGGGATTCCAAAAATCATGCTCACTACTCATCTTTTGCTCCCATTTTAAGCACTTAAACCTCGATTCATTTAATAAAACATTACGTTTTATTTAGGGATTGCATTTATTGAAGCTTTCTGGAATGGATTTTGGGAAAGAATTGGAGGAAAAGATGAGAAGTGGGAAAGAATCTGGTTTTTGGAGTTTAATTTAAACTAATTGATGTATTTCAGTTTTTGAATTGGTTACTTAAATCAATTTGACCATTCTCTTTTCATTTGATGTATTTTCAAATAAAGCAACCAAATAATAAACAACTAAACTTTAAGTTTATATCCAGAATCATTGTTTTAATTGGTTGTCTCATTTTTTGAATTTGTTAGCTGCAAATTGGTTGTTTAGAAGAATTAGCTGGATTTTTTTTCTTTTAAAAGCAACAATACTATCATATAATCAAATCAGGTACTATAACCATCGTGGTAAAAGTCAGAATAACGCAAGCCGAAGATGCAATGAACGAAAGCAAACCAAAGCTACAATTTTCAAGAGCGAATGGGTTACACAATTAGCCTCACGCTGAATAGACCTAACTTCCATAAGAAAAATACGGAAAAAAATAAAACTAAATCTAAAAAAGATAACTAAACTTCCATACAAAAGAGATAAAACTTCCATACGAAAAAGATAAAACTTTGATACTGAAGACTCAAAAGAAAACAAAACTTAATAAAAGCAATGGATGCAGATCGTATTTGCACAATAAAAAAGCTAGCGACGGAGTAGTTCTCCACTAGATCTGCGAGGATGACCGTAGATGTGAATGAGTAGCGACGGATCTAAGAAAAGCTAGCAACGGAATAAATGTGAATCAATTCGGGGTTGGAGCAATAATAGTACTCTCCATTGTCGAACCAAAATTTAAATTGAAAACTTTTTCTTGAATCGACTGACATAGATTAGGGTTTAGAAACCAGAAAGAAAAGAGAAAATGGAGAGAGAAATTTTTTCAGAATTTGCTAAATTTGAACAAGAGTTAATTACATCAAAAATAAAAAATGATGAGTTTTTTATCTACTTTGGTCATAGTGACGCCCTTGAGAAGTGGACTGGTACTTCGAATAATTTCTGTTATTTGATAAAACAAAATACCAGTGCACAAGAAACAAGGATAAAATGGAATACATACTGAAAATAAAATACACAACCGATTTATACAGGTTCGGTACCGAGAGTGTAATGTAACTACATACTGTCCCCAAGTTCTTAGCTTTGGAGTTATCAAAACGATTTTTATTAAGCAAGTGGACGTCACAAACAAAACTTTATGATCCATTACAACACAAATCACAGTAGGATAGATAAGCTACACTAACTTTGTTGGAAAACACGAATCAGAAAGCAGCGGAATTTAAAAAAATTTTCCAACAAAAGGATCTTGGACTCGCAATCGTGTATCCAAATTCGTAGAGTTAGAAAACTTACTTTTCTTTTATTCTTTCTTGAAGCGTTTCAAGCCACCCCAGAACGCTCTTCTCGCGGCTTGATCCCCTCTCCTTGGTAAAGCTCGAATCTTCAAACTTCTAACTTGAAGCTCTCTAGAGATAGTCCACCAACTTGATCACAATCTAACTAGTAAGGATGCTAGTTCTCTAGTTAGTGTTTAGGCTTAACCTAGGGTTTATTTGATCTTGGAGAAAGGAAGGTGTTCAACACATGAACCAAAAGAATTGCCAATTAGCTCTAAAGGGGAGCTTGAGCTCCCCTATATATAGATAAGGGAGAGGGACGCCGAACCCAATCCTTGTTGGACAAGGATTTGGTCCCTCTCTCTCCTATTACTTGATCATCAAGTATTTTCCAACTTTGACTTTGAATTCTAATTCAAATCAATTTTAAGAGAGCTAAAAATATCCAAACTATTTTTTGATAATTTTATACTTTATTTATTTAACATAAATAACTTATTTTTATCTAATTAATTAATTCATAATTAATTAACTAGATTATTTTTCTCCAAAATAAGACTTTCTTTTTAATTCAAAATTAAACCAAAGTCTATTAAATAATTAACAAATTAATTATCAAATCACCAAATAATTATTCACGCACATGCATACGTGTCCATGAAGGACACGTGTCACGCACGTGACCCTCACGTGTGATTTCACACGTGTGGAACCCTTTGGCCCGATTAACTCGTTTAATCATTTTAAAGCCTCAACTCATGTAACCAAGTTGTTGTGTGTGACCCTCTAGGTTCTCAATTCAATTAGCAATGACCCTAATTAATTAATTCACTAATTAATTAATCAGTCCACAGATTAAACGACCATAGTCTAGCAACAGGTGTTTAACCCCTAGCTGAATTGGAATGTTCGGATTCGACAGAACCTTTAAGTCATTGATTAATGTGAGATACAATCCTCCTACTTACTATCTCTCAACCAAGATCTAGGGTAAGGGAATAATCAGAACCCTAATAATCCGGTCTTAAAGCTAAGTGCATTTCATAGCCATTTGATCTCAATCCAAGAAACCCTTTTTCTTGATGTCTTGATCTACTGCCTTGGCCAAGGACTCCATATGGCATATGAATGACTTACACAATAAGAGATCACCTTGCAAATGCAAGTGTAGGTCCTTTCTTGATTCTCATTCACTTTCATGAATCACTTGTGCAGCCCCAGCATAAGCCTTGAATCAGTTGTCTAAGGCGACACCCTTTAAAGCTTATACCTAAGACTACAGAGTTAACTCATAAAGTGACAAGGAACCTCAAGTCTAAGGATCAATTAATCACATCAATGACTCGTGAGATATTTCCTAATCTGGAAGTTTCTATTTCCTGAAATAGAAACTTCCTTTCCCATTTAGGAATGTTCTCACACGGGGCACCTCAGTGAACTTACTTATTAAAGTAAGCACCCTTATGTATCACGCACGTATCAACTATACACTTTGCACCTCCATGAAACAAGGTGATCCTTCTTAAGGGCATGATCCCACAAGCAAGCCTTAGAGGAGTCAGGTTGACACTCCCACTGTCTGTAGGACTCATCGGCTTGGACTATTTTACTAATCATGACTTATGTGATATAGGGCTCGTTTCATGAACCATTTCACCTAAATGGTAGAGTCCTAAAGTCATCAGGATTAGGGGAGTTCTCATACATGCACATATAAAGTAAACGCATACCAAACAAGAGCATATAAAGAAGTGTTGCCTCGATTTGTTATTTCATTCAAAGATTGTCTGTGATTACAATAAGGAAAAGCACAAAGCGGATATACAATCGGCTTTCTAGGGCACTATTCCTAACAATCTCCCACTTGCCCGTTAAATCCATTCTAAAGCTACTCTAAGTCCCATCTTCTGAAGATGACCTTGGAAAGCTTCTCGACTAAGGGGTTTAGTAAGTGGATCTGCCACGTTCTCTGCTGATGTGACCCTCTCAATTTGCACATCTCCTCTTTTGATAATATCACGGATTAGGTGATACTTTCTCATAATGTGCTTGGTCCGTTGGTGAGATCTTGGTTCTCTTGCTTGAGCAACCTCCCCAGTGTTGTCACAAAACACAGTAATGGGGTCTTTCATACTAGGAACAACATTCAACTCTTGAATGAAGTTTCTAATCCAAACACCTTCCTTAGCTGCATCATTTGCAACTAAGTATTCGGCCTCAGTGGTCGAATCTGCAGTGGTTGTTTGCTTGGAACTCTTCCAACTCACTGCTCCGCCGTTTAGGCAGAAAATGTATCCTGACATTGACTTAAAATCATCTAAGTCAGATGCAAAGCTTGCATCACAGTATCCTTCGACAGTAAGATCTTTCTGACCTCCGTAAACTAAGAATAAATCTTTAGTACTTTTCAAGTAGTTAAGAATATTCTTCACGGCAGCCCAGTGACCATCTCCAGGGTCCGATTGGAAACGACTTGTTACACTAAGTGCATAAGCCACATCCGGTCGAGTACATAACTTTGCATACATTATGCTACCTATTGTTGTTGCATAAGGTGTATGAGTCATTCTTTCCTTCTCAAGGTTAGTCTTAGGACACATCTTCTTTGAAAGACATGTTCCTACACTCATAGGAAGGTTCTTAACCTTTGCTGACTCCATATTGAATCTCTTCAATACTTTGTCAATGTACATCGACTGTGATAGTCCTATTAACCTTCTAGATCTATCTCTATAGATTTTAATTCCAAGGATAAAGGACGCATCACCAAGATCTTTCATCTCGAATTGGTTCGATAACCATAACTTAGTTACTTTCACGTCATCCTTCCCAATAAGAAGGATGTCATCAACATAAAGTACTAATAATTGCACTGAGGTCTCCAATTCCTTTCTATACACACAGGACTCATTCAAAATTTGAATGAAGCCAAACGCTTTGACTGATTCATCAAATCGAATGTTCCAATTCCTAGAAGCCTGTTTCAATCCATAGATTGATCTTTGGAGTTTGCAAACCTTTTGCTCACTCCCACTGAATGTGAAACCAATGGGTTGCTCCATATAAATGTCTTTGTCAATGTCACCATTGAGAAAGGCAGTTTTCACATCCATTTGCCATATCTCATAGTCATAATATCCAACAATGGCAAGCATGATCCGAATAGACTTTTGCATTACAACTGGCGAAAAAGTTTCATCAAAGTCCACGCCGGGTCTTTGAGTGAATCCTTTTGCAACCAGTCTTGCTTTGTAGGCTGCAATTCTTCCATCAACTCCAAGCTTTCTCTTAAAGATCCATTTGCAACCTATGGGTTTGACCCCATCAGGCAAATCTACCAAGGTCCAAACTTGGTTGGAGTTCATGGAGTCCATTTCGGATTTCATGGCTTCTATCCACTGTTCAGAGTCAGAATCTGAAAGTGTCTCCTCATATGTTAAAGGATCATTATCCTTTTGAGAGATTTCATGGAAGAATCCATACCATCTCTCCGGCTGTCTAGGAGTGCGTTCAGAACGCCTTAGAGGAGGATTTTCATGTGTATCGAAATTCGTGATTGGTTGTGGTTGATCAGAAGGGTACGTTTCTTCAGTGGGTGGTGTGGGATCACTTTGCACTTCTTCTAATTCTATGATCTTGCCTTTTTTTTTCTTTAAGGAACGGTTCCTCAAGAAAAGTGGCATTTCTGGAAACAAACACCTTTTGCTCAGATTGATCATAGAAGTAGTATCCTATGGATTCCTTAGGATAACCTAAAAAGTAGCATAAGTTAGAACGAGATTCTAACTTATCTCCCACTGTCCTCTTCACGTAAGCAGGACAACCCCAAATTCTTAAGTAAGAATAGCCAGGGATTTTACCATGCCACATTTCATAGGGCGTTTTAGGGACTGACTTAGAGGGAACTAGATTCAAAATCTTTGCTGCACTTTCTAGGGCATAACCCCAGAAAGAAGGTGGTAAGTCAGTGAAACTCATCATGGAACGAACCATATCAAGTAAGGTTCGATTCCTTCTCTCAGAAACTCCATTAATCTGAGGAGTTCCCGGAGGGGTCCACTGAGAGATAATCCCATTATCTTTGAGATGATTAAGGAATTCTTCACTAAGATACTCGCCTCCTCGATCAGATCGAAGTGCTTTGATCTTGTGACCAGTTTGGTTCTCAACCTCCTTTTGAAATTCTAATAATTTCTCAAAAGCTTCAGATTTATACTTCATCAAGTATACATAACCATACCGACTGAAGTCATCAGTAAAGGTTATGAAATACTGATGATTATTTCTTGTGCTTACACTAAGCGGTCCACAAACATCAGTATGGATCAAATCCAAAACCTTAATGGCACGTTCCACGGTTCCTTTAAAAGGGAATTTGGACATTTTTCCTTTGAGACAGGATTCGCAAGAAGTTAACTCCTTAAGATCATTTTCAGAGAATGATCCTAAAGTTTTTATCTTGCTAATTCTGTTCTTGGAAATGTGTCATAATCTAGCGTGCCATAAGGGAGCTGAAACTTTGTCATCTCTCTTACGCTTCGTTTCTCATTGTATATTCATGATATTGATATTCTGAGTTAGATAAAGTCCATTACTTAGAGTACCGATGTGAACGGAAGAGTTGTTTCGTTTGTTAAATTATTTACCATTCTTAATATAAGTTTCATAACCTTCACAATCTAAAATTGGAACAGAAATTATTTTACGAATAATGCTCGGTACATAAAGGACTTTATTTAAGACTAACTCAAAACTACCTAAATCTAATCTAATTGTGCCTAAAGCTCGAGCTTCAACGTTTGAGCCATCGCCGATCTTCAAGACACATTCTTCTTCTTTGAGTTGTTGGACTTCACTTAGCATCTGTACATCATTACAGATATGAGTTCCACAACCGGTATCAAGTACCCAAGAACTAGAATTAATAGAAAGATTTATTTCAACGAGAAAGATACCTTTCTTTAGAGTAGCCTTGTACTCTGGGCAGTTTCTCCTCCAATGTCCCGCTTTGCCACAATGGAAGCAAACATCCTCTTTCTGATCACGCTTCTTCTTTTGGGCCTTCCCCTTCGAAACGCCACCAGTGGGCCGAAGGGGTTTCTTCTTCTTCTTTTGGGCTTTCTTGCCCTTACCTTTAGAAGGCCCAGAAGAGGGAGATGGAGCATTCACCATCAAAACCTTATTGTCCTTCTTGATCGTGCTTTCAGCAGTCACAAGCTGAATAATCAGCTCAGCTACAGTAGCACCAGCATGATTCATGTTGAAGTTAAGGACAAATGGGTTGAATGATGGTGGGAGCGAAGCTAGCAACAAATCCACTGAAAGCTCATCTTTCAGTGGCATGTCCATGGAGGCAAGTTTCTCAGTAAGGGCAAGAAACTTGAGTCCATATTCATGGACACTTGAACCTTCCCTTATTCTCAAGTGGAATAATTCCTTTGAAGTGTTATACCTTGTAACACGTTCATGAGGGCGGTAAAGTTGCTCTAAGTGGTCGTAAATCTCCCAAGCGAATTCCATGGCCTCATGTTGCCTTTGCAAGTCCGGAGACATGTTAGCCAACATAAGGCAATGGGCTTGGAGATTATCATCCTTCCACTTCTGAATCGCGTCCCGCTCGGCCCGAGTGGGAGCCTCCCCTTCGGGACTAGGCTCCCCTTCGAAGAGAACATAAGTTCTCTTCTCAGAATCTAAAATGATTTTTAGATTCCTTAGCCAATCAGAATAGTTGGGACCAGTCAACTTGTTTGACTCGAGGATCGATACAAGAGGGTTTTTGGTTGCCATTTCAAAACACGTAGAGAATCACAGAATCTACGACCTAAATGGTAAAACAGAGAACTAGTGAGTATGTTGAATTATAACGATATACAAAAGATAATGTCTTTAATCTAATGTAGCTCCCACTGTTTTTCAAAGATCTATAATTCCCAAAGATCTAAGAGGAACACGTTTCCCAATGGGTACTAAGATCCTAGGCATTTTACCTCGAACCCACGACTCGCGGACATTCTAAGTAAAAACCCCAGGTAGGTACAACTTACCAATTCTAACACCTTTAGAACTCTTAGTAATTATTTTTACATCATCTATCTTTCAATATGGACCCACGACTCGTGCGACATCCATATTTACTTAGGCGTTAAGCTAGACCCATCAATCATAAGATCATGATCAAAACTTAGTTCGAACGACCCACGACTCGCGGACATCGCCCTTGCTAAAATTGATCATGAAATATTGATCATTTAAAATGATCAATTAGGCAACTAAGAACTAATAAACTCCACTAGCTATCCCACGACTCGCGGACAATAACTAGTTTCACTTACTAAACTTAAAACCTATTGATGGAATGCTAGGAATTTAATTCAAAATTTGCATCTCGAATTAAACACCTATTTGTTCGAAATTAGCTTAATATTTAATGGGAATTTTCGAATTAACCGGAGAGTTATCCGGTTCGACCTCACCAACATATATGTTATCCAATTTTATTAGTCTTGATTAATGCAAGTACACTTAAATGCATTTCAAACAAGCACATAAACAGATAACATGTCCTAGCATGATACTAACATGTAATGATCATGGGTTCTACCTATCTTATGCGTGATATGTGGGAGCCACTCCACAATCACAAGTTCTAACATACATGCCACATAAACAGTTTAAATCACATAAGGGAAAGTGGTAACAAAATACGAGCCCTATCTCTATTATATTTTTACAATTGAGATTCCCCTCCCTAACATTTTGAGGGGTTTTCACTTATGGCCTCCTTGTTACTTGAATGTGGTCCATCTTACTCCATGGGTGCATTGTCTCCAAAATGAAAATAAAACCTCACCACCTATCTCTACTCTCAAATTACAATAAAAGGAAAAATACATAAAGTAATAAGGCTCAATCTTCATATTGGCCTTAGACAATTACATGGGGCATACCCCGGCCTCAAAAACAGTAACATGGAAAGCCACATAATAAATCACATAACAGTACGCACATAAGTGAGGCTCCAACCTCAATTGAAAAACGCAACTATAGGGCTCCAACCCCAATTTAAACCATCTATGTACATAAATTAAAACCATACATAAGTCTAAAATCATGATCACCCAACATGCTCTTGCGAGAATTTAAATTTAGCCAATAAATTAAAATTCTCGTTTCAAGTCCTAATGACTTAAAACACGACTTAGATGCAATTCTTGTTCAAGAGCCTTTTCAATAAAACCCAAAAAACAATAAACCAATAAAATTCCAATTAATTTCCAAAATTAATAATTTTATTCTTTCATTATTTTCAGAAAATAAAGTTCATAATTTTCCCAAAATCCAAATCGCTTTAATTTCTCAAAAATCCCAATTTAATCAAAATTTTTAAAATAATTTTATTTTAGCAAAACTGATTTTAAAAGATAAAATTAAAATAAAATTAAATGGGGATTTTCAAGGACCGAAAACGCGAAACACGAAACACGAAGATTGGCCCGAAACCACCCACCCAAGGGAGGGCATCGCCGCGCGGCATCAGGCGCGCGCGCGCGCCAGCTGTGCGCACAGCGTGTGGCAATTGCCGCCCGAGTGCGCTCTCTGTTGCGGGACGGTGCGGGCGGCTGTCCTGCGTAGTTGGGCGCGCCTAGGCGCGGGTGGGAGGGCCTCCCGCGCGGTTGCGGGAGGGCTGGGCGGTGGCGACGGGCTGGGCGTGCGACTTGCTAGCACGCCTAGGCTCGTCCTATTTCGTGTTCGTTTCGTATTTTTTTTAGGTTTCTCCAAAACCCGTTTCAATTAAAATTCGATTTAGATAAATTTTAACTAAAACAATTTTCAAAAACACGATTTGAGAAAACAGTTTTAGAAATTCAGGAAAAGTTACAGTTTCGTATTTCAGGCTTTCTAAAAGAACTCATGAATACCTAATTCGCGTCTAAGCCTAAGAATTTCTACCAAATTCAGAATAATTGAGACGAATCAGAAACACGATTAACGAGGTGGCTCTGATACCACTTGTTGGAAAACACGAATCAGAAAGCAGCGGAATTTAAAATTTTTTTCCAACAAAAGGATCTTAGACTCGCAATCGTGTATCCAAATTCGTAGAGTTAGAAAACTTACTTTTCTTTTATTCTTTCTTGAAGCGTTTCAAGCCACCCAAGAACGCTCTTCTCGCAGCTTGATCCCCTCTCCTTGGTAAAACTCGAATCTTCAAACTTCCAACTTGAAGCTCTCTAGAGATAGTCCATAAACTTGATCACAATCTAACTAGTAAGGATGCTAGTTCTCTAGTTAGTGTTTAGGCTTAACCTAGGGTTTATTTGATCTTGGAGAAAGGAAGGTGTTCAACACATGAACCAAAAGAATTGCCAATTAGCTCTAAAGGGGAGCTTGAGCTCCCCTATATATACATAAGGGAGAGTGATGCCGAACCCAATCCTTGTTGGGCAAGGATTTGGTCCCTCTCTCTCCTATTACTTGATCATCAAGTATTTTCCAACTTTGACTTTGAATTCTAATTCAAATCAACTTTAAGAGAGCTAAAAATATCCAAACTATTTTTTGATAATTTTATGCTTTATTTATTTAAAATAAATAACTTATTTTTATCTAATTAATTAATTCATAATTAATTAACTAGATTATTTTTCTCCAAAATAAGACTTTCTTTTTAATTCAAAATTAAACCAAAGTCTATTAAATAATTAACAAATTAATTATCTAATCACCAAATAATTATTCACGCACATGCACACGTGTCCATGAAGGACACGTGACCCACACGTGTGATTTCACACGTGTGGAACCCTTTGGCCCGATTAACTCGTTTAATCATTTTAAAGCCTCAACTCATGTAACCAAGTTGTTGTGTGTGACCCTCTAGGTTCTCAATTCAATTAGCAATGACCCTAATTAATTAATTCACTAATTAATTAATCAGTCCACAGATTAAACGACCATAGTCTAGCAACAGGTGTTTAACCCCTAGCTGAATTGGAATGTTTGGATTCGACAGAACCTTTAAGTCATTGATTAATGTGAGATACAATCCTCCTACTTACTATCTCTCAACCAAGATCTAGGGTAAGGGAATAATCAGAACCCTAATAATCCGGTCTTAAAGCTAAGTGCATTTCATATCCATTTGATCTCAATCCAAGAAACCCTTTTCTTGATGTCTTGATCTACTGCCTTGGCCAAGGACTTCATATGACATATAAATGACTTACACAATAAGAGATCACCTTGCAAATGCAAGTGTAGGTCCTTTCTTGATTCTCATTCACTTTCATGAATCACTTGTGCAGCCCTAGCATAAGCCTTGAATCAGTTGTCTAAGGCGACACCCTTTAAAGCTTATACCTAAGACTCCAGAGTTAACTCATAAAGTGACAAGGAACCTCAAGTCTAAGGATCAATTAATCACATCAATGACTCGTGAGATATTTCCTAATCTGGAAGTTTCTATTTCCTGAAATAGAAACTTCCTTTCCCATTTAGGAATGTTCTCACATGGGGCACCTCAGTGAACTTACTTATTAAAGTAAGCACCCTCATGTATCACGCACGTATCAACTATACACTTTGCACCTCCATGAAACAAGGTGGTCCTTCTTAAGGGCATGATCCCACAAGCAAGCCTTAGAGGACTCAGGTTGACACTCCCACTGTCTGTAGGACTCATCGGCTTGGAGTATTTTACTAATCATGACTTATGTGATATAGGGCTCGTTTCATGAACCATTTCACCTAAATGGTAGAGTCCTAAAGTCATCAGGATTAGGGGAGTTCTCATACATGCACAGTTAAAGTAAACGCATAACAAACAAGAGCATATAAAGAAGTGTTGCCTCAATTCGTTATTTCATTCAAAGGTTGTCTGTGATTACAATAAGGAAAAGCACAAAGTGGATATACAATCGGCTTTCTAGGGCACTATTCCTAACAAACTTGTCTATCTTAAAACTCGCACAAAAGAACAATCTCACCATAAAATCAGTACACGCTGAAGTACCAGAGGAAACCTTCCTCACCATACACCAAATCCAGTGAAACACTCGATGTACCAGAGGACAACTACCTCATTACCACAAAAGCCAACAACTGGAACACCCGGTACCAGTACCACGGTCAGGTCCCATGGAACGCCTGATAATAACCGTACCACAGGTCAAGCCCACACGAACGCCTGATACTGACAATACCGTAGTCAAGTCCCAAAACACTCAAAAGAGTGGACACCTCACTGACGTGATTTCTTCTTTGCATTTGCATGATTTTATATTGCTGGAACTTGTGTTGTGTATGGAATGGATCCTTTGGAATCAATCTTGTTAGCCTCAATTAGTGATTTTTTCCTTCATTGGTCTCGAAATTGTTGTTGGGATGAGATTAGTATCTTTGCCTTGATTTTGGATCATTCAAACAATGTTGATTGAAATTTTTCTTTTTTTTAACAAAAAATCCTTGCCATAATTGACTTCTTTTGAAAATAATACATGTACACTCAACGAAATCAAATCATATGGATTAAATAGAGTTAATTCAAATTATATTTTCATCAAAGAAAACTAAATCTTGCAAGATATGTCAACAATCTACGCCTTTTCCGTTGATGAAAATCATGAGTTGTCTTTATCTCCCCCTGTCTAAAGTATGTGAAGTACTTAAGCTCGCCCTATCAATGTGAAATTAAGCTGCCCCTGTCAATATGCTATAACTTTGTGTGCGAAGGGTGCAACCTGCAAAAAGAGCTTGATACCAGATCATAACAATATAGATTAGGAATAGATAAGCAAGTTCAGAACTTATTCCATTTTAGTAGCTGATTTTAGGATCAAAAACAGTTGGTTAAACCTTTTGTTTTTGAAAAACTGTTAGTGAGCATAATTCTCATTATTTCGTGGTCTCGTTTTTAGTGCTTCTATTTGATATGAATTGGTGCCATGATGTGTTTTTATGGTTATTAGTGCAGTTGGTAAAATTCTATATTATTGGAGTTTTTGCGGCTGAAAATGAGATGAATTTTTGGAGTTGGGCCAAGCTTGTACGTGTGGGCTACTATAGGCCGTGTGGGTAGATAGAAACTTGGGCAGAATGTATATCCTGGTGCTAAATTGTTGTTGTGGTAGGCCTTTATTTGCATGGGCCCACGAATTAAAAAGTTGAAATTATATGGAAAAGTCCACTTTAAAGTCTGACTTGGGCATAAGGTTTCATGGGCAGGCATGTATTCACGTAGCAATTGAAATTGATTATTTGGTGTAAATTGGAAAATGGGCCTAGACATCTCAATTGGGTAGCACGTATTATTCTTAGATTTAATTGGAAAGAGGCACAATTGAGAAGGGACCTGGGCGACTAGTCTTTACTCAAGAAATGGAGCCCAATTTGGATTAGAATTTGGAGTCTTGGAGGGCACGAAATTGGCAGCAGCTGAGGGTATATTTCTATACCACTTTGGAGACAATCTTTGGGGACCTTTTTTCACGCAGCAGTTCGAGAACTTGAGGGATTGAGGCAGCGGCTTGAAGACGTCGTCGAGAGCTAAAATCATTCCTCACAAATTCTTATTTTAATTCCTTGTTTTTAGTTAGACTTTGTTTTTAATTTATTTTATGTTTTTGGATTTTATGGCTTTGAGTAGCTAATTTCGTAATACTTAGCTAGAGATTTATGATTCGGTTGAAACATCGTGCGACCAAATTATTTTTATATTTTCAATATAATTCAAGTATTTTTTAATTCTCCGAGTATCATGTTTATCCTGATTTGTTTGCTTAGTGACAGTGCACGATTATCTAAGTAGATTTAATTACATATAGCCAATCTTGATTACATGAAGTTTACATAGTGCTTGATAGATAACTAGTGGCGCATTAATGATAGGAAAGTCGTAAAGTCGAATCTGATTCATTAATGGAATTAATAATTAGATTTAAATCTTGCACGTGTCGTGACTTGGTTAATTCGGGTTAGTATTTTCATAGATTTTAATGATGTTTGTTCATTAAATCCTGCCTAGTGTCTCTAGGGGTTGTGAAACGGATTAGGGAAAATAGATGTCGAGTGTCTCTAGGCTATTCGAGAATTTAAGTGAAAACGAGGTGGAGTCGAGTATCTCTATCTGCTATAGCTAACCTATTTGAATTGTTTGAAATTATCGTTGCTTCGATGATCGATGTGAAAACTGTATTATAATCTCTAGCTAGGTGTTGTTTCCTCCATTGATATTCTCCTAAGTTTCGCGTGATTCTTCGTATTTATTTTAGTTATTAATTTTAATTGCTTTATTAGTTTAGTTTAGTTAAAACTCAAAACCCCCTATTTTTACTTGTTATTTCTAGTTAATTATCCTGTGATTTTAATTGAATTAATTTCTCCCAATCTCTTTGGTTCGACCCGTTTGCGCTATACGTTGTTTAGTAGTAGACCGGATTTATATTTATTTTTGACGGATTCGACACCTGTCAAATTTTGGCGCCGTTGTTGGGGATTGGTACTAATTGAATCTAATTTTTTTTTCTAAACGGGAGCATTCAAGGAAAAGGTGATCATTCAACAATGTTTGCAAATGCGCAACAATTCAATAATTATGCAAACATTCCATGACAAGTTAACAAGGTCAACTCTTCACCTTTTAATGAAATTAACAATATCGTAAGTGCTTTGGCTTCTAACCTTGGTGCAGGTGTACCCCAAGTAGCGAATGCTTGTCAATTGTGTGCGAGCACGTTGCATCCCATCGACGCGTGTCCATCCCTTCAAGAATACAATTTAAAAAATGTGGACCCATTCAGATATCAGCCTCCGATGTACAATCTATACTCTAATTTGTACAATCTCGGATTGTAGGATCACCCCAATATGAGTTATGCTCCGAATCCAACAAACTTCCAAAACTTTGTACCTAGACCTCCACAACCCCAACAACCAATCCCTCAACCGAACCCACCTTTCAACCTACAAGATGATCAAATTAAAAACTTGGAGTTCATGGTGCAAACTCTAGGACCCACTATTAAGAATTTGGAGAGTCAATTGGGGCAAATTGCAGCGTGTCTAAGCAAGTTGGAGAACCAAGGGAAGTCACCATCACAAACCGAGGATCCTAGGTAAATCGTCAGTGCCATCATGCTTAAAAGTGGAAAGGAGCTTCCGCTACCACTGTAAAAGGAAAGGGGATGAAAAACTGGGTCTATAGACGATCAGACAGAGGGTACGACTTCAAGGTATGACCATACCTTAAACCCTAACCCAGACAGAGACTCAGAAATCGTCATACAGACTAAGCCCCTAGTGATCCCGTCTCTATTCCCTTAATGTCTAGAAGAATAGAAGAAACAAGAGGAGGAGAGGAACATTCTTTAGACCTTTCAGAAGGTTGAAGTGAACATACCGTTGTTGGATGCAATCCAGCAAACTCCCAGATATGCCAAATTCCTTAAGGAGCTTTACACCAACAAAAGGAAACTGAAAGGTAATGAATGGGTAAGTGTTGGAGAGAATGTCTCCGCTGTTTTGGAAAAAAAAATTACTCCCGAAATGCGGAGACCAAGGTATGTTGTCAATTCCATGTAAAATTGGCAAAACTGAGATTAAGAAAGCAATACGTGATTTGAATGGGCCAATTAATATTATGCCTCTATCTGTTTATTCATCACTGAATCTTGGTCCTTTGAAAGATACAGGTATCATAATTCAAATGGTTAATCGGTCTATGGTATATCCAGAGGGAGTATTAGAGGACATACTTGTGCAAGTTGATGGATTAGTCTTTCCTGTTGAATTTTATGTGATTTATATGGAGGATGAAAATTGTTTAAATTTTTTCTGATATTTTACTAGGGCGACCTTTTCTCTGTACTGCTAATGCTAAATTAGATGTTCAAGAAGGCTTGACTCTAGAATTTGATGGTGATATTACGAAATTCAATGTTTATGAGCCGAGAAAATGTCTAACGAATTATCTAGTGTTTTTAGCGTTGATGTGACTGAGAACTCAAGTCATGAAACTTGAGCCTAACAATGTGGAAAAGCTAAGTTTTGAATCCTTTCAAAATTTGGTAGTTGAAAATTTTAAGAGTAAGCCGAAACATGTTGGTTTGCATGATGATTATGATACGGTTATTCCATTAGAGCATGTTAGACATCTGAGTATAAAGTCTTCAAATTTGAAATTATTCAATGACTTAGCTAAACTAAACTTCTTCGTGTTTCAGGTACCTATTTTGAAAATCAAGAACTTTTTGGATAATCTGAGTTCTGCATTTAAAGGAGGAGGAAAATTTACAGATTCAAGACCCATACGTGACGAGTTCACTGATGAATAACGTTTCCAGGGGTTTGAGCGTAAGGTTTGGCCAAACCTAATAGTCACGCACTGGTATGAAGTTCTTGATTATTTAACAACTAATTTCCTCAGATCTAATATATTTTTCGAGCTCAGGAACCCAAGAGTCATTGTGAGGTATCGTGGAAAAAAAATTTATAAGTGGTTGAAAGAGTCTGTGCTGAGAAAGTATCGAATTCTATTGAGAACCTTTATGAGTCATCATCCCCAATCTAGAGGGCGCAATGGACTAGAAGATACAGCTCCACATAGTCGAGGGGATTTGTATGGAGGTTGTACCTCCATTTGATTTGCACTTCAACAAGTCTTTTCGGGCCTAAGACATTAAACAAGCGCGCTATTGGGAGGTAACCTAAGTTTAGCGATTCCAGTGCCATTTTTCTTCCCCCTTCCTCTTTTTCTTTTCTTTTTTGTTTTCGGTTTTCGTGGTGTTTATGTTGATTATTGCTCCCTTCTTTCGGTGTAACACCCCGCATATTCGGAGTAAGATACGATGTCATTTTCGTGCGATTACATTGTTATTTATTTAACTCTGCTTGTGCTTGAATTGCCTTGTTCATGTTTTAATAGTTTAATTGACTCGATTGTAACCTCGTGAAAATATGTGGACTTAATTAAAATATGCGTTTAATACCTATTTACTCTTTAACTTAAATTATGTGGGCTGAATTGAAATTAATTAAAATTGGGGACCTAATTCTAATTATGAGAAATTCAATTTGAACCTAATTGGACACTACCCGGAATCTCGGGGATACTTTTATAATTTCCTAATCTTTAATTGGACTTAATTGATCTTATTGGAAAAGTGGGGACTCAATCGAATGACTTAAACTATTGAGGGATCTAATTGTAATTTTCAGTTTTGAGACCCTATTTGTAAGCCAACCCTAATCGTTTAGCAGCCATTTCATTCCTTCCTTCTTCTCCCCTTTATCTTCAACAAGAAGCAGCAGCAGCAGCGGCACCAGCTTCTCCACCTGCGAAGCCGCTACCAACCACCATTCTCGCCGGCGACTTCACCTCCGAACCACCACAAGTACCGACAGCCTCTCCTCTCTTCATCCCCTTACGAACTCAGCAACTCCGGTAGCCCGCTTCTTCTTCCTCTTTCTTCACCTAGATCTCCTCCTCGCACCACCTCGCTTCTGCCTCATCCGAAAAGAGAAGCCACAGAGAGTAGCACCTCCAGCGACGCCTTCTCCTTTCGGTTTCGAGTAGCGGCGCAGCAGTCTTCTCCCATCAAACCACCGCCGCCGTGTCGTCTCCACCGTCAGGCGACCATCACCACCACCTTCATCGCCATTTCACCACCATCGGTCGTCTGCAGATCAGCCACGACCGCCATCATCCAATGCCGAAATCCTCACTCCACCATCACGCCAGATCTGGCGCCTCACCCGCCACCCGTCGCCGCCGTCTCCGTCTTCTCTCTTATTTCAGATCCAGAAAATGGAGGAATCCCCTGCTACCAGCCATCGTTTTTCTCTTCTCGTCTCTGACAGAAAAACAGAGCAGCAACCCCCCTTCCTTTCCCTTGCCTTCTCTCAGCAAAACAGGGGAATAACCCAGCAGTAGCCGAGTACCGGAGCCACCCCCTTCATCAGCGGGCAAATCTCTTTCTTCGGATAGCTTCGCCGCCAACACCACCTGTTGTCAACAACATCAATCCAGCCACCATCTTCATCGCCTCTAACAGCTGGCTCTCTTTTAATTGTAATTCAATCTCTTTCCAATTTCATACTTTATGCAATTCTGTATAATTTACAACTAGATTTATGTATGAGTGTTCAATGTAACTTATGATTAATTAGTTGTCATTAAATCGAATTAATTAGCCTTTGTTTTGGTTTTGTGTAAATGAAGTGGTAACTGTCTGCTGTTAAAGTTATGAAATACAGATCATATGTAATTGTTGCTGTATGATTTGTATTTATATTTAATTAACCAGTTGATAGCCTATTGTATTTATGATGTATAATTATGCATGTATGAGAATTGGGACTGCTGGGATCGAGAACGTGTAAATTGTCTTGTAGGGTTAGGAACCATATTGTTAATCCTCACAAGTGGTTGAATGTAGCTGATAACATGTGATACGCAGTTTGGGATTTATCCTGATAATCTAGGTTGTATTGAGTGGAAGCTAGCTTAGTTAGCTAATTGTAATTTGATAATTGAACAGGTTGATTAATTGGAGACTTGTGGTGTCGAATTCTATAATGGTAAAGTTCAATTGTAGTATGTAAATTAATAATTAGGTGAATATATGCTTGATAAGTTATTGGTGCATATCTCCTAAACACGAATGTTATAACTGGGATTTTTGGATTAATAATGAAATTGCTATGATGTGAATTCTTGAAACTTAATGTGGATTTTAACACTTTTAATTAGACTTGAAATCGGTATCTCTAAATAATTGCATTAATTGGGATGGAATAGCTTAATGTTTCTAACTGATCTATATTTTAAATAGGATTCTTGGATTGTGAAATTAAGGGTGTTGAAATATCAATGGTTGGGTTTGTTTTGGATTCAAACTTGCGATCTTATGATTAACTGTCTTTAATAGAACCAATTAGTGACTTGAATGTTTTGATAAGTTATATGCCACATTACTTATGTGATAAGTGACTTGTATGTTTAAGTACTATGCGAGATATTAATTGTACAAATGAACACTTTCATGTCATTCTGGTAATTCCTGTGAACTTGTCATATCATTCCATATCATTCGTGACCTTTGTCGTGCGTCTTTGTGGTTCATGTTGGAGTCTTGTCTCATGAGTATTTCGTATTTCTTTTGTCAGTGATCTCCATGGTGGAGATAACCCTCAAGTTTGCATCCGTCTTCTCAGTTCCTGTGTCTCGTCGTTTCTCAGGTGAGGTTTAGGATTTTGTATAGTTATGCGACCTATGGCCTTTGTATGCTGAATTCTATCCTTGCATGCGAGTATACCTTACTATAAGTACGTATGTGTTGGATATGATATGTTTATGATATTGAGCGTGTGTTCTGCGTGGATGCGTGCTTACGGGCTTAAATTCCATCGCGTGGGTTTTACGTGGAAGGGTGCTTACGGGCTTAAATTCCATCTCATGTGATTTGCGTGGATAGGTGTCTAAGGGCTTAAATTCCATCGCGTGGGAATATATATATATATATAAATTAAGTTTTCTGAGGCATATGTAAGCTATTTTGGAAAAATTCAGTTGTGTTATGATTCTGTAGCGAGATTGCCATGAAAGACTGGCGTATGTTCTGTTCTGTTCTGTTCTGATGTGGATCCAAGGAGCTACGGGTAATGGGTCCCCCGTGACGGTTAGGGCCGTCGGGGTTTCAAACATGTGCGTATGTTCCATTTGAGATATCATTGCGCGAGTCAGGGAGATAGGGGAGGCGTGATATCTTGAGCCTCCGGCTAAGGCCGGGGATGACTCTTGTGGGTTCGCTACCCCCTTGAGATCGAGTCTATATTAGACGGTTTATTCTTGATGGTTTGGGGACGGTACATCTCCTCCATCATTGGTGTAGAGGATGGATAGATTTTGATTATGTTCTGAGGAGTAAAGGTGGGAAGCTCGTACTCGCCGAGCATGTGTTCTTTTCTTTTATGGAATTATGAATCGGGATAGAGTCCTTCTGGAAATGGTTTCTAAACTTATATCTATATTTATTTGGGTTATTTCGAAATGTTTTGGTATGCAACACCTATCCCCGGTTCATGAGTCCATCCTTTCATTTTGTGCTATGCTCTCTCTATATATATTGTGGGTGTGCGTTAGCCCCCTCACTCGGTCAAGTTGACTGACCCCTCATTTACACTTTTAGTTGCAGTTCTGTTGGCGTTTGCTAGGCGGGAGTGAGCCCTTTGAGTTGCACTTCGTCGGTCTAGCCTTTCTAGTTGCATTTATCTTTCATACACTTTACTTATGTTTTGACTTGTAGACTTGAGATTATACTTTACCTTTCTGTAGCCCTGTGTGGCATTCGTATTCGGCCCTGTGAGGCACTTGATGATTATTACATTATGTTGATATTCGGGACTAGGTATCTATGCTAGCTGAACTCGTCACTTATTTTGAATGTTTGATTTGCTTCCGCGCTCTAAGTTTGTCGAGTTAGACCCACCTAGCTTAGTGCTGAGTTGGTCTCCCGTTCGCTTTGATTCGGATTCGGGCATGGACCTTCCATTTCGTAACCGGGTCTAGGTCTTAGTGCGGGGGATGTGGCATCCTCCGTTTGGGGTGTTACATCCTTAAGTGGTATCAGAGCTCTAGGTTACAAAACCGAGCTCTGGAGTCGTGTTGAGTCCGCCTAGGTCGTACGGCATAGGAATAATTGTGCATTGCATCCTTTTGGCATGTTACTTTGACTTCTCGACATGAATTGTTTTGTGGTTATATGATTGTGTGCACATTATGACTTTGATTATGCAACATCTTATTTTATGTGCTTTATAAATTGCAACTAATTGTTACATTTACATGATATATGTGTTACATTTCATTTGCATCTTTAACCAGCATGCATCGAATTTAGTGTTTGAATTTCAGGGTGCCCTATGAGGCAACACTAAGATTTCCCTCCGTCAACACTACCTATTGGCACTACAACGAAAACATACCATAATTCGAAGATGAAAGGATTCTTTACCAAGATCAATGTTAATGAAAAAGGTTCAGAGTTGAAGGAATGAGATTTGCTACATTGACTTACTAACTTAAAGTCAATTGAAAGATGAAGTTTGACGAATTTTAACCTTGAGGATTCGTCCATCTGAAAGTAGTCACCTTGTTGAGGAAATGAGTCAATGGAGGAGAATCTGATCATGTAGAACCGTTTTGAAGGAGTCTGATGAGCTTTCGCCTTGATGATTCGTTTATTTGGAAGTAGTCACCTTGTTGATGGAAACGAGTTAATATAGAAGAATCCGACAAAATAAGATCCGATCAAGTTCGAAGAATGTGGATAGGTAACCATGTTACTTAGCCAACTAGCTACAAGCCATCGGTGAGTGTTGAAGATTTTGGTATCGTTTAGAGTTAACAAACGATAAGACAAGATTGGTTGTTGGCTCTCTGGGTGTTTTATTTCTGCTGAGATGGAAGATTCTGCTGAGATGGGAATATATCACGTAGATTTTATTCAAGTTTTAGAATCATATACCATGGATTGCTTTAGGAATGATTAATACCACTAGCGTCGAACTTAGCTCTGAGATAGATTTCTGATTGACAACCGATTTATGAGCAATTTCTTGAAGATGAACAAATTAAGGTTTCACACATGAATTAGGATTCTTGGTGGGAATCGAAGATGATTCTGGTTGAACAAGGGCTACGGCCTGCTAGAGAGTTGGATTATAAGCATGTTTGTTGGATCACCTCGTCACACAAAAAGGATTCAAGACGAAGAAGTCCAGTTGACGAGTTTTGCATCATTGTCGGTTCAATCAACTCCTGCTACTTCATCTCAACTTCCTGTCAAGAGTTTGACACTATGGTGATCGGTACGCCAAGCACTCATGGCATTTGCATACATGCATCGCTTAAATACTCTTACCTTGTTTTGCTTGATGTGGATGATGACTATTGTTGTTTTAATTGTGATAACTTGGATACCTGATCTAGTATTTGTAGATTGAAATTTCTACTTGTTATGAACTGTTGCTGAAATGAATGAGTTATGTACTTATGCGAACTATTTGTGCCTATGTGATTTAAAACTCTCTTGATCTCTCACTAACTTCTCATATGACATGCATACATACTGTAACCTTGTTTTACAGGGATTCCATCCTGATATCCCCCTTGAGTTGAGGTGTGAGCGTTGCATCTACACTCAAGGGACACCGATATCAGTTGTACAAGGTACACCGAACATGCATCACATACTTTTCGTCAAGTGTTACTCTATTGAGTGTATGTATAAATAACTAATCAGTGGATTTATGTGCAAGAGAGACCTTAGGTTCCCTTTTTTTACGTGTTGGAGAGATGTAGGATTCTCTCTATTTATGTGGTAGAAGGATGTCGGATTCTTTCTAAGTTTTATGCGCGAGAGATGTTTGATTCGTACAAGGTACACCGAACATGCATCACATACTTTTCGTCAAGTGTTACTCTATTGAGTGTATGTATGAATAACTAAACAGTGGATTTATGTGCAAGAGAGACCTTAGGTTCCCTTTTTTTACGTGTTGGAGAGATGTAGGATTCTCTCTATTTATGTGGTAGAAGGATGTTGGATTCTTTCTAAGTTTTATGCGCGAGAGATGTTTGATTCTCTTATACTTAGATATTCAGAGATGCTGGATTCTTTTGAATCTAGGGGTTTGAGGAATGTTGGATTGTCTCAAACTAGAATGTTGGAAGATGTTGGAATCTGTCCGACTTAGACCGAGAGACGGGGTTCTCTCAATTATGTGCTTGAGAGACGGGGTTCTCTCAATTCTGTGCTTGAGAGACGGGGTTCTCTCAAATCTATGCTCGAGAGACGAGGTTCTCTCACCTTACGTGCTGGGAGATGGGATTCTCTCTTGTTTCTTGTGGTTGCGTTAAGCGTTGTCCTGGCTACGGTTTGTAAGTGACGAGTTACGATGTCATTGAAGTTGAGTGCAGTGGCAGCTATCCGCCTCATGGGAGTGGCTGAGCAAACTCGATGTAATCAACGTTCCAGTACTTGGATAGATCTCACTAACAACGAGCATCGCGAGAAAGGTTCAGTATAGATAATGAGAGTAAGCTTCACAACAAAGGTTATATTTTATGCAAGTCCTCGGGAAGGGTTAAGACACTATCGACTCGAAGCTTTTCCAGCTCAGGAGTGGAACCTGGGGACCAGGTTCTCTTAAGGGGGGAAGGGTGTAACACCCCGCATGTTCGGAGTAAGATACGATGTCATTTTCGTGCGATTAGATTGTTATTTATTTAACTCTGCTTGTGCTTGAATTACCTTGTTCATGTTTTAATAGTTTAATTGACTCGATTGTAACCTCATGAAAATATGTGGACTTAATTGAAATATGCGTTTAATACCAATTTGCTCTTTAACTTAAATTATGTGGGTTGAATTGAAATTAATTAAAATTGCGGACCTAATTCTGATTATGAGAAATTCAATTTGAACCTAATTGGACACTACTCGAAATCTTGGGGATACTTTTATAATTTCCTAATCTTTAATTGGACTTAATTGATCTTATTGGAAAAGTGGGGACTCAATAGAATGACTTAAACTATTGAGGGATCTAATTGTAATTTTCGGTTTTGAGACCCTATTTGTAAGCTAACCCTAATCGTTTAGCAGCCATTTCATTCCTTCCTTCTTCTCCCCTTTGTCTTCAACAAGCAGCAGCAGCAGCAACGGCGCCAGCTTCTCCACCTGCGAAGCCGCTGCCAACCACCATTCTCGCCGGCGACTTCACCTCCGAACCACCACAAGCACCGACAGCCTCTCCTCTCTTCATCCCCTTACGAACTCAGCAACTCCGGTAGCCCGCTTCTTCTTCCTCTTTCTTCACCTAGATCTCCTCCTCGCACCACCTCGCTTCTGCCTCATCCGAAAAGAGAAGCCACATAGAGCAGCACCTCCAGGGACGCCTTCTCCTTTCGGTTTCAAGTAGCGGCGCAGCAGTCTTCTCCCATCGAACCACCGCCGTCATGTCGTCTCCACCGTCAGCCTCCATTCCAGACGACCATCACCACCACCTTCATCGCCATTTCACCACCATCGGTCGTCTGCAGATCAGCCACGACCGCCATCATCCAATGCCGAAATCCTCACTCCACCATCACGCCAGATCTGGCGCCTCACCCGCCACCCGTCGCCGCCGTCTCCGTCTTCTCTCTTGTTTTAGATCCAGAAAATGGAGGAATCCCCTGCTACCAGCCACCGTTTTTCTCTTCTCTTCTCTGACAGAAAAACAGAGCAGCAACCCCCCTTCCTTTCCCTTGCCTTCTCTCAGCAAAACAGGGGAATAACCCAGCAGTAGCCGAGTACCGGAGCCACCCCCTTCATCAGCGGGCAAATCTCTTTCTTCGGATAGCTTCGCCGCCAACACCACCTGTTGTCAACAACATCAATCCAGCCACCATCTTCATCGCCTCTAACAGCTGGCTCTCTTTTAATTGTAATTCAATCTCTTTCCAATTTCATACTTTATGCAATTCTGTATAATTTACAACTAGATTTATGTATGAGTGTTCAATGTAACTTATGATTAATTAGTTGTCATTAAATCGAATTAATTAGCCTTTGTTTTGGGTTTGTGTAAATGAAGTGGTAACTGTATGCTGTTAAAGTTATGAAATACAGATCATATGTAATTGTTGCTGTATGATTTGTATTTATATTTAATTAACCAGTTGATAGCCTATTGTATTTATGATGTATAATTATGCATGTATGAGAATTGGGACTGCTGGGATCGAGAACGTGTAAATTATCTTGTAGGGTTAGGAACCATATTGTTAATCCTCACAAGTGGTTGAATGTAGCTGATAACATGTGATACGCAGTTTGGGATTTATCCTGATAATCTAGGTTGTATTGAGTGGAAGCTAGCTTAGTTAGCTAATTGTAATTTGATAATTGAACAGGTTGATTAATTGGAGACTTGTGGTGTCGAATTCTATAATGGTAAAGTTCAATTGTAGTATGTAAATTAATAATTAGGTGAATATATGCTTGATAAGTTATTGGTGCATATCTCTTAAACACGAATGTTATAACTGGGATTTTTGGATTAATAATGAAATTGCTATGATGTGAATTCTTGAAACTTAATGTGGATTTTAACACTTTTAATTAGACTTGAAATCGGTATCTCTAATTAATTACATTAATTGGGATGGAATAGCTTAATGTTTCTAACTGATCTATATTTTAAATAGGATTCTTGGATTGTGAAATTAAGGGTGTTGAAATATCAATGGTTGGGTTTGTTTTGGATTCAAACTTGCGATCTTATGATTAACTGTCTTTAATAGAACCAATTAGTGACTTGAATGTTTTGATAAGTTATATGCCACATTACTTATGTGATAAGTGACTTGTATGTTTAAGTACAATGCGAGATATTAATTGTACACATGAACACTGTCATGTCATTCTGGTAATTCCTGTGAACTTGTCATATCATTCCATATCATTCGTGACCTTTGTCGTGCGTCTCTGTAGTTCATGTCGGAGTCTTGTCTCATGAGTATTTCGTATTTCTTTTGTCAGTGATCTCCATGGTGGAGATAACCCTCAAGTTTGCATCCGTCTTCTCAGTTCTTGTGTCTCGTCGTTTCTCAGGTGAGGTTTAGGTTTTTGTATAGTTATGCGACCTATGGCCTTTATATGCTGAATTCTATCCTTGCATGCGAGTATACCTTTCTATAAGTACGTATGTGTTGGATATGATATGTTTATGATATTGAGCGTGTGTTCTGCGTGGATGGGTGCTTACGGGCTTAAATTCCATCGCGTGGGTTTTGCGTGGATGGGTACTTACGGGCTTAAATTCTATCGCGTGTGATTTGCGTAGATGGGTGTCTGAGGGCTTAAATTCCATCGCGTGGGAATATATATATATATAAATTAAGTTTTCTGAGGCATATGTAAGCTATTTTGGAAAAATTCAGTTGTGTTATGATTCTGTAGCGAGATTGCTATGAAAGACTGGCGTATGTTCTGTTCTGTTCTGTTCTGATGTGGATCCAAGGAGCTACGGGTAATAGGTCCCCCGGGACGGTTAGGGCCGTCGGGGTTTCAAACATGTGCTTATGTTCCATTTGAGATATCATTGCGCGACTCAGGGAGATAGGGGAGGCGTGATATCTTGAGCCTCCGGCTAAGGCCAGAGATGACTCTTGTGGGTTCGCTACCCCCTTGAGATCGAGTCTATATTAGACGGTTTATTCTTGATGGTTTGGGGACGGTACATCTCCTCCATCATTGGTGTAGAGGATGGATAGATTTTTATTATGTTCTGAGGAGTAAAGGTGGGAAGCTCGTACTTGCCGAGCATGTGTTCTTTTCTTTTATGGAATTATGAATCGGGATAGAGTCCTTCTGGAAATGGTTTCTAAACTTATATCTATATTTATTTGGGTTATTTCGAAATGTTTTGGTATGCAACACCTATCCCCGGTTCATGAGTCCATCCTTTCATTCTGTGCTATGCTCTCTCTATATATATTGTGGGTGTGCGTTAGCCCCCTCACTCGGTCAAGTTAACTGACCCCTCATTTACACTTTTAGTTGCAGGTCTGTTGGCGTTTGCTAGGCGGGAGTGAGTCCTTTGAGTTGCACTTCGTCAGTCTAGCCTTTCTAGTTGCATTTGTCTTTCATACACTTTACTTATGTTTTGACTTGTAGACTTGAGATTATACTTTACCTTTCTGTAGCCCTATGTGGCATTCGTATTCGGCCCTATGAGGCACTTGATGATTATTACATTATGTTGATATTCGGGACTAGGTATCTATGCTAGCTAAACCCGTCACTTGTTTTGAATGTTTGATTTGCTTCCGCGCTCTGAGTTTGTCGAGTTAGACCCGCCTAGCTTAGTGCGTGAGTTGGTCTCCCGTTCTCTTTGATTCGGATTCGGGCATGGACCTTCCATTTCGTGACCGGGTCTGGGTCTTAGTGCGGGGATGTGGCATCCTCCGTTTGGGGTGTTACAGTCGTTCTAGGCACGCGTTGTTTGCCCAAATTATATTGAATTGCTACTGTTAAACTGTTGATGCATCTGTACAGGTTACCGTAAGGTTTGACCATACCTTGACCCCATACTTCTTTTGCGGAAAAAAAAGCCCCCCAGATCTGCACTTCAGGGAAGTTCTCTTTTCTCTCGATTTTCTTATGCGTTGAGGGCAATGAATGATTTAAGTGTGGGGAAAGGGATAAGCCTATTTACTATTTGGGCTTACCTGCAAGAATTCGATTTTTTTTCGGACTGAATTACTTGTGCTTGGCTTTGAATTGAGGATGTTGAGAATTGTAAAATTCTGCACCTGTTTTGAATGCGTTTGCTTAAGCTTGAGCATTGAATTTTTGCTACAACTTATTAGGCAATTGAATACATGAAATTTTGTATGAAATTTGGTGAATTAGTATGACTTTATGCCCTTATTTTTCAAGCACTAATTGAACAGTTTATGTACTTTGCTTAGATAGGTTAGTTATGTTTTTCAATAAAGTTCTAAAAGTTGATGAGAATACACTTTAACTCCCTTCGAGGCGAAATAGATTGGTTGACGAGTAATTCGGGAAGCGACTTAGGCATTTGCTGTCGGTGTTTTTGGCCTTTTTAAGATTTTCACTAAATAAAATAGCCCGATTGACCCCGTTGAGCCTTAGTGTTGTGCAAATTTTCTTTCTTAGCCACGTTACAAGCCTAATGCACAACACAAATTTCCTACCCTTATCTTATACACCTTGCTTACTCATTTCTTTTCAGGATTAGGTTGTTTATTGTCTAGACTTCTTTGGTACCCTTGGTTTGCATTGAAAATTTTCATTGTGCTGAAAGAAAAATACAAAGTGATGAAAAGGATAGAAAAGGGAAAAAGAAGTCAATAAGAGAGAAAAGAAAAAAAAAAGAGCAAAAAGAAAAAAAATTGAGCTGAAAATAGAAAAAAAAAAAAAAAAACAAAGAGTGAACAAACAAAAGAGAGAGTTTGATGCTTGTTGAAAATTCGATAAAGGGTTGGGAATTAATTGAAAAATGGGAGTCTTTTGGGAAGAAATAAAAGGGAAACACTTTGGGATTATTTTTAAGTGTGTAAGTTTGGTGTGTTAGCCTTTGATTCACTTTTTTCTACCTTGACCCAAGCCTATATTACAAGCTCAAAAGACCTATTGATCCCGAGTTATGAGTTGACTAAATTAGTGGAGATTGGAGTGAAGGGTGTATTCGAAATTGATAATCGCTTCTTAGGCGAGAAATATTAACTAATTTATCTAGTCTTTGTACATTCTTTTGTTTAATTCACACTACACATGGTATGATATTTATACTAGTTGATTGAATTTTGTGCAATTGACTAATGTGTTCGATTTACTAGACTTATTTAGGTGAGAAATCGATGATTGCTTTGCGATTATGTTTGATGGGAGTAATGTTTCATTTGATTTTCGTATTTCTCGAGGACGAGCAATGGGCAAGTGTGGAGGGATTTGTTAGTGAGCATAATTCTCATTATTTCGTGAGTATATGATCTCGTTTTTATTACTTCTATTTGATATAGATTGGTGACATGATGTGTTTTATGGTTATTAGTACAGCTGGGCTAAATTCTATATTATTGGAGTTATTGGAGCTAAAAATGAGATGAATTTTTTGAGTTGGGCCAAGCTTGGGCGTGTGGGCTGCTTTGGGCCATGTGTGTAGATGGAAACTTGGGGCAGAACGTATGTCCTGGTGCTAAATTGTTGCTGTGGCAGGCCTTTATTTACATGGGGCCCACGAATTGAAGAGTTGAAATTATATGGAAAAGTCCTCTTTAAAGTCTGACTTGGGCATAAGGTTTCACGGGCAGGCATGCCTTAACATAGCAATTGAAGTTGATTATTTGGTATTAATTGGAAAATGGGCCTAGACATCTCAATTGGGCAAAACGCATTATTCTTGGATTTAATTGGAAAAAGGCACAATTGAGAAAGGACTTGGGTGGAAAATGCGCATAGACATCTCAATTGGGCAGCACCCATTATTCTTGGATTTAATTGGAAAGAGGCACAATTGAGAAGGGACTTGGGTGGCTAGTCTTTACGCAAGAAACGGAGCCCAATTTGGAGTCTTAGAGGGTACGAAATTGGCAGCAGCTGAGGGTATATTTATATACCACTTTAGAGACAATCTTTGGGGACCTTTTTCCACGCAGCAGTTCGAGAAATTGGGGGATTGAGGCAGCGGCTTGAAGACGTTGTCGAGAACTAAAATCATTCCTCACAAATTCTTATTTTGATTCCTTATTTTTAGTTAGACTTTGTTTTTAATTTATTTTATGTTTTTGGATTTTATGGCTTTGAGTAGCTAATTTTGTAATACTTAGCTAGAGATTTATGATTCGGTTGAAATATCGTGAGATTAAATTGTTTTTATATTTTTAATATAATTCCAGTATTTATTAATTCTCCGAGTGTCGTGTTTATTGTGATTTGTTTGCTTAGTGATAGTGCACTGTCATCTAAGTAGATTTAATTGAATATAGCCAATCTTGATTGCATGAAGTTTATGTAGTGCTTGATAGATAATTAGTGGCGTGTTAATGATAGGAAAGCCGAAAGTCGAATCTGATTCGTTAAAGAAATTAATAATCGGATTTAAATCTTGCACGTGTCGTCACTTGGTTAATTCGAGTTAGTGTTTTCATAGATTTTAATGCTATTTGTTCATTAAATCCTGTCGAGTGTCTCTAAGGGTTGTGAAACGGCTTAGGGAATATATTTGTCGAGTGTCTCTAGGCTATTCGAGAATTTAAGTGAAAACGAGGCGGAGTCGAGTGTCTCTATCTGCTATAGCTAACCTATTTAAATTGTTTGAAATTATCCTTGTGTCTATGATCGATGTGAAAACTAAATTATAATCTCTAGCTAGATGTTGTTTCCTCCATTGATATTCTCCTAAGTGTCGCGTGATTCTTCGTATTTATTTTAGTTATTAATTTTAATTGTTTTATTAGTTTAGTTAAATTGGCTTAGTTAAAACTCAAAACCCCCTATTTTTACTTGTTGTTTCTAGTGAATTATCCTGTGATTTTAATTGAATTAATTTCTCCCAATCCCTCTGGTTCGACCCGTTTGTGCTATACTCTATTTAGTCGTAGACCGGATCTATATTTATTTTTTACGGATTCAACACCTGTCAAAAACCTACTCTAATACCAATTGACACCTTTGAGGGTTGGACTGGTACTTTGAACAATTTCTGTTATTTGATAAAACAAAGTACCAGTACACAAGAAACAAGGATAAAATGGAATACATACTGAAAATAAAATACACGAGCGATTTATGCAGGTTTGGTATCGAGAGTGTAATGTACCTACATCCTGTCCCCAAGTTGTTAGCTTGGGAGTTATCAAAAAGATTTTCATTAAGCACGTGGAGGTCACAAACAAAACTTTGTGATCCATTACAACACAAATCACGGTAGGATAGATAAGCTACACTAACTTGTCCATCTTACAACTCACGTAAAAGAACAATCTCACCATAAAATCAGCAGACACTAAAGTACCGGAGGAAACCTTCCTCACCATACATCAAATCTAGCAACACACTGGAAGTACCAGAGGAAACATTCCTCACCATACATCAAATCTAGTGATACACTGGAAATACCAGAGGACAGCTGCCTTATTACCACAAAAGCCAACAACTGGAATGCTCGGTACCAGTACCACGGTCAAGGCCCTTGGAACTCCCGGTAACAACCGTACCACAGGTCAAGCCACACATAAACGCCTGATACTGACAATACCATAGTCAAGTCCCAAAACACTCAAAAGAGGGGACGCCTCACTGATGTGATTTCTTCTTTGCATTTGCATGACTTTATACTGCTGGAACTTATGTTGTGTATGTAATGGATCCTTTGGAATCAATCTTATCAGCCTCAATTAGTAATTCTTTCCTTCCTTGGTCTCGAAATTCTTGTTGGGATGAGAATGGTATCATTGCCCTGATTTCGAATCATTCAAACAATGTTGACTGATATTTCCCTTTTTCTTTGACAACAAGTCTTTGCCATAATTGACTCCTTCTGAAAATAATACATGTACACACAAGGAAATCAAATCATATGGATTAAATGGAGTTAATTCAAATTATATTTTCATCAAAGAAAACTAAATCATGCAAGATTTGTCAACAATTTACCCCTTTTCCGTTGATGAAAATCATGAGTTGTGTCTCCCCTTGTCTCAAGTGTGTGAAGTACTTAAGCTCGCCCTATCAATGTGATATTAAGCTACCCTGTCAATATGCTAAAACTTGTGTGCGAAGGGTGCCACCTGCAAAAAGAGCTTGATACCAAATCATAACAATATAGATTAACAATAGATAAGCAAGTTCAGAACTTATTCCATTTTAGCAGCCGATTTTTGGATCGAAAAACAGGTGGTTAAACCTTTTGTTTTTGAAAAACCTGCTCTAATACCAATTGACACCCTTTAGGGGTGGACTGGTACTTCGACCAGTTTATGTTATTTCATAAAACAAAGTACCAATGCACAAGAAACAAGGATAATATGGAATACATACTTAAAATAAAATGCACGAGCAATTTATACAGGTTCCTTACCGAGAGTGTAATGTACCTACATCCTGTCCCCAAGTTGTTAGCTTGGGAGTTATCAAAAAGATTTTCATTAAGCACGTGGAGGTCAGAAACAAAACTTTGTGATCCATTACAACACAAATCACGGTAGGATAGATAAGCTACACTAACTTGCCTATCATACAACTCACACGAAAGAACAATCTCACCATAAAATCAGCACACGCTGAAGTACCAGAGGAAACCTTCCTCACCATTCATCAAATCCAACGACACACTGGAAGTACCAGAGGACAACTGCCTCATTATCACAAAAGCCAACAACTGGAATGCCCGGTATCAATACCACGGTCAAGTCCCTTGGAAAGCCCGGTAACAACCGTACCACGGGTCAAGCCCTACACGAACGCCTGATACTGACAATACGGTAGTCAAGTCCCAAAACACTCAAAAGAGAGGATTCCTTACTGACGTGATTTCTTCTTCGCATTTGCATGACTTTATATTGTTGTGACTTGTGTTTTGTATGGAATGCATCCTTTGGAATCAATCTTGTCAGCCTCAATTAGTGATTCTTTCCTTCCTTGGTCTCGAAATTCTTGTTGGGATGAGGTTAGTATCTTTGCCTTGATTTTGGATCATTCAAACAATGCTGATTGATATTTTCCTTTTTCTTTAACAACAAATCCTTGCCATAATTGACTCCTTCTTAAAATAATACATGTACACATAAGGAAATCAAATCATATGGATTAAATGGAATTAATTCAAATTATATTTTTATCAAAGAAAACTAAATCATGCAAGATATGTCAACAAACTACCCCTTTTCCGTTGATGAAAATCATGAGTTATCTTTATCTCCCCTTGTCTCAAGTATATGAAGCACTTAAACTCGCCCTATCAATGTGACATTAAGCTCCCCCTGTCAATATTATGAAACCCCGTAATTTTAGGGTAATATTAGTTATAGGAGATATATACATAGTATTATAATACTCTTATTCTTTATTAATTGTTTGTTTATATTACTTAACTATTATTTATTTTACCTTTCTATGATAATAAAATATATTAATGTGTAAGAATAATATTAAACCTACATAGAGAGTTGTGGGGAAATGAGAGTCCCACTAAGTTTGTGAAAGCTTACTTATCGTAACACGAAACGTGCGTAGTTATCAAAAGTCTGCTTAGACATTATTATTATTATTATTTTCTTCTTTTGTAATAATAATATCATTTGATAAGATAGAAATAATTGATAGAGAGAAGTGGGGGAAGTGGAAGTCCTCACGGGGTAGAGAACTAACCCTAAGTGATAGATTTATTTCTAGACTAGATTGTGGAGATAAGAAGAGAGCTGAGTCGGCGTACGAAAGTAGAAGAAAGATTAGATATCATTGAGAGAGAAAAACAGACGGCGCGAGAAGGAGAAGAGGAAACACTATCAGTTGGAGAAATCGACCGAACATGAAGATACAGAAATTCGAGAAAGGAACAAGGTTTGATACCCAATCCTTTTGTTATAGAATAAATCAAGTTAGACGTACTATGGTTAATTAGTCAAATTAATATTAATAGTTAAACCCCTCAATTCTATCCACCCTACATTGCATGAGATTTACTGAAGGTTGGCAAATATATTTATTGAATTTGGAATCCTTCATAATTATATAATCGGAGATCACCGCATTTTCCTTGGATTCAAGAAGCCCTTCATGATTCAAAACAAAGTTTTATTTCTTAAAATCAAGAATGCGTGCCTACTCATTAAAATCTATTATTTTATGTTTTCTTGTAATCATTTATAGTGGTTGCGTCATGGCATGGGCACGATTTTTCTGAGTTGTTTAGATTAATTCGTAGTTAATATATGCAGTAGGGTTATAGTGTGGTAATTGACATGTGGATACACATCAATATATGTATGTATATAGGCCCACAAATTCACGTACAGGTATATATATATGTAAGTGTAGTAATATTATAGTATTGATAGTTATGGTATAATAATAAATATTTGGGGGACTATAATTAGTTATAGAAATAAGTTTTATCATTATAACTTATAATTATTTGATGATTAGATTCGACCGATCGGAACTAGAGCTTCATTTGCAAGATCGTTAGGATATTTAGAAGACAACGGATTTAAGGTAAGTGGTTTCTTCCTTCTATGTTTTCCTAAATTTGTTTTATAAAAATTGTATATCTTATCTTAAAAATGTAATTTCATTATATAAAATTAGGATTTGAGCATGGTATGTGTGACTGCATTATGTGAACTAAATATGAAATCGTTTGTAAGCCCATGGTATGAATGCATGATCCTTCTTGTTAAATTTCTATGTTAAGTAGGTCTTATGCTCTGAACTATTGGAAACCAAATTGGTAGGAACTAGTTTCGAATTATTTTACTAACCCGGTCACGGGTGTTACAGTGGCATTATTGTTTTGACCCGGCCACGGGTGTTATAGTGGCATTATTGACCCTGCTACGGGAGTGACAGTAGCATCATTGTTCTGACCCGGCTACGGGAGTGACAGTAGCAATTTTGAACCCACCTAACGGGGTCGTAGTTGGGACTTGATCAAGTTAATCCAATTAGGAACCGAAAGTTCACGAGCATAAACTTAAGTTTCTTTATATGTTCTGTTTATTATGTCACGTACCGAAATGTCTCAAAAACTATTTGAAAAGTATGGTATTGCTTGAATTCGCTTGTGCGAAAGTATATATATTGTACCGTGCTCAAATCCGATAGAGGGTCAAGAGACTCCTTACTGGGCAAGTGTCGCTCATACCACCCTAACAATCTTTTGCAGAGAATAAGTTAGAGGACGCTGTGGAGGAGTACTTTAAAGGCTGACAAAACGCCACCTCTTCAAGTAGATTAGGGATTTTAGTTTATGTTCTTATCTCTTTTCATGAACAGTTAGGATCGAGTTATGTTCGAGACAATGATGTAAGAAGTGTAATAGTTAGGATTTCTCCGTTGCACTGTTTTAAGAGTTGTTTTAAGTATTTTAGTTGGGATTTTAGTCGTTCTGATTATCGAGGCTTAGTGTCCTAGAGTCTTTCTGGGCTCAGGGGCACTGCCGTGTTGCGACCTGGAAACGGGGTGTGACAAATATGCTATAACTTTGTGTGCAAAAGGTGCAACCTGCAAAAAGAGCTTGATACCAAATCATAACAATATAGATTAACAATAGATAAGCAAGTTTAGAACGTATTCCATTTTAGCAGCCGATTTTTGGATTGAAAAACAGGTGGTTAAACCTTTTGTTTTTGAAAAACCTGCTCTGATACAAATTGACACCCTTGAGGGGTGGACTGGTACTTCGAACAATTTATGTTATTTGATAAAACAAAGTACCAGTGCACAAGAACCAAGGATAAAATGAAATATATACTGAAAATATAATGTACCTACATTCTGTCCCCAAGTTGTTAGCTTAGGAGTTATCAAAAAAAAATTCATTAAGCACGTGGAGGTCACAAACAAAACTTTGTGATCCATTACAACACAAATCACGGTAGGATAGATAAGCTACACTAACTTGTCCATCTTACAACTCACGCAAAAGAACAATCTCACCATAAAATCAGCAGACACTAAAGTACCGGAGGAAACCTTCCTCACCGTACATCAAATCCAGCGACATACTGGAAGTACCAGAGGACAACTGCCTCATTACCACAAAAGCCAACAACTAGAACGCCCGGTACCAGTACCACGGTCAAGTCCCTTGGAACGCCCGGTAACAATTGTACCATGCATCAAGCCCTACACGAAGCCTGATAATACCGTAGTCAAGTCCCAAAACACTCAAAAGAGTGGATGCCTCACTGACGCGATTTCTTCTTTGCATTTGCATGATTTTATATTGCTAGAATTTGTGTAGTGTATGGAATGGATCCTTTGGAATCAATCTTGTCAGCCTCAATTAGTGATTCTTTCCTTCCTTGGCCTCAAAATTCTTGTTGGGATGAGATTAGTATCTTTACCTTGATTTTGGATCATTCAAACAATGCTGATTGATATTTTCCTTTTTCTTTGACAACAAATCCTGATTCTTTCTGAAAATAATACATGTACACACAAGGAGATCTAATCATATGGATTAAATGGAGTTAATTCAAATTATATTTTCATCAGAGAAAACTAAATCATGCAAGATATGTCAACACATAGGAATCATAAATTTAGCAGTTCCATTCGAAAGAGTTCGTTGTTTTATTGATTATATTGTCAGGGAACTTTAAGGAGAAGAGAGTTGTCTTCTTGAAGCATCTTATTCTGGGTTGCTTCTTATCACCGGTGAAATACTCTTAGCTTGAACCTTTATTTATTTGTGATTTTTAAGTGAACATTCACTATGTTATTGTTTAGATTTGATGGATCAGTAGTAAGCCTTGAATAATGAGATGTATTGAAATGATATGTACTAAGCCTTGATCAGTAGTGACTTTGAATTGTGGTGTTGTCTCTTATTAGTTCTTTAAATATATATTTGGAAGTTTGTGAGTTTGTTGAGACAAAGTACTTTTTGCCTCCCCACACAGTGGTCAGGGGGAAACGAGTCAACAGGACCCACTGAGTGGGGTGTCACCATCCTCTTGGCCAGACATAGTCCTACCAGAGCAAGTAGGTGGGACCATCAAGCCGCCACCTCCTATAGTACAGTTCTCCACACCGTCCACAGAGCCAGTCACCCCGACAAATAATCCTGAGGTACGTGACCATACTTGTGGTAGTATTTTTTCGATTCCATATGATCCTAACAACGCAGGGAGTAATGAGGAAACAACTTGAGAAGCAGCAGGGCGGTACGTATTACCCCCGAGCCAGGGGGAGGAAACAAGTGGAGAAGCAGCAGAAGGGAGATACGTGCTACCTCCGAGAGCAAACAGGGGGGTTCCACCGAAACGCTATGAACCGGACAAAACAGGCAGGACTCCGAGATACCCACTAGCTAACCTAGCCAAGAGGAACTTATCTGCACAAGCTTGTGCGTTTACTGTAGCACTCCATGCAGACAGGATCCCCGAGTAAAGTAGAGGAGGCTCTCACAAATGAGAAATGGTTTCAGGCCATGGATACAGATATGGAGGCACTTGAGAAGAATAGTATGTGGAAAAACTGCATACTCCCTCCAGGAAAGAAGGTTGTAGGATGTCAGCGGGTTTATATAATGAAACATCGAGCAGACAGAAGCATTGAGAGGTATAAAGCAAGGTTGTTAGCGAAAGGGTATACACAAACATATGACATTAACTACTCTAAGACTTTCTCTCCAGTGGCGAAGATTGACACAATCAGGGTACTATTCTCAGTAGCAGCCAACCGAGACTGGGAGTTACACCAATTTGATATCAAAAATGTGTTCTTACATGGAGATCTTGGAGAGAAACTCTACATGGAACCCTCTCCTGGGTTCACCAGCGACTTTAGAGATAGGGAGGTGTACAGGTTAAAGAAGGCTCTATATGGGTTGAAACAGTCACCTCAGGCTTGGTTTGGAAGATTTTCAGTAGCCATGAACACATATGGGTATTATCAGAGTAACTCAGATCACAACACTCTTCATCAGGAGGAAGGATGGACTCATAACTTATCTCATCATTTATGTGGACGATATGTGTTAGGAATAGTGCCCTAGAAAGCCGATTCGACGTAATCTGCTTTGGGACTTTTCTTATATCACAGACAATCTTTTAATAATATACGATTGATTATAGGCAAACACTTCTTTATATGCCAATACGTGTTTTGTGTGTTTCCATTACGTGCGCATGTATGAGAACTCCCCTAATCCTGATGACTTTAGGACTCTACCATTTAGGTGAAATGGTTCATGAAACGAGCCCTATATCACATAAGTCATGATTAGTAAAATACTCCAAGCCGATGAGTCCTACAGACAGTGGGAGTGTCAACCTGACTCCTCTAAGGCTTGCTTGTGGGATCACGCCCTTAAGAAGGACCACCTTGTTTCATGGAGGTGCAAAGTGTATGGTTGATACGTGCGTGATACATGAGGGTGCTTACTTTAATAAGTAAGTTCACTGAGGTGCCCCGTGTGAGAACATTCCTAAATGGGAAAGGAAGTTTCTATTTCAGGAAATGGAAACTTCCAGATTAGGGAATATCTCACGAGTCATTGATGTGATTAATTGATCCTTAGACTTGAGGTTCCTTGTCACTTTATGAGTTAACTTTGTAGTCTTAGGTATAAGCTTTAAAGGGTGTCGCCTTAGACAACTGATTCAAGGCTTATGCTGGGGTTGCACACGTGACTCATGAAAGTGAATGAGAATCAAGAAAGGACCTACACTTGCATTTGCAAGGTGATCTCTTATTGTGTAAGTCATTCATATGCCATATGGAGTCCTTGGCCAAGGCAGTAGATCAAGACATCAAGAAAAGGGTTTCTTGGATTGAGATCAAATGGATATGAAATCACTTAACTTTAAGACCGGATTATTAGGGTTCTGATTATTCCCTTACCCTAGATCTTGGTTGAGAGATAGTAAGTAGGAGGATTGTATCTCACATGAATCAATGACTTAAAGGTTCTGTCGAATCCGAACATTCCAATTCAGCTAGGGGTTAAACACCTGTTGCTAGACTATGGTCGTTTAATCTGTGGACTGATTAATTAATTAGTGAATTAATTAATTAGGGTCACTGCTAATTGAATTGAGAACCTAGAGGGTCACACACAACAACTTGGTTACATGAGTTGAGGCTTAAAAATGATTAAACGAGTTAATCGAGCCTAAGGGGTTCCACACGTGTGAAATCACACATGTGGCTCACGTGATTGGACACGTGTCATTAAGACACGTGTGCCACACGTGATTATGTGATGTTAAATAATTAATGTGTTAATTATTTAATAGACTTTGGTTTAATTTTGAATTAAAAAGAAAGTCTAATTTTGGAGAAAATAATCTAGTTAATTAATTATGAATTAATTAATTAGATAAAAATAAGTTATTTATTTTTATAATAAATAAAGTATAAAATTATCCAAAAATAGTTTGGATATTTTTAGCTCTCTTAAAAGTTGACTTGAAATAGAATTCAAAGTCAAAGTTGGAAAAGACTTGATGATCAAGTAATAGGAGAGAGAGGGACCAAATCCTTTGTCCATTAGGACTAGGTTCGGCCGCCCCTCCCCTTTCCTATATATAGGGGAGCTCATGCTCCCCTTTAGGGCTAATAGAGAATTCTTGGTTCATGTGTTGAACACCTTTCTTTCTCCAAGATTAAATAAAACCCTAGGTTAAGCCTAAACACTAACTAGAGAACTAGCATCCTTACTAGTTAGATTGTAGCCAAGTTGGTGGACTATCTCTAGAGACTTCAAGTTAGAAGTTTTGAAGATTTGAGCTTTACCAAAAGTGGGGATTAAGCAAAACGATCAGAAGGGATGATGAAACGATTCTGAACCCAACAGAAAACGAGTGAAAAAATCGAACCAAAGAAGATGGCGAAAACCGTTCGTCCATATCCTGAAAGATGAGTTTTTTCACGAGGGTTTTATGGCTGGCAGATTTCTACTTTCGCAAAACTGGTTTTCGAAGGGAGTTTCAATCATGCCTTTCTCGCTTCATGTTTCTTTCTTTATGTTATATTGTTAAGAACTTCCCTAACATGATTTGAATCTAGGTTGGTGTGGATTGTTATCCCGACAATGGATTCTGAAGTAGAAAGAGACTTTCGAGGGACGGGTTGTCAAGCCGCGAGAAGAGCGTTCTTGGGTGGCTTGAAACGCTTCAAGAAAGAATAAAAGAAAAGTAAGTTTTCTATCTTTACGAATTTGGATACACGATTGCGAGTTCAAGGTCCTTTTGTTGGGAAAATTTTTAAATTCCGCTGCTTTCTGATTCGTGTTTTCCAACAAGTGGTATCAGAGCCACCTCGTTAATCGTGTTTCTGATTCGTCTCAATTATTCTGAATTTGGTAGAAATTCTTAGGCTTGATGCGATTGAGTATTTGTAATTGTTTTAGAAAGCCTGAATTACGAAACTGTAATTTTTTCCTGAAAGTTTCTGAAATTTGGTTTTTGCAAAAATTTAATTTTTGAGAACAATTTTAGATTTGAAACTGTATAAACTGTTATTGGATTTCTTGGATTGGTTTTGTTTTTGAACGAAAACACGAAACGAAAACCCAAATCGCGACGAACACGCGAAACCCCGCGCGCGAAGGAGTCGCGCGGGCGGGCTTCACGCGCCGCCGCCCGCCTGTGCTAGGCGTGCGCAAGGGCAACCGCCCAGGCTTGGCCGGGACAGACCGGCCAGCCGCCCAGCTCCTCCCGCACGCCTGTGCGGGAGCCTCCCGGGCGCGCCTAGGCGCGCCCGCCCAGGGCGGCCGAGACTGGCCGCCCACCCCGCCCGCATGCTTGCGGGAAAGCCGCGCGCTGTGCGCGCCTGTCGCGCACGCCGCGTGCGTGCGGTCTTCTCCGCGTACGGGTCCCGTTTTTCGCGATCCGGCCTTTTCGTGTTTTGTGCAATCCAGTCCCAATTTTATTTTAATTTTAAAATTTTATTTTTGAATATTTATTTTAATTTTGGACAAAACATAAAATTGGGATTTTTGAGAAATTAAAACGGTTTATATTTTGGGAAAATACATCTTGATAAAATTATTAATTTTCAGAAATTAATTGGAATTTTATTTGTTTTGGTAATTTGGGATTTATTGAAAACTTTTATAAATAAGACTCGCATGAAGTCGTGTTTTGAGTCATTAGGACTTGAAACGGGAATTTTAATTTATTGGCTAAATTTAAATTCTCGCAAAAGCATGTTAGGTGATCATGGGTTTAGATCTATGTATGGTTTTAATTTATGCACATGGATGGTTTAAATTGGGGTTGGAGCCCTATAGTTGCGTTTTTCAATTGAGGTTGGAGCCTCACTTATGTGCGTACTGTTATGTGATTTATTATGTGGCTTTCCATATTACTGTTTTTGAGGCCGGGGTATGCCCCGTGTAATTGTCTAAGGCCAATATGAAGATTGAGCCTTATTACTTTATGTCTTTTTCTTTTTATTGTAATTTGAGAGTAGAGATAGGTGGTGAGGTTTTATTTTCATTTTGGAGACAATGCACCCAAGGAGTAAGATGGACCACATTCAAGTAACAAGGAGGCCATAAGTGAAGACCCCTCAAAATGTTAGGGAGGGGAATCTCAATTGTTAAATGTAATAGAGATAGGGCTCGTATTTTGTTACCGTTTTCCCTTATGTGATTTAAACTGTTTATGTGGCATGTATGTTAGAACTTGTGATTGTGGAGTGGCTCCCACATATCACGCATAAGATAGGTAGAACCCATGATCATTACATGTTAGTATCATGCTAGGACATGTTATCTGTTTATGTGCTTGTTTGAAATGCATTTAAGTTGTACTTGCATTAATCAAGACTAATTAAATTGGATAACATATATGTTGGTGAGATCGAACCGAACAACTCTTCGGTTGATTCGAAAATTCCCATTAAATATTAAGCTCATTTCGAATAATAGGTATTTAATTCGAGATGCAAATTTTGAATTAAATTCCTAGCATTCCATCAATAGGTTTTAAGTTTAGTAAGTAAAGCTAGTTATTGTCCGCGAGTCGTGGGATAGCTAGTGGAGCTTATTAGTTTTTAGTTACCTAATTGATCATTTTAAATGATTAATATTTCGTGGTTAATTTTGGCAAGGGCGATGTCCACGAGTCGTGGGTCGTTCGAACTAAGTTTTGATCATGATCTTATGATTGATGGGTCTAGCTTAACGCCTAAGTAAATATGGATGTCGCACGAGTCGTGGGTCCATATTGAAAGATAGGTGATGCAAAAACAATTACTAAGAGTTCTAAAGGTGTTAGAATTGGTAAGTTGTACCTACCTAGGATTTTACTTAGAATGTCCGCGAGTCGTGGGTTCGAGGTAAAATGCTTAGGATCTTAGTACCCGTTGGGAAACGTGTTCCTCTTAGATCTTTGGGAATTATAGATCTTTGAAAAACAGTGGGAGCTACATTAGATTAAAGACCTTATCTTATGTATATCGTTATTATTCAGCATGCTCACCTAGTTTCTCTGCTTAGCATTTAGGTTGTAGTTCTGTGATTCTCTACAATATGAAATGCAAACCCATTCGTATCCATCCTTAAGTCAAATAAGTTGACTAAGTCCTGACTAACTCTAAATGGCTTCGGATCCTAAAATTCATTTTAGAATCCGACTAGAGAAAGGCGTTCTCTAAAGGGCGAAGTTTTCAATTGTGAAAAGTCGACCCGGGCTAAAAGAGAAGCAATCTGAGGTGAATGGATTTTTCCAAACCACTTAAAAGCAATTGAACCACCTCATAAAAATATTACAAGGTATAACATTATGGAATTATTCAATATTCCAAATGAGGAAACAAGTGCACACGAACAAGGTCTAAAGATCTTAATTGAAGATCTTATGGTCTCGATCATCAACTGAGAAAAGAGTTCTCAATGCACTGATTGCTTACATTGCTTCGACTATCATTCAAACCCTTTATGCTCAACTAGAATGATGCTAATGTAGCATAGTTAATCATTTAAGTTGATAATGGTTGAGAGCATCCTTAAGAAGGAATAAAAGGTTGAGATGGTTAACTCTTCTTCTAAAACTCCCTAAGTTAAAGGCTTGAAGGCCTAAAGAAGAAGAAACCCTTAAGAGCCCAATGGAGGGGCATGTAAGGGGTACGCCCAAAAGACACTAGAGATCAAATAGGACGTTTGCTTCTATGGTAGCAAATAAGGACTTTGAAAGGGAACTGCAAAGAGTATGAGTACTTTGAAATGTTACCTCGTTTAGTAATTCTACTAGGAATAGAATTTACTAGTCTTAAGTCAATTCTGCATAAGCCGTTGTGCAAAGACTCAAGGCACTAATGTTCTGAACATACAACGAGATAACAAAAGTAAGTGAGATGACAAAGCTTCGAATTATTTTGGAACGTTGAGATATAAAAGGATTAGCAAGTCAGATACCTTAGGATCATTCTATGAAAATGAACCTATAGTGTTGACTTCCTGTGAATCCTGTCATGAGGGAAGCGTTCCTGAATCCCGTTTATAAGAAACGTGGAACGTTCCAAAATTATAGTGGATTTCGATCCGTGCTGATAAGTGTAAGATGCTTAATATGTAAGCACTAGATACAATCGTCAGTTTAATCATTATGAATGAATGTACTTGTTAAAGTACAAATTCGAAACTTATAAGAAATTCTTAGAATTTCAAAAGGAGGTTAGGAACCGAAGTAGTCATAAGTTATAGGCAAATCGATATGATCGAGATAGCCAATATCTTATCAACTAATTCCTTAGTCATCTTAGAAATAATAGGATTATCTCTCAGTAAACTAATTCGAGAACACCTTAGTGTTTCCGAATGAGGGAATGAAACCTTATAGGATATGGTCCATTCCATAGCAAACTTTACTGACTTATAATCATTCTAGGAATAAACTCCCAGAATATGAAGTTAGAGATTTTGAATTTTGCACCTTCCAAAATCAGTCCTTTAGATGCACTATGCAATGTGACACACTAAATTCCCTAATTATTCTTGTCCAAGAATTTAGTGGAATCCTCTTAAGTAAAGAGGATAGTGGGAGACAGGCTTGAAATGAGTTCAAGTTTATACAAACAATATTGGATATCATTTCTGCGATTCCCTTAGACAAAGGTTGTTTGTCTCAAGGAATGTATCTTTCTTAAGGAATCGTTCCTATAGAAGAAGAAAGACAAGCAAGCAGACCTCAAAGAAATTTGAGAATAAATATCCACGCCACATATAGAAGAAACGAGCCCATCTGATGAAACTTAGCCAAATTTTAGAGTATGTACACGTGTGAAACCCTTCTCTTAAGATGCGTTTAGAACGCGTTCCTAGATAGCCAAGGAATTACTTGAAGAGGAGACACTGTCAGATTTGGAATCTGAGTAGTGTAAGCAAGCCTTGAAATCCAATATGGATTCCATATACTTAAACCGAGTTTTGACCTTGGTTGATCCACCTGATAGGATCAAGCTCCTAGAGCTTCGAGTAAATGGAAAGCATTACAACCTTCTTGACGGTTGAAATGCAAAAGTCCATTTGGGTTGTGTTTACCATATCCTCATATTCTGACTATGAGATATGATAAATGAATATGAGAACTATCTTGTTCAATATGAGATTGAAAGAGACTGAAATAAGGTATTTCTATAAATCTCATATTCAGTGGGAGTATGCATAAGGTATGCAAATCCCTAAAGTCAATCTGTGGATTGATAAAGGCTTCTAGGATTAGACAATTCGATTCCATAGGATACTCAAATCGTTTGACACAGATGGAAGTCGAATAAGTCTCAAAGTGTACATAGGAAAGTCAGTGATGTAAGAGTCAATTTTTGGTTCTTTAGAAGACGATGTCCTTCTCATTAGGAATGTTAAGGACGACGTGAAAGTTACCAATTCTTGTTTAAGAAACAATTTGACATGAAAGATCTTAGTGATTATCCTATATTCTCGACATTCAGATCTATAGAAGATAGATCTAAGAGAATAAAAGGATTATCACAAAATGAGTACATAACCACGGTACTAAAAGGAGTTTAGTATGGACAATGGAACATCTCTTTTGAAGAGTATGTGTCCTAAGATAACTTTGAGAAAGTTAGAATGTCCAAAATCCCTTTAAGTGAAAGGGTGCATAATGTATGAATAGTTATGTACTAAATTAGATATGGCGCAACACTAAGCGTAGTAGGCCGAATCTAATATGACCTCAGAGAAGGTCATTGGATCTCTGTAAAGGATGTCCTCAGAGTACTTGAGAAGAAATGAGGACATGTATTAGTTTACAGAGCCCAAAAGATCTTATTGTTAGAAGGATATTTGATGTAACCGTTCATCAAACATAGACGATTATGAAATCATTGAAAGGATACAACTTCTACCAGAATCGTAATGCAATGTGTTGGAAAGGGGTTCCAAGGACGGACATTGCAAAACTCAACTATCGTAGTTGAGAACTTAGTCGTATTATATAATACTAAGTTAAGTGTTTGGGTAAGAAACTCCATCTAACTTGTTAGATGAAGTTCCTAGCATGAAAACAACTCCTTAATCATATTGTATGATAAAAAGGATGGTTGCTCAAGTAAGAGAACCAAGACCTCACCAAGAGACTGAACACGTGATTACGAATCACTTTATAAGGAAAAGGTGTTTCCTAAGAGATATGTAAACAAGAGGGTCACATCAGCAGAGAATATAGCAGATCCACTTTGGAAACGCCCAAAGTCAATAGGGTCTCTAAGTGCATCTTGAGAAGATGGAACTTAGAGTACCTAAATGGCTTTTACGGGCAAGTGGGAGATTGTTAGGAATAGTGCCCTAGAAAGCCGATTCGACGTAATCTGCTTTGGGACTTTTCTTATATCACAGACAATCTTTTAATAATATACGATTGATTATAGGCAAACACTTCTTTATATGCCAATACGTATTTTGTGTGTTTCCATTACGTGCGCATGTATGAGAACTCCCCTAATCCTGATGACTTTAGGACTCTACCATTTAGGTGAAATGGTTCATGAAACGAGCCCTATATCACATAAGTCATGATTAGTAAAATACTCCAAGCCGATGAGTCCTACAGACAGTGGGAGTGTCAACCTGACTCCTCTAAGGCTTGCTTGTGGGATCACGCCCTTAAGAAGGACCACCTTGTTTTATGGAGGTGCAAAGTGTATAGTTGATACGTGCGTGATACATGAGGGTGCTTACTTTAATAAGTAAGTTCACTGAGGTGCCCCGTGTGAGAACATTCCTAAATGGGAAAGGAAGTTTCTATTTCAGGAAATGGAAACTTCCAGATTAGGGAATATCTCACGAGTCATTGATGTGATTAATTGATCCTTAGGCTTGAGGTTCCTTGTCACTTTATGAGTTAACTCTGTAGTCTTAGGTATAAGCTTTAAAGGGTGTCGCCTTAGACAACTGATTCAAGGCTTATGCTGGGGTTGCACAAGTGACTCATGAAAGTGAATGAGAATCAAGAAAGGACCTACACTTGCATTTGCAAGGTGATCTCTTATTGTGTAAGTCATTCATATGCCATATGGAGTCCTTGGCCAAGGCAGTAGATCAAGACATCAAGAAAAGGGTTTCTTGGATTGAGATCAAATGGATATGAAATCACTTAACTTTAAGACCGGATTATTAGGGTTCTGATTATTCCCTTACCCTAGATCTTGGTTGAGAGATAGTAAGTAGGAGGATTGTATCTCACATGAATCAATGACTTAAAGGTTCTGTCGAATCCGAACATTCCAATTCAGCTAGGGGTTAAACACCTGTTGCTAGACTATGGTCGTTTAATCTGTGGACTGATTAATTAATTAGTGAATTAATTAATTAGGGTCACTGCTAATTGAATTGAGAACCTAGAGGGTCACACACAACAACTTGGTTACATGAGTTGAGGCTTAAAAATGATTAAACGAGTTAATCGAGCTTAAGGGGTTCCACACGTGTGAAATCACACATGTGGCTCACGTGATTGGACACGTGTCATTAAGACACGTGTGCCACACGTGATTATGTGATGTTAAATAATTAATGTGTTAATTATTTAATAGACTTTGGTTTAATTTTGAATTAAAAAGAAAGTCTAATTTTGGAGAAAATAATCTAGTTAATTAATTATGAATTAATTAATTAGATAAAAATAAGTTATTTATTTTTATAATAAATAAAGTATAAAATTACCCAAAAATAGTTTGGATATTTTTAGCTCTCTTAAAAGTTGACTTGAAATAGAATTCAAAGTCAAAGTTGGAAAAGACTTGATGATCAAGTAATAGGAGAGAGAGGGACCAAATCCTTTGTCCATTAGGACTAGGTTCGGCCGCCCCTCCCCTTTCCTATATATAGGGGAGCTCATGCTCCCCTTTAGGGCTAATAGAGAATTCTTGGTTCATGTGTTGAACACCTTTCTTTCTCCAAGATTAAATAAAACCCTAGGTTAAGCCTAAACACTAACTAGAGAACTAGCATCCTTACTAGTTAGATTGTAGCCAAGTTGGTGGACTATCTCTAGAGACTTCAAGTTAGAAGTTTTGAAGATTCGAGCTTTACCAAAAGTGGGGATTAAGCAAAACGATCAGAAGGGATGATGAAACGATTCTGAACCCAACAGAAAACGAGTGAAAAAATCGAACCAAAGAAGATGGCGAAAACCGTTCGTCCATATCCTGAAAGATGAGTTTTTTCACGAGGGTTTTATGGCTGGCAGATTTCTACTTTCGCAAAACTGGTTTTCGAAGGGAGTTTCAATCATGCCTTTCTCGCTTCATGTTTCTTTCTTTATGTTATATTGTTAAGAACTTCCCTAACATGATTTGAATCTAGGTTGGTGTGGATTGTTATCCCGACAATGGATTCTGAAGTAGAAAGAGACTTTCGAGGGACGGGTTGTCAAGCCGCGAGAAGAGCGTTCTTGGGTGGCTTGAAACGCTTCAAGAAAGAATAAAAGAAAAGTAAGTTTTCTATCTTTACGAATTTGGATACACGATTGCGAGTTCAAGGTCCTTTTGTTGGGAAAATTTTTAAATTCCGCTGCTTTCTGATTCGTGTTTTCCAACAATATGATCATTACAGGTGATGACACAACAGAAATTTCCCAACTGAGGGAGAACTTATTAGGGAATTTGAGATGAAGGACCTCGGGAGGCTGAAGTACTTTCTCGGAATCGAAGTAAGGAGATCCAAGAAGGGCTACTGGAGTGCAAACCAGCTGACACTCCCGTGATGGTCAATCACGGGCTAGGAATTGTTGAAGGGGCGCCAGAGGCAGGTAAGACACAGTATCAACACCTGGTGAGGAAGTTGATATACTTGTCCCACACACAACCCGACATTGTCTATGCAGTAGGGGTGTTGAGTCAGTTCATGCACAAGCCATAGAAGGAACACTTAGATGCAGCGATCAGGGTTTACCGGTATTAGAAGGGATGTCCAGAACGAAGGGTTCTGTTCCAGAAGAACGGACATCTGAACATTGAGGCCTATACAGATGCTGATTGGGCTAGAAGTCCAGGGGACCAGAGGTCTACCTCTGGTTACTTTACTCTTGTTGGAGAAAACGTGGTGAAATGGCGGAGTAAGAAACAGAAAGTGGTTGCACTTTCGAGTGCAGAGGCAGAATTTAGAGGGATTGCTCGAGGAGTGGCATAAGTTCTTTTGCTAAGGAAATTGCTTTCGGAGATTGGCATTCCAGTAACCAGGGTGTGTAACCTCATGTGTGATAATCGGGCTGTGATAAGTATATCCGAGAATCCAGTGCAGCATGATCGTACGAAACATGTAGAGGCAGATAGACACTTTATTAAGGAGAAGATTAAGGAAGGAGTAATCAAGCTACCGTTCATGAGGTCAGAGGATCAACTAGTAGATATCTTGATGAAGGCAGTTAACGGTAGGATTTTTGGGGAAGTCTTGAGCAAGTTGCATATCGGAGATCCGATAATACAACTTGAGGGGGAGTGTTGATGAAAGGAAAGCTAGAAATTAGGAGTTTGTTTAGTTACATAATTATGTATAATTATTCTCTTTCCTTTCTAGCCTAGGGTTGTATATTGTCTATATACGTTCTTTGTACTTTGTAGCTTTACACAGAACCATATAGAATACAGAAAAGTTTTTCCCCAATTATGGAGTTCTCTATAGTTAACAGATCAATACTCAACAGAAAGCATAGTCTCTAAGTACAGTTGAAATCCCCAAATTTTTGCAGTTGATTTCACAGATGCTATTAGGAGAATGAGGGAGATTCCACCAACAAAGCAAAATGAAGTCATAAGAAGGATTTGCAGCGTCATCAACTAGAAAATAAATTCCAAATTCCTTACTTAACTGCTTTCTTTCATATTCGTTCAATTGTTGTTGCATTCATGCCAAGTTTTCACATTCTTTCTGTTGTTGAATAATGTACATCCACTTAGCTAGAATAATGTACATATCATTGATCGTATTCTTTGAACTCAATTCAGAGTTATTCTTAATTCCGTGTAATTGTTCTTCAGTGAGAAACAATTCCAAGTCAATACCTTTGGACTAGCATGTTTTCACCCAATACAATTTGGCTAATTACTTGTACCCCAATTGAATTAAAGGTGTCATTATAAAAAATTCCCTTTACTTAAGAATCCATCATTATAATCCAACCCCCAATACCATACAAAGTCTATACAGACGATGATTATCTCAGTACTAGTGAGACAGTACAAATAAACAGAAATAAAAGGTAATAAATATTATTGTGCATATTTTGGATATAATGATCAAACAAGCAACATCGATTTATGGGTGGCTAGAGCGATGAGGAAGATAACCATCTCTCAAACATTCCAAAACATTCCTTAGGATTGTTTTCTGGAGCTGTATGGCCTGCCCCCGCAAAATTAAAGTTTATCGGGATAATTACAACTAGCCCTAGATTAATCTAATTATGAACAAGTTCATTGTTGAAAATTTACGAAAAACATTTTGACATTTGAACAAAAGTTATAACAAAAAAAACATTGGTAAAAAATTACAAATAACACCATGTTCAAGGTGTTCTTTAGAACATGGTGTTCTTCTGCAAAGACAAGCAGATAACTTAGTGGTACATTTGTACCTGTAAAGTGGTAGATCATGGGTTTGAATTTTATTGGGGATAGTTGGGGAACCAACATTGATTCTCTTTAAAAAAAAAAGAAAAAAAGAAGTGTTTTTTTATAACAACTATGAGGTCTGTTGAACATCAAAGTTTTTGATTGAGCCAAAAGAAGTGTGACTGTATCGGAAGCATCACTGGAACAAACCTTTCCAGAATACCTCCTGAGATCAGTTAGTGGAAACATGTTGCACAGGTTTTGAGGGATTAAACAATATTATATTACAACTTGCAAAAACCTCTTTCAGGAACTCAAGTCTTGATAATCTCTCTCCCACTTGTTGGCACTGCTGAAAGAAAATAAACAAGAGACGTTGATGCCTTGGGAAGACAACCAATTTGAATTTCAAAATTGGTGCAACGGTCATTATATTATTCAAGCTATAAAAGAGGATCATCTTCAACACAAGAACCTGATTCTTCCATTCTTTGTTTGCTGCTACTTTGTTTACACCGGATAAAAGAGTTAGTGTCTTTTGGTGGCTAGGGTTACAAGAAATTTGGGGATCCTAGAGTTTGGTTCGTATTGTACCGGGCCTTAGTTTGCTGAGGGTACCGAACAGGCTCTATTTGTGTTGTATTTTGTAATCTTTCATTCTATCAAAGTGATCGGTTGAAAATCCTAAGCTTAACAACCTTAGGTAGAGGATTAATCTTCTTGGTTAGTGTTTTACACAACCTTGTAGGCCAAACCTCTCTAAACAATCTTGTCTCGTGTTCTTGCTTTTCTTTATATTTGGTTAAGACCTGTTTGCTCTAGGCAGAGCTATTCTTCTGTGCTTTATCTGTTCTATATCCATCATCTTGATAAGCTCTTGGTTGAGCATCGGGACTACATGAACATTGTGTATTTGAAATATCTTGGTTAAAGAAGTTGTGACCATTGAACATATCATGTACCAAGATTTGAAGTTGTGATAATTTGAAGCTTTGCTTCGACTGGGTTAGAAGCTAAATTCCCAAAGAACCGAGATTGTGAAACTGCAGAGTTCAAGATCTGTGCTTAAAAGTTACACTCAAGATCTTTATCTTGAAACTATATCTATATTGATTCAAGTTGAATCATTGAAGATTGATTTAGCTGCATCATCACTCTGATACTTCTGCATGAGCTTGCTAGCTCTGAATATTTGCGATTGACTCAACAAGATTATCTTTCATATATTTATGTGTTGATTGGTCACTCTGATTGATCTATCGAAGTTGTACATAGCATTGTGCGAAAAAGTCTATAAGATCAATTCACCCCCCCCCCCCCCCCCTCTTGATTTCTAACAAGTGGTACCAGAGCTTGGTACTCAAAATTCCGTTTGGTTTAACAGCCAAGACTTAAACGGTCCAATGGCATCTCAAAATGAGATATATGCTGAGGGGGTGTCATACACTCGACCTCCGCTGCTTGATGGCTCAAACTATGCCACATAAAAAAATCAAATTGAGGAGTACTTTATCTCCATTGATTATGACTTGTGGGAAATTGTCACGGAAGGTTAAAAAATACCTATGAAAACTGTGGATGGTACAAAAGTTCCCAAGCTAAAGCACGAGTTTATAGCTGAGGATAAAAAAATGATATCAATGAATGCAAAAGCCAAAAATATCTTATCCTGCTCACTATGCAAAAGTGAGTACAACCGTGTTAGTATTTGTGACACAGCCAAAGATATGTGGGAAATGTTGCAGGTCACGCATGAAGGATCATCCCAAGTTCGTCAGGAAAGACTGGCCTTGCTGAACCACCAGTACGAAATGTTCCGCATGAAGGATGGAGAGACAATCAGTGAAATGTACACAAACTTCATGGAGATTGTCAGCAAGATGTTTGCCCTTGGAAAAGCTGTACCTGAGGAGGATCAAGTTCGAAAGATTCTCAGATCTCTTCCCAAAGAATGGACTCCCAAAGTCACAACCATTCATGAAGCAAAGGATCTTACAAGGATGACAATTGCTCAGCTCGCTGGGTCTCTTACATCCCATGAGCTTGCATTGATTCCCAAAGAAGAAAATTCTGAAGTTAAGAAGAACATAGCCTTCAACACCAATATAGACAATGACAGTGATAAAGAAGATGAAAGCAAACTTGATGAAGAAATTGCTCTTGTCACAAGGAGATTAAAGCAACTTTCTTATACCAAAAGCAGATTCCGAAGGAACAACTCTGGTAAGAAATCTGGTTCCAGCTCCTCTCAAAACAACAATGTCATCTGCTACAAATGCTGGGAACCCGGACATGTCAGGCCTGATTGCCCCAAGTTGAAGGAGAACATCATGAAGGACAAGAGAAAGACCTCGTTCAAAGCAACATGGAGTGATTCAGACTCCGAAGCCATTGAAGATGAAGAGGACTGTCTTGGGCTTATGGTAAACGATCAGGTATAGTCAGGTACAAACTCTTCCACACCTTATGTTTCGGATTCTAAAAATGAAGTCAGCTCTATTGATGTTGTAGCTCAATATAGGGAAAACATTAAACAATTAACTGCTAGAAACAAAATTCTTGAAAGCAAAATGTTTGGACTTCTTAAAGAAAATTTTGATCTCCAACAACGATTTGCTCAAATATTTGACAATCTAAGATTCGAGAAAAATGTTTTAAAAATGGAGATTGAACAACTTTCTCAAGAAAATTCCTATTTGAGCCTAAATAGAAATAGACATCATCTCAGGTCTTATAAAGTTCAAGAATCAAGAAAACATTGATACAATTGCAACACGTTTGGGCATCTTGCCAACACCTGTTCCCATCCAAAAAAATCCAAGTTGAGGAGGACTTGGACTCAGAAAAGCTCCTCTCCAAACACTAACAATGTAGGACCCAAAACACAAAGGGTACCAAAAACAGTTTCACACTTTGCAGGCAACAGAGACAGGGAACTAAGACACCAAAGAAATACCAAATGGGTTACAGTCTCTTCAAAACCATGAAGTAAGTAACAGGTATACCACTGATGACAAGAAAGGTAAAGAGTAACAGTGGATATAATGTGGTACTATTCTTCATAGCTCTCTTGATTGAATGTTGTGCCAATGATTTTGTTAATTGTGTGCCTGAGATTAGAATGTTCTCATGAGCTCTTGCATTGCTAAGATAATATTTGTTTTTGTATGGTAATTGCTCACATGACAAGGTTGTTCTTTCATAAACACGAAAACATCAAAGATGATTAACGTCTAAAAATTCTTGTATATTCATTGAACTTTCTCTGACAGAATCTTGTGCTTAAGTGCTTAAATCTTCTGAGAATGTCCAAAGTGCTTCAATGAAATCAAAAATTTAATTATGTCTTCCCTGTTACAAGTTGGTATAGATTGTTCCACAGCTGGTGTCATACTTAGTAAAAGGAACTTGAAACAAATCTACTCGGTGTCACATGTATCTGTTTTGAGTCATACTAAGAAGGGACGTTTATTGAAAATTAGTTGATTGAATATGACTCCTATGAAATAAGTTGTTATGTGCTCAAAGTTACTTGCATTGTCTCGTCTTATCCAATATGCTGCCTGATCTTGGATCCTAAAATCTCATAAAAATTGAGTAGAATGTGTCTCACTGCACTAGTAATGAGTGTCTTTCTGCTTGCAAATCTCATGTGCTTTACCTGATGAATTTAAAGGTTCTCTCGGAATAAAGTCACTCTTTGAAAGAAAATTGTGCATCCTTGAGTTGCATGAATTGAAGATTGCTTTTGTCTCTAAGCATCTGATATTAAATCTTGAAGACTCAATTGTCCTTACTCTTGCCTAAACATGCATCTGAGGAATCCTCAAGAAATTCACTTGCTTGGCTCATTCAATTCACGCACAAATCAAAACAATTGGTTCATTGAGTCGATTGAATTTGTGGCAATCTACATAAAATACGTGCATTCTGTTGCTGTACTGTCATAACACTTGAAATCTCTTTGTGCACTTCCTTTGCTTGAATGCCTTGAACAATATAAAACCTTCCATGCAATTATCTCTCTCTCTCTCTCTCTCAATCTGTAATTGGTTCTGTTGGTTCCTATCTCTCATAAAAATCTCTTTAAAAACCTGAATCAAATCTGCTTTGCATATTGCCTATGTTGTTCTTAATCATCCAATAAACTTGTCTACTTCTGAAAAACTCTTTTGCCGAAATGGATGATTGTTCATGGACTCCTAAAAGCCAATTAATATCTGATGCATTATCATGACTTCATCTTTCTGACTCAGATCAATGCCTTGAGTTAAGCTTTTGATTTGCTTCATGATTGCACATTCACAAAATGGTAAACTTACCTTTTGAGGTTATTTGTAGATCAATCTGATCAAATTTGGTCTATGAGCCCAAGTCAAACTTGTGGCTTGAACTTTTGTTTTAAATATTTAGAACCTCTTAAAAATAAGTTCTCAAAATTGATCCTTGATTAAAATCATTTGCTTATTTGTTGGCTTTGTCACATTATACTCTTGAGAAAAGCTCAAAATGATTATTGAACTCCTATGTGCTCAGACTCGCTGTATCTTTGTGGCTTGCATCATAAAATTTGCATGAAAATTATATATCCTGAACTTGGCCAAACTCATGAGAAAGGTATTCAATCATAGATCATCATCTTGCATCAATCCTTTATTATCTTACTCTCATGCAAGTAAGGACATTCATTCTTCAATCATGAAAACTCATTTATTAAAGCATTAATCTTGTTCAAAAGAAAAGATCTATATACTGCATATCAGCTTGCACTCAGGAACCAGGGCGGTACCAACATCGGAATCAATGAATTTAACTGCTTTGACTGAGCTTAACAATGATATTGGTTGAATGACCTGCTGACTCATTCTTCATGAAATCAATGGTCTACATTTTTCTATCTAAGTACACGTGCCTAAAGCTCCTATCAAAACATGCCAAATACCAACACTTAACTATTGCCCGCGTGTGAAAGTTATTGACTTTTCTTGGATCATAGGTTCTTGTGCAATTCATTCTCAAACCCTCATCTGAACTTCCTCCAAGCTCTCTGCTCTATTCACTTTCACACACAAAGATATCAGTTAAATTTCTCATACCATCTCTGAGCAATAGAACACCTCAACCCCAAAATGAGTGATAAACTCAAAGGTCCTGGCTCTTCCTCTGAACAAACCACCTCACAATGGTCAGCTACCCAGAGCAACCTACATCAAGCTCAGGATGAAGAAGACAGAAATACATCTGATCTTTCCATCCAAACAATTGATCCAGCTCTTCTGTTCAAAACCAACGAAGCATTTCTGCTCTTCTCTGAAGAACTTCTGCTAAAGAAGTGGTATAGAGGTATGACAATCAAAATTCCTGAACTATACCAGTCTGGGCTGGCTGACAGATTTAATGAACTTGGATTGCTCAAACTGTTGCATATTGATCAACCTGTTTATCCTATGTTATGCACTCTATTCTATGCCAATGCTCAATTTTTCAAACAGATTGATGGATCGTGCTCGCTTGTTAAGTCATAAGTGCTTGGTCAAGAAATTTGCTTCACCACTGAGTCTATCAACTTACTTATCGGGTGTCCCAACACTGGTGTCACTTTCTTTGAGTTGCACACAATTCCTGAAAATGATTCCTTTGTTTAGGAAGATGCAAAGCTTTTACTTTGGGGTGGTAAAGATATTGAAAATTGGGAACTCTCTTCACAAACTCTTCAACCTCAACATGCAGTCATTCTTGAAATCATCAAGTCCTCCATTTTATCTGGAGTTTCATCCTTTGACAAACACTTTTCTGAACTCAAACATGCCTGCATATTTCTTCTTTATGCCTTCTTGAAAAACATCCGGGTCAACTTAGGCCATGTGATTCTACACTATATGCACTTTTGTGTCTCCAATGGCCTTAGGCTCCCGTACTTTATGATTCTTACTCAAATGCTCAAATCCTACAAGAACATTCCCTTTCCAGGAAACTGGAAAGAAAAATCTGAATATTATCAATGCCTTAATTCTGCAACTCTAAGTCATTCAGGCCTTCAATTTAATTGCTCAAATAGGTACTGGTTTTATACTGGTACCACATCAGCAGACAGTGAGAAACGTGCTCAAATGGAACTAAAACACAAGGAGTTCAATGCTACAGCTGATGAACTGTGTCTCTCCATGAAAAGGCTAAAGACTGGTCTATCCTCTCTCACAAATCGTATTAATGACATCAAGCATCGAAGGAGCTAATTCCCCTTCTTAATGATGAAGGGGGAGTGGCTGAGCTAATATTCGTGTTAATTCCTGTCTGGTTGAGTAGGTTGAGTTGATTCTCATCCATCTTCTACTACATGTGCTTTATGTTTAATCTGTACTTTATGTTTCTTATGTTTGACTACTGAACAAATGTCACTTTGCATTTCATAAACATTGTCACTCATAATTAAGTTCACTCTCTACATATACTGCACTTGTATTATTCTATGCTATTTGACAGGGGGAGTTTGCTAGTTTGCTACAAACTGGGAGCTATATTTTCTTGCATCTGTACTTTGGTATTTGACAGGGGAAGCATTGTTAACAAGGAAAGCTCAAAGATAGGGGGAGTTCCAACAACACTCCAAATTCTTCCTCTGACAGGAAAACACTTTTTGTCATCTTCAAAAAGGGGGAGATTGTTGAACATCAAAGTTTTTGATTGAGCCAAAAGAAGTATGACTGTATCGGAAGCATCACTGGAACAAACCTTTCCAGAAGACCTCCTGAGATCAATTAGTGGAAACATGTTGCACAGGTTTTGAGGGATTAAACAATATTATATTACAACTTGCAAAAACCTCTTTCAGGAACTCAAGTCTTGATAATCTCTCTCCCACTTGTTGGTACTGCTGAAAGAAAATAAACAAGAGACGTTGGTGCCTTGGGAAGACAATCAATTTGAATTTCAAAATTGGTGCAACGGTCATCATATTATTCAAGCTATAAAAGAGGATCATCTTCAACACAAGAACCTGATTCTTCCATTCTTTGTTTGCTGCTACTTTGTTTACACCGGATAAAAGAGTTAGTGTCTTTTGGTGGGTAGTGTTACAAGAAGTTTGGGGATCCTAGAGTTTGGTTCGTATTGTACCGGGCCTTAGTTTGCTGAGGGTACCGAACAGGCTCTATTTGTGTTGTATTTTGTAATCTTTCATTCTATCAAAGTGACCGGTTGAAAATCCTAAGCTTAACAACCTTAGGTAGAGGATTAATCTTCTTGGTTTGTGTTTTACACAACCTTGGAGGCCAAACCTCTCTAAACAATCTTGTCTCGTGTTCTTGCTTTTCTTTATATTTGGTTGAGACCTGTTTGCTCTAGGCAGAGCTATTCTTCTGTGCTTTATCTATTCTATATCCATCATATTGATAAGCTCTTGGTTGAGCATCTGGACTACATGAACATTGCGTATTTGAAATATCTTGGTTAAAGAAGTTGTGACCATTGAACATATAATGTACCAAGATTTGAAGCTGTGATAATTTGAAGCTTTGCTTCGACTGGGTTAGAAGCTAAATTCCCAAAGAACCGAGATTGTGAAACTGCAGAGTTCAAGATCTGTGCTTAAAAGTTACACTCAAGATCTTTATCTTGAAACTATATCTATATTGATTCAAGTTGAATCATTGAAGATTGATTTAGCTGCACCATCACTCTGATACTTCTGCATGAGCTTGCTAGCTCTAAATCTTTGCGATTGACTCAACAAGATTATCTTTGATATATTTATGTGTTGATTGGTCACTCTGATTGATCTATCGAAGTTGTGCAAAGCATTGTGCGAAAAAGTCTATAAGATCAATTCACCCCCCCCCCCCCCCCCCCCTCTTGATTTCTAACAAGGTCTTTTAACATGATTTAACGAAATAAACTTGCCTTAACCGTTGCAAAAGTGAGGTAATCTCGGCTGTTCTTGTACTTCAATGTGTATCTGTAAAGAATTAATCATTTTCTGGATTAATTTTTGTGCAGTTAATGAATGCATATGTAGAAATGAGAACTAACCCTGCAACTTGACCATCCAGAGTCCATGCTCCATTCATCATCAAGGCTGAGATTCAATTCGCGTATCCATTTTAAGGTGCTTAGATAAGGCACAGCCATGTCATGATCACCGCTAAAGAAGAACACATCACATGAGTCTGTTTATATTTGGCGACTTAATTACACTAATAACTACCCCTTAGGTTTGACGTATTTATAGAAAATTTTCTTGGGTATTAGAAATAGCAACTTCGGGAATCGTATGGTAAATTTTTAATATCAAATGAATTTTTCCGTAATTATACAAAATGTGGCGTCTATATATTGGAGTGTTGCATAAAAACCATATTATGGTGTAGGTATTTGCATGCATGTCTTGAAAAACATAATAAAATTAAGCAAAAATTGCTATAACATATTAATGGAGCTACTGAACTACATGAAGTGAAAATATATAATTTTGGGGGTAATCCTGTCTAGCTTCTAAATTAAGATGAAATAATTACAGGTAGTACTCATATTTAAATGTAACTATACTTAAATAATACCTACGTAATTCGAGTTATACGGAATCCCCTAATACTGGATTACAGATAGTTCCCATTTATTAAAATTTTCTGACTAGGATATAAGTGTAAGTACATCTAAACTTGGAGTTCCCTCGTAATTACCTCATTAATTACATATGTGTTCATTAAAATGACTCACCTGTATGCCAAAGCTCGAAAGCCTTTGTCATTAAGAAGTTGATGATGTGTGAGAACGTTTTGCACATCATAATCGTATTCTTGGGATATCGAAGAATTGCATCTTCTCCAATAAGTTATTGTTCCCTGATTTTCCTTACTTTAACATTAGAAACAGATATTGATGTTGTTTTCACGAAATAGTCCCTCGTACTACCCAGCAGTTTATTAAACTAAGAATTTCACGTACCTTTCTGACGTGAAGGGCTTCTTGGACAGTTTGATCATTTGCCCACACATAAGATGTAATGTAATTATAAGTCTGTAAACAACAAGATATTGCTCTTAATTATGACAAATAATCCAAGAATAGGGAGATTTAGATTCATTATCCCTGAGGTTTGGTGTAATCACAAAATAGTGAAATAAAAATTAGGGCGAATGACATACAGGTCCCTAAAGGTTTGGCCTAATTACAGAGCGGTTCACATAACTTTGGATTTTACATGATAGTCCCTAAGGTTTGATTCCGTTAGAAGTCCCTGTTGACCGTTAGGGTTCCGTCAACCCCTGAATTTTTTCTTCCGAAATTGCCCCTGATTTTTTTTAGGGACTATCATGTAAAATCCAAAGTTGTGTGGACCGTCCGGTAATTAGGCCAAACCTTTAGGGACTATCATGTAAAATCCAAAGTTGTGTGGACCGCCCGGTAATTAGGCCAAACCTTTAGGGACCTGTATGTAATTCTCCCTAATAAAAATCAGGGGCAATTTTGGAAGAAAAAATTCAGGGGTTGACGGAACCCTAACGGTCAACAGGGACTTCTAACGGCATCAAACCTTAGGGACTATCATGTAAAATCCAAAGTTATGTAGATCGCTCTGTAATTAGGCCAAACCTTAGGGACCCGTATGTAATTCTCCCTAAAAATTAAGAAAAAAAGTGTGAATATGTCATAAAAATACAGTCAATTAACTTATCTAAGAGTTAATTTGATTCAATATGGAATCAATGTCTTTGTTGTGGTATTCATATATTCATAATGGAATTTCCAAATTTTCTTTCTGTAATAAATGAATTAAGAGTGACTAATTCGTAATTAAGCTGAGTAAAAAATTAAGAAATGAGTAGAAAGGCAAGGTAGAGAAGTTACCCGGCACGAAGGTCGCTCATGTTGGGACAAGTAGATGAGATCAATTGGATCATCTTCTATGAATAAGCTTGGTTTGTCTGATGGAAAACCATTAGATTTCAGGTACGTAAAATTGCAATTGGGCTCCAAAATGTGCCAAATGTTGATTGGATCGATGCACTGCATTTCATAGTCATGTGGGTAAACTATCATGATTTGGTTTATCATTAAATTGAAATTTAGTATATTCGGAAAAATAAATAAAATACCATGGAGATATGTACCTTATTGATGATGAGCCAAAGAGCGGACTGGCACCGTACATTATTGGGATCTTGATTGACGTACTCCCCATGACAGCTGTTCTTCGCGACCTGAAATTTATATTTTTACCTAATCTCATATGTAAATAACATGTAAGGGAATATTATAATTTTGGTCATCCAATTATACCACTTATTCTCTTTTAGTCCCCCACTTTCCAATTTAACAAGAATGGTCACTGAACTATCATTTTTTTTTTTTAAGTTGGTCCCGCCGTCAACATTAGCGTTAAGTTAGACGGAACCCTAATTTCTGGCCTATTTTGGCACGGTTTTTTGCCTTTTCCCTCATCTCTTCTATTGCTGCTGTGAAGGTGCACCAGATTTCTCTTCCTCATGAATGTTGTTGTTACTACCGTTCTTCGTTTGAAGTTTCCATTGCGTTTCGACTCCGGAGCTGCTCTTAGACCCAGAACTTGATTAGCGTTAAGTTAGACGGAACCCTAATTTCTGGCCTATTTTGGCACGGTTTTTTGCCTTTTCCCTCTTCTCTTCTATTGCTGCTGTGAAGGTGCACCAGATTTCTCTTCCTCATGAATGTTGTTGTTACTACCGTTCTTCGTTTGAAGTTTCCATTGCGTTTCGACTCCGGAGCTGCTCTTAGACCCAGAACTTGACATCTCAAGTGGAGCATCCTGCTCAAAGGACAACATTCATGTCATTCTTTGGGGAATTTTATCAAACACCTCTAATAATCTCTTGATAGCATAAAAGACTGAATACGAAATGATAAAAGCATTGGATTTTCAAGAGAATACCTCAACTGTACTGCTTCTGATGGTCCCATCAATATCATGGACGCTTAACTCTGAAGTCAAGCTCTGATTTTTATAGCTCACTTTTCACTGTCCTTTTCCTCAACTTCTCTGTTAAGAAAATCAACAATATGCCTAATTATTTCTCAAACCTTGATACATCCATCAAGAATAAAAAAGACACATCATTACAAAGTATTCATAATCATAAGCACCTTTGATCCAAGGAATCTTGTATCCTCTATATTTATACCTGCTCAAACATATTCATTAACATCATCAACCTATCCAAAGAAACCCATTATCAATTCAATTTGTGGAAATTAACTCACATGCAACAGAGCTTCTGCTCTTGAGTTCTTAAGGGGAAGAGAGATGGAAGACACCTTGGTGCACCTTCACATCTGCAACAGGTACAAGAAATGAGGGAAAAGGCAAAAAAAAAAATGCATCAAAATAGGCCAGAAATTAGGGTTCGTCTAACTTAACATCAATGCTGATGGCGGGACCAACTTTGAAAAAAATATGGTAGTTCAGTGGCCATTCTTATTAAATTGGAAAGTGGGGGACTAAAAGAGAATAAGTGGTATAGTTGGATGACCAAAATTGTAATATTCCCTAACATATAATTATGCGAATTTTGATATTCCAACGAAAATTACCTCAAAATGTTCATCTGATACGAGCGCCATTCCATGAGCATAAGGAATTCTTTCATTAATATCGGCATTTGGTTCTCTCCATGCATTGCCGATGATGTATCCCTAAGAAATGGCTATCAATACATCAAAATATTCCCGAAAGATAACAAATCAAAGTCAAGTAATAACTCAAGAACAAGATTTACTTGGAGAAACATCCGTGGCTCCAGTCCTGCCTCATTACCTAGAGTATTAAGAAATCACTCTTTTCAATTTACTGAAAAAAAAACTGTAAGAATCCCAAAATTATTAATTAATCGCCTTAAATCTTACCTTTTGCTATTTCCAGAGCAACCATTGGCACAATTTTCCCTCCATAAGAGTCACCTCCAATATATAGAGGATTCTTCACAAACTTTGGGTGATCCAACAACCACCGAGATGATATTTAAGGGACTTGTTTAACTAAAATATAGGGATGGTTACGAATAACCCCTTCAGTTTGATCCAACTACGAAAAAAAAAAAAAAGAAAGATCCTCTTGATTGAGAAATTACAAAGAACACCGTGATAAACTATAAATAACACCCTGCTCAGTGTGGTTTTTCTGTTTTGGACAATAACTCAGGGGATATTCGTAATTATGCCTTAAAATCAAGAGCATATCTTTCTACTCCCTTTCAATCTAGTCGAAGTTTACCTTTCTCAAAAAAAAGTGATCATAGTTGGCCTTTTTAGTGTCAGAGTTACTGTAACTTTGTGTCGTTGTAGCATAGGAGAATCCAGCTCCAGCAGGGGAGTCCAGGAATATAATATTAGCAATCTGGAACATATTGTATATATTTCGTCATTGAATCATTACAAAGTATAAAAGTAGACACTGGAAATTAAGCATGAAAGAAGAGCAGTTTCAAGCGGACGTACCTTAGTCCATCAATATTGGTTTATAACAAAGGAAGGTAAGCTTCCATCAAATGTTGCTAAATCAAAAGCCAATGGACCTACATATAACCAGAGTAGCTTAAGCCTTAAGCGCAATTTTTTGGTAAAGTTTCACTTTTAAACTAAATACATAAAATGAGAGAGAGAGAGAGAGAGACCAATTTGATAAATGAGGGGGAAAAACACGAGCAGCCAGGTCCGCCGGCGATCCATAGCAGCAGGGGATCCCTCTCCGGATTCTTCTCTGATTCGAAGAAGTAATAAAACAACTGCACTTCATCGTTTTCTCCCACACCAATATACCTACTCATTACAACAGTTCTATGAGATACACACACAAAACTCACGATAAAATATGAGTAAACAGCCAAGTTACAAACTTGTACAGTTGATAAATCAACAACAATCCTCGTACCCAGTTTCTAGCTTGAAAGGTAGAGGTCCGGGATAGCCCTGGAGAGTCTTGATAATTGACTGCGATCTTCCAGTACTCACGAATACGAGTACAAGAAACGAAACAACCAAATGCCACCACATAAGTTTCATGTCTCTCCGCTGATAATCGGTTAATCACTTACAGAATTGTGGCTCAAAATATCACAAAGCTTGAGAACGTCAAATCTTGATCGTATCCAAATTGAAGGTGGCGTAAGTTGTTTAATTCAAAAGAGTTAACTGTTAAAGTAGGTACGTCCATTGTCAAGATATAAGCCATTTCACGTTACATATTTACGTTGGCCAAATCTGTGGGCCATTGGTTATTATTTATCAGTTACGGTTATTGCATGCAGCACAGGCTGTTTGCCTGTTTCAATTGAAGTTTCAATTTACAAACCTGACACTAAGGGTCTGGGATTGAGACATCTAAACCAGAAGTTAAAGAATTTACCAATCATATATCCAACGTAAAATCAGAAAAGAAAAAAAAAGTATTGAATCGCATATTGCTGGATTTTATTTTGGATAATATGACTAATAATTGATTCCCAGATTCTACATTTCTACTCACCACTTATTCATACACAGTGGTAGAAACCAGACCTCTAAAGTCGAGGGTCATTTTTATTTTTTTTTAATTCAAAATATCTATATACTACATAGACAGATTTTCTTTTTTTGTTTAATGGTCATATTAGTCTATCACTCTCAAATTTCTGTCAGTAATGTACTGATGTTAAACATATATATATATATATACAAGGGGGACTTTAGGATTGTCATATAGTGGGATAAAAAAATTTAATTTCAAATAAAAAAATATATTATTAAAAAATTAAATATTTTATTTAAAACTATTTGTTTTATAATTGATGACTGCCATTTTTTTTTTTTTGTCCTAAATACATTTTCACCAAAAAAAAAAAAAAAGTACTAAATATATCCTCGATATATGTAACTAATTTGCAAATAATTCTAATTCTATTCTGATGGGACATAAAATCAAGCTCGTATCAGAGCCGTACACATGTCGCCATCAGCCGACTTAGAGATTGGACGCTCGCATTGATGGGCTCGCGGGTCAACGCAGCCCACACACTTGCTGACTAATACAGGCCCATGAGTCTCGTCCAACTGTTTAAGTAAAGCGTTCAAGCTGTCAAAACTGATGCTCACACCACGGCCCTCAGAACCACCATTTCCAGGGAGGCACCCCCGAGGGCACCTGCTCTCTAACGCTCGTGTAGTTGACGCTCGTAGGTCATCTGCCAGGGGAGACCTCCTCGTGCGTCCCTTCGAGCATCATTGGCGCTCGAGTATGGCCTTCCCCTTTGTAGGGCATCCGTACACCTGCGGGACTAATCTTGAGCCTCCCAGCGCACGGCCCTCACCAACAACCTCTGACACAACAGCAGTGCGCACCTCGTACCTGACACGCCCGCCTGCTTTTCAGAGCCATTGTTCTCATGCCGTCACAGACCGCCACGTGTTAGGGCAACACAGGTTTGGGACCACACGGTCAAATTACCCAAACTACCCTCACCCCTAACATATAAATAAGGGAGAACACATGCTTTCTCTCCCAAGTCATCTTCCATATACACACTGCACTCATTATACTGGGCATAATTCCTCCATCTTTCTTCATCTTCTTCCCAAATTCTGTACTATCTTCACCACAGTTGCATCATCATCACACTTTGCACTCTTGGTGTTATCCTAGTTAGAAGAACCCACGCTCAAAAGGAAACCCAGTTCCTGAGGCTTTCACACCTGTGATGGTCTTTCCCCTTTTAAACAAATATTGAAAGTGTTGTTGCATTTTAGGAACCCAGATTCCTGCACCATCATGTTCTTTGACTAATGGATCTAGAAATTGTAGTTTTTCCATCTCTAACTGTTTTAAAATTGAGAAAAAACTACAAGGTGCATATTATTTAATTTTTTTTTTAATATTTAAGATATCATTAAATAGATTTTAATTTTAATTTTTGGATTAAGGACTTTTTCTTAATTTTATTCAATAATTTAAAATTTAAGGGAGTCAAATAAATTTTTTTCGTTTTCTATGTGGGATCAAAAAATTATTTTTAAAATAAAAAATTTAAAAATACAGAAAAAATATATAAATATGTAACTAATTTTTTTTAGTGGCTCAATTGGCCCCACATTCTAGTACTTGGCATCGCCCTTGTATATATAATACACAGAGAGAAAATTTTCAAATTATGGGTTTGCTGACACTAGCTGACTCATACGTGCTCCGCCACTAATCATATGTTTTAAAGTCATGATAATAATTTAGATTCATTTTCTAGATAAATTCTTATTTATTTCGTACATGCATGAAGAAAACGTGGGTAACAATACCCCTGCCGGAGATACACCACCCCCAATTGTCGGAAATGGGGCCGGTAACACAGAAGTCGCCGCTGCAACTCTCCCCACCAGTGGAAACGGGGTAGGAGGATCCGACTCTGTTCCTCCTCTACCGGCCCTCATCCCCAATGTTCTAGTCTCCCATCCCGGTGTGTACTCCATGACCATGCCACCGCCGGGATACGCTTATGTACAACCCGGAATGATGCCCGGGGTAGTACCAAGCATGGTGCCCGTAATACCGCCCTACCAAGTAGGCGCACGTCAACTCCCTGTGTCCTTACCGGAAGAAATTCAAGGAGTGGAGGCGCCCCAGCTAACCCAGCAGCAGCTTCAGGCGATCTATGCGCAGTGCGAAGTACAGGCAGCTCAGAAGGCTTGGACACACTTTACCTCTGTATACTTCCCCTCGAACGCAGGGGCCCAGACGACAGCGCCTTTGGGGGGACTACAGGTTCATCCCTCAACAGCAGCTCAGAACGTGCTGCGAGCACAACCGCCGCCAGCAGCGGAAAAGGACGCGCCCCCGAGGGTGGATAAGGAACGGGCCCCCTGGAGAAAGAGAAGGCCCCCACGGTAAGGGACAATGAAGAGGAGGTCCAATCCAGGGCCACGGGTAGAACTGGCAAGAGGGGAGGCGACGACGCCCGGATTGCCGCTGTCAAAGACCAACTAGATGGGCTGCAAAATTTGGTGGAGCAGCTCTCTCGAGCACGGTCTCAAGTCCCCCGTGACGGGGACGAGAGATCCAAGGCCAGAGATGCTCGTGCCCCCAAGAACCAGGCCCCTCGCCGCTGGAGGGAGGAAGACTACGACGAGCGCGATAACGAGGGCGAGAACCGAAAGCCTTTGACAGGCGGTTCACTCCTCGTCGATGAGGTATTGATGGCCCGAGCAGGGATGGGCAAAATCCCCACGTCCATCAACCGCTATGACGGAACCACTGATCCAGCCGAGCACCTGGATTACTTCGTGCATCTAATGCACCTTTATGAGCATCCCGACCATTATTGGGCAAAAGTCTTTGTCACTTCCCTCATCGGAATGGCACAATATTGGTACAAGAAGTTACCCCCTCGCTCCATCCGAGGATACGAGGATCTAACCGGCGCCTTCATGAGCCACTTCAATTCTTTGAAGGCCCCGGCCCCAGCTGCCACGGCTCTCTACAGCTTAGTGCAGGGCCCAAATGAAACCCTCCGGTCTTTTATGGGTAGATTCAACAAGGAAATCCTGCTGGTTGAAAAGCCCTCCATGGATTTCCTAAGGCACGTGTTGTTTGGTGCTATCAACATGAAATACTATGTCAGCAAGGAATTTGTCGAAGAGGTAGCCAAGAAGAAGCCACGCTCGTTGATGGAGATTAGGGACATAGCCGACTCGTACTTCACCCTCGAGGATATGTACATCGCCAGGGATCAGAAAATGGCGAACGCTCCTCGCCCCAGCAAAGTCCCCGAGGATAAAGGAGAATCTAACAGGGGTCACCGCCGAAGCCCTATTCCTGCTCGCCGAAATTCCCCGCCTTCGCGCAAGTTCGAACGGATTCCCCTCAACCGCCCAATCACTGAAGTATATTTCATGGCGGATAAGAAGCTCTTCAAGAGACCGCCGAAGTTGAGGGAGACCGAGGCTCAGAAACGCTCGGGGAAGTACTGTGCTTTCCATAAGCAGAAGGGTCATGACACCAACGAGTGTCGCCAACTTGAGAGCGAGATTCAGAGGCTCATCACTGGGGGGCATCTCAAGGAATTTGTGAAAGTATTGGAAAGATACGACGAACACTGCGCCGAACGAGCGAGAATTAGGGGGAGAAGCTGTTCGCGCTCAAGGAGTCCCCGATGCCATCATGCTGAGACGACCGACCGCGGCAAAGGTAAAGCGGCCGATGTGGAGAATCAGCCCTTTGCGGTCATCCACATGATCGCTGGCGGACCCTCGGGTGGCGACTTTAATGCCTCCCGACGCCGCCACGTTCGGAGCTACAACCAAAGGCCCTACCAGCTCAAGCCCGTGCTCTCCGTCGACAGCTTTTCACGCTCAAGAGAGAATGACATTGTAGGGTTCACAGAGAAAGACTTGGAACACATTGTAACGCCCCATGGGATTGGTGAAACCTCTGACTGTCCCATGGTGGTTAGTTTAGACGTCCATAACCATGTTGTAAAGAGGGCCAACCGGCCTCCCCGTCATCGACAGAGAAAAGGAAATGAGCCAGTGACCCGGGTGAGGCAGAACAACCCTCATCAAACAGACAGATCGCCTGACGAGATTGAGAGCATCTTGACGCTCGAAGAAGCGGAGTTGAAGTCCAAGGCTTATTGGGATGACATCGTGTACTGGATTCGCTTGCCCTCGAGTGGCGAGAGGGCCAACCGTCCGCCCCCGGGAATGATGACAGTGTACTTAGACTCCGTCCTGGCCGGCGGTTTGAGATTTCCAATTCCGCCCGTTGTCGCCAACATCTATAACTACTTAGTTCTTAGCCCCACTCAAATTCTCCCCAAAGGCATCGCCCTGATAAACACCTTTGTGATCTTAATGAGGGTTATGGGCCGCGAACCTTCAATAGACAACTTCAACAGCTTAATCCAAGTGGCCCGTTCTCCCCGCTCATCTCCGACTGACGGGTTTTATTATGCTCAAGCCAAATCCGGGTTGAAGATGATTGATTCGCCCTCGACGTCATATGGCGAAAACTGGAAAGAGAAATACTTTTTTGTTGGGGCTCCCGGGGGGATTTTTGGAGCTCACCGAGGGTGGATAGTGCACGGGGACGGCCCTCTGGCTAGGGATAGATCCGCGAATAAGCTCTTTGAGCACTGGGCGAAGGGTTTGGCCCTCGTGATGAAAAATGAGAGAAAATGGATTAAGGCTAAGGATCTAATGAGAAACGAGGGGGTACTGTTCCGCTATGGACTTTCCTGCCCTCCAAAAATGATACTCAATCCTCCTGCTGACATCATGGGTCTCGACGGTCAGACTCTAGGAACTAACTCTTCTAACACTTAGGATAGCCTCACTAACTTGTTTAGGTTGTAATATCTTTGTGGTGGTTATCCATACACCATCCTTTTAACGCTCATGTTCTTATTTTTCAGACGTTCAACTACTAACACCCGGAATGGATGCAGAAAGTGTTGCCGCTATGATGCGCGCCCAACGAGTGGGCGCTAATCAGCAACCACAACAACAACAGCAGCAAGCGCAACCCTCGAAAGCCCCGAGGGGAAGAGGGACCCGCCGAGGAACAGGGCGAGGCGACGGTGGTAGAGGCGCTCGCAGACAAATACGCTTGGCCACCTCTTTTGGTCGCACCCCACCGCGAAAGACTTTGAGTGTCCTTTACACAGTGGCCGAAGTGGATCTCCCTTACAACATCATCATTGGACGACCCACGCTCGTAGATTTCAAAGCAGTAATTTCAACGTATCACCAAAAGGTCAAATTCCGCACTCCCGAGGGGACGGGCGAGGTTCTCTGCAACGTTAAAGAGGCTTGGGAATGCTACATTCTCTCCCTTTGAAGCCACAAGCCCAAGCAAACTATGTAGGTGGGCTCCACCAAAAAGTCGGTTGACTTCCCCGAGTTGGATGAAGATGGCCCCGAACGAAAGAGGGCCAAACTTTACAAAAAGAAGAACAAAAAGAAGGCCCCGAGCGGGACCCAGCACACTGAGGACGGTCCACCAGGGGCCGTCGAGGGATCCTCCTCGGAGAACGAGGGTGACGGGCCCTCGGATGAGAGTAGCGGCAAGCTTATTGGGAAAAAGCGAGCGCTCGAGGCTCCCCGGCCTGAAGTTCATATTGAACCCGTCGAAAAGTTCTTGACCATTGAATTGGAGCCCGGGAATCCCGATAAAACCACTCAGATTGGTTCAAACCTCGATGGTCCCTCTCAAATCATGATGATCGGTTTTCTCCGGGAGAACCTTGACGTATTCGCATGGAAGGCCTCCGATCTCACAGGGATAGACCCGAGCGTGATTGTCCATAGGCTCAACGTGTACACTGCCTTCAAACCCATCAAGCAAAAGAAGAGGGACGTCCATGGTTTCAGAAGGCAAGTCATTGAAGAGGAGGTTAACAAACTTCTTGAGGCTCAGTACATAGAAGAGATCTTGTATCCTAAGTGGCTCTGCAATGTGGTGCTTGTCCCTAAGAGCGCTAATAAGTGGTGCAACAAAGCGTGCCCCAAAGACCCATACCCTCTGCCAAGGATTGATCAACTGTTAGATTCAACAGCATGGTGCGAACTTATGAGCATGATGGATGCCTTCCAAGGGTATTATCAGATCTTCATAGCCCTCGAGGATCGCCCAAAAACATCGTTTGTGGTCCATGTGGGCGTCCATTGTTTCAAGGTTATGCCGTTCGGGCTCAAGAACGCAGGAGCAACCTATCAACGGCTTGTCAACAGAACGTTTGAGCACGAAATCGGAAAGTCCATGGAAGTTTATGTGGATGATATGATTGTCAAGAGCGAGCGTCAACATTCCCATTTGGAGGATCTCAAGTGAGCATTCAACATCCTGCGTCATTATGGAATGAAATTGAACCCTTCCAAGTGTACATTTGGCGTACGGGGTGGCAAATTCTTGGGGTACATGGTCAGCCAGCGAGGAATAGAGGCCAATCCGGAGAAGATTAAGGCGATCCTTGACATTCCCTCCCCTCGAAATGTGAGGGAAGTCCAAGTACTGGTGGGAAAGATCATTTCATTAAACAGGTTCATCTCCCGCTCGGCGGACAGGAACCTACCTTTCTTCTAAATTTTGCGCAACGCTCGAAACTTCGCCTGGAGTGGGGAATGTGAGAAAGCTTTGCAGGACATGAAGCAATATCTCGCGAGCGCACCACTATTAACCAAGCCTAACCCAGGGGAAAACCTCTTCATTTACCTTTCAGTTTCTTCAGAAGCTACTAGCGCTGTCCTCGTGGCGGTACGTGAACGTAAACATATGTCGGTATATTATTTAAGCAAAACTTTGCAAGGGGCGGAGAAAAGATAAATGGAGATAGAAAAGTTTGCCTTTGCGCTTGTTAATGCCTCACGAAGGCTAAGGCCTTATTTCCAGGCTCATTCTATCACGGTGCTCACAGACCAATCCCTCAAACAGGTGCTCACAAAACCGGACGTCTCAGGAAGGTTAATTAAATGGTCGATTGAACTCAACCAATTCGACATCGCTTTCGAGCCTCGCACCGCGATACAGGCTCAGGTAGTGGCAGACCTGTTGGTTTAACGCTTCAATTTGGAAGCTACGCCTTCGTTGGCAGAGGGGCTATGGCTTCTGCACACAGATGGCTCCTCGACCTCACAAGGGGGGGAGCCGGGGTGACCCTCAGAGATCCTCACGAGGTTGAAGTTGATTATGCCATCAAACTGGCATTTCAGGTTACCAACAACGAGGCAGAATATGAGGCTCTAATCCAAGGGCTCAGGATAGCCCTCCAGAATGGTGCCGCTCGGGTCACTGCATATGTTGACTCCCAGCTGATCGCAAGTCAAATTGATGGCACTTATGAGGCTCGAGAAGCCACTATGGTACAGTATTTGGTGAGTGCTAAGGAAGTGATCTCCAAATTCAAAGAGTTCCACTTGTTGCAGATTCCAAGAACAGAAAACGAGCGTGTGGACGCTCTTTCCAAGTTTGCATCCGCTCTGGAAGATTCCTGCGAGCGTTCAGTCACATTTCTTAGAACGGAAAAGCCGTTGATTCGCGAAGCGGGACCCTCGGGTGGGGTGAACATGATTGACCCCTCCGAACCCTGTTGGCTCGATTACATCATTAGGTTTCTGAGGGATGGAACCTGCCCGAGCAATAAAGTGGAAGCACTGAAGGTTAGGAGTAAGGCCCCTCGCTTCTCTCTTGACAGCGACGAGCGGCTATTTAAACGGTCTTTCCAGGGTCCACCTTTAAGATACTTGAGACCCTCACAAGCCAAGGAAGTGTTGGAGCATGTGTACAGCGGAAGTTGTGGAAATCATTCTGGCGGTCGAGTTCTGGCTAAGAAGGTATTAAGGAGTGCTTTCTACTGGCCCTCGCTACTGCAGGATGCCATCAACTACTCCAAGAGATGTCCTAAATGCCAGTTTCATTCCAACACTCCTTAACTACCAGCAGCCTAAATGATTCCTATTGACGTTTCATGGCCCTTCGACCAGTGGGGCATCGATATAGTGGGACCCCTTCCAATGGCGGTCGGACAGAAGAAATTTGTAATCCTCGCTGTGGATTATTTCACCAAATAGGCCGAAGCTGAAGCGATCGCGAAGATAACGTTCAAGGTTGTGAGGGACTTCATTTGGAAGAACATCATCTGCTGGTATGGCATCCCAAGGGTCCTCATATCAGATAATGGTTCCCAGTTCATTGTCGCTGATACACGAAAGTGGTTCTACGAATTGGGAATTGAGCAACGCTTCACGTCTGTGGGCCATCCTCAGGCCAACGATCAGGCTGAAGTGACTAACCGAACCATACTCCGGCATTTGAAGGCAATGCTCGAAATTAAGAAGGGGGAGTGGTCAGAAGAACTTCAAGGAGCCCTCTGGGCGTACCGTACTACCCCTCGAGCGGCAACAAGGGAGACCCCTTACCCCTTCGTATATGGTTCCGAGGCTATGATAGCTGCGGAGATTGCTCAAGAATCCGCACGTGTTGCCTATTTCGAGCCTGCAGTCAACGAGGCCAATCGGACGTTCGAATTGGATTTGCTAAACAAAAGAAGGAACACTGCTTGGGCTCGCATCCATAAGTACAAGGCGACCGTAGCCCACCAGTATAACAAACGTGTCAAGGAAAGGTCTTTCCAGCTGGGGGACTTGGTCCTCAAAAAAGTTGAAGTCTCCAAACATGTGGGTAAGTTGTGTTAGGAATAGTACCCTAGAAAGCCGATTGTATATCCGCTTTGTGCTTTTCCTTATTGTAATCACAGACAATCTTTGAATGAAATAACGAATTGAGGCAACACTTCTTTATATGCTCTTGTTTGGTATGCGTTTACTTTAGCTGTGCATGTATGAGAACTCCCCTAATCCTGATGACTTTAGGACTCTACCATTTAGGTGAAATGTTTCATGAAATGAGCCCTATATCACATAAGTCATGATTAGTAAAATACTCCAAGCCGATGAGTCCTACAGACAGTGGGAGTGTCAACCTGACTCCTCTAAGGCTTGCTTGTGGGATCACGCCCTTAAGAAGGACCACCTTGTTTCATGGAGGTGCAAAGTGTATAGTTGATACGTGCGTGATACATGAGGGTGCTTACTTTAATAAGTAAGTTCACTGAGGTGCCCCGTGTGAGAACATTCCTAAATGGGAAATGAAGTTTCTATTTCAGGAAATGGAAACTTCCAGATTAGGAAATATCTCACGAGTCATTGATGTGATTAATTGATCCTTAAGACTTGAGGTTCCTTGTCACTTTATGAGTTAACTCTGTAGTCTTAGGTATAAGCTTTAAAGGGTGTCCCCTTAGACAACTGATTCAAGGCTTATACTGGGGCTGCACAAGTGATTCATGAAAGTGAATGAGAATCAAGAAAGGACCTACACTTGCATATGCAAGGTGATCTCTTATTGTGTAAGTCATTCATATGCCATATGGAGTCCTTGGCCAAGGCAGTAGATCAAGACATCAAGAAAAGGGTTTCTTGGATTGAGATCAAATGGATATGAAATGCACTTAGCTTTAAGATCGGATTATTAGGGTTCTGATTATTCTCTTGCCCTAGATCATGGTTGAGAGATAGTAAGTAGGAGGATTGTATCTCACATGAATCAATGACTTAAAGGTTCTGTCGAATCCGAACATTCCAATTCAACTAGGGGTTAAGCACCTGTTGCTAGACTATGGTCGTTTAATCTGTGGACTGGTTAATTAATTAGTGAATTAATTAATTAGGGTCACTGCTAATTGAATTGAGAACCTAGATGGTCACACACAACAACTTGGTTACATGAGTTGAGGCTTTAAAATGATTAAACGAGTTAATCGGGCCAAAGGGGTTCCACACGTGTGAAACCACACGTGTGGGTCACGTGAGGAGCACGTGTCCTTGGGACATGTGCCTCACACGTATATATGTATATATATGATATATATATTAAATAATTAAATGTGTTAATTATTTAATAGACTTTGGTTTAATTTTTGAATTAAAAAGAAAGTCTTATTTTGGAGAAAAATAATCTAGTTAATTAATTATGAATTAATTAATTAGATAAAATAAGTTATTTATTTTAAATAAATAAAGTATAAAATTATCCTAAAATAGTTTGGATATTTTTAGCTCTCTTGAAAGTTGATTTGAATTTGAATTCAAAGTCAAAGTCAAAATTACTTGATGATCAAGTAATAGGAGAGAGGGACCAAAATCCTTAGCCCATAAGGACTAGGGATTTTCGGCCACTCCCTTATTATACATAGGGGAGCTCGAGCTCCCCTTAGAGCTAATTGGCAATTCTTTTGGTTCATGTGTTGAACACCATCCTTTCTCCAAGATAAACGAAACCCTAGGTTAAGCCTAAACACTAACTAGAGAACTAGCATCCTTACTAGTTAGATTGTAGTCAAGTTGGTGGACTATCTCTAGAGAGCTTCAAGTTAGAAGTTTGAAGATTCGAGCTTTACCAAGGAGAGGGGATCAAGCCGCGAGAAGAGCGTTCTTGGGTGGCTTGAAACGCTTCAAGAAAGAATAAAAGAAAAGTAAGTTTCTTATCTCTAAGAATTTGGATACACGATTGCGAGTCCAAGGTCCTTTTGTTGGAAAGTTTTTTAAATTTCCGCTGCTTTCTGATTCGTGTTTTCCAACAAGTTGGACCCCAATTGGGAAGGCCCCTTCGAAGTCATCCAGGTGCGAGCGAACAACACCTACCTGCTAGAGACTTTGCAAGGCGAGCATCTCCCTAGACCGTGGAATGCATTACGTGTAAATGTCAACCTTTGTAATTGCCCGCTCGCGGCATTTTGTACTTTTTTTTTACAGAAAGCGTGACAGTTATTATTTTTAATTGCAAGTATAACAGTAAGCATTTTGCCAATTATTATTTGTCATTTACTTGTTTTTCTCTTAAATTATGACTTGAGTATCTAATTACGTCGAACGGCTTGATGACCACCCAATATGTTGTCCAAATCAACGCTGTCTGTGTGCCGAGAACCCTCCGCACCGAATAGTTTGGCGTTCGAAGGCATGTAAACCCTAAGAAGGAGCGAGTCGATAAGGTGGGCTGCTAAATGCTTAATTTACACCAACTGGGTGCCGAGTACCCCAGTTCGCGCTCGTAAACCCCCAATGACCCTCATCCTCTTAGGTATGAGTATGCTCGTATATTAGACATATACCGTAATATAACATATAACATATATATATATATATAATATATATGTTTATATTATATTTATCTCTTTAAAAAAAAATACACGAGATAATTATTAAATAAGTTTGAGTTGAACTCTAACTCTTGAATTATAAACCTATATAAAGGTGTTCTTCCCCAAAATTATCAAATCAAGTCGTTTGATCCGTTATTAAGACATTATACTGACGAATTGACGTTATATTCAAGCTAACTCCACGGAGTTACCGAAGTGTTCAAAGACGTTCTTGGCGAAATTCTCCAAAATCTAGCGTTTGATTGTAAATAAGTCGAAGGACCTACGGATTAACGTTATTAAAAGATAAATCTGAAGTTGAAAAAGATCAAACCAATTAATAAAAGTTAAATAAGTTGAAGAAGATCGAAAATTGAAGATCCACTTTGATATCAAAATTTATAAATTATTTGTACTATTTATCCGATATTTACACAAAGTCAATAAACGCGAATTATTAGTGCAAACAATTATATATAATTATTTGTATTAACTATAATCGTATTTTTCTAATTAAATTTGATTGAAAAATTCCGATGGAAAACCAACGGAATTTTTATTTCATTGAAATTCCGACAGAAAACCGACGGAAAATCCCGTCGGTATTTTTTTAATGAAGAATAAAAAAATACCGACGGGATTTTTCCGTCGGTTTTCCGTCGGAAATTTTATTTCGTATTTTTTTAATGTAGAATAAAAAAATACCGACGGGATTTTCCCATCGGATTTCCGTCGGAATTTTTATTTCATTGAAATTCCGACGGAAAACCGACGGGAAATCTCGTCGGTAATTTCTAATGAAGAATAAAAAAATACCGACGGGATTTTCCCGTCGGTTTTCCGTCGGAAAGTTTATTTCGTATTTTTTTAATGTTGAATAAAAAAATACCGACGGAATTTCCCGTCGGAATTTTTATTTCATTGAAATTCTGACGGAAAACCGACGGGAAATCCCGTCGGTAAATTTGGCGCATTTTTTTTTTAGAATTGCGCCAAAATTTCCGACGGAATTCCGTTGGAAATTTTGGAGCAATTTTTTTTAAAGTGGCGCCAAATATTCCGACGGAATTCCAACGGACGGAAAAGCCGTTGGAATTCCGTTGGAATTCCGTCGGTTTTCCATTGGAAATTCCGACGGGAAATCGACGGAATTTTCCGTCGGTTTCTTCCCGTCGGAATTCGGGCTTTTTTCTTGTAGTGCAAGATTTCAGGCCTAGTTTGAAAATATTGGCTGACTGGACTAAATAAATAGTTTGTGGATACTTCGTGCACTTATGACGTGGCTTTTGTATTTTGAAATAAGGGTGATTTATATACAGGTCCCTCAGGTTAGACCTAATTACAAGTCGGTCCTTATTTTTTTAAATATTACACTGTAGTCCCTAAGGTCAGTCACCTCGTCTTTCAAAACCAAGTTCATCACCAACTCCGAGTCTGTTTCCACCCCGATACGTGGAAATCATCTCCCACAAGCGAGGGAGAGCCCTGCCCGAAGACCCATGAGTTCTACAGTGTTGATGGAGTTTCCGCCAACCTTCAACGCATAGCCCATAATCCAATTCCCTTCCTCATCGTGAATTACACCACCTGTCGTCGACGACGCCTGTTGCCCGAAAAGGCTTCCGTCACAGTTGAGTTTGACCCGGTCAGCAGCTGGCTTGGCCCAAGTCTGAGTTCTATCCAGGCGTTTGTGATGGCTGGGGAGATTGAGCACCCCCATATGGAGATCCGCCACCAAATTTTTTATCATGTTGATGGTAATCATGGTTGGCTCCTCAACATGTTGATATTCCTATTTGTTTCTGGACTTCCAGATGCTCCAGAGACCAGCTGCAAGAATGATCCAAATACCCCCCCCCCCCCCAATCGGCTGGCCTGATAATCTTCTTCCAAACCTATTCAACTTTCTTGCAGCTTCTCAACAGGTGTTCAATACTTTTCCATTCATCCCAGCACCGTGTGCAAATTTCACTCACTCCGAAATGTACGTCATATTTGAGTGCGTTGGTGAGTAGGCTGTTATGACTGATGAGCCAAAAGAAAAACTTTAGCTTTGGGGGGCATTTCAAATTCCATATTCAACTCCAATTCCGCCCTGTATTCTGAGTTTCTATAACGCCCCGATTTTTCTAATTAACTTTTTACGCTTCATTATAATTTTATAAAATTCTTGAAGCATTATTTATATGAATTACTTGAATTAATATCATTGAAAATATCATTTCATGACACGGAAAATATTTATTGCATGAAATCAATACCGAGAGTGTTTCAAATTACCAAATTGTCCCTAAATATTCAATTTAAAACTTTGGGGACCTAATTGCATAATCTTCCAAGGACTTAATTGAACAAATTTCAAATTGTTGCACACTTGATAGTATAAATTCACAAATTAAGGGATTAATTGGCAATTAGCATATTTCACAAAAATCAAGAATGGAATATAACGGTATAAGCTTCTTCAAGCTTCTTTGATCAATTCTATCAAAATTTCTCCAACATATCCATCTCTCTCTCACTCTCGGTATATTAAAGAAAAGAGAAAGGAGTGACTTTTCATTCCATCATCAAGATTTCAAGAAATATTTCAAGGAAATTTGGAGATCATCATCATCCTCATCTCTTTTCTCCATATTTTCATCTTCAAGGTTGGTTTGGCATGAGTTTATGATTCTTGATCATGTTAGAAATGGTTAGGGTTTGGGATTTGTATGATAGGTGGATTCTTGGTAGATGAAAGCATGATTGTGTGATCATAGCATGAATTATGACATGATTTCCTTATGAATTCTTGAATAATTGAGCTTGGATGATCAATATGATCATGAACATGAAACCTTGGATTCCTTGATAAATTTCCATAGTTTGAGTGTTTAAAGTGTTATATTATCACCTTTGAACATATATGCATCATATTTCCAGAAAATCATAGCTTTGTTGATTGAAATTGGGATTTTGGTTGCTTTGTTGATCATTCCCGTAGCTCTGCCCCTGTTCTGCTCTGTTTTTCTTCAGTTGCAGAACTGGGAACGACCGTTCCCAGCCTCAAGGCATTGTGGGAACGGGCGTTCCTACCTTTTCAAATGAAACTAGGCGGCCGAGCCTGGGAACGGCCGTTCCCATTTTGGCCTTGAGGCCGGAAGGGCCGTTCCCAGACAAAATGCACTTTTCAGATTAAAAATCGTTGGCGCGTCTTTGGAGTTATGGGAACGACCGTTCCCATTTACAAAGGGAACCCGGAACGGCCGTTCCCACCTGACTTACAGAACAAAATATTCTGCATAAAATTACGATTTTAGCCCCTCGATCCAACGACTTCTTTGACCCCGAATTGCTATAATATGTGCTAATATGTAGTGAAACAACATGTTATCATGCCACATTGTATTTTCGTGGTCGTCTCGATACATTTTGGTCGTTCGTCATATTTGGTCCATTTTAGGTCATGTCTCATGTATACACGTCGTGTTTGTACAGGTCACGAGGTCGTGAACGAGGGACAAGCTCCCTCGAACGTATCCTTGGCGTATTTTGCAAGAAAGGTGAGGTTTAGTTACTAATTATATAGCACCCTATAACCTTTATGTGAACTTTCAAGCCAAAAAGGTATTTACATATTTTATTAAAATTCTTTCCAATGTTTAAACAATTTCCAACAAATCAGACTCGTGCAAAGCAATGCATGTGGTTCGATTAATAGCATGATCATGTAAAGCAATGCATGTACTGTAACTATTCAAGATTGTTTAGTGGCGAGTAGCATGATAGCACATTGGGCCCGAGGGTATGTGTACGGGTCAACCGGGAAAGCATCGGGCTGACGGGTAGCCTATACACACCCCTCAACACTGGGATGACCCCTGAATCCACCAGGAGGTTGGTGGAGGAAGGAATCCCGCACGTGGGAGTCATGTTCCTGACGTGCGTAGCATGGATGGATAGGGCTTTGCAAACCCACCATCACCCGGAGTGAAGGAGTTCATGAATGAATACGTGTACACCATAAATGAATTGCCTGATCACATGATAATTTAACTAGCCTGTAATGATTCACTATTGGTGTAAGGTTGGAAACGCCCTCACTCGCCAGGGCCACGTATCAATAATATGAACTTTAAATTAATAAATTCGATGATTGTAATCTCGGGCGATGGATATTATATTTTCACTCATATTACTTTTATGGTTAAAAACATTACCCGAGGTTACAACGTGCATGTTACTTGTGTTATACATATATTACTGCCTCACTCAGTCTTCCATGGACTGACACCCCACCTTTCAGGTACTTGAGAGCAGTCGTGTGCTAGGCGGGAGTCGAGTCAGGTTGCGCACTTCACAGAGTCTAGCCTTTCATTTTGTGTACAGAACTTTTGGGTGTCATGTTATGACCGTTACTATCACATGTGGGATATTTTGATATGAGTAATACGCAAGAGATGATAATGTATTGATAGTTAAATACAGTATTTATACATATGAATTATTCGGTGCTTTCGCTTTATTTTATTGCATGTGTAGTTTAGTTCCCGCCTAGCTTGTTGGTATTGCATTGTCACCCGTTCGCTATAGTTTTGATTTATGTATGGACTTTCCATTTCATACGTGAATCGAGGCTACAGTACGGGGGTGTGGCACCTCCACGTGTAAGGAGTGCTACATCTAAGGTGGTATCAGAGCCCGGTTATAAAACCGAGGTTCTCGAGTCATGTCAAGTGAGTCTAGGTCGAACGGCATAGGATTACTTGTTATATGAGAAGTCGGCGTGTAATTGAATTATGTGAATCACTTGAATTTTTGAATTGTTTGAATTTCTGAGATTCTTTGAAATGTGTGCTGCATTAACTTTATGAAATTATTTGCACACATTTTGCATCTATTAACCAAACCATGCATGTATAGTGATCTCATTTCAGGATGGATCATGGTAAACATCATCGTGACCGGTCCCCGAGACATAGGCATCATCATCATCGTCGCCACCATCGCTATGAAGGGTCATCCCCTTCTCCACCTCCTCAAGCCCAGCCCCAGGATTTTATGAACGCCGTGGTAGGGTTAATCGATCAGAGGATACAGGAAAGGGTTCCTCCCGTACCACCTACGCAGATAGCACCACCAGATAATCCTATTTCTGCTATACTTCGGGAATTTCAAAACCAACAACCCCCGAAGTTCTACAAGGGTGATGACATTCAGGCTGAAATGTGGCTCAAAGAGATCGATAGGATTTGGCAGCTCATTCCTTGTGACTCCCAGGAAAAAGCTCGGTGCACTCTCACTTTGATTCAGGGCGAGGCTTATTCCTGGTGGGAAAGTATTCAGATCGTATTAGGGGCTGCCGGGGAAACTATCAATTGGGAAGTATTTGTTAGAGAATTCCGAAACAAGTTTATTCCTCCAGCTTCACGTACTCGGAGGTTGAGAGAATTTACTGAATTAAAGCAAGAAGGAAGATCTGTGGGTGAGTACATAGCAGAATTTGAACGCTTATCTCGCTATGCACCCAACATAGCGAGTGACGACTTCCACAAAGCAATGCAATTTGTGCAAGGACTTAGACCGGAAATACAGGATGCTTTGAAAGCCGCTAATACAAGTACCTGGGCCAAAGCTACTGCTAAGGCGTTGAAGGTTGAGGATTCGGATAATGCAAGGAGGCCTGTTCCTCATCTCGAACAGGACTTAGCCTCAGGATCAAGACCAGGTTCTAATATAATGAAAAGGTCCATTAGTGATTCGGTTCTACCACCTCCGGAAAGACCTAAAAAGAAGAATTCTCAGAATAATAAATCAGCTTCAGGGAGTGCTTCTACTATGACTTCGTCATCACAATCGGGAAAGGTTCTTTGCACATATTGTGGGCGTGATAATCATACCTACGAGACTTGTCGAGAACGATTAAATTTATGTATGAGATGCGGGAGTAAAGAACATCAAGCAAATATGTGTCCAAGGCGAAGAGAAAGAACAAGAATAGCCCGAGGTATCAACTACATTCATAGCAACTTCAACGGTGAACGGTATCATTAAACATGCATATCACGAGCATCATGAATTTTATTATTAATGAAATTATTGCTAGCAACAATGTGCTTCAGTGTGAAAGATAAATAGATGTGATTGGCGTGACGACTTGCCTCTTTTGTGATAAATGTTTCCAGTATTGTTTGGATTATTACTTGGTACCTGTCGAGAGACGGGGTTCTCTCCTTTCTTGTTGAGAGACGGGGCTCTCTCCTTCCTTGATGAGAAACGGGGCTTTCTCATTTTATCGAAAGACGGGGTTCTTTCATTCATGTTTAAGAGACAGGATTCTCTTATAGCTCGTACACTATTTGCAAACTCGAAAGTGGACCTGGGGACCAGGTCCTTTTAAGGGGGGGAGAATTGTAACGCCCCGATTTTTCTAATTAACTTTTTACGCTTCATTATAATTTTATAAAATTCTTGAAGCATTATTTATATGAATTACTTGAATTAATATCATTGAAAATATCATTTCATGACACGGAAAATATTTATTGCATGAAATCAATACCGAGAGTGTTTCAAATTACCAAATTGTCCCTAAATATTCAATTTAAAACTTTGGGGACCTAATTGCATAATCTTCCAAGGACTTAATTGAACAAATTTCAAATTGTTGCACACTTGATTGTATAAATTCACAAATTAAGGGATTAATTGGCAATTAGCATATTTCACAAAAATCAAGAATGGAATATAACGGTATAAGCTTCTTCAAGCTTCTTTGATCAATTCTATCAAAATTTCTCCAACATATCCATCTCTCTCTCTCTCTCGGTATATTAAAGAAAAGAGAAATGAGTGACTTTTCATTCCATCATCAAGATTTCAAGAAATATTTCAAGGAAATTTGGAGATCATCATCATCCTCATCTCTTTTCTCCGTATTTTCATCTTCAAGGTTGGTTTGGCATGAGTTTATGATTCTTGATCATGTTAGAAATGGTTAGGGTTTGGGATTTGTATGATAGGTGGATTCTTGGTAGATGAAAGCATGATTGTGTGATCATAGCATGAATTATGACATGATTTCCTTATGAATTCTTGAATAATTGAGCTTGGATGATCAATATGATCATGAACATGAAACCTTGGATTCCTTGATAAATTTCCATAGTTTGAATGTTTAAAGTGTTATATTATCACCTTTGAACATATATGCATCATACTTCCAGAAAATCATAGCTTTGTTGATTGAAATTGGGATTTTGGTTGCTTTGTTGATCATTCCCGTAGCTCTGCCCCTGTTCTGCTCTGTTTTTCTTCAGTTGCAGAACTGGGAACGACCGTTCCCAGCCTCAAGGCATTGTGGGAACGGGCGTTCCCACCTTTTCAAATGAAACTAGGCGGCCGAGCCTGGGAACGGCCGTTCCCATTTTGGCCTTGAGGCCGGAAGGGCCGTTCCCAGACAAAACGCACTTTTCAAATTAAAAATCGTTGGCGCGTCTTTGGAGTTGTGGGAACGACCGTTCCCATTTACAAAGGGAACCCGGAACGGCCGTTCCCACCTGACTTACAGAACAAAATATTCTGCATAAAATTACGATTTTAGCCCCTCGATCCAACGACTTCTTTGACCCCGAATTGCTATAATATGTGTTAATATGTAGTGAAACAACATGTTATCATGCCACATTATATTTTCGTGGTCGTCTCGATACATTTTGGCCGTTCGTCATATTTGGTCCATTTTAGGTCATGTCTCATGTATACACGTCATGTTTGTACAGGTCACGAGGTCGTGAACGAGGGACAAGCTCCCTAGAACGTATCCTTGGCGTATTTTGCAAGAAAGGTGAGGTTTAGTTACTAATTATATAGCACCCTATAACCTTTATGTGAACTTTCAAGCCAAAAAGGTATTTACATATTTTATTAAAATTCTTTCCAATGTTTAAACAATTTCCAACAAATCAGACTCGTGCAAAGCAATGCATGTGGTTCGATTAATAGCATGATCATGCAAAGCAATGCATGTACTGTAACTATTCAAGATTGTTTAGTGGCGAGTAGCATGATAGCACATTGGGCCCGAGGGTATGTGTACGGGTCAACCGGGAAAGCATCGGGCTGATAGGTAGCCTATACACACCCCTCAACACTGGGATGACCCCTGAATCCACCAGGAGGTTGGTGGAGGAAGGAATCCCGCACGTGGGAGTCATGTTCCTGACGTGCGTAGCATGGATGGATAGGGCTTTGCAAACCCACCATCACCCGGAGTGAAGGAGTTCATGAATGAATACGTGTACACCATAAATGAATTGCCTGATCACATGATAATTTAACTAGCCTGTAATGATTCACTATTGGTGTAAGGTTGGAAACGCCCTCACTCGCCAGGGCCACCTATCAATAATATGAACTTTAAATTAATAAATTCGATGATTGTAATCTCGGGCGATGGATATTATATTTTCACTCATATTACTTTTATGGTTAAAAACATTACCCGAGGTCACAACGTGCATGTTACTTGTGTTATACATATATTACTGCCTCACTCAGTCTTCCATGGACTGACACCCCACCTTTCAGGTACTTGAGAGCAGTCGTGTGCTAGGCGGGAGTCGAGTCAGGTCGCGCACTTCACAGAGTCTAGCCTTTCATTTTGTGTACAGAACTTTTGGGTGTCATGTTATGACCGTTACTATCACATGTGGGATATTTTGATATGAGTAATACGCAAGAGATGATAATGTATTGATAGTTAAATACAGTATTTATACATATGAATTATTCGGTGCTTTCGCTTTATTTTATTGCATGTGTAGTTTAGTTCCCGCCTAGCTTGTTGGTATTGCATTGTCACCCGTTCGCTATAGTTTTGATTTATGTATGGACTTTCCATTTCATACGTGAATCGAGGCTACAGTGCGGGGGTGTGGCACCTCCACGTGTAAGGGGTGCTACAGTTTCCAACATAAGGAATTTTGTAGGCTGAACTGCAAGGAAATTTTCAGGTGGTAGTTCCCCCTAGATGTGCCTGATGTCGCTCAAAAGAGACGGGAAAGGTTTTGATATCATCTATCACCTACACAGGGAGATTTCTTTGTAGGAGGGCTACATTATATTCCATTCTACAAGTTTGAATAGTATATGAAATTTTTTTTTTTTTTTGATTCATTAATTGGCCGATATAAAAGGCCCTTCAAAAGAACCATTATAGGCCTTGATTAAATAACATACGGTGATTAAATAATTTTATTGAATTAGGTGTAACCACAACAACCTAAATTGAATAAATTATTTATTCCGAATCACATAAAGTATGGAGACATTGACTTTTAAATTTTGTCTATATGATCCATAAATATTTTAATTAAAAGAGTAGCGACATCATTTTTAAATGAATAATTTTGAAGATTGGGTCATTTAAGAAATAGAGACATTTACATTAATGTGCACAATGGAACATTTGCATATTATTTAATTGAATAAAATTATCGGTGCCCTTCTATAATAACTCACAGGAACTATGCAATTGAACTTGATAATTTTATTTAAGAGATAGAATAATACTTCGATAATTCTATCATAAGGAATGAATCTTATTGAAATCAAAATTTAGCCCACAGGCAATTTTTGTGTCATTATATTCATTATTTTCATAATTGCATTGGTAATTTGTGATTCAACTTGATTTCTGAAATATTAATTTAAGTATGTATATTATATTTTGCAGTTTTCAATTATATGACTAATACTCGAGTAGAAATTATCCCTGTCTTAACTAGTGAACACTTCCAAAGTTGGAAGGAAAGTCTTTTCCTTCATTTGAGATATATGTACATAGTAATTGACTATGCTACAAGAAAGGACAAACCTGTCGGGACGGATAGCAACACTACGGTTGATAAGACTCTTTACGAAAAATGGAGTGGTTTAACCGCCTAAGTCTCATGTTCATAAAGAGTCAAATCTCTACTGATATTCATAGCTTAGTCCAGCATATTGAAACTGCTAAGGGATTGCTTACGACTGTTGAAAAGCAATTCAAATTTCTCAAAAGTTATTGGCTAGTACTCCTATAACGAAGTTCACGTCAATAAGGCTTGCTGGTGTGAAAGGCGTTCAAGATCACATTAACAAGTTATGATATATCGGATGACTCAAAGCACTTGAGGTTGAAATATCTGAATCCTTTCTAGTGCACTATATACTCAACACTATGGCCTAGTCAGTATGGTTCATTCAAGATTCCCCATAACACACATAAAGACAATTGAACAATAGATGATCTATCGACTATATGTGATTAGGAAGACACACGTTTGGTACTTGAAATTGAAGAGAGTGCACTATTCACTCATGGAACGAGATCAAATCAAGTCAAGAAGAGGGGACATGAGAAGTTACATCCCCAAAACTGAAATGAAGAAAGAATCTAAGTGTTTTTTATGTAAAAAGAAGGACATATGAAGATGGATTGTGTCAAATACAAGAAATGGCTTGAGAAGAAAGGTAACTCAATTTGTCTTGTTGGTTATGAATCTAATATGGTTAATGTTTGTTGTAACACATGATGGATTAATCCGCATTCTACGATCCATATTTAGAATTCCTTATAGGGATTATGAAATTTGCGATACTCACTGGGAGCTGAACAATGCATCTAATCAGGAAATAAGATGCAATAAGAGCTGAGGCTGTAGGGGCATGCGATTTAGTACTAGAGAGTAGTTTTATTTTAACATTAGAAAAGACCTTTTACATTCTCAGATTTTCAAGAAATTTAATTTCTGTATCAAGACTTGCTCCTTTGGTATACAATTTTAGTTTTTTGAAAAATAAAGTCATTTTATATTACAAGTTTAAACTTGTTAGGAATGGTTTGTGAATTGATGGTCTTTATTGTATCAGCCCGGATTCTGAGACCAGGATAGGCCAGGTAAGTAAAGGGTTAAGAGAAAAGCATTTATAGCCTCAATCCATTATGCATCTCATATTATGTGACTTATGTGCCTTTATGTCCTAATTTTGGTTAATACTGTGTTGCGAGAGATATATCACTATTCACTCATCGAGCCTAAACCTTCATACATCCCTCTTGAAACCTTAGTAAGTTGGATTTCACATTTTCCGGATCCATATCCTAGCTTTTGTTACTCTAAAACCTACCTTGAAAATTGTTTACCAAAAATTCCCTTTATTTCCCTAAGTTACTATTTACCCATCTATGTAGAAATTTTTCGGGACATCTTTACCTATCCAATATTGGGTTCAAATGAATCCTTGCAAAATTTTATGAATTATGGTATCATTTTCAAACCCTAACTCTCATCATAACTCCCGTAGTAGCCAAAACCGGCCAAAAACCTTAATTTTGCCCTAATTTGTAGATTTTCGAAATACAACGTTTTTCCTACACAATCTGACAAACATAACGATCCTTGAATTATTTTATGAATTTTAAGACTTTTTTCAAACCTTAGTTCAAACCCTAGCTCGTTTTATAAATTTTTCAATATTTTCCCTATTTTTCCTAAAATACTATTTCCACCGTAAAAACTAACTTTTAAACTGTACAACATTTGCTATCCGATATTATACTCAAAATAATCCTTAAATTATTTTATGGATCATGAACACTTTCTCGGAAATTAATTCATATCCTAGCTCCACTTTAGTTATTTTCTCGTATTTTCCAAAATTCCGAACACTTACTACTTTAATTTTAGATGTTTAAACGTCAAGTGTTTATAACCATCGGAAAGCTCTTCCGATACTCTTTTTTTTGCAATTTTTCTCATTTGAAACAAAAACCTAGGGACTTTTCTATGTTTTTATTATTATTTTCCTCTATTTTAGATTTATTTTATTTATTACATAATATATGAATACATATGCACATACATCATCTATACACCTAGCATACCACCTATATAATCTATAATTAGACACATACCTAGTCTAGTATATTAGTCATTAACCTAAAAAATTAATAATTCCATCTAAGTCCTAAATACATACCTATAAATACCCACTCTTCATTCACTTGGAAGAATACACCAAAATCATCAACATCTCTCCCTCTCTCTCGTGAACTCTCTCTCTCTCACTAGGTAAATTATTTTATTTTATTATTTCATGCTTTATATTATGTTTTTAGTATAATAATAATAGTAACATGCTTAGATTTAATTAAATTGTGCTTTAGGAATTTATTTTATGAAATATATGCTTTAATTGTTAAAATTTTGTACAATGAGATTACATTATGAATTTTATTTAATTAAATGCATGAATTATAATGTGATATCATACGAATATGTGTTTAAATAATTATGATCTTATTTGATTAAATTCATGCGTAGAATAATTTATTTAGAATTAATTTTATGATTAAAGAGGTATATAAGTTGCTACATTTGAATTTAATTATATGTTATGAACTTAGAAATTGATAAATATGATCATAAACTAGTATGAACATCATAATAAGTCCAAGAACATGTTCATAATATTTTTGGATCAAATTATGTGCACGTGTGCTAGTATGTGTGTGTGTGAGTTTAATTTTATGTTATAAAGTGTTTAATTCATAAAAATTTGAATAGTAAATGTTTTTAATAGTAATTTTGAATTTTTGGTCAACAAATATTCTGAATATTTCGAAATTTAATTAAAAATAATTATAAAATAAGTTTTGGAATTTTTAAAGAAGAAATTTATCCGAATTTTCCCGAAAGTCGGTAATTTTGTAAATGTTTTTCCAAAATGTGACCTACATTGTTAGAATAAACCCAAAGTTTTATTTCAAATACTTATAATTAGGATCATAATATGTTTAATAAATATTTGAGTAGTTAAAGATTTTGTAAAACCTAATTAATTAAAGGGATTTCCTTAAACGGTTGAAATTAGGGTTTATCGGGTTTTCTAACGTATTACTCTTTTACGAGAGAACACTATGTACCTTATGTGCTTACTTGATTAGAATAATAAGAAATATAGTCCTAAGCTTGTAGTAGTTAACACTTTCAGGCGAAATTAGGATCAAGCAGTGGAAGCCACTTGACTTTGTCTGACTACCGAAACTAGGTGAGGGTTAAAACGTTTTCAACTGGAATCATGCCTATACTTATGTATCTATATAAAAAATTATTCTCAAACCTACCTATTATTTTATTTACTACTTACACATATTATTACATTACGATATCCCTCTTTACGAGGAAAATACTTTTATGTCGGAATCAGGATATTACCGGACACTATATACTTCAGTCCTATTATTACTAAGAACTGATTCTTGACCAAGAAAGCAAATTACATTATCATTATTATTATGGGCCCCGGCGCGCAGCTGTGTCGAGCAATTACCCGGAGGTATTGGGCCGAGGGTATTGTTGGTGCCACAGACCACCACCAACTCTTGGTAGTGGTTTAGCTGGAGGTTATAAGTTACTCCACACCAAGAGATTTACAAAGGAGACAACCTCCCTGGGAGAGATAGCTTCCTCCCATTTATTACTTATATCGTCTCTAGGGTTTGATTCCCTATTGACACCACGGAGTATCGGAGATATTAGCTTACGTGGTTTTATTAAAGTATCGGTGCCTTGATCAGCCCAATACTGTTTTACCAACTATTTAAGGAGTTACGGGTGGAGAGGCCTGGCTTGCGGGCAATATAAAACTCTTTTATTAAACGGTTCATACTTTATAAATGATCTCCCTGTACCCCTATCCCAGCGTTAAACCTATTAACCTTTTCATATTTTCTATATCCTATTGTTATTATTATAGACTAAGGTCTTCTTAGTCATATAAATATACAAATATACATATCTCAATAAGTTAATATACCCCTTCACTTAGTCACTTTGACTAACCCCTCGTGTACTTTAAAATGCATGATTTCAGGAATAAAGGAACGATAACTAGAGGTATCTTGAAGCATTACAGTGTCATGAATAGTAGGTTGGAACTGATCCTGAGAATACACTATTTTGAGCTTATTCTCGGTATAGATAAGCTATCTCATACTTCATCCTAGCATACCATCCTGTTGTACTCTTGTGCGAACTATTTTGATCAACAACGATAATTCTTGCTCCTTATACATTATCCTCCCCGCTTATTAGCAAAGTTTTAAATCTATTTATCTTTCGTTGCCATGTGTCAAACACTTCCCTTATGTATTATTCTTGTCCATTCGCCGTAATATTTCCTGAGTGTTGGGTCTAACCTCCACTTGGGGAGTATTGCGGTGCGGGGGTTGTAGTGCTAGGGGAGGTGCTACATTTATTCTGTTAAGTCAAAAAATGATATCCCTAATAGTGCTATGCATGTTCAAGTTGGTACCAACACTACCAAAAAACAGTCATTTTTCAACGAACTTATCCGGAGAATCCTTTTCGTCTGAAAAAATTTCCGATGAAATTCTGGCGAAACTCGTAATATTTCATTTTTCTCCTAAGCTTCAACTTTTTTGATGAATTTACGACGAAATTTCGACGAACTAAAATTTTATTTTCTAAAAAGATTATGTTTTATGATTCAGACGAACTTTACAACGAACATTTTTGCTTGAAATTTAGAATAATTATGGTAAATTTGAAACTCAGACAAAAAATGCATCGGAAATTCGGCTGAAAATTTTGACGAACTTCCGACGTACTATTTTCATCTAAAAATTCATAAAAGAAATTAGTTTTATTTGATATTGTGGAGAAATTCTGGCGAAAATGTTCATCTGAACCTCTTTTGGAATTTTTTGGCGTTGAAAATTTTCAACGAAATTGTGACGAAATAAATCGTCTGAAATAAAACATAACTAAAACTAAAATTCTATCTGAAGCCCTAATTTGTATCCAAATTTTCAGTGGTTGTTTTCCCTCTCAGCCGTCCCTCAAAATTCTTCAACATTTGTGGCGCCTCCTCTCACCTAAATTTTTTTTCCCAAAATCAGCTCTCTCACCCACACTTTCTGCCAAGCCGCCACCGTCTTCACCGCTGCCTTCTCTTTTTCGCGTCGTTGATGCCATCTCTTCTCGGATATTGAGGGATAAGTCGGATTTAATTTCTTGTCCAGGTACCCTAAATTTTGACTTAGTTTTTGCATCATTGCGAGATGTGAATCTTTCTCATTCTTAGGTTTGCCTTGTTCATGGGATTCCAAAAATCATGCTGACTACTCATCTTTTGCTCCCATTTCAAGCACTTAAAACCTCGATTCTTTACGACTTACAGATTAATTGAAGTTTTTTAGGGGAAATAATTAGTAAAACATTAGGTTTTATTTAGAGATTGTATTTATCGAAGCTTTCTAGAATGGATTTTGGGAAAGAATTGGAGGAGAAGATGAGAAGTGGGCAAGAATCTTGTTTTTGGAGTTTAATTTAAACTAATTGAAGTATTACATTTTTTGAATTGGTTAGTTCAATCAATTTTGACCATTCTCTTTTCATTTGATGTATTTTCAAATAAAACAACCAAATAATAAACAACTAAATTTTAAGTTTATATCTAGAATCATTGTTTTATTTGATTGTCTCATTTTCTGAATTTGTTAGCTGCAAATTGGATGTTTTGAAGAATTAGTTGGATTTTTTTTTTTTTTTGAATAGCAAGAATACTATCATATAATCAAATCAGGTACTACAACCAACGTGGCAAAAGTCGGAATAACGCAAGCCGAAGCTGCAATGAATGAATGCAAACCGAAATTGCAATTTTCGAGAGCGAATGGGTTACACAGTTAGCCTCCCGCTGAATAGACTTAACTTCCATAAGAAAAATACGGCAAAAAATAAAACTGAATCTAAAAAAAATAAATAAGCTTCCATACAGAAGAGACAAAACTTCCATACGGAAGAGATAAAACTTCGATACTGAAGACTCAAAAGAAAACATAACTTAATAAAAGCAGTGGACGTAGATCATCTTTGCACCATAAAAAAGCTAGCGACGAAGCAGATCTCCACTAGATTTGGGAGGATGACAGTGGATGTGGAAGGGGAGCGACGGATCTGAGAAGATGGCGGTAGATCCGAGAGAGTGGCAGCAGATGTGGATGGATTTCGACTGAACAAATCTGAAAAGCTGGCAACAGAATAAATGTGAATCAATCCGGTGGTGGAGCAATAATAGTATTCTCCACCGCTGAACCAAAATTTCAATTGAAAACTTTTTCTTGAATTGAGTGACGTAGATTAGGGTATAGAAACCAAAGAGAAAAGAGAAGAGGGAGAGATAAATTTTTTCAGAATTTGCTAAATTTGAACAAGAGTTAATTACATCAAAAATAAGAAATGATAAGTTTTTGATCTACTTTGGTCATAGGAATCATAAATTTTGCAGTTCCATTCTAAAGAGTTTGTTGTTTTATTGATTATATTGTCAGGGAAGTTTAAGGGAAAGAGAGTTGTCTTGTTGAAGTAGCTTATTCTGGGTTGGTTCTTATCTCCGGTGAGATACTCTTACGTTGAACCTTTATTTATTTGTGATATTTAAGTGAACATTCACTGTGTTATTGTTTGGATTTGATGGATCAGTAGTAAACCTTGAATCACGAGATGTATTGAAATGATATGTACTAAGCCTTGATGTAGTGACTTTGAAATGTGGTGTTGTCTCTTATTAGTTCTTTAAATATATATTGGGAAGTTTGTGTAATTCGGTTGATCCTCATGGTATCTCAGGTTAATTATCTCTTGATTTTATACATTATTGAACATAATAAGTTAGTTAAATCTCTACAAAAGTTCATTTGCAAAAAATAAAACCTCATTACCTTCTAAAAAATTAAACTTTTACATATATGTTTGTGAAAATCAGACCTCATATACATAATTGGGAATTTTATTTTCCATGGTCATTGTTAGGTAAGAAAACCAATATATTTTGAGCTTATCACTATTCACATATACAATTTATTTTTCCTTTTCTACATATTTTTATGTATTTAATCCAAATTTCGTATTGACAAGAATTTATTAATTAACTATATAAACTATATCAAAGATAGTTTCTATAATTTTGATACATGCATGATTTTCTTTTCCATATATGTTACATAAATTATTGTTTTTATCTAGATATAGTTTTTTTAAAATATTATCTTAATTTACAACATTTACAAACTAATACGTAATATTATTACTTATATATTATAACTTTTATATAAATACTGTGACACCCCGCTTTTCCGATCGTCTGAGCCGGCATCACGTGTTAATTGCCTTGTCAGTTTAATTGTTTAATTTACTTTTGCTTGTTTCTTAACGTGCTTTTTATGTTTTTAATTTCGTGATTTCGTGTGTTGTGTGGTCCTATTTTCAGCTCTTTAAAAGTTTAGTGGCTTGTTTGCAATTTTCTCTTTTTAGGGGTATTTTGGTCATTTATCGTTCGATCTAGATTCTGACCTAACGGACCTCTTTAACGTATTCAGGGCATCGAAACGAGTCCGTAGACTCTAAGTTTGCCCAATTCTGACGTCGTTAGCCCTTCCTACGATTTTTCTCGCGCGTTAGGACCCGAAATAAAATATCCGGATCCAAGCTTTGACCGGTTAGATTACCCGCTTCTCTCTCTCACCTCTCTCCCGCCTTTTCTCCTGCAATAACACCTCCCACACACACTCAACACACGTACAACCTCAACTCGTCCGTTTCTAGACGGTTTTCGGCGTATGAGTAGTCGAAATTGATCAGCTCGACGACACGGTCATAGTGATACCAGATTCGTAGCTCGACAACAAGCGGTGGCAGTGCTATGGCGAGTTGTAGATGGAGGGAATCACCTCCGCCACTTCGCCGGTGGATTTCGGAGGCCTCCGGCGTCGGAATTGTTCGATTTTTGGATGGGCTTGTAGTGCGACATTCCGGCGACCATTTTTGGAGCAACAGCGTAGCCAACGGACTAGCGACGGTGGCTCAAGCGCCTCCTGAAAGTCATGGTGGACGGCGGCGCTACTGTAGCTCGGCGAAACTCGTCGTTCCGACGACCATTTCCGACGGACTTCAACGGTTCCTGACGTTTTCGACCCTCTTGAACTCATTTCTGGCTTCAGTTTGGCCTGAAAATAGCCGTAGGTGGCGGTTTCAGCAAGGCAGCGACAGCGCAACTTTGACGGCCAATGGGGAGCTTTTTCCGCAATCCTTTGGCAACGGTGTCTTCACAAAATATGTTCAACTCGAAGAGATCGATCTTTTCACGTTGGCCCCGACTCGAGAATCAACCGTTTTGGTGGCGATCAGTGGGGGCGCGTGGCTGTCAAACGCCGCCCATCTTCGGCAACTTTTTTCGGCAATTACCTTGGGCATTTCGAAGTACTCGACGAGGTCTTCTCAATGGTATGCTCGGATTTCATTTTTGTTGAGCGGTTTGGATTTAATTTAGTTTCTTGGCTTTAGGGTTTTGGAATTGAATTGATTCGGTTTTTCTTCAATTAAATCCGATGGGTTGATTATTTTCAGAATTTGATTAAGGGGTTTTGTTGAGCTCGTTGAGATGTACATTTCGCTGTTCACGGGGATTTTTTTGGCCACCAGAGGTGGTGGTCCGGCGGCTGCCGGTAGCGGTTCGGCCAGCTCTGGCAGTAGTGTTCAGACGACCTTTGGACAACAGGTCCGTTTCATTGTGGTGAGTCCAACGCCACTTTTCGTTCATACCTGTACGGCCGAACGAGCCCAAAGCTCGCTAATGCAAAACACACACCAACCCTTTTTGAAAACAAACAAACAAAAACGTAGCTTATATCTATATAAATGTTTTCAAAGTTTTCATAGCAAATGGGTCAATTCCCACAAAATACGTATCAAACACGTATCTATACACACACACACACACATATATATATATATATAAAAGTTGCATGCAGGCTTAAAAGTCATGTAGGGTTGTAGGTCATATTAACTAAAAGAAAGAAAACCTCAACTTGTCGACCAAACCGAACGAAACGGACCGAAAGACACCAAAAGGACCACCTCCTCAACAACTGGACGAACCTAAGAACAAAACAAAGAACGAAAGACATACTTAGACTCAATATGAACCAATTAGACGCTCGACAAATGCATATGAATGCAAATGATGCGTATGAAATGAAACAAGAAAACACTTAGGTCACATTAGGTCATAGCTCGTATACAAGCATCGAAATCACATCATAAGTTCATGATAAGGAGCATATCATGCAATACAACAAGTTAACGAAGCATACAAATCAGGAAAGTAGCAAGAAAGACCATACAACACTCAACAAAGCAAGAAAAGAACGCAAGTGAGGCAAAGAGTTGAAAAGAGATAACAAATAAGACATATAATGTAATATCCCGCTCGTCCAGCCGTACAGGTACGCAGTTCGAGAGTGCAATGTGCGAATTTAAATTATTTTAATTATGCTAATTACGTGTTTATTATATCGTTTATGTAATTTATTTGAATTATATTTGAACTTTAATTGAATTATTTAAACGTTTTTATCCTTTTTACGTCGTTTTTAATCCGTTTGAGCCCGTTTTCATTTCTAACTTTCATGATTACGTGATATGCCTGATTTATACGTGTTATGAGTGTGTTTTTATGTTCGTTGCATGATTTTGTGTTCGTTTGATACGGTTTTCGAACCGTTTTATTTGTAAAGGGATTCGAGGGCCTAACTCGTTTAGCGCACCTTGGGTTCCAAAGGGCGTAACATGAGCTCGGGAATTCAGATTCAAATTCAGGAAGAGGCGTCGGACTCATAACGAAGAATGGAAGCTAGATAACCTAACCTTGTATTTTTATAAGCCCATTTGGTTCCCCGTATTGAGCCCGTATCGAGCCTCGCGTGCAATTCCGACCCTTCTTGACCATTTTAAGCATAACTTATTCATCCTTTGACCAAATTAACTAAAGTTTGAACCTAACTAACCCTAATTAATCCCAATATCATCCCTTAACCTCCCCCATTTCGTCCCACATCAGGAAAGAGAAGGAAAAAGGGATTTTTCCCCTGCTACCCGTCACTCCATGAGAAGGAAGAGGAATAGTGTGCAATTTCCAAGTTTTGGCCTCAATACTCGATCAAATCACCTCAAATTCGAAAGTTTAGTCCATGAATATATTCTCAATCTTCTTATCTTTAATTTGATACCTTATTTGCTCATTTTCATGGAGAGATGATCTTGTTTTAGCTAGCATGATGAATAGTTAGGCCATTTGTTAAAAATTGGAAGAACTCATTCCATACTTGCTTCAATCCTTGAATTTATGAATGATAAATGATCTCATGACATTATTATGTGATAATATGATCTGAAATTTGGAGGAAATTCGCTGAAAATTGATCCACCATTTTTATATTTTGAGAAACTTGAACATGAAGATGATTTATGGTCTTTTGCTTGCAATCTCGTTTCCTCTTCGTGTGCTGCGTTTTTAGCTGCTATTTTTCACTCATTTGGTTGCCTTTTCCTTGGCCTTTTACTGCTTGAAGTTGCTACTACGCTGCTGGGGTTGGAGAGGAGAAAACAGGGCTGGAATTCTAGCCATTTTCGGACTATGCGCGACCGCGGGAAGGCCAATTCAGGTCGCGCCCGTGACCTGATTTTCACTAAGTTTCAACTTGAACAGTGCTGGCAGGCTGTTGGAGGCCGCGACCACCGGAGAGCTGTTTTGCGCGACCCCCATTTTGGCGCAGTTTCGAGTAGATGCTGCTGCGTTCTGTCGTTTCTTTCGTGTTTTATTTGATATTCTTGCTTATTTCTTGTCTTGTATGCATATATAACTTGTTATATTATATGTTACGTGGATACTTGTGAATTAATTACGTGAATTCGATGCTCATACGTGAAATATATGGCCTAAAATGTGTTATATGTTCTTCAACGTGCGTATATGAATCAATGTGAAGTTTGATTTCCTCTTGTGATATTTTCTTGCTTCGTTTGTGATATGCATGAAATATTAACGTGATGAACTATGTGTTATATGTTGCACTACGAATTTATTATGTGAATTTGGTGCTCTTACGTGTAATACGTGCCCTAATATGCTTTTTTTTTTTTCCAACGTGCATGTATAGCTTGATATTTGTCTATGTGACTTCCATGCACTTGCATGTATTTTCGTACTCTTTTTATGAAATGTATGCATCTCTAATGTGTTATATAACGTGTTATGTATGTTGTTCGTTATCAATCAATCATGCCTCATCCAATATCTTATGTTTCCACCCCTTCGTGTATGTCACTATATACAATTGTTGCTTGAAGGATAGGCATTAGGGAAGGAAGAATCCAGATCAGATGCGCAGAAGGAACTGTGAACAAATCCGCCGCTAGTCTGTGAAAGGTAACTGATGCATCGAATGCCTTTGTTTGAGATGCTGTTAGATAGGGTGTTCTAAAATCCTGAAAGCAGGAAGCATCCGACTTGTGACGAATTCCCTGTTAGTTGGATGAATTGCACAAAAAAGAATAGGTATTGCAAGAGCAGACCTGATTGCACTAGTATCAGGGCAGGAGTCACTCAATCTACTTCGAGTGGAGAGGAAGGAAAGAGCTCACTTTTTCGACAGGGATAGGAGGTCGAGTTAGCCCATGACCTCAAGATCAAGAAGAGCCAGCCATACATAGAAGACAAGGGAAGACCTTGCTCGACCAAATGAACGTAGCAGCAGCATTATGAGATAGAACCCGGTCCTGACCCGGCTGTCCATCTGTGGAACATGGGGCTGAAGACCTCTGGAGTACCTACTAGAAGAACTAGAAGAAAGACAGAACCACTTGGCTATAGGGGGACCAAACCATTAGGAGGAAGAAGCAGTGGATATGGCTTTAAATGACCTAATTGACATCTCATTGCATTCCTTATGCATCATTTGCATCCATATGCGTTTGTCGAGCATCCAATTGGTACATTTTGAGTCTAAGGTTGTCTTTTGTTCCCTGCTTTGTCTTTAAGCTCGTTTCGTGGGTGACGAGGAGGTCATTTAGAGGTGCTTTGGTCCTTTTCGTTTGGTTTGGTAGACAGGTGAGGTTTCTTTCTTTTAGTTAAAATGACCTACAACCCTACCTGTATTTTGAGCCTACATGCGAATTACGTATATATAAATATATACTTAGATATGTGTAGGATACATATTTTGTGGGATTTGTCCCATTTGTTATAAAATCATTGAAAACACTTTTATATATACGTAACCTATTTTACGTTTGTTTGATTTGAAAAGGGTTGGTGTGTGTGAACAATTTTGAAATAGCGAGATTACGACTTTGAATTAGAAGTCGGAAAATTCTGAAATTTTGAAATTTATAAAATTATGACTTATGATCTTTGAAATGGGCCCGGGGAAGTGGTATGTGATTCTCGGGTCGGCCATGGGGTCGCCGAGCTCTCTCATCAACACAACCCCAAGTTGATGTAGGGAAATTCGCCCATCCTCGGGAGTTTGAGGGGAAGGCGATTTCTCGAAAACCGGCAGTTAAAACCCATCGGGGAGTGGGTAGGATCCCCCGACTCAAACTTTTGACGAGAGTACGGGGTTGAGGGAGCGTTTCCTCATCCCCAACCGGAGAAGAAGGATTGATTATGAATGTGGTATGTTTTCCGTTTTGATTATGATATGAAAGGAGTTAGGTGGGTTTGAACTCGTTCTCGCCGAGTTATTTTGATTCCGATTATCAATATGGTTCGTGAAACGGGAGTGGACTTATAATTTCTAAAATTGGTTGATTTTGGCCTTAGGCCCTAAACCTTTTATTTATATGTATTATCACGAGATAAAATATTTTAGATTGCAAAAACCACGCCCCGGTTTATGAACTTTCTAATTTGAATTTGCTTTGCTCTTACTTATATGTATGTGTGCGTGGGTTAGCCCCCTCACCAGTCTTTAGGACTGACCCCTCCTCGTTGTCTTCTTTTTCCCCTTTTGTTTCCTTTGAGTTGCAGGTTCTAGTTTTGAGAAGTTTGTGCTAGGCAGCGATCTTCTTTCGAGTTTTTGGTCATTTAGAGCGTTTCATGCATTTTACTAAGTTTATAGTATACTTTCGAGCTTGTGAAGGCATGTATATGATTATGAATTCAAATTTGGAAATATTTGTGTATAACTTGACTCGTCTCATTTTTGTATATTTGATTCTTATGCTGAGCATGTTTGTAAATATGTTTGAATCCTGGGCTTCCGCATGCAATGTTTGTTTATTTTGCACACTCTGATTTAGGGTCTAGACCACCTAGCATAGGAGAGATTTTGTTTGTCTCCCGTTCGCCGTAGTTTGGCACGTGTGCGGAGTTCCCATTTCGTTACACGTGTTGGGCTATGGTGCGGCGGATGTAACGCTCTACGCTCCGGGGTGCTACATCCTAAGGTGGTATCAGAGCTCCTGGTTGCAAAACCGAAGCTCTAGTGTTGTGTCGGGTCTGTTTAGGTCGTTCAGCTTAGGAATATGTGTTTGTTTGCATTCATTTTCATCAATTATGTGAATTACTTGAATTATTTGTATTATTTGCGTTAATAGTTCACATGAACATGCACTAAAACACAGCATGCATCGCTATTTCTTGGGAATTGTGCTTTTATTTCAGGATAAAGTCCTAATATTGGTTAACAACACCGGGAAAACAAAGGAAATGAGTGTCTTCGATCTACATGAAGTTTTAAGGGCTTGATCTTCTGAAGTCAAGAAAATGGGATGATGTTAAGGTCAAGAAAAAGATATCCGAGATGGAATGGTTTGGAAAACTGGTTCGAGAGGGTTCCAAGAAATATCATCCAAAATTCGAGATCCAGCTTCAAGTATCTTAAGAGAATGAAGGCAAATTTGAAGAATCCGAAAGAGCGTTCAACTAGGAGAATTTTCCTCGAAAGTTGGAGTTTAAAGATCGGCCGCCGAAGAGGTTGCCTTGAAGTTCGACATCTTACACCCGGACACAGGAAATATACTCTAATTTCTTCAAAAATGAGAGATTTGATGTTTCCCTTTACCCGGAACCAATTCAATAATCCAATTATCGAAGTCCGAATGACAAGGATAGGATTCATAAGAAGAGATTGAGGAAATGCTTCAAGTGTGGAAAATTTTGATACATAGCGAGAGTTCGTCCGAAGAACAACAAGAACTCAAAGACTTCACAATGTCGTGACTTCAAGATCCCGGTTCAAGCACAAGGTAACCCTTTCAAGCGGCAATAAGTGGACACCGAAATCAACACTACCACTATTGTAACAGCCCAAAACAGGGCCTGGATGAAAACAGTAAGTTAAGGCAGTGGTAAAGCGTTTATAGACCGTGATCCAACTTTTTGAATCATCATGCATTGCATTCTTACATGAATTTTGTGCTCGTATATGATCTGACATGTTTTAAGGGGGAATTCTTGACCTTTGATACAGTTTACTATTCATAACCCGAGCCTACCTTGTTCATATTGCTACTTGAACCCTAGAGGTTCATCACACATGTTTCCCAATCGATTGAACTTGTTTCCCGAGCTCAGAGAGTCTTTCTTGAACCATAAGGGTATTTTTGGAACTTACCGACCAAAGTTACTATTCATCTAAAAAATGAGCTTTTGATTCTGATACCTTTTCCTACCCAAGTTACAGTCGAATCGATCCTTGAGTCGAGACGAGTCTTTTGATATTATTCTTGGCTTGGAAATCTATTCCGGAACTTTGTTTTATTGAAAATGTTTTCGAAAACCCTAGTTCACTATTTCTTCTACGAACGGTTTTCATTCGGAAAATGTTTTCTCTTCGGATTTGCATTACTTGAGCTATTTCAAGATTTTTGAAATGTTTTACAACTCTTGATTCAAACCCTAGCTTGAAATTTTGAAGCGTACGTTCGTACGTAAGAATTCACTATTCACTCTACGTTTTCAACTTTTTAACGGTAAAACGTTTTATAGTCGATTTTGGACTCAAAACGCTTCTCGATTTATTTCTTGAATTTTGGAAACAATCCGGACTTGAAAATCATTCTAGAAAGTCGTTTTTTACTCATGTCGACTTTCGAGCTCAAAACTTTTATTCATTAAAACTAATGTATCTTTCAAACGGTAAATCCGATTTCGACGAATAAATATGCGTTTCGAAGCTAATTTTCTTGCCGTCGGAATGGTTATACTTCCAGCCACTTATCCTCGAGCCTTGGGGGACAAAATTACAGAAATACCCCCAGTAGCCCCATTTTTAGCTTCATATGCCTAAAGATTCCAAGAGAAGTTATTCCACTTTTGCTCTCATACCCTTCCTTACATTTTATTTCCAAGGTGAGGGGCTTCTCTTCAACTATAAATAGAGGGCTCATGGCATTTCATTCCTTGCTCAAAGTCTTGTGTTAACAAGCACTCCTCTCTCCCTCCTTTCCCTCTTGGCCGTCGGCCTCCCCTCCCCTTTGCTAGGTTAGTTGCTTTATTTTTATGTTATGTTTTAGTTTAGTTTATGTTTTATGTTATGGTATGTTTATATTATGTTTAGGTTGGGTCTTAGGGTCTTCCCTAAGCCATATAGGATTTTATTTTATGCATTTATTATATAGTTTTCATGATATGTTTTGATAGTTGTTTATATGTTTTAATTGTGTAGTATATGCTATGATCATGTGATATGATTGTTATATTATGAGAATTGATGCATGATTATGGAATTTGAATTATGTTTATGCATGCTAGCTAATGGAATAGTGATTTACAATTTATTATGTCACAACTTGTTACATGTTGATATTGGAATTAAATTGTTACATGTTACATGCCCAAAGGTTCATGATATATGATATGATATGATATATGTTGTGACATGTTGTCACATTGTTATATGCTTCTTGAATTATGAATTCAGCTTATGATATGATTTGGATTAATGGATTAGTGCCTTGATCATATGTTATACACTTTAATAGTGTCACATGTTATAACCTAAGATAGAATAGTGTTTCATAACTTGATCTTATGCCTTAATTGGATCTCTTAACTATAGGTTATACCTTTAACCTAGATCACACTTGATTACGTTAACATGAACTTGAAACTATAGGTTATGATCAAGATCATAATTTAATTAGGGTGTGTGTGTGTGCATGCCCTGTGTGTGTGTGTGTTCGTGCATGGTGTGTGTGTGTACCGTGTGTGTGTGGGTGTGTGTATAGTAAGGGTTTGACCCGACCCTTTGACCCAACATGTAAATAGTAATCATGAATAGTAATCATGAATAGTAATCTGGAATAGTACTTTTGAATAGTAAAAATGAATTAAAACTTGTGCTTTCTTAATAGACATTTGCACCTAGGGTTTCCATATCCAGGGTCTAAAATGTGTTTTCTTTCGTGGACTTGTTTCTTAACCTAAGGTTTGCGATAGGATTCATAATTTGACTAAAGCTTACTCGGTTATAGTAAGATCATAGTCTAACGTTAAGAGTAACTCACTTTGACGTATTCCTTTGTGTGTTACTTTTCTTGAATACCTTAAATGGTATTACTCTCTTGTGTTACATGTTCTTTACATGTTCCTTGTTCATTGTTTCATGCATTTCATATGCATCTTGGTTGTAGTGGGTCTTAGTTCTTAAGCTCACTCTAGTACACCACCTACAGGAGTTAAAGTTGAGCACTGGGATCCCCAGGGCACCGCATAATCTGTCTACCTGCCTTTTGTTACTATTAGGTGAGGTGAAGTTATAAATGTTTTCCAACTGGAACCACGATTATACTATCGTATCATATGTTTTGAAATTCAAAGCTAAACCTCGTTTTGAACTATCCCTTTTATCGGGACATTCTCTTGAAAGGATCATTCATACTTTAACAGTATACCTTGATCTACAGCACATGTTTTCCAAAGTTCTGCATTCTTGTTCAAAGACAGTTACATGTTTTGCATATGTTTTCAAAGTACAGTTTACAGACAGAATCACATGTTTTCAGACAGAATCATATGTTTTACAGACAGCATCATATGTTACAGTTATAGTTTCACATGTTATTGTTAGCATACTGGAGTGGTACTCTGGTCACTGCTAATTCTTAAATGCAAGCATGCAGTTTACAGTTTGGGCCCGGCGGTTATGTGTGGAGGTGATGCTCGGGAGGTGAGCGCCAACGACATCACCAATACCGGCCGCCACACTTAGACAATTGACACCAACTTTTAACAGGAGGTTTGTTAAGTCAGGACAATCTGTCTGGGAACGGACAGCAAATCTGTTCCCATTACATGTTTACAGGTCGCCTAGGGCTAGCTACCCGAAGTGACAACCGGTGGAGGATGGTGCATGTTTGTATGCGTTGGTAAGAGTTGTTGTTGACCTTGGTCCGATAGTCTACTATGTGCGGAGTTGTTGTTGACCTTGGTCCGATGCTCTACTATATGTGGGGTTATTGTTGATCTTGGTCCGATACTCTACTAAACGTGGAATTATCGTTAATCCTGGTCCGATACTCTACCGAATCATGTTTTTCTGGAGTAAGGATGGAGAAGCCTAGCTTGCGGGCAAAATTCTGTTTCATAAAGGATGGTTCATATCTGGAAAAGTTCACTTTACCCTTATCCCGTTTTATGAAAGAATTATGAACCATCAACAGCATATGTGTGCGCGTGTGATAGCATTCATGAAAATGTTTTTAACGTGCATTCTTTTACAGCATCACATTCAAAGAGTTTTATCAACCGAACTTGTTTCGAGTTCTTCTTTAAAGCATTGCATTTAACAGTTTCGAACTTTACTTCAAGTTCTTTAATTCAGTACTTTCTTTAAAGTATTCCCTCACTTAGTCCTTTTGACTAATACCTCTCCCGTTTTCTTGCCTCGTGGTTTTAGGTCTTGCAGCCGTAGTCTAGAGGTATCTTGAAGCTCTAGATTGTCATTTTTGTTTCAGTCAGGACTTAGTATTACTTCCTCTTTTGCGTCCTGCATATGTTTTATGGCTGCATCACTTTATGTTTATGTATATGTTTCTGAATACTTTAGTATCTTTGTTATACTCATCCTGCTACTCTGTTACCGATATTTTGAACTCTGCTGTATCGGTACATATATGTGAATAAGTTATATGTTCTGATATACCGAGTCTCTCTTACATGATCAATATGTTCTTGCTTGTTCCATGCCATCACGCACATGTTTTGAAAAGTTTTAAAATACTCTGATTTTCCGCTGCATAGCCACATCATTGTACATGTATAGTTCTGATAGATAGCCGTTCGCTGGAGTATTTCTTGAGTGATGGCTCACACCATTACTTGAGAGGTGCTTCAGTGCGGGGGTTGAGACGCCGCTCTCCTCTTGTTCTGGTACGGGTGGGGGCGTTACAACTATGGTGAATGGTACACTAAAACATTCATGGCACTTCATATATGCATTTTATTTAATTGGGGAAACCCACTTACTTGTTACTTGTCTTTTCTCGCTGCCTCTTGTTTCTTATTTGTTGGCTTCTCTTCTTTTGTGTGAACTCTCTTTTAAAGAGAGTTTGGTAAGGTGAGTGCTCGAGAGTGCTTGGTGAGTTGTGAGGGCAGAGCTTGTTGGTAGTTCTTCTTGAAGGCGCCTAGTTAAGGTACGGTGTTGCCATAGGCGTTGGGTGGTTGCTTTAGGAGGTCCCTTTTGTGGGCTCAACGATATTTTCGGGTACTAGATGTTAGGAATAGTGCCCTAGAAAGCCGATTGTATATCCGCTTTGTGCTTTTCCTTATTGTAATCACAGACAATCTTTGAATAAAATAACGAATTGAGGCAACACTTCTTTATATGCTCTTGTTTGGTATGCGTTTACTTTAGCTGTGCATGTATGAGAACTCCCCTAATTCTGATGACTTTAGGACTCTACCATTTAGGTGAAATGGTTCATGAAACGAGCCCTATATCACATAAGTCATGATTAGTAAAATACTCCAAGCCGATGAGTCCTACAGACAGTGGGAGTGTCAACTTGACTCCTCTAAGGCTTGCTTGTGGGATCACGCCCTTAAGAAGGACCACCTTGTTTCATGGAGGTGCAAAGTGTATAGCTGATACGTGCGTGATACATGAGGGTGCTTACTTTAATAAGTAAGTTCACTGAGGTGCCCCGTGTGAGAACATTCCTAAATGGGAAAGGAAGTTTCTATTTCAGGAAATGGAAACTTCCAGATTAGGAAATATCTCACGAGTCATTGATGTGATTAATTGATCCTTAGACTTGAGGTTCCTTGTCACTTTATGAGTTAACTCTGTAGTCTTAGGTATAAGCTTTAAAGGGTGTCGCCTTAGACAACTGATTCAAGGCTTATGCTGGGGCTGCACAAGTGACTCATGAAAGTGAATGAGAATCAAGAAAGGACCTACACTTGCATTTGCAAGGTGATCTCTTATTGTGTAAGTCATTCATATGCCATATGGAGTCCTTGGCCAAGGCAGTAGATCAAGACATCAAGAAAAGGGTTTCTTGGATTGAGATCAAATGGATATGAAATGCACTTAGCTTTAAGACCGGATTATTAGGGTTCTGATTATTCCCTTGCCCTAGATCTTGGTTGAGAGATAGTAAGTAGGAGGATTGTATCTCACATGAATCAATGACTTAAAGGTTCTGTCGAATCCGAACATTCCAATTCAGCTAGGGGTTAAACACCTGTTGCTAGACTATGGTCGTTTAATCTGTGGACTGATTAATTAATTAGTGAATTAATTAATTAGGGTCACTGCTAATTGAATTGAGAACCTAGAGGGTCACACACAACAACTTGGTTACATGAGTTGAGGCTTGAAAATGATTAAACGAGTTAATCGAGCCTAAGGGGTTCCACACGTGTGAAATCACACGTGTGGCTCACGTGATTGGACACGTGTCATTAAGACACGTGTGCCACACGTGATTATGTGATGTTAAATAATTAATGTGTTAATTATTTAATAGACTTTGGTTTAATTTTGAATTAAAAAGAAAGTCTAATTTTGGAGAAAATAATCTAGTTAATTAATTATGAATTAATTAATTAGATAAAATAAGTTATTTATTTTTATAATAAATAAAGTATAAAATTATCCAAAAATAGTTTGGATATTTTTAGCTCTCTTAAAAGTTGACTTGGAATAGAATTCAAAGTCAAAGTTGGAAAATACTTGATGATCAAGTAATAGGAGAGAGAGGGACCAAATCCTTTGTCCATTAGGACTAGGTTCGGCCGCCCCTCCCCTTTCCTATATATAGGGGAGCTCATGCTCCCCTTTAGAGCTAATTGACAATTCTTGGTTCATGTGTTGAACACCTTCCTTTCTCCAAGATTAAATTAAACCCTAGGTTAAGCCTAAACACTAACTAGAGAACTAGCATCCTTACTAGTTAGATTGTGATCAAGTTGGTGGACTTTCTCTAGAGACTTCAAGTTAGAAGTTTGAAGATTCGAGCTTTACCAAGGAGAGGGGATCAAGCCGCGAGAAGAGCGTTCTTGGGTGGCTTGAAACGCTTCAAGAAAGAATAAAAGAAAAGTAAGTTTTCTATCTTTACGAATTTGGTTACACGATTGCAAGTTCAAGGTCCTTTTGTTGGGAAATTTTTTTAAATTCCGCTGCTTTCTGATTCGTGTTTTCCAACACTAGATTGAAGGCTAGCCCGTTCATATCCTTCGTGGAGCGGCTGGTTATTCCGGGACGGTACAACAAGCTTCGTGGCTTGCCTTTAGGGTAACCGAAGGGTCGAGCCAAGCTTGATGAGACAAAGATCGAAGTAAGACCCTATTGATGTTCTTTGAGGGTTGGAATTTATCACCACTTGATAGGAACGTTGAAGTGGTCGTGATCTTTGTCCCGAAGTTGGACCTTTCTTGAATACTTCCTACCGGATAACTCTAGTGTGGGTGTTGGAGTTTTAGAAGTAGTCGATAAGCTCTTAGAAGGTAATTTCATCAATTGAGTACTTCTTTGTGGAGTACTTAGTCCTATCTAAGGAAGAAGATGGACTTTAAGATGAATATAAATTACTGGGAGCAACACGGGTTACCAGTGGGAGAAGAATACACTCTGCTAGCTTCGAGGAGTGGTGTCTTCGCGCTTCTTCAGAGTTTCGTTAGTGGCTCCGAGTGTGGTTTCTACGAGGGTATTATAGACTACGTGTTCCGGCAGAAGAACCGAGAATTGCCTCAGAATGTAAGTCTCTAGTGTTATCGGGATTCGACATGAGATTCGTCTTTCTATAGACGGCCATCCCATGACATGAACGGTAAAGAAGAGGCACGGTTTTGAGTTGATGAGGCTTTTGAAGAGAGTTGCCTTTGGTATCGGTTTTGCCTCCGAGGGTACTCGAAACTTCTCCATTGCAATCGAGGTACTAAGGAAGACTTTGGTTGTGCGTGCTAATGGAGAGTTGGAGCCTATATCTCTAGAAGTGCTCGGTCACGAGACTAATTCTACTCATGGTTCGAGACTTGAAGGTCCCGTAATGATATGTTGGCATAAGAAAAGAGGTTGCAAACTTTGTGTAGTAATATCTACGTGCCATCGGTGGAAGACCAAATATCGAGAACCAGAAGGATTCTCCAACTACTTCTAAATTCTACTTGGAAGTGGGAGCAAACGACTAAGGGCTTCGTGTCCGGTTTGCTAGCTTTAAGGAGAACCTGAGAGAGAGTTTAGGGGTTGCTCGTTTAACGAGTTAACCTATTTTCTCTTAGCATGGCAGTTCGATGACTTTCGAGAGCTTTGTGGGTTGGAGGAGAGATCCTTCGAGATGAACTTCGTTCCCGGTTCGACCAACACTTTGCTTTAGGACCCGAGGACAGGTCCTTTTGAAGTAGGCGAGTTTGTAACATCCCGCTCGTCCAGCCGTACAGGTACGCAGTTCGAGAGTGCTATGTGCGCATTTAAATTATTTTAATTACACTAGTTACGTGTTTATTATATCGTTTATGTAATTTATTTGAATTATATTTGAACTTTAATTGAATTATTTGAACGTTTTTATCCTTTTTACGTCGTTTTTAATCCATTGTAACCCGTTTTCATTTCTAACTTTCGTGATTATGTGATATGCCTGATTTATACGTGTTATGAGTGTGTTTTTATGTTCGTTGCATGATTTTGTGTTCGTTTCATACGGTTTTCGAACCGTTTTATTTGTTAAGGGATTCGAGGGCCTAACTCGTTTAGCGCACCTTGGGTTCCAAAGAGCGTAACTTGAGCTCGGGAATTCGGATTCGAATTCAGGAAGAGGTTTCAGACTTGTAACGAAGAATGGAAGCTATAGAACCTAACCTTGTATTTTTCTAAGCCCATTTGGTTCCCCGTATTTCACCCGTATCGAGCCTCGCGTGTAATTCCAACCCTTCTTGACCATTTTGAGCATAACTTATTCATCCTTTGACCAAATTAACTAAATTTTGAACCTAACTAACCCTAATTAACCCCACTATCATCCCTTAACCTCCCCCATTTTATCCCAAATCAGGAAGGAGAAGGAAAAAGGGATTTTTCCCCTGCTACCCGTCACTCCATGAGAAGGAAGAGGAATAGTGTACAATTTCCAAGTTTTGGCCTCAATACTCGATCAAATCGCCTCAAATTCGAAAGGTTAGTCCATGAATATATTCTCCATCTTCTTATATTTAATTTGATACCTTATTTGCTCATTTTCATGGAGAGATGATCTTGTTTTGGCTAGCATGATGAATAGTTAGGTCATTTGTTAAAAATTGGAAGAACTCATGCCATACTTGCTTCAATCGTTGAATATATGAATGATAAATGATCTCATGACATTATTATATGATAATATGATCTGAAATTTGGAGGAAATTCGCTGAAAATTGATCCACCATTTTTATATTTTGAGAAACTTGAACATGAAGATGATTTATGGTCTTTTGCTTGCATTCTCGTTTCCTCTTCGTGTGCTGCATGTTTACCTGCTGTTTTGCACTCATTTGGTTGCCTTTTCCTTGGCCTTTTGCTGCTTGAAGTTACTGCTACGCTGCTAGGGTTGGAGAGGAGAAAATAGAGCTAGAATTCTCACCATTTTCGGACTGTTCAGTGCGGTCGCGCCCGCGACCTGATTTTCACCAAGTTTCGACTTGAACAGTGCTGACAGGCTGCTGGAGGAGGTGGTCACGGTTGCGACCACCGGAGAGTGGTGCAACCCCATTTTGGCGCAGTTTCGAGTAGGTGTTGCTGCGTTGTTCCATTTTTTGTTTCTTTCGTGTTTTATTTGATTTTCTTGCTTCTTTCTTGTCTTGTATACATATATGACTTGTTATATTATATGTTACGTGGATACTTGTGAATTAATTACACGAATTCGATGCTCATACGTGAAATATATGGCCTAAAATGTGTTATATATTCTTCAACGTGCGTGTATGAATCAATGTGAAGTTTGATTGCCTCTTGTGATATTTTCTTGCTTCGTTTGTGATATGCATGCAATATTGACATGATGAACTATGTGTTATATGTTGCATTACGAATTTATTATGTGAATTTGGTGCTCTTACATGCAATACGTGCCCTAATATGCATTCTATATTTTCTAACGTGCGTGTATAGCTTGATATTTGTCTATGTGACTTCCATGCACTTGCATGTATTTTCCTACTATTTTTATGACATGCATGCATCTCTAATGTGTTATATAACGTGTTATGTACGTTGTGTGAAATTGGTGGAGTTATTCTACGTGAAATATGTGAATATGATTTAATATGAACTTAAGTGACCTTCTACGTGCATGCATGCATTAATATGACATTTCCTTGTCTTGCATGATTTTTCCCTTATTTCTTTTAGAGTGTGCATGCATATCTATCATGTTATATGATGTGATGTGCTTGTTATATAATTTTTATGAATTCGTTTAATGTGAAATATATGACTTATGAAGTAATATGATTCAATATGGCTTTAAATGACATAATTGACATCTCATTGCATTCCTTATGCATCATTTGCATTTGTCGAGCATCTAATTGGTACATTTCGAGTCTAAGGTTGTCTTTTGTTCCTTGCTTTGTCTTTAGGTTCGTTTCGTGGGTGACGAGGAGGTCGTTTAGAGGTGCTTTGGTCCGTTTCGTTTGGTTTGGTCGACAGGTGAGGTTTATTTCTTTTAGTTAAAACGACCTACAACCCTACCTGTATTTTGAGCCTGCATGCGAATTACGTATATATATACATATATACTTAGATATGTGTATGATACGTATTTTGTGGGATTTGTCCCATTTGCAATGAAATCATTGAAAACACTTTTATATATACGTAACCTATTTTACGTTTGTTTGATTTGAAAAAGGTTGTTGTGTGTGAACGATTTTGAAATAGCGAGATTACGACTTTGAATTAGAAGTCGAAAAATTTTGAAATTTTGAAATTTATAAAATTATGACTTATGATCTTTGAAATGGGCTCGGGGAAGTGGTATGTGATTCTCGGGTCGACCATGGGGTCACCGAGCTCTCTCATCAACACAACCCCAATTTGATGTAGGGAAATTCGCCCATCCTCGGGAGTTCGAGGGGAAGGCGGTTTCTCGAAAACCGATGGTTAAAACCCGTCGGGGAGTGGGTAGGATCCCCCGACTCAAACTTTGACGAGAGTACGGGGTTGACGGAGCGCTTCCGCATCCCCAACCGGAGAAGAAGGATTGATTATGAATTTGGTATGTTTTCCGTTTTGATTATGATATGAAAGAAGTTAGGTGGGTTTGAACTCGTTCTCGCTGAGTTATTTTGATTCCGATTATGAATATGGTTCGTGAAACGGGAATGGACTTATAATTTCTAAAATTGGTTGATTTTGGCCTTAGGCCCTAAACCTTTTATTTATATGTATTATCACGTGATAAAATGTTTTAGATTGCAAAAACCACGCCCCAGTTCATGAACTTTCTAATTTGAATTTGCTTTGCTCTTACCTATATGTACATGTGCGTGGGTTAGCCCCCTCACCAGTCTTTAGGACTGACCCCTCCTCGTTGTTTTCTTTTTCCCCTTTTGTTTCCTTTGAGTTGCAGGTTCCAGTTTTGAGAAGTTTGTGCTAGGCAGCGGTCTTCTTTCGAGTTTTGGGTCATTTAGAACGTTTCATGCATTTTACTAAGTTTATTGTATACTTTCGAGCTTGTGAAGGCATGTATATGATTATGAATTCAAATTTGGAAATATTTGTGTATGACTTGACTCGTTTCATTTTTGCATATTTGATTCTTATGCTGAGCATGTTTGTAAATATGTTTGAATCCTGGGCTTCCGCATGCAATGTTTGTTTATTTTGCGCACTCTGATTTAGGGTCTAGACCGCCTAGCATAAGAGAGATTTTTTCTGTCTCCCGTTCACCGTAGTTTAGCACGTGTGCGGAGTTCCCATTTCGTTACACATGTTGGGCTATGGTGCGGGGGATGTAGTGCTCTGTGCTCCGGGGTGCTACATGTAAGATCATAGCTCACATATACAACACACCAAACTCACAATACATAACATATAACATACCATACAACATGTACATAACACATAGGGATCAAGAACGTGGCAGGGAAAGAGCAAAATGGGCAAACAAACGAACGAAGTATGAAAACACAAGGCCTGGGGGACTGAAGACCGTTAGTCCCCATCCTTCACAACTCCACTAACGGCCGTTAGCGGGTACAGGAGCCTCAGGGGTGAGTAACGGCCGTTAGGTACGGCTATACCTAACACCCATAACGGCTGTTAGCTCGCCCCTGCTTCGTCTTCTTCGCAGAAACCCTACACAGCCACAAAACCACTCTTAATCCTAACCAAAGCTAGGTAACACATTAAGGCAAGTTTAGGTAGCAAATATACAACCATTTCATGCAAAAATCTGGGCTAAACTTGAAGATATATATGAGGGTAAGTGCAAGACATAATTCCATCTTCGTTTTCATGCTAAAAAGCTTCAAGAACATACATGGTATCTCAAAATTTCCTCAGGTAGCATACAAAATCAGTTCATATGATCACTCATGGATGACTTAAGATTAAATAGGATGCATTAATTCCAAACAGAACACAGGAGATATGCAAATTCATCACAAAGTCTCTAAACCCTTACTATTCACCCTATATGCCATAGAATGCTCAAACATGGATGAAATCTTGCAAACCTATAGTTAAAATGATCAAAAAGGGATTTAGAGCACAAATATTAACTTACCTCTTGAATTAGGAGAGATTTGATCAAGGTTTGAGCTCAAATTTTGGAGAGATGAATAGTTGCACTTCATTCTCCTTCTTCTTCTCTTGTTCAGACTTTGGGGCTGATTTTCTCTATTTTTGGTGTGAGACTCGAGATTGGCTGATGGGGGAGAGATATAGGTGTAAGTGAGTGGAATGTGGGCCCAAGAATTGGTCAAAAAGAAGTTGAAATGAGAAAGTTATGGCTATTTTAGTCAAAGGTTGCAAATCTATCACACGGGCTCGATTCGGACGAAATTCGGAGGATCAAATGGGCTTAGAAAAATATGAGGCTAGGTTTCTTGTCTTTCTTTCTTCGTTACAAGTCTGACGGCACTTCCAGAATTTGAATCTAAATTCACGAGCTCGAGTTACACCTTCCGGGACCCAAGGCGCGCTAAAACAAGTTAGGCCCTCAAGTCCCTTACAAATAAAACGGTTCAAAAACCATATCAAACGAACTCAAAATCATGCAATGAGCAATTAAATACATTTATAACATATATAATTCATGCATATCACATAGTCACAAAAATCAAAAACTAATCCGAACTCAAACGGATCAAAAACGAGTCAAAAGGTTAAAAACGTTCAAGTATTTAAACACATACTTAGCAAATAATTCGAATAAATTCAAGAATAGCAATTAAACATTATAATAAACATGTAATCGTATAATTAAATAATTTAAAAGCGCAAATAACAATCTCATTACAACGTACCTGTACGACCGGACGAGCGGGATGTTACACAGTCAGGTCAGGGTATAGGGCGGATAAGAGAAGATGGTTGTATACAAAGAAGATAAGAGATCTTTTCCCTGTTGAGATGGCGGGAAGTAACAAGGGAGAAATTGAGGCACTTGTAGCATTCAAAAACTTTCAAGTGGAGGCCAGATTATATTGAAGAGGCTAACGAGGACAATCACACATGTACTAAGGAAAAGAAACTACATAAACTGCCGTATTTGGTGACGGTGTCATTGGAGGAAAATTCCACTGAACATTAAGGATAGGGACATCATTTAAGACAACAATAGCGAAGCAGAAGGCTCTACAATTCACTCTACTCAGAGTGTCGAGTGAAACGGTTTAAGATCATTTGAGAACCCGAAGATTCGAGTGAAATACCAAGGAGGTGAATTTGAACAGGAAGCTGGAAGCACGGCCTATTAAGGATCTAATCTTCTGTTCAAGTTAAAGAAATTGTCAACCTTAACTTCACTGCCACGGTGAACGGTACACTAAGCATTCATGGCATTTGCACACATGCATCGCATGAGTGATTATATTTTATTTTGCTTGATGGATGTTGTATTGATTTTAATAACATGGCTATGATTTAATTCTTCATAACTTCAAATTTATTATTCTTTGTGAACTCCTATTAAATTGAATGAATAACCTGCATATGTGAATTAGTCATGCCTACGTGTTTAAATTTTCTTAATTGCTCACTAACCCTTCATGTACATACGTATATACTGCAATATTATTTTACAGGGATTCCATCGTGATATCCCCCTTGAGTTGAGGTATGGATGATGAATATATACTCTAGGGACACCGATATCAGTCGTGTAAAGGTACACTAACGTGCATCACATGTTTTGCATCAAGTGTTACTCGGATGTGTGTATGTATGAATGCTGAGTAAGTGAACTTATGTGCAAGAGAGTTGCTGAGATCTCTCTATTTATGTGATAGAAAGATGTTGGATTCTTTCTAAGTTATGTGAGCAAGAGTTGAAGACGGCGGGAATTACCTCCGCCACTTCGCCGACGGATTTCGGTGTCCTCTGGCGTCGGAATTGTTCGATTTTTAGATGGGCTTGTAGCGCGACATTCCGGCGACCATTTCTGGAGCAACGGCGTGGCCAACGGACTGGCGACGGAGGCTCACGAGCCTCCTAAAAGTCACGTCGGGCGGCAGTGCTATTGTAGCTCGGCGAAACTCGTCGTTCCGGTGACCATTTCCGACGGACTTCAACTGTTCCTGACGTTGTCTACCCTCCTGAACTCATTTTCGGCTTCAGTTTGGTCTGAAAATGGCCGTAGGTGGCGGTTCTGGCAAGACAGCGACGTCACGACTTTGACGGCCAATGGGGAGCTTTTCCGGCGATCCTTTGGCAACGGTGTCTTCACAAAAGATTTTCAACTCAAAGAGATCGACCTTTTCACATTGGCCTCGACTCAAGAATCAACCGTTTTGGTGGTGGTCAGTGGCGGTCAAACACCGCCATCTCCAGTGACTTTTTTCGGTAATTACCTTAGGCGTTACGAAGTACTCGACGAGGTCTTCTCAATGGTATGCTCGGATTTCATTTTCGTTGAGCGGTTTGGATATAATTTCATTTCTTGGCTTTAGGGTTTTGGAATTGAATTGGTTCGGTTTTTCTTCAATTATATCCGATGGGTTGATTATTTTCAGAATTTGATTGAGGGGTTTTGTTGAGCTCGTTGAAATGTACATTTCGCTGTTCACGGGGATTTTTCCGGCCATTAGAGGTGGTAGTCCGGTGGAGGTTCAGCCAATTCCGATGGCGGCGTTCCGACGCCCTTCGGACAGTAGGTCTATTTCATTGTGGTAAGTCCAACGCCACTTTCCGTTTATCAATCGGATGCTTGGTTGATTTGTTATGAATTTTTGAAATTATTGTATTTTATTCGTTAATTGTTTTTTATTGTAAAATTCGATCATGTATGTACTATGAATTGAAATTATGAGTTGTATGATATTTGGAAATATGATACGATGTATGAAAGCTTGATTCGTGATTTATTGAATTTATTTGCCTCGTTTTATGCCTATTTACTTGAGAATATTTCTTGTTTAAGGGGTGTTAGTGTAATTTTAGAAACTAAATTGATTATGACATCATATGAAACCTATGAAGTAAATTATGAAAAGATACGTTGTATTTAATTTGAATGAATTGTTTAAGTATGGTAATTGTTAATATATTGTGAAATATGCCAATATGTATTTATGTATAAAATTGTTATGTAATTCGCGTTTATCCTTTCGAGACTTGACGCATGATAGGAATTAAATTCCTAATGTCTTGATTATTTTATGTAATTGATGTTATGAATTTTGTAAGCTATGCATCTCTCGATATGTAATGTAAATTGTAATATGATATGAATGACTTGATTGTATAAATTTGGATTATATGTTGCATCATTTGTATTCGTGAGCATGGTCGTGCGTCTTTGTGGTTGTGGTTTGAGTTTGAGTTTTGTGTTCTGTGTATTCAGTTGTTTAGGGGTTTCTTCAGGGAGTGTTTGTCGTCTGTTTAGGTTCCGGTGGGACTTCTTGGCTTGTGTTTTCTGTTCTCGTCTGTGTAAGGTGAGATTTTAGGACTTTTGTTTAGTTAAAGCGACATATAACCCTCTGTTCTCGTTTTCAAGCCTGCATGCTATTATTCTATTATATTTATATAATAGATATGTGTTTATAAGATATGTTTATGAATTTGTTATACGATTAAAGGTTTTCAGACTATATATACAAGGGTATGTAAGCTTGAAAATATTTTGCAACGAGGCTATGCTCCAAACCATGTGTCTTCATGCCAACTACGGATTAGGATGACACGGAGAGGTATGTTTATAGCATATGCTAAGTTGAAAGGTATGGTATGTCTGATAAGGTAAGTAAGTTATGATTATGATTTGATAAGTATGATATGTAGCGAGTTATGATTTGATATGCTCTTTTCAGATTTGCTGGGCCCCGGAGACGTGGATAAGAGAGACCCGGGTCGGCCATGGGGTCGCCGGTTATCACCCCTTTCCGTGTTCTCCATTTGAAGTACTTACGCGCAACTCTTGGAGGTTGAGGAGGCGTGGTGCTTTGAGCCCTCGGTGGATATATAACCGGGGGAAGGCACAATGTAGGTTAGCTACCCCGTGTGTATTCGTATTGGTTGTAGTGAGGGTTTGCTCCCCGAACTACTTTGGTGTTGGGGTTGGATTGTTATGTGATATTTGCTTGTTTTCAGTTTTGATACGTATGATATGATATGGAAGTAAGGTTGGGAACTCGTACTACCCCGGTATAATATATGTTCTGTTATGTTGATTATGAAATGGGATAGGAGCTTTCTCTTTTGATATGTTACGAGTATGTCCAGTCTGTTATGTCTGAATAAGTATAAGTATATGTTTGGTTTGAAAATGGCTTTGGTATGCAAAACCCTACTCCTGGTTCATAACCTTTCTTTTGATACGTGCTCTGCTCCTTATTATGTATAGTGTGTGTGTGTTCAGCACCCTCAGTCAGTCAGTGGACTGACCCTCGCCCCACCTATGTTTTTAGTTTGCAGGTGCAAGTTGTTGGAGTTCGAGCTAGGCGGCGGTGTGTCGTGTCGGTTGAGTCAGTGTCGTTTGTTGAGCTTGTTCAGTGTTTCTGTTTCGGTTATGTTTGTAATTTATAATTGTATATACTCTGTACAGGTTTATGCATATGGATTATGTGATTGGAATTCGGGATAAGTTTCTAGGGCCAGTTGAACTCGTATTTATTTTATGCACTTATTTGATTGTGGTTATTTCGGGACAGGGTTCTAGGACCAGTTGAACCCGTATAGTTGATAACGATTGAATTGATATGAGTGATGTTTTAAAGTTTTTGAAAATTCATTTTCTTTGCTTGGCGTCCGCTTCCAGGTTTTGTTTTCTCTGCTGTATAAGGTCTAGGTACCGCCTAACTTAGGCCGGGTCTTGCCTGTCTCCCGTTCGCTACTGCTTGGTTCGTGTACGGATTTCCCATTTTGTATGCAGATTGTGCTTTAGTGCGGGGGATGTGGTGGCCCAGCATTACGGACGCTACAAATACCGTGCATAGTACAAGGCATATGCTAGTGTTGTTATTTAGAAGGCACGAACACGGCCAAATTTCGGTTCGTGCAGTGTCCGACATGTATCGGACGCAGACACGCCCCGGACACGGCTCCGACACGTGTCGGACACGGTTGAAACATGTCCAAAATAAAAAAAAAATAGAAAAAATTAGGACAACGTGTCAGACATGGTTGGACAAATTTTATAATTATACAAAGTTTTTTAATATTTTGAGAATTTTTTGGGAGGAAACTGAAATAACAAAACTTATTCTAGTTTTTAATTATACATACTTTTATAAATATTTTATTTTACATAGATTATACTTATAAAACATTTTTATTTTTATATAAAATATTTTTATTTACATATAAAATATATTTATTTATATAGAATATAGTCGTGTCGTGTTCTAAAATTTTTAAAAAATCCGTGTCAGCGTGTCTGTGTCCGTGTCGTGTCGTGTCCGTATCGCCATGTCCGTGTCCGTGCAACATAGATTATTATATATTTGAAGGTTTTCAAAGTATTTTATTTCAAAGAATAATGTCGAAAACCCTAACCTAATCTCGTACGCCTTCTATGAGTCAGCCGCCACCTGCGGCAGGGCGATGCTCCTAGGCGGACTTATGCTGCCGCGACCATGACAGCAAAGCAACCCATAATCCCACGCATGGGTAAACTGCATATCTTCAACAAAGACCCCGAACGAAAGGCATACGGTACAGTTTCAGAACGGAATGGGATCCCGCACATACAGCTTTCTGACGAGGAAATAGATGAACTATCCAAGCCTTTTAGGTTTGCGCTGATCGGAAAGTTTTCGCACGGGTATCCGACCATGGCCCGACTTCATGAACTCTTCATGGAGTTAGAGCTTAAAGGAGAGTTCAAATTAGGAGTTATGAATGTCAAACATGTCTTAATCAGATTAAGCTGCGAGGAAGATTACTCAAAAATCTGGTTACGACGTATTTTGAATTTCGATGGTTACCCGATGCGCGTTCTTAAATGGACACCAACGTTCAACCCTAAAGTAGAATCCTCGATTGCTCCGGTATGGATCAAACTTCCATCACTGAAGACACAATTCTTTAACCCGGACATACTTCATGACTTCGTTTGTCAAATAGGCGAGCCGCTTGGATATGATGATGGGACGTTTGATTGCAATCGCCCAGATTATGCACGTGCTTACATTGAGCTAGACTTGTTAAAGCCATTGAAAACGAAGATAAGCATCGGCTTTAATGGCGGAACCTTAATACAGCCTGTGGTCTATGAAAGGTTACCGGCATACTGCCGACGTTGCTTGAGACTAGGCCATGACAAAAAGGATTGCCATGATACCCTCGGCATGGATGTGTCCGATGAACAAACCGATCTAAGGCAGATTATCCAAGAGAAGAGGGACTCTAACGCTAAACAAGTAGCGGGGGAAAAAAAGTCAAACATCCAACAAGGGGAATCGTCGGAGGACCCTAATGAGCAACCTAAAGGGACGCAAAAGAAGAGGCAAGTGGAATCACTGGAAAAGATCTGGAAAGAAAAACCCCAACAGAAAAGTACAGAAAATTTGGACAAGAACAAAGACATAATGGTCCAAACTTCTGCCTCTGAAACTGCACAAGAGAATGTCGATGCAGCACGTGAAAAGTCACAAACCGATACGGAGCTAGATAATGGAAAATCAAGGCAGGAAGAGGATCAAGAATCAGATCAGCTAAATTCTGAGGAGGATAGAGACATTCAAAATGAGAGTGAACCGGACAAGGAAAATTTGGGAATGGATGGTGAAACCATGGAGGAGCTCAAGCAGCTCGCTTTGTATAAACCGATTCACTCAGAAGGAGAGGAGCTAGCGGACGAAGGCTTCACACCTGTGGTACAAAAGAAAAAACGGGGCAGACCCCCAAAGACTAATAACCTGGCCTCTAAAGGAACGACACAGTCGTTGGCCATTAAACAGGTGATATCATGATCCAACACGGTATGATTTGGAATATAAGAGGGTTGGGCAAGACGGATCATCGTCGGACCCTCAAGTAATACTGTAAACGGAATAAGTTTAAATTTCTTGCTATTCTTGAACCTATGATTGATTTAGATAGTAGATTTATGTGTCGTAAATTTAATTTTCATAATGTGATTAATAATTGCTCTAATCATATTTGGTTTTTCATGTGCGAGGACTTAGAGGCTGAAGTGCTTAAAGATGACAGGCAGTTTTTACATCTCCGTGTTCGGTAGAAATCGAGTAATCAGGTGTGCCTGCTCACCATCGTCTATGCACGTTGTAATACGGTTGCTAGACATGAAATCTGGGATTACTTTGTTCAGCAAGATCTAAGTGGAGTTCCTTGGATCATTGGAGGGGATTTTAATACAGTTACTTCCCTTAATGAAACTAAAGATGCTTTGGACCCTGACTTTCAGTCCATGCACGAGTTTAGTGAATTTATCAATGAATGTGGGCTCATAGAACCTCCTTTTGAGGGCTCTCCATACACTTGGACTAATAAGCGGGTTTGGAAAAGATTGGATAGGGTATTGGTTAATGAAGTGCGGTGTGGGAAATATCCACAGATGCACGTCAAGCACCTTGCCAAAGGGTCGTCGGATCATTGCCCATTGCTGCTGCATATGAATGATGATACACCTACACACCCAGTGGCATTCTGCTTTCAGGAGATGTGGCTTCGACATCATGATCTCAGGTGGACTGTTACGGAGAATTGGCGCCAACCGATTGGAAGCATTGGACTAAGAAAACTGTCTGATAAACTTAAACGACTGAAAACTCACCTGAAATGGTGGAATAAAGAGCGTTTCGGGAATATTTTTGACAAAATTAAGATCGCGGAGCAAGAAGAACTGGAAGCTGAGCAGCAGTTTGATAATGATCCCAATGATGAGAACCTTGCTAATTGGAATAGAAAGATTGCAGAACGGAAACGATGCCTCTCCATGGAAGAGGATTTTTGGTGACAGAAATCAGCATGCCGGTGGACTGAAGAGGGGGAACGCAACACTAAATACTTCCACTCTCTCGTTAAGAAGAGAAGATTCAGAGGTAGAATTAATTTGATAAAGGAAGGTGAGTAGGAGATAACCGACCAAGCTCTTATACGGGAATCGACAAAAGGCTATTTTCAGGACCTTCTCACAACAGCGGATTTTCCGAATCTGGAGGGGAATTCTCTAGAGCATATTCAGAAAGTTTTGACTGATGTTGACACGGTTGTGTTGGATAAACAACCTACGCGAGATGAGATTAAAGAGCCAGTTTTCACGCTGAACCCGAGTAGCGCAGCAGGGCCTGATGGTTTTAGTGCTATCTTCTATCAATCATTTTGGGACAGTATTGAAGATGATGTGGGGGGGCGGTGTTGGAGTTCTTCAATGGAGCTAAATTACCGATGGCTTACACCGCAACTTCTGTAATCCTCATCCCGAAAAAAGATAATCCGGCACACTGGAATGACTATCGGCCTATTAGCCTTTGTAATGTCTCGAATAAAATTATCACCAAAATTCTAAATACAAGGCTTACTATGGTGCTCCCAAGATTAATCTCTAACAATCAAAGTGGCTTTGTTCATGGACGGGTGATAAGTGATAACATCCTGTTAGCTCAAGAGATGGTGAATGCGCTGGATAATAAAAGTCGTACGAAGAATGTTATACTTAAGCTTGATATGGCTAAGGCTTATGATAGACTAGAGTAGGGATTTCTTTATCAAATGCTTCTAGCTAAGGGCTTTTCACACAAGTGGGTTGATTGGATCCGGAATTGTATTGGAGAGTGCTGGTTTTCGGTTCTGATCAATGGGGAATCTTCAGGAATATTCAAGTCCTCCAGGGGAATCCGACAGGGTGACCCTCTTTCCCCATCTGTATTCGTTATTGCTTCTGACTATCTTGCGTGTTTGTTGAACAGGTTTATGGAGGAACAACCGCGTGCGAGGTTCAGAACTTCTGCGGACTTGCATGTTTCACATTTATCCTACGCAGACGACACGATGGTCTTTACTAATAGCAGAGCTCTTTCCCTGCAGGGAGTGAATCATATCATTAATACTTATGAATCTATATCAGGGCAAAAGATTAATACTAATAAAAGCCTTTTTGTTGTAGGTAACAATGATACGGGTGCTGCCGAGGAGGTAAAAGGAACTTTTGGCTATGTGCAAGCGCAATTGCCTATTATCTATCTTGGAGCGCCACTGTACAGGGGAAGGAAAAAAACTAGTCTTTATGACGATCTTATCGGCAGAATAAAAAGTCGAATAAATGGATGGGAATGTGTTTATCTTTCTCATGGTGGAAGATTACAGCTGATCAAGTTCATTCTGCTTGCTCTCCCAACTCATTTATTCCAAATTATTGAACCGCCTATGTCCGTCATTCAGAAAATTGAACTAATGATTAACAGATTCTTTTGGGGCTCACGTGATGGTAATCGTCGGCTTCATTGGACGAATTGGAAACGGATTTGTTACCCGGTGGAAGAAGGTGGTTGAGGGATAAGAAATCTGGGAGATATTGTGCGTAGTTTTACTCACAAACTTTGGTGGCGTATGAGGACAAATGACTCGCTTTGGGCTCGGTTTATACGGAGCAAGTATTGGAAGGATACTCACCCTAAATACGCACCTGTGATGAGCTATCACTCGACTGTGTGGCAGCGGATAAGTAAAGCTCGTAGGACCGTGGAGGCTGAGATATTTTGGTGTATAGGGGAAGGGAATGTTGATTTCTGGGAAGACTCATGGTGCATGGAGAAACCGCTCGCTGCGAACGTCCTCGGACCTTTCCAGAAGATGCAAGTTAAAGAGTTCATTAGAGATGGAGCTTGGGACAAAACCAAACTGCTGCAAGTGGTTGATGAGGAGATGGTGAATGAAATATGTGACATACACATACTTAATGGACAAAAAGACAAAGCTATTTGGAGTGGGAGCAAGGATGGCAATTTCTCATTACGTTCTGCTTGGGAGAAAATTATATGTACCTCTATGAAATCTGATATGTATAGATCAGTTTGGTCCATGAACCTCACCCCGACCATAATGGTATTTTTATGGAGGCTACTTCACGATTGGATCCCTGTCGATGAACGGTTACATCAGAAAGGAATGGTTTTTCCATCAAAATGTGTATGCTGCAAGGATCAAGAAACTCTAAGCCATCTCTTCATAAATAGCAAAAAGGTAAGAGCAATTTGGGAGTATTTCGGAAATTTGTTCAATGTGCAGGTGCCTTATACAGATTCCGTACATGTGCTTCTTAACACATGGATCTGATCATCACCGTTTAGCGCTAGAAAACATGTAAGGATTATCGTTCCGGGGCTGATCCTTTGGTACGTTTGGACGGAGAGAAACAAAAGGAAACACCAAGGGAAGAACTTTTCAGCTTATAACATAAAGTGGCAGGTGCTCCTTCATCTCTATCAACTCCAGCAAGTTGGTATGCAGCGTGACTGGTGTAAAGGGGATGCTGGAGTGGCTGGGAAGCTTGGAGTGATCTTGTCAACTCCAAAACAGTCAAAGGCAGAAATTGTGAGATGGATCAAACCTGCTCATGACCAAGTGAAACTCAACACAGATGGATCGGCCTTTGGAAATCCTGGCCAAGCTGGAATCGGTGCTGTGCTTCGAGACCACACTGGTAAAGTGATAGCTGCCTTGAGTGCAGGTATAGGTACATCAACTAATACTCACGCCGAGCTTGTAGCATTGGTACGAGGTATCAAAATGGCTTCTAGATTTGGCTTTCAAGTAATTTGGGCTGAGTTGGATGCGAAAGCAATCATCGATATGGTGTGTAGAGGTTGTGCGGGAGATTGGAAAATGCAAAAGCTCCTAATTCAATTCAAGGAGCTAACTAAAAACATACACATTGAGGTAAGCCATATTTATCGAGAAGGTAATATGGTGGCGGATTACTTGGCGAAAGAAGGTGCCTTAAAACAGGGTCAATGGTCCTTTCCGGAATCTGAGTTGATGACCCGCCTTCGAGGAATAATTCGTACGGATCAATGGGGACTTCCAAATATTCGTATTAGATGATGTTTAAACTTAAATCCGCCGTTGTGTTGCCGCAACTGAGTCTGGCAGGTAATGGTTTTTGTCACTCGTATTATGCTGTCAAAACTAACTCACAAGAACATATTTGCACTAATAAGCCGGGTCGAGATATGTGTAATTGGTTGCAGGCACCTCTTTACAACAAGTATAATTGGACCAAATATTCTGTCGGTGAGAGAAGGTATAATTACTTAAACACCATCAACCACATGATTGATTATAATATTAATGATTACAATATTAATGATATTGTTGATCACTCTGGGTCAAGAAATGGTACTCTGTTTTTGCAGGTTTATAAACACATTAGTGACAGCTTATGGACGTGGATTGGGGAAGATGACATTTCCCTTTGGGGAATATTATGTAACTTTGGAATTTACGGTGTCGCGCTTAATGCTAAACATAGACCGAACACCAATGTAAATCGTCCCAAGGACGCCATGACGGTGGTTGAGGCCAGACGTTGTTGGATTGGATCGTTGAAGTCCTTGCTGCAAGGCCAACGCCTGTCGCGTTTGATGTCATGAGCAACAGGGATGGCTGCTTCTCTAAAGCTCAGTGGAAGCATTGGAATTTAGGCTCGAAGGATCATTGCTATAATAATGTTACGGGTCACATGTGCCTATTAGATAACAACTATCTGTAGGCTGGGCTCTTTGCCTTATCTAGAATTTTAGACTTATGGATTTATTCTCATTGTACGTATACTTGGTTCGGTTTATTTATAAATGAGGAGAGGGCCTCGCTTAAAACCTCACGGTCCGGCTGACCGGTTCCCCAAAAAAAAAAAAAAAAGAAAAAATGTATGATTTGAGTTTATTCAGTACAAGAAAAAGTGTTTGTTACTACGGACAAATAATCGTAGTAAATGGCCCAAATTCGTAGCAAAAACCCTTTTGCTACGTATTTACTACGAATTTCTGATCGTAGTTGATGTGGGCGTAACAAATATTATACTATGATCAAATGATAGTAGTAAATACCTTTTGCTACGAAAAACTTTAGCTTTTACTACGAACAATAATTCGTAACAAATATGAGAAAACCATTTAATTTTTGCTACAACTATACTATTCGTACTAAAAAATAGCATTAGCTACGATCATAAATCCGTAGTAAAAAATTTCAAATTTAAAAACTAGTATTGAATACGATCAATATCCCGTTGTGAAAAATCTAAATTTGTTTTTATTCTTATAATTTTTATTTAGCATTTATAAAATTATAATTTTATTTTATATTTTACTAAATACATTAATAATCATATCATCATCCAACATAAAAAATAACCCAACGACACATCAAATTATATTCATAGCATTAATTTTCAATATCATTGTCAACATAATAATTTACAATAGGAAAAACAAATCTTTACTAATATAAATTCACAAAAGATTACTATCCTTTCCTGAAATCTTCAAGTAGATGATTAAGAAAAAGAAACTAGTGTTTATCAAGAAAAATGAATTGACTCTATCTTACTTAGAAATCTGCCAATAGATAGTTTGATTTGTGCCTCCGATACCTGTAATAAGAAATAAAAAAACTAACCTTGTAAATGATGATTCTAAAGAAATATGTTATTTTAAAATTGCAGCTCAAAAAACAAACTTTACCTTTGTATCTGTTATAAATGTCCATAAGATGCGGTATGTCTTCCAAATTCGGTAGCTTATCATCAGACCAATACAAATCAAAAGCAGCGTCAAGATCCCACTGATGGAGTGTCAAATATCTAACAGTAAGTAGTTCACTGCATCCAAAATTAAGAATAAAAGGTTAAATACAAAGCAAGACCACGCTCACTACCACGCCACACTTTGCAATAGTTCAAACATAGCATGAAACTCTTTTAGCTCATTTTTTGGCAAAAATAAGATGAAAACATGAAATATCAACAAAATTAACTAATACTTCAATGACCTGAAGTGCACCAAAAAAAACTTCAACGACCTGAAGCACTACATCAGCTTGACAGAGCCATAAGGTGAATATTAGAGCTTTTATATAGGTCCTACTAACTTAGGAAATGGAAGTGTGATATGCTTAATATGAATCAAACAAACAGAAAATTCCACTTCCAATATTCCATCCTTGCAAATGTGTAAAAGCTAGCAAATGACCTAAACATCACCAGCAAAAGGCACGTGATCCTTAAAAAGAAACATAACCCATCCCATCAAATGCAAACAATAACTACACCATTCAACAGGCTTGCCATTTTTCTACATGGAGAAACAACCACGCAAGTAAAAATTAACAAATCCATATTAAACTCTATATACACACACATTCCAAAAAAATTTTTATCGTGAGACACAATTGATTAACTACTTAACATACTCTGATCTCAGTATACGAAAATCAACCATACACAGATACATTCCATTGTGCAACTCACATGACGAAATTGAGGAAATTGCTAAAAATTAAAGTCGATTGTGCTTTATAGTTGGACTACAGTTCATCGAAGAAGGAAAACATTTCTTATAACTAGAATATTTGAGGAGAGGAGCTCTGAAACATAATAAAACTTCATCAAACACGACAAGCATGCTCTTCAGTTTATCAAAAAAAAAAAAAAAAAGGAAATTGAAGAAAGAGACTCGATTACCTGCCCTTGAGCGGTCGTCTATATCGAAGAAAAAGAATGACATCAATAGTTGGTGATCTGTCATTTAAAAGCGCCTAAAAATAGAAACACATGTAAGATTCATTGATATCATCATAATCACACATGTAACAACAATAACCTTAGTTGAAAATAATTTTATTCACGTTTATGGGACACAAGTCAATGAATCTTGAAGTTTACAGTCCAACAGTTTCTCATATTAATAGTATGTAACTTGCAATATCTTATAATTTCCAAACTTCAAAACCTGTATAATATTCCATTTACATGATCTGGCTTGTAACAATGGAATTAAAGTCAATGCAAAGAAAATTAAGAAAAACAAGAAAAGGAAACAGAAAACAAAGTCAATAATATCTCAATCACTAAAGCACTACAATAATTTCCCAGATTCACGATATACATAAATCTCTACATATCGCCACTCTCAGCACCACTTCGATTGAATGCGAAACACAAAAGCCTAATCATAGAACGGGCGAATCGGAGTTGAGGTTTTCTAAAAAATATTAAACTTGGATGTGCTGCAAACATACTATGTACCTTTCATCGCAAGTTCTTCTTAGTTTAGAAAGAGTCCTGACTCCTGAGCCACGAACAACTTAAAACACTAGCATGAATTATTTAATAAAACTAGAATATGACATCCAAATTATTGACATTGCACTTCTCTGTAATTAAGGGCATCCTTATACATTTACTATATGGACGAGATACAAATTGAGAAACATATCTCAATATAGTTAAATGAATAAGCAGAATTATGAATTACTTACCTGTTATGAATTATCTCAATATAAAAGGTGAACTCTCTTGAGTTATGATCCTAACTACTATCTGTTATCCTGTTTGCATAGGGAAATGATCACTTTCAAAATCAAATTTATTTTATTTAATTTTAGAGAAACTTTATATATTAAAGAAGTCTAATTGAATGAATTTTTTTTAGTAGGTTATATAATTTTCATATCCCGGGATTTCTTTTGAGAAGCACTAGAACATTACGTTAATTAATAATGTATTAAATATTAGCTAAAATCATCAACGCCTGCGCCTTAGTAACTCCCTTTCAGAAAGCATTTGTGAAATTACATTAACCTCCTAAAAAAAAAAGCTATTTCGTTTTACAAATGTAATTAAAATCAAAATTTTTTTCTAGCATCACAAATGTGATCTAGACTTGCTTAATTTCATAAAATTCTCAATTCCCAGTAGTTGTAACTTAAGCTAACCTCATTTCAACTTCATCAATAATGTGATCTAGACCTGCTCGAGAACCTTCTATCTGCAACTATACCACCATTTTCAAGAATTACATACACGGTAGAGCTAAAGAATTACGTGACCATGACTTCTTTGACATACATTTAGTTTTCTAAAAATTTTAATAAAACAAGCCAAAGTGCGTGCAACTAGATTTACCATGTATGAGCATCTTGAGCAGAGCAAAGCTTATGCTTGATGAAGAATGGAGCAAAGCAAATATATTTTAATAGATGGGTCGAATAAAATAAGATTTCTATCAGCACAATATGCTAGATTATATCATTGGATTTAATTATCCAGAATGACACCAATACTTGAACAAAGAACGAACCAACTATATAAAAAAAGATGCATTAGACAGTTTTGCAGTTAGATTGCAAGGGATGTGAATTTCAGGAATGAATGAAAATTTCAACTGCTAACAAATTTTTTATTAGAAGTAAATAAGAACAATTAGCAACTTTATCACAACATTATCCCAAGAAAATATGAGTCCAATAGGCTACATTAGGCTTCATGGCATATCGAATTCTTTGAAGAAATCCTTCTTGCATTCTATAATTTAAAAAGTCCTAGCACAGCACCAGCAACAAAACAATTGTAAATTTTCATTACAAGACACTACCTAAATGACAAAAGATTTCTATTTTATATATACATACATATATATATGTTAAAGCTTACCACATCAACTTTAAGGGGACCTTCAGGCCTAAATGTCCAGCATCAGTTATTTTCTCATGCAGGGCTTAACAATAAAAACAAGCATACGTCAATTTCATCTATCCATTTTCAAATTCTTGATATTTGCAAAATGATAATCACCATGCAATACAAAAAGCAATTCTTTTTCTCCAAATATTGATAACTTACTTAGTCGATCAAGTGTTTCTCTAAAAATTGCCAATAGAAATCTGTTAAGATTCTTTTTTTTTTGGTCAAGAAAATCTGTTAAGATTTTGCATTCAAACAAATAATATATAAGTAAACAAATAACAAGTACAGAAATAAATGAAATACGTGACTGAGTAATATATACACACAAATATATTATATATTTGTCCGTATGTATATTTCAAACTAATTCTTGCTCTCCGGTTCTGGCCACTAGTACGTAGCATAAAAATTGAGAAGCCTTGTAAGTGATCTTCATTGGCATCTCGTAGAACTAACATTTATGACAATGCCGAAATGAAATAATGATTATGTTTCTAAACATATATATCCACATAATTCAAAAAAGTCTTACTAAAAGTCTAAAACAAAATAAAACTACTAAGAAAGACTAAACAAATACAGAGAAGTTAAAGTGTTTTTTCTAATGCATGTTCGCCCTACATACAACCAAACAAATTTTTACTAGGACAAAGAAGATGATACAGAAATGTCTAATGGAAAATCAAAACCCTTAGACAAAAGATTGAGCCAAATAAATTACAAAACAGTATTGTAATAGTAGTTATATTCTAATATTCTGAAGCCCATATGAGTAAATTTTTCTGAATTATGGATCTTGTTCTTGTATACAACAACCAATTACTAATTCTCCCATCAAAAGCAAGGTAAGAAAAAAGTATCAAATACTAACAACACAAAGCTCACTTTTACATAGTTTAGAGTAGCTTGCCTAAGAAATTGGCCTGAGACCACGATCGTTTGGTATTTTTTTCACAAACTATACTTTCAGAGGACCCAAATCAGATGTTAATAGAGCAATTAACCCTCCAACCTACGCCATTCTTTCAAAGAGCATACCTTAGCTATCAAAACACAGATAGTTAGAAGGCAACTGATTTATCCATACTTCATCATTCTAAGCTTGTACGATAATACGACATATTAGGGAACCAGATGATTATAGTACTGTATTGATTGTTGAGGTCCAAAACCTGAAATATCACAATCGACCCCCACAATTCTAGCTAAGCCTTACGAAGTAACTCTTAAGATCTAGTACACAATCATTTATTAATATTCCCAAATCGAACATCTTCAAAACAAACCCAAAAAACCGAACCCCCAAATAAGCTAAATTTAGAAACCAAAACCACAATATGAAAATATCAGAGCCAAACTATAATTAGGATTCCCAGATCAATCATCGCAAACATAACGTTGAATTTTAGCAAAGAACTAAATCAAACAACCATAATTCCAGCTGACAGCCAACCATAAACAATAAAGAAGATTAACTAAAGATTCAGAGACTTACGTTTATATCATCGCCAACAGAGTTAAATTTCTTGTCGGGTCATTTCCTCAACCAATACGAGCTGACCTTGTTCATAATCTGATTCATCTTCATACACTAATCAACCAATCCGTTACCCTAGGCTTCGAATTAGAAGAATTACCAATACAGGGCGACGACGGTTGGTGCGAAGCAAGCCGCAACAAAGGCTGGAAATCTGTCATAGCAAAATTCCAATCGATTAATGGCACCACCATGCCAGCCGCTATGGCTGAAAGGGTCGAATTATCAAAGGAATTAGGATGTTGGGGCTGATTCATTGGAGCGCTTAGAGTTTAGGTTGATCGATTTGGGAATGGGAGTGAGTGTGTGACCGTTACTAGATTTTATGACTTTAGTATTTGAAATTTTGAAATTCTTTAGGGGAATTTGGTGCTAAAACTTTAAGACATTATTCAAAATTTCATTCATTTTCATTATTCCTACCAAAAATTTTCAAAACGACGTAGTTTGACTATATTATTTACTACGATTAAAATATCGTAGTAATTACTTGTCATATTTCTTAACTATTTACTACGAACAATAAATTGTCGTACCTTTTACTACGATTAATCATCGTAGCTAAAATATTTGTAGTAAAAATCCTTTTTTCTTGTAGTAATTATTTCTAATTTTGATCCTAATTAATTGATTTGGTGAAGACAAACAAATTAAAGAATTAATTAGCAATTCGGCATTATCATGTGATGGTTTTTAAACTATCTTTCCTATTTTTCTCTCTCTTATTATGTTTGGCTTTCTCCTTGCTTACGTCCTAGTTTTATATAGCTCTAGAGTATGTTTACTTGGGCCGGTGGCTATTAATTGGGGCCAGAATATGAATAGTGATTTTGTGGTTATATTACCCAATAACAGGTCTTTACTTCATAATTTGAACTCCTAGCAAAATAAACAATTTTTGTTTTTTATTTACTTGGTTATATAATTTGCTAATAAATAATATGAATTTCCTAATTTGCTCCTCGAAGTATCCCCCTCTTTAGTTTAATAGAGACATGTGGGTGCAAAATTTTAATTCACCTTTTAAAGAAATTGTTGGTTATTTACCAACTCCTCCAGGGAGTTGCTATATAGCATATCCTTTTCCATTATTTTGTTGGGCTTAAGTTTTATATAAAGCTTTTGAAATTGTGAGGTAAACGCCAAATACAGGGGTGTTATATTAGTAACAACCCCTTTAATGCCCATGTAAACGGATCCCTAGGGTTTCATGAGAGTCCGGTTAGGATAAGTTTACTTGACTAGTTTACTATACAATTTAATTAGTTATTGAATTATAAAAAAGAATGAGCTATGTTATTAATTGATGATCTTGTTTACTTCATTAGATAACACTCTATGTCCGGGAATATTGCAAAAATGGTATACCAACTGTGGCCATTTTGCAATTTTGGTACAATATTTTTTTCGGTAACAAATTTAGCCCACAATTCGAAAAAAGTTGCAAAATAATGCAAATTTTGGCCGGAGCCCATAAAAGTCGTCGGAAATCTGACCTGTAATCTGACGTGGCAAAATTCTTAATTGTGTGGCAAAACTGCTACTGCCACATCAGACGCCACCCTACAGGGAAAATTACAAAAATGGTATACCAACTCTACCGTTTTAGCGAATTTGGTACAATAAGTTTTCCGGTGGCAAATGTAACCCATATCTGTCAAAAAGTTATTTTTTTTTCTTATTTTGAAAAATACATATTTATAAAAAAAAATTCTCTTAAAAAATTCATATTATATATTTAAAAAGATCATATAAGTAATAAAGAATCTAATAAAATGCCAACAAAATGGATTGAATTTTATTTATGATAAATAATAGTTGCTATATTTTAAAATATAAATATTATACTATAATTATAAAATAAATAACTCTTACAAAAAAAAAATTTAAAAAATTAAAGAATAAATTGTTAATTTTAAAATATAAGTATTATATTAAAATTATAAAATAAAAATATATTAAAAATTCATATAGAATAACATAATTATTAAAATAATATTTAAAATTTTATTTTTAGAAAAGAAAAAATACAAGTTTGGTAGAGTAATTATCCCTCCACATTTCAAATTATTTCGTTAATATTTTTATTTTGTAAATATTTATAGATTCAAAGAATTATCATGAATATTTTTATGCTTAAATTACATTAAGAATTTATTATTTTTAATTTATGTATATGATCAATAGATTTTATTCTTGTTTTATATAACATTTAATATATATTTACAATTAATTATTTATTAATTTAATAAATAATAATATTTGTTAATATTCATAGATTGAAAGAACTCAATTTGTTAATAGATATTTGTTCTTACTTTGTAATATATATTTTGTATTTAGGGGAAATATAATATATATATATATATATATATATTATATTTCCCCCAAATATATATATATATATATATATATATATATATATATATTTGATACTAATCGTTAATATAAGTTTTTTTAGAATTAATACAAATTATTTATATTGAAAATACATAAAAAGTCAGCATACAACACAGAAAATACAGATGGAAAATGAACGGAAATATACACACATAAAACATAAGAATATTAAGCATATAATTAATCTCCTTTCAAAAATAAAAATAAAAAAAATAATTAATCTTAGTCTTTGATAATTGAATGACGGATTGTGATGGTGATAGGGAATTTTTCACAATCGCAAGAATTTCATCGACGGAGAACGCCGATCATCACCATCTCCGGCTGCTTTTAGTTGTTCTCCAACCAGATCCCTCACCTCTAACTTAGCGCACCACCACCAAATCCGCGGCCACCATGAAATCGACGCCGACACCAAAATCCTTGCCACCACAAAAACATTTACACGCAAGAATGGGTCTGATGCTGAGGCAGAGGCAGAGGCAGAGGAGACATGAGCAGATCTGAGGGGAAAGGGCGAGTGGCGGCCCTTAGGCCTTGCTACAGTGGAAGAAGAGAATGGTAAGAGAGAGGGAGAGAAGGGGAAGAGATCGGAGGCGGAGGGGCAGGTGGAGGGTGGCGTTTGAAGTATTCTAGGGTTCTTCAATTCATCTTCCTTTTTTTTCAAAGAAAGATTTGTGTATGTTCGGATGAGATGAGCCTATTGGGTTTTCAAATTTTTATTTTGTTTTTCTTATTTACGTGTTTGAATTTATGGAATTATTATGGGTCGGGTCTCCGGTGAAAATTTGCATTAAATTATAACTTTTTGACAGCTATAGGTTACATTTGCCACCAAAAAACTTATTGTACCAAATTCGCCGAAACAGTAGAGTTGGTATACCATTTTTGCAATTTTCCCTGTAGGGTGGTTTCTGATGTGGCAGTAGCGGTTTTGCCACGAAATTAAGAATCTTGCCACGTCAGATTACAGGTCAAATTTCCGGCGACTTTTATGGGCTCCGGCCAAAATTTGCATTATTTTGCAACTTTTTTCGAGTTGTGGGCTAAATTTGTTGCCGAAAAAGATATTGTACCAAAACTGCAAAATGGCCGCAGTTGGTATACCATTTTTGCAATATTCCCCTCTAGTTAATTAGCATAATTTTTCATTTTATTTACTTTACTAAATTACAACCCATTATATAGTATAACAATTACCTTTTCTATTCTTGATAAAAAAATTCATGCACACAACCAAAAGAAAATAGAGAGCAAGAAAATCATTTTATATTATCCAACAAAGTGAGTTATTTAGCAACTCTGAAAATCTATCACGTTCGAATTCCCATGGGCTGTTTTGAGAGTTTATGATAGTCCGAATACTCCGCTAACTCTACGTTAGTTTCTCCTGTTCGAGACTGATGTGTCCCTCTTACCGGAACCCAACACCATGGAAAGCAAACCACGTTTTAATTTTCCATTTTTGGATAAAGGTGACATAACTTTAATTATGATCACAAAAAAGTTATTGAAGGAATAAAGGATTAACAAAGAAAATTAACTATTTTGGACATGCAGGATTTGGTCTACGTAAGTGTCCTGTTTTTTGCAATCTTTTTTAGTATGGAAATTGCCCCTTTTTATTATCTATATTAAAAATATGTCCCCTTTTGGGTAGTGTAGTTTTTTTTTTCTTTTCCGTGCTGCTTGGAGAGCTGCCAATGTCTCGGCGTGTTCCGGTGTGATTTTCCCAAGTTTCCGGCAACTCCACCAACACAGAATTACTCCGCGCCAATCTCTAGCTATCACCCACAAGCCAAACTCCCCTTCATTAACGAATAATGCCGCATCAAAATTTATTTTCACTATACTTGCTTTCGATTTTTGCCAAATTGAAGGGCTCTGTTGGGTACAAGGACTTGCCTCTGCTGCCTTACACACATAAAACGTCTCACAATAATTTCTTGCAGCCATTGCCACCCCCAGGGGGTATAGTTTCTCCGGGTAGTTCCAAGCTAGATTTCTATTCCTCCACAAGCTCCAACAACTAACTAAGAAAAGATCCCCCTCTTTAAAATCCAAACTGCACATAACACCACGCACCCATTCCTTCGCCGAACCACCCCAATTTGACAGAATCGCCAAAGGTAGGTGCGAGAGAGCCCACACTTGCCTGGCAAAAGGACATTCCAAAAAAACATGCTTCGAATCCTCTCTCGGGAACCCACACAAAGAACAAGCTATAGCTTGTGAACATCTTCTTTTCTTCAAATTAACTCCCATAGCAAGCGCCTCCCGACACAATCTCCAACCAATACTTTTAACCCGAGCAGCCACATTCCGACTCCACAAAAAGGTTCAGCAAGATCTCAAAGATGTTTGGCCAGCCGTTGGGGCAATCGAAGAAAGATGCGTGGCGATGTAATAGGCACTTCCCACCAAAAAGATCTCGTTATTAAATTGCCATACCAGTCTATCTTCATTTGAGCTGTCCCTTAATGGAATTTTTAGTATCTCCTCCACATCCTGCTCTAGAAATAACGTATTCACTACCTCTTCATCCCAACCCCCAAATCCTTTCAGAAGGTCCCTCACATGGGTGAAAAGCTCCGCTGCCACCGGAGGACTAACTGGCTTGAAAGTATATTGCCTTGGGATCAGGGGCGGAGCCAGGAATTTTCGGCAGCCGGGGCTGAAAATTCCTGGACGGCAATCGAACTTGATGAAAATTCTACACTATCCATATTGATTTTTTCTTAGTTGGTAATCGAACTTGATGATTCAAGAGAACTTTTCGATCTTTTGCCAAAATATCGATGCATGGTTACAAACTATAACAAACAAAATTTAAACATCATCGATCCAAACGAAAGACCTTCAATTTTGTGAATATTCTACCAATACAACCAACAAGATAAAAAGAAAAAAATAATAACAAGATTACCTAATTGTTTGGAGCCTCTTAAATTTGTCGATGGCATTTGAAAATGGAGGCGTTTGGCCATTTGGGGATTGCCGGACTGGAGCGTTTTAATTTCGGGTGAATTATGGATTATGATTTAGGTCTTTTTTTTTTTTTTTGTTTGAAACGATGATTTAGGTATATTTGAGGACTGATGTGGTTCGGTGGTTGGGGGAGTAACAGAGGAAGGGGATATAATTAAAGTTAGGAGTTAGGATTTCATTAATTTGGGCTTATGGTGGGTGGGCCGTTGGGGAGAGGGAGGTGGGCAATATAAAATTTGGGTTATGTTCCATTATGGTGAGTGGGCCGTGGAGGGGGGCTAACTAAAGTTAGGATTGAATTAGTTTTGATTTTTGTGGGCCGTGGGGTAGTGGGAGGGCTGGAGGGGATAAAATCAAGGCTGGGCTATGTGGTATTGTGGTGGATGGGCTGAAGGGAGGGGGGGGGCGGGCTTTAGGGCTTATATGAAATACTTTTTTATATGGGTGGGGTTGGGGTATTCTGGGGGCGTGGGGGGAGGGGGGGAAGCCCCCCCCCCCCCCCCCCCCTTGGCCTACGCTGGCTCCGCCCGTGCTTGGGATCCGTCTATCTATTGGGAATTGTAGCACCCGGAGTGATGGGCACCACATCCCCCCGCACTGTGAGTCCGGTCCACACATGAAATGGAAATTCCATACATGAACCAAACTCACAGTGAACGAAGACAAAATAAAAATAATCTTGTGCTAGGCAAGACTAGACCCTGTACCAACAGTTAAACAAAGCAAAAGTGCAGAAGTAAGGCAACATGCATTCACAACATAGAATGTAAATACAATTCAAAACAGGAAAGTAAATACAGGTTCCACTATTGGCCCTAGAAACCTGTCCCGAGTTCAATCAATCTGTAAATACAAATGGCCAGTAAGGCCTAATACAATACGGGAAGTGTGTATGCGGTACAATGCAATCCGAACAAGACCAAGACTAAAAAAAAGGACCTCGACCGACTCGCGCCTAACGACCACTGAACCTGCAAGATAACAACTAAAAACAATGAGAGGGAGGGGTCAGTCAACTGATTGAGTGAAGGGGTTACACACGCATATATATATATAGATGCAGGCAATCAAGCAGGCATAATTCTACTGTACGATATTTGTTAATAAAACAGTTATCAGAAATCAAGAATCAATCAATACGTACAGGTGGAATTACGTTCTTACGGGCAGTAAAGTAAACAGGATATACAATGCATGTGTCGATATCCGTAGACCCTCTGTTGATGCCCATTTTACCTTAATAATCCACGAGCTCTGGTGCTGAACAGGGACTGGGGGCATGCCAGAGGTTACGAATATCTATGAATTACAACTTAGGGGACCCGGGGAGAACGGGTATTTATTCCATCTAGGACTCCTCTTTCTCTTATTAAATGACAGGAACAAGATAAGTATACAACTAAGCAAGCAGGAATAAGGATTTTATTACAATTATTTGTAGCGGGAAAATACATGTACAAGATTAACCTCCACACGCCGTTGATGGTCCGGGTAGCTAACCCTCGCCATCCAGGACAAGGTGATCTGCGGGTTCATGACTCTCCAGACCGGAATCCATCTTCCACCAAGCCTCCTGGTGGATATTCGGGTTACTCCAATAAGGTGGGACTTGTGCAAGAGGTCGCCATCGGCCCGAAACCTCCCGGTTCGCTCAATACACAAGCCCCTGGGCCCCAAGAATACTACAAAAATTCACACCGGCTAACCTTGTTGGAAAACGGCAGAGAAATGCGCAACGGAAGTTTTAAAATTTTTTCAAAAGTAGATCTAAAAGACTTGCAATGTTGGTATCGTATCATAGGGTATCTCAAGAAACTCACGTTGATTGAAGCTTTCTAGTGATGTCGATACCGCCTATCGAACACCCTTCAAGCTGAACGTCCCTCGAACGTCCTTCGATTAGATCCCACAGTAGGCAATCCTCCAAAGCGTATCCACACCAGTCTTAGAACACAATCAAGCGAGTGAGAAAGCTAGTCCTATGGCTTGTTTTAGGCTAGGATATTTTACTTTGAAAACGTTTCTTTTATCTTTCTCGAAAACATAACGCTTCAAGAACGTTGGTCTAAAAAATAAGAGAAGCAGCCCCACTAGTATTTATACTAGTGGGGTTCGAACCCTAGGAGACTTCTCCAAGTCTTGTGGAGTTTTATTTCTTGCTCACTAATTAACTCATTTAATTATTAATTTTATTGAAATAATAAGTTCTTAACTTATTCTCCAAGTCTAGCAAGATATGTCTTCTCTCTCCTACAATAGGAAGTTTGACTTTTCAACCTTTACTAATTAAAGTCAAAAGTCAATATTCAATAAATAATTTAATTCCTAATTAATTATTTATTGGGTTAAGTAATTTGAGAATAGTCTTAACAATTAATTCATAATTAATTAAAAGACCAAAATTAATTAATTCTAGAAAAGATTTGTCGTGTGAATTAATTACACGAGTGAAGCCACGTCACAGCCACGTGTGCGTGACATGTGGCAACCACGTAGGCTGCATGACACGTGGCAGTCACGTGTCCTTGACACGTGGCAATGCCCACGTGTTCGTGGCTTTATTTCGATCAACAATTTGATCCTTCATTAATCCAATTAACATCCTACCATAACCCTCGTATTCTGGCATTTGTGTGTGACCCTTTAGGTTCATTATTCAATTAGCAGTGACAGTAATTAATTAATTCCCATAATTAAATGATCACTTCACAGATCACACTACCGTAATCTAGCAATGGGTGTGTGACCTCTAGCCGAATAACGAAATGAATCAAAGAACCTTTCAGTCAATGACAATCAGTGAGATATGATCCTCCTACAACTCCATCTCTCAATCAAGAACTAAGGCATGGGAATATTCTCAGAGCCTTAATATTCTCGATCTTTAAAGTTAAGTTCGTTTCATATCCATTTAGATCTCAATCCAAGAAACCCCCATTTTCTTGATGTCTTGACCTTTTATCCACCTTGACCAAGGGTTTAATATTTAATGGACTACGAACAACTCAATCAGTAAGAGATCATTCTTGTTCTTAACAAGTGTAGGTCTTTTATCGATTCTACTAATTCTACATATGCCACTTGTTTAATCCCAACATAGGTTGTGGTTCAGGTGTCTATATGGCGATACCCTTTTGAACCTATATCAAAGATTACAGAGTTAGCTCATATGAGACATTACAGAATCTCAAGTCTAAGGATTATTAATCACGTCATTGACCTGTGAGATATTTCCTAATCTGGAAGTTTCTTGGAGACTTCCTTTCCCATTTAGGAATGTTCTCACGCGAGACATCTCAGTGATGAAGTTCTTGTAACAATCACCCTTATGTATTATGAACACATCATCGTATGCACTTATCATTCCATGAAACTGAATGATCCTTCAAAAGGACATTATCACATAAGCAAGTCTCAACGGAGTCAAGGTCGACACTCCCACTGTCTATCGGACTCATCTACTTGGAGAAGTTTCTAATCCTCGCCTATGGAGTTAAGAATTTGTTTCATGTGCCGTTCCCATAAGGGCAAAGTTCTTAATGGCTTCATCGGATTAGGGGAGTTCAAAACATGCAAAACACAGTCAACCCAAACAGACATAAATAAGCACATAAAGAAGTGATTGCCTATGAACAAAATCATTTCGTTTATTATTCAAAGACTATTAGTGATTTTACAAAGAATTAGTAAAGCACAAATGCTGCTTTAAGGGCACTATTCCTAACAATCTCCCACTTACCCATCAAAGTCATTCAGGTGCTAATCTAAGTCCCATCTTCTGAAGATGTCCTTCAAAAGCCTGTTGACTAAGGGCTTTCGTAAGTGGATCTGCCATGTTCTCTGCCGATATGACCATTTCAATTTGCACATCTCATCTCTTGATTATATCACGGATTGAGTGATACTTCCTCAAAATGTGCTTGGTCCTTTGGTGAGATCTTGGTTCTCTTACTTGAGAAATCGCCCCTGTGTTGTCACAAAACACTGTAACAGGGTCGTGGATGAAGTTTCTTACCCAAACACCTTCCTTAGCAGCATCGTCTGTAGCTAAGTATTCGGGCTCAGTGGTCGAATCTGCAGTGGTCGCTTGCTTGGAACTTTTCCAATTTACTACTCCGCTATTCAGACAGAATATGTATCCTGACATGGATTTAAAGTCATCCATGTCCGATGCAAAGCTTGCATCACAGTATCCTCTAATGACAAGATTTTGCTGGCCTCCGTAAACCAAGAACAAATCCTTAGTTCTTCTTAAGTATTTAAGGATGTTCTTTACGGTAGTCCAGTGACCTTCACCAGGGTCAGATTGGAATCGGCTAGTCACGCTGAGTGCATAAGCCACATCCGGTCGAGTACATAGCATTGCATACATTATGCTTCCCATTACTGATGCATAAGGAATTTTGTACATCCTAGACTTTTCAAGTTCAGTCTTGGGACACAGCTTCTTCGAAAGAACTATTCCCCGGTCCATTGGAAAATTCCCACGCTTGGAATCTTTCATGCTAAACCTCTTTAGTACTTTATCTATGTAAACCGATTGTGATAATCCTAACATCTCTTAGATCTATCCCGATAGATCTTTATCCCGAGAATGTAGGATGCATCACCAAGATCCTTCATCTCAAATTTGTTCGATAACCAAGACTTTGTTACTTTCATGTCATCCTTCGCATTCCCAATGAGGAGGATGTCATCTACATAAAGTATCAGAAATTGAACCGAGGTTTCCAATTCTTTCTTGTATACGCAGGACTCATTCGGATTTTGAATAAAGCCAAACGATTTGACCGCTTCATCAAATCGAATGTTCCAATTCCTAGAAGCTTGTTTCAATCCGTAGATTGATCTTTGGAACTTACAAACCTTTTGTTCGCTCCCACTGAATGTGAAATCCATGGGTTGCTCCATGTAAATGTCTTCGTCAATGTCTCCATTGAGAAAGGCAGTTTTCACATCCATTTGCCATATCTCGTAGTCATAATATGCAGCAATGGCAAGCAAGATCTGAATGGATTTTTGCATTGCAACCGGTGAGAAGGTTTCATCAAAGTCTACACCTGGTCTTTGAGTAAAATCTTTAGCAACTAATCTTGCTTTAAAAGCTGTCACGCTTCCATCTAATCTAATCTTGCTCTTATATATCCGTTTGTGCCCTATGGGCCTGATCCCATCAGGTGGATCAACTAAGCTCCAAACTTGATTAGAGTACATGAAATCCATTTCGGATTTCATTGCTTCTTTCCACTGTTCAGAGTCCGAATCTAACAGTGCCTCCTCATAAGTTATTGGATCATTATCCATTTGAGATGTTTGGTGGAGGAAACCATACCATCTCTCTGGTTGTCTAGGAATGCGTTCAGAACGTCTTACTTGAGGAGGATTTTCGCGTGTATCACTCTTTGGGATTGGCTGAGGGACGTTACTCTTCAAACTATGCGTGGGACCTTGGTCTCGAACCTCTTCTAGTTCTGCGATCTTGCCTTTCTTTTCTTTAAGGAACGAGTCCTCAAGAAAAGTAGCGTTTCTTGACACAAATACCTTTTGTTCAAGAGGATCGTAGAAATAATGTCCTATTGACTCTTTAGGATATCCTACGAAGTTGCACAAGCTTGATCTAGCTTCAAGCTTATCTCCCATTGTCCTCTTCACATAAGCAGGACAACCCCAAATTCTTAAATAAGAATAATTAGGGATTTTGTCAAACCACATTTCAAATGGGTTTTGGGTACAAATTTGGAAGGAACAAGATTCAGAATCTTAACTGCTGACTCTAAGGCATAACCCCAGAATGAAGGTGCCAATTCAGTGAAACTCATCATGGAACGGACCATATCAAGTAGGGTTCTGTTCCTTCTCTCCGAAACTTCATTTAATTGAAGAGTTCCTGGAGGAGTCCACTGAGAGATAATTCTATTATTTCTGAGATGACTAAGGAATTCGTCACTTAGATATTCGCCACCTCAATCAGATCGAAGTGTCTTAATCTTGTGACCGATTTGGTTCTCAACCTCCTTTTGAAATTCCAAGAATTTCTCAAAGGCTTCGATTTATACTTCATTAAGTACACATAACCAAAACGACTGAAGTCGTCTATGAAGGTTATGAAATACTGATGATTGTTTCTCATTCTTACACTAAGTGGTCCACAAACATCAATATGGATTAAATCCGATACTTTAGTGGCACGTTCCACTTTACCATTAAAGGGAGTCTTGGCCATTTTTCCTTTAAGACATGATTCACAATGAGTTAACTCTTTAAATTCTTTTTCATAGAATGATCCTAAATTAGTTAATTGTATATTCAAAATATTAGTGTCTTTAGTTGTGTAAAGTCTATTAGATAATGTACCAAGCAAAATGGAAGTTTTATTCTTCTTAAGATAAAAGTTTCCATTTTTAGAAAAAGTTTCAAAACCTTCACAATCAAGTATTGGAATGGAAATGATATTACGAATAATAGAAGGTACATATAGGACTTTGTTCAAAACTAAAGTAAAGACACCTAAATCTAATCTACACGTCCTAATGACTTGAGATTGAACGCTAGATCCATTCCCAACCTTCAAGACGCATTCTCCTTCTTCAAGCTGCTGAACCTCATTTAGCATCTGTACATCATTACAGATATGAGCTCCATAGCCGGTATCAAGTACCCAAGAATTAGAATCAATAGATAGATTTACTTCAACAATAAACGCACCTTTCTTTAGAGTATCCTTGTACTCTTGGGAATTCCTCTTCCAATGCCCTTTCTTGCCACAATGGTGGCAAACATCCTCTCTCTGATCTCTTTTCTTCTTGGCCTTTCTCTTTTTAAACCCTCTATCGGGGTTTAAGAGATCCCTTCTTCTTGGGAACTTTCTTCCCTTTGCCTTTGGAAGACCTAAAAGAGGATGTGACCATCATTACTTTGTGATCCTTCTTAATCGTGTCTTCAGCAGTCACAAGTTGACTAATCAACTCAGCTACAGTAGCATAAGGATGATTCATGTTGAAGTTCAGCATGAAAGGATTGAATGATGGTGGAAGCGATGCGAGCAACAAGTCCACGGCGAGTTCTTCACTCAGTGGCATTTCCATGGAGCTCAGTTTCTCGTTCAAAGTAAGAAACTTTAGACCGTGCTCATGGACACTTGTACCTTCTTTCATTCTGAGATGAAAGAGCACCTTAGAGGTGTTATACCTTAAAACACGCTCTTTGGGGCGGTACAATTACTCAAGATGGTCATAAATCCCCCAAGCGTTTTCCATTGACTTGTGTTGCCTTTGCATGTCCGGAGACATATTAACCAGCATGAGGCAACGGGCTTGAAGATTATCTTCAGACCATTTCGCAATCGCCTCTCTTTTGGCCCGAGTCGGAGACAGGCTCTCCTTCGAAAAGAACATATCTTCTCTTTTCAGAATCGAAAACGATCTTTAGATTTCGGAGCCAATCAGAGTAATTGGGCCCCGTCAACTTGTTTGATTCGAGGATGGATACTAGAGGGTTTTTAGTTGCCATTTCAATTGTACAGAATCACAAAACTACAACCTAAATGGAAAAAACAGAAAAATCATACGCATGCTGAATAATAACGATTATACATATTATCAAGGTCTTTAGAAATATGTTCTACCACTATTTTTAGAAGGTCAATAAATCCCTAACGACCTTAGAAGAAACTTATTTTCTTAATGGGTACTAGGGTCCCAAGCATTCTTAGTTTTGGACCCACGACTCGTGAGACATCCAAAGGTCTAAGAATCTTTAGATAGGTACTAATTGCCGATTCCATCCCCATGGAATTCTTAGTAATATTTTTGCAGCACTCATCTTTCAATCATAGACCCACGACTCGTGAGACATCGCCCATTCTAAAATGGTCAGGAAATATTAATTACTTAAAGTGATTAATCAGGAAACTAAGAGTTAATAAGCTATACTAATTACCCCACAACTCGTGAGACAGCAATTAGTTTCACTTATTAAGTCCTAAATCCTATTGATGGAATGCTAGAAATTTTATTACCATGATAAAATACCTATTTATTCGAATTGCTCAATATTTAAATGAATTTTCGGAGGGTTGTCCGGATTGACTTCACCAACATATAATGTTATCCAAATTTTAATTGTCTTGTTTAATGCAGTTTCACATAAAGTGCATTACAAAAGTAATTAGCAGATAAATGTCCTAGCATGATACTAATTATGTGATGATCATGGGTATCCTATCTTATATGTGATTATGGGAGCCACTCCATAATCACTAGTTCTAACATTCATGCCACATAAGACAGTTCATATCACATAGGGGTACAGAATTTAATGGAAAACCCTATCTATTACATTAATAGAAACCCTCCTAAACATTTTGAGGGGTCTTCTCTTATGGCCACCGTTCTTCAAGTTTTCCTTGTGGATCCTTCTTGCTCCTTGGGTACTTGTCTCCAAAATGAAAAGAAAAATCCTCACTTCCTAAGTTCTACTCTCTTAACATAAAGTAATATGGCTCAATCTTCATATTGGCCATAGAAAAATACATGGGGCATACCCCGGCCCAAAAACAATAATAAGGAAAGCCACATAATAAACACATAACAGTACGCACATAAGTAGGGCTCCAACCTCAATCGAAAACGCGCAACTATGGGGCTCGACCCCAATTGAACTAATCCATGTGTAGAATTTAAAACATACATAAGACTAACCCATGATCACCTAAACTAGCATGCTTCCACTTGAATTTAAATTTACCAATTAAATTTAGAATTCCCTGGACTTCAAGTTACTACTAACTTAAGTAATTTGAATATTAGTTCATTATTCAAGAATTTATTCAAAATCGAACCCGAATCAATTTGACAAAATCTCAATTAATTCAAAATTAAATTTTTGTCAAAATTATCATTCAAAGTGATATTTATAATTTTCTTGAAAAATTAGAACATGACTTTAATTCATAAAAATCCCAAATTTTATAATTATTTCAAATAAATAATTTTATAAAATTAAAATCAAATTTTAAAATAAAATAAGATTTTACAAAACGGGATTTTAACGAAAATCGAAAAACATGAAAACGAAGAACAGGGTTCCGAAGCAACCCAGGCATCCCCCACACGGCTGCGCGCATGGTCGTGCGCTGGCCCGCGAGCTGCTGGCGGGCAATGCTAGGCAGTTCCGGGCGAGGGTGGGCGTCTGGCGAGAGACGCCCAGGCACAGTGCGCGCGGCCTGGCGCTCTCTACCGGTGACGCCCGCAAGGGCTGCCCCATGCACTAGGCGCTTGGCCGCGTGCGAACGTGCGAGACTTTGCAGTCCCGTCCTCGTTTTTTTGTTTCGTAATTTCACAAATTCCAAGATTCAATTTTTGAATTAAAAACAGTTCAAACCAATCTGAATTAAAACAGCTTAAAACCAGATTTTACGAAAAACAGTTTTTCACGAATTTTCAAGAAACAGTTTTGATCTAACAGATTCGTTTTTTAAATAAAAACAAGAATACATAACCAATAATCCAAATTCAAGAATTTTCAGTTAAAATTCGAAATGCAATAAAGATACAATATGAACGTTGCAAGGTGTCTCTGATACCACTTGTTGGAAAATGGCAGAGAAATGCGCAGCGAAAGTTTTAAAAAATTTCCAAAAGTAGATCTAAAAGATTTGCAATGTTCGTATCGTATCGTAGGGTGTCTCAAGAAACTCACGTTGATTGAAGCTTTTTTGTGATGTTGATACCGCCTATTGAACACCCTTCAAGCGGAATGTTCCTCAAACGTCCTTCGATTAGATCCCAAAGTAGGCAATCCTTCAAAACGTATCCACACCAGTCCTAGAACACTATCAAGTGAGTGAGAATACTAGTTCTATGACTTGTGTTAGGCTAGGATATTTTACTTTGAAAACTTTTCGTTTATTTTTCTAAAAAACTTAACGCTTCAACAACATTGGTCCAAAAAATAAGAGAAACACCCCCACTAGTATTTATACTAATGGGATTCGAACCCTAGGAGACTTCTCCAAGTCTTGTGGAGTTTTATCTCTTGCTCACTAATTAACTCATTTAATTATTAATTTAATTGGAATAATAAGTTCTTAAATTATTCTCCAAGTCTAGCAAGAGATGCCTTCTCTATCCTACAATAGGAAATTTGACTTTTCAACCTTTACTAAATAAAGTTAAAAGTCAATATTCAATAAATAATTTAATTCCTAATTAATTATTTATTGGGTTAAGTAATTTGAGAATAGTCTTAAAAATTAATTCATAATTAATTAAAAAATCAAAATTAATTAATTAAAATTTAATTAATTAATTGTAGAAAAGATTTCTCGTGTGAATTAATCACAAGAGTGAAGCCATATCACAGCGTGACACGTGCCAATGCCTACGTGTGCGTGACACGTGCCAATGCCCACGTGTTCGTGGCTTCATTTTGATCAACAATTTGATTCTTCGTTAATCCAATTAACATCCTACCATAACCCTCGTATTCTGCCATTTGTGTGTGACCCTTTAGGTTCATTATTCGATTAGCAGTGATAGTAATTAATTAATTCCCATAATTAAATGATCACTTCACAGATCACACTACCGTAATCTAGCAATGGGTGTGTGACCCCTAGCCGAATAACGAAATGAATCGACGAACCTTTCAGTCAATGACAATCAGTGAGATACGATCCTCTTACAACTCCATCTCTCAATCAAGAACTAAGGCATGGGAATATTCTCAGAGCCTTAATATTCTCGATCTTTAAAGTTAAGTTCATTTCATATCCATTTAGATCTCAATCCAAGAAAACCCCATTTTCTTGATGTCTTGACCTTTTATCCACCTTGGCTAAGGGTTTAATATTTAATGGACTACGAGCAACTCAATCAGTAAGAGATCATTCTTGTTCTTAACAAGTGTAGGTCCTTTATCGATTCTACTAATTCTACATATGCCACTTGTGTAATCCCAACATAGGCCGTGGTTCAGGTGTCTATACGGCGACACCCTTTTGAGCCTATATCAAATATTACAGAGTTAGCTTATATGAGACATTACAGAATCTCAAGTCTTAGGATTATTAATCACGTCATCGACCTGTGAGATATTTCCTAATCTGGAAGTTTCTTGGAGACTTTCTTTCCCATTTAGGAATGTTCTCAAGCGGGACATCTTAGTGATGAAGTTCTTGTAACAATCACCCTTATGTATTATGAACGTATCATCGTATGCACTTATCATTCCATGAAACTGAATGATCCTTCAAAAGGACATTATCACATAAGCAAGTCTCAACGGAGTCAAGGTCGGCACTCCCACTGTCTGTCGGACTCATCGACTTGGAGAAGTTTCTAATCCTTGCCTATAGAGTTAAGAACTTGTTTCATGTGGCATTCCCATAAGGGCAAAGTTCTTAACGGCCTCGTCGGATTAGGGGAGTTCAAAACATGCAAAACACAGTCAACCCAAACAGACATAAATAAGCACATAAAGAAGTGATTGCCTATGAACAAAATCATCTCGTTAATTATTTAAAGACTGTTAGTGATTTTACAAGGAATTAGTAAAGCACAAATGTTGCTTTAAGGGCACTATTCCTAACAAACCCAGTGCTAGGAGAGTCGGGGGCAATAACAGGATCTTGCAAAAAAGCTCAGAGTTAACACTACATAATTTATAAACATTTCCGGTACATATCCGGTATAAAAGATATGGCTAGTTTAATATGAAAATCATTTGGCTTGTTTTAGTTCATGCAAGGTCATACGTCGAATATAAGAGAAAATCCTCACCTTGAAATGACAATGCAAGAAGGACCAAGAGAGGAATCACGTGTCCCGATCATCTCCACCCTAGAGATTAACTGTGCAAGAAGAACAATGATAATATACTCATGAGACAAGACTCAATCATGAACCATATAGACGCACGACAAATGATCATGAAGTGGTGTGACATGTTATGAGATGATTGGATACACAATGGAATCATAAAAGTCATGGACATGTTGTGATCATGTTCATGTGCACAATTAATGCCTCCACATAACTAGCAATCAAATCATTTATGTCATGTAAATACATAAAACAATACCAATATCTCAATACATATCAACATCTTCATAACTAAATCAATTAGCAAGAAAGTGACACTTAAACATGTATGACATTAAATTAACACCTAAGAGATGCAATTAAACTCAAGGTCATGTATTCATGCCATTCAAATATACGAATTCAATTCATATAAAGCACGGAGTCAAACAATCAAGTTTAAGCAATTAAGAGCCAACGAGTGTCAAAAAATAACATAATTATCAATTAATCATGCATACAATTCATATAGATCACATACGGAAGTCAAGGAAGTGAAAGGAACACAAGAAGAGAGGTTTGGGTAAGTTTTGATAAAAGCTTACAGTTTTTGGAAAAGCGCAAGCTGTAGAAAAATTGGAATATCTTGAGTTCTAGAAATTGGAATTGGTTTTTGTTTATTGGGTATAAAACTAGACAAACAGACCTTTCCAATGATATATGGTTCAAATTGTGGTTCAAAGAGAAGAGAAAATGGCGTAAGCTCGAAGTTGGGTGAATGCAGTGTTTCGATAAAATGGCAACACAAAATTAAAACGGCCATATTTCGGTCGCCAGATATGATTTTAAGGTGATTCTAATTGGAGAATACTCTAAACTCAAAATAGTTTCTATGGTTAAAATTTCAGGTAAATCGGAGCACGTTTGAGGGGTAAACGGCTGTGTGAAAGTTGGTCTGGAAACCTAAACGGGCGTTTGGAAGCTCTCGGGTCAAAACAGGGGGGTCTCACACAGGCATTTGAAAAATGAACTATGGGGCCACAAGGGCATTTGGAATGCCGCTGGATGAAAAAAATAATAAGACAGGGGATTCACGGGAATGGCTCCCAACCCACTCCCAATCCAAGCAACAACAACAACACCTCAAAAACACTAAATAACATGCATACAACTTAAATACATCATTTAGGCCACAAGAACATAACAATCTCTTGCATTAAAACCCCCAAAGTGATCCAACAAACCCTTATATAGACTATGATCTTAAATGTTCTTATCAGCCACAAGATTCAAGTCATGAATGCACAAACCAACTCATGATCAAATAAACTTAACACCATGCTCTTGACTTCATTTAAATAAAAAAACCCTAGACTAATCTCAAGAATTCATCTAAAACACATACTACACCTTACATTGAAAATGAATAGAAGAGAAGGGGATGAAGATGAAGAGGTCTTGGTTTGAATTCTTGAAGAAAAAGAACTTGAATCCTTGTCTTGAGCTTGAAATGAAAGGAGAGAGAGATGGAAGGTGTGTGTCTTGTTTCTTGTGTGTATAAAATGAAAAAGGAAGAGATGTATGTGTATATACATATATCGTGTATAAGAGAAAGGAAGAAGAAGAAAATCGCCAACAAGTCCTTTAAGAGTTTAAAATCATGCAATCAAGTTTTTAATTTAAGAAAGTTACAATTAGGTCCTTAACAAATTATCAATTAAGTCCACAAGTTTGAATAAACATACAATTAAGTATAATTTGGCATAAGATCTCACAATTACGAATAATTAAACACATAATCATGCTCAGGGAATTTAATTCGACAACGTATAATTCAAGCCACGAGATTAATAATTAAATTCGAGTAATTCACAAAGTTATAATGCAAATAATTTTAAATAGCGCAATTAAGGTTCAAGAACAAGAAATTAAATAACTTAACTCTCAAAACTCACATGCGTGGCGCGCGTACCTGTACAGTCGAAAACTCGGGGTGTCACAAGAATAATGCCCTACAAATCCAATTCGACCTAATCCACTTTGGCATTTTTCTTGTATCATAAACAATCTTTGAATAATATACGTATGATATTGATCATAGGCCAACACTTCTTTATGTGCAATTGCATATTTTGTGTGTTTTCTATTACATACGCATGTATTAGAACTCCCTAATCCCTTTGGTTGTTAGGGACTTTGTCATTATGTGAATGGAACATGAAACAAACCCTAACTTAAACCGGATTAGAAACTACTCCAAGTTGATGAACCCAACGAATAGTCGGAGTGTCAATTAGGCTCAATTGAGGCTTGCTTGTGGGATTGCGTCCTTAAGAAGGATCACCCAGTTTCATGGGGTGTAAAGTGAATAAGTTGATGCATACTTAATACACGAGGGTGATCATTATGAGAATGAGTATATTGAGTTGTCCCGTGGGAGAAGAATGCTAAATGGGAAAGAAAGTTTTCACTTCTAGAAGAGAAAACTTCCAAGATTACGAAACATCTCAAAGATCAATGGCTTGAGTAATTAATCCTTTGGCTTGAGATTCCATTGATGTCTCGTGTGAACAAGCTAGGTAATCTTAGATATAGGTCTAAAAGGGTATCGCTCGTGACACCTGAATTATGACTTATGTTAGGGCTACAAAAGTGGCAAATGGAGGCATATGAGAATCAATAAAGGACCCACACTTGCTTAAGGCGAGAAGATCTCTTATTGCATAAGTCGTTCATATACCATCCTAAAACCATCGGCCGAGGTAGTGGATCAAGACATCAAGAAAAGGATTTCTTGGATTGAGATCAAATGGATATGAAACGAACTTAGCTTTAAAATTAAAATTAATGGGGCTCTCATTATTCCCATGCCCTAGGTCTTAACCGAGAGATGAAATGACAGGAGGATTGTATCTCAAAGATGTCATTGACTGAAAGGTTCTTTCAATTTAATTCGTTATTCGGGTAGGATCATACACCTGTTGCTAGACTACGGTTGTGGGATCAGTGAGCTGATTAACTAATAAGGTTATTAATTAATTAGACTTACTGCTATCTAAATAATGAACATAGAGGGTTACACAAAAATGCCAGGTTCAAAGGGTATTTGTAACCCCCCGTAAATTATCGTAATCAAATATATTATATATATGTGTGTGTTTGTGAAATATTAATATATTATTTATATTTATTTGGACCTAGTTAAATAAAGATGGAAGTTTTCTGGGTGAAATTAGGATTTACAAAAGTTTTGAGAAGAAAAAAAAAATAAAAAAAGAAAAAGAGAAAATGAAAACATGCGGTTTAGCACTCAACACATTGGATACACCCTATTCATTTGCCCATACACACAAAGCTCACAGACGAAAAATGCGAACTTCATCGATTTTTGGCTTTGGCGGTTTACAGCCAAACCTCAACAATTTTATAAAGTTTTTCAATCGTCTCGACTCTAAGAACACCAAGCTGCAATCGGGTTCAAGTGTTGTTCAAAGAGGAAGGAGAAAATCGAGACGAAAGGCTAATCGATAACTTTTTGGCAAAGACGATTTGGTCGGAGTTTTGTCCGGTGACCTTAGGACTTTTGAAGAGCTAGATGAGGCGAGTTTATTGGTGGTAGCTAATCATTGAGAATTACGGCAGTGTAGGCGCGGTGGTGTCGCGACCGTAAGCAAACAACGACAACTGTGACTAGCTTTTCCGTCGAACTCAAGATGGGTTCTAACGGGTTCAACATGGGTAATCTATATACAGTATCCGTTTTGGTTACTTTCAACTGGTTTCTATTTAATTTGAGATCTAAATTTTTAGGGTTATGTTTTTAAAAAGGGTTTGAATAAATCAGTGATAAATCTCAGGTGTACATAAGTTGGCCGAGATGAGTTAGTCGACTGAGAATAATGGATAATATTACAACACTTTTGAACTTAGATAAATGCGTTAACTTTGAAAATTTTTAATGTAATATATTTTTAAATTAGATATTACTTTTGTATAAGTGTGTACATAGTTTTTACAGAGTGACTGGTATTACCTGACGCCCGGACTCGTGGGTATACGGAGGCCCCGGGTCAGGGCACCACACGAGAACAAAACAAAACAGAGGGAAATACGGGGTCATTCTACGTAATGTCCGCTCGTTCCCATATTGCCTCCTCTATATCGTGATCTCCCCACAACACTTTCATTTGAAGGATCTTTTATTTAAGAACACACGAAGTTTTCTATCCAAAATACGTACATGAAATTTTCCTAGGTCAAGTTTTCTTGTAGAGGGACGTCGTTGATTAGAATGATGTGTTTTTCATCTGGATAGTATCTTCGTAATTGTGACAAATGAAATACGGGAATTTCAATGAGTTTAGATGGTAAAAGAAGACATTAAGCTACAGGGCTTACTCTATCAAGGATTTCTAAAGGTCTCAATTACCTTGGACTCAACTTTTCTCCTTTTCCAAATCTCGAGTATCCTTTTCTAGGAGAGATGTGCAAAAATACTTTATCCCCGACTTCAAATTCTAAATCTTTTCGTCTGTTATCTGCGTAACTCTTTTGTTTGTCTTGTGCCACTTTCATAGTTTGTTTGATCGCTTGGATCTTTTCATTCGTTTCTTGCATCAGCTCGGACTAGGTTATCCCGTCTTCCAACTTAGTCGATGACTTCTCTTCCCTTAGGTCCCAATGTATAGGTGTGACGCCCCATATTTTCAGACCGGCCAGGTATGACGTCACGAGTGGGTTTAGACCGAGTGTTTTGTGATTTAATTATGTTTTAATTGCTAAGTGAATGTTTAATTTAATAATTTCGCGAACTAATTGCTATTTTGTGACCTATATGACTTAATTGATTATGTTACTTAAACTCAATTTTAATATGTTTGCTTGCTAATAAATGTTTTTTTTCGATTATGTGCTTATTTGGAATTATATGAAATCCTTGGACTCGATCGAACTTTGATTTAGACCCCAATTGCTCACCTACCAAATCTTGGGGCCCTAATTGAAGCACTTAAATTGTTGAGGGACCAATGTGTGTGTAATTTCCCCAACTTTTCCCCCTTCATTACACGACATCCCCCCCCCCCCCCCTCTCCCCACTTTCTCTCATTTTCTTTCAACACAAAGCTTCAAACCCTTCATCCCTTCTCTTCCAAAATCGTTCCAAGCTAAGACAAGGGTCAAGGAAGCAAGAGGATTCTTCTTCAATTTCAAGCCAAGAACAAGCTCCATTTTCATCTCCTTCATCTTCTCCTTTCTTTCACCAAGGTATAATGTGTATATGTGTGTGTATATATATATATATATATAATGTGGGTTTGTTAAATTGTGGATTAATTGATGAATTGATGATGTTTCATTCTTGTATATGTTGTATTTGGTTATTTTGAGTGTCTTGGTGCGTTGCCGGATCAAACGGGAGCTCAAAATGAGCTCCCCTGCGTTCTGCCATGGAAACTCAAAATTTCTCGCCTGATACAGGGTCATGCCACGACCGTTTTTACCCTTAGAAGTGTCGTGGCCGCAACCTACATTCCGAAACAATGCTATTTTTTCTTCGTGGCCGTAACTTCTTTTCAGTGCAACTTTGTCACGGCCGCGACACCCTCACTACAAAAATCTGCCCGAAAACCGACGGGCAAAAACCGACTGGAATTTGGAAAATCCCGTCAGTGCAAGTAAATTCCCACAGAAATTTGATGGGTTTCCGATGGGCGAGCAGCCATAGTCCCGTTGGTTTTCGCGGCCACGAAGATTCCGACTGTATGTTCCGTTGGTGTCCCATTGGTGTAGTTAGCCCGATGGCCTTCCCACGGTTTTCCAACGAACGCGTACCGGTGTCGAAGTTTGACTTTTCCGCAGGGGTGCTTGTCGGTTATCCGTCGGTACATGTGTGTGACGGATTTCCGACGAAGATATGACGGTCGTAGCTGTTGGAATGTTCCAACGGGGAACATTCTTGAAGAAAAACCCAACGGGAGGTGCCGTCGGAGACTCGTCGCTATACAATTCTGACGGGCTCTTTCCGTTGGGATTTTTTCCAATTTGAAATGTGTTATTTTACAAAACCGATGGACACGCCCGCCGGTTTTCCGTTGGATGTTCCAATGGCTAGTTTGTTGCTTTTCCGTTGGTACCTAAGAATAAATTGTTTCAGTTTCTGACGGGATTCCGTTGGAATTCCGTCAAAAATACTTTTAACATTTTTGAACAGTAGTCCAATTATAAACCTAAATACTTTAGCTTTTATGAATAATAAACTAACTTTTACAAACAATACTCTTTTCTCTTTATTTTTCTTTCGCATATTTCTATTTTAAATTTGGTTATTTTAACTCTTATGAATAATACTGTAATTTTAAATTTGTATATTTTCAACTTTTTAAATAATACTTATAAACATAGATAATTTAGCTTTAATGAATAATACTCTAATTTGAACGCAAGTATTTTAACTTTTACGAATAATACTCTAATAAATTTTGATACTTTATCGTTTCAGAATAATATTCCAAAATATACATCAACAATTAATTTTTACCCCCAAATCCGCCTACACAGAAAAAAATAAAAAAAGTATTAATTTTAACATATGAAGTATGAAAGTTATATTTTGAAGTACTAACGTACATACAAAATAAAGTATGAAGTTACGTATATGAGGTATTATGTTAACAAAATGGTTTGCGTGCCTTTTTTTTTTTTTTTTTTTTTTAGGGTAATTGAGTAACTTTACACAAAATTGGATACAAACAAAATTTGAAATTTGAAATTGGTAGTTAGCACTAAAAGTTTTAGCATTTGAGAGTAAAATAAAATTTTCTAACAACTAGATACTTAACACTCATTGTCAAAAAAAAAAAAAAAAATGTAAGAAAACAAAACGGATGAAAAAAATAAATAAAAAAAAGCAAATAAAAGAAAAGAAAGCAAAAAACCAAAACAATTACTATCTGTCTCTCTCACTTCATATAATAATGTAGAAATATAAATACCAAATTTGCAATTTCCCATGTTCCTTTATTAGAAAAAAAATTGTCAAACACTCAAATTAGATTGTTTATAAGCTCTTGAAAAACTGATATTTGGAGCCAGCTCACAGGGTTTGGTTCAAGTGGTTTATGGATTCATTCTCCAAGGCAGGGTTCTGGGTTCGAATCCCACTTGAGTGTGTGTGTGGGTTAAAAAAAAACATATTTGGAGCCAAACATTGTGAATGATCCAAAATTAAATTATGAAATAATTACATCTGTGATAGACAAATCTTGAACCCAAGTGTAAGCTCTAAATTCGGTTGTAACACTTAAGGTATCGTATCCACAGGAAAGGGAAATCAACCACCACTTTTATGACTAATTCTAATCTAGAGACCGACAAAGATCAAGAGTGTTGTTCTATACTACTATGACAAAATTAAACGAAGTAATAACTAATTAACCACACGAACTAACGAATAAAATCGGGAATAAATCACTTAGAGAAAACAGGTTGGGGAGTAAATCATATGCCCTTCAGTGCTTAAATCAATGCTCACTTACGTATGTATGATTCTTCAACCGAATCACAAATGTATACCTAGCTTCTTTCAAAGCCTAGATGTCTAATTAATCGAGCCAAGTGTTGTTCTCACAATCACTTAGTAACCAGGTTAATCGATTAAAACAAGATTAGTGTATTTAAAACCTAGCGGCTTGGCATGGAATTCTAAATAAGCGTTGTAGAACTTATGGTTAAATTTCTTTAAGCCAAAAAGTCTAAGTTTTGGAAAACAATCTCAATTATCCTCAATCTCTCGATTATCGGATAATTTACGATATGTTAATGGATGGCCAGTCCACTCACATTCTATTCAAAGCCGTTTTCCTAACAAAGAATCATACAATTTAACTCAAGCATTAATTCAAACACCTTAGATGCATAATCCTTACCCCCTAACCCTAGGGGATTAGTTCCTCATGATAGACTCAAAACTCATTAAAATCAAAGGAATTGCAGTCAAAACATTCATGTCTAACATAAACATCAAAACGAAATTAGGAATTCTGGAAATTTCTAACCTAATTATCAAAACGAATCTAGCACAATTAAGCTAACTATACTAAATCTCAACTAACAAAAACTAAGAATTGAGGAATTAGTTTGAATAGAAAAGCAATAAATAAAGTCTTCGTGTTTCTTCCACCTAAACGTCCTCTTGAACTTCTGGGAAAGTATCCGTCCAAAAAGCTCTCAAAATCCGCCTCACAATCATGCTTAAATAGGATTCCAAACCCAGCTCCGCAACGTGACACGGGCGTGCAGTGCCCATGCACAAAAATATGACACGCCCGTGTCAACTATAAAAATCGTATTCGCGCTTTCTTCTTGACACGGGGGTGTCAAAGGTTGTTCTTCAGAATGACACGGGGGTGCAAGACTATCCGGACCTCACTGTACCGAGACACGGGGGTGTCTCGGTTTGCTTTACATTGGTGACACGGGCGTGTCACCTTCTGAAATCCGTTGATCATCTCCTGTACTGAGACACGGGGGTGTCTCAGTTTACTCTTCCAAGGGGGCACGGGCGTGTCCCCTAGAATTTCTCGTTTTTCGCCCGTCTTTGCATGGCTTTGCTTCTACTTTCGTTTCTTTGACTCCAAGGTAAAATGTACCTAAAAGGGAGCATAAATCGCATTATAAGCTCTTGAAATGACATAAATTTAACTCAAATTGCCCTACAAACCCATGCAACAATCCAATACATCTAACTCCCCCAAACTTTCATATTGCTCGTCCTCGAGAAATTAAGAAAATCGTATCAAACCAACCTCAAAATCAATCTCTCAACAAGGCAATTCTCAGAATTTCACTTAGGCAAGTCTAGCCTATCAAACACATTACTACCAAGCATAAGAATCAACATAATGGTACAAAATAGAATATCCTCGTGTAGTGTGTGAATTCGAACAAAATAATGTACAAAGGTTAGAACACCAAACTAATGATTCCTTCCTAAATACCAATGATAGACTTCGGAAAACATTCCTCGTACCTATCTCCACTAATGGAATGAACTCAGAATTAAGGATCGGAAGGTCTTTCGAGGCTCGTAATGTGGGCTAGGGGTTAAGGTTATGGAATTTTTAGTTTAGTAGTGACTCAACACACCCGACTCACCATTTAAAATCTCCTCGGTCGCCATCTTTGTCTTTCCCCAAACTCCCCCAAACTTAGACCTTGTGTCTAAGTTTGTCACATGCAGACAGTCTAAGAGATTTTTCTATTTCAAATCTAACTCAACTACTTCTTCATTATTCTTTTATCTCTCTCTTTTTTTTTCTTCTTCTTTTGTCTACTTTTTGCTTTTGAAACTCGTTCTTTTACTATTTCCTTTTGAATTCTTCTTTTCTTTCAGCCTCTCAGATTAAATCTTATTCTCTGCTTTTGGTTCTTACATCAGGAAATCAGCAACATCTTCAATTGATTCAAACGAGTGAGCAAAGTGTGACTCTAGGGTAGGTGTATGGTGTTGTGCCTATGGCTTATAATGTGGCTACAAAAATTTATTGGCGCAACACTTAGGCTCAGCGGGGTCAACAGGATTTCGTTATTTAGTGAACACGGCTCAATTGCGAGGCTACCTCCGACATGAATGCCTAAGTCATCTCCCTAATTCTTTGTCAATTCAAAATTTCGCCTCAATAGGAGTAAAATGCATCCTAATCCACTTCTCAGTATTATTCAAGAATTACTAACTCAGCATCCTAAACTAAGTACATGACCTTGTTCAAATGTGTACAAAAATGAGGATATCCCATCATACCAGAGTATCAATACTCACACCTAAATTCATGCATTCGACTAGCCTAACTCACTTTCGCATAAATTCAAAAAAATCAAACCTTATCGAAAAATTAAAACTTTTGGCCTATTTTCAACAATTAACTCTTCAGTCTCAAGGATATCACAATAACAAGTATATAATGTCAGCAATGCATCTACCTATGCAAGATATTATCAATAAAATCCAAAACTTTTTGCCCCTCTCCCCCAAACTTAAAGCATGCAATGTCCTCATGCATAAAAGAAAAAGAAAGAAGGCAAAAAGAAAACTCCCTCAACACAATGAAGAACCCGGCAACAAGTTATTCCTCAAGCCTAACCTGTATTTAGACGACTGAAACACGGATTATAAGCTAAGCAAAGCAAATGATAATCAACATGCATTTAACAAGAATCCTTGTCGTCAAGTACCTACTATAACCATATTAATAGCTAGCACAATACGAATAGTTAGGTTAGAGTGGTTAAGTATATCATTATACAGACCAAAGTAAAAAGACAGGAAGCTAGAAAAGAAACCAATCATGGATATGGCGGCGGGAAGTATGGGGGCTGACTTGAGCTACTCTGTCCGGTACCTCCAAACCGTGAGGCCAGAAATGCGTGGAGATTAGCGAACTTTCCATCAATGTGAAGCTGCAAGACATCAAGCCTTTCGTCCACATGCTCTACAAAGCTATCCATCCTCGCATTCTGAGATGCCATATACTCCCACATGTAAGCGGGAATCTCCTCATCGTCATCCTGGACCACTGGCATCGGTGCTCCTCTCCCGGCATCCTCTCGGTCCGGAATCTGCGCAAGCCTCTTTTGTTGATCGAGAGTGAGGTCATCATACTTTGCCACACCCCACCTGTACATCCGATTAAAACGGGTCCTTTCCCTCTCCGGATACCAGGGTAAAACCCTGTCCTTTAAGCTCCCGGCAGGTCATCGGATGAAGAGATCCATCTTGATAAACGTCTGCTCTTCGATATAGGGAAAGTTGGACAAAGGCTCAGCATCTTCTGGTTGCCACCCTACTTCCTTGTACATAAATTCGTACGTGGCATCAAACTGCACCCCCTCCTTCATGAAATACGTAATGGCTAACTCAAACCCGTTGATATTTCCATCGCTCTCGTGCCTAGCACAAATTCCCACAGCTAGGAATCTATGCACCATGCGCCAAACCAAACTATCAATCCAGGTGGCCTTAGTATTCCGCGGGTTGTAAGCCGGGGTACCAGCTTTTAGAGGGAATGATCTCCAGACCGCCTCTCTGTCCTCAATAGACCAATTGGGCAAAACTGACATATCGCAACTAGGAAACCCTAAGGTGTCACGAATGTCGCCATCATTCAATGATAGGGCATTCTCCCCATCCAACGTGAAGTTGAGTTCGGTGGCGGCCTGATCCCAAGTCATAGTGGTGAAGAATGCTATCGTCTACTCCGGATAGGTGTTGACCGGAACCGTCATAAATGTCTTCCACCCTATGTTGTTAAATAAAGCCTCTATCTCCTCCCAAACTCCTAACCTACGGAGTGTAGCGATGTGCGGGAACTTGGTGGGCATAATGTTGCGCGTAGTATTCCGGTTGTAAGGGTTCCCAAGCCCTTCCAATGTGATATTCACGGAATCCCGTGGTTGGCGGCCGGTGGGGCCGGAAGATGAGGTGAGTTGCAAGGGGGCGGGTCTCTTGTTGCGTCCCATACTTCCTGCACAAAAAATACCCCCAAATCAACAACAAAATCAATTCAAGTTCAATGGGGCATTTTATCGAACACCTTGTAAGCACAAGTAAGAAGTCTAGGATTTCATCAAATAAAGCATGACATTTCATCACCCAATACCTAGACTTAGCCCTCAATACTACCAAATTCGTTTAAAGATCATAGGGACTCAATTTCCTCCACAAACGTGTACATAACCGCCCACAACAATCCTCCAAAATTTGCAAAATTCATGACAATGTGTAAGAGCAAGGGCCAAATTTTCCATTACATTTCAAACACCTAACTCTAGTATGCACAAAACTCGACTAAGAAGCAAGAATTCATAGCAATTATATCCAACATGCTTCAATAAGAAATTAGGGCTCATCTTCTAAAAGGCCAAAAATTTGTAAATTTATGCCAATTCCTAATTCTAATCATGCCAAAACTTGAAATAGAGTCAAGAATTTCAAAGAATATACAACATAAGCATGCTTCATAGAACTAGGGTCTAACCCTTCTCAATTAAATCCACTAAATTAAAGTACCCAAGAGAAGAGAAGACTTACCCGATTAATATAGGATGTAAAGTGTAATGTGTGTGTTGTTTTGCCGGATTATGACCTAAAAACAATGGTGGTGGTGCTTGTGCCGTGTGGGAATGGTGAAGAAGAGAGAAGAGAAGGGGAGGTTTTTATATTAAATGACAGGAAAAAGGTGAAGAACCCCCGTTTTATTTCAACCGAGCGGACACGACACGCCCGTGTCGTTAAGTATGCTGTATGGATGACACGGGGGTGTCATCCTTTACCTGGAGAATTCTGTACTCTGACACGGGGGTGTCGATTTTTCTAGTGGAATTTGACACACCCGTGTCATCTCTCGGCTGGCACTACTGTACTTAGACACGGGGGTGTCACAAAAAGCGTAAAGCTGGTGACACGCCCGTGTCACCCTTAAATCCGCCAAATCTCTTCTGTACCGAGACACGGGGGTGCCTCGGTTTACGCCTTATGGGAGTCACGCCCGTGTCTCCCCCCAGACTTAGAATTTTGATACGAAATTTCGCACAAAACGTCCCTTGGTGTTTTCATCCGCTAAATTCACACCTATTAGCTCAAGTTCTGCAAAGTAAGACCTTAGTACACCAAGTTAATCACCATACCATTTCATTTTAAAGAAAAACTCACACAATACTCATGCACCCATTCGAAATTAAAAGCACAAAAGAACCTCAATACCGATTACCATCTAAGACCTTCTTACTCCATCCACTCTAAACGAACCGAAGTGCCTGAAACATGAAACAAAAGATAACGTTAATCTCAAGCTTAACTAACTAAAGAAAGGGAAGAAAGGAGAAGGAAAAAGGGAAAGAAGAATAGTTCTAAGTTATAGTCGTTAGCTTGACTTTGTGACTCCGGCCTAAGGCGCTGGAACCGTCAACACACATGAGACGTGTTCTCCAATTCGATTTCCAACGAGATATGGCTTGAGTCTCTGTCCATTCACCACGAAGGGTGGCGAGCCGTCATTGCCTATCTCCACCGCTCCATTCGCCAAAACTTTTACCACTCTGAACGGACCGGACCACTTTGACTTAAGTTTTCCGGGAAAGAGTTTCAATCTAGAATTGTACAACAACACCAATTGACCCTCGACAAACTCCTTAACCTGAATATGCTTATCGTGCCACTTCTTCGTTCTCTCCTTATAAATCTGGGCATTTTCATAAGCCTCTAACCTCAGTTCCTCCAACTCTTGCAAGTCAAGTGTCCTTTTCTCTCCGGCTCTCGTGAGGTCAAAATTTATAGCCTTAATGGCCCAGTATGACTTATACTCGATCTCGACGGGGAGGTGACATGCTTTACCATATACCAGCTGATACGGGGAAGTTCCTATGGGTGTCTTAAATGCAGTCCTGTAAGCCCATAACGTGTCATCCAACTTTGATGACCAATCTTTCCTAGAGGGGCTCACTATCTTCTCTAAAATCCACTCCAACTCCCTATTCGTGACCTCAGCCTGCCCACTTGCTTGGGGATGATGCGCCGTCGTTACTCGATGCTGGACCCCGTATTTCTTCAATAATGTTTCCATGGGCTTGTTGCAAAAGTGCGTACCTCTATCACTGATTAACGCCGGTGGAACTCCGAACCTAATGAAAATGTTCTTTTGCAAGAACTTAATCACCACTTTCGAGTCATTGGTCGGAGTTGCCACGGCTTCAGCCCACTTGGATATGTAATCCACCGCCACCAAGATATATTGATTTCCATTCGACGGTGGGAAGGTCATAAAATTAATTCCCCAAACGTCAAACAGTTCAACTTCCAAAATATACTTCATTGGCATCTCATCCCTTTTACTGATGTTCCCGGCTCTCTGACAAGAGTCACACTCCTTGGTAAATCTGTAGGCATCCTTAAATAACGTTGGCCACCAAAATCCTGACTGTAACACCTTAGCTGCTGTCTTCCGCCCACTCGAGTGTCCTCCATATAAGCTCGCATGACATCTATCTAACACTTCATCTACTTCAACCTCAGGGACACACCTCCTTACTAACCCATCCGAGCAATGTTTGTATAAATATGGCTCTTCCAAATAATAACGCTTCGCTTCTGACAAGAACCTCTGTTTTTGATGGAAATTTATGCCCGGTGGTAAAGCTTTGCACACCATGTGATTCACAATATCCGCGTACCAAGGAACTATCACATTAGCTGCAAACAACTCCTCGTCAGGGAAATTCTCAGTGTTCTCCTCCTCATACTCACCCTCCTTTTCCCCAACTTCTAACCTTGGCAAGTGATCGGCAACCAAGTTCTCCGTCCCTTTCTTGTCACGAATTTCAAGATCAAACTCCTGAAGTAATAAAATCCATCTAATCAACCGAGGCTTTGAATCCTTCTTCGAAATGAGATACTTGATTGCCACGTGGTCCGTGTAGACGACCGTCTTCGACCCTATCAAGTAGGAACGAAACTTGTCAAAAGCATGCACAATAGCTAATAATTCTTTCTCAGTAGTAGCATAATTTAATTGTGCATCATTTAAAGTTTTGCTAGAATATGCGATAACGTGTAAACGTTTCTCCCTTCGTTGGCCAAGAATAGCTCCAATGGCCTAATCGCTCGCATCGCACATTAGCTCAAACGGTAAAGTCCAATCCGGTGCAACCATAATTGGTGCCGAGGTAAGCTCCTTCTTCAACCTGTCAAATGCAAGTAAACAATCAATATCAAACACGAATTCAGCATCTTTTTGTAGTAACTTGCATAACGGTAAGGTAATCTTTGAAAAGTCCTTGATAAACCGGCGATAGAAACCAGCATGACCAAGGAAACTTCTCACTCCCTTTATATTTGTAGGTGGAGGCAATTTTGTGATCACATCAATCTTGCCCCTATCCACCTCAATGCCTTTCTCTGAAACCTTGTGGCCCAACACTATCCCTTCCTTTACCATGAAGTGGCACTTCTCCCAATTTAGAACGAGGTTAGTTTCTTCACATCTCTGCAAAACTTGAGAAAGATTATGCAAACACGAATTGAAAGAAGAACCAAACACAGAAAAGTCATCCATAAAGATTTCCATTGTGCACTCTATAAAGTCAGAGAAAATGGCCATCATGCATCGTTGAAAAGTAGCCGGGGCATTACACAACCCAAAAGGCAAATGCCTATAAGCAAATGTACCATAAGGGCAAGTAAACATACATTTTTCCTGATCCTCTGGGGCTATAGCAATTTGGTTATACCCTGAATACCCATCTAGAAAGCAATAGTAAGAATGTCCGGCTAACCTCTCTAACATCTGATCAATAAAGGGAAGTAGAAAGTGATCTTTACGAGTGGCATTGTTCAACTTCCTATAGTCTATGCAAACTCTCCACCCCGTGACTGTCCTAGTTGGTATTAACTCATTCTTCTCATTTTTAATTATAGTCATCCCCCCTTTCTTAGGCACTACCTGCACAGGGCTAACCCATTTGCTATCCGAGATAGGGTAGATTATCCCGGCATCTAACAATTTTAGTACCTCAGCCCTCACTACCTCCTTCATGTTTGGGTTCAATCTACGTTGATGTTCCACGGAGGGTTTATGGTCATCTTCCATAAGAATCCTATGCATGCAAATAGATGGGCTAATCCCCTTAATGTCAGAAATAGTCCAACCTATCACTCGTTTGTGTTCTCTTAAAACCCTCAACAAAGCATCAAGATGTGAGTCTGTTAAATCAGAGGCAACTATAACAGGCAATGTCTCAGATTCACCCAAATAAGCATATCTCAAATGATCGGAGAGGGGTTTCAGTTCTAAGTTAGGAGCTTTCTCAATAGAAGGACGAAGAGTGGGCTTACCTATACCCAACTCCTCGTATACAAACCTCTTTCGGAATGGCACATATGGGGTGGCCTCAAGTGCTTTTGCGTAGGCGGCCAATTCTTCTAGTATGTCTTCCCCATCAATGTGGTCGTTGAGTCCTCTCAGACAGAGTTTGAGAGGGTCGTCGTTGCTTACAGACGTCAGTGTCTGTTCTTTGATTTCCACCATGTTGCATTGTTCTTCGAGGACGGGTCCTTTCATTGCCTTGAACAGGTTAACCTCCACCTGTTCGTCTCCCACTCGAAGAGTTAGAATGCCACTTTTCACATCAATTAAGGCTCCTGCTGTGGCTAGGAAAGGCCTCCCTAAAATAAGCGACATGTCTTGATCTTCCTCCATCTCCAGCACTATGAAGTCTACAGGTAGGTAGAACTTCCCATCTCTGACCAAAACATTTTCTAGGACTCCCGTGGGGTACTTGACTGATCGATCGGCTAGCTGCAGGGAAACTGTAGTCGGCTTCAATGAATTCAATCCAAGTTTCCTGCAAACAGATAATGGCATTAAACTCACACTAGCACCAAGATCACATAAAGCTTTATTAAAGGACAAATTGCCAATTGTGCACGGAATTGAAAAACTCCATGGATCCTTAAGCTTCGGAGGAAGCTTATGCTGTAGAATTGCACTGCACTCCTCAGTAAGTGCTATCATGGCATAGTCCTTCAATTTCCTCTTGTTTGAGAGGATCTCTTTTAAGAACTTGACGTACGTGGGCATCTGGGCTAGGGCCTCGGCAAAGGGGATTTGATATGTAGTTCCTTGAAGATACTCAAGAACTTCTCGAACTGTTTCTCCAACCTTTGTTTTTGAAATCTCTGCGGGAATGGAAGTGGTGGCACATACGGCTTGGGTACCACTGGTGTCTTTGGCTTGGAAGGGAGCTCAATTGTCTGTGCTTCCTTCTCCTCTTTCGCGAGCTCGACTACTTTCTCTGACTCCATCTCGGCTTCCTTTTCTCTTCTTATCTCAGTCTCTACCGGCATTGCAGGCCCTTTGTAGGTTGTGCCACTTCGTAATGTAATGACCTTGCAATGCTCTTTCGGATTCTCCTCAGGTTTGCTTGGAAGCATGCCTTGGGCTTTAACATTTATTGTATTTGCAAGCTGGTCCATCTGTACTTCCAAATTTTTGTTCTGAACTAGCACCTGTTCCACCTGAGACTCGAGTTTCTGATATCTATCATTCGAGACATTGATGAACTTTTCGAGGGCCACCTCCCACCCCGGTTTCTGTTCTTGTGGTGGTTGTGGAGGTGGCACAAATCTCTGCTGATTTTGATGTGGTGGATGTGGTCCCTGTTGTCTCTGTTGGAAGTGTGGTCTCGGATTTGGGTTTGGGTTTTGAACATTTTGATTGTTTGACCACGAGAAGTGCGGATGATTCTTCCAACCTGGGTTGTAGGTGTTCGAGTATGGGTCATTCGCCGGCCTTTGATTTTGCACATAATTCACTTGCTCCGGACTGACAACAACCTGTGCACCTGCATTGGTAGAAGGACAAACATCAAACGTATGGGGACCACCACAAATTTCACATACTACCTGTATGGCGTTCGACTGCACTACTATGTTACGTGCTGTAGAAATTGCAAGTCGGTCTAGCTTTTGGTTCAGTGCTTCGAACTTGGCGTTAAAAGCTGTCACAGTGTCAGTGGTAAGTATGCCCACTTCAGGTCTAGGTGGAGGAGGATTGCTCCTCTCTTTAGTCCAACTACTATTTGCTGCCATCTTATCCAGAAGTTGCATTCCTACTTCTTCGGATAGCGCCATAAATGCTCCTACTGCTGCTGCATCAACCATGATCTTCATGTTTTCCGACATTCCGTTGTAAAAGATTTGTACTAGTTGCCATCTTGGAACACGATGATGTGGGCATTTCCTTTGCAAATCCTTATATCTCTCCCATCCTTCGTACAACGTTTCTCCATCATAGAGCTTGAAGCTCGTTATTTCATCCCTGTACCTCATGGTCTTGCTAGGAGGGTAGAACTTGGCTAAAAAGGCCTTAGAGAGGTCCGCCCATGTCTGAAGTATCTCGTTTGACAAAGTCGAAATCCATGCCCGGGCTTTATCCCTTAAGGAGAAGGGAAAAAGCCTAACTCTGATCGCGTCGTCTGAAGCATTATGGATCTTAAAAGTTGAGCAAACGTCCAAAAAGTAGGACAAATGTGATGCGGGGTCTTCATGTGCTAAGCCCCCAAACAGATTCTGTTGTAAGAGGTTGATGAACCCAGTTTTGATCTCAAAGTTGTTCGCCTCCACAGCGGGGCGAACCAGGTTGTTCTGGATTAGGCCAATGTTAGGAATGGCATAATCTTGAAGTGTGGTTGGTGGATCGTTATTGTGTTGAGCCATTGGAATTAGGTCCACTTCCTGCTTCTTTTCCTTTCTCCGCCTCGTTCGATTCGCCCGACAAGTCCTCTCAATTTCAGGGTCGTAAGGCCAAGATTCCAAGCCTCGCGATCGTAGCATGCACTAGGTACCTGCAAATGGGAAAAACCCGTGGTCAAATTCAACGCACATCAAAAAGAAATCAAGCAGAAAGGGGTGGTCTAAAGCACCAGAAAAAGTCAATAAAGTAATATTGATTTAAACGCCTTCCCCGGCAACGGCGCCAAAAACATGATAGACAAATCTTGAACCCAAGTGTAAGCTCTAAATTCGGTTATAACACTTAAGGTATCGTATCCACAGGGAAGGGAAATCAACAACCACTTTCATGACTAATTCTAATCTAGAGACCGACAAAGATCAAGAGTGTTGTTCTATACTACTATGACAAAATTAAACGAAGTAATAACTAATTAACCACACGAACTAACGAATAAAATCGGGAATAAATCACTTAGAGAAAACAGGTTGGGGAGTAAATCATATGCCCTTCAGTGCTTAACTCAATGCTCACTTATGTATGTATGATTCTTCAACCTAATCACAAATGTATACCTAGCTTCTTTCAAAGCCTAGATGTCTAATTAATCGAGCCAAGTGTTGTTCTCACAATCACTTAGTAACCAGATTAATTGATTAAAACAAGATTAGTGTATTTAAAACCTAACGGCTTGGCATGGAATTCTAAATACGCGTTGTAGAACTTATGGTTAAATTTCTTTAAGCCAAAAAGTCTAAGTTTTGGAAAACAATCTCAATTATCCTCAATCTCTCGATTATCGGATAATTTACGATATGTTAATGGATGGCCAGTCCACTCACATTCTATTCAAAGCCGTTTTCCTAACAAAGAATCATACAATTTAACTCAAGCATTAATTCAAACACCTTAGATGCATAATCCTTACCCCCTAACCCTAGGGGATTAGTTCCTCATAATAGACTCAAAACTCATTAAAATCAAAGGAATTGTAGTCAAAACATTCATGTCTAACATAAACATCAAAACGAAATTAGGAATTCTGGAAATTTCTAACCTAATTATCAAAACGAATCTAGCACAATTAAGCTAACTATACTAAATCTCAACTAACAAAAACTAAGAATTAAGGAATTAGTTTGAATAGAAAAGCAATAAATAAAACTAAATTGATAAAGTCTTGTGATTAGATTGAATCTTCAACTCTAGGTCTTCGTGTTTCTTCCACCTAAACGTCCTCTTGAACTTCTGGGAAAGTATCCGTCCAAAAAGCTCTCAAAATCTGCCCCAAAATCGTGCTTAAATAGGATTCCAAACCCAGCTCCGCAACGTGACACGGGCGTGCAGTGCCCATGCACAAAAATATGACACGCCCGTGTCAACTATAACAATCGTATTCGCGCTTTCTTCTTGACACGGGGGTGTCAAAGGTTGTTCTTCAGAATGACACGGGGGTGCAAGACTATCCGGACCTCACTGTACCGAGACACGGGGGTGTCTCGGTTTGCTTTACATTGGTGACACGGGCGTGTCACCTTCTGAAATCCGTTGATCATCTCCTGTACTGAGACACGGGGGTGTCTCAGTTTACTCTTCCAAGGGGGCACGGGCGTGTCCCCTAGAATTTCTCGTTTTTCGCCCGTCTTTGTATGGCTTTGCTTCTACTTTCGTTTCTTTGACTCCAAGGTAAAATGTACCTAAAAGGGAGCATAAATCGCATTATAAGCTCTTGAAACGATATAAATTTAACTCAAATTGCCCTACAAACCCATGCAAAAATCCAATACATCAATCTGACTACCCTGAGGTTAGGCCTAATTATAAGCCGATTCCTATTATTTTGAATATTACACTGTAGTCCCTATATTTCTTGTTTTGTGTGAGGTCCATTAACGAATTTTATAAAAGTACACCTATGTCCCTGAAGGTTTTGTGAGTGTTACATATAATCTATGACCAAAAATGCAAAATCGCCCATAAAAGTATACAAAAATTAACAAATTAACAAGACTTAAGGACTACAGTGTAATATTTAAAATAATAGGGACCGACTTGTAATTAGGCCTAACCTTAGGGACCTATATGTAATTCGCTCTTAAATTATAAGGATAATTATGAACGCCCCCGAGGTTTGGCGAGAATACAGATTTCCCCTTGAGGTTTGAAAACTTACGAACACCCCCCTGAGGTTTATATTCTATCTCACAAATTGTCCTTACTGTTCGTAATGGTGTTTATTTTTGCTGACGTCAGCAATACTATTTTTTAAAATTCCAATCATACTCTCAGGGGCTATATTGTAATAATATTGAAAGTGCAATATATTTGTAATGTTGGTTAAATTCGTAATTTCAATTTAAAAAATTATACTATTTATAAGTATAAATCGGAATAAATATTTCATGCATATATATATTTTTTTTGGTGCAAATATTTCTTGCATATTTGTTCCAATAAAGTATGATAAAAAATTATAGATTCCACTTTATGTTTATCTTAGTTTTATGCATATTTTGCATAAGTTTATTTAAACTTTGTTCATTTAGAATAATAATTTTTTTTAATGAAATAGAAAATCATAACAAACACGTTATATTCATATAAATATCCATCAAACTTATTTAAACAAATATTTCGAATGTCAATGATTTTTAATGCATGTACTTTATGATGGGTCTGATTTTAGGTGCTCAAACTCCAACACTTAGAATTTGTTTAAGTGGGGAAACTGAGGTGAGACATTCCGGCAAGGATCATCGGAAGGCGTGGGGTCTACCTGCTAGGAACAAACACAAGCAAAGCGTGAGAAGGCCAAGCTGGGGAAATGGGGGGTGAAACCCAGTTTGGCTCTCTGACGCTCAAATCAGTTTGTGGAAGATGAAGAAAGATGCAGAGCTTGAGTTATGGAAGCTTGCTTACAGTGGAGGAGATGAATTCCCTTATTTATAGTTGAGGGCGAGGGCTCTTTGGTAATTTGGCACCAAGTGGTCCTGCATTCATGTTGCCCTAGACAAGTGGTGTGATGAGGAGCTCCTTAGAAGGACCACCTGCAAAAGCCTACAAAAAGGTTGGTGGCGGGCAACAATAGCAGGTGCACGTTGATGTACTGTTTGTCAGTGAGCGCTATTGGGTTATTACCGAGGGTTTGACGCGCTCGGTGTGAGTGGGTATGAGTCACCTTTTGGATGGAGGACCTTCAGGGGCTCAAGGGTCCAATGAGGGCCCAGGGACCAATGAGGGCCCGAGGGACTCGAGGGTCCAATGAGGGCCCGAGGGGCTCGAGGGTCCAATGAGGGCCCTAGGGGAGACTTGTAGTTTTGCCAATTGCCAGGCTTTAGCCATTTCCAAGTAGTTTATGAGGGCAGCTGAGTTGGCCCGAAGATACAAGTGGCGAATCCATGAGGGCCCACGTGTCATGACGTGGCCTCGTTATATTTGTGCTCCATCACTTTAAATACGAATAACATTCCAATATAAACATTGCGCATAAATATTTGGTATTCATAAAATTTAGGAACGAAATTTGTTCATTATTAAAATGTTAAAATATAATTAAGTAGCATTTTTTCCTAAACAAAAAAATAAAAAATAGGTAAACACAAAATTCAAATACTTACATCAAACCCTCCAAGAATTTTAATACTTACATTAACCTCCTTACTTTTAGACTTTTATTACATATACCCCCTGAGTTTTATGATGTGAGGAGTAAAATAATAAAATCACATATTCTGTTAAATTTAACGGAGATAACGAGCCAGGGGGAATTCGTAATTTCTCAAACCTTAGGGTATCTGTAATTTCACCAAATCTCGGGGGCGTTCGTAATTATCCCTTAATTATATATCAAGCACTAATAATAAACAGCAATCTCCGACATTTTGATCATGGCACTGGCGAAATCCGCCGCGAAGGCCTGCGGATTCCGGCTATATTCAGACACGATACTATCCGTTGATCCTCCACTGAAAAGAATTTGGTCCGACTGAAGAAGACACCTCCTTTGCATCAAATTCCTGAAGTAGTTGTTGTCGAAAGAATCCGGGGTGACCAAATCAAGCGGTGCCAAATTCGCATCACCGCCGGTTTGAGGGCATCGCCGCCTTCTGGTGGTGGCGAAATTGGGCTAGATATCTGTTCTGTTGCTGTATATCCGAGTGCGGAACAAGAAGCATTGAACTTGACCTAATGTATGAGCCCCTGTACAAAAGTATATGAATTTCATGAGAACACTTACGTACTCAATGAAGTATATGGAAAATAATGAAAATGAGAGATTGATTGATTTAATGATAGTCTTTTCTGACCGCTTAAACTTTTAAATCAAGTGGTGATTGGATAAATTACCTGATATAAGGCAACTATGTCTCTGGGAGTGAGTTGTTTGTTACCAAAGGAACGAATAAGTGCTGCGAGATCGGAACCAGGGCCAGGAAGATCACTGTTTGCCAACGAACGGCTCGGTGTCGTCGAGTCTCGTCTCCCGAGCCTTACGTCCCATGTCGGTCCACCAACCTGTTTGATCATTAATGATTACACAAGGTATAAGTATTTTGAAAATAAGTATACATGAGTTCGCGAGGGACATCAAATTTTTTTTGATCTCTCAGAGTTTCCCCCCACCCAATTGATTAAAAGACTAATCTCCCGAGGTAGCTGAAGGCGCTTATTGCAGGGACCTCTCCCAACGTAGTTTTTTACATCCACAAGGTTCGAACCCGAGACCTTGCTTAAGTGAACTCAAGCCCCTATCCACTTGAGCCAACTGCCCGTTGGTCGAGGGACATCAAATGTAGATACATGCATGGTTATATCTTGGAAATGTTTAAATATTTAATGAGACTCCTTTCTAACAACTTAAGTTTTTAGATCAACTTAAGCTTTCAATATATGTGTACTTACAGCAACTGAGGCGCCACGAGCAGCTAAGGTGAGGATATCGGCACATGAAATGACTCCAGGGCAGGCACGCTCCACCTCACGCTTTGCAGTTTCTATCACCTCGTACCCTCTGGCAGAATTAATATTAGGAAAGGCAGTCTTCTCGGATTGGATATTAGCGGTCTCGTCCAGCAAGATGGAGGCGTTGCAGCCCTGAACAAAGCAGTCGTGGAAGTGGAGGCGGATGAGTGACGCTGCCATGCGCCGCTCGGCTGATATCGATCGCCGGATCGAATTAGGGACTATAGTTGCCGCGGTTGGACATGTCGTCCTATAGAACGTGGTTGATAGTTGTGCTTGGGACATTGGTGCAAAGAGGAGGAAAGCCATTGTTACGGCAAATAATATTAATACATTTGCAGAACCCATTGTTATAGAGATCTTTGCGAGGATTAATTAAAGAAGGGGAGTTGAGAAAGATGGAATGTTTTGAAGCTTAAGGTTTGATGGAGAAGAAGGATGAATTCCTCGTGTATTTATAGAATTATAGTGCATGGGAATGGGATCATGGTCATAAATGGCTGCGGGGACGCGTTCATGCAGTACTATTACTACTATTTTGTCCATGCAGGATTTGATCTACGTCAGTGTTCAGTTTAATTTATTGCAATCTTTTTGACTATGAAAATTGTCCTTTTTGGGTAGTGATTTGTTAGTGACAAAGGGGATCTCGAAATTTTGTATAAAGTGCACGGCTTCCTCACGGACAGCTAATTATTTGAAAATTGGAAGCAGAATATAATTATCCACTGACTTCACAGAAATAAATGGATAAAGTAATACTAATAAGAAGTTGTTATTGAATATATATTATTTATGTTCAACATTTTTGCTTTGTCGGTGAAATTCCTTAGTAATGTTCAGCACTGGGTGCAAATTAAAGTTTGGCACTTGAATGACTTAATCAACGATGGCATTTTCAAAATATGCTTTGAATAGTTAATTTAGTTAGCTGGACTTTCTGTGAGACGTCCAGATCTTGTATTTCTATAAACAATCATATATAATTTGGACCATGTTAACTGTTGGGGTGTTCAGTTCAACTATGCATAACAAGAACATGCGTTCGAGTGAACAAAAGATAGTCAGGACTTAGGACCAATTATATCTGGATCCCCGGGGTTTGACATAATTATAAATTATACTTTGTATTTTTGAAAATTATACATTAGTTTTTAAAATGGATATGTCATTTGAGATTTCTCTCTTCGGTTAGAGTTCCGTCCATTTTTGTTTATAAAATGACCAAAATGCTATGAAGAACTGTTTTATTAAATAGCTTATATTTAGAACTCGTCGGAATGACTAAAATAAAGTGATGATTTTATAATTATTTTTAGTAATTCAAAATAGCGGTTACTTTTTGAGCTATTCTCAAGGATTGAAGAATAAAATCCAAAGTATCAACACATTGGCGAAAGTATTTGATGTGCGTTGTCATAAAAAAAAATATATATTTATGATAAATTTGTTTCTCAATATTTTACTTCTTTATTTTTATGGTTCATTTATTTAGAATATAGGATGATTTACATCTAACTATACCCTGCATTTAGGCATAATTACAACGCAGTCCATCATTATCGAGAAATTATATTTTAATCCCTATAAATCTTATTTGGTCTGAGATCCCTTAATGAAATTTGTAAAAGTATACTTATGTCCCTGACGGTTTTATGAGTGTTACATTAAATATATGACTAAAATTACAAAATCATCCCTAAAGTTTACAAATATATAAACAAAACGATCCCTATAAATTATGAATTTAGTAACAAATCAGGGGTAGTTTTGGAATGACATAACGGAACCCTAGGGATTGTTGGGAATAGTACCCTGAAAATTCAATTTATTGAATTAACTAAACTGAATTTACAGCAAGTTGTGAGTATTTCACATATTGATAATTAATGGCGTGTGGTGGTATTCTTATATGAAATGTGTTTCATAGGAAAAGACTTTGAATACCGAAATCACGTGTCATTAAAGTTCTAGTCGGTAAGATAAGAATATGATCTTATCAAGACTATAACGTGGTTATATAAGATGATTAGTCTTTCGTCATAGGGAATGGTGATTCCGATTATAACACGTTAATGATTTTCAATAAGATTGTAAACATCGAATTGGACCACTGAGATTAATATTAATTTTATACTGCTATCTAAAATGAATAAAATCTCAGGAAGCATTGTACTCTTAATCCTGATAATATTTCGGCTTTAGGCATATAGTGTTAGTCACTGTAATATACTCGAAGTGAGGTCTCGGTAACGGGTGGCCAAAATACTTTGTACGTTCAGTGACAATATAAAATGTGCTAAAGAGTTATATTGATCGAGGAATCTGTGACCTTGATGGAAGGTAAAAGATATCCTTGAAATAGATTTGCAAAAGTTCGAATTAAGACTTTGGCCAAACCACTTCACGTGATGCGTCACCGAAGTTGTATGATGAATGTGTTTCACATACAGAGAATTTGAACTTAAGGCGAATCAATAAATTTCAAATTAGAGATGAAAAATAAATTATGGTAGTTGCAATTTATTTTTCATGGATATCTACACGGAGGAGTAAAATGCGAAGTTATTCTAGGTCGAGAAATTCGTGAATAATTTAATTAATTTTAGAGTGCAACAATATTTATTTAGTGGAATTAAATATTGTTAAATGATAATTAATTATTGTCATGAGATGATAATATATTAACCCATTTGGAGCTAAAATTAATTAGTCCTGCAGGTCCCCCTGCAAGTCCCAATTGAAAACCCGGAGAGAAAATATTAAAAGGAGAAAGAGAAATGAAATTTCAAAGTGTTTGAAAATAGCCAAGGAATTGAAGTTCCAAAGAGTTGGAAATGCCCGGAATTTTATTTTGGAGAAAATAAAATTTTCATCGGAAAAAAAAAATGACGTGGCAGGCCACGTCAGCGGGTCAGCTGCCAAGTGACGCTGACTGGGCACCACGCCTGCGCTACATGTAAGGCCGAGATCACGCCACGTCAGCACTAACGGACGGTCCAGATTCGATCTGGGCGGGTCAGTCAACGGGCCGGATAAATCCGGTCAACCGGGTCAGATAACGGGTCAACGGATCGGGTCAGCAAACCGGGTGAAAGGGTAGGACCGGGTCAAACCGGACATGTGGCAGAACCAGGATCTGCCACGTGTCGAACCGGACCGGTTCAAGGCCCTCAAACCCTAGCCGCGTGTACCACACACGCGCCACCTTCAGTTGGCGAGTGCGGCGTCGGATTGGGGAGCGGCCGGCGGCGTTGGACTCGTGGTGACGACCTTCAACATAGTGACCTCGGTTTTTGTATCCAAATTGGCTACGCAAGTGGGATGTGAAATTACCATTTTGCCCTCGGTTTTTCCCCTATAAATAGGGGCCTTGGGTCCCCTTTTTTCATTCACAACTTTGGGAAATGGTTTTGGCTGAGTTTAAGCTTTGAAACCAAGTCCGTTTTCTCCTAGTTAATTTCGATTTATTTTGGAATTAATTTTAATTAGGTGTTTATATAAAATGCCTAATTTCGGGAGATTAAACCCTGAAAAGGGTTTTCTAGTTTAAAGTTTATTTTCTGTAAGTATTTAGAGAAATACTTTCGGAGCCCACACTCCGAGGGTTTCTCTGGGGTTATTGCAGGGAAGCTCTGCCGGTTTCACGAGGAGATCGGGTATCGGGTTCTCGGGAGGAGAATTCAGGAGCTGGAAAAATATCGTTAGATAGCCATGTTTGCAGTACGGTAATATTTTACAGTTGTATTATTTTAAGCATGATAAATTATATGCTCTTAAGTGTTAATTGCAAGTTAGATATTTATCTGCTTAAGTGATTTAAAATTTATTATCAATTGCATGTATATACTTGAGTAGATCCGGCTAGTCTTCCGCTATTGTATTAAGATGTTTTAGAAATATTTTAATACTTGTATTATAAACAATTTTTTTAAAATGTGGTCCCGGGCTGCTACTGTTCTGGGCCCACCTCCCAGCAACTGGTATCAGAGTCGTGCTCTTGATATATACATGCGATGCATAATTTTAAATCTGATACTGTGCACGTAAATTCTGTCAAAGGAGACTGGTTTTTAAGTGGGACCGTTTGTGACCCCTCCAGTGTTTCCTGGGAATTTGCGTGGAATGGTAATTTTCTAGGAATCGATTTCAATAATCTTCCTGGTTAATTGCCGAATCAGTAAATATGATTTAAATTATGTGATAATTTATAACATATTTACTTAAAGTGCCATTTAATTTTAAGCATGATAATTATATGATATTTATTTGAAAGCATGCTTAATTATTTTATTTTATGGCATGATCATGATAATATGAGATATTATGTTATTTACAATTATGCGTATTTTATTTAATGTGATTAAATGATAATGTTTAATAGAGATTAGACGCAATGCATAATTGGACTAATATTTTTTGGCCTAATTAATAAATAGTTATTAAATTGCCTTAAAATATTATTGGGATTTTAAATATGATTTAGTAATCCTAGTGGAAGAGTATTAATAAGATTAATCACTTTCAACAATAAGACGCCAAAAGTGATTATGTGATAATCAAAAGATAATCCACATCCTTTTTAAAATTCAAGTGGGAGCGAGATGAAAAGGGTCGGATTTTCACGGCCTCCATTACCCGTCTATAGTATAGTGGATGTATACTACTCTCTTCGGCGGGTATATATTCGCGGTATACAAGATTAGACTTCTATGGATAGAATGAAATACGGGAAAGTCAGCTCGACCACGCCTCCGTGGAGTGTCTTGACCTACTCGATGGACTTCTAGGTAATGGTGCACACTTGACTGAGTAATGTATTAACCTCCCTTCGGAGCTCTGTTACATTTACTCAGAGGCCAAGGGTTAACGTGGTGGATTAACATTGTTTGGTAAGAGTTACCTAGATGACATGTTAATAAAGAATAGTTCCTGCTTTTCTAAGCGGTTTTCGACCTCGCCTCCGGGGAGTCAACTGCAGTTAGTTAAGTCACCATTGCATAAATCAAAATGCTTACGTGGATTTCATTTATTGGTTGGACGCAGAAGAAAGTGAAATACATAATCATAACTTGCATTTATTTATTTATTTCAGTTTTATAATAATTACGATCTCTCTTAGCCCACTCCTAACTATATGTCTATAAGGAAATAGGCTAGTAAGGGTTCAACTATGCTGACTAGGAAATGAATCTTGACATCGTGTTGAGACACGAAAGTTTACGTACTCACTGAACTTTATCTGAAAATTCCAGAAACTACAGCCAGTCAAGATTAGAAATACGTTTATTCCAAATAGATCAAGTGTAATGATCTGGCTAGTCTTATGTCCTGACATCTGTCTTAAAAGTTCTTGAGCATCAGACGCATGAGATGTCTACTGATAAGAACATGTTTTGAAGACAGAATCGTACGAAGGTACGAGCCAATAAGAAGGTTGTCAGTTATGAAGATGTTTGAAGGATCACCGATTCAGAATCATATTATGATATGATAACTAATCTGAACGAGATTGAAAGCCTCTGTGCTTAAAGAAACAATCTTAACAGACAGGATATGATCCTATACTCTCTGCCTAAGTCGTTTGAACGTTCAGGATTAATTTTAATTTTTTTTTTTTAATTTTAAACCCAACCTGAACCAATGAACGACCCCAATATGGCAAAAAGGGTGATATAGACTAAGGGAAAAGTTGTCTAAAATCAGACATCAATATCCACAGCCTAGAATGGTAGTGAGTGGAAGAAAAGGAAAAAGGAATGGTTCTCAATCTTAAGGTTCAAAGGAAGAAAACCAGATCCGATAATGAAAAGTGTTTTTATTTCGGTGGTAACGAGTATTGGAAAACAAATTGTCCAAAATACTTAGTTTATCTGTTTGCTACGCCGTTTAGATAAGGTATGAAGATATCTTACTCGTTGAAAGTATGTTTAGTTGGAAATTCACTGGATCCCTGCTGTGTGAACTTGAGATCAACTAATCGTATTTGCAATTCGTTGCGAAGATTCAAACTAACCAGAAAGTTTGAAAAACGGCTAACACACAACTACTACTCGAGGATAATACAAGTCTAATTGTATTAGCAGTAAGGACTATAAAATCGTATTTTGGCAATAGGGTTTTATATTATACGTGCCATATATATAGAAATTTAATTTTCGTAAGTTATTTGATAACTAATGGTTCAACTATTTGTTTTGAACAAAAGTTTACCATTAAACAAAATAAAAGGTTTATTTGCTCTGGCACAATAAACGATGGTCTTTTATACCTCAATGAAAACCCTAATTTAAGTTTAACATAAAAAAGCTTGACTTACCATCTAAGAGGAAAAACTTCTACGTGGCACCTATCTATTGGTCAATTGAATCTGAATAGGATCCAAAGGCTTATTGTTGAGTCCTATTGACTTGAAAATAGTATCAATCTACGAATCCTATTTAGAAGGTTAAAATGACCAAGAAGCCTTTTTGAGACAAAGGGTATTAAACCATGAACTTGCTTGAGTTAGTTCATACAAACGTATGATATTATTAGTGTTCAAGCATGAGAAAGTTTTTGGTACTTCATCATTCATTTGAATGATTACTCTAGATACATATATGTTTATTTGATGAGACTTAAGTCTGTAATTTTGAAAAGTTCAAGGAATATAAGACTGGAATCAAAGAATCAAATTAGAAAACATATCAAGGCACTTCGATTAGATCGAAGTAGTGATAAGTATCTATGTTCAGAGATAAATAGAATTTCTCAAATGAGATTGGATCTCAACTATCTATATAAGATACATCTTAGCAAGGATGTATCACATAAAGGAGAAATAGAACTCTGATAATTATGGTAAGATTCATGAAAAGTCATGCTACCCTGCGAAGTTTGTTTTGGAGTCTTATGCTCAAAAACGACAAAACACACTAAACCTAGTTCTATCTAAGTCAGTTCCTAAAACACTGATGGATCTGTAGTTAGGGTGAAAACCCTGTATCTCTTATTTTCGGATCCGAGGTAGCCTGGACCATGTGTTAAGGATGGATCCTGACGAGTTAGAATAAAGAATAAAGGTTTACTTGTTCTAAGGTTATCCTAGAAGAACAAGAGGTGGTATATTTTGTAATTTGAGAATCACAAAAGATGTTTGTGAATATTTCAAAGATGATTACATAGATAACCACAAAGGGTGGAAGCAAAGTAGTGTTAAAAGAAAATAACAGTATTTGATACTGATTTCCATAAACCCGTGATAACTGAAGATGTATTAAATACATGTGATGTACTAAATACAACATGTGATGTAGAGACGTGTACACGAGAGCATCATTGTAGTGGGAGGATTGTCAGGACACCTGACAAGATACCTAAGATTAACCCAAGTGCTTGACTCTAAAGTATCTGATCCTGTCACGTGTAATGAAGCTGTGGAAGATATAGACGCTGACCATTTGGTGAAAAGCCATTGAATCATAGTTAGAATCTTAGTATTCTAACAAAGTCTTGAGCTTGTAGAGGCGCCTGAAGGTATTAAACTCATTAGATGCAATTGGGTTCTACAAGAAAATAAAAGGAAAGAATGGACGAAAAAGTAGAGACTTTAGAGCAAACTTATGGCAAGGGATTTTACCCAAAAAAAAGAAGAAATCATTTATGAGGCCTTCTCGCCTATAACAATGCTTAAGTCCATTGTCCTCTCTATTTTATCTCATTATCAATTATGAGATTAGATAAATGGATGTAAAGACTATGTTCTTGAACGGGCACCTTCAAGAAGAAAAACATGGCACAACCTGAAGGCTTCACAGCTAGAAATCAGGTGCATATAGTATGCAAGTTTAATAGATCATTTTGTGATCTTAAGCAAGCGTCTGGATCATGAAACATCAGAATTAAAGAGGCAATTTAAATTCTTTCGAATTGAGCAATTGCTCGATGAATCATAAGTGTGCAAAATAACATCAAGATAATGTCGTAACAGTTTAGTTTTGTACATATACGATATTATGCTCATTGGGATGCAAGAATTTTGTCAGTGGTCAAGATTCGATTGTCATATCTATTTGACAAATAAAAGACCTAAGTGAGACCAATAATATTCCAAGGATCAGACTTTTGTTGTGATCGTAGGAATAAGGAGATTGGTTTATTACAAAAAGCATATATAGATAAGATGCTGGTAAGGTATAATATGACAAATTCCAAGAAAGGTTCACTACCTTTTAGATATGGAATTTATCTATCTCGGGATCAATGTCCTCACACAACTGAAGAGATAGAAGACATGATTAGAGTTCCGCAGCGGAAGCTTTACGTATGTCATATTATGTACTAGGCCAGATGTCTATTATGAAATAGGTCTAAGTCAGCAGATATTAGTCAAACCCTAGAATCTGACACTGGGTAGTAGTGAAAGCATATATTGGAGTACTTGAGAAGGACTTGAGATTATATGCTTGTCTACCACAGTGGTGAGCTCATTTCAATAGGATACATAGATTCGGATTTACAGTCTTATTTGTATTCTAGATGTTTGACATCAGAATACGTGTTTACTCTAGAAAGAGCAACCATTAATTGGAGAATGTTAAGTAGACTTGTATTGCTTACACCGCCCTAGAAGTCTAATACATGGTAGCTTGAGAAGCAGCCAGTTAGATGTATTTTGTAACGCCCCGATTTTCAGACAGTCAGGTACGTTCGACACGTGTGGGTTTCGAGAGCTAGGATTTTATTTTATTATTTTCATTTATTTAATTTAAACGTGTTACATTAATTTCTATCAATTGTTTTCGACGTGACTACGTGGAAATATATGAAATACGTGTCAACTTGGGAATTATTGAATAAATGGAATTTAATTGTCACATGAGTTAATTGTACAATTTGTATTAATTGCATAATTGTCCTTAATTGCTCATTTCCTTTTCTTTAAGGACCCAATTGCATGAAAATCTTTTGGATATAATTGATCATTTTCCAAACTTGATATACTTAATTGCATGACTTATGAAGTTGGAGGATTTAATCATAAATATTACAATTTTTCCCACAAATATAACGATATATGCATCTCTTCCTTGCTCTTCATTTCATCTCATCAAGAATTATCATCCATTCTTTCTTCTCTCTACCGAGCCAAACCTATCGGGAACGGCCGTTCCCATATTTTGAATAGTGTGCTTGGCGGCGAGGACGGGAACAACCGTTCCCACTTTGTCTCACAGACGGGAACGGCCGTTCCCATCTTCGGGGAGCCCGACAGGCGGGAACGACCATTCCCATTTTCCACTAAAGCCTGGAACGGCCGTTCCCAGCCCCCTGGTAGTGCAGAAACTTTCTGCATAAAATTACAATTTTAGCCCCTCGATCCGATGACTTATTTAACCCCAAATTGCTATTATATGATTAATTATGTGTCAAAACTAGATGTTATCATGCTACATTGTGTATTGCTCGAGGTCTCGTATATGATCGTGTCGTGCGTCTTATATGAAGTAATTACCTTGAATTATGGTCTCATGCACGTACATTGTCCCATTTCTTGTCAAGTTATTCTCCTGGGCGGAGATTATCAAGCATGAGCACGTTCACGCAAGCACGAGTCGTGTGTCGCCTGTCAGGTGAGGTTTAATTGTTAGTTATATAGAACCCGTATATCCCTTATGTGATATTTCGGCCAAAAGGTATTTATATCTATAATTTCCATGAATCATTGATCATTTCAATTCATGTTCAAGCAAGCCATGTATTGTTTCGTGCATGTTTTAGGCGAGTAGCATGACCGTTCATGATGGGCCCGAGGGTAGTGACTGGAGCCAACCGGGAAAGCAAGGGGCTGACGGGTAACTCTGGCGCTATCCTCACCACATTTGGGGTCACCCCTGAATCCACTAGGAGGTTAGTGGAGGAAGGAGCTCCGGGCTTAGGGATTCATGTACCCTCTGCTCAACATCCATGGGTGATGGGGCCTTGCAATCCCATCATCAAGCGGAGGAAGAAGGAGACTGGGGATGAGTCCGGCACCACGGGCTGTCCTCGGGTTATTGCATGATTTCCATTCCATGAACGTGTTATATGATTACACTATTGCACGATTGCACGATAATGAAATTGCATGATCACCTATTTATTGATAATCAAGCAAGCTTGTTTATGTTCATTTGGAGTTCGGTTGGAGACCGCCCTTACTCGCCGGGGCCATGTATTGATTGCATGAAAATGAACAAGTATTTAATATTGACAGTTGTATTCTCGGGCAAAGAATAACTTATTATTGAACTTATATTTATCTTTTATAAACCTTTACCCGAGAATATAACTTGCATGTTATCTGCGCTAATAAGTATTTAAACCCCTCACTCGGTCTTCACAGACTGACGCCTCCACCTTTCAGGTATTGCAGGTGCACGCTAGGCGGGAAGTGAGTCGAGTCCAGTCCTGGTAGTCGAGTCTTGCACGGTGCATTTTATTTAATTGTTTATTTATTATTTAAGGGATTTAGGTTATTGTTATTGTTTATTTGGAGATGATAATATATTGATAAATATAGTAAAGCATGTTTAGATTGATAGATGAAACATCGTGAGTTGGTAAATGGAAATGCTTGATAAAGATTAGTTTATGCTTCCGCTTTAATTTTGTTGCATGAGTTAGTTATCCCGCCTAGCCTATTGAGTTATTGCATTGTCACCCGTTCGCTATAGGTTAGTTCATGTACGGATTGGCCATTTCGTATGTGGATTGACCTATAGTGCGGGGGTGTGGTACCTCCAAGTGTAAGGGGTGCTACATCTAAGGTGGTATCAGAGCCCGGTTGCAAAACCGAGGTTCTAGTGTCGTGTCGTGTCGAGTTTAGATCGTACGGCATAGGAATTATTTGACAATTTGAGATTCTTGCATCTTATTTGAGTGTCTTGATCTACTTGAACTCTTTGAATTGATTGAAATACTTGATAACTTGTGCCCTTGTATTGATTTACGTATTCATTGCCAATTTATTTATCTTGAATTGCTTGAAATTATGTGATCAACCTGGCTTATTTTATGTATTGATAAATTACTTATTGAATTTTATATTAAATTCTCACTGGTATTGATTATGTGACAACTATGTGACATGAACACGCTTTACCCACATGCATGTATTTGCAAAGCAAGTTGTGAGTGACAGGTTTTGGAAATGTATGAATCAAGACCGGGGATTCTGAAGATTTAAGAGATTGATTAACCGTTCGAATCAAGTTGCAATTCGGTCAACCAGGAATGGACACCGGAATCGAGCCCAACATTTCTACGGTGACAGGTTCTTCAATGCATTCATAAACACGTGCATCACATTTATTAATAAATTGCCTCTTATTTATAAATGTTGGCATAGATGTTACTCGAGATTACTTACTTGATGCATTAAGTATATATTTAAATTACTTGAAGTATTTAAACCGCTTTACTTGCAAGTCCATCTTAAGTTAATATAAATGTTCCAACGTGTGGCATTTTAAATTGTTGGTAGGTTGCTACGTGCATTGACACTTTAACCATCATGCATTATTTAATGTTTATTGTGAATAGGCTCTTCTTATGCTCTGTACAATCCTTGCCTCCATTCTTACCAACTTGAATTAAAGAATAGATTTTGAATCATCGGGTATCATGTTGTAACTGGGTCATCCGATTTTACTGGAAGTTTAATAATATTTGGGGTTGTGAGAATTAGTGATCCAGAATTTAGTAAGAGCAGGTATGATACAGACATTTTGGGAGATTTTGGGAACTGGGAAATGTTGATAAGTTCACGCAGACAAATGTTCAGTGGGTCCTTCAACCTTCAGAAATTAATCAAGTACTTTGGAGATGCATTGGGATTAAGAGAGTAACTTTCTTGTTCGGATTATGGTGTTGAACTTGTAAATACCAACTCTCTGGAAAGCATTAGGTGAGTGTAGGATATTGAAGAATTTTAATATCAAATCAGAGTGATGACCGTCGGGGAATTTCAAGTTGGGTATATCATTAACAGAAAGGATTAGAAAGAACCATTAATCAAAATTTGGAATAATGATAAGTAGGACAGGGAAAAGTTACGGGAATTGAGTCAGCAGAGAAGATTGCAAGTGGGAAAGGACAGAATGAATCTAAATAATAAGGAAATTTCTATTTTCTTAAGGGGGAGAGTCGGCCTGAAAATAAAATTAAGTGAAGGTAAATAGCACTCGGGAGAGTTGGAAATTTAAGCAAACCAATTCTTCTTGGAAACATCTATCAGAACCATGTGAAAGAAGTTTTCAATAATCTAAACCTTCCCTCCCTCTTATACAAAGAAAAGTCCCATCATCGACAGTACCTTTGCTCCATTATTGTTTTCAGGAAAGTGGGTACACTGTCTGCAATTCTCCGACAACCTCAGGATATCATTTGACTCAGTAAATAGAAAAGGGTTCAAATTGGGATATTATTCGGAATCAATCTCAAAGTTTTGGTAGGATAACTCTGACAAGAGTTTTCTTACGAAGTTATTACCTATACCCTAGAGATGCCTGTAAACGCACACCGTGCTTCCATCCGGGCTGTCACCGTCTCCTTCATAAATATACCAGCTTACCATGAACATTTTAGAGAAGACTGAAGATTGAACGATCCTCTCTTTCAAGATATTTCGGGGAATTGTGGGGTATGTTATCAAATTTCAGGGGTCAAAGGAAGACGTTTCACGAGGACCTGATTCTTTCGGTTTCTATATAAGTGTGCTTGCTGAATTACTCTCACGGGATGACAACCTTGATTCTTCTGTAATAAATATCCGCTGTATTGTTAACTAAGGGAATAAGAGCTCCACTTTCAGATTACAAACAAGGAGTCAAAAATATGGCTTCGGGAAAATGTTTACTCTAATTACTGAGGTCGAGGAAATGGTAACACCTGTTCTCTCGGTTGGTTGGACAAGGACTTGCTTGAAACACAAAGTCAATCTTTTAAGCTTGAAGGTACAATTAATCCCTAACCAGAAAACCATGGTTATTTTCAATTCCAAAACCGGAAGGTGAATGTGAGAATCAATGCGAGAAGGGTACAACCGGGGATCTGGGATTAAAACGGGTGTGAAGATGTGATGATTAATGATGATTTACGGATTATGTTAGAAAATAGTACAAGGACAGAGACGGTTATCAGAAATGGGAATGTTAAACCGTAACGGTACCGAGCAAGAGAAATCTCAACTAAAGAATCAAGTATTCAACCGAATTAATTCAGTTCCAGAACTTCAATCCTCGGTGAACGGTACACTTAATCATGCATACCACGTGCACCCTTACTTTTATTTTATTATTATCTGTTATCCTTATTTTATTATTCGCGTATACGATTTCTTGTTTATTATTATTAACTGTTTTATGTGAATGATAAATTGTATAATTAATGTTGCTATCTGTTCCTTGTGAGTTAATTGTAAACATTTAATTGTCTAAGTGCTCGCCTGAATTTTATTTCGTGTGTGTGAGAGACGGGGATTCTCTCAGGGTTGTTAAGAGACGGGGTTCTCTTGTTACTTGCTCGAGAGACGGGGTTCTCTCATTAATTGTTTGAGAGTCGGGGCACTCTCAATATTTCAGCTACTTGTCGATTTGTTTTAGTTGGAAGGTAGATTTTCTCAAGTGGTTAGGTTCCGGAGAGTTGAGGGTCGTGATTACATACATTGGAGAACTTTGCGGATTAAGACCTCTTCCGAACTAATCCCTGATGGGGAGTAGCTAACCTGCGTGGGATGAAAACGTAAGAGCCAATTAAATTTTAGGAATTCAGGACGTGGAATCCGAGGACGGATTCTCTTAAGGGGGAGAGAGTTGTAACGCCCCGATTTTCAGACAGTCAGGTACGTTCGACACGTGTGGGTTTCGAGCCCTAGGATTTTATTTTATTATTTTCATTTATTTAATTTAAACGTGTTACATTAATTTCTATCAATTGTTTTCGACGTGACTACGTGGAAATATATGAAATACATGTCAACTTGGGAATTATTGAATAAATGGAATTTAATTATCACATGAGTTAATTGTCCAATTTGTATTAATTGCATAATTGTCCTTAATTGCTTATTTCCTTTTCTTTAAGGACCCAATTGCATGAAAATATTTTGGACCTAATTGATCATTTTCCAAACTTGATATACTTAATTGCATGACTTATGAAGTTGGAGGATTTAATCATAAATATTACAAATTTTCCCACAAATACAACGATATATGCATCTCTTCCTTGCTCTTCATTTCATCTCATCAAGAATCATCATCCATTCTTTCTTCTCTCTACCGAGCCAAACCTATCAAGAAGGCAAAGGAAGATTTCATCAAATTCATCAACTCTTTCCAAGAAAATTAGGAGTTTTGGAGCTTGATCATCCATATGCATCATCTTCTTCCATTATTTTCATTTCAAGGTAAATATGATGATATATGTGATATCTTGAATATAGTTCTTGGAGCTAGGGTTTATGATTTGAGTTTGATGATTGGTATATTAGTGCTAGAAGTATGATTACATGTTCAAAGCTTGAATTTCATGTGTAATTCTTGAGAATTATGGAGTTATATGCCAAGTTAATATATAAGCTTGATATGATTGTTTTTGATGATTAGACATGAATTATGTGTTGATATTGAGTGTTATTGTCTCTCAAGCATGTATACTTATTTCCTTTCATGAATTCTAGCTTGTGGAATTGAATTATGTGAGTTTGATGAGATTTGGGAGTGGTTCGTGCATGCCCTGTTCTTCTCCCCTGTTTTCTGCAGCTTCTGTAAAATGGGAACGACCCTTCCCGTTCCCTTTGAATTTGCGAAACGGCCGTTCCCATATTTTGAATAGTGTGCTTGGCGGCGAGGACGGGAACAACCGTTCCCACTTTGTCTCACAGACGGGAACGGCCGTTTCCATCTTCGGAGAGCCCGACAGGCGGGAACGGCCATTCCCATTTTCCACTAAAGCCTGGAACGGCAGTTCCCAGCCCCCTGGTAGTGCAGAAACTTTCTGCATAAAATTACAATTTTAGCCCCTCGATCCGATGGCTTATTTGACCCCAAATTGCTATTATATGTTTAATTATGTGTCAAAACAAGATGTTATCATGCTACATTGTGTATTGCTCGAGGTCTCGTATATGATCCTGACGTGCGTCTTATATGAAGTAATTGTCTTGAATTATGGTCTCATGCACGTACATTGTCCCATTTCTTGTCCAGTTATTCTCCAGGGCGGAGATTATCAAGCATGAGCACGTTCACGCAAGCACGAGTCGTGTGTCGCCTGTCAGGTGAGGTTTAATTGTTAGTTATATAGAACCCGTATATCCCTTATGTGATATTTCGGCCAAAAGGTATTTATATCTATAATTTCCATGAATCATTGATCGTTTCAATTCATGTTCAAGCAAGAAAGCCATGTATTATTTCGTGCATGTTTTAGGCGAGTAGCATGACCGTTCACGATGGGCCCGAGGGTAGTGACTGGAGCCAACCGGGAAAGCAAGGGGCTGACGGGTAACTCTGGCGCTATCCTCACCACATTTGGGGTCACCCCTGAATCCACTAGGAGATTAGTGGAGGAAAGAGCTCCGGGCTTAGGGATTCATGTACCCTCTGCTCAACATCCATGGGTGATGGGGCCTTACAATCCCATCATCAAACGGAGGAAGAAGGAGACTGGGGATGAGTCCGGCACCACGGGTTGTCCTCGGGTTATTGCATGATTTCCATTCCATGAACGTGTTATATGATTACACTATTGCACGATTGCACGATAATGAAATTGCATGATCACCTATTTATTGATAATCAAGCAAGCATGTTCATGTTCATTTGGAGTTCGGTTGGAGACCGCCCTTACTCGCCGGGGCCATGTATTGATTGCATGAAAATGAACAAGTATTTAATATTGACAGTTGTATTCTCGGGCAAAGAATAACTTATTATTGAACTTATATTTATCTTTTATAAACCTTTACCCGAGAATATAACTTGCATGTTATCTGCACTAATAAGTATTTAAACCCCTCACTCGGTCTTCACAGACTGACGCCTCCACCTTTCAGGTATTGCAGGTGCACGCTAGGCGGGAAGTGAGTCGAGCCCAGTCCTGGTAGTCGAGTCTTGCACGGTGCATTTTATTTAATTGTTTATTTATTGTTTAAGGGATTTAGGTTATTGTTATTATTTATTTGGAGATGATAATGTATTGATAAATATAGTAAAGCATGTTTAGATTGATAGATGAAACATCGTGACTTGGTAAATGGAAATGCTTGATAAAGATTAGTTTATGCTTCTGCTTTAATTTTGTTGCATGAGTTAGTTATCCCGCCTAGCCTATTGAGTTATTGCATTGTCACCCGTTCGCTATAGGTTAGTTCATGTACGGATTGGCCATTTCGTATGTGGATTGACCTATAGTGCGGGGGTGTGGTACCTCCACGTGTAAGGGGTGCTACATATTTGATTCATGATTTCCTAGTTGTTGGCTCAGAGAAACGTCTAATACATTCCTTCACTAAAGTATTGGCGCGAAAGAGTGCAAAACGAGTTTTGACACTCATGTGAAAGGAATAAGACTTAGATGTGTGGCCAACTTGAATTTAGGGCAAGTGGGAGATTGTTGGGAATAGTGCCCTGAAAATTCAATTTGTTGAATTAATTAAACTGAATTTACAAAAAGTTGTGAGTATTTCACATGTTGATTATTAATGGCGTGTGGTGGTATTGTTATATGAAATGTGTTTCATAGGAAAAGACTTTGAATACCGAAATCACGTGTCATTAAAGTTCTAGTCGGTAAGATAAGAATATGTTCTTATCAAGACTATAAAGTGGTTATATAAGATGATTAGTCTTTCGTCATAGGGAATGGTGATTCCGATTATAACACGTTGATGATTTTCAATAGGATTGGAAACATCAAACTGGACCACTGAGATTATTCATTTTATACTGCTATCTAAAATGAATAAAATCTCAGGAAGCATTGTACTCTTAATCCTGATAATATTTCGGCTTTAGGCATGTAGTGTTAGTCACTGTAATATACTCGAAGTGAGGTCTTGGTAACGGGTGGCCAAAATACTTTGTACGTTCAGTGATAACATAAAATGTGCTAAAGAGTTATATTGATCGAGGAATATGTGACCTTGCTGGAAGGTAAAAGATATCCTTAAAATAGATTTGCAAAAGTTCGAATTAAGACTTTGGCCAAAGCACTTCGCGTGACGCGTCACCGAAGTTGTATGATGAATGTGTTTCACATACAGAGAATTTGAACTTAAGGCGAATCAATAAATTTCAAATTAGAGATGAAAAATAAATTATGGTAGTTGCAATTTATTTTTCATGGATATCTACACGGAGAAGTAAATACGAAGTTATTCTAGATCGAGAAATTCGTGAATAATTTAATTAAATTTAGAGTGCAACAATATTTATTTAGTGGAATTAAATATTATTAAATGGTAATTAATTATTGTCATGAGATGATAATATATTAACCCGTTTGGAGCTAAAATTAATTAGTCCTGCAGGTCCCCCTGCAAGCCCCAATTGAAAATCCGGAGAGAAAATATTAAAAGGAGAAAGCGAAATGAAATTTCAAAGTGTTTGAAAATAGCCAAGGAATTAATTTTAAGAAAATAAATTGAATTTCCAAAGAGTTGGAAATGCCCGAAATTTTATTTTGGAGAAAATAAAATTTTCATCGAAAAAAAAAATGACATGGCAGTTGGCGTGGCAGGCCACGTGAGCGGGTCAGCTGCCAAGTGGCGCTGACTGGGCGCCACGTGTGCATCAATGTAAGGCCGAGATCACGCCACGTCAGCACTAACGGACGGTCCAGATTCGATCTGGACGGGTCAGTCAACTGGCCGGATAAATCCGGTCAATCGGGTCGGATAACGGGCCAACATATTGGGTCAGCAACCCGGGTCAAAGGGTAGGGCCGGGTCAAACCGAACACGTGGCAGAACCAGGATCTGCCACGTGTTGAACCGGACCGGTTCAAGGCCCTCAAACCCTAGCCGCCTGAAGGTGGCGCGTGCGGCGTCGGATTGGGGAGCGGCTGGCGGCGTTGGACTCGTGGTGACGAGACCTTGAACGTAGTATTAGTAAATAAGGTATTTCTATAAATCTCATATTCAGTGGGAGTATGCATAAGGTATGCAAATCCCTAAGTCAATCTGTGGATTGATAAAGGCTTCTAGGAGTTAGACAATTCGATTCCATAGGATAGTCAAATCGTTCGACACAGATGGAAGTCGAATAAGTCTCAAAAGTGTACATATGAAAGTTAGTAATGTTAGCCTCAACTTTTGGTGCTTTAGAAAAATGGCGTCCTTCCAATTAGGAATACGAAGGATGCTATGAAAGTAACCAAAATTTTGTTTAAGAAATAATTTGACATGAAAGATCTTAGTGATTATCCTAAATTCTCGGAATTTAGATCTATAGAAGATAGATTTAAGAGAATAAAAGGATTATCACAATCAAGTGCATAACCATGGTACTAAAAAGAGTTTAGTATGGACAATGGAACATCTCTGTTGAAGAGTATGTGTCCTAAGTTAACTTTAAGAAAGTTAGAATGTCCAAAACCCCTTTAAAAGGGGAGAATAATGTATGCAAAGTTATGAATAAAATTAGATATGGCGCAACACTAAGCGTAGTGGGCCAAATCTAATATGACCTCAGAGAAGGTTATTAGATTTCTGTAAAGGATGTCCTCAGAGTACTTGAGAAGAAATAAAGATATGTATTAGTTTACAGAGCCCAAAAGATCTTATCATTAAATGTAATTGTTGCATCAGACATAGATGATTATAAATCATTAAAAGGATACAATTTCTGCCTAAATGGCAGAGCAACGTGTTGGAAACATTCCAAGCACGAAAGTTACAAAAAAAATCTCGACTATTGTAGTGGAGTACTTAGTCGTATTGAATACCGCTAAGTTAAGTGTTTGGGTAAGAAACTCCATCTAACAAGTCAGATGAAGTTCCTAGCATGAAACAACTCCATTATCATATCGTATGAATAAATGGATGGTTGCTCAAGTAAGAGAACCAAGACCTCACCAAGAAACTGAACAAGTGATTACAAATCACTTTATAAGAAAAACGTGTTTCCTAAGAGATGTGAAAATAAGAGGGTCGCATCAGCAGAGAACTTAGCAGATCCACTTTGGAAACGACCAAAGTCAGTAGGCTCTCAAAGTACATCTTGAGAAGATGGGACCTAGAGTACCTTAATGGCTTTTACGGGCAAGTGGGAGATTGTTGGAAAAGTGCCCTAGAAAGCCGATTGGTCATAATCTGTTTTGAGACTTTCCTAGTATCACAGACAATCTTTGAATATATACGATTGATTAATATCATAGGCAAACACTTCTTTATATGCTCTTGTTTGGTATGCGTTTACTTTAGCTGTGCATGTATGAGAACTCCCCTAATCCTGATGACTTTAGGACTCTACCATTTAGGTGAAATGGTTCATGAAACGAGCCCTATATCACATAAGTCATGATTAGTAAAATACTCCAAGCTGATGAGTCCTACAGACAGAGGGATTGTCAACTTGACTCCTTTAAGGCTTGCTTGTGGGATCACGCCCTTAAGAAGGACCACCTTGTTTCATGGAGGTGCAAAGTGTATAGTTGATACGTGCGTGATACATGAGGGTGCTTACTTCCATAAGTAAGTTCACTGAGGTGCCCCGTGTGAGAAGATTCCTAAATGGAAAAGGAAGTTTCTATTTCAGGAAATGGAAACTTCCAGATTAGGAAATATCTCACGAGTCATTGATGTGATTAATTGATCCTTAGACTTGAGGTTCCATGTCACTTTATGGGTTAACTCTGTAGTCTTAGGTGTAAGCTTTAAAGGGTGTTGCCTTAGACAACTGATTCAAGGCTTATGCTGGGCCTGCACAAGTGATTCATAGAAGTGAATGAGAATCAAGAAAGGACCTACACTTACATTTGCAAGGTGATCTCTTATTGTGTAAGTCATTCATATGCCATATGGAGTCCTTGGCCAAGGCAATAGATCAAGACATCAACAAAAGGGTTTCTTGGATTGAGATCAAATGGATATGAAATGCACTTAGCTTGAAGACCAGATTATTAGGGTTCTGATTATTCCCTTACCTTAGATCTTGGTTGAGAGATAGTAAGTAGGAGGATTGTATCTCACATGAATCAATTACTTAAAGGTTCTGTCGAATCGAGACATTCTTATTCAGCTAGGGGTCAAACACCTGTTGCTAGACTATGGTCGTTTGATCTGTGGACTGATTAATTAATTAGGGTCACTGCTAATTGAATTAAGAACCTAGAGGGTCACACACAACAACCCGGTCACGTGGGTTAAGGCTTGAAATCGATTAAACGAGTTGATCGGATCAAGTGGGGGCCACACGTGTGGAAGTCGTGAATGATTAGGACACGTGTAGTCACGTGTAAATATGTGTATATGTTAAATAATTAATGTGTTAATTATCTAATGGACTTTGATTTAATTTTGAATTAATATTAAAGTCCTAATTTGGAGAAATAAAGTCTAATAAATAAATAATTATGAATTAATTAATTATTAGTCTTCAAGTTATTTATTGTAAAATAAATAAAGTAAAATTAAATATCTAAAAGAGTTAGACTAGATTCTTACTTTCCTAGTTGATCAAAAGGAGACTTTTGGTCAAAGTAAGAGACTTGGTCTCCAAGCAAGATATCCATTTCCAAAAGAAGTTTGGAATCATTTTCCAAAAGGATAAAGGGTTCGAACCCTATCCTTATAAATAGAGGGGTTCGAACCCCATGGGAAAAGTATACAAAAAATTTCTCCTTCTCCATAATTATACACTAACCCCTTAGAGCCTAAACACCGAATATAGAACTAGCATCCTCCCTATTCGGATCGTGGACACGGTTGGTGGACTATTTCTCTAGAGGGCTTCTATCGTGAAGTCTTGAAAGATTCGAAGGAACTTTTGGGGATCAAGCAAAACGACTACAAGGGATGATGAAACGATTCTGAACCCAACAGAATAGAAGTGAAAAAATCGAAGGGAGTTTCAATCATGCCTTTCTCGTTTCATGTTTCTTTCTTTATGTTATATCGTTAAGCAACTTTCCCTAACATGATTTGAATCTAGGTTGGTATGGATTGCTATCTCTACAATGGATTCTGAAGTAGAAAGAGATTTTCGAGGGACGGGTTGCCATTACCGCATGAAGCGCGTTTGAGGGTGGCTCAATACGTGTCAAGATAGCTACTACCTAAGTGAGTTTCTTGATCTCTACGAATCTGGAAATAGGAATTGCAAGTTTTCGATTCTATCTTTTGGGAAATTTTTTTAAATTTTCGCTGCGTTTTTGTCTCGTTTTCCCAACAAGTGGTATCAGAGCCACCTTGCAAGGCCTATTTCTGATTCGTCTAAATTATTCTGAATTTGGTAGAAATTCTTAGGCTTAAATGTGAATTGAGTATTCTTGAGTTCTTTTAGAAAGCCTGAAATATGAAACTGTATTTTTCCTAAAAGTTTCTGAAAACTATTTTCTTAAATCGTGCGCTGCTGGGGCGCGCGTTCGCGGGCACTGCCGCGCGACGGTTCGTGATTCCGGGGCTCCGGGCCGTTTTCGTGTTTTTCTTAGTGTCTGTCCTTGAAATCCCGATTTAATTTTTCTTAAAATTTTATTTTATTAAATTAGAATTATTTTTGAAATAATTGTTTAAATTAGGATTTTGAGAAATTAAGACGATTTAAATTTTGGGAAAATTACAAACTTTATTTTATGAAAATAATGAAGGAATAAAATTATTAATTTTCAGAAATTAATTGGAATTTTATTAGTTTATTGTTTTTCGGGTTTTATAGAAAAGGCTCTTGAACAAGAATTGCATCTAAGTCTTGTTTTAAGCTATTAGAGCTTAAAGCGAGAATTTTAATTTATTGGTTAAATTTAAATTCTTGCATTTTTTGCATGCTAGGTGATCATGGGTTTAGACTTATGTATGGTTTTAATTTATGCACATGAATGGTTTAAATTGGGGTTGGAGCCCCATAGTTGCGTTTTTCAATTGGGGTCGGTGCCTCACTTATGTGCGTACTGTTATGTGTTTATTATGTGGCTTTCCATATTACTGTTTTTGAGGCCGGGGAATGCCCCGTGTCATTGTCTAAGGTCAATATGAAGATTGAGCCTTATTACTTTATGTCTTTTTCCTTTTATTATAATTTGAGAGTAGAGATAGGTGGTGAGGTCTTTTTTTCTTTCATTTTGGAGATAATGCACCCATGGAGTAAGATGGATCCACACAACAAGTAAGAAGATGGAAGCCATAAGTGAAGACCTCTCAAAGTGTTAGAGAGGATTTCTATTATTGTAATAGATAGGGCATCGTTTTATTTCCAATTTCCTTATGTGATTTAAACTGTTTTATGTGGCATGTATGTTAGAACTAGTGATTGTGGAGTGTCTCCCACATATCACGCATAAGATAGGTAGAACCCATGATCATCACATGTTAGTATCATGCTAGGACATGTTATCTGCAATGTGCTTGTGTGAAATGCATTTAAGTTGTACTTGCGTTAATCAAGACTAATTAAATTAGAATACATATATGTTGGTGAGGTCGAACCGGAAAACTCTCTGGTTACATCGAAAATTCCCATTAAATATTAAGCTAATTCTCAAAAATAGGTGTTTAGTTCAAGGTGCAAACTTTGAATTAAATTCCTAGCATTCCATCAATAGGTTTTAAGTTTAGTAAGTGAAGCTAGTTATTGTCAGCGAGTCGTGGGATAGCTAGTGGAGCTTATTAGTTCTTAGTTACCTAATTGATCATTTTGAATGATCAATATTTCATGGTCAATTTTGGCAAGGGCGATATCCGCGAGTCGTGGGTCGTTCGAACTAAGTTTTGATCATGATCTTATGATTGATGGGTCTAGCTTAACGCTTAAGTAAATATGGATGTCGCACGAGTCGTGGGTCCATATTGAAAGATAGGTGATGCAAAAATCCATTACTAAGAATTCCACAGTGTTGGAATTGGTAAGTTGTACCTACCTTAGGCTTAATTGAGAATGGCCACGAGTCGTGGGTTCAAGGTTAAGTGCTTAGGATTTTAGTACCCATTGGGATAGCAAGCATCCTCTAAGATCTTTGGGGATTGTAGATCTTTGAAAAACAGTGGGAGCTACATAGATTAAAGACCTAATCTCATGTATATCGTTATTATTTAGCATGCTCACCTAGTTCTCTACTTAGCATTTAGGTTGTAGTTCTGTGATTCTCTACAATATGAAATACAAACCCATTCGCATCCATCCTTAACTCAAACAAGTTGACTAAGTCCTAACAAACTCTAAATGGCTTCGTATCCTAAAATTTATTTTAGAATCCGAAAAGAGAAAGTGTTCTCTATAAGGCGAGATTTTCAATTATTTGAAAATTCGACCCGGGCCAAAAGAGAAGCAATCTGAGGTGAATGGATTTTTCCAAACCACTTAAGAGCAATTGAACCACCTCATAAAAATGTTGCAAGGTATAACATTATGGAATTATTCAATATTCCAAATGAGGAAACAATTGCACACGAACTAGGTCTAAGGATCTTATTTGAAGATCTTGTGGTCTCGATCATCAACTGAGAAAAGAGTTCTCAATAGCACCAATTACTTACATTGCTTCCACCATCATTTAAACCCTTCATGCTCAACTAGAATGATGCCATTGTAGCATAGTTAATAATTTAGTTGATAATGGTTGAGAGCATCCTTAAGAAGGAATAAAAGGTTGTGATGGTTAATTCTTCTTCTAAACTCACTAAGTTAAAGGCTTGAAGGCCTAAAGAAGAAGAAACCTTAAGAGCCCAATAGAGGGGCATGTAAGGGGTACGACCAAAATACACTAGAGATCAAATAGGACGTTTGCTTCTATGGCAGCAAATAAGGACTTTGAAAGAGAACTGCAAAGAGTATGAGTACTCTGAAATGTTACCTCGTTTAGTAATTCTACTAGGAATAGAAATCACAAGTCTTGAGTTGATCCTGCATAATCCGTTGTGCAAAGACTCAAAACACTAATGTTCTGAACATACAACGAGATAACAAAGCTTCGAATTACTTTGACACGTTAAGAAATGAAAGGATTAGTGAGTTAGAGACCTTAGGATCATTTTACGAAAATGAACTTAGAGAGTTGACCTCCTGTGAATCCTGTCTTAAGGGAAACGTTCCCAAAACCCAATTTATGAGAAACGTGCCAAAACGCTTAGTGGATTTCGATCCATACTGATGTTTCACTATTGCTTAATGTAAGCACTAGAAACAATCATCAGTTTAATCATTATGAATGAGTGTACTTAATGAAGTACAAAAATTTGAAACTTACATGAAATTCTTAGAGTTTCAAAAGGAGGTTAGGAACAAAAGTAGTCATAAGTTATGAACAACTCGATTTGATCGAAATATTGAATACCTTATTGACTAATTCCTTAGTCATTTTAGAGATAATAGGACTATCTCTCAGTAACTAATTCGAGAACACCTTAGTGTTTCTGAATGATGGAACTAGACCTTTATAGGATAGGTTGGTTCCACAGTAAGCTTTACTGACTTATATTTATTCTAAGGATTAGTTCCTTAATATGCAGTCAGAGATTTTGAATCTAGTACCTTCCAAAATCAGTCCCTTTAGTTGTACTATGCAATGTGGCATTCCAAATTCCCTAATTATTCTTGTCTAAGAATCTAGGGGAATCCTCTTAATTAAGTGAAGAGAATAGTGGGAGATAAGCTTGAAGCGAGTTCAAGTTTACACAACGATACAGGATATTGTTTCTGCAAATTCCCTTGAACAAAAGTTATTTGTTTCAAGGAATGTACCTTCTTAAGAAATCGTTCCTATAAGAGAAGGAAGGCAAGCAAGTAGACCTCAAAGGAATTTGAGGATCAATCCCACACCACATATAGAAGAAACTAGCCCATCTGATAAAGCTTAGCCAAATTTTAGAGTATAGCACACGTGTGAAAACCTCCTCTTAAGACGCGTTTAGAAAGCGTTCCTAGATAGCCGAGGAATTACTTAAAGAGGAGAAACTGTCAGATTTGGAATCTGAGTAGTATAAGCAAGCCTTGAAATCCAATATGGATTCCATATATTCAAACCAATTTTGGACCTTGGTTGATCCACCTGATACGATCAAGCTCATAGAGCTTTGAGTAAATGGAAATCAGTACAACCTTTTTGACGGTTGAAATGCAAAAGTCCCATTGGATTGTGTTTACCACATCCTCATATTCTGACTATGAGATATGATAAATGAATATGAGAACTGTTTTGTTCAATATGAGATTGAAAGAGACTAAAATAAGGTATTTCTATAAATCTCATATTCAGTGGGAGTATGCATAAGGTATGCAAATCCCTAAGTCAATCTGTGGATTGATAAAGGCTTCTAGGAGTTAGACAATTCGATTCCATAGGATAGTCAAATCGTTCGACACAGATGGAAGTCGAATAAGTCTCAAAAGTGTACATATGAAAGTTAGTAATGTTAGCCTCAACTTTTGGTGCTTTAGAAAAATGGCGTCCTTCCAATTAGGAATACGAAGGATGCTATGAAAGTAACCAAAATTTTGTTTAAGAAATAATTTGACATGAAAGATCTTAGTGATTATCCTAAATTCTCGGAATTTAGATCTATAGAAGATAGATTTAAGAGAATAAAAGGATTATCACAATCAAGTGCATAACCATGGTACTAAAAAGAGTTTAGTATGGACAATGGAACATCTCTGTTGAAGAGTATGTGTCCTAAGTTAACTTTAAGAAAGTTAGAATGTCCAAAACCCCTTTAAAAGAGGAGAATAATGTATGCAAAGTTATGAATAAAATTAGATATGGCGCAACACTAAGCGTAGTGGGCCAAATCTAATATGACCTCAGAGAAGGTTATTAGATTTCTGTAAAGGATGTCCTCAGAGTACTTGAGAAGAAATAAAGATATGTATTAGTTTACAGAGCCCAAAAGATCTTATCATTAAATGTAATTGTTGCATCAGACATAGATGATTATAAATCATTAAAAGGATACAATTTCTGCCTAAATGGCAAAGCAAAGTGTTGGAAACATTCCAAGCACGAAAGTTACAAAAAAAATCTCGACTATTGTAGTGGAGTACTTAGTCGTATTGAATACCGCTAAGTTAAGTGTTTGGGTAAGAAACTCCATCTAACAAGTCAGATGAAGTTCCTAGCATGAAACAACTCCATTATCATATCGTATGAATAAATGGATGGTTGCTCAAGTAAGAGAACCAAGACCTCACCAAGAAACTGAACAAGTGATTACGAATCACTTTATAAGAAAAACGTGTTTCCTAAGAGATGTGAAAATAAGAGGGTCGCATCAGCAGAGAACTTAGCAGATCCACTTTGGAAACGCCCAAAGTCAGTAGGCTCTCAAAGTACATCTTGAGAAGATGGGACCTAGAGTACCTTAATGGCTTTTACGGGCAAGTGGGAGATTATTGGAAAAGTGCCCTAGAAAGCCGATTGGTCATAATCTGTTTTGAGACTTTCCTAGTATCACAGACAATCTTTGAATATATACGATTGATTAATATCATAGGCAAACACTTCTTTATATGCTCTTGTTTGGTATGCGTTTACTTTAGCTGTGCATGTATGAGAACTCCCCTAATCCTGATGACATTAGGACTCTACCATTTAGGTGAAATGGTTCATGAAACGAGCCCTATATCACATAAGTCATGATTAGTAAAATACTCCAAGCTGATGAGTCCTACAGACAGTGGGAGTGTCAACCTGACTCCTTTAAGGCTTGCTTGTGGGATCACGCCCTTAAGAAGGACCACCTTGTTTCATGGAGGTGCAAAGTGTATAGTTGATACGTGCGTGATACATGAGGGTGCTTACTTCCATAAGTAAGTTCACTGAGGTGCCCCGTGTGAGAAGATTCCTAAATGGAAAAGGAAGTTTCTATTTCAGGAAATGGAAACTTCCAGATTAGGAAATATCTCACGAGTCATTGATGTGATTAATTGATCCTTAGACTTGAGGTTCCATGTCACTTTATGGGTTAACTCTGTAGTCTTAGGTGTAAGCTTTAAAGGGTGTTGCCTTAGACAACTGATTCAAGGCTTATGCTGGGCCTGCACAAGTGATTCATAGAAGTGAATGAGAATCAAGAAAGGACCTACACTTACATTTGCAAGGTGATCTCTTATTGTGTAAGTCATTCATATGCCATATGGAGTCCTTGGCCAAGGCAATAGATCAAGACATCAACAAAAGGGTTTCTTGGATTGAGATCAAATGGATATGAAATGCACTTAGCTTTAAGACCAGATTATTAGGGTTCTGATTATTCCCTTACCTTAGATCTTGGTTGAGAGATAGTAAGTAGGAGGATTGTATCTCACATGAATCAATTACTTAAAGGTTCTGTCGAATCGAGACATTCTTATTCAGCTAGGGGTCAAACACCTGTTGCTAGACTATGGTCGTTTGATCTGTGGACTGATTAATTAATTAGGGTCATTGCTAATTGAATTAAGAACCTAGAGGGTCACACACAACAACCCGATCACGTGGGTTAAGGCTTGAAATCGATTAAACGAGTTGATCGGATCAAGTGGGGGCCACACGTGTGGAAGTCGTGAATGATTAGGACACGTGTAGTCACGTGTAAATATGTGTATATGTTAAATAATTAATGTGTTAATTATCTAATGGACTTTGATTTAATTTTGAATTAATATTAAAGTCCTAATTTGGAGAAATAAAGTCTAATAAATAAATAATTATGAATTAATTAATTATTAGTCTTCAAGTTATTTATTGTAAAATAAATAAAGTAAAATTAAATATCTAAAAGAGTTAGACTAGATTCTTACTTTCCTAGTTGATCAAAAGGAGACTTTTGGTCAAAGTAAGAGACTTGGTCTCCAAGCAAGATATCCATTTCCAAAAGAAGTTTGGAATCATTTTCCAAAAGGATAAAGGGTTCGAACCCTATCCTTATAAATAGAGGGGTTCGAACCCCATGGGAAAAGTATACAAAAAATTTCTCCTTCTCCATAATTATACACTAACCCCTTAGAGCCTAAACACCGAATATAGAACTAGCATCCTCCCTATTCGGATCGTGGTCGCGGTTGGTGGACTATTTCTCTAGAGGGCTTTTATCGTGAAGTCTTGAAAGATTCGAAGGAACTTTTGGGGATCAAGCAAAACGACCACAAGGGATGATGAAACGATTCTGAACCCAACAGAATAGAAGTGAAAAAATTGAACCAAAGAAGATGGCGAAAACCGTTCGTCTATATCCTGAAGGATGAATTTTTCACGAGGGTTTTATGGCGGGCAGATTTTTACTTTCGCAAAACTGGTTTTCGAAGGGAGTTTCAATCATGCCTTTCTCGTTTCATGTTTCTTTCTTTATGTTATGTCGTTAAGAAACTTTCCCTAACATGATTTGAATCTAGGTTGGTATGGATTGCTATCACTACAATGGATTCTGAAGTAGAAAGAGATTTTCGAGGGACCGGTTGCCATTACCGCATGAAGCGCGTTTGAGGACGGCTCAAAACGTGTCAAGAAAGCTACTACCTAAGTGAGTTTCTTGATCTCTACGAATCTGGAAATTGGAATTACAAGTTTGCGATTCTATCTTTTGGGAAAAAATTTTAAATTTTCGCTGCGTCAATGGGTTCAATCTATCCCTAGAAGCCTGTCCCGAATCAATATAATATAATCATAATCATTCATACATTAATCTTCGTATAATTTATGCATTTTACAATATGCGTGTGAAGTGACTCAGTCCTAACCAAAAGACTTGACAGACTCGACTTTCCGCCTAGCACTCCAAACCTACAAGAAAACTGAAAATAATTCGGGTTCTGTCTATAAGAGACTAGTGGGTATAAAACAGGGGTTTAATACAATAATAATACAGAATATAAGCACACACACATGCAAACTCTAATCCCGTGCGAGGTTTTGAAACATTCCCCAAGTGGGTGAAAACAAAGAAAACAACGCTCGAGATTACAACAATCAAATTTGTTCATTCATTCATGAGGTCATTACGTGAGCCCGACGAGTGGGCGGATTCTCCAACCTTCTCCTCGTGTGTGCATTATCCATTTATTCATAATCATTAATGATCATACAATATTCATTCATAATCAATCATTCATTCTCATTCGTTCATTATCAATCATTCATTGCATAAGCAATTGCTCCCTTTTTCCTCCAGTTGGAAACACGTCTTTGGATGAGGCGTACCTTCCCACCCATTGATATTGTCCACCTGGCTGTCGTGTACCGACCTACCAGGGGTCTTGTCCCCAGTGATGTGTACCATCCCACATGATGCGTTCCCCATTCATTATGGCTAGAGGGGTCCATGAAGCCCCAAAATCCCGGTTCCCCTTCCTCACTAAACTCCTAGCGAGGTCGGTTTCACCGTGGTTCATTGTGGAACTAGTACAAGGGAGCACCGTCAGCCCATGCCTCCCTGGATAGCCACTTGCAACAAGTTCCTGGGCCCGTGCTTTCATTCATGCTCCCGCCAAAATCATTAGGTGGGGATGCATAAGAGAAAAGGCTTTACGTTCGAAATCATTTACTCGTGAAAAAAAGACTCGATATATATATATATACATAATAATTTGGCTCAAAGCTTTTTATATTGGATATATATCGGGTCGAGATAGCTAATAGTAGAGAAACCCACCTGGCTACACCTTACCGAACAAGACCAAGAAGAAAAGAAGACTTGAAAGTAGCCTATGAACCCGGTAAATCTCCGTCCTGGAGAGAACTGTACAAAAAGACAACACCATGTAATCTTGAGACTCAAGACTCTAAATGAACCATATAAGATGCACGGTAATGCATTAACATCTGAAGACATACACGAGCAATAACAATGTACTAATAAGATGTTCATGTCAAAAATAATGCCACTTAGTCACATAAACAAGTCTTTCATTCATTACACGAGCAAATCGTGTTTGTTCATTGTCATTCGTTCATTCATTCAATTCATAACAAATCATAATACTTGTTCACAATTCATAGAAACCAATTCAAGGTGAAAGGAATCCATTAAACACATGAAGGAAACAATTGTTGCAAGAAGGTCATATTGGAACAAATATAAAATATCATACAAATAATTCAAGAATCCAATTCATAATCAGTCAAATGAACTCATATCAAAGCATATAATAGTATACATTAGGAATTCCTAAAGTTAAAGTTCATATAAGGGGCAACGAATACAAAGGAAGCGAAATAAGGTAACATATAAAAGCATAAGAGTTCATAATTAAAAAACGAGCATTCCAATTAGGCCATAAATTTAAAATATACAACTTAGCACATAATATAACATGTTAACTAAGCATATGAATCAATTATAGGTGAAAGAAATTCAGTAAACACATAGGGAATGCATGGGTTTCAAGAAGAGTGACATTATACCATTTAAACGTTTATGCATATATGTCACGTTTGTCCAACACAAATCAAACCATAACGTTCATAAGCACATCATAACATATCATTCAATAATCCATTAACATCATAAAAACAAGTTTGAGGCACAAGAGATCAATTAAAACACATAGGGAAGTCAAGGGGTGAAAGAAACGCAAGGAAGTGGATTTTGGTGAAAGATGAGAGTTTCGGAAACGAACAAGCTGTAGAAAATTGAAGATATCTCGAGTTCCAGAAGTTTGAATTAAGTTTTGTTTATTGGAAATGAAACTAGACAAATAGGCCTTTTCAATGGTATATATGTGGCTCGAATCGTGGTTCAAATCGAGGTGAAAATGGCGTAGGTTTGAAGTTGGACCTATGCAGAATTTCGGTGAAGTGGCGACACAATTTTCAAACGATCATAACTCACAAACCACAAAGAATTTTAAGGTGATTCCAATTAGATAATGTTTTAGACTTCAAGAGGTTTCTTATGGTTCAAAATTCGAGCCAATCGGAGTACGTTTGAGGGGTAAACGGAACAAAACAAACTCAGACAGAAAAAAGGGGAGGATCAACGGTCGTGAATTTTTCCTTCATAAAAATCCACGCCCGTGGGAAGGCCTCCAGGTCTCTGGACACTAATCCACGCCCGTGGATTTCACAATACATAAAATCCACGGCCGTGGATTCACTCCAGGTCCGAAAAAACGCAGAGCAACAGTAACAACACGTTGGGGGTGGTTTCAAAACCACTCCAAAGCTCACTCCAACTAAATTAACTCACAAATACACATCATAAACATATATTCAAGCATTTAGGAGCAAGAAATCATCAAAGTCATACTTTAATCCATAAATTCATCAAAACCCACATTATATATATATATATATACACACAAGATATACACATTATACCTTGGAGAGAGGAGGAGAAGAAGAAGGAGCTTGATTCTTGAGCTTGGAATGGTGAAAATGAGCTTGAATCTCCTTGTCTCCTTGGCTTGATGAGTGGCTCGATGGGAGGGGAGAAGAAAGGGGTTTGGAGCTTGTGTGTGTTGAGAGTGATTGAGAAGAAGAAGAATGAGAGATGAGAGAGGGAAATATGTCGTGTAATGTAGGGGAGGAAAAGGAGAATATTGCACTTTGGTCCTTTGGGTATGTAAGTGATTCAACTAGGACCCGAAAGTTTGATAGGGGAGCAATTAGGGTCCAATTCAAAATTCGGTTGAGTCCAAGGATTTCATATAAATTCAAATACGTATATAATCGAAATAAAACAATTAAGTAGCATGTAAACATATTAAAAATTAGTGTAATAAAGTAATCACTTAAGTCATATTGGTCACACAATAGCAATTAGTTCACGAAATTATTAAATTAACATTCACTTAGCAATTAAAACATAATTAAATCACATAACACTCGGTTTAAACCCACTCGTGACGTCATACCTGACTTGTCGAGAAAACGGGGCGTTACACTCAAAGTTAGGGACTAAAATATAATTTCTCAATAATGATGGATTGCGTTGTAATTAGGCCTAAATGTAGGTTTTTTTTTTTTTTTTTTTAAGGGAACCGGTCAAAGCGACCGTAGGGTTATTACAGAGGACTCTCCCTCATATATAAATCAAACCAGAAGCTCCAAAAATAGGCCTAAATGTAGGTTAGTCAAATGTAATTATCCCTAGAATATATAATAGTACCCAAAATAAATTGACAGTAGATTAATTTATTTTCTACAAATATCGAAATATAGAGATAAAAGGTAAATCATTATTCAAGTTAGAAAAAATAAGGAGTACTAAATTACAAAAAAAAATTTAGAGTGCAATTATATTTATTATATCTTATCATGAGATCTTAGACATTTGGTTTGTTAGGTGCTATAATTAATTATTCTGTATGAATTTTCAAAAAGTTTCAAAATTTAATTTGACAGAAAATATTTAAAGTACAGTAGATATAGAAACACTAGATATACAATATCAAGTGTATTTTATTTGATAAGATCATATGTATTATATTACTAGTAAAAAATGATGTGTTTGGGATATTAATTATATGAGTATTCTAAATTATTTTCATTTTTTATAATTAAATTTAAAAATTATTTAAAGTACTTATGTTTTTAATTTTAAGTATACTAATGAGACTTTTAATTAAAATTTAATTTTTTAATGCGCACTCTTAATATATAAATTAAAGATTGTAGTTTCAAATTATCACCCATATATAATGCTCAACTACTTTTAAAAATATTATTTCCTCATGTTATATTATGTCGGAAACCTATCACAAAGCAAATTTAAAAAGTAACTTTGTTGTGTCATGTCCTTCCCGAAGCATTCTGCAATCTCTTGAGAATTGCTCAAAAAGCAACGGTTATTTTTAGTTATTGAAAATAATTACAAAATCATTTCTATGCTTTAGTTATTCTACAAAATGAGCCCTAAATATAAGATACTTAACAAAACGGTCCTTCATGGTATTTTGATCATTTCATAAATAAAAATTGACGGAACCCTGATGAAAAAGAAGAACCTCGAACAGTACATCCATTCTAATGACTAATATATAATTTTCAAAAAATACAATATGTAATTTATAATTATGTCAAATCTCAAGGATCCAAATGTAATTCGCCCATATAGTTATTAATTAGATGAAGTTCTGTACGAAGGACCGATAATTTATTTCTTTAAGTATTCTACTATATAAATTATTTATATAATTAATTAATTAATATAATATAATTATGTTAGATATTGGAATTATAATAGTTGTTCTTTCAAAAAGCAAGCAATAGGCATTCTTGATTTGTCACAATAAGAATATTATCTCTTAATTAAATAACTCACATATTAAGAAATAATAAAGTAATAACTTAGTCCTTTAACTAAATAAAAGGCTCCATGTCTTGCAGTGGATTTCAACCTAATTAATTATTAGATAGTGACGTTCAAAAGAGCACTATATGCATCCCAAATCTCTTCACCTGACGAATAATATAATTAAATCAATAATATTTGTAGATTATAAGATATATAAGAATTGTCTGTACAGGTCACCTCCCCAGATCCACACTTATAAGATAATTCAACACCGTGTTATTTATACACCACTAATATATGATAACTTTTCTGTTTTTCATGACTTCCATCCCCCTACCAATTACTATGATGATGATATTTGATAAAGTACTTCTTGTTCTATATATTACTTTTTTGGGTTGACATTTGAAAAAGTCTCTCAAGCTTGTAAGGTTTTTAATGCATGCTTCCAGATTTCCCATAAGTAACTGTACCCCGTGAGGAAAAATCAATCACACAAATATGTGTATTATTAATTAATTATTTTTATTAAATTTTCAATCAATCATAAGCATATCTATAATACCCATGCTTTTATATTACATTAATATGAATCCAATTAGACTTATACAAATCCCACTTCATTTTGACAATTAAACAAAAAAAAAAAAAAAATCCCACACAAATTTAAAAAAAAAAATGAAAGCCGAAAGTGCAAATTATGACCAAATCTTGCTTAAAAGATAAATATAAAAATAATTATAACGGAAAAGACCAAATCTTGCATGGATAAACAGTATATAGTGCTATAGTGCATGAACGCGTCGCAGCAACCAATGCTGACCTGACCACAAAGCGCGACTTCTCTTTTCGAATAACTCTCACTGCCATGCACTATAAATACATTAGGAATTCATCCTCCTTCTCCGTCAAAACTGAAGCTTCAAAACATTCTATCTTACTCAACTCTCCTCCTTTAATTCATCGCAAAGATCTTAAACAATGGGTTCTTTTAATGAAATATTGTTTGCCCTAACGACAGCTCTCCTCCTCTCCGCACAAATATCTCAAGCACAGCTATCAACCACGTTCTATAGCTCCACATGTCCAAACGCAGCAACTATAGTCCGCAATTCCATCCGTAGAGCAATATCAGCTGAGCGGCGCATGGCGGCATCACTCATCCACCTCCACTTCCACGACTGCTTCGTCCAGGGCTGCGATGCCTCCATCTTGCTTGACGAGACCGCAACCATCCATGATAATTCTAGAAACAATCTAGAGAAAATTTGGGGAAGACTGATAACAAAGCTATACGTATTATTTGATAAATGAAACTCTATACATACTAGTGTATTTATACAAAGGTATAGCCAATTAGTAGGTTACACGGGTCATGGGAGGATTAATCCCCAACCCAAATCAGTTAAGCTTATAACTGACATTATTTACCTAATTATACTTAATTATTTCAGCAAATAGCGCAAAGTTTTGTCCGATGATTGTGAAATGGAATGTTTCCAGAGGCTTTGTGAAAATGTCAGCTGTTTGAGCAGAGGTGTGGAGTGGCATCAGATGGATGACTCCTTTTTGCAGCTTTTCTCTAACCACGTGACAGTCCATCTCTATATGTTTTGTTCTTTCATGGAAGATTGGGTTTGCAGCAATGTGAACAGCAGACTTGTTATCGCAATAGATGATAGCTGGATTTGAATCAGGCATGCAGAGATCATGTAAGAGGTATTTTATCCATTGTAGTTCACATGTAGTTGCAGCTAAAGCTCTGTATTCAGCTTCGGAGGATGATCTTAAGAGAGTGGTTTGCTTCTTGGATTTCCAACTGATGAGTGAATCACCAAGGAAGATGCAGAATCCTGTGATGCTTCTTCTTGTATCTTTGCAACCGGCCCAGTCAGAATCACTAAAAGCTTTCAGAGCTGAGTTCTTTGTTGCAGGGAAGAAGAGATCTTAGCCTGGAGCATTCTTGATGTACCTGAGAATCCTTAGGGCTGCTGGATAGTGTTGATCAGTAGGACAGGAAAGAAATTGGCTTAGCTGTTGAACACTAAAAGAAATGTCAGGCCTTGTAGTGCATAGATATAACAATTTTCCAATGATTTTCCTGTAAGAAGCAATGTCTTCAAATTTTGTTCCTCGATATGTAATCTGTATATTAGATTCCACTGGGGTTGAAGCTGGTTTAGCAGCTAATAGCCTTGTTTCAACCCAAATCCAAGGCATATTTTCTTTGGTTCATGGAAATGTTGTAACGCCCTAGTTTTTTCAGCCGTCGGGTGTTAGGAATAGTGCCCTAGAAAGCCGATTCGACGAAATCTGCTTTTGGACTTTCCTTGTGTCACAACAATCTTTGAATAATATACTATTGATTATTATCATAGGCAAACACTTCTTTATATGTCAATACGTGTTTTGTGTGTTTCCATTATGTGCGCATGTATTAGAACTCCCCTAATCCATAAGGCTGTTAGGGACTTTGTCATTAGGTGAATGACACATGAAACAAGCCCCAACTCAAGGCCGGATTAGAAACTACTCCAAGTCGATGAGCCCAACAAACAGTGAGAGTGTTAATATAGCTCGATTGATACTTGCTCGTGGGATTGCATCCTTAAAAAGGATCATCCTGTTTCATGGGGTGTAAAGTGCATAGTTGATGCGTACGCAATACATGAGGGTGCTCATTATTAAAACGGGTACACTGAGGTGTCCCGCGTGAGAAGATTCCTAAATGGGAAAGGAAGTTGCTATACGTAGAAATAGAAACTTCCAGATTAGGAAATATCTCACAGGTCAATGGCATGAGGAAATTAATCCTTTGACTTGAGATTCCATTGATGCTTTGTAGGCTAACTCTGTAGTCTTAGGTATAAGCTTTAAAGGGTGTCGCCTTAGACAACTGATTCAAGGCTTATGCTGGGGCTGCACAAATGGCACATGGAAGCATATGAGAATCAACAAAGGACCTACACTTGTTGTAATGCAAGAAGATCTCTTATTGCATAAGTCATTCATATGCCATCCTAAACCCTCAGCCAAGGTAGTGGATCAAGACATCAAGAAAAGGGTTTCTTGGATTGAGATCAAATGGATATGAAATGAACTTAGCTTTAAGATTGAGATTAGTAGGGCTCTCATTATTCCCATGCCCTAGATCTTAATCGAGAGATGGGTTGGTAGGAGGATCGTACCTCACAGCTGTCATTGACTGAAAGGTTCTTTCGAATATATATTCATTGTTCGGGTAGGGGTCATACACCTGTTACTAGATTATGGTCGTATGATCTGTGAACTAATAAAGCGTATTAGTCTCACTGCTAACTGAAAATGAACCTAGGGGGTCACACACAAATGCCGAATTCAAGGGGTATGGAAGTAAAAATCAAATAGTTGATCGAAACGAGACCACACGTGTAATGTACACGTGTGGCATGTGAGCAAGCTTTTGGGCGTGTGGTCCAATTGAGAAATTGGACCATGTGCTAATTAATTAGAGAAATAATTATAAAGCCCAAATATAATTAATTAAGAGAATTAATTATAAATCCCTAATATAATTAATTAGGAGAATTAATTATAAAGCCAAATAAAATTAATTAGAAAATTAATTTTAGCCCATTAGAATTAATTAAAAATTAATTCTAAGAGCCCTTCATGGAATTAATTGAGAGAATTAATTCTAAGTATTTAAGTATTTAATTATTTAGTTGTTCTAATTTGATTAGAATAAATAAATAAATAAATAAATATTAAATATCTTCTATTTATTATTTTAGCAAATATTAATTCTAATATGATTAGAATAAATGTTATTAGAATAAGATATTTAATTATTGTTAGAATAATTAAATATTCCTGATTTGATTAGGAGCTCTTTTCTAGAAGGAATAGAGATATTATTTTGAATAAGACTTCTATTACTTGGAGAGAAAGGAAATAGAAGAAAAGTCAAAGTTGGAATCTAATTCCTACTAGACCTAAAGGGGTTCGAAACACTAGCCCTATTTATAGGCTAAGGGGTTCGATTTTTCTCTTTACGCGTAAACAAAGGGATCATGCCCAATCTACGATGGCTTCAAGAATTTGGGAGAATTTTTCTCTTGCTCTCTTTCTTCTCGTTTTATGTTTTTTTCTTTACACATGTTATATCGCTAGCACTTTCCATAACATGATTTGAATCTAGGTTGGTGTGGATTATTACTCTAGAGGAAACCTACTTTGGAATCTAGTAGAAAGAATCTTTTGAGGGACGAGGGTTGCCATTACCACATGAAGCGCGTTTGAGGGCGGCTCAAAACGTGTCAAGAAAGCGTCGATTCTTGTAAGTTCTTGAATCTCTAAGATTAGAAATAGAAATTGCAAGTCCGATCTTGCTTTTTGGGAAAAATTTTAAATTCCGCTGCGCTTTCTAGTTGTGTTTTTCCCAACATCAGGGACGCGCGCCACACGTGTGAGTTTTCGAGAGTTAGGATTCATTTAATTCTTTTATTTCTTAAGTTGTGCATTTCATGATAACTTGTGAATTATATTACTAAATGTTTATGTGAAATTATTATCAACTTGTGAATTATTGCGTGATTTGTATCTAATTGACACGAGGATTTCTTGCCGATCGAGCATGTCTTAATTGTCAAGTGACTTTAATTTATCATTTGCCTAAATTGAGGACTTAATTGTAAGAAATTGGATTGGACTAAATTGATCACTTTTCATAAGTTGGCACCTAATTGCATGGACTTCCCAACTTGAGGACTTGATTGTAAATTGTAGCATTTCATCTCTTATATGAGATGAACTTACGTAACATACACAACATACATACACATATCATTTCTTTGCTCTCTCCCTCTCGGTGAAAGCTCAAGGAAGAAGGAGTGAATTCATCAACTCCAAGCTATAATTTTGGAAAATAACAATCTTTGAAGCTTCAATCATCCTCCTAACTTCATTTCTTTCCTTCCTCTTTTCTTTTAAGGTAGAGATGAGTTATGTGTTGAATTCTTGAATTTATTGATTGAAGCTAGGGTTATGATTTGAGTTGGATAACTTGTTTATTAGTTGTTGGAAGCTTTATTATGAACTTTAGACTTGAATTTAATGCATGAATTTGAAGTTATGGAAGTTGGGTGATATGATCACTTATGGGGTTTGATATTGGAAATTTTTTATGATCAAGGCATGAATTGAGTATTTATATTGGTTTTAATTGTACTTTAAGTGCCTAGGTGTGTTTCTTTCATGTTTTAATGCATTTGGGAGTTGTTTTATTGTTGTTTTGGTGTTTGTGATTTTGGTCCGAGACTTCCTCTAATTCTGCTATGTTTTTGTGCCTTCTGCAGAACGGGAACGGCCCTTCCCATTTCTACTTGTTTTCCAAAACGGCCGTTCCCATGGTTTAAATGTTCTAGCGCGAAGACCGGAATGGCCGTTCCCATTTTTGGCCTACGGCCAGAACGGCTGTTCTAAAGCGTGAACAATGTTGTTTTTACACAGACGCACGGGATCGTTTCGTGGAGCTGGGAGCGGTCGTTTCCAGTTTGTTCACATTCCCAGAACGGCCATTCCCATTGTCCAGAGAGTTTCTGTGATTTTCTGCTTAACCTTATGTAATTCAATTCCTTTCTAAAGCCTTTATATGATCAATACATGCTATTATATGTTAATTTCATGCATGAATATGTTCATGGCATTCTATAACTATCAATTCACGTCATATCATTTCATGATTTCGCCGTTCGTCTTAGTTGGTTCATGAGAGTCGTGTCTCATGTACACTTGTCTTTCTTGCACAAACCAGCTTCCGGGTGTCGAGGAGCAGGCACCATAGGCCGTGTCCTTTTCCTATTTTATTTTGACAGGTGAGGTTTGATTTCTAGCTACCTAGAGCCCTTAAAACCTTTATGTGGAATTTTGGCCAAAATGTATGTATATCTATAAATTTTTCTCAAAACTTCTAATGTTTGAAACTGAACCATATTCTACGTATTGAACCGACCTTGTTTTGGCGAGTATTGCTATTGTACTGCACTGTGGGCCCGAGGGTTAGTGTATTGAGCCAACCGGGAAAGCAAGGGCTGACGGGTAACTCTTGCACTACTCTCACCATTTGGGACGACCACTGAATCCACCAGGAGGTTTGATAGAGGAAGGAGTTCCGGGCATGGGATTCATGTACCCGATGTTCAACGAGATTGGATGGTTCAGGTCTTGCAAACCCAACCATCACCCGGAGGAAAAAGGGGTTATTGTTATTGTTATTGATTGCTTGCACTGTAATAACTTGTATGATCACTTGATAATTGACAACGTAATTACTGTACACTGTCGGAGTAAAGGTTGGAGACTTGCCCTTTCTTGCCGGGCCACTGATTGACTGAAATCTTAATAATTGTTAAACTTGATATTTGTAATCTCGGGCGATGTGTTATTGTATTTTTGAACTTATATTGTTTCTTTATAGAACTTTACCCAAGGTTATAACTTGCATGTTAATTGCGTTTATATTATTATACCCCTCACTCAATCTTCCACAGACTGACGCCTCCACCTTTCAATCTTTTGCAGGTACGTGCTAGGCAGGAATTAGAGTCTGGTCGACTCTTTAATTCGTGTCTAGTATAGGACACTTTCATTACTGATGCATATTGAATATTGCTATCATACTTATGCTACTTTTGGAGATTATTGTAAAATATTGTTATGAATTGTAGGCCGTGTGGGCCGTATACGTTTGCTGTAGATAGTTCTTGATCGATGATAATAAGTATGCTTCCACTTCAATTGTTTTGCATTGGTTTTGGGGTTAGTCCCGCCTAGCTAGGATTGTTTTTTTTATTATTGTCCCCTGTTCGCTATATGTTTTGTTTATGTACGGATTCCCCATTTCGTATGTGGACTGAACTATAGTGCGGGGTATGTGGCAGCCTGACGTCTCGGGTGCTACATCCTAAAGTGGTATCAGAGCTCTAGGCTACAAAACCGGAGTTCTAGTGTCGTGTCTTGTGAGTCTAGGTCGTGCGACATAGGAAATTATTTTTCAATGTGAGAGTCTTGCATTTTAACTTGTAATTATTTGAATTATGTGCCTTAGTTGTATTGTGGGATTTTAATTACACTCATTTGCACATACTAATCCAACATGCATATTCAGTGTATTGCTTACAGGATGCCTCGTGGTAGACCTCGACGTGAGCATTCTCCGGGTCATAGGCGCCACCGTAACCGTTCTCCTCCACCTACACCCCCTCAAGCTCAACATCAGGACTTCCTTAATGCAGTGGTTCATCTTATCGATCAAAGACTAAGGGATTATGTTCCACCCGCACCACTAGTTCCACCGGTACAACCAAGAGGACAGGTTTCTGCGGTATATCAGGAATTTCAAAATCAGCACCCTCCGAAATTTTTTAAAGGCAGTGATATGCAGGCGGAGCAATGGCTTGAGGAAGTTGAGAGGATTTGGGAGCTTATTCCATGTAGCTCTCAGGAAAAGGCTCGTTGCACTATATCTTTGATCCAGGGCGAGGCTTATTCTTGGTGGGAAAGTGCTAAGATCAGATTGGATGCCGTGGGAGAGGAAGTAACTTGAGATATGTTTGTTTCGGGAATTCAGGAACAAGTATATTCCTCCATCATCACGCACCAGTAGGTTGAAGGAATTTACCAAATTAAAGCAAGGAGGGAGGTCTGTTTCTGAGTATATAGTTGATTTGAGAGGTTGTCTCGCTATGTACCTAATATAGCGAGTGATGATTTTCACAAGGCTATGCAGTTTGTTCAGGGGCTTCGACCGGACATCCAGGCAGCCATTGAAGCAGTTAATATGAGTACTTGGGTAAAAGCTACTTCAAAGGCTTTGAAGGTTGAGGATGGTGTGATAGCATGGAGACCTACTTATCGATCTGGACAGGCTTCAGGTTCAGGATCGGGATCGGTTTCTAACTCCGACAAGAGGCCTATTTCTTACACTGCTCTGTCACCTACTAAAGGGCCTTGGAAGAAGTCCCGACCTGCGGGACCAGCTCAGAAAGATCCACCTGTACCTACTTTACCCCCACCTGCAGAGAAGCTCGTTTGTACTTATTGCGGGTGCGATACGCATACCTACGAAGGTTGTAAATGTCGCTTGGGATTATGTTTGATTTATGGGAGCCCTCAGCATAAGGTGGATACATATCCGGATAGAAGAGACCAGCCTGTTGGGGGTCAGAGGCCACTTATTAGGGCTCGTGCTTATGCTCTAGACGGAGAGGAGCAGGACGCTGATGTAGATCCCGCCGCGGTAGTAGAAGGTACAATATGCATACATGGCATGAACATACATACATTATTTGATCCGGGAGCTACACACTCCTTTCTTTCGAGTGCTCTTGCTGTTACTTTATCTTTGCCTGATGTTTGTTCTTCTGCTTGCTATGTGGTTAGCTCTCCTTTTGGTAGTAGCTTAGAAATTGATCGGGTGTATAAGGGTGTTCCGGTGAGTATTGAGGGTCGAGTTTTCCTGACGGACTTCATTGAGATGCCGATGACTCGCTATGGATCTATTATGGGTATGGATTGGCTCTACAGACATTGTACCACTGTTGATTGCCAGGCAAAGAGAGTCCAGTTGGGTTCAAAGGTGTTTGTTGGTTGGAGTTCGAAGACTGTACCTTTACTTTCTTTCTCTGAAGCTCGGAAACTCGTTCGAGATGGAGCTACAGGTTTCATTGCCTATATTCTCAATAGGCTTAAAGATCAGATAAAGTTGGAAGAAACAGAGGTAGTGAAGGATTTTCCTGAAGTTTTTCCCGAGAAGTTGGATTCTTTACCTCCAGATCGGGAAATTAAATTTGTGATTGATTTGTACCCGAATACAGAGCCATTCTCTAAGACTCCGTATCATATGGCTCCGGCTGAGTTGAAGGAATTGAAGACTTAACTTGATGCGTTGTTGGAGATTGGGTACATTAGACCGAGTTCTTCTCCCTAGGGTGCACAGGTTTTGTTTGTAAAGAAGAAGGACATAACTTTGAGAATGTGTATCGACTATAGAGAGTTGAATCAGAAGACGATCAAGAACAGGTATTCCCTCCCACATATTGAGGAGTTATTTGATATACTTCAGGGTTCAAAGGTCTACTCGAAGCTTGACCTATGTCAGGGATACTATCAGTTGCGGATCCAAGCAGAGGATATTCCAAAGACGGGATTCAATACTGGATAAGGGCATTATGAGTTCGTGATGTTGCCGTTCGGATTAACTAATGCTCCTGCAGCTTTTATGGACATGATGCACAGGATCTTTCGGCCTTTTCTTGACAAGTTCGTGGTAATTTTCATTGATGATATTCTGGTGTTTTCAAGGTCTGCCGAAGAGCACAAAAGACACCTTAAACTTATGCTGCAAACTCTAAAGGAGCATCAGCTGTTTGCTAAGTTCAGTAAATGTGATTTCTGGATTGATAGAGTTTCTTTCTTGGGGCACGTTATCTCGGGAAATGGAGTGGAAGTTGATCCCTCTAAGGTTAAAGCAGTGTCGAAATGGGAGAAACCAAAGAATGCCCCGGAAGTTAGAAGTTTCTTGGGTTTAGCGGGATACTATAGAAGGTAGGAGTGAGCAAAACCGAACCGAACCGACGATAACCGAACCGAACCGAACCGAAGCTGATTCGGTTCGGTTTCGGTTAGTGGTTTTCTAGATTTTCGGTTTTGGTTTCGGTTCGGTAAAAACCGACATTTTTTCAGTTTTTACCGGAAAAACCGAACACAAAAGGCATTAAACATTTTTTACTTTGGCTTGACTAATTCAGTTCTTTTATTAATGAAAGCGTGATTGACTTTCGGAACAAAAACAAAATTTTAGTCATCACTCTTCACTCTTCTTCAGAGTTCAGTCAGAGACACAAACCCTAAAAAATCATTGCTCAACTACTGCTCCGTGCTCCTTTCCTTAGTCCTTAGTCCTTACCAGTCCACCACCGTCAAGTTCATCACCGGCGACCACCGCGGCGGCGCTTCCTCCCACAGATCGGTAATTCCCTTTTTTCTGTTTTTTTCTTTTTCTTTTTTCCTCCTCTGTGGCTGCCGGCTGGTTTGCTGCTGATTTGCCTTGTAACTTTGCTGTTTTGGGATAATACTTACCTCCCATTTGAGTTTCCTGTGATAACGCTTCCTTTCTTTCTGATGGTTAAGTACTTGGGTTAGGCTTGTTCTGTAATCCCCCCCCCCCCTTTTTTTTTTGTTCTGACGGTGGTGAGATATTTGAGACTATCACCTGCTAGATGGAAAAAGTTTAAGGATTATGCTGAAGAAGAGAAAGTTTCTACGAGGAAGTTGTTAAGTCTTGATTGTCCAACTCAATGGAATTCTTGTTACGTTATGCTTGAAAGTGCATTGATTTTTCAGACTGTATTTGATAGATATTACATTTGTGCTAAAAAGATTTCCATAATGATTTTAGCTTTGGAGGGACATATGGTCGTGTTGGGCTTCCTACTTTTGATGATTGGGTGGTTATTGAAAGGTTGGTGAAGGTTTTGAAACATTTTTATCGCTTTACTGTGAGAGTGTCTGGTACAAAATTTGTCACGTCTAATGTGTTTTTAGATGAATTCAGTGACATTGATACTTTGATAAAACAATGGATGGAGGGTAATGATAAGGAAGTTGTAGAAGTTGCAAAAAGGATGAAAATGAAGTTTGATAAGTATTGGGGTGATCCAAAGAAGATGAATATGCTGTTGTTTGTTGTAGTTGTACTTGATCCTCGCTACAAGCTCACATATGTTCACTTCACCCTAGAGGACATGTATGGTGATGAAGTAGGAGTTGAAATATCTGATCTAGTCACAAAGGCCCTTCATGAGTTGTTTGGAACATATCATAATATATATGCTGGTACTTCTGCAAGAACATCTTCTGATTCTACATCATGCACTTCGAGCCAAAGCTGTTTAACCGATTCAGATTCTGATGCGGAGAAAGAGGTAGCAACTGCTCGTAGAATGTCTAGGTATCTCAATAGTGTTGGTGATAGTTCAAGCAGATCAGAACTAGAGAGATATTTGAAGGAGGATAGAGAACCTCTTAACTCAAATTTTGATGTTCTGGAGTATTGGAAACTAAACTCCTCCCGATTTCCGATCTTAGTGAAGATGGCTCATGATTTGTTGGTTATGCCCATTTCTACGGTTGCCTCGGAGTCTACATTCAGTACATCGGGTCGTGTTATAGATGATTTTAGAGCTTCTTTGACTCCAAGAATGGTGCAAGCTCTCATTTGTACTCAAGGTTAGCTTCGCCATGAGCCTCCAAGTGAGAGACCAGTTGAGGAAGACTACGGTGAAATTGAGGCAATTGAAGAAGGTATTGTATGGATTATAATTTATAATTCGATAAAAATTAAATTAACTAATACATGTTTGATTTCTTAGAACTTGACTTTAACAACTATCGTATTTGTTGTGTTTTGTAGAGGAGATCTCGAGTGCCAACATGCAATCTATTGTCTTTAGCCTTTGAAATAGTCGATGATTGGGTCAGGGCGGTAAATGGTAAAGCAAAGATATTTGTATTTACGGTTTACCAATGAATTTTTTCTTCTGAATTTATTTACAATGAGTATTTTTTTTTTTTTTGCATTTTGTAGGTTGTTGAATGAAATGAATCTGTGTGGTACCAGTCAGCGGATGAAGAAGGGTTGCAAGCATGCATTTTGATTAATGTTGTTATTTCATATTTGTATTTGTAATTAAGAAAACATTCTGTTGTTGCTTTGTCAGTTTGCTGAACTTAGATTGTGATTTTTGTGTGTGTGCCAGTGAAACAGTGACTCAGAGTTGGACATGGAAATTCTGTAATTCAGTTTGTCAGTTTTTAGGTTTTCTCCCCCCCCCCCCCCCCAATTTTTTTTTTTAATTTTATATTCAATTTCGGTTTTACGGTAAATAACCGAAATCGAACCGAAATATTTCGATTTTTACCGAATCGAAACCGACCTATTTCGGTTTGGTAAATGGTTAGTAAAATGGCTAACCTAAATTTCGGTTAACCGAAATCGATTAACTGAAATTTTGGTTTTTTACCGAATGCTCACCCCTAATAGAAGGTTTGTGAAGGACTTCTCAAAGATCACCGCTCCTTTAACCTAACTAACGAAGAAAGAGGTATAGTTTGTGTGGGATGAGGCATGCGAGAAAAGTTTCAATTTCTTAAGGAGAAATTAACTACCGCTCCGGTGTTAACACTTCCCGAAGGTTCCGATGGTTATGCAGTTTTTACGGATGCTTCAAAGGAAGGTTTGGGTTGTGTGCTAACGCAGAAAGGGAAAGTAATTGCTTATGCCTCTCGAAAGTTAAAAGAGCACGAGAAGAATTATCCCACACATGATCTTGAGCTCGCCGTCGTGATCTTTGCACTTGGAAAGTGGAGACATTACTTATACGGTGTATCTTTCGAGATTTTTACCGACCACAAAAGCCTCCAGTATTTATTCACTCAAAAGGATTTAAATATGAAGCAAAGCCGTTGGATGGAACTTCTTGAAGATTATGAGTGCACTATCAAGTACCATCCCGGAAAAGCTAACGTGGTCTCCTATGCACTTAGTAGGAAGGCTAGTGTATCGAGTTTGGAAGTGGGTGAAGGAAATACGGTCGAACCAATTGTTGTGAAGGCTCGAGTTGCGAATATCACCATACAACTGGACTTGAAGCACCGTTTGTTTGAAGCTCAGTGTAGGAATCGGAAAGTTAAAAAGTTGGTTGTTAAGGCAAGAGCTGATCCGGAGTGTCCATTTGGGTTCGATGAAACTGGTCTTCTTTTTTTCAAGAACATTGTGGTTGTACCCGATGAGTTGAAACGGGTGTTACTCGAACAGGCTCACAAATCAGCTTACTCTATCCACCCCGGAGGGAATAAGATGTACAAGGATCTTAAACAGTATTATTGGTGGAATGGATTGAAAAAGGACGTGACCGAATATGTGAGACATTGTATAACGTGTCAGAAGGTTAAAGCTGAGCATCAGAAACCCGAAGGTCTTCTATAGCCGTTACCTATTCCAGAGTGGAAGTGGGAGCAGGCGACAATGGATTTTATATCTGGGTTACTGAAAGTAAAGGGCGGTTATGATGGTATTTGGGTGTTTGTTGATTGTCTGACTAAGTCGGCGCATTTTCTAGCTGTCCGGATGTCTTACAAGATCCGCAAGCTAGCCGAATTATACAATAGGGAGATCGTTCGACTTCATGGGATTCCGGTTAGCATCGTGGCAAATAGAGATCCGAGATTTACTTCTAGGTTGTGATAAGAGTTACAAGGTATTTTGGGCACGAAGCTCAAGTTTAGTACCGTGTCACACCCTCAAACGGATGGCCAATCCGAGAGATTGATCAAGTGTCTCGAGGACTTACTTCGAGACTGTGCTTTGAATTTTCAGACCTTTTGGGATCAGCAACTACCTTTGATCGAGTTCGTATACAACAACAGTTTCCAAGGCTCGATCGGTATGGCCCCGTACGAGTTACTCTATGGTCGGAAATGTAGATCTCCGTTGTTCTTCGATTTAGAAGAGTGGAAATGGACTAAATAAGAAGGCGTCAAGAAAGGTGAGAAGTTGGAGAAACCTTCTAAGGCCGTACGAGATATGATTGAAAAAGTTCAACTAATACAACAACGGATGAAATCAGCTCAAGATAGACAGAACCTCTACACCGACCTTCGCAGAAGAGACCTTAAGTTTGAGGTTGGGGCCCGTGTGTTTTTGAAGGCGTCCCCACACAAAGGATTTGCTCGGATTGGGAAAGGAGGAACGCTTAATCCTCGTTACTTGGGTCCTTTTAAGATTCTTGAAAGAGTTGGTGAAGTAGCCTATCGGTTGGACCTACCACCGAGTCTCATGGGGATTCATAATGTCTTCCATGTGTCACAATTAACGAAGTACTACCCCGATGAATCCAAGATCCTACCCGTTGAAGAAGCAGAGTTGGAACCGGATTTAACTTTTATCCAAAAGCCGGTTAAGATCTTGGATAGAAAATTTCAAGAGTTGAGAAATCAGCGAATCCCATTAGTCAAGGTTCTTTGGAGAAGTAATAAGACTGAAGAAGCCACGTGGGAAGGCGAGGACAAGATGAAGGGTTCTATCCAGAGTAGTTTCCTCCCGAGCAGTGAATCTGGGGACTAGATTCTTTTAAGGGGGAGGGTTGTAACGCCCCTATTTTTTTAGCTGTCAGGTACACGCGCCACGCGTGTGAGTTTTCAAGAGTTAAGATTCATTTAATTCTTTTATTTCTTAAGTTATGCATTTCATGATAACTTGTGAATTATATTACTAAATGTTTATGTGAAATTATTATCAACTTGTGAATTATTGCATGATTTGTATCTAATCGACACGAGGATTTCTTGCCAAGCATGTCTTAATTGTCATGTGACTTTAATTGATCATTTGCCTAAATTGAGGACTTAATTGTAAGAAATTGGATTGGACTAAATTGATCACTTTTCATAAGTTGGAACCTAATTGCATGGACTTACCAACTTGAGGACTTGATTGTAAATTGTAGCATTTCATCTCCTATATGAGATGAACTTACGTAACATACATAACACACATACACATATCATTTCTTTGATCTCTCTCCCTCTCGGTGAAAGCTCAAGGAAGAAAAATGAGTGAATTCATCAACTCCAATCTATAATTTCGGAAAATAACAATCTTTGAAGCTTCAATCATCCTCCTAACTTCATTTCTTTCCTTCCTCTTTTCTTTTAAGGTAGAGATGAGTTATGTGTTGAATTCTTGAATTTATTGATTGAAGCTAGGGTTATGATTTGAGTTGGATAACTTGTTTATTAGTTGTTGGAAGCTTTATTATGAACTTTAGACTTGAATTTAATGCATGAATTTGAAGTTATGGAAGTTGGGTGATATGATCACTTATGGGGTTTGATATTGGAAATTTTTTATGATCAAGGCATGAATTTGGTGTTTATATTGGTTTTAATTGTACTTTAAGTGCCTAAGTGTGTTTCTTTCATGTTTTAATGCATTTGGGAGTTGTTTTATTGTTGTTTTGGTGTTTGTGATTTTGGTCCGAGACTTCCTCTGCTTCTGCTATGTTTTTGTGCCTTCTGCAGAACGGGAACGGCCCTTCCCATTTCTACTTGTTTTCCAAAACGGTCGTTCCCATGGTTTAAGTGTTCTGGCGCGAAGGCTAGAACGGCCGTTCCCATTTTTGGCCTACGGCCAGAACGGCCGTTCTAAAGCGTAAACAATGTCGTTTAATCCACCAGGAGGTTTGGTAGAGCAAGGAGTTCCGGGCATGGGATTCATGTACCCGATGCTCAACGAGATTGGATGGTTCGGGTCTTGCAAACCCAACCATCACCCAGAAGAAAAAGGGTTATTGTTATTGTTATTGATTGCTTGCACCGTAATAACTTATGTGATCACTTGATAATTAATAACGTAGTTATTGTACACTGTCGGAGTAAAGGTTGGAGACTTGCTCTTTCTCGCCGGGCCACTGATTGACTGAAATCGTAACAATTGTTTAACTTGATAGTTGTAATCTTGGGCGATGTTTTATTGTATTATTAAACTTATATTGTTTCTTTATAAAACTTTACCCGAGGTTATATCTGTTGGAAAACACGAATCAGAAAGCAGCGGAATTTAAAAAATTTTCCCAACAAAAAAGACCTTGGACTCGCAATCGTGTAACCAAATTCGTAAAGATAGAAAACTTACTTTTCTTTTGTTCTTTCTTGAAGCGTTTCAAGCCACCCAAGAACGCTCTTCTCGCGGCTTGATCCCCTCTCCTTTGGTAAAGCTCGAATCTTCAAACTTCTAACTTGAAGTCTCTAGAGAAAGTCCACCAACTTGATCACAATCTAACTAGTAAGGATGCTAGTTCTCTAGTTAGTGTTTAGGCTTAACCTAGGGTTTAATTTAATCTTGGAGAAAGGAAGGTGTTCAACACATGAACCAAAAGAATTGCCAATTAGCTCTAAAGGGGAGCATGAGCTCCCCTATATATAGGAAAGGGAGAGGGGCGCCGATCCTAATCCTTGTTGGGCAAGGATTCGGTTCCTCTCTCTCCTATTACTTGATCATCAAGTATTTTCCAACTTTGACTTTGAATTCTAATTCAAGTCAATTTTTAAGAGAGCTAAAAATATCCAAACTATTTTTGGATAATTTTATACTTTATTTATTATAAAATAAATAACTTATTTTTATCTAATTAATTAATTAGTAATTAATTAACTAGATTATTTTCTCCAAAATAAGACTTTCTTTTTAATTCAAAATTAAACCAAAGTCTATTAAATAATTAACACATTTAATTATTTAATACATATATATACAATATATATATATATACATTCACATGTGTGTGACACGTGTCACTCACGTGAGCCACACGTGTGATTCCACACGTGTGGAACCCTCTTGGCCCGATTAACTCGTTTAATCATTTTCAAGCCTCAACTCATGTAACCAAGTTGTTGTGTGTGACCCTCTAGGTTCTCAATTCAATTAGCAGTGACCCTAATTAATTAATTCACTAATTAATTAATCAGTCCACAGATTAAACGACCATAGTCTAGCAACAGGTGTTTAACCCCTAGCTGAATTGGAATGTTCGGATTCGACAAAACCTTTAAGTCATTGATTCATGTGAGATACAATCCTCCTACTTACTATCTCTCAACCAAGATCTAGGGCAAGGGAATAATCAGAACCCTAATAATCCGGTCTTAAAGCTAAGTGCATTTCATATCCATTTGATCGCAATCCAAGAAACCCTTTTCTTGATGTCTTGATCTACTGCCTTGGCCAAGGACTCCATATGGCATATGAATGACTTACACAATAAGAGATCACCTTGCAAATGCAAGTGTAGGTCCTATCTTGATTCTCATTCACTTTCATGAGTCACTTGTGCAGCCCCAGCATAAGCCTTGAATCAGTTGTCTAAGGCGACACCCTTTAAAGCTTATACCTAAGACTACAGAGTTAACTCATAAAGTGACAAGGAACCTCAAGTCTAAGGATCAATTAATCACATCAATGACTCGTGAGATATTTCCTAATCTGGAAGTTTCCATTTCCTGAAATAGAAACTTCCTTTCCCATTTAGGAGTGTTCTCACACGGGGCACCTCAGTGAACTTACTTATTAAAGTAAGCACCCTCATGTATCACGCACGTATCAACTATACACTTTGCACCTCCATGAAACAAGGTGGTCCTTCTTAAGGGCGTGATCCCACAAGCAAGCCTTAGAGGAGTCAGGTTGACACTCCCACTGTCTGTAGGACTCATCGGCTTGGAGTATTTTACTAATCATGACTTATGTGATATAGGGCTCGTTTCATGAACCATTTCACCTAAATGGTAGAGTCCTAAAGTCATCAGGATTAGGGGAGTTCTCATACATGCACAGCTAAAGTAAACGCATACCAAACAAGAGCATATAAAGAAGTGTTGCCTCAATTCATTATTTCATTCAAAGATTGTCTGTGATTACAATAAGGAAAAGCACAAAGCGGATATACAATCGGCTTTCTAGGGCACTATTCCTAACAATATCTTGCATGTTAAGTGCAGTTATATTATTATACCCCTCACTCAGTCTTCCCTAGACTGACACCTCCACCTTTTAGTCTTTTGCAGGTGCGTGCTAGGCGGGAATTAGAGTATGGTCGAGTCTTTAATTCGTGTCTAGCATAGGACACTTTCATTACTGATGTATATTGAATATTGCTATCATACTTATGCTACGTTTGGAGATTATTGTAAAATATTGTTATGAATTGTAGGTCGTGTGGGCCGTATACTTTTGTTGTAGATAGTTCTTGATTGATGATAATAAGTATGCTTCCGCTTGAACTGTTTTGTGTTGGTTTACTTGGTTTTAAGGTTAGTCCCGCCTAGCTAGGATTGTTTTTCTATTATTGTCTCCCGTTTGATATATGTTTGGTTTATGTACGGATTTTCCATTTCGTATGTGGACTGAATTATAGTACGGGGGATGTGGCAGTCTGACGTCTCGGGTGCTACAAATGCCATTCTTTGTTCTTGCAATTTCCAGACCTAAGAAAAATTTAAGAGATCCCAGATCCTAGATTTTGAAAGAGTTATCAAGGAAAGCTTTGACATTGTTAATTTCATCCTGATTGTTGCCTGCAAGGATAACATCATCAACATACACAAGTAAAGCAGTGAATGAACCATTTATATGCTTAATGAAGAGACTTTAGTAAGATAAAGATTGAGTATATCCAAGGGAAATTTGAGATGTATATAGTTTAGAGAACCATTGTCTGGAAGCCTGTTTAAGGCCATATAAAGACTTGGTTAGTTTGCAAACTTTATTGGATCCTTCAGCTGTAAAGCCTTGAGGAAGAGTCATGTAGACCTCTTCATCAAGTTCTCCATTGAGAAAAGCATTATTGACATCTAATTGCTACAGTAACCAACCATTTTAAGCAGCTAAAGCAAGAAGTAATCTAATAGTGGTGATTTTAGCAACAGAACTAAAGGTGTCAAAATAATCAAGACCTTCAATTTGAGTGTATCCTTTGGCTATAAGCCTGGATTTATAACGTTCAATGCTACCATCAGCTTTATGCTTGATTTTATAAACCCATTTGCAACCAATTGGATTCTTACCAGGAGGAAGATCAATAATTTCCCATGTTTTAGTTAATTACAGTGCCTCAATCTCTTTATTCATAGCTTCTTGCCAAACTTTATGTTTGATAGCATGTTTATATGTCTTAGGTTCAGATTGAGTTGATATATTCATGATGTAATGTTTATGTGAAGGAGCTAGTTTATCATAGTTAAGAACAATAGATATAGGATAGGTTGGTGATACACCTGGAACTTGTGAATCTGCTTGAATTTGGGAATCTGCTGAGGCTTTGGTGAGGTTGCAATGATAATCTCTCAAGTACTGAGGTGCTGTCCTGGTCCTTGGAGGTCTAACATTGAGTGTTGAAGAGTTTCTGATGGTAGTAGGAACTGTTGCACCTGTGTTCAAAGACTGAGAACCTAAACTTGAATCTGTCAGCTGATGAATAGCTATAGTATAATTTGATATATCAGTGTTATATACTGAGTGGAAACATCTTGAGAAGCAATGGGTATATCAATATGAAGTTGAGGAGAGATATCTTGAGTAGACGAGGGATTCTGGGGATATAATGAAGCTGAAGGCAGATCATGAGTGTATTGAAGAGCAGGAGAATTAAGCAGTGTTATCAGGAATTGATCAGATTTTGCAGAAGAAGTATGATGTGGAAAATGATTTCTAATGAACTGAACATGCCTAGAGACAAAAGTTTCCTGTGAATCAATATCTTGCAACACAAACCCTTTTGTTCCAGATTTAAAGCCAAGAAAGATGCATTTTCTGGATCTAGGATCAAACTTAGATCTATGTGCAGATAGAGTAGATGCAAATGCAGGACATCCAAACACCTTGAGGTGAGAAAACACAGGAATGGAACCATGAAGCAACTCAAATGGTGTTTTATTGTGTAAGAGATGAGAAGGTAGTCTGTTAATCATATACATAACATGGATGATGCAATATGACTATAAGTTCTTGGGAATGTTAGACTGAAAGAACAGTGCTCTTGCAATGTTCAGAATGTGCTGATGCTTTCTTTAAACAATCGCCATTTTGGTGAGGTGTCTCAACTCAAGAAGTCTGATATACTATGCCCTTAGAGTTATAAAAATCATTCATAAGGAATTCAGGACCATTATCAGATTTGATCATTTTAACCTTAGTATTAAACTGTGTCTCAACCATGTTAATGAAATTTTGGAGTTGTTCTCTTACCTCTGGCTTGTGCTTAATAAGAGCAACCCAAGTGAATCTGGAAAAATCATCAACTATAGTAACAAAGTATTGATGACCATGAATAGATGGGATTGAGTAAGGTCCCCATACGTCAACATGAAGAAGATTAAAAGAAGCAACAGACACAGTGGCACTTGAAGAGAATGGTAACGTCTTTTGCTTTGAAAGGTAACAAATGTCATAGAAAGATACATTGTCTTTACAAATAATTGAAGAATCAACAGAGGTTAAAACCTTCAAAACAGAATCTGAAACATGGCCTAGCTTAAAATGCCATACATTTTTATCAGTGATAAAACAAGAATCAACAAGATTAACAGTAGAATGCTTAGCATGAAAGGAACTAGATCCAAGCAAAATATAGAGACCAGCATGCAATCTAGCTAAGCGAATCATCTTCAAACTCTTGGTATCTTGTATAACACAGAAATCCTTATAAAAAATAAAGCAGCAACCAATAACCTTAGACAATTGAGGCACAGACAGCAAATTAAATCCGAAATTCGGAATGAAGAGAACATTCTCAAGAATGAGACTATCAAACACTTTAATAATACTAGCTTTTGTAGCAGTAATTGTATCACCATTGGGCAATTTGACTGAGATAGGATTGATACAACTAATGCTATCAAACATATTCAAAGAATGACAGATATGATCCGTGGCAAATGTGTCAAGGATCCAAGAATCAATTGAAAAAGAACTTACAGACAAGCAATGACTACCTGACTCAAAGGCAGGTTTCAAATCCTATCTAGAAGTTGTAGCCATGGAAACATGGTTGACATGATGACTGCCCTGATTTCCTGAAGATGATGCCTAAAGAAGATTAACTAATCTTTGAAATTGTTCACTGGAAAGAGAGACAGTTGATGAAGTCTGAGATGATGAAGCATTGGCATTATGCACAAGAGGAGTCTCTGGAGGCTGATGCTCTTCTTGATGATCTTCTTGCTGAAGATCAGAGGAGGAAGAAGAATAGAGATCAGCAGCAACCGGGTTCCTAAACTTGAAATTAGGAGGGAAGCCATGTTTCCTATAACAGGTAGCCTTTGTGTGATTAGGGCCTCCCCAGTGGCGACAAGCCTTGCCTGAGACAATTGGTGCTTTGGAATTTTGAAACTTGTTAGATCCGCGACCCAAACTAGATTTGGAAGAACAACCACTTTGCTGATTATTGAAAGAAGGTTTAGGCGCTGGATTCTTGAAAGTCTGAGCTGCAAAAGATTTGTGATCAAGAGCAGAGGAGAGCTGACTTTCTTGTTGAACCACCATAGAAAAAACCTTGGTCAAGGAAGGAAGCAGATCAAGCAACATGATATGAGATCGAACACCAAAATACCGATCATTGAGCCCAGTCAAGAAGTGAATAACACAATATTGTTGTTGGTAAATCTTGAATTTATCAATTGAACCACAAGAACAACTAGGATTACAGGTACAAGCGGTCGAAAATTGAAGAACTCATTTCAGAGGATCTTGAGCTTAGTGAAATAATCTGAAACAGAAGCATCACCCTGCTTAAAATCATGAACTTCTTCTTGAAGCTCTGCAATGCGAAATACATTGCCCTGAGAAAAACGATCGCACAGATCTGCCCAACCATCGGATACTTTATCCATCCAAAGAATGGATTGCCCAATTGAAGGAGAAACCACTTTCGAAATCCATGACAACACCATTGTATTACAGCGAACCCAAACCGAAAACAGGGGATCAGTGGTTAGGGGTACCTGCAATTTGCCCGAAACGAAGGCGAATTTGTTCTTTGACAAGAGTGCCATCTTCATAGCTCGCCCCCAAGTATGATAATTCACACCATCCAGAGGTGGAGAGACGAGAATGAGATCGGGGCTCTCATTGGCATGAAGAAACAATGGACTGGAAGCTGTGAGCTTGGACTCAGCGGCGACAAACACACAACAAGATGATCGGAGAAGAAAGCACAGCAAGAAAGATGAAATCAAGTGGAAGAATCTACTGATACCATGATAATTCTGGAAATAATCTACAGAGAATTTGGGGAAAACTGATAACAAAGCTATACGTATTATTTGATAAACTGAAACTCTGCACATACTAGTGTATTTATACAAAGGTATAGCCAATTAGTAGGCTACACATGTCATAGGAGGATTAATCCTCAACCCAAATCAGTTAAGCTTATAACTAACATTATTTACCTAATTACATTTAATTATTTCAGCTAATAATCCAATTCAAAAAGACTACATTTCCTAATGTCGACTCCGGCAGAGGCTACGGGGTGATAGAAACCGCTAAGGCTGAGGTGGAGCACGCCTGGAGTTGTTTCATGTGCCGATATACTTACCTTAGCTGCACGTGACGCCTCAGTTGCTGTAAGCATCTGTATATATATTCTTGGTCTCATATATTGGATGACCACCTAATCGAGATGTTTAAACTATCAGGAAGAAATATCATTATAGCATCTCTAACATCATATATAAATAATCATTTCAAAATACTTATATCTTTCTACAATAATGATCAATATAGGTTGGAGGGCCGACATGGGATGTAAGGCTTGGGAGAAGAGACTCGATGACTTCCAACCGTGATGAAGCAAACAACGATCTTCCAACTCCTGATACATCTCTCGATAGACTTATTTCTACATTTGAGAAGAAATAACTTACTCCCAGAGATATGGTTGCCTTATCAGGTAAATTTTAAACATATTTTCAATATTTTCCCATAGTTTCAATATGTTTCAAGTGTTAGGTACGTCATCACGTAAAATTGATGTACTATATGCTCCACTCATGCAGGCGCACACACACTTGGCCAAGCCCAATACTCCACGTTCCGTACGCGGATATATAGCAATGGAACTGATATTGAGCCCAATTTCACCACCACCAAGAGGAGGCAGTGTCCTTAAAGCGGCGGCGACAGAAACTTGGCACCACTTGATTTGGTGTAGCCCAATTCATTCGACAACAATTACTTCAGGAATTTAATGCAAAGGAGGGGTCTTCTTCGGTCGGATCAGAATCTTTTCAACGGAGGATCCACCGATAGTATTGTGTCTGAATACATAGGACTCCAGCGAGATTTGCATCGGATTTTGCCAGCGCCATGACCAAATTGGGGGAGATTGCACCATGGAACAGAATGGATGGGATCATAAGGCGGGTTTGCAGCGAAGTCAATTGATTAGCAATTAAGATTAATGTTGGTTAATTTCATATGCAGTGATTTTTAGCATTTATTAATTTTATATCTGTGTATTTAATTTGGGAAAAATTCATATCCATCCCTATATTTTCAATTCAAATTCAAAGTAGTGCACATGTTTTTAATTTAACTTTAATTTTTTTTTTGGACGAATTACATTTGGTACCCTAAGTTTAGGCCTAATTATAAATTACACTTGTACTTCTGGAAATTATCAATTAGTCCCTAGAATATACATGCCGTTTGAGGTCTCTCTCTTCCGTTAAGGTTTTGTCTATTTTTGTTGATGAAATGACCAAAATGCCCTGAAGGATTATTTTGTTAAGTAACTTATATTCATGCTCGTTTTGTTAAAATAACTAAAACACGGGGATGATTTTGTAATTATTTTTAGTGGTATTTGAGTGTTTGAAAAATCAACTTCTACTTAATTTAAGTAGAAATAAACTAAAATTTAAAAGTAGCCCAGGACATACTTTTGAATTTTGCTTATAGATTATACGATTTTTTGGATTTATTTAAATTCTATTTTGACAATAATATCCTTATTAAAATATTAATATTCCTAAATTAACGTTTTACAAACGAATACAACTCTAAGATTTATATGTTCATTGCACCTTTTCTTTTATTACTCGTTATATCTTTTCTTTTTCTCTTTCAATCAGAATTTTTTTATCTCAAAATGTCTCATTGTTAAAATATTTGCAATACCAGATAAATCTTTTCTCTTTTCTTAATTTTTATAAATAAAGGTATACATAGAATTCTATATTTGATTAATTATAAATAATCTTATAACATAATTGTAATAATTTATAATAATTTTTATATTAATATAATACTTAAATCATATTATTATACCCAAAGATGTTTCAAAATATTCGTGGCAAATTAGTAACTTTATAAAAGTTAAACCTGACTATCAACTTCTCTCTACAAACAATCAATTGATTATTTTTCTGCTTATCACTTTTTTTTCCCAAACACTAACTATTTTTATTACTCCAATTTCTTACAACTTTCACTTTTGCTTTAACTTCTACTTATGGAGTAGAGTTTGCAAACACTCCCTATATATATAAATTTTTAATTTTCAATCCCTAAAACACAAAATCAAATTTCCTAATTTATAAGTAAATTTATACTTTTTATTATTAAAAAAAAAAACATATTTTCTTACCCAATATCTGGAAAAAAAAACATTTATCATAAAAATTAATATATATTATAGTAGTTAACATATATTTTAAGGTTGACCCTAAAGCCCAAAATGCAAATCATTGAAAAGTTGAAATTTTGAAATCAGTTTTGAATCCGTCGCTCGTATATCTTCTTCTTCAAACTGTCAACAATTCTCTGTCTCTTTTTACAATTTTGGTTGCCCGAACCCATGAAATAATATCAGCCAACTATCTCTTGTGTTTCTCTTTCTCTCTCTCAAAACAAAAGAGAAAGTGTAATGTAATTGTTAAAATATAAAAGAACAGATATTACAATGAAATAATAACCCAGCAAAGAGAAGTTTACAATGAGAATGGAGGAAGAAGATAAGTTGAGATAGAGAAATATCTCATTTCATTGCTTGCCACAAAAGTGAGCACCTAACCACACATATAACGTGTATAAAATGACACTCAAACAACTAAAACATTAACATCAAATCATTGGAAAATAAGGAATAATCCGTTAGCACCAACTTCATGAAATTCACTGCACAATGGTCCTCTCCTTCTGCTTTATTTTTTGTAGTTTTTCAGCCGTTAGATCTTTACTGAGATGAGTGGCCAGATCTTCTTCATCTTCCAAACATATCACAACCCTTGGATTGCCTTTACTCCCATCAACGACTGAGATGTTCTCTTTATTAGTTGCTACGATGTTATTTCTGCCCTTTTCTTTAAATTTAATCTAACATTCATGATAAAAGAGCATCCAATGATCCAAGTTTAAACTTCCAAGATCAGATGAATTAATCATATATATGACATTACCTTCCCCTCTTTTAGATCCTTGACCACAAGAATCAAATCCTGGAAATTCCTTGGTGATCATATTCTAATCCTCCCACGTTGCATCTTCAGGACCAGAGTGAACCCATTGAATAAGCAGTTGAGCTACTGGACAATTGTTCCTTGGAATCACCCTTCTCTCCAACACAACAACATGGAATACTTTAAAAACTCCACTTTCAGCTACTTCTGGCAACTCAGTGTAGATAACATGTTTTGTTCCCACTTTCTTTTTCAATAATGACACATGAAAAATAGGGTGGATTTGAATGTCTGTTGGAAGTGCTAGTTTGTACGCCACAGTTCCAATCCTAGATATAATCTGATATGGTCCAAAATACCTTGGAGCTAGTTCCAGGTTTATTCTTTGAGCAACAGAAGATTGTCTATATGGCTGCAATCTTAAGAAACCCATATCACCAACTTCAAATACCCTTTCAATTCTTTTCTTATCAACATAAGACTTCATTCAACTTTGTGTAGATTCTAAAGTCTCCTTCGACACAACATTAAATTTAGACCTTTCCTGAAGTAATTCACTGACTTCTATGTTTTCGCTTACATCATCGGGTCCCAAAATGTGTTTGCTGGGAGAATGTCCATATAAAGCCTGAAACGGAGTAACCTTCAAGCTTGAATGGTAGTTTGTATTGTACTAATATTCAACTAGGGACAACCATTTTCTCCATAACTTGGGCTTTAGGTGACATATACACCTAAGATAGTTTTCTAAACACTGATTTACCCTCTCAGTTTAGCCATCCATTTGAGGATGGTACACTGTTCCTTCCAAAATTTACTGGTAAAAATCTTACCCCTATCAGACATAATAGAGTGTGGCATACCATGGAGCTTGTAGATATTATCGAGGAAGAGTTTGGCTATTGTTTCAGCTAAGAATGGGTGAGACAAAACTAAGGAAATGGCTATACTACTTGTTGAATCTTTCCACCACCACCATTATTGCATTCTTGCCCTCAGAGTTAGGAAGCCCTTTAATGAAATCCATAGATATGTGAAACCATGCTTGCTCTGGTACTGGCAGTGGTTGTAACAATCCAGGGTACTTAACATTTTCATGTTTCATCCTCTGGCATGTATCACATTCTCTGACCTAATTTTCTACATTTGACTAAGTTTTGGTCAAGAAAACATAGATTTGACCCTCTGACAAGTCCCCACAATCCCAAAATGGCCTCTAAGCAATGTATCATGAAGTGACTTGATAATTTTCCGTTTTAACTCTGAATCGTTTCCCATACAAATTCTCCATTTTTCCCTTAACAGACCCCCACTCCAACTAAATTCAGGGAAAACACCTTTATCTACTGATTTATCTTGTAAAATTTGGGAATAAATAGGATCTTTCACATAAGAATCACTGACCTCAATTACCCATCCCGTCACCACTGAAGAAATATGAGCACATTGTATAGCTGAGTGAACAATTCTAGAAAAAGCATCTGCAAATTTGTTTTCCACCCCTTTCTTATATTGCACTTCATGGAGATTTACCTTTGTTGCAACATTGTTCCCATCCTTTGCTCCAACATGTGCTTCAAACTCTGCTAATCTAATTTGATTGTAAAATGGCTTCCGTACAGATAATGTTTCCACTTGTTTATTGCCAATAAGATGGCCAAGAACTCTTTTTTATAAACAGATAAGCCTTTATTCTTCTCCCCTAAAGCCTTGCTCTGATAAGCTATAGGTCTTCCCTATTGTATTAACATAGCCTAAATTCCTCCCATACTAGCATCAGTCTCCAACAGAAAGGGTTTTTTGAAGTCAGGAAGAATCAACACAAGAGTTGTTGTTACTACTTTCTTCAACTTTTCAAAAGCTATATTAGCTGCATCATTCCACTTGAAGTTGTCTTTCTTTAATAAATCTGTCAAAGGCTTACTGATTACCCCATAATTTTGAATAAATTTCCTTTTGTAACCAATGAGTCCAAGAAATCCTCTTAACTCCTTCACAGATTTAGGAATAGGCCACCCTGACCCAACCATACTTTTAATCTTTTCTGGATCTGTAGAAACTCCCTCTCCAGAGATGATATGGCTAAGATAATCAATTCTTTCCTTCCCAAAAATACACCTTCTTCATTTTAGCATTTAGTTCATGTTGTCCTAATATAGCAAACACAATTTGTAAATGTTCTAAATGCTCCTACCATGATTTGCTATATATCAACATGTCATAAAAAAAGACCAAAATGAACTTTCTAAGGTAAGGGAAGAAAATCTGATTCATCAGTGACTGGAATGTTGTTGGTGCATTGCACAATCTAAATGGCACCACTAAGAATTCATAGTGTCTATTGATAGTGAAAAAACTTGTTTTTGAAATATCATTGTCTCTCATTCTTATCTGAAAATACCCTGATCTTAAATCAACCTTAGATAAATATTTGTATTCATGGAGTTCATCAAACAACTCATCTATCACAGGAATTGGAAAATTAGGTTTGATAGTTAAAGTATTGGGATACCTATAATCAATACACATTCTCCAACTACCATCTTTTATCTTGACCAACAACGCAGGTGATACAAATGAACTTTGACTTGTTTGTATAATCCCCTCTTCTAACATTCCTTTCACCAAAAATTCTATCACATTCTTTTGAACATGTGAGTACCTATATGGCATCTGTTTCTTAGGTAAAATATCAGGTTTAAGCTCAATTTGATGCTCAATCATTCTTCTTGGTGGCAATGTTTTAGGTTCATCAAAAACATCTTGGTATTATCTCAACAACTTTTGTAACTCTTGATTTTGTACCTCATCAGCTGATGATACTTCAATTATTGAAAACAACTGTCCCGACATTCCTTGAGCTCTCTCTTGTAGTAATTCATCTACAGTTCTAACTGAAATTAGTTTCAACTCAGCTTGCTCATTTATGGCTTTAAGATTTATCTTCTTATCCCCTTTTGACACAATTATATTCTTGTTTTATTATCAAATTCAATTGGACTACGGTCATTCAGCCAATCACCTCCCAATACCATATCACAACCCTCAAGTTTTAACACCCTTACTGGAAAACTAAAGCTGTGTCCTTGGATATCCCACTTCAACTCAGGAAACATTACTCTACTAATCATTTTCCTCCCATCAGCCACTTTAACTAACAAGGGAGTAGTGTACTCCCTCTTAGATTTCAGTGTCTTGGCTAGCTTCCCATCCATAAAACAAGTTGCACTTCCATATCCACCATCATTTGAATTGCCTTCTCTTCAATCACACCATTTAATTTAATGATGTGTGAGTTCTTTTTTCCAGATAATATGGCATGAATTGATACATTCATATCTTCAGTATCTAAGACCTCATCCACCAATCTATCTTCTTCCTGCATTGCATCTCTACATAATCTCACTTCTCCTCTTCAGGTATGATTATAAATAGTTGTTTTAGTCTACATTTATGATTTGGGGTGAAGACTTCATCATAGTTATAACACAGGTTCTTCTCCCTTCTTGCCCTCATCTCAGCTGCTGTGAGAAACTTCTTTTGGGTAAATGAGTTACTATTTGAGTTACTCTTATTATTGCTAAAAGTGATTTTGTGACTCTGGCTCTAATTGTTGTCTTTAAAAGAATATTTGTAAGAAGGCTGTTTATTGATACTGTTTGCTCTCATCACCATAGCATCCACGTCAACCTCTTGTTTCTTTGCCAAGTTAATTGCTCTCCCAAACTTTTGGGTTTTAAAGAAAAAACAACAGCTTGTATCTCTTCCTTTAATCCACAAATGAAAGCAACAACAAAGTATTCCTCAGTCAGGTGTTTACAAAATAGCAATACCTAAGATTTAATTTCCTCAAACTTGATTAAGTACTGATCTATTGAGCCAGTTTGCCTCAGTTTGTGAAACTCACTAACCACCATCTACTTATCAACTACATCAAAACTCTCTAACACAACATTGACTAATTGATCCCAAGACAAATATGGTGATAATTCTAACTTGCTTTGTAACAAAGTCTCCGCAATTCCAATAAAGTAGATTGATCCCAAAGTTACCTTATCCTCCTCAGGTACTGTTGATATCAATTGGAAATACTTTTATGCCTTATGAATTCACACCATAGGATTTGTTCCAAATGGAAAGTCAATCCAGTATAGGCGAAGATCCATTTCCATGACTCCCCTGAGTTTGTATTTGTGGAGATTGAGAAGTATTGGTCACAAATCCAGCTCCCTTCCCTGTTGAGGCTGATAATCCATCATCCAATATGGACTTGTTTTTGTTGTAATGCTGCATTTGCTCAGGTATAGCTCCCACCTTCAGCGTCAACTATTCCGGAGTTCCTGAGATATCACTCATCTTGTCTTCCATCCTCTGTTTATTTGCCAATCTCACAACCTTTTCTTCCACTAACTTCCCTTCCTGTTTTTTAAGCATTTCCTCTTTGGATCTTAATCCCTCAACTATGGAATCTGGTCTGTATGGACCGCCTGGCTCTGGATACCACTTGTAATATAATTGTTAAATTATAAAAGAACAGATATTAGTAATGAAACAGTAACCCAACATAGAGAATTTTACATAGATGAGAATGGAGGAAGAAGATAAGTTGGGAGAGAGAAATATCTCATTTCATTGCTTGCCCAAAAGTGAGCACCTAACCACACATATAACGTGCACAAAACGACACTCAAACTAAAACATCAACATCAAATCATTAGAAAATAAGGAATAATCTGTTAGCACCAACTCCATGAAATTCACTGCATAATATTCCCCTATATCAGCTTGATTTTCCATAGCTTTTCAGCCGTTGGATCTTTACTAAGATGAATGGCCAGATCTTCTTCATCTTCCAAACATATCATAGCCCTTGGATTGTGTTTACTCCCATCAACGACTGAGCTGTTCCCTTTATTAGTAGCTGCGATGTCGTTTCTGCCCTTTTCTTTAAACTTAATGTGACGGTCATGATAAAAGAGCATCCAACTATCCAATGAATTAATCATATACATGACAGAAAGCAAGCATCAAATCAGGAAAAGTCAAGCATCAAGCATGAAAAGGAGAATTTCAAAAAAGAAGAAGATTACGTGAAGGCATGTGAAGAAAAACAAAACAAAAAAATCTTTCTCTCATCAACCGCGGTCCGGTCCGGTTTCCACGGACGAAATCGCTAGTTAACCTGACGGTTTTCCCGGTTCCATACTAGTCCGGTTCCTACTGGTTATTTGGGGTTTGGCCCGGACAGACTACCGATCACCGCTTAACCCGGTCGAATCGGCCGGTATGGTCCGGTTTTCAAAACACTGGTTACGAGGTAAACATGCAACCGAAAAAAAAAAAAAAAGAAGTGAAAATGGCAACTCGGGTACAATTAATTAATTAATGTGCAAATTTGTAATTTCCCCTAAAACTAAATTCAAGAATTGTAACTTTCTTTGCGATGTATGAAGAAAATTCAACCGTGTTGAAGGCTTGATGCTGTCGCGAGCTGTAATTCAAAATGCAAATAGATAGCAAAAGTTGGGCGCCCGCCCCTGGTATAAGTACAATTATGAATAACTTCTAAGGAAGGCTTTATCCATATTTATTCATTTCTCTCCTTAAAATCCTCTGCCTTTAACTAATAATTTTCAACGGCCATCTTAAAAATAATATGTCAAAAATATTCACAATTCTCGAATAAAAGTAAATTTATAAAGTGAACTTGTGATGAATTTGCTCATCTTAGACCATAAATTGGAGTTTGAAATTATAATCCAACAATTAAATGAGTGTTAATTAGGTGAAAAGTACCAATAGTCAATATATAATTAGTTTAAATTCTTTTAAAAAAAAAGTCAATCTTATAATAATATATATATTTTTATTTTTAAGATTATACTGAACCAAATTTGGATTAGAAATTTCAAATTAATTTCTGGACTAAAAAAAGGTTATGGCTCTTCCTGTTTCTCAAATATATATTTTATATTCTGTAAAATTTATTACTTCAAAATTTTGATGCTTATATTTCTTGAAAACAAAATATTAAAAGAATAGTTTTTCCTTTAAATAATAAAAATACACCCTAATGAAAGTTAATGCAGATATTAAGACAGGCAGACAAGTTTAATTACGTAAGGCATAAAGTCAAATTACGTAAATCAAAGTGTCCAAATTAAAGCGTTCCGACATGCAATCATCTTACCTTGTTAGTAAGAATTAAGAACTAAGATGCATTGACATAGTCGCATAGATTAGTGGCACATGGTGAAAGCAACAACTACATTTCTTAGATTCCGACAAGAATCAATGCTTTTCACATTATAAAACGAATCGGATTTAACGTTACGTTTGATGTTTTAGTTTTAAATACAATAAACTTTTCTTAATTTTTTTAATCTTTTTTATACATACGAGGAGCGCCCATGTGTAGTTGGTCACATTATATTAGTCCTAAGGTAGGACTAAGTTAAAGGAATAATTTTACCCACTTTAACAACGAGTATTTTATATTTATGGTGTGCGCTGTGAAGATTTTAAAAGAATAATTAATTAAATATCAAGTGTAATACATTTATTATATGATCGATTAGAATTTTGGCAAATTGAGCCTGCCGAATTTGGATTATAATTTTTCAAATTACGAATCAAAGAAAGGAGCGACTTTATGAGCTCGAAAAGTTGTAATGTATAATTTTGAACAATTTCCTTACTCCTAACAAAGCTATTATACAACTTAATATGATAGTGTTCAAACCCTTAAATTAACCAAATTGACTTTTACCACATTTCATTATTAGCTGTCAACCCGTCCCTGTCAAAAAAAGCTTCACATAAAATACCCACACCCGTTCTTGACCGAATCCAATCATACATTTTAAGCAATAAAGTATGCACTAAAATCCAGACAGACCGAATCAAACGTGGGGGAAAATGGAAATAGTACGTTGAATTTCACGATTAAATTATGCTAACTAAAGTTATATATAAAACTCTCTCAAACGCTAAAACTCTAATCTACATGATTCAAACTTAAGATAGGGTAGTCAATTAAAGTTTTGTTCCGACGGTGGAAAATATTATCATGGCTCCATCGCCGGATTGACTAAATTCTATTCCGCCATCAACTTCTCAAATTTATTCCGTCGAAATCCGCTCAGATCTGCTGCCACTCTCTCGAATCTACCACCATCTTCTCAATTCCGTCGCCACTCTTCCAGATCTACGGTCATCCTGCCAGATCTAGCGGGATTTTCTGGTACAAAGATGATTTGCGTCACTGTTTTTTTTTATTTGAGTTATGTTTTCTTTCGAGTCTTCCGTATGGAAGTTCTATCTCTTCCGTATGGAAGTTTAGTTAGTTTTTTTAGGTTCAGTTTTATGTTTTTGTGCGTTTCTCCGAGGAAATTTTTTGGTCGAGTTATCTGTTGTAGGCCAAGGTATCTGTTATTCTCGATTCGGAGAAAAGGCGATTGCGAAACATGAAAGGAACAAGATCAATTTCAAGGAGTTGAATCCTATTATTAGGGTTCGTTTTTCATTTACTAGACGTGATGCTAATATAATAGCTCACAAATTTGTTAGAATTGCGCCTTCGACCTGCGTTAATTTTTCTTGTATTTTTCATGATTTGCAATAATATTTCCCTTTGAGGGGCTTGATTTTCAAAAAAAAATAAAATAAAATAAATTATGCTGAAACTTTTCTTGTAATTCTGAAAATGGCAGCAACGCGTTCGGGCATGACAACAGTGACCAACTTATACCACTAGCTTGTCATTTTTGCCCTATAAAGTCACTCCCAGTAATCCATCTTCTCCATCAACTTATAAGCCAAACTGCAAGCGGTCATAATCACACACTACATTTTATTCGTCATTTTCTCTTCTAATTTAATTATCATAATGAATACCTTCAAGTGTAATCTTTTGGGGTTTATATCTCTTGGCGGTGGCACTCTTTTCAATTTAATGGGGCCACTCTTTTCAATTTAACTGGTAAAATGAACGTGCGTGGTACGTTTATCATTTAATTTTAGGGAAAATTACATCCAACTACCCTGAGGTTTGCCCTAATTACGAACCAGTCCCTCTTTTTTCGTTTATTACATATTAACCCCTAAAAATACTGTTTCAATTACATTTTAACCCCTAAAGAGGGACTGATTTGTAATTGAAACAGTGTTTTTAGGGGTTGATATGTAATAAATGAAAAAAGAGGGACTGATTCGTAATTAGGGCAAACCTCAGGGTAGTTGGATGTAATTTGCCCTTAATTTTATTTAAATAAGTTTAGCTATTATATTTATTGAATAAATTAAAATATTAAAAAATATCTAATTTGATTAAATAAATATAATAATATTTTTGATGAACTATTTTGATCTTAAAAAACTACACATACAAAAATATTTATATGAAATCTCTATTTCAAATTATGTACAATAAGTAGAAATTTAAAATAGAGAAACATTCAAATAAATAAAAAATAAAAATATTTGAAATTATATTATTATATAAAAGATTTAAAGTGTATAATAATTTGTCCAAATAATTCTAGCTTTTAAGCATAAGTAATAGTTTATAACTTTCAAATATATTTAATAAATAAAAAGATATATATAAAAAAGGGTTAATCCTGATCAGCCCACTGTCCTTTGGGGGGGGGGGGGTTTGCACTTTCCTTCCTATGCTTTGATTTTTAGCATTTACCTCCCTAACCTTTGAAAAATATTACACTTAACCCCTTTAAAAAATTTTGACCGTCGATTTCTCCATCGTCACGGCGACCCAAACTTCAAGACCACTGCCATCGTGGTCATCTATCCAAGGAGAACAAAGCCCATACCCCAATCGTCCCTATTAGCAGCCAAAAGCTTCGTTCGTCGTACATCGTTTTTAACCGATGATTTTTACTTTGTCGGTTGTCGAATTTTGATTTCGAGATCATTGTTATGTTCCTTGCCTCGAGAGCTTCAATTTGATATATAATATCATCACATTTGAAATCAGCTTTGTATAGATTTGCTTTGTTAAAATTTGTTACAAGGGGTGAAGTGTGATATTTTTCAAAGGTTAGTAGGGTAAATGCTAAAAATCAAAGCATATAGGTGAAAGTGCAAACCCCCCCCCCCCCCCCCCCCCCCAATGGACAGAAGGTGACCGGGATCAGCCCTATAAAAAATATAGACAAAAACCTAAAAGATCATATAAAATGCTATATTAATTATATATACTTTATTCTTTTTATTGTTTGATTTTCTTTAATATAATTTGTTATTTATTTTTAATTTTCTTTATAAAATTTTGGAGAATCTTTTCGCTGTCATTCAAAATGTAAAAGTTATATTCACTTTCAAAACTATGACTTTTGCAACTTATCTTTCTCTATAATTTCGATCTCAATTCCATCATTTAAAATAAAAATATTGTTATTTTTTTTTTAATTTTATAATCTTGAGAAATTGTAGTTTTGGTATATCATTATCACTCTTGGATTCTTTCCTAATCACTCGTTTCTCTCATTTTATCTCCTATTCTTTCTTATGCCTTTAATGATTCATCTTCCCTTATTTATAGATATTAGCCTCCTCTTAGTCAAAACTACTCGTTCTCTTCTTAACCTAGATTTGTTCTTATCTTCAAGTTTAATTATGAGATATTTCATAGAATCTCATATGTGCTAACCTCTCTTGGTTTAACTCTCACCGGTTCGCCTCACGCCGCTTCCTCAATTTGCCACCTGATAGAGAAATGACCAGCCCACTCATCAGGCGAGTTGATCTTAGGTTTGGTTCCATTATAGGCCTAATGAGTATGTCCCCAACAATCACTAATTTTAGTATAATTACCTTAAACTAAATATCCATCTCTTAAAACTGTGGGTTTGGTATATCATCATTTTCAATATTACCTCCTTTCCTAAAGATCTCCACCTTCTTCTCCATAATTGTAGTTTGATTTAATGAATATTTCTATTTTTTTCTTTCTCCATCTTCTTTTTGTTTTTCTATTTGATTTCACAATCGAAAAAAGTTCATTGTAGTTTCAGCTAAAGTTCTAGCTTCTGCACCCCCAATTAATTCCTTAAGTTGTTTATACTTTCCATGCCCAAAATTCTACTAACTTATTGATTTAAATCATTTGACACATAAGGTGCGAACAACACATATAATTTGATGAAATTTAATTTGAGACCCAACACCTTGCAAAACGCCTCAACCACACTTTGAATGCATTTTGCTCCATCCATGACGATTGCTTTGGCTCCCAATATTAAGTTGTCAACAAAAAACAAGTTTGAGATGTGAGGCCTTTTTTGATATACCGTAATTGGCTTCCAGGTCTGGCTGAAATGGTCTCCTCAATTATATACGTAAGTTGTTCCATGTAGAGTACAAACAAATAAGGTGGGAGTGATTGCCTTATTTAATGTCACATATCCGTACAGCCTCCGTCGGTTCACCATTCTATAGAATTTTCGATTATATCCTCTACATTCTGCTCATAATGATATTGATGATTCTCTTCGAGACTTTGAAGAAAGTTAAAGTTTTTCTCAAAAAAATCTACCGAATTTTTTCGTACGCCTTTTCAAGATTCAATTTCAGCATCATGCCCTTTTTTATCGTTGGAGTGATGTAGCATTCATAACACTTCTTTAGGCATCAAGATATTGTAATGGGTGTCTCGGCCGGGAATGAAGCTATTCTGGTTCGATCCCATGATTTCTTTGATATACGGCTTAAACGGAGTATAATCATCTTGGTAATCATTTTTTAGCAATACATTAACATAATGGCCCGAAACTCGTTTATTTTTTTAGAGCATTAATTTTTAAAATTAGGCAAATAAACAATCGATAATCCTTCTTTGGAATTGATTCTCTCTCCATACAATTATTGATGAAGTTCATTATCGAGTCTCCAACTATATCATAATAGGTTTTAAAAAAGTAAGTTTGGAAACCATCTACTCCCATCTCTTTGTAAAGGTGCATGCTCTTCACTATCCTTAAGATTTTCTCATTTGAGGTCATTTTTTCCAAGTTATTTTTCCACTAACACAAGATTTTATCATTTGAGATCATTCTTGAAAAGTTATTTTTCGGCTAACATCTTAGGGTTTGTTGGTGCAAGCTAATACCAAGACTGATCACCTGTTTAATGGTATCTCCATTAAATAGTTTGGTGTAGTACTCCTAAGTGTATGGTTTCAGTTGATCATTATTGGTTGCCCATTCATTGCTTATTTTGAGAGCATTCATCTGGATCCTCGTTCTTCTCGTTATGGTTGAGAGATGAAAGAAATGTACATGTTTATCCCTTGAATTGAAGCCAATTAATTCTAGACTCTTAAAACCAAATAATATCTTCTTGTTGTAATAGTTTGTTATATCCTGCCATCAATTCTTTCTCCAAATCTTTTGAATATTTACCTTGTTTGGCTCATGCATAATGCTCTGAAAATTCTTTGTATTTTTTTTTATTTTTCGCTTTTCGAACACATTGAAAACTGTTTAAGGACCATTATCTAGAAAGCATGGATACGGCTCAAAAATGGTCCGTGCAGTGTCCGACACGTGTCAGCACTACAAAAAAACAGTGGATTTCAGACGAAAATTTCAGACGACAATTTGGACTTTTTCGTCTGAAATCCAAGATTTCCGACGAAATTCAGACGAACATATTTTGGTCGGAATAACCCTCGTCGGAGTCAAATTCAGACGACTTTTCCGATGAAACTTCCGACGAACTAATTTTCCGACCAAAGTCCGACGAATCTCAGACGAAAAATGATCTCGCCCGAAATTTACAAATTTCCGGCGAACTCATTTTCCGACGAAATTGCGACGAAATTCGGACGATAATATATGGACCAAATTTTCATTTTCAGACGAAATTGCGATGACATTTCCGACGAAAATACATCGGCCCAATTTTCCTCGTATCTTTTTCCGGCGTTTTTGCACCAAAAATGTTCGTCTGAAATTGTTTTGCGAGGAAAAATTCCGACAAAAAATGTTTGTCTGAAATTATTTTGCGAGGAAAAATTCCGACCAAATATGTTCGTCTGAAATTTCAGACGACATTTCAGACGAAATTCAATTTCTTTCAGATGATTTTCAGACGAACTTCAATTTCTTTCAGACGATTTTCAGACGAACTTTCAGATGGTTTTCAGACGAAATTAAAAAAAAATAGGAAATTCTGAAAATTTTTAGACGAGTTTCGTCGCAATTTTCGTCGCAATTTTCATCGCAAGATTGATAGTAATATTAATTTTTCAGTTTTTTATTTTTTGAATTTTGAACCTATATTTCAGAAATTATATACCCAGAATAAAATAATAAAAAACGTAAAATTCAACAATAATGTGTAATAGGCCAACAATAATTTAGAAATTCAATCATGTCCATAAATCTAACAATATTGTAATAACACATTCAACTACACGAAATCCGATAAAATCTACTGAATTACAAATTCTTTGTGTACTATTACACAAATCCATATTATGCCAATGTACACTACGTAAAATACGCCAACACTAGATATGAAGCGAAAACTTCTCTCCACCATTTGAAAATTTACCTAGTGTTGCTGTATTGCCACTTAAGCCATTTAAATTGTCTGATCTATCAACAAAAACATTAAACTTACAAAGGTTATTTGGTGACTAAGGATTTAAACTTTAAAGATACGTAAATGTATGAATATAGAAGATAATGAATCAAAGTGATATAGCAACATTTATCAGATACTCACATTCGTCCTTAGACTGTCAACACCATAGACGGTTAATACAAGTTTTATGTCATGCCAAATAAAACTTTTGCAACATAAGAAGGATTCATGAAAACTTTTACTTCATATAAGTCAATTTCAACAAGATACAAAGCTTTTGAGCCCAAACTGAGGTCCTAATATCATGGCCCCCAAACACAATCATCAAATTCAAAATATGACACAACAGTAATCTACAATTCTTTAGGGAACGTGCAAACGTGCATTACTTTAATTGACTTATCTATCATCAAGTCAGTTTCTTATGAAGCAATGACATGTTGGAGTCTTTCATTAATCTGCAAAATGGAACAAGTGATTTTCTTTGTGAATCTCACTACCTACATTACGTGCCACATACTAATCCCTAAATTAGGATAAATAGTAGATGAAGTGGATCAATAATCAATATCCTAAGCAATCAGGAATTGGAATTGCATTTAAGACATAAGCAGTTTCAGCCTGTGCCTGCACTTTAACCTTCTAATAATCATGGTAGTTCATCACCAAAAGCCAACAAAAGCCAACAAATAACCAAATCATGAAGAAAACCCAGAAGCACAAAAAACAAACATAAAATTAGATATCCAAGATTACTCACATTCCAGATAAGATCAAACTAGGATATCAAAAAGGAAACATATAGCCGATACATAATCAAAACTTACCAAAAAGTTGTGATAGAGGAAAGCCCTAGACTCCCACGAAAGAACCTCCATCCACTCCTCCCCCTAGCTACATATGGATCTGCACTGTTTAGACTCATCCATGTAACACAGTTGTTGCATTGCTACTTTTAAGTTCTAACTATGTAAATGGTTGATTTCCCATCTAAGGTATTATAGAATAAATCATGTTTCTTCGTTCGCGTTGAATTTGGTGCATGCTGATGACAAAGATAACAAATGGAGAACAACAAGTGGCGTATTAATAATCCGGTTCTTTGATTTGTTCATTTCTAACCAAATTTTCATTTAAAGTTGGTCCAGGAACTGCATATCCCCTTTAGTTTCAGCTTTCTGATATTAAGAAAATTTCCCTTGATCTACTCATATTCTTTAACTTTACTCAAACCTTTTATAATAAAAAAATAAACCGAAAGGAGAATGTAAAAGATGCATTCATCTTTGAACTTTTTAATACCCTCTTCCACATGAGCACACTTATTATCAACTCAAAGCCATCTTAAGCAATTTGCAAATCCCATCAATCAAAGTGCCAAACATTTATTAAAAAGAAAGAACTTACGAGTCCGGTTCTTGTATCTTGTAAAGCTTTTTCAGAAATTACAGCAGCTCCAACTTGAGCAGCAGCATACGCTTGTAATCAATGTCAACAACTTCCAACTTTTGACTCATTTCTTGAAATCGATGTCGACCTTCTAGATTAAAAAAAAAAGAAAAAGAAAAAATAATTTTCAGCAAGCAAAACACCAAAGTGTGCAACACTTACAGAACACTTATATGGTCGCAAACCTAAGTATTATGGAGAAACACAGCATACACTGAGCTAAAAGCAGGAAAAAGACCTTTTCTTGAACTCTAATGAGGGCTCCCTCTAATTACTCCTTAAACCTGATTTGATTATCACAGCATACAGAATGAAACTTTAAGCAATGTTCATTAAAAAATCAAATCTTTGAACCCCACATAGATTCAATTGAATGCACAAATAAACTATATCTTCATACAAAGGAAGAATCAGGAAATGAGATTCCAGGAAATGAGAAAACAATACTCGATCAAAATTCAGCTGAACAAACAAACTTTGGTCACTCCTAGAAAAAGTTTCAACAATGAAAGATGATTTAGCAAACTAATTAAAAGAAAAAGAAAAAAAAAAACAGAAAGTAAAACTACTGCAGCAATAGTGTCTGTAGCATTTCACATTTGAAAGAGCTAAGACGTCACATTCACAAGCATGCCTCATCAAATAGGAAAGAACTCATCACCCCTTCTGAGATGTTGAGATGTATCACTACCTAATCATGGATCTGAGGTGGGCAGCTTGAAATGCAAGTAAAAATGAGACAGTGAAACAAATAGATCCCAACCTCTCTCTCAACTATCACATAAACAGAAACTTTTCTCTAATAACATACCCACAAAATCATGTCTAAGTCACAAACAAATAGGTCACACACACTTCATGTATTTCAACAAATGCAATTCACAAACAAAAAGCATACATCTTGCATGTACTGTAAAATATAAGTACCATTAAATTTTAACAAAAGTGTATTCACCTTAGTATGATGCATCTCTAAATCCAACCGATAACAAAGTTTCAAGCCAAGATTAAGCTTCGAAATATGATCCTGCAAAAGAGTTGAAGTAGAAAGAGGACTACTTTTAGACACCTTCTTTAACTAAGCTGAAACTAATTATTCAGAACCATTGTAATTAAAAATTTGGAGCATTATTCTTTCTTATAAGTCTGAATAGTTAAAATTGTAACAAATAAACCAAGAAAATGTGTGTCAGGGTTCTCCCATAACCCTGATTCTTGAAAAATAAAATAAAATTGTAACAAATAAACCAAGAAAATGTATAAGAAGTTATCAGTCCCAAAGAATCCCCATCATTCAAATAAATCAAGTATCTTACTTTCATTCAATCAAAAACCAAACATTCATTAAAAGGTAAGAACTTACGAGTTTGTTTCTTGTATCTTTTGAGACTTTCTCAGAAATTACAGCAGCTCCACCTTCAGCAGCAGTACACACTCGTAATCAACTTCAACAACATCTAACTTGTGCATCATTTCTCGAAACACTTATACAACTTACTGTCCATCCATCCTTAACGAGTGAAGCAGCCAAGGTTGTTCCTGAAACACCTACTGGAATCCTAGGTACAATTGTACGATCATCCTCAACCAACTCCGTGATATCAATTGAGTTCACCCATCTACAATTAGACAGTGGAAATCAAAACATGAACTATATGACCTTTGCAAAGATGGAAATGGAGAATCTAAAATCAAAGCTTTTTAAATCTCATCCTTAAATGTATCTAAAGTTGCTTTTTTTTTAAAAACAAAATATATCTAAAGTTGCTCATGACTCACAAATCGGTTGTTAAACTACTCAAACGAAGCTCTTTAAGCTGGCTTTCTTTCTTCAAGGTTTCCAATTCTGCTGTGCCAGTCTGAAACTTCTCTCTAAATTCAGCAGACTCCTATACCAGCCAAAAGAAATAGTTGAGTAAATTTGTAAAACATATGTGTTTGTAAACCACCATATGATGACTGAACAGAAAACCTGGCAAAAGCCAAAAAACAAAACAAATAACATGCATGACAGCGCCAACAATTAATGTTGGGCAGACATTATTACAAGAGATGAAAACATTGTCTTCTATTACTACCCCCACCTGTTAGCAGCTGTCTGCTTTACCCACTTCAACACATACACAAACACAGTGCCACACACAAGACTCACACACACAGAGAATGAATGAGCTAGCGACCATGTTCACGTCAGGAATAGAATCAATATCACAGCTAGGGCTGTAAATGGATATTCGAAAATCCGATATCCGTCCGCATCCGAATTCGTTTACAGAGGATATTATCCGAATCCGTCTCAAGAGGATATTATCCGTATTCGATTATAGACATCCGAATTATAAACGGATAAGGATATGGTAATAAGGCATCAGATCTGTTTAACATCCGATCCGTTTCATTATCCGTTAGATATATCCGTTATCCGATTTATCCGTAATCCGTATCCGATAAATAATGTATTATATTAAAATATATACACAAAATTGTGTATGTATGATAGATTATTAGTATTAAGTAAAATTTTTAGCGCATTTATTAAAGAAAAACCTTAGGTTTTATTAGTAACTATATGTTCACGTCAATATTCATATAGAGATAATATAATTAACATATATTATGTTATTAATAAAAGTATTATATTTCAAATTAATTATATGATAAAATTTATAATTTCACCACATTTATACATTCGCTAAAACATAAAAATGATCTATATAGATATACTTATTATTTCTCTATTCGTCTAAAATATATATATTCAAAGCTATATAATTATTAAATAATTTATCTATAAATGAATAGTTGATAATTTGATTAAAAGTTCGAAGTTATATAAATAATTTATGTCAAATTTTGAATAGTTGAAAATCCGATTAAAATCCGAATCCGTTCGAATCCGCCTTGTATCCGTATAAAAATGATATTATCCGAATTCGATTTAAAAGGATATTATCCGTATTCGTCCGAATCATAAACGGATAAGGATATGGTAATCATACATCCGATCCGTTTATTATCCGTTTACACACCTAATCACAGCCGATCCATTCGTGTTCAGCTACAAATTCTTGGGGGGTTCTGTTAATTGTTATTGGCATTCAACCACTGCTAATTGTCATAATGGAGCATTAAAAAACTGTTGAGTCCCAATATGACCACGTTGTCCTCTAATTCGAGAAATTGAGATATGTAATTACATTAGTTTTCTAAAAACAAGTTTTCAAGGGAAATAAGTTGTAACATAAAATGTAAGTTTATGTAGCAATTAGCATAAAATAAACATGATGACAAGTTAGGAACAAGAATAACCACTCCTCACAGTATCAAAGTGAACAGGTTGGTCAGAACAACAACATACTTTGACACACTGCAAAGTAAGTGGTCCCAACAAATTTTTTATCCCAAAATAAACAAGTCTTAGGGATACCTTTGGCATTAATAATCCCTGTTCCTTGCACTCTGATCATAGGAAGAAAAAATGGGTGCAGAAATAGTTCAGAGGAGATAAACTACCAACTTCTGATATAGACCAAAAATGATAAACTGCAAGATCATGTACCAACAGTCAAGCAACACTACCAATGCCAGTCATTTTTCTGAATAAAATCTTTCTGAGTGTAAAAGATAAAAAAAAAGAAGTCTTTGGCCATATAGTAAAGTAAGTATCGCGATAGGAACATAAACTTATACGCATTACCATTACAGCCACACAACAATTCAGTGTAATCCATAACGCAGAAATCATCTTATGCAGCAAATGGACCCCAAATCACACAAACATTAATGGAAAAACATAGAAGACATATATAATCAAGTTCTAACCAATACACACACTCTCTACACAATATAAATCATTGCAGAAACACAAACACACGAACTAAAGAAAAGATACCTTTGCAGAGACACACTTGAGCACAAACACACATAAATCCAACCAACATTGCAAAATCGACCAAAACAGATCCCATCTTTCAGGAAAAAAAATGCGATTTCTGGCAACAAAAGAGCTCACTTCAAAGAACTATAACTAGGAAAGGAATCAAAAGCATCAGCAAACCAAATCTACCCAAATTCTTGATACAAAATTCTTTAGTTCCTATTTATCTGCAGATGAAACACCTTCCATTCTTAGAGGTGAAGATTATAGGGCTACATACCGATGTGAGCTGAGAAGTACAGTTCTTAAAGCAAAATCCAGTCCCCACCCATTCCTTAAAGTTCTCGACTTATTGTTGCATGTGTAGGCGCCGAAGATGGTGACGGAGGGCTGCGACCGCGGTAAGCGTAAGCGGCTGGGGCCAATTTGGAGCGGGAGAGGTTTTCAGCGAGGGAAAATGAGAGGGACATCGTGGAAATGAGATTTGGAGGCTGGAGCGGCGGGATTGAACTTAGGAAGAATTTAGAGCATCAAACCTCCGGCGAAACATCTTTGTCAAAGCGCACTTTGACAAATTCTGAAAACAAGATATTTGGGGAATTGGAGTGGGAGACTTTCAGCTTTGTCAAAAAATTCCCCAAATATTTTCAGACGAACCTTGGAGTCAAAATTTGGCTGCAAAACTAAACAATTTTCCGACGAAAAAGTTGGTCGAAGTTTCGTCTGAAATCTCAGACGAAATTCAGACCAATTTCGTCTGAAAAATAATTTACAAAATTAATTAAAATTCTCAGACGAATAGGTTCGTCGGAATTTCACCGCAATTCTAAAATAATTTCAGACTAACAGCTTCGTCGATGTGTCGTCTGAAATCTCAGACGAATTTTCGTCTGTGTCATAATTTACCGAATTATTTAGATATTTCAGACGAAATTTCGTCGCAAAGTTTCGTCTGAAATATTGTTCGGCGGAAATTCCCCGCAATTTGGTCTGAAATTTTGCATCACATGCTAAAAGTACACTTTAATTAGTTTCGTCGGAATTTAGCCGGAGTTTCGTAGGAAAATTTTAGGCCAACATTTTCGTCGGAAAATTTCGTCTGAAATCGCCTGTTTTTTTGTAGTGCAGACACGTCTGAGCCATGTCCTATATAAAAAAAAATTTTAAAATAATTATGGACACGGTGTCAGACACTCCGCAACGGAGTGTCCGACACGGCTTGGACACGTATTGAGCAGAATTTGATTTCTGGAAGAAGGTCGCCGCATCCATCCATCTCTTATCGACTTATTGTACGTATTTGAGGCAATAATGGTGGTGGCGGAAGAAATTGAGGTGATAATGTGAAAAAATTGACATGCCTTGTTTTTTATTTGGAACTTCTGCCGATTCCGGTTTTGAAGATGCCACCTCGGCAACGGTGAGAGTGGCGGATTTTGGGAGGAAGATTGCCCATACCAGTAGTCATGGTCTGAGTGTTTGACTGTTTTCCGATGTCTATGATATCTTGAGGAGAAAATGGGATGAATTGGCTGGACGACTGAGAGATTAGGGTTTGCAATGAGGGAGAAATCATTTTTCAAAACCTTCAATTTTCTAGATTAGTGTTTTGGGCCTCTTGGCCCACAAAACTCCAAATTGAGTCTTGTTTCCTTTTTTTTTTTTCTTTTTTCTTTATCTAAGTTTTTTTTCAAATATAATAACTAATATCAATTAATCGCTACAAAGTATATAAATTTATTTTGTAGTAAATATTTTCACATCTTAGTAATTTGATATTATAAATAATTTACATAAATCAAAGAATATTTAAAAATAAAACATATTTGATTTAGTTTTACATAAATTTATAATTATATATTATATTTATTATTTAAATATAATATAGTCGTGTCGGAGCCGTGTCGTGTCCTAAAATTTTGATAAACCCGTGTCGCTGTATCCGTGTCCATGAATCATAGACCATTATTTTAGAGTAATGATCCCAATTAAGTCAAAATGTCTTTCAAGTTTTGATTCAGCTAATAAATCGTGTATTGTTACTTTGAAAATATAGATCTAAATTGATAACTGTTGTATCAATCTCATTCAAATTAAATTCAAAAATTTTTCATATCGTTTCTTGAGCTGACACTCAATCTAAGATCTTGAAATTTTTAATTTAATCTTCAGAATTTTGTTTACCATTGTACACAATATTAATTCTCACTTTGCCATGTCCTTTTATAAATATACTTGTAAAGATATTTTACAGTTGTCCTTAATTTTGGTATGCGTGGGTATATACATTAAAATTAAGTATTTCTTCTTTTACTACCTATTCTTTATCTCTTTTTTATATTATCTTTGTCATTTGATCTTGCATTCCATTTTCTTATTTGTATTTCTCTAATAAGTATTATTTCAAATTTATATTAATTTTTTTTTATAATTAATTTTATGTATGTAGTAGAAATAATTACAAGAATATATTTATATAAAAATTTAAGGAATGTTTAATTGAATATTATAAAAATTATTTATAAAATTAGATTATATCTTATTTTTATATGCACACACATTGAGTCTCTTTAGGATTATTAATTTAAAATAACTTTGGTCTAACGACCTAATATTCTAAATTGTGGTATATTAAGTCGTAAGAAACCAAAAATGCTACTTGTACTTTTAGGTATTTAATTTATATTTTATTATATAAACTAAAGGAAGATTATATGAATAGTTAGATTTAGATAATTACAATTATATTAGTATATTAGTATTAGTTAATTAAAAAATATTATATTAGAATTAATTAATTTATTGAAAAATATTTTATGTAAATTATTCAATTATATTATTTTGTTAATTAGATAAGTGTATAGAATTATAATATGATATTAATTTAAGAAAGTTTATGAATTTAGATAATTAAAACTATATATGGACTTATATAATTAGATTTACATTAGGATTGATTTATTAAAAGTTATCTTATGTAACTTGTTCAATTTAAATAATATTTTATTTTATATAATTATAAAAATTTATAAAGTGAATCCATTTGTTGTTTTTTGATTCGTTTTTAGATATATCTTATTATAAAATTTTAAATTATAAACCTTAAAATTAAAAAATAGACAACTTATATCAGAAAATTTGAATACAATTAATTGATATATTAATATTAAAACAATCCTTGTTGAACTATATATCTGTGTTTGGGTAAGTTTGAGAAATTTTAATTCTACCAAAAGTCCTATTTTAAGTTGATAAGTACTTTTTAAATATAGTTAAATTAATAATTTATAACATGTATTTACGTTATTATCCTTGACTGATAGTTATTGACGTAATTATTGTGAGGATATTTTAGACGATCCATATTTTGTAAGAAACCAAAAACCCAACTCGTACTTTTATAATATACTAGTGAAACCAACGTGCATTGCACGTTTAATCTTTAGTTTATTTAAATAAGGTTGGTTATTATATTTATTAAATAAATTAAGGTACTAAAAGTATTCACATCATGTTTTTTTTTTCTTCTCTCACTACGTGTTTAATCCAAGTTTTCCAAAGTTCATGGAGTATATTTCACTAATAAAAAATTAAAATTTTCATGGGTGCTTTTCAATATCCTCCGTCATCCATTTCACCACCATGTTCGAATCAATCTCCACATTATTCTTTGAGAAGTGCCCTCTTCCAAGCTAATGTCAAATCCCTCATGTAAACCCAATAACTCTGTCACATTTATTGAATCTTTACGAAGATTCAGTGTATCCTAGCACTCATCTTTCGTTGTCATCTTGAATGACCTCCCTAACCGAATCCCTTATCAAATTTATTCCACAACTACTCAACGAATATTTTATTTTGCTTGTGTCATTTGTCCTCACTGATTAGTATTGAGGCATCAGATAACTCTTTTATGTGGCGAAAAATGACGCTCTTAGACTTCACAATATTCTGATAGCTCCACCAGTTTCGTGCTTTCTAAAAATTTCAAAGCGTCAAAATTAAGACAATTCACTCTGAACATTCTGGTAATACGCCGCTTTGAATTTTGCTATTAAAGGTCTCTTTAAGCTCGTTCGACCCTCATAATTCACGAAGATCAGTCTATGCATTAACAATCTTTTCCCACACCTAGAGTGCCAACAGATGACTTCTCAACACGCGGTCCAGATCTTCACATCCTGTGTAACATGTACATATATTACATCCCCCAAAATTCCAGTCATACTTCAGTAAATTTATGAGTAAGCTATTATGTTGGCAAAGCCACAAGAAAATTTTGAACTTCTGGGCCAAGGTGATTTTCAAGCCATCTCCGATTTTCACATATGCCTCATTGTAACGCCCCGGTTTTTCATTTAACTAATGTGTCATAATTGTTTATAAACTTGCGCAAATTAATTGTCTTTACGTGTTTTATATTTAATTTTATTATAAATTGTTATTATTTTATTTTATTATATTTTATTTCAAATTAATATTATTTATACATATTACGTTATTTTAAGTAATTATCTTAAATTATTACTAATTTAATGATTAATGTTAATTAAGTGGGTTATGCTAATTAATCATGTTTAACCATATTAATTAATTTATTCAAATATATATACGTTGACTTTAATTTTATTTAATATTAGAATTAATTTATTTGGTTTAATTTTATTATGCATGGAATGTCCTGAAATGTTCATGGTTGTTTAATTTGTGCATCGTTCTTATATGAAATGATATCGAAATGTCGTGGAATTGTAGTATGTCGTAAATATATGTGTTATGGACATCCCTATATGCTCGGTTTATATTTTCGAATTCATTTGATATGTTAACGAATTTAATTTGAATCGTGGAACCAAATCGGGGGGCTAACGAGCACTTAGCGTACCCTTGGTTCCAAATTTAATATCTTGAGCTCGGGAACTCGGATTCGAGTTCCGTCAACTCCGCTGAACTCGTAACGAAATTCAAGTTTAGTAAACTTAGCCTTATATTTTTCCAAAGTCATTTGAACCTCCGAAATCCAACCGAAAAACGAAACGGCGACCAAACTGACCTTGCTGTACAAAAATGGCCATATCTCACCCAAACTTTAACCAAATTAACCATGGTTTGATTCTATTGAACCCTAACTCAACCACCTAACCTGATATATCATACCCTAACCAAACCAACCCTCATACAATCCCCAAATATCAGCCAAAGTCTCTGGAATTACAGTCAGTCCCGCAACCTAGCATTCCTTAGAGATTTTGGAGCTCAAATCTCATCCAATCTTCATTCAATCAACAAGGTAAGCTTAGGGTTGTAATATATGTTCATTTCTGATCATTTTCATCCTTTTATTCCCAAATTTGAGCATGGTTTCATGAGGTTATGGGCTGAATTCGAAAATAGTACGTTTTGGGTAATTTGATGATCTTATTCAATTCTTGATGGATTTGATTGATTCCAAGCTTGAGAATGATTATTTTGACATCCTCTTCTCATTTATGATCATTGATTTCATGATGGTTGAAGTATTAATGAGATATCATTTATGGCACTTTGAGAAAACTTTCATGAAATGTAACGTATGCTTTCTTTTCTTGGTTGAGCTCTTTTGGAACTGAGTTATATGTCATATGGGTGTTTTTTTGCTGCACATTTGATAGGCTAACTTACATGAACTTGTTGGGATTAAGGGAGTTCGGTCATGCCCCGTTTTCGTGGAATATTTGCCCTGTTTTAAACTGAATTTTTTGCTGTCAAAACTGCTGTCTTTTTCCAGTTTTTCTGCGTGTGATTCTTGCTGGAATTGTTGAGTTTTGTTGTCTTTAATTCCTTAGGATGTTAGCTCGTTTTGGTTGCTGTTTTTCTTCCCTGCTGCTGCGTCTTTTGCTGTCAAAACAGGGGTTGAGTCTGCGTGTGTGAACTGCTACATGCACGAGACACGGGTGTGTCGTTCCTTATCTTTCCAGCGTGAAACGGGGGTGCGGGTTGGCCTGATCTTTCTGTACCGAGACACGGGGGTGTCTCGGTTTGTGTTATGCTTGTGACACGGGGGTGTCACATTGCTCATTCCAATTTTAATCTGCGTTGCATGCATGTGTGTATGGCTGTACATATATATTCCCTTCTGTGTGTGCATGGCTTTTTACCCCAAATTGCATGCATGTATAATGATGTATCAGTTTATTGCATGGATTTGTAGGGCAAATTTAGCTAAATTCAAGCAGTTTTAAGAACTTATAACGTGATTTATGCTCCTTATTAGGTACCTTTTACCTTGGAGTTGAAAAGACGGATAAAAGCAAAACCATGCAATAAAGGGCGAAAAACGAGAGATTTCTAGGGGACACGCCCGTGTCCCCGTGGGAGAGCAAACTGAGACACGCCCGTGTCTCAGTACAGAAGTGATCCTCGGAGTTCAGGAGGTGACACGCCCGTGTCACCTATGTAGAGTAATTTCTTGCACGGCCGTTACATGGTACAGAAAGGCCGGGAGATGTTGACACCCCCGTGTCATCCAGCAGAACAGGTTTGGACACCCCCGTGTCAAGTGGAAAAGCGCAAACACGATTTTATTATGTGACACGGGCATGTCACATTTGAAGGCATAACCCTTGCACGCCCGTGTCACGGGGCGGTTTCAGAATTCGGAGTTCTATATATACGCGGATTTGAGGCGGAATAAGGGAGCTTTTGGACTACTCTTTTCCCAGAAGTTCAAGAACACTTGGAGATAGAAGAAACACGAAGATAGAGAGTTGAAGATTCATTCCAATCACAAGACTTTGTCAATTTGGTTTTATTTACTGCTTTCCGATCAAACTAATTCCTCAAGTTTTGGTTTTCCATTCTAGTAGAATTAATTTCTTGTTTTAGATTCGTTTTTGGATAACTAGGTTAGAATTCAGCATTGTTAATTCCTTTTTGATGTTTATGTTAGACATGATGATTTTGAATGCAATTCCTTTGATCTTAATGAGTTTTGATCCAATTATGAGGAACTAATCTCCTAGGGTTAGGGGGTAAGGATTATGCATCTAAGGTGTTTGAAGTAATGCTTGAGTAAATTTGTGTGATTCTTTGTTAGGAAAACGGTATTGAATAAGCTGGGAATGGATTGGCCATCCATGAACATGTTGTAAATTATCCGATAATCGAGAGATTGAGGATAATTGAGAGTGTTTTCTGAAACTTAGATCTTTTGGGCTTAAAGAAATTTAACCCTAATTTCTACAACCCGTATTTAGAATTCCATGCCAAGCCGCTAGGTTTTAAATACACTAATCTTGCTTTATTCGATTAATTTGGTTACTAAGTGATTGTGAGAACAACACTTGGCTTAATTAATTAGGCATCTAGCCTTCGAAAGAAGCTAGATATAACATCGTGATTAGGTTGAAGAATCATACATTCGTACTTAAGTATTGATTTGATCATAAAAGAGCATATGATTTATCCCCCGACCTGTTTTAATTAAGTGGTTAATTCTCGTGTTTATTTGTTAGCTCGTGTGATTGATTTATTATTAGTTAAGTTCAATTTTGTCATACTAGTATAGAGCAACCTTGTCAATCTCTTTCGGTCTTTAGATTAGAAATAGTCATAAAAGTGGTTGTTGAATTCCCTTCCCTGTGGATACGATACCTTAAGTGTTGCAATCGAATTAGAACTTACACTTGGGTTCAAGATTTGTCTATCATATAATAATTATATATATATATATATATTTGTGTGTGCATGTATGGCTAGGTGTGTGTGTGCGTGCATAGCTATTTATATATATATATATATATATATATATATAAATGTATATGAAAACTTAGATATTTTGCATGCATGGCCTTGAATGTTAAATATATATATACATATATATATATATATTATATATTTTAAATGTTATTTAATTATATATATATATATATTATATTTTAAATGTTATTTGATTTAATTTAATTTTAGAAATTAATTGATCACTATTTCACGTATTTAATTACCGATTATTGATTGAATGTTTTATTTATTCTATTTCTAATTTTAAACGTGAAATAGTACGTGCTATGATTATATTTGAATTCTTAGATTAAATTGATATGAAATATGAATTTATGAATTTGAATGAAATGTATGAACGAATGGTTTGAATATGTGCCTTAAATTTCTTAATAGTGCACATGAACATTTCCATGATATAATATCATCTTTTACGCATTCATATCATGTTCATTGCATGCCGTGCGTCTTATGTGGTTCATTGGAGTCTTGAGTCTCACGAACACGTTATGTTGTCTTTTGTACAGTTTATCTCCAGGGTGGAGAATCTTGATCTTTCAAGCACTCGGTAACTCGTATCCTTGTATCGCCTTGTTCCAGGTGAGGGTTTTTTCGTTCTTGTTACATATTAAACCCCTACAACCTTATATGACAAGCTTTGGCCAAAAACCTTAGATATATATATATATATGTCACTTTTAAAGTAAAGTTGTCGAGTAAATATTGATCGAGTAAACCCTTTTCAAATGACTTATGAATTATGTTATGTTTCTTATGAATTGATATGTTTTGGCGAGACATGATTATGATTGCACGGGCCCAGGGACTTAGTACATGTGGCTATCCGGGGAGGCATGGGCCGACGGTGATCCCATGTGCTAGTTCCACTATGTTACGGCGAAACGGACCTCGTCAAGGAGTTTTTGACGAGGAAACGCTAACCGGGCTTTGAGGCCTCATGAACCTCATAGCCACAATGATATGTTTAGGTGGTCGGGCCTTGCAAACCCATCCACCGCCGGAGGAAGAAGGTTGGAACTTGTTTTATGAATATGATTATGTTATGATATGATTGTTATGCACCGTACGGGAAGGCCGGGACACGGATTGCCCAAATGAATATGTTTTATGATTTGATATGATCTGCGTGTATTATGATATATTGCATGATCACCTACTTAAAGTATTATTGATATTTGTCGTACACGGTCGGAGTTTGGTTGGAGATGATGCACGCTCACTCGCCAAGCCTTTATGTTTATGTCTAAATTATGAACCTAATGAATTTAATATGAATTAGTCGTAAAATTCGAGCTAGGTGGGGTTGTGTTGAGTTTGAGTCGGTCAAGTTGAGTTAGTAGTGTCTCTGCATTCACTTATGTAACTAAATGGTGTATGATTCGACCCTGTGTCTTTATGAACTGGAATCTTATGTAATTGTTATTGTATTTCCTTATCGGGCTTGTTAGGAATTAAAAGAGGCCTGAAGAGCCCAAGTCTGCTTATGGTTTGTGTGTTTGAATTTTAGTTTTCCAATGCAGTATATTTTGTTGATTGGTTATTATTGCAGGGTCTAAGTTCCGCCTAGCTTAGGAGGGATTTCTGTTTGTCTCCCGTTCGCTATGGTTTGATACGGGTGCGGATTTACCATTTCATTACTCGTGTTGAGACATAGTGCAGGGGATGTGGTGCCTCACGTGCGGGGTGCTACATCCTTAAGTGGTATCAGAGCCCGGTTGCAAAACCGGTGTTCTCGAGTCGTGTTTGAGTCAGTCTAGGTCATACGGCTTAGGAACTATATGACAATGTGTGCATTGCATCGATCTTGAACGTGAAATTTGGCTTTTCTTTTGAATCTTGTTGAACTATCTATTGCATTATTATATGGATCCTTGCCTCTAGTGCTGAATACGTGCCATGAGCATGCACTAATCGCATGCATATATTCTCGAAATGAGTTATGATTTCCAGATTATAAAGATAATATCAAACCACGGCCAAGTTCTATGATCGCAACAATCTATTACAATTCTTTCGGAGGCACGGAAGATAGGAGTTAATCACGGGATGGTTGTAACTCAGAAGATCAATCTATGTGAATCCACGACTTAGGGTGCTTCACTTGGATTCAGGGGATTGCTCAACCTAAAGAGTGGGGTATATCAACCTTGAAGGTATTTTAGTTCAGGGTTCAGGTAAAATGGATCTGGAGGGAATTAAGCCCGAGGGTTGTCAAAAGGCTTCTAAATAAAACTGGTAGTTAGAAATCGAGTTTTAGAAGTCAAGATTGGAAAGAGGTATCAATAATTAAGAGGAGTCGAGGTAAGATGGGAAACAAGTTGAGAAGGGGTTAGAGAAAGATAAGTAATAGGATAACTACAATTCATGGAGGGTGATAATGCTAAGGACAGGACTTGAGTTCATTTTTCCAAATCCAAGTTGAATTGTCATGATGTGAGGTTGAATTGGAAGATATAGAGCAACAAATGGAGATGGTAAAGGAAGGCAAAGACTCTTTGCTAGGAAATTATGTGCTTGAGTATAAGCAATTAGAGGTTGAAATTCGAGGAAAAGTTTGAATGCTAACTCCTTGGGCGTGGAAGAATTAGGGATCAAGAAATTGCAATCTCAGGGAGTGGAAGATATAAGTTGATTTTCAACGATTTATGGAAATCTCGAAGACCGTGGGAAAGGCAAGGAATAATCACCAAGTCAAAGTAACCTCGGGATTGGAGGAACGAGAAAAAGCTACCGAGCTAACAACTTACCACATTGGTGACAGGTTCCAAAACATTCATGGCACGTGCATCATACTTTGCATTAATTGTTTATTTTTTTTACTTTGGTTCGTGCGCGTAATTCTTTCTAATTTCGTGGCTCTAATGTGTTGCATATTTAATTGTTGCAAGTGTGTCACGTGCATTGTCATTTTAACCCGACATGCATTTTAATGTTTACTTGATAGGAAGTTCTGTCACCTCATTTATCAAGTACCTCTTCGCTCGAGCCATATCTGAGTTAAGAGAAAGAAAATAACGGGATGGCACATAACAAGAAAGATGATTCGGAAAACAAAGAACTTCAAGTAAGACATAGGTTGGTAGAAAGAAATTTCAGAAGGAAAACGAAATGGAAGTTGGTTTAGGGGTGTTCGGGTCGAACAAGAATAGAAAAGGGAGTTTCGATTGTCAAGAAAATTGGGGAAGGAGTTAAAAGGCCAAATCCTTGGGTCCCTATGACAGTTAAAATTTCTCCTAATGAATTTTTTTTTTTTTTATCAAGAATTTCGCTGAAAGAAGGATCGATAGAGTTCAACGTGGAATAACAGAAAATTTAAGGGGGAAGAGCAGGACCAAGAGACAAATTTGAAACGTGAGGTTGTACTAAGGAAATGCCCTAGTAGGAACAACGGAACTACAAATTAGTGAGGACTGAGCCACTAAATTCGGGTTGAAGATTATCATAAGGTCTAGAGAAGATAATTATCGAATATTTCTATATAGGTCAGGTTGACTTGGAAATAAGGAAGTATGAGGGGGGTTAAGGAAACTCCTTAGTCGAGTTGTCAAGAGGGAACCGATTCAAGTTATCATATGAAGGGATACTGTCAATGAAGCTTGACTCGGTGAGTTGGAAAGAGATTCAAGAAGAGACAAAACCGGCAAGGAGGAACATTGGGAAACCTAAATCAAATCTCAAGAATCATCAAGACCATCCTACCTCCAATTAATGAATTGCAGGAGCAGAATACCAAATTTCACCCTAACGGTTTAAAGAGAATAAGAAGGGGTCAATTGAATGGAAGAATAAGGAAAGATTTGGATGATATATTAGGGTCAAGAATGAAAATTTTAAGGAAGCCAAGAGTAGTATTTTGATGGTATGTTAGGTTTTGATTTGGGAAAGGAAATAGCTATGAAGCCAATTTCGGGGGTGGATGATCTAATAGTATTCAGGGAGGTCAAGCTTGGTTAATTAAAAAGAGTTGGTTAGTTGAATGAAGTTTATGGGAAATGGTGAAGGGTCGAAGGAGATTGGAAATAGTACAAATCAGAAGGGAATAACGAATAAAACCCTTAGAAGAGCTATTAATTGCTTTGCAAGGGTATCATGAAGAAAGACAAGCTGAGCACTGAGTTTATCTTCAGGACAGATCATACACTGGACAACGACAACTCACAAATCTAAATTTTGCAACTACGGTGAACGGTACTTATAGCATCCATGATACATGCATCCATGTAAATTTAACTTAAATAATTTTTTTTATGTTAGGTGCTTTGATTCCGTATCGTGTTAAATTACTTAGAGTAATTGTTAGTCAACGTAGGAGTCTTACGTGATTTTAATTATGGTTTTGCGTGTGTTGCTTGGGAGTATTGGAGACTTCCTTGCTTTACTTTTGGAGGAGAGACGGGGTGCTCTCGTTGTTTGTAAGCGACGGGGATTCTCTTATTTTTGTTCGAGAGACGGGGTGCTCTCTTTGCTTGCGAGAGACGGGGTTCTCTCATTGTTGCTCGAGAGACGGGGCTCTCTCCTTGTTGTTTGTGAGAGACGGGGAATCTCTCATAGATTGTTTTTAGGCGTGCTGTGAATCCGAGGACTGATTCTTTTAAGGGGGAGAGATTGTAATGCCCCGGTTTTTCATTTAACTAATGTGTCGTAATTGTTTATAAACTTGCGCAAATTAATTGTCTTTATGTGCTTTATATTTAATTTTATTATAAATTGTTATTATTTTATTTTATTATATTATATTTCAAATTAATATTATTTATACATATTACGTTATTTTAAGTAATTATCTTAAATTATTACTAATTTAATGATTAATGTTAATTAAGTGGGTTATGCTAATTAATCATGTTTAATCATATTAATTAATTTATTCAAATATATATACGTTGACTTTAATTTTATTTAATATTAGAATTAATTTATTTGGTTTAATTTTATTATGCATGGAATGTCATGAAATGTTCATGGTTGTTTAATTTGTGCATCGTTCTTATATGAAATGATATCGAAATGTCGTGGAATTGTAGTATGTCGTAAATATATGTGTTATGAACATGCCTATATGTTCGGTTTATGTTTTCGAATTCATTTGATATGTTAACGAATTTAATTTGAATCGTGGAACCAATGTAGCACCCGCACGTGAGGCACCACATCCCCCGCACTATGGCTCAACACGAGTAACGAAATGGTAAATCCGCACCCGTATCAAACCATAGCGAACGGGAGACAAACAGAAATCCCTCCTAAGCTAGGCGGAACTTAGACCCTGCAATAATAACCAATCAACAAAATATACTGCATTGGAAAACTAAAATTCAAACACACAAACCATAAGCAGACTTGGGCTCTTCAGGCCTCTTTTAATTCCTAACAAGCCCGATAAGGCAATACAATAACAATTACATAAGATTCCAGTTCATAAAGACACAGGGTCAAATCATACACCATTTAGTTACATAAGTGAATGCAGAGACACTACTAACTCAACTTGACCGACTCGAACTCAACACAACCCCGCCTAGCTAGAACTTTACGACTAATTCATATTAAATTCATTAGGTTCATAATTTAGACATAAACATAAAGGCTCGGCGAGTGAGCGTGCATCATCTCCAACCAAACTCCGACCGTGTACGACAAATATCAATAATACTTTAAGTAGGTGATCATGCAATATATCATAATACACGCAGATCATATCAAATCATAAAACATATTCGTTTGGGCAATCCGTGTCCCGTCCTTCCCGCACGGTGCATAACAATCATATCATAACATAATCATATTAATAAAACAAGTTCCAACCTTCTTCCTCCGGCGGTGGACGGGTTTGCAAGGCCCGACCACCTAAACATATCATTGTGGCTATGAGGTTCATGAGGCCTCAAAGCCCGGTTAGTGTTTCCTCGTCAAAAACTCCTTGACGAGGTCCGTTTCGCCGTAACATAGTGGAACTAGCACATGGGATCACCGTCGGCCCATGCCTCCCCGGATAGCCACATGTACTAAGTCACTGGGCCCGTGCAATCATAATCATGTCTCGCCAAAACATATCAATTCATAAGAAACATAACATAATTCATAAGTCATTTGAAAAGGGTTTACTCGATCAATATTTACTCGACAACTTTACTTTAAAAGTGACATATATATATATATATATATATATATATATATATATATAAGGTTTTTGGCCAAAGCTTGTCATATAAGGTTGTAGGGTTTAATATGTAACTAGAACGAAAACACCCTCACCTGGAACAAGGCGCTACAAGGATACGAGTTACCGAGTGCTTGAAAGATCAAGATTCTCCACCCTGGAGATAAACTGTACAAAAGACAACATAACGTGTTCGTGAGACTCAAGACTCCAATGAACCATATAAGACGCACGGCATGCAATGAACATGATATGAATGCGTAAAAGATGATATTATATCATGGAAATGTTCATGTGCACTATTAAGAAATTTAAGGCACATACTCAAACCATTCGTTCATACATTTCATTCAAATTCATAAATTCATAAATTCATATTTCATATCAATTTAATCTAAGAATTCAAATATAATCATAGCATGTACTATTTCACGTTTACAATTAGAAATAGAATAAATAAAACGTTCAATCAACAATCGGTAATTAAATACGTGAAATAGTGATCAATTAATTTCTAAAATTGAACTAAATCAAATAACATTTAAAATATAATATATATATATATATATATATATATATATATATTCACACATACACATGCATATATATATATTACATGCATGCAATTAACATTCAAGGCCATGCATGCAAAATATCTAAGTTTTCATATACATTTATATATATATATAGCTATGCACGCACACACACACCTAGCCATGCATGCACACACAAATATATATATATATATAATTATTATACATGCATGCAATTTGGGGGTAAAAAGCCATGCACACACAGAAGGGAATATATATGTACAACCATACACACATGCATGCAACGCAGATTAAAATTGGAATGAGCAATGTGACACCCCCCGTGTCACAAGCATAGCACAAACCGAGATACCCCCGTGTCTCGGTACAGAAAGATCAGGCCAACCCGCACCCCCGTTTCACGCTGGAAAGACAAGGAACGACACACCCGTGTCTCGTGCATGCAGCAGTTCACACACGGAGACTCAACCCCTGTTTTGACAACAAAAGACGCAGCAGCAGGGAAGAAAAACAGCAACCAAAACGAGCTAACATCCTAAGGAATTAAAGACAACAAAACTCAACAATTCCAGCAAGAATCACACGCAGAAAAACTGGAAAAAGACAGCAGTTTTGACAGCAAACAATTCAGTTTAAAACAGGGCAAATATTCCACAAAAACAGGGCATGACCGAACTCCCTTAATCCCAACAAGTTCATGTAAGTTAGCCTATCAAATGTGCAGCAAAACAACACCCATATGACATATAACTCAGTTCCAAAAGAGCTCAACCAAGAAAAGAAAACATACGTGACATTTCATGAAAGTTTTCTCAAAGTGCCATAAATGATATCTCATTAATACTTCAACCACCATGAAATCAATGATCATAAATGAGAAGAGGATGTCAAAATAATCATTCTCAAGCTTGGAATCAATCAAATCCATCAAGAATTGAATAAGATCATCAAATTACCCAAAACGTACTATTTTCGAATTCAGCCCATAACCTCATGAAACCATGCTCAAATTTGGGAATAAAAGGATGAAAATGATCAGAAATGAACATATATTACAACCCTAAGCTTACCTTGTTGATTGAATGAAGATTGGATGAGATTTGAGTTCCAAAATCTCTAAGGAATGCTAGGTTACGGGACTGACTGTAATTCTAGAGACTTTGGCTGATATTTAGGGATTGTATGAGGGTTGGTTTGGTTAGGGCATGATATATCAGGTTAGGTGGTTGAGTTAGGGTTCAATAGAATCAAACCATGGTTAATTTGGTTAAAGTTTGGGTGAGATATGGCCATTTTTGTACAGCAAGGTCAGTTTGGTCGCTGTTTCGTTTTCGGTTGGATTTCAGAGGTTCAAATGACTTTGGAAAAATATAAGGCTAAGTTTACTAAACTCGAATTTTCGTTACGAGTTTAGCGGAGTTGACGGAACTCGAATCCAAGTTCCCGAGCTCAAGATATTAAATTTGAAACCAAGGGTACGCTAAGTGCTCGTTAGCCACCCGATTTGGTTCCACGATTCAAATTAAATTCGTTAACATATCAAATGAATTCGAAAATATAAACCGAGCATATAGGCATGTTCATAACACATATATTTACGACATACTACAATTCCACGTCATTTCGATATCATTTCATATAAGAACGATGCACAAATTAAACAACCATGAACATTTCATGACATTCCATGCATAATAAAATTAAGCCAAATAAATTAATTCTAATATTAAATAAAATTAAAGTCAACGTATATATATTTGAATAAATTAATTAATATGGTTAAACATGATTAATTAGCATAACCCACTTAATTAACATTAATCATTAAATTAGTAATAATTTAAGATAATTACTTAAAATAACGTAATATGTATAAATAATATTAATTTGAAATAAAATATAATAAAATAAAATAATAACAATTTATAATAAAATTAAATATAAAACACGTAAAGACAATTAATTTACACAAGTTTATAAACAATTACGACACATTAGTTAAATGAAAAACCGGGGCGTTACACTCATCCTCCATAAACAGACTATAGACCGTTTTATAGGAAAATTTATTGTTAACCGACCCAATACAGAGTTTCTAATCTCCATTATCATGCAGCGCAATTGGGACGCTAAGAATCTTAGTCATCTCTTTCTTGGGCAGTACTATTTTCAACTTATTAAGGTTCTAGTTTTTATCCGTGCCAATGAAATTACATACCATAATTAAGTTCTTTATCCTTCTCATTAATGTTATCTGCAATGATTTTGGTGAGTTTTTGATGTATCGGTTTATTGCATGGATTTGTAGGGCGAATTTAGTTAAATTCAAGCAGTTTTAAGAACTTATAACGTGATTTATGCTCCTTATTAGGTACCTTTTACCTTGGAGTTGAAAAGACGAATAAAAGCAAAACCATGCAATAACGGGCGAAAAAGGAGAGATTTCTAGGGGACACGCCCGTGTCCCCATGGATGAGCAAACTGAGACACGACCGTGTCTCAGTACAGAGAAAGCCTTCGGATTTCAGGAGGTGACACGCCCGTGTCACCTATGTAGTGTAATTTCGTGCACGCCCGTTACAAGGTACAGAGAAGCCTGGAGTCTTGACACCCCCGTGTCATCAAGCAGAACAAGTTTTGACACCCCCGTGTCAAGTGGAAAAGCGCAGATACGATTTTATTATGTGACACGGGCGTGTCACATTTGAAGGCATAACCCTCGCACGCCCGTGTCACGGGGCGGTTTCAGAATTCGAACTTCTATATATACGCGGACTTGAGGCGGAATAAGGGAGCTTTTGGATTACTCTTTTCCCAGAAGTTCAAGAACACTTGGAGATAGAAGAAACACGAAGATTGAGAGTTGAAGATTCATTCCAATCACAAGACTTTGTCAATTTGGTTTTATTTACTGCTTTCCGATCAAACTAATTCCTCAAATTTTGGTTTTCAATTCTAGTTTAGTTAATTTCTCGCTTTAGATTCGTTTTTGGATAATTAGGTTAGAATTCAGAATTCTTAATTTCTTTTTGATGTTTATGTTAGACATGATTATTTTGAATGCAATTCCTTTGATCTTAATGAGCTTTGATCCAATTATGAGGAACTAATCTCCTAGGGTTAGGGGGTAAGGATTATGCATCTAAGGTGTTTGAATTAATGCTTGAGTAAATTTGTGTGATTCTTTGTTAGGAAAACGGTATTGAATAAGCTGGTAATGGATTGGCCATCCATGAACATGTTGTAAATTATCCGATAATCGAGAGATTGAGGATAATTGAGAGTGTTTTCTGAAACTTAGATCTTTTGGGCTTAAAGAAATTTAACCCTAATTTCTACAACCCGTATTTAGAATTCCATGCCAAGCCGCTAGGTTTTAAATACACTAATCTTGTCTTATTCGATTAATTTGGTTACTAAGTGATTGTGAGAACAACACTTGGCTTAATTAATTAGACATCTAACCTTCGAAAGAAGCTAGATATAACATCGTGATTAGGTTGAAGAATCATACATCCGTACTTAAGTATTGATTTGATCATAAAAGAGCATATGACTTATCCCCTGACCTGTTTTAATTAAGTGGTTAATTCTCGTGTTTATTTGTTAATTCGTGCGATTGAGTTCTTAGTAATTAAGTTAATTTTGTCATAAGTAGTATAACACAACCTGATCAATCTTTTCCGGTCTCTAGATTAGAAATAATCATAAAAGTGGTTGTTGAATTCCCTTCCCTGTGGATACGATACCTTAAGTGTTACAATCGGATTCAGAACTTACACTTGGGTTCAAGATTTGTCTATCAAGTTTTTGGCGCCGTTGCCGGGGAAGGCGTTTAATTCAATATTACTTTAGTGATTTTTCTGGTGCTTTAGACCACCCTTTCTGTTTGATTTCTTTTTGATGCGCGTTGAATTTGACCACAGGTTTTCCCCATTTGCAGGTACCTAGTTTATGCTACGATCGAAAGGCTTGGAACCCTTGCCTTACGATCCTGAAATTGAGAAGACTTGTAGGGCGAATCGAACGAAGCGAAAAAAGGAAAAGAAGCAGAAAGTAAACCCAATCCCAATGGCACAACCCGTAAACGAGCAACCAACCACACTCCAGGATTATGCCATTCCTAACATTGGCTTAATCCAGAACAACCTGACTCGCCCCGCCGTGGAGGCGAACAACTTTGAAATCAAAACCGGGTTCATCAACCTCTTACAACAGAACCCGTTCGGAGGTTTACCACATGAAGACCCCGCATCACACTTGTCCTACTTTTTGGATGTCTGCTCGACCTTTAAGATCCACAACGCCTCTGATGATGCGATCCGAGTTAGGCTCTTTCCCTTCTCCCTAAGGGACAAAGCCCGGACATGGATCTCGACCTTGTCAAACGAAACACTTCAGACATGGGCAGACCTCTCTAAAGCCTTTCTAGCCAAGTTCTACCCTCCTAGTAAGACCATGAGGTACAGAGACGAAATAACGAGCTTCAGGCTCTTTGAGGGGGAAACATTGTACGAAGGATGGGAAAGATATAAGGAACTACAGAGGAAGTGCCCGCATCACCGTGTTCCAGGATGGCAACTGGTACAGATCTTTTACAATGGAATGACAGAAAACATGAAAATTATGGTCGATGCAGCAGCTGGAGGAGCATTTATGGCACTGTCTGAAGAAGTAGGAATGCAACTGCTGAACAAGATGGCAGCGAATAGCAGTTGGACAAAGGAGAGGAGCAATCCTCCTCCAAAACCTGAGGCAGGCATACTCGCCACTGACACTGTGACAGCTTTTAATGCCAAATTCGAAGCACTGAACCAAAAGCTAGACCGACTTGCAATTGCTACAGCACGAAACACAGTGGCACAGTCAAACGCCCTACAGGTATTATGTGAAATTTGTGGTGGTCCCCATTCATTTGATATTTGTCCTTCTACCAATGCAGGTGCACAGGTTGCTGTTGGTCAAGAACAAGTCAATTACGTGCAGAATCAAAGACCAGCAAATGATCCTTACTCAAACACCTACAACCCAGGTTGGAAGAATCATCCGCACTTCTCGTGGTCGAACAATCAGAATGTTCAAAACCCAAATCCAAATCCAAGACCACAGTTCCAACCAAGACAACAGGGACAACATCCACCACACCAGAATCAGCAGAGATTCGCACCCCCTCCACAACCACCGCAAGAACAGAAACCGGGATGGGAGGCGGCCCTCGAGAAGTTCATAAATGTCTCGAATGATAGGTATCAGAAACTCGAATCTCAGGTAGAACAGGTCCTGGTTCAAAATAAAAATTTGGAAGTGCAGGTGGGCCAGCTGGCTAATTCAATCAATGTTAGAGCCCAAGGAATGTTTCCAAGCAAACCTGTGGAAAATCCGAAAGAGCAGTGTAAGGCCATTACACTACGAAGTGGCACGACTTATAAGGAGCCTGCAATACCGGTGGAAACCGAAGTGAGAAAGGAAAAGGACTCCGTTGTGGAACCGGAGAAAGTAGTCGAGGCATCGAAGGAGGAGGAAGAAGTACTGACAAGTGAGCCCCCTTCTAAGCCAAAGACATCAGTGGCACCCAAACCGTATGTGCCACCACTTCCTTTCCCGCAGAGATTTCAAAAGCAAAGGTTGGAGAAACAATTTGAGAAGTTCTTGAATATCTTCAAGGAGCTACATATCAACATTCCCTTTGCCGAGGCCCTAGCTCAGATGCCCACTTACGTCAAATTCTTGAAGGAGATCCTATCCAACAAGAGGAAATTGGAGGACTATGCCACAATTGCACTTACTGAAGAGTGCAGCGCCATTCTACAACATAAGCTTCCACCAAAGCTTAAGGATCCAGGGAGTTTCTCAATTCCTTGCACAATTGGTCATATGTCCTTTAATAAAGCTTTATGTGATCTTGGTGCTAGTGTGAGCCTAATGCCATTATCTGTTTGCAGGAAACTTGGACTGAATTCATTAAAGCCAACTACCGTTTCCCTACAGCTAGCGGATCGATCAGTCAAGTACCCCACGGGAGTCCTGGAAAACGTGTTAGTCAGGGTTGGGAAGTTCTACCTGCCCGTAGACTTCATAGTGTTGGACATGGAAGAAGATCAAAACATGCCGCTCATTTTAGGGAGGCCTTTCTTAGCCACAGCAGGAGCTTTAATTGATGTGAAGAGTGGCATTCTAACTCTTCGTGTGGGAGACGAACAGGTGGAGTTTAATCTGTTCAAAGCAATGAAAGGACCGGTGATAGAAGAACATTGCAATATGGTGGAAATCAGAGCACCAACACCGATGTCCATGAGTAACGAGGACCCTCTCGAACTCTGTTTAAGAGGACTCACTAACCACATTGATGGGGAAGACATCTTAGAAGAATTGGCTGCCTACGCAAAGGCACTTGAAGCCACCCCGTACGTACCATTCCGGAAGAGGTTTGTATATGAAGAGTTGGGTACAGGTAAGCCCACTCTTCGTCCTTCTATTGAGACAGCTCCCAAGTTAGAACTGAAACCCCTCCCCGCTCATTTGAGATATGCTTATTTGGGTGAATCTGAAACACTGCCTGTTATAGTTGCCTCTGATTTAACTGATTCACAACATGATGCCTTGTTGAGGGTTTTGAGAGAACATAAACGAGCGATAGGTTGGACTATTTCTGACATCAAAGGGATTAGCCCGTCTATTTGCATGCATAAAATTCTTATGGAAGATAACCATAAACCCTCCGTAGAACATCAGCGTAGATTGAATCCGAACATGAAAGAGGTAGTTAGGGCTGAGGTACTGAAATTGTTAGATGCCGGGATAATTTACCCTATCTCGGATAGCAAGTGGGTTAGCCCTGTACAGGTAGTACCTAAGAAAGGGGGGATGACTGTAATAAAAAATGAAAAGAATGAGTTAATACCAACTAGGACAGTCACGGGTTGGAGAGTTTGTATAGACTATAGGAAGTTGAACAATGCCACTCGTAAAGATCACTTTCCACTTCCCTTTATTGATCAGATGTTAGAACGATTAGCCGGACATTCTTATTACTGTTTTCTGGATGGGTATTCAGGGTATAACCAAATTGCTATAGCTCCAGAAGATCAGGAAAAATGTACGTTTACTTGCCCTTATGGTACGTTTGCATATAGGCGTATGCCCTTTGGGTTGTGTAATGCCCCGACTACTTTTCAACGATGCATGATGGCCATTTTCTCTGATTTTATAGAACGCACAATGGAAATTTTTATGGATGACTTTTCTGTGTTTGGTTCTTCTTTCGATTCTTGTTTGCATAATCTTGCTCAAGTTTTGCAGAGATGTGAAGAAACCAACCTTGTGCTAAATTGGGAGAAGTGCCACTTCATGGTAAAGGAAGGGATCGTGTTGGGTCACAAGGTTTCGGAGAAAGGCATTGAGGTGGACAAGGCCAAGATTGATGTGATTGCAAAATTGCCTCCACCCACCAATATCAAGGGAGTGAGAAGTTTCCTTGGTCATGCCGGGTTTTATCGCCGGTTCATCAAGGACTTTTCGAAAATTACCTTACCTTTATGCAAGTTACTGCAAAAAGATACTGAATTCGTGTTTAATGATGATTGCTTACTTGCATTTGATAGGTTGAAGAAGGAGCTTACCTCGGCACCAATCATGGTTGCACCGGATTGGACGATACCGTTCGAGCTAATGTGCGATGCGAGCGATTTGGCTATTGGAGCAGTTCTTGGCCAACGAAGGGAGAAACGTTTACACGTTATCGCATATTCTAGCAAAACTTTAAATGATGCACAATTAAACTATGCTACTACTGAAAAAGAATTATTAGCTATTGTGCATGCTTTTGACAAATTTCGTTCTTATTTGATAGGCTCGAAGACAATCGTCTACACGGACCACGCAGCAATCAAGTATCTGCTTTCGAAAAAGGATTCAAAGCCCCGTTTGATTAGATGGATTCTATTGCTTCAGGAGTTCGATCTCGAAATTCGTGACAAGAAGGGGACAGAGAACTTAGTTGCAGATCATTTGTCAAGATTAGAGGTTGGGGACAAGGAGGATGAGTATGAGGAGGAGATTACTGAGAATTTCCCAGATGAGGAGTTGTTTGCAGCAGATGCAATCGTCCCTTGGTACGCAGACATCGTGAATCATATGGTTTGCAAAGCTCTACCACCGGGCATGAATTTCCATCAGAAACAGAGATTCTTATCCGAAGTGAAACGTTACTATTGGGAAGAGCCCTATGTGTATAAGCACTGTTCAGATGGTCTAGTACGGAGATGTGTCCCGGAGGTTGAAGCTGATGAAGTGCTTGAGAGATGTCATGCAAGCTTGTATGGAGGGCATTCTAGTGGGCGGAAGACAGCAGCTAAGGTATTGCAGTCTGGGTTTTGGTGGCCAACGCTGTTTAAGGATGCTTACAAATTTGCCAAGGAATGTGATACTTGTCAGCGATCCGGGAACATTAGTAAAAGAGATGAGATGCCCATGAAGTATATCTTGGAAGTTGAGTTGTTTGATGTTTGGGGGATCGATTTCATGGGACCCTTTCCACCGTCGAATGGAAATCAGTATATCTTAGTGGCGGTGGATTATGTATCCAAGTGGGCCGAAGCAGTGGCAACTCCAACCAATGATTCAAAGGTGGTGATTAAGTTTTTGCAAAAGAACATATTCAATAGGTTCGGAGTTCCACGGGCATTGATCAGTGATAGAGGTACGCACTTTTGCAACAAGCCCTTGGAAGCTTTGTTGAAGAAATATGGGGTCCAACATCGGGTAACTACTGCATATCATCCCCAAGCAAGTGGGCAAGCGGAGGTCACGAATAGGGAATTGAAGTGGATTCTGGAGAAGGTGGTGAGCCCCTCTAGGAAGGATTGGTCCTCAAAATTGGATGACGCATTATGGGCCTACAGGACCGCGTTCAAGACACCTATAGGAACTTCTCCGTATCAGTTGGTTTATGGTAAAGCCTGTCACCTCCCAGTTGAGATCGAGTATAAGTCGTATTGGGCCATCAAGGCTATAAATTTTGATCTCACAAGAGCCGGAAAGAAAAGGATACTTGACCTGCAAGAGTTGGAGGAATTAAGGTTAGAAGCGTACGAAAATGCCCGGATTTATAAGGAGAGAACGAAGAAGTGGCATGACAAGCATATTCGGGTCAAGGAGTTTGTCGAGGGTCAACTGGTGTTATTGTACAATTCTAGATTGAAGCTTTTCCCCGGGAAACTTAAATCGAGGTGGTCAGGTCCATTCAGAGTGACAAAAGTTTTAGTGAATGGAGCGGTGGAGATAGGCAATGAAGGCTCACCATCCTTTGTGGTGAATGGACAAAGACTCAAGCCATATCTCGCCGGAGACCGAATTGGCGAACACGCCTCGTGCGTGTTAACAGTTCCAGCACCTTAGCCCGCAGTCATGAAGTCAAGCTAACGACTATAACTTAGAACTATTTTTCTTCCCTTTGTCGTTTTTCTTTTCTTTCGCGTTAGTTAGTTAAGCTTGTGATTGATGATCTCTTTTGTCTCGTGTTCAGGTATTTTGGTTCGATTAGAGAGGACGGATTGTGAAAAGAATGGATGATTTTGAGCTCATAGGTGCGGACTTTTGAGCAAAAGTCCAAGTTTGGGGGAGACACGGGCGTGACTCCCACAAAGCATAAGCCGAGACACCCCCGTGTCTCGGTACAGAGGAGTTTTGATGATTCGAAGGTGACACGGGCGTGTCACTAATCTTAGGCATTTTGTGACACCCCCGTGTCAAGGTACAGAAGTTGCCGGCCGAGAAGATGACACGGGCGTGTCAAGTTCCTTAAGGAAAAATCGACACCCCCATGTCAAGGTACAGAAGTTGCCGGCCGAGAAGATGACACGGGCGTGTCAAGTTCCTTAAGGAAAAATCGACACCCCCGTGTCAAGGTACAGAAATTGCCAGAATAAGGATGACACCCCCGTGTCATCCATACAGCATACTAGATGACACGGGCGTGTCCCGTCCGATCGGTTGAAATAAAAAGGGGGATCCTCACACTTTTCTAATATTTACAACAAAAACATCCCCTTCTTTTCTCTCATCTTTCTTCCTCCCCCATTCCCACACGGCACAAGCACACCCACCATCACTTTGGTTCTTAATCCGGCAGGACACACACCCACTTTGCACTTTACATTTTAAATCAATCGGGTAAGTCTTCTCTTCTCTTGGGTACTTTAAATTCTTGTATTTCGATTGAGAAAAGTTAGATCCTAATTCTTGAACCATGCTTGTATTGTGAATTCTTTGGAATTCTTGCTTCTAGTTTGAGTTTTAGCATGATTAGAACTAGAAATTGTCACAATTTTGCAATTTTTAGGCATTAACCCGATGAACCCTAATCTCTTGTTTAAGCATGTTGGATATAATTCTTATGAATACTTGCTCTTTGATCGAGTTTTGTGCATGCTAGAGTTAGGTATTTGGTCTGTATTGGAAACTTTGGCCTTTGCTCTTACACATTGTCATGAATTTTGCACATTTTGGAGAATTGTTGTTGGGTGATATTGTACACGTTTGGTGAAGAAATTGAGTCCCTCTGAGCTTTAAATGATTATGGTGGCATTTGGGGGCTAGGTCTAGGTATTTGGTGATGAAATGCTATGCATGATTTGATGAAATACTATGCCCCTTACTGGTGCTTACAAGGTGTTCGATAAAATGCCCCTTTGAACTTGAATTGATTTTCTTATTGAATTTTGTAGGAATATGGGACGCAATAAGAGACCCGCACCTCTGCAACTCACCTCTTCGTCCGGGCCAACCGGCCGCCAACCAAGGGACTCAGTTAATGTCACCTTAGAAGGGCTTGGGAACCCTTACAACCGAAATACAACACGTAATATCATGCCTACAAAATTCCCACATCTCGCCACACTTCGGCGATTGGGAGTTTGGGAAGAGATTGAGGTGTTGTTCAACAATATCGGGTGGAGGAGATTTATGATGGTTCCGGCCAATACATACCCGGAATTGACAACAGCTTTCTTCACGACCATGACTTGGGACCAAGTCGACACCAAGCTCGCCTTCACATTAGATGGAGAGGATACCGAATCTTTAAACTTAGATGAGATTCGGGATGCCTTAGGGTTTCCTTCGTGCGAGATGACCACGTTGCCAAATTGGTCAACGGCAGATAGAGAGGCGGTGTGGCGGTCCTTCTCTCTCAAGGCTGGAGCCCCGGCGTACAACCCCCGAAACACTAAGGCCACCTGGATTGATAGTTTAGTCTGGCGGTTGGTGCATCGACTCCTAGCTATGGGCATATGTGCGAGGCATGAAAGTGATGGCAATATAAATGGATTTGAGTTGGCCATCATGTATTTCATGAAGGAGGGGATGCAGTTTGATGCCACAACGGAATTCATGTATAAGTTAAAAGAAGTGGCAGGCAGGGCGTCGGGAACTATAGGTCATGGGGCCTATGTGACGAAGCTCGCCAAAGAGGTGGGATGGCTTGAAGAGGATGCGGAGCCCTTATCCAACTTTCCCTACGTGGAGGAGCAGACATTCATCAAAATGGACTTATTTATCCGATGGTCTGCCGGGAGCCTAAAGGACAGGGTTTTACCCTGGTATCCGGAGAGGGAAAGGAACCGGTTTGAGCGAATGTATAGGTGGGGTGTGGCCAAATACGATGACCTCACCCTTGATCAGCAGAGAAGGCTTGCTCAGATACCGGATAGGGAGGAAGGCGGACGAGGAGCACAGATGCCAATGGTCCAAGACGATGAGGAGGAAATCCCCGCTTATATGCGGGATTATATGGCATCTCAGAATGCGAGGATGGATAGCTTTGTTGAGCATGTGGACTCCCGGCTTGATGCCTTGCAGCTCCACATTGACGGCCAGTTCGAGAACCTCCATGCCTACCTCGCCAAACAATTTGGAGGCGCCGGAGCGAGTAGCTCAAGCCACCCGCCACAATTCCCGCCATCTTTTCCTTGAGTGCTTTCTTTTCTAGTCTTTCATTTTTTTTCTGCCTTGGTCTGTATGAAGATATATTTCACCGCACTAACCTAACCAATTGCACTGTGCTAATTATTCGTTTGGTTATTTGAGATACTTGACGACAGGGCATTCTTGTTGATTGCATGTTGATTATCATTTGCTTTGCTTAGCTTATGATCCGTGTTTTAGTCGTTAAGTGCAGGTTTGGGATGATGATTAGCTTGTTGCCGGTTCTGCGCTGTGTTGAGGGAGTTTTCTTTTTGCCTTCTTTCCTTTTTCTTTTATGCATGAGGACATTGCATGATTTAAGTTTGGGGGAGAGGGGCAAAAAGTTTTGGATTGTATAGCTAAGATTTTGCATAGGAAGATGCGTTGGGGGCTTGACTTACTTGTATTTGTGATATCTTTGAGCGTGAAAAGATGATTGCTGAAAATAGGCCAAAATTTTCGATTTTTCGATGAGGTTTGATTGTTGGAACTTTGCCAAAGTGAGTTAGGCTAGTTGAATGCATGAAGTTAGGTGTGAGTATTGATACTTTGGAACGGTGGAATATCCTTATTTTTGTGCACATTGGAACAAGGTCATGTACTTAGGTTAGGATACTGAATTAGTAATTCTTGAATAATACTAAGAGGTGGATTAGGAGGCATTTTAGTCCTATTGAAGCGAAATTTTGAATTGACGAGGAGTTAGGGAGATGACTTAGGCATTCATGTCGGAGGTAGCCTCGCTATTGAGCCATTTGTACTAAAGAACGAAATCCTGTTGACCCCACTGAGCCTAAGTGTTGTGCCAATAAATTTTTGTAGCCACATTATAAGCCATAGGCACAACACCATAAACCTACCCTAGAGTCACACTTTGCTCACTCGTTTGAATTAATTGAAGATGTGCTGATTTCCTGATGTAGAAAAAAAAAAAAAAAAAAAAAGCAGAGAATAAGATATAATCTGAGATGCTGAAAGAAAAGAAGAATTCAAAAGGAAATAGTAAAAGAACGAGTTTCAAAAGCAAAAAGTAGACAAAAGAAGAAAAAAAAAAGAGAGATAAAAGAATAATGAAGAAGTAGTTGAGTTAGATTTGAAATAGAAAAATCTCTTAGACTGTCTGCATGTGACAAACTTGGACAAGGTCCAAGTTTGGGGGAGTTTTATGGGGAAGACGAAGACGGCAACCATGGAAATTTGAATGGGTGAGCTAGGTGTGTTGAGTCACTACTACTAAAAATTCCATAACCTTAACCCCGAGCCCACATTACAAGCCTCGAAAGACCTTCCGATCCTTAATTCTAGGTCAACTCCATTAGTGGAGATAGGCGCGAAGAATGTTTTCCGAAGTCTATCATTGGTACTTAGGAAGGAATCATTAGTTTGGTGTTCTGACCATTGTACATTTTCTTGTTCGAATTCACACACTACACGAGGATATTTGACTTATACCACTGTGTTGATACTTGTGCTTGATTGAAATGTGTTTGATGAGCTAGACTTGTTTTAGTGAAATTCTGAAAATTGCTCCATTGGGAGATTGATTTTGAGGTTGGTTTGACGTAATTTCTTTGATTGCTCGAGGACGAACAATATCTAAGTTTGGGGGAGTTTGATGTATCGGTTTATTGCATGGATTTGTAGGGCGAATTTAGTTAAATTCAAGCAGTTTTAAGAACTTATAACGTGATTTATGCTCCTTATTAGGTACCTTTTACCTTGGAGTTGAAAAGACGAATAAAAGCAAAACCATGCAATAACGGGCGAAAAAGGAGAGATTTCTAGGGGACACGCCCGTGTCCCCATGGATGAGCAAACTGAGACACGACCGTGTCTCAGTACAGAGAAAGCCTTCGGATTTCAGGAGGTGACACGCCCGTGTCACCTATGTAGTGTAATTTCGTGCACGCCCGTTACAAGGTACAGAGAAGCCTGGAGTCTTGACACCCCCGTGTCATCAAGCAGAACAAGTTTTGACACCCCCGTGTCAAGTGGAAAAGCGCAGATACGATTTTATTATGTGACACGGGCGTGTCACATTTGAAGGCATAACCCTCGCACGCCCGTGTCACAGGGCGGTTTCAGAATTCGAACTTCTATATATACGCGGACTTGAGGCGGAATAAGGGAGCTTTTGGATTACTCTTTTCCCAGAAGTTCAAGAACACTTGGAGATAGAAGAAACACGAAGATTGAGAGTTGAAGATTCATTCCAATCACAAGACTTTGTCAATTTGGTTTTATTTACTGCTTTCCGATCAAACTAATTCCTCAAATTTTGGTTTTCAATTCTAGTTTAGTTAATTTCTCGCTTTAGATTCGTTTTTGGATAATTAGGTTAGAATTCAGAATTCTTAATTTCTTTTTGATGTTTATGTTAGACATGATTATTTTGAATGCAATTCCTTTGATCTTAATGAGCTTTGATCCAATTATGAGGAACTAATCTCCTAGGGTTAGGGGGTAAGGATTATGCATCTAAGGTGTTTGAATTAATGCTTGAGTAAATTTGTGTGATTCTTTGTTAGGAAAACGGTATTGAATAAGCTGGTAATGGATTGGCCATCCATGAACATGTTGTAAATTATCCGATAATCGAGAGATTGAGGATAATTGAGAGTGTTTTCTGAAACTTAGATCTTTTGGGCTTAAAGAAATTTAACCCTAATTTCTACAACCCGTATTTAGAATTCCATGCCAAGCCGCTAGGTTTTAAATACACTAATCTTGTCTTATTCGATTAATTTGGTTATTAAGTGATTGTGAGAACAACACTTGGCTTAATTAATTAGACATCTAACCTTCGAAAGAAGCTAGATATAACATCGTGATTAGGTTGAAGAATCATACATCCGTACTTAAGTATTGATTTGATCATAAAAGAGCATATGACTTATCCCCTGACCTGTTTTAATTAAGTGGTTAATTCTCGTGTTTATTTGTTAATTCGTGCGATTGAGTTCTTAGTAATTAAGTTAATTTTGTCATAAGTAGTATAACACAACCTGATCAATCTTTTCCGGTCTCTAGATTAGAAATAATCATAAAAGTGGTTGTTGAATTCCCTTCCCTGTGGATACGATACCTTAAGTGTTACAATCGGATTCAGAACTTACACTTGGGTTCAAGATTTGTCTATCAGTTTTCCTTGTGATAATCATCTATCATTCCATAAAGACACCTATTCCATAAATGGTTCCACCATCTGAGTGCTTCTAATCCCCTTCCATGTTCGAGAAACTATAAGTTGAGGCTCGTGTCCAATGACACATAAGGTGCGAACAATACATGTAATTTGCTAAAGTTCAATTTGAGGTCCGATGTCTTGTAAAACACCTCAACCACACAACGGATGCACATCGCTCCATCCATAGTAGATTTGCAAATCAAGTGAGAGATGTGAGGGTCTTTCTGACATACCATAATTGACCTTCAATGTCCGATTGAAATAGCCTTCTCAATCATATATGAAATGCCCCAACCACACTTTAAATACATTTTGTTCCATCTACAGTAGTTTTAGCTCTTAATATTATATTGTTCATAAAGAGCAAGTGTGAGATGTGATCTCTGACATACCTTAATTAGCTTCTAATGTCCGGCTAAAATATCCTCCTAAATCATATACGTAAGTTGTTCCATGTAGAGTACAAATAAATAAGGCGAGATTGATTACCTTATCTAATGCCACACATCCATAGATCCTCGGTCGGTTTACTATTCCACAAAATCTCCGGTTATATCCCCTCCATTTTGCTCTACTGATATTGATGATTTTTGTATGGAATTTGAAGAAAGTTAGATTTTTTTTAGAACATTTCACTGAGCTTTGTTGTATCCTTTTCAAGATTAAATTTCAACACTATCCCCTTTTTTTTTCTTTCTTTGGAGTGATGTATCATTCATAACAGTTTTTGAAGCATCAAGATATTGTAATGAGTGTCTCGATCGAGAAAAACACTATTCTGGTTTGGGCTCACAATTTCTTTGATATACGGCTTAAACGGGGTATAATCATATTCGTGATCATTTTGAGCAATACGTTATACAACGTAATGGGCCGAATCTCGTTTAAATTTTTGGAGAATTAACTTTCAATATCAGATAAATAAACGTCTGATAAGCCTTCTTGGGAATTGATATCTCTCTATGCAATTATTGATGAATTTCACCACCGCGTCTCTTACTATATCCTAATAGGTTTGAAAAAAGTAGGCTCGAAATAATAGGTGATGTGGGGATTATAATGTGTAACAGCCCAAAGACCCGCCGTTCGATATTGTCCGCTTTGGCCAGGGGTAGACCCCAAGCGCCTCACGGTTTTACGTTTCGAGCCACTGGTATAACCCAGTGCACCCAAAAGGCCTCTACTCAGGGGAGAGGGATCCACTACTTATAAAACAGCTTCAAACCACTCTCCAATCCGATGTGGGACAAGCACTTTGAGCCTTACAGTCCACCCCCCCCCCCCATAAGGGCCAGCGTCCTCGCTGGCACACCGAATCCGGGCCCGTGGCTCTGATACCATTTGGAACAGCCCGAAAACCCGCCTGTAGATATTGTCCGCTTTGCTATCCATAAGTCGGCATAGCATCACGGTTTTGTTCTTCCCTGTAGAGGCCTTTTCCTGGGTGGGCGCCTTTGGCTTAAATTCCACCGGGAAGAACAAAACCGTGAGGCTATGCCGACTTATGGATAGCAAAGTGGACAATATCTACAGGCGGGTTTTCGGGCTGTTACATAATGGATAGCGCTTTGTACAGGTGTATGCCACCTTATCGTTGGTGTAAGCTAATACCAACACTTATCACCTTTTCGATAGTATATCCACTGAATAGTTTGGTGTAGTACTCCCAAATGTGTGCTTTAGTTGGTCATTATTGGTTACTCATTCATCTTCTCGTTATGGTTGAGTGAAGCCTCTTTCTTCTCGTTATGGTTGAGAGATGAAAGAAGCGTTTATATTTATCCCTAAATTGGAGTCAATTAATTCTCAAGTCTTAAAACTAAATAATCTCTTCTTCTTGTAATAGTTAGTTATATTCTGTCATCAATTATTTCTCCAAATCTTTTGAATATTTAAATTAATTTCTCATACATAATGCTTTAGAAATTTTTTATAAATTTATTTTTTTTTCTTTTTTTCATACACTTTGAAAACTGTTCAACAATCATTGTTCTAGAGCAATGACCCATAGTCCTATATTTAACACTTTGTCATGTCCTTTATAAATATATTTGTAAATTGCACAATTGTCACTGTAAGAAAATCCTGATGTTAATGTGAGAATGATAATTTAATAAGAGATATGGATTATAAGGTACTACAAATTGGTTATAAAGTTGTTTATTGCGATCTTGGACCATCAGTGTGATTCTTCTCCTTCCACAGATCGGATATCCATCTTTACCTTGCGTTCTGTTTTTATAATATGAACATGAGTAACGATATTTACATTCTCCATCCATCATACAAAAATTATTTAAGTTATTTCATCTACATGATTTATGCACCATGTGTTTTATAACTCACTCATAAAGTTGGAGATTATTTTCCTAATAAATAAATTTTACACAAAAAATTGATCAAGTTGATTGTGTGCTATAATTTTATATTTTAACCCAGAAACTATCAAAATATGAGCATATGACAACCATTTCTTTTGAAACTTGATTATATGAATATGTCCAACCACATTTTCAGTGCACCATGTGTTTTATAACTCACTCATAAAGTTGGGGATTCTTTTCCTAATAAATAAATTTTACACAAAAAATTGATCAACTTGATTGTGTGCTATAATTTTATATTTTAACCCAAAAACTATCAAAATATGAGCATATGACAACCATTTCTTTTGAAACTTGATTATATGAATATGTCCAACCACATTTTTAGAAATCTCCTTACTGAATAAGTGATCATTGAGTGACATCATTATTGAATCAAAATATTATTTGGGTTTGTCCTTAATTTGGTACGTGCGTCAATATACATCAAAATCAACTATTCTTTCTTTTAACTAACTATTTTTTATCTCTTTTTAATTCTGTATTTACTATTGATCTTGCATTCCATTTTTTTATTTATATTTCTCTAACGAACATTATTTAAGATTTATATTAATATTTTACTATTTATTTTATATATATAGTAGAAATAATTAAAAGAGTAAATTAATATAAAAAACTCAAGGAATGTTTAATTGAACACCATAAAAATAATTTATAAAATTAAATTATATCTTATTTTTACATGCACACATATTAAGTTTCCTTAGAATTCTTAATTTAAAGTAACTTTGGTCTGCCGATCTGCAATTCTAAATTGTGGTATATATTAAATGTAAGAAATCAGAAACCCTATTTATACTATTTAATATATATAGACTATGTTAATTATCCTATCTAAATAACATTTACACATTTAATTTATATTTTATTATATAAACTAATGAAATATTATATTGTTAATTATATTTAGATAATTATAATTATATTAATATTAGTTAATTGAAAATTATTTTATATAAATTATTCAATTATATTATTTTGATAATTAGATATGTTTATAAAATTATAATATGATTATAATTAAAGAAAGTTTATGAACTTAGATAATTAGAATTACGGAGTTATATAATTAGAATTACATTAGGATTGATTTATTGAAACTTATCTTATTTAACTCATTCAATTTAGATCATATTTTATTTTAATTAATTATCAAATTTTATTAAAATTATAAAGTGAATTAATTTAATGTTTTCCAATTCGTTAGATACATCTTATTATAACATTTTGAATTATAGAGTTTTAAATTAAAAAATAGACAACTTATATTATAAGTTTTGAATACAATTAACTAATATATTAATAGGGTTAATTACAGATAGCTCCCACGGGAGTATTAGAAACTATAACTTGTGATCTTCTTAAGTCTTAGTCAAACAATTACACATACTCCCATTAAAGAGTTTGAAAATTACACAAAACACCCATGAATTAAGGTTCTTTTAAATATTTTATGACATCATCAAAATTTTAACTTGATTTCCCTATTTTGACCCTTCATTTAGTACATATTTGAATTAGTATTGAAATTTTAAATTTAATAAATTAAATCAATAATTAATATAAAATAATATGATTTTGTCATTTTAAATATTAAATTATATATATAGAAAATCTAAATTTAATGGGTTAAATATAATATTAGAAAACGTAATATATATATAAAGTGATAATATATAATTAATATATATATATAATAATGTAATATTTATATATGTTATATATCATACATATTACATATCAGTATGTATGAATATATATGTATGTTGGCGTGTTATATATATACGTACGAATGAATATATGTATTGTCGTGCGGTGGTGCTGTAATTAATATATATATATATACATAAATATTACTTTATTATATATTATAACTCTATATAACATCGATCATTTTCTAAATATTATATTTAACCGATTAAATTCATATTTATTATATATATTTTAATATTTGAAATGATAAATCATATCATCTCATATTAATTAATGATTTAATTTATTAAATTTAGATTTTTAATACCAATCTAGATATAGTTAGGAATAATTATTAAAATAAAAATTGTTATACTAAATGAATGGGTAAAATAGGAAAATCAAGTAAAAGTTTGATGATGTCATCAAAAATTTAAAAGAACCCTAATTTATGGGTGTTTTGTGTAACTTTCAAACTCCTCAATAGGTGTATATGTAATTGTTTGACTAAGAGGGTCACAAGTTGTAATTTCTAATACTCCCATGGGGTCTATATGTAATTAATCCTATATTAATATTAAAACAGTCCTTGTTAAACTATATATATATTTTTTTAAGTTAAAAAATTTTTAAGTTAAAAATTTTTAATTTTACCAAGAGTCCTATTATAAGTATAAGTACTTTTTAAATATAGTTAAATTAATAATTTATAATATGTAATTACATAGTTATCCCTAACTAATAGTTATTCATATAATTATTATGAGGGTATTTTAGGCGATCCGTATTTTGTAAGAAACAACTCGCACTTTTATAATATACATAGAATAGATAGATATAAATATAGATAGATAGATAGATATAGATATAGATAGATAGATAGATATAGATATAGATGAGGGAATAACTATAATAATCCCAAGATTATTTATCAATTGCCTTAAATCTCAGCTTCTGCTATTTGTAGAGCTACCATTGGCACAATTTTTCCTCCATAAGAGTCACCACCAACATACAGAGAAATCTTATATTTGAGAAATTACCAAAAACAAAAACAAAAAAATCTTATATTTGAGAAATTACAAAATACAACTCGGTCTAAACAAGAGTTACCAAGAACACACTGAAAATTACAAATAACAGACTGCCGAAGCAGTTTTTTGTAATTTCAAGATTATAACTAGCTCAGAGGGATATCAGTAATTATGTTAAGTACATATCTTTCTATTGCCTTCCAATCCTGTTTAAAGTTTACCTTTCTCAAAAACAAGTGGTCATAGTTTGCTTTTTTAGATATGTCCATTTTTTAGATTAAAGGTTACATATTGATGTTGGTAATGGTAAATGTACGCAAGCCTACATATTGATGTTGGTAATGGTAAATGTACGCAAGCCAAAGCCGTTAGCCATTGGTTATTAAACTATTGATAATAATATAATAATGCTGGATCTTATTAATATGGATAATATGAGTACAGGACTTATAATTGGTTCCTCTACTCTACTCTCCACTCCAGAGTAAAAATACATATTATATTTATAGAGATAATTACGATTTATAGGTTGCACACATGAGATGGGACAATGATCGCATTTGATATAATATACTTCGCAGAATTAGCTAATTAAATTCACACTCTTCATTAGTACTGAAATTACAACTTCAGTATTAGTGAGACAGTACAAACAAACAGAAATACAAAGTACTGGATGTTTATTATGCATATTTTGGAAATAATCTTCAGAAAAGCAACATCAATTTGTGACTGGCTAGAGCGGGAAGGAAGACAACCATCTCTCAAACATTGCAAAACATTCCTTAGGATAGTACTCTTGAGCTGTATGGCCTGCCCCCTGCAAATTTAAAGTTTATCGGGATAGTCACGAAAAGGCAAATGAGACTTTCATAGATGAAAAATTACGAATAACTTCCAGAGGTTTTGAACACAAGTTAAAAAAACACTATCAAAAAATTACAAATCACCACTCAAAAGTGGTTTTTTCAACTTTTCAACTATGAGGGTTTGTTTTAGTCCGGTTAAACCTCATAGGGGATTCGTAATTATCCCAAGTGTATTGATAATTGATCGTCTCAACTTAATTACGTACTTCATATCATTCAATGAAAAATGGAGAGGAACACCTAGAAAATGTGTTCTCATATATATCTTGCCTTAATCGTAGCAAACGTGAGATAAGCTTGGTTGTTCTTGTATTTCAATGTGTATCTGCAAGAAATTAATCATTTTTTCAATCAATTTTTAAAGTAAATCGATGGTTATTTTCAAATAAAGAAAAGAAACCAACCCTGCAACTTGACCATCTACAGTCCATGGCCTCCATTCATCATCAAGGCTTAGATTCAGTTCGCGAATCCATTTTAAGGTGCTTAGGTAAGGCACCCCCATGTCATGATCACCGCTGAAGAAAAGCACTTTACATGAGTCTATATCATATATGGGGAAATTCGTGTATCCCTCCTATTTTATATTTAAAAATTACTTTTTTTTTTTAGTTTTTAATTTCTTTTCTTTATTTAATTTTTTAAGCTCATAATAGATTAATTGATACAAAATGTTGGAAGTCAAATATATCTGAAAATATATATATATTCTCTAACAATTTTTTCATTTCTAAATTTAATTTAGTAAAGTGTTTGTATTTATGAGTCTCATAAATTAACTTTGATTTCTAATTTCAAAATAATGTATCAATTTAAAATATGAATTTTCTATAATAAAATATTTAAATGTAAAAATTTTGCTACATTTATGGTAAATATATAACACAACCACATTAAAATTTAATGTATAACACTTATATACATATAACATTTTATATGGAAATTAGATTTTTTTTTTTTAACACACACACTCGAAGTAGCCAGAGAGATTCGAACCCGGGTCATTATCTTCGAGAAAAAACTCTCAAACCACTTGGCCAGCCCCTATTGGCTTATATGGAAATTAGATATGATACTCTAAATATGACATTTTACTTCATTAAATTTTAAACTAAAAAAAAAATGTTACTGAAAAATTTTATATTTTTTCCTGGATATATTCTATTTATAGTGTTGTTTGTCTATTTATGAAGCTTAAAAAATTAAATAAAAAAGAAAATTAAGAATTAAAAGAAGAATAATTTTTGAATAAAAAGATAGGAGGATATGCTCCAGGGCCCACACCTGGTGTATACAAGAATTCCCCTCATTTATGGGGCGACTTACACTAACTATCCTTGGGTAATTGAGAAAATATTCACCCAAACTCAAATCGGTCGAACCCAACCAATTATAATGACAAGTGTATTACAATTATTATTTGATTTGTCACTCTCTTTTTATTTCCCACCAATCATATTGCATGTATACAATACTCGTCCCCTTCCTATACTGGTTTGGCTAAATAAGGTTCGGATTAGAATTAGGTTTGGCGTATTTACAGGAAAAAATTTTAGGTATTAGGTTCGGAGAATAAGGTTTGGCGTATTTACAGAAAAAGTTTTAGGCATTAGGTTCGGACTAGAATTAGGTTTGGCATATTTACAAAAATTAGTGTTTACCTCATTAGTTTGCATATTTGTTAAATAACATTTTTTTTTTTATCTTGTTTACTTCTCTATTTATAACTATATCTTCTTATTGTTATTTTCCAGACATACCCTTATAACCTAACCCCAATTTAACTTTAGATTTCTACATTTTCCAACAATTTATTTAATTATTATTTTAATTTATTAATTTATTTTTAAAAAATTTCCGTAAGCATGAGCTTTGAATAATTTATTATGTGTACTGGCGCGGATGTTTTGATTGTCCCGTAAATGGTTCCCTTAGCCCTCTTCTCATTATAATTAATGAGTGTTAGGTGGAATTAGAAGATGTTTTTTGTTGATTCCTAATAATGTTTGTTTTGCAGAAAAAAGGTCAACAAAGAACAGGATTCAAAAGCTGAAGACTCTTTGGAAACTGTGCAAAGAGATAACCGTTGGAGAGATACAACGGTCATCTTCAAACATTTTTAAATATGTTCATAGATACTTCTTGTAAAATGCTGTCTTTTGACAAATTCACATAGAGCTTTCCTTTGATTTCTCATAATGAATTTTATAGCCCTTTGTTGCTGGCCTGGTGGAACCATAGTCTTTGTTACATAGGTTCCAGCCTTGCTTTCAGCTTGCTGGCCTGATAGAACCATAGTCCTCGTTACATAGGTTCTCTTCTTGCTTTCAGCCCTCTTTGTATCTTGTACCTTTGGATCAAGTTGGAGCCATAGTCTTTGTTACATAGGCTTCACTTGATTCTGATCTTATTGAAACTCCATTTAAAATCCTAAGCTTAACCAACTTAGGTAGAGAATTAACTTGCCTAATTTGTGTTCTCACAATTGTCGTGAGCCAACCTCTATAAATATTGTGTTATCTACTTTGCGCAAACTCTGTTCTTTCTGGTATAAGAACTTGATTATTCAAAATTCTACTTCTGATACTTACTTCAGTTGTTTATGTGGAACCTATAGTCTTAACAAGTGGCACCAGAGCGGGTACTCTTTCATTTTGGCCTTAACAAGCCAAGAGTTAAAGATCCAATGAAAATGTTGTGGAAAACAACAATCAATCTTGATCCACCACGTCTCAATGAAGTAAACTATCTATCCTGGAAAACGGATATGGAAGAGTATCTAACAACCATAAGCTTTGACTTATGGGAAGGCACAGTCAAAAAATGTGAAACTCTTCCAAAACTGGAACCTGGAACCAGTGTTCCAACAAGATCATATGAATATCTGCAAGATGAAAAAAAGATCTTGTCACTGAATACCAGATCTAAGCTTATCTTAATAAGCTCACTCAGTCGTGGAAAACGAATGTGTGTCAAAAGTTGTGCTACGGCTAATGATGTGTGGAGAGGTTTGCAAAAAGCACACCATGATCAAGTCAAGTTATCTTTTGAAACACCAATCTATCATGAGTGTCTGTGCAGCCTTACAGATCATGATGAAGATGAAGTCTGGCAAAGTGAAAACAAGTTGGAAGCACTCTATGCAAAAAAGGGGCCCATCTCAAAAAGAAAAAATAAGGAAATGAATCATGTTGGATTCATGGCAAAACCTCAGGTATCTTCTAAAACTCCATCTGAAGTCTCTTATGGTTCTGAATCGGAATCTGAGGAATTTGAGAATCCTGGAATCCTCAGAGCTAGGAATGATTTTCTTGAAAGAAGTCTTTTAAAAATTGAGAATGAGAAACAAGAACTTGAAAAGAAATTGAAAGCACTTTTCACAGAACTTGAAGAGATAACAGATGAAAATTCAAAACTTGTGGATGGAATTTTCAGTCTCAATTATGAATTAAGCATTCAGAAGTTTCGAAAACCTCTTAGGAGACAAGAGCTAGAAAGAAATTTTAAAATCTTATCTGAGTCTCTTGAGGCGGCAAAAAGGGAAAATCAAGACTTGAAAAGGTTTTCAAAAACCAAAGTCAATAAACCGTATAATTGCCTAAAGAGGAAAATGCTGAGATGTTACTCATGTAACAAAATTGGTCACACTATAAATAATTGCTTCTTCAAAAGGAATCCAAAAGGAAAAAGACCTGGTACTTGGGTATGGAAGCCTAAAGTTCCTCAGCATAAGTCTAACAATGAAGGACCCTCATCATCTAGGGGACCTAAAGTTATAAAGGTTGCAGGAAAATCAAAAAGAAGGCAGATGGATCATGGACAGTGGATGTTCTCGACACATGACCGGAGACAGGTCATGCTTTCTGAAGATCCAAGATACTGAAGGAGGAAATGTTCTCTTCGCCGATAACACGAAAGGTAAAATTGTTGGTGAAGGAACTATTGGTATCTTAAATGGTACCTGTATTAAAAAAGTATTTCTTGTGACTGGGTTAGAGCACAATCTAATCAGTATTAGTCAATTATGTGATGGTGGTTTTGATGTTAATTTCTCTGCATCACAATGTGTGGTTTCAAGGAACCAAAAAGCTGTCTTTACAGCTAAAAGAGAAAGAAATATCTACTGTTTCACTCTAACTGATCTTGCTAAGCAGAATGTGGAATGTTTGGTGGCAAATGATGATACCACTCAACTGTGGCATAGACGGTTGGGACATACTAGCATGGAGCTAATTTCACACATTTCCTTGAAAGATCTTGTGAGAGGTCTGCCTAATGTAAACTTTGTTAAAAACAAAGTATGTACTGCTTGTCAAATGGGCAAACAAATCAGGACTTCATTGGTTACAACTGATCGACCTCTTGAATTGGTTCACATTGATCTTTTTGGACCTATGAGAACTGAATCTCTTGGAAAAAAGAAATATACAATGGTTATTGTTAATGACTATACACGATACACGTGGGTCCTGTTCTTAGCACACAAAAATGATGTGCTCAAATTCTTTGTTCCCCTGGTCAAAAGGTTGGAAAATGAAAAAGGAAGAAAAATTATGAAAATTCGCAGTGATCATGGGATGGAATTTGAAGATTCAAACTTCACAAACTTTTGTGATGATCAAGGGTATACTCATGATTTTTTTGCACCTAAAACTCCACAACAAAATGGAGTTGTGGAAAGAAAAAATCGAGTCATTCAAGAAATGGCTAGAACAATGTTAAATTAATATCAACTCCCTAAATCCTTCTGGGGAGAGGCTGTGAACACAGCATGTTATCTATCAAATAGAGTATTTTTAAGACCTCTACTCAAACTGACACCTTATGAACTCTAGAAAGGCAAAAGGCCAAACATCTCTTACCTTCGAGTATTTGGATGTAAATGTTTCATCCTCAATGATAAGGGTCAACGTGGAAAATTTGACTCCAAAAGTGATGAACGAATCTTTCTTGGATATTCCAATCACAGCAGAGCCTACAGGGTTTTTAACAAAAGGAAATTAACCGTCATTGAATCCATACATGTGAACTTTGATGAATCTGATCCTCATGACAAGAGTCATTTGATGACTTATCCTATAGGGCCACAACCATTCCCTGAGAATGATCATACAAGTTATGATGAAAATGGGAGAAATGATGAATCCCAAAACAATGTTGATGGAAACATTGAGCATGATAACACAAATCATGAAAATAGCTCAAGTGAGGTAAGAGTCTCAAGAAAATTCAAACATGCCTCAAGTCATCCAATTGATAAAATCATTGGAGATGTACAAGCTGGTATCATGACTAGAGCTAAAGCTCAAATGATCCAAAAATCATCTCATGAAAGTCTACTTTCAATTGATGAACCAAAAAATGTGAAAGATGCCTTATTGAATGAACATTGGGTAAAAGCCATGAAAGAGGAACTTGATCAGTTCCAGAAAAATGATGTCTGGGAACTTGTTAACAAACCCCATGAACAACAAGTCATTGGAACCAAATGGGTCTTTCGAAACAAGCTGAATGAAAATGGAGAAGTAACTCGAAACAAAGCCAGACTTGTAGCTAAAGGATATTGCCAACAGGAAGGAATAGATTACGAAGAAACCTTTGCTCCTGTGCCAAGGCTTGAGTCAATTCGAATTCTTCTTGCCTTTGCATCCTTTCACAAATGCTTTCTATATCAAATCGATATCAAAAGCGCATTCCTCAATGGATTCATCTCTGAGAAGGTCTATGTCAGTCAACCTCCTGGGTTTGAGAACCCATGCTTTCCAAATCATGTCTACAGACTGAAAAAAGCTCTCTACGGTTTAAAGCAAGTTCCACGAGCTTGGTATGAAAGACTAAGAAAATACTTGATCAAGAATAACTTCTCAGTTGGTACAGCTGATAACACACTCTTTACAAAACTACTGATAAAAGTATTATCATTGTTCAAATATATGTGGATGATATCATTTTTGGAAGTCAGAATTCCAAACTTTGTGAAGAATTCTCACAGTGTATGAAAGCCGAGTTTGAAATGAGTATGATGGGGGAGTTGAATTTCTTCCTTGGACTTCAAATCAAACAAACTTCCTCTGGAACCTTTGTTTCGCAAGAAAAATATACCAAGGAAATACTCAGGAAACATGAAATGCTTGAGTCCAAATCAATGACCACTCCTATGTGTCACTCCACTAAACTTGATAAAGATCCTCTTGGAGAAAGCATTGATGAAAAATTATACAGAGGAATCATTGGAAATCTGTTGTACTTAACAGCTAGTCGTCCTGACATTCTCTTTGAAACCACTTTATGTGTGAGATTCCAATCAAATCCAAAGATATCACATTTCAAGGCTCTCAAAATGATTCTCAGATATCTTAATGGAACAATGGATGTCGGTTTATGGTATCCCAAACATGAAAACTTCAATCTTGTTGGTTTTTCCGATGCAGACTATGCAGGATGCAAAGTGGATCGTAAGAGTACCAGTGGGCAATGTCAACTGCTTAGAAGGAGCCTTTTAAGCTGGTCAAGCAAAAAGCAAGGAGTCATCGCTCTCTCAACAACTGAAGCTGAATACATAGCCATGGGAAGCTGCTGCACACAACTCATTTGGATGAAGAGAACATTATCAGACTACGGTTTGAGTCTCAATGAAATTCCTCTCTTTTGTGATAATACCAGTGCTATTTGCTTATCAAAAAATCCCGTTTTTCACTCTAGAACTAAACACATTGAGATTAAACATCACTTTTTACGAGATTACGTTCAAGATCAAACTGTGAAGATTCTACATGTTAATAGTAAAGATCAATTGGCAGATATTTTCACAAAACCTCTTCCACTGGAACAATTCGAATTTATCCAATACCAGTTGTGCATTTTACCTTTTCACATGTTTACTCGTGTCTTTTATTAAATACATTTTTATCACTATGCTTTTTGCCGCCCAAAACTGTCTGATGGTTGAGTGTTCTCAATGTTTGAAAAGACACCAAAATTACATTTAATGGTACCTTTCAAGTTCGGAGACTTCAAAACCCTAAGGCTATTCAACTTATTCTTCATTCCAATTATCTCTGTAAATCTGTTCGTGTAAAGAAGATGGCAAAAAGAAAAACTCTCTCATAATCTGACACAGAGTCAGATGATAACATTCCTTTGGCTGCCTGGTCCAAATCTCGCCCAAAAGAAACCGCATCTACTGAGCCCAAAGGAACCACCTCAAAAAAATCATCCTCTTCCATGCCTTCAACCTCTGATCCTTTAAACACACTCCCTAAAACATCGAAACCAAATAGTGCCAAAACCATCTTCTTCAAAACCCTCTAGCACTGCTTCAAAAGAATCCCTTCCTGAAGAATCTGATAAACAAGACGAAGAAGACGATGACGCTGTCTATACCGACTTCTCTAAAGATGAACAGCCTTCCTTGTGTGAAGTCATTCACAACACTGAAGAGATAGACTTTGATTCAGTAAAGACTCAGGTACTATTTCATGACATTGAATCTCAAGAATACTATGAAAACGATTTATTTCATAGGAAGTGGAACAGAGTTAGATCTATCAACTTTGCTCATTTTCCTTCATGCTTTATTGCCAATCGGTTTGAGGAATTGGGTTGGAAACCACTTCTTGAGGTTGATGAAATCGCATATCCTTATCTGGGTAAACTATTTTATGCTAATGCAGAGTTTATCAAAACTCCTGATAAGTCTGGTATCAAAGTTGAGTCCTACGTGATGGGAGAGCAAGTTTCGTTCGCTCCCAGATCCATAAACTCACTCTTGGGTAGCCCTCATGATGGAATAAAGTTCTTTGAAATTGGGGCCTGGATTGACCACCCTAAATTCAATTGGGATGATGTCACCAAACTTCTCTGGAATGGTGATGAACCATCTCTTGGAGGAGGTGAAGCACTAAGGGATCTTTCCCCGGAACATGCACTGATCCATCAAATGATAAGTTATACCATTTTGTCCGGATCTGTGGAATCAGGTAACCATTCTACCAACATGAGCTATGTCAGTACCTTCCTTCTGTATACTTTTCTTATCAATGAAAAGGTAAATCTCGGGTACATTATTCTGAGTAACATGGAATACTGTCATGTAAACAACACAAAACTCCCATATTTCATGTTACTTACTCGCCTTCTGAAAGGCTGTCCGCAAATTCCCTTCCCTAACAACTGGAAGGAGAATCCCAAGTACCACAGAAGGTTTGATAAGAAAACTCTTAGCCACATGAAATTTGTCTATGACAAAGATACTGCCACATGGAGCCGATATGAGCCGATCAAGAAAGGACCGAGAATCAAGATTGCTCCAGATGAAATACTTTCCAGTCTTGCAAAGATCAATGATCGCTTGGACTCTATTCAACAAGAGCAGGCCAATCTCACTATCTGGATTGCTTCCATTGAGCGTACTGACCGGCGTTCCAGGAAATAACTTTTTTCAAGGATGAGGGGGAGTAAGGGTTTGCTAAAGTGAGCTGAAGTGAAGTGAAGGTGAAGACTGAGAAGACATGAAGACTGGAAGCTTTCAAAGACTCAAATTGAAATTGTTTTGTTTCAAAATTGCCTAAGTACTTTTAGATTCTAAACTGGTTGGTTTTTGTGATGGCTGCGTCCATCTTTCAAACTCACTTTAGTCCTAATTGATGGTCTCTTGTTTATCTGCTTTGAAATATATTTGTGCACAAGGTCTAACAATTTTGCAGGAACAAGGAGAAGGATTAAGACAGGGGGAGCAACCTTTCAGGGGGAGATCAACAAACAAACATTTCATCCTCAAAAAAAAGGGGGAGATTGTTAGGTGGAATTAGAAGATGTTTTTTATTGATTCCTAATAATGTTTGTTTTGCAGAAAAAAGGTCAACAAAGAACAGGATTCAAAAGCTGAAGACTCTTTGGAAACTGTGCAAAGAGATAACCGTTGGAGAGATACAACGGTCATCTTCAAACATTTTTAAATATGTTCATAGATACTTCTTGTAAAATGCTGTCTTCTGACAAATTCACATAGAGCTTTCCTTTGATTTCTCATAATGAATTTTATAGCCCTTTGTTGCTGGCCTGGTGGAACCATAGTCTTTGTTACATAGGTTCCAGCCTTGCTTTCAGCTTGCTGGCCTGATAGAACCATAGTCCTCGTTACATAGGTTCTCTTCTTGCTTTCAGCCCTCTTTGTATCTTGTACCTTTGGATCAAGTTGGAGCCATAGTCTTTGTTACATAGGCTTCACTTGATTCTGATCTTATTGAAACTCCATTTAAAATCCTAAGCTTAAGAAACCTAGGTAGAGGATTAACTTGTCCAATTTGTGTTTTCACAATTGTGGTGAGCCAACCTTTATAAATATTGTGTTATCTACTTTGCGCAAACTCTGTTCCTTCTAGTATAAGGACTTGATTATTCAAAGTTCTACTTCTGATACTTACTTTAGTTGTTTATGTGGAACCTATAGTCTCAACAATGAGTTCCTAGAAAATGTAATTCATTTAAATCTTTAGGTGATCTAAAATTTGTAGACGAATTTTGCGATTTTCGAATTGTACATGTCTTTGAAACTTTCTTTGATCTTGTTTTTATTCCACAAAAATCGCCTCTTAATTTCCTCTTGAAATATGTTTGAAATGTCATTGCATGAATGATTTTCTTAATAATTCAATTCTTATAAATGTTTGTATTGGATTTTGAGTTTTTTACCATTAATTTTGGCTTTAAAAAAAAATTTGTGTTGTCGGTAGTACATGTGCCATTTTTCGTCATTTTCACTAAAAAACTTTAAAAAAATTTGCTTAAGATAAAATTTGTTAAAGACATAATCTTTTGTTTTGTAATTTTCTTTAAAAAAACACCCCCTAATTTAAATTTATAAAATGCATTATGTGTAAGCGTTGCTTGTTAATTGTTACGTGGGGGTAAAAGTATAATTTCACTCCATACCCAAGTTGCCTGTTATTTAGTAACTCCTTGGAGGAGTGGGTATATACCATATTCATTTCCAACAATTTGTTGGGTCCTTGGTTTTATACAAGGCTTTTGCCATGTTGAGATACACACCAATTATAAGTGGTTAAATTACTAACACCCCCTTTTAAGTCCAAGTAAACACTTCCTATATGTTGCAGATTTTTGTGTGCATGTCTAAAAGCATAATAAAGGCAAAATCTCAATTTTGTTCCTCTATGAATATTATTTTTTTATTTTAATTCTGAGCTTTTAAATTTTCTCACGTTACACTCTTTTGTTTTGCAATTTCTCAATTTTAATCCTTTGGTTAACAAACGTTAAAAAGTGCACGAAAAAAATCATGTGTAATGTGCGTGACCGTATTGATTAAATTTTGGAGCCAATTCCTTGGCAATTCGGTAGGAAAACTAACACGTATAAAAAATTAAAGGAAATTTTGGAATATTAAAAGGATAGTCTCACTCTTTTCTCTAAAAATATCCATATTAATTAGGGTGGTTTATCTTTTTCCTCCCCAATTCCATAGTTGCTGTAAAATGGCGATGTAATGTGTTTTTGTGGGCGTGCTTCTACATTGCGTACGTCGTGGACTCCCTCTAACCTCGAGAGAACAAGATTCTACACGTGCAATAATATGGATGGAGCTTGTGGTTTCTTTTCTTGGGAAGATTTCTCACTCTAATTAATTAGGGTTAAATTTTGAATAGAGAGTGAGGGACTACCCATTTAATAATCCAATTTTCCCACCAATTCTTTTACCTATTAGTTTTCCTACCAAATTGCTAAAGGAGTTGACTCCAGAATTTAACAAATACGGGCCACATGCATCACACATAACTTTTTCCATCCATTTTTTAATATCTATTAGAGGACTAAAATTGAAAATTTTCGAAACAAAAAGAATGCAATGTAAGAAAAACTAGAAGCTTACAATCAAAATCGAAAAATAACAATCGTAGAACTAAAATTCAGAATTTTCCCACAATAAAATAAAGCAAAAGTTGCCATAGAAGTTGATGAAGCAACCAGAAGTGTTGAACATCCATTGTTTTGATTTGATCAACAAAAAGTGTTGCATAGGAACATTCACTGGAACGAATCATTCCAGCAAATCACTCAAGGACAACTCAGCTGAAACATGCTACACAGGTTTCAAGGGATTGAATATTATTATTGAACTTAAATTAATTTTAAAAAAACTTCTTATACAGGTGTCTCCAACGGATATTTTGAGAAGCCTCACTCTCTCCCACTTGCATATGATTTCTTAAAGACTGTACTGGTACAAACCAGTCTTGGGAGATGTGCCCAGTTTGAATCTTCAAAATGGGCTTCAAAGGTCATATTGATTCAAGCTATAAAAGAGGATCATCTTCAACACAAGAAATTGACTTCTTTCAAGTCTTTGTTAGCAGCTACTTTTTTTGTGTACACCTATAGAGAATTGTGTTTGCTCTGGTGGGTAGTGTATGCGTGAAGCTTGGGAATCCCAGAGCCTGGTCTCGATTGTACCGGTGGTGTTTCCGTTGTACTCGGCGGACTCCGTCTTGTGTTGTATTTTGTAATCTTTCATATATCCAAGTGACCCGTTGAAAATCCTAAGCTTAACAACCTTAGGTAGAGGATTAATCTCTTTGGTTCGTGTTTTCACAACCTTAGGGGGCCAAACCTCTCTAAATATCTTGTCTGTTGTTCCTTCATTTCTTTATCTTGTTTGAGACTTATTAAGCTCTTGGTTGAGCTGATTTCTGAGCTTTAGTAACTCGCTTGATCTGCATTATTTGACATCTCTGGGTTGTGAAAGAGTTACTTGAAGATACAATTATAAAGTGGCTGATATATCTTGATGTAAAGCTTTGTAATATGATTGTTGTGTTGAGCTAAATCTCTGAGACACTCTGACACACTTCATCTTGTTAATTAGCTCATTTGTTGAGCTGCTGAGTTATCCAAGCTTTGTTATTATTGAACTTATCATCTATCAGATCTTGAAGCTATGAAAGTATAACTCTGATTGGTACAAAGTTTGTACCTCTGGTAATAACTGAGATTGTGAAATAGTCTTATTCAAGGCCTGGGCTTATAACGTCCATCAAGACTTTTGTCTTGGAACTTTAAGGAGTTTTGATTTAATCCAAAATATACTTTGATACCTGTGAATGAGCTTGTTAGCTCAGTGTGTTGACTAAGCAATCACTTGTGTGAAAAGTTATAAAGATCAATTCCCCCCCCCCCCCCTGGGCGTTGATCAACAAGTGGTACCAGAGCTTGGTACTCAAAGTTCCGTTTGGTTTAACAACCAAGAGTAAACGGTCCAATGGAGTCTTAAAATGAGACATATGCTGAGGGGGTGTCACACACTCGACCTCCGCTGTTGGATGGCTCAAACTATGCCACATGGAAAAATCGCATTGAGGAGTATTTTATCTCCATTGATTATGATCTGTGGGAAATCGTCACAGAAGGTGAAAAAGTGCCTATGAAAGATGAAGGTGGTACAAAAGTTCCCAAACAGAAACATGAGTTTACAGCTGAAGATAAGAACATAATTTCAATGAATGTTAAAGCCAAAAACATCCTATCTTGCTCACTATGCAAAAGTGAGTACAATCGTGTCAGTATTTGTGACACAGCTAAAGACATGTGGGAGATGTTGCAGATCACTCATGAAGGTTCATCTCAAGTTCAACAAGAGAGAGTGGCCCTGCTGAACCACCAGTATGAAATGTTCCGGATGAAGGATAGAGAGACAATCAGCCAGATGTACGCAAACTTCATGGAGATTGTCAACAAAATGTTTGCACTTCGAAAGGCTGTACCGGAGGAGGATCAAGTTCGAAAGATTCTCATATCCCTTCCCAAGGAATGGACTCCCAAAGTCACGGTCATTCATGAAGCAAAGGATCTTACAAGGATGACAATTGCTCAGCTCATTGGATCCTTAACATCTCATGAGCTTGCATTGTTACCAAAAGAAGAAAGCTCTGAAGCAAAGAAGAACATTGCCTTTAGCACAAATGTGGATGTTGATAGTGAAGATGAAGTTGAGCAGGAGGACAAAATTGATGAGGAAATTGCTCTTATCACGAGGAGGCTCAAGCAGCTAGCCTATGCCAAAAACAGAGTTTGAAGAAACAGGGCCGGTAAGAAGCCTGAACATCAACAATATTGTGTGTCACAACTGTGGGGAAGCCGGACACATCAGGCCTGAGTGCCCCAAACTGAAAGAATATTTCAAGAAGAAAAAGAAGCATACCTCGTTCAAAGTAACTTGGAGTGATTCAGACTCAGAAACCAATGAGAATGAGGAAGATTGTCTCGGGCTTATGGCAAATAGTCAGGTACATTCAGGTGCAAACTCTTCCACATCTTATTCTTCAGACTCTGAAAATGAAGCTCGCTCTATTGATGTTGAAGCTCAATATAGGGAAAATATCGAACAATTAACTGCTAAATAAGTTGCTTGAATGCAAAATCTTTGGTTTGCTCAAAGAGATGCATGATCTCCAACAACGCTTTGATAAGATATTTAACAATTTGAGATTTGAGAAAAATATCTTAAAAATGGAGATTGAAAAGCTCTCTCAAGAAAATTCCTACTTGAGCTTCAATAGAAGTAAGCATCACTTCAGATCTTCTAGAGTCCAAGAATCAAGAATCCATTGCTTTAAATGTGACACATTTGGACACTTTGCCAACAATTGTACCTATCCAAGAAAATCCAAAACTAAGAGAACTTGGATTCAGAAAAGTCCTCTATCAAGCACTAACAATGAAGGACCCAAAACACAAAGGGTACCAGGAACTACTTCACACTTTGCAGGTAACAGAGACAGGGACCTAAGACACCAAACAAATACCAAATGGGTTCCAGTCTCTCCAAGACCATGAAACAGGTAACAAGTGTACCACTGATAACAAGAAAGGTAAAAATGTCAGTGGATATGTTGTGGTACTATCCTTCATGGTTCTCTTGTTGAAGTTTGTGCTAAAGATTTTGTTATTATGTGTCTGAGTCTAAAATGTTTTCATGAGTTTTTGCATCTGCCTTCACTTGATAAATGCTCACATGACATGGTTACTTCTTCATAAACATATATACTTCAAAAATGATTGGCTTCCAACATTTCTTGTACATTCATTGAAATTTGTTTAACCAAAATCTGGTCTTAAATATCTCTCTTTTATTCTAAGTGTTTTAGTGAAATCAAAATTCAGTGTTGTCTCCCCTGTTATGAGTCAGTTCAGATTGTTCCACATCTCTTCCCTGCATCTTGTGAACATGCTCAGTAAAGGAACTTGAAACAAATCCACTTAAGAGTTGCATGTATCTGCCATGAGTCATATTGAAAAGGAGTTTGATTCTAAGATGGGAAAATTGCTGAAAAATGGTTGATTGATTTTGACCCATTTGAAATAAGTTGTTATTTGCTCAATGTGATTTGCATGATCATTAACTCATCACATACTTCATCATTATGTAACTTTGAGTTCGTAATAGATCCCTCATAAACATGATTTTGCAAAATTATCAATGCATGGTTTCAAACTTCTTATGTCAACTCTGTCTCTCAAACTTGTGTGTTTTACTTGGTGATTTGAAGGTTTGCCCGGAACAAAGTCATTCTTTGAAAAAGAAACTGTGTATCCTTGAGGTGTTTGAATTAAAAAATTCGATTAATGTTATCCACGCTTAAATTTGCATCTGAAAATTTTTCAAAAAATTCACCTGAATTTAACCCATGCACAAGTCAAGTCAATTAGTGCATTGAATCACTTGAATCTGTGGTAATCGTTGCTTATCTACATGAAAATGCTCGCACCTTGCTGCTACACTGTCATTAAGGCTTGAATTTCCTTTGTGTTATCATATTGCATGATTGTCTTGATTAACATAAAAAATTCCCTATGTATTTGCTTGTCTTAGATCACTCATATGTCTCTTGCTGCAATTGGAATTGTCTCATATGGAATTTTCGTGATTGATCAATCTTTGCTTATGTGTAAATCTACGAATCACTTATATGATAAATTTGTTCCATCATGAACATTGGAAGTAAAACTGCATTGAGATAACTTGTTCCAAACCCTTATCCTGCACATTGTTGAACATCCAAGTATGTAGACACTTGTGCTTATTGAGGATTTAAATCATTTGGTGTACCTTGAATCAAGCCATCATCTTCTTGCACTCATGGGGATACAAAGTCAACCTATATCTTGAGAAATGGTTAGGCCATGCTCAAGGAACAGACCCTTGTTCTTCATATCAGCTTGCTTTCCAAAATCATCATGGAACTAAGTCTGGTACAAAGTGAACCTATTTACCTTTGACTAAGCTGAGTCAAGAGCATTATCTATCTGACACTTTGACTCATATCTCTCAATATCAATGGCCATCACTCTTTCTTCTACCCACGTGTGATAAAATTGCTCTTGCACATGTCAACCATATATTCACTCAGATATCTCTTTGTTGGACAAAATTTTCAACTCTCTTGGAACATTGGTTGTTGTGCAATTCAATATCTTGTTCAAGTCCAAAGGATATTTATACAACCTCACCATACCATTCTTCAAAGGATACTTCTCAAAGATCACTCTTCAGAAAAACACTCTCAATCCTCTTCATAAAAATATCTGGAATGGAAAACAAATCCTCATCCTCCTCATCTGAGCAAATCACCTCACCTTGGTTATGTACTGGGAATGAGACTCAGCAAGTTGAAGATGAGATAGAAAGGGATGTCTCTGATCTCTTAATTCAATCTGTTGATCCAGCTATCTTGTTCAAAACAGAAGAGGCACTTCTTCTTTTCACTGAGGAACTCCTGGTAAGAAAATGGTATAGAGGTATGACAATCAATTTCCCTAAGTTTTACCAGTCTGGGATGAGTGACAGATTTGATGAACTTGGATGGCTCAAGCTTTTGCAAATTGATGAATCTGTCTATCCCATGTGCACCTTATTCTATGCTAATGCTCAGTTTTTCAAAGAGATTGATGGATCTTGCTCACTTGTTAAGTCATATGTGCTGGGTCAAGAGATTTGCTTCACCACTGAGTCTATCAACTTGATTATTGGTTGTCCCAACACTGGTATTAAGTTCTTTGAGCTGCACACAATTCCTGAAAATGATGCCTTGAATTGGGAAGAATCAAAGCTCTTACTTTGGGATGGTAAAGATGTTGAAAACTGGGAACTTTCCTCTCATACTCTTCAACCTCAACATGCAGTCATTCTTGAAATCATCAAGTCTTCCATTTTATCTGGAATATCATCTATTGACAAGCACTTCTCTGAACTCAAACATGTCTACATATTTCTTCTTTATGCCTTTTTAGAAAACATCCGTGTCAATCTAGGTCATATCATCCTCCACTACATGTATTTTTGTGTCTCAAATGGTCTAAAACTCCCATATTTTATGGTTCTCACTCAAGTGCTCAAACCCTACAAGAACATTCCCTTTCCAAGAAATTGGAAAGAAAATTCTGAGAGTCATCAGTATCTGGATTCGGCAACTTTAAATCAGTTGGGTCTCAAGTTCGATTCCTCCACAGGGTGCTGTTATCATACTAGTACCAAGGCAACAGATTATGAGAAACGTGCCCAAATGGCACAAAAGCATAAGGAATTCCATACTACAGCTGATGAAGTTTGTCTCTCCTTGAAAAGACTCAAAACTGGTCTTTCCTCTCTCACAGATCGTCTCAATGACATCAAGCATCAAAAACATTGAGTTCCCTTCTTGATGGTGAAAGGGGAGAGTACTTAGGTAGTGTTGAGTTCCCTTCTTAATGATGAAGGGGGAGAGTACTTAGGTAGTGTTGATTCCTGTTGGAGGTTGTTTTATGATTTTGTGTTTAATAGTTATGTTTAATAGTTGTTGCCTTAAACAACATGAGCCTTAAACAATAGTATTGTTTTATGAGACTTAAACAAAAGTATTGTTTTATGAGGAGTTGAACTTATTGATATGTTGCACTTGTAGTATTTTATGATATGTTGCACTTGGTCCTCTTGTAGTATTTCATGAGAATTGACAGGGAGGAATGGAGCTACACTTTCTACTTCATACTTGATCATAGGGAAAGCTTGAAGGTAGGGGGAGCTTGATCACAAGGAAAGCTTGAAGGTAGGGGGAGTCTCAACCACTACTAGAAAAACGTCTCATAGCAACGAAAATTTAGCAACGGAAATTATTCGTTGCTATTTAGCACCGGATATAGCAACGAAAAAAAAAATTCGTGGCAAAATGCTTTAGCAACGGATTTTTCGTTGCTAAATCCGTTGCTATATATGAAAAAAAATAGCAACGGATTTTTCGTTGATAAAATTAAATAATACAAAAAATAAATAAATTGGTATATATAGCGACGGAAATTTCGTTGCTATTAAAATAAAAACCTAATAAAAAATAACATAATATTTATAAATATTTAAAACGAAAAATCCGTTGTTAAACGAAAAATCCGTTGCTAAATAGCAACGGATTTTTCGTTACTATATGAAAGAAAAAAAAAAAGAAATAATTATAAAAAATATTAGCAACGAAAAATTCGTTGCTATTTAGCAACGGATTTTTAAGAAAAAAAGAAATAAAAATAAATAAATATGAAAAATATTAACAACGGAAAATCCGTTGCTATTTAGCAACGGATGCTATAAGGAAGAAAAAAAAGAAATAAAAATAAATAAATATTGATGTTTGTCAAAATTTTGACTAACACCAAAATAATTTATTACTTCGGAAATTTGATTGTGACGAGCTGTAATACAAAATTAATTAGAATGGAAATATTAAAATAATCAATAAATAAGAAGAATGTAAAATAACAATAATAATGGAACAAATAATAGAATATGTGACGGTTGTGATCTTCTGATTTCTGGAATCTACCTTTGACGATACAAATGATGGAATTAATACAAATCTGTAGCAATTTTGGAAAGTAATCTAAAATGATTATAGCAGAAAAAGGGATCTAATAAGCCTAAGTGAGAATTCTCAAGAGAAACGACAGAAAAATGGCTAAGGGAGGTGGCAGCTGTGTAGAACTCTTCTGTGCTTCTGTGGATAATCTCAGAGAATATGAAGTGCGTAGGGTTTTTGTAAACTGTGTTCAATGAATCTGATCTTTTCTCTATCTATCTCTTCCCTTCTATTATCTAGAGAAGTCAGTTATCTCTCTCCCAAATTGTAGGCACGTGAGGACTCTTTCAAATATCAAATCTTCAGCACGTTTCCACGTTGACTCTTTCTTCCCCCTTCTTCTCAACTTCTCTTCCACTTCTGACGTAATTAACTTCCCCTATTCTTTAATTGATTTAGTTAAATCCATAATGTGGCAAATTTGGCCCACATCAAATATAAAAAAGATTAGCAACGAAAAATCTGTTGCTATAAACATATGATTAAAAAAATTATTAAAATATTTATAATTTAGCAACGGATTTTTCGTTGCTACATGGAATAAAAATAAATGAATAATAAAAAATATTAGCAACGGAAAATCCGTTGCTATAAACAATTGATTAAAATATTGATAAAATATTTATAATTTAACAACGAAAAATCCGTTGCTATAAATATTTAATTAAAAAATAATAGAATACTTATAATTTAACAACGAAAAATTCGTTGCTATAAATAGTTGATTAAAAATTTAATAGAATTCATATGTTCGGGGATTATATATATGATCATATGTTCGGGGATTATATAGAATTCATATTTGTATAAAATAACCTTTCATATATAAAAGCCTTGAATATTTTTATTTGATAGAAAATTTGTATTATTTATATATTATAAGGTATAACATACATTATAAATCATTAAAAGATGTGCATAACACAATAATTCCTTAAAATTCACATATATAACGCTCGAAATTCACATGTAAATACTTCAATATTAAGAGAAAAGTTTTTCATTTAACATGTAACGGTTGCATAACTTCTTAATATTTAGATATAATTCTACAAATTTAAATATAAATTCATGATATTAAAAGAAAACTTCTTAATTTAATATCTAACGGTTGCGTAACACAATAATTCCTCAGTATATAGATATAATTCTATAAATTCAAATATAAATGTTTCATATTAAGAAAATAATTCTTTATATTAAGTTATTCAACTACGATTGCTAAATAATACAATAGTTCCTCAAAATACAGATATTGTTCTACAGATGTATAAGTGAATACTTCATATTAACATAAAATTAGTTCTTTATTCAACTACCAACTAAATCTAATTATTTAATTATGTAGATATAATTCTATAAATTCAAATATAAATGTTTCATATTAAGAAAATAATTCTTTATATTAAGTTATTCAACTACGATTGCTAAATAATACAGTAGTTCCTCAAAATACAGATATTGTTCTACAGATGTATAAGTGTGATGGGGTCAAAATACGACCGTCCCATGCTAGGACACGTGGCATCACCGAGATGATGACGTCTGTCTCCCCAAGGTTGCACCCATCAGCACCCGAGCGCTAAGCCCAACGAGCGCAATCCTTCTTCGAGAGTTAAGCCCCACGAGCGCTGATACTCTCACGAACGCCATTCATACTGTATGATTGGCACGTCCACAAGCCAAGGGAGCCCTCTTCGAGCGTCACACTCCCTCAGAGTGGCCTCCCCTTCGGGCTCGTTACTTGAACTGGAGCCTTCATTCCCCCCAGCGGATATCTTGGCTTCCAGTACTCCAGGTTGTCACGAGCGTGCTCTTAAGCCCTCGTTACCAACCACCCAAATGGCTCTCTGACACATCGTACATGCCCGCGCACCTGCCACTGTTGCCAGCACCAACTTTTGGCCGCTTTTGCAGAAGATTCCTCCTAGGTTTCTCTCTCATGGCGCCACGTGTTAGGGCAACATTCGGCCAGGACCACTTGAGGCAAATGACCAAAGGGCCCTTGACCCTCAACTATAAATAGCTAAAGTCATCTTCTACACTGGTAAGCAATCTTCATCACTGAAACTGTGACTGAACCTACGTTTCTCCTTCATACCTTGAACTGACTTGAGCGTCGGAGAGCCAAACTGGGTATCACCCCCAGTTCCCCAGCTTGGCCTTCTGACTTTTATTGTGCTTGTCCCAACAGGTTGAACCCCCTTTCTCATTTCCGGCGAATCTCCGGCGGTTTCCTCCACAACTACAAATCGTAAAGTGATTGGATTCGGACCCTCACATTCTGAACCCATCAAAGTGAATACTTCATATTGGCATAAAATTAGTTTTTTATTCAACTACCAACTAAATCTAATTATTTAATTATGTAAACTTTCATCTTTTTTTTATATGTCATAAAAACTTATACTTAAGTTGATATACATTAGTTTTTTATACATACATATATATATATATATGTAATGCTTGGGGTTTATATAGAATTTAATATTGTATAATATACGAGCTCTATTATCTGTATAATATAATGTTAAATATATATTATTTAATTAAACAGAATAATATATAGTATTTAATTAAATTATTTATTATATTTAATACAAATAATCATATTTAAGTATATTTATATTTTAACAAATAACAAATACTTAACTAAGTAATTCAAGTTAGTATGAATATTTGATTGTCATTACAATATAAATAATTAAAATATGTCATATTTATTTAGTAGTATGATATATTTATTACTTAAAGTACCTACATTATAATTAAAACACAGAAGAGTATATCTAACAATGTTTAATACAATTATCTACGAATATATATGATCATATTTAATATTAAAAGAAAAATTCTTCATTTTACATCTAACGGCTGCATAACATAATAGTTCTTCAATATTTAGATATAATTCTACAAATTCAAATATAAATGTTTCATATTAATAAAATAATTCTTAATTAAGTTATTCAACTATGATTGCTAAATAATACAATATAGTTCCTCAAAATGCAGATATTGTTCTACAAATGTATAAATGAACACTTCATATAAATAACAGTTCTTTATTCAACAATCAACTAAATCTAATTATTTAGTTATGTAAAACTTTCATCCTTTTTTTTTTGTATGTCATAAAAAGTTATACTTAAATTGATATACATTAGATTTTTATGTCATAACTAAAACTTGGAATATGTAGTTAATTCATAATTAAGTAGTAAAATTTTTAATGGAATATGTATTAATATAAATAATTTTATATTTAAAAATATTTTTATTTAAACTATGATAACAAGTATTTAATTATTTATTTAAATTAGTTTATGAATATTTGATTGTTGTTAAATATAACAAAAGACATAATATTACCAATAACATAGCTTTCCAAGTTGGTTGGGACTCCAACCTTCTACATTGGAGACCCAGATTCGATTCCTGGAGGTGAGGGTTCGAACCTACGGGCTGGTGCAGTTGGGGGTGGTTCTGGGGCCTGCAAATAAAATTTTAATTTATTAATTTGAATTATTACCTTTTGCGACGGATTTTACAACGAAAATTCCGTTGCAAAAAGGAAAAAAAAAATTAATTATTGCTTGGTTTGCAACGGAAAATCCGTTGCTAAATCTGTTGCTAATAAATTCGTTGTTAAAACCGTTGCTAATATCTGTGGGTATTAATCCGTTGCTATAAATTCGTTGCTAATTCCGTTGCTAATTATTCGTTGTTAAATCCATTGCTATAGATTAGCCACGAGGGTTATGGCAACAGAAAATTTTTGTTGCTAAATCCGTTGCTAATTTGGCCTAAATCCGTTGCTATAGGACATTTTTCTAGTAGTGAACCTTTCCCAACAGAACAACACTTTTTGTCATCATCAAAAAGGGGGAGATTGTTGAACATCCATTGTTTTGATTTGATCAACAAAAAGTGTTGCATAGGAACATTCACTGGAACGAATCATTCCAGCAAATCACTCAAGGACAAATCAGCTGAAACATGCTGCACAGGTTTCAACGGATTGAATATTATTATTGAACTTAAATTAATTTGAAAAAAACTTCTTATACAGGTGTCTCCAACGGATATTTTGAGAAGCCTCACTCTCTCCCACTTGCATCTGATTTCTTAAAGACTGTACTGGTACAAACCAGTCTTGGGATATGTGCCCAGTTTGAATCTTCAAAATGGGCTTCAACGGTCATATTGATTCAAACTATAAAAGAGGATCATCTTCAACACAAGAAATTGATTTCTTTCAAGTCTTTGTTAACAACTACTTTTTTTGTGTACACCTATAGAGAATTGTGTTTGTTCTGGTGGGTAGTGTATGCGTGAAGCTTGGGAATCCCGGAGCCTGGTCTCGATTGTACCGGTGGTGTTTCCGTTGTACTCGGCGGACTCCGTCTTGTGTTGTATTTTGTAATCTTTCATATATCCAAGTAACCCATTGAAAATTCTAAGCTTAACAACCTTAGGTAGAGGATTAACCTCTTTGGCTCGTGTTTTCACAACCTTAGGGGTCAAACCTCTCTAAATATCTTATCTCTTGTTCCTTCATTTCTTTATCTTGTTTGAGACTTATTAAGCTCTTGGTTGAGCTAATTTCTGAGCTTTAGTAACTCGCTTGATCTGCATTATTTGACATCTCTGGGTTGTGAAAGAGTTACTTGAAGATACAATTATAAAGTGACTGATATATCTTGATGTAAAGCTTTGTAATATGATTGTTGTGTTGAGCTAAATCTCAGAGACACTCTGACACACTTCATCTTGTTAATTAGCTCATTTGTTGAGCTGCTGAGTTATCCAAGCTTTGTTATTATTGAACTTATCATCTATCAGATCTTGAAGCTATGAAAGTATAACTTTGATTGGTACAAAGTTTGTACCTCTAGTAATAACTGAGATTGTGAAATAGTCTTATTCAAGGCCTGGGCTTATAATGTCCGTCAAGACTTTTGTCTTGGAACTTTAAGGAGTTTTGATTTAATCCAAAATATACTTTGATACCTGTGAATGAGCTTGTTAGCTCAGTTTGTTGACTAAGCAATCACTTGTGTGAAAAGTTATAAAGATCAATTCACCCCCTCTTGATCAACAAGAAGTACAAATATATAATTTCAATGTTAATATATTTGGACCGCAAAATTAAATGAGATAATTATAAGTAATATCCATAATAATCTAGATATAATTGCTATACTTACACAAAACCCAATAATAATGCATTAATTATAAATAATTCTTATAAAAAATATATTAATTATGAAAGAAGGGGGCATTTTAGAAAGAAGTATAATTTAAATTCTTTAGATAAGATACAAGTGTAATTATGCATAGACGAAAAAATAATTTACTCGTTAAACTATGACCAAGTTTGCAATTAATTATTTAAATTTTAAAATATTTCAAAATGCCTTATAAACTATATAAAATTTCTCATATCACCATCTCTCTCTATTTTGACGCTTATTTTTTGCCAGAAATTGCTGACAAGTGACAACAGGGAAATTACTAGAAATAAGCATAAAAACGAACTAAGACGATTATATGAAAATTTTAACATAATTCAAAGGATAACTTGAAATATTTTAAAATTTGAGTAACTAATTAGAAATATGGTCATAGTTTCAAGTTATGATATACGGATACGAATAGAGAACACGGATATGACACGATACGGATACGACGACATGATTTTTTTTTTAATTTCCCACGTCAGGAATATCGGACACGATATTCGACTCAAGTGTCCAACACGACATGATACGTCACAACAAAATGTTATTAGGAGTGTCCATTCATCATAGGTTTTCGGAGTAATATATTTTTTCTTCTTATATCTAAATGTGTAGTACCTCTTTCAATTCTAATTACCCCATTTAATTATAGGGCTAACTCCGGACCCCTCCTATCCTTTGGGGTTTAATTAGTGCATTTTAGCCCCTAACATTTGAATCAATGCGATTGCAACCCTAACCTTTGTAAAATGGTACAATTAATTCCTTTCCAGTAGAATCATGAAGAATATTCCATTCAATTTTTTTTGGACGTGATATATAAGACCAAATTTGTACAAATTAGATTTCAAATGCATTAATATTATATATCAAATTAAAGATTCCGATGCAAGGAATACAATAGTTGTTTCAAAATCAAAGTCCAACAACCAATGAAAAATGAATCAACGATCAAAGATGGCTCACGATCGGGGAAACTTTGCAGGGGAATTTCGAAACTTTTGATGACCAATAGGGTCGAATGGGGTATGAGCATAATTGTTAAAGGCGAGCGCCTTGCTCGCCTCAGGCACCTCGGGCTAGAGGCGATGGCTTCTCGCCTCGTACTTGGTCAGGCGAGGCGATGTTGGAGAGGCGTCCGCCTTGAGTCGGCTGTACCGCCTCTCGCCTATTCTTCAGGCGTGCTTCAGGCACGCCTTTTGTGTACAGGACAAATTTCAGCTTTTCTTAGGTTTTTAATGTGCTTTTTTTGGGCTGATTACTAGTGGGCCTTTTTAAGTTCATAAAAAAAGAACTATGGGCCCATTATCTAAGGTAAATTTTTAATATATGTGACAAAGAAGGTAAAACCCTAAATTAAGTTTCTAACGGTAAATATCAAGAAGTGAAGAGGCGGCCTTGTCTCACGGTAAATTGAGGTTTTATACAAGTATTTATGGAGGGACAGAGGTTTTATATATCAATTATAATTTATAATATGTTTTTACACTATATTTGCATTACATATAATTTTTTAATAATTTTTTTTTATTTTATCGCCTTGTTCGACTTTTTATCGCCCGCCTCTCGCCTTGAAAATACACCCTTCGCCCGCCTCCCGCCTCTCGCCTTTAACAACTACGGGTATGAGTTTTGTTCGTCTTGAACAGAGGAACACGATTATAGTGGTTTTAACTTTTGAGTCGACATGAAGAAAGAGAAACCGACGGTCAAAGTTAAATTGGAAAGAAATATTCTCGAAATATTCCGCCGAAATTGTAACAAAAGGGGGTTAATTGTTACGTTTTACAAAGGTTAGGGAAGCAATCACATTGATTTAAAAATTAAGTTGCACAACACACTAAGCTCCAAAGTACAGGGGTGCCTCGAACTAGCCCATAATTATATATATGTTACTTAACTTGACTCACCTGTATACCAAGGCTTGGAAGCCCTTCTCACTAAGAAGTTGATGATGTTTGAGAACGTCTTGCACGTCATAATCGTATTCATGGGATAAGGAAGTGTTGCATCTTTTCCAATCAGTTATTTTCCCCTGATTTTTCATACATTTATTAGAAACAGTTTAACATTGTTTTCACGAAATAATCGCTCGTATAGGCGTATAGCCCAACAGTAATTGAACGACTAATTTCATGTACCTTTCTGACTTGAAGAGCTTCTTGGACGCTTTGATCATTTGCCCACACATAAGATGTAACATAATTATAACTCTGTGAACAACAAGACATTGCCCTTAATTAGGAGAACTCCAAGAATAAGGGGATATAGATGCATTTTCCGTAATTACAAATTTACTATAAGTTTTCAAAAAGACTCCGATCGTTTAATTATTCATGGGAAATATTTTTGTCAAATTTTTGTTATGTTCACACAAATTTCAAATGAAATTTCCGCATATTTTTCGCTGGAATATAAGAGGAATTAATTTGTAATATGTCGAACTAAAATTTGGGAATAGTAGATGTAAACTCTCTTAAAAAATTTGTTAAGACAAGGAAGGGAAGGAAGAAATTACCCGGCACGAAAGTTGCTCATGTTTGGACAAGAAGATGAGATCAATTGGATCATCTTCTATGAATAAGCTTGCTTTGTCTAATTGAACACCATTAGATTTCAGAGCCGTGAAATTGCATTTTGGCTCCAAAATGTGCCAGATGTTGACTGGATCCATGCACTGCATTTAGTGGATAAATATTGAAACTTAGTCGATTACTTGACATGTAAATGGGGAAAATAAAATAAAATTCCATCCGTATATGTACCTTATTCACAACTCCAAGAGCATAAAGGCACCGTACATTGTTGGGGTCCGGATTGACGTACTTGCCATGGCAACTGCTTCTCGCCAGCTGAAATTTGTAATTTCATCTAATCTCAGAGGTAATAATAGGGAATTACGTGAGTTTTTGATATTCCAACAAAAAGTACCTCAAAATATTCATCTGATAGGAGCGCCATTCGATGAGCATAAGGAACTCTTTCATTAATATCGGCATTTGGTTCTCTCCATGCATTGCCGATGATGTATCCCTGGGTATGAGTATATCAAAATATTTCCAAAAGATAACACAATAATGTTAAGTAATAACTCAAGATTCAAGAACATCATTTACTTGGAGGAGCATCTGTGGCTTCAATCCTGCTTCATTACCTGGATTATCATAAAATCACTCTTTTCCATTTGGTGAGGAAATAACTGTAACAATCCTAAGATTATTTATTAATTACCTTAAATCTAACCTTTTGCTATTTCCAGAGCGAGCAGTGGCACAATTTTGCCTCCATATGAGTCACCACCAATATACAGAGGATTCTTCAAAAACTTTGGGTGATTCATCAACCACTGAAATGATATCATATTTAACCTACTCGTTGAATTAAAATTAGGGAAACCCCCAGAAGTTTGATCTAATAATAAAAAAGAAATCTTCTAATTGAGAAATTACAAAAAAACAACCCCAGGTTGTTCAAGAGTTACGAAAATCACATTGAAAATTACAAATTACAAATAACGCCCAGCTGGGTGTGTTCTCTGTAATTCCTAGGTTATAATTTAGGGGGGTATTCGTAATTATTTTAAGAACATTTCTTTCTATTCCCTTCCAATCTTGTTTCAAGTTTACCTTTCTCAAAAACAAGTGATCATAGTCTGTTTTTTTAGTGTCAGAGTTGATGTAACCTTGCGCCATGGTGGCATAGGAGAATCCAGTTCCAGCAGGGGAGTCTATGAAAATAATGTTAGCAATCTGGAACATGTTGTATATATCATGTTATTGTATCATTGCAAAGTATGAAAGCAGACACTGGAAATTAAGCAAGAAAGAAGAGCAGTATCAAGCGAACCTTAGTCCATGAATATGGGTTTATAACCAAGGAAGGTAAGCTTCCATCAAAATCAAATGCTGCTAAATCAAAAGCCAATGGACCTACATATAATCAGAGTAGCTTAAGCACAACTTTTTGGTAAAATTTCAACCACAGTCCACAGACGTAAATTTTGAGAGAGAGAGAGAGTAAGCTACCAATTTGATAGACGAGGCTGGTAAAACCAGAGCAGCCGGGTCCCCCAGTGATCCACAGCAGCAGAGGATCTCTCTCCGGGTTCTTCTCCGATTCGAAGAAGTAATAAAACAACTGCACTTCATCATCGTTTTCGCCCACGCCAATATATCTACTCATCATAATAGTTATATATAAGACACACACACACACAACTCCCAAGAACTACCATTTTCCAAAATACTGAAGATAGCCAAGTTACAAACAAGGATAATTGAGAAATCAATAACAATCCTCATACCCAGTTTCTAGCTTGAAAGGTAGAGGCCCGGGATAGCCCGGGAGAGTCTTGATAATCGACTGCGATCTTCCAGTATTCATGAATACAAGAACAAGAAACCAAACAACCAAATGGCACAACATAAGCTTCATGACTCTCACCATACTTTCTTCACTGATGATTGGTTAAATCACTTGAGATTTACAAAAGAGTGGCTCAATATATTACTTATATATATCATGATTACTTATATATTACTTATATATAGCCTGAGAATACCAAGTCATGGTTATATCCAGATCGAAGGCGACATGAGTGGCTCAATATATTACTTATATATGGCCTGAGAAAACCAAGTCATGGTTATATCCAGATTGAAGGCGACATGAGTGGCTCAATACAGGGGTGGAGCCAATTAAGGCCTCCCTTCCCCTCCCCTCAACCCCCACCCCCATCCCACTAATTAATTCCCTCAAAATAATTTTATAAAATATAAAAATATATTAAATTAATTAATTAATTCTTTTTAAAAGTATAAAATTTACTAGCTATTATATATAATAAATGTTATATGTATATATTATATTAGATATAACTCAAGTTTCGCTCAAATATGAAAATAATTAAAAGTGTGAATTTTTTGTTGTGATGCGCCGAATACTTTAAGAAAAAATCAATGTATTGTGTTTTTATGTAAGGAAAAATTAGTTTAATGTATCTTATTGTATAAATAATGTCCAAAAAAAAAAAATGTATCATATAATATTGGAGAGATAAAAGACATCATATATCACGTAGGTAATTCTAATCAAAACCTAACTCTGTCAAATTATATCACAAAAAAACAATTCTAATTTTTAATACAAATTATTTTAATAAAATGTTGTGAATTCGAATTTTAATTTCGAATACAAAAGACTGAATAGTTTTTTTTATCCAACTATTTATACTTTAACTTAACTATAATTTACCGAAATGATTAATTACTACACTCGATAGTGGATATTATAATCCCAAAATAAATATTAATTTTTTTCTTTAATAAGCGACCTATCTGTACGTGAAAACTTTAGTTTGAGAAAAAATGGTGGGAGTAAATAGAAGGGAACACAAATCGTCGAAAATAGTTATCATCTATGAGTTCTGATGTGTTTAATCAATTTCAAATTATTATTATTTTTAATATATTGAGGTCTAGGAATTTCAGCCCCCGCTGATTATAAATCCTGGATCCGCCCTTGGCTCAATATATTACTTATATATAGCCTGTGAAAACCTGTGACACCCCGACTTTCAGACAGTACAGGTATGACGTATGTGCGCGATTTACATTATTTAAATTCATATTCTTTATTCTTTTAATTCTTATTTTAAATATTTCTTATGAATTTGAATGATTTTATTTGAATACGTACGCAATTTGTTATGGTTTGATTCGTTTATGCTTGATTTGAATTCGGAATTCTACGTTGTTTTATATGTTTTCGAGTTTAATTGTTGAGCTTTTGAATTAGTTGTTTCGTTTGGAACCTAAAGGAGGCTAAAACGCTTTTAGCGCACCTTGGGTTCCGATGTGTGTAACTTGAGCTCGGGAATTCGGATTCGAATTCCGTCACTACCCTCGTTTCGGCGATTCGGGTTCGATGGACTAAGCCTCATAACCTTTTAAGCCCATTTGATACTCCGAAGTTCGACCCGAAACTTACCTCGCTCCTATATGACTACCTTTCACCTAATTGCACTTTAGTCCCTTAATTCTTGACATATTACTCTCCACCTTGGCCCTACAACCCACCAACACCATACACTATCAGCTCTCCCCTCCCATTCTCGGTTGAACAAGGAAAAGAGAGAAAAAGGTGCAGCAACTTTGGAGTTTAAACCCTTCAACCCGTCACTATTCATTCCAAGGAGAGATTGAGCTCTAATCTCCATTTTCTTCCAACATCTTCAAGGGGTAAGCTAGTATATGATATGTACATGAGTATATGGTCATTTTAAGCTATTAATTTCATACTTTGAGCTAGGTTTGGTGAGTATATGGGTTATAACTTGTGATATGAGGGTTTGATGATCTTATACATTTCATGGAGTTAGGCCTTGATTTGAAGTTGTGTTTATGATCCCTTATGACTCTAATTTGATTATATGATTCCCCTTTTGGTTATGGTTGAGCATGGTGAAGTTTACCATTAATGGAATTCAAATTCTTGCATGAGAACTTCTTGAACATGAGAATTCTTACATGTTGATCATGAAGTGATTTGTCTTGGTTTGCTTGAGTTTTGTGGCTTTAATTTGTTGTTTGATGTTGTTGCGTGCTTGCTCTGCTTCTTCCTCTGTTTTTTTTTGGCGCAGAGTACTGTAGCTGCTGTATTTATTTTTCGAAGACGAAAGGCCAACACGGCCGTGTCAGCTTTGTACATGTTTTGGACACGACCGTGTCAGCCTCTCGACTTGGAGCAAATTACTTTTATAAAATCGGACACGGCCGTGTCCATTTTGAACTAAAACTCAACACGGCCGTGTCAGCGGCTCGAATTAAGCTCTTGAATTAATTTTAATCGGACACGGCCGTGTCCATTTTAAACTAAAATACAACACGACCGTGTTATTTGAAAATATGGCGGCGGCAATTGCTCGTTTTATCGTTTTGTTGTTTTCTTTGCACCTTCTTTCTTCTTTTATGACTCATATGCAATGTTAGCTTATTATAGTACGCGTTATATGCATTTTTTTGAATTTATGACCTTATTTGATATGAATTGTATGAAAAAGAATTGGTAGGATTTATTGGGCATGTTTATGCATTTCATTTGCATTCTTTGCATTCATAAGCATTGCCGAGCGTCTATTTGGTTCATATTTGAGTCTAAGTCTTGGGTCTTGCTTTCTTGTGTGTTTCAGAGCCTCTTCCAGTCGTGCAAGGGCCCGAAGCTTAGGTGGTTGGTTGCCGTTTCGAACCTACCTTTTGTTTCTTTTGTTAAGGTGAGGTTAGGAAGTTTATTAGCTAAATACCCTATGGCCTATGATGTGATGTGTAACACCCCGCACGTGAGGCGCCACATCCCCCGCAGTATGACCCGACACGTGTACGAAATGGAAGGTCCGCACACGCACCAAGTCACAGCGAAAGGGTGATAAACAAAAACACACGCACTAGCTAGGCGGTATCTAACCCTGTACAAAAGAAAATATGCAAAACATGACAGCGGAAGTAGCACGAAATGCCAACTTACAAAAACTTTCATACGTTAAACATATTGAGCAATACAGAGATCAAAATCATCTACACGGGTTCAACTAATCTATCGAACCTGTCCTATCCTGTCCCGAACAATCATACACAAAACGGGTTCAACTAATCCAAGCACCTGTCCTAACCTATCCCGAATTCCAAACATTCAATTCATAGATTCCAACCTGCACAGAACATATCTTATACAAAAGTTACGAATCATAAATCAGAATAAAATACTTAACAAACTTAGACGAACAGACACAGACTCAAAAGATACGACACACCGCCGCCTAGCACGAACTCCAACGACCTGAACCTGCAACTAAAAACATAAACGGGGAGGGGTCAGTCCAAAGACTGAGCGAGGGGCTACCCACACACACCTACATATAAATAGAGCATAACACGTAGAAGAAGCAACGTTCGTGAACCCGGGGTTAGTTTTTGCATGCCAAAATAGTTTCCCGTGATAGTAAATATATAGGGTGACTTATCAAAACATAACGAACAAAATTTAGCTTAAGCATATCTCAAAACATACGTTCAGCTCATGCAGACTTAGCACACGTATCAAAACATAACTTATTAGTTTAATAACAAAAATCCAATTTTATCTTGACTTAAGAGTCTACCCCCGTTTCACGAACTTATAACCGACAGACATAACGAAACTCGGCGGGTACGAATCACATCTCCAAACTTCCAGAAACAAAGGGACAAAACAAAGCAAAACAAAACAAGTTCCAACCTGCATACCGGGTGATAGAAGGGTTGACGGCCCTAACTATCCAAAAATCACACGAGACAAGGCTTAATCACGGCCTTGAAACCTTCGACGGTTGCTTCCGCCGGCTCAAGAGAAACACCCTTCCCCAAACCTCCCGAGGTTAGGTGAGACTCTCAAAAGGAAAATGTTGATGGAAGAGCTCGGCGACCCCACGGCCGACCCGAGGTTACCATGCCATTCTCTGGGGCCCAAACACACAGACAAACAGACATATATCAGAAACTTAACCCGCCACACACACAGACAGACATACTTATCTCATGCATATCGTACTTATCATATCGTACGTACATATCACGCAGACTGACCTCGAAATCATAACATATCAAAGCTAAGCATACATAGGCTCGTACATAGCGTTTCTTACTTTCAAACTTATGACAAAACCATCAAAGTACATATTTCACACATATCTACGTATATACAAGGCTTATAAACCGCACACATTCGAAAACGGGCACATTGCAATAGGGTATAACTATATCCTAACCTCACCTGGCACCAAACACAGCCGAAGACACAGCAGATGGTTCACCCCGGAACCTGCACGACTCACTTGTCACCACACAAAACACAACACACGACTTAGACCCAGACTTAAACAACCCCAAAGAGACGCACGGAAAATGCAATCACACAAGCAGGGATCAAATGCCTAGCAATTATTTGCAGAAGAAACATTACATAATTTAATCAGATCATATTATTCATTTATCACACAAACAATTCATGGATCGTATAACAAATTTAATTAACAAAGTTTACTTAATCCCTTTCATGCAAATTCACGTAGCACCTTTCATACAATTGACACATATTAATAAATCAAATAAATCATAATAGCATGCTTCCTAATTCATACAAATTTCACGAGGTTACCAATCAAATTCTAACCCTACTCAATTCATACAATTCATATTTTACATATTCAATTCATGTATTACATATTAGATCTAAATTCAATTTAGGTAATTAAACTTTAATTGCAAAAGTCTCAAATTAATCATCCAAGGCATGCTAATTCAACTTTTACTTAAATCAAAATTAGCTTAATCGTTTTCAAATGATAAGGTTCAATTAATTCAAGTTATATAAATATGTATTTTCTAAAATTACATAAACACCCCTTGTACAGGAATTATACCCAAATGGCATGAAACGAAACTAGTATCAACAACAATTCATAAATTTATACATTCATAATTCATTACATATTTTCTAATATCAAGCAATGCATATTCATCAATTTATCGAACATAAAAGTACGAATTACATTTTAAACAATTAACAACTAATACAATTTTGGCATAACGGGGTTCAAATTACAATTCAGAGCATCAATGCATATCACATTTCATTAAATGTAAGATTTCGTATACATCAGAGTTCATATAAATCGATAAGTCAAGCAAATCGCAATTAAATTACAATTAGAACAAATAATTAAATATTCACAATTACACAAATAAATTCACAGAAAATAAACCGAGTGTCCGATTAACGAACGGAAAGCGACAACGGACTCACCATAACGAGACGGACATTCTGTCCGAAACCCGCCGGATCGCCGCCACCGGAGCCGCCGGAACAGTGGCGCGCCGCTGCTCGGCCGCCGCCGGAGCATGCCGAAAAAATCCCAAAAATTCCTCGTCCTCAATCCAATTCCTCGATCAATATCTACAAATTCCAAGCCAATTGTCTCAAATTTCAAATCCAAGAATACGAAAACCCTAAAATCTTCAAACTTCAATTACTTTCAAACCGGTGAACCAAAATGAGATCCGAAAGAGGCATCGGCTTACCCGTGACGAGCTTTACGAAAGCCCTAAGGTAGCTCGCCGGAAAAATCCCCAGAGGTGGCGCCACTGTTGAACCGCCGCTGTGCCACCGCAATCCGTCGCCAATCGGCCAAATCTGGAGTCGCGTGATAAAAGGCCACTAGTTCTCGTCGTTCCGAAAAGCTTTCGTGAAGGGCCCGAGACCAAAAGATGGCCGGAAAAGGCCCCAGTTGGCCTTTGAAGTTTCTGCCGCCACATACCTCCCCGGAACCACCACCTATGGCTAGAATTGGGTGAAAACGATGCCGGAAATGAACTCAGGGTAGTCGAAAACCTTGGAAAGCACTAGCCTTGGTCCGAAAAAGCCGCCGGAAGGCTGCGAAACCCGCAGCTACAGTGCCATGCCACCGCCGCCGCGAGCTTCGGCCGGGGCGTGCGGCCCAACCGCCGCCCCGATGGCGGCGCCGCCTACGTCAGAAGAAATGCCGGGAAGCCTTCTCCATGGGTCTGGGGCGCGTGTCGCCGGAGGATCGTCGGAACCCGCCGCGAAAGGGCGGCGAAGTGGCGGCTCCGTCACCTCCTCCAGCCGCGACTGAAAATCACCGATAACTCCGCCGTCGGTCGTCGGTTGGTCGTGTTCTTGGTACGGTTGTGACCGCGTCGTCGAGCTCATCGAAATGGACTATTGGATCATCGAATTCCGTCGAGAAACGAGCGAGTTCCGGGTTATGTGTGAAACCACACCGTGAGTGTGTGTGAACAGTGAAAATCGCGGGAGAGAGGGAGAGAGCTGAAGTCTGCTGCGTTTGGCACGAAATACGGGGATCCGGGTATATATCTCGGGTCCTCGTACGTGAAAACGATCGGAAGAACGGGCTAACGAAGTCGGAATGGGGCAAACCCAGAGTCTACGGACTCGTCTCGATGCCCCGAACGCGTTGAAGGAGTCAAAAAGGTCGAAAACTCGATCGAACGAGAAATGACCGAAAACCCCCTAAAAAGAGAAAATTACAAAGGGGCTCCTAAACTCTAAAAGAGTTCAAAATAGGGCCACGAAAAACATAAAATCACATAATTAAACACATAAAAAGGTTGAAACGTGGCGTACCTTATAAGTCGGACGAACGGGATGTTACATGATGAATTTTCACTTGAATGCGGATATGGTACCTATATCTAGATACAAGTGCTTAAATTATGTTTATGATCTTGTGGAATAATTTGGATCTTATAGAAACAATATATGTAAAAGCATATATAAGCTTAAGTTTGAATCTCTTTTAGTACGTTTTGTTATGGTGAGCGAGTTGTGCCCTGAAAGATTGGAATTTGGTTTGATTTGGTTTGTGGGCCCTGGAGACGTGGGTAAGGGAGACCCGGGACGACCACGGGGTCGCCGGTTATGACCCCTGTGCACGTGCTCGTTTGAGATATTCACGTGCGACCTATGGAGGTTGGGAAGACGGGATATCTTGAGCCCTCGGTGGATAACCGGAGAAGGCATATCGTGGGTTAGCTACGCCGTATGTATTTGGTAATGTAGGTGCTAGGGTTTGATTCCCGATACACCATGGATGTGAGTTTGGAATTGTGATTTGAATTCGATTTGATATGTATTTTTGAAGAAGTAAGGGATAGTCCGTTCTCGCCGGGCTTTTATTTATGTTATGTCTGATAAAGTATGAATCGAGATAGGTTTTCTTTTATACTTTATATTAGCTTTGTCAAATGGTTTTGTGTACAAAACCCTAGCCTCGATTCATGACTCTCACTTTTGATCTATGCTTTGCTTTATAAGTATTTAGGCGTGGGCGTGCGCTAAGCCCCTCACTCAGTCGAGTTGTGAGACTGACCCTCTCCTTTCCCTTTCAGGTGTGCCGAGCTCGGCTGGGAAGTGCGTCGAGTCGAGTCGTACTTAGTCGTTTAGGTCGAGTTGCATTTCATATTTACCGCTTTGACACTTTATTATGAGCTATAGTTGTTAAATTTGAACTCTTGTATGAATTATAACTTTGGAACTTGAATTCTTGCATCTATGTTGGGCTGATAAGCCACGGTACATATATATAGTTGTTACCTTTTGCATGAGCTCGTTTGGATCCTGTTTACTGCTCCCGCATATGTGTTTTGTGTTTTTGCGCGCTCTGTTCGAGTTTTAGCCCCACTTAGCCTAGCGTGTGAGTGTAGGTTCCCGTTCGCTTGGACTCGGGCTCATGTATGGAAATCCATTTCATATGTGGGTTCGGGTTTAGGTGCGGGGGATGTGGTGGCCCACTGTTCCGGGCGCTACAAAACCAAATCATGATTATATCCAGATTGAAGGCGACATAAATTGTTTAATTTAGAAAGAGTGTGTTCGCATAAAAATAATAAACAACACACAAGTCCACATGTGACAATTGTAGATTAGGCAAGCAAATGTCGTATCCACAGAAACTACTAAATTATAGTGCTAAATACCTACATAATTTTCTCTAATTGAATTCTAACCAAACAATTAAATAAGGAGGCTAATAAAAGCTAAATTAACAATGCAGTAACAACAAAATGCCAACAATTATGAGTTAAACTGGATCACAACTTCACTCGACTCATACTCAACTCTCATTCACCATATTCAATCCTCGTGTTGGGTTTTGAAAGACTAGAGAACAATACTGTCTCTAAGCTTCTGTCGAAGTCATATAAACCTATATTTAGCTAACGATTCTTATATGTCTATGGTAACCAATCAACTAAATATGATTTAATTCCCGCTCCTACGTCAATACAAGGCTAGCAAGTATGTGTCTATCTTACTAACAAATCAATTAATCAATTCTTAATTAATTGAACATGTATCGTTTAATTCTCATTCGACATTAACCTTTTTTCATCAATACTCAGTTAATTATCTCTCAAAATAATCGATGGCTAGTCAATTATCACAACAAAACCTAAATTAAACAATAAAAAACAACACGAATCATGAATACAACAAATGACTTTAAATTACGAGTCAAGATTCATTGCAATCCAAAAGAAAACTTAACTAAACATACTAAACATGCTAAAATCCATCAACATGATTAAATTCATTGTTACAACCAAATAAGAAAAGAAAGAGAGAAAGAAAAACTCTTTGACGCGAGACGTTCCCGAATTAATCCTCGTTCTTCCTCCAAAATTCTTGCTCCAATGATTCTTCCAAGTTATGATGCTAAAAGCTAGAGAACTAAACCTAAGAATATGAATGAAAAGTGATAAATGAATTTTTAGATCTGAGTTTTTGCCTCTAAAAAATGTGCATCCCCTCTAACAACCGCTCAAGTAACTTCCCCATTAGTTAAAAACCATCAGTTGAGTAGGTACTCAAAATTCTTTGCGCACGAACTAAAAAGTACAGGGGAGTTTTCTGCAGAATTCTGTCCTTTGAGTTTATACGTCAAATTGCTTGAGTAGATACCCAAAAGTACAGGAAATTTCTTCGGAATTTGTCTCTTGAGTAGTTTCGCCAACTTATTCATGCAGATACTCGAATTTTTCACCTTTTTAAGTGCTTGGATATTTTTCCTCCTCTTTCCTACAATTAAACCAATTGATTTATTAAGCTCAAATTTTAGCACAAAAGAGTTAAAAAATATGATATAAGTCCTATTAATATCACCAATTAAATCATGAAAATCCGGACTTGTTAGAGTGGTTACGGTAGATAAGTTCACTTTCGAGATTAAAGGTTAAATATTGAGTGGTTGGCCATTGGTTACGGTAGATAAGTTCACTTTTGAGATTAAAGGTTAAATATTGAGTGGTTGGCCACTGGTTATTAATTATTCAACGGGTAATGTAGGATAAATCCCCACTTGGGTATCATATTTTTACTTAACTCCCTAATTGAACATCAAATTTTTATTTTACTCCCCACGTCTAGTACGAATATGATATAATGCAATATTTATATCCTATTACGTTGTATAAATTTTCACCACTCTCAAAATATGTTGTATAATTTTCACATAATGTAGTACTTAAACGTCCTAATGCAGTATTTATATCCTATTATGTAACATAAATTTTCGGGGAGTAAAGTAAAAAATCTCCAAACTGATGGGGAGTTATTTGCAACTGCCCCATTCTTCAATCGCATGCCGCACGTGATATTATAAAAGTGAAAAAAAAAAAAGCACACACACAAACACAAACTATTGAATCATATAATTCTTGATTTTACTAACTTCGATAATTAATATTGAGTCCACTCTTCACATAGTCGTATTAAGTAGTGTTGACATTTAGATATTTATGTAAATCGTGCTTCTTGTTTCGGCACTTTCACATTATACACTTAGATACGTCACGGAGTAAGTTTAGAATTTTTTTATTTTTATTTTTTATTTTATAGCCATTTACATGGGCATCAGATCAAATTATTAAGGCGTAAAGCTCTCCATATTAAATAGTAATTGCATTCCCAAAGGTTGAGAGTTGAGACTTTTGGTTCTAGAGAGTTCGATAAACATGTTGGTAGTGGAACCGACAGTGACCACTATATTTGCTTGGTGATGTACAGTTCTTAATTCAACTTATTGCATGAGCAATACAACTTTCTCCCAATTTATCCCTCTACATTCTCTGTTTAACATGTATGCTGGAGGATAGGAGGAGAAATTTACATACCGTAAAATGCGGTGTCGCCTGGACTCTTGAGTCAGGGGTCATATCGTAAATAGATATAATTTTTATTTACTAATTATGCGACCCTCTAATTTATAGGTGGTTCTGCAATTGGTCGTACACAGGAGATGAGACAATGATCGCACTAGATATAATGCATTTATTGTTGATTGGATTGTTACATTCACAATCTTCATGAGATGAGATTATGATTATAGTAATTTGGACAAAAATCTTGTTATTTATGTTTACTAATCACCAACTAAGTATAATACACTTAATTTAGAATTAAATTATTACATTCGCCATCCTTCATTAAGAGTGAAGTTTGGGGAAAATGCAAAAGGGGGATACCAACTGAATCCTAAAGGAAGGATTGTACTTACTTTTGCATAGCGAGCAAGACAGGATATTTTTGGCTTTGACGTTCATTGAAATCAGTTTTTTTCCCTCAAAGGTATACTCATGTCATTCATTATGAACATTTGTTCCGCCTTCAGTTTTCATAGGAATTTTAGCACCATCGGTTATAATTTCCCAAAGACCAAAGTCAATGGAGATGAAATATTCCGAGGCAATTTATTTCCGAGGGAAAACTTGGCAGCTAACCTTGGCACTAACATTTCCGAGGGATTTCCGAGGGAATATTCCCTCGGAAATTTATTTGGCGAATTCCCTCGGAATTCCCTCGGAAGTCGCCTGTTTTCTTGTTGTGATATCGTAAAATACGGTGGCGCTTGGACTCTTGAGTCAGGGGTCATATTGTAAATAGATATAATTTTGATTTACTAATCATGCAACCCTCTAATTTATAGGTGGTTGTGCAATTAGTCGTACACATGAGACGAGACAATGATCGCACTAGATATAATGCACTTATTGTAGATTGGATTATTACATTCACAACCTTCCTGAGATGAGATAATGATTCTAGTAATTTGGACAATAATCATGTTATTTATGTTTACTAATCACCAGCTAAGTATAATACACTTATTCTAAATTGAATTATTACATTCGCCACCCTTTGTTAAGAGTGAAGTTTGGGGAAAATGCAAAAGGGGATACCAACTGAATCCTAAAGGAAGGATTGTACTTACTTTTGCATAGCGAGCAAGACAGGATATTTTTTGCTTTGACGTTCATTGAAATCAGTTTTTTTCCCTCAAAGGTATACTCATGTCATTCATTATGAACATTTGTTCCGCCTTCAGTTTTCATAGGAATTTTAGCACCATCGGTTATAATTTCCCAAAGACCAAAGTCAATGGAGATGAAATACTCCTCAATACGGTTTTTTCATGTGGCATAGTTAGTGCCATCAAGTAGCGGAGGGCAAGTATGTGAAACCCCCTCAGAATATGTTTCATTTTGAGCTTCCATAGGATCGTTTTACTCTTGGATGTTAAGCCAAAAGACAAAGACCACAAGCTCTGGTACCACTTGCTGAAGAAGAGAGGGGGGGGGGGGGTGAATTGTTCTTTTAACACTTAATCGCAGCCTTATACAGATTCTCAAAGACTCAAACTTGAGTCCAAATGTTCATGCAATAAGCTGCACACTTTTCTTTGAAGTTCAAGTCTTATAATCAGGTTAGATAAGACCAATTCACCTCAGAAGCTCAATCTTTGAACTTTAACCAAGTTCAGTCAATGTATATTAGATGAGAAGCTATATCAGCTTACTTATCAAGCTCAAACATCAACAATAAAGTCTCAAATAGATCATGTGCAATAAGTAACAAAGAGACAAGAGGTTTTGAGAGGTTTAGCCCTCAAGACTATGTAAAACACAAGGCTAAAGAATTAATCCTCTACCTAATGTCAAACTTAGGATTTTTGAAGCCAACACTTTATTAGGAGTCATCTAGTACTAGTTATTACAAAAACTGGTACAAATCAAACTAACTCCTCGACTCTTAAGCTTTTTCACCAATGGCTACCTACCAGAGAATACACACAATCTCTATGAGGTCTACACACAAAGTTGCTGTGAAAGGGAATTTGAAAAGAATCACTTATTTAGCTACATCTTGAGCTCTATTTATAAGTCCATCACATAGTCGTTGCACTTTGTAATTTGAATCCCTATTTGGTGAGGTTTTTAAGGCCAACTTCCAACAGCTGTATTTTCCTTGCAGCTGACTTCAAAAAGACAAAACTAACCTTGTAGTTTTAATCATACAAAAGTATGGTTAGAGAAGTGATAAAACCTACATGATATATTATGAAAGAATATATAAGTATAAGACCCTATTTTGTCAATCATCAAAATAACCAGGTGTTTGTTCTACTATGGTTTGAAGAGATCTATCATATACTTTAGTTGTTTTCCAAAGATTTCAGTCCACCACCTATCTTCTGCAAAATTATACTTTTTGTCACTGCATTCAAAACAATGGATTTCAAAGACTAATAATAATATATAACATAATTAATACATAGACTTAAGTACAGGTCTCATTATTATATTTAAAGGTTAAACTTAATACTGTAAATAATTATATTTTAATAATTCAATTATTAAAAATATTTAGACATACCTTCTACTGTACAAGGCACATTGTTTTCACTGTATATTTAAATGTGCGGTACCTCTTGAATTCTAATTACCCAGTTTATTATATATGTGTTAATTAACATGACTTACCCGTATGCCAAGGCTCGAAAGCCTATCTGAATAAGAAGTTGAGATGTTTGAGAACGTCTTGTACATCATAATCGTATTCATTGGGTAAGGACTATGATGCATGGACACGGACACGGCGACACGGATTCGACACGACACGAACACGGCGACACAATTTTTTTGAAAAATTTAGGACACGACACGGCTCCGACACGGCTATATTATATATAAATAAATAAATTATATATATATATATATATTTATTTATATAAAATAAAATATTATAAAAGTATTTAATATTACAAACTTAAATAACATATATTATTTTCCAATTCAACATTAAAATCATTAAAAATAAAATTAATACATTTTATATATAATAATATTATGAAAAAACTGAATTTAAATTAATATTAAACTTTTTTTAGCAATTTTATATAATAATAATTATTTTTTTAAAAAATATACCCTCAAATATTCAGGAAATATAAATTAAAAATTAATTTTTTTTTGAATTTTTCGTGTCGCCGTGTCGGACACTTCTTAAGCCGTGTCCGAGCCGTGTCGGATATTTCTTAAGCCGTGTCGGACACGTGTCCGCGCCGTGTCCGAGCCGTGTCGGATATTTCTTAAGCCGTGTCGGACACGTGTCCGCGCCGTGTCCGAGCCGTGTCCCCAGGTGTCGAAATTTTTTTTTAATTTTTGGACATATTTTGCCGTGTCGGAGCCGTGTCCGTGTCCGACACTGCACGGGGTAAATTTTCGGAGTGTCCGTGCATTAGAGGGTAAGGAAGTATTGCATCTTCTTCTGTCAGTTATTTTTCCTTGATTTTCCGTACTTTTACATTACGACCAGATATTAATGTTGTTTTCACGATATAGACCCTCGTATAACACAACACTTAAACTACGTACGAGTTTCATGTACCTTGCTGACGTGAAGAGATTTGATGGTTGTCAAATTCAACAAATAAAATTCCTAAACTATCAAAGAAAATAAATTAAGTATAGTGATAAAGGGTCGATCGCTCAAAAATTGGATGATTTTGTAAATTTTCAATAGTCAAGCAAACAAATTAATAAAAACAAAGAGGGAGAGGTAATGTAAATAACTAAAGTACAAGAAAATTAAATAATAAACTAACTAAAAAATATAAACTTAAAGTAATTAGAAAATAAAACTCTAGTCAAGTTATTCATATGATTAATGCTAGCAATTCGATCACTGGTACAATAATAAACCTTAAATCTATTGATATATAGATTGGCTATGGTGTCAATAAGCTCTGAGTACTTACTTAATCCTTTCTTAATTATTCGATGATTATATAAGATCACTACTCGCTTTCTAATCGCAAAACAGCCTTAAAGATACGTTCTCAATCACGAAAAGGATACTGATCCTACCCAACAAACTTGCAAGTTCGAATTGTTTAGACCATCACACATGTATCTCATCGACATTCGAACAAACAAAATTAAGCTCTTAGTGGTGTTGACTCTTAGCACAATTAAGATGACAATTATGGATCAAATTAAATTATGCAGTCGCACAGGCAAGCCTCGTGATAGTAGATTGATCAGATAAATTATCTCCTAACAAACCCGTAATAATCAATTTCGGATGCATGCATACATCAAGGATTGAAGCCTATGACAAAGCGATTAAAACTTACGAATCATAGCATGAATCAAACAAATTCGTTCTTACAAAAATATCTAGCTACAAACGATTCCAAGAACAGAAATTGTAGCGCCTCCCCCAGCATTACAACCCCCGCACAGCAATACTCCCCGAGTGGGTGTTAGCACTCGAGAAATACTACAGCGAACGGTCTATATAATACTTAAATAAAGTGCCCGGCATAGTGCAGCAGAAGATAGGGAAATTTAAACTTTGCATGTAAACAGAGGCGCTAACACACATAAAGAACAAGTGCTATTATTATTAACAGAAGTAATTCACATAAAGGGGAGTATAACATGACGGCATACTGGTGTAAAACATGAGGATAGCTTATTTAAAATCTAAACATGATCAGAACTATGTGTCCTTAGAATCAGTTCTGGCCTACTATGCATGACATCTTAATGCTTCAAGATAACTCTAGATGTCGTTCCCTTGATTCCTGAAACTATGTATTTTAAAATAGGCAAGGGGTTAGTCAAAGTGACTAAGTAAATGTGGATAATATCTTATAGATATACGTGTGTGTATATATATATATATATATATATATATATAGAATCAAGAAGATCTTGATCTAAAGTAATAGCAATATAATCCGGTTCATGATAGATTTTTGAAATAATAGGGATAGGGAGGGGAAATTTGGAAAAGTTTGTGAAAACATGAACCTTTTGTAATAAAAGTTTTAATGCCCGTAACCTAGGCCTCTCCATCCGTAACTCCTTAAAATTTGGTAAAAACAATAACGACGCTGATCATGGTACCGATACTTTAATAAAACTAATATGATAACACCTCCGCTACTCCTTGGTGTCATACAGGGGAGCTACCCCTAGGGACGATAAACAATAATCGGGAAGTAGTGTTCCCTGGGAGGTTGTCTCTCGCATCTCTTGGCGTGGAGTAACTAACCTCCAATTAAATCACTTCCAAGAGCTGGTGGCAGTCCGTACAATAACAACCCTTGTCCCGATACCTTCCGGGTGGTTATTTGATACGGCTACAATCGGGGCCCATAATAATAACAAGGATAAAATAGTTTGCTTGCTTGCCAGGAATCAATGTTTTGATAAAGTGGACTTAAAGTATATAGTGTCCTAATAAAACGTTGATTCTGGAACAAAAGTATTTTTCCCTTTAAAAAGGGATATGGTATATAGTATTATGTATATAGGGTAATAAATCATAAATAATAGGTAAGCTTTGAAAATAATTTTATATAGATAAATATGTATAGCATGATTATATTCCAGTTGAAAACATTTTAACCCTCACCTAATACCGGTAGTCAGACCGTGTGGATTCCATTGTTTGGTCCTAATTTCGCCTGAAAGTATTAACTACTACAGGTTCAGGACTAAGTTTCTTATTATTCTAATCAATTAAGCACATAAAATACATAGTGTTCACACTTAACAAAGTAACACGTTAGAAAAACCCAGTAAACCCTAATTTAACTGTTTAATCGGATCTTCCTTAATCACATAGTGTTTGTGAATTCTTTAGCTAACCAAATATTTATTAATCAAATTATGATCCTAATTATGAGTTTGAAATGATAAATCAAAGCTAATTTGACAATTTTTGGCATGATTTGGAAAAAGTTTGCAAAATCGCCGATTTCGAAAAATTAGGATAAAAATCCTTCTTTAAATTTTCAAAAATTCAATTTATAATTATTTTTAAGTGAAATCTGAATTATTTAAGTAAAATGTTGACCAAAAGTCAAAATTACTATTGAAAACATTTACTATTTGATTTTCTAAGAATTACACGCTTTGTGACATAAAATTAAACACATACATTCACACATTGCCATACGTGAACATATATTTGTCCAAGAACATGTTCTTAGACTTATTTATGTGTTCATATAAGTTCATGATCATGTCTAACAAATTTTATATTCAAAACATGTAATTAAACTTAAAATGTAGCACTTTATGTAACTTTATTCATAAAATAATTCTAAATAAATTCTTCTAGGCATGAATTAAATCAAATAAGATTATGAATATTTAAAGTTATAATGACATTATATCATATCATAAATCATGCATTTAATTAATTAAAATTCATATATGTAACAACATTTTCATAAAACTAGTAAATATGCATATAATTCATAAATAAAATTCCTAAAGGCATAAATTAAATAAGTCAAAGAATGCTATATTCATAATACCCTAAGAACATATCATAAAGCATGAAATAATAAAAGTAAATGACTCATACCTTAGAGAGACTGAGGGAGTTCGAACCTAAGGGAGAAAGAGTGAAGAAATTGTGTGGTCTTGGAAATGAATTGTGGAGAGGTATTCAATTTATAGGTATGGTTTTGGGACCTAGAGGGTATTTTTGAATAGTTAGGGGTAGGGTAGCTAGGTGTATTCTTGTATAGTATTTAGGTGTATACTTAGGTGTTTATGTGATGTAAGGGCTTAGGTATAAATGTATGACTTCATAAATGCATCATAAATACATTAAATAAAATTAATTCAAAAATAGGTAGAAAATAATACTTAAAATTTTCATGAATCTCTAGGTTAGAGTTTAAAGTGGGAAAAATTACAAAAGAAAGAGAATCGAAAGAGCTTTCTAATGAATATAAACAATTGATGTTTAAACGTTTCAAGTTAAAGCAGTAAGCGTTCGGAATTTTGAAAAATATGATAAAATGCATAAAACGAAGTTAGGATGAGAATTAATTTCCGAGAAAATGGTCATGATTCATAAAATAAGTTGAGGATTATTTTGAGTATAATATTGGATATCAAACGCCGTACGGTTTAAAAGTTAGTTTATACGGCGGGAATAGTACTTTGTGAAAAATAAGAAAATTTTATAAAATAGCTAGAATTTGAACTAGGTTTTGAAAAAAGTTCTGAAATTTATAAAATAATTCAAGGATCGTTTTGACTATAATATTGAATAGGGAAAGTGTTTGAATACTAAATACTCGAAACTAGGGTTTCCGGACGATTTTCGATACTACGGGAGTTAGAATGAGAATTAGGGCTCGAGAAGGTTACCAAAATTCATGAAATAATTCAAGGATTCATTTGATCTCTATATTTGATAGGTAAAAGTATCTCGAAAAATTTCTACAATTAGGAAATGAATAGTACCTAGGGACATAATGGGAATTTTTGGCTAACAAATCTCAAGATGTATATCGGGATAACAAAAGTTAGATATAAATCCGAAAAATGTGAGATCTAATTTTTTAAGGTTTCAGGAGGAATATATGAAGATTAGGCTCGGTAGATGAGTAGTGATATGAGTCCCATAATGAAATAATATTCAATAATCGAGACATAAAATCACATAGTTCACATAAAATGCAATGCATAATAAATTAAGGCTATAAATGTTTTCTTCTAACCCTTTACTTACCTATTTCTCCTTGGCCCCAGATCAGAACTGTTATAGAAATTAACCAACTCAAACTATCTACAAAAGATGGGTTAATCTTCTTCACAAAATATTCATGAACTTCAATTAAAAAGAGAGAAGAGAGAAGGGATTCTTGCTATTGATCATAACAGGGGTTCGACCCCTGTTTTTCTTTAGTTGTAGTTGTTGTTCTTCTTTTCTTCTTTCCTCCTTGTCCAATGAGCCTCCCTTTGTTCACAATTAAAAATATAAAACACTCTTTTTGCAAGTTGATCACACATATCCCAAGGTAAAAAGGGTTTTTAGCAAGTCCACCAATCATCAAATTCAGCCTAGAGACACACAATTCTGAATAAAGTAAGAGGCAAGGTGAAATTAAACTCAAAAAGTAAAGTCAGTCGCAACTATTCACCATGGTGAGCTGACTTGGGTCTTTTCCAACACTTCTTCTGATCAAATTTTACCTTAATTCTCAATTTCTGCATCAACAAACCTACAAAGTCAAAATTAAACACAATTAAATATATTTTCAGTTAATTAATTACAGGAGAAAAATTACAGTATTAAAAGGCATAATTGACACACTAACAAGCTTCTTGAACAATTTGATCATTTGCCCACACATAAGATGTAACATAAATATAACTCTGTAAACAACAAGACATTGCCCTTAATTAAGACAAAAACTCCAAGAATTGGGAGATAAAGATGCATTTTCCGTAATTACAAATTTTATTATAAGTTTTCAAGAATACTCCGTTTGCTTAATTATTCATGGGAAATGTTTTTAGCAGGAACATAATTGGGAATAGTTTGTAATTATGTCGAACTAAAACTTGGGAATAGTAGATGTAAACTGTCAAAAAAAATATGTTGAAACTGGGAAGTCAAGGAAGAAGTTATGCGGCGCGAAGGTTGCTCATGTTTGGATAAGAAGATGAGATCAATTGGATAATTTTCTAGGAATAGTTTTAGTTTGTCTGATTCAAAACCATTATATTTCAGATACCTAAGATTGCATTTTAGCTCCAAAATGTGCCAGCTGCAGGTTGGATCCATACACTGCATTTAGTGGATAACCATTGGAACTTAGTCGATTAATTTACCTGTAAATGGGGAGGTATAATATACAGAGGATTTCTTCAAAAACTTTGGGTGATCCAACAAAATTAAAATTGGGAAAAACCCCGGAAGTTTGATCTAATTACCAAAAAAAAAAAAAATTCTAGTTGAGAAATTATAAAAAACACCCCGATTTGTACAAGAGTTATGAAAAACACACTGAAAATTACAAATAACACCTGTTTTGTAATTGCTAGGTTATAACTTAGGGGGTATTCGTAATTATTTTAAGAGCAAATTTTTGTTTTCCCTTTCAATCCTGTTTAAAGTTTTCGTTACTCAAAAAAAGAGATCATAGTTTGCTTTTTTAGTGTCGGAGTTGATGTAACCTTGTGCCGTTGCGGCATTGGAGAATCCAGCTCCAGCAGGGGAGTCTATGAATGTTATATTAGCAATCTGGAACATAGTGTATATATCACGTCATTGAATCATGGCAAAGTATAATAGCAGTCATTGGAAATTAAACATGGAAAAAGAGTAGAGCAGGTTCCGAACCTTAGTCCAAGAATATAGATTTATAGCAAAGGAAGGTAAGCTTCCATCAAAAGCTGCTAAATCAAAAGCCAATGGACCTACATATTATCAGAGTAGCTTAAGCACAACTTTTTTGTAAATTTTCAAAGAGAGAGAGAAAGAGAGTAAGCCACCAGTCTCATTATAATAGTTATTGTTGGATATCTTGTATTTATGGGAAGGTTGACTTTGTTCCAGCAACTATAGTAATTGGCCAGATTTAGAGATTCTTGTTCCCTTGTACATTTTCTTTTATACATTTTGTTCTATTGTACTCTGATATACGAAAGAAACAGAATTGATAATGAATACAATCAAACAATTCCCCAAATACCATGTTTCAACATGGTATCAGAGCAGTGTTGAAACCCTAGGGACTCAGCATTAACATCATCGTCCAATACCTTTCTCAAACCCTAAAATCAGCCAAAACCAAAATAACACGGCAAAGATGTCGACCCAAACCAACAACAGCAAAGAATTGGCATTACAACTTACCCAACAAACCGTTTTCAACTCGGATAAACTGTCAATTGGAATAAAATTGAACAATGACAATTATCCGGTTTGGGCTCGATTAATGAAGATGTCGATCGGAGGAAAAGGGTGTCGTTCACACATAACCGGTACCCCACCGGCCCCAGACGAATCTGACCCAAAGTACGACCAATGAGAACAGATCGATCAACAGGTTTTTACCTGGATTATACAGAATATGAAGGTTAGCCTAATCAACAACGTTCTCCAATATCCAACCGCGAAGGCATTGTGGGATGGACTCACCACCACCTACGGCAGCGGCGGAGACCCGTTGCAACTATTTGACCTACATCGAAGGGCCAAGTCTCAAAAATAAGGAAAAGACATTCTCGAAGAATTCTGGTACAAACTTCAGGCCATATGGATGGCTATAGACCGAAAACAACCCAACCCAATGAAATGTTCAGAGGACATCAAAGCCTTCAACCAGATTACTCAAGAACAACGGCTCTATCAGTTTCTTACCGGAATCGATAAGCGAAATGACTCTATCAGGAGGGATATTTTGAAACAGGAACCAAAACCCACCGTTAAATCAGCCTATGCCACCGTTCGTCGGGAAGCCGCCCGCCTCTAGATCTTGAAGGCGGCAATAGGCGAAGAGGAGGAGACCGGAACCGTCGGCATCGGATCTGGGCTAATAGCTCGAAGAGGGGGCGGACGGAGCAGTCCACACTCAGATAGCACCGGTCGTGGCGACGACATCGGACGCCAATCATCCTTGCATGAAGATAAGTCGAAGCTTGTGCGTGAGGTCTGCGAAAAGCCCAAACACACCAAGGAACAATGCTTTGAGGTGATAGGCTATTCGGATTAGTGGGAGGGACACCGGAAAAACACTGCTGGAGAGGAGGCAAAAGGAGCAAACCGACGGGCAAATATCGCTGTAAGTGACGAAAAAGGAGGAGAAACAGGGGTTGTGGTGGCTGGGCGCACTAACGCGGCCTTCATCTCCGGCGGCGGGGCGAGTTAAGAGGCAGAGGATTGGAACCGAAACCAGGGGGAGACACCGCAGGTACCGGGTTGGGGAATTATGCCCCAAACCCTAGTACCACCTTTTATACTTCTTCAGTTTTTGCAAATTGGTCCCCCAATGTTGAGCATGTGCAGAACAGACCCCTAAACTCTAATAAGTTTGTTTTTCTCACCCAATCCACATCTAATAAGGTTTCTAAATGGATTCTTGACTGTGGAGCAACTGATTCAATAACGTTTGATTTATCCGATTTGATTGATCCAGTGAACCCAATCACATCGTCTATTCAAACTACAAATGGAGATATGGAAGTTGTGGAAAAAGAGGGTTCAATTTTTCTTGCCCCAAAACTGAAACTGAGCAATTGTCTATATGTGCCTTCATTATCTTATAAACTGCTATCATTGAGCCATATTACGAAGGAATTGAATTGTGTGGTCCTGATTTACCCTCGATTTTGTTTGATACAGGACATTCATACAAAGGAGATCATTGGGCGTGGTACTGAGCAAGGAGGTTTATACTATGTTGATGAAGTGGAAACCCCATCACGAGCACTTCTTTCAGTGGGAAAAGCTGCCACACAACTCCGGTTATGGCACAGACACCTTGGACATCCCTCAGTTGGGTATTTGAGAATGTTGTTTCCTAGTTTATTTCAGAATAATCAAGACTTGAATTTTTCCTATCAGACTTGTTTTGCTTCGAAAAGCCATAGGACTTCTTTTAAACCGGGTAATACACGAGTTGAGATTGTGTTTTCTTTGATTCATTCGGATGTTTGGGGACCAATCCCCGTTACAAATCACAACCAGTTTCGCTATTTTATGTTATTTATTGATGATTGCTCACGCATGACTTGGGTGTATTTTCTGCGGCATAAATCTGAAATTCATGATACTTTTGTAGCTTTCTTTAAAAGGGTCTAAACTCAGTTCAATAAAACAATTAAGGTGCTTCGATCAGATAAAGGCAGGGATTAATCAGGAAATGAGCAAATTTTTCCAAGAGCAGGGACTTGTTCACCAAACAAGTTGTCCTAACACCCCTCAGCAAAATGGTGTCTCAAAAAGAAAAAACCGAACCATCCTTGAAATGACTCGAGCTCTTTTAACTGAGGCACATGTCCCTACACACTCCTGGCCCGAAGCCATTGACACTGCAACATACTTGACAAACAGATTACCTACCAAAATCCTCAATCACCAAACCCCACTCTCCGTGCTCCAGAGCCAGACTATCATACCTCCTCACCTTACCTTACCACCCCGGATCTTTGGCTACATAGTGTTCGTTCATGTTCCTAAGACCGATCGAACTAAACTTGACCCGTGTGTTGTTGAGTGTGTTTTTGTGGAATATGCACCTCACCAAAAGGGGTACCACTGCTCTAACCCGATCACTAAACGGGCTCATGTCACTATGGATTGTGACTTTGTAGAAACTGAATACTTCTTCCTTTCCCAGTCACGGGTTCAGGGGGAGAGTCGGAGTGAACCCTTGTACTGGCTTCATTATCCGAAACAGCCTGAATAGAGCACAAAAGATCTCAGTACCACCACCACACCAACGCCCAATGATCTTCCTTCTAATGATGTCCAAACCGAGGTAATAGAAGTCCCAAACCCCTCTCGTTCTGATATACATAATTCTGATATCACAAATGCAGCTGATACTGTTTCTGAAGATGTAACAGTCAGTTACAGGTATTCCCTGCTACAGCTAAGTAACAGGGGTGTACCCCCACACAGATACTCTCCAGAACGTATGTCTCGATCAACTAAGTATCCTGTAGGAAACTTAGTCAGGGAGAGTATGTCCAGAGTTGCTAAAGCTTTCCTTGGGAATCTTCGCAAAGAAGTTATTCTGAAAACTATGCAGGAAGCCAAACTGAACAAAAAGTGGGAGGAAGCTATGGAAACTGAAATGAGTGCATTGGTGAAGAATGGAACTTGGGAGAAGTGCCAACGGCCCAATGGGAAGAAGCCGGTTGGGTGTAGATGGGTGTTCACTATAAAGCATAAAGCAGATGGATCTGTTGAAAGGTATAAAGCCTAACTAGTTGCAAATGGGTACACTCAGACGTATGGCATTGACTATTCTGAAACTTTTTCTCCCGTAGCGAAGTTAGACACAGTTCGAGTGCTCCTATCAGTTGCGGCGAATAAAGATTGGCCTCTTCATCAGTTTGATGTGAAGAACGCCTTCCTACATGGTGACCTATCAAAAGAAGTGTACATGGAACCCCATCCAGGGTTTGCAAAGGAATTTGGGGAAGGAGAAGTCTGCAAACTCCGTAAAGCCCTGTACGGACTGAAGCAATCACCTCGGGCATGGTTTGGCAGATTCACGTTGGCAATGAAACGCTATGGGTATGTTCAAAGCAACTCCGACCATACTTTGTTCTTGAAAGAACGGGGGGAATTGATCACATATCTGATCATCTATGTAGATGACATGATCATAACAGGGAGTGATGTGGAAGAAATAAACCAACTCAAAAAGAGCCTTTTCAGAGAGTTTGAAATGAAGGACCTGGGGGGTTTGAAGTACTTTCCAGGGATCGAAGTTTTACGGTCGAGAAAGGGCATATTCATCTCACAGAAGAAATATGTCCTTGATTTGCTAGTTGAAACTGGTATGCTGGACTGCAAGCTAGTTGAGACTCCGATACAGGTAAGTCACAAATTGAAACTAGGAGGAAGTGAGAAACCAGCTGAGAAGGAACGGTACCAACGTCTGGTTGGTAAACTTATCTATCTGTCTCACATGAGACCCCGATATTGCTTATGTTGTGGGAGTTATGAGTCAGTTTATGCACCAACCACAGAGGGAACACATGGAAGCAGTTGTACGGATTCTTCGGTATCTGAAAGGAACCAGTGGAATCGAAATCTTGTTCGGCAGACATGGTCATCTTGACATTGAGGCCTATACTGATGCTGATTTGGCGGGGAACCCAAACGACAGAAGATCCACTTCTGGATATCTTACACTTGTTGGAGGAAATGTGGTGACTTGGCGAAGCAAAAAACAGAATGTCGTGGCATTGTCCAGCACAGAAGCGGAATTCAGGGGCATCGCAAAGGGAGTGTCGGAGGTGATTTGGCTAAGGAAGCTAATGACCGAGATTGGCTTTACTCCCCCTGGACCGAGTTCTTTGAAGTGTTACAACCAGGCTGCCATTAGCATTTCGAAAAATCCTGTTCAGCATGATAGAACGAAACATGTGGAAATGGACCGACACTTCATTAAGGAGAAGCTAGAGAATGGGATTATTACGATTCCGTTTGTGAGGTCAGAAGACCAGTTAGCAGATATATTGACTAAAGCCGTCACCGGTCAAATATTTCAAACAGCGCTGAGCAAGTTAAGGATTGACGACTCCATCACTAAACTTGAGGGGGAGTAATGGATATCTTGTATATACGGGAAGGTTGACTTTGTTCCCGTAACTATAGTAATAGGCCAGATTTATAGAGATTCTTGTTCCCTTGTACATCTCCTTTTACACCTTTGTTCTATTGTACTCTGATATACGAAAGAAATAGAATTGAGAATGAATACAATCAAACAATTCCCCAAATACCATGTTTCAACAGTTATATATAAGACAGACACACAACTCTCAAGAAAATACCACTTTCCGAAATACAAGTAGATAGCCAAGTTACAACCAGGAATAATTGAGAAATTAGTAACATACCCAGTTGCTAGCTTGAAAGGTAGAGGTCCCGGATAGCCCGGTGAGAGCTAGTTTTGATAATCGACTGCGATCTTCCGGTATTCATGACTACAAGCACAAGAACCAAACAACCAAATGGGACAACATAAGTTTCATGAGTCTCACCATACTTTCTTCGCTGATAATTGGTTAATCACATGAGGTTTACAAAAGACTGGCTCAACATATTGTATATAGGATGAGAAAATAAAATCATGATCACATCCAGATTGAAGGCGATATAAATTGCTTAATTTAAAAAGAGTTGTTACGGTAGATATGTCCATTTTTAAGATTAAAGGTTACATATTGATGTTGGTAATGGAAAATGTATGCAAGCCAAAGCCATTGGCAATTGGTTATTAAACTATTAAATGGTATGCATTTGGATTTTATTAATTTGGATAATATGAGTACAGGACTTATAATTGGTTCCTCTACTCTCCACTCCATAGAGTCAAAATATATATTATATTTATAGAGATAATTACGATTTACTAATCATGTTTAGGGGGTCACCGACGCCCTCTAACTTATAGGTCGCACACATGAGATGTGACAATGATCGCATTTGATATAATATACTTCGCAGAAATTAGCTAATTAAATTCGCACTCTTCATTAGTACTGAAATTACAACTTCAGTATTAGTGAGACAGTACAAACAAACAGAAATACAAAGTACTGGATGTTTATTATGCATATTTTGGAAATAATCTTCGGAAAAGCAACAGCAATTTGTGACTGGCTAGAGCGGGAAGGAAGACAACCATCTCTCAAGCATTGCAAAACATTCCTTAGGAAGGTACTCTGCACCTGTATGGCCTGCCCCCTGCAAATTTAAAGTTTATCGGGATAGTCACGAAAAGTTAAATGAGACTTTCATAAATGAAAAGTTTCCAATAACTTCCAGAGGTTTGTTCAAAAGTTTAAAAAACACTGTGAGAAAATTACAACTATGAGGGTTTGTTTAGTCCGGTTAAACCTCATAGGGGGATTCGTAAATCGTAATTATCCCAAGTGTATTGATCGTCTCAACTTAATTATGTACTTCATATCATTCAATGAAAAATGGAGAGGAACACCTAGAAAATGTATTCTCTTATATATCTTGCCTTAACTGTAGCAAACGTGAGATATGCTTGGTTGTTCTTGTATTTCATTGTGTATCTGCAAGGAATTAATCATTTTTTCAATCAAAATTTTACAGTAAATCAATGGTTATTTTCAAATGTAGAAAAGAAACTAACCCTGCAACTTGACCATCTACAGTCCATGGCCTCCAATCATCATCAAGGCTTAGATTCAGTTCGCGAATCCATTTTAAGGTGCTTAGGTAAGGCACCACCATGTCATGATCAGCGCTGAAGAAAAGCACTTTATATGAGTCTATATCATATATGGGCAAATTCGTGTATCCCTCCTATTTTTTTATTTAAAAATTACTTTTTTTAAAAAAAAAATTAATTTCTTTTCTTTATTTAATTTTTTAAGCTCATAATAGATTAATGGATGCAAAATGTTGGAAGTGAAATATATCTGGAAATATATATATATTCTCTAACAATTTTTTCATTTCTAAATTTAATTTAGTGAAGTGTTTCTTTACCAATATATAGCACAACCACATTAAAATTTAATGTATAACACATATACATATAACATTTTATATGGAAATTATATATGATACTCATAAATATGACATTTTTACTTCATTAAATTTTAAAACAAAAAAATGTTACTGAATTTTTTTTACTTTTTCCAGGATATATTCTATTTATAGTGTTGTTTGTCTATTTATGAAGCTTCAAATATTAAATAAAAAATAAAAAGAAAATTAAGAATTAAAAGAAAAATAATTTTTGAATAAAAAGATAGATCCGGGACCCACACCTGGTGTATGCAAGAATTCCCCTCATATTTGGCGCGACTTACACTATCTATCCTTAGGTAATTGAGAAAATATTCACCCAAACTCAAATCGGTCGAACCCAACCAATTATAATGACAAGTTTAGTACAATTATTATTTAATTTGTCATTCTCTGTTTATTTTCCACCAATCATATTGCAAGCATACAATACTCGCCCCCTGCTATACTGGTTTGACTAAATAAGGTTCGGACTAGAATTAGGTTTGCCGTATTTACAGGTAAAATTTTTAGGTATTAGGTTCGGACTAGAATAAGGTTTGGCGTATTTACAGGAAAAAAATTTAGCGGTTAGGTTCCGACTAGAATATGGTTTGGCTTATTTACAGGAAAAAAATTTAGGTGTTAGGTTCGGACTAGAATTAGGTTTGGCATATTTGCAAAAATTAGTGTTTACCTCATTAGTTTGTATATTTGTTAAATAATTTTATTTTATTTTTAATCTTGTTTACTTCTCTAATTATAACTATATCTTCTAATTGCTATTTTCCAAACATACCCTTATAACCTAACCCCAATTTAACTTAGAGTTCTGCATTTTCCAATAATTTATTTTAATTATTATTCTAATTTATTAATTTATTTTTAAAAAATTTCCCAACGCATGCGCTTTGCATAATTTATTATGTGCACTCTGGTGGATATTTTGATTGTTCCGGAACTGAGGTTCTCATTATAATTAATGAGTTCCTAGCAAATGTAATTCATTTAAATCTTCATGTGATCTAAAATTTTGTAGACTAATTTTGCGATTTTCGAATTGTACATGTCTTTAAAATTTTCTTTGATATTGTTTTTATTCCACAAAAATCGCCACTTAATGTCCTCCTGAAATATGTTTGAAATGTCATCGGATGAATGATTTTCTTAATAGTTCAATTCTTATAATTGTTTGTATTGGGAGGTTTTCTGTTTCTTATATTCCAAATTTATTTTTTTTTTCAGTCAGCCTTCAAGCACAAAAAAAAAAATGAAAAACACCTTTGTTTAAATTGGATTTTGGGTTTTTTTACCATTAATTTTAGTTTTTTTAAAAAAAAAATTGTGCTGTCGGTAGTACATGTATGTGCCGTTTTTCGTCATTTTCACAAAAAAACTTTTAAAAAATTTGCTTAAGCTAAAATTTGTTAAAGGCATAATCTTTTGTTTTGTAATTTTCTTTAAAAAACACCCCTTAAATTTAAATTTATAAAATGCATTATGTGTAAGCATTGCTTAGTAATTCTTTTAGTAATTGTTGCTTAGCATGACTTGAAATATTTTAAAATTTGAGTAATTAATTACAAATATGGTCATAGTTTCAAGTTATGGTGCACGGATACGGATAGAGGGATATGGATATGACAAGATATGGATACGACGACACAATTATTTTTTTTTGGTTCCCCACGTCAAGAGTGTCGGATATGATATCCGACTCAAGTGTCCGATACTACATGATACGTCAAAACAAAATGATATTAGGAGTGTCCATTCATCATAGGTTTTTAGAATAATATATTTCTTCTTCTTATATCTAAATGTGTAGTACCTCTTCAATTCTAATTACCCCGTTTAATTATAGCTAGGGCTAACTCCGGACACCTCCTGTCCTTTGGGATTTAGTACATTTTACCCCCTGATCTTTGAATCAGTGCGATTGCACCCTTAACCTTTGTAAGATGTTACAATTAATTCTTTTCCAATAGAATCATGAGGAATATTCCATTCAATATTTTTTTGGACGTGATTTACAAGACCAAATTTGTACATCAAATTTCAAATGCGTTAATATTATCTATCAAAAATTAATTAAAGATGTCGATGCAAGGAATACAATAGTTGTTTCAAAATCAAAGTCCAGCAACCAACGAAGAATCAATCGGCGATCAAAAATGATGCATGGTCGGGAAAACTTTGCAGGTGAATTTCAAAACTTCCTATAACCAATAGGGTTCGAATGGGTTATGAGTTTTGTTCGTCTTGAACAAAGGAACACGATTATAGTGGTTTTAACTCCTGAGTCGCCGTGAAGGAAGAGAAACCGGTGGTCAAAATTAAACTTGAAAGAAATATTTTTGAAATATTTCACCGAAATTGTCTCAAAAGGGATTAAGTGTTACGTTTTGCAAAGATTAGGGAAGCAATTATATTGATTTAAAAATTAAGTAGCAAAACACACTAAACTCCAAGGTAAGGGGGTGCCTCGAACTAGCCCATAATTATATATATGTTACCTTGTTAGCAGTTTGTGGTCCGTTGGGATTCCTAACTGCATTTGGATAATATTTATTTGTTAATATTATAATTATCTCCACTATTTATGACGTAATTAAAGAACCCACTAACCCCACAACTCCCACTATTCTAGAACTATCGGGAGATAACCATTGAGAGAAAAACCGCTTAAGTTAATACGTAACTGATGGAGTTACGTATATAAAAGATTACAGAATCCCTAAGGTCCCTAAGCACAAAATACACATACAGAACCAATCCATCAGGTTGTGAGGGTCGGTGCTTAGAAGAACCTTACGGGTTAAAGAAAGACTAGAAGAAGAAGAATTCTGCTTAGAAGGGCTAGAAGAATTCGAGAAGAAAAGAGGGCTTGAAGTTCGTGGTCTTTCAATCGGCAAAATTAAGAGCAATGGCTGGAGGTATTTCGATTCCTAAATTCCGCTGCGTTAAATTCATAATAAAGTTTTCTATGAATTGTTAAAGTTATGCTTACATGTGGTATCAGAGCATGACAATATACCTCTGTCTTGCTCTTATATGCCAATTAATTGAACAAATTGCGGTTATTTTGTTCATGAATTTAAGTGCGAAATCTACAAACTGTTTTTGCCGTAACGATCTGCCGGATTGGTGTTATCATATGATTCTATTATTTAATGATCCTGTTTCGTCTTTCATGCTATTAATGTTGTGAGAATTGAGAACTCATGACACAACGTCTGATATAATGTATACGCCAATAATATTGTCAATTTGTTTTGATATTCATGAAATTAGAATACATAAGCAGGAGACCTTGACTTTGGGCATGATGACTTTTGTGTTCGGAAATTCATTTAGAAATCCATGGTTGCATATGTATACAGTTGTTGGTTGGTTCTTGGAATACGTGTGCAATTAGAACACATATGCTAGTGGGATTCATTGTTTACTGTATGAATGCAATTTGATAGTCTGTTCTCGGAACATGTGCAAATCTGAATCCTTCTACATCTAAAATGATGATGACTGATGACATACGGAATCCTTTTGGAAATTTAATTCAGTATATATGTATATGCGTTTTGAGGATTTATGATTGGAACGTATATGCAGTTTTATGTTGGCGTATTGAGGAAAATTCTGTTAGCTTATATTCCGTGAATTGTTGTTCAATCTGTTGGAATTTGTATGAGCGAGAAATTTTGTAAATACGCGTACAGTGATTATATACAGTTTCAATAATCACATTAGAGATGCATTTTAGAAGCACTTATTTAATATATGATCCCATACAGTTTAGAATTGGTCATAAAGAATATGTATTAGACATTATTTTAGTGGTTCATATAATTTTATTTAATTGGAGATTAGCCACAACAACTCTAATTAAGTTTAATTATGTGATAAAGACAAACCACATATGGAATTTTAAATGTCTAATATTTGTTCATATTATAAGGTACTGATTTTCAGTGATCAATTAAATTTTATTTTATTAAAGATTAGACACAGCATCTTTAATTGAATAAAATTTGTTATAGGGATCAAATATGGTACTTCATTATATTATCAGGATAAAATATTAAATGCTCTTTCGCAATTACCCACAGGGTTGTGGAATTGAATTTAACAATTTTTATCAAAGGGATAGAAATTATCTCAAGTTTCGATAATTCTATCATCAAGTAATGAATCTTATTGAATTAAAAATTTAGCCCACAGGCAATTTTTATGTCACTTGATTCATTTATTCATGATTTGCATTGGTAAATCATAGTTAGTTTATTTGCCTCAATTTAGTTATTAAAGCATGTTTATATGATTTTGCAGTTAGGAAACCTGTAGGTGTCTCTGATTTTAATGTTGAAATCCCTGAACTGAATGGTGAGAATTATAAGATATGGAAGGATGGGGTTCTCCTCCATTTAGGGTGTATGGACATTGATTATGCTATTCGGAAAGATAAACCACATATCACTGAAACCAGCACTCAAGCAGAAAAGAATCTTTATGAACAGTGGGAGCGGTCTAACCGACTCAGTGTCATGTTCATAAAGACTAAAGTTCCTGTTGGTATTCGTGGTTCTGTGGAAAAGCATGACGATGTTCGGGCACTACTGAAGGCACTGGATGAACAGTTTGAGACTTCAGATAAAGCACTTGCCAGCACCCTAATAATGAAATTCTCAAACTTAACGCTCACCGGAGTTAAAGGTGTGCGTGACCACATCAATAAGATGAGGGATATAGCAGCTCAATTGAAGAATCTTGAGGTTGATATGTCTGAAACTTTCCTTGTGCACTACATACTGAACACCCTTCCTAATCAGTACGACCCATTTAAGATCTCTTACAACACACATAAGGAAAAATGGTCAATTAATGAACTTATGGCCATGTGTGTTCAAGAGGAGGGACGATTGGTTATGGAAATGGGAGAGAGTGCATTGGTGACCACCCAAGGAAAGAGAACTTCTCATGCCAAGTATAAGGCGAAGGAAAAATTACTTCCTAATGCTGATATCAAGAAGGAATCCAAGTGTTTCTTCTGTAAAAAAAGGGACACATAAAGAAGGATTGCACCAAGTATAAGAAATGGCTTGAGAATAAAGGTAATTTAACCTCATTTGTCACATATGAAGCAAATATGGTTGATGTTAATTGTAACACATGGTGGATTGATTCTGGTTCTACAATCCATGTCTCAAATTCCTTGCAGGGATTAACCAACCTGCGAAAACCAGTGGGAAGTGAACGATGCATCTATTCGGGAAACAAGATGCAGTCACATGTGGAAGCTATTGGAACATGCAATTTAGTTCTTAAGAGTGGTTTTGTTTTGACTTTAGAAAAGACTTTTTACATTCCTAGTTTTTCTAGAAATTTAATTTCAGTTTCAAGACTTGTCCCTTTGGGATACTCCTTTAATTTTTCAAACTCTTGTTTTAATTTGTCTTATGAATCTGAAATTGTTGGACAAGGAATGTTATGTGATGGTCTTTATTCCCTTGATTTGCAAAATGATACCACTCATAATGTTATGCATGTTCAAGCTGGTATTAAGAGATGTGTTATAAATGAAAATTCTTCTGTTTTATGGCACTGGAGATTGGGACATATCTCCATTGATCGAATTAAGAGATTAGTAAATGATGGGGTACTTAGTACTTTAGACTTTACTGATCTTGATACTTGTATAGACTGCATTAAGGGCAAGCAGACTAATAAGTCAAAGAAATGTGCTAAAAGCAGTACAACCATATTAGAAATCATACATACGGATATATGTTGTCCAGATATGGATGCATATGGTCAGAAATACTTTATCACCTTCATTGATGACTACTCACGATATATGCACCTCTACATGCTTCACCACAAAAGTGAAGCATTAGAAGCCTTTAAGGTTTATAAGGCTGAAGTAGAGAAGCAATGCAGTAAGCAAATAAAGATAGTGAGGTCTGATAGAGGTGGTGAGTACTATGGCAGATACACTGAAGATGGACAAGCTCAAGGTCCATTTGCGAAGTTTCTTCAAGAAAATGGGATTGTTGCCCAATACACTATGCCTGGTTCTCCAGACCAAAATGGTGTAGCAGAAAGAAGAAACCGAACTTTAATGGACATAGTGCGTAGTATGCTTAGTGGTTCTAAGCTACCTATGTCTTTATGGATTGAAGCTCTCAAAACGGCAGTGTATGTATTGAATCGAGTTCCAACTAAGGCTGTTTCTAAAACACCTTTTGAGTTATTCAAAGGTTGGAAACCGAGCTTAAGACATACACGAGTATGGGGATGCCCATCTGAAGTGAGAGTTTATAATCCTCAAGAAAAGAAACTTGATCCAAGGACCATTAGTGGGTATTTCGTTGGATATGCTGAAAGGTCTAAAGGATACAAGTTTTATTGTCCATCTCATAGCACTAGATTTGTGGAATCAAGAAATGCAAAATTTCTTGAGAATGACTTGATCAGTGGGAGTGATCAATTGCAGGATTTTATTTCTGTAAGGGATCAACCTTCTACTTCAAGTGATAGATTAGTTGTTATTCATAACACCCCTCAGGTACAATTGGGTGTTGAAGAACAACATAATGAAGATCCACATATTGCTGAAGATACTCAAGTAGATCAAATTGTTCAAGAAACTCCACAAGTTATGGAACAACAGGTAGAGCAGCATGATCTTAATGAGAATGTTGGTCAAGCCTTACGGCGATCCACTAGAGAAAGGAAATCAGCACTCCCTAGTGACTATGTTGTGTATTTACAAGAATCTGGCTGTGATGTTGGAGCTGAAAGTGATCCCGAGTCCTTTTCACAAGCTATGAGTTGTAATGAGTCAGAATTATGGTACAATGCTATGAAGGATGAGATGAACTCTATGAAATGTAATGAAGTCTGTGATCTTGTCAAGTTGCCTAACGGTGTAAAACCCATTGGTTGTAAATGGGTGTTTAAAACCAAGAGGGATTCATTAGGCAACATTGAGAGATATAAGGCTAGACTGGTTGCGAAGGGGTTCACTCGAAGAGAAGAAATCGATTATTCAGAGACATTCAGTCCCGTTTCTAAGAAAGATTCCTTACGCCTTATATTAGCATTGGTAGCCCAATTCGACCTTGAATTACAACAAATGGATGTGAAAACGGTGTTTCTGAATGGTGATCTAGAGGAAGAGGTTTACATGAAACAACCTGAAGGATTCTCTTCTAGTGATGGTGAGCAATTGGTGTATAAGTTGAAAAAGTCCATATATGGATTGAAACAAGCCTCCCGACAATGGTATTTAAAATTTCATGATGTTATCTCTTCATTTGGTTTTGTTGAGAACATAAAGGATGAATGTATATACCGTAAGGTTAGTGGGAGTAAAATTTGTTTCCTTATCTTATATGTGGATGATATCTTGCTTGCTACCAATGATAAGGGGATGCTATATGAAGTGAAACAATTTCTTTCTAAAAATTTTGAGATGAAGGACATGGGCGAGGCATCTTATGTCATTGGCATTAAGATCCATCGAGATAGACATAAGGGAATTTTAGGTTTATCTCAAGAAGCCTATATCAACAAAATTTTAGAAAGATTTCGGATGAAAGATTGTTCGTCAAGTATAACTCCCATAGTGAAGGGTGACAGATTCAATTTGAATCACTGCCCGAAGAACGATCTTGAGAGGGAACAAATGAAAAACATTCCTTATGCTTCTGTTGTTGGAAGCTTGATGTATGCTCAGGTCTGTACAAGAACTGACATTACATTTGCAGTTGGAATGCTAGGGAGATATCAGAGTAACCCAGGTATTGACCACTGGAAAGCTGCAAAGAAAGCCTTGAGGTATCTTCAAGGGACTAAGGATTACATGCTTACATATAAACGATCAGACAATCTGGAGGTGATTGGGTACTCCGATTCAGACTTTGCTGGCTGCGTTGACTCTCGTAGGTCAACATCAGGATACATTTTTATGCTTGCCGGTGGAGCTGTATCATGGAGGAGTGCAAAACAGACCCTAATTGCTACTTCCACTATGGAGGCTGAGCTCGTTTCATGTTTTGAGGCTACCTCACAAGGATTGTGGTTAAAGAGTTTCATTTCTGAGCTTGGAATTGTGGATTCAATTTCCAGGCCAATAAAGATTCATTGTGACAATTCAGCTGCTGTTTTCATGGCTAAGAATAATAGAAGTGGTAGTCGAAGTAAGCATAACGACACCAAGTATTTAGCCATAAGGGAACGTGTCAAGAATAAAGAAGTGGTCATTGAACACATTAGCACTGAATTGATGTTAGCTGATCCTTTAACTAAAGGCATGCCACCACATAAATTTAAGGAACATGTGGGTAGTATGGGACTTGTTTCTCATATGTAAAGTTTCGTTATTGGACGAATGTTGTGAAACTCTGAATTTATGGATATTCCTCATGTTTTATGGATATGTGCACATTTATGTTGTTTTGAGAAATATCAATACGGTTTGGACCTCGAATGAACATAAGGTTTATTCATAAAGATTATGTGGTAAAGTTGAAACCATAATGCCTTGTAATACATGGAAGATACTACTCGTCCATAAGGGGAACTATCGCCATGATTCGTGTATTGTGTTTTCTAAAGTTTGGGTAAATGTGGGTTTACGGACCAAGTGGGAGAATGTTAGAAGTTTGTGGTCCGTTGGGATTCCTAACTGCATTAGGATAATATTTATTTGTTAATATTATAATTATCTCCACTATTTATGACGTAATTAAAGAACCCACTAACCCCACAACTCCCACTATTCTAGAACTATCGGGAGATAACCATTGAGAGAAAAACCGCTTAAGTTAATACGTAACTGATGGAGTTACGTATATAAAAGATTACAGAATCCCTAAGGTCCCTAAGCACAAAATACACATACAGAACCAATCCATCAGGTTGTGAGGGTCGGTGCTTAGAAGAACCTTACGGGTTAAAGAAGGACTAGAAGAAGAAGAATTCTGCTAAGAAGGGCTAGAAGAATTCGAGAAGAAAAGAGGGCTTGAAGTTCGTGGTCTTTCAATCGGCAAAATTAAGAGCAATGGCTGGAGGTATTTCGATTCCTAAATTCTGCTGCGTTAAATTCATAATAAAGTTTTCTATGAATTGTTAAAGTTATGCTTACATACCTAACTTGACTCACCTGTATGCCAAGGCTTGGAAGCCCTTCTCACTAAGAAGTTGATGATGTTTGAGAACGTCTTGCACGTCATAATCGTATTCATTTTGTAAGGAACTGTTGCATCTTCTCCACTCAGTTATTTTCCCCTGATTTTTCATACATTTATTAGAAACAGTTTAACATTGTTTTGACGAAAATAATCGCTCGTATAGGCATATAGCCCAACAGTAATTGAACGACTAATTTCATGTACCTTTCTGACTTGAAGAGCTTCTTGGACAGTTTGATCATTTGCCCACACATAAGATGTAAGGTACATATAATTCTGTGAACAACAAGACATTGTCCTTAATTAGGAGAACTCCAAGAATAAGGGGATATAGATGCATTTTCCGTAATTACAAATTTAATATAAGTTTTCAAAAAGACTCCGATCGTTTAGTTATTCATGGGAAATATTTTTGTCGAATTTTTGTTATGTTCACACAAATTTCAAATAAAGTTTTCGCATATTTTTCGCAGGAATGTAAGAGGGATTAAACTAAAACTTGGGAATAGTAGATGTAAACTCTCTTAAAAAATATGTGAAGACTGGAAAGGCAAGGAAGAAGTTACCCGGCACGGAAATTGCTCATGTTTGGACAAGAAGATGAGATCAATTGGATCATCTTCTATGAATAATCTTGCATTGTCTAATTGAACACCATTAGATTTCAGAGCCGTGAAATTGCATTTTGGCTCCAAAATGTGCCAGATGTTGACTGGATCCATGCACTGCATTTAGTTTAGTGGATAGATATTAAAACTTAGTCTATTACTTGACATGTAAATGGGGAAAATAAAATAAAATTCCATCCGTATCTATACCTTATGCACAACTGCAAGAGCATAAAGGCACTGTACGTTGTTGGGGTCAGGATTGACGTATATGCCATGGCAACTGCTTCTCGCCAGCTGAAATTTGTAATTTCATATAATCTCAGATGTAGTAATATGGAATTACGTGAGTTTTTGATATTCCAACAAAAAGTACCTCAAAATATTCATCTGATAGGAGCACCATTCGATGAGCATAAGGAATTCTTTCATTTTTATCGGCATTTACTTCTCTCCATGCATTGCCGACGATGTATCCCTAAGAAATAGCTATCAATACATCAAAATATTCCAGAAAGATGACAATTCGAAGTTAAGTAATAACTCAAGAACATGATTTACTTGGAGAAACATCCGTGGCTCCTGTCCTGCCTCATTACCTAGAGTATTATGAAACCATGCACTCTTTTCAATTTACTTCGGAAATAATTGTAAAAATTCAAAAATTATTAGTTAATCGCCTTAAATCTTACCTTTGGCTATTTCCAGAGCTACCATTGGTGCAATTTTGCCTCCATAAGAGTCACCACCAATATACAGAGGATTCTTCACAAACTTTGGGTGATCCAACAACCACTGAAATGATATTTAAGCGACTCGTTAAACTAAAAATAGGGATGGTTATGAATAACCCCTTCAGTTTGATCCCACTACGGAAAAAAAATCCTCTTGATCGAGAAATTGCGAAGAACATCCTGATAAACTATAAATAACACCCTGCTCAGTGTGGTTTTTCTGTATTGGACAATAAGTCAGAGGATATTCGTAATTATGCCTTAAAATCAAGATCATATCTTTTTAGTCCCATTTACTCTAGTCAAAGTTTACCTTTCTCAAAAAGGAGTGATCATAGTTGATTTTTTTAGTGTCAGAGTTACTGTAACCTTGTGCGGTTGTGGCATAGGAGAATCCAGCTCCAGGAGGGGAGTCTATGAATATAATATTAGCCAACTGCAAAATATTGTATATATCTCGTCATTGAATCATTACAAAGTATAAAAGCAAACATTGGAAATTAAGCACGAAAGAAGAGCAGTATCAAGCGAACCTTAGTCCATGAATATGGGTTTATAACCAAGGAAGGTAAGCTTCCATCAAAATCAAATGCTGCTAAATCAAAAGCCAATGGACCTACATATAATCAGAGTAGCTTAAGCACAACTTTTTGGTAAAATTTCAACCACAGTCCACAGATGTAAATTTTGAGAGAGAGAGAGAGTAAGCTACCAATTTGATAGACGAGGCTGGTAAAACCAGAGCAGCCGGGTCCCCCAGTGATCCACAGCAGCAGAGGATCTCTCTCCGGGTTCTTCTCCGATTCGAAGAAGTAATAAAACAACTGCACTTCATCATCGTTTTCGCCCACGCCAATATATCTACTCATCATAATAGTTATATATAAGACACACACACACACAACTCCCAAGAACTACCATTTTCCAAAATACTGAAGATAGCCAAGTTACAAACAAGGATAATTGAGAAATCAATAACAATCCTCATACCCAGTTTCTAGCTTGAAAGGTAGAGGCCCGGGATAGCCCGGGAGAGTCTTGATAATCGACTGCGATCTTCCAGTATTCATGAATACAAGAACAAGAAACCAAACAACCAAATGGCACAACATAAGCTTCATGACTCTCACCATACTTTCTTCACTGATGATTGGTTAAATCACTTGAGATTTACAAAAGAGTGGCTCAATATATTACTTATATATATCATGATTACTTATATATTACTTATATATAGCCTGAGAATACCAAGTCATGGTTATATCCAGATCGAAGGCGACATGAGTGGCTCAATATATTACTTATATATGGCCTGAGAAAACCAAGTCATGGTTATATCCAGATTGAAGGCGACATGAGTGGCTCAATACAGGGGTGGAGCCAATTAAGGCCTCCCTTCCCCTCCCCTCAACCCCCACCCCCATCCCACTAATTAATTCCCTCAAAATAATTTTATAAAATATAAAAATATATTAAATTAATTAATTAATTCTTTTTAAAAGTATAAAATTTACTAGCTATTATATATAATAAATGTTATATGTATATATTATATTAGATATAACTCAAGTTTCGCTCAAATATGAAAATAATTAAAAGTGTGAATTTTTTGTTGTGATGCGCCGAATACTTTAAGAAAAAATCAATGTATTGTGTTTTTATGTAAGGAAAAATTAGTTTAATGTATCTTATTGTATAAATAATGTATCAAATAATGTCCAAAAAAAAAAAAGTATCATATAATATTGGAGAGATAAAAGACATCATATATCACGTAGGTAATTCTAATCAAAACCTAACTCTGTCAAATTATATCACAAAAAAAAAAATTCTAATTTTTAATAAAAATTATTTTAATAAAATGTTGTGAATTCGAATTTTAATTTCGAATACAAAAGACTGAATAGTTTTTTTTATCCAACTATTTATACTTTAACTTAACTATAATTTACCGAAATGATTAATTACTACACTCGATAGTGGATATAATAATCCCAAAATAAATATTAATTTTTTTCTTTAATAAGCGACCTATCTGTACGTGAAAACTTTAGTTTGAGAAAAAATGGTGGGAGTAAATAGAAGGGAACACAAATCGTCGAAAATAGTTATCATCTATGAGTTCTGATGTGTTTAATCAATTTCAAATTATTATTATTTTTAATATATTGAGGTCTAGGAATTTCAGCCCCCGCTGATTATAAATCCTGGATCCGCCCTTGGCTCAATATATTACTTATATTTAGCCTGTGAAAACCTGTGACACCCCGACTTTCAGACAGTACAGGTATGACGTATGTGCGCGATTTACATTATTTAAATTCATATTCTTTATTCTTTTAATTCTTATTTTAAATATTTCTTATGAATTTGAATGATTTTATTTGAATACGTACGCAATTTGTTATGGTTTGATTCGTTTATGCTTGATTTGAATTCGGAATTCTACGTTGTTTTATATGTTTTCGAGTTTAATTGTTGAGCTTTTGAATTAGTTGTTTCGTTTGGAACCTAAAGGAGGCTAAAACGCTTTTAGCGCACCTTGGGTTCCGATGTGTGTAACTTGAGCTCGGGAATTCGGATTCGAATTCCGTCACTACCCTAGTTTGGGCGATTCGGGTTCGATGGACTAAGCCTCATAACCTTTTAAGCCCATTTGATACTCCGAAGTTCGACCCGAAACTTACCTCGCTCCTATATGACTACCTTTCACCTAATTGCACTTTAGTCCCTTAATTCTTGACATATTACTCTCCACCTTGGCCCTACAACCCACCAACACCATACACTATCAGCTCTCCCCTCCCATTCTCGGTTGAACAAGGAAAAGAGAGAAAAAGGTGCAGCAACTTTGGAGTTTAAACCCTTCAACCCGTCACTATTCATTCCAAGGAGAGATTGAGCTCTAATCTCCATTTTCTTCCAACATCTTCAAGGGGTAAGCTAGTATATGATATGTACATGAGTATATGGTCATTTTAAGCTATTAATTTCATACTTTGAGCTAGGTTTGGTGAGTATATAGGTTATAACTTGTGATATGGGGGTTTGATGATCTTATACATTTCATGGAGTTAGGCCTTGATTTGAAGTTGTGTTTATGATCCCTTATGACTCTAATTTGATTATATGATTCCCCTTTTGATTATGGTTGAGCATGGTGAAGTTTACCATTAATGGAATTCAAATTCTTGCATGAGAACTTCTTGAACATGAGAATTCTTACATGTTGATCATGAAGTGATTTGTCTTGGTTTGCTTGAGTTTTGTGGCTTTAATTTGTTGTTTGATGTTGCTGCGTGCTTGCTCTACTTCTTCCTCTGTTTTTTTTGGCGCAGAGTACTGTAGCTGCTGTATTTATTTTTCGAAGACGAAAGGCCAACACGGCCGTGTCAGCTTTGTACATGTTTTGGACACGACCGTGTCAGCCTCTCGACTTGGAGCAAATTACTTTTATAAAATCGGACACGGCCGTGTCCATTTTGAACTAAAACTCAACACGGCCGTGTCAGCGGCTCGAATTAAGCTCTTGAATTAATTTTAATCGGACACGGCCGTGTCCATTTTAAACTAAAATACAACACGACCGTGTCATTTGAAAATATGGCGGCGGCAATTGCTCGTTTTATCGTTTTGTTGTTTTCTTTGCACCTTCTTTCTTCTTTTATGACTCATATGCAATGTTAGCTTATTATAGTACGCGTTATATGCATTTTTTTGAATTTATGACCTTATTTGATATGAATTGTATGAAAAAGAATTGGTAGGATTTATTGGGCATGTTTATGCATTTCATTTGCATTCTTTGCATTCATAAGCATTGCCGAGCGTCTATTTGGTTCATATTTGAGTCTAAGTCTCGGGTCTTGCTTTCTTGTGTGTTTCAGAGCCTCTTCCAGTCGTGCAAGGACCCGAAGCTTAGGTGGTTGGTTGCCGTTTCGAACCTACCTTTTGTTTCTTTTGTTAAGGTGAGGTTAGGAAGTTTATTAGCTAAATACCCTATGGCCTATGATGTGATGTGTAACACCCCGCACGTGAGGCGCCACATCCCCAGCACTATGACCCGACACGTGTACGAAATGGAAGGTCCGCACACGCACCAAATCACAGCGAAAGGGTGATAAACAAAAACACACGCACTAGCTAGGCGGTATCTAACCCTGTACAAAAGAAAATATGCAAAACATGACAGCGGAAGTAGCACGAAATGCCAACTTACAAAAACTTTCATACGTTAAACATATTGAGCAATACAGAGATCAAAATCATCTACACGGGTTCAACTAATCTATCGAACCTGTCCTATCCTGTCCCGAACAATCATACACAAAACGGGTTCAACTAATCCAAGCACCTGTCCTAACCTGTCCCGAATTCCAAACATTCAATTCATAGATTCCAACCTGCACAGAACATATCTTATACAAAAGTTACGAATCATAAATCAGAATAAAATACTTAACAAACTTAGACGAACAGACACAGACTCAAAAGACACGACACACCGCCGCCTAGCACGAACTCCAACGACCTGAACTTGCAACTAAAAACATAAACGGGGAGGGGTCAGTCCAAAGACTGAGCGAGGGGCTACCCACACACACCTACATATAAATAGAGCATAACACGTAGAAGAAGCAACGTTCGTGAACCCGGGGTTAGTTTTTGCATGCCAAAACAGTTTCCCGTGATAGTAAATATATAGGGTGACTTATCAAAACATAACGAACAAAACTTAGCTTAAGCATATCTCAAAACATACGTTCAGCTCATGCAGACTTAGCACACGTATCAAAACATAACTTATTAGTTTAATAACAAAAATCCAATTTTATCTTGACTTAAGAGTCTACCCCCGTTTCACGAACTTATAACCGACAGACATAACGAAACTCAGCGGGTACGAATCACATCTCCAAACTTCCAGAAACAAAGGGATAAAACAAAGCAAAACAAAACAAGTTCCAACCTGCATACCGGGTGATAGAAGGGTTGACGGCCCTAACTATCCAAAAATCACACGAGACAAGGCTTAATCACGGCCTTGAAACCTTCGACGGTTGCTTCCGCCGGCTCAAGAGAAACACCCTTCCCCAAACCTCCCGAGGTTAGGTGAGACTCTCAAAAGGAAAATGTTGATGGAAGAGCTCGGCGACCCCACGGCCGACCCGAGGTTACCATGCCATTCTCTGGGGCCCAAACACACAGACAAATAGACATATATCAGAAACTTAACCCGCCACACACACAGACAGACATACTTATCTCATGCATATCGTACTTATCATATCGTACGTACATATCACGCAGACTAACCTCGAAATCATAACATATCAAAGCTAAGCATACATAGGCTCGTACATAGCGTTTCTTACTTTCAAACTTATGACAAAACCATCAAAGTACATATTTCACACATATCTACGTATATACAAGGCTTATAAACCGCACACATTCGAAAACGGGCACATTGCAATAGGGTATAACTATATCCTAACCTCACCTGGCACCAAACACAGCCGAAGACATAGCAGATGGTTCACCCCGGAACCTGCACGACTCACTTGTCACCACACAAAACACAACACACGACTTAGACCCAGACTTAAACAACCCCAAAGAGACGCACGGAAAATGCAATCACACAAGCAGGGATCAAATGCCTAGCAATTATTTGCAGAAGAAACATTACATAATTTAATCAGATCATATTATTCATTTATCACACAAACAATTCATGGATCGTATAACAAATTTAATTAACAAAGTTTACTTAATCCCTTTCATGCAAATTCACGTAGCACCTTTCATACAATTGACACATATTAATAAATCAAATAAATCATAATAGCATGCTTCCTAATTCATACAAATTTCACGAGGTTACCAATCAAATTCTAACCCTACTCAATTCATACAATTCATATTTTACATATTCAATTCATGTATTACATATTAGATCCAAATTCAATTTAGGTAATTAAACTTTAATTGCAAAAGTCTCAAATTAATCATCCAAGGCATGCTAATTCAACTTTTACTTAAATCAAAATTAGCTTAATCGTTTTCAAATGATAAGGTTCAATTAATTCAAGTTATATAAATATGTATTTTCTAAAATTACATAAACACCCCTTGTACAGGAATTATACCCAAATGGCATGAAACGAAACTAGTATCAACAACAATTCATAAATTTATACATTCATAATTCATTACATATTTTCTAATACCAAGCAATGCATATTCATCAATTTATCGAACATAAAAGTACGAATTACATTTTAAACAATTAACAACTAATACAATTTTGGCATAACGGGGTTCAAATTACAATTCAGAGCATCAATGCATATCACATTTCATTAAATGTAAGATTTCGTATACATCGGAGTTCATATAAATCGATAAGTCAAGCAAATCGCAATTAAATTACAATTAGAACAAATAATTAAATATTCACAATTACACAAATAAATTCACAGAAAATAAACCGAGTGTCCGATTAACGAACGGAAAGCGACAACGGACTCACCATAACGAGACGGACATTCTGTCCGAAACCCGCCGGATCGCCGCCATCGGAGCCGCCGGAACAGTGGCGCGCCGCTGCTCGGCCGCCGCCGGAGCATGCCGGAAAAATCCCAAAAATTCCTCGTCCTCAATCCAATTCCTCGATCAATATCTATAAATTCCAAGCCAATTGTCTCAAATTTCAAATCCAAGAATACGAAAACCCTAAAATCTTCAAACTTCAATTACTTTCAAACCAGTGAACCAAAATGAGATCCGAAAGAGGCATCGGCTTACCCGTGACGAGCTTTACGAAAGCCCTAAGGTAGCTCGCCGGAAAAATCCCCAGAGGTGGCACCACTGTTGAACCGCCGCTGTGCCACCGCGATCCGTCGCCAATCGGCCAAATCTGGAGTCGCGTGATCAAAGGCCACTAGTTCTCGTCGTTCCGAACAGTTTTCGTGAAGGGCCCGAGACCAAAAGATGGCCGGAAAAGGCCCCAGTTGGCCTTTGAAGTTTCTGCCACCACATACCTCCCCGGAACCACCACCTACGGCTAGAATTGGGTGAAAACGATGCCGGAAATGAACTCAGGGTAGTCGAAAACCTTGGAAAGCACTAGCCTTGGTCCGAAAAAGCCACCGGAAGGCTGCGAAACCCGCAGCTACAGTGCCGTGCCACCGCCGCCGCGAGCTTCGGCCGGGGCGTGCGGCCCAACCGCCGCCCCGATGGCGGCACCGCCTACGTCAGAAGAAACGCCGGGAAGCCTTCTCCATGGGTCTGGGGCGCGTGTCGTCGGAGGATCGTCGGAAGCCACCGCGAAAGGGCGGCGAAGTGGCGGCTCCGCCACCTCCTCCAGCCGCGACTGAAAATCACCGATAACTCCGCCGTCGGTCGTCGGTTGGTCGTGTTCTTGGTACGGTTGTGACCGCGTCGTCGAGCTCATCGAAATGGACTATTGGATCATCGAATTCCATCGAGAAACGAGCGAGTTCCGGGTTGTGCGTGAAACCACACCGTGAGTGTGTGTGAACAGTGAAAATCACAGGAGAGAGGGAGAGAGCTGAAGTCTGCTGCGTTTGGCACGAAATACGGGGATCCGGGTATATATCTCGGGTCCTCGTACGTGAAAACGATCGGAAGAACGGGCTAACGAAGTCGGAATGGGGCAAACCCAGAGTCTACGGACTAGTCTCGATGCCCCGAACGCGTTGAAGGAGTCAAAAAGGTCGAAAACTCGATCGAACGAGAAATGACCGAAAACCCCCTAAAAAGAGAAAATTACAAAGGGGCTCCTAAACTCTAAAAGAGTTCAAAATAGGGCCACGAAAAACATAAAATCACATAATTAAACACATAAAAAGGTTGAAACGTGGCGTACCTTATAAGTCGGACGAACGGGATGTTACATGATGAATTTTCACTTGAATGCGGATATGGTACCTATATCTAGATACAAGTGCTTAAATTATGTTTATGATCTTGTGGAATAATTTGGATCTTATAGAAACAATATATGTAAAAGCATATATAAGCTTAAGTTTGAATCTCTTTTAGTACGTTTTGTTATGGTGAGCGAGTTGTGCCCTGAAAGATTGGAATTTGGTTTGATTTGGTTTGTGGGCCCTGGAGACGTGGGTAAGAGAGACCCGGGACGACCACGGGGTCGCCGGTTATGACCCCTGTGCACGTGCTCGTTTGAGATATTCACGTGCGACCTATGGAGGTTGGGAAGACGGGATATCTTGAGCCCTCGGTGGATAACCGGAGAAGGCATATCGTGGGTTAGCTACGCCGTATGTATTTGGTAATGTAGGTGCTAGGGTTTGATTCCCGATACACCATGGATGTGAGTTTGGAATTGTGATTTGAATTCGATTTGATATGTATTTTTGAAGAAGTAAGGGATAGTCCGTTCTGGCCGGGCTTTTATTTATGTTATGTCTGATAGAGTATGAATCGAGATAGGTTTTCTTTTATACTTTATATTAGCTTTGTCAAATGGTTTTGTGTACAAAACCCTAGCCTCGATTCATGACTCTCACTTTTGATCTATGCTTTGCTTTATAAGTATTTAGGCGTGGGTGTGCGCTAAGCCCCTCACTCAGTCGAGTTGTGAGACTGACCCTCTCCTTTCCCTTTCAGGTGTGCCGAGCTCGGCTGGGAAGTACGTCGAGTCGAGTCGTACTTAGTCGTTTAGGTCGAGTTGCATTTCATATTTACCGCTTTGACACTTTATTATGAGCTATAGTTGTTAAATTTGAACTCTTGTATGAATTATAACTTTGGAACTTGAATTCTTGCATCTATGTTGGGCTGATAAGCCACGGTACATATATATAGTTGTTACCTTTTGCATGAGCTCGTTTGGATCCTGTTTACTGCTCCCGCATATGTGTTTTGTGTTTTTGCGCGCTCTGTTCGAGTTTTAGCCCCACTTAGCCTAGCGTGTGAGTGTAGGTTCCCGTTCGCTTGGACTCGGGCTCATGTATGGAAATCCATTTCATATGTGGGTTCGGGTTTAGGTGCGGGGGATGTGGTGGCCCACTGTTCCGGGTGCTACAAAACCAAATCATGATTATATCCAGATTGAAGGCGACATAAATTGTTTAATTTAGAAAGAGTGTGTTCGCATAAAAATAATAAACAACACACAAGTCCACATGTGACAATTGTAGATTAGGCAAGCAAATGTCGTATCCACAGACACTACTAAATTATAGTGCTAAATACCGACATAATTTTCTCTAATTGAATTCTAACCAAACAATTAAATAAGGAGGCTAATAAAAGCTAAATTAACAATGCAGTAACAACAAAATGCCAACAATTATGAGTTAAACTGGATCACAACTTCACTCGACTCATACTCAACTCTCATTCACCGTATTCAATCCTCGTGTTGGGTTTTGAAAGACTAGAGAACAATACTGTCTCTAAGTTTCTGTCGAAGTCATATAAACCTATATTTAGCTAACGATTCTTATATGTCTATGGTAACCAATCAACTAAATATGATTTAATTCCCGCTCCTACGTCAATATAAGGCTAGCAAGTATGTGTCTATCTTACTAACAAATCAATTAATCAATTCTTAATTTGTAGCACCCGAGCGTGAGGTACCACATCCCCCGCACCGGGACCCGACCCGTATATGAAATGGAAGTCCATACACGTGCCAAATCCACGGCGAACGGGGACACAACTCACACGCTATGCTAGGCGGGGCTAACCCTTAAACCAATCAGTGCAGGAATCGTAAAATCAGAGTTAAATAAAATTCGCGGAAGCAAGAATAACATAGCATATACAATGAGCCACCAAGCTCCAAAAATAGATATGCAAAAGCATTACATAATCAACGGCGCTCATGGCCTACAAAAATCATAACGCTCCAACTAAAACTATAATCATATACAAAATACCCACAAGAGTATGAATATGAAACAAAAGGAAGTGCTAAACATAAATGCAAGACCTAGACGACTTGTATTCCCGCCTAGCACTCCTATTCCTGCACAAAACAACTGGAAACAACTGGGTTCAGTCTAAAAGAGACTGGTGGGTATAAAAACGGGGCATAAATATATATATATCGCATACGTTAAACACATACATGCAAGCCCTAATCCCGTGTGAAGTTTGATAAGAATTTACCAAGTGGTTAAAACAATAGAATACATCAACGGGATTACGACGTTCATATTCATTCATAAATGTTCATAAATGTTCATAAGGGTTTATGGCCCGGCGAGTGGGCGTGCACAATCTCCAACCTACTCCTCGTGTAATCATAATTAATTATTCAATAATCCATTATCATACATAAATCTTTTGTGCTCATAAATACATGATCATAATCATTCATATACTCCTTCTTCCTCCGGGTGGTGGACGGGCTTGCAAGACCCGGCCACCGGTTCATACATAGGCCAATGGGGGTACATGAATCCCCCAAGGGCACTCAGCTCCCATTCCCCGCTAAAACTCCTAGCGAGGGCCGGTATCACCGTAGTTTGGTTGGAACTAGTATATGGGATCCCCGTCAGCCCTTGCTTCCTCGGTTAGCCACATATACTAAGTCCCGGGGCCCGTGCAATCATAAATCATAAATATCTCGCCAAACATAAGGTAGGGTTCATAATTAAAAGAAAGGGGGGTCATACGTTTGAAATCATTTACCCGAAATGACTCGATATAATTATACATACGATTTTGGCTTAAAACTTTGCACATAAGGAATATATAAGGTTGTTTTAACTAATAGAAGAGAAACCCACCTTTATCAAAGCAGAAATGAAGGCACAAGCGTCTCAAGGCTCGCCCTCGTCTCCGACCAAACCCGTATATGTGCAAAAGAAAAGGTATGAGACTCAATGACCACATATGACGCTCGGCAATGAAGTGAACATGACGTGAATGCATAAATGATCATGTTATATCATAAAAATGTTCATGTGCACGATTAAAGAATTTAAATCATATAATCATTCATTCGTTCATATATTTCATTCAAATTCATAAATTCATAATATTCATAAATTCATATAAATTTCATAACGTTCATAATTCATAATGCATATTAATTAATCTCATTCATTTAATAAGCATAACATATAATATTCATATTCACATTTAGGAATAAAATAAATAAAACGTTCAATCAAAAGTCAGTAAAATAAATACGCGAAATAGAAATCAATTAATTTCAATAATTAAATTAAATCAAATAATATTTAAAATATATAATAATTATATAATATAATATATATATATAATCATATATATATCATAATACACAATATATATAATATATATACATATATACACGTACACACACACATGCACATGCACAATATATACTATACACTATAGACAACCATGCATGCATTTATATATTACATGCAATAACATATATACTATATATAATACACATACAAATACATATATATGTATAGATATTTATACACACTCACACGTACACAGCCATGCATGCATTCATACCCATAATCACACACATACACAGTATATATACATATATATATACAACAACAGTAGCATGCGGCAACACAGGAAACGCAGGAAAAAGCTTGGAAAAATAATAGGTGACACCCCCGTGTCTCCTTCCTAGAACAAACCGAGACACCCCCGTGTCTCGGTACAGAAATCCCATGCCCAGTTTGCACCCCCGTTCCCGCTGGAAGAAAGGAGAAAGACACGCCCGTTACACGCAGCAGCAACAACCTCTGTTTTGACAGAAATGACGCAGAAAACAGAGCAGGAAAAGGCAGCCATGTACGAGCAAGAAAGGCAACATTACAAGGCACAAATTGCTGCAACAACTCAACCATAATACATGCTAAAAGGCCACTAAAAAGGACAGCAACAACATGAAGGATTCTCAGCAAAATGACAGCTGAAAATCAGTGCCAAAACAGGGCCAAAACTCGAAAAAACAGGGCAAGCTTGAGCTCAATCAATCCGATTTCATTCAGGTCCATAAGTCCCTCAAATGTGCAGCAAAACATCATATATTCAACAAGGAAATCAGTTCCAACAGTGATCAGTCAAGAGAAGCTGTCAAACGTGACTTTACATGAAAGTTTTCTCAAGTGCCATAACTGATAACTCATAAATACCTCAACTACCATGTAACCAATGATCATAAATGAAATGAGGATGTCAAAACAATCATTCTCATGCTTGGAATCGATCAAAACCATTAAGAATCAAAGAAGATCAAGAATTTGCCCAAAAACCTTCATTTTCGGAAAAATGGCCAGAAAATCATGAAACCATGCTCAAAATCATGAATGGAAGGATGAAAATGAACAGAATTAAACATAAAATACAACCCTTAACTTACCTTGATGATTGGTTGAAGTTTGGATGAGATTTGAGCTCCAAAATCTCCAAGGTTTGAAGGGTTACGGGACTGGAGAGAAAAACAGTAGCTTTGGCTGAGTTTTGGGGCTTGTGTGAGGATAATCTCGGTTAGGGCTGGTTATGTCATGATAAAGGGTTGAGTTAGGGTTTCAAAGAATCAAACCATGGTTAATTTGGTTATGGTTTGGCCAAGATATGGCTGATTTAGTGCAACAAGGTCAAGTTGGTCTCCGTTTCGTTTTTCGGTTGGATTTCGGAGTTTCAAATGACTTAGGAAAATTATAAGGCTAAGTTTACTAAACTCGAATTTTCGTTACGAGTTCAGCGGAGTTGACGGAACTCGAATCCGAGTTCCCGAGCTCAAGATATTAAATTCGGAACCAAGGGTACGCTAAGTGCTCGTTAGCTCCCGTTTTGGTTCCTCAAATAAAATTAAATTCGTTAATCTATCAAATGAATTCAAAAACATAAATTGAGTATAAAATCATGTTCATAACACATATATGTACAACATATTACAAAATCGTGGCAATTTGATATCATATCATATAAGAACGAAGCACAAAATAAACGAATAAACTCAATCATGCAATCCATGCATATTCATAAAATTTTCCATGCATAAAATTTTAATCCCCATGTAAATGAAATAAATTCATGCAGCAATAATTTCCCATGCAAAAATTATGATTCCATGCATAATTATTCAACGTATAATATATGTATAAATAAGTAATTAATTAAAACAAGATTAATTAATATAACATATAATTAGTATAATCATTAAATTAATAATATAATAATTAAACATATATATATATATATAATACGAAATATATATATATAAAATTAATAATATTAAAATAAAATAATATAATATAATAAAATAATAACAATTATAATAAAATTAAATATAAACACGTAAAAACAATTAATTCGCGCAAATTAGTAAACACATACGTCGTACCTTTACGTCCGAGAAATCGGGGCGTTACAATCTCTCCCCCTTAAAAGAATCCGTCCTCGGATTCACTGCTCGCTCGGAAACAACTCAGGGTGAAACCTTTTCATCTTATCCTCCGTCTCCCAGGTAGCCTCTTCGGTTTTATCACTTCTCCAAAGAACCTTGACTAGTGGAATACGCCGATTTCGAAGTTCCTGAAACTTCCGATCCAATATCTTAATCGGCTTCTGAACGAAGGTGAGATCCGGTTCTAATTCCATTTCTTCAACCGGTAGAACCTCGGACTCATCTCGATAGTACTTTCGGAGCTGTGAGACGTGAAATACGTTATGAATTCCAGTCAAATTCGGCGGCAAGTCCAAACGATAGGCCGTATCCCCAATCTTCTCCAAAATCTCGTACGGTCCCATATACCGAGGGTTTAACTTTCCTCCCCGTCCAATCCTTGAGAATCCTTTTCGTGGGGAAGCCTTTAAGAAAACCCTATCTCCAACCTCAAACTCCAAATTCTTCCTCCGAAGATCTGCATAACTCTTTTGTCGATCCTGAGCAGCCTTCATCCGTTGTCTAATTATCTGGACCTTATCAATGGCCTCTTGTACAGTCTTATAGGGTTTCTCCTTCTTTTCCCCTCTTTTAATCCCTTCTTGTTTGGTCCAATTCCATTCCTCCAAATCAAAGAACAACGGTGATCGACACTTACGTCCATAAAGAGCTTCATAAGGGGCCATTTCAATCGAGGCTTGATAGCTATTATTGTAAGCAAACTCGATTAACGGCAACTGTTCATTCCATGAACTCTGAAAGTCCAATGCACATGCCCTCAACAAATCCTCCAGATACTTAATTAACCTTTCTGATTGTCCGTCGGTCTGAGGATGGAAAGCTGTGCTGAATTGAAGCCTTGTTCCCAAACACTTCTGTAATTCTTGCCACAACCGTGAAGTAAATCTGGGATCCCGATCCGAGACAATACTAACAGGTACACCGTGAAGCCTGACAATCTCATCGTTGTACCTCTTGGCCAACTTACTCACCTTATCGGACATTCTGATAGCCAGAAAATGAGCTGATTTTGTCAATCTGTCCACAATAACCCAAATTCCATCGAAACCTCCTCTCACTTTTGGTAATCCCGAAACAAAATCCATAGCTATTTGTTCCCATTTCCATTCCGGGATAGGTAATGGTCGAAGTAGCCCCGATGGTTTCTGATGTTCTGCCTTTACCACTTGACAAGTCATGCAGTGTTTCACGAAGTCGATCACATCCCGTTTCAATCCATTCCACCAATAGAATTGCTTAAGATCCTTATACATTTTGTTCCCTCCGGGATGTATCGAATAACCTGACCGATGGGCTTCCTCAAGAATAATCCTTTTTAACTCTTCCGGGACAACAACTCTATTCTTGAATCTTAGAAGTCCCGTATCATCAAACCCAAACGGACACTCTGAATCAGCTCGAGCTTTCTCAGCTAATTTCTGAACTTCGGGATCAATCCTCTGAGCATCAAATAATCTCTGTTTAAGATCTGGTTGAACCGTGATATTCCGAACACTAGCCCTCAGTCTGAACAACTCATTCTCATCTCCAATTTCCACTTTCACATTGGACACGCTAGCTTTCCGACTAAGCGCATCCGCGACCAAATTGGCTTTACCGGGATGGTATCGGATTGTACACTCATAATCCGCCAAAAGTTCCATCCAACGCCGTTGTCTCTTATTCAGTTCCTTTTGCGAGAATAAGTATTGGAGGCTCTTGTGATCGGAAAAGACCTCGAACGAAATTCCATAAAGATAGTGTCTCCACTTACCCAAAGCAAAGATCACTGCCGCTAATTCCAAATCGTGAGTGGGGTAGTTCTGTTCATGCTCTTTCAATTTCCTTGAGGCATAGGCGATCACTCTTCCATTCTGCATCAACACACATCCCAAACCTTCCTTTGAGGCGTCCGTATAAACTGTATATCCTTCTGTACCTTCGGGAAGTGCTAATACAGGAGCGGTGGTCAACTTCTCCTTTAGAAGTTGGAAACTAGCCTCACATGCCTCGTCCCACTCAAACTTAACCGCTTTCTTAGTCAATCGGGTTAAAGGGGCCGCAATCTTAGAGAAATCTTGAACGAATCTCCGATAGTAGCCTGCCAAACCCAAGAAACTCCTTACTTCTGAAGCATTTTTCGGGCTCTGCCATTGAATAACCGTCTCAATCTTAGAAGGGTCTACTTCTAAACCTTTCCTTGAAATAATATGACCCAAAAATGCTACCCGATCAATCCAGAACTCGCATTTGCTAAACTTAGCATACAACCGATGTTCCCTTAAGGTCTCCAACACAATTCTGAGATGCCTTGCATGATCCTCCGGAGTTCTCGAATAAACCAAGATGTCATCGCTAAAAATTACCACAAACTTGTCCAAATAGGGCCGGAAAATTCGATGCATCATATCCATAAAAGCAGCCGGAGCATTAGTCAATCCAAAAGGCATCACTACGAACTCGTAGTGTCCATACCGGGTGTTAAATCCCGTCTTCGGAATATCCTCTTCCCGGATCTTCAATTGATAATATCCTTGTCTCAAGTCCAATTTTGAGTAAACCCCCGAACCTTGTAACATGTCAAATAAATCCTCAATATGGGGTAAAGGATACTTATTCTTTACAGTCATCCGATTAAGTTCCCGGTAATCTATACACATTCTTAAGGTTCCATCCTTTTTCTTAACAAAGAGAACCGGAGCACCCCAAGGTGACGAACTTGGCCGTATATATCCAACTTTGAGCAATTCCTCTAATTGACTCTTTAATTCTTTCAACTCGGCCGGTGCCATCCGATATGGAGTCTTAGAGTACGGTGTGGATCCTGGATGTAAATCAATAACGAACTCGATCTCACGGTCGGGTGGTAGAGAACTCAAATTCTCCGGAAACACATCGGAGAAATCCTTAACGACCGCGGTATCCTCCAGCTTAACTTGATCTTTCGGCCTATTAAGAAGGTAAGCAATAAATCCCGTTGCTCCTTCTCTCATCAACTTGTGAGCTTCCATATAAGACAAGAGAGATACCGTTCTTGATCCACTACCAATCACCAATTCCTTCCCCAAGATCACCTTCTTCGCAAAACAATCGACATTGGCCCGATGCCTGGACAACCAGTCCATACCCAAGATAACTCCTGATAATATGCATAAATTACATGAAAATCTCTTTAATTTCCCCCTGAATTGGATTAGATTTCTAATTAATTTGCTTTTATTTGGCTTTTGCAGAATCATATTGAGAAATGAGGGATTTGGCAGAATTGTGAAGAAAAAGATGCTAAGTGTTGAAAATGCCTGAGCCATGACCCCAATGCATGATCATCCCTAAGGCTAATGCGCGTACAGCAGACCACGGTCAACAAGTGCGGCTGAATCCTCTTGTTGGGACAGCTGGCACACATGCAGCTGCTCTAGCTCAGTTTTGTGCGTCTCAAGACTGAAGATTACGATTTTGGGAGTTGCAAAAAGCACTTTTGCCTTGGTTTGTGTGCCCAACTTGCAAACTTGGAGATATAAGCTAGAATTAGAAGGCAAAAGGGCTGATAATTCAGCTTTGGGGGCTGGAGAGGAAGTTACGCAGCAGCTGGAGCTGCTGGAGCAGAGCAAGAACAGGAGCTGAATCCCCTGTTTCGGCCAAGAGCAAGAAATCCCTTTTCCTTTCCTCTTTTTAGTTTAATTTCATGCTTAGATTATAAAATACTTTAGTACATCTTTTGTAGCTTAATTTAGTTGGTTTAAATTCAGTTTCTTAGCAGTTTATTAGCCTTATATATTCTGTAAATATGAACAACAACTGAACATATTTGTCTTAGTTAGGTTGTATCTTTATTCCTTGCCAATATTTATGAGATCTAAGTGAGTGAATATGAATTTAATCTATGGTATTTATGCATGCTTTGAACGTATTTATATGAGTTGTTTTCAAATCATCTTTCTGATCAATCGATGCCTAGATAACAACTTGATAAGGTTATACTGATACTTGATACGTAATAGTCTTGTAAAGGTATAAAAGAACTGCACATCATTGAGAGTTTACCACCATGTTTACTCAATAAAATGGTGAGGCATGCATAATATGATTTCATAAGTCCAAGCTTCTTGAGATTTTGGATCATGATTAATGTCCTTTTGGTGCTCAATGCTATCATATAGTTAAATCCTAGATACTTGTTCGCGGGACTGCTATGTGGTAAGAATTTAATTGATGAGCTTCTCTTGATTAAGTTAAAAATAAGAAAGGATGATATAGATAAGCTTCTTATCTATTGTAAGTTAATCTACCATTTGCTTAGATTCGATTTTTGCATCAAGGATTAGATACAGGCATGGAATGAAGTAACAACGGAGCTAAGACATCTCACTCATAATCAACCTTCACAACTCTCTTTATTTTTCAGCTTTAGATAGTTGAAGAAATCTGATTTTGTGCTTTAAGTTAGTTTGTTTTAATTACGTTAACCTCCCCCCTTTTAATTTTTGTTGCTTCGTTCACTTGGCTATTGGAGAACTACGAGACCATCCAATCTCTGTGGGATCGACCCTTTGCCACTATACACAATTTATTGTGTTTAGTAGTTTAGGATTATTAATTGGTGGATTCGACAACCATCAAATTTTGGCGCCGTTGCCGGGGATTGGTTCTAATCGGTTTTGTTTTTCTTTTGATAGCTTAGTGTTTGTTTTTGTGCAGAGAAGTCAGTTGAAAGAATCAACATGCTGTCATCAATGGATTTAAGCTCTCAAAGTGATATTTGTGGTATTTGTATGGGAAGCCATCTAACCAATGGATGCCCTTTGCTCACTGGTGATCCTTTCTATCATTTGCAGCCTATAACTGATCCATGTGGAGTGTGTACGGGACCTCACAAAACTGATAAGTGTCCATTACTTGATGAGGAACTACAACCCGCACGGAATGATCATCATTTTAATCACACAACTAGTGCATTTCAACCACCACAACAATATCCATCATCTTCCAATTTAGGTACGTCTCTTGAAGAAATGTTTAAAGCATTTATGATTAATACACAACAATTTCAACAGGAGACAAGATCAAATATGCAACAATATCAACAAGAGACAAGGAACAATATGCAAGAACTCCAAACGTGCGTTCAAAGCTTGAAGAACGAGTTGAGCCAATTAACTTCTTCCGTGGATAAATTGAAGAGTAAGCAGGAGTTTGAAGAAGGACAACACTCACTTAAGAAAACAGGGGCTGGAACAGAGCATAATACAGCAGTACAAATTTCTGGTATTGAAACAGAGCAGGACTGTACAACAGATATGAGCATAAGGCATGACCATAGCTTAAGGTCATACGAGGAGTCCAGACCTGCTGTACAATCTCAGCCTTTGATCAGCCCAAAGCCAACTGTACAGAGGTATGTTGAGTTTCAAAAAGATGAATCAGAGTTCCAAAATGATGAATCAATATTCCTAAAGGCACTTTACAATGTTGAGGTAAATGTTCCTTTACTTGATGTAATTAAATCTATGCCTCAATATATGAATTCTCTTGAAGAATTATGTGCAACTAAGAAAAGTATGCCTTGTTACGGGAAAGTAAGTATTCGAAAGAATTTCTCTGATATCCTTCAAGGAAAGATACCTCAAGTGAGTAATGTCAAAAGTTTATTTGCTCTTCCATGCAAAATAGGAACTATTGGAATTGATAGAGCCTTATGTGATTATAGTTCCTCTATAAATTTGATGCCTTTGTCTAATTGCTCACAACTGCATATTAATTCCATGAGAAAAACAGGTATGATCATTAAACTTGATGATGGAACAATTGTTTATCCTAAGGGCATATTGGAAAATATTTTGATTGAAATTGATGGCATGATTTTCCCCGTGGACTTCTTGGTAGTTGATAACTCATTTGATGTTTTGCTAGGAAAACCCTTTCTTGATATATCTAAGACAAAAATCAATGAGTTTGACCATACACTCACAATGGACTTTAATGGAAATGTTGTTAAATTTGCTATGTTTGATTCCATAAAATCTCCTAGTGAGTTGTTTTGTTTAAATGATATGGATTTCATTAGTCCCCTTCCATGTGGTGCATCTTTTGAGTTGGACTGTGATGATAAAGATGTTTTTAGTTCTCACTCTCATTCACTTTTTAGGAAATTCTGCTCTCTTGAAGCTAAGTGGTTGTTTTGTCGATCCTTGTTTACTCTATTTCCTAATAAGTTGAATTCTAAATGGAAGAGAGCTTATCTATGTACTCACATGTTGCTTTATAATGTAGTGGATTTCAACCATTCTGATGAGGAAGACCTGTTATTATTGAACATGCATTATTTGAAAGGATTTTATTCAGGTTTTCCAATGAAAGATGTGAAGGATTTTAATTGAAGACATGTTATGTAACACATCGTCTAGCCTAGGACGTTAAATAAGGGCGCTTGTTGGGAGGCAACCCAATCCTTTTTGATTTGCTGTTATTTAGTTCGTGTTTCTCTGTGTTTCTTGGCTAAGGACCGCTTTTTGTGTAATTTTCAGATTATGGCAGAAACAGGGCTCCAGGACCCAGACCGCAAAGGATGATCATCCCTTAGCCTCATGAATCCCTGACAGTTTCGATAAATACATTCAGGGGAGTCCTCATGCTCTTACCTTTTCTTTTATTATATATTGAGGATAATGTGGAATAAGTGTGGGGGAGATATTCTGGTAGTTTATGAATATTTTGGCTGGATTAGTAGAGGATGAAAAGCATGTAAAGATGACTATTTTGCATGTTTGTTTGATTGGTCCTATTTTATTTCTGCCTAATTTGATAACCTAGTTGTTAGTCTTTCTAGCTCTTTTTGCTCAGGTCCTTAGTTCCTTTTGGGGTGTTTTTGTGCAGTTGTGTTAGTTTGAACTTGACCATGTGCAACATGTTTTGAATTGAGAACTTTTGAACATGAAAAATAAGTTGAAATAACATGAATTTCCATGTCTGATTCTTGGAATTGATCAAATTTATAAGTTCTTTGGCTCTGATAGAGAATGTTTTTGAATTTGGACTAATGGGTAAAACTAAAATTTGCATGCAATAAATTGGACCTTCATTTGTGAAAAAGTGTGTAATTTTTGGACTGTCTAAAGCAGGAATGTTATTGATGCTGAATGCTAATGTTAATGTTGTTTGAGGGTTATGAATAAGGCTGTAATGCCATTAGCTTCTGAATAAGGCTTTTAAAGCCATTTGTCTCTGAATAAGGCTGTCACAGCCATTTGCTTGATGCAATCCGCTCGTTTCACTCCGCTGGTTACCTAAGGCTAAATATAAATCATAAATTAAAAAAATGGGTGACCATGAGTGATGCACTAAGTGCAGTCTAGGGATAGTCATATATTACCAAAGCGGTATTATGACACCCGAAATAGACAACGTTTTGAATTTTGGTATAAGTGTTATGTTGGAACCCTCACTTTATTTTTGTTTTGTTGGAATTTAGACAGTCCAGAATGAGCACCCTTTGATCATATGTTGTGATTACTATTTGGTAAATGTGCATGATTAAATGAATTCTAAATTCCTTAACATTCTCTAGCAAGTTAAACACTTAAGATTTGTTCTTTTCCATCTTGAAGGCTGTGGAGACTTGTTATTAAACTCATTTTAGTGTTCATATTTTCTCATTGAGAAACTGTGGGGCTGATGTGGTTTGTTGAGGATCATCTTGCAGTTTGTTAGGAATAGAAAGTTGTTGCTTAGGGACAAGCAAAAGTCTAAGTGTGGGGGGATTTGATAATATGCATAAATTACATGAAAATCTCTTTAATTTCCCCCTGAATTGGATTAGATTTCTAATTAATTTGCTTTTATTTGGCTTTTGCAGAATCATATTGAGAAATGAGGGATTTGGCAGAATTGTGAAGAAAAAGATGCTAAGTGTTGAAAATGCCTGAGCCATGACCCCAATGCATGATCATCCCTAAGGCTAATGCGCGTACAGCAGACCACGGTCAACAAGTGCGGCTGAATCCTCTTGTTGGGACAGCTGGCACACATGCAGCTGCTCTAGCTTAGTTTTGTGCGTCTCAAGACTGAAGATTACGATTTTGGGAGTTGCAAAAAGCACTTTTGCCTTGGTTTGTGTGCCCAACTTGCAAACTTGGAGATATAAGCTAGAATTAGAAGGCAAAAGGGCTGATAATTCAGCTTTGGGGGCTGGAGAGGAAGTTACGCAGCAGCTGGAGCTGCTGGAGCAGAGCAAGAACAGGAGCTGAATCCCCTGTTTCGGCCAAGAGCAAGAAATCCCTTTTCCTTTCCTCTTTTTAGTTGAATTTCATGCTTAGATTATAAAATACTTTAGTACATCTTTTGTAGCTTAATTTAGTTGGTTTAAATCCAGTTTCTTAGCAGTTTATTAGCCTTATATATTCTGTAAATATGAACAACAGCTGAACATATTTGTCTTAGTTAGGTTGTATCTTTATTCCTTGCCAATATTTATGAGATCTACGTGAGTGAATATGAATTTAATCTATGGTATTTATGCATGCTTTGAACGTATTTATATGAGTTGTTTTCAAATCATCTTTCTGATCAATCGATGCCTAGATAACAACTTGATAAGGTTATACTGATACTTGATACGTAATAGTCTTGTAAAGGTATAAAAGAACTGCACATCATTGAGAGTTTACCACCATGTTTACTCAATAAAATGGTGAGGCATGCATAATATGATTTCATAAGTCCAAGCTTCTTGAGATTTTGGATCATGATTAATGTCCTTTTGGTGCTCAATGCTATCATATAGTTAAATCCTAGATACTTGTTCGCGGGACTGCTATGTGGTAAGAATTTAATTGATGAGCTTCTCTTGATTAAGTTAAAAATAAGAAAGGATGATATAGATAAGCTTCTTATCTATTGTAAGTTAATCTACCATTTGCTTAGATTCGATTTTTGCATCAAGGATTAGATACAGGCATGGAATGAAGTAACAACGGAGCTAAGACATCTCACTCATAATCAACCTTCACAACTCTCTTTATTTTTCAGCTTTAGATAGTTGAAGAAATCTGATTTTGTGCTTTAAGTTAGTTTGTTTTAATTACGTTAACCTCCCCCCTTTTAATTTTTGTTGCTTCGTTCACTTGGCTATTGGAGAACTACGAGACCATCCAATCTCTGTGGGATCGACCCTTTGCCACTATACACAATTTATTGTGTTTAGTAGTTTAGGATTATTAATTGGTGGATTCGACAACCATCAAATTTTGGCGCCGTTGCCGGGGATTGGTTCTAATCGGTTTTGTTTTTCTTTTGATAGCTTAGTGTTTGTTTTTGTGCAGAGAAGTCAGTTGAAAGAATCAACATGCTGTCATCAATGGATTTAAGCTCTCAAAGTGATATTTGTGGTATTTGTATGGGAAGCCATCTAACCAATGGATGCCCTTTGCTCACTGGTGATCCTTTCTATCATTTGCAGCCTATAACTGATCCATGTGGAGTGTGTACGGGACCTCACAAAACTGATAAGTGTCCATTACTTGATGAGGAACTACAACCCGCACGGAATGATCATCATTTTAATCACACAACTAGTGCATTTCAACCACCACAACAATATCCATCATCTTCCAATTTAGGTACGTCTCTTGAAGAAATGTTTAAAGCATTTATGATTAATACACAACAATTTCAACAGGAGACAAGATCAAATATGCAACAATATCAACAAGAGACAAGGAACAATATGCAAGAACTCCAAACGTGCGTTCAAAGCTTGAAGAACGAGTTGAGCCAATTAACTTCTTCCGTGGATAAATTGAAGAGTAAGCAGGAGTTTGAAGAAGGACAACACTCACTTAAGAAAACAGGGGCTGGAACAGAGCATAATACAGCAGTACAAATTTCTGGTATTGAAACAGAGCAGGACTGTACAACAGATATGAGCATAAGGCATGACCATAGCTTAAGGTCATACGAGGAGTCCAGACCTGCTGTACAATCTCAGCCTTTGATCAGCCCAAAGCCAACTGTACAGAGGTATGTTGAGTTTCAAAAAGATGAATCAGAGTTCCAAAATGATGAATCAATATTCCTAAAGGCACTTTACAATGTTGAGGTAAATGTTCCTTTACTTGATGTAATTAAATCTATGCCTCAATATATGAATTCTCTTGAAGAATTATGTGCAACTAAGAAAAGTATGCCTTGTTACGGGAAAGTAAGTATTCGAAAGAATTTCTCTGATATCCTTCAAGGAAAGATACCTCAAGTGAGTAATGTCAAAAGTTTATTTGCTCTTCCATGCAAAATAGGAACTATTGGAATTGATAGAGCCTTATGTGATTATAGTTCCTCTATAAATTTGATGCCTTTGTCTAATTGCTCACAACTGCATATTAATTCCATGAGAAAAACAGGTATGATCATTAAACTTGATGATGGAACAATTGTTTATCCTAAGGGCATATTGGAAAATATTTTGATTGAAATTGATGGCATGATTTTCCCCGTGGACTTCTTGGTAGTTGATAACTCATTTGATGTTTTGCTAGGAAAACCCTTTCTTGATATATCTAAGACAAAAATCAATGAGTTTGACCATACACTCACAATGGACTTTAATGGAAATGTTGTTAAATTTGCTATGTTTGATTCCATAAAATCTCCTAGTGAGTTGTTTTGTTTAAATGATATGGATTTCATTAGTCCCCTTCCATGTGGTGCATCTTTTGAGTTGGACTGTGATGATAAAGATGTTTTTAGTTCTCACTCTCATTCACTTTTTAGGAAATTCTGCTCTCTTGAAGCTAAGTGGTTGTTTTGTCGATCCTTGTTTACTCTATTTCCTAATAAGTTGAATTCTAAATGGAAGAGAGCTTATCTATGTACTCACATGTTGCTTTATAATGTAGTGGATTTCAACCATTCTGATGAGGAAGACCTGTTATTATTGAACATGCATTATTTGAAAGGATTTTATTCAGGTTTTCCAATGAAAGATGTGAAGGATTTTAATTGAAGACATGTTATGTAACACATCGTCTAGCCTAGGACGTTAAATAAGGGCGCTTGTTGGGAGGCAACCCAATCCTTTTTGATTTGCTGTTATTTAGTTCGTGTTTCTCTGTGTTTCTTGGCTAAGGACCGCTTTTTGTGTAATTTTCAGATTATGGCAGAAACAGGGCTCCAGGACCCAGACCGCAAAGGATGATCATCCCTTAGCCTCATGAATCCCTGACAGTTTCGATAAATACATTCAGGGGAGTCCTCATGCTCTTACCTTTTCTTTTATTATATATTGAGGATAATGTGGAATAAGTGTGGGGGAGATATTCTGGTAGTTTATGAATATTTTGGCTGGATTAGTAGAGGATGAAAAGCATGTAAAGATGACTATTTTGCATGTTTGTTTGATTGGTCCTATTTTATTTCTGCCTAATTTGATAACCTAGTTGTTAGTCTTTCTAGCTCTTTTTGCTCAGGTCCTTAGTTCCTTTTGGGGTGTTTTTGTGCAGTTGTGTTAGTTTGAACTTGACCATGTGCAACATGTTTTGAATTGAGAACTTTTGAACATGAAAAATAAGTTGAAATAACATGAATTTCCATGTCTGATTCTTGGAATTGATCAAATTTATAAGTTCTTTGGCTCTGATAGAGAATGTTTTTGAATTTGGACTAATGGGTAAAACTAAAATTTGCATGCAATAAATTGGACCTTCATTTGTGAAAAAGTGTGTAATTTTTGGACTGTCTAAAGCAGGAATGTTATTGATGCTGAATGCTAATGTTAATGTTGTTTGAGGGTTATGAATAAGGCTGTAATGCCATTAGCTTCTGAATAAGGCTTTTAAAGCCATTTGTCTCTGAATAAGGCTGTCACAGCCATTTGCTTGATGCAATCCGCTCGTTTCACTCCGCTGGTTACCTAAGGCTAAATATAAATCATAAATTAAAAAAATGGGTGACCATGAGTGATGCACTAAGTGCAGTCTAGGGATAGTCATATATTACCAAAGCGGTATTATGACACCCGAAATAGACAACGTTTTGAATTTTGGTATAAGTGTTATGTTGGAACCCTCACTTTATTTTTGTTTTGTTGGAATTTAGACAGTCCAGAATGAGCACCCTTTGATCATATGTTGTGATTACTATTTGGTAAATGTGCATGATTAAATGAATTCTAAATTCCTTAACATTCTCTAGCAAGTTAAACACTTAAGATTTGTTCTTTTCCATCTTGAAGGCTGTGGAGACTTGTTATTAAACTCATTTTAGTGTTCATATTTTCTCATTGAGAAACTGTGGGGCTGATGTGGTTTGTTGAGGATCATCTTGCAGTTTGTTAGGAATAGAAAGTTGTTGCTTAGGGACAAGCAAAAGTCTAAGTGTGGGGGGATTTGATAATATGCATAAATTACATGAAAATCTCTTTAATTTCCCCCTGAATTGGATTAGATTTCTAATTAATTTGCTTTTATTTGGCTTTTGCAGAATCATATTGAGAAATGAGGGATTTGGCAGAATTGTGAAGAAAAAGATGCTAAGTGTTGAAAATGCCTGAGCCATGACCCCAATGCATGATCATCCCTAAGGCTAATGCGCGTACAGCAGACCACGGTCAACAAGTGCGGCTGAATCCTCTTGTTGGGACAGCTGGCACACATGCAGCTGCTCTAGCTTAGTTTTGTGCGTCTCAAGACTGAAGATTACGATTTTGGGAGTTGCAAAAAGCACTTTTGCCTTGGTTTGTGTGCCCAACTTGCAAACTTGGAGATATAAGCTAGAATTAGAAGGCAAAAGGGCTGATAATTCAGCTTTGGGGGCTGGAGAGGAAGTTACGCAGCAGCTGGAGCTGCTGGAGCAGAGCAAGAACAGGAGCTGAATCCCCTGTTTCGGCCAAGAGCAAGAAATCCCTTTTCCTTTCCTCTTTTTAGTTGAATTTCATGCTTAGATTATAAAATACTTTAGTACATCTTTTGTAGCTTAATTTAGTTGGTTTAAATCCAGTTTCTTAGCAGTTTATTAGCCTTATATATTCTGTAAATATGAACAACAGCTGAACATATTTGTCTTAGTTAGGTTGTATCTTTATTCCTTGCCAATATTTATGAGATCTACGTGAGTGAATATGAATTTAATCTATGGTATTTATGCATGCTTTGAACGTATTTATATGAGTTGTTTTCAAATCATCTTTCTGATCAATCGATGCCTAGATAACAACTTGATAAGGTTATACTGATACTTGATACGTAATAGTCTTGTAAAGGTATAAAAGAACTGCACATCATTGAGAGTTTACCACCATGTTTACTCAATAAAATGGTGAGGCATGCATAATATGATTTCATAAGTCCAAGCTTCTTGAGATTTTGGATCATGATTAATGTCCTTTTGGTGCTCAATGCTATCATATAGTTAAATCCTAGATACTTGTTCGCGGGACTGCTATGTGGTAAGAATTTAATTGATGAGCTTCTCTTGATTAAGTTAAAAATAAGAAAGGATGATATAGATAAGCTTCTTATCTATTGTAAGTTAATCTACCATTTGCTTAGATTCGATTTTTGCATCAAGGATTAGATACAGGCATGGAATGAAGTAACAACGGAGCTAAGACATCTCACTCATAATCAACCTTCACAACTCTCTTTATTTTTCAGCTTTAGATAGTTGAAGAAATCTGATTTTGTGCTTTAAGTTAGTTTGTTTTAATTACGTTAACCTCCCCCCTTTTAATTTTTGTTGCTTCGTTCACTTGGCTATTGGAGAACTACTAGACCATCCAATCTCTGTGGGATCGACCCTTTGCCACTATACACAATTTATTGTGTTTAGTAGTTTAGGATTATTAATTGGTGGATTCGACAACCATCAACTCCATACCTCTTCATGGGCATAACAATTAAATCCGCCGGATACTCTTTCCCTTCAATCAAAACTGAACACTCCCGAACCAACTGATCTGTCTGAAGACTCCCTCCAAGTGGCGAACTCACCAAATAATAAGAAGAAAGACAGATAACAGGCAAGCACAGAGTGGCAACTATATCACAAGAAATAAAGGAATGCGTGGCACCCGGATCAAAGAGTGCATGAATGCTCATGTTATGTATGCATAGGGTACCTTCTACCACGGCTGTGGGATCAATTTCTGCATCTTGCTCCTCACCCTCGAGGGCGTAAGCACGAGCTTGGATCATTGGCCTTTGAGTTCCTTTCTGAAATCCGGAGTTCTTGTAGGGACATGTCTCCGCCATATGATCGCTTTTCCCACATATGAGGCACAAATTCAACCTTCTCCGACAATTATTGTAGGTATGGGTCGGTCCCCCGCAATGCGTACATGGAGGTACATCCGGGCGTGAATTTGTAGGTGCCGGAGCCATAGGTAGAGCCTTTGGTCGAGTCGGTACGGCCTGAGAACCTTGCCCTCCAAACCTAGGCTTCTTAAACAGACCCTTAGGAGGCGGACTAGCTTGAATCATCGGCCTCTTTCCCGAATTCGATCCGGATCCTCTTCCCATAGGAGCTCTAAACATCGGATCTTTCTTCTTGAATTCCTCCTCTTGAACCAAAGCCCTTTGTACGGTGTCGGCAAATGACTCGAAATTGTGCCCCGCTTGCCCGTGTCTCAAATCCTGTCTCAATCCCGCTATGAATTTCCTTGCTTTCCTCTTCTCATCCCGGGTGACATGAGGAGCATATTTCCCAAGTCTATTAAATACGGCGAGGTATTGAGTCACCGTACGAGCCCCTTGCTTTAATTCCATGAATTCCTGCTCCTTCCTTTCTCTTACCACTTCCGGTACAAAGCACTCCCGGAATTCTCTCTTGAAAACTTCCCAAGTTACTTCCTCTTCATCGACTTCAAGCTTCTCTCTTGTTCGTTCCCACCATTCATATGCATCTCCATCGAGTTGGAAGATAGCAAATTGGGCCTTCTCTTGCGTACTGAACTGTCGGACCCCAAATATCCTCTCCAATCTTATCAACCAACCTTCCGAGACCGCATCGTCAATAGAACCAGAAAACCGAGGGGGGTTATAGCTCAGAAACACCCCATGAGGGTCTCTATTGTTATTATGATTTGGTGGAGGAGCTTGTTGTTCTGCCTGTTGTGGTGGGGGAGCTTGAGCTCTCCGATGCTCCACATAGTTGAAAACTGCTTCCATGAAATTCCCCATATCCATCGGTGGTGCTTGTGGTTGGGGTGGAGGCGTAGGAGATCGATCATGATGACGACGGTGTCCTGGAGATCTCTCACGGTGTCTACGCGGAGGCATTCTGTTCAAGAAACACTGAAATGCATGCTATTTTTAGTCCATGCATGCAAGTGCAATTAATTCGATCAAAATTCAAGATTTAAAGCACACAAGCACGTAAACAGTGCATATGCAACACATTGACAGATTGTTCCTAAAGCCGAACGACCTAACTGACTCAACTCGACACTAGAGCCCGGGTTTTACAACCCTAAGCTCTGATACCACATCAGGATGTAGCACCCGAGCGTGAGGTACCACATCCCCCGCACCGGGACCCGACCCGTATATGAAATGGAAGTCCATACACGTGCCAAATCCACGGCGAACGGGGACACAACTCACACGCTATGCTAGGCGGGGCTAACCCTTAAACCAATCAGTGCAGGAATCGTAAAATCAGAGTTAAATAAAATTCGCGGAAGCAAGAATAACATAGCATATACAATGAGCCACCAAGCTCCAAAAATAGATATGCAAAAGCATTACATAATCAACGGCGCTCATGGCCTACAAAAATCATAACGCTCCAACTAAAACTATAATCATATACAAAATACCCACAAGAGTATGAATATGAAACAAAAGGAAGTGCAAAACATAAATGCAAGACCTAGACGACTTGTATTCCCACCTAGCGCTCCTATTCCTGCACAAAACAACTGGAAACAACCGGGTTCAGTCTAAAAGAGACTGGTGGGTATAAAAACGGGGCATAAATATATATATATCGCATACGTTAAACACATACATGCAAGCCCTAATCCCGTGTGAAGTTTGATAAGAATTTACCAAGTGGTTAAAACAATAGAATACATCAACGGGATTACGACGTTCATATTCATTCATAAATGTTCATAAATGTTCATAAGGGTTTATGGCCCGGCGAGTGGGCGTGCACAATCTCCAACCTACTCCTCGTGTAATCATAATTAATTATTCAATAATCCATTATCATACATAAATCTTTTGTGCTCATAAATACATGATCATAATCATTCATATACTCCTTCTTCCTCCGGGTGGTGGACGGGCTTGCAAGACCCGGCCACCGGTTCATACATAGGCCAATGGGGGTACATGAATCCCCCAAGGGCACTCAACTCCCATTCCCCGCTAAAACTCCTAGCGAGGGCCGGTATCACCGTAGTTTGGTTGGAACTAGTATATGGGATCCCCGTCAGCCCTTGCTTCCTCGGTTAGCCACATATACTAAGTCCCGGGGCCCGTGCAATCATAAATCATAAATATCTCGCCAAACATAAGGTAGGGTTCATAATTAAAAGAAAGGGGGGTCATACGTTTGAAATCATTTACCCGAAATGACTCGATATAATTATACATACGATTTTGGCTTAAAACTTTGCACATAAGGAATATATAAGGTTGTTTTAACTAATAGAAGAGAAACCTACCTTTATCAAAGCAGAAATGAAGGCACAAGCGTCTCAAGGCTCGCCCTCGTCTCCGACCAAACCCGTATCTGTGCAAAAGAAAAGGTATGAGACTCAATGACCACATATGACGCTCGGCAATGAAGTGAACATGACGTGAATGCATAAATGATCATGTTATATCATAAAAATGTTCATGTGCACGATTAAAGAATTTAAATCATATAATCATTCATTCGTTCATATATTTCATTCAAATTCATAAATTCATAATATTCATAAATTCATATAAATTTCATAACGTTCATAATTCATAATGCATATTAATTAATCTCATTCATTTAATAAGCATAACATATAATATTCATATTCACATTTAGGAATAAAATAAATAAAACGTTCAATCAAAAGTCAGTAAAATAAATACGCGAAATAGAAATCAATTAATTTCAATAATTAAATTAAATCAAATAATATTTAAAATATATAATAATTATATAATATAATATATATATATAATCATATATATATCATAATACACAATATATATAATATATATACATATATACACGTACACACACACATGCACATGCACAATATATACTATACACTATAGACAACCATGCATGCATTTATATATTACATGCAATAACATATATACTATATATAATACACATACAAATACATATATATGTATAGATATTTATACACACTCACACGTACACAGCCATGCATGCATTCATACCCACAATCACACACATACACAGTATATATACATATATATATACAACAACAGTAGCATGCGGCAACACAGGAAACGCAGGAAAAAGCTTGGAAAAATAATAGGTGACACCCCCGTGTCTCCTTCCTAGAACAAACCGAGACACCCCCGTGTCTCGGTACAGAAATCCCATGCCCAGTTTGCACCCCCGTTCCCGCTGGAAGAAAGGAGAAAGACACGCCCGTTACACGCAGCAGCAACAGCCTCTGTTTTGATAGAAATGACGCAGAAAACAGAGCAAGAAAAGGCAGCCATGTACGAGCAAGAAAGGCAACATTACAAGGCACAAATTGCTGCAACAACTCAACCATAATACATGCTAAAAGGCCACTAAAAAGGACAGCAACAACATGAAGGATTCTCAGCAAAATGACAGCTGAAAATCAGTGCCAAAACAGGGCCAAAACTCGAAAAAACAGGGCAAGCTTGAGCTCAATCAATCCGATTTCATTCAGGTCCATAAGTCCCTCAAATGTGCAGCAAAACATCATATATTCAACAAGGAAATCAGTTCCAACAGTGATCAATCAAGAGAAGCTGTCAAACGTGACTTTACATGAAAGTTTTCTCAAGTGCCATAACTGATAACTCATAAATACCTCAACTACCATGTAACCAATGATCATAAATGAAATGAGGATGTCAAAACAATCATTCTCATGCTTGGAATCGATCAAAACCGTTAAGAATCAAAGAAGATCAAGAATTTGCCCAAAAACCTTCATTTTCGGAAAAATGGCCAGAAAATCATGAAACCATGCTCAAAATCATGAATGGAAGGATGAAAATGAACAGAATTAAACATACAATACAACCCTTAACTTACCTTGATGATTGGTTGAAGTTTGGATGAGATTTGAGCTCCAAAATCTCCAAGGTTTGAAGGGTTACGGGACTGGAGAGAAAAACAGTAGCTTTGGCTGAGTTTTGGGGCTTGTGTGAGGATAATCTCGGTTAGGGCTGGTTATGTCATGATAAAGGGTTGAGTTAGGGTTTCAAAGAATCAAACCATGGTTAATTTGGTTATGGTTTGGCCAAGATATGGCTGATTTAGTGCAACAAGGTCAAGTTGGTCTCCGTTTCGTTTTTCGGTTGGATTTCGGAGTTTCAAATGACTTAGGAAAATTATAAGGCTAAGTTTACTAAACTCGAATTTTCGTTACGAGTTCAGCGGAGTTGACGGAACTCGAATCCGAGTTCCCGAGCTCAAGATATTAAATTCGGAACCAAGGGTACGCTAAGTGCTCGTTAGCTCCCGTTTTGGTTCCTCAAATAAAATTAAATTCGTTAATCTATCAAATGAATTCAAAAACATAAATTGAGTATAAAATCATGTTCATAACACATATATGTACAACATATTACAAAATCGTGGCAATTTGATATCATATCATATAAGAACGAAGCACAAAATAAACGAATAAACTCAATCATGCAATCCATGCATATTCATAAAATTTTCCATGCATAAAATTTTAATCCCCATGCAAATGAAATAAATTCATGCAGCAATAATTTCCCATGCAAAAATTATGATTCCATGCATAATTATTCAACGTATAATATATGTATAAATAAGTAATTAATTAAAACAAGATTAATTAATATAACATATAATTAGTATAATCATTAAATTAATAATATAATAATTAAACATATATATATATATATAATACGAAATATATATATATAAAATTAATAATATTAAAATAAAATAATATAATATAATAAAATAATAACAATTATAATAAAATTAAATATAAACACGTAAAAACAATTAATTCGCGCAAATTAGTAAACACATACGTCGTACCTTTACGTCCGAGAAATCGGGGCGTTACATAATTAATTGAACATGTATCGTTTAATTCTCATTCGACATTAACCTTTTTTCATCAATACTCAGTTAATTATCTCTCAAAATAATCGATGGCTAGTCAATTATCACAACAAAACCCAAATTAAATAATAAAAAACAACACGAATCATGAATACAACAAATGACTTTAAATTTCGAGTCAAGATTCATTGCAATCCAAAAGAAAACTTAACTAAACATACTAAACATGCTAAAATCCATCAACATGATTAAATTCATTGTTACAACCAAATAAGAAAAGAAAGAGAGAAAGAAAAACTCTTTGACACGAGATGTTCCCGAATTAATCCTCGTTCTTCCTCCAAAATTCTTGCTCCAATGATTCTTCCAAGTTATGATGCTAAAAGCTAGAGAACTAAACCTAAGAATATGAATGAAAAGTGATGAATGAATTTTTAGATCTGAGTTTTTGCCTCTAAAAAATGTGCATCCCCTCTAACAACCGCTCAAGTAACTTCCCCATTAGTTAAAAACCATCAGTTGAGTAGGTACTCAAAATTCTTTGTGCACGAACTAAAAAGTACAGGGGAGTTTTCTGTAGAATTCTGTCCTTTGAGTTTATACGTCAAATTGCTTGAGTAGATACCCAAAAGTACAGGAAATTTCTTCGGAATTTGTCTCTTGAGTAGTTTCGCCAACTTATTCATGCAGATACTCGAATTTTTCACCTTTTTAAGTGCTTGGATATTTTTCCTCCTCTTTCCTACAATTAAACCAATTGATTTATTAAGCTCAAATTTTAGCACAAAAGAGTTAAAAAATATGATATAAGTCCTATTAATATCACCAATTAAATCATGAAAATCCGGACTTGTTAGAGTGGTTACGGTAGATAAGTTCACTTTCGAGATTAAAGGTTAAATATTGAGTGGTTGGCCATTGGTTACGGTAGATAAGTTCACTTTTGAGATTAAAGGTTAAATATTGAGTGGTTGGCCACTGGTTATTAATTATTCAACGGGTAATGTAGGATAAATCCCCACTTGGGTATCATATTTTTACTTAACTCCCTAATTGAACATCAAATTTTTATTTTACTCCCCACGTCTAGTACGAATATGATATAATGCAATATTTATATCCTATTACGTTGTATAAATTTTCACCACTCTCAAAATATGTTGTATAATTTTCACATAATGTAGTACTTAAACGTCCTAATGCAGTATTTATATCCTATTATGTAACATAAATTTTCAGGGAGTAAAGTAAAAAATCTCCAAACTGATGGGGAGTTATTTGCAACTACCCCATTCTTCAATCGCATGCCGCACGTGATATTATAAAAGTGAAAAAAAAAAAAGCACACACACAAACACAAACTATTGAATCATATAATTCTTGATTTTACTAACTTCGATAATTAATATTGAGTCCACTCTTCACATAGTCGTATTAAGTAGTGTTGACATTTAGATATTTATGTAAATCGTGTTTCTTGTTTCGGCACTTTCACATTATACACTTAGATACGTCACGGAGTAAGTTTAGAATTTTTTTATTTTTATTTTTTATTTTATAGCCATTTACATGGGCATCAGATCAAATTATTAAGGCGTAAAGCTCTCCATATTAAATAGTAATTGCATTCCCAAAGGTTGAGAGTTGAGACTTTTGGTTCTAGAGAGTTCGATAAACATGTTGGTAGTGGAACCGACAGTGACCACTATATTTTCTTGGTGATGTACAGTTCTTAATTCAACTTATTGCATGAGCAATACAACTTTCTCCCAATTTATCCCTCTACATTCTCTGTTTAACATGTATGCTGGAGGATAGGAGGAGAAATTTACATACCGTAAAATGCGGTGTCGCCTGGACTCTTGAGTCAGGGGTCATATCGTAAATAGATATAATTTTTATTTACTAATTATGCGACCCTCTAATTTATAGGTGGTTCTGCAATTGGTCGTACACAGGAGATGAGACAATGATCGCACTAGATATAATGCATTTATTGTTGATTGGATTGTTACATTCACAATCTTCATGAGATGAGATTATGATTATAGTAATTTGGACAAAAATCTTGTTATTTATGTTTACTAATCACCAACTAAGTATAATACACTTAATTTAGAATTAAATTATTACATTCACCATCCTTCATTAAGAGTGAAGTTTGGGGAAAATGCAAAAGGGGGATACCAACTGAATCCTAAAGAAGGGTCTTCTTCAATCCGAAGTTTCGGTGGATGATCAACAGCCATAATGAAATTGTTCTTCAGTGCCAAACAGTTTAATTGACATTCGTCGTTCACGTTGTCCAAATCTATTCACCTTCGGACTAACATGTGTTCACACAATAAATTTAGGTAAATTACATGAGCCCCAATGCAAAATGCTGAATTTTTATTGTGCATATATTTGGATATAATCATAAGAAAAGCAACATCAATTCGCGATTGGCTAGAGTGGGAAGAAAGATAACCATCTCTCAAACATTGCAAAACTTTCCTTAGGATAGTACTCTGCAGTATTATGACCTGTTCCCTGCAAATTTAAAGTTGAGAAAATTATCAAAATGGTCCCGTAAAGTGATTCATATATACGTTTCGTCCCAAAAGTGCACAATGTCTCACTTTTAGTCCCATAAAGTGACATTTGTCTTAATTTTGGTCTCATTGACCACTTTCCGTCAAATAGTAGCATTTCACCGTGAAAAAAGTTACTTTTTCCCTTTTTTGGTTCTTTTATATTTTCAAAACTACCCCAAACTATTTAAATTTCATATTTTCACCCCTAAACTTTTAAAATTGTATATTTTCACCTCAAATAAAATAAAATATATATTATATATAATATATATGTATTATATATTATAATATATATACACACATATATAATACGTGTATATATACATTTATAATATATATATATATATATATATATATATATATATATTGATGGAGTAAAAAGTAAATTTTTAAAGAAAACAGAGTAAAAAATAATTTTTTTTAACGATCAAACGTTATCTTGGACGGAAATTGGTCAATGAGACCAAAATTAAGACAAATGTCAATTTATGGGACAAAAAGTGAGATATTGCCCACTTTTGGAACGAAACCTGTATATGACACACTTTACGGGACGATTTTAATAATTTTCTCTTTAAAGTTTATTCAGATAATTACGAATAGCCCCCCTAAGTTTACTAGAACTAGGAAAAACATTTCGAGGCTTGAATAAAGTTACACAAAACACTGAGAGAAAATTACAAATAATAAAGTGCTCAAGATGTTTTTTGCAGTTTTTATGGGCTTTTTCGTAATTTGGTTAAACCTCAGATCGGGTTCGTAATCATCTCAAGTTTATTTATCGTCTCAACTTATGTACTTCACATCATTCACTATAAAATGGAGAGAAACACCTAAAAAATGTATTCTAGGTATCTTGCCTTAACCGTAGCAAAAGTGAGATAATCTCGGCTGTTCTCGTATTTCAATGTGTATCTGCAAAAGAATTAATCATTTTTTGGATCAATTTTGTACAGTAAATCAATAGTTAATTGGTTATTTGCAAATGTATAAATGAAAACTAACCCAGCAATTTGACCATCGACAGCCCATGGCCTCCATCCATCAACAAGGCCGAGATTCAGTTTACGTATCCATTTTAAGATGCTTAGGTGGCACCACCAAATCATGATCACCGCTGAAGAGGAACACTTCACATGAATCTGTATATTGGGTAACTTAATTACACTAACAACCCCTTAGGTTTGGCCTATCTATAGAAAAATTTCTTGGGTCTTAGAAATTTCAGGACTCCTCAGCCGAGATCAAGTCACGAAATATGCTAGTACTGTAGTTTGTATGTCATAAATTCTAATATCAAAAGAATTTTCCCATAATTATACGAAATGATGCGCTGCGCCCTCTATATATTGGAGTATTTCAAGATAAACTATATACGTTTTAGTTTTTTTTTGCTTGCATGTCACAAAACACATAATTTAAAAATTGCTATAAAATATCAATGGAGCTACAATAAGTAATACATATACATATATATATATACATACGTATAAATTAACATGACGTACTTGTATGCCAAAACTCGAAGGCCTTGCTCATTAAGAAGTTGATGATGTTTGAGAACGTTTTGTACATCAAAATTGAATGCATAGGAAAATGAAGTATTGCATCTTCTCCAATCAGCTACTTTTCCGTAATTTTTGGTATACTTTTATATTAGAACCAGACAATATAATAGTACCTCGTTTAACACAACACCAGTACAACTAATCTTATGTACCTTTCTAATGTGAAGAGCTGCTTGTACAATTTGATCATTTGCCCACACATAAGATGTAACGTAATTATAGCCCTGTAAACAAAAAATGAAAAATAAATAATTGCCCGAATAACTAAGGATACTCCAAGAATTGGGAGATTTAGATGTTTTAGCCCTTAGGTTTGGTATAAGGGACAATTAATTTGAAGTACATATAGTAGGGGTGGTGGCGGAGCCAGAAACTTTATTCAGGGGAATCGACCAAAACATAATACTAAAGAAAAAATAACAAGTGAAATTCAATTTTTTATTTAAAGCACTTACAAGTTTGTATCTCCCAAATGTCCACGTCAATTACACATATTCTGAAAACGATGCATAATCAAATAACAAAACAAATAATATGCAGCGTCCTCTTTTACGCTATACGTACTCTAACCAACTAACATAAATATTAAAGCACTCGGGATTAAAACGACGCATAATATTACCGATATTTCTTTGTGGAAACTTATGGTTGTGTGGTTGACAACGTCCTCTTTGGAGGTAAGCTCTTCTAATTTCATCTTGTTGATTTGGATCATATTCGGAAATTTTATTTCTTAATCCTAGATCACTGGAAGTTCGCTCAATTCGATTCGTATCCTCTTGTTCTTTTGACTTTCTTGAGGAGGTGGAACTAATTCAATCGAATCATTTGGCTTTCTAATAAGAAATTTCTTCATATTGATAATTGATAGAACAAACCCTAATTAAAAAATAAAAAAGATAAAATTAATTGTTAAAGAAAAAAAAGAACCAATATATATGTAAACAATGTAACAATTGTAACGCCCCAATCTTTCAATTATGCAATATGTGATATAATGTGAAATAATTGCAAATTATGACATAATTGTTTAATTGTTCAATTGTCTTTGAGCGGTCCTCTTTCTTAATTTAAGGACTTAATTGCATGAAATAGTCTTGGACTTAATTGATCATTTTCTATGAGGTTGAACCTAATTGCATGACTTATGAATTGGAGGGATTAAATTGCAATTGGAGCTTAGTCATATAATATCTAGCTTTTATCATTTATTGCATACACACATGACCCCTTCCCTCTCTCCCTTATCCCGTTCCATAAACCCCAAGAAGAAGAAGAGGAGTTCATCATTCCAAGCATGGATTTGAGAGGAAATTGCATACCTTGAAGCATAATCATCATCACAACATCATCTCTTTTCCTTCTTCTCATTCATTCAAGGTATTTGAGCTTACTTGGGAAATTCATGAATATATATGAGAACTAGGGTTATGGTTTGAGCTTGCCTAAATGTGTTTTAGTTGATGAAAGCATGATTATATGATTATAGCTTGGATTTGATGTACATATTATGAAGTTTATAAGCTTGGAGCATGAGTTCAATTATGAGTTTGATATGAGCGATTCTTGATGATTAAGCATGGATTTAAGTGTTTATATGAGATATTGTTGAACTATAAGTATGTTAGCATGTTTATTTCATGATTTATATGCATTTGGAGCTTGTTATGTGATCATTTGTGGATTTGTGGTTTGGTTCGTATTTCCCCTGCATAACTGCTCTGTTTCTGCTGCATCTGCATTTTGGGAACGGCCCTTCCCATCCCAGTTCATTTTGCGAACGACCATTCCCACCCCCCTACCAGCTGTCCCGCGAGACTGGGAACGGCCCTTCCTAGTTTGGCCTATGGCCGGAACGGCCGTTCCCAGCCCCAAAACTTCCCAAAAATTACAGATGCGCGGGATTTGGTTCGGGGAGCCGGGAACAGCCCTTCCCAGCTCCAATTCAAAACCGGAACGGCCGTTCCCATGCTCCAGTGGGGTTTTTGTATTTTCTGCATAAAATGTACCTTTCCAAATCGATTTCTAAGGCCATGAATGATTGATACATGTTATTATATGCTCATTTTATGCTCAAATATGATCATGACACTTGATAATTGTCCATTCTTGTTATTACATATCATATTACGCCGTTCGTCCTAATTGGTTCATTTGAGTCGTGTCTTATGTTCACTTGTCTTTGTTGCACAGACCAGCGCACCAGTGACGTGGAGTGGGCTTATTAGGCCGTGTCTTTCTCTTTATTTTATCGGCAGGTGAGGTTTAATTGCTAGATATATAGAACCCTTACGACCCTATGTGATGTTTAAGCCAAAAGGTATCTATATATTTATAGTTTTCCAAACTCTATCAACTTTCAACTGATTTACTGAATTGTATTGTATTGATTGACTGTTTTGGACGAGTACAGTGTATCGCGCACTGTGGGCCCGAGAGTTAGTGTTTGAGCCAACCGGGAAAGCAAGGGCTGACGGGTAACTCTTACACTCCTCTCAACCGTGGGGATGAACCCTGAATCCACCAGGAGGTTTGGTGGAGGAAGGAGTCCCGTGCGTGGGAGTCATGTTCCCGACGTACACCGTGTTTACCGTGGATGGTTCGGGCCTTGCAAACCCACCATCATTGGAGGAAGAAGGAGTTATTGAAACCGCTACGTGTGCACTGTAAAGGATTGCATGATCACTTAATTAATTAAAAGTATCGTGATTGTACACTGTCGGAGTAAGGTTGGAGAATTGCCCTCACTCGCCGGGCCACTGATTGATTGATTGAAAATGATTAATTGTTAAATCTGATAGTTGTAATCTCGGGCGAGCTCTATGTTGTTATTGAACTTATATTGATCTCGGTTATAAAACCTTACCCGAGGTTAGGATTTGCATGTTATCTGCGCTTATATCTATTATGCCCCTCGCTCAGTCTGTGGTAGACTGACACCTCACCTTTCAGTTTTGCAGGTTGTGTGCTAGGCGGGATTGTTGTCGAGTCCAGTCTTTCACTTCGGGTCTAGCGTGTCCATTCCATTTTGATGCATATGTATTGATATTTTGGGTTATTGAAATGTTATGTATTGATAGGAATTTAGAAATTGTTTGCTTGATAAAGACTTGATATTATAACACGCTTCAGTTTTATTTCTTGTTGTGATAATTGGTTTGGGGTTAGTCCCGCCTAGCTAGTTAGTCTTTGTTTCTTGTCACCCGTTCGCTATGGCTTAGTTCATGTATGGATTGTCCGTTTCATATGTGGATTGAGCTATAGTACGGGGGATGTGGCACCTTTGCGCTTCGGGTGTTACATCTTAGGTGGTATCAGAGCCCGGTTGCAAAACCGGGTCTCTTGTGTCTTCTCTTGTGAGTCTAGGTCGCACGGCATAGGAATTAATTGTAAACTTGAGAGTCTTGCATTATTATTTGAAATTATTTGACCCTATTTGAATGACTTGAAGCTTTGAATTATGTGACTTAATTGTAACTTGAGACTTAATGGCAACCATTTGCATCCACTAATTCAACATGCATTCTTAGTGTCTTGAATGCAAGATGCATCGAGGTCGCCATCATCGTGATCATTCTCCGGGACATCGACATCGTCGTCATCATCGTCGTGAGAGACCACCACCCCCTCCGCATCCACCTCCTCCAGCAGCCACAAGATTTCATGAATGCGGTGGTTGGTCTTATAGATCAGAGGATGAGAGAGTATGTTCCTCCCGCACCGCCTGCTCCACCGGTACAATTAGAAGCACCTATCTCAGCACCTATCTCAGCTATACTTCGAGAATTCCAAAATCAACACCCTCCTAAATTCTTCCACGGTAATGATACCGAGGCGGAGATGTGGTTAAAGGAAGTAGAGAGAATTTAGGAGCTCATCCCATGCGAGTCCTGAGAGAAAGCTCGATGCACCATTACTTTGATCCAAGGAGAAGCTTACTCTTGGTAGGAAAGTACTAAGATAGTGTTGGAGGCCGCCGAGGAGGAAATTAATTGGGAGGTATTTGCTCGAGAGTTTAAGAACAAGTTCATTCCACCTTCAGCGCGTACTAGGAGATTGAAGGAGTTCACGGAATTAAAGCAAGGAAGGATGTCAGTTTCGGAGTATATAGCTGAGTATGAGAGGCTATCTCGCTATGCACCTAATATAGCGAGCGATGACTTTCATAAAGCAATGCAGTTTGTGCGAGGACTTCGAACGGATGTACAGGGGGTATTAGAAGCGGTCAATACAAGCATGTGGGCCAAACCTACTATCAAAGCTTTGAAAGTTGAGGATGCCTTAAATGCTAGGAGTTTTATCTCACGAGCGGGATCGACTCAGAAGACTCCACCTAAACCGGCTTTGTCACCATCTTCGGAAAAACCTCTCTGCACTTACTGTGGACGTGACACCCACACTTGTGATGGTTGTAGGAAGCGGTTACGTCTGTGTTTCCGTTATGGGAGTGCTGACCATCAGATAGATACATGTCCGGATCGACAAGAGCTATCCACAGGGGGTCAACGATCATTTAACAGGCAAGAACAATGGTGAACGTTACATCTAAACATGCATACCACGTGCATCATACACTTCTTATTCTTGTGTATTTGCATTTCTTGTATTTGCGTTTTGCTCTTGTGTGAATAATTGGAGTGTTGATCTTACCTACTTGCTCATTACGTGATGGTGTATGTAAGTGTTTATTTAAGTTTGTGCGTGGTGTGTGTGTGTAAGAGACGGGGTTCTCTCTTCTGTGTGAGAGACGGGGTGCTCTATTGTTTGTTGAGAAACGGGGCTTTCTCATTGATTGTTTTGGGAGACGGGGCTTTCTCGTCATGTGTTTTAAATTTTTAGTTCGAGTAGTGGACCTGGGGACCAGGTCCTTTTAAGGAGGAGAGATTGTAACGCCCCAATCTTTCAATTATGCAATATGTGATATAATGTGAAATAATTGCCAATTATGACATAATTGTTTAATTGTTCAATTGTCCTTGAGCAGTCCTCTTTCTTAATTTAAGGACTTAATTGCATGAAATAGTCTTGGACTTAATTGATCATTTTCTATGAGGTTGAACCTAATTGCATGACTTATGAATTGGAGGGATTAAATTGCAATTGGAGCTTAGTCATATAATATCTAGCTTTTATCATTTATTGCATACAAACATATACACACATGATCCCTTCTCTCTCTCCCTTATCCAGTTCCATAAACCCCAAGAAGAAGAAGAAGAGTTCATCATTCCAAGCTTGGATTTGATAGGAAATTGCATACCTTGAGGCATAATCATCATCACAACATCATCTCTTTTCCTTCTTCTCATTCATTCAAGGTATTTGAGCTTAGTTGGGAAATTCATGAATATATATGAGAACTAGGGTTATGGTTTGAGCTTGCCTAAATGTGTTTTAGTTGATGAAAGCATGATTATATGATTATAGCTTGGATTTGATGTACATATTATGAAGTTTATAAGCTTGGAGCACGAGTTCAATTATGGGTTAGATACGAGTGATTCTTAATGATTAAGCATGGATTTAAGTGTTTATATGAGATATTGTTGAACTATAAGTATGTTAGCATGTTTATTTCATGATTTATATGCATTTGGAGCTTGTTATGTGATCATTTGTGGATTTGTGGTTTGGTTCATATTTTCCCTGCATAACTGCTCTGTTTCTGCTGCATCTGCATTTTGGGAACGACCCTTCCCGTCCCAGTTCATTCTGGGAACGACCGTTCCCACCCCCCTGCCAGCTGTCCCGCGAGACTGGGAACGACCCTTCCCAGTTTGGCCTATGGCCGGAACGGCCGTTCCCAGCCCCAAAACTTCCCAAAAATTACAGATGCGCGGGATTTGGTTCGGGGAGCCGGGAACGGCCCTTCCCAGCTCCAGTTCAAAACCGGAACGACCGTTCCCATGCTCCAGTGGGGTTTTTGTATTTTCTGCATAAAATGTACCGTTCCAAATCGGTTTTTAAGGCCATGAATGATTGATACATGTTATTATATGCTCATTTTATGCTCAAATATGATCTTGACACTTGACAATTGTCCATTCTTGTTATTGCATATCATGTTACGCCGTTCGTCCTAATTGGTTCATTTGAGTCGTGTCTTATGTACACTTGTCTTTGTTGCACAGACCAGCGCACCAGTGACGTGGAGTGGGCTTCTTAGGCCGTGTCTTTCTCTTTATTTTGTCGGCAGATGAGGTTTAATTGCTAGATATATAGAACCCTTACGACCCTATGTGATGTTTAAGCCAAAAGGTATCTATATATTTATAGTTTTCCAAACTCTATCAACTTTCAACTGATTTACTGAATTGTATTGTATTGTATTGATTGACTGTTTAGGGCGAGTACATTGTATCGTGCACTGTGGGCCCGAGAGTTAGTGTTTGAGCCAACCGGGAAAGCAAGGGCTGACGGGTAACACTTACACTCCTCTCAACCGTGGGGATGAACCCTAAATCCACCAGGAGGTTTGGTGGAGGAAGGAGTCCCGTGCGTGGGAGTCATGTTCCCGACGTACACCGTGTTTACCGTAGATGGTTCGGGCCTTGCAAACCCACCATCATTGGAGGAAGAAGGAGTTATTGAAACTGCTACGTGTGCACTGTAAAGGATTGCATGATCACTTAATTAATTAAAAGTATCGTGATTGTACACTGTCGGAGTAAGGTTGGAAAATTGCCCTCACTCGCCGGGCCACTGATTGATTGATTGAAAATGATTAATTGTTAAATCTGATAGTTGTAATCTCGGGGGAGCTCTATGTTGTTATTGAACTTATATTGATCTCGGTTATAAAACCTTACCTGAGGTTATGACTTGCATGTTATCTGCGTTTATATCTATTATGCCCCTCGCTCAGTCTGTGATAGACTGACACCTCACCTTTCAGTTTTGCAGGTTGTGTGCCAGGCGGGATTGGTGTCGAGTCCAGTCTTTCACTTCGGGTCTAGCGTGTCCATTCCATTTTGATGCATATGTATTGATATTTTGGGTTATTGAAATGTTATGTATTTGAGAGATGATAATGTATTGATAGGAATTTAGAAATGGTTTGCTTGATAAAGACTTGATATTATAACACGTTTGAGTTTTATTTCTTGTTGTGATAATTGGTTTGGGGTTAATCCCGCCTAGCTAGTTAGTATTTGTTTCTTGTCACCCGTTCGCTATGGCTTAATTCATGTATGGATTGTCCGTTTCATATGTGGACTGAGCTATAGTGCGGGGGATGTGGCACCTTTGCGCTTCGGGTGTTACAACAATTATTAAATGTACCTTGATATTCTAACACCAATTGCCGAAATAAATGGACAAATAAGAACGAGGGATTGAGTTTTAATTTCTGGTGCACTGCGTGAATTGCACTGCATGGCTGCTGCTAATGGGACTTTTAAATATTTGAGCTACTGCTACTTTTAAATATTTGAGCAAACCTTAAAAATATTTTGTTAGGTCCATAAAAATATTGATCTTGTATATTTATCATTGGCCCATTAACCATTGTGTTTATACATATATTATATATATATCAGGCCCATTAATCTTTGTGTTTTTATTTTATATATATATATATATATATATATATATAATTATTTTTTATCCCAATTATTATTAATTTAATATATTGACCCTCATTAGTATTAATTTTAATTTTTATGAGGGGGGTCAATAATGAAAAACTCAAAAAAATTACATATACAATAACACAAACATATATATATATATATATATATATAATAAAAAATAAAATTTTTTTTTTGAGGGGGGTCAATTGTACCCCCTCAATTAGGAGTGGCTCCGCCACTGGTAGGGGGAGTCTTCAATGCTAAAATTTATACTACTAACTACTAACTCTTTATTTTAAATTTTAATTTTTATTCACTTTTCAAACACCAAAATTAACGGTAATACTCTTAATTATTTCTTTTTCCTTTTCTTATTTTTTATTTTTTCTTTTTATATCTCAACTTTAAACTTGAGTGCTTAACTTTTACGAATAATACTCTAATTTTAAATTTGAATATTTCCGTTTCTGAACAATACTCCAATTATAAAATTTAGGTACTTTAACTTTTATGAATAATATTCTAATTTGAACGTAAGTACTTTAACTTTTACGAACAATACTCTTTTTTCTTTTCTTTTTCTTTGTTTTTTCTTCAGGAAATGTGGAATAACTCCCCACATGGCATGCCAAATTTTACTTTGCTCCCCCATTGAAAAACGCTCTTTACTAACTCCCTAATTCACTTTGCCAATTTTACTTCACTCCCTATTTTGGGTGATTTTACCAACACGCCCCTGTGAAGGCTATGACTTTCTCTTCCAAACCCATCACTTTCATTAATGTGAAATCAAAAAACAAAAAAAATATGGCCGACGGGGAGGAGGAGTTCTGAGTCAAAAACCGACTGTCGGAGGAAGTGAGTTTTATCCAAAAATCAACGGTGGTTGCCGGAGAAGTGGGTTTCAGCTACGGAGGTTAGAGATTTCAGCCGTTGAAGGAGTTCCGCTGCCGACGGGAGTCTACCGCACTAGGGTTTTCGCTGCTGAGGTCTGAAATCGAAGTTCAGGGGTTTCAAATGCCGACGAGGACGACAACCACGATAAGTAAAGTATTTTCCCCAATTTTTTTTTACCTTTTTCCCATCTTTGCTCCAATACGAAATATCTAGATTTGAATCTGAATGCCCTGCTTTGGTTAGGTGTTGATTGAATCTGAATGCCCTGCTTTGGTTAGGTGTTGATTGAACCGAAATGCTCAAATTTGTGTGTATGTTGTTTGAATCTAAAAGCCCTAAATTTTTTTCCCCATATTTTGCTTGAATACGATATGCATGCAATTCTAGAATCAAGCTATTGTTATCCAAATTTGGTTTGTTTGTCATTAAGTGGATAATTTGTTTTTTTTTTTTTTTTTTTTTGTTTAGTGTGTTGTTGTCATGGGCTGTAATTTTTTGGGGTGTGCCCTTGAACATTATTTGTCTGCTGCTCAGGAATATGTAAGTGGTACTGTTTCAAATTATTCATGTTATGATGTACGAAATTATCGTAACTTCGTATTAAAAACATGTAATACAGTATTTGTAGCATATTATGTAGTATAAATTCTTATAATTCTAGTATAAATTCATATAATTCTGACGATATGCAGTATAATAAAGCACGAATAATGTATTTAAGAGTCCATATTTCGTATAAAATCATGAAAAGTATGGATTCGCTTTTATCACCCCCATGAGTTGGAATTGCACAACATTCAAACCTAAGTATAAATTTGGCAATATGTCGTATAATAAAGCACGAATAATGTATCTAATTGCCCACATGCCGTATAAAATCATGAAAAGTATCATGTATAAGTTGTTGGATTTTCTATTTAGTGGTCTCACATATTTAATTAAATTGTACATAGGCTATCTCATAACACGAGCCCAATTGAGTGATCTACTTAGGATTTATTTAATTATGTGGGCTTATAGAAATATTTGTTGAAGTATGGGTATTTTATGTGTAGAAACCCGTGGACACTTAATTATGATTGATGGGCCCATAATTAAGGTGCCCTAATTTTGGTTATATATTAGGGTTGTGGTCCCTAAGCCAGATACGTTCCTTGTCTTCTTTTCTGCCCCATCTCAGAGAGAATTGAATTGACGACGTATCAAGGCTTAGAAGATCACAACCTTGGATTGTCGATCCAACTACGGATTGCTATGGATCAAGGTACGCTTCCGCTTATGTGTTCTCGATGATTTCGACATGTTTGTTACGGTTTAGGGATTTTCCCTACAAGTGGTATCAGAGCCACTCTCATGTCGAAGGATTGAGATTTATTTTCGATTGATAACAAATAGATCGAAAATTGAATGTGATTATACAATAAATCGAGATTTATTTCTCTATGCGGCGATTCGATTGTGTATTTGGTTGAATCGGTTTGGAAGTTATTTATATTTCATTGCCGTATATGTGAAGTAGATGGATTCATTCTGTTAATCATGTTTATTGATAAGTGATGTATGACGTCTTCATAATAATTGCCCCTTAAATATTGGATCAAGAATCATATGGTATTATCTTGAATCTTGTTTATTATCATTGATATATTTTTGGGCGAAGACGTGAATTCAAAATTCTCATATTTTGTAAATATATGAATGAATACAGTTGTTGCATATTTTTTTTCTATGTAATTGTGGACTCCATTGAAGCTTTACATCCACATATACATATGGATACATGTATTAATCTTTCCGTGCGTGGATTATTAATTTGGCAATTGATTGTCGCCGTTTCGCGTGAGAATTGAGGATAAAGGATATACAATTAAGTTAATGCAGTCTCCTTTTGCATATTTATGGTTCGGAAGATGTCTATGTATATGTCATTGTGCTTCTGTACATATATGGACTCTATTTTGTTGAATTATTAGTTTGGATTTCGGATACAGCTTACTGTATGGGGTAATTTACTTTGCAATTAATTGCTATTGTTATAGATTTAGATTTATTCCATGATTTTTACATGCTGAATTCCGGGATTATACTTCGGTAATTGTGAAAATTAATTAGATTGAACCAAAATGTTGACAAAGCAACCTCTTTTGGGTAAGATTTAGTTGATTTTCTTCAATTAAGTTATCTTTAATTATCTATGCGAAATAATCGGCCCAAAGGAAGATTGTTTTGGCCAGATAATGATAGTCATGAATATGTGATACATTTATGTTAACATGCTTATAATGTATCGGTCCAAAGAAAGACATATTGTGAGGCCGTTTTAGATATCAATATTTTTTACTATGTTTAAGAGTACCACTTACAAATTGTTATTTCTGTCCAAAGACTAAATAATAATGTTGTGCTGGGTATCTTGATATTTGGTTTTATCTTTGTATATGCATGTTTTGATCTTTAATTAATTGTGAGCATATTATTTTCTTTTATAGTGTCTTCCATATCTGCCAACTAGAACAACATTCATGTATTCAATGGTTCTAATTTCAAACAATGGAAGGAGCATGTTATGATTATGCTTGGTTGTGCGGATTTCGATCATACATTAAGGTTTGATCGCCCCGCGGATACTAGCACTGCTGTACAGAGATCCGCATACGAGAAGTGGGAGCGATCAAATCGCATGAGTTTGATGATCATGACGCGCTCAATTCTGGAAGCCATAAGGGGTGGTATACCTGATGAAGAAAATACCAAAAGTTTCCTTGACCCAATAGCAAACCGATTCAGAACTAATGAAAAGGTTGAGACCAGCACTTCTCTTAGTAAGCTGGTTTCTATGCGGTATAAAGGTAAGGGAAACATAAGGAAGTACATCATGGAGATGTCTAATCTTGTGACAAGACTTAAGGGCTTAAAGCTTGAGGTGTAGGATGACATACTTGTGCACTTGGTCTTGATCTCACTTCCTGCACAATTTAATCCATTTAAAATCTCCTATAATACTCAAAAGGATAAATGGACTCTAAATGAGCTTATAGCTCAATGTGTGCAAGAAGAGGAGAGACTGAAACAAGATAGGACTGAAAATGCTCATTTGGTTATAACTTCTAAAGTTAGGGCTACCACTAATAAGAGGAAAAGGAATAAGGATAAGGAAACTGCGGAATTTAGGACAAGCCAACCTAAGGTGCAAAACAAACAGAATTCGGTTATTTCCTGTTACTTTTGCAAGAAACCTGATCACATAAAGAAAGATTGTCCCAAATATGCCGCCTGGTGTAAAAAGAAAGGTAGACTTCTCAACTTTGTTTATTCAGAAGTTAATTTGGCTTTAGTACCTCGTGACACTTGGTGGATAGATACGGGTGCAACTACTCACATAAGTGTCACAATGCAGGATTACCTAAGGTGCTGAGTACCAACTGATGCTGAAAGATACATCTATGTGGGGAATGGCAATAAAGCTTTGGTAGAAGCTATTGGTGTTTTTAGAATTCATTTAGATACTGGTTTTTATTTGAATTTGGAAGAAACTTTCGTTGTACCGTCGTTTAGACGGAACTTGATTTCTATTTCTTGTTTGGACAAAACTAGATATTCTTGTTCATTTGGGAATGTAAGTTGTGTTTTTTCTTTAAATTCAAATGTTATTTGGTACTGGTACTCTAATTGATAATTTGTATAAATTGAACACTAAAGCTTCAACTGATATTGAAAATTTGCATTCAAGTAACTTTGGTACTAAACGTAAGTTAACAAATGAGAATTCATCAATGCTGTGGCATAAGCGTTTAGGACATAACTTTGAAAAGAGAATACAAAGGCTAATATCACAAGGAATTCTTGATTCCCTTTAGTTTACACACTTTAAAATCTGTATAGAATGTATAAAGGGAAAACAAACAAATATGAGGAAATTGGGTGCCAATAGGAGTAAAGAACCTTTAGAGTTGATACATACAGATATTTGTGGTCCATTCCCTACAGCTTCTTGGAATTGACAATGATACTTTATCAACTTTATTGATGATTACTCTCGTTATGGATATTTGTACCTAATTCATGAGAGGTCACGGTCTTTGGACATGTTTAAGGCTTTCAAAGCCGAAGTTGAGAATCAACTAGGCAAGAAAATTAAAGCTATCAGATCTGAGCGTGGTGGAGAATACTATGGCAGGTATGACGGATCCGGTGAACAACGTCCAGGACCCTTCGCTAAATACTTAAGTGAGTGCGGGATTGTACCTCAGTACACCATGCCGGGGAGTCCAAACCAAAATGGTGTTTCTGAGAGACGAAACCGAACTCTTAAGGATATGGTGAGAAGTATGATTAATCATTCTTCAGGCTGGGAATAGTGCCCTGAAAATTCAATTTATTAAATTAATAAAACTGAATTTGCAGCAAGTTGTGAGTATTTCACATATTAATAATTAATGACGTGTGGTGGTATTCTCATATGAAATGTGTTTCATAGGAAAAGACTTTGAATACCGAAATCACGTGTCATTAAAGTTCTAGTCGGTAAGATAAGAATATGTTCTTATCAAGACTATAACGTGATTATATAAGATGATTAGTCTTTCGTCATAGGGAATGGTGATTCCAATTATAACACGTTGATGATTTTCAATAGGATTGGAAACATCGAACTGGACCACTGAGATTATTCATTTTATACTGCTATCTAAAATGAATAAAATCTCAGGAAGCATTGTACTCTTAATCCTGATAATATTTCGACTTTAGGCATGTAGTGTTAGTCACTGTAACATACTCGAAGTGAGGTCTCGGTAACGGGTGGCCAAAATACTTTGTATGTTCGGTGATTACATGAAATGCGCTAAAGAGTTATATTGATCCAGGAATCTGTGGCCTTGCTGGAAGGTAAGAGATATCCTTGAAATAGATTTGTAAAAGTTCGAATTAAGACTTTGGCCACAGCACTTCGCGTGATACGTCACCGAAGTTGTATGTTGAATGTGTTTCACATACAGAGAATTTGAACTTAAGGCGAATCAATAAATTTCAAATTAGAGATGAAAAATAAATGATAGTAGTTGCAATTTAATTTTCATGGATATCAACACGGAGGAGTAATGTAACGCCCCAATTTTCGGCTTTCCAGGTACGCGAATTAATTGCCAAATATGCCTTAATTGTTATATGTTCTTAATTGATCATTATTTTAAATTAAGGACCTAATTGCATGAATATCTTGTGGGCTAAATTGACCATTTTCCAAACCTTGCATCCTTAATTGCATAAACTTATAAAATTGGAGGGTTTAGTTACAAATATCACATTTAAACATGATATATCACGGTATGCATCTCTCCCTCATTCTTCACTTGATTTTCATCAAGAATCATCTCCATTTTTCTCTCTCCATAAACGAGCCAAACTCTCCAAAAAGGGAATCCTCTCAAGCTATTTTGTTGAAGGAATTATGAACTTTGGAGCTCAAATCATCCATATCCTTCTTCCTTATCTTCCCCTTTTCATTCAAGGTAATATGTAGGATTTCATGATAACAATCCTTGAAGCTAGGGTTAGGATTTGATTGCAGTAACTTGTGTTTATGAGGTTAGAAGCATGATTACAAGCTTTAGACTTGAATTCCATACTCAAATCTTGGAAAGTAGGAAGTTTCATGGCATATATGATTATGGGGGTTTAATCTTGAAGTCTTGATGATCCATGAGTTATAGAAGTAATTATATTGATTTTATAGTACTTTAAGCATGTATATGTATTCCCTTGTATGAATTATAGTTTATAGAATTGAATTATATGAGTTTCAATGGGATTTGTGGATACTTCGTACATCCCCTGCTTCATCCTCTGTTTCTGCATCTTCTGCATAATGGGAACGACCCTTCCCGTTCCCTTTGTATTTGGGGAACGACTGTTCCCATAGTTTGAATAGTATGCATGGCGGCGAGGACGGGAACGCCCGTTCCCACTTTGTCTCACAAGACGGGAACGGTCGTTCCCATCTTCGGGAGTTGCTTCGGGTAGCTGGGAACGGCCCTTCCCATTTTAAACTAAGGGCCGGAACGGCCGTTCCCAGGCCCCTGGAGAGACAGAAAGTTTCTGCATAAAACATGAATTTCCATTTCCTTTTCTTTATCTCTATTTGATCCCAATCTGCTATTATATGATCAATATCATGTCACAAATGAATGTATTATGCTACATTGTTCGTTGCATACCACCTCGTCACTTGATCATGTCGTGTGCTTGTTTTGGTAAATTTATCAAGTTATGGTCTAATGAGGGCACAAATGTTTCTATTCCTTGTCAGTTATTCTCTGGAATAATGGTCGGGATCAACGAGCATGTTCACGCATTCATGAATCATCGTGTCACCCGCTAGCAAGCAAGTCAGGTCATGCCAAGCCATGCACATACCGTGATTATCGTGTCATTGTCAGGATCATGCAAAGCAATTCGGGAATCGTGTACATGCATTCTCCTGGCCAGGTTCTCCTTAGTGAGGATGCTGGGCTGGTCTTCGGGCTGGTGGTTGTCCGTCCAACCACAAGAAGAACAAAACCCTATCGTGTTATCGTGTAACGCTCGTCAGCCGCAGGAGCTAAGTGCTATGCGGGGCAGCGTGCTACGCACATGGGAGCCACTTCATGAACCTGCGGGGCAAAGTGCTACATGTGCGGGAGCCACCTCCTGAACCCGTAGGAGCCACCTCTAGAATCCTGACGCTACGAGTATCGTGTTATCATGTTATCGTGAATGGTGAAGGCTCGCTACCTTCCCACTATCGTGTTATTGTGTTATCGTGATTGGAGTGATGTAGATATTGGAGTGATGGAGTTATTGGAGGGATGGAGTTATGGGAGTGTTCGTGGGAGTGATGGAGTTATTCGGGAAATCAATATATATGCCGTGTTCTTGCAGGTACATTCTAGACGGGAATCGAGCTGAGTCGAGTCCTTGTATTCGAGCCCCGCAAGGTGTATTTATTTATTTGCTTATCATTTCCAAGGAATTATTGTCAAGACTACTTGTTATGTGTTTAGAAGATGATAATGTATTGATAAGTAAAGATAGGACATATTTTGTTTTACTTGGCAGTCGAGAAATGTCGTGACATGTTTATTGGTTATATTTGATCGTGATTAGTTTATGCTTCCGCTTTCACTCGTTGCATGTTTACAGTAATCCCGCCTAGCTTGTCGTTTATTGCATTGTCACCCGTTCGCTATAGGTTAGTTCATGTACGGATTGCCCGTTTCGTATGTGGATTGACCTATAGTGCGGGAGTGTGGCACCTCCACGTGTAGAATTATTCTAGATCGAGAAATTCGTGAATAATTTAATTAATTTTAGAATGCAACAATATTTATTTAGTGGAATTAAATATTGTTAAACGGTAATTAATTATTGTCATGAGATGATAATATATTAATCCGTTTGGAGCTAAAATTAATTAGTCCTGCAGGTCCCCCTGCAAACCCCAATTGAAAACCCGAAGAGAAAATATTAAAAGGAGAAAGATAAATGATTTTTCAAAGTCTTTGAAAATAGCCAAGGGATTTATTTTAAGAAAATAAATCAAGTTCCAAAGAGTTTGAAATGCCCGGAATTTTATTTTGGAGAAAATAAAAATTTAAATTATTTTTTGAAAAAAAAAAAAAAAAGGCCACGTGGCATGCCATGTCAGCAGACGGGGTCCCAGTTGGCGCTGACACAGCGGCCGCGTGGCGCACCACGTCTGCGGACGAGATCGCGTCGCGTCAGCGCAAATGGGCGGACGAGATTGGGTGTTGACCGGGCGGGTCAACTGGTCGTCGGTTCGGGTTAGAACCGGTTCAAACGGATAGGGTCGATCCGGGTCCGGTCCGACCCGGACCGGACCCGGACACGTGTCGTGATCTGGTGGAGCTAACGCGTTTCCACACGCGCTAACCACTTGGCAGCCTTCCGGCGGCGCGTGGATCCACGTGTCGGCGCGTGGTTGGCGGATTCATGTTCGCGGCGGAGAGTTCTACACGATGGTATAATTTGATTGGCCGAAATGAACGCGGTAGCAAGTTGAACGTGTACCCATTTTGCCCTCTAATTTAACCCTAAAATGACCATAATACCCTCATAAATTTGGCTATAAATAGGGGCAATGCATGGCTCATTTTATTCATTCATTTTTCAGCCAATTTTGGCCGATTGAGAGCTTCTCCCATTCTTCCTTTTAGTTTAATTAATCTTTTATTAAAGATTAATTAATATATAATTAGGTGGTTATATAATTAATATATAAACCACTTAATTATTAGAAAATAGGGATTTTCTAGTTCTAGAAAAATGAATTTTTCTAGAAAATATTTTCTCGAGTGTTTAGGGAAATACTCGCGGAGCCCACACTCCGAAGGTTGAGTCAGGGATATTGCAGGGAAGCTCTGCCGGTTTCACGAGGAGATCGGGTATCGGATTCTTGGGAGGTGAATTCGGGAGTTGGAAAAATGCCGTTAGATAGCCATGTTTGCAGTACGGTTATATTTTACAGTTGTTTTATTTTAAGCATGATAAATTATGTGCTCTTAAGTGTTAATTGCATGTTAGATATTTATCTGCTTAAGTGATTTAAAATTTATTATCAATTGCATGTATATACTTGAGTAGATCCGGCTAAGTCTTCCGCTTTGTATTAAAATGTTTTAGAAATATTTTAATACTTGTATTATAATAAAAAATTTAAAATGTGGTCCCGCACCGCTACTGTTCCCAGCACTTCATTGCCAGAATCACTTTAGGGTGAAGCACTAAAGACTGCAGTTTATATTTTAAATCGAGTTCCAAGCAAAGCAGTAGATAAAAACCCCGTACGAGTTGTGGACAGGCAAGAAGCCTAGTATTAGGCACTTGCATGTCTAGGGATGTCCAGCTGAAGCTAGGCCCTACAAGCCTAACGAAAGAAAACTGGATTCAAGAACAATTACACTACAAGAAAACAGGCGAATTCCGAGGGAAATTTTCGAGGGAATTCCGAGGGAAATCATTCCCTCGGAAAAGCCCTCATCGGAATTGGTTCCGAGGGAGGGAAATGAATTGATTTTTATTTCCCTCGGAATTCCCTCGGAATATATCAAACGAAGTTATTCCCTCTGAAAATTTTCCGAGAAACAAATTTCCGAGGAAATTCCCTCGGAAATATCACAAAATAAAATTAAAAAAATTGGACAAAATCGATATTTCCGAGGGAATTCCCTCGGATTCGTTTTGTCCATTTTTTTTAATTTTGGTTTCCGAGGGAGTTCCCTCGGAAAATAAAATTAAAAAAATTGGATAATAAGCTGTCCAAATTCTTCTTGATTTTATTTTCCGAGGGAATTCCCTCGGAATTTCCCTTGGCAAAATAATTTTATTTTATTTTTACAAATTATTATTCATGTTCTTAATTTAAATAATCAAAAATACATTTTGTATGACTAATCAAAATATGAAAATACAAATACATTCTTTATATTCAAAATCTTCAAAACACTCTTCACATTGAATCCAAGTTATACTACAAATAATGTAATAAAAAATAATACGAATCTAAGAAACTTTTGCAAAACTATACAATTTCTTCTAATTCACCACTCCAATCAATCCATAATTCATCAAACTCTTGCAGAACTATATAGTTACATCTGATTACCACTCCATCAGCCTTATGCCCTCTCATAAGCGTCCCTCCAAATATAGCAAAGACTCGAGTCCAGTTAACATGTTCTACATTCGGCAAACATTAAACCTAAAAAGGACATAATCCACAAATATCAGAACACAAAAGGTTTGAAAACTATGATTTTTTCTTCTCAGAAAAGATATTAAAATGTTTGCAAGATTCCAAACTCATCTAATTAATAGCTAAGAGTGTTACGGTTAACACGTCCAAAAATGTTCAGAGATTCAATTGACCTCATACATAACTATTAAAGGGAAACACATATATGTAGCTAGTACTACTGTACTGAAACTTAATAGAATAGCATCTATATGTTTTGAGATCTCATCTAAAACAAGGTTGGTTTTCCCCTAACATATTAAAGAAGCTTATAAGCTGCTAAAATATTTTTTAAGAGCTTTATAGTTCATAAAATATTTACTGAACACTCAACATCATCTTATAAGCTCTCAATCGGCTTAAAGTTTTTTCTAAGAGTTGTTTTAAGGAGCTTATTTGCTCAGTCAAACACCCTCTAAGCCTCAGAAATAAACTACATGTCAAGAAATTTTATATGCATAATCTAACTTAAACAGAGAAAAATAAATCGCATACCTGATCAGCACAACTCACAGATTTACCTTGCTTGCTGTATGAATTAATTAAACTAGAGAGAGCAGTTGCATTTCCCCTGGTTGCTTTAGTCCTGCTGTCATCATCCTCATCCAAGTCATTTGACCACTTGATCTTTCCTAGCTCTTTCACCACCTCCAATGCATGCTCTTCTGTAGCATCCCTTTCCGAGGAAGCATTAACCCTGAAAAGGAATCTGACCAATACAGAAGAATAAAAACAAGCAAAATGAGAGAATGAAAGGTTGGAGTGAAGAAACTAAACACAGGATCATATGAGTTAAACATTGATTAATCAACTTGACGTTCATTTGAGTAGAAGTAACCATACGAACTATGTTGTGATCCCATTCACAAAGTAATATATCCTTAAAAGTGAGTAAGAAATTTGAAATAATGACAATATCTGAGATCTTACAGCTTCCCAAGAGACTTTTGACCCAACCCTGACGGTAAAGTGCCTCCCAATGACTTGGAACTCAGATTCCTGAACATAAAAAAGATGCACAGAGATTATGGAAATCCATAATGAAAATAATGACAGCATTAATAGCTGACTTATGTCATCGAATGAAGTAAAATATATAGTGAAACGATCATAGAATATGACGAATACACAAAACATCAATTTGTATACAAGCAAACAGTTCCACTGGTGAGAATTAGTAGAAACACTAGCTTAAGTATCAACTATTAACAAAGCAATATATGTATCCAGCATTCCCATCTCGTTTCCTTAATAAACTGACCTAATTTCCAAATTAGCACTATCCAACCTCAGAAAACACATAATCCACATCCCAAATCCGCTTATGCTAGAATTCTTTAAGTTGAAAACTCATGAGAGTTGGGAAGTTTCACATGTCTACGAAACAATTGCAGCACCACCAACACTTGTTTTCTTGTTGAATCATAAATACACAACCAACCAAAGCTAACAACAAAAGATTCAAAAGCTATATATAAATTTAGAAAGTGAAAAGAAGGGCTACTGATTCACAATCTCCTCTCATACACACAAAATCCACTGCAAAATTAACAACATTAATCATTCATTCGTCATACATCGTGCTAGCTGTAATTTGTTTGAAAGAATTTAAGGAATGAAAGAGTTTAATTACATGGTCATCCCAAATTTTGTCCTGGTTGTAGATGACGGAGGCTCCGAAGCTCCGAGCAGGGTTGGTGCCAGTTCTGGTGATGGGGATGGTTGCCAAGTGAACCACGAAAACTACAAATCCAATGCGAAGTGAAAGCGAAATTATTCATATCCCGATTCACCCAAAATCAACAAAAAAATCAGAAAAAAAAAAAAAAAAAAAACCTAGATGGAGAAGAAGAGTTGAAGTCATTCACATCCTCTATTTTCCGCCTCTTCCTTCACCGCCTCCTCGGGTCCGATTTCCTTTTTCCTTCTCCTTGAGACAAGCAACTTCTCGTAGGGCTTGTTGGGAGCGTCGTCGAAGATGTCCACCTTGAGATCCGCTGTCGAAAACCTGCGCTGGAAGCTCTGCCTTGAGCTCCGCCGTCGATGACCTTTCCTGGAAGCTCCGGTTGAGATCCGCCATCGAAGAGCTGCTCTTCTCTGCCTGCGTTTGAGCTGTAAGTCTGAGAAATGGGTTTAGGGGAGGAAAGAGGAAATTTCAGCAAATAGGTAAGTGTTGGAAAGGGTTTGAGGTGTTTTGGGTGGGAATTTTTTTTCCTTTTGCCGCGTTAGTTTTAAGTAAAAATTTCAAGTTTTATAAAATATTTTTTGGGCTTTTACGTGTATTATATTATATTATATATTAAGGGGTTAGCATTTTAAGTTTTAAAAACTTTTAAGTTTTGATATATTTTGTAAAACATAATAATAAAAGTTCTGAATTTTTTATTTTAGTAAATTCAATATATCTAACACATATTTAATATTTTTCTCAAGATTTTAATTAATTCCAATATATATTTTAAGTTTTGAAATTCAAATTTTATGTCTTAAATATTAAAAAAACTAAATAATAAAAAAAGAGAAAACATTGTTTTTAAATATTAAAATGTAATAACATGATGTTTTCTTTGTTAGTTAATTAAATAAGAAAAAATTATCTTCCAAAAATATGTGAAAACGAAATTCGATTTCAATTTAAAATAAAATGAATATCCTTAACGTTATGATATCGTTCGAAATACTTACCGAATATTTGATTACATATGTATAACCATCAATTCACTAATTTAATAACGTGAAATTTTATTTATTCATGAAATAAATAAATAAAATCAATGTCACACAAATATATATTATATATGAAGTAAAAATTCGATTTCACTTGAAAAGAACACGACTTCTACATTCATATCGTTCGAAATACTTATCTAAAGTTTAATTACATATGTATAATTACCAATTATTAATATAATAACTACCATAGCTTACCAAATTTACTAATAATACATATAATTATCATAGATTGTAATTAAATTAAATAAATCGTTATATAATGTTCAATTTTAAAAATAGTTATGGCAAATTCCGAGGGAATTCCGAGGGATTTTCTCGGAATTTTTCATAAAATAAAATATTAAAAAAAATCACACTTCAAAATTTCAATTTAATAACGTGAAATTTTATTTATTAAAGAAATAAATAAAAAAAATCAATATCACACAAATATATATTATATATGAAGTAAAAATTCAATTTATTGAAAAGAACACGACTTCCACATTCATATCGTTCGAAATACTTATCTAAAGTTTAATTAAATATGTATAATTACCAATTATTAATATAATAACTACCATAGCTTACCAAATTTACTAATAATGCATATAATTATCATAGATTGTAATTAAATTAAACAAATCGTTACATAATGTTCAATTTTAAAAAAAGTTATGGCAAATTCCGAGGGAATTTCTACTTTCCCTCGGAAATCCCTCGGAATTTTCTCGGAATTTTCATAAAATAAAATATAAAAAAAAGAAAATCACAATTTAAAATTTCAATTTAATAACGTGAATTTTTATTTATTAATGAAATAAATAAAAAAAATCAATATCACACAAATATATATTATATATGAAGTAAAAATTCGATTTCGCTTGAAAAGAACACGACTTCTACATTCATATCGTTCGAAATAATTATCTAAAGTTTAATTACATATGTATCATTACCAATTATTAATATAATAACTACCATAGCTTACCAAATTTACTAATAATGCATATAATTTTCATAGATTGTAATTAAATTAAACAAATCGTTACATAATGTTCAATTTTAAAAATAGTTATGACAAATCCCTCGGAATTCTCTCGGAAAGTAAATTTATTTTACAAATTAAATAATTTCTAATTTTCCGAGGGAATTTTCCCTCGAAAATTCCCTCGGAACACACTAAATTTAATTATGTGAATATTTCCGAGGGAATTTTCCCTCGGAATTCCCTCGGAAAGTATATTAAATTTAGAAATTAAATAATTTTTTATTTTCCGAGGGACTATTCCCTCGTAAATTCCCTTGGAAAATACTAAATTTAATTATGTGAATATTTCCGATGGAATATTTCCCTCGGAATTCCCTCGGAAAGTAAATTTAGTTTACAAATTAAATAATTTCTAATTTTCCGAGGGAATCTTCCCTCGAAAATTCCCTCGGAACACACTAAATTTAATTATGTGAATATTTCCGAGGGAATTGTCCCTCGGAATTCCCTCGGAAAGTATATTAAATTTAGTAATTAAATAATTTTTTATTTTCCGAGGGAATATTCCCTCGTAAATTCCCTCGGAAAATACTAAATTTAATTATGTGAATATTTCCGAGGGAATATTTCCCTCGGAATTCCCTCGGAAAGTAAATTTATTTTACAAATTAAATAATTTCTAATTTTCAAAGGGAATTTTCCCTCGGAAATTCCCTCGGAAAGTAATTATAATTTAAAAATTAAATCAATTTAATGTTTCCGAGGGAAATTTCCCTCGGAAATCCCTCGGAAAACTTGGTGCCTTACCTTGGCGCTAACATTTCCGAGGGATTTCCGAGGGAATATTCCCTCGGAAATTAATTCGGTGAAGTCCCTCGGAATTCCCTCGGAAGTCTCTCGGAATTTCCGTGGGAATTCCGCTCGGAAAGTCCCTCGGAATTCGCCTGTTTTCTTGTAGTGTTAGCTGCTACTTTCTAGGTTACTCGGAAAGGTCTAGGGGATTTAAGTTTTATGACCCCTGAAATAAGTCCTTTTTTGAAACGGGAAATGCCAAATTCATTGAGGATGTTGATTACAGTGGGAGGGATCAAATTGGAAAGATTGTGTTTGACGAGGAATACGTACGAGTTTCATGTACTTTGCTGACATGAAGAGATTTGATGGTTGTCGAATTCAACAAATAAAATTCTTAAACTATCAAACACAATAAATTAAGTATAGTGATAAAGGGTCGATCCCTCAAAAATTGGATGGTTTTGTAAATTTTCAATAGCCAAGCAAACAAAGTAATAAAAACAAAGAGAGAGAGGTTAATGCAAATAACTAAAGTACAAGAAAATTAAATAATAAACTAACTAAATAATATAAGGGGGAATTCCCGAAATATCCCCAAATGGGGGACTCAAATTTTTGTTTGCTCCTCATTTTCAAAATTATTCCTCTTCACTCCCCAGATGAGAATCATAATTTTTGTTTACTCCCCATTTTGTACAGTACGTGTATAAAAACTCAAGAATCACGTACTTAAATCCCCAAATGTTGTATATTTTTCGCAATATGTAACTCAAGAATCACATAACTGAATCCCCAAATGTTGTATATTTTTCACAATATGTCATATGTGCTGTCCAAAATAGGGAGTAAACGGAAATTATGATTCTCATCTGGGGAATGAAGAGGAATAATTTTGAAAATGGGGAGCAAATAAAAAAATTTTCAACTCATGGGGAGTTTTCAAAGAAGGCCCCATAATATAAACTTAAAGTAATTAGAAAATAAAACTCTAGTCAAGTTATTCATATGATTCGTGCTAGCAATCCGATCATTGGTACAATAATAAACTTTAGGGATAATTACATATAGGTCCCTGAGGTTAGGCCTAATTACAAGTCGGTCTCTATTCTTTTAAATATTACGCTGTAGTCCCTTTTGTTTTGGTTAAATTACACTGTAGTCCCTATATTTCTTTGTTTTGTGTGAGGTCCATTAATGAATTTTGTAAAAGTACACTTATGTCCCTGAAGGTTTTGTGAGTGTTACATATAATGTATGACAAAAAATACAAAATCGTCCCTAAAAGCATACAAAAATTAAAAAATTAACAAGCTTAGGGACTACAGTGTAATATTTAAAAGAAAAGGAACCGTTTTGTAATTAGACCTAACCTCAGGGACCTGTATGTAGTTATCCCTAAACTTTAAATCCATTGATATATAGACTGGCTATGGTGCCAATAAGCTCTGCGTACTTACTTAATCCTTTCTTAATTATTCGATGATTATGATAAGATCACTAGTCGCTTTCTAATCGCAAAACAGTCTTTAAGACACGGTCTCAATCACGAAAAGGATACCCATCCTACCCAACAAACACGTAAGTTTGAATTGTTTAGACCATCACACATGTATCTCATCGACATTCGAACAAACAAAAGTAAGTCCTTAGAGGTGTTGACTCCTAGCACAATTAAGATGATAATTATGGATCAAATGAAATTATGCAGTCGCACAGGCAAGCCTCGTGATAGTAGATTGATCAGATAAATTATCTCCCAACAAAACCGTAATAATCAATTTCGGATGCATGCATACATCAAGGATTGAAACTTATGACAAAGCAATTAAACCTTACGAATCATAGCATGAATCAAACAAATTCATTCTTACAAAAATATCTAGCTACCAACGATTCCAAGAACAGAAATCATAGCGCCTCCCCTAGCAGTACAACCCCATACCACAATATTCCCCGAGTGGATGTTAGTACTCGAGAAATACTACGGCGAACGGTTTATATAATACTTAAATAAAGCGCACGGCACAGTGTAGCGGAAGATAGGAAAATTTAAACTTTGCATGTAAACAGAGGTGCTAACATACCTAAAGAACAAGTGCTATTATTATTGACCGAAGTAATTCACACAAAGGGAAGTATAACATGATGGCGTACTAGTGTAAAACATGAGAATAGCTTATTTAAAATCTAAACATGCTCAGAACTATGTGTCCTTAGAATCAGTTCTGACCTTCTATGCATAACACCTTAATACTTCAAGATACCTCTAGGTATTGTTCCCTTGATTCTTGAAACCATGTATTTTAAAATAGGCGATGTGGATAATATCTTATATATATACATATATAATATACACATATACATACATATAGGATCAAGAAGATCTTGGTCTAAAATAATAGCAATATAATCCGGTTCATGATAGATTTTTGAAATAATAGGGATAGGGGAAATTTGAAAAAGTTTGTGAAAACATGAACCGTTTGTAATAAAAACTTTAATGCCCGCAACTCCTTAAAATTTGGTCAAAACAGTAACGGCGGTGATCATAGCACCGATACTTTAATAAACCCAATATGATAACACCTCTGCTACTCCTTGTTGTCACATAGGGGAGATACACCTAGGGACGATAATCAATAATCGGGAAGTACCGTTCCCTGGGAGATTGTCTCCCGTATCTCTTGGTGTGGAGTAACTAACCTCCAATTAAACCACTTCCAAGAGCTGGTGGCAGTTCGCACAATAACAACCCTCGCCGATACCTTCAGGGTGGTTATTTGATACGGCTACAATTGGAGCCCATAATAATAACAAGGATAAAATATTTTGCTTGCTTGTCAGGAATGAATGTTTTGATAAAGTGGACTTAAAGTATATAGTGTCCTAATAAAACGTTGATTCTGGCATAAAAGTATTTTTCCCTTTAGAAAGGGATATGGTATATAGTATTATGTATATAGGGTAATAATTCATAAATAATAGGTAGGCTTTGAAAATAATTTTATATAGATACATATGTATAACATGATTCCAGTTGAAAACATTTTAACCCTCACCTAATATCGGTAGTCAGACAAAGTCGTGTGGATTCCATTGCTTGGTCCTAATTTCGCCTGAAAGTATTAACTACTTCAGGTTTAGGACTAAGTTTCGTATTATTCTAATCAATTAAGCACATAAAGTACATAGTGTTCACACTTAAAAGAGTAACACGTTAGAAAAACCCGGTAAACCCTAATTTAACCGTTTAATCGGATTTTCCTTAATCACATAGTGTTTGTGAATTATTTAGCTAACCAAATATTTATTAATCAAATTATGAGTCTAATTATGAGTTTGAAATGATAAATTAAGGCTAATTTGGCAATTTAGGGCATGATTTGGAAAATGTTTGCAAAATCGTCGATTTTGGAAAATTAGGATAAAAATCCTTCTTTATATTTTTAAAAATTCAATTTATAATTATATTTAAGTGAAATCTGAATTATTTAAGTAAAATGTTGACCAAAAGTCAAAATTGCTATTGAAAACATTTACTATTTGATTTTCTAAGAATTACATGCTTTATAACATAAAATTAAACACATACATTCACACATTGTCGTACGTGCACATGTATTTGTCCAAGAACACCAAGAACATGTTCTTAGACTAATAATGTGTTCATAAAAGTTCATGACATGTCTAACAAATTTTATATTCATAACATGTAATTAAACTTAAAATGTAGCACTTTATGTAACTTTAATCATAAAATAATTCTAAATAAATTCTTCTAGGCATGAATTTAATCAAATAATATCATGAATATTTAAACACATAATAACATTATATCATATTGTAAAGCATGCATTTAATTAAATAAAATTCATATATGTAACCACATTTTCATAAAACTAGTAAATATGCATATAATTCATAAAATAAAATTTCTAAAGGCATAAATTAATTAAATCAAAGCATGCTATATTCATAATACCCTAAGAACGTATCATAAATCATGAAATAATAAAATTAAATGACTCATACCTTAGACAGACTGAGGGAGTTCGAACCTAAGGGAGAAAGAGTGAAGAAATTGTGTGATCTTGGAAATGAATTGTGGAGATGTATTTATACGTATGGTATTTTTGAATAGTTAGTGGTGTGAGTCACAAGATAGGGTAACTAGGTGTATTCTTGTAAAGTATTTAGGTGTATACTTAGGTGTTTATGTGATGTAAGGCTTAGGTATACATGTATGACTTCATAAATGCAACAAAAATACATTAAATAAAATTAATTCAAAAATAGGTAGTAAATAATACTTCAAATTTTCATGAATCTCTAGGTTAGAGTTTGAAGTGGGAAAAACTACAAAAGAAAGAGAATCGAAAGAGCTTTCTAATGAATATAAACACTTGACGTTTAAACGTTTCAAGTTAAAGTAGTAAGCGTTTGGAATTTTGAAAAATATGATAAAATGCATAAAATGAAGTTAGGATGAAAATTAATTTTCGAGAAAATGGTCATGATTCATAAAATAATTTGAGGATTATTTTGAGTACAATATCGGATATAAAACGCCGTGCAGTTTAAAAGTTAGTTTTTACGGCGGGAATAGTACTTTGTGAAAAATAAGAAATTTTTTTAAAATGAGCTAGGATTTGAACTAGTGTTTGAAAAAAGTTCTAAAATTTATAAAATAATTCAAGGATCATTTTGACTATAATATTGAATAGGGAAAATGTTTGAATACTAAATACTCGAAACTAGGGTTTCCAGACGGTTTTCGATACTACAGGAGTTAGAATAAAAATTAGGGCTCGAGAAGGTTACCGAAATTCATGAAATAATTCAAGGATTCATTTGATTTCTATAGTTGACAGGTAAAAGTATCTCGAAAAATTTCTACATTTAGGAAATGAATAGTACCTAGGGACATAATGGGAAATTTTGGCTAACAAATCTCAAGATATATATCGGGATAACAAAAGTTAGGATATAAATCCGAAAAATGTGAGATCTAATTTTCTAAGGTTTCAGGAGGAATATATGAAGATTAGGCTCGATAGATGAATAGTGATATGAGTCTCATAACGAAATAATATTCAATAATCGAGACATAAAAGCACATAATTCAGATAAAATGCAATGTATAATGGATTGAGATTATAAAAGTTTTCTTCTAACCCTTTACTTACCTATTTCTCCTTGGCCCCAAATCAGGGTTGTTACAGAAATTAACCATCTCAAACTATCTACAAAAGATGGGTTAATCTTCTTCACAAAATATTCATGAACTTCAATTAAAAAGGGAGAAGAGAGAAGGGATTCTTGTTATTAATCATAACAGGGGTTCGACCCCCGTTTTTCTTCAGTTGTAGCTGTCGTTCTTCTTTTCTTCTTTCCTCCTTGTCTAATGAACCTGCCTTTCTTCACAATAAAAAATATAAAACACTCTTTTTGCAAGTTGACCACACATATCCCAAGGTAAAAGGGGTTTTTAGCAAGTCCACTAATCATCAAATTCAGTCTAGAGACACACAATTCTGAATAAAGTAAGAGGCAAGTTAAAATTAAACTCAAAAAGTAAAGTCAGTCGCAACTATTCACCATGGTGAGCTGACAGCTACATCATCCTTTAGTCATGATCACGGCTTGGGTCTTTTCCAACACTTATTGCTTCTTCTGATCCAATTTTACCTTAATTTTCAATTTCTGCATCAACAAACCTATAAACTCAAAATTAAGCACAATTAAATATATTTTCAGTTAATTAATTACGGGAGAAAAATTACAGTATTAAAAGGCATAATTGACACACTAACAAGCTTCTAGAATAGTTTGATCATTTGCCCACACATAAGATGTAACATAAATATAACTCTGTAAACAACAAGACACTGCCCTTAAATATGACAAAAACTCCAAGAATTGGGAGATAAAGATGCATTTTCCGTAATTACAAATTTTATTATAAGTTTTCAAGAATACTCCGATTGCTTAATTATTAATGGGAAATGTTTTTAGCAGGAACATAAGTGGGAATAATTTGTAATTTTGTCGAACTAAAACTTGGGAATAATAGATGTAAACTGTCTTAAATAATATGTTAAGACTGGGAAGATGAGATCAATTGGATAATTTTCTACGAGTAGTCTTAGTTTGTCTGATTCAAAACCATTATATTTCAGATACCTAAGATTGCGTTTTGGCTCCAAAATGTGCCAGCTGCAGGTTGGATGCATGCACTGCATTTAGTGGGTAAGCATTGGAACTAATTAGTCGATTAATTTACCTGTAAATGGGGAGGTATAATATATTCCAGAGCTACCATGGGCACAATTTTGCCTCCATAAGAGTCACCACCAATATACAGAGGATTTCTTCAAAAAACTTTGGGTGATCCAACAAAATTAAAATTAGGAAAACCCCCGGAAGTTTGATCTAATTACCAAAAAATAAAAAATCTAGTTGAGAAATTAAAAAAAACACCCCGGTTTGTACAAGAGTTATGATAAACACACTGAAAATTACAAATAATTAACACCTGTTTTGTAATTGCTAGGTTATAACTTAGGGGTATTGTAATTATTTTAGGAGCAAATTTTTGTTTTCCCTTTAAATCCTGTTTAAAGTTTTCGTTACTCAAAATAAGAAAAAAAAAAAAAAGAGATCATAGTTTGCTTTTTTAGTGTCGGAGTTGATGTAACCTTGTGCCGCTGTGGCATAGGAGAATCCATCTCTAACAGGGGAGTCTATGAATGTTATATTAGCAATCTGGAACATAGTGTATATATCACGTCATTGAATCATGGCAAAGTATAACAGCAGTCATTGGAAATTAAACATGGAAGAAGAGCAGAGCAGCCTCTGAACCTTAGTCCATGAATATGGATTTATAACAAAGGAAGGTAAGCTTCCATCAAAAGCTGCTAAATCAAAAGCCAATGGACCTACACATTATCAGAGTAGCTTAAGCACAACTTTTTGGTAAATTTTCAAAGAGAGAGAGAGACAAAGAGAGTAAACCACCAATCTCATTACATTAGTTATATATAAGACAGACACACAACTCTCAAGAAAATACCACTTTCCAAAATACAAGTAGATAGCCAAGTTACAACCAGGAATAATTGAGAAATTAGTAACAATTCTCATACACAGTTGCTAGCTTGAAAAGTAGAGGTCCCGGTCCCGGAAAGCCCGGGAGAGTTTTGATAATTGACTGCGATCTTCCGGTATTCATGACTACAAGGCTACAAGCACAAGAACCAAACAACCAAATGGGACAAGGACAACACAAGTTTCATGACTCTCATCCTACTTTCTTCGCTGATAATTGGTTAATCACATGAGATTTACAAAAGACTGGCTCAACATATTGCTTGTATATAGCATGAGAAAATCAAATCATGATCACATCCAGATTGAAGGCGATATAATTAAATTGCTTAATTTAAAAAGAGTTGTTACGGTAGATATGTCCATTTTTAAGATTAAAGTTTACATATTGATGTTGGTAATGGAAAATGTACGCAAGCCAAAGCCGTTGGCAATTGATTATTAAACTATTGAATGGTATAATAATGCTGGATTTTATTAATATGGATAATATGTGTACAGGACTTATAATGGTAAATGGTTCCTCTACTCTCCACTCCATAGAGTCAAAATATATATTATATTTATAGAGATAATTACGATTTACTAATCATGATTAGGGGGTCACCGACGCCCTCTAACTTATAGGTCGCACATGAGATGTGACAATGATCGCTTTTGATATAATATACTTTGCAGAAATTAGCTAATTAAATTCACACTCTTCATTAGTACTGAATGTTTGAGTGTAAGGTTTAGAATTGTATTTCTAAAAAAATAAAATGATTACACAATCAAAGATAAATAGCCTAAGTTCCCTATAAATTAGGGAAAATAAATCTCCTATCGAAGGCAACTAAATGAATCCCGAGATTTGTACTAATCTTCTAACACTCCCCCTCAAGTTAAGAAATGGTATCGTCGATTCTTAACTTGCTCAATGCTTTCAGATATGCTTGTACGGGAATAACCTTTGTTAAGAGATCAGCAAGCTGATCCTCTGACTTTACGAATGGAATTGCCACCGTACCATCCTCAAGTTTCTCCTTTATGAAGTGCCGGTCAACTTCCACGTGCTTGGTCCTGTCATGTTGCACAGGATTCTCTGAGATACTAATTGCGGCCTTATTGTCACATCTCAGTAGGCTCGGACCTCGCGGGTTCATCCCAATCTCTGCATCAATTTCCTGAGCCAAATTATCTCTGTTACAGCTTTGGCTATGCCTCTGAATTCAGCTTCTGCACTCGAGAGAGCAACAACTCTTTGTTTCTTACTCCTCCATGTTACCACATTTCCACCAACTAATGTAAAGTATCCCGAGGTGGACCTCCTGTCATTCGGGTTACCTGCCCAATCTGCATCCGTATAAGCCTCAATGTCAAGGTGACCATGTCGCCAAAACAGAATTCCTATCTCCACTGTGCCTTTCAAATACCGTATGATCCTCGTTACGGCTTCCATGTGACTCTTCTGTGGTTGGTGCATAAATTGGCTGACCACCCCCACTGCATAGGCAATGTCTGGCCTAGTATGTGACAAGTATATCAGCTTTCCAACCAACCGCTGGTACTTCCCTTTATCTGCTAGTTCCTCGCCTTCATCCAACTTGAGTCTGTGGTTCACTTGAATAGGAGTATCTGCTGGTTTACAATCCAACATTCCTGTTTCAACCAACAAGTCAAGAACATATTTCTTCTGGGAAATGAAAATCCCTAGTTTGGACCGCAGAACTTCTATCCCAAGGAAGTATTTCAGACCTCCCAAATCCTTCATCTCGAACTCTTGGAATAGGTTCCTTTTGAGTCTCTCGATTTCCTCCTGATCACTCCCCGTTATGATCATATCATCCACATAGATGATTAGGCACGTGATCAGCTCTCCCCTCTGCTTGAGAAATAAGGTATGATCAGAGTTGCTCTGCCTGTATCCATACTTCTGCAATGCAACCGTGAATCTACCAAACCATGCCTGAGGAGACTGCTTGAGTCCATACAATGCTTTACGAAGTCTGCACACTTTATTATTTTTGAAGCCATCTGTAAATCCTAGAGGTGCTTCCATATACACTTCTTCGGTTAGGTCTCCATATAAGAAGGCATTTTTTACGTCAAACTGGTGAAGGGGCCAGTCTCTGTTTGCTGCCACTGACAGAAGAACCCGAACCGTATCAATCTTTGCCACTGGTGAGAAAGTTTCTGAGTAATCAATCCCATATGTCTAAGTATATCCCTTTGCTACTGAGTAATCAATCTTTGTGTTTAATGGTAAACACCCACCTACACCCCACTGGTTTCTTTCCCGGTGGTAGCTCACATTTTTCCTAAGTTCCATTCTTGATCAGGGCACTCATCTCAGTTTCCATGGCTTCAGACCATTCTCCTCTTTTCATGGCTTCTGTAACTGTTCTGGGGATCTCTTCGGAGTAAAGCGTCACCATAAATGCCTTTGCCCTTTCGGACATACTCCCCCTGATCATGTTACCCATTGGATATCTAGAATTTCGAGATACATGCTCAGGGGAATAACGAGTTGGAGGAACACCCCTGTTACTCCGTTGTGGTAATGTATACCTGTGGCTTTCTGTGTCATCAGAAACGGGATTAACTGCAACTGAGTTATCATCAATATTATCAGACTCAGAAGAAGGGTTCTCAGATATCATTACCTCAGGTCGGACATCATTCGGAGGAGGGTCATTGGAGATGGTACTGAGCTCGATTTGTGGCGGCTCTGCAGCAGTGTCTGATATATCCAAACAGACAAAGGGATCATCCTCATTCTCCCCCTGAACCCTTTGAGGATTCTGATAGAAATACTCCGTTTCTAGGAATTCACAGTCCATCGTGACATGGATTCGGCGTGTCACAGGGTCATAACATCGATATCCCTTCTGGTTAGGGGCATACCCAACAAAGACACATTTAACTGCACACGGGTCAAGTTTGGACCTTTCATGTTTAGGAATATGTACGAACACTGAACAACCAAAGATTCGAGGTGGCATGGTGAGATGAGGTGGTACTAGTGTTTGTGTTTCCAGGACGGATAGGGGTGTTTGGTGGTTAAGAGTTTTAGTGGGCAGCCGGTTAGTAAGATATGTGGCAGTGGTTATGGCTTCGGGCCAGAAGTGTTTTGGTACTTGGGATTCAGTCATGAGGGCCCGGGATATTTCGAGCAGGGTCAGGTTTTTTCGTTCAGCGACACCATTTTGTTGTGGTGTATTTGGGTAGCTAGTTTGGTGAACAAGGCCATGAGTTTGGAAAAAATCCCCCATTTTCTGATTCACATATTTCCTCCCATTGTCTGATCTAAGAATCTGGATTTTGTGTTTAAACTGGGTTTGGATCATATTAAAAAATCTCAAAAAAGTTTCATAGACTTCAGATTTGTGTTTCAAAAAATAAACCCAAGTCATGCGAGAATGATCATCAATAAATAACACAAAATACTGAAATCGATTATGACTAGTCACCGGGGCAGGGCCCCAAACATCAGAATGGATTAAGGAAAAAACTGTCTGAACCCGAGTGTTTGTGGGTTTAAAAGTGGTCCTATGACTCTTAGCAATTGAGCATGTTTGACAAGGAAAATGAACATGCGTTTTATTCTGAAATAAAGTAGGGAATAACAATCGGAGATACCCAATGGATGGGTGTCCAAGTCGACGATGCCAGAGCCAAATTTGAGTGTCTTGGGTGCCTTTGGTTAAGAGAGCTTTGGACGGGATATCCACTTCATCAATGTAGTAAAGTCCCTCGCGCTCAGTACCACGCCCAATTATCTCCTTCGTATGAATGTCCTGTATAAGACAGAAGCGAGGATATATCAGAACAGTGCAATTGAGTTCACTTGTCAGGTGACTAACAGACAGCAGCTTGCATGATAATGAAGGCACATAGAGACAGTTATTCAATGTTATCTTCTGGTTAAATAAAATTTTTCCCTCATTTTTAACCTCCATCCAGGCTCCATTGGCTGCTTGTATATAGGATTGTTCGGGTGTACAAGGTTCAAGAATATCTGAATAATCAAATGTCATCGTGTTCGTTGCATCACAATCAATTATTCAAGGTGATAGTTTTTGAGTGAGGAGGGCCCTTTTGTCAGAAATAGTGGAAAGTGGGGTACAACTGCAATTTTCCTTTTTATGGGGCTGTTTTGTAATTAAGGGAGAATTTGGAGACTTAAAAAATAAATCACTAGGGTTTGGGTCATTACCCCCAAACCCATTACCTCCACTTCGGTGTTCCATTTCCGCCGCTGTATCAAGCCTGACCAAATTGGCTCGCCGGGCTCCGCCTGTCGCCGTACCGGCTTCTCCCTCACGGCCGACGAAGCCTATGGTGGCGGCGGAGCCGCCGTGTTGCTTCTCTCCCTCTTTGCCGTCTGCCCGATTTTCAGAGATGGCGATGTGAGCCTTTCTGTTGCCTCCATTTTTCGCCGTTCCGGCGACGGTTTTCTTGGTTCCTGGCCACCAATCCGGAAATCCCACAATCTCAAAGCACTCTTCAATTGAGTGCTTGGGTTTTCCACAGTGCCCGCACACGATCTGTTCTCGGTCCTCGCGCGATGAGGAGTTTCTCCGGCCGGCGTCTCCGGAACGTCCGGTGAAGTCTGAGCGCCCCTGTTTCTCGAACCTTCCCTGTGTTTCCCTTTTTGCAGCAAGCCCAGATCCGATGCCATGGGAGTCGCCTTCGCCGCCGGTTGCTGCTTTCATAATTTGGAGGCGGGCCACCTCTCGTCTGATGGTGGCGTAGGCCGACTCCGGCGAGGGCTTCGTTTCCTGTTTCAGGAGGTCTCTCCTTATGGGATCGAACTTTTCATCTATACCAGTCAGAAATTGGTAAAGGCGATGCTCTTGGGTGATCCGGTTGTAGATGGTGATGTCCTCGGGACACTTCATGGGGTTGGGTTGTTTCCGATCGATAGCGGTCCATATCGATTGGAGCTTGTTCCAGAAGTCCTCTAGACTATCTTGCCCTTGCTTCTGCGTGTTTGCTCGTCGGTGGAGATCGAAGAGCTGTAACGGATCCGAACCACTCCCATATGTGGTTGCAAGTCCGTCCCATAGGGCTTTTGCTGTCGAGTAATGTAAAATATTATTCACTAGATTTACTTCAATATTTTGTATAATCCAAGTGAATACATTTTGATCTATTTGTTCCCCTTGATCATATGTCGGGTCGGTTTCGTGCGGAGGATCAGGAATTCCGGTTAGATGTGAGCGGCATCCCCTTCCCCCAATGGCCATCTTCATCAGCCTTGCCCATACGGGATAGTTGTCATTGGTTAACTTGAAGCCAATCGACAGATTGTCGAAATTGGACAGGTTTGTTTGTGGTTGGGTATTGGTTTTCAACAGATTTGCAATTTGGATCGAGAGATCTGTGTTGGTTGGTTCGATTTTTGCCCCTGATTCTTCTGCCATGGTTTTGGTTTTACAGTGTTATTTTCTTGGTTTTTGGCTAATTGGTTTGGGAAAAGGTTGGAGACGATGATGTTTGGCTGAGTCTCATGGATCGAAACTCTGCTCTGATACCATGTTTGAGTGTAAGGTTTAGAATTGTATTTCTGAAAAAATAAACTGATTACACAATCAAAGATAAATAGCCTAAGTTCCCTATAAATCAGGGAAAATAAATCTCCTATCGAAGGCAACTAAATCAATCCCGAGATTTGTACTAATCTTCTAACACTGAAATTACAACTTCAGTATTAGTGAGACAGTACAAACAAACAGAAATACAAAGTACTGGATGTTTATTATGCATATTTTGGAAATAATCTTCGGAAAAGCAACAGCAATTTGTGACTGGCTAGAGCGGGAAGGAAGACAACCATCTCTCAAGCATTGCAAAACATTCCTTAGGAAGGTACTCTGCACCTGTATGGCCTGCCCCCTGCAAATTTAAAGTTTATCGGGATAGTTACGAAAAGTTTAAATGAGACTTTCATAAATGAAAAGTTTCCAATAACTTCCAGAGGTTTGTTCAAAAGTTTAAAAAACACTGTGAGAAAATTACAACTATGAGGGTTTGTTTTGTCCGGTTAAACCTCATAGGGGGATTCGTAAATCGTAATTATCCCAAGTGTATTGATCTTCTCAACTTAATAATGTACTTCACATCATTCAATGAAAATGGACGAACACCTAGAAAATGTATAGCGAAAGTGAGATACGCTTGGTTGTTCTTGTAATTCAATGTGTATCTGCAAGGAATTAGTCATTTTTTCAAAAAAAATTTTACAGCAAATCAATGGTTATTTGCAAATGTAGAAAAGAAACTAACCCTGCAACTTGACCGTCTACGGTTCATGGCCTCCAATCATCATCAAGGCTTAGATTCAGTTCGCGAATCCATTTTAAGGTGCTTAGGTAAGGCACCACCATGTCATGATCAGCGCTGAAGAAAAGCACTTTACATGACTCTACATCATATATGGGGAAATTCGTGTATCCCTCCTATTTTTTTATTTAAAAATTACTTTTTTTTTGGTTTAATTTTTAATTTCTTTTCTTTATTTAATTTTTTAAGCTCATAATAGATTAATGGATACAAAATGTTGGAAGTGAAATATATCTGGAAAAAAAAAATATATTCTCTAACAATTTTTTCATTTCTAAATTTAATTTAGTAAAGAGTTTATATTTATGAGTCTCTCTAATTTATTTTATTTAATTTAATTTCTAATTTCAAAATAATGTACCAATTTAAAATACGAATTTTCCATAATAAAATATTTAAATTTAAAAAATTTGCTACATTTATGGTAAATATATAACACATTATCTGTACCAATATATAACACAACCACATTAAAATTTAATGTATAACACTTATATACATATAACATTTTATATGGAAATTAGATATGATACTCATAAATATGACATTTTTACTTCATTAAATTTTAAAATAAAAAAATGTTACTGAAAATTTTATATTTTTTCCAGGATATATTCTATTTATAGTGTTTGTCTATTTATGAAGCTTAAAAAATTAAATAAAAAAGAAAAAGAAAATTAAAAATTAAAAGAAAAATAATTTTTGAATAAAAAGATAGGAGGATATATGCTCCGGGGCACACACCTGGTGTATACGAGAATTCCCCTCATATATGGCGCGACTTACACTAATTATCCTTAGGAAATTGAGAAAATATTCACCCAAACTCAAATCGGTCAAATCCAACCAATTATAATGACAAGCGTATTACAATTATCATTTGATTTGTCACTCTCTTTTTACTCTCCACCAATCATATTGCAAGTATACAATGCTTACCCCCTAACTATACTAGTTTGACTAAATAACGTACGGACTAGAATTAGGTTTGGTGTATTTACAGGAAAAAAAATTTAGGTATTAGGTTCGGACTAGAATAAGGTTTGGCATATTTACAGGAAAAAATTTTAGGTGTTAGGTTCGGACTAGAATTAGGTTTTGCATATTTATACAAATTTGTGTTTACCTCATTAGTTTGCATATTTGTTAAATAATTTTTTTTTTATCTTGTTTACTTCTCTATTTATAACTATATCTTCTAATTGCTATTTTTCAGACATACCCTTATAACCTAACCCCAATTTAACTTTAAATTTTTGCATTTTCCAATAATTTATTTTTAAAAAGTTTCTCAACGCATGAGGTCTGCATAATTTATTATGTGTACTCCCGTGGATATTTTGATTGTTCCATAACTGAGGTTCCCTTCGCCCTCTTCTCATTATAATTAATTATTAATGAGTTCCTAGCAAATGTAATTCATTTGAATCTTCAGGTGATCTAAAATTTTGCAGACTAATTTTGCAAATTGTACATGTCTTTAAAGTTTTCTTTGATCTTGTTTTTATCTATATATATTATAAAAGCATGAGTTTGATTTTTGGGTTCTTATAAAATATAAATCGCCTAAAATATCCTCATAATAATTACGTCAATACTATTAGTCAGGGATAATTTTGTAAATACATATTTTACATCATAAATTTAACTATATTTAAAAAATACTTATTGACTTAAAATAGGATTTTTGGTGGAATTAAAACTTCTTCATAAAAGATATATAGTTCAAGAAGGATCGTTTTAATATTAATATACTATTTAATTATATTCTAAATTTGTCTATTTTTTAATTTTAAGGCCTATAATTTAAAACATTGTAATAAGTTCATCTAACTAATTAGAAAATAACAAATTGATTCACTTTATATATTTTAACAAATTTTGATAATTATGTAAAATAAAATACTATCTAAATTGAATGAGTTATGTAATATAACTTTCAATAAATCAATCTTAATATAATTCAAATTATGTAAATTCATAAATTTAATTATCTAAGTGTATAAACTTTCTTAAATTTTAATTACATTGTAATTCGATAAACTTATCTAATTAACAAAATAATATAATTGAATGAAATATGATATATTTTTTAATAAAATAATATTAATCCTAATGTAATATTTTTCAATTAATTAAGACTAATATAATTGTAATTATCTAAATCTGACTAACTAATATAATTTTCTTTTAGTTTATATAATAAAATATAAATTAAATACGTAAATATTATTTAGATACGATGATTTATATAATATATGTATGTGTGTATATATATACTGATGGTGCAGGAATCTGGGTCCCTAAAATGCAACAACACTTTCAATATTTGTTTAAAAAGGGAAAGACCATCAAAGGCATGAAAGCCTCAGGAACTGGGTTTCCTTTTGAGCGTGGGTTCTTCCAACTAGGATAACACCAAGTGTGCAGAATACCGTTAAGATGCAGCTATGGTGAAAAGATGACAGAGCTTGGGAAGACGGATAAAATGGAGGAAAAATGATGCCCAGTTCTTGGAGTGCAATGTGTATATGGAAGATGACTTGGAAGAGAATGCAGGTGTTCTCCTTTATTTATATATTGGGGGTGAGGTTAGTTTGGGTAATTTGACCGTGTGGTCCCAGACCGGTGTTGCCCTAACACGTGGCGACCTATGACGGCATGAAAGTGATGGCTCTGAAAAGTGGGCAGCGTGACAGGTACGAGGAGCATGCTGCCACTGTGTCAGAGGCTGTTGGCGAGGGTTGTGCGCTGGGAGGCTCAAGATCCATCCTGCAAGCATACGGATGCCTTACTAGGGGTAGATCATACCCGAGCGTGAGTGACGCTCGAAGGGACGCACAAGAGGGTCTCCTCTGGCAGACGACCAACGAGCGTCGAATACTCGAGCGTAAGAAAGGAGGTACCCAAGTGCTTCCCTGCGAAGGGTGGTCTCGAGGGGACCGTAGCATGAGCGTCGGGCTTGACGGCCTGAACCCCAACGCTTGAATAGTGGGCCGAGGTGAGTGGGCCTGGATTAGTCAACAGATGAATGGGCTGGATTGGCCCGCAAGCCCAATAATGCGAGCGTCCAAGCTCTAAGTTAGCGGATGGTGACATGTGGACGACTCTGATCCGAGCGTGATTTTATGTCTCATCATTTTTCCCCCCAAATTCTGCAGTAACGCTTGAGCGCGCTGTAGAATTTCAGAGAAGCAAGCCTTGAATTTTTTGAATATCCGAGGGTCAAGCTTCAGGCATGAAGGGACTGTTTGTCTTCAGTAATGGATATTTTCTGACAGGGCCATAAATGAAGTAATGTCCGCATTAAATGCTGAGTGGGAACATGGGCGCGTGTACTCCGGGAGACGTGAGGCGGTTACCAAAAGTGGGAGTCTCCCAAGGCGGGAAATAATTGCATTTTGAATTCTCCAGCCCTAAGTGATGTAGATCCCCCCCTATAAATAGGGATTTAGGAGACTTTGTCTCCTTTTTCACGCATTCGTCCTTCTCCAAGCAGAAAAGAAGCAAGAACTCTCTGCAATTTTCTGTGATTTCCAACAAGCTTTCTTCTTCAAACCCTAAGGTAACTCTTCATAGTTTCTGATTCTCTTGTGCTAACTTTAGATTTAGATTGTGTTTAAGCGATATTTTCAAGTGAGGAACCCTTTTCTGCCATCGAATTCACCCCAAAATTCTTCTTCCCCACTGAACTTTTGTGAAAAGCTTCAACTTCAAGAATCAGAAACCAGCCATGGCGGAAAACGTCGCAGATGGTTACGTGAGGGAAATAGACGAGATGTCTGTTGGGAGTTCTTCCCCTCATGATGATGTTCCCGTGGCCGTTCCCCTGGCGAGGGCCTCCCCAGGTGATGCAATCCCCATGGCTATCCCAGCAGCAAGGGCTCCGATAGAGGCTAGACATGAGGAGCTTGATGCCGCCGTTCAAGGGATGAACGAGCGTGATCCTGAGGGGATGAACGATCTCTTTGAAGAGATGAACAATGTGATGGAGATGCAAAGACAGGGGGAGAGGGTGTTTCTCGTGTTGAGAAGCACTGTAAGGCCTCAAGACCATCGGATTACAGTGGCGATAGCGGCTCCCGAGGGTGATGCAGGGCCATCCGGGCGTCAAGTTGATGATGAGGCCCCCCGCAAACGACAGAGAAAGGGGAAGGAGCCTGTGACCCGGGTGAGGCAGAACAACCCTCATCAAACAGATAGATCGCCAAACGAAATTGAGAGCATTTTGACGCTCGAAGATTTGGCGGACATGAAGGCCAAGGTTTATTGGGATGAAGCAGTGTTCCCAATTCGCTTTCTGGTGGAGGGAGAGAGAGCTAACTGACCGCCTCCGGGGATGATGACCGTCTACCTAGATACGGTCTTGGCTGGGGGCCTAAGATTTCCAATCCCACCTGCCATTGCTACCATCTGCAATTACCTTACGCTCAGCCCTTCTCAAATCCTTCCGAACGGCATAGCACTAATAAACACTTTTATGATGTTGATGAAGGCCAGAGGCCACGAGCCTTCTGTAGACAATTTCAATAGCTTGATCCAGGTGGCCCACTCGCCCCGCTCGTCCCCCACAGATGGGTTTTACTACGGCCAGGCCAAGTCTGGCCTTAAATTGATAGACTCACCCTCCTCCTCGTACGACGTGCATTGGAAAGAAAAGTACTTCTTCATGGGAGCGCCAGGGGGAATCTTCAGGGCCCATAGAGGGTGGATAGTTCATAGAGAGGGGCCATTGGTTAGAAACAGGTCCAAGAACAAACCTTTCGAGGATTGGCCAAAGAGCCTGGCCCTCGTGATGAGGAATGAGAAAAAATGGATCAAGGCCGAGGAGTTGATGAAGAATGAAGAAGTCTTATTCCGCTATGGCCTTTCAAATACTCCTAACATGATAGTCAACCCTCCCGCTCGTACCATGGCCCTCGACGGTTAGATTCTAGGAACTAACTTCTCTAACACTTAGGATAGCATCACTAACTCTGTTTAGCTTGTAATGTTTTTATAGTTACTGTCCAAATAGCAACCTTTTGACGCTTGTGCCTTTGTTTTGAAGACGTTTAGATACTAACAGCTGGGATGGATGCCGAGAGTGTTGCCGAAATGATGCGCGCTCAGAGGGAGGGTGCCAACCCGTAACAACAACAACAGCAGCAGGCCCAACCCTCGAATACTCCGAGGGGAAGAGGCACTCGGTGAGGGTCTGGGCGAGGAGACGTCGGAAGAGGCGCTCGCAGGGGTGCCGGGAATGAGGTCCACATCGTCAGCCCCATCGAAGACTGCCACTCCGCCTCCCCCCGCCCCAGAGGAGCCCATTGCCCTCAGCTCCACCAACTCCCGCAACCGCTCGGGGGAGCTAGCCCGATGCCACGATGCAATTAGGGCTGACCGCTCAGGCAAGAGGAAGAGGTTGCCTGACTCCATTCCCATCTCCGGGGAAGGGAAAGAGGTGGTCGTGGGCCACTGTGGTGTGGGCAACGATACCTCCTCATCGGAGGACGAGGATTTCTAGAAGATAGGCTGCCAGGGGACGCTCGGTATAAGTGCCAAAGGACGGACGCCATGTCCTTCTGAAAAAGAGTGCGGCCACTGTCAACCTAGTTGCGGATATCGTCGAGAAGCTTCAATTCTCTGGCGATCACGACAAGATGAACGAGCATGATGCCGATCGGGTTGCGGATGATGCTTTTCACGCCCTCCTGACTGTAAGCCTTTAGTTCTCTTTGTAAAGTTTCGACCCTTTTCTTACTACTTCTAGTTGTGACCCTCATTTTCGGCTTCTCAGGAGGTAATTCCGAGGCTGAAGAACCTGCAGGGGCGAGCGCAGGCCTACTCTAAACATAAGGCCAAGTACAAGAAGTTGCTGCGCATCTCTGACCCCGGCCAGTTGCAGGAGGATTATAATTCCGTCAGCGCTCAACTTACTGCCGCTAACCTTGAGAAGGACAAGCTGAAGGAGGACTTGAAGAAGTCTGATGATGCATATGTGGTCCTTGACGATCGTCACAAGAAGCTTAAGGAGGAGCGCGACCAGCTGAGGGTTCACAATGGAGAGCTGGGTGAGCAATTGGCCGAGAGCACTCGCCAAAACGAGGTAACCAAGAAGACCCTCGCCGAGCTACAAGAGAAGGTGGCCGGCTTAGAATCAAGGGTGGCATGGGATGCGGTGATGAAGTTTTTGCGCTCTAAGGCCTTCGCTTTCGCCGCCAACCTTCATTGCTTCGATAACGCTCGGCGATTCTTCTATAAGGCGATTAGGCAGATGGTGAAGTTGCGAATGGCTCTTGAGAGCGCGCGGACTGATAAGCGTCTGCGTATGGACCTATACGAGAACTTGGAGCCCATTGTCCGCAATGAGGACCCCTCGGAGAGCCTGGCAGAACCTGAGTATCAAGATCTGGTGACGATGCTCCAGAGGGAGTTTATGACGGCCAATCCTATAGACCCTGAGCCCATTCCCATAGAAGTCGATGGGATCACCATCGACGCTCAAGTCTGCGAGGATCCAGGCGAGGCTCAAACTTCCAACGCCAACGTGCTGGCTCCGGTACCTCTCTCAACTGCCCCTCCTGAGCCCGAAAGTCAAGCCCAGTGACGCTCCTCACGTGCCCCCCAAGATCCTTCCTGTTTAAATTCCATTTCTTGTTACGGACACTTAATTTCTGTACTAGAATTTTGTACTCCTGCTAGCGTACTTGAACTAATTTCTCACTTTACTTTTAGTGATCTCTCTGTGTTTAATGAAGTTTTAATTCTTCAATATTGAACGTAGGGCACCGTTATCTCTCTGTGATTGATGCCTATATGTTTGTCTTTTATTGGTATTTGAATATCCATGATGGGAGTGTACGCGCACGAGGGTGTTTTCTTCTGAGGGTACCCTGGCAGCGTATCGCCATGTACCCTAAGTTTAGGGTTTGAAAATGCTTGACCATTTGAGGGATGAATATATGGGCGTGAGGGTGTCCCTTCCGAGGGTACCCTGGCCATATTCATAGTGAGGCTCGGATTTGAACTTAGAAACCCCCGGAGGATTTAACTAAGTATTGGCCTTAAGTATGTGATGCATACTTCTAATTTGAGCGTTCCAATAACATGAGTGAACTTAGGAACCAACTGTAGGATTTGCTAAGTATGAGATTAAAGCGAGTGTGGCTGCAACGTTAGCTCCATGTTTAGGTATCCGTGGGAGGATTATCCTAGTGATAGCTATTTACCAGCGTACTCATACCTAAGCATGAGGGTCATCGGGGGTTTACGAGCGCAAACTGGTGTGATCAGCATCCAGTTGGTGTAAACTAAGCATCTAGTATCCCACCTTTCCGACACGCTCATTCCTTAGGGTTTACACGCTTATGAGCGTCAAATTTATTCAGTGTGAAACTAACGTTGTTTTCACCAAGCCATTCGATGTGGAGGATGCTTGACACGGAACAGGCTTTAAACGCAATTGATTATTCAAACCTTTAATCAGAGAAAGGGCAAGTAAATGATATAATAATTGGCAAAATACTTACTGTTATGCTTGCAATTAAAAATAGCAATTGTCATGATTTCTGTCAAAAGAAAGTACAAAGTGCCGCCAGCGGGCAGTTACAAAGGTTAACATTTACACGTAGAACCATCTAAGGTTACATGCATTCCACGGTCTAGGGAGACGCTCGCCTTGCAAAGTCTCTAGCAGGTAGGTGTTGTTCGCTCGTACCTGGATGACTTTGAAGGGCCCTTCCCAATTGGGGTCCAACTTACCCACATGTTTGGAGACTTCAACTTTTTTGAGGACCAAGTCCCCTAGCTGGAAAGTTCTTTCCTTGACGCGTTTATTATACTGGTGGGCTACGGTCGCCTTATACTTGTGAATACGAGCCCAAGCAGCGTTTCTCTTTTCGTCTAATAAATCCAATTCAAACATCCGGTTAGCCTCGTTAGTTGCAGGCTCGAAATAAGCAACGCGTGCGGATTCTAATGCAATTTCCGTAGGTATCATAGCCTCGGAACCATACACGAGGGAGTAGGGGGTCTCTCCTGTTGCCGCTCGCGGGGTAGTACGATACTGTAACACCCCAACCGTAAAGGTGCCACATCCCCCGCACCGAGGCCCAACCCGAATATGAAATGGACAATCCATACCCGAGCTAGATCACGGCGAACGGGGACTCACTCACTCCTTAGGCTAGGCGGGAACTAAACCTTCGCAACCAAATCAAAAGAACAAAGATCAATACCAAAGCAGAAGCATAACATATAATCTCATAATATTTCAAGCCACCTAACGGTTTGAACTAGTACAATAACCTGTTCTCGAAAATTCGATCATAACATAATTCCATAATCTTTATCATATTTATACATTTATCCATTCTTGCAAATTCCATCAAGTTACAAGATGCAGATGAAATGACTCAAAACTTGACCAATAGACCTGACGAACTAGACTCCCCGCCTAGCACTCCAACCTGCAAAGAAACTGAAAACAAACCGGGTTCAGTCTATACGAGACTGGTGGGTATAAAATGAGGCATAAATAACGTATACAGCAATATTTAACATTCACATACAAGTTATAATCCCAAATGAGGGTTTTAGAGCAGTTCCCAAGGGGTTTTAGAGCAATTCAATAATCATTCATTCATTAAATCGTTCATGCATATCATTCTTTGTGCACAATCAATCGATTCGATTCAATCGGTCATATACACTTTCTTCCTCCGGGTGATCGGCCCAAACCATCCAATCATTGACCAAAAGGGGTTACATGACTCCCCAGATGGCACTCAGCTCCCTTTCCCCGCCAATCTCCTGACGAGGTCCGGTACCGCCGTTCAATAGTGGGACTAGTGTGAGGGTTTACCGTCAGCCCTTGCCTCCTCGGGTCCCCACTCACACCAAGCCCCTGGGCCCCATTCAGTGCAATCAATCATTCATTCATTTCTCGCCAAAACATTTGGTGGGTTCATAAAAGAAGGGCTTTACTTTCAAACATTTACTCATCAAAACGACTCTATATACATATATATATTTTTGGCCGAAATCTTTACACGTTGGGAGTATATAGGGTCATTTAACTAAATAGAAGAGAAACCCACCTGTACGCATCTTACCGAACAAAACCAAGAAGACAAGAAGACTTGAAAGTGTCCTATGAACCCGGCATCTCCGCCCTGGAGAAAACTGTGCAAAAGACAATGTAACTTGTTCGTGAGACTCAAGACCCCAAATGAACCATATATGACGCACGGCAATGCTATGAATATGATATGAGGGTATAAGATATGACATCATGTCATAGAAACATTCTTGTGTACAATTAATGTCTTAAAGACATATAAGCGTTCAACGCATTCCTTTCGATACTCATATAAAAGCATTTAGGTTCATCACTTCATAATCATACCCAATTAATCCAAGTAATTCAAATAATACGCTTAACCCATAGTACAATAGGTAAACAATTCATATAAGTTATTAAAAGAAGTAAGATGCCACTTAGGATCCCAACATGAAGCATCAAGGCATACGTTTACCATTTAAATTCATTTAAGTTCATATCTCTCATAGATCAAGCCAATTCAATCCAAGAATTCCAAATAACAAGCATAACGCGTCATATAGTGTGTACACGGATCATACAAGTCATAAAATAAAAGATAGCAAACAATTAGGGTTCATCTTAGATGCAAAGGATCCATGCATGCATACATTAAGAGCATTAAAGACATATGAAGCCACAACTCGGAAAATAATTCACGAAAAATTATACAACTTCATAACACACAAGTTAACACATTATATGACATGTTAATGAAGTGAAGGAACCAAAAACAATCCAATAAAGCCATGCAAATGGGGTTTGAAAAACAAATTTTCATGCAGCTATGCAGGGGTCGCGGGCGCGACCCAAATTACTCAGGAAATGGTCGCGGTTGCGACCTAATAAAATCCGAATTTTCATGCAATTTATGCAATTAACGTGAGCAAATGTGTACAGTGGTCGCGGGCGCCACCTGAAATGCAAAGGATTCAGGTCGCGGGTGCGACCTGAGAGAAAACAACGCAGCAACTCTGTGCATGTCGCGGTCGCGACTGGTTTTGCACCAATCGCGATCGCGGCCGCGACCGGCCATATCCAGAACCAAAATGCCCGAAAAACAGAGCAGAACCAAACCAACCTCCTACCAACAAGTTCAGGTATGATATGGACACATAAATGCAATATAACAACTCCATTTTAACATATAAACAAGCTCCCAAGGTGATCAAATGTCAGATGGAAGAATAGGTGATCATTTCATACATTTTCTTCAAAATCTCATTAACGGAAACTCATGAAATACTTAACCCCCATGAAATACATGATCATGCTTGTAAAGAGGAAGTTCAAACAATCATATTCATGCTTGGAATCAACTTAAATCATCAAAGAATGAGAGAGATCAACACATGACTTCAAAACCTAACTTTTCCTTCATATCTTCAAAATCCCACCCATACATGCTCAAAATTTGGGATTCATAGCTTAAAATGATACATGTTGAATGTATAATACAATCCTAAACTCACCTTGAAGGTTGGATGAAAGATGAAGGAGATTTGAGCTTGAATCTCCAAGGTTGGGCATGGTGACGGGAATGAACTGGAGCAGGGGTTGGGGCTGGTTTTTCTCTTATTTGCTGAATGTATCTCGGTTGGGAGAGAGTGTGTTTAGATATTGGGTGTAACTAGGGTTCCATAGCTTCCAACCATGGTTAATTTGGTCAAGGTTTGAGGGAGATATGTGGAAAATGGTTAAGGGTGGCCGATTTACACTCGTTTCGGTTTTCGGTTGGATTTCGGGAGTCCAAATGATCTTATTAAAATATGAGGTTAAATTTATTGAACCTGAATATTCGTATCGAGTTCAATGGAATTGACGGAACTCGATTCCGAGTTCCCAAGCTCAAGATATCACATATGGAACCAAAGGTGCGCTAATTGCTCGTTAGCCCCCGGTTTGGTTCCACTCATACCAAATTAATTTAAAATGCAATTAAACAAATCTGAAAATGTAAAACGAGCATACGTACACATTCGCGACGCACATATCTATAACATATTAAATTTCCACCAAATTCCGAATTCATTTCATATAGTAACGACGCGCCACTTGTCACATGAATGCAAATCGTTTCGAGATTTCAAACATTCCAAAATTCAATTAAAATTAAGAATCCATTTAAAGTATTTAATAAAATTATAACAAATGCATATAATGGAAAAATTGATGAAAGCAACGATTAATAATTAGCAAAGGCGATTAGTTAAGCAATTACATAATTTAAACGCGAAATTACGGAGCACACAAGTTATTCATATAAATTCCAATTTTAATATTGTATATATTTAAATTACTCACTTATTTAACAATTTAAACAATGAAAATTAATTATAAAAACACTGAAAGCCAATTCATTTGCACAAATTAGTAAACACATATGTCATTTTAAAAATACCGAAAATCTGGGGCGTTACAGATACACCCAAAGGGCTCCTTGGAGTTCCTCAGCCCATTCTCCCTTCTTACTTTCGAGCATTGTTTTCAGATGTTAAAGTATGGTTCGGTTGGTCACCTCAGCTTGACCGTTGGCCTGAGGGTGGCCCATGGAAGTGAACCGCTGCTCAATCCCCAGTTCGTAGCACCACTCTCGCGTGTCAGCGGCGATGAATTGGGAACCATTATCTGATATGAGGACCCTCGGGATGCCATATTTGCATATGATGTTCTTCCAAATGAAGTCCCTCACGACTTTGAACGTTATCTTTGCTACCGCTTCAGCTTCGGCCCATTTGGTGAAATAGTCCACAGCGAGGATTACAAATTTCTTCTGTCCGACCGCCATTGGAAGGGGTCCCACTATATCGATGCCCCACTGGTCGAAGGGCCATGAAACGTCAATAGGGATCATTTGGGCTGCCGGTAGTTGAGGAGTGTTGGAATGAAACTGGCACTTAAGACATTTTTTGGAGTGGTTGATGGCATCATGCAGTAACGAGGGCCAGTAGAAACCACTCCTTAATACTTTCTTAGCCAGAATCCGACCGCCAGAGTGATTCCCACAACTTCCATTATGTACATGCTCTAACACTTCCTTGGCCTGCGAGGGTCTCAGGCACCTTAATGGGGGACCCTGGAAAGACCGCTTGAATAATCGGCCGCCGCTATCAATGGAGAAGCGAGGGGCCTTACTCCTAACTTTGCGTGCTTCCACTTTATCGCTCGGACAGGTTCCATCCCTCAGAAACCTAATGATGTTATCGAGCCAACAAGGTTCGGAAGGATCGATCACGTTAACTTCTTCCGAGGGCCCAGTCTCGTGAATCAGTGGTTTCTCCGTTCTAAGGAATGTAACTGAACGTTCGCATGAATCTTCCAGGGTGGACGCAAACTTGGAAAGAGCGTCAGCATGCTCATTTTCCATTCTTGGAATCTGCAGCAGATGGAACTCTTTGAAGTTGGAGATCGCTTCCTTAGCGCTCGCCAGCTACTGCACCATAGTGGCTTCTCGAGCCTCATAAGTTCCATCAATTTGACTTGCAATCAACTGGGAGTCAACATACGCAATGACCCGAGCGGCGCCATTCTGAAGAGCTGTGACGCCCCGAGTTTTCACCTGTGCAGGTAAGTGTTACGTGCGTATTTACATTTAATTATATGATTTTATATTTTTATTTATTAATTGGATTTGTTTATAATTTGATTTATTTGTTTAAAACTCTATTTGAATGTCAATTCGAGCTATGAATATGTGATCGGATTTGTGAAAATGTGAATTTCGTGAATGTGGTGTTAATTAAATGAAATTAAGTGTTCCGTGTAATCCGTGGGCTTGATTGTAATGTATTTGAATGTTTTGGACTCAATTGGAAATTGAGTTTGGGCTTAATTGCCACCTTTTGAAGTTTAGGGACCTATTTGTATAATAGGCAACCCTAAACGGTTTTCGCGATATCTTGAGCTCCGGACCTCGAAATCGAGATCCGTAAACTGAGCCGAACTTATTTCGACGATACCTATCCTTTAAACTTGACCTTATACCTTTTCGGTATCATTTGAACCCTCGACAACGAACCGTTTCATAACCTCGACGTTATAACTTGTTTGAACCCTTTTCTTAAACGAACCGGACTTGGGCCGACCCGTATCCTACCCATTTCCTTACTAAAAATCAGCATTCCTACCCATTTTCTTCCCATTTTGATCGATCAATCAGCCAAGGCAATGAGCAAGGAAGAGCTTCAAAGAAACCCTTGTTTTGATCAAACCAACCTTGAGCTCAAGATCATCCAACCCTCCATCTTCTTCCAAGGTAAGTTATGTATTGTTTTCTCCTTGTTCTCCTCTCCATTTTCTCCCGATTGTATCTTGATTTGGGTTGGAGAAGCATGTGTTTTGGAGAATAGCTTGAAAATGAATAAATGATAGGAATTCTTGGTTCCATGTTTTTCCTTGGTTTGAAGTGAGGTTTGATGGATGGAAAGTGTTGTTTGAAGCTTCCTTATCATTTCTATATCGCTAGATTGCATGTTGGTGGTGTATAGCATGAATTGCCATTGGAGAAGCTTGAAGCTCCATGGTTGTTGATCATGAGAATTGATGATGATTTGGCCAATTTCAAGCATGTATTCTTGTGTTTTTGCTTGTGTTGCATGTTGTATATGAATAATATGGATTAAAATCATGTCTAAGTGTGACCTAAGAGCTTCCTTGTGGCTGCCCCTGTTTCCCTTAAGCTTTTCCCTCGCGTAACAGAGCTGTTGCTCTGTTATTTTTGTTCAAGACGACGAGCTGACACGGCCGTGTCAGCTTTGAACTGAAAATGGACACGACCGTGTTGGGCTCTCGACTTTGAAAAATTATTTTCAGAAAATCGGACACGGCCGTGTCCAAATCCTTTGAAAACTCAGCACGGCCGTGTCAAGCCCTCGACTTTGAATTTTTCCGATTTTAAACCTCGGACACGGCCGTGTCCAAATCCTTTGAAAACTCAACACGGCCGTGTCATTTGAAATGGCAGCCTTGGGAAGTCTATTTTCTTGTTGGAATTGCATGCGTGGTTCGTATTTGTGGATCATATGGAACATGGCTTCAATTAAGCTATGTTTATGATTGTTATATAAATGCAAGTATGAAAGTTATGATCGGTTATATGTTTTAAGGCATTAATAGTGCATATGAACATGTCATTACATTTTTATGCGTTCATATCATAACCATGGCATTGCCGAGCGTCTTATATGGTCATATTGAGTCTCACTTCACCTTTCTTGCACAGATTTTGATTCCCTTGGAAACAAGGCCGGTCAGTGAGGCTCGTGTGTTCTCCTTTTGCCGTTCGAGGTGGGTTTCTCTTCTATTAGTTATATGACCCTATAAATACCTTTGATGTGAAAAGTTTCGACCAAAATGTGTATATATATATATATATAGAGTCTTTTTAAAAGAGTAAATGTTTCCAAAGTAAAGCCTTAATTTCTAAATCCTACCAAATGTTTTGACGAGAAAAGAAAGAATGAATGTTATGCACGAATGGGGCCCAGGGACTTAGTGTGAGTGGCTATCCGGAGAGGCATGGGCCGACGGTGATCCCTCACATTAGTTCCACCAATTAACGACGTAACCGGAGCTCGTTAGGAGTTAGCGAGGAATGGACGTTGAGCACCATCTGGGGAGTCACGTTCCCCTTTTGGTCAATGAATGGGTGGTCGGGCCTTGCAAACCCGCCACCAAACCGGAGGAAGAAGGTGTAAATGTTAATGAATGTGCACACAAGATTGAAATGCATGAACAGAATGAATGAATGAATGTTTAATGGATTACACAAGGAGTTGGTTGGAGATAATGCACGCCCACTCGCCGGGCCAATAATGACCTAATGTTAATGATTCGTTATAATCCCTTTTGATGATTTTATTCACCCACTTGGGAAATTCTTTAAAAACCTCACTTGGGATTATAGCTTGCATGTGATTGTTTAATTACCGTCATATATTCTATTTATGCCCTGTTTTATACCCACCAGTCCCTTTTGGACTGAACCCGTTTGGTTTTCAGCTGTGTTGCGCAGGTGTGACGGAGCTAGGCGGGAATACGAGTCCTAGGTCTTGCATTCGTCTCTAGCTTTGTATTTTGGTGTTACACTTACATACTCGTACTTTTGATTATTGTATATCAATGTTGTTTTGGGTCGTGATGGCATGTGAATGTTGTTTTTGATTTGGAGCGTACTTGTATTGGATTTTAACTCTCGTGAACTTAAATGTTGGTACATAGAGCGTATAGCTCAATACATGGAATAGTTGTTGGTACCTAGAGCATATAGCTCAATCTATGGAATATGAACTATTGCTTCCGCTTTTCTGTTACTCTGGTTGTTGTTATTGTTGGGGTTTAAGTGATAGGCTAGTCCCGCCTGGCTTAGCGGTATGTGTGTGTCCCCGTTCGCTATGATTTGGCACGTGTATGGAAATCCATTTCATATAAGGGTCGGGTCATGGTGCGGGGGATGTGGTACCTTGCGCTCGGGTGCTACATCCTTAAGTGGTATCATAGCATAGGGTTGCAAAACCCGGGCTCTCATGTCGTGTGAGTCTGTCTAGGTTGTTCGGCTTAGGAACTACTTGACAATGTGTTGCATATACATCTATTTTGTGCTTGATTGATTTAAGTTTCGGATTTTGGTTGAGTTAATTGCATTATCATGCATGAGCTAAACCTAGCACGTATTTCAGTATTTATTGACAGGATGCCTCCACGTAGATACCGTGATCGATCTCCAGGACGACGTCATCATCGAGATCGTACTCCTACACCTCCATCTCCACAGCCACCGCTGGCAGAGGCCTTTGTTAATTCGGTTATCAACATTATAGACCAGAGGCTTCGAGATTATGTACCACCGGCACCTCCAGCACCACCTGCGCCTGCTGTACCGCAAGAGGCACCGATTTCTGTTATACTTAGGGAGTTTCAGAACCAAAGACCTCCCAAGTTCTTCAAGGGAAATGATGCGCAGGCGGAAATGTGGTTGAAGGAAGTCGAGAGAATATGGGAGCTCATTCCATGTGAGTCCCGAGAGAAGGCTCGATGCACCCTTACTTTGATACAAGGGGAAGCCTACTCTTGGTGGGAAAGCACACGGATAGTCTTGAAAGTAGCTGGAGAAGAGATTAACTGGGAAGTATTTACACGGGAATTCAAGAATAAGTTCATCCATCCCTCCTCTCGTACTCGAAGATTGAGGGAATTCACCGAATTGAAGCAGGGATCGAGATCTGTGGCCGAGTATATTTCGGATTATGAGAGATTGTCTCGCTATGCACCAAATAAACCAGGTGATGACTTTCACAAGGCTATGCAGTTTGTTCAGGGACTTCGACCAGATATTCAGGCAGCTCTTGAGGCAGTTAACACGAGTACTTGGGGGAAGGCTACTTCGAAAGCCTTAAAGGTTGAAGATTCTGTAAATGCAAGGAGGCCAGTTTCTCGCCAAGGACCAGGGTCAGGATCCGGCTGGGGATTTAACAAAGGGAAGAGGCCGATGAATTTACCAGCTCCACCACCAAAAGGACCTTTTAAGAAGCCAAGAATTGGAGAGTGCACCCGTTCCACGACCACCTCAGGCTCCACCGGCTCCTAAGGGATCTTGTAATGATCAGCCTCCGTGTACTTATTGTGGATGGCCAACCCATTCTTATAATAATTGCCGAAAGAGATTGAGGTTGTGCTTGATATGTGGAAAAGGGGATCATATGGCTTTCTCATGCCCGGACAAGACACCAGGGTATCAAGCTGGAGCTCCGAGACCGATGGTTCAGGCACGAGCCTATGCTCTTGAGAGCGAGGAGCAGAATGTTGAGGTTGACCCAAACGCCGTGGTGGAAGGTACCGTTTGCATTCATAACACGAGCATTCACGCATTATTCGATCCGGGTGCCACTCATTCTTTCATATCTTCTAATTTATGTACCCCTCTGTGCTTATCTGTTACTTGTTCAAATTCTTGTTATTATGTGAGTTCTCCTCTTGGAGGAAGTTTGCAGACAGATCGGGTTGTCAGGGGTTGTTCAGTTTTGATAGAAGGGAAAGATTATCCGTCAGATTTCATCGTGATGTCTATGAAGAAATATGGGGTAATCTTCGGGATGGATTGGTTGTATCGGCACCGGGCCAATGTGGATTGCTTTAAGAAGAAGATAAAATTGGGTGATGAGTTGATTAGAGAAGTTGGGTCGAAGAATATACCTCTATTGTCGTTTATGGAAGCTCGTAAGTTGGTGAAGGATGGAGCCATGGGATTCATAGCCTATCTCCTTAATAAACTAAAGGATCAATCAAGTTTTGAGGAGACGGTCGTGGTAAAGGAGTATCCCGATGTATTTCCAGAGAATTTGGGTTCTCTACCGCCGGATCGGGAGATTGAATTTGTTGTTGATTTATATCCGGGATCAGAACCTTATTCCAAGACTCCTTATAGAATGGCTCCGGCAGAGTTGAAAGAGTTGAAGGTTCAGCTCGAGGAATTACTTAAGAGTGGATATATCCGACCGAGTTCATCTCCGTGGGGTGCTCCGGTTCTCTTTGTCAAGAAGAAAGATGGGTCGTTGAGAATGTGTATAGATTACTGGGAGCTTAATCGGATGACCCTCAAGAATAAGTACCCGTTGCCCCACATTGAGGATTTATTTGACATGCTGCAAGGTTCAAGGGTTTATTCGAAATTGGATCTAAGGCAAGGCTACTACCAGTTGAAAATCCGGGAAGAGGATATACCAAAGACAGGATTCAATACCCGGTATGGGCATTATGAGTTCGTAGTGATGCCGTTTGGTTTGACAAATACCCCTGCAGTATTTATGGATATGATGCATCGGATTTTTCGGCCTTATTTGGATAAATTCGTCGTAATCTTCATTGATGACATTCTCGTGTATTCAAAGACTCCGGAAGACCATGCTAGACATCTTAAATTGGTATTGGAGACGTTAAGAGAGCACCGGTTATATGCGAAGTTTAGTAAGTGCGAGTTTTGGATCGACCGGCTTGCTTTTCTAGGCCATATTATTTCGAGTAAGGGTTTGGAAGTTGATCCTTCAAAGACCAAGACAGTTACTCAATGGCAGAGTCCGAAGAATTTACCCCTTGTGGTCCTGCCCTAATGTTGCCCTAACACGTGGCATAATGAGGAGAAAGCTAGAAGGAATCTTCTGCAAAATCTGTTGAAAAGGTGATGTGGGCAATAGTGGTAGGTGCGCGGATATGTACGGGTGTCAGAGAGTCGTTTGGGGGTTGGTAACGAGGGCTTGGAATACGTTCGTGTCAACCTTGGGCCTGATGGCTCGTAGATCCACATAGGGATCAGTATCGAGGCTACATGATAAGGGGGAGCTTAGCCCCTTTAGTCTGTTTGTATAGGGAAGGTTACCCGAGGGTGGGATCGCTTCGAGGGTGATTTCCATGGCGAAGCTGGGGTTGTTTGGCTGCACAATGGATGCTCGTTTTTTAGCGGATTTGATCGACACGTGTCTCATGTTGGCAGAGACATGTGTTTGCAGGGGAATTGGCCATCGGAGGGCCATGGATGCTCGTGGGGAAGCCTACTTGGAGACCGTCAACCCCACTTGTCATGCGTTAGTTGCGCCACGTGTCAAAACGTGGGCGAAGAGTATTTCGATCCCATCATTTTGCCCCCCCAATTCTGTAGTCCTTAGTAATAAGGGTTGTAGAATTTTAAACTTCTCAATGCTTCGAGGGAGACGCTCGTGTTAAGGGTTTCCCATGTTGTGAAATCTTCTTCTGACAAAGAATTAAATGGAAGTCGTTTCGAATGACCGCTAGTGTGGTCCAACATTAAATGTTAATGTACGAGTGGGGGCGATTCTCAAGGAAACGGAGCGTGAATCTCGGGGAGTGGGCGACGTTTCACCAAAGTGGGCGGTTTCCAAGGCGGGAAATGATTGCTTTTCAAAATCACTACCTAAAAACTCATGCCAATCTTTCCCTATAAATAGGGGGTTCTGTATCTCCTCCATCTTCTTTACGCAAACAAGACTTTCAGAGGAGAAATTTTCAGAGCGAATCCCTAAGTTCTCCATCAATCTTCAAGCTTTTCCCGAAATTTTTAGGTAATCCTTTAATACTCTTGAATTTTGACCTGCTAACCCTTAGGTTGATAGGTTTAATCTTCCCAATATTTTCACGATACCTTCACTAGCCTCCGAAATCTCCATATCTTCCAAAGCTTTCATATCTTTCTAATCCTTCAAAAGCTATGTCGGGAAACCACACTGAAGAATTTGCCCGCGAAGTTGAGAAGATGGCAACCCAAAGTTCATCCTATCCGGATTCTCCCAGGGATGAGGATTGGGATGCGGCCGTCTCCGCTATGGGGGAGAGAGATCCCGGAGGTGTTGAACACCTCTTTGAAGAAATGGACATGGTGATGGAAGCGAAGAGACAAGGAGAAGTTCTGCCAATGGTGGAAAGGGCTACTCATCCCCACCGCCATACTGTGATGGTAGCTATATCCGCTCCCAGTCAAGAGGGAGATGAGGCTGCAGGGCCTTCGGAGGAGCCACCGGCCAAGCGTAAAAAGAGATCCAAAAAATCTAAAAATAAGGGAACAGCCGAGGGGGACGGCTCGGGCATGCAGGCGACTGAGAGGACCCCGGACGACACCCCAAGCAAGATAACCCGGGGAGAAATAGTGACTATGATGGCCCCAATGTACTGGGATAACAGCTTCCGTTGGAGGATCCTCGCCCCGCACGAGCGTGCTAACAATCCTCCTCCTGGGAGATCGCAGTTTTTATGGATTCAGTGACCTTTGGGGGCCTGAGATTCCCTATTCCCGTGCCCGTAGCCAATATCCTTAACAATCTCAATTTGTGTCCTTCCCAAATCGTCCCTAATGGTTTAACCCTTATACACCCTTCATAATCCTCATGGCCTGTACCAGACACGAGCCCTCAATCCATAATTTCAATGCCCTATTCCAGGTCGCTTGTTCGCCCCGTTCATCACCGAGAGCTGGTTTTTACTATGTCCAGGCAAAATCTGGCCTAAAATTGATCGATTCCCCCTCGTCCACTTACGGTGTAGAATGGAAGGAGAAATTCTTTTTTGTTAGGGCTCCGGAAGATGATGACTTTGGGGTCCCCCGAGAGTGGGTTTTGCATGGGGAAGGGCCCATTGTTAGGCACCGTTTGACCTCCTCCCTTCCTGAAAATTGGCCTCAAGATTTGGCCGCCGCCATGAGGGATGAGGGTTGGTAGATACAAGCCAAGGATTTATTAGATGACGTGGAGGTCATGTTCCTTTGCGGGCTTACAAATGATCCTGAGTTTCTCAGAAACCCTCCCGCTTTAGATCTGGAGAGAGATGGTCAGCTTCTAGGGAACTAACTTTAGATAGGGTTGCTAATTGTATACTTGTATTCTGCTGTTTTCACAAGGTAAAATTAACCCTCGTTATCTTTATTTTCAGGTGTGAACATCATAATGGCGAGGAGAGGCGCGAACATGAGGCAGGTGGCCAACTTTGTTAACGCTCGCCAACAACAACGCAACCCTCAGCAACGACAGCAACAACCCCAACAACAACAACATTCCCCGGCCTCGAGGACACCCGAGGGGGTCACCAAGGTGCCAGCAGCAGCACAAGTACTCCACCCATCGGCCGAGGGGAAAACCGTGAGGTCAGTGCTGACAGGCTGGTCGTTATTAGGCCCGCATATACGACAAACACGAGGGGCGCTACCCCGTCTGTTGGTGACCAAAACTGGCCGCACGCGAGCGTGGTTATCAGAGATTCCTCCCAAGTTTCTAGAAAGAGGAAAAGGATGCCCGAAAGTATCCCCATACTGGCCAAGGGTAAACAGGTTGCCGAGGGCACCCGTGGAGATGGAGACACCTCTTTCTCTGAGGAAGAGCACTTGTGGGATTTTGATCGAATGGGAGATAGGCACTTCGAGCGTGCTCCCGAGGAGGGCCCTACTTTGTTGAGCGAGCGCACCCCTTCCCGTACCATTACTCAGGGACTCTATGAGAGGGTCCAATTTTCGGGGGATCATCGAGCGCTCTTTGCGCAAAGTTCTGGAAATATCTTCTTCCACAAGTTTCCTTCCATAAAATGCGTATGTATAGAAATTCCCTTATCTTTCAGCAAGTGCTTCTGAGGGCCAAAAACCTCCAAATGCGAGCGACGGTGTATTCTGACCGCAAGGCCAAATACAAAAAGATAGCTCGAGCGAATGACCTTGCTCAGATTCAAGAAGAGCTGGACGTCAAGAAGGCCAAATTCCTCTCCCTTCAAACCGAGCATACCAAGGTGCAGGAGGAGTTGAAGAAGCTGAACGAAGACTTCAAGAAGTCAGAGGACGCGCGGAAAAAACTCTGTTCGGACTATGCTAAGCTTTCTGACAATCATAAGAATTGATGGACGACCAAAACGGGTGGGTCACCAAATCCAACGCAGCTGAGAAGAAGTATTCGGACACCGTCATGCAAATCCCCCAGTGTATCGAGCAGGCCATCAAGGAGGCACTTATCAGATTCTGTCACTCCAAAGCTTTTGGATTTGCGGCCTCGCTTCACCGCTATGATGATGCTCAAAATGCCTTTAACTTGGCTGTTGAGCAAATGATTCATTTGTGCCTAACAGCGGCTTCTTCACGAGGGTGCCTTGACATAGGGCTAACGTTTGACGAGCGTTGTGTGGAACCCGATGACATAGAGGAGGATCCGGAGGCTAATCTTGCAGAGCTAGAGTATGGCTACTTAGTAGAGATCCTTCAGAATGAGTACATGGCCGCTCACCCACCTGAGGAAGCGCCTCGCGTGGCTGCTCAAAATGAGGGGTCTAATGGCACCGTACCTGCCCTCGAGGGCCCTCAAGAGAATGCGCCCCAAGCGCCAACGGTCGATGCCCCTCCCGCTCAGGCCAGTGAGAATATTCCCGCTCCAGCGGTTGAAGCCACTGAGCCATCTAGCCAGGTACCTCCCAACGCTCAGGATCCGAACGTGCCTGTCCCCTAAGTGCAAGAACCCATAGCTCCCGCTCAACAAGAAATGGTGAATCTGGAGGAGGATGTTGCCACCGCCGCTTGAAGTTTTCTTCCATTCTTTTTAAGAAAATTTCCCTTTATTTTCCTTGCTTTCTGATGAATTCTAAGGACCATAGTGCCCTTGTTATTGTACCCTTGTATACTTTGCTTTTATCAATGAAAGTTTCTTTTTAATGACTGGGTGTCTTTTTCCTTCTGTAAGGATATGCCATGAATTCTTACTGTGCGCTTGTTTTATCAAAATCTTGTGATGTTAAGATTTCAGGTAATAAGCTAAGTAAAAAATGACATAAAACTTGGAAAATTTTGCTAAGTCTTTGAGTAAACACAAGGGTCTTATTTTGGGAATATCCTGATTCAAGACTTGTGAAAGTTTTCCTAAGTACGGTAAAAAGAGTCTGTGGTGAGCTCTTGACTAACACGAGGGGCCTGCTTTGAGGGTACCCTGGTTAGGGACTTGCAGAAACTTTGTCTAAAAGATTTTCCCTTTTAGGGTGTAGCTTGATCAAGGGTATGCAACAAGTCCCGAGCGCTGGATGCTTGTTTGCTAAGCAACCCGGGCCTACTAGGACATTCGTGTATGCACATTAAGTTTTTGTTTTAATTTTTTTTTTTTTTTTTTTTTTTTTTTTTTTGTACCACTTTCACCAAGTGTTGTGCAGGTACGCTCGCGAGCTGGTTGCGAACGCTTGTGAGAATAGGTTTGATCTTCATCTTTCGCGAGCATGAGATGCGTGGGTCTAGCTCAGGAGAATTGTTGGCCACTCAGGAATTTTAAAAAGTCGTTGCAGACGCAAGGGTCTAGACTTGTGAAAACTTGTCGAAAAGTTTTCCATCCTGGTGCTTGAATGCAGGGGATTTCTGCTACGAGGGTTCCATTTTCGAGGGAGCCCTGGCTAGGACTTGGGGAAACTTATCTAAAAGTTTTCTCCCAAGTGTTGTAGCGTTCGAGCGCTAACTGGCAGAGTGACCTGGTTAGGCTCGTTCTTCGCCTCGTGGACATCGCTTGATTGATTCCCAAAGAGGGTGGACCTCTAGATGGGATCTTGCCACTTTTGATAAGCGTATTTTGCCCTCGAAAGGGGGATTCACGCGCCTTGGACCTGTGTGGCGATTGCCTAGGTTTCCGAGGGGGAATCATTTACCATCCTTAAAAAACATTTCACACATAGAAATCACTTTAATAGATAACGCTTGTAAACAGGAAATACATAGATCCCAGAAGTGGGTTTTTACAAAATCATAATAATTAAACATAAAACCTTCGTAGGTTGCATGCATTCCACGGACTCGGAAGACGCTCGCCTTGGAGTGTCTCGAGCTTGTATGTGTTGTTAGCTCTGATCTGTATAACTTTGTAAGGGCCTTCCCAGTTGGGGTCCAACTTTCCCACATGCTTAGAGACTTCAACCCTCCTTAAAACTAAGTCTCACAGCTGGAAAGTTCTTTCTCTAACCCGCTTGTTATACTGCCGAGCGATGGACGCTTTGTATTCGTGAATACGTGCCCATGCCTTGTCTCTTTTCTCCTCCAAAAGATCCAATTCTAGGGCCCTGTTATCCTCGTTTTCTCTGGGCTCGAAATATGCCACTCGAGCGGATTCATGTGAAACTTCTGCTGGTATCATTTCTTCTGAGCCATAGACAAGTGAGTAAGGGGTTTCTCCAGTGGCCGCTCGTGGGGTGGTGCGACAAGCCCATAAAGCCCCTTGTAACTCCTCGGCCCATTCGCTCTTTTTACTCTCAAGCATGATTTTTAGATGTTGTAAAATGATCCTGTTGGTGACTTCTGCTTGACCGTTGGCTTGAGGGTGGCCCACGAAGATGAAGCGTTGCTCAATGCCCAACTCCGAGCACCATTCCCGGGTATCAGCCGCTATGAATTGGGATCTGTTATCCGAAATAAGCACCCTCGGGATGCCATACCTGCAAATAATATTCTTCCAAATAAAGTCCCTCACTACTCTGAAGGTGATCTTGGCAACTGCCTCAGCCTCTGCCCATTTTGTAAAGTAATCGACGACTAGGATGACAAACTTTTTCTGTCCAACCGCCATAGGCAGGGGACCAACAATATGTTAGGAATAGTGCCCTAGAAAGCCGATTATATATCCGTTTTTTTCTTTTCCTTATTGTAATCACAGAGAATCTTTGAATATGATAACGAATTCAGACACTTCTTTATATGCTCTTGTTTGGTATGCATTTACTTTAGCTGTGCATGTATGAGAATTCCCCTAATCCTGATGACTTTAGGACTCTACCATTTAGGTGAAATGGTTCATGAATCGAGCCCTATATCACATAAGTCATGATTAGTAAAATACTCCAAGCCGATGACTCCTACAGATAGTGGGAGTGTCAACCTGACTCCTCTAAAGCTTGCTTGTGGGATCACGCCCTTAAGAAGGACCACCTTGTTTCATGGAGGTGCAAAGTGTATAGTTGATACATGCGTGATACATGAGGGTGCTTACTTCAATAAGTAAGTTCACTGAGGTGCCCCGTGTGAGAAGATTCCTAAATGGGAAAGGAATTTTCTATTTCAGGAAATGGAAACTTCCAGATTAGGAAATATCTCACAAGTCATTGATGTGAGTAATTGATCCTTAGACTTGAGGTTCCATGTCACTTTATGAGTTAACTCTGTAGTCTTAGGTATAAGCTTTAAAGGGTGTCGCCTTAGACAATTGATTCAAGGCTTATGCTGGGGCTGCACAAGTAACTCATGAAAGTGAATGAGAATAAAAAAAGGATATACACTTGCATTTGCAAGGTGATCTCTTATTGTGTAAGTCATTCATATGCCATATGGAGTCCTTGGCCAAGGCACATGGCTTTAAGATCAAATGGATATGAGATGCACATGGCTTTAAGACCGGATTATTAGGGTTATGTTTATTCCCTTACCCTAGATCTTGGTTGAGAGATAGTAAGTAGGAGGATTAAACGAGTTGATCATACCAAGACGGTTCCACACGTGTAAAACACACGTATGGGTCACGTGAGTGACACTTGTCATGCATGGAAACGTGTGCACCACACGTGTATAATTATTTGTGTATCAAATAATTAATATGTTAATTATTTAATAGACTTTGGTTTATTTTTGAATTAAAATGAAAGTCTTATTTTGGAGAAATAAATCTATTTAATTAATTAGATAAAAAAGTTATTTATTTATTAATAAATAAAGTATGATATTATCCAAATGGAGTTTGGATATTTTTTTAGCTCTCTTAAAAGTTGATTTGAATTAGAATTCAAAGTCAAGGTTTGGAATTACTTGATGATCAAGTAATAAGAGAGAGGGACCAAATCCTTAGTCCAGTAGGACTAGGTTCGGCCGCCCCTCCCTTATGCTATATATAGGGGAGCTAGCGATTGATTGAATTCTTTTGGCTCATGTGTTGAACAACATCCTTTCTCCAAGATAAAATAAACCCTAGGTTAAGCCTAAACACTAACTAGAGAACTAGCATCCTTACTAGTTAGATTGTAGTAAAGTTGGTGGACTCTCTCTAGAGAGCTTCAAGTTAAAAGTTTTTAAAGATTCGAGCTTTACCAAGGAGAGGGGATCAAGCCACGAGAAGAGTGTTCTTGGGTGGCTTGAAACGCTTCAAGAAAGATTATTGAAAAGTAAGTTTCTAATCTCTACGAATTTAGATTCACGATTGTGAGTTTCGATCCTTTTGTTCGAAAATTTTTAAATTTTCGCTGCTTTCTGATTCCTGTTTTCCAACACAATATCAATGCCCCATTGATGAATGGGCCACGAGACGTCAATGAGGATCATTTGAGCCACTGGCAATTGGGGAACATTAGAGTGAAATTGGCACTTAGGACATTTCTTAGAGAATGCTATGGAATCCTGGAGGACTGTGGGCAGTAGAATCCACTTCTCAGTATCTTTTTGGCGAGAATGCGCCCCCCAGAATGATTTCCACAACTCCCTCCATGAACGTGTTCGAGGGTCTCTTTAGCCTGCGAGGGCCTTAAACATCTCATTGGCGGGCCTTGGAAGGACTTCTTGAAGGGTCTGCCCTTGTTGTCCAGGGAGAAATGAGGACCCTTGTTCTGAATTTTTCGAGCCTCGACTTTGTTGGTAGGGCAAGTACCATCTTTAAGGAATCTGACAATGTCATCGAGCCAGTAGGGCTCGACGGGATCAATCATAGCTATCGCTCGATCGAGCTCTTTCCTCTGAATTTGCGGTCCCTCCGTTCTCAGAAATGTGATAGAATGTTCATAGGACCCTTCGAGGGCAGAAGCGAATTTGGATAAGGCATCCGCACGCTCGTTCTCCGCTCGGGGGACTTGAAGTAAGTGAAATTATTTGAACTGTCCGATTATTTCTTTCGGTTTTCCCAAGTATTGCACTATGGTGGCTTCTCGAGCCTCATATGTTCCTTCAATTTGACTTGAAATCAATTACGAACCAACATAAGCCGTGACTCTAGAAGCTCCACTCTGAAAATCAATTCTCAACCCTTGTATGAGAGCCTCGTACTCTGCTTCATTATTCGTAACTTGGAAATCCAACCTGATTGCAAAGTCGATTTCAAACTCTGTTGGGATCTCTGAGGGTCACCCCTGCTCCCCCCCTCCCCCCCCCCCTCGAGAGGTCGAGGACCCATAGACTATCTTTTTCAGGAACGACAGGCTCTAAACCAAAGCATTCCACCAGTAAATCCGCAACTACCTGCGCTTGTATGGCTATTCTAGGCTCAAAGCTTAGGTCAAACTAGCTCAATTCAATGACCCATTTTATCAGCCTTCCGAAAACATCTGGCTTGGATAGAACTTGTTTCAAGGGTTGATCCATAAGGACGGTGATTGAGTGTGCTTGGAAATAAGGTCTCAGCCTCCTTGATGCATTAATGAGGGCAAGAGCGAACTTTTCAATATCCAAATACTTCTTTTCAGCTCCTTGTAGCGTCTTACTTAAGTAATAAACAGGTTGGTGTTTGCGTTCGTGCACGGCTACCAAAACTGCGCTCATAGCCTCGGCGGAGACAGAAAGGTATACAAATAAGTTCTCACCTATCACGGGCTTTGTCAGGAGGGGTGCGCTCGAAAGGTAAGCTTTCATATCTTGCAAGGCTTTCTCACATTCCTCAGTCCAAGAAAAATTTCGATTGTTGCGTAGAATTTTGAAGAAAGGGAGATTTATGTCTGCCGAGCGGGAGATGAATCGGTTTAAAGAGATTATCTTTCCTACTAACACTTGTACTTCCCTGAGGTTGCGAAGGGATGGAATATCCAAGATGGCCTGGATCTTTTCAGGATTAGCCTCAATCCCACGTTGGCTAACCACGTAGCCCAAGAATTTTCCCCCTTGTACCCCGAAAGTACACTTGGAGGGATTTAACTTCATGCGATATTAACGCAAAATGGCAAATGTGCGCTTTAGATCCTCTAAATGTGAGCCTTGGCGCTCGCTCTTGACAATCATGTCATCCACGTACACCTCCATGGACCCTCCTATTTCCTTCTCAAACATCCGGTTAACGAGGCGTTGATACGTGGCCCCCGCCTTCTTGAACCCAAAAGGCATGACCAAGAAGCAGTATACACCCATGTGGACAACAAATGAGGTTTTGGGACAGTCTTCAGGGGCCATGAAGATTTGGTAATACCCCTGAAAAGTGTCCATCGTGCTCATTAACTCAAACCCCGCGGTCGAATCCACCAGTTGTTCAATCCGGGGTAAAGGGTATGGATCCTTGGGGCAGGCTTTGTTGAGATCAGTGAAATCGTTGCACATGCGCCATTTGTTAGCGCTCTTGGGTACCAACACCATGTTACATAGCCACTCTGGATACAATATGGGTTCAATGTACTGGGCCTCGAGGAGCTTGTTAACTTCCTCTTCAATAACCTTCTTTCAAAAATCATGCACATCTCGCTTCTTCTGTTTGATTAGTTTGAAGCTGGGGTCCATATTGAGCCTGTGGACTATGACACTCGGATCAATTCCGGTAAGATCAGATGCTTTCCATGCAAAAGCATCAATGTTCTCTCTAAGGAAGTCTATCATCATGATCTGCGAGGGTCCTAAGAGATTGGACCCAATTTGGGTGGTTTTGTCTTTGTTCCCCGGTTCCAACTCAATGGTGAGGAATTTCTCTGTGGGCTCAATCCGGACCTCAGGGCGAGGAAGTTCGAGAGCCCTTTTCTTCCCTGTCAAACGGTCATCGGTCGTTTCCTCTCCACGTTCGTTCATCTCTTCATCAGAGGAAGATTCCCCAACCGCTCTAAGCGGGATACCCTCGGGGGTGCTTCCAGCGCTCGTATCCTTCTTCTTGTTTTTCTTTTTGTTCATTTTGGCCCTTTTGCGCACGGGACCATCCTCGTCCAAGCTGGGGAAATCTACTGACTTTTTGGTGGACCCAATTTGGAGTGCCTTCTCTGCTTTGGGCTTCTTGAGGGACAACATATAGCACTCCCAAGCCTCTCAGACATTACACAGAACTTCTCCTACCCCGTCGGGGGTGGGGAATTTGATTTTCTGATGGTAAGTGGAAATGATTGTTTTGAAATCTACAAGGGCTGGAAGCCCAATGATGATGTTGTATGGGATTTCAATTTCCACCACCGCGTAGGTCACCTGAGCATCCTTCGCTGTGGGGCGTGATCAAATGAGGTGGCCAAGCGAATCTATCCTCGAGGGACAACTTCAGAGCCCCCAAAGCCAATGAGGGCTGTTTTGAGAGGCTCGAGTGGGATGTTGGTAATGTTCATCTTTCGAAACGTGGTATAACGCAAAACATTAACAGAGCTTCCACTATCAACCAAAACCCTCTTTACAACATGATTATGGACGTCTAGGCTATCCACCATAGGGCAATCAGAGGTTTCGCTGACCCCATGGCGTGTTACAATGTGCTCTAGGTCCCTATCACTAAACCCAACAACTTCATTATCCTCGGAGCGGTAGTGGCTCACTTCTTAGATTGCGTAGACTTGCTTGGTTTCTGAGGGACGCTGATCATAGCTCCTAACATATCGACGGCAGGAAGCATTGGAGTCCCTTCCGGATGACCCTCCAGCAATCATGTTGATGACCACAAAGGGGGCATTCTCTTGTTCCGTGGCTTTTTGTTTGCCACGATGGCTGCTGTGGGGAGGTCCTCGCCCTCGTGGACTCCTTGAGCGCGATGGGCTCCTCCTCCTTTCCTTTGCACGCTCATTATAGTGCTCATCGTAGCGCTCCAACATTTTCACAAATTCTTTCAAGTGCCCTCCTGCTATGAATCTTTGAATCTCAGCTTCCAACTGGCGGCATTCATCCGTGTCATACCCCTTTTGTTTATGGAAGGCGCAATATTTGTTCGAGCGCCTTAACGCCTCTGTATCCTTCATCTTCGTGGGCCTTTTGAAGAGCTTTTTATCTGATAGTGCGTAGACCTCTGAATTGGGCCTGTTGAGAGGAACGTGCTCGAACCTTCGAGAGGGAGGCGGTTATTTACAGCGTTCTTTGTGAGGCTCTTCACGCCCTCGTTCGCTCTTAAGGGGTCCAGAATGTCTGGGAGCATTAGACCTGTACATGTCTTCGAGCGCGAAGTAGGGCTCGGCGATTTCTCTCATTGCCATGAGGGACGAGGGGTGTTTCTTCACTATGGAATCCGCAAACTTCTTGCTCACATACTGTTTGTGATTGCAAGGCTTGAAAAGTACGTGTATCAAAAATTCCATTGAGGGTCTCTCCACCAAGAGCACCTCCTTGTTGAAACGAGCGAAAAAGGAGCGAAGGGATTCATGTACGCCTTGGATCAAGTTGTACAAAGCAGTGGGTGCGGTGACAGGTGCCTTCAATGAGTTGAAGTGGTTGAGGAATGCATCGGTGAGTTCGCTATATGAGTGGATCAAGCCAGGCGGCAGACGCTTGTACCACTCCTGGGCCATTCCCATAAGGGAAGTAACAAAAACCTTAGCCCAATAATGGCTGGAGCGCTCGTACAAATGCATTAAATGCAAAAAATGGTCTAGATGCTCCGCTGGGTCCGTGGTTCCATCGTAACGGTTGATGGAGGTGGGAACTTTGCCCATGCCGGCTTGGGCCATTAGAACTTCCTCCACGAGAGGGGAACCTCTCGCGAGCGGTTGGTGGCACTACTGGTTCAGTGGTGGGAGGTGCTCCTCCAACGGGCGGAGCTCCGCCGACGGGGGCGGAGGTGGGAACATTGATGTTTCCCTCAGATTGGTGGTCATCCCCACCTCGTGCAAGCCCAGACCTGGTGGTAACCATGATGTAAATGGTATTTGTTCTTTAACTAGCAAAAAAGAGAAAAGGTTGGAAGTGGTTTCCCACAGACGACGCCAAAAATGATGGGTCTCAATATGGGGTACAGGGTCCAATCACTTTAAAATTTGTTTGATGTGAGGAAACTAGTTAATGATCGCCGGAAAAGGTGAGGGTTCAACCTGCTAGGACAAACACCAAAGAAATAGAGGTCAGACGGCCAAGCTGGGGGAACTGGGGGTGAGTCCCAGTTTGGCTCTCCGACGCTCAAGTCAGATGATGATTTGAGAGAGGTGAAAAAATGGAGTGTAAGAACTTCAATGATGATTGATCGCTTACCGTGTTGAAGACGAAGATGCATATTTATAGTTGAGGGTCATGGACCCTTTGGTAATTTACCCCTTGTGGTCCTGCCCTAATGTTGCCCTAACACGTGGCATAATGAGGAGAAAACTAGGAGGAATCTTCTATAAAAGCTGCTGAAAAGGTGATGCGGACAACAGTGGTAGGTGCGCGGACATGTACGGGGTTTCAGAGAGCCGTTTGGGGGTTGGTAACGAGGGCTTGGAACACGCTCATGTCAACCTTGGGCCTGATGGGCTCGTAGATCCATGTAGGGATTAGTGCCGAGGCTACATGATAAGGGGGAGCTTAGCCCCTTTAGTCTGTTTGTATGGGAAAGGTTACCCGAGGGTGGGATCGCTTCGTGGGTGATTTCCATGGCGAAGCTGGGATTGTTTGGCTACACAACGGACGCTCGTTTTTTAGCGGGTTTGATCGACACGTGTCTCATGTTGGCGGAGACACGTGTTTGCAGGGTTGGCCGTCCGAGGGCCATGGACGCTCGTGGGGAAGCCTACTTGGAGACCGTCGAACCCACTTGTCATGCGTTGGTTGCGCCACGTATCAAAACATGGGCCAAGAGTATTTCGACCCCATCACATTAGTTATACTTTTTTTAATATACAAGATACATGCTATTGTTTTAATGGTGACTGTCAGGATTGAAAACAAATCTTCAATACATCAATATACAAATCTATAATGGGAGTTTCCTATGAAAATATCAAACCATCAATAAGTATATTTTTTATTTATAAATTTCATAATATAAATTACTTTTAAATTAATAATAGGTACAAAGTGGTACTAATTGTAAAACATGAGGATATAGTGCTTCCGTCATATTGTTTGAAAAGTATATAAGTTGGTCAGTATATAAATATCGGAAATCAATTGAAAATCTAACCAATTTTCATAAAATATTGTTTCTTTAATATTTTATAAATAAATTAATCATTAAAAGCTTCATTAATATTTTGTATAATTAAATTACTAACACTTTTAATTATTTAAGGAAATATAACTCAAAATATTATACGAAACTTAGTTTACAAGTATTTACGAAGTTTTACTTTCTCATTATAATTAATCGGAGAGTAGAAGTTATCATCAATTAAAAATTGCATGCTATAGTTGATGCTATTGAAAAGGTACAATCCGCAGTATAAATGGAAAGTAAAATAAAAATACTCATTAAATCAAACAACAATTATAGAGAAGAAGATGGAGATTTGTGAAATAGGGTATATATTAGAAATGATGATATGGATCAAACCCATGGTTTTGAGATATATGGATATTTTAGTCTAAGATAATTATACTAAAACTTGGTGATAATGATATAACAAAAGTTACAATTTTTCAAGATTATGTAATAAAAAAATAAAATGAAAATAACAATGTTCCTATTTTAAATGTGGAATCGAAGTTGGAAATATAGAAACAAGATTAGGTGCAATAGTTATAATTTTAAAAGTGAATATGACTTTTACAAAAACTTTAGATTAAAATTAAAAATACAAGGAATAAGTGACAAACTATATTAAAAAATAATAATAATAAATGACAAATTATATTAGAAAAATAAACAATAGAAGGAATAAAGTATACATTGTTAACATAACATTTTATATGACTTTTAAATTTTTGTCTATTTTTTGTATATTTTTTCATTTATTAAATATACTTGAAAGTTATAAACTATTACGTATTCTTAAAAACTATAATTATTTGGCTAAATTATCGTAAACTTATTGTTTTTATGTAATAACATAGTTACAATTTTTTTTTTCATTTGGATGTTTCTCTACTTTAAATTTCTATTTATTATACATGATTCGAAAGAGAGATTCTATATAAATATTTTTATAATAGTAGTTTTTTAAAATCAAAATGGTTTATTAAAAATGTTATTATATTTATTTCATCAAATTAAATATTTTTGATATGCTATTTTTTTTCAATAAATATAATTTTAAATTTATTTAAATAAGTCAAATAACAAACGTGCAACCCACGTTCATTTCAGTAGTTCCACAAAAATCGCCACTTAATTTCCTCTTGAAATATGTTTGAAATGTCATCGGATGAATGATTTTCTTAATAATTCAATTCTTATAAATGTTTGTATTGGGAGGTTTTATGTTTCTTATATTCCAAATTTATTTTTTTTCAGCCCTTCAAGCACAAAAAAGAAGAACACCTTTGTTTAAATTGGATTTTGGGTTTTTTACCATTAATTTTGGCTTTTAAAAAAAATAAATAAAAATTGTGATGTCGGTAGTACATGTATTTGCCGTTTTTCGTCATTTTCACAAAAAAAAAAACTTTTAAAAAATTTGCTTAAGATAAAATTTGTTAAAGGCATAATCTTTTCTTTTGTAGTTTTCTTTAAAAAACACCCCCTAATTTAAATTTACAAAATATATTATGTGTAAGCATTAATGCTTGGTAATTTTTACGTGGGGTAAAAGTATAATTTCACTCCATACCCAAGTTACTTGTTATTTAGTAACTCCTTGGATGAGTTGCTATATACCATATTCATTTCCAACAATTTATTGGGCCCTTGGTTTTATACAAGGCTTATGCCATGTTGAGGTAAACACCAATTATAGGGTGTTAAATTACTAACACCCCCCTTTAAGTCCAAGTAAACACTTCCTATATGTTGCAGATTTGTGTGCAATGTACGTGATCTGTATTGGTTAAATTTTGGAGCCAATTCCTTGGCAATTTGGTGGGAAAACTAATAGATAGAAAAAATTAAAAGAAAATTTGGAATATTAAAAGGATAGTCTCATTCTTTTCTTTAAATATCCATATTAATTAGGGTGGTTTATCTTTTTCCTCCTCATTTCCATGGTTGCTGTAAATGGCTATGTAATGTGTTATAGTCGGCGTGCTTCTACATTTCGTAATCGTGGACTCCCCTCAATTACGAGAGAAGATTCCACACTTGCAATAACATTGATGGAGATTGTGATTTCTTTGTTTGGGAAGATTTCTCATTCTAATTAATTTGGGTCCAATTTTGAATGGAGAGTGAGGGATTACCCTTTCAATAATCCATTTTCCCACCAATTCTTTTATCTATTAGTTTTCCTACCAAATTGCTAAAGGAATTGACTCCAAAATTTAACAAATAAGGGCCACATGCATTACATATGACTTTTTCCATCCATTTTTTAATGTCTGTTAGAGGACTAAAATTGAGAAATTACGAAACAAAAAAAATGTAATATAAGAAAAATTAAAAGGTTAGGACCAAAATCAAAAAATAACCGTTGCAGAGAACCAAAATTGAGATTTTTCCCACAATAAAATTAAGCAAAAGTTGCCATAGAAGTTGATGAAGCTACCAGAAGTACAAATATATAATTTCAATGTTAATATATTTGGAAGGCAAAATTAAATGAGATAATTATAAGTAATATCTATATTAATCTAGATAGAATTGCTATACTTGCACAAAACCCAATAATAATACATTATTTACAAATAGTTCTCATAAAAAATATATTAATTATGAAAGAAGGGGGCATTTTAGAAAGAATTACAATTTAAATTCTTTAGATAAAATACAATTGTAATTATACCTAGAGGAAAAAATAATTTACTTGTTAAACTATGACTAAGTTTGCAACTAATTATTTAAATTTTAAAATATTTCAAAATGACTTATGAACTATATAATATTTCTCATATCACCATCTCTCTCTATTTTGATGTTTATTTATTTATTTGTTTTTTTACCAGAAATTGCTGACAAGTGACAGCAGGGAAATTACTAGGAATAAGCATAAAAACGACCTAAGACAATCATATGAAAATTTTCACATAATTCAAACGATGACTTGAAATATTTTAAAATTTGAGTAATTAATTACAAATATGGTCGTAGTCTTGTTATAATGCACGGATACGAATAGAGGGACATGGATACTACATGATACGGATATGACTACACGATTATTTTTTCAATTCCCCACGTTAGGAGTGTCGGATACGGTATCCAATTCAAGTGTCCGACACGACATGATACGTCACAACAAAATGATATTAGGAGTGTCCATTCATCATATATAGGTTTTCAGAGTAATATATTTTTTCTTCTTATATCTAAATGTGTAGTACCTCTTCAATTCTAATTACCCCGTTTAATTATAGGGCTGACTCCGGACACCTCCTGTCCTTTGGGGTTTAGTGCATTTGACCCCCCCTAATCTTTGAATTAGTGCGATTGCACCCTTAACCTTTGTAAAATGTTACAATTAAGTCCTTTCCAGTAGAATCATGAGGAATATTCCATTCAATTTTTTTTTTGGACGTGATTTACAAGACCTAATTTGTACATCAGATTTCAAATGTGTTAATATTATATATCAAATTAAAGATTTCGATGCAAGGAATACAATAGTTGTTTCAATCAAAGTCCAACAACCAATGAAGAATGAATCGGCGATCAAAGATGGCGCACGGTCGGGGAAACTTTGCAGTTGAATTTCAAAACTTCCTATAACCAATAGGGTCGAAGGGGGTATGAGTTTTGTTCATCTTGAACAGAGGAACACGATTATAGTGGTTTTAACTCTTGAGTCGTCATGAAGGAAGAGAAACCGATTGTCAAAGTTAAACTTGAAAGAAATATTTTCGAAATATTCGGCCTGAATTGTCTCAAAAGGGATTAAGTGTTACGTTTTATAAAGGTTAGGGAAGCAATTACATTGATTTAAAAATTAAGTAGCAAAACACACTAAACTCCAAAGTATGGGGGTGCCTCGAACTAGCCCATAATTATATATATGTTACCTAACTTGACTCACCTGTATGCCAAGGCTTGGAAGCCCTTCTCACTAAGAAGTTGATGATGTTTGAGAACGTCTTGCACGTCATAATCGTATTCATTTTGTAAGGAAGTGTTGCATCTTCTCCTATCAGTTATTTTCCCCTGATTTTTCATATATTTATTAGAAACAGTTTAACATTGTTTTGACGAAATAATCGCTCGTATAGGCGTATAGCCCAACAGTAATTGAACGACTAATTTCATGTAGCTTTCTGACTTGAAGAGCTTCTTGTACAGTTTGATCATTTTCCCACACATAAGATGTAACGTAACTATAATTCTGTGAACAACAAGACATTGTCCTTAATTAGGAGAACTCCAAGAATAAGGGGATATAGATGCATTTTCCGTAATTACAAATTTAATGTAAGTTTTAAAAAAGACTCCGATCGTTTAATTATTCATGGGAAATATTTTTGTCAAATTTTTGTTATGTTCACACAAATTTCAAGTGAAATTTTCGCAAATTTTTCGCAGGAATATAAGAGGGATTAAACTAAAACTTGGGAATAGACATGAAAACTCTCTTAAAAAATATGTTAAGACTAGAAAGGCGGAAGAAGTTACCCGGCACGCACTACCAAAAAAAACGGGATTAGTGACCGATTTTCAGTGACCGATCAATGACCGATGTTACAAACATATAGTAATCAGTGATCAATTAGTGACCGCACAAATTTCAGTGACAAATCGGTCACTAATCGGTCATTGATTTAATGACCCCAATTTTATCGGTCACTGATTTTGTGACCCCAAATTTAGTCGGTCACTAATCGGTCACTGATTCTGTGACTGATTGCTATCGGTCATAGATCGGTCACAAATTGTGCGATTATGGTGTATTGGGGTCACTGATTTTGTGACTGATATTCTATCGGTCACTAATCGGTCACTGATTTTGTGATTCATTTTTATCGGTCACTAATCGGTCACAAATTTTGAGACCCAAACCCGAATCTTTTAGTGATTTTGTGACCCAAGTCCTAGTCGGTCACTGATACTGTGACTGATTTTTGTCGGTCACAGATCGGTCACTAATTCTTTAATTTTGGTATACGGCGGTCATTAATCGGTCACTAATTTTATAGCTGAAAATTAAATCAGTCACTAATCGGTCACTAATAAAATTTTCATGATATTTTAGTTATTTCCAAAAAAATATATGTAAAAATATAAATAAGTCAATTTTGAATTTATTAACACTTTTATTTTTTAATATTAGAGAAATTTTTTTAAAATATCTAAAAACTATTTAATGAAATTATTTTAGTAAAAGAATTTAATGTTTGAGTGCCTAAATCATGGTATGAAATTTTAATTTATAAGCTACCTATTAGACAAGAGAGTCCCACAAAACTTAACATCAATTTAAGATAATTAAGTCTTTCAAGCAAAAATTTAGAATAATTAAGCCACTAACCCGTGCATTACCTATTCTTAATTCACGGACAAGGATAAATTAGTTCGCGGACTAAGATAACTAGTTCAGGGCATCCACACTTATATTAATTAATTTGTCACTTTGAGAATCGAGTGTCAGGTTGCTTACCTCACTCAACGACTTATGTTATCTAGGAACGAAGTATAAATTTGATCATTAACTATGTAATCACATCTATACCAAACATTGACTTTTCTTGTTCTTTGAGCAAAGTTAAATTTGATCATTGACTATTTAAATATATTTTGAAGTATCCATTAAATTAAAATGATCCACCTAAAAATTGATTCAAAACGCATACTTTTAAAGTATCAACATTATATGCTTTATTATGTTTCGAGTATTGATTTATTAAATTAAATTTAAAACTCGACTTAAGAATTATTTGTTGAATTCAAATGATCCACTAAGAATTGATTTGAAGTTCATATTTATAAGAATGTTAGAATCGATTCATGAATTAGATCTAGTTTCAAAATTTTATTAAATTTAATTTGAAACTCAACTTAACTTTGTCAGGTTAATTTAAAAAACTATGTTTTGAATTATTCATTAAATCAAAGTGATCCACCTAGAATGGTTCGAAGTTCATGATTTAGAAGAATGTTAGAATCGATTCGTGAATTAGATCAAGTTCCAAAATTTTATTAAATTTAATTTGAAACTCAACTAAAACTTATTGGATTAATTAATAATAATCTATTTAAATTTAGACCATTTGAGTTAGGTTCAATTGAAGCTCGTCTGAATTTATTTTATACAATAATTGATCCAAACTTAAATAAATGTTAACAACTTAATAAAAGTTAAATGACTGGTTTATTAGGTAATTTTGTTAGTTAACTAAATTTATAAAATTTATTACTTTTATCTATTAATACAATTTTCCTAACATATATATGTCGGTTAAATACTATTTGTTATTTTAATACCAAACATTGAGACTTTTCGTTCTTTGAACAAAATTAAATTTAAAACTTGAATTAACTTTGTTAGATTAATTTAAAAAATATATATTTTGAAGTATTCAATGTATCAAAATGATCTATATAAGAATTGATTCGAAATTCATACTTAGTAAAATTATTTGAATAGATTCGTGGATCCATATGAGGTACTTATTGAATCAAAACGATTTACCTGTTGAGAATTGATTAGAAATTCATTCTTTCAAAAAAATGTTTGAATTAATTTGTGAATCAAATCAAATTTCGGTGTTAATTATATGTTCTTTATTTAATGAAATTTGAAACTCGAATTTAATTTGTTATATTAACTTAATTACAAATTATATAATTTCGAATAATTTGACCTCGATCTGGGCTTGGTTCGGTTGAAACTCGTTTGAATTCGTTTTATATATTAATTGAACCAAATTTAATTAAAATTTTTGAGTTCCTATAGTCGAATAGACTAATTTTTTTTTATCAAATTAATTAAATTTAATATATTTAATAATATATATATTATTTTTAAATGGGATTTATTTGTGCGCATGTTAAACTTAAGAACATATTGATTATTGAATTTAGTATATTTAAGATTATAATATTTATTTCTTAAAAATATTTGTTAAAATTATCATTAAATAAATAAATAGTGTGTAAGATATTATATTATTATTATTTAATTTGAAAAGTAAGAATTAGTTTACTTGGGCTGAATATGGTGGAAAAGATTTGGTATCCAATTGTTAATGTCGTTTACTTGGTCATTGTTCAAGCCTGGTGTTGGCCCGCCGGCCCAGTTGTATTGATGTGTTAGATTGGGCTACTTACCAACTTCAAAATTGAGTTGTTATATAGTCCATTCATAATGGGTTGCATGAAATGACGGAATTGACCCTCAGTTATCATAAAAATATCAAACATTTCCCTTCGTCATTGGCGAGAGTTATTGAAAGAGAGAAGGAAATGAATTTGTCCATCACGTGAGGGGCAAAAGTGGTATTTCCTAGGCTAGTCATTGGGCTGCTAATAGCCCAAGTAAACAGGCCACGCTGACAAGCTGTATGCCCAACCCATTAACATGCTAAAGTAAACAATGGGCTGTCTATTTACATTAATTTCCATCTATCAATAACCAAAAACCAATAGATAAGAGACAGCCCAAGTAAACTAATTCTAATAACATTAATTATTCGATCTTATGGCTTTGGGGACTTTTTGAATACTTAATATTAATTTTTGGTGGGAAATTGAACATTAATATATATTATATAATAACATTACTCAAGACCAAAAAAATATAATAACATTACTTAACCTCAAGATTATTTGTTATTTTAATATTTTAAAAAGTTATTAATTTAGAAAGCGTTTGGTAGCGTTATGCACTTAATTTGGTTTAATAATTTTCGGGCCTACTAACCCACATTACCTCTATTATTGCGTTGTAATTTTTCGTTTGGTACACAAGTTTATGGGTAAGCGTGCAAGCATGTTAGACTTAATAAGTTGTTTGGTAAGACACAGTAACAGCCTTGGGTCCCACCAAAAAAAAAAAAAAACAGCCTTAGGTATTGCATCTTTACAATTTTAACCTTCAATTGTGCAGATGAAGTTAGGAGTGGGGGCAGGTATTGGTAATAAAATTTTGTACAGTGAAAAGCAAAAAATGAATGTCACTTAATATCACCTGATTTGGGTTACGAGAGTCTGCACTTAATATGGGAACAGTACGAGCTTTTGGCGGGCCGGATACTAAAGCCTTTCAGCCCGCAGACTTTAATGTCTGTTACCAAACAGAAAATTAACCTTGCTTGTTCATACCAATATACCTTAATATAGGTTACCAAACACTTTCTTAGTAAAATAAAGGCGGTAAATCTCCCGCTTCTCAATTTGAGCCTTTCATTTTTGTCAAATGTATTACCCCCAAATATTAGATGAGATTTAGAGGGGAAACCTAGCCCAGCCAAATCTTATCCTCAGTTCTGACTTCACTCATCCCCAAAGCCGTTCTCATCTGAAGGCGAAAAATCGACGGCGAAGGCGAGAACACGACGGCCACGGAGGAGACGAGACTCGATGGCGACTGAGGGAGGCGATTATCCGGGGCCATTAAGGAGACGAGACTCGACGGCGACTGAGGGAGGCGATTATTAGCGGGCACGGAAAGAAGTCGAGAATCAACAGTGACGTTTGAAGTAAGTGTTTATTATTGTTTACAACACCTAACTTGCTTTAATTTCTTAGTCTGGCTTTGGATGATATTTTTTGCTGAACTTTTCACATTTCTTCAACTTTAGCTTACTGAAAGTTGTGACAATGGTTTTTAGTTTTGTTAATGTTGGATAATGTTGGTCGGTAGCTTGTTTGAATGTTGTTGGTGGTTCACTAATTGGGTTTGAGTACTGGTGTTTGTTCGTTGATTGTCTTTGTTTCCTCGGGGTGCTGCGATATACTGGAAGCTCAGATGGAGACTTGAAAGATAATTTGGCATGGAATCTTTGGCAGAGGCCACTTCCGGCGCGGTGGTTATGTTGGTGAATTTTCAGTTTTTTTGGTTATGAACCATCAAAACCAAAAATACAGGTTCCCCTGTTTTTTTTTACCTTTGTTCTTCAATTTTCTTGGTGAATTTTCAGTTTTTTTGGTTATGAACATTTGGTGGGTATGTTGATGGTGGCTTGCGTGCTGGGAATTTTGCCTTTTGTTGTTATCTTTTGCCCTCTTTAGTAATTATTATGTGCTTATCTGTTTGATGATTTGTGGTCTGTGCATTGTGCTTTAATGGTGTTGTCCTCTTTGTTTTGATATTTTAATGAAACAAGTATTCTTGTTTATATCTAATACGATTTGAAATGAGCTAGTCTGAGCTAAAGTTTGGTTGATTGAAAGGGGACTAGAAAAGTTGTTAGTTATATCAATTGTTTGAGTATGAAGCTAATAAGTTAAGCTTGAAAGACTTTGAGTTGGAACTGAACCAAATAACTTTGAATGATTCCCGAACCCGTAGAGGGTGGTCGTTTAGGACCATCATATCTGTAATGAAGTTTATTTACTCTTGAAATGCAATGTAATGAAGTTTCTTTTATGAACCGCTTGATATCACGTTTAGTAGGATGACCTATAGCTTGCGAGAATATTCCGAATTTTGTGTTTTTGAGAAATATTTGTGTTTTACAGTTGATGGATATAAATGAGAGCCCTGTCTATATTCTTCTCGATCCTGCAACTAATACTGGGTAGAAGTATCTGTTATTACAATGTATGAATGTGGTATGTATTTCATTTACTTATTGCCTTCAAATTTCTATCATCGATTGATGAGGAATGTTAATCTGAAGAAGAGATGTGTAGTCAAAATCCATCTTTAATTGCTTCTGCCTTTTATTATTCAATAGGAAATGTCTATAAACTGCTAACTTTGTCTTGGAACTGGAGCGTAGACTTGTGTTGACGCAGCTGTTACATTGGAGAGTTTAAATGTTGAGTTAAACATGGCCTTGGAAGTTAGTATTTTAGGTAATAAGCTGGTTTACTTTAATTCTTGTTCCTTAAGTTCGGTTCTTTTTTTCTTGCCTTTTCTTTTCTGATGTAAAGGAGGACATATTGAGTCCTCTTGCAAGAATTACATCTACTACTCTGATCACTAAATAATTGCAAAACGGTTAGTAATAGCACTAATATTTCTTCTTTAGTGCAAGAATCTCTCTTAATGGAAATTGGCTAAGGATAATAACACTCCTATTCAAGGATAATAACTGAGTGTTTGGGGCTTTAAAGTTTGTCTTGATAAATAAAAGGTTACATTCTAATTGAAGATAGCTATAGAACCGTAAAACATTTACTTCTAAACTCTGTTTATTATGTTGTATTATTTTCCATCCTTTTAGTTGTAAATAGACAAGGGAAGGATGGAAATCGAGATGGGGTTCTAAACTCTGATAATTATTGATGGATTCATTTGTTTTTTTATGATTAATTTGTTCTTACAAATACAGTTATTTTCCTCAGAGGTAGTAATACGAAATTACGTGAGTTTTTGATATTCCAACAAAAAGTACCTCAAAATATTCATCTGAAGGACTAAAGCAAAGGTTAACGCCTTCTTTAGTAATAGCCTTACCTGAAGGAAATAAAGGTTACGTAGTCTATAACGACACATCTAAAGAAGGATTAGGATGTGTTCTAATGCAACCCGGTAAAGTCATTGCCTATGCATCAGGAAAACTCAAACCTCATGAAGAAAATTACCCAACACCTGATCTAGATCTAATAGCAATTGTGTTCACCCTCGCTAAGCAAAGACACTACCTATACAGAATAACTTTCGAAGTCTTCACAGATCATAAGATCTTGAGATACTTATTCACTCAGAAAAAGCTAAATATATGGCAAAGGAGATGGATGGGATTCCTGGAAGGTTATGATTGTATAATACAGGAAAAGCCAATGTAGTGGCGTAGGCCTTAAGCCGAAAACTTAATTTGACGGCATTGAATGAAAGAAGTAAACTCGTAACTGTCATCTCAAAATCTTGATTAGTGATGGCCTTACCATTAAAGTAAAGACTTAAGGAAGCCCAGGTACAGGATGAATGAAGCAGAAAGTGTCTCCACTCTAAGGAAAAAGATAATGACACTAAGTTTACGACAGATGAGTATGGAATCTTGAGAGAAAGGGCGAGCCTGTGTACCTCTAGCAGTTAAAAAGGAAATCCTAGATGAGGCATACAAAACTCGATATACGATATAACAGGGTGGAATCAAGGTGCATCAGGTTATCAAGAAATATTTTTGGTGGAATAAAATGAAACGCGACATTACTGGTTATGTCAAGAAGTACTTGACCTGCCAACAAGTCAAAACAGGACACTAGAAACCTAGAGAAAGTCATAACCATTGCCAATCCCTACCTAGAAATGGGAATAAGTTACCCTGGATCTCATTATAGGGTTACTAAAGGATAAAAGCAAATATGATAGTATACGAAATATCATTGATCAATTGACCAAGTCGGCATACGCCTGAGACTAAGATGGTTAAGAAAGAGAAAATTGGAGAAGGAAATGGAATTCACTGTAGGCGAAAAAGGTATTCTCAAAAGCATCATTGAGAAAAAGTTTCGCGCGCATTTGAGAATTTAGTCTCAAGTACATAGGATCTTTTAAGATTATAGAACACATCGAACCAGTTGTTTATTACCTAGACTGGCCAGCAAACATCACTGGAATACACAATGTGTTTATGTGTCCCTAACTTCTTAAGTATTTTGCGGATGAGCCTCACATCCTGCATGGGGAAGAGATGCTCTTAGAACCCAACTAAAACCATGAAGTAAGGCCAGCCAAAATCTTGAATAGAAAAACTCCAAGAGTGAGGAATAAGAAATCCTCCATAGTTAAAGTCTTATGGCAAGGACAGAGGATTCAGGAACATACCTGGGAAACCAAGGACAAGATACAGAAACATTACCTGGAGTTATTCCGAATCATGAATAGAATCTGAGGACAGATTCTCTTTAAGAGGGGAGGATTGTAACAGCCTGGATTTCGGGACCAAGAAGAAATAGGTAAATAAAGGATTAGAAGAAAGCATCAATCCATTATGCATTGCATTCTTTTGTGAACAGTGTGCTTTCATTTGTCGTATTGTTTTAAGGAGGATTTCCTTACCAAGAACCAAATTTACTATTCATTTCTCGAGCCTAAATTATCCTAGAATCTCACTGGAACCCTAGAGGTTCATAACTCATGTTCCCAAGTCATTTGAACTTGTTTTCCAAGCTTCGAAATCCTTTCTTGAACATTAGGGGCATTTTGGGAACTTTTGTCAAAAAGTACTATTCATTTTCCAAACTATCACCACTCCGTTTTATTAAAGAAACCCTGGAGGACTTATACACATCTTTTCTAATTTTTTTAGTTTGTTTTTCAATGCTTCGAGGCTTCGTTTGTATGTCCAAAGCAATTTAAGAATTTATTTTTAAAGAATATTTTTTCGTCGGTGAAATATATTTCCATTGGCAAAACCTTTTAACCCTTGAGATCATAGCCATAACGTTCCTAATTTTTTTTTCTACATTTTTGGAAAGCTTTTCGGACCTTCAAATCATACACTAGCATTTATTTTATAATTAAATCATTTTATAAAATTAAGTAAATTCCTTTCTTCCAACGTTTATAACTTTTAAACCGTACGTCCGATTTCGACCCATGAGTAACCGTTTCGAAGCTAATTTTATTTTCTAGATCTTGGACACTTTTTCAGATCCTAAAGCCTCCAATATGATGGTGAAATTACCAGAATACCCCTCTCCTAACAATTTTACTAAAGGCAAACCTACTTTAGGGAAATTACAAAAAGGTCCCTCCTTGTTCTTTAACTGTAAAGTAAGCCCCTACTAACAACTATAAATAAAGGTATTGGACACTCATTTTTCCTTGTTTATGGAGAGTGCTGGCACCACCATCTCCTGGAGATGTAAGTTTCTTATATTTTTATTCTATGTTTTTACTTAGTCAGTTTAATTTATGTTTTAATTTTATGCTTTAATTATGTTTGATTTTATATTATAATATATGCTTTATTTTATGCATGAATTATGTGCTTAAGAATTATGTTCTAATTTCATGAATTATGTGATTTATATTTCATAATCTATAGTTTATTATGAAATGTGTTACATAATTTAAATATGTTACAATTTAATTATGTGACAATTATTATGACATGTTACATGTTAGATTTTAATTATTTTATGATCATACTTAGGTAATTTAATTTGTTGCATGATTTAATTTAATGTTACATGTTATTTAATGTTATATAATTAAAGTTATAACCTATAGTTTTAGTTGTTACATGTTTAATTAGTTATTCTCTAACCAATTGATATATGTTATGATATACATGTATAATATATGTATATGTACGTGATACCCTCATGCATAAATACTGTATGTATTTTTGTATAAATGCTAAATGTATTTTCAAATTAATACGTATGTATTTTCGTATAGATACAAAATGTATTTTCATATAAATACAAAATGTATTTTTGTACAAATACTATATGTATTCTTATATAAATACAGTATACATACTGTACGTATTTTCATAAAATACTGTATAAATACGGTACGTATTTCGTATAAATATTATATACATACCGTAAAAATATTGTATATATACCATATAAATACCATATACATACCGTACATATAGTGTATATATATCATGTAAATACCATATACATACCTTATACATACGGCATCCATACGGTATTTTTGAATAGTAACCCTTGATCTTTGACTTTGACTTTGACTTTGACCTTGACCTTGTCTTTGAAACTTTGACTTTCAACTTTAAAGATTGTTTCGAAGAGACGAATTTAACGGTCAAAGCTTTTTTCAAAAATTCTCAAAAAGGAGTTTTAAATTAGCTTTCAAAGTTCAAATTCCTTTTCTAATTAGGGTTGTTTCAAAACCCTAAAGAATATATTCTTAAGCCCTTAATACGAGCTTTCAATTGAGATTAATCGTTTACTAGAATCCTTTCTACGGAAAAGGATATGCCTTGTTAAATTTTATGCTTTCTTGCTAATCTTGTAATTCAATACTTGAATTTCTTCACTCAATCGTGCATCATTGTAGCACCCCGAGCGCAGGACACCACATCCCCCGCACTAAAGTCCAATACATGTAACGAAATGAAACTCCGCAAACATGCCAAACTCTAGCGAACGGGTGAAAAATCAAAACTTTCCTAAGCTAGGCGGTCTAGACCCTCATACAACAAAGTGTGCAATGAACAAGTAAGCAGAAGCAATTCAAAACACAAGTTATATCCAACTATCAACACACACACATATATATATATATATAGGTACCAAGATCAAAACATAGCATACTAGTTATTTACACACCCATCACGGGGCAAAAGAATAAGTATGTAACAAGAGTATATCAATACAAGTCCCAGAAGTAGCATAAGTACATAACAAAATAGATAAATATGCATGAGACTCGAACTATCCACAAGTAAGACGACTAGACCACTTGCCGCCTAGCTCAAGACTCCCAAAAGGGGTACCTGCACCTCAAAAGAAGGGAAAAGGGGAGAACAACAACGAGGGTTAGTCCTAATGACTAGTGAGGGGGTTAACACACGCACTCATATACGAAATAGAGCAAACCAATTAACAAATCAAGAGCTAATTCATGAACCGAGAATGGTTTTTACAATCTAAGGTAATTTCCTTGATACTAAATATATATGTACTTAAAAGAAGTTAAAGGCCGGAGGCCAAAGTAACCAATTTTAAGTGTTTAAGAATCCATTCTCGTTTCATAAACTCAAGACAAGACAAGAACTCGACGAGTACGAGTTATCCCCAAACTTCCAAGACAAGACAAGATAAAAATCAAAGCAAAACAAGTCCTTCCAAGCTTCAAGTGGAAAGGAGGGACACATTCCCTCAAATCCCGTGTCAAGTACGTGTTGAGACGGGGGGGTAATTACTCCTACCCGCTCCTTCGACGGAGGTAACCGCCGGCTCAAGAGAACTCACTTTCCCCTCGACCTCCCAAGGTTGAGTGAATTCTCTCAAATGGAAATATGCACAGGAGGTGTATCCGGCGACCCCACGGTCGTCCCGGATGCTCCTTACCCATATTCCCGGGGCCCAAACAATTCAAAAACAAGTTCAAGGAGTCTATCTTTCAAGACCAATCTCGCTACAAGACCAAACGTACCTTAAGCTTTTCAAAACAAATCAAAATAAAGTATATGTACGTATAAAAGCATTTTCAAGGCTTTTCACAAGTGGGACAAGCCCTTAAAGTACATATCAAACGCGTATCTATCATATAGTATATATACTTTGCATGCGGGCTTCAAAACACGTAGGGTTTTAGGTCGAATTAGCTAAATTAAACAAAACCTCACCTTAACGTAGCAAAAGAGTAAGCGAGAGAGCAAAGAACGCCTAAGGTGCGACCTCGTCATCCTCGGGAGGGTTAGCTGGACAAACCAAACAACGAGAGGTACTCTTAGACTCAATATGAACTAAATAAATGCTCGGAAAATGCATATGTATGTGAATGATGCGTATGAAATGAAATGAGGTAGCATGTTGCGCATATAAGGCCATATGGAGTCATAACTAAAAAACGAGCAAGTAAATCAAGCCATGAATCCACAATATACAACTTAACACATAATATAACAAGTTAATCAAGCATAAAAGTCATAAATGAGATAAGAAAAGCCAACGAAAAGCAACGGAACGACGAAAGAAACTCCCCCCGGACATCCCCTACAAAGATGACACGGCCATGTCCAAAATACACACAAAATGGACACGGCCATGTCCGAATTAAATAAATTCAGGGCCCCAAGTCGAACTCCCAACACGGACATGTCAAGAATCAAGTGTTCTTGGACACGGGCGTGTCAGGTACAAAATTTTGAAAAAAAAAAAGTTACGCAGCTTGCATTTTTTAGGGAAAAAACAGGGGATTTCGGGAGCAGCCATGAGGGAGTCTCTTAGGCCAAGAAAGCACTTAATTCATGCATGAAATTAACACCTAAACAACATATATTCATGCCATAAAAAGCTTGCAACAAGATCAGTTCAAACTCTCAAGAAAACAAGGCAAGAAAAGGGAATGAAATCAACAAGCCATAACTTCAAGTTTTGCAAGAGTTCATAAATGGTGGATCAACCAATCCTCAACTACCATGAAAGAACATCTAATAAATGCATTCAATAAGGTCTCAAGAACAATATATATGCATCAAGCCACAAGAAATTCAAGCAAGAACTAAAAGTTCATCAAAATCTCCAAACCCTTCACTATTTATCAAGATAGGCAAAGCTCAAGCAATACACCATGAAATTCAACCAAAGAAGACTTAAAAAAAATATTAGAGGATGGAGAATACATAAATACACTTACCTTTCAAATTTGAGAAGATTTGGAGGTGGTTTGAGCTCAAAATCACCAAAGGCAAAAAGGGGGTTCTCTTTTGTCCTTCTTCTCTTCACTTCCTTCACTTGATCTGAATGTTTGGGTATGGGGGAGCGTTTGGTTCGAATTCAGCGGGGTTAAGGGGCTGAGAGGGGGGTTAACTCAAGGCTATTAGTCAAGGTTTAGGTTTGGTTAGGGTTAAGGAGGGTCCCACCATTCAAGATTAGGTCAAAAGATATCATTTGGGCACGAGGTGCTCATTTCAGTAGAATTTTGGAGGTCTAAATGAACTTAGAAATTTTCGAGGCTTATTCCATTAGAACCAAATTGTCGAAATGAGTCCAATAGCGGTGAAAGAATTCGAATCCGAATTCCCGACCTTAAGATATGCTGCCCGGAACACAAGGTGCGCTAAAAACGTTTTAGGCCCTTTTTGGTTCCTCTCCAAACGAACGAACCAAAACACGAACAAACGAAATCAAAAACGTAAAACGAGCATGCTAATAATTTCATAACATGTAAAACTCATGCTTGGAAAGTTGGCACAAAAATTGGAATCAAAATCGAGCACTTATGGAGCAAATACCAAGGAAAAGAGCGCATAGTTCAAATATTAAAATTCAAAAGTATAATCAAATATTTCAAATAAACAATTATAAAAATTAAACATTAAAATAAATATATAAGTAAATAAATTAAAAAGCAAGAAACGCACTCAAGAAATTATACCTGTACGGCCGAAGAACGGGGCGTTACAACCTGTCCCCCTTAAAAAGGACCTGTCCTCAGGTCCTACTCGGGGCCTCGAACAAACTCGGATACAACTCCTTCATGTTCACCTCGGTCTCCCAAGTGGCTTTTTTGGATTTCTGATCACACCACAAAACCTTAACCAAGGGTATTTGCCGGTTCCTCAACTCTTGCAACTTCCGATCCAAGATCTTAACTGGGTGCTTCTTGATCGTTAAATCCGGCTCGAGTTGCACCTCTTCAACAGGAAGTATGGAAGACTCATCAGGATCAAACTTCCTTAATTGAGAAACATGGAAGACATTATGAATCCCGGTCAAGCTCGGTGGTAGATCCAGACGATATGCCACTTCCCCAATTCTCTCTAGAATCTCAAAGGGGCCTAAGTAACGCGGGTTTAACTTCCCACCTTTACCAATCCGAGAAAACCCCTTTCCTGGAGATGCTTTCAAGAAGACTCTATCTCCAACTTCGAATTCTAGGGGTCGTCTCCTCTTATCCTCATAACTCTTCTGTCGGTCCTGATCTGCCTTCAACCTTTGTTGAATAATTTTCACCTTGTCGATGGTCTTTTGAATCTCCGCAGGTTTCTTTGCTCTTTCTAGCTTATTCTCTTCAGTCCATCTCCAATCCTCGATATCCCAAAAGAGAGGAGAACGACACTTCCTTCCATATAGTGCCTCATATGGAGCCATACCAATCGAAGCTTGGTAACTGTTGTTATAGGCAAACTCGACCAAGTGTAAATACTCATCCCACTGACTTTGAAAATCCAAGGTACAAGCACGAAGCATGTCCTCAAGATACTTGATTAGTCTCTCGGATTGACCATCCTTTTGTGGGTGAGATGTAGAGCTGAAATGAAGCTTAGTGCCCAATCACTTCTGAAGCTCTTGCCAGAAAATTGACGTAAACCGAGGATCCCGATCCGAAGCAATGCTAACCGGTACCCCGTGCAATCTCACAATCTCCTTGTAGTACAACTTAGCTAGCTTTGGCACCTTGTTGGACATCCGGACTTGGAGAAAATGGGCTGACTTAGAGAGCCGATCAACCATAACCCATATTCCATCGAAACCTCCTTTGGTCCTTGGCAAGTCGGACATGAAGTCCATTTTCACTTGCTCCCACTTCTATTCGGGGATCGAAAGTGGTTGGAGAGTTCCTCCCAGTTTCTGATGCACGGCCTTCACAAGTTGGCACGTTAGACACCTTCTTACAAAGTTTACCACGCCTCTCTTCATACCGTTCCACCAATATAAAGTTCTCAAATCCTTACACATCTTGGTGCCTCTGGGGTGTACCGTGTATGCCGAACGGTGAGCTTTATCAAGAATTACTTGCTTAAGTTCTTCCGAGACATAAACCCTTGTCTTGAACCGAAACAACCCCAAATCATCAAACCCGAACTTGGTCTCTGGATCCACTCTTGCTCTGGCGACCAACCTCTGAATTTTCGGATCATTAGATTGAGCTTCAATCAACCTTCGCTTCAAATCCGATTGAACAGAAATATTAGCTAAACGAGCCTCTGAAACCAAAACCTGGGAAATCTGCTTGCTCGAACCTGTCTCCAAACATGAAACACTAGCCATCTGACTCAAAGAATCAGCCCCCACATTAGCCTTACCAGGGTAGTATTGAATATTGCAATCGTAGACCTCAAGGAATTCCACCCAGCGCCTTTATCTCACGTTCAACTCCTTCTGAGTAAACAAGTACTTGAGACTTTGGTGGTCGGTAAACACTTCGAAGGTAGTTCCATAGAGGTAGTGTCTCCACTTCAACAAAGCAAAGACAACGGTTGTGAGCTCCAAGTCATGAGTGGGATAGTTCTTCTCGTGATCTTTTAACTTCTAGAGGCGTAGGCTACTACTCTGCCATCTTGCATCAACACACAACCGAGACCTTCCTTAGATGCATCAGTGTAAACCACGTAGCCTTCGGAACCTTAAGGTAGAGCAAGAACCGGTGTTGGAGTCAAGTGTTCCTTAAGAGTTTGAAAACTCTTCTCACACGCCTCATCCCACTCGAATTTAGCCTCTTTTCTTGTCAACCGAGTCAACGGAGCGGCAATCTTAGAGAAATCTTTCACAAATCGCCGATAATATCCCGTTAACCCGAGAAAACTTCTTATCTCTGAGGCATTCTTCGGTAGCTTCCATAGCATCACTGACTCAATCTTTGTAGGATCCACTTCTATACCTTCACCCGAGATGAAGTGACCCAAGAAAGAAACCCGATCGATCCAAAACTCACATTTGCTGAACTTAGCAAACAGTCGATGCTCTCGAAGCGTAGTCAATACCGTTCTCAAGTGCTGCGCGTGCTCTTCAACCGACTTTGAATACACCAAAATATCATCAATAAAGATGACCACGAATTTATCTAGGTAAGGCTGGAATATTCGGTGCATCATATCCATAAACGTAGCCGGGGCATTTGTGAGGCCGAAAGGTATAACCACAAACTCAAAATGCCCATAACGAGTGTTGAAACCCGTCTTCGGTATATCTTCTTCTCGGATACGCAACAGATAATACCCTTGCCTCAAATCCAGCTTGGAGTAGACACATGAACCTTGGAGTAGATCAAACAATTCTTCAATGTGAGGTAGTGGGTATTTGGTTTTAACCGTTAGCCGGTTAAGCTCTCTGTAGTCAATACACATCCGTAAAGTCCCATTATTCTTCTTTACAAATAGGACAGGAGCACCCCATGGAGAAGTACTCAGACGAATGTAACCACATTCTAAGAGCTCATCAAGCTGCGTCTTCAGCTCCTTCAACTCTGCTGGAGCCATCTAATAAGGGGACTTCGCATAAGGTTCGGCTCCGGGATAGAGATCAATAACAAACTCAATGTCCCAGTCAGGTGGTAAAGAGCCCAAACTTTCCGGGAAGACAACAAGAAAGTCCTTCACAACCTCCGTCTCCTCGAGCTTGGCTTGATCCTTAGGTTTATTCAAGAGGTAAGCCACATAGCCTATTGCACCATCTCGGACCAACTTGTTAGCTTCTATGAAGAAAATGAACGGGCTAGCCTTCGATCTTTGGCTCGCAAACACCGTAGAACACAAAGAGATCTTCTTAGCGTGGCAATCCATCAAAGCTCTGTGCCGAAACAACCAATCCATACCCAAAATTACCCCATACCTCTTCATGGGCATCTCGATCAAGTCTACAGAGTACTCTTGGCCCTCAATACTCACCGGGTACTCACGGAACACTTGGTTCATCACCAAGCTCCCCCTGAGAGGAGAACTCACAACAAAAGAAACACCAACACTCACAACCGGCAAAGAAAGAGTAGAAACAAGATGGGAAGCAATAAAAGAATGCGTTGCTCCAGGATCAAATAATGCATGCAATGGAATGCCATGAATGTATATAGTACCTTCCACCATGGCGTTTGCATCGATCTCAACATTCTCTTCTTCGCCCTCAATAGCATAAGCCCGAGCTTGAATTGGAGGTCTTGGAGAAGCAACATTCACCGGTCTTGGATTCTTATTATAAGGACAAGCATTCACCATGTGCCCGGGTTAACCACAAGAAAAATAATTCCCGGACTTCTTCCGATACTCGACCTCCGTGTGATTAGGCCCTTTACAATAAGAACATTGAATTGGGGCCAGAATAGCGGGTACGGTAGGTGGTACCGACGGTCGAGCCTTCTTGTTGGGAGTGATAAAATTTTGGGATTTGAAGACCGGAGGCTTACTTTGAAAAGCAGGCCTCTTACCCAAGTTTGTACTCGATCCAGAACCTTGTCCCGAGGGATAAGATTGGGTCTTCAATCTCGACCTCTGTGCTTCAACCTTGATAGCTTTCCTTGTAGCTTTCTCCCACGTATCAACTGTGGTGGCTTGTAGGGCATATTGAATCTCATGCCTCAACCCATGAATGAAATTTCGAGCCTTTTGGGTGTCATCATCGGTAATATGGGGAGCATACGGGGCAAGTCTCTCGAACTCCAAAATATAGGCCTCCACCGTTCTATTTCCTTGCTTTAGCTCAGTGATTCCTGGAGCCTTATTTCTCTTGCACTCGGGGGAATATATTTGTTGTGAAGCTCACTCGTGAAACTCTCCCAATTAAACTCTTGCCCGAGCCTTTCCAAACGACCTCTTGTTGCCTTCAACTAATTAGAAGTCGGTCCTTGAACGAAGCGAGCGGTGCAAATAGCCTTTTCTTGAGAGGGAGCAGGGCATATCTCCCAAATTCCCGAAATCTCCGATAACCACTCCTCTGCTTTAATATCATCTCCTCCATACCATTTTGAAGGATTATTATTTCTGAACTCCCGAAAAGCCGGAGTCACTTGTCCCTCTTCACCAAAGGGGACCTGATTTCTCTAGTTTTGTTGCAGTTGATTCAAGAGAGCTTGGACAATGTTTTCGGCATTCATTGGTGGTGATGGTGGAGGTGCTTGTGGAGGAGGTAGATTGAGATCGGGTGTCTGTTCCCTATCTATTCTCCTTCGCGGAGGCATCCTGAAAATCACAAATCAAAGCAAATATTGATGCATGGAATTCATACATGTCCACGGGTGCAATTAAGATAAATAAAGTCAAATAATTCACATAAAGATGTAAGTGAATACAAACAAGCACATAATCCTAAGCCGAACGACCTAGACAGACTCGACACGACACTAGAGCTCCGATTTTGCAACCTAGAGCTCTGATACCACATAAGGATGTAGCACCCCGAGCGGCGGGCACCACATCCCCCGCACTAAAGTCCAACACATGTAACGAAATGAAACTCCGCACACATGCCAAACTCTAGCGAAGGGGTGACAAATCAAAACTTTTCTAAGCTAGGGCGTCTAGACCCTCATACATCAAAGTGTGCAATGAACAAGTAAGCGGAAGCAATTCAAAACACAAGTTATATCCAACTATCAACACACACACACACAAACAAACACACACACACACACACACACACACACACACATATATATAGGTACCAAGATCGAAACATAGCATAATAGTTATTTACACACCCATCACGGGTCAAAAGAATAAGTATGTAACAAGAGTATATCAATGCAAGTCCCAGAAGTAGCATAAGTACATAACAAAATAGATAAATATGCATGAGACTCGAGCTATCCACAAATAAGACGACTAGACCACTTGCCGCCTAGCTCAAGACTCCCAAAAGGCGTACCTGCAACTCAAAAGAAGAGAAAAGGGGAGAACAACAACGAGGGTTAGTCCTAATGACTAGTGAGGGGGTTAACACACTTACCCATATACGTAATAGAGCAAAGTAATTAACAAATCAAGAGCTAGTTCATGAATCGAGAATGGTTTTTACAATCTAAGGCAATTCCCGTGAAACTAAATATATAAGTACTTAAAAGAAGTTAAAGGTCGGAGGCCAAAGCAACTAATTTTAAGTATTTAAGAATCCATTCTTATTTCATAAACTCAAGACAAGACAAGAACTCGGCGAGTACGAGTTATCCCCAAACTTCCAAGACAAGACAAGACAAAAATCAAAGCAAAACAAGTCCTTCCACACTTCAAGTGGAAAGGAAGGACGAGTTCCCTCAAATCCCATGTCCAGTGCGTGCTGAGACGGGGGCTAATTACTCCTACCCGCTCCTTCGACGGAGGTAACCGTCGGCTCAAGAGCACTCACTTTCCCCTCGACCTCCCAAGGTTGAGTGAATCCTCTCAAATGGAAATATACACAGGAGGTGTGTCCGGCGACCCCACGGCCGTCCCGGATGCTCCTTACCCATATTCCCGAGGCCCAAACAATTCAAAAACAAGTTCAAGGAGTATATCTTCCAAGTCCAATCTCGCTACAAGACCAAACGCACCTTAAGCTTTTCAAAACAAAGCAAAATAAAGCATATGTATGTATAAAAGCATTTTTAAGGCCTCTCACAAGTGGGATAAGCCCTCAAAGTACATATCAAACACGTATCTATCATATAGTATAAATACTTCGCATGCGGGCTTCAAAAAAAGTAGGGTTTTCGGTCGAATTAGCTAAAATAAACAAAACCTCACCTTAACGTAGCAAAAGAATAAGCGAGAGAGCAAAGAACGCCTAAGGTGCAACCTCGTCGTCCTCGGGAGGGTTAGCTGGACAAAGCAAACAACGAGAGGTACTCTTAGACTCAATATGAACTAAATAAACACTCGGCAAATGCATATGTATGTGAATGATGCGTATGAAATGAAATGAGGTAGCATGTTGCGCATATAAGGACATATGGAGTCATAACTAAAAAACGAGCAAGTAAATCAAGTCATGAATCCACAATATACAACTTAACACATAATATAACAAGTTAATCAAGCGTACAAGTCATAAATGAGATAAGAAAAGCCAACCGAAAGCAACAGAACGACGAAAGAAACTCCCCTCGGACATCCCCTACAAATTTGACACGGCCATGTCCAAAATACACACAAAATGGACACGGCCATGTCCGAATTAAATAAATTTAGGGCCCCAAGTCGAACTCCCAACACGGCCATGTCAAGAATCAAGTGTTCTTGGACACGGGCGTGTCAGGTACAAAATTTTGAAAAAAAAAAAAACGTTACGCAGCTTGCATTTTTTAGGGCAAAAACAGGGGATTTCGAGAGTAGCCATGAGGGAGTCTCTTAGGCCAAGAAAGCACTTAATTCATGCATGAAATTAACAACTAAAAAACATATATTCATGCCATAAAAAGCTTGTAACAAGATTAGTTCAAACTCTCAAGAAAACAAGGCAAGAAAAGGGAATGAAATCAACAAGCCATAACTTCAAGTTTTGCAAGAGTTCATAAATGGTGGATCAACCTAACCTCAACTACCATGAAAGAACATGTAATAAATGCATTCAATGAGGTCTCAAGAACAATATATATGCATCAAGCCACAAGAAATTCAAGCAAGAACTAAAATTTCATCAAAATCTCCAAACCCTTCACTATTCATCAAGATAGGCAAAGCTCAAGAAATACACCATGAAATTCAACCAAAGAACACTTAAAAGAAATATTAGAGGATGGAGAATACAGAAATACACTTACCTTTCAAAATTTGAGAAGATTTGGAGGTGGTTTGAGCTCAAAATCACCAAAGGCAAAAAGGGGGTTCTCTTTTGTCCTTCTTCTCTTCACTTCCTTCACTTGATCTGAATGTTTGGGTATGGGGGAGGGTTTGGTTCGAATTCAACGGGGTTAAGGGGCTGAGAGGGGGGTTAACTCAAGGCCATTAGTCAAGGTTTAGGTTTGGTTAGGGTTAAGGAGGGTCCCACCATTCAAGATTAGGTCAAAAGATATCATTTGGGCGCGAGGTGCTCGTTTCAGTAGAATTTTGGAGGTCTAAATGAACTTAGAAAATTTCGAGGCTTATTCCATTAGAACCAAATTGTCGAAATGAGTCCAACAGCGGTGACAGAATTTGAATCCGAATTCTCGAGCTCAAGATATGCTGCCCGGAACACAAGGTGCGCTAAAAACGTTTTAGGCCCTTTTTGGTTCCTCTCCAAACGAACGAACCAAAACATGAACAAACGAACTCAAAAACGTAAAACGAGCATGCTAATAATTTCATAACACGTAAAACTCATGCTTGGCAAGTTGGCACAAAAATTGGAATCAAAATCGAGCACTTATGGAGCAAATACCAAGGAAACGAGAGCATAGTTCAAATATTCAAATTCAAAAGTATAATCAAATATTTCAAATAAACAATTATAACAATTAAACATTAAAATAAACATATAAGTGCATACATTAATTAAATTAAAAAGCAAGAAACGCACTCAAGACGTCATACTCGTACGGCCGAAGAACGGGGCATTACAATCATTAACCATGTTCGGGACTTAGTTCCTTAAGGCTCGCGTCTATGATCATAAGTTGATTAACGGTTATTCAATGTAATAGCTCAAGTTTATGTATAACTCTCAGTAAATGTTCCATTTTTTAGCTAATTGTTTCTCTTGCATTAAATGGTATTACTCCCCTATGTACTACTTACATGAATTCAAGTATGCCTTCATGTCTGAATAATTGTCATGAAATCTTGCTACATATTATGAGATGCTTTGATAACATTTTATCATGTTCGTATGATATCATTATGTGTCATTGAGTTCTTTGAGGTAGTTCAACTTGATTATGTGACTATGTGGTCTATGGATAGAGCAATAAGAAATATAGTCCTAAGCCTGTAGTAGTTAATACTTTCAGGGGAAATTAGGATCAAGCGATGGAATTCCCGTGACTTCTGGTATTCGGCGAGGATGAAAATATTTTCAACTGGAATCATGCCTATATCTATGTACTATATAAAAATGGTTTTTGAACCTACCTATTATTTGATTTCCTACCTACATACATATATTTACAGTATAATATCCCTCTTTATGAGGAAAATACTTTTAAGCCGAAATCAGGATCTTACCCGGACATTATATGCTTCAGTCCTATTATTACTAAGAATTGATTCCTGACTAAGCAATCAAAATACATTATCATTATTATTATGGGCCCCGTCGCGCAGCTGTGTTGAGCAATTACCCGGAAGGTATCGGGCTGAGGGTGTAATGCCCCGATTTTTCATTTGTACAAGTATGACGTATGTGTATATTAATTGCTCAATTTAATTATTTAATTAAGTGATTAATTGTTTATTATGATTATAGTTAATTAATTATTTTTCTTTAATAATTATGTTATTATTACGTTAAAAATTAATTTTATTTTATAAATATTTGAATTTTTATTTTATGTTATTGAAATTATGAATGAAATGTTCCTATGATTATGAAACGCATGCCATTCTTATTCGAATTCAATTTCGATTTTTGTGAAAACTTGGTATGCATAAATTATGTGAGTTATGATTATGCTCGTATGCTCGAAGCTTGATTTCGAACTTGTTTGACTTGATTTCGGAAATATTTTGTTTGAACGGGACCAAATTGGGGCTAAAGAGCATTTAGCGCACCTTTGGTTTCGGGCGCCATATCTTGAGCTCGGGAACTCGGATTCAAGTTTTGTCAATTTCGTTGGACTTGTATCGACGATTCGGGTTCAATGAACCAAGCCTCATATTTTTCTAATCATGTTTAAACCTCCGAAATTCAACCGAAATGAGACTCTTCCGTAAATCGACCACACTTAGCCATTTTTCTTATAACTCCCACCATACTTGACCAAATTAACCATGGTTTGACTCTATGTAACCCTAGTTTAAGCCAATATCAACTCTTACTCTCTCCATTTCGAACCATAACCAAAGCAAGAGAGAAAAAACCCATCCAAAGTCAGATTTCGAAGCTTCATCCTGTCACTATTCCGAAATTGGAGATTTTGAGCTCTAATCTCTTCCAACATACAACCAATTCAAGAGGTGAGTATATATTTGTGATCTACATTCATTTCTAGTCCTTTTAATCCATGCTTGCCTAATTTTGAGTTAGAATTGATAGAGTTATGACTATAGAAGTGAATAGTAAGGGTTATATGAAATTTTGTTGAATTCTTGCACATTCTTGTTTTGTTTCTGAATTGGATCTGAAAGTATGATATATGTGGTGTATTTGTTTCATTTCTATTCATGATTTTCAAGATACTTGAGTGTATGATGATCTACCATGGCTGCACTTCATGAAAACTTTGAGTTGTTGAGTGAAAATTCAACCTGTTTGCACCTGAGCTGCTGCGTGAACTTTACTGTGAGTTTGGGATTGGTATTGCTGAGTATTTGCTGAACTTTAAACCTTGATATATTAGTTTGAGTGTTGGTTGAAGCCTTGTGTGTTCTTGCCTTGTTTTCCTGCGAGAAGAGATGTTGTTGCTGCTGTCCTTTTTCCGCCTGCATCAATCTTCCCGGGGCGGGGAGATTTTACACTGAAAGTGTCCCCGGTCGGGGACACTTGTGCAGAAGGTTTCTGCATCTCCTTCCCCGGCCGGGGAAGGTTTGTGCTGGATTGTTCACTGGGCGGTGGACTTGTTGTGTGAAGTTGTTTTGCTGCTCATTTCTTGAACTTGTGCATGCAGGTGTGTGTGTGAGTGTTAGTGTTGCATGCGTGCATAATTTGTTTCCTTCTTTTACCGCATGAATTAAATTAATAATTGTGTTGCGTGTGTACATATATATATATATATACATACTGCACTGTATATTACGTATATATATTATATATATGTCGCATGCATGTACAATGTTATTGAGTTAGTGTTGCATGTACGTATATATTATGTAGTATATTCAATATATGCATGAGCTTGTTGATTGGTGTATATATATTATATGTATATATTACATATATATATATATATGTATGTATTGTGTGTTGTGTGTGTGCATGAGTTTTGTATTGTGCAAAATTCATGCACACACACAACACACACAATATATATATATACACACGTACATTACATGCAAAATTACATATATATAATCTATACACAATTCACATGCACAATATATATATATTGAATATTAAATATTTGTGTGCATATTAAATGTTATATTGTATGCATGCATGATTATTTTTGTACATATATATGTATATTAAATGTTTAAATCGTTTAATTCTAATTTATAAACATGATATAATATGTTTTATGTTTTTATATGAAATTGTGGATTGAATTGTTGTAATGTATGCATGATATGATCAAGAACGAATATAAATGAGCACGACCCCTTCGCATATTGAATGAATTATACGTTTATGTGCCTCTAAGGCATTAATTGTGCACATGAGCATCTTTCTCACACATTGTTATTTGTTATGCATCTCATATCATGTGCATAGCATTGTCGTGCGTCATATATGGTTCATATGGAGTCTTGAGTCTCACGAACGCACCATGTTATCTTTTGTACAGTTTTCTCCAAGGCGGAGACGTGTCGGGTTCATAGGTTACTCCTAAGTCTTCTTTTCTTTTTGGTATTGTTCGGTAAGGTGTAACAAGTGGGTTTCTCATCTATTAGTCAAATGACCCGATATATCCTCAATGTGCAAGGTTTTAAGCCAAATTATATTATGTATATATCGAGTCTTTTGGAAGAGTCAATGATTTTGAACGTTAAGCCCTTTCTTTAATGATTACCCTACCAATATTTTGGCGAGAATTGATTGATCACATTGAATGGGGGCCCTGGGACTTAGTGTACGTGGCTATCTAGGGAAGCTCGGGCTGACGGTGAACCACGTACACTAGTTCTACCAAATCACAGAGTCCGGACCTCTTTAGGAGATTAGCTAGGAATGGGAGCTGAGCGCCTTTGGGGAACTCATGAAACCCCACTGGTCAATGAATGAGGTGGTCGGGTCTTGCTAACCCGTCCACCACCCGGAGGAAAAAGGTGTAAGTGTTTAAGATTATAAATGATTATGAATGAATGTTAATAAATGAACGAACGATTGTGATATGATCACCAACGAAGAATGAACGATCGAATAATGCACACACGAAGAGATGGTTGGAGAATTCTCCCACTCGTCGGGCTTACTTAATGACCTAATGAATGAAATGAAAGAATCGATCGTTGTAATCCCGCGCGTTGTTTCCTTTGTTTTAACCCACTTTGGAGATGTTTCAAAACCTCGTACGGGATTATGACTTGCATGTGTGGGTGTTTATTTTATGTATTATTATTGTATTAAGCCCTGTTTTATACCCACCAGTCTCCTATAGACTGAACCCGACTTTGTTTTCAGGTTCTTGAAGGTTTTGGAGTGTTGGGCGGGAAATTGAGTCGGTCGAGTCTCTTGGTCTCGTCTGAGTCTGTCCACACACATTTTGTAATTTGATTGAGTCACAATGTCTGTATGAATTGTATTGATTTTATATTATTGATTCGGGACAGACTTCTAGGTATAGATGGAACCCGTATTCATGATCATGATTTATGATTATGTTTACATTGAATTTTCGGGACTAGGTATTTATACTAGTGAAACCTGTCTTTTACGATATACACTGTGACTAAATGTATGATTTGCTTCCGCACGTGCTTTTATCTTGTTGATTTGTTTATTTGGTTTCAAGGTTCTAGCTCCCGCCTAGCATAGTGAGTGAGTGAGTCCCCGTTCACTCTGATCTGGCATGTGTATGGACTTCCCATTTCATATGTGGGTCAGGTCTAAGTGCGGGGGATGTGGTACCTTCTGTTTGGTGTGCTATAGAGGGTATTGTTGGTGCTACAGACCGCCACCAACTCTTGGTAGTGGTTTAGCTGGAGGTTTACTCCACGCCAAGAGATTTACGAGGGAGACAACCTCCCTGGGAGAGATAGCTTCCTCCCACTTATTACATATATCGTCTCTAGGGTTTGATTCTCTATTGACACCACGAAGTAGCGGAGTTTTTATCATATTGGTTTTATTAAAATATCGGTGCCATGTACAATGCCGTTACTGCTTTTACCAAATATTTAAGGAGTTACGGTTGGAGAGGCCTGGGTAACGGGCAATAAAAGTTCTTATTACATGTTGTTCATGTTTCTACAAATATTCCAAATTTCCCCTATCCCCATTTTAACATTTATTATGAACCATTTCATATTTGTCATATCCTACTACTATTATTTTAGATCAAGATCTTCTTGGTCATAAAATACATAAATATACGTATATCTATAAGCTATTATACACCTTCACTTAGTCACTTTGACTAACTCCCCGCCTGTTTTAAAATGCATGGTTTCAGGAATCAAGGAACAACAACTAGAGGTATCTTGAAGCGTTAAGGTGTCACGCATAGTAGGTCAGAATGGATCCTAAGAATACATAGTTCTGAGTATGTTACCGGCTACCCTCATGTCTTACACCACTACACCATCATGTTATACTCCCCTTTATGTCAGTTACTTCAATAATAATAGCACTAGTTCTTTGCGCACGTTAGCATCCTTGTTTCCTTGCAAAATTTTAAATCTCTATCTTCCGTTGCACTATGTCCTGGGCTTTACTTAAGTATTATCTAAACCGTTCGCCGTACTATTTCTCGAGTGTTAGGTCTAACCTATACTCGAGGAATATTACGGTGCGGAAGTTGTAGTGCTAGGGGAGGTGCTACATGAGACTTTTGATTCTAGAGAGTTCGATACACATGTTGGTAGTGGAACTGACATTGACCACTATATTTGCTTGGTGATGTACAGTTCGTAATTCAACTTATTGAATGAGTAATACAACTTTCTCCCACCCAACCCATCTTCTTCTGTCTGTTAGGTATTGCACCAATATTCACAGTAATTAATATTCATTCCTATGTCCTGAATTAGGGAACTTCAATCAGATATACAGTACTCTCGTATGAGAGATCTTCTACTCTCGCATGAGAGATCTTCCAGCTGAAGATTAGGGTACAGAATTCCATCCAGAAGTATCCTACTCACGGTCATCCGCCTTCATCTCAGGAATACTCTCTACAATCTCCTGAGCTCCCTTCCTTCTCGTTCTTTTCATTGTTTTATCAGTGCCTTCTTTTATTTGCTCCTTTTCCTTTTGTTTGCAGTGAACGTAGTTACTGGTATTCATCTCAGTAGACTCCAGTACCAGGGGTTGATAGTGCCACTCAATCTCTCTTATGGAGGATAGTCTCCCATGGTTTAAGAAGGCTCTGTCTTTAACAACAGAAGAGGAACATGGTTGGACGGCCCCTGATGAGGCATGGAGTGGCAGAGTTCCTACAAACCAACATTGGGTTGTGGGGAAGATCTTGTCACACAAAACCTTTAAGTTTGAATCTGTGAAAGCCACCATGCTCGCTACTTTCAGCCCAATCAAAGGTATGGAACTCAATAAACTGGATGAAGGGCGATTTCTAGTCATCTTCTATCATGAAATCGACAAGAGAAGATTCCTTAATGGAGCCCCATGGAGCTTCGAGAAGAATTTGATAGTTTTCAGATCCATTGAACATGATGAGGACCCACTCGCGGTAAGCCTCTCTCATTGCGACTTTCATGTCCGGATACACGGACTCCCTTTGGCAAAACGCAATCCAGCAATGGGGAAGTACATTGGCAACAAACTTGGTATATTCAGGGAGATGGGCAACAATACCAAGAATGGATACTCCTTTTCATCGGCCCTCAGAATCCGAGTGGGCTTAGACGTCACAAAACCATTGTGCAGAGCAATGAAGATCAGAAACCAGACTGGAATTGAGGAAATTTTGGTCACCTTCACCTTTGAAAAGCTTCCAAATTTCTGCTATATCTGCGGTATGATGGATCACTTAGCAAAAATGTGCCCCAAACAATGCGAGAAGGATTTCGTTGATCCAAGCCCGGATTACCCCTTTGGACCTTGGCTTAGAGCCTCGTCATCTCCAGCTTGTTCCGGGTGGAAGGAAGGTTCCGCCGGCCGCCCCTCTCCTCATCTCAGGCCAATTTTCACCAATCTCAAGAATTCTACGGCGAACACTGAAATCTCTAATTTTCAACCCACCTCTGCACAAGTCTTTGTTTCCCACTCACCTACCCTACCCCTGCAAGTGTCAGACGTCCCTCACCAAAATCCTTCCCCTTCTCTGCGCTGCAACTATCCTGAAATCAACTGCTCCAACTTACCCCATTCTCATGATACCAATTCTGACACGCTTCCCCACCGAAACTTGAACTCTCCCGACATTAGCTGCTCATCTCTGATGGAAGCTGTCTCCAATCCAGAATGTAATCTGACCCGAATCCCTACAGTAAACCCCCAAATTAAGGAGACGCTGGATATGCATAGCCCAATTTGCATTGAATCCGAAATGGGCCTAGAATATGATCCAAATGCGGTGGGCCTTAAATCCCCTTCTGACCTACCTCCCAAGCCTCTTAGCCCAAAATCACCAAATAAATCTTTGGCCCACAATGATTTCGATCTCACTAAATCAAGTAGCCCACAGCCCACTACAATTCCTCCCATGATATTAGCCCATAGCCCACTACAATCACCCCAATTTCCCCAAAAGATAGCAGCCCATACATCATCTACTGATCAAACCCAAGCAACAACGAATTCCATGGAATTTGACTCTGGCTATAGTAGTCAGAAGTTCCCAACTTCCAGAATCCCTCCCAAACCCACCTCCCCGCATCATACCATCAACTCGGCAGTTACAGAATCCCCCTCCAACCTTGCGCCAACACCACTTCCCTACCCGCTCGCAGGTAATATTGATCCGACTTTAACATTCGACCTTAACCATCAATCTCGGAACTCTGTATCAGGAGCCACCCTTACTGCTCAAATTATATCGCCTCTCCACCCAACCTCACCTACTGAACCTCTCCCCTTTGACAATGATGGCTTGATCAATATCCCTCCCACTTTTGAGCTTCAAACTCCCTCCCCTCCTCCCCCCTATCAGACACTTAGTTAGAGAAAATCTGCTCGGGTCACCACCAGAAAGTACCCCTCCATCAGTTCTGAATCCCCTTCAGCACGCCATTATACCAAAATCCCAGAGAAAAGGAAAATGAAGGAAGTATCGAATGACCCTTTGTGCATACCAACTCAGAAGAAGCGTTCCCCTGGTCCATCAGTTCCTTCTACTCAGCTCACCTGTGTTCCGGCGGAGGCTGCGCAGCAGCCCCGCCAATCCCAATGAGTCTCCTATTTTGGAACTGTCGAGGTTTGGGAGGACCTCGTACAGTTCAAGAGCTTGGGGCGCTTTTAGAGGCCCATTCTCCCATCATTGTCTTTCTTTCGGAGACAAAGTGTAGGAATCGCCGAATCGAGTATCTCAAGTCTAGGTTCAATCTTTTCGGGATTGGCGTAGATGCAGTGGGCCGTAGCGGTGGACTGGCATTAATGTGGCAGAAGGATATTGATGTTACACTCCTGAGCTTTAGCCGGAATCACATTGACGTAGCAGTCTCTTTGGACTCTGATAGACCGTGTTGGCGCTTCACTGGCTTCTACGGTAACCCGGATCACTCCCGCAGGCATGAATCTTGGAAAGTCCTTTCTCACTTAAGCAATTTGTATAACATGCCCTGGATTTGTGGGGGCGATTTCAACGAGATCCTTACAAACAATGAGAAAAGTGGAGGGGAAGTTCGTCAGCCGGGTCTCATTAATGCCTTTCGCCAGTGTATCTCCTCTTGTTGTCTTTCTGACTTGGGCTTTGAAGGAGAGTCATTTACGTGGTCTAATAACAACAAATTCCCGGACACTATTCGCGCCCGATTAGATCGCTGTTTGGTCAACCAAACCTGGACCGCCTGTTTTCCGAATTTTCGTGTTACTCACCTCTTTTCTGTTAATTCGGATCATCGGCCTGTGCTTGTGTCCTTAACAGCTCAACAGCCTAGTAGCAGAACATTTGGGAAGTGCAGCTTTAAATTCGAAGCAATGTGGCTCCGGCATGATGACTGTAGTAATGTGGTTGGTAGGAGTTGGGTTTCTCCTCCTGTCTCGCAAGGTGCTGGCTCCATCTGGAACAAAATTACAAAATGTCGTATGGACCTTGCCCGTTGGAAAAAAGCCACTTTCATTGATCCCAAGAAGCATATCCAGACGCTGGAGACTAGATTGATTGAACTCCGGGACGGTGTGATTACTGATTTCACGAAACTTGAAGAAAAGAGAATTAAGGCGGAGATTGATGAATGTTACGCCCGAGAGGAAATCAAATGGAAACAAAGAGCTAAATCACATTGGCTCCAGGAAGGGGACCAAAACACATCATATTTCCACTCGAGGGCGTCCAATAGAAGACGAAAGAATACGATCATGAGACTCAAGGATGAATTTGACTCTTGGAGAGATTCTGAACCCGAGATCAAAGGAGTAGTGGAACGGTATTTTGTTAAAATCTTTACCTCCAGTCGACCCTCCCTTGATGAGATTGATCGCACTATCGAATGCTTGGAACGACGAGTCACACTTGATATGAATACTAGTTTGAGCGCTCCGTTCACTGCTGCCGAAATAGATAAAGCTCTCTCCCAAATGGCTCCCCTCAAATCCCCTGGCCCCGATGGTATGCCCCCTATCTTCTTTCAACACTTTTGGCCTGTCGTTCGTTCCGATGTTATTGCTTGCACTCTAGATTTTCTGAATCATGGTCGGTCTTCTAGGCACATGCATCACACACTTATAGTTCTCGTTCCTAAATGTAAATCACCTGAGTCTATGTTGCAACTCCGTCCTATTAGTCTGTGCACGGTTATCTACAAACTTGCTTCTAAAGCTATTGCTAATAGGCTTAAACCTTTCATGCATCATATCATTTCTAATACTCAAAGTGCTTTTGTTCCCGGTCGTCTCATTACTGACAACGTGCTGATTGCTTTTGAGTTAAATCATTACATTAAGCGCAAGACGGCTGGAAAAGAAGGACTCTTTGCCTTAAAACTTGACATGAGTAAGGCATATAACCGTGTGGAATGGACTTTCTTGGAACGAGTTCTCTTGAGGATAGGGTTTGATGCCTCATTTGTGGCTGTTATTATGCGGTGTGTTACCTCTGTTACTTACTCTTTCGTCCTTAATGGTTCTCAATTTGGCCATATTTCTCCCCAACGGGGTCTCCGACAAGGGGACCCCCTCTCCCCTTATTTGTTTCTCTTTTGTGCAGAGGTCTTTAGTCGTCTCATCGATCATGAGAGTCGTATTCAGGGTGTGGCTATCTGCCGTCGGGCACCACGGATCTCCCATCTTCTCTTTGCTGATGACACTATGATTTTCAGCAGAGCAAACTCTGAGTCAGTTGAGGGGATTCGCGAAATTCTTCTTTCATATGAACAAGTTTCTGGCCAATCTGTTAATTTTCAGAAATCCTCCATTGTGTTCAGTCCAAATGTTACCGGTGAAACTCGTGACAGACTCACCTATGGCCTAGGGGTCCTTGAAGTTCAAAGGCATGATAAATATCTCGGTCTACCTTCTGTTGTGGGGACGAAGAAAAAAGAAGTTTTCAATCATATCCGTGAACGGGTTTGGGATAAGGTACAAGGTTGGTCCGAAAAACTACTCTCTCAAGCTGGTAAAGAAATCCTCATCAAGTCGGTCCTTCAAGCTATCCCAGCTTACTCTATGAGCTGCTTTTGGTTACCGGACACTCTTTTGGCAGATATTGAAAGGATGATCCGAGATTTCTGGTGGAATAATGGGAACAAAGACAAGATTCATTGGGTTGATTGGCAGCGTTTGTGCGGGAGTAAGAAATTTGGTGGGATTGGATTTCGTGATCTTAAAGCCTTTAACCTTGCCCTCTTAGCGAAACAGTGTTGGAGAATTCTCGATAATCCTGATTGCCTACTTGCCCGACTGCTTAAGGCGTGTTACTTTGCGTCAGTTGAGTTCAGTGAAGCCTCTCTAGGCTATAGACCTTCCCTCACTTGGAGAAGTCTCCTGGCTGCACGTCCGGTTCTCTTTGTAGGTTCTCGTTGGAGAGTTGGTAATGGTAATTCTATTCGGATTTGGCATGACAGATGGATCCCACGCCCTAATAGTTTCAAACCGATTTCCCCGCGGCCTGCTAACTCTTCTGTCTCTTTGGTTAAAGATCTTTTGGATCCTGTTACGGGAAATTGGAACGTTGATCTCATCCGTGATACTTTCCTTCCGGTGGACTGCGACTGCATCCTCTCCATTCCTCCTGGTAGTCATTCACGTCGCGACAGACTGATTTGGCACTTCTCTAAGTCTGGGCGCTTTTCAGTCAAGAGTGCATACTTCGTCGCGCTTTCCTCCCTCTCGAAATGGTGCCAACCTTCAGGACCTTCTCAGAATTTTGATTGGTCTTTTATTTGGAAGGCCAAAGTAGCCCCTAAGGTCAAAGTCTTTATCTGGCGTCTTTGTTCCAATGCCCTCGCTACCTCCTCGAACCTGATTAGGCGGCGATGTTCCACTTCCCCGTTCTGTCCTCTTTGTGATAATTCTCCCGAAGACATCCCACATCTCTTCTCTCTTTGTGATTTCGCGCGGCAAGTGTGGGCTTTGTCAAATCTGCCGTTGGATTGTACCTCGTGTAGAGGTGGTGATATTCTGAATTGGATCCTTCATGCATCTCAGACTCTGGATCGGGTGGAAGCCTCCCTTTTCTTCACTATCCTTTGGTCCATCTGGTGGTTTCGTAATATCAAAGTCTTTGAGGGTAAGCATATCCTCCCCGGTGACACGATTTGCTTCGCCCGTAATTTTAACTCGTCCTTCCTAGCTGGTGTTCGTACACCCCCCGTGATGCATCTCCATTCTCCCCCGTCTGCCTGGAATCCCCCTCCAGTGGGCTCTATTAAAGTCAACTTTGATGGTGCTACGTTTTGTGAGTCTGGTGAAGTTGGTATTGGTGTGGTGGCTAGAGACTACAGGGGTGCTTCTGTTGGATGGCTCTGCGATCGCTTCCAAGGCCGATTTGGTGCTGAAGTAGTGGAAGGTATGGCTGCTAGAGCAGCTGCCTGTTTGGCCTCTAAACACGGTTGGTCCTCGGTTATATTGGAAGGTGATTACCTAAATCTTATTAACAAGATTGCAGACCAAACTGATGATTGTTCGGAGACGGGTAATATTATCCTGGATATTCGCGATGCTCTGTCCCACATCCCTGCTTCCTCTCTGTCGTACGTTCGTAGGACTGGTAATTCGGTTGCTCATTGGCTTGCCCGCAACGCTCAGTCTTTTATTGAGGGGATTGAGAATCCTCCTGCTGCTGCTTGTCGTCTCATCTTAGCTGATTCGGCTTCATAGTCTTGCTGCTTGTTTGTACTCTGTTTGTGCCTTTTCCTTGGTTCTCTTTTGGCTCCCCTGCGTGGGCGCCTCCTGGTGTCAAAAAAAAAAAAATACAACTTTCTCCCAATTTGTCCCTCTAAATTCTCTGTTTAAAAAATAACATGTATGCTGGAGGACAGGAGGAGAAATTTACATATCGTAAAATGCGGTGGCGCCTAGACTCTTGAGTCAGGGGTCATATCGTAAATAGATATAATTTTGATTTACTAATTATGTGACCCTCTAATTTATAGGTGGTTCTATAATTGGTCGTACACATGAGATGAGACAATGATCGCACTAGATATAATGCATTTATTGTAGATTGGATTGTTACATTCACAATCTTCATGAGATGAGATAATGATTGTAGTAATTTGGACAAAAATCTTGTTATTTATGTTTACTAATCACCAACTAAGTATAATACACTTATTCTAGAATTGAAATATTATATTCACCACCCTTCATTAAAAGTGAAGTTTGGGGAAAATGCAAAAGGGGATACCAACTGAATCCTAAAGGAAGGGTTTTCTTTAATCCGAAGTTTCACTGGATGATCAACAACCATAATGTAATTGTTCTTCAGTGCCAAACAGTTTAATTGACATTCGTCGTTCACGTTGTCCAAATCTATTCACCTTCGGACTAGCATGTGTTCACACAATACATTTAGGTAAATTACATGGGCCCCAATACAAAATGCTGAGTGTTTATTGCGCATATATTTGGATATAATCATCAGAAAAGCAACATCAATTTGCGGCTGGCTAGAGTGGGAAGAAAGATAACCATCTCTCAAACATTGCAAAACTTTCCTTAGGATAGTACTCTGCAGTATTATGACCTGCTCCCTGCAAATTTAAAGTTTATTCAGATAATTACGAATAGCCCCCTAAGTTTACTAGAACTAGGAAAAACATTTTGAGGCTTGAATAAAGTTACACAAAACACTGAGAGAAAATTGCAAATAATAAAGTGCTCAAGGTGTTTTTTGTAGTTTTATGGGCTTTTTCGTAATTGGGTTATACCTCAGATCAGGTTCGTATTCATCTCAAGTTTATTTATCGTCTCAACTTATGTACTTTACATCATTCACTATAAAATGGAGAAACACCTAAAAAATGTATTCTAGATATCTTGCCTTAACCGTAGCAAAAGTGAGATAATCTCGGCTGTTCTCGTATTTCAATGTGTATCTGCAAAAGAATTAATGATTTTTTGGATCAATTTTGTACAGTAAATCAATGGTTAATTGGTTATTTGCAAATGTAGAAATGAAAACTAACCCAGCAATTTGACCATCGACAGTCCATGGCCTCCATCCATCAACAAGGCTGAGATTCAGTTTGCGTATCCATTTTAAGGTGCTTAGGTAAGGCACCACCAAATCATGATCACCGCTGAAGAGGAACACTTCACATGAGTCTCAATATATTGGGTAACTTAATTACAATAACAACCCCTTAGGTTTGGCGTATTTATAGAAAAATTTCTTGGGTATTAGAAATTTCAGGACTCCTTAGCCGAGATCAAGTCACGGAATATGCTAATACTGTAGTTTGTATGTCGTAAATTCTAATATCAAAAGAAGTTTTCCATAATTATACCAAATGATGTGCCCTCTATGTATTGGAGTATTGCAAGATAAACTATATATGTTGTAGTTTTTTGCTTGCATGTCTCAAAACACATAATTTTAAGAATTGCTATGAAATATCAATGGAGCTACAATAAGTAATATATATACATACATACATGTATATTAACATATATATATTGCCCTATATATACATATATATATATGCATGAGTTACCTGTATGCCAAGACTCGAAGGCCTTTTTCATTAAGAAGTTGATGATGTGTCAGAACGTTTTGTACATCAAAATTGAATGCATAGGATAATGAAGTATTGCATCTTCTCCAATCAGCTACTTTTCCCTAATTTTTGGTACTTTTATATTAGAACCAGACAATATAATAGTACCTGGTATAATACAACACCAAAATGACTAATTTTATGTACCTTTCTAATGTGAAGAGCTTCTTGTACAGTTTGATCATTTGCCCACACATAAGATGTAACGTAATTATAGCCCTGTAACCAAATAAAATAAATAAATAAATAATTGCCTGTATAACTAAGAATACTATAAGAATTGGGAGATTTAGATGTTTTAGCCCTTAGGTTTGGTAGCGGGAGTCTTCAATACTAAAATTTTTAGTACTAACTCCCCATTTTTAAACTTTAATTTGTATTCATTTTTAAACATCTAAATTAACCGTAATACTCTTAATTATTTCTTCTTTTTTTTCTTATTCTTTATTTTCCCTTTTTATACTTTAATTTACGTGAGCGCTTAACTTTTACGGATAATACTTTAATTTTAAATTTGAATACTCTCGTTTCTGAACAATACTCCAATTATAAATTTAGGTACTTCACCTTTTATGAATAATACTTTAATTTGAAACCTCTAAAGCACGGACACGCCTAAAAAATGGCCCGTGCCGTGTCCGACACGTGTCGGACACGGACACGTGTCGGACACGGCTGAAGGAATGTCCGAAAAAAAAAAAAAAATTTGGGACACGGTGTCGGACACGGCGAGGTGGAGTGTCCGACACGGCTCGGACACGGCGAGGTGGAGTGTCCGACACGGCTCGGACATGGTGGAGCAAATTTGATCATTTTTTTATGTTTTTTTTAATATTTTTTGAATTTTTTGGAGAGAAAATTGAAATAACAAAACTTATTTTAGTTTTTAATATTATATATTTTTATAAATATTTTATGTTACATAGATTATACTTATAAAATATTTTTATTTTTATATAAAATATCTTTATTTATATATAAAATATATTTATTTATATAAAATATAACCGTGTCGGAGCCGTATCATGTCCTAAAATTTTGAAAAAATCCGTGTCGCCGTGTCCATATCATGTCGTGTCCGTGTCGCCGTGTCCCTGTCCGTGCAACATAGTTTGAAACGTAAGTACTTTAACTTTTACCAACAATATTTTTTTCTTTTTTTCCTTTATTTTTCCTTTTCAAACTTCAGTTTTAAATATGAGTACTTTAACTTTTACAAATAATGCTCTAATTTTAAATTTTGATACTTTTACGTTTCTAAAAAATACTCTAATTATAAATGTAGGTGCTTTATATTTTATGAACAATACTCTAATTTGAAACCTAAGTACTTTAACTTTTACGAACAATACTCTAATTTTAAATTTGGATACGTTGTCATTTCTGAATAATATTCCAAAATATACATCAACAATTAATTTCTACCTCCAAATCCATTTGCACAAAAAAGAAAATATTAATATGTTAACAAAATTGTTTGTATTTCACTCTTTTTCCGCGAGGGTAATTGAGTATTTTTACACAAAATAGGGTGCAAACAAAAATTACAATCCGAAAATGGTAAGTTAGACCGTTAGTACCAAAAATTTTAACATTGGGGAGTAAGCTAAAATTTCTCTCATTACTATGTATTTAACACTCATTATCCGTGGTATAATTACAAAGTCCCATCATTTATTGTAAAATTTCTCAAAAATACTCCATTTGTTTCATTAGTATAATCTATACCATTATATATTTGATAACGATGTTTGATTTTTTATTGTGCATTTTCTAAGTTTGACTGAATGAAATTAATTTTGATATTTCTACTAATTAACTAAGGTTAATATTATATGCATATATTTCGATATTTTTATATATTGGTTAAATTAATTTTAATAGCTGATTTTAAATCACGCATATAATTTCTATAAAAAGTCACTACAATTTTAAATTTAAATTCATACATTACAAAATAAAGTGAATTAATTAAGTTGCTTAAATTACTCCATCAAATTAATTAATTTTTTTAAATTTAAAATTAATACTTAATAAATTTATATCTATATATATTATTACATATTTGATAATGATGTTTGACTTCAATTTGGCAATTTTGACCAAATAGTTATTATTTTTTTAAAATTTCTTTTATTAATAAAAAAGTTTCTCATTAGCTACTAAATTAAGTTGAGATTTATTAAATATAATATTAATATAAATTCCTTAATTTGTGTGAATCATTTGTAAAAAATATTTAATTAAAGATATAATTACTTAGAAAATTAAAATTTCCATAAACAAGCTTAACTTTTGAAATTTGAATTCGAATATTTAAATTTAAAATGAAAGAAATATTATTAATGATTCTAATACCCAAAAAGTTATAAAATATTCCTAAAATAGTTTACATCAATTAGGAGTTCTAATACAGTTTAAATTAAAATAATTATAATTAAATGAAACTAATTATTTGATTTTTTTTTTGTCACTATTATTGAGTGTTTATTGTCAATATAGTTATTCTTATCTAATTTTTTCTTCATTTTCTTCTCACTATTATTTTTTTTTTTTTGTGTTTTTGTGTTTTTGTTCTCATTCAGGTAAATCGATTTATTTTTGTTCTTTAACTTTTTATCCACATTTTGTCTCTTATTATTGAGCAGATTATTGATCAATTTTCTATTATTTTTTGTCAGATAATGATTGATAAACACTTATATTGATATGACTGTTACGAATAGTGCCCTAAAAGCCGATGTAATAGTCCGCTTAGTGCTTTCCTTTTGTAAATCACAGACAATCTTTGAATAATAAACAAACTTAGGCAACACTTTTTTATATGCTCTTGTTTGATTGTATGTTTACTTAAGCTATGCATGTATAAGAACTCTCCTAATCAATATGACTTATAGAACTCAACCATTTAGGTGAAATGGTTCATGAGACGAGCCCTAAATCGCTTAAATCCTTATTAGAAATCACTCCAAGCTGATGAGTCCAAAAGACAGTGGGAGTGTCGCTTTAACTCGTTTGAGGCTTGCTCGTGTGATCACGCCCTTAAGAAGGACCATGTTGTTTCATGGGGTGCAAAGTGTATTGTTTGATACGAGTGTGATACATGGGGGTGCTTACTTATTCTAAGTAGGTACACTGAGGTGTCCCGTGTGAGAAGATTCCTAAATGGGAAAGGAAGTTTCTATTTCTGGAAATAGAAACTTCCAGATTAGGAAATATCTCACGAGTCATTGATATGATTAAGTAGTCCTTAGACTTGAGATTCCATCGATGCTTTGTGGGCTAACTTTGCAATCTTAGGCATGAGCTTTAAAGGGTGTCGCCTTATAAGACAACTGATTCAAAGTTTATGCTAGGATTGCATAAGTGGCACATGGAAACATATGAGAATCGATAAAGGACCTACACTTGCATTAGCAAGTTGATCTCTTATTGTGTAAGTCATTCATATGTCATCAAGGAGTCATTGGCCAAGGAAGTGGATCAAGATATCAAGAAATGGGTTTCTTGGATTGAGATCAAATGGATATGAAATGCACTTAACTTTAGGATCGAGATTATTAGGGTTCTGATTATTCCCTTGCTCTAGATCTCGATTGAGAGATGGGATGTAGGAGGATTTTATCTCACATATGTAGGGTTCTTTCGAATTGAGATATTTTTATTCAGCTAAGGGTCACACGCCTGTCTCTAGATTATGGTAGTGTGAGCTGTGGACTGATTAATTAATTAGGGTCACACACAACAACCCGGTCACGTGGGTTAAGGCTTGAATCGACTAAACGAGTTGATCGAACCAATAAGTGATTGATTAAATAATTAATATTGATTAATTATATAATGGACTTTAATTTAATTATGAATTAATATTAAAGTTCTAATTTGGAGATATTAAGTCTAATAAATAATTAATTGTGAATTAATTAATTATTAGCTTCAAGTTATTTATTATAAATAAATAAAATTAATTAAAATATCTAAGAGAGTTAGATATTATATTCTTGCTTGACAAGTTGGTCAAAAGGAGATTTTTGGTCAAAGTAAGAGTCTTTCTCTCCAAGCAAGAAATCCCTTACCAAAAGGGTTTAGGAAACCTTGTCCAACAAGACAAAGGGGTTCGAACCCTTTATGCTATAAATAAGTGGGGCTCGAACCCCATGAGGGATTGATACACAATCTCCTTCTCCATATTATATCACACAAACCCGATAGTCTAAACACCAAATATAGAACTAGCATCCTCCCTATTTGGATCGTGATCAAGGTTGGTGGACTAATTCTCTAGAGGGCTGCTTTCGTGGAGTCTTGAAAGATTCGAAGGAGCTTGGGGACTTACCGCTGGAAGAGCGTTCTTGGGCGGCTAGAACTTGTCAAGAAAGCGACGATCCAAGTGAGTTTCTTAGAACCCTACAAATTTGGGAATAAGAATTGCAAGTTTCGATCTTCTTTTGGGAAAAATTTTTAAATTCCGCTGCGCCTTTCTTTCGTGTTTTCCCAACAAGTGGTATCAGAGCCACCTTGCAAGGCTTATTTCTGATTTGTCTCTTTAATTATGGATTTGGTAGAAATTCTTAGATTTAGATGTAATTGAATCTGTGTTTTTCCTAAAGTTTCTGAAGAAACGTTTTCTGAAAATTCTTTGATTAGAACTGTTTTGAATCAAACTTGGTTAAATCGTGTTTTTAATTTTTGGATTGAATTGGGTTTTTGTGAAATCTGAAATACAAAAATACGAGCCTAGACGTGCTAAAGCGTAGCACGCCTAGGCCCGCACGCCCCAGCCACACAGCAGTCTCGTAACCACGTGGGACTGCCCGAACGCCACTCCCGCAACCGTGCGGGAGTCCGCCCGCCAGCGCCTAGGCGCGCCCGCACGCCCCTCCTGCAACCGTGTGGGAGCGCCTGCCCAACCCGCCCGTCATCGCCCACCATCGCGGTATGCAACGATGCACGTGGCGTTCCTAGCTCATGTTTTCACGACCTCATTTTTCGTGTTTGATCCGATGAAATCCCGATTTAATTTTACCCTTTTAAAATCTGTTTTACAAAATTAATGTTATTTTTGAAATAATTTTAAAATTGGGATTTTATGAAATTAAGACGGATTTATTTTTTGCGAAAAATCACACTTATTATTATTGAAATAATGAAGAGATAAAATTATTAATATTCAGAAATTAATTGAAATTTTATTGGTTTAATATTTCTTGGATTGTTGGAAAAGGCTCATGAACAAGAATTGCATCTAAGTCATGTTTTAAGCTATTAGAGCTTAAAGCGAGAATTTTAATTTATTGGTAAATTTAAATTCTCACAATTTTATGCATGTTACGTGATCATGGGTTTTAGTCTTGTGATGTTTTAATTTATGCATAGGGATGGTTTTAGGGCGAGGTGGCCGAGTTGAAGCGGCAGGTGACCGACCTAAATCAGAGGCTTTTAGCCGCCAACACAAAGGTCGATGAGCAAACCCTCGAAATTGTGAAGTCTCACAGGGAGGGGGAGATAGTCGGTGAAAGGAAGGGTGCCCGATTAGCTATCGATCGGTGCAAGAGGTCCCACAAGGAAATTGTGGCTCTCTCCGAGCGTCATGGGGCCTACCGGTTCATGAAATCCCCTGCTTTCACAAGGGCCAACGCGACGTTCGGGAGTGACGACTTGAATGAGGGATTCGAGCTGTGCCTGGCGTAATGCAAGTCGGCCGGTTACGTTCCGGCCAGCTATGACCAGAAGAAAATTGGCATCAGGTGCCCCGATCCTAGGTCGCCGATAACATCCACTTCGACCCCCACAACGCCGATCGACTGGAACACACACGAATTCGGCTTCACCATCAGCTTGGCCAAGTCGATATATGCCAAGCGGGAAAAGGATGTAAGAAAGATGCCTCAGGGGGGTAGACCCAGAGCAAGCCTTGACCCCGACAACAATATTCCCTGAGCTATTTGGCGATAATCCCTCCGAGGAGCCATTGGTCGACCCAAACTTCCTGGATGCAGCCCCCGAGGATGCCAGTCCCTAAATGAAGCCCTGTGAGAATCAGTTTTCTATAGTTTTTGTTGAATTTGTAACTTCGTTTTATTTTTTGTTTATGCAAGTGACAGCCAGACCCGAGGAGGTCGGAGAATGTTCCCGTTGAAAAATCCAAAGGGCAAAGGCCTAATTTTTGTACTCTATCGACCCTCGAGTCGATTAGTTTAATTAATGGAAGTCTTTTTAGTGTTTTCGACTTTATTCCGGATTATTTGAATTAGCACATTCAGATTTTGTATATGTTCAAATACAAGTTGTGGGCCGAAGCTACAATTTACTTTGTCCAAGTTATTAAAGTACCCACTAGTTTGAGCTGTGACAGATTCGACCTATTTAACCCGACAATGGATATGATAGATGAATCATTGAGATGAACTTTATGGAATGATAACAATCGAGTGAAACCTTTACAATTTTTGCATAAATTTACCCATAGAATCTTCGCAAGTTGTGGGCATTCCAAGATAGAAGTACTGGGTCGCCATTCATTTCTTCGAGGTGATATGCGTGATTCTTCCCAATTTTGTCAATTCAGTACGGGCCATCCCAGTTAGGATCGAGTTTCCCAACGTGCTTGGTGATGTCCACTCACTTCAAGACTAAATCTCCGACTTGAAATTGCCCAGACAAAACCTTCGTGTTATAGCTTCGAGCGACAGAGGCTCTATATTGTTGCATCCGACGAAATCCTTGCTCTCTTTTTTCTTCAATTGTATCTAACTCGAACTGTTTATTTTCGTTGTTTCGATCTAGTTGGTAATGAGATACTCGAGCTGTCTGATGTATCAACTCGGAGGGTATAACGGTCATCGAGAAGGGAGTCTCCCCGGTGGCGGTTCGAGGTGTTGTCCGATATGCCCAAAGCACCCTGTCGAGCTCTTCTGCCCAAGCCCCTTTTTTTGCGTCAAGCCGGGTCTTCAAATTCTGAACTATGATCCGGTTGGTGACCACGGTTTAGCCGTTAGCCTGAGGGTGCCCGACTAAGGTGAATCTTAGGCTAATTCCCATGTGGGCACAATACTTCTTAAAGGGCTCACTTCTGAATTGAGGGTCATTATAGCAGATTAGGACCCTCGGAACTCCAAATCGGCAGATGAGGTTCTTCCACAAAAACCTTATCATAACTTGAAATGTGATCTTAGGAACAGATGTCGCCTCGAACTATTTCGAAAAGTACTCGACACACACGATGGCGACTTGATGTTGTCTTGGGACCAATGGGAAAGGCCCTACTATGTCGATTCCCTATTGGTCAAAAGGCCATGCGATGTCGATCGGTATCATGTTTCTCGGATGCTGATGGATGATATTTGCATGCCTCTGACAATTTGGGCATCTTTTGACGAAACTTATCGAGTCCCTGACTATGGTCGGCCAACAGTATCCGGTTCGGGAAATTTTCTTGGCCAGGGACTTGCCTCCTGCATGGTTGCCGGGGATTTCCTCGATAACTTACTTGGCTTAGGAGGGTCAAAGATACCTCTTGGCCGGCTCTCGATACGACCTATTAAACAAGTTTCCATCTGGGTCGAGCAAATATCTGGATGATCTAGCCATGAGCCCACGTCTTTCTGCCTGTTTTCGGGGATGACTCGGTCTCGTAAGAACAGAACTAACTTATCAAGCCAACAAGGCTCCGCAGGGTCGATGCTGAACATGCTCTCTGCAGTGGCATCGATCGACCTGTTGGAGTTCGTAAAAAAGGTGATCGATCTGTCCCTTGTTCCTCTTAAACCATTCGCCACTTTCGACAACATATCCGCCCTTTCATTTTCTTCTCGAGGAACCTGCTCAATCTTGAAGCTTTTGAATTCTTCGGCCAAAGACATGACTTTTGCCAAGTACTTTACCATCATCTCCTCTCTGGCCTCATACGTCCCCTGGACCTGACTTGCCACGAGCTACGTGTCGGTGAAGGCCGTCAAATTTTCGATCCCCTGGTCCTTAGTAATTTTCATTCCTGTTATGAGGGATTCGTACTCGACCTCATTGTTAGTAGCCGGGAATCCAGACAGATGGCAAAGTCGAGCTCCTCTCCATCAGGATTTCGAAGGTAGACTCCCGCACCCCCCCTCCAAGAGGTGGTCGATGAGCAGTCGACTGAAAGAATCCAGTAGCCCACATCGTTCGCAATCGGAGGTGCATCTTTCTCGACCAGGAAGTCAGCTAGTACCTGTTCCTGGTAGGCTAGTCGAGGTTGGTATGATAAATCGAACTGTCTCAACTCGACCACCCACTTTACCAACTGGCCGGACACATCCGGCCTCTCTAACACTTGCCGCAGCGGTTGGTCGGTGAGGATGGTAATTGAATATGCTTGGAAGTAGGGCTTCAATTTTCGAGCAGTGTGCACCAGGGCTAAGGCGAATTTTCGATCACGAGATATCGAGTCTCTGCTCCATGCAATACTTTGCTTACATAGTACACCGGCCTGTGTTTCCTCTCTCTGATGGCTACTAGAACTGAGCTGATAGCTTCGCTCGAGATGGCCAAGTAAAGATATAGTCTCTCTCCCAGTTCAGGTTTACCCAGCAATGGAGGCGACTCGAGGTACTTTTAAGATCCTCGAATGCCTATTCGCACTCTTCCGTCCAATTAAACTCTTTAATATTCCTTAAAATTTTGAAGAAGAGGAGGCTCTTTTCCGCCGATTGGGAGATAAATCGATTAAGTGATACTATTCGACCGACCAGGCATTGTACCTCTCAAATAGTTTTTGGCCTTGAGATATATCAGATAGCCTTAATCTTTTCGGGGTTCGCCTCAATACCCCTTCGACTTACCATATATCCGAGAAACTTGCCTCCTTCGACGCTAAAGGTGCACTTGTTAAGGTTAAGCTTCAGGTGATATTTCCTCAGGAGGTTGAAAGCCCGACCCAGATCCTCGAGATGGTCACACGATTTTTTGTTTCGAACGATCATGTCATCGACGTAGACCTCCATGGTTTTTCCAATTTCGCTCTAGAAAACTTGATTCACCAATCTTTGGTATGTAGCCCCCGCGTTCTTAAGTCCGAAGGGCATCACTTTGAAGCAATAGATGCCTTTCACCACAATGAAAGCAGTTTTCTTCTTGTCCTCGGGTCCATGAAGATCTGATAATACCCCTGGAATGCATCCATCATACTCATTAGTTCGCAATCAGCTGTCGAGTCGACTAGCTGGTCGATTCGATGTAGCGGATATGAGTCCTTGGGGCATGCCTTGTTGAGGTCGGTGAAATCGTTACACATTCTCCATTTTTCCCCAGTTTGGCCACTAAAACTACGTTGCAAAGCCAATCTACGTACTTTGTTGGGGTGATGTAACCTGTATCAAGCAATTTTTTAACTTCGGCCTCGATGATCTCGTTTTTCGCCACACTTTGATTCCTTAGTTTCTGCTTGATAGGCTTGAACGTCAGGTCGACATTTAAGTGGTGCATTATGACACTTGGGTTGACTCCTATTAAATCGGAAGCACTCCAAGCAAAAATTTACGCATTCTCTTACAAGAACTGGATCAACATGCATTGCTCTATCTCCTTCCCGGGTCGAGGCACGCCCACGTGCATGATTTTTTTCGCCTGCCCGGGGACCGGTTCTACTTTCTCGGTTTTGCTCGAGGCCTCAACCAGGCTATCAGCCACTTTCCTTCTCTTTGCCGTGAGTTTGGAGGTGATCTTGTGAGACCTTTCGGGGTCCTGAATATCTTTACCGATTAAATCTTCCTCATCGAAATTTGGGATCTATAAGACCTGGACCACGCTCTTATTAGGGAGTTTCACGTTTTCCATTGAGATTGAGTAGCATGACTAGGCCATGGGTATATCGCACCTGAGTTCCCCAGTGTCATGTGGGGTAGGAAGCTTAATCATTTGATGATAGGTCGAGATAATGGCTCGGAAGTCGATCAGCCCAGGTCGACCGAAAATTATATTGTAAGTTGAGGGTTGTTCGACCACGAGGTATTCAATTTCCATAGTCGCCCTCTTAGGGAGTGTTCCCATGGAGGTGACTAGGTAGACCTGGCCTTTGGGGTACACCTCGGCCCCTCCGAAGCCTGTGAGTGGGGTTTTAATCGGTTCAAGTCTTAAACTTTTAGCCAGATTCATTTTAACAAAAGTAGAGTAAAAGATAATATTGATCGAGCTTCCATTATCAACAAGGGTCTTGGATACAGCGAAGTTGGCTACCTCTAATGTGACCACCATCGGACAACTAGGCTCATCGCCTTCCCGTGGTGGCCCATTGACCAGATCCCTATCGCTAAAAGTCACCTCCGCGTCGATCCAACCGCCCTTCGTCCCTTGCTCGACCTACATCACTTCCTTCGGCACGAAATAATTCCTCTAGGCCTCTCTCTGGGTACGCTTCGGCGGTCTTCATGTCTCCTCCAGACGGCCCTCCGGCGATCATGTCGATTCGACCGAAGCAAGGGAGGTTGTGGGCATCCCTCTCAGTCGGCTGTTTAGCTTCTTTGTACCGGGGTGGGCTCCTTTCCTCTGCTCGGCGGGCAAGCTCATCGAGTTTCTTGACGAACTCTTGAAGCTGGCCACCCTGGATCAGACGCTCGACCTCATCTCTTAGAGCGAAACATTCGGATGTATTGTGGCCGGTCTGTCGGTGGAAGTGATAATATTTTCCCGAGTCTCTCGTTTTCTGCGTCTCCTTGATCGGCTTGGGGTTCTTGAATAACGTTTTGTTGGAGACATTGTGTATCTCTTCGATCGGCCGGTTGAGGGGGGTGTAGTGCTTCGTCATGCTGCTCCCGGAGCCCTGGTCGACACGACCCTTATTGTCTCTCCTCGATTCATTCCTCTGGGGTGGGAAAACCTCAGTTTTCTTCCCCGGGCCGCTCCTTTGTGCCTTTCTACTTCTTCCACCCGCATCCAATCTCCAGATATCTCGAGTAGCTTAGAGATCGAGTCAGGGTTCTTTCGAACGATGTGTCGGGCACATTCTTTATCATGAAGAGTTGTATGGAGGGTCGGAATCAACATGTCAATGCTAGGCGCTTGGACTTGGACTGCTGCTAAGGAGAATCGAGTGAAAAAATCCCTAAGTGTTTCGTCCTCCTTCTGCACAATGTTGTAGAGGTAGGTTGTGGGGAGCTTGTCGCATTTAACCGATGAGAAATGGGCTATGAAGCGATTGACAAGCTCATCGTACGTCTTGATACATCTCGGGGTCAGCCTTGAGAACCAGTCCTGGGCAGCCTCTACAAGGGTGGTGGCGAAAATCTTGGCTCGGACATCGGGGGAATGGCCGAACATACTTATCTCGATCTCGAATCAATTGACATGCCTTTCAGGATCAGTGGTACCGTTGTAGGTCGGGAGGTTGGTCGGCATCTTATCAGCAACCATTGCCTCGATTATCTCCTCGCAAAAGGGGGATCGGGCCTCGCGGGTACTCCTGTACCTTCGGGTTGGCGGCCGGACCAGCTGCTGAGGAGCATTGGGTTGGTACTATGGTGGTCGAGGCTCGCGACCCTGTCGGGACGGCGGAGGATCGTAATAGGACTCCTCCTCATCTTGCACGTTGATAATAGGAGGCTCCCGACGCTGTGGGCGCTCAAGGGGGCCTCCGGCATACCGCGGGGGAAGTCTGTTGCATGGAGGCAATCTGTTTCGGAGGTCGTCTTTGCCGACTTCAAAGCCTCGATTTGACAACTAGGGGCTTTAGGGTCGACCCTAGCCCCCAGTCGATCAAGGACACCAGAATTCCTATGCTCTCTCTCTCTCTCTCTTTTCCCCCGTCCAGGGACGTTCCCCAGGATTCACTAGTCGTCCCTGCAGTATGGGCGGCACCCTGCCCCTCGCCCCGTCTCTTGGAATGCGGGGCGTCGATCTCCTTTTCATTTTTCCCGGCAGGCCTCTTATCTCAACTTCGGCCCGACTCTGCCTCTTGTTCTTGAGGTAAAACCTCGGTGCGTTGCGATCCTTGACCTGCCCCTTGCCACTGGGTTGTTGGGAATAGTGCCCTAGAAAGCTTGTATGCTTTGGGACTTCCCCTATATCATAGACAATCTTTGAATAATATACGAATGATTATAATCACAGGCGAACACTTCTTATGTGTCAATACGTGTTTTGTGTGTTTCCATTACGTGTGCATGTCTAGAACTCCCCTAATCCGACGAGGCCTTTAAGATCTTTGTCATTATGGGAATGACACATGAAACAAGTTCTTAACTCCATAGGCGAGGATTAGAAACTTCTCCAAGTCAATGAGGCCGACAGACAGTGGGAGTGTCGACTTTGCCTCTGTTGAGACTTGCTTGTGTAGTTGTGTCCTTAAGAAGGATCATCCTGTTTCATGGGGTGTAAAATACATAAGTTGATGCGTACACAATACACAAGGGTGTTTGTTGTAAGGACAAGTTCACTGAGAGTGCCCCACGTGAGAAGATTCCTAAATGGGAAAGGACGTTACTAGAACTTCCAGATTAGGGAATATCTCACATGTCAATGACGTGAGAAATTAATCCTTAGACTTGAGATTCCACATTGTCTGATATGAGCTAACTCTGTAATCTTTCATATAGGCCCAAAAGGGTGTCGCCATATAGACACCTGAACCACGACCTATGTTGGGATTACACAAGTGGCATATGAGAATTGTTGAAATCAATAAAGGACCTACACTTGTTGTAGGCAAGATGATCTCTTATTACACAAGTCATTCATGATTCCATCCTAAAATCCTCACGCAAGGTGGTTAGATCAAGACATCAAGAAAATTGGGTTTTCTTGGATTGAGATCAAATGGAATATGAAGGGAACTTTGTTTTAAGATTAAGATTAGTAGGGCTCTCCATAGGAGGATCGTATCCCACATAATGTCATTGACTGAAAGGTTCTTTCGAATATACATTCACATTTCGGGTAGGGGTCACACACCTGTTGCTAGACTATGGTCGTGTGATCTGTGAGGTAATTAATTAATAAAGTGTATTAATTAATTAGGCTCACTGCTAACTGAAATTGAACCTAGAGGGTCACACACAAATGCCGGGTTCAAAGGGTATTATAGAAAGATCAAGTAAATGATCAAAACGAGACCACAGTGTAAAGTACACGTGTGGATCGAGAGCATTGTTTGGGACGTGTGATCCATTTGAGAAATTGGATCATGTGTTAATTAATTAGAGAATTAATTATCAAGCCCAAATATAATTAATTAGTGAATTAATTATAAAGCCAAGATATAATTAATTGAAGAATTAATTTTAGCCCGTTAGAATTAATTAGTGAATTAATTCTAAAGTCCTTGACATAGTTAATTGGAGAATTAATTCTAAGTATTTAATTATTTAGTTGCTCTAATTTGATTAGAATAAATAAATAAATAAATATCTTCTATTTTATTATTCTAATAAAGTATTAATTCTAATATTATTAGGATAAGATATTTAATTATTACTAGAATAATTAAATATTTCTAAATTGGTTAGGAGCTCTTTTTCTATAAAATAAATATTTTATTTTAGATAAGAAATTATTTTACTTGGAGAGAAAGAAAGAATAGGAGAAAAGTCAAAGTAGGAGACCACTTCCTACATGGTATTAGGGTTTCGAACCCTACCTACAAAAAAGGCAAGGGGCTCGATTTTTTAGCCTTACACGTGATTTGAGATCATGTCCAAACTTCATGGAATTTTGGGGATAATTCTCTTGTTCTCTTTTCTCGTTTCTGTTTCTTTAATACGCATGTTATAGTACTAGCATACTCACTAACATGATTTGAATCTAGGTTGGTGTAGATTAATACTCTAGAGGATTTCTACTTTGGAATCTCGAAGAAAGAATCAAGAAACGGGGATATTCATGCCGCTTGAAGAACGTTTGAGGGCGGCTCAAAATGTTTCAAGAAAGCTTCAATTATTGTAAGTTTCTTGATATCCTTTAAGTTTTGAAATGAACATTGCAAGATCACGATCCCTTTTGGAAAAAATTTTAAATTTCCGCTGCTTTAACTCTGTTGTTTTCCAACATGGGCTGGACCAGGTGGTGGGGGCGAGCCACAGTAATCCGGATGGTAATAGGCAGGTAGCGGCGGATACCCCAAGTGGGGAGGGGGAGAGGGGATACTCGTAATAGTGCAAGTACTACCCGGGAGAGGGAGCGGCAGGGCTGGCTCGAGGTTTCTCCGGGAATATAAGAGCCCAGCCCTCTGCTGTGGCAGCAATCGCCTCGGCCTGACATTGTTCCAGGTAAGCATGTAAGTTAGGGGCCGAGTCTGGGCGTTGCTGGGGCCATCCCCGCCCGAGGCGGTGGTGATCTCCTGTCCATCAGCTCCAAATACTCTATGGCTGCGGAGTTCCATCCTTGCTAGACTTTTGTTCGAGTTTTCCCACAGTCGGTGCCAAAATGATCAAGTCGAATTCCGTCCGCTAACGTGGTCGGGTCGAATCCAATGGATCACTTAGAATTTGTATTTGAGGGATGTGCTTTAAGGAGAATGGAACTGCAAGATGTAAATGAAACGTAAGCTAAAGGCCGACTATGGACATGAGGGGTTTTACCCTATGTTGGCGCTCTGACGCTCAAGTCAGTCTCGAGTTACGGAGAGGAGATCGGGCAGACTTGAAGTGCAATTAATGAGCTTACCAAATGACATTTATGAGGAGGTATTTATACCCTTGAGGCTAATGATGATCCTGAGTACTTTCTGCAGGTGCATTTAATGCTTCCAGGTACAGTACACAAGTATTTACTGCTGGTGGCGGCTGGGGGGACCCATTATGTACAGGAGCCGATAGTTATCTCTAATCGGGCAAATGATGCATCGACCTATTTCCCCGCAAGTCGGTTAAATGTCGACTTAGCTTCAGGAGGTCGAGTCACCTTCGACCAAACCATTTTTCTTGGTTCGGCTTTCCATAAGTCCGATAGACTTCCATGACCTAGGTCGGTGGGCCCCATGCTGACTCACCTGCCACGTGTTGAGTTATCAGGGATCCAGGTGTTGGGTCGGAACTGGCCCACGTCAATATATAATTTTTTATTATTTTTATCGGTAACAATGATTTTTAATTGTTTTAGAGAGAATATATATCTTTTCAAAAAAAGTTACAATATATATATATATATATATATATATATATGTTATAACTCTACCAAAACTATAATAATATTATTTCTCAACCATAATATAATTTATAATAATTTTTAATTATTTTAAGAGCAAATTGCATTTTTAGTCTCATACTAATGGATCATTATCACTTTTAGTCACATGTTTTTCAAAAGTGGTTTTTTTTGTCCCATAGTAATTTTTTTTTGTCAATTTAAGGACTTCCGTCAAATAATTGACGGAAGTCACTGTTCATCCGTCAAAATGATGAACAGTGACTTCTGTCAACTGATGAACAGTGATTTAAATTTAACGGATGAACAGTGACTTCTGTCAATTATTTGACGGAAGTCCTCAAATTGACAAAAAAAAAATTACTACCGGACTAAAAAAATCACTTTTGAAAAACATGGGACCAAAAGTTATAATGGCCCATTAATATAGGACCAAAAATGTATTTTGCTCTTATTTTAAATATAATCTAATTATAATAATGTCGTGCATCGCACAGGTCGAATACTAATTGAATAATATAAGATGAGTTAATTGTATTTTTAGTCATATAAATAACTTATCTAATAATCAATGTGCTTTAATTGTCCAGCAAACTTTGTTGCAATTGTCTCGCTTAAATATGAAATTTCTAAATTTTCTTCAGGAAATTCCCGAAAAATCCCCATATGGGAACTCAAATTCCTCTTTACTTTCCACTTTCAAAAAAGTTCCTTTGAACTCCCCAGATGAAAATCAAAGTTCCTCTTTACTCCCCGTTTTTTTGAAAGGTTGTATAAAAATTCAAGAATCCCGTACCCGAACCCCGAAATCACGTACTTAAATGCCCAAATGATGTATTTGGGCAAATACATCATTTGGGCATTTAAGTACGTGATTTCGGGGTTCGGGTACGGGATTCTTGAATTTTTATACAACCATGGGGAGTTAAAGGGAATTTGGTCTGTCATCTAGCGAGCAAATGGGAACTTTTTTAAAAATGGGGAGTTAAAGGGAATTTTTTCAACTTTTAGGTACTATTCATAGAAAACCCCAATTTTCTTTATATGATAAATTAAATAAAAGCGATTAATTTGTAATTCTTAAGTTAAACTAATGGAAGCAAATTATCTTAAAATTTATGTTATTAGACTGAAAAGGCGAGATAGAGAAGTTACTCGGCAGGACAGCTGGTCATGTTTGGGCAAGAAGATGAGATCAATTGGATCATCTTCGACGAAGTTTGGCTTGTTTAATCGAAGACCATTAGATTTCAGATACAAATAATTGCAGTTTGGCTCCAAAATGTGTCGGATGTTGATTGCATCAATGCACTGCATTTAATAACTATGTGGATAAGTGGGTGAACTGTCATGACTTAGTCAATTGATGGGACATTTAAATGGAGAAAAAAAAAATGAAATTACCTTGCCGACAAGTTGAAGAGCTGAACGGCACCCAACATTATTGGGATCTGGATTGAGGTACTTCCCCTTACAGCTGTTTTTCGCCAGCTAAAATTTATAATTTCATCTAATATTAGAGAGAGTAAAATAAGTACATGAGTTTTTACTTTTTATATTTCAATGAAAAGTACCTCGAAATATTCATTTGGTATGAGCGCCATTCCGTGAGCATAGGGAATTCTTTCGTTAATATCGGCATTTGGTTCTCTCCATGCATTACCGAGGATATAACCTGGGAAATGGCTATCAGTACATCAAAATATTCCTGAAAGATTACAACTCAAAGTTAAGTAAGAACATTATTTACTTGGAGGTGCACCCGTGGCTCGAGTCCTGCTTCATTTCCTGGAATATCATATATGAAACCACTCTTTTTAATTTACTGAGGAAATAACTGTAATAATCCAAAGATAATTTATCAAATGCCTTAAATCTTACCTTTTACTATTTCCAGAGCTACCATTGGCACAATTTTGCCTCCATAAGAGTCTCCACCAAGATACACAGGATTCTTCAAAAACTTTGGGTGATCCAACAACCACTGAAATGATATTTAACCCAGTTGTTGAACTAAAATTAGGGATGATTATAAATAGTACCCCATAGTTTGATCCAGCTACGACAAAGAAAAAATCTTCTAATTGATATATTACGAAGAACACCCTTGAAAATTATAAATAACACACTGTCGGGGTGCTTTTTCTGTATTAGACTAGTCGTTGTTAGGGGGATATTCGTAACTATCCCATAAAACTAAGAGCATATCTTTCTGCTCCCTTTCATTCTAGTCTAAGTTTACCTTTCTCAGGAACAAGTGATCGTAGTTTGTTTTTTTAGTGTCGGAGTTGATGTAACCTTGTGCCGTGGCTGCATAGGAGAATCCAGTACCAGCAGGGGAGTCTAAGAATATAATATTAGCAAGCTGGAACATAAAATACATGTCTTGTCATCGAATTATTACAAAGCATAAAAGGAGACATTGGAAATTATGCATGGAAGAAGAGCAGTTTCCGGACCTTATTATATGAATATGGATTTATAACGAAGGAAGGTAAGCTTCCATCAAAAGCTGCTATATCAAAAGCCAATGGACCTACACATTATCAAAGTAGCTTAAGCACAACTTTTTGTGAAATTTTCAACCGGAGAGAGAGAGAGTGACAGAAAGCCACCAATTTGATAAACGAGGCTGGAAAAACCAGAGCAGCCGGGTCCGCCGGGGATCCACAGCAGCAGAGGATCCGTCTCCGGGTTCTTCTCCGATTCCAAGAAGTAATAAAACAACTGCAGTTCATCATCGTTTTCTCCCACACCAATGTACCTACTCATTACAACAGTTATATAAGATACACGCACTAAATTCCCAAGAAAATACCACGTACATTATGAAATATAAGTAAACATCCAAGTTACAAATGGGGATAATCGAAAAATCAGCAACAATCCTTCTCGGAGAAAAAAGAAGAAGAAAGAAATCCAACCCAGTTTCTAGCTTGAAAGGTAGAGGTCCGGGATAGCCAGGGACAGTCTTGATAATCGAGTGGGAACTTGCAGTGTTCATGAATACAAGAACAAGAAACGAAACAACCGAATGGCACCAAATAAGTTTCATCTCTCCCGCCATTAATCTTTCTTCAATTGGTTAATCTCTTGAGATTTACACAAGTGTGACTCAAAATATATAGCCTGCGGGCGTCAAATAATGATCATATCCAGATTGGAGGCAACATCAGTGGGTGACATTGAACGTACCCTTTATTGATCAGAAAAGTTAAAAAAGTACTGAATTCCATATTGCTGGATTTTACTATAATTTTGGACAATAATTGATTCCTACGCTTAGAGTGGGGTTATTTTCTGATTGGCAAAATATATATATTATATAGATGGAGATATCTTTATTTAGGGGTAACTATATATTAGTCAAATATTCCACGATTGTGTACCTATATAAGAGTAAATTTGAAGTTAAAAGGTCGTTGACAAACATTTTCTGACTTATAAATGGTTCCGTCACACGTGAGATGAATAATGATGGTAGTAATTTGGACAATTATCTTGTTATTTATGTATACTAATCACGGGCTAAACTGTCTACAGAATACACTTATTTTAAAGTTTGATTATTGCATTCACATCCTTCATTAATTGTGAAATTACCTCTTCATCCCTCACTTTTTGAACTTATAAATAACCCCCTATAGTTATACACTACTTATACTTAAAAGTTAAAACATTAAAATGTTAAGTCCTAGCGGAAGAACTGGCCGCATCAATTCAAATGCCAGCCTTCAATTCATTAATTTAAGGGCCCATCTCACTTTGTTAATTGGATCAAGCCCGTTTATGGTTATGTTTTATTGTGGACTTGGGCCTAAGATCTATAGTACCATCCCCCGTGGTTGGTTTTTGATAGGGCTATAAACGGGTCGGATTTGAACTTAATTTGAACTTAAAAATCCTAATCTAAATTCAACAACAAAATTTGATAACTTGATCAGATTCAACCCAACCCAATTAGCAATAAATTGTAATTTTTTAAAAATAAATATAAAAAGAAAACATAATATACGTTATTTATTTATTATTTTAACTTATATTTATTTAGAATATGTTAATTTAAAATTATCAGATTCTGATTAGGCTCCGAGCCATAAACATCCCTAGTCATAGGTGCTATTAATCTCGATTGTATATGTATATCTAAATCGTGTTTTCACTTCTAATGCAAAGATATTTCTAAAAATATCATTTTATCGTGTCATGTTTGAACATCGTATTAGATACTTCTTAATTGAAAATTTTGAAATATTATATAACCAGTACAAGCCAAAATGCCTGGTCAAAAAAAGAAAAAAAATTGAATTTTTTTTTAAAAAAATTATGTTGTCATATCCGTATCGTATGGTTTTTATATAACTATATTTGTATTTATACATTATCGATTTGAAATACTCACCAAAGTGATAAAGAAAAGGTAAACATAGTTGTTGTTCGCGGACTTGTTCAAACGATGAAGACGTGCAAACACAAGCCCTCTTCAACACTTTCCACATCTCTTTGTTAAATGTACTTTCTTGAGGTACCCATAGTACTATAAATCTATAATGCGTAATCTAATTAAGTTTGACTTTAAAAATTAATAAATAAAATTTTATATGCGTACGCGATTGTATGATGGTTGCGCAGTCCTGCTGACTATGGAATACAATTGCTAGTCGTAATTCACACCCAACTAGGCACTAGCAATACCCCAAAAGAATTAAAATAACATTTTCAACCATTCTTTAATTTTATTACTGAAACTTGTTTTCTTTTTAACTTTCCTTTTTTCCCGGTTGACCCTGATTATTCCATTTGTTATGTGTTGTGTTGTACGGAAACGGATACGGTGACACGGATATAATATGATGATATGGGCATAATTTTTTTTAAAATTTTGGAACACGACACAGCTCCAACGCGGTTATATTTTATATAAATAAAAATATTTTTTTATGTAGATAAAAATATTTTATATTATTGGAAATATAAAACGAGTCGTCTATGGGGATGATCCAAAACGAGTCGTCCTGCTGACTATGGAATACAATTGCTAGTCGTAATTCGCACCCAACTAGGCACTAGCAGTACCCCAAAAGAATTAAAATAAAATTTTCAACCATTCTTTAATTTTATTACTGAAACTTGTTTTCTTTTTAACTTTCCTTTTTTCCCGGTTGACCCTGATTATTCCATTTGTTATGTGTTGTGTTGTACGGAAACGGATACGGTGACACGGATATAATAAGATGATATGGGTATAATTTTTTTTTAAAATTTTGGAACACGACACAGCTCCAACGCGGTTATATTTTATATAAATAAAAATATTTTTTTATGTAGATAAAAATATTTTATATTGTTGGAAATATAAAACGAGTCGTCCATGGGGATGACCCAAAACTCATATTAAGAAAATGGTTGGCGGAAGAGTTTAAGTTTGAATAGGAAGTTATTCAATTTCCGTTAAATAAATAGAGAGAAACTCTCTCCTTAAGAAAAAAATACTCACACACAGGCGATAAAGAAATCTCTATGAGAAATAGAATTCTGGCGAAATCTCTAAGAGAGAAATAGAATTCTAGCGAAAAAGTTTGACGAAATTGAAGAGTGTGGATTCTCAATCGATATGTATCCAAATATCGAGCACTCAAGTCGTGGAGCATAAGTTTTGTTTATTCCAAGCAAACTTGGACCGCTTGTACGTGAAGAGTTGAAGTTAAAACATTTGTGAATCATCTCAAACGATCCGTAAAGTTTAAGATATGTTTGAAAATTTTTCTATTCCGCTTTATAAGTTTAAATCTTCATATATAAAAATTAAAATATTTTATAAGTATAATCTATTTAACATAAATATTTATAAAAATATGTAATATTAAAAATTCAAATAAGTTTCGTTATTTCAATTTTTTCTCCAAAAAATTCTAAAAATATTTAAAAAGGTATAAAAAACTTTACATAATTATAAATTTTCCCCCGTCATGTTCAATCCATGTCGGATACTTCATCCTAACCTGTCATTTCAGTTGTGTCCGATACGTATTGGAACCGTGTTCGAAGTGTCTCCATATCCAATACGTGTCGGACACTGCACGAGACAAATTTTGGTCGTGTCCTAGCCTTCCAGGTTATGGGTTCAATTCAAATCCAATTGTTAAGATCTTCACAACATTTTTAGATAAATTAATATAGACCTATATGTCAAGCTGTTAACTATACCTTGCTAAAAGAAATTTATCTGCTTATATTTATATGTCATTCTCAATTTTAAAAACAATGAATTTAAGGGTAGTCATTAATTGTGGAATCACATATTACTAGGTGGTATAGTTTAGCAATTCGATACTATATTAGTTGAACTATATGTCTCATGTTTAAGTATTTTAGTATGTAACTATCATTAATAAAGAGAGCTTTACATCTTAATGGTTCGAACGGTTTCGATCCGTATAAATAAGTTATAGAGAAAAAAAATAATTGTGGAACCAGACATTTTAGGCGTAAACCAATATCTATATTGACATTTTACATTAAGTAATAAAAATATAATACGGGTCATAAATCTCTTTACAAATATTATTATACTCACCGTTTTGGTAAGAAGAATTAATATTCATAAAGTAACGTGTTGTTGTCATGGCTGATGGCTCCATTCCTCTGTAATATACTAATGTCATTCGTTGATGATATATTGGTCGTCCAGGCAATAGTTAAAGGAAAACTTACATTCATCGCCCCTTAAATTTGATATATTGTACATTAATTTACCTTAGTTTAAAAATTAAGAAAACATGTTACATAAAGTCTCATCAAACATGAAAAAACTTAAAATTTTTTGTAAATATCACAAAAAAAAAAAAAAAAAAAAAAAAAAAGGTTTTGACAACCCTATCAAGATTCAAAATCTTTAACTTTTAGACCGATAGACAAGATCAAGCCTTTTGGATCGCAAGCATAAGTAGAATACGACGGAAGTTTTATATCAGCATAAGATTTTCAATTTCTTTCTATCTTTAGTTTTTAGGTAAATTCTAAAAAAGATAAATTAACTTATATTACACCCAATATTTAGATGTGAACCGCACCAAAATAAAATATGAAAATTAAATGATTATAATTAGACGGTGCTTATAATATTAAGTACTTACTTTGTCCATTGCTGTCTAATGTGTATTATGTCTATGTGTCTTTTGAGAAACTATTGCTCGTGGTTTGAAATTGGACCTTGTCGCATCACAAAGTCTAACAGAATAAAAATGAAAACAACAATTAACATGGTGATCAATTTGGCCAAGTCCAGCAATTGAGGGACAGTTTACTTTTACAATATTACTTAAACCAATAAAAATAACTTATATCTTAATTAATTTATTGAATTAATAACTAGGCCACGCATCTTTAGTCAACTATATATATATATATATATATATATATATATATATATATATACATGTGAAGTGAGATATATCATCACTTAGATGGACTTGATCGACACTCGATGAAGTTTTGATTCTTCAATTATTAATGATATTGTCACTATTATAATTGAATTGATAGTCAAACAATAATGATTGGTCGTTTTTGTTAATATATTGTCCACTATTATAATTGAAATCGACATTCTATGTGAAAGTTTGAAAAAGAATCGTCCTCCTAGCTCGAGGCTGCCATATGCCCCTTCTAGATTTAATTATTCAAGAAAGGAAATGACATGTATAAGCTTTTTGTTCGGGACAGGAGGTTTACCGTCGACTATAATGATAAATCTTTCTACTCAAATGATACGTATTTTATGGGATGATGTAAACCAGTCTCATATTAATAAAATACTAAACCATGTTATATTTTGATAATATTTGACAATTCTCATATCATTAGCTAATTTTAAGGTAAGTTAGGTTAAACACATATTTTAATATAGTATCAGAGCAAGTTATATTTACATTTAAATTTCACGTTTTCGAATTGAACCCCATAATTTGGGTTTAAGCATAAGAGGTGTGTGTTGATATATAGCCTATAGGTCATTGCTCAAGAGAAAATCAATTCAACCAATATCTATTGATATATCTAATGATGTCTAATTATATTTAGCAAGCGATTTAATGAACTAAATTTATAGACATTTAGCTATAGTAAATTGACGCTAATGATCTATATATCATCTATGGATATGAAAAACTTAATTTTAGAATAGTATGTATAACAACTTTGGACTTTTCGACTCATAACTTAATGATTAATTTTAATTTAGCAATTCTTTATTAGTGTGTGTTAGTTTAATTGACTTAATCATTTGTATTAATTTAAAGCCAAATCATAATATTTTAGGGATAAGTTGAAAAATCTCTGTCACGTTCGTTACCTTGAGGAAATCATGTGTCGGCACAAAAAGGGTTTAGTTCAACTTTCATCAAGCAAAAGTGTTCCAATCATATGTAACATATATTAATATATTTTTTCCCACCGAAAAAACTTATATATATATATATATATATATATATATATATATATATATATATATATATATATAAATGAACTATCTCCGGCCATTTTGTTCATAGAAAATTTGTAACTCACGTCCGATTCGATGGACTCACAATTAATTAATTAATTATATGATAAGAACAATAAATTTATTATTCAATGGTAACTCTTTAATTTCTAATATTTTCAAAAATCCTAAAAGTGTAAAATTTGAGTTTTTTGTTATGTTGGTTTGATCGAGTCGGGTTCGAACTAGTGTTACTCGTCTTTAATTATAATTTCTCCTCATGTACAATGTAATGATTCCTGTTAGAACATGGTAACTAGAAGAAGCAATGGTGTTTGTATTCATGTTTTGTATGTTATACAGAGGAAACGAGAGTGCCAAAGATAAATAGGAAAAAACTCTTAGACCTAGAATCCCTACAAATCTGCTCTAATTAGGGATTACAATCCGTAAGTCAAACTTTCCTTATCTAACACTCCCCCTCAAGTTAAGAGATGGAGTCGCCAATCCTTAACTTGCTCAATGCTGCTTGAAAGATCTGACCGTTGACAGCCTTGGTCAGTATATCTGCAAGCTGGTCTTCTGATCTGACATAGGGAATCGTGACGGTGCCATCCTCCAGTTTTTCTTTTATGAAGTGTCGATCTACTTCCACATGTTTAGTCCTGTCATGTTGGACCGGGTTTTCTGAGATGCTGATCGCGGCTTTGTTATCACACCTAAGAGGACTTGGTCCTCTCACAGTTATGCCAATCTCTGTCATTAACTTTCGCAGCCATATAATCTCAGTTACACCTTTGGCTATGCCCTTGAATTCTGCTTCTGCACTCGACAGAGCTACAACTTTTTGTTTCTTGCTCCTCCACGTTACCACATTTCCTCCTACTAGTGTAACGAACCCCGCAGTGGACCTCCTGTCATTCGGGTTCCCTGCCCAATCAGCATCAGTGTAGGCCTCAATATCCAGATGGCCGTGTCTCCCAAACATGATTCCAACTCCTACAGTACCCTTGAGGTATCTGATGATCCTCACAACAGCCTCCATGTGCTCTTTCTGGGGCCGATGCATGAACTGACTGATTACTCCCACGGCATATGCAATGTCAGGCCTTGTGTGAGAGAGATAGATTAGTTTCCCCACAAGACGCTGGTACTTCTCTTTTTCTGTTGGTTCCCCACTTTCTTCAATCTTGAGCTTGTGGTTCACCTGTATCGGAGTCTCAGCCGCTTTACAATCAAGCATGCCCGTTTCTGCCAACAGATCAAGTGTATACTTCCTTTGAGAGATGAAGATCCCCCTCTTTGACCGTAGTACTTCAATCCCCAAAAAGTACTTCAATCCTCCAAGATCCTTCATTTCGAATTCTCTGAAGAGGTTCTCCCGGAGTTGGTTAATTTCTTCTTCGTCACTTCCCGTAATGATCATGTCATCCACATAGATGATCAAGCACGTGATCAATTCCCCTCGTTTTTTCAGAAACGAAGTGTGGTCGGAGTTACTCTGAGTGTATCCGTGGCGCTGCATTGCAACTGTATACCTTCCGAACCAGGCTCGAGGTGATTGCTTTAGTCCGTACAAAGCTTTCCGGAGCCTACACACTTCACCTTTCCCAAAATCCTCAGTGAACCCTGGAGGGGGTTCCATGTAAACTTCTTCTGATAGATCCCCATGAAGGAATGCATTTTTTACATCGAATTGATGTAGTGGCCATTCCTTATTTGCAGCAACAGAGAGAAGCACTCGGACAGTGTCTAACTTCGCCACCGGAGAGAAGGTCTCCGAATAATCGATCCCGAACGTCTGAGTGTATCCCTTCGCAACTAGTCGGGCCTTGTACCTCTCCACAGAGCCATCTGCTTTATGTTTCACAGTGAACACCCACCTGCAGCCCACCGGTTTCTTCCCTTCTGGCAGACTACATTTTTCCCACGTTTTATTTTTCACCAGGGCATCCATTTCAATTTTCATGGCATTCTCCCACTCTTTGTCTTGTTTAGCTTCCTGAACTGTTCTCGGGATTTGTTCTTTACAGAGATTCCCAAAGAATGTCATAGCCGTTTCTGACACATTCCCCCTGATCATATTGCCTATGGGATACCGAGATGACCGGGATGATCGATCAGGGGAGTATCTATGAGGAGAAACTCCCCTCGTGCTCCTTGGGGGTAAAGTATACCTGTGACCTGTTTCATTCTGATCACTAATATTAGCAGCACCTGTGTTATCACTATGGACAGAAGGATCAACAGATGAGTTTACCTCTGTTACCTCGTTTGGGACATCATACGGGGGATCAATGGGCGTTGTTGTTGTGGTGGTACTGAGGTCTGTATCTGTCTGATCATCTTTTGGAACAAGGTCAGAATAACTAAGCCAGTGCAGTGATTCATTCCGAGTCTCCCCCTGATCACTGGTCTGGCTAGAGAAGTAGTACTCAGATTCCACAAAATCGCAGTCCAGAGTGACCTGGATCCGTTTATTAACTGGGTTATAACACCGGTAACCCTTTTGATTCGGAGCATATCCCACAAACACACATTTGACCGCACAGGGATCGAATTTATTACGTTCTGATTTTGGAACATGTACAAAAACAGTGCATCCAAAGATACGGGGAGGCAAAGTGAGGTGAGGTGGTACTTTGCTTTGAGTTTCTAGCACTGACAGAGGTGTTTTGTGGGCAAGAGTTTTTGTAGGCAATCTGTTTGTGAGGTAAGTTGCAGTGGCCACAGCTTCAGGCCAAAAGTGTTTTGGAACTTGGGATTCCGTCATTATGGATCTGGTCATCTCAAGAATAGTACGGTTCTTCCGTTCTGCAACCCCATTTTGCTTAGGGGTGTTGGGGCACGAGGTTTGGTGAACAATGCCATGTTCCTGGAAATACTGATTCATTTCATGGTTAATATATTCTCGGCCGTTATCTGATCGGAGCACTTTAATTTGATGGTTAAACTGGGTTTGAACCATTTTACAGAAAGCAACAAAAGTATCAAACACCTCAGATTTATGACGGAGAAAGTAAACCCAGGTCATTCTAGAACAATCATCAATAAATAGCACGAAATACCGAAACTGGTTTTGATTGGAACCGGGGCTGGTCCCCAAACATCTAAGTGCACTAAAGAAAACAAAGTCTGAACCCGTGTATTAGTGGGTTTGAAAACTGTTCTATGGCTCTTGGCAGCAAGACAAGTTTGACAAGACAAAGAATTTAACTGATTATTCTGAAAGAGGGTAGGAAATAACATTTTCAGATACCCAAGTGAAGGATGCCCGAGTCTCCGATGCCAAAGCCAAATCTGTGTTGTTGTTGTACCCTTTGACAAGCATGCTCGAGAATGAGTCTCTACTTCATCAACGTAATACAACCCATCTTCCTCAGTACCACGTCCAATGATCTCCTTCGTATGAATGTCCTGTAACAAGCAGAAACGAGGATATATAAGCACCACGCAGTTCAACTCATTTGTAAGATGGCTCAAGGACAATAACTTGCAGGAGAGTGAGGGAACATAAAAGCAGTTTTTTAAGTTCAACTTTGGTGAAACAGATATCGATCCTGCACTTTCAACTACTGCTAGATCACCACTCGCAGTTTGGATATGTGACTTTTCCGGGGTACAAGGGTTTAAAATATCAGACGGATCATATGTCATCGTATCCGTTGCACCACTATCGAAAATCCATCGACTCAATTTATCTGTGTTGGTTTGAGTGTGCAAGGCATAAGGAGAAGTCAACTGTTGAGGTTGACCGTGCATTTGTGAGGTTTCAGTGCCATTTTCAGAATGTTTCAAACAACAGGGGTCACAATGCAATTTATTATTAAAAAGATGCCTTAAATAACTCAGCCTAGGGTTTGGGCCATTACCCCCAAACCCGTTACCTTGTCCGCCTCCTTCTTCCCTCTTCTGATTGTTGCAGGCGGCGACTGCACTTGCCCATCCGATTCCGGCCGTCGCTGTGCCGGAGTCTCCCCGGACGACGCCCACGGCGGCGGCCTCAAAGTGAGACCCACCGTCTGCCACCGCTATGTTGGCGGCGCTATTCCTCCTGTTTCCCCCTTTCGCTGTCTTGCCCGCGACTGTTTTTCGATTCCCTATCCACCAATCCGGATATCCAACTATCTCAAAACACTCTTCTGTGGTATGGTTGGGTTTTCCGCAGTGCCCGCATATGACAGATGATCGGTCTTCGCGTGATGATGACCGGCGGCCGGTGTTTTCTTGGCGTATGGAGCCTTCTGAACGCACCCCACTCCGATTCCCTTTCTCTCTTTTGACTACCAGTCCAGATCCGATTCCATGAGTGTTGTGGTCATCTCCGGTACTGATTGCCGCTTTCAAGATCTGGAGGCGGGCCGCCTCTCTCCGAACGGCTGCATAAGCCGATTCCACTGATGGTTTGGTATCTTGTTTCAGTAAGTCATTCCGAACTGAGTCGAATCTTTCATCTACACCGGTAAGAAACTGATATATTCTCTGTTCTTGGGTGATTTGGTTGAACATTTTAATATCTTCTGGACATTTCATTGGATTCGGTTGTCGACGATCGATAGCCATCCAAATTGATTGTAGCTTGTTCCAGAACTCTTCCAGGCTTTCGTTCCCTTGCTTCTGAGTGTTTGCTCTTCGATGTAGGTCGAAAAGCTGTAAGGGGTCTGCCCCACTGCCGTAGGTGGTCGCGAGACCATCCCACAGAGTTTTCGCAGTTGGGTATTGGAGAACGTTATTGATCAGTCCCGTCTCCATGTTCTGTATTATCCAGGTAAAGACGTTTTGGTCATTCTGCTCCTACTAATCGAATTTTGGATCAGATTCTTCTGGTGCCGGAGGGTTGCCGGTGAGGTGAGATCGACACCCTCTTCCTCCAATGGCCATCTTCATAAGTCTCGCCCAAATCGGGTAATTGTCGCCGTTGAGTTTAATTCCGATCGACAAGTTATCTGACTTGAGCATGGTTGTTTGGGTCTGAGGAACGATGATGAGTTCCTGGTTACTTTCTGTGGATTTTGACATGTTTGATTTTGGTTCGGGTTTGTTGCCGGTTCTAGGCAATTAGGTTTCGGGAAAGGTGTTGGGACGATGATGTTAGGACTGAGTCCCCAGGATTTCAACGCTGCTTTGATACCATTTTAGAACATGGTAACTAGAAGAAGCAATGGTGTTTGTATTCATGTTTTGTATGTTATACAGAGGAAACGAGAGTGCCAAAGATAAATAGGAAAAAACTCTTAGACCTAGAATCCCTACAAATCTGCTCTAGTTAGGGATTACAATCGGTAAGTCAAACTTTCCTTATCTAACAATTCCGATTCTTGATTGTTAATAAAAACTACATTAACGTTGTGCTTAAAGTAATATTTTATATTTATAAGTTATGTTTCTTGGCTATTATTTTGTATGATTTTGTAGGTACTCTTAACTATGTAATATTTAATTAATTCTTATATTTTCTGCATTAAATTCAACATTATTTTGGCGAGAAAAGAAAAGAGGTTCATAATGTTGTTATGTCATAACTTTTTAAATTAAAGGTCGAGATTAAATTATTCATATTCCTTATTCCACAAAAATTTCCTAAATTAAACTAAAAATTTATTTGTTTTCTGGTACTTTTAAATTAAACTAAAAATGAAACTTAAATATCATATTTAAAATTTTAAATTCACTACCGGTTGCAATGCACGGGTTAAAAACTAGTCTTTTATAAGATCGAATTACCCATGTAATCCACTATTTTCGAAATAAATAAGACAAGGTTTATATTAGCATTTTAGGGATCAAGCTGAATAGCTGATTATTTCGATCAAATTAATATATTTAGCATTTCCCTGAAACTTCGTGCTTTCCTAAACCTAGTTAAATAAAATTTCTCCATAAGCTTGGGACTCCATCTCTCTTGTTCAATAATCATAACTTGTACTGACTAGACATTTAATTATTAATAATTATTAAACCAACCACTTAATTACTTATATTCCCCGAATTATAAAATATCAACAACTGTAATTGTTTGACAAATTGAACGAGCCCCAAATTGAAAACTCTCAACCCTACACAAGGAGCAAATTCATCTCATTTAAACAAAACCTCCGAACTCTTGAGAGAACCAAAGATAATAATCCAAATTAAATAAAAGCAATTTATATAACCTATTTATGAGGAATATGGTGTATTTACTAAAAAGTTTATAAATATAAAAATTACAACACGACTCCTGAAATTTTATTTCTGTTGTAGAAACTATCCTTCGATCGGAATAAGAATATTATCATAATTTCTAACATCCAAATATTTTTTGGTAAATCCACCAAACCTTGAGGATAGCTGGTGTAAATTAATTAATCCCCCCCAAAAATAAACTCAACTATTTCATCTAACGCGTTGTGAGTCCAATGAGCTATAAATAGTCCTCCCCATGCAACAATCTTCTCCATCAACTCCATCTCAAAGCAAAAATTCCACTATTGTTAGTGTATACTAAAAATCAATCAATGGAGTATCACATCAAAACCCTAAACTCTCTTCTTGCTCTCACAGCCATACTATCCCTCTTGCTAATTGCTAGCACACCATGTGAAGCTCAACTATCCACAGCATACTACAGAAGATCATGCCCAAACGCACCCAACTTAGTCCGGACAGCTATCCGGCGGGCAATTGCCGCTGAGAGGCGCATGGCGGCATCTCTCATCCGCCTCCATTTCCATGACTGTTTCGTTCAGGGATGTGACGGCTCAGTACTATTGGACCAGACCCCGACCATTCAGTCGGAGAAAACTGCGATCCCTAATAATAATTCTATACGAGGGTTTGAAGTCATAGAGGCTGCAAAGGCTGCCGTCGAAAGAGCTTGCCCTAGGGTTGTTTCTTGCGCGGATGTCCTCGCATTAGCAGCACTATATTCGTCTGAATATGTAAGTTTGCAAACGCATAATAAAAATTTGTTTCATGGTGAAATAATTGGGAAACCAATAATAATCTTATTTAAAAAAAAGTTTGCTTCATGGGCTATTAACTTTGGTTACCTAAAATATATATTTATACCTATCTCTCTCTCTCTCTCTCTCTATATATATATATATATATAATTAACATCTTTCCTGAAAACAAAATATAGGTGGGTGGTCCGTTGTGGCCTTTGAGGCTGGGCAGAAGGGACTCGACGACGGCGAACCGTGCTAGAGCGAACAGCGATCTTCCTCCTCCCTTTGCTACTCTCAGCCAACTCATTACTTTCTTTGCCAACAAGAACCTTAACACCAGGGATATGGTTGCCCTATCAGGTAATTAATAATTTGAACTTTTAATTAATGAAAGTCGTCATGGAAAATAATAAGCTAATGGTGCATATGCATGTCATATATGTACCTTGTTTGAACGAGTACAAAATTATCAAAAATATGAATTTTACGGAAAAAACAAAGAGTAGATTATAAATAATGAATATAGGGGTTTCTTTATATCTACAACTCTTGAGAAAATATATAATTCTAATTCATATATGATTATATATATATATATATATATATATATATATATATATATATAATATTTACTTATCCTAATGAGTTTCATTATAAATTAACTCATTTCATTAGGTTTAAGTGAATTTGTGAATGAACCGATCGCTTTACCGTCATTAATAATTAAATAAACTAATTAACAAATTTATTTTTCTTTGAAAACACCCAAATTTATATACTTTTAAATTTTAGTTTGATTTACAATTGAATTAAATTAATATGGATATTTTGGTTCTTTAATAGTTTATTAAAAATTTAGGATAAAACGATCACTTCATCACTTATCATTTAATTAGATCCTAAAACAAAATGAGGTAACCAATAATTTCCAGAACACCATAGGAGCAGGGTATGTACTGATTCATATAACCTATAATATTATCCAAAAGTTAAAAACCCTGATTTAATATATGTGGGAAATTGCATAATTGGGGCCAAAATATCATATGTTTTATTCTATATATATTCATACTAGAATACTCAAAGTCATTCGTCACTCTCATACTTCATTTTGCCATAGCCATGTTAAATTCAATTGCGATTACGGATCAAAACTGCAAAGTGATAAATGAAATTCTGAGAAATCAACAATTGCTTAATTAATATTTCACAATTCACATATACAATTTTCCGAAAATATAAAGGATCACAAAAAGTTGAATCTCGATTTCGATTGAGAACTTGGTGATGGATTAAATTTGGAAGTTCTTTTGGAAATTAAAGAATTGATCGACTTTAATTCCAATAATGAAACATAAAGTGGATAATATCCCATAGTTTATTTTGGTTCTAAAAATGACATTTTCCCGATAGATAATTTCCAACTACTAATGTTATCATACACATATTGCAGGATCCCACACATTAGGCCAAGCCCAATGCTTTACATTCCGCACAAGAATATACAATGGAACAACCATAAACCCTAGCTTTGCTGGCATGAGGCAGAACCGGTGCCCTCAAACCGCCGGCAACGGGGACTCGAACTTGGCACCTCTTGATTTGGTCACCCCGAATTCGTTCGACAACAATTATTTCCGGAACTTGATTTCGCAAAGGGGACTTCTTGACTCTGATCAGATCCTTTTGAGTGGAGTCACAGAAAGCATCGTCCGCCAATATGTCAGCAATAGAAACCTCTTTGAAGCTGATTTTGCAAGCGCCATGCTTAAAATGTCGGAGATCGAACTTCTCACCGGACAAAGTGGGATCATAAGAAGAGTTTGCAACGCCATCAACTAATTAATTGATTGATTTCGATTTTCATTACGTTTGTTGATTTTTTTCAACTGTATATGCATACATGCATTTGGATCAGTTCTTGTGGTCGTGGTCTGTCTGTGTCATTGTCTCTCGTCGTTAATATTTGTTGGTGTTATTCGTGGAATAATGTTGCCCTCATTGAGTAGTGTTCTACATCTGTATCGGTTTTCTGTATTTAATTTCGTGATGTTGAGATTGCTTGATCATGTCAAGAAATAAACGAGAGAATAATGAAAAGAATGTAACTATTGGTGTTTATTTTTCTATTTTTAATATTATTACTTTTTTACTATTACTTCTCCAACTAAGAGAATTCATCAGGTGGGAAATTTTATTTTCAGCTAAATTATATAAACGTTATATAAAGGGAAAATTACATCCAAATACCCTGAGGTTTGCCCTAATTACGAATCAATCCTTCTTTTTTCATTTATTACATATCAACCCCTAAAAATACTGTTTCAATTACATTTTAACCCCTAAAGAGGGACTGATTTGTAATTGAAACAGTGTTTTTAGGGGTTGATATGTAATAAATGAAAAAAGAGGGACTGATTCGTAATTAGGGTAAACCTCAGGGTAGTTGGATGTAATTTGCCCTTATATAAATTAGAAGCTATAAACTCTTTTTAAATAAGAAACTTGTATATCTTCTATTTATGAAAAGAAGAAAAAAGGGGAAAAAAAAAACAAAGAAAGAAATTGATGAGAGGAAATTAAAGTTAAATGCCTAAAATAATATTAAACATTGATTATATATTGATGGTCCTGGGCAGGGACGGAGCTACAGGGGGCCCGCCCCCCGCCCCCCCTAAATTTTGAAAAATTATGTTTACCCCCTATATATTTTAGAAAAATTTTCATTTTACCCCCTTAATTTTAGATTTTCGCCTCCCCCCTAATTATAAATTTTAGCCCTTTTATTTTAAAATTTTTAGTTTCGCCTCCCCTCTCCGTAAATTCTGGCTACGTCCCTGGTCCTGGGAAGAATGCATGCAAACTATTCATTATATTCTTTTTAATTCTGTGAAAGGATGAAATGCCCGTTCCACAGCTTGAATAGATGAGTAACATATATAGAAGCTAGATATTTAATTATTCAATTAATTAAGCAATTGCGTTTAATTGTACTTTTGCATTAATAAATTACTCGAAGTACTAATAACGACATTACAAATATATATATTATATATATAGTCAACAATATCACTGTTATATATATATATATATATCACTGTTAGATGAACATGGCCATCAAGATTACAACTTCACAATTTTTAATTGTTTTCGCCCATAGTTGGCTTCTGCTAATTGATAGTCAAATGAGCAATAATAAGCGTCATTCAGCATTGATGTACTGATTTTATTAATCTAAATCAAAGTAATATAATTAAGTTATTATATAGACAATATTAAAGAGTTAAGGAAACCCACTCTATGTATAAAAAGAATATTTAAAAAATCCTTACCAAAAATAAAATAATAAAAAGAATATTTGGATTAATTTATTAACAAATCTTCTGACTTTGTGCATGTAAATTTAGCTAGGGTTTTGCCCAAAATCAATTTAAAATCCTTTCTACTTCAAATGATAAAGCGAGATTTTCGGCCTTATCCTTTGCAATCTCTTTTCTTTTTCAATTTAAATCGATATGGATCTTGTAAAAATTGTTGAAGTCTACATACGCAATATAGATTATAAAGTATCAATATTCTTGCATGAAATCAAAATAATAATTTTCTGCTAAATACAAATATTTGTACGCCTCAATTGGCTCGACCCTATACTAGTTTAGCCAGACGTCTTGTGTTCAAACTCATGGAAACACAACTATTATTAGTAGGGAGAAATGAACATTCAATTGATCCGACCCGACTTGAATTCATTAAGTATTAAATTCTATCATCAAATTCTTTTTGTTCTTGTAGTATTTGTATATTTTTTGGGTTTGTCTATTGTGAGGTTGGTTTTGTACTGACCTCACGTAAGGTAGGTTTGTACTGTTTTGTATTAATTTAATTTATTTTAAAAATATAAATCACGTTAACGTTGAAACTTCTGCTTTTCTTGTAACTATCACATTTCTCCTACTTTTTCTCTAACTATCAAATTACTTAATTTATTTTAAAAATATATATTTTTAAATCAAAAATTATATTGAAACTCCTACTTTTTCTTTAACTATCAAATTTAATTTATTATATTTATTTTTCAATCAATAATCATTATAACTCTCTTACTTTATGCACTACAACTTATTAATAAAAAATATATCCTAAAATCAATAATTATTTTTCTCAATGTTTAAGCTCCTATTTCTTTTTCAATTAAAAAAATATTTTTTATTTTAAAATTCTATACTTTTTAATATTAAAAATTAATTAAATTTATGCATGCTAATCATGTTGTTTGTGAATTTACTATCATGTAATTAAATACTAAATTTCTAATGAATCTTAATTTGTTATAAGTTTGAAATATAATTTTGTAGCTTTAGTAATTAAACAAATATAGATAATTATTAACTTTGGTATAGAGTTAAATAAGATTGATTGGATTAAATTTATGAAATTAATTTTGAGTTTTATTAATATAATCAATTTATTTATCAAAAAATAAATTAATTTTTATTAGATCTTACCATCAAACAAGTTTACATATATCATATATGATAATTTATTAATTTAATTTTAAATTGATCAATATACATATAATCTTTTTGTTGTCTCGATTGAAAAATATAGGATCATATCAATTTAAAAAGTGAATCATATTAATTATGTAATTCATTGTTATTATTTGAGGGGATTGTCTTTGATATCTCCCCAAGATTTGTTAAAATGCTCATTCACTCCCTCATTTTTAGGTCATCCCTACTAACTCCCCAAATGAAAGTTTGAATTTTTATTTGCTCCCTAATGACCTTAATTGAGTGATTAACCCTTAATAACCTAATTGAGTGATTAACCATTAATAATATTACCCACCTTTATCACTATTATTGTATATTTCAAGGTCAACCATCGGAAAAAAATGAAAAGGGGATCGGTGCAGCGCTGAGGAAGAAAGTGTTCTACCGTCGGCGCCGATTTGAAGACGTTCCCGGTGGGTTTCCGGCGACGACTCCATCTTGCCTAGCGTACCACCCTCTCCCGCAATTTCTCTGCACATTTAGAAGATGCCATCTCTCTCGCCGTTCCCGTCGATGCAGTTTACTGTAATTGGCTCCGACGACCTTCGCCGACGAAATGTAGGACTGATTATTGACTCCCCTCTTTGCTAATCTCAGAGAATTTCTGAATTAATTGTTGCCTCTGCGTTAATTCTTTCCTTTCACCATTTTTTAGCTCAGTTTGCTGAATTAATTGTTGCATCTGTTTCGGCATTAGACATGGGTAGCCCACATGAAGTTGGTGAATGTAACACACCTGTGCGGCTTCTTGGTGGTATTCGTTATAATCAAAAAATGCAGGTAATCTCAATTAGGGTCGACTTTAATTTGACGACTTTGAAGACAATTGTATGTGGTTGTTGGCCTGAGGTAAACATGAATGAATTAAGATTGACCTACACTGCGCCTCATGCTAAGGATCATGAAGTTAGGTTATTGAGTGATGAAGATGTCTATAACATGATTGATCTACATAAAACGTTCAATTTGACATATGTTGATATTAAGGCCACTGATAGGGATGATGAAACCGAGCATATGGGATCGAATGAGTTCAGGTACTTTGTGTTTTGCTACAATGATGAAACTGACATGTTGTATTTTGCTACAATGATGAAACTGACCCGTTGTATTTCGCCTCATTGTTTTGTTCGGCAGCCTTGTTAGGTACCGAGGAGAAGATGCGAGAACGTCACTTACACCCCAATCTGAGGCTATGGCTTCTAATTCCCGAGATTCGTGGAGTATGTGCATAACCGGGGTAGGCCAAGGTTTCAGCGATGCGGGTGAGTTTCGGACAAAACTGAAAAATTACTCTGTGGCCATCCATCGTTCATTCAAGTATGTTAAAAACGATAGTTCGAAGATCATAGCGGTGTGTCTCGATAGGAATTGTAAATGGCGTATCTATGCATCCTATGGCAAGAAAGACTTAAAATTTGCAATAAGAAAATGTTGCTTGCAGCACACGTGTCGAGAGGGTATTCTGATGTCGAAGGGTCATCCTAGAGCTGATGCTAACTGGATTGCGAACCTTGTGAAAGATAAGGTTAGAACTTGTCCCAAGTATTCTCCTAAAGAAATGAAAGACGATTTAGAAAGGGATTATGGTGTTGAAATCCCTTACAAACGGGTGTGGAAGGGTAAAGAAATAGCTATGTATGATATCCATGGGTATGATGGTGCATCGTATGATCGAGTGAGATGGTATTGTGATGCCGTAAAACAAACAAATCCGGGGAGTTTTGCTGATTATGAGGTGGATAATAGCAAAAAATTCACGAGGCTGTTTCTTTGCTTTCATGCATGTCTGGTTGGTTTTCTTAGAGGTTGCCGGAAGTTGATTTTTCTGGATGGAACTCACATCAAGAATAACTTCAAAGGCTGTCTCTTGTCTGCCGTATCGAAGGACGGCAATGATGGTTTTTTCACCCTCGCATATGCGGTTGTAAGCGCTGAAAACGATGCCAATTGGGAATGGTTTTGTAGGAAATTGCATGAAGCATTAGCGAGTCAGACACGAGGCATAATCAGTTTTAGATCGTATACATTTTTCTCGGACAGACATTCTGGGCTACGGAAGGCCATCCCAATAGTTTTTCCTGGCAGCCACCATGCGTATTGTCTACGACATTTGGTTGACAATTTCCGGACGCAGGTAAGAAACATCATACTTATTTGATTTACTTATTTGTTAACATGAAGTATTTAATTCAGAACATGAACTTATGTTTGTTGTGTTGACTTGTTTTTTAATTAAGAAATATGAACTTTTCCAGAAATTATACGAGATATGGCCAATTAGATGCGGCATTTGGCCATTTATGTACGAACAGATTCATAAGTTTATACGAGATTGTTTACGAGAAATCTCAAACTTTATGTAGTATTTATTGTGTCCTATGTAATCTTTTTTTTTTTTTTTTTCAGATTCTCAGATTCTATCCTTACAAGAACAAAAAACATTGGGAATCTATGTTTCAAAAAGCCGCGTACACTACCTCGTTCAATGACTACCAGAAATATGTGGCTGAGATTGTGAAAGCTATGCCTCGTGCAGAAGACTTCATCCTGCAATCGGAGCCACAGAATTGGGCGAACTCTCTCTTTTCAGGCGAACGATTTGGTGTCATAAATAACAACGTTGCGGAGTCTTGGAACGCCTGGGTGACTAATGCAAGGGTTCTACCTATGTTAGGTATGGTTGATCAGATACGCGTACAAATAATGACCATGATGAAGGATAGGCGCGATCTTGGAGAAACATACAACATTGAACTTCTATGTCCTGAACCAGAAGAGATACTGAGGCAGAATTATATTGAGGGTCGCAAAATGACCTTAAAGCGTGCAAGCCCTTTTCTGTTTGAAGTTACCGAGGGTAAGTCAACTTATGCCGTGGATTTGGAAACAAGAACATGTACTTGTAAGCAGTGGCAGATATTCAGAATAGCTTGTAGGCATGCTTGTGCTTGTATTGAGGACAAAGGATTTTCGTTATATGAATTCTGCGACGAAGCGTATTCTGTCGCAACATTTAGAGAAGCGTACAGGTTGCCTATCTACCCCATACCAACAGGTGGAGAGATGGTTTTGGTTGAAAACGAACATGATCAATTTGTTTATCCACCCGAAGTGAGAGTTCAACCCGGACGTAGGAGACAAAAAAGAATACCATCTCAGGTTGTCAAAAGAGCAATTACATGTTCACGGTGCAAGCGAAAGGGTCACAATCGCCGTGGTTGCAAAGAGACCCTTGATTCTTAGTTTGTTGAAATTCATTCGTAGTTTTTCTTTCAGTTGTGGAGACTTGTGTTTGATGTATTGACTTGTGTTTGTTGTGGTGACTTGTGTTTGTTGTATTGACTTGTTTTTTAATAAGTTTGTATGCGGAACTTTTACAGAAATTGTACGAGATATGACCAATTAGATGCGGCATTCGGCCATTTATGTACGAACATATTGATAAGTGTGTACGAGATTGTTTTCCAGAAATTATACAAGATATGGCAAATTAGATGCATGTACCAACATATTGATAAGTGTATCTCATATAATTTCCAGAAATTATACGAGATATTGCCGATTAGATGCGGCATTGGGCCATTTATGTACCAACATATTCACAAGTGTATACGAGGAACTTTTCCAGAAATTATACGAGATATGGCCGATTAGATGCGGCATGCGGCCATTTATGTACCAACATATTGATAAGTGTGTACGAGATTGTTTTCCACAAATTATACGAGATATGGCCAATTAGATGCGGCATTCGGCCATTTATGTACGAACATATTGATAGGTGTGTACGAGATTGTTTTCCAGAAATTATACAAGATATGGCAAATTAGATGCATGTACCAACATATTGATAAGTGTATCTCATATAATTTCCAGAAATTATACGAGATATGGCCGATTAGATGCGGCATTGGGCCATTTATGTACCAACATATTCACAAGTGTATACGAGGAACTTTTCCAGAAATTATACGAGATATGGCCGATTAGATGCGGCATTCGGCCATTTATGTACCAACATATTGATACTATATGTACGAGATTGTTTTCCACAAATTATACGAGATATGGCCGATTAGATGCGGCATTCGGCCATTTATGTACGCACATGTTCACAAGTGTATACGCGGCACTTTTCCAGATATTATACGAGATATGGCCGATTAGATGCGGCATTGGGCCGTTTATGTACGCACATGTTCACAAGTGTATACGAGATTGTTTTCCAGAAATTATACGAGATATGGCCGATTAGATGCGGCATTCGGCCATTTATGTACGAACATATTCACAAGTGTATACGAGATGTAGAAAGATGTGTCATCGTAACAAAGGATACGTACAATTACTGAATTAGTACGAATGGTATGCCGTGTGATACTATAATGCATTAATATGTGCCATACGTACTACATGAGACTCTTTAATTGAAGCGTTTGGGACATCGCACCAAGTGATACATACTAGAGTAACATATATGTGGTGGTGCCATGTAGCAACTGAGACACAAATGCAATTATGGGATCTTATATTACATGCAATGTAATTATGTCACCTTGTTCTACCAACAATGACCACTTGTACGACTAAAAGTTGTGTAATTCAGAAATTATGTACGCACATGTTCACAAGTGTATACGCGGCACTTTTCCAGATATTATACGAGATATGGCCGATTAGATGCGGCATTGGGCCGTTTATGTACGCACATGTTCACAAGTGTATACGAGATTGTTTTCCAGAAATTATACGAGATATGGCCGATTAGATGCGGCATTCGGCCATTTATGTACGAACATATTCACAAGTGTATACGAGATGTAGAAAGATGTGTCATCGTAACAAAGGATACGTACAATTACTGAATTAGTACGAATGGTATGCCGTGTGATACTATAATGCATTAATATGTGCCATACGTACTACATGAGACTCTTTAATTGAAGCGTTTGGGACATCGCACCAAGTGATACATACTAGAGTAACATATATGTGGTGGTGCCATGTAGCAACTGAGACACAAATGCAATTATGGGATCTTATATTACATGCAATGTAATTATGTCACCTTGTTCTACCAACAATGACCACTTGTACGACTAAAAGTTGTGTAATTCAGAAATTATGTACGCACATGTTCACAAGTGTATACGCGGCACTTTTCCAGATATTATACGAGATATGGCCGATTAGATGCGGCATTGGGCCGTTTATGTACGCACATGTTCACAAGTGTATACGAGATTGTTTTCCAGAAATTATACGAGATATGGCCGATTAGATGCGGCATTCGGCCATTTATGTACGAACATATTGATAAGTGTGTACGAGATTGTTTTCCAGAAATTATACAAGATATGGCAAATTAGATGCATGTACCAACATATTGATAAGTGTATCTCATATAATTTCCAGAAATTATACGAGATATGGCCGATTAGATGCGGCATTGGGCCATTTATGTACCAACATATTCACAAATGTATACGAGGAACTTTTCCAGAAATTATACGAGATATGGCCGATTAGATGCGGCATTCGGCCATTTATGTACCAACATATTGATACTATATGTACGAGATTGTTTTCCACAAATTATACGAGATATGGCCAATTAGATGCGGCATTCGGCCATTTATGTACGCACATGTTCATAAGTTTGTACGCGGCACTTTTCCAGAAATTATACGACATATGGCCGATTAGATGCGGCATTGGGCCGTTTATGTACGAACATATTGATAAGTGTGTACGAGATTGTTTTCCAGAAATTATACAAGATATGGCAAATTAGATGCATGTACCAACATATTGATAAGTGTATCTCATATAATTTCCAGAAATTATACGAGATATGGCCGATTAGATGCGGCATTGGGCCATTTATGTACCAACATATTCACAAGTGTATACGAGGAACTTTTCCAGAAATTATACGAGATATGGCCGATTAGATGCGGCATTCGGCCATTTATGTACCAACATATTGATACTATATGTACGAGATTGTTTTCCACAAATTATACGAGATATGGCCAATCAGATGCGGCATTCGGCCATTTATGTACGCACATGTTCATAAGTTTGTACGCGGCACTTTTCCAGAAATTATACGACATATGGCCGATTAGATGCGGCATTGGGCCGTTTATGTACGCACATGTTCACAAGTGTATACGAGATTGTTTTCCAGAAATTATACGAGATATGGCCGATTAGATGCGGCATTCGACCATTTATGTACGCACATGTTCACAAGTGTATACGAGATGAAGAAAGATGTGTCATCGCAGCAAAGGATACGTATAATTACTGAATTAGTACGAATTGGACGCCTTGTGATACTATAATGCATTAATATGTGCATCATGCTACAAAATGTTCAAGGGCCAACACTAAAAAATTACGTCACGGCACAACAACATAACGGAAAAACCAACAAAAAAAAAAAAAACAGAAATTATCCAGAAATTAAGCAAATGTTTCCTACACAAATCAACATAGCATCTTTGCTTCACTCAATATCGTAGCAGCCAGATGAGCCCTGTAATACGGCATCTTCACATTCGGCATCTCCCTCCAAAACGTAGGATCATCCCTAGAAAAGCATTCGGCAAACAGGCAGAAAAAGGCACCGCAATCAAGGCTGTCGGGATCTTGCTGGGGACAGACCTGACCTTGAACTTCATCACTTGGGATCTCATAATTGTGCACATTAAACAGGTATATTCGGATGAACTTTGCCCATGTTTTCGCCTGCCCAGTTGCCACCGCAGATAACATTGAGTTTAAACGTGTGAATACCTTCCTTTCAGTGTCCAGGACCACCATATGCCAATGAAATTTCGTATTTATCGGGAAGATGATGTAACGGTGTCCTGACAACACATCGAGATTCAAACGATCAAGATACATACGCACGCTCCCCATGACACCGACTTGGAAGAATGCATCAAGCTCTCCCATATCCACACGATGCAATCTCTTCTTTGAACCCTTAATGAACTTTTGGCCGTGCAGGCCCTTCAATATCTCGGTTGTCGCGTGAGCTGACATCACCCAAATTTTTGTCGAATTATTCCTGCTGTTCAGCATCTGAGCATAGCACTCAAATACCTTTTGCATCATCTCGCATCCCCAAAGTAATCTGTAAATGTCAGAATTATGGACTTCCTCTTCAACCCCTCTGTAAACAACAACCACATCCTCCCCACCCGACTCACCCCGGATGAATCCATCGATCAATTCGCGTTCTTCTGTAGTAAGATCCTCCCGTCCAGGGTAGTCTAACCTCCCAACATATTCAATGCAGTCATCCATAAGGGTTTTCACCTTCACAACACAAGAATGTAAATTTACAGATTGTAATATTATCATATAACTAACTGACATTGATTATAATTAACTGAAAATCTCATATATTACCTTCTTCTTGGTCTTCGGGACCGTGGACGACGGAGGTGTAACGAAGTCGGGGGATTTTCTTTTCTTTTTCCTATCAGCCCTCTCTCTGACATCAGTAACAATGGAGCTAGTGACAATGGAGCTAGTGATAAGGGAGCTAACAGTATCATCAACTCTCTTCATTCTCCGCTCAGCACGTGAATTGTTCGAATCGGAACCACTGGCATAAATGGACCCACAGTCATGATCCTCGTCAGCCTTCACTACTTTATCCTCAATTATTATCGGCTCCGCAACATACTCTCCAATCTCCAAAACACCTTCATCTTTGGTTTCTTTCACCTCCACATCATTCTCCACCTCTTTCTCTTGCAAATCAGTTAATATAACAGTCGCATCTACCTGCTCCTCATTCTTCTCACTTTCCTCGACCTTTTTACTTTCCTTCTCTTCTGCAACCTCCCCATTGTTCTCAACATCTTGTTCAGAATCCACCCCCACCATCTCATTAACAGTAGCATTTTCAGGACTTTTATTATCCTGTTCCTCTTCAACATTTTCACCTATCAGCCCATCACTCTCACTCTCAATGTCACTCCCCCGTTCACCCTCCGCCCCGACAGTCAGGTCATTTTCACCGTCTTCAGCAAGCCCCTCTCCATCTTCGTTGTCATTCTCCTCTGCCGAAATCTCCTCAGTTTCAGAATCTCCACCCTCTACATCCTCAACACCCTTCTTTAACAATTTTCCCAACAACTTTAACTCTCTTCGTTGATTCGCAACAATTTCCCTCAGCAAAGATATAGTCCCCGATTCAATATTAGTGTTTGATGTGGGAGGTTGGAACAGTTGCAACTCCCTCGGCTGAGTTGCAACAATGTCCACAAGCTGCAGATGATAACCAAAAAAATTTGTTATTAATAATAGTCTCAAAATAGTAAAGTTAAAATGTTAAATGAGTTACCTCAATCCTCTGAATGTCATTCAGTGCAACCTGGCCTCTTTCAAAGTTGCTGGGCAAATTGGATTCTTGTGCTTGCCATCTAAAAAATCTCGAAAATACCCTCAGCGCGGTAGGACAGCCACGCGTAGGAAAATGTTCGTAAAACCAAGCCTATTTCATATTCATAAAACATATTCAGTATTCAATTATTTAACAGATCTATACTTATAATAGAAAATAACATATACTATAGATCTTAATACCATGAAACCAGCCACGAAACCGTTGACGTAGGCTGTATTATTGTTCAGATAATGACTCATTGCTCCCACCAAAAACTTATAAACAGCCACACCCCAGGCATACTCTCCAATGCAAGACAGGTCATCCACATAGCAAAAGAGTCCTCTAGGAATAGTACCTGAGCTCTGAGGAAACAACAATGTCGAGAATACAAATAGTACATACAGCCGACAAAGATCTTCCACATCATCCTTGTCTGTACTCTGGACCAGCTCTTTCATCATTTCTGCAATTACTTCCTTCTTACACTTCGATGGATCGTTACCAAAAAATTCTTCAAGTGTCGATGATGGCAGCTTCAGGTGTAAATCAACGCTCAAACCATAATGCCGCAGCCCATTAACTATACAGAATTCGGTATCGGTGAATGGAACATCGATATCTTGCCCCACAACCACCGAACAGGTTTGCACGTCGAATCTGGATATCAAGAGCTTCAGTCTGGAATGGGATGCATATGCAAACGGCATGTCCAACAAACATCCAAATGGTAATCTAGAAATGGCTTCATGGTGTACGGGCCTCATTAAAACCCGAAGATTTTCCATTTCTTTGCAGAATGCCACGGGGGAACAACGGGTTTGGAAACGGTCCATTGCTGCCAAATATAACAAAACACAGTTCATATCAATGTAGGACATTCAATTTCAAACAAACAACTAATAAGCAATTGCATTCATGGGAGAAGGAACCTTCACAGAATTCAGGGCATTTCAAATAATTCATCTAAAGGACAATTCCATGTACAAAATTGGTATAACAATATGCCTAAATTCTGGAATATCATCTGAAGCACAATGTGGGGACGAAAAGCTAAGGCTTTTATATTCAACCAACATACATCCATTTTTTCAGCATTTCTGTTCGATCAAGGCCCAAATACCCCAGGACATTCAAATTATATGAAAACCCAACCTTCTTCCTGAACCAAAATTACCTAATACTTAACCTAATGCGCTCAATTTCGTATTGGACAAAACTGAAGAAAACGCCCAAAATTTTGGCGGAAATTACCTCAGTTTTCGTGGTCCTCGCCCTCGTCGTCGCTTCAAAACTTTCTTTCTGATATTTCAGACCTCAATGCCGGCGAGTGGCGACCCTACTGCGGCAAAATTGCGTCCGCCAAAAAACCTCCTTCAACTGCTGAGTCCGGCCACAAACCTCCTGCAACAAACCCTACCCCGGCCACCAACGTCGACTACTTCGCTCCAATGTCACTTACTGTCCGGTCGTCGCGAAATGCAGAGTGTGCCGCCGGTTATTGGGAATCGCCGGTTATTTGGAGCTTGGGGGGTTTTCACTTAATTAATGAATTAAAGTGTTTAGGAGGGAAATTAATAGGGTTGAAGGGCATCTTTGTAAATTCAGCCAAAATAGGGAGTAAAGGGAGATTTTTAAAGTATGTTGGGGAGTTAGTGGGGAGAGAATACAAATGGGGGAGTTGAAGGGAATTGGACCAATATTTGGGGGAGTTATTGAGGATTATCCGTTATTTGAGAGACATAATGTCTAACTTGAATATTATTTAATAAATATTGTTTTGTTTTTAATCACAACACAATCTTCGGTTGTGACTGGCGAAGCCTCAAGTTTTCGTTACACCTCTTCGGGACTTTACAAGTCTGGGTAGATCTGAAATTTGAAAAGGATCTTGAGTTATATAAAATCTAAAAAATCCAATTGTGCAAGTGTTCACTGAAATGTACGTGCAGCGTAATACGTATCGAACCCACATGGAAGAAAAATTGAGTACGACTTCATATTGTTCTCTAATCGATAGACCAGACAATAATTCAGTAAGATATTACACTATTAAGCACGAAAAAAAAAATAAAGAGAAAAATGATTTTGTTCAACAATAAGAATGACTTGGGGATGATTAATGTACAATACTCAAGTGATGATGTTTGATATGATGTCAAGGTTTAATCAATCAAATTTTGTATTTTCTGGGATTAGATTCGAGCGCTTGAAAAGGTTAGTATGGGTGATAATTTAAACAGTGAGTCATATTAGTTATGTAGCTCACTATTATTATTTGAAAGACATAATATTTCTAACTTAAATATAGTTTAATAAATAAATGGTGTAGTGTTTAATAATGCAAAATAATATAAATGACAATTTTTTTTTTTGTTGAAAATAAATGACATTATATAACAATTAGAAAACTACGAAATATACGTTCATTTTAATTATAATAATATGAAATTCTTTTAAAAAAATTAATATACACACACTCAAAAATCATGTTTGTATAGTATAATCGAGCGGAACAGTATTGTACACCTCATTATTTTTAGTTGAACAAGAAATTGTCAATTTGAATATTATTTGTTTTAAATTTTATATATATACACTAATTCTATTCCTTGTGAAGATAAGGGATGTTACTATATATATTAAAATAAATAATTATAAGTTCTCATCATTCCAAAAAATATATACATATAAAATACTCAATGCATGTGATTTTCCAACAATAATTAGTTATGCATGTTAGAATAATTTTAAGGTTTTTAAATTATTATATATGTCCATTTCACTCTATTTAGTTTAGTAATTCAAATTAATTTAAGTGTGTTCTAGCTATACATTAAATTCGTCATATATATATATATATATATATATATATATATATCCACAATTATATTGACGCCTCGTATGTTAAATAATTCGTAATGGACAATATCTGATAAACGCATTTAAGGCATTCGAATTCATTAAAACTTCTGTATAAGAATCCAATACTAACTTGAGCGAGGGGCGTCGCGGGCTAAAACCCCAATTATTTGACCCCTTAGGTGTTAAGTGTTTGCAGGTGAAGAGAACTCACGTTATAAATTCTTGACAAATCGGAATAGGCAAGACAGTCAACTCAACCAAATTTTAACAGGATCAAAAGAAATATATAAATAAATCTAACTTTTATTTTATTTTATCTTAAAATTTAAATCAAATATATAATAATATTGTATGTGACCTAATAAAGCATAACTAGCCTATCTATAAAAGCCAATATGATATCTAAATTGGATAATTTTAAGGTTTTTGAGTAATTATATATAAATATCTATTTTATTCCAACTTAGTTTAGTAATTTATTTTTTTGTCAAATGAAATTAAATTTACAAATATTATAATTGAAGAAGATTTAATGTCTTTTATTTTCAATCAATATGACTTTATTTTAATAAGGTCTCGTTTACTTCTAAAAAAAAAATAGGAGTTAAAGAGAGAAGTGAGAAAGAAGTCTATTTCTCCAGTTTTCTTTACTTCGGTTAATTTATTATAATTACGTAGAATTTGTATTGATATTTAGAAGATAATTTTGTAATTTAAGCAGAAAATTTTTTCTTTTAAAAAAGTTTCTTTTAATATATTTTAGATATGTCTAGTTGTATATTTAATATTTTTAAAAAATATAAAAGATAATAAAGTATAAGCAAAATGGATGTCATATTATAGTTTATACTCTCATAATTTGAACAAAATAAATTTTAAATTTGAAAATTTTATTAATTTGTTAAAGATATCCATTAAAATTATAAGTAACCTTTTACAAATAAAATATTAAAGAGGATAGGGATGGTTCTATGGATACTTTAAAAACATATACAATTACTATATTTTCTAAAAATATATATAAATTAATTAAATTAATAATAGAGTACAATAGTACAAAGGAGACCTCTTGTGAGGTCAGTACAAACTGAACTCATTTTAGACGCTCCCATATTTTTTTAGCAAAGAATGGTATAGGGATCTTGACATGATATGGATTAGAAATACGAGTTCTTTTAAAATACAATAAAATATTAAGAATATACCTGATACGATGAAATACGATAAACTTGTATTTTTAATTCGGATAATTCCTCAAAAATCCCCAAGTGTAAACTGAATTTCCTTTTCACTCCCCAATTTTGAAAAAGTTCCTGTTCACTCCCCAATTGAAAAACAAAATTCCTTTTCACTCCCCAAGGTTGTATAATAATTCAGGAATTGCGTACATTTTTTAGGGAATTGCGTATAAAAATCCCGGAATCTCGTATATACGACATTTTGAGATTTTTATACGCAATTCCTCAAGACAATGTACGAACATATACTGTTTGTGGGGACCTAAAAGGAATTTTGTTTTTCAATTGGGGATTGAATGAGAACTTTTTCAAAACTGGGGACCTAAAAGGAATTTTTTCAACTTTTTGGTACTATTCAAATATTTTCCCTTTTTAATTAAAAATATGTGCATCATAAAAGTAAATGTTTATTACTGCATACTAAATGTAAGCAGTCTATTTCACCTAATTAACTTGCCTCTAACCCCACAAAATTATTCAGGCTTTCCCATTTCAAAATTATTATTAATCTTGCATGGCTTTCAAAATAAGGGCGAATTACATCCAAGTATTTTATATTTAGGTAAAATTATAATTTAATCCCTATACTTTCATTTATTACATATTAGTCCCTAACTGTTAGATTCTGTTTGAGATCTCTCAATTTCGTTAAGGTTCCGTTAGATTTTTTATAATTTTCCCAAAAATACCACTCTGAGATATATTAATATATTTTTATTATCGAAAATACCCTTAGGAACTATTTTATAATATATTAAATGTTAAGGTATCGTTTTGTTAATGTGTAGATTGATCAGGGGCTCATAAAAATATTTTTATGTTTAAATTATATTAAAATTCTAACATTTATAATTTATGTATATGATTAATAAAGTTTATTCAGATTGTTTATAATATATATTTTATATTTTTGAGAAAAATATAATATATTTATAATAATTTAACCAAGGAAGATTAAAATCTTCCTGTATCCCCGAATTATCATTTATATGTCTAATAAGCAATTGATTAGATATATATATATATATATATATTTTTTAATTTTTTAACACACACTTCAAGTGGCCGAAGGGATTCGAACCCGGGACTTTGCCTTCGAGAAAGAACGTTTAGATCACTCGACCAACCCCTGTTGGTAATTGATTAGATATTTAATTAATATAAAATGTTTTATCAAAAAGAAAAATCACACAGGTCATATTCTATTTTAAATAATAGATTTCTAAAATATAAATTAAAATCAAATATTGAAAAAATCAAAAGGAAAATTTGTTGATGCTGCAAATCTGCCGCTGCCGAGGAAGAACTGCCGCCCCCATGCCCCCACCAATTCTGTAAATCAGTCGCTGCCGAGAAAGAACTGCACCCGCCTCCCACACGAATCTCCAACCCCCAAAACCCCCGTCCGGGCCCTGTCTCTAGCTTCTTCCATATCAGATCTGTCTCCTTTGCCTCCTTCTCCGATGCAATCATTGCTGCCCTTCTCCGCCTCCTCTCAGATCGTCGCCTCCTTGGTTTCCTCTTTGAGGTGTAGTGGGGCACTCAAAAAGATTTCCAAATTTAGACCATTTGGTGATTATGAATGTGGGAAATTTTAAGGTAGAGTGGTGGTGCGTGAAATTGTGCTGATTTGCTGGGGAAGGGGACTAGATGCGGATGGAGCAGCGGAGGGCGGAGGCGGTGAATTCTTCCTAGGGTTTTCTCGTGTGAAAGCAAAATGTGTTTTTTTAACTTAAGGATCCTAAGTGATCGAAGGAAAATTAGATAATTACAAAATATTATAAATTTTAATTTTATTTGCTGTAAAAAAAAAAAAAGACAAATTGTCAAGAGCATATACGGCTTTTCACAATTTCGGTCGGGGACCACAAAAAACAATCATGATTTACAGGGACTAATATATAATAAATGAAAATACGAGAATTAAATTATAATTTGACCTAAATAGAGAGTACTCATATATAATTCGTCCTTCAAAATAATATAGGCATGAGATATCCTTGGAAAAATGTTCTCCACGAATAGTTGGGTGTAGGGACACTCTTTCTTGTTTAAATCCTTTTTTTTAAAGGATAAAATGACATAAATAAAGAAAGATGTTAATTGATTCAAATTATTTTTGTAATTTTTTTTCCTTATTTTTTCTCTTGTAATGAGCTCTTTTTCTCTTTTGTTTATGTTGCCCTTGACCCAACATATATAATTGGTGTTATATCTTCTATCTTGGTTCAATCAACTAATACACAACTTTCTTGGTATTTTTCGTGAATTTACATGGTACAATCATACTAACTTTTTTTTTTTTTTTGACTCCCCCACTATTTCCACCACTCACTACCACTTCACCTTTAAACACCATACTTTCTGCCACTCATATCTTCAATATCAAACTAAGAGCTAAGAATTATTTAGATTGGAAGACGGAAATCCTTCATTTCCTCTGTTAGAACATAGTATTTAGGGAAAAACTGAATTCTATTCATTGTTGTATTTTTGTGTATATTGTCTCATACAGATTACAGGAACCAAAGGACTATAAAGGCATGTACAAGGAAGGAAATCCCGACACAATCAGTGCAATTACAACAATCATGGGATTATGGTCAACACTACCATATTTACGTAATCTCTAACACTCCCTCTCAAGTTAAGTGATGGAGTCGCCGATCCTTAACTTGCTCAATGCTCCCTGAAACGCTTGGCCAGTGACTACCTTGGTCAGAATGTCAGCTAGCTGATCTTCTGATCTGACGAACGAAATTGTGATGATACCACTTTCTAGTTTCTCCTTGATAAAGTGTCGATCAACTTCAACATGTTTAGTCCTGTCATGTTGAACGGGATTCTCGGAGATGCTGATAGCGGCTCTGTTATCACACTTCAAAGAACTGGCTCCCTGAGGAGTCATCCCAATCTCTGTCATTAGCTTCCTTAGCCAAATTACCTCAGCCACCCCTTTTGCTATGCCCCGGAACTCTGCCTCTGCACTGGATAACGCCACAACCTTCTGTTTCTTACTGCGCCATGTCACCACATTTCCCCCAATCAGAGTAATGTATCCAGACGTGGATCTCCTATCATTTGGATTCCCCGCCCAATCTGCATCAGTGTAGGCTTCTATGTCAAGATGACCATGTCTCCCAAACATGATTCCAGTACCAATAGCCCCTTTCAGATATCGAATAATCCGTAGTACCGCCTCCATATGTTCCTTCTGTGGTTGGTGCATGAACTGACTGACCACACCCACAGCGTATGCGATATCGGGCCTCGTGTGTGACAAGTAGATCAATTTACCAACCAGGCGTTGGTATCTTTCCCTTTCAGCTGGTTCCCCACTTTCTTCTATCTTGAGCTTATGGTTCAATTGTATTGGGGTATCAATTGGTTTACAATCAAGCATTCCGGTTTCAGCCAGTAAATCCAAGACATACTTCCTCTGGGAAATGAAAATCCCCTTCTTAGACCGTAGAACTTCGATCCCTAGAAAGTACTTCAGCCCCCTGAGATCCTTCATTTCAAACTCCTTGAAAAGATTCTCCTTAAGCCTGTTTATCTCTTCCACGTCACTCCCGGTTATGATCATATCGTCAACATAGATAATCAGACATGTGACAAGATCTCCTCGTCGTTTCAGAAAGAGAGTGTGGTCTGAATTACTCTGAACATACCCTTGGCGTTGCATAGCCACTGTAAATCTGCCAAACCACTCTCTTGGAGACTGTTTCAGCCCGTATAGTGCCTTTCGAAGTCTACAAACTTCATTTGTTCCAAAATCCTCTGTGAAGCCCGGCGGGGCCTCCATATACACTTCTTCTGTCAGATCTCCATGCAGAAAAGCGTTCTTGACATCGAACTGATGCAGAGGCCAGTCTCTGTTAGCATCCACAAAAAGTAATACTCGAACAGTATCCAGCTTTGCCACGGGAGAGAAGGTCTCTGAATAGTCAATCCCGTATGTCTGAGTGTACCCTTTCGCCACCAACCGAGCCTTGTACCTCTCAATTGAGCCATCTGCCTTATGTTTTATAGTGAACACCCACCTGCACCCAACAGGTTTCTTCCCGTTGGGTAACTGACACTTCTCCCAAGTCCTATTTTTAACCAAGGCTTCCATCTCAACTTCCATGGCCTTTTTCCATTCCTGATGCTGGTAGGCCTCCTGTACTGTTCGTGGAATTTCTTCTTTGCAGAGGTTCACAAAGAATGCCTTAGCTGTCTCGGACATACTTCCCCTGACCATGTTTCCTGTAGGGTACTTGGCGGAACGAGGAGCACGCTCAGGAGAGTATCTATGAGGGGGAACTCCTCTGTTGCTTCGTTGTGGTAAAGTGTACCTGTGACTCACTGCTACATTCTCAGAAATAGTATCAACAGTATTTGCAGGATCAATATTATTATGAGTAACAGAGATGGAGTTCAGACTTTCAGTTACCTCAATTTGGACATCATCCGAAGGAAGATCATTGGGCGTAAGGGCGGTGGTACTAAGATCTTTGCTGCTGTTTTCAATCGTTGGAGAAGGGACCGGATCACTAGCATCAGGGAAGTTCAGCCAGTACAAGGATTCACCCTGATTCTCCCCCTGAATACTGGACTGGGTGGCAAAGAAGTACTCAGTTTCCACAAAATTACAGTCCATAGTAACATGAATACGTTTGCTAACAGGATTGTAACATCTATAGCCCTTCTGATGAGGTGCCTATCCGACAAACACACACTTGGTAGCACAAGAGTCCAGTTTAGTCCTTTCTGACTTAGGGATGTGGACAAAAACTGTGCACCCAAAGATCCTAGGTGGGAGAGTGAGATGGGGTGGTATGTTGGTTTGTGTTTGGAGAGTATTGAGAGGGGTTTTATAGTTGAGGATTTTTGTGGGTAACCGGTTGGTTAGGTAGGTTGCAGTGGCAACTGCCTCGGGCCAGAAGTGAGGCGGGACATGTGATTCAGTAAGTAGGGCTCGAGTCATCTCAAGTATGGTGCGGTTTTTTCTTTCGCACACACCATTTTGTTGTGGAGTGTGTGGGCATGTTGTCTGATGTATGAGACCTTGTTCTCGGAAAAACTTATCCATTTCCTGATTAACAAACTCCCTCCCATTATCAGACCGGAGGACTTTAACTTGGTGATTGAACTGTGTTTTCACCATCTTACAGAAAGCCACAAAAACATCATACACCTCAGATTTGTGTCGCAAGAAATACACCCACGTTATTCGGGAAAAGTCATCAATGAATAATATGAAATACCGAAACTGATTATGGTTTGCAACTGGGGCTGGTCCCCAAACATCAGCATGTACTAATGAAAACAAAGTATCAACTCTTATATTATTAGGCTTAAAAGAGGTCCTATGACTCTTGGAAGTCAAACAAGTTTCACAGGATAAGTTCACATTCTGATTATTCTTGAACAAAGTAGGGAATAACAACTGTAAATACCCAACTGAGGGGTGTCCAAGACACCGGTGCCAAAGCCAAATCTGTGAATCAGTCTCTTTAACGGAAAGGAAAACTTTAGATGGATCATCCACTTCATCAACATAGTATAATCCTCCCCGCTCAGTACCACGCCCAATGATCTCCTTCGTATGAATGTCCTGTAACAAGCAAAATCGGGGATATATTAGAGCCACACAATTCAACTCCTTCGTAATATGACTTAAAGAGAGCAATTTATAGGACAATGATGGCACATGAAGACAATTGTTCAGTTTCAACTTAGAAGAAATCCGTATTGAACCTTCTTTCTTAACATCAATTAATTCCCCATTAGCAGTTCTAATATGAGATTGCTTCGGACTAACAGGCTCAATTAAATCATCGGCATCAAAAGTCATAGAATCCGTAGCCCCACAGTCAAAAATCAAAGTATTAATCTTATCAGAGGTAGCTTGGGAGTGAAAAACATAATTATCAATATGCTGGGGGCTTATGTGCAATTCTCCAAACATAGGGGGCAAACCGTCATTTCTTGATTCATTAAAAGAAGGAAAGTTAGGGTTTGGGTCACAACCCCCAAACCCTGTACCTGATGCTTTTTCAGCCGCTTGGGAGTCTTTCTCCATCTGTCCCGCCGCTAAAGGAGACGGTGGCTCCGCCGTGAGCTCCAGCCGCCGCTGCTATCGCCGCTACACCGGAGTCTCAGTTGATGACTCCTGTAGCGGCTACCTCCACCTGGGTTTCTCCTGAGCTCACCGCGACGTTGGCCCGTCTCGTTCCTCCCTTGGTGGTGGGTTTTCCGGTGGCCTTCCCACTAATCGGGACATCCGATTACTTCAAAGCACTGTACTTTTGTGTGTCTGGGCTTCCCACACTGTTCACAGACCAGTCCCGCCTTATCATCACGCGATGACGATTTTCGGCCTGCGCCGTCGCTACGCACGGTGCCCTCTGAGCGTGAAAAGGTCCGTCCTATCTTCTCCCTTCTTGCAATTAGTCCGGATCCGATGTCGGATCCACCTGCGCCGCCGCCGGTAGCCGCCCTCAGGATTTGGAGACGAGCGGCTTCCCTTCATATGGTGGCGTAGGTGGCCTTGACAGTGGGTTTCGGGTCCTGTTTCAGTAGATCTCTTCTGATCATGTCATATTGGTCATCGATTCCAGTAAGAAATTGGAACAGCCTCTGTTCCTGAGTTATTTTGTTGAAGGTTGTGATGTCCTCGGAACACTTCATAGGATTGGGTTGTCTCCTGTCAATGGCCATCCACAGGTTTTGCAGGTTATTCCAGAACTCTTCAAGGGTTCCCTGTCCCTGTTTTTGGGTATTTGCTCTCCGATGTAGGTCGAAGAGCTGAAGTGGATCTTCACCACTTCCGTACGTAGTGGCGAGGCCATCCCATAGTGCTTTCGAGGTTGGGTAATGAATAACACTATTGATGAGGCTCGCCTCTATGTTCAGGTAAAAACGTTTTGATCGACTTGCTCCCATTGGTCGAACTTTGAATATGTTATTTCTGGTGCCGGAGGAATTCCGGTAATATGCGATCGGCAGCCTCTGCCTCCTATCGCCATTTTCATGAGCCGTGCCCACATCGGGTAATTGTCTCCATTCAATTTGATTCCTAGAGACAGGTTTTCTAATTTGGGCATGGTTGATTCGTGTTGGTTGTTGTTCTGTAGCAGATTTGCTAGTTGGATTGAGAGGTCTGGGGTATTGTTTTCTGTTGGTTCTGTCATGATGTCGGATTGGGGTCAAGGCTGATAAAGGTTCGAGATTGGTAGGGACGATGATGTTAATCACTGAGTCCCAAGAATTTCAACCTTGCTCTGATACCATGTTAGAACATAGTATTTAGGGAAAAACTGAATTCTATTCATTGTTGTATTTTTGTGTATATTGTCTCATACAGATTACAGGAACCATGTAGCACCCGGGACGATAGGCACCACATCCCCCGCACTATGAGTCTAATCCACATATGAAATAGGCAGTCCACACATGAATCGGACTCACAGCGAACTGGTGACAATCAAAAGTACAGTCCTGACTAAGCGGAAGCTAACCCTGGAACCATCAACAAAACCCAAAATGCGGAAGCAAGGAAATCATTCATGTAATATTCATGAAATAATGGAAATCCAATACGAGTATAAATACGGGTTCCACTAATCAGTACACCTGTCCTAACCTGTCCCGAATCAATACAAGAAAACAACATAACAACGGGTTCAACTGGCTCCAGAACCTGTCCTAACCTGTCCCGAATCAATATCAATTCAATAAGGGCACACCGGCCATCAATAATAAATTAATCAATACAGTATTTAAAGGCAATATAATATGCAGTGAGTGTAAATGAGTGAGACTAGAACAATGACTCGACACTCTAACTCGGCCTAGTAAACAACGCCTGCAAAAGAAACTGGAAAAAGGGGGAAGGAGGGGTCAGTCTCTAGAAGACTGAGTGAGCAGGAGCGATACATATAATATAGAAACATGAACATGCAAGTCATAAATCCCGAGCAAGGTTTTATTTAAAGTTAGTTCCCAAAAAGGGCAAAAGAATGACTAAGCAATGCTCAGAATTTACGACTATTCATATTAAATTCAATAAGTTCGTAAATCATATTCAATCAATAAGGCTCGGCGAGTGAGCGTGCACAATCTCCAACCAAACGCCGACCGTGTACGACAAATATCATTAATACATTAAATAGGTGATCATGCAATATATCATAATACACAAATCATATATCATATCCTAAACATTTTCGTTTGGGCAATTCGTGTCCCGGCCTTCCCGCACGGTGCCTATCAATCATAAACATAATCATAATCATAAATAAGTTCCAACCTTCTTCCTCCGGGTGGTGGAAGGGCTAGCAAGACCCGACCACCTCATACATGGGTTTCATGACTCCCCCAAGGGCACTCAGCTCCCATTCCCCGCTAAACCTCCTAGCGAGGGCCGGTATCACCGTACATAAGTTGGGACTAGTACAAGGGATCACCGTCGGTCCTTGCCTCCCCGGATAGCCACTTGCACTGAGTCCCTGGGCCCGTGAGCATATCATAAATGCATAATCTCACCAAAACATTTCAATTCATAAGAACATAACATATTTCATAATTCATTATAAAAGGGTTTACTCGATCAAAGTTTTACTCGATGACTCTATTTAAAAAAACAACATATATATATATATATATATATATACATATATATATATACATATATACATATATATAATGTTTTTGGCCAAAACTTGTCACATAAGGTTGTAGGGTTTAATATGTAACTAGAACGAAAACACCCTCACCTGGAACCACGAGACAAGAAACAGGAGCAATACGGGTGCTTATTCAATTTGGAAGTCTCTGCCCTGGAAACAACTGTACAAGAGAAGGAACAATGTGTACTGGTGAGAATTGACTCAATATGAAACCACATAGACGCACGGCAATGCTAAACACATGATATGAGATGTGTAAGAAGTAAAATGATGTTATGGAGTTACATAATCAAGTAATTCGTTCAAGTACATTCTACACATGAGGGTTTCAAGCCCAATCATTTCATATCTTTCATAATTCCTTGCAATCAAGTCATGAGCTTCATATAACATTTATAATTCAAGTATATCAAGTTTACAATTGTAAAATAGACAAATAGAGACATTCAATCATTTAAATCTCACAAAGTCGCATATCAATTCCAAATATATCAATTTTATATAATTCACACATGGCATACTCAATTCATATATCACTAAACGGATTCAATTACAAGGTTACCTAATTAAATCAAACAATATTCATATTGTTTACAAAATTACACAAACACCCCCTTCAAGTTAGACAATTAGCTCAAATACGGCATATCGGAGTTCAAATTGCAAATCAAAGCATCAACATATATCATAGATCATTTAATACATGCTTTCGTACACATTGGAATTCATATTGATCGACAAATCAAGCAATTGACAATTTATTGCAATTAAAACAATTAATTTCAAATAAATAGAAATACACAAAATAAATCACAACAAATCAACCGGGCATCCGATTGATGAACAGAAAGTGGCGTTGGACTCACCACAACGAAAGGGACTTTCTGTCCGAAAGTCACCGGAATGCCGCTACCGTAGCCGGTCGAACAGCCACCGGCCGGCACTGGAACACCGCCTCCGGTGGTCGGAAAAATCCCCGGAAGGACAGAAACGTACGTCTCGGCCTGCTCAACAAAAGCCCTCAATCAATTTCAGAAAATGCCAAACACGCCAGACTTCGTTGACGAAAAACCAAACTTAAATCCAAGGACGAAAACTGAAATTAAACGTAAACCGTAAAACAAAAATGAAATCCGGGCATACCGTTGGAAAGCTTGTAACAAGCCCTACGAAAGCCCCAAGTCAAATCGCCAGAAAAATCGCCGGAACAGTAACCGGTTCAGACCCGCCGGTTCACCACCGGTTCATCGCCTGTCCGCCGCCAACGGCCGGTTCCTGGAACGCCGCCGATGCCATCCGCTAAGTCTCGTCAATCCAAGCAACTTTTGTGAAGGCTCCACCACCAAAACCGGTCGGGAAGAGGGCCCAATCCGCGGCCGAAGTTCAGCCGCTGCGCCACCGCCGATTCGGCCATCTCTGCCGCGATTCGCTCAAAAAGGAGGCCGAAAATGGAACGGGAAGGCTCCACCGTCGGACCACCGCTGCGCCGCCGCTGGTCACTTTCAGGCCACGAAATTGGTACGGTTGTGACGGGCTCGTCGAGCTGATGAATTTCCACTATTGATTCGTCGAATTCCGTCGAGAAACGAGGGAGAACGAGCATGTGTGTGTTTTCACACCTTCACTGCATGTGAACAGTGTCGGATCGCTGGAGAAGACGATGAAGGCTGCTGATCTGATTTTGGCATGCAAAACGAGGAAATCTGAGTATATATCTGTGGTCCTCGTACGCAAAAACGATCGGAAGAACGGGCTAACGAAGTCAGAATTGGGCAAACTCAGAGTCTACGGACTCGTCTCGATGCCCCGAACGCAAAGGAGGGGTCAAAAAAGTCAAAATCTCTACCGAACGAGAAGTGACCGGAAAAACCCCTTAAAAGAAGAAAATTACAAAAAGGGCCCCAACTCTAAAAGAATCCAAAAGAGGGCCACACAACGCACCAATCACATAATTAAACACATAAAAAGGTTAAAAGGTGACGTACCTTATTTATCGAATGAGCGGGGCGTTACAATCTTCCCTCCTTCAAAAGGACCTGTCCTCAGGTCCTACTGTTGGACCGAAGAGTACAAACTGAAATTGTATCGATCTGTTTCCCGAAATTGCTTAGCATCTTAACCCTGGTTGCGAAGTTTACTCCCCTTATTTGTATCAACCTCTTCAGAGTCTGGTAGTCACAAAGATCTACTCGAACACTTGGCCGTTAGTCACTTCAAAACTCGTTCGACCGGTACTAGTCCATTGCCTCGTCACTTGTTAACCTCTGTCTATCCAGGCGTAACGCAAACACGACAAACAAGAGAGAATCCTATCTCTCAACACACAAGTGAGGAAACCCCGTCCCGCAGCACACACAAAAGAGAGAACCCCGTCTCTCGGGCACAGAATTGAGAGAACCCCGTCTCCCAGCCTAAGTCTGTCAGATTCCACATCTTCCCAGACATCTACTTTGAGAAGATCCAGCATTTCTCAAACTCCTAAATCCAAGAGAATCCAACATCCCTCGAATACCTAAGTACAAGAGAATCCAGCATCTCTCGTGCACAGAAAACAAAAAGAATCCAGCATCTTTCTATCACATAATCAGGGAGAATCCACATCTTCCTGGCACGTAATCAGAGAGAATCAAATCCCCCTTTCACTCAAGCACACAAGCAGAAGCAAGGTTCACAATAATCAACACACACTCCACTAGCCAGGGTATCACATAATAACAAAATTTAAATATGTAAACGATGCATGTATGCTCGTGCGATGGATGCTTAGTGTACCGTTCACCGTAGTAATGGAATTGATGTTGTGACTTTACTCTACGATTTGGATAGTCTGATCTCTAGCTGGATTGATTCCCAACTTATCTTTCCTATCTTTAGTAGATGTTTGACTGAGAAAGTCAGACCCTTGGTTGATCCTATTCTCGATTCCATTCGGATCCTTACTCATAGTTATCTTCTGCAATTAACCGAGCACCAGTTTATTCCGCCTACGATCAGAACATTTATCTTTGTACCAGGTTCATTATATTCACTTTGGCCGTACAAGAATCTTGAACTTTAACTCCCCCTTCATACATTGTCACTAACTGGTTTAATTCTTTGTTGAAGATTTGGTCATCTGGAACTAGTTGACATCCTTCTTTAAGGTGATAAATTTTGACCAATTTTCCTTTCTTGAAACTAATTTAGGAATCCATCAGAAGTTCCCTGATAATATCATCATCCTCGCTGTCTGAATCACGTACTTATAAATTCCCAAACAAACCACTCTCTTCGATGCCTTATGAAGATCTTCATCCCGGTTATATTAACTTAACTCAACTCTTTAGACTTTTCTACCACTTCTCGGATCAAAACACCTCAATTTCTTCAACTTAACTTCCTCTGTAAAAGCGGTTCTAATCACGCCACTTGTCTAGTGATAGTCCTCACATTTCCTTTAAAGCAATTAGTAGGAATGGCAACCTGCTTCTCTCGCTCCCACTTTCGATTCTATTTTTCCAAACCTCAGAATTTTCCATTTCCTTTTTAACCAACCAGTACAACCCAGAATTTCTTTTTTTCTTGATTCCAGCAAGAATCAGTCGGAGTATCACTTGATAAATAAGATGTGGGGAATACCTATCAAATAAACACTAAAATGCATGTCGGGTTAGGGTGCCAATGCAGTATCACATTTGTAAACAATTAAAGATGCAACACATTGGAACAATTATAAAAATTAGAGATGCGCATATAAATAGAGAAATTTAAATAATTAAAGCGATGTATGATGCACGTGCTTATGAATGCATAGAACCTGTCACCGTAGTTGTAAACTTTAACTTGGCATATTTCTTTGCTTCTCAAATTGCAGGTTTGTCTTGAATTAATTGTTCACCTCTTCTTTACCCACGGTCTTTCAAATCTTCAAAGTTCCCGTGTATCGACTTACGGATCTCCCAAGTCCGAGATTGAAATCTCTTGAACCCATATTCTTCCACACCCATGAAGTTGGTATCTTGACTTCTCTTGAAGAATCAATCCCCAATTGTTGTCCTAGTCCTTACCATAGTTGTTCCTTTGATTAAAGCATCTCTGGTTTATCCCTTATTCATCGATCTAAATCCCAAGCTATATTATTCTTCATATCTTTTTTCGCCTCTTTCTCAAGTTAGATGGTCTTTACTGCTTCTCAACCACGAACCTACTTTACTTTAATTCTCTTGAAGGTTATCGCCTCTACGTTGATAGAAACCTCAAATCTAAAACATCTTCGAGATTTCTCTTCTTTGGAATCTGGTTGACAAATCTTCGTAGTGTAAACAAACATGTTGATCTCGTGAAACCAAATCATTACACGCCACAAATCCCATCTCATCATGGATTCACCATCGGTAATAGAGCTGGCAAACTTCTCCTTCGAACTGACCTCTTATTCTGGACTTTGTCACTCGAGCCCTAACCTCATTTTAGAAAAGGTTTAACTCTTAAATTTCTGTAGAAATCCCCAAGGCATTCCTTACAACTTTCGAGCTAGAAAGAAGAGCTTGTGGTAGCCTGTGGTTGTCGTAAAGATTGGCCGTGGTTTGATATGGTCTTCATAGCCTATGAATCACAGCTCATTTGAAAATAAATGCATGCGCTTAGTATATGCTCATGCCACATAATTAACACCAAAAGAATGGATTCAATGCAAAATGCAACAAATAATCTAATAAAGTTTGAAAAAAATCACAATTCAGTGTTCAATGATGATGCAATGCACACATTGACAATTAGTTCCTATGCCGTGCGACCTATACTCGAGACAACACGACCTAGAGCACCGGTTCTGAACCTGGTAGCTCTGATACCACCTAAAGATGTAGCACCCGGGACGATAGGCACCTCATCCCCCGCACTATGAGTCTAATCCACATATGAAATAGGCAGTCCACACATGAATCGGACTCATAGCGAACGGGTGACAATCAAAAGTACAGTCCTGACTAGGCGGAAGCTAACCCTGGAACCATCAACAAAACCCAAAATGCGGAAGCAAGAAAATCATTCATGTAATATTCATGAAATAATGGAAATCCAATACGAGTATAAATACGGGTTCCACTAATCAGTACACCTGTCCTAACCTGTCCCGAATCAATACAAGAAAACAACATAACAACGGGTTCAACTGGCTCCAGAACCTGTCCTAACCTGTCCCGAATCAATATCAATTCAATAAGGGCACACCGGCCATCAATAATAAATTAATCAATACAGTATTTAAAGACAATATAATATGCAGTGAGTGTAAATGAGTGAGACTAGAACAATGACTCGACACTCTAACTCCGCCTAGTAACCAACGCCTGCAAAAGAAACTGGAAAAAGGGGGAAGGAGGGGCCAGTCTCTAGAAGACTGAGTGAGCAGGAGCGATACATATAATATAGAAACATGCACATGCAAGTCATAAATCCCGAGCAAGGTTTTATTTAAAGTTAGTTCCCAAAAAGGGCAAAAGAATGACTAAGCAATGCTCAGACTTTACGACTATTCATATTAAATTCAATAAGTTCGTAAATCATATTCAATCAATAAGGCTCGGCGAGTGAGCGTGCACAATCTCCAACCAAACACCGACCGTGTACGACAAATATCATTAATATATTAAATAGGTGATCATGCAATATATCATAATACACAAATCATATATCATATCCTAAACATATTCGTTTGGGCAATTCGTGTCCCGGCCTTCCCGCACGGTGCCTATCAATCATAAACATAATCATAATCATAAATAAGTTCCAACCTTCTTCCTCCGGGTGGTGGAAGGGCTAGCAAGACCCGACCACCTCATACATAGGCCAATGGGGTTTCATGACTCCCCCAAGGGCACTCAGCTCCCATTCCCCGCTAAACCTCCTAGCGAGGGCCGGTATCACCGTACATAAGTTGGGACTAGTACAAGGGATCACCGTCGGCCCTTGCCTCCCCGGATAGCCACTTGCACTGAGTCCCTGGGCCCGTGAACATATCATAAATGCATAATCTCGCCAAAACATTTCAATTCATAAGAACATAACATATTTCATAATTCATTATAAAAGGGTTTACTCGATCAAAGTTTTACTCGATGACTCTATTTAAAAAAACAACATATATATATATATATATATAAGGTTTTTGGCCAAAACTTGTCACATAAGGTTGTAGGGTTTAATATGTAACTAGAACGAAAACACCCTCACCTGGAACCACGAGACAAGAAACATGAGCAATACGGGTGCCTATTCAATTTGGAAGTCTCCGCCCTGGAAACAACTGTACAAGAGAAGGAACAATGTGTACTGGTGAGAATTGACTCAATATGAAACCACATAGACGCACGGCAATGCTAAACACATGATATGAGATGTATAAGAAGTAAAATGATGTTATGAAGTTACATAATCAAGTAATTCGTTCAAGTACATTCTACACATGAGGGTTTCAAGCCCAATCATTTCATATCTTTCATAATTCCTTGCAATCAAGTCATGAGCTTCATATAACATTTATAATTCAAGTATATCAAGTTTACAATTGTAAAATAGACAAATAGAGACATTCAATCATTTAAATCTCACAAAGTCGCATATCAATTCCAACTATATCAATTTTATATAATTCACACTTGGCATACTCAATTCATATATCACTAAACGGATTCAATTACAAGGTTACCTAATTAAATCAAACAATATTCATATTGTTTACAAAATTACACAAACACCCCCTTCAAGTTAGACAATTAGCTCAAATACGGCATATCGGAGTTCAAATTGCAAATCAAAGCATCAACATATATCATAGATCATTTAATACATGCTTTCGTACACATTGGAATTCATATTGATCGACAAATCAAGCAATTGATAATTTATTGCAATTAAAACAATTAATTTCAAATAAATAGAAATACACAAAATAAATCACAACAAATCAATCGAGCATCCGATTGACGAATGGAAAGTGGCATTGGACTCACCACAACGAAAGGGACTTTCTGTCCAAAAGTCACCGGAATGCCGCTATCGTAGCCGGTCGAACAGCCACTGGCCGCCACCGGAACACCGCCTCCGGTGGTCGGAAAAATCCCCGGAAGGACAGAAACGTGCGTCTCGGCCTGCTCAACAAAAGCCCTCAATCAATTTCAGAAAATGCCAAACACGCCGGACTTCGTTGATGAAAAACCAAACTTAAATCCAAGGACGAAAACTGAAATTAAACGTAAACCGTAAAACGAAAATGAAATCCGGGCATACCGTTGGAAAGCTTGTAACAAGCCCTACGAAAGCCCCAAGTTAAATCGCCGGAAAAATCGCCGGAACAGTAACCGGTTCAGACCCGCCGGTTCACCACCGGTTCACCGCCGGTCCGCCGCCAACGGCCGGTTCCTGGAACGCCGCCGATGTCATCCGCTAAGTCTCATCAATCCAAGCAACTTTCGTGAAGGCTCCACCACCAAAACCGGTCGGGAAGAGGGCCCAATCCGCGGCCGAAGTTCAGCCGCTGCGCCACCGCCGATTTGGCCATCTCCGCCGCGATTCGCTCAAAAAGGAGGCCGAAAATGGAACGGGAAGGGTCGAAAACATGGGGTAGGGTGGTTGTTGGCCGGCGAGAGTCACCGGAACGCCGCCGGCGAGGAGGTGGCGCAACCCGCCACCGTCGGACCACCGCTGCGCCGCCGCTGGTCACTTTCAGGCCACGAAACTGGTACGGTTGTGACGGGCTCGTCGAGCTGATGAATTTCCACTATCGATTCGTCGAATTCCGTCGAGAAACGAGGGAGAACGAGCATGTGTATGTTTTCACACCTTCACTGCGTGTGAACAGTGTCGGATCGCTGGAGAAGACGATGAAGGCTGCTGATCTGATTTTGGCACGCAGAACGAGGAAATCCGAGTATATATCTCTGGTCCTCGTACGCAAAAACGATCGGAAGAACGGGCTAACGAAGTCAGAATTGGGCAAACTCAGAGTCTACGGACTCGTCTCGATGCCCCGAACGCAAAGGAGGGGTCAAAGAAGTCAAAATCTCTACCGAACGAGAAGTGACCGGAAAAACCCCTTAAAAGAAGAAAATTACAAAAAGGGCCCCAACTCTAAAAGAATCCAAAAGAGGGCCACACAACGCACCAATCACATAATTAAACACATAAAAAGGTTGAAAGGTGACGTACCTTATTTATCGAATGAGCGGGGCATTACAAACCAAAGGACTATAAAGGCATGTACAAGGAAGGAAATCCCGACACAATCAGTGCAATTACAGCAATCATGGGATTATGGTCAACACTACCATATTTACGTAATCTCTAACATCCTCAATTATCAAGGCTTAAACAGTTTTATTGATGGTACCGATCAAGCCCTACGCACCACCATTCTGGATCCTAATGATCTCACGTCTCAGATTGTCAATCTGGTGTTTGATCATTGGTACAAAAGGAACAAATGCTCCATTCGTGGATCACCTCATCTCTGTTTGAAGAAGTTTTCCCTTATGTTATTTGACTCTCTTTAGCCTATGAGGTTTATCGTGCCCTCGCCCTTTGGCTCCATTTCTCAGAACCGTCAGCTTCAACTACATATTGAACTCTAGGAACTAAAATGTAATGATATGAGCAGAAAAAAATGAAAGCTTTATCCGATGAACTCTCCGTAGCCGGGCGCCCTCTCTCTCTATGGCGGAAGTAAATGCTATCATCTACCACAACATTGGCACCGAATACTTCAACATCACCGCGCCGAACCTGAGACCAGAACTAGTTTCGTTCCATGAACTGCAGGATCAGCTGGTTGCCCGTGAAATTTTCCTTAAAGGCTCTTTGGATGGTCCAATTGCCAATGCTTTTCATGTGATAAATTCTTGGCCACAGTTTGGCCTCTCTCCCCCTACTAACTTCTCTCATGGCAACAACCGCTGCAATAATTTAGGTTCCACCAGTCGTGGAAGTTCCTAACCTTGAGGACCGTGTCAGATCTGCAGCTAGAAGAACCACTCTGCTTCCACTTGTCGTCGCCGGTACTAACCGCCCACTACAAAAAAAACAGCCGATTTTCGACGAACTTTTCAAACGAAATTTTGACCTTTTCGTCTAAAAAATTCAATTTCCGGCCAAATTCCGACGAACAAAAGTTCGATCGAAAACCCCTCGTCGCAGAAAATTTCAGACGAAAATTCCGATGAAAACTCCGACGACTATAATTTCCGACGAGTTTCAGACGAAAAATTATGTCGTCCGAAATAGGGGTGTTCATTAAAACCGAAAACCGAATAACCGAACCGAACCGAACCGACCGGGGAGTGTTCGGTTCAGTTTTCGGTTTCCCATTTTAAGTTTTTCGATTTTTCGGTTCGGTTCCACGGTTAAACCGAGCCGAAAACCGAACCTATTAATTTTTTTTTTATAATTTTATATGTAATGCAAAAGGTGAAAACGTGCTTACGTTTTTTGGGAATGTCTCAAATCTTAAGCTAAGCTCCTGCACGCTGCACCAGCACAATTCACTCGCTCCACTCTCCAGAATCCAGATCCCCAAATTTCCAAAGCCTGTAACCCTAGATTTCCTTCATCCAAATCGCAGCCGGCATCTCCATTCTCCAGATTCTAGTTTCGACGGCACGCGACGCCGGCGACTGTGACGGCGACGAGGTGACAACGATCAACGAAGACACTCGGCTTGTTGTCCTTCTTCTCCGACGCTTCTCAAGACTCAACAGTCAGCCAAGGTGAGATTTTTGCTGGGTTTTTTTCTTTTCGATTGTTGATCTTCGATCCAGCTTCTAAATCTTGATTCTTGAGGGGATTGAGCTGCTATTACTTAAGTGTAAATCTACCAGAAAGTGTAAGCTTAAGTGGAAGATTTGAAGCTTGAAGAGAATTTGAAGACGCTGCATAATTGTTATTTAATTTGGTAGCTTTGTTCTTTAGAGTTCAGACAATCGTTATTATGTTATTTTGTAATTCTATAATGTTTTCAATTTTCTTAGTTTGGTTCTGTAATGTTTTCAATTTTCAGAGTTCAATGATTTCTGTAATGACAAATGGTTGGTTCTGTAATGTTGGAGATGACTGTCTGTGTATGCTGCTGCTGCTTAGCCCTTTATATTCATTTTTTTGTTTTTTTTTTTTAAACAATATGTTAGTTCGGTTTTTCGGCCAAAAACCGAACCCGAACCGAAAAACCGAACCGAACACCATTCGGTTCGGTTTCGGTTTAGGTTTTTCGAAAACCGAAAGTTCGGTTCGGCCGAAAAACCGAACCGTGAACACCCCTAGTCCGAAATCCATAATTTTCCGGCGAACTTTATTTCCGACGAAACTACAGGCGAGAATATATAGACCAAATTTTCCTCGTCTAATTTTCCGACGCAATTGCGACCAAATAAATTCGTCTGAAATATTTCGGACGAAATTTCCGACGACATTTCCTACGAACTTTTCAGATTTTATGATTTTCGTTAATGATTTCAGACGAACTTCTGGCGCAATTCAGACGAAACTCATTAAATAAATTATTTCAGATGAAATTTCAGATGAAATTTCAGACGAACTGAATATTTTTATTTTTTAAATAATATATTTCAGACGAACGTTTAGACGAATTTCAGACAATTATTTTTTTGACGAATATCGTCGCAAATTTCCTCGCAAATTTCGTCGGAATTTTAATATTATAATTTTTTTTGAATTATTTTTTAAATTTTCAACCTATTTTTTCAGTAATTGTATACCCAAAAAATAAAATAAAATAAAAAACTAGAAATGCCAGAATAATGTAATACGCGAAAAATAAATTAGAAATGCATTCATGCCCATAAATCCAACAATATCGTAATAATAAATATAACAACACGAAATTCGATAAAATCTGCCGAATTACAAAGTCTTCATGTACTATTAACTAAATTCATATTTTGCAAACACTACGTACAATACGCCAACACTAAGTATGAAGCGAACTTCTCTCCACCATTTAAAAATTTACCTAGTGTTGCTACAATATTGCCATTTAAGCCATTTGAGGTGCCTGATCTGTTAACAAAAACATTAAACCGACAAAGGTTATTTGATGAGTAAGGAATTAAACTTTAAAGACACAATGATTACATTAATTAAGTACATCTTCCTAAAAATTCAACTAAATATATATTATTGTTTAATAGTGTACTAATCCGGATTTGACATTTAATACCTCATCTAAACCTAGCCCTATAAGTTGAAGTTCGTTAGTAGAGTAGTAAACCAAAGAAATGTTTACTTAAAAGGAAAAAGAACTTACACAGACATTCAAGAGGGGTAAAGGTAATATTTTAATTGGCATAAGCATATAACTTATAAACCAAGAAGAGAAATGAATGACTAATGCATTCTGACATGACCATAAATGAATACAGTTGCACTTTCAAGATGGAATGTGAAATGTATATACTAGAGACACAAAACGTTCAAATCACTTGAAATGACCAGAAAGAACACCGCTATAGCATATATATATATATATATATATATATATGGACATGTATATGAATAACTTAGCACCTATGCGAACTGAACGAAATTGACTTGGAACTGAAAAAACTGAAACTACCAAGGGCAGAAGCATTTCTCTTTGTGCGTCGATGGGATTCGATACAGTTATATAAGTATACTGTGTCATCAAATAAGCATCATAGCTTGATTATATAACTCTATGCGGGAACTCCCATGCTTAAATCCTAAAATGCCTTACTTTGAAACTGAAGTTCTTCCCATAAAACACTAGTTGCTAACATTTTGTAATAAGTTAACATTAGATTTCAGCCTGTCCATATATCAAACAATGCTATTCATACATAACAACAATCTCATAAACCACACCGAACCCATCAAAACATCAAACCAAATCCATCTACATAATTTAGAACTTAGCACCTATATATTAATACCTGAACTTCATAATTTAATTTAATGATTGTCATCTAATCATCTACAAGATTTACCATCTACATAGGAAACAAGTATCTTACTTTTGTACAATAAAAAAAACCAAGCATTTATTAAAAGGACAAAACTTACGAGTTCGGTTCTTGTATCTTGTGAGGCTTTCTCAGAAATTACAGGAGCTCCAACTTGAGCAGTAGTACACACTCGTAATCAAATTCCAACTTGTGAATCATTGCTCGAAACGGATGTCAACATTCTAGATCAGAGAAAAACCCAAGTTGTGACTAGATAAAACATCAACTTTCAGGAAGAGAGTAACTTACTGTCGAGTAAAATGCACCTCCACCATAGTTCGATTGACCCTGACCCTTCTTGTCCTAAAACCAGAAGTTCACACCATAAGGAAAACTAGAAGTTTCAAGAATAGTATATATAGGGAATAGAGGCGAAGGAATAAAAAATAATGTTCTTAATGAGGTGAACATGTAAGTCCTATTAGTCATGCAAACAACAGCACCAACCAAACTATTAGGATAAGAAGAAATATATGAATGATGGATGAGATTATTGGAACCAACATTTCTTCTACCCCATTATCTAATTCATTTTGCTTGCGAGTAATTCTTTATAAAAATTCAACAAATTATAGGCACTAAATACATGGACATAAAAGTCGGTCATAATAATATCCTAGGCTACATTCTATTTTACGGTTTCATAACAATCACAAATGATCTTGGTAAACTTCACTCGAGTTTATGAACTCCGCATAAAACTATAAAGCAGTTATTTGGATGATGAAATCGATACTTTAGCACGTTTGATTCTGTCACGAGTAGATTTCAACCTTCAAACTTCAACTCATGTAATTGATATTAAACATATTAAAAAATGAAAAGAATCATTACTCTTGCAACTTCTCCACAAATCAACGAGCAGAAAGAATACATCTTACTTTCACCTACTCACAAACCCGTGAATGAAATAATATGGTAAAGCATTCTCAAGTTACGACAATCAGACACCTGAAATCTCCAATGCCACAAAACTCCAATATTCTTAAGCACCGTGACTTGGAAAAGAAAATTTCCTTATAGGAAATCTATTGGCACCCATTACATGAAAATGGGCATATAATTTACATTTAAATTTCAAACAGAACAAACCTACCGATAGGATAATAATAATTCGGTCATATTATACCGAATAGCAACATTTTCAGTTTTGCCCTTTTCTTTTTCTTCTTTAACAAAACAAATAAACAACAAGTAACACAAAGTTATCAATTAACAGCTAAAAATACACCATTATTGCTTCTTCATGCTCAGACTTCACCATTTATTCTAAATGGTTCGGAAGAACATCAAATTAAAATGAATTAAAAACACAATTTAATAGCAAATGCAAGAATTAGATATCGCTCTGAAAGCAGCAAACATCACCAACATTGCATTGTTCCAAACCTCTTGGCAAATAAAAGCAGATTTCATTTTTCGGGATGCAGATACAGAAAACGAAAACAGATATATACAAAGACAATGTGCATGAATCAATTATATTTTGAAAAATACGTATTACCGCAAAAGGGTTCACTTTTTCCTCTTCAAACGGATTGGGATCATGAATGATTTTCAGCAAGCAATAAGCTAGCATCATTTGTCCATTCTAGTTAATTTTATCACATTTCGTTTTCTAACACCAAACATCCACCAGGCTGTTGTCTTTCTTCAAGAAAGTGTGCCCCTTTTGCCACAAACATTTCTATTTCATTTCCAGATCAGAGTTCCTAGCCCAAATAATTCTAGAAGTACAAGGGAACATGCGAAAACAACAAAATCACTACCCACAAATTAATCTTTCCATTTTCAATTATCCATTCTCGCCCACAAATCTCAAAAATGGGGTAAATGAACACATGAAAACAACAAAATTTACTACATAAAATCAAAAAACATTACCGCTTATGGGTTTACACAGCTCCTTAGCTTAGTGCAGAGACCTAAGCTATTCAATTCTTCATGTAAATTCAACTATTCAAGAACCCAAGTGTAAAACCCATAACGCATAATCTTCTGTTCATCATAACTCAATCCCACCCAACAATTCAAATTCAATTACCACAATTTCTTTTTTCCTTCAAAGACAAAACAATAACAAGATATGAACTGAAATCCCAACTCCTGAACAAATTTTTCCCAGAGAGATAATGAGAGGGTAGAGAGAGAAACAAGGGGGAAAATGAGAGAACCTATATATGCCAGTGACCACAATGTAGGGCGACTAAGAAGGAATTAAAAGGAGAGTATATAATAACATCACACCTGATTACGAATCAATGGCTGCCCATCATTCATTCAGACCCGCACAAAATCAATGGACGCCCTTTATTCATTCAAACCCCCATTGTTTCTTGTAACATCAATAAAACAGCCATTGAAGCTATATATATACATATATAAATCGATTGCACACCTGTATTCATCAAAATAATCCAAAAATTAATCATGGAAGATATAATTATATATAAATTTCTTCTTCTTCTCCTTGACTAGGTCGTCATCCCACATGATCTGTCGGATTAAAAGGAATTAAAAGGAGAGTATATAAAGGAGAGAACCTATATATGCCACGCCAGTGACCTTTTGTTATCGTGAGTGGAGGCGCCGAAGATGGCGACGAAGGCTTTGGCGTGGCAGAACTTGACTTCAGGCTTCGAGGAAAAAGGGTTTTGGGTGATGGCCAGCGGCTCCAATGTTGAAGATGGAGCAAAATTTCAGCGAGGGAAATTGAGAGAGGTGGGATTGAAATGTTAAAGAGAAACTAGGGCCTCCAATTTTCAGCGGGATTGACAGATTTTGGGCATTGGAGAGGTGGGATTGACAGATTTGGGAATTGGAGTGGGGGGCTTGGAGACTACACTTTCTAAAAATGCTTGAAATTTCGTTGAAGGACTGTTAAAATATCTCTACCATTTCAGACGAACTTTTTCGTCTGAATTTCACCGCAGTTTTAAACTAATTTCAGACCAACTTTTGGGTCGGTGTTTCGTCTAAAATCTCAGACAAATTTCAGGTCACTTTCGTCTGAGTAGTAACTTACAAAATTAACTTAAATTTTCAGACGAAATTTCGTCGCAATATTTCGTCTGAATTATAAAATATAATTATTTTTTAATTAAAATTTTAGTTGGCCGGAATTTCGTCGGACCTTCGTCGAAAATTTTGCATCATAGGACAAAAGTAAGATTTACATAGGTTGGTCGGAATTTAGTCGGACTTTCGTCGGAAATTTTCAGATGAAAATTGTTCGTCTGAAAATGGCTGTTTTTTTGTAGTGGCCCCACCTGGTTTTCGACCCTCATTCCTTGCCCAGGCTAAAAATAACACTCTTTGTGTGTCCTCACTCACTAAGAAATTATTATCTATCCAAAACTTCACCTCTGATAATGGTGTGTTCTTTAAATTTTGGCCTACTCATTTTCTTATCAAGGACAAGGTAACCAAGATGGTGTTGCTCAGGGGACCCAGTGAGCAGGGAGTGTATGTGTTGTCCCCTTCGAAGAAACAGGCCATGGTTATAGAAGCTCCTAGCATGCACAATTGGCATGCTTGGTTGGACCACCCCAATTCGCGGGTCTTAACATATATTATTCAAAGTTCCAGCCTTGAGTCGTCTAGCAAATGTTTAGAACCTTGTTCGTATCGCCTACTTGGTAAAATGAGTCGAGTCCCTTTAACTTCTATTGAATATAAGAGCACTGCTCTATCTGATATAATTTATATTGATGTTTGGGGACCAACCCTATTACTTCCAAGAATAGTTTTGGTTAGATGTTGCTCTTCATAGATGACTTTACCCATTACACTTGAATCTATTTTCTGGAAAATAAAAGTGAGGTGTACTCCATATTCCTTAATTTTGAACAATTAGTTAATTGTCAGTTCTAAAAACAAATATATACTTCCAGTCTATGGGAATTGTCCATCGCATAACTTGTCCTTACATTCATGAACAGAATGGTGTTGCTAAACGAAAAATAAGACATGTTGTAGATACTTAACACTCCTTGCTCATGCCAAAATGCTACTAAAATTTTGGAGCTTTACCTTTAAAATGGAAGTCTCTCTCATCAACTCACTCCCCTCAAATGTTCTCCACAATACTTTACCTCACCTCAAATTTTTGGGTGCAACACCTTCCTACACCGACTTTAAACCCTTTGGTTGTGCTGTCTATCCACTTTTACAACCGTACAATCAACATAAGTTTGATTTTAACTAGAACCAAACCTTGTGTATATTTTGGATAAAGTTCAACTCACTTGGCTACTAGGTGTCTGGAACCAGTGTCTAATCGAGTCTTTCTTGCTCGTCATGTCATATTATTTGAACATAATTTTTCTTTCAAAGATGCTTAATTAGATGCCGACAACCTCCTTGCCACCTCCATCACCGTTGTTGTACACACACACACCCCACTCAACCTGATCTCACTTGGCCGAGCACATCGTTAGGTATGACTCTTTCATCTCCTTATCCGCTTCTATAGATACCATTGAAGATTCCACTGCTACCACAAATACCACACCCTCTCCAAGTTCCAGCGATAATTCCCTAAGTACTTGAAACATCAGTCCATAACAATTTGATAATTTCAACCTTGTTGTTGATTTATCCCACTATACCTCACCACCGAAACACTACAACCTTTACCTAGCCTGTGATGGTCTTCCCCCTCACAAACAAATCTTAAAGTGTCGGTGTTTTTAGCACACTTCTTGTTTTCTGCACCATCATTTTTGGCACCGTCTGTGGGAAACCATCATCATCTTCTTTATCTTCATCTATTTCTTCCTCTCTGAGCTAGTGAGAAGTAACACCAGTAGCACTAATCATGGTGACTGCTACAAGATCAGGTTTGGTTGACAACAGGGGCGTTCTTCCCCCAGTAAATGAAGAGAACCCCGACGGCTGAGCCAACGCCGCCACCGCACAAACCGGAAATACTCCTGTTGGTGGGAGTATTCCTCCAATCACAAATGGAGGAACAGGGAAGGAAACTGTGCCGAAATCTCACTTGGAGGGAGGAAACGGAGCAGGAGAATCTGGTTCTGCACTACCACCCACCACGCTCATTCCCGCTACCACTGTCAACAACCCCGCGGCCTACTCTATGGCTATGCCGCCGCCAGGGTACGCCTACATGCAGCCAGGGGTGATGCCGGGAATGATGTCGGGGATGGTGCCCATAGTACAACCTTACCAGGTGGGCACTTTGCAGCTTCCAATCTCCCTACCCAAAGAGATTCAAGGGGTGGAAATGCCCCAAATGACATCGCAACAACTCCAAGCGTTTTACGCTCAATGCGAAGTCCAGGCCGCACAAAATGCCTGGAACCACTTTACCGCCGTCTACTTCCCCTCAAGGGCGGGCGCTCAGGTGGCTCCACCAATGGAAGGATGGTAAACTCACCCCTTGGAGGCGGCCCAGAACGTGTTAAGGGCCCAACCACCGCCACCACCTCCGGCACAGGAGAAAGATGCACCCCCAAGGGTTGATTAAAAGGTGCGCCCAGTAGAAAAGGAGAAAATCCCTCCCGCGAGGGGAGATGCTGAAGAAGAGGTCCAATCCAGGGCCAATAGAAGGACCAGCAGGAGGGATGGAGGCGACCCTCAACTGGCTGTCGTATAAGACCAGCTGAATGGGCTTCAGAACATGGTGGAACAGCTCTCTCGAGTACGGTCTCAAGTCCTCCATGCTGGGGAAGAGAGGTCCAGGGCCAGAGACGCTTGTAACCCACGCCACTTGGTCCCTCGCCACTGGAGGGAGGAAGATTACGAGGAACATGACCATGAGGGCGGGAAACATAGGCCTTTGACAGGCGGTTCGTCCCTCGTTGATGAAGTTTTGATGGCCCGTGCGGGGAAGGACAAAATCCCCACATCCGTCAACCGTTAGGACGGAACCACCGATCCGGCCGAATCTGGATCATTTCGTGCACTTGATGCACCTTTATGAGCATTCCAGTCATTACTGGACAAAAGTTTTTGTCACTTTCCTCGTGGGAATGGCACAGGAGTGGTATAAGAAGCTGCCCCCGCGCTCCATCCGAGGGTATGACGATTTGACTAATGCCTTCATGAGCCACTTCAACTCCTTGAAGGCTCAAGCTCCCGCTGCCACAACCCTCTATAGTTTGGTGCAAGGACCGAGCGAGACTCTCAGGTCCTTCATGGGCAGGTTCAACAAAGAGATCCTGTTGGTGGAGAAGCCCTCGATGGATTTCTTGAGGCATGTACTCTTTGGGGCGATCAATTTGAAGAACTACGTCAGCAAGGAGTTCGTGGAGGAGGTGGCCATGAAAAATCCTCGCTCGTTAATGGAAATCAGAGATATAGCTGACTCCTTTTTCACCCTTGAGGATATGTACATCGCGAGGGAATAGAAACTGACAAATGCCTCTCGACCGGTAGGGGCCCGGAGGACAGAGGAGAGTCCAAGAACCGTCGCCGCAGCCCAGTACCCGCTCAGAGAAATTCTCCGCCCACTCGCAGACACGAGCGCATCCCCCTCTACCGACCCATCGCTGAAGTTTATTCCATAGCGGATAAGAAACTATTCAAGAGACCGCCAAAGATGAGGGCAACCGAGACTCAGAAATGCTCGGGAAAGTACTGTGCCTTCCACAAGCAGAAAGGACACGACACAAATGAGTGTCGCCAACTTGAGAGTGAGATTCAGAGGCTTGTCATCGGAGGGCACCTAAAAGAGTTTGTGAAAGTGCTGGAGAGGTACGACAAACACTGTTCCGAGCGCGCGAGAGCTAGGGGGAGAAGCCGCTAGTGCTCCAGAAGCCCGCGCCACCACCGCCCAGAAACTAGCGAGCGCGGCAAGCAGAAGGCCTCCGAAGTGGAGAACCAGCCCTTCGCTGCCATCAATATGATCGCCGACGGGACCCTCGGGGGGTGATTCCAACGCCTCCCGCCGTCGCCACGTCCGTAGCTATGATCAGAGACCCTCAATGCCCAAGCCGGTGTACTCGTTGGAAGGATCCTCTCGCACAAAGAAGAATGGGACCATAGGGTTCACTGAAAAAGATTTCGAGCACATTGTAACACCCCATGGGGTTGGTGAAACCTCTGACTGCCCCATGGTGGTTAGCTTAGACGTTCATAACCATGTTGTAAAGAGGGTTTTGATTGATAGTGGAAGCTCAGTGAATGTTCTCCCGTATTCAACGTTTCAAAAGATGAATATAAAAAACATTCCCCTCGAACCCCTTAGAACAGCCCTCGTTGGCTTTGGGGGTTCCGAGATCGTCCCTCGCGGACAGATTCGCTTGGCCACCTCTTTCGGTCGCACCCCACAGCGAAGACTTTGAGCATTCTTTATGCAGTGGTCGAGGTAGATCTCCCATATAACATCATTATTGGCCACCCAGCCCTCGTAGATTTCAAGGATGTAATTTTAACGTACCATCGGAAAGTTAAGTTCCCCACCCCCGAAGGAACTGGAAAAGTGTTGTGCAATATTAAGGAAGCTTGGAAGTGTTACATCCTTTCACTTCGCAGCCACAAACCCAAGTAAAACATATAAGCAGGCTCCACCAAGAAGTCAGTTGATTTCACCAAGTTAGATGAAGACGGCCCCGAGCGTAAAAGGGCCAAACTTTATAAGAAGAAGAACAAAAAGAGAACTACGGGTGAGATCAAGGATACTGAGGATGGCCCTCCCGGAGCAGTCGAGGGCTCCTCTTCAGAAGGCGAGGGCAGCGACCCCTCAAAGGAAACCAATGATAGGCTCACAGGGAAAAAGCGGGCGCTCGAAGCCCCTTGTAACACCCTGTACACGTGGAGGTGCCACACCCCCGCACTATAGATCAATTCACATACGAAATGGTCAATCCGTACATGAACCAACCTATAGCGAACGGGTGACAATGCAATACTCGACAAGCTAGGCGGGATAACTAAAACGTGCAATAAGATAAAGCGGAAGCATAATGTAAACACTATCACTTATTTCCATTTATCATTCATGTCTTTTCTCGTTTTCCAAACAAAATATATTCTAACTTATCATATCAATACATTATCATCTCCAGTTTAACAATAACAATAATTACAATTCCATAATAAATAAATACACGAACCACGGATGACATGACTACATGAACTGGACTCGACTCGACTCAACTCCCGCCTAGCACGCACCTGCAGTAACCTGAAAGGTGGAGGTGTCAGTCTGTGAAGACCGAGTGAGGGGTTTAAATACATATTAGCGCAGATAACATGCAAATTATATTCTCAGGTAAAGATTTGTAAAAGATAAATATATGAGTTCAATAATAATGTAGCTTCGCCTGAGAATACAACTATCAATATTAAATACTTGTTCTTTTCATGCAATCGATAAACATGCTTGCTTGCTTGTTAATCATTAGGTGTTCACGCAATTCAATTATCATGCAATCATGCAATAGTGTAGTCATATAACACGTTCATGGGATGGAAATCATGCAATCACTACATGGCTTGCTTGTAACACGATGGGTTGTTTCTCCTGTGGTTGGACGGACAACCACCAGCTCGAAAACCAGCCCAGCGCCCTCCCTAAGGAGAACCTGGCCAGGAGAACACGGGTACACGATAGGCCTTTGTTCTTCTTGTGGTTGGACGGACAACCACCGGCTCTAAGACCTGTCCAGCGCCCTCACTAAGGAGAACCTGGCCAAGAGAACACACGAACACGATAGGGTATTGTTCTTCCTGTGATTGGACGGACAATCACCGGCTCGAGGACCGGTCCAGCGCCCTCACTAGGGAGGACCTGGCCAGGAGAACACATGGCTTGCTTTCATGACATGAAATGCTTGATTCATGCACACTACATAACCTACTTGCTCGATTCATGAACAATAACATGCTTGAAATAATAAGAGCTTTCATGAAATTATAAATATAAATACCTTTGGTCAAAAACCACGTAAAGGTTATACGGGTTCTATATAACTAGAAATTAAACCTCACCTGACAGGCGACACACGACTCGTGAATGCGTGAACGTGCTCATGCTCGACAATCTCCGCCCTGGAGAATCACTTGAAAGAAAATAGAAGAAGAAGATGATGAAGCTAGCATGATGAATGAGCTCCCAAAACCATATTTCTCTTGATAAACTTGATAAATTTGATGAAATCTCCTCTTCCCTTTTTGGAGGTTTTGGTTCGGTGGAGGATGAAAGCAAAATGAGATGATTGGCATGAAATGAAGATGACGGTTGTAGAAGAGATGCATATATCGATACACTTGGGGAAATATGTGGTATTTATGATGCAATCCTCCAACTCCACAAATCATGCAATTAAGTGTATCAAGTTTGGGAAATGATCACTTTAGTCCCCTAATATTTTCATGCAATTAAGTCCTTAAAGAAAAGGAAATGAGCACTTAAGGACAATTTGGCAATTAATTCAAATTGGACAATTAATTCATTTAACAATTAAATTCAATATATAACATAATTCCCAAGTTGGCATATATTTCATATATTTTCACGTGATCATGTTGAAACACAATTTATAAAGTTAGTATAACACGTATGAATTAAATAGATGAAAATAATAAAATAAAATCCTAACGCTCGAAACCCACACGTGTCGAGCGTACCTGACTGTCTGAAAATCGGGGCATTACACCCCTCGTACTGATGTTCGTATTGAGCCCAATGAGAAATTCCTGACCATCGAGTTGGAATCGGGAAATCCAGAAAAGACCACCCAGATTGGCTCAAACCTCGACGGTCCATCACAGATCATGATGATTGGCTTTCTTCGAGAGAATATTGATGTGTTTGCATGGAAGGATTCTGATCTCACGGGAATAGATCCGAGCGTCATTCTTCACAGGCTCAATGTGGATCCAGCCTTCAAACCAGTCAAACAGAGGAAGAGGGATGTTCATGGGTTCAGAAGGCAAGTCATTGAAGAGGAGGTCAACAAACTCCTTGAGGCCCAGTACATAGAGGAAATCCTATATCCTGAATGGCTCTGCAATGTGGTTCTCGTGCCCAAGAGCGCTAACAAATGGCGCATGTGCAATGACTTCACGGACCTCAACAAGGCGTGTCCCAAAGATCCCTACCCTCTACCAAGGATTGATCAGCTGGTGGACTCGACGGCGGGATGCGAACTTATGAGTATGATGGATGCCTTTCAGGGCTATTACCAGATCTTCATGGCACCCGAGGATCACCCCAAGACATCCTTTGTGGTTCACGTTGGAGTTTACTGCTTTCTGGTTATGCCGTTTGGGCTCAAGAATGCAGGAGCCACTTATCAACGTCTCGTCAACAGGATGTTCAAGCGCGAAATCGGAAAATCCATGGAGGTTTACGTGGATGACATGATCGTCAAGAGCGAGCGCCAACACTCCCACTTGGGCGATCTCAAGCGAGCCTTTGACATTCTGCGCCATTATGGTATGAAATTAAACCCCTCAAAATGCACATTTGGAGTTCGAGGGGGAAAGTTTTTGGGGTACGTGGTCAGTCAAAGAGGTATTGAGGCCAACCCAGAGCAAATTAAGGAGGTTATAGATATTCCTTCCCCTCAAAATATCAGAGAGGTCCAAGTACTGGTGGACAAGGTCATCTCCTTGAACAAGTTCATTTCCCGCTCGGCGGACAGAAACTTGCCCTTCTTTAAAATTCTGCGTAACGTTCGCAACTTTACCTGGACCGAGGAATGTGAGAAAGCATTACAAGACATGAAGCAGTACCTCTCACGTGTGCCCCTATTAACGAAGCCGGTCCCCGGAGAGAATTTGTTTGTTTATCTCTTTGTTTCTTCAGAGGCCACGAGCGCCGTCCTTGTCGCTGTTCGTAAGTGTAAACATTTGCCAGTATATTATTAGAGCAAAACTTTACAAGAGGCGGAAAAGAGATACATGGAGATAGAGAAGTTCACTTTCACCCTCGTCAACACCTCCAGGAGGTTGAGGCCTTATTTTCAAGCTCATTCCATCACTGTGCTTACGGACCAGCCACTCAAGCAAGTACTCTCGAAACCAGACGTCTCAGGTAGACTAATCAAGTGGTCCATAGAGCTCAGCCAATTTGATATCAACTTTGAGCCTAGAACAGCCATCCAGGCTCAAGCCGTGGCGGACCTCTTAGTAGAGAGATTCGGTTTGGAACCCATACCCTTGCCAGATGACGGTCTCTGGCTTTTACACACAGATGGTTCCTCGACCTCCCAAGGGGGGGGGGGGAGCCGGGGTGACCCTCAGGGACCCTCGAGGAATTGAAATTGACTACGCGATCAAACTGACTTTCCAAGTCACCAACAATGAGGTTGAGTATGAAGCTCTCATCCAAGGACTCATAATTGCCCTTCAGAACGGAGCCTCTCAGGTCACTATTTACGTTGACTCTCAATTAGTTGTTGGTCAGGTGGACGACACTTACGAGGCTCGAGAAACCACCATGGTGCAGTATTTGGCAAAGGCTAAAGAGGTGATAGCCAAATTCAAGGAGTTTCATTTGTTGCAGGTTCCGCGAGCGGAGAACGAGCGCGCTGATGGCCTCTCTAAATTTGCATCTGTCCTGGAAGGCTCCTGCGAGCGTTCTGTCACGTTCCTCAGAACAGAGGAACCGTTGATAAACGAGGGAAAACCCTTATGTCAAGTGAACATGATCGATCCATCCGAACCCTGTTGGCTTGATGACATCATCAAATTCCTATGGAATGGAATTTGTCCGAGCGACAAAGTGGAAGCACGGAAAGTAAGGAGTAAAGCCCCTCGTTTCTCCCTCGATAATGAGGGTAGGCTCTTCAAGTGGTCTTTCTAAGGCCCTCCGATGTGGTGCCTGAGACCCTCGCAAGCTAGGGAAGTATTGGAACATGTGAGGCTTCCAAATCCCTATTTATAGGGGAAAAGCTGGCATTAATTAGGGTTGGCATTCAAACCGCAATCATTTCCCGCTTTGAAAATCCCCCCACTTTTGGTGACCGTTGCACGTCTCCCAACAGGAACGCGCCCACTCCACGAAACACGTGCCCACGTCGCCACTCAGCATTAAATGCGGACATGACTTCATTTATGGCTATGTCAGAAGATATCCGTTACAGAAGGCAGGCAGTCATTTCCCTCCAAAAGCCTAACCCTCGAATATTCAAAGTCAGGGCCTGGTTTTCAAAATTCTACAGTACGCTCAAACGTAACTACAGAATTTGGGGGGCAAATGATGAGGCCAAATTACGCTCAGATCAGCACCGTACACATGTCACGATCTGAAGGCCCCAGAGCTCTAACGCTTGCGGTAATGGGCTCGTGGAATTGACCCGACCCACTTCCTTATCTCCTATGCGTTCCAGACTTGCACGCCTTGGCCCAAGTTACAAGCACGGGATCGGTTCACCAATTCCCTTGGACCCTCGCACTACGGTCCCAAGGGACGATCCTCACCCGGATCCCCCCTCATCTATGCTAGGGACCCCAGCTGTAATTGCGCTCGGGCTATGCATGCTCTACGCTCGTGCCCCTACCGTTCGTGCTCACCTCCCAGGGGAACCTCCCTCGAGCGTGGCCAACACTCGAATCCAGTACCAAAGGGCGCTTTTCGCCTTGAGGGCCAAGCCCATCGCAATAAGGATCCCATCTAGAGGGCACTTTCAGAGGTACGGGGAGCGTAGCGGAGAAGAACTCCACGCTCGCCGCTCGCCAACAACCTTTGACACTGTGGTAGTGCGCACCTCGTACCCGACTCCCCACAGGATTTTCAGGGCCGTCCCTTTCACGCCATCACATGACGCCACGTGTCTAGGGCAGCACAGGGTTTGGGACCACAAGATCAAATTACCCAAAATACCCTGGCCCCTAACATATAAATATGGGAATGCACACACTTATTTCCTAAGTCATCTTCTTCCACAAGAATACTCTGCATAAACTGGGCATTCTCCTCCATTTTTCTCTTCTTCTTCAAGCTGACACAACCCAATATCCTCAGCTTCTCAGCTGTACAATCTCTTAGTGTTATCCTAGCTGGAAGAACCCACGCTGCTAAGGAAACCCAGTTCCTGAGGCTCTACAGCCTGTGATGGTCTTCCCCTCACAAACAAATCTTAAAGTGCTGGTGTTTTTAGCACACTTCTTGTTTTCTGCACCATCAATGATATCGTTCGAAATATTTACCGAATGTTTGATTACATATGTATAACCATCAATTCACTCATTTAATACAATCATACTTTAAAATATCAATAATAATACTTAGAATAGTCATGGGTTGTAACTAAAATTAATAAATTATTATATAATTAATAATTTAAAAATAATTATTAAACATTTCGAGGGAATTACGAGGGAAATCCGAGGGAAGTTATCAAATTAATTTCGGAGGAAATATTCCCTCAGAAATCCCACAGAAGATAATTTTAATTTAAAAATTAATTAAGTTTTAATTTTTCGAGGGAATTATCCCTCGGGAATCCCTCGAAAAATTCAAGATCTAAAAATGTGAATATTTCTGAGGGATTACTTTCCTCGGAAATCCCTTGGAAAATAATTTTAATTTAAAAAATAATTAAGTTTTAATTTTTCGAGGGAATTTTTCCTCGGAAATCCTTCGGAAAAATATTTTAATTTAAAAAATAAATAAATTTTATTTTTCCGAGGGAGTTTTCCATCGAAATCCCTCGAAAAATTCAAGAACTAAAATTGTGAATAATCCCTCGAAAATACCTCGGAAAATAATTTTAATTTAAAAATTAATTAAGTTTTAATTTTCCGAGGGAATTTTCCCTCGGAAAAATATTTTAATTTAAAAAATAAATAAATTTTATTTTTCAGTTGGAGTTTCCCTCGGAAAATTCAAGAACTAAAATTGTGAATATTTTCCTCGAAAATCCTTCGAAAAATAATTTTAATTTAAAAATTAATTAAGTTTTAATTTTCCGAGGGAATTTTCTCTCGGAATTCCCTCGAAAAATTATTTTAATTTAAAAACTAAATAAATTTTATTTTTCTGATGGAGTTTTCCCTCGAAAATCCGTCGAAAAAGTTGGCGGCTAAGCTTGGCGCTAAAATTTCCAAGGGATTTCCGAGGGAATGTTCCATCGGAAATCAATTGGGTGAATTCCCTCGGAATTCCCGAGGGATTTTTTCCCACGAAATTTTCCCTCGGAATTCGCCTGTTTTCTTGTAGTGATATGTGATGTAGCACAAAAATAACAAGGCCACGTCATGACACGTGGACCCTCATGGTTTCGCCATTTGTAACCTTAGGCCAACTCAGCCACCCTCTTAAAGTACTTGAAAATGACTAAAGCCTTGCAATTGGGAAAACTACAAGTCTCCCATCAGGCTCGTGTCCCATCGGGCTCAAATCTTCCCTTGGGCTCGAGACCCCTCGGGCTTAAAGTCTCCCCTCGGGCTCGAGTCCCCTCGGGCTCATGTCTCTCATCGGGCCCTTATTGGATTTCATAGAGATGAGTCCCCTCGGGCTCTCATTGGACTACATAAGGATGAGTCCCCTGAGGCCCTCGGGGCCTCATTAGACTACATAAAGTTGGGACCCCTCAAGGTCCTCTATCCTAAAGGTGCCTCAAGCCTACTCACATCGAGCGCGTCAACCCCTCGGTAATAACCATGTAGTGCTCTCTGACACTCCGTACTTGGCAGTGCACCTGCCACCATTGCTTTACAGCCACCTTTAGGGCAGGCCTACAGATGCTTTCCCACAGATCTCCCACATTGGGCTACGTGTCTAAGGCAACACTGGGTTTGGGATCACTTGATCAGATTATCCAAAACACCCTTGCCCTCAACTTATAAATATGGGATTTACACTCACACTCCCTAGGTGATTCTCCACACACAAACTCATACTGCATACAGACACTCCAGAACTTGGCACTCTTTCCTCCATTTTCTTCTTCCCAAGCTCTGCATACTTCACCATCTTTGCATTCTTACTGCATTTTCTCCCCGGGTGTTATCCTAGCTGGAAGAACCCACGCTCTTTGGGAAACCCAGTGCCTGAGGCTCAAACAATTGTGATGGTCTTCCCCCCAAACAAATCTTAAAGTGTTGGTGATTTAGTACATTTCCAGTATTTACACCATCATTTTTGGCGCCGTCTGTGAGAAACCATCATCTTCTTCGTCTTCATCTGTTCTTCCTTTTCTCAAGCTAGTTGTGTTTAACACCTGTAAATCATACCATGGTGACTGCAACCAGGTCCGGAGCCTTGGAGACTAGGGGATGTCTTCCTCCCGTCAACGAGGAAAACCCAGAGGATAGGGCACACAATGTCAACTTCCCCAATTCTGGAGTGAACGATACTCCAGCCACCAGCGGAGGTACCCTTGCCGCCCTGGGAGACAAGGGCAAAACAACTTTGGTGGGATCTCTCCCCATTGGTGGAAATGAAGCTGGAGGTTCTGGATCCGTCGTCCCGCCTGCAACACTCGTTCCCGCCGCCAACACCGCCACATACTCAATGGCGTTGCCCCCGCAAGGATACATTTTCATGCAACCCGGCATGATGCCAGGTGTGATGCAGGGCATGATGTCCATGATTCAGCCCTATCAAGTGGGCGTGCTACAACTCCCAGTTTCCATTCCCAAAGAAATCCAAGGAGTGAAAATGCCACAAATGACACTGTAACAACTCCAGACGCTCTACGCTCAATGCGAGGTGCAAGCTGCCCAAAAACCTTGGAAACACTTTACAGCCGCCTACTTTCCCTCTAGAGTAGGCGCTCAAATGGCCTCTCCAATGGGGGGACTGCAAGTGCATCCATTGATGGCTGCCCAGAAAGTGTTGAGGGCTCAGCCCCCACCGCCACCACCAACGCTAGGGAAACAAGCCCCCCCCGAGGGACGAGCCGGAGAAACCCCCCACTGAGAACCAGAAACCCCCTCAGGAGAAGAGGGCTGAGGAAGAGGAGGTCCAATCAAGGATCTCCAGAAGAGTGAGTAGGAGAGATGGGAACGACCCTCGTCTGGTTGCGGTCCAGGGTCAGTTAGAAGATTTGCAGCAGATGGTGGAGCAGCTCTCTCGAGCGCGGTCTAAAGCCCCCCTACTGGGGGCGAGAGAGCTATGGCCAGATACGCTCGTCACCCTCCGAACCCAGTTCCTCGACGTTGGAGGGAGGGAGATTATGAGGAGCACGACCATGAGGGCGGGAACCACAGGCCTTTGACAGGCGGTTCCCCCTCATTTTCAACATCAGGGATCCCCTCGATTTCTACATTTGGGTTCCCATTGTTGCAGGGATCCCCTCGATTTCAACATCGAGGTTCCCCCTCGTTTTCAACATCAGGGTTCCCCTCGATTTCAACATTGGAGTTCCCCCTCGTTTTTAACTTCGGGTTCCCCTCGATTTCAACATCGGGGTTCCCCCTCGTTTTCAACTTCGGGTTCCCCTTGATTTTAACATCGGGGTTCCCCCTCATTTTTAATATCGAGGTTCACCCTCGTTTTCAACTACGGGTTCCTCTTGATTTTAACATCGGGGTTCCCCCTCAATTTTAATATCGAGGTTCACCCTCGTTTTCAACTTCAGGTTCCCCTTGATTTCAACATCGGGTTTCCCCCTCGTTTGCAACTTCGGGTTCCCCTAGATTTCAACATCGGGGTTCCCCCTCATTTTTAACATTCGGGTTCCCCCCGATCTCAACATTAGGGTTTCCTCTCGTTTTCAACTTTGGGTTCCCCTCGATTTCAACATCGGGGTACCCCCTCGTTTTCAACTTCGGGTTCCCCTCGATTCCAACATCGGGGTTCCCCCACGTTTTCAACATCAAGGATCCCCTCGATTTCAACATCGGGGTTCACCCTTGTTTTCAACATCAGGGATCCCCTCGATTTTAACATCGGGGTTTCCCCTCGTTTCAACTTCGGGTTTCCCTCGATTTCAACATTGGGGTTCCCCCTCGTTTTCAACTTCGGGTTCCCCTTAATTTTAACATCGGGGTTCCCCCTCCTTTTTAATATCGAGGAACACCCTCGTTTTCAACTTCGGGTTCCCCTTGATTTTAACATCGGGGTTCCCCCTCACTTTTAACATCTAGGTTCACCCTCGTTTTCAACTTCGGGTTCCCCTTGATTTCAGCATCGGGGTTTGCCCTCATTTTTAACATTCGGGTTCCCCTCGATTTCAACATCGGGGTTCCCCCTCGTTTTCAACTTTGGGTTCCCCTCATTTTTAATATCGAGGTTCACCCTCGTTTTCAACTTCGGGTTCCCCTTGATTTCAGCATCGGGGTTCCCCCCCGTTTTCCACTTCGTGTTCCCCTCGTTTTCAACTTCGGGGTTCCCCCTCGTTTTCAACTTCGGGTTCCCCTTGATTTCAACATCGGGGTTCCCCCTCATTTTTAACATTCGGGTTCCCCTCGATCTCAACATCGGGGGTTCCCTCTCGTTTTCAACTTCGGGTTCCCCTTGATTTCAACATCGGGGTTCCCCCTCATTTTTAACATTCGGGTTCCCCTCGATCTCAACATCGGGGTTCCCTCTCGTTTTCAACCTCGGGTTTCCCTCGATTTCAACATCGGGGTACCCCCTCGTTTTCAACTTCGGGTTCCTCTCGATTTCAACATCGGGGTTCGCCCTCGTTTTCAACATCTAGGATCCCCTCGATTCCAACATCGGGGTTCCCTCGTTTTCAACATCTGGGATCCCCTCGATTCAAACATCGGGGTTACCCTTCGTTTGCAACATCTAGGATCCCCTCGATTCCAACGTCGGGGTACCCCCTCGTTTTCAACATCTGGGATCCCCTCGATTCCAATGTCGGGGTTCCCCCTCGTTTTCAACTTCGGGTTTCCCTCGATTCCAACATTGGGTTCCCCCTCGTTTTCAACATCTGGGATCCCCTCGATTCCAACATCGGGGTTCCCCTTCGTTATCAACATCTAGGATCAACATCAGGGTTCCCCATCGTTTTTAACATCTGGGATTCCCTCGATTTCAACGTCAGGGTTCCCACTCATTTTCAACATTTGGGATCCCTCGATTTCAACTTCGGGTTCCCCTCAATTTCAACATCGGGGTTCCCCTTTGTTTTCAACATCTGGGATCCCCTTGATTTCAACATCGGAGTTCCCACTCGTTTTCAACATCAGGGATCCCCTGGATTTTAATATCGGGGTTTCCCTCGTTTTCAACATCGGAGTTTCACGAGAAGGATCTTGCATTTAATGCTTTGCAGAATGAGCGCTCGGGGAGCCCATTGTCCCTCCTCCTTCACGCCCTCTCAGAGTTCAAATTCAAAATCAATATGCCACAACATTGTGACTATAGAGTTGGGGGGGGGGAAATGATGAAGCAAAAAAATAACAAGGCCACGTCATGACATGTGGACCCTCATGGTTTCGCCATTTGTAACCTTGGGCCAACTCAGCCACCTTCATAAAGTACTTTAGCCATTATTGCTTCAATAACTATAGGGAAAATATCATTTTTGGTCCCATGGTTTATGCTCATTTTCGAGTTTGGTCCCACGTTTAGTGACTCAGTCAATTATAGTCCCAAACTTCTAAATTTTAATCAAAATTGGTCCTCTAATCTATTTTCTATTAGATTATCGATAAAAGATGTACGTGACATCAACACACACGGTTAGACAATTATCAATTTATTATAATTTTACCCCAATTTTAGTTTACATTTATAAAATATACCCTAGCCTTTAAAATTTAAAAAAAAATAGACAATCTTAAATAAACAAAAATATAAATAATAGTAATAATAATAATTAATATAAATTTTACATTAAATATTAAAATAATAAATTAAAAATAAAAATATTATTAAAAATCAATTAAGTGATACTAACAAAAATAATAGGAAATAATGTAACAAAATGAACTCCCCATCTTAGAATAAAAAAATAACTATAAATTTCCTAGTGAATATTAAAATTATAAATTAAAAGTATTAGTATCATTAAAAATCAATTAAGTGATAGTAAAAAAATAATTGGAATGAATACAACAAATTAAATCCCTTTCGACCAAAAAAAAAAAAAAATTTAAATTCCTAACCTTAAATATAAAAAATCTAAATAATAACAAACAAAATAATACAAATTTTACATTATTAAAGGACGGAGGCCGTGTCGTAGTGGTGATTTTAGATTTAGGTTGGGAAAGGACGGAGACTGTATGGTTGGGGTTCACTTTTCGCATGCTTCTATAGTCTAACACTTAGCATAAATTAGATTAAAGGACCAATTTTGATTAAAATTTAGAAGTTTGGGACCATAATTGACTGAGTCACTAAACGTGGGACCAAACTCGAAAATGAGCTTAAACCATGGGACCAAAATTGATATTTTCCCATAACTATAATTAGGGGATTATTGACAGGAAACCAAAAACAAGTAGAAATTAGAAAATCTTTTAAATTGCTCAAACAGAGAATAGCTACTTTAAGTGCTAAAAAACTAAACATCAGAACAATTTCAAAATGCACTCTAAATACCTTAGCCCATCTAGAGTCGATGCATAAGAAATACCAAATGGCAACCCATAGAAAACCCTAAAAATGAACAAAACAACTATATGAAATCTGGGACCCCACAAAATAACCAACAAAAAACCCTCATTTTTTCTTCCTCTCAACATACCAACTGATAAACCCTCACGGTTGCTTCGCGTTAGGAAAACGAGTTCAGATCTGATTTACGAGTGACGGGTTCATCACTGCTCGAAGCTTGAAGAATATAAACTTCTTTATTTGGAATGAAATCTCACGACAAGAATCTTGAAGAACATTAACTTTTTTTTTTTTGAATGAATTTTGGGATTTGGAAATAGGAGGGAGAAGGTTTTATTTTAGCGGCAGAAGTATGAGCCAAATATTGAATGAAATCCATGGAAATCCCTCATTATTATTCACTAATTATACATATAATTATCATGGATCGTATTTAAACTCAAAAAATTATTATGTAGTGCTTAATTTTAAAAAATATATATTGCAATTTCCGAGGGATTTCCATTTTCCCTCGGAATTTGGAAAAAACTAAATATTAAAAAAAGAGAAAACATTGTTTTAAATATTAAATGTAATAACATTATGTTTTCCTTGTTATTGAATTAAATAAGAAAAAATTCCCTAACAAAAATATGTGAAAACGAAATTCAATTTCAATTTAAAATAAAACGAATGTCCTTAACGTTATGATATCGTTCAAAATAGTTACCGAATGTTTGATTACATATGTATAACCATCAATTCACCCATTTAATAAAATCATACTTTAAAATATCAATAATAATACTTATAATAGTCATGGGTTGTAACTAAAATTAATAAATTATTATATAATTTATAATTTAAAAATAATTATTAAACATTCCGAGGGAATTACGAGGGAAATCCGAGGGAAGTTATCAAATTAATTTCCGAGGGAATATTCCCTCGGAAGATAATTTTAATTTAAAAATTAATTGAGTTTTAATTTTCGAGGGAATTATCCCTCGGAAATCCCTCAAAAAATTCAAGATAAAAAAATGTGAATATTTTCGAGGGATTACTTCCCTCGGAAATCCCTTGGAAAATAATTTCAATTTAAAAAATAATTAAGTTTTAATTTTCCGAGGGAATTTTCCCTCGGAAATCCCTCGGAAAAATATTTTAATTTAAAAAATAAATAAATTTTATTTTTCCAAGGGAGTTTTCCCTCGAAAATCCCTCGAAAAATTCAAGAACTAAAATTGTGAATAATCCCTCGTGATGGGTTCGGGAATGGGTGGATCTGAATCCGATCACTTTACAATTTATATTTGTGGAGGAAACCACCGGAGCTTCGCCGGAAATGAGAAAGGGGTTCAACCTGTTGGGACAAGCACAAGGAAAGTCAGAAGGCCAAGCTGGGGGAACTGGGGGTGATACCCAGTTTGGCTCTCCGACGCTCAAGTCAGTTCAATGTATGAAGAAATGTAAGTTCAGTCACAGTTGCGGTGATGAAGAAAGCTTACTTGTGTAGAAGATGACTTTAGCTATTTATAGTTGAGGGTCAAGGGCCCTTTGGTCATTTGCCTCAAGTGGTCCTGGCCGAATGTTGCCCTAACACGTGGCGCTGTGAGAGAGAAACCTAGGAGGAATCTTCTGCAAAAGCGGCCAAAAGTTAGTGCTGGCAACAGTGGCAGGTGCGCGGGCATGTACGTTGTGTCAGAGAGCCATGTGGGCGGTTGGTAACGAGGGCTTGAGAGCGCGCTCGTGTCAACCTGGAGTACTGGAAGCCAAGACATCCGCTGAGGGGAACGAAGGCTTCAGTTCAAATGACGAGCCGATAGGGGAGGCCACTCTGAGGGAGTGTGACGCTCGAAGAGGGCTCCCTTGGCACGTGGGCGTACCAATCCTTTAGTATATAGGACGCTCGTGGGAGTGACAACGCTCGTTGGGCTTAACTCCTGAAGAAGGATTGCGCTCGTTACGCTTAGCGCTCGTGCGCTGATGGGTGCAGCCTTGGGAAGACAGATGTCATCATCTCGGTGATGCCACGTGTCTTAACGTGGGACGATCGTATTTTGACCCCATCATTTTGCCCCCCAATTCTGTAGTCCTTAGTGATAAGGACTGTAGAATTTTAACACGCTCAATCTTTTGCGTGCAACGCTCGTATAGGACTTGGGGTGTTGAGCAATTTTTCCTCTGAATGCGCCATTAATGCGGTCTCTTCAATTGACCGTTCGTATCACTTCTGCATTAAATGTTGTACTATTCTGAAGCACTCGAAACGTCAGAGCATTAAATGCGGGTGCGCGTGGGGCGCGTGAGCATTGGGAAGCATGTGCCGGTTCCATAAAGTGGACGGTTTCCTAGGCGGGAAATGATTACCATTTTGAATTTATTACCGAAAACGGTACCAACTCCCATCCCTATAAATACGGGATTCTGAAATCTTGCTACTCTTTACGCATCCAGAACTTCCAAGCATCCTTTGCAAAAAGAATTCTCTCGCATTCCAGTTCTTAGAGCATCTTCAACCTCTTCTCCAGTTTTCCCAGAAACCTTCAAGGTAAATCTCCAGTGTAATTTTCTAACTTTGCTAACCGTAGATTCGGACTTTAGGATTTCGTAACCCCTTAGATTCTTCGCCTTTCTGAACCTTAATCTCTTTCCGGAAAACTTCCAAACCCCAGTTCCTGTCATGGCCGACCAACATATTGAGGAATTTGCCCGTGAAATCCAAGAAATGGCCACTGAAAGTTCTTCTTCCCACGATTCCCCCAGAGATGAAGAGTTGGGGGCGGCGGTGATGGCTATGGAGGATAGAAACCCTGGCGGAACGGATCATCTTTTTGAGGAGATGAATCTGGTTATGGAGGCAGAGAGGCAAGGGTCTGTTCTCCCCATAACTCAGAGTGCCACACATCCCCACCGCCATACCGTGACCGTGGCCGTTGCGAATCCGATTCCAGTGGCGGAAGCCATAACCGGGCCTTCAGAAAGAGCCCGTGATAAGGGAAAAGGCAAGAAATCCCAAAAATCCAAAGGACATCACGAGGGTGAAGGATCAGGCTACCAAGCTACCGAGCGTACGCCTGATGAGACTCCCAGCACAGTTACTTTGGGAGAAATAAAGACGATGCTGGCTCCCATCTACTGGGACGAGCGCTATTCGTGGAGAATTCCAGAAAGCCACGAGCGCGCTAATAATCCGCCTTCTGGGGAGATGGCAGTGTACGTGGCCGCAGTGAGTTCGGGAGGCTTGAGATTTCCTATCCCAATCTCGTTGGCTCATTTGTTGAATGATCTGGGCCTCTGTCCGTCACAAATCGTGCCCAACGGATTGGCTCTCCTAACTTGCTTCGTGATTCTGATGAGAAGCATGGGCTACGATCCCTACTCGCGGAACTTCAACGCCCTTTTCCAAGTGGTCAGTTCCTCTCGTTCTTCTCCTGAGGCGGGTTTCTACTATGTTCAGGCGAAGGCCCATATGAAGCTGATCAACTCGCCCTCGAGCACCTATGGCCCCAACTGGAAAGAAAAGTTTATCTTCGTTAAGGCCCCAACAGAAGAGGGTTTTGGGGTACCCACGCATTGGGGCTCGTTTTCAAAGAGCCGGCTGCAACCCGCACTCCCTAAAGATTGGGCCAAGAGCCTGGCAGCAACCCTGAGGGACGAGGGCCATCTTATTCAAGCGAAAGATTGGATAGATGATGAGGAGCTCATGTTCCTGTGCGGCCTCTCTGACAATCCTTATTTCCTTGACAACCCTCCGGCTCGTGACATAGAGAGAGATGGTTAGATTCTTAGGGCACTAACTTTAGATAGGAATGAATACTAACTGCTTTTCTGTACTTGTAACTTGCACACTTAACAATTCTTGTCTAAGGATTTGTAACCCTTGAAATTTTCCCTTTTGCAGGAGCCGCTATATTAGAAATGGCAGGAGGGATCCGTCAAGCCGCTCGTTTCGCCCATGCTAACAGGAACCAAGCCCCACAGGGGGACCAGCAGCGCGAGCAGCAGCGCCCTCGTAACCGTACCAACCGGGACGCTCGTAGCGGCGCCAGTTCGAGCGCCAATCCTGAAGTCCAACCCCCTCGTGGCCGAGGGGAGCGTAGAGTGGCCAGCAGGGAGACCAGTGGGCGGTCTTCTTCAGAGAGAGCGAGCGATGTTCAACCCCCCATGGCTGCGGAACAACCGAGGCCAGTAACCACCCTGGCGATAACTGAGGCTCCCCCGACCGCAAGTAGGCCTTCCCGCAAGAGGAAGAGGATGCCCGATTCTGCGGCAATCCAAGGCAAAGGGAAGCAAGTAGTTGAGGGCCCCAGGGGCGAGGGAGAAACTTCCTCTTCAGAGGAGGAACACGCGTGGGCATTCCCCCGACAAGGGGACAGGGATTACACAGGCCTGGCACGCTCGCTCAGGCTGTCACCGAGAACCTTTACAATAAGGCTCAGTTCTCGGTGGACCACCGTCATCTCTACAGTGAGTCTGTGGAGAAGGTGACCCTCGATGCGGCCCACGCTCTGATTTCCGTAAGTCTTCACTCCTGGCTTTCTTTACTTATTTCTGTAAATTGCCATTTTTTTGGCTAACACTTTTCCTCCCACTTATGCAGCAAGTTCTTCCCCGGCTCCGGAACGTGCAAATGCGAGCCTCCACTTACGCCGAGCGCAAGGCCAAGTACAAGAAGATGGCCCGCTCGAATGACCCGGCTCATATCCAATCGGAGCTAGACGCAGAAATTGCCAAGTACGAATCCCTCAAGGATTTGTACAACATGACTGAGGAGGAGCTGGGAAAGCTAAAGGAGGATTTCGTGGCGGTGGACGGCGCTCGAATTGGTTTGGGCAACCAGCTGGCCCAGGCCAACGAGCGGTGCCAGAAGGCCGAGGTGGAGAGGGAAAGCTGGAAGGCGAGGGCTTTGGAGGCCGAGCGGAAATTCAATGACACCGTCAACGAGTGGCCTCGAAGCTTAGAGCGTGCGAACAAGGAGGCGCTAATCAAGTTCTGCCACTCCAAAGCCTTCAATTTCGCGGCCTCGTTACACTGCTTGGATGAGGCCCAAAATGCCTTCAACTTGGCAGTGGATCAGGGCATCCATAAAGGGCTGACGGATCCGGCAATGAAGGGAGCTGAGGGCACGGGGCTCATGTTCAACGAGCGCTGTGAGGAGGTGGATGAGGACCCCAACGACCCCGCGGACGCCATAGCGGAAATGGAGTACGAATTCTTGGTGAAACTGATCCAAGATGAGTACACTGACGCTCATAGGGAAGGGGGTGCGGTCCAAGATGATGATCCTGAAGATGAGCCTCAAGCGCCCATCATGGAGGAAGCCCCAGTCCTAGCCGCTGAAAATGCCAACGCTCCTGATGCCGGTGCAGATGAGCCCAACGATCCCCAAGCTCAACAGCAAGAGCCTGAGGGCCCAGTCCATGGTCCCGTGGCTCAGAATATCCTAGTGATCGTTGATGAAGATGTCGCCCCAGCCGCTTGAAGCTTTTCCCTTTACCAATCCTTTCATGTATTTTTTAGCTTTTCTGCCTTAACAGTTTTCCCTGGGCCTTTGAGCCCTTTGCTTTGTAATAATTCTCCTTTGCACTGAATAAATATCCCTTTTTTCATGACTTTGTTCTTCTGTTCATTTATGAATCATATAATAAGATTGCGTAGCATACCCCGTGAATGTTTTATTGCAATGAAAATTTGTCTAAGTCTTGAGCGATCGTGAGGGTCTTATTGTGAGATTGCCGCCCACTCCAGACTTGTATAAATTTGTTTTTGCTCATGAAAATTTATCTAAGTCTTGAGCGGTCGTGAGGGTCTTATAGTGAGATTGCCCCCCTACTCAAGACTCGTATAAATTTCTGCCTTTGTAAATTTGTCTAAGTCTTGAGCGGTCGTGAGGGTCTTATTGTGAGATTGCCCCCGTTCAAGACTTGTGCAATCCCTTCTTGATTCTGAGGCCATCGTTCGAGCGCTCTGGCTCTTGTCGTATTTCTGGTTCTGCAAGAAATCCCGCTTTCGAGCGCAAGGCGTTATAGGAAACGGCCAAGGCCTACTAGGATTTGCTCTCGTAGGAGATCCTGTTTTCGAGCGCAAGGCGTTTTAAGAAACAGCCGAGGCCTACTAGGATTCGCTCTTGTTGGAGATCCCGTTTTCGAGCGCAAGGCGTTTTAAGAAACAACCAAGGCCTACTAGGATTTTCTTCGTAATCTTCTTCCAAATTGCCTAATTGGTTGTGAGCGTAACCAGTCTATCCTTATGAGGGCGTCCCCCCATGCGGAGTAGAGTGCTGGCCAGCGTAACCCATACGAGATAACAGCATAAATATTGGAATGAGTTGCCAACCACGCTCGCAAAGACGAGGGACGTGGGACTTATTCATTCAAGCAACCAAAGAAACAGGAATATTAAAGAAATTAAAAAGATTATATTACTGCTTACTTGTGATTGGAAGAACATAAAACCCGTCAACGAGGGTTGTTACATCAGGGTTTGCAAAGAGCTTTTAAACATAAAACCGCCGGAGGTTACATGCGTTCCAAGGGCGAGGCAAGCGCTCACCTTGAAGTGTCTCCAGGGTGTAAGTGTTGTTTGCTCTAAGTTGTACGACCTTGAATGGGCCTTCCCAATTGGGGTCCAATTTCCCCACGTGCTTGGATACTTCCACTTTCTTCAAAACCAAGTCTCCCAACTGGAAAGTTCTTTCCCTCACACGCTTGTTATACTGTTGGGCCACAGAGGCTTTATAGTGGTGGATCTTAGCCCAGGCTTTGTCTCTCCTTTCATCCAGCAAATCCAACTCCAAGCTCCTATTGCCATCGTTGAGCTGAGGCTCGAAATAGCCGACACGAGCGGATTCATTTACTATCTCCGCTGGTATCATTGCTTCTGATCCGTACACGAGCGCGTAAGGAGTTTCTCCAGTGGCCGCTCGTGGGGTGGTGCGATAAGCCCAAAGCGCTCCTTGCAGCTCCTCAGCCCATTCACTTTTCTTGCTCTCAAGCATGGTTTTCAAATGTTGCAAGATGATCCTATTGGTAACTTCTGCTTGCCCATTGGCTTGGGGGTGACCTACAGAAGTGAACCGCTGCTCGATCCCCAACTCAGAACACCATTCTCGTGTGTCAGCAGCTATGAACTGGGATCCGTTGTCAGAAATGAGCACCCTCGGTATGCCGTACCTGCAAATGATGTTCTTCCAAATGAAGTCCCTCACAACCTTGAAAGTGATTTTTGCAACAGCTTCGGCCTCGGCCCACTTGGTGAAGTAATCGACGGCTAAAATGATAAACTTCTTTTGTCCCACAGCCATAGGCAAGGGGCCCACAATGTCTATTCCCCACTGGTCAAAAGGCCAAGAGACGTCTATTGCGATCATCGGTGCGGCCGGCAATTGAGGGAGATTTGAATGAAATTGGCATTTGGGGCACCTCCTCGAAAATTCAATGGCATCTTGGAGAACTGTAGGCCAATAAAACCCACTTCTCAGAATCTTTTTTGCCAAGATACGCCCTCCGGAATGATTCCCACAGCTTCCATTGTGGATGAGTTCGAGCGTCTCCTTCGCTTGTGAGAGCCTCAGGCATCTCATTGGGGGTCCTTGAAATGATTTCTTGAACAACCTCCCCTCGGGATCCAAAGCGAAACGAGGGGCCTTACTTCTGACTTTCCTGGCTTCCACCTTGTCAGCGGGAGTGACTCCATCCCTAAGGAAAATGACGATGTCGTCAAGCCAACATGGCTCGTTTGGATCAATCATGGCGATCATCTTGGTGGCGACCCTTTCCTTGATCAAAGGTTCCTCAGTTCTAAGGAACGTAACAGAACGTTCGGAAGTGCCTTCTAAAGCTGAAGCAAACTTTGACAGAGCGTCCGCACGCTCGTTTTCTCCTCGCGGCACTTGAAGTAGATGAAATTCCCTGAACTTCCCAATGATTTCTCTGGCTTTCTTTAAGTACTGCACCATGGTGGTTTCTCGAGCCTCATAAGTTCCTTCAATCTGGCTCGCTATTAACTGTGAATCCACATAAGCAGTGATTCTGGAGGCTTCATTCTGAAAAGCAATATTCAACCCTTGCACGAGGGCTTCATATTCTGCTTCGTTATTAGTGACTTGGAAATCCAGCTTGATTGCAAAGTCCAGTTCGATCCCATCGGGGTTTCTGAGGGCCACTCCTACTCCTCCCCCTTGAGAGGTTGAGGAACCATCTGTGTGCAGTACCCATAACCCCTCATTCTCCGCAACGTTGGGCTCGAAACCAAAGCGTTCAACCAACAAATCCGCCACAACCTGAGCCTGTATCGCGGTCCTGGGCTCGAAGCATAGGTCAAACTGGCTCAATTCGATGGCCCACTTGATTAATCTGCCAGATACGTCCGGCTTGGACAACACTTGCTTCAGGGGTTGGTCGGTGAGAACCGTTATGGAGTGCGCTTGAAAGTAAGGCCTTAGCCTTCTTGAGGCATTAATAAGAGCGAACGCGAATTTCTCAATCTCAAAATACTTCTTTTCGGCTCCTTGCAATGTTTTGCTCAGATAATAAACGGGTAAGTGTTTCCGCTCCCGCACAGCGATCAGAACCGCGCTCGTGGCTTCAGGAGAAACAGAAAGATACATGAATAATCTCTCACCTTCGACGGGCTTAGTCAGCAGTGGTGCGCTCGATAAGTAAGCCTTCATATCCTGCAGCGCCCTTTCGCATTCCTCTGTCCAAGCAAAGTTACGTGCGTTCCTCAAAATTTTGAAGAAGGGAAGGTTCCTGTCCGCCGAGCGCGAAATAAACCTGTTCAACGAGATGATTTTGCCCACCAGGACTTGCACTTCCCGCAAATTTCGAGGGGAGGGAATCTCCAAAATAGCCTTGATCTTCTCCGGGTTGGCCTCAATTCCCCTCTGACTGACCATGTACCCTAAGAACTTTCCTCCTTGTACTCCAAAGGTGCACTTCGAGGGGTTCAACTTCATCCCATACTGACGCAGGATTGAAAAGGTGCGCTTGAGATCCTTCAAGTGGGAGTCCTGGCGCTCGCTTTTGACAATCATATCATCCACGTAAACCTCCATGGACCTCCCAATTTCTTTTTCAAACATCTTATTGACGAGCCGCTGATACGTAGCTCCGGTATTCTTGAGTCCGAAGGGCATGACTAGGAAGCAATACACCCCCAGATGGACAACGAACGAGGTTTTGGGGCGATCTTCTGGGGCCATAAAAATCTGATAATATCCCTGGAAAGCATCCATCATGCTCATGAGCTCGCAGCCAGCGGTCGAATCCACCAATTGATCAATCCGGGGTAGCGGGTAAGGATCTTTAGGGCAGGCTTTGTTGAGATCAGTGAAATCGTTGCACATGCGCCACTTATTTGCGCTCTTGGGCACCAAGACGACGTTGCACAACCACTCCGGATACAAGATGGGCTCGATATATTGAGCCTCCAAGAGTTTATTAACTTCCTCTTCAATGGCTTTCTTTCGAAAGCCATGTACATCCCGCTTTTTCTGCTTGATGGGTTTGAAAGTGGGATCCACATTAAGCCTATGGACAATGACGCTCGGGTCAATTCCTGTGAGATCGGAGGCTTTCCACGCAAATACATCCTTGTTTTCCCTTAGAAAATCAATCATCATGATCTGAGAAGGCCCTGAGAGGTTTGAACCTATCTGTGTAGTCTTATCCTTGTTTCCGGGTTCCAGCTCAATGGTAAGGAACTTTTCCGAGGGTTCGATCCTTACCTCAGGGCGAGGAAGTTCGAGCGCCCTCTTCTTTCCTGTCAAACGGTCGCCGTGTGCTGGTTCACTATCTCCCGGCTCGTCTCCTTCTGAGGACGATCCGCCAACGGTCCCTAGGGGAACATTCTCGAGGGGATTCTCCCCGTTGTCTCCCCTCTTCTTTTTGTTCTTCTTCTTGTTCAATTTCGCCCTTTTCCGTGCTGGGCTGTCCTCGTCCAGATTGGGGAAATCCACTGACTTCTTGGTAGAGCCAATTTGGAAGGTTTTCTCCGCTTTTGGCTTTCTGAGGGACAGCATGTAACATTCCCAAGCCTCTCGCACGTTGCACAGTACTTCTCCCACGCCCTCGGGAGTAGGGAATTTAATCTTCTGGTGGTAGGTGGAGATGATGGCTTTGAAATCCACGAGGGCAGGGCGCCCAATTATGATGTTATATGGAATGTCAATCTCCACCACCGCGTACGTTACCAAGAGTGTCTTGCGTTGAGGGGCTCGGCCGAACGAAGTAGCTAGGCGTATTTGTCCTCGTGGGATAACTTCCGAGCCTCCAAAGCCAATGAGGGCTGTTTTGAGAGGCTCGAGCGGAAGATCAACCTTCATCTTTAAGAATGTAGAGTAAGGCAAAACATTAACGGAGCTTCCACTATCCACCAATACCCTTTTTACAACATGATTATGAACATCTAAACTAACCACCATGGGGCAATCCGAGGTTATGCCCTCCCCATGGGGCGTTACAATATGTTCTAGATCCCTATCATCAAAGCCTATTACATCATTTTCTCTAGACCTTTGAGCGCTGGATCTTTGGATGGCGTAGATGGGTTTAGGCACTGCTGGGCGTTGGTTGTAGCTCCGGACATACCTCCGTCGGGAGGCGTTTGAATCCCCCCCTGATGAGCCTCCTGCAATCATATTTATGACTGCGAAGGGCTCGTTTTCTTGCTCAGGGGCTTTTCCTTTATTGCCTCGGCGGCTGCTGCTTTCAGGGGGTCCCCTACCCCTTGGGCTCTTTGAACGGGACGGACTCCTCCTTCTCCTTCCGGTGCGCTCGTTGCACTGTTCATCGTAGCGCTCAAGCACCCGGACAAACTCCTTCAGGTGGCCCCCTACGACGAGCCTCTGGATTTCAGCTTCTAACTGCCGGCACTCATCCGTGTCGTGCCCTCTCTGCTTGTGGAAGGCGCAGTACTTGTTCGAGCGCCTGAGCGAGTCTGTTTCTCTCATTTTGATGGGTCTTTTGAAGAGCTTCTTATCAGAGAGGTTATAGACTTCTGAATTTGGCCTGGTGAGCGGAATTCGCTCGAATCGACGAGGGGGTGGTGGCGACCTCCTGCGCTCTTGGGGGCGCTCCTTCTTGACGGCCACATCCCGTCCCCGCTCGTGATGAGGTCGCTCATTCCTGGCCGGGCTGTGATGCCGGGGACCATTCGTCCCGTACATGTCTTCGAGCGCGAAGAACGGCTCGGCTATTTCTCTTAAGGCCATGAGGGTCCCTGGCCTTCTTTCCACAATGGCATCAGCGAATTTTTTGCTCACATATTGCTTGTGATCCACAGCCTGAAAGAGCACTGGGATTAAGAAATCCATTGAAGGCCTCTCCACCTGTAGGATCTCCTTGTTGAAGCGGGCAAAGAACGAGCGCAGAGATTCGCTCTTGCCTTGCACCACGTTGTACAGGGCAGTGGGTGCGGTGACTGGCGCTTTCAAAGAATTGAAGTGGTTGAGGAAAGCATTGGCCAGTTCTTCATATGAGTGGATCGAGCGCGGCGGCAGTCGCTTGTACCACTCTTGAGCCATTCCTACCAAGGAAGTGACAAACACTTTTGCCCAGTAATTGCTGGAATGCTCGTAGAGGTGGATTAGATGCACAAAGTGATCCAAGTGTTCAGCTGGATCAGTTGTCCCGTCGTAACGGTTGATGGAAGTGGGGACTTTGGCCATGCCTGCTTGGGCCATCAGAACTTCTTCCACGAGGGGTGAACCCCTCGCCAATGGGTGGTACTCGTACGTGCCGAAGTTTTCCTCCGGCTCCTTGCGGCGGGGGACCCTTGGTGGAGGGTCCCTGGTGCGGGTGCTTCTGGCGTCAACCCATTCATCCCGACTAGGGGAGATCTGAGTTGAACGCCCTCGTGAGAGCTGTCCCACAATATCCTTGAGACCCTGCAGCTGGTCTTGCACAGCCGCGAGGATGTCAGGATTTACGTCTGCTTGCTTGTCTCCGCGCCTGTGGGCTCGTGAGCTACTTCTGGAGACATAAGAGTCCCCTTCATTCTCGTTCACTCGCTCCGTGGGCTCTTTATTTCTGCCCATGGAGGGACGCTCGTTGCCCTCCTGCTGTGGCACTTCTCTGGCTGGTGGTGGTGGTGGTTGTGCCCTCAGGACAGCCTGGGCTTCTCTGAGGGGAAAGTTTTGTTGTCCGCCCAAAGGGGCTGCAACTTGAGTGGCCTGCCCAGAGGGAAAGTACATGGAATGGAACCTTTCCCATGCCCCCTGAGCCGCCTGAACCTCACACTGGGCGTAGAGAGCCCTCAGCTATTGGGTGGTCAGTGGAGGTAACTCCACTCCTTCAATCTCCCTGGGGACCACCACTGGGAGCTGGAGTTGTCCAGCATGATACGGCTGGACCGGCGGCATCATGACGGCCGGAGTAAGGGAATATCCTGGCGGAGGCATCATATAACCCTGTACTCCGAGATTCATCTGGGGATGGATCCAGGGGTTCTGTGCAAGCTGCGGAGGAGCAGAGAGAGAGGCTCCTCCAGCGGTGGTGGGAATCTGCAGTGCCGGCGGTGCAGGTGGTGGTACGGAAGACTCTGCTTGTGGAGTCACTCCTGCGGCGGGAGGTGCTCCACCAGCGGCGACGGAAGGTGGTGGTGCTCCACCAGTAGCGGTGGAGGGAATAATGATATTTGCATCCTGGGAGGCGTTATCTCCTCCTCCCACAGCTCCAGATCTCGTGGCAACCATGACTGTTAAAGGTAAGGGGGTGCTTGCTTTTCAACCAACAAAAGAAAGGAAGAAGATGAAGGACTGGTTTCCCACAGACAGCGCCAAAAATGATGGGTTCGGGAATGGGTGGATCCGAATCCGATCACTTTACAATTTATATTTGTGGAGGAAACCACCGGAGCTTCGCCGGAAATGAGAAAGGGGTTCAATCTGTTGGGACAAGCACAAGGAAAGTCAGAAGGCCAAGCTGGGGGAACTGGGGGTGATACCCAGTTTGGCTCTCCGACGCTCAAGTCAGTTCAATGTATGAAGAAATGTAAGTTCAGTCACAGTTGCGGTGATGAAGAAAGCTTACTTGTGTAGAAGATGACTTTAGCTATTTATAGTTGAGGGTCAAGGGCCCTTTGGTCATTTGCCTCAAGTGGTCCTGGCCGAATGTTGCCCTAACACGTGGCGCTGTGAGAGAGAAACCTAGGAGGAATCTTCTGCAAAAGCGGCCAAAAGTTAGTGCTGGCAACAGTGGCAGGTGGGCGGGCATGTACGTTGTGTCAGAGAGCCATGTGGGCGGTTGGTAACGAGGGCTTGAGAGCGCGCTCGTGTCAACCTGGAGTACTGGAAGCCAAGACATCCGCTGAGGGGAACGAAGGCTTCAGTTCAAATGACGAGCCGATAGGGGAGGCCACTCTGAGGGAGTGTGACGCTCGAAGAGGGCTCCCTTGGCACGTGGGCGTACCAATCCTTTAGTATATAGGACGCTCGTGGGAGTGACAACGCTCGTTGGGCTTAACTCCTGAAGAAGGATTGCGCTCGTTGCGCTTAGCGCTCGTGCGCTGATGGGTGCAGCCTTGGGAAGACAGATGTCATCATCTCGGTGATGCCACGTGTCTTAACGTGGGACGATCGTATTTTGACCCCATCACCTCGAAAATACCTCGGAAAATACTTTTAATTTAAAAATTAATTAAGTTTTAATTTTCCTCTTGAAAAAATATTTTAATTTAAAAAATAAATAAATTTTATTTTTCCGAGGGAGTTTCCCTCAGAAATCGCTCGAAAAATTCAAGAACTAAAATTGTGAATATTTTCCTCGAAAATCCCTCGAAAAATAATTTTAATTTAAAAATTAATTAAATTTTAATTTTCTGAGGGAATTTTCCGTCGGAATTCCCTCGAAAAATTATTTTAATTTAAAAAATAAATAAATTTTATTTTTTCGAGGGAGTTTTCCCTCGGAAATCTGGCGGAAAAGTTGGCGGCTAAGCTTGGCGCTAAAATTTCCGAGGGAACATTCCCTCGAAAACCAATTAGGTGAATTCCCTCGGAATTCCCTCGGAATTCGCCTATTTTCTTGTAGTGATATGTGATGAAGCACAAAAATAACAAGGCCACGTCATGACACGTGGACCCTCATGGTTTCGCCATTTGTAACCTTGGGCCAACTCAGCCACCCTCATAAAGTACTTGAAAATGACTAAAGCCTAGCAATTGGGAAAACTACAAGTCTCCCATCAGGCTTGTGTCCCATCGGGCTCGAGACCCCTTGGGCTTGAGTTCCCTCGGGCTTAAAGTCTCCCCTCGGGATCGAGTCCTCTCGGGCTGGAGTCTTCCCTCGGGCTCGAGTCTCTCATCGGGCCTTTATTGGATTGGATAGAGATGAGTCCCCTCGGGCTCTCATTGGACTACATAAGGATGAGTCTCCTTGAGGTCCTCGGGACCTCATTAGACTACATAAAGTTGGAACCCCTCAAGGTCCTCTATCCTAAAGGTGCCTCAAGCCTACTCACACCGAGTGCTTCAACCCCTCGGTAACAACCATGTAGTGCTCTCTGACACTCCGTACTTGGCAGTGCACCTGCCACCATTGCTTTACAGCCACCTTTAGGGCAGGCCTACAGATGCTTTCCCACAGATCTCCCACATTGGGCCACGTGTCTAGGGCAACACTGGGTTTAGGACCACTTGATCAGATTACGCAAAACACCCTTGCCCTCAACTTATAAATATGGGATTTACACTCACATTCCCTAGGTGATTCTCCACACACAAACTCATACTGCATACAGACACTCCAGAACTGGGCACTCTTTCCTCTATTTTCTTCTTCCCAAGCTCTACATACTTCACCATCTTTGCATTCTTACTGCATTTTCTCCCCTGGTGTTATCCTAGCTGGAAGAACCCACGCTCTTTGGGAAACCCAGTTCCTGAGGCTCAAACGCTTGTTATGGTCTTCCCCCTAAACAAATCTTAAAGTGTTGGTGATTTAGTACATTTCCAGTATTTAGACCATCAATATGGTAATTTATTAAAAATAAGAAGATAAATATTTCTCTTTAACTTCTTCTGATAAATTATTGTAGTACGTATCGTATTCACATGTGAAGTGATCTATAGCACATAAATCATATATTTGCTTATTTTCTAGATAATATCCTGTTATGTCTTATTCTCTTTTAGAAATAAGAAGTCTTGTATCTTGAGTGGCTATATCTTATGTGCTATTTTCCAAAAGGTATCTATAGTATACTTTCCATACAATGATGTTTTTTGTTGTTCTGTTAATTAGCTTAAAAAACGTGACACATTTCCTACTGTTTTGTGTTGTATATAGTTAAATATTATATCAAAACTTCCATATTTTAGAATATTTTTAGTTTGTAAAATTAATCGTTTCTTATGCGCCTATTCAATAAGAAATGTTGATTTATCGGTTACACAATTTAGATTTAATACTCCATCTATTCCTAATATTCCCTTAGTAGGTATATATTGATCAGGTATTCTTTCCCTTTTTTTTTTTTTTTTTTTGGAATATAACCCTTCTTAAACATGTATTGTGTAGTAGTATTTCTTAGAAAATTAATACTTTGATTATCTTGAGCATATTTATTCTGCTCTTGACTTTGTCCATATATATGACTTGGTTCTGCATTTTCTTATTTTAAATTATGTTCCATTCCTAAAACATCGTCTTTTGAAGACTCATATCCATATATAACTTCTTCATTTTCTATTTTTGGTCTAATGATTTCTAATGTTTGACTCTGTTTATTCTCTTTTTCTATTATTTTAAATGATTCTAATAATGTGCTCAATTCTGTAATCTTATCTTTTAATTCAAAAGATTCCATTATAATCGTGGATGTTCTATTTTAAATGGTTTAAGACTTTTGTTTTCAAAATATCTTTCAAGATCAATAATAGTGATATATCTAGCTTATTCTTTTCATATAATTACTTTTCAAGTTGTTCTAATAACTCATGACAATTTACCATTGGTTGTATTATCTGTTTTTCTCCAGGTGTAATTATTTGCTTTTCTTTATCTTTAAGTTCTTTTAAGAGTTCGTTTAATATTTCTTGTGTATTATTAATTTCTTCTATTTGTTGATGCATTTTTCTTTATTTTTTTTGTAAAAGTATTTGTTGTATTTAATTGTGGATTTTTTTTTTGAGATGTGATTGTTTACACAAATTTTCGTTGATCTGCAATAAATGATTAGAAAACAAGAAAATTGGGGAAACAAAGATAATATTGATTTGAATTGAAAAGTGTTCCAATCTCTGAAATTCCTCTGATTCTTCGGAGTAGATTTATCCAAGGGCTTTATGCTTGCTCCCGGATTGAGTATGGTTTAGTTGAATTGAAGGTAGAATGGCAAGGCTCGGACTTGAGAGCTTGAATGCTTGAATTCCTTCGATTCCTTAAGTGCCTAATGCTTATATGCTTTTTTGATTCCTTTCGTTGGTCTTGGAGACTTGTCCTTTATTTGATTTTTCTGAACCCCCGATTTGTGAGCCCGAGTGCCTTATTTATAGGCGAATGTTGGGCTCACTTAACTTCATGGGCCTGAATTTGAACTTAGGCTTGAATTTGAGAGCCCATTTAATTAATTCAAAATAATAATAAATTACATTTATTATTTTGAATCGAATTATAATAAAAGCCCAAATTTGATATGGACTTATAATTGGAATTAATAATTAATTGTCATTTTATTTGGGCCATAATTAATTAGTAATCGTCGATTTTTCGGTGCTAACAGACCAAAATTTGTTTACACAAATTTTCGTTGATCTGCAATAAATGATTACAAGATGCAAGAAAATAGGAAAACAAAGATAATATTGATTTAATTTTGAAAAGTGTTCCAATCTCTGAAATTCCTCTAATTCTTCGTAGTGAATTTATCCGAGGGCTTGATGTTTGTTCCCGGAGTGAATACAGAGTTCGGTTGAATCGAAGGCATAATTGCAAGGCTCGGACTTGAGAGCTTGAATGCTTGAATTCCTTCAATTCCTTAAGTGCTTGATGCTTGAGAGTTTGTCCTTTGATTGTTTGTTTGTGCTTGTCCTTTTTTGCTTATGTTTGCGCTTGGGGTCCGATTTTAGACTTTAGAGCTTTATTTTATAGGCTCTCATTTACTCTTTTGGGCTCCGTGGGCTTTGGCCGGCATTCAAAGACCACTTTATAATTAAGTGGGCTTTTATTTTATTTAATGGATAATTTATTTAATCCATTTAATTAATTCAAAACAAAAAGAATATAATTTCACAATTCTATTTTTTAAATTAAGCATGCAAACCCAAATTTATTATGGGCTTATAATTAAAATTAATAATTAACAACCAATTTTATTGGGCCATTAATTAATAATTTTATTTTGATTTTTCGACGCCAACAGTGAAATAAGTGTGGATATTCTCCCCCCTCCTAATGACGAGAGAAAATATTATTTGATTTATATTGGTGTTCCAATTCGTGATTAGTTTGTACTAATTTAGTAAGTATAAATGTTTCTAATTTATTCATTTATTTGTTTGTATTTTCGAGTTGTTCAAATAATAATTTTATTGTATTAAGTAGAGATTGTATTGGTGTACATAATGTTTCTACAAGTTTTTGTATTTCATGTGTTAAACTCATTTAGTTCGTATATAATATATAAACTTATTTAAGATGTCCGGGTTTTTTATGTATATGTTTATAAACATAGGATTTTGTGTGCTAATTTTTATTTTTGGAAGATATTTCTAGCTCGTGTAGGAAAATCGGCACGTCAGGTTTTTTATTCTTATTTTTATAGAACACCGATTTTTTATAGTAGTTTTTGAAACAAAGGGTTTTTTTATGCCCTAAACATAGGGGTGTGGATGCATTTAGCTCATTATTCATGCGCTCATTTTAAGAACCCCTAATGGATTGCTTAGGACCTTCCTAAGGCAAAGAAGTCTTACACCACATCCATAGTGGATGATGCGATAACCTTTCAGATGGATACTCGTTGGCAAGAAAAGTCATAAGAAATGGTTTTTATTACCCCACTCTTCTTCAAAATGTTGTTGAATTTGTTAAGAAATGCCCCCTAATGTTAATTCCACAACAACATTTCCCAGTAGCCAGCAGCAAACATGACATCTACAGATGTGTCATGGACATTTGATCAATGGGGTGGGACTATTGCCTATAGCTACGGGACAATGAAAATTCATCATTATCATGGTCGATTATTTCACAAAGTGGGTCGAGGCTGAAGCGGTATCCAAGATAACTTTCCGTGTGTTTTGAGACTTCATCTGGAAAAATATTATCTATTGGTATGGGATCCCTTGGGTAATGGTGTCAGACAACGGATTGTTGAGAATAGTGCCCTTAAAGCCTACTTTGTGTAGTCCGCTTTATCTATTTTCTTGTAAAAGCACTATTAATCTTTGAATAATAGACGAACTGATTTATATCAGAGGCAATCACTTCTTTATATGTGCTTTTGCGGTGATTACTTTATATGCGAATGTATTAGAACTCCCCTAATCCAGCAAGCTTTTAGGACTTAGTCATTCAGTGTAATGATTCATGAAACAAGCCCTAATCTAAGCTGGATTAGAAATTACTCCAACTCTATGTGCACAACAAACAGTGGTAGTGTCGACTAGGCTCACTTGAGACTTGTTTGTGGGATTGCGTCCTTCAGAAGGAATCATCCTGTTTCATGGGGTGTAAAGTGCATAGTCGATGCGTACGGGATACACAAGGGTGCTCGCTATTTAGAACGAGTACACCGAGTTGTCCCGTGTGAGAAAATTCCTAAATGGGAAAGGAAGTAATTACTTCAAGACGTGAAGACTTCCAGATTATGTGACGCTCCGTTTCGCCGGTTGTTAGGTACAACGTCGCATATGTGTTAGTTCGAGTGCTAAGAGTACTTTAATTTTTTTCCTCTATTTGCTGAATAAGTAATTACCTATACTTTAATTGTTTATTAATTGACTAAGTGTGAAGTAATTGCTAATTTTATTATTAAATGTAAAATAATAGAACTAACTGTTGGTGATAATTATTAATTATAAATTATGAAATTGATACTATCTAATTACAAAATTTCTTCATTAAGTATGAATTTAATGTTTAATTGTTAATAATTTAATGTGAGGTCATTTAGTTTAAAAGTTATCATTAATTTTGAATTAATACATTTCATTATATATATATATATATATATATATATATATATATATATATATATGGGCATTAAATATACGGCAAATTATTGAACAATCCTTGATAAGGCAACAATGTTATCCCAAACCCCCTAATTTGAAATCATACTATTTTACATCCCCAATACACAACATATTTTTTCAAAACCCCCTAAATCGCCTAAAATTACCAAAGTATCCCTGCTAAAATTGAATAATCACAATCCATACCAAGTATCCAAATCCCTCCTCCATCGGCGGGAATTTGTCATTCTTCACCATCTCCCGCCACCGCCCGCCGCTGCAGACTGCCGCACACCACCGCCGACAAGTGTAGAAGAAGTTATTGGAGACTGAACGGCCCACACACCCACGTTAAAGGCGAAACCCCTACGAGCTACCAACCACGCCCCCACGACGAACACTCTTTTTGAGGTCGTTGCTTGAAATGGTAAGGTCTGAGAGGAAGGTACATCGCACCCAAACTGTCGAGGTTAGTTTTCTTCCATAAATGGTCAGAAATTCCTTTTTTTTCCGCCATATTCCAGTTTGTATTTGGTAAATGATGATTTTAACTCAACAAGTAAAGGTTTCAGGAGTTTGTTAAATAAGGAACATTGAATCGATTTTTATTCGATAGATGGTTCGCTCAATGTCGACGACGCCGTTGATGATTGTTCCGTCCCCGGCCGAAACAAGCAGGGGAAAGAGAAAAAGATCAGAGGTAGACTTCCATGAGACTGATGAGGGCACGCTTTCGAAGAAGCGGGTGTATTCGATTTTGCATCAGTGCGTGTTGGAGAGATTCAGTGAGGTTAACTATAAAATTCGTGACCAAATGTCTCCTGGTCAACTCGATGCAGTTAAGAAATCGCCGTATGGTTGTTTTTTGGGAGCGCCTGTTCAGAAGGGGAGCATTAACAGAGTTGGGTTGTTGCTCGATTACTACAACTGCAGCACAAATACATTTAAATTTGGTAGCCAAGAAGTTTTATTTTGTGATGAGGAATTCAGCATTGTTATTGGTATGCGGCATTCCGGTCATCCTGTCGTGGTTGTGGGCAAGAGTAAATCCAATACCTTGATCAAACATTTTGGCAATAAGGGAAACAATGTCTCCCGAACTAACATCGAGAGTAAACTGCACGAATTCATCGGAAGGACTGATGACGATGGCATTGATGATTTTATACGGATGTACATTTTATACGTTTTTAATTGTTTGTTGTTCCCACGTAGCAGTGTACGTGTGCCTGCTGCGCTTATTTGGTATGTAGATGATTTGTCCAGGATTGGGCAGTACGCGTGGGCCACGGCGGCTCATATGTTTTTTATTCAAGGTATTAGGAAGCATGTTGTGGATAAACATGATTTTCTTGATGGATGTACTATGGGTTTGTTGGTAAGTCGTCGGCTTGGTTTTGTAGATTGTGTCGTTTATACCTATATATACACCTACTTAAGTTATTGTTTATGTTAGGCATGGTTTCATGAACGAATCCAGAAGTTTGGCATCTCAAGAAGGTTGGCAGCATTCCCTCGTTTGTTTAAATGGAAAGGGAGTGCACTGCCTAGTACGAAAGAGAATGCCAAGAAGGAACTGGAAAGTATTTGTCTCTCAGATGTAAGTCCGTAATCTTTGGTAATTTAAACCAATATGCATATTTTATTCAAATGTTTTGTAAAAAAGCCTGTTGATTTAAAAACACGCAGATTGTTCCCTTACGAGCGGCTAACAAAATGGAGAGAAGTATGTCCAGAGCGAAGGAAGAAGTTTTTGTTGACGAAGGGGATCAAGTTGTTTGCGTAGCAGAAAAAGCGCAAGGTGTCGATCAAGTAGTTCAAACCGATTGTGTGGAAGAGGCACCTGAATGTGTCGATGAAGGAGTTAAAACGGTTTGTGTGGAAGAGGCACCGGAATGTGTTGATGTAGGAGTTCAAGTTGATTTGATTGAGGATGCGGAAGGTGATTGTGATTCCGGACGAGCTGAGGTTAGATCGAGGAGGAAGAACGATGTGAGGGAGCGTGTGGAAGAAAATGTGAGAACATATTACATACAAGATTCAATATTACAATGTCTTTTAACTATGCACGTGTGTTTGATTTGTCATTGGATAATTATGTATTAGGTGATTGTGTTTGATGGAGCTCAAGTGGACAGTAGGCCTAAGGAGGCCCCAGGATGTGAGGTCGTCACTGAGGAGCAACGGAATAGGGCATTTAATTTGATTATGAGCTACACGGAGGCGCAAAACTAAGTGTTCTTACTTAATTCAATGAGTTTAGTTGGCAGAATGTTGTTGACTGTTTCATTATAATCTTTTGCAGCCATGATGTTGTGTAAACAAGTAAGACGAGTTTTGTCTTCGTGTACGATCTACGAGATCTAATTTTGGGGAAGGAGACCAATGACAATGTTATTCTGTCCTATTACGACCTGCTAACAAGTCCTGGTTACCTTGTGCCGAAATTCCACGATGTACACTTTGTTAACCCTCATGTGTCAGTTGAATTTATGGGGAAATTGAAGAACAGGGGCACAGGAAAGACAAAGAAGAAGACTATCCCTTACATTGTCCCATCTGCAATCAATGAGTTCATGACGCACCAGATGAAAAGTGACTACGTCATGACCCTGAACCAGGTGTCTTCAACAGTTATGTTCTCATGTCGTTATATTATCTTCCCTTTACTGACAAATTCTCACTGGCATATGTTGGTGTATGAGACCGAGCACAAACGTTTCAGTCACTACAACTCAATGCATACAGAAGAAGCTGCCACCGATGTCGAAGTATACTCAGATTTCCTCTGGAAGTTGTGGATTAAGAACAATATTGTCAAGAGTTCCAAATAGAGGGAATTGGGGCGGGGACGAATGAGAATTCAGGATAGGGGGAGCAATGATTGTGGTGTATTAATGTGTCTATATGGTGAGATGCTTGTTCGAGAGACTGACGAGTTCAGGACATATGCCGAGACATGCAACATCGCCGAATCCCGCTTTAAGTTAGCCAATGCCTTTCTAGAAAAACAATCTGGTTCATCTATATAATTGAAATTTCAATTAGATAATTATTTATTTTTCCAATGAAAATGTAGTAATGCGTAATTGGAAGGATGATTTGTCCAGTGAAACTGTAGTAATGCGCAATTGGAAGGGTGATTTGTCCAGTGAAACTGTAGTAATGCGCAATTAGAAGGGTAATTTGTCTAGTGAAAATGTAGTAACGCGTAATTGCAAGGGTGATTTGTCCAGTGAAACTGTAATAATGCGTAATTGGAAGGGTGATTTGTCCAGTGAAAATGTAGTAATGCGTAATTGGAAGGGTGATTTGTCCAGTGAAACTGTAGTAATGCGTAATTAGAAGGGTAATTTGTCCAGTGAAAATGTAGTAATGCGTAATTGCAAGGGTGATTTGTCCAGTGAAACTATAATAATGCGTAATTGGAAGGGTGATTTGTCCAGAGAAAATGTAGTAATGCGTAATTGGAAGGGTGATTTGTCCAGTGAAACTGTAGTAATGCGTAATTGCAAGGGTGATTTGTCCAGTGAAACTGTAATAATGCGTAATTGGAAAGGTGATTTGTCCAGTGAAAATGTAGTAATGCATAATTGGAAGGGTGATTTGTCCAGTGAAACTGTAGTAATGCGTAATTGGAAGGGTGATTTGTCCAGTGAAACTGTAGTTAAAACATTGCAACATTAACAAGATTGATTGAATGATGATCACATCATTACAACAATATGCTTATGAACAAGATTCTGAATAAAACATTGCAACATTAACAAGATTGATTGAATCATGGTCACATCATTACAATTCAGAATCTTGTTCATAAGTATATTATTGTAATGATGTGAGCATGATTCAATCAAACTTGTTAATGTTGCAATGTTTTATTCAGAATCTTGTTCATAAGTATATTGTTGTAATGATGTGATCGTCATTCAATCAATCTTGTTAATGTTGCAATGTTTTATTCAGAATCTTGTTCATAAGTATATTGTTGTAATGATGTGATCATTATTCAATCAATCTTGTTAATGTTGCAATGTTTTATTTACATTTTCACTGGACAAATCACCCTTCCAATGACGCATTACTACATTTTCACTGGACAAATCACCCTTCCAATTACGCATTACTACAGTTTCACTGGACAAATCACCCTTCCAATTACGCATTATTACAGTTTCACTGGACAAATCACCCTTGCAATTACACATTACTACAGTTTCACTGGACAAATCACCCTTCAAATTACACATTATTACAGTTTCACTGGACAAATCACCCTTCCGATTACGCATTACTACAGTTTCACTGGACAAATCACCCTTCCAATTACGCATTACTACAGTTTCACTGGACAAATCACCCTTCCAATTACGCATTACTACATTTTCACTGGACAAATCACCCTTCCAATTACGCATTATTACAACAAAGTCATTCACCATACAACAAAAAATACAATGACAAGTGAAAAAAAGTTAAAAAAAAGTCATTCACCAGGTCCATCATCAAGCCAAAATGGCAAGCCTCCACTGAAATCTCGGCCAATCTTCAGTTTCTGTGCGAAAACAAATCATATAAACCTGATTAGGATCCAGAATTAAACAACATACCCAACAACGTACAAACAGTCAATTTGACACAGGGCCCCTGCATGTTCTCTTGTTATGCCCAAGCCTTTTACATGATGAGCATACAATAACAGCTTTGACGACCTGCGATGGGAACCTATTCCTCTTCGGTCGACCAGGCTGAGGCCTCACATCGGGAGGCATGATCTGAACCTCGACATTTGAGACCATATCAGCATTCGGTACAAGGAAAATAATGTTCTCATATGCTTTTTTATACGTTTCAACTGAATAAGCATCATCACAAAAATCGGATACCGACCACCATTTCTTGTCAATGCATGCACAAGCATGTTTGCAGGGGAGCTTCAAGATCTGCCAGTAATTACAAGAACATTCCCGCTTGCCAAGGTCTACTGTGTGTCGGAATTCCCCTTCATTCACCTCAAATGTCACTGAGTTGGCTCGCACAACATCCAAGCTCCTCCCTACTTCAAATTCAGCCTTGACCATCACCTCTATATCCATACAAAGGTGCGTTTTCCATTCATGACTTTGCTCCCTTCTATTGCACATCATTGTCATTATCTGCTGCCTAATCCGGTCAATCAAAGCAACAATTGGGAGGGATCTCGCATCCTTCACCCAACTGTTCCAACACTCTGCAATATTGTTGTTGATGATACCAAATCGATTACTGGTAACTAATGAATTAGCCCAGTTTTTAGGAGCGGAGTTATTTAAGAAATCTGCGGCCAATGGCATTGCTTTAAGGATTTTATTGATGTGCAGGGAGTACTCAGCCCTGGTAGGAACATATGCTACTGCATTGAACACATTGGTCCAATGTTTTTTGTTCAGTTTGGGATAATGCTTCCTAAGGACCTGCGATAATGACAACCAACATCCACTTTATTATCAAGAAAAGGAGCATACGTATCAACTTATCACACTAATCGGTAAACAAATACCTGAGTTCTGAAGTTATCCACCCAATGTCTGAGGCAGAATACATGTTGGTAGCCTAGAAATACCCTTGGCACATGCGTAACAAGTCCCAGGTGCCTGTCGGAGAAGAATATGTACTGTCTAAAATCACAAAGCACAGGCTGACTTTCAAGAGCATGTCTCAACTTTTGGCAAAACCATTCCCAATTCTCATCATTCTCTGAGTCAACGACAGCGTATGCTATTGTAAACAACTGATTGTTCCCATCCTTCGCTGTCGCACAAAGCAAATGACCTTTGAATTTGCTCTTGATATAAGTGCCGTCAAGGAAAACTATTTTCCTACAACCTCTAAGAAATCCTACCAAACAAGCATTCAAAGCCATAAACAAGCGGTTAAACCTGTTATCCGGTTGTTTTGTCTCCAAATCACAAATGCTGCCGGGATTCGAACGTCTCACAACATCCACATACCAATGGAGTCGGTTATAAGACCCAACATCAGAACCATGGATTTCATGTAGTGCTATCTCCTTGCCCAGCCAGGCAGTATGGTATGGAATTTCCACATTGTGCTCGTTTCGGATATAAGAAACTATATCTTTCGGTTTGTATTTAGGATTTGCCATGATATGGGCCTTCATCACACACGCAACCCAATTTGAATCGGCATTGGGGTGTGACCTTTTATTCGTAACAGTTTCCAAACCACAAACATGGTCAACATTTAACTTTCTTATAGCAAACTCGTCGTCTCTCCTACAATAAGACGCATAAATTGCAGTTCTCATCCGGGCAAGTAGCTATAATCTTATCAGTATCATTCTTCATATATTTAAACTTTCGATTCACTGCAATGTGATAATTTTTTAAATGAACCCTACAGTCATTAGCATCCTTAAAGGCCTGTCCAACGCGACGGATGCAACGACTCCAGGATTAATTGTTGTTGGAATTATGAACGACTAGGGCTTGACTTGTCGAGGTCGTTCCCTGGTGATCCCTTTTCAAATAAGACACAAGCCAAATGAATAACGCATCACATATGCATCGCAATCCCAAATCAGCCATATAACAGAGCAAATTAAAATACAGGGACTACCTTCTCTGAGATGAACTTGAAGGGGGGCTGAATTGCTCTCAACTTTGCAATGTGTTGTTTTGCTAGACCATGCACTGCCACCATACTCTCGACATCTTGATCTTTCTTCAAAGTAATCCATGATTCATCTTCCATATGGGCCGCCTTGTACTGCACCACATATGTATCACAATCGAACGCAGGCCAATGGGTCTCAATCTCCGAAAACACTCTTTCAAGCGTATCGCTCTCCCGAAGTTGAAAGACATGATCTTCGCCTTCAAAAAATACACTACACCAAATCGAACAAGTCACCAAGCTGCCGGAATCCATCTTCCCAGATTGGGTTTTCTTGATTTCGTATCAAACAAGTGGTGTCCGCTTCGGTTATCAAATCAAAATACCAATAACAACAATTGGGGGTGCTATGATAATAGGCTTATGGCTGCGACGGCGGGGACGGGGGCGGCGGCAGACTCAGAATCGCGAGAAGAATAAGAGGAAGTTTAGTTGCAAGGTGATGAATCAATCGTGTGTGTATCAGAGTTAAACTTGAGGGTAAAGTAGTCTTTTAAGGTGTTTGGGGGGTTTACAAAAAATATGTGCTATATTGGTGATCACAAATGAAAAAATTTCAAATTAGGGGGTTTAGGATAACTTTTTAACATTATTGGTCCTATTTAATAATTCCCCCTTAAATATATATATATATGCATATTTTTATAAAAAATTCTTATATATATATATTTTTATGTACACCCACATGCCCTGCTCGTATACACCGGCATTACTATATTATATTTATAGATATACACAAAATATCCAACACATACCCACTTCACTATCTTCTCTCTCTCTCTCACGTCTTGCACATTCTGGAGAAAAGGGAAGAGCCAAGTCACGCACCACCACCGGACGTTGCCATCCACCGTCGGCCACCACTATTTCCAACCGCCTTCTCCTCCTATCGTCCTCTCTTCTTCTCTTTGGTGGGCTCTTGGGATTTATAATTTTGTATATATATATATATATATATGTGTGTGTGTGTATGTGTGTGTGTGTGTGTGTGTGTGTGTGTGTGTGTGTATGTTGTGTTATAAATAAGTTAGGGCTTGTGGTTTATGACTACCCATGCTTCATTCTCGGCCATTTAATGATGATTCCATGATAATATACTCCTGAAATGCAAGAAATTCGGAATTGTTACTGTATTAAATGGATTACATTAAAACAGGGTTTCATTTATGAAATGGGTTAATTTAGTTTTGGGGACTAATCATGCTTTATTTATATTTCATATTTGAATATAATGGCTATATATATATATATTATGTGCTGCAAATTTAGTTTGAATTTGCGGGTTAGCATTTAATTGTAGGATTAAATTGAATTGGGGGTGAAGATTTGCTCTGCTGCCAGAGACGGAGACGCCATTTGCTTCTACTTTTATATATACATATATATAGTGCTTATAAATATTTATTATATTCCTAACTAATGTTGTGATTTAAAATAGAAATTAGGATTAATGTGGAACTGGGTGATTCTTCCCCTAAGTGTTGTTACCTATTTGATTCTGATAGCTTTCAAAAGTTAGTTATTAGTATTTAAGTATGTGAAGTGAATGCAATTTAATTGTTAAATATTGATTATGGTAGAAAGAACATGTAATTTAATAGGTGGAGTGTGGTAATGGCCCTTTTTTTTTTTCATGAATTGGTGTTGATGACTTTTCAATTGTCGTTGTTGCTGAAAGTAGTTCAGTGGCCACGATCCCTATTTCGGCTAGTTGATTTTTGTTTGACTTTTGTAAATTTGGGTATTTTCTTTGTTTTCTCGTTTCCCACACTGTTCCTCAAGCCCCGTATATGTATTTTATAGTTTAAAATGTGATTTATCCTATAAAATTATATTGATCTTTAATTTTCAAATTGTCTAATTGCTTTAATTAATTTTGTATGCATTCATTGAGCATAAATCATTTTTATGTGAATCCATAACACGACACATCATAGTTTCACTTATTTAATTGTCGTGCGTCATTACTTGGTTCATTTTGAGTAGAGTCTTAACCGAAATGTATTTGGTTTGTTCAGATAATCTCCTGGACCGAGAGGACCAAGCCGAGTAGGCATTCTTGTTGTCTCTTTTGTCGTTTCCTCCACTCAGGTGAGGTTTTCCTTTATATATATCGACCTACAATTGTGCCTGTGATAGAAGATCCAAAATGTCTTTACTAAAAAGCAACCCTTTTATTATTATATATTAATGAAATTTTTTTCAAACAACAAACGAACCGATTGGCGAGATGTGTGTGTGTGTGTGTTATGTTGTGGGCCCAGGGGTCGTGTTATGGGTGAATCAGAGAGGCAAGGGTCGACGGCTAGCCCATTATGCGGTCCCATATCGAAGGGGATGAACCCAGAATGAATTAGAAGGTTAGTGGAGGATGGAGTCATGAGGGCTAGGGAGGCATGCACCCTCGTTTCTCATGTGTTTGTGGATGGTGAGGGTTGGGCACCTGATCTATCAACCCGTAGAAAAAAGGATGTTTAGGTAATGATATGATTGTGTGTGTGAATGAACGTAATGAATGAAAAAGAGGAGTAAAGGTTGGAGACCGCTCGTTCTTGCCGAGCGACCTACAGTAATTAATTAATGAATTGAATGTCCGTAACCCCACGGTGTAATTCTGAATTTTCCAAAATTAATATGTTTCGATAAAGAACGTATAGTGGGATTAAGGAACTAGGTGCTTGCATGTATATTTATATGTACGGGTGCTTGTGTAGCCCCCTCAGCAGTCCTTTGACTGACCCCTTCATGTTTTTCCCTTTTATAGTTCAGGTACACGTGGTCGTAGCTAGGTGGGAAAGTTAGTACAGTCTTTTACTCTCTTATATAGCTAGGTCCTTATTCTTTTCTTAGAGTTATGCATTAGATACAACATACATTTATTAGTTGTAGTATTGAGGCCCTGTCGGTCGTCTATACTTTTGGATATTTGTTACTGTTTTGTTAGCCTTGGTGGCTATTGTATATATATTTTGCTCTGACAGGTTACGTAGTTTGAACTCGTTTACATGTGACTTAACTATTGTTGATTATTATTTGTTTTTAATTACGCTTCCGCATATTAGTTCTTGTAGCCCAACTGATTGACAGGGTCTAGACCCTAGCCAGGAGTGTTTTTGGTTTGTCACCCGTTCGCTATGACTTGGTGCATATACGGATATCTGTTTCGTATATGTACTGGGGTATAGTGCGGGGGATGTGGCGTACCAACGCTCTGGGTGCTATAGATTAGGAATTATATCACAAGCCAATGATATGATTCATTAAGCCTTAAACTTGAGATTTCATTAATGTCTTGTGTGAGCGTATTCGGTAATCTTATACATGGGTCTAAAAAGGTGTCGCCCGAGACACTTGAATTATGACCTATGTTGGGGTTGCAAAAGTGGCACATGGAGACATGAGAATCAATAAAGGACCTACACTTTCTTAGGGCAACAAGATCTCTTATTGCATAAGTTGTTCATAATCCATCTCGGAGTCCTTATCCAAGGCAGTGGATCGAGATCAAGAAATGAGTTTTTTGGATCGAGATCAAATGCATATGAAATGAACTTAGCCTTAAGATTAATATTATTTGGGTTCTAATTATTCCCGTGCCCTAGATATTAATCGAGAGATAGGATGGTAGGAGAATCTTATTTCACGATTTTTCATTGACTAAAAGGTTCTTTCGATTTATTCGTTATTCGGTTAGGGGTCACACACCTGTTGCTAGACTTTGGTCGTATGATCTATAGACTAATTAATTAATAAGGGTATTAATTAATTAGGGCCACTGTTAATCAAATAATGAACCTAGAGGGTCACACACAAATATCGGGTCACGAGGGTAAAGGCTTGCTCGATTAATTAAATTAATAGAACTGGCTAATTGTAACCTGTGGGGCCCACACGTGTGGCACGTGCAGGGCGTGAGCCACACGTGTGGCATGCGCCACACATGTGCAATGTTTCAATTAATTAAATTGGTTTAATAATTTTGGGCTTTGATTAATTGGAAATTAATTATTAAGTCCAATCCGGAATTAAAAGTCCAATAAATAATTAATTATGAATTAATTATTAATTTGGAATACTAGTTTATTCATTTATAAAATAAATAAATAGAAGATAATATCTTGTTTTATTTATGAAATAAATAATAAAGGATAATATCTTAGATTATTTATTTAAGTAATAAATAAATAAAAAGATAATATCATAAAGTTGTTGGATAAGATATTAATTAGTTTATTTATTTATGAAATAAATAAAAGATAGTATCTAGATTATTTATAAACTAAATAAATAAAAGGATAATATCTCAAACTTGTTGAGATAAGTTACTTGGAAAAGATATTAATTAAAATATAATTTTAATTAATTATCTTAGACTAGTTATCTGATATTACGTTAAACAAGAAACCAAAATTCTAGAACTGGTTTCTCTTATTATCAGATTGTTACTTGAGAATATAAAGGAGAGATAAAGTTATATTATTCCTCAGACCGATATTCTTGAAGTGTCATCTTCTCTATTCCGAAGAAAAAGAAAAGAACACAATTCTTTGAAAAACCCTAGCATTCACACAAATCAAAGTACTAGCATCCTCCCTGATTTGATCGTGGCCAAGGTTGGTGTGGATACATTTTAGAGGACTTCCACGTTGGAGTCTCGAAGATGAAGAAAGAGCCATTCAACGGACGTGGATTCAATACCGCTTGAAGGACATTCAATAGGCGGTTTGAACATTTCAAGAAAGACTAATTCGTAGTAAGTTCTTGGAAACCCAATCGTTTTAGAGTAAAAATTGCAAGCTATCGGTCCTCTTGTCGGAAAATTTTTAATTTTCTGCTACTTTTGACTCATGTTTTCCAACACGAATCCCAATTCATAAGCACCAACACCAAGGATTGGTGAACAGATATGGGGATCGAGCAACGCTTTAACTCCGTAGCGTTAGGAATAATGCCCTTAAAGCAGTATTGTTACTTTACTATTTCCTTGTAAAATCACAAATAGTCTTTGAATAATAAACGAAATGATTTTGTTCGTAGACAATCACTTCTTCATGTGTTTATTTATATCTGTTTGGGTTTGACTGTGTTTTGCATGTTTTGAACTCCCCTAATCTGATGAGGCCGTTAAGAGCTTTGTCCTTATGAGACCGACACATGAAACAAGTTCTTAACCCCATAAGCGAGGATTAGAAACTTCTCCAAGTCGACGAGTCTGACAGACAGTGGGAGTGTCGACCTTGACTCTGTTGAAACTTGCTTATGTTATTATGTCCTTGTGAAGAATCACTCATTTTCATGGAGTGATAAGTGCATACGATGATGCGTTCATAATACATAACGGTGATCTTTACAAGAACTTCATCACTAAAATGTCCCGCGTGAGAACATTCCTAAATGGGAAAGGAAGTTTCCAAAAACTTCCAGATTAGAAAATATCTCACAGGTCAAGGACGTGATTAATAATCCTTTGACTTGAGATTCTGTAATGTCTCATATGAGCTAACTGTGTAATCTTTGATATAGGCTCAAAAGGGCGTCGCATATAGAAACCTGAACCACGACTTATGTTAGGATTACACAAGTGGCATATGTAGAATTAGTAGAATCAATAAAGGATCTACACTTTTCAAGAACAAGAATGATCTCTTACTGATTAAGTTGTTCGTAGTCCATTAAATATTAAACCCTTGGCCAAAGTGGTTAAAAGATCAAGATATCAAGAAAATGGGGTTTTCTTGGATTGGGATCTAAATGGATATGAAACGAACTTAACTTTAAAGATCAAGAATAACAAGGCTCTGAGTTTATTCCCATGTCTTAATTTCTTGACTGAGAGATGGAGTTGTAGGAGGATCGTATTTCACTGATTGTCATTGACTGAAAGGTTCTTAGATTCATTTTGTTATTTGGTTAGGGGGTCACACACCCATTGCTAGATTATGGTAGTGTGATCTGTGAACTGATTAATTAATTATGAGAATAAATTAATTAGTGTCACTGCTAATCGAATAATGAACCTAAAGGGTCACACACGAATGCCAGGTCACGAGGGTTTTTGGTAGAAAGTTAATTAGATTAACGAAGGATCAAAATCTTGATCAAAATGGGACCATGAACACGTAGACCCCTGCCACATGTCACGTAGCCATACGTGACTGCCACGTGTCACGCACACGTGGATACATACATGTGGTTTATTCCGCATGTGAAATCTTTTCTAGATTAATTAATTAAACTGTTAATTAATTAATTTTGGTCTTTTAATTAATTATGAATTAATCGTTAAGTCTAATCTCAAATAATTAACCCAATAAATAATTAATTATGAATTAAATTATTTATTGAATCTTAATATTTGACTTTATTCTAGATAAGATTGAATAGTCAAACTTCCTATTGTAGGAGAGAGAAAGATTTCTTGGATTATCTTGGAAAATAAGATATGATTTTATTTTCAATTAAAAGATAATAATTAATTAGTGAATTAGAGAGCAAAAAATCAAAGCCCACTAGACTTGGGAAGTCTCTAGGGTTTCGAACCCTTTGGTATAAATACAAGGGTGGGGCTTCTCTTACACTTTAGACCAACGTTCTTGAAGCGTTAATTGATTTTGAGAAATTTAAAAGAAAAGTTTTCAAAGTTAATTCCTAGCCAAAACACATGCCACAGAACTAGCATTCTCAATAGCTTGATCGTGATCTGGGACAGGTATGGATACGCTTTGGAGGATTACCTACTTTGGGATCTTTTCAAGGACCATTCGAGGGATAGTCCGCACAAAGGGTGTTTGATAGGCGGTATCAACATCACTAGAAAGCTTCTATCTTCGTAAGTTTCTTGAAACCCTTATAGTTTGGGGACGAACATTGCAATATTTACGATTCGCTTTTGAAAAAAGTTTAAATATTTCGCTGTGCAAACTCTGTGTTTTCCAACACGTAGGGAACCCCCAGACAATGACCAAGCTGAGGTAACCAAATGGATCATCTTGCAACATCTCTGAACCATAGAGTATAAAAAAGGAAAATGGGCTGAGGAATTTCCTGGGGCTCTGTGGGCTTACTGCACGACCCGTCGAACAACAATCGGAGAATCCCTTTATTCGCAGGTGTACGGCTCAGAAGCGATGATATCGGCAGAACTTGTTCAAGAATCCACTTGTGTAGCCTAATTTGAGAGCCAACCAGAAAAGTTGACTCCTTGAGCTAGATCTACTCAATGAAAAACGAGAGAAAACTTGGGCGCGGATCCATCAATACAAAGCTTCTATGACTCCTGAATATAACAAAAAGGTCAAGAAAAGAACGTTCTAGCTAGGAGATTCGGTTCTCATATAGGGAAACTCGATCCAACTGAGAAGGCCCCTTAAGATCATTTAGATCGGGACAAACAATACCTACATGCTGGAAAGCCTAAAAGGAGAGCGTCATCCTCGACCCTGAAACACATAAACCTTAAAAGGTCTTACGTTTAAAAGTCCCTTCCTTAAGGATGAAAAATTAAGTAAATCCCCTAGAAGGGTTCTTTAGTATCAAGAAATCCTCCTCAAGGATGAATGTTTGAATTGATTATCGATAATGAGCAAGTACAAAACCTTGTGAAATCAAGCTTAAAGTTTCAACCCCAAGATGTATTCATAACACACATGAAAAAATGAGGGAAGGGGAGTAGCCCACGCCTCGATAATACCCATAGTTATTTGATTAATAATACAATGCCTAGACGATAAACTGATTGCGTAGGGTTCAAATTCTGAGCCTATACTTTATTAAAAATTAATAATATTTCAAGTTTGAACAAAACCTAATATATGGAATAAACAAGGAAGCAAAAGCTACAAAAAGAGCAAAATAAGTCAAACTGAAATTAAGTTTGACAAAACTTAACTTTCATTCATTTGAAAAGAAATACGAGGCTTTTGAGACAGTTAAAAAATGCCACCGAGCTAAGATAATGTATTTCAACCCTATGTTTTACAAAATCAATAAGCAAATACAATGACAAAAAGCTACATCCATATTCCAACTCTATTAAGAAACATGACTACGACTCGATCCTGGAGTATTACTAGTCTTGAATAGGAAAATAACCTTGTGTTATCTAGAACAAAGACAATCCAAACTTGTTATTCAACATGTGTGTTTTTGAAGTTTGTATACCGTCTAAAATAAGAAGAACTCAAGAGGCTTTCGGTAGCACAGAGGGGGTTGGTCAAGCAAGAGAACCAAGATCTCACCAACGGACCAAGCACATTATGAGGAAGTATCACTTAATACGTGATATCATCAAAATAGGTGAGGTACAAATCGAGAGGGCACATCAGCAGAGGACGTGATAGACCCACTAAAGAAACCCTTAAGTCAGCAAGCATTTGAAGGTCATCTTGAGAAGATGGGACTTAGATTAGCTAATGAACGACTTTGACGGGCAAGTGAAAGATTGTTAGGAATAGTGTTTTTAAAGCCGATCTTGTAATCAACTTAGCGTTTTTTCTTTGTAAATCACAGACAATCTTTGAATAATAAATGAACTGATCTTATCATAAGGCAACACTTCTTTATATGTTCCTGTTGGAATGTGTGTTTCCTTTAACTTCGCATGGATAAGAACTCCTCTAATCTAAATAACTTATAGGACTCAATCACTTAGGAGAAGTGGTTTATAAAATGAGCCTTAAATCACATAAGTTAAGATTAGAAATCACTCCAAGCCGATGAGTCCAAAAGACAGTGGAAGTGTCGAAATGACTCATTTGAGGCTTGCTCATGTGATCACACCCTTAAGAAGGATCACCTTGTTTCTTGGGGTGTAAAGTGTACGGTTGATACGTGCGTGATACATGGGGGTGCTTGTTTCTTCTAAATGAATACACTGAGGTGTCCCATGTGAGAAAATTCCTAAATGGGAAAGGAAGTTCCCGGCTGGGATCCTGCACAGCCTGCAGCGGGAAAATAGGGGATGACGGAAATTGGCTCCCAAGCCAATCTCGCACCAAACCAAGGCATCAAACACACCAAAAACAATTATATAACATGTATATAGCTCAAATATATCACTTAGGCAATATTTAAACCAAGGAAACACGCTTTAATCCATTTAAATTCACCCATGAAACCCTTATGAAGTCAAGTGACCAATCATGCTCCAAGCTTCATGAACTCAAGTTATAAATGCATGAAATTAACTAAAAATCAACACATATGCTTCATAATATGTCATGTAATTCACTTAGATCATAAACTTTAACAAATATTCAAACTCCAACAATTATACAAACATATATCTTACCTTGAAAGTGGAAGAAATGGAGGGGAAAGAAGAGATGAAGGTATAAAGCTTGGATTGTTGGTGAAAATGGATGAAAAACTTGGCCTCTTACTCCTTAGTTGGATCGAGATGGAGAGGGAGAGAGAGATGGAGATGTGTGTCTTGTATTTGTGTATAAGAAATGAAGAAAAGGAAGAGATGTATATGTATATACATGTATATCGTGTAAGAGAGGAGGAAAAAGAGGGGAAATTGCCAACAAGTCCTTTCAAAATTTAAGTTATGCAATCAAGTTCCCAATTTATGAATGTTACAATTTAGCCCTTATTAATTATTAAATTAAGTCCACAAGTTTAACAAAATTTTCAAGTAAGGTCAATTAAGCTTAGAATTCTCACAATTGCAAATAATTAAACACTTAATCATGCTCGGAGAATTTAAATACATAACTTACATAATCAAACTCACGAAAGGAGGGTTTATAAATCATATAATTCCAAGAATTCAAATTAAATAAATCCTAACTCTCAAAACTCACACGCGTGGCGCATACCTGTACGTTCGAGAAATTGAGGTGTTACACTAATGCTATTAGCCCCTTAAACAATTGACCCCCGTGGTCGAGAGCAAACCTGGGGGCTTAATTTCTTAGTTCGTGAATCGTTACTTTATCTGTGGACAACATGTTGTCTCTAAGGAAGCGCACATAATCATCGAGCCAACATGGCTCAGAGGGATTAATGGTAGCAATTTCACTTGCTTTTTGACTGGCCTTTATCAAAGGCTCTTCAGTCTTCAGAAAAACTATGGGCATATTTCCTGATCCTCCTATAGCAAACTTAGAGAGAGTGTTAGCTTGTTCGTTTTCCGCTTGGGGAAGCTGGTTCAAAGTGAAACTTTTAAACTTGGCAATAGACTCTTTTGTTTTCTTCAAAAATTACACCAGGGAGATTTCCTGAGCCTCGTAAGACCCTTCTATTTGGCTTGTGACCAAATCTACAATGACCGTTAGCTTTGTAGCACCATACTTGGGGGCGATGTTCATTCATTGGATAAGAGCTTTATATTTTGCTTCATTATTGAATACTTAAAAATTCAACATGATGGCATAGTCCGTTTCCTCCCCTTTAGGGTTTCTGAAGGTTATCCTTACTCCTTTCCCTTGGGCGGTCGAGGGACCATCCGTATGTAACACCCATATGCCACCAGTACCCGACAGTGGACCGTCGAAGTTGTAGCACTTAACAAGTACATCGCCAATCACTTGTGCCTGGATGGCCATTTTGGTGCTCAAATTGACCTAATTCAATGGTCCACTTAATCAGTCGCCTTGAAGTGTCTAGCTTGGATAAGACCTGTTGTAAGGGTTGATTCGTGTGCACCGTTATTGAATGAGCTCGGGAATATGGCCTCAACTTTCACGAGGCATTGATTAGTGACAGAGCAAATTTCTCGATATCCAAGTCCTTCTTTTCTGCCCCTTACAGCGTTTTGTTGAGATAGTAAATAGGAAGATGCCTTTTGTTTCTAATAGTTGTTATAGGTAAGTGTTAAATTTATAAACTCTATACGCGTGCAAGTGTACACCAACAATTGTAGCCCATTGTGATCCCACAGGGAATGTGAAAATCAAGCTATTATTTAGTATCCTCTTCAATCGATAGACTGAACAAAATAAACAAGTAATCAAGAAAAGTAAAACAACTAAATAAGCAATTATTAACAATAAAGTAGGAAATCAAATAATTAAGGGAATAATCAATAGTAAAACAATAGTCAGGGGAGTGATAACCTATGATGCACGGACACAGGGACACAGGGACACGGACATGACACGACACGGACACAGCGACACGGATTTTTTAAAAATTTTAGGACACGACACGGCTTTGACACGGCTATATTATATATATATATATATATATATATATATTAATTTTATGTAGCACTAACCAAATATTTTTTATGTTATAAGCATAAAATATTCTTTGATTTATATAAGCTATTTCTTATATGGAATGAATAAGATTTAAAAGTATCACAGATCAAGAAATGCATATACTTAGCCTTAACGTTTGAAATAATATTGGATAAAAGGAAAAAATATTTTAGAGTTATATGGGCCAAAGGCCCCAGGTTAATAATATTTGTCTTACCCTAATTATACTCTGCTGCACATTCATCTACCAGCACTCTTCCGCCGCTTATTCATCTTGTTCACATATTCCGGAAAACATTCACACCGAGTCAATGACACTATGACCGGCATGAAGCATAAATCCTCCTCCTCCCAAAAACCCCACTACCACCGCTATTGCTATCGTTACTATTGCGGAGAGGGAGTCCTCAACATTCAAATCTGCAGAAGATGTTGTGATGCCTCCTCTTTCCAAAACCTCACCGCCACCATGGCCAGCACCATTACCACTTCATAGAGTGAGCTTTTACTATCTAAATCGGCAAGAGATGGCACGATGGAGCCTCCACATTACAGAAATTCAAAAATTTTGAAATCAGTGTCTTAACCGTGTCGGACACTCCGCCACGGAGTGTCCGACACCGTGTCCTTCTTTATTTTAATTTTTTTTTTATTCAGGACACGGATCACACGTGTCCGACACGTGTCGGTGGCGTGTCCGTGTCCGTGTCCGACACTGCACGGGGTCATTTTTCGAAGTGTCCGTGCATTAGAGGTGATAACAATCTAGTTCCTATGTTTAGTTGGTTGGCGTTAATTATTTACATAATAAATGTAAAACATTCAAAAAGCTAAAACAAAGCAAACCATATATGCATGCAAAAAATTTCATAGTCTCAACTACGGGTGTCAATTCGGGTAGGTCGGATGGGGTTGAGGTAGGGGTATTATAAAAAAAAAATCTCAACCCGAACCCGAATTGAACCCGAAATGGTGAACCCTAACCTTCGGGTGGTTCGGATCGACCTGATTTTCTTTTGAGGCAACCTATCAACCCGGCCCAACCCACTAACCCAACCCAACACGATTTCTCCTTATTCTTTAAATTTTTTTTCTTTTCTCTTCCCTACAATTATTACCAATAAATATACATAATAAATACAACTAAATCATTCATAACACAATTGTATAACTATTAACATAATCAAGAAGTGTCAAAAAAAATTCTTTTTAAAAGAATATAAATTGTAATAGTTTATATTATATTATAAAAGTATAAATTCATTTTTGTGTTTATTAAAATTTATTGATCGCAAAAAATATCCCTTACAATAATGATTCAATCATTTTTAATTAAGGTAATTATGTAAAATAATATGTATTATAAATTTTTATTAAAATTTTATTAACACTTAATTATAGATAGAAATTTGCTTATGATCCTAATTTTAATCTAATTCTAATAAATTTTATTTATATTAGAAACTTGTTTATAATCTCAATCGAAATTCAATTCGAAATCTAGTTCTAATTAAGTTCTATATAAATTTAATAAAATTTAATCAATAGGTCAATTATGTCAAATATAAATTAGATACATAAACATTATTTAGATCAAATAATTTGCATAATATTAATTCTAATAAGCTAATAATAAAGCAATTCAAATTATGTAAGTCTAAATAATGACATAATATTCTTTTTGTCCATAAACTTCCTTTAATCTAATCATCTATACTATTATATTAACCGAGAGAGACAAATGTGGTCTCTAATTCTTTTTTTCTATTGAATCTATTCTCCATCACATGCCGAACATGCCCCAATAAATTAATTATCTATTAACCCCACTTTTCTCTCACTCCACTTCTTTTCTCATTTTTATATTCTTTTTTATTTTTCTTTCTCATATTTTTTAATTTATATTTTAATTATTCCTTATCCATATAATAATTTAATTTGATATATTTAACTAATATAGTTTTTTTCTTTAAACAAATATATATTTAAATAATAATATTCTTTTTTTACATGCATCGAATGTACAAAATTACTAGTATTACAATTATGTATGTCTATCTAATTACAAAAGTATATAATTTAGATAAATTACATAATATTATTATTATCACATTATTCTCAAATAATAAATAAATTGTTATTCTTTAAATATACCTAATTCTAAACAAACAATCATTTTATTTATGTGTATCTAATTAAAAAACACCATATAATTTAAATAAATAAAATATATATTTTTTAAAAAATTTGGGTGGATCGGGTTGGGTCGGGTGGGTTTCGGGTTATAGGTCACCCGTGGAATTTTTCGGGTCAACCCGAACCCAACCCGTTTTTCTCTTTTGTTTTCGGGTTATTTTTGGATCCGATCCGATTCGACCTGAACCCAAAAACCCCCAATCCTAACTTGATATTTAGATGGGTGGGTCGCGTTGGGAATTGACACCCCTAGTCTCAACTAACCATCGAATGCATATCTTCTCAAAACCTAAATATATCAACAAATTAATTTTTGAAAAAAAATGAAAAGATAACTTCATATAATGTATAAAAGAATATTTTCTTATATCATCATGCCTAATCTTCCATGGGACGTTTCCCATGGGGATCCGGACGTGATCTTTCATAAGAAGTAGTTGCAGTTAAAGTATCAATTTGTGGCTTTGTCGGCTCAAACGACTGAGTACTCGATAATCAGAAGTTGCAGTAGCCATTGATCCTCTTGTACCTTACCCCAGGCAATCCTGGCCTTGTTGGTTCTTCAAGATTGTTTGGCTTTCTTGATGGAATCGCAACACCCAATCCATTGAAAGTGTATTAAATATTGTATGATTTTTAAGATGTGATCCTATTTTATTATTGAAAAATTAAATGTATTAAAAAAATTAAATCGATCGATTTAGTATACCAAATTTGCAATTTCCCTATTATATGTATAGTCAAATTAATGTGATGCATGAAGGATAATAAAATTGTGCAATCATATATATCATTATCACTGAGATGGACTTGGTCATCAAGATTACAACTTTCACATTTTTTAATTGTATTTTCGCCCATAATTGGCTTCCGCGAATTGATAGTAAAAAATAAGCAATAATAAGTGCTATTCAGCATTGATGTACTTACTTTGTTAATCTAAAAGTAAAATAATTAAGTTATTATATAAACAATATTAAAGAGTTTATAAGGAAAACCACTCTAAATGCTCTAAGCGTATAAAAAGAATATTTAGATTTAATTTATTAAAAGATCTTCCGACTTTGTGCATGTCATTTAGCTAGGGTTTTGCCCAAAAAATCAATTTAGACCCTGTCTACTTCAAATGATAAAGCGTAATTTTCGGTCTTATCCTTTGGAATGATTTTTTTTTTAATTTAAATAGATATGGATCTTGGAAAAAATTTTAAGTCTACATACGCAGTATAGATTATAAAATATTAATATTCTTGCATGGAATTCAAAATAATATTTTTCAGTTCCAGCAACTATGAATTTACTACTTAAATACAAATATTTGCACACCTCCATTTACTAAATTCTATTAACGAATTTTCATTGTTACGTTCTCATTGTATTTTTACAATTTTTTTACCCAAAAGGAACGGCACGTGGATTTCAACACCACATGATCTTTCAATAAGAGTTCTTTAAAATACGATGAAGTATTAAGAATATGTCCGATAAAATAAAATATGATAAAATTTTATTGTTAACTAAACTTGGATCATAAAGGTATATATATGTATATTAATGCATACTAGATGTAAGCAGTCTATTTCCCCTAACTTGCCTCTATCCCCCGTAAAATTATATTTAATTAGATCTTCCCATTTGGAAATTAATATTCTTGCATGGCTTTCAAAATAATATTGGCATGAAATCTCCTTAGAAAAATGTTCTCCACGAATATATAGTTGGGTGTAGGGACACTCCTGTTTAAATTCTTTTGACTCTTAAATTAGTATCCTGTTATTTAACCACCGTCTTTAATTTGTTATATGTTTCTTCTTAATAGCTGTATCCATGTCTAAAACATGGACTTTCTTATTTAAAAAACTACCCACATGAATACATGATCGACATTTCACGAAACCCCAATTAAATAAGGATTAATTGTAAGTTACTAAGTTCTATAACTTACGGACACTACCCCGATACGGCAACACGGATAAGACGCGACATGGACACAGCGACACGGATCTTTTTTAAAATTTAGGATACGACATAATTCGGACATGGTTATATTATATATAAAATAAATATATTTTATATTATTTAATTTATTTAAAATGAGATATTCATAAGAGTATTTAATATTACAAATTTAGATAAAATACATTTATATTCAATTCAACATTCAAAATCATTATAAATAACATTAACACATAAATTTGTGTATCATGATATTGCGACAAAAATTCAAAATAAAAATAAAAATAAATTTAAATTAACATATTTTAATAATTTATAAAATTATATTTTTGGCAAAAAAATTAAAATCCTCAAATTTTAAGAAAAATATAAAAAAAAATGGGTTAATTACATCTAGACCCCTTCCGAGTTTAGTATATTACAATTGGACCCCTGTTAGTCATTTTATTATAGTTTGACCCTTTCTAAAATTTCAAAATTACTAAACGGTGAAGAAAAGATACAATTTCGTTAAATATTTCACGGAATATTCCAAATAATTGTGAAATAACCATTATATTCAAAATAATTGTGAAATAATTGTTTGTTTAACCATTTATTTATTCTAAAAAGACGTGATTTTTTTCCTACTTTTATAAAACATGATCTTAGAACCAAACATAATGGTCATTTCACAATTATTTGAAATATAACGCAATTATTTGGAATATAAAGTGAAATATTTAACGGAATCGTACATTTTCTTCACCGTTTAGTAATTTCGAAATTTTAGAAGGGGTCAAACTGTAATAAAATGACTAACAGGGGTCCAATTGTAATATACTAAACTCGGAAGGGGTCTAGATGTAATTAACCCAAAAAAAATTGATTTTTTTTTCAATTTCCCGTGTCCTCGCGTGTCCGAGCCATGTCGGTGTCGTGTTCTCAGCGTGTCCAATTTTTTTTTTATATACTTTTGTCGTATCAAACACATATTGGTATCGTGTGGGAGCCGTGTAAGTAGATCTCAAATTAGATGGGTAACAGTAATTGTTAATTCCCCATGAGTTACACAAATTTTAATTTACTCCCCCATCTAAAAAAAAATTTATACTAACTCCTCAATTCAACTTTATAATTTAAGGTCACTCCCCACTTATCTAAATTGACTGCAATACCCTTACTTATTTTGTTTTCCTTTATATACTTCATTTTTAAAAATTGGTACTTTAACTTTGACGAGTAATACTCTATTTTTAAATTTGAATACTAACTTTTACGAACAATACTTTTTTTTCTTTTTCTTTTTATTTTTCCTTCTCGTACTTCAATTTTAAATATGAGTACTTTATTATTTACAAATAATACTCTATTTTTAAATCTGGATACTCTATTTTATAATTTGCAGTTTTATAATTCGAAAAATTTATAATACTCTATTTTATAATTTGAATACCTTATTCTATAATTTTAATACTCTGTATTATAATTTGGATACTTTATAGTTTCTAATTAATACTTCAAAATATAAATCAACAATTAATTTTTACCCGACCATCCACCTACACACAAAAAATATATATTAATTTTTACATATGAAATATAAAAATTATATTTTGAAGTATTAATATACAAAATGAAAATATAAAATCGTGTATATGAGGTATTATATTAACAAAATGGTTTGTAGGAGCGAAGAGTGATATGTCATGTCATTTCATATTATGTCTCAAGGTCAGTTTAGTAATTTTACGCGAAATGGGGAGTGAACTAAAATTATGAAAGTCAATTTGGGAATTAGTATGATGAATTTTTTGAGTGGGGAGCTAACTAAAATTTAGATCACCATGTGGGGAGATTTCCTACGTTTCCCCTAGGTACTTATTACAATTCTGTTATAGGGTGTAAATGATAAGCCAAAAGCTCAACCATTGCTCCAAGACCAAATCTATTTCCATTGATAAATATATGAATAAATTACCTTTTAAAGAAAGTCTTTTAACGAAGAGATAAATAATAATTCGATATTCTAACAGTCCAAATACTTCATTTAAACAATTCCAACATGCATAAATTTGCAATTTTCCGCCAAAACTTATAATAAAAATAATAATAATACTTGTATGCGAAACGCGTTGTTGCCATGAGCAATGACGAAAGACGTACATCTCCAACGCCCTATAAATTCAGTGTCCCCATGCATGCTTTGATTGCTTTCTTCACAATAAAATCTCTTCCTTATCATAAACTAATATATTCCAATCATGGATAATCTTCGCACCAAACCCTTCCACTCTCTCCTCACAACTCTCACAGACATATCACTCTTTTTACTACTCAACGCGCCACCATCGAGAGCTCAACTTTCCCCCACATTCTACAGCACGACGTGTCCCAACGCCACTGCCATCGTCCGCACGGTTATCCGTCGAGCAATCGCAGCCGAGCGGCACATGGGGGCATCGCTCATCCGTGTCCACTTCCACGACTGTTTTGTTCAGGGCTGTGATGCCTCGATCTTGCTCGACGAGACTGCCACCATTCAGAGCGAGAAAACTGCGGCCCCTAACTTGAATTCTGCCAGAGGTTTGAAGTGATAGAGGCGGCCAAGCTTGAGGTTGAACGTGTTTGCCCTAGAGTTGTTTCTTGTGCAGATATCCTCACCTTGGCAGCTCGAGATGCATCCGAATATGTACGTTATTTTTTTAATAAAATTGCAGTTTTGGTCCATGACTATACACCCAAAGAAGCCATTTTAGTTTAAAACTCAAATCAATATTAACCTTAAATCAGGTTTTATTTGACCAAATTATAGAGTTTTTTATAAATTTATAAATTTGACCCCATGATTTTTGAAATATATATATGCTGGCTATTTGGATTTTGGACCTTAGACTAAACCAATACTAATCTACAGCGAGTGATCAATTTTTATACTTGACGTATAGTTCGTGTATTCGTGCATCCGAATATAATCATATAATTTGGTAGTAAAATTGCACATGTACATGAATAGGTTGGTGGTCCAACATGGGAAGTAAGGCTTGGAAGAAGGGACTCTACAACGGCCAACCGTGCAGCAGCAAACACAGATCTTCCTGGTCCATTTTCTGATCTGAATACACTCATTTCTTCCTTTTCCAACAAGAATCTCAATACAAGGGACATGGTTGCTCTCTCCGGTAAATATGAACTATATATGGTCATGTACTCATGTATTGTGCAGCCATACACATGCATATTCATTTGTCCTAACAAACATATGTCTGCAGGATCACATACACTAGGTCAAGCCCAATGCTTCCTGTTCCGTGCTAGAATATACAGCAATGGTTCCGACATCGACCCAAACTTCGCTCGCACGCGCCAACGCACGTGTCCTCAGACCGGCGGCGACACCAACTTAATTAGCTCCTCTCGACTTGGTCACGCCGAATTCCTTCGACAACAATACTTCCGGAACTTGGTTGCCGAGAGGGGGCTTCTTCAGTCGGACCAGGTTCTTTTGAGTGGAGTCACGGAGAGCATCGTACGCGATTATAGCAGGACTCCGAGCCTCTTCGCAAACGATTTCAGAACTGCCATGATCAAAAAGGGGGGAGATTCAACCTCTCCTCGCACCAAACGGGATCATAAGAAGGGTTTGTAACGCAATCAATTAGTTATTTTAGTTATTGGGTTAATTTGTGAAGATCTTGGATTGTTGATTGCCGTTGTCATTAGGGAATTAATTTTGTATGTGTGTCAGTTCGATTAAGAGTTACTCGTGTCCGCGTTGGTGTTCAAGTATTGTAATAATTGTAGTTTAAAGCCGTTCGTTGATGTGGATCACAAATACGTGATAGGCTTTTGAAATAATATATATTTGTCTTTAACATGAGCAAATATATATATATATATATATATATATATAAAAGTTTATTGATCGAAGTTTTATTAATGTAGATTGTTTTGATCTTTAATTAATGTTGATATGATATTATAATTTAGATTCGTATATCATACATATACATTATGAAGGAGCAAATGCAATTTTGGTATACCAATTAATCATCCTAATTTGTAATTTTGCTATAAAAATTTTTTTGATAAAAAATTTATCCCATAACTCTCAAAGTTCGTAATTTCATTCTTAAAATTTATAATTTTATGTACTATTTAACGCAGGTATGTTTAACGTATCAAAAAGCCCATTGATTTCACATGTATCCTTACACGTGTCCTGCATATGTAAAATATAGTTTCTTGATAGAAGTTTATTAATGTCGATTGTTTTGATCTTTAATTAATGTTGATGTGATATTATAATTTAGATTCGTATATCTCACATATACAAATGAAGGAGTAAAGAGCAATTTTAGTATACTAACTCACCCTAATTCGTAATTTTGGTACAAAAATTTTTTTGATAAAAAAATATGTCTGAAAATTTGCAATTTCATGCACTATTTGACCCGAGTACGTTTAACATGTCAGAAAACCCACTGATTTTACATGTGTCCTTACACTTGTCCTACATGTGTTGGAAAACCCATTGATTTTACACGTGTCCTACATCTGTAGAATCAACGGATTTTTCAGCAAGTCAAATGTATTCGGGTTAAATAGTGCATGAAATTGTAAATTTTGGGAGTTATGGGGTAGATTTTTCACCAAAAAATTTTCTGTACCAAAGTGCAAAAAATTTATTTTTGACACCAATTCTGTTAATTCATTTTTAATTCTATTTTTCTTTTTTAAAATACACATAGTTAAAATTTTTATAATTATAATTACAATATAATTAATTATTATTATTATGATTTTTTATTATGATATTAACTTTTATTTTTAAGTAAATATGATATTGTTAAAACTTACTATCGATTCTAATTAAATATTATATTAATGAACTATTATAATTATAGTATAAATATAATTGTACATTATATTATTATAGTGTTTTAAAATTTTGATGTTATTTCATTAAAATGTAGGCTACTAATTACTTTTTAATTTTTTAATTAATACTATATTGTTGAATTATATATATATATATATATATATATATATATATATATATATATATATATATATATATAAATTCTCAGTTATTTTTAATTTTAACTAAATGCAACTTTAATTATTTGAAATAAATGAAATCTTATATATATAAGAAATATTTAAATATTATAAATATTAATTATTTTCAATTTTTTATTTTACGTATTTTTAACTAAATGCAATATTGAAAATTATTTTATTAATTATGTTATTTTGTATAATGTTTTTATTTTTTTATTTAATAATTTTAAAGTAATATTTATATTTTAAAATATAATAATTTATTATTTATTATAAAAATAAAATATAATGCATATCATGTGATTGGTGTTCTTTTAAATTTTTCCTAATATTTGATATGTATTTTTTAAGAAAAAATATTATAAATTTATATTTCTAAACATTAGAAAGACAAATTATTATATTAATTTTTGAATATCTAAACCCGCTAATGGTGACTAACAAAAAAGTTAACGGAGTTAGAACTAATATTGAATTTTTTGCACTTTGGTCTTTGGGACTAAATTTATTGAAAAATTAAAAGTGCAGGACGATTTAAAAACTACGGGACAAAAAAAACGACCTATTTCCTACAGGACCAAAAATGCAGTTTTCTTTTTTTTTTTTGGGTCAGCGAAAAATGCAATTTTCTCCTATTTAGATAATAAAGGTAAAACGCTCATCAATCACCACCTAATAATTTTAATTTAATCCCCGACTGGGTTCACATTAAAATCACACAAAAATCCATTCAGCTATCATTTATTCAACACAATGGTACAAGACTACAAGTTCTTCCAGCAGTTTTCAATCAAATTGGTTACCAATTATCAAATAAATACTAAAAAACAGCTATACAGTACACGAAAAAGCTAAAATAAAACTAAAAAAATACATGCATGCACATAAAATTTTATACTCTCAACTAACCATCGTTGAATACATATCCTCTCAAAACCTAAATATATCAACAAATTAATTTAAAAAAAAAAAAAAAGATTATGTAATGTACAAAAGAATATTTTCATATAACGTGCCTACTCTTTCATGGGACGTTTTCCATGGGGATCCGGCCGTGATCTTTCATAAGAAGTAGTTGCAGTTAAAGTACCGGTTTGTGGGTTTGTCGACTCAAACGACTGAGAACTCGATAAATCAGAAGTTGCAGTACCCGTTGATCCTGTTGGTCTACGGTGTCTCCTGTACCTCGCCCCAGGCAATCCTGGCCTTGTCGGTTCTTCAAGATTGCTCGGTTTTCTTGATAGAATCACAACCACACGATCCATATCGGGCCGTAATTGTGGATCAGATTGGACACAGAGTAACCCTATCTGTACACACAATACGATCTGATCAGGGACTGCTGATGACACTAAGGTAGGATCCATAATTTCCAGAGTCCTTTGTTTCTTGTAAAGTTTGTATGCCTGCGAAAATGAAAAAGATTTTATAGTTGTTTGTGGAATTCTCGAAATATGGTGGAAAATTTGATATCATTTTTAGTACCGTAACCGACCTAACTTTGATTTTGGCACCCATACTTTTCACTTGTGTCGAAGTTGTACATAATAAGATTTCAAGTTTAATCAAAATTTAGCTAGCTAATCAACAACTTTTAATTGTCAATAAAGCAGATTAAAGATCCAATCTTAATAAATCAATCAAATATGTAACAGAATGTCTAGTTCTTACCCATTCGAGCAGGTTCTGTGAATCTGGGTCTCTGTTAAAGGCCGAATTTTTCTGTCCGCTTATCAGCTCAAGAACCACAACCCCAAAACTAAAAACATCGGCTTTTTTAGAAAGATTGCCGTGCATCAGATACTCTGGTGCCATGTAACCACTGCAAAATTTATACAACCCTATTAACAACAAAAAACCCTGAGATCCAACAATATTCAGATGCATTAAATATATAGGAGAAGGATAATTACACTAACATACCATGAGGTTTGATCTAATTACACAAACTTCCCCTGTGGTTTTGACAAACTACAAATATTTCCTAGATGTCTGAGAAATTACAATACCCCAAGGTTTGACCTAATGCATGCTATTATTGTCATAAATTTAAATTCAAATAATGATTAGTAAGTGGAAAGGCTAAAGTATGGCATTCATAAGAAAATAGATGGTATCTTCAAAATTCATCTATCCAATGTAATGCAAATTCTTTGATAGGGGATTTTTTTAAATTTCTCAAAACGTAAGGTATGTTTGTGTAATTATGACAAGCCTCAGGGTATTTAAGTGTAATTACCACAAAAAAAGGAAAAGGAAAAAACCACATACTTGGTACCAGCTACACGGGTGTGAACGTGTGTTTGATCTTCAGGAAAGAGACGGGCAAGGCCAAAATCAGCAATCTTGGGAACCCATTTATCATCTAGTAAGATATTACTGGCTTTCATGTCACGGTGTATGATGCAACAATGAGCTTCTTCATGAAGATAGAGCAAGCCCTTAGCAATGCCTGTTATCACATCATGCCTTCTTTTCCAGTTGAGCAACTCCCGTCCTTCAGATTCTAAACAAGTGAATTAATTACATGGTTAAAAATTATCAACAGTTCTTATAAATCGTCATAATGCATAAGTATATCTTTCAGTTCAACCCTGCCATTCTGATAAGGAACCAGTCTATGTTTTCGTAATTTGCTTAGAAAAGAATATCCAAATACAAAATGTGGTTGAATCTGGAACGCTTGTTCTTGTACAGGGTCGAAAACCCGGTCAATATAAGATTGTTTTCTACATCAACATTTCTAATAATTAACTTATCTCATATTGAAATTGGAAATTAAATACAAACTGAAAAGCTAAAACACTAAATTCTGCTTTTTCCTCCTGACCACACATAGAAAAGTGATTCAATAAGCAAAGAACAAAAGATCAATATAAAAATTACTTACTGAAAAGATGCTTGTCGAGGCTCTCATTAACAATATATTCATAAACAAGCAGCTTTTCTACATCATGCAAACAGTACCCCAGCAAATTCACCACATTTCTGTGCTGGACGCGTGCCAACAGCTTTGCCTCATTCAGAAACTCTTTCTTCCCCTGACCTGATCTCTGTGACAGCCTCTTAACAGCTATGTATCTCCCATCGCTCAACTTCCCCTATTGAAATCACAGATGCCCACAAGCCAAAATCAAATCTTTATTCAAAAACTAGCACTTTCTTCGACCATAATTACAATTTCCCCCCAGGCCAGATCGTTTCTCCCTGTCACTCATCTTCATCTATTGAAATCACAGATATTCTCCCTGTCACTCATCTTCATCTTTTGAAATCACAGATACCCAATCAAATTTTTATTCAAAATTTGGCACTTACATATTCAAAATTTAAAATTTTCATCCAGCCTGGTTCATCTCTCCCACAGCACTCAACTTCCCCTATTGAAATCACAGATGCCCAGAAACCAAAATCAAATCTTTACTCAAAAACTCAAACTTTCTATGAACAAATAACAATTTTCATCCAACCCATTTCACATCAGGTGAAATTGAAATTAATTACAGCTTGATACAGTCAAGACTCAGTCTTTTTATTCCTATCTAAATTATTACCTTGAAAACTGGGCCAAAACCCCCTTCCCCGAGCTTCAGAATCGGACTAAAATTCTTGGTTGCCGCAACAAGGTCCTCAAAAGAAAAATGCCTCTGCTCTGCTGCTGCAATGTTCTCCAAGTCCACTTCGTTTTGATCTTTTTATCAAACAGAAATAAAAACAAAAAAAAAAAAAAAGAATCAAAATCCAATCAGATATTATGGAAAATTACTCGAACCCTAGTACATTTGCAGAGATCAAGAAAAGCAAATCAAACAAACTGACCTCTCCTTGGGCTGGATGTGAAGGGTTTCATAAGATTTTTGAAGAATTTGGATTTAGTCATCTCACTCCACCATTACGTACAGATATTTTAGGGATTCGTCGAGATGAATTTCTTTTGAAAAGATAATGGTCTGCGCGTGAAATTCATTTAACAGCTAAGGACGTCGCAAGAAACAAGCGTGTTGACTGAACCGGGGAATGGACAATTCGTACAAGGAACTTGGTTCTTTCCTTCAATTCAAAAATATATTATAAACATGCTGACTTTTTTTCAGGATATAATATATATTTACTTTTCTCGCCATTTGAAGTTGTCTTAAGAATTAAGACAAAAACACACATGTCTTATGTCTAGCCATGATGTCGTACGTTGTTGTTCATTTCACAATGAACAATTCAATAGAACGTTGAACTTTTCATATAAAATTTATTGTATTTTTTAAATATTCTTTTAAGGTATAATATATATATACATATTGAACATCACTGGCGGATCATAGCCCCGAAATTCAAATAATAATTTCTTAACAATCGAACTATATATTATATATTATAAATGCAGAGTAAAATTTAACATTATGTGAACGTTACCCCATTTTTACAACTAATATTATATATACACAAAAATAAAATTCAAATTAAAAAATCACTGGCATAGTGACATATATTGGTTTATATGTGGCTGTGCCGCTCCTTAGTAGGGAGATGTATCAATATTCAAATGCATTAAATGAAGAATGAACTAAAAAGAGTTGAAGAATTAGAAAATCATATAGCAAGCTGCAGTTACAACACCCAAAATACAATATATAATATGATGTTATTTAAAATAATGAGCATTTTGGTCTAAATCTTTAACAAAATTGTCTAGTGGGAGCTTGCCATGTGATTATTATCACTTTCCCTAAATTAATTATTTATTTAAATTATTATAACATAGATTTCAACAGTATTTCATTACCAGCAAGAGAATGACAGCAGTGTAGTCCATTTCAACGGGAAAAACATAACGAGTTCAATTTTAACTTTTTTTATATGAAATGTGTACCTTAGTTATTGCTTACTTGTTAATCTTTTATAACTCTATTTTTTATTGTTTTCTTGGATGAATTTCGAGTTGATTTCCAAAAGTCATGCGGGGGGTTTGACTAAATATGGGCATAAATGTCATGGACCATGTAATAATTAATTTTCTTGTTCGGCAAGCTTTTCCTCACTCGTTTGTGTACAAGATGTCAAAATTTGTATTATGCTATGATGCACAGACACGGCGATACGGATACGACACGACACAGATACGGCGATATGGATTTTTTCTTAAATTTCCCACGTGAGGAGTGTCGGACACGAGTGTCCGATACGACACGACATGGCAAAATGATATTTTTAGAAGTGTCCGTGCATCATAGGTATTATGCAATTTTAGTGGATATATATATATATGCTGAAAAGTACGAAGTTATTTAACATATATATAAGAGCCAATTTGCAAACGACGATCTACGCTCACAATAGCATATTTCATCCCGCTCACATGTGATCCTACCTCTATTAATAATATAATATTGGGAACCTTGCTACTTTTGCCCAAAAAAAGAACTCTCTCGCGCATCTCATTACTCTTATTCCAGAATCTACTCCATCGACTGAAATTGCAATTGGTTCTCTATTAAGAATTCGAATTCCTTCAAAGGCCCAACTTTTCTCGCTGCGGGTAACATTTCACTGGCCAGTGTACACGTGCAACCCGTCTGTACGTTCCTCCGCTGACATGGTAAGTGTAAGCCCCTTCGGGCGTTGGGTGCCTTGGACTAAGCGGATGGCTAGGAAAGGCACACAATGGTTGCTTGGTTCTCTAAGCACCATGATAGAAAACACTTTGGCTAGGAGCAAAGTGAGTTGTCCCGGCACAGATTGTGGGTTCAATGAGAGATTGCGGGATTGGCCCGATGAAGCTGGGCATCAGGCAAGGCAATGCGCGTGTGTTGCGCATGGCTTGTGTACAAGGGCTGGGATCTTGCGCACATGAAGGCAGGTCGCTGCTAAGATGGGTAAAAGTTGGCTAAGTATTGAAGGAATGTGCGAGATGGTGCGCACAAAGTTGGCTGTACCGGCGGATCATTGCGGGAATTGCTGGGCGCGGACAAGTGCCGCGCGCACAACAGGCAAGTGCTACGCGCGCGCACAAGGCGGACAGGCTGCGCCGCCAAGCTAGAGGATGCGAGGCAAGTAGAAATTTTGGCGGGAACGATTATTGCTGGATGGTTATGCCTTTGAGGCGCCAAAATATTCAAGTAAAGCTGAGCTAAAAGAGTTGTTCGCGGGCTGCTCCATAACTGCCACTTTAGTGGGCTTAATGGGCTGTTATTGCCATGAAGTGCTGCCAGAATTGAGCATAACCGCTGGGACAAGTGTCAAAAGCTTAGCTAGTCAGTTTGCCTAGGCGGGTTGGGCTGTAACCCGTATATAAATAGTTGTAGACTCTGATTTGCACGAGTGAGTGAGAAAATTATGTGCAAGCTGAGGCATTCCTTGTATTATTGTTCAGAAAAATAATAAAAGGTTGGGAAGAGCCGGGACTTTCCCGTATATTGTGTGCAATTTCAATGCAGCAAGTGTGAGTGTGTCTTTACTTGTTGTGTTGATTTAAAACGTGAGATTGGCTTGGTGCTTGAACAATTCTACTCAAATTCTAGCACAAGTTAACGAGTGTGGGAAAAACTAAGGGAAACAGGAGTGAACTTGTGAGTTGGGAAGGGCTGAGGGATTTTGTGTGGAAATCCTACCGCACGGAAGGATTTCAGAAGCGAAAAATTAGTAATCTGACATCCACCCCGTGATAGTAAGCAACGTGCTATGATCGTAATTTTTTCGAATTTTTCTTTTTTTTTTTTTTTTATAAATGAACTACCATCGGTTTGATTTTATTTGGGATTTTGGAATACAGCCCCTCCGTCTATTGGGTTTCTGCAAATTGGCCGATTTGCTCGGATTTCGCTGCATCGAAGGCGCCAGAAGGTTTGCCCATTCTCACCCTGTCGGCTTCTTTTTACTTAAAATTACTGAATTACTTAAAATTACAGAAGGTATCAGAGCCCGTTTATGGGTTCTGATCGAAAAATTCCAGGCTATGGAAGAAGCAAGTCCGTTGCATGAAGTGTACACTGGTCTGGAAACTAGGCTGAGCAGGTCAGAAGAGCTTTGCGGGACTCCTCCCGAAGGAAGCATCGTCTCCATCTTCCAATAGATCCGCAGTCTCTTTGTAGTTGTCGATAATATGAGGAAATCGATGTCCGAGTTGGCGAATTTTGTTGAGAGGCGTTTAACATCACTTTCGGAAGAAGTGGTTGACTCCAATGAAGCCACGGAACTGAAATTTGTTGCTATTAATGTCGAGATTCGGTTGATGAAGTGTTGAGTGTAAAATTCGCATGAATTTGAGTGTTAATTAGAGTATATTTTTATGCCGCTTGATGCGTTTATGTATTTATTTTGCTCCATTTAGGTGTTTAGGAACTTGGAGTTGAGAAACGGTGAAACGAGGCAAATTCATGAATTTTCAGATGAAATAGGAGTAACCCCCATTACTCTTTGGAAGAATAATTTCGTTGACCCCCGTTAACTGAGGCAAGGGGTCACCTTTTGGTGAATTAAGGGAGTAACGCCCGTTACTCCCAGGAAGAGCAACTCTGGTAACGCCCGTTACCAGAGGCAGTAGGCGAGGAACTTTGGAGCAGAAGGGGTAACGTCCATTACCCTTGGGCAAGAGTAAAAGTGGTACCGCCCGTTACCACTAATAAAAGCGCGGAATGATTTTTGGCTAGTAACGGGCGTTAATGAAAGATGTGCTTGGAATGGTAATGCCCGTTACCTAGGACGGCGAGAAAGTTTTTTGTTCAGCTATATATACGTGATTTGGAGTATTTTTTAGGGTCGCTTCTGGAGTTCGTGACCTAGCATTAAGAGAGAGATACGGAGCTTCGGAAAGAGTTTTTCAGAGATTTTCGAGAAGACAAAATGATCGAATTCTTCAAACAATTTTAGTTTTTCCGGTTTTATTTATTGCTTTAATCATCAAACTAATTCCTCTAAGTTTCGTTTTAATTCGTTTTACATGTTTAGATTCGTTTTCCAGAATTTATGAATGTTTAGGATTTCATTTTTGAGAGTTTGTTTCGACTTGATGAACATGAATTTCTTTAATGCAATTTCCTTTGGTTTTATGAGTTTTGAATTAATTATGAGTAGATAAACCCCTAGGGCTAGGGGAGTGATGATAAATGCATGCTAAGTGTTTGATATAATGCTTGAATGACTTGTGTTAATTCTTAGTTTTGAAAACTTGGTGTGAATTGAATTGCAACTGTCTGATCAACCTTAGCATAACCTAGGATTGCCTAATTATCGGAAGATTAAAGGTAATTGAGATTGTTTTCATAACTAGTAGCTTTAGAGTTCAAAGAGATTTGTTTCTTAACCTATATAACTAGTAAATCTTATTCTATGCCAAGCCGCTAGCACTTGAATTGCACTAGTCTTGATCATATTGGTTTAATTAATTATTAATGATTGTGAGAACAACGTTGAAATTAGTTGAACACTTGATTATATCTTGAAAAAGGATTATACAAATCTAAGTCACTAGGTTGTAGAATTGCACTTGTCAAACGAGTATCATATTGAATCATGAATGCATAGTTATTACTCCCCCAGCCTAATTAGTTTATTGAATTTAATCCACGTGTGTTAATTAGTTAATTGTGTTTTATTCTAGTTAATTGTTTAATTTCGTTTTAGTAGATTAATAACCAGCTTGAATTCATCCGGTCTTTAGATTAGAAAGAGATATTGAGTGGTGATTGATTTTCCTTCCCTGTGGGTATGATCCTGTTGTGCTACGCGTATATTCCTAGTGTACACTTACACGATTGGTTTAACTTAAAATCACAACATGAGGAAGGCAATCGGTGGGAGGTGTCCTTGAATCGAGACCGGGGGCATCAAATGTGAAAATTCTGGAGCCTAAAACCTTTGGTGGTGAGCGAAACGCCAAAGAACTCGAGAATTTTTTATGGGACATGGAGCAGTACTTCAAGGCTATGAAGGTCCGTGATGCCGAGAAGGTTACTATTACTTCCATGTATCTAACGGGGAGATGCCAAGCTGTGGTGGCGATCTCGCTTGTAGGACGAAATAATTGCAAATCGAGGAGATGTGGGATGCACTTAAAAAGGAAGTGAAGGATCAGTTCCTTCCTTACAATTCATCTTCGATTGCAAGGGAGTCTCTACGAAATCTGAAACATATTGGGACAGTTTGGAAATACGTCAAGAGTTTACGTTGCTTTTGTTGGATATCAAGGATATGTCGGACGAGGACAAGTTATTCAATTTCATGGCGGGTTTGAAAGCTTGGGCGCAGGCTGAACTCCGAAGGCAAGGCGTGAAGGACCTCCCTTCTGCCATTGCCGCCACTGGCCGCTTGGTTGACTTCAGTGTTGTTGGGGCCCCTGATCCGACGAGTGCTAAGAAAGATGCATTCAAGGATAAGGGAAAGGGGAAATTTAAGAAGAAAGAGACCAAAGAAGTGGTGGTTGTGCCCGAGGGTGCTGCTGGAAAATTAAAAACCTGTTGCTACCTTTGTGGTGGGGATCATCGGATGCGTGAGTGCCCAAACCGAGGAAGGTTGAATGCCTTGATAGCAGCTCAAAGAATTGGGGTGTTGGCATTGTTGAATGCAATCCGAGGCATGACTCGGAAGAACAAGGGCCTGATGTACGTGAAGACCTTTGTAAATGGGAAGGAAATGAGGGTGATGATCGATGCGGGCGCTACTCATAACTTCATTTCAGAAAAATTGGTTCAAGGGCTGGGCTTAAATCTTAGAAAGAGTTGCAGCGAGGTGAAGGCCGTGAACTCTAAAATAAAATCAATCAAGGGAAAGGCCGACGTGAGTTTGAAGGTTGGTCCGTGGCAAGGGCAGTTTGCGATTTGGGCTGTCCAACTTGATGATTTTAATCTCATTCTTGGGATGGATTTCTTGGAGAAGGCTGAGGTGTCTGTATTGCCATTCTTGGGTGGATTGTTGGTTAATGAGAAGAAGTGCCCGGGATTTGTTGAGAGCGAGTTTATAGATGCCGATGTTGGGGCCGTTTTAGTGAAATCGATGGAAGCAAGGCGAGTTAAGGGAAAAGGCAAACAGAAGATTGACCGGAGCCTTAATGCCTTGGCTCAAAATGTGACAAATAGGGAGGAAATGAGGTATGCCGGCTTGAGACCTGTTCGATTTGTCATTCATGCCAAAAGGAAAAAGCAAGTCCATGTGAAGGAAGAGGTCGCGAAATGGTTTCCTAAGGGAGACGGTGCTAAGCGAGCAAAGGCTAGTAAATTTAATGAAAGCCAAGGGAAGGATGATGGGAGGAACAAGTTTGGCCAAAATCTGAGATGTTCCCATGATTTTCAGATTGTCGGTTTGTGTTGTGTGGAAAGATTGAAGACTAAGTTCAATCATCAATGGCAAAAAGCGGTTGAGGAAGCAAAAGATGTCCGGACTAAAACATTCAAGGAGGCCCTATTATCGAAAGGAAATGTTGGAAAAGAACATGAAGGGTTGGGAAAGGATGTTGGTTCGGTTGCATTCGAAGAAAGGTCCCCTACTCCGATGAGGGCGTCGGATTCTTCTGGTGGGGGTGGTTTGTAAGCCCTTTCGGGCGTTAGGTGCCTTGGACTAGGCGGATGTCTAGGAAAGGCACACAATGGTTGCTTGGTTCTCTAAACACCATGACGGAAAACACTTTGGCTAGGAGCAAAGTGAGTTATCCCGGCACAGATTGTGGGTTCAATGAGAGATTGCGGGATTGTCTTGATGAAGCTAGGCATCGGGCAAGACAATGCGCGTGTGTTGCGCATGGACAAGGGCTGGGATCTTGCGCACATGAAGGCAGGTCGCTGATAAGATGGGGTAAAGTTGGCTAAGTATTGAAGGAATGTACAAGATGGTGCGCCAAAAGTTGGCTGTACCGGTGGATCATTGCGGGAATTGCTGGGCGCAGACAAGTGCCTCGAGCACAGCAGGCAAGTGCTGCACGTGCTTGGCGCGTCCGCGCGTGCACAAGGCGGACAGGCTACACGGCCAAGCTAGGCGGATGCGAGGCAAGTTGAAATTTTAGCAGGAACGGTTATGCAAAGCGGGAACGGTTATTGTTGGACGGTTACGCCTTTGAGGCACCAAAATATTCAAGTAAAGCTGAGCTAAAAGAGTTGTCTGCGGGTTGCTCCATAACCGCCACTTTAGTGGGCTTAATGGGCGGTTATTGCCATGAAGTGCTGCCAGAATTGAGCATAACCGTCAAGACAGGTGTCAAAAGCTTAGCTAGTCAGTTTGCCTAGGCGGGTTGGGCTGTAACCCGTATATAAATAGTTGTAGACTCTGATTTGCACGAGTGAGTGAGAAAATTGTGTGCAATCTAAGTCATTCCTTGTATTATTGTTTGGAAAAATAATAAAAGATTGGGAAGAGCCGGGACTTTCCCGTATATCGTGTGTAATTTCAATTCAGTAAGTGTGAGTGTGTCTTTACTTGTTGTGTTGATTTAAAACGTGAGATTGGCTTGGTGCTTGAACAATTCTACTCAAATTCTAGCACAAGTTAACGAGTGTGGGAAAAACTAAGGGAAACACGAGTGAACTTGTGAGTTGGGATGGCTGAGGGATTTTGTTTGGAAATCCTGTCGCACGAAAGGAATTCAGAAGCAAAAAATTAGTAATCTGACTTCCACCCCGTGATAGTAAGCAACGTGCCGCGATCGTAATTTTACGAATTTTTCTCTTTTTTTTTTCCCATAAATGAACTACCTGTTGGAAAAACACGAATCAGAAAGCAGCGGAATTCAAAAAATTTTCCCAACAAAAGGACCTTGGACTCGCAATCGTGTAACCAAATTCGTAAAGATAGAAAACTTACTTTTCTTTTGTTCTTTCTTGAAGCGTTTCAAGCCACCCAAGAACGCTCTTCTCGCGGCTTGATCCCCTCTCCTTTGGTAAAGCTCGAATCTTCAAACTTCTAACTTGAAGTCTCTAGAGAAAGTCCACCAACTTGATCACAATCTAACTAGTAAGGATGCTAGTTCTCTAGTTAGTGTTTAGGCTTAACCTAGGGTTTAATTTAATCTTGGAGAAAGGAAGGTGTTCAACACATGAACCAAAAGAATTGCCAATTAGCTCTAAAGGGGAGCATGAGCTCCCCTATATATAGGAAAGGGAGAGGGGCGCCGATCCTAATCCTTGTTGGGCAAGGATTCGGTTCCTCTCTCTCCTATTACTTGATCATCAAGTATTTTCCAACTTTGACTTTGAATTCTAATTCAAGTCAACTTTTAAGAGAGCTAAAAATATTCAAACTATTTTTTGGATAATTTTATACTTTATTTATTATAAAATAAATAACTTATTTTTATCTAATTAATTAATTCGTAATTAATTAACTAGATTATTTTCTCCAAAATAAGACTTTCTTTTTAATTCAAAATTAAACCAAAGTCTATTAAATAATTAACACATTTAATTATTTAATACATATATATAATATATATATATATATATATCCACACGTGTGTGACACGTGTCACAGTGACACGTGTCACTCACGTGAGCCACACGTGTGGAACCCTCTTGGCCCGATTAACTCGTTTAATCATTTTCAAGCCTCAACTCATGTAACCAAGTTGTTGTGTGTGACCCTCTAGGTTCTCAATTCAATTAGCAGTGACCCTAATTAATTAATTCACTAATTAATTAATCAGTCCACAGATTAAACGACCATAGTCTAGCAACAGGTGTTTAACCCCTAGCTGAATTGGAATGTTCGGATTCGACAGAACCTTTAAGTCATTGATTCATGTGAGATACAATCCTCCTACTTACTATCTCTCAACCAAGATCTAGGGCAAGGGAATAATCAGAACCCTAATAATCCGATCTTAAAGCTAAGTGCATTTCATATCCATTTGATCTCAATCCAAGAAACCCTTTTCTTGATGTCTTGATCTACTGCCTTGGCCAAGGACTCCATATGGCATATGAATGACTTACACAATAAGAGATCACCTTGCAAATGCAAGTGTAGGTCCTATCTTGATTCTCATTCACTTTCATGAGTCACTTGTGCAGCCCCAGCATAAGCCTTGAATCAGTTGTCTAAGGCGACACCCTTTAAAGCTTATACCTAAGACTACAGAGTTAACTCATAAAGTGACAAGGAACCTCAAGTCTAAGGATCAATTAATCACATCAATGACTCGTGAGATATTTCCTAATCTGGAAGTTTCCATTTCCTGAAATAGAAACTTCCTTTCCCATTTAGGAGTGTTCTCACACGGGGCACCTCAGTGAACTTACTTATTAAAGTAAGCACCCTCATGTATCACGCACGTATCAACTATACACTTTGCACCTCCATGAAACAAGGTGGTCCTTCTTAAGGGCGTGATCCCACAAGCAAGCCTTAGAGGAGTCAGGTTGACACTCCCACTGTCTGTAGGACTCATCGGCTTGGAGTATTTTACTAATCATGACTTATGTGATATAGGGCTCGTTTCATGAACCATTTCACCTAAATGGTAGAGTCCTAAAGTCATCAGGATTAGGGGAGTTCTCATACATGCACAGCTAAAGTAAACGCATACCAAACAAGAGCATATAAAGAAGTGTTGCCTCAATTCGTTATTTCATTCAAAGATTGTCTGTGATTACAATAAGGAAAAGCACAAAGCGGATATACAATCGGCTTTCTAGGGCACTATTCCTAACACTACCATCGGTCTGATTTTATTTGGGATTTTGGAATATAGCCCCTCCGTCTGTTGGGTTTCTGCAAATTGGCCAATTTGCTCGGATTTCGCTGCATTGAATGCGTCAGAAGGTTTGCCCCTTCTCACCCTGTTGACTTCTTTTTACTTAAAATTACTGAATTACATGGTAGCTAGGGATCTATCTTTTTAGATTTCATGGGTGATATATGTTGGTATCATATTGCCTTCACATGATTTCTCAATTTGCCAACTTTGTCTTAAGACTTAAATTTCACTAAAATAATCAGAAAATGTCTGATCTGTCTGGAAGAGTAATTTAGATGGTTCTGATTTGGATGGTTACATGCAGTTGTCTACGAACAAAGGTTGATCATTGATTTCCTGCATATAGTTTTCTGATCAGTATAGAATCAGACTTCCACTTTGTTTGTCAACCATTATTTGTTCCAAAAAGTTAATTTCGCTTTCTTAATGATTTTCTTTTTTTTATTTTTTTGGTGTATGTGATTGACTGAAATTGATGATTGATTACGTTGAGAATGCGGGAAGGAGGGGATTTTTTTTGTGGTATTGAGGTTGTGAAGGGTATTTAATCATGACGGTTGGATATCGCTTAACTTTATGTGCTTCAATTTTATGTAAGATTTGTAAAAGGATTTGAGGGTTAACGCTATGTAATATGTTCTGAAGTTATCTCGGTTTCAATGTTGAAAAATCTATTATTTGTCTGTCATTACTCAATTTTTGTGCTTAAAGACGGGATTTTGATTAAGTGGTGCGTTTATGTACGTTGACAGTTGGTACGGTCTTTATCCAACTAATGCCTGATGGATTATGACGCTTTTGTATTATCGAATGAGTAGTGTTGTTAATGTTTATGACGCTTATAATTGAGTCGAAATCACAAGATTTAGGTTGTTTCCTCTCACCAAAATTATACTAGCACATATTCACAAAATATGTTATGATCTTCCACATTATTGTAGCTTTAATCTTTCCTCAGTAGTCTGCTCGATTCTTTACATCTATAAATAAAACTTCATCTCTTATGGAAAACTTAACTTAGTGTCTTCTATTAAATTTTTTTTTATGGTGCAAGGTATCTGGCTCTTTACCCTAACATAATAAACTAATACTACATATAAGTCGAATATTATTGGCTTTCAACAAATGATTCATATGATTCTTGCAAATGAAAGTGGATAGTGTAGTAGTAGGATCCTCTCAGAAAACCTTCATGAGTATGAGTCTTGATCAACTATTGTTAAAGGTTTTGAAGTTGAATAAAAATTTCATGTTTGAAGAATGTTGGATGAGAGATTTGTATGTGACCTTGCGTATTTGTGGAATGTAAGTATTATGAGATTTTCATGGTTTTATCTACCCTCTAGGGCACTAATTTAGGAATGGATATTTTATAGTAAACAATGTGACGGTATCAGATACATCGATTTGAAGGAGTGCATGAATTTACATGAAGTCAAGTATATAGTAAACAATGTGACTGTATCAGATAAAATTTGAAGGAGTGTGTGAATTTACATGAAGTCAAGTGTTCGAACTATCCATGTGACGTCTTGTTTCGTGTTGTTGCCTCTTTAGACTTTGTATCTCATATGGAGGCATGTTTGCATTTGTCTGAGATATTCTTTTCAGAAAATTAGTTGACTGTTTTGCAAATGGTCGTTGTATTTAGAAGAACCTCGTGAAAGGCGTTTTATCCATTCACTTCAAGTTCACATTCTCCACATGATTAGTTGTATGGAGTTTTATGCTCTGATAGGATTACATTTCTAACCGTGTAGTTTTTTTGTGTAGTGGATGGTCTACAAATTTGGGTTTCTGTTAACTTCAGCTTACAGAGTATTTGATTTGTTTGGTGTTATTGGAAGTTGTAGATGCAGCCACTCTCTGAAAGGTTTGCTCATCATTAGGACTAATTCCTAACAAAGTGGTAAGGACTGTTTACCTTTTAGTTTTGTTTTGGAGTTTGTGTGTATCTACCCCTGTTTATTTTTTACGTGTTTATTTTTTATGAGTTTGATCTGAATTGTGGTGTATGCCTATCTTACATGTAACTTAGCGACTGTATGGAAATAACATTATGCTTAGTGGAAAAGCCTTTGTTTTTTGTTCAGATTTTTACTGTCGTTCTCTCTTTTTTGCCTAATCTATTTGTGTGATTGAAAGGAAACTGATGTTTTAGCTTTTACGTTTATGCTCCTTGTTATCGTTTTGCAGAGGCTGGTTTCTCTCTGAAAATGGGATATTCTTGGAATTACTCAATGCAGAAACCATGATAGGTTACATGGTGTACGGAAAAAAAGAAAAAAAAAATAAAGACATTATTTTTAGTGATTTATTATATGAACAAAACTTTAATACTTGAAAATCAAGTGTGTCGCATATCAACAGTAGATTAATACACTGTTTATGATCACATGACTCTTTCTCCTATTTTAAAGCTTCCTGCTGCCATTTTTCCTGTCGGTAAATGTAACATCCCGACTCTTCTGCCTTCCAGGTAGGACGTCACAAATGTGCTAGGTGCCCATTTATTTAATTAACTATGTAATTATATGAATTATTTGAATATTTGAATAATAATAATATGCCACATGTTTAAGTTTTTAAACGTTTTCGGACCTTTTCAACTCGTTTTTAATTCGTTTAACCTCGTTTTCAACTCCGATTTCTGTGACAACTTGCTGCGTATGAATTATGTGATTTATGAACGTGTTTACATCCTCGTTTCTTGTTTTAGAGTTTGTTTGTTACGGTTTTTAAAGCCGTTTTATTTGTTAGGGACTCGAGGGCCTAACTCATTTTAGCGCATCTTGGGTTCCAGAAGGTGTAACTTGAGCTCGGGAATTCGAATTCGAATTCCGAAAGTGGCACCGGACTTGTAACAAAGAGAGGAACCAAAAAACCTATATTGGTATTTTTCTAAGACCATTTGAACCTCTTAATGTTGCCTGAACCTTGACTCGTGTGACAGATTCGCCACCTTCGCCCGTTTTGCTTATATCCGACTCGTTTCTTACCCTAATCGACCAGTTTTTGAACCCATGTGACCCTATTAAATATCCTATCTCTCCCTCAGATGTCATTTGAACCAACCAAGAGGAAAAGCAAGAAAAGGGGCAGAAACGAGAGAAGAAGAGGAGAGAAAGAGAAAATGAGCAGGCACTATTCAAGTTTGGAGTTTTGAGCTCGTTCGACCTCTGTTCTTTGTCAAACTCGAAAGGTAAGTACATTTTTGTGATCTCCATCCCTTTACCTTTCTGTTGCATCTGATTTTGCTCATTTTCATGAAGGTTTGAGTATGCTATGTGTACATACATGAATAGTTAGGTTAAATGATTTATTTGATGAATTCTTGCATGTTTTTGATCCATTTCTTGTTTTAGAGCTGAATATGTGATCAATATGACTTGCTTATTTCAGGTTCATGTATGAATTTCATGGAAAATGTGTTGAAAATCGAACCACCATTGTTGAACTCCATGAAAGCTTGAAATGAATTTGAATTTCCACCTTTTCCACTCCTTGTTGTTGCGTGTGGGTTTGTTGCAAGTTTGGTTGTTCTTATATGTTGTTGTTGCTAGATTTTCCTTGCCTTTTTGTTGCCTTAGCTGCTGAGATTGTTTTTCTGCTACTGCAACTACCATGGCTCGAAGAAACAGGGTTGCTGCACGAGGAAGATGAAGATGAAGATGACTGCACCCGGTAATGGGGGTTACCCCGTGGAGACTTTGTGGAGGTAACGGGCATTACCTCCATGGCCTTTTGGAGCTTTAGGCTTCTACCTCCTTTAACAGGGGTTACCCCTTTTGGCCTTAAGGTTGGTAACCCCCGTTACCTCTAGCCTTTCTTGTAGTAGTTCGTGTGTTTTGTTCTTTGTTTGTCCGGTTTCGTTTCGTTGTTTGTTTCTCGCTTCGTTTTCGATTTTATTTGTTTTCTCCCACCCCAATTATGATCCAAATATGTTAATGTGTTAGTATATAATGTGTTTCGTTAATTGTTTGATTTTATTGCTTTGTTTATTAAGCGTAAACGTGATTAGAATCGATATGCATTTAAGTGATACGTGTGATATCTCTTTGCATCTTTTGCCTGGTTTATGTGATTTAAACTTGAATATGAATGTGTTATGATATAAAGTGATATATTATGTGATTTCTTAACATGCTATATGTTTATTTTACATGTCATTTATGGAATTCCGACGCATATATGCAAGATATGAACTTATATGCTCCATATGTTATCCCTTGTTGCTTGCTTATGTGTTTTAATTTCGTGTATGCTCTTGGTATGCTATTATATAATGTGTTATGCGTCTGATTTATGTGTTATTGATATTATAATGTGGTAATTGATTTGATGTGTCTAAGTTTGAACATTTATGACTTGCACCGCATCATTTGCATCCATATGCATTTATCGAGCGTTTATATGTTCATTTTGAGTCTAAGGTTGTCTTTAATGTTTGTTTTGATCATAGGAGTATCCCTTGGTGACGTGGTTGCTCCGTAGGCGTTGGTTTTGTCCCCGGTTGCCCGGTTTCGTCGGTGTAAGGTGAGGTTAGGTTATAGATAAACTCTAATGAAATGTGACCGTTATGTATGCATGTGATTATAAGCCCTATGTATACATAAATACGTGTGAGCTATGAATACATATAACTATGTTATATGCAATAGAATATGATATGCTAGGTACTAGAACATGTAAGTTCGATATGTTATGAATATGAATAGGAATATGATTATGTTAACAATCCGGTATGCTATGATTAGGAATATGTTAAGGATATGATTATGGTAGGAGTATGAATATGCTAAGATTATGATTATGTTAGATATGATTGTGCTAGGGATATGATTATGAATATGTTATGTTTATGCCTATGCTATGACTTTGGATAGGATATGCTTCCGTTATGATATGACTCTGTTATGATATGCCTCCGGCATGATATGTACTTGGTCTTGGACCTTGTTTTGCCTCGGATTCTGGTAAGACTCCGACTTTATGTGTAGCACCCGAGCGCAAGGTACCAAGTAGATAACCCATATGAAATAGATAACCCACACCGAGACCCGACCCGCATATGAAATAGATAACCCATACACGAGCTAAATCACGGCGAATGGGGACACTACACACACGCTATGCTAGGCGGGACTAACCCTTAAGCCAATCAATAACAAAAGTACTAAAACAGAGCAATGCAAGAGCGGAAGCTAAAAGAGATCATAATATATACCATGAGCATTCAAGCTCCAAAAATGAATAATACAAGTGTGCAAATATACAAAAGTGCCATCACGGCCTAGTCTATCATATACGCTCCATATATATACAATATCAAGTCATAATATCAAAATGAGATGAGTGTACTATAACTAAAGAGATGCTAGACTCAAATACAAATCCCAAAGACTCGGATTCCCGCCTAGAAAATCCCAAAACCTGCACAAACTGAAAACCAAACGGGTTCAGTCCAAAAGGGACTGGTGGGTATAAAACAGGGCATAACTATAATATAAGACAATATTTAAACATTCACATGCAAGTTATAATCCCCAACTTAGGTTTTCAAAGTATTTCCCAAGAAGGTGAGATAAAGAAATCATCAAAGGGGATTATAACAACTAATTTCCATTAGGTCTTTTGTGGCCCGACGAGTGGGCGTGCATTATCTCCAACTAACACCTTGTGTGATTCATTAAACATTCGTTCATTCTTTCTTTTCATGCATTACATTCTTTGTGCACATTCATGATCATTTACACCTTCTTCCTCCGGGTGGTGGACAGGTTTGCAAGGCCCCGCCACCCATTCATTGACCAAAAGGGGTTACATGACTCCCCAGATGGCGCTCAGCGTCCATTCCTCGCTAACTCCTAACGAGGTCTGGTTATGCCGTGGTTTGGTTGGAACTAGTGTAAGGGATCATCGTCGGCCCATGCCTCCACCGGATAGCCACTCACACTAAAGTCCCTGGGCCCCATTCAGTGTATTCATTCATTTATTTCTCGCAAAAATATTCGGTAGGGTTCATAAAAGAAAGGCTTTACATTGAAATCATTGACTCTTGAAAATGACTCTATATACATATAATAATCTTGGCCAAAATCTTTACACATTGGGAGTATATAGGGTCATTTAACTAAATAGTAGAGAAACTCACCTTAAAACAGCGAAAGGAGAGCACAAGAGCCTCACTGACCGGCCTTGTCTCCAACTGGACCGAAATCTGTGTAAGGAAAGTGAAGTGATACTCAAATTACCAATTAAGACGCTCGGCATTACAATGATACAGTATGATGTGCCATAAAAGGTGTGATATGTCATGAAGATGCATTAAAGCACATAATCATTCATTTCATTCATTCTTGAAGCGTTCACATTCGTTCGAGATCATATCTTTCATAATTCTTATCATATCACCCCATAATTTCTAAATAATAGTCATAACACATAATTCAACATGTATACAATGCATATGAATCATAAAAGAAGTTTAAAGTACTCATTTAGGTTTCATATTGATAACAAAGATCCATGCATGCACATACTTAGAACGATGATGACACGTTGAAGCATCACTCGTAAAATATTCCACGAAAAATCATGAAACTTCATAACACATAAGATAACACATTATATGACATGTTAATGAAGTGTAAATACCAGAAATGAGCCAAGAAAACCATGCAAGGACATTTTCGAAAATTCATGCTGATTATGCAGGGGTAGCGGTCGAGACCCATTTTGCTCACAAAATGGTAGCGGTCGTTACCTATTTTTTTTTCATGAATTTTCATGCAATTTTTCATAAGTCGAAACATGGCCAATTTTTGGTAGTGGGCGCGACATGATTTATGTGTATTTCAGGTCGTGGGCACGACCTGAAGTTATGCCAAATGCGAGAGTGAGTCGCGGCCGCGACCGTTTTTACTATATTCACGGTCGCGGCCGCGACCTTCAAGTGCAGCAGCAAAACAGAGCTAAAAACAGGGGAGAAACGAACCAAAGCTCCAACCATTCATAAACCAACATGATCAGGTGTTAAAGAGTGAAAAATATACAAAAACAAAACCTCAAAACAACACTCAATCATGCACCAAAGTCATCCATACGTGAACAAAGGAGGTAGGAGATCATTTCATCCAATTTTCTTCAAAACTCATTAATGGCATCACATTAAATCCTCAACTACCATAAAATTCAAGTTCATAAATGCAATAAGGAAGCTAAGGTGATCACTTTTATGCTATAAAACAACCAAAAGCATCAAGGAATTCATGAGATCCAGAAAATGGTTCTGAACCTAACTATTCACTCATGCCTTCAAAACTCCATGAAAACATGCTTAAAATTAGGGATGCATAGTTTAAAATGATCATTAATGTGCTGGGAGGCGGGCCCAGAACAGTAGCGGTCCGGGACCACATTTTAAATTTTTTTATTATAATACAAGTATTAAAATATTTCTAAAACATTTTAATACAATAGCGGAAGACTAGCCGGATCTACTCAAGTATATACATGCAATTGATAATAAATTTTAAATCACTTAAGCAGATAAATATCTAACATGCAATTAACACTTAAGACCACATAATTTAACATGCTTAAAATAAAATAACTGAAAAATATTACTGTACTGCAAACATGGATATCTAACGACATTTTTCCAGCTCATGAATTCACCTCCAGAACCCGATACCCGATCTCCTTGTGAAACTGGCAGAGCTTCCCTGCAATAACCCCCAGAGAAACCCTCGGAGTGTAGGCTCCGAAAGTATTTCTCTAAATACTTAGACAAAATAAAACTTTAAACTAGAAAACCCTTTTCAGGGTTTATTCTCCCGAAATTAGGCATTTTATACAAACACCTAATTAAAATTAATTCCAAAATAAATCGGAATTAACTAGGAGAAAAGGGATATGGTTTCAAAGCTTAAACTCAGCCAAAACCACCTCCCAAACTTGTGAATGAAAAATGAGGACCCAAGGCCCCTATTTATAGGGGAAAAACCGAGGGCAAAATGGTAGCCAACTTGGATACGAAAACCGAGGTGACCACGTTTAAGGTCTCGTCGCCACGAATCTAGCGCCGTCGAGCACGCGCCTGTAGCCCACCGGACGCGCCCTCACGCGCCGCCAGAAGGTGGCTCGTGTGTTTCACATGCGGCCTAGGGTTCCAGCTGACGTGGCCTCTTCTGAAGCAGCCACGTGTCCGGATCTAGTCCGACCCGGAACCGGACCCTGTCCGACCCTATCCGAGAACCGACCCGTGACCCGTTTGACCTACCCGGTCCAGACAAATCTGGACCGTTGCTTCACGCCACGTGGCTCAATCTCAGCCGCACACGCGGCTTGCCACGTAGGTGTTGTGTCAGCGCCAGCGGGCCCCACCCTACTGACGTGACGTGACACGCCAGCTGCCACGTCAGCACCTTCCATGTCATTTTTTTTTTAATTTAAAATTTTATTTTCTCCAAAATAAAATTCCGGGCATTTCCAACTCTTTGGAACTTGATTTATTTTCTTAAAATAAATCCCTTGGCTATTTTCAAACACTTTGAAAATTCATTTCTCTTTCTCCTTTTAATATTTTCTCTTCGGGTTTTCAATTGGGGCTTGCAGGGGGACCTATAGGACTAATTAATTTTAGCTCCAAACGGGTTAAATTATTATCATCCCATGATAATAATTAATTGCCGTTTAACAATATTTAATTCCACTAAATAAATATTGTTGCACTCTAAAATTAATTAAATTATTCACGAATTTCTCGATCTAGAATAATTTCGCATTTTACTCATCCGTGTAGATATCCATGAAAAATAAATTGTCACAACTATCATTTATTTTTCATCTCTAATTTGAAATTTATTGATTCGCCTTAAGTTCAAATTCTCTGTATGTGAAACACATTCAACATACAACTTCAGTGACGTATCACGCGAAGTGCTTTGGCCAAAGTCTTAATTCGAACTTTTACAAATCTATTTCAAGGATATCTCTTACCTTCCAGCAAGGCCAAAGATTCCTCGATCAATATAACTCTTTAGCACATTTCATGTTATCACTGAACGTACAAAGTATTTTGGCCACCCGTTACCGAGACCTCACTTCGAGTATATTACAGTGACTAACACTACATGCCTAAAGCCGAAATATTATCAGGATTAAGAGTACAATGCTTCCTAAGATTTTATTCATTTTAGATAGAAGTATAAAATGAATAATCTCAGTGGTCCAATTCGATGTTTCCAATCCTATTAAAAATCATCAGCGTGTTATAATTGGAATCACTATTCCCTATGACGAAAGACTAATCATCTTATATAACCACGTTATAGTCTTGACAAGAACATACTCTTATCTTACCGACTGGAACTTTAATGACACGTGATTTCGGTATTCAAAGTCTTTTCCTATGAAACACATTTCATATAAGAATACCATCACACGCCATTAATTATCAATATGTGAAATACTCACAACTTGCTGCAAATTCAGTTTTATTAATTCAATAAATTGAATTTTCAGGGCACCATTCCCAACATAATGAATGTATATTACACCCCTAAAATCACCTTTTGAATTGGTTGAAGGTTGGAAGACATTTGAGCTCTTAATCTCCAAGAATGGCAAAGTGGCAAAAATGGGACTGCAATTCTAGGAGTTTGGCTGAGTTTTCTTCTTTGTGTGGAGTGTGGTTCGGTTGAGAGAGAGTGGAGAGTGATAGTGGGCTGAACTAGGGTTCCAAAGACTCCAACCATGGTTAATTTGGTCAAGGTTTGTTGGAGTTATGGTAATTTTGGTAAAGTGTAGCAGTTTTTGAGGATGAGTCACATTTCGGTTGAATTTCGGAGGTTTAAATAATTTTAGGAAAATATGAGGCTAAGTTCATTAAACCTGAATCTTTGATATGAGTTCAACGAAGTTGACGGAACTCGAATCCGAGTTCCCAAGCTCAAGATATCACATACGGAACTAAAGATGCGCTAATTGCTCGTTAGCCCCCGTTTTGTATTCCAAGATCGATATAAATTCAAAACTCATGCAAATGAATCCAAAAATATGAAACGAGCATATATACACATTCATAACACGCATATCTCCAACATATTAAATTTCCACGAAATTTCGAATTCATTCCATATAGAAACAACAAGCAAACAAGTCACGCAAGTGCATATAGCTCAAGAATTCATATAAATTCAATTCAAATAATTTCCAATATTCAAGAATTTAAAATAATATAACATAAAATGAATAATGATGTAATCAAAGTGAATTAAACGTGCACGTAATTATCACATAAGCCATACCTGTACGACTGAAAAGTCGGGTCGTTACATTGTGTTTGCTTGGGGCTCGGTGATTATGGGTAAGGGAGACTCGGGACGGGTGTTACTCCTGTGCATGATCATCGAGATGTGGGTAAGGGAGATCCAGGATGGATAATATCCCTGTGCACATTTCCCCATTTTGTTTGAAGGTTTGCCTTGTGTGTTTGTTTCCGTTAAGCTAGTTTGATATGTAATAGTTTATGAAACAGAAGTGGATTCTTAATTACATAAAATTTGGTCATTTTGGCCTTCGGCCTAATTCTTTTAATCCCTCTATCTAGTACCACGTGTGAAAATATCTTAGAATGTAAAAACCACGCCCTGGTTCATGAACTCCCTCCTATGATATGTGTTGTGCTCCTTATATGTATATATGTGTGCGTGTGTAGCCCCTCACTCAGTCAGTGTAACTGACCCCTCCCTCTTTATGTTTTTAGTTTGCAGGTTCCCGTCTGTTGGTTCGGGCTAGGTGGTTTGCTGTCTTTTGAGTCCTTAGTAGTTTTGGTCAGGTCTGTATTCGGTCTAGAGCATATTCTGCATTGTGTACTTTGATACTTTGTAATTCGAATTATGTAATTGTAAACTTTTGGCCGTGGAGGTAAGTTTGTATTTAATTTGTTCTCGTTTTGTATGGCTTCACAATATGCTTATGTCTGTTTCGTTAATGCTTCCGCTCTTGTATGTTTATGTTATGTGCGCTCTGTTTGAGGGTTTAAACCGCCTAGCTTAGGAGGGTCTTTCATTTGTCACCCATTCGCTAGTGCTTGGTGCGTGCACGGATTCTCTATTTCGTTACACGTGTCGGGCTCTAGTACTGGGAATGTGGCGCCTTACGTTCGGGGTGCTACATCTAAAGTGGTATCAGAACCCCAGGTTGTAAAATCGGGGGGCGGAGGAGCATTCTCGCGATCTCTTCTCCTTGGAGGCATTCTAAAGAAGCACAATATCAAGGGAATATCGATGCATGGGGTTTAGTGCATGTTCATGTGAATAATTAATACACTTTAGATGTATTAATACACTAAACCCCATGCATCGATATTCCCTTGATATTGTGCTTCTTTAGAATGCCTCCAAGGAGAAGAGATCGCGAGAATGCTCCTCCGCCCCCCCCCCCCTCCCACTACTGCAGAAGGTATTGTTCGGGCTCTTCTCGATTATCTTCAACGAAATCCACAACAACCAAATCCTCAAGGTGAAGGACAAGGAAGAGTTGTCAATTCGGTTTATAAGGAATTCCGGGATGACAACCCTCCAAAGTGGCTTGGAGGTAATGACATCAAGGCGGAAGAATAGCTAACCGAAATCACGGGGATTTGGGAGACTTGCCCTGCTTCTTCACAAGATAAAGCTACATGTACTGCTCGATACATTCAGGGACAAGCTTTAAATTGGTTGAAGGGAACAAGGGCTCGATTGGAAAGGAATAACGAAGACTTTGATTGGGAAAACTTTGTGAGGGAATTTCGTGACAAGTACATCCCTCAAAGCTCACGGGAGAGAAGATTGCAAGAATTCATGAACCTCAAACAGGGAAACCGGACCGTTGAAGACTATATCCTCGAGTTTGAGAGTGTTGCTCCTTATGCCTCTCACATTACAGATGATGATTGTAACGCCCCAGCTTTCGGCTTTTCAGGTAAGTAACGCCACATGTGAGTTTTGAGAGTTAGAAATTAATATCATTTGTTCATTTCTTCAATTTTATATGTGACATAATTTTATAAAATTTTATTTCAAGTGATTTTATGAAAATCATATTAAATTGATATTTATTGCATAAATTGAATTTGATTGGAACGTGAATTAATTCCTGTAACAGCCCTGATTTGGGGCCAAGAAGAAATAGGTAAGTAAAGAGTGAGAAGAAAACATTTATAACCTCAATCCCTATTAATTCTCTTCATGCATTGCATTTTATGTGACTTATTTGCTCTTATGTGCTATAATTTAATTAAATGTTTGTAAATTTAATTCTTTCCTCTATTTAGCTTGTACCTCGAAACTCTTTTCATAGAATCCTAGAAATCTAGTATTCATTCCTTTCTAGCACCTAAAATCCCTTCATATGCTTCAAAACTCATTCCTACAATTTTAGGTTAGAAATTACAAAAATACCCCTAAAGCCCTAGAATTTTCCTACATTCTCCGAAATATTTTTCCTATTGGATATTATAGTCAAAACGATCCTTGAATTATTTTATGAATTTTCATACATTTACCAAAACTTGATTCCAATCACAACATATTTTATAAATATTTTCCTTTTTAAAAATTGTCATTTTATTTTAAACAATTAGCTTTCATTCAATATTCGAAATTTTACTTAAAACGTTTCTAGAATTTTTCCCTAAACTATGATAATTTTTACAACCTTTAAACTTTATCATAGCTTCGTTTATATAATTTTCTCATGATTTTCATCATCTTTAACGTTCATAATTTATAAATGAAAACTCTAAATATTCAACATTTATAATCATAACGAAGCTTATTTTTTCACTCATTCTTTCATTAATTTACTACTTCAAGTTTTTACCTCTCGACTCTTGAATAAATTTTATATCATTTTATATTTATTTTTATTCAACATGACATCATTCATGACAACTTAGTCTTCTAGAAAGTTTAAATAAGTGAATATAATTTCTCCACAATTCTTATATTATTACCAAGCATATGTTTAAGTTATAAGATAACCACATCTCTTAAATAATTACCAAGCATTTTTTTGAATTAAGAGACATACACATCTCCCCTAAACTCTTAGAAATTGCTCTAAGACCCCTCATGACTACCTATAAATACCCTCTCAAGCATCATTTCTAACTCACATATCAACACACAAATCTCTCCCCTCACTCTCCTCCCACACGCCACACCCCTCCCATTCAAGAGACAAAGGTTAGTTTTTGTGCTTTAATTTATGGTTTAATTCATGCTTTATTATATATTTAAATTATGCAATTTAATTTATATTTTATATGTTTTAAATTATGTTAGAGAATTATGCTTTAGGAAATTTATTTTCATGAATTAAAATTAGGAATTTAAATGCATGATTGTTATATGTATTTATTTAAATGTGTGTTTGAATATTCATAATTATGTTCTTGAATGTTAGAACAAATGCATGTTTAAAGAATTTATTTAGAATTATTTTTCATAGAGAATTTATATATTTTGCTATATTATGCTTCAATTCTATGTTATAAATATGAATATGATTAAGCATGTTACACACCCTCTTTGAATATTCAAATAGGCTCAAGAACATGTTCTTAATGTTCTTGAAGTGTGTGTGTGTACCGTGTTTGCCTTGTATGTGTAAGTATGTGTTCGATTTCGTGTTTAAAAGTGTTTAATCCCCTATAATTAAATAGTAACCGTTTTTCAAAAGTAACTTTCACTTTTAATTTCAAATGAACACTTTGACTCATAAAATCTTATAGAAATTTCAAATATTAATATAAATTAATATTTTGGATTTTTAGAAAGAACTTTTATCTAGAATTTCAAAAAACGGGGATTAAATAACAATTTCCAAAAAAATAATCTAGCTTATTAAAATTTCTTGTGCCTTGTTTATTTGAGTATTAAGACTTAGTCCTAAACCGGTAGTAGTACTTTCAGGCGAGGATATAATTGAACAGTGGAATCCTAAGGATTTTATCTAGACCGTCAAGACACTCGGTGAGGGTTAAAATGTTTTCAACTGGAATCATGCTATACATATGTATCTATATAAAAACTATTTCCAAGCCTACCTATCATTTTGATTTACTACCCTATATATATATTATTGCACTACAATGTCCCTCTTAAGGGAAAAATACTTTCATGCCGGAATCAACGTTTTACTAGGACATTATATATTTTAAGTCCACTTTATCAAAACATTGATTTCGGGTTATGCAAGCAAAATATTGTTCTTGATTCATGTTATGGGCCCCGTCTGTATCCGTATCGAGTAATTACCCGGAAGGTATCGGGTCGAGGGTATTGTTGGTGTTGCGGAGTGCCACCACCTCTTGGTAGTGGTTTAACTGGAGGTTAGTTACTCCACGCCAAGGGATGAGGGACAGATAGCTGCCTCCCGAATCGTGTTCGTGGTCTCTAGGGTTTGATTCCCCATTGACATCAAGGAGTAGTGGAGTTAATATTCTTAGTTTTATTGAAGTATCGGTGTCCTGATCAATGTCGTTACTATTTTATCATGATTTAAGGAGTTATGGATGGAGAGGCCTAGCTTGCGGGCATTAATGTTCTTGTTACAAATGGTTCATATTTCTACAAATATTCCAAACTACCCCTATCCCTGTTTTATAATTATTATGAACCGTTTCCTATTTGTTATATCCTATTGTTAATATTTCAGATCAAGATCTTCTTGATCATATACTTATATGTATATGTATATATATATATATACATATACATATAAGTTATTGAACCCCTTCACTTAGTCACTTTGACTAACATCTCGCCTGGTTTCAAATCCATGATTTCAGGAATCCACGGAACGACGTCTTAGAGGTATCTTGAAGCCTTAAGGTGTCATATCTTAGTCAATTAGGATTATATTAAGAGTGCATGTACATCTTTTAATAAGCACTCTCGTGTTGGCTCTAGACTTATCACTGTAAATATCTTACTTCTGAACCTAGTAATATAAATTTCGGTTGACTTGAGATGTCAAATTCTTTTGTTTTAAATTATTTATCTTCTGTTGCACTTTAAATTCTATGTTCTAGTATTGCATTGTCCTGTCCGTTCGCCAAAGTATTTCTCGAGTGCTAGGACTCACATCCACTCGGGAAGTGCTACGGTACGGGGTTGTAGTGTTAGGGGGCGCTACAATTCCCCGAGCATGATTTAATTTCATATATGTCCTTATTTGATCATTTTCTTAAATTTGGGGACTTAATTGCATGAATATGCTATTGGACTAAATTGATCATATATTATGGAAGTGGACTTAATTGCATAACTTATAAACTTGGAGGATTTAATAGAAAATTTGAGCTTTTCTCTTCCTCATATAGCAGCATTCACGTACCATCTTTTCCATTTCATACAAAATATTTCATACACTTGCTTCTTTTGCTTCCATTTCCATCGATCCAAACCCCAACAAGAGAAAGAAGAATTTCATCAATTTAAGTTATAATTTTTGTGGGAATTGTGGATATTGGAGCATCATCATCATCATATCTTCATCTCTTCTTCCATTTCTTTCATTCAAGGTAACTTTGGAGATTTTGATGAATCATTGAATTGATTATGTGAGACTAGGGTTATGGTTTCAGCTTGATGAATTGAGTATTTGTTGTTGGAAGTATGTTGGTGAACTTTGAGCTTAAGTTTGATTCATATATTGTGAAGTTTATAAGCTTTGAGCATAAGTTGAAATATGGGTTTGAATGAGTGATTCCTGATGATCAAGCTTGGAATTAAGTGTTTATAGGGGTTAGGATTGAACTATAAGTATGTTAGTATGTATATTTCATGATTTATATCAATTGGAGTTGGATTTATGGATCATTGTTGGTTTTGGAAATTGGTTCGAGCATGGCCCTGTTTCTGCTCTGTTTTGCTGCTGCTGTGTAGCAGGTCGCGACCGCGACCAAAAATAGAACAAAATTGGTCGCGCTCGCGACCCATTTTTAGCCAAGTTTCGAGATTTGAAAAATTGGAGGGAAATTCGGGAAAAAAAATAGGTCGCGCCCGCGACCCCTGCTTTTTCTGAATGAAATTTTGAATTTCAAACTTTAATTGCATGGTTTTCTTGGCTCGTTTTTGGCATGAACACATCATTGATATGGCATATAATGTGTTATATTATGTGTTATCATGAGTGTTATGGAATTACATGCTTAAGCTCATAGGGGAGGTTTATGTAATATTTTCATACTTTGATTATATATATGGATTACTTGAACGTTGCTACATTATTTGATAAATTGAATATATTTATAACCTTTGTTAATTGTAAGTGCATGATTGACATTGGTTGAATATGCCGTTCGTCCTAATTGGTACATTTGAGTCGTGTCTCACGGACAGTTATCTTCCTTGCACAGACCAGCTTCCTGGTGACGAGGAGCAGGCCCCGTAAGCTGTTTCCTTGTTTATTTTGGTCACACAGGTGAGGTTTAATTTCTAGATATATAGAACCTTTACAACCCTTATGTGAACTTTGGCCAAAAGGTATTAATATATCTATAGATTTTCTTAAATCTCAAATGATTTCAAACTTCCCCGAGTCTACTGTATTGAATTGACCATATTTTGGAAAGTATACTGTATTGCACTGTGGGCCCGAGGGTAGTGGCTTGAGCCAACCGAGAAAACATGGGCTGACGGGTAACTCTAGCGCTATCCTCACCATTTTGGGATAACCCCTGAATCCACTAGGAGATTAGTGGAGGAAGGAGTTCCGGGCTTAGGGATTCATGTACCCTCTGCTCACACTGACTCGATGGTTAGGCCTTGCAAACCCACCATCACCCGGAGGAAGAAGGGACTGAAACTGCTACTGAATGTACTGCACTGTAATAACTTGTTTGATCACTTAAAATAATGATAACCTAATTATTGTACACAGTAGGAGTAAGGTTGGAGAATTTCTCTCACTCGCCGGGCCACTGATTGACTGAAATTGAAATAATTGTTAAACTTGATAGTTGTAACCTCGGGTGATGTTACTTTTTATATTCTTGACTTATATTGTTTTTTTTTTACAAAAATATTACCCGAGATTATAACATGCATGTATGTGCGCTTATATTTGTATACCCCTCACTCAGTCCGTTGTAGACTGACGCCTTAACCTTTCAGTTTGTGCAGGTGCATGCTAGGCGGGAATTAGAGTCAAGTCATGTCTTTAATTTGGGTCTAGCACACTTCACCTTCATATCATTTTCATGTATTGATATTTATGGAATATTGGCATGTTTATGGAAATTTTGGGAGATGATAATGTATTGATATGTGTATGGATATATAGTATGCTTTTGGATACTTGACATTTAATAATGAAATTTTTATGCTTTCGCTTTTATTGCTCTGAATTGATTGTTTGGGTTGGGGTTAGTCCCGCCTAGCTATTGTCGTTTTTTTTATTATTATTGTCTCCCGTTCGCTATACCTTTGGTTCATGTATGGATTGTCCGTTTCATATGTGAATTGAACTATAGTGCGGGAGATGTGGTACCTAGCATTCCGAGTGCTACAATGATACTTTGAAGGCCCCAAATTTTGTACACGTGTTAAGCGAAGATATTCAGTAGGCTTTGCAAGCTGTCACGATGGATACATGGGCTAAGGCTACAAGGAAAGCTATTAAAGTTGAGGCCCAATAACAACGATTGGATCCCCAAATTTTCCACTCGGGGCAAGAGTTCGAATCAAGTTCAAGTTCAGAAAAAAGACCTGCTCTTCAAGATGAGCCTCAAATCTTCGACCCCAAAGAGCTCTTCAACGCTATCAAGAAGCCCCGATTTCTAATTTCGGACTCCATACCCACTCTACCGGCACCTATTCGATGCTCCTATTGCAAGAGACCGAATCACACGGAAGAGACTTGTAGGAAGAAATTGAGAGCTTGCTTTGGATGTGGAGATTGGGACACAAGGTCAGATTTTGCCCTACAAATCCGAATCCGATGCCCCTGAATATAATGCCTCCAAGATTCCCGGAACAAGCCCAAGATCATGCTATGGAAGTTGATGTTGAAGTTGATACCGAGGCTAATGCCATCATCATGGTGCAAGGTATATTAGACATTCATGGCATTTCATCTCATACATCGTTTGAATTTGGGTAACCCACCTTCTTGTCTATTTGACTCTTTTGTGCGCGTGCCCCTTACTTGTGTGTGGCTCTCTCTCCTTCTTATTACTTGCACGTGTGATTGTTGCTGCTCCGTTATCTTTAGAGACGACTTTGAGAGTATGAGTGCTTTAGCTCTACGGTAAGTCGAGGGTCGAATTTCAACCGAGCTTCTAAGGTGATTCAACAACCATGAGAAGATGCGAGTGGTGGAACTCCAGTGACTACGTAATTCATGTAACTTCGAGCTCTTGAGTTAGCTTGAAATGAATCAAACGGTGGGTGATGAATCTCGTTTAGACCCTCTCATTGTGCGAGACAAATCGAACCCCTTGTGCGAGACCAAGTTCATGAAGGAGTTCTTTCATCAACACTTGAATAAATCAAACCCCTTGTGCTTAAAGATCTTTCTCGAGCTCACCCTCTTCGGGACGTCATGAACCTCGAATTTGCATGAATATAAGCGACTTGCTCGCAGTTCTAACCCGAGTAGTCGGACTTTGAGGACTAGATCCTTTTAAGGGGGGGAGTTTGTAACATCCCGACTCTTCGGCCTTCCAGGTATGACATCACGAGTGTGCATTTATTTAATTAACTATGCAATTATATGAATTATTTGAATATTTGAATAATTATAATATGTCGTATGTCTAAGTTTTTAAATGTTTTCGAACCTTTTCGACTCGTTTTTAATTCGTTTAACCTTGTTTTCAACTCCGATTTTTGTGATAACTTGCTACGTATGAATTATGTGATTTATGAACGTGTTTACATGCTCGTTTCTTGTTTTAGAGTTTGTTTGTTACGGTTTTTAAAACCGTTTTATTTGTTAGAGACTCGAGGGCCTAACTCGTTTTAGCGCACCTTGGGTTTCAAAAGGTGTAACTTGAGCTCGGGAATTCGGATTCAAATTCCGAAAGTGGCACCGGACTTGTAATGAAGAAAAGAATCCAAAGAACCTATATTGGTATTTTTCTAAGCCCATTTAAACCTCCGAATGTTGCCCGAACCGTGACCCGTGTGATAGATTTGCCACCTTCGCCCGTTTTGCTTATATCCGACTCGTTTCTTACCCGAATCGACCAGTTTTTGAACCCATGTGATCATTATTCAATATCCTATCTCTCCCTCAGATCTCATTTGGACCAACCAAGAGGAAAAGCAAGAAAAGAGGCAGGAACGAGAGAAGAAGAGGAGAGAAAGAGAAAATGAGCAGGGAATTATTCAGTTTGGAGTTTTGAGCTCCTTCAACCTTCGTTCTTCGTCAAATTCAAGAGGTAAGTACATTTTTATGATCTGCATCCCCTTACCTTTCTGTTGTATCTGATTTTGCTCATTTTCATGAAGGTTTGAGTATGTTATGTGTATATACATGAATAGTTAGGTTAAATGATTCATTTGATGAATTCTTGCATGTTTTTGATCCATTTCTTGTTTTAAAGCTCAATTTATGATCAATATGAATTGCTTGTTTAAGTTTCTACATGAATTTTGTGGAAAATGTGCTGAAAATCGAACCACCATTGTTGAACTCCATGAAAGCTTGAAATGAATTTGAATTTCCACATTTTTCACTCCTTGTTGCTGCGTGTGGGTTTGTTGCGAGTTTGGTTGTTGTTATATGTTATTTTGGCTCGATTTTACTTGCCTTTTTGTTGCCTTAGCTGCTGAGATTGTTGTCCTGGTGCTGCTACTGCCATGGCTCGAAGAAACAAGGCTGCTGCGCGAGGAAGATGAAGATGAAGATAACTGCGCCCGGTAACCGGCGTTACCCCGTGGAGGCTTTGTGGAGGTAACGGGCGTTACCTCCATGGCCTTTTGGAGCTTTAGGCTTCTGCCTCCTTTAACGGGGGTTACCCCTATTGGCCTTAAGGTTGGTAACCCAGTTACCTCTAGCCTTTCTTGTAGTAGTTCGTGTGTTTTGTTCTCTGTTTGCCCGGTTTCATTTCGTTGTTTGTTTCTCGCTTCGTTTTCGATTTTATTTGTTTTCTCCCACCCCAATTATGATCCCAATATGTTAATGTGTTAGTATATAATATGTTTCTTTAATTGTTTGATTTTATTGCTTTGTTTATTAAGTGCAAAAGTGATTAGAATCGATATGCGTTTACGTGATACGTGTGATATCTCTTTGCATCTTTTGCCTTGTTTATGTTATTTAAACTTGAATATGCATGTGTTATAATATAAAGTGATATATTATTTGATTACTTAACATGCTATGTGTTTATTTTACGTGTCGTTTAAGGAATTCTGATGCATATATGCAAGATATGAACATATATACTCCATATGTTATCCCTTGTTTCTTCCTTATGTGTTTTAACTTCGGGTATGCCCTTGGTATGCTATTATATGATGTGTTATGAGTCCGATTTATATGTTATTGATATGATAATGTGGTAATTGATTTGATGTGTCTAAGTTTGAACATTTATGACTTGCATCGCATCATTTGCATCCATATGCATTTGTTGAGTGTTTATATGGTTCATTTTGAGTCTAAGGTTATCTTTAATGTTTGTCTTGATCAGAGGAGTATCCCGTTGGTGACGTGATTGTTCCGTAGGCGTTTGTTTTATCCCCGGTTGCCCGGTTTCATCGATGTAAGGTGAGGTTAGGTTATAGATAAACCGTAATGACATATGACCGTTATGTATGCATGTGATTATAAGCCCTATGTATACATAAATACGTGTGAGCTATGAATACGTATAATTATGTTATATTCAATAGAATATGATATGCTAGGTACTAGAACATATAAGTTCGATATGTTATGAATAGGAATATGATTATGTTAAGAATCCGGTATGCTATGATTAGGAATATGTTAAGGATATGATTATGCTAGGAGTATGAATATGCTAGGAGTATGATTATGTTAGATATGATTGTGCTAGGGATATGATTATGAATATGTTATGTTTATGCCTATGCTAGGACTTTGGATATGATATGCTTCTGTTATGATTTGCCTCCGGTATGATATGCACTTGGTCTTGGACCTTGTTTTGTCTCGGATTCTGGTAAGACTCCGACTTTGTGTTTGCTTGGGGCTCGGTGATTATGGTTAAGGGAGACTCGGGACGCCGGGTGTCACTCCTGTGCATGATCATCGAGATATGGGTAAGGGAGATCCGGGATGGATAATATCCCTGTGCACATTTCCCTGTTTTGTTTGAAGGTTTGCCTTGTGTGTTTGTTTCCGTTAAGCTAGTTTGATATGTAATAGTTTATGAAACGGAAGTGGATTCTTAATTACGTAAAATTTCGTCGTTTTGGCCTTCGGCCTAACTCTTTTAATCCCTATATATAGTATCACGTGTGAAAATGTTTTAGAATGTAAAAACCACGTCCCGGTTCATGAACTCCCTCCTATAATATGTGTTGTGCTCCTTATACATATATATGTGTGCTTGTGTAGCCCTCACTCAGTCAGTGTGACTGACCTCTCCCTTTTTATGTTTTTAGTTTGCAGGTTCCGGTCCGTTGGTTCGAGCTGGGCGGTTTGCTGCCTTTTGAGTCCTTGGTAGTTTTGGTCGGGTCTGCATTCGGTCTAGAGCATGCTCTGTATTGTGTACTTTGATACTTTGTATTTCGAATTATGTAATTGTAAACTTTGGGCATGGAGGCAAGTTTGTATTTAATTTGTTCCCATTTTGTTTAGCTTCACAATATGCTTATGTTTGTTTCGTTAATGCTTCCGCTCTTGTATGTTTATGTTATGCGCGCCATGTTTGAGGGTTTAGACCGCCTAGCTTAGGAGGGTCTTTTGTTTGTCACCAATTCGCTAATGTTTGGTACGTGTACGGATTCTCCATTTCGTTACACGTGTTGGGCTCTAGTGCGGGGGATGTGGCGCCTTACGCTCGGGGTGCTACAGTAAACCTTTACAGCCATACAAACTAGGCCATTACAACGTTTACATTATGTACACCTCTTGTAGAAATCATAGTTTTGCCTACCCATGACTAAAATGTTTGTTCGCTTATCTACTGATTTGTGTACCACATCCTTTGCTTCCCTACTGCTGTCGTTTCTCTTAACTTTACCTAGTGAAAATATTTTCCACTACGTGGTACAAAATATAACCAAACTTCATATATAAATAATAATATAAATACAAACAAAATAAAATAAAACAACTTATTAATTACATAAATTAAACCAGCTTATCAACTTCATACTTCACTACAATAGTTTCCACAAACTTTTCCCCTTCAGCTCACATTAAATCATTAAATAACAAATAGCACTTTTTATCATTTGTTCATATTCTTTCTTGCTTTGTTTTCAATTTTTTGGTACATAAAGAACTCTCTTTCAAGTATAGTTAAAAAATTTTCAAAATCTCACCACCTCAAGTTATATTATTGTTAAAAAAAAAAGAAAAGAAAGTGTTATTATAGTTAATTCTTCAAAAGAGTAAAGTCAGATTAATAATCTAAAACCAAATTAGGGGAATAAGTTTTTCCAACAGGCTATTAGAATTTAGAACCATAAACTCTAAACTTAGAACTCAAATATTTAACTAAAAGAAAAAGATTAGCAGGTCTCTTGCCTCATTTAATGTTTATTTACAGATACGGTTTTCTGGTAATGCAATTACTACAATTACGCATCTTTTGTATAAATAATCGTTTCAGATGCTAAACTATGATTGTAAAGTTTATGTTTTCGTGAGATATTTGTTTGGTAGTGATTCTTAACAGATTTTATTGATGCTTGTCAATTTAGTGCTGAAGACATATACATTAAAATTGAGATTAATTTAGTCAATTATGTAATAATAAAAGATATTTCTTTACATTACATATTATATACTGGTTAAATTCAAATTACCTGAATAAGCTTTCTTTTCAAAAGTATTGCCGATCCTGCTGATTGTTTAGTGATGGGTGTCGAAGCCACCAAAAATAAATCCCAAATATTGCACACGATTAAATTATAAAATAGTGGCAACGGGTATCGATCCATGAGGATTGGGAGAAATTATAACTTTTATATGCTAAGGAAATGAACAAATAATTAAAAGGGCGAATTACATCCAGGTACCCCCACAATAGGCGAAATTACATTCCAGGCATCCTTGTTTGATAAATTACATATTAGTCCCTGACCGTTAAATTCCGTCTGAGGTCCTCCGGTACCGTTAGGCTTCCGTCTGGGATTAGGACTGTAAAACCAAAAATACCCTCCATATTTTTAAATTGTTTATAAAATTACCAAAATACCCTCAGGGACTAATTTGTTAAGTAGGCATAAGGTAGGGATCGTTTTGAAATTCAATGTAATAAGTAAGGACGTAATTGTAATAATATTTCTGCAATTTGAATATGGTCGTTTATAGGCGTTGTGTGTCTGCCTATATGTATTTGTGGTAGCTTTCTAATGCTTGTATCATGCAAATAACATGGAGGCTTCTTATAACTCTGCATATGCACGTAGTAGCTCGCCAAGGTATGCGAAGGAGAGATATCGGAAGGGAAATTGTGATCGTTGGTGCAACATTAAAGTGGTTGAGAGAAACAATAATAATCGTGGGAAACTATTTTGTTGTTGTGATATCCATGGATTTTCACACTGGTGTTTGCCATTAGAAGGGATGCAATTTGATGTGGCAGAGAAGGATGAAGATCAAGCCGTTAGCAGTCCCCTTGATCAGGTTCATCAACTACTAGATACACTGCATTCAAGTGTATTGTACAAGCTAATGGTGTGCAACATGTGCTTAGTGGCTATGATTTTAGTTTGCTTTTTATTGAAGATTTTCATGTAATGTAGAAGAAAGATTAAATAGTACGATTGATAATCTTGAAAGCAAATGCAGCTGTCCATACATATTGTTTTCCTGCACTACATACTGCATATTGTCATTGGCTTTCAAGCCCAAAAAACCATCAAGCACATCAACATTTTGTGCCTAACCAAGTGATCAAAATGAGATAAAATTGAATCACTTAGACAAAAGTACCATTTGACAAAAAAACTAGGAACACACTAATTACACTCCAAACACACGTTTCAGTTGAGCTAGGCTGAAGTCCAATCTTTTTTTACTTCCTCAAACCGGAGGCTTTTCAATTGCTGCAACATTAGTCTCAATAATCTTACCACTTCCCTTGGCAGAATCCTTTTTTGCCACTTGCTTCACTTTATCTTCAGCAGCGGATGAGGTGACCTTATCTCTCTGCTTTCCCTTGGAGCACGCTGTAAGCTGAGAATAGAATTTGACACCATCCTTCTTGCTGAGTTTGGAAAGAATCTGTTGAGTACTGAGAGTGGATTCAGGCTGGGATAATTCTACAGCCTTCTCTTTTCCTCTGCTTCTGGTATTTGGTGCTTTCTGAGGTTGTGTTGAAGATGGCTCTGTAATGATAATCCCTTTGCTCCTCTGATCTGTGACTCTGGACTTCTTCTTTGGGTGTTATTCTGTATTATTGGTCATACTAATTAGAAAAAAATAGACAGATAACTATGAACATGAAAATGATAGTTGTACCTGATGGTTTGCTATTGAGATCAGAAATAGTTCTTTTCTTTGATGTTGCCATTCCAGGGATGTCATTGTCAAATGTGAATCCAACAGCAGGTACAACTGGATCCTCAACTATCACATGAGCCATAGTTGCATCAGGAACATCACTTAGAATGGGGTTTTGACTTGTATTTTGAGCAGAGTTGTTCACAGCATCCATGTTCACTTCATATTGATCAATACTTGCATAAAGTGCATCCAATGCCCCATCATCCCAATCATCAATGCCATCCCTTAATGTTGCAATTCTCTGGTCATCACTGACACCTTGGGAACTGCCAACATCATGCACTTATCTTTGTGAACTGTCAGCTTCTGGAACATTTCCCTGCATAACAGTAAATGGAGATCATTTACATTCTAAACTGACGAACAAAATTTAGAGATTAACAAAGAATTAACAAATACCTCAGGGATCCTCAATGGACAAGTCCTCTTGTTATGGCCTATTCCCATACACAGTCTACATTTTATAACACCAGCTCTTGGGATTGCTTGACCTTCTCCAGACTCTCTTCTCCTGTTCTTCTTGGGCCTCCCTGGCAATTTCTTTTTCGTTGGTGGAAGAAGATCTTTGGGAATCACATCAGGCATCTCATCCCACAGAGACTCATCAGGCACAGGAGATATCATGTGAGAATAACAAGCCATATAGGTATCCTTAGAAAATAAATTTGATGTGTAATCTTCTAATCTCTTTCTCCTATAGGTTATACAAGTGTGTGCATGCATACAAGGAATGCCAGTAATGTCCCATTCTTTACATTGACAAGTTCTAGCAATCATATCAACAACAAAATGGGTGGGACCATCCTGAATTTCATACTTGTCATCTCCAGCTATCAATATTGAACATTTCCTTGTATCACTTCTTATCTTGTTCAGTTTCTTCACAACAGTAGGCACAATTTGATTTTTCCATTTCTGTCCCCTAACCCTTCTTTGATTAAGCCTAGACATAATCTTAGCTCTAAGCCCATCAATAAGAGATAAAATGGGCTTACCTCTAAGCTTTCCTATCCAACTGTTGAATGACTCAGAGAGGTTGTTAGTGCAATGATCATTCTTCAAAGCAGGATCAAATGCATGTCTGCTCCACATGGATGGTGGTATAGAATCAAGATAAGCATGAGCCCTGGGGTTCAATTCTTTCACCTTGGTCATTGCAAAGTTAAAGCCCCTCCTGTTGTAACTCCTTGCAGCTTCCCAGAAGTATTTCTTCAATGCATGTCTAGGAAACTTGAGTCTAAAATTTGCAAACACATGCCTTGCACATCTTCTATTGTTTTCATATGGAACCACTTCATTTATTGTTTCAATTAATCCCTACATAACAATGAAAGTAAGAAAGTTAACGAACTCATATAATGGATAATGAAACAATGAATGCAAAACAAAACTGTTAGTACCAACCTTCTGCCTGTCACTCATAAAAGTCCATGGCAGAGACTCATCAAAACCACCAAACATCCTTTTCAAGTTTTCAAAGAAGAAACTCCAGCTTTCCTTGTTCTCAGTTTCAACTACTGCATAAGCAAATGGGTGCAGGCCATTGTTCCCATCTAAACCTATGGTAACCAATAATACACCTCCAAATTGCCCCTTCAAGTGACAGCCATCAAAGCCAATAAAGGGAGCACAACCAGCAAGGAAACCTTCTTTCAAAGCATGCAAGCCAACAAACACTCTCAAAAATTGAGGTGTCACATCCAAACTAGTTCCAGGGGGGATCTGCGACTGTAATGTAACAAAACTGCCCCCATTGAACTGTTGCAATACCCTAGCATAATAAGGAAGCTTACCATAAGACTCAGTGTGGTTTCCCTCAATCTCCTGTTTGGCCTTCAATCTGGCCCTGTATATTTGCATGTATTATGGCTTGATATTGTATTTGTTCAACTTGGCCTCAATATCTTTTGGGGTTAGATCAGGTGTTTTCCTTAACATCTTCACAACCTTAAAAGCTATCCAATCTATGCTAGCTTCTTTCGTACAATCTGACCTAAGACAAGTATGAACCCCATTGTATGTTTTAATTTGGAAAGTCATGCCATCCATCAAAATAGATGCATGCAATCTCCAATTACACCCAACACTTGCACACTCCACAGTCACTCTCTCTGCATCATTGTTTTTCCTTATCATGGTAAAACCCTCTTGGATAACATATTCCTTCAATCTCCTTCTTAAATGCTGTCTATCAAGAAAATACTTTCCCACCCTCAGCTCAACCTTCCCAGTACCACTATCAAAATCACCTCATGGATAATTGAAACTACCCTTCAATGGATCATTATCAAACTCTTCATCAGAATTCTCAGCTTCACAGACATCATCAGATTCATAATTAGACATTCCACTAGAATCAGAATTCCCTTCCAAACTAACATTGTCAACATTCTCAACATTCTCAACATCTACGTCAGGTACAATTAAACTGTCATCTGAGTTGTAATCATCCTCATCAGGTAAATCATGCTCATCTCTTCTTTTACTGCTACCCTCATCACCAAACTTTCCTTTTGCCTTGTCCTTTTTTTTACCACCACTACTATCAACTGCCAAACCCTTACCCTTGCCCACTGTTTCATTCATTGAACCAACAATATTGTTCAAATTAAGATTACCAGACATAGCATTAATCTGAACCCTAGCATCCACATTCTCAACCCTCACAGCAGAATTTTCAGCATTAACATTCACATTCACATTTGCATGCTTTGAAATACAAACAACAAACACATCAATGACCAAAGAATCAGAGTTCCTAAACATTCTCAGAACATCCCCATCAGTGTCAACAGACATCCTACCCCTCTCACGGAATGTAGACACATGTATCTTCAACATATCATCACCAGACAATTGAAAAAGACCCTTGATATCAGCACAAAAGTCAAAATAACTATACTTATCTGGATCTACATCATATAAGCTTGCTATATGATCCTTATAATGAACCACCAACGTGTATGTCTTGTCTCCCATTGCACCTGAAAGAGAGACAATCCAAATTTCGGTGAACAATCTGTGTTGGCCCCAAACCAAAAAACAAGTAGTAAATTTAGGCCTTTCTGAATACATATGTATGTTAACAATGTCGATCATTATTGAACAATTTCGGAAGCCAAACAAGGGTTTTTCACAGAAATTTCAAAAAACAAAAACACAGGAACAAGGTATAGGGTTTAATCGTTCAGAACTCTTACTCTTCCATGGAAAATGTTTAGATTAACACAAAAATCACTTCATTTGGACGTCAAATCCACATATTGTTAAGGGGGAAAAAAAAACCAATAATCTCAGAAAAAAACAAGGCATAGCAGAACATTGTGTGTTTCCTTACCAATCCTTAAAATTTCGCAATAAGATGTTCAAATAAACACAAATAACACTTCTTTTCGACGTCAAAACAAGATTTTATTTGAATGAGAAAAATCTTACAAAAACCCTTATGGAAGCGATGCACGTTGAGCTCGAAACTGACCTTAATGTCTTTCCTCGTTACGTATCCAAGCAACGTGCTTCCTATTTCTTGGATTACAATAGCCAACCTTCACTGAAATTGCAAAATCGCGGAAGAAATCGAAATAAAATGGCGATTTGGTGTTAGGGTTTTCACTGTGGTTTCATGTCCGTGTGTGGGGAAACCAATGGACACTTAGAAGAATTTTTGGGATCTTATTTTGTTTCTTTTGCCTTTGATACACAAGTAATACAACGAAGGGTATTTTGGTCGTTTAATAATTCCAATTACCAATAAATTTAAATGGCTTTAAAAAGAAGAGAAAACGGCAAGGGCATTTACGACTTTACACATTTTCCGTCAGGGACTTCACGCCAAACACGTCTTACAGGGACTAATATGTAATTTATCAAACAAGGGTGCCTGGAATGTAATTTCGCCTATTGTGGGGGGTACCTGGATGTAATTCGCCTTAATTAAAATGGGGGGTTTTGAGATTTGATTATACTAATAATGAATTAAATAAAACGAGATTAAATAAGTAAGCAAATAAAAATAATTAAGCACAGTAAACACTTAGACTAATTCAGTAGATGACAAATAGCTGGGATTTTCCTACGCATGCATCAGGCTATGGTCACGGACAGGGTGATTAATTCCTTGTTAGGCTAGCTATAGTTACTAGTTACCTTAGGCTCCATCGTTTCTTCTTACTTTTTAGAACGACTAGAAGAAACTCCTAATAATCGTCGATAACCCTATCAGAAACTCCTTCTAAGATTCAACCGGATAATTGCTTTACGTACTAAAGAAACACTAGCCCTAACCGACTAAGTAGAAACTCCTACTTCGCCTAATTAGACCGTAATATCCCACAACACAAAATCAGCCGAACTTAACAACCTAGTGTTGATTGCCACTTCGTTAATTGTCCGGCTAGACTCCACCAAACGAATTAACTAGCTGTATGTGAATTGCTTATCCTAAGATTCGACGTCTTAAATTAAGCAAAGAACAGAACAAACACAATAACGTTAATTTAGAAATAAAACGAATAACTTGAATTAATCAACAAAAAAAGTAGTCTCACAAAACCTAATGCATACTAGGAAAATCCCGACTAAAACGAAACTAGAAAATCACTAACAAGGGAAATTAATAAAGTCTAAAATAAAATTAAGAGAGTAAAATTAAAGGAAATGGATGGACTCCTTCTCCAGGTGCTGCATGTCCTTGTGTATGAGAGTGAGAATCTACTTGTCGTAAGAAGTGTGTCCAACTCCAGCTGCCATCTCGTCCTTTTGCAATGCCAAAAGTGATAACTTGAGCTTCCCCACTTTCTGCACTTTCATGCCATGACCGTCAATGATCACTGCCACTAATTCCCATGAGTTACACAATCAATTCCCAAAAACGTATGTAACGTGTGCAACTTTTAGGTAGGTGGGCTTGGGCTTATGTTCATGGACTTGGATGGGAATTGTTTGGCAATTTAATTCCCATAATCTCTTCAATGACTTGGCCTTGGCTTGTGGGCTTGTTCTTATTTTGCTATCCACGTGAAATAAAGCCACAAAATGCCCAAAGTTTGCCATAAAAGCTTACCTAGATAGAATAGCAACAATTAGTCAATTTCTCAAGATTAAATCAAGTCTCGGGGCCAAAAGTAACAAATATAAGCTGGACATATTACTAAATATGCAACGTATCATTTAGAATGATGTTTGACTTCTTCTGAAAATTTCATATTAACAGGTAAAGATGGTCTAACCTTGATGCTAGAGGTTGCAAAGAGGCAAAACATTTGACTACATTCATGTTCAATAGATAAATGTTGATCTAGCTTTTGGAAAATACAGTTGTAAAGCATTTATCTTCCTGAATATAATATCATTATGAATTGTATGGAAGCTGAATTGCAATATTATTCCTCAACTTACGAGGTTTTTTTATTTCTATGATAACAGAACTGGAAGTTGTTAAGGACAAGAAAGGAAGTCGTTAAGGACAAGAAAGGTAGAGGAAATTTGATTCGCCATAGTGCCAAAGATTTTATTATATACCAATTACATGCATCTACTCACAATTAAATTAAATCAAATAGACTAATATTGTTTATTTCTTCAACAAGACATGAGATATGGAATTTTGTATTACCTTTGTTCTTATCCATGCAATTACTTCTTACTATACCGTAACATTTTCCAATACCTTTATTTACCTATAAAAAACACATAGCTCTCTTTTCCTAATATTAGTTTGCATTGATTTTATACAATTTAGTGTGTGGTTTTGATTCCTCTGAAGACTACTTTCTCGTGCTACAGCAGTATCACAGGTTTGTCATCCCTGTATTTATAGTTTTTAAATATTGGTTTGTATATATGGAAATTGCATTATATATGTCTTTTTCTCAAGTAAAATTCTTGCAAGTTGTAGTAGGTTTATTTATGTAACTTAATTAAATTACACTTACTCCAACAATTTGCATGTGGTTTATTTATGCTTTGTTGTAATATGCTAAAATTATACTTACTCCAGTTGTCTGACCGACCTTTCATGCAACTTTTGTTTTCGTATACATACCCTTCATTATCTAATTTATTAATGTATTTGTTCTGATTTTCAGTTTCTGATACATGCTACTATATTAAAACCTCATTTGCATCTTTGTTTACTCTTACTTTTCAAACTATAAATATATTTTTCTAACTTTGTCATGTTGCTTTTAAATTTATGAGTAGAAATATAGTTCTTAAAGAGGAACCAAAAGATGGTTGACAAAAACAACAACGCACTGCCCCATAAACTGTATAATTATAACCAACAAGCTGAAACAAGGCCTCTACCTTATGGTAAACAACCTGTTGAAAAAGGAGACGAGGCAGACTCCATTCATTGATCAAGATGTACACAAAGCAGCTTCCTCAGGAAATTATTACCAGCAGAGGTCACTTCTTTTACCTGCTGGCCATTTTTGTAAACATCTTTTGCAGGAGATGTTCGGTTCTAATATTTTTGTATAACATTAACTACCTGTACATAAACTGTTAGTATACAAAGGTCAACATTGTATAAGAGTACTTTTGGTCTTTCCTATGTTACTGAATCAAAATTATTTCATATATTTTAGCTGTTTGTAGATAGTACACTATCTCATATTGAAATTGTGCAGTCTGATAAACTTAAAATGGTTTCAAACATGATAACCATACAAATATTGCACTGTTTTTATATTATCGCACAATACATTCAATTTGACATTTTAACAAAAACCAATTTGACCGGTTATCATTGTTTTTATATCGTGGAACAATACATTCATTTGACACTTTAACAAAAACAAATTTGACCACGGGCACGATCACTGCGCCTCGTGCGGTGACCTTCACCCTAGTATTTATATAAAGAGTATGAGAATAATAATTTTTAGTACATAATGATATATTTATATCAGCAAGTACTAATAGTAAAAAGGATATTTAAGTATTTATAAAAGGGAAAAAAATAGATATAAAAAGGGTCCTTAATAAAGAGGATCAAATATCTTCAAAAATTATCTTAAACCCCCTAGTTTGAGATTTTTATGTTTTAGACCACTAATACCGAATTTATTTTTCCTAAAACCCCAAGGCCCTGAAAAGTCTATTTTGCCCCTGATTTTTATTTTTTATTTTTTTTCACTGAAAAATCGAAACCCAAATTTATTCTTATATTCTCCAGCAACATTGTCACTTTGTCGGCAACGAAATTTAATAGCGACGACTGCAGGATAAAGATCAGCGGCGACAACGGCTACGACGATGACAGGATATTGATAAGTGGCGCCAACGAGAATCAATTCGGTCATCGAGCCCCTTTTCCTATGTTGTTACAAGGAGGACGAAAGTATGTATTCTCAGTGTTAATTGAATGTCAATTATTTGTTCGGATTCTCTATCAATTAGACAGTATAATTCACTGATAATTTGTATCGAAGAAAAGTGATAATTGATTCCTAATTAAATTATTGATAATTAGAATCGAATTGTTGATCCACTGCAAACTGATAGTTCGAATTGGTATTATGAAGATAGCGATGGCTAGTGATGAAGTTCAGGACAAGCAAATCCTAGGAAGTTATTGGTTTAACTGCGAAATTACAGTATTTTCAATTCGGCGGAGCGCATCAGTGGAGGAGTTTCACGGACAACTTCTTGAAAAGTGGTCAGACTTCGACTCTAATTCTTATGTGGTATAGTACCTCGCTCCCCATAAAAAAGGGTTGTGGGAAGCAGTCATCGAAGAGAAGGTATGGGGATTTTTAATTTATTCTATTTTGTATTAACACTATATTAATACCGGTTAGTAATCTCATTTTATGTCAGGAAGAGAAAATATAACCTACGCATATGATTCATGTTTGGCCACTGTTCATTATGAAGTTGAGGATTGACTAGATTCACTGCGTTTTCTAGAGTTGAGGATTGAAATTTTTATGTACTTAATGTATTTTTAGAATTTTTCTTTGTTGTTGTAATCGAATACACTGTCTCTTATGATTGTTTTTGCTTGTTTGAAACTACGTTAATAAATTTGTTGATGATGTTTTCTCAATTTCATCTATGTAAATGAAGTGCTTGTTCAATTTGTTTCAGAGTATTTACTAAATGTGGTTATGAAGTGCTTGTCCAAGTTGTTTAATGTTTCAACAGAGTGTATACTAAATGTGGTTATGAAGTGCTTGTCTAGGTTTTTTAATGTTTCAAAGTGTTCACTAGATGTGGTTATGAAGTGCTTGTTCAGGTTGTTCTCAGCTATTGAAATCCTTTGAAGAAGATTTGATGTTTGTAGATTGTTTATATATTACTGGTTCCGTAATGAAATATTTATTATTATTGGTTAGAATGAAATGAAATTTTTTGGTGCAATTGGATTGAAATATTTGTTTGATTAGAGTGACAAACTGATGTTTTGTTGTTTTAGTTGGAAGAATTCGAGTGAGAACTAAATGTGAAGCTTATAGAGTAATGGAATGGGAATGTATAATTAACTAAATGCGTGATCTGTAGAGTAAATAAGAATTCGAGTGAGAATTAAATGTGTTACTTATAGAGTAATGGAGTGGTAATGTGTAACTAAAAGCGTGATCTGTAGAGTAAATAAGAATTCGAGTGAGAACTTAATGTGCATCTTATAGAGGAATGGAGTGGTATTGTGTAACTAAATGCGTGATCTGTAGAGTAAATAAGAATTGATTAATCCTTTTCTGATATTTAATATCAAAGGATCTTTATTTTTTCATTAAATATCATCATAAGACTGTATGAAACGATAGTTAATGATACTATCATGTTTTAATATAATATAAACATGATGTGAGGGATAAAATTTGTGTTCAACTTATAATACAAGAATAATTGGAAGGACGTCAAGTTTACATATTAAGAGAACAAACATATAAGTTATAACTTAACATGTTTTAATATAATAGACACACCATGTGAGGGATATTATAAAATACCACACATGTGATATCTCGCCGCCACCTGCAAGTCTCTCTTTTTTATTTCAGCGGTTTCGACTAAAAAATATAACACATGTGATCATGTGTGGTATTTTTGAGTCAACCCGCTAAAAAAGAGTCAAAATCACTAAAAAATAAGTTGGGATGGTGGTTTGTCAAGATATAATAGTTTGAGTGGTGGTATTCGAGCCGAAACAGTTTAGATGGTAAATTGCAAAACGGGTCATAGTTCGGATGACAAAAAATTATTATCTCTTATTTTTATTTCCTATTATCTCTAGTTAGCAGGGAAGACAACGTTAACTTTTTTTCATATCAATAAAAGATTATGTTATTTTTCTCTCGATTTAGGTCCAAATATGTAATTTTAATAATATTAATAATAAAAAATTATACCTTTTTTTAGTTCTACTTGAAAAAAAAAAACAATAACAATAAAAATAGAATAGCGGCATTAAATAATTAAAAAAAGACAATAATTCAAGCAAGATAAATATGCGCTTAATATAAAAATATTAATACTCATTTAAACGAATTAATAAATAAAATGGCATTTTAGTTCTAGAAATACAAAATTAGATTAAAAAAATAATTAGGGAGACGGAATGAATTTTTTAAATATCACGACGAATTAGACTAAAACAAAATTCTCTTAAGAAAGTTTATTAAACATTTTAAATATGACAAGGAGGTAAATTTTACTCTAAAAACATGTATTAAAAATATCATATATAACTCAAGCTATTTATCAATAGAAACAATTGAAGTGATCACAAAAATATTTTTTTAACTATATTTGCACAAATCAAATTAACTATATTATAATTAACCATATTAGCCTTGACTGTATCGTCGTCGGAATAATTAATTTTATTTATCGGAGGTATTGTTAGGCGGCCATGGGATTTCGTTTACCTTAAATTAAAATATGTTAAATCATATTTAATTTTTTTTCTAGAACACTTGGTCATCATTACGGGAAGTTCAAGTTCAGTGACGCATTATACTTGATCCACTTGGTAGCACAGCGTGCTCCATCTGCAGCAACTTTGCGCACTGCAACTAAAACAATTTAAATAATTCAATTTTAAGCCCGGAAAAGAAAACCATTTTATTATTTAAATTACTTTAATGTGTTGTATGGAAGTAGAGATCATGCTCTATGCAGGGGCAGAGTCGGGGCTGGTGGGGGCATCCACACCCTTAATTTTATGAACAAAATTTTGAAAACTTAGAATCTTGTGATTTCTTACTCGATAAATCTAGATTTCATTCCCGACTCCAAGTCTCAATAAATCTTAGCTCTTTCTTAAATCTTGGTTTCGTTTCTGACTACAAGTTTAGCTTGTAATGCGGCTTTTCGGTCTGCATTCAGACATTCCTGCTTATGTTTCGAACGTTGTTAGTGCCGAGTTGATTTAATCTTGGCCGTGGTGGCCGGTCGTAAATACAACCAAAAAAAAAAGACTCACACTGATCGAGCCAAAATCTCTGTCTGGAGTCCGATCGAGAGATCCGACACGGTCACTCTATTTGTAGAGGGGAAACGGTCGTCTGACTGCTCGAGATCTACACGGATCGAGGTAAACGTGAGCTCCGAGACCAACTCGGGGAAGGTGGGTGTGAGACCCGGGTTGGTACTCCGACGCTCAAGTCAGGTTCGATGAAGAGGGTCGAAGTAATTGAGTGGTGACAAGAGTTAGGTGGGAAAACTTACCGTGCAATAAATGAGGAGGGACTATTTATACTGTGAGGAGAGAGAAGTTATCGCCTCGACGTGTTGGCGTGGGGAGCTGACAGGTGCCCTATTAAGACCGTGCATTAAATGCGTGGTCAGCCACTCTTTCCTGCTAGTGGAACAGTGCGCTGGCCGGTCGAGGGGTCTTGGTCGCCCGTAGCGGCCTGGAGGTCCGACTATGGGTCGACGATCTACGCGGTAACTTATGTGGGGTAATTGGGTCTTCGAGCGCGATGGTCGAGAGGTAAGCTCCGATCGAATCGCGACCGGGACATGACCTTCGATCATACACGTGGAGCAAGGTGATTGGCCCAACTCGACAGCGGGTACGTGTCACATCATAAGCCCCCCGAAACATCATCTGCTAGGGCTGATGTGGCAGTGATGTTTCAAATCCCAAGAGTGGGACCCGCTGTAATCATTGCGTCGTTTCATCTTCTTGATTCCCGCCCATTTTCACCCCTATAAATAGTTCCCTCTGTAAATTCATTTGTTACTTTTGCGTGCGAGAATTGAAGAGAGCTCCGAGCTATTTTCGATCGATTAAGCGTTTTTACGTGTCGAATTTCTGGGTCGCTTGTTTTAGAATAGGACAATCTTCGCATCTTCAGACAACAAAAGGTAATACTTTCGATCTTTAGCTCGATCTCCTTTCTTTATGCTTTTTTATTTTTATTCTCGATCGCTTCGAGGGAGAGGTGCACCACTTCCCTCTTCGAAGGCTTCCTCTCTCTCGATTTGTTCGTATCCGAGCCAAATAGTAAAACATGATTCTATCATTGTAGGATGTCAACAAATCGAGCGGAGGCTGCCCCTAAGGGGAAGGAAGTGGCGGATACAAGTGTGGGGTCGAGTTCCAGTTCATCGGAATCGAGTTTAACATCGGACTCAGGAGCCACCGTAGAAACTAGGTCGACGAATCCACAGGGAAGGGATGAGAGCGTCGAGGTTGTGGAGGTCTCCGAGCCGCTGCCTGAGGTCGAGTCAGCGGAGGTAGTCGTACCTCGAGTATCGGGGGAGGTGACGTCTACTTCAGGTCGACTGGAAGAAGAGGAGGAGGAAGAAGAAGAGGTGGAGAACCTCGAGCCAGAGGGTCAACTAGTGAAGGACCCTCGGGCCATTACTTGTTCAATATAGGAGGAGAAATTTGGGGAGATCCAAAATTGGCTATTTGGAGGTGCTCCGGAGCATGGGGGCTATCGAGTGATAAGGCCCAGGGTCGGAGATAGGATGACTAACCCGCCAGAGAATTGCATCGCGATCAACTATTTGGCGGTTAAGAATGGGTTTAGGGTGCCCATTTCCGAGGAGATGATCGATTTTTTCAATACCCTTAGGATTAGCCCTCTGCAGTTGATGCCCAACTCCTACGCAATGGTGAATGGGTTGAGGGCCATGTTGAAGTGCCTGGGGATGAAGACCAACATATATTGCATTTCCAAGATCTTCCAGGCTGGGTTAACGACCGAGAGCTCGAAGTTAGGCCCAGGATATATTCAGCTCCAATCGAAAAGTAACTACCGGGTCGTTAGGTCGCCAACCTCATCGAACGGGGTAGGATGGAAACAAAGGTTTGTTTTCATCGAGTGCGAGAAGGGTTGGCCCGGTCTAAAGTACCCGAGATGGAGTTGGGCCCCTCGAGCGGACCTTTTGAGAAGGCAACCGGGCTGGCCGAACACTTTGATGGTAGCCCTACGGATGATGGGAAGTGTGGAGTCGGAATATATGATCACTCCACAGTCGTTAATCGAGCTAGGGCTCGCACCAGGAGTCAAAAAGCATTTCGACCCCGGTACTCCGAACGCATCCTTCGAAGCATCTCATCTACCTGTTTTTGTTGCTTTCTCTTCCTTCTCTCTTTTTTTTTTTAACTCTGCGATCGAATACATTCTTTGTGCAGATCAATACATCGTGTCGGCTGCTCTGAATGCACGGAGGAAGGAAATGGCCGAGCTGAAGAAGGCGGCCGAGAAGAAGAAGATGCCTCCGCCGACCCAGGCGAAAATTTCAGCTGTGACCGACGCAACGGTCGATGCACTCCCCAAGGCCCTCTCAATGAGGACAAATGAAACCCCTGAGAAGAGGGGGAGAGCCCCGTCGGGGGTCGAGGACCCAGAGGCCCCGCAGTCCAAAAAACAAAAGTCCAAGGGCCAGGCGAAGTCTGGGGTCGGAGCGGACAAAAGTAAAGGTCGAGAGAAGACCCCCCCTACTCCCCATGCCACCTATGCTCGGTCCGATCGTCGAGGTCCAGGCCGGAGACTTTTCAAGCCCTCCGAATCAGGGTCGAGGAGCCATTGTGCCTCGAAATGTGGCCAGTATTCTGGCGGGGGTACGAAGGCCACCGGTCGGGTCCTCAGCAGCGACCGCCGTGCCGTGGAAGGCAAGCGATGAGGAGCAAAAGTTGTTCTTCGACTACCCGGTCCTCGAGGAACCTCACTTTCCTTGTGGCCTTTCGAGTGTCAATGATAAAGGCGAGCAGAGACGGATCGGTACTGCTCCCAAGGACTACAATGCACTTGGGGCCCTGTATAGTTCGATCCAGACGACGGTCGACCACAAGGAAAGGTGGGCATTCTCGGACGACGAGGTCTAGGCGTCTTGGGTCCATAAGTACTTTGCTGTAAGTATACTAGTAAAGTTGTTTTTCTTGTATTTGGTGAAGTGTTGGCTCGAAGATGCTGACGATCGATATTCTTTTGCAGATGGGTCAAGATTTCTTCCAGGTGGCTCGGAAGGGTTGGGTACACCGGCAATTGAGGACGAGAGCTGAGCAGCAGGTCGAGAGGATGAGGCTCGAGCTAGAGGAAAAGGACAAGAAGTTGGCCGAGGCCAACAAAGACAAGGAAAAGCTTGACCACGACCTCCTGGAGGCCATCGAGAATCTTTCGGAGGTCGAGAAGAAGCTGAAAACGGCCGAGAATCGGATGGCGAGGTCGATTCAAGAAGAAGCCGATGCGAGGGCTCGCGGTTTGGCAGAGGGTGAGAGGAAAGGTGTAAAGCTGGCCCTGAGTCGATGCAAGAGGGGGCTGGTAGAATCTGTGAACGACCTCGAGCGTCGAGGGGTTTATAGGTTTATGAAGTCCAAAGCCTATGAAAAGGCCGTATCGGTCGCGAGCTTTAAGGACGTCGAGGAGGGCTTCAACTTGTGCCTAGCCCAAGTGCAAGCGGCCAAGTATCTCCCGATGGACTATGATCAAGAAAAGGTCGGCCTTTTTTAGGATGATCCTCGCCCCGTCGACCCAGTCACTCGACCTCCTTCTCCTGAGCCAAACTGGGATGATGATGAGTTTGGCTTTGCTGTGAAGCTAGCTCGGTCTAGGGCGGCCGGGGAGCCAGATAACATACCCACCTGCGAGCTCGATCTTGATGCCTCCTTCGACCCGAAAGACATGTGCCCAGAATACTTTGGGGATGGGGCCATTGTACCGATCGAGGAGGGAACCGGGCCATATGCTGCCGAGAAGTGAGTCGGAGAGAATGGACTAGCCCTATCTCTGTACTCGGAAGTCTTTGCTAGGGAGAATCCAATTTTAAAAGTGTCGACTGTTGGGGTCGGGCTTTTGTAGTTGTTGGCTCGAGATTCATTTATAAATAGGTAGGAATCCGAGTGTTTGCTGTTCCCGTTTGTAAAATCCAAATTTGTATCAAGGGTGCGATCGAAAAATTGTAATCGAGGCACTTATTTTAAATATATTATGTAAGTTCTCTTTTGAGTTTTAATGAATGTTTTCCAAGTATTCTCTCGAATTCTTTGATGTTTAAACTTTTACACGTTGATCGATATCGACAATCGAGAAGATGTTGAAGCAAAAATGCTCTTAATCTTTCGAAGTACATAAAACTTTAATACGGGCATCGTATAACACAAGTATATGATCGAATAACATGAGTGTCGAAAGACAAGAGAAACCTTTATTAATTCATTGATCAGAAAATTTACATAACTTGTTTACAAGTAATACTTCTTCAAGTTGTGAGCATTCCATGATCGAGGCAATGGTTGTCCATCGAGATCTTCGAGATGATATGCTCGATTCTTGCCTATTTCGACAACACGGTAGGGTCCTTCCCAGTTAGCGTCGAGCTTGCCCACATGCTTAGTGACCTTAACCTTTTTAAGGACCAGATCTCCGACTTGAAAGTGAAGGGGTCGCAAGTTCTTGTTGTAGGCTCGAGCGGTTGTGGCTCGATATTGTTGCATCTTCATGTTTCCTTTTTCTCTGGTTTCGCTGATTGTGTCGAGATCGAAAGCCCTTAGTTCATTGTTTCGATCGCGCTGGAAGTGCGCCACTCGAGGAGATTGGTGTATAATTTCGGCTGGAACCATGGCCTCTGAGCCATACACCATGGCGAAGGGTGTTTGACCAGTTGGGATTCGAGGGGTGGTTCGATATGCCCAAAGGACACCTTCAAGTTCATCGATCCAATGGCTCTTCTTTGCTTCGAGTCGCGTACATAAATTCTGTATGATAGTTCGATTGGTAACCTCGACCTGTCCATTGGCTTGAGGATGTCCGACCGAGGTGAACCTTTGGCTGATCTTGAAGTCCGAACAATAGGCTCTGAATCTCATGCTTCGAAACTGGAGTCCGTTATCACATACTATGACTCGAGGTACACCAAATTGAGTGATGATGTGCTTCCAGAGGAAGTCTTGTAACGCATGGAAGGTGATTTTTGCAACTGCCAAGGCCTCGGCCCACTTAGAAAAATAATCGATCGCTACAATGATGAATTGCTTTTGTCGAGTTGCTATCAAAAAAGGTCCAATTATGTCGATTCCCCATTGTTCGAAAGGCCAGCATGACTCGATCGTAATCATGTATGCGGGGTGTTGATGGGTCAAATTGGCATGTCTCTGACAACGATCATATTTCTTCACAAATTCGAGCGCATCCTTGCGTAGTGTAGGCCAGAAGAATCCCGATCGAGATACTTTCTGGGCGAGGGATCGCCCCCCGGCATGGTTTCCGCATGATCCTTCATGGACTTCGGATAAGACTTCTCGACCTTGTGACGGTCGAAGACATCGTTTGGTTGGACCGATGGGTGAACGCTTGTACAGACGACCCTCCTGGTCTAACGCGTAACTTAGCGCACGTTGTTTGAGTCTTTTTGCCTCGATCGAATCCTCCGATAACGTATCGTCCTGTAGATACGAGATTATATCATCGAACCAGCAGGGTTCGGCTGCGTCGATGGGGTTGACCACTGGAGTTATTGGATCGATGGATCGGGCGGAGGATGTCGTGAAGGTTATGGTCCGATCTTGTGTGCCAATCGATCCACTCGCAAACTTAGAGAGAGAGTCTGCTCGAAGATTCTCTCCTCGAGGAACCTGGGAGATCTTGAATTCTTCGAACCCCGATATAGCCGTCTTAACTAAGGCGAGATACTTGATCATGGACTCCTCTCGAGCTTCGTACTCGCCAGTGACTTGACCGGCGACCAGTTGTGAGTCGGTTAAGACTCGAAGTTTTTTCATATTTTGTATTTTCGCAATTCTCAATCCTGCTAAAAGAGCTTCGTACTCAGCCTCGTTGTTCGTTGCAGGATATTCGAGAGCAATGACGTATTCGATCTGTTGTCCGTCGTCGCTGGAGAGGGATACACCGACCCCTCCCCCTGAAGCGGTCGAAGAACCATCGACCGATAATGTCCAGACGGGGTGATCGCTCTTGGGTGTCGCGTGAGGATCCTTTTCGACCAAGAAATCGGCCAGGATCTATGCCTGATATGCCACCCGGGGTCGATAGGTTATTTCGAACTGTCCCAGTTCGATCGCCCATTTTGTGAGACGGCCAGAAACCTCCGGTTTGTCCATGACGGTCTTCAGCGGTCGGTCGGTGAGAACTAAGATGGGGTGCGCTTGGAAATATAGTCGAAGTTTACGGGAAGTATGGACTACCGCTAGAGCAAACTTTTCGATCTCGAGGTAGCGTACTTCTGGGCCGTGGAGAATCTTGCTCACATAGTACACAGGGAGATGTTTTCGATCTCGAATTGTGACAAGTACTGAGCTGATTGTCTCCTTCGACACGGCCAGATATAGATACAATGTTTCCCCATCGACCGGTTTTGCAAGTAGAGGTGGGGAGGTCAGATATTTCTTTAGATCTTCGAGAGTTTGGTCGCATTCCGGAGTCCATTCAAAATTTTTGATGTTTCGCAAGATCTTGAAAAATGGCAAGTTCTTTTTCGAAGATCGGGCTATGAATCGATTGAGTGATATGATGCGACCAACTAGCCTCTGGACGTTGCGGATCGAGTTGGGGATCGGTAGAAGTTGGATAGCTTTTATCTTGGCAGGGTTGGCCTCGATCCCTCTCTGGCTGACCATGTATCCAAGAAATTTCCCACCATCGACCCCGAAGGTACACTTGGCGGGGTTGAGCTTCAGATTGTATTTTCGGAGGAGGTTGAAGGCTCTCTTTAAATGGTCGAGATGGTCGATGACCTTTTCACTCTTAACGATCATGTCATCGACATACACTTCGATGGTATTGCCGATCTCAGACTCGAAAACCTTGTTCATCATCCGTTGGTATGTTGCTCCAGCATTCTTGAGCCCGAATGGCATAACTTTGAAGTAGTAAATGCCATTGAAAACTATGAAGGCAGTCTTGGGTTGATCCTCGATGGCCATGAAAATTTGATCGTAGCCTTGGAAAGCGTCCATCATGCTCAATCGTTCACACCCGGCTGTGGAGTCGACCAGTTGATCGATCCGTGGCAATGGATAGGGATCCATCGGACAGGCCTTATTTAGGTCGGTGAAATCATTGCACATTCTCCATTTTCCTCCTGGTTTGGGTACAAGGACCACATTGCATAACCATTCGACGTACTGGATCGGCATGATATATCTTGCATCGAAGAGTTTGTTAACTTCGGCCTCGATGATGGCATTGCGGGAGTCGCTTTGAGAACGTAACTTTTGTTTGATCGGTTTGTAGGATGGTCGACATTCAGGTGGTGTTCGATCACTTTCCTGTCAACTCCTACAAGGTCGGAAGCGCTCCAAGCAAATACATCGAGGTTGTCTCGGAGGAATTGTATGAGCATGCATTGCTCCTTTCCCTTTCGACCGGCCTCAATACGTGTAACTTTCTCAGCTTGTCCCGGAATTAATTGGATTTCTTCAAGCTCTTCTATGGGCTCGAGCTTTTTATCCTCTTGTTTCTTTCTTTTTGCGGAATGAGAGGAACTCATTTTCTTAGAGTTTTCTGGATCGATTGCTTCTGGGTCTACGAACTCATCCTCAATGATGGGGTCATCAATAATCGGAGGCACATGTTTCCCCGTGGATGGTTTGGGCTTTTCCAATGAGATGGAGTAGCAACTCCAAGCGGTCGATATATCGCACCTTAATTCCCCAATCCCGGAGGGGGTGGGCAATTTTACCATTTGGTGGTAAGTGGATATGACTGCTCGAAAATCGATGAGACCCGGTCGACCGAAAATGATGTTGTATGCGGAGGGCATTTCGACAATAAGATATTCGACTTCGCGTGTAGCCTGTCGGGGCAAGGTACCCATGGATGTGATCAAACGTACCCGTCCTTTGGTGTAGACTTCTGCTCCTCCGAATCCTGTAAAAGGTGTTCGAATAGGATCTAGAAGTAATTTATCATGCAAATTCATGCGAACAAGAGTCGAGTAAAGGATAATGTTGCTAGAGCTTCCATTATCTATCAAAGTGCGAGATACAGCAAAGTTGGTGACGTCGAGCGTGACGACCATAGGACAGCTAGGTGTCTCGCTCGACTGTGCCGGTACATCGATTACATCGTTTTCGCTAAACGCTACTTCTTCATTAATCCAAGCGTCTTCCAGTCGAACTTGCATAACTTCTCGAGGACCATAGAAGCTTTGGGCGGCTGCTCGTCGTGTCTTTTTTCGAGCGGACTTTGAATCTCCTCCAGATGGTCGTCCAGAAATCATGTCAATCCGGCTAAGGCACGATCGGTTATGCGGGTCGCTTTCGGTCGGAGGTTTGGCCTATCGTTGTCTGGGTGGCGACCTGTCATGATGGTCTCGGTTCCGAGCATTGTCGTCCATTTTCTTTACAAACTGAAGAAGGTGACCTCCCTTGATTAAGCGTTCGATCTCATCTCTTAATGCATTGCACTCGGAAGTGTTATGCCCCTTCTGCTGGTGAAAGTTGCAGAATTTGTTACTTTCTCGAGATTTGGGAGTCTCTCGCATTGGTTTGGGTTTTTTGAGAAGAGCGGGATCGATGACGTTGTAAATTTCGTCGATCGGTCGGGTTAGCTGAGTGAAGTGCTTCCGAGGGGTAGATCCGGTCGGTACTTCGTTCTTGGGACGGATATCTTGCCTAATGGGACGGTTAGTCTCTGTTTTTCGACCATGAGTTGGGCTCCTTTGGGAACTTTCCAATTCCTCAAGTTGCATCCAATTGCAGGCGGCAGCCTGGATATCTGCTAAATTCTTTGGTTTCTGCAAGAAGATGTATTGAGCGGCCTCAATGCTAACCAAAGCCTTGTGAACAATGGGTCTCAAGAGATCGATGCTCGGTTCTTCTGTCTTGACCACTGCTTGAGAAAAGCGAGTGAAGAAGTCTCGGAGAGATTCATTTGGACTTTGTTTGATGGTGTACAAGTAGGTCGGAGGCATTTTATCTCCCTTCATGGCAGAGAACTGAGCCTTAAATCGATCAACCAAAATCTTGTACGTAGGTATGGATCGAGGAGGAAGTCTTGAGAACCATTCCAGCACTGGCCCATCGAGAGTTGTGACAAAGATCTTAGCCCAAATGTCGGGCGAATGACCGAACATGCTGAGTTGCATCTCGAGGCGTGACACATGTTTTTCAGGATCAGTCGACCCGTTATACGTAGGTAGCCCGGTGGGGATCTTTTCATCGGTGGTGGATTCAATTATCGCGTCACAAAATGGAGACTGAGCTTCTCTTTCGCTGCGGTATCTCCACTGTCGGGCTGGTCGGGGGATCGACGGTGTACGCCGGGGTAATCTAGATCGTTGTCGCCGAGTAGAGCGGGATCGGTTGGGAGAATGGCTATGAGACCCCTGACTCTCACTTCGATAATGACTATCATGTCGACTGGGATGGGGAGGTATTTGATTCCGAAGGTCATTTGACCTCACGATGTGCCCCCTATTTGATCTCCTGATCTGGTTAACTCGACCATGGGGCCCGAGTCGGCTAAAGATCCCACTCGAACTATGAGGGGATTTATCACGCGGGAAGGAGCCTCGTTCCCTTCGGTCGTTATTCCTTCCTCGAGAATGAGAGGGTCGAGATCTTTGCCGGGATACACTTTGTCCTCAATGGTCGTCATTTCGACGTATCCTGGTGTCAGTGGGGGTCCTAGAGTCAACTTCATCGTTCGGTCGGAAGGACAAGCGATCTTGAACTGGCCTTCTAGCACTTCCCTGTGCAGGTTGTGGCTGCTGATGCTGAGGTTGAGGATGTATAGTTTGTCTAATTCCAGCCCAATATCCGACAGGTGGTTGATAATGCAATGGTTGTACATACCCAGGATGATTCATTACAGGCTGAATGACCTCCACCGGTCGAGTTTGGGGGCACTCCGGCATCCGTGGTTCTCTCCCTTCTGCAGCTGCAGTTACAGCTTCATCTCGACAAGCTTTTAAGTATTTATCTAACTCGGGTGTCGAGTAGACTAGCTGTGGTGCGATGACTGTAGGTGCAGCAACTTGCAAAGGAATCTGAGGAATGACTTCCCGACCATTCTCGTCGAATAAGCGATTGCTGGTGATATTGTGGGCAGTCATGTTCGATGGCTTACTGTTGCGTTTCCCACAGACGGCGCCAAATGATCGAGCCAAAATCTCTGTCTGGAGTCCGATCGAGAGATCCGACACGGTCACTCTATTTGTTGAGGGGAAACGGTCGTCTGACTGCTCGAGATCTGCACGGATCGAGGTAAACGTGAGCTCCGAGACCAACTCGGGGAAGGTGGGTGTGAGACCCGGGTTGGTACTCCGACGCTCAAGTCAGGTTCGATGAAGAGGGTCGAAGTAATTGAGTGGTGACAAGAGTTAGGTGGGAAAACTTACCGTGCAATAAATGAGGAGGGACTATTTATACTGTGAGTAGAGAGAAGTTACCGCCTCGACGTGTTGGCGTGGGGAGCTGACAGGTGCCCCATTAAGACCGTGCATTAAATGCGTTGTCGGCCACTCTTTCCTGCTAGTGGAACAGTGCGCTGGCCGGTCGAGGGGTCTTGGTCGCCCGTAGCGGCCTGGAGGTCCGACTGTGGGTCGACGATCTACGCGGTAACTTATGTGGGGTAATTGGGTCTTCGAGCGCGATGGTCGAGAGGTAAGCTCCGATCGAATCGCGACCGGGACATGACCTTCGATCATACACGTGGAGCAAGGTGATTGGTCCAACTCGACAGCGGGTACGTGCCATGTCATACACCATGTCTTGGTAAATCTTGGCTTTATTTGTTTAATCATGTCTAAGGCTTTAAGCTGCTGGACTTAGCTGTAAAACTAATGCATTATGAGTGAGTATTCTAATTCTTTAAATCGAACTTACAGACATCTTTTCTAAGACATAGTCCTACCATAAAGGGTTGTTAATGCTTAAAGCACAATTCATTGTGAAAGCAATCTTTTGCTTCTTCCTTTAATGCATTTTACTATTAACAAAAACATCACATCGGTATGAACTTGACCACAAAGAATACTTGAAAGCTTCCCATTTAATAAATTTCAAAAAAAAAAGAAAATAATATACACACACTCAATTTTTTTAATATACTTACAAGATCGATTACAATGTAGTATACAACTAGACCAACTTAGCCTTCCAAATAATAAACAAACTCTCATATGAGACTGGAAAAAAGGAGATCCTTACTCCTCTTCTCCTCACCCTTGAAAAAAAAATTCAAGAAAATATAATTTAAGGAAAAAAAAAAAAAGACTTTGCTACTCCTAAGATGCCTACAAATCTAACTAAACTACACACACATACAGTCACCAGCCCTCTTCCCCAAAGAGGGACAACAACAGACACATTCCCACAAAAAAATTGTGTCCATGACTACCAACAAAATGACCAAGAAACCGAAAAATGAGCAATATAAACTCAAAATAATTACCACGAATCATTCATATTATCGCGCCGTCGCTTAAGTTCCTGACACGAAGCTCCACGCTGCGCAGATCACGGAGATGCTGCAGAATCTCCTGAAGAAGATCCATTCCTTTGTCACCTTTCTTTAGAGAACTGATGCAATGCTTGAGGAACTCTCTGTCAGCTTCTAGAGCTTGTAGCCTTTCGTAGAGATGATCAACTTCCTCTTCGATTTCAAGCTTCTTGTTCTCGACTTCAAGTTTCGATTCATAGGAGTCATGAACTCCGTTGCCAGTCTGAAACCCGTCCCCATTTTCGTCACAAATTGCATCGAAAAGTGGGAGAAGTGATTTTCCAGGAATCTTTTTATGATGCTTCTTCCCATTAGTCAAGAAGCCATTTGCATGACCATTTTCCTTGACATCATCAAAATGTGGTGCCACGCCATCATCGTCTAATGTAAGAAGCTTTTCTTCAAGAACCTTGAGCTGTTCGAGAATTGACAACCTCTCTTCCTCAAAATCTGCTAAAGATTCCTCCAAGTTGACAACGGCCTCGATCGGTGTATTCTGGTTATCATTCCCGAATTCCTGATTATCACCAAAATAACCTTCTTCCTCCTTAGCTTCCTGGTTCAGATCAATTGACATTCCATCACTTTCCTCACCATTACTACAAGAAACAGAAGCAGAAGAAAATCCGCTTCTGCTACTCCCATCCTTGCTTTTCCTCAATAGCCTCGTTTTTTCGTTCATTTCATAATCCAGCAACTTCTTCCTACACGCCTCCAACTCTCTCTCTAATTCCTGCTTCTCCTTCTCTCTCTTCACCATTAGCTCATTCAGAAGCTGCAGAGCTTCTTGATCGTATTCGGATTGTTCCTCCATCATTCTCTGATACTGTAAAGCTTCCATTTGCATGGCAGCTTTCTCTTCTTGGAGGCGGTTTATCATTGCCATCGTCTGATTGGCCGCCACAGCTGAAGCGCTTCTCTCCTCTTCCAATTCAGCATATAATGCATGAAGATTCTTCCGTTCGGATCTTAGGGCTGATTTCAACCGTTCGATCGTGACGACTCCATCACAGCCGTCCAACTCACTTGTAATACTTCCATCTAATGATTCTTCGGCCCCGGAATCCCGTCTTTCAAGCATTAGAAGCTTCTTATGTAGCTGATTGAGACTGTCTACTGATGTTGGTGTATCGGGAACCTTATCTTCTTCAATATCCAAATTGTTTGTCGTATGATCACTGTCCTGAACTGATATGGACTGTAATTCAGCCATCTCTTCCTCAACTTCGAGACCTGAGCAGAACAAATTTAAGAATTCGACTAACATGAACTAAGGTATTGCACTCTACAAGTTGTTTAATGTAAGGATTCCGAAATTTTACCATGATTGTAAAGATTGGCAGAACTTGTGGGAGGATCTTCGTGAACTTGCGAAACAGAATCTTGAATTTGTACCATTTCATCTGTTATATCCAAATCAGGGATTTCTGTTCCAATTGAGACATCTGCTTCGTTCTCGTTGTTTGGTTGAGCAACTTCTTCTTCACATGCTGCATTATCTACCATAATCCATACATATGACTTCAAATTTCTTGATGAGATAATAATAGTTAAACAAAGAAAGAGGAAAATAATAAAATTCATACCTATATGCACATCTTCATGCTGTTCTTGAGCATCAGCTACCTCCACTGAAGACCACCGGATCAGAGGGAAAGCTCTGAAATTTCCAAACTCTTCGCTCATCTGTTCGCCTTTTGCGTGGAAAACAAGAGAATTTTCATCCTCTTCCATTTCCATTGATTCAAGCATTGCATAGTTAGGTTCCTCATTGATATCAACATCAAGAAATATGCCCGTTTTTCCAGCTCTACCTCCGCTCTCCACATCAATTAATTCCTCTCGTTCTTTCACCTCAGCTTCAGAATTTGGAATTTCATGATCTTTACCGTCATGATCATTTCCAACTCTCTTATCATTTTCCACACTCTTCTGTTCTTCCTTCGAGTCGATTAATTCAATTGGAACCAATGTATGACCACTATAATCCAGAAAAAATTCCAGATGCTGATTGGAAGCTTCAATAACAGGAGATTCTTCTTCAACATATACTTGTACAGCCTTATCTACCATAATCAAAGTTGGGTTGTTATTCTCTGCCTCCAACACAACCTGCACCTGCTCAACTTCTCCTCCCTCAAACTCTTGCCACTCATTCTCATTTACAGAAACACAGCCATTTTCCATAATTTCATTTCCATTTACTTTTTCACAATTTCCATCCAATTCAATTACATTCTCATCTTTTAAACCCTTTTCACCAAAATCTGGTACTTCCTCAACAGAATCAAACCCTAGCATTATATCATGATTGTCATCATAATCTCCGGCCTCAGAAACTAAATTTTCTTTCTGGGCACATTCCAAAACATCCCCAGAAGATGTTTTAAGCAATATATAAGACGAATATTTACTATTGTTATAATCTAAGCTGACCCCACAACAAGAACAGTTCAAACTTACCTCACCATTCTCACCTAACTTCTCTTCACCATTCTGAAATTTCCCAAATCCTTTCATCAACGGAAACAACCCAGAATTTTTCAACGAAAACCCATGAACCTCCGGCCTCGAGGACAAGCAATCCTCACAGAGTTCACGAGATTCAACCAATTTCCGATGACTCGAACAGTAACCAAGTCTGGATACCTCCTTGGCGTGAAGCTCACAGAAAAGATCCCTGTCCACGTTCCCGTTCCGTCTCGAAGGATCAAAGATATGATCGATTCTCGCACACCACGGACACGGAGGCTTCAGCCCGAAAAACTCAGCAAACTTCAAGATCAGATAGGAAAACAGGGAATTTAAGAGGAGGAGGACTATCAAAATCCATTCCAGAACCGCGTAAATGAGAAGAAGCGTGATTTTGTTGGTGTTCCTGTGCAGCATGGTTGCAAATCTGTTGGCAGCCATGTTACTACTACCTTTTCTGGAAAGCTTAGTTTCTGTGTGTATTTATGTACCGGTGGTGATGAACAGAGACGGAAGTGATGAATATATATTCGCCAAGAATTCAGACAATGAAAGAAGCAAGAATCTGTGAAATGTTGAGAGAGAGAGAGAGAGGAGGGAGAATTGGAAGGAGCAATGGAGGAAGAGTGGTTTTATTAATTTAATTAATTAATTAGTTTAGTATATAAAATGGGCGGTTTGAACAATAGACAACCAAAGAAGACTTGGTGCTTTAGAAAAGAAGCAAAAGAATTAAGTGAGAGGATTAAAGAATGTTCTTAAAGCAATGGAGCCTCAACACTTTTGACAATATTGCATTAGATTTTTTTTTGTTTGAACTTTTTTGAAATTTTTATGTTATATTTGATTAATAGGGATGGTGAAATTCAACTTGTAACTATTTTGTGTGATTTTGATATGAATATGTAGAATATATCCGACCTTAGTTATATCGTATTTCAATATTTTTTTTAACTATCAAGTGGTGTATCTTAGGGAATTTGAGTTTAATTTGACCCTACTCGATTCAATCTATAAAAATGAGCTATGAAATCAATATATATATATATATATATATATATATATGTGTGTGTATGCGCGTGTATTTTTGTTAATTTTTGCCAATTCACAATAAACAAAAAAATAGAAAGAAATACATTACAAAAAGAGAAATTGTGTCATTTATTTATTTATTTATTTGGTAAGAAGAAATTATGTCATTTACTCAATGGTTAATTTGTTGAAAGTTGAAACTGTATTTCTTTAATTTTACTTATTATGAGACTAATTTTGTAATTTATATTTTAATTAGAAATGCAATTTGGGCTTGCGATAATTATGATTTTGCTGTTAATTTTGTTTTAGTAAATTTAATTGAATAAACTTTTGAAGTCCATTGGGTATATATATGGTCTTTGTTTTCCTATTTTGGAGCCACCAAAAATTATACGATAATATAAATTTCATGTTGTGATACTTCTAACGTTCTAATTCTTGAAAATCCATTCATAATTTAATCCCCTAATCGATTATTCAATCTACACGCTCTCCTCCATAATCTTTAGTTATTTTAATTCAAAATGTAGCATTTTTTTGTTTTTTCTCCCAAATGATTAAATTATTAATAAAATTTAAAGAAAAAAAGGAAAAAGAATATTTGGCAACTAATTATTGAAGTTGGCAATGAGAGCTCCCCCTAACCCCATGGGTGGTGGTGTCAACTTTGGATCCAAAACACCTTTTACTTTGCCAAAACCAAAACCCTGCCCATTTTCTCCATGGGCATCAAATTAGATGGGGCCCACATCTAAGAAAATGGGTTGATGGGCCCACCCAAAAGCAGGATGTGGGGCCACTTAAGGGTGCAAGATGCTGGACCTCATCATAGGTGTCTATCTTTTCTTTTTTATGTTTGGTCAATAATCAAATATGTGCCATTTTCTCTTTTAAAATTTTCAGCATTACTTTGCAACTAATTGGAATTCTAAATTGAAATTTTTTTTTTTTAAAAGGGCAAATTACATTTTTGGTCCATAGAATTAGGTGTTTTGCAATTTTAGTCCTATTTCTTTGAAATTAGACACTTTTAGTCTCATTAGTTTCAAAAAGTTACAATTCTGGTCCCATCTATCAAATAATGGTCCAAAAATGTATTTTTTCCGTTAAGTGCAATTTTATTTTTTTTTTTGGGGTTGGGGGGGGGGGGGGGGAGGTTACTATTCATTAAGTTATTTTTTGTTGGGGTTTTACTTATTAATACCTCATTTTAGCATCCTGAATTAACTTAGAAGAATAACTCTGAATCACTCTCTTTAAGATAATGTGGTGCTAAAATGAGGTATTAATAAGCAAACTTCCTCAAAAACAACCTTATGAACAATAATTTTTTTCCCAAATTGCACTTGATGGCAAAAAAATACATTTTCCACCGATTATTTAACGGATGAGACCAAAATTGCAACTTTTTGAAACTAATGGGACTAAAAATGTCTAATTTCAAAGAAATTGGACTAAAATTGCAAAAGGCCTAATTCTATTGGACCAAAAATATAATTTGCTCAAAACTCAAATCGTCACAAACGCTTGAACTCAGGCCATTACTTTGAAGAGAGAACTCTTTAACCACTTGAAGTGATTCGTGATGACGAATTCTAATTTTACATCATTCTCTACTTAATCCTTTTCAAGTACTTCTTAATTTGATGGGCTAATCTTTTTTTTTTTCACCCCAAACTTTGGGGTGTTTTGCACTTTAGTATCCAGCCTTGAAATTTAATACTTTAGTACCCAACCTTTGAATTTTGTTACAATTAAGTGTCCAATTTCAGATTCAGCCACTAAGAAAATGACACGTGTTTTGCACTTATTGATTAGATTTAAAATTGGGCACTTAAGTGAAATAAAATTCAAAGGTTGGGTTCGAATTCTTAAATTTCAAAAATTGGATATTAAAATGCAAAAGATCTCAAAGATTGAGGTGAAAAAAAAAAAATTAACCCTAGTTTGATTGTGTATCAGTTCACATGATCTATCCTTTTCTCTTAATCCAATTTTATATGAGCAAATCATGCATCTCAAGGTATATAAAATGGAAGTGGTACATCTAATTTGAAACCTAATGACATTATTAAGGTGCTCGTGAAAAATTTTAGAATAGATTTTTGGATACTTGTTAAGGAGGTTCAGTTTGTTTTCAGTTGAAACTCGATCACTTGGACATCTTAACATGAATTGGTAAAACAGAAAATTGAACATATTGCAGTTGTGCACTAAGACAAACAAATTGCTTAGCGATAAGTATTTGTACTTGTGAACATGTAGGTCACAAGTTCGAGTTTTATTAAGAGTAGTCGGGGAATGAACATCGATCATCTTTTAATAAATAAAAAAAAAAAAAGAAAATTACACTGATGAGCACTCTGAAATAGTACTTATATCATAGTTATAGTTCCAAGTTTGCATTGATCCTCTCTTAATTATAACTTTTATACTTTAATGCTTAAATATCCTCATTTGAAGCTCCAAAAGTTAAAAGAACTGTACAGCTCACCCCTCGCATTCGCATTGCTGTTCCAACCTTTTGCACTACACAAAATCATTCACTTCTTAGGATATTCTTAAAATTAAATAAAATAAAAGGAAAAAACAACATTTTCTTGTCTTCAAGAACATTATCAATTGGAATTTGAAAGAAGATAAATCATAATTAAATGCATCCTTGGTCCCAAATTTTCATAATACGTTAGTGTTCTAGGTAGGCATATTTTTAAAAATATTAATTTTTTTTGTATGCCAATATTTTTCCCATAAAAAATTTATTAAAATAATATATTTTATTATATCGATATCATGTTGCGTTTATAACATTATATTTATGTCCGAACGTTATATTCAGAGAGAAAGCTCGTGAAAAATGTAGTTTTCCGGTTTGGGATAATAGGTAATATTTCAAAATTACCACTTGGGACTTCGGCAAAATTAACACTTGGTATTAAGTTATATCATTGTTTGTTGTTGGTGTTAAGTGTTAACGGAATGGAAGCCACCTTTATCAGTTCCATTGCAATGTCATGGATTTTACGGTCGCTATAAAATCTCGGTGATCCTTTAAAAAAAAATTTGAAGAAAGTCGAGAATAATCTCTTTCTTCATACGCTAAAAACCTCGGAAATTTTTTATCCTCATATGAATCATTTTTACACAAATTATCATTTAATTACGCAAAACTTTATTTTTACCAGATGTTTGATTTGTACGATTGATTCTGAATAGCTTTCATACATCCTAAAGTACAGGGGGAAAAAGGCCTTTCAGGGACCACTGTGTTAAATTTGTCATGACAGATTAAAACTATTTTTCCAGCTTTTACAGCGGAATTAATTTAAATAAAGTAATAAACTGACAGCTAACTAATTAATTAATTAATTACTATATAGAATCTCATTAAAAAGGTGAAAACTGATCTGATTCCTAACGATGATGTATTGCTTCCACAAAGCCTAAATGGCTGCCAACATAAAGGCTATGAAATATATTATTTTTTGTATTTCTGAATTTTCCATGAATTAATTAATTTATTTTTTAAAAGAAATGTAATGAGTATGAATGTATGATCAATGATGCAGGTGCAAAAGCATAAGAGATACTTACCAACTTTAATGAATAAATTAATGATTGCTAAATAGGAAGCGTGACATTGATTTTAAATATTAACCTAATGTTTGGTCTGACCGACTAGATTAGGATGAATGAATTTTACTTCATTCTCTAAAAGGTTAAAAATTCAAAAATTCAAAACTTACTTGTTAGAAGAGAATTTTGGAGAGTGTCTCTCTTTTTTTTTTTTGTCTAAATAATATTTAGAAGAGCTTTATTTACTTATTGCTCAATATTGGTGTCTTAGTTATTATTTTTTTTGTTTTTGATAAAAAGAGTAATAATTTTAAATATGTGTTTATATTAAGCTATGGGTCCAAGTAATAACTATTTTGATCTATTAATGTTTTCTTTTTTCATTTTTATTTATCTATTTATAGTTTCTTTTTTTTTTTATTCGCTCTCTTTTATTACGTTATTTTCTATTCTTTTCTTATATTTATTTATTTTATCACTCCAATAATATTCTTTTGATCTATCTTTTCTCTCTACCACTATTTCTTTTTCCCTAAGATAGTATTTTAATAAATTTAAATATTAGGATTTTATTATTTGCACACACGATGTATACTTAGAATTAGAGCTATATGCCCCCACAACCCTGTGTTTTTCAAAAAGAGCTAAAAAAACCCTGTAAAAAAAAATTAGTAAAATAAACTCTGTATTTTTTATTTTTTGCAAACCGCCCCTTTACACCATTTAGTCAAAGAACCGACGTGTTTTGTCAAAATTGCCCTTCTTTCATTACAATACATTCTTAAAGAACTATATGCACCCACAACCCTGTGTTTTATGAAATGAGCCAAAAAAACCCTGTAAAAAATTAAATAGTCCAAAAATTATAATATATATATATATGTATATATATGCAATAAATAAAATATTAATTGTATATATATATAATTATAATTAGTGTACAATACATATATATTTTCATTATAATATTATATATATATTTTTTATAAGATTTTTAATAAATATATATTATAATTTATATATTTATATACATTATATATATGCATATTAGATATTATTTATATGTATTGTAAAATAATTATAATTATATATATATATGTATATTCAATAAATTTATAAATAATATTTAATACGTATAGTACATTAGTAATTTTATACATATAAATGTATATATATAATATATTATATAATACATACATATATATACATATAAAAGAAATTTCAAAAAAAAAAAAAAAGTTGATAGGATTTCTTCCGCCGGCGAAATTTCAAAATCGCGCCTCAAGGTTTTTTCTGCAAAAATTTGAAAATATAGGGTTTTATATGATAATTTTTTTTTTCACGGGGTCTTTTTTTATCATTTCACATGACACAAGGAGTTTCCTTGCAAAAAACCCAAATATAATGTTGGGGTAAATTTATCATTTTACGCGACAAAGTAAAGAAAAATCCAATATCACACGCAGTAAACGCGCGTGTGATTCAAAAACGCGTCTCATGGTTTTTTCTGCAAAAATTTGAAAACATAGGGTTTTATATGAAAATTTATTTTTCACGAGGTCTTTTTTGATCATTTCACATGACACAAGGGGTTTCCTTGCAAAAAAACCCTTAGAATTACTAGTGTAAATTAAGTTTTGGCCTCCCAAATTGGACCAGCATGCCAAGTGTGACCAAAAACAGGATAATTGTTTAAAGGGGGTCGGCACCCCCGACCCACCGGCCACCACCGCCGACGGGAGAACTTCATCATGCCTTTTAGGTGTTATTTGACCATACATGTCATTAAAAAAAAAAAACTATTAAACTAATATTTTCAACCTTAATTATGAGATATATGAAAAGACAATTATTAATTAATGAAGTTACTCTTAGAAACGTCGATGAATATCTTAACAGAAGATGGTAGGGGCCTATTGCTCACTTTAAATAGCTTTATCTTTCCAATTTACAACATTATTATTGAAGTCATAAACAGCATCAACTGCGGAAAAAAATGGAATTAAATATGAACCATATTGTTGTAAGTTAAAAAATCCATAAGTTTGGGGAAGATTTTTTGTATTGATTGGTTGTAATTGTAAATACAATGTCCAAGAGATAATATTAGATACTGTACAATAACTAACTAACTAAAGAATATCAACTATCGGATATACAATAATCCCTAAATAATAGTATCTTTCTTAACACTCCCCTTCAAGTCGAGTGTCGGGGTCTCCAATGCTCAACTTGCTCAAGATTTCACTAAAGATCCTTCCATTCACGACTTTTGTCAGGATATCTGCCAATTGATTCTCGGATCGTACAAATGGAATGTCAATAACCCCGTTCCTCCAACTTTTCTTTAATAAAGTGTTTGTCCACTTCTAAATGTTTCGTGCAATCGTCTTGTACTGGGTTCTCTGATATGCTGATGGCAACCCGACTATTACACCTCAACTTATAGGCTCCTGCTGAAGGGAATGCAATCTCAGCGAGCAACTTCCTTAGCCATAAGACCTCGGTCACTCCTCGTGCAATACCCAAAAATTCTGTCTCTGCACTGGAAAGTGCTACCACTTTCTGCCTTTTGCTCCTCCTGTAACACCCCGTTCATTCGTCCGTACAGGTACGTACCATGTGGGGGTTTAATTTTCGTAATTGCATTTATTTTTCCTACATTAATTGTTTATATATTGATATATGCTCATTTATTTGATATTTATATGAATTATATGAAATTACTTGGAACTAATTGATTTAAATGTCATAAAAATGCCTAAATGTTTTTATTATTTGAAATCTTGTAATATTTGAATTTTCATGACATGTATTTAATTTTCTAGTATGCTAATTTCTTGAATTATGTGAATCTAACTGAATTATATTTAATTTGGATTTAATTGCATGAGTTTTAATATTTGAGGACTTAATGGAAAATAGGCTTTGGGCCTATTTGACACTTTTTGAAAGTTTAGGGACCTATTTGAAAATAGGACCCATTGAACTTTTTTAATTTGTATCTTGAGTTACGGAACTCGGATTCAAGATCCATCTGCGGCGATGAACTCGTTTCGACGCTCTGGACCCTATGGAATTAACCTCGTAATTTTTCGATGCCGTTTGAACCTCCGATGAAGCCATTTTCAGCCCATTTTTACCAAAATTCAAGAGATGGCCCCACCTTGACTTATGGAACTGATCTCAGCCTCATTTTGTACCATTTCTCCCTCATTTCTTCCTTATTTTCATGAGATCCAGCAGCTTTGGAGACAAGGAAGGAAACTCCACTATTCATCATCTTCAACCATCATTTTTGCTCAAGATCCCTTAGCTCCTTTCGATCTTCAACAATCCGAGGTAAGATCCGTGTTCCTTGTGATTTATGCTTCAAAAAATGCTCCTTGTTGTGTCTTGAATTCAAGGTTTCATGCATGAAAAGATTAGATGGGTGAATAGTTAGGTTTTCATTCAAATTTTGAATACATGCTCTTATGTGTTTATCTTGACTTCTAAGCTAGAGAGTGAGTTCATTTATGCTTTTATATATTGTTTCTTTGCATTAAATACATGGTTGTTGAGTATGTTAACTTCTACCATTAAAACACTTGAGTTTATGAATGAAAATTGGGGATTTTGGCATAAATATGAACTGCTGTCATGACTTCATGTTGAACGTGACTGTGCTGTTGATTTTTGGGAGATTTTGCATGAATTTGGCGCATGAAATGCATGGAAAATGATTGGAACTCATGGTGCCCTGTTATATGATGATGTTGCCCTGTTTTCATGTATTTTTCAACATCATTAGAATGGTTTTGAGCATGAAAATAGCTGCTGTCATAACCTTGCTGCTGCTGCGTCGTTGTTGTGATTCGGGTGCGATTTCGCATGAATTCTTGCATGATTTGAAGCCTAAATTTCATGTATATTACCATCCCCGTGTTAAGAAAGGAAACATAAAATTAGGGATTTCATATCATAGTTGACTTTCCTTAATTATGTAATTACTCATTGTATATATTGTATAATGTCTCTTGTGTATTGTAAGCAGCAATTACAGTATTACAGAATTCAATACAGAAAATTCCCAAAACCCTAATGGCCTCTTTTACGTTTAACATGGTATCAGAGCGGGAGACGATCCTATAACGGATCAGATCCTTGCTCATCATCTACCTTTACCTTCTCACAACCATGAACGAAAACAGCAGCTCAACCAGTTCCGGCATGGAATCGCAACAGCCAGTCGATTCCCTAGCCTCTCAGTTATCCAACCTACTCAGAAATCTGCAGCCAACCCAAACTCAGCCAAATCAGCCACCAATATCCCAAACAGTTTCAATAGACATCAAATTGAATGAATTTAACTATTCCTTATGGTCTCGACTAATACGAATGGAAATCGGGGGAAGGGGGAGATTGAGTCACCTTACCGGAGTACCACCACCGCCACAGGCGGCAGACCCAACTTACACACAGTGGGAGCAATCAGATCTGGTAGTTTGCACATGGATTCTCAGAAATATGGAACCAAGTTTAGTGGCCAACTACGCTGAGTACCCCACGGCTAAATCCTTGTGGGATGGATTGCAAGCAACCTACGGCCATGGGGGAGACAGCCTCCAAATCTACGACCTCACGGTCCGAGCACATAGTATGAAACAGGGTGGAGATACCATTGAACAATTCTACAGTAACTTTCAGCGGATTTGGAGGGAAATCGAACTTAGACAACCAAATCCGATGTCCTGTGAAGGGGACATCACAGTTTTCAACCGCCTCAGATCCGAAAGCCGGCTTTTTCAGTTTCTCGCCGGGGTAGACGATCGGTATGACACAGAACGGAGAGAGCTCTTGAAAGAGAACCCCCTCCCAACCGTGGAGAAGGCCTACTCCACCATCCGACGAGAATCGGCGCGACGAGAAATTATGGGCACAGATCGGTCATCATCGGCGGGTCTAACAGGGGTTGGGACAGGGCTCACTGTAAAGAACCAACCGCAGAGAGGGTACGGGCTGAACCCACCGACGGCGGACTCAACCAGATCAAGGCCGAAATTGCCGCCGCCACCACGGCGGAACCCCCAGACCGGCGGACCCTCTGGCGACGGAGATCGCGCCTCCCTGAAGTGTGACAAGTGTGGCCGTGTGGGACATAAAAGGGAAGCCTGCTTCGAGATCATTGGCTTTCCCGAGTGGTGGCGTAGCCGGCGTCGCGATGGGGTCGCGGCGGGCTACGGCGGAGCACACATGGTGACAGGTGGTCACGGCGGCGCGGAGTCTGAGATCGCGATGGGGGGGGCGGTGCAGCCAGGCGGGGCCACCGCAGGGCTGGCGACGCAAGCAGCCGGGACCACCGCAGGGATGGCGGCGATGGTCAGAGTAAATCTTGGCCAAAGGCGAGGTGGAGCAGAGAGAGAGATGGCGGGACATACGGACCAGAGAGGGAAAGAAATGACGGCTGGAGATGAAAGGCTCCCCTCACAATCTCAATTAGGTATTTGGGGTGATTTGGTGAAATACCCAAACACCCCCCCCCACGTGCCCCACTCCTTGTCAGCCTTTTCTATTTAATTCTTGTAATATGTTGAATATGGGTACAGTAGGTGATCTAAATTGTCAGGAGAATTGTAATAATGTTAGTACCAAAGTTGAACAGGGTAATACAGGCATGGCCCTTCATACTACATCAGGGGGAATTAACAGAAATTCCCGGTGGCTCTTTGACTGTGGGGCCACCGATACTATGACATATGATCCGGCAGATTTTTCTAGTAGCGTGACTCCTAGCAAAGATTCCATACAAAATGCTATTGGTGGTTTCTCCTCGATTCTTGGATCGGGGACTATAGATATCTGTCCCACTGTGAAATTAAATAATTGCCTTTATGTTCCTGATCTGTCTTGCAAGTTACTGTCCATAAGTCATGTGACAAGGGAGTTGAATTGTATGGTTCTGATATACCCTAAATTTTGCTTGCTGCAGGATATTCAGTCGGGGAGAGTGATTGGGCGTGGTACTGAAGAAAATGGACTGTACTATGTGGACGAGGTAGCTCAACACGGAACTGCAGCGCTTGCTCATGGGACAGTAGAACGTCAACAGTGGTTATGGCATAGACGGTTGGGGCATCCATCTTTAGGGTATTTACAGTCTTTATTTCCTACTCTTTTTTCGCAACGTAGTCAGTTGTCTTGCGAAACTTGTATTCTTTCCAAAAGTCACAGACAGTCATTTCCTAGTTCATACTCTAGAGCTAAAGATATTTTCTCGTTAATTCATTCTGATGTGTGGGGTCCAGCCCCAGATACTGGTGATCATGGTTTTCGGTATTTTGTTTTGTTTATTGTTGATTGTTCAAGGATGGTTTGGATTTACTTTCTAAAAAACAAGTCAGATGTCCCACTAAAATTCATGGAATTCTTTACAATGGTACAAACACAGTTTAAGTCTACCATTCAGATTTTGAGGTCGGATAACGGGGGGGAGTTTGTCAACTCAACACTAAACCAGTTTTTTAGGGAACATGGGATAATCCACCAAACCACTTGCCCTCGTACCCCACAACAGAATGGAGTGGCTGAACGTAAGAACCGTCAACTCCTTGAGATGACGAGGGCCCTCATGCTTGAGTCCCACTGCCCGAAACATCTTTGGCCCGAAGTTCTAGCCACTTCAGTATACCTCACAAACCGCCTTCCTACTAAGGCCCTCAATCTTGAAACACCCTTACAACACCTGGGTAGCAGAGTCAGTATCCCGTCTCAGTTAGCTCTTCCTCCCCGGGTCTTTGGGTGTTCGGTCTTCGTTCACATTCCTAAGTCTGATAGGACTAAACTTGAACCTTGTTCCCTTAAGTGTGTCTTCGTCGGATATAGGGTTCATCAGAAAGGATACCGGTGTTACCATCCTACAACTCGTAGGCTCTTTGTGACCATGGACTGCGACTTCCTCGAAACTGAGTACTTTTTCACCGATCCTAGTGGTCAGGGGGAGAGTCAGCCTCGGCAGATAGACCCACTAGGATGGATATCACCACGTTGGCCCGATACAGTCCCAACAGAGCAGGTAGGCGGAACCACCGAGCAGACCCGACACACAGTACAGTCACCACCTGTTCCTGCCAACCCAATCACTCGGACTGATATCCCTGAGGTATGTGAGTATGGTTCCGTTAATGATAGTATATCCTCTGAAACTTTTGAAGCTCACCATACAGGTCAGGAAGATGATGCAGTACAGGGGGAGTTAGAGACGAGCTCAGGGCAGGAAAACAGATACGTGCTACCTCCAAGGGTTAATAGGGGAATACCCCCAAAGCGGTATGAGCCAGAACATATGAGCAGGACACACAAGTATCCCATAGCTGAGTTAGCAAAGAGAAACCTGTCTAAGCAAGCGCGTGTGTATGCTGCCTCAGTTTACTCTACCCAGGTCCCTTCCAGAGTAGAGGAGGCACTTGCTGATGAAAAGTGGGTACAGGCTATGGAAACTGAGATGGAGGCCTTGGAAAAGAACGGCACTTGGGAGAAATGTGAGCTTCCCAGTGGAAAGAAAGTGGTTGGTTGCAGGTGGGTGTTTACCATAAAACACCGGGCAGATGGGAGTATTGAAAGGTATAAGGCCAGGTTAGTGGCGAAGGGGTATACTCAGACGTACGGTATTGACTATTCAGAGACTTTTTCTCCAGTCGCCAAGATTGATACGATCAGAGTTTTGTTCTCAGTTGCAGCCAATAGGGATTGGCCCCTTTACCAGTTTGATGTTAAGAATGCGTTCCTACACGGAGATCTCAGAGAAGAAGTGTATATGGAACCCCCACAGGGGTTCACTCAGGGTTTCAGACAAGAGCAGGTATGCCAGTTGAAGAAAGCGTTGTATGGCCTGAAGCAATCACCTAGAGCGTGGTTTGGGAGGTTTTCAGTGGCAATGAGGAAGTATGGCTACAGTCAGAGCAACTCAGACCATACACTGTTCTTCAAAAGGAGAAATGGACTAGTAACATGTCTTATCATATATGTGGATGACATGATCATCACGGGAGATGATTCTGAGGAGATTGTACGTCTCCGGGGTAACTTGTTTGAGGAATTTGAGATGAAGGATTTGGGGGAGCTGAAGTATTTTCTTGGGATTGAAGTACTGAGGTCAAAGCAGGGTATCTTCATATCACAGCGGAAGTTTGTGCTTGATCTCCTAGCAGAGGTTGGACTTTTGGATTGCAAACCAGCAGATACCCCTATGGTTGCTAATCACGGACTCAGGATAGTGAAAGGGGCAGAAGAGACGGATAAAGGACAGTATCAGAGACTAGTTGGGAAGCTGATCTACTTGGCACACACTCGGCCTGATGTAGCATATGCTGTAGGAGTTCTGAGTCAGTTCATGCATCGACCTCAGAGAGACCATATGGATGCTGCCATCAGGGTATGTAGGTATCTGAAAGGCAGTCCGGGAAGGGGAGTTTTGTATCAAAGACATGGACACCTAAATATTGATGCTTATACCGATGCAGATTGGGCGGGCAATCCAATGGATAGGCGATCAACGTCCGGGTATTTTACACTAGTTGGAGGGAACTTAGTGACTTGGAAGAGCAAAAAGCAGAAGGTAGTAGCGTTGTCTAGTGCAGAAGCAGAGTTTCGTGGGATTGCACGAGGAGTAACTGAGGTGCTCTGGCTTAGGAAACTGTTAGAGGAAATTGGGCTGCTTACGGGAGGAGTGTGCAAATTAAGATGTGATAATCGGGCAGCCATCAGTATATCAGAGAATCCGGTCCAGCATGATCGGACCAAACATGTTGAGGTGGACAGACACTTTATAAAAGAGAAGCTGGAAGAAGGAGTGATCGATCTTCCATTTGTACGTTCTGAGGATCAGTTGGCGGACATTCTGACAAAAACAGTTAATGGGAGGATATTCAGTGAAGTCTTGAGCAAGTTGAGCATCGGGGACCCGACACTCGACTTGAGGGGGAGTGTTAAGAAAGGAAACATAAAATTAGGGATTTCATATCATAGTTGACTTTCCTTAATTATGTAATTACTCATTGTATATATTGTATAATGTCTCTTGTGTATTGTAAGCAGCAATTACAGTATTACAGAATTCAATACAGAAAATTCCCAAAACCCTAATGGCCTCTTTTACGTTTAACACCCCGTTCCTTGGTCATGTAGCTTGCATTTAACCTTCATTTTGTTGCTAATTGGCTGAGTTTTATGCTAGAAAATGGACTGCATACCTGTTGCATTTTTGCTGTCAATTTTGTGGCGTTTTGAGCATGGTTTTGTGCATGGAATGGCTTGAATTTTTGCATGATCTTGGCCTAAAGTTGCTGCTGTTCGTGCCCCTAATTTTTCCCCCATGTAGCAGCCCTGCTGCTGCTCTTTTTCCTTCTGTAACAATTTTCCCCAGCCGGGTACTTTTGTGTATAAATCCTTCCCCGGGCGGGGAGCCTGCTATCGAACTACTGGTGCTACTGCCTACTTGTTTTGCATGTCTATGTATTTGTTTTGTTGGTGTGTGCATGCATGTGTATGTGTACGTGGCTGCATGAACATTTTATTTTGCAGCTACACTTCATTAATTTTATGCATGCATGAAATTGTGCTTGTGCAGGTGTACGTGGTACAATGTGTATATATATGTGTATTATATAGGTGTATCATATATGTATTATATATGTAACGTGTGCATGTAATATGTATATATAATATATATATTAGTTGATGCATGTATACAGGGACGACGCTACCTTTGCTTAAGTGGGGTCACTTGACCCCACTCAAAATTTTGTTTCAATTATTTGTATATATATTTCATAGGTAATATTTTTTTTATATATCAAATTATAATTATTTGACCCCACAATAAAATAAGTAAATTCTAATTGACCCCTAAAATAAATAAATGAATTTTGGAAGTGTTTACAAACTCTAAAAATAAATACTCATAATAAGCACTAGATTATTTTGTTTCTATAATTAAATGGAATTCTGTTTAGAAAATATTATCCTCATTAATATATTAATATTCCTAAATTACTTTTTATATTTAAATAGAAGTCTAATGTATAGTTATTTCTTCTATTTTCAGTTAAAAGTTCGCCAAAAAAATTTAATTACTGGGTAAATCTTTTTTTTTTTAATTTGTTAATTACTTAATTCTTATGAATTTGTCTATTTTTAAGTCATTTTATTTCTTTTTTCTATCATTATCCATTTTTCACATAAATTTTATTTATTATACATAATTATTGCAAATATTTTTTAAACTATTTTCTTATATTAATATATTGTTTAAATCATATTAAATTATCCAAAATAATTTTTAAAAAAGAGAGATAAATTAATAATTTTATAAAAACAAAAAAGTGATTTTTAACTTTTCTATACAGATACTCCACTAATTTTTCTATTTTTCACTTTTTTTCCGCAAACATTCAAAGCTTTTACTATTGCAAAATTTCACAACTTCAACTTCTATTTTAACTTCTAATTATGAAGTAAAATTTGCAACCACCAATTTTATCATTTTTGATAGATTAATCCATAAATTAGTATTTTTTTATATTTTACTTATTAGTTCATATATATATTATCTACCTCGTCCTATATTATAAAAAGTAGTCTATCTATTTGAATATTTTATAAATATTTTTAATTTGTATAAAAATTTAAACATAAAATTATAAAAATTTATTAGGTGATATCCTAAAAGATAATTTATGACCCCAGTGATCAACAATCCTGGAGTCGCCACTGCATGTATATATATTATCTTATTGTGTGCATGTGTGTGCGCATAATTATATAGTATGCTATTAATATTAATTTTGTTTGTTATTCATTTATAATGTTAAATTATTATATGATATGCTATAAATCTTGATTAATTATGAATTATTTATAATGTTAATTTTGTGGTATGACATGTTATAAGTCTTGTTTTGATTTTAGGAAATTATTTAAATTGAGATATACGTATTACAACTTGAATGACTTAAGTGTTGCATTCTTACATCGCATATGCATAAGTTACATATATTCGCATTGCCGTGCGTCTATTTGGTACATGATTGAGTATAAGTCTCGGGTTTTGTGTTCGTTTGTCACAGGGAAGGTCCCCGTTGTGGGTGTTGAGGCCAAGTTTTAGGTTGTGGTGGTCGGCACACTCTTATCTTTTGTTTTGTGCATAAGGTGAGGTTTAGGATATTTTCTTTTAGTTAAACGACCTATAACCCCTACATGCTCTTATTTCTAGCCCGCATGCGATTACATATTATATATATAGTTAAATAGGTGCTAAGTATGATATGTTATGATCTTGTGAACACCTTTAGATTTTGAAAGTATGTATACGGGCGTATATAAGCTGAGTTTTGAAACCCTTATGATATGATATGATATGTTATGATATGATAAGCTATGTTATAATATGTAAGCGAGTTAAGCCATGAAAGATTGGCATATGTATGTTATGTTCCATATGTTTGGGCCCCGGAGCTATGAGCAAGGACACCTGGGACGGTATCGGGCCGTCGGGATCATCACTCCGTAGCATAGTTCCATATGATCCGAAGTGTCACGCGCGATCCTAGGAGTTCGGGGAAGGCGTACTCTTCGAGCTCGCGGTGTAAAAACCGGGAAAGACTCGCAGTGGGATCGCTACCCCTCGAGGTTATGTATGTATGGATAGTTAGGGTTTACGTAGCCCTTCTATCTCGGGGTATCGTTGGATTGTATATGTGATTTCGATTTTTCTTATGTTAATATGGGAGGTAAGGTTGGAAGCTCATTACTCGCTCGAGCATTATGATTTATGTCTTGGAATTGTGAAACGGGGATAGTTTTATGAAATGATTTCGACTAAGTATAAGTATATGTATTAGTTTTCTTTTGAAAATGCTTTGGTATGCAAAATCAATTCCCGGTTCATGATACCTCCTTTTGATATATGCTTGGCTCTATTATGTATAGTGTGTGGGTGTGCGTTAGCCCCCTCGCTCAGTCGGTGGACTGACCCCTCTCTTATCTTTTCAGGTTACAGGTTCTTTGAGCTTGTGCTCGGCGGGGAAGTGCGTCAGTCGGGTCACACTTGGTCGTATATGTCGAGATAGATTGCATTTGGTCTCACATGCATATCTTGTGTTTTGTACCCTTGGGACTTATGTTTGGGATTTATGAAATTTGAATATTGTACATATATTTGATCTCTTGGCTTTAGTTTGAATATTTGGTGATATTGCTTCCGCTATCCTATTGTTTGATTGGTATTTGTTTTATTTTCGTGCACTCTGAGTCGATGTTAGCTCCGCCCAGCCTAGTGGGTTTGTTGGTCTCCCGTTCGCTATGACTTGGACTTGAGTACGGATTATCCATTTCGTATTCGGGTTCGGGTCGTAGTGTGGGGGATATGGTGTCCTACGTGCGGGGTGCTACACCTCTAAGTTACCAAACTCCCTCAAACTAGTGTAAAGTACCCAGAGGTTGATCTTCTGTCCACCGGGTTCCAAGCCCAATCTGCACCGGTATATGCTTCGATGTCTAGATGTCCACGTTTCTGAAATAGGACACCTCTCCCTGGATGCCCTTTCAGGTATTGACACACCCTAATTGTTGCATCCATATGTTCCTTTTGGGGCCGATGCATAAAGTAACTCAGAAACCCTATTGCATAGGCTACGTCTGGCCGGGTATGAGACAGGTAGATCAATTTCCCCACCAACCGTTGGTACTGACCCGTATCAGCTTATTCTTCCCCTTCTACTAACTACAATCCATGATTGACAACTATCGGAGTGTCATCTGGTTAACACTCAGGAAGTCCAATCTCAGCCAGAAGATCAAGAACGAACTTCCATTGTGAGATGAAAATGCCCCGTCTAGGCCTCAATATCTCTATCCCTAAGTAGTACTTCAGCTCTCCTAAGTCCATCTCGAAATTCTCGAAACAAATTTTCCCTTAGTTGGGAAATCACATTTGTGTCATCCCCTGTGATAATCATATTGTCCACATACATAATGAGATAATTGACTAACCCGTCTCTTCTCTGAAGGAAGAGTGTGTGATCTGAGTTGCTCTATTGATAGTCATACTTCTTCATGGCACTAGTAAATCTCCTAAACCAGGCTCGGGGTGACTGCTTCAACCCATACAAAACTTTCTTCAGTTTGCACACTTCCCTGTTTCTGAATCCACTTGTAAACCCTGGAGGGGGTTTCATATAAACTTCCTCCTTAAGATCTTTATGTAGAAAAGCATACTTGATATCAAACTGGTGCAACTTCCAGTCTCGGTTGGCTGCCACCAAAAACAACACTCTGATCGTGTCAATCTTCGCTACTATAGAGAAGATCTCTGAGTAGTTAATACCATAGGTCTGTGTACTAACCTTGCTTTATACCTCTCAATGCTCCGATTTTCTTGGTGTTTTAAGGTGAAAACCCAACGCTACCCTACTACATTTTTTTCCTGGAGGAAGTATGCATTTTCCCCACGTTCCATTCTTCTCTAGTGCCTTCATCTCGGTTTCCACAGCATGAACCCATTTCTCATCTGTGAGTGTCTCTTCCACTTTACTCGGGATAGTGGTAGAGTAAACAGAAGTAGCGTATGCACGGTCCAGCTAAGACAAGTTTCCTCTAGCTAAGTTAGCTATCGGATACTTAGGTGCCCTCCCCACATGTTCTGGTCCATATCTTTTCAGTGGTACCCCCCGATTAGCCCTATGGGGCAAAACGTATCTGTCTTCCTGTACTGTTTCTTCCCATAGCTCCCCGTGTACCTGTATCTCATTTTCTTTGGGATCCCCATTATGTCCTACACTGTTAGGCTCACACTGATTTAAAGAGCTATTACTACTAGTGGAATCACAACTACGTACCTCAGGATTATCAGTCTGAGTGATCTGGCTAAGAGGTTGTGTGGGGAGTTGTACTGTGGGATGGGTGGGCTCGGCGGTTCCGCCTACTTGCTCTGTTGGGACTATGTCTGTCCAAGAGTACGGTATCCAACCCAGTGGATCATGCTGTTGTGTCTCCTCCTGACCACTGGGTTGGGAGAAAAAGTACTCTATTTCAAGAAAATCACAATCTATGGTCGTATAAAGACGATGAATGGGAGGATGATAACATTGATACCCCTTTTGATTAACCCCATAACTCACGAAAACACACTTAAGAGAGCAGAGGTCGAGTTTAGTCCTATCTGACCTAGGAATATGAACAAAGACGGAACACCCAAAAACCCGTGGAGGGAGAGCCAAGGTGGAGGGTACCTTGACCTTACTACCCAAAAACTGGAGAGGTGTTTTGAGATTCAACGCTTTAGTAGGTAGGCGATTTACAACATATACTGAGATGGCAACTTCTTTAGGCCAAAGATATTTAGGGCATCGAGATTCAAGCATAAGGGCGGCCCTAGTCATCTCAAGAAATTGGCGAAATTTACGTTCAGCTACCCATTTTGCTGAGGGTATGGGGATAGGAAGTCTAATGGATCAACTCATGATCCTGAAAGAATTGCTTGAGTGTGGTTGACATATTCCCCCACGTCATCAGACTTAAGAATAATTTGGGGCTTGTACTGTGTTTGAACAAATTTGAAAAACTCTATAAATTTTATGGGCACATCAGACTTATTTTTAAGAAAGTAAACCCCGTATCATACGAGAGTAATCATCGATAAATAAAACAAAATACTTAAAACCATGATCACCAGTATTCGGGACAGGTCCTCACACATCAGAGTGAAAGGAAAAAACATCATGAGCTCTAAAATTTGAAAACGAAAATGATAGTCTATGACTTTTTGAAAGCATACAAGTTTCACAAGACAATTGAATAATTTGAGAAAAAATCTTAGGGAACAAAGACTGGAGATACCCTAAGGACGGGTGTCCTAACCGTCTATACCACAACTACTGTTAGTGTAGCACCCAAACGTAGGGACCACATCCCCCGCACCAAGATCCAAATCCGGTCACGAAATGGGAAATCCGTACCCGAATTCGAACCTTAGCAAACGGGAGACCAACTCACTCACTAAGCCAGGCGGAGCTAACTCAACTAACTCAGAGTGCGCGGAAGCAATTAAATAGAAATGAAGAAGTAAGAAAATGCATAGCATAGATACGTATAGGTACCATCACTTATATACATATCATATTTACATATAGGTACCAACAAGTAACAACCTGTACAATGGCCCACACGGCCTCACCAAACAAAATATATAAATCTTGTAAGTATTCAAGGCATAATTATACATAATAGAAAGTGTAAGTAAACAAATGCAACCTAACAAGACTTAAACTAACAAATGACTCAAAAGACACAACTCTCCACCTAGCTCCCACCAAAAGTACCTGCAGCTAAAAGAGAAAAGGAGGGGGTCAGTCAACTGACTGAGTGAGGGGGCTAACGCACACCCGCACCCTAAATATATATAGAGCAAACCACTTAACAAGAGGAGGACTTATGAACCGGGAATTTGTTTTGCAAGCCAAAACATTTCAAACAACTTATATATATACTTAGAAATCATTTTCGTAAACTCTATTCTGATTCATAATTCTTATATCCAAATAACACATGCTCGGCGAGTACGAGCTTCCAACCCTAACTCTTTAGATCAAATACAACAGAAAATTCATAAACAAATCCAACCATCTCACCTTTTGATGGAAGAGCCACGCGCGGCCCTAACCATCTGTAAATTTTACCAACTCACGTGGGGTAGCTAACCCACAACGTGTCCTCCCCGGATTTTACAATGGAGGCAACGAAATATCACACTTTCCTTAGCTCCCGAGGTCGCACGTGATACTCCGGGGGGAGACTATGCACAGGCTTGACCTCGACGGCCCAATACCGTCCCGAGGGCTCCTTACCCATAGCTCTTAGGGCCCGGTTAATTAACATGCACATAACTTATCATATCATAACTCACTACTGAAATCCTAAACCTCACCTTGTGCTTGAAATTAAGAGAGTGCAAACGGACAAAGCTAGTCCTCGGGCTCAACACCCGCAACCTAGTCTGAAAAGAAAACACGAGACCCCAAGACTTAGACTCTATATGGACCAAATACGACGCACGACAAATGTAGAATATGCATAAGATATGATGCAATACACACTTGGATTAAAATGTACTCAAATAGTCAATTAGATATGTGATAACTCATGTTCATGCATAAACAAGTCCTACGACACATTATGAGTCATAAAACATTAAGTTATTATGCATATAAGTCATATATAAGCAATTATGAAGCATAGAGTGTCACATAAGAGCATAATTAACAATTAAGTAAGTATATAACTCATATAATTCACATACGGGAGTCAAAAGGTTGAAAGGAATGCAGGAAGAAAGGTTTTGACGAAGATTAGCAAAAGTTGACAATTTTCGAAAATGTATAGGCTGTGGAAAAACGGGAATATCTTGAGTTCTAGAACTTGGAATGGAATTTTATGTATTGGATATGAAAGTATACAAATAGAGCTTTCCGATGACATAAGGCTCGTATTCTAGTTCAAAACGAGGAGGAAATGGCGTAAGTCCGAAGTTGAGTGAATGTAGATTTCCGATAAAGTGGCGACACCAAAAAGGATTGATTATATCTCACAAATGAGAAAGGATACTGAGGTAATTCCAATTTTAGGATATTTTATACTTCAAGAGGTTTCCAACGGTTCAAAAATCAAGTCAATTAGAGTTCGTATGAGGGAGAAACGAACATTTGAAAATTGGCCAGCAAACCCAAATGGGCGTTTGGAATTTGAACTGGGAGGCCAAACAGGCGTTTGGGACATCTCGGGTTGAGGCAGTAGGTTTGTAAACGGGCGTTTGGTGATTGAACTAAGGGCCCAAACGGGCGTTTGGGATGGCGCTGGGCCAAAAAACTGGGGCAAAAACAGGGTAACACACGAAACCATTCCCACTCCCAAACCAATGCAAAAATTTAACTTAAAACTAACATATAACATGTATAAGACTCATATATATCAAATAGGTCACATTAAATCCAAAGAAACATGCTTTGATTCAAGCAAATATGTCAAAGAAACCTTAAAAATGAATATGATCACATATGCTTCAAGTTCCATGTAAATGTTGATATATATGCATCAATCAACTCATATACTTCACAAATAATGCATCTTGGTTCAAGGATTCAATATATATCATAAAACCCTAGTGTCACTTCATGAATTCATCAAGCATATACACCATCTTACCTTGGAAGAAAGAAGAGATGAAGGGGATGAAGAGATGATGAAGTCTTGTGGTTGATTTCTTGAAGAAAATGGAAGAATCTCTTGAGGTTCTTGCCTTGTATTCTTGGAGTGAAATGAGAAGAGAATGGATATACATGTATGTATCTATTACATCGATCAAGAAGGGGAAAGAAAAGGGTGAAATTGCAACCAAGTCCTCCAAGAATTTAAGTGATTGAATTATGGTGTCAAGAATTAATAGGTTGGCTAATTTGGTCTAAATCAAAGTGGATAAGAGTCCAAGGATTTCATATAATTTCAATTAAGTACATGAACAAAATAAAACACTTAATCAGCAAGTGAGCATATTAGAAACGAATTTTAAATAACATAATCAATTAAATCATATAAGTCATATAATAAAAATTGAAATTAAATACACTTAGAAAGGAAAACAAGTTAGTAACCCTCAAACTCTCACGTGCGGTGCGCGTACCTGAGCAACTTGAAAATACGGGGCGCCACAACCCCTCCCCCTTAAGAAGGACCTGTCCTTAGGTCCAAAACCTCGAGTCTAAACTTCTAAACAAACTTTCCCGTGTTCATCCCATACAGGTTAGCAACTCCCCGTCAGGGATTAGTTCGGAAAAGGTGTTCAAGAAACAAGGGGTCTTCACTTGCTATAGAGTCACGACCCTTAACTCACCGAAACCTAAGCACTAGAAAGCCTAAACTGACGCCAGAGGCAAGCTAAACAGGTAAAGATCAACAAATGAGAGAATCCCCATCTCTCAAGCAACTAACAAGAGAACCTCGTCTCTTGGGCAAACAACGAGAGAACCCCGTCTCTCAAACACAAAGAAGGAAACCTCCTAAACTCTCAAAAACAAAAATTAAATAAACACTCACACAACAACAACACAAGGAACAGGTAGGGAAAAATCAAATGCATCAAGTATCATACAAAAGCAACTAATACAATTAGTGATTAAGGCATATAACATCATGGAATTACTTGAATTGAAATTGCGTGTATGCATATGCCATGAATGTTTGGTGTACCGTTCACCATTGTTTTAGGGATCTTCCGTTCTATTGATCCAATTTGACACTTGGTTCTTCATTTGAGATTCCTCTAACCCTAATGCCATGCCTTGAAATACCTTATGTGTTCAATACTTCAATGACCACCCGGTTTCCATTCCATAATGAATTTTTTCCATCTTCGGTAAACGCCATGGTCCGAAATTCCAATCTTGGGTGTACAATTGATATTAATCCAATCCATTTACTCTTCATCACGAATTATACTCGGTCCTTTCGAATGCTCGAGCGAATCTTTAGTAACTTGAATTCTATCCTCTAATCCCAAAGGTATTCCCGATATATCTTATACTTCAAATATCATCCCTATTGTCATCCGATGGTTGTAATCAATCTTTGGTAATTTCTCCAATCTAATCTTCCACCCTTGAGTGTTCACGGTCTTGTTCTCGTTCCTAAGAATTTAAACTTCTCGGTTTCCGGTTAACCATTATAACCTTGATATGATTAACGAATCCAATACCCCGTTATCAAACTTATGGCTCTAACTCCTTCGCTCGAATGTTTCTTCATAGAAATTCCAAGAAAAAGGGGTCTTGTCTAGTAACCAATATGGTTCCTTCCCGCTAAGACTTTCTCAAGTAGGGTGTTGATTCTCACCCGGTTATCAACCTTGCTTTCTCCTTTGAATTTTAGGAAAAGTTAGTCCAAATTCTATTGATAGCCTTTTCTTAATTTTCTTCATTCCTCGGAGATATTCATTGCATGATTCAATTACTTGGTGCTCCAGTCATTTCAAAAACCAAAATTCCCTAATCAACGTATTTCATAAATTCTTCTCAAATAGTTGCTTCTCCTCATTGTTGATGTTACTTTTGATAATCTCGCCCTTAGTCCGATAACCTCTCTCAAACTTCATTTCTTTCCTTTGAAGTTCTTTAAAAGTTCGACCAAAATCCACTAGTACTCTCATTGGTTTTCTCTTTCCAAAGGTACGGTTGAATGGTGACTTGATCATCGTGTTCCGAATTTATGATTGAACACCTTTGTTCACTAAATCTTGAACAGAACCCTTATCCCAAAACGGTTTGTGCTTACTTGAATTACAACCTAATTTAGTGAGACTCCTTGATCTTTTCCTTAATTATTCTCCATGAGCAAATTCCAACACTTTCATTTTTCCTCGAATCCGAATCTTTGATTATTCATGCCTCTTTCCCGAAAATAAACCCCTCTTGAAACTTAACTTTCTTGAAACTTAACTCTTCTTCGACGTGTACACCAATTTCTAAAATCTTCAACCTTGTACATAGATCCATATAACCAACCCTCATTGCCAATCCATCTCTTCTAACTAATCTTGACGGTATAGAGGAGACATCACTCTAAAAGTAAACACTAAATATGCATGACGGGTCAAAGTATAAGTGAGATGTATCACATAATTATCACTCAAACGCATAATAACAATTAATTGGTACTTAGCAACGATTAACAATTATAACATGGAGGGTAATTAATTACAAATTCTTAAATGTAGTACGAATGCACGTGCCATGAATGCGATTACCTCGATTTTTGGGTCCGTGTTGGTTTCCAATTTGAAGCTGTTGACCCTGAATTCGTTGTTTTTTTGGCTTTCGATTGATCACAATCGGCGATCTTGTGCTCCGCTGATCCGCAAACATAGAACCTCTTTAACCTACCCCAACATGATTCGTAGGCATGGTTAGTTCCTCCACAATGAGAACACAATTGGGACCCTGTCTCCGGTCTCAAGATATTTCCAGCCTTGCATTTCTTCCCACGAATCCTCTCGGTTCGAGTTCCAGGTTGATGGGGTCTTCCTTTTATTTGTACCTTTGAGCAGAATTTCGGCTCAACCCTAGGCCCCGATATTTCTTCTTCTTTTCCTTTTGCTAAGATCGAAGCTTCAACCTTTAAAACTCTCTCCGTGGCCTTATCCCACGTGTTTATATCTTCTTCAGTTAAAACCTCCTTGAATTCTTCTCGGAGGCCATCCACAAAGTGCCGAGCCTTCATCTTGTCATTGCCCATAATATGAGGCACAAACATACTACTCTCTCAAACTCCTCCATATATTCCACGGCCGTCTTATCTCCTTGTTTTAGCGAAAAGAATTCCTCAAATCTTTGTTCTTGTATAGCACATGGCATGTACCTCTTTCTAAATTCCAAGATGAATATGTCCCATGTCCATTCCTCGCTTGTTACCCCTAATTGTTGAGCAACCTCTAACCACCATTGCTTCGCGTGTCCATGTAGAAGTAGTGTAACAAGACGGGCCATGTTTTGAGGGTCGCATGACCACACTTCAAATAGACTCTCTATCTCCGAGAGCCATTCTCTTACCCGAATTTCATCTTCTCCCCCGAACGGAGGATTAAAGGTCCTAAATTCTCGGTATAACATTGCTATTGGATTGATTCATGGGTGGCATCTTAGTTGATGATTGTCCTTGGTTGTGCGGATATTGGTGTAAAGGTTGATTATGGTGTTGTCGACGTGGCGGCATCCTGAAAATCTCAACAACTTCAATGTAGAAATATGCATGCCGATTAGTAAGTGGGTATGTCACATAATAAATTAAGAAAGAACATCAAGGAAATGTAATGCATCACGTAATAAAAATTCAACAAAATGATAGAAATTTCAAATGCATAACTTAGCAAATCGTGATGCATATGCTCAAATAATCAAATTGTCCTATGCCGTTCGACCTAGACCGACACAACACGACTCTGAACCCCGGTTTTGCAACCTGGGGCTCTGATACCACTTAAGGATGTAGCACCCAAACGTAGGGACCACATCCCCCGCACCAAGATCCAAATCCGGTCACGAAATGGGAAATCCGTACCCGAATTCGAACCTTAGTGAACGGGAGACCAACTCACTCACTAAGCCAGGCGGAGCTAACTCAACTAACTCAGAGTGCGCGGAAGCAATTAAATAGAAATGAAGAAGTAAGGAAACGCATAGCATAGATACATATAGGTACCATCACTTATATACATATCATATTTACATATAGGTACCAACAAGTAACAACCTGTACAATGGCCCACACGACTTCACCAAACAAAATATATAAATCTTATAAGTATTCAAGGCATAATTATACATAATAGAAAGTGTAAGTAAACAAATGCAACCTAACAAGACTTAAACTAACAAGTGACTCAAAAGACACAACTCTCCGCCTAGCTCCCACCAAAAGTACCTGCAGCTAAAAGAGAAAAGGAGGGGGTCAGTCAACTGACTGAGTGAGGGGGCTAACGCACACCTGCACCCTAAATTTATATAGAGCAAAACACTTAACAAGAGGAGGACTTATGAACCGGGAATAGGTTTTGCAAGCTAAAACATTTCAAACAACTTATATATATACTTAGAAATCATTTTCGTAAACTCTATTCCGATTCATAATTCCTATATCCAAATAACACATGCTCGGAGAGTACGAACTTCCAACCCTAACTCCTTAGATCAAATACAACAGAAAATTCATAAACAAATCCAACCATCTCACCTTTTGATGGAAGAGCCACGCGTGGCCCTAACCATTTGTAAATTTAACCAACTCACTTGGGGTAGCTAACCCACAACATGTCCTCCCCGAATTTTACACCGGAGGCAATAAAATATCACGCCTTCCTTAGCTCCCGAGGTCGCACGTGATACTCCTGGGGGAGACTATGCACAGGCTTGACCTCGACGGCCCAATACCGTCCGGAGGGCTCCTTATCCATAGCTCTTAGGGCCCGGTTAATTAACATGCACATAACTTATCATATCATAACTCGCTACTGAACTTAAACATAAACGATTCTTTAAAGATAGCTTACATAGGCTTACATAATTACACTTTTCAAAACAAATTTGTTTCATAAGGTCATAAACATATCATATTCAACACTTATTTAGCTATATATATAAGATATAGTCACATGCGAGGCTCGAAAACATCACATAAAGGCTTTAGGTCGATAACTATAAAAAATCCTAAACCTCACCTTGTGCTTGAAAAGAAGAGAGTGCAAACGGACAAAGCTAGTCCTCGGGCTCAACACCCTCAACCTAGTCTGAAAAGAAAACACGAGATCCCAAGACTTAGACTCTATATGGACCAAATACGACCCACGGCAAATGTAGAATATGCATAAGATATGATGTAATGTACACTTAGATTAAAATGTACTCAAATAGTCAATTAGATATGTGATAACTCATGTTCATGCATAAACAAGTCCTACGACACATTATGAGTCATAAAACATTAAGTTATTATGCATATAAGTCATATATAAGCAATTATGAAGCATAGAGTGTCACATAAGAGCATAATTAATAATTAAGTAAGCATATAACTCATATATTTCACATACAGGAGTCAAAAGGTTGAAAGGAATGCAAGAAGAAAGGTTTTGACGAAGATTAGCAAAAGTTGACAATTTTTAGAAATGTATAGGCTGTGGAAAAATGGGAATATCTTGAGTTCTAGAACTTGGAATGGAATTTTGTGTATTGGATATGAAAGTAGACAAATAGATCTTTCCGATGACATAAGGCTCATATTCTAGTTCAAAACGAGGAGGAAATGGCGTAAGTCCGAAATTGAGTGAATGTAGATTTTCGATAAAGTGGCGACACCAAAAGGGATTGATTATATCTCACAAATGAGAAAAGATACTGAGGTAATTACAATTGGAGGAAATTTTAGACTTCAACAGGTTTCCAACGGTTCAAAAATCAAGTCAATTAGAGTTCGTATGAGGGAGAAACGAACATTTGAAAATTAGCCTGGAAACCCAAACGGGCGTTTGGAATTTGAACTGGGAACGGGCGTTTGGGACGTCTCGGGTTGAGGTAGTAGGTTTGTAAAGGGGCGTTTGGTGATTGAACTAAGGGCCCAAATGGGCGTTTGGGAAGGCGCTGGGGCGAAAAACAGGGGCAAAAATAGGGTAACACACGGGAATGGTTTCAAACCATTCCCACTCCCAAACCAATACAAGAATTTAACTTAAAACTAACATATAACATGTATAAGACTCATATATATCAAATAGGTCACATTAAATCCAAAGAAACATGCTTTGATTCAAGCAAATATGTCAAAGAAACCCTTAAAAATGAATATGATCACATATGCTTCAAGTTCCATGTAAATGTTGATATATATGCATCAATCAACTCATATACTTCACAAATAATGCATCTTGGTTCAAGGATTCAATATATATCATAAAACCCTAGTGTCACTTCATGAATTCATCAAGCATATACACCATCTTACCTTGGAAGAAAGAAGAGATGAAGGGGATGAAGAGATGATGAAGTCTTGTGGTTGATTTCTTGAAGAAAATGGAAGAATCTCTTGGTCTCTTGCTTCCTCACTTGGACCGAATGGAGAGGGAGAGAAATGGAGGTTCTTGCCTTGTATTGTTGGAGTGAAATGAGAAGAGAATGGATATACATGTATGTATCTATTACATCGATCAAGAAGGGGAAAGAAAATGGTGAAATTGCAACCAAGTCCTCCAAGAATTTAAGTGATTGAATTATGGTGTCAAGAATTAATAGGTTGGCTAATTTGGTCTAAATCAAAGTGGATAAGAGTTCAAGGATTTCATATAATTTCAATTAAGTACATGAACGAAATAAAACACTTAATTAGCAAGTGAGAATATTAGAAACGAATTTTAAATAACACAATCAATTAAATAATATAAGTCATATAATAAAAATTGAAATTAAATAAACATAGAAAGGAAAAAAAGTTAGTAACCCTCAAACTCTCACGTGTGGCGCGCGCGCGTACCTGAGCAATTTGAAAATACGGGGAGTCACAGTTAGCGGTTCACTGTCCCTTGAGCAAGCGCTGCAGTTCCTTGTTGAGCCACCTCGTCCACATAGTACGAGCCACCTCGTTTGTTATACTTGAACTTTGAAACTTGAACGTTTTTGCCCCTTTTGACTCCATTCTTGATCCGTTTGACCTCGAATTTGATTTCGATTTTCTAAATACGTGATATGTCTAAAATATGTGAGTTATGAACTTGTTTATATGCTATTTACACGTTTTTGAATTTGTTTGATGAGGTCTTGGACTATTTTTGTGAAATAGGGACTTAAGGGCCTAAAGAGAAGTTAGCGCACCTTGGGTTCCGGGAGGCATAACTTGAGCTCGGGAATTCGGATTCAAATTCCGAAATCATCACTGGACTTGTATCGACAATACAAATTAACAGACTAAGCCTCATAATTTTCTAAGCCCATTTGTACCTCCAAAACTTCATCAAACCGAGCAGCTTGTACCGGAAGGGCCTACCCGTACCGTTTTGACCATATTTGACTTGTTTTAACTCCGTTTGACCCGTTTTTTGGACCCACATCTAGAAAACTCACCTCTCTACCCTTCCCCACTTATACATTTTGGCCATAGTACTAGGAAAAACAAGAAAGGAGCAAAGAAAAGGGAAAGAAGAAGGAAAGAAGCTAAACCCTTACACCTCTTGTGATTTTGAGCTCAAATCACTTCCAATCTTCACCATTTCTTATAGGTATGTATATTTCCGGATTCTCTACAACATGATGTATCTTTTCATCCATGAACCTTTGATTTTCATCTTAGTTTGAGCATGCTATGGATATATGTATGAATAGTTAGGTTTTGAATCCATTTTTGAATTTTTGTTCAAGAGTTGGTTTCTATGGACTTTGATGCATGATTCTTGTTCTCTAGAGCTTCTTTGCTTTATTTCTTACCTCCTATTTTGTGGAAGATGTAGCATCCAGAACGGTGGGCCACCACATCCCCCGCACCTAAACCCGAACCCACATATGAATGGACCTCCATACTTGAGTCCAAGCCTAAGCGAACGGGAACCTACACTCACACACTAGGCTAAGCGGGGCTGAAGACCAACAGCGCGTGTAAAACCATAAAACAAAAATGCGGAAGCAACAACCCAAATCCAAATAGAGCTCGAATAAACTTACATTAACATATACAATGGCCACATGGCCCAAAAATATACAAGTACTTATAAATTCTCCTAAATATTCATAATAAGCATCAATACATAACCATAATATCAAAAGATGCAATATGAAATGCAGACTAGTCCCCAGAAAGTACGACTCGACCACGACATACTTCCCCGCCTAGCACGAGCAACCTGTAACTAAAGGTGGGAAAGAGAGGGTTCAGTTAACAACTCGACTGAGTGAGGGGGTTAACGCACACCCACACACGTATAAGTATAAACAGAGCATATATCAAAGGTATGGTCATGAATCGAGACTACGGTTTTGCATGCCAAATCATTTGTAAAAGATAACTTATAATACGTAAAGGAAATCCTATCCCAATACATAATCCATCAATACAAAACATAAACAAACGTCCGGCGAGAACGGACTTCCACTAACTCCTCAAAACATAACATAAAAACTGAATTCATCAATACACATCCAACCCCATATCATTTGTGTTTCGGGGATCAAACCCTCTCCACCTATAATACAAAAACACACGGGGTAGCTAACCCACGATATATCTTCCCCGGTTATCCACCGAGGGCTCAAGATACCACGCCTTCCCAACCACCAAGAGTCGTACGTGAATATCTCAAAGGGAACCATGCACAGGCCAAACCCGACGACCCTTGCTATCCTGGGCATTCCTTACCCATAATTCCCGGAGCCCAACATACCAAAACGAACCATATTCCCATATTTCAGGGCACAACTCGATAATACATAACATAAACATATAAAAAGATTCAAAAGAGAAGCTTACGTATGCTCTCATATATAACGATTTCATAAGATTCAAACGTTTCCATAAGATCATAAACATAGCTTAAACACACGTATTTAAATATATATAAGGTATATATTGGCATACGGAGTGAGAAAACATCATATAATAGGCCATAGGTTAATAACTAATATAAAAGTTCCTAAACCTCACCTTAAGGCAAAAGTGTAGAAGTAGGAGGATCAAAACGGGCGAACAACCACCTAAACCTCGGGCAATGCTTATGAATGCAATTAGACACCCGGCAATGCGTATGAACCAATTAGATACCCGGCAATGCGTATGAATGCAATGTGTGCATATGAAGTGCAAGAAAGTGCCACTTAAAGCGTTCAAGTTCAAATCACGTAAAACTCGTATCAAATAAATTCATAAAATTAATATAAGATATCTAGCATATAATATAACATGTTCACATAGCATATAAGTCATAAACGAATAAGAAGAAGGAATTAAAGCAATAAAACAAAGCACGAAAGCCACGCATGCAAGTTCAAAATTCTTGAGATAAAGTCATATAAGAACTAAGTAAATTAATTCAATAATTAAATACAAAACATATTTAATATTATAATATATATATACACATAGACACACACACATACTGGAAATATCGTTATTACGATATAATATAATCTGAATTGTATATATATATATATATATATATATATATGTATGTATATTTTATGTATTTAATGTTAGGAAGAGGATTTGGATGCATGCATGTTTCTTGTTAGGTCAGACACAACAAGGCCATGCATGGGATACAAATTAAAAGCAAGAAACATGCATGCATCCAAATCCTCTTCCTAACATTAAATACATAAAATATACATATATATATATATATATATATATGCACTGCACATGCCCAAGAGATCAAAAAGGAAGAAAATAATGCATGGCAAAAGAAATCAAAGGCAGCAACGGAATGCATGCAGAACAAGGTCACAGGCACGACCAAATTTCTCCCCCAGCACGTCGCGGTCGCGACTCAAATTTCAGGCAGCTACAAGGTGTGAGTCACGGCCATGAAGATCTCCAGTTCATCCAGAGTCACAGCCGCCACTAGAAAATCAATTTCCTTCGAATTAAAACCCCCTTTCCAGTCTCAAACGCAGGGGAGATGTAGGGGATGATGCAGCAGCAAAGCAAGCAATATGACAACAATATACAACATGAAAATGCAAGAAAAAGTAGCAAACTAGCCCTCAAACTCGTACGCAGTAGCAGACACGCAGCAACAGTTCACAATATCAACCAATTTCCATGTTTCTGTAAAATAAAACTCAAGTGCATTAATGGCAACTTGTTATACAACCAACTGCCAACAAAATTAGGTTCATATATTCATAACTGAAGCTTATGTAGTCAGGTTTCATGCATCAATTCAAGAAAAACATAAAGAAAGACAAGAGATCATCAAGAATTGCTTAAACCCTCACTATTCAATCCCATACTCATATATTCATCAAACCTAGCTCAAAATCTGATTTCCATGGATTAAAAAATGATCACATAAGCATGGAGATATCAAATATGTACTTACTTCTTGAAGATGATGGAGGAAACTGAAGATTTGAGCTCAAAATCTCTCTAAGGTGAATAGTAGTGGGATTTCTTGGTTTCTCTTCAAAGTTGCTGAAATTCTCCTCTTTTTCCTTGCTTAAGCTGAGATGAAGGAGTATAGGAAACAAGTGTATTGAGTTGGTGAAATGTGGGACCAAGTTTCACATGAAAAGGTTAAAAGATGAGGGACTTATGTGCAAATTACTCCAAAGTGGTCATATAGGCGCGAGATGAGTTTTCGGTAAAGTTTCAAAGTATTAAATGGGCTTAAAAAAATACCAAGCGTGTTCCATTATCCCTAAATCGTCGAAACGAGTCCAACGGAAGTGACGGAATTTGAATCTGAATTCCCGAGCTCCAGTTACACAACCCGGAACCCAAGGTACGCTAAAAACGTTTTATCCTCTTTTAGGTTCCAAACGAAACGAACACCTCAAAAGCTCAACAAACAAACTTGAAAACATAAAACGAGTACATTCACACGTTCATAACACGTATATATCATGTGTATCAAATAAGCACAAAAATCAAAATTGAAAACGGTAAAAAACGGAGCAAATACCAACAAAATGAGCATAAACGTTCAAATATGAATTCAAATAATTAAAGAATAATAATTAAGCAATTAAGAAAATCATGTAAATGCATAATTACTAAATTTAAATGCGAACATACGTCATACCTGTATGGCCGAAAAGTCAGGGTGTCAAAGCCTCTCCCCCCCTCCCCCCTAAAAAGGACTTGTCCTCAAGTCCAACTCACGGCCTCAAACAGCTCATGATACAAACTCCTCATCTTCTCCTTGGTTTCCCAAGTCAATTCCTCAGATTTCTGATCTCTTCAAAGCACCTTGACCAAAAGAATCTGCCTGTTCCTCAACTCTTGCATCTTCCGGTCCTGAATTGCAACCGGGTGCTTTTCTATCGTCAATTCCGGCTCTAACTGAACCTCTTCAACAGGGAGAATGGTTGTCTCATCGGGATAATACTTGCGAAGCTGAGAAACATGAAACACGTTGTGTATCCCGGTTAAAATCGACGATAGATCCAATCTATACGCCGTTTCCCCAATCCTTTCCAAGATCTCAAACGGCCCGAGGTAGCGTGGACTGAGCTTTCCACCTTTACCTATACGAGTGAAGCCCTTTATAGGAGACGCTTTCAGAAAGACTCTATCTCCGACTTCGAACTCTAAGGGCCTTCTTCTCTTATCGGCGTAGCTCTTCTGACGAGCTTGGGCTGCCCTCATTCTCTGTCAAATCTTATGGACCATTTTCAATAGTAGCAGCAATCTTTTCCTTAGGTTCTGCTCTCTCGAGTTTATTCTCTTCAGTCCACCTCCAATCCTCAATATCCCAAAATAGAGGAGACCTACACTTCCTCCCGTAAAGTGCTTCATACAGAGCCATCTTAATCGAAGCCTGATAACTGTTGTTGTAAGCAAACTCAACCAAAGCTAGATCCTCGTCCCACTTATCCTGAAAATCTCAAGCACACGCTCTAAGCATATCCTCTAAATATTGAATTAACCTCTCAGACTGACTATCCATCTGAGGATGCAAAGCGGTGCTAAACTTGAGCCGGGTGCCCAAACACTTCTGAAGATTCTGCCAAAAGATCTAAGTAAACCGCGGATCCCTGTCCGAAATAATACTAACCAGAACTCCATACAACCTTACAATCTCCAGAACATATAACTCGACTAGCTTTGGTACCTTCTCGAACATCCGAACCTTGAGAAAATGGGCTGATTTGGTAAACCTATCCACAATTACCCATATCCTATCGAACCCTCCTTTAACTCTAGGCAAGCCGGACACGAAGTTCATTGTCACTTGCTCCCACTTCCATTCGGGGAATAGGAAGCGGTTGGAGAGTTCCTCCCGACTTCTGGCGCTCTACCTTCACCTTTTGACATGTTAGACATCGCTTTACGAAGTTCGCGACATCCCTTTTCATGCCATTCCACCAGAATTTTTCTTTCAGGTCCCGATACATCTTGGTACCTCCCGGATGAATTGAGTACCTTGAGCGATGTGCCTCCTCAAGTATAAGCCTCTTGAGCTCTTCCGGGACACATACTCTCGCTTCGAACCTTAACATACCTGAATTTTCAAACCTAAACTTGGAATTCGGATCACTTCTAGAACGAGCTACCAACTTCTGAATCTCTGCATCCAAGGCTTGAGCTTCTAACAACTGTTGTTTCAAATCTGGTAACACTATAAGATTAGCTAACCAAGTCCCTGAAACCAAAATCTCTGAACCCTAACTCGAAGAACTTGTTTCCAAATTAGCCACACTCGCCTTTCTACTGAAGGCATCAGCTACCATATTGGCTTTGCCTAGATGGTACTGAATTGTGTAATCATAATCCTCTAGTAACTCCATCCAACGCCTCTGTCTCACGTTCAAATCCTTTTGAGAAAAGAGATACTTGAGGCTCTGGTGATCGGTAAACACCTCGAAAGCTCCACTATAAAGATAGTATGCCACTTCATCAAAGCAAACACAATAACAGCTAATTCAAGGTCATGGGTAGGGTAATTCTTCTCATGCTCCTTCAACTTCCTTGAAGCATAAGCTACCACTCTATCGTTCTGCATCAAAACGCAACTAAGACCCTCTTTGGAAGCATCTATATAAATTGTATAACCCTCGGTACCCTCAGGTAGGGTAAGAACCGGTCCTGAAGTTAACTTCAGCTTCAAAGTCTGAAAACTCGCCTCACACTTAGCATCCCAGTCAAACTTTACCTCTTTCATAGTTAATCGGGTCAACGGGGTAGCAATCTTAGAAAAATCCTTTACAAACCTACGATAGTACCCTGCCAACCCAAGAAAACTTTTGATCTCTGAGGCATTTCTCGGTCTCTCCCAACGAATCACGGATTCAACCTTAGATGGATCAATTTCAATTCGGTTGCCTGAACTAATATGTCCTAGGAACATAACTCTATCGATCCAAAACTCACACTTACTGAACCTGGCATAGAGTTTGTGTTCTCTTAAAGTTTCCAAAACAATCTGAAGATGCTGTGCGTGCTCTTCAGCAGACTTTGAATACACCAGAATGTCATCTATAAAGATTACCACGAACTTATCAAGAAACTATCTAAACACTCGGTGCATCATATCCACGAACACGGCTGGGGCATTAGCTAATCCAAACGGCATCACAACGAATTCAAAATGCCCATACCGACTATTAAACCCGGTCTTCGGAATATCCTCCTCCCTGATTCGCAGCTGATAGTAACCCTGCCTCAAATCTAACTTGGAATAAACTTTAGAACCCTGCAGAATATCGAGCAACTCCTCGATGTGAGGCAAAGGGTATTTGTTCTTCATGGTCATTCGATTCAGCTCACGGTAATCTATGTACATCCGAAATGTTCCATCCTTTTTCTTTACAAACAGAACGGGAGCACCCCACGGAGAAGTGCTCGGACAAATGTACCCGCAAGTTAGAAGTTCATCAAGCTGCGTTTTCAACTCCTTTAACTCAACAAGAGTCATCCTATAGGGAGTCTTCGAGAAAGGCTCTGCTCCAGGATAGAGGTCTATTACGAACTCGATATCCCTATCAGGCGGTAAAGAACCCAACATCTCAGGGAAAACATAGGCATACTCTCGCACGACCTCCGTCTCCTCAAGTTTGGCATGATCCTTCGGTTTGTTCAAAAGATAGGCCACGAAACTTGTCGCACCATCCCGGACCAGTCTACTAGCCTCAACAAAGGAAATAAATGGGCTTGACTTCACCTTCTCACCCTTAAACACAACTGAACCAAAGGAAACCTTCTTCTCAAGGCAATCCATCTGAGCTCCATGCTCAAATAACCAATCCATTCCAAGGATTACATCATATCTCTGCATCGGCATTTCAATCAAATTTGCAAAGAAAACTCGACCTTCAAAGCTCACCGGACACCCATGGTACACTCTGCAATCTACCAAACTACCCCCGAGGGGCGAACTAACCATGTAATCATGCACACATAGAAAAACAGACAAGGACATAGAATCAGCAATATCCCGGGAAATAAAGGAATGAGTGGCCCCGGGATCAAATAATGCATGCAATATAGTGCCATGAATGCTAATGGTACCTTTAATCACAACATTTGGGTCGATCTCCACAGCTTCCTCTTCCTCACCGCCCAAAGCATAAGCCCTAGCTTGGATTGAGTGCCTCTGATTGTCCTTCTTCTTCGGGCACGTGCTCACCATATGATCCATTGACCTAGAAACAAAGCACCTCTTGTGAAGTTTGAAATAGTTATCCACGTAGTGAAGGCCTTTGCAATAGGTGCATTGGACTTTAGGTGGAGCCGGAAGAGCCAAAGGTTGGTTCGGTCCCGCAGGTCGGGGTTGTTTATTCTGAGGCTTCGCCCGGCTGAAAAGCTTGATAAGCCGGCCTCTTCCCCAAACTTGTTAGAACTACCTGAACTCGAACTCTGCCCGGTGTGCGAACTCTTTTTTCTCATAACCACACGATCTTCAACCTTCAAAGCTTTATCTGTTACCATGGCCTATGTGCTTATATGAACAGCTTCCAAAGCATTTTTCATATCTTCACGAAGACCCTGGAGGAATTGAGAGGCTTTTAGCTCATCATCATGTGCAATTTAGGAGCATAGTGAGAGAACCTTTCAAACTCGTTGATATAATCTGTCACGGATATTCCCCCTTGTTTGAGATCCATAAACTCTCTCAAGCGTTTACTTCGTGTATCCTTCGGGATGTACTTATTCTTGAATTCCCGTACAAAGAAATCCCACGTGATCTCCTCTCTAGAACCTCCAACTTCCCCTGGACACTGGACCACCAATTATAAGCCTGTCCCTGAATCATTGTAAAAGTGCATTGCAGCTTCTCCATCGGGCCACAAGGAATAAGACCCCATATTCTGTTAGTCTGGATCAACCATTCCTCCGCCTGAACATCGTTTCCACCAATGAAAACCGATGGGTTTTGATTTTTAAACTCTTGGAGAATGGCAGTGATAAGTTCTCCTCCATAATTTCTAGTCGAAGGGGCATTATTCCTCTCTTGAGCTCTTTGCTCCAAGAATACCGCGAGTCTTTCGATGAAGTTCTCGGGGTCCATCTAGTGGTGGTGGTGGATTATTGTTTTCCTATTGTGGAGAGTGATCCCGGTGATGGCGATGCTCAGGGGATCTATCCCGGCGGTGGTGTCTTCTAGGCGACATATTTCTGCAAAATCAAAGGATTTTAATTCATATGCATGCGGGTCAATACATATTCATGTGCACAATTAACGAAAGATAATCAAATAAGCCATATAAATCACGTTGTCCTATGTCATATGACCTAAACAGACCCAACACGACTCTAGAGCTCCGGTTTTACAACTGCGAGCTCGGATACCACTTTAAGATGTAGCACCCGAAAAGATGGGCCACCACATCCCCCGCACCTAAACCCAAACCCACATATGAAATGGACCTCCATACATGAGTCCAAGCCTGAGCAAACGGGAACCTACACTCACACACTAGGCTAAGTGGGGCTCAAGACCAATAGGGCGTGTAAAACCATAAAACGAAAACGTGGAAGCAACAACCAGGATCCAAATAGAGCTCGAATAAACTTACAATAACATGTACAATGGCCACAAGACCCAAAAATATACAAGTACTTATAAATTCTCCCAAATATTTATATTAAGCATCAATACATAACCATAATATCAAAAGATGTAATACGAGATGCAGACTTATCCTAAACCAGAAAGTACGACTCGACCACGATGCACTTCTCCGCCTAGAACGAGCAACCTGCAACTAAAGGTGGGAAAAGAGAGGGGCCAGTCAACAACTCGACTGAGTGAGGGGGCTAACGCACACCCATACACGTATAAGTATAAACAGAGCATATATCAAAGATATGGTCACGAATCGAGACTAGGGTTTTGCATGCCAAATCATTTGTAAAAGATAACATATAATACATAAAAGAAATCCTATCCCGATTCATAATCCATCAATACAAAACATAAAAGAATGTCCGGCGAGAACAGACTTCCACTAACTCCTCAAAATATAACATAAAAACAGAATTCATCAACACATATCTAACCTCACATCCTTGCTGTTTTGGGAATCAAACCCTTTCCACCTATAATACAAAAACACATGGGGTAGCTAACCTACGATATGCCTTCTCCGGTTTTCCACTGAGGGCTCAAGATACCACGCCTTCCCAACCTCCAAGAGTCGCACGTGAATATCTCAAAGGGAACCATGCACAGGCTAAACTCAACAGCCCTTGCTATCTCGGGCATTACTTACCCACAATTCCCGGGGCCCAACATACCAAAACGAACCATATTCCATCTTTCAGGGCACAACTCGCTAATACATAAGATAAACGTATAAAAAGATTCAAAAGAGAAGCTTACAAATACTCTTATATATATCGATTTCATAAGATTCAAATGTTTCCATAGGATCATAAACATAGCTTAAACACACGTATTTAAATATATATTCGCATACGGAGTGAGAAAACATCATATAATAGGCCATAGGTCAATAACTAATATAAAAGTTCCTAAACCTCACCTTAAAGCAAAAGTGTAGAAGTAGGAGGATCAAAATGGGTGAACAACCACCTAAACCTCGGGCTCTTGCACGTTCGGAAGAGGCTCTGAAACAAAAGAAGACAAGACCCGAGACTTAGACTTAATCATGAACCAATTAAACGCCCAGTAATGCGCATGAATGTAATGTATGCATATGAAGTGCAAGAAAGTGCCACTTAAAGCGTTCAAGTTCAAATCACGTAAAACTCGTATCAAATAAATTCATAAAATTAATATAAGACATCTAGCATATAGTATAACATGTTCACATAGTATATAAGTCATAAACGAATAAGAAGAAGGCATTAGAAAGTAATAAAACAAAGCATGAAAGCCACGCTTGCAAGTTCAAAATTCGTGAGACCAAGTCATATAAGAACTAAGTTAATTAATTCAACAATTAAATACATAACATATTCAATTAACAACAAGGCCATGCATGGGATACAAATTAAAAGCAAGGAACATGCATGCATGCAAATCCTTTTCCTAACATTAAATACATATAATATATATATCTGTACATGCCCAACAAATCAAAAAGGAAGAAAACAATGCATGGCAAAAGAAATCAAAGGCAACAACGAAATGCATGCAGAACAAGGTCACAGTCGGGACTCAAAGTTCAGGCAACTTCGAGGTGTGAGTCGCGGCCATGAAGAGCTCCAGTTCATCCAGAGCCGCGGTTGTAACCTGAAAATCAATTTCCTTCGAATTAAAGCCCCATTTCCAGCCTCAAACGCAGCAGCAGCAACAACTCTCAAACGTAGGGGAAATGTAAGGGATGATGCAGCAGCAAAGCAAGCAATATGACAACAATATACAACATGAAAATGCAAGAAAAAGTAGCAAACTAGCCCTCAAACTCGCACGCAACAACAGGCACGCTGCAGCAGTTCAAAATATCAACCAATTTACATGTTTTTGTGAAATAAAACTCAAGTGGATTAATGGAAACTTATTGTACAACCAACTACCAACAAAATTAGGTTCATATATTCATAACTAAAGCTTATGTAGTCAGGTTTCATGCATCAATTCAAGAAAAACACAAAGAAAGACAAGAGATCATCAAGAATTGCTTAAACCCTCACTATTCAATCCCATACTCATATATTCATCAAACCTAGCTCAAAATCTGATTTCCATGGATTAAAATGATCACATAAGCATAGAAATATCAAATATGTACTTAGTTCTTGAAGATGATGGAGGAAAATGAAGATTTGAGCTCAAAATCTCCCTAAGGTGAATAGTGGCGGGATTTCTTGGTTTCTCTTCAAAGTTGCTGAAATTCTCCTCTTTTTCCTTGCTTAAACTGAGATAAAGGAGTATAGGAAGCAAGTGTATTGAGGTGATGAAATGTGGGACCAAGTTTCACATGAAAAGGTTAAAAGATGAGGGACTTATGTGCAAATTACTCCAAAGTGGTCATATAGGCGCAAGATGAGTTTTTGGTCAAGTTTCGGAGTATTAAATGGGCTTAGAAAAATACAAGGCTTGTTCCATTATTCCTAAATCATCGAAATGAGTCCAACAGAAGTGACGAAATTTAAATCCGAATTCCCGAGCTCCAGTTACACAACCCGGAACCTAAGGTGCGCTAAAAACGTTTTAGCCTCCTTTAGGTTCCAAACGAAACAAACACCTCAAAAGGTCAACAAACAAACTAAAAAACATAAAATGAGCACATTCACACGTTTATAACACGTATATATCATGCGTACCAAATAGGCACAAAAATCGAAATTGAAAATGGTAAAAAACGGAGCAAATACCAACAAAATGAACATAAACGTTCAAATATGAATTCAAATAATTAAAGAATATTAATTAAACAATTACAAAAATCATGTAAATGCATAATTGCTAAATTTAAATGCGCACATACGTCATACCTGTACTGCCAAAAAGTCGGGGTGTCACAGAAGATGTGTATGTAATGATCTACCATTGTTGAAGCTTGAATATGTGAATAGTTATGGGTGTTTGAAACAACAATTTGAACTACATTCATTTGCTCCTTGTTTTCGTGGCTGCTGTAGCTGGATCGAGGATGATTTATGGCCTGTTTTACCTTCCAATTTTTGCATAAATTGTTGCCTAAATGTTGCTCTATATATCCCCTACGTTCCTGCCCTGTTTTGAGATTGTTTTGCGCTTGGAAGGGGGTCCCGGCCGCAACTGTTTTTGTAGCGGCCGCGACCGCATCACAAAAGCTAATCTGATCTGGCTTTACGACCGTGACAGTTTTCAGTGTAAAAGTTTTGCGGCCGCGACGACCTCATACGTGCTCTGTTTTATCTGAAATTATAATTGTAGAAGCCTCTTTGAGTGTAGAGTATTCTCCAATTGGAATCATGTTAAAATTCATCCTGGTTTGTGAGTTATAACCGTTTGAAAATTGTGTCGCCACTTCGTCGGAATTCTGCCTTTGTTCAACTTCGCACCTGCACGATTTTCGGATCACTTTGAACCATATACCATTGTAAAGCCCTATTTGTCTAGTTTTATATTCAACACATGAAACTCAATTCCAAATTCTCAAACTAAAGATATTCCCATTTTTCCACAACTTGTACATTTCGAAACTTTCCAACTTTCGGTCCATTTTCGCCCGAAGCCACTCTTTGTGATATTCTTCCGCTCTTCTTGTACCTTTCCAAGTTTTAATTTGTTATATCATGTATATGTGAGTGTAATTGAGATTATATACCTTATGTTTTGCAATTATGATGTGAGTTCGGCGATTGTATACGAGTATGAACTTGAATGCTCTAAGTGCTCCTCTTGTTGTTTCAATTGCATCACTTGCATTCATTTGCATTAGCTGAGAGTCTATATGGTTCATATTAAGCCTAAGAGTGTATTTTTTTGTTTGTTTTGTTAAGAGGATCATCCCATTGGTGACGAGGTGGTTCCCTAGGTGTTCTTTGGTCCTCGTTTTGACTCCAATACGTTTTGAAGGTGAGGTTTTCTTTCTTTTAGTTACTTCGACCTACAATCCTATCTGTGCTTTGAGCCCGAATGCGACTTACATGTATATATATATACACTTAGATACGTGTTTGATATGTATTTTGAGGGATTTGGCCCGTTTGTTATGAAACCTTTGAAAAATATTTTTATATATACGTAATACTATGTTTTCGTTTATTCGTTTTGAAAAGGGTTGGTGTGTGTTTTGAATCTAGAGAGATAAGGCCTTGAAAGATAGGTCATTTGAATTTGAATTTGAACTTGGGCCTGGAGAAGTGGTATGGCAACTCGGGACGGCCATGGGGTCACCGAGCTCTCCCATCAACACAACTCCACCTTTGAGAGAATTCGCCCAACTTCCGGAGGTCGAGGGGAAGGCGGGTTTTCCTTGAGCTGGAGAAATCAACCGTCGAATGAGCGGTAGGAGTAACTAGCCCCTAGCTCGTCCTTTGAATTTGAACCTATGTTGAGGGGTAGCGTCTCACTTCCCCAAACGGCGAAGGTTGGATTGAATTTGAATTTGAATTTGAATATGAATATGAAGGGGATTGGTTGGAAGACTCGTACTCGCCGAGTTAGTTTGAATATGAACTTGGTTCGTGAAATGGGAGTGAATTTCTAATTACTAAAATTGGTTGATTTTGGCCTTTGGCCTTAACTTTTTTTCTATATATCTAGTATCATGGGAGAAAATATTTTAGATTGTAAAAACCACGCCCCGATTCATGAGCTCTTTGACTTTGAATATGCTATGCTAGTATTTATATGTATGTGTGCGTGTGTTAGCCCCCTTATCAGTTGTTAGGACTGACCCCTCCTTGTTATTTCCTTTTTTCCTTGTTTTTTTGAGTTGCAGGTAGGGATGTAAACGAGATGAGCTAGCTCGCGAGCTTAGCAAGCTGGCTTGTCAAAAGCTCGTGACTAGGTTCGATATCTGCGAGCCAAGCCGAGCCATGGCTCGGTTCGTAGAGACTATGAGCCAAGCCCAAGCCATCTGCTTCACAGCTCGTAGCTCGCTATAATAACTTTAAAATATATATTATATATATATATACATATAATATAAAAAAAAATATTTACTGTATATATTTCTGTAATGTATATACAGTATACTGACTGAAAAATATATTCTGTATAAATTATTTATATAATATTATATATATATTTATATATATATATATATATTTTTTTTTTATAAATATATATATAATATTATATAAATAATTTATACAAAATATATTTTTCAGTCAGTAAATATATATATATATATATATATCATCCAAAATGTGGTACATATAAGTCAAAACCCTATTTTTCTTTACCTAATTGCATTACTCCCACTCCCATCTTCCCTTCTCTTTCATTTAGCCGCCCACCCTCAATTTGTGCTCGCACCACCGCCTACCATTATCTTCCAGAGTTTCGTCGGCCGTCGCACCGCTCCACCATCTTCAATCGCGCCGCCACGTACCCACCATCCTCCAATGCCTCGCCCCACTATCTTACAATGCCTAACCGCCACCGTCACCGCCCCCCATCGCTGCGACTCACCGCCACTGGCCCACAATCTTCCACCGCTTCCTCTCGCCAGGATTTTGCAGAGCCACCTTCTCGTCTCCTTCACTTTTACCACGAAGTTACAAATTCAAGTGAAGATCCATCCAAAAGTGGGTTAGATCTAGAATTTTTAGTTGAGATCTAATTTATTTAGATACAGTTTTGTACAATCCATTTTTTTTTTCCTTTGGATATGTGTAAAAAATGGCTCAATTTTTTGGTCCTCAATTTTTATTTTTGTTTTGCCAAATTTGTGGGATTAATATTGTAAATTTAGTTATTTTTCCTTCTGTTGATTAATGTATTGAAAAAATCTACATTGAGGATATGGATATGGACGATGTTCTGCATTTGAATGAACATTGTAAATTTTCTTTTCAATAGAAGCCCAGTTTTCATGCTAAAAAAATATTGCCCTAAGGCTCGCAAGCCGAGCCAAGCTAGCTCAAGCTTGGTACGAGCCAAACCCGAGCTAGAAAGTCAAGGCTCGTCGGCTTGGGAGCCAAGCCCGAGCCATGTTTTTAGGTACAGGTTTGGGAGCCGAGCCCGAACCAGCGAAAAATGCAAAAGCTCGGCTTGGCTCGTTTACATCCCTAGTTGTAGGTACAGGTTTTGGTTCGAGCTAGGTGGCGGTTGTCTTTTGAGTCATTTGGGTCTTGTAGCTCGAGTCTTTTGCATACTTACCATCTCTATTTATGCTTTGACATATGTATATGAGTATGATTTTGGATTTGAAGAATTGTATGATTTTATTTGGCCTGTGTTGAGCATGGTATGTATAAGTTAATTGGTTATGCTTGTATATATTATTTGATCCTGTTGCTTCCGCATTCAATTTTGATTTATTGCGTGATCTATATTAGGGTCTAGACCGCCTAGCTTAGGTGAGATTTTGTTTGTCTCCCATTCACTATGGTTTGGTGGGTATGCGGTGTCCCTAATTCGTTACACGTGTCGGGCTATGGTGTGGGGGATGTAGTGCTCTTCGCTTAGGGTGCTACAAATGACGAGGGATTGAAGAAGACAGTGACCGTTATTTTGAAAGGTTTATTTGAATTCCAAGAACTTCACCAAATTGAAAAAGGTAACCGGGGGTAAGAGTCAGAATGGAATCAAGAGTAGGATCAACCGAGTGTCTATCTTCTTCTCAACCGAACACACTAAAGATATTAAAAACGAGTCAAGAACCGAGCCAACTTTTGGGTCAGACCACATATTTGGGCCATGAAGTTGGCAACTTTGAATTTTCTTGCTACGGTTAATGGTACATAAAACATTCATGGCATATACATACATACAACTTTAATTCAAACAATTTCATGATGCTATGTGCTTTGATCACCAATTGTATCAATTACTTTTGTATGAACGATAATGGATGTAATTGATATTTATTACCTGTTTCTTGTGTGATTGTTTTGTGATGTAACTGTATTTTGTGTTGTGATGCTTGTTATGTGTCAAGGGGTGTTGGATCCTTTCGAGTAGTATTCGGGGAAATTTGGATTTTCCTGAATCTAGGAGTTTGAGTCTTTCTCGAATTTAGTTATCCGAGAACGTTGTTTTCTTGGATTTAGGTGCTCGAGAGTATTGGAGACTCTCTTTCTTTGTTGTTTGTGAGAGACGAGGTTCTCTCATTATTGTTTGTGAGAGATGGGGTTCTCTCATTGTTGTTCGACAGACGGGGTTCTTTTGTCGCTGCTTACTACCTGTTTAGCTTGCCTCTAGCGGCAGCTTAGAATTTCGGATGTTTAGGTTTTTTGGTGAGTCAAGGATCGTGACTGGACAACGTGCTTCACGTAACGCCTACGGAGATTCTTGACGCTTCTTGTGGACAATTCGAGTGTTCCAACATCGAATCGTGATCGTGGTAGATTAAAGATCCCCTTTGTTGCTTAAAGACCTAACTCGAACTAATTCCTGTCGGGGAGTTGCTAACCCTGCGTGGGATGAACACGGGAAAGTTTGCTAAGAGTCCAGAACTCGAGGCAATGGACCTGAGGATCCTTCTTAAGGGGGAGAGGTTGTGACGCCCAGCGTCTTCGTACGTACAAGTTCGTGCCATGTGTGAGTTTATTTTTCGTAATTGCCTTTACTTTTAATACTATAATTGATTTATATTCTTTTAATTTAATTTTTATTCTATAACTTATATGAATTTATATGAAATTATATGAATTATTTGATTTAAAATGCCAAGAAAATGCTCTAAGTGTTTATATGATTTGAATTCCTATTATTTATGAATTTATAAGATATGAATTTAATTCCTTAGCATGCTAATTTCATGAATTATGTGATACAAATGCTTTAAGGGTGTGATTGTAAGTTTTTAAAATGTTTGTGACTTAATTGAAAATTAGGTCTTGGACCTATTTGGTACTTTTTAAAAGTTTAGGGACCTATTTGAAAATAGGACACCTTAAGCTATTTTAATTGATATCTTGAGCTTGGGAACTCAAATTCAAGATCCCTCTTTGTTGTTGGACTCATTTTGACGATTCGGATCTAAGGGAACTGACCTTGCACCTTTTCGATGTCGTTTGAACCTCCGACGAAGCAAATTTCTACCCAAATGACCCTTTTAGCCTAACCCTACCCGTCTTTGTCCATTCTTAACCCGTTTTCTCTCTTGTGTGACCCGTATCTCACCCCTTTTCAGCTATATTCAGTTCATCTCTTCCCTATCTCACACAAATCATACACATAAACAAGAACAAGAAAAGGAAAAGAAGAGAACTTGCCATCCTTGTCCATTGGAGCTCAAGAAACCTTTCGAACTTCATCAACTCTTCAAGGCAAGGTAAGAAATCAATTCTCCACATACTTAACTTTAATTTGATCCATAAAATTGTTGCTTTAACTTAGTATATGTATAAGTATGTATAAGAGCATGAATAGTTAGGTTATTGGAAGATTTTGAATTCAATATGCAGACATGTGTTATATGAACTTTTAAGAGTGTTTCCTTGCTCTCTTAAGCTTCTATGTTGCATTTCTTAAGCTTAAATCCATGGAAAATGATTGTATGATTATCCACCATTAATGTACCTTGAGCTTGAAACTTGGTTTTAGTTGGGATTTCTTGCAAATTTGTGGCTGAATAAGTGTTGAGATGAACTTAGGGTGAAGTTTGCATGAGTTTAGTTGAGTTTTGCATGGATTTTGTGTTGCCATGGAAATTAGTTTTGCATGAAGTTTTGCATGGAAATTATTTGAGTTTAGTTGAGTTTTGGACTTCCCCTGCTGCTGCTACGATTTCCATGGTTGTTGTACGTTATGGAACTGATATATGGCTGGAGAAGATGATGTCCGCTGCACAAAGACACTTCCGTGCTTGCAAGCATGCACAAAGGAGGACACACTCGTGTCCTCCAAGAATAAATTGGAGGCGTGTTTCTGATCTGAGATACCCCCATGTCTCATTTAAGCCTTGAAGACAGACACGTCCATGTCTGTTCATGGGAAAATTGTGTCTGTACTGAGACACGGCCGTGTATGCAAATACACTAAGGGGGGTGGCCTGCATGTATGTATTGTTTGTTTGTCGTTAACTATCCAAAAGAGCTCCGTTTGACCTGAAATTTTAACCACAGAAACCTCCTGAAGTGTAGTGTATTATCCTATTAGAATAACATTAAAACCATACCTTGATTTTGAGATATAACTGATCCATTTTGGTGTCGCCACTTCGCCGAAAATCTGCTTTCATCCCAATTCAAGCTTGCTCTATTTTCACATCGCTTTGAACCAAAATTCAAGCCATATATCGTCAAAAAACCCTGTTTGTCTAGTTTCATATCTAATAAACAAAACCAAATTCCAACCCCTAGAACTTGATATATTCCCGTTTTTCTACAGCTTACACAATTTGGAAAAACTGTTAGCTTTTACCAAAATCCATTTCCTTGCGTACCTTTCACTTCCTTGACTTCCGTATGTGGTTTACATGGATTTGATGCATCCCTAATTGACAATTATCATATTAAATTACACCTTGTGATATTGAATTGTTCAAATTGAATGAATTGAATCCGTATGATTGAAGTACACGTTTATATGACTCCCCAAGCATGAATGTATGTGTGCGTAGTGTTACGTATTGATTCCTTTCGTTTAATTTACTTATTGATCGAGCCTCATTTATGAATCTAGTATGTTATATGCTTATTTATGAATATGTTATGTGTTAATATATGAATTAATTGATACGTTTTATGAGCTATGAACTCGAATGACTTAAGTGTTTCCATATGTCAACACGTTTGTATTCAACGCATTTGTTATGTGATTAAATGATCTCTTTCTCCCCCAAACTTGTTCCCAAGATGTTTATTACTTAGTGTATGATATGTTATGACATGTTTGTGAATTTTATGGCTTGATTTACAAGGTGTAAACATGACTTTAGTGTGTGAATGTTTAATTGCTAAATTACTACCTTCCTTGCAACCCCTCGCATTCCGTATGAGTTTTAATGGATTTCTTTCATCCCGACATGATCCCTATGCTTTGTTAACATGTAATATGACGTATTATGAATTGAATATTGAATGAAAGAATGATATGGAATGAACAAATGAAAATGGATGGGCAGGATCTATTCGTGTAATGAGTGATTGAATCGTTTATGTGTCTAAGTCGCATTAATTGTGAACATGAACATCTTTATAGCACAATTTTATTGCCCATGCATGTCATATCACATTAATGCATTGTTGTGTGTCATATTGGTTCATTTGGAGTCTTGAGTCTCACGAATACACCGTGTTGCCTTTTGTACAGTTTTCTCCAGGGCGGAGACATGCCGGGTTCATAGGCTATCTTCAAGTCTTCCTTTCTTCTTGGTATTGTTCGGCTAGACGTAGCTAGGTGGGTTTCTTTTCTATTAGTTAAATTATGACCCGATATACCTCAATGTATAAGTTTTAAGCCAAAGTACTATGTATATATATATCGAGTCATTTTAAAGAGTTACTGATTTAACGTTAAAGCCCTTTTCTTAATGAATCCCTACCTAATGTTTTGGCAAGACATGATCAAAATACACTGAATGGGGGCCCTAGAGCGATGTGTATGTTGCTATTCGGGAAAGCATGGGCTAATGGAGATCCTGTGCACATGTTCCAACAATGATGACGATACCGGCCCTTGCGACGAGATTATCGAGGAATAGGAACCGGGCCTTTGGGGAGTCATGAACCTCACTGGCCAAAATGATTGGGTGGACGGGTCTTTGGCCGAATCCATCCACTAACCGGAGGGAAAAAGGGTAATTGATTGATTGATTGAATGAATGAACGATTGATCGAACGATTATGCATGAAAGAATGTTGTGTGATCACCAATGAATGAATGAATAATGCACACACGAGAAGAAGGTTGGAGATTTTGCCCACTCACCGGGCTCACATAATGACCTAATGAATAAATGAATGAATTTGATTGTTATAATCCCACACGTTATTTTCTTTGTTTTCACCTACTTGGGAAATGTTTCAAAAACCTAGTACGGGATTATAACTTGCATGTAGCGCCTGACCGCGTGACGCCACATCCCCCGCATCAAGACCCGACCAGTATATCAAATGGAGAGTCCATAAACGTGCCAAATCCAAGCGAACGGGGACACAACACACTCACTATGCTAGGCGGGAGCTAACCCTTAAACCATTCAAATACCAACTTGCAATAACAACAGAGTTAAGCAATAAAAGCGGAAGCTATATATATACCAAAACATTCACAATGAGCTGTCAAACTCCAAAAATAAGCATATTTACAAGTATTTCAAAATGCCATCACGGCTCTACTATCAAGTACGCCGAAAGTATTCATAATCATAACCATAATACAAAATAACATGAGTGTAAGTGAGTGTAAAACAAATGCTAGACCCGAATATAAGACGCCCAAAAAGACTCGGATTCCCGCTTAGCACTTCCCAACCTGCAAGCAGAAAACTGAAAACAAAACGGATTCAGTTTAAAGGAGACTGGTGGGTATAAAATAGGGCATAATATATAATTACGTGAAATTTAAGCACATATATGCAAGCTATAATCCCGTGTGAAGTTTTGTAACTTTTCCCAAGTGAGTAAAACAAAGAAAAACATCAACGGGATTATAACAATCATATTCATTCAATAGATTATTTGTGAGCCCAGCGAGAGGGCTAAATCTCCAACCTTTACCTTGTGTAAACATTAACATTATTTATCACACACATAATCATTCGTGCATAATCATTCGATCATTCATAAACACCTTTTTCCTCTGGGTGGTGGACAGGTTTGCAAGACCCGGCCACCTTAATCATTATAGCTAGTGGGGTACATGAATCCCCAAGAGCCCGGTTCCCATTCCTCGCTAACCTCCTAGCGAGGGCCGGTATCACTGTAGTTTTGGTGGAACTGGTATACGGGGTTTACAGTCAGACCATGCTTCCCCGGTTAGCCACGTACACTAAGTCCCAGGGCCCCCATTCAGTGCATTCATTCAATCTAGACAAAACATTAGGTAGGGTATTCATTAAAGACAAAGGCTTTATGTCGGAAATCATTTACTCTAAAAGACTTCATATATATATAAATATAACACTTTGGCTTAAAACTTTACACATTGGGAATATATCAGGTCATTTAACTAAAAGAAGAAAAACCCACCTTAAAAGCAGAAAGAACGGTATAAAAACCTCAAGGACCGGTCTCCCCTCCGTCCGTAACAAAATCTGTGCAAAAGAGTAAAGTGAGACTCAAAATGACCATATACGACACATGGTGATGCAATGATCATGATATGAAGTGGATACAAGACAATAATATGTTATGAAGATGTTCATATGCACAATTAATGCCTTAAAGACATATAAATGAGCAAGGTCATTCATTTACGTCCATTGCTTTCGTAATCACATCAATTCAATCCACGGGTCTCATACCACGATCATAACATGTAGTTCAACTAGTTCACATTGCATATAAGTCATAAATGAGACGGAAAAAGACAATGCGAAGCAACGAAAGAACACCACGAAGCTGCCAACTAGTGTGATGCGACTGTGTTACATTTTCAAAAGGATTGGACACGACCGTATCCGATTTTTTAAAAAATAAAATCCCAAGTCCGAAAGATGAACACGGTCATGTCAGGTTTCCTTTGTAAATGGACATGGCTATGTCTGATTTTTGAAAAATAAAAGTTGAGTTCCGAGAGATCAACAAGGCCGTGTCCATTTTCAAGACAATCATGACACGGTCATGTCGAGCTTCGTGCTCGAAATCCTGGAGTAGAGCAAAGCTCTGTTTTCGCGGAAAAAAAAAGCTTAAAAACAGGGCAGCTCCAAAGCAATCCTTAGGCTACACTTTAGGCATGAAAATGAAGCATAAAACATGGCAAATTCATCACTCAAACACATGCATACACCCAAGCAAGAAAGGAAAGCAAGAGATGATCATTCAAGCAACTTTATCTTTAAGAATTCAAAACCCCAATATTGGTATCTCGTTTAATGCTCAACAACCATAAAAAATGAGTTCATAAATGCATTAAGGATGCAAGACTAAACAATATTCATGCTTTAAATCATCAAAAAGCTCAAGGAATGCATGTGATCAAGAATTTCATACAAAACCTCTACTATTCATCCAATTCATCAAAGTATGCTCAAAACTCCATGAAAACTAACAAACTATAGCTTCAAATGATCGCAAGGAAGTAGAGATCACAAATATGTGTTTACCTTTCGGATTAGAGAAGGATTGAAGAGGTTATAAGCTCAAACTTGTGGGATGGTGAATAGTGATGAAATGGTGGGTGTACTCTTGGTTTGCTACACTTTTCCTTCCTTCCTTGTATAATGAATGAAATGGAAGCTTAGAGATTAGATAAAGGGTAAAGTTGGGGTCTTGTGGGGCCAAGCTTTGCTTAATTTGACTAAGTATTGAGAGAGTTAGGCTAAAAATGGTTAAGGGTGGCAAATTTGTGGACGAAGCTTATTTCGGTGGAGTTTCGGAGGTTTAAACGGGCTTACAAAAAATATAAAACTTGTTCCATTAAACCCGAATCTTCGATACAAGTCTGCTGATAGTGACGAAATTCAAATCTGAATTCCCGAGCTCATGTTACGACGCCCGTCCCTTTTTTGTTCCGTTAAACAAAATAAATTCGAAACCAAGTCAAACAAGTTCAAAATCAATTAACGAGCATTGAAACATATTCATAATACATATATCTCAAGCATATCAAGTTTTCACAAAAATCGGAAATCAAATCGGATGCAAACAGCACGTATTCATAATCATGTAGGTTCATACGTTCAAGAATTCAAATATAATTCAAAGAATTTCAATTAACATATAATTTAAACATATAATAGCATAATTAAAATACGTAAATACATAAACACATACGTCATACCTATACCACTGAAAAGTCGGGGTGTTACAACCTCTCCCCCTTAAAAGAATCCGTCTTCGGATTCACTGCTCGCCCGGAAACAAATCGGGATGAAACTTCTTCATCTTCTCCTTTGTCTCCCACTAGCCTCTTCCGTCTTATCACTTCTCCATAAGACTTTTACTAGTGGAATATGTCGGTGTCTGAGTTCTTGAAACTTTCGATCCAATATCTTAACCGGCTTTTAAACGAAGGTGAGATTAGGCTCAAGTTCCACTTCTTCAACAGGAAGAATCTCTGACTCATCCAGGTAGTACTTCTGAAGTTGAGAAAGATGAAATACGTTGTGAATCCCAGTCAAACACGGAGGCAAATCCAAACAGTAGGTTATGTCCCTGATCTTCTCCAAAATCTCAAATGGACCCAAATATCGAGGGCTCAACTTCCCTCCTCGACCAATCCTTGCAAACCCCATTCTTGGAGAAGCCTTTAAAAAGACCCTATCTCCAACCTCGAACTCAAGATTCTTTCCTCGTTGGTCAGCATAGCTCTTCTGACGATCTTGAGTTGTCTTCATCTGTTGCCTTATCAGTCGGACGTTATCAATTGCATCCTGAACGGCTTTAGAGGGTTTGACCTACACTTTCTGTCGTAAAGAGCTTCATAAGGTGCCATACCTATAGAGGCTTGGTAGCTATTATTGTAAGCAAACTCGATTAATGGCAACTGCTCATTCCATGAGCTCTGGAAGTCCAAAGCACACGCTCTCAACGTATCCTCCAAATATCTGATTAACCTCTTGGATTGTCCATCTGTCTGAGGATGGAAAGTTGTGCTAAACTGAAGTCTCGATCCCAAATTCCTCTAAAGTTCTTGCCAAAACCTTGAAGTAAATCTTGGATCACTGATACAATACTAATCGGTACTCCATGGAGTCTAACAATCTCATCACAGTACTTCTTGGCTAGTTTGCTTACTTTATCGGACATCCGGATGGCAAGAAAATGAGCCGAATTCGTCAACCGATCCACGATCACCCAAATTCCATCAAGACCACTTTTCACTCTTGTTAATCCCGAAACAAAATCCATCGGTATCTGCTGCCACTTTCATTCGGGGATAGGTAACGGTTGAAGGCAGGTCCTGTAATGTTTCACAAAGTTGATCACGTCCCTTTTTAGTCCACTCCACCAATAATACTGTTTGAGATCCTTATACATATTATTCCCTCCGGGATGTATCAAATAAGCTATCCTGTGAGCTTCTTCAAGGATAACCCGTTTCAACTCTTCGGGCACGACAACTCTGTTCTTGAACCTTAGAAGCCCTGTATCATTAAACCCAAATGGACACTCTGGATCTGCCCTAGCTTTCTCAATCAACTTTTGAACCTCGGAATCAGTTCTCTGAGCCTCAAACAACCTCTGCTGAAGATCTGGTTGAATTGAAATATTAGAGGCACGAGCCTTTAACTTAATTGGCTTTAACTCATCCCCAATATCCACTTCCAGATTAGACACACCAGCCTTCCTACTTAAAGCATCTGCGACCACATTAGCTTTGATCCCGGTATAGGATTGTACACTCATAATCCTCAAGAAATTCCATCCAATGTCGTTATCTCATGTTCAACTCCTCCTGAGAGAAAAAATACTGGAGACTCTTGTGGTCAGAAAAGATCTCGAAGGAGACTCCGTAAAGGTAGTGTCTCCACTTTCCCAAAGCAAAGATCGCTGCTGCTAATTCGAGAACGTAAGTGGGATAGTTCTGTTCATGCTCTTTCAACTTCCTGGAGGCGTAAGCAATTACTTTTCCATTTTGCATTAAAACACAACCCAAACCCTCCTTCAAGAGTTGGAAGCTTGCCTCACATGTCTCATTCCACTTAAATTTAGCCTCTTTCTTAGTTAATCGGGTCAAAGGGGCAGCAATCTTTGAAAAGTCCTGCACAAATCTCCGATAATAACCTGCCAGACCTAAGAAACTTCTTACCTCTGAGGTATCCTTTGGACTCTGCCATTGTAAGACCGTCTCAATCTTAGAAGGATCTACTTCTAAGCCCTTATTCGAGACAATGTGGCCTAGAAAAGTTACCCGGTCAATCCAGAACTAACACTTACTGAACTTAGCAAATAATTGATGCTCTCTCGAAGTATCTAGCACCACTCTGAGATGTTGAGCATGATCTTCCGAGGTCTTCAACTACATAAGAATATCGTCTATGAAGATAACCAAAAACTTATCGAGGTAAGGACGAAAAATCCTGTGCATCATATCCATGAAAGCTGCAGGGGCATTTGTTAATCCAAATGGCATCACTATAAACTCATAATGTCAATACCGGGTGTTAAATCCCGTCTTCGCAATATCTTCTTCCCAAATTTTCAGCTGATAGTATCCTTGTCTCAAATCCAGTTTTGAATACACCCCTGAACCTTGCAACATATCAAACAAATCCTCAATGTGGGGTAAAGGATACTTGTTCTTCATAGTCATCCGATTCAACTCTCAGTGATCAATGCACATTCTCAAAGTCCTATCCTTCTTCTTGACAAAGAGAATCGGTGCACCCCACGATGAAGAACTCGGTCGAATATACCCAATCTTGAGAAGTTCTTCGAGCTGAATCTTCAACTCCTTCAGCTCGGCTGAAGCCATACGATAGGGAGTCTTAGAATAGGGCTCTGCTCCCGGATACAAATCTATCACGAACTCGATCTCCCGATCTGGTGGTAAAGAACCCAGATTCTTAGGGAAAACGTCGGGATAGTCCTTTACTATTGTTGTATCCTCAAACCGTGTTTGATCCTTTAACTTATTAAGGAGGTAAGCAATGTATCCCTTAGCTCCGTCTCTCACTAACTTGTGAGCTTCTGTGAAAGACAAAAGTGGTACGGTTTTCGAACCAATACCCACAATCACTTCTTTACCCAACTTAACTTTCTTAGCAAAACAATCAACTGTAGCCCCGTGCTTGAATAATTAATCCATTCCCAGAATCACTCCATACTTCTTCATCGGCATTACAATGAAGTCTTCAGGGTAGTCTTTACCATCCAACCTCACCAAACAATCTCGAACGACTTGATCTGTCTCAAAACTTCCCTCGAGAGGGGAACTAACCACATAACAAGAATTCAAGATAGTAGCAAGCAAGCACAGAGTAGCAACAAGTCCAAATGAAATAAAGGAATGCGTGGCACCAGGATCAAAGAGTGCATGCATGTTCATGTTATGTATGCTGATGGTACCTTCTACAAAAGCGGTAGGGTTAGCCTCCACATTCTGTTCCTGGGCATAAGCACGTGTTGGTATCATAGGCCTCGGTGCTCCAGTTTGACAAGCCGGATTCTTGTCTGGACAAGTATTCGCCATATGATTCCCTTTCTCGCAGATAAGGCACAAACCCAACCTCTTCCAATAATTATGGTATGTATGAGTAGGTCCCCCACAATGAGTGCATGCAGGTTTGTCCTGCCGGGACCCAGGTGGAGCTGGTAAAGCTAGCAATGCCTGTGGAGCTAGTCTTGTAACACGAGGCTTCTTATTCGGGCCTTTGATTGGAGGAGATGAATAACTGATAGGTTTCTTTCCCAGATTAAATTCCGTTACCTATCCTGATCCTTGCCCGGAGCGATATATACTCCTTCTGCTCATGACTCCATCTTCAACTTTCAAGGCCTTAGAAGTTGCCTTCACCCAAGTGCTAGTGTTAACGGCCTCATTAGCTGTCTGAATGTCAGGCCAAAGTCCTTGGACAAATTACATAGCCTTCTGAGTATCATTACTAGCAATATTTGGAGCATACCGAACCAACCGATCAAATTCCGAAATATACTCCGAGACAGACCTATTTCCCTATTTTAATTCCGTGAATTCCTTCAATCTTCGAGACCTTACAGAAGGTGGAATAAACTTACTCTTGAATTCTCGGATCAAAACATCCCAAGTCACTTCTTCCCCGGTGGCATCTAAACGAATCTTGGCACTTTCCCACCAAGAAAAGGCCTGTCCCTGTAACAAAGCAATGGTGTACCTTGCCTTCTCTTGGAAACCACAAGGAATAAGCTCCTAAGTCCTCTCGATCTCCCTAAGCCACTATTCGACTTGTATATCATTTTTAAAATAGAATTTAGGGGGATTTTGATTTCTAAACTCCCAGTACACTGTTGAAATTCCTCCTTCTTATACTCTCACATGAGCAGGTGCCGGTGGAACACAATCTCGAAGCCTTTAATAAATAATGTTGGTCATTGAGTTGACAAAAGCCTCAGCCTGCGGTGGTTATTGCGGTTGGAGAGTAGGAGAACGATCACGATGACGTCGCCGGTTTGGAGATTGATCCCGATGTCTACGAAGAGGCATCCTGTAATTAAAACACTGAAATACGTGCTATGTTTAGTCCATACATAAAACTAAAAGTAATTCAATCCACTATCAGGAATTATGGTACATAAGCATATAAGAAATGCACATGAAACATGTTGATAAGTAGTTCCTAAAGTCGTACGACTTAAACTGACTCAACTCGACCCGAGAGCCCGGGTTTTACAACTCAATGCTCTGATACCACTTAAGGATGTAGCCCCCGAGCGCGTGACGCCACATCCCCCACACTAAGACCCGACCCGTATATGAAATGGAGAGTCCATACACGTGCCAAATCCAGGTGAACGGGGACACAACATACTCACTATGTTAGGCGGGAGCTAACCTTTGAACCATTCAAATACCAATTTGCAATAACAACATAGTTAAACAATAAAAACGGAAGCTATATATATACCATAACATTCACAATGAGCTGTCAAGCTCCAAAAATAAGTATATTTACAAGTATTTCAAAATGTCATCACAGCCCTACTATCAAGTACGCCTAAAGTATTCATAATCATAACCATAATACAAAATAGTATGAGTGTAAGTGAGTGTAAAAGAAATGCTAGACCCGAATACAAGACACCCAAAAGGACTCGAATTCCTACCTAGCACTTCCCAACCTGCAAGCAGAAAACTGAAAACAAAATGGGTTCAGTCTAAAGGAGACTGGTGGGTATAAAACAGGGCATAATATATAATTACTGCGGAATTTAAGCACATACATGCAAGCCATAATCCCGTGTGAAGTTTTGTAACTTTTCCCAAGCGAGTAAAATAAAGACAAACATCAACGGGATTATAAAAATCATATTCATTCAATAGATTATTCGTGAGCCCAGCGAGAGGGCTAAATCTTCAACCTTCACCTTGTATAAACATTAACATTATTTATTAGGTTATCAAACATATAATCTTTCGTGCATAATCATTCATAAACACCTTTTTCCTCCGGGTGGTGGACAGGTTTCCAAGACCCGGCCACCTCAATCATTATGGCTAGTGGGGTACATGAATCCCCAAGAGCCCGGTTCCCATTCCTCGCTAACCTCCTAGCGAGGGTCTGTATAGTTGTAGTTTTGGTGGAACTAGTATACAGGGTTTAGCATCAGACCATGCTTCCCCGGTTTGCTACGTCCACTAAGTCCCAGGGCCCCCATTCAGTGCATTCATTCAATCTAGCCAAAACATTAGGTAGGGTATTCATGAAAGATAAAGGCTTTACATTAGTAATCATTTATTCTAAAAGACTTGATATATATAAATATAACACTTTGGCTTAAACCTTTATCCATTGGGAATATACCGGGTCATTTAACTAATAGAAGAGAAACCCACCTTAAAAGCAGAAAGAACGGCATAAAAACCTCAAGGACCAGTCTCCCCTCCGTCCGTAACAAAATCTGTGCAAAAGAGGTAAAGTGAGACTTAAAATGACCATATACGACGCACGACGATGCAATGATCATGATATGAAAAGGATACAAGACAATAATATGTTATGAAGATGTTCATGTGCACAATTAATGCCTTAAAGATATATAAACGAGCAAAGTCATTCATTTACGTTCATTGCTTTCATAATCATATCAATTCAATCCACGAGTCTCATACCACGATCATAACATGTAGTTCAACTAGTTCACATTGCCTATAAGTCATAAATGAGATGGAAAAAGACAACACGAAGTAATGAAAGAACACCTCGAAGCTGCCAACTAGTGTGACGCGACCGTGTTACATTTTCAAATGGTTTGGACACGGCCATGTTCAGGTTTCCATTGTAAATGGACATGGACGTGTCTGATTTTTGAAAAATAAAGTTGAGTTCCGAGAGATCAACAAGGTCGTGTCCATTTTCAAGCCAATCATGACACGGTCGTATCGAGCTTCGTGCTCGAAATCCTGGAGCAGAGCAAAGCTCTGTTATCGCGAAGAAAAAGCTTAAAAACAGGGCAGCTCCAAAGCAATCCTTAGGCTACACTTTAGGCATAAAAATGAAGCATCACTACAAAAAAATTGATTTAATGTGAGAAAATTATTTGTTGGGAAAAATAAAAAATTTATCACAAATAAATTTTGTGATGAAAAAAATTTATCACAAGCTCCTCACAATATCACCCTCACATTAGGTTATTGTGATAAAATCTCTATTTCGTCACAAATGTTAATGTGACGAATAAATTTCCTCACAACATTGAGTTACTTGTGACAAATTTATCCTCACATTATCTTAAAAATTTGTCACAAAAAAATTATTTCCTCATAAAAAGTAGTTCAATAGTTTATAATTTGATGCTTTTATGACAAATAATTTCCTCACAATTAGTAAATTTTCCCCACGAAAACTTGTTGACGATTATGACAAAACATTTGTCACATATTTAATTTAGAACAATTCTTATTGAAATCTTATTATGAGGAATAATTTCCTCACAAATAAGATATAATTAGAATAACAATATATTTATTAGCATTTTTATATATAATGCATTTATATTTACACCATTATGGGATTTTGCATTTCATCATTAAAGAAATCAATCTCATCTGAAAAATAACACATTTAAAACTAATCCTCCATGTTAATCAACCAAATCTGTGTATCCATATCATAAAAAATAAGTAATTTACATGGATCACTGTACTGTCATAAGCAATACAAAGCTAATTTATACATGTAGTAAACAAAGACTATGTGCATCCCCAAAATAAACTAATGCAAAATAGTGTGTTGTCATGAGCAATAAACCTAATGCATATGTACTTAATAAAAGACTAGTTGCATCCCAAAACAGACTAAGACAAAATAAGTTCTATATACTTGCATACCCTACCAAAAGGCCATCAAATAGTTATCAAATAGAAGGTAGCACCTAATGAAACTTTAACTCCATGCTCCTTGAGTAATACTCCAAATCTTGATATGATGCTCTCTTGTCAATCTGTTCAAGTAGAAATAGAAAAATCTTAGTTCACATTAAATTAGATATACAACCAAACCAGATGATACTTTGGATGATTCTTATTTATACTCAATCAAACCTCCTCCACTCACCCCTTACATCTCTTTCAAAACTGATCTCATTTAATGACTTAAAAGAATTTCTTCTAATTAATCCCAAAACTACAATCAATCATAGCACCAACCAATAAGAAAATGAGAGATTTGCCATATTATAATGTATCTCCATTATGAAAACCAAAGTCAACAAATAAAAACAAGAACATAAAAATGATACACGTACAGTTCAGAAAAATAGATTACTAAAAGACAATATGAGCATATTCATAAACTACAACTTCTGCAAAAATGATACACAAAACTCTTGAACAATAAGCACACCAACAATACCAAATGGCTGCAACAAAAGACAGTGCAATCAAAAGGCTAAGATAAACAAGTCAATTATTGATGTCTAAAACACAAATGCACACTATATATTCCACTAGATGGCTAGAACCAAAAATCATATCGGTTACCTTCAAATAGATGTGTAGGCATGCCTGGAATCTTTTCCAATATATCTTTCAGCTTATACATTTGAATCTTGAAAGTGTCAATTTCTTCAGAATATGTCTTGTTCTTCTCTTGACATTCTTCCAAAGCCATCCTTTGATTTTCTATTGTTTTTCCTTGTTCCTCATAAGCTTCTGTAAGATCAACAATCTTATCCTTGGCATTATCTAACTCTACTAATTTTGCTTTTAAATCATTACCAGCGGCTGTTTTAGAAGAGCTACCACCACGAATAACTTGTAAACCATGTCCCATTCCCTTTACATATCCAGACTTGTGGCCTAACTTAATTTTCACTATTTTAGCCTCAGAAAAATTTTCAGCATTGCTAACATGTTGGTTTCGCATTTCAACCATTTCGTCCTACAAATAATACATGTAAAAATGAACACATATTAGGTATCATAATAAGTAGAGCTCATCAAATTTCTAAAAACAAGATAGTGGTCCAAAAGAATTAAAAGCTTTAATATTGTAATGGAGTTGAGACTCTTACATACAAGAACTTTGCAAGTGGGTTCAGAAATTCACCCCCTCTTTTCTTGCTTACACGAGTATTTTTGAAAAGCTCGATTTCACTTTTTTCCTCCTTCAAATGCAAAGTTCATATTCTCAAGTGAAACATGAAATCTTATGTCAGCATTAAAAGCATTAAATATAAATAAAAATACAGTAGCATGTTCTTAAAAGAAGAAAGCATCAGTATTCTTCCTGATGTGTGGTTGAATGGCATTTTTGCACGATTTTCTGAGTTGATACGTGACCTTATCTATAAATATTATTCGAAAAATTGTTAAGAACATTAATAAAATAAAACATCATGTCGATTATGACAAGATAACGATCATTTAACGAACCTGATACTCTTCTTTCTCGATAAAGTCACATGCAGCTTGCCACTTCACCATGGTCAGATCATCTCTCGGGCACACTTCCCTTGGTTTGATGTTTTTCTTTACAAGATTTTTATACTCAACATGCAATGTATTTCTCCATCATGTATATGCTTTTTGGAACTTATGGCTAATAATGTCTTCAACATGAGCAGTTGACCAATCCATAATATCAAACCATTGCTATAAAATAAAATAAAATTAAATTAAACAAATCAATTGACCAATCTACTTTTGTATAATATTTTTAAAATTAAATTATTTTTTTACTTACAGATTATTAAAAGAAAATTCAATTAATCCAAGTTAAATTCTTAATTGTGCATCAATTATAATTTCCACATTATCAATTACCTTTTTCACTTCTTTGTTTAGTTTCTCTGTAATAGCCAAAGGTGCTTTGTCCCACATCGGATTGGAGGTGGGCTTGAAGCCACTTTATAAAGTGGTGGATCCCCCTCCCCTTGTAGAGGCCTTTTCCTGGGTGGTTCCCTTCGGGGTCTGGTTCCCACCTGGGAGAAACAAAACCGTGAGGGTGGTTCCCTTCGGGGTCTGGTTCCCATCCAAAGCGGACAATATCGAACGGCGGGTTTTCGGGCTGTTACAAATGGTATCAGAGCCGGGGACCCGGATTCGGTGTACCAGCGAGGACGCTGGGCCCTCTTAAGGGGGGTGGACTGTAATAGCCAAAGGTGCTTTGTCCCACATCGGATTGGAGGTGGGCTTGAAGCCACTTTATAAAGTGGTGGATCCCCCTCCCCTTGTAGAGGCCTTTTCCTGGGTGGTTCCCTTCGGGGTCTGGTTCCCACCTGGGAGAAACAAAACCGTGAGGGTGGTTCCCTTCGGGGTCTGGTTCCCATCCAAAGCGGACAATATCGAACGGCGGGTTTTCGGGCTGTTACATTCTCCCCTCTTGCCGGACCACGCCCTATCTTTTTTTTTTTTTTTTTCAAACCTAGTAATCATTAAGATACAAAATATGTTCATTATGAATGACAATTAAAGTGTTACATATGTATTGTAAGTCAGAAAGTATGTAAAGTGGACTTCAAATGAATTTTCACCTGAACTTGAGGGATTTGGATCAAGGGAATTAGTTGGTTTTTCAAATGAATTTTCACCTGATGTAAGTTGAGAGAATGAACACTTTGATTTTATATGTAGCACCCCGCACGTGAGGCACCACATCCCCCGCACTAAGGTTCAACACGAGTAACGAAATAATAAATCCGCACCCGTATCAAACCCTAGCGAACGGGAGACAAACATAAAAACTTTCCTAAGCCAGGCGGAGCTAGACAACGGTTACCAATCCTTAAAATATAATGCAGAAAAGCCAGAGTTCAAACATACCAATCATAAACGGAATTTGGGCTCTTCAGGCCTCTTTTGAAACATAACAATACCCCGTAAGAGCAATTCACTAATAATTTCATAAATATTCAAATTCATGATACCAAAGAATCGATACAGACATAAATTCAATACATGAGTGAGTGCAAAGACTCTCCTAACCTAACTCGACCAACTTAAAACTCCAACACCTCCGCCTAGCCCGAACTCCAAAGATCAAACCTGCACACTAAAAGAATGGGGAGGGAGAGGGGTCAGTCTCTAGAAGACTGAGTGAGCAGGAGCGATACATATATATAAAAACAAGCACATGCAAGTCATAAATTCCGAACAAGGTTTTATTTGAATTTAGTTCCTGATAAGGCAAGAGAATGACCAATCAATGCTCGGATTTATGACGAATTCATATTAAATTCATTACATTCATAAATCATACATAAATATAAGGCTCGGCGAGTGAGCGTGCACAACCTCCATCCAAACTCCGACCGTGTACGACAAATATCAATAATATATTGATTAGGCGATCATACAATATATTATAATACACACAGACCATAAATCATATCATAAAACATATTCGTTTGGGCGATCCGGATCCCGGCATTCCCGCACGGTGCATAATCATATCATAACATATACATAAGAAAAGCCTAATTCTTAACCAACCTTCTTCCTCCGGGTGGTGGACAAGTTAGCTAGACCTGCCCACCGATAAATACATAGGCCAATGGGGGTACATGAATCCCCCAAGGGCACGCAGCTCCCATTCCCCGCTAAATCTCCTAGCGAGGGCCGGTATCACCGTAGTTTGGTTGGAACTAGTATATGGGATCCCCGTCAGCCCTTGCTTCCTCGGTTAGCCACATATACTAAGTCCCGGGGCCCGTGAACATAACAGCTTAGCATAATCTCGCCAAAACATATCAGTACATACATATGATACATACTATAAGAAATCATACCTTACCGTGTAATTCGGCATATGCTATGTACGTACCTCTCCGTGTCATCCTAATCCATAGCTAGCATGAAGACACACGGTTTGGAGCATAGCCTCATTACAAAACCATTTTTAAGCTTATATATGCTCGTACGTATAATTCGGAAGAATTTACTCGATAACTTCATTTGAAAACCATATATATATAATCATAAGGTTTTGGCCAAAGCTTTTCACATAAGGGTTGTAGGGTTTAATACGTAGCTACAACGAAAACACCCTCACCTTAACCGTGAAGAAACAAGGATCGAGCACCAAGTGCCTGAACGATCAAAAGCTCTCCACCATGGAGACAAACTGTACAAAAGACCACAAGACGTGTTCGTGAGACTCAAGACTCTAAATGAACCATATATGACGCACGGCAATGCTCAAGCATGATATGAAGGCATAAAGATCATATTAAGTCATGAAAATCATATAACCAATTTATTCACTTGTTCAATCATAAATCATTCAATTCATACTTCCAATCCAATAATTCAAGAATCCAAATAAGGGCACCGAACATGTTCGAGCTCTTCCATAATGTTACCATATACTTCATATTACATAACATAGCATATATTCAAGGTTGGGAAACAAGAAGAAGTGATAAGATATAGAAAATAAGCGAGGCGATTCATAAACGACACATAAACACCCATAACCGGCATTAAGTAAAAGCATGCCTATAGCACATCCAAATGCCATGAAATTAAACCAAAATACTCCTAACACATAGTACAACAAGTTCATAGTTCAACATAAAGGGAGATAAAGTCATTAAGGAGGGGAAACAAATCAAAAACCGAAGAGGAAGTAACAAAGACTGCGCATGGGAAGTGACACGGGGGTGTCACCTCCCTTAGCCAAACTGAGCCACGGGCGTGGCTCAGTACAGAACTGAGCAGAGGGTGTGACACGCCCGTGTCTCACTCTTATGAGTAAATGTGACACGGGGGTGTCACGGTACAGAACCAAAACCGTTCATAAGGTTTTTCCGGCAAAACTGATCCCTTACAAACTCAATCCAAAAGCATATCAAATGAACTCCAAATTCTCTGAAACTTAATATGCAGCATATTTGGCATGTTATGAACATTTTTCATTTAGAGTGCAAAAGCTAAATCACACGTTAAGATCATAGAAACCGTGAAACAAAACTGGGTCGCTACAATCGGACATATGAGCCCTAATGATTCTATCATGCCTTGATCAAGTACTTAGGGCTTGAATTTGGATCTGAAACTTTGGGGAATGCATGCTAACATACCAAACAACTAATATACATCATATATATGCAAAATGGTACAATTTAAAGCACATTAGAAGGACCAACAAGTTACCAAACTCAACAGCAACAATTCTGTCAAAGATCATGCATAAGAACAGGCCATGTCTTGCGGTTTTGAGGCTTCAAATAGAACCAAATACTTAAAGCATGAAGGCTAACATATAGAACAATGAGTGTACATCAACTCCATGCATTTTCACACGAAATGGAGGCCATATGATCATGCAACAACACCAAATTTCACACAACGGTCACAAAACAGGGGAATCAAGTAGATCATCAAGTTTGAAGCTCCATAACTCATAATTTTATAAAAGGAGCAAGAGATGAAATCCTCCTAACATCATATACTATGAGTTAGGAAAGAAATAAGCCAAGAAACAAGTTCATATGATCACATATAAGCAAGAAATTCAGCCACACCAACATATAGGTCACTAGAGCAAAAATCCCCAAAAGTTCATACAAAACCCAACATTCAAACCCTAATCAAATCTGATCCAAATCATGTTTTAAATAGATGAAATCAAGCATAAGTGAGTAGAGAAGACATAAATATTCATACCTTGAAGTTTTGGTGAAGAAAAATGGTGATTTGAGCTCAAAATCACAAAGGATGGCCAAGGTTTTCTTCCTTTCTCCTCTTCTCCCTTCTCTCGATCAGTTGCAGCTGGAAATGGAGGCATATGGTTCGGTTTTCAGAGATAAAGAGGAGAGAAAGGGCTTAACTCAAGGTAGATAAGTCATGGTTAATCTTTGGTTAAGTTTGGTTAAGTAAAAAGGGTCCCACCAAGGAGACTAGTCAACATGAAGAGCTCTTCTTGCACGAGTTGTCCGTTACGGTTGGATTTCGGAGGTCTTAATGATTTCAAAAAGGTATGAGGCTTGTTCCATTGTCTCCGAATCGTCGATACGAAGGCAACGGAGTTGACGGAATTCGAATCCGAATTCCCGAGCTCAAGATATCACGTACGGAACCAAGGTTGCGCTAATTGCTCGTTAGCCCCCGATTTGGTTCCACAATCAAAATTAAATTCATAAACACGTCAATTGAATCCGAAAACATAAACCGAGCACATTGGCACGTTCATAACACATATATTTACGACATACTGAATTTTCATACCAATCCGATATCATTACATATATAAACGAAGCACAATTAGAACACTCATGCGCATGAACGAATTCATATTATTATAAATGACTTACTAAAACTCAAATTCCATATTAAATAATTTAAAGCCAACTTATAACATGTTGAAATTAATTAACGAAATTACCGAAATAGTTAAGGTAACACAAAACCTTAATTAAGAATTTAACACTAAATATCAAAGTAGAAATAAAATGAATTAGAGTAAATATTAATAGTTTATAGTTTAAAACAAATATAAACATTTATAAACAATTAATCATATAATTAAATAATTAAATAGCGCAATTTATAAATAATTACGTCACATTATTGTAACATGAAAACTGGGGCGTTACATTATAAATAATTGGGTATCATATGCATTATAAGTCAGCAAGTATGTAAAGTGGGAAAGATATACACACCTAAACCACCAAATTCCCCAGGCATGTTCTGAGGTAAGTTTTCAGCTTCATTCAATGCATGAGGAGTAGCTATACGATTTTGTTATGAGCCCCTCACTCCTTACAATCATTAAAATAAAAAAGCAATGAAACAAAATATGTTTCCATTGAAACAAAATATGTTCAAATAAATTTATTCTTACCTGATTTTGATAAGCATTGAGCAGAATCAGTTTGTAAACCTGTTGGTGAGTTAAAGTGATGTTTCCATCATTTGTAGCCAACGCTTTCTTATTTCGGTTAAGTCTAGCCAAAGCTTTCTGATTTTGATAAGCATTGAGCGGAAGGTGTTTCTCTCATTTGTCCAACTTTTGTCCATTTTCCGTACTTATGTATAACCTATATATTCATACAAATCATTAAGTTTCAGAAACCAGAAACAAAGAAAAACATGTAAAAAATAAAGAAAGAAGACAATAGCATGGTTGGATCAATTGCATGTTTGTATTTGCACCAAAAAAAAAAAAAAAACAATTGCATGTCTGTATAAATATTGCATGTATAATTGAAAGCACCATGTCATATATACCTGGAAGTGTGGTCATATTCAGAGTTAAACAACTTGCCAATCGGATGTACAAGTGTCTGTTACATGAAAAAGAAAGTAACTTCAGCTATTATTCAATTGAAATATAGAATTAGTTCATAATGCATAAGGACATAATGTTATAGAAGAACAATCATATCTTTAAAATTATTGTTAGTCACACATCATAGCCTTAGAAATTATTGTTAGTCCAAATAGAAACTTCAATCAACTTTAAAATTTTACTTGAGTTTAAAATCGAATTGAGCTCCCATTAGGGCTTAAATCTTATAAAATGGAAAAAATATACATCGAAATGAGGTGGTAAAGGATTAGTATTATGCACTTCTTGTGACTGATTTTGCAATTCATATACTTGGACTTATATCTTCTCTTGAACAATTGATATCTATACTTGCTTCCCTTCATAACATGACTAAATATCTTTTCTTCCATCTCTCAATATCAAACTTGGTTCAAATATCAACACATTGCATTATCATTTGCTACAATCCTTGCTAAAAAAATGTTAACCTAACTACAGTTTTCTCTTGACATGATCGATTGTTATATATATCATAATTTGTGTGTGGTGGGGTGGTGCCACCAGTTGGGATAAGCTTTACAGAATGGATATTTAGTTTGTGCTTACACTTGAAGTAGTAGTTCCATAAAAGGGTGGAATAGTGATGCTATAATGTTGTGATTGCCTTGATGTATTTATATGTATAATATAATAAATTAATGAACATTGTGCAGAAATGCTTTATAAATATATTATAGTGCAAAGTACATCTACACGCCCTGTAATTAGCCAAAAATTTATATATGCCCCCCTAAAGATGAGAATCGAGGTTACATGGTTGGGTTGGCAGGTTTTAGAATCTCAGTAAAAATGGAAGGTCTCAAAGAACACAACACAAACGTGGGAAACTAATGAAACTACATTTTGCAGTCCACTTGGTTTCGGGCAGGTTTGGTCAGTTTTTGCAAGCTCACAATATCATAAGGATAACTGCTTGATAGCCATAGGCCCTGTCAATAATTCCCTGACGTATATATGTGTTCCAAAAATATTTTCATAATAACAAACCAAAAGGCAAGGATAAAAAGGGCAGAACAGATAAAATGAGTAAAATAACTTCTTGAACTATATATTTCATCTAACAAGGCTGTGCTAAATTAGTCACTGATCACTGTTGGCCTACTGTGGGAGTATGATTAGTTATTAGAAGCAAATTCAAAATGAGTATTAAGCAATTATGAATATTGTGAAACACCCATACTATACCCACATTATACCATCGGCTAAATAGCCAGCTCTTCAAAAAACAAGAATGGCTCTAACATGTGAAGACAGCGGTCCTCTACAATGTTACAAGAAGAGAAAAAAAATTACCATAAACATCAGAGCTTGATTACCAGAACACTCACATGCAGTTGTTACGTATGAAACTTTCCAGGAGTCACAGGGAAATCAATGCCATCATTTCCTGCTCCCGACTCGGTAATTACAAGTTACTCACCAGGGCCATCGGAAGCAACAACTGCATACCCATCCTATAGAACTAAACAACATAAAAATTATTATCCAGCAAAACCATCAGATAGAAATAAAAACACTAGATTTTCATCTATACTAGCATAGACTGAATCACAAATCACTAATGCCATGTAAAAACCAACGACCGCAGAACATTCTAATGAGTATTCAGTTTCATTAGTGAATTTACTCGAATTTCAGGTTAGCAGCTACGACCACCGATTCTCATCCCCATAATCCCCATCCAAAACCCTAAGAAATTAGTCAATAACCGATGCAATTTTTTAAAGCATAGTATGAACCATGAAGTCACTACCTCAATAGATGATATGAAACTTCAAGAGTTGTACATCAAAAATAATTTGCTAGATAGCAAAGTTGAGAAAGGGAGTTTTTTTAAGAAAAAATTTGATGATCTCAAAACTCCAAACCACTATTCTAGAAACAAAATCAGAAACAGAAATGCAAAAAACCCAAACCCACCAATCGATTTGAGATGCTAAAACACAGAACATTCCATTTCCACAGTAATTGCAATCAATCAAACTCAAACCCACCATTCTAGAACAAAAATCACAAATAGAAATGGAAAAACTAAGTCGATAATGGAAACATCTTGTGCTTTTGAAAGTAAATTCGAAGAAGAAGAAGTTGAGAACCTCGCTAGTAGTGTAGCTGATTTCACAAGTGAGATTTCAACTAATTTCAAACGAGAGTGCAGTCAAGAAAACCCATCGTGGCTCCTTTCATCATCTCTGCAAAATCGAGCCGGATTCACAATCTGATTTCAGACAGTTGATTTAGGTTAAAAAAACCATAAAATGGAGGAAAGACAATCGATGTCATGCCTGAGAGAAATTGTGGGGCTGATTTCATACCTGGGAATGTTGAGGTTGAATTTCGTGTCTAAGGAAGTAAAGAGTGAGAAGAGGAAAGTAAGAGTGAGAAAGTGAAGTATGGAAGTGAATGTTAGGAATAGTGCCCTAAAAGCCGATTGTATATCCGCTTTGTGCTTTTCCTTATTGTAATCACAGACAATCTTTGAATAAAATAAAGAATTGAGACAACACTTCTTTATATGCTCTTGTTTGGTATGCGTTTACTTTAGCTGTGCATGTATGAGAACTCCCCTAATCCTGATGACTTTAGGACTCTACCATTTAGGTGAAATGGTTCATGAAACGAGCCCTATATCACATAAGTCATGATTAGTAAAATACTCCAAGCCGATGAGTCCTACAGACAGTGGGAGTGTCAACCTGACTCCTCTAAGGCTTGCTTGTGGGATCACGCCCTTAAGAAGGACCACCTTGTTTCATGGAGGTGCAAAGTGTATAGTTGATACGTGCGTGATACATGAGGGTGCTTACTTTAATAAGTAAGTTCACTGAGGTGCCCCGTGTGAGAACATTCCTAAATGGGAAAGGAAGTTTCTATTTTAGGAAATGGAAACTTCCAGATTAGGAAATATCTCACGAGTCATTGATGTGATTAATTGATCCTTAGACTTGAGGTTCCTTGTCACTTTATGAATTAACTCTGTAGTCTTAGGTATAAGCTTTAAAGGGTGTCGCCTTAGACAACCGATTCAAGGCTTATGCTGGGGCTGCACAAGTGATTCATGAAAGTGAATGAGAATCAAGAAAGGACCTACACTTGCATTTGCAAGGTGATCTCTTATTGTGTAAGTCATTCATATGCCATATGGAGTCCTTGGCCAAGGCAGTAGATCAAGACATCAAGAAAAGGGTTTCTTGGATTGAGATCAAATGGATATGAAATGCACTTAATTTTAAGACCGGATTATTAGGGTTCTGATTATTCCCTTACCCTAGATCTTGGTTGAGAGATAGTAAGTAGGAGGATTGTATCTCGCATGAATCAATGACTTAAAGGTTCTGTCGAATCCGAACATTCCAATTCAGCTAGGGGTTAAACACCTGTTGCTAGACTATGGTCGTTTAATCTGTGGACTGATTAATTAATTAGTGAATTAATTAATTAGGGTCACTGCTAATTGAATTGAGAACCTAGAGGGTCACACACAACAACTTGGTTACATGAGTTAAGGCTTTAAAATGATTAAACGAGTTAATCGGGTCAAGAGGGTTCCACACGTGTGGCTCTGTTAGGAATAGTGCCCTAGAAAGCCGATTCGACGTAATCTGCTTTGGGACTTTTCTTGTATCACAGATAATCTTTGAATAATATACGATTGATTATAGGCAAACACTTCTTTATATGCCAATACGTGTTTTGTGTGTTTCCATTACGTGCGCATGTATGAGAACTCCCCTAATCCTGATGACTTTAGGACTCTACCATTTAGGTGAAATGGTTCATGAGACGAGCCCTATATCACATAAGTCATGATTAGTAAAATACTCCAAGCCGATGAGTCCTACAGACAGTGGGAGTGTCAACCTGACTCCTCTAAGGCTTGCTTGTGGGATCACGCCCTTAAGAAGGACCACCTTGTTTCATGGAGGTGCAAAGTGTATAGTTGATACGTGCGTGATACATGAGGGTGCTTACTTTAATAAGTAAGTTCACTGAGGTGCCCCGTGTGAGAACATTCCTAAATGGGAAAGGAAGTTTCTATTTCAGGAAATGGAAACTTCCAGATTAGGAAATATCTCACGAGTCATTGATGTGATTAATTGATCCTTAGACTTGAGGTTCCTTGTCACTTTATGAATTAACTCTGTAGTCTTAGGTATAAGCTTTAAAGGGTGTCGCCTTAGACAACCGATTCAAGGCTTATGCTGGGGCTGCACAAGTGATTCATGAAAGTGAATGAGAATCAAGAAAGTACCTACACTTGCATTTGCAAGGTGATCTCTTATTGTGTAAGTCATTCATATGCCATATGGAGTCCTTGGCCAAGGCAGTAGATCAAGACATCAAGAAAAGGGTTTCTTGGATTGAGATCAAATGGATATGAAATGCACTTAGCTTTAAGACCGGATTATTAGGGTTCTGATTATTCCCTTGCCCTAGCTCTTGGTTGAGAGATAGTAAGTAGGAGGATTGTATCTCACATGAATCAATGACTTAAAGGTTCTGTCGAATCCGAACATTCCAATTCAGCTAGGGGTTAAACACCTGTTGCTAGACTATGGTTGTTTAATCTGTGGACTGATTAATTAATTGGTGAATTAATTAATTAGGGTCACTGCTAATTGAATTGAGAACCTAGAGGGTCACACACAACAACTTGGTTACATGAGTTGAGGCTTTAAAATGATTAAACGAGTTAATCAAGCCAAGAGGGTTCCACACGTGTGAAACCACAAGTGTCGCTCACGTGAGTGACACGTGTCATTGTGACACGTGTCACACACGTGTATAAATATATGTGTATATTTATTTATGTATTAAATAATTAATGTGATTAATTATTTAATAGACTCTGGTTTAATTTTGAATTAAAAAGAAAGTCTTATTTTGGAGAAAAATAATCTAGTTAATTAATTATGAATTAATTAAAATAGATAAAATAAGTTATTTATTTTAAATAAATAAAGTATAAAATTATCCAAAAATAGTTTGGATATTTTTAGCTCTCTTGAAAGTTGATTTGAATTAGAATTCAAAGTCAAAGTCAAAATTACTTGATGATCAAGTAATAGGAGAGAGAGAGACCAAAATCCTAGCCCATTAAGGACTAGGAATTTCGTCCCTCCCCTTTCTTATATATAGGGGAGCTCATGCTCCCCTTTAGAGCTAATGAAATTCTTTTGGTTCATGTGTTGAACACCATCCTTTCTCCAAGATAAACGAAACCCTAGGTTAAGCCTAAACACTAACTAGAGAACTAGCATCCTTACTAGTTAGATTGTAGCCAAGTTGGTGGACTATCTCTAGAGACTTCAAGTTAGAAGTTTTGAAGATTCGAGCTTTACCAAAAGTGGGGATTAAGCAAAACGATCAGAAGGGATGATGAAACGATTCTGAACCCGACGTGAAGCGAATGAAAAAATCGAACCAAAGAAGATGGCGAAAACCGTTCGTCCATATCCTGAAGGATGAATTTTTTCACGAGGGTTTTGTGACTGACAGTTTTCTACTTTCGTAAAACTGGTTTTCGAAGGGAGTTTCAATCCTGCTTTTCTCGTTTCATGTTTCTTTCTTTATGTTATATTGTTAAGAACATCTCTAACATGAATTGAATCTAGGTTGGTGTGGATTGCTATCCCGACAATGGATTCTGAAGTAGAAAGAGACTTTCGAGGGACGGGTTGTCAAGCCGCGAGAAGAGCGTTCTTGGGTGGCTTGAAACGCTTCAAGAAAGAATAAAAGAAAAGTAAGTTTTCTATCTTTACGAATTTGGATACACGATTGCGAGTTCAAGATCCTTTTGTTGGAAAAATTTTTAAATTCCGCTGCTTTCTGATTCGTGTTTTCCAACAAGTGGTATCAGAGCCACCTCGTTAATCGTGTTTCTGATTCATCTCAATTATTCTGAATTTGGTAGAAATTCTTAGGCTTAGATGCGAATTAGGTATTCTTGAGTTCTTTTAGAAAGCCTGAATTACGAAACTGTAATTTTTCTTGAATTTCTGAAACTGTTTTCTTAAATTGTGTTTCTTGAAAACCGTTTTGATAGAAATTAATTTAAATCGTTTTTGAATTTTGGATTGTTTTGGTTTTTGAACTAAAAGTACGAATCACGAAATCGCGTTACGAAAACGCGAGCCTGACGTGCTAAGGCGTAGCACGCCAGGCACGCGACCGCCCGCCCAGCAGTCCCGCAACCGCGCGGGACTGCCCGCCACTGACGCCCGCCAGCGCCTAGGCCCCCGCCTAGGCACGCCCGCCCGCCTGTCCCGCAACCGCGCGGGACAGCCGCCCGCACGCTCCCGCAACCGCGCGGGAGCACCCGCCCGGCATCGCCCGCACCCGAGCAGTAGCAAGCTGCGCGCGTTGCGCGCAGGGCGTGCGCCTAGCGCGCGACGCTGCGCGGCGAGCCTGTGCTCGTTCCGGGCGGTTCCGGGCACGGTTTTGGCGTTTTCGTGTTTTCGTGTTTTCGGTCCTTGAAATCCCGATTTAATTTTTTTGAAAAATTTTATTTATTAAATTTGAATTATTTTTGAAATAATTGTTTGAATTGGGATTTTAAAAATTTAAGCGATTTAAATTTTGGAAAAATTACAATCTCCATTTTCTGAAAATATTGAAAGAATAAAATTATTAATTTTCAGAAATTAATTGGAATTTTATTAGTTTAATGTTTTTCGGGTTTTATTGAAAAGGCTCTTGAACAAGAATTGCATCTAAGTCGTGTTTTAAGCTATTAGAGCTTAAAGCGAGAATTTTAATTTATTGGTTAAATTTAAATTCTTGCTAAAGCATGTGAGGTGATCATGGGTTTAGATCTATGTATGGTTTTAATTTATGCACATGGATGGTTTAAATTGGGGTTGGAGCCCTATAGTTGCGTTTTTCAATTGAGGTTGGAGCCTCACTTATGTGCGTACTGTTATGTGATTTATTATGTGGCTTTCCATATTACTGTTTTTAAGGCCGGGGTATGCCCCGTGTAATTGTCTAAGGCCAATATGAAGATTGAGCCTTATTACTTTATGTCTTTTTCTTTTTATTGTAATTTGAGAGTAGAGATAGATGGTGAGGTTTTATTTTCATTTTGGAGACAATGCACCCATGGAGTAAGATGGACCACATTCAAGTAACAAGGAGGCCATAAGTGAAGACCCCTCAAAATGTTTGGGAGGGGAATCTCAATTGTTAAATGTAATAGAGATAGGGCTCGTATTTTGTTACCGCTTTCCCTTATGTGATTTAAACTGTTTATGTGGCATGTATGTTAGAACTTGTGATTGTGGAGTGGCTCCCACATATCACGCATAAGATAGGTAGAACCCATGATCATTACATGTTAGTATCATGCTAGGACATGTTATCTGTTTATGTGCTTGTTTGATATGCATTTAAGTGTACTTGCATTAATCAAGACTAATAAAATTGGATAACATATATGTTGGTGAGGTCGAACCGGACAACTCTCCGGTTGATTCGAAAATTCCCATTAAATATTAAGCTAATTTCGAACAAATAGGTGTTTAATTCGAGATGCAAATTTTGAATTAAATTCCTAGCATTCCATCAATAGGTTTTAAGTTTAGTAAGTAAAGCTAGTTGTTGTCCGCGAGTCGTGGGATAGCTAGTGGAGCTTATTAGTTCTTAGTTACCTGATTAATCATTTTAAATGATCAATATTTCGTGGTCAATTTTAGCAAGGGCGATGTCCGCGAGTCGTGGGTCGTTCGAACTAAGTTTTGGTCATGATCTTATGATTGATGGGTCTAGCTTAACGCCTAAGTAAATATGGATGTCGCACGAGTCGTGGGTCCATATTGAAAGATAGGTGATGCAAAAACAATTACTAAGAGTTCTAAAGGTGTTAGAATTGGTAAGTTGTACCTACCTAGGGTTCTTATTTAGAATGTCCGCGAGTCGTGGGTTCGAGGTAAAATGCCTAGGATCTTAGTACCCATTGGGAAACGTGTTCCTCTTAGATCTTTGGGAATTCTAGATCTTTGAAAAACAGTGGGAGCTACATTAGATTAAAGACCTTATCTTTTGTATATCGTTATAATTCAGCATGCCCACATTTTCTCTGCTTAGCATTTAGGTTGTAGTTCTGTGATTCTCTACAATATGAAATGCAAACCCATTCGTATCCATCCTTAAGTCAAAAGAGTTGACTAAGTCCTAACTAACTCTAATTGGCTTCGGACCCTAAAATTCGTTTTAGAATCCGAAAAGAGAAATTGTTCTCTATAAGGCGAGATTTTCATTTATTTGAAAATTCGACCCGGGCCAAAAGAGAAGCAATCTGAGATGAATGGATTTTTCCAAACCACTTAAGAGCAATTGAACTACCTCATAGAAATGTTACAAGGTATAACATTGTGGAATTATTCAATATTCCAAATGAGGAAACAAGTGCACATGAACAAGGTCTAAAGATCTTATTTGAAGATCTTGTGGTCTCGATCATTAACTGAGAAAAGAGTTCTCAATGCACTGATTGCTTACATTGCTTCCACCATCATTCAAACCCTTTATGCTCAACTAGAATGATGCTAATGTAGCATAGTTAATCATTTAGTTGATAATGGTTGAGAGCATCCTTAAGAAGGAATAAAAGGTTGAGATGGTTAATTCTTCTTCTAAACTCCCTAAGTTAAAGGCTTGAACGCCTAAAGAAGAAGAAACCCTTAAGAGCCCAATGGAGGGGCATGTAAAGGGTGCGCCCAAAAGACACTAGAGATCAAATAGGACGTTTGCTTCTATGGTAGCAAATAAGGACTTTGAAAGGGAACTGCGAAGAGTATGAGTACTCTGAAATGTTACCTCGTTTAGTAATTCTACTAGGAATAGAATTCACTAGTCTTGAGTCAATTCTGCATAATCCGTTGTGCAAAGACTCAAGGCACTAATGTTCTGAACATACAACGAGATAACAAAAGTAAGTGAGATGACAAAGCTTCGAATTACTTTGGAACGTTGAGATATAAAAGGATTAGCAAGTTAGACATCTTAGGATCATTTTTTAGAAAATGAACCTATAGAGTTGACTTCCTGTGAATCCTATCTCAAAGGGAAAACGTTCCCGGAACATTGTTTAGGTGAAACATGGAACGTTCCAAAATTATAGTGGATTTCGATCCATGCTGATGAGTGTAAGATGCTTAATGTAAGCACTAGATACAATCGTCAGTTTAATCATTATGAATGAATGTACTTGTTAAAGTACAAATTCGAAACTTATATGAAATTCTTAGAATTTCAAAAGGAGGTTAGGAACCGAAGTAGTCATAAGTTATAGGTAAATCGATATGATCGAGATAGCCAATATCTTAGTAACTAATTCCTTAGTCATCTTAGAGATAATAGGATTATCTCTCAGTAAACTAATTCGAGAACACCTTAGTGTTTCCGAATGAGGGAATGAAACCTAATGCAACATGGTCCATTCCATAGCAAGCTTTACTGACTTATAATCATTCTAGGAATAAACTCCCAGAATATGCAGTTAGAGATTTTGAATTTAGTACCTTCCAAAATCAGTCCTTTAGTTGCACTATGCAATGTGGCATATTAAATTCCCTAATTATTCTTATCCAAGAATTTAGTAGAATCCTCTTAAGTGAAGAGGATAGTGGGAGATAAGTTTGAAATGAGTTCAAGTTTATACAACGATATTGAATATCGTTTCTGCAATTCCCTTAGACAAAGGTTGTTTGTCTCAAGGAATGTATCTTTCTCAAGGAATCGTTCCTATAGAAGAAGAAAGACAAGCAAGCAGACCTCAAAGAAATTTAAGGATAAATATCCACGCCACATATAGAAGAAACGAGCCCATCTGATAAAATTTAGCCAAATTTTAGAGTATGTACACGTGTGAAACCCTTCTCTTAAGACGTGTTTAGAACGCGTTCCTAGATAGCCAAGGAATTACTTGAAGAGGAGACACTGTCAGATTTGGAATCTGAGTAGTGTAAGCAAGCCTTGAAATCCAATATGGATTCCATATACTCAAACCAAGTTTTGACCTTGGTTGATCCACCTGATAGGATCAAGCTCGTGGAGCTTCGAGTAAATGGAAAGCATTACAACCTTCTTGACGATTGAAATGCAAAAGTCCATTTGGATTATGTTTACCACATCCTCATATTCTGACTATGAGATATGATAAATGAATATGAGAACTATCTTGTTCAATATGAGATTGAAAGAGACTGAAATAAGGTATTTCTATAAATCTCATATTCAGTGGGAGTATGCATAAGGTATGCAAATCCCTAAAGTCAATCTGTGGATTGATAAAGGCTTCTAGGAGTTAGACAATTCGATTCCACAGTCAAATCGTTTGACACAGATAGAAGTCGAATAAGTCTCAGAGTGTACATATGAAAGTTAGTGATGTAAGAGTCAATTTTGGTTCTTTAGAAGACGATGTCCTTCTCATTAGGAATGTCAAGGATGACGTGAAAGTTACTAATTCTTGTTTAAGAAACAATTTGACATGAAAGATCTTAGTGATTATCCTATATTCTCGACATTAAGATCTATAGAAGATAGATCTAAGAGAATAGATGGATTATCACAAAACGAGTACATAACCACGGTACTAAAAGGAGTTTAGTATGGACAATGGAACATCTCTTTTGAAGAGTATGTGTCCTAAGATAACTTTGAGAAAGTTAGAATGTCCAAAATCCCTTTAAGTGAAAGGGTGCATAATGTATGAAAAGTTATGTACTAAATTAGATATGGCGCAACACTAAGCGTAGTAGGCCGAATCTAATATGACCTCAGAGAAGGTCATTAGATCTCTGTAAAGGATGTCCTCAGAGTACTTGAGAAGAAATGAGGATATGTATTAGTTTACAGAGCCCAAAAGATCTTATCGTTGAAAGGATATTTTGATGTAATTGTTGCATCAAACATAGATGATTATGAAATCATTGAAAGGGTACAACTCCTACCAGAATGGTAATGCAATGTGTTGGAAAGGGTTCCAAGGACGGACATTGCAAAACTCGACTGTCGTAGTTGAGAACTTAGTCGTATTATATAACGCTAAGTTAAGTGTTTGGGTAAGAAACTCCATCTAACTGGTTAGATGAAGTTCCTAGCATGAAACAACTCCTTGATCATATTGTATGATAAAAAGGATGGTTGCTCAAGTAAGAGAACCAAGACCTCACCAAGAGACTGAACACGTGATTACGAATCACTTTATAAGGAAAAGGTGTTTCCTAAGAGATGTGTAAACAAGAGGGTCACATCAGCAGAGAATATAGCAGATCCACTTTGGAAACGCCCAAAGTCAATAGGCTCTCAAAGTGCATCTTGAGAAGATGGGACTTAGAATACCTAAAAGGCTTTTACGGGCAAGTGGGAGATTGTTAGGAATAGTGCCCTAGAAAGCCGATTCGACGTAATCTGCTTTGGGACTTTTCTTGTATCACAGACAATCTTTGAATAATATACGATTGATTATAGGCAAACACTTCTTTATATGCCAATACGTGTTTTGTGTGTTTCCATTGCGTGCGCATGTATGAGAACTCCCCTAATCCTGATGACTTTAGGACTCTACCATTTAGGTGAAATGGTTCATGAGACGAGCCCTATATCACATAAGTCATGATTAGTAAAATACTCCAAGCCGATGAGTCCTACAGACAGTGGGAGTGTCAACCTGACTCCTCTAAGGCTTGCTTGTGGGATCACGCCCTTAAGAAGGACCACCTTGTTTCATGGAGGTGCAAAGTGTATAGTTGATACGTGCGTGATACATGAGGGTGCTTACTTTAATAAGTAAGTTCACTGAGGTGCCCCGTGTGAGAACATTCCTAAATGGGAAAGGAAGTTTCTATTTCAGGAAATGGAAACTTCCAGATTAGGAAATATCTCACGAGTCATTGATGTGATTAATTGATCCTTAGACTTGAGGTTCCTTGTCACTTTATGAATTAACTCTGTAGTCTTTGGTATAAGCTTTAAAGGGTGTCGCCTTAGACAACTGATTCAAGGCTTATGCTGGGGCTGCACAAGTGATTCATGAAAGTGAATGAGAATCAAGAAAGGACCTACACTTGCATATGCAAGGTGATCTCTTATTGTGTAAGTCATTCATATGCCATATGGAGTCCTTGGCCAAGGCAGTAGATCAAGACATCAAGAAAAGGGTTTCTTGGATTGAGATCAAATGGATATGAAATGCACTTAGCTTTAAGACCGGATTATTAGGGTTCTGATTATTCCCTTGCCCTAGATCTTGGTTGAGAGATAGTAAGTAGGAGGATTGTATCTCACATGAATCAATGACTTAAAGGTTCTGTCGAATCCGAACATTCCAATTCAGCTAGGGGTTAAACACCTGTTGCTAGACTATGGTTGTTTAATCTGTGGACTGATTAATTAATTGGTGAATTAATTAATTAGGGTCACTGCTAATTGAATTGAGAACCTAGAGGGTCACACACAACAACTTGGTTACATGAGTTGAGGCTTTAAAATGATTAAACGAGTTAATCAAGCCAAGAGGGTTCCACACGTGTGAAACCACACGTGTGGCTCACGTGAGTGACACGTGTATAAATATATGTGTATATTTATTTATGTATTAAATAATTAATGTGATTAATTATTTAATAGACTCTGGTTTAATTTTGAATTAAAAAGAAAGTCTTATTTTGGAGAAAAATAATCTAGTTAATTAATTATGAATTAATTAAAATAGATAAAATAAGTTATTTATTTTAAATAAATAAAGTATAAAATTATCCAAAAATAGTTTGGATATTTTTAGCTCTCTTGAAAGTTGATTTGAATTAGAATTCAAAGTCAAAGTCAAAATTACTTGATGATCAAGTAATAGGAGAGAGAGAGACCAAAATCCTAGCCCATTAAGGACTAGGAATTTCGTCCCTCCCCTTTCTTATATATAGGGGAGCTCATGCTCCCCTTTAGAGCTAATGAAATTCTTTTGGTTCATGTGTTGAACACCATCCTTTCTCCAAGATAAACGAAACCCTAGGTTAAGCCTAAACACTAACTAGAGAACTAGCATCCTTACTAGTTAGATTGTAGCCAAGTTGGTGGACTATCTCTAGAGACTTCAAGTTAGAAGTTTTGAAGATTCGAGCTTTACCAAAAGTGGGGATTAAGCAAAACGATCAGAAGGGATGATGAAACGATTCTGAACCCGACGTGAAGCGAATGAAAAAATCGAACCAAAGAAGATGGCGAAAACCGTTCGTCCATATCCTGAAGGATGAATTTTTTCACGAGGGTTTTGTGACTGACAGTTTTCTACTTTCGCAAAACTGGTTTTCGAAGGGAGTTTCAATCCTGCTTTTCTCGTTTCATGTTTCTTTCTTTATGTTATATTGTTAAGAACATCTCTAACATGAATTGAATCTAGGTTGGTGTGGATTGCTATCCCGACAATGGATTCTGAAGTAGAAAGAGACTTTCGAGGGACGGGTTGTCAAGCCGCGAGAAGAGCGTTCTTGGGTGGCTTGAAACGCTTCAAGAAAGAATAAAAGAAAAGTAAGTTTTCTATCTTTACGAATTTGGATACACGATTGCGAGTTCAAGATCCTTTTGTTGGAAAAATTTTTAAATTCCGCTGCTTTCTGATTCGTGTTTTCCAACAGGCTCACGTGAGTGACACGTGTCACTGTGACATGTGTCACACACGTGTGAATATATATATATTATATATATATGTATTAAATAATTAAATGTGTTAATTATTTAATAGACTTTGGTTTAATTTTGAATTAAAAAGAAAGTCTTATTTTGGAGAAAATAATCTAGTTAATTAATTTCGAATTAATTAATTAGATAAAAAAATAAGTTATTTATTTTATAATAAATAAAGTATAAAATTATCCAAAAAATAGTTTGGATATTTTTAGCTCTCTTAAAAGTTGACTTGAATTAGAATTCAAAGTCAAAGTTGGAAAATACTTGATGATCAAGTAATAGGAGAGAGAGGAACCAAATCCTTGTCCAACAACGAATAGGTTCGGCCGTCCCTCTCCCTTTCCTATATATAGGGGAGCTCATGCTCCCCTTTAGAGCTAATTGGCAATTCTTTTGGTTCATGTGTTGAACACCTTCTTTTCTCCAAGATCAAATAAACCCTAGGTTAAGCCTAAACACTAACTAGAGAACTAGCATCCTTGCTAGTTAGATGGTGATCAAGTTGGTGGACTTTCTCTAGAGACTTCAAGTTAGAAGTTTGAAGATTCGAGCTTTACCAAGGAGAGGGGATCAAGCCGCGAGAAGAGCGTTCTTGGGTGGCTTGAAACGCTTCAAGAAAGAACAAAAGAAAAGTAAGTTTTCTGTCTCTACGAATTTGGTTACACGATTGCGAGTCCAAGGTCCTTTTGTTGGGAAATTTTTTTAAATTCCGCTGCTTTCTGATTCGTGTTTTCCAACAATGAAGAGTGAGATTGAGAGAATTCTGGTAAATATGTGATGCCAAGATACACCGTTTTTGATGTAATAATTAAAAAAAAAAATTTGTGACAAATAACAAAGAAAATGTTGGAGGGAATTTTGGGAGGGAAAAAATTGGATTACCCGGGAAAAAACATTGCATTTAATGAGAAATTATTTTTGTCACAATATGTTGTAAGTTATTGTGAGGAAAAACAATTTTTTTATGAGAAAAATCATATTTTCTCACAAGAGTTTGCCCCAAATATGAGAAAATTAAAGTTTGTTGCAAAAAACACGATTTAATATGACAAAAACATATTTACTCACAATACAATGCTTATAAGTGACATAATTGAATTTTCTCATAAATATTTTGTCATAATAAATGATTTTTTTTTGTAGTGCATAAAACATGGCAAATTCATCACTCAAACACATGCGTACACCCAAGCAAGAAAGGAAAGCAAAAGATGATCATTCAAGCAACTTCATCTTCAAGAATTCAAAACCCCAATAATGGTATCTCATTCAATGCTCAACAACCATGAAAAATGAGTTCATAAATGCATTAAGGATGCAAGAGTAAACAATATTCATGTAGCACCCCGTACACGTGGAGGTGCCACACCCCCGCACTATAGGTCAATCCACATACGAAACGGACAATCCGTACATGAACCAACCTACAGCGAACGGGTGACAATGCAATAAACGACAAGCTAGGCGGGATATGTATACATGCAACGAGTGAAAGCGGAAGCATAAACTAATCACGATCAAATATAATCAATAAACATGTCACGACATTTCTCGATTGCCAAGTAAGACAAAATATGTTCTAGCTTTCCATATCAATACATTATCATCTCCGAATATAAATAACAAGTAACTATATTAACAATTCTAACACGACAATAAACAATATGCACCGTGATCGACTCGACTACATGGACTGGACTTGATACGACTCGACTCCCACCTAGCGTGCACCTGCAAGAACCTGAAAGGTGGAGGTATCAGTCTATGGAAGACTGAGTGAGGGGCATAGATATATATTAGCGCAAAGAACATGCAAGTTGTAACCTCGGGTAAGGTTTTGTAACATAATAATAATATCATCAATAAGTGCAAGAATATCAATAACTCGCCCGAGATTACAACTATCAGGTTTAACACGATAATCACGGCTATTATAAATATCAGTGGCCGTGGCGAGGGGCGTGCACGATCTCCAACCAACCTCGACAGTGAACAAGGATTGCACTTTCATTTAATTAGGTTATCATGCAAGTCATTAAAGTGCACACGATCAATAACATGAAATCCATCCTTCACTCCATTGGTGGTGGGTTTGCAAGGCCCGAACCACCCACGATAACACGACATACGTCGGGAGCATGACTCTCACGTACGGGACTCCTTCCTCCACCAAACCTCCTGGTGGATTCAGGGGGCATCCCCACGGTTTGAGAGAGGCGTTATGAGTTACCCGTCAGCCCTATGCTTTCCCGGTTGGCTCAAACACTCACCCTCGGGCCCATAAACACGAAACACGATACACGATACACGAAAGTTCGCCAAACCCGATCACGGTAACACGATACATGGCTTGCTTATATCACGATACACGTTTTGCTTGTCATGAACACGATTAGTTTCAGGAAACACGATTTACTTTCAAGGAACACGATTACCTTTAAAGAACACGACTTGGTAGTTGAAAACACTTGTGAATATATATACCTTTATACCGTTCGGCCCAAAAGTCACATAAGGTAATACGGGTTCTAAGTAACTAGCAATTAAACCTCACCTGACAGGCGACACACGACTCATGGATGCGTGAACATGCTCTGTTGATCACAATCTCCGCCCCGGGAGAGTAACTGGACAAGAAACAGGACACGGTGTACTTGTGAGACAATAACTTATCAATGCTACCAAATAAGACGCACGGCAGGACTATACAACGAGATGATATGCATTCACGAATGTAGCATGATATATTCATATTACGACATGTAATTGATCATATAATATCATGTTGGGGTTAAATAAAGGTAAAGAAAAGGGTTTGGGATTTCACATTTTATGCAGAATGTTTCTGCACTTCCAGAGAGCTGGGAACGGCCATTCCAGGTTTTAGTGAAAAATGGGAAGGGCCATTCCCCAGTCCCGAAATGCTCCCCGAAGATGGGAACGGCCGTTCCCGTCTGTGAGACAAAGTGGGAACGGGCGTTCCCGTCCTCGCCGCCTGACACATTATTCAAATAATGGGAACGGCTGTTCCCCAATTGCAAAGGGGATGGGAACGGCCGTTCCCGTTACACAAAAGGTTCAGAAAACAGGGGAGAAGAACAGGGGATGCACGAATTCAACAACCAAGCTTCATAACTCCTATAACTTCAATTCCAAATGCAAGTATTCATGAAAGTAACATATATTCATGCTCATGGTATAATAAGAACCCATATAAACACATAAATCATGCCTTGATCACCATAATTACTAACTTAAGCTCACATATGAACTCATGCCGAATTCTTCCATATTTTCAAGAATTCAAGTTCTAATTCATGTTAAAAGCTCCTAATCATGCTTCTAACATCAAATACACGAATTATCAAGCTTGAATCCTAAACCCTAGCTTCATATATGTAATTCAAGAATTCATGAAATATCCATGTCTACCTTGAAGGAGGAAGATGAGATGCAAGAAGATGAAGAGGGATGGTTGAGCCCCAAACATGAAATTTCCTAGGAAAACTTGGATGAAATCACAAGGATCACTTCTTCTTCCTTGAGGTTGGGTGTCGGTAGAGAGAAGGGAGCAAACATAGATGTTTTGATGAAGATTGGAGAAGAGATGCATATATCGGTATAATTAAGGAAAAATGTAATATTTGAAATCAAATCCTTCAAGTTTTATAAATCATGCAATTAAGTATAAAAGGTTTGGAAAGTGATCAATTTAGTCCTTTAACATTTTCATGCAATTCGGTCCTCCAATTTAAATAAATGATCAATCAAAGGCAATTAAGCAATTAAATCATTTTTGGCAAATAATTCATGTAACAATTAAATCCCAAATCGATACACATTTCACTTATTTCCACGTAAACATATTGGGATAAATTTATATCACTTATCATAAAATGTAGGAATTTAATAAATAAAAGAATTACGATTAAATCCTAACCCTCAAAATCACACGTGTCGTGCGTACCTGAAATTGGGGCGTTACAATTCATGCTTTAAATCATCAAAAAGCTCAAGGAATTCATGTGATCAAGAATTTCATACAAAACCTTTACTATTCATCCAATTCATCATAGTATGGTCAAAACTCCATGAAAACTAACAAACTATAACTTCAAATGATCGCAAGGAAGAGGAGATCACAAATATGTGCTTACCTTTCGAATTAGAGAAGGATTGAAGAGGTTATGAGCTCAAATTTGTGGGATGGTGAATAGTGACGAAATGGAGGGTGTACTCTTGGTTTGTTGCACTTTTCCTTCCTTCCTTGTATAATGAATGAAATGGAAGCTTGGAGATCAGATAAAGGGTAAGTCGGGGTCTTGTGGGGCCAAACTTTGCTTAATTTGACTAAGTATTGAGAGAGTTAGGCTAAAAATGGTTAAGGGTGGCAAATCTGTGGACGAAGCTTATTTCGGTGGAGTTTCGGAGGTTCAAACGGGCTTAGAAAAATATAAGGCTTGTTCCATTGAACCAAAATCTTTGATATGAGTCCGATGGTGGTGACGAAATTCAAATCCGAATTCCTAAGCTCATGTTACGACGCCCGGAACTTAAGGTGCGCTAAATGCTCTTTAGCCCCTTTTTGGTTCCGCTAAACAAAATAAATTCGAAACCAAGTCAAACAAGTTTGAAATCAATTAACAAGCATTGAAACATATTCATAATACATATACATCAATCATATCAAGTTTTCACGAAAATCAAAAATAAATCGGATGCAAACGGCACGTATTCATAATCATGTAGGTTCATACGTTCAAGAATTTGAATTAACATATAATTTAAACATATAATAGCATGATTAAATAATTAAAATACAGAAATACGTAACTACATACGTCATACCTGTACGGCCGAAAAGTCGGAGCGTTACATTGCATGTGTTTGTTTAAATTCCGCGAAATTATTGTATTAAGCCCTGTTTTATACCCACCAGTCTCTTAAAGACTGAACCCGTTTTGTTTTTTCAGTTTTCTCTTGCAGGGTTTGGAGTGCTAGACAGGAATTTGAGTCTATAGAGTCTTGCACTCAGGGATAGCTTTCCTTTACTTTCACACTCATTTCATTTAATTGTTGTTTATGATTACTGAACGCTTTATGGTGTGATTTTTAGGCCGTGTTGGCCATTTATTGGAATTGTTTGAAGCTCATAGTTCCTTGTCACTTTAATTCGAGCCTATGATCTCATGGATTATGCTCTTGTAATATTATTACTTCCGGTCATGTTACCTTACTTTGTTGTTGTTCTTTTTATTGCTTAATTGGTTTCGAGAGTTAGCGCCCGCCTAACATAGTGAGTGAATTGTGTCCCTGTTCGCATGCCTATTATATGAATTTATTTAAATATGTGTTCATATGCTCATGAATATGTTCTTGAATGATTAGAACAAATACATGTTTAGAGAATTTAATTATGAATTATTTTTCATGAGAAATTTATATATTTTGCTACATTATGTCTCAAATCATATGTTATGAATATGAATATGATCTAGCATGATAATATGTCCTTTGAATATTCAAATAGACTTAAGAACAAGTTCTTGATGTTCTTGAAGTGTGTGTGTACCGTGTGTGCCTAGTGTGTGCAAGTATGTGTCCGATTTTATGTTTAAAAGTGTTTAATCCCCTATGGTTAAATAGTAATCGTTTTTCAATAGTACCTTTGACTTTCAATTTCAAATGAAGACTTTGACTCATAAAATCTTGTAGACATTTCAAATATTAACATGAAATAATATTTTAGATTTTTAGAAAGAACTTTTATTTAGAATTTTCAAAAAGGGGATTAAATAACAATTTCCAAAATATAACTCTAGCTTATTAGTATTTCTTTTGCATTGTTTATTTGAATATTAAGACTTAGTCCTAAGCCGGTAGTAGTACTTTCAGGCGAGGATATAACTAAACAGTGGAATCCCAAGGATTTTATGTTGACCGTCAAGACACTCGGTGAGGGTTAAAATGCTTTCAACTGGAATCATGCCTATACTTACGTATCTAAATAAAAACTATTTTCAAGCCTACCTATTATTTATGATTTATTACCCTATATATATAATGCCATATTATCATATCCCTTTTAAAGGGAAAATACTTTCATGCCGGAATCAACGTTTTACTAAAACATTATATATTTTAAGTCCACTTTATCAAAACATTGATTCCGAGTTATGCAAGTAAAATATTGTTCTTGATTCATGTTACGAGCCCCGGCTGTATCCGTAGCGAGCAATTACCCGGAAGGTATCGGGCCGAGGGTATTGTTAGTGCTGCGGACTGCCACCTCTTGGTAGTGGTCTAACTGGAGGTTAGTTACTCCATGCCGAGGGATGAGGGAGAGATAGCTGCCTCCCGAATCGTGTTCATGGTCTATAGGGTTGGCTTCCCTATTGACACCAAGGAGTAGCAGTGGTATTATTGTATTGAGTTTTATTGAAGTATCGACACCATGTACAGTGCCGGTACTATTTTACCAACATAATAAAGGAGTTACGGATGGAGAGGCCTAGCTTGCGGGCATTAATGTTCTTGTCACAAATGGTTCATATTTCTGCAAATACTCCAAATTACCCCTATCTATTTTAACAATTATTGTGAACCGTTTCCTATTTGTTATATCCTATTGCTAATATTTTAGATCAAGATCTTCTTGATCATATACATATATATATACATATACATATAAGTTATTATACCCTTCACTTAGTCACTTTGACTAACCTCTCGCCTGGTTTCAAATGTATGATTTCAGGAATCCACGGAACAACGCCTTAGAGGTATCTTGAAGCTTTAAGGTGTCCTACCTTAGCAAATCAGGATTATATTAATAGTGCATGTACATCTTTTATAAGCACTCTCGTGTTGGCTGTAGACTTATCACTGTAAATATCTTAGTTCTTAATCTAGTAATATAAATTTCGGTTGACTTGAGATATCAAATTCTTCTGTTTTAATTGGTTGTCTTCTGCTACACTTTAAATTCCATGTTTTGGTATTGCATAGTCTTGTCCGTTCGCCGAAGTATTTCTCGAGTACTAGGACTCACATCCACTCGGGAAGTGCTACGGTACGGGATTGTAGAGTTAGGGGCGCTACAACTAAAGTGGTATCAGAGCCCGGTTAAGTTAAGAAGAGACTTAACAGGAAGGGTGCTCTATTCTCTTATCTGTTGCGTTATATGTTAGAGTTGCTTCAAGATACCAGTAGGACCGTAAGTTAACATGTTATTCTCCTATGTCTTTGTATGCCTTATCTCTGCTACGATTTATGTGGTGTTACGTGTATTGATTACCACTACTTGGAAAATTCCTACCTAAGTGATTATCTACGAGTCATTCTTAACCATCATGCATCATATTCTTTCCAAAGTTGATTGCAGCTCATAATGTCCCCACGAAGAACCACCCAAGATAGCACTCCACCAAGTGAAGATGTATCATCGGCTGGAGGAAATTCTGAGTTAGTAAATGCTTTAAAGGAAATAGTGCAAACATGCGCCAATGGATCAAAAGGTGATAATGAGAAGACTCTTGAAAAGTTTCTACGGATGGATCCACCTAAGTTCTTTGGAGAACCCAACGATGTTAAGGCTGAAAACTGGATAGCAAGTCTTGAGAAAATTTTTGAAGCAATGGGTGTTGGTCCTGAAGAATCCAAAAGACTTCAATATGCTGTCTTTATGCTAGAAGAAGCAGTCTTAAGTTGGTGGAAATATATAAAACGAGTTTGGGCAGAAAATCAAGTGAATTATAGGTGGAATGACTTTTTAAGAGTGTTCTATGACAAGTATATTCCCCAGGTGACTAGGGATACCCGAGAAGCAGAGTTTATGAATCTAGTTCAAAGCAAAGCATCGGTGGCCGAATATAAAGCTCAGTTTGTTAGACTAATCCAGTATGCCCCACATATCCTACACGATGAACGCCGCAAAATTAAGCGGTTTGTTGATGGTCTTAGATCCGATCTTCGATGGGCCTAAGCTCCATTTGAATTGGAAACTTATACCAAGGTTGTGGAAACAGCTATGAAAACGGAGGCCACATATAAAGAAGTCCATCTGATGGATAATTGTTCCGAACCATCCTATAAGTCACCCCAAGGATCAAAATGTTCTGCTGAATCAACTAAGTTAGTTCCAGGAAAGAAATAAGTACAATCCTGGCCCAGGCCTCAACAAGCACCACCAAAACTTCAGGAAGAGATTATTTGTGAGTACTGTTAGAGGCGAGGGCATACTGAGGAGGAATGTCGAAGAAAGGCTAGTACATGTTTATGGTGCGGAAACCCTGATCATCAAATGGAAAATTGTCCGAAAAGACCAAAACCAAGGAATAAAGGAAAGGCTACATAAGGAACATCTGGGAAACCGATGGTCAAAGGACGAGCTTATGCTGTGGAAGGAAACATGAAACCGAATCTTGCCAATAATGTTGAGGGTACGGTACACATTCTAAACACCCCGGTTACTGATCCTGGCACCACACATTCATTGCATCACTTATGTGCGCATTTAAATTTCGTACTTGAACAATTACCTTATGTGTTAAAAGTAAGTTCTCCTTTGGAAATCTGCTTATCATGGATAGAGGATACAAACATTACCTAAAGCTATTATGAAACATGAGTAGAATCTAAGGACAGATTCTCTTTAAGGGGGAAGGATTGTAACAGCCCAAACCCTAATTCTCATTATAACTTCCGTAGTAACCAAAATCGGCCAAAAGCCCTACTTTAACCCTATATTTTGAGATTTCCGAATTTCAACGTTTTCCCTATTCAATATTATAGTCAAAACGATCCTTGAATTATTTTGTGAATTTTCATGCATTTACCAAATTTTGATTCCAACCGTAGCATATTTTATAAATATTTTCCTTTTTAAAAATTTTCATTTTATTATAAATAATTAGCTTTCATTCAATATTTAAAATTATACTTAAAACGTTTCTTGAATTTTTCTCTAAACTATGATAATTTTTCCAACCTTTAAACTTATCATAGCTTCGTTTATATAATTTATCATGATTTTTATCATCTTTAACATTTATAATTTGTAAACGAAAAACCTAAACGTTCCACATTTATGATCATAACAAAGCTTATTTTTCACTCATTCTTTCATTATTTTTACCACTTCAAGATCTCGTCTCTCGACTCTTGAATAAATTTTATATTATTTTATATTTATTTTTATTCACTTGACATCATCCATGACATCACCTTCTAAAAATAGAAAGTTTGAATAAATGAATATAATCCTTCCACATTTCCTACAAGAATACCATATACTTGTGTGAATTAGAAATATTCCACATTTCTTACAAAAATACCATACAAAAATGTGGGTTAGAAATCTTCCACATCTCTCATAAATTTTTAGAAATTGCACTAAGACCCCTAATTCCTACCTTTAAATACCCTTCAAGAGACCATTTGTAACTCACACAAGTCTTCATTTCCTACACACAAAACTCTCCCCCCCCCCCCTCCCCCGCCCCCGATCTCACGCCACCCACCCACCCATCCACTCTCAAGGTTAGTTTTTTTTATGCTTTAATTTATGTTTTATTTTATATTTAAATTATGCAATTTAATTTATATTTTATATGCTTTATATTATGTTTAGAATTTTATGATAGGAGATTTTATTTTAGGAATTTATATTTCATGAATTAAAATAGGAATTTAATTTATAAAATGCATGCCTATTATATGAATTTATTTAAATATGAGTTCATATGCTCATGAATATGTTCTTGATGATTAGAACAAATACATGTTTAGAGAATTTAATTATGAATTATTTTTCATGAGAAATTTATATATTTTGCTACATTATGTCTCAAATCATATGTTATGAATATGAATATGATCTAGCATGATAATATGTCCTTTGAATATTCAAATAGACTTAAGAACATGTTTTTGATGTTCTTGAAGTGTGTGTGTACCGTGTGTGCCTAGTGTGTGTAAGTATGTGTCCGATTTTGTGTTTAAAAGTGTTTAATCCCCTATGGTTAAATAGTAATCGTTTTTCAATAGTAACTTTGACTTTCAATTTCAAATGAAGACTTTGACTCATAAAATCTTGTAGACATTTCAAATATTAACATGAAATAATATTTTAGATTTTTAGAAAGAACTTTTATTTAGAATTTTCAAAAAGGGGATTAAATAACAATTTCCAAAATATAACTCTAGCTTATTAGAATTTCTTGTGCATTATTTATTTGAATATTAAGACTTAGTTCTAAGCCGGTAGTAGTACTTTCAGGCGAGGATATAACTGAATAGTGGAATTCCAAGGACTTTATGTTGACCGTCAAGACACTCGGTGAGGGTTAAAATGCTTTCAACTGGAATCATGTCTATACTTACGTATCTAAAAAAAAACTATTTTCAAGTTTACCTATCATTTATGATTTATTACCCTATATATATAATGTCATATTATCATATCCCTTTTAAAGGGAAAATACTTTCATGCCGGAATCAACGTTTTACTAAAACATTATATATTTTAAGTCCACTTTATCAAAACATTGATTCCGAGTTATGCAAGTAAAATATTGTTCTTGATTCATGTTACGAGCCCCGGCTGTATCCGTAGCGAGTAATTACCCGGAAGGTATCGGGCCGAGGGTATTGTTGGTGCTGTGGACTGCCACCTCTTGGTAGTGGTCTAACTGGAGGTTAGTTACTCCATGCCGAGGGACGAGGGAGAGATAGTTGCCTCCTGAATCGTGTTCATGGTCTATAGGGTTGGCTTCCCTATTGACACCAAGGAGTAGCGGTGGTATTATGGTATTAAGTTTTATTGAAGTATCGGCACCATGTACAGTGCCGGTACTATTTTACCAACATAATAAAAGAGTTACGGATGGAGAGGCCTAGCTTGCGGGCATTAATGTTCTTGTCACAAACGGTTCATATTTCTACAAATACTCCAAATTACCCCTATCTATTTTAACAATTATTGTGACCCGTTTCCTATTTGTTATATCCTATTGCTAATATTTTAGATCAAGATCTTCTTGATCATATACATATATATATACATATACATATAAGTTATTATACCCTTCACTTAGTCACTTTGACTAACCTCTCGCCTGGTTTCAAATGTATGATTTCAGGAATCCACGGAACAACGCCTTAGAGGTATCTTGAAGCTTTAAGGTGTCCTACCTTAGCAAATCAGGATTATATTAAGAGTGCATGTACATCTTTTAATAAGCACTCTCGTGTTGGCTGTAGACTTATCACTGTAAATATCTTAGTTCTTAATCTAGTAAAATAAATTTCGGTTGACTTGAGATATCAAATTCTTCTGTTTTAATTGTCTATCTTCTGCTGCACTTTAAATTCCATGTTTTGGTATTGCATAGTCTTGTCCGCTCGCCGAAGTATTTCTCGAGTACTAGGACTCACATCCACTCAGGAAGTGCTACGGTGCGGGGTTGTAGCGTTAGGGGCGCTACATAACCAAGGAGGATGCTAGTGCTATGATGAGTGTTTAGGCTCTTTAGGATTTGTATGATATAATTTGAAGAAGGAAATTTTGTCTATCATCTCTCTATGGGATTCGAACCCCACCCTTATATAGCTAAGGGGTTCGAACCCTTTGTCCTATGTGGGGAAGGATTGGGAGCCTCCCTTGCATAGGATTTCTTGTTAGAAAAGAAAAGACCTTCTACTTTGACCAAAATTCTTTTTTGATTAACTTGTCTTGCAAGAAACTTTATCTAACTCCTTTAAATAAATAATGCTAATAATTAATTAATTCAAAATTAATTATTTATTAGATTTTCATTTTCCAAATTAAGGCTTAATTAATAAATCATAATTAAACTAAAGTTCATTAAATAATTAAAATAATTTAATTATTTAATTATCATAACCAAGTGACACGTATCCCACACGTGCCTCACGTACGTGTGGACCTTGTCCAACTGTTTGGTTGGTTCGATCAACTCGTTTAATCTATTCAAACCTAAACCCTCGTAACCGGACATTTGAATCAGTTCACATATCACACTACCACAGTCTAGTAATAGGTATGTGACCCCTATCTGAATAAGACTATATCAATTCAAAAGAACCTTTAAGTCATTGACATATGTGAGATAAGATCTATGATGTACGGATACGGACACGGCAACACGGACACGACACGACACGGATATGGCGACACGGACTTTTTCTTGAATTTCCCACGTGAGGAGTGTCGGACTCGTGTCCGACACGACACGACACGGCAAAATGATATTTTTAGAAGTGTCCGTGTATCATAGGATAAGATCCTCCTACAACCTATCTCTCAATCAAGGTCTAGGGCAAGGAAATAATTAGAACCCTAATAACCTTGATCTTAAAGTTAAGTTCATTTTATATTCATTTGATCTCGATCCAAGAAACTCTTTTCTTGATCTCGATTCACTATCTTGGCCAAGGTCTCCTAAATGAAATATAATGACTTAGACAATAAGAGATCAACTTGCTAAAGCAAGTGTACGTAGGTCCTTTATTGATTCTCATATGCTTTCATGTGCCACTTTTATAGACCTGATTCAATTGTCTCGATTGACATCATTTTAGGCATATACTTAAGACTGCAGAGTAAGCTCACATAAAATATCGATGTAATCTCAAGTCTAAGGACTAGTTAATCACATCAATGACTCGTGAGATATTTCCTAATTTGGAAGTTTCTATTTCCAAAAATAGAAACTTTCTTTCCCATTTAGGAATCTTCTCACACGAGACACCTCAGTGTACTCACTCAGAAGAACGAGCACCCCCATGTATCATGCACGTATCGACCATACACTTTACCCCCCATGAATCAAAGCGATCCTTTTTAAGGGCATAACCACACGAGCAATTCTCAAGCGAGTCAGTTCGACACTTCCACTATCTTTTGGACTCATAGACTAAGAGTGATTTCTAATCTCAACTTATATGATCTAGGGCTTGTTTCATAAACCACATCACCTAAGTGATTGAGTCTTACAAGCTTATAAGATTAGAGGAGTTCTTATACATGCGCAGTTAAAAGTAAGCATACAATCAAACAAGAGCATATAAAGAAGTGTTGTCTTATGATTAAATCAATTCGTTTATTTTTCAAAGATTGTCTACAAAACGAAAGTACTAACCGAATTACAATATCGGCTTTCAAGGCACTATTCCTAACACCCTGGCCGAGGGGGCTAGAACAGAATGTCTCCTCCCTATGTCCGACAACCATAAGATAAAGTAATTCAAAAGTTTTTTGAGCCATGGGACGTTCTAAAAGCATCAGAAAATAGAGGGTTCAAAGAAGATAACCACGGAAGGCAACAACGCATCTAAAAGCTTGTGAATGATCATAGAACCCTCATATGGCACATTAGGGTTAATAAAACACAACAAAGCATGCTTAACACCCCGAAACCACCAAAGCTCTAACACCCATTAATGAGGTTTTCAAAACTCCAACCACCCAACTGGTCAAACCCAAAATTTATACAATAAGCTTCATATGAATACATAAAAGGCATCTAATACCATTTATTCTAACCTAAATACCATATTCCTAGAAACACAGATATGACAGCTCATATACACACATTCAAAATCTATGAAAAGAACCTCAAAATAAAGAGAAGAAGAAGAAGAAGAATGTATTTCATATCTTGAAGGATTAAAGGATGTAGGAAGATAAATGCTTGAGTTTGAACTAGGAAAACCTTGAAACTTGCCTTTGTTGTTGATAGAGAGAGAGAGAGAGAGAGACCAGTTGAAGAGGATGAGAGAAAAGATGAGAATAGGTATGAGAGGTGTGGTGATCAGTCAAGGAATCGGAGAAAAAAGAATGATATTTTCTTATCTACTTTGTGCAATAACCAGTCCATGCTGACTGGATTTAAATCAGGAATAAAATAAACGAGCTCGGAAACATACAAGGCCACAGTCATCATATTTGATTTGACGTCTTAAGTCCAAAGGCGAAAGTCGGAATCGAAAAATTCATCCCCATAAGTGGCCAGAAATGAACAAATTATATTTTGGCCCCTAAACTTTTAAAAAATATCAAATTAGTCCAAATTCCATTTTCAATTTAATCCCAATACTTTAAGTAAGAACCTACATATCTATCCGCTAAGATTAACTATTTAAAAGAAAGGGTCGGATACAAGATTTGCTTCCTGGATACTAAAACTTAAAAACGAGTGGCAAGTATCGACATACATTTTCTTAGCTCTAGTAAGAGCTACATTAAACTTCATATGAGTTGAAATAATTCAACCAAATGAGGAAATATAAAATGGCGATACATAAATGCAAAGTTGCATGTACAAGAAAATGAATACTTTGGGTAAATGTTGATTTGAGAGGATTGCGATAAATAAGGGCATGGAAAACATCAATTGTGATGAGTAAGGAAGGACGATGAATTCGAAAGAGACAAAATGCCAAATTAGGAAATGACAGCCCTCAACAGTAGACCATACTGTTAATAGTTCAGTTACTCCAAGATTACAAGAAAATAATCAAGTCCCTTGGGCATCATGTAATAGACTTTTAAAGGCCAAAGTTCCTAAAACTACCTGTTTCTATCAATTATCAAATAAGGTGACATGAACCTTACCACTCAAATTTGAAAAAAAAACATAGAAAAGCAATCAACTCGAGCAGTGACTAATAGATCGTCTGAAACATTACAAGAGATAGCAACAATCATAAAGTTCACAGTAAGCACCTGGTGATGGGAATGATATGAGTGGAAAAAGATTTATGAAATTGATAACTCATACAATTGGAGGAATAATATATTGGGGAAAAAAAAGTATCAATATCAACGATGCACCAAAAAATAAAAATGATAATATCGAATAGAAATAAGAGAAAATTCAATAAAGTAAATGTACAAGACATCACAACCAAACATCGATCAAATTTAAAAAAATAATAGTACGAAAAGTTAACCAAATGAACACTTAAATATAAGAGGTTAAGACAATGGATATCATTGGAACACAAGTTTAGGTAAATTGGATTTGTGGACTAGATCTTCTTGTGTGTGTGTGGGGTGGGGGGGGGGGGGGGGTGTTAACTATTTGGAACGCATACAGTGTAATTAACCATTAGTGGATGAAGCAAAAAAAAAAAAAAAGAATAAGTCAAGAGGAAAAAACATTCCATATTGCATCTACATGTATCATAGCTATGTGTTTCATTTTAATTAATTCAATTTGCATCATAACTTGAAGTATTTCAATTAATTGGTACAATGTTCGGCTAGGTTAATGAAACTTGTGTTACTTGTATAACTATGTGTTTCATTTTAAGTAATTTAATTTGCATGATAGGGAGAATATTATTTTTAGTCCCGTAGTTTAGACCTATTCTCTAGTTTGATCCTACGTTTATTGACCCAGTCAATCATAGGTCAAAATATTTAAATTTTTATCAAAATTAGTCCACCGGACTCATTTCCGTTAAGGGATGAAAATGCCACATGAAGTGTTTATGCTTAATCAACTATCATTATACTTCAAGCTTTATTTTAATTTAAATTTGTAAAAAAATCACTAACTTTTAAAATAATCAATTAAGTGATCCTTAATACTAACAAGAACTAAAAAATACCAACAAAATGATAAGAACTTTATTTTTATAAATATTACATTAATATTAGAATAAAATATTTAAAAATTTATATAGAATAAGTAAGTAATAAATTATTTTTTAATATATAAAAATCCAATGTAATTAAAAAATAAAATGGCATAGTAAATATTAATACTAAAATTTAAATTTATCTAATATTCTTAAAATATTATATTTTCAGTGGTTAACACATTAAACTTATTAATATGTTAATATGAAGAAAATATTAAACGAAGACAATATCTTTGTAGAATAAAAAAACAAAACACTACTCATTAATACCAAAACTAAAACCAAACTATTTTTCCTGTGTTCAATCCGTCGCCGCCATCCACTGAGCACCGCTGTCTCTTGTTGCCTTTGGGTAACCAAAGTCTCTCTCTCTTTCCCTTTCTTTTTTTCTCTCTCTCTCTCTCTCTCTATATATATGCCTAACGTCGAGCACTGTCGTCTCCTACCGTCATCTACTTCTTTCCCTAAATCCATCATAGCCCCCAGATCTGTCTTCTCCATCATCACTGAACCCATTTGAATTCCTCCTCTTTCTAGATCTTTCACTTGCGCCATCGCCACCACCGGATCTACATCAAAGGGGAGTGAGGGTGAGAGAAAGAGAGCGGTCATGTGTGGTAGAGAACAGTGGTTGCGTGATGGTGGTGGATGCTTGGTGGTGTGACGGCACAATTGTGGCGATTGGGGGTGCTGAGTTGGTGAAATGGTGGTGATTTGGTGGGGTGCGCGTGTGTGTGAATTTGATAGCGGTGGTTGCTCTTATGATTTTGGTTGTTTTGGTGGTGATGGTGGTGAATCAGAGAAGTATGGCTGACAGGCAGCGACAGCGGTGGATGGGCTGACGGGGAGCTGTGGCAAGAGGGGGAGGCCAGCAAATAGGTGCTTGTGGAAGGAGGAGCATATTGGATTAAGAAGAGGAAGGTTTAGGTATATTTTGTAAATGGGCTAATTCCACTCACCCCCCAAACCTTTGGGGGAGTGTGTGCTTTGCCCCCTCGCCTTTCAATCGGTGCATTTAACCCCTCACCTTTGCAAAAACGTTCATTGAACCCCTTTTTCGGCCGGAATAGTTGAAATTTTTTTGCGTGATTTCTTATTGCAAATCCATACAAATCAGATGTCAAATGTGTTGGTATTATACATCAAATCGAAGATCTTTATGTAAGGAACACAATGATTGTTTCAAAATCAAAATCTGACAACCAACAAAGGAGGAATCGCCGGTCAAAGATGGCACACCTCCGGCGAAGTTTGTAGGTGAATTTTGACGCTTCTGACGGCCAATAGAGTCGAACGGGATATGGGTTTTATTCGTTAACATGAGGTTTCATTAACGAATTTTTTTATGATAAGGTTATTTTTGGTTATTTGGTCTTACACGAGGGGTACTGATGCAATTTGCTCATTTTTATTTAAAGCTGAACGGGTCAAGTATGTTGCACGGACCCGGCACGATATGGACACGGCAACACGAATTTCTTAAAAATTTTAGGACACGACACGGCTATATTCTGTATAAGTAAATATATTTTATATGTAAATAAAAATATTTAATATAAAAATAAAAATATTTTATAAGTATAATCTATGTAAAATAAAATATTTATAAAATTATGTATAATTAAAAATTAACACGAGGTCTTATTAATGAATATTTTTATGACAAGGTTATTTTTGGTTATTTGGTCTTACACGAGGGATACTGATGTAATTTACTCATTTTTATTTAAAGCTGAATGCGCCAAGTATGTTGCACGGACCCGGCACGATACGGACACGGCAACATGAATTTTTTAAAAATTTTAGGACACGACACGGCTATATTCTATATAAGTAAATATATTTTATATATAAATAAAAATATTTAATATAAAAATAAAAATATTTTATAAGTATAATCTATGGAAAATAAAATATTTATAAAACTATGTATAATTAAAAATTAGAATAAGTTTTGTTATTTCAGTTTCCTCCCCAAAAAATTTTAAAAATATTAAAGAACGCATAAAAAACTTTGTATAATTATAAAATTTGCCCCGTCGTATCCGATTTGTGTCGGACACTTCACCCCGCCGTGTCCAATTTTTTTTTAAAATTTTTTTTATTTAGGACACGTTTCAACCGTGTCCGACACCTATCGGAGCCGTGTCTATGTCCGACACGTGTCGAACACTGCACAGACCAGATTTTGGGCGCCAATAAATAAGCGACCTTATTGCATTCTCGGCGAACAAAGGAGAAGATAACTTCTGGAACCCGAGATAGCGTCTCATGAATATCTTTAACCAACGGTCCGGAGTTTAAGAGATCCTCCTCTTGGGCTTGCAACTTACGAACCCCGATCAAGGCAATCAGATTCAATAATGACTCTTTGATAGTTATTTGATTGAACTAATTCTGCTACCATCTTAATGGCTTCTCTTTCTACATATTCCATGTAACGCCCTGCTCATCCGATAAATAAGGTACGTCACCTTCCAACCTTTTTATGTAATTTGTGCGTTGTGTGGCCCTCTTTTGAACTCTTTTAGAGTTTAGGGCCTTTTTTGTAATTTTCTCCTTTTAGGGGGGGTTTTTCCGGTCACTTCTCGTTCGGTTGAGATTTTGACCTCTTTGACCCCTTTAACATGTTCGGGGCAGCGAAACGAGTCCGTAGACTCTAAGTTTGCCCTATTCTGACTTTGTTAGCCCGTTCTTCCGACCATTTTTGCGTACGAGGACCCGAGATATATACCCCGAATCCTCGTAATACGTGCCATAACGCGGCTTCAGCCTTCATCGTCTTCTCTCCCGCGACATGCACTATTCACACACACTAAAGGTGTATTTTCACACACTACTCAAACTCCGCCGTTTCTCGACGGAATTCGACGAACCAATAGTCCATTTCGTAGAGCTCGACGAGCCCGTCCCAACCATCCCAAGATCTCAGCCAACCGACGACCGGTGGCAACGGAATCGGCGATTTACAGTCACAGCGGCGGAGGTGTCGGACCCCCGCCACTTCGCAGTCCTTTCGTGGCGGTTTCCGGTAAGATTTCGGCGACACGCGCCACCCCATCCGAATGAGGACATCCTGGCGCATCGACCAGCATTGGCGACGCGGCCATCCGGGCCGCAGTTGGGCCGCACGCGCCGCCCGAAGTGGCGGTGGCGGACGCCCGACACTGTAGCACGGCGGCTCCGCTATGCTCCGGCGAGTTTCGCGGGCGGAGCTTGACCCTATTCGACCTATTTCGACCTCCTGAGTCCATTTCCGACCTCAAATCAAGCAACCGGTGACCGTAGGTGGCGGAAACCGGCGGTGACGCAGCGACGGGACTTTGGTCGGCGATTTGGGACCTTTTTCGGCCGGATTTGGTGGTACTCCCTTTACAAAAGTTGTTTGGAATGACGAAACATAGCGGATGGCATCGGCGGCGTTCCAGGAACCGGCCGTTGGCGGCGGACCGATGGTGAACCGGCCTGAACCGGTGAATTCTCTCTCCGGCGATTTTTCCGGCGAATTGACTTGGGGCTTTTGAAGGCCTCACTACAAGTTTTCCAACGGTATGTTCGGATTTCGTTTTCATTTTGCGGTTTGCATTTAATTTTAGTTTTCATCCTTGAAATTTAGTTCGGTTTTTCGTCAACGAAGTCCGGTGTGTTTGGTATTTTCTGAAATTGTTTGAGGGCTTTGTCGGACAGGCCGAGGCGCACGTTTCTGTCCTTCCAGGGATTTTTTCGACCACCGGAGACGGTGTTCCGGTGGCAGCCGATGGTTGTTCGGCCGGCTATGGTAGCGGCATTCCGGTGACTTTCGGACAGAAGGTCCCTTTCGTTGTGGTGAGTCCAACACCACTTTTCGTTCGTCAATCGGATGCCCGGTTGATTTGTTGTGATTTATTTTGTGTATTTCTATTTATTTAAAATTAATTGTTTTAATTGCAATGAATTGTCAATTGCTTGATTTGTCGATCAATATGAATTCCAATGTGTACGAAAGCATGTATTAAATGAACTATGATTTATGTTGATGCTTTGATTTGCAATTTGAATTCCGATATGCCGTATTTGAGCTATTTGTCTAACTTGAAGGGGTGTATGTGTAATTTTGTAAACAATATGAATATTGTTTGATTTAATTAGGTATCCTTGTTAATTGAATCCGTTTAGCGATATATGAATTGAGTATGTCATGTGTGAATTATATAAAATTGATATAGTTGGAATTGATATGTGACTTTGTGAGATTTAAATGATTTGAATGTCTCTATTTTGTCTATTTTATAATTGTAAACTTGATATACTTGAGTTATAAATGTTATATGAAGTTCATGACTTGATTTGCTATGAATTATGAAAGATATGAAATGATTGGGCTTGAAACCCTCATGTATGGAATGTACTTGAACGAATTACTTGATTATGTAACTCCATAACATCATTTTACTTCTTATACATCTCATATCATGTGTTTAGCATTGTCGTACGTCTATGTGGTTTCATATTGAGTCAATTCTCACGAGTACACATTGTTCCTTCTCTTGTACAGTTTGTTTCCAGGGCGGAGACTTCCAAATTGAATAGGCACCCGTAGTGCTCATGTTTCTTGTCTCGTGGTATTCCAGGTGAGGGTGTTTTCGTTCTAGTTATATATTAAACCGTACAACCCTTATGTGACAAGTTTTGGCCAAAACCTTATATATATATATATATATATGTTATTTTCAAAGTTGAGTCATCAAGTAAATTATTATCGAGTAACCTTTTCTCCAAAATTATGAAATATGTTATGTTTCTCATGAACTGAAATGTTTTGGCGAGATTGCATGTATGTTATGTTCACGGGCCCAGGAATTTAGTACATGTGGCTATTCGGGGAGGCAAGGGCCGACGGTGATTCCATGTGCTGATTCCATTTATGTTCTACGTCGAAACGGATCTCGTCAGGAGTTTTGACGAGAAAACGCTAGTCGGGCTTTTGAGGATTCATGTACCTAACTAGCCATTATGTATGAGGTGGACGGGTCTTGCTAACCCTTCCACCACCCGGAGGAAGAAGGTTGGAACTTATTTTATGATTATGATTTTGATTATGATTATGTTATGATTGATAGGCACCGTGCGGGAAGGCCGGGACATGGATTGCCCAAACGAATATGTTTTAGGATATGATATATGATCTGCGTGTATTATGATATATTGCATGATCACCTATTTAATGTATTAATGATATTTGTCGTACACGGTCGGAGTTTGGTTGGAGATAATGCACGCTCACTCGCCGAGCCTTAATGTTTATGTATGATTTATGAACTTAATAAATTTAATATGATTAGTCGTAAAGTCCGAGCATTGCTTAGTTATTCTCTTGCCCTCTTGGGAATTAATTTTAAATAAAACTTTGCTCGGGATTTATGACTTGCATGCGCATGTTTCTATATATGTATCGCTCCTGCTCACTCAGTCTTCTAGAGACTGGCCCCCTTTTTCCCACTTTTCCAGTTTCTTTTGCAGGTGTTGGTTACTAGGCGGAGTTAGAGTGTAGAGTCTTTGTTCTAGTCTCACTCATTTACACTCATTGCATACTATATGGTTTCTAAGTATTGTATTGACCTTTTATTGTTGGCCGTTGTGCCCTTATTGAACTGATATTATTTCGGGACAGGTTAGGACAAGTTCTGGAGCTAGTTGAACCCGTTGTTATGTTGTTTCCTTGTATTGATTCAGGACAGGTTAGGACAAGTGTACTGATTAGTGGAACCCGTATTTATATTCGTATTGGATTTCATTTATTTCATGGATATTACATAAATGATTTCCTTGCTTCCGCATTTTGGTTGTTGTTGATTGTCCCAGGGTTAGCTTCCGCCTAGTCAGGACTGTTCTTTTGTTTGTCACCCGTTCGCTATGAGTCCGATTCATGTATGGACTGCCTATTTCATATGTGGATTAGACTCATAGTGCGGGGGATGTGGTGCCTATCGTCCCGGGTGCCACATCTATAAGTGGTATCAGAGCACCAGGTTCAGAACCGGTGCTTTGGAGTCGTGTCGTGTCAGTTTAGGTCGGACGGCATCGGAATACTTGTGCATTGCATTCGTTTGATGTGAAATTTTGACTTCTCTACATGAATTTGTTTTAGCTTATGTGATTGTGTGCACACTATGATTACGATTCTTGTAAAAATGGTCGGAAGAACGGGCTAACGAAGTCAGAATTGGGCAAACTTAGAGTCTACGGACTCGTTTCACTGCCCCGAACGTGTTAAAGGGGTCAAAGAGGTCAAAATCTCAACCGAACGAGAAGTGACCGGAACCCCCCCTAAAAGGAGAAAATTACAAAAAGGGCCCTAAACTCTAAAAGAGTTCAAAAGAGGGCCACACAATGCACAAATTACATAAAAAGGTTGGAAGGTGACGTACCTTATTTATCGGATGAGCGGGCGTTACATTCCGCCTCCAGCACACCATACTTTCAACTCTTTTTCCAAGCCAACACATTACCTCCATGATCACGCACTACCACTACATTTCTCCTGAGCAATGACTGCACCGTCCGCATTAAGTTTCAACACCCCCACTGGCGGCTTTTGCCAAGTCGAGGTAAGCGAAGTAAGCTCCATCGGGGCAGCAGCATTCACGTCCCTCATCCCTGTTGACTAGTTGTATTTTATTTTATTTTTTGTTTTATTTATTTTGCAGAGTCGTGTTCCTTTTAGCGTCTCTGTGTTAGCGTTTTTGTTACACGGATCTATTAGCCGTTGGACACGTGGTGTACTTAAGGCTCCTTGCCTTTGTATTTTTGTACAGAGTATTCATTCAGTAAAATAGTTTTCTTCCAAAACCCTAAATTCCTCTCTGCACCGCTTTCGATTTCTTCATACTCTTCATGGTATCTAGAGCAGGTTGCTCTAGATCCGGCCTTCCTACAGTGTGATTTCAATAGATCTGCTAATTTTTCCTCTTCTTGTTGTTTTTCTCACTGTTTTACCGATTGTTTCCGCCATGGATCTCGACGACAAGAAGAAATCAGTTGTTCCTGCTTTATCCTCTCAGGATGAATCGCTCACTATTTTAACAGCGATTCATCGCTGTTATCCGTTGTCACCGTCACCATGGACGGCAAAAACTACCTCACTTGGAGGCGTACTATGAAGATTGCTCTCGAATCCAAGATGAAACTTGGATTCGTTGACGGAAGCATAGATCTATCGTCTACTGAAGATCCTGCTTACAAATCATGGAAGTGAGTGGATAGCACTGTCAAAGCCTGGATCTTAAACTCGCTGGAACGCGAAATTCATCAAAGCTTCCTCTACGCTACCACTGCCAGGGAACTTTGGGATGATCTTGAACAGAGGTATGGACAATGCAACGGTCCCTTGCTGTATCAACTCAAACGTGATCTGAGTTCGATCGCTCAAGGTAATCTATCTCTGGCTTCTTATTTCAATCATCTGAAAACTCTGTGGGATGAACTGGCTAATCTGAATGATCCTCCGGTCTGCGCTTCTGGTAATACATGTGTTGTTTCTCGGTATATTAGTGAATCTCAATCCTCTGATATGTTGATCCAGTTTCTCATGGGTTTAAACGATTCTTATAACGCTGTTAGGAATCAAATTTTAGTAATGGATCCTCTTCCCACTGTTAATAAGGCATATTCCATCATATCTAGGGTTGAGTCTCAGAGGGATGTTCATGTCGCCTTCAATGATGTATCTAGTAATTCTGCTATGTTTACTAGGAATGTTAATAGAGGGAATGGTATAGGAAGGGGCATGAATAAGAGGAAAGATAAGCCTGATAGACACTGTGATATCTGTAATAGCAACACTCATAACATTGATTCTTGTTTCAAACTCACTGGTGAACCGGATTGGTATAAGGCTTACAAAGAGAGCAGATCCAGTGGAGTTGGATCTTCAAAACGTTCTTTCAGAAATGTAGCCAATGCTTTGGCTGAAACTCCCCTGGATCTTGCTCATGATTCTGCCCAATCTGTTACTAATGTCTCCAGTGTGAATATGTCTGACTTGATTAGGTAGGAATTGATAAAATTTTTCAAGGACAATAAAACTGGAAGCTCAGAGCAGCTGCACTTCACTTCTGAGTTTTCAGGTATGGCTTGGAACTCTGTTTTAGTGGCTTCCAGTAAACTTACTTCTTTTCATTGGATTATTGATTCTGGAACCACTAGCCACATTTGGTCTCAACTTAGTATGTTCACTGAATATCATGTGCCTATTGATCCTATTCCTATTTATTTACCTGATGGCACTTTTCATCATGTGAAATTCATTGGTACTGTTAATCTGTCCAAAAACTTGGTTTTAAAGAATGTCCTTTACATACCTTCCTTTAGGTTCAATTTAATTTCAGTCAGTAAGGTTACTGGTGCTACTAACAGTAAATTTATCTTCTCTAAAACTGATTGGACTTTGCAGGTCCAGAACTCTAAGGACATACTTGCTTGTGGACAGATTTATAATTGTCTCTATATTTTTTATGCCACAGATCCTGTTGTTCATCATACTTCTGTTGTCTCTGACACTTTGCAATTTTCTGATTCCTGTTGTAATTCCCTCAAGGGAAGTTTGAATAATTCCTCTGTCACCAGTGACAAAGAAGACACTTACCTCTCTGTTAAAACTCAGGATTATGATCTTTGGCATAGGAGACTAGGACATGCTTCTGATACTGCTATGAAACATTTACATTTTCCTATGAATGTTAGTTCTGACAGCTTTGTTTGTGATGTCTGTCAATTGTCCAAGCAACATAGGCTGCCTTTTCCTGTAAGTGTTATTTCTTCCAAGGAGCCCTTTGATCTTATTCATATAGATTTTGGGGCCCCTTTAAGATTAAGACCCATTCTAATTGCAACTATTTTCTCACCATTGTGGATGATTTTTCTAGATGTGTTTGGACATATTTGATGCCTTATAAAGACCACACATACTCCATTCTTAAAAATTTCTTGATTTTTGTAAAAACACAATATGGGAAATTAGTTAAAATTGTAAGAAGTGATAATGGAAGTGAGTTTGTAAATTCTAATTGCAAAACTCTCTTCCAAAACAATGGTATCACACATCAAACCACTTGTATCTATACTCCACAACAGAATGGGGTTGTGGAGATTAAGCACAAATATCTATTACAGATTGCTAGAGCCCTTATGTTTCAGTCTAATATGCCTCTTAAATTCTGGGGAGGTGCTATTTTTTATGCTACTTACATCTTAAATAGGCTGCCTAGCAGAGTTATCAATTGGGAAACCCCTTATTATAGACTGATGCTTGTCAAACCCTCTTATGAATTGATGAGTACTTTTGGTTGCCTCTGTTATGTCGTTGATAATGGGCCAAACAAGAATAAGTTTTCCCCTAGAGCTGTGAGATGTGTTCTACTTGGTTATGCTAATGGGAAAAAGGGTTACAAGTTGTATGATTTTAATTCTAAAACTGTTATAATCTCTAGAGATGTTAAGGTTTTTGAAAATATTTTTCCTTATAAAGCTTAGCATGAACATATCTCTTCTGCCCCTAAAATTTACACTAGTGATTCTGAACCTGTTCATTCCATTGATGATGAGAACAAGGTGCATAAATCTGATATTGATAACTCTACTTCAGAAGAGACTGTAATTCCTTCTGATCAAGTCATTATCTCTGATGTTGATACCAATACTTCTATTATCACACAGCCTAGGGAAAGCCATAGGGTTAGATCTTCTCCTATGTGGACGAAGGACTATGTTTGCAATGCTACTTTTACTGTTTCTCATAATACTAAGTCTGACTTTGGTCACTTGTGGTTAAGTGATAATTTGCCTTATGCCTCTAGTTATGTTGCTTTTATGGCTAAGATAGCTCTCATTCCAGAACCTGTTACCTATACCCAGGCTTGTAAGTATCCTGAGCGGGTAGAGGCTATGGATAGGGAGCTGCAAGCTCTGAAAATTAATAACACTTGCCAGATTGTTGATTTACCTCCTGGGAAGAAAGCTATTAGGCCTAAAGGGGTTTTTAAGACAAATTTTAACTCTGATAGGTCCATTGAAAGGTATAAGGCTAGGCTTGTTGCCAAGGGATTTAATCAAACCTTTGGCACTGATTACTATGACAGCTTCTCTCCTGTAGCTAAGTTGGTTACTGTTAGAGTCTTTTTAGCTATGGCTACTGCTAAGAATTGGGGTCTCTATCAGCTTGATATTAATAATGCTTTCTTGCATGGGAACCTTGATGAAGATGTCTACTTAATTCCTCCTGCAGGTTACACTAAGGCTTTGTCTGGAAAGGTTTGTAAGTTAAACAAATCATTATATGGTCTTAAACAAGCCTCAAGGCAATGGAATCTTGAATTTACCACTAAACTAATTGCTTTTGGGTTTGTTCAATCTGAACATGATCATTCTTATTCGAGAAATTCCTATTTTCTTATGCTTATTGTATATGTTGATGATGTCTTGATTTCTGGATCAGATGATGATATGATTTTAGAAGTTAAGAAATTTTTACATAATGAATTCACTATTAAAGATTTAGGCCATGCTAAATATTTTCTTGGACTTGAGATTTTCAGATGCTCTAATGGAATGGTGGTAACCCAGAAAAAGTATATTTCTGATTTACTTGCTAATGCTGGACTTGTTAATGCTAGGGTTGTTTCTACACCCTTACCACATGGTCATAAGTTTAGTTATGATAGCAATACTCATTGCTCGACCCAGCACAATACAAGAGATTGGTTGGCCGGTTGTTATACCTAAATCTCACACGGCCTGATTTAAGCTTTCCTGTACAGCAACTAAGTCAATTTGTCTCTAATCCTATGTAGGCCCACTGGGATGCAGCTATGCATGTATTGCGATACCTTGCTAGCACTAGCACAGCAGGACTTTCTTCCCAGTTCAGAATGACTTTAAGCTTGTTGCTTATAGTGATGCTGACTGGGCTACTTGTGCACTTACTAGGCGTTCACTTACTGGTTTTTGCATTTTGCTAGGTGATTCCCTGATTTCCTGGAAAACCAAGAAGCAGGCCACAGTCAACAAATCATTGTGTGAGGCAGAATATCGCAGCTTGGGAGCCATAGTTGCAGAATTACAATGGCTGAGCTACTTACTTAAAGATCTTCAAGGTCCTATTTCTTGGCCTATTCCACTTTGGTGCGACAACAAGGCTGCCATCCATATCACCGAGAATCCAGTGTTTCAAGAACGTACCAAACACTTGGAAATTGACTGCCATGTTGTCAGAAATCAATACAAAAGAGGTTTCGTTACACTTTAGCATGTTTCTACAACACAACAATTAGCGGATGTTTTTAATAAAGCTTTGGGGCGTCCTCTTTTCCGTCGTATCTTGTGCAAGTTGGGCTTTCTTTTTAACGAAGCTCCAACTTGAGGGGGGCTGTTGGCTAGTTGTATTTTATTTTATTTTTTGTTTTATTTATTTTGCAGAGTCGTGTCCCTTTTAACGTCTCTGTGTTAGCGTTTTTGTTACGTGGCTCTATTAGCCGTTGGACACGTGGTGTACTTAAGGCTCCTTGCCTTTGTATTTTTGTACAGAGTATTCAATCAGTAAAATAGTTTTCTTCCAAAGCCCTAAATTCCTCTCTGCGCCACTTTCGATTTCTTCATACTCTTCAATCCCGGTTTCGAAAAACCTGTTCGCCTGGAATAATAAACTTGCCGGATGTAGTCCTTCCCCCTCCGCCCACTTCGAATTTCTATTGCGTCAAAGAGACCTTGCTAAAATAGCTAACGATCCCCTTCCTCTATTGACAGCTTTTCTAGCACAAATTGACACCAGCTCTCTCCATCTCCGTTCCACCGAGAAACGGCTAGCCATGGGCAGTGTTTTGAAAACCGGACCGGACCGGCCTGTCCGACCGGTTTAACCGGTGACCGACAGCGTATCCGGTCCGGTAGACCCTTTAAAACCGTTGCGACTCGGACCGGATATGGACCGGCAAAACCGGCCTGTTAATCGGCAGTTATTGCCATGGAAACCGGACCGGATCGCCGGTCCATGGAAATTGCATTTTTATTCTTTTTTTTTTTCGCCCTTTTTGGTGTTCAGCGTCGGCTGCTGTTGCCGTTTTCCGACAACCGTTTCGTGTTATGATAAAAAAAATTCTATAAAAGTGAAAAGTAGGGAAGAACATTGAACAGCGACTAAAGATTTATAAAAATTAAAAATAGGAGGAGATGTATGAAGCTTGCTGAATTCTGTGTTATTGCCTTTGCCAGAAGAATAGCCTTAGAGGCCGTAAATGCTTCACTGCTGTGCCTTACTGCCTCGTCTCTTTGCAAAGAATCGAAACATAGAAAAAGAACTTTTCCCCTGTTCTACAAAAATGAAGAGGAGGCGGCGGCTTAGGTTGGGCCTATGATGCACGGATACGGACACGGCGACACGGACACGACACGACACGGATTTTTTCTTGAATTTTTCACGTGATGAGTGTTGGACACGGTGTCCAACACGAGTGTCCGATACGACACGACACGGCAAAATGATATTTTTAGAAGTGTTCGTGCATCATAGGGTTGGGCCCTTTAGGGTTTTAGATATATGTCCTTCTATTTTCTTTCTTTACTTTAGTAAGTTTGTGATGAAAATAAGTTATTAATTGACATTAATTTTATGTGTACTTTTTACTTGTATTATTATGTTTAATGTTTATTTTTGAAATTATAAAACAGTAAATTATATAATATGGCAATATGTAGGAAAATCAAAATTTTTATTTTAAATATTAAAATTTTAAAAGATATTGTGGGTAGAAATTATATATTTTTATTTAAATTCTGAAAATTTTAATCTATATTTTTAATATTATAATATATATATATAATAAATTTTATAAAAATAATAATAAATTATTTATGACGTCATACCGGTTCGACCGGTGGTTGAACCGATCGAACCGGTTGGACCGGTGACCAGTAAGGCTACGGATTCGATCTCCAGTCCGGTTTTGAAAACATTGGCCATGGGAGATTTCACTAGTTTAGCTAAATAAGCATCCACTTGTAATATAAGCATTAATTATACAACACAAAACATCATCGTTTTACCAGAACAAATTTCAATAAAATTGCAACATACGAGAGAACAAGAACCTTAAATAGTTAAATGTCTTAATCTGCTACAAAACCCATATTATTATTTTGAATCAAAAGATATAGAAACACAGAAGACTACATAAGAAAGTACCATATCATGATATCAACAAGGGTTTCATATCTTTACAACAGTCAAGACAGGCTTCAAAATACACAAAGATCAACTAAAAATGTCTCAGCAAATTAAATTCTTGTATATACGTGCATCATCATCGTCGTCTTCATTACAAAAGACCAGTGCTCCCGAGGGGGTTGGTTGTTTGCGGGTGGGGAGACGGAAAACCTCCAAAACCCAAATCGCCAAGCGGGTTGTGTTGGCCCATCAATAAATTTTGTTGCTGTGGATAAACAGGTTGAAATGGACCAAACGGGTTGTTTTGAACTGGAGCTGGAACAGCAAACGAGTCGTTAATGGCAGCCATTTGAACAGGTGCATTGTTAGAAACAGAAAACGGGTCGTTGACTAATGGGTTTGAACTTTGGAGCGGTTGCTCATAGACGGGCTGCTGGGATGCTCTATATGCGCCTTCATCATATAAACTGTTTGAAGAGTAAGAGAGTCGAGCCCACCGGCCTGTAATTCAAATTTCCAGAATATGTTGTGTTTTATTTTTTATTTTTTGGGTAGCAACAGAAACAAGCTAAATGTTGCCAAACAAACTACCCCTAACTAAAGATGTCAACTGGGCCGGGCTGGGCAAGCCCACTACAGTAACGAGCTGGGTTAGCCCAGGACCACCTTGAAGTGGGGTGGACCGGGCTGTGTTTGAATTAAATTATAGTGGCCCAGCTCAGCCCATGAACCCACAAATAATGGGTTGGACCGATTCCTAACGAGCTGGGCCTAATGGGTTTGGTGGGTTTCGTCTATTAATTTTGATGGGTTAAATTTGTGGGTCAACTTTTCGTTTTTTTTTATCCTTTTGTTATATTAAAATTTAAGATTCTTTTTACTTTATATTAATGATTTTTTACTTTATTACATTTATAAAATTGCAAGATTGCTTTTGTTTTATTGTTTTGTCATTAAAATTTTCTCAAGTTATTATTTATCTATGTAAATTTATGTTATATTTCTATACCAAAAAAACATTTAAAGCGACATTAATACTTCATCCTATATTCTTAATAAACAGTTCTAATTACATATACAATAATCTAATGATTATATATAATTAATATAATAATTGTTTTAATTTTATTACAAATGTGTAATTAAATAGCTAGTCCAAATTTATATAGATTGGGCTTATCTTATTTAATTTGTAATTGTAAATTTATAATTAAAATATTGGATTTGTATGAATGGGGCCAAGAAAAGAAAAAACAGGAAAAAGAACACATTGAATAGTATATTGAAAAATTTTAAGCTAAGGAAATAGCGGGCCTGGGCCAGGCCTGAGCTGGGCCTGGGTTATAGGCTGGGCCGGGCTGGTTATGGGTTTAAGTGGGCCTGTTCGCGGGTTGGGCTGGGTTTTAGAATCAAACCAATAGGGGCCCAGCCTAATACCCCAAACCCAGCCCAGCCCGCCTCATAATATTCATGGGCTGGGCCTAGGCCGGTTCGAAACCGAGCTGGGTCACGGGTTCATGGGTTGGCCCGGCCCGTTTGACATCTTTTCCCCTAACTAAGAATTTCCAGAACATGTGCATATAAGATAAGTTACAAATTAATTAATAAGTTAAATGCTATAATATTTCTTCATTAAGGACATACCAATTGTCTCTCCTGAGCTGATGATAAGTTGGTGCCGGGAGTTGTAACTAGCACAAGTTCCCAACCCATAGGGTCAAAAATTTTCAGTTGGGAGCATGGTTCACCATCGCGGTTGCGGGGAACGGAATGGAGGCCACCGTTCCAGTTCCGTTGCAATGACGCGGAACAGTCGCGGCAAAATCGCGGTCACTTCCTAAAAAGATGTATAAAATGCCTAAAAATGTTTAAAACTTATTAATTTATCTATTTAAGTTAATATTAGTTTGTATTATATTTATATTTATCAATTGCATTATATGTTTTATCCCAAATAACATTTAGTGTCGTTTTCCTTTGTCGTTTAATAATTTCTTTCTCAATTTTCGAATTTTGAATGTGCTTCTTCATCATTTTTCCAATTTGATTTGGAATCTTTGTGCAAGATTTCATATTTCCAATCACAAGTGCAATGTATTGTTTTAATCTTGTAGTTCCATGGTAATAACTTTGTTGCAATATTTAAATTTTACATTCTTATGGCGTTGCAATATTACATTTTACATTCTTACTGTCTTCCGAATAGGTTCACCAAAATCCCAACTAATATCACCCTTTGGAGGCATCTAAAAAATAATTAATAACTAGTAATCTTGTAGACTCGTTTCGTGTGCAAGTAAAAGAATTATTATTTAAATATATATTAAATTGAATTGTATAAAAAAATATATATTAAATTGAATTCTTCATGTTAATATTTATTTTTAGTATTATTATGAACTATGATAAATAAATGAATAAAAATATAATAAAATAAAATCATATTGATATAAAATAATAGAATAGAAATTTAAAAATATAGGAAAAAAAATAAAATATATTACAAATAAAAATAAAATAAAATAATTAATTCAAAAAATCAGTTCATTAAATAAAAATGCAGCCCATTAGTCACTTTTTAATACTTTAGCCCATTAAATTTTATTGATTAAATGAAAAACCTAGATTTTATGACTTTGCCTATCCTGGTCTTCGGCAGAAATCTTCTTTTTAATCCAACCGTCGTCTTCTTCTCCATTTCTTTCCGATCCGATCCGTTCTAGCCGTTATAACGCCACGGAACGCCATTCCATGGCAGAGAAACGCCGTTCCAGGTAAGCCAACGTTCCACACCGGAACAGCGGAACGGAGGCCGCCGTTCCCGTTCCGGAACGGCCGTTCCGCCCGTTCCAGCACCGTTCCGGCGAACCATGGTTGGGAGGCATCAGAGTTGAATGGTGTAGTGCCTGCAAAATATTACAACAACATAACATATTTCTCTTCAAAAGATGATTAGAGAGACGGAGAGAGAAAATTTTAAGTGACACATGATTTAGTGATAGAGAGGGCAAAAAGTAACTCTAACCAGTGGAAGAATGGCTAAGGCCAAAGCATTGCTTTCTTTGATTGCAGCTGTATCTTGCGTTACCACATTCAAGCCCTGAAATAACTTACTCGGTGATTCACTTGAACAAGAAAATGCATATATCGGAGAGTTCCAGATTCAAATACCGCAAGTATATGATAATCAAGTATGGAACCATTAATATGTTATTTGGTGGCAAGATTGGATCTTTACGAAATAAAACCCATTTCTATTTTTACTTTTTATTTTATTTCATTTATTGGCTCGTTTTAAAAGAATATCGAGTATTAAGGAACTCACTAGCAGATTGTCTGTGTCCAAGTTTGTTGTTGCAGGAGGTGGAGGAGCAGGTGCTGCCTCAGCTGTGGAAACGGCAGTTTCATCTGAAAATAGTGACTTGGGTTCTTCAGACGACTCCTCAGTCACTTCAGGAGGTGGAGGAGCATCCTCTTCCTTGTATGTAAGCATCAGCCTTTCTGGGATTCCTGATATGTCCAAACAAAATCATATCTTATCAGAGGCAAACGGTATAAAAATTATTGTGCATGTCATATGCAAGAATTACATCACATTATAATGTTTTCCTTTGAACCGAAAATACTAACCAAAGCCACAATTGGAACAGAATCCATTCTTGGTGATTCTGTTATGTATTCTTCCATTGTCACCAGAAATGAATATGTATGCTGTCAAACTATAAAGCAGACAAAAAATTAATAATTTTGTTGCAATTGCAAAATATTTACGAAATGAAACACGAAATCCTCTAGTTTCAGCCTACCACTCTCAAAACAGGGAACTGGAAATTTCTAGCAAGTTCAAGTTCTATGCAAATTTCATAGAAGTCGGAAAGATTAGTAGCCTGTAATAAGAGCATCACGATTTAAATGACAGAGTAATGATAATAATGGTAAAGCAAAAAATAACATGCATTAGATTCTGTAGAGCAAGAAATTACCTGCTGACCAGCTCTTTTATAGATATCAGGTGCTTAAATTGCTTCGTGTCTTGGCATCTCAAAAAACTAAAATCAAGTAGAAGCCAATAGTATTTAGCAAAATACACATAGATGCACTGAGAAAAATGGGACTTCTGGAATTGTTATATCACCTTGTCAACGAGATTGATTATCCCATCATTTATGGCAAAGTATATAAAGCTCTCTTTGAGCACCTGAAATTCACAAATATTGAACAGGAAAAGTAAGCCATTTTTTCAATTAGTCCGGAAGTGAAATTGAATCAAGACGTTTAAAAGAGAAGTGTTCACAGTTCTGTTTTCTCTCATTCGCGGAAGAGGAAGAACACATACCAAGACAAGGGCATACTGAATTACGTAATTCATGTTATATCATTTGGAAATTCAGAAAGAAGCAAATAGTGAAAACATAAAAGAAAGGAAAATGGCTATAACTTGTAATGAACAAATTAGTCATGGAATTTGGAAGTACCCGACATCCAATAAGATGATATTGAAGCTGCTGCAGAGCTGGCAATTGCTCTAAAAGTTCTTCACTGTCCAAGTCTCCAGTTCTACTGTAAACCTGATAACAGATCACAAAATAAGAATTAATGCATTTTATGGACACCTTTTTTATTAGTTTTTGGTATCGACAACTTATTGTGAGGACTGTGTTCATAAAAACAGCTTTGTTTGACTCAACATGGAGTACAACATAAAGACCAAAACATGAAATATTGGATATTTTCATTTCAAATCATTGACTAAGGTGGGGAAGTGATTTTGGAAGGAAAATAAATTCTAATCTGGAAAACTGAGTCTTGTTCTGAAATGTCCCCATGGAAGTAAGAACAAATTGGAGAAGTACTAAAAATATACAAGTAAAACAACCGAGAAGGAGAAACAAATCCAGCATATACTGAGTATCAAATGAAAACACACCTTGTCTTGGCCTTGTGTCCTTGTGTAGGTCTAGGAAGACATTCAGCTTCAATGTCATACTTAAGGATCCTAATGCATTTCTAATTATTCAGGAACAAAAATCCTGAAGTGTGGTATCCCGAGAAAATAGCTGGTAAAACAAAGGACAAGAGTGCACAAACATATAAGATCACAGCCTTTATCCAATTCAAGGTATAATACATAATACATTTCCAATTCAACAATGGGAAGAAAAACTAGGAGTGACCGAAAAGAGAAAAGAAAGGAATGAAGAAAGGAATTCATTGATCCAATGCTGGAATTAACATCTCCACTAAATGATGTTGAAATGTTAGAATAGGTTTCACATAAATTTACAGAAGCTGGAAATGAAATAAAAAAACCCACAGGCGGTACTGCATACTTTATGGAATCAAAATATGCTTTTTGCATTACTACCTAGACAAGATTTCATCTTTCCGACAAACGAGTTCATAATTTCAATAACGGGGAAATTAAAATCAAACTGTCAAAGTAGAAGCTAGTATAACTGTATCCAAACCAATATTAAGAGTTTTTCAGCATACTAACTAGCACATTTCCTAAAGAACCTAACTAAACCCACCATCCTTCTATCAGATGGCCAAATGTTTCAAGCTCACATATGCATCTCAGTATAACAAGTAATTCATTCTTGAACAGTCTTAGCAATAACAATTTCAACAATAGAAACAGCCAAATCTAAGGACGCAAGAAATACACAAGAATAGAATTAGTCGAAGATGTATAATATGATCCATACCGTCCAATTACGCGTCTTTGCCAATCGTCTTGCAAGTGCATTTAAGCAGTACGCAACGTCAACCCCAGGCCTAAGCGCTAAAGTGGCAACCAAAATTTCTGCAAGAAGCATCCAACCAATAACAACACAATTTCAAGTGGACTCATTTTTCGCCAAATAAGATCGAAACCCTAGATTAAAACGAAGTTGTTTTGCTTCAAGAAAGAAATGATTACAGAAACCAGGAAAAAACTTCGTGCCACAAATCAGCGCATCTAACGACATGAATAACTACCAATTCAAACATAATTGTTTGAGCAAATTGCACTTTTGTCCCATACTATATGAGTTTCTTATTTTTGGCCTAATACTTTTTAAAAATATCAATTTTAGTCTCATAGTATTTAATTTCTTTAGATACTTCCGCCCAAAAATAGATTGAAATTTTGAGTTTTGACCCATTAAAGTGATTTTTCGGTGAGAAATTGATTTTTTTGTGCACTTTCATCCAAAAATAGACTAAAATTGACATTTTTGAAAAGTATAAAACCAGCAATGAAAAAAAACAAATATTATGAGACAAAAACATACAATTTGCTCTAATTGTTTTATTGTTGAAACTGGGAAGGTAGCCGGCCACCCTGTCCCCTGATTATATTTGCTATTTTGGTTTCACCGTTACCTAATGAAAGGGGAGTATACAAGAATGTAAATTATAACTTTGGAATATGACTTTTTAGAAAAAGGAATAAAATCACAATATAAAAGTGGCGACGAGGCATAGAAATTGTTAGTTCAGAAGGGTGCAACGACTGTCCCCAAATTGTCATTGTCCAATGCCCACACATGTAATTTGTTGGAATATGCTTTTTGTACACATCTTAAAGCTACAAATACATTGACTGGTAGACATAGATTTTTTATTTTTTTTATTATTATTATTTTTTTTTGTTTGTGGGGGCTTGATGGTGAAAAGTTCTGCTTGATGTATAATCATGAAAATCAGTATTTTATAGTATTTGACACAGTTCTAGTCTCTTTTAGCTGGCCAATAGGTTAGACTTCTACACACTGATATAACAACACAATCCACAGAACTGACCAAAGGGCAACACTAATATAACAGTATGTTTTTTTAAATTCTAGTATTCTACCACATAATTCGTGTTCAACATAAAACCAGTCAACATGTCAAATCGGATCATTCAACAAACAATCCACAAGAAAATAAAAGACCTTTCAATTTTCAGTAAAATCACTATCCAAACACAAAAATAAAGAAGACATGTATAATGAATGTTGAGTGCTCATTTTGAAAAACCAAAGCGAGTGCTGAATTACATCAACTGTGATCCCTAACCTTCAAAACAGAGAGGGGAAAAAAAAAAAAAAACCAAGAGCAAATAAAATTAGTTCCATACAATTAAACCAAATTTCCTTCTATTACATGCAGATAACTTCCAAACTTCTACTTAGTAAAAACCCCTCCAGGTATTGCTAATTGCTATTACACAACGACCTACCTCTTCTTCACTTTATTCTGGGCAACTATAAAATTAGGGTTCCCCACCATCGCCGGAGATCAAAAACACCTATATTTTAAACTCTTTTTTTTTTCAAGTCTTGGCTACAGTTTTCGACATCATAAGTACTCTTTACTGAGCATTAAAGAAAGCCGATAATTTATCCAAGTCCCAGTTTTCGAGATTAGGGGAGATAACAGCGGCTCCGACTGCCAACACAGCGACTGTAAAGAACATAGTCTTCACGCAACCAAAACCGCTGGATAGCTTTCCTGATAGTGTTTTGCAGTATTTATCTGCATCCTTGAACAGAGCTTGACGATCATCGTCGTCACTTATGGCTTTCTCATTCTGTGAATTGAGGCAGTAGAAATAAATAAATCAAGAAAATTAAGAATTGAATATTTTATCATAACTATCTATCAGGAGATAAATGTACAGCCTACCTTTTGGCGGAAACTCTTCAGAGCTTCTAAAAGTGCTTCAGGAGAAGACTGTTTTGAAGAAAGGTCCTTCCAATTCAGAGAAAGCTTCCTCAAGGCAGCAACACTTGCCTCAATGTTATCCACATAGATCTTGTCCTGTGAAAATTAACTTCATCATGTCACTTCTCAGTTTCAGAGAGAGAACGAATTAATCACCATTCCAAACAGGGAATAATCATTTTAAGCTAGTAAGCTGGTTAAAAACGGGAAAACAAAGTGGTCAAATCCATGTTAAATGTGGTTTTTTAGAAAATAAAGATATAAGTATTCCTTCATGGTTGCCTAACCATACTACAATGCATAAGACTAACTAAAGCTTACCCACTGCTTGTAGCAATCAGGATTCTGGCTCAAGCACCAAATGAAGATGTCAGTTGCTTCCTCAGATAGAGCAGGGTTTCCTGCAGAGCACATTTGAAAAGGTGTGAATCTATTTTCTTGACTATATCATAAGAAAATACTCATAAACTAGATCCAAAATTCAAATTACCTTCTCCAGCTGCTTTGACAGTTAAAGTCTGTATCTGAAGTGCCACTTGCTTCATTGCTTTGCTTCCACGAGAACCAGCAAGAGCAACATCTTTGAGAAGTGGATAAATAGCCTCAAATCTTTCAGTAGCCTATTATACATACAAAAGGTAATACCTATAAAATTTATAGAGAAGAAAAGATGGCCCAAACAGAATAGTTATGGTATGTTTAAAAGATTCAAAAGTTTACCTTAACTCGTGCAGAAGATGGAGGAAAAGTAACACGTAAAAGCACATCAAGTGCAGCAGGTGGTATCAGGCGCTCGCCCTTCCTAACAGCATTACTTACTAATATGCCACGAGCTTTTGGTGTAGCCAGAATTCTGAAACATGGATTAAGTAGATTATATCACTTCAGTAACCATCAAGCAGAGTAAGGCATCATATTGTAATGAACTGTTGCAGAGAATCCAAGATTTCAAACCTTTCCACTAGCTGCAGAACCAAATCCCTTGTTTGTGGGTTAGACCCCGATTTTCCTCCAAGTATAGGCAAAATCTGATGTGCCCATAAATACAATCCTACAGCTAAATCTCCCTGACATGCCTACACAAAAGGCTTAGTTTCAAGATCAAGGCATTCCTAACAAAAAGTTTAATAGCAGAGTTAAGTAACACCCACCTGAACTATCATCCATATAATAACTGGGAGCTTATCTTGTCCTTGATACTTGTTTTCACTCAGTTTCGGTAACAGATTAATGAGTACGTCAGGTTTCCGGCGTAGTACCATTGCTAAAGCTAAGAAGATAGCAACCTGAAATATCAACAGATCAGTAGATGGCAAGACACAAATATTCAATTCAATGAACATGTTGCATTTGCATGGTAGAACCAGAAATGAGTATTCAGAGTAAGGTACAAGAACGACATAGATGGATAGAGGACTACGGACTATCGCGGAATCTATGACAAAATCATACAAGTATGCACAGATAGCACGGAGAAATGAGCATTCATGAATGAGGTACGAATGTACGATTATGACAAAACTGTACTTCTTAGCAAACAATATACAACTCCCATAACAGCAAGATAATTAAATTCAGGAGACAAGACACGGATCTCTGCAATTTTCTCTGTGTGTTATCAACCTCATATGATGATGATGTTGTTCAGGGGTATAACATGATTAAACAATAAAGGAAATTAATGATATAGTCCAAACTGAAGGTAAGACTTCAACAGAAGATGGGCAGTGAGCATGAAATTAAGACTATAATGGCAAACCTTCAACAAAAGATGGGCATTGAGCTTGAACTTAAAACTATCATAAGAAAGGAGAAACTGCCCAATATGAACAGTTATTTAATGAATTAGCAGTTAGCAACTGAAAGACAATAAAAGAAGAATCGCATGTCTACCTGAGACTTAGAGGATGCCGGCTGCCCTCCTTTCTTTGCACCCTTGGATCCTGGCAGTTGAGCAGCCAAGTCTGCAAGAATGCTATCTAATGACCACATCACAAAGGTCCCCAAGGCCTCGTAGGAGCGATGATTTATCCAGTCAACTGAAGTTTTATAAACAACTTCAGAAATATAAGAAACTGGAACCTGCGTGAGGGAAAAAAAATAAAAATAAGCAACTATTTAATGGATTCATTAAAGTCTCAAAACATTCAAGAATGAAGTAAAAATTCAACTAAACATACGAAGCATATATACTCATAAAGTTTTAAAGCAACAAACAGTTCCCCATTTCGACAAACAGATCAAGTGAGTAGCTTTGTAATGTTTTCGGGATTCCTAAATCCAATGAATAACTTATTTAACCAAACCACAAGACATGCTTCCACATGCAACAGTATTACAGTATGACATTGTGATAATTCAAAAGCACCGAGCTGATTCAATGATCCAAGACTGCAAACTTATTGATCGTGAAACAAAAAAACATACTACATAAAAGCCTGATCAACTCACATCGGCAATTTTTGCCACCGGAGACTCCCTGAACAACTTGAGCCAGGGAAACTGAGACGCGCTTACGGCAGAAAATGCACGACCAAAATAATCCGCAAACCTCATTAGCTGTATATCCTGTTGCCCTTCATACGATTCCTATCACCAAAAAAACCATTAATTTTCAAACTTCACCAACAACAGAAACAAACTCAGATCCAATAAAAGCAAATAAAATAAACAAATACCGAAATACTCGAGAGAAACGCGGTGAGATCATCAGCGTCGATCTTAGCAGCAGCCTCCGACACAGTAACTTTGGCCTTCTTAGCTTTCTTCGGTTTCTCCTTCTTGCTAACCTGCGCCGCATCATTCCTAACACCCGCATCGCTGCTGTAGTCGTCCTCTTCTTCATCCCCTCCGCGCCTATCCCTCGATCTCCTCGGAACTTCGTCGTCGTCGTCATAAACCGCCGAGGAGGCTCGCTGGGCCTCCAATTTCCGGCGGCGCTCCTCCGCGTGCTTCTCCAAGCCCTTGAAGACGCTGTTATTGTCAGTTAGAATTCCGGATCCGTTGGGTAAAAACTTGGCCGCATCTGGCACCGGTTTCTTGTTCTGATTCTTGCGCTGTTTCTTGGCGTAGGTTACCTTCTGCCAGCCATGGTTGTTGTCCTCGGTGATCGGCTCCGAGCTGAGGGAAATTGATTTATCTTCTTCCATTGCGATAGGGATAATGAGAATCGAGAGAATTTGGTTTGGCTTTTGGAGAATGTGAGGGAAAAAATCAGGGAGGAGAACGGATCGGAGAAGAGAGAGAGTGAGGAGGTACGGTCTGAGATGAGCGACTAAATAAGGCGTGGATGGCTGTGGATGTAATTGACATTCTAGATTGAGTTAATTTACGAGAACGCCATCCTTGAAAATGTTGACGTGAACCGGATTCTAAATTCACCTGGTTTGTATCGATTCGGGTCGGTTCCCGGTTCATTTTTTGTTAAGCTTTTGGGATTATTTACTTCTACCTACCTACATCTAGACCTAATTACAATATAATCCATTATTATCAAAAAATTATATTTTAATCCCCGTAAATTTTGTTTAATCTGAGATCCCTTAAGGGAATTTATAAAAGTACATTTATGTCCCTAACGGTTTTATGAGTGTTACATTGAATATATGACCAAAATTACAAAATCATCCCTTAAGTTTAAAAATATAAGTAAAACAATCCCTACAAATTATGATTTTAACAAAAAATCAAGGGTATTTTTGAAATGATATAACGGAATCCCAAGGATCATAAACGGTTCTCAAAGTTAGGGACTAAAGTGTAATTTCTTGATAATGATGGACTACGTTGTAATTAGGACTAAATGCAAATTAATTAAATGTAATTATTAAAGCGAATGTTTTGTTATATTAATTAATTATATTTATATCTAGCATCCATAACTTTGATTATGATAATTTAAAATGGTCCCCAAATCTAGTAAGTGCATATTAAAATTCGAATACAAAAAATATCTAATCAGAACACATATGATGGTGCAGAAATCTTTAAGGGATTTAAACACCAATCACTTTAGAATTTGTATATGGAAGGGAAGACCATCACAGACGTTGAGGCTCAGGAACTGGGTTTCCAATTATGTGTGGGCTCTTCCAGCTAGGATAACACCAAAAATGATGAAATGTAATGAGCTTGGGGAAGACGATGATGCAGAGGAAAAATGGTGTCCAGTTAAGAATGCAGTTTGTATGTGTTTTAGTATGAAAGTTCCGTTTTTGGATTGTGAGTGCAAATCCCTTATTTATATGTTAGGGACAGGGGTGCTTTGGTAAAAGTGACCATGTGGTCCCAAACCCAGTGTTGCCCTAGACACGTGGCGATGTGTGATGGTGTGAGAGTGATTCCCCTGAAAGTCTGCGATGTGTCAGGTACGAGGTGCGCACCACCACTATGTCAGAGGTGGTTACAGGGCGGCAAGCGAGCGCAATGACACTTGAGAGAATTCCTCAGGTTGCTGGGTGTGCCCTCGAAGGGAACCCTTTGTCAAGATGGGGGTAGTCATCGATAGTGGGCACGAGCGCCAGGAACGCTCGAGAAGGCTCCATTGGTGGGCGAGGCCGTGCATCGGACCACTCGAGCGGTGTGCTATCACGACCGCGAGCGCCCTCACATCGGGGGGGTCCCTGGTGTGGAAGGGATGGACCCTAAGGGGGAGCGTTCTGCGAGGCTGCAATGCGAGCGTCATTTTGGGATTTATAAGCAGATCCCTCGCTCATGACCCGGGTCGAGGCGCGCAAGTCCTAATCAGTGAGATGATGAGAATAGGCTGGATCCTCTTCTCGAGCCCATTACAGCGAGCGTTCATGTTTTGCGTGTCCTCAGATAATCCGGATGGACTGCTCATATTACGACACGTGTACGGCGTTGATCCGAGCGTGATTTAGCCCCATCAACATAATTTGGTACTATATTTATGTGAAATGGGTATAAATTAAAGTATGTTTATATTATTCCCAAATAATTAAATGAATAAGAATGGTTAATACTAAAATGTAGGGGTGTTTTTATTATTAGTTTAGGACTTAGGTAAAAACATAAATAAGCCCTAATTATTGACCCAAAAAAAAAAAATTGAGGCGTAATAAGTGTATAGGTAACGGCGCTTAGAATTTTATTATCTGTCTCTCCCTAGTTGGTGGAATGTAAATGGGTTAGTAGGAAGATAATGGATAAGGATGAAATCATAAACTACAAGATATATATATTTATTATTGCTTAGGGGTGATTGTATTTACTTTTCTAATTATAATATTATTTATTTAGATTGAAATATTTATATTTTAATCTTTATAAGTCTAGTTTTGTTTGGAATTTTTAACAAAATTTGTTTTTTTCCTAACAATTTGTATAAGTGTATTCTTATAAATTATGAATTTAACAATACACCTCCAAAAGTCACATATTAAATTTAAAAATTTGTATATCTTTTGAATGATATAATAAAACTCTAACGGATGTCAAAGACCACAAACGATTTGCATAAATTAAGAACTAAAATATAATTTCTCAATTTAAATGAATTACATTATGCTCTGGCCTAAATTCAGAGTATTTAGCCATAATTATTTCTAATTCAGAGTATTTAGCCATAATTATTTCTAATTAATAATATAGTGTTTTAGTTTGCAGAATCACATTGTCAGATTTAGTATATACTTAGGAGTTAGGACTCATCTGTAAATAAGCGAGCAAAATTGAATATATAATGACTAACTTTTTTGATCTCTCATAGTTTTTGGGATGCTTGGGAACCTTTCGCAACATACATTTACAAGGTATTAATTTGGTATCTTATTTAAGTGAAATCAAATCCTTACCCACTTAAATCAATTAATATTGATATTTAAATAACTAATGCCCTTAAAAGATATTCGATAGGCTTTTCGTTATAAGAGCTTATAAGATATTAAGAAACTTATAAACTTATTTTAAACAAGTTAGAGAGTACCAATTTATTTTAATACATTAACACATTCTTCTTTCTTTTTTTAATCATATTAATTAAATAATTGTCGTCACTCACATTTTATAAGCTCTTGAAATTATTTTTTTATCCAAACATTTTGAAACTTACTTTTCAAACAAGATATGAACGGAACCAGGTGATGGGGCCAAAATACACTCATCCCACGTTTGGACACGTGGCAACTCAAGATAACGACACTCGTCCTCTTGTGATTAAAGTAATTATACATGAGTGCTCAAATCCCTCAAATGTCAGTATTCCTCAAAGACACGCGTCGTCTCTGCTACACTTACATGTGATCATCATCGCCGCTCTCTAACGAGCGCGATTTATACCGCATGGCTAAAAGCTCCAATCAGTCAAGGAAGCCCTCTTCGAGCGCTACGCTCCCTCAGGGAAACTTTCACTCCCCCTCACTGTATGAGCCTCGGCCTTCATCCCCTAGCGGATTCCTTGGTCTCCAAGGCTCTTGGTTGACACGAGTGTGCTCTTAGGCCTCGTTACCAACCCCCTAAAACGGCTCTCTGACACCCCGTACATGCCCACACACCTACCACTGCTGCCAACACTCACTCTCACCAGCTTTTGCAGAAGATTCCTCCTAGGTTTCTCTCGCAATGCCACGTGTTAGGGCAACATTCGGCCAGAACCACACTGTACAAATGACCAAAAGGTCCCTGACCCTCAACTATAAATAGGAGTCTTCATCTCTTTCACTGTAAGCAACTTCCATTACAACACTTTTGTAACTTCTTTACTTTCTCCTTCAGATCATCATCTGACTTGGGCGTCGGAGAGCCAAACTGGGAATCACCTCCAGTTCCCCCAGCTTGGCCTTCTGACTTTGCTTTGGTGTTTGTCCTAGCAGGTAGAACCCCCATCTTTTCCGGCGATAATCAACTGATTTCCTCATCCAAACAAATCGTAAAGTGATTGGACTCTGTACCCCATATTCAGACCCATCATTTTTGGCGCCGTCTGTGGGAAACCCATCCCAGTTTATCTTTATCTCTCTTTTAGCTAGTCGAGAAACAAACACCCAGCACTTTCATAACCATGGAAACTACGAGGTCAGGAGCTGCGGGAGGAGGAGACGATCTTCCCCATGATGCCAATACCACCACCATCCCATCCGCCATCATTGGTGGAGCACCACACGTCGGAGGAGTGCCTCCGCCGACAGATCCTATGATTCCGCCGCCAGTGCCACCTGCACCACCCGTTTCTAGCACCGTTGGAGGTGCTTCCCTCCCCACTCTTCCACAGCCTCTCCAGAACCAATGGGTTCATTCCCATGCGAATCCAGGAGGGCAACCCTATATGATGCCGCCTCCAGGATATATGCTCACCCCCTCCGTCATGATGCCGGCGATTCAACCGTACCACGCCAGGCAAATCCAGCTCCCGGTGGTGATCCCGAGGGAGATTAAAGGGGTGGAGTTGCCCCCTCTGACCCCTCAACAGCTGAGGGCTCTTTACGCCCAGTGTGAGGTTCAGGCGGCCCAGGGCGCATGGGAGAGATTTCATTCCATGTATTTCCCCTCTGGGCAGGCCACTCAAGCTGCCCCTCCTTTGGGAGGATTGCAAACATATCCGCTTAGGGAGGCTCAGACCGTCCTAAGGGCCCAACCACCGCCCCATCCCACCAAAGAGACGCCCAACCAAGGCGAAAACGAGTGTCCCCATGCGGACAGGGGCAGAGAACCCACGGAAAGAGTCAACGAAGATGAGGGAGACTCTCATGCCTCTAAAAGAGCCTCCCGGGCCACAAAGTAGTGGGACAAAGAGGGAGATGAAAATCCTAACCTTCTCGCGGCTGTGCAAGACCAGCTGCAGGGGTTAAAAGATATGGTTAGATAGCTCTCTCGAGCGCGGTCTCAGATCTCCCACAGCAGGGATGAACGAGCCAATGCCAGAGACGCTCGTCCCAAAGATCGCCAGCCATGGGTCCCCCACCGCAAGGAGCAGGAAGAGAACTTTTGCACTTACGAATATCATCCACTGGCGAGGGGCTCCCCCCTCGTGGAAGAAGTCTTAATGGCCCAAGCAGGAATGACCAAAATCCCCACTTCCGTCAACCGGTATGATGGACAACCGATCCGGCGGAACACCTGGATCATTTCTTACATCTGATGCACTTGTACGAGCATTCGAGCCACTACTGGGCCAAAGTCTTTGTCATGTCCCTAGTAGGGATGGCTCAGGAATGGTATAAGCGGCTGCTGCCACGCTCGATACATTCATATGAAGAGTTGGCCAACGCTTTCCTAAACCACTTCTGTAGCACCCCAAGCGGTGGGGCACCACCCCCCGCACTATGACCCGACACGTGGTACGAAATGGAAAGTCCGCACACGCACCAAGTCACAGCGAACGGGTGACAAACGAAAAATCCAACCTAAGCTAGGCGGTACCTAACCCTGTACAAGTAAAATATGCAAAAACCGGAATGCGGAAGCGATGCAAAATATGAACTAACAAAAACTTTAATCAACAAACATAAATAAACGGGTTCAACTAATTCCACGAACCTGTCCTAACCTGTCCCGAATTCAAACATACAATAAAGACGGGTTCAACTAATCCAAGCCCTGTCCTAACCTGTCCCGAAAATTCATATAATCAAAGCATAAACATCATCTTGTACATAACATACTATATACATAATTTTCATACATAATTCGGAACAAAGTACTTAACAAAAATCAAACGGACTGACACAGACTCGACAGACCAGACTCAAAGCCGCCTAACTCGAACTCCAACAACTTGCACCTGCAAACTAAAAACATAGGTGGGGCGAGGGTCAGTCCACTGACTGAGTGAGGGGGCTGAACTCACACACACTATACATAATAAGGAGCAGAACACGTATCAAAAGAAAGATTATGAACCGGGACTAGGGTTTTGCATACCAAAACCATTTTCGAATCATACTTGCACAATTTTCAAACCAAACTTATACATATCTTATCTTATCCAAATTATAACATACTGAGTTTAATCGTATCATATCAAAAGAGAAAGCTCCTATCCCGTTTCACAATCAACATAACATATCATATTCATATACCCGGCGAGTACGGGTCTCCCACCTTACTTCCATATCGAATCATACGTATCATATCAGAAACCAACAAATATCATAAACAATCCAACCCCAACACCATGTAGTTCAGGGAGCAAACCCTCACTACTCATACAGATACAAACACACACGGGGTAGCTAACCCACACTGTGCCTTACCCGGTTATCCACCGAGGGCTCAAGATACCACGCCTTCCCAACCTCCATAGGTCGCACGTGAATATCTCAAATGAGAACGAGCACAGGGGTCATAACCGGCGACCCCATGGTCGTCCCGGGTCTCCCTTACCCACGTCTCGGGGCCCAACACAACAGAACATAGCATATCAGATCATAACTCGCTACATACCAAACTTAGCATATCATATCAAAATCATACTTACGTACCTTATCGGAGCATACCATGCCTTACAACTTAGTATATGCTATAAACGTACCTCTCCGTATCATCCTAATCAAAGCAAAAAGGGGGATTCAAATTGCAAATCAAAGCATCCACATATATCCTAATTCATTTTATACATGATCTCGCACACATTAGATTACAAATTCGATTGACAAATCTAGCAAATCGCAATTAAATTACATTTAGATCAAATAATCAAATAAATCACAAAAGCACAAATAAATTCGTAGAAATTAAACCGAGTGTCCGATTGACGAACGGAAAGTGGTGATGGACTCACCACAACGAGGCGGACGAGCTGACCGAAGCCCGCCGGAATGCCACTGCCGGAGCCGCCGGAATCGTGGCCGGCCGCCGCTCGGCCACCGCCGGAGCGTGCCGGAAAAATCCCAAAAAATCACCCGTGCAAGTATTCCTCGTGCTCAATCCAATTCCTCGATCAATTTCTGCAAATTCCAAGCCAATCGTCTCCAATTTCAAAACAAAGAATACGAAAACCCTAAGATCTTCAAACTTCAATTACTTTCAAACCGGTGAACCAAAATGAGATCCGAAAGAGGCATCGGCTTACCCGTGACGAGCTTTACGAAAGCCCTAAGCTTTCTTGCCGGAAAAATCCTCGGAGACCTCCGCCACCGCGAACCGCCGCGAACCACCGCCAAGCAGTTGAATCAAGAGTTGTGTGATCACAAGCCACTAGTTCTCATCGTTCCGAACAACTTTCGTGAAGGGTCCGAGGCTAAAAGATGGCCGAAAAAGGCCCCCGTTGGGATCCGAAGTTTCTGCCGCCGCACGCCTCCCCGGAACCACCACCTTGGTCCGAAAAAACCGTCGGAAGGCGGCGAAACCCGCCGCTACAGTGCCGCGCCACCGCTGTCGCGAGCTTCCGATGGCGGCGCCGCCTAAGTCAGAAGAAACGCCGGGAAGCCTTCTCCATGGGTGTATGGCGCGTGTCGCCGGAAAATGGCCGGAAGCCACCGCGAACGGGCGGCGAAGTGGCGGCTCCGCCACCTCCTCCAGCCGCGTCTGGAATTCCGCCGTATCTCAACCACCGTTCGTCGGTTGGTCGAGTTCTTGGTACGGTTGTGACCGCGTCGTCGAGATAATCGAAATGGACTATTCATTCGTCGAATTCCATCGAGAAACGAGCGAATTCCGGGTAGTGTGTGAAAACACTGTGAGTGTGTGTGAACAGTGAAAATCACGGGAGAGAGGGAGAGAGCTGAAGTCTGCTGCGTTTTGGCCTCCGGGTATATATCTCGGGTCCTCGTACGCGAAAACGGTCGGAAGAACGGGCTAACGAAGTCGGAATGGGGCAAACTCAGAGTCTACGGACTCGTCTCGATGCCCCGAACGCGTTGAAGGGGTCGAAAAGGTCAAAAACTCGATCGAACGAGAAATGACCGAAAACCCCTAAAAAGAGAAAATTACAAAGGGACCCCTGAACTCTAAAAGAGTTCAAAATAAGGCCACGAAAAATATAAAATCATATAATTAAACACATAAAAAGGTTGAAACGTGGCGTACCTTATAAATCGAACGAGCGGGATGTTACAACTTCAACTCATTTAAGGCCCCCCTCACTGCGCCCACGACACTTTACAATATAGTTCAAGGCAAGAATGAATCTCTTCACTCGTTCTTCGCCTGTTTTAACAAGGAGATATTGTAAGTGGAGAGACCTTCCATGGATTTCTTGATCCCGGTGCTCTTCAAGGCTGTGGATTACAAATAGTACGTAAGCAAAAAGTTTGCCGACGCCATTGTGGAGAGAAGGCCAGGAACCCTCATGGCCTTAAGAGAAGTTGTCGAGCCGTTCTTCGTGCTCGAAGATATGTATGGGACGAATGGGCCCCGGCATCATAGCTCGGTGAGATACGAGCATCACCAGAAGCGGGGTCGAGAAGATGTTAGCAGGAAGGAGCGCAAGAAATTGCCCCCGTCCCCTTGTCGTTTCTAACGCATCCCCCTCACAAGGCCGAACTCAGAAGTTTACAACCTTTCTGACAAGAAACTCTTCAAAAGACCCGTCAAGATGAGAGACACTGAGGCCCTAAGGCGATCAAACAAGTACTGCGCCTTCCACAAGCAGAAAGCGCACGATACGGATGAGTGCCGCCAGTTGGAGAGTGAAATTTAGAGGCTAGTTGCTGGCGGGCACTTGAAGGAGTTTGTGCGAGCCTTAGAGCGTTGTGGCGAGAGATCGCGCAAAAGAAGGAGGAGCCCATCACGCTCTAGGAGTCCACGAGGGCGAGGCCCTCCTAAGAGTAGCCACCGTAACAAGGGGAAGGCCCCAGAGCAGGAAAATACCCCTATTGCAGTCATCAACATGATAGCAGGGGATTCCTCGGGAGGAGATTCTAATGCTGCCCGGAGACGGTATGTCCGAAGTTATGACCAACGCCCCTCGATGCCCAAATCAGTTTATGCCATTCAAAAGGCAAGAAATCAACGTTCGAAAGAAAATGATGTAATAGGATTTACTGATAGTGATTTGGAACATATTGTAATGCCCCATGGGGTCAGTGAAACCTCTGACTGCCCTATGGTGGTTAGCTTAGATGTCCACAATCACATTGTAAAGAGGGTGCTAGTGGATAGTGGAAGATCTGTTAACATTTTGCCCTACACCACGTTCCAAAAGATGAATATTACCAACATCCCGCTCGAACCCCTCAAAACAGCCCTCATTGGCTTTGGAGGTTCGGAGGTCGTCCCACGGGGGCAAATTCGCTTGGCCACTTCATTTGGCCGAGCCCCGCAGCGCAAAACGCTCATGGTCACATACGCAGTGGTGGAAATTGATATCCCCTATAACATCATAATCGGGAGACCGACTTTCGTGGATTTCAAAGCCATTATCTCCACTTACCACCAAAAAATTAAGTTCCCCACCCCCGAGGACGTTGGAGAAGTTTTGTGCAACGTACGAGAAGCCTGGGAATGCTATATGCTATCCCTCAGGAAGCCCAAAACAGAAAAAGCATTCCAAATCGGGTCCACCAAGAAATCCGTTGATTTCCCCAATTTGGACGAGCATGGTCCCATGCGCAAGAGGGCCAAATTGAACAAGAAAAAGAACAAGAAGAAAGATCACAACAACAAAGATACCCGCGAAGCTACCCCGCCAGGGACGGTCGGAGAGTCTTCCTCTGAGGAAAACGAATGTGGGCAAGAGAAGCCTATGGATGATGGCCATCTGACAGGAAAGAAAAGGGCGCTTGAACTCCCCCGTCCAGAAATGAGGATTGTGCCCTCAGAAAAATTCCTTACTATTGAGTTAGAACCAGGGAACAAGGATAAAAACCACTCAGATAGGGTCCAACCTCTCTTGGCCCTCGCAGATCATGATGATTGATTTCCTCAAAGAAAATATTGATGTCTTTGCATGGAAAGCCTCAGATCTTACTGGGATTGACCCAAGCGTCATGGTCCACAGGCTCAATGTGGATCCATCCTTTAAGCCAATTAAGCAGAAGAAGCGGGACGTGCACGGTTTTCGGAAGAAAGTTATTGAGGAAGAAGTTAACAAGCTTCTTGAAGCTCAGTATATCGAGCACATACTGTATCCAGAATGGTTATGTAACGTGGTACTGGTGCCCAAGAGCGCAAATAAGTGGCGCATGTGCAATGACTTCACAGATCTTAACAAGGCTTGCCCTAAAGATCCTTACCCATTGCCCCGCATAGACCAACTGGTGGACTCAACTGCAGGATGTGAACTCATGAGTATGATGGATGCCTTCCAAGGGTACTATCAAATCATTATGGCCCCGGAAGACCGCCCCCAAAACTTCATTTGTTGTTCACTTGGGTGTATACTGCTTCTTGGTCATACCTTTTGGACTCAAGAATGCTGGGGCCACCTATCAGCGGCTCGTTAACAAGATGTTTGAGAAAGAAATTGGGAGATCCATGGAAGTGTATGTCTATGATATGATTGTTAAAAGCGAGCGTCAGGGCTCGCACTTGGAAGATCTCCAGAGCACTTTTGCCATTGTGCGCCAGTATGGGATGAAATTGAATCCTTCAAAATGTACTTTTGGAGTGTGAGGAGGAAAATTCTTGGGCTACAAGGTTAGTCAGAGGGGAATCGAGGCTAATCCTGAGAAAATCAAGGCTATTTTGGACATCCCATCCCCTCGTAATCTCCGGGAAGTATAAGTGCTGGTGGGGAAAATCATTTCTTTAAATAGGTTTATCTCGCACTCGGCAGACAGAAACCTCCCTTTCTTCAAAATTCTACGCAACGCTCGGAATTTTGCTTGGACTGGGGAGTGTGAGAAGGCATTGCAGGACATGAAGGCTTATCTTTCGAGCGCTCCGCTCCTGACCAAACCAGTTGAGGGTGAGAAGCTATTCATGTACCTCTCCGTTTCAACCGAGGCTACGAGCGCAATTCTAGTAGCTGTACGGGAACGAAAGCACTTGCCTGTTTATTATTTGAGCAAAACATTACAAGGGGCCGAGAGGAAGTATCTGGAAATTGAGAAATTCGCATTCGCCCTCATTAATGCATCATGACGGTTGAGACCTTACTTCCAGGCACACTCAATAACTGTCCTCACTGATCAGCCTCTGAAGCAAGTGCTATCCAAACCAGATGTATCAGGAAGACTGATAAAATGGGCCATTGAGTTGAGCCAGTTTGACTTAAGTTTCGAGCCCAGAACTGCTATACAGGCGCAGGTTGTAGCGGACTTGCTGGTTGAACGCTTCGGTTTAGAGCCTGCCGTTCTAGAGAACGATGGTCTATGGCTCCTGCACACGGATGGTTCCTCAACCTCTCAAGTGGGAAGAGCAGGAATAACCTTTAGAGACCCCAACGAAATTGAGTTAGACTTTGCAATCAGGTTGGATTTCCAAGTCACCAATAATGAGGCAGAATATGAGGCCCTTGTGCAAGGTTTGAAAATTGCTTTTCAAAATGGAGCCTCCAGGATCACCGCTTATGTTGATTCACAGTTAATTGCGAGCCAGATTGAAGGAACTTATGAGGCTCGAGAAACCACCACGGTGCAGTATTTGAGCAAGGTCAGGGAAATCATTGGGAAGTTCAAAGAATTCCATCTACTCCAGGTCCCACAGGCAGAAAACAAGCGTGCAGATGCTCTCTCTAAGTTCGCCTCAGCGTTGGAAGGTACCTCCGAGCGTTCTGTCACGTTCCTTAGAATAGAAGAGCCTTTGATCAAGGAGAGAATCGCCAAGCAAATGGTCGCCATGATTGATCCGCACGAGCCTTGCTGGCTTGACGATATTATCAGATTTCTTAACGATAGCGTTTATCCCACTGACAAGGTGGAGGCTTGAAAAATCAGAAACAAAGCCCCTCGGTTTTCTTTGGATTCTGAGGGAAGGTTATTCAAAAAGTCATTTCAAGGACCCCCGATGAGATGTTTGAGGCCCTCGCAAGCGAGAGAAACGCTCGAACTAATTCACAACGGAAGCTGTGGAAACCATTCAGGAGGGCGTATCCTAGCTAAGAAAATTCTGGAGTGGGTTTTATTGGCCCACGGTTCTCCAAGACGCCATTGAGTTTTCCAGGAAATGCCCCAAGTGCCAGTTTCATTCTAACCTCCCTCAACTGCCAGCTACCCAGATGATCCCTATAGACATCTCATGGCCCTTTGATCAGTGGGGGATCGACATTGTGGGTCCCTTGCCCATCGCGGTCGGACAGAAGAAGTTTGTCATTTTGGCTGTGGATTATTTTACCAAATGAGCCGAGGCTGAGGCCGTTGCAAAGATTACATTCAGGGTAGTGAGGGACTTCATTTGGAAAAACATCATCTGTAGATATGGCATACCAAGGGTGCTCATTTCAGACAATGGGTCCCAGGTCATAGCAGCTGACATACGAGAATGGTGCTCTGAGTTGGGTATTGAGCAACGTTTTACTTCTGTAGGTCATCCCCAAGCCAATGGGCAGGCAGAAGTCAGCAACAGGATCATTTTGCAACATCTGAAAACTATGCTAGAAAGCAAGAAAAGTGAATGGGCCGAAGAGCTACAAGAAGCCCTATGGGCGTATCGTACAACTCCACGAGCGTCAACTGGAGAAACGCCATTTGCCCTCGTATATGGATCTGAAGCCATGATACCCGCGGAAATTGTAAATGAATCCGCTCGTGTAGCTTATTTCGAGCCCCAGGACAATGAAGTCACCAGAAGCCTGGAGTTGGACCTGCTGGAGGAAAGAAGGGACAATGCGTGGGCAAAAATGCACAGGTACAAGGCAGCTGTGGCACGGCAATACAACAAACGTGTAAAAGAAAGAACTTTCCAACTGGGAGACTTGTTCTTGAAGAAAGTAGAAGTATCCAAGCATGTGGGAAAATTGGACCCCAACTGGGAAGGGCCGTTCAAAGTCATACAAATCAGAGCTAACAACACTTACACCCTGGAGACACTTCAAGGCGAGCGCTTGCCTCGCCCTTGGAACGCATGTAACCTCCGGCGGTTCTATGTTTAAAAGCTCTCTAGAAATGATGATGTAACAATCCCACTAATGGGTTCTATGTACTACTTCAAATCTCAAGTAAGTTACAATACATTCTCTTGAATATTTCTATACTACTGCTTTTAAATTACGCAAATGGATAAGACCGACGTCCCTCGTTTCTACGAGCGTGGTTGGCAATCCATTCTAATACGCACGATGTTATTGCACATGGCCTATTTTCTAAGTAAGACCTCTCAGTAAGACCCTCGTAATTACTCAAGACTTAGCAAAATTTTCTAAGTGTAAAAGCAAAAATATTTACAAGCTTTGAAAGAGGGCAATCTTTCAATAAGACCCTCATACTTACTCAAGATTTAACTAAAACAAGGCCTATTTTACCAAGCATGTTACTCAGAATCTAAGCGTTAAGAGACTTTGTTAACCACAAGCGCAAGGTAAAGTGTCGCAATAAAAAATAATGGCGTAAGAAAATAAAAAAAGACATTACTATGGAAAGGAAGAATTTCATTAATTTGAGGCTTTCGCCAAAGTTACAAGACAATGACTCATGGGTCCTTAACATTCTTACAAAAAGAAGTTTCAACATAAGGAAGAGAAAGGAAGTTTAACATAAGCATACGGAGGGAGACTTCAAGCTGCAGGGGCAACATCTTCATCTAGGACCACCAGAACGTTTTGGGCCACGGGGCCATAAACGGGGCCTGTCGGCTCTTGCGCTTGAGGGGCATGATCTTCTTGGTTCTGAGCAGGTGGAGGAGGCACTGGCTCGTTGTTTCCCGGAGTTTGGGGGGCATTGGGCTCGTTGGCTTCGTTGGCAGGATGGGGGCATTATCAACGACGGGCGCCGAAGGCTCGTTTGTTGGAGGGTTTTCAGAAACGGCACTAGCATCAGTGTTTCCCTCCGGGGGATGAGCCACCATGTATTCATCCTGGATGAGCGTGACCAGGAAATTGTACTCCGGCTCGGAGATATTGGACTCAGGATCCTCACGGTCGTCGTCATCCTCCACACAGCGCTCGTCGAACATGAGCCCCATGCCCTGCGCCTCACGGATGGCTGGATCAGTCAAACCCTTATGAATGCCTTGCTCAATTGCCAAATTGAAGGCCTTTTGGGCCTCGTCTAGGCAGTGAAGGGAGGCCGCGAAGTTGAAAGCCTTTGAGTGGCAAAACTTGATGAGCCCCTCTTTGACCGCTTGCTCAACACGGTGGGGAAGTTGGTCCATGGCATCAACATATTTTTTCTCCGACTCAATCGCCCTCGTCTTCCACTCGTTGCGGTCGGCAGCAAGTTTTTGATGATTCTCATTAAGGTTATTGAACTCATTGCGCCAACTCCGCCGAGCAGTCTCAGCGTTCTTGAAGTCCTCCTGCAATTTCTTCATCTCCACTTCCATTTTTTCGTGCTCTTCCTTAGGAGAAAGGTACTTGGCCTTCTCTATATCCAACTCCTCTTGGATTTGAGTAGGATCATTCGAGCGCGCCATTTTCTTGTACTTGGCCTTCCGATCGGCATAAATTGTGGCACGCATTTGAATGTTCTTTGCCCTCGGAAGAACTTGCTGCACAGGCTCGAAAAGGTAGAAGTGTTAGTAAAATTTTTGGAAAAAGACATCTTCAGAAAATGAAATTCAAGGAAGAAAAAAGGGACTTACAGAAATGAGGGCATGCACCATATCGCTAGTCACCTTTTCAATGGACTCAGAATACAGGTGCTTATGGTCTCCTGAGAATTGCACCCTCTCGTATAAGCCCTCACTGATGGTTTGGGCGACCGTTTCGTGCCTCAATAGTACGGCACCTCCATCTGTGGAGCCCTTGTAGCTCCTATCCCCTTTGCGCTCAAAATCCCACAAGTGTTCCTCCTCAGAGGAGGAAGTGTCTCCTGCAACGCCCTTGAGGCCCTCGACCACCTGTTTACCCCTACCGGATATGGTGAAGGAGTCCGGCATCCTCTTCCTCTTTCTAGAGGCTGAGGCGCTCGCTCCGTGGGCATCTCTGGCACTGCCGCTCGTCTGAGGCATTGGCGGCAGAAGTGGAATAGGAATAAGGGCCCTACTTGTTTGAGGAGCGGCCGGGGCCCTTGGAATCACCCTCGTGTCAGGATTGGGTGCTTGGTTGTTGCCCCGTCCTTGGCTGGCGCTCGAGCCTGCCGCTTGTCTTCCCCCGCGCTCGTTGCCACGACCTGCGCCTCGGGGTGGTTGGTTTTGCTGGTTACCTTGATTGGCCTGGCGCCTGTTAGCATTGGCGAAACGAGCAGCGTGTCTGATTCCTCCAGCCATGATGATGTTCAAACCTGAGGCAAGGAAAAACGACGAGGGTCGGAAACCCTGAAGCAGACTTCACAAAATACAAATTGCAAATGCAAGTGAACAGTTATTTTTGCAATGATACAAATTGCAAATTGCAAACAAATCGTAAAGTGATTGGACTCTGTACCCCATATTCAGACCCATCACCAGGATTTGCAATGAGGGGGGCGAAAATTCATAATAACAAAAATATAAATAATATTATTTTTAAGAGTAGTGAAACCGTAATTTATTTTAAAATAAAAGGGATAAAATATAGGGGGAACTAAAATCCAAAATAAAGGGGATAAAAATAAAACTTTTCTAAAATATATAAATAGTAAACAAAATTTTTCAAAATTTAGGGGGGAGACGAAAATCCAAAATAAGGAGTATAGAAATAAAATTTTCTAAAATATAAAGGTGATGGTAACCAAGCACCGTCTAAATATCGAGTGCGGACCCATTGAATGGTAAAATTACGAAATACATACTAAGTGTTAAATCATGCAACTGTGTAGGAATTACTTATGCACAAGTCAAGTAAAACTACTATACTTAATTACACCCTTTACAATGAAAATTGAAAGATTAAAGCAAATCATAACCAACTACAAAGTGTATCGTTGAGTTTATTTGGAGGAGCTTATGAGCTCCCACAACTTAAAGGATGTTTTTAAAGATTATACGATGTTAAATTTTGTTTCAAAAGTAAGTTGTTAAAGTGTTTGGATAAAAGTAAAATTGTAACGCCCCAGTTTTCAGTTTTAAATAATGTGACGTATTTGTTTATAAATTGCGTGATTTAATTATTTAATTATATGATTAATTGTTTATAAATGTTTATATTTGATTCAAACTATGAACTATTTCTATTTTAACTTAATTCATTTTATTTTACTTTGATATTTAGTGTTTAATTTCTTAATTGAGGTTTCACGTTACCTTAACTGTTTCGGTAATTTCGTTAATTAATTTCAACATGTTATTAGTTGGTTTTAATTTAATTAATATGGAATTTAAGTTTAGTAATTTATTTATAACAATATGAATTCGTTCATGCGCTTGAGTGTTCTATTTCTACTTCGTTCTTATATGTAATGATATCAGATTGGCGTGAAAATTTAATATGTCGTAAATATGTGTGTTATGAACATGCCTATATGCTCGGTTTATGTTTTCGGATTCATTTGGCGTGTTTATGAATTTAATTTGATTTTTTGGAACCAAGTCGGGGGCTAACGAGCAATTAGCGCACCCTTGGTTCCGTACGTGATATCTTGAGCTCGGGAATTCGGATTCGAATTCCGACACCTCCGTTGCCTTCGTATCGACGATTCGGAGACAATGGAACAAGCCTCATACCTTTTTGAAATCATTAAGACCTCCGAAATCCAACCGTAACGAGCAACTCGTGCAAGAAGAGCCCCTTATGTTGACTAGTCTTCATGGTGGGACCCTTAACACCCCCCTAACCTAACCATACATTAACCATGACTTTTATACCTTGGGTTAAGCCTTTCTCCTACCCTTTTAGCAGCAGAACCGAACCAAACATCTCCCATTTCTGCTGGAGCTGATCGAGAGAGAGGGAGAGAAGAAAGGAGAGAAAACCCTAGGCCATCCTTGTGATTTTGGAGCTCAAATCACTATCTTCTTTCACCAAAACTTCAAGGTATGAATATTTATGTATTCTCTACTCAATTATGCTTGATTTCATCTATTTAAAACATGATTTGGATCAGATTTGATTAGGGTTTGAATTATGAGTTTGGTATGAACTTTTGGGGATCTTTGTTCTAGTGACCTATTTGCTTGTGTGGCTGATTTCCTTGCTTGTAAATGATTATATGAGCTTGTTTCTTGGCTTATTTCTTTCCTAACTGATAGTATATGATGTTAGGAGGATTTCATCTCTTGCTCCTTTTATAAAATTTTGAGATATGGAGCTCCAAACTTGATGTTCAAACTGTTTCCTCTGTTTTCGAACTGCTGTGTGAGATTTGGTGTTGTTGCATGATCATATGGCCTCCATTTCGTGTGAAAATGCATGGAGTTGATTTACACTCATTGCTCTATATGTTAACATTCATGCTTTAGGTATTTGGTTCCATTTGAAGCCTCAAAACCGCAAGACATGGCCTGTTCTTATGCATGATCTTTGACAGAATTGTTGCTGTTGAGTTTGGTAACTTGTTGGTCCTTCTAATGTGCTTTAAATTGTACCATTTTGCATATATATGATGTATATTAGTTGTTTGGTATGTTAGCATGCATTCCCCAAAGTTTCAGATCCAAATTCAAGCCCTAAGTACTTGATCAAGGCATGATAGAATCATTAGGATTCATATGTGCGATTTTGGCGACCCAGCTTTGTTGCATGGATTCGATGATCTTAACGTGTGATTTAGCCTTTTCACTCTAAATGAAAAATGTTCATAACATGCCAAATATGTTGCATATTAAGTTTCAGAGCATTTGGAGTTCATTTGGTATGCCTTTGGATTGAGTTTGTTTGAGTTCAGTTTTGCCGGTTAGGTCTTGCATGCGCCTCAAGTTCTGTACCGTGACACCCCCGTGTCTCATTTACTCATAAGAGGGAGACACGGGCGTGTCACACCTTCTGGGAAGCTCTGTACTGAGCCACGCCCGTGGCTCAGTTGGGCTAGGGTTGGTGACACCCCCGTGTCACTTCCCATGTGCAGTCTTTGTTGCTTCCTTTTCGGTTTTTGATTTGTTTCACCTCCTTAATGATTTTATCCCCTTTTGTGTTGAACTATGAACTTGTTTTGCTATATTTTGGGAGCATTATGGTGTAATTTCATGGCTTTTGGATGTGTTATAGGCATGCTTTTACGTAATGCCGTTTATGTGTGTTTATATGCCGTTTATGAATTGCATAACTTATTTTCCATATCATATGATTTCTTCTTGTTGTCAAACCTTGAATATATGCTACGTTATGTAATATGAAGTATGTGGTAGCGTTATGGAAGAGCTTGAACGTGTTCTATGCTCCTATTTGAGTTCTTGAAATAAATTGATAGGACATATGAATTGAAGAATTTGAATGATTTATGATCGAACAAGTGAATGAATTGGTTATATGATTTTCATGACTTAATATGATCTTTATGCCTTCATATCATGCTTATGCATTGCCGTGCGTCATAGATGGTTCATTTAGAGTCTTGAGTCTCACGAACACGTCTTGTGGTCTTTTGTACAGTTTGTCTCCAGGGTGGAGAGCTTTTGATCGTTCAGGCACTTGGTGCTCGATCCTTGTTTCTTCACGGTTAAGGTGAGGGTGGTTTTCGTTTTAGCTATGTAACAAACCCTACAACCCTTATGTGAAAAGCTTTGGCCAAAACCTTATGATTATATATATATATGGTTTTCAAATGAAGTTACCGAGTAAATTCTTCTGAATTATATGTATGAGCGTATATAAGCTTGAAAATGGTTTTGTAATAAGGCTATGCTCCAAACCGTGTGTCTTCATGCTAGCTATGGATTAGGATGACACGGAGAGGTACGTATATAGCATATGCCGAATTACACGGTAAGGTATTTATGAATTATGATATGTATTTATGAATTAAGTTATGTACTTATGAATTGATATGTTTTGGCGAGACACATTTATACTTATTATTGAACGGGCCCCGGGACTTAGTATATGTGGCTAACCGAGGAAGCAAGGACTGACGGGGATCTCATATACTAGTCCCAACCAAACTACGGTGATACCGGCCCTCGCTAGGAGGTTTAGCGGGGAATGGGAGCTGAGTGCCCTTGGGGGAGTCATGAAACCCCATTGGCCTATGATTGAGGTGGTCGGGTCTTGCAAACCCGTCTACCACCCGGAGGAAGAAGGTTGGTTAGGATTTAAGCCTCTTCTTATGTATATGTTTTGATAGAATTATGCACGGTGCGGGAATGCCGGGATCCGGATCGCCCAAACGAATATGTTTATGATATGATTTATGGTCTGTGTGTATTATGATATATTGCATGATCGCCTAATCAATATATTACTGATATTTATGTACACTGTCGGAGTTTGGATGGAGGTTGTGCACGCTCACTCGCCGAGCCTTATATTTATGTATGATTTATGAATGGAATGAATGTAATATGAAATAGTCATAAAGGTCGAGCATTGTTTATCTATTTTCTTGTCCTTTTGGGAACTAATCGCAAATAAAACCTTGCTCGGGATTTATGACTTGCATGTGCATGTTTTATATACATATATCGCTCCTGCTCACTCAGTCTTCTAGAGACTGACCCTCTCCCTCCCCACTCTTTTAGTGTGCAGGTTTGGTCTTTGGAGTTTCGGGCTAGGCGGAGGTGTTTGAAGTCTTTAAGTGGTCGAGTTAGTTAGGAGAGTCCTTGCACTCATTTATGTATTAGATTTATGTATGATTCGATTCCATAGTATTCTGAACTTGAATATTTATGAAATTATTATTGTATTGACCTTACTGGGTTTTGCTATGATTTAAAAGAGGCCTGAAGAGCCCAATTCTGGTTATGATTGATATTATTTAACTTTGGCTTGGCTATGCATATTACTTTGTGATTTGGTATTCTTGTAGGGTCTAGCTCCGCCTGGCTTAGGAAGGTTTTATGTTTGTCTCCCGTTCGCTAAGGTTTGATACGGGTGCGGATTTACTATTTCGTTACTCGTGTTGAGCCTTAGTGCGGGGGATGTGGAGCCTCACGTGCGGGGTGCTACATCCTTAAGTGGTATCAGAGCCCGGTTTGCAAAACCGGTGTTCTTGAGTCGTGTTGGTATCAGTCTAAGTCGAACGGCATAGGGGCTATGTGATATTGTGTGCATTGCATCGATCTTGAATATGGAATTTGGTTTCCTTAAGAATTTCGTTGAATTACTTGTTGCATTTTATATGGATTCTTGTCTTTCGTATTGAATATGTGCCATGAGCATGCACTAATCGCATGCATCCATTCTTGAAAAGAGTTATGGTTTCCAGGTTATAAAGATGATATCAAACCACGGCCAAGTTCTATGATCATAACAATCTATTACAATTCCTTCGGAGGCACGGAAGATAGGAAGGATGCCGGGGAGGAGTGTGGAGAATGCTAGTTGTGTGGCTTTGTAGACTGAGTTGCAATTAACGGTTGGGATTCAGAATGGGAGGTTCGACCTTGGCGATGCGATGGCAGAGGAACATTGGGGTAATAGGAATAGGAGTTAATCAATGGATGGTTGTGACTCAGAAGAATAACTTATATGAATCCACTACCTGAAGTGCATTAATTGGATTCAACAGGATCTCGCAACCTAAGAAATGAAGGGAACAAAACCTTGAAGATATATTGGTCCCGGATTTGGATCATGGAAGAGGTACTAGTAATTAAGAGGAGTAGAGATAACAGGGGTCCGGTCGAGGTTATGCATCAAGGGTCTACAAAGAAAGACTTCGAGCTAAGCCCAGTGATTAGAAGTCGGGATTTTGAAGGCAAGCATTTGGGTAAACACAAGTAGAGGGAAGGTGGTGAAATTGAGAACAGGATTTGAGTTCGCTTTCCCAAATCCAAGCTGAATTGTCATGTTGTGAAGTGAATTGGAAGATATGGAGCAACAAATGGAAACGGTAAAGAAAGGAAATCATGCGTTCAAATATAAGCAATTGGAGGTGAATTAAATCCACAAAGGATAAACGCGGAATTCTTGATTGAGGTGATGATTAGAAGTAAAGGTCGAATTTCGAGGAGAAATTTGGATACTAACTCAGTGGACGTGGAAGAATTAAGGATTAAGAAATTGCAACCTCGGATAGTGGAAGATACAAGTGATGCCAAAAGACTCATGGAAAACTTGAAGACCGTGGGAAAGGCAAGGAATAATTACCAGGTCAAGTGACCTTGGGATCGGAAGAACGAGGAGAGCTACCGAGCTAATAACTTCCCACATCGGTGACAGGTTCCAAAAGTATTCATAGCACGTGCATCATATCTTGCATTAATTATTTATTCTTTTAACCTTATGTTTATCCGTGCATTTCTAATTGATTTTGTTACGCTAATGTGTTGTATAACTGCTTGATGTAAACGTGACACATGCATTGTCATTTTAACCCAACATGCATTTTAGTGTTTACTTGATAGGAAGCCTTTCGCCTCAACTATCAAGTATCAGTTCAACCGAGCCGCATCTGAGTTATGAGAAGGAGAAATAATAGGATGATATTAGAAGGAAGGTGATCTTGGGAAATAAGAACTTCTATTAAGGGATAGGTTAACGGAAGCAAGAATTCAGAAGGAGAAGTGAGACTAGAGTTTCGGACACCAAGAGAACTAGGGAAGGAGTTGAGAGTCCAAATCTTTGATTTCTATATCAGTTAAACTCCACCTAATGGGATTTACTCATCGAGAGTTTCAATAAAAGGAGGATCGATGGAGTTCAACCCGGGACAACAGAAATTTAAGGGGAAGAGCACGACCGAGGAACAAATTGACGATTGAAAGGGTGCTCGAAGAAATATTTCAGTGAGAATAATGGAATTGCAAACTAAGGAAGACCTGGAAGTCCTATTAGTGATGATCAGAGATAAATAAGACGGTTTGAATGGATAAGTGTCAAGAGGAGAGTTAAATTACTAAATCCGGTTGAAGTCTATCACTAGGAATAAAGGAAATGATTTAGAGAATATTCCTATGTATAGAATATGGATCTGGAGATAACAATTTATAAGGGAGCTTCTGTGAACCCTAAGTCAGAATTGACGGGAGAGAGAGAGTCGAATTAAGCTAGTATAGAATGGAAGGAGGGCAATCAAGAGTAATCCAACAGAGTAAAAAGGGGGTTCAATAATGACAATATTATCAAGTCTTCGGTTATTTCCATGATAATTCAGAAGGAAATTTAAGAAGAAACCAAACCGGAAAAAGGTGACCATTGGAGGATTTACATCAAACGACAAGAATCATCAAGAACACTCTATCTTCGATTCAAGAAATGTGGGGCCAGATACCGAATAACCCTAAAGGGTTAAAGAGTATGAATAGATAACATGAACGGAAGATGGGAAGAGGATTCGTGTTAAAGTAGATCCTAATGACGAATACCTCTAGGTAGGGATTGAACCGTCAAGGTGGTCAGGGGTAGTTATTCTCGAGGGTATTTTAAACTTTGATATGAGTAAGATAGTAGCTATGGGTCTAACTTCGAGACAGATGATCTAAGGGTATTCGGGAGGCCAAGCGTGGTTAATTAAAAAGAATTGGATGGTCGAACGAAGATTGTGGGAAATGGTGAAGACTGGAAATAGTACAAGTCAGAACGGATCCAAGAGTATGATCCTTAAAGGATTTATCAATAGCTTCACCGAGGAACCTTGAAGAGGTTCAAGACAAGCTGACCACTGAGCTATCTTCAGGATAGATCCTACACTGGACAACGACAACTCTCAGTTCTAAACTTTGAAACTTCGGTGAACGGTACTTATAGCATTCATGATACATGCATCCATGCAAATTTAACTTTTATAATTCTTATGTTAGGTGTTTTGATCTGTACTGTGTTGAATTACTTGGAATAATTGGTAATCAATATGGGCGACATTTATTACTTGCTCTGGGTGCCTTACGTGATTTTAAATTTGACTTTTGCGTGAATTGCTTGGGAGTATTGGAGACTTCCTTGCTTTATTTTCGGTTAAGAGACGGGGATTCTCTTATTTTTGTCTGAGAGACGGGGTACTCTCTTTGCTTGCGAGAGACGGGGTTCTCTCATTGTTGTTGGAGAGACGGGGTTCTCTCATTGCTGCTCGAGAGACGGGGCTCTCTCCTTGTTGCTTGTAAGAGACGGGGAATCTCTCATTGTTTGTTTTCTAGCGTGCTTTGAATCCGAGGACGGATTCTTTTTAAGGGGGAGAGATTGTAACGCCCCAGTTTTCAGTTTTAAATAATGTGACGTATTTGTTTATAAATTGCGCGATTTAATTATTTAATTATATGATTAATTGTTTATAAATGTTTATATTTGATTCAAACTATGAACTATTTCTATTTTAACTTAATTCATTTTATTTTACTTTGATATTTAGTGTTTAATTTCTTAATTGAGGTTTCACGTTACCTTAACTGTTTCGGTAATTTCGTTAATTAATTTCAACATGTTATTAGTTGGTTTTAATTTAATTAATATGGAATTTAAGTTTAGTAATTTATTTATAACAATATGAATTCGTTCATGCGCTTGAGTGTTCTATTTCTACTTCGTTCTTATATGTAATGATATCAGATTGGCGTGAAAATTTAATATGTCGTAAATATGTGTGTTATGAACATGCCTATATGCTCGGTTTATGTTTTCGGATTCATTTGGCGTGTTTATGAATTTAATTTGATTTTTTGGAACCAAGTCGGGGGCTAACGAGCAATTAGCGCACCCTTGGTTCCGTACGTGATATCTTGAGCTCGGGAATTCGGATTCGAATTCCGACACCTCCGTTGCCTTCGTATCGACGATTCGGAGACAATGGAACAAGCCTCATACCTTTTTGAAATCATTAAGACCTCCGAAATCCAACCGTAACGAGCAACTCGTGCAAGAAGAGCCCCTTATGTTGACTAGTCTTCATGGTGGGACCCTTAACACCCCCCTAACCTAACCATACATTAACCATGACTTTTATACCTTGGGTTAAGCCTTTCTCCTACCCTTTTAGCAGCAGAACCGAACCAAACATCTCCCATTTCTGCTGGAGCTGATCGAGAGAGAGGGAGAGAAGAAAGGAGAGAAAACCCTAGGCCATCCTTGTGATTTTGGAGCTCAAATCACTATCTTCTTTCACCAAAACTTCAAGGTATGAATATTTATGTCTTCTCTACTCAATTATGCTTGATTTCATCTATTTAAAACATGATTTGGATCAGATTTGATTAGGGTTTGAATTATGAGTTTGGTATGAACTTTTGGGGATCTTTGTTCTAGTGACCTATTTGCTTGTGTGGCTGATTTCCTTGCTTGTAAATGATTATATGAGCTTGTTTCTTGGCTTATTTCTTTCCTAACTGATAGTATATGATGTTAGAAGGATTTCATCTCTTGCTCCTTTTATAAAATTTTGAGATATGGAGCTCCAAACTTGATGTTCAAACTGTTTCCTCTGTTTTCGAACTGCTGTGTGAGATTTGGTGTTGTTGCATGATCATATGGCCTCCATTTCGTGTGAAAATGCATGGAGTTGATGTACACTCATTGCTCTATATGTTAACATTCATGCTTTAGGTATTTGGTTCCATTTGAAGCCTCAAAACCGCAAGACATGGCCTGTTCTTATGCATGATCTTTGACAGAATTGTTGCTGTTGAGTTTGGTAACTTGTTGGTCCTTCTAATGTGCTTTAAATTGTACCATTTTGCATATATATGATTTATATTAGTTGTTTGGTATGTTAGCATGCATTCCCCAAAGTTTCAGATCCAAATTCAAGCCCTAAGTACTTGATCAAGGCATGATAGAATCATTAGGATTCATATGTGCGATTTTGGCGACCCAGCTTTGTTGCATGGATTCGATGATCTTAACGTGTGATTTAGCCTTTTCACTCTAAATGAAAAATGTTCATAACATGCCAAATATGTTGCATATTAAGTTTCAGAGCATTTGGAGTTCATTTGGTATGCCTTTGGATTGAGTTTGTTTGAGTTCAGTTTTGCCGGTTAGGTCTTGCATGCGCCTCAAGTTCTGTACCGTGACACCCCCGTGTCTCATTTACTCATAAGAGGGAGACACGGGCGTGTCACACCTTCTGGGCAGCTCTGTACTGAGCCACGCCCGTGGCTCAGTTGGGCTAGGGTTGGTGACACCCCCGTGTCACTTCCCATGTGCAGTCTTTGTTGCTTCCTTTTCGGTTTTTGATTTGTTTCACCTCCTTAATGATTTTATCCCCTTTTGTGTTGAACTATGAACTTGTTTTGCTATATGTTGGGAGCATTATGGTGTAATTTCATGGCTTTTGGATGTGTTATAGGCATGCTTTTACGTAATGCCGTTTATGTGTGTTTATATGCCGTTTATGAATTGCATAACTTATTTTCCATATCATATGATTTCTTCTTGTTGTCAAACCTTGAATATATGCTACGTTATGTAATATGAAGTATGTGGTAGCGTTATGGAAGAGCTTGAACGTGTTCTATGCTCCTATTTGAGTTCTTGAAATAAATTGATAGGACATATGAATTGAAGAATTTGAATGATTTATGATCGAACAAGTGAATGAATTGGTTATATGATTTTCATGACTTAATATGATCTTTATGCCTTCATATCATGCTTATGCATTGTCGTGCGTTATAGATGGTTCATTTAGAGTCTTGAGTCTCACGAACACGTCTTGTGGTCTTTTGTACAGTTTGTCTCCAGGGTGGAGAGCTTTTGATCGTTCAGGCACTTGGTGCTCGATCCTTGTTTCTTCACGGTTAAGGTGAGGGTGGTTTTCGTTTTAGCTATGTAACAAACCCTACAACCCTTATGTGAAAAGCTTTGGCCAAAACCTTATGATTATATATATATATGGTTTTCAAATGAAGTTACCGAGTAAATTCTTCTGAATTATATGTATGAACGTATATAAGCTTGAAAATGGTTTTGTAATAAGGCTATGCTCCAAACCGTGTGTCTTCATGCTAGCTATGGATTAGGATGACACGGAGAGGTACGTATATAGCATATGCCGAATTACACGGTAAGGTATTTATGAATTATGATATGTATTTATGAATTAAGTTATGTACTTATGAATTGATATGTTTTGGCGAGACACATTTATACTTATTATTGAACGGGCCCCGGGACTTAGTATATGTGGCTAACCGAGGAAGCAAGGGCTGACGGGGATCTCATATACTAGTCCCAACCAAACTACGGTGATACCGGCCCTCGCTAGGAGGTTTAGCGGGGAATGGGAGCTGAGTGCCCTTGGGGGAGTCATGAAACCCCATTGGCCTATGATTGAGGTGGTCGGGTCTTGCAAACCCGTCTACCACCCGGAGGAAGAAGGTTGGTTAGGATTTAAGCCTCTTCTTATGTATATGTTTTGATAGAATTATGCACGGTGCGGGAATGCCGGGATCCGGATCGCCCAAACGAATATGTTTATGATATGATTTATGGTCTGTGTGTATTATGATATATTGCATGATCGCCTAATCAATATATTACTGATATTTATGTACACTGTCGGAGTTTGGATGGAGGTTGTGCACGCTCACTCGCCGAGCCTTATATTTATGTATGATTTATGAATGGAATGAATGTAATATGAAATAGTCATAAAGGTCGAGCATTGTTTATCTATTTTCTTGTCCTTTTGGGAACTAATCGCAAATAAAACCTTGCTCGGGATTTATGACTTGCATGTGCATGTTTTATATACATATATCGCTCCTGCTCACTCAGTCTTCTAGAGACTGACCCTCTCCCTCCCCACTCTTTTAGTGTGCAGGTTTGGTCTTTGGAGTTTCGGGCTAGGCGGAGGTGTTTGAAGTCTTTAAGTGGTCGAGTTAGTTAGGAGAGTCCCTGCACTCATTTATGTATTAGATTTATGTATGATTCGATTCCATAGTATTCTGAACTTGAATATTTATGAAATTATTATTGTATTGACCTTACTGGGTTTTGCTATGATTTAAAAGAGGCCTGAAGAGCCCAATTCTGGTTATGATTGATATTATTTAACTTTGGCTTGGCTATGCATATTACTTTGTGATTTGGTATTCTTGTAGGGTCTAGCTCCGCCTGGCTTAGGAAGGTTTTATGTTTGTCTCCCGTTCGCTAAGGTTTGATACGGGTGCGGATTTACTATTTCGTTACTCGTGTTGAGCCTTAGTGCGGGGGATGTGGCGCCTCACGTGCGGGGTGCTACAAAAATCATATGTTTATAAGATACTAATTATGACAAGTGTGTAATTAACATGACCAAAAAATGAAAATCTGTTAATAAAACGTTAAAGTAAGTAAATTGATATTCAAAATAAAGGATATATAGTTCCTACTATCTCATTTTAACATGGTATATGCTCTTTTAATAAAAAAAATTGCCCCACACTTTTCTAGGTGTCTAGGCCTCGTTAACTTTTAAGAAAAGGCCATGTTATCTGGATTTGGTATGGGTTGAAATTTGTTTACTTCGAATGGTATCTCAGAAAGACACAAAAATTTCGTGTTTCAATCAATACGAAATTAACATGAGTTGTGAATTTACTCATCTATCAATATTTCACCCTATTTATATTGGATTGCCATTAAATTCTTCTGTAAACCCATTACCTTTCTCTATGTCTCTCTCATCTCCTACTCATCTACTTCTTGTTTACTGATGATAGCGAAGTACCAACAGCATCACCCAATTCTATTTTGAGATACCACAATTGTCCATCATCTTTTCCCCCTTTCATCGGTCGCCTTGCTTCCACTGCTCAACCACCGCCGCCGGCGATGCATCAATCAACCGCCCACTACCTCTTTTCTCTCACTCTCTCTCTTTCCTTTTTTCTTCCTCATTCCCCTCTTTTCGGTTGATAACCGCCGGCACACTTCCTCCGGCCACTCTGGCGACCACTGACAGCCAACAGATCCAGCTCCGGCAAACCAACTTCGGCCGCCTTTTCTCCCCCATTCTCCTGAACCCTTTTTCCGGCGACAACCATCCCTCCTCTCTCTTTTCCCTTCTCCTCCTCCCCCTGATTTCTCTCTCTGTTAGTCAAGCCTCACCACCACACCATCTCTGTCGCTAATCGCAGCCATCGGCCGCCCATGACCACCGCCTCTACTCCGTGTAACGCCCCAGCTTTCGGCTTTTTAGGTATGAACGCCACGTGTGAGTTTTGAGAGTTAGAATTTAATTTTATTTGCTCATTTCTTCAATTTTTCATATCAAGACATAATTTTTATAAAATTTTATTCTAAGTGTTTTTATGGAATTCATGTCAAATTGACATTTATTGCATAAATTGAATTTGATTGAAACGTGAATTAATTCCAGAGCATGATTTAATTTCTATTATGTCCTTATTTGATCTTTTTCTTAAATTTGGGGACTTAATTGCATGAATTATCATGGGACTTAAGTGATCATTTAATATAGAATTGGACCAAATTGCATAACTTAATAAGTTGAGGGACTTAATAGCAAATTGGAGCATCTCTTCCTTGCATATAGCAGCAATCACGTACCATTTGATTCTCATTGCATACAAAACATTTCATACACTTATTCTTGCTTCCTTTGCTCAACCGAACCAAGCCCTCATCAAGGGGAAGGGAAATTTCATCAATTCAAGTCATATTTTGTGGGTTTTGCATCCATTGGAGCATCATCATCAACATAACTTTATTTTTTTTTTCTATTTCTTTCATTCAAGGTAACTTTGGAGATTTTATTGAAATTCTTGAATTGAGTATGATGGCTAGGGTTGTGGTATGAATTGATTGAAGTGTGTTTTTGTTGTTGGAAGTATGTTGGTGAACTTTGAGCTTAAGTTTGATGCATATATTATGAAGTTTACAAGCTTAGATCATAGGTTGACATATGGGTTTGTAATGAATGATTCTTGATGATCTAGCTTGGAATTAAGTGTTTATATGAGTTGTTATTGATCTATAAGCATGCTAGTATGGTTATAGCATGATTTGTGAGCTTTTGAACTTGGTTTTGAATCATTTTGGTGGATTGGTTGTTGGTACGTATTTTGCCCTGCTGCTGCTCTGTTTTTGCTGCTTCTGCATTTTGGGAACGACTCTTCCCGTCCCAGTTCATTTTGGGAACGGCCGTTCCCACCCCTGCCAGCTGTCCCGCGAGACCCGGAACGGCCCTTCCCAGTTTTGGCTTACACCCGGAACGGCCCTTCCCAGCCCCCAAAATTTTCCCAAAACTTACAGGCGTGCGGGATTTAGTTCAGGGAGCCGGGAATGGCCCTTCCCAGCTCCAGTTCAAAACCGGAACGGCCGTTCCCATGCTCCAGAGGGGTTTTTTAATTTTCTGCATAAAATTGAGTTTTCTTTATCCGTTTCTAATGCCATAATTGATCGATACGTGTTATTATATGCCTGTTTTGTGCATGAAATTGATCATATCATTCCATAAATTGCTAATGCACGTCATATTGATCATTATCACGCCGTTCATCCTAACTGGTACATTTTGAGTCGTGTCTCACGGACAATTGTCTTTCTTACACAAACCAGCTTCCTGGTGACGAGGAGCGGGCCCTGTGAGCTATTTCCTTGTTTATTTTGGTCACACAGGTGAGGTTTAATTTCTAGATATATAGAACCTTTACAACCCTTATGTGGATTTTGGCAAAAAAATGTATTATTATACTATAGATTTCATAAATCTCAAATGATTTCAAAATTCACCGAGTCTATTGTATTGAACCGACCGTTTTGGCGAGTATACTGTACTGAACTGTGGGCCCCAGGGTAGTGGCTTGAGCCAACCGGGAATGTAACGCCCCGGTTTTTCATTTATACTAATATGTCGTATTTATTTATAAATTGTACAATTAAATTATTTAATTATGTGATTAACTGTTTATACGTGTTTTATATTCAATTTCATTATAAATTGTTAGTGTTTTATTTTATTTTATTTTATTTCAATTTAATATCATTTTATTTATTTCGTTATTTTAGTAATTATTTCAAATTAATAATCAAGTGATTAATGTTAATTAAATTGTTAATTAAGTGTTTAGTATTAATTAAATGATAACCTTAATTATCTGAATTAAATTTATAACTCCGTTGACTTTGAATTATATTTAAAATAGAATTTAAATGTTAGTTATAATTTATAATGTATGAATTATTAAGAATATGTGCATGATTGTTTAGTTGTGCTTCGTTCGTATATGAAATGATATCGAAATGTTGTGGAAATTTAGTATGTCGTAAATTTATGTGTTATGAACGTGCCTATAAGCTCGGTTTATGTTTTCGAACTCATTTGACGTGTTAACGAATTTAATTTGTATCGTGGAACCAAATCGGGGGCTAACGAGCAATTAGCGCACCCTTGGTTCCGTACGTGATATCTTGAGCTCGGGAACTCGGATTGGAGTTCCGTCAAGTTCGTTGAACTCGTATCGAAGATTCAAGTTTAATAAACTTAGCCTTATATTTTTCCGAAATCATTTGAACCTCCGAAATCCAACCGAAAAACGGAACGACATCAAAACTGCTACCTTTCATTAAAATGGCCATAACTCTTTCAAAACTTAACCAAATTAACCATGGTTGGAGTCCTTGTAACCCTAGTTCAACCCTCTTTCATCCATTAACCACCCCAGCTCGAACCAATCCTCACACAAGCCAGAAAATTCAGCCAAAGCTCCTGCATTTCCAGTTTCCCGTCACTGTGCAATTCTTGAGATTTTGGAGCTCAAATCTATATCAACTTTCATCCAATCAACAAGGTGAGTTAGGATTATGTTGTACATGCATCTCTGGTTATTTTGACCCTTTCATCCCTAATTTTGAGTCAGATTTCATGGAGTTTTGAACATTTGATTGAATAGCTAGGTTTAAATTGATTCTCTTGATCATCTTGAATACTTGATGTTTTTCTTGATTTTCAAGCATGAGAGTGATAACTTTACTTCCTTTATTTCACTTATGGTCATGTAACTGATGGTTGATTGATCATGGAAAGTCTTGCCCTGTTTTTCAGGTTTCCCCTGTTTTTCCTCACGAGCACTGTTGTTCAATTCCTTGTTGTTGCTGCGTGTGTGAGATCGTTTTCAAGCTTGATTTATTGTGTACTTGTTGCCTTTATTTCCTTGTTATGTTGGCATGAGTTGGTTGAAGTTTACGTGCTTGCCTTGGCCTGTTCTTTTTCCTCTTCCCTTCCCCAGTTTTGGTAACTCCTGCTGCAGCTGCTATGTTTCTGTAACACTCTCCCCGGGCGGGGAGAGTTTGTTCTTGGGAAGTACCCGGCCCGGTACCTCTGATGCAGTAGCTTCTGCGTCCTCTTTCCCCGGCCGGGGAAGTTGGCTTTGAGAAATCTCACCGGGCGGGGAGATGCTTCTGTTGCCGTTGTGCTGCTGCCTTCTTCCTTTTCTTTTCTTTCTTCTTTGCTGCTTCTGTTCCTTCCTTGTTTTGGTGTGTTTATTCTGGGAAGTGGCTGCTCCTTCTTTTTATGTTGCTGATTCATTTTTCAGTTTGCTGCTGCTTCATTCTTCAATTCCTGTTGCTGCTTCGTTTCTCAGTTTACTGTTGTTTCTCTTTTGCATTTCTGCTACTGCTTCTGCTGTGATGTTGTTGTGTTGCTGCTAGGTGATATTGTGTTGTTATATGTGGTCTGTGTATGTGTGTTGTATTTAACCTGTGTGTGCATGCATGAACCGTGGGAGTGAGTGTTGCATGTATTGTGTATATATTTTGTTGCATGCATAGGTACGTATGAATGTGTATATAGGTATTTATAATATATGCATGCATGTAGCTGTGTAATGTATGTATAACTATATATATTAATCATGTATTATATATATATATATATATATGTATGTACTGTACATATGTAGTATATATTTTATATTCAGTATATATATATATATATATATATATATATATATATATATATATATATTATATTTTTATATTTTGAATACGTTTGAATTTGATGAAATTGCAAATATGTACATTAAATGTTTAAATTGGATTATGTGCCTTATATCAATTATTTATGGCGATGCATTAAGTTAGTGAATATTGAATTGATATATGTAATTCGAAATGTGAAATATATGATTTATGAATTATGGAACGTATGAACGTGAAATAGTGCGTGTTACGATCGTTATATAAAATTCGTGGATTTATTTGATATAAAATGTGGGGAAATGAATTTATGAGACTAAAGTGGTATGATATTATTTCATGGAATATGACCTTTTAATTGTGGAATTTTATGTTATGACTTATGGACTTAATTTATGGAATTAATTATTATCTATTTTATGTTTTGCATATTTAAATGATTGGAATGCCTAATTCGTTTAAATTATAAATTGTTGTTTGGAATTCTTGACTTAAAGTATTATGAATTACGTGTTGAAAGAATGGGAAACCTTCGTTTATTGATTAAAATTGATTGATTGACCCGACTTGGCATGATTCATGAAAGGATATGAAACAAATGAGTATGATACCTTCATTTCTTGAAAGTACTTGAATGAATAGCTTGTTTATATGCCTTAAATGCATTAATAGTGCACATGAACGTGTTCATGATATAATATCATCTTTTATGCATTCATATCATGTGCATAACATGCCGTGCGTCATATATGGTACATTTGGAGTCCTGAGTCTCACAAATTCGTTATTTTGTCCTTTGCACAGTTTGTCTCCAGAGCGGAGAAATCTTGATCAACTAGACACTCGGTAACTCATATCCTTGTATCGTGTTGTACCAGGTGAGGGTGTTTTCGTTCTAGTTACGTAGTGAACCCTACAACCTTATATGACAAGTTTTGGCCAAAAACCTAAAAATATACCTATATATTGTTTTCAAATGGAGTCATCGAGTAAATATTGATCGAGTAAACCTCTTTCAAATGAATTATGAAATATGTTATGTTCTTATGAATCAAATGTTTTGGCGAGATTATGCATGTATGATATGTTCACGGCCCAGGGGCTTAGTAGATGTGGCTATCCGGGGAGGCATGGGCCGACGGTGATCCCATGTGCTAGTTCCACTATGTTTTACGGTGATACCGGCCCTCGCTAGGAGGTTTAGCGGGAAATGGGACCTGAGTGCCCTTGGGGGAGTCATGAAACCCCATTGGCCTATGTATGAGGTGGTCGGGTCTTGCTAACCCGTCCACCACCCGGAGGAAGAAGGTTGGAACTTCTTTTATGATTATGATTATGTTATGATTGATATGCACCGTGCGGGAAGGCTGGGACACGGATTGCCCAAACGAATATGTCTTATAATATGATATATGATCTGAGTGTATTATGATATATTGCATGATCACCTATTTAATGTATTAATGATATTTGTCGTACACGGTCGGAGTTTGGTTGGAGATAATGCACGCTCACTCGCCGAGTCTTTATGCTATGTATGAATTATAAACTTAATAAATTTAATATGATTAGTTGTAAAGTTCGAGCATTGCTTAGCCTTTTTCTTGCCCTTTTTGGGAACTAATTTTAAATAAAACCTTGCTCGGGATTTATGACTTGCATGTGCATGTTTTATATATACGTATTTCGCTCCTGCTCACTCAGTCTTCTAGAGACTGATCCTCTCCCTCCCCAACCTTTTAGGGCGCAGGTTTGGCTTTGGAGTTTCGAGCAAGGCGGAGTTGTGTGGAGTCCTTAAGTTGGTCGAGTTAAGTTAGGAGAGTCTCTGAACTTGCATATGTATTTTAATTATGCATGATTCGATTCTGTACTACTATGAACTTGAATCTTTATGTAATTGCTATTGAATTGCCTTGTCGGGCTTTGTTATGAATTAAAAGAGGCCTGAGGAGCCCGAGTCTGCCTGTGGTTTGAGTGTTTAATTTCTGCAGGCCGTGGCCAATGCATGTGTTTGGATTTAGTTCTCTGTTGCATTATGTCTTGTTGATTAGTTATATTTGCCGGGTCTAAGTTCCGCCTAGCTTGGGAGGGTTTTTCTGTTTGTCTCCCGTTCGCTATGGTTTGATACGGGTGCGGATTTACCATTTCGTTACTCGTGTTGAGCCATAGTGCGGGGGATGTGGTGCCTCACGTGCGGGGCGCTACAGGGAAAGCATGGGCTGACGGGTAACTCTAGCGCTATCCTCACCATTTTGGGATGACCCCTGAACCCCCTAGGAGATTAGGGGAAGAAGGGGTTCCGGGCTTAGGGATTCATGCACCCTCTGCTCACACTGATTGGATGGTTGGGCCTTGCAAACCCACCATCACCCGGAGGAAGAAGGGACTGAAACTGCTACTGAATGTACGACACTGTAATAACTTGTATGATCACTTAAATAATTGATAACCTAATTATTGTACACAGTCGGAGTAAGGTTGGAGAATTGTCCCACTCGCCGGGCCACTGATTGACTAAAATTGAATTAATTGTTAAAATTGATAGTTGTAACCTCGGGCGATAATATATCTTATTTCTTGACTTGTATTGTTCTTTTACAAATTATTACCCGAGATTATAACTTGCATGTATGTGCGAATATATTTATTTATACCCCTCGCTCAGTCCGTTGTAGACTGACGCCTCAACCTTTCAGTTTTGCAGGTGCATGCTAGGCGGGAATTAGAGTCGAGTCCTGTCTTTAATTTGGGTCTAGCACACTTCACCTTCACTTTGTGTTCATGTATTGATATTTATGATATTTTGACATGTCTTATGAAATTATTATGTAGATGATATTGTATTGATAGGTTGATGGATAGATGACATGCTTTTGGGAATACTTGCTATATATTATGGATAAATTATTGCTTCCGCTTTTAATACCTTGAATAGATTGTTTGGTTTGGGGTTAGTCCCGCCTAGCTCTTGTCGTTTTTTTTTATTGCCTCCCGTTCGCTATAGCTTTGATTCATGTATAGATTGTCCATTTCATATGTGGATTGAACTATAGTGCAGAGGATGTGGTACCTAGCGTTCAGGGTGCTACACTCTAGTGTCGTGTCTTGTGAGTCTAGGTCGCACGGCATAGGAATTAATTGTCAACTTGAGAGTCTTGCATCGTTATTTGAATTATTTGAACTTATGTGAATTATTTGAATTTTATGATTTATGTGCAACTTGGGCATTATTTGCACACATTTTGACCTACTAATTGAACATGCATATTAGTGGCTTGATTTCAGGATGGCTCGCGACAGGCATCATCGTGATCATTCTCTGGGACATCGACATCATCGTCATCATCGCCGTGAGAGATCCTCTTCCTCCACCTCCTCAGGCTCAGCCCCAGGACTTTATGAATGCAATGGTTGGGCTTATTGATCAGAGGGTCCGGGAGTATGGTCCTCCAGCACCACCCGTTCTACTACCACAGCCGGGGGCACAAATTTCAGCGGTTTTCAGGGAGTTTCAGAATCAGCACCCACCAAAATTCTTTAAAGGAAATGATATTCAGGCCGAGCAGTGGCTAAGAGAGGTAGAGAGGATTTGGGAGCTTATCCCGTGTGACTCGTAGGAGAAGGCCCGGTGTACCATTTCTTTGATTCAGGGTGAGGCCTATTCTTGGTGGGAGAGTGCCCGGATTGTACTAGATGGCGCCGCTGTGGAAGTTAATTGGGAGGTTTTCACCCGGGAGTTCAGAAACAAGTTTATTCCTCCATCTTCTCGCACCCGAAGACTGGAGGAATTTACTGAGCTTAAGCAAAGAAGCAGGTCTGTTTCAGAGTATATCGTCGAGTTTGAGAGATTGTCCCGCTATACCCCTAATATAGTGAGTGATGATTTCCATAAGGCGATGCAGTGTGTTCAGGGCTTTAGACCGGACATTCAGACAGCGATTGAGGCGGTTAATACGAGCACCTGGTTGAAGGCTACTACAAAGGCATTGAAGGTCGAGGATTCAGTGAATGCAAGGCGATCTACCTATCGGTCAGGTTCTGGTTCAGGTTTCGGATCGGGTTTCAGAGGTTCTGGTTCGGGCAAGAGGCCTATGACTTATTCTTCTCCACCATCAGCTCCGAAGGGCCCAAGGAAGAAGCCCCGACCAGCAGGACCCGTTTTTAGAGCTCCAGCTGTTCCAGCTTTGCCACCACCACCCGAGAGGCCTACATGTACCTTCTATGGTCAGACTACACATATTTATAATAACTGCAGGAGGCGTCTGGGCTTATGTTTGATTTGTGGGAGCGCTGAGCACATGGTAGATGGATGTCCAGATCACAGGATTCCGCTACCTAGGGGTCAGAGACCATTGATTAGAGCTCGTGCTTATGCTCTGGACGAAGAGCAGCAGGATGTTGAGATTGATCCCACCGGGGTAGTTGAAGGTACCATTTGCACACATGGCACGAATATTCATACTTTATTTGATCCGGGAGCTACATACTCCTTTCTCTCGAGTGTTATATCTATTTCTTTACCTTTGCCTGTTATTCGCTCTCTTGCATGTTATGTGGTTAGTACTCCTTTCGGTGGTAGTATAGAATCTGATCGGGTGTTCAGAGAGGTTCCGGTGAGTATTGAGGGCCGAGTTTTCTTGACAGACTTCATTGAGATGCCGATGACTCACTACGAATCTATTTTGGGTATAGATTGGTTGTACAGACATTGTGCCACAGTTGATTACAGGGCAAAGAGAGTTCAGTTGGGATCAGATTTGACAGTGGGTTAGAGTTCTAAGACCGTACCTCTACTTTCTTTCACAGAAGCTCAGAAGTTGGTCCGAGAGGGAGCTACAGGTTTTATTGCATACATTCTCAACAAGCCTAAGGATCAGAGTAAGTTGGAAGAAACTGAAGTAGTGAAGGAGTTTCCCGAGGTCTTTCCTGAGGAATTGGATTCTTTAGCTCCAGATCGGGAAATTGAGTTTGTGATTAATTTGTACCCTAATGCAGAGCCATACTCCAAGACTTCATATCGGATGGCTCCGACCGAGTTGAAGACTCAACTTGATGCGTTGTTGGAGATTGGGTACATTAGACTGAGTTCTTCTCCCTGGGGTGCACCGGTTTTGTTCGTAAAGAAGAAGGACAAAACTTTGAGAATGTGTATAGACTATAGGGAGTTGAACCGGATGACGATCAAGAACAAGTATCCCCTTCCACATATCGAGGAGTTGTTTGATATACTTCAAGGATCTAAAGTCTATTCGAAATTGGATTTGAGACAGGGATACTACCAGTTGCGAATCCGAGCAGAGGATGTTCCTAAGACAGGATTTAATACTCGGTACGGGCATTATAAGTTCTTGGTGATGCCGTTTGGTTTAACTAATGGTCATGCAGCTTTTATGGATATAATGCACAGGATCTTCAGACCTTTTCTGGATAAGTTTGTGGTGATTTTTATCAATGGCATTCTGGTATTCTCTAAGTCTGCCGAGGAGCATGCAAGACATCTTCAGTTGGTATTGAGGACTTTAAAGGAGCATCCGTTATTCGCAAAATTCAGTAAGTGTGAGTTTTGGATCGACAGAGTGTCTTTCTTGGGTCACGTGATTTCGGGCAACGGTTTGGAGGTCGATCCTTCGAAGATTGAGTCGGTTTTGAAATGGGAGAAACCGAAGAATACCTCAGAGATCAGAAGTTTCTTGGGTTTGGCAAGTTATTACCGGAGGTTTGTAAAGGATTTCTTCAAGTTAGCAGCTCCTTTAACCCGGTTGACGAAGAAGAATGTGAAATTCATTTGGGATGAAGATTGTGAGAAGAGTTTCACTTTCTTGAAAGAGAAGTTAGTCTCAGCTCCGGTGTTAGCCCTTCCGGAAGGTTCAGAAGGGTATGCTGTACGGATGCTTCTAAGGGAGGCTTGGGATGTGTGTTAACTCAGAAGGGAAAGGTAATTGCTTATGCATCCCGGAAGTTAAAAGAGCATGAAAAGAATTATCCGACATATGATCTCGAGCTTGCCGCCGTAGTCTTTGCACTTGGAAAGTGGAGACATTATTTATACGGGGTGTCTTTCGAGATTTTCACTGACCACAAAAGCCTCCAGTATTTATTTACTCAGAAGGATTTGAATATGAGGCAACGGCGTTGGATGGAACGGTTAGAGGATTATGATTGTACTATTAAATACCATCCCGAAAAATCCAATGTGGTCGCCGATGCACTTAGTAGGAAGGCTAGTGTATCGAGCTTAGAAGTGGGTGAAAGTAGTGGAATCGAGCCATTTGTCATAAGGGCTCGAGTTTCTAATATTTTGATTCAGCCGGATTTCAAGCACAGGTTATTCGAGGCTCAGACTAGTGATTCAAAAGTTCAGAAATTGGTAGCTAAAGCAAGAGCTGATCCGGAGTGTCCATTCGGGTTCGATGAAACCGGTCTTCTTCGTTTCAAGAACCGAGTGGTTGAACCCGAAGAGTTGAAACGGGTATTGCTCGAGGAAGCTCACAGATCGGCTTATTCTATCCACCCTGGAGGAAACAAGATGTATAAGGACTTGAGGCAATATTATTGGTGGCGTGGATTAAAGAAAGATGTGACCGAGTATGTGAAGCATTGTATCACTTGTCAGAAAGTGAAAGCCGAGCATCAGAAACCGGGAGGTCTTCTACAACCGTTACCTATTCCCGAGTGGAAGTGGGAACAGGTGACGATGGATTTTGTATCCGGTTTACCTAAGGTAAAAGGAGGGTTCGATGGTATCTGGGTGATTGTGGACCGTTTGACTAAGTCTGCACATTTTCTGTCGGTCAGGATGTCTTATAAGATTCGCAAGCTAGCCGAGCTTTATAACCGGGAGATTGTTCGACTTATATTTATGGGATTCCGATTAGCATTGTTTCAGATAGAGATTCGAGGTTTACTTCAAAGTTGTGGCGTGAATTACAAGAGATTTTGGGTACGAAGCTCCAGTTCAGTACAACATTTCATCCTCAAACAGACGGTCAGTCCGAGAGATTAATAAGATATCTCGAGGATTTACTTCGAACTTGCTCTTTGGATTTTCAGTCTTCTTGGCATGATCAGCTACCTTTGATTGAATTTAGTTACAATAACAGTTTTCAAGCCTCGATTGGAATATGAGCTACTTTACGGTCGAAAATGTCATTCTCCGTTGTTCTTCGACTTGGAAGAATGGAAATGGACTAAACAGGAAGGCGTTAAGAAGGGCGAAAAGTTGGAAAAACCTTCTAAGGCCGTTCAAGCTATGATTGAGAAAGTCCAATTAATACATTAACGGATGAAATCAGCTCAGGACAGACAAAAGAGCTATGCCGACCATCGTAGAAGGGATCTCGAATTTGAAGTTGGAGACCGGGTATTCTTAAAGGCGTCTCTACGTAAAGGATTTGCTCAGATTGGGAAAGGAGGTAAGCTTAATCCTCGTTATTTAGGTCCTTTTGAGATTCTGGAAAGAGTTGGAGAAGTTGCATATCGGTTGGATCTACCACCGAGCCTTACGGGGATTCATAATGTATTTCACGTATCTCAGTTGAGAAAATACTACCCCGATGAAACCGAGATCCTTCCAGTTGAAGAAGTGGAATTGGAGCCGAATCTAACCTTTGTTCAGAAACCGGTTAAGATATTGGATAAAAAGTTTCAGGAATTGAGAAACCGGAGGATTTCCATGGTTAAGGTTCTTTGGAGAAGTGATAAGACCGAAGCAGCCACGTGGGGGACCGAAGACAAGATGAGACGGTTCCATCCAGAGTTGTTTCCTTCCAATCAGTGAATCTGGGGACCAGATTCTTTTAAGGAGGGAGGATTATAACGCCCCAGCTTTCGGCTTTTAAGGTATGAACGCCACGTGTGAGTTTTGAGAGTTAGAATTTAATTTTATTTGCTCATTTCTTCAATTTTTCATATCAAGACATAATTTTTATAAAATTTTATTCTAAGTGTTTTTATGGAATTCATGTCAAATTGACATTTATTGCATAAATTGAATTTGATTGAAACGTGAATTAATTCCAGAGCATGATTTAATTTCTATTATGTCCTTATTTGATCTTTTTCTTAAATTTGGGGACTTAATTGCATGAATCATCATGGGACTTAAGTGATCATTTAATATAGAATTGGACCAAATTGCATAACTTAATAAGTTGAGGGACTTAATAGCAAATTGGAGCATCTCTTCCTTGCATATAGCAGCAATCACGTACCATTTGCTTCTCATTGCATACAAAACATTTCATACACTTATTCTTGCTTCCTTTGCTCAACCGAACCAAGCCCTCATCAAGGGGAAGGGAAATTTCATCAATTCAAGTCATATTTTGTGGGTTTTGCATCCATTGGAGCATCATCATCAACATAACTTCATTTTTTTTTCTATTTCTTTCATTCAAGGTAACTTTGGAGATTTTATTGAAATTATTGAATTGAGTATGATGGCTAGGGTTGTGGTATGAATTGATTGAAGTGTGTTTTTGTTGTTGGAAGTATGTTGGTGAACTTTGAGCTTAAGTTTGATGCATATATTATGAAGTTTATAAACTTAGATCATAGGTTGACATATGGGTTTGTAATGAATGATTCTTGATGATCTAGCTTGGAATTAAGTGTTTATATGAGTTGTTATTGATCTATAAGTATGCTAGGATGGTTATAGCATGATTTGTGAGCTTTTGAACTTGGTTTTGAATCATTTTGGTGGATTGGTTGTTGGTACGTATTTTACCCTGCTGCTGCTCTGTTTCTGCTGCTTCTGCATTTTGGGAACGACTCTTCCCGTCCCAGTTCATTCTGGGAACGGTCATTCCCACCCCTGCCAACTGTCCCGCGAGACTGGGAACAGCCCTTCCCAGTTTTGGCTTACACCCGGAACGGCCCTTCCCAGCCCCCAAAATGTTCCCAAAACTTACAGACGTGCGGGATTTAGTTCGGGGAGCCGGGAATGGCCCTTCCCAGCTCCAGTTCAAAACCGGAACGGCCGTTCCCATGCTCCAGAGGGGTTTTTTAATTTTCTGCATAAAATTGAGTTTTCTTTATCTGTTTCTAATGCCATAATTGATCGATACGTGTTATTATATGCCTGTTTTATGCATGAAATTGATCATATCATTCCATAAATTGTCAATGCACGTCATATTGATCATTATCACGTCGTTCATCCTAATTGCTACATTTTGAGTCGTGTCTCACGGACAATTGTCTTTCTTGCACAAACCAGCTTCCTGGTGACGAGGAGCGGGTCCTGTGAGCTATTTCCTTGTTTATTTTGGTCACACAGGTGAGGTTTAATTTCTAGATATATAGAACCTTTACAACCCTTATGTGGATTTTGGCAAAAAATGTATTATTATACTATAGATTTCATAAATCTCAAATGATTTCAAAATTCACCGAGTCTATTGTATTGAACCGACCGTTTTGGCGAGTATACTGTACTGAACTGTGGCCCCCAGGGTAGTGGCTTGAGCCAACCGGGAAAGCATGGGCTGACGGGTAACTCTAGCGCTATCCTCACCGTTTTGGGATGACCCCTGAACCCCCTAGGAGATTAGGGGAAGAAGGAGTTCCGGGCTTAGGGATTCATGCACCCTCTGCTCACACTGATTGGATGGTTGGGCCTTGCAAACCCACCATCACCCGGAGGAAGAAGGGACTGAAACTGCTATTGAATTTATGGCACTATAATAACTTGTATGATCACTTAAATCATTGATAACCTAATTATCGTACACAGTCGGAGTAAGGTTGGAGAATTGCCCCACTCGCCGGGCCACTGATTGACTGAAATTAAATTAATTGTTAAAATTAATAGTTGTAACCTCGGGCGATAATATATCTTATTTCTTGACTTGTATTGTTCTTTTACAAAATACTACCCGAGATTATAACTTGCATGTATGTGCACATATATTTATTTATACCCCTCGCTCAGTCCGTTGTAGACTGACGCCTCAACCTTTCAGTTTTGCAGGTGCGTGCTAGGCGGGAATTAGAGTCGAGTCCTGTCTTTAATTTGGGTCTAGCACGAAGACCTTCACTTTATGTTCATGTATTGATATTTATGATATTTTGACATGTCTTATGAAATTATTATGGAGATGATATTGTATTGATAGATTGATGGATAGATGACATGCTTTTGGGAATACTTGATATATATTATGGATAAATTATTGCTTCCGCTTTTAATACCCTGAATTGATTGTTTGGTTTGGGGTTAGTCCCGCCTAGCTCTTGTCGTTTTTTTTATTGTCTCCCGTTCGCTATAGCTTTGATTCATATATGGATTATCCATTTCATATGTGGATTGAACTATAGTGCGGGGGATGTGGTACCTAGCGTTCCGGGTGCTACACTCCGTCTCCTCTCTCCCCAATCTGAATCTCTCATCTCACCCTAAAACCTAAAAAAAAGGCAACAAACCCTCCACATCTATGCCACTAATCGTCGGTAACCACCGCCCCTTTCAGTGCCGACGATTTTCAAGGTGGTGGTGTGAATTGGGAAAGAAACTTTTATTACTCAAATTATGGAAGGGGTATATTTGTCTTTTTCTATAAATATGGGAAAAGCACAATAAAAGTAAACAAAAAAGTTATTACAATCTGGGCTTCCCAACATGGACCGAAAGCACATGTTAGACTATTTTGTCTAACCTAGTAAATCATGACGTGCCTAATCATTTTGTACAATGTAATCAAGGCCTTAACTGCTTAGGCCTCATTTACGTTCTCCATTGTTAATGGGTTGTATCATGTCATAGCATGCATTTACTTCGTGTGGATCACAGTCCGTGCCAAATGGGTTGACCCCGTGTGATTTAGATTAATGTTTATGACAGATAAACAAGCAAAAATTCAATGTTTAAATCTAAAGAAATTAACGCGAATTGTGAAGTTACGCATATGTCCAATGTTTCACCCTATTTATATAAGATTGCCACTGAATTTTTTAGGTGGTGACTTTGTTGGCTTGGCGTCCTTTTTTTTGGGGGGGGGGGGGGGGGAGGAGGGAATGGCGCGGGCAAAGATTTGCTTGCCCCCAGAATTTGGAGTTTTCAATTATCCCGTTAATTCTTGGCATTAAAATATTCATTGAATATCCCATAAATTAGCTTGTAGTCATACATTACATATAGAAATCAAATTCATTTTAGTTGATTTAGTTGTATTAGTTAATTAATTTCTTTGATTTTATTTTTATCGGTTATGAACTTAATGTGCTTTTATAAAATGAAAAATTTTCTAAGCTATTTCATTGAAATAAGCTTGTAGTCATACATTACATTTAGAAATCAAATTCATTTTAGTTGATTTTGTTGTATTAGTTAATTAATTTCTTTTCTTTTATTTTTATCGGTTATCAACTTAATGTGTTTTTATTCAAAGACTGTTTGTGATATTACAAAGAAATAGTAAAGCCAAAAATCAGTTTTAAGGGCACTATTCCTAACAATCTCCCACTTGCCCGTCAAAGCCACTCAGGATCTAATCTAAGACCCATCTTCTGAAGATGTCCTTCGAAAGCCTATTGACTAAGGGCCTTAGTAAGTGGATCTGCCATGTTCTTTGTCGATGTGACCCTTTTAATTTGCGCATCTTATCTCTTGATGATATCACGGATTAAGTGATACTTCCTCAAAATGTGCTTGGTCCTTTGGTAAGATCTTGGTTCTCTTGCTTGAGCAACCGCCCCGGTGTTGTCACAAAATACTGTAACGGGGTCTTTAATGCTAGGAACAACACCTAGCTCGTGGATGAAGTTTCTTACCAAAACACCTTCCTTAGCTGCGTCGTTTGCAGCTAAGTATTCGGCCTCAGTGGTCGAATCTACAGTGATCGCTTGCTTGGAACTTTTCAAACTCACTGCTCCGCTGTTCAGGCAGAATATGTATCCTGACATGGATTTAAAGTCATCCATGTCTGATGCAAAGCTTGCATCACAGTATCCTCTAATGACACGATCTTGCTGGCCACCGTAAACTAGGAATAAATCCTTAGTTCTTCGTAAGTACTTAAGGATGTTTTTTACAGCAGTCCAGTGACCTTCACCAGGGTCAGATTGGAATCGGCTAGTCACACTAAGTGCATAAGCCACATCCGGTCGAGTACATAGCATCGCATACATTATGCTTCCTATAGCTGATGCATAAGGAATTTTAGATATCCTGGAATTTTCAAGTTCAGTCTTGGGACACAGCTTCTTCGAAAGAACTGTTCCCGGGCCCATTGGAAGTTTTCCATGTTTGGATTCTTCCATACTAAATCTCTTTAGTACTTTGTTTACGTAAACCGACTGTGATAATCCTAACAATCTCTTAGATCTATCCCGATAGATCTTTATACCGAGAATGTAGGATGCATCACCAAGATCCTTCATCTCAAATTAGTTCGATAACCAAGACTTTGTCACTTTCATGTCATCCTTCGTATTCCCAATGGGGAGGATGTCATCATCTACATAAAGTATCAGAAATTGAACCGAGGTTTCCAATTCTTTCTTGTACACGCAGGACTCGTTAGGATTTTGAATAAAGCCAAACGATTTGACTGCTTCATCAAATCGAATGTTCCAATTCCTAGAAGCTTGTTTCAATCCATAGATTGAACATTGAAGCTTACAAACCTTTTGCTCGCTCCCACTGAATGTGAAACCCATGGGTTGCTCCATGTAAATGTCTTTGTCAATGTCTCCATTGAGAAAGACAGTTTTCACATCCATTTGCCATATCTCATAGTCATAATATGCAGCAATAACAAGCAAGATCCTAATGGATTTTTGCATTGCAACCGGGGAGAAGGTTTTATCAAAGTCTACACCTAGTCTTTGAGTAAAACCCTTAGCAACTAATCTTACTTTAAAGGTTGCCATGCTTCCATCTACTCCAAGCTTGGGCTTATATATCCATTTACACCTTATGGGCCTGATCCCATCAGGTGGATTAATCAAGGTCCAAACTTGGTTAGAGTACATGGAATCCATTTTGGATTTCATTGCTTCTTTCCACTGTTTAGAGTCCGACAGTGCTTCCTCATAAGTTAATGGATCATTATCTATTTGAGATGTTTGGTGGAGAAAACCATACCATCTCTCTGGTTGTCTAGGAATGCGTTCAGAACGTCTCATTTGAGGAGGATTTTTGCGTGTATCACTCTCTTGGCTAGGGATAGGGACGTTATTCTCCGAGCTAGGCGTGGGACCTTGGTCTTGAACCTCTTCGAGTTTCGCAATCTTACCTTTCTTTTCTTTAAGGAACGAGTCCTCAAGAAAAGTGGCGTTTCTTGACACAAAGACCTTTTGTTCAAGAGGATCGTAGAAATAATATCCTATTGACTCTTTAGGTTATCCTACAAAGTTACATGAGCTTGATCTAGCTTCAAGCTTATCTCCCACTGTCCTTTTCACGTAAGCAGGACAACCCCAAATTCTTAAGTAAGAATAGTTAGGGATTTTGCCAAATCACATCTCATATGGGGTTTTGGGTACCAATTTGGAGGGAACATGATTCAGAATCTTAACTGCTGATTCTAGGGCATAGCCCCAAAATGATGGTGGCAATTCTGTGAAACTCATCATGGAACGAACCATATCAAGTAGGGTTCTGTTCCTTCTTTCCGAAACTCCATTTAATTGAGGAGTTCCCGGAGGAGTCCACTGAGAGATAATTCCATTATCTCTGAGATGACTAAGGAATTCATCACTTAGATACTCGCTGACTCAATCAGATCGAAGTGTCTTAATCTTGTGACCAATTTGGTTCTCAACCTCCTTCTGAAATTCCAAGAATTTCTCAAAGGTTTCGGATTTATACTTTATTAAGTACACATAACCAAAATGACTAAAGTCGTCTATGAAGGTTATGAAATACTGATGATTGTTTCTAATAATTACACTAAGCGGTCCACAAACATCAGTATGGATTAAATCCAATACTTTAGTGGCACGTTCCACTTTACCATTAAAGGGAGATTTAGCCATCTTTCCTTTAAGACATGATTCACAATGAGTTAACTCTTTAAGTTCATTATCATAGAATGATCCTAAATTGGTTAACATAGCAATCCTATCTTTAGAAACGTGGCCTAAACGTGCGTGCCATAAAGAAGTCGAGATCTTATCATCTCTTTTGCGTTTGTTTAATTGTTGTATATTCAAAATATTGGTGTCTTTAGTTGTATAAAGTCCATTAGATAATGTACTAAGTAAAACGGAAGCTTTATTCTTCTTAAGATAAAATTTTCCATTTCAGGAAAGGGTCTCATATCCTTCACAATCTAATATTGGAATGGAAATTATATTACGAATAATATAAGGTACATAAAAGACTTTATTCAAAACTAAAGTAAAGACACCTAAATCTAATCTATACTTCCCGATGGCTTGAGCTTGAACGCTTGATCCATTCCTAACCTTCAAGACGCATTCTCCTTCTTCGAGCTGCCGAACCTCATTTAGCATCTGTACATCATTACAGATATAAGCTCCACAGCCGGTATCCAGTACCCAAGAATTAGAATCAATAGATAGATTTACTTCAACAATAAACACACCTTTCGTTAGAGTATCCTTATACTCTTGGCAGTTCCTCTTCCAATGCCCTTTCTTGCCACAATGGTGGCAAACGTCCTCTCTCTGATCCCTTTTCTTCTTGGTCTTTCTCTTCTTACTCCATCGGGTTTAAGAGATCCTTTCTTCTTAGGAACTTTCCTCCCTTTGCCTTTAGAAGGCCTAGAAGAGGAAGTGACCATCATTACTTTGTTATCCTTCTTTATCGTGACTTCAGCAGTCACAAGTTGACTAATCAGCTCAGCAAAAGTAGTATGAGCATGATTCATGTTGAAGTTTAGCACGAAAGGATTGAATGATGGTGGAAGCGATGCGAGCAACAAATCCACGGCGAGGTCCTCGCTTAGAGGCATCTCCATGGAAGTAAGCTTCTCGTTCAAAGTGAAGAACTTAAGTCCATGTTCATGGACACTTGTACCTTCTTTCATTCTGAGATGAAAGAGCTCCTTAGAGGTGTTGTACCTTAGAACACGCTCTTTGGGGCGGTACAATTGCTCCAGATGATCATAAATCTTCCAAGCGTATTCCATAGACTCATGTTGCCTTTGCATGTCCGGAGACATGTTAGCCGACATGAGGTAACGGGCTTGAAGATTGTCTTCAGACCATTTCGCAATAGCGTCTCTTTCGGCCCGAGTCGGAGCCTCACCCTCAAGGGTAGGCTCTCCCTCGAAGAGAACATATCTTCTCTTCTCAGAATCTAAAACTATCTTTAGATTCCGAAGCCAATCAGAGTAATTGGGCCCGTCAAACTTGTTTGATTCGAGGATGGATACCAAAGGGTTTTTGGTTGCCATTACAGTTTGTAGAGAATCACAGAACTACAACCTAAATGGAAAAACAGAGAAATCATAAGCATGCTGAATAATAATGATTATACATATTATCAAGGTCTTTAGAAATATGTTCTCCCACTGTTTTTAGAAAGTCTAGAAATCCCAACGACTTTAGAAGAAACTTATTTTCTCAGTGGGTACAAGGATCCCAAGTATTCTTAGTTTTGGACCCACGACTCGTGAGACATCCAAAGGTCTAAGAATCTTAGGTAGGTACTATCTACCAATTCGATCTCTCATTGAATTCCTAGTAATGTTTTTGCATCACTAATCTTTCAACTATGGACCCACGACTCGTGAGACATCCATATCTACTTCAGTGTTGAGCTAGACCCATCAATCATAAGATCTCAACCAAACTTAGTCCGGAACGACCCACGACTCGTGAGACATCGCCCATTCTAAAATGGTTAAGAAATATTAATTATTTAAAATAATTAATCAGGAAACTAAGAGTTAATAAGATCCACTAATTACCCCACGACTCGTGAGACAGCAATTAGGTTCACTTATTAAGTCCTAAATCCTATTGATGGAATGCTAGGAATTTTATTACCGTGATAAAATACCTATTTATTCGAATTTTGCTCAATATTTAAGAGGGATTTTCGAATGACCTCACTAATATATAATGTTATCCCAATTTTAATTGTCTTGTTTAATGCAATTTCACATAAAGTGCATCACAGAAGCAATTAACAGATAACATGTCCTAGCATGATACTAATTATGTGATGATCATGGGTATCCTATCTTATATGTGAATTTGGGAGCCACTCCAAAATCACTAGTTCTAACATTCATGCCACAGAAGACAATTCATATCATATAGGGGTACAGTATTTAATGGAAAAACGCCCTATCTATTACATTAATAGAAACCCTCCTAAACATTTTGAGGGGTCTTCTTATGGCCACCGTTCTTCAAGTGCTCCTTGTGGATCCTTCGTATTCCATGGGTGCTTGTCTTCAAAATGAAAATAAAAACCTCACTTCCTAAGTTCTATTCTCTTTACATAAAGTAATATGGTTCAATTTTCATATTGACCATAGACAAGTACACGGGGCATACCCCGGCCCAAAAACAATAATAAGGAAAGCCACATAATAAACACATAACGGTACGCACATAAGTAGGGCTCCAACCCCAATTGAAAACGCGTAACTATGGGGCTCCGACCCCAATTGAAATCATCCATGTGCAGAATAAAAACCATACATAAGACTAACCCATGATCACCTAAACTAGCATGCTTCCACTTGAATTTAAATTTACCAATTAAATTTAAAATTCCCTTGACTTCAAGTTACAATTAACTTAAGTAATTTGAATATAGTTCATTATTCAAGAATTTATTCAAAATCGTATCACCGGATCTTGACAAACAACAATTAATTCAAAATTAAATTTTTGTCTAAAATATCATTCAAAGTGATATTTATTATTTTCTCGGAAAATTAGAACATGACTTTAATTCATAAAATCTAAAATTTTATAATTATTTCAAATAAATAATTTTATAAAATTAAAATCAAATTTTAAAATAAAATCAGATTTTACAAAAGGGATTTTACGAAATTGGAAAACACGAAACGAAAACGAGATGTCCCGGAATAGCCCGTACGCCGCCCGCAAGTGCGCGCACCGCGCACACTGCCCACGCGGTTGGGCTAGGACGAGAGGCAGCAGCGCCGCGCAGCACCGCATAGGCTTGCTCGCATGTCTGCGCGAGGACGCGCAGCACTCCCGCGTTGGCCGTGGGCGCGCGCGCTCGCTACCGGGCGAATGCGGGACAAGGCGGGCGGGTGGCGGTCAAGCCTGGGCGATGCGCGCAATCCCGGCGACCCACACACTGCCGCCTAGGCGGGGCGGCTTCGGCCGCCCCATGCGCGAAACGCGAAAGGTCACGCGCGGCTATACCCCGGTTCTGAATTCGTTTCGCAATTTCGATAAATTCAAACAATCCAATTTCGAATTAAAACAGTTCAAATAAATCTGAATCAAAACAGCTTAAAACCAGATTTATTCAGGAAATAATTTTCGCAAAATTTTCAAGAAACTGTTTTGATCCGGCAACTCCGTACTTCAAACAAAAACCAAGAATACTTAACATACACTCAAATTCAAGAATTTCCATCAAAATTCATAAATCTGTAACGATATAATACGAGCGTTGCAAGGTGGCTCTGATACCACTTGTTGGAAAACACAAAACAGAAACGCAGCGGAAATTTAAAATTTTTCCAAAAGATTGATCATGGACTTGTAATTCTCATATCGTATCACAGGGTGTTTAGAAACTTACGTAAATTGAAGCTTTCTAGTGATGTCAGTACCGCCTACTGAACACCCTTCAAGCGGAGAGTCCCTCGAACGGTTCTCGACAGATCCCAAACCAGCGATCCTCCAAAGCATATCCGCACCAGTCCTAGAACACGATCAAGCAAGTGATAATGCTAGTTCTATAACTTGTGTTAATAGCTAGGGTTTTGCTTTGAAAACTTTTCTTTTATTTTTCTCAAAAACCTTAACACTTCGTGAGTGTTGGTCTAAAGAATAAGAGAAGCCCCACCCTTGTATTGTTACAAGGTGAGTTCGAACCCTAGGGTTTCATAAACCTAGTGGGTTTTGTTTTCTTGCTCACTAATTAAATCATTTAATTATTTAATTTAATTGGAATAATAAGTTCCCAATTTATTCTCCAAGTCTTGCAAGAATCAACTTTCTCTCTCCTACAATAGGAAGTTAGACTTTTCAACTTTCCTAAAGCTAAAAGTCAAGATTAAATAAATAATTTAATTCTCAATTAATTATTTATTGGGTTAAGCATGAGAAATAAAATCTAAACAATTAATTCAAAATTAATTAAAAGACTTAAATTAATTAATTACAATTTAATTAATTAATTCTAGAAAAGAATTCGCGTGTAATAAAATTACACGAAATGGGACACACATGAGCCACGTGTACGTGACACGTGGCAGCCACCTTGGCCACGTGACACGTGGCACAAGCCCCGTACAATGCCCATTTTGATCAACCGTTTTGATCCTTCATTAATCATATTAACATCCTACCATAACCCTCGTGTCCTGGCATTTGTATGTGACCCTTTAGGTTCATTATTCGATTAGCAGTGACAATAATTAATTAATCACTTCACAAAACACACTATCGTAATCTAGCAATGGATGTGTGACCCCTAGCCGAATAACGAAATGAATCGAAGAACCTTTCAGTCAATAACATACAGTGAAATACGATTCTCCTACAACTCCATCTCTCAATCAAGAACTAATGCATGGGAATATTCTCAGAGCCCAAATATTCTTGATCTTTAAAGTTAAGTTCGTTTTATATCTATTTAGATCTCAATCCAAGAAAACCCCATTTTCTTGATGTCTTTATCTTTTATCCACCTTGGCCAAGGGTTTAAGTTTAATGGACTACGAACAACTCAATCAGTAAGAGATCATTCTTGTTCTTGCAACAAGTGTAGGTCCTTTGTCGATTCTACTAATTCTACATATACCACTTGTGTAATCCCAACATAGACCGTGGTTCAGGTTTCAGTATGTCGAAACCCTTTTAAGCCTATATCAAAAATTACAGAGTTAGCTCATAGGAGACATTACAGAACCTCAAGTCTAAGGATTAATGAATCACGTTATTGACCTGTGAGATATTTCATAATCTGGAAGTTTCTAGGAGACTTCTCTTCCCATTTAGGAATATTCTCACGCGGGACATCTCAGTGATGAAGTTCTAGTAACAATCACCCTCGTGTATTATGAACGCATCATCATATGCACTTATCACTCCATGAAACTGAGTGATCCTTCAAAAGGACATAATCACACAAGCAAGCCTGAGCAGAGTCAAGGTCGACACTCCCACTATTTGTCGAACTCTCGACTTGGAGAAGTTTCTAATCCTCGCCTATGGAGTTAAGAACTTGTTTCATGTGTTGTTCCCATAACAACAAAGTTCTTAACGGGCTCATAGGAATTGGGGAGTTCAATACATGCAAAAACACAGTCAACCCAAACAGACATAAATAAGCACATAAAGAAGTGAATGTCTATGAACAAAATCATTTCGTTTATTATTCAAAGACTGTTTGTGATATTACAAGGAAATAGTAAAGCAAAAAATCAGCTTTAAGGGCACTATTCCTAACATTAATGCATCCTGCAGCAGGAGGGGGATCGCATTTAATAGACCTGTACTTGCGTGACTTAGGTCGATACGGTGCCTGGCTCGAGCGACCTCTCGGTGGGAGAGGACGTGTGGGTTGAGACGTTTACGAGCACACAAATGGTCAGTACAGGGCCTTGTAAATTAGGCTTTAAGTCGGTGAGTCGAGCGAGCGAATGGTGGATGACGTGGATCGAGCTGGTTGGCAAGGGCCCACACCAGCGAACACGTGGTACCCACGTTATCTGCACCTAATATGGCCCCGTCAAATATATATCTCGATAATTGTGGATAACTTTAATTTATATATTAGTATGTAGATAATTTTTCAATTTTAATGAAGTTAATGACAATTAAACTAAATAATTTTTTATTTTTATTTTTTTCATGATTTAAGAAAAATTCAAAATGATTTGATTATTATCATACTTAAATAGATAAATTTTAGTTTAAGGGTATTTTAATCTATTTATAAATTTTGGCCTAAATTATAATAAAAAAATAGCTTAAAGGATGAATTTAAAGTAAATTAAAAATATGAGAACTATTTTGGATTTGTATTGAAAACATAGGGATGAATATGAATTTTTCCTAACAGTGTCTCTATTTCTTATAATATTGATCATAAATGATTTGTGTTAAATAATACCATAACCTTAGAATATATGTATTATAATTATAATAATATATACGTGTATTTTCTATTATATATAATATATGTATTACAATAATATATTTACGTACTACAATAATATATATAATATATATATATGTATTATATACATATCACACATATTTTATTATATAATATATATATATATATATATATATATATATATATATATATATATATATATATTATTTATAATATATAACCAAATATATATTGTTAATATATAATACACGTATATATTAAAATACATATAATAAAATTCATATTATAAATTAAAATAATATATATATATATATATATATATATATATATATATATGCATATTATATATTATATAAAATATAATATATACGTGTATTTTATTTTATACATAATATATATATTACAATAATATATGTACACACTAACATATATACTGTGCGTATTACACATATTTTATTATATATATATATGTATTGTATAATATATAACAAAATATATATTGTTAATATATACTGTATTTAATATTATATCTTTCATTTTTTATTGTACAAATTATTTTTTATAATAATAGAGTATTTAAGGTGTATTAATTGTATTTTTTTGTTTTTTAAATTAAATTGGAGAGTTATATAGATAGATAGATAGATAGATATAAATGTATAAATAAATTTCTATACAAACTAACAAACTAGGCTCTAAGCTTCTTCTCTCACAAATTTAAAAATTCTTAAATTCAGGATTGGCTAGATGTTTAATCTTCTTTTTCCTAATATTCTTCTAAACTCTGAATTTTTAATTAGTAATTTTTTTCCCCTTTATTTGAAAACTAATTCTTACGTCTTTCATTTTGGTTTTTGCTAAAATTTTGGATTCCTAATTTTCTATTTTATTTTTAATTCCTCCATCCAGGTGATTGTGAAGCTCCTTAATTTTTTTGTTGTTCCTTTTGCGTTGTCCCGGATTTTAGAGCTTTTCGTTTTTATCTCCCCTTATTATCGGGCCGGATTTTCTTATCGAAGGATTATTCGATTATTTCGATCCGATATAAGTCGAATTTGGTTTAGGACTGGGGGTGAGTCCCAATCTTATAGGTTTGGATTCGGATTCGGTTTTTGCATTCCTTTGTCGGGTTCAGATCTGGAATGCTCAATCCGATCCGAGTCCACCCGTTGACACTTGACAGTAATGAAGAATTGGTTATTTGAAACAGCCCAACCCACAATTTCTCTTTGTTTACGGCCCATGTTCATTTCTCTATTTCAATTGTTATTGTTTGTGCGTAAAGAATAAAGACCAAAAAAAAAAAAAGAATAAAGACCACAAAACCTCAGCCAGCTCCTCCACCAAATCAAGAACCTCCACCGCACCTCCGCCGCCACCGCATTCCTCCACCGCCTAACCAGTCCCACCACCGGCACCGGACAGCGTCCAACTAGTCCTCCCCCGCACTGCGTTTAAAAATGCGTTTCTAAACAATAAACCACGCATTCTCTTTTCCGTCCGAAGTATCAGCTGCGAAACCGCCGTAGCTGCTGCACCAGTCGTCAGCGGGGATCAGTTCCGGCCATTCTCTCACCAGAAGCAAGGTGCATTAAACTAATTATCCATTTTTCCTGATCGTGATTTCATGATTATTGTTCTCTATTTTCGAATTCATTGAAAGAAATTGACTAGCTGATGAGCTAATTTTGACTGTGTAAATGGCGAAAATTGATTACTGAGTCAAGTACTAGGGCTGATAATATGATAAGGAAGAGCAATTTTAGGATAACAGAAGTTAATCAGCTTTTAGATATCCTAAAACCGAAGATGTTGCTGCGGGTTCTTCAATTTTCTGTCATGTATAGATATGTTAGCATTGATAGGTATACTGCAGTGGCTTCAGATAAGTAAATGTATATGACTCTCTCTCTCTCTCTCTCTCTCTCTCTGATTGACTCTCCTTCGTCCACTGCTATACTGTTCTGGACGGCCATGGCATAGCCTCAAGCAGCGCTGAATAAATTTCTCACGTTCTTCTCCATGAGCTTATTTCCAACCAAGTTATTTAAAGGTCTTCTACGAGATTGCTCATCTGCAACAAAGGTTGAAACTTTATTTTCTTTTTGGTTTGGGTTTGTGGGAATTTTATGAATTCAGAAAGTATGCAGCAGTTTTATAGGGGGTGAGTTATAGTGGTTTGTTGGATTCCAATTTTATTTTAAACAGCTGCAACTAGGGAAAAAAAAAAAAAAGCGTCCTATGGATCTCTCAGGTGTAATTCTTAAAGTTTTGAGCAGGGATTGGGTTATGCCAAACACCAACACTTAGATGGAGAGAATATGAATAAATTGATCTTTGGAAGTCCATTTAAATTTAAATGTGTTATTATGTTCATAGGATTTTGTGGGTCACCAACTTACAAATTACAATTTCAGTGATTTTTTCATAAAAGTTAACTTTTAAATATTCCTGTCGTAAGCATTTACTTGCCTGAAGTACAGAATGCCACGAAAACCGACAAGGAAGCATCAACCACTGAGACACCGACCACTCACTTTTTCTCCATTTGCTCGGTCAATGGCTATGGCTACATCAAGTAAGCAGGGCAGACAAGAGATTCAGGAAGCCAAGTTACACACTAAAGAATTCTCAACCACTTCTAGTATGCATATTATTATATTTTCCTTGCTTTTTTTAAAAAAAATATTTGATTGCTTCTTGCAGTATATCCAATTTAATGCCTAATGCCTAATGCTTATTTCTAGGTAATGGATTTTTGAACCACATCAGAGATAAAACTGAAGAGTCAGATTCTTCTGACAACGACGAATTTGATGTAGGTTTTCTTCACCTTTTGCTGTTAGCCTACATTAGTTAGAATGAAGAATATTTATTTGCCGTAGAATTAGTGCAATTAATCAATTAATATGTTTCTTTGAGAAGGGGATCGTTCAAGCAGATTTTGCCTTCTTTGATCCAAAACCAAGTGACTTCCATGGAGTGAAGGTCCTGCTACAGAGTTACCTTGATGATAAGTTGTGGGATCTCAGCGGCTTTGTAGACTTGATATTGGGACAGCCAACGGTGGGTACTGTTGTGAAGATAGAGGATGATGAAGATGATGGAGTGTACTCCGTTGTTAGTGCTCTGAATTTAGAAAGATATAAGGCAAGCTACTGAAAGTTTTGATATTTAGTTGTTCCAATATCTGTTGCAATTGTTTATATGCCCATGTGTACTTTGCCTACATGATGGCTAAACAAGCATATCTATGTTCATTCTCCATAAACAGTTTAGAACCTTGAAAACATATGCAACTTCTTTTTTTTTTTTTGTTTTTTTATCAGGATAGCGAATGTATCAGCCAGGTCAAGGATTATATGCTTAAAGTTTGCCAAGATAAGGATGTGATTGCTAAATTGAGATCTTTAATGGGAGAGCAAGCACAGGATGTTGGTCTTTTGGTCTCTCGACGTGTTGTAAATCTTCCACCTCAGCTTTTGCCTCCCCTTTATGATGGTCTCTTTGATGAGGTCGAGTGGGCTACGGAAGACGAGGTAAATGACAATGTATTTAAGATATTATTGCTCTAGCATATCCTAAGGTTTGGTCAATTACACAAACTTCCTATGAGGTATGAGAAATTAAATTAGAAAAACTTCCCCTCGGGTCTAACATTTAAATCAAAATTGACCAGTTTCAAAGGCAAAATGCGTATTCATAAAAGAATAGAGATGTTGTCATCAAAATTCATCAATCTAGATGCTACATAAATTCTTTTGATGGGGTAGTTTCTGTAGTTTCTCAAACGTCAGGGAAATTAGTTTGTGTACTTGGACGAAACCTCAAGGTTGTTAGTGTAGAAGCTTTCCAAATGATTCTGTTTCTTGTATTCAATCTTTTTGCTTGTTTTTTAGCCTACAGATGAGCTCCGGAATTCATTCCGCTTCAAATATTATCTGATTATTACCAAAATATACAAGGTGTGTTGCTGGAGGAGCTTTTTATATGCCACTAAGGTCATCAATTACTAATATTTGTTTTGGTATGCATGCCTATAGCACAAGAATGCTGACAAGATTAAAGGGACAACTAAAAATGGAGAAGAAGCTGTAATTTACATCAAACCTGAAGATGAACTTTTCCATGAGGTACCGTGTCTTATCTTTTCCCTAATACTGTGTTTTAGGATTTAAACCTGACTCCTTTTATAATGGTTCTGCAGCTTAGCTTGTGGTCATTCAGCTTTCCCTTGCATATACAACAGGTCACAACTAATGAGGCAAGTAACATCATTCCTCTGAATGATAATACCACTAAAAATCAGTAAATATTGCCATATTTGTATTCAATGAAACAAGATATTCCGATAGACCATCTAAACTCTTTATTTTTTAGGAGATAAACCATCTAAATTGGGTTGAAAACCTTTTACTACTTGAAACCATATAGTGATATCTTGTCTTTGCGTCATTCCTTGTATTCATTCCTGTTAAATCACTTCGAGAAATAATTACTTGAATACCTTTTGCTTTCGTTTCCCTTTCTTTGTGTTGAATTTTGTGATGGTTTCAAAGTCTCTAATATCCAACATTCCTCCTTTAAGTGCACATTTTCTTTACTTGAAGTACAAATATTCATCTAATCTTGCGTAATGAAATATTTTGTGCTGCTTTGAACTATTGCATCGTGCAGCTTAAAAATTATCGTTCGACGGGCTTGGTGATGGCTGTTGAAGCTAGCAAAATGCCTATATTCAGAAAACAGCTGCACTCACTGATAGATGAATGATATCATGAGATATTCTTCCAGGTATACTCTTAGCCATCTTCTCTTCTTTTTTCCTATGACTGGAAAAATACTTTTTAGTGTTAAAAGTTGCTTACCTTTTACAGATTCGTTGTTGTAATATTATGTTTGCATGTCAACTCCCGAAGGTATGTGCATCCCAGACCCGGTTAACCTTTATAAGTACAAACTGTATCTTGTCAATCATTATTTGCCCCAAAATTGGATTTGCTCACCATAGAAATTAGGTGGTTTCAGATCGACTTCTTGGATTGGCTATGTGGCAGAAAATTTTTGGTAGTTAGATATCTTGGTTTTATTGGCTGTAACGAATTCATCACTCTTGAGTAAATCTCCCTTTTTTTCCGCTCTGGTTAGAGTGACCTAAAGTCTTGCATTTGTGAATCTTGATCTCACTAAACACTCGACTCTTCCACATCTAAAACCAAACTGAATTTCATATCATCTATTACGATACATAAATTCGGTCGAACTTCTTGTTGATAGCGCAACCTAAGGCCTCTATTTATGAATCTTGATCCGACTCTTTTAAGGCACATTTGATTCATGACCAGGAACTTGACATACTCCCAACTCTTCCCTTTGTTGTTGTTAGGTTGCTATCTTCAACACTCAAAGCTAACATATGACGTTAAAAATTACAATTACAACTCATGAAATTTGGCTTGATTATGGTAAAGTTCTTTGTATTTGAGAGAGTACAAGTACAATCCTTAGTTTATATGTGTGTGTAGAAGTGATACAATTGCAACTCTATGAAATTTGGCTTGAAAATGGCCTTCAATCCTTGGTCCATTTACTCTTTACGACACCCATCTTGAAGGTAAAAATTGAGTTTTACCAGCTTGAAGGTAAAGATTAACGACACCCATTTTCAAGCCCATACGACTCCATGAGTATTATCCCACCAACTCTTTTCAGTGAAGAAGGTCTAACCTTTTATTATAAATTTTTTAATATTAGTTAAAAATTAAAATCACGTGTTTTGTCTATTAATATTGACTTTTATTTTATTTTTATAAGTTATTAAAGTTTGTAAATATAATTGCTGCGACTAAGACCATACACATTGAAAAATGACATCTTGGTGCGTCGGTCCAGTCACTTTCTCTAAAATGTTGGATAGAGACTCCGATATGGGCCTAAATATATTTATTACACTCATATATATGATAATATGGTTTAATCTTTCGTATTCAAAAACAAATCCTAATCCCAAATTTCATCAGATTTTAGCCCCAACTTAGTCCGTCTAACAAGTGGAATTGAGGGGAATACCCAAATTTTAGCTCGAACTTAGTCCGTCTAACAAGTGGAATTGAGGGGAATATTGTTTTGTATTTATCGTGTGGTTAATGTGAATTCAAAAACAAATGATCGATTGAATATCAGTACAATATACTTGCTGACATGATTGGTTAGAATTAAATTTATCAAAATCGGATCTAAACTAGAATTTTTCTGGAAAATAGAGATAGGTCGGAAGCACACAAGAGAACCTTATTCCGCACAACTTTTGATATCTTTCTAAATCTATACTATTATATTAAGCAAGAGACAAACATATTGTTATGAACTCTTATTTATTTATTTAGTTTTTTCACCGCTACAATACGTCAGTTAATTCACACTTCAAAAACTTGCTAACTCATCTTCTCTCTCACATCAATTTAATTCTTTTTTCTAACAAACTTTTTAATATTTATTTTATCTTATTTCCTAATATTTTGTAATTTATATTTTAATATTATTATTAATATAATATTGTCACATTTATTTATATAATTTAATAGTTATATTAAAAATAGTTAAAAATATATATATTAATGTGAAGAATGACATCCCCTTCCCAGTTAGCACAAGAACCAAAGTATGTGGGCTAGTGCACAAATCATAATATTCTCTGTTGGTGGCATTGGCAATGGGCCATTCATCACATGAATATGCATGTGGGATGACACACACACACACACTCCTCTTTCACTTGTCATAACGCCATGCAAGGTCAATTATAGGGACCCTAAAACCAAAATAAGCCATCTCTCTCTTTAACCTTTTCAAGCCCTACAACATATGCATGCTGTCTTTCAATATATATGTATCTATCTCATCTTTCAGAAAAGTAAAAAGTACCGGCCAAGGTGGTTTATAGGGATTGTGTGCGTCATACGAGGTGGTTTCCGACGAATTGTGTCCCAGAATTGCGATGTTTTTGGGACTTGCGAGCCAAAGTTGAGATTGGAAAAAAAAAACGTCTAAAAAATTACAAGTAGAGGATACTTCGTAATCTGTATTCCGATTTTGAAATTTCCCGGTGAGTACTTTGATTGATTTCTCATAAGTTAAAACCTCCTAGTTTTAAGTGTTTAGTACCCTAATGTCAAATTTGATTGAAATCTTTTTTGATAGGAGTGACTTGAACCCACCTATTTATGATTCTTGATCTAGTTCTTAAGTCATGTGGGACCCATCACATGGGACTAACATGGATTTCATATCCTATGTTACAAATACATAATTTGATATAAATATTTGTTGATAGGCATGGCCTAAAGCCTCCCATTTGTAATTCTCGACCAGACCAGCTACGAGTCATGCGGGCCGGGCTCATCACACGGAACTATCATGAATTTCATATCGTCTATCACGATACATAAATTTGATTGATCGACCTTTTTATTGATAGGTATAAGTATTCGATTCGATCAAATTCAGTTAATTACATATAATAATGACGACATCCTACTCACATAATCAATCAAAAATCTTCGGACATCGGCTCCTTCATTATTGGGTTCCCATCTACACACTCAAAGGTGATGCCTTTGAAAGTACAATTTTAAATACCTTCTTTTGAGATTCTTGTAATAAAACTAGGTTGTCTACTAAAAGCAAACTAAACCTGCGGATTAAGCAATGCGTGTTTCTTTAATGAAGATATCTTGTTTACCATCACGTGAGATATCTATGGATTGGGAGCAATGACTAAAGGGGTTGTACCATAATCTAGGGTAAATATATACTTTATTGCTAGGACATCATCCCAAATTTTGTATAATAACTTGTAAACCAAATGAACTAACAAAACGTGACAAATGTCATTCCAACGTTTGAGATAAGTTTACATAATATTTATCCATAAAAGATTTCTTAAGACGATGATGATTGCTTTAAAAGTGACATATTGATTTAACTTGATCTTTATCGAAAATTATAGCCCTAATTCGACTCTATCTAATTCAATCAATTACAATGATAAGTATATTACACTTGTTGTTTGATCGATCACTCTTCTTAAAACCGAACCGTGAACACCCCTACTTAAAACACTATCCTCTTGTTACACCAACTTACTCAAATCAGATCCGAATTATAATTGTCTCATCTTTATTGAGTTCGGCCACATGAATAGGGTGGGGGCCTTTTCAAGTATAAGGTGCAAAGCACTTGGGCAATGAACCTTATATGTTACAATAATGTTGAGCAAAAATGGGAAAAGTTCTTAGCATGGGAAGGGAAAAGGCATTTGTTGTAGTAAATGCATGATGGCTGGTTATTTTCTTTCTTTTCAAATTTCCCCTTTTTGAAAATATTCAACTTTCTCTTTCTCCTTTATAATTCCACTTATGTGAAATGTAGTTTTGATGCAACTGGCATTCATCAAATATGAAGATGAGTCTTGTTTTGTAAGACCCACCTTTTCTTTATTGTTTTTTTCTTTTTTCTTTTTACTCAATTTAACCCTGGCAATTTTATGGTGCATCATTTGCCTTTTTTTTTTTGTTTATAGTGTTGTTCAATCAAATTGTCACTACTAAAATTATGGGAATTTTTCTTTTATTTATTATGAGTTCGACGGAACACCAATATTTAAAAATCTCTCAACTAATGATGTTTATATATTAAAAATTTTGAATATAAGATTTTTGTTTAAGTCAGTATGATCGTATTTAAATTCTAGGTTCTTGAGTCATATCAAATTGGTGGTGGTGGAGGACCAGATTGGACTCTTTATGGCCAATAGCCACTTAATTATGCTCCTTATATTTAGCCCAAAAGATATGAGTCAAAGATGTTAATTACAATCACAACCCCAGAAATTTGGCTTAATTCGAACAAATCTCCCTCTATTTGGAAAATTTAAGATACATCCCTAAGTTTATTCTCTTGCCTAGAATAAATATCCCATTTCAAAACTTAGTCTCGAGAAATAATACTTTTAAAGGTATACTCCATAAGTCACGAATGTTAATAAGTGTACAAATATTAAATGAAATCAATACAAATACTCTTCATATTTAAATTATAAACTATAGTAAAAAGATAAAATTGAAGACTTTGAATATACCGATCTTGTTATGTCACAACACAAATGTGGTCCTTCAAGTTTTTAACTTTTATTGGTAATTGGTAACAAATTATTATACAAAAAAATAATAATAAATTTGTTATAGTAATTTACTTAGTTGAATATGTGGTCTCAAGAACCAAGGACATGTGAGTACGTGACACCCTGGTATACACGTGGCTTCAAGATGGTTGGCGTTGCTCACTGCTGTAGGGCTGTCAATTCGGGTGGGTTCGGGTTGGGTTGGGTTGAGATGAGGGTATAATATAAAAAATCTTAGCCCGAACCCAACCCGGACCCGAATTAAACCCGAAAACCTCAACCCTAACCTGATAGTATCGGGTTCGGGTTAAACTCGAGTTGACCTGATATATTTTCGAGTCACCCATAACCCGACTCAACCCTATAAACCTGACCCACCCGATATATATCAGAAGCACAATATACTTCAAAACCACATTTTCTCACTTCAGATGGTGATTTCTCTTCGAATTTGCTTGGCTATACCAAAAATTAAAAAGAAGAAAAAAAGAGAAAGGCACTTTAGATGGTGATTTCTCTAAGAATTTGCTTGACTACAACAAAAACTAAAAAGAAAAAAAAAAGGAGAAAGGCAAAAGAAAAAGGAAAAGTGGAGAAAAGAAATACACAATGGTTGAACGCTGCAACGCTGCTCTTGTTGGCTTGCGTGTGAGGTGATTTCACGTTGCTAATTGAAAAAAAAAAAAACAAGATGGTCCACATGGAGAAAAAGGAAAACGCAGAAAGATGGTTATTTCATCTCCAGCGCCGCCAATCCACCACTTTCTCCTTCCGCTCCAGGCGCCGCCGCCGCCGCCGGTGACTCAAGCATAACCCTCCAGATCTCTTCACCACCATTCTCTCCATCCTCGATTTCTAGAAAATCTCCACGGCCAGCGTCTCCGCTAATCTCTCCGTAGCCAAAGAGCATAAATTCTTATTTTCTAGATCTGGAACGAAACGGCGCAGGTGTGTGTGGGGTGGAAAAGTAAGAAATTCTTATTTTTTAGATTTGGAATGGAAACGGCGCAGGTGTGTGTGGTGGAAGACTAATCTAGAATTAGGGTTTCTTTTTATAATATCCATATTTCAGGTTGAACGGGTCAATTCGGGTCAACACGAGCCCGACCTGATTTTTCTCTCTCTTCTCCGGGTTCTTTTCGGGTCCGACCCGAAACCCCAAACCCGAATCTGAAATTTTAACGGGTGGATCGTGTCGGGTTATCGGGTCGGGTGGGAAATTGACACCCCTACTGCTGAGTGCTGACTATACCATTCCCAAATAAAACCGACTATGAATACAACAACAAATTTTATCAAAACTAAGTTCAACTCTACTAATAAATTAAATATTATTGTTTTGAACTTTGAATTATTATTTTTTACTAATTTTTTTCTCATTTTTTAACACATATTTGCACAATTAATTCTTATTAATACAACATAAAAATTCATAGATGTAAGGGGAAAATATGGAATTAATGGATTCTATTTATTTATACACATGGTCAGGAACGTGCGTCAGTGTGTGGTTTAACAGAAAAAATATATACATTCTTAACTAAGTATAAAGGTCTCAAATTTTATTTTAGGATGAAATAGTTTTAAATTGATCGTAGATCTTGATTTTAGACCCTGATGAACTCTACGTATTGATGAATTCTATATTTTCGATTACTCGATACGGGATACTTAACATAGGATATCGGAACATTTTGCGGATCCTAATTGACGTGGCACGTACCCGCTGTCGATTCGGACCAATCACCTTGTTCCACGTGTGTGGTCGAAGGTCACATCCCGCTCGAAGATTACATCTCGACCATCACACTCGAGACCCATTTACCACACGTAAGTTACCGTATAGGTCATCGACCCATAGTCGGAATCCCAGGCTGCTATCGGCGACCCAAACCCCTCGACCAACCAGCGCATTATTCCACTAGTAGAAGGAAGTGGCCGACCACGCATTTAATGCACGGTCTTAGTGGGGCACCTGTCAGCTCCCCCCGCCAACACGTCGAGGCGGTAACTTCTCTCTCCTCTCCGTATAAATACCCCCTCCTCATTTATTGCACGGTAAGTTTTTCCCACCTAACTCTTTTCACCGCTCAATCACTTCGACCATCCTCCTCGGACCTGACTTGAGCGTCGGAGTGTCAACCCGGGTTTCACACCCACCTTCCCCGAGTTGGCCTCGGAGCTTATGTTTGCCTCGACCTGTGTAGATTTCGAGTAGTCGGACGGAAGTTTCCCCTCAACAAATAGAATGACCGTGTCGGATCTCTCGATCGGACCTCAAACAGGGATTTGGCTCGATCACTAATGAACTCCACATTTAATATCATAATAAATAATATGTTTAACTTTATTCACCTCTAAAAATTAATTGTAAAAAGGAGGACTTGTCAAAATTATACCTATGAAAAGAGAAATTTGGCTCTCATTTTCCGGTATATATAAATTAAGTTGTAACAAATTTATGACACGTATAAAATTAAGCATGGCACTGATGAGTGATGACTGAGGCCGATCTATATATCTATATATAATATTAAAAAATATAAATATAATATATATATATGGGGGGTTTTGAGAAAACACCCCATGGATTGAAAAATTTTGAGTTTGCTCCCCATTTTTAAATACATCATTTGGGGTTTTAGATACACGATTCTGGGATTTATATACACGATTCTGGGATTTAGATACATGATTTTTTTCCTTATATTTCAAATACATCATTTGGGGTTTTAGATACACGATTCTTGAGTTTTAATACATCATTTTTAAAAATAGGGAGCTAAAATAAATTTGACTTGTCAATTGGGGAGTTTTCTCAAATTTCCCGTATATATATTTATTTATTTATTTATTTTCTTTTAATTTTAATGAGTCTGTTGATGAAATTATAAAAATAATTGAGGCTGATCTGAGTACATGTGCTGAGAATAGCTGATACAGGGCAGATGTCCGAAAGTAAAGTCTGTTGGTTTGCCTACGCGTGTCAGCGTCACGTGGGAAATGGGCCCTACAACTAATTAACCTACACTTTACGAGGAATATAATATTAAAATACAATTATTTTTTTCCTCTTTGGTAAGTATTTCTAATACCAAAAAAACTAGCCGCTAATGTGAAATAAATGTCTAAATGTGCATCATATTTTTACTTAACTTCTTAATTTTCTAAAATTTAATATAATTTTTATAAAATATCGTATTTAAAATATCTCTCAAATATATTATATATTTTTGACAAAATATAGTACTAAAACGTTCTAATATAGTATTTATATCCTATTATATTATATAATTTTATTGGAAAATAAAGTAAAAATATTCCAAATTGATGGGGAGTTATTTCAAATTACCCAAAAAACCAGGTGTAATTAAGTTACGTTTCATTCTATTTGGGTAATTGCAATTGCAATCCACTTCTTAAAACCTTTTATTGTCACATTTAGCCCCATCCAAATGTGAAAAATGGATCTACCTCCCTTAAACTAGAAATCATTTTCTAAGTTTGAGACATTCCCAAAATATAATCACCAAGTGTGTACCAAGTGAGCGGAAGAGATATATATATATATATATTTTAATCAAGATATTGATCGTCAATTACAATAATAATTTTTCATATTAAATTATAAATAAAAAAAATAAGATAACTAATCAAAAAATTTTAAAAATTTTCATACCTACAATTAAAATCAGAACTCAATTATTGAATATTTAGTTAAGATGAGTCATTTCCAATCAAGCATATTCTTTTGATTAGAGACAGATAGATATTTATGTTTAATATACAAATATTTTAAAAATAATATTTTATTATATTGTGTTTGATGGTGCAGGAATGTGAGTTTCCTAAATGCAACAATCACTTTAAGATTTGTTTGTGAAAGGGAAGACCATCACAGGCGGGAAGGCCTTAGGATCTGGGTTTCCTTTTGAGCGTGGGTTCTTCCAGCTAGGATAACACCAAGAGTGCAAATGTAGAGTAGATGCAGCTATGGTGACGGGATCAGGAGCTTGGGAAGATCCAGCGAAAATGGAGGAAGAATGCCCAGAAAAAATGTCTGTGTTGTGTATGCAGAGAATGACTTAAGGGATAGTGCATGAGTTCTCCCTATTTATATGTTAGGGGTGAGGGTAGAAGGGTAAATTGACCGTGTGGTCCCAAACCTGTGTTGCCCTAACACGTGGCGGCCCGTGAAGGTATGAGAAGGACGTTTCTGAAAAGGAGGCGGCGTGTCAGATGCGTAGTGCGCACTACCTTTGTGTCAGAAGTCGTTGGCGAGGGTGACGCGGGGGATGGGCCTAAGATTCTCTCTGCCGAGGTTCGGATCCAACGCAGCGGGGCATGGTCATGCACGAGCGTTGGTGACGCTCGAAGAGTGTATGGATGGCCTCCCCACGATAGATGACCCTTGAGCGCCGAAATACCGAGCATCAAGAATGGGCCCTCGCGTGGGTGTTTCCTTGAGAAGGATTCCCCCGAGGGCTGAAATGTGAGCGCCAAGCCTATCGGCCAGGGCCCCTAGTTTGAACAATCGGCCGAGGCCCGATGGCCCAAACTAGTTACTAAGCGGATGAGCTAGGTTAGCCCACGAATCCCTCAAACCGAGCGTATAATCTTCAAGCTCGTTAAAGGTGACACGTGGACGGCTGAGATACGAGCATGTTTCTGAGTCCCATCATTTTGCCCCCCAAATTCTGTAGTATCGCTCGAGCGTACTGTAGAATTTTGCCATGAAGGGCTTTGGATTTTGAATTATCCGAGGGTCGAGTCACTGCTAGAGAAGTGACTGCTTGACTTTCGTAACGGACATAGTCTGACACCGTATTAATTGAAGTCCTGTCCGCATTTAATGCTGAGTGGGAACGTGGGCGCGTGCTCTCCGGGAGACGTGAGGCGGTTACCAAAAGTGGGGGGATTTCCTAGGCGGGAAATGATTGCCATTTGAAATCCTAAGCCCTAATTAATGCAAATCCTCCTCTATAAATAGGGAATTGCAGAGTCTTTGAACCTCTTTCAAGCATTCATCCCTTTCAAGCACATACGCTGCAACAAATCTTCTGCAATTTTTCCAAGTTCCGGCGAGTTCCCGTTCTTCAACTTTCCGGGTAAAATTCCTTAAGCACTCATTCTTCTTTACTAACTTTAGATCCAGGTTGCTAGAGAATAGTATTTCTCTGAGTGGGGATTTCTTCTCCGGTATTAAACCTTTCCCAGAACCCTTCTTCTTCAAAAATCAAAACCCAAACATGGCTGGCCATAACGCCGATGCCTTTGTACGGGAAATAGATGAGATGTCGGTGGGGAGCTCTTCCCCTCAGGGTGACATTCTTACCGCTGTTCCCATGGCTAGAGCGTCCCCCAGTGATGAGGTTCCCATGGCGATTCCAGTGGCCCAGGCTCCAGCCGCTGTCAGAGACGAAGAGGTTGATGATATTTTTGAAGAGATGAACAATGTGATGGAGATGCAGAGACAAGGGGAGAGAGTGTTCCCGGTTTTGAACAGTGCCACGCGACCCCAGGATCACAGGGTTACAGTGGCCATGGAGGCCCCCGAGGGCGAAGCAGGACCATCCGGGCGTCAATTTGAAGCTGGGCCCTCAAGAAGGCGCCAAAGGAGAGGAAGGGAGCCTGCCACTCGTGTGAGGCAAGATAATCGCCATCAGACGGACAGATCTCCGGATGAGATTGAGAGTATTTTGACGCTCGATGATCTGGAGGAGTTGAAGGCAAAAGCTTACTGGGATGAAGCGGTATTTCCCATGCGACTCCCTGAGGAGGGGGAGAGGGCAAATCAACCACCACCGGGAATGATAACGGTCTATTGGGATGCGGTCTTGGCTGGGGGATTAAGATTCCCTATCGCTCACTCCGCCGCTACCATTTATCACCATCTAGCGCTTTGCCCTTCACAAATCCTGCCCAACGGCATAGCCCTAATCAACACCTTCATAATAGCGATGAGAGCTCTAGGCCATGCTCCCTCGATCATCAACTTTGATAGTTTGATACAAGTTGCCCGCTCGCCCCGCTCGTCGCCTACGGACGGGTTTTATTACGCCCAGGCCAAATCAGGCTTTAAAATGATAGACTCCCCGTCCTCCTCCTACGACGAACATTGGAAGGAGAAGTACTTCTTCGTGGGGGCCCCTGGGGGGATCTTTGGGGTTCACCGTCAGTGGATGATTCATGGCGAGCGTCCTCTGGTTAGAGAAAGAACAAGGAATAAAGCTTTTGAGGATTGGGCACAAGGGTTGGCCTTCGAGATGAGGGCTGAGAAAAAATGGATTAAGGCCGAGACCCTGATGAAGAATGAGAGAGTATTGTTCCGTTATGGTTTATCTTGCCCCCCAGACATGATACTCAATCCTCCAGCTGACATCATGGCCCTCGACGGTTAGATTCTAGGAACTAACCGCTCTAACTTTTAGAATAACCTTCTAACTTAGTGTAATTGCCGTATTTCTCGCATATGCAACTCAAGCAACCAACTTCTGATGCTCGTTTCCTCTTTATTTGCAGGTGTTCAAATACTATCGCGAGGTATGAATGCTGAGGCTCTTTCCCGCATGTTGGGTGCTCAAGGACCCGCCGCCGACCCTCAGCCCTCGCCACAACAACAAAACCGTCCTCCCAATGCTCCGAGAGAAAGGGGAACAAGGCGAAGGGCCGGCCGAGGGCGAGACGGCGCTGGTGCAGGGGAGGGAAACGAAGCCATCCCGGGGGGCCCCATTGAGGATTTAACGGTCGACGGCGCTCGTGGGGCTACTCCTCCACCGTTGGCTCAAGAGGGTCCAATAGCCTTGAGTTCGAGCGGGTCCTTCAACCGCTCGGGGGAAGCGGTTCGCATCCATGAAACCCTCCGGGCTGATCGTCAAGGAAAGAGGAAAAGGATGCCGGACTCCCTCCCTATTTCAGGCAAGGGAAAAGAGGTGGTCGTGGGCCACCGTGGTGAGGGCAGCGATACTTCATCTTCTAAGGATGAAGAATTTTGGAAGATTGGTTGCCGGGGTGACACTCGGTTCAAGCGCCAAAGGAAGGACGGTCTCGTCCTACTGAAAAAGAGCGCCTTCTCTGTTAACATGGTCTCCGATATCGTCGGAAAGCTCCAATTTTCTGCCGACCATGACAAATTGAACGAGCATGATGCCGCTCGGGTCGCGGATGACGCCTGCCATGCGCTTCTGACGGTAAATCCTTAGTATCCTCTGAATATTTTCCACTTCCATTGTTCCCTCTTTAACGCTAACCTTTGCTATTGACCTCCCAGGAGGTGATCCCAAGGCTGAAGAATTTGCAGGGTCGAGCGCAAGCCTACTCCAGTCATAAGGCCAAATACAAGAAATTGCTGCGCATCTCCGACCCGGTCCAACTGCAAGAGGATTACAACAACGTCCAGGCCCAACTATCCGCTGCCAACCACGATAAGGACCAACTGAGGGAGAACATGCGGAAGACGGATGAGGCCTACCTCACTCTTGACCAGCGTCATAGAGAGCTGAAGGTGGAGCGGGACCAGCTGAGGGTGCAAAATAGGGAGCTGGGGGAGCAGCTGGCGGAGAGCACTCGCCAAAATGAGGAAACAAACAAGGCCCTCGCTGACTTGCAGGCCAAAGTGCAGGGCTTGGAGGCAAGGGTGTCTTAGGAGGCAGTGAAGAAGTTTGTGCGCTCCAAAGCTTTCGTATTCGCAGCAAACATCCAGTGCTTTGACAACGCTCGACGCTTCTTCCATAAAACGATCGGGCAAATGGTGAAGTTGGGACTGGCTCCTGAAAGCGCTCGATCCGACGCTCGTCTACGCATGGATCTGGATGAGAATTGCGAGCCAATGGTCCAGGATGAGGATCCTACTGAGAATCTGGCGGAGCCCGAGTACCAGGAGTTGGTGGAAACACTCCAAAGGGAGTTTATAGCTGCCAACAGGGTAGATCCCCGAGCCCCTCCTGATAGAAGACGAGGGCACCGTCATGGACATAGTGGATGCCGAGGAACCTGGCGAGGCCCAAACTTCTGACGCTAATGTGTTGGCCCCGGTTCCCCTCGCAACCGCCCCTCCCGAGCCCGATGCTCCAGCCTAGTGAAACTCCTTATATTGATCCCTTTCCTTGTTGGTTTAAATTCCTTGTCATACTTATGAACAATTATTGTCTGTAATTAATCTTCAGATTACTTCCTTGGATGCTTTGGACTTCTCTATGCTCTTTTCCCTCATATATTACAATTCTTCTCTTTCTGCTGGGATGTTTGAATGCGTTGTCCTTTACTTTGGAATGATGAATGATGTTATTTCATTGTGCTCGCCGCTTTCATATCGATATCTGCTGTTTGAGCGTTTGCGATAAGTGTGTATATGCACGAGGGCGTTACCTTTGAGGGTACCCTGGCGTTTATCACAACGCGCCTTCAGTTTAAAGTTTGACAGCATCAGGCAATTTGAGGAGCGTAGATACGGGCGCTAGGGTGTTTTATGCGTACTCCCTGGCCGTACTTCGCAATGAGGCTCGAATTTGAACTTAGGAAACTTTTGGAGATTTGCCTAAGTATTGGCCCAGCGATCGTGCATCCTTGTCTCGGACGCACCGATAAGTTATACGCGCTTTAGAAATCACCAATAGGATTTGCTAAGTGTGGGAGAGGATAGAGCGTAACCATAGGGTTAGCGTCGATACGAGGGACCAATGAAAGAGTTGGCCCAGGATCCAATACTCTATGAGTGGACTTTTACTCAATAAGTTGAGGGTCATTGGGGTTCTTACGAGCACGAGCTGGAGTGGCGAGCACTCAGCTGGCGTAAGTTGAGCATTGTGCTCCCCGTTGTTCGACGCGCTCATTTTTAGGATTTATTCTTACAAATCGCTCAAACTGTTATAGGTGGATGGTTATCAACACCTGGACAGTGTAGCTTTGGAACGATTGAAGTATCGCGTATGCTTTTCGACGTGGAGGATGCTCGACACGGAGTAGGCCTCTTGTCGCTCGAATCATTAGATCAAATAAGAAAGCAAGCAAATAACAAAAACAAAGAATTAAATACTTACTGTTATATAGATGCATTTTTGGAAATGATTACAACACGCTTTCCGTCAAAGGAAAGCACTTCATGCCGCAGACGGGCCATTACAAAGAAATTGAAGTTTACACGTAGAACCTTCTAAGGTTACATGCATTCCATGGCCTAGGGAGACGCTCGCCTTGCAAAGTCTCTAACAAGTAGGTGTTATTTGCTCGTACTTGAATGACTTTGAAGGGGCCTTCCCAATTGGGGTCCAACTTACCTACGTGTTTGGAGACTTCAACTTTTTTTAGGACCAAGTCCCCTAGCTGGAAAGTCCTTTCCTTAACACGTTTATTGTACTGGCGAGCAACAGTTGCTTTGTATTTGTGGATACGTGCCCAAGCAGCATTCCTCTTCTCATCCAGCAAATCTAACTCGAGCGCACGATTGGCCTCGTTGGCGGCAGGCTCGAAATAGGCAACGCGTGCGGATTCTTGAGCAATTTCCGCAGGTATCATGGCCTCGGAGCCGTACACGAGGGAATAAGGGGTTTCCCCCGTTGCCGCTCGCGGAGTAGTACGGTACGCCCACAGAGCTCCCTGAAGTTCTTCAGCCCATTCTCCCTTCTTACTCTCGAGCATCGTTTTCAGATGCTGGAGTATGGTTCGGTTGGTCACTTCAGCTTGACCATTAGCTTGAGGGTGGCCCACGGAAGTGAATCGTTGTTCGATCCCTAGTTCATAGCACCAATCCCGTGTGTCAGCAGCGATAAACTGGGAACCGTTATCCGAGATGAGCACCCTCGGGATGCCGTATCTGCAGATGATATTTTTCCAAATGAAATCCCTCACAACCTTGAACGTTATCTTAGCGACCGCTTCTGCCTCAGCCCACTTAGTGAAATAATCCACAGCAAGTATTACGAACTTCTTTTGCCCGACCGCCATTGGGAGGGGTCCCACAATGTCAATGCCCCACTGATCAAAAGGCCACGAAACATCAATAGGAATCATTTGAGCGGCTGGCAACCGGGGGGTATTAGAGTGAAACTGGCACTTAGGGCATTTCTTAGAGTAGCTAATGGCATCCTGCAACACCGAGGGCCAGTAAAAACCGCTCCTTAAGATTTTCTTCGCCAAGATTCGGCCGCCCGAATGATTCCCACAACTTCCACTGTGCACATGTTCTAAAACCTCCTTGGCCTGCGAGGGTCTCAAGCATCTCAACGGTGGGCCCTAGAAGGATCGCTTGAATAATCGACCCTCGGCATCCAATGAGAAACGAGGGGCCTTGCTCCTGACCCTACGAGCCTCAACTTTGTCGCTCGGACATGTTCCATCCTGGAGGAATCTGACAATCTCGTCGAACCAACAAGGCTCGGAGGGATCAATCATATGTACCTCTTTCGAAGGTTCTCCTCTACTTATCAAGGGCTCTTCAGTCCTAAGAAATGTAACAGCACGCTTGTTAGAGCCTTCTAGGGCCGATGCAAACTTGGAGAGAGCATCAGCACGCTCGTTTTCAGCCCTCGGAACTTGCAAAAGATGGAATTCCTTGAACTTGGCTATCTCCTCCTTGGCGCCCGATAGGTACTGTGCCATGGTGGCTTCTCGAGCCTCATAACTACCATCAATTTGACTCGCGATCAACTGCGAATCAACGTATGCTGTGACACGAGTGGCCCCATTTTGGAGCGCAATCCTGAGCCCTTGGATGAGGGCCTCATACTCAACTTCGTTGTTGGTGACTTGAAACGCCAGTTTGATTGCGTAGTCAACTTCTGCCCCGAGGGGATCCCTGAGGGTCACCCCGGCTCCTCCCCCCTGTGAGGTCGAGGAGCCATCCGTGTGCAAAAGCCATAAACCCTCATCCGCCGATGGTACAGTCTCCAAATTGAAACGTTCTACCAATCAAATCGGCCACCGCCTGAGCCTGTATGGCTGTACGAGGCTCGAAGGAGATATCAAACTGACTGAGTTCAATCGCCCATTTAATTAACCTTCCCGAAACATCCGGCTTAGATAGCACTTGTTTGAGTGGTTGATCTGTAAGCACTGTGATGGAGTGAGCCTGAAAATATGGCCTCAGCCTTCGGGATGCGTTAACGAGCGCAAAGGCAAATTTCTCAATTTCCATGTACCTCTTCTCAGCCCCCTGCAAGGTTTTGCTTAGGTAATACACCGGCCTATGCGTACGCTCGCGGATAGCCACTAAGACAGCGCTCGTGGCCTCCAAGGAAACTGACAGATAGATAAACAAAGTCTCCCCCGGGTTAGGTTTGGTCAGCAGAGGCGCGCTCGAAAGATACTGCTTCATGTCCTGCAGGGCCTTTTCGCAGTCCGCGCTCCAAGTAAAGTTCCGAGCGTTACGCAAAATTTTAAAGAAGGGTAGGTTCCTATCCGCTGAGCGAGAGATGAACCTATTTAATGAAATGATCTTACCCATAAGCACCTGGACCTCTCTCAGATTGCGAGGGGAGGGTATGTCCAGGATTGCTTTAATCTTCTCGGGGTTTGCCTCTATGCCACGTTGACTGACCATGTATCCCAGAAATTTACCGCCTCGAACGCCAAAGGTGCATTTTGATGGGTTCAACTTCATTCCGTAGCGACGAAGGATATCGAAAGTCCGCTTGAGATCTTCCAGATGGGAGCGTTGGAGCTCACTCTTGACTATCATGTCGTCTACATATACCTCCATAGATTTTCCAATTTCGCGCTCGAACATTCTATTGACAAGGCGTTGATAGGTTGCTCCCGCGTTTTTGAGCCCAAATGGCATGACTTTGAAACAGTAAACACCCAAATGCACAATGAACGAAGTTTTGGGGCGATCTTCGGGTGCCATAAAGATTTGATAATATCCCTGAAAGGCGTCCATCATACTCATGAGTTCACACCCGGCTGTAGAATCTACCAACTGATCGATCCTCGGTAGTGGGTAATGGTCTTTGGGGCACGCTTTGTTGAGATCTGTGAAGTCGTTGCACATACGCCACTTATTGGCGCTCTTTGGGACGAGCACCACATTGCAAAGCCATTCTGGGTACAAAATTTCCTCGATGTACTGAGCATCAAGCAATTTATTAACCTCTTCTTCGATAACCCGTTTCCTAAAGCCATGAACGTCCCTCTTCTTCTGTTTTATGGGCTTGAAGGTTGGATCCACGTTCAGTCTGTGGACAATGACGCTCGGATCTATCCCGGTGAGATCAGAAGCTTTCCACGCAAAAACGTCTAGGTTCTCCCGTAGGAAGTCGATCATTAAAACTTGCGAGGGCCCATCCAGGCCCGAGCCAATCTGGGTGGTTTTATCCGGATTCCCAGACTCCAATTCAACGGTCAAAAACTCCTCGGTGGGCTCAATCCGAACCTCCGGCCTCGGCGCCTCTAGCGCTCGTTTCTTCCCAGTGAGCATACCCTTGGGCTCATCACCCTCGTTTTCTGAAGAAGAACCCTCGACGGCCCCCGGTGGCCTATTCTCTGAACGCTGAGCATCTCCAGGGGTCCTTTTTTTATTCTTCTTCCGGTACAGCTTGGCTCTTTTGCGCTCGGGGCCATCTTCGTCTAATTCGGGGAAGTCAACGGACTTTTTAGTAGACCCAGGTTGAATGGACTGCTTGGGCTTGTGGCTTCGAAGCGAAAGTATGTAACATTCCCAAGCTTCTTTGACGTTACACAGAATTTCTCCGGTACCCTCGGGGGTAGGGAACTTGACCTTCTGGTGATAGGTGGAAATTACGGCCTTGAAATCCACGAGGGCTGGGCGCCCAATGATGATATTGTAAGGAAGATTCACCTCAACGATGGTGTAGAGGACGCTCAAAGTTTTTCGCTGTGGGGCGCGACCAAAAGAGGTGGCCAAGCGAATCTGTCCGCGAGGGACGATCTCGGAACCTCCAAACCCTACGAGGGCAGTTCTGAGAGATTCGAGGGGGATGTTTGTTATGTTCATTTGTTGAAACGTTGAGTACGGGAGAAGGTTCACAGAGCTTCCACTATCAAATAAAACCCTCTTTACAGTGTGGTTATGAACGTCTAAACTAACCACCATGGGACAGTCAGAGGTTTTCCCTATCCCATGGGGCGTTACAATATGTTCAAGATCATTCTCAGTAAACCCTATGACATCATCCTCCTTCGAGCGCGACAAGCTGTCCAAGGAGAGCACTGGGCGAGGGAGTGACGTGCTTTGGTTATAGCTCCGGACATGGCGACGGCGAGAAGCATTGGAATCGCCTCCTGAGGGCCCTCCAGCGATCATGTGAATGACCGCAAAGGGCTGATTTTCCATATCCGCCCCTTTCCCTTTGCCGCGTTCGCTTGTCTCAGGGCGCTGGCGACGAGGACTTCGGGAGCGTGAACGGCTTCTTCTCCTCCCGAGCGCTCGTTCCGCGCAATGTTCATCGTACCCCTCTAGTACTTTCACAAACTCTTTGAGGTGCCCCCCAGCAATCAGCCGCTGAATTTCCTTCTCCAGGTGGCGGCATTCATTAGTGTCATGCCCCTTCTGCTTATGGAAAGCGCAGTACTTCCCCGAGCGCTTCTGAGCCTCGGTTTCTCTCAGCTTGGGCGGTCTCTTAAACAGCTTCTGGTCCGCCAGGGAATAAACTTCGGCAATTGGGCGGTTGAGGGGGACACGCTCGAGCCTCCGCGGAGGAGAGGAATGACGGCGAGCGGGTATTGGGCTGCGGCGGTGACTCCGGTTGGGCTCCACTTTGTCCTCGTGGGTTCTGTTGGGGCGAGGGGCATTTGCCATCTTCTGATCCCTCGCTATGTACATATCCTCGAGGGTAAAGAAAGAATCGGCAATCTCCCTAATTTCCATCAACGAGCGCGGCTTCTTCTTGGCCACTTCTTCCACAAACTCCTTGCTGACGTAATGCTTCATGTTGATGGCCCCAAATAGAACGTGCCTCAAAAAGTCCATCGAGGGCTTTTCTACCAACAAAATCTCTTTATTGAACCTCCCCATGAAGGATCTGAGAGTCTCGTTCGGCCCTTGGACCAGGCTATAAAGAGCGGTCGCAGCCGGAGCCGGTGCCTTCAGCGAGTTGAAGTGGCTGACAAAAGCATCCGTCAGGTCATAGTACCCTCGGATTGAGCGCGGGGGGAGCTTTTTGTACCATTCTTGGGCCATTCCGGTGAGGGAGGTGACAAACACCTTGGCCCAGTAGTTGTTCGGGTGGTCATACAGGTGCATTAGGTGCACAAAATGGTCCAGATGCTCGGCAGGATCCGTGGTTCCGTTATATCTGTTGACGGACGAGGGAATTTTACCCTTCCCTGCGCGAGTCATTAGAACCTCCTCGACAAGGGGGGAATCGCCCGCCATGATCCTGTAGTCTCGCTCGTCGGGATCTTCGTAGCTGGCTTCCCTCCTGCACCGAGAAATGGGGCTACGTGGTCGGCGAGCGTCTCTGGACTTGGACCTCTCACCCCCATCGCGGGAAGCGTGAGACCGTGCTCGAGAGAGCTGCTCTACCACGTTCTGGAGCCCTCGAATTTGGTCTTGTACTGCTGCAAGCTGAGGGTCACCGACATTTCTGCGGTTTGCCCTCTCTGTGACCCTCGACTGGACCTCGTCGTTGTTTCCAGCCCCTTCATTTTGAGGGGCACTCTCGTTTCCCGCTTGCTGCTGCCCTTGCTGGACCCTCGGAGCGGCTTCATTTTCTTGAAGCGGGGGAAGGTGAGGTTGCTGGGCCCTTAACGTATTTTGAGCCATCGTTAAGGGATGTGCAGGGAGCCCGCCCAAGGGTGGGGCTATCCGAGCGCCCGCGTATGAAGGGAAATAAGCCATAGTGAAGTGTTCCCAGGCATTCTGAACAACTTGACTCTCGCATTGCGCATACAGCGCCTGAAGTTGTTGCGTAGTGATTTGTGGCATCTCTACCCCCTGTATTTCCCTTGGCATTGATAAGGGGAGGTTCAACGTCCCCACTTGATACGGCTGGACCAAAGGTACCGTCCCAGGCATTACCCCGGGCTGCGTGAGAGTGTATCCTGGCGGCGGCATGGCCATAGGGTATATGCCAAGATGGGAGGCAGGGATATTTGGGGCGAAAGCTGGGGGGGGAGGATTGGAGCCCGATCCTCCCGCTTCATTTCCGGCTGGGGGAGGAGCAGCAGCAGCGGCATCAACGTCTCCGGCAACAAGAGGAGGTGCGCCCCCGGCGAGAGCGGGGCTTCCAACGTTTTCTCCATTGGCGGGAGGAAGACCTCCTCTGTTCCCCAGAGTTCCAGATCTTGTGGCAGTAACCATGATTAAAGACTTTGGTGTCACTTTTCAACTAGCTTTTAAAGGAAGAAACTGGTAATACCGAAGATGGTGGTGATGGTTTCCCACAGACGGCGCCAAAAATGATGGTGCAGGAATGTGAGTTTCCTAAATGCAACAATCACTTTAAGATTTGTTTGTGAAAGGGAAGACCATCACAGGCGGGAAGGCCTCAGGATCTGGGTTTCCTTTTGAGCGTGGGTTCTTCCAGCTAGGATAACACCAAGAGTGCAAATGTAGAGTAGATGCAGCTATGGTGACGGGATCAGGAGCTTGGGAAGATCCAGCGAAAATGGAGGAAGAATGCCCAGAAAAAATGTTTGTGTTGTGTATGCAGAGAATGACTTAAGGGATAGTGCATGAGTTCTCCCTATTTATATGTTAGGGGTGAGGGTAGAAGGGTAAATTGACCGTGTGGTCCCAAACCTGTGTTGCCCTAACACGTGGCGGCCCGTGAAGGTATGAGAAGGACGTTTCTGAAAATGAGGCGGCGTGTCAGATGCGTAGTGCGCACTACCTTTGTGTCAGAAGTCGTTGGCGAGGGTGACGCGGGGGATGGGCCTAAGATTCTCTCTGCCGAGGTTCGGATCCAACGCAGCGGGGCATGGTCATGCACGAGCGTTGGTGACGCTCGAAGAGTGTATGGATGGCCTCCCCACGATAGATGACCCTTGAGCGCCGAAATACCGAGCATCAAGAATGGGCCCTCGTGTGGGTGTTTCCTTGAGAAGGATTCCCCCGAGGGCTGAAATGTGAGCGCCAAGCCTATCGGCCAGGGCCCCTAGTTTGAACAATCGGCCGAGGCCCGATGGCCCAAACTAGTTAGTAAGCGGATGAGCTAGGTTAGCCCACGAATCCCTCAAACCGAGCGTATAATCTTCAAGCTCGTTAAAGGTGACACGTGGACGGCTGAGATACGAGCATGTTTCTGAGTCCCATCAGTGTTCTCTAAGTAAAAATTGAAGGTGTTTACAAATAATTTTATTTTTTTTTTTGTTTTATAATCTATTCCTATGAGTTAAGTAGGAATAGATCACTTAGTGTATAAAATTTTTATATTAATGATAATTATATTTCTAAAAATTAAAATTTAATATATCTAATTAAATTAGTATAGCGTCTTTGAATCCTTAAATTACATTATTCGACAGTGATGTATACAAATAATTGATGGTAAATAAATAGTGGTAAAAAAGTAGAGCGGAAAAGGTCAAAAGGGAAATTCGGTGTTCTGGTACAAGAGTACACGTGTTAGCACATGTACGATCGCTGATACCCTGCGAGAGGGATATTACAGTAGTACATACTACATAGGGAATTGAGAAGATAAAGCTGGCGTAAACGCCGTTAAGAGCTCCGTCATCCGTACCTTAACGGAAGTGGTGGCTGATGTTGACGGGCGGGGTCATTTGGTCAATTTGTCTCCCCTATGTGGGGCACATCTCTCAAACTGAATCTGCTTATCATTCATACCAAACCAATCTCCTCCACGCGCTTACTATTTTCACTTCATTACATGAAAAAAAAATGTTTTCAATTGTTGTAAGAATTATGTTTTTGTTTTAATAATTTTCTAACATAATGGGCCTTTTTTTTCCCCTTTTTGGGACAAAAAATATATACAAATAAAACCAAAATTGTTCATAAATTAATATCACAAATAAAGTTAGTTATCATTATTGTTCCAATATTTAAATTGATAATTTTTAAAAAGAGCAAAGAATTCTATTTCATGAATGAGTTATATAGTCAATCTCATATCAAATAAATTATATAGTGGATTCAAAAGGCGAAATCTTCAACCTCTGGGGTCCATATACCCTGATTCGATAGGATTGTGATAAGGTAAATCACAATAAATTTTGATCTTTTTTTAAATAAGTGGTTCCGATCCTAATGTATATAAAGAGTCCTCATATTAAATAAAATTTTAATACTACCACAATTAAGACTTAAACTTGAGATCTTATACTCAATTAACTTCCTGAATAAACTGTTTGAATCCCTTCGATCATTTAAAGTGTGTGTGTTAAAAAAAAAAAAAAAAAAAAAAAACTTCCTGAATAAACTATACAGTCAATCTCACGTCGAGTAAGATATGGACGATTAACGTGGATTCAAATTCTCAAAATTGTATCTTGAACTATCACATAATCACAATTAATTAAATCTGAAATTCTTTTTCTCAAATAGTTATATCCTAACCCAATCAAAGATTAGCACGGAAAAAGATGGCTCGAGAATTGTGCACAAACTGATCTTTAGTTTACCCAAACACAATTTAATTAATTTAATTTAGTACAAAATGAAATATGATTAGTGGAAATTAAAATAATTACAGCCCAAAATGGATTTGAATTTGAAAGTATTGGGCAGTCCCAGTCGCGATAAGGATAAAAGACACGCAATTCTACCTTGTATGTTTAACCCAAGAACAAAGTTACATTTCAATTAACTAAACAATATTAAAAAAAAACAAGGGCATATTTTGAAGAAATAGTTTGGAATAATTCTTGCACGTTTCAGCACACGAGGATTCTGATGCAAACCTCAGCCCAAAGTGCACAAAAACCTTCCATCTTACATAAACAAAAGCAAGTTTACATCTTACAACGTTGACTTAGTAAACATCTTTCATGAGTTAACCTCAAACTAAAGCAATTTTGAATCTTTTTTTTTATGCGAAATTAGTAGTATATGTACATAGTAGCAGCTTTATCATCACAAGTTTCCAATTCCCAATACTAGGGTTATACAATAAGCGCATTTCTAGGAAAACCTAGACCTAATTCAGCAAATTGAAATTCTATAATATTAATGAGAAATGATAATAAAGATTTATGTATTTAACTAAAGTTCTTATTTTAATTAGGAGCTTTAACTTTGTTAGGTATGTGGTATTACATAATTTATCGATGTTATAATTATTAACATATCCTATATAGAAATATTAAATTATGTACTACTTAATATATTTAAAATTCATGATCCACATTAACCCTTTAGTGCTCGGGGCATGGATGTGGTTGTGTGTCAACCTATCTTTATATGGACTAAATTCTAATCTATCTATCAACTCGACAATTCTCATTTTGTTAATTAGATTTAGCGTGAGTTAAATTAAACACGTACAATTATATATTTATGTTGAATATGATATCCACGTTCTGATGCTCGAAAAAGATATTATTTTTATTAAAATATCTAGTCTATACAGCTATTTATACGAATGATTTCTTACAAACACTGAAACACATTACTTTTTTTCTAACCATATTTAGGAAGAAAGTTAAAGTATGAGACACGGTTAAATTAAAAGAAATAAATAAAGTTACTACTTCGAGGGTGAAGCAGGCAGTTTGGTTGCCAACATATGAAGTGCATACCTTGTTGTTGACAGCCACATCATCATTTCTCCTTTTTGGTGCGGGCCCAGGGTCAGATATGAAAATCCCAAAAGCCGAGGGGGCCATTTGTAATAACAAAAAAATCAGTGGATAAAAATGCAAATTCGGCAACAAAAACTCAGAAACAGAGGCCATCCCGTTTCCCATATGTGAAAAACCAAGCAACCCTTTTAGGCCAATCACCAATGCCCTGATTCTTCTTCGTCACCACCCATTCACCACTTCCTTTAGTTTCTCCAGAAAAAGGAATCCTTAACCCTAGTGAAAGAAAATCTTCACAGAGAGAGAGGAAAACGATGAAAAGAGATCATATGAGTGACTTCTCGAGCAGTGGGAGCTCCAGCTCCTCAGGCAAGGCCAAGATGTGGTCGTGCGAGGCTGAAGACGCCGCCGGCGTCGATGAACTCTTTGCAGTCTTGGGTTACAATGTAAAGCCGTCGGACATGGCGGGGTTGGCGCAGAAGATCGAACAGTTGGAGGAAGTGATGGGTAGTGTTCACCATGAGGGTCTGTCTCAGCTCGCGTCGGAAACCGTTCATTACAATCCCTCGGATCTTTCGTCGTGGCTTGAATCCATGATCTCCGGCCTCAATCCGGTGCCGGAATTTGACTCCCCTTCGGATCCCTTCCTTGAATCCTCGTCCATGACTAGTTTAGACAACAGTAGCAGCGTTAATAGCCGTGCACAGATGGCGGTTGACTTGGATTTCGGGTCGGATCTAATCGCCATACCCGGGAAAGCAGTTTACCCCAGAACCCAGCCACCTCCGCCGCCGCAGCAGCAAGCGAAGAAGCTTAAAACTTCGCCCTATTTGGGGACTGGGATACAGAGTGACCCAGTTTATGCTCCTCGGCCTGTTGAGTCAACTCGGCCTGTTCTGGTTGACTCACAGGAAAACGGAGTCCGACTCGTTCACACACTCATGGCCTGCGCTGAGGCCGTGCAGCAAGAGAACTTCAAATTGGCTGAGGCTCTGGTAAAAAACATCGGATTTCTCGCAGTTTCTCAAGCAGGAGCGATGAGAAAAGTTGCTACATATTTCGCCGAAGCATTAGCTCGAAGAATCTACAGATTATACCCTTCAAATCCACAGGACTCCGCCTTCACTGATTTGTTACAAATGCACTTTTACGAAACATGCCCGTATCTCAAATTTGCGCATTTCACCGCAAATCAAGCGATTCTCGAAGCCTTCGCTGGTAAAACTCGAGTCCACGTGATTGATTTCAGCATGAAACAGGGGATGCAGTGGCCGGCGCTGTTGCAGGCCTTGGCCTTGAGGCCCGGCGGACCACCAAGTTTCCGGCTAACAGGAATCGGCCCTCCGTCGAACGACGACACGGATCATTTACAAGAAGTGGGCTGGAGATTAGCCCAATTAGCGGAAACAATCAACGTGGAGTTTGAATACAGAGGATTCGTCGCGAACTCTTTGGCCGATCTGAATTCATCCATGTTCGACATAAGGGATGGTGAGACGGTGGCCGTTAATTCCATCTTCGAATTGCATCAGCTGCTAGCGCGGCCGGGAGCTGTTGACAAGGTTCTGAAAGTTGTGCGTGAACTGAACCCCGTAATCTTGACTGTTGTTGAGCAGGAAGCGAATCACAACGGGAATGTTTTCTTGGACCGATTCACCGAGTCTTTACACTATTACTCGACCCTTTTCGATTCCCTAGAGAGCTGCGGCGGAGGCGGCGCCGCTGGCGATGCGGTGGTGAGCGATCAGGATAAGGTTATGAGCGAGGTTTACTTGGGGCGGCAGATATGCAATGTGGTGGCGTGTGAGGGCGTGGACCGGGTTGAGCGACACGAGACGTTGGACCAGTGGAGAACCCGGTTCGGGACTGCCGGTTTCCAACCGGTTCACTTGGGTTCGAATGCGTATAAACAAGCAAGTATGCTGCTGGCGTTGTTCGCCGGCGGCGACGGCTACAGGGTGGAGGAGAACGGCGGATGTTTGATGTTGGGGTGGCACACGCGGCCGTTGATCGCGACGTCGGCGTGGAAATTGAGCTAGACTCAGTGAGTTGACTGGGGCTGAGTTGATGGGTTGACTCGGGGTTTTTTTCGGGGGGGTGGCAGAGGGTGATGTGCTGAGCTGTGTGAAGAGTAGGGCCCACCACTTCCATAGTGTTGTCTCTCCAACATTTTTCATTTTCATTTCCTTAGTTGGAAAATGATATTTGTTTCCCTTTTTTTTTTTTTTAATGTTTATTTTTAGATTATTATTATTATTAGTTTTTTGTTTTTTTTTTTCCCCTGAAGTGGAATTTTGTTTGGTGGAATATGTAATTCTGAGGGGTGAATCTGATGTGTATTTTCGTATAGCTTTTGCTTAATAAAGGAGAAACTACTCTTTTTTAAATCTTGATTATGTCTATATATATATATATATATATATAAATTAGAAGTAATGACATTTAGCCCTCAAATTATAAGTGTATTTGGATCGATCTTTTTAAAGTATACTATGTGAAATTAATATGGGTTTAGGACACAGTTATAAATTTTCAGGTTTTATAATGTCAGTTAGAATAACTAAGGAGCGGGGCAGCAAATTTAAACCTTCATTAATGGTTTCACCAAATATTTCTCAAGTTTTGGTCTCTTTAGACATCAACACAATCATTTCGTCTCTCCTTCACATACAACCCCTCGACCACCTTCATTCAATGCAATGAATCCTATCTTTCTATTCAAATACGAATAATCGAATATACGAACACAATAATACGAATATAATATTTAATATTATAAATTTATCATATAACAAATATTTAGTATGGTGTTACACGCTATACATCTATACATGATAATAAAAAAATATATTATTAGTTTTATTAAAGTATTTGTGAATCATGAATATGTAATTAAAAACACTTAAAATACTATGGAATAATAAAATAATATTATTAAACATGGTGTTCGTATATCATCAATTTTGATAGCATAAGCACTAGGGATAGGTGGCCTATTAATTATAGCATTTGAACTCTTTAAACCTCAAAAGGAAGTGATCAAAGGCTATTAAGTTGATAAAGAAGTGGAATAATTTGCAATAGGAAAAATAAATGCAAGAATAAATATAGTTATAAAGCGATAATTAAGGGAATCAAACGTCAAAGGCATGAATAATGTAATTGAATTTAATGTTGGAGCAATTAATAATGTTTATGTGTGTGTGGCTTATGTGGATGAGCTGGAGTGCTTAATAAATGATATAATTAGGACATTAAACAAACTATAATTAATTCCCGTAGCTATCAGCTTATAATGACACCAGCTTCGATCAATTCGATGCAACTTTATAATTTCTTTCTTTCTTTAATTAATGCTTGATGTATGACGTTAATTATTGGTTTTAATTATTTAAGATGTTTTGTGCGTATTAATTAACTAACATTGTTATTGAATAATTAGTAATCATACATGTAACATAGCAGCAGGTCAATTTTTATTAGGCAATCTGGAGATAAATTGTAGCCGGCCTAGCTATGATGGGAATCACAAGGTAAGGCTCTTTAATGGCACTCATTTAGATTGATTTTTGAAGTATTAATTGGGTTGAATTAGGTTAGTTATTTGGATATTTCAATTTAATCGTAACTTCATTTGGTTCATAGATTCTACATTGGAACGGCTGAATTTGGAGAATCGTCGACTTTGTAACAGGTTTACGTAGTATCCGAGCGTAGAAAAATTCAACTCTCTTTAGAAAAACAAAAATATACTTAATATTCACATTGCATATTTCTCATATCATTATTAAGAGAAAATCAGATTATATTAGTACAACATAACTCTAAATAGTTTAATAGTTTTTCATGAAGTTTGGTACTGAATCTTATACAGTCTATGATGCATGAACATTTTTAAAAATATTATTTTATCGTATCGTGTCGTGTTAGACACTTATGTCTGAAACTCTTCAAGTTAAGAATTCAGAAAAAGTCTATATCACCGTATTCGTATCGTGTTATATATATATTATCATATCTGTATCCATCCATGATAGTATATAATATATGTTGCTATATGAAAATTAATTAGGGTTAGCTGAATGTTTGATAGTTAAATGAGAAGAAATTGTGCGGCTACCTATATATATACACATAAAATAATCAACCTGATAAATAATTGATAAGCAATATATTATCAAGGGAAACATCGAAGATGTGACCTGACCTGACCTGCTCAAAATTAATTTTATAATAAGGGTATCAACAATATTCAACATCAGAAAAGTATGGTTGTGGTATATATATTGTTTAGGGCCTACTTTAGGGTTAATCGTATCTTTAATATAATGATCTAAGTCACTATTAATGATTTATATCGAAAATATTTTCATATTAATTACATCAAACCCTAGCTAGCTTTACCCTGCTACAGTCTGCCCATTAATGAGTGCAATAAGAATCACTCTGTTTCATACTATATATATATTATTCTAACAGAATATTCTTTAATTTGTTGAAAATTACTTTCAAACAGATAAAAATATATACGTTAAAAGATTAACCTTCAGCTATCTTGGGAGATTAGTCCTTCACTTAATTGGGTGGGGGAAAATTCTGAGAGATCAAAAAAAAAAAAAAAAAGATTAAGAGAAATTGTGTTATTTTAAAAAATTAACCAGCAATTAACCAGCAAAATTTTTGAAATTGGAGGTGTCTGGAGCAATCTCAAATTTAAAATATCATTAAAACGTGTATATTATATGTATATAATAATTTTTGCCCTTATAAGTTATAAGAAGAAGTCAGTAATTATGATTAATATTAATTGCATTTAGTATTAGCATGAGTGTTTGTCACTTAACTGCAACTTGATTACGAAATTAATAAATCTCGGGAACAATAATTTTGCCGTCCATTGTTAACTTTGATGATTATGTTAGATTGTAAATTTACCTTTACTTAGTGATGCGGTAACTAGTCCAACCAGGGGTACTTTAGTAATAATCGATAACGAAGGGCTCTATTAATCTAATTTGGATCAAGGTTTACAAAGGGGTTCACGAACACTATTACATAACTAGAAATTACAGTAGACGCGAAAAATTACAGAAATAGAAGTAATGAGTGGCTAAAAAAAGTGATAAGTATAAAAATAATTGATTGACCATTACTTTTAACTTTTACAAAATTATTAATTTACTTTAAAATACTTTAAAATATTTTTGAGTATTATAATATAATTTAAATATTATATTTATATAAAAAATATTATTTTTTTATTCAAGATATAAAAATTATTATAATTTTATATAAAATTATTTGTAATTAACTAAATATAGAATTATTCTATATATATCTTTATTTATAAATTTATAAAAATTATAAAAAGTGTTGCAGATTTTTTAGTTATTAGACTTTTTTATTACAAATTTTTGGTTGGCAAAGAAAAAGAAACAAGTAGAAAAAGAAAAAGATGTAATGAACATTTAAACATTTTTTTTTTGAGTGGAATGAATATTTAAACCATAAAGTTGTATTTGTATATAAAAAGTTAATTTAGAAATATTAATGTTTTAATAAGGATATTATTGTCAAAATAGAATTTTAAATAAACTTAAAAAACTGTATAATCTATAAGCAGAATTAAAAAACATCTAGATTCTAGCTTAATTTTGCTTAATTTAAGTAAAATTTGGTTTTCCAGACACTACAAGATTACCGAAATAAGTATTTATTTTAGAATTTGCAAATACTCTCTAAGAAATTAATGTAATAGAGCATTTTTTAACAACAACAACAATAATAATAATAATAATAATAATAATAAAGTGAGTCTTGTTCATCTAAACACTTAAGTAGAGGTCCATTGGGGGAAGCCTCCTCTTTATGTAGCTTTTGAGTTCTAAAGTTCAATCTTGAATGATTAGCTGATTCCCCCAAAGCTTTTGGTATTGATTAAGATGTTTAAAAGAAAGCAAGTATGATAAGTATTATTAGTCTACAAAAGTACAAACTTTTTACAAGTAATAATAATAATAATAATACTTTTCTATAAAGAAAGTCATGCCCACATTCAATTTGTATTAAACTTAATCTGATAAAGTCATTTCTTTCTCCTTTTTTTTTTTTTGATAAAGTCATTTCTAAATCAAGAAATATAATATAACAGATTAAGAAGTAATTAGAATATTAGAATCCATAGTTTCAATTAAAAATTCGCTCTTAATTAAATCGAAGTTAGTATTTGACGACAGTAATGAAAAGATCAAAACAAAGTCATAATTCTTTTCTTTTAAATCTTATATAAGGAATGATTGACTTTAAACAAGATCATTTTAATGTATAAATTCTCGGACATAAAATATCTGATTAAGACATAAAAGTGTAAAAAGGATTTATCTCATATTAGCCCACATATATGGGATTAGTGATTTTTGTGTGCGATGTTGGTAGAATAATATTGAATTGAGGCCATGCAAATTGTTTAATATCAAAAGTGGCCGCCAATGCATTAAAATTCTACGTAGGACCCCTCTTCTTTCAAATATTTGTTGGACGATCACATCATAATCCACTTCGATACTATGTCTCTTCAATTTGTCTATTATTTTTTTTTATTAAATCTCATATATATATATATGTAGGGAAAAGTCCCTAAATCGAAACAAACATGTCGAAATCATCGAGAACACACAAGCGGAAGCGTACCTTGATCCATTGCAATCCGTAATCTACCAGCAATCCAAGGTTGAGGTCTTCTAAGCCTTGATACGCCGTCAATTCTATTCTTTCTGGGATGGGGCAGAAAAGAAGACAAGGAACGTATCTGACTTAGGGACCACAACCCTAATATACAACCAAAAGTAGGACACCTTAATTATGGGCCCATCAATCATAATTAAGTGTCCATGGGTTTCTACACATAATAGACCCATACTTCAACCAATATTTCTATAAGCCCATATAATTAAATAAATCCTAAGTAGATCACTCAATTGGGCTCGTATTATGAGATAGCCTATGTACAATTTAATTAAATATGTGAGACCACTAAATAGAAAATCCAACAATCTCCCACTTGGTCCACATATGGTTCCAAATAATTGTACATAGTTTTAAACCTTAGTGCGCGCAACCTTATGCTATCTCTACTTTCGAAATATTTCCAAACAATCTGGTCCATCAATTATGTTATTATAGGATCAAAGCAGCTTTCGTTACACAATTCGTAACTAAACCGAACAATGGTCACAATATTAACACAATCAATGACATAGATCAAAAGTATGGCATGTAGCATGGAAATTACATGTAATGTGATCTTAGTCATGCCTATTTCCAACTGGTCCTACCTTATGACTCAAAAGAGTCCCAAAGCACTTTCAAACACTTAATGCAAAACCGCAATAGAAAGCCAAAATCCTTATTATCAGAGTATTCAATCAAATAAAACTTTATTTGTCTCATAAAACCTTAGTCTGTACAGAACATAAAACATGTCAATAAGCAAAACAGAAAACACAAACTCACACCACTAAGACATATCATCTAGTTTGATGACACCAATATGAGCCACATGTTCATGAAACACTTTAGGTGGCAACCCCTTAGTGAGTGGATCTGCTAGCATTGAGTTTGTACTTATATGCTCTATTGACACTTGAAGACTCTGAACTCTTTCTTTCACAACCAGATACTTAATATCTATATGTTCAGATTTAGATGAACTCCGGTTGTTCTTTGGATGTAACTCTTCAACCTTATTATCACAATTAATTCTCAATAGCCTTTCAACGCTATTGACAATTTGCAGCCCAGCGATAAAATTTCAGAGTCATATCCCCTGATTCGAACTTTGATAAGTGAGCCTGTAATCCTTAGTCTTTTGTAGATACCTCATGTCCCTACTAGATATCTGCCTAACAACCCCACTATGTACGCTAAATTCGGACGTGTACACACTTGAGCATACATGAGGCTCCCTACTGCAGAAGCATAAGGGAATTTCTCCATCTCTTTCTTCTCTAGGTCCGTCTTAGGACATTGGAACAAGCTAAATTTATCACCTTTTGACACAGGTGTGTCCCCTGGTGCACATTTCTGCATGCCAAAACGGCTCAACACCTTATCGATATAGGCCTTTTGCGATAAGCCAAGTATACCTTTGAAACGATCCCGATGGATCTGTATACCCAGAACATATGAAGCCTCCCCAAGATCTTTCATCTCAAATTTACTTGATAGAAATTTCTTGGTTTCACGCAATAGGCTGATATCGCTGCTTGCTAGTAGAATATCATCTACGTACAATACCAGGATAATAAATTTGCTCCCACTGACCTTGAGATATATGCATTGGTCAACAGTGTTTTCCTTAAAACCAAAAGAGGAAATCACCTTATCAAATTTCCGGTACCACTGACGGGATGCCTGCTTTAGACCATAAATGGACTTCTTTAGTTTACATACTAGGTGCTTTGAATCTTTGGACTCAAAGCTCTCCGGTTGCACCATGTATATAGTTTCTTCAATGTCTCCATTGAGAAACGCTGTCTTTACGTCCATTTGATGGAGCTCTAAATCATAATGAGCTACAAGTGCCATAATGATTCTAAAAGAGTCTTTCGTTGAAACTGGAGAGAAAGTCTCTTTAAAATCAATGCCTTCCCTTTGAGTGAAGCCCTTGGCAACAAGACGTGCTTTATATCTTTCGATGTTACCATTTGAATCCCGTTTGGTTTTAAAAATCCATTTACAACCAATTGGTTTTACTCCTTGTGGTAACTCGACAAGATCCCAAACGTCATTGTCCATCATAGATTTCATCTCTTCATTCATGGCTTTGATCCATTCATTAGAGTTTGAACATAACTTTACTTGATTGAAAGATGTAGGATCATCTTGCAATCCCATATCAAATTCATGTTCATGGAGGTAAACGACATAGTCATCTGAAATCGCTTTCCTCTTTTCTCTAGTGGACCTCCGTATAGGCACTTCATTTTGAGGTTGTTGTGGTGCATCATCCTGAATAGATGATGGTTCTGGATCTAATTCAGTGGGTCCTAACTCATTATTTTGAGTTAATGATGGACCCGTAACTGATTCAGTAGGAATCCCAAATGTGATTGTGTTTTCTGAATTTACTTGATTCGCAGGCTGAGGAGTGATAGGAATATTTATCCAATCATTCTCAGCTGCAACTATAGTGGGAATGTTAACACATTCCTCGTCAAACACAATCTTTCCAATTTGATCCCTCCCACTGTAATCAACATCCTCAATGAATTTGGCATTTCCCGTTTCGAAAAAGGACTTGTTTGAGGGGTCATAAAACTTAAATCCCCTCGACCTTTCCGAGTAACCTACAAAGTAGCAGCTAATTGTTCTTGAATCCAATTTCCTTTCGTTAGGCTTATAGGGCCTAGCTTCAGCTGGACATCCCCAGACATGCAAGTGCCTAATGCTAGGCTTCTTGTCTGTCCACAACTCATACGGGGTTTTGTCTACTACTTTGCTTGGAACTCGATTTAAAATATAAACTGCAGTCTTTAGTGCTTCGCCCCAAAGTGATTCTGGTAATGAAGAATGATTAATCATACTTCTCACCATATCCTTAAGAGTTCGGTTTCGTCTCTCAGAAACACCATTTTGGTTTGGACTCCCCGGCATGGTGTACTGAGGTACAATCCCGCACTCACTTAAGTATTTGGCGAAGGGTCCTGGACGTTGTTCACCGGATCCGTCATATCTGCCATAATATTCTCCACCACGGTCAGATCTGACAGCTTTAATTTTCTTGCCTAGTTGATTCTCAACTTCGGCTTTGAAAGCCTTAAACACGTCCAAAGACTGTGACTTCTCATGAATTAGGTACAAATATCCATAACGAGAGTAATCATCAATAAAGTTGATAAAGTATCGTTGTCCATTCCAAGAAGCTGTAGGGAATGGACCACAAATGTCTGTATGTATCAACTCTAAAGGTTATTTACTCCTATTGGCACCTAATTTCCTCATATTTGTTTGTTTTCCCTTTATACATTCTATACAGATTTTAAAGTCTGTAAAATCAAGGGAATCAAGAATTCCTTGTGATATAAGCCTCTGTATTATCTTTTCAGAGATATGTCCTAAACGCTTATGCCACAACATTGATGAATTCTCATTTATTAACTTACGTTTAGTACCAAAGTTACTTGAATGCAGATTTTCAATATCAGTTGAAGCCTTAGTGTTCAATTTATACAAATTATCAATTAGAGTGCCAGTACCAATAACATTTGAATTTAAAGAAAAAACATAACTTCCATTCCCAAATGAACAGGAATATCCAGATTTGTCCAAACAAGAAATAGAAATCAAGTTCCGTCTAAATGACGGTACAACGAAAGTTTCTTCCAAATTCAAATAAAAAACCAGTATCTAAATGAATTCTAAAAACACCAATAGCTTCTACTAAAACTTTATTGCCATTCCCCACATAGATGTATCTTTCAGCATCAGTTGGTACTCGGCACCTTAGGCAATCCTGCATTGTGACACTTATGTGAGTAGTTGCACCCGTATCTATCCACCAAGTGTCACTAGGTACTAAAGCCAAATTAACTTCTGAACAAACAAAGTTGAGAAGTCTACCTTTCTTCTCACGCCAGGCGGCGTATTTGGGACAATCCTTCTTTATGTGATCAGGTTTCTTGCAAAAGTAACAGGAAATAACCGAATTCTGTTTGTTTTGCACCTTAGGTTGGGTTGTCCCAAATTCTGCAGTTTCCTTATCCTTATTCCTTTTCCTCTTATTGGTGGTAGCCCTAGCCTTAGAAGTCATAGTCAAATGAGCACTTTCAGTCCTATCTTGTTTCAGTCTCTCCTCTTCTTGCACACATTGAGCTATGAGCTCATTTAGAGTCCATTTCTCCTTTTGAGTATTATAGGAGATTTTAAATGGATTAAATTGTGCAGGAAGTGAGATCAAGACCAAGTGCACAAGTATGTCATCCGACACCTCAAGCTTTAAGCCCTTAAGTCTTGTCACAAGATTAGACATCTCCATGATGTACTCCCTTATGTTTCCCTTACCTTTATACCGCATAGAAACCAGCTTACTAAGAGTAGTGCTGGTCTCAACCTTTTCATTAGTTTTGAATCGGTTTGCTATTTGGTCAAGGAAACTTTTGGCATTTTCTTCATCAGGAATACCACCCCTTATGGCTTCCGGAATTGAGCGCCTAATGATCATCAAACTCATGCGATTTGATCGCTCCCACTTCTCGTATGCGGATCTCTGTACAGCGGTGCTAGTATCAGTGAGATCCGCAGGGCGATCAAACCTTAATGCATAATCGAGATCCGCACAACCAAGCATAATCATAACATGCTCCTTCCATTGTTTGAAATTAGAACCATTGAGTTTAGGGATGTTGTTCAAGTTGGCAGATATGGAAGACACTATAAAAGAAAATAATATGCTCACAATTAATTAAACATTGAAACATGCATATACAAAGATAAAGCCAAATATCAAAATATATATGCACTGGTGGGCCCATCTCAAGATACCTAGCACAACATTATTATTTAGTCTTTGGACAGAAATAACAATTTGTAAGTGGTACTCTCAAACACAGTCAAGAATATTGATATAAAAAACGGCCTCACAATATGCCTTTCTTTGGACCGACACATTGTAAGTATGTTAACACCAAATAGATCACATATTCATGACTATCATTATCTGGCCAAAACAATCTTCCTTTGGGCCGATTATTTCGCATAGATAACAAGAATAACTTAATTAACGAAAATTAATTAAATCTTACCTAATAGAGGTTACTTTGGTAACATATTAGTTCAATCTAATTAATTTTTTTTTTCTTAATTACCGAAGCGTAATTGCAATTCGTTACTGCACACTTATCGGAGTGACCCCCAAACTTGCTGTCACATGAATCAATATATATACAGCTATGCAATCTTTACGAATTTCAAAATTCAAGTTTCTCTAGACATACACATTTCTATGTAAATGATTAAAGATCATGTAAAACAGAATATGAAATTCTCTTTTGCAATATTCATATTTCAACTAAATAACAAAAGCAATATGAATCTGCATAATATCAACTCATAATTTCATAATTACATTTCACATGCATACTGCTAGCTTTTAAGGCTGTCCGTCATGAATTGCATTCAATCCTCAATTAAAACAATTACCAAAGTGAACGGAAACACTAAACTCCCAGTCATATAGAGCAGCATATGTAAAGTGATATATTAATTATAATGCCATGTACATGTACCAGTACAGTATGCCTTAATCCAAATTCCAATCATGATGTTGGCCATAAATTACACACAATGGAGTTTCTCGTAGATCAAGGAATTGCATATACACAGTAACATAAGGCATGGCCTTGATCCATATACGTGGAACAAGATTAGGCATTTCATAGCAATTAGAATTTTGCAAACTTCTGCAACTACTAAAGTTGCTCAGCCGATTAACACATAGAGACGATATAGCACAATTGAAAATCAATTCACAGTCTAACAACACATTCAAAGATTCAGCATGACATCGTCTCGGGAATTAAAACATGAACAATAAAATCAGCCGAACCACCATATTGAGAGATAAATCTCGATTAATTGAATTACCACATTCAATTTTCGATCTATTTGTTATCAATCGAAAATAAATCTCAATCCTTCGACATGAGAGTGGCTCTGATACCACTTGTAGGGAAAAGTCCCTAAACCGAAACAAACATGTCGAAATCATCGAGAACACACAAGCGGAAGCGTACCTTGATCCATTGCAATCCGTAATCGACCAGCAATCCAAGGTTGAGGTCTTCTAAGCCTTGATACGCCGTCAATTCTATTCTTTCTGGGATGGGGCAGAAAAGAAGACAAGGAACGTATCTGACTTAGGGACCACAACCCTAATATACAACCAAAAGTAGGGCACCTTAATTATGGACCCATCAATCATAATTAAGTGTCCATGGGTTTCTACACATAATAGACCCATACTTCAACCAATATTTCTATAAGCCCATATAATTAAATAAATCCTAAGTAGATCACTCAATTGGGCTCGTATTATGAGATAGCCTATGTAGCACCCTAGACCCCAAGGCGCCACATCCCCCGCACTGTAGCCTCAATCCACGTATGAAATGGACAGTTCATACATAAACTAAGACCACAGCGAACGGGTGACAACAAAACGACGCTCTAGGCGGGACACTCTCCCCAATATAATTAACAAACATGAATATAAAAGCGGAAGCAAGAAAGTCATTTATATATAAATAGGTACCATATTTACTCATAGATACATATAGGTACCATCACTGATCAATACATTAGGGTCTATCAATAATATACATCATTAAGTATTCAAAATGTACTAATCCTGAACATAACATGATATCTAGCAAAAGTATGTACATGAAAGGTACAACACTAGACCCGTGATAAATGCAGGACTCGACCAACTCCCGCCTAGCACAACCACGCTCAAAAGGTACCTGAAAAGTGAAGTATCAGTCTACCGAAGACTGAGTGAGGGGCAATAAATATATATAACACACGCCACATGCAAGTTGTAGCCTCGGGTAAAGACTTTTAGAAGACAATGATTATATAGTTCAAGAAATCTCATCCTTGGCCCGAGGTTACAGCTATCCATTTTAAACACGTTTCATTAATCATTCTTGTCAATATCATGAACATGTGGCCCCGGCGAGTAAGGGCAATCTCCAACCGAACTCCCAATCGTGAACAATACGTGAACATGCTTGCTTGCTTGATAAATAAGTGATCATGCAATTCATTAAGTGCTCACATAGACAATTTCATTCTTGAAAACATGCAATAACCCGAGGATAACCCGACATTCCGGATTAATCCCCAGTCTCCTTCTTCCTCCGGGTGATAGCGAGTTTGCAAGGCTCGACTATCCACGACATGGTGTGTGTAGAGGACATGACCCTCTAGACACGGAACTCCTTCCACCACTAATCTCCTAGTGGCTTCGGGGTTGATCCCAACAATGTGAGGATAATTCAGGAGTTACCCGTCAGCCCTTGCTTTCCCGGTTGGCTCAAGAATTACCCTCGGGCCCACGTGCAATCATGTACTCGCCAACATGCATTGAAAATCATTACAATCGATACATTCTTGCTTGAAATGTTTATTACTTTGAAAACGGTTATAACTATAATAGGTTTTGGCCGAAAACTAGCACGTACGGGTGGTAGGGTTAATTTTACCAAAACAAAACCTCACCTTTCTTGCAAAATAAAATAAAGTAGCGTTCTAAGGAGCCTGCTCCTCGTCCACGCCCTCGTGACCTGTGCAAATACAATGCATAACCATGAGACATGCACTAAAATGGCCAAAATAGGACGAACGGCGAAAACGTGTCGAGACGACCTCGAAAATGCAATGTGGTATTATAACTTTTGGTTTCACATCATATTAGCACGTATTATAGCAATTCGGGGTCAAAGAAGTCGTTAAATCGAGGGGTCATTTTCGTAATTTTATGCAGTGAATTTTACACTGTCAGCCCCTTGGGAACGGCCGTTCCAGGTTTCCTTTGAAACTGGGAACGGTCGTTCCCGTTGCCCGGAAAACGCACCAACGTTTTCAATTTTAAAAACGCGCCTCTGCTGGGAACGGCCCTTCCGGCCCTTAGGCCAAAATGGGAACGGCCGTTCCCATAGTCGGCCGCGCATATTTTGAAAAACAAAGGGGAACGCCCGTTCCCACCAAGCCTTGAGGCTGGGAACGGTCGTTCCCTGCTTCTGCAACTGAAAAACAGAGCAGAAACAGGGGAAGCTCTCGGGAAGAAAACACCAAAGCAACCAAAAGCCAATTTTGCTCCCCAAATGCTATAATTTATGGAAATATGATGCATACACATTCAATACATGATAATATAATACTTAGACACCTAAAACATGCTATATCAACAAGATGTCATGCTTTCAAGTTCATGATCAAGCTTGATCATTCAAGCCATATATTCCATTTTTCAAGCTCAAATTCATGCAATAATTCATGAAATAATCCTTCAATCATGTTTTGCACAACTAAGAACACATCTAGCATATATCATTCAAACCCTAGCTCATTCAAATATGATCAAATCATCCAATCATGCTCAACCAACCTTGAAAATGGAAAGAAATGAAGAAGTATGATGATGATGATGATGATCACTCAATTTCTTGTCACACTTCTTGAAATCTTGATGATTGATAGCAATTTATCTTCTTCCCTTCTCTTCCAATGAATACCGAGAGAGATGGATATGTTTGGCAAATATTTTGGTTGAAAAATGATCAAGAATGTGGGAGAAGAGATGATATCGATACATTCCCTTCTTGGTTTGAGTGAATTATGCCAAATTGCTAATCAATCCTTGAAGTCTTTAAGTTATACAATAAAGTATGTCATGATTTAAAATTATGCTCAATTTGGTCCTTAGAAATCATGCAATTAAGTCCCCAAATTTTTAGAAAATATTTAACTAGGGACAATTTGGTAATTCTATCACTCTCGGTAATTGATTTCATGCAATAAACATTTTCGTGTCATGAAATAATATTTTAGATGATATGAATTTAAAGAATTAATATAAATAATGTTTCATGAATTTTATAAAATATGAATGCCACGTAAGCATATTATGAAATTAAAAGAAATAAAATAAAACCTACGCTCAAAACACACACGTGGCGTGCTTACCTGTTCATCCGGAAACCGGGGCGTTACAACTCTCCCCCCCTTAGAAGAATCTGGTCCCCAGATTCTCTAGTCTTGCTCGAACAATTCCGGGTGGAACCGTTTCATTTTATCTTCCGTTTCCCACGTGGCTTCCTCGGTCTTGTCACTTCTCCACAACACCTTAACCATGGGAATTCTCCGGTTTCTCAATTCCTGAAATTTCCGATCCATAATCTTAACCGGCCTCTGAACAAACATCAAATTCGGTTCCAATTCAACTTCTTCCACGGGGAGAATCGTGGTCTCATCGGGGTAACATTTCCTTAGTTGTGAAACATGAAACACGTTGTGAATCCCCGTAAGACTCGGTGGTAGGTCCAATCGATAGGCTACTTCGCCTATTCTTTCCAGGATCTCGAACGGACCTAAGTAGCGAGGATTAAGCTTTCCTCCTTTCCCGATCCGGGTGAAACCTTTCCTTGGTGACACCTTTAAGAATACCCGGTCACCCACTTCGAACTCTAGATCCCTTCGGCGCTTATCTGCATAGCTCTTCTGCCTATCCTGCGCGGCTTTCATCCGTTGTTGAATCACTTGAACTTTCTCAATCATAGCTTGAACAACTTTGGAAGGCCTTTCGAATCTTTCCCCTCTCTTTACTCCTTCCTGTTTCGACCATTTCCATTCTTCTAGATCGAAAAACAACGGAGATCGGCACTTTCTTCCATAAAGTAACTCGTAAGGAGCCATCCCTATCGAAGCCTGAAAACCGTTATTATAAGCAAACTCGATCAAGGGAAGCTGTTCTGACCACGAGTTCTGAAAATCCAACGCGCAAGCCCGAAGAAGATCTTCCAAATACCTGATTAACCTTTCAGTCTGGCCGTCTGTCTGAGGGTGAAATGCTGTACTGAACTTAAGTTTCGTTCCCAAGACAGCCTGTAATTCCTGCCACAACTTAGAAGTGAACCTCGGGTCTCGATCCGATACTATACTCACCGGAATACCATGAAGTCGAATAATCTCTCTGTTATAGATCTCGGCCAACTTCGGAATCTTATAGGACATCCGGACCGGTAGAAAGTGAGCAGACTTCGTAAATCTATCCACGATCACCCAAATTCCATCAAACCCGCCTTTAACCTTCGGTAGTCCGGAAACAAAGTCCATCGTTACTTGTTCCCATTTCCACTCGGGAATAGGTAACGGTTGTAGAAGTCCCGCGGGTTTTTGGTGCTCAGCTTTCACCTTCTGGCAAGTCAGACAATGTTTCACATACTCTGCTACGTCTCTCTTCAACCCGTTCCACCAATAATATTGTTTCAAATCCTTATACATCTTGTTCCCTCCTGGGTGGATCGAGTAGGCTGACTTGTGAGCTTCCTCGAGTAGGACCCGTCTCAATTCTTCAGGTACTACTACTCTGTTCTTAAACCGAAGCAACCCGGTCTCATCAAACCCAAACGGATTCTCCGGGTCATCCTTAGCTTTACTTGCAAGTTTCTGTACTTCCGGATCCCTATTCTGAGCCTCAAACAACTGATTCTTCAATTCCGGTTGAACTGTGATATTGGAAACCCGAGCCCGTAACACAATCGGAGCAACTTCCTTACTTTCCTTTATTTCCAAATTCGATACACTCGCCTTCCTGCTAAGTGCATCGGCGACCACATTGGCTTTCCCAGGATGGTATTTAATTGTACAATCATAATCTTCTAACTTTTCCATCCAACGCCGTTGCCTCATATTCAAATCCTTCTGTGTGAATAAATACTGGAGGCTCTTGTGGTCGGTAAAGATCTCAAAGGAAGTCCCGTATAGATAATGTCTCCATTTCCCGAGCGCAAAGGTCACGGCTGCAAGCTCTAGGTCGTGTGTCGGATAATTCCTTTCATATTCCTTTAGCTTACGGGAAGCATAGGCGATCACTTTTCCTTTCTGAGTCAAAACACAACCTAGGCCTTCTTTAGAAGCATCTGTATACACGGCATACTCTTCTGAACCCTCGGGAAGCGTTAATACTGGAGCTGAGACTAGCTTCTCTTTCAAGAAGTTGAAACTTTGATCACACTTCTCATCCCAGACAAACTTAACATCCTTCTTAGTCAACCGGGTTAACGGTGCCGCAATCTTGGAGAAGTCCTGAACGAATCTCCTATAATAACCGGCCAATCCCAAGAAGCTTCTAATCTCTGAGGCGTTCTTTGGTTTCTCCCACTTAAGCACGGCCTCAATTTTCGAGGGATCGACTTCCAACCCTTTTCCTGAAATCACGTGTCCCAAGAAGGAAACCCGATCGATCCAAAATTCACACTTGCTAAACTTAGCAAACAACTGATGCTCTTTTAGTGTCTGAAGAACGAGCTTGAGATGTCTTGCATGCTCCTCGGCTGATTTCGAGAAAACCAGAATGTCGTCAATGAAAATTACCACGAACTTGTCGAGGAAAGGCCTGAATATCCGGTGCATCATATCCATGAAAGCTGCAGGGGCATTAGTCAAACCAAAAGGCATAACCACGAACTCATAATGCCCGTACCGAGTATTGAATCCTGTCTTTGGAATGTCCTCTGCTCGGATCCGTAGCTGATAGTATCCTTGCCTTAAATCCAATTTCGAATACACCTTAGAGCCCTGGAGTATATCGAACAACTCCTCGATATGTAGGAGGGGATACTTGTTCTTGATAGTCATCCTGTTCAACTCTCTGTAATCGATGCACATTCTCAAAGTCCCGTCCTTTTTCTTAACAAACAACACCGGTGCTCCCCACGGCGAAGAACTTGGCCGAATGTACCCAACTTCCAATAAAGCCTCAAGCTGAACTTTTAGTTCCTTCAACTCGGCTGGAGCCATCCGGTAAGGAGTCTTAGAATACGGCTCGGCATTCGAGAAAAGATCAATCACGAACTCAATCTCCCGCTCAGGAGGCAATGAATCCAGCTTCTCTGGAAATACCTCGGGAAATTCCTTTACCACTTCCGTGTCCTCCAATTTCACCTGATCTTTAGGCTTGTTCAGAATGTAAGCAATGAATCCTGTAGCCCCGTCTCTGACTAATCTCTGAGCCTCTGAAAATGAAAGTAAGGGTACAGTCTTCGAAGTACTGCCCGTAACAACCTCTGAACCCAACTGAACCTTCTTAGCCCGGCAATCCACTGTAGCACAATGCCTGTATAACCACTCCATCCCCAGAATAGCCCCGTATCTCTCCATTGGCATCACAATAAAGTCTGTCAGAAATTCCCTGCCTTCAATCACAACTGGAACATCCCTGTAGACCTGATCCGTCTCTCGCCTACTACCGAAAGGAGTACTAACTATATAGCGCACAGAAGTACACATAGCAGGCAAAGACAAGGTAATAGCAATAGAATGCGCAAGAAAGGAGTGTGTAGCTCCTGGATCAAATAATGTATGGATGTTCGTGCCATGGATGCAAATAATACCTTCAACTACTGCAGCGGGGTCAATATCAGCCTCCTGCTCCTCTCCAGCAAGTGCATAAGCTCGGGCCCTCACCAGTGGCCTCGGTCCTGCAGGTGGTGGATCCTGACGATCCGGACAACCATCAACCAGGTGCTCGTTACTCCCGCAAATCAAACACAGACCCAACCGACGCCTACAGTTATCATAGGTGTGCGTAGGATGTCCACACCATGTACATCTCGGTCTCTGAGGTGGCTGGGGTGGTGCTGGAGCTCTCGGGCCTCTCAGTAACGGTCCTGCACTCTTCTGTGATGATCCTGCAGTCTTAAATTTCTTCCCAGAGTCCCTCTGTGCTGGAGGTGTAGAGTAAACCATTGGCCTCTTTCCTGAACTCGAACCCTGGCCTGCTCTCGAGCCTGAAGCCTGTCCTGCTCGCTGAGTAGCCCTCCTAGCACTATCAGAATCCTCAACCTTCAGGGCCTTTGCGGTAGCCTTTGCCCAGGTACTGGTATTAGTCGCTTTCAGTGCATCCTGGATATCCGGTCTCAACCCCTGAACAAACTGCATCGCCTTGTGAAAGTCATCGTTCGCTATGTTGGGTGCATAGCGAGAAAGCCTCTCGAACTCGGCGATGTACTGGCCCACAGACCTGCCTCCCTGCTTTAACTCTGTAAACTCCCTCAATCGGCGGGTACGGGAAGCTGGAGGAATATACTTGTTTCTGAACTCCCGTACAAATACCTCCCAGGTAATCTCTGTCCCTGCGGCCTCTAGAACGATCTCTGTACTCTCCCACCAGGAGTAGGCCTCGCCCTGAATAAGAGTGAGTGTACAACGGGCCTTCTCCTGACTGTCACAGGGAATAAGCTGCCATATTCTCTCGATCTCCTTCAACCACATCTCTGCCTGTATGTCGTCTCCCTTATAGAACTTCGGGGGACGCTGATTCTGGAACTCTCGCAAAATAGCAGAAATGGGATTCTCTGGAGGTGCTACCTGCGCTGGTGGTGGTGGTGGAGGTACCCGTTCCTGTAACCTCTGATCAATAAGCCCCACTACTGCATTCATAAAATCCTGGGGCTGTGCCTGAACAGGTGGAGGAGGTGGTGATCTCTCGCGGCGATGATGTCGGCGATGATGATGCCTGTGCCTCGAGGATCGGTCACTGGAATGTCTATCAGGCTCCATCCTGAAATTAGATCACTAAACATGCGTGGTTCGGTCAATATATGCAAATGGGTGCATACAATTTCCATAATATCAAGTAACACATATTCAAGAAAGATCAAGTAGTACAATTAATGCGAATAAGGGAGTAAATCAAGTGAATCAGCCCAATGCAGACTCCCAAATACCACATAATCCTATGCCGTGCGACCTAGACTGACTCGACACGACTCGAGAACCTCGGTTTTGCAACCGGGCTCTGATACCACCTGTAGATGTAGCACCCTAGACCCCAAGGCGCCACATCCCCCGCACTGTAGCCTCAATCCACGTATGAAATGGACAGTTCATACATAAACTAAGACCACAGCGAACGGGTGACAACAAAACGACGCTCTAGGCGGGACACTCTCCCCAATATAATTAACAAACATGAATATAAAAGCGGAAGCAAGAAAGTCATTTATATATAAATAGGTACCATATTTACTCATAGATACATATAGGTACCATCACTGATCAATACATTAGGGTCTATCAATAATATACATCATTAAGTATTCAAAATGTACTAATCCTGAACATAACATGATATCTAGCAAAAGTATGTACATGAAAGGTACAACACTAGACCCGTGATAAATGCAGGACTCGACCAACTCCCGCCTAGCACAACCACGCTCAAAAGGTACCTGAAAAGTGAAGTATCAGTCTACCGAAGACTGAGTGAGGGGCAATAAATATATATAACACACGCCACATGCAAGTTGTAGCCTCGGGTAAAGACTTTTAGAAGACAATGATTATATAGTTCAAGAAATCTCATCCTTGGCCCGAGGTTACAGCTATCCATTTTAAACACGTTTCATTAATCATTCTTGTCAATATCATGAACATGTGGCCCCGGCGAGTAAGGGCAATCTCCAACCGAACTCCCAATCGTGAACAATACGTGAACATGCTTGCTTGCTTGATAAATAAGTGATCATGCAATTCATTAAGTGCTCACATAGACAATTTCATTCTTGAAAACATGCAATAACCCGAGGATAACCCGACATTCCGGATTAATCCCCAGTCTCCTTCTTCCTCCGGGTGATAGCGAGTTTGCAAGGCTCGACTATCCACGACATGGTGTGTGTAGAGGACATGACCCTCTAGACACGGAACTCCTTCCACCACTAATCTCCTAGTGGCTTCGGGGTTGATCCCAACAATGTGAGGATAATTCAGGAGTTACCCGTCAGCCCTTGCTTTCCCGGTTGGCTCAAGAATTACCCTCGGGCCCACGTGCAATCATGTACTCGCCAACATGCATTGAAAATCATTACAATCGATACATTCTTGCTTGAAATGTTTATTACTTTGAAAACGGTTATAACTATAATAGGTTTTGGCCGAAAACTAGCACGTACGGGTGGTAGGGTTAATTTTACCAAAACAAAACCTCACCTTTCTTGCAAAATAAAATAAAGTAGCGTTCTAAGGAGCCTGCTCCTCGTCCACGCCCTCGTGACCTGTGCAAATACAATGCATAACCATGAGACATGCACTAAAATGGCCAAAATAGGACGAACGGCGAAAACGTGTCGAGACGACCTCGAAAATGCAATGTGGTATTATAACTTTTGGTTTCACATCATATTAGCACGTATTATAGCAATTCGGGGTCAAAGAAGTCGTTAAATCGAGGGGTCATTTTCGTAATTTTATGCAGTGAATTTTACACTGTCAGCCCCTTGGGAACGGCCGTTCCAGGTTTCCTTTGAAACTGGGAACGGTCGTTCCCGTTGCCCGGAAAACGCACCAACGTTTTCAATTTTAAAAACGCGCCTCTGCTGGGAACGGCCCTTCCGGCCCTTAGGCCAAAATGGGAACGGCCGTTCCCATAGTCGGCCGCGCATATTTTGAAAAACAAAGGGGAACGCCCGTTCCCACCAAGCCTTGAGGCTGGGAACGGTCGTTCCCTGCTTCTGCAACTGAAAAACAGAGCAGAAACAGGGGAAGCTCTCGGGAAGAAAACACCAAAGCAACCAAAAGCCAATTTTGCTCCCCAAATGCTATAATTTATGGAAATATGATGCATACACATTCAATACATGATAATATAATACTTAGACACCTAAAACATGCTATATCAACAAGATGTCATGCTTTCAAGTTCATGATCAAGCTTGATCATTCAAGCCATATATTCCATTTTTCAAGCTCAAATTCATGCAATAATTCATGAAATAATCCTTCAATCATGTTTTGCACAACTAAGAACACATCTAGCATATATCATTCAAACCCTAGCTCATTCAAATATGATCAAATCATCCAATCATGCTCAACCAACCTTGAAAATGGAAAGAAATGAAGAAGTATGATGATGATGATGATGATCACTCAATTTCTTGTCACACTTCTTGAAATCTTGATGATTGATAGCAATTTATCTTCTTCCCTTCTCTTCCAATGAATACCGAGAGAGATGGATATGTTTGGCAAATATTTTGGTTGAAAAATGATCAAGAATGTGGGAGAAGAGATGATATCGATACATTCCCTTCTTGGTTTGAGTGAATTATGCCAAATTGCTAATCAATCCTTGAAGTCTTTAAGTTATACAATAAAGTATGTCATGATTTAAAATTATGCTCAATTTGGTCCTTAGAAATCATGCAATTAAGTCCCCAAATTTTTAGAAAATATTTAACTAGGGACAATTTGGTAATTCTATCACTCTCGGTAATTGATTTCATGCAATAAACATTTTCGTGTCATGAAATAATATTTTAGATGATATGAATTTAAAGAATTAATATAAATAATGTTTCATGAATTTTATAAAATATGAATGCCACGTAAGCATATTATGAAATTAAAAGAAATAAAATAAAACCTACGCTCAAAACACACACGTGGCGTGCTTACCTGTTCATCCGGAAACCGGGGCGTTACAGCCTATGTACAATTTAATTAAATATGTGAGACCACTAAATAGAAAATCCAACAATATTCATTAATTTTTTTAGGATTTGTTAGAAATTAAGTCCATCACATAGTCTTAGACAAATTGAGAAAAACGTGTAATTTGATTTTTCATTGATCATTACAAAAATTCTATGTCAAAAATTGATTCGATCCCGACGTTGATTATGAAAAGGGTATAAAAATTCTTGAATAAAAGTCTAACCCTTTAAATTTTCTGTAAATTAAACGAAGGGTCTAATCATAATTAGTCGACCGTAGTTTTTTTAACAAATCAGAATTTTTTTATTTGCAGAGAAAATGTTTTATTTTATTTTATTTTTTTAGGAAAATTATTGAATAAAGTTTTAAGTATAGTTTTTCTTCTCCCTCTTCATTTTTCAACACAATAATGAGTGGAATTTGACATATTTAAACAAGGGGAAAAAAGAAGAAAAAAGCATCAAGCATGGGAAGCCAAGTCATAGTAAAATGCTGGATTTGGTGTTGGCAGAGTCAAATTAAAGGTGAAAGTATATTAGAAAACATTAAATATTGGATATGTGCATGTACATGCACAATGTAAGATTTTGTGGAATTGGCGGCTGCAGTTGGAAATTCAACGTAAAAGTGGGTCAATTATGTAATTAAACAAAACATTCTAATGGAATTTTGATCAAGCTTAATTTGGTTGTCAACATCACTCGTGGGCTCTCTAATAGTTGCCTACACATATATATATGTATATACGTCGAAAGTGACTTTCTTTTTAGTTCAATATTTTGGGATAATTCCACTAAGGCATACTCCCACTACAAAATGTTTTCACTTCCACCCCCTTTTTGCATTTGCAAATTTGCCATTCAAAATTGTCTAATGCTTTTCGGATCCAAGTCTAATCGGTGGAAATTTTAAAAAGAATGTGTATTTTTATATATTGCAAGTGTTATATAATTATCAATATAATTTATTAGATTTAACCGAATTAAATTTGGAATAAAATAATCCTCTTGTTAGCCGAAACCAAAAGGCTTCGAAAAAGAAAAGTTTGATAAAAGTTTCAATCTGATTGTAAGAACAATTTAAAATTTGGCTTTCACAATTTTGCAGCCATTGCCCCATAAGACATTGGCATTTGATTGTGAGTCGGCATCAATTTTAAATATGATTCCATATTCTACGTAAAGTTGATATATATATATAGACTAATATTTTGCCTCTTCTTTAAATATTTATGGTTATTAATATTATGTTATTATATCATCAACTCCAACTCGAACAACAATATCTCTCTCACAACTATCCCTCTTGAGGGGTCGGCATGATTCTTCCATGAGGTTGTTCTCAAATCCAAACTCCAACGTAAGACAAGTAGATTGGATTCATTTATATCAAGAATTGGACGATATAGGAAAGCTGATAGTAAATCGATCGCGTATTTTTCTACGATCAAAGAATCCAAATCAGATAAAAGAGACTGTTTTCGTCCCCTTTTCGATGTCTGCCTGAGGGCATAGGTTCCTCAAACTCTTGTTATAGAGCTTTCTAATGGCCTTGTAGCTAGTTGAAATCGTTTCATCTGTAAAAGTTTTCTACTCAGGGTCATTTTGTATCGTACGAGAAATAAATTCCATTTGTGTATGTGCTCCTGAGAAAGATATATGGTGGCAGGTACTAGTACATCGAAGCCTTAGAGAGCCGCTGATGTACTGCATAGTTGGGCTGTACCCGGTGAAATTGAATTCTCCGTGAAGATGCGGAGTACCAACGGTTAGACGGTAAGACCGTTGACGAAAAGTAACCTGCCCGACCTCACTGGAGAAATCCTAGGCCTTGTCAAAGAATTTTATGCCGCTTCTCGGGATGAGCTTATAGCAGACTTCGTCCAGCATTTTCTTACTTCATTTTCTATTTCATCTGTTCATACATATCAAGTGAGAGGTGATTGAAATTAAAAGAGAGAAATAATTATCTTATTAAAAGAAAAAATCAAACAATTCACTCTCCTAAGAGATGAAATATTGTAGGAAGAAATCTATTGCGGAATATGTGTGCGTGGGTTTGAAATAAGATAAAGGCGTGAAATCTTTATATTAAAGTAATGTAAATTTAGTTAAAAGTATCATTTAACATAATCGTACGTGTTTGGACTTCGGCGAAACTTGGTTCTTATGGTAACGGACATTGGTACAATTTATCCTTATAATTGATATTTGTGGATTTATTTTAATTATGTTTAAATCGTCTTGGGCCTAATTATTGGGCTTGGTTTGTTTTGTTGTGAACACTTGTGGAATGTCAACGGGTCGGATTCGGACCGGATCAGGAGATTCCGGATCCGAATCCGATAAGAGAATCCGAATATCGGATCCGAATCCGAATCCTATAGGATTTGGATTCATTGTTTTTAATCCATATATAATCGGGTCGGATCTGATCCGATAAAAGATCCGACCCGATTAGTAATAAAATTTATTTTTTTAAATAACAAATTTGATATAAAAAATAAATATAATTACATAATATTTAATAAATAATTATTATTTAATGAATTATTTGATAGTTTTGTTTATATTTATTTAAAATTAATTAATTTAAACTTATTAATAAAAGAAAATATATATTTTTAGAGTAAAAAATTTAAAATTTATTATTGTTTAAAATGATAAATATGTGAAAGTTTTAATTTTAATCATTTTACTTAATATTATGTACTAGTAAATAATTTATTTAATTAAATATTATATATAATATCGGATTCGGATTCTTAACGGATCGGATTTCTTAAATCCATATTCGCTCCATTTATTTCGGATAACGAATATTTACAATCGGATATGATCCATCGAATATTTTTATCGGACGAATATGCTAAAATACGGATCGGACTCGGAGCGGATTCGGATTAAAATCCGACCCATTGACAACCCTATTGTGGATGAATATCGGAAATTGCATTTTCACTTTCAGAATTGGTTGATGTCCCAGAAAGTTGAAACCCTCTGAATTTGGACCTCCAAACAAATAAGAACCCAAATAATATATGTTGGACGGATTTAGTGGTTTGATCTTTCTCAAATTTTAGTTTGATTTGAATAACATTAATTCGTAAGTCTTTTGATTTATTTATAAATTAAACATTGAATTTCGTTGAATGCCGTGAAGAACGCTGATGAACTTCTTGAATATAAATATTTTTTATAAAAAAAATCATATCAACAGATGCCCCCACTTCAAGACTTGGGGACGAACATGTTAAAAATTTAAACGGAAACGAGACTTGAAATACTCAAAATCGTTCACTAATTGGGCGTAACCAATCAAGATATGACTAAACTTGAAATTTAATTCAAGTTGTCTACGTACCCCATCAAGATGATCAAATCATGACGTAGTTCAATCTATTTTTTTTCAAATTTGTAGACATTTTTTACTTGTGTCAAGAAGTGCACTTAAATTTGATTTTAAACGGTTTATCCTCGTATTTAAGGAATATTTTTTGAATTTGATTTTAAACAGTTTATACTCATATTTAAAGAGTATTTTTTTGATGTAATTTTAAACAGTTGATACTCGTGTTTAAAGAGTATTATTCTACTTGATTTTAAAAAGTTTATACTCATATTTAAGGAATATATTTGACAGTTTAGAATCTTATCAGGAAGTATTTCAACTTTTGAATTTTAGTTGCCCTCGGTATTTTTCTGGTGGTCTGTATGCATTTGTTGAATTTGATTTCTTTGATGACACATGGTACTTTTTTTGCCCCCCATCGATGCGTCATCAAAACCTATTTGTCATTGTCTTTACTTTCAACAAACATATTTTTCTCCTATTCATCAATCGATTTTTCTTCAACTAAACTCGAGTCTAGGCTATCAAACTTAATCATTAACGTCCCCATGGAAGAGGATGACATAATCACATTCTTTTTACTTTGACGAATATTATCAATAACTAGTAAAGCTGTGATATTGGTGATATTCACTTGTGTAGTATCCCCATCATCGAGGATGATCATTCATCATTCACAAAATCCATGATCTTTTATATAATAAAAAAACACTTTCATCGTGACGTTTTGGTTTAGGGAGCTCAATCTACTTCTTAGCTAATAGTTTATCAAAAACGTTAGGTACATCTGAATCTAAAAAGGGGTATTCTTTCTCTTTCATTTCCCTCAAGATGCGTTGATGTCTTTCATTTGTATAGGCATTGACTTCCCATCTTAACCTCACATTTGCTATTGAAGAAAAGGACTTCAACAATAGTTGAATTAATGTCTAATGACTCATTTGTTCCAGTTTTGCTCCATTCATTCTCTCGATTTTTTTTTTTGTTGAGAAGTTAACTTCATGATTGACAATAAAGAGTTCCATGAGTTCCATGTCATGAGCACGAGTATCCAATTTTTCAAAGTTGAAGGGTTTGATCCGTTGTAAGATATAGAGGAATCCTCAATTCATTCCTTGAATGCACATTTCCACTGCGGATAATTCTGAGAGTTTGACTTTGCAATTTAAGCTTAATACTCGCCAACGGTTGCAGGTTCATTTTTTCACTATTTTGCAGTGGTGAGCTCAATCATGCTTACCATGCGATGTGTGGTATGGAAATGATTAAGAAACTCTTTCCATTTGATCCCAACTGTCAATGGACCTTGGTTCCAAGTTAATATAACATTCAAAAGCCTTTTCTTTAAGTGATAGTACAAACTGTTTCACTAGATGAGCACCATATGTTCTTGCAATATTGCATGTTTCTATGAAATGAGCCACATGTTGCTTTGGATTGCCCTTCTCATCAAACTGTTTGAAATTTGGTGACCGATGACCGATCAACACCCTTAAGGAGTCACTATATTTGGTGTATGATTTTTGTATGTTGTAGATCTTAAATTTGGTACACTATATTGAGTATTAATTGTGTTTGCAATTATACATTGCAACTTTTGCATAGATAATATTACGAATGAAAGTATTAATGCTTATATTTGTGCATTGACTCATGTTCCTGAGGGCTCTAGCCTACTTGCTTTCCATTTGTAGTAGCTTGGAACAAAGTTTGAGGATTGAGGATAAATTTTTTTCGATTCTTTTCTCCAACTTGTCCGTAAGTTGGGCGATTTGAAAATCTTTATCCTTTAAAACTTTTTGTAAATCATTCATCGCTTAAGTTATTTAGACAATTTGCTCTTCCATTGAAGAAATCGGTTGTCTGAATATAACAATAATTATTTAGAAACAAGTCTATCATATCTTGTAATGCCCCAAATTTTATTAATCATAATTTTCGATCATTATAGTAAAATTTGAATTTATTTCATAACGAAAAATATTTATTGCATGAAATAATGGTCGAGAGCCTTCCAAATTTCCTAATTGTCCCTAGTTAAATATTTTCTAAAATATTAGGGACTTAATTGCAAGATCTTCTCCGGACCAAATTGAGCATATTTTAAAACCATGTTTACTCAATTGCATAACTTAAACACTTGAAGGATTAATTGGCAAATGGAGCACTTTCACACATTTCCATGGATGAATCATGTAATAACTCTTCAATGAGCTTCCATAAGCTCATTTCATCCAAACTTTGCCAAAACCTACCCATCTCTCTCTCGGTATTCATTGGAAGAAAAGGGAAGAAGAATATTTTTCATCAATCATCAAGATTTCAAGAAGTTTTCCAAGCTTTGAGAGCTCATCATCATCCTCATCTTCTTCTTCATCCATTTCTTAGCTTCAAGGTTGGTTTGGCATGATTTATGATCATAAATGATGAAGCTAGGGTTTAGAATTTATGTGCTAAGTGAGTTATTGGTGATCAAAGCATGATTCTATGAGCATATCATGAATTATAGCATGGTTTATTCATGAATTAATTGGATAATTGGCAAGAATGTTCAAGAGTTGATCATGAGCTTGAAGCATGGATTCTTGATGATATTTCATGGTTTTATGTATCTAAGTGCTATATTATCATGTATTGAAGTTGTTTACATCATACTTCCAGAAATTATAGTATTTGGGGTTCAAGAATGGATTGGTTGTTGCTTTGTTGTTTCTTCCCGAGAGCATACTCTGTTTCTGCTCTGTTTTTCAGTTGCAGAAGCAGGGAACGACCGTTCCCAGCCTCAAGGCTTGGTGGGAACGGGCGTTCCCATTCCTTTTCAAAATATAAGCGGCCGAGCATGGGAACGGCCGTTCCCATTTTGGCCTTGCGCCGGAAGGGCCGTTCCCAGCTCAAAGGCGCGCTTTAGGGGGGAAAAATCGCCGGCACGTTTTGGGAATTTTATGGGAACGACCGTTCCCATTTTACAAAAGGACCTGGAACGGCCGTTCCCACCTGTGTTGCAGAACAAAAGTTTCTGCATAAAATTACGAAATTAGCCCCTCGATCCAACGACTTCTTTGACCCCGAATTGCTATAATATGTACTAATATGATGTGAAACAACATATTATGATACCACATTGCATTTTCATGATCGTTTCGACACATTTCCGCCGTTCGTCATATTTGGTCCATTTTAGGTCATAACTCATGTATACACGTCGTGTTTACACAGGTCACGAGGTCGTGAACGAGGGACAAGCTCCCTAGAACGTATCCTTGTTGCATTTCACAAGAAAGGTGAGGTTTAGTGAATAATGGTATAACACCCTATAACCGTATGTGAACTTTCAAAGCCAAAAATGTGTTTACTTACGTTCTTAAACTCTTTCTAAACGGTTAAAACAGTTTCAGCAAATTGGACTAATGCAAAGCAATGCATGAGGTTCGATTAATAGCACAATCATGCAAAGCAATGCATGTATTGTACTATAGTGATTGTTTAGTGGCGAGTAGCATGATAGCACATTGGGCCCGAGGGTACGTGTACGAGTCAACCGGGAAAGCATCGGGCTGACGGGTAGCTCTATACACACCCCTCAACACTGGGATGACCCCTGAATCCACCAGGAGGTTGGTGGAGGAAGGAATCCCGCACGTAGGAGTCATGTTCCTGACGTGCGTAGACTGGATGGATAGGGCTTTGCAAACCCACCATCACCCGGAGTGAAGGAGTTCATGAAATGAATACGTGTGCACCATAAATGAATTGCTTGATCACTTAATATTTCAATTAGCCTGTAATGATTCACTATTGGTGTAAGGTTGGACAAGCCCTCACTCGCCAGGGCCACTTATCAATGATATAAACTTCAATTAATAAACTGGACAGTTGTAATCTCGGGCGATGGGTATTATATTTTAAACTTATATTGCTTTCATAGTAAAACATTACCCGAGGTCACAACGTGCATGTTACTTGTGTTATACATATATTTACTGCCTCACTCAGTCTTCCATGGACTGACACCCCACCTTTCAGGTACTTGAGAGCGGTCGTGTGCTAGGCGGGAGTGGAGTCAGGTCACACATTCCACAGAGTCTAGCATTTCATGTTTTGTACATAACTTTTGGTATTATGCTATGAATGTTACTATCACGTGTTGGATTTTGATCAACAATATGCAAGAAATGCTAATGTATTGATAGATATGTATTATCTAAACTGATGTAATATTCGGTGCTTCCGCTTCATTTTATTGCATGTATAGTTTAGTTCCCGCCTAGCTTGTTGGTATTGCATTGTCACCCGTTCGCTATAGTTTTGATTTATGTATGAACTTTCCATTTCATACGTGGGTCGAGGCTATAGTGCGGGGGTGTGACACCTCCACGTGTAAGGGGTGTTACATCTAAGGTGGTATCAGAGCCCGGTTGCAAAACCGAGGTTCTCGAGTCGTGTCAAGTGAGTCTAGGTCGAACGGCATAGGATTACTTGTTATGTGAGAAGTCGGTGTTTAATGAAATTATGTGAATTACTTGGATTCTTGAATTATTTGAATCTCTGAAAAGAAATGTGTGCTGCATTAACTTGATGATTCATTTAATATTTCAATTAGCCTGTAATGATTCACTATTGGTGTAAGGTTGGACAAGCCCTCACTCGCCAGGGCCACTTATCAATGATATAAACTTCAATTAATAAACTGGACAGTTGTAATCTCGGGCGATGGGTATTATATTTTAAACTTATATTGCTTTCATAGTAAAACATTACCCGAGGTCACAACGTGCATGTTACTTGTGTTATACATATATTTACTGCCTCACTCAGTCTTCCATGGACTGACACCCCACCTTTCAGGTACTTGAGAGCGGTCGTGTGCTAGGCGGGAGTGGAGTCAGGTCACACATTCCACAGAGTCTAGCATTTCATGTTTTGTACATAACTTTTGGTATTATGCTATGAATGTTACTATCACGTGTTGGATTTTGATCAACAATATGCAAGAAATGCTAATGTATTGATAGATATGTATTATCTAAACTGATGTAATATTCGGTGCTTCCGCTTCATTTTATTGCATGTATAGTTTAGTTCCCGCCTAGCTTGTTGGTATTGCATTGTCACCCGTTCGCTATAGTTTTGATTTATGTATGAACTTTCCATTTCATACGTGGGTCGAGGCTATAGTGCGGGGGTGTGACACCTCCACGTGTAAGGGGTGTTACATCTAAGGTGGTATCAGAGCCCGGTTGCAAAACCGAGGTTCTCGAGTCGTGTCAAGTGAGTCTAGGTCGAACGGCATAGGATTACTTGTTATGTGAGAAGTCGGTGTTTAATGAAATTATGTGAATTACTTGGATTCTTGAATTATTTGAATCTCTGAAAAGAAATGTGTGCTGCATTAACTTGATGAAATTATTTGCACACATTTAGCATCTATTAACCAAATCATGCATGTATAGTGAACTCATTTCAGGATGGATCATGGTAGACATCATCGCGACCAGTCCCCGAGACATAGACAGCATCGTCATCGCCGCCACCATCGCCATGAGGAGTCATCCCCTTCTCCACCTCCTCAAGCCCAGCCTCAGGATTTTATGAACGCGGTGGTAGGGCTAATCGATCAAAGGATACAGGAAAGGGTTCCTCCCGCACCACCTACGCAGATAGCACCCCCGGGTAACCCTATTTCTGCTATACTTCGAGAATTTCAGAACCAACAACCCCCGAAGTTCTACAAGGGTGATGACATTCAGGCTGAAATGTGGCTCAAAGAGATTGATAGGATTTGGCAACTTATTCCTTGTGACTCCCAGGAAAAGGCCCGCTGCACTCTCACTTTGATTCAGGGCGAAGCTTATCCCTGGTGGGAAAGTATTCAGATCGTACTAGAAGCTGCCGGAGAAACTATTAATTGGGAGGTATTTGTTAGAGAATTCAGAAACAAATTTATTCCTCCAGCTTCACGTACTCGGAGGTTGAGGGAATTTACTGAATTAAAGCAAGAAGGAAGATCTGTGGGTGAGTACATAGCGGAGTTTGAACGCTTATCTCGCTATGCACCCAACATAGCGAGTGACGATTTCCACAAAGCAGTACAATTTGTGCAAGGACTCAGACCGGAAATACAGGATGCTCTGAAAGCCGCTAATACAAGTACTTGGGCCAAAGCTACTGCAAAGGCGTTAAAGGTTGAGGATTCGGACAACGCGAGAAGGCCTGTTCCTCCTCTCGAACCGGACTTAGTCTCAGGATCGAGACCAGATTCTAATATAATGAAAAGGCCCGTTAGTGATTTGGTTTTACCACCTCCGGAAAGATCTAAAAAGAAGAAGTCCCAGAATAATAAATCAGTTTCAGGAAGTACTTCCACTATGACTTCACCATCACAGTCAGGAAAGATCCTTTGCACCTACTGTGGACGCGATAATCATACCTACGAGAATTGTCGGGAACGACTGAATTTATGTATGAGATGTGGGAGCAAAGAGCATCAAGCAAATATGTGCCCAAGGCGAAGAGAAAGAACAAGAATAGCCCGAGGTATCAACTACCTTCATAGCAACTTCCACGGTGAACGGTATCATTAAACATGCATATCACGAGCATCATGAATTTTATTATTACTGAAATTATGGCTCGCAACAATGTGCTTCAGTGTGAAAGATAAATAGATGTGATTGGCGTGACGACTTGTGTTTGGTGATAAATGTTTCAGTATTGTTTTGGATTATTATTTGAGTATTCGAGAGACGGGGTTCTCTCCTAACTTGTTTGAGAGACGGGGCACTCTCATCTTTTCAGAGAAACGGGGATTTCTCACTTCTTGGTGAAAGACGGGGATCTTTCACTCCTTGCTTAAGAGACGGGGTCTCTTATAACCGTGCATGATTTGAAAACTCGAAAGTGGACCTGGGGACCAGGTCCTTTTAAGGGGGGAAGAATTGTAACGCCCCAAATTTTATTAATCATAATTTTCGATCATTATAGTAAAATTTGAATTTATTTCATAACGAAAAATATTTATTGCATGAAATAATGGTCGAGAGCCTTCCAAATTTCCTAATTGTCCCTAGTTAAATATTTTCTAAAATATTAGGGACTTAATTGCAAGATCTTCTCCGGACCAAATTGAGCATATTTTAAAACCATGTTTACTCAATTGCATAACTTAAACACTTGAAGGATTAATTGGCAAATGGAGCACTTTCACACATTTCCATGGATGAATCATGTAATAACTCTTCAATGAGCTTCCATAAGCTCATTTCATCCAAACTTTGCCAAAACCTACCCATCTCTCTCTCGGTATTCATTGGAAGAAAAGGGAAGAAGAATATTTTTCATCAATCATCAAGATTTCAAGAAGTTTTCCAAGCTTTGAGAGCTCATCATCATCCTCATCTTCTTCTTCATCCATTTCTTAGCTTCAAGGTTGGTTTGGCATGATTTATGATCATAAATGATGAAGCTAGGGTTTAGAATTTATGTGCTAAGTGAGTTATTGGTGATCAAAGCATGATTCTATGAGCATATCATGAATTATAGCATGGTTTATTCATGAATTAATTGGATAATTGGCAAGAATGTTCAAGAGTTGATCATGAGCTTGAAGCATGGATTCTTGATGATATTTCATGGTTTTATGTATCTAAGTGCTATATTATCATGTATTGAAGTTGTTTACATCATACTTCCAGAAATTATAGTATTTGGGGTTCAAGAATGGATTGGTTGTTGCTTTGTTGTTTCTTCCCGAGAGCATACTCTGTTTCTGCTCTGTTTTTCAGTTGCAGAAGCAGGGAACGACCGTTCCCAGCCTCAAGGCTTGGTGGGAACGGGCGTTCCCATTCCTTTTCAAAATATAAGCGGCCGAGCATGGGAACGGCCGTTCCCATTTTGGCCTTGCGCCGGAAGGGCCGTTCCCAGCTCAAAGGCGCGCTTTAGGGGGGAAAAATCGCCGGCACGTTTTGGGAATTTTATGGGAACGACCGTTCCCATTTTACAAAGGGACCTGGAACGGCCGTTCCCACCTGTGTTGCAGAACAAAAGTTTCTGCATAAAATTACGAAATTAGCCCCTCGATCCAACGACTTCTTTGACCCCGAATTGCTATAATATGTACTAATATGATGTGAAACAACATATTATGATACCACATTGCATTTTCATGATCGTTTCGACACATTTCCGCCGTTCGTCATATTTGGTCCATTTTAGGTCATAACTCATGTATACACGTCGTGTTTACACAGGTCACGAGGTCGTGAACGAGGGACAAGCTCCCTAGAACGTATCCTTGTTGCATTTCACAAGAAAGGTGAGGTTTAGTGAATAATGGTATAACACCCTATAACCGTATGTGAACTTTCAAAGCCAAAAATGTGTTTACTTACGTTCTTAAACTCTTTCTAAACGGTTAAAACAGTTTCAGCAAATTGGACTAATGCAAAGCAATGCATGAGGTTCGATTAATAGCACAATCATGCAAAGCAATGCATGTATTGTACTATAGTGATTGTTTAGTGGCGAGTAGCATGATAGCACATTGGGCCCGAGGGTACGTGTACGAGTCAACCGGGAAAGCATCGGGCTGACGGGTAGCTCTATACACACCCCTCAACACTGGGATGACCCCTGAATCCACCAGGAGGTTGGTGGAGGAAGGAATCCCGCACGTAGGAGTCATGTTCCTGACGTGCGTAGACTGGATGGATAGGGCTTTGCAAACCCACCATCACCCGGAGTGAAGGAGTTCATGAAATGAATACGTGTGCACCATAAATGAATTGCTTGATCACTTAATATTTCAATTAGCCTGTAATGATTCACTATTGGTGTAAGGTTGGACAAGCCCTCACTCGCCAGGGCCACTTATCAATGATATAAACTTCAATTAATAAACTGGACAGTTGTAATCTCGGGCGATGGGTATTATATTTTAAACTTATATTGCTTTCATAGTAAAACATTACCCGAGGTCACAACGTGCATGTTACTTGTGTTATACATATATTTACTGCCTCACTCAGTCTTCCATGGACTGACACCCCACCTTTCAGGTACTTGAGAGCGGTCGTGTGCTAGGCGGGAGTCGAGTCAGGTCACACATTCCACAGAGTCTAGCATTTCATGTTTTGTACAGAACTTTTGGTATTATGCTATGAATGTTACTATCACGTGTTGGATTTTGATCAACAATATGCAAGAAATGCTAATGTATTGATAGATATGTATTATCTAAACTGATGTAATATTCGGTGCTTCCGCTTCATTTTATTGCATGTATAGTTTAGTTCCCGCCTAGCTTGTTGGTATTGCATTGTCACCCGTTCGCTATAGTTTTGATTTATGTATGAACTTTCCATTTCATACGTGGGTCGAGGCTATAGTGCGGGGGTGTGACACCTCCACGTGTAAGGGGTGTTACATATCTATTATTTATTATAATACATCACATGTCACAACTAAATCCAGAGAAAGACAAAAAAAAAAAAAAATAAATTATAATAACAGTTTAAATAAAAAAACCACAAAAGCATATAAAGACATCAATCAATCATACAATAGAGACCACAAAGAACGACATAAGAAAACAATTGCATCGTAGGATTGATAAGCAAAGTTCACGTTCTTGCAAACGATAACATAAATACTCGCTAAATATCATACGAAATGAATAAGGTTTTGTTTGTGTGTCTAGTTACTGCATATATAGAGATAAACTTCCTTTTTTTTTTTTTTTTTTCCATAGTTGATGCATTATATTCTCATAATGAGGCGTATCGACTATGCATCAAAAACGATAGACAAGGAAAAAACAAATGGAGTATGCAAACGATTAAACTATTAGTGAGGCAAGCTGATCAAGTTGCGACAATTTACAAACCTATAAGTACTTATACTATAATTACAAATACCCCGCTATAAATTATTTACACCTTACAATTACCTCCTCTTATGATACACTATATATAATTAAAATTTTTTTCATCATTAAGTTTTTAATATTTATTTTGTTTTGTTCTCGTATACATTTTTTTTTTTGAAAAAATGAAATTGAGATCAAATATTATTTGATCATTATTGACAAATCCAACATCTTTGTAGACATAAATAAAAGAAGCTTTTTACTTTATCAAGCTATCCAGAATCCCTGATTTTTTTGCTTTACTTTATCAATCTATATAGGAATTTTTGATTTTTTGCTTTAAAAAGATAAAGACTATCAAGACAATGATATATCAGCAAGATCCTCTCTATATGGAAGAGATCACATTTCAACTACATTTCCATTACCATCCTCCATTTGAGTGGGGTCGGGTTTCACATGGTCGACAAATGTGATAACTTTATCCTTTCGAAACATGAGATAGATTACTGATCCTACGTACACCCCCATAAGGGGAAATACTATGACTCCGACGAATACATTCGCTACTTTGGGCAAGTTGTTGTGTATTAGCTATCCGACGAATGTTATAGTAAGATAATACACGTTAATGTCGATAATTCCCAACCGCAGTTTCCACGAAAACACAATAATAATTATTGAATTCTTGTGAGGTCCCATCTTGGTAGCATTATTGCTGAATTTGAGGAGTGGAATGAGCGAAAATGGGAGTTCAAAAGATAGTATCATCGATAAGATGATTATTAGTTGACCGGCTTCGGAAGATTCTAATTACGGAAACTATTAAACTCGGTGCGATCGCAATGCACCTTTTCATCAAATTCCTCACCTATTTCTTCATCTTCAAATACAGGAAACCTTTCTGAGAAAGGACTAGAGCAGAATGAAAAAAGAGATTATGCGGCATAACGAGGGCACCGAACAGAGCAATGGCATCTCCGGTGGAACTTTTACCACTTAGTTTAGGAATAAACATTCTCCTCATCACTTCTTTTGTTGGAGGTTTCACGTAACATAATTTTCCAAAAAAACAGCCTGCCATTATATACTAATACTGCTATCAACAACTCTAGCTTCCTTATACCATATTTTTGAAGTCCGAGCAAGAGGAGAGTACTTAAACCCGTTAATAGAACACCAACCCAAACGGGGTATATGGAATAATATATTCAGTGCGAACGCCATTCCAATAACCTTAGGAATGTCAGCAGCAATGCCAGTAAGCTTAGCCAAAATGTTTCCCAGTGCTAACTCCAAAATTTGCGGCTAGCGACTGAATTATAAGGGCGAAAATCAGTCCGACAAGGACCACCCATAGCAATTAGTATCTGTGCTTGGCCCCACCTTGTAAATCAGTTTCCAAATTTCCAGGATCAAGGTAAGCTAAGGAGACTAGAAAACCAAGGCCAATATGTAACAAGAAGTCTCTCCATCCTATATTCTGTTCTTGCTCAGATTTTTTGCTGTCAGTTCCACCACCATCACCACTTCCTTACCGCGGTAAGCTTCCCATAAAAATAAACACAATCTATACTCATGTCAAACAATAATCAAACACCATCAAACATGAACAACAATAGTAAAAAACAGTCAAAGCACTATGAGTTAGAATAAAGATAGATCATCACCTCATCACCTGTCTGCCAATAAAAGCATATCACTAAAGCTTCCAAGTTACATTAAAAGTACGACTCTAAATGTAAGAAAAATAGACAAGTTTAAAAAAAAGATAAAAATATTTCTTCTGAGTAAGTACATCTACTTTTACAATTTTTACCAAACAACTCGTGTTGGATGTCCTCGAGAACAAATAGGAGGCAGGGTAACTCCACAGTCGGACCTAACTCAATCTCTTCCCTGAAGAGCCAAAACAAAATTACTGTATTCTAGCGAAGATCATTCTCTCAAGCTATTCTCATCCACCTATCAACTCTTCTAAATTCGTAATTGTATCCCATCATATGAACTATGACTTCAAAAATACGTCCACGTTCATCATAAAATGGTATTAAAAGTCCACGCATTAACACCACTTCAAACTCTTTTTCAGTTAAAAGTTTACTCATGCTTGACGAGAAGTGATCATAAGATAATTGTAAATAATTTTCTACACTATCTCCAATGCGAACACGAGCTAGCAATGATGCCCAGGTGGCTACAATATGCTCCGGTCTGTTTCCGGAGCATTTTGGCAGTATATTGAAGCGTTGCATCTGCTTAGAAATTGGTTTGATTCGTGAGTTTCAGCTCAAGTTCGTGTGATAAAATATGAGTTTTTGAAATCTAGTTCTACCCAATTTCAATACAATTCATCAAATGCAAAATACAATCCATACAAATTGCGCAAACATACAAAATTGAGCAAATATAAAAAAAAAATTGCAAAAACAAATTAAAATAGAACTATAAAAGCAAACATATATAAATCTATGAACATTCTATTAGACATAGCTAATGCCAAAATACGTGTGACGTGTAGGAAACTACAAAGTTGATCGGATAAAAATAGAGTTATGGCTTACACCAATTACCACTTCATTCTCACTAATATGCACAACAAATCCCACAATCTTAGGGTGATTATATATTAACATATGGAATCAAGTAATAATTAACAAGGCTCTCCATTAAGAAAATTGAGTCAATTATTATAATAAAATAACTGTTAAACAGACCATCTAAGGAAAAAAAAAAGAACATTATTATTAATATTTTGAGTAGGGGCGGTTGACAAAATCATCTCCAACACATACAATATATCCAATGTTCTTGCGGAAGAAAGCAAACTTAGAGCACCAACATCAGGTAAATCACATTAGAAAGATAAATACTCATAAAATCAATATCATAACAAATTAATTTGATCGATTAAGAAAATTAGACAATATATGCATGTTTAACTTTGTTGTACATTTTGTTGCGACGAAGCAGTGATAGCTAGAGAAGAAGCAGTGAAGGAGGAAAAAAGTTTAAATATTAGAAAAATATTTTAAGCCACACTGGGAAACTATATCAGTATGGGCATGGAGATTAGGGCTAGTTTATAAAGTTTAGATGAGTTTGGGTACTTATTGGGGGTATTGAAAAGCTATCCCTAAAAAAATCAACATCACAACAAATTAATTCTACTGATTAATAAATAACGCCCTTTGCATGTCTAACTTTGAGATACCTTTTGTGGCAATGAAACAGTGATAGCCAGAGAAGAAGTAGTAAAGGAGAAGAAAAAAGTTTAAATATTATAGAAGGATTTTATGCCACATTGAGAAATTATATCAATGAGTATGGAGATTAGGGTTAATTTGTAAATATCAGTATGGGCTTAGGTACTGATCATCGCGTATATTGGAAAGGTTGAACCGACAACTGGTTAATTTTCTTTTCCATGAATTTTCTATTTGGAAACATGATAATAAAAACTAAAACACTTAAACATAAATCAATAAACAATGAATAATAAGAATCAATATATAAATTTACAAACATATAATATATATTCACATTCTTCTTAATGGAAAACTTACATGCAACTATTAAATAAAAAAATGAGAAGTAAAAAAATATTAAAAAATAAACAAAACTCCCACTTAATTCTCACACCACCTTGACATATTATGCCATTCATGAAAAAACAAAGGAAAAAAATTTCATGAACATTACACACCGCCAAAAGAAGAAAGAAATGTCATGAACACTACACGTAACTGCAGTACGATCAACATTATGAAATTTTAGAGGAAAAAATAATTTTTCAATTTTTTATCCAAACTTTCAAATATTTCAGATTGTCATCTGTATTTCGAAAAAATTTACAAATTGTCATATCGGCCAATAGGTGCTAATTGGCCATTTTGGTGTTACATTTTTGCCAAAAATTAGTCACGTGTCAACACCTAATTGGTCGAGATGACTATTAAATTCTTTTTTTCAAAGTACAGATGACAATTTAAAACATTTGAAAGTTCGGATAAAAAGTTGAAAAAACACTCATAGTACAGGGAGCAAATTATTTTTTTCTCTAAAATTGCACAACAAATCCCACAATGTTAGGATGATTATATGTTAACATATGGAATCAAGGTATTCCATTTCCATAATCTCTCTTTCCCTCTGAAATCGCCAGTAGGTCGTCGTGAGTAGAATTTCTAATTGTTTGCTGGTAGGTCGTCGTGAGAAGAATTTCTAATTCTTCCCTGGATGGAGGTGGCTAATGAGGAAGAGAGACGCGGTGGTGTCCCTTATGTAAGGGTCATCCTTTTAAGTCAATGACAGTCCGCCACTCGCACAATAAGGTTGTGCACAAGCCTCTGAAGTTCGAGTGCCCTAGGTGCCTAAAGGCATTCGACAGCGGCCCAGAGAAATCCGGGCACATCTGCCAAACTTTTTGATAGGCTGACTGTGTTAAAAAGAAATTGAAATTCATGAGTAGTTGCTCATTGAATTTGCCTTTTTTTTTGGTACAAACTTTAGGCCTTCTGATATATTATGAATTCTTCAAATTTTGTACCAAACTATATGCCTCGTGATATCTTGTGAATACTTCAAATTTCGTACCAAACTTTATGCCTCGTGAAAAAAAAAAGTAATAATTAATAAGGTTCTCCATTAAAAAAAAATTAGTCAAATATTATAATAAAAAAACTATTGAACATACAGTCTAAGAAAAAAAAGAACATTATAATTAATGTTTAGCGTACGGGCGGTTTATAAAACCATCTCCAACATATACAATAGATCCATTGTTCTTGTGGAAGAAAGCAAACTTAGAGCGACAATGTAGCACCCTAACCCCAAGGCACTACATCCCCCGCACTATAGCCTCGATCCACGCATGAAACGGACAATTCATACATAAACCAAAACTATAGCGAACGAATGACAAATTAAAAAAATAACGAGTTAGGCGGGACACTCCCCAACATACTTCAACCAAAACATGAATTTAAAAGCGGAAGCAATAAAACAAACATACACATAGGTACCATATTTACCGAATAGATATATAATAGATACCAAACTTAACTATCAATACATTATCATCTCTTGATATTCTATACATGCTCAAGTGTCCAAAAGGTGAGACTATGATCATAACATGAAAACTAGCAAAAGTTTATACATGAAAGGTACAATGCTAGACCCGTGCAATGCAAGACTTGACCAGACTCCCGCCTAGCACGACCACGCTCTCAAGTACCTGAAAAGTGAAGTATCAATCTACCGAAGACTGAGTGAGGGGCAATAAATATATATAGCACACGTCACATGCAAGTTGTAGCCTCGGGTGAAGACTTGGTAAAGAATAAATATATAGTTCATGAAAACTTGATCTTTGCCCGAGATTACAACTAGTCACTTTAACATTTTAACTTGATCATTTCATGAACATGTGGCCCCGGCGAGTAAGGGCGATTCTCCAACCTTTACACCAAATGTGAACAATACGTGCTTGCATTATAAATTCAATACATGACCATACATTCCAATTAGTGCTCATATAGACAATTTCATGCTTGAAACATGCAATAACCCGAGGATAACCCGACATGCCGGATTAATCCCCAGTCTCCTTCTTCCTCCGGGTGATAGTGGGTTTGCAAGGCCTAACTATCCACGACATGGTGTGTAGAGGGAACATGACTCCCTAAACACGGAACTCCTTCCACCACTAATCTCCTAGTGGCTTCGGGGGTGATCCCAACAATGTGAGGATAATTCAGGAGTTACCCGTCAGCCCTTGCTTTCCCGGTTGGCTCAAGAACTACCCTCGAGCCCACGTGCAATCATGTACTCGCCAAACTTGCTTGAAATCATGACAATAATGGCTTGCTTGCTTGAAATATTTGTATTTTGAGAAAACGTTTATAATTATAATATGTTTTGGCTGGAAATAGCACATAAAGGTTGTAGGGTTCTATATACCTAAAACAAAACCTCACATTTTCTTACAAAATACAACAAGGATATGCTCTACGGAGCCTGATCCTCGTCCACGCCCTCGTGACCTGTGCAAACATGACGTGTATACGTGAGACATGACCTAAAATGGACCAAATATGACGAACGGCGGAAATGCAACGAGATGACGAGAAAAATGCAATGTGGCATGATACCATCTTGTTTCAGTACATATTGGATCATATAAAAGCAATTTGGGGTCAAAGAAGTTGTTGGATCGAGGGGCTAACATCGTAATTTTATGCAGAGAATTTTGTTCTGTCAGACCCCTTGGAACGACCGTTCCGGGTTCCCTTTGTAAATGGGAAGGGCCGTTCCCATAAACCCCAAAAACGCGCCAACGATTTCCAATTTTAAAATGCGCTGAAGCTGGAACGACCCTTCCGGCACGCAGGCCAAAATGGGAACGGCCGTTCCCAGTCTCGGCCGCCTATTTCATTTGAAAAGGTGGGAACGCCCGTTCCCACAAAGCCTTGAGGCTGGGAACGGTCGTTCCCAGTTCTGCAACTGGAAAGAAACAGAGAAGAACAGAGCATGGCTACGGGAAGCAACAACAACAACAAAACTCAAGTTTCAATTTACCAAATTCATGATTCCTGGAAATTATGCTGCATATATCTTCAACAAGCAGTAATACTCCATTTAAACACATAAGACATGGAAAACCATCAAGAATTCAAGGTTCCATAATCATGCTCACATAGATCATTCAAGCTCAAATATTCAAGAATTCATGACTAAATCATGCCATTTTCCAAGATATGATCTCCTAATCATGCTTCCATCTACAATTACTCCATATAGCATATAACTCTCAAACCCTAGCTCACACATATATGCTCAAGAATCATCCACTCATGCACAACCAACCTTAGAATGAAAGAAATGAAGAAAATGGATGAAGATGATGACCAACTCCCAATTCTTGCAATATTTCTTGGAAATTCTTGAAGAAAAGTATGAAAAATCTCTTCCTTCTTCTTGCTTCTTGATACCGACAGAGAGAGAGAGCAAAGTTGTTGGGAAATTTTGGATTGAAATGGATCAAGGAAGCATAGAGAAGCCATATTACGTGATTCATCCTCCTTGATTTGAGTGAAATATTCAAATTGTAATTTAATCCTTCAGTTTATGAAATCATGCAATCAAGTATGCAACAATTTGAAATGTGCTCAATTTGATCCTTGAAAGTTTATACAATTAGGTCCCTAATATTTAGGAAAATACTCTAGTAGGGATAATTTTGGTAATTGAATCACTCTCGGTAAACATTTCATGCAATAAATATTTTTCCGTGTCATGGTTTAATATTTCCAATGTTGTGAAACCACATAATTCACATAAATGATGTTTCATGAATTTTATAAAAATATGATATGCCACATAAGAATATTATAAAATTAAAGAATAAAATAAATTCCTACGCTCAAAATCTCACACGTGGCGTGCTTACCTGTTCATCCGGAACTGGGGCGTTACAGACAACATCAGGTAAATCATATTAGAAAGATAAATACTCTTAAAATCAACACAATAACAAATTAATCCTATCGATTAATAAAATGACCCAATATGCATGTCTAACTTTGCGGTACCTTTTTTCACGACGAAGCAGTGGTAGCTAGAGAAGAAGCAGTAAAGGAGGAAAAAAAAGCTTAAATATTAGAAAAGGATTTTATGCCACACCGAAAAACTATATCAGTATAGGCATGAAGATTAGGGTTAATTTATAAAGTTTAGATGGGCTTGGGTACTAATCGGGGGTATTGGAAAGCTATCTCTCAAAAAATCAACATCGCAACACATTAATTCTACTAATTAAAAAATTATGTAATTTGCATGTCTTATTTGAGATACTTTTTGTGGCGACAAAGCAGTGGTAGCCAAAGAAGAAGCAGTAATGAAGAAGAAAAGGTTTAAATACTAGAGAAGGAATTTACGCCATACCAATAAACTATATTAGTATGAGCTTGAAGATTAGGGTTAATTTATAAATATTTGTATGGGCTTGGGTACTGATCGCATATATTGAAAAGATTGGACCGGTAATGGGTTAAATTTCTTTTCCATGTATTTTATATTTGGAAACATGATAATATAAACTAAAACACTTAAACACAAATCAATAAACAATGAATAATAAGAATCAATATATAAATTTACATACATATAATATATATTTACATTTTTTTTAATGAAAAACTTACATGCAACTATTAAATAAAGAGATGAAAGTAGAAAAAAATATTCAAAAAATAAAGAAAAATCTCACTTAATTCTTACACCACCTTAACATATTATACAATTCATGAAAAAATAAAGGAAAAAAAAAATTTCATGAACATTAGATACTACCAAAATAAGAAAGAAATATCATAAACACTAAACATTACTGAAGCACGATCAACATTATGAATTTTTATTCAAATCTCTAAACTTTAAAACATCCTGAATGATTTAGAAGTGGGAGAAATATGAATGAAAATAAATTCCAACGAATCATATATTAAGTGGAGATTACGAGATTTAGAGATTGAATATATGAGGTTGAATGAAATTTGAACGAACAATTTAGTGTTTAACCTCGCTTGAAATTTCACAAAGTCCTTCCATCGTGTGATATCCCTGGGTCCACGGAAGCAATGATCAACTCCACAAGATGAGTGAGGCTAGTTTCCTGATACAACACATTCATCAACACCCTAAAGGATTTAACCATGACACAGACATCGGGTAACAACTAAATCTAACTAATCTCGAGTAGGGATGCGTTTCGAGTCGAGTCGAGTCGAGTCGAGTTTGGCCAAAAAAATCTAACTTGAGCTTGAGCTTGAAAATTATTTGCATGACTTGAGTTTGAGCTTGTCAAGCTTTTTTTTGGGGGGGGGGGGTTGAGCTTGGCTTGTCCAAAGATCGAGCCGAGCTCGACTCGACTCGACGAGCCAACAAATCTTTGTTGGATATTTTTTAGCTCTCACTCAAAAATAATATTAAACAATAACAAGGATATTAAGATACATAATATATATAGTATACTAATATTTTTAAGTTTTATATTATTATTAATAAATTATTAATTATTAATATATATATATATATATATATATATATATATATATATATATATACTTGATAATATTATTAATTATATTATAATGAACTATAAATCATGTAATTACACGATACAAATTATTAACTAATATTTTATTAAGACATATACTTATATTATTAATTAGTTCTTATGGTATATGATATTTATTATTTTATTATATTAAATATTTGTGTGAATATTTTATGAATATATTTTTGTATTAGTAATATTATATAGTCTAATGTGCCATCGTAAAATGATATATTATTAAGACATATTATGATACAAAATTTAGTAAGGATCATACATGTATTATAGATAATATATAATATAGTATAAATTATGTTATATATCTTGTAATTATACCAAACATATTATTAAATAATATTTTATTTAGATATATACTTATGTAATTAATTATTATTATTATTATTATTATTATTATTATTATTATTATTATTATTATTATTATTATTATTATTATTATTATTATTATTATTATTATTATAATAGTGGATTGAATATACGTTTTATTAAATTATTTGTTTGGATAAATATTATACATTATCATAGTAATATGTTAGTATTATCGTACAAAGACATGTTTTGTAATTATTGAATTGCAATATTATTAAATCATATTTATTGTCAAAATAAGTAGATAAAAATATATAATATATCATATACTTAAGGGAAAAAGATTTTTTGCCATCCGAACTATGTCCGTTTTTGCAATTTACCATTCAAACAAGTTTTCATTGCAAACCGCCATCCAACCTTTGCATTTGTGACAAAACGCCATCTGAAGGTGGTTTGATCCGACGTGTATGTTTTAGGAAAATGCCACGTCTTAAATTTTTTTCCCAAAACCACCAAAAGAAATGGTTTAGATGGCGTTTTGTCACAAATACAAAGGTTGGATGGCTGTTTGCAATGAAAAATTGTTTGGATGGTAAATTGCAAAAAGGGCATAGTTCGGATGGCAAAAAATATTTATCCCTATATTTAATATTACTAAATCACATAAATGTGGCTTAATTTACTATATATTTATATATACAAATTATTAAACACTATTATATATATATATATATATATATATTAGTTTGCGAATCGGCTTGCAAGTCTCGAACCTCAAAGAAATAGGCTTGAAGTTGGCTTGACACATAACTCGAGCTCGATTAAACTCAGCTTGAGCTTGATATCATCCGAGTCCAAGTTGAGCCAGCTTGAGCTCGCCTTGTGCAGTTCACAAGCCAGCTCAACTCATCGCACACCCCTAATCTCGAGCGCATTAAATAGCTCGGGCCAGTTGTCTGAAATGGGAACCCTACACCCATACTTTATCGTGGGGGTTGATTGAGATGTAATCTTTTAGAGGGCTCCCCATGTCTGCCCCATCCTAGGAATAGCACTTCGTAACCCTGTAAGTGGGGCATGTAGAGCCTTTTCCCAGCCTTTCTCCGGTTGCTCTTAGCCACCTCGGACTCGAAGATTTGATGGGGCTTAATAGTTTTTTGGACCCTTTTCTTCTTCTGACCACCACTACCCTTTTTTTTCTTGCTCTTAGTGGGCCTGGAAGTTGTGGCCTCGTGAACCCTATTGCTAGTCCCCACCACCTCATCATACTTGATCACCATCTCTTCAATCTCCACTGCCATTTCTTTGGCACCCCTCTTAAGTCGCTTCTCCTCTTCGCACTATAAATACCTTAAACTATATGTATTGGACACGTACAAAGCTTCACACTATAAATACCTTAACATTAGGGAATTAAGTAAGTTATCTTGTGAGTTTGGAGAAACCTAATGTTAACTTTAATAGATGCCATAATTGGGAGAAAAATGTATTACTGTATTATTTTTTGTGTAGGAATACACTGTACAACCTCAACTAAATATAATACAACTTATGCTAGGAAAGGAAAGAAGAATATTTACAATAAATTACGGGATATGCGAGATCCTCTAATCCCTAATTTTTCTTATGTCAACACTCCCCCTCAAGTTGTATAGTCGGATCTCCGATTTGCAACTTGCTCAACACATCTCCAAAAATCCTATCATTCACTGCCTTGGTAAGAATATCTGCTAGCTGGTCTTCTGATCTTACAAACGGCAGCTTGATGACCCCTTCTTCAATCTTTTCCTTGATAAAATGTCTGTCAACTTCTACATGCTTTGTACGATCATGCTGCACTGGGTTCTCTGATATGCTAATAGCAGCCCGGTTGTCGCACATAAGGTTACACGCCCTGTCAATGGGAAAACCAACTTCAGCAAGCAACTTTCTCAACTATAGGACTTCGGTAACTCCTCGGGCAATCCCTCTGAACTCAGCTTCTGCGCTCGAGAGTGCCACCACTTTCTGTTTCTTGCTTCTCCAGGTTACTATATTTCCCCCAACAAGTGTGAAATACCCTGAAGTTGATCTATGATCCCCTGGGCTCCCCGCCCAATCTGCATTGGTGTAGGCATCAACTCTATGATGTCCATGCTTCCTAAACAGAACTCCTCTCCCTGGACATCCCTTCAAATACCGACAGACCCTGATAGCAGCATCCAAATGCTCCTTTTGGGGTTGATGCATGAACTGACTCAGTACCCCAACGGCATAGGCTATGTCTGGCCGAGTGTGAGATAAGTATATCAACTTTCCCACCAAGTGCTGATACTGTGACTTGTCAGCTCCTTCTGCTCCTTCTACGATCCTGAGCCCGTGGTTAACTACCATTGGAGTGTCAGCTGGTCTACACTCTAGAAGTCCAGTCTCAGCCAGTAAGTCAAGAACAAACTTCCGCTGTGATATATATATACCACTCTTTGACCTCAAAACCTCAATCCCAAGAAAGTACTTTAGTTGTCCCAAGTCTTTCCTGTGCAGCGAGATTCCCCATATTATATGCACGTGCCTGTGCAGCGAGATTCCCCATAGAGAGACCAGCTAAGGGATATCTCGGATTTCTGCCTGTATGTTCCGATTCATATCGTTTCGGTGGGACACCCTTGTTGGCTCTTGGAGGCAATACATATCCTCTCACCCCATCCTGTGTGTTTGTTTCACCCTGTACATCGGTCTCTCCCTGTTCCTCATTCTCGCCTGCACTGTTAGGATGATATGGAACGGTAGAAGAAACAGAAGTAACATCATTATTACTAACCTCAGGAGTATTCAGCGGTGTGAGTGGCGTAGCTGGAGTGAGTGGCTGTATCACGGGAGATGGTGGCTCTGTGGTTCCGCCTACTTGCTCTTTTGGGACTGTGTCTGGCCAAGAGTAGGGTAAAACCCCACTTAGTGGATCCTGTTGCTGTTGTTTCTCCCCCTGACCACTTAGTGAGGTGGTAAAGTAAAACTCGGTTTCAACAAAGTCACAATCCATAGTAGTGTACAGATGTCTGGTGGGAGGATGATAACAATGATACCCCTTCTGATGGACACCATACCCAACAAAAACACACTTGAGGGAACATGCATCAAGTTTAGTTCTACTGGTTTTGGGAATGTGAAGAAAGACGGAGCACCCGAAAACCGTGGGTGGTAGAGCTAACACGGACAAAATACTGACTTGGGATGCTAAGCATTTTAGGGTGGTGCTAAGGTTGAGAGACTTTGTGGGAAGCCGATTAGCTAAATAGAAAGAGGTGGTAACGGCTTCTGGCCACATATACTTAGGGCACTGAGACTCAATCAGGAGAGACCTAGACATCTCAAGAAGTTGGCGGTTTTTCCTTTCGGCGACCCCATTTTGCTGGGGGGTATGGGAACAAGATGTTTGATGTATCAGCCCATGGTTCTGAAAAAACTGTTTCATTGTCGAATTGACATACTCCCCCCATTATCGGACCTAAGAATCTGAATATGGGACTTAAACTGTGTTTGAACCATTTGAAAGAATTCCATAAACTTAGCTGGGACTTCAGATTTATTTTTCAAAAAATAGACCCAAGTCATTCTAGAGCAATCATGGATAAAAAGAACAAAATACTTAAAATCATGGCCAAAACTAGTATTCGGGGAAGGCCCCCATACATCAGAGTGTACTAGTGAAAAAACTTTATTAGCACGAGAATTCAAAACTGGAAAAAACTGCCTATGACTCTTTGCTAGAATACAAGTTCCACAAGAGAAGTTATTATTTGCAGGAAATAATTGAGGAAATAACAACTGGAGATACCCTGAAGATGGGTGACCTAAACGACGGTGCCGCAACCACTGTTGACGGTTCACTGTCCCGTGAGCAAGTGCTGCAGTTCCTTGTTAAGCCACCTCATCGATGTAGTATAGCCCACCACTTTCAGTACCACGCCCAATCACTTTCCCCGACTGAATATCCTGTAACAAGCAAAAATGGGAAAACATCAGCACTATACAGTTCAACTCTTTTGTAACATGACTAATAGATAATAATTTACATGACAGGCTCAGAACATATAAACACTTCTGTAATTTTAAAGCTGGGGATAAGGAAATAGTTCCCGCGCTAAGAACAGGGCAAAGACTGCCATTCGCGCTCTAAATTGTATTTATTGGAGGAGCTGTATCCGAAACCAAATCAGAGCGATCGTATGTCATGGTATGTGTGACTCCACAATCAAAAAGCCATCTAGAACTCTTAACCTCAGATGAAGCAAGGGCCAAACCGGGCCCGTCACTATTCAATTTGGGAAATATGCTGCGTTCAACTTGGTTAGGAGGGTCACAAACACCATTCTTAAAGTAAATAGGGGCTGAATTGAAAGACTCAAGAAATTGATGGGTGGAGAGAGAAGATGGGGGGTAAAAAGGAGAATTCCCCTCCCCCCACTCCATACCTAATGTCGGTCCATTTTTTCTTCCACTCTCACCCGCCGCTGCCAAAGCAAACCCCTCTTTCTCCTCTTTGGAATCTGCTTCTTCTCCGGCGGCTTCCCCGCTGTCCGCGATTGCTGCGATTCCTGGAGTGGGTCCGGCGCTGTCTCGCCGTCGACTCCTCCAACCATCTGGAAAGCCTATGATCTCATAGCAATTCTCCCGTGTGTGTTCGGACCGTCTGCACTTCGAGCATTTCACCTCCATCTTATTCGCTCTGCCGCCGCTTTGGTATGATGAAGCCGGAGCCTTTCTCTGTACGTCTGACCGGGGCCTGGCGACGAAGCTCTGATTTGATCCCTTTTCAGATCGAATTGGGTATTGGGCACTTAAGCCTGCTCCAACGCCTGAGGTAATATTTACCGATGATGGGCCGCCATCTCCGCCACTCTCACTCCCCATGATGCCCGCGGGGTCCCCTCTCATCGGACTGCGGCATATGCCTTTTCAACTGAGGGAAGTGGAGTTTCTTTGAGAAGATCTCTTCTCTCTGCATCAAATTTATCATCAATTCTGGCTAAGAATTGAAATAGATGGTTCTCGGACCTTAGTCTGTTGAAGATTGTAATATCCCCTTCACAACCCATCGGATTAGGCTGTCTGTAGCACCCCGCACGTGAGGCACCACATCCCCCGTACTATGGCTCAACACGAGTAACGAAATGGTAAATCCGCACCCGTATCAAACCATAGCGAACGGGAGACAAACAGAAAACCCTCCTAAGCTAGGTGGAACTTAGACCCTGCAATAACAACCAATCAACCAAACATAATGCATCGGACAACAAAAATCCAAACACACAAACCATAAGCAGACTTGGGCTCTTCAGGCCTCTTTTGAACTCATAAACAAAGTCCAACAAAAGCAATTCAATAGCAGAAATACAAGATTCAACTCCAATATCTTACAAGGTTGAATTAATCACAATTTAAATACATAATGCGAATGCAGAGACGCTTCTAACTTAACTTGACCGACTCAAACTCAACATGACTCCGCCTAGCTCGAAACTCCAAAGCCAAACCTGCACACTAAAGTGTTGGGGAGGGAGAGGGTCAGTCTCTAGAAGACTGAGTGAGCAGGAGCGATACATATATATATAAAACATGCACATGCAAGTCATAAATCCCGAGCAAGGTTTTATTTGAAATTAGTTCCCAAAAGGGCAAGAGAATAACCAAGCAATACCCGGATTTTACGACTAATCATATTAATTCATTACGTTCATAATTTATACATAAACATAAAGCTCGGCGAGTGAGCGTGCATCATCTCCAACCAAACTCCGACCGTGTACGACAAATATCATTGATACATTAAATAGGTGATCATGCAATATATCATAATACACACAAATCATATATCATATCCTAAACATATTTGTTTGGGCAATCCGTGTCCCGGCCTTCCCGCACGGTGCCTATCAATCATAAACATAATCATAATCATAATCATAAATAAGTTCCAACCTTCTTCCTCCGGGTGGTGGACGGGTTTGCAAGGCCCGACCACCCAATCATATCAATGCGGCTATGAGGTTCATGAGGCCTCAAAGCCCGGTTAGCGTTTCCCCGTCAAAAACTCCTTGACGAAGTCCGTTTCGCCGTAATTGGTTGGAACTAGTATATGGGATCCCCGTCAGCCCTTGCTTCCTCGGTTAGCCACATATACTAAGTCCCGGGGCCCGTATAATCATTAATCATAAATGTGTCTCGCCAAACATATCATTTCATAAGAAACATAACATAATTCATAAATCATTTGAAAAGGGTTTACTCGATCAATATTTACTCGGTACGTTCATTTAAAAACCATATATAACTATATTAGGTTTTTGGCCAAAGCTTGTCACATACGGTTGTAGGGTTTAATACATAAGTAAAACGAAAACACCCTCACCTGGAACCTGACGACACAAGGATACGAGTACCAAGTGCCTGAAAGATCAAGATCTCTCCACCCTGGAGATAAACTGTACAAAAGACAACGTAACGTGTTCGTGAGACTCAAGACTCTAAATGAACCAAATAAGATGCACGGCATGTAATGAACATGATATGAGTGCGTAAAAGATGATATTATATCATAAAATGTGCATGTGCACTATTAAAGAATTTAAAACATATAATCAAACCATTCGTTCATTCATATCATTCAAATACATAAATTCATAAATTCATATTTCATAACATTCATAACGCATATTAATTAATCTAAAATTCCATTTAATAATCATAGCAAGTAATATTCATATTCACAATTAGAAATAGAATAAATAAAACGTTCAATCAATAGTCGGTAATTTAAATACGCGGAATAGAAATCAATTAGATTCAACAATTGAATTAAATCAAATAATATTTAAAAAATATATAATAAACATATATAATATAATAAATATATAATAATTTTATAATAACATATGTATATATATAATATATATATATATATATACACGTACTCATACATATATTTATATATATATTACATGCATGAAATCAACATATATATTACATATATAAATACTTACCCATGCATGCAATGCACACACACAAGTATCACAACCATGCATATATATGTAGTACATATTATACTTGCATGCAATTAGGGTAATATGCCATGCACTCACACACAAGCATATATACATATATATAATTACAGCAACACATGCATGCAAGGAACAATAATACACACACACAGTACATAGATATACAGCAGCAACCCAGAAAACGCAGGTAAGATTTTCGGGAAAAACAGGGTGATACCCCCGTGTCACCTCCCAAGCCCAACTCGAGACACCCCCGTGTCTCGGTACAACAACCTCAGGCCAAACCGCACCCCCGTTCCGCGCTGGAAAGGCAAGAACGACACCCCCGTGTCTCGAACCAGTAGCATCCCTTGTTTTGACAGAAAACGCAGCAGAAAAAGGGCAGCAACTTCACGCAAGAAATGCAGGCAAGAAGGTAGCAAAACCAGGCATGAAAAGCTGTAAGAAACTCAGCTAAAACACATACTACAAGGCCAAGAAATTAACAGCAAAAGCAAAGAGGATCCACGACAGTTTTGACAGCAAGAATTCACGCCAGAAAAACAGGGCAAAGGCTACGGAAAACAGGGCAAGAAGGATTCTCATCATCTCCATCTATTCATATCAGTTTAGAACAATAAATACTCAGCCAAGCAACACCATTTCAACAAGTAATTCAGTTCCAAACAAGCTCAATCAAGAAAAGGAAGCATACGTGACATTCATGTGAATTTTTCTCAAAGTACCATAAATGATATCTCATTAATACTTCAACCACCAAGAAATCAATGATCATAAATGATATGAGGATGTCAAAATAATCATTCTCAAGCTTGGAATCAATCAAAACCATTAAAAATCGAATGAGATCAACAATATGCCCAAAACTCTCCATTTTCGGATGCAGTCCAGAAATCCACGAATCCATGCTCAAATTTGGGAAAGAAAGGATGAAGATGATCAGAAATGAACATATATTACAACCCTAAGCTTACCTTGTTGATTGGATGAAGTTTGGATGAGATTTGAGCTCCAAAATCTCTAAGGAATGAAGGGTTACGGGACTGCCTGTGATTCCAGTGACTTTGGCTGAGTTTTGGGGATTGTGTGAGGATTGGTTTGGTTAGGGCATGACATATCCGGTTAGGGGGTTGAGTTAGGGTTCAATAGAATCAAACCATGATTAATTTGGTTAAAGTTTGGATAAGATATGGCTATTTTAGTGCAACAAGGTCAGTTTGGTCGCCGTCTCGTTTTTCGGTTGAATTCCGGAGGTTCAAATGACGTTAGAAAAATATAAGGCTAAGTGTACTATACTCGATTTTTCGTTACGAGTTCAGCAGAGTTGACGAAACTCGAATCCGAGTTCCCGAGCTCAAGATATTAAATTCGGAACCAAGGGTACGCTAAGTGCTCGTTAGCCCCCGACTTGGATCCCAAAATTCAAATTAAATCCGAAACACATACAAATGAATTCAAAAATACGAAACGATCATATATTCATATACAAGACACGTATAAGTTCAACATATTAAATTTACACGAAATTTCGGTATCAATTTAAAAAGAAACGAAGCACGTAAATATCACTCATACGAGAAATGTAACAATAAAATGCATAATATTACAATTAATATAAAATGAATACATATAGAATTTATAAATATAAATGCATGCATACGTAAATATATATAATGTATAAACATGCATGCAAAATAATTTGTAAATATAATATGCATGCATTAATATATTCATGCATACGTCCATCACTAACATATATACATTTATTTTACATAACTATATTTAATATTAGTATTATTAAAATAAAATAATTAACATTTAATACATTTAAATAAACTTAAATATGTAAAACACGCATAAATAATTATTTCGCACAATTTGATAAACACATACTTCATGCTAAACACAATAAGAAAAACGGGGCGTTACACTGTCTTACGTCTATTTTCCTCCAGATCCGTTGGATGTTGTTGTAGTACTGTTCAATCGAATCTGAGCCCTGTTTCAGATTGTTAGCCCTCATTGTTAAGTCGTAAATCTGTAGGCCATCGTCACCTTGGCTGTAGGTGGCGTGTAGGCCATCCCACAATGCCTTTGCCGAGGGATATTCTGCGTAGTAGGTGATCAGTTCTTGTTCCATATTCTCCAAGAGCCAGGTGCAAACGATGAGGTCGTCTTGCTCCCATCGATGAAAATCTGGGTGGCCCGGGACTGGTGGTTTCGGATCTCTTATGAGATGGCTAAGTTTTCCTCTCCCTCCTATTGCTAATTTCATTAATCGTGCCCAGAGGGTGAAGTTGAATTGGTTTAATTTGACACTGATATTGAGGTTTGGTGGTGGATGGTTCTGATTTCGTTCTGGATGGGGTTGCAGGTTTTGAAGGAGACTAGCTAACTGGAAGGAATCGGGCTGTGATTCCTTGGTTGTGCCGGAGTGACTGCTGTTGTCACGTCCGTCGGCCATGGCTGAGAAGGTATGGGATAAGTGATGAGCAAGAACACCGGATCACTGATTGATTGGATTCTGCTCTGATACCATGTTAACTTTAATAAACGCCATAATTGGGAGAAAAATGCATTACTGTATTATTTTTTGTGTAGGAATACACTGTACAACTTCAACTAAATACAATACAACTTATGCTAGGAAAGGAAAGAAGAATATTTACAATAAATTACGGGATATGCGAGATCCTCTAATCCCTAATTTTCCTTATGTCAACACCTAATTCTTAGATTTGTTTGGAAGGCGTCGTAAAAAAAAAAAAAAAAAAAATTGTTTGTAAGGCAATGTTATGGACGTTGACATTAGTTCTTCATATTGACATCTAGGGCTGTCAACGGGTCGGATTCGGACCGGATCAGGAGATTCCGGATCCGAATCCGATAAGAGAATCCGAATATCGGATCCGAATCCGAATCCTATAGGATTTGGATTCATTGTTTTTAATTCATATATAATCGGGTCGGATCTGATCCGATAAAAGATCCGACCCGATTAGTAATAAAATTTATTTTTTTAAATAACAAATTTGATATAAAAAATAAATATAATTACATAATATTTAATAAATAATTATTATTTAATGAATTATTTGATAGTTTTGTTTATATTTATTTAAAATTAATTAATTTAAACTTATTAATAAAAGAAAATATATATTTTTAGAGTAAAAAATTTAAAATTTATTATTGTTTAAAATGATAAATATGTGAAAGTTTTAATTTTAATCATTTTACTTAATATTATGTACTAGTAAATAATTTATTTAATTAAATATTATATATAATATCGGATTCGGATTCTTAACGGATCGGATTCCTTAAATCCATATTCGCTCCATTTATTTCGGATAACGAATATTTACAATCGGATATGATCCATCGAATATTTTTATCGGACGAATATGCTAAAATACGGATCGGACTCGGAGCGGATTCGGATTAAAATCCGACCCATTGACAACCCTATTGACATCTGTAGTTTTATTTTTATTATGTTTGAATAGTTTTGGGCCCAATTACTGGGCTTGTTTTGTTTTGTGTGGGCCGTTTGATAGTTGGTTAAAAGGGATGGCAAATGGATGGATTGTATTAAATTTGGATTGGATCCACATAGATTGGATTCAAAATGAATTGAAATATTAGCGGATCCTTAAGGATTGAATTATAATGGATTTTGGTGGATTATAGTGGGTTTTACCGGATAATTCATGGATTTAACACCGGATTCTTAATGGATTCATATTTGACCCAAATACTAAATGTCAAAAATGCCCCTCACTATCACATTTGATTTATTTAACCCGTTTTCGATCCGTTTTACCCATTTTTCGAACCGTTTGATTTGTTTTTTATCCGTTTGTCCTATTTTCGACGCTTTTATTCCCTATTTTCGACATATATAATATATTATATAATTTATATATTCAATATCCTAACGTTTTTTATAAATTTTAATTTTATAAGTTTTAACATTTTTGACTCAAATAAAAACGCACGATTGAATTTCTGGAAGAACTTGCTTGGATGACGGTAATGGCTGGCTTACTTAGTATATAATGACATGCTACAATTTGAAAATTGGAATTACTAAATTTAAGTTTCTCTAATAATGCTTTTAGGTTTTAGCTTTTTTTTTTTTTTTAAATTTCGTCAATAATTCGATTTTTTACTGAATCGTACCGAAATAAATTTTGAGAAAAATCGTACCAAATCGAAAAATTCGATTCGATATTCGGTACGCCATTTCGACGTATCGAATTTTTTTTTAATTATTTTTTTTTGAAAAACGTACCGAAATTTCAGTTCGGTGATTCGGTCGGTTCGATAAATACTGAATGCACATCCCTACACTTGACCTATTTTCGACCCATTTTGGACATCTAATGGTATACGCATATTTTTTTAGTTTAGATCTAAATTATTTATTCAATATGTTGTTTCTTTGACGAATTTTGAAGTATATATTTAATAGTTTGGAAGTGGCGTTAATGGATTCACACTCGATCGTTTACTAAAATTTATTTCACAATAAAGTACGTTTAATCTGTAAAAATTAAAACTATTCACCCTAAGATTTAGTGTGACTAAAAATTAATATTTTAAAAAATAAAAAAGGAAACACTGAAATTTCATTTTTGGTGTAAAATCAGATAAAACATGTAAAAAACAAACTCTGTTGGACGACATTAGATAAACAATTTTGGTGGTTGCTAGTTGCTACTATTTTCAAGCTTGAAAAGCTTTATATTATATTAAATAAAGAGCAACTAATTTGTAACTAAATAAACATTACACGTTGTAAAGGTTTTTGAACGTCTAATTTCAATTCTTAATTCTCAGATTTGTGTATCGTTTATTTTAAAATTTTTATTTATTTATTTATTTTTAATATTTTAAATATGTTTTTAAGGATAGTATTACAATTTTTTAATTAATAGCAAGGGTAAAATAGTAATATCATATTAAAAGTGATTAAGTGGGCTTAATCCATTAACGATCCATCTCAAATCTATCTTCAATCCAATTCAATCCATTGATAGCCCATTATTATTTCAATCCACACTTAATCCGGTCCATAGTTGATCCAATTTAAAACTTATTAAATCTAATCCAATCCAAATCAAATGGATTGGGTTGAATCCATGGATTTCAATCCATATTGTCACCCCTACTAAAACCCATACCACTTCAAATTAAGTTTAATAAACAGTATCAGTGCTATGCCAACTTATTAAATATTTTATTTTTTAATTTTTGGATACGCAATTATCATTAATAGAAAAAAATTTATATCTTAATAATCTAATCTACTCGAATATATATTGAGAATCGAGATCAAGCGCAACATAAAGGTGAACACTCGTGGATGAATATCGAAAAATTGCATGATCATATGTAGCTTTGTTGGATTATTATTTTCGTACAGTATTTTTAAAGTATATATTTTTTTTTTGTCCTATATGGTCATCATTTTTGTACTACAATAATATATATATTGTGTACAATTTGATCAAGGAAGTAGTCGAAGATGGTGTGTAATTGTGTAATAATTATATGATTTTATTAAGGGTAAATTAACATCAATACTTCTTCTTATAGTTAGATATGTTTAAATTCATATTATTATATATTTGATGTGTACAAGCCTTGGATTCCAGGTGGGAAACTAACCCCCCTTGAATGCAAGTCGGGCACAGACCCTCAACCTTTTCCTTACGTGGCCGGTGGCTTTTTGATAGGTGTCCATTCGTCAGCAATGAAATTGCGTCTCTTTTAATTATACCGTGTCACTTATGATATCTTTAAGTATGCATTAAATTTTGTAAATGTTAATATATGAATAAAAAAAGAAATTACATCTGACCATCTTCACAATAGGTGAAATTACAACGTAGGACCTCTAGTTTAAAAAATAAAATATTAGTCCCTAACCTTTATGTTCAATTTGAGGTTCCTTCATTCCGTTAGGGTTCCGTCAAATTTGACCCCCCTATAATGACCAAAATACCCCCGGGGATTGTTTTGCAATATACATAAAAGTGAGGGTTCGTTTTGCTAGAAAATTTGACCCCAGCGACTATTTTGTTATATATTCGATTTGTTAATATTTATAAATTTAAGGATTATTATGTACATTTTTTTGCATTTAAATTATATTTTAAAAAATAATATTTATAATTTATGTATAATATAATTAATAAATTTATTGTTATTGAATTTAAGAAATTTAAAAATAAAATAAAAGTCCAACAAAGAATATCATTGTCATAATCTTTATCGTATATAAAATAAATATATATATTTTTATATTCACATAAATTACATTTATTATATTTCTAAATTAATCAAATATAATATTTATAATTGTAAACATATACAGAAAAATAAAATTATACTATTTCTCATATATAATATAATATAATTTTATTTTTATTCTAATCAAATGTAATATTTTTATTCATAAATATGCATATTTTTTATACGTACTTTTATATTGCATACATACATAAGAAAAGAAAAAAAAGACCTGCTGCTTAATTAAATATAATATCAAAAAATTTATAAAAAAATCCTACTGTTTAATTTTAGAAAATAGACATTTAAAACTAATTGAAATATAATATCTTAATTAGTGTAAATTTTATATTATTAAAATTTAATTTTATTCTTAAATCTATTAATCAAACCTTACATTTTCTAACAAAACGATCCCTCACTTTTATGTATATTACAAAACAATCCCCGAGGGTATTTTGGTCATTATAGTGGTCAAATTTGACGGAACCCTAACGGAATGAAGGGACCTCAAACGAAATATAAAGGTTAGGGACTAATATGTAATTTTTCAAACCAGAGGTTCTGCTTCGTAATTTCGCCTATTATGAGGGTAGTCAGATGTAATTTGCCCTATAAATATGTGTGTACTTTCTTTCTTCAAGATCTTACTGAGACAGAGTTTAAGAGAAGTGAGCCAGGGTTGAAGAGAGGTCAATCAAGAGAGATCAAACCAAAAACTTAAATCGTCATATGCCAAGAGTTTTTTTTATAGAATATTGGAACTTAACGTTTATAGAATATTCGAACTTAGTGTTTAGTTATTCATATTACTTGATTGTCTTTTAGATTTGTAATGATTTTACCGGATACACTGCCTTATTTGCACGATACGCCTTGTGTTCGAATTAATCTGCTTCCTTTGGGCTGAACTTTAGGCTTTAAGGTAGGTCCCAACAATATGTAACATAATTTATATTTATGTAAATGATTTTAATTCATAGACACACATTTACCTAAAAAACCATATATTTTGATAGTGTCTAAATCCGACTATGTACAGAACTGTAGACTTGGACTCCCAATCACCCAAGATATTTATTTGCATGAGGTAACTCTGGTGCTTTCCTGGACTAAGATAGATGAACAAACGTGAGCTCAAAGGCCAAAACAGAGGAATATGAGGGTTTGACCCATTTTGTCACTCCGCCGCTCAAGTCAGACGAATGGTCTGGGTCGAGAAAGCAAAGATAGTGTGTATTCTGGGCCTGTAGGAAAGCTTACCATTGTCAATGTCGGAGTGGGGTTTATATTGGAAGGGGATGGTCTCCGTAGGTGTAAGTACACCTCCAAAAAGGTGTGGATCTGGCCTGGTTGGAGAGGGACGGTTGGTGGCCGGAATAGTGCTTTTATGGCTAAAGCACTGTTTGTCTGTTCCTTCCAGGACGATTGACACCGTACTTGGTACGTCCGCAATCAATACGGCCTGCAGTGAGTGGTACTCGCATTAAATGCGGCTCTACTGTAGTGCATGGGTCGATCCGACTCCTGGGTCGATCGCCTTTCGATCGGGGGATGCCCTGGGTCAAGATTCTCCCTTCGCAGAGCATATGATCGCCTTCTCTTGTGGACCAAGTGCTAGCTCGAAGGAATGACGCCTGGGGTTGGATTTAGAGGGCTGACCTGGCCAAGTTTTTCCACGTGGCAAGGACACGTGGAGCTTAGTCAAAGCTCTCGAATTTTCCCTTATCATCTTCTCCCCCCAAGGTCGGGTGGCACATTTGGGTGGCTACAGACCTTGAGAAAGGTGTCCTGATTGCTTTGGGAAAGAAGAGAGGCTGAGACAATGGAGCTACTCGTGCCAGGGCTGGATTGCGCCCTATTAGATCGAGCCAGATTTTATCGAGCTAGGCATGGTGTTTCTCAGACATCGACCCAAGTGGTCGATGGTCGTGGGATGACGCCACGCGCTCGTGATTTCCAAGCATCACTCGGGCAGGAAAAACTAGGTTTTCGCCACTGCAGGGTAATGATTGCACCTTTTGAATTTTGAGCGCTGTGCACGGTTTTTGAGAGAGGTTACTTGCAGCTGCAGTTGGGGTAACGGGCCACGTTTCTCCCAACACCAGTTAATTAATTGACGCTTGGATGGGCATTAACTCTGACTTGATTGATCTCAGCTATAAAAAGGGGATTTAGACGGTTTTTCCCCTTTTCACGCAATCTGCTGGAGCAACCCTAAGTTTGAAAAGTCTCAAACGTTCAAAGCTTTCAAAAGAAACTAACCCTTAGAGAGCATTTGAAGCAAACACTCCGAGGTACGTCTCTTGTTCTTGAAATCTCCCTTCTTCATTTCTTCTCCAAATCCTTACTGCAAGACATGACCTCTAAAAAGTCCGCCGCCGTACCCTTCAGCAGCCAACCTGAAGGTCCATGACAGAGGAATTATAGACCAAGAGATGAGGAATCAGATCCTAAAGTATCTATAGAGTGTATTGGGGTGAAACGCCTAGGAAAGAACAGGTGGGAGGATCCCAATGAGGAGATGTATATCCCGGAAGTAGTTGATGTTAGGAATAGTGCCCTGAAAGCCGATGTAATAGTCAACTTTACTACTTTCCTTTTTGTAAATCACAGACAATCTTTGAATAATACGAATTAAGGCAACACTTTTTTATATGCTCTTGTTTGATTGTGTGTTTACTTTTGACGGCGCATGTATAAGAACTCCCCAAATCAATATGACTTATAGGACTCAACCATTTAGGTGAAGTGGTTCATGAGACGAGCCCTATATCACATAAATCATGATTAGAAATCACTCCAAGCCGATCAGTCCTACAGACAGTGAGAGTGTCAACTTGACTCGTTCGAGGCTTAGGACCACCTTATTTCATGGGGTGCAAAGTGTATTGTTGATACGTGCGTGATACATGGGGGTGCTTACTTATTCTAAGTAGGTACACTGAGGTGTCCCATGTGAGAAGATTCCTAAATGGGAATGGAAGTTTCTATATCTGGAAATAGAAACTTCCAGATTAGGAAATATCTCATAGGTCATTGATGTGATTAAGTGATCCTTAGACTTGAGGTTCCATTGATACTTTATGAGCTAACTTTGTAGTCTTAGGTGTAAGTTTTAAAGGATGTCGCCTTAGACAACTGATTCAAGGCTTATGCTGGGGCTGCACAAGTGGCACATGAAAGTATATGAGAATCGATAAAAGACCTACACTTGCATGAGCAAGTTGATCTCTTATTGTGTAAGTCATTCATATGCCATCTAGGAGTCCTTGGCCAAGACAGTGGATCAAGACATCAAGAAAAGAGTTTCTTGGGTTGAGATCAAATGGATATGAAATGCACTTAACTTTAAGATCGAGATTATTAGGGTTCTAATTATTCTCTTACCCTAGATCTTGGTTGAGAGATGGGATATAGGAGGATTGTATCTCACATGAATCAATGACTTAAAGGTTCTGTCCAATCGAGACATTCTTATTCAGCTAGGGGTCAAACACCTGTTGCTAGACTATGGTCGTTTGATCTGTGGACTGATTAATTAATTAGGGAATTAATTAATTAGGGTCACTGCTAATTGCATCAAGAACCTAGAGGGTCACACATAACAACCCGGTCAAGTGGGTTAAGGCTTGAATTGATTAAACGAGTTGATCGAACCATTAAGTGAATGGTGGAGCCCACACGTGTGAGACACACGTGTCCTTGAGGACACGTGTAGTTGCATGTTTATATGTGTATATATATTAAATAATTAATGTGTTATGATGGTGTCAAAATTTGGCCTGTGTGCTGGACTGCAGATTAGGACTCCCAATCACCCAAGATATTTGTAAAGTGCGGAGACTCTGGTGCTTTCCTGGACTAAAAAGATGGACAAACGTGAGCTCAAAGGTCAAAACAGGGGAATGTGGGGGTTGAACCTGTTTTGACACTTCGATGCTCAAGTCAATAAGCTGAGGGACTAGAATGCGCTGGAAGTAAGGAGTTCAGTGTGTGAGGGAAAGCTTACCCCTATTGACAAAGGAGATGGGTTAATATAGGACCGTGGGGGCCTAGGTGCGTGCAAGTACACTCTCAGGGAGGTGTGGATCTTGTCTGGTGGGAGAGGGACACTCTCTGGCCGGAAACAGTGCTTTTATGGCTAAAGCACTGTTCCCTGCTCCTGATAGAGACCCGTGGTACTTGGCGCGGCTGTAATTAATGCGGCCCGCAGGGAACGGTACGCACATTGAGTGCGGTTATCCCGTAGCACTTGGGTCGATTGGCCGCTGGGTCGGAAAGGGACTCTAGGTTGAGAGCTCTTATTGCTTAGCATTGGGCCGCTTTCCCCAAGTGCTGGGTCGAAATACAACTGCCTGGGTCGAGCACTACGGGCTGATGTGGCACAGACTGCCACGTGGGAATGACAACTAGCGGTTAGTCAGACATCCCGACTTTCCCCTTATCATCTCTCCCCCCCAGGTTCGGTGGCACTCGACGAGTGGCGGCGGACCTTGAGGTAAGCGCTGTGACCGCTGAGGGAAAGAGGGAAGATGGGCTACTTGATGTCTTAAGCAAAGCTGGGTCGCGTAGCACACTATTCGAGCCAGGTCCTTCGAGCCAAGACCTCGAGCCAGTATCCATCGACCTAGGAGTTAAAATCGACCCAGGGGGCTGTGAGGTCACGCGCGCGTGCCCTTTGGAAACTCCTAGGTGGGAAACGCTAGGTTTTCTTCCTGTCAGCGTAATGATTGCACTTTTTGAAATTTGAGGGACTTGACACAAATCCTGAGAATGGGCTGCGTGTAACCGCCGTTGGGTAACAGGCTATGCTTTTCTCGGTGCGAGCTAATCAACCAAAATGTGGGATTAATTAATCTTGATTTGAGGTAACCACAACTATAAAGTGGGGACTTGGGCGGTTTTTCCCTTCTTTCACGCCATTCCAAAGAGAAAACCCTAGAATTCAAGCATTCCAAGCATCCGAAACGCTCAAAAGAACCTAACTCAGAGAGAATTCCCCTCAAATCACTAAGGTACGCCACTTATCTCCCACATCTACTTTCTTCTTTCCTTCTCTGAAACCAACCTAATAGCTCCCAAGAGATCTGCAGCCGCTCCCACCGGTAGCCAACCCAAGGACAAGCAACAGGGGGATTATGGGCCCAAAGACATCCCATCTGATCTTGAAGTGTCCTTAGAGTGCATTGGAATAAGACGTCCTGGAAAGAACAAATGGGAGGACCCCAATGCTGAGATGTACATCCCCAACGTGGAAGAGGGAGTTACGGGCCCTGCTCTGAGGGATGCAGTTGGGAGGGGTCAAAGCACGCCCCTGAGTGAAGAAGGGGGAAGAGGAATTGATCCTGAGGCGGTGGAGGACATGGCAGCGAAAATAGAAGAAATGTTACTGGAAGGAGAGTCCCGCGACCAAGGAAGGGATGCCTTTACTTCTGTGATTGAAACGGAATCACAGAAAGGGAAGAAGAAGAAGGGGCAACAAAAGTGTACCAATTATTATCATGAGTTCTGCGCTGAGGTTTCGGGGGTGGAGAGGAACACGGCAGAGAAGCGATTGACTGGGTGGAAGGATATGAACATGAATTGCGAGGTGTTTACTCCCAACATTCATGAGCACATGGGAGCCCCTCCTGAAGGATGCATTGCCATTTCTTTGCAAGCCATTGAATATGGGTCTCCATTCCAGATCACCCTGTTCAACCACTTGCAAATCAGCCCGATCCAGCTACTGCCTAATGGCCACGCTATGATAACGGCATTCAGGATGCTAATGAAGATCCTGGGTCAGGTGGAGTGCGTGGAACACTTCGCAGAATTGTTTGTGGCCTCGGTCGACGCGGCAACTTCCCCTAACAGGAGGGGATTTGTGAAGTTCCAATCACGCTTGGGGAGTAAAATATTCGACACGGAGAAGACCTCCCATGGGACAGATTGGAAGAAAAAGTTTATTTTCGTACGGTACAAGGATGGATGGAACGGCCTGGAACACACCTCATGGAATGATGTTGCCCAGGTCCGGCTGGAGAGGGGGCCGGTACGGTAGCCGAATACTTTGCTATCGGCCTTGAGGGAGGTGCATCCCCTTGACACGTGGGTTTTCACAAGTACCTGTTGGAAAACAACAGAGTAAACGCAGCAGAAGTTTAAAATTTTTTCCAAAAGGGATCTAAAAGACTTGCAATGTTCGTATCGTAACGTTGGGACTCAAGAAACTCACACGAATTGTAGCTTTCTTGAAACTTATTGAGCCGCCCTCAAACGTTCTTCATGCGGCATGAATCCCCGTTTCTTGATCGGTTCTTTCTTCGAGATTCCAAAGTAGAAATCCTCTAAAGTATTAATCCACACCAACCTAGATTCAAATCATGTCATTGAGTATGCTCGTACTATAACATGTGTATCAAAGAAACAAGAAACGAGTTAAAGGAGAGCAAGAGAATTATCCCCAAAATTCCATGAAGTCTGGGTGTGATCACGTGTACGCGTAAAGCCATAAAAATCGAGCCCCTATGCCCTTATATAGGTGGGGTTCGAAACCCTAGTTATTAGTAGGAGAGAGTCTCCAACTTTGACTTTTCTTCTATCTTTTCTTTCTCTCTAAGTAAAATAAAATCTTATCTAAAATAAGACATTTATTTTATAGAAAAAGAGCTCCTAACTAGTTTAGGAATATTTAATTATTCTAGCAATAATTAAATATCTCATCCTAATACTTTATTAGAATAATAAAATAGAAGATATTTATTTATTTATTTATTCTAATCAAATTAGAACAAGTAAATAATTAAATACTTAGAATTAATTCTCCAATTAATTCCATCAAGGGCTTTAGAACTAATTCACTTATTAATTCTAACAGGCTAAAATTAATTCTCTAATTAATTTTATTCGTCTATATAATTAATTCTCCAATTAATTATATTTTAGGGATTTATAATTAATTCTCCAATTAATCATATCTCGCCTTTATAATTAATTCTCCACTTAATTATGTTTGGACTTAATAATTAATTCTCCAATTAATTAACACATGATTCAATTCGATAATTTGAGCCACGTGTCCAAACAAAAGCTCTCGATATCCACACGTGTACTTTACACTGTGGTCTCATTTCGATCAACTATTTGATCTTTCCTTAATACCCTTTGAACCCGGTATTTGTGTGTGACCCTCTAGGTTCAATTTCAGTTAGCAGTGAGCCTAATTAATTAATACACTTATTAATTAATCACCTCACAGATCACACGACCATAGTCTAGTAACAGGTGTGTGATCTCTACCCGAAATGTGAATATATATTCGAAAGAACCTTTTAGTCAATGACATCATTTAGGATACGATCCTCCTACCATCCTATCTCTCGATTAAGATCTAGGGCATGGGAATATGGAGAGCCTTACTAACCTTAATCTTAAAACAAAGTTCCCTTCATATTCCATTTGATCTCAATCCAAGAAAACTCCATTTTCTTGATGTCTTAATCTAACCACCTTGCGCAAGGATTTCAGGATGGAATCATGAATGACTTGTGTAATAAGAGATCATCTTGCCTACAACAAGTGTAGGTCCTTTATTGATTCCAACAGTTCTCATATGCCACTTGTGTAATCCCAACATAGACCGTGATTCAGGTGTTTATATGGCGACACCCTTTTGAGCCTATGTCATAAGAGACAATGTGGAATCTCAAGTCTAAGGATTAATTTCTCACGTCATTGACATGTGAGATATTTCCTAATCTGGAAGTTTCTGGAAACTTCCTTTCCCATTTAGGAATGTTCTCACGCGGGGCACTCTTAGTGATGAAGTTCTTGTAACTATCACCCTTATGTATTATAAATGCATCAACCCATGCACTTATCACCCTATGAAACCGGGTGATCCTTCTTAAGGACATAACTACACAAGCAAGTCTCAACAGTGTCAAAGTCGACACTCCCACTGTCTATCGGCCTCATTGACTTAGAGAAGTTTCTAATCCTCGCCTATGGAGTTAAGAACTTATTTCATGTGTTATTCCCATAATGACAAAGTTCTTAACGGCCTCATCGGATTAGGGGAGTTCTAGACATGCACACGTAATGGAAACACACAAAACACGTGGTTCGTTATCCTAACCGTCTCCTCTCCTCCACCGGGAGCCTGACCCTTCTTCTATCTTATCTACTGCCTTGCTCCTCGGCTCCTTACTGCTCCAGCCGCTCGCTGTAATAGCTTGCTTCTCGGGTGGCTCGCACGCTGGGTGGTGTGGCTGAGCCAGAGTGGGCTCAACAGTCGGCCTATGTTTTCGGGCGCACACATAAAGACATGATTAAGAAGTGTTCGCCTGTGATTACAATCATTTGTATATTATTCAAAGATTGTCTGTGATATATGGAAATTCCCAAAGCATAACAGCTTTCTAGGGCATTATTCCCAACAATCTCCCACTTGCCCGTAAAAGCCTTTCAGGTCCTCTCTCGGTCCCATCTTCCCAAGGTGCACCTTTAGAGCCTTATTGACTTTGGGTGTTTCCAAAGGGGATCTGCTATATTCTCTGATGATGTGAATGTTTCTAATTTACACATCATTAAGGAAACGCGATTTCCTTATTCACGTGATTCATAATCAAGCGTCTGGTCCCTTGGTGAGGTCTCAGTTCTCTTACTCGAGCAACCATCCATTTCATCATACTATATGATAATGGTGTTGTTTCATGCTAGGAACTTCATCTACCCATTAGATGGAGTTTCTTACCAAAACACTTAACTTAGTGGTATTCTATACGACTAAGTATTCAACCTTATAGTCGAATCTATTAGTGCCTCTCGATTGGAACTATTCCAAAGCACTATTCTGCTATCTAGGCAGACTGCGTATCCTTTCATAGATCAATCATTATCTATGTTTTGATGATTACATAAAAATATCCTTTAATGACAAGATCTTGGTGGATTCTTAAAACATGTCTTCATTTCTTCTAAAGTACTCTGAGGGTATTTTTTACAGCAATCCAATGACCTTCTCTAAGGTTACATTTAGAATAGGCCCACCACACTATATGGTAGCCTTATCTCGTCAAGTACATAATTTTGCATACATTATGCACCCTTTTCCATAAAAGGGTTTTGGACTTTCTAACTTTCAAAGAGCTATTTTAGGACACATCCTCTTCAAAAGAGATGTTCCATTATCCATTGGAAATTCTGTAGGAATTTTCCATACTAAACCATTTTAGTACAATGTTTATGTACATCGACTGTGATAATCCTATTATTCTCTTAGATCTATTTCATAGATAGCTATCTCGAGAATGTAGGATCTATCACCTAGATCTTTCATCTCAAAATGGTTCCTAACCAGGCTTCGGTAACTTTTGTGTCATCCGTCGCATTCCCAATGAGAAGGATGTCATCTTCGCAAAGTACCAAAAATTGAACTTTTAGTCTCTAACACTTTCTTTTTACACGCCATTTTCGAATTTTAAGTCAAACAACTTTGACTATTTCACTAATTCGAATACTCTAATTCCTAGAAGCCTGATCCAATTTCATAAATTGACCAATTAGAGTCTGCAAACCTTTTGCTTACTCCCACTAAATGTGAAATCCATGGATGTTCCATATTTATTTCTCCATCAATCTGATATTGACAAGATAAGGTTGATCCAATCAAGTAGTGTCACTAAGGTCCAAACTTAGTTTGACTATATGGAATCCATTTCAGATTTCATAATTGTTTTCACTGCTCAGATTCCAAATCTGATAGCGCCTCCCGACAGGGTAAATGGATCATTATCCACTTTAGAAGATTTCATGTTGAAAACCATATTATCTTATAGGCTACCTAGGAATGCGCTCTGAACGCGTTGAGGGAGGAGAGTTCACTCGTGTACTATCTCTTAAGATTGGCCAAGTATTATCAGAACGGTTCGTTTCTTCCTATTTGTGGCGTGGGTTATGGCCTCAAACTTTTTAAAGTCTTTTGGGCTTACCTTTCTTCTCTCTTAGGAGCAATTCCTTAAGAAAGGTATATTCTATAAAACAAACAACATTTGTTCAAAAGAATCGTAGACTTGAACTAGTTTCAATCTTATCTCTCAGTTTCTCCTTCAATTAAGAAGACTCAAGAGAGATACACTCTTTAGAACAAACAACATTTGTTCTAAAGATTTGCAAAATAATAATATATATATTGTTTGGGTAACGCCCGTTACCTCCTTTGTCTGAGCCTCTGTACCAAGTAACGGGCGTTACTGCCTGTGGTCATAGGCAGTGGTAACGTCCGTTAACTGTTCATATAAACTTGAACTTGTTTCAAGTCTATCTCCCATTGTCTCCTTCACTTAAGAAGAGTCCCACTGTCCTCTTCAATTAAGAAGACAATCCCAAAATTCTAAGAATTATTAGGGAGTTTTTGAAAGCCACAATTCATAGTGTATTTAAGGGATTGATTTGGAATTTGTAAGATTCAAAATCCTAACTGCGTATTCTGAAGCATAAGTTCAGAATATAGATAAGTCAGTAAATCTCAACAAGGAACAAACCATATCCTATAGGGTTATGTTCCTTCAATCAAAAATACCAAATTATTCTTGAATGACCTTACTGAGGGATAATCCTATTATATCTTAAGATGACTAAGGAGTTAGTCACTAAGATATCTGCTATCTCGATCCAATCGAGCTTCTAATGTCTTATGACTACTAAGGTTCCTAACCTTCCTTATTTTGAAATTCTAGTAATTTCACAAAAGGTTTCAAATTCGTACTTAGTAAGTACGCACATTTATAATGATTACTTTAGTGATTTTGTCTAGTGATTACATTAAGCTATCCGAAATCATAAGTATGAATCGAAATCCATCAAAAGTATGGATCGAAATCCATCCAAGATATAGGACGTCTTGTCGTTTCATATAAACGAGTTTTAGGGAACGTTTCCCTTTAATGGGATTCTAAGAAAGTTAAGTCTTTGAGTTCATTTTTGTAAAATGATCCTAAGACGATTAACTTGCTAATCCCATTTAGGATGTTCCAAAGTTATTTTGAAACTTTGTCATCTTACTTACTTATGTTATCTCGTTGTATGTTTGAAACATCAATGCTATGAGTTTTGCACAACAGTTTGTGTGAAATTAACTCAAGACTACTGAACTCTGATCCTATCGGAATTATCACAATGAGAGACACACGGAGTATCCTTATACTCATTGCAGTTCCTAGCTAAGGCCCCTAGTTTGCCACTATGGAAGCTAAAGTCTGATCTTTCTTTTAGGCTTTCCTTCTCTTACCCCTCCATTGGGTTTTAAGGGTTTCTTCTTCTTTGGCCTAGGTGCCTTTACCTTATTAGGTTTAGAAGAAGAACTGACCATCATTACCTTCTAGTCCTTCAAAAGGATGCTCTCTTAAGTTATCAACTAATTTGATCAACTATGCTACAATAATATCATCTAAGATTGAGCAAAAGGGCTTAAAATGATGATAGAAGCAATTCAAACAATCAGTGGACTAAGAACTTATTTCTTTAGGGTACGTCCATGGCTTGCAAGGTCCTCCTCAGTGAGGACTTTGAGCCCACGTCCGTTCACATGTGTATTCCTTCATACAAATATGGAACAATTCCTTCGATTGTGTTATACCTTGTAACAAACTCGCAAGAGAGTATAATTGCTCTTAAGTGTTCCTATAATGTGTTATACTTTGTAACACATTTATGAGGGAGTACAATTGCTCTTAAGTGTTTGGAGAAAATCCTTTCACTTTTCAATTGCTTTTCTTAAGCCTAGGTCGAATTTTCACAATTGCTGAAAAGTTCGCCTTATAGAGAACAATTTTCTCCTTTGGAGTCTAAAACGGATTTTAAGATTCGAGGCCAATCAGAGTGGTTAGGACTTTAGTCAACTTATTTGACTCAAGGATGGATACTAATGGGTCGCATTTCAACTTGTAGACAATCACAGAACTACAACCTAAATGCTAAGCAGAGAAAATGTGAGCATATTGAATAATAACGTAACATATAGGATTAGGTCTTTCATCGTATGTGGCTCCCACTATTTTTAGAAGGTCTATAAATCCCAAATGACCTTAGAAGAAACTTGCTTTCTCAGCAGGTACTAGGATCCCAAGCAATCTTAGTTTTGGACCCACGACTCGTGAGACATCCAAAGTCTAAGAATCTTTAGGTAGGTACTAAATTGCCAATTCCATCTCCATGGAATTCCTAGTAATGTTTTTGCATCACCGATCTTTCAATCATGGACCCACGACTCGTGAGACATCCATATCTACTTCAGTGTTGAGCAGGACCCATCAATCATAAGATCCCAATCAAACTTAGTCCGGAACGACCCATGACTCGTGAGACATCGCCCATTCCAAAATGATTAAGAAATATCAATCACCTAAGGTGATCAATCAAGAAACTAAGATTTAATAGGCTGCACTAATTACCCCACGACTCGTGAGGCAGCAATTAGCTTACCTACTAACTCTTAAATCCTATTGATGGAATGCTAGGAATTTTATTACCGTAATAGAATACCTATTTATTCGAAAGTTGCTCAATATTTTAATTAGAGATTTTCGCATTAACCAGAGAGTTGTCTGGTTTTTGACCTCACCAACATGTACAGTTATCCATTTTTAATTGTCTTGAATAATGCAGTTTCACATAAAATGCATCACAAAAACAATTAGCAGATAACATGTCCTAGCATGATACTAATATGAGATGATCATGGGTATCCTATCTTATGTGCAATTATGGGAGCCACTCCATAATTGCTAGTTCTAACACACATGCCACATAAACAGATATTTCACATAAGGGTGCAGAATTTAATGAAAAACCCTATTCTATTACATTAATAGAAACAACCCTCCTAAACATTTTGAGGGGTATTCTCTTATGGCCACCATTCTTCAAGTGTTCGTTGTGGATCCTTCTTGCTCCTTAGGTGCTTGTCTCCAAAATGAAAAGAAAAATCCTCACTTCCTAAGTTCTACTCTCTTAACATAAAGTAATATGACTCTGTAACGCCCCGGTTTCCGGATGAACAGGTAAGCACGCCACGTGTGCGTTATGAGCGTAGGTTTATTTTATTTCTTTAATTTATAATATATTCTTACGTGGCATTCATATTTTATAAAATTCATGAAACATTATTTATATCAATTCTTTAAATTCATATCATTGAAAATATTATTTCATGACACGAAAAATATTTATTGCATGAAATCAATTACCGCGAGTGATAAAATTACCAAATTGTCCCTAGTTAAATACTTTCTAAAATATTAGGGACTCAATTGCATAAATTTGTAGGGACCAAACGGAGCATATTTTAAATCATGGCATACTTAATTGTATAACTTAGAGACTTCAAGGATTGATTGGTAAATTGGCAAGATTCACACAAATCAATGGGATGAATCACGTAACAACCATATCCCCATTCTTCCTTGATCATTTCATCAAAAATTTTCCAACCCATTGCTCTCTCTCACTCTCGGTAGTTCAAGGAAGAAAAGGGAAGAAGTGATTTTTCAATCAATCATCAAGATTTCAAGAAATTTGCCAAGAATTTGAAGTTGATCATCATCATCATCCATTTCTTCATTTCTTTCCATTTTTTAAGGTTGGTTGGGCATGATTGGATGATTCATGATCATAAGTGATAAGCTAGGGTTTAAGATTTATGTGCTAAATGAGTTATTGGTGATCAAAGTGTGATTATGTGATCATATATGGAATTATAGCATGATTTGATCATGAAAATCTTGAATATTTGGCAAGATTGAGCTAGTTTGATCATGTACATGAAACCTTGAAATCTTGTTGATATAGCATGTTCTATGTGTTTAAATGTTATATTAGAGTTTATTGAACATATATGCATCATATTTCCAGAAATTATGGCATTTGGGATCAAAAATGGAAATTTTGTTGCTTTGATGAATCTTGGCCGAGAGCTTCCCCTGTTTCTGCTCTGTTTTCTTCAGTTGCAGAAGCGGGGAACGACCGTTCCCAGCCTCAAGGCTTGGTGGGAACGGGCGTTCCCATTTCTTTTCAAATAAAGGGGCGGCCGAGCATGGGAACGGCCGTTCCCGTTTTTGGCCTTGCGCCAGAAGGGCCGTTCCCAGCTCGAAGGCGCGTTTAAAATGGGAAAAACGTTCCCGCGTTTTTTCTGGGCAACGGGAACGACCGTTCCCATTTTTCAAAGGGACCCGGAACGGCCGTTCCCACCTGACATGCAGTGTAAAATTCACTGCATAAAATTACGAAATTAGCCCCTCGACCCGACGACTTCTTTGACCCCGAATTGCTATAATATGTGTTAATATGATGTGAAACGAAAAGTTATCATACCACATTGCATTTTCGTGATCGTCTCGACACATTTTCGCTGTTCGTCACATTTTGGTCATTTTAGGTCATGTCTCACGAACGTATATCGTATTTGCACAGGTCACGAGGGCGTGGACGGGGAGCAAGTTCCTTAGAACGCTTATTTAGTATATTTTGCAAGAAAGGTGAGGTTTTGTTTTGGTAAAACGAACCCTATAACCCTTATGTGCTAGTTTTCGGCCAAAACGTATTATACTTATAAATGATTTTCAAACCATGAACATTTCCAAGCAAGAAAGTATTGATTATCATGATTTCAAGCATGTTTGGCGAGTACATGATTGCACGTGGGCCCGAGGGTAATTCTTGAGCCAACCGGGAAAGCAAGGGCTGACGGGTAACTCCTGAATTATCCTCACATTGTTGGGATCACCCCGAAGCCACTAGGAGATTAGTGGTGGAAGGAGTTCCGTGTCTAGAGGGTCATGTCCTCTACACACACCATGTCGTGGATAGTCGAGCCTTGCAAACTCGCTATCAACCGGAGGAAGAAGGAGACTGGGGATTAATCCGGCATGTCGGGTTATCCTCGGGTTATTGCATGACTTCAAGCATGAACTTGTTTATATGAGCACTAATTAAATTGCATGATCACGTATTTATCAAGCAAGCAAGCATGATCACGTATTGTTCACGATTGGGAGTTCGGTTGGAGATTGCCCTTGCTCGCCGGGGCCACATGTTCATGACATTGACAAGCATGATTAAATAAACGTGTTAAAATGATTGGTTGTAATCTCGGGCAAAGATTAACTTCTTGAATTACATATCTATTTTATGCTCAAATCTTCACCCGAGGCTACAACTTGCATGTGATGTGTTGTATATATTTATTTATTGCCCCTCACTCAGTCTTCAGTAGACTGATACTTCACTTTTCAGGTACCCTTTGAGCGTGGTTGTGCTAGGCGGGAGTTGGTCGAGTCCTGCATTATCACGGGTCTAGTGTTGCACCTTTCATGTATATTTTTCCGGATATCATGTTATGTTCCCGATTGACACATTTTGGATACTTACGGATGTATATTATTGAGATATGATAATGTAGTGATAGCTAATTGGTACCTATATGTATCTATGTAATAAATATGGTACCTATATATATATGAGTGACTTTATTGCTTCCGCTTTTCTATTCATGTTTGCGTTGATTATGTTGGGGAGAGTGTCCCGCCTAGCTCGTCATTTTATTGTCACCCGTTCGCTGTGGTCTTGGTTTATGTATGAACTGTCCATTTCATACGTGGATCGAGGCTATAGTGCGGGGGATGTGGCGCCTTGGGGTTTAGGGTGCTACAGACTCAATCTTCATATTGACCATAGACAAGTACACGGGGCATACCCCGACCCAAAAACAATAATAAGAAAAGCCACATAATAAACACATAACAGTACGCACATAAGTAGGGCTCCAACCCCAATTGAAATAACGCAACTATGGGGCTCCGACCCCAATTGAAACCATCCATGTGCATAAATTAAAACAATCACCTACACTAGCATAATCCGCTTGAAATTTAAATTTACCAACTAAATTTAAAATTCCCTTGACTTCAAGTTACAATAACTTAAGATTTGAATATTAGTTCATTATTCAAGAATTTATTCAAAACACGAATTCGGATCATGACAAAACTCAATTAATTTCAAAAACTAAATTTTTGTCCAAAATATCATTCAAAGTGATATTTATTATTTTCTCGAAAAATTAGAACTTGACTTTAATTCATAAAATCCCAAATTTTTATAATTATTTCAAATAAATAATTTTATAAAATTAAAATCAAATTTTAAAATAAAATCAGATTTTAGGGATTTAACGAAACTTGGAAAACACGAAACGAAAAGGGGTCCCGGAACGACCCGAGCGAGGCGCGCGGGACAGCCCGCCAGCACGCGTGAGTAGGCCATCCTGCGCACACGGCCCGCGCAACCGTGCCGAAACGAGGCGGGAATTGCCCGCAAGCAAGCGCGCGACCGCGCGCTGGGCACCACATCGATGTTCTGAGCAGGCATTCCCGGCAGCTTGGGGCGGAACGGCGCAGCAGCGCCTAGGCGCATCCGGGCGGCTGCTTCGCGATGGGTTGTAAAGTGCGGGGCTGCGCGATGCAGCCCCATGCGCGTACAAGATGCGCGTAATCCCGCACGCGTTTGTGTGCGAGTTAACCCGTTCCATATTTCGTTTCGTAATTTCAGTAAATTCTAGAATTCTAATTTCGAATTAAAACAGCTTAATACAATCTGAATCTAAACAACTGAAAAAACAGATTTATACGAAAACAGTTTTTCAAGAATTTTCAAGAAACAGCTTTGATCCGACAGATTCGTATTCCAAACAAAAACCAAGAATACATAACATATATCCAAATTCAAGAATCTTAAGTCAAAATTCCAAAACAGTAAAGATACAATACGAACGTTGCGAGGTGGCTCTGATACCACTTGTTGGAAAACAACAGAGTAAGCGCAGCGGAAGTTTAAATTTTTTTCCAAAAGGGATCTAAAAGACTTGCAATGTTCGTATCGTAACGTTGGGACTCAAGAAACTCACACGAATTTTAGCTTTCTTGAAACTTATTGAGCCGCCCTCAAACGTTCTTCATGCGGCATGAATCCCCGTTTCTTGATCGGTTCTTTCTTCGAGATTCCAAAGTAGAAATCCTCTAAAGTATTAATCTACACCAACCTAGATTCAAATCATGTCATTGAGTATGCTAGTACTATAACATGTGTATCAAAGAAACAAGAAACGAGTTAAAGGAGAGCAAGAGAATTATCCCCAAAATTCCATGAAGTCTGGGTGTGATCACGGGCACGCGTAAAGCCATAAAAATCGAGCCCCTATGCCCTTATATAGGTGGGGTTCGAAACCCTAGTTATTAGTAGGAGAGAGTCTCCAACTTTGACTTTTCTTCTATCTTTTCTTTCTCTCTAAGTAAAATAAAATCTTATCTAAAATAAGATATTTATTTTATAGAAAAAGAGCTCCTAACTAGTTTAGGAATATTTAATTATTCTAGCAATAATTGAATATCTCATCCTAATACTTTATTAGAATAATAAAATAGAAGATATTTATTTATTTATTTATTCTAATCAAATTAGAATAAGTAAATAATTAAATACTTAGAATTAATTCTCCAATTAATTCCATCAAGGGCTTTAGAACGAATTCACTAATTAATTCTAACGGGCTAAAATTAATTCTCTAATTAATTTTATTCGTCTATATAATTAATTCTCCAATTAATTATATTTTAGGGATTTATAATTAATTCTCCAATTAAACATATCTCGGCTTTATAATTAATTCTCCACTGAATTATATTTGGACTTAATAATTAATTCTCCAATTAATTAACACATGATTCAATTCGATAATTTGAGCCACGTGTCTAAACAAAAGCTCTCGATATCCACACGTGTACTTTACATTGTGGTCTCATTTCGATCAACTATTTGATCTTTCCTTAATACCCTTTGAACCCGGTATTTGTGTGTGACCCTCTAGGTTCAATTTCAGTTAGCAGTGAGCCTAATTAATTAATACACTTATTAATTAATCACCTCACAGATCACACGACCATAGTCTAGTAACATGTGTGTGATCCCTACCCGCAATGTGAATATATATTCGAAAGAACCTTTCAGTCAATGACATCATGTAGGATACGATCCTCCTACCATCCTATCTCTCGATTAAGATCTAGGGCATGGGAATATGGAGAGCCCTACTAACCTTAATCTTAAAACAAAGCTCCCTTCATATTCCATTTGATCTCAATCCAAGAAAACTCCATTTTCTTGATGTCTTAATCTAACCACCTTGCGCAAGGATTTCAGGATGGAATCATGAATGACTTGTGTAATAAGAGATCATCTTGCCTACAACAAGTGTAGGTCCTTTATTGATTCCAACAGTTCTCATATGCCTCTTGTGTAATCCCAACATAGGCCCCGGTTCAGGTGTTTATATGGCGACACCCTTTTGAGCCTATGTCATAAGAGACAATGTGGAATCTCAAGTCTAAGGATTAATTCCTCACGTCATTGACATGTGAGATATTTCCTAATCTGTAAGTTTCTGGAAACTTCCTTTCCCATTTAGGAATGTTCTCACGCGGGGCACTCTTAGTGATGAAGTTCTTGTAACTATCACCCTTATGTATTATAAATGCACCAACCCATGCACTTATCACCCTATGAAACCGGGTGATCCTTCTTAAGGACATAACTACACAAGCAAGTCTCAACAGTGTTAAAGTCGACACTCCCACTGTCTGTCGACCTCATTGACTTAGAGAAGTTTCTAATCCTCGCCTATGGAGTTAAGAACTTATTTCATGTGTCATTCCTATAATTACAAAGTTCTTAACGGCCTCATCGGATTAGGGGAGTTCTAGATATGCACCTAATGGAAACACACAAAACATGTATTGGCACATAAGAAGTGTTTGCCTGTGATCATTCGTATATTATTCAAAGATTGTCTGTGATATAGGGAAAGTCCTGAAGCATAACAGCTTTCTAGGGAACTATTCCCAACAGTACCCATCTTTTGATAAGCCTAGGGTTGACTCCGGGTACACCGCGGCACATCGACTTCAGAATTGGTAACTATGTTGCCAATCCCCTTAAGCCAAGCACGTTCCCTCACTCCCTCTTGAAACCATACTCTTAATTTGCCTTTTTTATTCTGCATTGGTTTGATGAAGTTCTGACTTTATTTATCCTTTGTGCAGAATCGATAATGGTGGCTGCGGGAGCTATGGCCCTTGACCGTAAGTTGAAGAAGAAACAGGCCGAGGAGGCCAAGAAAATTCAAGAAGGGCAAGCTAAGGGCCCTATCCTTACAATCCAAGAGATAGCATAGGCGGATGGCCTGACAGAAGAAGACTCCCTTGCCAAATTCGTTGTCGTGGAGAGAGCGAAGGGGCAAAGATGGGCGGATGCCCATGTCCCCACTGTGGGGGAAGAAGCCGACGCGCGGGGGGCCACTTGGGTCCCCCCAGAAATGCTCCTGCTGTCCAAACCGCCACGGACATAACTGCCCATCCCCCCAAGGCTAAAGGGAAACCAGTTCCCTCAGCTGGATGACCGGAATCGGAGCCAGAAACCACTTCTGGGTCATTTCCAATCGGGGTGCCCAAGGGGAAGCGATCCCAGAAAAGGAAGGACAACGATGGTGTTGCGGGCGGGGCCCCATCCAAGATGCCTAGGAGGGACCAGAGTCCTTTTCAAGCGGCCGGAGGGTGGGCACCCCCCTTCTTCAAGTCTGGAAATTCTCCTGGGTTCACCATGCTGCGGGGAGATTGAGAAAATCGTCAACATCCCCAGTTTTGATGGACCAAAATATCCCTTTGGCGTCTCGGAGTTCAAAGCAGATGGATCCGAAAGAAGGGTCACGTCCGGCGAGGTCGACCAAGACGTGGTGGGAGCCACTTAGTACTCGCTGCAAACTAGCACCGACCACCAGGTATTGGTTAAGGAAAGCAACGCAACCCATAGTTACAACAAAATTGCCCTGCTGAATGCGGTAAGGATCCTTTATTTTCAACCTTCCTCCGGCTCTTATTGTTGTATAATTTCTTATATTTTCCCGTTTTTCTATCTTAGTTGATAGTGAGAGAATGCCAGTCTGCTTCACGCTTGGAGATAGCCGATGAAGCCCGTCGTAAACTGCTATCCGAGAGGGCTGAGGTAACAGAAGGGAAGAGTTGGAAAGATGAGGCGGCGAAGCTGACCAAGGAGCTGGTGTTCGCCAAGACAACATACATGGGGCAACTGCAGAGGATGGACACGGTTCTCAAAGACGCGACCTAAGAGAAGTCCACCCTGGAAGGGGAGATAACTAAATTGAGGGCTGAAAATGAAAAACTGCAGACCGAGGTCACTCAGCGCCAAAGTTTGCTTGATATTGCCGAAAAGAAGATTGAGGCCGCATATGCCAAAGGAAAGTAAGATGGGTGGAAAGATGGCTTCGTGGAGGGACAGAGGGATAGGACGAAGACAACCTTCTGGACCATCGAGAAACTGCTGCCACAGATCAAAGATAGCACAGTGGCAGAATTCCTACAGTCTGAGGTGTTTGACACCGTTTCAGGTACTTTAGGGGCTCCTGATATCGAGACAGGCTTCATGAGGTGTTTGTCCCATGTTCATTTTCATCATACCATTCCGCACGAATTGCTTAACGATCCCGGGAAGTTGAACGGCGCCAACGGCTACATCCTCAAAACCCTCCTGAGTTCTTTGTGGCTCGCGTGGCTCTTGAGGAGGAGGAAACTCAGGTGGCAGCGGACGGTGAAGGCGAAAGTGATGATGCGGAGCCCGAATGGAGCAAAGTACCGTATGGCTGGGCTGTGGAGTAGGCTGATGCCAAAGCGGACAAGCGTCTGGAGTCGGAAATAGAACTACCGGAGCTGGTGGATCTGGAGAGGATAAAAGAGACCTTGTTGGCGGCCTTCACGCCCTCAAGTAGTGGGTCGAAGCAAGATAGGATCCAGAGTGCAGACCCGGGGGGCCCAGCACTGGCAATTCCTCCTTTAGCAACCCTTCCTCCAGCTCTCACTATTTCCGGAATAGAATCCACAACCGAGTTGACCCCACCTTCAACGATTGAGCCATACGCTCGACTTCCAGCCGAAGAAAACGCTGCTAATCCTGGGAACCTCCCTATTCCAGATTCTTAGACTTTGTAAATGACTTGTAATTTTGTAATTTCCTTTTCTGCTCTTCTTGTAATTGAATCGGGGCTTGACCCCTTTGCCGAATGAAATAGATGCGGAAGTGTTCCAATTTGCTCCATTTATCGCCTTTTGGCATTGTCGTTTGTTTTCTGGTTTATAACCAACTCATTAATCAGTACGATAGTGAAGAATACTTTGCTGAAAATGGCTTCAAGTACTGGCTCGAAGCGAGTAATAGTTCTGGGTCGAAACATGTTGTAACCCTTGCCAAATCCAAACTCAAGCTCCAAACTAACTACGAGTTTTAGGTCGAGGAAGAGACATGATTTCTTTTGACTTGTGCTTATTGGGGGCTTAACCCCCTTCCAAGGCATTGATAGAATATCGAATGCGTTGTCCTGGGATGAACTTAATTTATTTTAAGAAAATACATAGATTAACTGGTATAGCAAAACATTCAGATTGACTGAAAATACACAGATTAACTGGTATAGCAAAACATTCAGATTGACTGAAAATACTTTTATTATTGCGAACAAGTCAAGATAAGTACAGGACAACACTTACAACCGAGAATAATTTTAAACGTAAAACTTCTTGAGGTTGTGAGCATTCCATGACCTGGGAATGGTGTTTCCCTCCATGTCTTCTAGGTGGTACGCTTTGTTGCGACCCACTTCGGCAATACGATAGGGCCCTTCCCAATTGGGCTGTAACTTGCCCACGTGTTTTGTTACCTCAACTTTTTTGAGAACTAAGTCACCGATTTGGAAGGCGCGAGGTTTGACGCCTTTGTTGTAGCTTCGAGCCACTGTGGATCGGTACTGTTGCATACATTGGAAACCTTTCTGTCAAATTTCTTCAATGGTGTCGAGCTCATGTGCTCGGTCTTCTGCATTTCTGGCGAGTTGGTAGTTGGAGACCCTTGCCGTTTGATGAAATAATTCTGCTGGGATCATGGCTTCCGACCCATAGACCATCGAGAGGGGTGTTAACCCTGTCGCAGTCCTGGGAGTGGTGCGGTAAGCCCAAAGGACTCCATCAAGTTCATCGACCCAGGCTCCCTTCTTGGCCTCCAGCCTGGTTTGGAGGCAAGGGTCTCCAACTACCAACTCGCCAGAAATGCAGAAGACCGAGCACATGAGCTCGACACCATTGAAGAAATACGACAGCAAGGTTTCCAATGTGTACAACAGTACCGAGCCACAGTGGCTCGAAGCTACAACAAAGGTGTCAAATCTCACGCCTTCCAAATCGGTGACTTAGTTCTAAAAAAAGTTGAGGTAACAAAACACGTGGGCAAGTTACAGCCCAATTGGGAAGGCCCCTATCGTATTGCCGAAGTGGGTCGCAACCAATGGTGTCGAGCTCATGTGCTCGGTCTTCTGCATTTCTGGCGAGTTGGTAGTTGAATAATTCTGCTGGGATCATGGCTTCCGACCCATAGACCATCGAGAGGGGTGTTAACCCTATCGAAGTCCTAGGAGTGGTGCAGTAAGCCCAAAGGACTCCATCAAGTTCATCGACCCAGGCTCCCTTCTTAGCCTCCAGCCTGGTTTGGAGGTTCTGGATGATGATGTGATTGATAAGTTCGACCTGGCCGTTCACTTGAAGATGGCCAACTGATGCGAAGCGCTGACTGATTCCCATATCTGAGTAGCAAGATCTGGTACTGGCGCTCTGGAACTGAGTTCTGTTGTCGCAAATTAAGACCCTGGGGACCCCAAATCTGTAAATGATGTTGAACCACAAGAAGTTTTGGATAACCTTGTCTGTGATCTTCACGGCTGGTTGCGCGCTCTGTTGCTGTCTTAGCCCGCTTAGCCTAGTGTGTGCGTGTAGGTCCTCGTTCGCTTAGACTTGGATTCATGTATGGACTCCCATTTCATATGTGGATTCGGGTCTAAGTGCGGGGGATGTGGTGGCTCGTCGCTCGGGGCGTCACATCCTAAAGTGGTATTTGAGCTCCAGGTTGTAAAACCGGAGTTCTAGTGTCGTGTTGTGTCAAGTCTAGGTTGTACGACTTAGGAACAACGTGATAACGTGTGCATTGCATTAAGATATATGAAACTTCTTATGTGTCATACCCATTTACTAACCGCATGTATTGTATTTTCACCTAGCTTGTGCACTGCAGGTTAACACCTTTCTATCGAATCATCTAGACAACCAAGACAACTAATTGCTCTCTCTACCCATCAAGATACAAGGAAAACTACCTCGGTTTACCACAAGAGATGCTCTGGCCTCCTCAAATGCACCTGTTCCTGAAGTACAATTCCTATGTGCTTATTGTAAAGGGCCAAATCACATCTATGGAGATTGTAGGAAGTGGTTAGGGACTTGTTTTGGATGCGGTGCTCCCGATCACAAGGTCAATGCATGTCCCCAAAATGATCAACGACGGGCTAAAGAATCTGAAAGGTTAGCCCGATTTATGGATGGGATTAGAAGAGATCTCAAGGATATTAAGCCCAGAACTCACCCGAATGAATGGCTTGAGTGCACAAGGAGAGCTCTCAAAGTTGAGTCAAAGGAATTGTGGCAAAAGAGCATGGCGGAGAGATTTGAACCAGAGAGTAGCTCGGAGTCGGGATCAAAACGGAGTCGAGGGTTTAATCCACAAAGCTTAAATAAGAATAGGAAGATGAAAGAGGCTCAACTACCGGAACAACCTCCATGTGCTCATTGCAAGAGCACGACCCACATCTATGAGAATTGCTGGAAAAAGTTGGGACGCTGTTATGGGTGTGGATCGCCAAAGCATAAGTTGGATGCGTGCGATCGACTAAGGCTAAAGAAAAAACCAAGAGGTAATCGCATTCATAGCACACACACTCATCTTGCATCATACCTCATTACATTATTGTGATGTGTGTTATGTATTGTTATTACTTGTTGTTTTCTTGCTTTATTGGGTGATAACGTGTCATACAACATAAGCAAATCTAACCCGACATGCATAAGTTTCATGTCTTCGTGATAGCAAGTATGGGATCTTTACACCTCCGAGTGGAGTTTTCCTTGTAGTAATGAGAACCGGGGTAAGAAGAAGGTGAAAATTCAAAGGAATTAGAGGAGATAATAGCAAGAAAGCTAAGGACACTACGAAATGGGAAGGATTAATATCAAGGGAGTGTTGAAGGTGGAATTGAAACTGCAATCCGGGAATAATTATTTAAGCTAAATTCCTAGGAGGGAAATGAATAACTTCCGGTTCTAGAGAAATTTTTATCGGATTCCACGGGATCATCTAACCTGAGAAAGAACAAAGGAAAGATCTTAGAAATATTTTAATTCAAGATCTAGATAAATGATGAGGTGATGATCTTCAAGAGGACTCAAGGTAAAATAGGTTCTTTAAGGGGATAAGTAACATAGATCATTGGAGAAGGTTCGAATATTATAGGGTTAGGGGATAATGAGCACTACGGACCATCAAGAAAGAGTTTCCAATTATACCAATCCATTAGAAGTCAAGCTCGGGAAAGAGAAAAGAAGAAGAGAGAACTGAGACACCTCGGATTTTGGGAAAGGAAGAAGTTGGATTGGGAGGAGATAAAAAGAATCGATCATTACAGTGATTCCAAGTCTACGGAAAAACCAAGATACGAGAAGTTCTATCTTCAGGATGGATTGGAGTTTACTTTCCAGATCCAAGTGGAATTGACCGTGTTGTGAAGTTGAATTGGGAGATATAAAGCAACAAATGAAAACGATAAAGAAAGGCAAAGAGTTTTGGAAGGAAATTATCTACCCAAGTGCAAGTCAATAGAGGACAAGTCATGCAACCAATTCGAATCCGTAAAGAGTAAAATCAGGGGACTTCCATCGAGATGATAACTAAATAAAGATTAGGAACAATAATTGGAGGTCGATTAGTAGGAAGAAGTCAGTATACTAATTCCATGGAAATAGAAGAATTGGAGTCAAGAAATCGTAATCTCAGACCGTGAAGATATACTAGTTGATGTAAGAAGATTCGCGGAGATTTTGGAGACCGTGGGGTTTTAAAGGAATTTAAGAATTATCTGGGCATGGTCCAAAGTCACCTAGGACATGCTCTTACACCTTTTGGCCGAGTACGGGAAGGGTTAATTCAAAGAGGAGTAGAGAGAAACTTTCAAAATGGCTCGACCAGAGCAACTCCACACCACTACAAGGGGATTTTTAGGTGGGACAAGGAGAGTCCATCGAGTGGATACGGTGATTAGAACATACGGAGTTGGAGAAAGAAATTGATTATAAAGTTAGGATTCTTCCAAGAAGCTTGAGACTGAGATTGTCGAGCTGTAAGCCTTACAACCCCAACTTTGGCTACTCACCTAATCATCCGGATGTCAAGAAATTCTAAACACCGATGAACGGTACACAAATCATTCATGGCACGCGCATCATGTATTCTTGTTTTGCTATTTGGGTTATTGTCATTTATTCTTGTGTGTATTTGTTACCTATTGAGTGCTTACTTGTTCTGAGAGTACGAGAGTGTGGTAAGTCGAGGGTCGAGATCACAACGGGCTCTCGAGGCAAACAACGAATCAAAGGACAACCTTTTTGGGGAGACCTCCACTTTTGAAGGTGGGAGTGGTGAGAGTCCAGTAACTACACCACTCGTGTAACACTGAGCTCTTGAGTTAGTTTAGAACAAATCAAACGGTAGGTGATGAATCAATTTGGACCCTCCTTTCGTGCGAGACGTTTAGACTGCTCCTAGCTCGGATCAAGCTGTGTAGGAGTTACCACTTCAAGACTTGAAGATCTGATCAAACCCCTTGTGCTTGAAGACCTTACCGGGCTAATCCTTGTCGGGACGTCATGGACCTCGAACATGGGATGAATACGGGAAGTTGCTTGAGCTTGAAACTCGAGCAGTAGAACCTGGGGACCAGGTTCTCTTAAGGGGGGGAGATTGTGACACCCCGTCCGCTCGCACGTACAGGTTTGTGCCACGTATGAGTTTAATTTACGTATTTGTAATTATTTTCTCCTTAATTGATGCAATTATATTTGAATTATGCTTCCTTATTCAATTAATATATGAACTATGTGAAATATTTGATACGTATTTACCCTACTTGAACATTTGGTTTGATTACTTGAGTTTTGAGAATTTGTTAATTATGGAATTAAACCCGAGCTTGCCTATTTTGTGTATAAGATGAATTATATGATTCTTCGACTTAATTGTATGTTTTAATTATGTTTTGGACTTGTTTGCATTTGTTTGGACTCAATTGAATTTTATTTCAAACTTTTGGGCCAATTTGTAACTTGGCCACCCTTGAGTCATTCTTCTGTAACTTGAGCTCGGGAACTCGGATTCGAGTTCCGTCTTCGCCATTGAACTTGAATCGATGATTCAAAGTCAATGGAACAAGCCTTGACCTTTTTCGATGCCGTTTCGACCCCCAACGACTCAGATTTTGACCCTACGTACCTATAACGCACCTGTATGACCCACTTGAGAGCTACCAACCCTTACCTAGCCCCTAGCCTTGATTTTTAACCCCAAGATCAGCCATCGCTCCCTCTCTTATTGCTGAATTTCGAACCAAAGGGTAGAAAAAGGAAATGAAGAGAAGCTCCAAGCCACCCTCCATTGTTGAACCTCCATTTTTGGCCCTTCAAGCTCAAGCTTTAGCTTTTCTTGCTCCATTTCTTCAAGGTAAGTTAGGGAATTTGATCTCCTTGATCTTGTGAGCATTTTACACTTCTTATATTATGTTTTAATGTTGGAGTTCATGAGTTTTGCTTGGAGTCATGAATAGTTAGGTCATATTGATTTTGGAAGAATCTATGCATCTCTTGATTTGTTGAAGTTTAAGGCTATATATGTTGATCAATATGGTGTATTTATTACTTGTATTTGCTCCTTATTCATGGTAGTTGGATATATATTGTTTTGCCGTTATTGCATCTTTGAGATCTTGGAAGAAACTTGATGGATTCTTGCTCCTTTGAACTTCTTTTCTTCCCAGTTCATGGTATACTTGTATGGAGCTGATTTAAGATGTTTTCTTGCATGTATTTATGGTATAATTGCACCATTTCATGCCTTTTTGTTGTTACTTTGGTTTAGGATGGGTTTTCATGGAGTTTGCAAGCTTTAATTTCGAAATTTGGCCTCTGACCCAAATCCACCGGGGTGGATTTTTGCTTTGAAAATAATCCACCGGGGTGGAGTTGAGGCAGAGAGCTGTCTGCCCTAAATCTACGGGGGTGGATTCCCCCTTTGGAAATAATCCACCGGGGTGGATTTAGGGCAGTGGCTCCTTTTTTCTCAGAACTTTGTTTTCTTGTTTTCTTCGTTTGTTTGCTTCTCTCCCACCCCTAATATGATCCCTAAGCTTTACTAACATGTATTATTATGTGTTTACTTTCTTGTATTAGATTTTTGAATTTATTTGATATGATTTGAACGAGTTATGATTCGATATGTCTTAAGTGATATACGTGTAATATTTTCTTGTGTGGTTTGCCTTCTTTATACTTTTTAAACTCATGAACGCTTATGGTAGGCTATAATGCGATACATTATGAGGTTATTTGATATGATATGAGTTTAATTCTTGAATCCTTATGTATTATTTTATTATTTGCTCCGGTATGCCTAAATATGAATTTATATGACATACATTGCATCCACTCACATTTGTATGCATCGCCGTGCGTCTAATTGGTTCATGATTGAGTCTAAGTCTCTGGTGTTGTGTTCTTTTGTTTCAAAGCCTCTTCCGAACGTCGTTGAACCCAAGGTTTAGGTGTTTGTTTGCTCCTTTTTGGCCCCGGACTCTACCTACTTTTGCTACAAGGTGAGGTTTAGGATCTTTCCTTTAGTTAATTGACCTATGGCCTAAATGTGATGATTTCTCACCCGCATGCGAATATACTGTATATTTATATATTAGATATGTGTCATATGATATGTTTATGACCTTGTCATACGATTAAACGTTTTGAACTATAAGTATAAGCATATATAAGCTTGAAAATGTTTTGCAACGAGCCTATGCTCCAAACCGTGTGTTGTCAAGCAAGCTAGGATCTACCTCAACATCTTAATGTTAAGGAAGACACGGAGAGGTATGCGTATAGCATATGCCGAGTTACAAGGTAAGGTATGCTCGATATGGTACGTAAGTTATGTTTAATTATGTAGCGAGTTAAGTAAGTTTAATTGGATAATTGGTTGTTACTGGGCCCCGGAGACGTGGGTAAGGACGCCCGGGACGACAAGGGTCATCGGGTTAAGCCTGTGCATGGTCTTCATTTGGAGTACTCACGCGCAACTCTTGGAGGTTGAGGAGGCGTAGTTCTTCAAGCATATTGTAGGATAGCTACCCCGTGTGTATTGGTAATTAGGTGGAGAGGGTTTAACTCCCGAAACACAGTTGTTGTTGGGGATGGATTGTTTATGTATTTATGGTTTCCTTGATTTACTTACATTATAGAGGAGTAAGGGTTAAGTGGGTTAAGTGCTCGTACTCGCCGAGCTTTTGTACGATTCATTGATTATGAAACGGGGATAGGAGCTTCCTTTAACTCTAGTACGTTTTGTTTTGATTATGAAATGTATAAGTTTATTTTTAAAATTGGTTTGGTGTGTAAAACCCTATTCCCGGTTCATAATCCTTTGATTAATATGTGCTTTATTCTATATTTATGTAGTGTGTGGGTGTGTGTTAGCCCCCTCACTCAGTCAAGTTGTGGCTGACCCCTCTCCTTTTCCCTCCTTTAGTTGCAGGTTTGCTCAAGCTAAGCGGGAAAGTACGTGGTCGTGTTGTGCTAGCTAGTTTGGGTCGAGTCAGCATTTCATACTTGCATCTTTTGAATATTTTGATATGTATATGAATTAAGCTATACTTTGGAGAACTTTGAATACTTTTGTATTTTGGGCCGGAATGGCCATGTATATATTTTGTATGCTTTTGGATCTTGTTATTTGCTTCCGTATATTTGTTTAATTGTTTTTCTTGCGCGCTCTGTTGCTGTCTTAGCCCACTTAGCCTAATGTGTGCGTGTAGGTCCTCGTTCGCTTAGACTTAGATTTATTTATGGACTCCCATTTCATATGTGGATTCGGGTCTAAGTGCGGGGGATGTGGTGGCTCGTCGCTCCGGGCCTCACACTTTTGTATAACCTTTCCTCAGAGTCAAGTGAATAACCCGCTGCTTTATATTTGAGGCATCTCGCTGTATTTCTGTCCGCCGGAAGTACCCCATCACGAAGGTATTGTATGAATTCATCGAGCCAGTACGGCTCCGCTGGTTCGATGGAGCATATCATTCCTATTTCTCCATCAATCACTCTTCCTTTGCTTGAGAGGTATGTGATGTTTTGATCTTTAGAACCTCTCATACCGTTCACGAATTTAGATAGGGCATCTGCTTGCGTGTTTTCTTCCCGGGGGAACTGCTGTAATGTGAACTCTTTGAAACTGGATGCCAAGGATTTGACCTTAGCCAGGTACTTGATCATTGTCTCTTCACTCGCCTCATAAGAGCCCTGGAATTGGCTCGCCACCAGCTGAGAATCCGTGGTTACTGATATTCTTTCAATCCCGTGTTCTTTAGCGATTTTGAGGCCCGCGATGAGCGCTTCATATTCTGTTTCATTGTTGGTGGCAGGGAAGTCTAGGGAGATGGCGAAATCAAGCTCCTGTCCCTCCACGCTTATCAGAGATAGCCCCACACCCCCTCCTTGAGTGGTTGAGGAGCCATCGACCGACACGGTCCATAGCACCGAGCGCAGAGCCTGATTACCTGGGTCGTCTTTCTCGATGAGGAAGTCTGCGAGAATTTGAGCCTGGTACGCAGCCTTGGGTTGGTAACTGATATCAAACTGGCTCAACTCAATTGCCCGTTTCACTATCCTCCCTGATGCTTCTGGCTTCTCCAACACTTGGCGCAAACCTTGGTCTGTGAGGACCACAATGGAGTGGGAGTGGAAGTAGGACCTCAACTTCCTAGAAGTTTGCACGAGCGCAAGAGTGAACTTTTCAATTTCCAGGTAGCGAGCCTCCACGCCATGCAATATCTTGCTCACATAGTATACTGGCATATGCTTTCTTTCACGAAGTGCAACTAACATAGAACCGATCGCCTCCTCCGTGACCGCCAGGTAAAGGTACATGGTTTCCCCTATAATTGGTTTAGCCAACAAAGGAGGGGAGGCAAGATATTCTTTGAGCCTTTCAATGGCCTCATCACATTCATTAGTCAACTCGAACTTCTTAATATTGTGCAGAATTTTGAAGAATGGAAGATTTTTCTCAGAAGAGCGAGAGATGAACCTGTTTAGGGAGATGATCTAACCCACGAGACACTGAACGTCTCGAATGGTATGGGGCCTATTAATGCTCTTTAGCGCCAGAATCTTCTCTGGATCGGGCTCTATCCACCGCTGACTGACAATGTAGCCAAGGAACTTTCCCCATTCCACCCTAAAAGAGCATTTGTTGGGGTTTAGCTTTATTCTGTATTTCCGTAGCAGGTCAAAAGTCCGACCCAGATCAGTCAGATACATCTCTGCTCTTTCACTCTTGACAATCATGTCATCAACGTATAATTCCATTGTTTTCCTGATTTCGTCCTCAAAAACCTTATTGACTAACCTTTGATACGTGGCTCCTGCATTCTTCAAACCAAAAGGCATGACCTCAAAACAGTAAATGCCCTTGACTATGATGAACGCGGTTTTCTCCTTATCCTCTTGGACCACAAAAATTTGATAATAACCTTGGAAGACGTCCATCATGCTGAGGAGCTCGCATCCAGCAGTGGAATCAACCAGCTGATCAATTCGCAGGAGAGGATAAGGGTCCTTTGGGCATGCCTTGTTTAAGTCAGTGAAGTCATTGCACATCCGCCATTTTTCCCCCCGTTTTAGAGACCAAGACGACGTTGCAGAGCCAATCAACGTATTTGGTTGGGGTGATGTAACCCGCGTCTAAGAGCTTGTTGACTTCCTGCTCTATTATTTTATTGCGCTCGTCGCTCTGTGCCCGTAGTCGCTGTTTGATGGGTCGAAAACTTGGATCGACATTCAGGTGGTGTTCGATGACCTTTGGGTTGATGCCCACCAAGTCTGAAGACTTCCAGGCGAATACATCCGCGTTATCTTGTAAGAATTGGATGAGTATACACTGCTGCTTACCTTTGAGGTTAGCGCCTATGTTGGTGGTTTTTGTTTCGTCGTCAGGAATCAGTTGGACTGGGACAATAGCGCTGACCGCTTCTATTTTCCCATCGTCAATCTTTCTCTTCTTTCTGGCAATGGTGGAAGTCATGTGCTAGGAGCACATCTCCGAGTTGGGTCGTCGGGGTCGGCGAGCTCCGTATCCAAAAAGTCATCGACATTTAACAGAGGTACAATAGTCTTATTAGGAAGTTTTACCTTTTCCATAGAGATGGAATAACACTCCCAAGACTTTGGTATGTTGCACCGGAGCTCCCCTATCCCGTGCGGAGTTGGCAGCTTGATCGTTTGGTGGTAGGTGGAGATTACCGTTCTGAAGCTTATGAGGGAAGTACGCCCTATAATGATGTTCTAAGCGGAGGGACCCTCCACTACCAGGTACTCCAACAACTACGTGGCTCTCTTGGGTAACTTTCCCATGGAAGTAACGAGCTTGACTCGTCCTTTGGCGGAGCTTCCACTATCAACAAGGGTCTTGTGTACAACATAGTTTGCAACATCAAGCGTGACTACCATCGGATAACTCGACATTCCGCCGTCCCGTGGCATCACTGGTACAAAGTCCTTATCGCTAAATGAGATCTCTTGCTCGTGCCACTCTTGCCCCACCTCCACTTGCATCACTTCTCTGGGCCCGTTGAGCTCTCGACCCACCTGACGCCGCGATCGTTTACGGGCCATTTTGGAATCTCCCCCTGCAGGACCTCCTGCAATCATGAATATCTCATTGGTGGGCAGGTTGTGGGGGTTTCCTTCTTCAGGTTTCTTGAGCGGCGGTTTGCATCCTCTTCTTGTTGGAGGGGAATCCCTTGGGTCGAAAGCTTGTCGGGCTCGTTCGTCTAATTTCTTAACAAATTCCATCAGGTGGCCACCCTGGATCAGCCTTTCCACCTCCTCTCTCAGAGCAATGCACTCAGAGGTCCAGTGGCCGAATTGCATATGGTAGGCATAGCGTTGCCCGACTCCTTGGACTTTTTGGTTTCTTTCAGCTGCTTAGGCTTTTTGAGCAGCCCCCTCTCCATGACCTCATAGATCTCCTCAATGGAGCAGACCAACGGGGTATAAGCCTTTTTGGCCCCGCTACCCGAGGGCATCTCCCGCTTGAGCCTTTGCTCCATCCTATTTGAGAGCCTGGACGGTTCCAACCGAGTTGGGTCGGACCTGGGGAATCGATCCGGGGTTGGCTCATTCGGACGCCTCTTGTTCCTGCGTCCTTGCGCATGGGTGGTGGACTTGACCTCCTCCAGGCGCATAAATCAACGGGCTATGGCCATGACCTCCTCCATATTCTGCGGTGATTGGAGGATGATTTCGTCGGCACACTCTTCATGACGGATGGCCTTGTGCAGGGTCTGGGTCAAGACATCGATTCCAGGATGCTCCACCTTGACAAACGCTTCGTTGAAGCGAGCAAAGAAATTCCTCAAAGTCTCAACCTCTCCTTGAATAATGTTGTACAAATAAGTGGACGGGAGCTTGACTCCCGCCATAGAGGAGAAGTGAGCTTTGAATTTCTGAGCCAAGTGTTCATAATCCCGTATGCTGTACGGGGTCAGTCGTTCGAACCAGTCTTGGGCTGGACCCTCAAGCGTGGTTTCGAAGATCTTGGCCCAGATGAGCTTGGAGTGACCATAGAGGCTGACCTGAGCTTCAAACTCTGAACAATGTTTTACGAGATCGATATTCCCGTGATAAGTTGGCAGGTTGGTGGGAACCTTGTCCACCACCTTTGCGTCAATGATTGCGTCACAGAAAGGGGACCTTGCCTCCCTTTTGCTGTGATATACCTTCCCCTGACGCTGGGGGGGAATTATCGTCATGGTAGGCGGGAGCCCTAATCTCTTGGGCTTGCCCGCGATGAACGTGTGATGACACTTCCTCTTAGGGATCAAAATATTCCGACCCATGAGCTGGGTCGGGGAGGTAGTGTTGTTGCTGTTGTTGTTGTTGTTGTTGTCTCCTGGGGAGCTGATTCAGGAGGTCGCCTGGACCCACCCAATGGCCACGATTGCCGCACAAGTAGGCGTCTGGATGGACCCTAGCCCCCAAGCCGTCAAAGACTGGAACGCTTCTGGGAACAGGCGCATCCCTGTTCATTTCGCTGGCCGTTCCTGTGATGTGGCGAGCACCTCTGTCTTCGTCCCTCACATTTCTGAGGGCTTGTGAGGGGTGCTCCTTCTCTAATTCCCGCCTTCTCCTCCTCCCTGGCTCTCGGTGAGTTTGGAGATTTCCATTGTCATCCGCCGCTTCCTCCACATGGGCCCCAAGATGGACTTGGGGCTGGACCCCTGTGGCTGGGGCCAAGTAAATAGCCTGCGGTTGGACATAAGGGTTTTGTGCGTACGGAAGAGGTGGGTATCCCCAAAATCTGGGTTGGTTGGCGGGCTGTTGGACAGCGTAGGTCAAAGGGGCAGAAGGGCCTTAAATGATATGGTAGGCAACGTTCTGAGGAGTTAACGCCAAGGGACTCCCTCACGACGTGGCCGGCATATTGGGCTCTTTATTCTCTCTGGCCGCCGCCAGGGCCTCTGCCCTGCATTGTTCCACGTAGGCGGTCAGGTCCGCCTCTATCAGGACCAGACGTCCCTGAGTGCTGGGCCCGTCTTCCATGGTAGCTATTCTTGCCGTGGGGGGCTGGAAGTATTGCCACCAGAAGTATTGAGGTCAGGGAAGTATTGGCGCGTCGGCCATGGCGGGTTTGAACCATGGTCATTATTGAATGGGATGTTTGTCGTGAAGGAAGTTAGGCTTTTGGTTTAGAGTTTCCCACAGACGGCACCAAGATGATGGTGTCAAAATCTGGGCTGTGTGCTGGACTGCAGATTAGGACTCCCAATCACCCAAGATATTTGTAAAGTGGGAAGACTCTGGTGCTTTCCTGGACTGTAAAGATGGACAAACGTGAGCTCAAAGGCTAAAACAGGGGAATGTGGGGGTTGAACCCTTTTTGGCACTCCGACGCTCAAGTCAATAAGATGAGGGATGAGAATACGCTGGAAGTAAGGAGTTCAGTGTGTGAGGGAAAGCTTACCCTCATTGACGAAGGAGATGGGTTTATATTGGACCACGGGGGCCTAGGTGCACGCAAGTACACTCTCAGGGAGGTGTGGATCTTATCTAGTGGGAGAGGGACGCTCTCTGGCCGGAACAGTGCTTTTACGGCTAAAGAACTGTTCCCTGCTCCTGACAGAGACCCGTGGTACTTGGCGCGACTGCAATTAATGCGGCCCGCAGGGAACGGTACGCGCATTGAATGCAGTTATCCCGTAGCACTTGGGTCGATTGGCCACTGGGTCGCACCTTTCGGGGTCGGAAAGGGACTCCAGGTCGAGAGCTCCTGTTGCTTAGCATTAGGCCACTTTCCCCAAGTGCTGGGTCGAAAGACAACTGGCCTGGGTCGAGCGCTACGGGCTGACGTTGCACAAACTTCCACGTGGGAATGACACCTGGTGCTTAGTCAGACATCCCGACTTTTCCCTTATCATGTAATTATTTAATGAACTTTGATTTAATTTTGAATTAATATTAAAGTCCTAATTTGGAGAATTAAAGTCTAATAAATAATTAATTGTGAATTAATTAATTATTAGTTTTTAAGTTATTTATTATTTAATAAATAAAGTAAAATAAATTATCTAAGAGAGTTAGATATTATTCTTACTTGACAAGTTGATCAAAAGGAGACTTTTGGTCAAAGTAAGAGACTTGGTCTCCAAGCAAGAAGTCCCTTTCCAAAAGAGTTTGGAATTCTTGTTCAAGAAGGAAAAGGGGTTCGAAGCCCTTGCCTATAAATACATAGGGTTCGAAACCCATGGGATGATGATACAGAATTTCTCCTTCTCCAAATATTATACACTAAACCCTAGAGCCTAAATAACGAATATAGAACTAGCATCCTCCCTATTCGGATCGTGGTCAAGGTTGGTGGACTAATTCTCTAGAGGGCTACTATCGTGAAGTCTTGAAAATTTTGAAAGAGCTTTTGGGGATCATGCCGCGTGAAGAGCGTTCTTGGGCGGCTAGAACTTGTCAAGAAAGATGCTATCTAAGTGAATTTCTTGATCTCTACGAATTTGGGAATAGGAATTACAAGATTCGATTCTAACTTATTGGAAAAAATTTTAAGTTTCCGCTACGTTTCTATCTCGTTTTCCCAACAAATGGTATCAGAGCCACCTTGCAAGGCCTATTTTTGATTCGTCTCAATTATTCTGGATTCGGTAGAAATTCTCAGTCTTAGATGCGAATTGAGTATTCTTGAGTTCTTTTAGAAAGCCTGAAATACGAAACTGTATTTTTACTAAAGTTTCTGAAAAACGTTTTCAAAAATTTTATTGAAATTGCTTTCGATCAAATTGTATTAAATCGTGTTTTAATTTTATGAATTGATTGGGTTTTGAACTAAAAAACACGAAATACGAGAACGAGAGCCTAGACGTACTAAGGCATAGCACACTTAGGCCCGCACGCCACTGCCGCACAACAGTCTCGCAGCCGCGCGGGACTGCCCGCCTAGCCCTCCCGCAACCGTGCGGGAGGCCGCCCGACAACGCCTAGGCGCACCCACCTGCTCCTCCTGCAACCGTGAGGGAGCGCTGCCTAGGATCGCCCGGACGCGATCGGCAGCAAGCTGCAGGTGATGCGAGCAGGGCGCGTGGCTCCGTACGGCGAGTAACTGATCGTTCCGGGCGGTTCCAGGCTCGGACTTCAAGATCTCGTTTTTTGTGTTCAATCCGATAAAATCCCGATTTAACTATTTCTTTTAAGATCTATTTTATTAAATTAAATTATTTTTGAAATAATTGTTTAAATTGGGATTTTGAGAAATTAAGACGATTTAAATTTTGAGAAAATTATGAACCTTATTTTCTGAAAATCTTGAAGGAATAAAATTATTAATTTTCAGAAATTAATTAGAATTTTATTAGTTTATTGTTTTTCGGGTTTTATAGAAAAGGCTCTTGAACAAGAATTGCATCTAAGTCGTGCTTTAAGTCATTAGGGCTTAAAGCGAGAATTTTAATTTATTGGTTAAATTTAAATTCTTGCAATTTATACATGTTAGGTGATCATGGGTTTAGTCTTATGAATGATTTTAATTTATGCACATGAATGGTTTAAATTGGGGTTGGAGCCCCATTGTTCCGTTTTTCAATTGGGGTAGGTGTTTCACTTATGTGCGTACTGTTATGTGTTTATTATGTGGCTTTCCATATTACTGTTTTTTAGGCCGTAGTATGCCCCGTGTAATTGTCTAAGGCCAATATGAAGATTGAGCCTTATTACTTTATGTCTTTTTCTTTTTATTGTAATTTGAGAGTAGAGATAGGTTGTGAGGTTTTTTTCTTTCATTTTGGAGACAATGCACCCATGGAGTAAGATGGATCCACACAACAAGTAACAAGATGGAGGCCATAAGTGAAGACCTCTCGAAGTGTTAGAGAGGATTTCTATTATTGTAATAGATAGGGCATCATTTTATTTGCAATTCCCTTATGTAATTTAAACTGTTTTATGTGGCATGTATGTTAGAACTTGTGATTGCGGAGTGGCTCCCACATATCACGCATAAGATAGGTAGAACCCATGATCATCACATGTTAGTATCATGCTAGGACATGTTATCTGCTATGTGCTTGTGTGAAATGCATTTAAGTTGTACTTGCATTAATCAAGACTAATTAAATTGGATAACATATATGTTGGTGAGGTCGAACCGGACATCTCTCCGGTTACATCAAAAATTTCCATTAAATATTAAGCTAATTTTCGAAAATAGGTGTTAAATTCGAGGTGCAAACTTTGAATTAAATTCCTAGCATTCCATCAATAGGATTTAAGTTTAATAGGGAAAGCTAGTTACTGTCCATGAGTCGTGGGGTGACTATGTGAAACCTATTAGTTCTTAGTTTCCTAATCGATCATTTTAAATGACCAATATTTCGAGATCAATTTTGGGGAGGGCGATGTCCGCGAGTCGTGGGTCGTTCGAACTAAGTTTTGATCTTGATCTTATGATTGATGGATCTAGCTTAACGCCTAAGTAAATATGGATGTCGCACGATTCGTGGGTCCATATTGAAAGATAGGTGATGTAAAAACATTACTAAGAATTCGACAGTGTTGGAAATGGTAAGTTGTACCTACCTTAGGCTTTATTAAGAATGTCCGCGAGTCGTGGGTTCGAGATAAAGTGCTTGGGATCTTAGTACCCATTGGGATAACGAGTATCCTCTAAGATCTTTGGGAATTATAGATCTTCTAAAACCAGTAGGAGCTACATAGATTAAAAATCTAATCTCATGTATATCGTTATTATTTAGCATGCTCACTTAGTTCTCTGTTTTTCCATTTAGGTCGTAGATTCTGTGATTCTCTACGTGTTTTGAAATGACAACCAAAAACCCTCTAGTATCGATCCTCGAGTCAAACAAGTTGACTGGTCCCAACTATTCTGATTGGCTTAGGAATCTAAAAATCGTTCTAGATTCCGAAAAGAGAACTTATATTCTCTACGAGGTGGAGCCCGTTCCCAAAGGGAAAGCTCCGACCCGGACTGAGCGGGACGCGATCCAGAAGTGGAAGGATGTTAATCTCCAAGCCCGTTGTCTCATGCTTGCTAACATGTCTCCGGACATGCAAAGACAGTATGAGTCCATGGAATTCACTTGGGAGATTTACGACCACTTAGAGCAACTTTACCATCCTCATGAATGTGTTACAAGGTATAACACCTCAAAAGAATTATTCCATTTGAGAATGAAGGAAGATACAAATATCCATGAATATGGACTCAAGTTTCTTGCTCTCACTGAGAAACTTGCCTCCATGGACATGCCACTGAGAGATGAGCTTTCAGTGGATCTGTTGCTAGCCTCGCTCCCACCATCATTGAACCCTTTTCTCCTTAACTTCAACATGAATCATGCAAATGCTAGTGTAGCTGAGCTGATTAGTTAGCTTGTAACTGCTGAAAGCATGATCAAGAAGGACAACAAGGTTATGATGGTCACTACTCCATCTTCTTCTAAGCCTTCTAATGGCAAGGGCAAGAAAGCCCAAAAGAAGAAGAAGTCCCTTAGGCCCAATGGAGGCATCACGAAGGGCAAAGTCCAAAAGAAAAAACGTGATCCGAAAGAGGACGTTTGTTTCCATTGTGGCAAACCCGGGCATTGGAGAAGAAAATGCCAAGAGTACAAGGCTACTCTAAAGAAAGGTATGTTTCCCGTTGAAGTAAATCTTTCTATTAATTCTAACTCTTGGGTACTTGATACCGGTTGTGGATCTCATATCTGTAATGATGTACAGATGCTAAGTGAGATCCGGTAGCTGAAGGGAGGAGAATATGTCTTGAAGATTAGGAACGGCTCAACGGTCGAAGCTCAAGCTTTAGGCACAATTCGATTAGATTTAGGTCATTCTGTTTTAGTTTTAAATAAAGTCCTTTATGTACCAGATATTCGTAATATTATTTCAGTTCCAATACTTGATTGCGAAGGTTATGAAATTGATATTAAGAATGGTAACTTTTTCCTTAAAAAGAATAATTCTTCAATACATCCTGGTACATTAAACAATGAACTTTATCTAACTCAAAACAGTAATATTTTGAATATACAACGAGAAACAAAACGTAAGAGAGATGACGAAGTCTCAGCATATTTATGGGACACTAGATTAGGATATATTTCCAAGAACAGAATTAGCAAGTTAACTAGCTTAGGGATATTCTCTGAAAATGACCTCAAACAGTTGACTTCCTGCGAATCCTGTCTCAAAGGAAAGATGTCCAAAACTCCTTTCAAAGGGAGTGTGGAACGAGCCACAATGACCTTGGATTTGATCCATTCTGATGTTTGTGGACCGCTTAGTGTAAGCACTCGAAACAATCATCAGTACTTCATAACCTTTACTGACGACTTTAGTCGTTATGGTTATGTGTACTTAATGAAGTACAAATCTGAGGCTTTTGAGAAATTCTTAGAATTTCAAAAGGAGGTTGAGAACCAAACTGGTCACAAGATCAAAACACTTTGATCTGATCAAGGTGGCGAGTATCTTTGTGAAAAATTCCTTAATCATCTCAGAGATAATGGAATTATCTCTCAGTGGACTCCTCCGGGAACTCCTCAGCTTAATAGAGTTTCTGAGAGAAGGAATCGAACCCTACTTGATATGGTTCACTCCATGATGAGTTTCACTGACTTACCACCTTCTTTCTGGGGTTATGCTCTAGAAAGTGTAGCCAAGATTCTGAATCTTGTTCCTTCCAAGTCAGTCCCTAAAACACCCTATGAAATGTGGCATGGTAAAATCCCTAGTTATTCTTACTTAAGAATTTGGGGTTATCCTGCTTATGTGAAGAGGACAGTGGGAGATAAGTTAGAAGCTCGTTCTAACTTATGCTACTTTGTTGGCTATTTGAAGGAATCTATAGGATACTACTTCTATGATCAAACTGAACAAAAGATGTTTGTTTCAAGAAATGCAACTTTTCTTGAGGAACCGTTCCTAGAAGAAAAGAAAGGCAAGATCACGGAACTCGAAGAAATTCGAGATGATACCACGCCTCAATCTGATACCCTATAACCAATCACGAACTTTGATACACGTGAAAATCCTCCTCTAAGGCGTTCTGAACGCACTCCTAGACAACCTGAGAGATGGTATGGTTTTCTCCATGAAATCTCTCAAGAGGATAATGATCCCCTAACATATGAGGAGGCACTGTCAGACTCGGATTCTGATAAGTGGAAAGAAGCCATGAAGTCCAAAATTGATTCCATGTACTCCAACCAAGTTTGGACCTTGGTTGATTTGCTTGATGGGGTAAAACCCATAGGTTACGAATGGATCTTTAAGAGAAAGCTCGGAGTAGATGAAAACGTTACAGCCTATAAGGCAAGGCTCGTTGCCAAAGGCTTCACTCAAAGGCCTGGTGTGGACTTTGATGAAACCTTCTCATCGGTTTCAATGAAAAAGTCCATTCGGATCATGCTTGCCATAACTGCATATTACGACTATGAGATATGACAAATGGATGTGAAAATTGCCTTTCTCAATGGAGACATTGATAAGGACATTTATATGGATCAACCCATAGGTTTTACATTCAGTGGGAGTGAGCAAAAGGTTTGCAAACTCCAAAGATTAATCTACGGATTAAAACAGGCTTCTAGGAATTCGAACATTCGTTTTGATGAAGCAGTCAAAGCGTTTGGCTTTGTTCAAAATTCAAATGAGTCCTACATGTATAGAAAGGAATTGGAGACTTCAGTGCAATTCTTGGTGCTTTATGTTAATGGCATCCTTCTAATTGGGAATTCAAAGGATGACATGAAAGTTACCAAGTCATGGTTATCGAACCAATTCTAGATGAAAGATCTTGGTGATGTGTCCTACATTCTCGGCATTAAGATCTATAGGGTAGATCTAAGAGATTGATAGGACTATCACAATCGATGTACATAGACAAAATACTAAAACGATTCAGTATGGAGAATGCAAAGAACAAAGTTCTTCCCATGAGTGTAGGAACATCTCTTTCGGAGAAGATGTGCCCTAAGACGAACCTTGAGAAGGAAAGAATGACTCATGTGCCTTATACCTCGGCAATAGGTAACATAATATATGCAATGCTATGTATTCGACCGGATGTGACTTATGCACTTAGTGTTACGAGCAGTTTCCAATCAAACCCTGGAGAAGGTCACTGGACTTCCGTGAAGAATATCCTAAAGTACTTACGAAGCACTAAGGATTTATTCTTAGTATACGGAGGACAAAAAGATCTAGTAATCGAAGGATACTGTGATGCAAGCTTTGCATCTGACTTAGATGATTTTAAGTCAATGTTAGGATACATTTTCTGCCTTAACAGTGGAGCAGTGAGTTGGAAAAGTTCCAAGCAAACGACCACTACAGATTCGACCACTGAGGCCGAATACTTAGCTGCAAACGATGCGGCTAAAGAAGGTGTTTGGATTAGAAACTTCATTCAAGAATTGAATGTCGTTCCTAGCATGAATGACCCTATTACTGTGTTTTGTGACAACATTGGGGCGGTTGCTCAAGCTAGAGAACCAAGATCTCACCAACGGACCAAGCACATTATGAGGAAGTATCATCTAATACGTGATATCATCAAAAGAGGTGATGTGAAAATTGAGTGGGTCACATCAGCAGAGAACGTGACAGACCCGCTTACTAAACCCCTTAGTCTAGAAGCTTTCGAAGGTCATCTTGCGAAGATGGGACTTAGATTAGCTCCTGAATGGCTTTGACGGGCAAGAGGGAGATTGCTAGGAATAGTACCCTGAAAGCCGATGTAATAGTCAGCTTTGCTACTTTCCTTTTTGTAAATCACAGACAATCTTTGAATAATACGAATTAAGGCAACACTTTTTTATATGCTCTTGTTTGATTATGTGTTTACTTTTGACTGCGCATGTTTAAGAACTCCCCTAATCAATATGACTTATAGGACTCAACCAATTAGGTGAAGTGGTTCATGAGACGAGCTCTATATCACATAAGTTATGATTAGAAATCACTCCAAGCCGATGAGTTCTACAGACAGTGGGAGTGTCAACCTGACTCATTCGAGGCTTGCTCGTGTGATCACACCCTTAAGAAAGACCACCTTGTTTCATGGGGTGCAAAATGTATTGTTGATACGTGCATGATACATGGGGGTGCTTACTTATTCTAAGTAGGTACACTGAGGTGTCCCTTGTGAGAAGATTCCTAAATGGGAAAGGAAGTTTCTATATCTGGAAATAGAAACTTCCAGATTAGGAAATATCTCACGAGTCATTGATGTGATTAAGTGATCCTTAGACTTGAGGTTCCATTGATACTTTATGAGCTAACTCTGTAGTCTTAGGTGTAAGTTTTAAAGGGTGTCGCCTTAGACAACTGATTCAAGGCTTATGCTGGGGCTGCACAAGTGGCACATGAAAGTATATGAAAATCGATAAAGGACCTACACTTGCATGAGCAAGTTGATCTCTTATTGTGTAAGTCATTCATATGCCATATAGGAGTCCTTGGCCAAGGCAGTGGATCAAGACATCAAGAAAAGAGTTTCTTGGATTGAGATCAAATGGATATGAAATGCACTTAACGTTAAGATCGAGATTATTAGGGCTCTAATTATTTCCTTACCCTAGATCTTGGTTGAGAGATGGGATGTAGGAGGATTGTATCTCACGTGAATCAATAACTTAAAGGTTCTGTCGAATCGAGACATTCTTATTCAGCTAGGGGACAAACACCTATTGCTAGACTATGGTCGTTTGATCTGTGGACTAATTAATTAATTAGGGAATTAATTAATTAGGGTCACTGCTAATTGAATCAAGAACCTAGAGGGTTGCACACAACAACCCAGTCACGTGGGTTAAGGCTTGAATCGATCGAACCATTAAGTGAATGGTGTGAGTCACACGTGTGAGTCACACGTGTCCTTGAGGACACGTGTAGTTGCGTGTTTATATGTGTATATATATTAAATAATTAATGTGTTAATTATTTAATGGACTTTGATTTAATTTTGAATTAATATTAAAGTCCTAATTTGGAGAATTAAAGTCTAATAAATAATTAATTGTGAATTAATTAATTATTAGTCTTCAAGTTATTTATTATTTAATAAATAAAGTAAAATAAAATATCTAAGAGAGTTAGATATTATTCTTGCTCGACAAGTTGATCAAAATGAGACTTTTGGTCAAAGTAAGAAACTTGGTCTCCAAGCAAGAAATCCCTTTCCAAAAGAGTTTGGAATTCTTGTTCAACAAGGAAGAGGGGTTCGAACCCCTTGCCTATAAATACATAAGGTTCGAACCCCATGGGATGATGATACACAATTTCTCCTTCTCCAAATATTATTCAATAAACCCTAGAGCCTAAACAACGAATATAGAACTAGCATCCTCCTTATTCGGATTGTGGTCGAGGTTGGTGGACTAATTCTCTAGAGGGCTACTATCGTGAAGTCTTGAAAGATTCGAAGGAGCTTTTGAGGATCAAGCCGCGTGAAGAGCGTTCTTGGACGACTAGAACGTATCAAGAAAGCTGCTATCTAAGTGAGTTTCTTGATCTCTACGAATTTTGGAATAGGAATTGTAAGATTCGATTCTAACTTAATGGAAAATTTTTTAAATTTCCGCTGCGTTTCTGTCTCGTTTTCCCAACAGTTGAAGAGGTTACCGGGCCCGCCCTAAAAGATATGATGGAAAGCGATCAGTCAGTGGAGGTTGGTTCCGCCTCCCACAACGCGGAGGAGGAAGTGGGAGTGGACAGTGAAGCAGCGGCGGAGGTGGCTGCAGAGATAGAGGAAATGTCAATGGAGGAAGAGTCCTGTGACCAAGGCGGTGCTGCTTCTACATCAGAGGCTGAAGCAGGGAAGAAGAAGAGGGGCACGACGGGAAAAAAGGAAGGGGTCCAGAAGTGCACCACATATTATTATCAATTTAGGTCCCAAGTGACCGAGACAGAGAGGCAACTGGCAGAGAAGAGGTTGACAGGGTGGAAAGACCTGTATATGGATTGTGACGTCATAGTCCCAAGGCGGATGAACATATGGGAGCCCCTCTGGAAGGATGCATCGCAATTTCGTTACAGGCCATAGAGTATGCATTTCGACTTTCTCTCTCTCTGTTCCAGATTGGGGAGGCGGTGGTGACTGCCTTCAGGCTATTGATGAGATTACTGGGCTAAGTTGAATGCGTGGAACATTTTGCGGAATTGTTTGTTGCTTCAGTCGATGCTGCGGCTTCCCCAAATAGGAGGGGGTATGTGAAACTCCAATCTCGATTGGGTAGCAAGATCTTCGACACTGCCAAGAGCTCTCATGGAAAAGACTGGAAACAAGAGTATGTGTTTGTTCGCTTTCGCGATGGTTGGCCTGTACTTGAACATACCTCCTGGAATGATGTGGCTGTAGTTCGCCTGGATTGGGGTCCGGTGTGTTGGCCTAACACTTTAATGGCGGCCCTAACGGAGGTACATCCTCTGGACACGGGAGTTTTCACCAGCTCCCATCTACTGGTAAATGCTGGGTTGGCTTCGGGTACGGTGAGACACTTGGACTTCACCATCGGTAACTACGTCGTCAACTCCCTTAGGCCAAGCATGTTCCCTCTTTTCAATTTAAACTTGTACTCTGTTTCGTCCCTGCTTAACAGGGCTAGAATGTTTTTCGTAATGTGTAACACTAACATTTTTTTCTTCTCGTGTAGAGTCAATCATGATTGCCGCACGAGCAAAAGCTGTCGACCGAAAGCTAAAGAATCGTCAAGTGGAGAAAGCCAAGAAGGCTCAGGAAAGTGAGGCAAAGGGACCTACTCCCACGGTCGAAGAGATCACCCAGGCGGACGGCTTGACTGAAGAACACACCAAGGCGAAGGTCACCACAGTGGAGAAAGCGGCAGGAATGAGATGGGCCATCCCCCACAAACCGATCGAGGGGAGGCCATAGAAGCGAGAGGGACCGCCTAGGTCCCGACGGACAAAGAACCTGCTCCTTAGGCCGCCCAAGGAGCCGCCCAAGGAAAAACCATCAAACCCCCAAGAAACAAGGGGAACACTATGCCTACTGTAGAGCGGTCGGACTCGGACTCAGAGGCCACATCTGGGTCATTTCAGACTGAGGTCCCAAAAGGGCCCAGAACTTCCAAGAGGAAGGCACAGGAAAATGCTGAGGGCGAGGTCCCTTCCAAGACGATGAAGCACATCCCTAAGATGCTAAACCGTGGTAAGGGATGGAAACCCCCCACTTTTTGGGCTGGCAGCTCCTCTGGCTTCTTGATGACGCATGGGGACTACGAGAGAATAGTGAACATTTCAAGCTTTGATGGACCGAAGTACCCCTTCCACGTCCCTAACTTTAAAGCGGACGGGCCAGAGAGAAGGATTGCGACAGGTGAGGTCGATCAAGATGCCATAGGGGCCATCTACTATGCTCTCCAGAGATGTGTTGACCATCAGGAGTTAGCCAAGGAGGATGACGTGGCTCTCTCATACAACAAGATCTCCTTTTTATGCGCGGTATGACCCCACTACTTGAGGCTCCTTTCTTTCCCATATATTTCTCAATGTTCTTCTAACATCCCTTTCTCTCCTCCCAGCTGATTGTGAGGGAGTACCGATCGGCAACACGTATGGAACTAGCACAGGCGGCGCGTCGCAAGTTGCTGTCTGAGAGGGTTGAGGTGCTGGAGGCTAAGAGTTGGAAAGATGAAACGGCCAAGCTTTCAAAGGAGAAAGATGAGATGAAGATGATATATATGGGCAATCTCGAGAGGCTCACCAAGCAGGTCGACGAATCGACCCGTGAGAAGTTGATTCTAGAGACGGAGGTAGCCAGCCTTAGGGCCAAAAAAGAAAGATTGGAAACCGGGCTGGCCATGGTCGAAAGTCTACTGGACAGGGCCGGAAAAGAGAAGGAGGAGACGTAGCAAAAGGGGATGTAGGACGGGTGGAGAAAGGGCTACGTAGATAGACAAAGGCACGGGGCAGAGACCACTTTCTGGACCCTTGAGAAATTGGTGCCCCAAATTAAGGACCGTGCAGTGTTGGAGTTTCTTCGGTCGGACGCATTTAAAACTGTCTCCGGCACCTTGGGCGTATCTAACATTCAAACGGGTTTTATGAGGTGCCTGTCCCAGGTCCACCTCCATCACCCTTTTCCCCATGAACTGCTCAACAATCACAGGAAGCTGAATGCCTTTAACGCCTATGTTCCCAAGACGGTTTCAAAATAGTTCCTGGCACGTTGCGCATTCGAAGAAAAAGAACGGGTGGAGGAGGAAGACGATGATAATGAGGAAGAGCCCGATTGGAGTAAGAAGCCCTATGGTTGGGCAGTGGAATGGGCTGATGCAAAGTCCGACAAGCGCCCGGAATCCAAACTTGAGCTACCGGAACCCGTGGATCCTGGGAAGGCCAAACAAACTCTGCTTGCGGCCTTCATCCCATCAAGCAATGGGTCGAAGACTTCTGAAATTCAGGGCGATGAAGCAAGCACTCTGGCTCAGGCTATTCCTCCTCTGGCCTCTCTCCCTCCAGCTCTTTCTAATATTGGAAATAACCCAACTGGTGTCGCGGCTCCGACCCAGGGTGATGCTGACTCAGTCTTTGCAACGAACCTTCCAGAATCTACTGAAGGATGTCCTCCTACCAGCACCGAGAATCCCCCGCTCCAACTTCTTGATTTGTAGTTTGATCTTGTAATTATTCTCTATAATTTTTTTTTGTCTGTAATTCATTGGGGTTTGACCCCTATTATCCCAAGGAATGATTTATCGCCACTGTTATACATGTTCTTCGTGCTCCTGAATTTCACTTGTCTTGCTTGTTCGCTATCCTTTTCATTGCCTGTTAATTCTGGACTTGAATTATAGTGAGTAATTTTAATAATTCTAATGAAATTATCTCATAAGGACTGGCTCGAGGTGGGTTATGAACCCATCCGTCAAGCAGACTTATAGTTTTCTCTTGCTAGCAAAACTTGTTCAAGGTTTGGCTCGAATTGATCTTGGATCGATATCGACTGGAAGGTTTGCTGTCTACTGTTTTCATGGGGCTGGGGGATGGTACCCCTCCTAGAAGCATTGATAGCATATCAAATGTAGATTTAAGAAGTAATTCCAGAACACTTAATGATTCTAAAGAGTAAAAGGCATTCAGGTTGACTGAAAACTGCTTTTATTAATGTAAACGAGTCAAGTACAGAGAGCACTTACAATCAAAAGTAACTTAAACGTAAAACTTTTTAAGATTATGGGTATTCCAAGATCTGGGAATGGTGTTCCCATCCATATCTTCTAGGTAGTAGGCTTTGTTGCGGCCTATTTATGCAATGCGATAGGGGCCTTCCCAGTTGGGTTGTAGTTTGCCCACGTGCTTGGTTTCTTCAACCTTTTTGAGGACTAAGTCGCCTATCTGGAAGGCACGGGGCTTAATACCCTTGTTGTAGCTCCGAGCCACGGTGGCTCAATATTGCTGCATGCACTTGAAACCCTTTTGTTGGACTTCTTCAATCGTATTGAGCTCATGCGCTCGGTCTTCTGCTTTCCTAGCGAGTTGATAGTTGGACACTCTAGCTGTTTGATGGAGCATTTCTGCTGGTATCATGGCCTCCGACCCATAGATCATCGAGATGGGTGTTAACCAAGTCGCTATTCATGGGGTGGTGTAGTAGGCCCAGAGGACTCCATCAAGTTCGTCGACCCAGGCTCCCTTTTGTGCTTCGAGCCTGGTCTACAAATTCTGGATAATGATTCGATTGATTACTTCGACCTGGCCATTTACTTGAGGATGGCCAACTAACGCAAAACGCTGACTGATTCCCATGTCTGAGTAATATGATCTGGTGCTGGCACTTTGGAACAGCGTTCTATTGTCGCAGATTAGGTGTAGCGCCCCAACGGAAGACCTCACATCCCCCGCACCGAGACCCGACCCGCATATGAAATGGAGAGTCCATACACGAGCCGAATCACGACGAACGGGGACTCACTCACACTCTAGGCTAGGCGGGAGCTAGAACCTCGAAACCAAATAAACAAGCTCATGAATTAAATACGAGTGTAGAAGCAGGACGTATAATCAATCACGAGATTTATCATAAAAAACGGGTTCCACTAGCATGAGTACCTAGTCCCGAAAATTTAAAACATAAATCATAAATCACAAATTTACGGGTTCAGCTATCCCTAGAAGCCTGTCCCGAGTCAATGTAATATGATCATAACAATTCATACATAATTCTATAACTTATTCAATTTGCCAAATGTATATGAACAAACTCCAACTCGATCAAGAGACTCAACAGACTTGACTTCCCGCCTAGCACTCCAAAACCTGCAAAAGCACTGAAAACAAAGCCTGGTTCAGTCTATAGGAGACTGGTGGGTATAAAACAGGGCATAACATAATAGTATTACAGAATTTAAACATACACGCATGCAAGCTATAATCCCGTGCGAGGTTTTTGAGATACTTCCCAACTGGGTAAAAACAAAGGAAAACAACGCTCGGGATTACAGCGATCAATTTCATAATTCATAATCATTCATGAGGTCATTACGTGAGCCCTGGCGGGTGGACGAATATCTCCAACCTACTCCTCGTGTGTGCATATCAATTCAATCTTTTACGTTAGCGATCATACACGTTCATACATATTCGTTCATATTCATTCATAAACAATCATAATCATTATCATTCATAAACATAAACACTTACACCTTTTTCCTTCGGGGGGTGGATAGGTTAGCAAGACCCGACCACCGGTCCATACATGGGCCAATGGGGGTACATGAATCCCCCAAGGGCACTCAGCTCCCATTCCTCGCTAATCTCCTAGCGAGGGCCAGTATCACCGTAAATGTGGTAGGACTAGTACAAGGGATCACCGTCGGCCCTTGCATCCCCGGATTGCCACTTGCACTAAGTCCCTGGGCCTGTGTGTTCAATCATGTCCACGCCAAAAATCATAAGGTGGGGATACATAAAAGAAAGGCTTTACATTGGAAATCATTGACTCTTTTGAAAAGACTCGATATACATATATAATTGTAATATTTTGGGTCAAATCTTTCATATAAGGGATATATCGGGTCATCATAGCTAATAGAAGAGAAACCCACCTGTTACACCTTACCGTACAATACCAAGAAGAAAAGAAGACTTGAAAATAACCTATGAATCCGACACGTCTCCGCCCTGGAGAAAACTGTACAAGAAACGACATGGTGCATACGTGAGATTCAAGACTCCAAATGAACCATATACGACGCACGGCAATGGTATGCACATGGTATGAGATGTTAAGAAGTAAAATGATGTCACGAAGCCACATAATGCATTCAAGTACATTCATATCACGAAGGTTTCAAGCCCAAACATTTCATATCTTTCATAATTCGTAGCAATTCAAGTCATGAACTTCATATAACAATCATAGCTCAATTATATCAAGTTTACAATTATAAAATAAAAAAAAACGAAGGCATTCAAGTCATTTAAATAGGTATGAATAAGAAATGGATGTCAATTTAATTCCATAATTACAAAGGTCACGTTTCATGAAATAATATCATACTATTTAAATCATCAAATTTATAGCTCTTAAATTTCATATTAATTAAATATATAACATTATGTATATATACATATACATAACATATATTACATATATACATAAATACACACCTGCACCATAATACATATCACTAGGAAACAAATGCATGAAAAATGAATATTACGCAGCAGGCATGCAAATCTCTCCTCAACCACATCATTCCATGCAAAATATAAATGATACACGCAGCACACAATCAAGAAAACAAAGTTATGCAAACGAAAGAATGAACAAACAAAGCATGTAAAGCCTTCCCACCATCTCCCCTCCCGGGGGGATTTGTATATAAAAGTCCCCTCCTGGGGATATTTCATGCAGAAACCATCTGCATAAGAAGTACCCGGCCGGGTACTTTTCCATGTAAAATCTCCCCGGCCAGGGAGACATTTTCAGCCGCGAGATGATGGAGTTTCAGCCCTGTTCAGCCCTGTTCCAAAAGTAAAAACCACGGCAGCTGATAGCAGGTAACGAAGGCAAAAAACTCAGCAGAAAAACAGCACAACACTCCCATAAAACTGACCAAAATTGAACAACAAGTAAAGAAGAAGGAGAAAAGATCGAACTCAAGCATATATCTTTCAAAAACCTAAAAAATATTAATAGTATCTCACACATATCACAATTACCATGAAATTCAGGCCTAAATGTCAATAAATGAAGCATAAGTGATCATTTTCCTTGCATCAATTCAAGCCATAACTCAAGGAATTTCATAGAGTTCATAAAAGAGTATAAAACCTAACTATTCACTTCATGGAGGAAATCTCAATCAAATGTGGATCAAATTCTGAATTTCTTGGATGCAAATGATCACATAAGCATATAGATATCAAATATAAACTTACCCCTTGAAGAAGATGGAGGAAAAATGAGATTGGAGCTCAAAATCTCACTTGAGTGAATAGTGACGGGAATGGGGTATTACTGCTCCAAAAATCTGATTTCTCTCTTTCTTGGTGTGTGTGAAACGAGATGGAAGGGCATGGGGATGATAATAGGCTGAGTTATGGTCATGTGGGTCTAGGTTTCAAGTAAAAAGGTTGAAATATGAAGGACTTATGTGCAAATTAGTGAAAGATGGTCATATAAGTACGAGACAAAGTTACGGGTACCAAATGATTTTAGAAAAATATAAGGCTTAGTAGTCCATCGAACCCGAATCGTTAGTATGAGTCCGACGGAGTTGACGGAGCTAGAATCCGAGTTGCCGAGCTCAAGATATGCCACCCGAAACCGGAGGTGCGCTAAATGCTCTTTAGCCCCCGTTTCGGTCCCATCTCCAAAATAAAATTCGTTACCACATCAATCGAGACCGAAAATTTGAAACGAGTATAACGACATGTCCATAACACATAAATCTATGACATACTAAATTTTCACAAAATTATGAAATCAAATCAAATAGGAACCGCACGCGATCAAAACACTTAAGTACATAACATTCAAGAATCAATTTAAATTTCACAAATAAATTATAAAATTAAATTCCATTTTAAAAAATAAATATTCATGAAATAAAATTTCAACGAATTAAAATAAAACAATTAAAAAGGATAATTATAATTAAACAACGAATGATATAATTAATTAATTTAAAAGCGCAATTAATATACACATACGTCATACTTAAACAAATGAAAAACCGGGGCGTTACATTAGAACTCTTGGGACTCCAAACCTGTAGATGATGTTCCACCAAAGGAAATTCTGGATGACCTTGTCAGTGATTTTTGCGGCGGGCTGGGCTTCGACCCACTTGGAGAAATACTCCGCCATAACTATCAAATACTGCCTTTGACTGGTTGCGAGCGGGAGTAGACCCACTATATCAAATCTCCACTGATCAAAGGGCCATCAAATATGAACCGGGACCACCTCTGCAGGGTGCTGATGCGGGATGTTGGCATGTTTCTGACAATTTACGCACTTGCGGGCGTATTCCTTAGCATCTTCGTTAATGGTGGGCCAATAAAACCCACTCCTTAAAACTTTCTTTGCTAAGGATCGATCGCCCACGTGATTCCCGCACTGCCCACTGTGGATTTCCTCCAATACATCCAAGGCTTGAGACGGCGAAGGCATCTTTTTGTTGGTCCGATGTACGCTCTCTTATACAACCTTCCCTTCGAATCAAGTAAGTAACTTGCTGCTTTGTATTTGAGGCGCCTTGTTGCGTTCCTGTCGGCGGGTAGGACTCCGTCTCTGAGGTACAGTATGAACTCATCAATCCAGCAGGGCTCAGCTGGGTTGATGAAGCATATCATTTCTGCTTCCCCATCAATTACTTGTCCCTCCTTAGAGCCCCTCATCCCGTTCGCGAATTTGGACAAGGCATCTGCTCGAGTGTTATCTTCTCGAGGGACCTGTTGCAGCTTAAACTCTTTGAATTCAGATGCCAACGATTTGACCCTAGCCAGGTACTTGATCATTGTCTCTTCACGAGCCTCATAGGAGCCTTTGGCCTGGCTCGCTACAAGCTATGAATCCGTGGATACTGAAATCCTTTCGATTCCGTGCTCTTTGGCGATCTTGAGGCCCGCGATGAGCGCCTCACCGCTTCATTATAGGTAGCTGGAAAATCTAGAGAGATGGCGAAATCAAGCTCTTGATCTTCTGTGCTTATCAGGGATATTCCCAACCCTTCCCTCCCCCGAGAGGTTGAAGAGCCATCGTCCGATATGGTCCATAGCACCGAGCGTGGGATCTGCTTGTTTGGGTCGTCTTTCTCAATGAGAAAGTCTGCAAGGATTTGGGCTTGGTATGCAACTCTAGGCTGGTAGCTGATATCGAATTGGCTTACCTCAATTGCCCATTTTATTATCCTTCCTGCAGTATCTGGTCTCTCCAAGACTTAGCGTAGGCCTTGGTCAGTGAGGACCACAATCTAATGAGACTGGAAGTACAGCCGTAATTTCCTGGAAGTGTGTACGAGAGCTAGAGCGAACTTCTCTATTTACAAGTATCACGTCTCTGTGCCGTGTAATATCCTGCTTACGAAGTACACCTGCATAAACTTTCTTTCTCGCAGGGCAACCTGTACAGAGCTAACCGCTTCTTCTGTAACAGCCAGGTCCAAGTACATGGTTTCCCCTGCAATTGGTTTAGCTAACAAGAGAGGGGATGCAAGATATTCTTTAAGCCTTTCAAAGGCCGCGTCACATTCTTCAATCCATTCGAATTTCTTAATATTACAAAGAATTTTAAAGAATGGAAGATTTTTCTCAGAAGAGTGAGAAATGAACCTATTCAAGGAGATTATTCGACCCACCAGACGCTGGACGTCTCTAATAGTGTGAGGCTTGTTGATGCTCTTGAGCCCTAGGATCTTCTCTGGGTTTGCTTTAATTCCTCTTTGGCTGACAATATAGCGCAGGAAATTTCCTCCTTCTGTGCCGAATGAGCACTTATTTGGATTCAGCTTCATTCTGTATTTACACAGTAAGTCGAAAGTTTGACCCAAATCCTCTAGGTGCATCTCCGCTTTCTCACTCTTGACGATCGTATCGTCAACGTACACTTCCATTGTTTTCCCGATCTCATCTTCAAAGACTTTATTCACTAGCCTTTGGTAGGTGGCTGCTGCATTTTTCAATCCGAAAGACATGACTTCGAAACAATATATGCCCTTCACCACTATGAAAGCAGTTTTCTTCTTGTCCTCCTATGCCATGAATATCTGGTAGTAGCCCTGGAAGGCATCCATCATACTCAAGAGCTCACAACCGACGGTGGAATCAACCAACTGGTCAATCCGCAGCAGAGGATAAGGGTCTTTGGGGCAGGCTTTGTTTAAATCCGTTAAGTCATTGCACATTCGCCACTTTCCACCCGTTTTTGCCACCAGAACGACGTTGCACAGCCAATCGACATATTTGGCTGGCGTGATGGCATCAAGGAGCTTGTTGAGCTCTTGCTCAATTATCTCGTTACACTTGTCACTCTACGTCTTCATTCGCTGCTTGATGGGTCGAAAACTTGGATCGACATTCAAATGGTGTTCAATGACCTTTGGGTCGACGATGACCAAGTCTGAGGATTTCCAGGCGAATACATCTGCATTTTCTTGCAAGAACTGAAGGAGCATGCATTGTTGCTTACCTTTCAAATTAGCTCTGATGTTGGTGGTCTTTTCTTCATCGTCGGGCACCAGTTGTATTGGGACAATGGCTCCGGCTGTCGTGATTTTCCCGTTGTCTAACTTTCTCTTTTTACGAGCAATGGTGGAACCATCTGTTTGGAACACATCTCCGCTGTGGGGTCATCTGGGTCGGCCAACTATGTATCTAGGAAATCGTCCACGTTCAGCAAAGGGACTATAGCTTTGTTGGGGAGCTTTACCTCCTCCATGGAGATGGAGTAGCATTCCCAAGACTCCGGAATATTGTAACGAACCTCTCCGATCCCGTGTGGAGTTAGCAGCTTTATAGTTTGGTGATACGTGGAAATTGTCATGCGGAAACTTATCAAAGTGGGGCACCCAACAATAATGTTGTAAGCAGAGGGGCCTTCGACCACTAGATATTCAATCGTTTGCGTGACCCTCTTTGGAAATTTCCCCATAGAGGTGACGAGCTTGACTCGTCCCTTGGAATAGACCTCCGATCCACTGAAACCTGTCAAAGGTATTTTGATTGGTTCATAATTAAGCTTATCATGAATATTTATTTTGCACAGAGTCGATTAAAAGATAATATTGGCTGAGCCTCCACTATCGATAAGGGTTTTGTGTACAGCGTGGTTTGCGACATCTAATGTGACAACCAGCGGACAACTCTGCATTCCGCCGTCCCGTGGCATCACTGGTACAAAATCCCTATCACTAAAAGAGACATCTTGCTCCAGCCACTCCTTGCCCGGCTCGACATGCATCACCCCTCTAGGCTCATAGAGTTCTCGACCCACCTATCGGTGTGACAGCTTGCGAGCGGTCTTTGAATCTTCTCCTGCCAGGCCCCCTGCTATCATGAATATCTCATTAGTTGGCAGGTTGTGGGTGTAACAGCCCGAAAACCTGCCTGTCGATATTATCCGCTTTGGTGGGGTAAGAGACACCACCCTCACGGTTTTGTTTCTCCCGGTGGAATTTAAGCCCGAAGGCGCCCGCCCAGGAAAAGGCCTCAACAGGGAAGAGGTATCCACCCCCTTATAAGGAAGGCTTCGTTCTCCTCTTCTTCCGATATGGGACAAGCACTTTGAGCTTTACAGTCCACCCCCATAAGGGCCCAGCGTCCTTGCTGGCACACCGGACCGGGTCCCAGCTCTGATACCATTTGTAACAGCTCGAAAACCCGCCTGTCGATATTGTCCGCTTTGGTGGGCTAAGCGACACCACCCTCACGGTTTTGTTTCTCCCGGTGGAATTTAAGCCCGAAGGCGCCCACCTAGGAAAAGGCCTCAACAGGGAAGAGGTATCCACCCCCTTATAAGGAAGGCTTCGTTCTCCTCTTCTTCCAATCTGGGACAAGCACTTTGAGGCTATGGAACCCTAGTTACACCCACTATCAGCTTCTACTCCCTCCCACCGAACTACACTCATACCTTAAGGAAAAATCAGCCAAAATCCACTGCCTTCAGTTTATTCCCCGTAACCCTTGCCAAGCTTGGAGATTCAAGGCTCAAATCTCTTCCATCTTCCATCCAATTTACAAGGTGAGCTTAGGGTCGTAAAAAACATTCATTAAGTGTCATTTAAGCCATGCATCCCTAATTTTTGAGCTTGTATTGATGGAGTTTTGAAGATATACATGAATAGATAGGTTTAGTGCCATATGGTTGATTTCATGCATTCCTTGATGGTTTTGGCTGATTTAAAGCATGAAAGTGGTTGCCTTAACTCCCTCTTTTCATTCATGATCATGTATTATGTGGAAGTTGAAGGATTCATGAGATGCCATTAATGGAACTTTAAAGAAATTAACATTAAATGATCATTTGCATCTCTTCACTTACGTATGATCACCTTGAGACATGTTTAGGATTTGTTTTGGATTGAAAACTTGTCCTATTGCTGTATATTATTTTCTGATCTTAATGGTTGAGATTTGGCTTGGTTGTAGCTCTGTCTTCGACCTGTTTTGCTGCTGGTTTGGACAGGTCGCGGCCGCGATCGAACCAAGAGAAAGATTGGTAGTGGCCGCGACTCACTCTTGCAATCATCTCACGCACACTCAGGTCGCGCTCGCGACCTGTATTACGTGCATTTCAGGTCGCGCCCGTGACCTGAATTTGGCCTACTCACGTTATCATGAAAATTGATGGAATTAGTATGAAAAATAAGGTAGCGGCCGCTATCATTTTGGGAACAAAGTGGATCGCGGCCTCGACCCTCATGAATCTGTATGGAATTTTTTAATTCAACCCTCTTTTGCATGGCTTTATTGTATTATTTTTGGTTCATTCACTTCATTAACATGTCATATAATGTGTTCTCTTACGTGTTATGAAGTTTCATGATTTTTCGTGAATTATTTTCCAAGCTATGGCTCAATATGCCCTTGTTGCTCCAAAATGATACATGCATGCATTTATGCTTCATGTTTGAACCCTAAGTGATAGCTTGCTTCTTCTTAATGATTTATATGAATTGTATACGTGTTAAACTATGTGTTATGATCATTACATGAATTTTATGCATTGAATTGATATGAAACGTGAAAGCTATGAACTCGAATGAATATGAACGCTTCTCATAATGCATGAATGACTTGTTTATATGTCTTTAAGCTATTAATCGTGCACATGAACGTTTCCATGATATAATATCATCTCTTATGCATTCATATCATATTCGTTGCATTGCCGTGCGTCATATATGGTTCATTTGGAGTCTTGAGTCTCACGTGTACACCCTATTATACTTTGTACAATTTTCTCCAGGGTGGAGACTTGTCGGGTTCATAAGACACTTTCGAGTCTCCTTTTCTTCTTGGTATTGTTCGGTATGAGGCATATAGGTGGGTTTCTCTACTATTTAGTTAAATGACCCTATATACTTCCAACGTGCAAAGTTTTGGCCAAAATTTGTTATATGTATATCGAGTCGTTTCAAGAGTAAATGATTGTAACGTAAAGCCTTTATTTTATGAACCTGACCAAATGTTTTGGCGAGAATGAATGAATGAACGCACAGAATGGGGCCCAGGAACTTAGTGTAAGTGGTTATCCGGGGAGGCAAGGGCCGACTGTGATCCCTTACTCTAGTTCCAACCAAACTACGGTGATACCGGACCTCGCCAGGAGATTGGCGAGGAATGGGAGCTGAGTGCCAATAGGGGAGTCATGTAACCCCTTTTGGTCAATGAATACCCGGTCGGGCCTTGCAAACCCACCACCAACCCAGAGGAAGAAGGTGTAAATGATCATGAATGTGCACGAAAGAATGTAATGCATGAAAAGAAAGAAAGAATGAATGTTTAATGAATTACACAAGGTGTTGGTTGGAGATAATGCACGCCCACTCGCCGGGACACGAAAGACCTAATGGAAATTAGTTGTTATAATCCCCTTTGATGATTTGTTTATCTCACCCACTTGGGAAATACTTTGAAAACCTCGATTGGGATTATAACTTGCATGTGAATGTTTGATTAATGTCTTATATTATATTATTCCTTGTTTTATACCCACCAGTCTCCTATAGACTGAACCCATCTTTGTTTTCAGTTTTGCAGGTTTCGAAGTGCTAGGCGGGGTTCTGAGTCGGTCAAGTTATATGTTTGAGTCTGAGTCTTTGCACGCATTTTGTAAATTGAATAGGTTATGCAAGAATGTATATATGGAAATGTTATATTTATATGAATCCGGGACAGGCTACTAGGGATAGTTTGAACCCATACATTATGATTTATATTTATGTATCAATTTTGGGGACTAGGTATCTATGCTAGTTGAACCCATTTTTTTTTTTTTATGCTTGTATTTGTGATTGATATAATTTTTGAATATATGTTCCGCTTCCGTAATTGGATTTCTCTTGTTGGAATTGTTTAATGGGTTTCGAAGGTTTAGTTCCCGCCCAGCATAGGGAGTGAGTGAGTCCCCGTTTGCTCTGATTTAGCACGTGTATGGATTTTCCATTTCATATACGGGTCGTGTCTAAGTGCGGGGATGTGGCACCTTCCGTTTGGGTTGCTACATCCTTAAGTGGTATCAGAGCCCCAGGTTGCAAAACCGGGATTCGCTTGTCGTGATTGAGTTAGTCTAGGTCATACGGCTTAGGAACTACATGATAATGTGTGCATTGCATCGATTTTGAGCAAGAAATTGTTTTTCCTTTTGAATTTTATTGAATTACGTGTTGTATTCTTATATGGATCTGTGTCTTTCGTGTTAAATACGTGCCAAGAGCATGCACTAATCGCATGCATATATCCTTGAAATGAGTTATGATTTATAGGTTATGAAGATAATATCAAACCACGACCAAGTTCTACGATAACAACGATCTATTGCAAGTTTTTCTTAAGCATGGAAGATATGAAGGATGCACCGGGAAAGAATATAGAGAATTCGAGATGTGTGGCCTTCCTAGATGGAGCTAGTGTTCAAGGGTTAGGATCCGGAATGGGAGGTTAGACTTTGGAGATGCAGTGGTAGAGGAATACTTGGTGAAATAAGGGTTGATCGAGGGATGGTGGTGACTTAGAAGATCGACATATGTGGCTCTACTACATAGGTTGCTTTAATGATATTCAATGGGATCATTCAACCTAAGGAAATGAGTGAAGGCTTCTTGAAGGTAATTTAGTACAGGGTTCGGATCATTGAAGAGGTACCGATGATTGAGAGGAGTCAAGGTAAAATAGATCCGGTGGGAATTAAGCACCAAGGGTTGTCAAAGAAGGGTTTCTAAATAAACCTGGTAATTAGAAATCGAGTTTGTAGAAGTCAAGATCGGGAAGAGTTTGGATTCAGGTGCTCTGGATTTCGATTAAGATGGAAAACGAGTCAGAAAGGGATTAGAAAGACCAAGTAACGTGGTAAATACAAATCCATGGAAGGTGACATTACTAAGGACAAGATTTGAGTTCATTTTCCAAATCCAAGCTGAAGTGTCGTGTTGTGAGGTCGAATTGGGAAATATGGGGTAACAAATGGAAACGATAAAGAAAGCCAAAGACTTTTTGGAAGGAAATCATGCACTCAAGTATAAACAATTTGAAAACAAGTTTAATTCACCAATCTAAACTCATAAAGGATAAATACGGGAATCTTGATCACGATGATGATAAGAAGTAGGGTTCGGGACCACATTAGGGTTCAAGTTTATAAGAGAGTTTGGGTAATGTGGAAGGGTCGATTTTCAAGGAGAAGTTCGGATGCTAATCCCGTGGATGTAGAAGAATTTAGGGATCAAGAAATTGTGATCCCAGACGGTGGAAGAAACAAGTTGATGTACAAAGATTCATGGAAATCTTGAAGACCGTGGAAAAGACAAGGAATAATCAGTAAGGCAAAGTAAGCCGTGATTAGAGAAACGTGGACAAGCTACCCAGCTAACAGCTTGCCATCTTGGTGACAGGTTCAAGACATTCATAGCACGTGTATCATACTTTGCATCAAATTATTTAATTTTCCTTACTTATACTTGTGCGTGCATCTCTATTTGATTTCATTGCCCTAATGTGTTGCATATCAAATTGTTGCAAGTGTGCTACATGCATCGGCATTTTAACCCGACATGCATTTTAGTGTTTAATTGATAGGAAGTTCCTTCACCTCATCTATCCAGTATCATTTTAATCGAGCCACATCCGAATTTAGATGAAAAAAAACAATGGGGTTGCTCATTACAAGAGAATTAGAAGAGAAGTTGAAAGGCAAAATCTTTGGGTTGCTATTCTAGCTAAAACCCTCCCCAATGAAAAATTTCACATCAAGAATTCCGATGAAGGAAGGATAGCTGGGGTTCAGCATGTAAAGGAAGAAATTTTAAGGGGGAGAGCACGACCGAGAGATAAATTGGAAGATTGAAGTTGTGCCCGAAGAATATTTTAATAGGAACAACGGGGATGCAAATTAAGGAAGACCTGGAAGTCCTAATGGTGGTGATCGGAAATGAATAAGACTGCTTTAATGGTTAAGCTGTTAAGAGAGAAGCTAAGTTGCTAAATTCGGGTTGAAGATTACCACGGGGTATAAAGGAGAGGGTTCGTTGAATAACTCTACATATGGAATTCCGATTTTAGAGATGATGGAATTATGTAGGAGCTTCGGTAAACTCCTAAATCAGTGTTGACAAGAGGAAGCCGAATCAAGTTATCATATAAAGGGGATGGTGTCAATAAAGATTAATTCAATAAGGTACTAAAGGGGTTTGGACAATACGTAATAAAGATAATATTATTAAGTCATCGGTTGTTTCCATGGTAATCCAGAAAAAAAACTTAAGAAGAGATAAAACTGAAAAGGATGACCCTTGAGGGAAAATTTAAATCAAACTTCAAGAATCATCAGGAACGTTCTGTCTTCGATTAGAGAATTTCCGAGACCGAATACTGAATATAACATTAAAGGTTTAAAGAGAGTGAAGGGATACCCTGAACAGAAGATAGAAAAAGATTCGTGTTGAGATAGACCATAGTGACAAATAACTCAAGATTAGTGCTGAACTTACAAGGTTGCCAAGAGTAGTTATCTTCGAGGATATGTTAGACTCCGATATGGGTAAAGATAGTAGTTATGGACCTGACATCAGGATGATTGTTCTAAAGGGAATGATGAGGGATCGAAGAAGAGTAGAAGCAGTAAAAGTTAGAAGGAAATCAAGAATAAAATCTTTAGAGAATCTATCACCGCTTCACTGGGGTATACTGAAGAAACTAAAGACAAGTCAAGCACTGAGCTTGCTTTCGGAGAATATCATGCATTGGACAACAAAACTCACAACTTCAAATTTCTCTACTATGGTGAACGGTACATGAAGCATCCATGACACATGCATACATACAATTGTCATTTAAATAATTTCATGTTATGTGCTTTGATCTCTTACCGTGTTGAATTGCTTTGTATAATTGATGATTAATGTGAATGATACCTCATACCTGCCCCTATGTGACGTACGTGACTTTACTTGTTGTAATTGGTGTTAGATACCTTCCTTTTGGTATTGTTCTTTAATGTAACTATTTTATGTTGTGTTGCTCGGGAGTATTGGAGACTCCCTTGCATTATTGTTGTTTGAGAGACAGGGTTCTCTCATTGTTGTTTGAGAGACTGGGTTCTCTCATTGTTGTTGGAGAGATGGGGTTCTCTCATTGTTGCTCGAGAGACGGGGCTCTCTCCTTGTTGCTTGTGAGAGACGGGCAATCTCTCATTGTTTGTTCGGGCGAGTAATGAATCCGAGGACGGATTCTTTTAAGGGGGAGAGGTTGTAACGCCCCGATTTTTTAGTCATGTAATTATGCTGTATGTGTTTATTAATTGTGCGTTTAAATTATTTAAATTATGTAATTATATGATGTACTTTTATTGTTAATTGAAAATTTTGAAATTAGCTGAATTCTTGAATTATATGCATTTATGTGACAGGTTTACGTGTCGTTACTATATGAAATGAATTCAAAATTTTGTGGAAATTTAATATGTTGGAATTATATGTGTCATGAATATGGATATATGTTCGTTTCATGTTTTTGGATACATTTGCATGAGTTTTGAATTTATTTTGATCTTGGAATCCAAAACGGGGGCTAACGAGCAATTAGCGCACCCTTGGTTCCGTATCTGAAATCTTGAGCTCGGGAGCTCGAAATCGAGTTCCGTCAAATTTTTTGAAATCATAACAAAAATTCGGGTTCAATGAACTTAGCCTCATATTTTTCTAAGACCATTTGGACCCCCGAAAGTCAACCGAAACACGAAACAGTTGCAAAATCTGCCACACTTAGCCATTTTATTCATATCTCCCTCAAACCTTGACCAAATTAACCATGGTTGGAGGCTATAGAACCCTAGTTACACCCACTATCAGATTCTACTCCCTCCCCACTGAACCACACTCATCCCTTAAGGAAAAATCAGCCAAAATCCCCTGCCTTCAGTTTATTCCCCATAACCCTTGCCGAGCTTGGAGATTCAAGGCTCAAATCTCTTCCATCTTCCATCCAATTCACAAGGTGAGCTTAGGCTTGTAAAATAGATTCATTAAGTGTCATTTAAGCCATGCATCCCTAATTTTTGAGCTTGTATTGATGGAGTTTTGAAGATATACATGAATAGTTAGGTTTAGTGCCATATGGTTGATTTCATGCATTCCTTGATGGTTTTGGCTGATTTAAAGCATGAAAGTGGTTGCCTTAACCCCCTCTTTTCATTTATGATCATGTATTATGTGGAAGTTGAAGGATTCATGAGATGCCATTAATGGAACTTTAAAGAAATTAACATGAAATGATCATTTGCATCTCTTTAGTCACGTATGATCACCTTGAGACATGTTTAGGAGTTGTTTTGGGATTGAAAACTTGTCCTTTTACCACATATTATTTTCTGATCTTGTTGGTTGAGATTTGGTTTGGTTGTAGCTCTGTCTTCGACCTATTTTGCTGCTGGTTTGGACAGGTCACGACCGCGATCGAACCAAGAGAAAGATTGGTAGCGGCCGCGACTCACTGTTGCATTCATCTCACGCACACTCAGGTCGCACCCGCGAACTGAATTACGTGCATTTCAGGTCGTGCTTGTGACCTGAATTTGGCCTGCTCACGTTATCTTGAAAATTGATGGAATTAGCATGAGAAATAAGGTAGCGGCTGCTACCATTTTGTGAACAAAATGGGTCGGGGCCGCGACCCCATGAATCTGAATGGAATTTCCGAATTCAACCCTCTTTTGCATGGCTTTATTGGATTGTTTTTAGTTCATTCACTTCATTAACATGTCATATAATGTGTTCTCTTGCGTGTTATGAAGTTTCATGATTTTTCGTGAATTATTTTCCGAGTTATGGCTCAATATGCCCTTGTTGCTCCAAAATGATACATGCATGCATTGATGCTTCATGTTTGAACCCTAAGTGATAGCTTGCTTCTTCTTAATGATTTATAGGAATTGTATACATGTTAAACTATGCGTTGTGATCGTTACATGAATTTCATGCATTGAATTGACATGAAACGTGAAAGCTATGAACTCGAATGAATATGAACGCTTCTCATAATACATGAATGACTTGTTTATATGTCTTTAAGCTATTAATCGTGCACTGTAGCGCCCGGAACGCTAGGTCACCACATCCCCCGCACTAAAGCTCAATCCGCATACGAAATGGGAAATTTGTACACGATCCAAACAATAGCGAACGGGTGATAAACAAGACCCTGCCTAAGCAAGGCGGTACCTAAACCCTGTACAGTAGATAAAATAAACCTGGAAGCGGAAGCAAGGCAAAGAATACGAATTTTCAAAAACTTTAAATCATCAACCATATGAATTCAAGCAGTAGTAGCTACACGGGGTTCAACTGCTCCTTGAAGCCTGTCCCAAAATAATCACAATAAAGACGGGTTCAACTAATCCAAGAACCTGTCCTAACCTGTCCCGAATTCTAATCATACAATCCATAAACATAAACCTGTACAGAGTATATACTGTTGGAAAACACGAATCAGAAAGCAGCGGAATTTAAAAATTTTTTCCAACAAAAGGACCTTGAACTCGCAATCGTGTAACCAAATTCGTAAAGATAGAAAACTTACTTTTCTTTTATTCTTTCTTGAAGCGTTTCAAGCCACCCAAGAACGCTCTTCTCGCGGCTTGATCCCCTCTCCTTTGGTAAAGCTCGAATCTTCAAACTTCTAACTTGAAGTCTCTAGAGAAAGTCCACCAACTTGATCACAATCTAACTAGTAAGGATGCTAGTTCTCTAGTTAGTGTTTAGGCTTAACCTAGGGTTTAATTTAATCTTGGAGAAAGGAAGGTGTTCAACACATGAACCAAGAATTGTCAATTAGCTCCATAAGGAGCTCGAGCTCCCCTATTTATAGGGAGGGGGGTGCCGAAATTCCTAGTCCTTTATGGGCTAGGATTTTGGTCCCTCTCTCCTATTACTTGATCATCAAGTATTTTCCAACTTTGACTTTGAATTCTAATTCAAGTCAACTTTTAAGAGAGCTAAAAATATCCAAACTATTTTGGATAATTTTATACTTTATTTATTATAAAATAAATAACTTATTTTTATCTAATTAATTAATTCATAATTAATTAACTAGATTATTTTCTCCAAAATTAGACTTTCTTTTTAATTCAAAATTAAACCAAAGTCTATTAAATAATTAACTAATTAATTATTTAATATATATATAATATATATATAAACACACGTGTGTGACACGTGTCACAGTGACACGTGTCACTCACGTGAGCCACACGTGTGACTTCACACGTGTGGAACCCTCTTGGCCCGATTAACTCGTTTAATCATTTTAAAGCCTCAACTCATGTAACCAAGTTGTTGTGTGTGACCCTCTAGGTTCTCAATTCAATTAGCAGTGACCCTAATTAATTAATTCACTAATTAATTAATCAGTCCACAGATTAAACGACCATAGTCTAGCAACAGGTGTTTAACCCCTAGCTGAATTGGAATGTTCGGATTCGACAGAACCTTTAAGTCATTGATTCATGTGAGATACAATCCTCCTACTTACTATCTCTCAACCAAGATCTAGGGCAAGGGAATAATCAGAACCCTAATAATCTGGTCTTAAAGCTAAGTGCATTTCATATCCATTTGATCTCAATCCAAGAAACCCTTTTCTTGATGTCTTGATCTACTGCCTTGGCCAAGGACTCCATATGGCATATGAATGACTTACACAATAAGAGATCACCTTGCAAATGCAAGTGTAGGTCCTTTCTTGATTCTCATTCACTTTCATGAATCACTTGTGCAGCCCCAGCATAAGCCTTGAATCAGTTGTCTAAGGCGACACCCTTTAAAGCTTATACCTAAGACTACAGAGTTAACTCATAAAGTGACAAGGAACCTCAAGTCTAAGGATCAATTAATCACATCAATGACTCGTGAGATATTTCCTAATCTGGAAGTTTCCATTTCCTGAAATAGAAACTTCCTTTCCCATTTAGGAATGTTCTCACACGGGGCACCTCAGTGAACTTACTTATTAAAGTAAGCACCCTCATGTATCACGCACGTATCAACTATACACTTTGCACCTCCATGAAACAAGGTGGTCCTTCTTAAGGGCGTGATCCCACAAGCAAGCCTTAGAGGAGTCAGGTTGACACTCCCACTGTCTGTAGGACTCATCGGCTTGGAGTATTTTACTAATCATGACTTATGTGATATAGGGCTCGTTTCATGAACCATTTCACCTAAATGGTAGAGTCCTAAAGTCATCAGGATTAGGGAAGTTCTCATACATGCACAGCTAAAGTAAACGCATACCAAGCAAGAGCATATAAAGAAGTGTTGCCTCAATTCGTTATTTTATTCAAAGATTGTCTGTGATTACAATAAGGAAAAGCACAAAGCGGATATACAATCGGCTTTTAGGGCACTATTCCTAACATATACGTTTACAAATTTCAAACATAACTAAACAGAAACTTAACAAACACAACAAAAGACACAGACTCGACACACCGCCGCCTAGCTCGAACTCTAACAACCTGCACCTGCAAACTAAAAACATAGGTGGGACGAGGGTCAGTCCACTGACTGAGTGAGGGGGTTGAACTCACACACACTATACATAATAAGGAGCAGAGCACGTATCAAAAGAAAGACTATGAATCGTGAGTAGGGTTTTGCATACCAAAACCATTTTCAAATCAAACTTATACATACCTTATCTTATTCAAACCATAACATACTGAGCTTAATCGTATCGTATCAAAAGAGAAAGCTCCTATCCCTTTTCATAATCAACATAACATATCATATTTAAATACCCGGCGAGTACGGGTCTCCAACCTTACTTCCATATCTTATCATACGTATCATAGCAGAAAACAAACAAATATCTTAAATAATCCAACTCCAACAACCATGTAGTTCGGGGAGCAAACCCTCACTACTCATACCAATACAAACACACACGGGGTAGCTAACCCACACTGTGCCTTCCCCGGTTATCCACCGAGGGCTCAAAGCATCACGTCTCTCCAACCTCCACGAGTCGCATGTGAGTACTTCAAATGAGAACATGCACAGGGGTCATAACCGGTGACCCTATGGTCATCCCGGGTCTCCCTTACCCACGTCTTGGGGCCCAACACATCAGAACAGAGCATATCAAATCATAACTCGCTACATATCATACTAATCAAATCATAACAGACTTACGTACCTGATCAGACATACCATACCTTGCAACTTAGCATATGCTATAAATGTACCTCTCCGTGTCATCCTAATCCGTAGCTAGTATGAAGACACACGGTTTGGAGCATAGCCTCGTTGCAAAACATTTGAAGCTTACATATGCTCGTACATATACAGTTCGAAAACCTTTAACCGTATGACAAAATCATAAACGTATCGTATAAACACATATCTATTATATAAATATAATAGAATAATAGTATGCAGGCTTGAAAACGAGTACAGAGGGTTATAGGTCGCTGTAACTAAAATAAAATCCTAAAACCTCACCTTACACCGACGAGAACGGAAAACACGAGCCAAAAAGTCCCACCGGAACCCAAATAGCTGACAGACACTCCCTGGGAAAACCCCGATCGACTGAACACACAAAACACAAGACTCAGACTCAAATCACAACCACAAAGATGCACGGCCATGCTCACGAATACAAATGATGCAACATATAATCCACATCTATTCAATCAAGTCATTTAGAGCATATTATAATTCATATTACATATCAAGAGATGCATAGCTTATAAAATTCACAACATTAATTACAGAAAATAAATTAGGACATTAAGAATTCCATTCATATCATGCATCAATTCTCAAAAGGATAAACGCAATTTACATAACAATTTTACACGTAAATACATATTGGCATATTTCGCAATATTCTAACAATTAGCATACTTAAGTAATTCATTTAAATTAAATACGACGTATCTTTTCATAATTCATTCTTATGTTTCATAAAATTTCATAATCAATTAGTTTCTAAAAATTACACTAACACCCCTTAAACAATAAATATTCTCAAGTAGATAGGCGTAAAACGAGACAAATAAATTCAATAAATCACGAATCAAACTTTCACACATCATAACATATTTCCAAGTATCATACAACTCATAATTTCAATTTATAGTTCATACAAGATCGAAATTTACAATTAAAACAATTAACGAAAATAGATACAACAACTTCAAAAATTCATATAAAATCAACCGGACATCCGATTGACGAACGGAAAGTGGCGTTGGACTCACCACTATGAAAGGAACCCGTTGACCGAAAGTCACCGATATGCCGCCACCGCATCCGGCCGAACAGCCACCGGCCGCCACCGGAACACCGCCTCCAGTAATCGGAAAAATCCCCAAAAGCACAGAAACGTGCACCTCGGCCTACTTGACAAAAGCCCTCAACCAATTTCAGAAAAAACCAAACACACCGGATTTCGTTTGTGAAAAACCGAACTCAATCCCTAGAGCAAAAACTGAAATGAAACGCAAACCGTAAAACGAAAACGAAATTCGAATGTACCATTGGAAAGCCCGTAATGAGGCCTTCGAAAGCCCCTAGCCAAAAGCCGAAAAAAGTTACCGAAAAAACCGGCGCTGGTCTGCCACCGGTTCGCCGCCAACGTCCGGTTCTCGAGTCGGGGCCAACGTGAAAATGTCGTCCTCCACCAGCTGATCAACTTTTGTAAAGGAGCCCCACCAAAACTCGTCGGAAAAAGGTCCCAAATTGCCACCAAAGTCCCGTCGTTGCCTTGTTGCCGGTTCAGCCGTCTCCGGCCGTCCTTGGCCCAAAATAACACCGGAAATGGAATCAGGGGGCCGGAAATGGTAGGGAACCGGCCCTGCTCTCCGGAAAAGGTCTTCAGTCGGCGCGTGAGCCGCAGTCCGGCATCGGATGGTTGCGCCGCCAACGGAAATGGAAACGCCGGACAAATCCACCCCAAGCCCACTCAAAATCCTTCCAATCCCACCACCGTAGACCATCGCGAGACGGCCCTGAAAGTCACAGTACCACCGCCGTCGCCTACAAGTCACGATTCTTCCACCACCGCTGGGTTTCAGGCTATGATTCTTGTACCGTCGTGTTGGGCTCGTCGAGTTGATCAATTTCCATTGCTCACACTTCGAAAGCCATCGAGAAACGAGCGAGAACGGGCTTGTGCATGTTTCACACCTCGAGTGTGTGTGAACAGTGACCAAAGGTGTTTGTCGCGGGAGAGAAGGAGAGAGGTTGAGCTCTGGTTCATTTGGCACGAATTACGAGGATTCGGGTATTATATCTCGGGTCCTCGTACACGAAAACGGTCGGAATAAGGGGTTAACGACGTCAAAATTGGGCAAACTTAGAGTCACGGACTCGTTTTCCTGCCCCGAACGCGCTGAAGGGGTCCAAGGGGTCGAAACCTCGATCAAACGAGAAATGATCGGAAAATCCCTTAAAAGAGAAAATTACAAAAAGGCCCCTAAACTCAAAAATAGTTCAAAATAGGGCCACGCAACGCACAAAATCACAGAATTAAACACATAAAAAGGTTGGAACGTGGCGTACCTTATACGTCAGACGAGCGTCGTGTCACATGCACATGAATGTTTCCATGATATAATATTATCTCTTATGCATTCATATCATATTCGTTGCATTGTCGTGCGTCATATATGGTTCATTTGGAGTCTTGAGTCTCACGTGTACACCCTATGGTCCTTTGTACAGTTTTCTCCAGGGCGGAGACTTGCCGGGTTCATAAGACACTTTCGAGTCTCCTTTTCTTCTTTGTGTTGTTCGGTAAGAGGCATACAGATGGGTTTCTCTACTATTTAGTTAAATGACCCCATATACTTCCAACGTGCAAAGTTTTGGCCAAAATTTGTTATATGTATATAGAGTCGTTTCAAGAGTAAATGATTGTAACGTAAAGTCTTTATTTTATGAACCCTACCAAATGTTTTGGCGAGGATGAATGAATGAACGCACAGAATGGGGCCTAGGAACTTAGTGTAAGTGGCTATCTGGGGAGGCAAGGGCCGACGGTGATCCCTTACTCTAGTTCCAACCAAACTACGGTGATACCGGACCTTGCCAGGAGGTTGGCGAGGAATGGTAGCTGAGTGCCAATATGGGAGTCATGTAACCCGTTTTGGTCAATGAATGGGTGGTCGGGCCTTGCAAACCCACCACCAACCCGGAGGAAGAAGTTGTAAATGATCATGAATGTGCACGAAAGAATGTAATGCATGAAAAGAAAGAATGAATGAATGTTTAATGAATTACACAAGGTGTTGGTTGGAGATAATGTACGCCCACTCGCCGGGCCACGAAAGACCTAATGGAAATTAGTTGTTATAATCCCCTTTGATGATTTGTTTATCTCACCCACTTGGGAAATACTTCGAAAACCTCGATGGGATTATAACTTACATGTGAATGTTTAATTAATGTCTTATATTATATTATGCCTTGTTTCATACCCACCAATCTCCTATAGACTAAACCCGGCTTTATTTCCAGTTTTGCAGGTTTCAGAGTGCTAGGCGGGGTTCTGAGTCGGTCAAGTTATATGTTTGAGTCTGAGTCTTTGCACTCATTTTGTAAATTGAATTGGTTATGCAAGAATGTATATATGGAAATGTTATATTTATATGAATCTGAGACAGGCTTCTAGGGATAGTTTGAACCCGTACATTATGATTTATGTTTATGTATAAATTTTCGGGACCAGGTATCTATGCTAGTTGAACCCATTTTTTTTTATGCTTGTATTTGTGATTGATATAATTTTTGAATATATGTTCCGCTTCCGCAATTACATTTATCTTGTTGGAATTGTTTAATGGGTTTCGAAAGTTTAGTTCCCGTCTAGCATAGGGAGTGAGTGAGTCCCCGTTCGCTCTGATTTGGCATATGTATGGATTTCCCATTTCATATACGGGTCGGGTCTGAGTGCGGGGGATGTGATGCCTTCCGTTTTGTTCAGAGTTTCCCACAGATGGCGCCAAGATGATGGTGTCTAAATCTGGCTATGTACAGAACTGCAGACTTACACTCCCAATCACCCAAGATATTTGTTTGCGTGAGGTAACTCTGATGCTTTCCTGGACTAAGATAGATGAACAAACGTGAGCTCAAAGGCTAAAACATGGGAATATGGGGGTTGGACCCGTTTTGGCACTCCGATGCTCAAGTCAGACGAATGGTCTGGGTCGAGAATGCAAAGATAGTGTGTATTCTGGGCCTGAAGGAAAGCTTACCATTGTCAATGCCGGAGTGGGGTTTATATAGGAAGGAGATGGTCTTCGTATATGCAAGTACACCTCCAAGAAGGTGTGGATCTGGTCTGGTTTGAGAGGGACGGCTGGTGGCCGGAGCAGTGCTTTTACGGCTAAAGCACTGTTTGTCTGCTCCTGCCAAGACGCCTAACACCGTACTTGGTACGGCCGCAATCAATGCGGCCTGCTGTGAGTGGTACTCGCATTAATGCGGCTGTACCGTAGTGTGTGGGTCGATCCGACTCCTAGGTCGACCGCCTTTCGGTCGGGGGATGCCTTGAGTCGAGATTCTCCCTTCGCAAAGCATATGACCGCCTTCTCTTGTGGACCAAGTGCTGGCTCCAAGGAATGACGCCTGGGTCGGATTTAGAGGGCTGCCCTGGCCTAGTTTTTCCATTTGACAAGGACACGTGAAGCTTAGTCAAAGCTCCCGATTTTCCCCTTATCATATTTAATAATGGACTTTTTATATCTACACCCCTTACGATATTATATAATTCAACTTATACCCACTTAAATAAAAATAATATAAATTTTATCCCATGAGTTATGAAAATTATAAATAACCTCATCTTTTTTATGATGTAGGTCAATTAATATGGGCAAATTGACATTTATACTCTTAACTTAAAATTTTAAAAACTGAAATTAAAATATTTTTAAAAAATAATTTAATGTTAAAATTATATTAAAATTAAATTTGATTTGAATATTTTGCAAATATATTATATTTTTAATTTAAGTTACGGATAAAATAGTCAATTTAATCTTAAAATCAACTAAACCATGGAATGAAATAATTTGTAATTTTTAAAATTTTTAAGGGTTGAGTTTGTAATATTTCCTAATTCAATTATATAATTCTGTTAGAAGTGTACAGATAAAAAAATGGGGCAGTCGCGAATAACTCCCCATCAGTTTGGATATTTTTACTCAACTCCCCGTAAATTTATACTACATTATAGGATATAAATACTACATTAGAACGTTTTAATACTACATTATGTGAAATTTATACAACATATTTTGAGAGTTAAGAAATATTATACAACATAATAGGATATAAATACTGCATTATATCATATTTGTACTATACGTGGGGAGTTAAGTAAAAATATGATGCTCAGTTGGGGAGTTAAGTAAAAATATGATGTACAATTGGAGATTTATTCCACATTACCGGATAAAAAATCTCTTTAATAATTATAAATAGTTATCATTGACGCATAACTTCTTTACAATTTTAATTACCAAATCCTAATCTGAGCAAGAGAAGGCAAAGGTCGAGCGATTCTTCCCTCCTTACTCGAAGAAGAATCGGATACATCCGTATGTAATTAGATGCAACATTACTAGACCGTTGATGTTCTTTTCTTTGCCTTTTATCCACAGATTGAAGAACAACCGGTTTCCTTCGTGTCGAATCCCTGATATCTTTTGGGTATATATATATATATATAAAGTGATTTTATTCTTTACAGTTTCTGTATGATGACAGATTCTTTTGGAATATTACTTGATTGGTAAAACTTGAAAAATCCAAGCAGATTCTTAGATCCTTACTATTTGTTGCCGACGGGTAGGCCTCAAACTCTAAGCAAATAAGATGATATTGGTGTCTGTGATTCTATCGGGTATCTAGTTGTAATACTGCTTTATTCGGATGAGAGGACTTTAGCCTTTTTGTATTATGTATATTTTCTGTTTCAAAATTTTCTGCTGATTATTTTTGTAACTGTTGTGATAATTTTCTTCAAAAAACAATTTCTGTCTCAAGCAGAGTCTTATAGTTGACAACTGCTATGTCAATTCCATTGGAACAACTTATTTGCTATGCTTGTAAGCTTGCATCAATCAAAAGTAGTGCTGCCAAGTTAGTCAACTGGATTAACAAACTTAATTAGGCCTATAGCGCCGGCAACAACTCGTAAACAGTGCTTTTCTTGGCAAATTGAGGGAATACCGACACTCATGACTCACCTCTCCATGGTCACTCCATCTTCTATACATGAATTAGTATTTAGTACCGAGTGTGTTCTGTTATTTCATAAACAAAGTGTGAAAACCTGATTTAATCTTGAGTTAACAGAACTCCTGAACTTATCTGACTTTTTAATAGTTATAATTATCAATAATGTCGGAACCGGTAATAAATATTTTGAGTTTTGTGTGGATGGAGAGTTAAGATCTCTACTCTTTGTAAATTTTGTTGGGAGGTAAGTTTGAGCCTTATTGAATGATTGAACCAGAACTGAAAACACTGATGCTGTGGAATTCAAAGAGTTTGAAGCTATAATGCACGGACACTCCTAAAAATATCATTTTTCCGTGTCGTGTCGTGTCGGAAACTCGTGTCGGACACCGTGTCCGACACTCCTCACGTGGAAAATTCAAGAAAAAATCCGTGTCACCGTATCCGTGTCGTGTCGTGTCCGCGTCGCCGTGTCCGTATCCGTGCATCATAGGTTTGAAGCTTTGAGCCTCGCTGTTTTGATTTTGTGCACCTACATATTATGATTTAATACAAATCTGGACTCTATCTGCTACTTGATTATTGGTCTAAAGTAATGTTGTACCAGGATCATGGTGAGGTGCATATTGCAAGGGAAGCTATATGAAACATGCTTTGAGGAGGAGGCGAGCGATGTGTCAAAGGATAAGGGTGTATTGAAGTGTATGATGAACATCTACTACCCGGGAATGGAGAAAGTCCTTGACGCCGAAGACCTACGCGAGTTGACAGCTGCATACTAGGCCACAATGATAATCGAAGACCATTTCGATCATCTGGGCCGACCCCATCTGAAGATCATTTATGTAGATGTCGGCGATGTTTTTGAAGAACACCATCAGAAGCTGCTGATCAAGCTGATGAGCACATTAAGACCTTAATAGGGCTGAGAAAGAGAGGGAGAGAAGGGACGGCATTCCCATGCCGAGACTGATTTTTGCGAAGCAAGATAGGGACTATTGGCCTGGCTCGGAAAAAGATCCAGCAGTCATGGTTCGGCGTGCTGTTAAGAAGTTGAAGTCTCGTGCAATGAAACCACAGATTACATTGAGATTTATATTCCTCCTTGGCCTTCATTTTTTGCCAACAACGTATCCAGAGAAGCCTTTCTGGAAAAGGTTCATAAGCAAAATTTCATGCGCTATTATGATCCCGCCATGCCTGGGACTAAATTCATTCTTGATAGCTTACCACATCAACAAGCTTCTTCTGTCTTAAGTAAATACATGAAGGATCCAGGTATATATATTCATTATTTTCTGTTGCTCGATCTTCTTTTGATTATTTTTCTACATTATACTAGTAAGTTTCAATAAATCGAGAAAGTTGACTGACTGCATATCTAGCTCGACCTGCAATAGTTGAGATTAAAAAGTGACATCTTAGAGATTTATCGTTTTTAATCTATTCTTTGAGATTAACTTTATGCCTCGAATATCCCTAATTTAGTAACCTTGAAATTTTTGATTTTCAGATCTCTGGAAGGAATGGATGCGTGTATCACAACTTGACAAGACTCAAACAAGCAATCTGTAATCTCTTTGCCTTTTTACTTTCTTCTGCCTAAAACTATCGATTAACGTGTTCAATGTTCAGATTTATATGGTAATATCACATGATTCACGTTGTGTTCTATGTATGAAATACCCACCAAAAATGTCGTATGAAATAAGTTTCCCATGAACTTTCAAGAACTTTAATATTTTTAATAATATCTTTCTGACAAACTTTCCGACAAAATTTCATTATTTCATTTTTTAATAAAATTTTCAGATGAATTTTCATCGTAAATTTCATCGCAAATTATTATTTTTTTGAATTTTTTTTATTATTTTTAGCTTGTTTGTAATACAATATTTATCAATTATATACATCTAAAAATAATAAGTCCAACAATATCCATAAATCCAATACTTGTACTGTTGTTAAAAAAAATCAAAGAGTACAAAGTAACTAACGTGGCAAATAATTATGAAAATAGGTCCTATCATTATTTTCATTGTCCAATGTTATCTCTAAGCACATCAAAGATCTCTGTTCATCATACAATGCCCTTTAACGCGACTTCCATCCATAGCGAAGTCCATACTCATTCTCAGTCTATAACCAAAAAATAAGAAATGAAAAACTTTAGATTAGCTTCATAATGTAGTAAAAGAATCAGCACGTACAGAATCATAGTCTACAAAATAAATTTGAAGAAAATAGAGTCATTTTGAATACCCGGGATAAAATAATTGGACCTCCTTGAGTTTTAAACAAATCTTTCAGCTTTCATCATATTCACAATCTTGGTTTTGCACTTTGCATTGCAGCCTTTAAGTTAAAGCATTTCGGAAACAAAAAGAGGATATACAAATCAGATAATACCCATTATTAATAAGAAAAATGTAATTTTGCCATTATTTGTTTTGAAGCTAATGCCTGAAATAAATACTAATCCTCTTGAAACAAAAGATTAAAGCATTTCTTTAGTGTTATGCCAAGGTATTAAGGTAAACAACATAACCACTTACTAGGTAATGGCCACGAAATTTGTATTGATCAGCAGATCACTTGAACATAATTAATTGAATTTGTATTGAGAAATCACAAAGGAATCAATGAACTTACAAAACGAAAGCAAGTTAAAAAATTCCCTCAAACAGCAAATCACAAACACTTCTACAAGTTTCCAACCAAAAAAACAAAAAAAAAAAAAAAACACTTGTACAAGGTTTTGGAGGTTTCCAAATAATTCACTCATTTCTGATTATATTGTTATCAAATATCAAATATCATTTCTGTACAAAAAAAAAAGTTTTTGCCGGAATTTCGCCGTTGTTGAAAAATGTAGCCGACGAACCTTCGTCTGAATTGCATGATGAAAATTTAGAGACTTTCTGGACGACATTTTTATCTGAATTTTGTCGGCGATTTAATAATCGTAGTGGTGTTTTATTTCAGAAGAAACCTATCGTCGCCATTTCGTCGGAGTCTTCTGACGTCGTTCAGACGAAAGTTCGCCTGAAGTTTGCACAAAAAAATACCAAAGATTTTCAGACGAAAATAATCGTTGGAAATTCACCACAATGACAAATATTATTTTATTTATGTTTATTGAGACTAAAAATTTTGGCCGGAATTTCTGTGGAATTTAGGGACGAATTTTAGACGGATTTTCGTCTGAATTTTAATTACGATAACTACTTTAAATTTCAGGCGAAATGTTCCTCATAAAATTCGTCTGAATTATAAAATAAAATTTTATTTCGTCCGAAATTTTGCAACTTAGATGGAAAATAAAATATTAATGAGTTTAGCTGGAATTTCGTCGGAAATTTACCGACAAAAAAAGTTCATCCGAAAATGACTATTTTTTTAGTGCAAGTTATTGGTCTTATTGCTATAGGAATTATCTGTTGGTGCCCATAGCCAATTTTTGGAATATTCTGTAGCTTGGAATTACTCAGAACTCTTTCCTTTCTCTTTCGTTTCACTTTCATTCCATGACCGGGGTTCCATCATGAATTGTGGCTGTAAATGAATAATGATTTGGAACTTGACTATACAAGCTAAACATCAAACATCATGGCAATATCAAACTGATTGTATTGTAATACTTGGTTAATTGAATGATCTTTGAGTTATGAGTTAGTGTAACAGTTAATATGTATGACACGTTTGCAGCATGCATTTCTGACCTACATCTATGCTTTTGAGTTGCACTCCTGAGCATGTAATACTTCTGGCTCAGATTTTCATTTTCGTGCATGTGCAAGAACTACCTGAAAGCAAGCAGTGCATAGTAATTAGTTTTTAACATCAAATGTTTTGCATGTATCGATCACTTCTTGCATTAATGTTAATTTTATTTTGTTTTGTTTCATATTTGTTCGAATTTTTAGGCTAGTGACATCCAATTTTTGTTTCTTTTTTTCAGGGATTGCCTAAAATTTGTTGATGGGTGTTCTACCTGGCTAAATTAGTGAAGTCTTTGGTTTCTATGCTCATTGGCTCTTTTGTAGGGGAATCACTTCCGATTACTTTGTTATAGATATGTAACTAAGCCATATTAACTCTGATTTGTTGATGATATTTGTCTACTAATTAAAAGCATATATTTTAGGTTGCTGTCACTTGCATGTGTGTGCTTGCACAGACAAGTCCTTCATTCTCGCATGAAGGCAAATGGTGCCAAATGTTCATCAGATTAAGTCTGACCCTTTGACAACCATAAGTCCATTATTTAAGGCCTTGTTTACATTGCAAGACATGATAATGCATGTAAGTTTCATGTTAGTGATACTAAGCTAACCTACATTTACAATTCATGTCAGGTTAAAACTTGCACGATGTTTTGTAATGTATAGATGTTCACTTTTTATGTTCGTTTAAGCATGTTATGGGTAAAATACTATTTTACTCTTAACGTTTTTTAACCCTCTTCTTCATATGACCACTGGAGCTACATAGTAGGATAGCACATTGCTGGCTGATGATATGAATCCAGGATTCCTGCATTTGTCAATTTAAAAATTCAAATTTCAAACAATATCCACTCTGGTTTAGAAAAAAAAAAAAGGAAGAATCGTGATAATGCACCTTCAGTGAAGGTAAACTAAGTTGAACTTCAAACAAAAAGGAATACCAATGGCAGTTCATAAAACTTTGGAAATGTTTCATCAATGAAATATTAGGAAAACAAGATTGAAAACGCAACAGGTTAGGTAGGGAACTACTTCAAAATCCAAATATTGGTGGAATCATAAAGATCTGTACAAGACGAACCAACACAAAATACAAAGAGAGAGATTGATGATCCATAAGAAATAAGATGCTACCAGCCCTTGGAATTTCAATACGTAAATTCAAAATATAAGCTTTATGAACCAGCTCAACAAAAGAGACTTTGAACACTTACCTTAGATTGGAAATGCATGAATAAGAATGATAAACTCTGTCGTGTTCTTGATTAATGACAATAATATCGAAATAGCAAAAAGAAAGAATCGTATGTACTAGTGGAAAATTGGAAATGTTTGAAGATAAATTATCAAAAAGAAAGAATTGTACTTATTAGTGGGAAATGGAAAATGATTGGAGATCCCCTCAAAGAAAAGAAAGTTCTTTCTGAAACAGTATAATTAATTGACTTATTTATGAGAAGCAACTGATAAATGATAAATGTCAATTAACCCCCAAAAAATTCTATTCAAGTTTCTTGCCCTAGTTATCCCCACAAGAAAAACTCCATTTTCAAAACGTGAAAACTATTAGCATCTCTCACAATTATCACTTCTCAGTGATCTTGGAAACAAATTTAGTAAAATTATGACAATCCAAACACACCCTAAGTTTTTTTATGATCCTAATCTCATCTAATCTCCTTCTTCCCACATAATAAACCCGAGTAAATTGCCGAAAACTACCTCGTGTTAGGCGAAAAGAACAAAAAAAACCCCGTCATATGGAATATCATCCAAAGAACCCTGTGTTTTCTAAAATTTTGCAAAAAAAACCCTGAGCGCGTTGTGTGGCCCTCACGCGCGTTGATTGCGTGTAGGAATGTGTTTTTTTGGGATAAAATGTCTATAATGCCCTTAATGAGTTAACTGCATAAAACCCCCTGTGTTTGTCCCAATTTGCAAAAAAAAACCCTATGTTACAAAAATTAATTCAAAAAACCTTATGTTATTTAATTTTTTGCACATCACCCCCTCATTTCTTTGGTCAACTGTTAAAAAAACCTTATGGAGTAAGGGTATTTTAGGGTTAAAAGATTTAATAGTTGACCAAATGGAATAAGGGGGCCGTGTGCAAAAAATAAAATAACATAAGGTTTTTTGAACTAATTTTTATAACAGAGGGATTTTTTTACAATTTGGAACAAACACAGGGGGTTTGGTGCAGTTAACTCTAATAAACCCCAAAGCAATGACCAGTTTCTCACTATGAACTTGCACCATTAGCTCTTTCTCTTCTTCCTACACATTATGCAATGCAGGAACAGTTTTTGCAAGACATCCTATATCTCTCATCTTCCCAATTATTCTCTCAAACATTGCACAAATATCATTTGATCGTGGGTGGGACTCATCGCCAGATGTAATGAAATGTAGGACCCCCTTAATCTCAATCAAAGTGCAGCCAAGTGTCTTTATCAGTAAATCCACAATAATTATTTAGAAACAAGTTTACCATATCAAATTATCTATCATTCATTATAATACATCAGGCATCAGCTGTCACAACTAAAACCAGAGAAAGACGAAAAAAAAAAAGGTTAGAACGTGAAGGACAATAGTAAACATGAAGAACAATCTATACTCACATCCGACAATCATCAAACATCAGCAACATGAAGAACAATAGTAAAAGCAAGTAAAAAAGTCAAAGCACTAAGTTAGAACGAAAAGAGATCATTTCTCATCAATTGTCGCCCACAAAAAAGCATATCATTAAAGCTCCCAAGATACAATACTCCAAAGGTAAGAAAAAGAGCTCAATACATACATATTCTTTTTCAATTTTTACAAAACAACTCATGTTGGTTGTCCTCAACCACAAACAGGAGATGGGGTAACTCCACCGTCAAACTTAACTACATCTTTTCCCTAAGCACCCAAACCAAAATAACAATATTCTCGCGAAAGTCGTTCATCCAAACCATTCTCCTCCACCCATTGGGTCCTTCTCTGAATTCGTAATTCACTCCCGTCCTATGCACTATGACTTTAAAAACACATATATCCATACTCATCATATATACATTAAAAGTATTTGTTTCCATCATACCAGACATGCAAAATTTCTCCAAAATATAATAATAACCATAACATGATCAATCCATAAGTATCAGGAATATGAAAATGCGATGCTAGACTCAGCTGGACGACAAGGCACGACTCTGACTCCCACCTAGCACAAGATTGCGATTACCTGAAAAGTGAGGATGTCAGTCTACCAAAGACTAAGTAAGGGGCATAAATAATATCTAAGCACAATTAACATGCAAGTTATAACCTCGGGTAAAGCATTTGAAAATGAAAATACTATAAGTTCAAGAATGACATATTCTTCGCCCGAGATTACAACTGTCAAATTTAACAATTTCTTTCAATCAATTTCATTCAATTCGTGGCCCGGCGAGTGAGGGCAATCTCCAACCTTTACACCAATAGTGAACAATACATGCTTGATTTAAGTAATCACGTGATCATGCAATTCAATTATAGTGCAATCATGTAGCAGTTTCATGAACCCTTTTCCCTCCGGGTGATGGTGGGTTTGCAAAGCCCAACCATCCATGACATGGTGTACGTCGGGAACATGACTCCCACGCACGGGATTTCTTCCTCCACCAAACCTCCTGGTGGATTCAGAGGTGATGCCAAAATGGTGAGGATACTGCAAGAGTTACCCGTCAGCCCTTACTTTCCCGGTTGGCTCAATACACTACCCTCGGGCCCACAGTGAACAATACATGATTACTCACCAACATGCTTGATTCATTACGATACATGACTTGCTTTCAATGAACATGGCTTGCTTGCAATTCATTTAAAGGTTTTGGAAAGATTATAAATATATCTATACCATTTTGGCTTGAAAATTCACGTAGGGTTATACGGGTTCTAATTAACTAGAAGTTAAACCTCACCTTTACCGACAAAGAAAGTAAGGATACAGCTATGGAACTTGCTCCTCATCAATGGGAAGAAAATCTGTGCAACAAGGATAAGTGTTCGTGAGACACGACTCACATGAACCATTTAAGATGCACGCAAAGTCATGATCAATATGTCATGCAATAACAATTAAAGAATATCAAATAAGAGTATAATTATCAATAAACCAAGTGTGTAACTCATATAAGTCACATATGGGAGCCAAGGAAGTGAAAGGAATGCAATATAAAGGGTTTTGGCAAAGTTTGGTAAAAACTGACAGTTTTTGGAAATGCGCATGCTGTAGGAAAACTGAAATATCTTAAGTTCTAGAAGTTAGAATTGAGTTTTATTTATTGGATATGAAACTAGACACATAGAAATTTCCTAGGATATATGGCTCATATTCTAGTTCAAAACGAGGAGAAAATGGCGTACGCTCAAACTTAGGTGAATACAGTTTATCGGTGAAGTGGCGATACCAAAACGAATTGATTATATCTCATAATTGAGAAAATATATTAAGGTTATTCCAATTGGATAATATTCTAGACTTCAAGAGGTTTCCTTGGGTTTAAAAATCAGGTCAATCGGAGCTCGTTTGAGGGTGTCGCGGCCGTAACAAAATTGTACTGAAAAGCAATCGCGGCAGAGAAGGAAAAACAGCAAGTTCTCGAGTTGTTGGTCGTGGCCCCGACCAAAAAATGATCACGAAACGGTCGCGGGCATGACCTTCAAGTCCAGCAGCAGAAATGGCATCGGGAAAACAGGGGAAATAGGGTAACACACGGGATTTGGCTCCCAAATCAAGCCCAAACCAAACCAAGGCAAGAATAACACTTAACAACATATATGCACACTCTAGTTTCACTTAGGCATCACATAACAACATGAAACATACATAATTCATCAAGAAATCATCAATCAACCCCATATATTTTCATGTCATCCAACTCTCATTTTCTTCAAGAATTCATGCAAGCTTTCAAGGGTAATGATCCTAAACATGCTTCTAATCACAAATAACCAAGGAATTACATCATAACTCTCAACCCTACTTCAATCATGGATTCAAGAATTCATGTAAAATCTCAAACTCTACCTTAAATGACAAAGGAGAAGGAAAGAGATGAAGATGAAATGATTGTTGAGCTTCAACTTATGCAATTTCTCCGGAAAATTAGCTTGAAATTGATAAAATCTCTTTTTCCCCTACTTGTGCTTCAACCGTGATCCATGGAAGCATGAAGAAGGTGTGTGTATGTGTTTTGTATGAAAAATGAAAGAGATATTACGTGATTCATCTCTTAAATTAGATGAAATGGCACTAATTGCAATTAGGTCCCTCAAATGTGTAAGTTATGCAATTAAGTTCTAAGCTTATGAAAGGTTGGCCATTAAGTCCAAATTAAGGTCATGCAATTAAGTCCTCAAATTATGAAAGGTGATCAATTAAGGACACATAAGCAATTAAGTCACATTCGACAATTAATTCATGTAACAATTAAATCCAATTTGTGCAATAATTCTCAAATTGATATGATTTCATATAATTTCACGTCAACATGTTGAAATATAATTCATTTAATTATCATGAAGTGTAAGAAATTAAGAAATGAAAGAATTAAAACAGATCCTAACGCTCAAAACTCACACGTGGCGTGCGTACCTGAATAACTAAAAATCGGGGCGTTACAAGTTATTTCTATACAGATGCTACGCTTTGATAGACTATCACGATGCCTTCAAAATAGATCGGAGCGTGTTGCAGCCACCTGCGCATCATTGTTGGCCCGGGATCACATTGAAGCTTGTGTAGAAAATTGTTTACGGTTGCCACATGAGCACTTCTCATCAAGCATGAGTAAACACTTCACTCCACAAGAGTTGGAAGTGATGTTCACACGTGGACTTTCAGTACCATTTTATGATGAGCGTTGACATGTTTTTAAAGTCATAGTGCATAGGACGGGAGTGAATTACAAATTCAAATAAGGACCTGATGGGTGGAAGATAATGGTTTGGATGAACGACCGCCGTGAGAATACAATTATTTCGGTTTAGATCTTTAGGGAAGAGATGAACTTCTACAAAACAACTCATGTTGGTTGTTCTCAACAACAAACAGGAGACAGGGTAACTCCACCATTGGACCTAACTCCATCTCTTCCCTAAAGACCCAGACCAAAATAACTGTATTCTCGCGAAGGTCATTCATCTAAACCAATCTCCTCCACCCATCAGGTCCTCCTCTGAATTCGTAATTCACTCATGTCCTATACACTATGACTTTAAACATACGTCCAGGCTCATCGTAAAATGGTACAGAAAGTCCACGCGTGAACATCACTTCCAACTCTTGTGAAGTGAAGAGTTTACTTATACTTGACGAGAAATGCTCATGTGGCAACCGTAAACAATTTTTTACCCAAGCTCCAGTACGAACTCGGGCCAACAGTGATGCTAGATTAGCTGCAACACGCTCTGATCTATTTTGGAGGCAACCCGGCAGTCTATCGAACCGTAGCATCTGCATAAAAATTGGTTTTATTGGTCAGTTGCAGCTCGAGTTCGTGTGGCAAAATATAAGTTCTTAAAATCTATTTCAACCAATTCCAATACAACTCATGCAAAATGCAATTCATATATTGCAAACATACATAATTGAAAAAATATAAATAAATCTACAAAAGCAAACATAACAAAACTGTAAAAGCAAACATACATAAAACACTACAAGAAAACAGCTGTAAACCGACGGAAAATTCCAACGAAAAAGTCGTCGGAATTCCGTCGGAATTTTAAAAAAATTTGCGCCAAAAATTCAAACGGAATTCCGTAGGTTTTTCGTTGAAATTTCGTTCGAAAATTTGGCGCAATTCTAAAAAAAATTGCGCCAAAAATACCAATGGAATTTTTCGTTGGTTTTCCATTGGAATTTTCAAAGAAAAAAAATTCCGACGGAAAATCTCGTCAGTTTTTTATTCTTCATTAAAAAAAAAAAGGACGAAATACTTTCCGTTAGAATTTTCATTGAAAGAAAAATTCCAACGGAAAATCCCGTCGGTATTTTTATTCTTCTTTTAAAAAAAACCAACGGAATTTTTTCAATAGGTTTTCAGTTAGAATTTTCAAAGAAAAAAAAAAATTCCAACGGAAAACCGACAAAATATCCCGTCGGTTTTTTAATTCTTCATTAAAAAAAAACCAACGAAATTTTTTCCGTTGGAATTTTCAAAGAAAAAAAATTCCAACGGAAAATCCCGTCGGTTTTTTTATTCTTCTTTAAAAAAAACCAACGATATTTTTTTCGTTGATTTTCCGTTGGAATTTTCAATGCAATAAAAATTCCGTTAGTTTTCCGTTGGAATTTTCCAATCAAATTTAATTAGAAAAATATGATTATAGTTAATAACAATAATTATATATTTAAAAATTATATAATATACAAATTATAAATTATTAATATGATATTTTATATAATTATAAGTATATACATTATTAATTAAAACACAAAAGTATATAAGCTAACAATTTTTATATTATATCTCAATAAATATGATTATATTTAACGGATATTTAGAATTAAACCCTGAATAGGACTTGAATTTTTAGTATACTCCTTGAGGGTGTCCGATTAGGTAGGGATCAAACTCCGATCACTTTCTATTTTGTTGAGGTGGGGAAACAGACGGTGAAGTTCAAAGAGGGTCGTCGGAAAAGCTGTAGACTCTACCTGCTAAGTCAAACACCCACGAAGTCAGAAGACCAAGCTGGGGGAACTGGGGGTGATTTTCAGTTTGCCTCTCCGACGCTCAAGTCAGGTGATAATCTCAGAGAAAACAAAGTGAAGAACTAAGTTTCTGTAATGGGGATTGCTTACAGTGAAGAAGAAGACGTTGCCTATTTATAGTTGAGGGTCAAGGACCCTTTGGTAATTTGCCTCGTGTGGTCCTGCCCTAACACGTGTCGCAACGAGAAGAATCCTAGGAGGAATCTCATGCAAAAGCTGATAAAGGTTGGCGTTTGCAACAGAGTCAGGTGCGCGGGCATGTACGGGTGTCAGAGAGCCGTTTTGGAGGTTGGTAACGAGGGCGAGAAGCACGCTCGTGTCGACTGGGTCTGATGGACTGGGGGATCCGCATGGGGATCAGCATCCAAGTAGTGCAACGAGGGTGCAAGGGAAGCATGACGCTCGTTTAAGGACTTCCATAGAGCCATGGAAGCATGCATGAGGAAGCGAGGCTGGCGCTCGTTAAAATGTCCTGAGACGCTCGTCAAAAAGCGCAGGGGAGACCGTGTGCTGGTGAAAGTCAGGGGCGATTGGGGATCCTGAGTCCACGTCTCATGCGTTGACTGTGCCACATGTCTAAACGTGGGTCAAACGTATTTTATCCCCATCATTTTGCCCCCCCAAATTCTGCAGTCCTTGGCAAAGGCTGTAGAATTTGAAATTCAAATATACGAGGGTGGCGCTCGTGCTTGAGCGTCTTTTGTGTTGTGGAAGCCTTGTCTGACAAGCAATGAATGCGGTCATTTCAAACGACTGCCCGTGGGGCCCATCATTAAATGTTGATGGGAGAGTGGGGGCGAATATCAAGGAAATGGGCGCGTGATTCTTGGGAAGTAGTTGATGGTTCCCAAAAGTGGGCGGCTATCAAAGCGGGAAATGATTGCCTTTGAATTTAATATTCCCAAACCCTACCCTATAAATAAGGGATTTGCCATACTCCTTTCTTCTTTACGCGAACCAAAATCTAGAACTCTTTGTGCAAGAATCCTTCAGAGCAAAACCCAGCAGGCTTCAAACATTCACAAGCTTTCCCATAAATCTTTAAGGTAACAATCTTGCAATTTTACTACTTTCCGATTTTCTAACTTCAGAATTTGCTTAGGATAGAGTATCTTCCCAGAATTCTACTTTTCCCCAAAAATTTCTGGCCTTTCTTGAACGTCCCCCATCTCCAGAAGTCCTTATAACCTTTCCAAACTCCCCAATAGCCATGGCCAGAGATCACGTAGAAAAATTTACCCGTGAAGTTGACGAGATGGCCACCCAAAGCTCATCCTAATTGGGTTCCCATGGGGATGAGGAGCTAGATGCAGCGGTCTTAGCCATGGATGAGAGAAACCCAGGGGGTGTTGAACACCTCTTTGATGAAATGAATATGGTGCTCGAGGCGGAAAGACAGGGGAGTGTATTGCCGTTGACTGAGAGTGCCACCCATCCCCACCGCCAAACTGTGACCGTGGCCATTGCTGCTCCCACCCCTGAATCTGAAGGAGAAACGGGGCCCTCTGAGAGAGCCTCTGCCAAGGGCAAAAGAAAGAAGCTTCAGAAGCCCAGAAAAACCAAGAAGGCCAAAGGGTCAAACGAGGGTGAAGGTTCCGGTATGCAAGTGACGGAGGTCCCTCCTGACAAATCCAGAGCACCATCATACGAGGGGAGATAAAATCCATGTTGGCCCCTATATATTGGGACAAGCGTTACCAATGGAGGGTACCTGAAGAACATGAGCGAGCAAATAATCCCCCTCCCGGAGAGATGGCTCTGTACCTAAACTCCGTAGTTTTTGGGGATTGAGATTCCCAATACCCGAGCCTGTAGCCGATATCCTCAATAATCTCAACCTTTGCCCAACCCAAATTTTGCCCAATGGGTTATCTTTGATAACCGTTTTCGTAATCCTCATGGCCTGCACCCAACATCAACCCTCGTTCCGGAATTTCAACGCCCTTTTCCAAGTTGCCCGCTCGCCTCGCTCTTCACCGAGGGCAGGCTTTTTCTATATCCAAGCTAAATCCGGCTTGAAATTGATAGACTCTCCCTCAAACCATGGTATAGAGTGGAAAAGGAAATTCTTTTTTGTGAGGGCTCCCGAGGGTAGAGATTTTGGGGTTCCACGAGTGTGGATTCTCATGGGGAGGGACCCTTAGTTAGGCACTGTTTACCCCATGCCTTCCTAGAAAATTGGCCCCAAGACCTTGCCGGTGCTATGAGAAACGAGGGCTGGATAATCAAAGCAAATGACTTGACTGATGATGCAGAGGTCATGTTTCTTTGCGGAATCACAAATGACCCCCATTATATCAGAAATCCACCCGCTCGAAATTTGGAGAGAGATGGTTAGCTTCTAGGGACTAACTTTAGTTAGGAATACTAACTGTTTGACCTTGTTCTGTAGAAAATTGTCAATACGAATCTTAATCCTCATTTTCTTGTCTTCTTCTCAGGTGTTGCTATTATAATGGCGGGAGCAACATGCGAAATGTTGCTAATGTTATGGAGGCTCGTCAACGCCAGCAGCGCCAAAACCAGGGCAGGCAGGAGAACCCTCGAGGACGAGGGGCCGGACGCGGGACCGGCCGCGGTGACTGCCATGGAGGTCACCAAGGGGCGAGTTCCAGCACCGGCCCACCGACTCAAGGCCGAGGAGACTCACGAGCGCCGAGCGTGGAGACGAGGATAATCGCCCATCCAACCGATGCTTCCATTGTGAGGGGAGCTACTCCCCCATCAGCCAACCCACCTAGGTCCACGACGGGGGTGGTCATCAGAGAACCCCAAGGGGACGCAGCTTCCGTCTCCAGGAAGAGGAAGAGGATACCCGACAACATCCCTATTATGGGCAAGGGCAAGCAAGTCGTTGAAGGCACGAGGGGCGATGATGACACCTCCTCCGAGGAGGAGGAGGATCATTTGTGGCCTTTTGAGCACAGGGGAGATAGGAGTATCAACCGCGCTCCAGGGGATGGCCCCGTTCTGCTGAGTGCTCAGTCCCCATCACGCACTATTTTCGAGGGACTCTACGAGATAGTCCAATTTTCTGGAGACCACCAAGCCTTGTTCTCCCAAAATACTGAGAGGGTTGCCACCGATATGATGCATGCCAGCATCTCCGTAAGCCTTTTTGATACTTCTTTTTTCCTTTTTTCTTTTTTTTTTTTTTTTTTTTTTTTTTTTTGCTTTGCCTTTCACTTTTTGCTAAAAAATATTAAGTACCGATTCCTCATTTCCTTCCGAAAATACAGCAAGTGCTGCCGAGGGCTAAGAATCTGCAAATGCGAGCGTCTGTCTATTCTAAGCGCAAGGCTAAATATAAGAAAATGGCGCGCTCGAATGATCCGGCTCAAATCCAAGAAGAGTTGGATGTGGAGAAAGCCAAGTTCCTCTCCCTCGAGACGGAACATAAGAAGCTGGAGGCCTATGCCAAGAGATTGGAGGATGATTTCAAGAAATGCGACGCTTCTAAGAAGAAGTATCGCTTGGACTACAATAACCTCCACGAAAACCATAAGAAGCTGATGGTGTTAGGAATAGTACCCTAGAAAGCCGATTGTATATCCGCTTTGTGTTTTTCCTTATTGTAATCACAGACAATCTTTGAATGAAATAACGAATTGAGGCAACACTTCTTTATATGCTCTTGTTTGGTATGCATTTACTTTAGTTGTGCATGTATGAGAACTCCCCTAATCCTGATGACTTTAGGACTCTACCATTTAGGTGAAATGGTTCATGAAACGAGCCCTATATCACATAAGTCATGATTAGTAAAATACTCCAAGCCGATTAGTCCTACAGACAGTGGGAGTGTCAACCTGACTCCTCTAAGGCTTGCTTGTGTGATCACGCCCTTAAGAAGGACCACCTTGTTTCATGGAGGTGCAAAGTGTATAGTTGATACGTGCGTGATACATGAGGGTGCTTACTTTAATAAGTAAGTTCACTGAGGTGCCCCGTGTGAGAACATTCCTAAATGGGAAAGGAAGTTTCTATTCCAGGAAATAGAAACTTCCAGATTAGGAAATATCTCACGAGTCATTGATGTGATTAATTGATCCTTAGACTTGAGGTTCCTTGTCACTTTATGAGTTAACTCTGTAGTCTTAGGTATAAGCTTTAAAGGGTGTCGCCTTAGACAACTGATTCAAGGCTTATGCTGGGGCGGCACAAGTGATTCATGAAAGTGAATGAGAATCAAGAAAGGACCTACACTTGCATTTGCAAGGTGATCTCTTATTGTGTAAGTCATTCATATGCCATATGGAGTCCTTGGCCAAGGCAGTAGATCAAGACATCAAGAAAAGGGTTTCTTGGATTGAGATCAAATGGATATGAAATGCACTTAGCTTTAAGACCGGATTATTAGGGTTCTGATTATTCTCTTACCCTAGGTCTTGGTTGAGAGATAGTAAGTAGGAGGATTGTATCTCACATGAATCAATGACTTAAAGGTTCTGTCGAATCCGAACATTCCAATTCAGCTAGGGGTCAAACACCTGTTGCTAGACTATGGTCGTTTAATCTGTGGACTGATTAATTAATTAGTGAATTAATTAATTGGGGTCACTGCTAATTGAATTGAGAACCTAGAGGGTCACACACAACAACTTGGTTCCATGAGTTGAGGCTTAAAAGTGATTAAACGAGTTAATCGGGCCTAGAGGGTTCCACACGTGTGAAACCACAAGTGTGGGTCACGTGAGTGACACGTGTCCTTGTGACACGTGTCCCACACGTGTGAATATTTATATATATATATATATTGTATATATATATTAAATAATTAAATGTGTTAATTATTTAATAGACTTTGGTTTAATTTTGAATTAAAAAGAAAGTCTTATTTTGGAGAAAAATAATCTAGTTAATTAATTATGAATTAATTAATTAGATAAAATAAGTTATTTATTTTAAATAAATAAAGTATAAAATTATCCAAAAATAGTTTGGATATTTTTAGCTCTCTTGAAAGTTGATTTGAATTAGAATTCAAAGTCAAAGTGGGAAAATACTTGATGATCAAGTAATAGGAGAGAGAGGGACCAAATCCTTGCCCAACAAGGATTGGGTTCGGGCGTCCCTCCCCTTACCTATATATAGGGGAGCTCATGCTCCCCTTTAGAGCTAATTGACAATTCTTTTGGTTCATGTGTTGAACACCTTCCTTTCTCCAAGATTAAATAAAACCCTAGGTTAAGCCTAAACACTAACTAGAGAACTAGCATCCTTACTAGTTAGATTGTGATCAAGTTGGTGGACTATCTCTAGAGAGCTTCAAGTTAGAAGTTTGAAGATTCGAGCTTTACCAAGGAGAGGGGATCAAGCCGCGAGAAGAGCGTTCTTGGGTGGCTTGAAACGCTTCAAGAAAGAATAAAAGAAAAGTAAGTTTTCTATCTTTACGAATTTAGTTACACGATTGCGAGTCCAAGGTCCTTTTGTTGGGAAATTTTTTTAAATTCCGCTGCTTTCTGATTCGTGTTTTCCAACAAGTGGTATCAGAGCCACCACGTAAATCGTGTTTCTGATTCGTCTCAATTATACTGAATTTGGTAGAAATTCTTAGGCTTGATGCGATTGAGTATTTGTAATTGTTTTAGAAAGCCTGAATTACGAAACTGTATTTTTTCCTGAAAGTTTTCGAAAATTGGTTTTTTGCAAAATTTAATTTTTGAAAACTATTTTAGATTTGAAACTGTATAAACTATTTCTGGATTTCTTGAATTGGTTTTGCTTTTGAACGAAAACACGAAACGAAAAATACGGAATACGACGAACACGCGAAACCCTGCGGGCTTCGCGCGTACCGCCGCCTGGCCTTGGCCCGCGCAGGGCAGCCGCCTAACACCCTCCCGGAACCGCGCGGGATGCCCTTCCGGGCGTGCCTAGGCGCGTCTCGGCAGCCCAACCCTGCCCGTCGTCGCCCGCACATGGCCGGGAAGGGCCGCGCTGTGCGCGGCTGCATCGGGCGCGGCCCTCTTCGCGAACGGGCCCCGTTTTTCCTTCGTAATCCGTTTTCGTATTTCGTGCAATCCAGTCCCAATTTTATTTTTGAATATTTATTTTTTAATTTTTTAATAAAACTTAAAATTGGGATTTTTGAGAAATAGAAACGGTTTATATTTTGGAAAAATACACTTTGATAAAATTATTAATTTTCAGAAATTAATTGGAATTTTATTTGTTTTGTTAAATTGGGATTTATTGAAAACTTTTATAAATAAGACTCGCATCAAGTCGTGTTTTACGTCATTAGGACTTGAAACGGGAATTTTAATTTATTGGCTAAATTTAAATTCTCGCAAAAGCATGTTAGGTGATCATGGGTTTAGACTTATGTATGGTTTTAATTTATGCACATGGATGGTTTAAATTGGGGTTGGAGCCCTATAAGTGCGTTTTTCAATTGAGGTTGGAGCCTCACTTATGTGCGTACTGTTATGTGATTTATTATGTGGCTTTCCATATTACTGTTTTTGTGACCGGGGTATGCCCCGTGTAATTGTCTAAGGCCAATATAAAGATTGAGCCTTATTACTTTATGTCTTTTTCCTTTTATTGTAATTTGAGAGTAGAGATAGGTGGTGAGGTTTTATTTTCATTTTGGAGACAATGCACCCATGGAGTAAGATGGACCACATTCAAGTAACAAGGAGGCCATAAGTGAAGACCCCTCAAAATGTTAGGGAGGGGAATCTCAATTGTAAAAATGTAATAGAGATAGGGCTCGTATTTTGTTACCGCTTTCCCTTATGTGATTTAAACTGTTTATGTGGCATGTATGTTAGAACTTGTGATTGTGGAGTGGCTCCCACATATCACGCATAAGATAGGTAGAACCCATGATCATTACATGTTAGTATCATGTTAGGACATGTTATCTGTTTATGTGCTTGTTTGAAATGCATTTAAGTGTACTTGCATTAATCAAGACTAATAAAATTGGATAACATATATGTTGGTGAGGTCGAACCGGACAACTCTCCGGTTGATTCGGAAATTCCCATTAAATATTAAGCTAATTTCGAACAAATAGGTGTTTAATTCGAGATGCAAATTTTGAATTAAATTCCTAGCATTCCATCAATAGGTTTTAAGTTTAGTAAGTGAAACTAGTTATTGTCCGCGAGTCGTGGGATAGCTAGTGGAGCTTATTAGTTCTTAGTTACCTAATTGATCATTTTAAATGGTCAATATTTCGTGATCAATTTTGGCAAGGGCGATGTCCGCGAGTCGTCGGTCGTTCGAACTAAGTTTTGGTCATGATCTTATGATTGATGGGTCTAGCTTAACGCCTAAGTAAATATGGATGTCGCACGAGTCGTGGGTCCATATTGAAAGATAGGTGATTCAAAAACAATTACTAAGAGTTCTAAAGGTGTTAGAATTGGTAAGTTATACCTACCTAGGGTTCTTACTTAGAATGTCCGCGAGTCGTGGGTTCGAGGTAAAATGCCAAGGATCTTAGTACCCATTGGGAAACGTGCTCCTCTTAGATCTTTGGGAATTATAGATCTTTGAAAAACAGTGGGAGCTACATTAGATTAAAGACCTTATCTTTTGTATATCGTTATAATTCAGCATGCTCACTAGTTCTCTGTTTTACCATTTAGGTCGTAGATTCTGTGATTCTCTACGTGTTTTGAAATGGCAACCAAAAACCCTCTTGTATCGATCCTCGAGTCAAACAAGTTGACTGGTCCCAACTATTCTGATTGGCTGAGGAATCTAAAAATCATTTTAGATTCTGAGAAGAGAACTTATGTTCTCTTCGAATGGGAGCCTAGTCCCGAAGGGGAGGCTCCCACTCGGGCTGAGCGGGATGCGATTCAGAAGTGGAAGGATGATAATCTCCAAGCCCGTTGCCTTATGTTGGCTAACATGTCTCCGGACTTGCAAAGGCAACATGAGGCCATGGAATTTGCTTGGGAGATTTACGACCACTTAGAGCAACTTTACCGCCCTCATGAACGTGTTACAAGGTATAACACTTCAAAGGAATTGTTCCACTTGAGAATGAGGGAAGGTTCAAGTGTCCATGAATATGGACTCAAGTTTCTTGCCCTTACTGAGAAACTTGCTTCCATGGACATGCCACTGAAAGATGAGCTTTCAGTGGATTTGTTGCTAGCTTCGCTCCTACCATCATTCAACCCATTTGTCCTTAACTTCAACATGAATCATGCTGGTGCTACTGTAGCTGAGCTGATTAGTCAGCTTGTGACTGCTGAAAGCACGATCAAGAAGGACAATAAGGTTTTGATGGTGAATGCTCCATCTTCCTCTTCTAGGCCTTCTAAAGGTAAGGGCAAGAAAGCCCAAAAGAAGAAGAAGAAACCCCTTAGGCCCACTGGTGGCATTTCGAAGGGGAAGGCCCAAAAGAAGAAGCGTGATCAGAAAGAGGATGTTTGCTTCCATTGTGGCAAAGCGGGACATTGGAGGAGAAATTGCCCAGAGTACAAGGCTACTCTAAAGAAAGGTATCTTTCTCGTTGAAGTAAATCTTTCTATTAATTCTAGTTCTTGGGTACTTGATACCGGTTGTGGAACTCATATCTGTAATGATGTACAGATGCTAAGTGAAGTCCAACAACTCAAAGAAGGAGAATGTGTCTTGAAGATCGGCGAGGGCTCAAACGTTGAAGCTCGAGCTTTAGGCACAATTAGATTAGATTTAGGTAGTTTTGAGTTAGTCTTGAATAAAGTCCTTTATGTACCGAGCATTATTCGTAATAAAATTTCAGTTCCAATATTAGATTGTGAAGGTTATGAAACTTATATTAAGAATGGTAAATATTTTATCAAACGGAACAACTCTTCCGTTCACATCGGTACTCTAAGTAATGGACTTTACCTAACTCAAAATATCAATATTATGAATATACAATGAGAAACGAAGCGTAAGAGAGATGACAAAGTTTCAACTCCCTTATGGCACGCTAGATTAGGACACATTTCCAAGAACAGAATTAGCAAGATAAACACTTTAGGATCATTCTCTGAAAATGATCTTAAGGAGTTAACTTCTTGCGAATCCTGTCTCAAAGGAAAAATGTCCAAAGTCCCTTTTAAAGGAACTGTGGAACGTGCCACTAAGATTTTAGATTTGATCCATACTGATGTTTGTGGACCGCTTAGTGTAAGCACTAGAAACAATCATCAGTATTTCATAACCTTTACTGATGACTTTAGTCGGTATGGTTATGTATACTTAATGAAGTATAAATCTGAAGCTTTTGAGAAATTCTTAGAATTTCAAAAGGAGGTTGAGAACCAAACTGGTCACAAGATCAAAGCACTTCGATCTGATCGAGGAGACGAGTATCTTAGTGAAGAATTCCTTAATCATCTCAAAGATAATGGGATTATCTCTCAATGGACTCCTCCGGGAACTCCTCAGCTTAATGGAGTTTCTGAGAGAAGGAATCGAACCCTACTTGATATGGTTAGTTCCATGATGAGTTTCACTGACTTACCACCTTCTTTCTGGGGTTATGCCCTAGAAAGTGCAGCAAAGATTTTGAATCTAGTTCCCTCTAAGTCAGTCCCTAAAACACCCTATGAAATGTGGCATGGTAAAATCCCTAGCTATTCTTACTTAAGAATTTGGGGTTGTCCTGCTTACGTGAAGAGGACAGTGGGAGATAAGTTAGAATCTCGTTCTAACTTATGCTACTTTGTAGGTTATCCTAAGGAATTCATAGGATATTACTTCTATGATCAATCCGAGCAAAAGGTGTTTGTTTCCAGAAATGCCACTTTTCTTGAGGAACCGTTCCTTAAAGAAAAGAAAGGCAAGATCATAGAATTAGAGGAAGTACAAAGTGACCCCACGCCACCCACTGAAGAAACGTCCCCTACTGATCAACCACAACCAATCACGAATTTCGATACACACGAAAATCCTCCTCTAAGGCGTTCTGAACGCACTCCTAGACATCCGGAGAGATGGTATGGATTCTTCCATGAAATCTCTCAAAAGGATAATGATCCTTTAACATATGAGGAGGCACTTTCAGATTCTGACTCTGAACAGTGGATAGAAGCCATGAAATCCGAAATGGACTCCATGAACTCCAACCAAGTTTGGACCTTGGTAGATTTGCCTGATGGGGTCAAACCCATAGGTTGCAAATGGATCTTTAAGAGAAAGCTTGGAGTTGATGGAAGCATTGCATCCTACAAAGCAAGACTGGTTGCAAAAGGATTCACTCAAAGACCCGACGTGGACTTTGATGAAACTTTTTCACCAGTTGCAATGCAAAAGTCTATTCGGATCATGCTTGCCATTGCTGCGTATTATGACTACGAGATATGGCAAATGGATGTGAAAACTGCCTTTCTCAATGGCGACATTGATAAATACATTTATATGGAGCAACCCATAGGTTTCACATTCAGTGGGAGTGAGCAAAAGGTTTGCAAACTCCAAAGATCAATCTATAGATTGAAACAGGCTTCTAGGAATTGGAATATTCGATTTGATGAATCAGTCAAAGCGTTTGGCTTCATTCAAATTTTGAATGAATCATGTGCGTATAGAAAGGAATTGGAGACCTCAGTGCAATTCTTAGTACTTTATGTTGATGACATCCTTCTTATTGGGAATTCGAAGGATGACATGAAAGTGACTAAGTTATGGTTATCGAACCAATTCGAGATGAAAGATCTTGGTGATGCGTCCTACATCCTTGGAATAAAAACCTATCGAGATAGATCTAGAAGGTTGATAGGACTATCACAGTTGATGTACATTGACAAAGTATTGAAGAGATTCAATATGGAGTCAGCAAAGGTTAAGAACCATCCTATGAGTGTAGGAACATATCTTTCAAAGAAGATGTGTCCTAAGACTAACCTTGAGAAGGATAGAATGACTCATACACCTTATGTGTCAGCAATAGGTAGCATAATGTATGCAATGTTATGTACTCGACCGGATGTGGTTTATGCACTTAGTGTTACAAGTCGTTTCCAATCTGACCCTGGAAATGGTCACTGGGCTGCCGTGAAGAATATTCTTAAAATACTTGAAAAGTACTAAAGATTTATTCTTAGTTTACGGAGGTCAGAAAGATCTAACTCTCGAAGGATACTGCGATGCAAGCTTTGCATCTGACTTAGATGATTTTAAGTCAATGTCAGGATACATTTTCTGCCTAAACGGAGGAGCAGTGAGCTGGAAGAGTTCCAAGCAAATGACCACTGCAGATTCGACCACTGAGGCCGAATACTTAGCTGCAAATGATGCAGCTAAGGAAGGTGTTTGGATTAGAAACTTCATTCAAGAGTTGAATGTTGTTCCTAGCATGAAAGATCCCATTACTGTGTTTTGTGACAACACTGGGGCGGTTGCTCAAGCAAGAGAACCAAGATCTCACCAACGTACCAAGCACATTATGAGGAAGTATCACCTAATCCGTGATATTATCAAAAGAGGAGATGTGCAAATTGAGAGGGTCACATCAGCAGAGAACGTGGCAGATCCACTTACTAAACCCCTTAGTCGAGAAGCTTTCCAAGGTCATCTTCAGAAGATGGGACTTAGAGTAGATTTAGAATGGCTTTGACTGGCAAGTGGGAGATTGTTAGGAATAGTGCCCTAGAAAGCCGATTGTATATCCGTTTTGTGCTTTTCCTTATTGTAATCACAGACAATCTTTGAATGAAATAACGAATTGAGGCAACACTTCTTTATATGCTCTTGTTTAGTATGCATTTACTTTAGTTGTGCATGTATGAGAACTCCCCTAATCCTGATGACTTTAGGACTCTACCATTTAGGTGAAATGGTTCATGAAACGAGCCCTATATCACATAAGTCATGATTAGTAAAATACTCCAAGCCGATTAGTCCTACAGACAGTGGGAGTGTCAACCTGACTCCTCTAAGGCTTGCTTGTGTGATCACGCCCTTAAGAAGGACCACCTTGTTTCATGGAGGTGCAAAGTGTATAGTTGATACGTGCGTGATACATGAGGGTGCTTACTTTAATAAGTAAGTTCACTGAGGTGCCCCGTGTGAGAACATTCCTAAATGGGAAAGGAAGTTTCTATTCCAGGAAATAGAAACTTCCAGATTAGGAAATATCTCACGAGTCATTGATGTGATTAATTGATCCTTAGACTTGAGGTTCCTTGTCACTTTATGAGTTAACTCTGTAGTCTTAGGTATAAGCTTTAAAGGGTGTCGCCTTAGACAACTGATTCAAGGCTTATGCTGGGGCGGCACAAGTGATTCATGAAAGTGAATGAGAATCAAGAAAGGACCTACACTTGCATTTGCAAGGTGATCTCTTATTGTGTAAGTCATTCATATGCCATATGGAGTCCTTGGCCAAGGCAGTAGATCAAGACATCAAGAAAAGGGTTTCTTGGATTGAGATCAAATGAATATGAAATGCACTTAGCTTTAAGACCGGATTATTAGGGTTCTAATTATTCCCTTACCCTAGGTCTTGGTTGAGAGATAGTAAGTAGGAGGATTGTACCTCACATGAATCAATGACTTAAAGGTTCTGTCAAATCCGAACATTCCAATTCAGCTAAGGGTTAAACACCTGTTGCTAGACTATGGTCGTTTAATCTGTGGACTGATTAATTAATTAGTGAATTAATTAATTGGGGTCATTGCTAATTGAATTGAGAACCTAAAGGGTCACACACAACAACTTGGTTACATGAGTTGAGGCTTAAAAGTGATTAAACGAGTTAATCGGGCCTAGAGGGTTCCACACGTGTGAAACCACACGTGTGGGTCACGTGAGTGACACGTGTCCTTGTGACACGTGTGAATATATATATATATTGTATATATATATTAAATAATTAAATGTGTTAATTATTTAATAGACTTTGGTTTAATTTTGAATTAAAAAGAAAGTCTTATTTTGGAGAAAAATAATCTAGTTAATTAATTATGAATTAATTAATTAGATAAAATAAGTTATTTATTTTAAATAAATAAAGTATAAAATTATCCAAAAATAGTTTGGATATTTTTAGCTCTCTTGAAAGTTGATTTGAATTAGAATTCAAAGTCAAAGTTGGAAAATACTTGATGATCAAGTAATAGGAGAGAGAGGGACCAAATCCTTGCCCAACAAGGATTGGGTTCGGCCGTCCCTCCCCTTACTTGTATATAGGGGAGCTCATGCTCCCCTTTAGAGCTAATTGACAATTCTTTTGGTTCATGTGTTGAACACCTTCCTTTCTCCAAGATTAAATAAAACCCTAGGTTAAGCCTAAACACTAACTAGAGAACTAGCATCCTTACTAGTTAGATTGTGATCAAGTTGGTGGACTATCTCTAGAGAGCTTCAAGTTAGAAGTTTGAAGATTCGAGCTTTACCAAGGAGAGGGGATCAAGCCGCGAGAAGAGTGTTCTTGGGTGGCTTGAAACGCTTCAAGAAAGAATAAAAGAAAAGTAAGTTTTCTATCTTTACGAATTTGGTTACACGATTGCGAGTCCAAGGTCCTTTTGTTGGGAAATTTTTTTAAATTCCGCTGCTTTCTGATTCGTGTTTTCCAACAGATGGAGGACAGGAATGGATAGGGCACCCGGTCCAATAATGCAGAGAAAAAATACGCTGAAGCGATAAGGGACCTGCCCGAGCGCATTGAGAGGGCTAACAAGGAGGCACTCATAAAATTCCTCCATAGCAAGGCCTTCTCCTTTGCCGCCTCCCTTCACTGTTTTGATGAGGCTCAAAAAGCCTTTAATTTGGCCATTGAGCAAATGATCCACAAAGGATTGGGGAAGGCCTCCGCTCGTGGGCGGACGGACATGGGACTGAGGTTGAACAAGCGCTGCGAGGAAGTGGATGAATCAGAAGAGAACCCTGAGGCCACCATAGCTGAGCCAGAGTACAACTTCTTGGTTGAGCTTGCCCAGGACGAATACATGGCCGCTCACCCAATGGAATAGGCGCCCCAAGAGGATCAAAACGTGGGGTCTAACGATGCTGCACCTGCCCTAGAGGGTGCTCAAGAGATTGTTCCCCCAGTAGGTGTTCATGATCCTGCCATTGTCAACGTTCCTGCTCCTCCCGCCAACGCTCCGAACCAAGAAGAGGCTGCCCAAAACCAGGTTGAACCCATTCCTCCTGTAAATGCGCATAACCAGAATGAGCCTGTAGCTCCTCCGAACGCTCAAAACCAGAACGAGCCGGTTCCTCCTCTTGGTGCTTAGAATCAGAACGAGCAAGTTCCTCAGGCACTTGAGCCGGCGGCCCCCAGTGCAAGGACCTGTGGCTCAAAACATACTGGTGGTCTTGGATGAGGACATCGCCCGTGCTGCTTGAAGTTCTACTTTGTCTGCTTATGCTGAAATCCCCCTTTCTCTTAGCTTTTAAATTCTGTAAGAATTCTAAAGGCCCTTTCGCCCTCGTCTTGTAGCTTAAAGAAAGCTTAATCAATGTAGATCTTTTCTTTCATAATAGTGTCTCCTTTTATTCCTTGCATTGCTTATTATGAAATTTTACTTTGCGCTTGTTGTAACAAAATCTTATAATGCTAAGATTCTGGGTAACATGCTAAGTAAAATATGTAAAGTTTAGCTAAGTCTTGAGTAATTACGAGGGTCTTATTTGGAGGCTGCTCTCGTTCAGGACTAGTGGAAATTTACTTAAAAGCTTTGGAAAATTTCACTAAGTCTTGAGTAATCACGAGGGTCTTACTGTGAGGTTGCCCTCGTTCAAGACTTGTGAAAATTCGCTTGAATGGCTTTGAGAATTTTATCAAGTCTTGAGTAATCACGAGGGTCTTATTGGGAGGTTGCCCTCGTTCAAGACTTGTGAAAATTTTCTTGAATGGCTTGGAAAATTTTACTAAGTCTTGAGTAATCACGAGAGTCTTATTGGGAGGTTGCCCTCGTTCAAGACTTGTGAAAATTCGCTTGAATGGCTTGGAAAATTTTATCAAGTCTTGAGTAATCACGAGGGTCTTATTGGGAGGTTGCCCTCGTTCAAGACTTGTGAAAATTTTTCCTTTTGTGGTACCCCTGGTTAACCCAGGGATCCCGTTTGGGGGCTGAAATTGGTCAGAAAGCTTCTCTTCTTGCAAAATGCAATTGTGCCGGTTCGAGGGGCCAGGCCATTGGACCCTTGATCTCCCCTTGCCACTTGATCAAGTTTGTGCAGCGAGTCCTCTTTTCGAGCACTAGGTGCCAGCAGTAAAGGCTACCCGGGCCTACTAGGATACTCGTGTGCGTGGAATGGACTTTAGGCGGATTCCTGGAGGCGCTGAATAAAAACGCTCGTGAGATTATGCCGATTCTTAAAACAAGGGGGGAATTCATGCACCTTGGGCTTGGATTCCCAAGAGGGAATTTTTCAACAGCCTGTATACTCAGATTAGATAGATAGGAGAGGCAATTTCTATTATAATTTTCTGAAGAAATAGCAAATACATCATGCTTCATCATGAGTTTTTACAAAATTAACTCAAACATAAAACCGCCTGAGGTTGCATGCATTCCAAGGGAGTGGGAGACACTCGCCCTGCAGCGATTCGAGGGTGTAAGTGTTGTTTGCTCGCACTTGTATAACTTTGTACGTACCTTCCCAGTTGGGATCTAGCTTGCCTACGTGCCTTGAGACTTAAAGTTTCTTTAGGACTAAGTCCCTCAGCTGAAACGTTCTTTCCCTTACTCGCTTGTTGTATTGTCGAGCGACAGACTCTTTGTACTGATGGATAAGTGCCCATGCCTTATCCCTTTTCCCTTCCAAAAGATCCAACTCAAGCGCTCTATTCTGCTCGTTGGCTTTTGGTTCGAAGTATGCCACGCGAGCGGATTCCTGTGCAATTTTCGCGGGTATCATTGCTTCTGACCCATAAACAAGCGCGAAAGGTGTCTCGCCAGTAGCCGCTCGTGGGGTAGTGCGATAAGCCCATAAAGCTCCTTGCAGTTCCTCTGCCCACTCACTCTTCTTGCTTTCGAGCATTGTTTTAAGATGTTGCAGAATGACCCTATTAGTGATTTTCGCTTGTCCGTTAGCTTGGGGATGACCCACGGAAGTAAAGCATTGCTCAATTCCCAACTCTGAACACCATTCCCGTGTGTCAGCTGCTATGAACTGGGACCCGTTGTCTAAAATAAACACCCTTGGTATGCCATATCTGCAGATAATGTTTTTCCATATGAAGTCCCTTACGACCCTGAAAGTAATCTTTGCTACGGCTTCAGCCTCAGCCTATTTGGTAAAATAATCGACAGCTAAGATGACGAACTTCTTCTGTCCGACCGCCATAGGCAAGGGGCCTACAATATCGAGGCCCCATTGGTCAAAGGGCCATGAGACATCTATAGGGATCATCTGAGCGGCTGGCAATTGAGGGAGGTTAGAGTGAAATTGACATTTGGGACACTTTTTGGAAAACTCAATGGCGTCTTTGAGAACCGTAGGCCAATAAAACCCACTCGTCCAGATTTTTTTAGCAAGGATACACCCTCCTGAATGATTTCCACAGCTTCCCTTGTGAATATGTTCGAGCGTCTCTCTAGCTTGCGAGGGCCTTAGACATCTTAGTGGCGGGCCCTGAAAAGACTTCTTGAATAATCTCCCCTCAGAGTCCAGAGAAAAACCAGGGGCCTTGTTTTGGACTTTTCTTGCCTCCACTTTGTCAGTGGGACAAACGCCATCCTTGATAAATCTCGCTATGTCATCGAGCCAACAGGGCTCGTGAGGATCGATCATGGCTACCACTTTTTTGGTGATCTTCTCCTTTATCAATGGCTCCTCTGTTCTAAGGAACGTGACAGAGCGCTCGCCGGTACCTTCCAATGCTGATTCAAATTTTGAAAGAGTGTCAGTGCGCTCGTTTTCTGCCCGTGGGACCTGGAGTAGATGGAATTCCTTGAATTTCCCAATAATTTCTTTGGCCTTGCTCAAATACTACATCATAGTGCTTTCTCGAGCCTCATAAGTTCCTTCAATCGGGCTCGCAATCAACTGTGAATCAACATAGGGGGTGATTCTGGAAGCTCCATTTTGAAAAGCAATTTTCAACCCTTGCACGAGGGCTTCATATTCTGCCTCGTTATTGGTGACCTGGAAATCCAATCTGATTGCGAAGTCTATCTCAATTCCATTGGGGTCTCTAAGGGTTACCCCTGCTCCTCCCCCTTGAGAGGTTGAGGAACCATCCGTGTGCAGGACCCATAGACCGTCGTTTTCTGGAACAGCAGGTTCTAAACCAAAGCGTTCAACCAACAAATCCGCTACAACCTGCGCTTGTATGGCAGTTCTGGGCTCGAAACTTAAGTCAAATTGGCTCAACTCAATGGCCCACTTTATCAGTCTTCCAGATACATCTGGGTTGGACAACACTTGCTTCAACTGCTGATCAGTGAGGACGGTTATTGAGTGCGCCTGGAAGTATGGCCTCAACCGTCGTGATGCGTTGATGAGGGCGAATGCGAATTTTTCAATTTCTAAATATTTCCTCTCAACCCCTTGTAATGTTTTGCTCAAATAATAAACAGGCAAATGCTTACGCTCCCGTATGGCTATTAAAACTGCGCTCGTTGCTTCGATGGAAATGGAGAGGTACATAAACAACCTCTCACCCTCAACCAGTTTGGTCAGGAGCAGAGTGCTCCAAAGGTAAGCCTTCATGTCCTGCAATGCCTTCTCACACTCCTCAGTCCAAGCAAAATTCCGAGCATTGCTCAGAATTTTGAAGAAAGGGAGGTTTCTGTCTGCCCATCGCGAGATGAATCTGTTCAAAGAAATGATCTTCCCTACCAGCACCTGCACTTTCCTAAGGTTGCGAGGGGATGGGATATCCAAAAGGGCTATGATTTTTTCTGGATTAGTTTCAATCCCCCGTTGGCTGACCATGTAGCCCAAGAATTTTCCTCCTCGCACTCCAAAAGTACATTTGGAGGGATTTAATTCCATCCCGTACTGGCGCAGAATGGCAAAGGTGCGTTTGAGATCCTCAAGGTGCGAGCCCTAACGCCCGCTCTTAACAATCATATTGTCGACGTAAACTTCCATGGATCCTCCAATTTCTTTCTCAAACATCTTGTTAACAAGGCGCTGGTAAGTGGCCCCAGCGTTCTTGAGCCCAAAAGGCATGACCAAGAAGCAGTATACACCCAAGTGGGCAACAAATGAGGTTTTGAGACGATCTTCCGGGGCCATAAAGATTTGATAGTACCCTTGAAATGCATCCACCATACTCATGAGTTCGCAGCCTGCAGTCGAATCTACCAGCTGGTCTATTCGCGGTAATGGGTAGGGATCCTTGGGGCAGGCTTTGTTGAGATCAGTGAAATAATTGCACATGCGCCATTTGTTTGCGCTCTTGGGCACCAATACCACATTGCATAACCACTCCGGGTATAGTATTGGCTCGATATACTGGGCCTCAAGAAGTTTGTTAAGTTCTTCCTCGATAACCTTCTTCCGAAAACCGTGCACATTCGTTTCTTCTACTTTATTATCTTAAACGATGGGTCCACGTTGAGCCTGTGGACTATGACGCTCGGATCTATCCCAGTAAGATCGGACGCTTTCTACGCAAAAACATCGATATTTTCCCGGAGGAAGTTGATCATCATGATCTACGAGGGTCCCGAAAGGTTGGACCCAACCTGAGTGGTTTTATCCTTGTTTCCTGGTTCTAACTCAATAGTGAGAAACTTCTCCGCGGGTTCGATCCGTATTTCTGGACGAGGGAGCACAAGTGCTCTCTTCTTCCCTGTCAAACGACCATCATTAATCGCTCGCTCTGATCACGCTTGTCTTCCTCAGAAAAGCATTCTCCCACCGTTCCCGGCGGAGCTGTTTCGAGGGCGCTCTTGGCGTTGGGATCCTTCTTTTTGTTCTTCTTCCTGTTCACCTTGGCCCTCTTGTGCACGGGACCTGTTGGAAAACACGAATCAGAAAGCAGCGGAATTTAAAAAAATTTCCCAACAAAAGGACCTAGGACTCGCAATCGTGTATCCAAACTCGTAGTGATAAGAAACTTACTTTTCTTTTATTCTTTCTTGAAGCGTTTCAAGCCACCCAAGAACGCTCTTCTCGTGGCTTGATCCCCTCTCCTTGGTAAAGCTCGAATCTTCAAACTTCTAACTTGAAGCTCTCTAGAGATAGTCCACCAACTTGACTACAATCTAACTAGTAAGGATGCTAGTTCTCTAGTTAGTGTTTAGGCTCAACCTAGGGTTTCGTTTATCTTGGAGAAAGGATGGTGTTCAACACATGAACCAAAAGAATTGCCAATTAGCTCTAAGGGGACCTCGAGCTCCCCTATATATAGGTGAGGGAAGTTGCCGAAATTCCTAGTCCTTAAGGACTAAGGATTTGGTCTCTCTCTCTCCTATTACTTGATCATCAAATATTTTCCAACTTTGACTTTGAATTCTAATTCAAGTCAACTTTTAAGAGAGCTAAAAAATATCCAAACTATTTTTGGAAAATTTTATACTTTATTTATTTAAAATAAATAACTTATTTTATCTAATTAATTAACTAGATTATTTTTCTCCAAAATAAGACTTTCTTTTTAATTCAAAATTAAACCAAAGTCTATTAAATAATTAACAAATTAATTATTTAATATATATATACGTGAGACACGTGTCACTCACGTGACCCACACGTGTGGTTTCACACGTGTGGAACCCTCTTGGCCCGATTAACTCGTTTAATCATTTTCAAGCCTCAACTCATGTAACCAAGTTGTTGTGTGTGACCCTCTAGGTTCTCAATTCAATTAGCAGTGACCCTAATTAATTAATCAGTCCATAGATTAAATGACCATAGTCTAGCAACAGGTGTTTAACCCCTAGCTGAATTGGAATGTTCGGATTCGACAGAAACTTTAAGTCATTGATTCATGTGAGATACAATCCTCCTACTTACTATCTCTCAACCAAGATCTAGGGTAAGGGAATAATCATAACCCTAATAATCCGGTCTTAAAGCTAAGTGCATTTCATATCCATTTGATCTCAATCCAAGAAACCCTTTTCTTGATGTCTTGATCTACTGCCTTGGCCAAGGACTCCATATGGCATATGAATGACTTACACAATAAGAGATCACCTTGCAAATGCAAGTGTCGGTCCTTTCTTGATTCTCATTCACTTTCATGAATCACTTGTGAAGCCCCAGCATAAGCCTTGAATCAGTTGTCTAAGGCGACACCCTTTAAAGCTTATACCTAAGACTACAGAGTTAACTCATAAAGTGACAAGGAACCTCAAGTCTAAGGATCAATTAATCACATCAATGACTCATGAGATATTTCCTAATCTGGAAGTTTCTATTTCCTGAAATAGAAACTTCCTTTCCCATTTAGGAATGTTCTCACATGGGGCACCTCAGTGAACTTACTTATTAAAGTAAGCACCCTCATGTATCACGCACGTATCAACTATACACTTTGCACCTCCATGAAACAAGGTGGTCCTTCTTAAGGGCGTGATCACACAAGCAAGCCTTAGAGGAGTCAGGTTGACACTCCCACTGTCTGTAGGACTCATCGGCTTGGAGCATTTTACTAATCATGACTTATGTGATATAGGGCTCGTTTCATGAACCATTTCACCTAAATGGTAGAGTCTTAAAGTCATCAGGATTAGGGGAGTTCTCATACATGCACAGCTAAAGTAAACGCATACCAAACAAGAGCATATAAAGAAGTGTTGCCTCAATTCGTTATTTCATTCAAAGATTGTCTGTGATTACAATAAGGAAAAGCACAAAGCGGATATACAATCGGCTTTCTAGGGCACTATTCCTAACAATCTCCCACTTGCCCGTCAAAGCCATTCTAAAGCTATTCTAAGCCCCATCTTCTGAAGATGGCCTTGGAAAGCTTCTCGACTAAGGGGTTTAGTAAGTGGATCTGCCACGTTCTCTGCTGATGTGACCCTCTCAATTTACACATCTCCTCTTTTGATAATATCACGGATTAGGTGATACTTCCTCATAATGTGCTTGGTCCGTTGGTGAGATCTTGGTTCTCTTGCTTGAGCAACCGCCCCAATGTTGTCACAAAACACAGTTATGGGGTCTTTCATGCTAGTAACAACATTCAACTCTTGAATGAAGTTTCTAATCCAAACACCTTCCTTAGCTGCATCATTTGCAGTCAAGTATTCGGCCTCAGTGGTCGAATCTACAGTGGTCGTTTGCTTGGAACTCTTCCAACTCACTGCTCCACCATTCAGGCAGAAAATGTATCCTGACATTGACTTAAAATCATCTAAGTCAGATGCAAAGCTTGCATCGCAGTATCCTTCGACAGTAAGATCTTTCTGACCTCCGTAAACTAAGAATAAATCTTTAGTACTTTTCAAGTACTTGAGAATATTCTTCACGGCAGCCCAATGACCATCTCCAAGGTCAGATTGGAAATGACTTGTTACAATAAGTGCATAAGCCACATCCGGTCGAGTACATAACATTGCATACATTATGCTACCTATTGCTGATGCATAAGGTGTATGAGTTGTTAGGAATAGTGCCCTAGAAAGCCGATTCGACGTAATCTGCTTTGGGACTTTTCTTGTATCACAGACAATCTTTGAATAATATACGATTGATCATAGGCAAACACTTCTTTATATGCCAATACGTGTTTTGAGTGTTTCCATTATGTGTGCATGTATGAGAACTCCCCTAATCCTGATGACTTTAGGACTCTACCATTTAGGTGAAATGGTTCATGAAACGAGCTCTATATCACATAAGTCATGATTAGTAAAATACTCCAAGCCGATGAGTCCTACTGACAGTGGGAGTGTCAACCTGACTCCTCTAAGGCTTGCTTGTGGGATCACGCCCTTAAGAAGGACCACCTTGTTTCATGGAGGTGCAAAGTGTATAGTTGATACGTGCGTGATACATGAGGGTGCTTACTTTAATAAGTAAGTTCACTGAGGTGCCCCGTGTGAGAACAATCCTAAATGGGAAAGGAAGTTTCTATTTCAGGAAATGGAAACTTCCAGATTAGGAAATATCTCACGAGTCATTGATGTGATTAATTGATCCTTAGACTTGAGGTTCCTTGTCACTTTATGAATTAACTCTGTAGTCTTTGGTATAAGCTTTAAAGGGTGTCGCCTTAGACAACTGATTCAAGGCTTATGCTGGGGCTGCACAAGTGATTCATGAAAGTGAATGAGAATCAAGAAAGGACCTACACTTGCATATGCAAGGTGATCTCTTATTGTGTAAGTCATTCATATGCCATATGGAGTCCTTGGCCAAGGCAGTAGATCAAGACATCAAGAAAAAGGTTTCTTGGATTGAGATCAAATGGATATGAAATGCACTTAGCTTTAAGACCGGATTATTAGGGTTCTGATTATTCCCTTGCCCTAGATCTTGGTTGAGAGATAGGAAGTAGGAGGATTGTATCTCACATGAATCAATGACTTAAAGGTTCTGTCGAATCCGAATATTCCAATTCAGCTAGGGGTTAAACACCTGTTGCTAGACTATGGTCGTTTAATCTGTGGACTGATTAATTAATTAGGGTCACTGCTAATTGAATTGAGAACCTAGAGGGTCACACACAACAACTTGGTTACATGAGTTGAGGCTTTAAAATGATTAAACGAGTTAATCAAGCCTAGAGGGTTCCACACGTGTGAAACCACACGTGTGGGTCACGTGACTGGACACGTGTTATTGTGACATGTGTGCCACATGTGATTGTTTAATAATATATTAAATAATTAATTTGTTAATTATTTAATAGACTTTGGTTTAATTTTGAATTAAAAAGAAAGTCTTATTTTGGAGAAAATAATCTAGTTAATTAATTATGAATTAATTAATTAGATAAAATAAGTTATTTATTTTAAATAAATAAAGTATGAAATTATCCAAAAATAGTTTGGATATTTTTAGCTCTCTTGAAAGTTGATTTGAATTAGAATTCAAAGTCAAAGTTGGAAAATACTTGATGATCAAGTAAATAGGAGAGAGAGGGACCAAATCCTTGCCCAACAAGGACTAGGTTCGGCGTCCCTCCCCTTTGCCTATATATAGGGGAGCTCATGCTCCCCTTTAGAGCTAATAAAGTTCTTTTGCTTCATGTGTTGAACACCATCCTTTCTCCAAGATAAACGAAACCCTAGGTTAAGCCTAAACACTAACTAGAGAACTAGCATCCTTACTAGTTAGATTGTAGCCAAGTTGGTGGACTATCTCTAGAGACTTCAAGTTAGAAGTTTTGAATATTCGAGCTTTACCAAAAGTGGGGATTAAGCAAAACGATCAGAAGGGATGATGAAACGATTCTGAACCCTACGTGAAGCGAATGAAAAAATCGAACCAAAGAAGATGGCGAAAACCGTTCGTCCATATCCTGAAGGATGAATTTTTTCACGAGGGTTTTGTGACTGGCAGTTTTCTACTTTCGCAAAACTGGTTTTCGAAGGGAGTTTCAATCCTGCTTTTCTCGTTTCATGTTTCTTTCTTTATGTTATATTGTTAAGAACATCTCTAACATGAATTGAATCTAGGTTGGTGTGGATTGCTATCCCGACAATGGATTCTGAAGTAGAAAGAGACTTTCGAGGGACGGGTTGTCAAGCCGCGAGAAGAGCGTTCTTGGGTGGCTTGAAACGCTTCAATAAAGAATAAAAGAAAAGTAAGTTTTTCTATCTTTACGAATTTGGATACACGATTGCGAGTTCAAGATCCTTTTGTTGGAAAAATTTTTAAATTCCGCTGCTTTCTGATTCGTGTTTTCCAACATGAGTCATTCTCTCCTTCTCAAGGTTAGTCTTAGGATACATCTTCTTTGAAAGACATGTTCCTACACTCATAGGAAGGTTCTTAACCTTTGCTGACTCCATATTGAATCTCTTCAATACTTTGTCACTGTACATCGACTGTGATAGTCCTATTAACCTTCTAGATCTATCTCGATTGATTTTAATTCCAAGGATATAGGACGCATCACCCAGATCTTTCATCTCGAACTGGTTCGATAACCATAACTTAGTCACTTTCATGTCATCCTTCGAATTCCCAATAAGAAGGATGTCATCAACATAAAGTACTAAGAATTGCACTGAGGTCTCCAATTCCTTTCTATACACACATGATTCATTCGAAATTTGAATGAAGCCAAACGCTTTGACTGATTAATCAAATCGAATATTCCAATTCCTAGAAGCCTGTTTCAATCTATAGATTGATCTTTGGAGTTTGCAAACCTTTTGCTCACTCCCACTGAATGTGAAACCTATGGGTTGCTCCATATAAATGTCTTTATCAATGTCACCATTGAGAAAGGCAGTTTTCACATCCATTTGCCATATCTCGTAGTCATAATACGCAGCAATGGCAAGCATGATCCGAATAAACTTTTGCATTGCAACTGGTGAAAAGGTTTCATCAAAGTCCACGACGGGTCTTTGAGTCAATCCTTTTGCAACCAGTCTTGCTTTGTAAGCTGCAATACTTCCATCAACTCCAAGCTTTCTCTTAAAGATCCATTTGCAACCTATGGGTTTAACCCCATCAGGCAAATCTACCAAGGTCCAAACTTGGTTGGAGTTCATGGAATCCATTTCGGATTTCATGGCTACTATCCACTGTTCAGAGTCAGAATCTGAAAGTGCCTCCTCATATGTTAAAGGATCATTATCCTTTTGAGAGATTTCATGGAAGAATCCATACCATCTCTTCGGTTGTCTAGGAGTGCGTTCAGAACGCCTTAGAGGAGGATTTTCATGTGTATCGAAATTCGTTATTGGTTGTTGTTGATCAAAAGGGTACGTTTCTTCAGTGGATGGTGTGGGATCACTTTGTACTTCTTCTAATTCTATGATCTTGCCTTTCTTTTCTTTAAGGAACGGTTCCTCTAGAAAAGTGGCATTTCTGGAAACAAACACTTTTTGCTCAGATTGATCATAGAAGTAATATCCTATGGATTCCTTAGGATAACCTACAAAGTAGCATAAGTTAGAACAAGATTCTAACTTATCTCCCACTGTCCTCTTCACGTAAGCAAGACAACCCCAAATTCTTAAGTAAGAATAACTAGGGATTTTACCATGCCACATTTCATAGGGCGTTTTAGGGACAGACTTAGAGGGAACTAGATTCAAAATCTTTGCTGCACTTTCTAGGGCATAACCCCAGAATGAAGGTGGTAAGTCTGTGAAACTCATCATGGAACGAACCATATCAAGTAGGGTTCGATTCCTTCTCTCAGAAACTCCATTAAGCTGAGGAGTTCCTGGAGGAGTCCACTGAGAGATAATCTCATTATCTTTGAGATGATTAAGGAATTCTTCACTAAGATACTCGCCTCCTCAATCAGATCAAAGTACTTTGATCTTGTGACCAGTTTGGTTCTCAACCTCCTTTTGAAATTCTAAGAATTTCTCAAAAGTTTTAGATTTATACTTCATTAAGTATACATAACCATACCGACTAAAGTCATCAGTAAAGGTTATGAAATACTGATGATTGTTTCTAGTGCTTACACTAAGCGGTCCACAAACATCAGTATGGATCAAATCCAAAACCTTAATGGCACGTTCCACAGTTCCTTTAAAAGGGACTTTGGACATTTTTCCTTTGAGACAGGATTCGCAAGAAGTTAACTCCTTAAGATCACTTTCAGAGAATGATCCTAAAGTGTTTATCTTGCTAATTCTGTTCTTGGAAATGTGTCCTAATCTAGCGTGCCATAAGGGAGCTGAAACTTTGTCATCTCTCTCACGCTTCGTTTCTCGTTGTATATTCATAATATTGATATTCTGAGTTAGATAAAGTCCATTACTTAGAGTACCGATGTGAACGGAAGAGTTGTTCCGTTTGATAAAGTATTTACCATTCTTAATATAAGTTTCATAACCTTCACAATCTAAAATTGGAACAGAAAATATATTACGAATAATGCCCGGTACATAAAGGACTTTATTTAAGACTAACTCAAAACTACCTAAATCTAATCTAATTGTGCCTAAAGCTCGAGCTTCAACATTTGAGCCATCGACGATCTTCAAGACACATTCTCCTTCTTTGAGTTGTTGGACTTCACTTAGCATCTGTATATCATTACAGATATGAGTTCCACAACCGGTATCAAGTACCCAAGAACTAGAATTAATAGAAAGATTTACTTCAACGAGAAAGATACCTTTCTTTAGAGTAGTCTTGTACTCTGGGCAGTTTCTCCTCCAATGTCCCGCTTTGCCACAATGGAAGCAAACATCCTCTTTCTGATCACGCTTCTTCTTTTGGGCCTTCCCCTTCGAAACGCCACCAGTGGGCCTAAGGGGTTTCTTCTTCTTCTTTTGGGCTTTCTTGCCCTTACCTTTAGAAGGCCCAGAAGAGGAAGATGGAGCATTCACCATCAAAACCTTATTGTCCTTCTTGATCGTGCTTTCAGCAGTCACAAGCTGACTAATCAGCTCAGCTACAGTAGCACCAGCATGATTCATATTGAAGTTAAGGACAAATGGGTTGAATGATGGTGGGAGAAAAGCTAGCAACAAATCCACTGAAAGCTCATCTTTCAGTGGTATGTCCATGGAAGCAAGTTTCTCAGTAAGGGCGAGAAACTAGAGTCCATATTCATGGACACTTGAACCTTCCGTCATTCTTAAGTGGAACAATTCCTTTGAAGTGTTATACCTTGTAACACGTTCATGAGGGCGGTAAAAGTGCTCTAAGTGGTCGTAAATCTCCCAAGCGAATTCCATGGCCTCATGTTGCCTTTGCAAGTCCGGAGACATGTTAGCCAACATAAGGCAACGGGCTTGGAGATTATCATCCTTCCACTTCTGAATCGCGTCCTGCTCGGCCCGAGTGGGAGCCTCCCCTTCGGGACTAGGCTCCCCTTCGAAGAGAACATAAGTTCTCTTCTCATAATCTAAAATGATTTTTAGATTCCTCAGCCAATCAGAATAGTTGGGACCAGTCAACTTGTTTGACTCGAGGATCGATACAAGAGGGTTTTTGGTTGCCATTTCAAAACACGTAGAGAATCACAGAATCTACGACCTAAATGGTAAAACAGAGAACTAGTGAGCATGCTGAATTATAACGATATACAAAAGATAAGGTCTTTAATCTAATGTAGCTCCCACTGTTTTTCAAAGATCTATAATTCCCAAAGATCTAAGAGGAACACGTTTCCCAATGGGTACTAAGATCCTAAGCATTTTACCTCGAACCCACGACTCACGGACATTCTAAGTAAAACCCTAGGTAGGTACAACTTACCAATTCTAACACCTTTAGAATTCTTAGTAATTGTTTTTGCATCACCTATCTTTCAATATGGACCCACGACTCGTGCGATATCCATATTTACTTAGGCGTTAAGCTAGACCCATCAATCATAAGATCATGATCAAAACGTAGTTCGAACGACCCACGACTCGCGGACATCGCCCTTGCCAAAATTGACCACGAAATATTGACCATTTTAAAATGATCAATTAGGTAACTAAGAACTAATAAGCTCCACTAGCTATCCCACGACTCGCGGACAATAACTAGCTTCACTTACTAAACTTAAAACCTATTGATGGAACGCTAGGAATTTAATTCAAAATTTGCATCTCGAATTAAATACCTATTTGTTCGAAATTAGCTTAATATTTAATGGGAATTTTCGAATCAACCGGAGAGTTATCCGGTTCGACCTCACCAACATATATGTTATCCAATTTTATTAGTCTTGATTAATGCAAGTACACTTAAATGCATTTCAAACAAGCACATAAACAGATAACATGTCCTAGCATGATACTAACATGTAATGATCATGGGTTCTACCTATCTTATGCGTGATATGTGGGAGCCACTCCACAATCACAAGTTCTAACATACATGCCACATAAACAGTTTAAATCACATAAGGGTAAGCGGTAACAAAATACGAGCCCTATCTCTATTACATTTTTACAATTGAGATTCTCTTCCCTAACATTTTGAGGGGTCTTCACTTATGGCCTCCTTGTTACTTGAATGTGGTCCATCTTACTCCATGGGTGCATTGTCTCCAAAATGAAAATAAAACCTCACCACCTATCTCTACTCTCAAATTACAATAAAAAGAAAAAGACATAAAGTAATAAGGCTCAATCTTCATATTGGCCTTAGACAATTACACGGGGCATACCCCGGCCTCAAAAACAGTAATATGGAAAGCCACATAATAAATCACATAACAGTACGCACATAAGTGAGGCTCCAACCTCAATTGAAAAACGCAACTATAGGGCTCCAACCCCAATTTAAACCATCCATGTGCATAAATTAAAACCATACATAGATCTAAACCGATGATCACCTAACATGCTTTTGCAAGAATTTAAATTTAACCAATAAATTCAAATTCTCGTTTCAAGTCATAATGACTTAAAACACGACTTGATGCGAGTCTTATTTATAAAAGTTTTCAATAAATCCCAAATTAGCAAAACAAATAAAATTCCAATTAATTTCTGAAAATTAATAATTTTATCAAAGATGTATTTTCCCAAAATATAAACCGTTTCTATTTCTCTAAAAATCCCAATTTTATGTTTTATTCAAAAATTAAAATAAATATTCAAAAATAAAATTTTTTAAAATTAAAATAAAAAATCGGGACTGGATTGCACGAAAACGGATTACGAAAAACGGGGCCCCATACGCGAAGAGAGTCGTACGAGATGCAGCGCGATGCTGCTGCGCGGCTCCTCCCGGCCTTATGCGGGCGACGATAGGCGCGCCCGGAAAGGCCTCCCGAGCGGTTCCGGGAGGGTGCTGGGCAACTGCCCTGCGCACGCCTAGGCCAGGCGGGCGGTGGCGTGCGAAGCCCGCTCGCGCGACGCCTTCGCGCGCGGGGTTTCGCTTGTTCGTCGTAATCCGGGTTTTCGTTTCGTGTTTTCGTTCAAAAGCAAAACCAATCCAAGAAATCCAAAAACAGTTTATACAGTTTCAAATCTAAAATAGTTTCAAAAAATTAAATTTTGCAAAAACCAATTTTCAGAAACTTTCAGGAAAAAAATATAGTTTCGTAATTCAGGCTTTCTAAAACAATTACAAATACTCAATCGCACCAAGCCTAAGAATTTCTACCAAATTCAGAATAATTGAGACGAATCAGAAACACGATTAACGAGGTGGCTCTGATACCACTTGTTAGAAAACACGAATCAGAAAGCAGCGGAATTTAAAAAATTTTCCCAACAAAAGGACCTAGGACTCGCAATCGTGTATCCAAATTCGTAGTGATAAGAAGAAACTTACTTTTTCTTTTATTCTTTCTTGAAGTGTTTCAAGCCACCCAAGAACGCTCTTCTCGCGGCTTGATCCCCTCTCCTTGGTAAAGCTCGAATCTTCAAACTTCTAACTTGAAGCTCTCTAGAGATAGTCTACCAACTTGACTACAATCTAACTAGTAAGGATGCTAGTTCTCTAGTTAGTGTTTAGGCTTAACCTAGGGTTTCGTTTATCTTGGAGAAAGGATGGTGTTCAACACATGAACCAAAAGAATTGCCAATTAGCTCTAAGGGGAGCTCGAGCTCCCCTATATATAGGTGAGGAAAGTGGCCTCACCTATATTCAAAGATTTGGTCTCTCTCTCTCCTATTACTTGATCATCAAGTATTTTCCAACTTTGACTTTGAATTCTAATTCAAGTCAACTTTTAAGAGAGCTAAAAAATATCCAAACTATTTTTGGATAATTTTATACTTTATTTATTTAAAATAAATAACTTATTTTATCTAATTAATTAACTAGATTGTTTTTCTCCAAAATAAGACTTTCTTTTTAATTCAAAATTAAACCAAAGTCTATTAAATAATTAACAAATTAATTATTTATAATATATATAATTTATATATATATTCACGTGAGACACGTGTCACTCACGTGACCCACACGTGTGGTTTCACACGTGTGGAACCCTCTTGGCCCGATTAACTCGTTTAATCATTTTCAAGCCTCAACTCATGTAACCAAGTTGTTGTGTGTGACCCTCTAGGTTCTCAATTCAATTAGCAGTGACCCTAATTAATTAATCAGTCCACAGATTAAACGACCATAGTCTAGCAACAGGTGTTTAACCCCTAGCTGAATTGGAATGTTCGGATTCGACAGAGCCTTTAAGTCATTGATTCATGTGAGATACAATCCTCCTACTTACTATCTCTCAACCAAGATCTAGGGTAAGGGAATAATCAGAACCCTAATAATCCGGTCTTAAAGCTAAGTGCATTTCATATCCATTTGATCTCAATCCAAGAAACCTTTTTCTTGATGTCTTGATCTACTGCCTTGGCCAAGGACTCCATATGGCATATGAATGACTTACACAATAAGAGATCACCTTGAAAATGCAAGTGTAGGTCCTTTCTTGATTCTCATTCACTTTTATGAATCACTTGTGCAGCCCCAGCATAAGCCTTGAATCAGTTGTCTAAGGCGACACCCTTTAAAGCTTATACCTAAGACTACAGAGTTAACTCATAAAGTGACAAGGAACCTCAAGTCTAAGGATCAATTAATCACATCAATGACTCGTGAGATATTTCCAAATCAGGAAATAGAAACTTCCTTTCCCATTTAGGAATGTTCTCACACAGGGCACCTCGGTGAACTTACTTATTAAAGTAAGCACCCTCATATATCACGCACGTGTCAACTATACACTTTGCACCTCCTTGAAACAAGGTGGTCCTTCTTAAGGGCGTGATCCCACAAGCAAGCCTTAGAGGAGTCAGGTTAACACTCCCACTGTCTGTAGGACTCATCGGCTTAGAGCATTTTACTAATCATGACTTATGTGATATAGGGCTCGTTTCATGAACCATTTCACCTAAATGGTAGAGTCCTAAAGTCATCAGGATTAGGGGAGTTCTCATACATGCACAGCTAAAGTAAACGCATACCAAACAAGAGCATATAAAGAAGTGTTGCCTCAATTCGTTATTTCATTCAAAGATTGTATGTGATTACAATAAGGAAAAGCACAAAGCGGATATACAATCGGCTTTCTAGGGCACTATTCCTAACAGGACCATCCTCGTCCAGATTGGGAAAATCAACAGATTTCTTGGTGGATCCAATTTGGAACGCTTTCTCTGCTTTGGGTTTTTTAAGGGATAGCATGTAACATTCTCAAGCCTCACAGACGTTGCACAAAACTTCTCTAAAACCCTCGGGGGTGAAAATTTTGATTTTCTGATGGTACGTGGAGATAATAGCTTTAAAATCCACGAGGGTTGGTCTCCCAATTATGATGTTATAAGGGATTTCGATTTCTACCACCTCGTAGGTGACCATGAGTGTTTTTCGCTGTGGGGCACGACCAAATGAGGTGGCCAAGCGAATCTATCCTTGTGGGACAACTTCAGAACCCCCAAAGCCGATGAGGGCTGTTTTTAGGGGCTCGAGCGGAGTATCAGTGACATTCATCTTTTGGAACGTGGCATAGGGCAAAACATTAACAGAGCTTCCACTATCCACTAACACCCTCTTTACAACGAGATTGTGGACATCCAAGCTAACCACCATGGGGCAGTCAGAGGTTTCACTGACCCCATGGGGTGTTACAATATGTTCCAAATCCTTATCTGTGAATCCTATTACATCATGTTCCTTCAAGCGTTCATCCTTGAACTCTCGGATGCCATAAACTGATTTGGGCACCGAGGGGCGTTGATCGTATCTCCGGACATACCGGCATCGAGAAGCGTTGGAATCTCCTCCCGAGGAAACCCCTGCTATCATGTTGATAACTGCAAAAGGGGTATTTTCTTGCTCTGGGGCCTTCCCTTTGCCACGGTGGCTACTCTCTGTGGGGCCTCGCCCTCATGGGCTCCTTGAACACGAGGGACTCCTTCTTCTTTCTCTCGAACGCTCGTTGCAACGTTCATCATAACGCTCCAGCATCTTTACGAACTCCTTCAAGTGCCCCCCCGCGATGAGCCTCTGAATTTCAACTTCAAACTGACGGCATTCATCCGTGTCATGCCCCTTCTGTTTGTGAAAGGCACAGTATTTGTTCGAGCATTTCAGAGCCTCTGTGCCCTTCATCTTCGTGGGCCTTTTGAAGAGCTTCTTGTCATACAAGGCATATACTTCTGAGATTGGCCTGTTAAGGGGGACACGCTCGAATCTCCGTGGGGGTGTTGGTGACTTGCGTCGCTCCCTGTGGGGAGGTTCCTCTCGCCCTCGCTCGCTTTTAGAGGGCCCCGAATGCCTGGGGGCATTGGACCCGTACATATCTTCGAGCGCGAAGTAGGGCTCGACTATCTCTCTCATTTCCATGAGGGATGTGGGGCGTTTCTTCACAATGGAATCAGCAAATTTCTTGCTTACATATTGCTTGTGATTACAGGCTTTGAAAAGAACGTGGATCAGAAAATCCATGGATGGCCTTTCTACCAAGAGCACCTCTTTATTGAAACGAGCGAAGAATGACTGGAGGGACTCACGCTCGCCTTGGATCAGGTTGTACAAGGCAGTGGGTGCGGTAACAGGAGCTTTCAATGAGTTGAAGTGGTTCAGGAAGGCGTCAGTGAGTTCACCGTATGAGTGGATCGAGCGGGGTGGCAGCCGTTGTACCATTCTTGAGCCATTCCCACAAGAGACGTGACGAAGACCTTGGCCCAGTAGTGGCTCGAATGCTCATACAGGTGCATCAAGTGCAGGAAATAATCCTAGTGTTCTGCTGGATCAGTAGTCCCATCATAGCGGTTGACGGAGGTGGGAACTTTGCCCATCCCAGCTTGGGCCATTAGGACTTCCTCCACGAGGGGGGAACCTTTTGTGAGCGGATGGTGGTTGTAGCATCCAAAGTTTTCCTCCTACTCCAAATGACATGGAACATGTTGTTGGCGAACCTGGCGACGAGCGTCTCTAGCGTTGGCTCGTTCGTCCCCATCGTGGGGGACTTGAGACCGTGCTCTAGAGAGCTGTCCCACCATATCTTGCAACTCCTGCAGCAGGTCTTGCACAGCTACGAGGACGTTGGGATTTCCCTTCTTTGCCTGGCTCCCTCGTTAGGAGGCTTGTGGCCCTCCTTTTGATGCTCGTGAATGGACCTCTTCATCAACATCGATTCTCTCCATGGGCTCTTTTCCCTTGTCAGCTTGGGGACGCTCGTTTCTCCCTTGGTCTGGAATTTCTTTCCCTCTTGCAGGTGGAGGTGGAGGTTGAGCTCTCAATACGGCCTGGGCCTTCTTAAGCGGACATCCTTGCAATCCCCCCAAAGGAGGGGCAACCTGAGTGGTTTGCCAGAGGGGAAATACATGGAATGAAATTTTTCACATGCGCTCTGGGCCGCCTGAACCTCGCATTGGGCATATATGGCGCGCTGTTGTTGAGAAGACAAGGGGGTAACTCCACCCCTTCAATCTCCATTGGAACCACCACCGAAAGCTGGATCTGCCCGGCGTGGAACGGTTGAACCGCCGGTATCATGACGGTGGGAGTAAGAGTATACCCTGGTGGCGGCATCATGTAGGGGTGCCCCACTGGGTTCGCATGAGCGCTGACCCACTGGTTCTGGAGAGGGTGAGGAGGGACTGGAAGTTGGGTTCCTCCAACGGCGGCTGAAGAGGCCGGCACAGGAAGCGCTGGTGGTGGGGCGAGCGGTTCTGTTGGCGGACGTGCGCCTTCAGTTGGTGGTGCTCCGCCAACGGCTGTTGATGAGATGGCAGTGGCATTGACATCACGGGGAGGGTCATCTCCACCCCTCGCAGCCCCAGATCTTGTAGCTACCATGATTATACCGGTGATGGGTGTTTGTTTTTCAACTAGCAAAGGAAAGAAGGGTGAGCTGAGAGTGATTTTCCCAAAGACGGCGCCAAAAATGAGGGTGTCCGATTAGGTAGGGATCAAACTCCGATCACTTTCTATTTTGTTGAGGTGGGAAAACAGACGATGAAGCTCAAAGAGGGTCGCCGAAAAAGCTGTAGGCTCTACCTGCTAGGACAAACACCCACAAAGTCAGAAGGCCAACCTGGGGGAACTGGGGGTGATTCCCAGTTTGGCTCTCCGACGCTCAAGTCAGGTGATAATCTCATAGAAAGCAAAGTGAAGAACTAAGTTTCTGTAATGGGGATTTCTTACAGTGAAGAAGAAGAAGACGTTGCCTATTTATAGTTGAGGGTCAAGGAACCTTTGGTAATTTGCCTCGTGTGGTCCTGCCCTAACACGTGTCGCAACGAGGAGAATCCTAGGAGGAATCCCCTACAAAAGCTGATAAAGGTTGGCGTTTGCAACAGAGTCAGGTGCGCGGGCTTGTACGGGTGTCAGAGAGCCGTTTTGGATGTTGGTAACGAGGGCGAGAAGCACGCTCGTGTCGACTGGGTCTGATGGACTGGGGGATCCGCATGGGGATCGACGTCCAAGTAGTGCAACGAGGGTGAAAGGGACCCCTTTATTCTGTAGTTGTACGAGGGCACCCTTCGAAGGGCATGACGCTCGTTTAAGGACTTCCATAGAGCCATGGAAGCATGCATGAGGAAGCGAGGGTGGCGCTCGTTAAAATGTCCTGAGACACTCGTCAAAGAGCGCAGGGGAGGCCGTGTGCTGGTGAAAGTCCGGGGCGATTGGGGATCCTGAGTCCACGTGTCATGCGTTGACTGTGCCACGTGTCTAAACGTGGGTCAAGCGTATTTTATCCTCATCACTCCCTATTCCAATAAATTTTTTAATTAACTCCCCAATTATTCTAAAATGACATAATTATCCTTAAAATTCATATTTAATGTTCGAAATTCAAATTTGAATACTTCATATTAAAAGAAAAGTTTTTCATTAACATTTACGGTTGCATAAAACAATAATTCTTTAATATTTAGATACAATTCACCAAATTCAAATATAAATACTTCATATTAAGAGAAGACTTCTTCATTTAACATCTAACCGCTGTATCTCACAATAGTTCCTTATTATTTAGATATAGTTCTACAAATTCAAATATAAATAATTCATATAAAGAGAAATGTTCTTCATTTAACATTTACCCGTTGCATGACATAATAATTCCTTAATATTTAGATATAGTTCTACAATTTCAAATATATATACTTCATATTAAAAAGAAATTCTTCATTAAGTTATTCAATTATCAATTGCTAAATAATACAATAGTTCCTCAAAATGCAGATATTATTCCACAAATATATAAGTGAATACTTCATTTTAACATAAAAGTTCTTCATTCAATAACAAACTATAATTTATCACAATAGTTCTTCAAAATTTAAATATAGTTCTACAAACTCAAATATCAATACTTCATATTTCAAAAATCAAGGGTAAAATAGATAATTTATATTAATGGGGAGTAAACTAAATTTTTTTGAATTGGAGAGTAAACTAAAATTTTTTAGTCAAACATGGAGTTTACTCAAAAACTCCCTATATTTAATTCAAATATTCATATATTTAAAATTTTATATTTTAAATTAATAACAAAAAGTATTTAAATAATTAATTGAAATAAGTGTATAAATATATTTAAAGACAAAATATTAATAAGAAGTAAGTTGTCCAAGTTGGTAAGGGAGTCACCATTCTTCCTTGGAGATCCGAATTCGAATCCCTGCGTTTGGCTGGCTCAAGCTTGGCCCGTGGCTCGTCCGAGGTGTTGGTGTGGCTCGTTTCCGGGGTGTTTCGGGTCTCACAAATGAATTTTTTTAAAATTTTTAATTTTTATTCTTTTTTCCGACAGAATACCAATGGAAAATTTCGTTGGAATTCCGTCGGTTAGCTTAAAAATTAAATCATTTTTGTTCCGTTGTTTTTTCGTTGGAAAAAAATTCCGATGGAAACCGACGGAAATTGTACATTGGTTTTCTGTTGAATTCCGTTGGAAATTATTTTGTTGGAAAAATAATTGGCCCATTGGAATTCCGTTGGAAATATATTTCCAACGGAAAACCAACGGAACGAACCTGTCGGTACCCAATTCCGACGACGGTTTTTCCCACGGACGCTATCCCGTTGGTTTTCCGTCTGTTTTCCATCAGAAATCTACTTTTCCAATGAAAAACCTGAAAATTTCGTCGGTTTTCGACAGTTTTTTTGTAGTGAAACTATAAATATTCCATCAGATACTTTTAATGTCAAACCACGTATGACATGTGGAAACTACAAAACTGATGGGATAAAAACAGATGACTTACACAGATTGCCACTTCATCCTCACTAATATGTAAAATCCCACAATCTTAGGATGATTATATATTAACATATGCAATCAAGTAATAATTAACGAGACTTTGCACTTAAAATAATTGAGACAAATATTGCAATGAACAAGTTGTTAAACAAACCGTCTAAGGGAAAAATGGCATTATAATTAATGGTTAGAGTAAGAGGCGGTTGATAAAAGCATCTCCAACACATACAACATATCTATTGTTCTTGCGAAGAAAAACAAACTCAGAGCAACAACATCAAGGAAATCCGATCAGAAAGACAAATCCCTCATAAAGTCAACACAACAACAACAACTTAATTCTATCAGCTAACAAAATTACACGCATGCTGAATTTTGACATACCTTTTGTAGAGCAGTAACAGTGGTAGCCGGAGAAAAATCAGTGGTAGCGGTAGAAGAAGAAGCAATAAAGGTTTTACGCCATTTCAGCTGTAAAGGAGGTGAAAAAAGTTGTTTTATTAAAAAAGGGTTTTACTCCATTTCAATAGGGCATGGAGATCAAGTTTAATTTGTATTTTATAAAGTTTCAGTGGTAGTCGGAGAAGAAGAAGCAACAAGGGTTTTATGCCATTTCAGCAGTAAAGAATGTGAAAAAAGCTTCCTCTTTTTTTAGCAAAAAAGGGTTTTACACCATTTCAATAGGGCATGGAGATCAAGTTTAATTTGTATTTTATAAAGTTTAGTGAGCTTGGTTATTGATCAGGTATATTAGAAAGCTGAAACCCTCTAAGGTTGGGCATCCAAACAAATAAAGAATCCAAATAAGATACGTACACGCTCATCATAAAATGGTATCGAAATCCATGCGTGAACATCACTTCCAACTCTTGTGGAGTGAAGAGTTTACTCATGCTTGATAAGAAGTGCTCGTGAGGCAACCATAAACATCTTTCTAAACAAGTTCCAATGCGGACCCAGACCAGTAATTGTAACGCTCCATTTTTCCTGCTTTGCATTACGTGATACTATATGAATTATATTCTTATATGTTTATGTGAAAATATGTGATATTATTCTCAAATCATGAATTATTGCACAACTCGTATTTGAGTGAAACGTGAATTAATTGTTGAACGTGACTTATTTGATTATAGGACCTTACTTGATCTATTTCCATAATTTGATGACTTAATTGCATAAGATTCTTTGGACTAAATTCATCATTTACATAAGTTCAAACCTAATTGCATTGCCTTAAATTTCTTGAGGACCAAGTGGCAATTTCTCTTCCTTTCTCCCATCTTTGATCGATATATTATATACATACACATATACATACCTTATCTTCTTCATTTCATTCATGAGACAAGCTCAAGATATCCCTTTTCTCTCCCTCTCCATTTCGGTTGGTACAAGAAGCAAGGGACAAAGGATTTCTTCCATCTTTCTCCAAGAAATCAAGCTCTAGACTCTTTCTTCTCTCTTTCCTCTTCATCTCCTCTATCTTCAAGGTAAGGTCATGCATATATCTTTGGTAATTCATGAGGTTTGGTTAGGGTTTGTAATTCTTTTTGATACCATGATTTAATATGAAACTTGTATGATGATTTGAGTTGATTTCATACAATTATAACTTGAATTCATGAAGTTTGGAGCATGATTGATCATTTGACTTCATATCGATTCCATGAATGATTCCTATGATTTAAGCATGTTATATTGGTTTTAATGTGATCTAAATGATATATATGAGTTATATGCATGTTATATGATAGTTTTGAGTTGACTTCTTGTCTTGGTTTGGTGTGGGATTGATTTGGGAGCCATTTCCGTGCATATCCCCTGTTTTTCGCCCAGATTACATCCGAAAGGGCGTTTGGCCCCTTAGTTATTTTTCCCAAACGCCCGTGTGAGATGTGTCTGCCGTGACAGACGGTTTTCCCACGCCCGTGTCTGCTTCTAATGCATTTTTCACACGTCCGTTTACCCCTCAAATGAACTCCGATTAACCGAAATTTTGAACTGTTAGAAACCTCTTGAAGTCTAGAACACTCTCCAAAAAATCTGCATTCACCTAACTTCAAGCTTACGCCATTTCCTCCTCGCATTGAACTAGACAACGAGCCATATATCATTGGAAAGGTCTACATGTCTAATTTCTTATGTAATAAACAAAACTTCATTCCAACCTCTAGAACTCAAGATATTTCAGTTGTCCTACAGCCTGTGCACTTCCGAAAACTGTCAACTTTTGCCAAACTTTGCCAAAACCTCTCTTATTGCATACCTTTCTCTCCCTTAGCTCCCGTATGTGACTTGTATGAGTTATTGTTGTGTGTAGAAATTGCATGATTTTAAGCGTTAAATAGATGATATTCTGGAGCCTTTTGATGCGTTTATGTGATCATTTGACTCAGTCCAGGTGTCATTAGAGTTGGAGTTACGAAACGGCGAAGCAGAGCGATTTCACGCATTTTTGGGAGAAAAAGTGGTAACTCCCGTTACCATTTAGCAGTACTAAAGGAGTAACTCCCGTTAATAGCCACAGGAGAGCGGTTTTGGCGAGAACAGAGGGGTAACGCCCGTTACCCCTACGTAGAAGGAATTCGGTAACGCCCGTTACCCGTAAAAGCGTTAAGGCAATTTCAGGCCATTAACGGGCGTTAACGATGGCAAGGCAAAAATGGGTAACGCCCGTTACCTAGGGCGGTGAGAAGTCTCCTAGGGCTGCTATATATGTGCGTTTTGGAGTCTTTTTCTGGGAGATTTTTCTTCCGTTCATGACCTAGATTGGAGTCTTGGAGGAGAAGAAAGTGAGAGACGCCGGAGAGAGTTAGACAGAGAAAAAGAGTTACCTTCCAAGTTCAAATAGAGGGTTTGGAAGGAGACTCAGAGATTGAGAAGATTTTCAGAGAATTCGAGAAGACGACAGGATTGAATTCGGAGAACAATCTTTGGTTTTATTGTTGCTTTAATTCCTAAACTAATTCCTTTGATTTTTAGTTTTAGTTTTTATGTTACTTTCGGTCTTGAGTTTTGCTGAATGTTTATGAGTTTAATTGTTAGACTTTATTTAGATTCGTTGACCATGATTTATGTTAATGCAGTTTCCTTTAGTTTTATGATTTTTGCTTCAATTATGAGTAGCTAATTATCTAGGGCTAGGGGGAAGTGATGATGATTGCATGATGGATGTTTGATAAGATACTTGAGTGACTTGTGTTAATTCTTAGTTTGAAAACTGGATTGAATTGACTTGCGATGGCCTGATCACCCGTAGCATGTGTCACAATTACCTATAAATCGAAAGAGTGATGGTAGTTTAGGGGGTTTTCAATACTTGTGAGTTGTAGGGTTCAAAGAGATTTGGTCCTAGCTTATACAACAGTAATCTTATTCCATGCCGAGCCGCTAGAATACTGAATTACACTAGTCTTGTTCCTATGGTTTAATTAACTATTGGTGATTACGAGAGCAACATTGAACACTAATTAAGCACTTGGCTACACCTCGAGAGAGGGTAATTCAAATATAAGTGACTAGGTTGTAGAATTACATTTGTCAAACGGGTATCACATTGGCTCTTGATTGTATGATTCAAAGCTTTTTCCCCTGCCTGTTTAGTTTACTGAAGTAAATTCGCGTATTTAAGTTGTTAATTGCAATTTTAGTTCAGTTACTTGTTAATTTCTGCATCAGTAGATTAATAGAAATAACCTGGAATTCGTTAAGTCTTTAGATTAGAGAGAAATAGAGAGTAGTGATTGATTTCCCTTCCCTGTTGGTTCGATCCTATTGTACTACGCGTATGTTAGTGTACACTTGCACGATTGGTTTTTAACTGTAGTAAAATCAAGTTACAACAAGTTTTTGGCGCCGTTGACGGGGAAGGCGTTTTAAGTCAATATTACTCAATTGTTTTGATCTAGTGCTTTAGACTATTAGTTCACTTTGTGTTTATTATCCTTGTTACTGTGGAATTGGACTGAGGAATTCTTTTTCTTTGTGCAGGTTTACAGTGCATGCGAAGATCTCACGATCCTGACTTAGTTCCATACGATCCGAAAATTTAGAGAACACTGAGTGCTATTACGAGAAGAAATAAGAAGGAGAAGAAACCAATTGCTTTACCGGTGGCTGAAGCAGACCCACCACCACCACCGGCTATAAGAGATTATAACGTGCCGCAAGCTGGAGCAATTCAGACTGTAACTCGTCCACCGATTGCAGCAAACAACTTTGAGATTAAACCAGCTATCATAAATTTGTTGCAGAATAATCCGTTTTCAAGACTGTCTTTGGAGGATTCAACTTCACATTTGGAGTATTTTTTGGAAGTTTGTGATACCTTCAAAATTCATAATGTCACTACTGATGCTATCCGAGTTAGGTTTTTTCCCTTTTCACTTAGGGATCGAGCTAAAGCATGGCTGAGTACTGTCCCAAATGAATCCTTTCAGACTTGGGCAGTATTATCTCAGGCTTTCCTAGCAAAGTTCTTTCCACTTAGCAAAACCACGAAGTACAGGAATGATATCCAAGGTTTCAGGCAGTTGGATGGAGAGTCTTTCTATGAAGCTTGGGAAAGATTTAAGGATTTGCAGAAGAAGTGTCCACATCACGGAATTCCCAGATGGTTATTAATTCAGACTTTTTACAATGGGATGTCCCCTACCTTTAGAGGAGCGATGGATGCCGCAGCTGGCGGAGCATTCTTAGCCAAATCTGAAGCAGTTGCTACTGAGTTATTGGATAATATATCGCAAAACGATGTTTTTGTGTATGAAAGGAGCCATTCGCAACCAGCGAAGGTGCAAACAGGAGTCATAGAGTTAGATGGCTTAACTGCCATCAATGCTAAATTTCAAGCGCTTAACAAGAAATTGGACCAACTAACTGTCAATGCAGTTGGGATACAGTCCCAACCAGTTCAGGTAACATGTGAAATCTGTAGTGGTCCACATGATTTTAATATATGTCCTCATACTAATGCAGGAGAACAGGTGCAAGAGCAGGTGAACTACATAAATAACTTCAAACCAGCAAATGATCCCTACTCAAACACCTACAATCCAGGATGGAAGAACCACCCTCATTTGTCGTGGTCTAATAATCAGAATGTTCAACAACCACCCCAGCCTAGGCCACAGTTTCCACCCAGGCAGCAATTTCAACCACGACCACCAGCCCAATTTAATGTTGCACCACCTCAGCAGGGGCAGAAGCAGGGTTGGGAGATTGCATTTGAAAAGTTCATAACCGTGTCTACAGGTCGACATCAGAAGTTGGAAGCCCAAGTAGATCAAGTGGTAAATCAGACCAAAACTTTGGAGATTCAGATTGGTCAGATTGCCCAATCTTTGAATCTGCGAGGCCCAAGAATGCTACCAAGTCAAACTAAAAACAATCCGAAGGAGCAATTCCAGGCCATAGTAGTAGGAGACAATAGAGATACAGAAGGACCAAACGAGTGTGCAAGTCCGGACTTCACTACTGTGATACAAGAGGTGATTTCAAGCAAGGAGAAGCCTGAGAACTTCACTACAGTGATACTTACTGAGGAATGCAGTGTTGTTATTCAGCATAAGCTTCCTCCAAAGCTTAAAGATCCAGGGAGTTTTGCAATACCCCTTACTATTGGTTCTTTACAATTCCATAATGTTCTATGTGATTTAGGAGCTAGTGTGAGTTTAATTCCATTATCTACTTGCAGGAAATTAGGAGTGAAAGAGCTCACGCCGACAAATATGACACTCCAATTAGCAGATAGATCGGTGAAATATCCGACAGGAATTTTGGAAGACATTTTGGTAAAAGTTGGAAAATTCCATATTCCCACTGATTTTGTAGTTCTTGATATTGAGAGCGATGAAAGGATGCCATTGATACTTGGAAGACCGTTTCTGGAAACGGCCGGAGCAGATATTGATGTTCAGAACGGACGACTCAAATTCAAAATAGGAGATGAAAGAATGGAGTTTAGGAACTTGGGTTCCAGGACACCATCCGCAAGTCCAGATAAGTGTTGCATGATTAAGGTTGTCAATAATACGCCCGAAGGAGAAACTCTGTATACAGAGTAAAGAGATGCAGTTGATTGGCAGAGAGGAAGGAAGTTTCAGAGAGCGAGAATGAAGGATGATTTGGATTTAGATGCTTGGAGATCAAGCTCTGGGTTCGAGAGTAATAAGAACGAGGTCACTCCTCGTGACTCGTTGCTTGGGAATTACTAATCCCAGATTGATTTCTGCAGTCAAGCTAACGACTGTAACTTAGAACTAACTTTTCCCTTTTCCTTTTCTCTTGTTTTGTTTTTGTTTTCGTTGTTTTCGTTCCTGTAGTCCTTGTTTTCTCGGAATAATTGAGCTGTCTCTCTCGTTGCAGGTAACTTGATGGTGTACTAGGTAGCCAGGTGCTAGATGGTGAGAGGGTCGTGATTTGAGCGTCATTGTCAATATTGAGGTCCATTTAATTTGATAATATGCTTGTGCATGGTTTAATTGTATTGATTGAGGAGAATAAATCGTTGATATGAATTGTTCGAGGTGATTATGTGTTTATTTGAAAATGGTGCACTGTGATTTTGATTGAATATTATGAGTTAATTTCAGTTGATTGACGTGATTGAGCACCATTAGGTGTGTGTTTGTGTTTTACATAAGTTTTGGGCGGAGTCTTGAGTAACGGGCGTTACACCACTGTTAGTAATTTTTGGTAACGCCCGTTAATGAGATCAGACGTACTAGTTGCTAAGAGTAACGGGCGTTACACCATCGTTAGTAATTTTTGGTAACGCCCGTTAATGGACACAGGCGTGTTGGCCGTCAGGGGTAACGCCCGTTACCCCTTTGTCTTAGGAACACCGGTAACACCCGTTACCGGACCGACTGGCGGAAATTGGATTTTAGGACCACGTTTTTAGGGTTGATTTAAGTCTTGTCCTACCCAATTTCGGTTTTCTTTCCCCCAAACCTATAAATACACTTGCACCCACTTATCCCACCTTACTAGAGATTCAATTGTTCCCTTGGGTCAATCATCTTCAACTAACAAGCAAGAAGCTTACCCACCAAGCTTTATTCTTTACTCTCTTTTGAATCAAAGTAAGTTACCACTCCTTTGTCTTAGAGTAATTTTTTGAGCTAATTTTTCCAATCTAATGGATGAGAATTAGGATTGAATTACGCGTTAGAGATCACCATGAGATTAAATTGATGAATTTTGAGAAGTTAACTATGCTAGAATTAGGATTGATGCTTTAAATTGTAGTTAACTTGAATTGGGTTAAAATTTTGAAGAATCCTAAAGTTCTAGGTAGCCTTGTTTTTGAATTTCGGAGTTGAAGGTAGAGAATTATGAGCTTGAATTGTAGTAATTAAGCTAGTGTGAATTTGAGATTGAATAGAGTGAATAACTTGAGTTAAGACTCGCCCACTAGGCTTAAGCACACAAGGTGTTTGAGGAATTGTTTATGTGACTCGTGATTGATTTCTTGGTACTTTGCTTTCCTATCATTGTCTGATTCAGGTACAATGGGTCGCACTAAGCGCTCTAAAGTCCCGGAACCTTTCACTACGTCATCCAGATTAGACCACCAACCTCTTGGGTTAAGGAACGTAACAGTTAATCTCTTTGGGAACCCTTTCCAAAGGAATCCAACAAGGAATATTGTGGGTACTAAATTCTTCGACCGGATGGATAGATTGGAGGTTTGGAATGAAGTGCGGAGGCTTTTCAATAACATAGGTTGGTTACCTTTTCTTGAGAGGAGGGATATGACTTATGGAGATATGACAGCTGCTTTCTTCCATACGATGAATTTTGATCCGGTAGATAACACTTTGACCTTCACTCTTGATGATATGGAGACTCGGACTTGGAGTGTGAGCAGAATTCGAGAGATTCTTCGGTTTCCAGCCAATGCCACCACTTCTTTACCCAGATGGAGGGAGACTCAGCGTGAGGAGGTATGGAGATCCTTTCCCTTGAGAGAGGGTGTTCCTAGTTATTCTCCCAAGAGCACGCATGACAGCTATTTTGACTCGTTGACATGGATACTAGTACATAGGGTTTTGGCCCTGGGATTCTGTGCCAGATACGGGAGAGATAGCCATATTACAGAAACTGAGTTGGGTATCATGTATATGATGAAGGAAGGTATTAACTTCGATGGTACGATCGAGTTCCTTTGGAAGCTGCAGGAAAGTGCGGGGAGTGTGACGGGCACGATTGCTCACGGAGGCTTTGTGACGATGTTTGCTAGAGAGATGAACTGGACGCCGAGAGGGGCTTTGCCTATCAGTTTTGGACATACTGGTCCAGAGTACTTAGAGACCGTAGGCTTAGCTATACCTTGGGAGAGTGGAGAGCTGAAGCATAGTGTTCTGCCATGGTGGCCTATTCGTGAGAGAGATCGTTTCTGGCAAATGTACAGCTGGGGGACAGCCCGGTTCGATGAGCTTTCTACGAGGCAGAAGGTGCTCTTAGCTAGGATTCCTGACCGGCCTGATGATGAGTTTGCGGTTCTTCGCAATGCCACACCTATTGTTGTCGAGGCTAGTGACGACACTCCCGTGACTTTGAGAAGCGTACGTGCAGAGCTAGTAGGATTGAGGGCTGACTTAACCACCGTTATTGCTAGAGTTGAAGATTTAGCACATTATGTAGATGAGCGATTCAACGAGTGGACGGCCGACTTGGAGGCCAAGTTTGACGGGTTCAGTGCTCGCTTGGATCAGTATTTTGGAGGACCCCCATCGCCCTGATTTTGTTATCTTGATATTTTTTTCCCCCAGAGTTCTAGACATTTGTTTCGTTTATGCTTTACTATGTTTGGATAGTTGTCTACACTTGACTTTTTGCTATGTTCGGTTTTCTGACTTGGTTTATGCAATGGTGCTTTTATTTTCATGAATTTGTGACTATTATTATACTTGTTGGATGCATGTTGATTATCAATTGCCTGTGCACTTGATCCGTGTTTTTAGTCACTTGTTCAGGTTCGGAAGCATAGCAAGCACGTTTTAGGTTCGTCCGTAATTAGGAAGTTTGCTAACCCTTTAATTCTTTCAATTGTATGAGGACATTGCAAAGTTTTAAGTGTGGGGGAAGAATGTACATTCTTGCTATGAGCTTTATTGAATATTTGCATGAGTAGATGTAATTTCACTTGTAACTTGCTAAAATCCGAGTAATTTTAAAAAATTTTGAAAATTTCCCCTCATTTTGAACTTTTTCTTTGAAGTTTGATCGTTGAAATTTTGCTAGAATAAGTTAGGCTTTTTGAATTGAAGAAAGTTGCATGAGATTTGATGATTTAGTTTGTTAGTAAGCCCTTATATTTTGAGCACCTTTAAATGAAATAATGTACTTAACTTAGAGAGATGAGTTGATAATTTCCGAATGAGTCTATGATTTGATTAGGATGCATTTTAGTCCTATCGAGGTGAAATTTTGAGTTAATGAAAGACTAAGGAAGTGAAGTAGGCATTCGTTGTCGGAGGATTTTTAGCTTTTCTATTTAGCCGTTTCTCACTAAATAACGCAGACCTATTGACCCCGCTGAGCCTAATTGTTGAGCAAAGATTTTTGTAGCCACATTATAAGCCAAGGCACAATATAGAAATACCTACCTTGATAAGTTTAGTTCACCAAGGCTTGCTCATTTGATTCGGTATGACGAGTATCTATTCTTAGACCCCTTTTTAAATGTTCTTATGATTGAGAATGAGGAGTTATTGAAAAAAGAAAAGAAAAGGAAAAAAAAAGAGTGAAAAGAAAAGATATGAAAAGAGAAAGAGCAAAGAAGAAAAACAAAATGAGATTATGCAAAGGGTGAATTTGAAAGTGTGGGATTCAATCGAAGACTGGGGCAAAATTCTTAGTGTCAATGGTCAATAGAAGTGTCCATGTTTTTATTAGAGTAAATGATGTAAGCTTGGTGAGTAGTCACTTGATCCAAATTTCCGTAACCTTACCCTAAGCCTACATTACAAGCCCGAAAGACCTACTGATCCGAAGTCTTGATTTAATTCCATTAGTGGAGATAGGTGCGAAGAGTGTATTCCGAAGTTGATGATTGGAGCTCAGGAGGAAATTGTCAAGTTGTCGTTCTAATATTTGTACATTGTATCGTTTGATTCACACACTACACAAGGGTTTACTTTTCATACTAAATCTTGAGGATTTCCTGTTTACGAGTATTTTATTTGAATGGCTAGACTTGTTTAGGCGAAGGTTGATGATTGCGTAGAGGAGAAGGTTTGATGAGGATGTGCTTAGTAAATTTTTGTATTACTCGGGGACGAGCAATGTTCAAGTGTGGGAGATTTTGTTGTGTGTAGAAATTGCATGATTTTAAGCGTTAAATAGATGATATTCTGGAGCCTTTTGATGCGTTTATGTGTTTATTTGACTCAGTTCAGGTGTCATTAGAGTTGGAGTTACGAAACGGCGAAGCAGAGCGATTTCACGTATTTTTGGGAGAAAAAGTGGTAACTCCCGTTACCATTTAGCAGTACTAAAGGAGTAACTCCTGTTAATAGCCACAGGAGAGCGATTTTGGCGAGAACAGAGGGGTAACGCCCGTTACCCCTACGCAGAAGGAATTCGGTAACGCCCGTTACCCGTAAAAGCGTTAAGGCGATTTTAGGCCATTAACGGGCGTTAACGATGGCAAGGCAAAAATGGGTAACGCCCGTTACCTAGGGCGGCGAGAAGTCTCCTAGGGCTGCTATATATGTGCGTTTTGGAGTCTTTTTGGGGGAGATTTTTCTTCCGTTCATGACCTAGATTGGAGTCTTGGAGGAGAAGAAAGTGAGAGACGCCGGAGAGAGTTAGACAGAGAAAAAGAGTTACCTTCCAAGTTCAAATAGAGGGTTTGGAAGAAGACTCAGAGATTGAGAAGATTTTCAGAGAATTCGAGAAGACGACAGGATTGAATTCGGAGAACAATCTTTGGTTTTATTGTTGCTTTAATTCCTAAACTAATTCCTTTGATTTTTAGTTTTAGTTTTTAAGTTAGTTTCGTTCTTGAGTTTTGCTGAATGTTTATGAGTTTAATTGTTAGACTTTATTTAGATTCGTTGACCATGATTTATGTTAATGCAGTTTCCTTTAGTTTTATGATTTTTGCTTCAATTATGAGTAGCTAATTATCTAGGGCTAGGGGGAAGTGATGATGATTGCATGATGGATGTTTGATAAGATACTTGAGTGACTTGTGTTAATTCTTAGTTTGAAAACTGGATTGAATTGACTTGTGATGGCCAGATTACCTGTAGCATGTGTCACAATTACCTATAAATCGAAAGAGTGATGGTAGTTGAGAGGGTTTTCAATCCTTGTGAGTTGTAGGGTTCAAAGAGATTTGGTCCTAGCTTATACAACAGTAATCTTATTCCATGCCGAGCCGCTAGAATACTGAATTACACTAGTCTTGTTCCTATGGTTTAATTAACTATTGGTGATTGCAAGAGCAACATTGAACACTAATTAAGCACTTGGTTACCCCTCGAGAGAGGGTAATTCAAATATAAGTGACTAGGTTGTAGAATTACACTTGTCAAACGGGTATCACATTGGCTCTTGATTGTATGATTCAAAGCTTTTTCCCCTGCCTGTTTAGTTTACTGAAGTAAATTCGCGTATTTAAGTTGTTAATTGCAATTTTAGTTCAGTTACTTGTTAATTTCCGCATCAGTAGATTAATAGAAATAACCTTGAATTCGTTAAGTCTTTAGATTAGAGAGAAATAGAGAGTAGTGATTGATTTCCCTTCCCTGTGGGTTCGATCCTATTATGCTACACGTATGTTAGTGTACACTTGCACGATTGGTTTTTAACTATAGTAAAATCAAGTTACAATAGTTATATACTTGGTTTATTGCTAATCATGCTCCTATTTGACACTTCTTGGTACTTAATTTCTCAAACATGATTGTGTGACTCCATGCCCTACATGAATTGAACTTGAAATGTTTGAATGATGTGAATACATGACTCCTTGAGATTAATTTCATCTCTTAGATGTTAATTGGTTCTCATACATATTTAAGTGTCACTTGATTGCTAATTTGTTTGGTTATTAAGGTGTTACATGAGCATTACCGTGCGTCATACTTGGTCCCATATTGAGTCTCATCTCACGAGTACACATTGTCCCTTTTTTGTATAGTTCTTCTCCAGGGCGGAGATATCGTGTTCTAATAGGAACCGACATAGCTCGTGTTCTTGTATTTTCGTCTTCCAGGTGAGGTTTAATTTCTAGTTATATAGAACCTATACCACCCTTATGTGAAGATTTCGGCCAAAAGGTATAATATATATATATATATATATATATATAGCTTTTCCAAAACCTTAAATGATTTCAAGCAAGCCATGTTATTGTACTGTACTGATTGACTATTTTTGAGAGTATATTGTTCACTGTGGGCCCGAGGGTAGTGTACTGAGCCAACCGGGAAGGCAAGGGTTGATGAGTAACTCTTGCACTATCCTCACCATTTTGGGATGAACCCTGAATCCACCAGGAGGTTTGGTGGAGGAAGGAATCCCGTGTGTGGGAGTCATGTTCCTGACGTACACCGTGCATGGATGGATAGGTCTTGCTAACCCACCATCACCCGGAGGAAAAAGGGTTCATGAAATTGCTAATTGATCGCACTAAATACTTGAATGATCACTTAACCAATTGAAACTCTCATGCTTGCTCACTGTTGGAGTAAAGGTTGGAGAATTACCCTCACTCGCCGGGCCACTGATTGCATGAAATTGATTAAATGTTAAACTTGATAGTTGTAATCTCGGGCGATGTTTATTTTATTATTGAACTTATATTGTTTTATTTCCTAAAACTTTACTCGAGATTATAACTTGCATGTTAGTTGCGCTTATATTTAATAAACCCCTCACTCAGTCTTTCATAGACTGACACCTCACATTTTCAGGTCTTGCAGGGCTGCGTGCTAGGCGGGATTTGAGTTTTTCATTTTGGGTCTAGCACTTGTCATTCTCGTTTTCATGTACATTATTGATGCATTTCTACTACTTATGAATTCTTTTGGATAATTGATATTGTGTGTATATATATATATATGAATAGGATGGAATGAACTTGTATAAGGTAGAGGAATTGGAATGAATGTTTACTACTATGCTTTCGCTTTAATTGTTATGCATATTGGTAATTAATTGAGGGTTAGTCCTGCCTAGCTAGATGGTTTTTTTTTTATTGTCACCCGTTCGCTATAAGATCGATTCATGTATGGGTACTCGTTCCATATGTGGATTGAACTATAGTGCGGGGGATGTGGCTACCTAGCGTTTCGGGTGCTACAGCAATGATGCCCGAGTGGCTGCAACACGCTCCTGTATGTTTCAGAGGCATCCCGACAGTCTATCGAAGCGTGCATTGACATAGAAATTGGTTTGATTTGTGATTTGAACCTCGAGTTCGTGTGGCAAAATATGAGTTTTAAAATCTATTTCAACCTAATTTCAATACAATTCATCATATACAAAATGCAATTTATATATTACAAACATACATAATTGAAAAAATACAAATAAATCCCTAAAAGCAAACATAAACTAAACTGTAAAAGCAAACATACATAAAACTATAAAGATTCCATCAGATACTTTTAGTGTCAAACCACGTATGAGTTGGGAAAATGAGACAGAAATGCAGCGGAAATTTAAAAATTTTCCCAATAAGTTAGGATCGAATCTTGCGATTCCTATTCCCAAATTCGTAGTGATCAAGAAACTCACTTAGATAGTAGCTTTCTTGACACGTTCTAGCCGCCCAAGAACGCTCTTCACGAGGCTTGATCCCCAAAAGCTCCTTCGAGTCTTTCAAGACTTCATGATAGTAGCCCTCTAGAGAATTAGTCCACTAACCGCAACCATGATCCGATTAGGGAGGATGCTAGTTCTATATTCGGTGTTTAGGCTCTAGGGTTTAGTGTATAATTATTGGAGAAAGGAGAATTTCGTATCACCCATCAAGGGGCTCGATCCCCTTGTATTTTAAAGGGCTAGGGTTCGAAATCCATCTCCAAATGGAGATAGGATTTGCTAACCCACTAGCTTCTTATTTCTTGCTTGAAAAGAAAGCTTTCCAACTTTGACCAAAACTCTTAAGTTTTGACCAACTTGATGAGCAAGAAAATATCTAACTCTCTTAGATATTTATTTTTATTTTATTTATTAAATAATAAATAACTTGAAGACTAATAATTTATTAATTCATAATTAATTATTTATTAGACTTTATTTCTCCAAAATAGGACTTTAATATTAATTCAAAATTAAATCAAAGTCCATTAAATAATTAACACATTAACTATTTAATAGATACACATATATACACGTGACTACACGTGTCCCCAAGGACACGTGTCATCCACGCGTTCCACACGTGTGATTCACACGTGTGGGCCCCACCATTCTCATAATGGTTCGATCAACTCGTTTAATCGATTCAAGCCTTAACCCACGTGACCGGGTTGTTGTGTGTGACCCTCTAGGTTCTTAATTCAATTAGCAGTGACCCCAATTAATTAATTAATCAGTCCACAGATCAAACGACCATAGTCTAGCAACAGGTGTTTGACCCCTAGCTAAATTAGAATGTCTCGATTCGACAGAACCTTTAAGTCATTGACATATGTGAGATACAATCCTCCTACATCCCATCTCTCAATCAAGATCTAGGGCAAGGGAATAACTAGAACCCTAATAATCTTGATCTTAATGTTAAGTGCATTTCATATCCATTTGATCTCAATCCAAGAAACTCATTTCTTGATGTCTTGATCCACTGCCTTGGTCAAAGACTCCTATATGGCATATGAATGACTTACACAATAAGAGATCAACTTGCTAATGCAAGTGTATGTCCTTTATCAATTCTCATATACTTTTATGTGTCACTTGTGCAGCCCCAGCATAAGCTTTGAATCAGTTGTCTAAGGCGACACCCTTTAAAGCTTATACCTAAGACTATAGAGTTAGCCCATAAAGTATCAATGGGATCTCAAGTATAAGAATCACTTAATCACATCAATGACTCGTGAGATATTTCCTAATCTGAAAGTTTCTATTTCCAGATATAGAAACTTCCTTTCTCATTTAGGAATCTTCTCACACGGGACACCTCAGTGTACTTACTTAGAATAAGCAAGTACCCCAATATATCACGCACGTATCAACAATACACTTTGCACCCCATGAAACAAGGTGGTCCTTCTTAAGGGCGTGATCACACGAGCAAGCCTCAAACGAGTCAGGTTGACACTCCCACTATCTATAGGACTCATCGGCTTGGAGTGATTTCTAATCATGACTAATGTGATATAGGGCTCGTTCCATGAACCACTTCTCCTAAATGATTGAGTCCTATAAGTCATATTGATTAGGGGAATTCTTATACATGCGCAGTTAAAGTAAACATACAATCAAACAAGAGCATATAAAGAAATGTTGCCTTAATTCGTATTATTCAAAGATTGTTTGTGATTTGCAAAAGGAAAGTACAAAAGCGGACTATTACATCGGCTTTCAGGGCACTATTCCTAACAGTATGACATGTGGAAAACTACAAAGTTGATGGGATAAAAACAGAGTCTTGGCTTACATTGATTACCACTTCATCCTCACTGATATGCACAGCAAATTCCACAATCTTAGGATGATTATATATTAACATATGCAATCACGTAATAATTAACAAGGCTCAGCACTTAAAATAATTGAGTCAAATATTACAATGAACAAGTTGTTAAACAAACAGTCTAAAAGAAAAATGACATTATAATTAATGTTTAGAGGGCGGTTGATAAAAACATCTCCAACACATATAATATATCCATTGTTCTTGCGAAGGAAAACAAACTCAGAGCAACAACATCAGGGAAATCCGATCAGAAAGACAAATCCCTCATAAAATCAAAACCACAACAACTTAATTCTATCAGCTTACAAAATTACACCCATGTTAAATTTTGAGGTACCTTTTGCAGAGAAGCAATAGTGATAGTCGGAGACGAAGTAGTGGTAGCGGTAGAAGAAGAAGCAATAAAGGTTTTATGTCATTTCAACAGTAAAGGAGGTAAGAAAAGCTTTTTTGTTATCAAAAAAAGGTTTTACACCATTTCAATAAGGCTAGTTTAATTTGTATTTTGTAAAGTTTAGTGAGCTTTGTTATTGATCAGATATATTAGAAAGTTGAAACTCTCTAGGGTTGGGCCTCCATACAAATAAAGAATCCAAATAATATACGTTCACGCTCATCATAAAATGGTACCGGAAGTCCACGCGTGAACATCACTACCAACTCTTGTGTAGTGAAGAGTTTACTCATACTTGATGAAAAGTGCTCATGTGGCAACCGTAAACAATTTTTTACACAAGCTCCAATACGAACTCGGGCCAGCAGTGATACCCGGTTGGCTGCAACACGCTCTGATCTATTTCGGAGGCGTCCCGGCAATCTATTGAAGCGTAGAATCTATATAGAAATTGGTTTGATTGGTGAGTTGCAGCTCGAGTTCGTGTGGCATAATATGAGTTTTTAAAATCTATTTCAATACAAATCATCATATACAAAATGCAATCCATATATTGCAAACATATATAATTGAAAATATATAAATAAATCTGCAAAAGCAAACATAAACAAAAATGTAAAAGCAAACATACATAAAGCTATAAATATTCTACCAGATACTTTTAATGTTAATCCACGTATGACATGTGGACAACTACAAAGTTGATGAGATAAAAACAGAGTCTTAGTTTACATCGATTACCACTCCATCCTTACTGATATGCGCAGCAAATCCCACAATCCTAAAAACCAAAATCACATACAATCGTTGAACCATGCGCTAGGCCTTTGTTTCAAATCATAAATTGGCTTCTTCAACTTGCATATTAAATGAGATCCCCTTGAACAACATAACCCGGAGGTTTCTCCATATAGGTAGTTTCCTGTAAATCTCCATAAAGTATGGCACTCTTAACATCAAGCTGATATATAGGCCAAACCTGGTTAACTGCAAAGGAGAACAAAACACAAATGGAGTTTAGTCGAGTGACAGGAGAAAAGGTTTCAAAGTAGTCAACCCCATATGTCTGCGTGAAGCCCTTGACAACCAGGTGAGCCTTATATCGATCAATGGCATCATTAGGTTGATACTTAAGCGTAAAGACTCATCGACAAGCCACAACATCCATATCAGAAGGAAGTGAAACCAACTCTCAAGTATCATGAGAGATAAAAGTATTAATTTCTACCTCCATAACCATTTTCCACTACAGATGCTCCATAACCTCAAGATAATTCTTAGAGACAGATTCTGTAGAAAGAGAGACAACAAAACTACGAAAGCAAGACTAAGATTATCAAATGAGAGATAAAGAGGTTAAAAGGTGAGCAGTACAAAATCATTTAGCTTTACGTAGGGTTATAGGAAGATCGGTATCACCTATTAGAGGAATAGTGGTAGGAGGGATAACATTAGAAGAAGGATTGACTATAGACCTATCTTTAAGCAAATAAACAAAGTTATCCTAGAGTAATCGTTAACAAAAGAGATAAAGTATCGAAAACGTGCACATGACTCAACGCGACAAGGTCCACATATATTAGAATGGACTAACTCAAAGGGAGAAGACCTTCGATTTTCAACTTTGCGAGGAAAGGAAGCTCAATGGTATTTTCTTAACTCATAAGACCCGCAGTCAAAGGATGAAATAGAGGACTCTATAGGTAATAATTGTTTTAACTTGGACAAAGACGGATGGCCCAGTCGACAATGCCAATGAAAAGGCAAAACAGAACCAGACAAAGCATGAGCTTCTCTTGGAGTATTTACTGTGTCAGGGTAATAAAGACCACCATGCTCACGACCACTGTCAATTATCTTCCCGGTATGCAAGACCTGAAAGATACAGTAGGATGGGAAAAAGGTTACCGAGCAGTTATTTGATTTTTCTAACTGACTAATGGATAAAAGGTCTATCAGAAACTTAGGAGCAAAAAGAACATTATTTAGAGTAAGGGTTGAAGTCAGAGTAACAGTACCAAAATCAGAGACTGGAAAATAAGAACCATCAACAACTCAGATAGGAGTTATAGTGTCAGTTAGAGATAAAAAGGAAAATTGAAATTTGGTACCAGTAATATGAGTGGTGGAACTGGAATCCAATAGCCAAGATGCATCATGATGTTGAGAAACAGAAATGTAAACGCAGCGGAATTTAAAATTTTTTGCCAAAAGCTTGATCGTTGGCTTGCAATTTTTATTCCTAATCTATATAATGTTCAATAACTTACGAGTTGTTACTCTTTCTTGAAACGTTTGAGCCGCCCACAAATGCTCTTCGTGCGGTAAGTCCTTCGAACTCCTTCGGATCTTCAAAACTCCAAATTAATAGTCCTCTAAAGAATAATCTACACCAAACTCGATCACAATCTAAATAGGGAGGATGCTAGTGCTATATTTAGTGTTTAGTTTCTCTAGGTTTTGTATGATATGATTTGGAGAAGGACATTGTCTATCATCTTTCTATGGGGTTCGAACCCCATTCTTATATAGCTAAGGGGTTCGAACCCCTTGTCCTATGTGGGGAAGGATTGTAATCCTTTATTGCATAGGATTTCTTGCTAAAAAAGAAAAGACTTTCTAGTTTGACCAAAACTCCTTTTTTTATCAACTTGACTTGCAAAAAATTCTATCTAACTCCTTTAGATATTTTTCAAAAGATATTTATTCATTCATAATAAAAAATGCTAATAATTAATTAATTCATAATTAATTATTCATTAAACTTCTATTTTTCAAATTAGGACTTAATTAGTAATTTATAATTAAACTAAAACTCATTAAATAATTAATCAATATTAATTATTTAATTACCATACATAAGCGACATGTGTCACTCTTGATATGTGTCTCACTACGTGTGGCCCTTTCCAACCCTTTGATTGGTTTGATCAACTCGTTTAATCGATTCAAACCTAAACTCTCGTAACCGAACATTTGTATGTGATCCTTTAAGTTCTTTATTCAATTAGCAGTGACACTAATTAATTAGCACTCTTATTAATTAATCGGTTCATAAATCACAATGCCATAATTTAACAACAGAATAAAGTCAAAAGAAGAGTCAATACAACAAAATATATATTATAGGACACTTTTTTTAGGATATTTTTTAAAAAATGTCCCAAAAATTAATTTTTGGGACACTTTAAGTTGAGGACACTAATTTGATGTATTTGGCGCTTAAAAATACCTCTAATTAATTTATTTAGTTTTTTAATTTTGTGGTTATCTGTATTCACGATATCCACTATCCTACTACTCTGGTTATTTTCTCTCCCTCTCTCTTAGGACTCTTATTTCATTTCTTTCTTTCATCCAATACAATGATTACTAGAAAAAAATATTTCTTCTGCTCTATACGCGATAAAGAAGATTCACACAACTTCACTGTAACACCCATCAAGACGTCGCCATTATTCATCAACAATTAATTCTCCTTTTATGTGTTTTTGTCATTTGATTTTTTATTTTTTTATGTATTTTTCTCATTAAACTTTTTATTTATTTTCAGGTCGGTAAAGTGTCTCGATGAGCATAGCTACAAGCTTCGTTTGTTCTCTTGCTTCTGGAAGGCTTAATGGAGGTGGTGCCTTGAAATTTTTTATGGTTCGGATGCGGGGGGAAGTGTAACACCCGAGCGTAAGGTGTCACATCCCCCGCACCGAGACCCGACCCGAATATGAAATGAACGATCCATACCCGAGCTAAATCACGGCGAACGGGGACAAACACACACTCTATGCTAGGCGGGCTAACCCTTAACCATACGAATCAGAGAAAATCAATAAAGCGGAAGCAATAAACGAGCAAAGCATATCATATATATACCATGAGCATCCAAGCTCCAAAATATAATTCATATACATCAATACAAGTCATCACGGCCCAAAACATATGTACGCTCCAATATAACATCCATATACAATAATCAAAAGTGTGAGATGCAAGTGTAAGACCAAAATACAGAGCTAGAGACGAATGCAAGACCTAGGACTCGTATTCCCGCCTAGCTCTCTCGACACCTGCACCAAACAGCTGAAAACCAAACGGGTTCAGTCTAAAAGGGACTGGTGGGTATAAAACATTGGCATAAATATAATACATAACTGAATTTAAACAATCACATACAGATTATAATCCCAAGCGAAGTTTTAGAAACGGTTCCCAAGTGGGAAAAATAGAGGAATCATCGGAAGGGATTATAATGATCAATTTTACAATAGGTCATTAGTGGCCCGGCGAGTGGGCGTGCATCAACTCCAACCAACACCACGTGTGATTCAACAATCATTCATTCATTAAGTCTTTCATGCATATCATTCTTTTGTGCTCAATCAATCGATTCTATTCAATCGGTCATATACACCTTCTTCCTCCGGGTTGGTGGGCGGGCTTGCAAGACCCGGCCACCCAATCATTGGCCAAAAGGGGTTACATGACTCCCCAGATGGCACTCAGCTCCCTTTCCCCGCCAATCTCCTGACGAGGTCCGGTACCGCTGTTCAATAGTGGGAACTAGTGTGAGGGATCACCGTCAGCCCATGCTTCCTCGGATAGCCACTCACACCAAGAACCCGGGCCCCAATCAGTGCAATCAATCAATCAATACTCGCCAAAACATTTGGTAGGGTTGAAGAAATAAGGGTTTTACGTTTGCAATCGTTTACTCGATAAAAGACTCAATATATATATATACCGTATCACTTTGGCTTAAAGCTTTTCACATAGGGGGATATATCGGGTCATTTTATCTAAGTAGTAGAGAAACCCACCTTGTAATGACAAAAGAAGATACGAAAGCCTCAAGGATTGGCCTCGTCTCCCACGGGATCAAAATCTGTGCAAGAAAGGTAAAGTGAGACTCAAAATGACCAATTAAGACGCTCGGCAATGAAATGATTATGACATGAGCGTATAAAAGATAAAATTATGTTATGAAAGGTTCATGTGCACGATTAAGAAATTTAATTCATATAATCAAGTCATTCCATCATTCATTCACGTTCGTTCAAATCATAATTCACATTTTCAATCAATTTAATTCAAGAATTTCAATTAAATCTAGCATAAAGTAAATCACATATAAAATTAGGAATTCGATAATTAAATACATTCAATCACATTTACAATTAGAAAATAAACAAGTAAATACATTCAATTAAATTTAGGAAATTAAATAAAACATGAATTAGAAAACAATTAAATTCTAAAATTTAAACAAATTAAATCATAATTAATATATATATATATATCATTATTTAAACTTAATATTAATACATATATATATACAATATACATATATATACACACGTATTGCATGAGAATCATGCATGCATATTAAGATGAAAACTATAATTAATTCATGCATGCATTCTAACATTTAAATCCTATTTATGCATGAAATGGCCATGCATTTACATATATATATTCACACGTCCACTCCATGCATGCAAAAGGAAAGGAAAAGAACAAAGTTACAGTCTGCACACACACAGAACCTCGAACTGGAATTTTTCAAAAACAGGGGTCGCGGCCGCGACCCATTTTCTTCACGAAATGGTAGCGGCCGCTACCCTTAATTTCCAACAATTTTCTCCAAATTAAGGAATACGAGGGCAGCGTACTGTGCAGTCGCGGGCGCGACCCAATTTGCAGGCAAACAAGGTCGCGGGCGCGACCTACGCGACAGCAACAAAGACGACGCAGCAGCCCAGCGAAACAGAGCAGAACCAACTCAATCTTCTCCCAACAAGATCAGACAATTATGGACATGAAATAGACAACAAAACTCAGCACAAACAAGTCTCAAACACCTCTCAAAGCAGCAGCAGAAACTGACGCAGTAGCTTGGCCGAAAACAGAGCAACCCCATCAACCTTCAATATCTCATGAATGATAGCTTATGAAAGCTTCAAATACCAGCTAAAACATTACCATAAATGCCAAGAAGAGTTCAAGACAATCATTTTCACGCTTGGAATCATCCAAAAAGCTCAAGTATGGAAGAAGATCAACCAATTTCAAACCTAAATCTATATATATCCATTTCTGTCAAAAGCTCACGAATTCATGCTCAAATTTAGGGATGAATGAATGAAAATGACTCATGATGGATGTACATAACATAACCAAGCTTACCTTGTGGATTAATGGAGGTTTGGAAGAGATTTGAGCTTGAATCTCAAGAGGTTGGCTTGGCTACGGGATTTCTGGAAACAGAGGAAAGAGGGCTGATTTTCTCTAAGTATGAGAGACTATTTCGGTTGGGGGATAATGATCAGCTAGATGGTTGAGTTAGGGTCTCATGGGTTCAAACCATGGTTAATTTGGTCAAGTATGGTAAGAGATATGACTATTTTGGTGAAATGTGGCAGTTCTGGAGCCGTGTAGGTTTTTCGGTTAAATTTCGGAGGTTCAAATGATTCGGGAAAAATATGTGGCTAAGTTTACTAAACTCAAATTTTCGTTGCGAGTTCAGCGAAGTTGACGAAACTCGAATCCGAGTTTCCTAGCTCAAGATATTAAATTCGGAACCAAGGGTGCGCTAAGTGCTCGTTAGCCCCCGACTTGGTTCCACGATTCAAATTTAATTCGTTAACAAGTCAAATGAATTCGAAAACATAAACCGAGAATATGAGCATGTTCATAACACACGTATTTACGCCATATTATAATTGCACGATATTTCGATATCATTTCATATAAGAACGATGCACCTTTTCAACGAATTCATGAATTAACCAAATAAATGAAATCAAATTCAAATATATATAACCTATTCAACGATTCAATTAGAATAAATTAATTAATATAATTAAACATGATTAATTGACATAATACTTAATTAACATTAATCATTAAATTAATCAACCATTAACGAATTATAAATATATTTATATATATATATATATTTAAAATACAAATTATTTTAAAAAGAATTATTGAATTAAAATAAATTATAATAAAATAAAATAATAACAATTTATAATAAAATTAAATATGAAACACGTAAAGACAATTATTTTGCATAAATTTGTAAACACATACGTCATACCTTTACGTCTGAAAAGTCGGGGCGTCACAGGAAGTCTAGTTAAAGAATCCAATTCCTTATAGGTAATTCAATTCAAAATTATTTGTTCTTGTGTTAAAAAGACAAATTTTCTCCTAAATTGAACCGGTGTTTTTTCGATGATTTCTGTAGTTTTTATTTAAATATGTAAGAGAGAAACAAAAATCCCAAGAAGTTTGCATATTCTCCTTTTCTTTTCTTAATTAGAAATTTCTACGATTTATGATTTGCATAGTGCCCGAACTAATTTTTACTAGTATTGATTCAATGTGGGTATGTTTGGATTACAGTGAGCGATTTTCTACCATTAATTCTTTGTTGAATTAATTTGTATAAGCAGAACTCATTCCCTATATTACTGCCCATTATTTTATTTTTTTTAAATCAAATCAAGAATTAATCATATTATGAGAACTTACCTTTTATCAAGTTGCTTCTGTACAAAATCGTAGTAGAGATTTACTAATTACATTTAGCAGCTTTTGTAAATAAAGTATCCATATAGCAGAAAATCAATAGCATACTTTTCGAGGTCTATGTATTTTTAAGAAAATTTGTTCTTGTTATATGAATAGTCTTTTTTATTGTGACAATGTATCTATAGTGTCTCTATTTGAAACTAATTTGCAAAGTATTTAAATTAAGAATTTTATAGTTTTAGCTTTTAGGAGATGTGGGCAATTTTCAGTAATATTTCTTGAGTTATGTTGAAATAATTTGAAGAAATCTTCTCTAAGCTTATAATTAAGTTATATAGATCATTGAATTCTATTGTTTTCTAGAGAATATTTGTTAATTAAGTATGCTCCATAAGTTTCTAATTTGATACCTTTGCTGATCTCCATTAATATTAAATTCAATTGTTTTTGTTTACCTTATTTTATTTATGTGATAATCGGTGATGGTGCAGGAATGTGAGTTTCCTAAATGCAACAATCACTTTAAGATTTGTTTGTGAAAGGGAAGACCATCACAGGCGGGAAGGCCTCAGGATCTGGGTTTCCTTTTGAGCGTGGGTTCTTCCAGCTAGGATAACACCAAGAGCGCAAATGTAGAGTAGGTGCAGCTATGGTGACGGGATCAGGAGCTTGGGAAGATCCAGTGAAATGGAGGAAGAATGCCCAGAAAAATGTATGTATTGTGTATGCAGAGAATGACTTAAGGGAGAGTGCATGAGTTCTCCCTATTTATATGTTAGGGGTGAGGGTAGAAGGGTAAATTGACCGTGTGGTCCCAAACCTGTGTTGCCCTAACACGTGGCGGCCCGTGAAGGTATGAGAAGGACGTTTCTGAAAAGGAGGCGGCGTGTCAGATGCGTAGTGCGCACTACCTTTGTGTCAGAAGTCGTTGGCGAGGGTGACGCGGGGGATGGGCCTAAGATTCTCTCTGCCGAGGTTCGGATCCAACGCAGCGGGGCATGGTCATGCACGAGCGTTGGTGACGCTCGAAGAGTGTATGGATGGCCTCCCCACGATAGACGACCCTTGAGCGCCGAAATACCGAGCATCAAGAATGGGCCCTCGTGTGGGTGTTTCCTTGAGAAGGATTCCCCCGAGGGCTGAAATGTGAGCGCCAAGCCTGTCGGCCAGGGCCCCTTGTTTGAACAATCGGCCGAGGCCCGATGGCCCAAACTAGTTGGTAAGCGGATGAGCTAGGTTAGCCCACGAATCCCTCAATCCGAGCGTATAATCTTCAAGCGCGTTAAAGGTGACACGTGGACGGCTGAGATACGAGCGCGTTTCTGAGTCCCATCATTTTGCCCCCCAAATTCTGTAGTATCGCTCGAGCGTACTGTAGAATTTTGCCATGAAGGGCTTTGGATTTTGAATTATCCGAGGGTCAGGCCTCAGCAAGGGATGTGACCTTTTGACTTCTGTAACGGGTACAGTCTGACAACGCATTAAATGGTGTCATGTCCGCATTTAATGCTAAGTGGGAACATGGGCGCGTGGACTCCGGTAGTCGTGAGGCGGTTACCAAAAGTGGGGGGTTTCCTAGGCGGGAAATGATTGCCATTTGAAATCCTCAGCCTTTGATGGTGTAAATCCTCCTCCATAAATACGGATTTTCAGGATCTAGGAGTCTTTTTCACGCATTCAGATATTTTCCAGCCTTTAAGCAGTCAAAGAATTTTCTGCAATTTTTACAGACTCCGGCGAGCTTCCATTCTTCCAACTTTAGGTAAAGCTTCACGAATCTAGATATTCTGATACTAACTTTTAGATTTAGGTTGAGTGAGTGAAACCCTTGAGTGAAGAGCCAGTTCCTTCCATTACATTTGCTTCAGAAATTTCTTTTCTCTCTTTGAGTTCTCTGCCAGAAATCCCGTTTCCAAAAGTTGAAAACTGAACATGGCCGGAAACCAAGTTGATGATTATGTACAGGATATTGAGGAGATGTCGGTGGGGAGCTCTTCCCCTCATGGCGATGTCCCCATAGCTGTTCCCCTAGTTAGGGCGCACCCAGATGAAGGAATTCCCATGGCGATCTCGGTGGCCCAGGCTCCGGCTGACGCCGGGGAAGAAGAGGTGGACGCCGCCGTTCAAGGGATGAACGAGCGTGCTCCCGGAGGGATGAACGACCTCTTTGAGGAGATGCACAACGTGATGGAGATGCAGAGACAGGGGGAGAGAGTATTCCCAGTTTTGAACAGCGCTGTGAGACCCCAAGATCACAGGATCACAGTGGCTATGATGGCTCCCGAGGGTGAAGCGGGGCCATCCGGGCGTCCATTTGAGGCTGAACCTTCCAGAAGGCGTCAGAGGAGAGGAAGGGAGCCTGCCACTCGAGTGAGGCAAGATAATCGTCATCAGACTGACAGATCTCCGGATGAGATTGCAAGTATTCTGACGTTCGACGATTTGGAAGAGTTGAGGGAGAAAGCTTATTGGGACCAAGCGGTATTCCCCATGCGACTTCCTGAGGAGGGGGAGAGGGCCAACCGACCGCCGCCTGGGATGATGACGGTCTACTGGGATGCGGTCCTTGCCGGGGGCTTGAGGTTCCCAATTCCGCCCGTCGTTGCCAATATCTACCATCATTTGAGGCTTTGCCCTTCACAAATTCTGCCGAACGGCATAGCCCTGATTAATACCTTCGTGATTATGATGATTGCTCTAGGTCGCGAACCTTCGATCATCAACTTTGATAGCTTGATACAGGTGGCCCGCTCGACTCGCTCATCCCCTACTGATGGATTCTATTACGCTCAAGCTAAATCAGGCTTTAAGATGATAGATTCCCCATCTACTTCCTATGGCGAGCATTGGAAGAAGAAGTACTTTTTCGTGGGGGCTCCAGGAGGAATTTTCAGGGTTCACCGCGGGTGGTTGATACATGGCGAGGGTCCTCTGATTAGGGAAAGAACGAAGAATAAAGCCTTTGAGGATTGGGCACAGGGGTTAGCCTTCGAGATGAGGGCTGAGAAAAAATGGATTAAGGCTGAGACCCTGATGAAGAATGAGGGAGTGTTGTTCCGTTATGGTTTATCTTGCCCCCCAGACATGATACTCAACCCTCCAGCTGACATCATGGCCCTCGACGGTTAGATTCTAGGAACTAACAGCTCTAACCTTTAGAATAGTCCTCTAACTTACAGTGATTGTTGTATTCTTGTATATACGATCCAAGCAATCAATCTTCTGACGCTCGTTCCTCTTTACTTGCAGGCATCCAAATATTATCCCAAGGCATGAATGCTGAAGCCCTTTCCCGCATGTTGGGTGCTCAGGGAGCCGGTGCTAACCCTCAGCAACAGCAACAGCAGCAGCAAGAGCGACCCCCAACTGCGCCGAGGGGTAGGGGAATTCGGTGAAGGCAAGGGCGAGGCGATGGAGGCAGAGGTGCTGGAAACGAGGTTCCAGCTGTTGGTCCTGTCGAGGATCTCACTGGGGATGGCGCTCGGGAGGTTACCCCTACTCCAGTTGCTCCCGAGGGGCCCATAGCACTTAGCTCCAGCACTTCCCACAACCGATCCGGGGATTTAGTCCGCATCCAAGAAGGGATTAGGGCCGAGCGCCAAGGCAAAAGGAAGAGGATGCCGGACTCTGTCCCAATCTCCGGTAAAGGAAAGGAGGTGGTTGTAGGCCACCGCGGTGAGGGAAGCGACACATCTTCCTCCGAGGATGAAGATTTCTGGAAAATTGGCTACCGGGGTGACGCTCGGTACAAGCGCCAAAGGAAGGACGGCCCTGTCCTGCTAAAAAAGAGCGCCTTTTCTGTCAACATGGTCTCCGACACTGTCGGAAAGCTCCAGTTCTCCGCCGACCATGACAAACTGAACGAGCATGATGCCGGTCGGGTCGCAGATGACGCCTGCCACGCCCTCCTGACGGTTAGGCCTCGAATCCTTCTCTTTATAAAATTCCCCCCTTCTCCCTTCTATGTTCTGACAGTGACCCTCGCTAACGGCTTCCCAGGAGGCAATCCCGAGGTTGAAAAATTTGCAAGGGCGAGCGCAAGCCTATTCTGAGCATAAGGCCAAGTACAAGAAGTTGTTGCGCATCACGGACCCGGGCCAAATGCAGGAGGATTACAACAATGTCAGCGCTCAACTGAATTCCGCCAACCTTGAGAACGTTCAGCTGAAGGAAAACCTGAAGAAGTCCGATGACGCCTTTCTGGTCCTAAATGAGCGTCACAGGAAATTGAAGGATGAGCGGGACCAGTTGAGGGTACAAAATGGGGAGCTGGGTGAGCAGCTGGCGGAGAGCACTCGCCAGAACGAGGCAGCCAACAAGGCCCTTGCTGACTTGCGAGGCAAAGTACAGGGCTTGGAAGCGAGGGTGTCCTGGGAGGCGGTGATGAAGTTCGTGCGTTCCAAAGCCTTTGTATTTGCGGCCAACATGCAATGCTTTGACAACGCTCGGCGTTTCTTCCACAAAGCCATTGGGCAAATGGTCAGACTAGGCTTGGCTCCGGATAGCGCTCGCACTGATGCACGGTTGCGCATGGACTTGGACGAAAACTGCGAGCCCATGGTCCCTGATGATCCTACTGAGAATCTGGCGGAGCCCGAGTACCAGGAGTTGGTAGAAACGCTCCAAAGGGAATTCATTGCAGCCAACACTGTAGCCCCAGAGCCCATCCAAATAGAAGACGAGGGCACCGTCATGGACACCGCAGACGCCGAGGAACATGGTGAGGCCCAAACTTCTGATGCCAACGTGCTGGCCCCTGTCCCCATTGCGACTGCTCCCCCCGAGCCTGATGCTCCAGCCCAGTGAAGCTTCTTCTGTTGATGAATTCCTTAATTTGCCAGTTCACTTCCTTGTCTACCCCATGAACAACTTATATCTGTAATCAATCTCCAAACTATTTCTTTGGATGTCTTGGACTTTTTGATGCTTCTTTTAATATATTTGAACTCTTTTCTACTGCTTGAATGTATGAATGCTTTCTTCCTTACTTTTGAATGGTGAATGATGCTGTTTTGTTACGCTCGCCGTTTCTATATTAATGTCTTTTGTTTGGAACGTTTGCGATGGTAGTGTAAGCATGCAGGGGTGTCTTTTACGACGGTCCTCTGACACTCATCACCATGCATATTAAGCTTAGAAGCCCACGACGTTAGGCAGTTGGCCTATTGCAAATATAGGCGCGAGGGTGACCCTTAGGAGGGTTCCCTGGCCATAGTAGAAATGAACCTTGAATTTGGACTTAGAAAACCTTTGAGGAAATACAGGCACGAGGGTGACCCTTAGGAGGGTTCCCTGGTTGTATTCTCAATGAGGCTCGAATTTGAACTTAGGAAATCCCTAAAGATTTAGTTAAGTATCGGCCTTAGACATTTGGCGTGCATCTCTATCTTGATTATTCCAGAAAATTGATCGTACTTAGAAATCGCCTGTAGGATTTGCTAAGTAGGGGTTAAAACGAGCGTAGTCGTAGTGTTAGTGGCATCCACTATTTACGAGCGTGCTCTTACCCAAGTAGATGAGGGTCACAGGGGGTTTACAAGCGCGAACTAACGTGACGAGCACTTGGCGTAAATTAAGCGTTTAGCATCCCGCCTTTCGACACGCTCATTCCTAGGGTTTTAACTCTTGCGAGCGTTCAAACTGTTACAAGTGGATGGTTATCAACACCTTGGACAGTGTAACTTTGAAACGATTGGTGTATCGCGTAGGCCATTCGACGTGGAGGGTGCTCGACACGGAGTAGGCTTCTTCTCGCTCGAATCCTTAGATCAAATAAGAAAGCAAGCAGATAACAAAAACAAAGAATTAAATACTTACTGTTATATAGATGCATTTTTTGGAAATGATTACAACACGTTTTCCGTCAAAGGAAAGCATTCCATGCCGCGGATGGGCAATTACAAAAGAGCTGATGTCTACACGTAGAACCTTCTAAGGTTACATGCATTCCATGGCCTAGGGAGTCGCTCGCCTTGCAAAGTTTCCAATAGGTAGGTATTGTTTGCTCGTACCTGGATGACTTTGTAGGGGCCTTCCCAATTGGGGTCTAATTTACCCACGTGTTTGGAGACTTCAACTTTTTTTAGGACTAAGTCCCTCAGCTGGAAAGTCCTTTCTTTAACACGCTTGTTATATTGGCGAGCAACGGTCGCTTTGTATTTGTGGATACGTGCCCAAGCAGCATTTCTCTTCTCATCCAACAAATCTAACTCGAGCGCCCTGTTGGCTTCATTGTCAGCAGGCTCGAAATAGGCAACGCGTGCGGATTCTTGGGCAATTTCCGCAGGTATCATAGCCTCGGAGCCATAAACGAGGGAATAAGGGGTTTCCCATGTTGCCGCTCGTGGAGTAGTACGATATGCCCACAGGGCTCCTTGAAGTTCTTCAGCCCATTCTCCTTTCTTGCTTTCGAGCATCGTCTTCAGGTGCTGGAGTATGGTTCGATTGGTCACCTCCGCTTGACCATTGGCCTGAGGATGGCCCACGGAGGTGAATCGTTGTTCAATCCCTAGCTCGTAGCACCAATCCCGTGTGTCAGCTGCAATAAACTGGGACCCGTTATCTGAGATGAGCACCCTCGGGATGCCATATCTGCAGACGATGTTTTTCCAAATGAAGTCCCTCACAACTTTGAACGTTATCCTGGCGACCGCTTCGCCTTCAGCCCATTTAGTGAAATAATCCACAGCAAGTATTACGAATTTCTTCTGTCCGACCGCCATTGGGAGGGGTCCCACAATGTCAATGCCCCACTGATCAAAAGGCCACGAAACATCAATAGGAATCATTTGAGCGGCTGGCAACCGGGGGGTGTTAGAGTGAAACTGGCACTTAGGGCATTTCTTAGAGTAGCTAATGGCATCCTGCAACACCGAGGGCCAGTAAAAACCGCTCCTTAAGATTTTCTTCACCAAGATTCGACCGCCCGAATGGTTCCCACAACTTCCACTGTGCACATGTTCTAAAACCTCCTTGGCCTGCGAGGGTCTCAAGCATCTCAACGGTGGGCCCTGGAAGGATCGCTTGAATAATCGACCCTCGGCATCCAATGAGAAACAAGGGGCCTTGCTCCTGACCTTACGAGCCTCAACTTTGTCGCTCGGACAGGTTCCATCCTGGAGGAATCTGACAATCTCGTCGAGCCAACAAGGCTCGGAGGGGTCAATCATATGTACCTCTTTCGAAGGTTCTCCTCTACTTATCAAGGGCTCTTCAGTCCTAAGAAATGTAACAACACGCTTGTTAGAGCCTTCTAGGGCCGATGCAAACTTGGAGAGAGCATCAGCACGTTCGTTTTCAGCCCTCGGAACTTGCAAAAGATGGAATTCCTTGAACTTGGCTATCTCCTCCTTGGCGCTCGATAGGTACTGTGCCATGGTGGCTTCTCGAGCCTCATAATTACCATCAATTTGACTCGCGATCAACTGCGAATCAACGTATGCTGTGACACGAGTGGCCCCATTTTGGAGTGCAATCCTGAGCCCTTGGATGAGGGCCTCATACTCAGCTTCGTTGTTGGTGACTTGAAACGCCAGCTTGATTGCGTAGTCAACTTCTGCCCCGAGGGGATCCCTGAGGGTCACCCCGGCTCCTCCCCCCTGTGAGGTCGAGGAGCCATCCATGTGTAAAAGCCATAAACCCTCATCTGCCGAGGGCACAGTCTCCAAATTGAAACGCTCTACCAACAAATCGGCCACTGCCTGAGCCTGTATGGCTGTACGAGGCTCGAAGGAGATATCAAACTGACTGAGTTCAATCGCCCACTTAATTAACCTTCCCGAAACATCCGGCTTAGATAGCACTTGTTTGAGTGGTTGATCTGTAAGCACTGTGATGGAGTGAGCCTGAAAATATGGCCTCAGCCTTCGGGATGCGTTAACGAGCGCAAAGGCAAATTTCTCAATTTCCATGTACCTCTTCTCAGCCCCCTGCAAGATTTTGCTTAGGTAAAACACCGGCCTATGCATACGCTCGCGGATTGCCACGAGGACAGCGCTCGTGGCTTCCAAGAAAACTGATAAATAGACAAACAAGTTCTCCCCCGGGTTAGGTTTGGTCAACAAAGGCGCGCTCGAAAGGTACTGCTTCATATCCTGAAGGGCCTTTTCGCAGTCCGCGCTCCAAGTAAAGTTACGAGCGTTACGCAAAATTTTAAAGAAGGGCAGATTCCGGTCCGCTGAGCAGGAGATGAACCTATTTAGTGAAATGATTTTACCCACAAGCACCTGGACCTCTCTCAGATTGCGAGGGGAGGGTATGTCCAGGATCGCTTTGATCTTCTCTGGATTTGCCTCTATGCCTCGTTGGTTGACCATATATCCCAAAAATTTGCCACCTCGTACGCCAAATGTACATTTGGAAGGGTTCAGTTTCATACCATAACGCCGCAGGATATTGAACGCTCGTTTGAGGTCTCCTAGATGAGAATGTTGGCGTTCGCTTTTGACGATCATGTCATCCACATATACTTCCATGGACTTTCCGATCTCACACTCGAACATTATGTTGACGAGGCACTGATATGTCGCTCCGGCATTTTTGAGCCCAAAGGGCATGACCTTGAAGCAATAGACACCCAGGTGGACTACGAACGCAGTTTTGGGACGATCCTCAAGAGCCATAAATATCTGATAATATCCTTAGAAAGCATCCATCATGCTCATAAGCTCACATCCGGCGGTTGAATCTACCAACTGAACGATTCTAGGCAGAGGGTACGGATCTTTGGGACACGCCTTGTTAAGGTCCGTGAAGTCGTTGCACATACGCCACTTGTTGGCGCTCTTAGGAACGAGCACCACATTGCAAAGCCATTCGGGATATAAAATTTCTTCTATGTACTGAGCGTCAAGCAGTTTATTGACTTCTTCTTCTATGACCTGCTTTCGGAATCCATGGACATCCCTCTTTTTCTGCTTTATAGGTTTGAAGGCTGGATCCACGTTCAGCCGGTGGACAATAACGCTCGGATCTATGCCGGTGAGGTCGGAAGCCTTCCAAGCGAAGACATCAATATTTTCCCGCAAAAATTCGATCATCATAATCTGAGAGGGACCGTCGAGGCTGGAACCTATTTGCGTGGTCTTATCTGGATTCCCCGGCTCCAATTCGATGGTCAGGAAGTTTTCTGTAGGTTCCACTCTTATCTCAGGCCTCGGCAATTCGAGCGCCCTTTTCTTTCCTGTGACCCTCTCGTTGGTACCTCCCGAGGGTGTAGGGTCCTCGTCCCCCGAGGAGGAAGCCCCAACCTCTCCAAGGGGTGAGTTTCCAGCACCCTCGGGTTTGTCCGTGGCTTTCTTCTTATTCTTCTTCTTATAGAGCTTGGCCCTCTTGCGCTCGGGGCCATCTTCATCCAGCTTGGGGAAGTCAACGGACTTTCTGGTGGAGCCCGCCTGGGTGGGTTGTTTGGGCTTGTGGCTTCGAAGGGAAAGTACGTAGCATTCCCAAGCTTCCTTTACATTGCACAATACTTCTCCAGTTCCCTCGGGAGTGGGAAACTTGACTTTTTGATGATAGGTGGAAATTATCGCTTTGAAGTCGACGAGGGCTGGGCGCCCAATGATGATGTTGTATGGTAGGTCAACTTCGACCACCACATAAAGAACATTTAAAGTCTTTCGCTGTGGGGCGCGACCGAAAGAGGTGGCCAAGCGAATTTGTCCGCGAGGGACGATCTCGGAACCCCCAAAGCCGACAAGGGCTGTTCTAAGAGGTTCGAGCGGGATGTTTGTGATGTTCATCTTCTGGAACGTGGAGTAAGGCAAAACATTTACGGAGCTTCCACTATCAATCAAGACCCTCTTTACAACATGATTGTGAACGTCTAAGCTAACCACCATGGGGCAGTCAGAGGTTTCACCGACCCCATGGGGTGTTACAATGTGCTCTAAGTCTTTCTTTGTAAAACCTACGCTCTCATCCTTCTCTGAGTGTAACGATTTATCAACAGAGAGCACCGGGCGGGGCTGAGAAGATCTTTGGTCATAGCTCCGAATGTAGCGACGTCGGGAAGCGTTGGAATCACCCCCCGAGGGTCCGTCGGCAATCATGTGAATAACCGCGAAGGGCTGGTTTTCCACGTCCGATGCCTTCCCTTTCCCACGGTCACTGGGCTCGGTGTGACGGTGACGGGGGCTGCGTGAGCGCGAACGACTTCTCCCTCTAACACGCGCTCATTCAGCACAGTGTTCGTCGTATCTTTCTAGCACTTTCACGAACTCCTTGAGGTGCCCTCCGGCAATAAGCCTCTGAATCTCACTCTCGAGTTGGCGACACTCGTTGGTATCATGCCCTTTCTGCTTGTGGAAAGCACAATATTTTCCTGAGCGCTTCTGGGCCTCGGTTTCCCTTAGCTTCGACGGCCTTTTGAACAGCTTTTTGTCCGCCATAGCATACACTTCAGCTATAGGGCGGTTGAGAGGGACTCGCTCGAATTTCCGAGGGGGAGAGTTCCGGCGAGCAGGGATAGGGCTGCGGCGGCGGCCTCTGGTTGAATCTCCTCTGTCCTCAAAGGATCTGTTGGTGCGAGGGGCGTTCGCCATTTTTTGGTCCCTCGCAAGGTACATATCTTCGAGGGTGAAAAATGAATCAGCGATGTCCCTTATTTCCATCAACGAGCGGGGCTTTTTCTTGGCCACTTCTTCCACAAATTCTTTGCTGACGTAGTGCTTCATGTTTATAGCTCCGAAAAGAACATGCCTCAAGAAATCCATCGAGGGCTTCTCCACTAGCAAGATCTCCTTGTTGAACCTTCCCATGAAAGACCGAAGGGTCTCATTCGGTCCCTGGACCAAGCTGTACAGGGTTGTTGCGGCTGGGGCCGGTGCTTTTAAGGAGTTGAAGTGGCTGACGAAGGCATCTGTTAAGTCATAATACCCCCGAATCGAGCGCGGGGGGAGTTTTTTGTACCAGTCTTGAGCCATCCCAGTGAGGGAAGTGACGAACACTTTGGCCCAATAGTTGTTGGGGTGATCATATAAATGCATCAAATGTACAAAGTGATCCAGGTGCTCGGCTGGATCAGTGGTTCCTTCGTACCTATTGACAGACGAGGGGATTTTGCCCTTCCCTGCGCGAGTCATCAATACCTCCTCAATGAGGGGCGAGTCGCCAGTCATGATCCTATAATCCCGGTCGTCGGGATCCTCGTAGCTGGCTTCCCTCCTGTGCCGAGAAATGGGGCTACGTGGTCGGCGAGCGTCTCTGGCCTTGGACCTCTCGCCCCCATCGCGGGAGGCGTGAGACCGTGCTCGAGAGAGCTGCTCTACCACGTTCTGGAGCCCTCGAATTTGGTCTTGTACTGCTGCAAGCTGAGGGTCACCGACATTTCTGCGGTTTGCCCTCTCTGTGACCCTCGACTGGACCTCGTCGTTGTTTCCAGCCCCTTCATTTTGAGGGGCTCTCTCGTTTCCCGCTGGCTGCTGCCCTTGTGGGACCCTCGGAGCGGCTTCATTTTCTTGAAGCGGGGGAGGGTGAGGTTGCTGGGCCCTTAACGCATTTTGGGCCATCGTCAAGGGATGTGCAGGGAGCCCGCCCAAGGGTGGGGCTATCCGAGCACCCGCGTATGAAGGGAAATAAGCCATAGTGAAGTGTTCCCATGCATTCTGCACAGCTTGACTCTCGCATTGCGCATACAGCGCCTGAAGTTGTTGCGCAGTGATTTGGGGCATCTCTACCCCCTGTATTTCCCTTGGCATTGATAAGGGGAGGTTCAACGTCCCCACTTGATACGGCTGGACCAAAGGTACCATTCCAGGCATCGTTCCAGGCATTACCCCGGGCTGCGTGAGAGTGTATCCTGGCGGCGGCATAGCCATAGGGTATATGCCAAGATGGGAGGCAGGGATATTTGGGGCGAAAGCTGGGGGGGGGGGGGGGGGGGGGGAGGATTGGAGCCCGATCCTCCCGCTTCATTTCCAGTTGGGGGAGGAGCAGCAGCAGCGGCATCAACGTCTTCGGCAACAAGAGGAGGTGCGCCCCCGGCGAGGGCGGGGCTTTCAGCGTTTTCTCCATTGGCGGGAGGAAGACCTCCTCTGTTCCCTAGAGTTCCAGATCTTGTGGCAGTAACCATGATGAAAGACTTTGGTGTCACTTTTCAACTAGCTTTTAAAGGAAGAAACTGGTAATAACGAAGATGGTGGTGATGGTTTCCCACAGACGGCGCCAAAAATGATGGTGCAGGAATGTGAGTTTCCTAAATGCAACAATCACTTTAAGATTTGTTTGTGAAAGGGAAGACCATCACAGGCGGGAAGGCCTCAGGATCTGGGTTTCCTTTTGAGCGTGGGTTCTTCCAGCTAGGATAACACCAAGAGCGCAAATGTAGAGTAGGTGCAGCTATGGTGACGGGATCAGGAGCTTGGGAAGATCCAGTGAAATGGAGGAAGAATGCCCAGAAAAATGTATGTATTGTGTATGCAGAGAATGACTTAAGGGAGAGTGCATGAGTTCTCCCTATTTATATGTTAGGGGTGAGGGTAGAAGGGTAAATTGACCGTGTGGTCCCAAACCTGTGTTGCTCTAACACGTGGCGGCCCGTGAAGGTATGAGAAGGACGTTTCTGAAAAGGAGGCGGCGTGTCAGATGCGTAGTGCGCACTACCTTTGTGTCAGAAGTCGTTGGCGAGGGTGACGCGGGGGATGGGCCTAAGATTCTCTCTGCCGAGGTTCGGATCCAACGCAGCGGGGCATGGTCATGCACGAGCGTTGGTGACGCTCGAAGAGTGTATGGATGGCCTCCCCACGATAGACGACCCTTGAGCGCCGAAATACCGAGCATCAAGAATGGGCCCTCGTGTGGGTGTTTCCTTGAGAAGGATTCCCCCGAGGGCTGAAATGTGAGCGCCAAGCCTGTCGGCCAGGGCCCCTTGTTTGAACAATCGGCCGAGGCCCGATGGCCCAAACTAGTTGGTAAGCGGATGAGCTAGGTTAGCCCACGAATCCCTCAATCCGAGCGTATAATCTTCAAGCGCGTTAAAGGTGACACGTGGACGGCTGAGATACGAGCGCGTTTCTGAGTCCCATCAATCGGATTGTCTAATTTTCTTTTCGTGTAGAGGAGTAAATTTTCACATTCACTCAAAAAGGGGTTAGTGATGTATTACTTCGCCTAGAAATTTATTCACTTACTTTGAAGTCAGTCAAGTGTTAAAATTTGAATAATTTTTTATTTATTTATTGTCTTAATGTTTTCTAGTAATATGAAATGATTGTTCATTAAATGGACACTTATTCCAACAATTTTACTACTATTTGTTGGCATTATTATATTATATATGAAACTTCGCATATTGAATTTGAAATGTAAGTGAATTATTGATCTATATATTCTTATTGTGTAGGTTGCTTTTGATACATGTATATATTCTTGCAAAAGGATTAACGTATATTTTGTCAATGCAGGTTGCTTTGGATGACAAATTACAATGGTGAATTATGCTAGATCATGTTGAAGATTTTGATTTAAGATTATAGAAGTTAAGTTTGAAATATTAGAAAGTTAGGATAATTCTTCTTGTATACAAATTGATATAGGAATTGACTTCTTTTTTAATGTAAACTTATTGGTGTTTTGATGAGTTTTATTAAAGGATTATTTTTTTATTTGATATCTAGTATTTTGTTATTGAAATTGAACAAATTAGATTATAATTTCCTAGCATATTATAATTGCAGGAAAGAAAATAATCAAAATAATAATAATATAATTAGAAATGATGTACATTTAAAGACATAAATAAGTGTCCCAAGATAAATTATTCATTAATCCTTAAATCGCTTATAGGGACATTTATTTTTGTCTTGTTAATGTACTAAAAGGACACATATAAATGTCTCAATAAAATATGCTATTGGGACATTTTTAGTATCCCAAAACTTTATGCGACGCCAATACATGCGACATTTATATTATGTGCCCCAAAAACTAAAAGTGTCTCAATATGTATTATATTAGGACACTTTCTTGTGTCCTAATAACCAATTTTTGTTGTAGTGAGTATATTAAAAGTATATATGGTCATTATTGGTTAAAGCCCAATTCTTATTAATTAATACTCTTATAAGAATATTACAATCTAATTAAAGAAAACATATCAAAATAAAGTTGTAGTCACATTGGTTAAGCCCAATACTATTAATTAAGCCCAACGCAAATTAAGCCTCTAAATTTGATTCCATTTATATAAAAAGTCGAGTATTTTCAAAATATATATGATCATTATTTTTATACTAAAATAATGTATATATTGCATACAATTTGATCAAGGAACTAGCAGAAGATTGTGTGTAATAATTAATTGATTTTATTAAGGATAAATTACATTATTACTAGTAGGTATATTTACATTTAAATTCTATTTTGTGCAAATATTACTCTTTTACTGTCTTATAATTTTTTAATATATTACGAGTATCCTTTTTTGGGACTCTTTTAGGAAAAATATTATTTTTCCTAATACTTAATATCTATTACGAGAAGTATTTCATCATTTCCATCTCAAGTTTATACATCCCAATAGCTAGAGAAATTTGATTCTAATTTTAATAAGATTGAATAATGTCGATTATTTTATATAGGTAATCTTAAGAAGCTTTGATAGTTCAATTTAATAAATTATGTATGTTGTATACAATTTTCCTAATAGAAAAATATTTAAATCTCTATCAAAAGTCGAACCGGTGAAAAATTTATACTTCATTAAACAATATAAAGGATAAAAATGTAATTGTGGATAATAAAGGGGTTCACATAAGATAAAATGTGTTTGATAAAGAAAAGTATTTAAAGTGGCATGGTGTCACGTCATGTTCCCATCACAAAATATCGCAGAATCAATTAATGCTCCAAAATTAAATATTTACTACGTCCTTTTCCGGCTTATTTGGGCGAAGCAGCGCCTGTCTCTACAAAGCAAAAGACATTTTCCCTTCTAATAAACTAAAAAGGATAGCTATTTTTTATTTATTTATATTTTTTTTAATAATAAAATTTTAGGCTCGAGTTAAGTACCTAAGTCGAGTTGAATTCTGTTTCTTCTCAAAATTTCAATTCCAGCGAGAATCAAATCATTAAGTAGGTATTAACTCAAACTAACTAAATGAAAAAAAAAATGGAAAAAAAATTAATGATATTAATAAAGTTCGTGGTTGATTCTACTTGAAATTAGGACTAGAGTATGGGGATCAAATACAAGTTTGAGTATCTTGTTGAATTCAACACGCCACCCAAAAATCTAACATCAAATTCACATTTGATTATTTGAACCATGAGAATCACAATATTTATGGTTATATATAAATAAAATTAAAAATAAAAGGTCACACTTAGGTTACAAATCATAAAAGCAAAACCATACGGCTTAAAATCTCTACAAATATGATATGAGTCAATCTTTTTATCGACTAAACACGCAAATGAGTCCAATTCTCCACGACTGAACTAGATTTAGACAAAATTTAAAGTTTTTTTTTTTTTTGTTGTATAGTCTATTTCTATGGACCGAATTGGAACGTTAGGATGTAAAACTCTCCCAATCAAGTACTCAAACTTAAAACATTTGGTTAAATTAGCATAGCGTCGAATCGAATCATTAAGTTACACCACTTGATGGTTGACAAAATTTAAACATTGTTCTAAAATATTTTCCTCCGAAATTCAAATTCCCTCATCAAATATTTTTCTTCGGAACAATTTATTCTTACACTTCCTACTCATGAATCATGTTTTAGTTAATACACTCAACTCTTACTATTTCTTTTACTTTTCAGTTTTCTCAAAAGAAATATTTTTAGACACCATCATTTGAAATATTCTCCGCCACTTAAAATAAAAAGTAGAAATAAGAAAAAGAAAACCTAAAAAGGATGGCTAATGGGGAGGGATTTGTTCTAACATGGAAAAGATATTAACGTTGGGCCCATTTTTGTCTGTGTAAAAGTAGTGCAAAAGGTCACGACTTCTGGAAAGTTAATCAAAATTAGCTCAAACCACGCTTTAAATCAGCATTAGTGTACGGATTAAGACACCCAGCCTACAAATCGACGGCGACGTTTCACCCGCTACACCGTACAACTACAACGGCCCTCCTCCAATTACTTGCGACAAGGTAAAGAAAATAGCCACGGCCCACATGCACCTTTTTGTCCGTAACATTTTATTGTATTTCTTAGAATAGTTAATTGTTTTCAATAAAGTATTACCTTAATTGATTAAATTAATTAATTATTTCCTCCCAGAAAATACAATTTGAAAATCATGGGTGATTTTGTAAAATTATACAAGAAATAGTACGGTATGCTATGAGATGGTTTATAAGTTGTTGGGTGAAAAAAAAAAATTTTGTGAATTCCATTTGAATTCAGAATAAATTTGGTGGAGATAAAAATTTTAATTAACAAACTTCTCGATATAAAAAATTTAAAAAGAATTATCATTTTTTATTTTATAATTCATTTATATTATTATTAGGTTTTTATTAATTTAAAATAACACTAAAATGTTAAATTATACGACTTGTTGATTTAACGGCTGTGGAATATTTAGACAAAGTTATTTTTATGAAGAATTGAATTTATTTATTTTAATTTACGAGAAAAAGAACGCGTTTGACTGTTGTACCCAATGGGCCAATGGGCAACTTCCGAGAACGTGACTGTGTTTTAGTGACGAACATTCGAGACCATATGCAGAATTTATTCATGAACTATTAATATAAAAACTAGAAAAATTAAAAATTAAAAATTAAAAATTAACAGTGTCAACGAAGAATAAAACCACTATGACTTGGCTGCACAAGTACCGCAGTTTCTTTACGTGATGGAATCTTTCGTTTTTTTTGTTTTTTTAACATACACATCTCCAAACGATTAAAAGGATTTAAATATGAGTTTTTACCTTTGAAAATTAATTCTTTAATTACTTGGATCAGCTCCTATCGGCACGTAATGGAATCTTTGGTTAATAACTATCTTTAATTCTTTATACGATTAATATGCTTTTATAATGTACCTTTATATATATTATAAATAACAATAAATGATATATGGCTACCGGGGTGTACTCGCCTGGAATAGGTTTATTTATTTTTAATTAAATATTAGAGATTTAAAATTAATTTCACGTATGAAACAAATTTAAATTTTGTTACGAGTTATCGAGTTTTTTGGGGTGCCTATGAATTAGTAGATGTCTTAACCTAGATAAAAAAATATTAGCCATAAATCAGCAAGGATCAAATTACATATTTATCTGAAATTAAATTAGAACTCACACTCAAGAACAAAATAAATAACTGATCCAAATTTAGTTTGTAATTTTTTTTTTTTTTCTGATTTTGTATTGATTGATTGAATAAATCTAAGTCAAGTGACAACTTGAGTTGAGAAACAATGTGAACTGAACTCGAATTTGATTCATTTACGCGCTAACCATCAAGTACTATCATTATTATTACATTATGATATTAAAAATTAATTACACACAATTAGTGAGCCTAAAATTTCTTAGACAATTTATTCTATCATTGTCTCCTAGGATAGACACTTTTAAAAATATTATTTTATCGTATCATATTGGATACTCATATCCGATACTCTTCACGTGAAAAATTTTAAAAAATATTTGTGCCATCGTATTCGTCTCGTGTCGTCCGTATCCGTGAAACATAAATTGTCTCCTATGCTTTGGGTGCAAAATGACTCAAGTAAAAGTACTGTAATTTATTTTAATGTTTAGAAAACTGACAGCTTGTTTTTTTTTTCAATTTTAAAATTTTAACATTATAAAACTATATTTCCCATGAAAAAAATGTAGAATAAATAAAGGACATTAAAATATGGGAGGAAGGAATCAAAATGTATCAGAGTTGATCTGCAAAGCATAACGAACCGTGTCCCTCCCGTGTATGCAGACTGTGAGACTGCAGTTGTTCCGTGATTACCACCGTATGCACAACAAAACAAAAGACGACAATCATAGTGAAATTAAAATATCTTAGAAAATAAATAATATATATTATAAAATACCTCAGAAATATTTAAACATCAGATGTTATTTCTTTCTAATAATTTAAATTTTTAATGACTTCGTAACTAATATGTTGCTATCAGATTAAGTTCGATTTTAAGTCTATTTTTCTACGAGACTCTAGTTATTTTTCATGTATTTTAAACATGAAGAGAATATATTAAAATATTCCACCTTGTAAATATAAAAATGTGTCAATCAATATACAATGATATCATAATTTTTCCTTCTTGAACACTTCACAGTTAGATTAAATATATATTTTGTTTAAAGTTTGATGAAGATATCCACGGAAAATTATATTCTCATTAAATTATAAAATAATATAGACTTCTTGCCACGAGAGTATATATTTTAGCTCTTTTAAATTTCTACAAAATCTCCAATAGGGTATCAAATCTCCTTAGTTGGTGATCTTTCAATTATCAAAAATAAATACAAAAATGAAAAATATTAATAAGAGTATTTTGTAGGCGGCCCCAATATTACATATGTTTAACAAACTAAAAAAAATAGTGATGTAAAATTTTATTATGAAAAATATAAGGTTATTTAAGTAATTAATACGATATATAGTTTGCTGCTGCACTATTTATATCAAATATAAATATTTTTAAGGGGCAGTTATTTAAAAGGACCAAATATCCTCAAAAATGTATGTTTTAGGTGACCAATACACAAGTTATTTTTCCTAAACCCCCCATGACCCTAAAAGTCTGTTTTGCCCTCCCCTCCCCCCCTTTTCTTTTTTCCCCTCGCTGAAAAAATGGATTCTCATTTTGGGAAAGATTTATCTCATAATCTGCAACCACATTTCCACTTCGTCGGCAACGAGATCTAATGGCGACGACAACAGGATAAAGATAGGCGGCAGCAACGGCAACGAAGACAGCAGGATCTTGATAAGCGGCGGCAACGAGAGTCGATAATGTATTTTTGGCGTTAATTGAATGTATTTTTGGCGTTAATTGAATGTTAATTATGTGAATTAGACAGTATAATTAACTTATAATTTGTATCGAATTAAATTGTTGATAATTTATATCGAATCGAATTGTTGATCCTCTGCAAACTGATACTTCAAATTGGTATTCTGAAGATGGCGTTGGCCGGTGACGAAGCTCAAGACAAGCAAATCCTAGGAAGTTGTTGGTTTAACGGCGAAATTACGGTATTTCCAATTCCGCGGAGTGTGTCAGTGGAAGAGATTCAAGCGCAACTTGGTGAAGAGTGGTCAGACTTCAACTCTGATACTTATGTTGTACAATACCCCGCACCCCATAAAAAAGGTTTGTGGGTTAGTTTGCGACGCGACGGGCAGATTCCAACTATGATCCAACTGCATGAACTTGCTAAACTCAACATTGTTGAGATGAGGGCGATTCGGCCTCCTGCCTAGTTAGGTGGGAAGCAAGCATCGAAGAGAAGGTATGTGATTTCTAATTTATTCATTTATGTATTAACACTGTATTAATTTCTGGTCAGTAATCTCATTCTGTGTCAGGAAGAGAAGATATAACCCCTAAGCTGATGGTTCATGCTTGGCCACTGTTCGTTCTGAAGTTGAGGATTGATCAGATCCACTGCGTGTTCTGGAGTTGAGGATTGATTTTATTCACTCTTTTTTAAGGAACTTTATTTGTTGTTGTAATTGTATAAACCCCTCTTATGATTGTTTCTATTTGTTTGAAACTACGTCAATAAATTGTTTGATGTTGTTTTCTCAATTTGATCTAATGGAAACGTTAAGAATGGGTGATTAAAGTCAAATTTTGTCTAGTGAAACGTTAGAAATGCATGATTAGAATAATACTTTGTCCAGTGAAATGTTAAAAATGCGTGATTAAAGGCAGACTTTATCCAGTGAAACGTTAAAAATGCATGATTAAAAGAAGACTTTGTCCAGTGAAACGTTAAAAATGCGTAATTAAAAGAATTCTTTGTCCAGTGAAACGTTAAAAATGCGTGATTAAAGGCAGACTTTGTCCAGTGAAACGTTAAGAATGCGTGATTGAAAGAATAGTTTGTCCAGTAAAACGTTAAGAATTCGTGATTAAAGGTAGATTTTGTCCAGTGAAACGTTAAGAATACGTGATTGAAAGAATACTTTGTCCAGTGAAACGTTAAGAATGCATGATTAAAGGTAGACTTTGTCCAGTTAAATGTTAAAATGCGTAATTAAAAGACAGACTTTGTTCAGTGAAACGTTAAAAATTCGTGATTAAAGGCAGACTTTGTCCGGTGAAACGTTAAGAATGCTTAATTAAAAGAATACTTTGTCCAGTGACGTTAGAAATGCGTGATTAAAAGAAAAGTTTGTCCAGTGAAACGTTAAAAATGCGTGATTAAAGTCAGACTTTGTTCAGTGAAACGTTAAATGTGTGATTAAAGGCAGACTTTGTCCAGTGAAACGTTAAGAATGTGTGATTAAAAGAAGACTTTGTCCAGTAAAACGTTAAAAATTCGTTAAGGGCAGAGTTTGTTGTGGTCATGATTAAATAAATCTTGATTCTCTTTATTGTAATGTTGTATTCATGATTCAATAAATCTTGATTCTCTTTATTGTAATATTTAATCTTGATTCTCTTTATTGTAATGTTGTGGTCATGATTCAATCGAAAACTTGAATATCATTATTGTAATGTTGTGGGCAAGATTCAATAAATCTTATCATTACGCCTGTTTAATGTCTTAACATTACAAAGTCTTCCTTTAATTACACATTTCTAACGTTCCACTGGACAAAGTTTTCATTTAATTACGCATTTCTATCGTTTCACTGAACGTTTCACTGGACAAAGTCTTCTTTTAATCACTCATTTTTAACGTTTCACTGAACAACAAAGTCTGACTTTAATCACGCATTTTTAACGTTTCACTGGACAAAATCTTCTTTTAATCACGCATTTTTAATATTTCACTGGACAAAGTCTGCCTTTAATCACGCATTTTTAACATTTCACTGGACAAAGTCTTCTTTTAATTACGCATTTCTAACGTTTCACTGGACAAAATATTATCATAAAACGATATGGTAGGACCGACTCTTATTACCACCATTACTCGACAAACTGCAGAATTAGTTTTAGATGACCACACCAATACTCAACAATCTGCATTTTTGGTTCTATATATTTCATCAGTTTATCAGTTTCTCTGTTTTCATATATAACTGTCATATAGTTCATCAGTTTATCAATTTCTCTATTTTCATATATAACTGTCACATAGTTCATCAGTTTATCAAACTAACTTTTATTGTTCCAACTAAAACAAACTTCCCTGCAGGATATACTATAATCAACCAACAATAAACAACCAACAATAAACATTTCATTACAGAACCAATAATATACACTACAATCAACTAACAGAAACATTTAAACTACTATAAACAATCCACAAACAACAAATTTTAGAGAACCGCTGTCTATATCATGGGGGAGGAAACTGATTAACCTCATCCGGATCATCCTGTGGGATGTTGGAATTAACACTCTCCTCAGAGTGTTTATATCCGGGGTAATTCGCGCTGTCCAAGGACTCGTGGTTCGAGTCCCTACCATCAATGTGGTACGCGTGGAGGTGCTCCTCTTCGCCATCCAAAAGCTGTGCCTGCCGCACTTTGAAGATAAACCTAAGGTCGTCATAATAAGGGCATCCACGCGCCCTGACATCAGAATCCCAGTGAATGACCTATGCAGAATTGTACATTAAATAATGAACAAATTAAAAAAAAAAAAAGGATTTCAGTATGAATTAGACTTACAGCATGGCTATTCCGTTGAAAGTACAACGGGGTCTCAATTTGACCACGAAAACCCTGTCGTTTAACTCCAGGACACTCTAAGAATCTACGGAAGTTGTAAAATACTATCGGCAGCCGTTTCACCGCTTCTATAACATCCCGGGGCCAGTAATCTCTTTGGAATCGCCCTGATAAATCACACGACACTTGATACAGGGCTCTCTCGAAGCTTTCTAGCCAATCGATTTGGCTATCTGCGACATATAATCGAAGACGTTCAACCATGTAGGCTTCGGCCTCACCATTAATGGGTGTTGGAGGGTGATTTATGACTTTGTTTATCAAAGATTCGAGATCTGGGAGAGAAAGAGAAGGAGGACTTTTGGAGGTGATGAAATTGGGGTGAAATTGGGCAGAATTTCAACGTATAGGGCAAGATATTAATAAAGGTGATTGGGCTGGGAAACCTACCGTCGCATCCCTTCATCTTCACCTCTGCAATTTTGGGCAGTCAAACTATGGAAAAGAGTGCAGACAACTTTTTATTTATTTCAGGCGTCCCATCGTGAATGCATCACAATCTATTAAGTTTGTCGTGTAAATATTCATTTTATTAGTTATTGAAAGGTTTGTTTGTCTAGTTAAAGAAAAATAAATCGTGAAATTATAAAATAGCGTTTAAAACGTCGCCATACAGTTTTTGCAGGTACAACAATTTAGCCGGAATAAAAATCGCAATTGTTAATTTTTCCCTTTTCTCACAGGAAATGGGTTTCAGAAACGAGTCGCGGTCGGAAACGAGTCGCCGGAGCGGAAATGAGTTTCGGGAAAAAGTCACCGGAGCAGATTCAGGGCCGACGCATTTACTGTCAAGAAGAAAACATCAGAGGCGGGAAGAAGAGAATGAATATCTGTGTCCTTTTTCATTTTATTAAGGGCATTATGGTACTTTTACAAGATTTGGGGGAGTTTACAAAAAATAGAAAGAATAATAGGGATGTAATATAACTATTTTTTGAGTTGGGGATTTAGGATAAATGTTTTGCTTTATTAGGAATTGTTCAATAATTTACTGTTTTTTTTAATATAATCGTTCCATGCCGAGAAAATATAAAAAATAAATTATGAATTTTGAGACTATATTCACGTTGAACGGACGCGCGACTGCGCGAGTTCATTAAAATATTGTATTAAACATGCATGATGTGCATTTTATTAGTCTATTTTTGTAATAGCAATTGTATTATTCCAAGAAAATATTAATTTAAGATGCTACGAGTTCTTAACATCAATGTTTTCAAAATCGGACCGGAGGTCGAATCGGTGGCTCTACTGGTAGGGGTGGCAAATGGGTGGGTTGGGCTGGGTTTGGGTTGGGTTCATATGGGTTGGGTCTAAATGGTTTGGGTCAAAAATTGGTTCTATACTAATGGGTTCTTAATGGGTTGGGTTCTTAATGGGTTTTTGATGGGTTGTGGTGGGTTTTAATGGTTTGCTAGTGGGTTCAATAATGGGTTATTAATGAGTTCCAACTCAATTCAAGTACTTAAATGTCCAATATACCCTTCACTAATATATTTAACTTATTTTGGATTTATTTGACCCAATTAATATATTTTCAACCCATTTGGTCTATTTTGAGTCCGTTTTTTCGTTTTTCGACATGTTCGTTTTATTTTAGACTCGTTTAACCCATTTTTGGTCTGTTTCACCCGTTTTTCGACATGTTCGACCTATTTTGGACTCGTTTGACCCGTTTTGGACCCATTTCACCTAATTTTCAATCTGTTCGACCTATTTCTGACTCGTTCGACTCGTTTTGGGCCTTTTTCACCCGTTTTTCGACCTATTCGACCTTTTTAGTAATCATTTGATCCGTTTTGGACCCATTTCACCCAATTTTCAACCTGTTCGACCTATTTTGGACTCGTTTGACCCATTTTGGACCCATTTCACCCAATTTCAACCTGTTCGACCTATTTTTGACTCGTTCAACTCGTTTTGGGCCCCTTTCACCCGTTTTTCGACCTATTCGACCTATTTTGGAATCATTTGACCCATTTCGGGATCGTTTCACTCGTTTTTCGACTTGTTTGTCTTATTTAAGACTCGTTTGACCCATTTTTTGCCATTTCAACCCGTATTTCGACCTATTTGACCTATTTTGGACTAATTTGACCCGTTTTTAACCTATTTCGCCCGTTTTTTGATATGTCCATTCTATTTTTGACTCGTTTGGCCCATTTTGGGCTATTTTAACCCTTTTTTGAACCTGTTAAATCTATTTAGGTTCGTTTTGAACCGTTTGAAGCCCATCTCACCCGTTTTTCAACCTGTTAGACCTATTTTCGATTTGTTTTACTTGTTTTAGGCCCGTTTTTGACCTCTTGACCTATTTTGGACTCTCTTTTAACTTGTTTTTTGACCTATTTGTCCTATTTTGGAATCGTTCGACTCGTTTTGGGCCCTTTTCACCCGTTTTGGATCTACTTTACCCATTTTGGATCCATTTTATCCATTTAGATCCATTTTACCCATTTGTATCCATTTTACTCATTTTGCGTCCATTTTACCCATTTGGATTCATTTTATCCACTTGGATCAATTTTACCCATTTGGATCCATTTTATCCAAATTTTACCAATTTGGAACCATTTTACCCATTTCGATTCAATTTTACCAATTTGTATTTATTTTACCCATTTGTATCAATTTTACCCATTTTGAATCCATTTTACCCACTTGGATCAATTTTACCCATTTCGATCCATTTTGGATCCATTTTACCCACTTGGATCCATTTAACCTATATTTTATCCATTTGAATCCATTTAACCCACATTTTACCAATTTGGATCCATTTTACCAACTTGGATCCATTTTACCCATTTTGGATCCATTTTATCCACTTGATTCCATTTTACCCATATTTTACCCAGTTGGATCCATTTAACCCACATTTTACCCATTTGGATCCATTTAGCTCAGTTGGATCTATTTTATCCATTTGGATCCATTTTACCCATTTGGATCTATTTTACCCATTTGGATCCATTTTACCCATTTGGATCCATTTAACCCACATTTTACCCATTTGGATCCATTTTACCCATTTGGATCCATTTAACCCATTTTTGATCTATTTTACCCAGTTGGATCCATTTTACCCATTTGGATCTATTTTATCCATTTTGGATCTATTTTACCCATTTGGATCCATTTTACCCACTTGGATCCATTTTACCCACATTTTACCCATTTGGATCATTTAACCCATTTTGGATCTATTTTACCCAGTTGGATCCATTTTATCCACTTTGGATCTATTTTACCCACTTGGATCAATTTTACCCATTTGGATCAATTTTACCAATTTTGGATCTATTTTACCCATTTGGATCCATTTTACCCATTTTGGATCCATTTTACCCACTTTGATCCATTTTACCCATTTTGGATCCATTTTATCCACATTTTACCCAGTTGGATCCATTTAACCCACATTTTACCCATTTGGATCCATTTTACCCATTTGGATCCATTTAGCCCAGTTGGATACATTTTACCCATTTGGATCCATTTTATCCATTTGGATCCATTTTACTTATTTTGGATCTATTTGACCCATTTTAGATCATATTCACCAAATTTGGATATATATGATACGTTAGAGTAAACATGCTAAAAATAGGTTGAAACAAGTCCAAATTGGTTGAACAATTCAAAAAATTGATCAAATGGGTCTAAAATAATCAAACACATAAAAAATCGATGAAATAGGTCTAAAATGGGTCAAACGAGTCCAAAATAGATCGAATAGGTTGAAAAACGAGTGAAAGAGGTCCAAAACTGATCAAATGAGTCCAAAATTGGTCGAATAGGGCGAAAAACCGATAAAAATGGTCTGAAATGGGTCAAACGAGTCCAAAATAGGTTGAACAAGTCGAAAAACGGGTGAAACAGGCTCAAAATAAATCAAACATATTGAAAAATAGGTGAAGCAAGCCCAAAATGGGTTGAATAAGTCAAAAAACGGATCAAATGGGTCTAAAATAATTCAAACACACAAAAAAATGGGTGAAATAGGTCTAAAATGGGCCAAACGAGTCCAAAATAGATCGAATAGGTTGAAAAACGAGTGAAAGAGGTCCAAACTGATCAAACGAGTCCAAAATTGGTCGAATAGGGCGAAAAACCGGTAAAAATGGTCTGAAATGGGTCAAACGAGTCCAAAATAGGTTGAACAAGTTGAAAAACAGGTGAAACGAGCTCAAAATGGGCCAAATAAGTCCAAAACAGGTCTAATAGGTCGATAAATGGATGAAACGGGTCCAAAATTGGTCAAACGAGTCCAAAATTGGTCGAATAAGTCGAAAAACGGGTTAAAATGGTCAAAAACGGGTCAAACGAGTCCAAAATAGATTGAACGGGTTGAAAAATGGGTGAAATTGATCCAAAATGGGTCAAACGAGTCTAAAATAAATAGAGCAGGTTGAAAATTTGGCAAACGAGTTAAAAATCGTGTTCGTGTGTGAAAATACGTGTAAAATTATGTTAGTGTGTAAATGTGTGTAAAAAATATGTTATTGTGTGAAAATATGTGTAAAATTGTGTTAGTGTGTGTAAATATGTGTTAGTATGTGTAAAAAATGTGTAATTATGTTTAAAAAGTTTATGAATAAAAATATAATATTTAATTTATGGGGAGGGTAAAATAGTAATAAAACATTAAAATTGGATAATTAATCTTAAATCATTAAAGACCCAACTCAAACTCAATATCAACCCACCATAACCCATGAAGAACCAATTACTTTCCTAACCCATCATTGACCCAACCCAAACCAACCCAATTTAAATTTCATCAAAACCAACCCAACCCAACCCACCTATAATGGGTTGGACCCATTGGGTTCAACCCATTTTGCCACCCCTATCTACTGGTTACTGATTCAACCGGTTCGATCGGTTTGACCGTTGGTTCAACCGGTATGACGTCATAAATAAATAATAATAATTTTATATATATATATAATATTATAAAAATTAAAATATCCCATATTTAAATTTCAAAACAAAATTAGTTTCTTACAAAAAATAAATAAATAATTGCCAAGCTTTTTTTGATTTAAAAGTCATATGGCCCAATATAAAGGATAAAGAATTCTGAGCCCAATTAGAGAAATTTTATAACCTAGTTTCACGCATTTCAACTTATCCGCCGTCTCTGTCTTTACAGTAAGCCTCTCTCCCTTCTTTCAAGCTTTCACACTAGTCCTACTTCTCCCTCTCTCCGCCGGCCTGCCGTGAGTTTGGATTTCTTCCTATATTCCTTTTTACGCACACAAGTAAGTCACTATTTATATTATTTCCACCTATTTTCCGAGGAGAGGAAAAATAAGAAATCCAAAACACTAAATTGAAGATTTTGGAATTCGGAAGAGTTGCTGAGTCTTGACTCTACAGTCTACCTCTGCTAGCAATTGAAGGAGTCGCCAACAAATAGAAAAGAAAAAAAAAAAAAAAAAGAGTTTAATATCAGGAACCGGCGGTCCGATCCGGTTTCCAGGACCAAAACCGTCGGTTAACCGGCCGGTTTTTTCGGTCCTGGACTGGTCCGATCTTCACCGGTTATGGGGGCTTATCCGGACCGGACAAGGCACCGGTCACCGGTTGAACCGGTCGAACCGGCCGGTCCGGTCCGGTTTTCAAAACACTGCTTAACATGATATAAAATAATTAAAAAAGTACAAAATAATCGCAAAAGTCCACCTTTATTTAATTTAATTTAAAAAAAGAAAAAATCAAAATTTGTTTAAAATCAAGCAATAATCTTTTAAAATTTGTTCCATAAAAACCGGATCAATGTGAAGCGACGCCGTATCGGACTGGACTTAGTTTTCCCCTCCACAAAATACAACTCAGGGGAAACAGAATATCTCAAAGTCGCTGTAAAAAATGTGACTTCAAAAACAAAAAGCAAAAAAAGAAAAAAAAAAAAAAGAAAGCACAATCCCAATCAAATTCTACAAACCCTAACCCTAATTAATTGAAGATTGCTTTCACACGGAGAGATGTATATATTTACGTAATCCCCTACCGCTTTTCTCCATCCATATCTCCAACCGCCCCAGTTGTTACCCAATTCCATCCCCCATTGCCCAGAAGCCTCTTCTTTCCGCCGTTCCTCTCTAGATTTTGCCTTTCTTCTTTTAGCCTTTTGTTGTTATTTGATTCTTGATTTTAGGTGCAATAATCCGAGGAATAATTCTTGAATTTTCATTTGTGAATGGTGGAAATCTCGAGCGGTGAGTTAGTTATCATCCCCTCTTCTCCGAGAAGGGGGATCTCGGCTGCGACGCCGTTCTGCTTCGGATCCTGCATGGAAGGCTGGTACTACCGCTGCCTCGGCCTCGACCCCTGAACAGAATCATTGGTTTTCACGTTTGCTGCTGTTTTTGCTGAGAATCGTTTCCTTTATATCGTTGATTCAATTCTTTGATTGCTTCTCTCTCTCTCTATCCTTTGAATCTCTCCTGTTTTCCACAACTCTCGTGAAAAAAGAAAATCTTTTTAAAAGAATAAATCGAAGAGAAACAGAAAAAAAAAAAAAAATGTTGCTTTACAAGCAGAAGAAGAATCAAGCCCTGAAAGGGAACCGGTTCCTGATTAGCGTTACGGTGCTTGGGAGTGCGGGACCGATTCGATTCGTTGTCAATGAGGAGGAACTTGTTGCTGCTGTGATCGATACTGCACTCAAATCGTATGCGCGTGAGGGCAGGCTCCCTATTCTTGGATCTGATCTTAACGATTTCATGCTCTATTGCCCAATTGCTGGAACTGAAGGTAATCTATCTTTCTCTTTTTCCTGAAATTTAGATGTTGAATTTGAAATGGCGGTGTTAGTAATTCTTGTTTGATGAAATTCTAACAATTTCTTGCTATTGTTTGTTAGTTAGTTTTCTGCTAAAAAATGGATTCTTGTTACTTGTTGGTTATGATTAATTCCAGTGAATTGGACTTAATTCTTGTTGTTATTGGCTTGTATTTGTCCACCTTATGTCATCTTGTTTGTTTGTATGTATAACCCTCTGTTTCTTCAATGTTTGGGATGTTTTAATGTTTATCTGAAATAGTTAGGTAATTCACTTTCCTCGGCAATTGGATTCTTAATTTAGTATTTTGTTCTTTTCTTGTAGCTTTGAGTCCATGGGAGACAATTGGGTCGGTCGGTGTTCGTAACTTCATGCTGTGCAAGAAGCCTCAAACTGAGAAACCCATTGAGAGTGAAAAGTCTCCAACTGCAATGACCCGAAAGGGTTCTGGAAGCTGGAGATCTTGGTTCAACAAATCTCTCCACCCTAAGATATCTTCCCACTGAATAAATGTGGTTCTGCCTGCCTACCTATCGGAGGGCTTTCATCGTTGTTCAAGACTTTTCTTGTTGCTTTTCTGATGATGTTCCAGAAAACTTATTAATCGGCAGTTTTCTTCCTGGTTATCAGCATTTCAAGTACTTTTTCCCCCGAATAATTTAAACCATAAACCTTTGTGGTTTCTTCAGGTTGAATAAGATTCAAAACTTTCTTGATATTGATTCGTATTGTTTTCGCGATGTTTCTCTGTACTTGAGGTACTTCTTGGTTATGGAAATGCTTTGTTTTTCATGTGTGTGGAATGGCATATTCTGAGATTTGTTCCCTTTACATAATATTCTCTTGAGGTATTCCACATATCCTAACTAAATACATGTTATACGTGGAACTGACGTCTTCAAATTCACAAACATACATATTCAGATATAATGTAAATAAATAAGACAAAGTTCCCCTAAAATTTCAAACTTCAGGGGATATTTCTGTAATTATGCCAAACCTGGGTTTGTTAATGAAAATGTCCCTTTTAATGAAACTTCAGTGTTCTAGTTGAGATTAAATAATTAGATATCCGTCAGAGTATTTCTCTGCCGCACATTGATAGGCGGTACTGATTGATAAAAAGAATAATTTAATGGGTGCAATTGTCAATTAGGCAAAAATTTGGGCAAGATATTGTCGTACTAATCCATGATTATATATTAGAAAATTTCCTGTGGGCACAATTGTCAAAGTATTCCTAAGATTGGTAATAAAATGACCGCTTGAGAAACTGCAATTTGTCGCTAAAAGTAGGTGTTAGGTTTGGAAGAAAGACTACAAAATTGTTTGGTTATGGAAGGTCTAAATGTTGAACACACTCGTAATTATTCCGAGTGAGATCCAGTATCTCTCTCTCTCCCTCGTGATAATTGTCATATGCATTCATTCATTATTAACCTAATGTAGTGGTCGAATCTTGACTCTGTATACGGACCAGATTGTTCCATGCATCTTTTTTTAAGTTCGCGATTGAGCTAGGAAACTAATCGAACAACTATTCTATCCTTTGAGCACAAGTAGTCACCGATAAAATTAGTTATTGTAGTTAACGGTGGATGTTCTGACTTAAACAATATATAGTTTTTATACCTTGCTCTTTCCAATTAAAAACTTAAAGCTATCTTTTTACTCCGGTGATGATGAAATTGGGCGTACTTGAGGGGAGGTTGATGTAATATTGCTTCCAAATTTAATGATTGCATGTGAAAGCTGAAGCCCTGCGGCAGGAGTAACATGTTTGAAGCACATGGGAGGATATTGAATGTCCTCTGCCAAACAGATACTAATCTAATGCTTTGTACCTGCATGCATGCGATCTATCAAAACGAGTTGATTGTTCATCAATAGCCATAATCTGTCATCATCGGATTCTTCACGCCTCTTCCTTTTCCTTTCTTGTGTTGTATAAGGGGATGTTTGGCATCTAGGATTAATTCTTGATTTGGTTGACCAACATTTATTTGGTGTGGCACATGCCTTCATTTTCTTCCACACGTTACAAGTTAGCCATTCTCTTGTGTTTCGATTTCTAAGTGAAAGTGAAGATACATCCTAAGATTAATTATGAGGTGATCTAATTCATTAGCTAACTTTGAGGACTGGGGTAGTAAAATATCTACAGTTGAGAAATATTCCTAAAACATGCAAAATGTCAAGAGCAATGGTTTTAAGTCGTTTTTAAATTGCTTTAAAGGAATAATTGCAATTATCTTCTTGAGATTTAACTCAATTACAAAAGAATCCTTATAGTTGAGAAGTTACCAGAAACACCAAGAGATTTCTCGAAGAGTTACGAAGAGAAGTTACTAGAAACACCAAGAGATTTCTCGAAGAGTTACGAAGAATACACGGTTCAAGCTTTTTTTTTCCTCATAATTTCTTAATTATAAAGATTTGTTTGGTATTCAGATTTCTTATGTGTGTATAGATTTGAGGAGACTCTTCAATTAAGAGTCTGAGGCCACATAACCACAAATTTATTAAAGAGATAATTGTTAGGAAAATCATGTGAAATATCCAATATATAAGATAAATTTTATATTTTAAAAATTAGTCTATAGAACCCTATATTTTATAAAAAACAAGCATAAAAAATCCTCACACGTTTGCCCTTTTTTATGAAAATAAAAGCAAAAACTAGATAAAAAATATTCATAAATAAAATTTTTTAAAAACGTATAATATAATATAAAAAAAAATATTAAAAATGATGTATAAAAGAAATAAATAAAGAATATAAATATCAAAAAAATTCTTATTGGGAAAGAAGCAAAAGATATAAATTAAAAGTCGGTAGAAAAAAATATATCAAACAAATATTAATGAATAAAAAATTACATATTAAAATAAATTATTTTATTACGTATTTGAGAATTTATAAATATTGGGACGAAAACTGAAATTGTAAAAATTAAAAAGCTATACATAAATACAAAATCAATATTTTTTAAAAAAGAAATTCATACTAATCGAGCATATAATGTAATTTTCGACCATAAGGGTTTTTTGTACAAAATTTTCTATAAATTCTTTTATAAGAGAAATTTTACGCCAATTTGAAGTAATATGGGGATTGGGGAAGTTGGGTGCACATATCTCTTTATTAAACGTACAATTTAATCATAATTGCTAAATTAAGATACAACTGGGAGCACCCTTTGACATTTGGCCAAATATAAAGGGTTATGTTGCACAAATATTTTTAAAAAAATATTATTTTATTATATTGTATCGTGTTGTATATTATGTCTAATATTTTTCATATAAAAAATAAAAAAAAATAATTATTATCATATTCATATTGTATCGTATCTGTATCATTGTGTAAATATCCATATATCATAGATAAAGGGGGCACAAATTCATAATAGACAGACCCAAGTGCAAAGTTGAAACTTGAAAGGACACACAGCTTTCCTTTTCCGGTTTTCCCCATCAAGAATAGTTGGACACACCTTTATGGCTTTATCCTCCTCATTTCAAGCTGAATTCCACAAACCCAACAAAATACGAATGGGTCGGGCCGGCCCAACCCGTCTTCACCCATCAATGGGAACAATCTAGTTTAACAATAAAGAAAACTCAAATTTATATTAACTAGTTGAACCTGATTGAATCACCGCGCCAATAGTTTTTAATCCTCGACCCGACCCGGATACAAATAATATTCGCTGATTTGGGTCAGGGTCAGGGTCAGGGTCATGTTTGAAATTATTTCGATTTGTGCCAAAAGAATCTCCGTTATTGTCAACGGATGCCATTTTCTGTTTCAGCTTTTGTATACACAGCCGTATTCTCTGGTTGAAGAGAAGGAGGAAAAGGAAACTAAGCAAAAATGTCTTGAAAATGGATGCGTTAGGTCTTCTGAGGATTCGAGTTCGCCGAGGTATCAACCTCGCCGTGCGCGATACGAGGACCAGCGATCCTTACGTTGTTGTCGAGTGCGCCTCTCAGGTTTCTCCCTCTCACTTTCTTCAGTTCCTTTCTTCCTTGTCGATTTTGTTGATTATATCTGTATGGTTCAGACATGCTATTTTGTTGATTTTTGATTCGAACGTTTGATTGTGTCTGAATCGGCTGACTCTGAGACTTGATTTCAACCAAATTGGGGGCTTTTAATGTTCTGCTTAATTACTATCATCTGATTGAAACACCAAACTTAAGAGAAGAATTAATAAAACTTTGACATATAATTTCTGCAGAGGGTGAAGACCAGAGTCGAGAAAAACAACTGCAATCCTGTTTGGGACGAGCAGTTGACTATTTATATCAAAGATCTCAATGTTCCCATCATCCTCGTAAGTCCCGAAAATCCAATAATTCCTAAATTTCCTTTTCACATCATTTAATGCTAATCCCTTTTCCAATCTTAATCGGTCATATGTTTCTTGGTATCAGTCTGTTTACGACAAAGACACGCTCACGGTGGATGACCGCATGGGAACTGCCGTAATAGACATTAAACCCTACATAGAATGTCTGAAGATGGGATTGGAGGATCTCCCAGATGGGACCAAGGTTGCCAGAATTCAGCCGAGCAATGATAATTGCTTGGCTGATGAGAGCTGCGTTGTTTGGAACAAAGGGAAAATGACACAAGACATGCTTCTTAGGTTGAGCGATGTCGAATGTGGTGAAGTGGATGTCCAAATCCAGTGGCTTGATCTACCTGGTAACATAGGTCTTTGAGGTTTGAGGATAAATCAATTATGTTGTTTATTATGAATAAGAAGATGAGATCAGTCGTATAGAAACATCTTAATCCGACCTTTGCGTGTATGCTATATAGATGTGATCAGCCGTTGGATCATACAGATAAACTAGTGATTATATTGGTTATGCTGTGAGCCGTTGGATCATTTTGCGATTACTATTTGTTTCGGGCTTCTTATTTCGTAGATATTGCATATGTTAGTGAGTTTAACAGGAAATGTAATGTTTTGTTGCTGAACATTCATCCGAGCTGCTGAAATTCTTATAGTTGTTTTCCGTTGTTACTTTTGAATGAAAAATTCGAGTTCAGATCCATATAGTTCATGACAAACTTCCAAATAAATTTATTTGGATTATATATAAGTAACTAAGAAAAAATTTCAAGTCACATATCCTTAGATTCCTTCCGATCAATTAAGGGCCATCCCCCTTTTTTCTTTAAATAAAATATTATGGATCATTAAGGACCAGAACTTTTTTATAATAATCGCAGATTCGTTGCTATCAATTAAGGACCATTTCAAATATCTTTAGTAAAGGATTGTATTCCCTCTCAATGGCTTGTAGATTTCAGGATTATTTTATTTGTCAGGGAAGTACTTCATGTCCTTCTATGTAAGTTGACTTTTCTTTTTTAATAATTACTTTTTCGGACCAAAATACTTTGTCTGTGATTTTATTATTTTATATAGGGAAAATTACATCTACATCCCTCGTGGTTTGGGGTAATTACAAATAAGGACCTATTGTTTCGTTTTTTACAAATACACCCCTAACATTTGTATTCCGTCTGTGATCCTTCTAATTCCGTTAGGGTTCCGTTAAATATTCCGAATATACCCCCAAAGACTGTCATATTATATTGTTAAATCTCAGGGTTCATTTTGTAAGAAATATATACCTGAGGGACTAAATTGTAAGAATGTCCAAAAATTTCAAACTAGCCGTTTATAGTCGTTGGGATTGGACTACTATATATATTTAGTCAGGGTTTTAGCTTTTTAAAGCCAATTTTACATGGCTACTTCAAGAAATTCATCCCATACATATTATCAATGTTTGAAATATAGAAAAAAAAGATGTAGAGGACTTGTGGTTCATGCACAACAATTAAAGTGGTGGAGAAAAACAATTTAAATAAGAGGAGGCTATTTTATTGTTGTGATTTGCATGTCTTCTCACACCGGTGCACACCAATTGAAGAAGACAGGGTTTGAAGCTCTATACTCTAATGAAGAACAAGAAGCAAGTGGTGTTAATTTCAAGTCAATACAAGACGGAGACCAAGAACAAGCAAAAAATAGCATATTTGTTATGAGACTTAGATAAAACCAATAAGTAGGCCTAACCGTTTATAACACGCTTAATATATTTCAATCATTCACACCCTCGCTAATTATTGATATATCACACGCAAATAAAGATTTTTTTTTTTAAATTATAACATCATTTTAATTACTTAGTTGTGGGGCACATACGCAAAATCCACAATGTTATACTTATTTTTCGATTCAGGTCGATCAAAATCTTTTTAGTTTCTGAATTGATCTTTTTTCTACGTTCACATATTAACAAAGGACGATCCTTCTCTTCTTATCCTAAGACTAGTAATTAAAAACTATAAATAAGCATGAAAAGAAAATTCTTTTGTTTTTCTTTAAAGGATTCAAGTATCTTAAAAGGTTAAAGAGTACAATTAACACTACTTGCCTTTTATTCTTCATCAGAGTGTGGACCTTCAAACCTATCTTCTTCAATTGGTGTGCACCAGTGTGAGAAGCCATGCAAATCACAACAATAAAATAGTTTCCCTTTGTTTAAATTGTTTTTCTCCACGACTGTGCATGAACCACAACTAATTACTCTACATCTTTCTTTTCTATATTTCAAATATTGATAATATGTATGAGATGAACTTCGTGATTAGCCAAGTAAAATTGGCTTCAAAAGGCTAAAACCCTGACCAATTATATATAAAAGTCCAATCCCAATGGCTAGTTTGAAATTTTTGAACATTCTTACAATTTAGTCCCTCAGGTATATAATTTTTTACAAAATGAGCCATAAGGTTTAACAATATAACATGACAGTCCTTGGGGGTATATTTGGAATATTTAACGGAACCCTAACGGAATTACAAGGATCACAGACGGAATACAAATGTTAGGGGTGTATTTGTAAAAAATAAAACAATAGGTCCTTATTTGTAATTACCCCAAACCACGAGGGATGTAGATGTAATTTTCCCTTTTATATATGAATCGGGTCTACGATTAGTTGGTTTCAAATGCTAAACCGAAAACAGGTCTTTATGACAGGTTGGTGCATGTCGATATGAATGATTCGAATTTGAGTTGGGTCGAGTCAAGTTGAAAAGAATGGATCACATTAAAGAAATTAGGGGAAAGTTGTATATATCATCTCTGAAGCGTAGGATTAATTATCAATAATATGTATGATAATAGTTAATAACTTAAGTCCTAGCCTTTCATTTAGGGTGCAAAAACATTCCAAATAGAAATTACAATTCTATCTTAACCCCTCTAGTCTAGGGATATTTTTGCATAAGAAACAAAATATGAGAATTTCTATTAACGTGGCCCGATCTTACTTCGCCACGCAACACGCTTCCAACAAATTGATGTTCCTTATTTCGACCTGCAAATCGAAGCGGACGGCCTCCCGACCCAAGGCCATGTAGAAGGAGTCTGCTTAGTGATCTCTCCTGGTTGATGCTACGAGTCTCGACTCTGGACCCCCGTTGGGAGGTCGAGGTCGAACACTGAAGGCCATTAGATCCAACGGCCTTTCTCCTGACACACGGTATAGATGTGGTGGATACTCAACCGCCGCCAACATTAAATGCGTTGGAATAGTACCTAGGACGGATTAAATTTGCGTCGGGCTCCGTGCACCACCACCATCCAACCGTTAGGGTGTAAATAATTCCTCATTAACATCGTTAAGTAAGCATATTTAATACGCCTCTTCAGCTCAAATCTCTCTACATACTTGAGACACTGACTTGAGTGTCGGAGTGCAGATCCTAGGTCTACCCCCACCTTGTCTTTCAACTTACGCTTGTTTCCTTCTCACAACTCAACTTGTAGGTTGAGGATCTTCCCATAATACAAATTTTAAGTGATCGACCAGATCCACTCGAGGCAAGATAATTGAATTTTAGGCAATATCACCTATTATAATTGATGATATCAGAGGGATTGATTTGTAATTACCACTAAATTCCGGAATATAATACATGTAATTTGCCCTGACTAGGCCTGTCATTGGATGGGGAATATCCAACCCAAACCCTAAATTTTAATTCCCCAAATCCAATTCAAGTCCATATATTTAGTTTTTATCCAAATCCAAACCCAAATCCAAAACATAATTAAGTGTGGATTTGGATTGGATTTTTGTCCATGGATATCCAAACCTGAATATGTATATACTACTATTTAATTAAATAAAAAGTTAAATTCTTTTAATTTGATGCTCCATCTTATTATTTTAAATTATATATAATTATAATTAAAATTTATTATCAAATGTATTATGAATTATATAAAAAATAAAAATAAAAAATTTTCAAATTTATATCAAGTGATATTATCGACAAAACTGTAGAAATTTTTTATCAGGTTTTTACATCTATTTGTAACTATCCAATATTAAAAATTAAAATAATATGTAGGGTAAAAAAAAAATATTAATTACATCAGTTTAAAAATGAATAAAGTTATTAGCACTCTATTATATGAGTTTCAAATAAAAATGGATATATACATCGAATTTTAATAATGGAGAGCAAACAAAAATTTGAGTCCCCATTTGGGGATTTTTCGGGAATTTCCCGTCAATTAAATATCCAGTTTCGGTTGAACTTTCCGTACGAAACAATTTCAAAATTTTGAGTTGTATATAATTGAGCCATCAAAATACATTTTAAAATGAAGTTCAAAGTTTTGTTTCTCATGATATCAGGTTTTCTATTATTAATTTTTAATCAAATATTAAGCAAGTTGGAGAACTAAACAAGTTGATAATCTGACCTATGTAAAATAGAAGAAAAGAAAATCTCAAATCAAGTTGGATGTTTTCCATGCCAAGCACTTCTTTTTATATATGGAATTAAAAGCGAACACCCAATATAAGTTTTCCGATTAAGAAAATTAATATTGTAATTCTGCTAAATTAGTATTGTCAAGGAATAAATGTTTTACATTAGTTACATAATTAAAAGAAATTTAGGAAAAATAATCAATCAAATAGCAAGTATAATACACTTACTAATATTACAAGGTTTATTATAAGATTTAGATAAAATTATAATGCTTTGATAAAGTTTACCTTAGAAAAAACTCTATTGTTTTTTTTTTTTTTTTTTTCATTTTGTTGTGAGTTTGAAGTTTGTAGATTGATTAGATGCATAAATAACACATATTAAAGTAGTATTATTTATTTTGCAAATTATTATTATTATTATTTATAAAAGAAAGCATAAATATGTGAAAATCTTTGTGCTGCTTGAAAACTGTGATAGTAAGGTTTGTATAAAAAAAAAAGGAAAACAAATCAAACATTACCTTGTGTTTTAGATGGGTTGGGGCATTGGGCCTTTAATATTCAAGGGGGTCTCATGAGCTTTGGGTAGGTTTGAAAATCCACCCATAAATATTGGATTTTGTTTGGGTGAACATCCATTGGGTGTAGAGGCTTTGGATTTGGATTGGATTTGAATATAAAATATTTGGATATTATTTGGATTTGGGTTTGGATCGGATAATATCCACCCAATGTCAGGCCTAGCCCTGACTATAGAGATTTCAATTTCGTAGAAACTTATATCTTAATTCAGCACGTACGAAAGCATATACCATTTCCCCATTGAAAGGGAAGTAGATTGAATAAATATGAGAGGCAATATTTCTGCAAACAATGCCAACGTGGGATGTATTTCAGATAAAAACAATGCAAAAATCTGGATTCAATTTTTGGAAGCTTGTCCCAGATATTTAATTTGTTTTTCCAGAATTGATTTGCAAGTGTAGGGTTCTCCTTCGCCCATACAATACATCTTATCTTTGTATTCAAATGTCAAGTATTTCATAAAAGAAAAAGAAAAGAAATATCTTTCAAACCATTGCCAGAGCGCCAAAATATCCATGGCTTCTTGCACCAACAATGTTTCATCAAGAACAAATAAAATCAATTTCCCACGATTTCTCAAGCCCAAGCAATTTCCATCCAACAGCAATCTGATTACATTTCCATCCCTTTCTTCAGCGAAATTTCATTCTTACTCGACGGCCGCCGGGTACAATGAGGTGGTGGTGGACGAAGAGATGGACAGAATCCGGCGGCTGCAGAACGGCTCTGACGTGCGGGGTGTCGCGTTGGCCGGGGAGAAAGGGCGGCAGGTGGACCTAACGCCGCCAGCCATGGAGGCGATAGCGGAGAGTTTTGGGGAATGGGTGATTGGTGGGCTGGAGAATGAGGGAGGAGGAGAGGCGGCGGTTAGAGTTTCGCTGGGGCGGGACCCGAGGATTTCCGGCGGCGTTTTGAGCGCGGCGGTGTTCGCGGGGCTTTCAAAGGCAGGGTGTGAGGTTTTCGATATGGGACTCGCAACCACACCGGCTTGCTTTATGAGTACTTTGCTACAGTCTTTCGCGTTTGATGCTTCTATTATGGTAGAGGAGATGCTCTCTTAGTTCTAGTTTTCTAGTTAACATGTGCTATCTCGTTGTCCCTGTGTCGTGTCGTTTTTGTATGGAGTATGTTTGTGTTTATGCATCATAGGTCGTTATTGTTAAGTAAAGTGTTGTGATTTTGTGTAGATGACAGCATCCCATTTGCCTTACACAAGGAATGGGTTGAAATTCTTCACAAAGAAAGGGGGCCTAACTTCGCCGCAGGTGGAGGAGATATGCGATAAAGCCGCCCGGAAATATGCGAACCGCCTCGCTAAAGTATCGACGATGATTAGGGTTCAGCCGCGGAAAGTCGATTTTATGAGCGTGTATTCTGAACATTTGAGAAATGTTATCAAGGAAAGAATCAATCATCCGTTGCACTATGACACTCCTCTTCAAGGATTCCAGGTCTAATTCTATTCTATCTCTACCATGTAAATATTTCTTTCTTTGTTTTTTCTTCTTATTATTATTATGCAAGAAAGGCTGACGAAAGAATTTCAAAGATTTTCTTAAGGAAAAAGAAAATGGATTTGTTCATTAAAATGTTGAGAAGAAATATAAGCAGGAATTTGAAAGTAGAAAGAGTAGATATTGAGTATCTTAGATATTTAGAAACTTCGTATTAGTTTAAAAGTATTTATAAATTTATAAGCTCTTAAAATCTTAAATATTCTAATATTTAGAGAGTATTTTTACATCTACACCCCTTGCGAGATTAAATAATTACAACTTGTACCCCTTAAATGAAAATATTACACAATACACCCTTTCAAGTTTGAAAAATTACAAATGAACCCGTTCCGGAAGGATTTTTTACGAATTTTGTTTTGAATTGATTATATTTTACCACTAATTAGTTCATTACAGCTATAATTGAGGGGGAAAAAAGTCATTATGAATATCAATTTATAAACGAATCATGTATTGATCCTCCAAAAAATTTCGTAAATTACGTGTTTATCAGTTAAGAATGATATGTAGGATGTTATGAGAAACTAATTAGCGGTGAGATATCGTTGATTCAAAAATAATTTTGCAAAAAAACCAACCGAAATGGATTATTTTGTAATTTTTCAAACTTGGAAGGATAGATTGTGTAATATTTCCATTTAAGAGTTTACGAGTTGTTATTATTCAATCTTACAAGGTGCAAAGGTAATCAACCCAATATTTAGAAGTTATACTCATTAGAACTTTCTAATATCAATGTGTAGTATTAATAAACTCGTAAACAATTTATTAACTGATTATAAAAATTATAAGTTCAACCTCCAAACCTCATGATCTGAAAGAGCTAGGTATTCTGATGGTCCAATTGTCCGGTAATTTCACTGATTCAAAAATTAAAGGGTCACATTTATCGAACCTCAAAAATATTTTCGGAGATTGCAAGTCGTACAATCCTAGCGGATGAATTGAACAATTTTCCGTATAATAATTCAAATCCACCAGTCTCTAAATCATTGTAATATGTTTACCTATATTGATATAAAATAATTTCAATACTGTTATTTTCAACAATATTACATTTTTTATAAAATAGTAACATAGAAAAATATCTCGTAATTAAAATTCTTATAATTTTATATATATAAATGCGAACTCATACCAACTCACTGAGTCCGCCGTACTCAACTCACTTTACGTCCCCATGCATTTGTCTCAAATCTTAAAGAAGATAACAGTAACACATCATCTCCGACGCAGATAATCGTGAACGCCGGCAACGGCTCCGGCGGCTTCTTCACATGGGACGTCCTCGACAAGCTCGGCGCCGACACATTCGGCTCTCTCCACCTCAACCCCGACGGAATGTTCCCCAATCACATCCCCAATCCAGAGGACAAAGTCGCCATGGCCCTAACACGCGCCGCCGTCCTCGAAAACAAAGCCGACCTCGGCATCGTCTTCGACACAGACGTAGACCGGAGCGGTGTGGTGGATAAACATGGAAATCCAATAAACGGCGACCGCCTCATCGCGCTCATGTCAGCGATTGTGCTGAAGGAGCACCCGGACACGACAATAGTGACGGACGCGCGTACGAGCATGGCGCTGACGAAGTTCGTGATGGAGAGAGGCGGGCATCACTGCTTGTACAGGGTTGGGTACAGGAACGTGATTGATAAGGGCGTTCAGCTCAATAAGGATGGAGTTGAGGCGCATTTGATGATGGAAACTTCAGGGCATGGTGCCCTGAAAGAGAATTACTATCTTGATGATGGTATGCAGTGTTTTGTGGCTTGAAATTTTCTTGAAATTGACAGAGACTGATTTAGGGGGAAATGAAACAGTAATTGTTCGTGTTTTGGGTATGGTTCTGGTTTTTGTCATTCTAAAGGTGGGATTCTTTCCAGGTGCTTACATGGTTGTGAAAATTATAATTGAAATGGTTCGAATGAAGCTTGAAGGATCTGAGGAGGGCATTGGAAATTTGATAAAGGATCTGGAAGAGCCATTGGAGTCGGTGGAGTTGAGGATGAACATAATCTCTGAGCCCAGGTTTGCCAAGGCGAAAGGCGTGGAAGCTATTGAAGAATTCAAGAATTACATCGAGGTAATCCCAAATTGGTAACTAAACTGGAACAGAATTGTAGTTAGTTGAATTGGTTTTGTTCTGTTTTCGTTTAAGATCGAAGCTAATTCTTGTTGATTACAGCAAGGTAAATTGGAAGGGTGGGATTTGGATTCGTGTGGAGATTGCTGGGTGAGTGAAGGCTGCCTTGTGGACTCAAATGAAACTCCTGCCGCCATTGATGCCTTTATGTACAGGTACTTGGAGTTAGAATTTAGAATTTAGACTTTAGGAAAATTTTCTGTATTCCATTGATTTCTGAATGAAAGGACTTACAACATACGTACAATAAAAAGATACAAGTATCTACAGAAAAGGAAAAGATATGTACAATCGTAATCCCGCTAACGATGGAAATAAATCCCCGCTAATTAGCTGTAATCTCTAACACCCCCCCTCAAACTGACTATGGGATCACACACATTCAGCTTGCTCAGAACATCTGAAATGTCTGCCAGCTGATCCTCTGATCGTACAAAAGGAAACGTTACGATTCCGCTCTCAAGTTTTTCCTTGATAAAGTGCCGGTCCACTTCTATGTGCTTGGTTCGGTCATGCTGAACCGGATTCTCTGAGATGATTATAGCCGCTTTATTATCACACCACAATCTACACTTTTCATTTATGGGGAATCCAAGTTCTTCAAGTAACTTCCGAAGCCAAAGGACTTCGGCCAGTCCTCGTGCAATTCCCCTAAACTTTGCTTCTGCACTGGATAAAGCTACTAGCTTCTGCTTCTTGCTCTTCCACGTGACAAGATTGCCACCAACAGTGGTAAAATAACCTGAAGTGGAGCGTCGGTCGTCCTGATTCCCGGCCCAATCTGCATCTGTATAGGCCTCAATGGACAGATCCCCGTGTTTTTGGAACAACACTCCTCTCCCTTTAGTCCCCTTGAGATATCTGACCACTCTAAGTGCTGCTTCCATATGATCCTACTGTGGTCGGTGCATAAACTGACTTAACACGCCTACTGCATAGGCAATATCAGGCCTCGTGTGTGACAAATAGATCAACTTCCCAACGTGGTGCTGATACCGGCTCCGGTCAACCATTTCTGCATCTTCTTTTATCCTTAGCCCGTGATTCACAACGATAGGAGTCCCTGCTGGTTTGCTTTCAAGTAATCCTGTCTCTGCTAATAGATCAAGTACGTACTTCCGTTGGGAAATAAAGATTCCCCGCCTTGACCTAAGTACCTCAATCCCTAAGAAGTACTTCAATTCCCCCAAATCTTTCATTTCGAACTCCTCAAACAAATTTTTTCGCAAATGCTTAATTTCCGCAAGATCATTCCCAGTGATGATCATGTCATCAACATATATGATAAGACAGGTTACTAACTCACCCCTCCTCTTAAAGAACAAAGTATGGTCCGAATTACTCTGTTTGAACCCATACTTTCTCATAACAACTGTGAATCTCCCAAACCAAGCTCTCGGTGACTGCTTGAGCCCCATAGAGTGCTCTCTTCAACCTACATACTTCCCCTGCACAAAACTGCTCAGAGAACCCTGGTGGAGGCTCCATGTATGCTTCTTCTTCCAACTTCCCATGTAGGAAGGCATTCTTCACATCAAACTGATGCAACGACCAATCCTGATTAGCTGCTATCGAGAAAAGTACTCTAATAGTGTCAATCTTAGCAACTGGAGAAAAAGTCTCTGAATAATCCACTCCGTACGTCTGTGTATACCCTTTGGCTACCAACCTAGCCTTGTACCGCTCAATGGACCCATCAGATCGATGTTTGATGGTGAACACCCATCGGCAACCTACCGGTCTCTTCCCTGGTGGCAATCTGCACCTTTTCCCAAGTCATGTTCTTTTCAAGGGCCATCATCTCTGTTTTCATGGCCAACTTCCACTCATCCTTCTTCTTAGCTTCTTCAACTGTTCTAGAAAGCACATCAGCGTAGATTGTTGCTGAATATGCTCTAGCTGTCACTGTTAGCTTTCCCTGTGCATAATCAGCGACCGGATACTGGGATTTTCTGGGTTCATACTCCGGTTCATACCTCTTTGGAGGCATTCCCCGATTACTCCGTGGTGGAAGGACATATCGATCACTTCCCATGGGCTCCCCCTGAACCTGTCTTTCCTGATCCTGTAATTCTTCCTGAACCTGTCTTTCTTGTTCCTGTAATTCCTCTATGTGCAGATTATCAATAGTATCAACATAATTATTATCAAATGAGAAAGTTTCAAGGGGTACCTCAGGAACATTCAGTGGTTTGGATCTTGGGACGGGTGCTGACATGAGGGGCTGAACTGTGGGAGACATCTGCTCGGTGGTCCCGCTTACTGGATTTTTTGGGTCTGGATCTGGTATAGTGGAGTATGACTCCCAACTTAGTGGATCTATAGACTGCTCCCCCTGACCGCTAGGTTGGGTGTGGTAGAAGAACTCGGTTTCTAGGAAGTTACAGTTCATGGTGGTGTACAGGCGTCGTGTGGATAGGTGATAACAACAATACCCTTTTTGATTGACCCCATACCCAACAAATACACATTTAACTGAACACGGGTCAAATTTAGTACGTTCCTGTTTAGGGATATGGACAAAAACTGAACACCCAAAGACACGAGGCTGCAGAGTCAAAGGTGTGGGAACACTAACATATCTAGAGAGTTCTGAGAGAGGTGTCTTAAGATCAAGAATCTTAGTGGGCAATCTATAGAGAAGGTAAACAGCTGTGGCAATAGCTTCAGGCCAAAAAGACTTAGGAACACCCGTATCAAACATAATGGCTCTAGCAATTTCAAGGATGATCCGATTTTTACGTTCAACAACCCCATTTTGTTCAGGTGTATAAGCACAGGTGGTTTGGTGAACAAGACCCTTTTCTGAGAAAAACTGTTTAAAACTGGAATTAACATACTCCCCCCCTCCCCCATTATTTGACCGAAGAATCTGTATTTGAGCATTAAACTGAGTTTGAACCATCTTATAAAACTCGACAAACTTCGAAAAAACCTCTGATTTATGTTTCAAAAAATATATCCAAGTCATGTGCGAACAATCATCAACAAATAATACAAAGAAACGAAAACCAGAGTGAGAACCAGTATACGGAGCTAGGCCCCAGACATCCGAATGTATGAGGGAAAAAATTGTATTCGTACGGGTTCCAGAATAATAATATGACTGTTTACGACTCTTAGCTAGAATGCAAGTTTCACAAGATAACTGACTCTGTAAGTAACTAACCGACGGGTGACCTAACCGACGATGCCATAACCACTGTTGCCTCTCAACGGTCCCATGAGCCAGCGCTGCAGTTCCGTTTTGAGCCACATCGTCCACATAGTACAACCCATCACGTTCAGTGCCACGCCCAACCACTTTCCCTGACTGAATATCCTACAAAAGATAGAAATCGGAGTAGATCACTACAACGCAATTTAATTCCCGGGTAACATGACTAACATATAATAACTTGCAGGATAAATTTGGGACAAAAAGATAATTTCTCAAAGAGAGGGACGGAGATATATCAATAGTTCCGTTGCCTTGAAACGGTAACAAGTCTCCGTTAGCGGTCTGAATTGTTGGTTTTGCAGAGTTTGACAAGTTCGTCAAATCGTTCTGATCATAAGTCATGGTATCGGTGGCTCCACAATCAAGAATCCACTCGGTCGGTTTGGGTCCATGAGCTATACAAGCAATTCCGCATTTTGGAGGGTTATTCTGAACTTTCACAAAACGCAGGGGGCCATTCTGCAAAGAATTCGAAACTGGGGGGCTGATCTTCAAAGTATTACTAATATGGGGACCAAATTGACTGATGTCAGGAATTTGGGGGCCAAACTGAAAACCCTCATTAAAGGAGGGTTGGGGTTGCAAATCCCCAACCCTAACACCTTGAATATCTGCCGCATTGTTCATTTCAACTGGTGAAAGAGAAAACAATTTCTCTCTAGCCGTCACCACATCTCGGCTTCCACTTGAACCTCCGATGACCGGCGGCACTGGGTTCGCCGCCGACGGCCGCTGCTGGAGGTCTGTCATTGGCGGCTTCTCCCGAAACATAGCCGTCGCTTTCCCCTGTTGAAAAAACACCGCCTGACGCCGCTGGAGAGGCTTCGCTGGTGGCGACTTCGCCGCTGTTCTGCTTATGTCGATTCCAAATCCCGACGGCGCTGGTCTCGCCGGCGGCGGCCCTCTCCTGGTTGTAGCGCAGGTAAACCCGGTTTCTCCTCTTTGTTTTTCTTCTGCGCTGTTGAGGGTCGTGATTGGACTGCCGCCACCACCGTTGCATCTCTGTTGTCTTCGCGTCGTTTCGAACCCGGGCGGCGAGAAAAAAAATGCCAACCCAACTTCTTGTTGTCTGTTTTCTGTTGTTTCTGTGGCGACTGCTATGGCGGCACTACTGGTGTTGCCGTCGTCGTGCTGCTTGGTCATGGCAGTAGATGATGAGCCCGGAAAATCATCGGGAAGGCTATGAACGATTAACCTGCTCTGTTAGAATTTAGAATTTAGACTTTGCGAAAATTTTCTGTATTCCATTGATTTCTGAATGAAAGGACTTACAAGTTACAACATACGTACAATATAAAGATACAAGCATCTATAGAAAAAGAAAATATATGTACAATCGTAATCCCGCTAACTATGGAAATAAATCCCCGCTAATTAGCCGTAATCTCTAACACTTGGACTCTGCTATTGCTCTGTTCAAGATTTATTTGATTTCAGAATTAGCTAGGGTTAAACTTTTGTATGTTATTTCGTAACGTGAGTTATGCTATCACTTTGTTTGTCGAAAAAACAATCTTTCTTTAAATGAATTGTAAATGTGACAAAATTTGATGCATATATGAGACCGAATTGAGTGTATACATGAATAATTTCCCCTTAAAGCCGATAATCATCTGAAAATCTCGACTCTTTTTGCCTTTGAATGACCATGAACGTGGTAATACTTTGAAGTTGGACAAATGTTGTTATAATATAACTCTGATGAAATGTTGTTTGGTTTGTTTGAATAATCCAGGGCCAAAGTCTCAGTGGCAGAGCATGGAGAACATGGGTGGATACACTTGAGGCAGAGTATTCACAACCCAAATATAGCTGTTAATTTGCAATCCACCATTCCAGGAGGTTGCTTATCCATGGCTAGAGCCCTCAGAGACAAGTATGCATCAGCATAATAGCGTTTCATTTTTCATAGATAATCAACACTTACATATATAACTGGTCTCTACTCTCTTTTAATTTTGTTGCCAGGTTTCTTCTAGCCAGTGGCTTGGATAAATCCCTTGATATTTCTCAGATTAAAAAGTTTGCCGAAAACGGCAAACTGTGAGCTCCGAATAGTGATCAATTAGACATGAATTTGTACACCACAGATATGTTTATTGTACAGATATAAGTTTGTGTGTATACCAATCAATAATCTGTATAAAGATTTTTATTATACAGTTCTTATTCATTTATTTATTTTTTCTGTTTCTCACTCGGTCGAGTTCAGGTATTGCGAATTATTTTTTCTGGTTTCTCACTCGTCGAGTTCGGGTGTTGCAAAAATCCAATATGAGAGTGATCCTCTCAATCCAGTAACTCAATTCACAAGATCTAGGATTAGAAGTCTATGTCTATCTTACGGGAGCTAGTGTCTCGTCCCATTAAACAAATTGACCATTGGTGGTACCCTTATTTGGTATAGTACTATATTGTGTAAAATATTATTATTCCAAGAAAGGCCACTAAAACTGTTAAATATTATGCTATGCAACACAGCCATGCACTAGTATAACGTGGGTAATATTGCAAAAGGGGAAGTCAAATCACATTCAAGTTTTATCAACTCCCCTTATCAACTTATTTATCAAGAGTACAGAATTATACATAGATGTTGCCACAATTAAGAACTAAGAAGGGCTAAGAAGGTCTATGTTCTTAACTAATTTGGCACAAGCATAAGCTTGCACTCAATTGCTTTGGTCATAGTTACAAGCCCGTCCATGATAGCTTGAGGTTCGGGCACAGACTCAAACTTCTTCTCGTACTCAACTGTCCATGTAACAAGGTTGTCTTGATCTCCACTGCAGTCCATATTAAGAATTAATTTGAAAATGTCGTAGTATTGCAGCACATCTCCTTCAATCACTTTGTACGTGATCGATTTCTGGGCCTCGTTTGCGCCTTCAATAATCTCTTTTGCAGCCATCTCTGTCCCTCCTGTTATATACATGCAAGTTTTATTTTAGAAAATTTTCTTTGTGCACTGCAGCCATTGATGATAACAGTTATCGGCAATAATATAATAACGACGATTTTCGATACCTATGGTGCATTTCCACGAGATGATAGACCCAACAGCTCCCCATTGGCCTTCCAACAGAACCACACTCTGCACTATATCTGGGCAGATGTTTGATATCTCTCGCATTTTGTGCCGAACAAAATCATAGTATGCATTTCCATCCGATTTTATGTTTATCAGGGAAACAAGTTTGCCCTTTACTCCCATTTCTTATCACAATTAAAGTACTGAACAATGTCAGTGATCTTTATACAGTTGTTCAACCCAGAAAAGTAGCATGAAGCAGCTTTCAATTAATGTTGGACCATTTGTCGCACAGATAGATAGTACTGATTCTTTAAAGCATATATATATGAATGTGGTATTTGGTCTTTAGCGTGTATAGCGCGTAAGTGTGGCGGCCAGAAAATTAAGAATCTGAACCTTGTAAAGTTGCTGTGTTTATCTCTGTTATAAATGGTTGTTCTTGATCGCATCTTCTTTAGCTGGAAAAGGGAACTGAATCATTAAGTTGTTGGCCCATTGAAACCATTATCTCTCCGTGATGGTGTAAATGTAGCAGTCATCGTCGATCTTGAATGCAACATGCATAAGCTTTATATATTCTTTTTGCATGCAAATTGAGAAAGATACTCCTCGTTTTGAGTAGATAATTGCATCTCTATGTATATGTTCAAGGTTTTGTTTTTGTTTTTGTTTTTTTCAAATACACACCCAAGCGGGATTCAAGCCCAAAACCTTACAACTCATTAATCACTTAAACTAACCCTTGTTAGCTGTATTATGTTCAAGGTTGATTTACGCTTGGTATTCTGAGGTTTAATGTATTTATTGTTAAAATTTGTCAACCCCAACGCAGCGAAAATTAAAATTTTTGGGGATTATAAAACCGGTTTTATCAGAATTCCATAATATAGATCAGTCTTTGATTCTAGATTTACAATTTAAACTAGAGAAGTAAGATTTAGAGAAAATATTATTTTTCATCCTCTAAAGATGCACTTTTTCGATTTTGGTCCTAATCTTTAACTTTTCTCACATTGCATCCTTTTTTATTCTACATTTCTCAATTTCAGTCCTTTAGCTAACGGCGTTAAAAAATTGACCGTAAAAGTCAAGTGCTACTCACGTAGCCTGAATAAATGTGAGTGGTGCGTGAGTGGCACGTGACTTTTTCCGTTAATTTTTTAACGTTCGTTAGATAAAGGATTGAAATTGAGAAATGTGGAATAATTAAAAAAGGATACAATGTGAGAAAAGTTAAAAGATCAGGATCAAAATCGAAAAAGGGCATCTTTAAAGTACGAAAAATTATATTTTCCATAAAATTTAAATACCTCTCTCGCTTCCAGTTGATGACGAGGATAAGAAGGTTTTCCAAAACCTATCCGATCTGCTTCCAAGAACTCCACGCGGAATTCTTCTAAGGTGGTCCACGACTCGTAATTGAACAACTATTTAATTAGAACACTAGAACACTAATTGAATATTGATTATTCAATAGTATTCACAATACGATATTGAGAGATGAGAGAAAAGAGAAGACTCGTTGAGAAAACAGAAAAGAAGAAAAGATGCAGGTTATGATTTCTTCTCACAAATCTGCTTAAATACTTAACCCGAGTTAGAAAAACTATGAGCTAGTCAATATAGTGGGTTTTAATTCAATTACTACTAATTAAATTAAAAGCCCAACATTCATTTTAATTAGTGAACTTAATTTAATTACATGAGTTAATAATTCAAAAGTCCAATATCTAATTTAATTGGTGGACTTAAAGATTAATTACTCTTGATTACATTTTAAGTCAATTAATTTAAATACACTAATTTAAATTAATGTTAACTCTTTAACATCTATTCTCAATAGCTTTAACATCTATTCTCAAACTTTATTGATCTTTAGATAATCATATTGGTTCAAATCTAGTCATTGTGTGACCCCTTAGGTTCACCAATGAATAGCTGTAGGCCCACATTCTTAATGTGGTATTTCAGTTAATCATTTATCTTATTAATTTAATTGAACCTTTTCAATTAATCACTCTTTAATTACAACCTCTTTTAATTAATCAGTACCTACAGATCATGATCGATGTTTAGTGACAAGATCAAAACCACCCATTTAGCAGGTGAAAATTATGGTGTGAACCTTTCAGTCTCATGGATACCGTGAGATAAGATCTTACTATCGCCTAATCCCTGATTAGGACCTGGGGCATGTGGATGATAGAACCCTACTAGTCCTAATGCTATGAATTAATTCTAATAACAATTCCATTTGATCTAACACTCTAGAAAACCCTTTCCTAATTTAGATCTCACTACCTTACGCAAAGATTTAAGTGGAATGTTCTACAATAGAATTCATGGGTGATTCACTCGTTCTTCTAGACGAGCGATAGATTCTAAGTTGTCATCTCATATGGCCCCATATATGATTGGGACAGTGCCAACATACATCCATAGTGAGATTCATGAAACCCATGAATCTCTAGGTACATATCAAACATTACCCTTGTTCATTAAGGCATACAAGCCTTACCCCATTGAGGTGTTCCATTCGGGATCCTCAGTGTACTTGTTCCCAAATAAGCACCCCCATACACGTGTGAATGTCTCCCCATTCAATACTTATGAAACAAAGTAACCTTTCCTAAAGGCACGCCGTATGAGCAAGTATCAAACGAGTTAAGTCAACATCCAAGTACTGGTTAGACTCTGCGACTTGGAGTTGGTTTAAGTCACTCTATAGAGACTTGTTTCTTGACCTCCATCCCAATGCGAGGTCAAGTCCCGTAGCTCAATGTGATTTTGGGGTATCATCTATACACAAACAGTTATAATATGCAATTAATAAACTTGAATGAGATATGATGAATTGACCACATAAAATTAAACGACTATAAAACTTTACATTTATTATTTCATTAATGTCACAAATTGCTGCTAACAAAAGTAGCTTATAAAAAGAGCCCTAAACTCTCTTCATGGAGAAATAGAAATGATGATATTTTTCGCTGAAATTGCCATTTATTCATCACTGGTGTAGCCGGTACAAGTGAGGAGTGTGGGTTAATCCCGACCGTTCACTTTTGATAATCTCAAATATATATATATATATATATTAAAAAATTGGTAATTGCGTTAATGTTTCTATAATTTTAATAATTTATTAACCCCAATGTTTAATAATGAAAATTTCCACGTAAAAAAGGTCAAGCATATTGACATGATAACAAACTGAGCCAACACTTAATGTCATGTGTCATGATTCAATACCAGACACATCAGCCCTAACTTCTCAAGCACTTGACCTCTCCTCAATCGTAGACAGTGTGGACAAATGATTTGACCTCAGACTAGCTAAAGCAAAGTGCCCTCTCCTAACGTAAATATGCACATTACTCATATGGGCATGAAAATTAGCTAAGTAGGCAATGCGCCTATAATTTGTCCAAATGGAGTTAGCATTCATCAGTTCCGGGACAATGAGAATATTACAATCCCTGATACACATGGCTCTATACGGATCAAATGTTGGCCTCAGGGTGAGGCGCCCAGGGTCCTGAGCTTCGAAGTTAATCTGGCAATGCCTGATCTCAGATTTATCCATGTTGTCCTTGGGACTAATGCCATTAGGGTTTAGATAATGAATGTTATTATGTTTCCCATCAATTGCATTAACTGTCTTTATCCCTAGCGGGAGATCTTCTCATGTGCACTCCAAGGGCTATTCTCCTCAAACACCTGCAAAGAACTACCACCTCTCAGCCCGTTTTTGTTAAAACAAATCTTGAAGCCATTAATATTCTTATTCTGCAAAAGACAGTGACAGTGAACCTTACCATCCCACTGGCTAGTTTCCTGTTCATCATTCCTGTTAACTTGCAACCAAACCTTACTTTCCCGGCCAAGGTTAATACCATTAGACACAAGCAATAAATTCAAATTCAAAATAATGTTACCTTCCATAAACCGGTGTGACAGTATAACTTTGTTTCTTTTACCATCAATCATCTTATTTTCAGATTAGGGAGTTCCCATATTTCAGTGTGAATTATGCCACGGAGTTGAGACGATAAAGCCAGCTCTGGATATGATCATTGGGTCTGAGTTACCGCCACATTTTTTACCAGTGTATCAACCAACATATTTCCCTCTCGGTATATATGGCTCAACTCAATATTAATCTTTCGAGATAGCTCGTTGAAGTGCATAAGGAGCCGCTGTATTTTCCAATCGCCTGAACTACCCCGCCGCACCATGTCAATGATGACCTTGGCATCTAATTCAGCCCAAATCTCAATCGCGCTGAGGTTGACTGCCATATTTATTCCGTGCACAAGGGCACAAAGTTCTACATATACATTGGTGTTCGTTCCGACTCCTGCGCTATAGGCCGCTGACTTCTCCATTGTGATTCCAGATAACTGCTCCAATGCCTACTGGTTAGGGGTTCCCCAGGGCAGACCCATCCGTGTTGAGTTTTAATTTGTTGAAGCCTGGTTTCCTCCATTTCCCTATCTTCACTGGTGCTTGCTTGGGAGGTTCCAAAGTGATTCCAAGATGCTCTACAATGTGTCCGTCCCCTTTCCACCATCGACGACTAAGTTTTCCTACAACATGAAGATGTGCAATGTGTAGTTTTACTTGCCGTATTATATTGTAAGTAGAGAAGGGCGTTCCTTGGTGTTTTCTGCTGTTTCTCTTCGTCCAGGTATACCAAAGAATAAGCGCAGGAATAACTATTCTCACATGACATCCAATGCTAAAAGGCCAAGACCGAATCTAAGCATTAAGCACCATGATAACTGAACCTGTATTTGGTACCGGCACATTAAACAAAGAGTTAAAAAAGTTCCAAATATTCCTCACCTTGCTTCTATGAATAAAGAGATGGGTCATTGTCTCTTGTTCATTATAGCATGCACACTTCGAAGGAAAACGCATCCCTTTCCGATGCAAACGTTCATCACCGGTATCCAATCAAGTAATATTCTCCACAAAAAGATCATTATCGTTGGGGTGAAGTTAATGGACCAAATAGAGCTATATAAGTCCACCGCTGCACAGGTTCGTCTAATCTTCTCCCATGCCAATCTTAATGTAAATTTCCCATTATTACTGCCTTCCCATCTTTGTGACGCCCCGTGTTTTCAAGACTAATCAGGTATGACGTCACGAGTGAGATCAGACCGAGTGTTATATGTTTTAATTATTTAACTATGTGACTTAATTGCTTTTATGTGTTTAAATTATTTAATTGTGTGATTAATTGCAAATACTTGAACTTGACTTTGATTTATATTACTACGTGCGTGTGATTTGTAATTTAATTCCCGAGCATGATCTAAGTGCCTAATTTTATTCTAATTGCTTTCTAATTGAAATCCTTGGACTAATTTCACTTTTGGAATTTAGACCCAATTGCTCACCAACCAAACTTTCGAGCCATAATTGAAGCACTTAAATGTTCAGGGACCAAAGTGCAAATGCCCCTCTCTTCCTCCCCTTATTACACGATACACACATACCCTTTCTCATTCTTCTTCTTCATTTTTCTCCTAGCAACAAGGGTTCCCACACTCTTCTTCCTTCCCCCATTTGATTCAAGCAAGCAAACAAAGAGACAAGAGGATTTCTTCAAGTTTTGGTCCAAGAATTCAAGCTTAAACCATTCCTTCCTCTTCTCCTCCTTCTTTTCCAAGGTATATGTGTATATGTGTGTATATATATATATATGAGGGTTGATGAATTTATGGATTAAAGCTTGAGTTTTGATGATTTCTTGCTCCTAAATGCTTAAATACATGTTTATTGATTGTATTTGTGAGTTGTTTTGGTTGGGATGATGATTTGGGGTGATTTTGGAACCGTCCCTTCGAGCTATATCTGATCCCCTGCTCTTTTTTCAGATAGAATTTACCCAAACGGGCGTTTGGGTACTCAATTCATTCACCAAACGCCCGTTTAGAAAGCTACTGTCTCACCTGAGCACTTCAAACGCCCATTTCTGCTTTCAGTTCAATTTTCAAACGGCTTTTTAACCCCTCAAACGTGCTCCGATTGACCTGATTTTTAAACAACAGAAATCTTTTGAAGTCTAGAGTATTCTCTAATCCGAATCACATCAATATCACTTCTGGTTTGTGAGTTATAACCATTTTAATTTGGTGTCACCACTTTACCGAAAATCTGCATTCAACCAACTTCGGGCTTACGCCATTTCCTTCTCGCTTTGAACCAGAATTCGAGCCATATATCATTGGAAAGGTATATTTGTCTAGTTTCATACCAAATAAACAAAAGCCAATTTCAACTTCTAGAACTCGGGATATTCCCGTTTTTCCACAGCTTGTGCATTTTCGAAAATTGTCAGCTTTTGCTAAACCTCACCACAACCCTTCTTCTTGCGTTCCTTTCACCCCATTGACTTCCGTATGTGACTTATATGAATTGTATGCTTGCTTAATTGATAATTATGCTATTATTTGATATTTCTTGATCTTTAATTGCTCAAACTTGATTGTTTGACTTCATATTATACATGAAATGAATTCGTATGATGGAGTGCCATGAATACATGATCTCTGTGAAACTTATTGCATACTTATATGTGCTATACATAATATCTAGTTTCAATGGCTCACATATTTATTTAATGATTAATTGTTCATCGTTCTATGGATTCGTATTCTCTCCTTACTTGAGAGCATTTGTTGCGCACCTGAGCTTGATCACAACACTTCATAACATTTTATGATTCAATATATATCGTATCATTTCATGGCATGTCACACCACTTCATGAACATTTTCGTACGTCTATATGGTTTCATATTGAGTTATTTCTTACGAATACACATTGTTCCTTCTCTTATACAGTTCGTTTCCAGGGCGGAGACTTCCGGGTTATAGGCACCCGTTTTACTCTTGTCACTTATCTCGTGGTATTCCAGGTGAGGTTTAGGATTTGTATAGTTATCGACCTAAAGCCTTTATGTGGTGTTTTCGAGCCGCGCATGCGAGTATATTATATATATACTTAAATAAGTGTTGTATATGATATGTTTATGACCTTATGAACTAAGTTTGATTTGAAAATGGTACTATGAAGGCATATGTGAGCTAGTTTACAAAGTTTAATTTTTTTTAAGCTCTGTAGCGAGTAAATCCATGAAAGATTGGTATGATATGATATGTATATGTGTTTGTGGATCCAAGGAGCTATGGGTAAGGAATCCCCGGGATGGTATTGGGCCATTGGGGTTCGGCCTGTGCATAGTCTCCATCTATGGTATCTTACGCGACCCCGGGAGCTAGGGAAGGTATGATATTTTGATGCCTTCGGTGTGAAAGCCGGGGAGGACACGTCGTGGGTTAGCTACCCCACGTGAGTTTGTTAAAGTTATAGATGGTTAGGACCGCAGGTGGCTCTTCCATCATTGGAGGAGAGGATGAATATGTTTATGATTTCTGTTTTAGTTTGATATGAGGCGTAAAGGTTAGAAGCTCGTACTCGACGAGCATGTGGTATGATTTGTTATAGGAATTATGAATCGGAATAGAATTTATGAAAATGGTTTTTCAAGTATATTTGTTTTGAAATGTTTAGTTTGTAAAACCTATTTCTTCATAAGTCCACCTTTTGTTAAGTGCTTTGCTATATATATCTAGTGTGCGGGTGTGCGTTAGCCCCCTCACACAGTCAGTTGACTGACACCTCCTTTTCTTTTTAGTTTCAGGTGTTTCTTTTGACTTGAGCTAGGTGGAGAAGTATGTCTGCACTGTTACACTTACGGGTCTAGGTCTTGTTTCATTGCTTATGTCTGTATACTCTTCATGATATTTTGTATATTTATGACTCAGTTACTTGGAGATTTGAATATCTTGTTTTGGTGGGGCCGTGATGCCCATTGTACAGACTTTGTATGTTGGTACCTATATGAATATGATATGCATATATGTGTTGGTATCTATAAGTATCTATGTTATGCATCTACTTTACTTGTTTTGTGATTTGTTTTGCTTCCGCGCACTCTGAGTTAGTTTAGTTAGCTCCACCCGGCTTAGTGAGTGAGTTGGTCTCCCGTTCGCTAAGGTTCGGATTCGGGTATGAACTTCCCATTACATAACCGGGTTTGGATCTTGGTGCGGGGGATATGGTCCCTACGTGTGGATACTATAATCTTCCTATGTCCGTTTGTCCTCCTGAAATCGGGACTTTACAAATACCGTCCACCATTTCTTCTTCCATAATAAGTAGCAGTTTGTTCTTATCCCTGCACCATTCGTCATAAAATCCCTCACCTTCTCCTTTCCATAAGCCCCGATCCTTTTCGAGGTAATCGGCTTGTCAAGGTACCACACATCTTCCCAAAAGGCTATATTTCCCGCGCCTATAGTCCAGTGTATCTCTACCTCAACATCCCTCCTTACTTTGTAAATTCTCTGCCAAATAACCGAATGATAAGCAGACACTGCCGCATATTTTGGGTGAAGTTGCTTCCAATAATGACTCCTCATAAATCGAGCCCATATAGACTCACTCATCTGCATGCGCCACCATAATTTGTATGTGTATGCTTGGACAACATCCGAAATACTTCTAACTTCGAGTCCGTCTTCTTCAACCTGCAAGCAAATTCTTTTCCAGCTTGTCCAATGAAGTCGTCGGTTACCATCTCTCGAACCCCAGAAGAACTTGTTTATCATGATCTCAATTATATTAATCACCGAGATGGGCAGTTCAATGATTTGGAAGATATGAGTCGGTAGCGCTAAGAGGATAGACTTGATAAGCTGAAGTCAGCCACCATGTGTGACGCCCCGCTTTGCAGCTTTCCAGGTATGGCGTCACGAGTGAGTTTAATTTCGTAATTTCTGTAAATTATGTGATTTGCATGCTTATATGTCAACGTAAATTTTATTTCATTACGTGTTCATTGGAATTTAATTAAATGTTCTTGGGCTCAATTGCCCAATAATTGCAAATTAAGGGACCTAATTTTAATTAGGATGTTTTGGCCTTCGTGGCTATTTTGAGCTCGGGAATTCGAATTCGAATTTTGACCCTACCATTAAATTCGTTTCGACGATTCGGATTTATTGGAATTAACTTTTTATTTTTCTAAAGCCGTTTGATAGCCCTACCATTTTAAAATCCGATCCGAAAGGACCGGATACCGTTTGACCCTACCCGTATAATCCGACCCATTTAACTCAGCCCAAAAAAGGAGCCAAGTCTTCCTCTCTCTTTCATTTTCATGTACCAGCAAGGAAGAAGAGAAAAGAGAAGGATTTCTCCCCCTTTTTGGCCATGAACCTTTCGAGCTTGGGTTTTCGAGATCCAACCATCCGATCAATGACCTAAGGTAAGATTTGTGCTCTATTCGATATGTGCTTCGATTTAATATCCCTTTTGTATCTTGAATTTATGTTATTTGGCTAATTGGAGAAGATAATAAATAGTGTCGGGTTTGGGATTTTGTATGTTCGGGCTTGTTTTGGGAGGCCTAACCTGTAATTATGTGATCTTCGTATTATACTTGCTTTATGGTATGAATTTTGGGGTGTTTCGTGGTTGTATGGGGGTGTTTTGTTACTGTTCCCGACGCCATGGATATGCTGCTGCGAGCTCGGTCATGCCTGCGATCGATTTGTGTGTAAAAATGGTCGCGCCCGCGACTGGTTTTCAGTGCAATTTTGTCGCGGCCGCTACCAACTCATACGTGCTCGGTTTTGGTTGAATTTTGGACTATAGAAACCTTTTTGAGCTAGAACATTCTCCAATTGGAATCACCTCAAAATTCGTTCTAGATTGTGAGATATAACCGTTTGAAAATTGTGTCTCCACTTTACCGAAATTCTACTTTTATCCAACTTCGAACCTACACCATTTTCGCCCCACTTTGAACCACAATTCGAGCTTTATACCATTTGAAAGATCTATGTGTCTAGTTTCATTTTCAAGAAACAAAACTTAATTCTCATTTCTCAAGCTCAAGTTATACCCATTTTTCTACAGCTTATCCATTTCGAAAGACTATCAGCTTTTGCCTATTTTCACTCGGAACCCTTTTTCATGCATTTATTCCGTTTTTCTCGTACCTTTCCACCTCCAAACTTGATCCTAACTTGTTTTATCATGTTTATGCTTATGTATTTGTTCTCATATGCATTTTATGTTACTCAAGTAATGTGAATTGTTTGCACGAAACATATTTGCACTTTGTTATGTATCCCTACCTCGTGTTATGTCTTAATTGTGTACATGAACATGATATATGATTATCAATGATTATGATGGATTATGTAATATCTTAAATTGCATGGATTTGGTTTGAAAATGAGATTTGCCTACGTATTTGTATCCTTGCCGTGCGTCTATGTGGTTCATTTTGAGTCTAAGCCTTGTGTCTTGTCTTCAGTTTGTTCAGGCGTACCAGGGGTGGTGTTTCGCAGTCCATTTTGATTCCGGGGTGAATCACATGTTTGGTTCTTAGCTTCGTCAGTGTAAGGTGGGGTTAGGTTATAGTTACACCCTACGAATGTGCCCGTTTTCCCGGTATGCGAACTATGGCCTCTATTATATGTGTATACGTGCGAGGTATGAATTTATGAATCTAAAATACGTTTCGAAGTATGATGAGCAATGTACAAGCCTACGTATACTTGATTTAATTTGATTTGATTCATTATGATTGGTAATGCTAAACCACGCTTCAAACCGTGTGCCTCGTATGAGCCGGGAGCTAAAAGCAAAGGAATATGCTAAGGATTTGACACGGAGAGGTATGTAAAGCGTGGTTGTGATAAGGTAAAGTATTTATCTTATGTATGTTATGTTTCTGATTAGTAGCGGGTTAGGATATGATTGAATAAATGATTGAATGAATGGGGCCCAGGAGGTGTGGGTAAGGGGGACCCGGGACGACCATAGGGGTCACCGGTTATGACCCCTGTGCACACTCTCCACATGATTGATAGGACTAACCCGGAACCCACAAGGAGATTTGGTTGGGTGATGGGAACCTGAGGGTTTGAGTGTTCCCGCTCTCCTCGTCTGCTTGGATGGTTTGGGTCGTGCAACCCTTCCATCACCGGAGAAGGAGGTATGTGATTGTTATGCATGATTGATTGATATATCTGATTGTATGATTCGTATGAGGAGCCCAGGATGGGAATTGTTACTCGTACCCGCCGAGTTTTCATGTTTTCTTGGTCAAAGTTCGTGAAATCGGGATAGATTCTTAACTATGATAAAATATGGATCTTTTGAGTATGAAAGATAAGAATTGATAAGAATTGATACGATTTGATATGAATGGTTATGATTGATTTGACTTCATTCGGTATGGTTTGATATGATTTGGTATGATATGGGTCCTTGAAGCTTCAATTCGTTCGGTTTTGGTTAAGAATTCCTATATGTATGTATCACGGGGAAAACTTTGGTGTGCAAAAACTATCCCTGAGTTCACGAACTGTGTGTGATTGGAATATGCTTTGCTCCTATATATATATATATATGTATAACGTGTGTGGGTAGCCCCTCACTCAGTCGAGTTGTAGACTGACCCTCTCCCTTCCCAACTTTTAGTGTGCAGGTTTGGCGTTGGAGTTTCGAGCTAGGCAACTGTGTTGAGTCTTTCAGTCGGTCAAGTTGAGTTAGAAGAGTCTCTGCATTCGCATATGTATTTAAATTATGTATGATTCGACTTTCTAAGATTATGAATTTGAATCCTTATGCATTTGTTATTGAATTTCCCTTACCGGGCTTTGTTATGAGTTAAAAAGAGGCCTGAGGAGCCCAAGTCTGCTTGTGGTTCGTGTGTTTAATTTCTGCAGGCCCGTGGCCAGTGCATGTGTTTGGATTTTTTTTTAGTCTTCCGCTGCATTCTGTTTTGTTGGTTGGTTTTATTTGTAGGGTCTAAGTTCCGCCTAGCTTAGGAGGTTTGTTTTGTTTGTCTCCCGTTCGCTATGGTTTGACACGGGTGCGGACTTTCCATATCGTTACTCGTGTTGAGCCATAGTGCGGGGAATGTGGTGCCTCACGTGTGGGGTGCTACACCATGTGAAAGATATGCACATTCCTAGGTATTAATTTGATTCCGTATCCGGTTAATCAACTCATCATACAGACTGATTCTTTTTCTACCTCTATACAGAGGCGCCCCAAGGTATTTGAAAGAAAGCTTGTCTTGTGTGTATCCCAATGTTCTTTGAACTTCCAATGCAGCAAGCACATCATTGTTACCTACAACAAAAGAGCTTTTATTAGTATTAACTCTTTGACCAGAAATAGTCTCGTAATTATTAATGATTTGCTTTACTCCCTACAAAGAAAGAGGCCGACTGTTTGTAAAGACCATAGTATCGTCAGTGTACGCTAAATGCAAATCATGCATCTCTACCGGAGTCCTAAAACACGCCCAGGGCTGCTCCTGCATGAATTTGTTCAGTGCACAAGAAAGATAATCTGAAGCAATAACAAACAAAGAAGGGGATAGAGGATCTCCTTGATGAATGCCTCTTGTGGACTTGAATAAACCTGAGGATTCTCTATTTATCATAACAGAGAACCAACATCTGGAAATGCATATTTGAATCCATTCAACCCACTTATCAGAAAAGCCTTTAGCTGTCAGTATAGCACAAAAGAATCCCCAATCTACACGATCGTATGCCTTAACAATGTCCAGTTTAAGGATAACGTTCTTTATATGGCTTTTATTATCTAAAGCATGCACCAACCCTTGGGCCAACAAAATGTTATCACTAATAACCCTACCGGGAATGAAGCCGCTTTGGTTATAAGATACTATTCTTGGAAGCACTCCAGCAAGCCTCGTATTGAGGATTTAGTGATAATTTTGTTCGACACATTACAAAGGCTAATATGCCTATAATCACTCCAATGAGCTGGATTCTCCTTTTTTGGAATAAGAATCACCGAGGTGGTGGTGAAAGCCATGAGAAGGTTGGCTCCGCTGAAGAATTTCAAGACCTCATCGATTACATCATCGACAATGGTATCCTAAAAGGTTTGGTAGAAAAGAGCACTAAAACAGTCCGACCCCGCAACACTTCTTGGGCTTAAGTAAAAAATGGCATTCTGGATTTTCTCCCGAGATGGTTATTTGTTCAAGTATTGTGAGTTCGTAAGAACTTTATCAATAAGATCAGATACATTAGGAGTTTCGGTTCCAACTATTCTGGTAAGAAGATCTATAAAGAAGTCCCTGGCCTAATCTTTAATTAAGGCTTGGTCCGAGATTTCAATTTCCTCCACCTTAATCGATAAGATTCTACCTCTAAACCTCTGTTTTTTCACAAGATAATGGAAGTATATTGTATTTCGTTCACCTTCGTCAATCCATCTACAAGCTGCTTTTTGGCACCAAAAATCCTCTTCCATCGCAAGTCTTTTTTTTTTTCTATTCTGCTATCGCTGTATTCCAATCAGCTAGCGCCTCATTCGTAGGATTGTTATCAAATCTCCGTTCAGCAGCTAACTCACCTTGTTTCTATTGGGAAAAACACGAACAGAAAATGCAGCGGAATTAAAATTTTTTTTCCCAAAAAGCAAGATCGGACTTGCAATTTCTATTTCTGATCTTAGGGATTCAAAAACTTACAAGAATCGTCGCTTTCTTGACACGTTTTGAGCCGCCCTCAAACACGCTTCATGCGGTAATGGCAACCCTCGTCCCTTGCAAGTTTCTTTCTACTAGAGTCTACGATAGGTCTCGTCTAGAGTAATAATCCACATCAACCTAGATTCAAATCATGTTAGGAAAAGTGCTAGCGATATAACATGTGTAAAGAAAGAAACCTAAAACGATAAGAAAGAGAGCAAGAGAATTCTCCTAAATTCTTGAAGCCATGTAGTTTGGGTGTAATCCCCTTAATCACGCGTAAGGTGAAAAATTCGAACCCTTTGGCTTATTTATAGCCTAGGGTTCGAACTCCAAACCCTAATCGGAATCGGATTCCAACTTTAACTTTACTTATATTTTCTTTCTCTCCAAGTAATAGGAATCTTATTCAAAATAAGATATCTATTCTTCTAGAAAGAGAGTTCCTAACTAATTAGGAATATTTAATTATTCCACTAATAATTAAATATCTTATTCCAATAATATTTATTCTAATCATATTAGAATTAATATTTACTAGAATAATAAATAGAAGATATTTAGTATTTATTTATTTATTTATTCTAATCAAATTAGAATAACTTAAATAATTAAATACGTAGAATTAATTATCTAATTAATTCCTAGAAGGGCTTTAGAATTAATTCTCTTAATTTATTCTAACGAGCTAAAATTAATTCTCTAATTGATTTTATTTGGCTTCATAATTAATTCTCTTAATTAACTATATTAGGGATTTATAATTAATTCTCCTAATTAATTATACTTGGGCTTTATAATTAATTCTCCAATTAATTAACACATGGTCCAATTCTACAATTGGACCACACGCCCAAACTCGAGCTCACGTGCCACGTGTACATTTACACGTGTGGTCTCGTTTTGATCAACTACTTGATCTTTCTTTCAATACCCTTTGAACCCGGCATTTGTGTGTGACCTCTAGGTTCATTTTCAGTTAGTAGTGAGACTAATACGCTTTATTAGTCCACAGATCATACGACCATAATCTACCAACAGGTATATGACCCCTACCCGAACAATGAATATATATATTCGAAAGAACCTTTCAGTCAATGACAGCTGTGAGGTACGATCCCCCTACCAACCCATATCTCGATTAAGATCTAGGGCATGGGAATAATGAGAGCCCTACTAGTCTCAATCTTAAATCTAAGTTCACTTCATATCCATTTGATCTCAATCCAAGAAACCCTTTTCTTGATGTCTTGATCCACTACCTCGGTCGAGGGTTTAAGATGGCATATGAACGACTTATGCAATAAGAGATATTTTTGCATTTACTCAAGTGTAGGTCCTTTGTTGATTCTCACATACTTCCATGTGCCACTTGTGCAGCCCAGCATAAGCCTTGAATCAGTTGTCTAAGGCGACACCCTTTAACGCTAATACCAAAGACTACAGAGTTAGCACACAAAGCATCAATGGAATCTCAAGTTAAAGGATTAATTTACTCACGCCATTGACCTGTGAGATATTTCCTAATCTGGAAGTTTCTATTTCTTGGTATAGAAACTTCCTTTCCCATTTAGTAATCTTCTCGCGCGGGACACCTCAGTGTACTCGTTTTAATAACGAGCACCCTCATATATTGCGTACGCATCAACCATGCACTTTACACCCCATGAAACAGGATCATCCTTTTTAAGGATGTAATCCCACGAGCAAGTCTCAATCGAGCCAAATCAACACTCCCACTGTTTGTTGGACTCATAGATTTGGAGTGGTTTCTAATCCGGCCTTGAGTTAGGGCTTGTTTCATATGTCATTCACCTAATGATAAAGTCCCTAATAGCCTTATGGATTAGGGGAGTTCTAATACATGCGCACATAATGGAAACACACAAAACATGTATTGCATATAAAGAAGTGTTTGCCTATGATAATAATCAATCGCGTATTATTCAAAGATTGTTTATGACACAAGGAAAGTCCCAAAGCAGATTACGTCGAATCGGCTGTCTAGGGCACTATTCCTAACAATCTCCCACTTACCCATAAAAGCCATTTAGGTACTCTAAGTCCTATGTTCTCAAGATGCACTTTGAGAGCCTATTGACTTTGGGCGTTTCCAAAGTGGATCTGCTAAATTCTCTGCTGATGTTACCCTCTTATTTACACATCTCTAAGGAAACTCATTTTCCTTATTAATTGATTCATAATCACGTGTTTAGTCTCTTGGTGAGGTCTTGGTTCTCTTACTTGAGCAACCACCCATTTTATCATACAATATGATAATGGAGTTGTTTCATGCTAGGAACTTCATCTAACTAGTTAGATGGAGTTTCTTACCTAAATACTTACCTAGGGGTATTAAATACGACTAAGTACTCAACTACAATAGTCGAGATTTTGCAATGTTCATGCTTTGAATGTTTCCAAAACGTTGCTTTGCCATTGAGGTGAAAATTTCATCCTTTCAATGATTTACAATCATCTATGTTTGATGTAACAATTACATCAAAATATCCTTTCAATAATAGATCTTTTTGGGTTCTGTAAACTAATATATATCCTAATTTCTTCTCAAGTACTTTGAGGACATCCTTTATAGAAATCTAATGACCTTCTCTGAGGTCATATTAGATTCGGCACACTACGCTTAGTGTTGCGCCATATCTAATTTTGTACATAATTTTGCATACATTATGCTCCCTTCTTTTAAGGGGTTTTTAGACACTCTAATTTTCTTAAAGTTATCTAAGGACACAAACTTTTCAAAAGAGATTTTCCATTGTCTATACTAAACTCCTTTTAGTACCATGGTTATGCACTTGATTGTGATAATCCTTTTATTCTCTTAAACCTATCTTCTATAGATCTAAATTTCAAGAATTTAGGATAATCACTAAGATCTTTCATGTCAAATTGTTTCTTAAACAAAATTTTGGTTACTTTCATGTCATCCTTCGCATTCCTAATGAGAAGAATGTTATCTTCTAAAGTACCAAATATTGAAGCTAACTAGCTTTCGCGTGTACACTTTATTCGAATTGTAACACCCCGGAACGAAGGGCACCACATCCCCTCGCACTATAACCCAACACTTGCAACGAAACGGAGACTCCGCACATGCATCAAGTTACAACGAACGAGTGATAAACAAAAACCTACACACTAGCTAGGCGATCTAGACCCTCATTCAGAGTGCGCAACAAAACAAAACGTATGCGGAAGCAACCAGGATCACAAAATACCAACATACAGGCTACATCAATACAAATTATACTTAATGTGCCCATCCAAGGCCAAGGAATCATACAAATTCAAGTTTAAAAACCAAATCAAAGTTCATACAAAGCTTATACATAGTACCATACTTATACATATTTATACGTAATACCATATTTATACATAGTACCAAAACGGGAAATAAAGATGCAAGGATGCAAAAGACTCCACTAACAAACTCGAATGACTCAAAGTAAAAGACCACCGCCTAACACGAACCGAAGACCTGCACCTGCAAACTTAAGGAGAAAAGGGGAAAAAAAAAAACGGAGAGGGGTCAGTCCTAAAGACTGGTGAGGGGGCTAGCACACTCACACGTACATATAAGTATGAGCAAAGCATATTCAAAACGAAGATGTTCATGAATCGGGGCGTGGTTTTTGCATTCTAAAGCCTTTTAACCCGTGTTATTATATATATAAAAGAAAGGTTTAAGACCGAAGGCCAAAATTCACCAAATTTTAGAAGTTAGAAATCTACTCCCGATTCACAAACCTTAAACAAAAGCAAAGCATAAACAACTCGGCGAGTACGAGTTCCAACCCACTTACTCCATAGCAAAGCAAAACATAACAAAGCAAAACATAAATCAATCCCACTTTAACTCTGTTTTGGGGAAGAGAGAGCGCTCCCTCAACCCCCGCGCTTACCTTATAGCAAATACGCTTATATGCCAGGGTCGTGAGTTTCATGACACTCACGCCCAAGGACTCCGTCCCCCACCTCCCTTCGAGTGGGTTTCGGGTTGATCCTATAAAGTGGAGAAGTGTCCTGGGGTTACAACCGGCGACCCCGATGGTCATCCCGGGTCTCCCGAACCACACAACTCCGGGGCCCAAACTTACACTTACACTTACACTTATACTTATAAAGACTTATCTTTCAAAGCTTAATCTCGCCAAAACATATCACTTACACACGCTAACCCTTTTCAAAACAAAAGAACGAAAATATTGTTTACTTATACGTAAAAGCGTTTTCAAACGTTTCACAACAAAAGGGCCAATTCCCACAAAATACTTGTCGAACACATATCTATTGACATATATATAGATATAGGTCACATGCGGGCTTAAAACACATTTAGGGTTGTAGGTCGTAATAACTAAAAGAAAGAAACCTCACCTTGTCGACCAAACCGACGAAACGAACTCAAACCCTTCTAAGAGACCACCTCGTCAACCACGAAACGAACCTAAGAACAAAACCAAGATCGAAAGACAAACTTAGACTCAAAATGAACCAATTAGACGCTCGGCAATTGCGTATGAATGCAAGTGATGCAAATGAAACCACAAGAGATAGCATAATCAAGCGTTCAAGATAAAATCAAGTAAAACTCGTATCAAATAAATTCGTAAAATTAATACAAGATATTTATCAAATAATATAACATGTTAACATAGCATATGAGTCATATCCGAATAAATGAAGGTATTAGAAAGCAACAAAACGAAACACGAAAGCCAAGTATGCAAGTTCCAATTTCTTGAAATCACAACATTGAAATATTCAAGTTACAATACCTAAAATTCAAATTACATAATTTAATAGTTAATTCACAATATATAATATATTTCATATATTTATATATTACATCTACACACGTAATAAATATATATACAAACATGCACCACACATATTTATGTATATATATTTTACATATGCACGTATAACACATAAAGAATACATGCATGTAATTTATATATATATATATCTATATATATATCATATGCTCACTTAATCATTCACATGTATATTACACACTACACAAATGCATGGGAAGGGGTATGAAACATATATATATTAAGTATGCATGCATGGGAATTAAATTACGTAGTGAACGTGTTTGCATGAATTTCTCATTAATTATTAAATGCATAACATATATGTATGTACTCAGCACGTAGCATGCATGCACTTAATCACACCACTACACTAATGCATGAAACATTTAAGAAACACAATCATATTTATATCCTAAATGCAAGCAGCTACGTAAAGAAAAGAACAAATATTGCCATCTCTTCCGCCAAGCGCGACCGTCAGCTGCACTCTTTGAAATTAAAAACCAAATTCGAAAGTAGGACACGGCCGTGTTGGTCTTTTGTTCAAAATGGACACATCCGTGTCTGATTTTATAAAATTCTGGCACCAAACTCGAACATTCAACGCGGCCATGTCCATTTTTCAAATAAATCGGACTCGGCCGTGTTGGCCTTCTTCCTCGCGAAATTAAGCAGCAACAGTAGCGTGCGCAGCAGGGGAGAAGGGCAGGGGAAAGATACAGCAGCTCACAGCAGCAACACCACAATTTAAGGCACAAGATCTCAGCAAGAAAGGCCACATATATCACACAACAAACGGGCAAAGCAAAGAGCTCAATATCCAACCATAAAAGCTTCAAAAACTCAAGGTTTCATCAATGGTGGATCACTCCACACCTCACAAAGTTCAGATTCAAGCATAGTAAAAGAACAAGGATACATCAAGGGTCACATAGCACTTCACGAATCAAGAATCGAGCTAAAAACGAGCAAGATATCACCAAATTAACACAAACCCGTAACTATTCATACACCCTACCAAAACAGGCCTAAAACTCCATGAATACAAGCAAGAGAGCACTTAAAAGATAGAGGAGGAGATGGACAACCAAAATATGTGCTTACCTCTTCGATTTCATGAAGAATGGAGGTCGAACGAGCCCAAAATCTCCGGTGAGTGAATAGTGGCGGAAATCCTCTTTTTCTTCCCCTTTCTTCCCTTCTCTCTCCGTCTCCTTGGATTCTGGGCTGAAATGGCTGAGGTTGGTAGATAGGTTTATGAGTTGGGGTCATTTAGGTTCAAGAATCGGGTCATTTGGTCAAGAAACGAATAAGTTATGGCCAAAACCGTAAAAGGTGGCGAATCTGCGCGAGGCTCACGTTTCGGGCGAAAGTCGGAGGATCAAACGGACTTAGAAAAATACAAGGCTAGCTTCCAAGGCTCCCAAATTTCGTTACGAGTCCGGCGTCACTTCCGGAATTCGAATCCGAATTCCCTAGCTCAAGATATATATTTCGGAACACAAGGCGCGCTAAAACTAGTTAGGCCCTCGAGTCCCCAACAAATAAAATATGGTGCGTTACCATATCAAACAAGTCCGAAAATGTAAAACGAGCATATAGGAATATCCATAACACGTAAAACTCATGCATCTTAAATTTTCACGAAATTTCGAAACAAGTTGGAACTCAAACGAATTAAAAACAAATTTTAAAAACTTAAAAACAATTAATTATTAAATCTTATTATTTAACAAATAATTCAAATTAATTAAGAAAGACATTTAACATTAAAAATAATTAATTAAACGCGCAATTAACACTCTCAAAACAGCGTACCTATACGGCCGGACAAACGGGATGTTACAAACTCCCCTCCTTCAAAAGGACCTGTCCTCAGGTCCTCAACAGGGCCTTGAACAACTCCGAGAGCAAACTCAACCCCACACTTCCGCTGCGCTACTCTAATTCTGTTGTCAAGTGGCTTCTCGGATTCTTGAATCCCGCCACGAGTCTCGGTGGAAGTCTTCAACTCCAAGGGTCTTCTCTTCCAAACCACGGAGTTCTCAAAACCAACTCGAGCCACTAAACCATGAGAAAATGGATCGACTCATTAAAACGAGCAATCACTCGAATCTCATAAAATCTCCTTAATCTTAGCAAACCGAACACAAAGTCCTTAACCGTTTGCTCCCACTTCCACATAAAATTTGGAAGTAGTTGGAGAATCCAACCGGTTCTTGATGCTCGGTCTTCAACCGACAGCGCTTTAACATTGCTACACGAAGTTTGCAACATCTTTCTGACGCCGATACATCTTTTCCGATTCTTCAAGTCTTCGAACAACTCAAACCAGGAGTGGGTGAAACTTGTGACCTTGGACTCTTGAGGCGTAGGCCACGCTCTCCCGCTAACAAAACATGACCAAAGCCTTCCTTTATACCTTGATCGAGAGCGAGTAGCCTTATGTACCTTGGGCCGACAAAAGCCGGTGCCGAAGGTAACTCTCTTTAACCGCCTCTCCCCACTCCAAACCATGCCTCTTACTTGTCATTCATGTCAATGGGTTAACATTCTTAAGAAAGATTTGCCTTGTCTACCCCGACGACACAAGAGGCTTTTCACTCCGAGGCAATTCTCGGTTCTTCTACTCAGACACGTAGTCAACAAAACCCTTGCCGAAACCAAACTCCGCGAAGGCCTCGAAACTCTGAAGAACAACGTACAACTCGAGAGCAAGAGAAGGGTATTAATCTTCCACAATTGAGATTGTGCAGCTCACGATAGTTATACTCGTCCTAAAGTCCCATCTTCTTCTTAGATAGAACATAGGTACTCCACAAAGAAGTATCCGAACGAGCGAACCACCTTCTAAGAGCTTGTCGAGCTACGCCTTCAACTCTAACAACCTTATCAGAGACCACCAAAACAAGTCTTCAAACAAATCTGAACTTCCGGGATGAAAATCAACGACAACCTAATGCTCCCGTCAGGCGATAAAGAATTCCACTTTCAAGGAAACATCCAGGAAGTCTTACTCTGATCTTCGTCTCCTCAAGCTTGACTCGATCCCTAGGTTACCCAAAGGTAAGTCACAAAGCTTGTCGCACCGTCCCGGATTGAACAACCGCTTCTACAAAGGATATAGACGGGCTAGCCTTCTATCTAGTACCCGAAGACATCGTTGAGCCCAAGACAGGCCTCCTCAAGGCAACCACTAGCTCCACTCAGCGCTCGAACAACCATCCCACGCCGTACCTCCCAAGAACAAGACGCCTCCAAACCGAACACCGGGCAAGCTCGGCCCTCACAACTCACCAAGCACTCGAGCGCTCCACTCACTAACTCTCTTCAAGAAGAGAGTTCCCACAGAAAGCAACAACCGCAGCAATAACAACGAGCGCAAGGAAAGCAATTAGACAAGCAATAAACAAGTACCAAGAAGTAACGAAGAAAGAAAAGTAATACAAAAACGGGTTTCCCCCAAGATAAATATGCATGAATGTAGTGCCACGAATGCAATTACCTCGATTCTTAAGTTTGATTTGACCTCCAATTTGAAGCCTGTGATTCTTTCTCCTTTGTTTGTTAGCCCTCGAACGGTCACAATCTGGGAACTTATGCTCTGAAGATCCACAAACATAGCATCTCTTCAACCGGATCCAACACCCGTCATAACTGAGGTTAGTCCCTTAGCAATGTGCACATGGTGGAAACTCTCTCTCGGACCAAGGGGTCTTCAAGGGGTCTTCAAGGGGTTAGACTTCTTTTTCTTGTTGCTTCTTTTCTTGATAAGTATACTTTGTTGAGCCGGTTTCTCTTCAACTTGTATATTGGAACACGATCCCAACTCAAATGGTTGATCCGGTGCACCTTCTTCAAGCCCTTTTCTTACCACCCACCAAGTCTCAACGCATATCGCCTTCTCAACGACCTTATCCCACGTACTGGTGTCTCTTACAACCAAGGCTTCTCTAAGTTCACTCCAAAGGCCTTCCATAAAATACTTTGCCTTCCATTGATCATCATTTATAATGTGAGGCACATAGGTACCCAATCTCTCGAACTCTTCCAAATATTCCATAACCGTCTTTTCTCCTAGGTTGAGGTTGAGGAATTCTTCAAGTCTCCGTGGTTGTAGTATTGCCGGTATGTACCTCTTTCTAAATTCTCGGACGAACACATCCCATAGCAATATTTCTCCCGCCACCTCTAGTCGATGAACAACTCTTGACCACCATAGATTTGCTTACCCTTGTAGGAGTAGAGTAACTAGGTGGACTTTATTGTGAGCATCACACGGCCACACTCTAAAGATGGCCTCTATCCCTGAAAGCCATTCTTCAGCTTCAATATTATTACCTCCTCGGAATTGTGGATGGTTGAAAGTCCTAAACTCCCGGTACAAGATTGCTATTGGTTCCATAGGTTGCACTGTTGATGTAGATGGTTCTTGATTCCGGTGGGAGTGTTGATGTGAGGATTGTCCAAGATCCTTGTCAATACCGTGAAATCCTGAAATTCTCAAAATTACAATGGAAATATATGTGCATGTTTATGTGCACAATTAGGTCAAATAATAACAAATACGTCACATAAATGGCGTAATGAATGCAAACAAACATGTAACCCTAAGCCGAACAACCTAGACATACCAGACACGACTCAAGAGCTCCAGTTTTGCAACCTAGAGCTCTGATACCACTTTCGAGATGTAACACCCCGGAACAAAGGGCACCACATCCCCTCGCACCATAACCCAACACGTGCAACGAAACGGAAACTCCGCACACGCATCAAGTTACAGCGAACGAGTGACAAACAAAAACCCACACACTAGCTAGGCGGTCTAGACCCTTATTCAGAGTGCGCAACAAAACAAAACGTATGCGGAAGCAACCAGGATCCCAAAATACCAACATACAGGCTACATCAATACAAATTATACTTAATGTGTCCATCCAAGGCCAAGGAATCATACAAATTCAAGTTTAAAAACCAAATCAAAGTTCATACAAAGCTTATACATAGTACCATACTTATACATATTTATACGTAATACCATATTTATACATAGTACCAAAACGGGAAATAAAGATGCAAGGATGCAAAAGACTCCACTAACAAACTCGAATGACTCAAAGTAAAAGACCACCGCCTAACACGAACCGAAGACCTGCACCTGCAAACTCAAGGAGAAAAGGGGAAAAAAAAAAAAACGGAGAGGGGTCAGTCCTAAAGACTGGTGAGGGGGCTAACACACTCACACGTACATATAAGTATGAGCAAAGCATATTCAAAACGAAGATGTTCATGAATCGGGGCGTGGTTTTTGCATTCTAAAGCCTTTTAACCCGTGTTATTATATATATAAAAGAAAGGTTTAAGACCGAAGGTCAAAATTCACCAAATTTTAGAAGTTAGAAATCCACTCCCGATTCACAAACCTTAAACGAAAGCAAAGCATAAACAACTCGGCGAGTACGAGTTCCAACCCACTTACTCCATAGCAAAGCGAAACATAACAAAGCAAAACATAAATCAATCCCACCTTAACTCCGTTTTGGGGAAGAGAGAGCGCTCCCTCAACCCCCGCGCTTAACTTATAGCAAATACGCTTATATGTCAGGGTCGTGAGTTTCATGACACTCACGCCCAAGGACTCCGTCCCCCACCTCCCTTCGAGTGGGTTTCGGGTTGATCCTATAAAGTGGAGAAGTGTCCTGGGGTTGCAACCGGCGACCCCGATGGTCGTCCCGGCTCTCCCGAACCACACAACTCAGGGGCCCAAACTTACACTTACATTTATACTTATAAAGGCTTATCTTTCAAAGCTTAATCTCGCCAAAACATATCACTTACACACGCTAACCCTTTTCAAAACAAAAGAACGAAAATATTGTTTACTTATACGTAAAAGCGTTTTCAAACGTTTCATAACAAAAGGGCCAATTCCCACAAAATACTTATCGAACACATATCTATAGACATATATATAGATATAGGTCACATGCTGGCTTAAAACACATTTAGGGTTGTAGGTCGTAATAACTAAAAGAAAGAAACCTCACCTTGTCGACCAAACCGACGAAACGAACTCAAACCCCTCTAAGAGACCACCTCGTCAACCACGAAACGAACCTAAGAACAAAACCAAGATCGAAAGACAAACTTAGACTCAAAATGAACCAATTAGACGCTCGGCAATTGTGTATGAATGCAAGTGATGCAAATGAAACCACAAGAGATAGCATAATCAAGCGTTCAAGATAAAATCGAGTAAAACTCGTATCAAATAAATTCGTAAAATTAATACAAGACATTTATCAAATAATATAACATATTAACATAGCATATGAGTCATAACCGAATAAATGAAGGTATTAGAAAGCAACAAAACGAAACACAAAAGCCAAGTATGCAAGTTCCAATTTCTTGAAATCACAACATTGAAATATTCAAGTTACAATACCTAAAATTCAAATTACATAATTTAATAGTTAATTCACAATATATAATATATTTCATATATTTATATATTACATCTACACACGTAATAAATATATATACAAACATGCACCACACATATTTATGTATATATATTTTACATATGCACGTATAACACATAAAGAATACATGCATGTAATATATATATATATATATCATATGCTCACTTAATCATTCACATGTATATTACACATTACACAAATGCATGGGAAGGGGTATGAAACATATATATATTAAGTATGCATGCATGGGAATTAAATTACGTAGTGAACGTGTTTGCATGAATTTCTCATTAATTATTAAATGCATAACATATATGTACATACTCAGCACGTAGCATGCATGCACTTAATCACACCACTACACTAATGCATGAAACATTTAAGAAACACAATCATATTTATATCCTAAATGCAAGCAGCTACGTAAAGAAAAGAATAAATATTGCCATCTCTTCCCCAAGCACGACCGTCAGCTGCACTCTTTGAAATTAAAAACCAAATTCGAAAGTAGGACACGCTGTGTTGGTCTTTTGTTCAAAATGGACACGGCCGTGTCCGATTTTATAAAATTCTGACACCAAACTCGAACATTCAACACGGCCATGTCCATTTTTCAAATAAATCGGACACGGCCGTGTTGGCCTTTTTCCTCGCGAAATTAAGCAGCAACAGTAGCGTGCGCAGCAGGGGAGAAGGGCAGGGGAAAGATACAACAGCTCACAGCAGCAACACCACAATTTAAGGCACAAGATCTCAGCAAGAAAGGCCACATATATCACACAACAAACCGGCAAAGCAAAGAGCTCAATATCCAACCATAAAAGCTTCAAAAACTCAAGGTTTCATCAATGGTGGATCACTCCACACCTCAAAAAGTTCAGATTCAAGCATAGGAAAAGAACAAGGATACATCAAGGGTCACATAGCACTTCACGGATCAAGAATCGAGCTAAAAACGAGCAAGATATCACCAAATTAATACAAACCTGTAACTATTCATACACCCTACAAAAACAGGCCTAAAACTCCATGAATACAAGCAAGAGAGCACTTAAAAGATAGAGGAGGAGATGGAAAACCAAAATATGTGCTTACCTATTCGATTTCATGAAGAATGGAGGTCGAACGAGCCCAAAATCTCCGGTGAGTGAATAGTGGCGGAAATCCTCTTTTTCTTCCCCTTTCTTCCCTTCTCTCTCGGTCTCCTTGGATTCTGGGCTGAAATGTCTGAGGTTGGGAGATAGTTTTATGAGTTGGGGTCATTTAGGTTCAAGAATCGGGTCATTTGGTCAAGAAACGAATAAGTTATGGCCAAAACCGTAAAAGGTGGCGAATCTGCGCGAGGCTCACGTTTCGGGCGAAATTCGGAGGATCAAACGGGTTTAGAAAAATACAAGGCTAGCTTCCAAGGCTCCCAAATTTCGTTACGAGTCCGGCGTCACTTCCGGAATTCGAATCCGAATTCCCTAGCTCAAGATATATATTTCGGAACACAAGGCGCGCTAAAACTAGTTACGCCCTCGAGTCCCCAACAAATAAAATATGGTGCGTTACCATATCAAACAAGTCCGAAAATGAAAAACGAGCATATAGGAATATCCATAACACGTAAAACTCATGCATATTAAATTTTCACGAAATTTCGAAACAAGTTGGAACTCAAACGAATTAAGAACAAATTTTAAAAACTTAAAAACAATTAATTATTAAATCTTATTATTTAACAAATAATTCAAATTAATTAAGAAATACATTTAACATTAAAAATAATTAATTAAACGCGCAATTAACACTCTCGAAACAGTGTACCTGTACGGCCGGACGAGCAGGATTTTACAGAATTCCATCAGTGTCAAACGATTTGACTATCCTATTGAATCGAATTTCTCGAACTCTTAGAAGCCTTCATCAATCTACAGTTGACTTAGGGGTATGCATACCTTATGCATACTCCCACTGAATATGAGATTCATCGAAATACCATATTTTAGTCTCTCTCAATCTCCTATTAAGTAAGACAGTTCTCACATTCATTTATCATATCTGATAGTCAAAATATGCAGATATACTAAACTGAATCCGAATGGATTTCTGCATTTCAACCGTCAAGAAGATGGTAATGCTTTTCATTTACTCCAAGCTCCACGAGCTTGATCCTATCAGGTGGATCAACCAAGGTCAAAACTTAGTTTGAGTATATAGATTCCATTTCGAATTCTTAAGGCTTGTTTACACTATTCAGATTCCAAATCCAATAGTGCTTCCTCGTAAGTAATTCCTAGCTAGGCTATCTAGGAATGTATTCTAAATGCATCATAAGAGGAGGAATTCACAAGTGTACTTTACTCTAAAATTTGGCTAAGTTTTATCAGATGGGCTTGTTTCTTCTATATGTGGCATGGGGTATTCACCCTCAAGTTTCTTTGAGATCTGCATGCTTATCTTTCTTATTACTCAGGAACGGTTCCTAGAGAAAGATACATTCCTTCAAACAAACAACCTTTGTTCAAGAGAATTGCAGAAACAATATTCTATATTGTTGTATATGCTTGAACTCGTTTCAAGCTTATCTCCCACTATCCTCTCCACTTAAGAGAATTCCGCTAAATTCTTGGATAAGAATAATTGGGGAATTTAGAATGTCACGTAACATAGTGCAACTAAAGGACTAATTTTGGAAGGTACTAGATTCAAAATCTCTAACTGCATATTTTGGGAGTTTATTCCTAGAATGAATATAAGTTAATAAAGCTAGCTATGAAACGAACCATATCCTATAAGGTTTTGTTCCTTCATTCAAAAACACCAAGATGTTTCAGAACGAGTTTATTGAAAGATGATCCTATTATCTCTAAGATGATAAAGGAATTAGTTGCTAAGATAATGGCTATCTCGATCATATCGATTTGCCTATAACTTATGACTACTTCGTTTCCCAACCTCCTTTTGAAATTCTAAGAATTTCATATAAGTTTCGAATTTGTACTTCAACAAGTACACTCATTCATAATGATTAAACTGATGATTGTCTCTAGTGCTTACACTGAGCAATAGACTAAACATCAATGTGGATCGAAATCCACTATGTATTTTGGCACGTTTCCACGTTTCTCATAGATGGGGTTATGGGAACGTTTCCCTTAAGACAGGATTCACAGGAAGTTAAATCTCTAGGTCCATTTTCGTAAAATGATCATAAGATATCTAACTTGCTAATCCTTTCATGTCTTAACGTGCCTAAGTAATTTGGAACTTTGTCATCTCACTTACTTTTGTTATCTCGTTATATGTTTAAAACATGAGTGCTTTGAGTTTTGCACAACGGATTATGAAAAATTAACGCAAGACTAGTGAATTCTAATCCTATTAGAATTACTAAACGAGGTAACATTTCAGAGTACTCATACTCTTTGAAGTTCCCTCTCAAAGTTCTCACTTGCTACTCTAGAAGCAAACGTCCTATTTGATCTCTAGTGTCTTTTGGGCATACCCCTTTAGTCACCCCTTAATAGGGTTTTAAGGTTTCTTCTTCTTCAGGCCTTCAAGCCTATACCTTAGTGGGTTTGGAAGAAGATTTAACCATCACACCTTTAAGTCCTTCTTAAGGATGCTCTCAACCGTTATCAACTAAATGATTAACTATGCTACAATAGCATCATTGATACTAAGTATAAAAGGTGTTTAATTGATAGTGGAAGCAATTTGAGCAATCAGTGTATAGAGAACTCTTTTCTCAATTAATGATCGTGGATTCAAGATCCTCGTTCAAGCACGTACCCTTATTAAATTGTGGAACAATTCCATAATGTTATACCCTATAACATGTTTATGAGGTGATACAATTGCTCTTAGGTGGTTTTGGAAAAATCCATTCACCTTAGATTGCTTCTCTTTTGACCCAGGTCGAATTTTCACAAGTAAGTGAAAATCTCGCCCTATTGAGAACACTTTTCTCCTTTCGAAATCTAAAACGAATTTTAGGATCCGAAGCCAATTAGAGTTAGTTAGGACTTAGTCAACTTGTTTGACTGAAGGATGGATACAAATGGGTTTGCATTTCATATTGTAGAGAATCACAGAAGTACAACCTAAATGCTAGCAGAGAAAAAGTAAGCATGTAGAATAATAACGTATTACATAGGATTTAGGTCTTTTAATCATATGTAGCTCCTACTGGTTTTAGAAGATCTTAAAATCCCAACGATCTTAGAGGAAACTTGTTTTCCCAATGGGTACTGAGATCCCAAGCACTTTACCTTAGACCCACGACTCGCGAACATCCTCAATAAAGCCTTAGGTAGGTACGACTTGCCAATTCCATTTCTATGAAATTCTCAGTAATATTTTTGAATCACCCATCTTTCAATATGGACCTACGACTCGTGCGACATCCATATTTACTTAGGCGTTAAGCAGAACCCATCAATCATAAGATCATGATTAAACTTAGTCCGGAACGGCCCACGACTCGCGGACATCGCCCATTCCAAAATAACCATGAAATATTAATTTACTTAAAGTAATTAATTAGGAAACTAATAACTAATAGGTTTCACATAGCCACCCCACGACTCATGGACAACAACTAGCTCCCCTATTAAACTTAAATCCTATTGATGGAATGCTAGAAATTTTATTTAAAGTTTTCACTTTATATAAAATACCTATTTTTCGACATTGCACAATATTTATGGGATTTTCGAATACTGGAGAGTTGTGCAGTTTTGACATCACCAACACGTACAGTTATCCATTTTAATTAGTCTTGTTTAATGCAGTTTCACATAAATGCTTCACACACAAGCAATTAGCAGATAACATGTCCTAGCATGATACTAATATGAGATGATCATGGGTTTTCCTATCTTATGCGTGATATGTGGGAGCCACTCCACAACCACAAGTTCTAACATACATGCCACATAAAACAGTTTAAATCACATAAAGGAATTGGAAATCAATCGATGCCCTATCTATTACAATAATAGAAGCCCTTCTAACATTTTGAGGGGTCTTCACTTGATGACCTTCTTTTTACTTTATTGTGTGGATCCATCTTACTCCATGGGTGCAAATCTCCAAAGTAAAACAAAAAACCTCACTTTGTAAAATCTATACTCTTTGCATAAAATAATATGGCTCAATCTTCATATTGGCCATAGACAAATACACGGGCCATACCCGGCCTCAAAAACAGTAATATGGAAAGTCACATAATAAACACATAACAGTACGCACATAAGTGGGGCACCGACCCCAATTGAAAAAACGCAACTTTGGGGCTCCAACCCCAAATTTAAACCATCCATGTGCATAAATTAATACATCCACAAGACTAACTCATGATCACCTAATATTCTAAAATAACAAGAATTTAAATTTACCAATAAATTTAAAATTCTTTTAACTTTAAGTTCTACTAACTCAAAGTAATTTGAAAACAATTCCTTGTTCAAGAATATACATTCATAATCAAAAGCTCAAATCTTAGAAAATTCAAGTTAATTCAAAATTAATAATTTTTATAAAATTATTATTTCAAAAATAATAATATTAATTTTCCCAAAAAATAAAATCAATTTTAATTCCTAAATTATAATTTTATTTCAAAAATAAAATATTAAAATTTAATTTTAATTTTCGAAAACAAACCCTTTCCGAAAAGGACCACACATGTACTCGCCAATCCATGCCGCGGCTGATGGAATGCGGAAGAAACAATTTGATTTGGCCACCACTACAATTTTAGTGTCAAAATCAATTTTTGAAGTATGAAAACCAAGAATTCAATACGAGATGATAAGCTTTTAATAAAATAATGAACAACAATGTTATTAATTATTTCTATTAAAAGTTAACATCCAATTAAACAAAATGGGTTTTACTATCAGGCGCCAATTAATTTACCCCAAACATCATGCGTGAGTGGGGCAGCCACTCGTAGCGGATCGCTGCCCATGCGCGCGCCATGCATGCGCTGTGCGGCGCAATCATGCGCAGCCCCACCATGTCCGTCGGCGGTGGCGGGTGGCCAACACGTTTGGCCCTCGCCACCCAGTTTCGTTTCCGACCAATAAATCAAAATTTTCATTTCTAAATTCGGGAAATAAAACATGATTTTGTGAATCTAAATTTAAAACGATTTTAGTTAGATTTATTAGAAAACGTTTTTCTCAGTTTTCAGGAAACTTCTCAGATTCAAAAGCTCAGATTACGAAACCAATTCAAAAATACATAACTGTAACTCAGATTCAAAAATTTCTCCAAATTCAATTCAATAAAACAGATTAGAAATAGACCTTGCAAGGTGGCTTTGATACCACTTGTTGGGAAAAACACGAATTGAAGTGCAGCGGAATTTAAAATTTTTTCCCAAAAGGCAAGATTGGACTTGCAATTTCTATTTCTAATCTTAGGGATTCAAGAACTTACAAGAATTGTCGCTTTCTTGACACGTTTTGAGCCGCCTTCAAATGCGCTTCATGCGGTAATGACAACCTTCGTCCCTTGAAAGTTTCTTTCCACTAGATTCCACGATAGGTCTCCTCTAGAGTAATAATCCACACCAACCTGGATTCAAATCATGTTAGGAAAAGTGCTAGCGATATAACATGTATAAAGAAAGAAACCTAAAACGATAAGAAAGAGAGCAAAAGAATTCTCCTAAATTCTTGAAGCCATGTAGTTTGGGTGTGATCCTCTTAATCACGCGTTAGGTGAAAAATGCGAACCCCTTGACTTATTTATAGCCTAGGGTTCGAACCCCAAACCCTAATCGGAATCGAATTCCAACTTTGACTTTACTTCTATTTTCTTTCTCTCCAAGTAATAGGAATCTTATTCAAAATAAGATATCTATTCTTCTAGAAAGAGAGTTCCTAACTAATTAGGAATATTTAATTGTTCCAATAATAATTAAATATTTTATTCCAATAATATTTATTCTAATCATATTAGAATTAATATTTACTAGAATAATAAATAGAAGATATTTAGTATTTATTTATTTATTTATTCCAATCAAATTAGAATAACTTAAATAATTAGATACTTAGAATTAATTATCTAATTAATTCCTAGAAAGGGCTTTAGAATTAATTCTCTTAATTTATTCTAAAATGCTAAAATTAATTCTCTAATTAATTTTATTTGGCTTCATAATTAATTCTCTTAATTAATTATATTAGGGATTTATAATTAATTCTCCTAATTAATTATACTTGGGCTTTATAATTAATTCTCCAATTAATTAACACATGGTCCAATTCTACAATTGGACCACACGCCCAAACTCGAGCTCCCGTGCCACACGTGTACATTTACATGTGTGGTCTCGTTTTGATCAACTACTTGATCTTTCTTTCAATACCCTTTGAACCTGGCATTTGTGTGTGACCCTCTAGGTTCATTTTCAGTTAGTAGTGAGACTAATACACTTTATAAGTTCACAGATCATACGACCATAATCTAGCAACAGGTGTATGACCTTTTCCAGAACAATGAATATATATATTTGAAAGAACCTTTCAGTTAATGACAGTTGTGAGGTACGATCCTCCAACCAACCCATCTCTCGATAAAGATCTAGAGCATGGGAATAGTGAGAGCCCTACTAATCTCAATCTTAAAGCTAAGTTCACTTCATATCCATTTGATCTCAATCTAAGAAACCCTTTTCTTGATGTCGTGATCCACTATCTCGGCCGAGGGTTTAAGATGGCATATGAACGACTTATGCAATAAGAGATCTTCTTGCATTTAAGCAAGTGTAGGTCCTTTGTTGATTCTCACATACTTCCATGTGCCACTTGTGCAGCCCCAGCATAAGCCTTGAATCAGTTGTCTAAGGCGACACACTTTAAAGCTTATACCAAAGACTATAGAGTTAGCCCACAAAGCATCAATGGAATCTCAAGTCAAAGGATTAATTTACTCACGCCATTGACCTGTATGATATTTCCTAATCTGGAAGTTTCTATTTCTAGGTATAGAAACTTCCTTTCCCATTTAGTAATCTTCTCGTGCGGGACACCTCAATGTACTCGTTTTAATAACAAGCACCCTCATATATTGCGTACGCATCAACCATACACTTTACACCCATGAAACAGGATCATCCTTCTTAAGGACGTAATCCCACGAGCAAGTCTCAAATGAGCTAAATCAACATTCCCACTGTTTGTTGGACTCATCGACTTGGAGTGGTTTCTAATCCGGCCTTGAGTTAGGGCTAGTTTCATATGTCATTCACCTAATGACAAAGTGTTGGAAAACAGGAATCAGAAAGCAGCGGAATTTTAAAAATTTTCCAACAAAAGGATCTTGGACTCGCAATCGTGTATCTAAATTCGTAGAGATAAAGAAACTCACTTGGGTAGTAGCTTTCTTGACACGTTTTGAGTCGCCCTCAAACGCGCTTCATGCGGTAATGGCAACCCGTTCCTCGAAAGTCTCTTTCTACTTCAGAATCCATTGTAGGGATAACAATCCACACCAACCTAGATTCAAATCATGTTAGGGAAGTTCTTAACAATATAACATAAAGAAAGAAACACGAAACGAGAAAAGCATGATTGAAACTCCCTTCGAAAACCAGTTTTGCGAAAGTAGAAAATTGTCAGTCACAAAACCCTCGTGAAAAATTCATCCTTCAGGATATGGACGAACGGTTTTTGCCATCTTCTTTGGTTCGATTTTTTCACTCGTTATATGTTGGGTTCAGAATCGTTTCATCATCCCTTCTGATCGTTTTGCTTGATCCCCACTTTTTGGTAAAGCTCGAATCTTCAAAACTTCTAACTTGAAGCTCTCTAGAGATAGTCCACCAACTTGGCTACAATCTAACTAGTAAGGATGCTAGTTCTCTAGTTAGTGTTTAGGCTTAACCTAGGGTTTCGTTTATCTTGGAGAAAGGATGGTGTTCAACACATAAACCAAAAGAATTCTCGATTACCTCTAAGGGGAGCTCTATATATAGGAAGGGAGGACCGAAAATCCTAGTCCTTATGGACCAAGGATTTGGTCCCTCTCTCCTATTACTTGATCATCAAGTAATTTTGACTTTGACTTTGAATTCAAATTCAAATCAACTTTCAAGAGAGCTAAAATATCCAAACTATTTTTGGATAATTTTATGCTTTATTTATTTAAAATAAATAACTTATTTTATCTAATTAATTAATTCATAATTAATTAACTAGATTATTTTCTCCAAAATTAGACTTTCTTTTTAATTCAAAATTAAACCAAAGTCTATTAAATAATTAACACATTTAATTATTTAATATATATATATACAATATATATATTTACACGTGTGGGACACGTGTCACTCACGTGACCCACACGTGTGGTTTCACACGTGTGGAACCCTCTTGGCCCGATTAACTCGTTTAATCATTTTAAAGCCTCAACTCATGCAACCAAGTTGTTGTGTGTGACCCTCTAGGTTCTCAATTCAATTAGCAGTGACCCTAATTAATTAATTCACTAATTAATTAATCAGTCCACAGATTAAACGACCATAGTCTAGCAACAGGTGGACTGATTAATTAATTAGTGAATTAATTAATTACGGTCACTGCTAATTGAATTGAGAACCTAGAGGGTCACACAAAACAACTTGGTTGCATGAGTTGAGGCTTTAAAATGATTAAACGAGTTAATCGGGCCAAGAGGGTTCCACACGTGTGAAACCACACGTGTGGGTCACGTGAGTGACACGTGTCCCACACGTGTAAATATATATATTGTATATATATATATATATTAAATAATTAAATGTGTTAATTATTTAATAGACCTTGGTTTAATTTTGAATTAAAAAGAAAGTCTAATTTTGGAGAAAATAATCTAGTTAATTAATTATGAATTAATTAATTAGATAAAATAAGTTATTTATTTTAAATAAATAAAGCATAAAATTATCCAAAAATAGTTTGGATATTTTAGCTCTCTTGAAAGTTGATTTGAATTTGAATTCAAAGTCAAAGTCAAAATTACTTGATGATCAAGTAATAGGAGAGAGAGACCAAATCCTTAGTCCATAAGGACTAGGATTTTCGGCCACTATATAGGGGAGCTCGAGCTCCCCTTAGAGCTAATCGAGAATTCTTTTGGTTCATGTGTTGAACACCATCCTTTCTCCAAGATAAACGAAACCCTAGGTTAAGCCTAAACACTAACTAGAGAACTAGCATCCTTACTAGTTAGATTGTAGCTAAGTTGGTGGACTATCTCTAGAGAGCTTCAAGTTAGAAGTTTTGAAGATTCGAGCTTTACCAAAAAGTGGGGATCAAGCAAAACGATCAGAAGGGATGATGAAACGATTCTGAACCCAACATGAAACGAGTGAAAAAATCGAACCAAAGAAGATGGCGAAAACCGTTCGTCCATATCCTGAAGGATGAATTTTTTCACGAGGGTTTTGTGACTGGCAATTTTCTACTTTCGCAAAACTGGTTTTCGAAGGGAGTTTCAATAATGCTTTTCTCGTTTCGTGTTTCTTTCTTTATGTTATATTGTTAAGAACTTCCCTAACATGATTTGAATCTAGGTTGGTGTGGATTGTTATCCCTACAATGGATTCTGAAGTAGAAAGAGACTTTCGAGGAACGGGTTGCCATTACCGCATGAAGCGCGTTTGAGGGCGGCTCAAAACGTGTCAAGAAAGCTACTACCCAAGTGAGTTTCTTGATCTCTACGAATTTGGATACACGATTGCGAGTCCAAGATCGTTTTGTTGGAAAAATTTTAAAATTCCGCTGCTTTCTGATTCCTGTTTTCCAACACTTATGACTACTTCGGTTCCTAACCTCCTTTTGAAATTCTAAGAATTTCATATAAGTTTCGAATTTGTACTTTAACAAGTACATTCATTCATAATGATTAAACTGATGAGTATATCTAGTGCTTACATTAAGCATCTTACACTCATCAGCATGGATCGAAATCTACTATAATTTTGGAACGTTCCATGTTTCACCTAAACAATGTTCCGGGAACGTTTTCCCTTTGAGATAGGATTCACAGGAAGTCAACTCTATAGGTTCATTTTCATAGAATGATCCTAAGGTGTCTGACTTGGTAATCCTTTTATATCTCAACTGTAACACCCCGACTTTTCAGACGTAAAGGTACGACGTATGTGTTTATCAATTTGCGCGAATTAATTGTTTTTACGTGTTTTATATTTAATTTTATTATAAATTTTTATTATTTTATTATATTATATTTTATTTTAATTTAATATTATTTATTAATATTTCGTACTTAAATATATATATATATATATGTTTATTTATTTTATTATTAACTTAATGATTATGCTAATTATATGTTATGTTAATTAATCATGATTTAGTTAATTAATTATGTGACTTTAATTATGTTTATAAAATTAATTTGAGTTATTTAATTAAAATATTTATGCATGGGAATTATGATTTGTACATGAATTGCATGAATGAGCTTTGTTATTCATCTTGTGCTTTGTTCTTATATGAAATGATATCGAAATGCCATGAATTTGTAATATGTCGTAAATATATGTGTTATGAACATGCCTATATGCTCGGTTTATGTTTTCGAATTTATTTGATAGATTAACGAATTTAATTTGATTCGAGGAACCAAATCGGGGGCTAATGAGCACTTAGCGTACCCTTGGTTCCGAATTTTATATCTTGAGCTCGGGAACTCGGATTCGAGTTCCGTCAACTCTGCTGAACTCGTAACGAAAATTCGAGTTTAGTAAACTTAGCCTTATATTTTTTCCGAAATCATTTGAACCTTCGAAATCCAACCGAAAAACCAAATGGCATCAAAATGACCCCCTTTCACTATATTGGCCATAACATGAGCAAAACTTAACCAAATTAACTATGGTTGGTGGCCTTTTAACCCTAGTTCAATCCCCTATCAGTCCTTACCTGCCCCAACTCGATCCAACCCTCTCACACACACCAGAAATTTCAGCCAAACCCTTCTGCAGAAGTTCTTCCCGTAACAGTGCAATCCTTGAAGTTTTGAGCTCAAATCTCGATCAACCTTCATCCAACCATCAAGGTGAGTTAGGATTATGTTGTACATGCATCTCTGGTTATTTTCATCCTTTCATCACAAATTTTAACTCAGATTTCATATGGATTTCATGATTTGAATGAACAGTTAGGTTTTTGAGCATTTGGATGATTTCTTGAATCTCTTTGATCTCTGATGTGCTTTGGTGATATATATATGATCCTTATACTTCATTTATGACTGAGTATGGTTGTATTAATTGTTGGTTAAGAGGTTGGTGAGATATCATCAATGAAATGGATATATATTGATTGAATTTCAAACTGGATTTTTGGCTCCTTCACGTAACCTTCTGCCGATAGCTTTTGGGAGTTGCTTTGTTGATTAATGCTGTCCCTTTTTATCCTTTTTGCTTCTGTGTTATGGGTTGGTTGATCACGTTTTGGTGCTCTGTTCTTCTTTCAGTTTCGTGCCCTATTTTTCACGCACGAACTGCTGTTCTTTTTCCTCTCTTTTGCTGCGTTTGTTGGGGTACTTTCAGGCCTGTGTTGCTGCGTTTTGGTAGTCCTTTAGGACCTTAATTGTTGGCTTGAATTGATACCATAGGGTGTGTGTGTTTGGCTTGGGTTGAACACACCCTTTTCTTCCCCTGTTTTTTTTCCCGTAACTGTCTGCTGCCTTGCTGCTGCTTCTGTAACCTCTCCCCGGGCGGGGAGAGTTCCTTCTCGTGGAGTACCCGGCCGGGTACTTCTGCTACAGCCTGCAGAGATCTTCTGTAACTCCTACCCGGCCGGGGAGTTTTGCTTGGGATTGGCTACCCGCCCTGCTGAGCCTCTGCTTCTTTTTCCTTTCTTCTTCTTCTGTTCTTTCTCCTCCTTTCTTCTTTCTAGTGTTGCTTCGAGGGTCTGTGTGTGTGTCTGTGTTGCTGCTGTTGCTGCTCCTCTTGTGCAGAAGTGTGTGTGTGTGTTCTTATTAAGCTGCTGCGGCTGTTTCTTCCTGTGTGGGTGTGAGTTGTGTGCAGTTTTGGTAAGAGCCTGGGTTGGTTGCTGCTGTTCGTCCTTGAGCATGAATATATATATATATATATATATATATATATATATATATATATATATCTATACGTATATATGTGTGAATTTGCATGCATGGCTTGTAATTTAAATTGCATGCATGTCTTTTAATCTAATTTGCATGCATGTCTTTTAATCTAATATGCATGCATGCTTATTACGTAAATATATATTATATATATACATATGTTATTATATATAATTATATATATTTATTATATTATGTATATTTATTATATATTTTAAATATTATTTGACTTAATTCAATTCTTGAAATTCATTTGATTTCTATTCCGCGTATTTAAATTACCGACTATTATTTGGACGTTTTATTTAATTTATTCCTAATTGTAAATACGAATATTACGTGTTATGAATTCTTGGATTATTTGATATTAATTATGAATGTTATGAATTTATGAATTAGAATGAAAAATATGAACGAATGGTTGATTATGTGTTTTAAATTCCTTAATAGTGCACATGAACATTTTTATGATATAACATGATCTTTTATGCATTCATGTCGTATTCACTTTATTGCCGAGCGTCATATGTGGTCATTGAGTCTCATACCTTTTCTTTTGCACAGATTCGGGTTTGGTCGGAGACGAGGGCGAGCAGTGAGACGCTTGTGCCTTTCCATTTTGCTTTTGAAAGGTGGGTTTTCTTCTAATAGTTAAAGTGACCTATATATCCCTCATATGAAAGGTTTTAAGCCAAAATAGTATATTTATATATATCGAGTCATTTTGGGTAAATGATTTCAAACGTATGATCCCCTTTTTATTTATGAAACCCTACCTTATGTTTGGCGAGACACATTTATGATTTATGATTGCACGGGCCCCGGGACTTAGTATATGTGGCTAACCGAGGAAGCAAGGGCTGACGGGGATCCTATATACTAGTCCCAACCAAACTACGGCGATAACGGCCCTCGCTAGGAGGTTTAGCGAGGAATGGGAGCTGAGTGCCCTTGGGGGATTCATGTACCCCCATTGGCCTATGTATGAACCGGTGGCCGGGTCTTGCAAGCCCGTCCACCACCCGGAGGAAGAAGGAGTGTATGAATGATTATGATCATGTTATTTATGAGCACAAAAGATATATGTATGATAATAAAGGAATGAATAATTGATTATGATTACACGAGGAGTAGGTTGGAGATTGTGCACGCCCCCTCGCCGGGCCATAAACCCTTATGAACAAATATGAATGAATATGAACGTCGTAATCCCGTTGATGTAATCTTTTGTTTTAACCACTTGGTAAATTCTTATCAAACTTCCCATGGGATTAGGGCTTGCATGTATGTGTTTAATTTATGCGATATTATACCTTATGCCCCGTTTTTATACCCACCAGTCTCTTTTAGACTGAACCCGGTTTGTTTTCAGTTGTTTTGTACAGGCTTAAGAGTGCTAGGCGGGAATACAAGGCGTCTAGGTTTTTGCATTGTTGTTTAGCACTTCATTTCGGTCACATACTCTTATTGCCATTTTGTATATGATTTTGATACGGAGCGTTATGATATTGTAGGCCGTGTGGCCTTGATTACTTGAATACTTTTGTATATCTATTTTTGGAGCTTGGTGGCTCATCGTATATATTATATGTCGTTCTTGCTTCCGCGTTTTACTTTAACTCTGATTTGACATTGCCTTGAGATTGAATGGGTTAAGGGTCAGCCCCGCCTAGCATAGCGTGTGTGTTAGGGCCCCGTTCACCGTGGATTTGGCACGTGTATTGTAGCACCCCTATACGTAGGGATTCCACACCCCCGCACTATAGGCCGATCCACATACGAAATGGACAATCCGTACATGAACTAACCTATAGCGAACGGGTGACAAAGAAAAGAAAAGACGAGCTAGGCGGGACTAAACCCCAAGGCAATACAAAATCAAGACATAACAGTTAAAAGCGGAAGCATTAACTCATAAATACATATAGGTACCATAGTTATCAGACAGATACGTATAGATACCAAACTTAACTATCAATACATTATCATCTCTTATATATGATCAAGTATTCAAAATGTGATAACAATAGACATGACATGAGAAGTAGTAAAATATATACATGATGGTACACTGATAGACTCGTGACAATGCAAGATTGGACCAGACTCCCGCCTAGCACGACCGGCTCTCAAGTACCTGAAAAGTGAAGTATCAGTCTACCGAAGACTGAGTGAGGGGCATAAGTATATATATAGCGCAATCACATGCAAGTTGTAACCCCGGGTAAGGTTTTATAATTAAAAGTAATATAAGTTTACAATAACATAAGCTCGCCCGAGATTACAACTACCAGTATTAAGTACTTGTTCGTTTTCATGCAATCAATTAATTCATGGCCCCGGCGAGTAAGGGCGGTCTCCAACCGATCTCCCAATGAACATGAACATGCTTGCTTGTTTAATATTCAATAGGTGATCATGCAATTCGTTTAACGTGTAATCGTGCGATAGTGTAATCATATAACACGTTCATGACATGACAATCATGCAATAACCCGAGGCGCATCCGTGGTGCCGGACTCGTCCCCAGTCTCCTTTTCCCTCCGGTTTGATGAAGGGATTGCAAGGCCCCAACTTCCAGTCTCATTGAGCATAGGGTACATGAATCCCTAAGCCCGGAGCTCCTTCCTCCACTAATCTCCTAGTGGAATCAGGGGTGACCCCTAGTGTGGTGAGGATAGCGCCAGAGTTACCCGTCAGCCCTTGCTTTCCCGGTTGGCTCTAGTCACTACCCTCGGGCCCAAACCGTCATGCTACTCGCCTAAACATGCATGAAACAATACCTGACTTGCTTGCTTGCTTGCGTACCTGAACCTGGCTTGAAATGATCAATGATTTATAGAAATATATAACCGTAAATACTATTTTGGCCAAAATATCACATAAGGGTTGTACGGGTTCTATGTAACTAACAATGAAACCTCACCTATACCGACAAAGACAAGTAGGCACGGCCTACGGGGCTTGCTCCTCGTCCCTACCCTCGTGACCTGTGCAAACACAACACTTATACATGAGACATGACCTAAAATGCCCAACAAGTGACGAACGGCGGAAATGTATCGAGATGACCACGAAAATGCAATGTGGTATGATAACATGTTGTTTCACATCATAAGAGTACATATTACGGCAATTCGGGGTCAAAGAAGTCGTTGGATCGAGGGGCTAAAAATGTAATTTTATGCAGTCATTTTTGTTCTGTCAGCGTGGTGGGAACGGCCGTTCCGGACCCCTTTGTAAAATGGGAACGGTCGTTCCCATAACCCCAATAAACGCACCAACGATTTCCCCTTTTAAAACGCGCGGAAGCTGGGAACGGCCCTTCCGGCGCAAGGCCAAAATGGGAACGGCCGTTCCCATGCTCGACCGCCCAAATCATTTGAAAAGGTGGGAACGCCCGTTCCCACAATGCCTTGAGGCTGGGAACGGCCGTTCCCTGTTTCTGCAAATATGAAGAACAGAGAAAACAGGGGAGGGCTACGGGAATGCATAACAAAGCAACCAAAGTTCCAATTTCAATCAACCAATTCATGTTTTTCTGGAAATATGATGCATATAGGTTCAAGAAATAATCTCATAACCCTTAAACACTCAAAGCACACAAGATCATCAAGAATTCATGATTCCACACTCATGATCACAGTTGATCATTCAAGCTCAATTCTCAACTAATTCATGCACAAATCATGCCATAATTTATGATATAATCACATAATCATGCTTCCAACTCCAATTGACTCATTTAACATATAAATTCTAAACCCTAGCTCAATCATATATGCTCAAGAATTAAGAGTTCATGCACAACCAACCTTGGAAATGAAAGAAAGGAAGAGGATGGATGAGGGTGATGATCAAGCTTCCCAAACTTGGATTAATACTTGAAATTCTTGATGGAATGGATGAAAATCACTTCCTTCCCTTTTCTTCTTAATACCGAGAGAGAGAGAGAGATGAAGCAACTATGAAGAAAGATCAAGAATGAAATAATTTTGGAAGCTAGGAGATGATATACCGATCAATCAAGTTTTGAAATGTATAATTTGCACTTTAGTCCCTCAAATACCTCAGTCATGCAACTAAGGATGGAAAGCTTTAGGAATTGATCGATTGAGTCCTTGAAAATGTTATGAAATTTGGTCCCGAAATTTAAAAGAATGAACATATAGGCCAAGTTTGACAATTAAATCATTTTCGGTAATTAATTCACGAAATAAACATTTTCAAGTTTTAAGATAAATTATAAGTTTAGTATGAATTTCATGAAAGTATTATAAAATAATTTAATGAAAAATCGGGGCGTTACATGTATGGACTTCCATTTCATATACGGGTCGGGTCTCGGTGCGGGGGATGTGGTACCTTACGCTCGGGTGCTACATCAACGTTCCAAAGTAATTCGAAGCTTTGCCATCTCACTTACTTTTGTTATCTCGTTGTATGTTCAGAACATTAGTGCCTTGAGTCTTTGCACAACGGATTATGCAGAATTGACTCAATTCTAGTGAATTCTATTCCTAGTAGAATTACTAAATGAGGTAACATTTCAGAGTACTCATACTCTTCGCAGTTCCCTTTCAAAGTCCTTATTTGCTACCATAGAAGCAAACGTCCTATTTGATCTCTAGTGTCTTTTGGGCGCACCCCTTACATGCCCCTCCATTGGGCTCTTAAGGGTTTCTTCTTCTTTAGGCGTTCAAGCCTTTAACTTAGGGAGTTTAGAAGAAGAATTAACCATCTCAACCTTTTATTCCTTCTTAAGGATGCTCTCAACCATTATCAACTAAATGATTAACTATGCTACATTAGCATCATTCTAGTTGAGCATAAAGGGTTTGAATGATGGTGGAAGCAATGTAAGCAATCAGTGCATAGAGAACTCTTTTCTCGGTTGATGATTGAGACCATAAGATCTTCAAATAAGATCTTTAGACCTTGTTCGTGTGCACTTGTTTCCTCATTTGGAATATTGAATAATTCCATAATGTTATACCTTGTAACATTTTTATGAGGTGGTTCAATTGCTCTTAAGTGGTTTGAAAAAAAATCCATTCACCTCAGATTGCTTCTCTTTTGGCACGGGTCGAATTTTCACAATTGAAAACTTCGCCCTTTAGAGAACGCCTTTCTCTTATTAGGAATCTAAAACGAATTTTAGGGTCCGAAGCCAATCAGAGTTAGTTAGGACTTAGTCAACTCTTTTGACTTAAGGATGGATACAAATGGGTTTGCATTTCATATTGTAGAGAATCACAGAACTACAACCTAAATGCTAAGCAGAGAAAATGTGAGCATGCTGAATTATAACGATATACAAAAGATAAGGTCTTTAATCTAATGTAGCTCCCACTGTTTTTCAAAGATCTATAATTCCCAAAGATCTAAGAGGAACGCGTTTCCCAATGGGTACTAAGATCCTAAGCATTTTACCTCGAACCCACGACTCGCGGACATTCTAAGTAAAATCCTAGGTAGGTACAACTTACCAATTGTAACACCTTTAGAACTCTTAGTAATTGTTTTTGCATCACCTATCTTTCAATATGGACCCACGACTCGTGCGACATCCATATTTACTTAGGCGTTAAGCTAGACCCATCAATCATAAGATCATGATCAAAACTTAGATCGAACGACCCACGACTCGCGGACATCGCCCTTGCTAAAATTAACCACGAAATATTGATCATTTAAAATGATCAATCAGGTAACTAAGAACTAATAAGCTCCACTAGCTATCCCACGACTCGTGGACAATAACTAGCTTTACTTACTAAACTTAAAACCTATTGATGGAATGCTAGGAATTTAATTCAAAATTTGCATCTCGAATTAAATACCTATTATTCGAAATGAGCTTAATATTTAATGGGAATTTTCGAATCAACCGAAGAGTTGTTCGGTTCGACCTCACCAACATATATGTTATCCGATTTTATTAGTCTTGATTAATGCAAGTACAACTTAAATGCATTTCAAACAAGCACATAAATAGATAACATGTCCTAGCATGAAACTAACATGAGATGATCATGGGTTCTACCTATCTTATGCGTGATATGTGGGAGCCACTCCACAATCACAAGTTCTAACATACATGCCACATAAATAGTTTAAATCACATAAGGGAAAGCGGTAACAAAATGCGAGCCCTATCTCTATTACATTTTACAATTGAGATTCCCCTCCCTAACATTTTGAGGGGTCTTCACTTATGGCCTCCTTGTTAATTGAATGTGGTCCATCTTACTCCATGGGTGCATTGTCTCCAAAATGAAAATAAAACCTCACCACCTATCTCTACTCTCAAATTACAATAAAAAGAAAAAGACATAAAGTAATAAGGCTCAATCTTCATATTGGCCTTAGACAAATACACGGGGCATACCCCGGCCTAAAAAACAGTAATATAGAAAGCCACATAATAAATCACATAACAGTACGCACATAAGTGAGGCTCCAACCTCAATTGAAAAACGCAACTATAGGGCTCTAACCCCAATTTAAACCATCCATGTGCATAAATTAAAACCATACATAAGTCTAAACCCATGATCACCTAACATGCATAAATTGCAAGAATTTAAATTTAACCAATAAATTAAAATTCTTGCTTTAAGCTCTAATAGCTTAAAACACGACTTAGATGCAATTCTTGTTCAAGAGCCTTTTCAATAAAACCCGAAAAACAATAGACTAATAAAATTCCAATTAATTTCTGAAAATTAATAATTTTATTCTTTCAATATTTTCAGAAAACAAAGATTGTAATTTTTCCAAAATTTAAATCGATCAATTTCTCAAAAATCCCAATTTAATCAAAAATTTTAAAATAATTTTATTTTAGCAAAACTGATTTTAAAAGATAAAATAAAAAAAAAATAAATGGGATTTTAAGGACCAAAACACGAAACGCGAGAAACACGAAAACACGGGCCCGGGACGACGTGGGATCGCCCGCCCCCCGTACATGAACCCGCGCTAGGCGCGCGCACCAGCGCTGCGCACAGCCGGCAGCGATTGCCGCCAGCGTGCGCACGCCAGGCGCCCGCCCTTGCGCGCAGGCATGCGGCGTGGGTAGGCAGGCTCGCCCATCCCTGGCCGGACGCTCCCGCGCGGTTACGGGAGGAGCAGCCGGCTGTCCCGCAAGGTTGCGGGACAGTCGAGCGGGGCGCCTAGGCAGTGGCGGGAGGTCCTCCCGCACGGATGCGGGAGGGCTGGGCGGCGGTGATGGGGCTTGGGCGTGCGACGTGCTAGCACGCCCAGGCCCATTCTTTTCGTGTCTCGTTTCGTATTTTTGGGTTTCTCCAAAACCCGGTTCAATCCATAATCAGAAAAATTCGATTTAAATAAATTTCAATCAAAACTGTTTTCAAAAACACAATTCAAGAAAAGAGTTTCAGAAATTCAAGAAAAATTACAGTTTCGTAATTCAGGCTTTCTAAAAGAACTCATGAATACCTAATTCTCATCTAAGCCTAAGCATTTCTACCAAATTCAGAATAATTGAGACGAATCAGAAACACGATTAACGAGGTGGCTCTGATACCACTTGTTGGAAAACAGGAATCAGAAAGCAGCGGAATTTTAAAAATTTTCCAACAAAAGGATCTTGGACTCGCAATCGTGTATCCAAATTCGTAGAGATCAAGAAACTCACTTGGGTAGTAGCTTTCTTGACACGTTTTGAGCCACCCTCAAACGCGCTTCATGCGGTAATGGCAACCCGTTCCTCGAAAGTCTCTTTCTACTTCAGAATCCGTTGTAGGGATAACAATCCACACCAACCTAGATTCAAATCATGTTAGGGAAGTTCTTAACAATATAACATAAAGAAAGAAACACGAAACGAGAAAAGCATGATTGAAACTCCCTGCGGAAAACCAGTTTTGCGAAAGTAGAAAACTGCCAGTCACAAAACCCTCATGAAAAAATTCATCCTTCAGGATATGGATGAACGGTTTTCGCCATCTTCTTTGGTTCGATTTTTTCACTCGTTTCATTTTGGGTTCAGAATCGTTTCATCATCCCTTTTGATCGTTTTGCTTGATCCCCACTTTTTGGTAAAGCTCGAATCTTCAAAACTTCTAACTTGAAGCTCTCTAGAGATAGTCCACCAACTTGGATACAATCTAACTAGTAAGGATGCTAGTTCTCTAGTTAGTGTTTAGGCTTAACCTAGGGTTTCGTTTATCTTGGAGAAAGGGTGGTGTTCAACACATGAACCAAAAGAATTCTCGATTCGCCCTAAGGGGAGCTCGAGCTCCCCTATTTATAAGAGGGAGTGGCCGAAAATCCTAGTCCTTATGGACTAAGGATTTTGGTCCCTCTCTCCTATTACTTGATCATCAAGTAATTTTGACTTTGACTTTGAATTTAAATTCAAATCAACTTTCAAGAGAGCTAAAATATCCAAACTATTTTTGGATAATTTTATACTTTATTTATTTAAAATAAATAACTTATTTTATCTAATTAATTAATTCATAATTAATTAACTAGATTATTTTTCTCCAAAATAAGACTTTCTTTTTAATTCAAAATTAAACCAAAGTCTATTAAATAATTAACAAATTAATTATTTAATATATAATTAATTAATCACGTGTGGCACACGTGTCACAATGACACGTGTCCACTCACGTGACCCACACGTGTGGTTTCACGCGTGTGGAACCCTCTAGGCCCGATTAACTCGTTTAATCATTTTTAAGCCTTAACTCATGTAACCAAGTTGTTGTGTGTGACCCTCTAGGTTCTCAATTCAATTAGCAGTGACCCTAATTAATTAATTCACTAATTAATTAATCAGTCCACAGATTAAACGACCATAGTCTAGCAATAGGTGTTTAACCCCTAGCTGAATTGGAATGTTCGGATTCGACAGAACCTTTAAGTCATTGATTCATGTGAGATACAATCCTCCTACTTACTATCTCTCAACCAAGATCTAGGGTAAGGGAATAATTAGAACCCTAATAATCTGGTCTTAAAGCTAAGTGCATTTCATATCCATTTGATCTCAATCCAAGAAACCCTTTTCTTGATGTCTTGATCTACTGCCTTGGCCAAGGACTCCATATGGCATATGAATGACTTACACAATAAGAGATCACCTTGCAAATGCAAGTGTAGGTCCTTTCTTGATTCTCATTCACTTTCATGAATCACTTGTGCAGCCCCAGCATAAGCCTTGAATCAGTTGTCTAAGGCGACACCCTTTAAAGCTTATACCTAAGACTACAGAGTTAACTCATAAAGTGACAAGGAACCTCAAGTCTAAGGATCAATTAATCACATCAATGACTCGTGAGATATTTCCTAATCTGGAAGTTTCCATTTCCTGAAATAGAAACTTCCTTTCCCATTTAGGAATCTTCTCACACGGGGCACCTCGGTGAACTTACTTATTGAAGTAAGCACCCTCATGTATCACGCACGTATCAACTATACACTTTGCACCTACATGAAACAAGGTGGTCCTTCTTAAGGGCGTGATCCCACAAGCAAGCCTTAGAGGAGTCAGGTTGACACTCCCACTGTCTGTAGGACTCATCGGCTTGGAGTATTTTACTAATCATGACTTATGTGATATAGGGCTCGTTTCATGAACCATTTCACCTAAATGGTAGAGTCCTAAAGTCATCAGGATTAGGGGAGTTCTCATACATGCACAACTAAAGTAAACGCATACCAAACAAGAGCATATAAAGAAGTGTTTGCCTATGATATTAATCAATCGTATATTATTCAAAGATTGTCTGTGATACTAGGAAAGTCCCAAAACGGATTATGACTAATCGGCTTTCTAGGGTACTAATCCTAACACAAAGTCCCTAGCAGCCTTACAGATTAGGGGAGTTCTAATACATGCGCACATAATGGAAACACACAAAACATGTATTGCATATAAAGAAGTGTTTACCTATGATAATAATCAATCGCGTATTATTCAAAGATTGTCTGTGACACAAGGAAAGTCCCAAAGCAGATTACGTCGAATCAGCTTTCTAGGGCACTATTCCTAACAGTTCCATCTCCTTAATTCTATCAAACACATTGCCAAATATATGCTTGTTCCACCATTTTAGATAAGTCTTCAACCTTTTCAGTTTCTCCGCCAATTTACGTAGGCCAAAGCAATCAATAGGTTGCATCCAATTATTCATAACAATGTGTTTCAAATTATGATGTCTGAGCCACATTTCCTGAAAACGAAATGCCACGGGATGTGAGGGAATGCTGTCCGAAGATCCCTTTGCCAAATGTTTCACATTGGTTTGTGACTGCAGGTTGCACCACGCCTCATTCACCAAGACCCTTTCCATTCTTTTCCACACTCTCTTGTTTGTCCAAGTGAACAGGGAGCCTTCGAAAGGGGGTTCAACCAGGCCACATTCATTTATGAACTCGCTAAACTCATTCATAGATTGAAAATAAGGATCTAATGTATCTTTTGGTTTCAGCAAGGCTACTTACCGTATTAAAATCTCCCCCGATCATAGAAGGATATATACTAGTATTATTCTCCACAAAGAAGTCCCATATCTCACGCCTCGCCGCTGTGTTGCATCTGGCATACACTATGGTTAATAAACAAGTTCTGTTAATAGATTTCCAGCAGACCCGAAGATGTAGGAATTGCCTATTATCCTTGAGAACATCGAACTCCAAATCCTCGCACATAAAAAACCAGATATGATTAGAACAATTATTAATGACATTATTAATATTAAATTTACGGTACATTAAATTACAGTCTAAAGAAAACATAGGTTTAAGGATGATAAGAAATTGACACTTATTCTTTCTACAATATTGCTTAAGGATACCACGATGGTCTGGTTTCCCCAGCCCTCTGATATTCCAAATAAGCCTGTGTAATATCATGGTAACACCTGCTTATTGGCCAACGACCAAGTCGTTCCTTTAGGGGCCATGTTGCTAACCTTAGGCGATCTTTCTCGTCTTTTCTTTTACACCACAGGTGTGAAACCATCTTCCAGATTCTTTTTTCCATCTGAGTGCGCTGGTTTGTAAATAGCTAGCTGTTTGAGGTCACTCTGATTGTCACCATATAAGTCCGCTGATTCCTTTTCCAGGTCGCTACAGTCCTGCATATCTAGTTCCTCATCCAACAGCCTCTGATTCGTATCCTGAGGATCCTCGTGGTTGTCTGCTATGTGTTGTAAATCGTCATGTTCTGCATCTTCTTGCAAGGCTGCGAACATCGTTCTCCGTTGCAGCACTTATGCCACCACTCGCTTTGCTCATATCTTGCAATGTCAAGTCTTTTTGCACCGATTTATCTTTCCAGAATTTCTCCTTGGCCTCAAGTTATTTGTTCTTCTGGTTTCCTTTTTGTATCTCATTTACCTTTCTATCTCTTTCCCCTTCTGATTTTGTTGATCATTCTGCTGCATCTTTAGGTTAGCTTCTATTTTGCCCTGGATTACCTGCCTTAGATTTATTTGTTCCTCTGATGCGTGCAGTATGATGATGTGTGGCAATTTTTTTTTTGTCTTGACCTAGTCTCGGACACTTTCGATAGTAGGCTAGCAACCTTTCGTAAATAACCGCTTGTATTAGGGTTCCACCATTAAACCCTATGCTGATCTTGGTTTTGAGGGGTTTAAGCAAATCTAGTCTACACACGCTCGAGCATAATCCGGGCGATTATAGTCAAAGATCCCCTCATCGTATACTAGCGGCTTACCTATTTGCCGAACAATTTCCTGCAGCATATCGAACTGGAAAAATTGAGTCTTCATAGAGGGAAGCTTGATCCATACGGGAGCAATCGAGGACTCAATCTTTGGGTTGAATGTTGGCGTCCACTTAAGATCGCGCATGGGGTAGCCATCAAAATTCAATATCCTCCTTAACCAAACTTTCGAATAATCCTTTTCATAACTCTGAGTTTGAACTCTCCTTTCAGTTCCAGATCCATGAATAATTCATGGAGCCGTGCCATCGTAGGGTATCCGTGCGAAAACTTTCTGTTCAACGCAAACCTGAATGGTTTGGATAGTTCATCAATCTCATCATCGGAGAGTTGTATGTGCGGGATACCATTGCGTTCAGGGACATTCCTATAGAACTTTCTGGAAGGGTCTTTATTGAAAACATGCAGTTTTCCCATGTACGGGATTGTTTGTGGCTTCGATGAGGAGGTTGCAGCTGCATAAGTTCATCGAGCAGTCGTATCCTGCTGTGACACTGCGTGGTTACCCATCGACGGCTTCGCCGACAGTTCATCAGCCGCTGAAAGCGGCCCACTCATAGAGGTTTCTAGGGTTAGGGTAATTTGGAGAATGTTCAGCAATCTCACAACCTTAAAGAGTTATTCTTAAAATTTAATGAGTTAGCAGCATGAAGAACAATAAAAACACTAAATTCAGATTAATAAAGTTGTGACACACACTAAATTTAAACTAGATTATTAATTTCCTTAGTGAGATCGGATTCTATCCCTAAAACCCTATTACTAATTTACCACTTAAATCAAGCGTGCAATATACATATATCGACAATAAGAGTGACTTTATGCATAAAAATTATCTTAGAGATCGTGCAACATCGCTAAATTAATCATACAGAATAAATGCAAAAAACGAAGAATAAGTAAATGTCCAAGATTTATTGAAGACCATAAAAACGTTTTGATCTCACAATTTCAAATTCAAACTTCGAATCCCTAGCTAGATACTAAAATTAGCTAAGCGGAATCAAGGTGTTCAATAAAACAAAAGAAGAATTCATAAACTACAACCTCTAAAATTACTCTAAACACCGGAAGTAAAGTTAGAGAAAAAAATAAATTAATTCTCAAACTAGAGGAAAGAAAAAAGTGGCGTCTAAAGAGGAGAGGAGAGAGAGGAAGAAATCTATTGAAAACATGCCGAATTAATGGTGTACACGTAATCTTGGACAACATTTCTTTATCCAAACCATTTTACTTCTTCCATAAAAAAAGGAAGGCTAGCGTGGCAAGGAATAAACCAAACGGGATGTTTGCAACTAGTGAAAAATTCATCGAGGAAAACGGGAATTCAGCAGCTCGACATTACTTTAGCACTTGGTAGTTTAGTCGTCGCAATTTCTCTCAAATTGCACGGTTTTTGCCCATTTTCCTCCAGAAGTCACTCAACTACAATAAAATCAGTGAAATAAATCACTAATTCATCGATTACAAAACAATTAAAGCTAAAAAATAGGGCAATAAACACATTAAAATACAAAAGTTAAGCACGTTATCAATTGTTCATCAAGCTTTTATTGTTTTCCTTCTCTTTCGAGCGCTTTGCTAACGTAGTTATCGGATGGTCTATGTTGGGATCACCGGACTAGTTCATCGTTTACTCTTTTTTATTCAACAACCAGGTTGGGAGCTCCCTCATCAAACAAATGCTTGAAATCTTGAATATTTGTACAGTCGAATTCCAACCACCTCAACTGATCAACTAGTTTCTGCACTATCACATATAATATGTAAAATTAAATAAATAGAACATTCAACATTTATAGGGATTTTCATATAAACTTTTCCTTCATGATTGTATAATTACAATCCATACCACCTTACATAAATATTACATGTTCTACTTCAATAAGTTTTAAAAATTACAAATAACCTCACTTGTTTAAGTTTTAGTTCCATTAATGATTGCCATTCTAATATTATGTTTTTGACAATTGCAAATTTATGTCTGTCGTGTTTCTTGGGCATCACGTATTTTATTATGTATTTTTCATTACTTAGATTTGTGATACATTTATATATTGGATAAGAGCAAAATGCATTTTTAGTCCCATACTAATGGGCCATTATCAGTTTTGGTCCCATGATTTTCAAAATTGGTTTTTTAGTCCCTTATTAATTTTTTTTTTTATCACTTTGAGGACTTCCGTCAAATAATTGACGGAAGTCATTATTCATCCATTAATTTCAAATTTTTTTTGGTACATATCCGTTAATTTCATATTGATGGGCCCGGATCACGCTCGAATCAGATTCGTACACGTTTCACAATCCAGACGGTCTATTTAGATGGCCCAAGATCACTTGAGCTTAGACGCTCGTGAATGTGGGCTCGTGAAACAGGTCCAACCCATACTACTCACTACCTTGATACCTAAGGCCTGCCTATCAAGGCCCATACATCGAGCGTAAGATTCTCCACTAATCCCATTCAACGCTCGCATTGGGGCCTCACAGGACGTTCGTTATTCTTATGGGGGGAGGTCTCCCATCTTCACCAAGGAATCTTCCCTTGAGGACCTCCCATGGCCACGTCATACATACCCTCCGAGCGTCCTGACGTTGGTATAAGGCTGCCAGGGGGAAACCTTCCCCTCGAGCGCTCTAGCGCTCGGATAACCCTCTCAGGGTATATTCGTGCTCGGACCATCCCTGACACCCATGCCGCCATTGCGACAGGGTATGCTCAGCTACCAGATGCTAATCCCCTATTCAACAAAGGGTTCCCACCACGAGGGCACACCCAATTGTGTGAGGAACAATCTAAACTAAGGGCCACAACGCTTGCTAACAGCTCTACAACCAAGTCTGACATACAATGGTAGTGCTCGCACCGTTCTTGACATCCACTACCACCTATCCGTAGGTATCTTTCAGGAATATCACTTTCAAGCCATCACACAACGCCACGTGCCTAGGGCAACATTGGGTTTGGGACCACTTGGTTACATTTACCAAATCACCCTCACCCTCTGTAGCACCCGAAACGCTAGGTAGCCACATCCCCCGCACTATAGTTCAATCCACATATGGAAAGATTACCCATACATGAATCAAGCCTATAGCGAACGGGAGACAATAAAAAAACAACAACTCTAAAGCTAGGCGGGACTAACCCTCAATTACAACATATATTAATCCATAACGGAAGCATAATGTACATACATTCATTCCACTATATATTCATTTATCCTTACATATACAATCTTCCCAAAAGCTCAAACGATAAATATCAAAAGATCAAGATAATACATATATGCAACAATATAACGGCAGAACATAAACTAACAAGTGCTAGACTCAAAGTAAAGACTCAAGACCCGCCTAGCACTCAACCTGTAAAACTGAAATTGTGAGGTGTTAGTCTATGAAAGACTGAGTGAGGGGTTTATAATTTAAAAGCACAGTTACCACGCATATCATAGTCTCGGGTAAGTTTTTATACGAGAAAATAATATAAGTTCAAAATAGAATAAATTCTCGCCCGAGGCTACAATTAATCTAATTTAGCAATACAATCAATTATCAATTTAATCTGTGGCCCGACGAGTGAGGGCAATCTCCAACCTTTCTCCAAAAGTGTACAATCATGAATGTTTCAATTTGTTAGATTATCATGCAAGTAATTATGTGCGATCAATTAGCAGTTTCATGAACCCTTCTTCCTCCGGGTGATGGTGGGCTTGTAAGACCCAACCATCCAATCATGGTGTACATCGGGAACATGACTCCCACGCACGGGATTTCTTCCTCCACCAAACCTCCTGGTGGATTCAGAGGTGATCCCATATGGTGAGGATAGTGCAAGAGTTACCCGTCAGCCCTTGCTTTCCCGGTTGGCTCAGTACATTACCCTCGGGCCCAACGTGAACAATAGTTACTCGCCAAAGACAATCAATCAATCTTGTTTAATCCATTTTATGAAATCATTTGAAAATCATTAAGTTTGAAATCTATAGATATATGAATACTTTTGGCCAAAAAGTCACATAGGGTGGTAAGGGTTCTATATCTAGAAATTAAACCTCACCTTCACCAACCAAAACAACAAGAACACCCTATGGAGCGTGCTCCTCGTCTGCAGGACCGTGATCTGTGTAACAAGGACAAGTGTACGTAAGACTCGAATCGTATGAACCACTTAAGACGAACATCAATGTGATGTAATGTCAATCATGCCTTTTCAATCAATAAATATCATGAATGTGTCTAAATTCCCAATTAAAGTATCAATAAATGTCAAATAGGAGCATACTTACCAATAAATTAAGCATATAATTCATATAAGTCACATGTGGGAGCCAAGGAAGTGAAAGGAATGCAAGAAGAGGGGTTTTGGTGAAGTTTGGCAAAAACTGACAAATTTTTAAAATGACCATGCTGTGGAAAAATGGGAATATCTCAAGTTCTAGAAATTAGAATTGAGTTTTGTTTTTTGATAATGAAAATAGACAAGTAGACCTTTAAAATGATATATGGATCATTTTCTAGTTCAAATTGAGGTGAAAATGACGTAAGCTTGAAGTTGGGTGATTGCAGTTTGTCGGTAAAGTAGCGACACAAAAAATAATTGATAATATCTCACAAATGGGAAAAGATATTGAGGTGATTCCAATTGGAGGTTGTTCTGGACTTCATTAGGTTTCCAAAAGTTTAAAAATTAGGTCAATCAGAGTTCGTATGAGGGATAAACGCCCATTTGAAAATTGGTCTGAAAGCAGAAATGGGCGTGTGAAAACCTACTATAATAGTGCCACACGTGCGTTTGGAAAAACAACTAGGAGACCAAACAGGCGTTTGGGAAGCCTCGGGTCAAATTCTAGGTAGTGAAACGGGCGTTTAGGATTTGAACTAAGGGGCCAAACGGATATTTGGGAAGCCGCTGGACGAAAAATAACAGGGATTTCAGCCAAACACCCCAAACCAACCAATAAAACCAAATTCAATCCAAAATAAATGATCCAAAACAACATATACACATTATACTACACTTGTATAACAATTAAACCATGAAACATGCATCAAATCTTCAAGATTCAATCATCAAAACCCCAAAAATATACATGCTTTCCAACATTCACATAACTTCATGTTTTCATGCAAAACTTGAAATATAAAGTCCCTAAACATGCTTCTAACCAAGGATAAATAAGGAAAACTTATATAATCATCAAACCCTACAACTTCACATATTCAAGAGATCAACAAATTCTCATTTATACCTTAAGATAAAAAGAAAGATGGGATGAAATGGAGGTATGATGATGATGATGATCCTAGCTTCACAATTCCTCCAAAAGTCTAACTTGAAATTGAGATGAAATCTTCTTGCCCTCCTTGGTGTAAAAATCGATGTTTGGTGTGTGTATGTGTGTGAGATTTCTTGATGAATATGTAATGTATGAAATGTGAAAGAAGAGATGCATATAAGATATATTATATCTCCCACTAAATACATGACTCAACACATTTTGCAAACAAGTCCCTCCATAATTTGAATTCATGCAAATGAGTTTCATCTCTAACCAAATAACCATTTAACTCCCAAGTCAGAAAATGCAATTAAGTGCATGAATTTATGAATTAGTCAAGTAAGGTCACATAATAACAACTAGGTACGTTATCCCTTAACTCACGTAAATTCCATGTTGTAGATAATTTCATATAATGCATAGAAGTATAATGCATACTAATGTAATTAGAGTTAGCAATAGAAGATTAAAATAATTAAATTAAACCCCCAACTCCTGAAAGCACGCACGTGGCGTGCTTACCTGAACTTCCGGAATTTGGGGCGTTACACCCTCAACCTATAAATATGGGAATTTACACTCACATTCCCAGGGTGACCTAAGTCTTCTTCTACACAAGATACTGCACGTTCATAGCTTGGCATTTTCCTCCATTTTCACTCAGGTTTCTTCTTCCCCAAGCTCCGCATACTTCACCATCTTTGCACTCTTACCCCATGGCGATGCCACCTCATGGATATATTTACATGCAACCCAACATGATGCCAGGTATGATGCAGGGCATGATGCCCATGATTCCGCCCTATCAAGTGGGCACTTTACAGCTCCCAGTCTCCATTCCTAGAGAAATCCAAGGAGTGGAAATACCACAAATGACACCGCAACAACTCCTGGCGCTCTACGCTCAATGTGAGGTACAGGCCGCCCAGAATGTGTGGAAGCATTTCACTTCTGCCTACTTTCCCTCGGGCATGGTCACTCAGATGGCACCCCCGATGGGAGGGCTACCAGTACACCCTCTGACGGCTGCCCAGAATATGCTGAGGGCTCAGCCGCCTCCACTACCACCAGCACCAGAGAAAAAAGCCCCACCGAGGGCTGAGCAGGCTCAGCTACCTACTGAGAAGGAGAAAGCCCCTCAGGAGAAGAGGGCTGAGGAAGAGGAGGTCTAGTCAAGGATCTCTAGGAGAACAAGCAAGAGAGATGGAGGCGACCCTCAGCTGGCGGCTGTACAAGACTAGCTGAACGGGCTACAAAAAATGGTGGAGCAGCTCTCTCAAGCGCCGTCTCAAGTCCCCTACACTGGGGATGAGAGAGCCATGGCCAGAGACGCTCGCAACCCACGAAACCCAGTTTCTCGCCACTGTAGGGAAGAGGACTATGAAGACCACGACGACGAAGACAGGAACCACAGGCCTTTGATAGGCGGTTCGCCCCTCGTGGATGAAGTGCTAATGGCCCACGGTGAAATGGGCAAGATCCCCATGTCCGTTAACCGCTACGACGGAACCACTAATCCGGTCGAGCATCTGGATCACTTTGTATAGCTAATGCACATCTACGAGCATTCCAGTCATTACTGGACCAAAGTCTTTGCCACTTCCCTCGTAGGAATGGCGCAAGACTGGTACAAGAAGCTGCCTCCATGTTCCGTTCGAGGGTACAATGACTTAACCAATGCCTTCCTGAACCATTTCAACTCGCTGAAGGCACCAGCACCCGCGGCTACGGCGTTGTACAGTTTGGTGCAAGGACTAAACGAGACCCTCAGATCCTTTCTGGGAAGATTTATCAAGGAAATCCTACTGGTGGAGAGACCCTCTATGGACTTTCTAAGGCATGTACTCTTCGGAGCCATCAACATGCAGAACTATGTGGCAAGGAGTTAATCGAGGAAGTAGCTAAGAAAAAACCATGCTCCCTGGTGGAAATAAGGGAGATCGCTGACTCGTTCTTCATGCACAAAGATATATACACAACGAGGGTACAAAAGCTTGCTACCACTCATTGAGTGGACAAATGCCCTGAGGACAGAGGAGAGTCCAACAGAAGTCGCCGCTGCAGTCCTGTCACCGCTCAGAGAAACTCTCCACCCCCTCGAAGGTATGAGCGCATTCCCCTCAATAGACCAATTGCAGAGGTCTACTCCATGGTGGACAAGAAATTGTTCAAGAGGCCGCCAAAGATAAGGGAAACCGAGGCTCAGAAGCGCTTGGGAAAATACTATGCCTTCAATAAGCAGAAAGGGCATGACACTAATGAATACTGTCAGCTTGAGAGCGAGATTCAAAGGCTCATTGCCGGGGGGCATCTGAAGGAGTTTGTGAGGGTGCTCGAGAGATACGACGAGCACTGTGCAGAGTGTGCCAGGGCTAGAGGGAGGAGCCGTTCACACTCAAGAAGCCCACGCAACAATCGCCCCGAAGAAAGTGACCGCAACATGCAGAAAGCCACCAAAACGGAGAACCAACCCTTCGTCGTCATCCATATGATCGCTGGTGGACCTTCGGGAGGAGACTCCAACGCTTCCAGGTGCCGCCATGTGCGCAGTTATGACTAAAGGCCTTCCAAATCTAAGACTGTACTCTCTGTCGTCAGGAATCCATGTTCGAGGGAGAATGAGGCTGTAGGATTCACTGAGAAACATCTTGAACACATTGTAACACCCCAAGGGGTCGGTGAAACCTCTTACTGCCCCATGGTGGTTAGATTAGATGTCCACAACCATGTTGTAAAGAAGGTCTTGATTGATAGTGGAAGCACTGTGAACGTTCTCCCTTACTCTACGTTTCAAAAGATGAATATAACAAACGTCCCCCTCGAACCCCTTAGAACAGCCCTCGTTGGCTTTGGGGGTTCCGAGATCGTCCCTCGTGGACAGATTCGCTTGGCCACCTCTTGGGTCGTGCCCCACAGCGAAAAACTAGAAGCGTCCTTTATGTAGTGATCGAGCCTACCATCATTATTGGGCGTCCAGCCCTCGTTGACTTTAAAGAAGACATTTCAACCTACCATCAGAAGGTCAAGTTCCCCTCCCCCGAGGGAGTGGGGGAAGTACTTTGCAATGTTAAGGAAGCATGGGAATACTACATCCTTTCTCTTTACAGTCACAAGCCCAAGCAGGCGATCCAAGCCGGATCCACCAAAAAATTCTTCGCTTTCCTTAGCTGGATGAGGATGGCCCCGAGTGCAAGAGGGCCAAACTGTACAAGAAGAAAAACAAGAAAAAAGCTTTGAGCGTACCCAAAGACAGTGAGGATGGCCCTCCAGGAGCCATCAAGAGGTCCTCCTCAGAAAGTGATGGCAACTAGCCCTCGGAGGGGGCCAATGATAGACTCAGAAGGGAAAAGTGGGCACTCGAAACCCCACGGCCAGAAGTTAGAATGAAGCCCACAGAAAAATTTCTAACCATCGAATTGGAACCCGACAATCCAGATAAGACCACTCAGATAAGCTCCAATCTCGACGGTCCCTCTCAGATCATGATGATCGATTTCCTACGAGAAAACCTTGATGTTTTTGCATAGAAAGTGTAACGCCCCGATTCTGGACGAGCAGGTAAGCACGCCATGTGTGAGCTTGTGAGCGTTAGGAATTTATTCTACTTCTATTATTTATTATTTTCCTACATGTCATCAGAACTTTTATAAATTTCATTCAACATACTTACATGAAATTATATGAATTCATATCAAATTGAGAATTTATTTTATGACTTGAAAATATTTGTTAGGTGAAATAATTGCCAAATTGTCCCTACATGATCATTCTTTTAAATACAAGGACCAAATTGCATAATTATATCTTTGACTTAATTGATCATTTAGCAAACTCTTCATCCTTAATTGCATGACTTTACGAATTGAGGGATTAAGTTGCAATTTGATTATTTCATCAAAATCAATATTGGTGATTCACGTACCTATTTCTTCCTTCATCTTCCATGAACAATTTCATTGGATACACATCCAATTTGCTTCCTCTCTTCACCGAACCACAACCCTCAAGAAGAAAAAGAGATTTTTAGTGATTTCATCCAAGTTTTCCAAGGATATTGCATATTTTGGAGCTCAATCATCCATCTTCATCTTCTTCCTCCATCTATTTTCATTCAAGATGGGTGTGTGCTTGAATATGTGATTCTTGATCATTTATATGGAAGCTAGGGTTTATGATTCCATGAAATATATGGATTATTTGTTGTTTGCTACGTGAATACATGATTATAAATTAAATTGATGCATGAATTCTTGAAAGATTTGAGATTATAGCATGAAGTTGTGTATGAACTTGAAAGTGATGATTCTTGATGATCATGGGTGCTTTGAGTGTTTATATGAAGTTTTATTGCAATATAAACATATATGTATGTAAATTTCTAGAAAACTTGCATTTTGGGTGCTTGAAAATTGAGGTTTTGGGGTGATTTTGTGGTTGGCCGAGACTTTCCCCTGTTCTACTCTGTTTTTTTTCTGCAGAACTTGAAGGTCGCGGCCGCGACAAAAAACAGAACAAAAATGGTCGCGCCCGCGACCCACTCACAGTTTGGACGAAAATGCAGGTCGCACTGTAACAGCCCTACTCAGGGCCAAGTTGAGAAAGGTAAGTAAAGGGCAACTCAGGAAGCGTTTATAACCTCGATCCCTATTAACTCACTTCATGCATTGCATTTTATGTGACTTATGTGTTTTTATGTGTTACATTTTATTAAATGTTCATAGATTTAACTCTTTTAACTCGTGCCTTGAAACTCTTTTCATAAAATCCTAGGATTCTAGTAATCATTCCTTTCTAGAACCTAAAAACCCCTCATATGCTTAAAAACCCATTCCTACAGTTTTAGGTTGGAAATTACGAAAATACCCCTACAACCCAAAAATATTCCTACATCTCCCGAAACACTTTCACTACCCAATATTTTAACCAAAATAATCCTCACATTATTTCGAGGATCGTGATACTCTCCTTACACCATAATTCCCGTCCTAACTCCCGTAGTATCAAAAACCGGCAAAAACCCTAGCTTATGATTCGATCATCAATAAAACCTTATTTATAACCAAAACGACCCTCAAATTATTTCATGAATTTTCATGCATTTACCAAAAACTCGATTTCACCTATAGCATATTTATAAATATTTTCCTATTTAAAAATCATCATTTTATTTTAAAATAATTAGCTTTTATTCAATAGTCGAAATTATATTTATAACGATCCTTGAATTTTTCTCTACAACATAGTGATTTTTCCAAACTTTAAACTTCATCCTAGCTTCGATTATATAATTTTCTCATGATTTTCATCATCTTTAATGTTCATAATCTATAAACAAAAACTTCAAATATTTCATGTTTATAACTAAAACGAAGCTCATTTTTCACTCATTCTTCCATTAATTCACTACATCAAAATTTTACCTCTCGACTCTTGAATAAATTTTATATTATTTTTACATTTATTTTTATTCCAAATGACATCATCCATGACCTCATGCTCTTCTAGAAGAAATGAACAAATGAGCATAATTTCTCCACATTTCTTAATTAATAACCTAGCATTTGTTCATCATGAAATTAAACCACATCTCCAATTTAATTACCAAGCATTTGTTGAAACCTTAGGCAACCACATCTCCCATAAACTCTCATTTATTGCTTAGAAACCCCTCATGACTACCTACAAATACCCCCCATTAAGCCTCATTTATACCTCACATTCAACACACAAAAATCACTCTCTCCCTCTCCCATTCTCACGCCAACCCCTCTCCCTCTCTCTCTAAGGTATGTTTTCTTCTATTATTTCATGCTTTATATAATGTTCTTAGTATAGAAATAATAGTAGCATGCCTAGGATTATTTAAATTATGCTTTAGGAATTTATTTTATGAAATATGTGCATAGTTGATAGTTTAAATATAATGTGAGCACATTATGGAATTTTATTTAATTATATGCATGAATTATGATATGATATAATGTGATTATGTATTTAAATGTTTATGATCTTGTTCATGCTTAGAATAATTCATTTAGAATTATTTTTCATAGAAAGTTCATATATTTTGCTATATTGTGCTTTAATCTTATGTTATGAATATGAATATGATAGAACATGTTACACACCCTCTTTGAATATTCAAATAAGCTCAAGAACATGTTCATAATGTTCTTGAATATGTGTGTGTGCATGTGTGTGCCGTGATCAATGTGCGTGTGTGTGTGAATTTGATTTTGTGTTATAAAGTGTTTAATTCACATGAAATTGAATAGTAAATGTTTTTAATAGTAATTTTGACTTTTTGGTCAACCAAAATACTTATAATTTCGAAATTATTATAAAAATAATCATAAAATAAGTTTTGGAATTTTTAAAGAAATATTTTTCCTAAATTTTTCCAAAAATCAATAAACTATGTAATATTTTTCAAAAGATAACCTACATTGTCAAATTAAACCTTGAATTTCATTTCAAATCTTATAATTAGAATTATAGTATGGTTGATAAATATTTAATTAGTTAAAGATCCCATAAACCCTAATTTGTTAATCAAATTCCCTTAAACGGGTAAATTTAGGGTTTACCGGGAAATCTTTAACGCATTACACAACGTGTATCTTCTCTAATTATTTCATTGTAGTATTGAGTGTAATTAGTTAGTTAGGAACTAAGAACCTAGTTCTAAGCCAGTAGTAGTTATTACTTTCAGGCGAACCTAGGATCGAAGAGTGGAATCCTCACAGTTCCACTTAAATCTCGATACCGGTGAGGGTTTTAAATCTTTTCAACTGAAATCATGATAAATTACATTACTTTATTTTCTTGAATCTCCTCTCAAGTTATTCTTCCCTTTATGGGAAAATAATTCTTGTTAATTATTGAAAACATACATTTACCCGAAAAGTACTTAGTACTTTCTTACGGGTAAATATTCTCGTCTTGCAAGCAAAGTTATTGTTTTTCCTATGGGCCCGGTGGTCTTGGTAGAAGTAGTAGTCCGGGAGGCACGGGCCGAGGTTTACTATTATACCAGCCGCCAACTAGATCTTGGTGGTGGTCTAACTGGAGGTTAGTTATTCCATACCAAGTGACGGGAAAAGGTACGTCCCTCCCAAATTCACGTATATCGTCACTAGGGGTAGCTCCCTGAGGTGACAATGGAGGAAGAAGGATGGTATTGTTGTATTTCTTTTTACTGAGTAACGACATCTTGATCAATGTCGTTACGAATATTCTTGGTTTTAAGGAGTTAAGGTTGGAGACGCCTAGCTTGCGGGCATCAAAATCATTTTCAAAAAGGTTCATAGATTTTCTAAAGTATAGCCTATATTCCCCCTACTCCTATTGTTTCAAAACAATATGAACCGGATATTATTGTCATATATTTATTTGTTACTATATAGTATATACATTTCAAACCAAGATTTTCTTGGTCAAAACACTTCAAAAAATCTTGCTTACAGTCATAACCCTCAACCCCCGTCACTTAGTCATTTTGACTAACCCTCCTGTTCTTTCAATTCATGATTTCAGGAATCTATATAGCGACGCCTTAGAGGTATCTTGAAGTTTTAAGGTGTCACATTCCAGTCAATTAGAGTAATCACGAGTGCATGTACATCTTACAATAAGCACTCTTCTCTAAAGCCAGAACTTTTGCTGTAAACACTTATCCAACTTAATAATATGTGCTTTGTTATGTATTGTCCCATTTTATTTGCTCAAGTTTATTTTCCGTTGCCTTTAAATTTCATACTCTGGTATTGCATAGTCTTGTCCGTTCGCCGGAGTATTTCTCGAGTGCTAGGTCTCACATCCACTCGGGGAGTACTACGGTGCGGGGTTGTAGTGTTAAGGGGCGCTACACGCACCCACGATCGAAAACACACATAAATCAGGTCGCGGCCGCTACCCAATTTTGGCCAACTTTCGACTTCTTGAAAAATTGCACGAAAAATTCCTGAAAAATAAGGTCATGTCGGCGACCATTTTATGAACAAAATTCGCAACCCTCACATAAACTGCCAAAATTTCAAAATTTCCCTTTTCATTCCAATGGTTTAATTGACCCCAAATTGTACTTATATGATCCATCTCATGCTAAAGCATGATGTGTATATGCTACATTGAATATTGCATGTCATTTCATTGCATTTTACCGTTCGTCATAATTGGTTCATTTCGAGTCAAGTCTCACGTATACACATCTTTCTTGCACAGATCGTGTTCCTGGTGACGAGGAGCCAGCTCCTTAGTTGTATCCTTGTTCATTTGTCATACAGGTGAGGTTTTATTCTAGTTATATAGAACTCTACAACCTTATGTGAAGTTTTCAGCCAAACCGTAGTATAAATATAACATTTCATTTTAAAACTATAAATTATTGCAAGCAAGCCATGAATGATCATGATTCAAGCATGTTTTGGCGAGTACCAGGATTGCACTTTGGGCCTGAGGTTAGTGTATTGAGCCAACCGGGAAAGTAAGGGTTGAAGGGTAACTCTTGCAGTATCCTCACCATTTTTGGGATCACCCATGAAGCCATCAGGAGGTTTGGTGGTGGAAGGAGTCCCGTGCGTGGGAGTCATGTTCCCGACGTACACCATGTCATGGATGGTTGAGCCTTGCAAACTCACCATCACCCGAAGGAAGAAGGGTTCATGAAAATGCTACTTGATCGCACTATTTGGATTGCATGATCACGTGATAAATAATAAAGTAAGCATGTATTGTTCACTATTTGGCGTAAGGTTGGAGATTGCCCTCGCTCGCCGGGCCACGTATTGAATGAAACTGATTAAACGAATTGTTAAACTTGATAGTTGTAATCTCGGGCAAATAATATATCACTTTTGAACTCATATTATTTTCTATTCCAAAAGCTTTACCCGAGGTTATAACTTGCATGTTACGTGTGTTTATATATATTTATGCCCCTCACTCAGTCTTTGGTAGACTGACACCCTCACTTTTTAGGTGCTCACAGTTGCGTGCTAGGCGGGAGATCGAGTCATGTCTTTCTTTCAGTTGAGTCTAGCATAGCATTTTCCTGTTATTGGTATTTTTGGAGTCATGTTATGGTTTTGATACCTTTTGGAAACTTATGCATGTATGGTGTGTGGGAGATGATACTGTATTGATATGTAAGCTAGAATATGATGAACTTTTGGTCATTCGGTATATGATGATGAAATGATAGTGGTTATGCTTCCGCTTTTGAATTTTCATGTATTGGATTTACATGAATTGGGGTCTAGTCCCGCCTAGCTAGATTATTCTTGTATTGTCACCCGTTCGCTATATGTTTGGTTTATGTACGGATTATCCATTTCGTATGTGGACCGAGCTATAGTGCGGGGGATGTAGTACCTTGGCGTGTAGGGTACTACAGAAAGCCTCAGATCTAACTGGAATAGATTCGAGCGTCATAGTCCACCGGCTAAATGTTGACCCTGCATTCAAACCAATCAAGCAAAAGAAAAGAGACGTTCATGGGTTTAGGAGACAAGTCATTGAAGAGGAAGTCCACAAACTCCTCGAGGCTCAGTATATTAAAGAAATCTTGTATCCAGAATGGCTCTGCAATGTGGTCCTCGTACCCAAGAGCGCTAACAAATGGCGCATGTGCCATGACTTCACAGATCTCAACAAAGCATGCCCTAAGGATCCTTACCCTCTGCCGAGGATTGACCAGCTAGTGGATTCGACGACACGATGCGAACTCATGAGCATGATGGATACATTTTAGGGTTATTACCAGATTTTCATGGCGCCTGAGGATCGCCCAAAAACATCCTTTGTGGTCCATGTAGGCGTTTACTGTTTCCTAGTTGTGCTATTTGGGCTCAAGAACGCTGGAGCCACGTATCAATGCCTTGTCAACAGAATGTTTGAGCGGGAAATTAGGAAATCTATGGAAGTATTCGTGGATGACATGATCGTCAAGAGCGAGCGCCAACACTCACACTTGGATGACCTCAGACGAGCCTTTAATATCTTACGCCACTACGGTATGAAACTGAACCCCTCAAAGTGTACATATGGCATCCGAGGGGGAAAATTCTTGGGATATGTGATCAGTCAGAGCCAATCCGGAGAAAATCAAGGCAATTATGGATATCCCTTCCCCTCGAAATATCCGAGAAGTCTAAGTATTAGTGGGCAAGATAATCTCTCTGATCAGATTCATTTCACGCTCGGCTGACAGAAATCTGCCATTCTTCAAAATTCTACGTAAGGCTCGGAATTTCGCCTGGAGTGAAGAATGTGAGAAAGCTTTGCAGGACATGAACAGATATTTCTCGTGCACTCCGCTGCTAACAAAACCAATCCCAGGAGAGAGTTTACTTATCTATCTCACTGTTTCTTCAGAAGCCACGAGCGTCGTTCTTGTAGCAGTACGCGAGCGTAAGCACTTACCAGTGTACTAACTAAGCAAAACTCTACAGGGCGCCGAAAAGCTATACATGGAGATAGAAAAATTTGCCTTCGTCCTCGTTAATACTTCAAGGAGGCTGAGGCCATATTTCTAAGCTCATTCCATCACTGTGCTCACGGATCAACCACTCAAACAGGTCCTCTCGAAGCCAGATGTTTCTGAAAGATTAATAAAGTGGTCAATTAAGTTTAGTCAGTTTGACATCAGTTTTGAGCCCAGAACGGCTATACAGGCTCAAGCAATGGCGGATCTGCTGGTAGAACGTTTTGAGTTAGATCCGTGCCCTCGTTGGAGGAAGGCTTATGGCTCTTACACACAGATTGTTCCTCGACCTCACAGGGGGGAGGAACGGGGGTGACCTTCAGAGACCCCCAAGGAATTGAGATTGATTATGCAATCAAGCTAGCCTTTCAAATCACCAACAACAAGGCCGAGTATGAGGCTCTTATCCAAGGGCTCAGAATTGTCCGTCAAAATGGAGCCTCTCGGATCACCTTACGTTGACTCTCAGTTAATCGCAAGCCAGATTGAGGGTACTTATGAGGTTCGAGAAACCACCATAGTGCAATACCTGGCAAAGGCTAAGGAAATAATTTCCAAATTCAAGGAATACCATCTACTGCAGGATCCATGAGCGGAGAACGAGCGTGTTGATGCCCTCTCTAAGTTTACATCCGCTCTGGAAGGCTCCTGCGAGCGTTCAGTTACGTTCCTTAGAACGAAGGAACCATTAATAAGAGAGAGGAAACCCTCGGGTGAAGTAAGCATGATTGATCCATCCAAGCTTTATTGGCTTGATGGCATCATCAGATTCCTAAGGGATGGAATTTGCCCGAGCGACAAAGTGGAGGCACGAAAAATTAGGAGTAAAGCCCCTCGTTTTTCACTTGATAATGAGGGTGGGGTCTTCAAGAGGTCTTTTCAAGGTCCACCATTAAGATGCCTGAGACCCTCGTTAGCCAAGGAAGTATTGGACCATGTATACATCGGAAGTTGTAGGAATCATTCTGACAGTCGTATTCTGGCAAAAAAGGTACTAAGGAGCGGATTCTATTAGCTCTCGGTATTGCGGGATGCCTTCAATTACTCCAAGAAATGCCCCAGGTGCCGATTTCACTCTAACGTTCCTCAACTGCCAATGGCCCAAATGATCCCAATCGACGTTTCCTGGCCCTTTGATCAGTGGGGTATCAACATAGTGGGACCCCTACCAATGGCGGTCGGACAGAAAAAATTCGTGATCCTCGCTGTGGACTACTTTACCAAGTTGGCAGAGGCCGAAGCGGTCGCGAAAATAACGTTCAGGGTGGTAAGAGACTTCATTTGGAAGAACATCATCTGCAGATATGGTATCCAAGGAGCTCTAAGGATCACGATGCTCGAGAGTAAGGAAAGTGAGTGGGCTGAAGAGCTCCAAGGAGCCCTCTGGGCATACCGTACTACCCCACGAGCGGCAATAGGGGAGACCCCTTACTCCCTCGTCTAAGGCTCTGAAGCTATGATACATGCGGAAATCACTCAGGAATCCGCACGCGTTGCTTACTTCAAGCCTGCAACCAACGAGAGTAACCATGTGCTCGAACTAGACTTGCTAGATAAGAGTAGGAACACTGCTTGGGCTCGAATCCACAAGTACAAGGCAATAGTAGCCCATCAGTACAACAAACATGTCAAGGAAAGGACCTTCCAACTGGGAGATCTTGTCCTCAAAAAAGTTGAAGTATCCAAACATGTGGGACAGTTGGACCCCAACTGGGAAGGTCCCTTCAAAGTCATTCAGGTACGAGCGAATAACACCTCCCTGCTAGAGACATTGCAATGCGAGCGTCTCCCTTGACTGTGGAATGGGTGCAACCTCAGGAGGTTCTATGTGTAAATGCAAACATTGTAAAACCCCCGCTCGGGGCACTATGTATTTTCTTTTGATAGAAATACAAACCACGTGCATCCGTATGCATTTTTCATACAGTTCTATTTAAATTATTTATCTTGTGATAATCTACTTTGCATTATATTAACGGTAACTCTGTGTCGAGGGTACTCCACGTCGAACAACTTGGTATCTTATTCATGCGGATCCCTCCTAAAACGAGCGGATCCCATTTGGACGTTATTATTACTATTTAGACCAACTAGACCTATCGCTCTAGTTCGCGCTCGCGATCCCTAAACGGTTCCCTCCTCTGACGTACGCTCGTAGTAAATAAACACTTAGTAAATTCCTTTGTTGATTTCTGAGTTCTGTTTGTACTACTGCTACGCTCAGAAAATATCAAACACTTAGAATGATTTTCACCTAAGTTGTTACTTTCTTGCCCAAGTTTTATGGTGATCATGGCCAGGATATCCCTCGAGCGGATACCATCGTGCCCGAATACCTACACGCTTCTCACAGTTAACCCAATAATCAAGAGAAGACATCACCCAAGGCACAACAACACAAAGAGAAGAAACCAAATTCCATGGTCATAAAAGGGGAAAAATTACAATACTTAGAAAGGAAAGTACATGGCAAAATGAGGAAATCTTTGTAGAAATTCAGATTGATTGAGAGCAGTAAGAGACGGCTTCATGAAGGCTGATTCCCAGAAACGGAGGTTGACGGCGTAGAATCCTGAGCGTTAGGATTTGAAACCTCCTCCAGCAGATTCATTACCTCAGTGTTCGAGGTGGTAGCGTGAGAAGCAGGGGGTGCAAAGGACAGAGGAATAGGCGCAAGAACTCAAGGATCAGCAGGCTCTGAGGAGGCATTTTGAATGACGGTCTGATTCCCGGAAATAGACGCACTTGGCTGGCCCTCGATTGTGGGAGTCGTGGTGTTGGCACCCTCGTCGATGTTCATGGGCTCAAGCTCAACCGGATGAGTAGCCATGAATTTGTCTTGAAGCACGACAACCAGATCATTGTACTCTGGCTCCGTTAAGTCATCTGAGGGGTCCCCTGCCCGGGCGAGCGGCTCTAGGTTCTCATCCAAGTCCATGTGCAGCCTATCGTCCGAACGAGCGGAAGGAGGCGCCATTCCCAACGTGATCATCTGCCCGACGACCTTCTTGAAGAAGCGTTCGACGTTGTCAAAGCAGTGGAGGTTTGCAGTAAAGTGGAAGGCTTTCGAGCGGGCAAATTTAAGGACCGCCTCTCGAGCGGCAGTGGCTTGAATATCAGGGACTTGCCTTTGGAGATCTTCCACCTCGTTCTGTACATTGTCCAACTGTTGAGTGCGTTCCTTCACCGCTTTGGACAACTTCTCCTTATCCTCCCTCAAAGTGTTCCGCTTAGCCTTCAGTTTCTTGTGATGCTCGTTCAACCTCTCCCAGGTGGCCTGTCGCTCTTCCAGCACCTGCTTAACCTGGTCATGCTCAATTCGGAGGGAGTTAAATTGAGCCGTGGTCATGTCCAAATCCTCCTGCAGTCGGCCAGGGTCTGCAATGCACAACAACTTCTTATACTTGGCCTTACGCTCGGAGAAGGTCTCCGAGCGTCGTTGAAGGTTCTTCAGCCTTGGCACCACCTCCTACATAAGAAAGTGAATTTCAATAAGTCTTGGGCAATCCAACAAGTAACTAAGAACTATCAAAACATACAAAAACTAACCGCAAGAAAAGTGTGGCAAACATCTTCCGCCACCTGAGCAGCGCTCCGCTCAAATAACTTCCGGTGGTCCCCAAAAAATTGTAAGCGATGGACAATCCCATGGACCAGATTGCGGGTAGAGAGGGAGTCGCATAGGAGGGTTGGGCCTGCATCCGTGGACCGCTTATACTGAACGTCCCCTCCGCGCTCGACTTTCTAGAGGGACTCTTCCTCCGAAGAGGAAGTATCTCCATCTTCCCCTGCAAACCCTACCACTACCTCCTTTCCCTTGCCAGAAACGGGAATGGAGTCCGCTAACCTCTTCCTCTTCCTCGAGGATTGGGATCGTTCTTCATCCATGTCCCTGATTAGAACCCCCGAGCGGTTGCTGCATAAGCTGTCGGGGCCTAGCTGAACAAGCCCCTCTGGGGGCACGGGAACCATCGCTCTCGGTGGGGTTGTGCCACGAGCAGCCCTGTTCGACTGGTTGACGGTCCGGTCCCCACCACGACCATCGCCCCTTCTTGCACCTCGACCGTCTCCACGGCCTCTGCCTCGACCTTCGCCACGACCCTCCCCACGTCCGCCATCTCCACGCCCCACTCCTCGTCCTCCCCGATCTCCTCGTTGGTCCACCTGCTGCTGTTGTTGTGGTTGTTGTTGCTGGTTGGCTGGCCTACGGGCACGTATAAGAGCGATAATGTTTTCAGCACCTCCTCCGGCCATGAGTATATCAATTTCTGCAAAAAAGAAATTCGAGGGTCAGATCACCCTTTACCACACATTATTAAATAAAGGGTTAACATCCCTATTCAAAGGTGTTAGCGGAGTTAGTTCCTAGAATCTAACCATCTCTGTTCATTGTACGAGTGGGTGGGTGAGCAACCATGTCAGGGGGATTCACAAGCCCAAAACGAAATAGAATCTCCTCATCATCCATCAAATCTTTGGCATCTACGAGCCAGTTGGCATTCTTCATGGCGAGGGCCAGGCTCTTAGCCCAATCTACGAAGCTTGATGAAGTAGATCTGGGCTTCACTATAGGCCCCTCACCGTGCACCACCCACTCTCGGGGAACCCCAAAATCGTTGTTAGTGGGTGCCCTCATGGAAAAGAGCTTTTCCTTCCAATCAACACCATATGGTGTCGAGGGAGAATCAATCATTCTCAGACCAGATTAGGCTTGGATATAATAAAATTCATCCCTCGGAGATGAGCGGGGTGAACGTGCCACTTGGAGAAGGCTGTTGAAATTAGAAATAGATGGCTCATGGTTTGTGCACTTCATCAGGATCACAAAGGCATTTAGGAGAGTAATGCCATTGGGGAGAATTTGCAAGGGGCTCAAATTGAGATAATCTAAAATGTCAGCTATAGGAGCAGGAATTGGGAATCTCAAACCGCCCGTGGATACAACGTCCATGTACACTGTCATCATGCCAGATGGAGGATTGTTGGCGCGCTCGTCCGGCTCAGGATGACGGTAAGTAAATGCCTCATTCCAATATATTGGGGCCCTCTTGGAAGCCAATTCCCCGACCATCAAGCTACTAGGAATTTCGTCTGGAGACTTATCCGTCTTATGGGGATCAGAGCCTTCTCTCCTGATTTTAGACTTTTTCCCCGGGCCGGTTGGTTCCTTCCCCTTCGACGACGTTTACAAGGAGGTTTTTCATCCACATGATGCTCGGAAGTCCCCGTTTCCTCTTGGGGGGCAGCAATCGCCACCGTGACCCTGTGATCTTGGGGTCTAATCGTACTGTCCAGTACAATGAGCACCCTCCTACCCTGGCGCTCCATTTCCTCTATCAGTGCCATCTCCTCAAAATTTGTTCACCCCCCCAGGATTACGCTCGTCTAATCCTTGAACCGCAGCGTCGAGATCTTCATCCCTGGTCTCTGCTGGAACTTCTGGCATGGGAATGGCTTATGGAATATCATGTTGGGGAGGAGAACTTGCAGGAGACATCATCGATCTCTCTCACCGTCTGGTTAACGATTTCATCCGCCATTATTTCTGGGTCTTGAAGATGAGAGTTTTTTCAGAAGAAATATGGGAAGGCGGGGAGTTTTGGCAGGGGCATATGGTGAAAGGGAGGCCCTAGAACCTAAATCTATGGGTTAGTATATAGAAATTAGAAAAAAACCTAGAGTTTACCTAAAAACTTAGAAGAAGAAAAGTTGCCGGAAGTCACCGGATTCTGCGGAAAACTCTGAAGCTCAATATTTGCTCTGGAAGTTTTTGGATGCGTAAAGGAACAAAAATGATCTAAGAATCCCCATTTATAGGGAAGGGATACACACATGATTGGGGTAATAAATTCAAAAAACACAATCATTCATGCCTAGGAATCCACCCACTTTTGGTAGCCGTCACACGGTTACCAAGAATCACGCGTCGTTTCCTTAGTACACGCATCCACTCCTCCACTAAGCATTAAATGTGGAGTTGCTCAGGCAGTCAAAGTGACAAGGCCGCATTAAATGCGGTGTCGGGACTGTCATAATGAGGATTTCACGAGCGCTACTTCCCAACGGACAGCCAGACCCCCGAATATCCAAAGTCAAGAGTCCAAGGCTAAAATTCTACAGTACACGTCAAGTGTTACTACAGAATTTGGGGGACAATCCAGGAGGTCTATTTAGATGGCCCAAGATCACGCTCGAATCAGATCTGTACACGTGTCACAATCCAGGAGGTCTATTTAGATGGCCCAAGATCACTTGAGCTCAGACGCTCGTGAATGTGGGCTCGTGAATTAGGTCCAGCCCATACTACTCACTGCCTTGATACCTGAGGCCTGCCTGTCAAGGCCCATACATCGAGCGTAGGATTCTCCACTAATCCCATTCAACGCTTGCATTGGGGCCTCACAGGACGTTCGTTACTCTTATGGGGGGAGGCCTCCCCTTTTCACCAAGGAATCGTCCCTTGAGGACCTCCCACGGCCACGTCATACACACCCTCCGAGCGTCCTGACGCTCGTATAAGGGTGCCAGGGGAAACCTTCCCCTCGAGCGCTCTAGTGCTCGGATAACCCTCTTAGGATATATTCGCGCTCGGACCATCCTTGGTGCCCATGCCACCATTGTGACAGGGTGTGCTCAGCTACCAGATGCTAATCCCCTCTTCAACAAAGGGTTCCCACCACGAGAGCACACCTAATTGCCAGAGGAACAATCTAAACTAAGGGCCACAACGCTCGATAACAGCTTCACAACCACCTCTGATACACACAGTGGTTGTGCTCGCACCGTTCTTGACATCCACTACCACCTATCCGTAGGTATCTTTCAGGAATATCACTTTCAAGCCATCACACAATGCCACGTGTCTAGGGCAACATTGGGTTTGGGACCACTTGGTTACATTTACCAAATCACCCTCACCCTCAACTTATAAATATGGGAATTTACACTCACATTCCCAAGGTGACCTAAGTCTTCTTCTACACAAGATACTACACGTTCATAGCTGGGCATTTTCCTCAATTTTCACTCTGGTTTCTTCTTCCCCAAGCTCTGCATACTTCACCATCTTTGCACTTTTACAACATTTTTCTCCTGGTGTTATCCTAGCTGGAAGAACCCACGCTCTTTGGAAACCCGGTTCCTGAGGCTCCAACGCCCGTGATGGTCTTCCCTTTCTCAAACAAATCTTAAAGTGTTGGTGTTTTGATCCCCATTCCAGTTTCTACACCATCACATATATTATATATTTATTATATATAATATATGTAGTATATATTATATATTATACACTTGTATTAATAATATATATTTTGTTATATATTATATATAATATATAATAAAAAAAGGTGTAATACATATATATATAATATATGTATTTACGTGTATTATATATATGTGTGTGTGTATTATAAATATAATATACCTATATATATTATAAAACATAATATACATGTATAATATAAGTGTATATATTATATATATACACGTACATATATTATTGTAATATATATATAATGCATATATACGTGTTTATATTATAAAATATAGTAAACATGCATATATAATATATAAATAGTTACATGTATTTTAATATATACGCATATTATAAGCTAAGTTATATATTATACACATGTATTAACAATATATATTTTTACATATTATATATTATATTATATATATACACGTATACTATATTTTATAATAAAAACACTTATATATGCATTATATATAATATATGTATATTATATTTTATAATACACACACACACACACACATATATATATATATATATATATATATATATATAATACATGTAAATGCATATATTATATATATGTATTACAGGTTATTTTCTAATTTTAGAGTTTTTTTTTTTTTGATATTATACTTTTGTGTATTTTTTTTTTGGTGTATTGCAACTTTGGGGTTTTCCTCTTTTTGAAAAAGCGGAACCACTGTGTAAACCCCAAAGTTGCAATACACATAAAAAATAGACCAAAAATATAATATCAATAAACAAAAAAAAAGGCACCAATTTTAGAAATTCACCTGTATTACACATATTTTATTATATATAATATATATTATTAATACGTGTATAATATATAATATATAATAAGCATATATATTAAAATTCATATATCAAAATGCATATTATAAATTAAAATATATAATATATACGTGTATTACATATTATATAAAATATAATACAGATATTATATATAATATATGAAATTAACGGATATGGAAAAAAAAATGAAATTAATGGATGAATAGTGATTTCCGTGAATTATTTGACGGAAGTCCTCAAAGTGACCAAAAAAAATTACTACGGGACTAAAAGAACCAAATTTGAAAATCATGGGACCAAAAGTGATAATGACCCATCAGTACAGGACTAAAAATGGATTTTGCTCATATATATCTAGTAGAATGAGAAAATTGTAATTTTTGTGTACCAACTCACTCTAATTCGAAATTTTGGTATAAAAAATATTTTATGAAAAAATTAGCCCATAACTCTAAAAGCACGCAATTTCATGCACTATTTGACCCGAATAGATATTACCCGTCGGAAAACCAACCTGGTTCTTCACGTGTCCATTGGAGAATTTGTCACGAAGTGGGTTCTACAAGCTTCTGGTGGGTTTTCCGGTGGATCATATCTATTCGGGTCAAATAATGCATGAAATTGCGAACTTTTAGAGTTATCGGCTAGTTTTTCCACCGGAAAATTTTTTGTTCCAAAATTGCGAATTAGGGTGAGTTGGTATACCAAAATTGCAATTTCCTCCCAGTAGAATATATGGGTGATCAGGGACGGAGCCAAGATTGGGGGGGGGGGGTGGATATAAATAATATAATTTAAAATATAAATATTATTTTATTATAAAATATATTATTTTATTTGATGTATATAAATAAAATAAGTATAAGTTAAAACTTTAAACTTAAAATAATCACTTTTTATATTATATATAAAAACTAAAAAAATACTTAAAAAATAAAAAGAAAAATATTATTCTCAATTTAACATGACTTAAAATAAAATAACAAAGTTAAGTAACAAAATATTATAAAATAACAAAAAAATTCCTATATATATATATTTTTTTGGTGCAGCAACAACTAAACGAAAAGCAGCAAAACAAAATAAACTAAATTGATCTCATCTGGGAACTAATTAACCTATCTTTAATCTACTTCTCAAAAACTCAGTATATTATAGCACCACAAGATTATTCAAAAATAAATACAATTATTTTTTAGTTATTTCCATGGAGATTGATGGGTCTGAATATGGGATATAGAGTCCAATCAGTTTACAATTTGTTTGGGTGAGGAAATCAGTTGATGATCACCGGAAAAGATGGGGGGTTCAACCTGCTAGGACAAACACCAAAGCAAAGTCAGAAGGCCAAGCTGGGGGGAACTGGGGGTGATTCCCAGTTTGGCTCTCCGACGCTCAAGTCAGATGATGATCTGAAAGAGAAAGTAAAGAAGCTGCAAAAGTGCAGTAAATGGAAGTTGCTTACAGTGGAGGAGATGAATCCGTTTATTTATAGTTGAGGGTTAGGGACCCTTTGGTCATTTGCACCGTGTGGTCCTGACCGAATGTTGTCCTACCACGTGGCGTTGTGAGAGAAACCTAGGAGGAATCTTCTGCAAAAGCTGGTGAAAGCTAGTGTTGGCAACAGTGGTAGGTGTGCGCGCATGTACGGGGTGTCAGAGAGCCGTTTTAGGGGGGTTGGTAACGAGGGCTAAGAGCACGCTCGTGTCAACCAAGAGCCTTGGAGTCCAAGGAATCCGCTAGGGGATGAAGGCCAAGGCTCATACAATGAGGGGGAGTGAAAGTTTCCCTGAGGGAGTGTAGCGCTCGAAGAAGGCTTCCTCGACTGGTTGGTGCTTTAGCCATATAGCATGAATTGCGCTCGTTAGGGAGAGGCAATGTTGATCACGTGTGCGCATAGCAGAGATGGCACGTGTCTTTGAGGAATACTAACGCTTGAGGGGTTCGAACGCTCGTGCATAATTACTTTAATTACAAGAGGACAGGTGTCGCTATCTTGAGTTGCCACGTGTCCAAACTGGGACGAGCGTATTTTGACTCCATCATTTTGCCCCCCAATTCTGTAGCCCTTAGTGATAAGGGTTGTAGAATTCTACTAATGTAATCCATCGAGCGTTGCGCTCATATGAGGCATGGCGTGTTGGGCAATCATCCCTCTGAGTGCGCCATAAATGCGGTCCTTTCTTCTGACCGCTCGAAACGTCTATGCATTAAATGCGGTCCTTTTTTCTGACCCCTTGTAACGTCTGCGCATTAAATGCTGATGCGCGTGGGGCGCGTGATTCTTGGGAAGTACGTGATGGTTCAATAAAGTGAACGGTTTCCTAGGCGGGAAATGATTGTAATTTCGAATTATTTGTCAGAAACGTACCAACTCCCATCCCTATAAATGAGAGATTCTGTACCCATACCACTTTTTATGCAAACACCTCTTCAGAGCATACCTTTTGCGAAAAACTCTTTGCAAACAAGTTTCAGAGCATTCAAAACTCTTTCTTCAAGCTTTTCCAGAAAACTCAAGGTAAACTCCGGTGAAATCTTCTAACTTTGCTAACCTTAGAACATATTAGGATTTATTTTTCGATACATCTCCCTTATTTCCCGAAATCCCTGAATTCTGCATCTCCTTCCGATTCTAAAAAGAAAAACCTTTCCACTTCTCACAAATTCTCCTCCAACCATGTCTAGAGATCATGTTGAAGAATTCGCCCGGGAAGTTGAGGATATGGCAAGCCAAAATTCATCTCCAAGGGACGAAGAATTGCACGCTGCCGTTTCCGCCATGGAGGAGAGGAACCCAGGTGGGGTGGAGCATATTTTTGAAGAAATGGACTTGGTGATGGAAGCGGAGAGGCAAGGGGTGACTCTCCCGATTACAGAGAGCGCGACTCATCCCCACCTCCACACCGTGATCGTGGCTATCGCAGCTCCGGCCCTTGAATTTGAAGGAGAAGCGGGGCCCTCAGAAGGGACCCACGCCAAGGGCAAAAGACAGAAATCACAGAGGCCCAAAAAGGCTAAAAAGACCAAAGGGCCCAACGAGGGTGAGGGCTCAGGTATGCAAGCGACTGAGCGTACCCCTGATGAGACTCCCAGCACCATCACTCTGGGGGAGATAAAGTTTGTTTTGGCTCCAATTTACTGGGACGAGCGTTACACATAGAGGATCCCAGCCAAGCACGAGCGTGCCAACCATCCTCCTCCTGGCGAAATGGCGGTTTACAAGGATGCGATTGGCTCGGGGGGCCTAAGATTTCCAATTCCAGACCCAGTGGCTAACATTTTTAATAACTTGAACCTAAGTCCCTCGCAGATCGTGCCCAACGGTCTCGCCCTCATAACCAGCTTTGTGATCCTCATGGAGTGCACCGCACACGAGCCTTCAATGTCAAATTTCAACGCCCTGCTGCAAGTGGTTAGTTCCCCGTGCTCGTCACCCGAGGCGGGTTTCTTCTACTATGTTCAAGCAAAGTCTCATCTGAAACTGATCAACTCTCCGTCTACCACGTATGGCCCCAATTGGAAGGAAAAGTTCATCTTTGTCAAAGCCCCGGTGGATGATGACTTTAGGGTATCACGAGAGTGGATCTCGCACGGGAAAGGTTCTATTGTGAAGAATCGCTTGGACCCCACTTTCCCTGAGAACTGGGGTAAGGAATTAGCTGGGGCGTTGAGGGACGAGGGCCGGCTGATACAAGCCAAAGATTTGATCGACGACGTGGAACTCATGTTCCTCTGTGGGCTTACCAACGACCCCCAATATCTCTGTAACCCTCCCGCTCGGGACTTGGAGAGAGACGGTTAGATTTTAGGGCACTAACTTGTAGATAGGGATGCTAACTATTCTCTTGCGTTCGCAACTTGTTTTTTATGAAGTTTGTTCAAGGGTTTCTGACCCTCGTTGTTTTTTTTTCTTGCCTTAGGAATAAACATCATTATGGCTGGAGGAATCCAACAAGCAGCTCGTTTTGCCAACGTCAACAGGCGTCAGGCCAATCAGGGTAATTAACAAAACCAACCACCCCGAGGCGTAGGTCGTGGCAACGAGCGCGGGGGAAGACAAGGGGCGAGCTCGAGCGCCAGCCAAGGTCGTGGTAATAACCAAGCACCCAATCCTGACACGAGGGTGATTCCAAGGGCCCCGACAGCTTCTCAAGTGAGTGGGGCAATTATTCCCGCTCTGATTCCGCCACCAAGGCCTCCGACGAGCGTCACAATCAGGGATCCTCAGGGAGAAAGCACTTCAACCTCCAGGAAGAGAAAAAGGATGCCGGATTCCTTTACCATATCCGGCAAAGGCAAACAGGTGGTCGAGAGCCCCATGGGCGTCGATGGAGACACTTCCTCCTCAGAGGAGGAACATCTGTGGGATTTCGAGCGCAAAGGGGATAGGAGCTACAAGGGCTCCGTAGATGGAGGTGCCGTACTATTGAGGCACGGAACGCTGGCCCAATCCATCAGTGAGGGCCTATACAAGAGGGTCCAATTTTCAGCGGACCACAAGCACTTGTATTCTGAATTTGTTGAAAAGGTCACCAGCGATATGATGCACGCCCTCATTTCTGTAAGTCCCTTTGTCTTCCTCGAATTTCATTTTCTGAAGATGTCTTTTTTCCAAAAATTTTACTAACACTTCTACCCTTTCGAGCCTGTGCAGCAAGTGCTTCCGAGGGCAAAGTATATTCAAATGCGTGCCTCAGTTTATGTTGATCGGAAGGCCAAGTACAAGAAAATGGCACGCTCGAATGATCCCGCTCAAATCCAAGAAGAGTTGGATACAGAGAAGGCCATGTACCTTTCTCTTAAGGAAGAGCACGAAAAAATGGAAGTTGAGATGAAGAAGTTACAGGAGGACTTCAAGAACGCTGAGACCGCTCGGCGGAGTTGGCGCAATGAGTACAATAACCTTAATGAGAATCATCAAAAACTTGTTGCCGACCGCAATGAGTGGAAGACGAGGGCGACTGAGGCGGAGAAAAAATATGTTGATACAATAGCCCAACTTCCTCATCGTATTGAGCAGTCAGTCAAAGAGGTGCTCATCAAGTTTTGCCACTCAAAGGCATTCAACTTTGCAGCCTCTCTTCACTGCCTTGATGAAGCCCAGAAGGCCTTCAACTTGGAGATTGAGTAGGGCATTCATAAGGGCTTGACTGATCTAGCCATCCGTGAGGAGCAGGGCATGGGGCTCATGTTCAACGAGCGCTGCGTTGAGGAGGACGACGACCGCAGGATCCTGAGGCCAATATCTCCGAGCCGGAGTACAATTTCCTGGTCAATCTTATCCAAGATGAGTACATGGCGGCTCATCCTCCGAAAGAAGCCTCTCAGGCAGAACAGAACGAGGGTGCAGATGGCGCTCCTGTGTCCTCCATGATTCTTCCTGCAAATGAGCCTTCAGCGCCCATCACCAATGCTCCTGCTCCTGTGGCTGAGAACGCCCTTGTCCCTTCCAACGAGCCTGAGGCCCCTCAAGCTCCAGTAAATAACGAGCCTGCGCCTCCTTCGGCTGCCCAGAACCAGGATGAGCAAGCCCCCCAAGCGCAAGAGCCGGCAGGCACCGTTCATGGCCCCGTGGCCCAAAACATTCTGGTGGTTTTGGATGAAGACGTCGCCTCTGCTGCTTAAAGTTCTTCATTTGCCCATGTTGTAATTCTCCTTTTTTGAATTTAACCTTTACTTTGTAAGGATGTTATGGACACTTGTGCCCTTTGTTTTGTAACTTTGGCGAAAGCCTCAAATCAATGAAATTCTTCTTTTCCATAGTAATGTCTCTTTTTATTTTCTTGTGCCATTTTTTATTGCGACACTTTACCTTGCGCTTGTTGTTAACAAAATCTCTTAACGCTTAGATTCTGAGCAACATGCTTGGTAAAATAGGCCTTGTTTTAGCTAAATCTTGAGTAAGTATGAGGGTCTTATCGGAAGATTGCCCTCTTTCAAGACTTGTAAATTTTTTTTCTTTTATACTTAGAAAATTTTACTAAGTCTTGAGTAATTACGAGGGTCTTATTGAGAGGCTGCCCTCGTTCAAGACTTGTGAAAATTTTGCTTTTATACTTAGAAAATTTTACTAAGTCTTGAGTAATTACGAGGGTCTTACTGAGAGGTTGCCCTCGTTCAAGACTGGTGAAAATTTTGCTTTTATACTTAGGAAATTTTACTAAGTCTTGAGTAATTACGAGGGTCTTACTGAGAGGCTGCCCTCGTTCAAGACTTGTGAAAATTTATTCCAAATAACGTTACCGCTGAATAAGCGCGATTATACCCGTTGATTTTTTGAACTTGCAAGCGACCCCGTTTTCGAGTGCAAGGCGTTGTGACAAACAACCAAGGCCTACTAGGGTTTTTCTTGTGTTTTTCTTCGATTCATCATGTTGGTTGTGAGCGTTACCAGGCTATCCTTATGAGGGTGTCCCCCCACGTGGAGTAGAGCGCTGGCAAGCGTAACTCATGTGCAATAACATGGTGTGTAGTGAAATTGATTGCCAACCACGCTCGTAGAAACGAGGGACGTGGGTCTTATCCACTGACATAATTTAAAAGTAATAGTATGGAAATATTTAGGGGAATGTATTATAACTTACTTGAGATTTGAAGTAGTACATAAAGCCCATTAGTGGGATTTTTACATCATCATTTTTAGAGAACTTTTTAAACATAGAACCGTCGGAGGTTACATGCATTCCATGGGCGAGGCAAGCGCTCGCCTTGCAGTGTCTCCAGGGTGTAATTGTTGTTAGCTCTGATTCGTATGACTTTGAACGGACCTTCCCAGTTGGGGTCCAATTTTCCCACATGCCTAGATACTTCTACTTTCTTCAGAACCAAGTCTCCTAGTTGGAAAGTTCTTTCTTTCACACGCTTGTTGTACTGTCGTGCCACAGCTGCTTTATATCTGTGCATATTTGCCCACGCATTGTCCCTTCTTTCCTCCAGCAGGTCCAACTCCAGGCTCCTATTGACTTCATTATCTTGGGCTACACGAGCGGATTCATGTACAACTTCCGCTGGTATCATGGCTTCAGATCCATACATGAGGGCAAATGGCGTTTCTCCGGTTGACGCTCGTGGAGTTGTACTATACGCCCATAGGGCTCCTTGTAGCTTTTCGGCCCTGTAGCACCCTGCACGTGAGGCACCACATCCCCCGCACTATGGCTCAACACGAGTAACGAAATGGGAAGTCCGCACCCGTATCAAACCATAGCGAACGGGAGACAAACAAAACAAACCTCCTAAGCTAGACGGAACTTAGACCCTGTAATTAACCAACCAACAAAACATAATGCAACGGGAAACAAAATCCGATCACATGCATTGGCCACGGGCCTGCAGAAATTAAACACACCAATCACACGCAGGCTTGGGCACCTCAGGCCTCTTTTAATTCCTAACGAAGCCCGGCAACGCAATTTTAATATGAAATACATAAAGATTCAAGTTCATAATTTACAAGGCCGAATCATAGACAATTCAAATACATAAGCGAGTGCAAAGACTCTTCTAGATTAACCTGACCGACTCAAAGACTCAACACAAATCCGCCTAGCTCGAAACTCCAACGCCAAACCTGCGCACTAAAAGATTGGGAAGGGAGAGGGTCAGTCTCTAGAAGACTGAGTGAGCTGGAGCAATATATATATATAAAACCATGCACATGCAAGTCATAAATCCCGAGCAAGGTTTTGTTTAAAATTAGTTCCCAAAAAGCGCAAGAAAATAGATAAGCAGTGCTCGGACTTTACGACTAATCATATTAATTCATTACGTTCATAAATCATACATAACCATATAGGCTCGGCGAGTGAGCGTGCATCAACTCCAACCAAACTCCGACTGTGTACGACACTTATCATTAATATTTTAAATAGGTGGTCATGCAATATATCATAATACACACAGATCATATATCATATCCTAAACATATTCGTTTGGGCAATCCGTGTCCCGACCTTCCCGCAAGGTGCCCATCAATCATAACATAATCATAATCATAATCATAAATAAATTCCAACCTTCTTCCTCCGGGTGATCGGCCCGAACCATCCATTCATTGACCAAAAGGGGTTACATGACTCCCCAGATGGCACTCAGCTCCCTTTCCCCGCCAATCTCCTGGCGAGATCCGGTACCGCCGTAGTTTGGTTGGGACTAGTATATGGGATCCCCGTCAGCCCTTGCTTCCTCGGTTAGCCACATATACTAAGTCCCGGGGCCCGTGTAATCATAAATCATAAATCATAAATGTGTCTCGCCAAAACATATCATAAGAAACATAACGTATTCCATAATTCATTTGAAAAGGGTTTACTCGATCAATATTTATTCGATAACTATACTTTAAAAGTAACATATATATAATTATAAGGTTTTGGACAAAGCTTTTCACATAAGGGTTGTAGGGTTTAATAAATAACTAGAACGAAAACACCCACACTTGGAAGACCACGAGACATAAAGCATAAGTATGGTGGGTGCCTATTCCAAACGGAAGTCTCCGCCCTGGAGACGAACTGTACAAATGAAGAAACAATGTGTCCTTGTGAGAATCAACTCGAAATGAGACCACATAGACGCACGGCATACTATACCCATGATATGAGATGCATCAGAAGCATAAATCATGTGATGAGGTCATATAATCAAGTGATTCATATTCATATGTTTCATATCTTTCATAAATCATATCAAATAAACCAAGGAATTCAAATAATACATATAACACATAGTATTCTACGCATATAGTTCATATAAGCCCTTATGAAGAAATAGGAATTCATTTAAGATTCAAATATGAAGCATCAAAGCATACTTGTAACATTTAAATTCGTTTAGGTTCACATTCTTCATATGTCAAGCCAAATCAATCCAAGAATTCCAATTAACAAGCATAACACGTCATATAGTGTGTACACATATCATACAAGTCATAAAATAAAAGATAGCAAGCAATTAGGGTTCATCTTAGACGCAAAAGATCCATGCATGCATACATTAGGAGCATTAAAGACATATGAAGCCACAACTCGGAAAATAATTCACGAAAATGGTTTGAGGGAGATATGTTGAAAATGGTTAAGGGTGGCCGATTTGCACTCGTCTCGGTTTTCGGTTGAATTTCGGGAGTCCAAATGATCTTAGTAAAATATGAGGTTAAATTTATTGAACCCGAATATTCGTTACAAGTTCAACGGAGTTGACGGAACTCGATTCCGAGTTCCCAAGCTCAAGATATCACATACGGAACCAAGGGTGCGCTAATTGCTCGTTAGCCCCCGGTTTGGTTCCAATCATACCAAATTAATTTAAAATGCAATTAAACAAATCCGAAAACGTAAAACGAGCATACATACACATTCATGACACACATATCTACAACATATTAAATTTCCACCAAATTCCGAATTCATCTTATATAGTAACGACGCGCAACTTGTCACGTGAATGCAAATCGACCAAGAATTTATATACTTCCAAAATTCAACTAAAATTAAGTATCCATTTTTAACTATTTAAAATAAATATAACGTAATATATACATATAGAAAATTAATTAAAATTATAACAAGAATTATCACAATACTTAGTTATGCAATTAAATAATTTAAAACGACCAATTAGGAACACATAATTATTCATATAAATTCAAATTCAAATTTTGCACATATTTCAATTAATCACTTATTTAACAAGTAAACAATGAAAATTAATTATAAAAACACTGAAAGCCAATTAATTTGTGCAAATTAGTAAACACATATGTCATTTTAAAATACCGAAAAACTGGGGCGTTACAATCTCACCCCCTTGAAAAGAATCCGTCCTCGGATTCACTACTCGACCGAACAAATAATGAGAGATTCCCCGTCTCTCGCAAACAACACGGAGAGAGCCCCGTCTCTCACAAACAACAATGAGAGAGCCCCGTCTCTCGAGCAACAATAGGAGAACCCCGTCTCTCACAAGCAAAGAGAGCACCCCGTCTCTCAAACAAAAATAAGAGAATCCTGTCTCTTACACACACGAGAGCACCCCGTCTCTCAACAAAATAAAAAGCAAGGAAGTCTCCAATACTCGCAAGCAACACAACTCAAGATCATAATTAAAACACATAAGGCACTCGAAGCAGGTAACAAATATCATTCACGTTGGCTATCAAATACTCCAAGCAAATTGAACATGATATGAGATCAAAGTACATAACATAGAAATTATTTGAATTAAATTTGCATGAATGCATGTGTCATGGATGCTACAAGTACCGTTCACCATAGTTGAATAATTTAGGGCTATGAGTTTGTTATCCACTGTATGATCTGTCCCGGAAGTGAGCTCAGTGCTTGACCTATCTTTAAACACTTCAGGGTATCCCAACCAAGTAATGATAGATCCTTTTCGAATTTTATTCTTGATTCCCTTCGGACTTTTACTGCTTCTAATCCTCTTTGAAATTTCATCATTTCCATAACCTTTATTCAACCAACCCAACTCTTTTCTGAATAACCGAGCATGACTTCCCCGAATACCCTTAAATCATCGGTCTCAAAATTAAACCCCTAGCTATTTCTCTATCCGTATAAAGCCGAACATACCATTGGAAGCAGCTATCCTTGGCGTCCTTAAAAGTTTATTCCCGACCTTAATATATATATCACCCAAATCTTTCCTATATTCCATTCAATTTACCCCTTTTTACTTTCTTTAAGCCTTTAAGGTGAATCTTAGCATTCGGTCCCTATAATTCTTTACTCGAAAATATGATGTTCCTAACGATTCCAGAAATTGGATTAAACTTCCCCATGTTCATCCTTGTTGGTTCTGTTTCTTCTTAAATCTCCTTCTAAACTCATGGAGTCAAACTTCATTAACAATATACTTTTCCATGAGGAATTGGAGTCAGTTTCCTCTTAACAATTCAACTTAGAAATTTTCCCTAACCTCCTTCATATCTCCTTTGTCTTCAACTCGACTTTCATACGCAAAACAGTTGAACGATCTATCTTCTCCACTCCTGGTGAAACTTTCAGCCCGAATCTGGTGACCTCACTCTCTTTTACTGATCACCCCATAGAGTTGTCTTATTCATCTTCGCTTGCCAACATAAAAATCCCGGATCTTCCTTAATTACATTTCTGTTATTCTTATTCCTTCGGTTCTGATTTCAAGTTTTGTATTCGCCTCCTGGTCATGCTCACCCCCTTAAAAATTTCTGTCGTTATACATCGAAATCCATCGAACTTTCTTTCCTCGGAATTCTTGATGGAAGTTTCATTGGGAAGGGCTTTAAATAAGATAACAACCCATAGTCTTGGCTTTTTCCACTTCTCCTCTACCGTTATTAGTATTCAAAACCCTTTTTCTTCATTCTTGGTCGATCCGCACACCCCGAAGCCAACTCTAGTTTCGCTTCTCTTTCTGAATCCAATTTCCATCAACCTGCCCCTTATTTGAATTTTTTTATTTTCTCCAACGTCACCTACCTATACAACTCCATTATTTCTTTTCATCTAAATTCGGAGGTGGCTCGGTTAAGATGATACTTGATGAGTGAGATGAAGGAACTTCCTATCGAATAAACACTAAAATGCATGTCGGGTTAATATGCCGATGCATGTGGCACAATTACGACAGTTAGATATGCAGCGCATTAGAGCCACGAAATCAGTGAGAAATATACGCACGAACATAAATAAGGAAGAATAAATACTTGATGCGGAGCATGATGCACGTGCTATGAATGTTTTGGAACCTGTCACCAAGGTGGTAAGTTGTTAGCTCGATAGTTTTTTTTTTTTTTTTTTTCTCGTTCCTCCCATCACGAGGTTACTTTGGCTTGCTGATCATGCTTCGTTTTTCCCACGGTCTTCAAGATTTCTAAGAATCCTGGTGCATCAATTTGTACCCTCCATGGTCCGGGATTGCAATTTCTTGATCACAATTTCTTCTACGTCCACGGGGTTGACATCCAAATTTCTCCTCGAAAATCAACCCCTACCTCTAGTCATTACCTTGATCAAAATTTCCGTGATCATCTTTTATGAGTTTCAATTGGTGTATTGAACCTGTTTTCCAATCGCTTCTACTTGAGTGCATGATTTTCTTCCAAAGAATCTTTGCCTTTCTTTACTGTTTCCATTCGTTGCTCCATATTTCCTAATTCACCCTCACCACACGACAATTCAACTTGGATTTGGAAAGACAAACTCAAATCTTATCCGTAGTATTATCACCTTCCAGACTCGTTTTCCATTTTCATCGAAATCCAAAGCACCGAAATCCAACTCTTCCCGGTCTTAACCTCCAAACTCAATTTCTAACCACTAGGCTTATTTAGAAATCCTTCTTGACAACCCTTGGTGTATAGCTCCTACCGGACCCCTTTTAACTTGACTCTTCTCCATTCTCGGCACCTCTTCAATGGTTCGGACCCTAAACCAAATACCTTCATGGTTCATTTACTTCGTTCCTTAGGTTAAACAATTCCGTTGAATTCAATTATAGTATCCAATGTAAGAGAGCCACATATGTCAATCTTTAGAGTCATAAATATTCCCCGATTAACTCTTATTTCTTCAATTGTCCCTCTATAGTTGCATCTCTAAAGTCGAACTTCCATTCTAGCTCCTAACCGTTGAAATCTAGCACGATCCATGAAGACCACGCATCTCGAATTCTCTGTATCTCAAAAAGAACTTGCAATAAGGCGTTGTTAGCATGATACTTGGCCGTGGTTTGATAATACCTTCATAACCTGTAATTCATAACTTATTTCAAGGATATATGCATGCGATTAGTGCATGCTCATGGCACATTTTAACACAAAAAGCACTGATCCAATGCAGATATGCAGTAGATAAGTCAACAAATCTCAAAAAGCAAAGCAATTCATATTCAAGATCGATGCAATGCACACATGGTCACATAGTTCCTAAGCCGTACGACCTAGACTGACTCAAACACGATACGAGAACACCGGTTTTGCAACTGGGCTCTGATACCACTTAAGGATGTAGCACCCCGTACGTGAGGCACCACATCCCCCGCACTATGGCTCAACACGAGTAACGAAATGGGAAGTCCGCACCCGTATCAAACCATAGCGAACGGGAGACAAACAAAACAAACCTCCTAAGCTAGACGGAACTTAGACCCTGTAATTAACCAACCAACAAAACATAATGCAACGGGAAACAAAATCCGATCACATGCATTGGCCACGGGCCTGCAGAAATTAAACACACCAATCACACGTAGGCTTGGGCACCTCAGGCCTCTTTTAATTCCTAACGAAGCCCGGCAACGCAATTTTAATATGAAATACATAAAGATTCAAGTTCATAATTTATAAGGCCGAATCATAGACAATTCAAAGACATAAGCGAGTTCAAAGACTCTTCTAGATTAACCTGACCGACTCAAAGACTCAACACAAATCCGCCTAGCTCGAAACTCCAAAGCCAAACCTGCGCACTAAAAGATTGGGGAGGGAGAGGGTCAGTCTCTAGAAGACTGAGTGAGCTAGAGCAATATATATATATAAAACCATGCACATGCAAGTCATAAATCCCGAGCAAGGTTTTGTTTAAAATTAGTTCCCAAAAAGGGCAAGAAAATAGATAAGCAGTGCTCGGACTTTACGACTAATCATATTAATTCATTATGATCATAAATCATACATAACCATATAGGCTCGGCGAGTGAGCGTGCATCAACTCCAACCAAACTCCGACTGTGTACGACACTTATCATTAATATTTTAAATAGGTGGTCATGCAATATATCATAATACACACAGATCATATATCATATCCTAAACATATTCATTTGGGCAATCCGTGTCCCGGCCTTCCCACACGGTGCCTATCAATCATAACATAATCATAATCATAATCATAAATAAATTCCAACCTTCTTCCTCCGGGTGATGGCGGAGTGATCGGCCCGAACCATCCATTCATTGACCAAAAGGGGTTACATGACTCCCCAGAGGGCACTCAGCTCCCTTTCCCCGCCAATCTCCTGGCGAGGTCTGGTACCGCCGTAGTTTGGTTGGGACTAGTATATGGGATCCCCGTCAGCCCTTGCTTCCTCGGTTAGCCACATATACTAAGTCCCGGTGCCCGTGTAATCATAAATCATAAATGTGTCTCGCCAAAACATATCATAAGAAACATAACGTATTCCATAATTCATTTGAAAAGGGTTTACTCGATCAATATTTATTCGATGACTTTACTTTAAAAGTAACATATATATAATTATAAGGTTTTGGCCAAAGCTTTTCACATAAGGGTTGTAGGGTTTAATATATAACTAGAATGAAAACACCCTCACTTGGAAGACCACGAGACATAAAGCATAAGTATGGTGGGTGCCTATTCCAAACGGAAGTCTCCGCCCTGGAGACGAACTGTACAAATGAAGAAACAATGTGTCCTTGTGAGAATCGACTCGAAATGAGACCACATAGACGCAAGGCATACTATACCCATGATATGAGATGCATCAGAAGCATAAATCATGTGATGAGGTCATATAATCAAGTGATTCATATTCATATGTTTCATATCTTTCATAAATCATATCAAATAAACCAAGGAATTCAAATAATACATATAACACATAGTATTCTACGCATATAGTTCATATAAGCCCTTATGAAGAAATAGGAATTCATTTAAGATTCAAATATGAAGCATCAAAGCATACTTGTAACATTTAAATTCGTTTAGGTTCACATTCTTCATATGTCAAGCCAAATCAATCCAAGAATTCCAATTAACAAGCATAACACGTCATATAGTGTGTACACATATCATACAAGTCATAAAATAAAAGATAGCAAGCAATTAGGGTTCATCTTAGACGCAAAAGATCCATGCATGCATACATTAGGAGCATTAAAGACATATGAAGCCACAACTCGGAAAATAATTCACGAAAAATTATAAAACTTCATAACACACGAGTTAACACATTATATGACATGTTAAAGAAGTGAAGGAACCAAAAACAATCCAATAAAGCCATGCAAGTGGGGTTTGAAAAAAGAATTTTCATGCAACCATGCAGGGGTCGCAGGCGCGGCCCAAATTACTCATGAAATGGTCGAGGTCGCGACAGAATAAAATCCGAATTTTCATGCAATTTTATACAATTAACGTGAGCAAATGTGTACAGTGGTCGCGGGTGCGACCTGAAATGCAAGTAGATCAGGTCGCGGGCGCGACCTGAGAGACACAACCACAACACGCACACACGAGTCGCGGCCGCGACCAAGATTGTTCTTGGTCCGATCGCGGCCGCGACCTGCTCAAACTGGAGCAGAACGCAGCAAGAAACAGGGCAAAACGAGGCCAATCTTTAACCAACATACTCAGCTAAGGAATGATCACAAATATGAGATGAAACAACTCCAAAACATCATGCAAACATGCTTCCCAAAGATTGAAACGTGAGATGAAGGATGAAGTGATCAATTCATATATTTTCTTCAAAATTCCATTCATGGCAACTCATTAAACACTTAACCAACATAAAATTCATGATCATGAATGCAAAGAGGAAGTTCAAACAATCATATTCATGCTTGGAATCAACTTAAATAATCAATGAATGAGAGAGATCAACACATGACTTCAAAACCTAACTTTTTCTTCATATCTTCAAAATCCCACCCACACATGCTCAAAATTGGGGATGCATAACTTAAAATGATACATATTGAATGTATAATACAATCCTAAACTCACCTTGAAGATTGGATGAAAGATGAAAGAGATTTGAGCTTGAATCTCCAAGGTTGGGCATGGTGACGGGAATGAACTGTAGCAGGGGTTGGGGCTGGTTTTTCTCTTGTTTGCTGAATGTATCTCGGTTGGAAGAGAGTGTGGTTAGATAGTGGGTGTAACTAGGGTTCCATAGCTTCCGACCATGGTTAATTTAGTCAAGGTTTGAGGGAGATATGTTGAAAATGGTTAAGGGTGGCCGATTTGCACTCGTCTCGATTTTCGGTTGAATTTCGGGAGTCCAAATGATCTTAGTAAAATATGAGGTTAAATTTATTGAACCCGAATATTCGTCCGAGTTCCCAAACTCAAGATATCACATACGGAACCAAGGGTGCGCTAATTGCTCGTTAGCCCCCGGTTTGGTTCCAATCATACCAAATTAATTTAAAATGCAATTAAACAAATCCGAAAACGTAAAACGAGCATACGTACACATTCATGACACACATATCTACAACATATTAAATTTCCACCAAATTCCGAATTCATCTCATACAGTAACGACGCGCAACTTGTCACGTGAATGCAAATCGACCAAGAATTTATATACTTCCAAAATTCAACTAAAATTAAGTATCCATTTTTAACTATTTAAAATAAATATAACATAATATATATATATAGAAAATTAATTAAAATTACAACAAGAATTATCACAATACTTAGTTATGCAATTAAATAATTTAAAACGACTAATTAGGAACGCATAATTATTCATATAAATTCAAATTCAAATTTTGCACATATTTCAATTAATCACTTATTTAACAAGTAAACAATGAAAATTAATTATAAAAACACTGAAAGCCAATTAATTTGCGTAAATTAGTAAACACATATGTCATTTTAAAATACCGAAAAACTGGGGCGTTACAGGCCCACTCACTTTTCTTGCTTTCTAGCATGGTTTTCAGATGCTGCAAAATGATCCTGTTGGTGACTTCTGCCTGTCCATTGGCTTGGGGATGACCTACGGAAGTGAAACGTTGCTCAATACCCAACTCTGAACACCATTCTCGCGTGTCAGCTACTATGAACTGGGACCCATTGTCTGAAATGAGCACCCTTGGTATGCCGCATCTGCAGATAATGTTTTTCCAAATGAAGTCCCTCATGACCCTGAATGTAATCTATGCAACGGCCTCAGCCTCGGCCCATTTAGTAAAATAGTCGATGGCTAAAATGAAAAACTTCTTCTGTCCCACCGCGATGGGCAAGGGGCCCACAATGTCGATTCCCCACTGGTCAAAGGGCCATGAGACATCTATAGGGACCATCTGAGCGGCTGGCAGTTGAGGGAGGTTAGAGTGAAACTGGCACTTGGGGCATCTCTTGGCGTACTCAATGGCATCTTGGAGAACCGTGGGCCAATAAAACCCACTCCTCAGAATTTTCTTAGCTAGGATACGCCCTCCTGAATGGTTTCCACAGCTTCCATTGTGAATAAGCTGGAGCGTTTCTCTAGCTTGCGAGGGCCTCAAACATCTCATCGGGGGTCCATGAAATGACTTTTTTAATAACCTTCCCTCAGAATCCAAAGAAAACCGAGGGGCTTTGTTTCTGATTTTTCGAGCCTCTATCTTGTCAGTGGGACAAACGTCGTCTTTAAGAAATCTGATAATATCGTCAAGCCAGCAAGGCTCGTACGAATCAATCATGGCTACCATTTTTTTGGTGCCTTGTTCTTTTATCAAGGGCTCTTCAGTTCTAAGAAACGTAACAGAGCGCTCATTGATACCTTCTAAAGCCAAGGCAAATTTAGATAGAGCGTCAGCTCGCTCGTTTTCCGCTCGTGGGACCTGGAGTAGATGGAATTCCTTGAATTTCCTAATAATTTCCCTGGCTTTGCTTAAATACTGCACCATGGTGGTTTCTCGAGCCTCATAAGTTCCTTCAATCTGGCTCGTAATTAACTGTGAATCAACGTAAGTGGTGATCCTGGAGGCTCCATTTTGAAAAGCAATTTTCAATCCTTGCACAAGGGCTTCATACTCTGCCTCGTTATTGGTGACCTGAAAATCCAACCTGATTGCAAAGTCTAACTCAATTCCATTGGGGTCTCTAAGGGTTACCCCTGCTCCTCCCCCTTGAGAGGTTGTGGAACCATCCGTGTGCAGGACCCATAGACCATCGCTCTTTAGAACAGCAGGCTCTAAACCAAAGCGTTCCACCAGTAAGTCCGCCACAACCTGCGCTTGTATAGCGGTTCTAGGTTCGAAACTTAAGTCAAATTGGCTCAACTCAATGGCCCATTTTATCAGTCTTCCTGATACATCTGGTTTGGACAACACTTGCTTCAGAGGCTGATCAGTGAGGAAAGTTATTGAGTGCGCTTGGAAGTAAGGTCTCAACTGTCTTGATGCATTAATGAGGGCGAATGCGAATTTCTCAATTTCCAGATACTTCCTCTCGGCCCCTTGTAATGTTTTGCTCAAATAATAAACAGGCAAGTGCTTACGTTCCCGTACAGCTACTAGAACTGCGCTCGTTGCCTCGGTTGAAATGGAGAGGTACATGAATAGCTTCTTACCCTCAAATGGTTTGGTCAGGCGCGCAGCGCTCGAAAGGTAAGCCTTCATGTCCTGTAATGCCTTCTCACACTCCTCAGTCCAAGTGAAATTTCGAGTGTTGCGCAGAATTTTGAAGAAAGGGAGATTTTGGTTCGCCGATCGTGAGATAAACCTATTTAAAGAAATGATTTTCCCCATCAGCACTTGTACTTCCCGGGGATTATGAGGGGATGGGATGTCCAAAATAGCCTTGATTTTCTCCGGATTAGCCTCGATTCCCCTCTGACTAACCATGTAGCCCAAGAATTTTCCTCCTCGTACTCCAAAAGTAGATTTTGAAGGATTCAATTTCATCCCATACTGGCGCAAAATGGCAAAAGTACGCTTGAGATCTTCCAAGTGCGAGCCCTGACGCTTGCTCTTAACAATCATATCATCGACATACACTTCCATGGATCTCCCAATTTCTTTCTCAAGCATCTTATTAACGAGCCGCTGATAGGTGGCCCCAGCGTTCTTGAGTCCAAAAGGCATGACCAAGAAGCAATATACACCGAAGTGAACAACAAATGAAGTTTTGGGGCGGTCTTCCGGGGCCATGAAGATTTGATAGTACCCTTGGAAGGCATCCATCATACTCATAAGTTCGCATCCTACAGTTGAATCCACTAGTTGGTCTATGCGGGGCAATGGGTAAGGGTCTTTAGGACAAGCCTTGTTAAAGTCCGTAAAGTCATTGCACATGCGCCACTTGCTTGCACTCTTGGGCACTAGTACCACGTTACACAACCATTCTGGATACAATATGGGTTTGATATATTGGGCCTCAAGGAGCTTGTTAACTTCTTCCTCAATAACTTTGTTTCGGAAACCGTGCACATCTCTCTTTTTCTGCTTAATTGGCTTAAAGGATGGGACTACGTTGAGCATGTGGACTATGACGCTTGGGTCAATCCCTGTAAGATGCGAGGCTTTCCAAGCAAAGACATCAATATTTTCTCTGAGAAAGTCAATCATCATAATCTGCGAGGGCTCAGAGAGGTTGGACCCAATCTGAGTAGTTTTATCCTTGTTCCCTGGTTCTAGCTCAATAGTAAGGAATTTTTCTGAGGGCTCAATCCTCATTTCTGGATGGGGGAGCTCAAGCGCCCTTTTCTTTCCTGACAGATGGCCATCATCCTTAGGCTCCTCTTGCCCGCGCTCATTTTCCTCAGAGGAAGACTCTCCAACTGTCCCTAGCGGGGTAGCTTCGTGAGTATCTTTGTTGCTAAGATCTTTCTTCTTGTTCTTTTTCTTATTCAATTTGGCCCTCTTGCGCACGGGACCATCCTCATCCAAATTGGGGAAGTCAACAAATTTCTTGGTGGACCCGATTTGAAATGTTTTTTCTGTTTTAGGCTTCCTGAGGGATAGCATGTAGCATTCCCAGGCTTCTCGTACGTTGCACAAAACTTCTCCAACGCCCTCGGGGGTGGGGAACTTAATTTTCTGGTGGTAAGTGGAGATAATAGCCTTGAAATTCACTAGAGCCGGTCTCCCGATTATGATGTTATAGGGGATATCAATTTCCACCACTGCGTATGTGACCATGAGCGTTTTGCACTGCGGGGCTCGGCCAAATGAAGTGGCCAAGCGAATTTGCCCTTGTGGGACGATCTCAGAACCTCCAAAGCCAATGAGGGCTGTTTTGAGGGGTTCGAGCAGGATGTTGGTAACATTCATCTTTTGGAACGTGGTATAGGGCTAAACGTTAACAGAGTTTCCACTATCTACTAACACCCTCTTCACAACTTGATTGTGGACATCTAAGCTAACCACCATGGGGCAGTCAGAGGTTTCACTGACCCCATGGGGTGTTACAATATGTTCCAAATCACTATCAGTAAATCCTATCACATCATGTGCCTTTGAGCGACCTTCTTTGGACTCCCGGATGGCATAAACTGATTTGGGCACCGAGGGGCGTTGATCATAACTCCGGACATACCGTCGTCGGGCAGCATTAGAATCTCCTCCAGAGGAACCCCCTGCTATCATGTTGATGACTGCAAAAGGGGTAATTTCCTGCTCTGGGGCCTTCTCCTTGTTGCGATGGCTACTCTCAGGAGGGCCTCGCCCTTGTGGACTCCTAGAGCGTGATGGGCTCCTCCTTCTTTCACGCGATCTCTCGCCACAACGCTCGTCGAAACACTCTAAGGCTCGCACAAACTCCTTCAAGTGCCCGCCAAAACTAACCTCTGAATTTCACTCTCCAACTGGCGGTACTCATCCGTATCGTGCCCTTTCTGCTTGTGGAAAGTGCAGTACTTGTTTGACCGCCTCAGGGCCTCAGTGTCTCTCATCTTGACGAGCTTTTGAAGAGTTTCTTGTCAGAAAGGTTGTAAACTTCTGAGTTCGGCCTTGTGAGGGGGATGCGTTCGAAACGACGAGGGGCCCGGGGTAATTTCTTGGGCTCCTTCCTGATAACATCTTCTCGACTCCGCTCCTGGTGACGCTCATGTCTCACGGGGCTATGATGCCGGGGCCCATTCGTCCCATAAATATCTTCGAGCTCGAAGAACGACTCGACAACTTCCCTTAAAGCCATGAGGGTTCCTGGTCTTCTCTCCACGATGGCGTCGGCAAACTTTTTGCTCACGTATTGCTTGTGATCCACAACCTTAAAAAGCACTGGGATCAAAAAATCCATGGAAGGCCTCTCCACTTGCAATATCTCCTTGTTAAAGCAGGTGAAGAACGAGCGAAGAGATTCATTCTTGCCTTGCACTATATTGTAAAGTGCTGTGGGAGCAGTGACGGGAGCCTTCAAAGAGTTGAAGTGGTTCAGGAAAGCGTTGGCCAACTCCTCATATGAATGTATCGAGCGGGGCGGCAGTCGCTTGTACCATTCCTGAGCAATTCCTACTAGGGAAGTGACAAAGACTTTGGCCCAGTAGTGGCTCGAATGCTCGTACACGTGCATCAAGTGTAAGAAATGATCTAGATGTTCCGCTGGATCTGTTGTCCCATCATAGTGGTTGACGGAAGTGAGGATTTTGGCCATTCCTGATTGGGCCATTAAAACTTCTTCCACGAGGGGGGAGCCCCTCGCCAGCGGATGATATTCGTAGGTGCAAAAGTTCTCTTCCTGCTCCTTACGGTGGGGGACCCGTGGCTGGCGGTCTTGGGGACGAGCGTCTCTGGCATTGGCTCGTTCATCCCTGTTGTGGGAGATCTGAGAACGCGCTCGAGAGAGCTGTCCAACCATATCATTTATCCCCTGCAGCTGGTCTTGCCCAGCCACGAGGAGGTTAGGATTTCCGTCTCCTTCTTTGTCCCCCTGCTTTGTGGCTCGGAAGGCTCTTTTGGAGGCATGAGAGTCTCCCTCATCTTCAAAATTGATTCTTTCCGTGGGCTCTCTGCCCCTGTCCGCATGGGGACGCTCGTTTTCGCCTTGGTTGGGCATCTCTTTGGCGGGCGGGGGCGGTGGTTGAGCCCTTAGGATGGCCTGAGCCTCCCTAAGCGGATATGTCTGCAATCCACCCAAAGGAGGGGCAGCTTGAGTGGCTTGCCCAGAGGGGAAATACATGGAATGAAATCTCTCCCATGCCCCCTGGGCCGCCTGAACTTCACACTGGGCGTAAAGAGCCCTCAGCTGTTGAGGGGTTAAAGGGGGCAACTCCACCCCTTCTGTAACGCCCCAATTTTCATTTACCAAATTCTTATGTTTCATTATAATTTTATAAATTATATTTTATTATACTTTCATGAAATTTTATGAATTCGTATTCAATTTAGAATTTATTTCATAGATTGAAAATATTTTCTACGTAAAATTATTACCGGAAGTGATTTAATTACCAAATTGTCCCTAGGTGTTCATTTCTTTAAATTGAGGGACCAAATTGCATAATTTTCCCTGGATTCAATTGAGTAATTATCAAACACTTCATCCTTGATTACATGACTCCATAAGTTAAGGGACTAAATTGCAATTTATGCATTTCACATATTTCAAAATTGATGAATCACGTTTATATTTCTTCCTTGAGCTTCCTTGTCCATTTTCATCTCAAAAACCACCGATCATTTTCTTCCTTCTCTCACCGAACCTCAGCTTCAACAAGAAAGGAAAAAGATTTTATCATTTCATCAATATTTTCAAGAAATATTGCAAGATTTAGAGCTTGATCATCATCTCCATCTATCTTCTTCATTTCTTTTCATTTCAAGGTGGGTATGTGGTTGAATTCATGATTCTTGATCAATTATGTTTAAATTAGGGTTTGAGAATTATGGTATAAATGAGTTATTTGTTGATGAAAGCATGAATATGTGATTATAGCATGATTTGTTCCATGAATTCTTGAGAAATTGAGCTTAAATGATCAAGTTGTGCATGAGCATGAAACTTGGAATTCTTGATGATATTTCATGTTTTATGTGTTTAAAGGATATACTATCATCTCTTGAATATGTATACATGCATATGCCCAGAAACCTTTGCATTTCTTGATCAAAACTTGAGTTTTTGTGGCTTTTGTTATTGTTCCCGTAGCCATGCCCTGCTTCTGCTCTGTTTTTTCAGTTGCAGAAGCTGGGAACGGCCCTTCCTGCCTCAAGGCATTATGGGAACGGTCGTTCCCACACTTCTATTTTAAATTAGGCGGCCGAACCTGGGAACGGCCGTTCCCATTTTGGCCTGCGTGCCGGAAGGGCCGTTCCCAGCCGAAGGCTCGTTTTCAAATTGTAAAGTGCTGGCACGTTTTAAAGGGACACGGAACGACCCTTCCCATTTTCAAAGGGAAGCCGGAACGGCCGTTCCCATCCGTCTGACAGAAGAAAAGTTACTGCATAAAATTTAATTTTCAACATGTTGATCCAATGAATTCTTTGATCCCAAATTGCTATTATATGATTGGATACATGTCAAAACAAGATAATTTCATGCTACATTGTTCATTGCTCGCCAGCTCGTTGCATATTCGCCGTTCATCATATTTGGTCCATTTAGAGTCAAGTCTCATTTATACATGTATCCCTTGCACAGATCAGCTTCCCATGACGTGGAGCAGGGGCCGTAGACCGTGTCTAGACTTGCATTTCATCGGTAAAGGTGAGGTTTAGTTGGTAGTTATCTAGAACCATATAACCTTTACGTAGATTTTGGCCAAATTACATATATATATATATCTTCATAATCGTTTCCCAAGAACAAACAAATGATTTACCAACTAGCCGTGTATCGTGTTACAAGTCGTGTTCTTTGAAAGTAAATCGTGTTTATTAAATGCTAATCGTGTTCATGAAAAGCAAGTCGTGTACCGTGTTACCGTGATTGAACCGTGATCATGTTTTGGCGAATTATCGTGTATCGTGCATTATGGGCCCGAGAGTAAGTGTTTGAGCCAACCGGGAAAGCATAGGGCTGACGGGTAACTCTTACCTCTCTCTCAAACCGTGGGGATGCCCCCTGAATCCACCAGGAGGTTTGGTGGAGGAAGGAGTCCCGTACGTGGGAGTCATATTCCCGACGTACAACGTGTTATCGTGGGTGATTTGGGCTTTGCAAACCCACCACCATTGGAGAATGATGGAGTTCGTGTTATTGATCGTGTGCACTATAATGACTTGTGTGATAACCTAATTAAATGAAAGTATAATCCTTGTTCACTGTCGGGGTTTGGTTGGAGACCGTGCACGCCCCTCGCCAGGGCCACTGATTGTTATAATAAACTTGATTACCGTGTTAAACTTGGTAGTTGTAATCTCGGGCGAGTTCTATGTTATTCTTGCACTTATATTATTTTAGTTACAAAACCTTACCCGAGGTTATAACTTACATGTTACTTGTGTTTATATATATATTTATGCCCCTCACTCGGTCTTCATAGACTGATGCCTCCACCTTTCAGGTTTCGTTCGTGGCGTGCTAGACGGGAGTCGGGTCGTGTCTTTTATCCAGCTGAGTCTAGCATAGCGTTTCTTTCCATGTATTAGCATTTCAGAGTATCATGTTAGTAGTTTTGAGTACTTATATGTGAATGTTATTTGGAAGATGATAATGTATTGATATGAGGAAACAATAATATTATGCTTCCGCTTTTGAATTTCGTGTACTGGATTTACTTTATTGAGGGTCTAGTCCCGCCTAGCTAGCTTGTTCTTTTATTTGTCACCCGTTCGCTATAGGTTAGTTCATCTACGGATTACTCGTTTCGTGTGTGGATCGACCTATAGTGCGGGGATGTGGCATCTCCACGTGTAGGGGTGCTACATCTTCAATCTCCCTCGGAATCACCACCGGGAGCTGGATTTGCCCAGCATAGTAGGGTTGAATCGCCGGCATCATGACTGAGGGGGTGAGCATATATCCTGGAGGCGCCATCACATCGGGTTGCCCTCCGGGATTCGCATGAGAGTGAACCTACTGGTTCTGGGGAGGCTGTGGAAGAGTGGGGAGGGGAGCACCTCCAACGGCGCTAGAAACAGGTGGTGCTGCCATAGGATCTGTCGGCGGAGGCACCCCTCCAGCCGGTGGCGCTGGCGGCGGAACCATAGGATCTGTCGGCGGAGGCACCCCTCCAGCCGGTGGCGCTGCACCAATGATGGCGGATGGAATGGTGGTAATATTGGCATCATGGGGAAGATCCTCTACTCCTCCCGCATCTCCGGACCTTGTAGTTACCATGGTTATGAAGGTGCTGGGTGTTCGTGTCTCGACTAGCAAAAAGAGAGATAAGGATGAACTGAGAATGGGTTTCCCACAGACGGCGCCAAAAATGATGGGTCTGAATATGGAATACAGAGTCCAATCACTTTACAATTTGTTTGGGTGAGGAAACCAGTCGATGATCACCGAAAAAGATGGGGGGTTCTACCTGCTAGGACAAACACCAAAGCAAAGTCAGAAGGCCAAGCTGGGGGGAACTGGGGTGATTCCCAGTTTAGCTCTCCGACGCTCAAGTCAGATGATGATTTGAAAGAGAAAGTAAAGAAATTGCAAAAGTGCAGTGAATGGAAGTTGCTTACAGTGGAGGAGATGAATCCGCTTATTTATAGTTGAGAGTTAGGGACCCTTTGGTCATTTGCACCGTGTGGTCCTGACCGAATGTTGCCCTACCACGTGGCGTTGCGAGAGAAACCTAGGAGGAATCTTCTGCAAAAGATGGTAAAAGTTAGTGTTGGCAACTGTAACGCCCCGACTTTTCGGACGTAAAGGTAAAGCGTATGTGTTTACCTAATTGCGCGAATTAATTGTTTTTACGTGTTTTATATTTAATTCTATTATAATTGTTATTATTTTATTATATTATATTATATTATTTTAACTTAATATTATTAATTTTATATATATATGTCTCGTAGATATATATATATTTATATATGTTTAATTATTTTATTATTGTTTAATGATTATACTAATTATATGTTATGTTAATTAATCATGTTTTAATTAATTACTTTATCATTCTATATATGTATATATATATTTATACGTACTATATATATATTTATGCATGGAAATTTTATTTATGCATGCATATTAATAATTTTGCATGCAAATCATCTTTATGCATGAGAATTAAATTGTTGCATGAATTGCATGGAGTTAATATATTATGCATGGAATTTTCTGTATTTATGCATGAATTGTTTGGAATATGCATGTTGTTCATTTTGTGCTCCGTTCTTATATGATATGATATCAAATTGTCACGATTTTGTAATATGTTGTACGTACATGTGCTATGAATATGATTTTATACTCAATTTATGTTTTTGAATTCATTTGTTATGTTAATGAATTAAATTTTAATTGAGGAACCAAAACGGGAGCTAACGAGCACTTAGCGTACCCTTGGTTCCGAATTTAATATCTTGAGCTCGGGAACTCGGATTCGAGTTCCGTCAACTCCGTTGAACTCGTAACGAAAATTCGAGTTTAGTAAACTTAGCCTTATAATTTTTCTAATTCATTTGAAACTCCGAAATCCAACCGAAAAACGAAACAGAGATCAACATGACCTTGCTACACTAATTCATCCATAACTTGGCAAAACCACAACCAAATTAACCATGGTTTGATCCTTTGAAACCCTAACTCAACCCTTTATCATGATATACTCAGCCTTGACCGAGATTATCATCACACAAACCCCAAAACTCAGCCAAAGCTTCTGTCTCTCTCTCCAGTCCCGAAACCCTTCTTCCTTTGGAGATTTTGTAGCTCAAATCTTCTTCAAACTTCAACCAATCATCAAGGTAAGCTTAAGGTTGTAATATATGATTAATTCTGAGCATTTTCATCTTTTCATTCACAAGTTGGAACATGGTTTCATCCATTTCTGGACTGTTTTCCGAGAATAGAGGTTTTTGGACAAAATCTTGATCTTCCTCGTTTCTTTATGGTTTTGATCGATTCCAAGCCTGATATTAATTGTTTTGACTCCCTCATAACATTTATGATCTTTGATTTCATGTTTGTTGAGATACATATGAGATATCACTTATGAAAATTTCAGAAAATCCCACATGTATGTCACGTATGGTTGATGATTTGTTTGAGCTTGTTTGGAACTGATCTACTTGTTGATTATGGGGTGTTTTGCTGCGTATTTGATGACCTTTTTGGACCGGATCAGAGTCGTATGAGTTGAGAGCTAGCATGCCCTGTTTTCCTTCTCGCCTTGCTCTGTTTTTCACGCTGGAAATTGCTGTCAAAACTGCCGATTTCCTTCTTCCTTTTTGCTGTCTCTTTCATGGCTTCTTGGTGTGGGATTAGCTGAGTTCCTTGCAGCAATTTGTGCCTTGTATTGTTGCCCTTCTTGCTCATACATGGCTGCCTTTTCTTGCTCTGTTTCTGCACCATTTTTGTCAAAACAGAGACTGCCGCTGCTGCGTGTAACGGGCGTGTCTGTTTCCTCTCTTCTGGTGAGACACGGGGGTGCAGATGGGTCTGGGAATTCTGTACCGAGACACGGGCGTGTCTCGGTCTAGGTTTGGAGGGTGACACGGGGGTGTCACCCCCATTTTCTCTGAATGTTTGGCCGCGTTTCAGGGCCTGTTGCTGCTGCTGTTTTCCTGCGTTTTCTTCTTCTTCTGCTGTGTGTTGGCTGCTGCTGTATGATTGTGTATATATATATGTGTTAGAGTGTTCATGCATGGCTTGTGTGTGTGTGTGGTTTTGTGTTGTAATTGCATGCATGTTGTGTATATTATATAGTATATATATACATTTATGCATGTAATATATATAATATATATACCTGCATGTTGTGTGTGTGGGTGTACGTGCATGTAATCTATATATATGAATTACATATAATTGCATGCATGGATTTATATATATATGAAAGATTTATGTTAATTTTGCATGCATGTGTGTGTGTGTACGTGAATATAAATATATATATATTTATATAATGTGTATATATGTTTATTATATATTTTAAATATTATTTGATTTAATTTAATTATTGAAATTAATCGATTTCCATTTCGCGTATTTAATTACCGACTTTTGATTGAATGTTTTATTTGTTTATTCCTAAATGTGAATATGAATATTATATGTGTTATGCTTATAAATTGAATATTAGATTAATTGATATGAATTATGAATTTGCGAATATTATGAATGTTATGAATTTATGGAATTATGAAATTGAATGAAATGTATGAACGAATGCATGAGTATATGTTTTAAATTTATTAATCGTGCACATGAACATTTTTATGATATAACATGATCATTTATGCATTCATGTCATATTCACGTCATGGTCGAGCGTCATGTGTGGTCATTGCGTCTCATACCTTTTCTTTTGCTCAGATTCGGGTTTGGTCGGAGGCGAGGACGAGCATTGAGACGCTTGTGCCTTATTTTGCTTTGGTAAAGGTGGGTTTTTCTTCTATTAGTTAAAACAACCTTATAAATCCCTTATGTGCCAAGTTTAAGCCAAAATAATATATTTATATCAATCGAGTCATTTTGGGTAAATGATTTCAAACGTATGACCCCTTTTAATTATGAAACCCTACCTTATGTTTTGGCGAGACACATTTATTATTTATTACGGAACGGGCCCCGGGACTTATTATATGTGGCTAACCGAGGAAGCAAGGGCTGACGGGGATCCCATATACTAGTCCCACTATTAAACAGCGGTACTGGACCTTGTCAGGAGATTGGCGGGGAAAGGGAGCTGAGTGCCATCTGGGGAGTCATGTAACCCCTTTTGGTCAAAGATCGGGTGGTCGGGCCTTGCAAACCCACCACCAACCCGGAGGAAGAAGGTGTATATGTATGATTATGATCATTTATGTATGTGCACGAAAGATATGTATGATAACCACTAATTATAATATGATTACACGAGGAGAAGGTTGGAGATTATGCACGCTCACTCGCCGAGCTTAACCCTTATGAACAATTATGAATGAAAATGGACGTCGTAATCCCGTTGATGTTTCCTTTCTGTTTTAACCACTTGGTAAATTCCTTTCAAACTTCACACGGGATTAGGGCTTGCATGTATGTGTTTAATTTATGCGATATTATATATCTTATGCCCCGTTTTTATACCCACCAGTCTCTTTTAGACTGAACCCGGTTGTTTCAGTTGTTTTGTGCAGGTATAGGAGTGCTAGGCGGGAATACAAGTCGTCTAGGTCTTGCATTTATGTTTAGCACTTCTTTTCAGTCTCATATTCATACTCTGATTGCTACTTTTGTGTTTGATCCTAGTAAAGATTGGAGCGTTATGATTTTGTAGGCCGTGAGTGCCGTTGCATATTTGAATGCCCTTGTATATTTTTTTTTTGGAGCTTGTTAGCTCATCGTATATTCGCTATGTAGTTCTTGCTTCCGCGAATTTTCTTTAACTCTGATTTTATGATTCCTGCACTGATTGGTTTAAGGGTTAATCCCGCCTAGCATAGCGTGTGTGTTGTGTCCCCGTTCGCCGCGGATTTGGCCTGTGTATGGACTTCCATTTCATATACGGGTCGGGTCTCGGTGCGGGGGATGTGGTACCTTACGCTCGGGTGCTACATCCTTAAGTGGTATCAGAGCCTAGGGTTGCAAAACCCGGGCTCTAGTGTCGTGTTGAGTCAAGTTAGGTCGTTCGGCTTTAGGAACAACTTGTCAATGTGTTGCATATGCATTGTTTACGTGCTTGTGTGCTTTAAATCTTGAATTTGATCGAATTAATTGCACTTGCATGCATGGACTAAAAATAGCATGCATTTTAGTGTTTCTTGAACAGGATGCCTCCACGTAAACATAGTAAGAGATCTCCCGGACATAGTCGTCATCATGATCGATCCCCTACGCCTCCACCCCAACCACAAGCACCACCGATGGATATAGGGAATTTTATGGAAGCCGTTTTCAACTATGTCGAGCATAGGAGGGCTCAAGCTCCCCCACCGCAACAGGCAGAACAACAAGTTCCTCCACCAAATCATAATGACAATAGAGATCCTCATGGGGTGTTTCTGAGTTATAACCCCCCTCGATTTTCTGGTTCTATCGATGATGCTGTCTCGGAGGGTTGGTTGATTCGAGTAGAGAGGATACCTGGAGTCCGACAGTCTACTACGCAAGGGGAGGAAATCAAAAAGAAGGATCCGGTTGTTAGAGCTCCTTTGGGAAGAGGATCCGGATCGAATTCGGGAAAGAGGCCGATGATTCAAGTTAGTCCGCCTCCTAAGGGTCTATTTAAGAAACCTCGGTTTGGAGGACGAGGTTCTGGAACAAGTTCGGGAAAGCGACCTTTGGTTCAAGCTACTTCCCCTCCCAAGGGTCCGTTTAAGAAGCCAAGATTGGGAGGACCAACTCTACCGGTTCCGATAGCTTTGCCTGCACCAACGAAAGATCGACAAGGTCCGAGCGTGGCGAGATTGACTCAAGCTCCTTGTACACATTGTGGAGGACCAACTCATAATTACTATAACTGTCGAAGGAGGTTGAATTTGTGCTTTATATGTGGAAAAGGCGACCATATGGCGGATACTTGCCCCTATAAAGATCCCGAATATCAACGACGAGTTCAAAGGCCAATGATCCCGGCTCGTGCTTACGCCATCGAAGGTGAAGAGCGAGGTACAGAGATTGGTCCCACAGCTGCGGTAGAAGGTACCCTATGCATACATAACATGAGCATGCATATACTCTTTGATTCGGGTGTCACACATTCTTTTATTTCTTGTGACTTAGTTGCTATTCTGTGCTTGCCTGTTATTTGCTTTTTCTTCTTGTTGTTTGGTGAGTTCGCCACTGGGTGGTAGTCTTCAGACAGATCAGTTAGTTCGGGAGTGTTCAGTTATGATGGAAGGATAAGTTGTGGTAATCTTCATTGATGACATCTTGGTTTATTCGAGAACTCCGGAGGATTAGGCCAGGCATCTCAGGATTGTGTTGGATACCTTAAAGGGCATCGGATTGTATGTTAAGTTTAGCGAAGGCGAGTTTTGATTTGATCAGGTAGCATTTCTGGATCATATTATTTCAAGGAAAAGTTGGAGGTAGACCCTTCTAAGTTGGAGCCGGTTATTTAATGGCAAAGCCGAGAAATGCTTCAGAAGTAAGGAGTTTCTTGGGTCTGGCAGGCTGCTATCGAAGATTTGTACAGGATTTTCGAAGATTACAGCTCCTTTAACCCGAGTGACTAAGAAGGTGGTTAAGTTTGAATGGGACAAGGCATGTGAGGATAGCTTTCATCTTGTAAGGGAAGAGTAATCACTTATGCCTCAAGGAAATTGAAAGAGCATGAACAGGACTACCTCACTCATGATTTGGAGTTGTGGCAGTGATCTTTGCTTTGGGTAAGCTGAGACACTATCTCCATGGAATTTCGTTCGAGGTCTTTCCTAATTACAAAAGTCTCCAATACTTATTCTCACATAAGGAATTGAACAAGGGACAACGACGTTGAATGGAACTTTTGGCGGATTGAGGGTACAATCCGATACCATCCCGACAAAGCCAATTTGGTCGTGAATGCACTTAGTAGGAAAACTAGTGTGTCCGAAGTGAAAGTGGCAATTGGAGATGAGAATGAGTTGTTCAGACTGAGGACTAGTATTCGGAGTATTACGGTTCGACCAGATCTTAAACAGAGGCTATTTGATACTCAGAGGATTAATCCCGAGGTTCAGAAATTAGCTGATTCCGAGTGTCCGTTTGGGTTGATGATACGGGACTTCCAAGATTCAAGAATAGGGTTGTTGTCCCGAAAGAATTAAACAGAATTATTCTGGAGGAAACCCATCGGTCAGGGTATTTGTTACATCCCGGAAGGAACAAGAGGTATAAGGACCTTAAGCGAATTTTCTTTAACTCTGATTTTATGATTCCTGCACTGATTGGTTTAAGGGTTAATCCCGCCTAGCATAGCGTGTGTGTTGTGTCCCCGTTCGCCGCGGATTTGGCCTGTGTATGGACTTCCATTTCATATACGGGTCGGGTCTCGGTGCGGGGGATGTGGTACCTTACGCTCGGGTGCTACATCCTTAAGTGGTATCATAAAGTAGCCCAAAGACCGACCCAGTATGCAGATATTGTCCGCTTTGCACGCCCTTAATCGAAACGGCCTCACGGATTTGTTCCTCCCAGTGGGTTGGGCCACTGGGAAAACGCGTCTGCAAGGATAGGTTTCCATCACTCCTTATAAGGAGGACTTCGTTCTCCTACCCGAGCGATGTGGGACATTACATCCACCCCCCCTCAGAGGGGACCAGCGTCCTCGCTGGCACACCACCTTCCTGGCACCGGCTCTGATACCACATAAAGTAGCCCAAAGACCGACCCAGTATGCAGATATTGTCCGCTTTGCACGCCCTTAATCGAAACGGCCTCACGGATTTGTTCCTCCCAGTGGGTTGGGCCACTGGGAAAACGCGTCTGCAAGGATAGGTTTCCATCACTCCTTATAAGGAGGACTTCGTTCTCCTACCCGAGCGATGTGGGACATTACAGCAACAGTGGTAGGTGCGCGGGCATATACGGGGTGTCAGAGAGCCGTTTTAGGGGGGTTGGTAACGAGGGCTAAGAGCACGCTCGTGTCAACCAAGAGCCTTGGAGTCCAAGGAATCCGCTAGGGGATGAAGGCCAAGGTTCATACAATGAGGGGGAGTGAAAGTTTCCCTGAGGGAGTGTAGCGCTCGAAGAAGGCTTCCTCGACTGGTTGGTGCTTTAGCCATGTAGCATGAATTGCGCTCGTTAGGGAGCGGTAATGTTGATCACGTGTGCGCATAGCAGAGATGGCACGTGTCCTTGAGGAATATTGAAGCTTGAGGGGGTTCGAACGCTCATGCATAATTACTTTAATTACAAGAGGACATATCTTGAGTTGTCACGTGTCCAAACGTGGGACGAGCGTATTTTGACTCCATCAGAGATAAAGATACGATATTTCCTCAAAATATTTACAATTAACAAATTAATTATAATTTTTGTCTAAATAATCTATTCATTATAAAAAAACTAAAATTAAATATAAATTAATAATTACCTTTCTTTCAGCTTTATTTGATAAGTAATTTAAACTTGGACCACAATCTTTCTTCTTCTTGCGATCAGTGTAAATTTTGAATATTACAAAAATGTAGGGTTTATACATTAAGAAGAAGAAAAATAGAAAAAATAGAAGAAGAAGAAGATAGAATCGAAAAGATTGGGTTGAGAAAAGAAGACGTCTTCTTTTGTAAAGAGAGAATAAAAAGGATTGAGTTAAGATTTTTTGGAATTCGGAAAGAAGATTAAAGATTTTTATTGGGAAAATAAATAAAATGTAGATTTGGATCGGGAAAAAAGAGATTAAAAAAAATTAAATTAATTTAAAAATATATCCTAATTACCCGCGTCTCCGCCTCTGTGGGTGTGATTATGCATCATATATCCACTAAGTGGTTGTATGCGTATCACATATATGTAAATAGTGGAGTTGAATACAATATGAAATAAAAAAGTGGAATAATTAAAATATTTCATGATATCATATATTGTTAATCATGTATAGATTCTTACACAAACGCACCAATTAAAAGGGAAGTTAATCACATTCAAGTTATTAACTCCCCAAATTTATTCATGACAAGTACATTATCATAGCAGCTAGAACATTATATTAAAGTACATTAATTCCCCCGTAGCCATAATGAGGTTAAGAGAGGTTCGTGCATGATCTTAATTTGACACAAGCATATGATTGCGGTCTATTGCTTTTGTCAGAGTAACGATGACGTCTATCATGGCATGCAGTTCGGGCACACACTCAGTCTTCTTCTCGTACTCAAGTTTCCAGGTAACGAGGCTGTCTTCTCCGTTGCAGTCCACACTAAGAGTAGGGATGCAAACGAATCGAGTCGGCTCGCGAACCTGATGAGCAAGCTCGAGCCAAGCCCGAATCCAAGCTCTTTTGTGTGTGACTCGTGGCTCGCGAGCCATTATATTTAATTAAAAAAATAATATTTTAATTTATATATATATAATATTATAAATATATATATTATTTTTTTATAAAATTAATAAAAAAATAATATATTTATTATAAATATGTATATATATTTAAATAATATATATTATTATATATAAAAATATATTAAATTATTAAAAAAAAACTATTTTTAAATTAAAAATAATATCCCCCTCGAGCCTCGAGCCGAGCCGAGCCAGGCTCAAGCCTTGGTCGAGTCGAGTCGAGCCATGAAAAAAAGCCAAGGCTCGGCTCGTTTGTATCCCTAACTAAGAGTAATCTTGAAACGGGAAATTCTTGGATGAGCCGGGTGTGGGCCCCGATCCCTACACCCGGCTCTAATAAGTGAATAAAAAAATATTATTTTTTTTTATATTTTTTTATTCACATGTGAGAACCGGGTGTAGGGATCGGGATCCACACCCGGCTCAGCCAAGAATTTCCCGATTGAAACTGCTGTAATACTGCAACAGATCTCCTTCAATTGCCTTGTACGTGATCGATTTCTTCGCCTCGTCAACGCCTTCCAAGAGCTCTTTCAAAACTAACTGTTGCTCTCCTGTTTATTTATTTATATTTTTCAGAAAGAGAGAGAATATTTGTATGATCAGTGCTTGAAGATCTTATAATGCTGAAGGTTTTAGAGCTAAATGTTTTTTTCTTCAATGATAGGTGGCGGCCATTAATGCTAAAACGAGCTAATTGCACCAAGCCCATTATACTTATGTGTCAAACCTTACTATGTCAGATTGTCAGTACAATTATTGTGTTTTTAGGGATAATTACGAATAGCCCCTGAGGTTTAGCGATATTATAAATTACCCCCGGAGCTTTGAAAAATTACGAACTCCCTCTGGCCCGTTATCTCCTCCGTTAAATTTAACGTAATGTGCGAAATTTACTATTTTGCTCCTAATATGTTGAAACTTAGGAGGGTATATGTAATAAAGACTCAAAGGTAAAAGGGCTAATACAAGGATTGAAATTGTTAGGGGGGTTTTGATGTAGATACTTGATGGTATTTTAATATTTTTATGATAGACTAATTTCATACTTAGACTTTATGAATGCCTAATATTTTTCTGTAGATATTGACCATGCATGTTCAACGTTTGAAATAATTGTTTAAATGACTCTGACGAATATTTATGTGAATCTACTAATACATTTATTGATATTAGTGTGTTTGTTATGATTTTCAATTTTGAGGAAAATTGACAATGCACAAATGGATGTTTGTGTGGGTTTTTTTAGATGAATTTTTATTTTGAGAGAAAATTTGTTATAATTGCAAATAAATGATTTTAAATTAACTGTAAATTGACTTGTACAAAATATATTTAAAACTAAGAATATATAAATATAAAAGGAAATTTCTAACTTATCATATTTTATAAAAATAAATATGCATGGAATATCTAATTCAATTTATATTTATAAATAAAATATTAAACATAAAATTAAATAACAACTTTTTAAATACAAAAAATTTAAAATGAACTAATATTATAATTATGTCATTAAACTCTAAGTAAAATTATAATATACCCCCCAAGGGTGTTTTTGGAATTTAAATTTGAATTTAATGGTGTAATTAACGGTAGATGAAATTTATAAGAGAGAGTGTAAAGGTTAGGAGGAGTTCGTAATTTCTCAAACTTCAAGGGGTAATCTATAATATCACGAAAACTCAGGGGGCTGTTCGTAATTATCCCTTTTTTTTTTATGTCCATAGTCATGGCCAACAAGTACAACACCCTGGACTGTGCAATTAATTAAGCAGTGTTTGTAAGTTCTTTTAGAGAAGTTGAAGTTCAGAAAAATTGGAACATCAAAAGTGTGAGCTTTTGAAAGAAAAATTAAAAGAAAAAACAAAAGCAGTCGAGTTCTTTGGGGAAAAGAAAACATTAAGAAACACTTCCATTACTCATAAATAACTTTAATTTTTTACGAAAATAGCCTATAAGTTAGAATTAGAAGTAAAAATCATGTTCAAAGTAGATCTTGCTTCACTACAAGTAACTAAATTATAACCATTAACGATTAGTGACACGTCGTCGTAATAATAATGACCATAATTGCCTTATATAATCAATTACCTTGTTTCCAGGTCCAGCAGTAAAGAGCTCCATTGGCTCCCCACTGTCCGCTCAACAAATCACAACCTTGGACGATATCCGGGGCAGATGTTTGCGATGTCGCATGGTTTGCATCTAAACAATTCATAGTATGCATTTCCATTCGACTTTATCTTTGTCTGAGAAACGAGGTTGCCCTTAAGCCCCATTAAGTATTTCTCTTCTTTACTTATGAAAATATATATGTGTTGACTTTATAAAATAGGAAAGACGTATCATGGACCAATTCTAAGGGATATTTGTCTCCCTAAATCTTGGGACTTCTTTTCTATATATTTTTCCTTCTTCCGTGTAATTGGGATGTAACAGAATATTCAATCAAGCAATGAATTCCACAACTCTTTTTACCTTTGTTTTTCTTTCAACTTATCATGGTATCAGAGCCACACAATCTTGAGGATCATTGATGGGCATCATCATCTACCATACACAATGAGTGATGACGAAGTTTCGTCACCGGCGCTGTCCGAGGCAGCCACTGTTCTGTCTCAACAGATCGCCAAACTCCTGCAACAACACAAAACACAACAACCTCAGTCAAATTCCGATGGCCCTGTGTCTATCGAATTGAAATTAAACAACAATAACTATGTGTTATGGGCAAGAATGCTCGAAATAGCCATCAGTGCGCGCGGCCGTCTTAGCCATCTAACCGGACAACCAGCGCCACCAAAAGAATTCGATGAAACGTATCAATCCTGGAAGCAAAGAGACCTCCAGGTTTTCGGGTGGATCACACATGTAACACCCCGGAGCGAAGGGCGCCACATCCCCCGCACCGTAACCCAACACGTGAAGCGAAATGGGAACTTCGACCACGTATCAAGCCACGGCGAACGGGTGACAAACAAAAATCCAACCTAAGCTAGGCGGTCTAGACCCTACTCAGAGCACGCAATAAAACAAGTAACGAATGCGGAAGCTCCAGAATCTCATAAGGCAAATAAACATACTCAAGACATATCAAACTTTCGATTCAAGTTATACAAGCTTTACAATTTCGAATTTAAAGCATAACTTATACATAATTCAGGATTAGTCTAAATGCATAAAGAGAACGAAAATACAATGCATGAGACTCAAGCTCTTCAAAACCAAGACTCAAAGACAACCGCCTAGCTCCAACTCCCACAAAACGGGTACCTGCAACGCAAATCAAAGTGGGAAAAAGATAGAAATAACGAGGGTCAGTCCTAGAGACTGGTGAGGGGGCTAACACACGCACCCATACATATACGTAAGAGCAAAGCATATACAAAGCTGAAAGGGGTTTGTGAACCGGGCGTGGTTTTTGCATTCTAAGACATTTAACCCGTGGTAATATATATAAAGAAAGAAGTTTGGAGTCGAAGGCCAAATTCAGTCAAGTTTTAGAGTTTAGAAATCCGCCCCCGTTTCACAACCCTAAACGAAGACATAACGGACTGAAAGCTTAAATCCATCATCCTTACTTACTCCATACACCAAGGCGAAACGAAAACAAAACAAATCATACCCCAACTCCACCCCAACACCGTTTTGGGGAGAGAGGTGCCCCTCTCAACCCCTGCTGAAAAGCTGAATGAGACGGGGGATCCGCCCGCTCCTTCGACGGGTCACTAAGCACACCGCCGGCTCAAGAAGACCCGCCTTCCCCTCGACCTCCCGAGGATGGGCGAAGTCTCCCTTTTGTGGAGTCGTGTTGATGAGAGAGCCCGGCGACCCCATGGCCGACCCGGGATCACATACCACTTCTCCGGGGCCCAAACTTACACTTACACTTACACTTATACTTGCACTTATCACACTTACCAGGCGAAGCTTATCCACAAATCTTATCACGTTTACACACACACACACTTAACAAAGCTTGTCAAAACAAAAGAAAATAGAGCTTATATACTTACAAAAGCGTTTTCAAATTCTTAAGACAAACGGGACAAATCCCACGAAATATGTATCCAAACACATATCTATATATATACATATATAAGTCGCATGCGGCTTCGAAATTCAATTAGGGTCTTACGTCATCATAACTAAAAGGAAAGAAAACCTCACCTGGACGAGCAAACCAACCAAGACGGACCAAAAGGAGTCAAACGAACCACTCCCTCAACAACGGAACAAACCTAAGAGCAAAACAAAGAGCAAGAGGCAAACTTAGACTCAAATGAACCATATTGACGCTCGGCGAATGTGTATGATTGCATAAAAGATGATATTATGTCATGAACACGTTCATGTGCACTATTAAGGAATTTAAATCATATAATCAAGTCATTGAATCCTTCGCTCACTTTCATTCGAATTCATAATTTCACGTTTCCAATCAATTCAAGAAATTCAAAGCACAAGATCTAACATTTAGACAAATAAGAGCATTAAAGTAAATTAAGTTCGACACATATTCAAACGTATACAATCTTACACAAAACTCTACTACATACACCCTATTACCTAATATAACATATTTCCAAAGTTTGAAAACAAGAACAAATCACAAGACAAGGGAAATGGGTTAAGGAAATCACAAACGCCACAAAACGCACATAAACGGCATTCAACAAAAGCATGCCTAAATCTCACCCAAATATTATGAAATCGAACCACAATACTCCCAACACATAGTAAAACAAGTTCATAGTTCATCACAAATGAAGATAAAGGCATCAAAGAGGTGAAACAAACCAAAAACCGAAAAGGAAAACCAAGGGCTGCGCAGGGGGAGGGACACGGGGGTGTCCCTCAAATTAACTAAGCTGAGCCACGCCCGTGTCTCACATTTCAATGCAAATGAGACACGGCGGTGTCTCGGTACAGGCCAAAATCGCATACAAAGTTTTACCGGCAAAACTGACCCTAAACAAAATTAGTCCAAAAGCATAGCAAATCAACTCCAAATATTATGACACTTGATATACAACATATTTAGCATGTTAGAAACATATTTCATTTAGAACTCAAAGGCTAAATCACGCGTTAAGGTCACCTAAATCATGCAGCAACTCTGGAGCACCAAAAACGGACATATGAGCTCAATTGGTTCAATCATGCCATGATCAAGTACTTAGGGGCTGAATATGAAGCTAAAACTTTAGGGGATGAATACTAACATGATAAGAAACTAATATACTCCATGTATATGCAAATTGACACGAATTGGAGCACATTAGAACCACCAAGTAATCACAAAATGCAACAGCAGCAGTTCGGTTCGCGCATAGCATACAAACAAGCCATCATGCTTCGATTAGGAGCTGAAAATGGATCTAAAAACTTGCAAGAGCAGGGCTAACATATAAACCAATTAGTATAAAACATCTCCATGCAAATTCACACGAATTGGAAGTCATTAACTCAAGCAACGAAGCACAAATTCACACAGCAGTTCCAAAACAAGGGGGCAGATTTTTGCAGCAGTTCTCAAGCTCAAAACTCATCATATAAATCAAGGTTTTCAAGGAAAAACCGAGCATACTCATAAAGTAACATGTGTAACACATAACCAAGCATTAACACACGAAATTGGAGGCAAGAATTCATCAAAGAAAGCTCAAAAACATGACAGCAGTTTGGTGAAAATGAGCAGATTTGCAGCAGTTCGATTTTCAAGTTTCATGGCCAAAAACTCAAGGTTTCAATCATGTTATCAAAGAGAAAATAACCCTAACACATCTATCATGAAGTAAGAATCAAGAATAGAAGCAAAAGAGTTCATATAAGAACCAAAGAAGCCTCAAATCAGCCACAAATTCAAGCTAAGGCAAGGAAGCAACAAATGACCTCTAACCCTAACTATTCATGCAAGTCTCCATATCCTTATTAAATCTGATGCATTTAATGAATTTAAAGGATAAAATGAAGCATAGAAGAGAGGAGAATACATAAATATACTTACCTTTAAGAGTTCATGGAGTATGGAAGAGATTGACCCCAAAAAATCACAAGGTCTTGAAGAGGGCTTTCTTCTTCTCCTCTTCTCTTCTCTCTCGATCTGTTGCAGCACAAAATGAGGGGGTTTGGCTCGGTTTTCAGCTGGTAAGGGAGAGTGAGAGACTTAACTCAAGTCAAGTTATCAAGGGTTAGGCTTAGGTTGAGTTAAATTGGCCCCACAAGTACATGACTAGTCAAAGAAGGTGGCTTAAGCACAAGCTGTCCGTTCCGGTTGAAAAACGAGGGTCTAAACGAGCTTAGAAAAATACCAAATCAGGTTCCTTGGCTTTGTCTCTTCGTTACGAGTCCAACGCATCTTCCGGAATTCGAATCCGAATTCCCTAGCTCAAGTTATGGCCTCCGGAACAAGAAGTGCGATAAAGCTAGTTAGGCCCTCATGTCCCTCGTCAAATACTTAAGGTTTAAAACCTCGAAAAACGAACACGAAAACTTAAAACGAGCATGCAAACACATTCATAACTCATACATATCACACATATCAAGGTTTCACAAAAATCGGAATTGAATTCTGGCACATAACGAGCAAATTACGAGCATGCAAACTTAAACGTTTAAAAATCAAAGTTCAAGAAATAAAATTAATTTCATATTAATTCAAATAATCATATAAGCATTAAAATAACATTCAAATACGTAATTAAATAATTTAAAGTACATAAAACCCTCTCGTTAAGGCGTACCTGGAAATCCGAACCATCGGGATGTTACAACACAAGCAATCGAACCATCCTTAGTTACTCAGTTCATACACTATCCCACCACGAGAGATTTGTGGAAGGGACTTTCAATAACCTATCAATCTGGAGAGGATAGCCTCCAGATCTTTGATCTAATGACCAAATCAGACAGAATAACACAAGAACACACATCCCTGGAAGAGTATTACAGTGTCAGTAAGAGCCTATGGGCTGAAATCGACAGAAGAAGGCCAAATCCCATGGAATCTCCCATTGATATCACAAAATACAATCAAATTCAGGATGAACACAGACTCTTCAAGTTTCTAGCAGGATTAAACCCAGATTATGACTCAATCATGAGAGAAATCTTACGGGAAACTCCCTTGCCCTCAGTTGACGCCGCGTACGCCAAAGTTCGTCGGGAAGCCGCCAGGAAGGCCATATTCGGACCCACGACAGCCTCCAACGGGACGAACACATCATCGGGCATTGGGGCTGGTATGGTGGTTCAAAGACAGGGACCCAGGTCAATCGGACAAAACCGCAAGGCGCCGCCTCCGCGCAGGTCAGAATCGACGAGAGGAGTGCCGGATTCATCATCCCGGTAAAAATCGGAGCTTGAATGTGATTATTGTGGGAAGAAAGGCCACCTCCAGAAAGATTGCTTCGAAATCGTCGGATTTCCCGATTGGTGGGATCGACGAAGCAGCCAAGAAAAGGGGAAGGCTCGCGGTGTCGCGGCTGTCGCCGATGCCAAGGACACCGGCAACGGCGCCGAAGAGGATTATCGGAAACCAGGGCTGGCGGCGACAGTAGCTAGGGCAGGAATTGGGGGAGTCGGTCGAGAGAGGAGGATCCAGGCTCAAGATCCGAATGGATCTCCAAATGACCCGACGGCCCCCAACACAAATGGGTAGAATTCAGGTATAGGGTTAGTGGGGGTGAAATTACCCAACTGCCTCTCAGACCCCTCAAGCTCTTATGGTGATTTTAATAATGTTTGTGGTTATTTAAATAATGTGCAAAGAAATGGTCAGTGGATATTCGATTGTGGTGCAACCGATTCGGTTACATATGATGCTTCAGATTTAATTTCGAAACAGGTCCCCCAAAGACAGACTTTGCAAACAGCTAATGGTGAAGAAGTTTCAGTTGTTGGGGGGGGAGGGGGTGTTATTGAACTTACTCCTACTTTAAAATTGTCAAATTGTCTGCTTGTACCCGCTTTGCCAAATAAATTGTTGTCTATTAGCCATATCACCGAAGAACTTCATTACACGGTTGTAATGTATCCGAGTTTCTGTGTATTGCAGGATATCCGTTCGGGGGAGATAATTGGGCGTGGCACTGAACGAGATGGTTTATACTATGTTGATGAAGTGGGCTCAAGGGGACGGACACTAATGGTTCAGAATTCAGATGATAAGCAGAGTTGGTTATGGCATCGGCGTCTAGGACATCCTTCTGTCGGTTATCTCAAAAAATTATTTCCTAAGTTTTCTAGTTCTAATTTTTCTTGTGATACTTGTGTGTTAGCAAAAAGCCACAGACAATCTTATCCTTTGAATAATACTCGGGTTGATTGTTAGGAATAGTGCCCTAGAAAGCCGATTAGTCATAATCCGTTTTGGGACTTTCCTAGTATCACAGACAATCTTTGAATAATATACGATTGATTAATATCATAGGCAAACACTTCTTTATATGCTCTTGTTTGGTATGCGTTTACTTTAGTTGTGCATGTATGAGAACTCCCCTAATCCTGATGACTTTAGGACTCTACCATTTAGGTGAAATGGTTCATGAAACAAGCCCTATATCACATAAGTCATGATTAGTAAAATACTCCAAGCCGATGAGTCTTACAGACAGTGGGAGTGTCAACCTGACTCCTCTAAGGCTTGCTTGTGGGATCACGCCCTTAAGAAGGACCACCTTGTTTCATGTAGGTGCAAAGTGTATAGTTGATACGTGCGTGATACATGAGGGTGCTTACTTCAATAAATAAGTTCACTGAGGTGCCCCGTGTGAGAAGATTCCTAAATGGGAAAGGAAGTTTCTATTTCAGGAAATGGAAACTTCCAGATTAGGAAATATCTCACGAGTCATTGATGTGATTAATTGATCCTTAGACTTGAGGTTCCTTGTCACTTTATGAGTTAACTCTGTAGTCTTAGGTATAAGCTTTAAAGGGTGTCGCCTTAGACAACTGATTCAAGGCTTATGCTGGGGCTGCACAAGTGATTCATGAAAGTGAATGAGAATCAAGAAAGGACCTACACTTGCATTTGCAAGGTGATCTCTTATTGTGTAAGTCATTCATATGTCATATGGAGTCCTTGGCCAAGGCAGTAGATCAAGACATCAAGAAAAGGGTTTCTTGGATTGAGATTAAATGGATATGAAATGCACTTAGCTTTAAGACCAGATTATTAGGGTTCTAATTATTCCCTTACCCTAGATCTTAGTTGAGAGATAGTAAGTAGGAGGATTGTATCTCACATGAATCAATGACTTAAAGGTTCTGTCGAATCCGAACATTCCAATTCAGCTAGGGGTTAAACACCTGTTGCTAGACTATGGTCGTTTAATCTGTGGACTGATTAATTAATTAGTGAATTAATGAATTAGGGTCACTGCTAATTGAATTGAGAACCTAGAGGGTCACACACAATAACTTGGTTGCATGAGTTGAGGCTTTAAAATGATTAAACGAGTTAATCGAGCCAAGAGGGTTCCACACGTGTGAAACCACACGTGTGAGTCACGTGAGTGACACGTGTCCCACACGTGTAAATATATATATTGTATATATATATATTAAATAATTAAATGTGTTAATTATTTAATAGACTTTGGTTTAATTTTGAATTAAAAAGAAAGTCTAATTTTGGAGAAAATAATCTAGTTAATTAATTATGAATTAATTAATTAGATAAAATAAGTTATTTATTTTAAATAAATAAAGTATAAAATTATCCAAAAATAGTTTGGATATTTTAGCTCTCTTAAAAGTTGATTTGAATTTGAATTCAAAGTCAAAGTTGGAAATTGCTTGATGATCAAGTAATAAGAGAGAGGGACCAAATCCTTGCCCCACAAGGACTAGGTTCGGCGTCCCTCTCCCTCTCCTATAAATGAGCTCCCCTTAGAGCTAATTGAGAATTCTTTTGGTTCATGTGTTAAACACCATCCTTTCTCCAAAATAAACGAAACCCTAGGTTAAGCCTAAACACTAACTAGAGAACTAGCATCCTTACTAGTTAGATTGTAGCCAAGTTGGTGGACTATCTCTAGAGAGCTTCAAGTTAGAAGTTTTAAAGATTCGAGCTTTACCAAAAAGAGGGGATCAAGCAAAACTATCAAAAGGGATGATGAAACGATTTTGAGCCCAACAGAAAACGAGTGAAAAAATCGAACCAAAGAAGATGGCAAAAACCGTTCGTCCATATCCTGAAGGATGAATTTTTTCACGAGGGTTTTATGGCTGGCAGATTTCTACTTTCGTAAAACTGGTTTTCGAAGGGAGTTTCAATCATCTCTTTCTTGTTTCATGTTTCTTTCTTTATGTTATATTGTTAAGAACTTCCATAACATGATTTGAATCTAGGTTGGTGTGGATTGTTATCCCTACAATGGATTCTGAAGTAGAAAGAGATTTCGAGGAACGGGTTGCCATTACCGCATGAAGCGCGTTTGAGGGCGGCTCAAAACGTGTCAAGAAAGCTACTACCCAGGTGAGTTTCTTGATCTCTACGAATTTGGATACACGATTGCGAGTCCAAGATCCTTTTGTTGGAAAAATTTTTAAATTTCCGCTGCTTTCTGATTCCTGTTTTCCAACAAGTGGTATCAGAGCCACCTCGTTAATCGTGTTTCTGATTCGTCTCAATTATACTGAATTTGGTAGAAATTCTTAGGCTTGATGCGATTGAGTATTTGTAATTGTTTTAGAAAGCCTCAATTACGAAACTGTATTTTTTCCTGAAAGTTTCTGAAAATTGGTTTTTGCAAAATTTAATTTTTGAAAACTATTTTAGATTTGAAACTGTATAAACTGTTTTTGGATTTCTTGGATTGGTTTTGCTTTTGAACGAAAACACGAAACGAAAAATATGGAATACGACGAACACGCGAAACCCCGCGCGCGAAGGAGTCGCGCTTGTGGGCTTCGCGCGCACCGCCCGCCTGGCCTAGGCGCGCGCAGGGCAGCCGCCCAGTACCCTCCCGCAACCGCGCGGGAGGCCCTTCTGGGCGTGCCTAGGCGCGCCCGCCCAGGGCGGCCGAGACTGGCCGCCCAACCCAGCCCGTCGTCGCCCGCACATGGCCGGGAAGGGCCGCGTGCAGCAGAGGGCGGCGTGCACGCGCAGCGTGCGCACTCGCGCGGCCTTGGCTACAAGCTGTGCGCACCTGTGTGCGCGTGCCTGCATCGGGCGCGGCCCTCTTCGCGAACGGGCCCCATTTTTCTTTCGTAATCCGTTTTCGTGTTTCGTGCAATCCAGTCCCAATTTTTTATTTTAATTTTAAAATTTTATTTTTGAATATTTATTTTTAATTTTTGAATAAAACTTAAAATTGGGATTTTTTAGAAATAGAAACGGTTTATATTCTGGGAAATTGCATTCTTGATAAAATTATTAATTTTCAGAAATTAATTGGAATTTTATTTGTTTTTGTTAATTTGGGATTTATTGAAAACTTTTATAAATAAGACTCGCGTCAAGTCGTGTTTTAAGTCATTAGGACTTGAAACGAGAATTTTAATTTATTGGCTAAATTTAAATTCTCGCAAAAGCATATTAGGTGATCATGGGTTTAGATCTATGTATGGTTTTAATTTATGCACATGGATGGTTTAAATTGGGGTTGGAGCCCTATAGTTGCGTTTTTCAATTGAGGTTGGAGCCTCACTTATGTGCGTACTGTTATGTGATTTATTATGTGGCTTTCCATATTACTGTTTTTTAGGCCGGGGTATGCCCCGTGTAATTGTCTAAGGCCAATATGAAGATTAATCCTTATTACTTTATGTCTTTTTCTTTTTATTGTAATTTGAGAGTAGAGATAGGTGGTGAGGTTTTATTTTCATTTTTGAGACAATGCACCCATGGAGTAAGATGGACCACATTCAAGTAACAAGGAGGCCATAAGTGAAGACCCCTCAACATGTTAGGGAGGGGAATCTCAATTGTTAAATGTAATAGAGATAGGGCTCGTATTTTGTTACCGTTTTCCCTTATGTGATTTAAACTGTTTATGTGGCATGTATGTTAGAACTTGTGATTGTGGAGTGGCTCCCACATATCACGCATAAGATAGGTAGAACCCATGATCATCTTAAACAAGCATCTTATGTTAGTATCATGCTAGGACATGTTATCTATTTATATGCTTGTTTGAAATGCATTTAAGTTGTACTTGCATTAATCAAGACTAATAAAATCGGATAACATATATGTTGGTGAGGTCGAACCGAACAACTCTTCGGTTGATTCGAAAATTTCCATTAAATATTAAGCTCATTTCGAATAATAGGTATTTAATTCGAGATACAAATTTTGAATTAAATTCCTAGCATTCCATCAATAGGTTTTAAGTTTAGTAAGTAAAGCTAGTTATTGTCCGCGAGTCGTGGGATAGCTAGTGGAGCTTATTAGTTCTTAGTTACCTAATTGATCATTTTAAATGATCAATATTTCGTGGTTAATTTTGGCAAGGGCGATGTCCGCGAGTCGTGGGTCGTTCGAACTAAGTTTTGATCATGATCTTATGATTGATGGGTCTAGCTTAACGCCTAAGTAAATATGGATGTCGCACGAGTCGTGGGTCCATATTGAAAGATAGGTGATGCAAAAACAATTACTAAGAGTTCTAAAGGTGTTAGAATTGGTAAGTTGTACCTACCTAGGATTTTACTTAGAATGTCCGCGAGTCGTGGGTTCGATGTAAAATGCTTAGGATCTTAGTACCCATTGGGAAACGCGTTCCTCTTAGATCTTTGGGAATTATAGATCTTTGAAAAACAGTGGGAGCTACATTAGATTAAAGACCTTATCTTTTGTATATCGTTATAATTCGGCATGCTCACATTTTCTCTTCTTAGCATTTAGGTTGTAGTTTTGTGATTCTCTACAATATGAAATGCAAACCCATTTGTATCCATCCTTAAGTCAAAAGAGTTGACTAAGTCCTAACTAACTCTGATTGGCTTCGGACCCTAAAATTCGTTTTAGATTCCGAATAAGAGAAAGGCGTTCTCTAAAGGGCGAAGTTTTCAATTGTGAAAATTCGACCCGGGCGAAAAGAGAAGCAATCTGAGGTGAATGGATTTTTTCCAAACCACTTAAGAGTAATTGAACCACCTCATAAAAATGTTACAAGGTATAACATTATGGAATTATTCAATATTCCAAATGAGGAAACAAGTGCACACGAACAAGGTCTAAAGATCTTATTTGAAGATCTTATTGTTAGGAATAGTGCCCTAGAAAGCCGATTATATATCCGCTTTGTGCTTTTCCTTATTGTAATCACAGACAATCTTTGAATGAAAAAACGAATTGAGGCAACACTTCTTTATATGCTCTTGTTTGGTATGCGTTTACTTTAGCTGTGCATGTATGAGAACTCCCCTAATCCTGATGACTTTAGGACTCTACCATTTAGGTGAAATGGTTCATGAAACAAGCCCTATATCACATAAGTCATGATTAGTAAAATACTCCAAGCCGATGAGTCCTACAGACAGTGGGAGTGTCAACCTGACTCCTTTAAGGCTTGCTTGTAGGATCACGCCCTTAAGAAGGACCACCTTATTTCATGGAGGTGCAAAGTGTATAGTTGATACGTGCGTGATACATGAGGGTGCTTACTTTAATAAGTAAGTTCATTGAGGTGCCCCGTATAAGAACATTCCTAAATGGGAAAGGAAGTTTCTATTTCAGGAAATGGAAACTTCCAGATTAGGAAATATCTCACAAGTCATTGATGTGATTAATTGATCCTTAGACTTGAGGTTCCTTGTCAATTTATGAGTTAACTCTGTAGTCTTAGGTATAAGCTTTAAAGGGTGTCGCCTTAGACAACTAATTCAATGCTTATGTTGGGGCCGCACAAGTGATTCATGAAAGTGAATGAGAATCAAGAAAGGACCTACACTTGCATTTGCAAGGTGATCTCTTATTGTGTAAGTCATTCATATGCCATATGGAGTCCTTGGCCAAGGCAGTAGATCAAGACATCAAGAAAAGGGTTTCTTGGATTGAGATCAAATGGATATGAAATGCACTTAGCTTTAAGACCGGATTATTAGGGTTCTGATTATTCTCTTACCCTAGATCTTGGTTGAGAGATAGTAAGTAGGAGGATTGTATCTCACATGAATCAATGACTTAAAGGTTCTGTCGAATCTGAACATTCCAATTCAGCTAGGGGTTAAACACCTGTTGCTAGACTATGGTCGTTTAATCAGTGGACTGATTAATTAATTAGTGAATTAATTAATTAGGGTCACTGCTAATTGAATTGAGAACCTAGAGGGTCACACACAACAACTTGGTTACATGAGTTGAGGCTTAAAAATGATTAAACGAGTTAATCGGGCCTAGAGGGTTCCACACGTGTGAAACCACACGTGTGAATATATATATTGTATATATATATATATATATATATATATATATTAAATAATTAAATGTATTAATTATTTAATAGACTTTGGTTTAATTTTGAATTAAAAAGAAAGTCTAATTTTGGAGAAAAATAATCTAGTTAATTAATTATGAATTAATTAATTAGATAAAATAAGTTATTTATTTTAAATAAATAAAGTATAAAATTATCCAAAAATAGTTTGGATATTTTTAGCTCTTTTGAAAGTTGATTTGAATTAGAATTCAAAGTCAAAGTTGGAAATTACTTGATGATCAAGTAATAGGAGAGACAGGGACCAAATCCTTGCCCAACAAGGAATAGGATCGGCGCCCCTCTCCCTTTCCTATATATAGGGGAGCTCATGCTCCCCTTTAGAGCTAATTGACAATTCTTTTGGTTCATATGTTGAACACCTTCCTTTCTCCAAGATTAAATAAAACCCTAGGTTAAGCCTAAACACTAACTAGAGAACTAGCATCCTTACTAGTTAGATTGTGATCAAGTTGGTGGATTTTCTCTAGAGACTTCAAGTTAGAAGTTTGAAGATTCGAGCTTTACCAAGTAGAGGGGATCAAGCCGTGAGAAGAGCGTTCTTGGGTGGCTTGAAACGCTTCAAGAAAGAATAAAAGAAAAGTAAGTTTTCTATCTCTACGAATTTGGTTACACGATTGCGAATCCAAGGTCTTTTTGTTGGGAATTTTTTTTAAATTCTGCTGCTTTCTGATTCGTGTTTTCCAACAAGTGGTATCAGAGCCACCTCGTTAATCGTGTTTCTGATTCGTCTCAATTATTCTGAATTTGGTAGAAATTCTTAGGCTTAGATGCGAATTGAGTATTCTTGAGTTCTTTTAGAAAGCCTGAAATACGAAACTGTAATTTTTCCTGAATTTCTAAAACTGTTTTTGAATTTTTAATTTTGGATTGAATTTTTAATTTTGGATTTTTAATTGTAAATTGAATTTTTAATTTTGGATTGAATTGGTTTTAAGAAACCTAGACACGAAACGAGACGCGAAACAGACGTGCGGGATTGGGACGTGCCAATGTGTAGCACGCCCCAGGCCTGCGCGCGCACACCGCCCAGCCCCTCCCGCAACCGCGCGGGAGCCATCCCGGGCGTGCCTAGGCACGCCTGCCCAGTCCGTCCCGCAACCGCGCGGGACGCCTGCACAGCCCGCCTAGTCACGGCGGGCGCTGCTGCGAGCGGCGCGCGCATGATGCACGCCCAACTTGCGCACGCGAGCGGCAACTGCCGCGCGCTGTGCGCGCTGCTGGTGCGGGTCGCGCGCGCTGCTGGTGCGCGTCGCGCGCGCTGCTGCGTGGCGGTGCCTCGCGCGACTGGGCCGTTTTTGGGCTCATTTTCGTGTTTCGTGTTTTTCGTGTTTTCGGTCCTTAAAATCCCGATTTAATTTTATTTTAATTTTATCTTTTAAAATCAGTTTTGCTAAAGTAAAATTATTTTAAAATTTTTGATTAAATTGGGATTTTTGAGAAATTAAAGCGATTTGGATTTTGGGAAAAATTATGAACTTTATTTTCTGAAAATAATGAAAGAATAAAATTATTAATTTTGGAAATTAATTGGAATTTTATTGGTTTATTGTTTTTTGGGTTTTATTGAAAAGGCTCTTGAACAAGAATTGCATCTAAGTCGTGTTTTAAGTCATTAAGACTTGAAACGGGAATTTTAATTTATTGGCTAAATTTAAATTCTCGCAAAAGCATGTTAGGTGATCATGGGTTTAGACTTATGTATGGTTTTAATTTATGCACATGGATGGTTTAAATTGGGGTTAGAGCCCTATAGTTGCGTTTTTCAATTGAGGTTGGAGCCTCACTTATGTGTGTACTGTTATGTGATTTATTATGTGGCTTTCCATATCACTGTTTTTGAGGCCGGGGTATACCCCGTGTAATTATCTAAGGCCAATATGAAGATTGAGCCTTATTACTTTATGTCTTTTTCTTTTTATTGTAATTTGAGAGTAGAGATAGGTGGTGAGGTTTTATTTTCATTTTGGAGACAATGCACCCATGGAGTAAGATGGACCACATTCAAGTAACAAGGAGGCCATAAGTGAAGACCCCTCAAAATGTTAGGGAGGGGAATCTCAATTGTAAAAATGTAATAGAGATAGGGCTCGTATTTTGTTACCGCTTTCCCTTATGTGATTTAAACTGTTTATGTGGCATGTATGTTAGAACTTGTGATTGTGGAGTGGCTCCCACACATCACGCATAAGATAGGTAGAACCCATGATCATTACATGTTAGTATCATGCTAGGACATGTTATCTGTTTATGTGCTTGTTTGAAATGCATTTAAGTGTACTTGCATTAATCAAGACTAATAAAATTGGATAACATATATGTTGGTGAGGTCGAACCGGACAACTCTCCAGTTGATTCGAAAATTCCCATTAAATATTAAGCTAATTTCGAACAAATAGGTGTTTAATTCGAGATGCAAATTTTGAATTAAATTCCTAGCATTCCATCAATAGGTTTTAAGTTTAGTAAGTGAAGCTAGTTATTGTCCGCGAGTCGTGGGATAGCTAGTGGAGCTTATTAGTTCTTAGTTACCTAATTGATCATTTTAAATGGTCAATATTTTGTGATCAATTTTGGCAAGGGCGATGTCCGCGAGTCGTGGGTCATTCGAACTAAGTTTTGGTCATGATCTTATGATTGATGGGTCTAGCTTAACGCCTAAGTAAATATGGATGTCGCACGAGTCGTGGGTCCATATTGAAAGATAGGTGATGCAAAAACAATTACTAAGAGTTCTAAAGGTGTTAGAATTGGTAAGTTGTACCTACCTAGGGTTCTTACTTAGAATGTCCGCGAGTCATGGGTTCGAGGTAAAATGCCTAGGATCTTAGTACCCATTGGGAAACGTGTTCCTCTTAGATCTTTGGGAATTATAGATCTTTGAAAAATAGTGGGAGCTACATTAGATTAAAGACCTTATCTTTTGTATATCGTTATAATTCAGCATGCTCACTAGTTCTCTGTTTTACCATTTAGGTCGTAGATTCTGTGATTCTCTACGTGTTTTGAAATGGCAACCAAAAACCCTCTTGTATCGATCCTCGAGTCAAACAAGTTGACTGGTCCTAACTATTCTGATTGGCTGAGGAATCTAAAAATCATTTTAGATTCTGAGAAGAGAACTTATGTTCTCTTCGAAGGGGAGCCTAGTCCCGAAGGGGAGGCTCCCACTCGGGCCGAGCGGGATGCGATTCAGAAGTGGAAGGATGATAATCTCCAAACCCGTTGCCTTATGTTGGCTAACATGTCTCCGGACTTGCAAAGGCAACATGAGGCCATGAAATTTGCTTGGGAGATTTACGACCACTTAGAGCAACTTTACCGCCCTCATGAACGTGTTACAAGGTATAACACTTCAAAGGAATTGTTCCACTTGAGAATGAGGGAAGGTTCAAGTGTCCATGAATATGGACTTAAGTTTCTTGCCCTTAATGAGAAACTTGCTTCCATGGACATGCCACTGAAAGATGAGCTTTCAGTGGATTTGTTGCTGGCTTCGCTCCCACCATCATTCAACCCATTTGTCCTTAACTTCAACATGAATCATGCTGGTGCTACTGTAGCTGAGCTGATTAGTCAGCTTGTGACTGTTGAAAGCACGATCAAGAAGGACAATAAGGTTTTGATGGTGAATGCTCCATCTTCCTCTTCTGGGCCTTTTAAAGGTAAGGGCAAGAAAGCCCAAAAGAAGAAGAAGAAACCCCTTAGGCCCACTGGTGGCATTTCGAAGGGGAAGGCCCAAAAGAAGAAGCATGATCAGAAAGAGGATGTTTGCTTCCATTGTGGCAAAGCGGGACATTGGAGGAGAAACTGCCCAGAGTAAAAGGTTACTCTAAAGAAAGGTATCTTTCTCGTTGAAGTAAATCTTTCTATTAATTCTAGTTCTTGGGTACTTGATACCGGTTGTGGAACTCATATCTGTAATGATGTACAGATGCTAAGTGAAGTCCAACAACTCAAAGAAGGAGAATGTGTCTTGAAGATCGGCGATGGCTCAAACGTTGAAGCTCGAGCTTTAGGCACAATTAGATTAGATTTAGGTAGTTTTGAGTTAGTCTTGAATAAAGTCCTTTATGTACCGAGCATTATTCGTAATATAATTTCAGTTCCAATATTAGATTGTGAAGGTTATGAAACTTATATTAAGAATGGTAAATATTTTATCAAACGGAACAACTCTTCAGTTCACATCGGTACTCTAAGTAATGGACTTTACCTAACTCAAAATATCAATATCATGAATATACAACGAGAAACAAAGCGTAAGAGAGATGACAAAGTTTCAGCTCCCTTATGGCACGCTAGATTAGGACACATTTCCAAGAACAGAATTAGCAAGATAAACACTTTAGGATCATTCTCTGAAAATGATCTTAAGGAGTTAACTTCTTGCGAATCCTGTCTCAAAGGAAAGATGTCCAAAGTTCCTTTTAAAGGAACGGTGGAACGTGCCACTAAGGTTTTGGATTTGATCCATACTGATGTTTGTGGACCGCTCAGTGTAAACACAAGAAACAATCATCAGTATTTCATAACCTTTACTGATGACTTCAGTCGGTATGGTTATGTATACTTAATGAAGTATAAATCTGAAGCTTTTGAGAAATTCTTAGAATTTCAAAAGGAGGTTGAGAACCAAACTGGTCACAAGATCAAAGCACTCCGATCTGATCGAGGAGGCGAGTATCTTAGTGAAGAATTCCTTAATCATCTCAAAGATAATGGGATTATCTCTCAGTGGACTCCTCCGGGAACTCCTCAGCTTAATGGAGTTTCTGAGAGAAGGAATCGAACCCTACTTGATATGGTTCGTTCCATGATGAGTTTCACTGACTTACCACCTTCTTTCTGGGGTTATGCCCTAGAAAGTGCAGCAAAGATTTTGAATCTTGTTCCCTCTAAGTCAGTCCCTAAAACGCCCTATGAAATGTGGCATGGTAAAATCCCTAGTTATTCTTACCTAAGAATTTGGGGTTGTCCTGCTTACGTGAAGAGGACAGTGGGAGATAAGTTAGAATCTCGTTCTAACTTATGCTACTTTGTAGGTTATCCTAAGGAATCCATAGGATATTACTTCTATGATCAATCTGAGCAAAAGGTGTTTATTTCCAGAAATGCCACTTTTCTTGAGGAACCGTTCCTTAAAGAAAAGAAAGGCAAGATCATAGAATTAGAAGAAGTACAAAGTGATCCCACACCACCCACTGAAGAAACGTCCCCTTCTGATAAACTACAACCAATCATGAATTTCGATACACACGTAAATCCTTCTCTGAGGCGTTCTGAACGCACTCCTAGACAGCCGGAGAGATGGTATGGATTCTTCCATGAAATCTCTCAAAAGGATAATGATCCTTTAACATATGAGGAGGCACTTTCAGATTCTGACTCTGAACAGTGGATAGAAGCCATGAAATTCGAAATGGATTCCATGAACTCCAACCAAGTTTGGACCTTGGTAGATTTGCCTGATGGGGTCAAACCCATAGGTTGCAAATGGATCTTTAAGAGAAAGCTCGGAGTTGATGGAAGCATTGCAGCTTACAATGCAAGACTGGTTGCAAAAGGATTCACTCAAAGACCCGGCGTGGACTTTGATGAAACTTTTTCACCAGTTGCAATGCAAAAGTCTATTCGGATCATGCTTGCCATTGCTGCGTATTATGACTACGAGATATGGCAAATGGATGTGAAAACTGCCTTTCTCAATGGTGACATTGATAAAGACATTTATATGGAGCAACCCATAGGTTTCACATTCAGTGGGAGTGAGCAAAAGGTTTGCAAACTCCAAAGATCAATCTATGGATTGAAACAGGCTTCTAGGAATTGGAACATTCGATTTGATGAATCGGTCAAAGCGTTTGGCTTCATCCAAATTTCGAATGAATCATGTGTGTATAGAAAGGAATTGGAGACCTCAGTGCAATTCTTAGTACTTTATGTTGATGTCATCCTTCTTATTGGGAATTCGAAGGATGACATGAAAGTGACTAAGTTATGGTTATCGAACCAATTCGAGATGAAAGATCTTGGTGATGCGTCCTATATCCTTGGAATTAAAATCTATAGAGATAGATCTAGAAGGTTAATAGGACTATCACAGTCGATGTACATTGACAAAGTATTGAAGAGATTCAATATGGAGTCAGCAAAGGTTAAGAACCTTCCTATGAGTGTAGGAACATGTCTTTCAAAGAAGATGTGTCCTAAGACTAACCTTGAGAAGGAAAGAATGACTCATACAACTTATGCATCAGCAATAGGTAGCATAATGTATGCAATGTTATGTACTCGACTGGATGTGGCTTACGCACTTAGTGTGACGAGTCATTTCCAATCTGACCTTGGAGATGGTCACTGGGCTGCCGTAAAGAATATTCTTAAGTACTTGAAAAGTACTAAAGATTTATTCTTAGTTTACGGAGGTCAGACAGATCTTAATTTCGAAGGATACTGCGATGCAAGCTTTGCATCTGACTTAGATGATTTTAAGTCAATGTTAGGATACATTTTCTGCCTAAATGGCGGAGCAGTGAGTTGGAAGAGTTCCAAGCAAACTACCACTGTAGATTCGACCACTGAGGCCGAATACTTAGCTGCAAATGATGCAGCTAAGGAAGGTGTTTGGATTAGAAACTTCATTCAAGAGTTGAATGTTGTTCCTAGCATGAAAGACCCCATTACTGTGTTTTGTGACAACACTGGGGCGGTTGCTCAAGCAAGAGAACCAAGATCTCACCAACAGACCAAGCACATTATGAGGAAGTATCACCTAATCCGTGATATTATCAAAAGAGGAGATGTGCTAATTGAGAGGGTCACATCAGCAGAGAACGTGGCAGATCCACTTACTAAACCCCTTAGTCGAGAAGCTTTCCAAGGTCATCTTCAGAAGATGGGACTTACAGTAGCTTTAGAATGGCTTTGACGGGCAAGTGGGAGATTGTTAGGAATAGTGCCCTAGAAAGCCGATTGTATATCCGTTTTGTGTTTTTCCTTATTGTAATCACATACAATCTTTGAATCAAATAACGAATTGAGGCAACACTTCTTTATATGCTCTTGTTTGGTATGCGTTTACTTTAATTGTGCATGTATGAGAACTCCCCTAATCCTGATGACTTTAGGACTCTACCATTTAGGTGAAATGGTTCATGAAACGAGCCCTATATCACATAAGTCATGATTAGTAAAATACTCCAAGCCGATGAGTCCTGCAGACAGTGGGAGTGTCAACCTGACTCCTCTAAGGCTTGCTTGAGGAATCACGCCCTTAAGAAGGACCACCTTGTTTCATGGAGGTGCAAAGTGTATAGTTGATACGTGTGTGATACATGAGGGTGCTTACTTTAATAAGTAAGTTCACTGAGGTACCCCGTATGAGAACATTCCTAAATGGGAAAGGAAGTTTCTATTTCAGGAAATGGAAACTTCCAAATTAGGAAATATCTCACGAGTCATTGATGTGATTAATTGATCCTTAGACTTGAGGTTCCTTGTCACTTTATGAGTTAACTCTGTAGTCTTAGGTATAAGCTTTAAAGGGTGTCGCCTTAGACAACTAATTCAAGGCTTATGCTGGGGCCGCACAAGTGATTCATGAAAGTGAATGAGAATCAAGAAAGGACCTACACTTGCATTTGCAAGGTGATCTCTTATTGTGTAAGTCATTCATATGCCATATGGAGTCCTTGGCCAAGGCAGTAGATCAAGACATCAAGAAAAGGGTTTCTTGGATTGAGATCAAATGGATATGAAATGCACTTAGCTTTAAGACCGGATTATTAGGGTTCTGATTATTCCCTTACCCTAGATCTTGGTTGAGAGATAGTAAGTAGGAGGATTGTATCTCACATGAATCAATGACTTAAAGGTTCTGTCGAATCCGAACATTCCAATTCAGCTAGGGGTTAAACACCTGTTGCTAGACTATGGTCGTTTAATCTGTGGACTGATTAATTAATTAGTGAATTAATTAATTAGGGTCACTGCTAATTGAATTGAGAACCTAGAGGGTCACACACAATAACTTGGTTACATGAGTTGAGGCTTAAAAATGATTAAACGAGTTAATCGGGCCTAGAGGGTTCCACACGTGTGAAACCACACGTGTGGGTCACGTGAGTAACACGTGTCCTTATGACACGTGTGAATATATATATTGTATATATATATATATATATATTAAATAATTAAATATATTAATTATTTAATAGACTTTGGTTTAATTTTGAAGTAAAAAGAAAGTCTAATTTTGGAGAAAAATAATCTAGTTAATTAATTATGAATTAATTAATTAGATAAAATAAGTTATTTATTTTAAATAAATAAAGTATAAAATTATCCAAAAATAGTTTGGATATTTTTAGCTCTCTTGAAAGTTGATTTGAATTAGAATTCAAAGTCAAAGTTGGAAATTACTTGATGATCAAGTAATAGGAGAGAGGGACCAAATCCTTGCCCAACAAGGAATAGGATCGGCGCCCCTCTCCCTTTCCTATATATAGGGGAGCTCATGCTCCCCTTTAGAGCTAATTGACAATTCTTTTGGTTCATGTGTTGAACACCTTCCTTTCTCCAAGATTAAATAAAACCCTAGGTTAAGCCTAAACACTAACTAGAGAACTAGCATCCTTACTAGTTAGATTGTGATCAAGTTGGTGGACTTTCTCTAGAGACTTCAAGTTAGAAGTTTGAAGATTCGAGCTTTACCAAGGAGAGGGGATCAAGCCGCGAGAAGAGCGTTCTTGGGTGGCTTGAAACGCTTCAAGAAAGAATAAAAGAAAAGTAAGTTTTCTATCTCTACCAATTTGGTTACACGATTCCGAGTCCAAGGTCCTTTTGTTGGGAAATTTTTTTAAATTCCGCTGCTTTCTGATTCGTGTTTTCCAACACTTATGGTCTCGATCATCAACTGAGAAAAGAGTTCTCTATGCACTGATTGCTTACATTTCTTCCACCATCATTCAAACCTTTTATGCTCAACTAGAATGATGCTAATGTAGCATAGTTAATCATTTATTTGATAATGGTTGAGAGCATCCTTAAGAAGGAATAAAAGGTTGAGATGGTTAATTCTTCTTCTAAACTCCCTAAGTTAAAGGCTTGAACGCCTAAAGAAGAAGAAACCCTTAAGAGCCCAATGGAGGGGCATGTAAGGGGTGCGCCCAAAAGACACTAGAGATCAAATAGGACGTTTGCTTCTATGGTAGCAAATTAGGACTTTGAAAGGGAGCTGCGAAGAGTATGAGTACTCTGAAATGTTACCTCGTTTAGTAATTCTACTAGGAATAGAATTCACTAGTCTTGAGTCAATTCTGCATAATCCGTTGTGCAAAGACTCAAGGCACTAATGTTCTGAACATACAACGAGATAACAAAAGTAAGTGAGATGACAAAGCTTCGAATTACTTTGGAACGTTGAGATATAAAAGGATTAGCAAGTCAGACACCTTAGGATCATTCTATGAAAATGAACCTATAGAGTTGACTTCCTGTGAATCCTATCTCAAAGGGAAAATTTTCCCGGAACATTGTTTAGGTGAAACATGGAACGTTCCAAAATTATAGTGGATTTCGATCCATGATGATGAGTGTAAGATGCTTAATGTAAGCACTAGATACAATCGTCAGTTTAATCATTATGAATGAATGTACTTGTTAAAGTACAAATTCGAAACTTATATGAAATTCTTAGAATTTCAAAAGGAGGTTAGGAACCGAAGTAGTCATAAGTTATAGGCAAATCGATATGATCGAGATAGCCAATATCTGATCAACTAATTCCTTAGTCATCTTAGAAATAATAGGATTATCTCTCAGTAAACTAACTCGAGAACACCTTAGTGTTTCCGAATGAGGGAATGAAACCTTATAGGATATGGTCCATTCCATAGCAAACTTTACTGACTTATAATCATTCTAGGAATAAACTCCCAGAATATACAGTTAGAGATTTTGAATTTTGTACCTTCCAAAATCAGTCCTTTAGATGCACTATGCAATGTGGCACACTAAATTCCCTAATTATTCTTGTCCAAGAATTTAGTGGAATCCTCTTAAGTAAAGAGGATAGTGGGAGATAGGCTTGAAATGAGTTCAAGTTTATACAAACAATATTGGATATCATTTCTGCGATTCCCTTAGACAAAGGTTTTTTGTCTCAAGGAATGTATCTTTCTTAAGGAATCGTTCCTATAGAAGAAGAAAGACAAGCAAGCAGACCTCAAAGAAATTTGAGAATAAATATCCACGCCACGTATAGAAGAAACGAGCCCATCTGATAAAACTTAGCCAAATTTTAGAGCATGTACACGTGTGAAACCCTTCTCTTAAGACGTGTTTAGAACGCATTCCTAGATAGCCAAGGAATTACTTGAAGAGGAGACACTGTCAGATTTGGAATCTGAGTAGTGTAAGCAAGCCTTGAAATCCAATATAGATTCCATATACTCGAACCAAGTTTTGACCTTGGTTGATCCACCTGATAGGATCAAGCTCGTGCAGCTTCGAGTGAATGAAAGCATTACAACCTTCTTGACGTTTGAAATGCAAAAGTCCATTTGGATTGTGTTTATCACATCCTCATATTCTGATTATGAGATATGATAAATGAATATGAGAACTATCTTGTTCAATATGAGATTGAAAGAGACTGAAATAAGGTATTTCTATAAATCTCATATTCAGTGGGAGTATGCATAAGGTATACAAATCCCTAAAGTCAATCTGTGGATTGATAAAGGCTTCTAGGAGTTAGACAATTCGATTCCATAGGATAGTCAAATCGTTTGGCACAGATGGAAGTCGAATAAGTCTTAAAAGTGTACATATGAAAGTTAGTGATGTCAGAGTCAATTTTTGGTTCTTTAGAAGACGATATCCTTCTCATTAGGAATGTCAAGGATAACGTGAAAGTTACCAATTCTTGTTTAAGAAACAATTTGACACGAAAGATGTTAGTGATTATCCTAAATTCTCGACATTCAGATCTATAGAAGATAGATCTAAGAGAATAAAAGGATTATCAAAAAACGAGTACATAACCATAATACTAAAAGGAGTTTAGTAGGGACAATGGAACATCTCTTTTGAAGAGTATGTGTCCTAAGATAACTTTAAGAAAGTTAGAATGTCCAAAATCCCTTTAAGTAAAAGGGTGCATAATGTATGAAATGTTATGTACTAGACTTGATATGGCGCAACACTAAGCGTAGTGGGCCGAATCTAATATGACCTCAGAGAAGGTCATTAGATCTCTGTAAAGGATGTCCTCAGAGTACTTGAGAAGAAATGAGGATATGTATTAGTATACAGAGCCCAAAAGATCTTATCATTGAAAGGATATTTTGATGTAATTGTTTCATCAAACATAGATGATTATGAAATCATTGAAAGGGTACAACTTCTACCAGAATGGTAATGCAATGTGTTGGAAAGGGGTTCCAAGGACGGACATTACAAAACTCGACTATCGTAGTTGAGAACTTAGTCGTATTATATAACGCTAAGTTAAGTGTTTGGGTAAGAAACTCCATCTAACTGGTTAGATGAAGTTCCTAGCATGAAACAACTCCTTTATCATATTGTATGATAAAATGGATGGTTGCTCAAGTAAGAGAACCAAGACCTCACCAAGAGACTGAACACGTGATTACGAATCACTTTATAAGGAAAAGGTGTTTTCCTAAGAGATGTGTAAACAAGAGGGTCACATCAGCAGAGAATATAGCAGATCTACTTTGGAAACGCCCAAAGTCAATAGGCTCTCAAAGTGCATCTTGAGAAGATGGGACTTAGAGTACCTAAATGGCTTTTACGGGCAAGTGGGAGATTGTTAGGAATAGTGCCCTAGAAAGCCGATTAGTCATAATCCGTTTTGGGACTTTCCTAGTATCACAGACAATCTTTGAATAATATACGATTGATTAATATCATAGGCAAACACTTCTTTATATGCTCTTGTTTGGTATGCGTTTACTTTAGTTGTGCATGTATGAGAACTCCCCTAATCCTGATGACTTTAGGACTCTACCATTTAGGTGAAATGGTTCATGAAACAAGCCCTATATCACATAAGTCATGATTAGTAAAATACTCCAAGCCGATGAGTCTTACAGACAGTGGGAGTGTCAACCTGACTCCTCTAAGGCTTGCTTGTGGGATCACGCCCTTAAGAAGGACCACCTTGTTTCATGTAGGTGCAAAGTGTATAGTTGATACGTGCGTGATACATGAGGGTGCTTACTTCAATAAATAAGTTCACTGAGGTGCCCCGTGTGAGAAGATTCCTAAATGGGAAAGGAAGTTTCTATTTCAGGAAATGGAAACTTCCAGATTAGGAAATATCTCACGAGTCATTGATGTGATTAATTGATCCTTAGACTTGAGGTTCCTTGTCACTTTATGAGTTAACTCTGTAGTCTTAGGTATAAGCTTTAAAGGGTGTCGCCTTAGACAACTGATTCAAGGCTTATGCTGGGGCTGCACAAGTGATTCATGAAAGTGAATGAGAATCAAGAAAGGACCTACAGTTGCATTTGCAAGGTGATCTCTTATTGTGTAAGTCATTCATATGCCATATGGAGTCCTTGGCCAAGGCAGTAGATCAAGACATCAAGAAAAGGGTTTCTTGGATTGAGATCAAATGGATATGAAATGCACTTAGCTTTAAGACCAGATTATTAGGGTTCTAATTATTCCCTTACCCTAGATCTTGGTTGAGAGATAGTAAGTAGGAGGATTGTATCTCACATGAATCAATGACTTAAAGGTTCTGTCGAATCCGAACATTCCAATTCAGCTAGGGGTTAAACACCTGTTGCTAGACTATGGTCGTTTAATCTGTGGACTGATTAATTAATTAGTGAATTAATTAATTAGGGTCACTGCTAATTGAATTGAGAACCTAGAGGGTCACACACAACAACTTGGTTGCATGAGTTGAGGCTTTAAAATGATTAAACGAGTTAATCGGGCCAAGAGGGTTCCACACGTGTGAAACCACACGTGTGGGTCACATGAGTGACACGTGTCCTTGTGACACGTGTCCCACACGTGTAAATATATATATTGTATATATATATATTAAATAATTAAATGTGTTAATTATTTAATAGACTTTGGTTTAATTTTGAATTAAAAAGAAAGTCTAATTTTGGAGAAAATAATCTAGTTAATTAATTATGAATTAATTAATTAGATAAAATAAGTTATTTATTTTAAATAAATAAAGTATAAAATTATCCAAAAATAGTTTGGATATTTTAGTTCTCTTAAAAGTTGATTTGAATTTGAATTCAAAGTCAAAGTTGGAAATTACTTGATGATCAAGTAATAAGAGAGAGGGACCAAATCCTTGCCCCACAAGGACTAGGTTCGGCGTTCCTCTCCCTCTCCTATAAATAGGGGAGCTCATGCTCCCCTTAGAGCTAATTGAGAATTCTTTTGGTTCATGTGTTGAACACCATCCTTTCTCCAAAATAAACGAAACCCTAGGTTAAGCCTAAACACTAACTAGAGAACTAGCATCCTTAGTAGTTAGATTGTAGCCAAGTTGGTGGACTATCTTTAGAGAGCTTCAAGTTAGAAGTTTTGAAGATTCGAGCTTTACCAAAAAGAGGGGATCAAGTAAAACGATCAGAAGGGATGATGAAACGATTCTGAGCCCAACAGAAAACGAGTGAAAAAATCGAACCAAAGAAGATTGCGAAAATCGTTCGTCGATATCCTGAAGGATGAATTTTTTCACGAGGGTTTTATGGCTGGCAGATTTCTACTTTCGCAAAACTGGTTTTCGAAGGGAGTTTCAATCATCTCTTTCTTGTTTCATGTTTCTTTCTTTATGTTATATTGTTAAGAACTTCCATAACATGATTTGAATCTAGGTTGGTGTGGATTGTTATCCCTACAATGGATTCTGAAGTAGAAAGAGATTTCGAGGAACGGGTTGCCATTACCGCATGAAGCGCGTTTGAGGGCGGCTCAAAACGTGTCAAGAAAGCTACTACCCAAGTGAGTTTCTTGATCTCTACGAATTTGGATACACGATTGGGAGTCCAAGATCCTTTTGTTGGAAAAATTTTTAAATTTCCGTTGCTTTCTGATTCCTGTTTTCCAACATTGATACCCCTTTTTCATTGATTCATTCTGATGTTTGGGGCCCAGCTCCAATTATTGGTGGGGGTGGTTTTCAGTATTTTGTAACATTCATTGATGATTACACTAGAATGTGTTGGGTTTATTTCTTAAAAGGCAAATCTGAAGTTTTTGACAAATTCACTCAGTTTTTTCGGATGGTTCAAACTCAATTTAGGGCTCAAGTTCAAATTCTTCGGTCCGACAATGGGGGGGAATTTGTGAACCGTAACATGCAGTCCTTCTTTTCTGATAATGGGCTCATCCACCAAACCACTTGTCCCTATACACCACAACAAAATGGGGTCGCTGAACGCAAAAATCGGTTCCTTTTGGAGATCACTCGGGCTTTGATGATTGAGTCCCATGTTCCCTCATCATATTGGCCTGAAGCCTTAGCCACAACAGCCTATCTGGCCAATCGCCTTCCTACAAACATACTACGCTTCCGCACACCTTTACAAACTCTTCATGAATATAACCTTGCCTTGACAATTCCCAACCTCACACCCCAGGTCTTTGGGTGCTCTGTCTTTGTCCATATCCCTACCTCAGATAGAAACAAGCTAGAACCATGTGTTGAGAAGTGTGTCTTTGTTGGGTATGGGATTAATCAAAAGGGATACCGGTGTTATAACCCTAAGATTCAACGAATGTTTGTCACAATGGATTGTGATTTTGTGGAAAATGACTATTTTTTCTTGGCCTCTCGCCAATCTAGTGTAGAGGGAGAGCACTGTAAGGACCCAATAGAATGGCTCTGTCCTACGGCTTTGTCTTCTGACAGTGGTGGTTCGTGTCCGTCCCCTTCGCATGATACAGAAGAGTTGGCCACGCCACCATTATCTCCCCCCGTCGGTATCCATGAGGTTAGTACAGTTGAAGCTAGTACAGATAATTTGGATCATACAAATTCCATATCTACTACTTCTTCTAACACTGCAGGGGAAACAAATACAGACAAGTATGTACTCCCAGCTCGGAGTACCCGTGGCGTACCACCTAAAAGGTACATACCAGAGCATGAGCCCAGAATGCAGAAGTACCCAATGGCTAACTTAGTCAGGGGGAGTCTAACCGACTCAGCAAAAGCATTTTCGACTGCTATCTATACAGATGAGGTACCATGGAATGTGGAAGAAGCTATACAAATCCCACAGTGGAAACAGGCAATGGAGGACGAGATGAAGGCATTAAGGAAGAATAGCACTTGGGAGAAATGCCAGAAACCTCCAGAAAAGAAACCAGTTGGATGTCATTGGGTGTATACTATTAAGAGAAAGGCTGATGAGTCAATTGAGCGATATAAGGCCCGCCTAGTTGCTAAAGGCTACACCCAGACCTATGGGGTGGATTATGCCGAGACCTTCTCTCCAGTGGCAAAGATCGACACCATTCGGGTACTTTTTTCAGTGGCTGCTAACCAGAATTGGCCTCTTCATCAGTTTGATGTAAAGAATGCCTTCCTTCATGGCGATCTTACGGAGGAAGTGTACATGGAGGTTCCGCCTGGGTTTTCTCACGAATTTGGTACCCATGAAGTGTGTAAACTGAAAAAGGCAATGTATGGCTTGAAACAATCTCCGAGGGCATGGTTTGGGAGATTCACCGTAGCTATGAAGCGGTACGGGTATAAGCAGAGTAATTCTGATCATACTTTGTTCCTGAAAAAAAGGGGTGAAAAGATCACATGTCTGATCATATATGTAGATGACATGATCATCACTGGGAATGACTTTGAGGAGATGAGACATCTCAGGGAATGACTTTGAGGAGATGAGGCATCTCAGGGAAAGTTTGTTTGGAGAGTCTGAAATGAAAGATTTGGGTTATTTGAAGTACTTCCTTGGGTTCGAGGTCATGCGATCAAACCAGGGGATCTATCTGTCACAGAGAAAGTATATTCTTGATTTACTGGCAGAAACAGGAATGGTGGACTGTAAGCCCAGTGAAACACCCATGGTAAGCAATCATGGATTACGAATCACTGAGGGTGCTGAACCAGCTGATCGAGCAAGATACCAACATTTGGTTGGGAAACTCATATATCTCTCACAGACTAGACCAGATGTTGCATATGCAGTCGGTGTAGTAAGTTAGTTTATGCATAGCCCCCAAAAGGAGCATATGGAAGCAACACTACGGATATTAAGATATCTGAAAGGGTCTCCTGATACGGGTGTTCTTTTCAGAAACAATGGTCATTTGAAGATAGAAGCATACACGGATGCAGATTGGGCAGGGAGTCCAGTTGACAGACGATCGACCTCTGGCTACTTTATGTTTGTTGGAGGAAATTTAGTCACGTGGAGAAGCAAGAAGCAGAAGGTCGTTGCTTTGTCTAGTGCTGAGGCAGAATTCAGAGGAATTGCTAAAGGGTTGGCAGAAGTCCTCTGGTTGAGAAAGTTAATGACAGAGTTGGGATTTGCCCAGATAGGAGCTTGTCCTTTGAAATGTGACAATCAAGCGGCGGTTCATATTTCAGAGAATCCTGTGCAACATGACAGGACGAAGCATGTGGAGATTGACAGTCATTTCATTAAAGAAAAGTTGGAAGAAGGGATTGTTTCTCTCCCGTTTGTTCGATTGGAAGACCAGTTGGCAGATATTCTTACAAAGGCCGTTACAGGACATGTGTTCCATGATACATTGCGCAAGTTAGGAGTTTGGATATCCCCCGACCTTACTTGAGGGGGAGTGTTGACTTTATAAAATAGGAAAGACGTATCATGGACCAATTCTAAGGGATATTTGTCTCCCTAAATCTTGGGACTTCTTTTCTATATATTTTTCCTTCTTCCGTGTAATTGGGATGTAACAGAATATTCAATCAAGCAATGAATTCGACAACTCTTTTTACCTTTGTTTTTCTTTCAACTTATCAGTATTTGATCTGTATGTGGCAATTGTAATGACGAACTTGGGTAGTGCATGGCCTTTATATACTTGAGAAATTGATCAGCTTTTTATTTTTGGACCATTTTCTTGCAAACATGGAACTGATTCTCCATAGCAATTTGTATGGATGAACGTCGTTTTTGCACTTAAACTATTCCGAGTATGGATGCCCATTGCCCAATATCATATCATCAAGCCAAAATAAAGGAAATTGAATTTTTAAATGCGGAAAAGTTTATATGTCTGCGACAAGCTACTTGTTTAAATTGATTTTTTGGACAGTAATTTTGATTTCTCGAGCCCCTATTTTGGAACTTAAAACCGCAAGTGCTAGGTATTTGAACCAATAATATTTTAATTTAATTCATACAATATTAGTTTCTAAAGGATTTAAGAATATGATTTACTTTTCTTTTTATGTATGGTATATTAGTTCATTTATATATACCAATAAGAATACTAATTTTAATTATATTAAAAAATTTCTTAAAAATAATAAGTCAGAATTAATTTAGTTTAATACAGATGGGACAATGAATGGGATAATTACGAACAGCCCCCCTGAGGTTTGGCGAAATTACAGATTACCGCATGAGGTTTGAGAAATTACGAACTCCCCCCTTGATGTGAACCGAAGCCCTAACTCTAGCTTGGAACATGGAGATGGAGTTGATTACGTCGAGGACAATTCCCATGCAAGAAATCATGTAACTGAACGTAATCAAGGAGCGGCACAAGATGACAATATAATCGATTATAAGGGGCCAATTACAAGGGCTAAGGCTAAAGAGTTACATGCCAAAGTTCAAGCCCTCATTTGGGTCATTCAAGAAGAGCATGTGGCGGTTACAAGTTCATGCCATGAAGAGTATAATATTCTTAAGTGCACAATTCATCCATGATGCAGCCATAAAGTGCACGTTTATTTGAGTCTTTAAGTTGTAATAAAAGCCCTAATCATGTGTTATCAATTAGGCCCTAGTTTAATTTTCATTTCACGTCATATACGTGGGGTTCTTATCACCCCTAACCTTTACACTCTCTCTCACAAATTTCACCACCGTTAATTACACCGTTTAAACTCATATTTACATTCCAAAAATGCCCTTAGGGAGTATATTGTAATTTCTTAAATTTAATGATATAATTGTAATATTAGTTAAATTTGGATTTTTTGTATTTAAAAAGTTATTATTTAATTAAAATTTAATATTTTATCTATAAATATAAATTAAATTAGATATTCCATGCATATTTATTTTTATGAAATATGATAGAAAGTTATAGATTCCCTCTTATATTTGTATCTTAGTTTTAATATATTTTGTACAAGTTCATTTAAAATTAATTTAAAATAATTTATTTGCAATTATAACAATCTTTTCCTAAAAATAAAAATTCATATAAAAAAACCACACAAGTATCGATCAGTGCATTACCAAATTTTTCCCTCAAAATTGAAAATCATAACAAACACACCAATATCAATAAATGCATTAGTAAATTCACATAAATATCCATTAGAGTCAATTAAATAATTATTTCAAACGTTGAACATACAAGATCAATATCTACAGAAAAATATTAGGTATCCATAAACTCTATGTATGAAATTAGTTTATCATAAAAATATTAAAATATCATTAAGTAATATTCATTGAAAAAAAAAAATTTAGGTGGACACAAAACTCAAGTATTTACATGAACCCCCCTAAGAATTTCAGTCATTGCATTAACCCCCTTACCTTTTGCTCTTAATTACATATACCCCCCTGAATTTCAGCATATTAGGGGCAAAATAATAAATTTCACACATTCCGTTAATTTAACGGAGGAAATAACAGGCTAGGGGGGAGTTCTTAATTTTTCAAACCTCAAGGGGTGATATGTAATTTCGCCAAACCTCAGGGGGCTATTCGCAATTATCCCGACAAAGAATAGACATTAACAGAATCAGTTCGTTCACTTGCTGGAAGGGCATCAATAACATTTCATTATTCTTAGATAATTTCTCTCTTTTTGTTGCCAGGTTTCTTCTAGCCAGTGGCTTGGATAAAACCATTGATATTTCTCCTTCGGTAGGAGTTAGGGCACTAGGAATTAGTTTTTTTTTTGGTTTCTCAGTAGGTCGAATTCACGTACCGTACCCCAATTTGAGGATGATACTCCTAACTCAACTAGTTATTCAACTCAGAAGATCTAGCATTTGAAGCTTACCTAAGTCTATCTTACCTTATGTAGTATCTCATCCCACTAGGCTAATTGATAGTCACTATTCTTGTGTGTAAAATTATTATTAGAGCAAATGCCATGTTTAGTCCTTAAAGTTTCAAGTTTGTATCACTTTAGTCCCTAAAGTTTTAAAAATAACAAATAAGTCCCTAAAGTTATTAATTTGTTTCAAGTTAGGCCGTCAATAATTTTTTCAATGAACATGTGCCCAGAAAGAAATTATATAACAGGTTTTGACGGGTGTCACCTTAAGGGTACAAGAAAAGAACACCTTACTATTCACTACAAAAAGAAATAGGTTATCCATACACTTCAAAGTGTAGGGAGAATAAACATCTTACTACATTTGAAATCATACTACATTTTTTGCAAGTGTAATAACGATTGATGTAGTAAGAGTTTATACTACAGTTTGAAGTGTAGGAACATAATTTTTATCTACCCTACATTTTAAAGTGTAGCAATAGAAAATTCAAACTACACTTTAAAATGCATTTTTATATTTTAAGAATTCAAATAAAATAAAATTTAAATAATTATATTAATAAATTTGCTATAATGCATATTACATTAGATTCATAATTACGAATAGTTTTTTGTTTTAATCGAATAGTTGTTGCATCTATATATGCACCACTACAAGGTCTGATATATTTTACATAATGAAACACACTACAAGGTCTTATATATTTTATGTAATGGAACAAAAAATAAACCTGTATAAAGACACAAGTTACTAATCAACATGTAGTTAACATTAATAAATTTTGTATCTCACTATAATTCAAGATCCAAATACAATATTCATTTAATAAATATACAAAGACATAATAAATATAACTAAAATACAATCGTAATATATGTACATAACTATATTGTAAAGAAAAAATTGGTCTATTTTGAACCAAAACACTACACAAAAAATTAAAAATTAAAAGAACTTCCAACTTTATATGCTTGAACTATCCATATATCTCCTTGTGCGCTATTCCATACCTACAATTACATGAAAAGAAATTAATTAGAGAACTGATCTGTCATCAATTATGTACAACTCATATACCAAAATAACATATCAGTTAAGACTAATTGAACCTTAATATAAGATGAATGTGAATATGTATACAAAGAGAATAATAAATTATACCTGTAATTTACCAATCTTCAATATTTTCTATTAGTAAAGCCTTTCCAAAGGAATTTCTATAATATAGAACTATAAACCTTTAGTAAGACAAATCTGCAAATATATAAATATACAAAGCAAAAAGTGATTATACCTGTAATTTTGTTTAATTTTTTTTGCCTTCTTGACTGGTTGGAAAAAATTCTATAATACAGTAAGAAGAAATTCTTTAATACAGTAGAATAAATGGTAGAGAAGTTATATGGAAAGAAAGATAATGGAAGATAAATTTATCTTGACACAATAGAATAAGCTGTAGAGAAGTTATGAGAAGAAAGATAATGGAAGAGAAACTTATCGCTTTCAGTTACTGTGAGATTTTATTTTTGTGGTTTCATTTGTTGATAAGATTTTGAAAATATCTAAAATTTTTTGAGCGGTAAATAATTGGTGACAAAATCTTTAGCGGTAAAATATATTTAATAAATGAAAAACTAAATTAAAAAAAAAGTATTTCACTCTTTACCATGCTTGTTGAAAAAGTGTAGGAAGAAAAAAATAAAAAAGGAAATTAAAATTAATTATTTTACTCTTTACTACACTTATTGAAAAAGTGTACGAAGATTCAACTGTGTTATGATTATAAAAAAGTGAAGGGACAATTGTGTAGTAATAGCTTATTTTTTTGTAGTGTAATTGCATATCTAGTGCACATGAATTTTTTTCCGGTCACATTCTTATTGAAAAAGTTATTGAAGGATTAATTTGAAACAAATTAAAAATATTGGGGACTTATTTATTACTTTTAAAATTTCAAGAACTAAAGTGACACAAACTCGCAATTTTAAGGATTAAACATGAAATTTGTTCTTATTAATATTCCAAGAAAGGGAACTAAAACCGTTAAATATTATATTCTGTAAACACAGCCGTGCAAGGTGCAACACTAAAATGTAGGTAATATTGCAAAAGGGGAAGTCAATCACATTCAAGTTACTAAATCACTTATTTATCACACGAACATGATCATATAAAGTTGTTGCCACAATAAGAGGGGTTAAGAAGGTCTATCATCTTAACTATTTGGCACAAGCATATAATTACGCTCAATTGCTTTGGTCATAACAATAAGAGCTCATTTACTTCAGTGGAAAATAGCGGGTTGGTTATGCTTCAGGGGTTTGCCAGCCTTTTACTTTACTATTTAATTAAGGCCTAAAACCGGAGCCTCAGGTTAACAATGGGAAATGATGGGTTATATACCCATTAAAAAAATTGTGGCTAAATAAGCCAGTTGAATTGGATAAGACGAATTGACAACTTTGTCCTTGCTTTTCAAAGAAAAATTACATACTTGCCAATACAGGACAAAATTGTTCAGTTCCCAATGCGGAGACAAAATTATAAATGTATACCTTTAATCTTGTTTAAAAACCAACAATGTAAAGAGTCCAACAATCTAGTGTATTTAAGAGCAATGTTTTCCAATTAAAGTAAAGAGGGCACAGGTTTATATAACCAGAAAAAAATCATAAATAACTCATTGACAATGATTAGCCAACTAGAAAAGTAAAGGAGCTCTAAGGGCGTCCAAGAGAGGTTGCCGTTCAGGCACAGCCTCAAACTTCTTCTCGTACTCAGCTGTCCATGTAACAACAAGGTTGTCTCCTCCATTGCAGTCCATAGTAAGATGAAATTTGAGTGTGTTGTAGTAAGATTGCAGCACTTCTCCTTCAATCATTTTGTAAGTGATCGTTTTCCGGGCGTCGTCTGCGCCTTCAATAATCTCTTTCGCAACCATCTCTTCGCCTCCTGTTAATTATATACGTTTTTTAGTTTAGAAAATTTTCTTTGTGCAGCCATTGATAACAATTATTAGCACAATATAATTACGGAGATTTTCGATACCTATGTTACATTTCCAGGAGACGATAGATCGAACAACTCCCCATTGGCCTCCTAAATCCTAATAGATCCACACTCTGCACTGTACCTGGGCAGATTTTCGTTAAGTGGCAGAGTTTGCTCCTAAACAAATCATAGTATTCATTTGCATCCGACTTTATGTTTATCTGCGAAAAAAGTTTGCACTTTACTCCCATTTCTTATTACAATTAATTAAACTAATCCATGTCAGTGGTCTTTATATAGTTGTTCGACCCAGAAAAGTTAACATATGAAGCTTTCAACTAATACTGGACCATTTGTTGTATGGATAGATAGTACTGATTCTGTAAAACATTATATGGATTTAGTCTTTGGTACTTATCACATAATGGTGGCAGCCACAAAGATTAAGAATCTGAACCTAGTAAAGTTGCTTAACCTAGTAAAGTTGCTTGGGTGTATCTGTTAGAAGTGTATTGTGAAAGTATGTGTTCGGCTTAACTCACCTTAAAAACTAGTAAATGAGGTCTGTCAAATATTTATTAACTAGCACATGTTTTGATTTTTATTCAATGTGAGATATGTTAACACACCCTGTGCACACCTAGGCTGGTTTTTTATGCTACGTGGGACATGTTAACACACCCTCGCATGCTCATGCCCGAACAATTAGAGATTCGTGGGTCTAATTAGCCTAGAGCGTGAAATTCAATTCAATTCAAATTTAATTTAATTGCAGAATACATGCAACTTGCTCTAATCTAGGATGCAGCATGCTCCAATAACATAAATGTTCTTGATCACATCACATTCAGCTAGAAAAGGGAACTGAATTATTAAGTTGTTGGACCATTTAAACTACTCTGGACGATAGCGTAAATGTAGCAGTCGTCTTCGATGTTGAATGCGACATGCATAAGTCTTAGAGAGCATTTACTTTGGTGGAAAAAGGGGGCCTTTCCCACCATTTACTTTAATTGTGAATCAATATGCCACAATCTCAGAGCCCCGCTGAAATGCCAATTAGAGATGTTAGACGCCTTCTCAAGGCATTGTCAAATAGCCAGCTTTTCTTAGTGAGGAGAAATTACGCTGTTGTCCCTGGTACTTCTTTAATTTACAGAGTGTGTGTGCCACCTCAGTTACGAGGACCTTCAAAAATCATTAATACACATAGTAAGTTGGCATTAAATTCACAGCCATTCTTACAAGGGCAAAAGTAGTGTAAAATGTAGCATTAACCGGTGCGCAGTTGTATGTTGAAGTAAATGGGCAATTCTTATAAGCTGCATAAGAAAAGTAGTGCATATTGAAGTAAAAAGACCACCTGCCTATTTTGCAAAAAAATTTACTGTTCATAATCAAGAAATGGTAGATGGTAAAATATCGAAGTAAATGCTCTCTTATTATATAGAGCTAACAACCCCAAAAACCCTGTGTTATTCGAAATCATCATAAAAAACCCTATGAAAAAAAAACTGATACAGAAAACCCTGAGTTTTATTAAATAAACTCACTGCCCCCTACCTCTATTTGGTCAACAAAAAAAGTTGAAAAGTCCATTATACCCTTGTACAATATATCAATAAATTAACAATTTATTGTGTATATATATATATATATATATATATATATATATAATATACATAATACATATATATATATATATTATACAATAAATTTATAAAATCTTATTTAATATATACATAAGCATATTAATAAATTAACAAATTTATTGCATCTATATATATAATATACATAATACATATTATGCATATTAATAAAATATATATACAATACATATACACTTACATATTATTTAATATATATATTATATACAATAAATTTTTAAATTTTAAATTATATTATTATATCTATTAAATAGTGTTATAAATATATAATATATATAAACATTATAGCATAATATATATAATGAATCTATAAAAAACATTTAAAATATATTTATAGTTAATTTTTCAAAAAAAATATTAAAAAATTCAAATTAAAAATTTATAATATGCAAATTACATTTTTAAATTATAATATCATATTTACTAAAAATATTAATAAATTAAGAAATAATTATATATATGTATATAATAATACACTATAATAATAATTTATATATATATTTTTTTATTTTTTTTATGCATGATAATTTATATATATATATATATATATATATAACACACAGATACACACATCTGTATATACATATATAATACATTCATCGTCTTCCTCAAATGCCCAAACCGCCTCCGCCGCGTTCTCGCCTCCCGCCGCCGATCTCCGCCGCCCAACGTCGCCACCGCCGCTCTTCTCTGCATCTCCACCGCCTCACACAGCCCAGATCTCCGCCGTCCAACGCCACTGCCGCCATCTCCTCTCGATCTCCGTCGCTCAAAGCCGCCGCCGCCTCTTCACTTCAGGTCGCGCAACGCCGCCGCCGCCTCTCTTCTCTCCATCTCCACCACCTCACACAGTCCTACATCTCCGCCGCCGTTGCCTGTCGATCTCGTCCTCCACCGTCTCCCACAGCCTCAGATCCCCGCCGTCCATGGCCCAACGCCGCCGCCGCCGCCGCCTCTCCACCTCCATCGCCCAACCACCGTCGCTCCCGCTGGATCTCTTGTCCACCCCCACCATTACCGGATTTCTTCTCCAGAAAAGCGCGGTGTATAGGGGGAAGAAGACGAAGTCTTCCCCCTTCTTTCGTTTTCTTTTTTTTTTTTTTTAATTTAAATTAATACATGGGCAAAATAATCATTTTAAGTGAGAAAGTGATAAAAAACTCAATCATACTTGCAGTCAACGCGCGTTTAGTGCACGTTCTAATCGTAGGGTTTTTTATACATATTTTTAAAAATATAGGGTTTTTTTTGATATTTTTTTTTTTGATAGGGTTTTTAGTGATAATTTCGTATAACACAGGGTATTTGGATGTAAATTACCCTTATTATATATGTTCGCATGACAATTGACACTAGAAACTAATCCTCGTTTTGATTAGTAGATTACGCATCCCCATGTATTGTGTTTAAGGGTGATTCTTGCTAATTGATATTCTAAGGTTTGATATATGTATTTATATGAAAAAGTTTATGGAGAATTAGAAATTAAAGGTGATATTTGTTGCTGAAATTGCAATTTTGATCGCTTGCGGAGCCAAGTACAGGTGAGGCCAATGAGATTGTATTATTAAAACACGTATCCCTTTATATAGATGGAATCATGGAGATATTACATGATATTACGCTAATAAGTTTTGTAAATTATCAATTAATTAACCTCATTTCTTTACATTTTAGGTTCATTAATAATTAAACTAACCAGTTTTACCATTAATTTAAAAGTTAAGAAATAAAACATTCAAAAAATTTTAAATTTTAAATTAAGCTCGAGTATTTAACAAATAAATAAATTTATATTTTCTTCAATATCTTAAACTTTTTAAGTTGGGGTAAAATAGTCGGTTCGTTCATAAAATCAGTTAAAGCCTAACAGAATGAGACAACTTATACATTTTAAATACTTAACGATGGAGTCTGTAATATTTTTATCTACATTATTAAAAACAATGTGTGCTGCACATTAAATATATGATTTATTTGAATATTTTTAATAGCTAAATTATTAAAATAAAATTATTTAAAATATAATTTTTTAATCTTAATTAAATATTATAATGAGACCTCAATTGACATTTAAAATTTTAAAGTACTCTCTTATGTATACAAATATAAAAAACTTATAATTTTAAATTAATACTCATCTATGATGCAAAAAATACTTCTAAAGATATTTTTTTTATCGCATTGTGTCATGTTGTTGGCAAGTATCGTGTTAGACGTCTCTCACTTGTCAAATCTAAATACTAATTGTGTTGTATCATATGTATTCGTGCATCATAAACACTCACTTATATACAAAAAAAATCAGAATATAAATTATAAAATTAACATGAGAAGTTAAATTATAATTTGTATTTTATTTTTATTTGAATATGTATGCTTAATTTGGTTAGTAAAACCGCTCATGTTTTCTTTGGGTTAAATGAATCTTATTTATAATGGGAGAATTACATCTAACTATCCTGTATTTAGGCCTAATTACAATGCAGTCCATCATTATCGGAAAATTACATTTTAGTCCCTATAAATCTTGTTTGGTTTGAGGTCCTTTAACGGAATTTGTAAAAGTATAATTATGCCCCTTATGGTTTCATGAGTGTTACATTGAATATATGACCAAAATTACAAAATCATCCCTAAAGTTTACAAATATAAACAAAACGATCCCTACAAATTATGAATTTAACAACAAATCAGGGGTATTTTTGGAATGACATAACGGAACCCTAAGAACCACAAACGCTTCTCAAAGTTAGGGGCTAAAACGTAATTTCCCGATAATGATGAACTTCATGATAATTAAGCCTAAATGGAGGGCAGTCAGATGTAATTCTCCCTATTTATAATTTATAAGTTATCCTACTTTACATAAGCACCCATTTTTAAAATTTTAATACTTTAAGAGTCATACATAATTCGGTAACAATATGGATTCCCTTGATTCCAAACTTCAAGAGTTACTAAGGAGTGGGGATGCTCAAGAAGAACCAAACGGAGGAAAGGACGCATGGAGAGACGAAACTTTACCTAGTCAGACTCTCTTAGCATAAAAGAAAGTCATATGGTAATACACAATTCAACAAATAGTCAAATACACAAGAGAAAAAGAGGCGTAGAGTAGTTTCGGCGGGAACTCATCATCAGGGACGAAACTAAGGGGGGATGTGCCCCCCCCCCCCCCCCCCCCCCCCCCCCTTCCCCAAAAATTTTTTTTTGAAATTTTTATTATTTTTATCTGTATATATAAAAATATTTATATTTCTGCCCTTCCAAAATTTTAATTTTGCCCCTTGTATTTTTTATATTTGAATTTTTGTCTCTCTTATGTTAAATCTTGATTTCGTCTCTACTCATCATATATATAGACAAGGGAAATTTTTATATTTATATAAAATTTTTAGAAAATATTAAACATGAAGGTTTTTAATAATAATTATTAGCAAGTAACTTATTATAATAGTCGTCCAGTGAGGTAAGTTGGTTACTTGGTTAATGATGATGCATTGTTTGTACATGTTGTCCGTCATCGGCCAGGGAAAGATACTTTGAGCTCTTAGGACGCCATTAGCATGGTTGTGATCACTTGTTGCAAGATAGTGGTCACGCCGACCATAATCATTTTTTTCCAGTAACCTTGGCGCCTTTTTAGGCCAATGAGTAAAATATCCGAGTAATTTGATGTGCATCAAGGGTGTGGATTTGGCGTTTGCATTTTTGTTGGACATTTTTGCTTGTTTGCGTTATTTGATCGTTGGATCATTAGTCTTTATGTGTACACTTGTTTTTTCGATTAGTTTAATATATGAGGTGGTGCCCCTCCATCTAACCCTAAGGCTTCGGTCGATTTTTATTAAAGAAAAAAGTAACTTATACTTATATATGATGATGCATGCTCCGAGGTGTCACCAGAGCACCACCTAAAATTTATATTGGAGAGGGAAACTAATAGGGACAGAACTCCGGCGAAGATGAAGGTATCTCCACGATAGTGGGGTTTTAACCTACTAGACAAACATAAGAGCAACATTAGAAGGCCAAACTGGGGAATATGGGGGGATGCCCAGTTTTGGCTCTCCGACGCTCAAGTCAGTGAAACAAATATGGAGTCTCGGGTGAGCTAGAGAGAGAAATTGCAGTAAGGATGCTTGTAACATAAAAGTTTATTGAAGGAGACGACTGTTGGAGTATATATAGTTGAGGGTGGGGACCCTTCAGTAATTACATGTTGCTCATGTACAAAAAGGGATGTCGCCCTAGACACGTGGTCCAATGAGGGGTGTCTAAGGAAAAACATCCATAGGCCTGCCAGAAAAATAGCCGTAAAAGTAATTGTAGCGGGAGCAAAGTCATGTACTATGTGTCAGAGAGAACTACTGAGTTGTTATCAAGGCGTTGGCGCGTTCAGTGTATGAAGGGATTGAAGTATCCCAAAGCATGGGATCCCGAGCGGGGTTTGATAGGCCTTCTGAGTGATCCCAGGTTCTTGTGTTTCAAGGGAGACCTTGGGTCTGATCCGGGTTTCTCTCGAGCGTTTTAGCCTCGAGGGTGGCCTTGGGTCGACAGGAGGTTTGAATACCGCGCTTGTTTACAGAGGGGGAACTTATATTTATTCAAGTGTTGTGATTCTTTAACTTTGACGGACACATGAGGGCAATTGGGGTGGTCTTGAAGCTCACGTGGCGGATTCCCAAGGGTCCACGTGTCATGACGTGCCCTCGTTGTAATTGAGCCTCATCAATATAAAAAATAATTTAATTTATAATTTTAAATTAATAATTTATTTCAATAATTTAAATAAATTAAAAAACTAAAAAAAATTATATTAAACTCCCCACAAATTAATTGTATTTTATAATTAATTTCAAACCACCATTAATTAATTTTTACTTTACATACCACAACATCAATAATAAAACAAAAATGTAATTCATGTTAGTTGTAGCGCCCCGAGCGTGGAGCCACCACATCCCCCGTACCATAGCCCGACCCACATACAAAACGGGCAATCCGTATGCACACCAAGCTATAGCGAACGGGAGACACACAAGATTAACACCTAGCTAGGCGGCTCTAAATGGACAGTCGTCAGAGAAGCATGCGACAACGAAAGCTAAAATAAACATTCAACATGCAATAGCCATGGACCGATATCCATTAAAATACGTAATTCAATTTCGATAACAGAGTATACCCAAATAAGGTGCACTGGCCAAATAAAACAAATTACACTGTACATCATACCTAAAATCGTAAACAAGAATATAAGTTACCCTAGGTTAAAACAAAAGTAATGACAAGCTTGAAGCAAACCTAACTAGACTCGACTCCAGAAGTAAAAATAGGACTCACATACCGCGTAGCTGAATCCAACCTGCAACCAATAGGGTAACAAAAAAAAAGAGAGAAAGAGAGGGTCAGTCGAGCGACTGGTGAGGCGGACAAAATATATAAGGAATATACAATGCAAGATCAGAGAGATGCAATGCAATACAATATAAATCAAATGCCTCGATCCGACATAGCCCTTTCAATTTCAAGAATAATATAATATAATCAACTTTCAAGAACAAGTGGCATATACCAGATTAAGTGTTTTCAATCAATCAAGTGGTATCGAGCTATACCATTCTCCAACCTTTACTTCACAATCAATCAAGAACAAGAACAATAACAAGAAACCATCCTTCTGCCTAGCGAACCCCTAACCATTCAAGAAACACGCGAGTCATAGCCCATTTCGGTACTATGCTCCTTCGGCCTTAGCCGGTCACAGACAATATGAGAATCTATATGTATAACCAATTTTATACTTGAAATCCATTTTCGATAAAAACTGAGAATATAGTAGTCAATCACGTATCTATTAGATAGGTATACATATATGTATAATAATTCACATGCTAGGAAACAAATCTAATTCGTGTAGGCTATACGGGTATAGGTTATTAGCTACAGCAAGAAGATAAACCTCACCTGGCAACCCGGACAAAAGAGAAGAACAAGACTATTAGACAATCACTGATCCTCGGGAGGAATACCTGGATAATAGACACGAATACGGGGTGACATAAGACTCAATAAAACCAATTAAGGACGCTCGGCAATGCTACACGTTGTCATGAAATGATATGAGATGCAATTAGAGATATGAGATGGTATGGACAATTTCATGTGTACAATTGATCTCCCACGTAGTAATTAGATATACAATTAAAGGTGTATGCGTGATTCACGAATGTTAAACACGTAATTTAAATCATATAAGTTGCATACAAAGTCATTGGTATACACGTAAACACATGAAACAATAGCGAAAACCACAACATACTAGACGATTTACAATTAGATCAATTAAGACAATTAATTAACATTCACAATCACTAGTGATATTCTATTAACACATACGATATACAATTTATATCAATCAGGTCACATATGTAGCATGCTTTAAGGTAAAAACAACATGCATAGATCATATATAACAATTTGACAATTTTGACAAGTTCGGGAAAGAAAATGTAATTTCAATAAATTACACTTAGGTCCACCCTCAAGGTCTAAGCATCAGAAGTTAAAATTACATGAGGTGTGAAACAAGTCATTTGAAACGTATATACATCATATCATTTGTAAATAGCATGCATATGGCTTGAAAGTCGAAAGAGAGCAAGCCAAAAGCACGAAAATGGCTAGGGGAAATAGCAGAACATAATTCAAGCGATACTCACACAAGCATATTTGTGCAGAAACTTCTTGCACGAACACATTGTAGAAAAATCATCATAACTTATCGTTCGGAAAGTATTTTAACAAACCGTAAAATTCTTAGTAAACTAGACAACCATGTTTTCAAATGGCATAGGCTTAAATTACCAAATCTTTCTGTATAAATATAGCTTTCAGTGTAAAGTCGGGACATAACAGCAACTCAGTAGCAGTGACACATTTCAAAGGAAAATTTGTTTACCACATCAAACGAAGTCAGAAAATTGTGAAAATTTACAGATACACTTCCAACACATGTATGCACTCCTCCGTAAAACAATTTTGTAAAATTCAAAGGTTTACCCCCTCTGCTGAGGCTGCTATTTCAGATCATAAAACAGGGTGAAAACAAGGGTATCGTTCGGAATTTCTTTCGAGTATCAAACGGAATTGGATGGACACCAAATTCAACGGAGATAAACTTTAATAAGTTGAGAACTTCCAATTAAAATAGTTTCAGAAAATAACATAAAACGAGTCCAGAATTTAAATTCAAACCCACTGCATACATGCTGTCAACATTTCATTTTGTACGTAATTACAATTCCATGTTTCTAATTCAATTAATCATGATTAGGAACCAATCAAAATCATAAAGTCCATCCAATTCCACAATATCCAGATTTCCAAATAGCACGAAACCATAAAATTCACCCAAAAATTAATCCCTCAACCTGATTTAAATCACATAGCAGCACATACTAAATAATATATTAAAGTCCTTGACAAAGTAGAAATAGAAATTGCAAGATCAATTTGCGGATTGTAATACAGTTGCATGAATTGCATGTGATATAACTACTTTAGTTAATTAAGTGGAAGTGCTCATGAAATTAAGTGGAAGTGAGCTAATTAAGATTGCAATATTAAATATGTTGTATTCCACTCATCCTTCCTCATATCAACAATAAGGTAGCAATAACAGAGCTCACGCAGTAGGGTAGGCCATTGAGGGTGATTCTTCACCCCCACTCTCCAATCTTTTGTAATTGATGGAAACTTCTAGATTCTGGAATTAGTGTTTAGCTCACTCTTTCGTTGACTCTTTTAGCTAAGTTAGTTAGTTTGTTGACATCTATAGAGGACACGTGTCCATTATTTATTGCTTCCCTTCTTTGTATATATTTGCTGCTTTGTACTCAGACTTTCAGTAATGGCAAATCAGAAAATTCTTCAATTGTTTTTCTTCTAAGATGGTATCCGGAGATATTGCTTTCGTTTTTACCGTTTGTTGATTCTTCTCTAGTGAGTCTCCGACACGTTTTCGGTGGTTTTCAGTTTTCATCTCTCTTTTTTCCGGTGTCTGCCATGGAATCCAGAAGCTCCTCTACTGCTACTTCTATTTTCTCACCGGATGATCCCCTGTTTTTACCGCCTTTTGAAAACCTCAATTCGTTTCTCGTTTCTCAGTCACTTACCAGCGATAATTACCATAAATAGAGCAGATCGATGTTGATTGCATTATTGGCCAAAAATAAGCAAGGATTTGTTGATGGACCTCTCATTGCTCCAGCTGCTACTGATTCTGATGCTCGTCGGACGACTTGGATTCGCAACAACCACGTCCTAATTTCCTAGATTATTCATTCAGTCTCCAAGAAAATCATCACCAGCATCCTATTTTTTTACTCCGGACGTGAAATTTGGCTTGATTTACGTGATCGGTTTCAGCAATCTAATGGACCACGCATATTTCAGCTCTGGTAAGCCTTGGTTTCTACTCATCAGAATTCTTCCTCTGTTAGTATCTACTTCACCAAACTCAAAGCCATTTGGGAGGAACTTTCTAATTACAGACCAATTTGTACCTATAACACTTGCACCTGTAATGTCGTTCGAGATCTCTGCATCTATTATCACTCCGAGTATGTCATGGCCTTTCTCATGGGGTTAAATAAATCTTATGCTTAGATTAGGAGTCAAGGACTCATGATGGATCCTAAGCCCCCCATTAGCAAGGTCTTTGCATTGGTTACACAGGAAGAGCGACAACGTGGTTTAGGTGTGGTCTCTTCTTCTTCTTCTTCGCCTGCTCCCATAGCGTTTACAGTCCGTAATACACCTTCCACTTCTCGTAACAATGTGAATTCCTCTGGTGCACCTCGATCATCTCTTCGTTTCACTGGTCGCGGCACTGGCCTAGGCAGCGGTCGCAGGAAACTAGAGTGTGCACAATGTTACATGGACAATCACACGATTGATCATTGTTACAAACTTCATGGATATCCTTTGGGATATTTTTCTAACAATCGTGGTCGTTCTCCATCTATACATCAACCTTCTCAAGCCCCACAAGTTAATCAAGTTGTTGTTACTACTCTACCCTCTTCCTCTGAGACTGTGAATGCAACATCGGTTATTTCTAATTCTAATGCTTTTCTTCATTCTTTAACTGATCAATAGTACCAATCTCTGTTGTCTCTTTTAGCTTCACAGATCCAGCCTGTCACTTCCTTGAATGATACGCATACTTCTGATTAACATCAGCCAGTCACAAGTATCTCACTGAATGCTTTATCTTCTATTAAATTTGGTCTCACTAAATGGATTTTGGATTCAGGGGCTAGCCGTCATATTACTTGTGATAAGTCTGTGTTTGAGCATGTTGAATCGGTTCCTAATGCACAAGTAATCTTTCCTGATGGTTCTGTGTTTCAAGCTGTGTGTAAAGGAACTGTCACTATCTACCCTAGTCTCATCTTACATGATGTATTCTTTGTTCCCTAATTCCGATTTAATCTCATCTCCATCAGTCATTTATTGCAACATTCTTCTATTTCCATCACCTTCAAATCTGCTCAATGTTTGATTAAGGATTCAACATTGAAGGAGGTGATTGGCAGGGTTGATCTTCAAGGGGGTTTATATGTGTTGGACACTTCATTTACTTCTTGTAATAGTTATCATTCAGTCAATAAAATCTCAGTTACGACATGGCATGATCGATTGGGTCATGTTCCATTTCCAGTACTTGACAGTTTAAAACATGTTTTGGGATATAACATTGATGGCTTGAGTTCCTCTCCTTGTACTGTATGTCCTTTAGCTAAACAGGAACAATTATCATTTCCTCATGGTCATCATAAATCTTCTCATGGTTTTGATATTATTCAGGCTGATATTTGGGGGTCATTCAATCACTCTTCAGCTAATCCATTTAGATATTTCTTAACACTAGTAGATGACCATACTAGATTCCCTTGGGTATTCTTGCTCAAAGCCAAGTCTGATGTCCTGTCTATTATCCCTCAGTTTTTCTCTATGATTAAAACATAATTCAATGCCTCTATCAAATGTTTTAGATTAGATAATGCTCCTCAACTTGCTTTTACTGAATTTTTCAAAGAACATGGTGTTCTTCATCAGTTCTCTTGTGTGGAAAGACCACATCAGAACTCTGTGGTTGAAAGGAAACACTAGAATCTCTTAAATGTTGCCAGAGCACTGTATTTTCAATCTAAGATTCCAATACACTACTGGAATGAATGTGTTTTGACAGTTGGGTATCTCATCAATAGGACTCCTTCAGTGCATCTTGAATCTAAATCTCCTTTCCAGTTGTTATATGGCTTTGAGTTTGATTATACTACATTAAGAGTGTTTGGTTGCCTTACTTATGCTTCCACATTACAATCTGAGAGACACAAATTTTCTCCAAGAGCTAAAAGCTGTATATTTTTGGGTTATCCCACTGGAATGAAAGGGTACAAATTGTTGGACATGGAATCCAATGAAGTGTTTGTTTCAAGGGATGTTATATTCCATGAGAATGTTTTTCCCTTTCATCAGACTCCATCTACCAGTCACTCTCTTGATGTTTTCTCTGAAGTGAGTCTGCCAATTCCTGCCATTCCCATCTCAAATGATGACTTGATAGCTTCATCATCACCTTCAATGCCATCAACATCCTCTACCCAACCCATAGCTTCCAGAAGATCTTCAAGATCAATCAGACAACCCTCATACCTGCAAGATTATCATTGCAGTTTACTCCACAATGAGAATCCACCACAGACTTCCAATTCTTATCCAATCTCTTCTTATTTTTCTTATGACAATCTCTCTTCTCAACACAAGCAGTTCTGCTTAAATATCTCTTCTCATTTAGAACCTCAGAGTTATCAAGAAGCTTCAGATGTTCCTGAATGGAGACAAGTAATACAAGAGGAGCTGCAAGCTATGGATAAAAATAATACATGGACTGTGGTACCCCTTCCAGCTGGACATCATTCAATAAGATGTAGATGGGTATATAGAACTAAGTTCAAATCAGATGGTACTTTGGAAAGGCATAAAGCCAGATTAGTGGCTAAGGGGTTTAATTAGCTTGAAGGGATTCACTTCATGGATACATATTCACCTGTTGCTAAGCTGGCTATTGTGAAGACTCTATTGGCTTTAGCAAGTGCACATGGTTGGGAATTGGCTCAGTTAGATATCAATAATACTTTTCTCAATGGTGATCTTTTTGAAGAAGTGTACATGGAACTGCCACAAGGTTATACATTACCTGAATCCAGCTTTAAGCTCTCTGGAAAGCTAGTATGTAGATTAAACAAATCCATTTATGACCTTAGACAAGCTTCAAGGCAGTGGTATGCCAAATTCTCAACTTCTTTAATTCAGTATGGCTTCACACAATGCAAAGCTGATTATTCACTCTTTAGAAAAGGTGTTGGTTAAGATTTTATTGCACTTCTGGTATATGTTGATGATATCATCATCACAGGCCCCAATCCTACTTCTACAGCTGATCTTAAGAAATTTCTTGGCACACAATTTAAACTGAAAGATCTTGGTCCTCTCAAATTCTTTCTTGGCCTGGAGATCGCCAAATCACAGAGTGGCATTGTCTTATGTCAATGAAAATACACCTTGGAATTGTTGGAAGAGGCTAGTTATCTTGGTGCTAAACCTTTAAACACACCAATGGATCCTAATGCAAAGATGAATTCTTTTGATGGTTCTGTATTAGATGATGTTACAGGTTATAAGAAGCTTATTGGGAAGCTGTTATACTTGACTTTATCCAGACCTGATATTTGTTTCATAGTAGATAAGCTAAGTCAATTTGTCTCTCAACCACGTACTATCCATCTTGATGTTGTGCATCATTTGCTGCGATATTTGAAGGGCACCTCTGGACAAGGTGTTTTCTTTCCTTCTAACAATGATCTTAAGTTCACTATTTTTGTTGATGCGGATTGGACATCATGTCAAGACACTCGATGATCTACATCTGGCTTTTGTATATTCATTGGGAATGCTTTGATAGCTTGGAAATCCAAGAAACAAACCATTGTTTCCAGGTCTTCAGCAGAAGCGGAATTCCGTGCTCTTGCAGTTGTTACAAGTGAGTTAGTTTAGATCTCTGAGTTGCTCAAGGATTTGCAAGTGTCTTTTCAAGGTCCAGTTGTGATGTATTGTGATAATCTGGCTGCTATACATTTGGCAGTGAATCCTCTGTTCTATGAACGCACTAAACACATTGAAGTGGACTGGCACTTTGTAAGAGATAAATTCTCAGTTGGTTTTCTCAAGCTATTACCTGTTCGTTCTGCACATCAATTGGCCGACGTGTTCACCAAAGCTTTACCCGCACCACAGCTTCACTTATTACTGAACAAGATGGATGTGAAGAATATCTTTCATGCACCTTGATGGGAGGCTTTTGTAATTGATGGAAACTTCCAGATTCTGGAATTAGTGTTTAGCTCACTCTTTCGTTGACTCTTTTAGCTGAGTTAGTTAGTTTGTTGACAGCTGTAAAGGACACGTGTCCATCATTTATTGCTTCCCTTCTTTGTATATATTTGTTGCTTTGTACTCAGACTTTCAGTAATGGAAAATCAGAAAATTCTTCAATTGCTTTTCTTCTTAGACAATCCAATCCCACAATTTCATCCCATATCAACAACAAAGCAAGTACAGAGCATATATTCAACATCTCCAAGGATAACAACATATATTAGCATGATTTAATCCCAAAACTAACTAACCCGTTTCATGCATATAAACTTAGTAATAAATTATTACATTTAATCCAACAATAAATCCCAAGTTTTCAAGCATTAATGGAACAAGTAGGCATATGATTAACATTTATTGTTCAAGAGTCGAGCATAGGAAGTAAGCATCAAAAGTCTTAACTGAACTACAAAAATACATACATAGATACACATATACATATATTAAACTAACTCACCTAATGAAGGAGACAGGGAGAAGAGGAGAGAAGAGATTGTCTGCATTGGGCGAGCTCCGGTAGTGAGAAGGAGCTCTGCTCCTCTTCTTCTTTTGTATTGAGGAACCCGATAGAGAGAGAGAGAGGAGTGACTGTTGGTTTGAACTCCGGTGGAGAAAGAGGATGGCGAAGGAAGAATCTCAGTGGTGATGATGGTTGGTCGGTGGTTGTGGAGTTTGAAGGTGATGGTGCTTGTCTTGCTTCCTTGCCTTAAACCGATTTGGGGGAAAAAGAGAGAGTGTGTGGAAGTGTTGAGAGAAGAATATAGAAAAAGAAAAAGAAGTGCTGGACGTTTTTAATTAGGAGGAAAAAAGAGATTTTTCTTCATCTGGCTTATCTAATTTCGGGTGTAATTGAACTGCTTTAATTTCAATTATAAAATGGGACAAGGTCAAAAATAGTTGAATTTGATAGTCAAAAGACTCATAAAAATATGAGGGACAGAATGGCGGGGCTCGGGAATGCAAATGAGTGCTCATTTCAATGTTTTGCACATAAGTTCTCAAGATTTTTAAGTTATGCAATTTAGTCCCCAAACATTTAAATTGAGATAAATAGGCCCACTCACGCAAATTTCAATTAAGTACACATAGTTTTCAAAAGTAACACTTAAGGATAAAAAGTCATATGAAGCAGGCAAGGCACGAAATTAATAAAATAAAACGCGTACGTCTCGAAAGCACACACGTAACAATGTCGTACTTGTTTCTTCGAAAAAAGTGGGGCGTTACATTAGTAAAAAGTATTGACAAAAAATTAGCCCAAACTCACAATGGCTAGTTCGGAAAAGTACTGGCAGGTAGAAGTACCTCCAACTGCAATAAGATCGAAAGCAGTGTTGAAAGTTAATTTGTATTTTTTAGAATTTACGTTGAATGTGAAGAGTTAGTCAAGAGTCATTAATAGTTCAAGTTTTATGTATCTTGTTAGTTTGAAAGTCGGTCTTTTGAGGAGTCTAAGAGTCTATGATCAGTATTATAAATTTGATCTAAGTTTATCTTGTATTAAGCAGAAAAATATTTCTCTCAATATTATATTAAAAATAGAGCAGTAGCTCTTATCTATTCTTTTCTGCTTCCACCGTTCATACAAATTTGGTATCAAGAGCCATTTTAAAAATTCTATAAGCTTCAAAACATGGTAGCAAATTCAGTTTTTACCATGTTCAAATATTCTCCAAGTGAAGTATCAATATTTGAAGGAGAGCATTAGGATTATTGGAGCAGTGAGATGAGAGACTTCTTCATCTCTTATGAGTTATGATCTTTGGGATATTATTGAATCTTCTTATCCGGAGCCACTTGAAACTGGAAACTCTCAAGGATGGACTGCTTAAGACCAATAGAAATACAAAGAAAATCAAAAGATGGACTCTACACTCTTCCTTACATAAAGCAAGGCATGAGCAATTCCATCTATCCTCGAAGTTGCAATAAGAAAAAGGCAAAAGATGTATGGGAAGTCTTGTAGAAAGAGTTTCGTGAAAACGATAAAAGTGTTTTCATCAAGTTATAATCATTATGGAGGGACTTTGACAATTTAACAATGGAAGAAAGTGAAAACATAGCAGATTTTTGGACAAAAGCTGCTTCCATTGTGAATCATATTGAAAGTTTGGGAGACACCATCCAAGAAAGGAAAGTGATTGAGAAAATTATGAGATGGTTACCCCCAAAGTTCGATCACTGTGTTACAGCTATAGAGGAGTTCAAAGATCTGTCTAAAATGTCAATGCATGAGTTGATGAGTTTTTTACAAGCTCACGAACAAAGAATTAATAGATCTTGGAATCAATCTGTTAAGCAAACTTTTCAATCGAAAGTTAACATTTCGGAGAAATCTTATTTTAGCTCTCAACAAAGAAGAGGTTCCTTTCGTATGAATCAATATGATCGAGACGAATATCGAAAAGAAAAAAAAAATGCGTGTGACAAAGGCAAAGAAGAAAACAATCAACAAAAATCTATGATAGTCTTTTCTGCATTATTCGTAAAAAGACCAATTTATGACTCAAAGGATTGCAATTTCATCTGCAAAAGATGTAAATTAAAATTTCCAATCACTCACAACGAAATTGCTGATTCTAAACGAGAGAAACAACAACTGTGAATTTCACCAAAGAAAATGATGGAATTTCAGATTTTGTGGAGCCATTGACAACTGAAGGTATGAATTTTTCAAATCAATCTTAAGAAAGTTAGACCTCAAGAGTAGCCTTAGCTCCTGAAATAACATCAGCTTCACAACCAAATATCGGTGGTGATTCAAGTCCAAAAAGTTCGGTAAGAAAAATGCGATCTTTGCCAGATATTTATAATTCCTATGATATTGTATTATTTTCTTGTGAGCCGCCTCAAAATTTTCAAAAAACTGAAAAGGAGCAGATTTGGGTTAAAGCAATGAAAGAAGAAATCAGTATCATTGAAAAGAACAAAACATGGGAGCTTGTAGATTTGCCGATAGACAAGGAAGTTATTGGCTTAAAGTGGTATTTACAAGACCAAATACAATGAAGATGGTTCGGTGCAAAAGCATAAAGCACGATTAGTGGCGAAGGGATATTCACAATAGCCCGGAGTTCATTTTAATGAAACTTTTGCACTGGCTGCTCGAATAGAAATAATAAGGGCTGTTCTTGTTAGAGTAGTGCCCTAGAAGAGCCAAATAGTTTAGGCCTCTTTTTGTAAACTACTCTTATTAGCAGCAATTTGTGACATTAATGAAATAATAAATGTAACGTTTCATAGTCGTTTAATTCTATGTGGCCAATTCATCATGTCTCATTCAAGTTTATTAATTGCATATTATAACTGTTTGTGTACGGATGAAACCCCAAGGTCATACTGAGCTACGGGACTTGACCTCGCATAGGGATGGAGGTTATGAAACAAGTCTCTATGGCGTGACCTAAACCAACTCCAAGTCGAAGAGTCTAATAAGCACGGGGATGTTGACTTGACTCGTTTGAGACTTGCTCATAGGACGTGCCTTTTAGAAAGGTTACTTTGTTTCATAAGTATTGAATGTAGGGACATTCACATGCGTATGAGGGTGCTTGTTAGGGAACAAGTACACTGAGGATCCCAACAGGAACACCTCAATGGGGTAAGGCTTTTATGCCTTAATGTTGAGGCTGGTTCCCTGGTTATGGTAGTATCTAAATGGTCATTAGACTTGAGGCTCCATTGATGCTCTGTGCATGACAAGGGCAATGTTTGATATGCGCCTAGAGATTCATGGGTTCCATGAATCTCGTTATGGTTGTATGTTGGTATTGTTCGAATCATGTATGGGGGCATATGAGATGCCAACATAGAATCTATCGCTCGTCTAGAAGAACAAGTGAATCACCCATGAATTCTATTGTAGTACATTCCACTTAAATCCTTGCGCAAGGTAGTGAGATCTAAATTAGGAAATGAGTTTCCTAGAGTGTTAGATCAAATGGAATTGCTATTAGAATTAATTCATAGCATTAGGACTAATAGGGTTCTATTATTCACATGCACTAGGTCCTAGTCGGGGATTGGACGATAGAAGGATCTTATCTCACGGTATCCATGAGACTGAAAGGTTCACAACGTAAACTTCACCTGTTGGATGGGTGGTCATGAGCTTGTCACTAGACATCGATCATGATCTGTAGGTACTGATTAATTAAAAGGAGTTTTAATTAAACAGTGATTAATTGAAAGGGTTTAATTGAATCAATAAGATAAATTGTTATCTAAAATACCACGTTAAGAATGTGAGCCTACTACTATTCATTGGTGAACCTAAGGGGTCACACAATGACTCGAATTGAACAACGTGATTATCTAAAGATCAATAGAGATTGATAGATAAATTAAAAGAGTTTAATTTATTATATGAGAGAGAGTAATTGATTAATAATTGCATTAATTAATTTATGCTTAAGCTATTGAGAATAGATGTTAAAGAGTTAACATTAATTTAAATAAGAGTATTTAAATAATTGGACTTGAAATTTAATTAAGAGTAATTAATTTTTAAGTCCACCAATTTAATTAGATGTTGGACTTTTGATTTAATTATTGTAATTAAATTAAGTCCACTAATTAAATAAATATTGGGCCTTTTAATTTAATTAGTAGTAATTTAATTAAAGCCCATTATATCAACTAGCCCATAGGGTTTTTGACCTAGGGTTGAGCATATAAGCAGATTTGTGAAAAGAAAGAAAACATCGTTGTTTTTCTTCTTTTTCTGCTTTCTCTCCAAGTCTCTCTTCTCTCTCTTTTCTCAATACAGTATTGAGAATACTATTAGATAATCAATATCTAATTAGTGTTCTAGTGTGCTAATTGAATAGTTATTCAATTACGGGTCGTGGACTACCTTGGAGGAATTCCGCGTGGGATTCTTGGAAGAAGATCGGATAGAAGAGAACCGGGTAGGTTTTGGAAAACCTTCTTGTCATCGCCATCAACTGGAAGCGAAAGAGGTATTTGATTCTTCTTCCGTTCAAATCGTAAATCTGAATCGAAGGCTGATCTTAATTGGAATTCCGATAAAACTTGTTTTATAATCCCTAAAAATTTTAATTTCCGCTGCGTTAGGGTTGACGAATTCCAACAGTGGTATCAGATCCATACTTTGATTGATTTGCGATTTTTAATTCATTGTATTAATTTGATTAATATGTTGATGCGTATTATGCTTGTTTTAATTTGATATTCTTTTGGGCAAAGTTTTAAAATTTGAAGAAAAGTTCTTGTTTTAAAACTTATATGAAAATTATGAGATTTTGTGAAAATCGAAAAAAAAACTGTTTTTCATGATTTTATAAAATTATAATTTTTATCTATATTTTATTTTGAAAGTGTTTTAAAATAAAATTATAATTTGGGGCTACTGCACTAGGATACGTGCATTGTATGTACGTGTCTGTGTGGCTGCTGCACTTAGCTTCAGTTGATGCTGATTAGGGCTGCTACTTGGTGGAGCCCAATTTTAGTTGGGCCACCTACCAGCGGGCCTGGGAGTCAGAGATAAACTGGGCCTCAGGTCCTGTGAGTTGTTTCGACAGCATGGCCCTGAGCCCGCCTAATCTGGACACAAGTAGCATCTGGCTGGGCCTCAGCTAGACCCACGAGAGTTGGGCCCTGCCTGACAGCCCGCCTTGGGCCTCATAGCCCAAGCTCCTCTTGAATTTTGCAAAATAGAGAGTATGGGATTTGAACCCATGACCTCCACTGTGAGAAAGGAGCAACCAAGCCACTCAACCCAAGTCATTTGTTGGTTTATCTTTAGTAAAATTTAATTTTACTTTATTGGCCACAGTTTTAAAATTGTTTTAAAACTAATATTTTTGTAATTAGTTTTGTAAAATTGTTTTACTTGAAAATTAGTTATTTTTGCCCAAATACGAATTATTAAAATAGAAGCATGATTTTATTAGATAGAGATCTAATGGAAATTAAATTGGATTAGAGAATTCAAATTTAATTAAAATTGAAGGATTAATTTAATTAGTGAATTAAAAGATAATCCTTGGTCAATAAATAATTTTAGAAATTATTTAAAGACTTTAAATCACATAATGGCTATTTACTTGGTAAATTTATTTTATGTTATACATTGGATGTATAGTTGGATCAATCATGGGCTTTATTTGCGCTATGTATGGTTTTATTTTATTTATGCATTTTGATATTGGTTTTAAAAGAGAGCCTGCGAGCCTCTTATTCAATTGTTGTAAGCATTGTTTTTATTTTCTCCCCCTTAAAATGTAATCCCCCTTTATTTTGTAAAGAGAGTAGTTTTAGGGTGAGATCTCTAATTAGATTAGGAGATGGAGAAACAAGACGGAGCAAGCAACGGAATAAGAAATCCATCAAGGCCCCAAAAGTGTTTGGGTGCATTTATTTTGATGTAATAGAATAGGGTTCTATTTGAGTGCTCTGTGTGTGTTTAATTCTGCTTGATGCATAAATAGAACCATGGTCCATAAAATGGCTATTATGGACCATGCATAGGAGGCCCATGATTATCCATATTATAGAAGCATGCTAGGTTTTATTATCTTGTTATGAATGTTATCTTTATATGTATAAATGTGTTCATGCATTAAATAAGATAAAATAAGATAATAATTACAATTGATGAGTCTTGGTGGAATTTTTGAAATTCTTATACCCCGAACCGTCTTAGATAGTCTCAGACAATATAAATATTAAATCCAAATGGAAATTGAAGGATAAAATTCGATTTTATAAATTTCCAAGCATTCCGTCAATAGAATTATTTGTTTTAGAATTAATCAAATCATTAAGTATTGGCCACGAGGCGTGGGATACGAAATGACGAGATTAATTGAACTAAAATAATTCTTTGCATAAAAGATGCAATTTTTCAAAGTCAAAATTATGGTATTGGCCACGAGGCGTGGGATATTCATAATGGCGATGGAGAAATCTTAGGGATTGACGGGTCGGATTTAAATACTAATTAGTATAGATGTCGCACGAGTCGTGGGTCTATATGAAAGGTAATGCAAAATAATATTAAGAGTTGTATAGAGATACAATTGATGATAAGATCGTCTACCTTGAGGCTTAAAGTCGGATGTCTCACGAGTCGTGGGTTCGGTGATAAGTGCTTGGGGGTCTTAATACCCACTATTTGAAAAACATGATTTTTCTAAAATTATTAGGGGGTCAAAGGAGTTTGATTAAAATAGTGGGAGACTACATTTGACAAAAGTCCATATCATTTGTAATTGTTATTGTTTCATACCAGTCACTCATACTACGTTTTTTGCTTACATGTAGATTTTCTGCTAAAATCGTGATGTCTAAAAATCCACTTAGTGCTATCCTTGAGGCCAATAAATTGACTGGCTCAAATTATACTGATTGGCTTCGCAATCTCAAGATTGTCTTGGATTCTGAAAAGAGGACCTATGTATTGACACAGTCTCCTCCCGATGTCATACCTGATGACATGGCAGCCGATGAGAGGGAAACAACTCTCCTGTGGCAATAAGATGATCTACAGGCTAGATGTCTAATGCTTGCCACTATGTCTCCCGAGTTGCAGAGGCAGCATGCTGAGATGCGTCACTCGGCTGAGATCCATCTTCACTTGGAACAGATTTACAAGCCGATCAACAGGATTGATCGATTCGTAGCATCTAATGAGTTATTCTCACTTAAGATGGCTGAGGGATCAAGTGTTCATGAACACTGTATTAAGGTTTTAGGCCTTATTGAAAATCTTGCAAGTCTTGAGGTGATCATGGATAATGAGCTTTATGTAGATTTGATCTTAACCTCTCTGCCACCTTCGTTCAAACAGTTCATAATAAACTTCAATATGAATGGAGCTAAAGTCTTAGTTGAGGAACTGATGAACATGCTCGTAACTGCCGAGCGAACTATGAAGAAGGATAAGCCTGTTTTCTTAGTAGATTCATCTTCATCCCAAACTAAGGCTGCAAAGCCGAAGAAGGGTAAAGGAAAGGGTTTCCAAAAGAAGAAAAAGACTCTTAAGCCCATCGGTGGGGTTAAGAAAACGAACACTAAGAAGAAGGCCAATCAAGCTGAGGATCAGTGCTTCCATTGCAAGAAATAAGGGCATTGGAAAAGAAACTGTAAGGAGTACTTAGCTACCCTTACAAAAGGTATAAATCTCATCGAAATTAACCTTTCATTCAATTTTAATAACTAGGTATTAGACTCTGGATGCGCTTCTCACATCTGTAATACGTTACAAGGAATGAGCAACGTCCGTGAGGTTGATGAAAGAAAACATGTTCTTCGCGTGGGCAATGGAGCAAGAGTTGTAGCAAAGGCCATAGGACATGTTAGGTTAATGTTAGGAGATGGTTTTATTTTAGTATTGAACAATGTTTTATTTGTTCCTGAGTTAGTTAAAAACATTATTTCCATTCCTGTACTAGGCTTGGAAGGTTTTTCCTTCTCTATTACTAATACTATGTTTTACATTTTGAAGAATGGTTCTTCACATGCATTAGGGTCTTTACAAAATGGTTTATATTTAACTAATACTAATTTAAATCTCCTAAATATCGAACGAGAAAACAAACGAAAATCAAATGACCAAACTTCAGCAAAGATTTGGCATGCTAGACTTGGACATATCTCCAAGAATAGGCTTCTACAAATGGGTAACTTAGGATCATTCAGTACGAATGATCTAAACGAGTTAACCACTTGTGAATCCTGTTTAAAGGGAAAGATGACCAAGTCCCCTTTTAAAGGGCATGTAGAGCGAAGCCAAAATCTTTTGGATTTGATCCATACAGACGTTTGCGGACCACTAAATGTTAGTACCCGAAACGGCTGTAATTACTTCATCACATTTACTGATGATTTCAGTAGATATGGGTATGTGTACCTGATGAAGCATAAGTCTGAGGCCTTTGAAAAGTTCATAGAGTATAAAACAGAGGTTGAGAACCAGACAGATCGCAAAATTAAGGTCTTCGATCAGATCGAGGTGGCGAGTATTTAAGTGATCTCTTTCTTGGTTATTTGAAAGATAATGGGATTATCTCACAATGGACTCCGCCCGGGACTCCTCAGTTAAACGGGGTGTCCGAGCGACGAAATCGGACCTTATTGGATATGGTCCGATCCATGATGAGTTTCACGGATCTTCCAATATCGTTTTGGGGTTATGCCCTTGAAACGGCTGCGAAGATAATTAATTTAGTTCCTTCCAAATCTGCTCCCGAAATACCATATAAGATGTGGTTTTCGAAACCCCCTACTTATTCATACCTTAGAGTTTGGGGATGTCCTGCATACGCCAAGAGACTAGTGGGAGACAAATTGGATTCTAGATCCAGTTTGTGTAAATTTGTAGGATACCCTAGAGAGTCTGTGGGTTACTATTTTTATGATCCCTTAGAACAAAAGGTGTTTGTTTCGAGGAATGCCACTTTTCTAGAAAAAGAGTTTCTAGTTGAAAAGTCAGGCAAGATTGCAGAACTTACTGAAGTTCAACAAGAACCTACAAATGATCAAGCAATGGAACCTTCCTCTTTCCCACAATAAGAAGTAAACACAAGCCCTCGCAGATCTGTGAGAACAATTAGACCGCCAGACCGACTCAATTTGCTAACTAAAACCGGTCAATCGGATAGTGATCCAAGATCATATGATGATGCAATATCGGATAGAGATTCGATGAAATGGCAGCAAGCCATGAATTCCGAAATGGACTCTATGTACTCCAACAAGGTGTGGACCTTGGTAGATCTTCCTGAAGGCGAGAAAGCTATAGGATGTAAATGGATCTACAAGCGAAAGCTTGGAGCTGATGGAGAAGTGGCAACCTACAAGGCTAGGTTGGTTGCTAAGGGATACACTCAAAGGCCAGGTGTTGACTTTGAGGAAACGTATTCCCCTGTAGCAATGCCTAAATCCATTCGTATACTTCTAGCCATAGCTGCGTACTATGATTACGAAATATGGCAAATGGATGTGAAAACGGCTTTTTCTAAATGGAGATTTAGATAAAGACATTTATATGGAACAACCGGAAGGTTTCATATCCAGTGGGAGCGAACAGAAAGTCTGCAAACTCCAGAGATCCATATATGGACTCAAACAGGCGTCTAGAAGTTGGAACATCCGTTTTGATGAGACAGTTAAATCGTTTGGCTTTATCAAGAACGAGTATGAACCATGTGTTTACAAGAAAATTAGTGGGCAAGTCGTATAATTTTTGGTATTGTATGTAGACGATATCTTACTCATTGGGAATGAGAAAGATGTGTTGCAAACAACAAAGACTTGGTTGTCTACTCAGTTTTCCATGAAAGACTTGGGAGAAGCTTCCTTTATTCTCGGTATAAAAATCTATATAGATAGATCACAGAGATTAATAGGTATGCCCCAAGTTCAGTACATAGACAAAGTACTGAAACGGTTCAGTATGGAGGAATCTAAGAGAGGATTCCTGCCAATGAGACATGGGTTGATCCTCTCTAAATCAATGTGTCCTAACACTGAAGAAGAGAAGGATAGGATGTCTCGTATACCCTATGCATCTGCAATAGGAAGCATAATGTATGCTATGTTATGTACTAGACTTGATGTCGCGTACGCTTTGAGCGTTACAAGTCGATTTCAGTCAAACTTTGGTGAGAGTCACTGGTCTGCCGTGAAATCCATCCTTAAGTACTTGAAAAGGACTAATGATTTATTTCTTGTATAAGGCGGAAAGGGAGAACTGAAATTAGAAGGATACACCGACTCAAGCTTCCAGTCGGATGTAGACGACTTTAAATCCACTTCCGGATTCATATTTCGGTTAAATGGTGGTGCAGTAAGTTGGAAAAGTTCCAAACAGGAAACTACTGCCGACTCCACTTGTGAAGCGGAGTATATAGCTGCATCAGAGGCAGCGAAAGAAGGTGTGTGGAGGAAAAACTTAATCTAAGAGTTGGATGTAGTGCCTAGCATTGCTGACCCGGTCGTTGTCTTCTGTGACAATAACGGAGCGATTGCACAATCAAAAGAACCAAGAGCTCATCAACGGTCAAAGCACATCCTAAGAAGATTTCATCTAATTAGAGAAATCGTAGAAAGAGGCGACGTTATCGTGGAACGTGTACCCTCGGCAGAAAACGTAGCAGACCCTCTTACTAAACCTCTTAGCCAAAAGGTCTTTGAAGGACATCTCCAGGAGATGGGTCTTAAGGCTATGGGCAATTGGCTCTGAGGGCAAGTGGGAGATTGTTAGAGTAGTGCCCTAGAAGAGCCAAATAGTTTAGGCCTCTTTTTGTAAACTACTCTTATTAGCAGCAATTTGTGACATTAATGAAATAATAAATGTAACGTTTCATAGTCGTTTAATTCTATGTGGCCAATTCATCATGTCTCATTCAAGTTTATTAATTGCATATTATAACTGTTTGTGTACGGATGAAACCCCAAGGTCATACTGAGCTACGGGACTTGACCTCGCATAGGGATGGAGGTTATGAAACAAGTCTCTATGGCGTGACCTAAACCAACTCCAAGTCGAAGAGTCTAATAAGCACGGGGATGTTGACTTGACTCGTTTGAGACTTGCTCATACGACGTGCCTTTTAGAAAGGTTACTTTGTTTCATAAGTATTGAATGTAGGGACATTCACATGCGTATGAGGGTGCTTGTTAGGGAACAAGTACACTGAGGATCCCAACAGGAACACCTCAATGGGGTAAGGCTTTTATGCCTTAATGATGAGGCTGGTTCCCTGGTTATGGTAGTGTCTAAATGGTCCTTAGACTTGAGGCTCCATTGATGCTCTGTGCATGACAAGGGCAATGTTTGATATGCGCCTAGAGATTCATGGGTTCCATGAATCTCGTTATGGTTGTATGTTGGTATTGTTCGAATCATGTATGGGGGCATATGAGATGCCAACATAGAATCTATCGCTCGTCTAGAAGAACAAGTGAATCACCCATGAATTCTATTGTAGTACATTCCACTTAAATCCTTGCGCAAGGTAGTGAGATCTAAATTAGGAAATGAGTTTCCTAGAGTGTTAGATCAAATGGAATTGCTATTAGAATTAATTCATAGCATTAGGACTAATAGGGTTCTATTATTCACATGCCCTAGGTCCTAGTCGGGGATTGGACGATAGAAGGATCTTATCTCACGGTATCCATGAGACTGAAAGGTTCACAATGTAAACTTCACCTGTTGGATGGGTGGTCATGAGCTTGTCACTAGACATCGATCATGATCTGTAGGTACTGATTAATTAAAAGGAGTTTTAATTAAACAGTGATTAATTGAAAGGGTTTAATTGAATCAATAAGATAAATTGTTATCTAAAATACCACGTTAAGAATGTGGGCCTACTACTATTCATTGGTGAACCTAAGGGGTCACACAATGACTCGAATTGAACAACGTGATTATCTAAAGATCAATAGAGATTGATAGATAAATTAAAAGAGTTTAATTTATTATATGAGAGAGAGTAATTGATTAATAATTGCATTAATTAATTTATGCTTAAGCTATTGAGAATAGATGTTAAAGAGTTAACATTAATTTAAATAAGAGTATTTAAATAATTGGACTTGAAATTTAATTAAGAGTAATTAATTTTTAAGTCCACCAATTTAATTAGATGTTGGACTTTTGATTTATTTATTGTAATTAAATTAAGTCCACTAATTAAATAAATATTGGGCCTTTTAATTTAATTAGTAGTAATTTAATTAAAGCCCATTATATCAACTAGCCCATAGGGTTTTTGACCTAGGGTTGAGCATATAAGCAGATTTGTGAGAAGAAAGAAAACATCGTTGTTTTTCTTCTTTTTCTGCTTTCTCTCCAAGTCTCTCTTCTCTCTCTTTTCTCAATACAGTATTGAGACTACTATTAGATAATCAATATCTAATTAGTGTTCTAGTGTGCTAATTGAATAGTTGTTCAATTACGGGTCGTGGACTACCTTGGAGGAATTCCGCGTGGGATTCTTGGAAGAAGATCGGATAGAAGAGAACCGGGTAGGTTTTGGAAAACCTTCTTGTCATCGCCATCAACTGGAAGCGAAAGAGATATTTGATTCTTCTTCCGTTCAAATCGTAAATCTGAATCGAAGGCTGATCTTAATTGGAATTCCGATAAAACTTGTTTTATAATCCCTAAAAATTTTAATTTCCGCTGCGTTAGGGTTGACGAATTCCAACAGTTCTTGCAATTGCAACTTACTTTGAGTTGAAAGTTTTTCAGTTAGATGTAAAATCAACATTTTTGAATGGAGAATTGGAGGAGGAAGTTTATGTTGAGCAGCCTCAAGGTTTTGCGGTGAAAGAAAAAGAAGTAAAAGTTTACAGACTTTGAAAGACCTTGTACGGATTAAAGCAAGCTCCTCGTGCGTGGAATAGTAAAATAGACGGATATTTTTGCCACTGTTGTTTCAAAAAAAGTCCAAATGAATCATCTTTATATGTCAAGAAACGAGGTTCTGATTTTCTTCTTGTTTGTCTCTATGTTGATGACCTCATTTATTTAGAGATTTCAAAAAGAAAATGATGGTGGACTTTGAGATGACAGATTTGAGGATAATGAAATACTTTTTAGGAATTCAAGTTAAGCAAAGTAGAGGTTAGATTTTTCTTTCACAAGAAAAATATATTGAAGATTTTCTTAAAAGATTTCATGTGGCCGGTCGCAAACCAATTGCAACATCTATGAACTTGAATGAAAAGTTGCAACAATTTGGAGATTCTGACAAGACAAATGCAACACGATTCAGAAGTTTGGTGGGATATCTTATCTATCTTACTCATTTAAGGCCGGATATTACGTACTTGGTAAGTGTTTTATCTAGGTTCATGAGTGATCCTAGGAAAAATCATTATGCAGCAGCAAGGAGAATTCTTTGGTACCTTGAAGGAACCAAAAAGCAAGGAATTTTGTTTGAAAAAGAGAATGATTGCAAATTGATTGGCTATACCGATAGTGACTGGGTTGGTTTAATAGATGATCGTAAAAGTACATCCGGCTACATCTTCTATCTTGGTTCAAATATAATTTTGTGGAGTTCAAGAAAACAAAGAACTGTAGCTTTATCATCTTCTGAAGCAGAATATACAGCAGCTACAACAACTGCTTGTGAGACGGTATGGCTAGGAAGATTTCTTGGAGATTTGCATTTAAAGCAAGAAGAGGCTACTCCAATTTTCTGTGACAACAAGTCTGCCATCTTAATGACTTAAAAACCAGTGTTTCATGCTCGTTCTAAGCACATAGAGCTGGGTTATCATTTCATAAGAGATTTGATTAACAAAGATGAAATTAGCATCAAGTTCGTTGGCACAAATGAGCAACCCGATATTCTCACCAAAGCTGTTAGTTTCATAGATTGGAGGAATATAAGCATGAGCTGAAAGTTACAAATTAAGTAAGGGTGTTGAAAGTTAATTTGTATTTTTCTGGAATTTACGTTGAATGTGAAGAGTTAGTCAAGTGTCATTAATAGTCCAAGTTCCAGGTATTTTGTTAGTTTGAAAGTTAGTTTTTGAAGAATCTAAGAGTCTAAGATCAGTATTATAAATCTGATTTATCTTGTATTAAACAGAAAAATATTTCTCTCAATATTATATTAAAAATAGAGCCACAACTCTTATCTATTTTTTTCTGCTTTCATCGTTCCAACAAGTAGATTAACAAGCAGAAGTTGTGAGTTTACTTATTCCGGCTATGATATTGGTTAACATGTTGAAATTGACGAACACTTCACTAAGGAGAAAATCGAAGTTGGTATTGTGGACCTGTCCTATCTCACACAAAATAATAACTAGACATTCTCATGAAAGCAGTACCAGCTAGCGTTTTCAATGATGCTTAGCAAGGTAGGTGTGGGAGATCCCGCTACCCAACTTGACGGGAGTGTTGGAAAGGAAAATTAGGGACAAAAAATAAGAAAGTGATTTGATTATTTTAGGGAACTAGATCCTGAGTGATTTTAATTGACTTTTCTCTCCATATTAATATTGTACTCCCTCCTTTACAAGAAATCAATACATTACAATTATGGATTTACAATACTTTATTTGTTCTACTAAAACCAACAGTATTTGGATACAAACCTTTGGGGGATGGCTATATTCTTAATTATATCAAACTAGCAATTTTGCACATTCTATGCATGTGCAAATAAAAAATAATTATTATATAAATATATTAAAATTGAAAAGTTTTTATTAAATATATACTCTATAATTTTTAATATAATCATTAATTTATGATAAATAAATAAATAAGTAAGATAAGATAATGTCATATTAATAATTATAAAAATTTAAATTATAAGTAAAGTGATAAAAATTATAATTAAAAAAAAATACAACCCATAAGAAAGAAAAGAGAAACTAAGAAGAGAAGTGATGAAATAGAAAAGAGAAATTAACAGCACGTGGAAGAGATAAAGTTGGATAAAAGATAAATAAATAAAAAGAAAAACAAAAAGAAAAGAAAAAGAGGACACCAAGAGACCAAAGCGGTTACAACTTGGGTCTCACGATTAATATATAGTATAGATGAACTAATGTTGGATCATTTGCCGCAAAGATAGACGGTACTGATTCTTTAAAACATTATACATATGGATGTCGTATTTGGTCCTTAGCATGTAACTGTGGCGGCCACAAGATTACGAATCTGAACCCTGTAAAGTTACTGTTTATATATATATGTAATAAATGGATGTTCTAGATATATCTCATCGTCTTCAGCTGGCAAAAGGGAACTGAATTATTAAGTTGTTGGACCATTGAAACTATTCTCGGTGATAGTGTAAATGTATAGCAGCCATCGTCGATGTTGAATGCGACATGTATAAGCTTTATATATTCTGTTTGCTAATCGAGTACGACAGTCCTCTTTTTCCCATGCATTATATTTAAGGGTGAATTCTAATTGGTATTCTGACGTTAGATGTATTTGTAAGAAAAGTTTAATCGAGAATAAGAAATAATGATATTTTTATCTAAAATTGCAATTTTGATCACTGGCAGAGCGGTGCAAGCGAAGGGCGCAGTCGACCCCTTTAACTTTAGATAATCTCAAATATGAAGATGTAATATGCATATTACAAAAGTTTTCGATTTCGTGTTTCAAATTCATCATTAAAAAGTGACCATTGCATTGTTTTTTCTGTTTTAATAATTTATTGACCCCACTGTTTAATATAAAATTTCCTCTAGGTCTAGCATATTCCTTGGAAAAAATATATATTAAATTGAAAATTTATGATACGGATATTTGTATTTATATTCGTTACGATTGTATAATTATAACTCCAATTCTTTTGGATGGAAATATTGCATTATAGATATATACCTGAATGAGTTTTGAAAGTTACAAATCACCCAATATTTCTTTAATTAGGTTTTAGGTTTATTAATGATTGAACTAATCGTTTGTCTTAATTTAAAATTGTAAAATAAAAAAAATTAAAAAATTTAATTTAATGTTAGAATAAATTCAAAAATTAAATTAATTTGAGAATTTTACAAATAAATAAAATTTTATTTCTACAAAATTTGAAACTTTGTAAATTGAAGGTAAATGATGATTCGTTCAAATATAATAATCAACTAAACCCTAATCAAATAAGGCAATTTGTAATATTTTTATCTATGTTTGATGAGTTATAATTGTGGAATCTAGATGTAAAGCGCCCAAACTCTATATTACCAACAAAATAGTTAAACAAACCAAAAACTTTATTAATCGGTGAAATGAACGTGCGTTGCACGTTTATCATTTAATTTATTTAAATAAATTTAACTATTATATTTATTGAACAAATTAAGATATTAAAAACATTTATTTTGATTAAATAAATATAAGGGGTAAAAAAAAATTTGTCATCCGAACTATAACCGATTTTACACTTTATCACCCGAACTAAATTTCGTTGCAAACCAGCATCCCTACTAAAATAATGATGTATAATATTTAGTACCATTTTGTACCTATTATTAATTCAAAAATATACTTATTGATGGTTTGATACTTTTATTGTAGCACCCGGAACGCCGAGATGCCACACCCCCGCACTATAGCTCAGTCCACATACGAAATGGATAATCCGTACATGAACCAAAACTATAGCGAACGGGTGACAAGAGAAAATAAACCACTAGCTAGGCGGGACTAACCCTCAATTAATACCAACATGCATAATAAAGAAAACGGAAGCATAAGGTACACGCATTCAATAATTTAACATCACCATGTTCACCACTTCTTCCAAATTTAAAAGTGCCAAAAGATTCATAACATTATAATTATGCATCAATAATATACAAGGAACATGCTAGACTCAAAAGTAAAGACCTGACTCGACCCCGCCTAGCACTCAACCTGCAAAACTGAAAATGTGAGGGTGTCAGTCTACTGAAGACTGAGTGAGGGGTTTATAAATAAATATTAGCGCAATTACCATGCAAGTCATAGTCTCGGGTAAGGTTTTAAAAAAATGAAGCCAAATACGTTTAATAATAAAGTAGAACTCGCCCGAGATTACAACTAATCAATTTAATAATTCAACCGTTATCACTTCTATTCAATCAGTGGCCCAGCGAGTGAGGACAATTCTCCAACCTTACTCCGACAGTGAACATTACCAATATTTATTTTATCAATGGTTAAGTGAGCATGCAAGTTATTACAGTGCACAATAAGCAGCTTCAATTCCCTTCTTCCTCCGGTGATGGTGGGATTGCAAGGCCCCACCACCCAATCCTATGTATGTCGAGAACATGACTCCCACGCACGCAATTTCTTCCTCCACCAAACCTCCTGGTGGATTAAGAGGTGATCCCAAAGTTGTGAGGATAGTTCAAGAGTTACCCGTCAGCCCTTGCTTCCCCGGTTAGCTCAATACACTACCCTCGGGCCTAAAGTGAACATGCTTTACTCGCCGAAACAATCAATCAATCAATCAATCAGTCTGTTCGATCCGTGAAACCAGTTGAAAATCAATAGAGTTTGGAAAACTATAGATATATAGATACATTTTGGCTTAAAACGTCACATAGGGTTATATGGGTTCTATATATCTAGAAATTAAACCTCACCTGACGAGCGATGGAACAAGACAAGGATACAACAAAGTGTCCATACGATTAATGATCTCCGCCCTGGAGAAGAACTGGACAAGAAAGGAAATAACGTGAACTCGTGGAACAAGACTCAATACGAGACCAAGTATGACGCACGACAAAGCTCATGTAACACCTTAATACTCAAACAATTTAGCAATCAAGGGACATTTAAACATGTATGAGAACCAATTAACACTTAAGAGAGTAAATTAGTATCAAGAAATCATGTAGTCATATCCTTCAATTAATTCAAGTTGAATTCATGTAAGGCATGGAGTCACACAATCACGTTTGAGCAATTAGATACGAAGAAGTGTCAAGTAGGAGCATACTTATCAATTAATCAAGTATATATATCATATAATGTACATATGGGAGCCAAGAGAGTGAAAGGAATGCAATAAGGAAGGTTTTGGTGAAGTTTGGTAAAAACGTACATATTTTAGGAAACGTACATGCTGAGGGAAAACTGGAATATCTTTAATTATAGAAGTGAGAATTAAGTTTTGTTTATTGGGAATGAAACTAGACTCAAAGAACTTTCCAATGATATATAGCACGGTTTCTAGTTCAAAACGAGGAGAAAATGGCGTAAGCTTGAAGTTAGGCAAGTGTAGTTTTCGAAAAAGTGGCGATACCTAAAAGAATTGATTATATCTCACAATTCACAAACGATATTGAGATGATTCTAATTTGAGGTTATTCTAGACTTCAAGAGGTTTCCAATGGTTCACAAATCAGGTCATTTGGAGTTCGGATGAGGGAGAAACGCCCATTTGAAAAATAAACTGAAAGCAGAAACGGGCGTTTGGAAGCTCTCGGGTAAGACAGACACATCTCACACGGGCGTTTGGTAAAATAACTAAGGGACCAAACGCCCGTTTGGGAACAATCTGGGCGAAAAACAGGGGGAAAACAGGGGATAGGCTCGGAAATGGCTCCCAAACCCTTCCAACACCAAATCAATGCAAGAATTCAACTTAAAACCATCATATAACATGCATATAACTCATATATATCAATTAGGCATGATATAAACCATAAAACATGCATCAATCATCAAGAATTCACCATTCAAAACCCATATATTTTCATGCCATCAACTTCCCATTTTCTTCAAGAATTCATGCAAGCTATGAAGTGTAATACTCCTAAACATGCTTCTAATCATTTATAAGCAAGAAATCACATCCACATCATCAAACCCTACTCCCATATGAACTCAAGAGATCCATCATATAACTCACATATACCTTGAATGAAAGAAAGGATGGAAGAGATGAAGTGATGGTAGTTGTGATGCTTCAAAGTATGAATTTTTCCCCTTGAATCTAGCTTGAAAAATGATGAAATCCTTCCTCTTTCTCTTGGTGTTGGAAACGTGATTTTGTGTGTGTGAGTGTGTGTGATTGTTGGATGAAAATGGATAAATGAAATGTAATGTAAGAGATGAATATGATATAAGATATTTATCAAAGTCTTCCACTAATGTGCATGAGTCACCATAATTTGCATTTAAGCCCTTGGAATATTTGAGTGCATGCAATCAAGTTTCATTCCATAGCATATAATTAATTAAGTCCAAAGAATTTATGCAATTAAGTCCACCAATTTCAAGAAGTGATCAAATAAGGTCATATATGAACAATTAGTCACATTATCAATTAATTCATATAAATGCATGAGAATATATTACATATAATGTTATGAACAATTAATATAATGAAACATAACACATGAGCGAAAATCGGGGCGTTACATTTATATTATTTTGGTATAGATTTTATGTCTTCACCATTGCACTTTTAATAGGAAACACCCTTTTCAAATATTTATATTGATATATTACATTTTTTACACGTTTCGTACTATAAGAAGGATTTGTTTCAATCCTGTCAATCTCTCTTAAAACAATAATACGTATCTTGTATAATAAACAAAATATAACTAATATTATTTATTTTGCAATATTTATACGTCCAACCATATTCTTTTTTTTTTCTATTTTTCCAATTTAATTTCTTTTTTTTCCTAAACGAAAAAACCCAACGCAAGGAAAACAATCTCAAGGTAAGACTCATTTAGTTTTGTCAGCAGAGCATCCTAGAAGCAATAACCATCTTGAACCTTATGACCTATCCTCGCCAATTTATCCATTATCATGTTTCTTTCTCTCGAGATTTATTTAATCTAAGTTTCTCAAGACCCTTGGAGTAAACTTCGCCAATCAAATATTACATTTCTCATTAGCTGTTTTTCAATATCCTTCATTGTTATTCATTTCACGACCGTCTCCAAATCAATCTTCACATTAATTAATTTTCGAAAAACACCTCTTCAAAGTTAGTTTTAATCCTTTAGGTAAGCTTAATAACTTTGCTACATTATTGAAAATATACTAAGATTTATAGCATATCCTGGCACTAATCTTCAATTGTCATCTGGAATGATGCCTCTGGCCAAACATTGTTAGTGTGGTTATAAAAATTTCCATCCGAGTTTAGTTTTACCCATCACTTCTCGGATTTATTCCACGATAACTAAGTGCAGATTTTCTTTTGCCTGTGTTTTTTGTCCTCACTGATTAGTACTAAGGTATTAGATAACTCTTTTATATATGTGGCGAATAGCGATACTTCTAAGCTTCATAACATTTTGATAGCTCCATCGATTCTATGCTTTCCAAAAATTCTAGAACTTCAAGATCAACACAACCCACCCAGATTTTCTAGGAACATATTGCTCAACATTTTGCTACTAAAGCTCTCTTTGAGCCCATCTGGCACTCGCAAGCCACGAAGACTTCGTTAAGTCTGTGTATCAACAATCTTATCCCATACCCGGAGTGCGAATAGAAAACTTTTCAGCACATAGTCCACATATTCATGTCCTGTATAGCAGTGCGTACATATATCATTTTCCCCAAATTTTCTACCATACTTCAATACATTCGTGAGCAAGCTATCATATTGGCAAAGTCACAGGAAAATCTTGAATTTTTGGGGCAAGGTAATTTCCAAATTCATTTCCAGTTTTTTCTTCACATGTCTCATCCTACACAATAAGCAGAGTATAGTCATTTTATAGGAGAATTTATCTTTAGTTGACCCAATCCATACTCTCTTATCTCTGTTATCATGCAGTGGGATTAAGACACTAAGTATCTCATTCACCACCCCTAGTACAGTAATGTTTTTAGCTTATTCAGGTTTCAATTTTTATTTGTTCCAATGAGATTACATTCTATAAGATCTTTATCCTCCTCATGAATGTTATCTCTAATGATGTCCGTCAGTTTGCCTTGTGATAACCATCTATCATTCCATAAATATGTCCCTTCACCGTTCCCAATCCTCCATTTGCAAAATGGTTCCACCATCCAAGTGTTTTTAATTATCCCCTTCCATGCTCGAGAAACCCATAAGTTTAGTCTTATATTCGATCAAGAATGTCCTCCCTGTAGCACCCCAAGCGGAGGGCACCACATCCTCCGCACCAGGGCCCGACACGTGTAACGAAATGGAGAATCCGTACACGCACCAAGCACTAGCGAACGGGTGACAAACAAAAGACCCCTCCTAATCTAGGCGGTCTAAACCCCTCAAATAGAGTGCGGAAAACATAAACATACCAAAAGCAGAAGCATTTAAACAATAGTACTAGTAATAAGCCAAGGTTATACAATATTTAAAACAAATTATATACAATCTTGCCTCCACGGCCAAATCTTACAAATACATAATTCGAAATACAAAGGATCAAAGTATGAAATACAGAACATGATCTAGACAGAAAGCAGACTCGACCAAAGCTACCAAAGACTCAAAAGACAGCAAACCGCCTAGCTCGAACCAACGGATCGGAACCTGCAAACTAAAACATAAAGAGGGAGGGGTCAGTCACACTGACTGAGTGAGGGGCTACACACGCACCGATCTATACATATACAGAGCACAACATATAACATAGAGTGGAGTTCATGAACCGGGGCGTGGTTTTTACATTCTAAAACATTTCACACGTGATACTATATATAGGGAGAAAGAGAGTTAGGCCGAAGGCCAAAACAACCAAATTTTAGTAATTAAGAATCCATTGCCGTTTCACGAACTATTTCTTAACAGACTAACTTAACGGAAATAAAAAATAACACACTCACCATCCGTCGACCTAAAATGATCCATCCCAGATTCAAAACATACACACACATCCATCGACCTAAAATGAGTCATCCCGAATTCAAAACACAACACACGCCCTGACATATCGGGATCGAAATCAAAATCGGAGTCTTACCAGAATCCGAGCAAAACAAGGTCCAAGACCAAGAGCATATTTATCCGGAGGCATATCAAATCAGAATCATATCATAAGGCATGCATGCAACCATAATCATAACGTACGCATAAACATAACCTATTCATAATCATAATCTTTCATAACTCTAGCATAATCATATATAACATAAACATAATCCTAGCATAATCATACTCCTACTCATAGCTTACCGGTTTCTTAACATATTCATATGCCTACACATTTCCATAACATATGGAACTTACATATCCTAGCACCTAACGTATCATATTCCATAGCATAAGACATAACCATACGTATAAATAGCTCACACATACATACATACATAAAGAGGGTTATATTCACATGCAAACACAAGAGTCATATTTCATTAGGGTATATCTATAACCTAACCTCACCTTACACCGATGAACCGGGTAAAAAGGGAACAAACCGATGCCTATGGAGCGACCTCGTCACCAACGGGATACTCCTCTGAACAAAACAAACATAAAAGACATACTTAGACTCAAAATGAACCATATAGATGCTCGGTAAATGCGTTTGAATGTGAATGATGCAATGCAAGGCATAACCATTTCACACTTAAGCAAATTCGGAGCATTTAGCACTTATCACATAAATGACACTTAAATTAAACGCACAATATGCTAAATAAACATATAAGGCATTAAAACACATCATATCACATCATCTTCCAAGCACACTCAAGCTTAACACTTGTATGAAGAGCAATTAGGTGCAAAGAGAGGTCACACGTAGCACTTAGGGCAAACAAGTTTACAACTCACAAATATGCATCGAAATCATACCAAAACGAACATATACACATCATAACACATAATCCATACATAAAACATATCAAAATCAAACATTAACAAGTCATAGCAAAGCAATACATACATAAATGCAAGCACACAACACCAAGGGATCAAGCTCGGGGAGGAAAACGAACAAAACAAGCAAACAAACGAACAAAACGCACGAACGGGCCAACTAGGGGACAGAAGCTGCTTTTGCTGCTAACGGTCGTTACCTCCAAGAGAGTTAACGACAGTTAGTTCTCCCCTGCTTCGTCTTCTTCGCGCGAAAACCTGCAAATTAGTTCCAAAACCAGCCAAAACACACTCTAAATCTAGGAAACACATAAGCGCATGTTATGATATCAAAAACTCATAAAAGCATGCAAAAACCGAAGCACAACAAGAATCAAAGGCAAAAGACTCAAACCTATACATACATTACATACAAGTTGAAGCATCAATGGTATCTCCAAGAAAACTCAACCACCATTTAATTCATGGACATAGAAACATAAATTAAGGTCTTATGATCATATATCTATTAGGAATAGTGCCCTAGAAAGCCGATTGTATATCCGCTTTGTGCTTTTTCCTTATTGTAATCACAGACAATCTTTGAATGAAATAACGAATTGAGGCAACACTTTTTTATATGCTCTTGTTTGGTATCCGTTTACTTTATCTGTGCATGTATGAGAACTCCCCTAATCCTGATGACTTTATGAATCTACCATTTAGGTGAAATGGTTCATGAAATGAGCCCTATATCACACAAGTCATGATTAGTAAAATACTCCAAGCCGATGAGTCCTACCGACAGTGGGAGTGTCAACCTGACTCCTCTAAGGCTTGCTTGTGGGATCACGCCCTTAAGAAGGACCACCTTGTTTCGTGGAGGTGTAAAGTGTATAGTTGATACGTGCGTGATACATGAGGGTGCTTACTTTAATAAGTTCACTGAGGTGCCCCGTGTGAGAACATTCCTAAATGGGAAAGGAAGTTTCTATTTCAGGAAATGGAAACTTCCAGATTAGGAAATATCTCACGAGTCATTGATGTGATTAATTGATCCTTAGACTTGAGGTTCCATGTCACTTTATGAGTTAACTCTGTAGTCTTAGGTATAAGCTTTAAAGGGTGTCGCCTTAGACAACTGATTCAAGGCTTTTGCTGGGGCTGCACAAGTGATTCATGAAAGTGAATGAGAATTAAAAAATAACCTACACTTGGATTTGCAAGGTGATCTCTTATTGTGTAAGTCATTCATATGCCATATGGAGTCCTTGGCCAAGGCAGTAGATCAAGACATCAAGAAAAGGGTTTCTTGGATTGAGATCAAATGGATATGAAATGCACTTTACTTTAAGACTGGATTATTAGGGTTCTGATTATTCCCTTACCCTAGATCTTGGTTGAGAGATAGTAAGTAGGAGGATTGTATCTCACATGAATCAATGACTTAATGGTTCTGTCGAATCCGAACATTCCAATTCAGCTAGGGGTTAAACACCTGTTACTAGACTATGGTCGTTTAATCTGTGGACTGATTAATTAATTAGTGAATTAATTAATTAGGGTCACTGCTAATTGAATTGAGAACCTAGAGGGTCACACACAACAACTTGATTACATGAGTTGAGACTTTAAAATGATTAACCGAGTTAATCGAGCCAAGAGGGTTCCACACGTATGAAACCACACGTGTGGGTCACGTGAGTGACACGTGTCCTTGTGACACGTGTCTCACACGTGAGTATATATATATATATATTGTATATATATTAAATAATTAAATGTGTTAATTATTTAATAGACTTTGGTTTATGTTGAATTAAAAAGAAAGTCTTATTTTGGAGAAAAATAATCTACTTAATTAATTACGAATTAATTAATTAGATAAATAAGTTATTTATTTATTAAATAAATAAAGTATAATAATATCCAAAAGGGTTTGGATATTTTAGCTCTCTTAAAAGTTGATTTGAATTAGAATTCAAAGTCAAAGTCAAAATTACTTGATGATCAAGTAATAGGAGAGAGGGACCAAAATCCTTAGACTATAAGGTCTAGGGATTTTCGGCCACCCCTTCCTTTCCTATATATAGGGGAGCTCATGCTCCCCTTAGAGAGTGATTGATTTCATTTAGTTCATGTGTTGAACACCATCCTTTCTCCAAGATAAAATTAAACCCTAGGTTAAGCCTAAACACTAACTAGAGAACTAGCATCCTTACTAGTTAGATTGTAGTCAAGTTGGTGGACTATCTCTAGAGAGCTTCAAGTTAGAAGTTTTGAAGATTCGAGCTTTACCAAAGAGAGGGGATCAATCCGCGAGAAGAGCGTTCTTGGGTGGCTTGAAACGCTTCAAGAAAGATTATAGAAAAGTAAGTTTCTAATCTCTACGAATTTGGATACACGGTTGCGAGTCCAAGATCCTTTTGTTGGAAAATTTTTAAATTTCCGCTTCTTTCTGATTCCTGTTTTCCAACAAGTGGTTTTAGAGCCAACTCGTTAATCGTGTTTTTGATTCGTCTCAATGAAACTGAATTTGGTAGAAATTCTTAGGCTCGATGCGATTGAGTATTTGTAATTGTTTTAGAAAGCCTGAATTACGAAACTGTATTTTTCCTGAAAGTTTCTAAAAACTGTTTTGTAAAATTCATTTTGAAAACTGTTTTAGATTTGAAACTGTATAAACTGTTTTTGGATTTCTTGGATTGGTTTTGCTTTTGAACGAAAACACGAAACGAAAAGCCTGGATTACGAACACGCGAAACCCCGCGGGCCGCCGCCCGCCTGTCCTAGGCGCGCAGGCCCCAGCACCATTTCCCTCCCGCAACCGTGCGGGAGGCCTTCCGGGCGCGCCGCCCAGGGCTGCCGAGACGGCCGCCCCTCGCCCGCCCAGGCTGGGCGAGGATCCCGCAAGGCGTGCGGGATCTCTCGCACAGGCTGCGTGCAGCATGTGCGCATAGCGCGCGCACTCGTAATGCCTTGGCCGTGCACTGTGCGCGCTTGTCTCGTGCGAGCGCGCACACCGCATGCGTGCGGTCTCCTTTCGCGTGCGGGCCCATTTTTCGTAATCCATTTTCGTATTTCGTGCAATCCAGTCCCAAATTTAATTTTTAATTTTAAAATTTTATTTTATCAATATTTATTTTAAGTTTGAATAAAGCTTAAAATTGGGATTTTCGGGAAATAGAAACGGTTTATATTTTGGGAAAATACATCTTTAATAAAATTATTAATTTCATAAATTAATTGGAATTTTATTAGTTTTTAGTAATTTGGGATTTATTGAAAACTTTTATAAATAAGACTCGCATCAAGTCGTGTTTTAAGTTATTAGGACTTGAAACGGGAATTTTAATTTTTTGGTTAAATTTAAATTATCGCAAAAACATGTTAGGTGATCATAGGTACTAGTCTATGTATGCTTTACGTTTATGCACATGGATGGTTTACATTTGGGGTTGGAGCCCTATAGTTGCGTTTTTCAATTGAGGTTGGAGCCTCACTTATGTGCGTACTGTTATGTGATTTATTATGTGACTTTCCATATTACTGTTTTTTAGGCCGGGGTATGCCCCGTGTAATTGTCTAAGGCCAATATGAAGATTGAGTCTTATTACTTTATGTCTTTTTCTTTTAATTTGAGAGTAGAGAGAGGTGGTGAGGTTTTATTTTCATTTTGGAGACAATGCACCCATGGAGTAAGATGGACCACATTCAAGTAACAAGGAGGCCATAAGTAAAGACCCCTCAAAATGTTAGGGAGGGGAATCTCAATTGAAAGTGTAATAGAGATAGGGCTCGTACTTTGTTACCGCTTTCCCTTATGTTATATAAACTTTTTATGTCACATGTATGTTAGAATTGTGATAGTGGAGTGGCTCCCACTTATCACGCATAAGATAGGATAGACCCATGATCATCTCATGTTAGTATCATGCTAGGACATGTTATCTGTTTATGTGCTTGTGTGAAATGCATTTAAGTTGTACTTGCATTAATCAAGACTAATAAAATTGGATAACATATATGTTGGTGAGGTCGAAGGGGACAACTCTCCGGTTAATTCGAAAATTCCCATTAAATATTAAGCTAATTTCGAATAAATAGGTGTTTAATTCGAGGTGCAAATTTTGAATTAAATTCCTAGCATTCCGTCAATAGGTTTTAAGTTTAGTAAGTGAAACTAGTTATTGTCCGCGAGTCGTGGGATAGCTAGTGGAGCTTATTAGTTCTTAGTTACCTAATTGATCATTTTAAATGATCAATATTTCGTGATCAATTTTGGCAAGGGCGATGTCTGCGAGTCGTGGGTCGTTCGAACTAAGTTTTGATCATGATCTTATGATTGATGGGTCTCGCTTAACGCCTAAGTAAATATGGATGTTGCATGAGTCGTGGGTCCATATTGAAAGAAAGGTGATGCAAAAACAATTACTAAGAGTTCTAAAGGTGTTAGAATTGGTAAGTTGTACCTACCTAGGGTTCTTACTTAGAATGTCCGCGAGTCGTGGGTTCGAGGTAAAATGCTTAGGATCTTAGTACCCATTGGGAAACGTGTTCCTCTTAGATCTTTGGGAATTATAGATCTTTGAAAAATAGTGGGAGCTACATTAGATTAAAGACCGTATCTTTTGTATATCGTTATAATTCAGTATGCTCACTAGTTCTCTGCTTTACCATTTAGGTCGTAGATTCTGTGATTCTCTACGTGTTTTGAAATGGCAACTAAAAACCCTCTTGTATCGATCCTCGAGTTAAACAAGTTGACTGGTCCCAACTATTCTAATTGGCTGAGGAATCTAAAAATCATTTTAGATTCTGAGAAGAGAACTTATGTTCTCCTCGAAGGGAAGCCTAGTCCCGAAGGGGACGCTCCCACTTGGGCCGAGCGGGACGCGATCCAGAAGTGGAAGGAGGATAATCTCCAAGCCCTTTGCCTTATATTGGCTAACATGTCTCCAGACTCGCAAAGGCAACATGAGGCCATGGAATTTTCTTGGGAGATTTACGACCACTTAGAGCAACTTTACGAATGAAGATAACCGTTTGTTCCGGTATAAATAGTCATTACCTGTTCTTCTACCGAAAGAGGATAGCCCTCACGAATGTGTTACAAGGTATAACACTTCAAAGGAATTGTTCCACTTGAGAATGAGGGAAGGTTCAAGTGTCCATGAATATGGACTCAAAGTTCTTGCCATTACTGAGAAACTTGCTTCCATGGACATGCAACTGAAAGATGACCTTTCAGTGGATTTGTTGCTAGCCTCGCTCCCACCATCATTCAACCTATTTGTCCTTAACTTTAATATGAATCATGCTGGTGCTACTGTAGCTGAGCTGATTAGTCAGCTTGTGACTGCTGAAAGCACGATCAAGAAGGACAATAAGGTTCTGATGCTGAATGCTCCATCTTCCTCTTCTGGGCCTTCTAAAGGTAAGGGTAAGAAAGCCCAAAAGAAGAAGAAGAAACCCCTTAGGCCCACTGGTGGCGTTTCGAAGGGGAAGGCCCAAAAGAAGAAGCGTGATAAAAAAGAGGATGTTTGCTTCCATTGTGGCAAAGCGGGACATTGGAGGAGAAACTGCCCAGAGTACAAGGCTACTCTAAAGAAAGGTGTGTTTCTCGTTGAAACAAATCTTTCTATTAATTCTAGTTCTTGGGTACTTGATACCGGTTATGGAACTCATATCTGTAATGATGTACAGATGCTAAGTGAAGTCCAACAAATCAAAGAAGGAGAATGTGTCTTGAAGATCGGCGATGGCTCAAATGTTGAAGCTCGAGCTTTAGGCACAATTAGATTAGATTTAGGTAGTTTTGAGTTAGTTTTAAATAAAGTCCTTTATGTACCGAGCATTATTCGTAATATAATTTCAGTTCCAATTTTAGATTGTGAAGGTTATGAAACTTATATTAAGAATGGTAAATACTTTATCAAACGGAACAACTCTTCCGTTCACATCGGTACTCTAAGTAATGGACTTTATCTAACTCAAAATATCAATATTATGAATATACAATGAGAAACTAAACGTAAGAGAGATGACAAAGTTTCAGCTCCCTTATGGCACGCTAGATTGGGACACATTTCCAAGAACAGAATTAGCAAGACAAACACTTTAGGATCATTCTCTGAAAATGATCTCAAAGAGTTAACTTCTTACGAATCCTGTCTCAAAGGAAAAATGTCCAAAGTTCCTTTTAAAGGAACTGTGGAATATGCCACTAAGGTTTTGGATTTGATCCTTTATGTACCGAGCATTATTTGTGGACCGCTTAGTGTAAGCACTAGAAACAATCATCAATATTTCATAACCTTTACCGATGACTTTAGTCGATATGGTTATGTATACTTAATGAAGTATAAATCTGAAGCATTTGAGAAATTCCTAGAATTTCAGAAGGAGGTTGAGAACCAAACTGGTCATAAGATCAAAGCACTTCGATCTGATCGAGGAGGCGAGTATCTTAGTGAAGAATTCCTTAATCATCTCAAAGATAATGGGATTACCTCTCAGTGGACACCTCCGGGAACTCCTCAACTCAATGGAGTTTCTGAGAGAAGGAATCGAACTCTACTCGATATGGTTCGTTCCATGATGAGTTTCACTGACTTACCACCTTCTTTATGGGTTTATGCCTTAGAAAGTGCAGCAAAGATTTTGAATCTAGTTCCCTCTAAGTCAGTCCGTAAAACGCCCTATGAAATGTGGCATGGTAAAACCCCTAGTTATTCTTACTTAAGAATTTGGGGTTGTCCTCCTTACGTGAAGAGGATAGTGGGAGATAAATTAGAATCTCGTTCTAACTTATGCTACTTTATAGGTTTTCCTAAGGAATCTATAGGATACTACTTCTATGATCAATCTGAGCGAAAGGTGTTTGTTTCCAGAAATGTCACTTTTCTGGAGGAACCATTCCTTAAAGAAAAGAAAGGCAAGATCATAGAATTAGAAGAAGTAAAAAGTGATCCCACACCACCCACTGAAGAAACGTCCCCTTCTGACCAACCGTAACCAATCACGAATTTCGATACACACGTAAATCCTCCTCTAAGGCATTCTGAACGCACTCCTAGACAGCCGGAGAGATGGTATGGATTCTTCCATGAAATCTCTCAAAAGGATAATGATCCTTTAACATATGAGGAGGCACTTATAGATTCTGACTCTGAACAGTGGATAGAAGCCATGAAATCCGAAATGGATTCCATGAACTCCAACCAAGTTTGGACCTTGGTAGATTTGCTTGATGGGGTCAAACCCATAAGTAGCAAATGGATCTTTAAGAGAAAGCTTGGAGTTGATGGAAGCATTGCAGCCTACAAGATAAGACTGGTTGCAAAATGATTCACTCAAAGACCCGGCGTGGACTTTGATGAAACTTTTTCGCCAGTTATAATGCAAAAGTCTATTCGGATCATGCTTGCCATTGCTGCATATTATGACTATGAGATATGGCAAATGGATGTGAAAACTGCCTTTCTCAATGGTGACATTGATAAAGACATTTATATGGAACAACCCATAGGTTTCACATTCAGTGGGAGTGAGCAAAAGGTTTGCAAACTCCAAAGATCAATCTATGGATTGAAACAGGATTCTAGGAATTGGAACATTCGATTTGATGAATCAGTCAAAGCGTTTGGCGTCATTCAAATTTCGAATGAATCATGTGTGTATAGAGAGGAATTGGAGACCTCAGTGCAATTCTTAGTACTTTATGTTGATACATCCTTCTTATTGGGAATTCGAAGGATGACATGAAAGTGACTAAGTTATGGTTATCAAACCAATTCGAGAAGAAAGATCTTGGTGATGCGTCCTATATCCTTGGAATTAAAATCTAACGAGATAGATCTAGAAGGTTAATAGGACTATCACAGTCGATGTGCATTGACAAAGTATTGAAGAGATTCAATATGGAGTCAGCAAAGGTTAAGAACCTTCCTATGAGTGTAGGAACATGTCTTTCTAAGAAGATGTGTCCTAAGACTAACCTTGAGAAGGAAAGAATGACTCATACATCTTATGCATCAGCAATAGGTAGCATAATGTTTTGCAATGTTATGTACTCGACCGGATATGGCTTATGCACTTAATGTAACAAGTCGTTACCAATCTGACCCTGGAGATGGTCACTGGGCTGCCGTGAAGAATATTCTTAAGTACTTGAAAAGTACTAAAGATTTATTCTTAGTTTACGGAGGTTAGAAAGATCTTACTGTCGAAGGATACTGCGATGCAAGCTTTGCATCTGACTTAGATGATTTTAAGTCAATGTCAGGATACATTTTCTGCCTAAACGACGGAGCAGTGAGTTAGAAGAGTTCCAAGCAAACGACCACTGCAGATTCGACCACTGAGGCCGAATACTTAGCTGCGAATGATGCAGCTAAGGAAGGTGTTTGGATTAGAAACTTCATTCAAGAGTTGAATGTTGTTCCTAACATGAAAGACCCCATTACTGTGTTTTGTGACAACACTAAGGCGGTTGCTCAAGCGAGAGAACCAAGATCTCACCAACGGACCAAGCACATTATGAGGAAGTATCACCTAATCCGTGATATTATCAAAAGAGGAGATGTGCAAATTGAGTGGGTCACATCAGCAGAGAACGTGGCAGATCCACTTACTAAACCCCTTAGTCGAGAAGCTTTCCAAGGTCATCTTCAGAAGATGGGAATTAGAGTAGCTTTAGAATGGCTTTGACGGGCAAGTGGGAGATTGTTAGGAATAGTACCCTAGAAAGCCGATTGTATATCCGCTTTGTGCTTTTTCCTCATTGTAATCACAGACAATCTTTGAAAGAAATAACGAATTGAGGCAACACTTTTTTATATGCTCTTGTTTGGTATGCGTTTACTTTATCTGTGCATGTATGAGAACTCCCCTAATCCTGATGACTTTAGGACTCTACCATTTAGGTGAAATGGTTCATGAAACGAGCCCTATATCACATAAGTCATGATTAGTAAAATACTCCAAGCCGATGAGTCCTACCGACAGTGGGAGTGTCAACCTGACTCCTCTAAGGCTTGCTTGTGGGATCACGCCCTTAAGAAGGACCACCTTGTTTAGTGGAGGTGCAAAGTGTATAGTTGATACGTGCGTTATACATGAGGGTGCTTACTTCAATAAGTAAGTTCACTGAGGTGCCCCGTGTGAGAACATTTCTAAATGGTAAAGGAATTTTCTATTTCAGGAAATGGAAACTTCCAGATTAGGAAATATCTCACGAGTCATTAATGTGATTAATTGATCCTTAGACTTGAGGTTCCATGTCACTTTATGAGTTAACTCTGTAGTCTTAGGTATAAGCTTTAAAGGGTGTCGCCTTAGACAACTGATTCAAGGCTCATGCTGGGGCTGCACAAGTGATTCATGAAAGTGAATGAGAATCAAGAAATGACCTACAGTTGCATTTGCAAGGTGATCTCTTATTGTGTAAGTCATTCATATGCTATATGGAGTCCTTGGCCAAGGCAGTAGATTAAGACATCAAGAAAAGGGTTTCTTGGATTGAGATCAAATGAATATGAAATGCACTTTGCTTCAAGACCGGATTATTAGTGTTCTGATTATTCCCTTACCCTAGATCTTGGTTGAGAGATAGTAAGTAGGAGGATTGTATCTCACATGAATCAATGACGTAATGGTTCTGTCGAATCCGAACATTCCAATTCAGCTAGGGGTTAAACACCTGTTGCTAGACTATGGTTGTTTAATCTGTGGACTGATTAATTAATTAGTGAATTAATTAATTAGGGTCACTGCTAATTGAATTGAGAACCTAGAGGGTCACACACAACAACTTGGTTACATGAGTTGAGGCTTTAAAATGATTAAACGAGTTAATCGAGCCAAGAGGGTTCCACACGTGTGAAACCACACGTGTGGGTCACGTGAGTGACACGTGTCCTTGTGACACGTGTCTCACATGTGAGTATATATATATATAATATATATATTAAATAATTAAATGTGTTAATTATTTAATAGACTTTGGTTTAATTTTGAATTAAAAGAAAGTCTTATTTTGGAGAAAAATAATCTATTTAATTAATTACGAATTAATTAATTAGATAAATAAGCTATTTATTTATTAATAAATAAAGTATAATAATATCCAAAAGGGTTTGGATATTTTAGCTCTCTTAAAAGTTGATTTGAATTAGAATTCAAAGTCAAAGTCAAAATTACTTGATGATCAAGTAATAGGAGAGAGGGACCAAAATCCTTAGCCCACAAGGACTAGGGATTTTCAGCCACCCCTTCCTTTCCTATATATAGGGGAGCTGATGCTCCCCTTAGAGAGTGATTGATTTCTTTTGGTTCATGTGTTGAACACCATCCTTTCTCCAAGGACTAGTGGTTAAGCCTAAACACTAACTAGAGAACTAGCATCCTTACTAGTTAGATTGTAGTCAAGTTGGTGGACTATCTCTAGAGAGCTTCAAGTAAGAAGTTTTGAAGATTCGAGTTTTACCAAGGAGAGGGGATCAAGCCGCGAGAAGAGCATTGTTGGGTGGCTTTAAACGCTTCAAGAAAGATTATAGAAAAGTAAGTTTCTAATCTCTACGAATTTGGATACACGATTGCGAGTCCAAGATCCTTTTGTTGGAAAATTTTTAAATTTCCGCTGCTTTCTGATTCCTGTTTTCCAACAATATCATGCATGAAACCACAATAAATCTCAAGGAAAGGCACCTAATTCAAGCAAGAACTCAAAACCCTTACTATTCACCACTATTCATGTTCTTGACCAAAACTCTAACAAATTATGCTCAAAATCTGAAATTCATAGGTGAAAAGAACTAAAATTAGATATACATTACAAACATATGCTTACCTTGAAGATTGGATGAAAGATGGAGAAGATTTGAGCTCAAAATCTTGAGGTGCTGAATAGTGACGGGATTTCTCCTTTCTCTCTTGTTTGCATCTGAATTCCTCTTCCTCCTTGTGTGTGGCTCGAAATGTGAGAGAAAGAGTGGATAGAGGGATGATTTAGGGTCAAGTGGGCCGAAGAATCACTTAATTTGGCCAATAAATGAACAAGTAATGGTCAAAACCGTAAAAGGTGGTCATCATGCGCGCGAGGCTCGGTTCGGGCCAAAATTCGAGAGTCTAAACGGGGTTAGAAAAATATAAGGCTTGTTCCATCGAACCCAAATTGTCAAAATGAGTCCAATGGAGGTTTTGGAATTCGAATCCGAATTCCCGAGCTCAAGTTACGCCGCCCGGAACCCAAGGTGTGCTAAATGCTCTTTAGCCCCCTTTAAGTTTCGTTACACCAAAACAATTAAAACTCAACTAAACAAGTTATAAAACACATATCAAGCATATAAGAACATTCATAATTCACATATTTCATGCATAGTAAGTTGTTACAAAATTCGGAATTAAAAACAGAGTTAAACGAATTAAAACGATTTGAAAGGGTTCGAAAACGTTTAAAACTTAAACATAAAGCATATAACAAATATTCAAATAAATCATATCATTGCATGCCTAATTAATTAAACGCGCACTTAGCACACTCATAACGTTCGTACCTGGAAAGCCAAAGAATTGGGATGTTACACTCCCCTTTTAAATGTTTTTCTGATGTATCTAGTTTCACACCGTCGTCTCCTTGTTTAGCATTCTCCATCCCGTTTTGGGCTTCTCTAAAACCCAATCCACCTTCTTACTTCTTTCTAGTTACCTTCTTTCACCGTAAAAGATGAGTTTTTTCCTTGTTATATCAGTAGCTTAAAGAAAGTTATGCTTGAATCGATCAAATTGATCATACATATGATTGGGAAGCCAATTTGTGTGCATTTGGTTAATGGAGATCGAGATCGTGATGGACTGAAAAAGTGTCATTCATCCAGAAGCTTTGTCATTTTAGCTTTCTATCCTAATAGGTGTTGTTCGACTCTCTTAATCATAATTGAGAAATGCTCATTATAGTTATAGCTAACGTTCATCTACACCTCCAAATAGTTCGTTAAGTTGTCTGTATTTTCCATGCCCAACATTGTACTAACCTACTGCTTTAAATCATTTTCCACACAAGGTGAGAACAACACATGTGATTGTTGGGAATAGTGCCTTAGAAAGCTGTTATGCTTTGGGACTTTCCCTATATCATAGACAATCTTTGAATAATATGCGAATGATTGTAATCACGGGCGAACACTTCTTTTGTGCCAATACGTGCTTTGTGTGTTTTCATTACATGTGCATTTCAAGAACTCCCCTAATCCGATGAGGCCGTTAAGAACTTTGTTATTATGGGAATAACACATGAAACAAGTTCTTAACTCCAAAGGCGAGGATTAGAAACTTCTCCATGTCAATGAGGTCGATAGATGGTGGGAGTGTCGACTTTGTCTCTGTTGAGACTTGCTTGTGTAGTTGTTTCCTTAAGAAGGATCATCCTGTTTCATGGGGTGTAAAGTGCATAAGTTAATGCGTACACAATACATAAGGGTGCTTGTTGTAAAGATGAGTTAACTGAGAGTGCCCCGCGTGAGAAGATTCCTAAATGGGAAAGGACATTACTAGAACTTCCAGATTAGGAAATATCTCACATATCAATAACGTGAGGAATTAATCCTTAGACTTGAGATTCCACATTGTCTCATATAAGCTAACTCTGTAATCTTTGATATAGGCTCAAAAGGGCGTCGCCATATAGACACCTGAACCACGGCCTATGTTGGGATTACACAAGTGGCATATGAGAATTGTTGGAATCAATAAAGGACCTACACCTACTGGAGGCAAGATGGTCTCTTATTACACAAGTCATTCATGATTCCATCCTAAAATCCTTGCGCAAGGTGGTTAGATCAAGACATCAAGAAAATGGGGTTTTCTTGGATTTAGATCACATGGAATATGAAGTGAACTTTGTTTTAAGATAGGTTAGTAGGGCTCTCTATATTCCCATGCCCTAGATCTTAATCGAGAGAGAGAATGGTAGGAGGATCGTATCCCACATGATGTCATTGACTGAAAGGTTCTTTCGAATATACATTCACATTTCGGGTAGGGATCACACACCTGTTGTTAGACTATGGTCGTGTGATCTGTGAGATAATTAATTAATAAAGTGTATTAATTAATTGGGCTCACTGCTAATTGAAATTGAACCTAGAGGATCATAACAAATACCGGGTTCAAAGGGTATTATGGAAAGATCAAATAGTTGATCGAAACGAGACCACGGTGTTAAGGACACGCGTGGATCAAGAGCATTGTTTGGGACGTGTGATCCATTTGAGAAATTCGATCATGTGTTAGTTAATTAGAAAATTAATTATCAAGCCCAAATATAATTAATTAGTGAATTAATTATAAAGCCAAGAATTGGAGAATTAATTATATAGCGAAAATAAAATTAATTGGAGAATTAATTTTAGCCCGTTAGAATTAATTAGTGAATTAATTCTAAAGTCCATGATAGAATTAATTGGAGAATTAATTCTAAGTATTTAATGATTTACTTGTTCCAATTTGATTAGAATAAATAAATAAATAAATATCTTCTATTTTAATATTCTAATAAAGTATTAGGATAAGATATTTAATTATTGCTAGCATAATTAAATGTTCCTAAATTTGTTAGGAACTCTTTCTCTAGAAAATAAAGTAAGTAAGAAAGAAAGAATAGGAGAAAAGTCAAACTAGGAGATCATCTCCTACATGATACTAGGGTTTTGAACCCTTGCCTATAAAAGGGACCAGAGGTTCGATTTTTGGACTACACGTGATTTGAGATCACGTCCAACCTTCATGGAATTTTGGGGATAATTCTCATGCTCTCTTTTCTCGTTTCTTGTTTCTTTCATATGAATGTTATAGTACTAGCATACTCACAAACATGATTTTGAATCTAGGTTGGTGTGGATTATTACTCTAGAGGATTTCTACTTTGGAATCTCGAAGAAAGAATCAAGAAATGGGGATTTTCATGCCGCATGAAGAACATTTGAGGGCGGCTCAATACGTTTCAAGAAAGCTTCAATTCGTGTAAGTTTCTTGAGTCCCTAAGTTTTGAAACGAACATTGCAAGATCACGATCCCTTTTGGAATTTTTTATTTTTAAACTTCCGCTGCTTTAACTCTGTTGTTTTCCAACAGTGATTTGTTGGAGTTTAATTTGAGGCCCAACGCCTTGCAAAATGCCTCAACCACTCTTTTAATGCACTTTGCTTCATCCACGATAGCTTTAGCTCTCAATATTAAGTCGTCCGCAAAAAGAAAGGGTGGGATCATGTGAGAGCTTCTTTAATATACCGTAATTGGCTTCCAAGTTCAGCTAAAATAAGTCTTTTCAATTATATATGTAAGTTGTTCCATGCATATTACAAACAAATAAGACGAGAGTGATTGCCTTATCTAATGCTACACATCCGTACAACCTCCATCGGTTCACTATTCTATATAATCTCCGGTTGTATCCTCTACATTCTGCTCATAATGATAATTATGATTTTCATCGGGAATTTGAAGGAAGTTAATTTTTTTTTAGAAATTCCACAGGATTTTGTCGTACGCCTTTTCAATATTCAATTCAGCATCGTACCCTTTTTTTTAATGTTGGAGTGATGTAACATTCGTAACATTTCTTTAGGCATCAAGATATTGTAATAGGTATCTCGGTCAGGAATGAAGCTATTCTAGTTCGATCTCACGATTTCTTTGATATACGGTTTAAACGAAGTATAAACATCTTGGTGATCAATTTAAGCAATACGTTGCACAACGTAATGAGCTGAAACTTATTTATTTTTGTGGAGTATTAATTTTTGAAATTAAACAAATAAACACTCAATAATCCTTCTTGGGAATTTATTCTCTCTCCATGCAATCATTGATAAATTTCACCGTCGTGTTTCCTACTATATCCTAATAGTTTTGAAAAAAGTAAGTTTAGAAACCATCTACTCCCAGTGCTTTGTACAGCTGCATGCTATTTACTACCCTAAAAATTTCCTCATTTGAGGACAATCTTGCCAAGTTATTTTTCCACTAATCCTTAGGGTTCGTTGGTGCAAACTAATATCAAGATTCATCACCTCTTCAATGATATCTCCACTGAATAGCTTGTTGTAGTACTCCCAAATTTGTGGCTTTAGTTGATCATTATTGGTTGCCCAGTCATTGCCTATTTTGAGAGCATTTATCTGATTCCTTCTTCTTCTGATTATAGCTGAGAGATGAAAGAAACTTGTATGTTTATCCCTAAATTGGAGCCAATTAATTCTCGACTCTTAAAACTAAATAATCTTTTTTTTTTTTGCAATAGTTTGTTATATTCTGCTATCAATTTTTCCTCCAAATCATTTGAATATTTACCTTTATCTCATGCATAATGTTCTGGAAATTCTTTGTATTTTTATTTTATTTTTTATGCTATTTGAGCACATTGAAAACTGTTTAAGGACCAATGTTTCAGAGCAATGATCCCAAGTCAAAATGTCCTTCAAGTTTTGATTCGGCCAATAAGTTGTTTATTGCTACTTTGGAAAATGTAAATCTAAATTGATAACTATTGAATCAATCTCATTTAAATTAAATTAAAAAATTTTCCATATCATTTCTTCAACTGACACCCAATCTAGCATCTTGAAATTTTAATCTAATCTTCGAAATTTTGTTTACCATTGTAAGCTATATTAATTCTCACTTTTATCATGTCCTTTATAAATATATTTGTAAAGATATTTTACAGTTGTCCTTAATTTTGGTATGCGCGTGTATATACATTAAAATCAAGTAATTCTTTCTTTTAACCAACTATTCTTTATCTCTTTTTTTATATTCTCTTTGTCATTTGATCTAGCATTCTATTTTATTTATTTGTATTCCTCTAGTGAGTATTATTTCAGATTTATGTTAATTTTTTTTAATTGATTTTATATATGTAATAAAAATAATAAAAATAGTATATTTATATAGAAAATTCAAGGAATGTTTAGACGAATATTTTTAAAATTATTTATAAAATTAGATTCTATGTTATTTTTATATACGCACACATTGAGTCTTTTTAGTATTCTTAATTTAAAGTAATTTTGGTCTGAGGACCTATAATTCTAAATTGTAGTATATTAAGAATTATGAAACCAAAAACGTTATTCGTACTTTTACGTATTTAATTTATATTTTATCATATAAACTAAAGGAAGATTATATGGTTAGTTAAATTTAAATAATTACAATTATATTTGATAGGGCCAAAATCACGCTCGGATCAACGCCATACATGTGTCGCCATCCGCATACACAGAGCTTGGACGCTCGCGTTACAAGGCTCGGGGACCAACCCGGCTCATTCACTTGTTGACTAATCCAGTCCCATGCACCTCATCCTACTATTCAGACAAGCGGTTCAGGATGTCAAGACCCGGCGCTCATGCTACGGTCCCTCGAAGTCACCCTTCCCAGGGAAACGCTTCACGAGGGCACCTCCCTTCTTACGCTCGATTATTTGATGCTCGTAGGTCATCTGCCAGAGGAAACCCTCTCGTACATCCCTTCGAGCGTCACCCACGCTCGTGCAAGATCTTTCCCAAGAGAGGCATCTGTACACCCATGTGACGAATCGTGAGTTTGCAGGCGCACGACTCTAGCCAACCACCTCTGACACACAGTGGTGCGCACCTTGTACCAGACCCGTTGTCCCCATTTCAGAGCCATCACTTTCATGCCGTCACAGGTTGCCACGTGTTAGGGCAACACAGGTTTGGGACCACTTGGTTAGATTACCCAAAGTACCCTCCCCCCTAACATATAAATAGGGAGAAACCCCTGCTTTCTTCCCCAAGTCATCTTCTCCAGAGCACTCTGCACTAAAAAACTGGGCACACTTTCCTACATTTACTTCTTCTCAAGCTCTGCATTACCTTCACCATAACTGCATCCTGACCACACTTCCTTGGTGTTATCCTAGCTGGAAGAACCCACACTCAAAAGGAAACCCAGTTCCTGAGGCTTCGCGCCTGTGATGGTCTTCCCTTCCCAAACAAAATCTTAAAGTGTTGGTTTCATCTTAAGAATCCAATTCCTGTACCATCATTTTTGGCGCCGTCTGTGGGAAACCATCTTCATCTTCACCCGATTCTTCCCCTTGAGCTAGTTGAGAAGTAACACCAGCAGTTTTAAGCCATGGTGACAGCAACAAGATCTGGAATCTTAGACAGCAGAAACACTCTTCCTTTGCTAAATGAGGATAATGTAGAAAGCAATATCCCCGCCGTAGGTGCTCTCCCACCTGCTGCCAGAAATGGGGCCGGAGACACGGAGGCAGCAGCTGTAACTCTCCCACCCAATGGAAACGGAGCGGGAGGATTTGGTTTTGTTCCTCCCCCTCCGGCGCTCATCCCCACCACCCCTACCTCTAATCCCGCTGCATACTCCATGGCGATGCCGCCACCAAGATTCACGTATGTACAACCCACCATGGTGCCCGGAATGATGCCGGGCATGATGCCTATGATCCAGCCCTACCAAGTGGGCACATTACAACTTCCCATCTCCATGCCTAAAGAGATCCAAGGAGTGGAGATACCACCGATAACCCGAGAGGAGGCACTCTACGCTCAATGTGAGGCGCAGGCCGTGAAAAACGCCTGGGGGCACTTCACATCTGCCTACTTCCCCTAGACGGGAGGCTCGCGGGTGGCCCCTCCGCTTGGAGATCTCCCGGTCCATCCCCTTATGATGGCTCAGAATATACTGGGAGCCCAGCCACCTTCACCGCCTCCAGCACAAGGAAAAGATGCCCCCCCGGGGGCGGATCTGAAATTACGACCAGGGGAGAAGGAGAATGATCCCCCAGCGAGGGGAAATGTTGAAGAGGAGGTCCAATCCAGGATCACCAGAAGAGCCAATAGGAGGAAAGGAGGCGACCCTCGGATAGCTACAATACAGGACCAGCTGGAAGACTTGCAGCACATAGTGGGATAGCTCTTTCAAGCGCGGTCTCAAATCCCCCATGAGGGGGATGAGAGGTCCAAGGCTAGAGACGCTCGTCCTTCCCTCAACCAAGCCCCCCGTCGATGGAGGGAGGAAGACCACGAGGAGTATGACCGCGAGGGCGGGAACCACAGGCCTTTGACAGGCGGTTCACCCCTCGTTGATGACGTCCTGATGGCCCGTGCTGGGAAGGGCAAATTTCCTACGTCCATCAACCGGTACGACAGGACCACAGATTCGGCCAAGCACCTGGATCACTTTGTGCACTTGATGCACCTTTATGAGCATTCCAGTCATTACTGGACAAAGGTGTTTGTCACTTCCCTCGTGGGAATGGCCCAGGAGTGGTATAAGAAGCTGCCACCCCACTCCATTCGAGGGTACAACGACTTGACTGATGCCTTCATGAGCCATTTCAGTTCCTTGAAAGCTCCAGCACCCGCTGCCACGACTCTCTACAGCCTAGTACAAGGACCCCACGAGACGCTCAGGTCCTTCATGGGAAGATTTAACAAGGAAATTTTGCTAGTGGAAAAGCCCTCCATGGACTTCTTGAGGCACGTACTCTTTGGGGCCATCAATATGAAGAACTATGTCAGCAAGGAGTTCGTGGAGGAAGTGGCAAAGAAAAAGCCTAGCTCGCTGATAGAGATCCAGGATATAGCTGACTCATTCTTCACCCTCAAAGACATGTATATTGCGAGGGATCAGAAATTTGCCAACGCCCCTCGAGCTAGTCGGGGCATAGAGGATAGGAACGAGCCCAAGAACCGCCACCGAAGCCCAGTGCCCGCTCCTCCTCGCGGATATGAGCGCATCCCCCTCAACCGTCCAATTGCTGAAGTCTATTCCATGGCGGATAAAAAACTGTTCAAAAGGCCGCCTAAAATGAGGGAAATCGAGGCTAAAAAACGCTCGGGAAAGTACTGTGCCTTCCACAAACAGAAGGGACACGACACAAATGAGTGTCGCCAACTAGAAAGCGAGATTCAGAGGCTCATCGTTGGGGGGCACCTCAAAGAATTTGTGAAGGTGTTGGAGAGGTATGATGAACATTGCTCCGAGCGTACGAGAGCCAGGGGAAAGAGTCGCTCGCGCTCAAGAAGCCCGCGCCATCACCGCCCTGAGACCAGCAAGCGCAACAAGCAGAAAGCCGCTGATGTGGAGAACCAACCTTCACGGTCATCCACATGATTGCTGGAGGACCCTCGGGGGGAGATTCCAATGCGTCCCGGTGCCGCCATATCCGCAGCTATGATCAGAGACCTTCCCAGCCCAAGCCTCTACATTCTGTCAATAGTTCTTCACGCTCGAAGAAGAATGACATTGTAGGGTTCACAGAGAAAGACCTAGAGCACATTGTAACACCCCATGGGGTCGGTGAAACCTCTGACTGCCCCATGGTGGTTAGTTTAGACGTTCATAACCACGTTGTAAAGAGGGTCTTAATTGATAGTGGAAGCTCTGTGAATGTTCTCCCATACTCAACGTTTCAAAAGATGAAAATAACAAACATTCCTCTCGAACCCCTCAGAACAACCCTCGTCGGCTTTGGGGGTTCCGAGATTGTCCCCCGAGGACAAATTCGCTTGGCCACCTCCTTTGGTCGTGCCCCACAGCGGAAGACTTTGAGCGTCCTTCATACAGTGGTTGAAGTGGATCTCCCCTACAACTTCATCATCGGAATTCCGGCGCTCGTGGACTTCAAGGCAGTAATTTCAACATATCACCAAAAGGTCAAGTTCCCCACCCCTGAGGGAACAGGCGAGGTACTATGCAATGTTAAGGAGGCTTGGGAATGCTACATCATTTCCCTTCGAAGTCACAAGCCCAAACAAACCATCTAAGCAGGTTCTACCAAGAAGTCAGTTGATTTTCCCAAGTTAGATGAAGATGGCCCCGAGCGAAAAAGGGTCAAGCTGTATAAGAAGAAGAAGAACAAAAAGAAAGCAGCGTGCGAGGGCAAAGGCATGGAGGATGGCCCTCTCGGTGCTAACGAAGGTTCCTCTTCAGAAGGCGAGGGCCAAACCCCTCGGCCGAAATGGATGATAAGCTTACGAGAAAGAAGCGGGTGCTCGAAGCCCCTCGGCCTAAGGTTCGCATGGAACCCACTGAGAAATTCTTGACCATCGAATTGGACCCAGGTTATCCGGATAAAACCACACAAATAGGCTCCAATCTCGACGGTCCCTCATAGATCATGATGATCGACTTTCTTCGAGAAAACCTTGATGTGTTCGCATGGAAGGCTTCAGACCTCATTGGAATAGATCCGAGTGTCATTGTTCACAGGCTCAACATGGACCCGGCCTTCAAACCAGTCAAACAAAAGAAAAGGGACGTTCATGGATTCAGGAGGCAGGTCATCGAAGAAGAAGTCAACAAACTTCTTGAGGCTCAATAAATAGAGGAGATCCTATATCCTGAATGGCTCTGCAACGTGGTGCTCGTGCCAAAGAGCGCCAATAAGTGGCGCATGTACAATGACTTCACAGATCTTAACAAAGGATGCCCTAAAGATCCGTACCCCTTGCCAAGGATTGGCCAGTTAGTGGATTCGACCACAGGTTGCGAACTCATGAGTATGATGGATGCCTTCCAGAGGTATTATCATATCTTTATGGCGCCCGAGGATCGCCCTAAAACCTCGTTCGTAGTCTATGTCAGCGTTTACTGTTTCAAAGTTATGCCGTTCGGACTCAAGAACACGGGAGCAACTTATCAGCGCCTCGTCAACAGAATGTTCGAGCGCGAGATTGGAGAGTCCACGGAAGTATATGTGGATGACATGTTCGTCAAGAGCGAACGTCAACACTCCCACTTGGAGGACCTCAAACGAGCATTCAACATCTTGCGTCATTATGGTATGAAATTAAACCCATCCAAATGTAAATTTGGCGTTCGGGGTGGCAAGTTTTTGGGATAAATGGTTAGTCAGAGGGGCATAGAGGCTAATCCAGAAAAGATAAAGGCAATCCTGGACATTCCCTCCCCTCAAAATATGAGAGAGGTCCAAGTGCTGGTGGGCAAGATCATTTCTTTGAACAGGTTCGTTTCCCGCTCGGTTGACAGGAACCTGCCTTTCTTCAAAATCTTGCGTAACGCTCGTAATTTCACCTGGAGCGAGGAAAGTGAGAAAGCTTTGCATGACATGAAGCAATATCTCTCGAGTGCACCATTGCTGACCAAACCTAACCCAGGGGAAAACCTAACCCACGAGCGCTGTCCTTGTAACTGTACACGAACGAAAGTATTTGCTAGTGTACTACTTAAGCAAGACCTGGGAGGGGGCGGAGAAAAGATACATGGAGATAGAGAAATTTGCCTTCGAGCTCGTTAATGCCTCCCGGAGGCTGAGGCCATATTTCCAAGCCCACACCATCACTGTGCTTACAGACCAACCCCTCAAACAGGTGCTCTCGAAACCGGACGTCTCGGGGAGGCTAATCAAGTGGTCCATTGAGCTCAGCCAATTCGACATCACCTTCGAGCCTCGTACGGCGATACAGGCTCAGGCAGTGGCAGACCTACTGGTAGAATGTTTCAACCTGGATGCCACGCCCTTCGTTGAGGACGGGCTATGGCTTCTACACACAGATCGATCCTCGACCTCACAGGGGGGAGGGGGGGGAGCCGGAGTGACCCTCTGAGACCCTCAAGGCATTGAAGTAGATTATACAATCAAACTAGCGTTCCAAGTCACCAACAATGAGGCAGAATATGAGGCTCTAATGCAAGGGCTCAAGATAGCCCTTCAGAATGGCGCCGCTCGGGTCACTGCATATGTTGACTCCCTGCTGATTGCAAGTCAAATTGATGGCACTTATGAGGCTCGAGAAGCCACTATGATACCGTACCTGGCGAGTGCTAAGGAAGTGATATCCAAATTCAAAGAGTTCCATCTATTACAGATCCCGAGAACGGAAAACGAGCGTGCGGATGGTCTTTCCAAGTTTTCATCCACTCTAGAAGATTTCTGCGAGCGTTCAGTTACGTTGCTCAGAACAGAGAAGCCACTGATTCGTGAAACGGGACCCTCGGGTGATGTGAGCATGATCGATCCCGCCGAGCCTTGTTGGCTCAATGACATCATTAGATTTCTGAGGGATGGAACCTGCCTGAGCGATAAAGTGGAAGCACGGAAGGTCAGGAGTAAGGCCCCTCGCTTCTCTCTTGACAGCGATGGTCGATTGTTCAAGCGGTCTTTCGAAGGTCCACCCTTAAGGTGCCTGAGACCCTCGCAAGCCAAAGAAGTGTTAGAACATTTGCACAACGGAAGTTGTGGGAATCACTCTGGCGGTCGAATTCTGGCTAAGAAAGTATTGAGGAGTGGGTTCTACTGGCCCTCATTACTGTATGATGTCATCAGCTACTCCAAGAAATGTCCTAAGTGCCAGTTTCATTCCAACACCCCTCAACTGCCGGTAACGCAAATGATCCCTATTGACGTTTCATGGCCCTTCGACCAATGGGGTATCGATATAGTGGGGCCCCTTCCAATGGCGGTCGGACAAAAGAAATTTGTAATCCTCGCTGTGGACTATTTCACCAAGTGGGCCAAAGCTGAAGCGGTCGCAAAGATAACGTTCAAAGTGGTGAGAGACTTTATTTGGAAGAACATCATCTGCAGATATGGCATCCCGAGGGTGCTCGTCTCAGATAACGGTTCCCAGTTCATCGCCGCTAACACGCGAGATTGGTGCTACGAACTTGGTATCGAGCAACGTTTTACTTCCGTGGGCCACCCTCAGGCCAACGGTCAAGTTGAGGTAATGAACCGAACCATATTTCAGCATTTGAAAACAATGCTCGAAAGTAAGAAGGGGGAATGGACGGAAGAACTTCAAGGAGCCCTCTGGGCGTACCATACTACCCAATGACCGGCAATAGGAGAGACCCCTTACTCCCTCATTTACGGCTCCGAGGCTATGATACCGGTGAAAATTGCCCAAGAATCATCACTTGTTGCCTACTTCGAGCCTACAGCCAATGAGGGTAATCGGACGTTCGAGTTGGATTTGCTAGACGAGAGGAGAAACACTACTTGGGCTCGAATCTATAAACACAAGGCGACCGTAGCCCACCAGTATAACAAGCGTGTTAAAGAGAGGACCTTCCAGCTAGGGGATTTGGTCCTCAAAAATGTGGAAGTCTCCAAACATGTGGGTAAGTTGGACCCCAACTGGGAAGTCCCCTTCAAAGTCATTCAGGTACGAGCGAACAATACCTACCTGCTAGAGACTTTACAAGGTGAGCGTCTCCCAAGGCCATGGAATGCATGTAACCTTAGACGGTTCTATGTGTAAGCGTCAACTTTTGTAATTGCCCGCTCGTGGCACTTTGTACTTTCTTTTAATAGAAAGCATGACAGTCGTTATTATTGCAAGCATAGCAGTAAGCATTTTACCAATTGTTACCTGTCACTTATTTGCTTTTTCTTTAATTAATGACTTGAGTAACCATTTGCGTCAACGCCCACTCCGTGTCGAGCATCCTCCACGTTGAACGGCTTGATGACCATCCAATTTGTCTCAAAATCAACGCTATCTTTGCCGAGAACATCTCGCACTGAATAGTCTGACGCTCGCAAGCGCATAAAACCTAAGAGTGAAAGTGTTGAAAAGGGTGGGTTGATAAATGATTAATTTACACCAACTGGGTGTCACTTACCCCAGTTTATGCTCGTAAACCCCCAATGACCCTCATCCTTTTAGGTATGAGTGTGCTTGTAAACAGCTAATACTGGGTTAGTCCTTTTACGGATACCTATGCACAAAGCTAACATTACAGCCACGCTCGCTTTAATCCTATACTTAGCAAATCCTACCGTTGATTTCTAAATGCACTCAAGCTACTGGAACACTCATATCAGAAGTATATATCACACAATTTAAGGCCGATGCTTAGCTAAATCCTTAGTGGATTCCTAAGTTGTAGTTAGAGCCTCATCATGAATATAGCCGGGGTACACTCAAAAGAACACCCTCGTGCCTTTACATTCACATTGCAAACAATCAAGCATCAAAAGAAACCAAGAGGCAACGTTCAAAACTTAGCACAAACTAAAAAGAAGATAGTCTCTATTGCAAAGGATGAAGGGATAATCCATACAGAAATTAGAAAGAAATACATCACCAAGAATACAGAAATTCATTTCAAGAGTTCAAAAATTTCAAGAGATGTTCATAAAACAGAAATGAGGAAAAACAGTAGGCAGAGGAATCTTGAGAATTGACTTCAGGAGGCTTCTCGAAGGTTATCTGTAGCACTACTGTCTCCTCAACCCCCGGAGCTTTCTCCTCACATTGATCGTCGAGCGTTATGAGCTCAGGATCCGGGGGATTAGCTTCTATGAACTCATTCTGGAGCATGACAACCAGGTCATTCTACTCCGGCTCCGCCAGATCCTCGCTCGGATCCCTATCCTGGTGCGGGGGCTCTAGGTTCTCGTCAAGGTCCATACCTAGGCGAGGGTCGTTGCGGGTGCTGCAAGGCACTTCTCCCAGCTTGATCAGCTGACCAACGGACCTCCAGAAAAATCGCTCGATGTTGGGGAAGCTATGGAGATTAGGGGCGAAGGCGAAGGCTTTGGAGTGTACAAACTTCTGAAGAGTCTCCTGTGCCACCCTCGTTTCCAGGTCCACAGTCTGGCCCTGGAGATCAGCAAGTTCCTTTCTCAGCACCTCAAATTCTCGGTTAGGCTCTATTGAGTGCTTGCTCAACTCCTCATAATCGGCCTTCAGCTTATTGTGTCCCTCCTTTAGTTCCTTATGGTGCTCGTCCAGCTTGAGCCATGCGTCCTCCCGGCTTTGGAGATCTGCCTTCATCTTGTCGTTCTCGAGCTTGAGCGCATTGAGCTCTGCAGAAACATTGTTATAGTCCTGTTGCAGCTCCCTTGGGTCCGAGATGGCAATAACTTCTTATATTTGTCCTTATTCTCAGAATAGATCTCCGCTCGCCTCTCCAAGTTTTTGAGCTGGGGAATCACCTCCTGAGTGCATCAAATAGGTTAAGTCTTTTCAGCATGTAGAAAGGATAGAAAGGGTTTTGAGGAAAATAGACACTCACCGTCAAGAGGGCATGACACGCGTCCCCGACAACCCGAGCGATACCATGCTTGTTTAATTTCTCATGGTCCCCGGAGAATTGAAGTCTATGCACGATCCCTATGACCAGGTTATGGGTGGAAGGGCTATTCTTCAGAAGTACCGGGCCCTCCACCACCGAGCATCGATAATGCTCATCCCCAGTGTGCTCAAACTTCCAAAAATCCTCTTCTTCTGAGGACGAAGTGTCTCCTTCCTCCCCCCTCGGGCCCACAATAACCTCTTTTCCTTTTCCAGATATAGAGAGTGAGTCTGGCATCCTCTTCCTCTTTCGTGAGCGCTGGGCCCGAGCCTCTTCCACCATTTGAGCCAGGGTCCCCGAGCGGTTAACGCGGGAACCGCCTGACCCTTGTTGGATCGGACCCTCGGGAGCTGTCGGAAGGACGTGGTCCTAAACGTCATCCAGTGTCAGGTCCTCGATGTGGGCCTCATGGCCTCTCCCTCGACCCCCATCGCCTCTCCCGGGCCCTCGCCGGGAACCTCTGTCTCCTCGGGGGGCGTTCGAGGGTTGGTTTGGTTGTTGCTGCTGGCCGCCCGCCCTACGAGCACGCATCATTGCGGCAATACTGTCGATGCTCGAGCCTGCCATAAGTATGTCCACGCTTGTCAACAAGAGGATATACGAACGTCAGATCTTATGCCCAGAGCACTCGTCAAAAAGAAAAAAAAGAAGAGAAGAGAAACAAAACAAAACAGCAAGCATTATGGAGAGTTAGCAGTTCTTTCCTAAGTGTTAGCAGAGTTAGTTCCTAGAGTCTAACCATCCATGTTCATTATTCCGGCGGGTGGACGAGACACCATCTCCGGGGGACTCACGAGCCCATAGCGGAACAACACCCCCTCGTGCTGCATCAAGGGTTTGGCCTTGATTAAACACTTCTCGTTCTTCATCACGAGAGCCAAGCTCTTTACCCATTACTCAAACAACTTATCCCCATGCCTCTGCCTCACAAGGGGCCCCTCGCCATGTGTCACCCATTCTCGCGAAACTCTGAAGAACCCCCAGGCCGCCCCCACAAAGAAAATTTTTTCCTTCTAATTCTCCCTATATGACGTTGAAGGAGAATCTATCATTTTCAAGCCTGACTTGGCTTGCAAGTAATAGAAGCCGTCCCTCGGAGACGAGCGTGGGGATCGGGATACTTGGATTAGACTGTTGAAGTTATCAATAGAGGGTTCGTGGCCTGTGGCCTTCATCAAAACCACAAAAGTGTTTAGAAGGGCAATCCCATTGGCCCAAATTTGAGATGGGCAGAGATTGAGGAAGTTAAGGATGTCAACGATTGGAGTCGAAATTGGAAACCTCAGACCCCCAGCAAGAACGACAGCACTGTACACAGTCATCATCCCGGGAGGCGGGTTGTTGGCGCGCTCGTAGTTAGTTGGGAGGCGTGTTCTGTGCACAACATTGTCCCAGTAAACCTTGAGCTTCATCTCCGCTAATTCTGCGAGCGTCATCGTACTCTCTATTTCGTCCGGAGATCTGTCAGTCTGGTGTGGGTTGTTTACCCTCACTTCCGTCAAGGGTTCCTTCCCTTTTCGACGGCGTTTGCGGGGAGGCTCATTTCCCGCGCCATGCCCGGAGGGCCCTTTTTCCCCTTGGGGTCCTGCTATGGCCACTGTTACTTGATGATCTTGTGGCCTAACGACACTATTTAACACCGGAAAAACCCTTTCCCCTTGCTATTACATCCGGAGGGATAGATCCATCTCCTCGAATAGTTGATCTACTCCGACTGGATTACGCTCGTTCATCCCCTGAACGGCCGTCCCCAGTTCTTCATCCGCGGCGTTACCATGGACCTCTTGTACAGGGATGGTAACGGGGTATCCCATCATGAGGAGAAGAACTCCCTACAGACATTGCATCTATCTCCCTCACCATTTCATCAACAATATTCCCCGCCATCACAGAACCGTATGATGAAAATGGAGTTTCCTTGGCGGAAGAAGCCTGAGAGAGGATGGGGAAGTTTTGGGTCTGTTAGATTATTTAGAGATGACTCTCTTTCGAAGGTAACGTTCGGTCACAACCTAAATCTAAGGTTAGTACAAGAAAAATCAGAAATTACGAGGATTTACCTAAAGATTGAAAAAGAAACTTGTTGGAAGTCGCAAGAATTTGCAGAAACGTTGCTGCTATTTTGCTTGAAGAAGACTTGGAAGCTTAAAAGGGTGAAAGAGCCTTCTGGATCCCTATTTATAGGTAGAGTATTTGCATTAATTAGGGTTAGGGATTTGAAAATGCAATCATTTCCCGCCTTGGGATACTCCCACTTTTGGTAACTTCCCCACGCTTCCCGGAGTGCACGCGCCCACTCACCTGACCACGCGCCCATATTTCCACTCTGCATTAAATGCGTATGGAACTTCATAATGATTATGTCAGAATTTGTCCATTACTGAAGACGGACAGTCACTTCACCCCTGGAAGCTTGACCCTTGGATATATAAGAGGCAAGGCCCGCCTCTCTAAATTCTATAATAAGCTCAAGCGCTACTACAGAATTTGGGGGGCAAAATGATAGGGCCAAAATCACGCTCGGATCAACGCCGTACACGTGTCGCCATCCGCATACACAGAGCTTGGACGCTCGCATTACAGGGCTCACGGACCAACCTAGCTCATTTACTTGTTGACTAATCCAGGCCCATGCGCCTCGGCCTACTATTCAGACGAGCGGTTCAGGATGTCAAGACCCGGCGCTCATGCTACGGTCCCTCGAAGTCACCCTTCCCAGGGAAACGCTTCACGAGGGCACCTCCCTTCTTACGCTCGATTATTTGACGCTCGTAGGTCATCTGCCAGAGGAAACCCTCTCGTGCATCCCTTGGAGCGTCACCCACGCTCGTGTAAGATCTCTCCCAAGAGAGGCATCCGTATGCCTATGTGACGAATCGCGTGTCTACCGGCGCACGACTCTCGCTAACAACCTCTAACACACAGTGGTACGCACCTCGTACCAGACCCGTCGTCCATTTTTCAGAGCCATCACTTGCATGCCGCCACAGGACGCCACGTGTTAGGGCAACACAGGTTTGGGACCACTTGGTTAGATTACCCAAAGTACCCTCCCCCCAAACATATAAATAGGGAGAAACCCCTGTTTTCTTCCCCAAGTCATCTTCTCCAGAGCACTCTGCACTAAAAAACTGGGCACACTTTCCTCCATTTACTTTTTCTCAAGCTCTGCATTACCTTCACCATAACTGCATCCTGACCGCACTTCCTTGGTGTAATCCTAGCTGGAAGAACCCACGCTCAAAAGGAAACCCAGTTCCTGAGGCTTCGCTCCTGTGATGGCCTTCCCTTCCCAAACAAAATCTTAAAGTGTTGGTTGCATCTTAAGAATCCAATTCCTGCACCATCAATATTAGTATTAGTTAATTAAAAAATATTATATTAGGATTAACTAATTTATTGAAAAATATTTAATTTTATGTAAATCATTCAATTATATTATTTTGTTAATTAGATAAGTTTATAGAATTATAATATGATTATAATTTAAGAAAGTTTATAAACTTAGATAATTAGAACTTTGAACTTATATAATTAGACTTAAATTAGAATTAATTTATTGAAAGTTATTTTATATAACTCATTTAAAGAATATTTTATTTTACATAATTATAAAAATTTATTACAATTTATAAAGTGAATTATTTTGTGTTTTTCAATTCATTAGATATATCTTATTATAACATTTTAAATTATACGCTTTAAAATTAAAAAATAGACAATTTATATTATAAAATTTGAATACAATTAATTAATATAGTAATATTAAAACAATCCTTGTGAACTATATATCTTTTTTGGGTAAGTTGGAAAATTTTTATTTCTACCAAGAGTCCTATTTTAAGTTAATAAGTGCTTCTTAAATATAGTTAATTAATAATCTATAACATGTATTTACATCATTATCCTTGACTAATAGTTGAAATAATTATTGTGAGGATATTTTAGGCTATCCGTATTTTGTAAGAAACCAAAAACCCAACTCGTGCTTTTATAATATACTAGTGAAATGAACGTGTGTTGCACGTTTATCATTTAATTTTATTTAAATAAGTTTAGCTATTATGTTTATTGAATAAATTAAAATATTAAAAATATCTAATTTGATTAAATAAATATAATAATATTTTTGATGAACTATTTTAATTAAAGTTTGTTACAAGGGATTAAGTGTAATGTTTTTCAAAGGTTAGGAGGGTAAATGCTAAAATCAAAGCATAGGGGAGAAAATGCAAAACCCCCAAAGGACAGGGGGTGACCGGGATTAGCCCTATAAAAAATATAGACAAAAACCTAAAGGATCATATCAAATTCTGTATTAATATACTTTATTCTTTCTATTGTTTGATTTTTTTTAATATAATTTTCGATTTATTTTTAATTTTCTTTATAAAGTTTTGGAGAATCTTTTCGCTGTCATTCAAAATGTAAAAGTTATATTCACTTTCAAAACTAAGATTTTTGCACCTTATCTTTCTCTATAATTTCGATCTCGATTCCATCATTTAAAATAGAAATATATATTTTTTTAATATAATAATTTTGAGAAATTGTAGTTTTGGTATATCGTTATCACTCTTGTGTTCCTTCCTAATCACACTTTTCTCTCATTTTATCTCCTATTCTTTCTTGTGCCTTTAATGATTCCTCTTCCCTTATTTATAGATATCAGACTCCTCTTAGTCACAATTACTCGTTCTCTTCTTAACCTAGATTTGCTCTTATCTTCAAGCTTAGTTATGAGATATTTTGTAAAATCGCATATGTGCTAACCTCTCTTGGTTTTATTTTCATCGGTTCGCCTCACGCCGCTTTCTCAGTTTGCTACCTGATAGAGAACTGACCAGCCTACTCCTCAGGCGAGTTGATCTTAGGTTTGGTTCCATTATAGGCCTCATGAGTATGTCCCAACAATCAATAATTTTAGTATAATTACCTTAAACTAAATATAAATCTCTATATCATCATTTTCAATATTACCTCCTTTCCTAAAACTTCCCATCTTCTTCTCTATAATTGTAGTTTGATTTAATAAGTATTTCTATTTTTCTTTCTCCATCTTCTTCCCATCTTCTTTCTATTTTTCTATTTGATTTCATAATCGAAAAATGCTCATTGTAGTTTCAGCTAAAGTTCTAGCTTCACAATTAGTTCCTTAAGTTGTTTATACTTTCCATGCCCAGAATTCTATTAACCTACTGCTTTAAATCATTTGACACATAAGGTGCGAACAACACATTGTTAGGAAATGTGTTGTTAGGAAAATGTGAAAAGAAAATGCAGCGGAATTTTAAAAATTTTCCCAATAAGCAAGATCGGACTTACAATTCTTATTCCCAATTCGTAGGGATCAAGAACTTACAACAATCATCGCTTTCTTGACACGTTTTGAGCCGCCCTCAAACGCGCTTCATGCCGTAATGGCAACCCTATCCCTCAAAAGTTTATTTCTACTTTAGATTCCATAATAGGTTCCCTCTAGAGTAATAATCCACACCAACCTAGATTCAAATCATGTTAGGGAAAGTGCTAGCGATATAACATGTGTAAAGAAAGAAACAAGAAACGAGAAGTGAAAGAGCGAAATTAAATCTCCCTTCAAAACCCAGTTTTACGAAGACAGAAATCTGCACGCCGTAAAACCCTCATGAAAAAATTCATCCTTCAAGATCTGGACGAACAGTTTTCGCCATCTTCTTTGGTTCGATTTTTTCACTCGTATTCTGTTGGGTTTAGAATCGTTCCACTAGCCCTTGTTGTCGTTTGGGTGTGATCTCTCTATCACGCGTAAGAGAAAATTTTCAAACCCCTTAGCCTATAAATAGTGCTAGGGTTTTGAACCCCTCAAGTCTAGTTGGAATCGGATTCCAATTTTAACTTTTCTTATATTTTCTTTCTCTCCAAGTAATAGGAGTCTTATTCAAAATAAGATATTTATTCCTTCTAGAAAAGTGCTCCTAATCAAATTAGGAATATTTAATTAGTCTAATAATAATTAAATATCTTATTCCAATAATATTTATTCTAATCATATTAGAATTAATATTTACTAGAATAATAAATAGAAGATATTTATTTATTTATTTATTCTAATCAAATCAAATTAGAACAACAAAATAATTAAATACTTAGAATTAATTCTCTCAATTAATTCCATGAAGGGCTTTAGAATTAATTTTTAATTAATTCTAACGGGCTAAAATTAATTCTCTAATTTATTTTGTTTGGCTTTATAATTAATTTTCCTAATTAATTAAATTAGGGATTTATAATTAATTCTCTTAATAAATTACATTTGAGCTTTATAATTAATTCTCCAATTAATTAACATATGGTCCAATTATTCAATTGGACCACACGCCCCCAAACCTCTCTCACGGGCCACACGTGTAGTTTACACGTGTGGTCTCGTTTCAATCAACTATTTGATCTTTCCTTCAATACCCTTTGAATCTGGCATTTGTGTGTGACCCCCTAGGTTCATTTTCAGTTAGTAGTGAGACTAATACGTTTTATTAGTTCACAGATCACACGACCATAATCTAGCAGCAGGTGTATGACCCATACCCGAACAATGAATATATATTCAAAAGAACCTTTCAGTCAATGACATGTGTGAGGTGCAATCCTCCTACCAACCCATCTCTTGATTAAGATCTAGGGCATGGGAATAATGAGAGCCCTACTAATCTCAATCTTAAAGCTAAGTTCATTTCATATCCATTTGATCTCAATCCAAGAAACCCTTTTCTTGATATCTAGATCCACTACCTCAGTCGAGGGTTTAGGATGGCATATGAATGACTTATGCAATAAGAGATCTTCTTGCATTTAAGCAAGTGTAAGTCCTTTGTTGATTCTCATATACTTCCATGTGCCACTTGTGTAGCCCCAGCATAAGCCTTGAGTCAGTTGTCTAAGGCGACACCCTTTAATGCTTATACCAAAGACTACAGAGTTAGCCCACAAAGCATCAATGGAATCTCAAGTCAAAGGATTAATTTAATCAAGCCATTGACCTGTGAGATATTTCCTAATCTGGAAGTTTCTATTTCTAAGTATAGAAACTTCCTTTCCCATTTAGGAATCTTCTCATGAGGGACACCTCAGTGTACCCGTTTTAATAACGAGCACCCTCATGAATTGCGTACGCATCAGCTATGCACTTTACACCCCATGAAATAGGATGCTCCTTCTTAAGGACGCAATCCCACAAGCAAGTCTCAATCGAGCCTAATCAACACTCCTACTGTTTGTTGGACTCATCGACTTGGAGTGGTTTCTAATCCGGCCTTGAGTTAGAGCTTATTTCATGTGTCATTCACCTAATGACAAAGTCTCTAATAGCCTTATGGATTAGGGGAGTTCTAATACATACGCACTAAATGGAAACACACAAAACACGTATTGCACATAAAGAAGTGTTTGCCTATGATAATAATCAGTCGTGTATTATTCAAAGATTGTCTGTGATATTAGGAAAGTCCCAAAACAGATTATGACTAATAGGCTTTCTAGGGCACTATTCCCAATAATCTCCCACTTACCCGTAAAAGCCATTTAGGTACTCTGAGTCCCATCTTCTCAAGATGTACTTTGAGACCCTATTGACTTTGGGCGTTTCCAAAGTGGATCTGCTAAGTTCTCTGCTGATGTAACCCTCTTATTTACACATCTCTAAGGAAACACGTTTTCCTTTATAAAGTGATTCGTAATCGCGTGTTCAGTCTTTTGGTGAGGTCTTGGTTCTCTTACTTGAGTAACCATCCATTTTATCATACAATATGATAAAGGAGTTGTTTCATGCTAGGAACTTTATCTAACCAGTTAGATGGAGTTTCTTACCCAAACACTTAACTTAACAGTATTCAATACGACTAAGTACTCAACTACAATAGTCAAGATTTTGCAACGTTTGTGCTTGGAACGTTTCCAACACGTTGCTTTGCTATTGAGGCAAAAATTGCATCCTTTCAATGATTTACAATCATCTATGTTTGATGTAATGATTACATCAAAATATCCTTTTAATAATAAGATCTTTTTGGGCTTTGTAAACTAATACATATCCTCTTTTCTTCTCAAGTACTTTGAGGACATCCTTTATAGAAATCTAATGACCTTCTCAGAGGTCATATTAGATTCGGCCCACTACGTTTAGTGTTGCGCCATATCTAATTTTGTGCAAAATTTTCTATACATTATGCTGCATTCTTTTAAGGGGTTTTGGACATTCTAATCTTTCTCAAAGTTATCTTAGGACACATACTCTTCAAAAGAGATGTTCCATCGTCCATACTAAACTCCTTTTAGTACCATGGTTATGCACTTGATTGTGATAATCCTTTTATTCTCTTATTTCTATCTTCTATAGATCTTAATTTCGAGAATTTAGGATAATCACTAAGATCTTTCATGTCAAATTGTTTCTTAAATAAAATTTTGGTAACTCCCATGTCATCTTTCGTATTCCTAATGAAAATGATGTCATATTTAAAGCACCAAAGATTGAAGCTAACATTACTAACTGTCATACGTGCATTTGAGAGTTATTCGACTTTCATCTTGAGTCAAACATTTTTGACTACCTTATGGAATCGAATTCTCTAACTCCCAGAAGCCTTTATCAATCTATAGATTGACTTAGGGATTTCCATACCTTATGCATACTCCCATTGGATATGAGATTCATAGAAATACCATATTTCAGTCTTTTCCAATCTCCTATTGAGGAAGACGGTTCTCACATTTATTTATCATATCTCATAGTCAGAATATGCAGATATGGTAAACACAATCCAAATGGACCTTTGCATTTCAACTGTCAAGAAGGTTGTAATGCTTTCCATTTACTCAAAGCTCTATGAGCTTGATCCAAATTGGATTTCAAGGCTTGCTTACACTGCTCAAATTCCAAATTTGACAGTGTCTCCTTTTTAAGTAATTCCTCGGCTATCTAGGAATGTGTTCTAAACGCGTCATAAGAGGAGGGTTTCACACGTGTACATACTCTAAAATTTGGCTAAATTTTATAAGATGGGCTCGTTTCTTCTATATGTAGCATGGATATTTATCCTCAAATTTCTTTGAGGTCTGCTTGCTTGCCTTTCTTCTTCTATAGGAACGATTCCTTAAGAAAGTTATATTCCTTGAAACAAACAACCTTTGTTCAAGGGAATTGCAGAAATGATATCCTATATTGTTGTATAAACTTGAACTCATTTCAAGCTTATCTCCCACTATCCTCTTCACTTAAGAGGATTCCACTAAATTCTTGGACAAGAATAATTAGGGAATTTAGAATGCCGCATTGCATAGTGCAACTAAAGGACTGATTTTGGACTAAATTTAAAATCTCTAACTGCATATTCTGGGAGTTTATTCCTAGAATGAATATAAGTTAGTAAAGCTTGCTATGGAATGGACCATATCCTATAAGGTTTCATTCCTTCATTCGAAAACACTAAGGTGTTCTCGAATTAGTTCACTGAGAGATAATCCTATTATCTCTAGGATGACTAAGGAATTAGTTGCTAAGATATTGGTTATCTCGATCATATCGATTTGCCTATAACTTATGACTACTTCAGTTCCCAACCTTCTTTTGAAATTTTAAGAATTTCATATAAGTTTCGAATTTGTACTTTAACAAGTACACTCAATCGTAATGATTAAACTGATGATTGTCTCTAGTGCTTACACTGAGCAATAAACAAAACATCAATGTGGATAGAAATCCACTAAGTGTCATGGCACGTTCACACGTTTCTTGTAAAGGTGGTTTTGGGAACGTTTCCCTTAAGACAGGATTCACAGGAAGTCAACTCTCTAGGTTCATTTTCATAGAATGATCCTAAGGTGTCTAACTCGCTAATCCTTTCGTGTCTTAACGTGTCAAAAGCAATTCGAAGCTTTGTCATCTCACTCACTTTTGTTATCTTGTTGTATGTTCAAAACATTGGTGCTTTGAGTTTTGCACAACGAATTATGCAAAATCAGCTCAAGACTAGTGAATTCTAATCCTATTAGAATTACTAAACGAGATAACAAATTAGAGTACCCATACTCTTTGCATTACCTTTTCAAAGCCCTTATTTGCTATGTAGCACCCTACTCGCGTAGGCACTACATCCCCCGCACTATAGCTCGGTCCACATACGAAATGGATAATCCGTACATAAACCAAACATATAGCGAACGGGTGACAATGCAAGAACAATCTAGCTAGGCGGGACTATACCCCAATTCATGTAAATCCAATACATAAAAATTCAAAAGCGGAAGCATAACCACTATCATTTCATCATCATATACCGAATGACCAAAAGTTCGTCATATTCAAGCTTACATATCAATACATTATCATCTCCCACATACCATACATGCATAAGTTTCCAAAAGGTATCAAAACCATAACATGACTCCGGAAATACCAATAACAGGAAAATGCTATGCTAAACTCAGCTGAAAGAAAGACATGACTCGATCTCCCGCCTAGCACGCAATTGTGAGTACCTGAAAAGTGAGGGTGACAGTCTACCGAAGACTGAGTGAGAGGCATAAATATATATAAACACACGTAACATGCAAGTTATAACCTTGGGTAAAGCTTTTGGAATAGAAAATAATATGAGTTCAAAAGTGATATATTCTTTGCCCGAGATTACAACTATCAAGTTTAAAAATTCGTTTAATCAGTTTCATTCAATACGTGGCCCAGCGAGTGAGGGCAATCTCCAACCTTACACCAAATAGTGAACAATACATGCTTGCTTTATTATTTATCACGTGATCATGCAATCCAAATAGTGCGATCAAGTAGCATTTTCATGAACCCTTCTTCCTCCGGGTGATGGTGAGTTTGCAAGGCTCAACCATCCATGACATGGTGTACGTCGGGAACATGACTCCCACGCACGGGACTCCTTCCACTACCAAACCTCCTGATGGCTTCAGGGGTGATCCCAAAAATGGTGAGGATAGTGCAAGAGTTACCCGTCAACCCGTGCTTTCCCGGTTGGCTCAATACACTACCCTCGGGCCCAAAGTGCATTCATGATACTCGCCAAAACATGCTTGAATCATGATCATTCATGGCTTGCTTGTAATAATTTATAGTTTGAAAATGAAATGTTATATTTTTTAGTACGTTTTGGTTGAAAACTTCACATAAGGTTGTAGGGTTCTATATAACTAGAACAAAACCTCACCTGTATGACAAATGAACAAGGATACAACTAAGGAGCTGGCTCCTCGTCACCAGGAACGTGATTTGTGCAAGAAAGACGTGTATACGTGAGACTTGACTCGAAATGAACCAATTATGACGAACGGTAAAATGCAATGAAATGACGTGCAATATTCAATGTAGCATATACACATTATGTTTTGGCATGAGATGGATCATATAAGTCCAATTTGGGGTCAATTAAACCATTGGATTGAAAAGGGAAAATTTGAAATTTTGGTAGTTTATGTGAGGGTCGCAGTCGCGACCAATTTTGTTCATAAAATGGTCGCGGGCACGACCTTATTTTTCAGGAATTTTTCGTGCAATTTTTCAAGAAGTCGAAAGTTGGCCAAAATTGGGTAGCGGTCGCGACCTGATTTATGTGTGTTTTCGGTCGCGGCGCGACCTGCATTTTCTTCCAAACTATGAGTGGGTCGCGGGTGCGACCATCTTTGTTATATTTTTAGTCGCGGCCGCGACCTTCAAGTTCTGTAGAAAAAAACAGAGCAGAACAGGGGAAAGTCTCGGCCAACCACAAAATCACCCCAAAACCTCAATTTTCAAGCACCCAAAATGCAAGTTTTCTGAAAATTTACATGCATATATGTTTATATTACAATAAAACTTCATATAAACACTCAAAGCACCCATGATCATCAAGAATCATCACTTTCAAGTTCATACACAGCTTCATGCTATAATCTCAAATCTTTCAAGAATTCATGCATCAATTTAATTTATAATCATGTATTCATGTAGCAAACAATAAATAATCCATATATTTCATGGAATCATAAACCCTAGCTTCCATATAAATGATCAAGAATCACATATTCATGCACACACCCACCTTGAATGAAAATAGATGGAGGAAGAAGATGAAAATAGATGATTGAGCTCCAAAATATGAAATATCCTTGGAAAACTTGGATGAAATCACTAAAAATCTCTTGTTCTTCTTGAGGGTTGTGGTTCGGTGAAGAGAGGAAGCAAATTGGATGTGTATGGAATGAAACTGTTCATGGAAGATGAAGGAAGAAATAGGTACGTGAATCACCAATCTTGATTTTGATGAAATAATCAAATTCCAACTTAATCCCTCAATTCATAAAGTCATGCAATTAAGGATGAAGAGTTTGCTAAATGATCAATTAAGTCCAAGATATAATTATGTAATTTGGTCGTTGTATTTAAAAGAATGATCATGTAGGGACAATTTGGCAATTAAATCACGTTTGACAATTATTTCACGTAACAAATATTTTCAAGTCATAAAATAAATTCTCAATTTGATATGAATTCATATAATTTCATGTAAGTATGTTGAATGGAATTTATAAAAGTTATGATGACATGTAGGAAATTAATAAATAATAGAAGTAAAATAAATTCCTAACGCTCACAAGCTCACACGTGACGTGCTTACCTACTCGTCCGGAACCGGGGCGTTACAATTCTCCTCCCCTTAAAAGAATCTGGTCCCCAGATTCTCTATTTTTGAGGAAATAACTCTGGATGGAACCGTTTCATTTTATCTTCGGTTTCCCACGTAGCTTCTTCTGTTCTATCATTTCTCCACAACACTTTAACCATGGCAATCCTCCGGTTTCTTAACTCCTGAAATTTCTTATCCAAGATCTTAACCGGCTTTTGCACAAAGGTTAAATTTGGTTCCAATTCAACGGGGAGGATTGTGGTTTCATCGGGGTAGTATTTTCTTAACTGAGAGACATGAAATACATTATGAATCCCCGTAAGATTCGGTGGTAGATCCAGTCGGTAAGCTACTTCACCAATTCTTTCAAGAATCTCGAAAGGACCTAAATATCGGGGATTAAGTTTTCCTCCTTTTTCGATCCGAGCAAAACCTTTCCTTGGTGATACTTTCAGAAAGACCCTGTCTCCAACTTCAAATTCAAGATTTCTTCTACGAATGTCGGCATAGCTCTTCTGTCGATCCTGAGCTGCTTTCATTCGTTGTTGTATTTGTTGAACCTTTTCAATCATGTCTGGAACAGCCTTAGAAAGTTTTTTCTAGCTTTTTACCTTTCTTTACACCTTCCTGTTTCGACCATTTCCATTCTTCCAAATCGAAAAACAACGGAGATCGACATTTCCTACCATAAAGTAGTTCATAATGAGCCATACCGATTGAAGCCTGATAAATGTTATTGTATGAAAATTCAATCAATGGAGGCTGGTCTTGCCACGAAGTTTGAAAGTCCATCGCGCAAGTCCGAAGTAGATCTTCCAAATATCTTATTAATCCCTCCGACTGACCATCTTTTTGCGGGTAGAATGATGTACTGAACTTGAGTTTCGTCCCCAACATTCCTTGTAATTCTTGCCACAATTTGGATGTGAACCTCGGGTCTCTGTCCGAAACTATACTTACCGGAATTCCATGAAGCCGGACAATATCTGTATTGTAAATTTCGGCTAACTTACGGATCTTCCAAGACATCCGGACCGGTAGAAAATGTGCAGATTTCATTAATCTGTCCACAATTACCCAAATATCGTCAAACCCACCTTTCACCTTTGGTAATCCGGTCACAAAGTTCATCGTTACTTGTTCCCACTTCCATTCAGGAATAGGTAATGGTTGTAGAAGTCCCACAGGTTTCTGATGGTCAGCTTTCACTTTCTGACATGTTAAACAATGCTTTACATACTCGGCGAGATCTTTCTTCAAACCGTTCCACCAATAATATTGTTTCAAGTCTTTATACATTTTATTTACTCCGGGGTGGATTGAATAAGCCGACTTATGAGCTTCCTCGAGCAAACCCCGTTTCAATTCCTCAGGCATAACCACTCTATTCTTAAAACGAAGCAACCCGGTTTCATCAAATCCAAAAGGACTTTCTGAATCACTTCTTGCCTTAGCTACCAATTTCTGTATCTCTGGATCACTATTTTGAGCTTCAAATAACCAATATTTTAATTCTGTCTGTATGGAAATATTAGAAACCCGAGCTTTCAAAATAATTGGAACAACTTCATTATTTTCACTTACTTCCAAATTTGATACACTCGCCTTCCTGCTAAGTGCATTGGCAACCACATTGGCTTTCCCGGGATGGTATTTAACTTCTTGCGAATCCTGTCTCAAAGGAAAAATGTCCAAAAGTCCCTTTTAAGGGAACTGTGGAACGTGCCACTAAGGTTTTGGATTTGATCCATACTGATGTTTGTGGACCGCTTAGTGTAAGCACGAGAAACAATCATCAGTACTTCATAACCTTTACTGATGACTTTAGTCGGTATGGTTATGTATACTTAATGAAGTATAAATCTGAAGCTTTTGAGAAATTCTTAGAATTTCGAAAGGAGGTTGAGAACCAAACTGGTCACAAGATCAAAGCACTTCGATCTGATCGAGGAGGCGAATATCTTAGTGAAGAATTCCTTAATCATCTCAAGGATAATGAGATTATCTCTCAGTGGACGCCTGTGCTAGGCGTGCGCAAGGGCAACCGCCCAGGCCTGGCCGGGACAGACCGGCCAGCCGCCCAGCTCCTCCCGCACGCCTGTGCGGGAGCCTTCCGGGCGCGCCCAGGGCGGCCGAGACTGGCCGCCCACCCCGCCCGCATGCTTGCGGGAAAGCCGCGCGCAGCAGCGCGCGCAGCGCGCGCGCGCCGCGTGCGTGCGGTCTTCTCCGCGTACGGGTCCCGTTTTCGCGATCCGGCCTTTTCGTGTTTCGTGCAATCCAGTCCCAATTTTATTTTAATTTTAAAATTTTATTTTTGAATATTTATTTTAATTTTGAACAAAACTTAAAATTGAGATTTTTGAGAAATTGAAACGGTTTATGTTTTGGGAAAATACATCTTGATAAAATTATTAATTTTCAGAAATTAATTGGAATTTTATTTGTTTTGGTAATTTGGGATTTATTGAAAACTTTTATAAACAAGACTCGCATCAAGTCGTGTTTTAAGCTATTAGAGCTTAAGGCGAGAATTTTAATTTATTGGTTAAATTTAAATTCTTGCAAAAGCATGTTAGGTGATCATGGGTTTAGATCTATGTATGGTTTTAATTTATGCACATGGATGGTTTAAATTGGGGTTGGAGCCCTATAGTTGCGTTTTTCAATTGAGGTTGGAGCCTCACTTATGTGCGTACTGTTATGTGATTTATTATGTGGCTTTCCATATTACTGTTTTTGAGGCCGGGGTATGCCCCGTGTAATTGTCTAAGGCCAATATGAAGATTGAGCCTTATTACTTTATGTCTTTTTCCTTTTATTGCAATTTGAGAGTAGAGATAGGTGGTGAGGTTTTATTTTCATTTTGGAGACAATGCACCCATGGAGTAAGATGGACCACATTCAAGTAACAAGGAGGCCATAAGTGAAGACCCCTCAAAATGTTAGGGAGGGGAATCTCAATTGTTAAATGTAATAGAGATAGGGCTCGTATTTTGTTACCGCTTTCCCTTATGTGATTTGAACTGTTTATGTGGCATGTATGTTAGAACTTGTGATTGTGGAGTGGCTCCCACATATCACGCATAAGATAGGTAGAACCCATGATCATTACATGTTAGTATCATGCTAGGACATGTTATCTGTTTATGTGCTTGTTTGAAATGCATTTAAGTGTACTTGCATTAATCAAGACTAATAAAATTGGATAACATATATGTTGGTGAGGTCGAACCGGACAACTCTCCGGTTGATTCAAAAATTCCCATCAAATATTAAGCTAATTTCGAACAAATAGGTGTTTAATTCGAGATGCAAATTTTGAATTAAATTCCTAGCATTCCATCAATAGGTTTTAAGTTTAGTAAGTAAAGCTAGTTATTGTCCACGAGTCGTGGGATAGCTAGTGGAGCTTATTAGTTCTTAGTTACCTAATTGATCGTTTTAAATGATCAATATTTCGTGGTCAATTTTAGCAAGGGCGATGTCCGCGAGTCGTGGGTCGTTCGAATTAAGTTTTGGTCATGATCTTATGATTGATGGGTCTAGCTTAACGCCTAAGTAAATATGGATGTCGCACGAGTCGTGGGTCCATATTGAAAGATAGGTGATGCAAAAACAATTACTAAGAGTTCTAAAGGTGTTAGAATTGGTAAGCTGTACCTACCTAGGGTTCTTACTTAGAATGTCCGCGAGTCGTGGGTTCGAGGTAAAATGCCTAGGATCTTAGTACCCATTGGGAAACGCGTTCCTCTTAGATCTTTGGGAATTCTAGATCTTTGAAAAACAGTGGGAGCTACATTAGATTAAAGACCTTATCTTTTGTATATCGTTATAATTCAGCATGCTCACTAGTTCTCTGTTTTACCATTTGGGTCGTAGATTCTGTGATTCTCTACGTGTTTTGAAATGGCAACCAAAAACCCTCTTGTATCGATCCTCGAGTCAAACAAGTTGACTGGTCCCAACTATTCTGATTGGCTGAGGAATCTAAAAATCATTTTAGATTCTGAGAAGAGAACTTATGTTCTCTTCGAAGGGGAGCCTAGTCCCGAAGGGGAGGCTCCCACTCGGGCCGAGCGGGATGCGATTCAGAAGTGGAAGGATGATAATCTCCAAGCCCGTTGCCTTATGTTGGCTAACATGTCTCCGGACTTGCAAAGGCAACATGAGGCCATGGAATTTGCTTGGGAGATTTACGACCACTTAGAGCAACTTTACCGCCCTCATGAACGTGTTACAAGGTATAACACTTCAAAGGAATTATTCCACTTGAGAATGAGGGAAGGTTCAAGTGTCCATGAATATGGACTCAAGTTTCTTGCCCTTACTGAGAAACTTGCTTCCATGGACATGCCACTGAAAGATGAGCTTTCAGTAGATTTGTTGCTAGCTTCGTTCCCACCATCATTCAACCCATTTGTCCTTAACTTCAACATGAATCATGTTGGTGCTACTGTAGCTGAGCTGATTAGTCAGCTTGTGACTGCTGAAAGCACGATCAAGAAGGACAATAAGATTTTGATGGTGAATGCTCCATCTTCCTCTTCTGGGCCTTCTAAAGGTAAGGGCAAGAAAGCCCAAAAGAAGAAGAAGAAACCCCTTAGGCCCACTGGTGGCATTTCGAAGGGGAAGGCCCAAAAGAAGAAGCGTGATCAGAAAGAGGATGTTTGCTTCCATTGTGGCAAAGCGGGACATTGGAGGAGAAACTGCCCAGAGTACAAGGCTACTCTAAAGAAAGGTATCTTTCTCGTTGAAGTAAATCTGCCTATTAATTCTAGTTCTTGGGTACTTGATACCGGTTGTGGAACTCATATCTGTAATGATGTACAGATGCTAAGTGATGTTCGACAACTAAAAGAAGGAGAATGTGTCTTGAAGATCGGCGATGGCTCAAACGTTGAAGCTCGAGCTTTAGGCACAATTAGATTAGATTTAGGTAGTTTTGAGTTAGTATTAAGTAAAGTCCTTTATGTACCGAGCATTATTCGTAATATAATTTCAGTTCCAATATTAGATAGTGAAGGTTATGAAACTTATATTAAGAATGGTAAATACTTTATCAAACGGAACAACTCTTCCGTTCATATCGGTACTCTAAGTAATGGACTTTACCTAACTCAAAATATCAATATTATGAATATACAACGAGAAACAAAGCGTAAGAGAGATGACAAAGTTTCAGCTCCCTTATGGCACGCTAGATTAGGACACATTTCCAAGAACAGAATTAGCAAGATAAACACTTTAGGATCATTCTCTGAAAATGATCTTAAAGAGTTAACTTCTTGCGAATCCTGTCTCAAAGGAAAATGTCCAAAAGTCCCTTTTAAGGGAACTGTGGAACGTGCCACTAAGGTTTTGGATTTGATCCATACTGATGTTTGTGGACCGCTTAGTGTAAGCACGAGAAACAATCATCAGTACTTCATAACCTTTACTGATGACTTTAGTCGGTATGGTTATGTATACTTAATGAAGTATAAATCTGAAGCTTTTGAGAAATTCTTAGAATTTCGAAAGGAGGTTGAGAACCAAACTGGTCACAAGATCAAAGCACTTCGATCTGATCGAGGAGGCGAATATCTTAGTGAAGAATTCCTTAATCATCTCAAGGATAATGGGATTATCTCTCAGTGGACTCCTCCGGGAACTCCTCAGCTTAATGGAGTTTCTGAGAGAAGGAATCGAACCCTACTTGATATGGTTCGTTCCATGATGAGTTTCACTGACTTACCACCTTCTTTCTGGGGTTATGCCCTAGAAAGTGCAGCAAAGATTTTGAATCTAGTTCCCTCTAAGTCAGTCCCTAAAACGCCCTATGAAATGTGGCATGGTAAAATCCCTAGTTATTCTTACTTAAGAATTTGGGGTTGTCCTGCTTACGTGAAGAGGACAGTGGGAGATAAGTTAGAATCTCGTTCTAACTTATGCTACTTTGTAGGTTATCCTAAGGAATCCATAGGATACTACTTCTATGATCAATCTGAGCAAAAGGTGTTTGTTTCCAGAAATGCTACTTTTCTGGAGGAACCGTTCCTTAAAGAAAAGCAAGGCAAGATCATAGAATTAGAAGATGTACAAAGTAACCCCATACCACCCACTGAAGAAACGTCCCACTCTGATCAACCACAACCAATCACGAATTTCGATACACATGAAAATCCTCCTCTAAGGCGTTCTGAACGTAATCCTAGACAGCCGGAGAGATGGTATGGATTCTTCCATGAAATCTCTCAAAAGGATAATGATCCTTTAACATATGAGGAGGCACTTTCAGATTCTGACTCTGAACAGTGGATAGAAGCCATGAAATCCGGAATGGACTCCATGAACTCCAACCAAGTTTGGACCTTGGTCGATTTGCCTGATGGGGTCAAACCCATAGGTTGCAAATGGATCTTTAAGAGAAAGCTTGGAGTTGATGGAAGCATTGCAGCCTACAAAGCAAGACTGGTTGCAAAAGGATTCACTCAAAGACCCGGCGTGGATTTTGATGAAACCTTTTCACCAGTTGCAATGCAAAAGTCTATTCGGATCATGCTTGCCATTGCTGCATATTATGACTATGAGATATGGCAAATGGATGTGAAAACTGCCTTTCTCAATGGTGACATTGACAAAGACATTTATATGGAGCAACCCATAGGTTTCACATTCAGTGTGAGTGAGCAAAAGGTTTGCAAACTCCAAAGATCAATCTATGGATTGAAACAGGCTTCTAGGAATTGGAACATTCGATTTGATGAATCGGTCAAAGCGTTTGGCTTCATCCAAATTTCGAATGAATCATGTGTGTATAGAAAGGAATTGGAGACCTCAGTGCAATTCTTAGTACTTTATGTTGATGACATCCTTCTTATTGGGAATTCGAAGGATGACATGAAAGTGACTAAGTTATGGTTATCGAACCAATTCGAGATAAAAGATCTTGGTGATGCGTCCTATATCCTTGGAATTAAAATCTATAGAGATAGATCTAGAAGGTTAATAGGACTATCACAGTCGATGTACATTGACAAAGTATTGAAGAGATTCAATATGGAGTCAGCAAAGGTTAAGAACCTTCCTATGAGTGTAGGAACATGTCTTTCAAAGAAGATGTGTCCTAAGACTAACCTTGAGAAGGAAAGAATGACTCATACACCTTATGCATCAGCAATAGGTAGCATAATGTATGCAATGTTATGTACTCGACCGGATGTGGCTTATGCACTTAGTGTGGCAAGTCGTTTCCAAACTGACCCTGGAGATGGTCACTGGACTGCCGTGAAGAATATTCTTAAGTACTTGAAAAGTACTAAAGATTTATTCTTAGTTTACGGAGGTCAGAAAGATCTTACTGTCGAAGGATACTGCGATGCAAGCTTTGCATCTGACTTAGATGATTTTAAGTCAATGTCAGGATACATTTTCTGCCTAAACGGCGGGGCAGTGAGTTGGAAGAGTTCCAAGCAGACTACCACTGCAGATTCGACCACTGAGGCCGAATACTTAGCTGCAAATGATGCAGCTAAGGAAGGTGTTTGGATTAGAAACTTCATTCAAGAGCTGAATGTTGTTCCTAGCATGAAAGACCCCATTACTGTGTTTTGTGACAACACTGGGGCGGTTGCTCAAGCAAGAGAACCAAGATCTCACCAACGGACCAAGCACATTATAAGGAAGTATCACCTAATCCGTGATATTATCAAAAGAGGAGATGTGCTAATTGAGAGGGTCACATCAGCAGAGAACGTGGCAGATCCACTTACTAAACCCCTTAGTCGAGAAGCTTTCCAAGCTCATCTTCAGAAGATGGGACTTAGAGTAGCTTTAGAATGGCTTTGACGGGCAAGTGGGAGATTGTTAGGAATAGTGCCCTAGAAAGCCGATTGTATATCCGCTTTGTGCTTTTCCTTATTGTAATCACAGACAATCTTTGAATAAAATAACGAATTGAGGCAACACTTCTTTATATGCTCTTGTTTGGTATGCGTTTACTTTAGCTGTGCATGTATGAGAACTCCCCTAATCCTGATGACTTTAGGACTCTACCATTTAGGTGAAATGGTTCATGAAACGAGCCCTATATCACATAAGTCATGATTAGTAAAATACTCCAAGCCGATGAGTCCTACAGACAGTGGGAGTGTCAACCTGACTCCTTTAAGGCTTGCTTGTGGGATCACGCCCTTAAGAAGGACCACCTTGTTTCATGGAGGTGGAAAGTGTATAGTTGATATGTAACGCCCCGGTTTTTATTTATTAATATCTTATGTCTGCAATAATTTTATAAATTATATTTTATAATACTTTCAAGAGATTTTATCAATTTATATCAAATTGAGAATTCCTTTCAAGACGTGAAAATATTTATTTCGTGAAATAATTACCAAAAATGATTTAATTGTCAAACTTGGCCTATATGTTCATTCTTTTAAATTTCGGGACCAAATTTCATAACATTTTCAAGGACTCAATTGATCAATTCCTAAAGCTTTCCATCCTTAGTTGCATGACTTAGATATTTGAGGGACTAAAGTGCAAATTATACATTTCAAAACTTGATTGATCGGTATATCATCTCCTAGCTTCCAAAATTATTTCATTCTTGATCTTTCTTCATATTTGCTTCATCTCTCTCTCTCGGTATTAAGAAGAAAAGGGAAGGAAGTGATTTTCATCCATTTCATCAAGAATTTCAAGTATTAATCCAAGTTTGGGAAGCTTGATCATCACCCTCATCCATCTTCTTCCTTTCTTTCATTTCCAAGGTTGGTTGTGCATGAACTCTTAATTCTTGAGCATATATGATTGAGCTAGGGTTTAGAATTTATATGTTAGATGAGTCAATTGGAGTTGGAAGCATGATTATGTGATTATATCATAAATTATGGCATGATTTGTGCATGAATTAGTTGAGAATTGAGCTTGAATGATCAAGTGTGATCATGAGTGTGGAATCATGAATTCTTGATGATCTTGTGTGCTTTGAGTGTTTAAGTGCTAGAATATCATTTCTTGAACCTATATGCATCATATTTCCAGAAAAGCACGAGTTGGTTGATTGAAAATGGAACTTTGGTTGCTTTGTTATGCATTCCCGTAGCCCTCCCCTGTTTTTCTCTGTTCTTCATATTTGCAGAAACAGGGAACGGCCGTTCCCAGCCTCAAGGCATTGTGGGAACGGGCGTTCCCACCTTTTCAAATGATTTGGGCGGCCGAGCATGGGAACGGCCGTTCCCATTTTGGCCTTGCGCCGGAAGGGCCGTTCCCAGCTTCCGCGCGTTTTAAAAGGGGAAATCGTTGGTGCGTTTATTGGGGTTATGGGAACGACCGTTCCCATTTTACAAAGGGGTCCGGAACGGCCGTTCCCACCACGCTGACAGAACAAATGTGACTGCATAAAATTACATTTTTAGCCCCTCGATCCAACGACTTCTTTGACCCCGAATTGCCGTAATATGTACTATTATGATGTGAAACAACATGTTATCATACCACATTGCATTTTCGTGGTCATCTCGATATATTTCCGCCGTTCGTCACTTTTTGGGCATTTTAGGTCATGTCTCATGTATAAGTGTCGTGTTTGCACAGGTCACGAGGGTAGGGACGAGGAGCAAGCACCGTAGGCCGTGCCTACTTGTCTTTTGTCAGTATAGGTGAGGTTTAATTGCTAGATACATAGAACCATATACCCCTCATGTGATGTTTTGGCTAAAATAGTATTTACATTATACTTTCTATAAATCATTGATCATTTCAAGCCAGGTTCAAGCAAGCAAGCAAGCAAGTCAGGTATTGTTTCATGCATGTTTAGGCGAGTAGCATGACGGTTACGTTTGGGCCCGAGGGTAGTGACCAGAGCCAACCGGGAAAGCAAGGGCTGACGGGTAACTCTGGCGCTATCCTCACCTATTAGGGGTCACCCCTGAATCCACTAGGAGATTAGTGGAGGAAGGAGCTCCGGGCTTAGGGATTCATGTACCCTATGCTCAATGAGACTGGATGTTGGGGCCTTGCAATCCCTTCATCAAACCGGAGGGAAAAGGAGACTGGGGACGAGTCCGGCACCACGGATGCGCCTCGGGTTATTACATGATTGTCATTTCATGAACGTGTTATATGATTACACTATTGCACGATTGCACGATAAATGAATTGCATGATCATCTATTGAATATTAAACAAGCATGCATGTTCATGTTCATTGGGAGATCGGTTGGAGACCGCCCTTACTCGCCGGGGCCATGTATTGATTGATTGCATGAAAACGAACAAGTACTTAATGCTGGTAGTTGTAATCTCGGGCAAGTTTATATTATTGCAAACTTATATTACTTTTAATTATAAAACCTTACCCGAGGTTATAACTTGCATGTGATTGCGCTATATATATATTTATGCCCCTCACTCAGTCTTCGGTAGACTGATACTTCACTTTTCAGGTACTAGAGAGCCGGTCGTGCTAGGCGGGAGTCTGGTCCAGTCTTGCATTGTCACGAGTCTAGCAGTGCACCATCATGTATATATTTTACTACTTCTCATGTTATGTCTATTGTTGTCACATTTTGAATACTTGATCATATGTAAGAGATGATAATGTATTGATAGTTAGTATGGTACCTATATGTATGTATGAGTTAATGCTTCCGCTTTTAGCTGTTATGTCTTGATTTTGTATTGCTTTGTGGTTTAGTCCCGCCTAGCTCGTCTTTTCTTTTCGTTGTCACCCGTTCGCTATAGGTTAGTTCATGTACGGATTGTCCATTTCGTATGTGGATCGGCCTATAGTGCGGGGGTGTGGTACCTCCACGTGTCCGGGGTGCTACATGATACGTGCGTGATACATAAGGGTGCTTACTTTAATAAGTGAGTTCACTGAGGCGCCCCGTGTGAGAACATTCCTAAATGGGAAAGGAAGTTTCTATTTCAGGAAATGGAAACTTCCAGATTAGGAAATATCTCACGAGTCATTGATGTGATTAATTGATCCTTAGACTTGAGGTTCCTTGTCACTTTATGAGTTAACTCTGTAGTCTTAGGTATAAGCTTTAAAGGGTGTCGCCTTAGACAACTGATTCAAGGCTTATGCTGGGGCTGCACAAGTGACTCATGAAAGTGAATGAGAATCAAGATAGGACCTACACTTGCATTTGCAAGGTGATCTCTTATTGTGTAAGTCATTCATATGCCATATGGAGTCCTTGGCCAAGGCAGTAGATCAAGACATCAAGAAAAGGGTTTCTTGGATTGAGATCAAATGGATATGAAATGCACTTAGCTTTAAGACCGGATTATTAGGGTTCTGATTATTCCCTTGCCCTAGATCTTGGTTGAGAGATAGTAAGTAGGAGGATTGTATCTCACATGAATCAATGACTTAAAGGTTCTGTCGAATCCGAACATTCCAATTCAGCTAGGGGTTAAACACCTGTTGCTAGACTATGGTCGTTTAATCTGTGGACTGATTAATTAATTAGTGAATTAATTAATTAGGGTCACTGCTAATTGAATTGAGAACCTAGAGGGTCACACACAACAACTTGGTTACATGAGTTGAGGCTTGAAAATGATTAAACGAGTTAATCGGGCCAAGAGGGTTCCACACGTGTGAAATCACACGTGTGGCTCACGTGAGTGACACGTGTCACTGTGACACGTGTCACACACGTGTGTATATATATATTATATATATTAAATAATTAATTAGTTAATTATTTAATAGACTTTGGTTTAATTTTGAATTAAAAGGAAAGTCTAATTTTGGAGAAAATAATCTAGTTAATTAATTATGAATTAATTAATTAGATAAAAATAAGTTATTTATTTTATAATAAATAAAGTATAAAATTATCCAAAAATAGTTTGGATATTTTTAGCTCTCTTAAAAGTTGACTAGAATTAGAATTCAAAGTCAAAGTTGGAAAATACTTGATGATCAAGTAATAGGAGAGAGAGGAACCAAATCCTTGTCCAATAAGGATTTGGATCGGCACTCCCTCCTATATATAGGGGAGCTCGAGCTCCCCTTTAGAGCTAATTGGCAATTCTTGGTTCATGTGTTGAACACCTTCCTTTCTCCAAGATTAAATTAAACCCTAGGTTAAGCCTAAACACTAACTAGAGAACTAGCATCCTTACTAGTTAGATTGTGATCAAGTTGGTGGACTTTCTCTAGAGACTTCAAGTTAGAAGTTTGAAGATTCGAACTTTACCAAGGAGAGGGGATCAAGCCGCGAGAAGAGAAACGCTTCAAGAAAGAATAAAAGAAAAGTAAGTTTTCTATCTTTACGAATTTGGTTACACGATTGCGAGTCCTAGATCCTTTTGTTGGGAAAATTTTTTAAATTCCGCTGCTTTCTGATTCGTGTTTTCCAACAAGTGGTATCAGAGCCACCTCGTTAATCGTGTTTCTGATTCGTCTCAATTATACTGAATTTGGTAGAAATTCTTAGGCTTGATGCGATTGAGTATTTGTAATTGTTTTAGAAAGCCTGAATTACGAAACTGTATTTTTTCCTGAAAGTTTCTGAAAATTGGTTTTTACAAAATTTAATTTTTGAAAACTGTTTTAGATTTGAAACTGTATAAACTGTTTTTTGATTTCTTGGATTGGTTTTGCTTTTGAACGGAAACACGAAATGAAAACCCGGATCGCGACGAACACGCGAAACCCCACGCGCGAAGGCGTCGCGCGCGCGGGCTTCGCGCGCACCGCCCGCCTGTGCTAGGCGTGCGCAAGGGCAACCGCCCAGGCCTGGCCGGGACAGACCGGCCAGCCGCCCAGCTCCTCCCGCACGCCTGTGCGGGAGCCTTCCGGGCGCGCCCAGGGCGGCCGAGACTGGCCGCCCACCCCGCCCGCATGCTTGCGGGAAAGCCGCGCGCAGCAGCACGCGCGCGCCGCGTGCGTGCGGTCTTCTCCGCGTACGGGTCCCGTTTTCGCGATCCGGCCTTTTCGTGTTTCGTGCAATCCAGTCCCAATTTTATTTTAATTTTAAAATTTTATTTTTGAATATTTATTTTAATTTTGAACAAAACTTAAAATTGGGATTTTTGAGAAATTGAAACGGTTTATGTTTTGGGAAAATACATCTTGATAAAATTATTAATTTTCAGAAATTAATTGGAATTTTATTTGTTTTGGTAATTTGGGATTTATTGAAAACTTTTATAAACAAGACTCGCATCAAGTCGTGTTTTAAGCTATTAGAGCTTAAGGCGAGAATTTTAATTTATTGGTTAAATTTAAATTCTTGCAAAAGCATGTTAGGTGATCATGGGTTTAGATCTATGTATGGTTTTAATTTATGCACATGGATGGTTTAAATTGGGGTTGGAGCCCTATAGTTGCGTTTTTCAATTGAGGTTGGAGCCTCACTTATGTGCGTACTGTTATGTGATTTATTATGTGGCTTTCCATATTACTGTTTTTGAGGCCGGGGTATGCCCCGTGTAATTGTCTAAGGCCAATATGAAGATTGAGCCTTATTACTTTATGTCTTTTTCCTTTTATTGCAATTTGAGAGTAGAGATAGGTGGTGAGGTTTTATTTTCATTTTGGAGACAATGCACCCATGGAGTAAGATGGACCACATTCAAGTAACAAGGAGGCCATAAGTGAAGACCCCTCAAAATGTTAGGGAGGGGAATCTCAATTGTTAAATGTAATAGAGATAGGGCTCGTATTTTGTTACCGCTTTCCCTTATGTGATTTGAACTGTTTATGTGGCATGTATGTTAGAACTTGTGATTGTGGAGTGGCTCCCACATATCACGCATAAGATAGGTAGAACCCATGATCATTACATGTTAGTATCATGCTAGGACATATTATCTGTTTATGTGCTTGTTTGAAATGCATTTAAGTGTACTTGCATTAATCAAGACTAATAAAATTGGATAACATATATGTTGGTGAGGTCGAACCGGACAACTCTCCGGTTGATTCGAAAATTCCCATCAAATATTAAGCTAATTTCGAACAAATAGGTGTTTAATTTGAGATGCAAATTTTGAATTAAATTCCTAGCATTCCATCAATAGGTTTTAAGTTTAGTAAGTAAAGCTAGTTATTGTCCGCGAGTCGTGGGATAGCTAGTGGAGCTTATTAGTTCTTAGTTACCTAATTGATCGTTTTAAATGATCAATATTTCGTGGTCAATTTTAGCAAGGGCGATGTCCGCGAGTCGTGGGTCGTTCGAACTAAGTTTTGGTCATGATCTTATGATTGATGGGTCTAGCTTAACGCCTAAGTAAATATGGATGTCGCACGAGTCGTGGGTCCATATTGAAAGATAGGTGATGCAAAAACAATTACTAAGAGTTCTAAAGGTGTTAGAATTGGTAAGCTGTACCTACCTAGGGTTCTTACTTAGAATGTCCGCGAGTCGTGGGTTCGAGGTAAAATGCCTAGGATCTTAGTACCCATTGGGAAACGCGTTCCTCTTAGATCTTTGGGAATTCTAGATCTTTGAAAAACAGTGGGAGCTACATTAGATTAAAGACCTTATCTTTTGTATATCGTTATAATTCAGCATGCTCACTAGTTCTCTGTTTTACCATTTGGGTCGTAGATTCTGTGATTCTCTACGTGTTTTGAAATGGCAACCAAAAACCCTCTTGTATCGATCCTCGAGTCAAACAAGTTGACTGGTCCCAACTATTCTGATTGGCTGAGGAATCTAAAAATCATTTTAGATTCTGAGAAGAGAACTTATGTTCTCTTCGAAGGGGAGCCTAGTCCCAAAGGGGAGGCTCCCACTCGGGCCGAGCGGGATGCGATTCAGAAGTGGAAGGATGATAATCTCCAAGCCCGTTGCCTTATGTTGGCTAACATGTCTCCGGACTTGCAAAGGCAACATGAGGCCATGGAATTTGCTTGGGAGATTTACGACCACTTAGAGCAACTTTACCGCCCTCATGAACGTGTTACAAGGTATAACACTTCAAAGGAATTATTCCACTTGAGAATGAGGGAAGGTTCAAGTGTCCATGAATATGGACTCAAGTTTCTTGCCCTTACTGAGAAACTTGCTTCCATGGACATGCCACTGAAAGATGAGCTTTCAGTAGATTTGTTGCTAGCTTCGCTCCCACCATCATTCAACCCATTTGTCCTTAACTTCAACATGAATCATGCTGGTGCTACTGTAGCTGAGCTGATTAGTCAGCTTGTGACTGCTGAAAGCACGATCAAGAAGGACAATAAGATTTTGATGGTGAATGCTCCATCTTCCTCTTCTGGGCCTTCTAAAGGTAAGGGCAAGAAAGCCCAAAAGAAGAAGAAGAAACCCCTTAGGCCCACTGGTGGCATTTCGAAGGGGAAGGCCCAAAAGAAGAAGCGTGATCAGAAAGAGGATGTTTGCTTCCATTGTGGCAAAGCGGGACATTGGAGGAGAAACTGCCCAGAGTACAAGGCTACTCTAAAGAAAGGTATCTTTCTCGTTGAAGTAAATCTGTCTATTAATTCTAGTTCTTGGGTACTTGATACCGGTTGTGGAACTCATATCTGTAATGATGTACAGATGCTAAGTGATGTTCGACAACTAAAAGAAGGAGAATGTGTCTTGAAGATCGGCGATGGCTCAAACGTTGAAGCTCGAGCTTTAGGCACAATTAGATTAGATTTAGGTAGTTTTGAGTTAGTATTAAGTAAAGTCCTTTATGTACCGAGCATTATTCGTAATATAATTTCAGTTCCAATATTAGATTGTGAAGGTTATGAAACTTATATTAAGAATGGTAAATACTTTATCAAACGGAACAACTCTTCCGTTCATATCGGTACTCTAAGTAATGGACTTTACCTAACTCAAAATATCAATATTATGAATATACAACGAGAAACAAAGCGTAAGAGAGATGACAAAGTTTCAGCTCCCTTATGGCACGCTAGATTAGGACACATTTCCAAGAACAGAATTAGCAAGATAAACACTTTAGGATCATTCTCTGAAAATGATCTTAAAGAGTTAACTTCTTGCGAATCCTGTCTCAAAGGAAAAATGTCCAAAAGTCCCTTTTAAGGGAACTGTGGAACGTGCCACTAAGGTTTTGGATTTGATCCATACTGATGTTTGTGGACCGCTTAGTGTAAGCACGAGAAACAATCATCAGTACTTCATAACCTTTACTGATGACTTTAGTCGGTATGGTTATGTATACTTAATGAAGTATAAATCTGAAGCTTTTGAGAAATTCTTAGAATTTCGAAAGGAGGTTGAGAACCAAACTGGTCACAAGATCAAAGCACTTCGATCTGATCGAGGAGGCGAATATCTTAGTGAAGAATTCCTTAATCATCTCAAGGATAATGGGATTATCTCTCAGTGGACTCCTCCGGGAACTCCTCAGCTTAATGGAGTTTCTGAGAGAAGGAATCGAACCCTACTTGATATGGTTCGTTCCATGATGAGTTTCACTGACTTACCACCTTCTTTCTGGGGTTATGCCCTAGAAAGTGCAGCAAAGATTTTGAATCTAGTTCCCTCTAAGTCAGTCCCTAAAACGCCCTATGAAATGTGGCATGGTAAAATCCCTAGTTATTCTTACTTAAGAATTTGGGGTTGTCCTGCTTACGTGAAGAGGACAGTGGGAGATAAGTTAGAATCTCGTTCTAACTTATGCTACTTTGTAGGTTATCCTAAGGAATCCATAGGATACTACTTCTATGATCAATCTGAGCAAAAGGTGTTTGTTTCCAGAAATGCTACTTTTCTGGAGGAACCGTTCCTTAAAGAAAAGCAAGGCAAGATCATAGAATTAGAAGAAGTACAAAGTGACCCCATACCACCCACTGAAGAAACGTCCCACTCTGATCAACCACAACCAATCACGAATTTCGATACACATGAAAATCCTCCTCTAAGGCGTTCTGAACGTAATCCTAGACAGCCGGAGAGATGGTATGGATTCTTCCATGAAATCTCTCAAAAGGATAATGATCCTTTAACATATGAGGAGGCACTTTCAGATTCTGACTCTGAACAGTGGATAGAAGCCATGAAATCCGAAATGGACTCCATGAACTCCAACCAAGTTTGGACCTTGGTAGATTTGCCTGATGGGGTCAAACCCATAGGTTGCAAATGGATCTTTAAGAGAAAGCTTGGAGTTGATGGAAGCATTGCAGCCTACAAAGCAAGACTGGTTGCAAAAGGATTCACTCAAAGACCCGGCGTGGATTTTGATGAAACCTTTTCACCAGTTGCAATGCAAAAGTCTATTCGGATCATGCTTGCCATTGCTGCATATTATGACTATGAGATATGGCAAATGGATGTGAAAACTGCCTTTCTCAATGGTGACATTGACAAAGACATTTATATGGAGCAACCCATAGGTTTCACATTCAGTGTGAGTGAGCAAAAGGTTTGCAAACTCCAAAGATCAATCTATGGATTGAAACAGGCTTCTAGGAATTGGAACATTCGATTTGATGAATCGGTCAAAGCGTTTGGCTTCATCCAAATTTCGAATGAATCATGTGTGTATAGAAAGGAATTGGAGACCTCAGTGCAATTCTTAGTACTTTATGTTGATGACATCCTTCTTATTGGGAATTCGAAGGATGACATGAAAGTGACTAAGTTATGGTTATCGAACCAATTCGAGATAAAAGATCTTGGTGATGCGTCCTATATCCTTGGAATTAAAATCTATAGAGATAGATCTAGAAGGTTAATAGGACTATCACAGTCGATGTACATTGACAAAGTATTGAAGAGATTCAATATGGAGTCAGCAAAGGTTAAGAACCTTCCTATGAGTGTAGGAACATGTCTTTCAAAGAAGATGTGTCCTAAGACTAACCTTGAGAAGGAAAGAATGACTCATACACCTTATGCTTCAGCAATAGGTAGCATAATGTATGCAATGTTATGTACTCGACCGGATGTGGCTTATGCACTTAGTGTGGCAAGTCGTTTCCAAACTGACCCTGGAGATGGTCACTGGACTGCCGTGAAGAATATTCTTAAGTACTTGAAAAGTACTAAAGATTTATTCTTAGTTTACGGAGGTCAGAAAGATCTTACTGTCGAAGGATACTGCGATGCAAGCTTTGCATCTGACTTAGATGATTTTAAGTCAATGTCAGGATACATTTTCTGCCTAAACGGCGGGGCAGTGAGTTGGAAGAGTTCCAAGCAGACTACCACTGCAGATTCGACCACTGAGGCCGAATACTTAGCTGCAAATGATGCAGCTAAGGAAGGTGTTTGGATTAGAAACTTCATTCAAGAGCTGAATGTTGTTCCTAGCATGAAAGACCCCATTACTGTGTTTTGTGACAACACTGGGGCGGTTGCTCAAGCAAGAGAACCAAGATCTCACCAACGGACCAAGCACATTATAAGGAAGTATCACCTAATCCGTGATATTATCAAAAGAGGAGATGTGCTAATTGAGAGGGTCACATCAGCAGAGAACGTGGCAGATCCACTTACTAAACCCCTTAGTCGAGAAGCTTTCCAAGCTCATCTTCAGAAGATGGGACTTAGAGAAGCTTTAGAATGGCTTTGACGGGCAAGTGGGAGATTGTTAGGAATAGTGCCCTAGAAAGCCGATTGTATATCCGCTTTGTGCTTTTCCTTATTGTAATCACAGACAATCTTTGAATAAAATAACGAATTGAGGCAACACTTCTTTATATGCTCTTGTTTGGTATGCGTTTACTTTAGCTGTGCATGTATGAGAACTCCCCTAATCCTGATGACTTTAGGACTCTACCATTTAGGTGAAATGGTTCATGAAACGAGCCCTATATCACATAAGTCATGATTAGTAAAATACTCCAAGCCGATGAGTCCTACAGACAGTGGGAGTGTCAACCTGACTCCTCTAAGGCTTGCTTGTGGGATCACGCCCTTAAGAAGGACCATCTTGTTTCATGGAGATGGAAAGTGTATAGTTGATACGTGCGTGATACATAAGGGTGCTTACTTTAATAAGTGAGTTCACTGAGGCGCCCCGTGTGAGAACATTCCTAAATGGGAAAGGAAGTTTCTATTTCAGGAAATGGAAACTTCCAGATTAGGAAATATCTCACGAGTCATTGATGTGATTAATTGATCCTTAGACTTGAGGTTCCTTGTCACTTTATGAGTTAACTTTGTAGTCTTAGGTATAAGCTTTAAAGGGTGTCGCCTTAGACAACTGATTCAAGGCTTATGCTGGGGCTGCACAAGTGACTCATGAAAGTGAATGAGAATCAAGATAGGACCTACACTTGCATTTGCAAGGTGATCTCTTATTGTGTAAGTCATTCATATGCCATATGGAGTCCTTGGCCAAGGCAGTAGATCAAGACATCAAGAAAAGGGTTTCTTGGATTGAGATCAAATGGATATGAAATGCACTTAGCTTTAAGACCGGATTATTAGGGTTCTGATTATTCCCTTGTCCTAGATCTTGGTTGAGAGATAGTAAGTAGGAGGATTGTATCTCACATGAATCAATGACTTAAAGGTTCTGTCAAATCCGAACATTCCAATTCAGCTAGGGGTTAAACACCTGTTGCTAGACTATGGTCGTTTAATCTGTGGACTGATTAATTAATTAGTGAATTAATTAATTAGGGTCACTGCTAATTGAATTGAGAACCTAGAGGGTCACACACAACAACTTGGTTACATGAGTTGAGGCTTGAAAATGATTAAACGAGTTAATCGGGCCAAGAGGGTTCCACACGTGTGAAATCACACGTGTGGCTCACGTGAGTGACACGTGTCACTGTGACACGTGTCACACACGTGTGTATATATATATTATATATATTAAATAATTAATTAGTTAATTATTTAATAGACTTTGGTTTAATTTTGAATTAAAAGGAAAGTCTAATTTTGGAGAAAATAATCTAGTTAATTAATTATGAATTAATTAATTAGATAAAAATAAGTTATTTATTTTATAATAAATAAAGTATAAAATTATCCAAAAATAGTTTGGATATTTTTAGCTCTCTTAAAAGTTGACTAGAATTAGAATTCAAAGTCAAAGTTGGAAAATACTTGATGATCAAGTAATAGGAGAGAGAGGAACCAAATCCTTGTCCAATAAGGATTTGGATCGGCACTCCCTCCTATATATAGGGGAGCTCGAGCTCCCCTTTAGAGCTAATTGACAATTCTTGGTTCATGTGTTGAACACCTTCCTTTCTCCAAGATTAAATTAAACCCTAGGTTAAGCCTAAACACTAACTAGAGAACTAGCATCCTTACTAGTTAGATTGTGATCAAGTTGGTGGACTTTCTCTAGAGACTTCAAGTTAGAAGTTTGAAGATTCGAACTTTACCAAGGAGAGGGGATCAAGCCGCGAGAAGAGCGTTCTTGGGTGGCTTGAAACGCTTCAAGAAAGAATAAAAGAAAAGTAAGTTTTCTATCTTTACGAATTTGGTTACACGATTGCGAGTCCTAGATCCTTTTGTTGGGAAAATTTTTTAAATTCCGCTGCTTTCTGATTCGTGTTTTCCAACAGGAGCCTGCAAAATGGAAGGTAACAGTTCAATTTCTGACCGAGATAGCTCAATAGGCACAAATTTTGAACTTGTAGTCGTAATGCCTTCTAAAGTATGAACCTTATCAAGATTACCATCAGAAGACTTAAACCGATCAGAAAATCTCTTAAGCCAATCAACAGATATGTCATGACAAATAACATAATTCATCTCAGCATCATTATTTAAACCAAGATCCTCATGAGTCAAATTCTCAACGTCACCAACACTATAAACGCAAGACACATCATCAACATGCTTAGTGGAATCATAAACATTGCATTTCACTACTTCACCATCAAACTCTAAGGTTAGTGAACCATCATGCACATCAATTTTAGCCTTAGCCGTACTAAGGAAAGGTCAACCAAACAAGATATCAGAGGACTCGGATGAATAATTATTTTCCATATCAATCACAAAAAAATCAGCAGGAAAAATCAATTCATTAACTTGAACTAACACATCCTCTAAAACACCTTCAGGATAGACAATTGATCGATCAGCTAATTGAATAATAACTCCGGTACTAGCTAATGGACCAAGACCTAAAGAATTATAGACAGATAAAGGCATCAGATTGATAGAAGATCCTAAATCACACATAGCCTTACCAATACCAATATGTCCAATCTTGCATGGGATAGAAAACATACCTTTGTCGTGACCGTTAGGAGGTAATTTTCTCTGTAAGATAGCTGAAACATTCTCACCTACACTCAACCACTCATTACCTATAACCTTACGCTTATTGGTGTACAATTCCTTAAGGAATTTGCCGTAGCGTGGAACCTGTTTAATGGCCTCGAGGAGTGGAATGTTTTCGCCAACTTTTTCAAAAAAAGCCAAGATGCTTTTATCTTCTTTGTCCTTCTTTCTCTGAGCCAGTCTCTGAGGGAATGGTGGCGGGACTACCAGTGGGTTAGGCTTCTGAATGATTTCAGATGGACTGGGATTCTGGCCGTGATCATGGACAAGTTCCTTCTTAATCTCTGTTTTAGTTTCTGCATCAAATACATGTACCTGATCACGTTTGTAACTCCTGTTGACTGGAGGCTGCAATTCCTTCCCGTTTCGCAACACAATCGCACTCACATTGTGTGTTTGTGATGGTAGTTTACCTCGACTCTCCAATTTGCTCACCGATGATGCAATTTGTCCAATATGAGTTTCCATGGTCTTTATAGTGTCCTCTATCTTTTGAATCATATTAGTCGTGTCCTGTTGATATTTCTCAGTATTAGTAGCCAACATACGAACAAATTCACTAAGAGGCGTACCTGAACCCGGAGGGTGTTGTGGTTGTGGTTGCGGTGGAGGTGGACGGAAATTTTGATTATTCTATTGGTTGTTGGCATAACTGAAATGCGGGTGGTACGTCCATCCGGGTTATAAGTGTTCGAGTAAGGATCGAACGTTCACTGCTGGAAATCTATGGCATTTACATTCTCCGATGTCTCCTCGTGGAGTGTAGGGCACGCATCCATTGGGTGGTCAAGGTTAGTACAAATGCCACAAACTCTTGCCGGTGGAGTAGGACCTACATTCATCTTTTGCACCAAAGTTGTTAGCAAAGACTTAATTTCTTCAAGTGAATTAGTGTTTACCTCGTTCACCCTTCTAGGGATATCTTGTCGAGCTTCCATTGGAGTTAGGTCTTCGTAAAAGTATTGGATAACCAATTGATCCGAAATACCATGTTGGGGGCATCTTGCTAACAACCTCTTAAACCTCTCCCAATACTCATAAAGGTTTTTGGAATCCCTTTGCTTCACGCAACAAATTTCTCGCCTAATTTTTGTAGCGCGAGAAGCCGGAAAGTACCTCTCAAGGAGTTGTCTTGACATTTCCGCCCAAGTAGTGACCGTACCCGAAGGTAAGTAATATAGCCACTATTTAGCTGTATCTTGCAATGAGAAGGGAAAAGCCCTTAGCTTGATTTGATCCTCTGTCACATTGTGTGGCTTCATGGATGTGCACACAACGTGGAACTCCTTCAAATGCTTATTCGGATCTTCATTTTCCAACCCACGGAAAGTTGGTAACAAATGGATGAGTCCCGACTTCAGTTCGAAGCCTTCTTGCAGTTCTGGAAAGGTTATCCAGAGTGACTGTTGTGCCTCAGTAGGTCGGGCAAGGTCTCGAAGTGTTCTTTTCTGAGCCATATCCTGACTGTGATCACTGTCAGGCTTCTCGTCAGTCAGTTGTGCAACTGAAAACTCCTGTTCAGAATCAATTTCAGTATCAAACTCAAACAATTTCGAACTTTCGCCAAATACTCAGCACGAAGGTTCCTAGGCATAAGAAAAAGAAACAAAATCAATTAACAATCCCCGGCAACGGCGCCAAAAATTGATATGTGTCGAAGCCACCAAAAATAAATCCCAAATATTACACACGATTAAATTAAAAAATAGTGGCAACGGGTATCGATCCACGAGGATTGGATGAGTTTGTAATCTTTTTATATGCAAAGGAAACGAAATAAATAATTAAAATAGGGGGGTTTTGAGATTTTGATTAGACTAAAAATAGACTAAATAAACAAACGACAAATTAACTGAACTAAATTGAGAGGAAGATTAAACCAGTACAAATTCAGTGGATATCAAATAACCGGGATTTTCCTACGCATGCATCAGACTATGATCACGGATAGGGTGATTAATTCCTCGTTAGGCTAGCTATAGTTACCAATTACCTTAGGCTCCCTCGTTTCTTCGTATTTTTAGAATAATCTAAAGAAACTCCTAAAGACTATTCCCTAACTAGCTAATAACCTTATCAAAAACTCCTTCAAAGATTCAATTAACTAGTTGCTTTACGAGCTAAAGAAACACTAACCCTAACCGACTTAGTAGAAACTCCTACTTCGCTAAATTAGACCAAATTATTCCACAACACAAAATTCAGCCGAACTTAACAACCTAGTGTTGATTGCCACTTTGCTAATTATCCGGCTAATACCACCAAATAGATTAACTAGCTTTATGTGTATTGATAATTCTAAGACTTGGGCCCTAAATTAAAGAATGGAACAACACTTAATGACATGAAATCGGAAATAAAACGGATAACTTGAATTAATCAACCCAAGGAAATTGTCTCACAACATCTAAAGCATGTTTGGAAAATCCCAACTAAAAATGAATTAGAAATGCATAACGAAATTCAAAAACAAATACGAATAAGAAAACATAGTATTTTGGTGCAAATTGAAATAAAGAAAGAGAAATAAACTATGTTGCTCCCCTCTCTCTCATGTGAAAGTGTGTCTCTTCAATCTCGGTTCTTCTCCTTTTATGTAGTGCCAAGGCTTGAATTCTTCCCCACTCCTCCTTCCACATTCTACTGGACTTGATGACCACTAACTCCCACGTTCTCAATGAGTACACCCAAGTTGCTGCCCAAAAAACGGGTCAGGGTTCTTGACCGTGACCTCAGGTAAGCTTATTCACTATTTTTCCACATTCTCTCCTCAATAAACGCCCATTAACTCTAATAAATTGCACCATTACTTCCCCACAACGTGCTGCCCCAATTTCTCTAAAACGGTTTGCTAGAATAATCATCTACTAACTCCACCTTTCTTCAAAGTATTGTAATCCCCGCAGTCTTCTTTTCTGAATATAACGTTACGGACAAAGACTCCTAGCAGCCTACTTCTCAAAAATATCAAGCATGATTATTGGGCCACAAACCCTTGTCTGCCACCAAGTTTATCAAAAGCCCAAAACCTAATTATTTGCAAATTAAATTCAATTCATCTTGTTACGTGGGTGGACCGATTATTCACCAAAGATACATGGGTTGTGGGCCTCTTTTGCATGTAAGCACAAGTATCACCATAATCTTCTAACTTGGCAAGTCATTGCATTTCCTCTCAAGAAGCATAAGATCAATTAATTATCCACAATTAAACCAAGTCATGGGGCTAAATATATATCAACTTTAAGCTCAATAATTCAACAAATATGCAACGCATCACAAATCTTCGGTAGTAATCAGCCAATCCCAAGAAGCTTCTAACTTCCGAGACATTCTTTGGTTTCTCCCATTTCAACACGGCCTCAATCCTTGAAGGATCGACTTCTAACCTATTTCCCGAAATAACATGTCCCAGAAAGGAAACCCGATCTATCCAAAATTCACATTTACTGAACTTTCCAAATAACTGATGCTCATTTGAAGTTTGTAAAACAAGCTTGAGATGTCTCACATGTTCCTCGGTAGATTTAGAAAACACCAGAATATCGTCAATGAAGATTACCAAAAATTTGTCGAGAAAAGGTCGGAAAATTCTGTGCATCATATCCATAAAAGCTGCAGGGGCATTAGTTAACCCAAATGGCATTACCACGAATTCATAATGCCCGTACCGAGTATTGAATCCTGTCTTTAGAATATCCTCGGCTCAGATTCGCAACTGGTAATATCCTTGCCTTAAATCAAGTTTGGAATAGACTTTGGATCCCTGAAGTATATCAAATAACTCTTCGATATGTGGAAGGGGATACTTATTCTTGATAGTCATCCGATTCAGCTCCCGATAATCAATACACATTCTTAAAGTCCCGTCTTTTTTCTTTACGAATGAAACCGGTGCACCCCAGGGCGAAGAACTCGGCCTAATATACCCAACTTCCAATAATGCATCAAGCTGAACCTTTAATTCTTTTAATTCTGTTGGAGCCATCCGATATGGAGTCTTTGAGTAAGGTTCTGCATTCGGATATAAGTCAATCACGAACTCGATCTCTCGTTCTGGAGGTAAGGAATCTAATTTCTCTGGGAAGACCTCGGGAAAATCCTTTACCACTTCTGTTTCCTCCAAGCTTATCTGATCTTTGGGCTTGTTAAGAATATAAGCGATGAATCTCGTAGCCCCATCTTGTACCAATTTTCGAGCCTCAGAAAAAGAAAGTAAAGGCACTGTCTTCGCACCCCAACCCCGTAGTAATCTCTGAACCCCACTGTACTTTCTTAGCCTGACAATCCACTGTAGCTCCATACATGTACAACCATTCCATCCCAAGAATAGACCCATACCTCTCCATCGGTATTTCAATAAAGTCTGTCAGAAATTCTCGGCCCTCAATCCTCACGGCGACATCCCTGTGCACCCGATCTGTCTCTCTACTACTACCAAATGGAGAACTAACTACATAACACATAGAAGAGCACATAGCAGGCCAAGGTAAAGTAATAGCAATAGAATGCACAAGAAAGGAGTGTGTAGCTCCCGGATCAAACAATATATGAATGTTCGTGCCATGAATGCATATAATACCTTCAACAACTGTAGTGGGATCGATGTATATATTCTGTTCCTCTCTAGCTAAAGCATAGGCTCGAGCCCTCACAAGTGGTCTCTGACCCCCAGGTGCTGGATCCTGATGATCCGTACAGCCATCAACCCTGTTCTCTGGGCTCCCACAGATCAAACATGACCCTAACTGATTCGTGCATCCATCATAGGTTTGAGTAGGTAACCCACAATAAGTACAACCACGCTTCTGAGGTGGCGATGGTAAAGCAGGAGCATGTGGAGCCTTCTGAACTGTCCTGCCGGTTTGAATTTCTTCCCTGGCCCCTTCGGTGCTGGCGGTACAGAATAAGAAATAGGCCTCTTCCCAGAACTCAAACCCTGTCCTGATCCTGAGCCTGAAGCCTGTCCAGCGTGAGGATTAGGCCTCCGCGCATTTATCGAATCTTCCACTTTCAAAGCTTTAGTAGTAGCCTTGACCCAGGTAATTGTATTAACCGCCTCCAATGCAATCTGTATATCCGGCCTGAGTCCCTACACGAACTGCATCGCCTTGTGAAAATCATCACTCGCTATATTGGGTGCGTAGCGAGATAAACTCTCAAATTCCCCTATATACTCCGAAACAGATCGTCCTCCCTGCTTTAACTCGATAAATTCCTTCAACCTGCGGGTGCGAGAAGACGAAGGAATGAACTTATTCTTGAACTCTCTAACGAAAACATCCCAAGTTATTTCCTCCCCAGCAGCATCCAATATAATCTTATTGCTCTCCCACCACGAATAAGCCTCGCCCTGGATCAAAGAGATAGTGCAACGGGCCTTTTCCTGTGAACTGCAAGGAATAAGCTCCCAAACTCGTTCAATTTCTTTCAACCATTGCTCTGCTTGCATATCATTTCCTTTATAGAACTTGGGAGGATGCTGGTTCTGTAATTCCCGAAATGCCGTAGAAATCTGTATAGGCTATGTTGGTGGAACTGGCGGCACTGGAGGAACATATTCCCTAAGCCTCTGATCAATAAGACCCACAACTGCGTTCATGAAATCCTATGGCTGAGCAAGAGGGGTAGAGGTGGAGGAGCACGAGGAGAATGCTCATGATGGTGTCTCCTGTGTCCTGGAGATTGCTCGCGACGAGGTCTACCTCGAGGCATCCTGAAATCAAATCACTATACATGCATGTTTGATTAATAAATGCAAATGGGTACAATTAATTTCATAATACCAATAATTCACATAATTCAACGAAATCAAGTAATTCAATTAGTTCAATAATTTAAGTAAATCACGTAGTTCAAATAAATGAAAGACTCTCAAATAACAATTAATCCTATGCCGTACAACCTAGACTCACGAGACACGATACTAGAACCTCGGTTTTGAAACCGGGCTCTGATACCACCTTAAGATGTAGCACCCTACACGCCAAGGCGCTACATCCCCCACATTATAGCTCGGTCCACAAACGAAATGGATAATCCGTATATAAACCAAACATATAGCGAACGGGTGACAGTACAAGAACAATCTAGCTAGGCGGGACTAGACCGGAATTTATGTAAATCCAATACATGAAAATTCAAAATCGGAAGCATAACCACTATCATTTCACCATCATATACCGAATGACCAAAAGTTCATCATATTCTAGCTTACATATCAATACATTATCATCTCCCATATACCATACATGCATAAGTTTCCAAAAGTTATCAAAACCATAACATCACTCCGAAAATACCAATAATAGGAAAATATTATGCTAGACTCAGCTGAAAGAAAGACATAACTCGATCTCCCACCTAGCACGCAACTGTGAGTACCTGAAAAGTGAGGGTGTCAGTCTACCGAAGACTGAGTGAGGGGCATAAATATATATAAACACACGTAAAATGCAAGTTATAACCTCGGGTAAAGCTTTTGGAATAGAAAATACTATGAGCTCAAAAGTGATATATTCTTTGCCCGAGATTACAACTATCAAGTTTAACAATTCGTTTAATCAGTTTCATTCAATACGTGGCCTGACGAGTGAGGGTAATCTCCAACCTTACACCAAATAGTGAACAATACATGCTTGCTTTATTATTTATCACGTGATCATGCAATCCAATTAGTGCGATCAAGTAGCATTTTCATGAACCCTTCTTCCTCCGGGTGATGGTGAGTTTGCAAGGCTCAACCATCCATGATATGGTGTACATCGGGAACATTACTCCCACACATGGGACTCCTTCCACCACCAAACCTCCTGATGACTTCAAGGGTGATCCCAAAAGTGGTGAGGATAGTGCAAGAGTTACCCTTCAGCCCTTGCTTTCCCGGTTGGCTTAATACACTACCCTCGGGCCCAAAGTGCAATCATGGTACTCGCCAAAACATGTTTGAATCATGATCATTCATGGTTGGCTTGTAATAATTTATAGTTTGAAAATGAAATGTTATATTTTTACTACGTTTTGGCTGAAAACTTCACATAAGGTTGTAGGGTTCTATATAACTAGAACAAAACCTCACCTGTATGACAAATGAACAAGGATACAACTAAGGAGCTGGCTCCTCGTCACCAGGAACGTGATCTGTGCAAGAAAGACGTGTATACGTGAGACTTGACTCGAAATGAACCAATTATGACGAAAGGCAAAATGCAATGAAATGAAGTGCAATATTCAATGTAGCATATACACATCATGTTTTAGCATGAGATGGATCATATAAGTACAATTTGGGGTCAATTAAACCATTGGATTGAAAAGGAAAATTTTGAAATTTTGGCAGTTTATGTGAGGGTCGCGGTCGCGACCAATTTTGTTCATAAAATGGTCGCGGGCACGATCTTATTTTTCAGGAATTTTTCGTGTAATTTTTCAAGAAGTCAAAAGTTGGCCAAAATTGGGTAACGACCGCGACCTGATTTATGTGTGTTTTCGGTCGCGGGCGCGACCTGCATTTTCGTCCAAACTGTGAGTGGGTCGGGGGCGCGAATATTTTTGTTCTGTTTTTAGTCGTGGCCGCGACCTTCAAGTTTTGCCAAAAAAAAAAAACAGAGCAGAACAGGGGAAAGTCTCGGCCAACCACAAAATCACCCCAAAACCTTAATTTCCAAGCACCCAAAATGCAAGTTTTCTGGAAATTTACATGCATATATGTTTATATTACAATAAAACTTCATAGAAACACTCAAAGCACCCATGATCATCAGGAATCATCACTTTCAAGCTCATACACAACTTCATGCTATAATCTCAAATCTTTCAAGAATTCATGCATCAATTTAATTTATAATCATGTATTCACTTAGCAAACAACAAATAATCCATATATTTCATGGAATCATAAACCCTAGCTTCCATATAAATGATCAAGAATCACACATTCATGCACACACCCACCTTCAATGAAAATAGATGGGGGAAGAAGATGAAGATGGATGATTGAGCTCCAAAATATGCAATATCCTTGGAAAACTTGGATGAAATCACTAAAAATCTCTTCTTCTTCTTGAGGGTTGTGGTTCGGTGAAGAGAGGAAGCAAATTGGATGTGTATCCAATGAAATTGTTCATGGAAGATGAAGGAAGAAATAGGTACGTGAATCACCAATCTTGATTTTGATGAAATAATCAAATTGCAACTTAATCCCTCAATTCATAATGTCATGCAATTAAGGATGAAGAGTTTGCTGAATGATCAATTAAGTCCAAGATATAATTATGCAATTTGGTCCTTGTATTTAAAAGAATGATCATGTAGGGACAATTTGGCAATTAAATCACGTTTGACAATTATTTCACGTAACAAATATTTTCAAGTCATAAAATAAATTCTCAATTTGATATGAATTCATATAATTTCATGTAAGTATGTTGAATGAAATTTATAAAAGTTATGATGACATGTAGGAAAATAATAAATAATAGAAGTAAAATAAATTCCTAACGCTCACAAGCTCACACGTAGCGTGCTTACCTGCTCGTCCGGAATCAGGGCGTTACATGCTTCTATAGAAGCAAACGTCCTTCTTCTGATCTCTAGATGTCTTTTGGGCGTGCCCCTTTAGTTACCCCTTAATCGGGCTTTAAGGGTTTCTTCTTCTTTAGGCCTTCAAGCTTTTACCTTAGTGGGTTTAGAAGAAGATTTAACCATCACACCTTTAAGTCCTTCTTAAGGATGCTCTGAACTGTTATCAACTAAATGATTAACTATGCTACAATGACATCATTCTAGTTGAGCATAAAAGGCTTAAATGATAGTAGAAGCAACGCGAGCAATTGGTATAATTTGAACTCGTTTCTCAATGAATGATCGTGGATGCAAGATCCTCGTTCATGCACGTTTCTACCCTCATTGTAATATGGAACAATTCCATAATGTTATACCCTTTAACGTTTTTGAGGTATAATTGCTCTTAAGTGATTGGAAAAATTCATTCACTTTAGATTGCTTCTCTTTAGGCCCAGGTCGAATTTTCAAGTAATTAAAAGTCTCGCCTTATAGAGAACACTTTCTCTTTTCGGATTCTAAAATTAATTTTAGGATCCGAAGCCATTTAGAGTTAGTTAGGACTTAGTCAACTTGTTTGACTTAAGGGTGGATACGAATGAGTTTGCATTTCATATTGTAGAGAATCACAGAACTACAACCTAAATGCTAAGCAGAGAAAATGTAAGCATGTTGAATAATAACATAATACACAGGATTTAGGTCTTTTAATCATATGTAGCTCTCACTGTTTTTAGAAGATCTTAAAATCCCAACGATCTTAGAGGAAACTTGTTTTGCCAATGGGTACTAAGGTCCCAAGCACTTTATTTTGAACCCACAACTCGCGAACATCCTCAATAAAGCCTTAGGTAGGTACGACTTGCCAATTCCATCTCTATGGAACTCTTAGTAACATTTTTGCATCACCCATCTTTCAATATGGACCCACAACTCGTGCGACATCCATGTTTACTTAGGCGTTAAGCAGAACCCATTAATCATAAGATCATGATTAAACATAGTCCGGACGACCCACGACTCGCGGACATCGCTCATTCCAAAATAACCATGAAATATTAATTACTTAAAGTAATTAATCAGGAAACTAAGAACTAATAGGTTACACATAGCCACCCCACGACTTATGGACAACAACTAGCTCCCCTATTAAACTTAAATCCTATTGATGGAATGCTAGGAATTTTATTTAAAGTTCTCACTTTATACAAAATACCTATTTTTTGAGTTTGCTTAATATTTATGGGATTTCCGAATACTGGAGAGTTGTCCAGTTTTGACCTCACCAACATGTACAGTTATCCATTTTAATTAGTCTTATTTAATGCAGTTTCACATAAATGCATTACACACAACCAATTAGCAGATAATATGTCCTAGCATGATACTAATATTATGTGGGAGCCACTCCACAACCACAAGTTCTAACATACATGCCATCTAAAACAGTTTAAATCACATAAGGGAATTGAAAATAAAACGATGCCCTATCTATTACAATAATAGAAACCCTTATTTTGAGGGTGTTCACTTCATGGCCTCCTTATTACTTTATTGTGTGGATCCATCTTACTCCATGGGTGCAAATCTCCAAAGTAAAATAAAAACCTCACTTTCTAAAATCTACACACTTTGCATAAAATAATATGGCTCAATCTTCATATTGGCCATAAACAAATACACGGGGCATACTCCGGCCTCAAAACCAGTAATATGGAAAGCCACATAATAAACACATAACAATACGCACATAAGTGGGGCACCGACCCCAATTGACAAACGCAACTTTGGGGCTCCAACCCCAAATTTAAACCATTCATGTGCATAAACTAAAACATTCACAAGACTAAACCCATGATCACCTAATATCTAAATTGCAAGAATTTAAATTTACCAATAAATTAAAATTCTCGCCTTTAAGTTCTAATAACTTAAAAAACACGACTTAGATGCAATTCTTATTCATGAGCCTTTTCTATAAAACCCGAAAAACAATAAACTAATAAAATTCCAATTAATTTCTGAAAATTAATAATTTTATTCTTTCAATATTTTCATAAAATAAAGTTTGTAATTTTTCCAAAATTTAAATCGTCTTAATTTCTCAAAATCCCAATTTATATAATTATTTCATAAATAATTTTAATTTAATAAAATAAAATTTTACAGAAAAATTAAATCGGGATTTTAAGGACCGGAAATACAAAAAATAAGCCCCAAACACGAAAGCCTGCATGACGCCCCGACTGCCCGGGCGTTGCACGCATCGCGCGCTCAGGCCGCGTGCCAGTCCGCACGCAGCCAGCAACAAAAGCTGCCAGCGTGTAGCCCTTGTGCGCGTCGCGCGCGGCTGCCTAGGCGGGGTGGGTAGTCGTAAGGGAAATTACCGGTAGGCGCTAGGCGCCTGCGCTCAGGCGTGCGCCCCAGGGCGGTGCTGGGCGGCAGCGATGGCGTTTTGTTTGGGCAGGGCTTGGGCGTACGACACTTTAGCACGTTCAAGCCTCGCGTTCTCATAACATGATTTCGTAAATTTTTTGCAGGTTCTCAAAACTCAATTCAATCCACAATTAAAATACGATTTAAACAAATTTCAACTAAAACAGTTTTTCAAAAGCACGATTTAAGAAAACAGTTTTCAGAAACTTTTGGGAAAAATACAGTTTCGTATTTCAGGCTTTCTAAAAGAACTCAAGAATACTCAATTCGCATCTAAGCCTAAGAATTTCTCCCAAATTCAGAATAATTGAGACGAATCAGAAATAGGCCTTGCAAGGTGGCTCTGATACCACTTGTTAGGAAAATGTGAAAAGAAAACGCAGCCGAATTTAAAAATTTTCCCAATAAGCAAGATCGGACTTATAATTCCTATTCCCGATTCGTAGGGATCAAGAACTTACAACAATCGTCGCTTTCTTGACACGTTTTGAGCCGCCCTCAAACGCGCTTCACGCGATAATCGCAACCCCGTCCCTCGAAAGTTTCTTTCTACTTTAGATTCCATATTAGGTTTCCTCTAGAGTAATAATCCACACCAACCTAGACTCAAATCATGTTAGGGAAAGTGGTAGCGATATAACATGTGTAAAGAAAGAAATAAGAAATGAGAAGTAAAAGAGAGAAATTAAATCTCCCTCCAAAACCCAGTTTTGCGAAGACAGAAATCTGCACGCCATAAATCCCTCGTGAAAAAAGTTCATCCTTCAAGATCTGGACGAACGATTTTCGCCATCTTCTTTGGTTTGATTTTTTCACTCGTATTCTGTTGGGTTCAGAATCGTTCCACCAGCCCTTGTTGTCGTTTGGGCGTGATCTCTCTATCACGCGTAAGAGACAATTTTCAAACCCCTTAGCCTATAAATAATGCTAGGGTTTCGAACCCCTCAAGTCTAATTGGAATTGGATTCCAACTTTGACTTTTCTTCTATTTCCTTTCTCTCCAAGTAATAGGAGTTTTATTCAAAATAAGATATTTATTCCTGCTAGAAAAGAGCTCCTAATCAAATTAGGAACATTTGATTATTCTAATAATAATTTAATATCTTATTCCAATAATATTTATTCTAATCATATTAGAATTAATATTTACTAGAATAATAAATAGAAGATATTTATTTATTTATTTATTCTAATCAAATTAGAACAACTAAATAATTAAATACTTATATACTTAGAATTAATTCTCTCAATTAATTGCATGAAGGGCTTTAGAATTAATTCTTAATTAATTCTAACGCGGTTAAATTAATTCTCTAATTTATTTTTTTTTTGGCTTTATAATTAATTCTCCTAATTAATTACATTAGGGATTTATAATTAATTCTCCCAATTAATTACATTTGGGCTTTATAATTAATTCTCCAATTAATTAACATATGGTCTTATTTAATCGGACCACACACCCCAAACCTCTCTGATGTGTCACACGTGTACTTTACACGTGTGGTCTCGGTTCGATCAACTATTTGATCTTTCCTTCAATACCCTTTGAATCTGGCATTTGTGTGTGACCCCTTAGGTTCATTTTCAGTTAGCAGTGAGACTAATATGCTTATTAGTTCACAGATCATACGGCCATAATCTAGCAACAGGTGTATGACCCCTACCCGAACAACGAATATATATTCGAAAGAACCTTTCAGTCAATGACAATTGTGAGGTACAATCCTCCTACCAACCCATCTCTTGATTAAGATCTAGGGCATGGGAATAATGAGAGCCCTACTAATCTCAATCTTAAAGCTAAGTTCATTTCATATCCATTTGATCTCAATCCAAGAAACCCTATTCTTCATATCTTGATCCACTACCTCGGCCGAGGGTTTAGGATGGCATATGAACGACTTATGCAATAAGAGATCTTCTTGCATTTAAGCAAGTGTAGGTCCTTTGTTGATTCTCATATACTTCCATGTGCCACATGTGTAGCCCCAGCATAAGCCTTGAGTCAGTTGTCTAAGGCGACACCCTTTAAAGCTTATATCAAAGACTACAGAGCTAACGAACAAAGCATCAATAGAATCTCAAGTCAAAGGATTAATTTACTCATGCTATTGACCTGTGAGGTATTTCCTAATCTGGAAGTTTCTATTTCTAGGTATAGAAATTTCCTTTTCCATTTAGGAATCTTCTCACACGGGACACCTCAGTGTACCTGTTTTAATAACTAGCACCCTCATGTCTTGCGTAAGCATCAACTATGCACTTTACACCCCATAAAACAGGATGCTCCTTCTTAAGGATGCACTTTACACCCCATAAGCAAGTCTCAATCGAGCCTAATCACCACTCTCACTGTTTGTTGGACTTATCGACTTGGAGTGGTTTCTAATCCGGCCTTGAGTTAGAGCTTATTTCATGTGTCATTCACCTAATGACAAAGTCTCTAACAGCCTTATGGATTAGGGGAGTTCTAATACATGCGCACGAAATGGAAACACACAAAACACATATTGCACATAAAGAAGTGTTTGCCTATGATAATAATCAGTCGTGTATTATTCAAAGATTGTCTGTGATATTAGTAAAGTCCCAAAACATATTATAACTAATCGGCTTTCTAGGGTACTATTCCCAACACACATGTAGTTTGCTAAAATTTAATTTGAGACCCAACGCCTTGAGAAACACCTCAACCACACTTTGAGTGCACTTTGCTCCATCCACGGTTGCTTTGGCTCCCAATATTAAGTTTTCCACAAAAAGCAAGTTTGAGATGTAAGGCCTTTTCTGACATACGGTAATTGGCTTCCAAGTCTAGCTAAAATGGTCTCCTTAATTATATACGTAAGTTGTTCCATGTAGAGTACCAACAAATAAGGTGAGAGTAATTATCTTATCTAATGTCACACATCCGTATAGCCTCCGTCGGTTCACCATTCTATGGAATTTTCGATTATATCCTCGACATTCTGCTCATAATGACATTGATTATATTTGTTCGAGAATTTGAAGAAAGTTAAAGTTTTTCTCAAAAAATTCTACCGAATTTTGTCATACGCCTTTTCAAGATTCAATTTCAGCACCATGCCCTTTTTTATCATTGGAGTAATATCGCATTCATAATTCTTTAGGCATCAAGATATTGTAATGGGTGTCTCAGCTGGGAATGAAGCTATTTTGGTTTGATCCCATAATTTCTTTGATATACAGCTTAAACTGAGTATAATCATCTTGGTAATCATTTTTGAGCAATACATTAACATAATGGCCCGAAACTCGTTTATTTTTCTTGAGCATTAATTTTTTAAATTAGGCAAATAAACAATGGATAATCCTTCTTTGGAATTGATTCTCTCTCCATGCAATCACTGATTAATTTCATTATCGAGTCTCCAACTATATCCTAATAGGTTTTAAAAAAGTTTGGAAACCATCTACTCCCAGCGCTTTGTAAAGGTGCATGTTCTTCATTATCATCAAGATTTTCTCATTTGAGGTCATTCTTGCCAAGTTATTTTTCCGCTAACACCTTAACATTCATTGGTGCAAGCTAATACCAAGACTCATCACCTTTTTAATGGTATCTCCATTGAATAGTTTGGTGTAGTACTCCCAAGTGTGTTGCTTCAGTTGAACATTATTGGTTGCCCATTCATTGCTTATTTTGAGAGCATTCATCTGGTTCCTCATTCATTTCCTTATGGTTGAGAGATGAAAGGAACGTGCATGTTTATCTCTTAAATTGGAGCTAATTAATTCTTGACTCTTAAAACCAAATAATCTCTTCTTGTTGTAATAGTTTGTTATATCCTGCCATCAATTCTTTCTCCAAATATTTTGAATATTTACCTTGTTTGGCTCATGCATAATGCTCTGAAATTTTTTTGTATTTTTTTTTTATTTTTTCGCTTTTCGAGCACATTGAAAACTGTTTAAGGACCATTATTTTGGAGTAATGATCCTAATTCCTAAGTCAAAATTTCCTTCAAGTTTTGATTCGGCCAATAAATCGTGTATTGCTACTTTGGAAAATATAGATCTAAATTGATAATTGTTGTATCAATCTCATTCAAATTAAATTCAAAAATTCTCCATATCGTTTCTAGCTTGAGCTGACACTCAATCTAACATCTTAAAATTTGTAATTTAATCTTCGAAATTTTGTTTACCATTGTACTCAATATTAATTCTCACTTTGTCATGTCATTTATAAATATATTTGTAAAGATATTTTACAGTTGACCTTAATTTTGGTATGCGTGGGTATATACATTAAAACTAAGTATTTCTTCTTTTGCTAACTACTCCTTATCTCTTTTTATATTATCTTTGCCATTTGATCTTACATTCCATTTTATTATTTGTATTTCTCTAATGAGTATTATTTCAAATTTATCTCAATTTATTTTATAATTTTTAATTTTTTATTTTTGTTCCTGCAGATGCAATTAATTTTATGTATGTAGTAGAAATAATTAAAAGAGTATATTTATATAAAAATTTAAGGAATGTTTAATCGAGTATTATAAAAATTATTTGTAAAATTAGATTATATCTTATTTTTATATGCACGCACATTGAGTCTCTTTAGGATTATTAATTTAAAGTAATTTTGATCTAACGACCTGACATTCTAAATTGTGGTATATTAAGTCGTAAGAAACCAAAAATGTTATTTGTACGTTTACGTATTTAATTTATATTTTATTATATAAACTAAAGGAAGATTAAATGGTTAGTTAGATTTAGATAATTACAATTATATTACTATATTAGTATTAATTAATTAAAAAATATTATACTAGAATTAATTAATTTATTGAAAAATATTTTCTGCAAATTATTCAATTATATTATTTGGGAAAATTACAAAATCGGAACACTAATTGACCCCCACTAGCGTTTTCGGGACACCAGTTTCTCCAGCGACAAAACGTGCCAATAACTAACATTTTGTGGCAATTTGGGGACAATCTTCGCCGGAGCTCGCCAGCGGCTGCTGGAATCCTAAAAAACATCAATGCTTTTGTGACGTGGATTATTTTAATATATCCACATCAGATATTTCATATATTTTAAATCCACGTTAGCTATGACGCAGATGGCGCCCACTGCAAATGTGTAATTAATTAAAAAATGAAGCGTACCTGAGAAGCTTCCAACGTTTCATTTCCCAATATCAGACTTAAGATTCGTTGCACTGTACACTTAGCAAATTTTTTGAAGTTTCTCAACATCTGAACAAGAAACCTTAGGTTTTGAGAGGCTTCAACTAAGATTGAAAGGATTGAGGAACACAATTGGCGATTAATAATTGGATGACAGATTTTCGGCGGACTGAGATGGTGCGATTGCGTTCGAAGGGCATGCTCTACGCAGGTCTCCCTGTATACCGTAAGTGTTCAGCACTTTTACAGATTTTTTTAAGGTTGAAAATGAATGTGGTAGTCTTCGAGGAAAGTTGATTCCTTTTTGTCTGTTCTTGAATGTTGAGTTGTTGTTTACCCTACTTGTTGTGTGTTTTATATGAGGATGGTCCCATGCTAGTCATCTTTCTTTCCCTGCTTTAAGTCTTTAAGAATGGTACTTTGGTAGGTGTAAACAATAAAGAACAGCAAGTTCCAAAATTTTGAATGTTTTGTTGTTTATATTTATTTTTTTTCAGATCCAGATTCATCTTCCCTTACGTTGGCTATATATTATGAGGGAAAAGTTATACGGGACCACTATGAGGACGGGAAACTTAGGAAGGTAGACTATGTAGACTTAGATAAACTGAAATTTGATCAGTTGGAAGAGTTTGTTCAGGACTTGGTTCCATATGATTATGTCAAAAGGTTCAGTACTAGAATAAAAGGGGGGGTTTAAGTTATTACTAACAGATGATGAGTTGAAGAAATATGGAAAACCATATCTAAAAGATGTGAGAGAGTATCCTATCATCCTTGATAGTATTCCACCTGATGACTCAGAAGATGTAGATAGGCGTGAAGGTAATGAAAGTGAAAATGAAATTGCACAGAAAGAAAATGAAAATGTAAACAAAGATAATGAACCTACTGTGGATAGAAAGAAAAGGGAGTCAAGTGTTGAATTTATTTGTAGGGTAGAACCTACTGAAGAATGGTTAAATGAGTATATACTAGGAGATATGGTGGGGAAATTGGGAGATCTTTTGTGAATGAGGATGCTTGTGCAGATTTGAGTGATGATGTTCCTGAGAATGTGGTTGAATGTTCTGATGAGTCTGATTCAGATTATTGTGATGGTAGTGAGGTAATTCTTTCTGATACTGATTTGCTATTTGAGAATAATGTTTTGAATGATGTTGAGACTGAATATGTGGTGGAGAAAGATCCTTCATATGATGATGTGGTTTTTATGAATTTTGATGTAGGGTATGACTCTTCTGCTAACTCAGATTATGCACCTAATTGTGAGCATGATAGTTCTAGAGATAATTCTGAGTTTGATGACAATGTTAGCTCTAGTGCTGAGTTAGGCCTTAGTGATGAGGAGAAAGACAATGAATCTGAAGAAGATGAATTCTTTATGGATGATGTTGTTGGGAATGAGGCAAATGATTTAGACATGCGTACGGATTCTGATGATGAGGCTCAGGCTGAAATGTTTCCTCCATTTAATATGGGCAACATCTATGATCCCACTTTATATATAGGGCAAACTTTTGCTGATAAAGCTACATTCAAGAAAACTGTACAATCTTATGCTATAAAAACTAGGAGAACTTTGCCATTCAGCAAAAGTTGTGCACAAAGGGTGTATGCAAGATGTGAGAATAGGGCTTGTCCATTTAAATTGAATGCCATGTTATATCCTGGTGAGAAAAAGTTGTTTGTGCTGAGGGAGATTAACTTGAAACATGTCTGTGATGAGGGGTACAATGTAAGGAATGTGAAAACTAACTGGCTTGCTGATAAATTTGTTACAATGTTTAAAACAGACCCTAAAAGGAATGTGGAAGGGTGGAGGCAAGATATGCAAAATAAACTGAGTGTTAATGTTTCTATATCACAAGCCTATAGGGCAAAGAGAAAGGCAATTGAAAAACTTGAGGGTGATCCTGATTATCAATATTCAAAACTTTGGGACTATGCAAATGATCTTAGGGACAGAAGAGATTGATGGTGAACAAAGATTTTATAAGTTCTATGTATGTTTCAAAGCTATGAAGTCTGGGTTTAAATGTTGTAGGCCTTTAATAGGGGTAGATGGTTGTTTTCTTAAGGGGCCTCATGGTGGGGTTCTTCTGACTGATGTGGGAGTGGACCCAAATAACAGTGTTTATCCATTATGTTACGCCCCGAGTCCGCGGGCCCGTTGGACGCGAGCGCAAGTCTCCAAGCCCACCGAGTATAACCTGAAATTGGGCCTAAACCACGGCCCAGAAGGGATATCCATTGGTTATACTAGGACTCTTTAACTTATATACTGAACTTAACTCTTATACTTTCTCGATGTGGGACAGGGGTGTCACACATTAGCATATGCAGTGGTCTCAGTAGAAAATAAAGAAAATTGTGTCTGGTTTTTTAGTGTTATCAAGGCTGATCTTGATTTGGCAATGGACAAGGAACCACTTTCATTAGTGATAAACAAAAAGGCTTAATTATGCCTTACCTGAAATATTTCTAGCAGCAGAGCTGAGATTCTATGTCAGGCACTTGGTGGTGAATTTGAATAGTGCTAGACATAAAGGGATAGACTTGAAAAATGTTGTGTACAAAGCTGCAAATGCCACCACAATGGGTGAATTCAGATTTGCAATGAGGAAATTGAGGGAGAAGCATGTAGAAGCATATGCTTGGTTTAAGGATAAACATCCATCACAACGGTTCAAGAGTCATTACTTGGAAAGGTGTAAATGTGATATGCTCTTAAACAATTCTTGTGAGTCCTTCAACAGCTCTATACTACCTTCAAGGGAGAAACCAAATGCAGAGAAGAAGCTGAGAAATGGGAAGGTCAGACTTTCAAGTTTTTTTTTTTTTCCATGCTACATTAGTAATTTAAATGTGATTCATTGGTTTTAACACTATGTTAACTTCTTTTTGTGTAGGTGTGGTATGTCCAAGGATATCTGACATTGTTGTGCAAAATGGGAAGAGGGTTGGTGGATGCAGACCAATAAAGGCTTCAAGATGTCACTACCAAATTCCGACAATTGATGGAGGTCAGTATGCAGTTAACTTGGATGATAAGACCTGCTCATGTAGGGAATGGCAGCTCACTGGCATTCCTTGCACACATGGGTTATCTGCCATTTACAATGAGAAGATGGATGCACTGGATATGGTGGATGATTACTACAGAGTTGAGACTATCAAGGATACATATGCTGGTATTATATACCCAATTAGTGGCCTTGATGTTTGGGGAACAACCATGTTCTTACCACCATTGCCCCCCAACTTTGGCAGAAAGCCATGAAGGCCCAAGAAACTGAGAAAGAGAGGCATTGACGAGGAAGATGGTAACGGAAAAAGGAAGAAGAAGGGCTGTACAACAAAGAAATTGAGAAGGTTTCTGACCAAAATACACTGCAAACATTGTAGGGAAGAACGACACAATGCCTTGTACTGTCCACAACTGCCTAAGTCTTCACAAAGGATCAGAGACAAGCTGTTTGTGAAAGCAAGACAAACATAATTTATAAAGTTGTTTGAGTTTATGTTAAGTATATAAGATTCTAATATATCATTTTTTTTAAACAAGGCTGAAGCTGGACCGTCTAACGTGCAAGATGACACAGGTGAAGAGATTGACAATTTCCATGACTTTGTGGAGGTAAAGCTGTATTTATGTGGTGGCTTTCCCAAGAACCTGAAGTATTTATGTGGTGGCTTTCTAATTCATTGCTTTCTGTTGACACAGGAAGTACCTGATATATTGCCCCCAAACCCAGTGACACAGGAAGCTTCAAAAGCTATACCCCAGTCCCAAGTAGATGATGGGCTAACATACAACTACATGGATCAACCGGTATCAGCAGGTCCTACAATGTATGATCAACTTAACATGGGAAACAAGGGGAAGGAAACTTCAAAGAAGAGGCCCATCACAAGTGTGACTGAACTGAGGGAAACTTTGGTGTTTGAGCTTAACAAGAAGAAAGGAAAAGCCAAGAAACGAGCTGGAGTGAAGCTGAGATTGCCCCCAAAGCTAGCTGAGGCTGATTTCAACTTGTCCCAATCAAGTGTTTGTGGACCCATGTAATAGAAGAATATCATTGTTGAAGGGGGGAGAAAATTTCTTTCTTTGGGCAGTCCATCAAAGTTGGTTGTCCCTTAGTTTATTTGTTTGTGGGTAAATACTTGGTCACAATGAGCTGTGCTTAACTTCTTTTTGTATGTAATCCTTCTCAAACTGTTAGGTTTTATTCTATCTTTTTGCATAGATGATATATCTGTGAGGGGGAATGCTATCTTTTGTATTAGAACATGTATCCTTCACTTGAAAACAATTGATGTGCATCTTTTGGTATCTACTTATATGAAAACAGTGTGATTAGAAGAATGCAGATTTTATACTCATTCATCCTCACAGTTCTATGCTCACATTCTAATATTTTACAGTATCATAAACTCTTTTGCAAATAGAAATGGATCATTTCATTAGAAACTTAGAAACATGGAAACAACAAGAACAACAACTTGAAACAGAAAAAACCTACACTATGAGCTTGGCAACGAGAGCAGCTACAACGACAATAAACAAACATGTTAACAATCATAGTGCCGTTTTTCGAAATTTTCTCGCCTCATCGAGCTCAGCTTCCAGCAAATTAATTTTCTTCAAGAGCCCCGGTATTATGACCTTACTCCGCTCACACATCTCGGGATCATACCATCGAAAGAATCGGCATGCCGTATCGGGGCAGCAATAGAACTGTCTACCTGGATTAGTCGGCTTCCACGTTGTGTGCAAAACAAATATTTTACCGTAGGAACAGTGAGTTTCGTCGAGGTACGAAAAATGGAAGCCAGTAGTTAAGGAATTAGCCTGCGACATTTCTACTTCTTGTGTTTGCTGGAATGTTGTTGCAGCTGAAGATGAATGAGGGGCTAAAATGGTGGAAATTGCTTTTTATAGAGATGGGGGAGATGAGCTTTGACCATAATAGTGCTTGGACCATTAAATTTTTGGTAGGAAAGTTTCCCTCCAATTGAAATCGTGTTTCCATGAAAAAGGGAAGAGTTGTCAAGAGAGAAAATAACCACATCTTCTAATTAAATGAGTCATTATGCCAAGTGTAAAGAGTAATGTCCAGGTCAGCTACTTTTTCCACATCAGCGAGCTCCGGCGAAGATTGTCCCGAAATTGTCACAAAATGTTAGTTATTGGCACGTTTTGTTGCTAGAGAAACTGGTGTCCCGAAAACGCTAGTGGGGGTCACTTAGTGTCCTGATTTTGCAATTTTCCCATTGTATTTTGTTAATTAGATAAGTTTATAGAATTATAATATGATATTAATTTAAGAAAGTTTATAAATTTAGATAATTAAAACTATGGACTTATATAATTAGATTTACATTAGGATTGATTTATTAAAATTTATCTTATGTAACTGTTCAATTTAAATAATATTTTATTTTACATAATTACAAAAATTTATTAAAATTTATAAAGTGAATCACTTTGTTGTTTTTTGATTCGTTTTTAGATATATCTTATTATAACATTTTAAATTATAGACCTTAAAATTAAAAAATAGACAACTTATATCATAAAATTTGAATACAATTAATGGATATATTAATATTAAAATAATCTTTGTTGAACTATATATCTTTCTTTTGGGTAAGTTGGAGAAATTTTAATTCTACCAAGAGTCCTATTTTAAGTTGATAAGTACTTTTTAAATATAGTTAAATTAATAATTTATAGCATGTATTTACATTATTATCCTTGACTAATAGTTATTGACATAATTATTGTGAGGATATTTTAGGCGATCCGTATTTTGTAAGAAACCAAACCAACTCGTGCTTTTGTAATATATATAGATATAGATATAGATATAGATATAGATATAGAAATAGGTTATTTAAACCTAAAAAACATTTATAGATAGGTCTGTATACAGTACTATTACAATATATTAAATAACAAGTTTAACTAATTAAGAATGAAAACAAATTTTATGGATATATTAGATTTCGGATGACCGTGCTGAATAGATTTTTGGCGTGGCCACTAATTTTGGTGGACATGCATCATAATTAAATTGCCAATTCTAATATGATGTTTTTTACTATTCCAAATTTAATCGCGATCAAAATATTTTAAATTTATGATACGCATATCTAGTGGAATATATATATGAGTGGATATATATACATAATATACTCACAAAGTGGATGTACATTGCATCACACGATGATGATAGACACTGGCGGAGCCAGTTAAGGCCAAGGGGGGCTTTTTCGCCCCCCTCAAATTTAATTTTTAAAATACACACATATATTATTGAAAATAAATAAATTAATATTTTTAAAAGTATACAATTTATTAGCTATTATATATAATAAATGTTATATTTATATATTATATTAGATATAATTCGTGAAAACTTCGTTATGACCCCTCACTTTATGAAAAAATTAATTGCATTGTGTTTTTTTGTAAAGAAAAATTAGTGTAATGTATCTTATTATATAGATAATGTATCATATATTATTAGAGAGATAAAAATATCATATCACGTCGGTAATTCTAATCAAAATATAACTCTGTGAAATTAATATCGCAAAAAATTCTAATTTTCAATACATATTATTTTAATAAAATACTGTGAATTTGAATCTTAATTTCGAATATAAAAGACTTAATAGTTTTTTTTTTTTTTATTTAACTGTTTATATTTTAACTTACCTAGCTATAATTTACTAAAAGGATTAATTACTACACTCTCGATAGTGGATATTATAATCCCAAAATAAATTTTAGTTTTTTTTTTTTTAAATAAGGGATCATATTAGTATCTGTACGTAAAGACTTTAGTTTTGAAAAAAAATGGTGGGAGCAAATTGAAAGGAATAAGAATCGTCAAAAACAATTATAATATATAAATTGTAGTGTCAAGTTATTATTATTTTTTTAATATATTGAGACCTAGAAATTTTGAGCCCCGGCTAATAAAAATTCCTGGATCCGCCTCTGATGATAGAGTAAATGAAACAAAAGAACTCCTAAGACATATCGTTATTAATGCATAGATTCTTAATGACATGCATACCTACACCCGAAAGGGAAGTTAATCACATTAGGTTATTAACTCCCCAAATTTATTCATGGTCAGAACATTATAATCCTTTAATTACCCCATAATGAGGGTTAATTAAGAATTTTATGATCTTAGTTAATCTGGCACAAGCATATGATTGCCCTCAATTGTTTTGTTCAAAGCAACAAGGACGTCCATGAGGGCATGCGGCTCGGGCACACACTCAGCCTTCTTCTCGTACTCGAGTTTCCATGTAACGAGGCTGTCTTCTCCATTGCAGTCCACATTAAGAACAAACTTGAAACTGTTGTAATACTGCAGTAGATCTCCTTCAATCACCTTGTATGTGATTGATTTCTTCACCTCGTCTACGTCTTCAATGATCTCTTTCGAAACTGACGTTTGCCCTCCTGTTTGTTATTATTATTATTATTATTATTATTTCCAGATAAAAAGATTTGCATGGTTAGTACTTGAGATAGTATAACGTTGACGGTTTCAGAGCTCAATGTTTTTTCTTCTATATTAATGGCATCATATGAAGGGACCATTAATGGTCAAAGGAGGTAATTGCACCAATCCCATATGTTATGTACTTTTCGGTAAAGGAACTTATTGTGCTTTCCCAAACCAGGCGAGAAAGGTTATATACTTATGTTAAATACTCAAACCTCACGATATGTGGTATAATTAGTTTTATTTTTTATGTCCATAGTCATGGCCAATAAGTACAAACCCCAGTGCAAGTAAAAGGTGTTCGCAAACTCTTTTACTAATGAAAAAATTGGGGTTAAAAAAAGTCGGAAAAGCAAAAGTCGAGCATTTAAAAAATAATAAAAGAAACAAACTAGGGGTACTTCCCAAAAACTCCCCATGAGTTTGGGAAATTCCTTTTTATTCCCCATTTTTAAATAAATCATTTGGGGTTTTAGGTACGTGATTCTGGGATTTAGATACGCGATTCTGGGATTTAAATACTCCCAATTTTCAAATACATCATTTGGGGATTTAGATACGCGATTCTTGAGTTTTTATACATCATTTTTGAAAATGAGGAGCTAAGAGGAATTGGACTTATCATTTGGGAAGTTTTCGGGAATTCCCCGATCAAACTAAGGGCGAGTATTTTGGACAGAGAAACACTTCCATTACTCATAAATAATTTCAATTTATTCGCAAAAATGGCCTAGAAGTTAGAATCACATAATTCAAAGGCATGTTCGAAGGTGCTTCTAAATATTACTTCATTATACGTAACTAAATTATCACCATTAACGACTAGCGACACGTCGATAATTACCTTGATTCCAGGTCCAGTAGTACACAGCTCCATCGGCTCCCCACTGGCCGCCCTGCAAATCACAACCTTGGACCATATCAGGACAGATGTTGCAGATGTCGCATGGTTTGCATCTAAACAATTCATAGAATACATTGCCATCTGACTTAATGCTTGTCTGCGAAACAAGGTTGCCCGTAAACCCCATTAATTATTTCTATTCTTTACTTTTCAAAATATATAATTTGATCTGTATATGGCAATTGCAATGACGAACTTGGAAAATGCATACCCCTTTATATACTTGAGAAATATGAGGCTAATTTTATTATTATTTTTTTATTTTTTGGACCATTTTCTTGCAAAGATGGAACTGATTCTCCGTAGGAATTTGTATGGATGAAATTCGGTTAATAAATGTTGCTGCTGGCGAATTAGGAATCAGAATCTTATCAGGTTTCTCAAACTACTACTTTTTTATAAAATCATTCCCAGTATGATGGAATCGAATATCCGCTATCATACCATGAAGCCAAAGAAAAAAGGAAGTTGAATTTTTAAATAGGGAAAATGTTATATATCGAATATCTGAGACAAGATACTCGTTTAGATTGATTTTTTGGACAATAATTTTGATCGCTCGATCCCCAATTTTGAAACTTAAAACCGCAAGTTCTAGGCATTTGAACCAATAAATATTTAATTTAATTCTCATAATATTTAGTTTCTAAAGGATTTAAGAATTAATATGATTTACATTTTCTTTTTGTGTGGTATATTAGTTCATTTATATATAACAATAAGAATACTAATTTTAATTATATTAATATTTGCTTAAAAATAATAAGTCAAAATTAATTTAGTTAGGAAGCATTAGTTATGTAATATTGTTTTTTCCAGGTTAATCTTTATCGGGCTTATTAAGTAAAATTAAGTTGTGTTTATATCTAAGCATTCAAGAGAAACCTCATGGGGTTGGTCAAGTGGAGCATGACAGGGTTTGATCCTGACAAGGTCGCAGGTTTAAACCCCCTTGTCTCCATGTATGTAAGAACCTTTGTAAATACTCGCTGAGCCTGAAGGCATTCTCTGTCTTGGACTGGGGCGCCATCCCCTCAACCTAAAATTTTGTTCACCAAAAAAAAATAAGCATTCAAGAGACAAATCTTGTATTTGATACTTGAGTTTGTGAAAAAGTTTCAATAAGTTATAGTTAATATTATATTAAATATGTTATATTTTAATGAGTTATAGTAAATATTATGTTAGATTATCAATGAATTGTAATTTCATCCAATTATAATCTCACCTAATCAGTCTCGCTCTCCAAGATTCGTAGTACCTCGTTGGTTTTTTTTAATGAATAATTAAAAAATTGACGGGATTTTCCGTCGGAATCTTTTTTTCTTTGAAAATTCTAACGGAAAATCAACGGAAAAAATTCCGTTGGTTTTTTTTTTTTTAAAGAAGAATAAAAATACCGACAGGATTTCCCTTCGGTTTTCCGTTGGAATTTTTTTTTCTTTGAAAATTCGAACGGAAAAATTCGGTTGGTATTTTTGGAGCAATTTTTTTTAGAATTGCGCCAAAATTTCCAACGGAAAACCGATGAAATTCCGTTGGAATTTTTGGCGTAATTTTTTTTAAAATTCTGCCAATTTTTTCAACGGAATTTCGACGACTTTTCCGTTGGAATGCAATTTTTCTCGGCCGTGGGAATTCGTTGGAATTCCGTCGGTTTTCCATCGGAAATTCCAACGGAAAATCGACGGAATTTTCCATCGGTTTTTTCCCGTCAGTTTTTGGCTGTTTTCTAGTAGTGGTTATTAGAAGTGGAATTAAATCCATCTAATCTCACCTAATCCAAGCTTGAATAAACTAATATCATTTAACTAACGCAAAATTAAGTGGAGTTAAATCAAATAAATGTCGGAACTGTGAAGCAGAAAAGAATGGAACAAAGTTGTTTCTCTATTTTAATATTATATTCAGAGAATTATTTTTCTTCTTAATACATGATAAACTTTATAATACTGATCTTAGACTCTTAAACTCCTCAAAAACTGAATTTCAAACTAACAAATTAAAATACATAGAACTTGAACTATTAATGACTATTGACTAACTCTTCACATTCAACGTAAATTCTAGAAAATATAAATTAACTTTTAACACCCTTGTTTAATTTGTAATTTTTAGCTAATTTCTCCAAACTATTAGCTGCTTGCTCACTTGTGCCAACGATGTTGATTTCTTCTTTCATTACATTAACATAAATCTTCTCCTTTTCAGCTTCTTGAAAATTTTGAGGATTACAAGAAAATAATGCAAAATCACAAGAATTATAAATATCTTGCAAAGATCGCATTTTTCTTATTGGACTTTTTGGACTTGAATCACCATTATTTGTTTGTAAAGCTGATGTCCTTTCGGGAGTTGAGGGTGCTCTTGATGTCGAATTTTCTTGAGATTGATTTGAAAATTTAACACCTTGAGTTGATAATGGCTCCACGAAATCTGAAATTCCATCATGTTCTTCGGTGGGTGTAACCTTGCAATCTGATGTTGTACAACTTCATCAAAAATAACATCTCTAGAGACAAGAAGTTTATTAGTTGATGGATTTAGAAGCCGGTATCCTTTTGATTCATCACTATACCCAATAAACACATATTTTTCACCCTTTTTATCAAATTTTCTCTTTTTGCGGTAGGTACAAGTGCATAAGCAACACTGCCAAAAATTCTCAAATGATCAACAGTTGGTTTTCTTTTATTCCAAGCCTCGAAAGGAGTTTTATTTCGAATAGCTTTGGTGGGTGATCTGTTCAAAATATAAATTGCACTATTTACCGCTTCAGCCCAAAGGTTATTTGAATAACTCACTGTCAGTCGCAGTCCATAAATGAATAAATGGAGGTAACTAAAAATTCCATTTTTTTTACAATGTTCCATAAATGGAGTATAAATAAACTCTCCTTAATGATCAGTGTGAAGTATCTTCATTTGATGCCCAATTTGTCTTTCTGCCATTGCTTTAAATTGAAGGAAAATGGAAAAGCCTCAGACTTTTCTTGCAAAAAATAAACCCACATCATTCTACTATAATCATCGATAAAAAGGATAAAATACCTCTTATCATTGAGAGATGGAGTCCTCACGGGGACCACAAATGTCCGAATGCACAAGTTCCAAGGTGCTTTTGCTCGCCAAGAAGTTTTGGGAAAAGGTAATCTATGCATCTTTCTATAAACACAACCTTCACAAACTTTTGCTTCAATCTTCATATCAGGAAGACCAATGACCATTTTCTTTTGCTTCAAAATATACAACCCCTGCGTTCAAGTGACCATATCTTAAATGCCATAAAAAAAGTAGCATCTAATTCACTTGTCAACGCGAACTGCTCATGAGATGGCATAACAAGAGGAAATTTTTTTATTTTGGCTCATTTTAACTTTAGCAACCAAAATATTAATTTCTTATCAAAAATTTTTCATTCTCCATTATAAAAAAGAACCGAATATCCATTTTGTACGAGTTGACCAGCACTTAGTAAATTTTGTGCCAAGTCTGGTACATAAAGAACATCATGGATAAACTTTTTTTCACCTCCTTTGGTGTAGACTGAAATGACACCTTTTCTTTCTGCATTTTGTGTCTTTCCATCGCCAAGCTTCACTTGAGATGTGAAGGTATTATCAAGCTGCTCAAAATGGCTGTGATTTCCAGTCATGTGGCTGTTACAACCGCTATCCAAGTAGCAAATAGTTGATGACTCTTGCTCAGTATTTAAACAAGTATAAAATAGTGCTTCATGACTGTCTTCTTTGGTGAAATTTGCAAATGTTATTTCTTTTTTCTAGAACCAGCAATCCCGTTGTGAATGATTGGGTATTTTGCATCATTTGCATCTAAAACTGCAATCTTTGGTGTCGTGATTGGTCTTTTTACAAATAATGCAGAAAAGACTGTCATCATATTTCTGTTGTTTGTTTTCTTCTTTACCATTGTCACACTCATCTTTTTTTCGATATCCGCCTCGACCATATTGATTCCTACGAAAGGAACCTCTTATTTGTTGAGAGTTAAAATAAGATTTCTCCGAAATGTTAACTTTCGAATGAGCCTGTAAAGAACTCATCAACTCATGCATTGACATTTTAGATAGATCTTTGGACTCCTCTATGGTTGCAACACAGTGATCGAATTTTGGGGGAAGACATCTCAGAATTTTCTCAATCACTTTTCTTTCTTAGATGGTGTCTCCTAGACTTTCAATGTGATTCACAATTGAAGCAACTTTTGTGCAAAAATCTGCTATTTTTTTCACTTTCTTTCATTACCAAATTGTCAAAGTCTCTCCATTATGATTGCAACTTGATGGAAACAGCTTTATCGTTTCCACGAAACTCTTTCTGCAAGACTTCCCATGCATCTTTTGCCTTTTTCTTATTGAAAATTCGAGAGTAGATGGATTTGCTCACGCCTTACTTAATGTAATGAAGAGCTGTAGCATCTATCTTTTGATTTTCTTTGTATTTTTTTTGTTCTTGAGTCGTCCATCCTTGAGTTTTTCCTACTTCAGGTGGCTCCAGATAAGAAGACTTAATGATATCCAGAGATCATGAGAGATGAAGAAATCTCTCATCTCACTGCTCCAATAATCGTAATGTTCTCCTTCAAATATTCGTACTTCAGTCGGAGAATATTTAAACTTGCTAGAAACTAAATTTGCTGCCATGTTAAAGTTTTTAGAATTTTTAAAATGGCTCTTGATACCAAATTTGTTGGAACGGTGAAGCAGAAAAGATTGGAAAAAAACTGCGGCTCTATTTTTAATATTATATTGAGAGAATTATTTTTCTTGTTAATACACGATAAACTAGATCAAATTTATAATGCTGATCTTAGACTTTTATACTCCTCAAAGACTAACTTTCAAACTAACAAAATACATAGAACTTCAACTATTAATGACTCTTGACTAACTCTTCACATTCAATGTAAATTTTAGAAAGTACAAATTAACTTTTAACAATAAAAAGTCTAATCCACTCTAACTAACATTTTCTTAATAAAGATGTCCGATGTGGTGTTGTGACATGGGACAAAGAATAGACCAAGATTTATTTACAGAATCAGTTTATAAGAAGGGCATCAATAACGCTTCACTATTCTTAGATAATTTCTCTCTTTTTGTGGCCAGGTTTCTTTTAGCCAGTGGCCAGGGTAAAACGATTGATATTTCTCATTCAGTCCGAGTTAGGATACTACGAATTAGTATTTTTGGGTTCTCACTCGGTCGAATTTTGGTACCGTAAAAGTCCAATACGAGGTTTTTCCTTTTAACCCAACCAGTTACTCAATTCACAAGATCTAACATTTGAAACCTAAGTCTATCTTGGGGTATTTAGTGTCTCGTTCCACTATGTCAACTGAACTTTATACAGTCATTACTCTTATTTCAAATAGTATAATAGTGTGTAAATTGTTAACATTTCAACAAAGGAAACTAAAACCGTTAAATATTATATTCTGTAACATAGCCGTGCAACACTAAAGTTTAGGTAATATTGCAAAAGGGGAAGTCAATCACATTCATTCTCCCACTTGGGCCTACAAGGTCCCGGGTTTAAATCCCACTTGGGTGTGTGTGAGTTAAAAAAAAAAACATTGTTCAAGTTATTAACTCTCCTTATTTATCACAAGTACATGATTATATATATATATATATAGTCGTTGCCATAATAAGATGGGTTAAGAAGGTCTATGATCTTAACTAATTTGGCACAAGCATATAATTGCGCTTAAGAGAGGTTGCGGTTCTGGCAGAGTCTTAGACTTCTTCTCGTACTCAGCTGTCCACTTAACAACAAGGTTTTATCCTCCATTGCAGTCCACAGTAAGATGAAATTTGAGTGTGTTATAGTAATATTATAGTACTTCTCCTTCAATCATTTTGTAGGTGATAGTTTTTCGGGCCTCATCTGCGCCTTCGATGATCTCTTTGGCAACTGATAATACTTGAAGAACGCAGAGAGAAATTGGGAGAAAAACTTGAAGAAGAAGAAGTATTATTTCGTTGTATTAATCTGTACAGTTTAGACAGGTATTTATATATGTTGTATTACCAATCGGATGGTAAGACTTATGCTGGGAGGTGTAAACCTCAACCCAAAAGTAAAAATACAGCTGTCAAGTTGTTAACTAACTCTAACTTATCAAATTTTTAGCTAAAAGTTGTGTACGTGGTAACACCCCCCTCAAACGCAGGCATGGATGTTGATCAGGCCAAGTTTGGCCAGGTGATTGTGAAATGGAGCTGTGCAGAGTGGCTTTATAAAGATATTAGCAGTTTGAGCAGAGGTGTGAAGCGGTAGAAAATGTATGATTCCCTTTTGTAGCTTCTCTCTCACTACGTGACAATCGATTTCAATGTGTTTTGTGCTTTCATGGAATGTAGGATTTGCAGTTATATGGAGAGCAGACTTGTTATCACAATATATAATAGTTGGGTTGGTGTCTGGTATGCATAGGTCTCGTAGCAGGTACTTTATCCACTGAATTTCATATGTAGTGGAGGCTAATGCATGGTATTTTAGCTTTTGAGGATGATCTAGATACTGTGGTTTGCTTTTTGTACATCCAACTTATGGGGGATTCTCCAAGAAAGATGCAAAATCCAATTATGCTCCTTATTTAATCTGTGCAACCTGCTCAGTCAGAGTCACTAAATGCTTTGATTGTTGAATTCTTTGTTGCTGGAAAGAAGAGACCTGGCCAGGAGCAGCCTTGATGTACTTGAGGATTCTTATTGCTGCTTGATGATATTGTGTCATTGGGCATGAAAGGAACTGACTTAGCTGCTGAACAATGTAAGATATGTCAGACCTCGTAGTGCAAAGGTAGAGTAGTTTGCCAATGAGTTTCCTGTATGCAGCAATATCTTCAAATTGTTGACCTTGAGTAGTGATCTCTATGTTGGATTCCATGGGAGTTGGAGCTGGTTTAGCAGCCAAGAGACCAGTATCTGCAAGAAAATCCAGGGCATATTTTCTTTGGTTCATGGAGATCCCATTCTTTGTTCTTGCTATCTCTAAGCCAAGGAAGAATTCCAGGTTCCCCAAGTCCTTGATTTTGAAGGAATTTGTCTAGAAATGACTTTATGTTTTTTATTTCATCCTAATTATTGCCTGTAAGAATGATGTCATCCACATAAACTAGTAATGCAGTAAAAGAACCATAAGTGTTTTTGACAAATAAACCGTAATCTGAGAGAGATTGAGTGTATCCTTGTGAGATTAATGATGTAGATAGATTAGCAAACCATTGCCTGGAGGCTTGCTTTAAACCATAAAGTGACTTAGTGAGCCTGTAGACTTTATTTAGATCAGTTGCAGTGAAGCCTTGAGGTAGAGTCATGTAGACCTCCTCATCCAAATCTCCATGCAAGAATGAATTATTTAGATCAAGTTGCTGAAAAAGCAAATTGTTTTGAGCAGCTAAAGCAAGAAGTAATCTAATGATGGTGATTTTAGCTACTGGACCGAATGTATCAAAGTAGTCCAGGACCTCAGTTTGTGTATAGTCTTTGGCTACAAGCCTGGCTTTATACCTTTCTATATACTACCATCAGCTTTGTATTTTATTTTGTAAACCCATTTACATCCTATTGGTTGTTTACCTAGTGGAAGATCAACAATTTCCCAGGTTTTTGTAAGTTGTAAAGCTTCAATTTCTTTGTTCATGGCATCTTGCCATTCTTTGTGTTTAATAGCTTATTTGTAAGTGTTAGGTTCTATTTGAGTAGAGATATTTAGGATATAAGACTTATGAGCTGGAGCTAGTCTATCATAGTCTAACACATCTGATAAAGGATAAGAAGTGGATACACCTGAAGAATCAGTGGAAGAAGAGGTCCTGAGAATGTTGGAAAGATAGTCTTTGAGGTATTGAGGAGCAGTTCTGCTTCTCTGAGGCCTGGCAAAGTGGTAATGTCTGTATTCATTGGCAACCATGAATATACTCCTGAAGTGGAACCCTGAAGGTGAGTTATTAGTTGTGGCAGCTGCATCTCTTGGAGAATCTGGAGTAACCTGGTCAGAAGAATGAGGAATAGAGGAAATAGCAGGTGTGGATACAATGGATGCAGATGAAGTGAGATCGGTGGTGTACTGAATGTCAATAGAATTTGGCAAAGTGATCAAGTAATGAGGTGTCTTGTTTGAAGTCGATATGTGTGGAAAACAGTTTTCAATGAATTGAACATTCCTAGAGCCAAAGATCTCCAAGGAATTGAGATCTTGCAAAACATAGCCTTTTGTGCCTGGCTTAAAAGCCAAGAAAGATGCATTTACTTGATCTAGGATCAAACTTGGTTCTATTAGCAGTAAAAGTAGATGCAAAAGCGAGGCAACCAAACACTTTAAGATCTGAAAATTCTGGATTAGAACCATACAGCAGTTGAAAAGGTGACTTGTTTTGCAAAAGAGGTGATGGCAGCTTGTTGATTAAGTAGACAACGTGTATGATGCAATAAGTCTATAGATTTGTTAGAATATGTGACTGAAAAAGTAGATGACGAGCAACATTTAGAATATGTTGCTACTTACATTCAACTATATATACCATTTTCTTGAGGATTTTCAATGCAAGAAGTTTGATGTATAATGCCCTTAGAGTTATAAAAATCAGCCATAAGAAACTCAGGGCCATTATTAGAACGTACAATGCGAACATTGGTGTTAAATTGATTTTCCACTAAACAAATAAAAGATTACAGTTGCTTGCGAACTTCAAATTTGTGTTTAACAAGTGCAACCCAGGTAAAGCGAGAAAAATCATCCACAATGGTAACAAAATATTGATGTCCAGCTATGGAAGGTTTGGAATACAGACCCCATATATCAACATGAATGAGATTGAAAATGCTTTGAGAAATAGTAGTGCTAGTATCAAATGGTAACTTCTTTTACTTTGAAATGTGACAAGTATCATAAGAGGATATATTATCAATACAAGTAATAGAAGAATCAATGGAATGTAAAAGTTTCATAACATGGCTAGAAACATGTCCTAATCTAAAGTGCCAAACATTTCTAGAACTAATTGAATGAGGATCAATATGAGCAACATTGCAATGTTTATTGTGAAAGGAACTAGATCCAAGCAAAACATAGAGACCATGATGCAACCTAGCTGAACCAATCATCCTCAAACTCTTGGGATCCTGTATAACACAAAAATCATTATGAAAAATGAAACAACAACCAAGGCGTTTGGTTAACTGAGGGACAGGCAACAGGTTAAACTTGAATTCAGGTATAAAAAAACACATTCTCAAGTAAAAGATTGTTAGAAACTTTAACAGTCCCTGCTTGAGAGGCAGTGAGATGATTACCATTTGGTAATTTAACTAAGACAGGAGATATCAATTAATGAAGATATCAAACATGATTAAAGAACGACAAATATGATATATGGCTCCTGTATCAAGGATCCAAGAATCCTGTGAAATAGAACCATTAGAGATAAAATTAATACTTGACTCAAAAGCAGGCTGCAAGTGTTCAGATGAAGCGGGAGCAGTGAAGATGTTGTTGACTTGATGAGCTTACTGATTGCCAGAGGGAGATTGAATCAGACTAACCAACCTCTGAAATTGCTCTACGGTGAAAGAAACTGAAGCTGAATCAAGAATAGCTGAAGTCATAACTGGAACAGCTTGTGGAGCCTGATCTTGCACTTCTTGAGATTCCTATTGGCCGGAATCTGGAGTAGAATAAAGAGCAGCAGCAATTGGATTTTTAAACTTAAAGTTCGGAGGAAAACCATATTTCCTATATCAGGTAGCTTCTATGTGATTAGGATCTCCACAATGGCGACAAACCTTTCTTGTACCAAGAGGTGGTTTGGCATTTTGAAATTTATTGAAACCACGGCCACAACCCTGATTGGATCCAGATTTAGAGGAAGTAGCGTCCTGAGAATTAGATGAACTAGCACCCTAAGAGTTGAAGGAAGGAGGCTTGGAGCCTGAATTCTTGAAAGAGTGATTTGCAAAGGATCTATGATCCGAATCCAAGGATAACTGTCATTCTTGCTTCACAACCATTGAAAAAACCTTGGTCAATGAAGGCGCGGGTCAAGCAGCATGATGTGAGAACGGACTCCAGAGAATTTATCATTTAGACCATTGAGAAATCGAATCACACAATCGTTCTGCTGATACATCTTGAACATTTCAATAGATCCATAAGAACAGGAAGGAGTGCAAGTACAAGATGGGAGTGGCCTAAAGTTATAGAACTTATCCCAGATAATCTTGAGCTTGGTAAAGTAATCTGAAACAGTACTATCACCTTGGCGAACGGTGTGAATTTCTTCCTGCAACCCGGCGATACGAAACACGTTACCATGAGAAAAGTGGCCACGCAAATCATCCTAGACATCGAAAGCTTTGTCCATCCAAAGAACAGATTGACCAATCAACTGTAGCACCCCAAGCGGTGGGCACCACATCCCCCGCACTAGAGCCCGATACATGTAACAAAATGGAAAATTCATACACGCACCAAGCACTAGCAAACGAGAGATAAACAAAAGCCATGCCTAAACTAGGCGGTCTAGACCCTCAAACAGAGCACGCTTAATCATAACATACAAGGGCGGAAGCATTTAAACAAACTTAAACATAGCTTATGATTAAAGTTACATATCACTTAGAACAAATTTTATACATATTTGCCACAACGACCAAAATTAGTGATTACAAGTTCCAAACTACAAGTGTTTCAAGGTACAAATGCAATACAAGTTAAAGATGAGATGTAAACTCGAGCTATACTAGCAAGACTCCAAAACACCACAAACCGCTAAGCTCAAACTAAAAGACCGGTACCTGCAAGCTAAAAATGTAGCACCCTGGAGCGCAGAGCACTACACCCCCCCGCACTATAGCCCAACACGTCTAACGAAATTAAAACTCCATACACGTACCAAGCTACAGCGAATGGGTGACAAATAAAACACACACACACTAGCTAGGCTGTAGCACCCCGGAGCAAAGGGCACCACATCCCCCGCACCATAGCCCGACACGGGTAACGAAATGGAAACTTCGCCCACGCATCAAGCCATAGCGAACGGAAGACAAACAAAAACTCAAAACCTAAGCTAGGCGGTCTAGACCCTAATACAGAGTACGCAACAAAATAAAACATACGAGGAAGCAACAGGATCAACAAATATCAACATACATGCTCAAGGGAATAAAAGTTATACATGCAATGTCGCTCCAGGGCCAAATAAAAGCTTACAAATTCCAAGTTCGGGTCATAGACATAACCTTATACAAATATCCGATGTACTAAAGTGAGAGATAAAGATGCAGTATGCAAAAGACTCGACTCGAACAACCCAAAAGAAAACCGCCGCCTAGCTCAGACCGAACCCTGCACCTGCAACTCAAAAGCAAGGAAAAAAGGGAAAACAACATCGAAGGTCAGTCCTAAAGACTGGTGAGGGGCCTAACTATTGTGTGTAGAAATTGCATGATTTTGAGCGTTAATTAGATTATATTTTGGTGCCGTTTGATGCGTTTATATGTTTATTTTGCTCCGTTCAGGTGACTTTGGAGTTGGAGTTACGAAACGGCGAAGCAAGGCGATTTCACGTATTTTTGGAGGAAAATATGGTAACTCCCGTTCCCACTTAGGAGTACAAAAGTAGTAACCCCCGTTACTGGCCACAGGAGGGGAGTTTTTGGTGAGAGAAGAGGGGTAACGCCCGTTACCCCTGTGCAGAAGGAAAGTGGTAACGCCCGTTAACACTAATAAAAACGTTATGGCGATTTCAAGCAGTAACGGGCGTTAACAAAAATTACATGGATAGGTAACGTTCGTTAACTAGGGCGGCGAGAATTATTTTTGGGCTGCTATATTAGTGCGTTTTTGGAGTTTTTTAGAGAGGGCTTTTCTTCCAGGTCAAGACCTAGGGTTTGGAGAGAAGACCAAGGAGTTTCAGAGATTTTTGAGAGAATTCGAGAAGACGAGAGGATTGAACTCCTAGAACGATCTTTAGTTTTATTTTTGCTTTAATTTACATACTAATTCCTTTGAATTTAGTTTTAGTTTCGTATGTTAGATTCGTTTTTAGATACTGCTGAATGTTTATGCTTTTGTTTTGGAGACTTTGTTTAGATTTGATAACTATGATTTATTTTAATGCAATTTCCTTTAGTTTTACGAGTTTTGTTTTAATTATGAGTAGCTAATTCTCTAAGGCTAGGGGGAGTGATGATGATTACATGATAGATGTTTGATAAGATGCTTGAATGACTTGTGTTAATTCTTAGTTTGAAAACAGGTTTGAATTGACTTGCGATGGCCTGATCACCCTTAGCATGTGTCATAACCTATAGATTGAAAGAGTGATGGTAATTTAGATGGTTTTTATAACTTGTAAGTTTAGGGTAAAGAGATTTGGTCCTAACTTATACAACAATAATCTTATTCCATGCCGAGCCGCTAGAATACTGAATTGCACGAGTCTTGTTCCTATGGTTTAATTAACTATTGGTGATTGTGAGAGCAACATTGAACACTAATTAAGCACTTGGTTACACCTTGATAGAGGGTAATTCAAATATAAGTGACTAGGTTGTAGAATTACAATTGTTAGACGAGTATCACATCAGCTCTTGATTGTATGATTAATTACTTTTTCCCTGCCTGCTTAGTTTACTGAAGTTAATTCGTGTGTTTCGTTATTTGTGTTTAAGTCTAGTTAATTGTTAATTTCTATTTTAGTAGATTAATACATAAAACCACAATTGCTTTTCGTCAGGTCTTTAGATTAGAGAAGAATATAGAGTAGTGATTGATTTCCCTTCCCTGTAGGTTCGATCCTATTGTGTTATGCGTATGTTAGTGTACACTTGCACGATTGGTTTTTAACTGTAGTAAACCTTACAACACTAACCCACACACACGTACATACAAGTAAGAGCAAAGCATGTTCAAAGTTATAATATTCATGAACCCTGCGTGGTTTTTGCAATCTAAAACATTTTGGATCCCGTGATATTATATATAGAAGAAAAGTTAGGCCGAAGGCCAAAATCCACCAATTTTAATAATTAGAAGTCCACACCCGTTTCACGAATCAAATTCAAACTAACTCGGCGAGTACGAGTTCTCAGACCAACCACCTTTGTATCAATTCAAATTAAACTCAAATTTAGACGAAATCAAAATCAAACATACCTTCCCCAACAACGGTGATAGAAGGGTTGTGCACACCCTAACTATCCAAATTTTTATGTGTGGGACGTCAGTTTCATGACGCTCACGCCCGAGGATTCCATCCCCCACTAATCTCCTAGTAGGTTCAGGGTTGATCCTTTCAAGTTGGAGAATGTGCACAGGGGTGATAATCGGCAACCCCATGGCCATCCCGGGTCTCCCTTACTCACATCTCCGGGGACCATCCAATACAAATTCAAATTCCAATTCAAGGACTTATCTTTCAAAGTCAAATCTCGCTAAGTATTCAAATTCAAATTGCACACACCAACCCGTTTTCAAAACAAGTAACCAAAAACATATCTACGTATATATACAAAGCATTTTAAGAGGGGTTTCATAGCGAAAGGGCCAATTCCCACAAAATACGTACCAAACACATATCTAAATACATATATATATATGCACGTAGGTCGCATGCAGGCTTAAAACATATTTAGGGTTGTAGGACAATATAACTAAAAGAAAGAAAACCTCACCTCCATGAAAAAACCGAACGAATAGGCTCAAAGCAAACCTACGGAGCGGCTCCACTCCAACGAGCTACTCCAAATAACTCAAGAATCAAACTTTTAACATATCAAACAAGCTCACGTTATGTCATAAAATAGCATACCATATGCATTCATAAGGTTAAAGCTCATATATACAAGTTCGAATTAATTAAGATCATACTATATAAAAACTAATTCAAATAATATATATTACAGATTCATACATGAACTTAATATACATAATATACTACATGTATATATATACACACACATTCACGTAGCAACACTTAAACAATTACATGCATGCACTATATATATTTATTACATATTCATACACACATTATATATATATCACGTACATGCATATACTACATATACATTACATATATATAATACATATTCATGGATCACGTAGCAACACATTAACAAACACACATGCATGAATTATATACACACACATGCACAACACAAATAAAATTCATGCATAATACAAAATTTAAACACACGCAGGTCCCCGCCCGGGGAAAGAAACACACGCAAAAGCCCCCGGCCGGGGAAGAGGAGAGCAGAAGCTACTGCCTAAAGTGTCCCCACCCGGGGACACAACCCATACAAAATCTCTCTGCCCAGGGAGATCACAACTGTAACTCCCCGCATTTTCGTACGAGTAGGTAAGTGTTATGTGCGCTATTTCATTTCCTTATTTGATTTAAATTCCATGGATATTTGAAATTATTGCGCTTTCAAATAATTTCTCTATATTTTGGTTGATGTTATATTTGGAAAATGAATGTATGAACGAACTCGCATGATTGTGAATTTCGTGAATTGGGTGTTAATTGAATGAAATTACGTGATTTTTCTAATCCGAGGATGTAATTGCAACTTATTTGAATGTTTTGGACTCAATTAGAAATTGGGTTTGGGCTTAATTGCCACTTTTTGAAAGTTTAGGGAGCTATTTGAATAATACCCAACCCTGAACGGTTTTACGAATATCCTGAGCTCCGGACCTCGAAATCGAGATCCGTCTTCGACTTTGAACTTGTTTCGACGATATCTAACCTATGAACTTGGCCTTATACCTTTTTGATATCATTCGAACCTTCAATGACGAGCATTTCAACCAACACGATCTCTAAAGTGACTCGAATCCGATTTTCAATCAAACCGGACTTGGAGCAACCCGCATCCGACCCATTTCTCCCCTTGATATCTGAATTTCCTTCTCATTCCTTCCCCATGTTTCCATTTTCATCGATCAATTCATCATCTCCAAGAGACAAGGAAGAACTCCAAGAAAACCCTATTCTTCATCCACCTACTTTGAGCTCAAGACTAACTTTCATCCATCCTCCATCCAAAGTAAATTAGGAATTGTTTACATCTCATCTTCCTCTCTCTTTTATTCCATATATATCTTGGTATAAGTTGGAGAAGCATGTGGCATGAAGAAAGCATGAAAATGAATGATATGATATGAATTCTTGGTTCTATGATTTTTCTTGGTTTACAGTGAGATTTAATACATGGGATATGTTGCTTGTAGCTTCCTTATCATTTCTACATGCATGAATTCATGGTTGAAAAGCTTGAATTTGGATGATGATTTGCCAACTTTATGTATGAATTCTTATAAGGATGAATGAGATACCTTATTTGCTTGAGTTTAGTGTTGGAATTTTGTGTGTAAGTGGACCTAAGAGCTTCTTGATGGCTGTCCCTGTTTTGCAAGCTTTTCCCTCGCAGAAACAGAGCCTACTCTGTTTTTTTTCGAAGAAGACAACTCGACACGGCCTTGTCGAGATTACCTTGAAAATGGACACAACCGTGTTGGGCTTTTGGAAATTGAGTTTTATTTTCAAAATTCGGACATGGCCGTGTCCAATTTCAGCACAAATATGACACGGCCGTGTTGAGCGTTCGAACTTGAGATTTTATTTTCCAAAATTCGGACACGACCGTTTCCAAATCCTTTGAAAATGTAACACGGCCGTGTCACCCTTGATGACAGCCTTAAGAAATTCTTTCGTTGCTTCTTGTTACCTTTCTCCGTCTCGTTTATGATTTATATGCAATGTGATCTTGATAACTTGTATGTATAATTGTTATGTGAAAGTATGAATTGCATTGATATGATTATGAAACCATGAACGTGAATGAATACGGTTCTACCATATCTTGAATAACTTGATTTGTTTATGTGGGTACATGAACTTCATCACGATATTAATCATCTCCATTACTTCTTATTACTTCATACGCATTTCATAACATGTTCATTGCATTGCCGAGCGTCAAATATGGTCATATGGAGTCTTACACTACTTTTGTTGCACAGATCTTGGCCAGATAGGGGACGTGGCCAGGCAGTCAGGTCTTCGTTTTGTTCTTTTATCTATCAGGTGGGTTTTTCTTCTATTAGATAGATATATGACCCGATATACCCAATATGCAAGCTTTTGGCCAAAATATATCTATAACTATATCAAGTCTTTCAAAGTGTCAATGATTTTAAACGTAAAGCCCTTTATTTTATGACCCTACCAAAAGTTTTGGCGAGACCTGATCGATCACAATAAATTGGGGCCCTGGGACTTAGTGTACGTGGTTATCCGGGGAAGCTAGGGCTGACGGTGACCCCCCTACACTAGTTCCACCAAACTACGGTGATACTGGACTTCACTAGGAGATTAGTGAAGGATGGGAACCGGGCTCTTGGGGATTCATGTACCCCACTAGCCATAATGAATGGGTGGTCGGGCTTTGCAAACCCGTCTACTACCCGGAGGGAAAAGGATTATGTGAATGATTATGGATAATCAATGATTATACATGAAAGATTATGTGCGTGATAATTAATGTTAAAATGATTAAGGATACACAAGGTGAAGGTTAGAGATTTAGCCCCTCGTCTGCTCACGAATAACCTCACAAATGAAATTGGTTGTTATAATTCGTCAAATAAGCACATAACACATCATATTATAGCATATCAAAGTCACACACAAAGTTAAACACTTAAAGAGAACAAACGATACAAGGGAGCAACAAGAGTTAACATATAGAGCATATAAAGTTCTTACGCGTATACAAAGATCGGAAACATATAACCGACACATAAGACAATACATTGTTGGGAAAACAAAGAGAAACACAGCGGAAATTTAAAAATTTTCCCAACTAAGCAAGGATCGAATCTTGCAATTCCTATTCCTAAATTCGTAGAGATCAAGAAACTCACTTAGTTAGTAGCTTTCTTGACACGTTCTAGCCGCCCAAGAACGCTCTTCACGCGGCTTGATCCCCAAAGCTCCTTCGAATCTTTCAAGACTTCATGATAGTAGCCCTCTAGAGAAATAGTCCACCAACCGCGACCACGACCCAAATAGGGAGGATGCTAGTTCTATATTCGGTGTTTAGGCTCTAAGGTTTAGTGTATAATTTAGAGAAGGAGAAATTGTGTATCATCATCCCATGGGGTTCGAACCCCCTTATTTATAAGGGTAGGGTTCGAACCCCTTATCTCTTTTAGAAAATGATTCCAAACTCTTTTGGAAAGGGATATCTTGCTTGGAGACTAAGTCTCTTACTTTGACCAAAAGTCCACCTTTTGACCAACTTCTTGGGCAAGAATAATATCTAACTCTTTCAGATATTTTATTTTACAATAAATAACTTGAAGACTAATAATATAATTAATTCATAATTAATTATTTATTAGACTTTATTTCTCTAAAATTGGACTTCAATTTTAATTCAAAATTAAATCAAAGTCCATTAAATAATTAACACATTAATTATTTAATATACACATATACATGCACACGTGACTACACGTGTCAATAATGACACGTGTCATCCACGTGTTCCACACTTATGGACCCCACCATTCATTTAATGGTTCGATCAACTCGTTTAATGGATTTAAGCCTTAACCCACGTGATCGGGTTGTTGTGTGTGACCCTCCAGGTTCTTAATTCAATTAGCAGTGACCTTAAGTAATTAATCAGTCCACAGATCAAACGACTATAGTCTAGCAATAGGTGTTTGACCCCTAGCCGACTAAGAATGTCTTGATTCGACAGAACCTTTAAGTCATTGACATATGAGAGATACAATCCTCCTACGTCCCATCTCTCAATCAAGATCTAGGGTAAGGGAATAATTAGAACCCTAATAATCTTTATCTTAATGCTAAGTGCATTTCATATCCATTTGATCTCAATCCAAGAAACTCCTTTCTTGATGTCTTGATCCACTGCCTTGGCCAAGGACTCCTAGATGGCATATGAATGCCTTCCACAATAAGAGATCATCATCTTGTTAATGCAAGCGTAGGTCCTTTATCTATTCTCATATACTTTCATGTGCTACTTGTGCAGCCCCAGCATAAGCCTTGAATCAGTTATATAAGGCGACACCCTTTAAAGCTTACACTTAAGACTACAAAGTTAGCTCATAAAGTATCAATGGAACCTCAAGTTTAAGGATCACTTAATCACATCAATGACTCGTGAGATATTTCCTAATCTGGAAGTTTCTATTTCCAGATATAGAAACTTCCTTTCCCATTTAGGAATCTTCTCACACGGGACACCTCAGTGTACCTACTTAGAATAAGTAAGCACCCCCATGTATCACGCATGTATCATCTATACACTTTGCACCCCATGAAACAAGGTGGTCCTTCTTAAGGGTGTGATCAAACGAGCAAGCCTCGAACGAGTCAAGTTGACACTCCCACTGTCTTTTGGACTCATTGGCTTGGAGTGATTTCTAATCATGACTTATGTGATATAGGGCTCATCTCATGAACCACTTTACCTAAATGGTTGAGTGTTGTTGTTTCGATTCAACTAAGTTAAAACCAATCGTGCAGGTGCACACTTAATATACGCGTAGCACAATAGGATCGTACCCACTGGGAAGGGAAATCAATCACTACTCACTATTTAATTCTAATCTAAAGACCGAACGAATTCAAGTGGGTTGTTTACCTTTCTACTAGAATAAAATTGGAATAATTAACTCTAAGAAAACACAATTAACGAACTTAAACACAGATTAAACTCAGTAGACTAAATAGGCAGGAGAATAATGACTTATGCATTCAAGATTCAATACAATACTCGTTTGACAAGTGCAATTCTACAACCTAGTCATTTATATATGAATTATCCTCTCTTAAGGTATAACCGTGTATTTACTTAAGCTCAACGTTGCTCTCGCAATCATCAATTTATTAATTAAACCAACAAGACCAAGACTAGTCCAATTCCTATTCTAGCGGCTTAGCATGGAATAAGATTTACTGTTTTATAGATCAGAACAAAATCTCTTTGCATTCATACAATCTACTAGTCATGAAAACCTTCTCAATTACTATTACCCTTTCGATTCTCAAGTAATTCTAGATTATGCTAAGGGTGATCAGGCCTTCACAATTCCATTCAGACCATTTTTCACACTAAGAATTAGCACAAGTCATTCAAGCATCATATCAAACACATATCATACATTCATCATCACTCCCCTAGCCCTAGGGGTTTAGCTACTCATAATTAGAACATAACTCATAACACTAACGTAAATTGCATTTAAGAAATTTGTGTTTATCAAATCAAAACAAAGTCTCAAAAACAAACTCATAAACATTCAGCAAAAATCCGAAAAAACGAATCTAACATCTAACCGAATTAAAACAAAGCTTAAAGGAATTAGTTTGATAATTAAAGCACTGAATAAATTGAAAAACTGAAATTGTTTAAGAACTCAATCCTTTTGTCTTCTCGAAATTCTCTGAACAACTCTTCAAAACTCCAGAACTTCTCTCCTCAGGCTAGGTTACGAACGGAAGAAGAACTCTCAAGAAGCTCTCCCAAAATCAGACTCCTAATCGCACTTAAATAGTAGCCCTAAACTGTCTCATGCCGACCTAGGTAACGGGCGTTACCTATCTATGTGCAATCCTCGTTAACGCCCGTTACTGGAATGAAATCGCCATAACGCTTTTATAAGCGATAATGGGCGTTACCACTTTCCTTCTGCCCATGGGTAACGGGCGTTACCCCTATGATTCGCCAAAAGTGATGCTCCTGTGTCTGTTAATAGGGGTTAACAACTTTGCACTACCAAGGGGTAACGGGAGTTAATCCTTTTTCCTCAAAAAACGCATGAATTCGTCTTGCTTTGCCGTTTCTTATCTCCAACTTAATAATTACCTAAATGGAGCAAAATAAACACATAAACGCATCAAACTGCATAAAAATATACTCTAATTAACGCTTAAATCCATACGAATTCACACTCAACAAATTCCCCCACACTTGCTTATTGCTCGTCCTCGAGTAATACGAAAATAAAGAGAACACATCCTCATCAAACCTCATCCTCAAAGAAATCATCGAACCTTCGCCTAAACAAGTCTAGCAAATTAAATCAAGTACTCATGACACAAGATCATCAAACATAGTATGAAAAGTATACCCTTGTGTAGTGTGTGAATTCGAACGAAACAATATACAAGGACTAGAATGACAAATTCACAATTTCCTCCTAAGTTCTAATCATCAACTTCGGAATACACTCTTCACACCTATCTCCACTAATGGAGTTAACTCGATACTCAGGATCGGTAGGTCTTTCAAGCTTGTAATGTAGGCTTTGGGTAAGGTTATGGAAATTTGGATCAAGTGACTACTCACCAAACTTACATCATTCAATCTATACAAAACACGACACTCTTCTTTAGCCATGAAACACTAAATTCCTCTACACTTGGCCATTTGTATCATACCTCTCAATGTCACACTCTGCCTGAATATTTTTCTTTTCTTTTTTTTTTTTTTTTGTTTACTCTTTCTTTTCTTTCATATCTTTTGTTTTCCCAACTTTCTCTCATTCTTTTTCTCTTTACATAAATCTCTCAATTTCAATCACAAGAATAATCAAAAGGGATCCAGAAGATAGATATTCACTATAAAAATCAAATGAGCAAGCCTTGGTGTAAAAAGAATAAGGTAGGTATACTTATGTTGTGCAATTGGCTTATAATGTGGCTACAAAAATATCTACACAACAATTAGGCTCAGCGGGGTCAATAAGATTACGTTATTTAGTGAAAAATGGCTAAGAATTAAAGGTTTAATATCCTCCGACAACGAATGCCTACTTCACTTCCTTAATCTTTTATTAACTCAAAATTTTGCCTCAATAGGACTAAAATGCATCCTAATCAAATCTTGGACTTATTTGGAAATCATCAATTCACCTTTCTAAGCAAAGTATATTATCAAGTTCAAAAAGTACGCAAAATAAGATGGCATACTAACATACTAAGTCATCCAATCTCATGCAAATTCCTCAAATCAAATTGCCTAACACATTCTAGCCAAAGCTCAATAATCAAACCTAAAGAAAAATGTCAAAACGGGGGAAAATTTCCAAAATTCTCATAATCTCTCAACTCATAGCAAATCCCAAGTGTAATAAGGCATTTCAACATGAAAATATCCAATAAAAACTCATAACATCCCTAGACTGCTCCCCCACACTTAGTCTTTGGAATGTCCTCATGCAAATGAAAGAATTAAAGTTCAAGAGAACTCCTTGATCACTTGAAGACTTGGAAACGTGCTAGAAAGCTTCCAAAACCTGAAATATGTGACTAAAAAAACACGGATCAAGCGCAAAGGCAATTGACAATCAACATGCATTCAACAATTAACACATAAGACATAACTTCGAGGTAAGAAAGGGCACATTATATAAGAATAATAGAGTTTAAAACAAAAGCAAAGAAATAAGCGTATCAAAATCATCCAACATATCAACGAATATGTTTAAAAAGAATGTCTAAAAATCAAGGGGAAAATGATAATAGCGAATCAGGTTGATGGGGGGTCCTCCAAATACTGATCAACACGAGCATAGAACCCTTCAAACTTTGCCTCCAACTGAGCGTCCCACGCATCGAATCGCTCATCCACAAAATGTGATAGATTTTCAATGCTTGCGATCACGGTGGTCAAATCAGCCCTTAATCCTGCCAACTCTGTGCGAAGTCCTCTCACAACAACCGGAGCTCCATTAGCTTCATCGATAACAACCGGTGCGGCACCGCGAAGGATCCCAAACTCATCATCTGGCCTATCGGGAATCTGAGCTAATAGCTCCCTCCACCTCTGTAAGCTCCTCGAAACGAGCCTTACCCCATCTATACATCCGCCAGAGCCTATCTCTATCCCGAATTGGCCACCAAGGCAAAATATGCTCCTTGAGGTGTCCACTCTCCCATGCAATACCCAAGCCTACATTCTCCAAGTACTGTGGACCAATATCATAGCCAAAGTCAATGGGCAACAATCCCCTAGGCCTCCAATGCATCTCGCGGGCAGACATAGTGGCAAACGCGTCGTGTGCTATCGTCCCGGTAATACTCCCAGCAATCTCCTGAAGCTTCCAAAGAAATTCAATCGTTCTATCAAACTTGATGCCTTCCTTCATCATGTACATTATTCCTAGCTCAGTCTCATTAATATGGCTATCTTTCCCATATTGAGCAAAAAATCCCGTAGTCAAAATCGTATGAACTAGCACCCAAGCCAATGAATCAAGATAGCTATCATGTGTATTCCGGGGGGGGGGGGGGGGGGGGAATAACTAGGAACACCCTTTCGCAACGGGAAGGATCTCCATACCGCCTCTCTCTGAGCATCATTCCATTTAGGCAAAGAAGTAGTGGCATTAGCTGGAAAACGAAGAATCTCCCTTATCCGGTCCGCATTCCAAACTTATGTTTCTCGGTCATCCAGAGTGAACGTCAGAGTGCTATCCATCAGGTTAAAATTCATTGTGGTGAAGAAAATGGTTGTCATCTCGACATAAGTCAAACCTTTCCTAGTAAGGAAAGGTAACCAGCCGATGTTATCAAACAATCTTTTTACTTCTACCCAAACCTCCAATTGCTCCATCCATGTTTCCTTGAAGAACTTAGTAGACACAATGTTTCTAGTCAAATTCCTCTGAAAGGGGTTACCTATAGCATTCACCGTTATATTGACCGACTCCCTTGATTGATGACTCAATGGAGAAGAAGTAATGAAAGGCTCGATAGACCGAGAACGCTTAGTATGACCCATCGTACCTATATCATTCAAATAAGATAAGGAAAAGCACAAAAAAATCAATCATAAGGCATTCCAACAATTTATCGAACACCTTGTGCGCACTACCCTAGGGTGTGAGTTTTGATCAAGATTCTTTAATCTACCCAATTCAATTCAACAAGGCTCTAACGAGTTATGACTCAAGTTCAAAAATTCTCTAAAATCAACTCCCCAATAGAAATTCAAAGGCTAGCTAAAGACTAGGGTTCTTCCAAAATTTACTCAATTCAAGTTAAAATCACTACAAACCATTAATCCTATCTCTAACATGCATAAATTCTCCAAATTCAACAATTCTAGCCCACAATTCATCTTAGATAGGAAGAATTCATTCTAGGATCAAGCTTAGAGAGATGGATTACTTACCAATTCAAGCTTAGAGAGAAAAGAGTATGTGTGATGTTGGTGGTGCCTTGATTAGGAAGAATTGCTTGCTTCTCTTCTAAGAGATTGTGTTTATGTGAGAAAAGAAGAGAGGGCAAGCCAAATATATAGGTTATGGTGGGGGTAGGGCCTAAGTTGAGAGGAAATAGGATTTAAACATCAAACACAAGTCTTTCTCTTTTAAAATTAAAATGTGATTCCGGGCCGTTAACGGGCATTACCAAATTATGCCTACCAGGAGTAGCGCCCGTTACTCCAACTGTCCTACACGTCTGTACCCGTTAATGGGTGTTACCTAAAATGAACTGAAGAGGTGTAACGCCCGTTACCAACTATGTTTGAGACGCCTAACTCCATTAACGGGCGTTACCGGAAAAGGCCTAGAAGGGGGTAACGCCCATTACTCACATTCTCGCACAAAACTCAACTTTACCCAAAAGCTAACTCGGACGGTGCTTAATTATGTTAATTCGCACAAATTAACTCAAAATTTTCAATCAAACCATAGTGCACCAGTCTCGCAACACACAAATATCTCAAAGCACATATTGCAAAATATCACAACAATTCATTCTCCTTACAAGCAAATTCAATCATGCGCACACATGCTCACACACAACAAAAATGGACCTTAATGCTGACATTAAAGCTCAAATCACGGTCCTTGCCTTCATACTCTGACAACACCTCACTTAACATGCACAACGGGAGAGAGAACTAAAATTAAACGAGAAAAATGAGGCGCACGAAAGGAACGAAAAAAGAAAAGAAAAGAAAAGAAACAAGAGAGAGGAATTAGTTCTGAGTTATAGTCGTTAGCTTGACTTTGGAAATCGGATTGGGGAATAACAATCGCCTCGTGACGAGTCACAAGGCGTGGCCTCGTTCTTATTGCTCACCACACCAAATCTTAATTTCCACGCATCCAATTCTGATACATTCTTCATCCCCAATTGTTGAGATTTCGGCGTCCTCCCCCAATTAGCCGAATCTCTTTCATCTACGAATCGTAACACTCCATCTGATGTCTCACTTATAGCCTCGATCAAACAACACATATCTGGTACCGAAGGTGATGCAATGGAGCTAAAAGTACTAAACTCCATTCTCTCATCTCCTATTTTGAATGTGAGAAGTCCATTCTGAACATCAATATTCGCTCCAGCCGTGGCTAAAAACGGTCTTCCAAGGATCAATGGTATAGTCTCATCATTCTCAACATCAAGAACTATAAAATCATCAGGAATATAGAATTTTCCAACTGTTACCAATACATCCTCAAGAATTCCTATAGGGTATTTCACTGATCTGTCCGCTAGCTGGAGTGTCATATTAGTCGGTTTAAGCACCTTGACTCCTAATTTCCTGCAAATAGATAAAGGGATAAGACTCACACTAGCTCCTAAATCACACAAAACATTATTAAATTGTAATGAATCAATAATTAGAGGGATAGAAAAACTCCCAGGGTCCTTGAGCTTCTGGGGAAGCTTCTGCTGAATCATAGCACTGCACTTTTCAGTGAGTGGAACTGTAGCAAAGTGTTCAGACTTCCCTTTTCTTGAAATCACTTCCATCAAGAACTTCAAATACTTGGGCATTTGAGCTAATGCCTCCGCAAAAGAGATGTTCATGCGAAGCTGCTTGAACATGCTAAAAACCTCCTCAATTTGTTTCTCTCACTTCTACATCTGTAATCTCTGAGGAAATATCACTGGTGGCACTTGTTCCTTGGTTGCCACACTCACCTTTGGTTTTGAAAGAACCTCTTTCTTTTGCTCTTCCATCTCCTCTTTTATAATCTCAACTACCTCTTCAACCCTCTCACAACTCAACTCGGGAAATTCAAACCAACAACTTTGGACTATCATTCTCACCATTGTTTTGCACAAATATGGCCTTACAGTGCTCCTTGGAATTATTTTTGGTTTGACTCGGCAACATTCATGGACCTCTCATATTCAAAGATTGGGAAATCTGACCAATCTGAGTCTCCAAATTCCTGTTCTGATTCACCACTTGTTCCACTTGAGTCTCCAATTTCTGATAACGTTCTGTAGACACGGTTATGAATTTCTCAAGTGCAGCTTCCCATCCTTGATTCTATTCCTGCTGAGGAGGTGGGGCATGGTATGGAACGGGTGGTCTCTGTTGAAACTGAGCCCTCGGCTGAAATTGCGATCTAGGCTGAGATGGCAGTTGTTAGACATTCTGATTGTTAGACCAGGAAATATGGGAATGGTTCTTCCATCCCGGATTGTAGGTATTCGAGTAAGGGTCATTCGCCGGTTTTGAGTTGTTTACATAATTCACTTGCTCTTGCACTTATTCTTCTGCATTGGTATGAGGACACACGTTAAATGCATGTGGACCACCATAAATTTCACAAATTACCTAAAGTGGTTGGGCTTGTGTCCCAACTGCATTCAGAGAGTTGGTCCAATCTCTTGTTAAGAGCTTCAAACTGGGCATTGATGGAGGTTAATCCATCTCGTTCTGCAACTACGGCTTGCACTTTAGCTGGTTGGGAATGGCTCCTGTCATGCACAAAAACATCATTTTATGACATATTATCTAGCAGTTCTTTAGCAATGGTCTCAGATTTGGACAAGAATGCTCCGCCAGAAGCGGCAACCATCATTCCTCTGTATGTAAGGGGCATCCCATTATAGAAAGTCTGAATCAATAACCAACAGGGAATCCCATGATGAGGGCACTTCTTCTGCAAATCCTTAAATCTTTCCCACGCCTCATAGAAGGATTCTCCGTTTAGTTGTCTAAAACCTTGAATATCATTCTTGTACTTCGTAGTCTTGCTGAGAGGGAATAACTTGTCTAAGAAAGCCTGAGAAAGCGTATCCCACGTCTGAAAGGACTCATTTGGTATTGTACTTAACCATGCTTTGGCTCTTTCCCTTAGTGAAAACGGGAAAAGCCTGACTCGAATAGCAATAGTTTTGACACTGTGGACCTTGAAGGTATCGCACACCTCAAGAAAATACTCAAGATGTGATGTCGGATCTTCCAGCGACAATCCTGAAAACGGATTGTTCTGCAACAAGTTGATTATAACTGGTTTGATCTCAAAGTTGTTTGCTCTAATCGGGGACAGGCTGCGGTCTGGATTGCTCCAGCATTTGGCAAGTTGTAATCTCTAATCGCAGGAGGAAATGGTGGTGGTGGATCTACAACCCCTCCGCCTCTTGCATTGTTCGGATCTACTGTCATTAATTCGGTTGTGGATTTCTTGTTTTTCTTTTTCTTCTTCCTAACAGCACTGAGTGTTCTCTCAATTTCCGGATCGTAGGGAACTAGTTCCAGATCTTGAGATCATCGCATGCACTTTATACCTGCACATAGGCAAAGAAAATGCTTAGCTCAATTCCACAATGACCACGATCAAAACACAAAGTAAGGTAATAGCCTAAAACACTAGATCAAAATACTTAAGAAATATTGATTTAAAACGCCTTCCCCGGCAACGGCGCCAAAAACTTGTTATTTTTTGGATTCAACTAAGTTAAAACCAATCGTGCAAGTGTACACTTAATATACGTGTAGCACAATAAGATCATACCCATAGGGAAGGGAAATCAATCACTACTCAATATTTAATTCTAATCTAAAGACCGAACGAATTCAAATAGGTTGTTTACGTATCTGCTACAATAGAATTGGAATAATTAACTCTAAGAAAACACAATTAACGAACTTTAACACGGATTAAACTCAGTAGACTAAATAGGCAGGAGAGTAATGACTTATGCATTCAAGATTCAATACAATACTCGTTTGACAAGTGCAATTCTACAACCTAGTCACTTATATATGAATTATCCTCTCTCAAGGTATAACCGTGTATTTAATTAAGCTCAACGTTGCTCTCGCAATCATCAATGTATTAATTAAACCAACAAGACCAAGACTAGTGCAATTCCTATTCTAACGGCTTAGCATGGAATAAGATTTACTGTTGTATAGATCAGAACCAAATCTCTTTGCATTCATACAAGCTACTAGTTATGAAAACCTTCTCAATTACTATTAACCTTTCGATTCTCAAGTAATTCTAGATTATGCTAAGGGTGATCAGGCCTTCACAATTCCATTCAGACCAGCTTTCACACTAAGAATTAGCACAGGTGATTCAAGCATCATATCAAACACATATCATACATTCATCATCACTCTCATAGCCCTAGGGGTTTAGCTACTCATAATTAGAACAGAACTCATAACACTAATGTAAATTGCATTAAAGAAATTCATGTTTATCAAATCAAAACAAAGTCTCAAAAACAAACTTATAAACATTCAGCAAATATCCAAAAAAATGAATCTAACATCTAACCGAATTAAAACAAAGCTTAAAGGAATTAGTTTGATAATTAAAGCACTAAATAAATTAGAAAATCGAAATTGTTTAAGAACTCGATCCTTTTATCTTCTCGAAATTCTCTGAACAACTCTTCAAAACTCCAGAACTTCTCTCCTCAGGCTAGGTTACGAACGGAAGAAGAACTCTCAAGAAGCTCTCCCAAAATCAGACTCCTAATCGCACTTAAATAGCAGCCCTAAACTGTCTCTCGCCGACCTAGGTAACGGGCATCACCTATCTATGCGAAATCCTCGTTAACGCCGGTTACTGGAATGAAATCGCCATAACGCTTTTATAAGGAGATTTTTGCTTGGATACCCCCTGTGTTATGCCTAATTAGCACTCCGAACCCTGTGATTTGAAAATTTTCAAAGAGAACCCTGGGATTATTAAAATTAGCACTGAAAACCCTGTGATTGTATTATAGTTAGCACTCAAAACCCTACAACCACGGCTGTAAGGTTTGAAATTCTAATTGAGTGCTAATTTGTTACAATCATAGGGTTCGCTTTGAGAATTTTCAAATCACATGGTTTTGAGTGCTAATTAGGTATTTCCCAGGGTTTTTGGTGCAATAAACTCCTTTTATATGTGGTAACGGGCGTTACCACTTTCCTTCTGCCCATGGGTAACGGGCGTTACCCCTCTGATTCGCCAAAGTGATGCTCATGTGTCTGTTAATAGGGGTTAACAACTTTGCACTACCAAGGGGTAATGGGAGTTAATCTTTTTTCCTCCAAAAACGCGTGAATTCGTCTTGCTTTGCCGTTTCTTATCTCCAACTCAGTAATTACCTAAATGGAGCAAAATAAACACATAAACGCATCAACGACACAAAAATATACTCTAATTAACGCTTAAATCCATACGAATTCACACTCAACATTGAGTCCTATAAGTCATATTGATTAGGGGAGTTCTTATACATGCGCAGTCAAAAGGAAACACACAATCAAACAAGAGCATATAAAGAAGTGTTGCCTTATTTTGTATTGTTCAAAGATTGTATGTGGTTTACCAAAGGAAAGTACTAAAGCTAACTATTACATCGGCTTTCAGGGCACTATTCCTAACAATCTCCCACTTGCCCGTTAAAGCTATTCAGGAGCTAATCTAAGTCCCATCTTCGCAAGATGACCTTCGAAAGCTTCTCGACGAAGGGGTTTAGTAAGCGGGTCTGCCACGTTCTCTGCTGATGCGACCCTCTCTATTTGCACATCACCTCGTTTGATGATATCACAGATTAGGTGATACTTCCTCATAATGTGTTTGGTCCGTTGGTGAGATCTTGGTTCTCTTGCTTGAGCAACTGCCCCAGTGTTGTCACAAACCACAATAATGGGGTCTTTCATGCTAGGAACGACATTCAATTCTTGAATGAAGTTTCTAATCCAAACACCTTCCTTAGTTGTATCGTTTGCAGCTAAGTATTCGGCCTCAGTGGTCGAATCTGCAGTGGTTGCCTGCTTGGAACTTTTCCAACTCACTGCTCCGCCATTAAGGCAGAAAATGTATCCTGACATTGACTTAAAATCATCTAAGTCAGATGCAAAGCTTGCATCGCAGTATCCTCCAATTACTAGATCTTTCTGTCCTCCGTATACTAAGAATAAATCCTTAGTGCTTCGTAAGTACTTTAGGATATTCTTCACTGAAGTCCAGTGACCTTCTCCAGGGTCAAATTGGAAACGGCTTGTTACACTAAGTGCATATGCCACATCCGGTCGAGTACATAGCATTGCATACATTATGCTACCTATTGCCAAGGCATAAGGCACATGAGTCATTCTTTCCTTCTCAAGGTTTGTCCTAGGACACATCTTCTTCGAAAGAGATGTTCCTACACTCATGGGGAGAACTTTATTCTTCGCATTCTCCATACTGAACCGTTTCAGTACTTTGTCTATGTACATCGACTGTGATAGTCCTATCAATCTCTTAGATCTATCTCGATAGAATTTTATCCCGAGAATGTAGGACGCATCACCAAGATCTTTCATCTCGAATTGGTTCGATAACCAGGACTTGGTAACTTCCATGTCATCCTTCGAATTCCCAATTAAAAGGATGTCATCAACATAAAGTACCAAGAATTGCACTGAAGTCTCCAATTCCTTTCTATACACGCAGGATTCATTCGAATTTTGAATGAAGCCAAACATTTTGACTGCTCATCAAAACGAATGTTCCAATTCCTAGAAGCCTGTTTCAATCCGTAGATTGATCTTTGGAGTTTGCAAACCTTTTGCTCACTCCCACTGAATGTGAAACCTATGGGTTGATCCATATAAATGTCTTTATCAATGTCTCCATTGAGAAAGGTAGTTTTTACATCCATTTGGCATATCTCATAGTCGTAATATGCAGCAATGGCAAGCATGATCCGAATGGACTTTTACATTGCAACCGGTGAGAAGGTTTCATCAAAGTCCATACCGGGCCTTTGAGTGAATCCTTTTGCAACCAGTCTTGCCTTATAGGCTGCAATGCTTCCATCTACTCCAAGCTTTCTCTTAAAGATCCATTTGCAACCTATGGGTTTAACCCCATTAGGCAAATCTACCAAGGTCCAAACTTAGTTGGAGTACATGGAATCCATTTCGGATTTCATGGCTTGTTTCCACTGTTTAGAATCCGAGTCTGACAGTGCCTCCTCATATGTTAGAGGATCATTATCCTCTTGAGAGATTTTATGGAGAAAACCATACCATCTCTCAGGCTATCTAGGAGTGCGTTCAGAACGCCTTAGAGGAGGATTTTCACGTGTATCAAAGTTCATGATTGGTTATGGGATATCAGGATGGGACGTATCCTCTAAATGTGGAGTGGGAATATCTCGAATTTCTTCGAGTTCTGTGATCTTGCCTTTCTTTTCTTCTAGGAACGATTCCTCAAGAAAAGTTGCATTTCTTGAAACAAACACCTTTTGTTCAATTTGATCATAGAAATAGTATCCTATGGATTCCTTAGGATAGCCAACAAAGTAGCATAAGTTAGAATGAGCTTCTAACTTATCTCCCACTGTCCTCTTCACATAAGCAGGACAACCCTAAATTCTTAAATAAGAGTAACTAGGGATTTTACCATGCCACATTTCATAGAGCGTTTTAGGGATTGACTTGGAAGGAACAAGATTCAAAATCCTGGCTGCACTTTCTAGAGCATTGTTGTATGATTTACTTAAGTTAAAACCAATCGTGCAAGTATACACTAACATACGCATAGCACAATAGGATCGAACCCACATGGAAGGGAAATCAATCACTACTCTATATCCTTCTCTAATCTAAAGACCTAAAGAAATTCAATTGTTGTGATTTTCTATTAATCTACTAAAACAGAAATTAACAATTAACTAGAATTAAACGCAAGTAATACTTAAACACACGAATTAACTTCAGTAAACTAAACAGACAGGGGAAAGCAATGAATCATACATTCAAGAGCCAATATAATACTCGTCTGACAAGTGTAATTCTACAGCCTAGTCACTTATATTTGTATTACCCTATCTCAAGGTGTAACCAAGTGTTTAATTAGTGTTCAATGTTGCTCTCGCAATCACCAATAGTTAATTAAACCATAGGAACAAGACTAGTGGAATTCAATATTCTAGCGGCTCAGCATGGAATAAGATTACTGTTGTATAAGCTAGATCTAAATCTCTTTGTATCCTACAACTTACAAGTTATGAAAACAATCCAAATTACCATCAATCTTTCAATCCATAGGCAATTCTGAAACATGCTAAGGTTGGCCAGACCGTTGCAATTAAAGTTAAGCCCACTTTCAAAACTGAGAATTACACAAATCATTCAAGCATTATGTCGAACATCTATAATTCATTCATCATCACCCCCCTAGTCCTAGAGAATTAGCTACACATAATTGAAGCAAAACTCATAAAACTAAAGGAAATTGCATTAAAATAATTCATATTCATCAAATCTAAATAAAGTCTAAAAATCAAACTCATAAACATTCTAAAAATTCAAGAAAATTAAATCTAACATATTAAACTAAATTAGGAGGAATTAGTTTGAATAATAAAACAACAAGAAAATCGGAAAAACGGAATTAATTTCGATTGATCCGTCTGAATTCTCTGAAAAACTCTTGAAAACACCCAGCAGCTCCTTTCTTTTAGCTAGGTCTGCACTTACCCGAAGAACTCCTTCTAAAAAAAGACTTCTAAACGCACCTAAATATCAACCCTAAAATCTCTTGCCGACAGCGGTAACGGGCGTTACCTATCCATGTGCATTTCTTGTTAACGCCCGTTACAAGGCTAAATCATGTCTGCGCTTTTATTAGTGGTAACGGGCGTTACATTTATTCTTCAGCCCAAGGGTAACGGGCGTTACCCTTCCTACACCAGAAATCATTTTCTCCTGTCTCTAGTAATGGGCGTTACCAGAATTGTATTGCTAGGGAGTAACGCCCCAAGTGATGCTCCTGTATCCGTTAACGGGAGTTACGGAAATTGCACTCCTAATTGGTAACGGGGGTTACGACATTTTCATTCAAAAATGCGTGAATTTGCGTTGCTTCGCCGTTTCGTAACTCCAACTCTAAAATCACCTAAATGGAGCAAAATAAACACATAAACGCATCAAGCGACACAAAAATATAATGTAATTACGCTCAAAATCATGCAATTTCTACACTCAACAAATCCCCCACACTCGACTATTCCTCGTCCCCAAGTAATATGGAAATTAAGAAAACACATCCTCATCAAACCATCTCCTCAAAGCAATCATCAAACCTTCGCCTAAACAAGTCTAGCTCATCAATTCAAGTAATCATAAACAAAAGATCCTCAAGACTTAGTATGGAAAGTATACCCTTGTGTAGTGTGTGAATCAAGCGAAACAATGTACAAAGATTAGAATGACAAATTCACAATTCCCTCTTAAGTTCTAATCATCAACTTCGGAATACACTCTTCGCACCTGTCTCCACTAATGGAATTAAATTAAGACTTAGGATCGGTAGGTCTTTCGACCTTATAATGTAGGCTAAGGGTAAGGTTATGGAAATTTGGATCAAGTGACTACTCACCAAGCTTACATCATTCAATCTCTAAACTCAAGGCACTTCAATTTCGCCATTAAACACGAAAATCCCACCAAATTCTTTAATTGTATCCTACACTCTCAGTTTCACACTTCGCATAATTTTCTTTTCTCTTTTTTTTTTCTCCATGTCTTTTTTTTTTCACACTTTTCTCATTCTATTTCTTTTTTCTCTACAATAATCTCTCAAATTCAATCACAAGAACTATCAAAAGGGGTTAAAGATACATATTTACCTTAAAAATCAAACAAGCAACCCTTAGTGTAGAAATTATCAAGTAGGTATTTTTATGTTGTGCATTGGCTTATAATATGGCTACAAAAATCTTTGCACAACAATTACACTCAGCGGGGTCAATAAGATTACGTTATTTAGTTAAAAACGACTAAACAGAAAAACTTATTATCCTCCGACAACGAATGCCTACTTCACTTCCTTAATCTTTCATTAATTCAAAATTTCGCCTCAATAGGACTAATCAAATCTTAGACTCATTCAAAAATCATCAACTCATCCTTCTAAGCAAAGTACATTATAACGTTCAAAAGTTCTCAAAATATAAGGGCATACTAACACACTAAATCATCAAATCTCATGCAAATTTCCTTAATTCAAAAACCCTAACTTATTCTAGCAAAAGTTCAACAATCAAACTTCAAAGAAAAAGTTCAAAACGAGGGAAAATTTTCAAAATTTTTTAAAATTACTCAGTTTTTAGCAAATCACAAGTGAAACTACATCTAATCATGCAAATATTCAATCAAACTCATAACAATCATGCACTTCCTCCCCCACACGCAATGTCCTTATGCAAATGAAAGAATTAAAGTTCAAGAAAACTCCCTGATCAACTGAAGAACCGGCAACGTGCTAGCAAGGCTTCCAAAACCTGAACAAGTGACTAGAAAACACGGATCAAGTGCACAAGCAATTGACAATCAACATGCATCCAACAATCAACACACAAGTCACAAATTCCAAGTGAAAGAAAGGCATATTGCAATTAAAATCAAAGAGTTCTAGGGCAAAAGCAAAGAGAAAGTAGCAAAAGTATCACAAATATTCCCACGTATCAATAAGACAGACCCAAAATAGCAAAGAAACGAATAACAGAGCCAAGTCCAACAAAATCACTGATCAGGCCGTGGAGCGGGGCCTCGAAAATAGCCATCCAAATGCTGATATAGGCCCTGGAACTGCTCATCAACATGGGTGGTCCATATGTCAAATCTCTGATCCACATGAGCTCAAAAATCCACCATCTCCTTCTTCTGATCATTCAATCCCGTTTCAACTCTGGCCATCCTAGCATTGGCCTCGGCAAGATCCAATCTCATCGTCGCCATACTGACGTTCAGAGTATGCACAAACATGGGCTCATCATCCCCCTGCTGAGGAACTGGTCTCGGGGCATCATTTCTCCCCTCAGGCACATCCGAGAACTCGTCAATAGAAGCCTTCAGCTCATCAGGCAACTCATCATAAGATGCATAACCCAAGATGCACATCTGCTGAAACCTGTCTCGTGCCCTTTTCGGCCACCATGGCAACAACCGTCTCTCAAGGGGCTCCTCTTTCCACTCAGTGATTAATCCCATGTTCTTCCAATTGTCCTCATCCAAGAAAGGATACATAATCAGTGGCTCTACCTTTTTAGCCCTCCATCCTATACTCTTGGCGATCATGGTCACATAAGGCCCTTGGACTATAGCACCTGTGGTCTTGTTGGCTGCATCCAGCATTCTCCCAGCCAAATCCCAAGTACCATTGTACCATCGTCCTTCCCTCATCATGTACATGATGCCCAATTCGGTGGTCTGGATATTGCCCTCACTCTCATTACGGGCACAAAAGCTGCAACTCAAAATCTTATACACTATCCTTCGCACCACACTATCCAAATAGGTTGCCTTGGTGTTCCGTACATGATAGTTAGGTGTGTTGGGCTTCAACGGGAAGGACCTCCAAATCTCCTATCGCACACCAGTGCTCCAAGTGGGGAGGCTATTCTCGCCGTCATCCGAAAATCCAAACACATCCCTCAATGTATCAAGGAAAACGGTATATGGGCGTCTAGCATCCAAAGAAAACGACACCGGCTCATTATGACCAGGATGCCAATTCATCGTGGGGAAGAAGGTCGCGGTGAGCTCCGGATAAGTGAGGGCATCTTTCTCCAAAAATCTCAACCAACCAATATTATCAAACAACGTCCGTATCTCATCCCACATGCCCATGCGGATCAAAGCATCTCTTTTAAAGAATCTTGTGGGGAAAACTATTCTCCAAAGCACCCTATCATATGGGTTGCCAACCCCTTAGACAACCACATTTCTTGTTTCACTTTGGGCCCGAGCCCTAGAAGTCCCGAAACTTGAAGCTCCTTCGACACGAGTACGCTTTAAACGTCCCATAGCTCCTGAAATAAGCAAAAATAACTAGGCAAAGTAAGCAATTATCAAAAAAAAAATTCACTTAGGCAATACAACGAACACCTTGCGGGCATAATCCAAAGGTAGGTGTTTTAGCTCAAATTCCGCAATCTACCCCAAAACAAACTAACATTACCCTATGTTATCACAATTATAATTCCCAAAATCACCCACATTCTACTCCAATTTCGGATTTAGACACCAATGTATGACTAGAAAATAAGGTAATTCACAAATCACCCAAAATCTTCTAGAATTCAAACCAATTTTCACATCCTGTTCTAACATGCCAAAGTTCTTCAATTTTAACAGATTCAACTCCAAATTGTCCAAAATTTCCAAGTTCTCATTCTAGGGTTCAAATTCTAAATTGGGGAGAACACCTCTAACAAGGGGGATAAGAACTTACCAAGAAGAATAGAGAATGAGAGTGTGTGTGTGTGGGTGTGGAGATGTCGGAGACTAACGGCGACGGCGGCAAACGGCTGCGCGGTGTGTGGTGGTGCTTCTTAGGTGTGAGAGAGGGGCTGCTGATGTGCTTCTTCTCGTGTGTGTAGGTTTGTGGGGAGGGGGGAAATGAGGTTTTAATATTCTAAAACCGCCCAAAAAGGTGTTACTAAAGGCCCCTGTTTTCGCGATTTTGGCCCAGTAACGGGCGTTAAACCGTTTTAGCCTTATTGGGGTAACGAGAGTTACCCCTCCTGGTCTAGGCCCTGTGACTATTAACGGGTGTTACACAGAATGACCTGTGAAATTGTAACGCCCGTTACCTACTTTACCCATGCCTCCTGACACCATTAACGGGCGTTACCGTAAAATACTAAGCATGGTGTAACGCCCGTTACAACTAAACTCGCCCAACAGGTTAATTTGAACACAAACACTATTTGGCGGGTGCTTAATCACGTTAATTAACAAAAATTAACTCGTAAAAAGCAAGCAAACCATAGTGCACTCATCGCAACGACAGATAAACACACCTTAAAGCACACATTACAATTTATAGCATCAATTCATTCTCACACTAGCACTTCAAGCGCATGCACACACAAAAAACAACTAAATAAATAGACCTCAATATTAACACTTAGGTTCAAATCACGGTCCACGTAGCTATTCGAACTTTAGACTCTGAACAACGTGCCAACTAATCTGCAACCGAAAGAGATAAACAGAGGATCACGAGAAAAAGAGATGAAAAAAAAAACGACAAAAAGAAAAAGAAAAAAAAAGAAAAGAAAAATTAGTTCTAAGTTATAGTCGTTAGCTTGACTGGGCAATCCTGATTAGTTCACAGGATTCAGTGACACACGCGAAGTATGTTTTTCGATGGGCTCGCCAACTAGATACGGCTTCAATCTCTGTCCATTCACTACAAACGTGCCTGAACCTTCATTTCTTATCTCCACGGCTCCACTTGACATCACCCTAATATCACGAAACGGACCGGACCAACTGGACTTCAATTTCCCTGGAAAGAGCTTCAACCTAGGGTTGAATAATAAAACCAGTTGGCCTACTTCAAACTCTTTCACTCGGATATGCTTATCATGCCATCTCTTTGTTCTCTCTTTATAAAGTTTGGCATTTTCATACGCTTTGAGTCGGAATTCCTCTAATTCATGCAATTGCAAAGCTCTCTTCTCGCCGGCTAGCTTCATATCAAAATTAATGGCCCTGATCGCCCAATATGCCTTATGCTCGAATTCTAATGGCAAATGGCACGGTTTCCCATAGACTAGGTTAAACGGGGACGTACTGATAGGTGTTTTATAAGCCGTCGTATACGCCCATAGTACATCATCCAACTTAGATGCCCAATCCTTTCTCGAGCTACTTACAGTTTTTTCCAAAATCTATTTAAGCTCCCTATTGGAAATCTCAACTTACCCACTCGATTGGGGATGATACGGGGTCGCCACTCGATGATGAACTCCATATTTCTTCAAAAGAATTTCTAGAGGCTTATTGCAGAAGTGAGAGCTTCCGTCACTAACAAGAGCTCGAGGAACTCCAAATCGATTGAAAATATTCTTCCTCAGAAATTTCAACACAACCTTGGAATCATTCATCGGTGAACCTATGGCTTCAACCCACTCAGATATGTAGTCAACTCCCACCAGAATATACTTATTTCCATTAGATGACGGAAACGGACCCATGAAGTCGATGCCCCAGACATCAAAAAGTTCAATCTCCAGAATATACCTCAGTGGCATCTCATCTCTCTTTCCAATATTACCTGTCCTCTGGCATGAATCACACTTAGTCACAAACTCGTGGGCATCCTTAAACAGTGAAGGCCACCAAAATCTAGATTGTAACGCCTTTGCAGTAGTCTTAGTCGCACTAGCGTGACCTCCATAAGGGCTGGAATGGCAATGATAAAGCACCTCCTCGATCTCATCTTGCGGTACACATCTCCTCACCGAATGATCAGAGCAGTGTCTATAAAGCAATGGTTCTTCCCAATAGTAATACTCTGCATCGGAAAGAAATTTTCTTTTCTGGTGAAACTCAAGTCAGGAGGTACAATTTTACTGACCAAGTAATTTACAAAATCTGCATACCACGGTACTTCAGAATCCACCTTAAACAATTGCTCTTTTGGAAAATTCTCCACTATAACCTGTTCTTTCTCCTCGGCTGTCTTCTCAATTTCCAATCACGACAAGTGGTCAGCTACCACGTTCTCTGTGCCCTTCTTGTCTCTAATCTCCAAATCAAACTCCTGGAGTAACAATATCCACCTAATGAGGCGCGGTTTGCTATCTTTCTTGGACAAAAGGTACTTAATGGCAACATGATCAGTGTATACCACAGTTTTTGAACCTATCACATAAGAACGAAACTTGTCAAAAGCATGTACAATAGCTAACTGTTCTTTTTCAGTGGTGGCATAATTAAGTTGTGCATCATTGAGTGTTTTACTAGAATATGCAATAACATGTAAACGCTTCTTCTTTCTTTGGCCAAGGACAACTCCTATGGCCAAGTCACTAGCATCAAACATTAGCTCAAACGGAAAAAATCCAGTCTGGTGCCACCATAATGGGTGCTGAAGTAAGTTCCTTCTTCAACCTGTCAAAAGCAATAAAATAGTCATTATCAAAGATAAACTCATCATCCTTCTGGAAAAGCTTACAAAGAGGTAAGGTGATTTTGGAGAAATCCTTAATAAGCCGACGATAAAATCCAGCATGACCAAGGAAACTCCTAACTCCCTTAACATTTGTTGGTGGTGGCAACTTCGCGATCACTTCAATCTTGGCCTTATCAACTTCAATTCCTTTCTCCGAAATACTGTGGCCTAACACGATTCCTTCCTTCACCATGAAGTGGCACTTCTCCCAATTCAGAACTAGATTAGTCTTTTCACATCTCTGCAGAACTTGAGTTAAATTCTGTAAACAAGATTCAAAAGAGGAACCAAACACAGAAAAATCATCCATAAATATTTCCATGGTATGCTCAATGAAATCAGAAAAAATGGCCATCATGCATCTTGGAAATGTAGCAGGGGCATTACACAATCCAAAAGGCAGTCTCCTAAGGCGAAAGTACCGTAAGGACAAGTAAAAGTGCATTTTTCCTGGTCTTCCGGAGCTATAGCTATCTGATTATAACCTGAGTATCCATCCAGAAAACAGTAATATGCATGCCCGGCTAATCTTTCTAACATTTGATCAACAAAAGGAAGGGGAAAGTGATCCTTCCTGGTCGCAATGTTTAGTTTCCTGTAATCAATGCAAACTCTCCATCCCGTGATTGTCCTAGTAGGAATCAATTCATTATTCTCATTTTTAACCACAGTCATCCCTCCTTTCTTAGGCACAACCTGAACAGGACTAACCCACTTACTGTCCGAGATGGGATAAATAATCCCAGCATCTAACAGTTTTATTACCTCAGCCCTAACAACTTCCTTCATGTTCGGGTTTAACCTGCGTTGGTGTTCTATAGAGGGTTTATGCTCATCTTCCATCAAAATTTTATGCATGCAAATTGCTGGGCTAATCCCCTTAATGTCGTAAATAGTCTATCCTATTGCTCGTTTATGAGTTCTCAACACCCTTAATAAAGCATCCAGTTGTAATTCAGATAATTTAGAAGAGACAACAACAGGCAATGTATCGGATTCACCGAAGAATGCATACTTCAGATGATTAGGGAGGGGTTTCAATTCCAAGGTAGGTGCCTCAACAATTGATGGGGGAGGAGTGGGCTTACCTGTACCCAACTCCTCATAAACAAACCTTTGTCGGAAGGGTACGAATGGAGTTGCCTCAAGTTCTCTCGAATAGGTAGCAATTTCTTTAAGTAACTCCTCTCCATCTATTCTCTCTTCCAGTCCCTGCAAACATAATTCAAGGGGGTCATCTTGCAGTGCTGGAATTTAAATAATATCATCTACCATGAAACACTGTTCTCCCACTACTGGTCCCTTCATGGTTTTGAACAGTTTAAACTCGACTTGCTCTCCCCCCACTCTTAGGGTTAGCAATCCATTCTTTACATCAATCAATGCTCCGGCTGTAGCAAGGAAAGGTCTTCCTAGAATCAATGGCATATCTCGGTCCTCTTCTATATCAAGCACAAGAAAATCCACCGGGAGGTAAAACTTCCCGACCCTCACAAGGGCATTCTCCAAGATTCTAGTGGGATATGTGATTGATCGATTAGCTAATTGAAGTGACAGTGTAGTTGGCTGTAGATCTTCCAAACCCAATTTCCTGCAAATAGATAAAGGCATTAAACTCACACTAGCACCGACATCGCATAAAGCTTTATTGAAAGTTAAATTGCCAATAGTATAAGGGATAGAAAAACTTTTTGGATCCTTAAGCTTCGGTCGAAGCTTATGCTGAATAATAGAGCTGCACTCCTCAGTAAGTGCAATCGTAGCATACTCCTCCAATTTCCTCTTGTTAGAGAGGATCTCTTTCAGAAACTTAACATAAGTTGGCATTTGTGCTAATGTTTCTGCAAAAGGAATATTGATACGTAACTCCTTAAAGATGCTCAAGAACTTCTCAAACTGTTTCTCCAATTTCTGCTTCTGTAATCTTTGGGGAAAGGGAACCGGTGGCACATACTCCTTGGGTGCCACATTCACCTTTGGCTTTGAAGGGGCTTTTCCTTTTTCTCCTCTACATTTCCCTTCTTTATTTCAGCTACCCCTTCAGTCTTCTTCCCAACAGTGTTGCCTTCATCAGAATCTGTAGGCATCTTTGGTCCTTAGTATTCCTTACCACTTCTCAAGGCTATGACCTTGCACTGTTCCTTATGATTATTTTCGGTTTGATTCAGCAACATTCTTTGTCCTCTTGTATTCAGTGATTAGACTATCTGACCGATCTGAGTCTCCAAATTCTTATTCTGATTCACCACCTACTCTACTTGAGTTTCCAATTTCTGATATTTGTCCGAAGACACGGCTATGAACTTCTCAAGTGCAGCCTCCCATCCCTGCTTCTGTTTCGGAAAGGGTTGAGTATGAGGAATGTAAGGTGGAGGTTCTGGTTACATCAGATAACGGCCTGGAGTATGGACTAGGCCTGGTCGACGTAGATCTTGAGGCCTAGGTTGTAACGATGGTCTAAGTTGCGGTCATGGTTGTTGAGGATAGTTCCCCCAACTAGGGTTGTAGGTGTTTACATTATTTGCATAACTCACTTGTTCTTCCACCTACTCACCTGCATTGGAATAAGGACATATGTTAAACACATGTAGACCACTACAAATATCACAAGTTACCTGTACTGGTTGGAGTTATGTTCCAATAACATTCACAGAAAGTTGGTCTAATCTGTTATTGAGAGCTTCAATTTGAGAATTGATGGCGGTTAGGCCATCGAACTCTATGACTCCTGCTGCAACCTTAGTCGGTTGAGGATGTCTCCCTTCTTGTACAAAAACATCGTTCTGTGATATATTCTCTAAAAGTTCAGCAGGAACCGTTTCGGACTTTGACAAGAAAGCTCCACCAGCAACGGCATCTATCGCTCCTCTAAAAGTAGGGAACATCCCATTATAAAATGTCTGAATCAGTAACCAACCAGGAATCCCATGATGTGGACACTTCTTCTGCAAATCTTCAAATCTATCCCAAGCCTCATTGAAAGGCTCTCCATCCATCTGTTGGAAACCTTGAATCTCATTCCTGTACTTCGTAGTTTTGCTGAGAGGGAAAAACTTGGCAAGAAAAGCCTGAGAGAGTGCCTCCCAGCTTAGAAAGAATTCATTCGGTACAGTACTCAACCACGCCTTGGCTCGTTCCCTAAGTGAGAACAGGAAGAGTCTAACTCGGATGGCATCAGTTGTGACATTATGGATCTTAAAAGTATCACACACCTCAAGAAAATACTCAAGATGTGAAGCCGGATCCTCCAGTGGTAATCCCGAAAACGGATTATTTTGCAGCAAGTTTATGATAGCTGGTTTGATCTCAAAGTTATTTACTGTAATAGGGGGACGAGTTGCAGTTTGAATCGCCCCCGCATTCGGTAAATTGTAATCTCTAATCACAGGAGGAGGTGGCTCTTGAGGTGGATCTTCCACCCCTCCGTCTCTTACGTTGGTAGGATCTTTGGCCATCAAATCTGCACAAGGACAAAGAAAGCCCTTAGTTCAATTCCACAATGACAAAGACTACAAACACAAGAAAGAATAATGGTCTAAAGCACTAGATCAAAATATTTGAGTAATATTTGATTTAAAACGCCTTCCTCGGCACCAGCGCCAAAAACTTGTTGTATGATTTACTTAAGTTAAAACCATTCTTGCAAGTGTACACTAACATAGGCGTAGCATAATAGGATCGAACCCACAGGGAAGGGAAATCAATCACTACTCTATATCCTTCCCTAATCTAAAGACCTAACGAAATTCAATTGTTGTGATTATCTATTAATCCACTAAAACAGAAATTAATAATTAACTAGAATTAAATGCAAGAAATACTTAAACACACGAATTAACTTCGGTAAACTAAACAGGCAGTGGAAAGCAATGAATCATACATTCAAGAGCCACTATAATACTCGTCTGACAAGTGTAATTCTATAACCTAGTCACTTATATTTGTATTACCCTCTCTCAAGGTGTAACCAAGTGTTTAATTAGTGTTCAATGTTGCTTTCACAATCACCAATAGTCAATTAAACCATAGGAACAAGACTAGTGCAATTCAATATTCTAGCAGCTTGGCATGGAATACGATTACTGTTGTATAAGCTAGATCCAAATGTCTTTGTAATCTACAACTTACAAGTTATGAAAACAATCCAAATTACCGTCAATCTTTCACTCTATAGGCAATTCTGAAACATGCTAAGGTTGGCCAGACCGTTGCAATTCAAGCTAAGCCCGCTTTCAAAACTGAGAATTACACAAGTCATTCAAGCATTATATCCAACATCTATCATGCATTCATCATCACTCCCCTAGCCCTAGAGAATTAGCTACTCATAATTAAAGCAAAACACATAAAACTAAAGGAAATTGCATTAAAATAATTCATGTTCATCAAATCTAAACAAAGTCTAAAAATCAAACTCATAAACATTCTAAAAGTTTAGGAAAATTAAATCTAACATATGAAACTAAAATTAGGAGGAATTAGTTTGAATAATAAAGCAACAAGAAAATCGGAAAAGCGGAATTAATTTCGATTGATCCATCTGAATTCTCTGAAAAACTCTTGAAAACACCCAGCAGCTCCTTTCTTTTAGCTAGGTCTGGACTTCCCCGAAGAAATCCCCCTAAAAAAAGACTTCTAAACGCACCTAACTATCAACCCTAAAATCTCTCGCCGATAGCTATAACGGGCGTTACCTATCCATGTGCATTTCTTGCTAACGTCTGTAACAAGGCTAAATAGTGCCTGCACCTTTATTAGTGGTAACAGGTGTTACCTTTATTCTTCATCCCAAGGGTAACGGGCGTTACCATTCCTACACCAGAAATCATCTCCTCCTGTCTCTGGTAACGGGCGTTACCAGAATTGTATTACCAAGGAGTAACGGGCATTACTCCCATACTCCGCCTCAAGTGATGCTCCTGTATCCGTTAACGGGAGTTCCAGAAATTGTACTCTTAATTGGTAATGGGGCTTACCACATTTTCCTTCAAAAATGCGTGAATTTGCATTGCTTCGCCGTTTTGTAACTCCAACTATAAAATCACCTAAATTGAGCAAAATAAACACATAAACGCATCAAACGGCACAAAAATATAATCTAATTGCGCTCAAAATCATGCAATTTCTACACTCAACAAACATAACCCTAGAAAGAAGGTGGTAAGTCGGTGAAACTCATCAAGGAACGATTCCTTCCCTTGGAAACTCCATTAAGCTGATGAGTTCCCGGAGGAGTCCACTAAGAGATAATTCCATTATCTCTGAGATGATTAAGGAACTCTTCACTAAGATACTCGCCACCTCGATCAGATCGAAGTGTCTTAATCTTGTGACCAGTTTGGTTCTCAACCTCCTTTTCAAATTCTAAGAATTTCTCAAAAGCCTCAGATTTGTACTTCATTAACTACACATAACCAAAACGACTAAAGTCGTCAGTAAAGGTTATGAAGTACTGATGATTGTTTCGAGTGCTTACACTAAGCGGTCCACAAACATCAGAATGGATCAAATCCAAGGCCTTTGTGGCTCGTTCCACACTTTCTTTGAAAGGAGTTTTGGATATTTTTCATGTGAGACAGGATTCACACGAAGTTAACTGTTTAAGGTCATTTTCAGAGAATGTCCCTAAGGTAGTTAACTTGCTAATTCTGTTCTTAGAAATGTGTCCTAATCTAGCATGCCACAAAGATGCTGAGGCTTCGCCATCTCTCTTACGTTTTGTTTCTCGTTGTATATTCAAAATATTACTGTTTTGAGTTAGATAAAGTCCATTGTTTAATGTACCAAGATGTATTGAAAATTTATTCTTTTTGAGGAAAAAGTTACCTTTCTTAATATTAATTTCATAACCTTCGCAATCAAGTAATGGAACTGAAATAATATTATGAATAATGTCTGGTATATAAAGGACATTATTTAAAACTAAAACAGAATGACCTAAATCTAATCTAATTGTGCCTAAAGCTTGAGCTTCAACCGTAGAGCCGTCCCCAATCTTTAAGACACATTCTCCTCCTTTGAGCTGCCGGACCTCACTTAGCATCTGTACATCATTACATATATGAGATCCACAACCGGTATCAACTACACAAGAGTTAGAATTAATAGAAAGATTTACTTGAACGAGAAACATACCTTTCTTTAGAGTTGCCTTGTACTCTTAGCAGTTTCTCCTCCAATGCCCCGGTTTGCCACAATAGAAGCAAATGTCCTCTTTCTGATCACGTTTCTTCGTTTGGGCTTTTCCCTTCGTGATGCCTCGATTGGGCCTAAGGGACTTCTTCTTCTTTTGGGCTTTCTTGCCCTTGAAGGCTTAGAAGAAGATGGAGCAATGACCATCATAACCTTGTTGTCCTTCTTGATCGTGCTTTCAGCAGTCGCAAGCTGACTAATCAGCTCAGCTACACTAGCATTTGCATGATTTATGTTGAAGTTAAAGACAAAAGGGTTGAATGATGGTGGGAGCGAGGATAGTAACAGATCTACTGAAAGCTCATCTCTCAGTGGCATGTCCATGGAAGCAAGTTTCTCAGTGAGAGCAAGAAACTTGAGGCCATATTGATGGACACTTGTACCTTCCTTCATTCTCAAATGGAACAATTCCTTTGAGGTGTTATACCTTGTAACACGCTTATGAGGGCGGTAAAGTTGCTCTAAGTGGTCGTAAATCTCCTAAGCGAATTCCATGGACTCATGCTGTCTTTGCATGTCTAGAGACATGTTTGCAAGCATGAGATAATAGGCTTGGAGATTATCATCCTTCCACTTCTGGATCGTATCCCGCTCAGTCCGGGTCGGAGCGTCCCCTTCAGGAATGGGCTCCGCCTCGTAGAGAGCATAAGTTCTCTTCTCGGAATCTAGAATGATTTTTAGATTCCTAAGCCAATCAGAATAGTTGGGACCAGTCAACTTGTTTGACTCGAGGATCGATACTAGAGGGTTTTTGGTTGCCATTTCAAAACACGTAGAGAATCACAGAATCTACGACCTAAATGGAAAAACAAAGAACTAGTCAGCATGCTGAATAATAACGATATACATGAGATTAGATCTTTAATCTATGTAGCTCCCACAGTTTTTTAAAGATCTCTAATTCCCAAAGATTTTAGAGGATACTTGTTATCCCAATGGGTACTAAGATCCTAAGCACTTAACCTTGAACCCACGACTCGTGACCATTCTCAATTAAGCCCATCACTGTGGAATTATTAGTAATGTTTTTGCATCACTATCTTTCAATATGGACCCACGAATCGTGCGACATCCATATTTACTTAGGCGTTAAGCTAGACCCATCAATCATAAGATCATGATAAAAACTTAGTTCGAACGACCCACGACTCGCGGCCATCATCCTTGCCAAAATTGATCACGAAATATTGATCATTTAAGATCAATTAGGAAACTAAGAACTAATAGGTTTCACATAGACACCCCACGACTCGTGGCCAGCATCTAGCTTCTCCTATTAAACTTAAATCCTATTGATTGGAATGCTAGGGATTTAATTCAAAGCTTGCACATCGAATTAAACACCTATTTTCAAAAATTAGCTTAATATTTAATGGGAATTTTTGATGTAACCGGAGAGTTGTCCGGTTCGACCTCACCAACATATATGTTATCTAATTTAATTAGTCTTTATTAATGCAAGTACAACTTAAATGCATTTCACACAAGCACTTTGCAGATAACATGTCCTAGCATGATACTAACATGTGATGATCATAGGTTCTACCTATCTTATGCGTAATATGTGGGAGCCACTCCACAATATCAAGTTCTAACATACAAGCCACATAAAACAGTTTAAATCACATAAGGGAATTGGAAATAAAACGATGCCCTATCTATTACAATAATAGAAATCCTCTCTAACTGTAGCACCCCTACATGTGGAGATGCCACACCCCCGCACTACAGGTTGATCCACACACGAAATAGATAGTCCGTACATGAACCAACCTGCAGCGAACGGGTGACGATAAAAATAAATAACAATGAGCTAGGCGGGACTAAACCTCAATTAAATACCATAAGGTATTAAATAAAGCGGAAGCATGCTTTAATACCATTTGTCAAGTTAACCAGGTATTCGTCTTCGCATATTAATACATTATCATCTCCAAGTACATAACAAATAACAAATAGTATTAACAATAATTTCCATGTGCAACCATAAACAATCAAATAAAATGCACCGTGCTTGACTCGTCTGCAAGAACTGGACTCGACTCACTTCCCACCTAGCGTGTACCTGCAAGAACCTGAAAGGTGGAGGCGTCAGTCTATGAAGACTGAGTGAGGGGTTTAAATAAATATTAGTGCAGTTAACATGCAAGTTATAACCTCGGGTAAGGTTTTATAACTAAAAGTAATATAAGTTCAAAACATGATGTAATACACTTGGCCCGAGGTTACAACTATCAATATTAAATACTTTAATCATTTTCATGCATTCAATATGTGGCCCGGCGAGTGAGGGCAAGTCTCCAACCTTACACCAAAAGTGAACAATACATGCTTGCATGATTAATTAACAAGTGATCAGGCAATTCAGTTACAGTGCATTAGTGCGATAGTGTATTCAGGCAATACAATCAAGAAACGGAAACCATGCAATAACCCGAGGACAATCTGTGGTGTCGGACCATCCCCAGTCTTCTTCTCCCTCCAATGATGGGAACGTTGCTAGCCTTCACCATCCACGACGTATTGAGCAGAGGGTACATGAATCCCTAAGCCCGGAACTCCTTCCTCCACTAATCTCCTAGCGGATTCAGGGGTCATCCCAATGTGGTGAGGATAGCGCTAGAGTTACCCGTCAGCCCTTACTTTCCCGATTGGCTCAAGCCACTACCCTCGGGCCCAAAGTGAACAATCATGCTTACTCGCCTAAAACATGCACGATACATGTCTTGCTTGTTTTTCATGAACATGACTTGCTTGCATTAAATGTGACTTGCTAGTAATCATGAGTATTTTCATGGGAAAATATAGATATAAATACCTTTTGGCCGAAAGCTCACGTATGGGTTGTATAGGTTCTATGTAACTAGAATTAAACCTCACCTGACAGGCGACATGACGACTCATGGATTCGTGAACATGCTCATCGATCAATAATCTCCGCCCTGGAGATGAACTGGACAAGAAAACTGGACATTGTGCACTTGTGAGACAATGACTCAATAATGGTACCAAATAGGACGCACGGCGTGATCAAGTAACGAGATGACATGCATTCATGAATGTAGCATGATATATTCATATTATTGCATGTAATTGATTATATAATCACAAATTGGGATCAATAAAACCATTGAAATTGAAAGTGAAAATTGGAATTTTATGCAGAATATTTTGTTCTGTCAGAGTGGTGGGAACGGCCGTTCCGGGTTATAGTTTAAAATGGGAAAGGTCGTTCCCATAACCCTCAGAAAATGCCCCTGCGCCTTTTAAATTAAAATGGCGATTTTGCTGGGAACGGCCCTTCTGGCTCGCTTGCTAAAATGGGAACGGTCGTTCCTATGCGCGCGTCGGCTTTAGTTCAAATGAGTGGGAACGACCGTTCCCAGAATGAACTGGGGACGGGAAGGGCCATTCCCGCTCCTCTGTAATTACAGAAACAGAGCAGAATAGGGGAACAATTCGGGAAGAACCAAATCAATATACCATATAGTTCCACATAAACATTTAATTTCCCCATGATCATCAAGATTTTCCACTTCCATATTCATACATCAAATCATCCCACAAGTTCAATTCTTTAAGAATTCATACATCAAATCATGGTATAACCGTATATTCATGCATCACACAACCTATAATCCATTTATTTCATGAAATCATAAACCCTAGCTTCATATATAAATTTCAAGAAATCATATATGCTTCCATCTCTGCCTTTAAAGAAAATATGAGAAGATGATGAAGTTGATATGGCTCCAAAACATGTAAATTTCCCAGAAACTAGCTTGAATTTCATAAAATCTCTTCTTTTCTTTTAGGGTTCATGGATCGGGAGAGAGAGAGAGCAAGGATGGTTATGTGTGTATGGAATGAAATGGAATGCTGAAGAAGATTACGTGATACATCTCTTTAAAATTGAGGAAATGATTCAATTTGCATTCAAGTCCCTCACTTTGTTAAGTCATACAATTAGGTTCACTCTCATGAGGAATGATCATTTAAATCCAAGAAGTTTCCATGTAATTTAGTCCTTGAATTAAAGTGAATGAACATTTAAGGACAATCAAGCAATTAAATCGCGTTTGGCCACCAATTCACATAACAATTAAATCCAAGTCATAAAACAATTCTCAAGTTAACAAGTATTTCACATACTTTCACGTAAACATATTGAAATAGAATTTATAAAATTAATATAACTCATATAAGTTGAATAAACGAATGTAATAGAATAAAATCCTAACGCTCGAAACTCACACGTGTCGAGTGTACCTGACTGTCTGGAAATTGGGGCGTTACACTAACACTTTGAGAGGTCTTCACTTATGGCCTCCATCTTGTTACTTGTTGTGTGGATCCATCTTACTCCATGGGTGCATTGTCTCCAAAATGAAAGAAAAAGACCTCACCACCTATCTCTACTCTCAAATTACAATAAAAAGAAAAAGACATAAAGTAATAAGGCTCAATCTTCATATTGGTCTTAGACAATTACACGGGGCATACCCCGGCCTCAAAACAGTAATATGGAAAGCTACATAATAAACACATAACAGTACGTAAATAAGTGGGGCACCGACCCAATTGAAAAAGGCAACTATGGGGCTCCAACCCCAATTTAAACCATCCATGTGCATAAATTAAAACCATACATAAGTCTAAACCCATGATCACCTAACATGCATAAATTGCAAGAATTTAAATTTATCCAATAAATTAAAATTCTCACTTTAAGCCCTAATGACTTAAAACACAACTTAGATGCAATTCTTGTTCAAGAGTCTTTTCTATAAAACCCAGAAAACAATAAACTAATAAAATTCCAATTAATTTCTGAAAATTAACAATTTTATTCTTTCAATATTTTCATAAAATAAAGTTTGTAATTTTTCCAAAATTTAAATCGTCTTAATTTCTCAAAATCCCAATTTAAACAATTATTTCAAAAATAATATAATTTAATAAAAACAAAATTTTACAGAAAAATTAAATCGGGATTTCAAGGATCGAAAACACGAAAAACATGAAACGCGAAACACGTGACCGGAACGCCCGAACCGGGCGCCGAGCGGCGTTGCCCGCCAGGCGCGCTCATAAGCATCGCGCGCTACCGGCAGCGTGAGCTGCCAGCATACGGCCCTGCGTGTTTCGCCCGCAGCGCTGGGCGCTGGCATTCGGGCCGTTCTAGGCGGAGGCTCCCGCACGGATGCGGGAGCTGTTGGACGGTTGTCCCGCTCGGTTGAGGGACAGGCAAGCGGGATGTCCCGCACGGATGCGGGACGCGCTTACGGCTGTCCCGCGCGGTTACGGGAGCGGTGATGGCGAGGGCAAGGTTTCGCGTGCGATGCCTTAGTGCGTGAGCCTTGTTTCGTTTGTTTATAACGCATTTCGGTTCGTATCTCAGGTTTCTCAAAAACCAATTCAATCCAAAATTAAGAATACGATTTAAAAAAATATTTCAACTAAAACAGATTTTCAAAAACATGATTTAAGAAAACAGTTTTCAGAAACATTTAGGAAAAATACAGTTTTGTATTTCAGGCTTTCTAAAAGAACTTAAGAATACTCAATTCGCATCTAAGCCTAAGAATTTATACCAAATTTAGAATAATGGAGACAAATCAGAAATAGGACTTGCAAGGTGGCTCTGATACCACTTGTTGGGATTTGTTGGGATAACGAAGAGAAACGCAGCGGAAATTTAAAAATTTTCCCAACTAAGCAAGGATCGAATCTTGCAATTCTTATTCCCAAATTCGTAGAGATCAAGAAACTCACTTAGTTAGTAGCTTTCTTGACACGTTCTAGCCGCCCAAGAACGCTCTTCACGCGGTTTGATCCCCAAAAGCTCCTTCGAATCTTTCAATACTTCACGATAGTAGCCTTCTAGAGAAATAGTCCACCAACCACGATCACGTTCCGAATAGGGAGGATGCTAGTCCTATATTCGGTGTTTAGGCTCTAGGGTTTAGTGTATAATTTAGAGAAGGAGAAATTGTTTATCATCATCCCATGGGGTTCGAACCCCCTTACGAACCCCCTTATTTATAAGGGTAGGGTTCGAACCCCTTCTCCCTTTTGGAAAAGGATTCCAAACTCTTTTGGAAAGGGATATCTTGCTTGTCTCTTACTTTGACCAAAATTCCACCTTTTGACCAACTTGTTGGGCAAGAATAATATCTAACTCTTTTAGATATTTTATTTTACTTTATTTATTTTACAATAAATAACTTGAAGACTAATAATATAATCAATTCATAATTAATTATTTGTTAGACTTTATTCCTCCAAAATTGGACTTTAATTTTAATTCAAAATTAAATCAAAGTCCATTAAATAATTAACACATTAATTATTTATTATACACATATACACGCAAACATGACTACACATGTCAATAATGACACGTGTCATCCACGTGTTCCACACTTATGGACCCCACCATTCGCTTAATGGTTCGATCAACTCGTTTAATCGATTCAAGCCTTAACCCACGTAACCAGGTTCTTGTGTGTGACCCTCTAGGTTCTTAATTCAATTAGCAGTGACCCTAATTAATTAATTCCCTAATTAATTAATCAGTCCACAGATCAAACAACCATAGTCTAGCGATAGGTGTTTGACCCCTAGCTGAATAAGAATGTCTCGATTCGACAGAACCTTTAAGTCATTGACATATGTGAGATACAATCCTCCTACGTCCCATCTCTCAATCAAGATCTAGGGCAAGGGAATAATTAGAACCCTAATAATCTTGATCTTAATGCTAAGTGCATTTAATATCGATTTGATCTCAATCCAAGAAACTTTTTTCTTGATGTCTTGATCCACTACCTTGGCTAAGGACTCCTAGATCGGATGTGAATGAATTACACAATAAGAGATCATCATCTTGCTAATGCAAGCGTAGGTCCTTTATCGATTCTCATATACTTTCATGTACCACTTGTGCAACCCCAGCATAAGCCTTGAATCAGTTGTCTAAGGCGACAGCCTTTAAAGCTTACACCTAAGACTACAGTGTTAGCTCATAAAGTATCAATCGAACCTCAAGTTTAAGGATCACTTAATCACATCAATGACTCGTGAGATATTTTCTAATCTGGAAGTTTCTATTTCCAGATATAGAAACTTCCTTTCCCATTTAGGAATCTTCTCACACGGGCCACCTCAGTGTACCTACTTAGAATAAGTAAGCACAACCATGTATCACGCACAGATCATCTATACACTTTGCACCCCATTAAACAAGGTGGTCCCTTTTAAGGGCGTGATCACACGAGTATGCCTTGAACGAGTCAAGTTGACACTCCCACTGTCTTTTGGACTCATTGGCTTAGAGTGATTTCTAATCATGACTTATGTGATATAGGGCTCGTCTCATGAACCACTTCACCTAAATGGTTGAGTCCTATAAGTCATATTGATTAGGGGAGTTCTTATACATGCGCAGTCAAAAGGAAACACACAATCAAACAAGAGCATATAAAGAAATGTTGCCTTAATTCGTATTATTCAAAGATTGTCTGTGATTTACAAAAGGAAAGTACTAAAACTGACTACTACATCGGCTTTCAGGGCACTATTCCTAACATACATAACACAACCTAACACATTATACAACACATAAGGAACAAGGTCGGGGAGGGAAAAGAACAAAACGAGCAAAGAAATGAATAAAACGCAAGAATGGGGAAGCAGGGTTGACTAACGACCACTAGGCCTCAGCTACAAACGGCCATTAGCCAGTCCAGTGGGTTAGGGGAGCCACTAACGGCCGTTATCCTCGTTTTGTGTATAAGTGCACTAACGGGCGTTAACAGGCCCAGACTTCGTCTCCTTCGCAATTCCACATGCAAATCACCCAATAAACCACACCTAAACACATATAAGATCAAGGGGAACAACGGGAGGGTCTTAGGCATGAAAATAACACTTAGAAACAAGCTAAGAATCGAAAAACAACAAGGAGAAACAAGGATTACCCAAACTTGCAAGAATCAAACATACTATTCATGTTCTTCAAAACCTTTAATGGTGAATCTTATAAGAACTCAATTCCTATGAAATTCATGTATATAAATGAAACATAGGAGTTATTTAGATCACATAAATAGCTTTATATCAAGAAATGGATCATAGATATGCAAGAACTCATCAAAATTGCTCAAACCCTCACTATTCATGCCATTGATCAAATCATACTTAAACCTCCATGAAATTCAGAAAAAGAGAACTTAAAAGAAAGAGGAGAAGATGGAGAACAATATTCCGGACTTACCTTTCGAATTTGAGGCGAATTGGAGGTGTATTGAGCAAGAAATGGCCAAAGTGAATAGTACTTCCTTCTTCTCTCTTGAAGCTCGACTTGGCTGCTTCTTTTCTCTCTTTTTTAAGCTGAAAATCGAAATGGGGAGGAAAAGGCAAGAAATAGGATTATGTTGTGAGAAAGTGGGCCAAGAATGAGTCAATTTGGTCAATAATTGAGGGAGATATGGCCATTTTAGTGAAGGGTGGTCAGAAATGCGCGCGAGGTTCAAACGGGCTTAGAAAAATACAAAGTTGTATTTCTTGATTTCCTTTCTTTGTTACGAGTTTGACGCTTCATCCGGAATTCAAATTCAAATTCCCGATCTCAAGTTACGCCTTCCAGAACACAAGGTGCGCTACGAGTTAGGCCCTCGAGTCCCTAACACATAAAACGATTTAAGAACCATATCAAACAAACTCAAAAACATAAAACGAGCACGTAAACAAATTCATAACACATATAACTCATGTATATCACGTAGTCATAAAACTCGGAAATAACTCCGAACTGGAACGGATTAAAAATGAGGCAAGAAAGAGCAAAAACGTTCAAAATTCTAAACATATACTTAACAAATAATTCAAATAAGTTCAAGAATAACATTTAAACAATAAAATAAGCACATAATAATATAATTAAATAATAGAAAAGCGTAAATAACACACCCGTAGCGACGTACCTGTAAGGCCGAATGAGCGGGATGCTACAAAAAACATAAAGATGGAGGGGTCAGTCACACGGACTGAGTGAGGGGCTACACACGCACGTGTACATGCGTATACGGAGCACAACACGTATCAAAGTTTGGAATACATGAACCAGGGTGTGGTTTTTGCATTCTATATAATTTTCTCACGTGATAAAATATATATGGAGAGAGAGAATTTAGGGCAGAAGGCCAAGACAACCAATTTTATTAATTGAGAATCCACTCCAGTTTCACGAATTATTACATAACTAACTAGCATAATGGAAACCAACATGCTAGGTGAACATTCAAACAAGAGGGAAATGTGCACAGGGATAATGTCTGTCCCGGACTACTCTTACCCACATCTCGATGATCATTATGCACGGAAGTAATACCCGGCGTACCGAGTCTCCCTCACCCATAATTACCAAGCCCCAAACATATCAAGATCAAGTCTAGTCAAGATCCAAGATCATATCATATCAAGATTCAAGATTCAAGACATTTCGTATTCAAGAGCATATCATGATCCATATCATATTCGTATGCATATTCATGCTCAAGATCATATTCATATCCATAGTTATAGTATACCGTATTCATATTCATATTAAGATCGTATTCATATTCATAACATATCATATACATAGCATGTTCATATCATAAGCGTACTCATATCATATTCATAGCCATAGCATAGTCATAATCATAGCATATTCATATCGGATTCTCATCTCTAACGTATTTATAAAATAACAAACATGCATATACTAATACATAGCACATCATATTCTATAACATATAGCATAATCATAAGTATTCATATCTCGCACATATTACGTATACATAAGGCTTATTTCACATTCATACACATCGGGCACGTTTCATTATGGTTTAACTATAACCTAACCTCACCTTACACCGACGAACCGGGCAAAAGAGAACAAGACCAACGCCTACGGAGCGACCTCGTCACCAACAGGATACTCCTCTGAACAAGACAAACATTACAAAACATACTTAGACTTAAAATGAACCATAAAAATGCTCGGCAAATGCATATGGATGCGAATGATGCGAATGATGCGATGCAAGTCACAAACGTTCAAACATAGACATATCGAAGCAATTAGCACGTTATCATATCAACAACACATAAATCAACCCATAACACATCAAATAAACTCATAACACATCATATAATAACATATAATGAGCATACACGAAGTTAAAACACATAAGGAAAGCAAAAGATACAAAGGAGGCAACAAGAGATAACATTTAGAGCATATATGTTCATATTCGTATACATAAGTTAAAATCACACAACCAGCACATAAAACAACACATAACACATTAAATAAGCACCTAATATGTCAAATTATATCATAACACATGCATATTCAAGTTTAAATCACATAAACAAGGCAAGAGATGCAAAAAGATATCACACATAGCACTTAAACGGTTATGCACTTATGTCACATTTATACTTAGAAATTAAAGCCATAAAATTAAAATAAACAACCAAACATATCATATTACAAAACATTAACATTTTAGGATCATTATTGGGTTAGGAGAAAATAAATAAAATAAAAAACAGAACGAGAAAAGTAAGCAAACAACACATAACGTCACAAACGAAGCAAGGAAGAAGCCCACGAACAACAACCATTAAATGGCTGAAAATTCGTGAGACCGAGGATCTCTCCCTCGTAGAACAAAGGGAGACACGGGGGTGTCTCAATACAGACACGCCAGCCCCCTGGAGACATGCCCATGTCTGCATAAAGGTACAAACACGCACACGGGCGTGTCTTCACCCGCTGCAGTTGCTTCTCGAACTGATGCTACTGAAAATGAAGCGAAAAACAAGGCAAAAACAAATCTGGAGCAGGGAAACTAATTAAGAAACAATTGTACAACAATTCCACATAAAAATCTCCAAGAATTCATGCTTAAAACTTCCCCAAATCAGTCACAAATCGAACAGCAGTCATGAAGCAACAAATGAGTTCAAATCCTTCCTAAAACTTCAAAGTTCATCAATGGTAGGTCACTACACACTACATATTCATCAAATACAAGTTTAGGAAAAGATTAAGCATGATTTAAGGGTCATATATCAGGTCTCGAATCAAGAATCGGAGCAAAGATGAGCAAGTTATTCACAAATTTCATCTAAACCCTCACTATTCATGTTCTAGCCCAAATCATGCTCAAAACCTAATGCACATCTGAAAATCACACCTTAAAACAACCACAAGGACATGGAGAACAAGGATCTATGCTTACCTCTTGAATCGGAGAGGAATCGAAGAAGAGTCGAGCTCAAAATCTCCAAGGGTGAATAGTAATGGTATTCTTTTTTCTACCTTGTTTGCAGCTGATTTTCCCTTCCTTTCTTGTATGGTCTAAGATATAGATGGTTAAGTTGGGGTCAAGTGGTCCCAAGAATGACCTCATTTTGTCAAGAAATGAATAAATTATGGTCAAAATCGTAAAATGTGGCAATTCTGCGCGACGCTCTCAGTTCGGGCAAGTTTCGGAGGTTCAAACGGGCATAAAAAGATATAAGGCTTCTTCCATTGGACCCGAATCATCGAAACGAGTCCAACAGTGGTGTCAGAATTTGAATTTGAATTCCCGCTGAAGTTACGCCTCTCGGAACCCAAGGTGTTATAAATGCTCTTTAGCCCCTTTAAGTTCGGTTTCACCCAAACAATTAAAAACCAAAACAAACAAGTTCTAAAATAAGTTTAAAGCATATAAACACATTTATAATTCATATATTTCATGCATAGCAAGTTTTCACAAAATCAAAATTAAAAACGGAGTTAAACGAATTAAAACGAGTTGTAAAGGTACAAAAACGTTAAACTTAAAACCATAAGGCATGTACCAAATATTCAAATACCATTTAAATTATATAATTGCATACTTAAATAATTTAAATACATACTTAACTCACTCGTGACGTCATACCTATACGGCCGAAGAGTCAGGGTGTTACAACCTCTCCCCCTTAAAATGGACCTATCCTCAAGTTCTAACGCTCGAGTCTCTAGCAAGAGCGACTTCTCTTATTTATCCCATGTTCAAGGTTTATGACGTCCTGACAAGGATTAGCCCAAAATGGTCTTCTAGCATAACAGGTTTGACTGTCTCTTCAAAGTGTTGATGGAGGAACTCCTTCACAAACTTAATTCCGGCTAGGAGCAGCTCGATTTGTCTCGAACAATGAGAGGGTCTAAACGAGATTCATCACTTACCGTTTGATTCATTTCAAGCTAACTCAAGAGCTCGGAGATACACGAATTGCGTAATCACTGGACTTCCACCATTCGCACCTTCTCATGGTTGTTGAATCACCTTAGAAGCTCGGTAGAAACACGACCCTCAACTTACCTTAGAGCTAGAGCACCCGTACACTCAAAGTTATCTCTCGGGACAACTAAGCAACAATAAGAAACAAGCAAGTAATACGAGAAAAAGAGTACCACACATAAGTTATGGGCACGAGCACAAAATAGACAAGTAGGCAACACAAGAATGTGGGATACCCCAAAATTACAGAATGCATGAAATGAGATGCCATGAATGTTTATAGTACCTTGCACCACAACGATGGCATTAGCCTCTGTATCAACTTCGGCATCAACTTCCATTGCCTGAGCTTGGGCTTGTTTCGAGGATCTTGGAGCCATAACGTTTAAGGGCCTCGGATTCGGATTGGTAGGGCAAAATCTCACCTTGTGTCCCAACTCTCCACATCCAAAATAGCTTCTCAATTTCTTCCTACAAGTCTCTTCTGTGTGATTCCGTCTCTTGCAATAGGAGCATCGAATAGGTACCGGTAGAGCGGGTACCAGATCCGGAACTGGAAGTCGAGGCTTCTTGATGGCATCGATGAACTCTTGGGGGTTGAAAGCTTGAGGCTCATCTTGAAATACGGGCCTCTTTCCCAAGCTTGAACTTGATTCGGACTCTTACCTCGAATGGAAGGTCTGGGGCTCCAATCGTTGCTTCGGGGTCTCAATTTGTATAGCCTTCCTTATAGCCTTAACCCATTTGTCGACCGTAGAAGCTTGCAAAGCCCTTATATCTTCTCTTAACCCGTGCACAAAACTATGGGCCTTCAAGGCATCATCATCCATAATGTGAACGGCATAAGGAGCAAGCCGCTCAAACTCAAGAATATAATCTTCAACGGTCCGATTTCCTTGTTGGAGGTCCAAAAATTCCTGTAATCTTCTCTCCCGAGAAATTGGAAGGATATACTTGTCACGAAATTCCCTCACAAAATTTTCCCAATTGAATTCTTCTCCGTTTCTTTCCAATCGTGCCCTTAATCCTTTGAGCCAATGGGAAGCTTGGCCTTGTATATAAAGGGTGGTGTAAACGGCCTTCTCGTGTGAGGGGCGAGGCAAATCTCCCAAATTCCTGTAATCTCAGTTAATCATTCTTCCGCCTCGATGTCATTACCTCCAAGCCACTTTGGAGGGTTCTTATCCCGGAATTCATTGTAAACCGAAGTGGCTACCCTTCTTTGTCCTTCGCCTTGAGGAATTGGTTGTTGTGGATTTCGTTGAAGGTAGTCAAGAAGGGCTTGTACAATACCCTCTGCAGTTGGTGGTGGTAGCGGAGGAGCATTATCGTAATCTCTTCTACTTGTAGGCATCCTGAAGAAACAAAATTTCAAGGAAAATATTGATGCATAGGGGTTTAGTGCATGTTCATGTGAACAATTAATACAAATAAAAACACACAAGTCACGTTAAAGTGAAAATGAATGGAAACAAACACACATATTCCTAAGCCGAACGGCCTAGACAGACTGACTGTAGCACCCCAAGCAGTGGGGCACCACACCCCCACACTATGACCCGACACGTGTACAAAATGGGAAGTCCGCACACGCACCAAGTCACAGCGAATGGGTGACAAACAAAAATCCAACCTAAGCTAGGCGGTACCTAAACCCAGCATAAACTAAGGAATGTAAAACGTGAGAGCGGAAGCAATACAAAATGCGAATTATCAAACCTTAAGTCAACATCAACTAAACGGGTTCAACTAATAAAGAGAACCTGTCCTATCCTGTCCCGAATAACTATACAGTAAAACGGGTTCAACTGGCCCTAGAAACCTGGCCCGATCAAACATATAATCGAAACGGGTTCATCTAATCCAAGCACCTGTCCTAACCTGCCCCGAAAAGCATAATTCAGCAAATAAATTAAACTTATACATTTGACAATGTAAATCAGATACAAATTAATACAGAACATATACAAATACAAAGACCGACTCAACTCGAATGAAACGAAAGACTTGACTCAACCGCCTAGCTCCAACGAACTCCAAAAGTGAACCTGAAACTCAACAATTAGAAGGGGGAAAAGAAAACAACGAAGAGAGGTCAGTCCTAACGACTGGTGAGGGGGTTAACACACGCACACGTACATATACGTAAGAGCATAGCATATTCAAAGTCGAAGTTCTTGAACCGGGTGTGGTTTTTGCATTCTAAATCATTTTATCCCGTGATACTATATATAAGGAAAAAGGTTTAAGGCCGAAGACCAAAATCAACCAATTTTAATAGTTAGAAGTCCACTCCCGTTTCACGAATCAAGTTCACAACTAAATCAAGCCACTCGGCGAGAACGAGTTCAAACCCACTTACTCCCTTCGTAATCATAATCAAAGCGAATACTTACAAAATTCATAAACAATCCTCTTTCTCTGGTTGGGGATGACGATGACCATCCTCACCCCAGTTCTCTCGTCAAAATTTTGGAATCGGGGGATCCTACCCAATCCACCGACGGGGTACGTCGGCCAAAAGAAGATCCGCCTTCCCCTCGACCTCCCAAGGATGGGCTAAATCTCCCAAAATGGGGGTTGTGTTGATGAGAGAGCTCGGCGACCCCATGGTCGACCCGAGAATCACATACCACTTCCTCGGGCCCATTTCTTAAGTCATAAGTCAAAGATTCATAATTTTCGAAATTTCATAATTTTCAGACTTCATATTCAAAGTCATAATCTCGCTAGTTTCAAAACATTCACACACACCAACTCTTTTCAAATCAAATAAACATAAAATAGGATACGTATATATAAAAGCGTTTCAAATGATTCCATAGCAAACGGGAAAAATCCCACAAAATACTAAGCAAACATGTATTTACATAAGTATATATATACGTAAATCGCATGCGGGATTAAAATACAATTAGGGTTTTAGGTCACTTAACTAAAAGAAAGAAAACCTCACCTGGCACCAAACAAAGTCGAAGACATAACAATTGGTCCACCCCGGAACCTGCACGACCAAAAGTCACCACCCCGGGTGCACCTGTACCAACTGGGCACACAAAACACAACACTGGCTCAGACTTAGACTCAGACAACCACACAGAGACGCACGGCAAAGCTCAAGCACTCAAGGAATGCAATCACATAAGTAGAGTTCAAATTCATATTAATTACATGCAAAACAAAACATTAAGGCATATTCATATGCACAATTAATGCAAATAAGAGAACTGAAAGTCAAGGCAAATCATATTATTTCATTTGTCACACAAACAATTCATTTATTACATAACAAATTCAATTAGCGGGGTTTAAGTAATTCAATCATGCAATTTTACATATTTCAGAAAATTACATAAACCTCCCTCTAGGCTAAACAATTAACAAATTCAACATGTCGGGACTCACATTGCAAATCGAAACATCAACATAATTCATAATTCATTTAATACATGATTTCGTACACATTGGAATTTATATTGATCGACAAATCAAGCAATTAACAATTTATTGCAATTAAAACAATAATCACAAATACACAAATAAATTCACAACAAATAAACCGAGTGTCCGATTGACGAACGGAAAGTTGCGTTGGACTCACCACGACGAGGCGGACAAACTGTCCGAAGGTCGCCGGAGCGCCGCCGCCGGAGCTGCCGGAACAGTGGCCGGCCGCCGTTAGGCCACCTCCGGAACGTGCCGAAAAATTCCCGAAAAATTCCTCGTGTAAGTACTCCTCGTGCTTGTTCCGATTCCTCGATCAATTTCTGAAAATCCCAAGCCAATTGTCTCCAATTTCGGATCTAAGAACACGAAAACCCTCAAATCTTCAAACTCAAATTACTTCCAAACCGATGAACCAAAATCGAATCCGAAAGAAGCATTGTCTTACCCGTGACGAGCTCTTCAAAACCCCTAAGGTGGTTGCCGGAGAAAATCCCCGGAGCTAGCGCCGCCGTTGCACCGCCACTGCGCTGCCGTGATCCGCCACCAAACGAACAAATCAAGAGTCACGTGATCAAAGGCTACTAGTTCTCGTCGTTCTGAACAACTTTCGTGAAGAGCCCGAGACCAAAAGATCGCCGGAAAAGGCCCCCGTTGGCTGCCGAAGTTTCTGTCGCCGCCCACATCGCCGGAACCACCACCTACGGCCAAAATTGGATGAAATCGATGCCGGAAATGGACTCAGGGGGTGGAAAAGGATAGGAAACACCAACCTTGGTCCGAAAAAGCCGCCGGAAGGCGGCGAAACCCGCCGCTACAGAAACCCACCGTCGCGAGCTTCAGGCGGCGCGTGCGGCTCCATCGCGGCCCGGATGGCCGCGCCGCCAACGTCCTCAGGTGCTCCGGGAGTCCTTCTAAATGGGTTTGGGGCGCGTGCTTTAAGAAGAAGGCCGGAAACTGCCACGAACGGCCGGCAAAGTGGCGGCTCCGTCACCCTCCACCTGCCCGACTGAAATTTGGCAATAACTCCGCCGTCAGTCGCCGGTTGGTCGAGATCTTGGTACGGTTGTGACCGCGTCATCGAGCTCTCCGAAATGGACTATTGGTTCGTTGAATTCCGTCGAGAAACGAGCAAGTTGGAATTGTGTGTGAAATCACACCTTGGGTGTGTGTGCTGTGTGTGTGCTGCATCGTGTTCACTGGAGCGGGAGAGAGAAGAGAAGAGGCTGAGTTATGGCATGTAAAACGAGGATTTGGGTCTTTTATCTCAGGTTCTCGCGCGCAAAACGATCAGGAGGAAGGGTTAACGACGTCAGAATTGGGCAAACTTAGAGTCTACGGACTCGTTTCGATGCCCCGGACGCGTTGAAGGGGTCAAAGAGGTCGAAATCTCGATCGAACGAGGAAATGACCGTAAACCCCTAAAAAGAGAAAATTAGAAAAGGACCCCTAAACTCTAAAAGAGTTCAAAATAGGGCCGACCAAAGTACAAAATCACATAATTAAACACATAAAAAGGTTGAAACGTGACGTACCTTATTAGTCGGACGAGCGGGATGTTACACTGACATGACACTAGAACTCCGGTTTTGCAACCTGGAGCTCTGATACCACTTTAGGATGTAGCACCCCAAGCGGTGGGCACCACATCCCCCGCACTAGAGCCCGACATGTGTAACGAAATGGAAAATCCGTACACGCACCAAGCACTAGCGAACGGGAGACAAACAAAAGCCACACCTAAGCTAGGCGAAAGCATACAAGGGCAAAAGCATTTAAACAAACTTAAACATAGCTTATGATCAAAGTTACATATCACTTAAAAAAAAAATTATACATATTTGCCACAATGACCAAAATTAGTGATTACAAGTTCCAAACTACAAGTGTTTCAAGGTACAAATGCAATACAAGTTAAAGATGAGATGCAGACTCGAGCTATACTAGAAAGACTCCAAAACACCACAAACAGCCTAGCTCGAGCCAAAAGACTGGTACTTGTATGCTAAAAATATAAAGAGGGAGGGGTCAGTCATACGGACTGAGTGAGGGGCTACACACGCACGCGTACATACGTATACGGAGCACAACACGTATCAAAGTTTGGAATCCATGAACCGGGGCGTGGATTTTGCATTCTAAATCATTTTCTCACGTGATAATATATATAGGGGGAGAGAGAATTTAGGACCGAAGGCCAAGATAATCAATTTTAGTAATTGAGAACCCACTCCCATTTCACGAATTATTACATAACTAACTAGCATAACGAAAACCAACACGCAAGGCAAACCTTCAAACAAGGAAATGTGCACAGGGATTATGTCCGTCTCGGACTCCCCTTACCCACATCCCGATGATCATGCAGGGAAGTAATACTAGGCGTCCCGAGTCTCCCATACCCATAATCACTGAGCCCCAAACATATCAAGATCAAGTCTAGTCAAGATCCAAGATCATATCATATCAAGATTCAAGATCCAAGACATTTCGTATTCAGGAGCATATCATGATCCATATCCAATTTGTATACATATTCATGTTCAAGATCATATTTATATCCATAGTCATAGCATATCGTATTCATATTCATATCAAGATCGTATTCATATTCATAAGATAGCATATTCATATCATAAGCGTACTCATATCATATTCATAGCCATAGCATAGTCATAATCATAGCATATTCATATCGGATTCTCATCTCTAACGTGTTCATAAAATAAGAAACATGCATATACTAATACCTAGCACATCATATTCTATAACATGTAACATAATCATAAGTATTTATATCTCGCACATATTACGTATACATAAGGTTTATTTCACATTCATACACATCGGGCACGTTTCATTATGGTTTAACTATAACCTAACCTCACCTTACACCGACGAACCGGGCAAAAGAGAATAAGACCAATGCCTACGGAGCGACCTCATCACCAACGGGATAGTCCTCTGAACAAGACAAACATTACAAAACATATTTAGACTCAAAATGAACCATAAAAATGCTCGGCAAATGCATATGGATGTGAATGATGCAATGCAAGTCACAAACGTTCAAACTTAGATACATCGAAGCAATTAGCACGTTATCATATCAACAACACATAAATCAACCCATAACACATCAAATAAACTCATAACACATCATATAATAACTTATCATGAGCATACACGAAGTTAAAACACATAAGGAAAGCAAAAGATACATAGGAGGTAACAAGAGGTAACATTTAGAGCATATACGTTCATATTCGTATACATAAGTCAAAATCACACAACGGGCACATAAAAAAACACATAACACATTAAATAAGCACCTAATATACCAAATTATATCATAGCACATCCATATTCAAGTTTAAATCACATAAACAAGGCAAGAGATGCAAACAGATATCACACGTAGCAATTAAACGGCTATGCACTTAAGTCACGTTTATTCTTAGAAATTAAATCCATAAAATTAAAATAAACAACGAAACATATCATATTACAAAATATTAACATGTTAGGATCATAACTGGGGTGGTAGAAAATAAATAAAATAAAAAACGGAATGAGAAAAGTAAGCAAACAACACTTAATGTCATAAACGAAGCAAGGAAAAATCCCACGAACAACAGCCGTTAAATGGCTGAAAATTGGTGAGACACGGGGGTGTCTCCCTCGTAGAACAAAGGGAGACATGGGGTTGCCTCAGTACAGACACCCTATCCCCCTGGAGACACGCCCATGTCTGCACTAAGGCACAAACGCACACAGGCATGTCTTGACCCGCTGCAGCTACGTCTTGAACTAATGGTGCTGAAAATAAAGGGAAAAACAAGGCAAAAACAGATTTGAAGCAAGGAAACTAATTAAGAAACAATTGTACAACAATTCTACACAAAAATCTCCAAGAACTCATTCTTAAAACTCCCCTAAATCAGTCACAAACCGAACAGCAGTCATGAAGCAACAAATGAGTTCAAATTTTTCCTAAAACTTCAAAGTTCATCAATGGTAGGTCACTACACACTACATATTCATCAAATACAAGTTTAGGAAAAGATTAAGCATGATTTAAGGGTCATACATTAGGCCTCGAATCAAGAATCGGAGCAAAGATGAGCAAGTTATTCACAAATTTCATCTAAATCCTCACTATTCATGTTCTAGCCCAAATCATGCTCAAAACCCAATGAAAATCTGAAAATCATAGCTTAAAACAACCACAAGGATATCGAACAAGGATCTATGCTTGCCTCTTGAATCGAAAAAGAATCGAAAGAGATACAAGCTCAAAATCTCCAAGGGTGAATAGTGATGGGATTCTTCTTTTCTTCCTTGTTTGCAGCTGATTTCCCCATCCTTTCTTGTATGGTCCAAAAATGAGAGGTAAGGGAGAGATAGAAGGTTAAGTTGGGGTCTAGTGGGCCCAAGAATGACCTCATTTGGTCAAGAAATGAATACGTTATGGTCAAAACCTAAAAGGTGGCAGTTCTACACGACGCTCTAGGTTTGGGCAAGTTTCGGAGGTCCAAACGGGTTTCCAAAGATATAAGGCTTATTCCATTGTATCTGAATTGTTGAAATGAGTCCAATGGTGGTGGCAGGAACCCAAGGTGCTCTAAATACTCTTTAGCCCCTTTAAGTTTCGTTTCACCAAAACAATTAAAAACCAAAACAAACAAGTTCTAAAACACGTTTAAAGTATATAAACACATTTATAATTCATATATTTCATGCATAGCAAGTTGTCACAAAATCGAAATTGAAAACGGAGTTAAACGAATTAAAACGAGTTGAAAAGGTATAAAAACGTTAAACTTAAAAACATAAGGCATATAACAAATATTCAAATACCATTTAAATCATATAATTGCATACTTAAATAATTTAAATGCGTACTCAGCTCACTCGTGACGTCATACCTGTACGACCGAAAAGTCGGGGTATTACATCAATGGTGAAACAACACGCAAGATCCAAGAAAGCACCATAGTATTGCAGCGGACCCATACTGGAAACAGAGGATCTGTGGTCAAAGGCATCGGAATCTCGTCGGAAACAAATGCAAACTTGTTCTTCGAAAGTAATGCCATCTTCATTCCACAAGCCCACGTGTGATAATTCGCACCATCTAATGCTGGAGACACAAGAACAAGCCCTGGGCTTTCATTGGCATGAAGGAAAAGAGGACTGGAGGCGGTGAACCTTGATTCAGCGGCGGCGATTGCCTCTGCCAATGCCATAATTGAACATTTGGAAATCAGAGATAGTTGATCGCAAAAGGTGCTGAGGAATCAGAAGTATTCAACTAATGATCGCGTCGGATTCCGGTTGGGCGACTTGCGTCGGAATTGTCGACTTGATCACCTAGAATTTATTGATGTGGAAGAGCTCGAATCGAAGTTGACCTGGGAGGTGAATAACAAACGTGAGCTCCGGACCAACAAAGGACAAGAGGGGTTACTCCCTTTGTCGGTACTCCGACGCTCAAGTCAATATCGAATGGTTGAGAGCTTATCGAGTGACTTATGCGTGGTGAATGTGGTAGTTGTGTGTTTATGGCATTTATGGAGGGGGTATTTATACCTATTGGGGTAATGATTACCTGTACAGTGCAACCTGCATGCGCATTAAATGCGCCACCTGCCCCGTACGGCCTGTGAGACCTCATTAAATGCTAGGAACGGCGGAGTGGGCCCCAGGGGTGGTCGACCCCAATTCGACCAAGAAACCGTATGGTCGAATATTCGTCGGCTTGCCTTTGGGCTTGGTCGATGGTGTTTCGATTGGTCTTGAGGATAGTCGAGTCGACGTGGTTGAATGGTCAGCACTTGCCTTTTTGAAGGGTTTGCTGTTGAGGTGACCGACTCAGAGGCTTACGTGGCACCTTTGACCAGTCCTTTACTTCACGTGGCAAGCAGGTTGTGGTCCACGCGTCGCCTGCGTGGTGGTTCCGGATTGGCCCACGTCATTAGCCCCCGGAAAGGCGGTGCCATGATGATGTGGCAGCGTCCTTTCGGATTTCGAGAAGTGGGCCCCCAGGCGCAATGATGGCGATGGTTCGCCTTCGATTTTCCCACCCAAGGTAACCTCTATAAATAGCCCCTTAAGGCCTTCATTCCTTCCCTTCACTTTTCAGAAATCTTCAGAGCATTTTGAGATCCTCGGAGCTTTTCGAGCCAAGCAACCGGAGTCTTCGAGTAGACCAAGTCAACAGCGAATTTTTCCGGTAAGCCCTCTAGACTTAGCTTCTTTCCCTCTTATTGCTTCAATTTCTTTATTTCTATTCATTTGAGAGTCTGTAATCGAGTGAGAAGAACCCCATCTCGAATCACGTTCGACTCGTCCCCTGACACCCAAAACCTTAATCCTTGTTTCAAGGAGAAGGCGGAATTCAAGGGAATCCAGTCGAAGCATTATTGAGCAGTGGGATGTCTTCTTCTTCCTCGACTAGTTCAGATTTGCCGGATAAAATTCCAGGCCCCGGAGAGGAAATAGATTCTCTCTCCTCGACTTCAGGCGAGGAGGAGTCGGTTAGGTCCCAGGACTCGGATAAAGTAGATGTTACGGAGGTGTCGGGAGGTTCGGAAGATAGGCAGTCGGCATCCCCCTTAGGTCCCGTAACCTCCGTGGAACCTATAACAACCATTCCCCCTGTGGGGATGACTCCAGGGCCGACGTATTTGAGTCGAGGGGGAGGCGCTGGGCCATCGACTTTGGAGAGACGGGGAGAAGATGTTATACACATCCCTTACGGTAGAAAATCCCCCGATCGAATTCTGGACAAGGACCCCAGGTTGGTCGACAGTAAGGTATCGGCCAAGATGTTCGAAGACATTAGGGAGATACTGTTTGGGGGGGACGTCGAATTAGGAGGGTACAGCGTAGTTCGACCTCGAAGAGGGGAGACCATGACTGACCCCCCAACTAATTGCATAACCGTGACCTGGAAAATGGTCCAAGCAGGGTTCCGAATCCCCATAGACGATGACATCCTCGACATCCTGAACCACTTGAATATCAGCCCGGTCCAATTGATGCCGAACGGGTATGCGATGCTCAATGGGATTCGGGTACTGATGAGATATTTTGGAATTCCCATGCTTGGAGTGGCCAAGGATCACTTCAACGTGAGCGTGACAAAGGAGAAGTCTGGGTCGGGCTATGGGTTTGTGCAGCTATCATTTAAACAAAAGCGCAAACTCACGACGTCGCCGACCTCCTAGAATGGGCATACATGGAAGCAACAATTTGTGTATGTCGAGAGCGAGTCGGAGTGACCGAACCTTTGGAATAGAATGTGGTGTTGGAGGCCGAGCCCGACATTGTCGATTGCGGCTACGCGTTGGTCGAATACCTTTATCCGAGATATGTTATCCCTCGGCCAATTCGATTGCAAGAAGTTGATCGAGGACAAGGTCCTGGTGAACTTTGGGTTAGCCCCCGGAGTCCCGAGCCAAATCTTTAACCCTGGTATCGAGAGTACTCGAGTCGTAAATAGAGTAGCTTAATTGCATATATTTTTTATTACTATTTTTATCAATCGAATTTGATTCGTGTCGACTCCCCTTTACAGATAAAGTAATAATGAGTCGCTTGGCGAAGATGAGGGCAGACATGGAGGAGTTGGAGGCCCGTCAGGCCATTGCCAAGGTAGTCGAGGTGACGACGCCTCATAAGACGATGGATGCCATTCTGCCCAGGCCGATAGATCAAGCCGACGGGGAGCCGACTCCTCCACCGGCTCCTCAAACCATGAAGAGGAAGGACAAAATACCGGTCTTCGAACCCGAGAAGAAACAATCGAAAAAGGATAGGGACCCCAAGGGCTCGGCCGTTCCCAAGCCCGCGAAAACCGCCGACCACGCCGCAGGGGGAAGTCAATCGAGGGGCACGGTCTCCACCAGCTCGCTGCCGTCGACTCCGTCCGGGACCGAGAAGACGCCGGCCCCGTTCTCCTCAGAGGCCTTGAGGGCGGTGCACCTTCCCTTTCGCCCCCCGGCGGATGACGTGACTGACTTTTTCAAGATGCTCAAGATCTCCGAGCCACATCTACCCGGGGGCTACAAGTTAATCGGGGACGACGGCAAGCCTCGGCGGATAGGGTCGGTTCCTCGAGACAACCGAGCCGCTGGGGCGGTCTACCACTGTTTCCAAATTCCCACCGACCATGAGTCAAGATGGAAGATGTCCGAGGTGGAGTTGGAGATGTCGGCGGCCGTTAAGGCCATCGGGGTAAGAATTTAAACCTCTTTCTCCAATCCCGATTGAGGTTCGATTGCTGACTTCTCGTTCCCATATTTCAGCTTGCTCGGGATATATACCACATGAGTCGAAGGACTCAGATCTACAGAGAGGGAAGGGCGCGCTTGGAAGCCAAGGCTGGGATCGACTCGGAAGTCGAGATCCTGAAGAAGAAGGTGCTGGATTTGGAGACTGAGAAGGCTAGTCTCAGCTCAAGCCTGAAGTCGGCAGAGTTGGCGAAGGAGAAGATGGCAACGGCCCTTGCTGAGTCCCAAAAGCAACTGGAGGCCAAGAAGGCGGAACTACTCGAGGCCCACAAGAAGCTCGATGATGAATCTTCGAAGGTGCTCTCCGCCTACCAGAATGGGGAAAAGGCCGGGGAAGTGAAGGGCGCTCGAACGGCCATCAAGAGGTGCCAACTTCTATATGATGATATAGTGGCCGACTCGGAGCGTTTTGGAGCTTACCGATTCATGAAGTCGACGGCTTACAAGAGGTCGACCGCTACTTTTGGAGTAGCGGATTTGAAAGAAGGGTTCGATTTATGTCTGGCCCAATGCCGCTCTGAAGGACACTTTCCCGTCGACTACAATACAAACAAGATTGGCCTCATGTGCCCCGACCCTCAACCCCCGCCTCCGCAAAATGAGGAAAACCCCGACGAAGATTGGTCGAAACACGAGTTTGGCTTTGCCATTCCTCTGGCCAGGTCGATAGTAGGCGGAATAGAGGAGGATGTGAGCCGGATGCCTCGGGGAGCCGATCCTATGGTTCTGAACCACGCCCGAGTATTCCCCGAGCTCTTCTTCGAGCAGCCCGCGAACACTCCTTTCGACGAAGAGATTGACTAGACCTTTTGCCTCCCTACTTCGCTTTTGTCTATGTAGTTTTCCATTTTTCAATTCCTGTTTTAGTTATACACCAAGCCGACTCGGGGTGGCCGGTGAGTGTTCCCGAGGGAAAATCCAAATGTAATTGTTCTGAATTTTGGTGAAATTCGTTTAAAGTTGTCTTCGAATTAGCATTTTCGGGTATGCATATTCAAATTAAACTTATCTCTAAACTCTTAAGTCGACGGTATTGACCGCTTAAACCATCACGAGCATAATAGCAAACATTCAAGTCGAATTCAAGAGATAATCGGGCTGTTTAACCCGTCGAGGGTTTGACAGCCTATAATAATTGTCATAAACTTTCCGGTCGATAAGACGATACAGACTATTTAACCCATCAAGAGTACGACAGTCGAAAGAACTATCTCGATTTTATTGATTGACATATTGAAGTTTACATCTTTTCAAACGTAAAACGCTCTAAGGTTGTGGGCGTTCCACGATCGAGGTACTGGGTTGCCACTTAATTCTTCGAGATGGTAGGCATGGTTCTTCCCAACTTTGGAAATTTGAAAAGGACCCTCCCAGTTGGCGTCGAGTTTCCCGACGTGTTTGACAACATCGACTCGTTTTAGAACAAGATCTCCGACTCAAAAAACTCGGAGGATAACCTTTTTGTTGTAACTCCTGGTCATCACTGCTCGATACCGCTGCATCCGCCGGAAGGCTTGATCTCTCTTTTCTTCAACCATGACCAAGTCGAACCGGCGATTCTCCTGGTTGCAGTCGAGCTGATAATGTGATACTCGATCGGTTTGGTGTATCAACTCAGCAGGGATCACTGCCACGGAACCATAGACCATTGAGAATGGGGTCTCTCCTGTGGCGGTTCGAGGAGTGGTTCGGTAGGCCCAGAGGACACCGTCGAGTTCCTCGGCCCACGCTCCTTTGCTCCCGTCGAGGCGGGTCTTCAAGTTCTGCACGATCGTCCGATTGGTGACTTCCATTTGACCATTGGCCTGGGGGTGGCCGACCGACGTAAAACGCAAGCTGATGCCGTACTTAGAGCAATAACTCTTGAACATTTTGCTTCGAAATTGGGGACCATTATCGCAGATCAAGGTTCTCGGTACTCCAAATCGGCATATGATGTTCTTCTAGAGGAATCGGGTCATCACTGTGTGGGTGATCTTGGGGACCGGCGTTGCCTCGACCCACTTGGAGAAGTATTCTACACAAACAATGACGAATTGTTGTTGTCTTGGGGCGAGGGGGAATGGCCCAACAATGTCGATTCCCCACTGATCGAAAGGCCACACTCTGTCGACCGGGGTCATCTCCCTTGGATGCTGATGAGTGAGGTTGGAATGTCGTTGACAACTAGGGCACTTTTTCACTAAGTTGATCGAGTCCCGTAATAGGGTCGGCCAGTAATAACCGGCGCGAGATACTTTCTTGGCGAGTATTCGGCCTCCAGCGTGATTTTCGCATGATTCGGCATGCACTTCTTCGAGAACCTCTCTGGCTTGGGAGGGTCGTAGACACCTCTTGGCCGGCTCCCTGACAGATCTCTTGAATAGCATGCCATCCGGGTTGAGTGAGTAGCTTGCCGCTCTGGTAATCAGTCGACGCCTCTCCATTTTGTTTTCGGGCAAGAAACGGTCTCTTAAATGCAAGACCAAGTCGTCTAACCAACATGGCTAGACGGGGTCAATGCTCAATATGAGTTCTCCTTTTTCCTCAATTGCTCGAGCTATATTCGTGAGGAATGTGATCGACCTGTCCCTTGTCCCCCTGAGCCCGTTGGCTACTTTCGAAATGACATCGGCTCTCTCATTCTCTTCTCTGGGTACTTGCTCGAGTCTGAAATTTTTTAATTTCGTGGCCCATTCCTTAACTTTCTCCAAGTATTTGGCCATCGATTCCTCCCTTGCTTCATAAGAGCCGACGTACTGGCTTGCCACAAGCTGTGAGTCGGTTAGAGCCGCCAGACTATCAATACCTTGTTCCTTGGCGATTCGCATACCCGCTATGAGTGCCTCATACTCGGCCTCGTTGTTTGTAGCCGGGAAATCTAGACAGATGGCGAAATCGAGCTCATCTCCGTCAGTACTCCTCAAGGACACTCCCGCACCCCCGCCAGATGAGGTCGAGGAACCATCGACTGACAGCGTCCAATGGCACGCAACTTCCCTCGGCAAGGTTGTGGGCTCTTTCTCGACCAAGAAGTCGGCCAAGACTTGGGCTTGATATGCTAACCTTGGTTGATAGGTTAGGTCATACTGGCCCAACTCGACGGCCCATTTGATTAGTCGACCCGAGTTGCCCGGTTTGGCCAATACTTGTCTGAGGGGTTGATCCGTGAGCACGATGACCTTGTGAGCCTGAAAATATGGCTTCAGTTTTCGGACCGTGTGTATGAGTGCGAGAGCGAACTTTTCAATTTCCAGGTATCGCGTCTCTGCTCCATGCAAAATTTTAGATCGGCATATGCTTTTTCTCTCTAACAGCGACTAAGACCGAACTAATTACCTCGGTCGACACGGCCATATACAGGTACAAAACTTCCCCAGGCTCCGGTTTTGCTAAGAGTGGTGGCGACTCGAGGTATCTTTTCAACGCCTCGAATGCCTGCTCACATTCTTCCGTCCACTTGAACTCTTTAACGTTCCTCAAGATTTTGAAGAAGGGAAGGTTCTTCTCGGTAGATCTGGAAATAAACCTGTTAAGTGAAATAATTCGACCAACCAAGCACTGTACCTCTCGAATAGTCTTTGGGCTGGAAAGATTGCGGACAGCATTGCTCTTCTCTGGGTTGGCCTCGATCCCTCTCTGACTGACCATGTACCCGAGGAACTTTCCTCCGGACACCCCAAAGGTGCATTTATTCGGGTTGAGCTTCAGGTTGTACTGCCTGAGCAATTGGAATGCTCGTGTTAGATCCTGGAGGTGATCACTCGACCGTGTTGACCTCACTATCATGTTGTCGACATAGACCTCCATTGTCCTGCCAATCTCCTCTTCGAAGATTCGGTTGACCAGCCTCTGATAGGTAGCCCCCGCGTTTTTAAGCCCGAAGGGCATCACACGGAAGCAATAAATGCCCTTCACAACTACGAAAGCGGTCTTATCTTCATCTTCCGGCGTCATGAAAATTTGATAGTAGCCTTGAAAGGCATCCATCATGCTCATCAATTCGCACCCGGCGGTCGAGTCGACGAGCTGGTCTATATTCGGAAGGGGATAGGGGTCCTTCGGGCAAGCTTTATTTAGGTCTGTAAAGTCGTTGCACATGCGCCATTTTCTCCCCGACTTAGCAACTAAGACCACATTGCACAACCAGTTGACATACTTGGCCGGCGTGATGTATCCTGCGTCCAGCAATTTGTTTACCTCCTCTTCAATTATCTCGTTTCTTTTAACACTTTGGGTTCGCAGTCGTTGCTTGATCGGCTTGAAGGAAGGCTCGACATTGAGGTGTTGCATGATCACGGAAGGGTCGACACCTACTAGATCGTTGGCACTCCATGCGAAGACATCCGCGTTCTCCTGAAGAAATTGGATTAGGAGTACCTGTTCGCGCTCCTTTCCCGGTTCAGGGAGCCCGACATGGGTGATCTTCTCTCTCTGCCCTGGAAGAAGCTCAATTTCCATCGTTTGGGTCGATGCCTCGACTCGGTTGTCTATGATCTTCTGGTTCTTCTTAGCTTTCTTCGACTTCCGGACAGGCTCGTCGCCTTTCGCTTCAGGATCCTCGATCTCATCCTCCTCTCCGTCGGGCAGGCCCAGGATAGGAACAACCTGCCAGTTTGGCAATTTCACTTTTTCCATGGAAATCGAACAACAGGCCCAGGCCATTATCACATCGCATCTCAACTCCCCTATTCCGACTGGTGTTGGGAGTTTGATCAATTGGTGGTAGGTTGAAATAATTGCTCTGAAATCGATTAAACCTGGCCTCCCCAGAATGATGTTGTAGGCCGATGGCTGATCGACAACCAGATACTCTAGTTCCATTGTCGACCTCTTAGGGAGTGTTCCCATGCAGTTGATCAATCGGACTCGACCTTTAGGGTATACTTCAGAACCCCCGAATCCTGTTAATGGAGTTTTGAGTTGTTCAAGATTTAAACTTTTAGCTAAATTCATGTGGTTAAGAGTCGAGAGATAAATAATATTTACGGAGCTTCCATTATCAACAAGGGTTTTGGATACAGCATAGTTGGCCACGTCAAGCGTAACCACCATCGGACAACTAGGCGTTTCGCCCTCCCGTGGTGGCATGCCGACTAGGTCCTTACTGCTAAAGCTAATATCCTGATCTACCCAGCCTTTACTCGATTCGATCTCCATCACCTCGTGGGGTCCGTAGTAGTTTCTTTGGGCTTCTCTCCTGGTCCTCTTTCGGGCGGTTTTTGTGTCGCCCGCCGGCTATCATATCGATTCGACCAAGACAGGGGAGGTTATGTTCATCCCTCTCGGTCGGCGGCTTTGCCTCTCTGCATCGGGGCGGGCCTCCGATCGTCGGCTCGAAGGGCCAACTCGTCAAGCTTCTTGACAAATTCTTGGAGCTCTGATCAGCCTCTCGATTTCATCCCTCAGAGCAAAACATTCCTAGGTCTTGTGGCCTGATTGTCGGTGGAAATGGCAGTACTTCCCCGAATCTCTAGTCTTCTGAGTCTCCTTGATGGCCTTGGGATTCTTGAACAGCTTCTTGTTGGAGATGTTATAAATCTCCTCAATCGGTCGGTTCAGGGGCGTGTAATGTTTCTTAGAGCTACTCCCTGAATTGTGGTCGACTCGGCCCTTGATATCCTTTCTTATCTCGCCTTTGGACGGTCGAGCGATCTCTATCTTCCGACTCGGGGCACCCTTCTGGGCCATCTCAACCTCTTCTACCCTCATCCAGGAAGAGGCAATATCAAGTAGCTTAGATATTGATGTAGGGTTCTTTCGGACAATGTGCACTCTCTGTCCCTCAAAGCAGCATGGATAGTTGGTATCACCATATCCATGCTTGGAGATTGAACTTGCACTGCAGCTCGAGAGAATCGAGTGAAAAAATCTCTCAAAGTTTCGTCCTCCCTTTGCACAATGTTATAGAGATAAGTGGCCGGCAACTTGTCGCCCTTTACTGAGGAGAAATGGGCAATGAAGCGCTCTATCAATTCGTCATAGGAGCGGATACTTCTCGGAGCCAGCCTTGAGAACCAGTCCTGGGCCGACTCGACGAGAGTGGTGGCAAAAATCTTGGCTCTGACGTCCGGTGAATGGCCAAACATGCTTATCTCAATCTCGAAATGATCCACATGCCGCTCAGGGTCAGAGACTCCATTGTATGTTGGGAGGTTGGTGGGCATTTTATCCGCCGCCATGGCCGCCAATATCCCCTCGCAGAAAGGGGATCGTACTTCTCGAGAGCTCCGATACTGATGAGCCGGCCTCCTGTCGGCTGGGGATGGGCGACTACTATATGATACCTCCACCATGTCTTCATCGGCCCGGCGCTTCCCTTGAGGTCGAGAGGGGGACTTGCCTCGGCGGGACCGTTGGGGGGGATCTTCCCTTCGAGGCAGGAAGTTCCTCAAGTCCTTCTGCCCGACGGGAAACCCTCGGTTTGATAATCTGGGGGCTTCAGGTTTGACCCTAGCCCCCAGTCGGTCGAAGACTTGGGAATTCTTTGGCCGTTGGTCGTCCCCACTGTGAGAGGGGCTCCTCGACCCTCTCGTGGCCCTTGATCCTTGGGCGGGTCTACGTACTTCCCCTTTTCTTTTGGACTTTGACCGCTTCTCCCCCTGAGGGTCCTGGTCGATCGGTCGCTTGCCTCACCGATGCCCCGACTCGGCTTCTTGATCCGGGGGCAATACCTCAGTGTGCTGTTGCTCCCGACCTGCCCCTTGCCCCTGGTTTTGACCAGGTGGTGGGGACGGGCCATAGGGATCATGATGGTAAAGCACTGGGGCGGGTTGATACCCCCAATGAGGAGGGGGCGGATACCCATAATGCTCCGGAGGCCCACAGTAGTACGAATACTGACCGGGCGACGGGACTGCAGGGCTGGCTCGGGGTTTCTCCGGGAACACAAGGGTTCTGCCCTCAGCTGCTGCCGCAATTACCTCGGCTTGGCACTTTTCCAAATAGGCATCCAGGTCGGAGGTCGCGTAGACCATGGGGACAGGAGCAGCCCGAGTCTCGGTTATGTGACGTCCCTGAACCTGACTCGGCCCGTCCGCCCTATTTTGAATCTCCGTTTCTTGATCGTCGCCTCCCAGAGTGCAATGGCTACGTAACTCCATTTCTTTTTGGCTTATTGCTCAGTTTCCCACAGACGGCGCCAAAATGATCGCGTCGGATTCCGGTTGGGCGACTTGCGTCGGAATTGTCGACTTGATCACCTAGAATTTGTTGATGTGGAAGAGCTCGAATCGAAGTTGACCTGGGAGGTGAATAACAAACGTGAGCTCCGGACCGACAAAGGACGAGAGGGGTTACTCCCTTTGACGGTACTCCGACGCTCAAGTCAATATCGAATGGTTGAGAGCTTATCGAGTGACTTATGCGTGGTGAATGTGGTAGTTGTGTGTTTATGGCATTTATGGAGGGGGTATTTATACCTATTGGGGTAATGACTACCTGTACAGTGTAACCTGTAGGCGCATTAAATGCGCCACCTGCCCCGTACGGCCTGTGAGACCTCATTAAATGCTAGGAACGGCGGAGTGGGCCCCAGGGGTGGTCGACCCCAATTCGACCAAGAAACCGTATGGTCGAATATTCGCCGGCTTGCCTTTGGGCTTGGTCGATGGTGTTTCGATTGGTCTTGAGGATAGTCGAGTCGACGTGGTTGAATGGTCAGCACTTGCCTTTTTGAAGGGTTTGCTGTTGAGGTGACCGACTCGGAGACTTACGTGGCACCTTTGACCGGTCCTTTACTCCACGTGGCAAGCAGGTTGTGGTCCACGCGTCGCCTGAGTGGTGGTTCCGGATTGGCCCACGTCAGATACCATGATAATACTTGAAGAACGCAGAGAAGTTGAGAGAAAAACTTGAAGAAGAAGAAGAAGAAGAAGTATTATTTCATTGTATTAATCTGTACAGTTTATACAGGTATTTATACATGCTGTATTACCAACCGGATGGTAACACGTGTGCTGGGAGGTGTAAACCTCAACCCAAAAGTAAAAATACAACTGTCAAGCTGTTAACTAATTCTAACTTATCATATTTTTAGCTAAAAGCTGTGTACATGGTAAAAGCAACCATCTCTTTCCCTCCTGTTATATACATTTTTTAGTTTAGAAAATTTTCTTTGCGCAGCCATTGATAACAATTATTAGCAACAATATAATAACGACGATTTTCAATACCTATGTTACATTTCCAGGAGATGATAGATCCAACAGCTCCCTATTGGCCTCCCAATAGATCCACACTCTGCACTGTACCTGGCCATATTTTCGTTAAGTGGCAGATTTTGCTCCTAAATAAATCGTAGTATTCATTTAATTTGCATCCGACTTTATGTTTGTCTGCGAAACAAGTTTGCACTTTACTCCCATTTCTTATCACAATTAAACTGATCAATGTAAGTGGTCTTTATATAGTTGTTCGACCCAGAAAAGTTAACATATGAAGCTTTCAGCTAATGCTGGACCATTTCTCGTAGAGATAGATAGTATTGATTCTTTAAAACATTATAGGGCAAATTACATCTGACTACTCTCACAATAGGCGAAATTACAACGTAGGATCTCTTGTTTGAAAAATTACATATTAGTCCCTAACCTTTATGTTCCGTTTGAAGTCCCTCCATTCCGTTAGGGTTCTGTCAAATTTGACCCCTGTAATTACCAAAATACCCTCTAGGATTGTTTCGTAATATACATAAAAATGAGGGTTCGTTTTGCTAGAAAATTTGACCCCAGGGACTATTTTGTTATATATTAAATGCTAAGGGATCTATTCGTTAATATTTATAAATTTTAAGGATTATTATGTACATTTTTTTGTGTTTAAATTATATTTTAAAAAATAATATTTATAATTTATGTATAATATAATTAATAAATATATTGTTATTGAATTTATAAAATTTGAAAATAAAATAAAATTCTAACAAAGAATATCATTTTCATAATATTTATCATATATAAAATAAATATATATTTTTTTATATTTACATAAATTACATTTATTATATTTCTAAATTAATCAAATATAATATTTATAATTGTAAATATATACATAAAAATAAAATTCTAATATTTATAATATATAATATAATATTATTTTATTTTTATTTTAATCAAATGTAATATTTTTATTCACAAGTATGTATATTTTTTATACATACTTTTATATTGCATACGTACGTAAGAAAAGAAAAAAAAAAAAGACATACTGCTTAATTAAATATAATATCAAAAAATTTATAAAAAAATCCTACTGTTTAATTTTATAAAATAGATATTTAAAACTAATTGAAATATAATATCTTAATTAGCATAAATTTTATATTATCAAAAATTAATTTTATTCTTAAATCTAATTAATCAAACCTAACACACTACTAGAAAAACACCCTATAGCAACGGATTTAGGCCAAATTAGCAGCGGATTCGGGCTTAGCAACGGATTTAGCAACGAAAATTTTCCGTTACTATAACCCTCGTGGCTAATTTATAGCAATGGATTTAGCAACGAATTTTTAGCAACGGATATTAGCAACGAAATTAGCAACGAATCTATAGCAACGGATTTAGCAACGGATTATTACGCATAAACATTAGCAACGGTTTTAGCAACGGATTTTCCGTTGCAAACCAACCAATAATTAATTAATTTTTTTGCCTTTTTCCAACGGAATTTTCGTTGGAAAATCCGTCTCAAAAGGTAATAATTCAAATTAATAAATAAAAAATTTGTTTGTGGGCCCCAAAACCACCCCCCAACCGTACCAGCCCTAGTAGGTTCGAACCCCCACCCGGACCGAACCAAACGAGCCCAAGGTGGCTCATGATATATATTACATAATATGCGCCCGCCAGGAATCGAACCTGGGTCTCCAATCTCAACCAACTTGGAAAGCTACGTTATTGGTAATGTTATGTCATTTGTTATATTTAACAACTATCAAATATTTTTACACTAATTTAAATAAATAATTAAATACTTGTTATCATAGTTTAAATAAAAATATTTTTAAATATATAATTATTTATATTAATACATATTCCATTAAAAATTTTACTACTTAATTATTTAATTAACTACATATTCCAAGTTTTAGTTATGACATAAAAATCTAATATATATCAATTTAAGTATAATTTTTTATGACATACAAAAAAAAGGATGAAAGTTTTACATAACTAAATAATTAGATTTAATTAGTTGGTTGTTGAATAAAGAACTGTTATGCTATATGAAGTATTCACTTATACATTTATAGAACAATATCTGCATTTTGAGGAACTATTGTATTATTTAGCAATCGTAGTTGAATAATTTAATGAAGAATTATTTTATTAATATGAAATATTTATATTTGAATTTGTAGAATTATATCTAAATATTGAATAATTATTGTGTTATGCAGCCGTAGATGTTAAATGAAGAATTTTTCTTTAAATATAAAGTACTTATATTTAACTTTGTAGAACTATATCTAAATATTACGGAATTATTGTGTTATGCAACTTTTAGATATTAAATAAAAAACTTTTCTCTTAATATGAAGTATTTACATTTGAATTTCAAGCATTATATATGAATTTTAAGAAATTATTATGCTACGCAACTGTTAGTTATTAAATAAAAAAATTTTCTTTAAATAACATTATGTAATTGTGGAACTATATATCTAACTATCCGTTAAACATATGATTATTTGTATTAAATATATATAATCATATATATATAGAGATATTGTATTAAGCATAGTTAGCTTTTATACACTTTTGTGTTTTAATTATGATGCACATCTTTTAATGATTTATAATTTATATTATAATATATCGATCACCAATATAAATTTTCTATCAAATAAAAATATTAAAGGCTTTTATATATGAAAGATTATACTATACAAATATTAATTCTACATAATCCCCAAACATATGATCATGTATTATATAAGTCAATGGTGGCTATATCAATAAAATGATCTAACATTATATATATATACATGGATGTGTGTGTGTGTGAGAGAGAGCTTGAAAAAATAAGGATGAAAGTTTAAATAATTATATGTGGTGGGGTCAAATTACGCTCGACCCGGGTTTGGACACGTGGCGATTCGAGAGGGTAACACGTGGCCCTTCTTGACTGGGGCAGGTTATCAACGAGCGTCCAAGGCCCCCGAGCGTCAGAGTCCCTAAAGAACACGTGTCGTCTCTGCTGTGCGCACGCGTGGTCATCCTTGCCGCTCTTTAACGAGCGCACCTCACAAAACGGAATAAGGTCCCAGCTTATCTTGGAAGCCCTCTTCGAGCGTTATTATCCCTCAGAGCAGCTTCCACTCCCCCTCGTTACACAGCCTTGGCCTCCATCCCCTAGCGGATTCTCCGGCCTCCAAGGCCCTTGGTTGACATGAGCGTGCCCTTAGCCCTCGTTACCAACCCCCTAAAACAGCTCTCTGACACCCCGTACAAACCCGCGCACCTACCACTGTCGCCAACACTAACTTTCACCGGCTTTTGCAAAAGATTCCTCCTAGATTTCTCACATAACGCCACGTGTTAGGGCAACATTTGACCAGGACCACACGGTGCAAATGACCAAAGGGTCCCTGACCCTCAACTATAAATAGACGAGTTCATCTCCCTCATTGTAAGCAAGCTTCCATACTTGAGCTCTGCAATTACTTTTCTTCTCTTTCAGTTCCTTAACTGACTTGAGCATCGGAGAGCCAAACTGGGCATCCCCCCAGTCCCCCAGCTTGGTCTTCTGACTATTTGTTCTTGGTGTTTGTCCTAGCAGGTAGAACCCCTCTTCCATCCAGCGATCATTTTCCGGTTTCCCCCACATATATCAAATAGAAAGTGACCGGAGTTTGACACTTCACGTTCCTACCCCATCATTTTTGGCGTCGTCTGTGGAAAAACCGTTCTCAGCTCATCTCTCTTTTGCTAGTTGAAAAACAAACACCTAACACCCATCAGACCATGGTCGCTACTAGGTCTGGAGCAGTGGAAGGAGGAGATGACCTTCCCCGCAATTCCAATGTCACCACTATCCCGTCGACGGTGGCTGACGGAGCACCGCCTGTCGGAGGCACACTTCCACCAACGGAACCGATGGCACCACCACCGGTCCTTCCTGAGCCACCCAATCCTGCCGCTGGTGGAGGCGCTCAACTTCCATCTTCTTCCCATCATCCCCAGAACACATGGCTTAATGCCCGCACCGGTCCAGGAGGGCTCCCTTTCTTGATGCCTCCTCCTGGGTACACTCTCACTCCTACCGCCATGATGTCGGCGATCCAACCATTCCACGTCGGGAAAATCCAACTTCCCATGGTGATTCCAAGGGAGATCGAAGGGGTGGAATTACCCCCTTTGACCCCCAACAGCTGAGGGTTCTTTATGCCCAGTGTGAGGTTCAGGCGGCCCAGGGTGCATGGGAGAGATTTCATTCCATGTATTTTCCCTTTGGGCAGGCCACTCAGGCTGCCCCTACTTTGGGGGTGGGGGGGACTCAGACATATCCGCTTAGGGAGGCTCAGGCCATTCTAAGGGCTCAACCGTCGTCTCTGCCCGCCAAAAAGACGCCCAACCAAGGCGAAAACGAGCTTCCTCAAGTAGACAGGGACAGAGAGCCCACGGAAAGAATTAATATTAATGAGGAAGCCCATTCTCGAGCCTCAAAACGAGGGCCACAGGCGTCCCAACGAGGGAGCCAAGTTAGGAGAGAAGACCCCAACCTCCTCGCGGCTGTGCAAGACCAGCTGCAGGGGTTGCAAGACATGGTAGGACAGCTCTCTAGAGCAAGATCTCAGATCCCCCACACCGGGGATGAACGGGACAATGCTAGAGACGCTCATCGAAAGGTCCGGCCACCGCATGTTCCACGTCACCTAGAAGAAGAAGAAAATTTTGGATGTTACAATCACCATCCGTTTGCTAAGGGATCTCCCCTTGTGGAGGAAGTCTTAGTGGCCCAAGCAGGCATGGGCAAGGTTCCAACATCTATCAACGGCTACGATGGGACCACCGACCCCGCAGACCATCTAGACCATTTCCTGCACTTGATGCATCTATACGAGCACTCTAGCCATTACTGGGCCAAGGTTTTTGTCACCTCCCTCGTGGGAATGGCCCAAGAGTGGTACAAGCGTCTGTCGCCAGGCTCGATCCACTCATACGGTGAACTCACTGATGCCTTTTTAAACCACTTCAATTCCTTGAAGGCTCCTGTCATAGTGCCCACGACCTTGTACAACTTGGTTCAGGGCGAGCATGAGTCCCTTCGATCGTTCTTTGCTCGCTTCAACAAGAGGTACTATTGCTGGAGAGGCCCTCCATGGATTTCCTGATCCACGTTCTTATCAAAGCCTGCAATCACAAGCAAAATGTGAGTAAGAAATTTGTCGATTCCATTGTGAAGAAACGCCCCACCTCTCTCATGGCAATGAGGGAGATAGCCGAGCCTTACTTCACGCTCGAAGACATGTACAGGTCCAATGCTCCAAGGCAGTCCGGGCCCTCAAAAAGCGAACGAGGGCGAGAGGAGTCCCCCCACATGGAGCGCCGCAAGTCACCGTCTCCCCCACGGAGATTCGAGCGTGTCCCCCTTAACTGGCCCATATCAGAAGTTTACGCCTTATCTGACAAGAAGCTCTTCAAAAGTCCCACGAGGATGAAGGACACAGAGGCTTTGAGATGCTCGAATAAATACTGTGCCTTCCACAAGCAAAAGGGACACGACACGGATGAATGCCGCCAGTTGGAAGTTGAAATTCAAAGGCTCATCGCGGGGGCCACTTGAAGGAGTTTGTTAAGATGTTGGAGCGTTATGATGAACGATGCAACGAGCGTTCGAGGGAAAAGAGGAGGAGTCCCTCGCGCTCAAGGAGCCCACGAGGGGGCGAGGCCCACGGAGAGTAGCCACCGTGGCAAAGGGAAGGCTCTAGAGCAAGAAAATACCCCTTTGACGGTCATCAACATGATAGCAGGAGGTTCCTCTGGAGGAGATTCTAACGCTTCTCGGCGACGGTATATCCGGAGTTACGATCAACGTCCCTCGGTGCCCAAATCAGTCTATGTCATCCGGGAATCCAAAGATGAACGCTCGAAGGAACATGACGTAATAGGATTTACAGATAAGGACTTGGAACATATTGTAACACCCCATGGGGTCAGTGAAACCTCTGACTGTCCCATGGTGGTTAACTTAGATGTCCACAATCACATTGTAAAGAGGGTGTTAGTGGATAGATGAAGCTCTGTTAATGTTTTACCCTTCACTACGTTCCAAAAGATGAATGTCACTAACACTCCGCTCGAACCACTCAAGATAGCCCTCATTGGCTTTGGGGGTTCCGAGGTTGTCCCACGAGGGCAAATCCGCTTGACCATCTCATTTGGCCGTGCCCCACAGCGGAAGACACTCATGATCACCTACGCGGTGGTGGAAATTGAGATCCCTTATAACATCATAATCGGGCGACCGGCCCTCGTGGATTTCAAAGCAATTATCTCCACGTATTATCAGAAAATCAAATTTCCTACCCCCGAGGGTGTCGAAGAAGTTTTATGCAATGTCTGTAAGGCCTGGGAATGTTACATGCTATCCTTTAAAAAGCCCAAAGCGGAGAAAGTGTTCCAAATGGGATCCACCAAGAAATCTATGGATTTCCCTAATCTGGACGAGGATGGCCCCGTGAGCAAGAGGGCCAAGATGAACAGGAAGAAGAACAAAAAAAAAAAACATCCCAACGGCGAGGGTACCCTCGAGACTGCCCCTCCAGGGAGAGTTGGTGAATCCTCGTTTGAGGAAAACGAGCATGGCATAAGTGAACCCACTGGTGATGGCCAACTGACGGGGAATAAAAGGGCGTTCGAGCTCCCTCGCCCAGAGATACGGATCGAGCCCACGAAAAAGTTTCTCACTATTGAGTTGGAACCAGGAAACAAGGATAAAACCACTCAGATTGGATCTGACCTTTCAGGACCTCGCAGATCATGATGATCGACTTCCTCTGGGAAAATATTGATGTTTTTGCATGGAAAGCATCCGACCTTACTGGGATTGATCCGAGCGTCATGGTCCACAGGCTCATCGTGGACCCCTCATTTAAGCCAATTAAACAGAAGAAACGGGATGTACACGGTTTTTAGAAGAAAGTTATTAAGGAGGAAGTCAACAAGCTTCTCGAGGCCCAGTACATCGAGCCAATACTGTATCCCGAATGGTTATGTAACGTGGTATTGGTACCCAAGAGCGCAAATAAGTGGCGCATGTGCAATGACTTCACTAATCTTAACAAGGCTTGCCCTAAGGATCCTTACCCATTACCCCGTATAGACCAGCTTGTAGATTCAATCGCAGGCTGCGAACTCATGAGTATGATGGATACCTTTCAAGGGTACTATCAAATCTTTATGGCTCCGGAAGACCGCCCCAAAACTTCATTTGTTGTCCACTTGGGTGTATATTGCTTCTTGGTCATGCCTTTTGGACTCAAGAATGCTGGGGCAACTTACCAGCGCCTCGTTAATAAAATGTTTGAGAAAGAAATTGGAGGATCCATGGAAGTGTACGTCGATGATATGATTGTTAAGAGCGAGCGTCAAGGCTCACACCTGGAGGATCTCAAACGGACTTTTACCATTCTGCGCCAGTATGGAATGAAATTAAATCCTTCGAAATGTACTTTTAGAGTACGAGGAGAAAAATTCTTGGGTAACATGATCAGCCAGAGGGGGATTGAGGCTAATCCGGAAAAAATCAAGGCCATTTTGGACATCTCATCCCCTCGTAATCTCCGGGATGTACAGGTGCTGGTAGGGAAAATCATTTCTTTAAACAGATTTATCTCGCGCTCGGCAGACAGGAACCTTCCTTTCTTCAAAATTCTGTGCAATGCTCGAAATTTTGCTTGGACTGAGGAGTGTGCGAAAGCATTACAAGACATGAAGGCTTATCTTTCGAGCGCTCCACTCTTGACAAAGCCCCTTGAGGGCGAAAGGTTGTTTATGTACCTCTCCGTTTCCATAGAAGGAACGAGCGCAGTTCTAACAACCATACGGGAGCGTAAGCATTTGCCTGTTTATTATTTAAGCAAAACACTGCAAGGGGCCGAGAGAAAATATTTAGAAATTGAAAATTTCGCATTCGCCCTCATTAATGCATCACGACGGTTGAGGCCCTATTTCCAGGCGCACTCAATAACCGTCCTCACGGATCAGCCATTAAAGCAGGTGTTGTCCAAGCCGGATGTATCTGGAAGACTGATAAAGTGGGCCATTGAGTTAAGCCAATTTGACTTAAGTTTCGAGCCCATAACTGCCATACAAGTGCAGGTTGTAGCGGATTTGCTGGTTGAACACTTTGGTTTAGAACCTACTGTTCCAAAAAATGACGGTCTATGGGTCCTGCACACGGATGGTTCCTCAACCTCTCAGGGAGGAGGAGCAGGGGTAACCCTTAGAGACCCCAATGGAATTGAGATAGACTTTGCGATCAGGTTGGATTTCCAGGTTACCAATAACGAGGCAGAGTATGAAGCCCTCGTGCAAGGGTTGAAAATTGCTTTTCAAAGCGGAGCCTCTAGAATAATCGCCTATGTTGATTCACAATTGATTGCGAGCCAGATTGAAGGAACTTATGAGGCTCGAGAAACCACCATGGTGCAGTACTTGAGCAAGGCCAGAGAAATCATTGGGAAATCCAAGGAATTCCATCTACTCCAGGTCCCACGGACAGAAAACGAGCGCGCTGAGCTCTATCGAAATTTGCATCAGCATTGGAAGGTACATACGAGCGCTCTGTCACGTTCCTTAGAGCAGAGGAGCCATTGATAAAAGAGGGGGTCACCAAACAAGTGGTAGCCATGATCGATCCACACGAGCCATGTTGGCTCGATGACATAGTGAGATTTATGAAGGATGGCGTTTGTCCCACTGACAAGGTGGAGGCACGGAAAGTTCGAAATAAGGCCCCTCGTTTCTCTTTGGATGACAAAGGTAGGCTTTTCAAAAAGTCATTCCAGGGCCCACCAATGAGGTGTTTGAGGCCCTCGCAAGCCAAAGAGACCCTTGAGCATGTACATGGAAGAAGTTGTGGGAATCACTCAGGAGGGCGCGTCCTTGCCAAGAAAATACTAAGGAGTGGATTCTATTGGCCTACTATTCTAAAGGATGCCCTCGAATTCTCCAAAAGATGTCCCAAATGTCAATTCCATTCAAACGTCCCTCAGTTGCCAGCAGCCCAGATGGTCCCCGTAGACGTCTCATGGCCCTTTAACCAGTGGGGTATAGACATTGTGGGTCCTTTGCCAATGGCGGTCGGGTAAAAGAAATTTGTCATATTGGCCGTAGATTACTTTACGAAGTGGGCTGAGGCTGAAACCGTCGCGAAAATCACTTTCAGGGTTGTAAGGGATTTCATCTGGAAAAATATCATTTACAGATACGGAATCCCGAGGGTGCTCATCTCAGACAATGGATCGCAGTTTATTGCAGCAGATACCAGAGAATGGTGTTCGGAATTGCGAATTGAGCAGCGCTTCACTTCTGTAGGTCACCCTAAGGCCAACGGTCAAGCTAAAGTCACCAACAGGACTATTCTCCGACACCTGAAAACCATGCTGGAAAGTAAGAAAAGTGAATCGGCTGAAGAATTACAAGGGGCTATATGGGCTTATCGCACGACCCCGCGAGCGGCAACAGGCGAAACACCGTTTGCCCTCGTTTACGGGTCTGAAGCTATGATTCCCGCGGAAATCGCACACAAATCCGCTCGTGTAGCCTACTTCGACCCTCAGGACAACGAAGCCAGCAGAAGCCTAGAGTTGGACCTATTAGAGGAAAGAAGGGACAACGCGTGGGCAAAGATACACAGATATAAAGCAGTTGTGGCACGACAATACAACAAGCGTGTCAAAGAATGAACTTTCCAGCTGGGAGACTTGGTCTTAAAGAAAGTGGAAATCTCCAAGCATGTGGGAAAACTGAACCCCAACTGGGAAGGCCCATTCAAAATCATACAGGTCAGGGCTAACAACACTTACACCCTAGAGACGCTCCAAGGCGAGTGCTTGCCTCGTCCTGGAATGCCTGTAACCTCCGGCGGTTTTATGTTTAAGCTCTCTAAAAGAATGATGTAATAACCCCTCTAGTGGGCCCTGTGTACCACTTCAAATCTCAAGAAATTCATGATGCATTCTCCTAAATACTTCTATACGTTCATTTTTAAATTATGCAAATGGGTGAGACCCGCGGCCCTCGTTATTACGAGCGTGGTTAGTGATGCACACGTCATTATTGCACATAGGCTAAAGAGGTTACGCTTACCAGTGCTTTGTTCCGCATGAGGGGACGCCCTCATAAGGTAAACAATGTATGTATATGAGAATAATAATGATAAAGAAATTTTCAAGAACAAATACGCTCAAAAGAAATCCTAGTAGGCCCGGGTCACTCACATCAGCACCCAGCCCTCAAAAAAAGGATCCCTCGCGAATCAAAACTTCAAGAACAAATCCGCTCGAGGGAAATTCTAGTAGGCCTTGGTTGTTCGTTGCGAATACCTTGCACTCGAAAACAGAATCCCTGACGCCGGAAAGGCCAACATATGGAAGGAGGAGAAAAGGAAAACTTTTTGACAAGTTTTCAGGAACTCACGAGCGATACCCTTGAAGTGAGACCCTCGCATGCGTCCACGGAATGGCACAAATGCTTTACAGACATGAATTTGCACAAGTCCTATTTATAAGGGTGACCTTGAGGGGGAAAACCCACGCTCAACTTTTGGGACTTAGCCAATCTTTGCAGATTTTCATCAAACCTAAGCTGGGGCTTAATTGTTAAAGGAGCCCTCACGCTGGTTCAAGACATGAATCGAATCCATGCTTTGGCAAAATTTTTACGGATCTTGAAACAGGGGCACGTGCAAAGTAAGACCCTCCTACTTACTCAAAGACTTAGCAAAAATTTCCAAGTTCTCTTATATCTTTTACTTGAGCTTAAGATTACTCATAGTCTTATAAATATAAGATTTTGACGATAACAAGCGCGCAAACATGGAAACAAAGACAAAATCACAAGGAAATGAGCTTTCATTTAAAGTGAAATAATTACAATGATGCAAAACAAGGGCATCATAACCCACAAAAAGTGCAGAAAGGAAATACAAATAGAAGCTTAAGCTGCAGCAGCAACATCCTCTTCCAAGTTCACGATCTCCTGTTGAGCGGGAGCAGCGGGTTCTTGCGGTGGAGGGGCAGGCTCGTTGTTTTCTGGTGCTGGAGGAATTATAGGCTCATTGCCCTCAGCCGGCGGAACCAAAGCATTTTGGTTTGCTGCAACGGGAGCGTTGCCAATTGGCGCCGCAGGCTAGTTTGTCGGAAGATTTTTGGGAACGGCACTGGCATCATTAGTCCCCTCGTTTTGTTCCACCTGAGAGGCTACCTCCGGAGGATGAGCAGCCATATATTCATCTTGGATGAGCGTGACCAAAAAGTTGTACTCCGGCTCGGAAAGATTTGACTCAGGGTCTTCACGATCCGCATCCTCCTCGACACAACGCTCGTTGAACATGAACCCCATATTTGACCTTCCACGAGCGGACGCGTCAGTCAGACTCTTGAAAATACCCTGCTCAATCGCCAAGTTAAAAGCTTTTTGTGCTTCATCAAGGCAATGCAGGGAGGCTGCAAAGTTGAACGCCTTTGAGTGGCAAAACTTGATGAGTGCTTCTTTATTGGCCTACTCTATGTGATGGGGGATCTGGCTCATCATGTCTGTATACTTCTTCTCTGAAGCGTTGAATTTGGCGACCCATCCGTCGCGGTCTTCCTTTAGCTTATGGGTGCTCTCATTGAGGTTATTACACTGCTTGCGCCAGCTTCTCCGAGTGGTCTCGGCGTTCGTAAAGTCCTCCTGCAGCTTCTTCATCTCTGCCTCCAGCTTCTTATGCTTCGCTTCAAGGGAGATGAACTTGACCTTCTCCACCAGTAGTTTATCTTGGATTTGGGCGGGGTCGTTCGAGCACGCCATCTTCTTGTATTTGGCTTTCCGGTCAGCATAAACCGAGGTGCACATTTGGATGTTCTTCGCCGTCGGAACAACTTGCTGCATGGGCTTAAAAGGATGGGACTGAATGAAAATCTTGGAAAATAACATCTTCACAAGACAAAGATTACAAGGATAGAAGTGACTCACAGAAATTATGGCATGAATCATGTCGCCAGTCACCTTTTCCACGGGCTCGGAGTATAAAGCCATGTGGTCCCCCGTGAATTGGACCTTCTCAAAAAGGCCATCGCTGATGGCACGCGAGGGTGATCCATGATTCAATAGAACGGGGCCCCCTTTCATGGAGCACTTGTAGCTTCTATCCCCTTTGCGCTCGAATCCCCACAAATGTTCTTCCTCTGAGGAGGAAGTATCTCCACCACCCTTGGGGCCCTCAACAACCTGCTTGCCCTTGCCGGTTATGGCAAAAGTGTCGGGCATTCTTTTTTTTTTTCGGGAAGCTTGATCATCGCTCCCCTGAGCCCCTCTGATCACTACGCTCGTGGGGGGCCTTGTCTGATTGGCGGTATTGGGGTTGGCTACCCTTGTGTCCGCTGCCACTGGCGGCCGGGTCACTATCTTGTTTTCTGTGTTTGTCGCTCGATTCTCTCCACGGCGTTGAGAGGTTTGAGCGGAGCTTGAGCTAGCCCCTTGGTGACCGCCTCGTCCATCGCCCTTTCCGGCCCCTCGGCCTCGGACATTTCGCTGGTTATCTTGGGCGTTTTGACTCTGCTGGCGGTTGCGAGTGTTGACAAATGGGCAACAATTCGAATTCCTCCACCAGCCATGATAATGTTTGCTCCTAGGTCAAGGAAAAAACAGCAAAGGTCAGAAATCTTTATGCAAACTCTTTTGGAATATAAGTTACAAATACAAGTACGCAATTAGCATCCCTATCTAAAAGTTAGTACCCTAAAATCTAACCGTCTCTCTCCAAATCTCGAGCGGGAGGGTTGCTGAGATAATGAGGGTCCTTGGTAAGCCCACAGAGGAACATGAGTTCCGCATCATCTATCAACTCCTTGGCTTGAATCATCCAGCCCTCGTCCCTCAACTCTCCAGCCAAATCTTTAGCCCAGTTCTCAGGGAAAGTAGGGTCTAAGCGATTCTTCACAAGGGAGCCCTTCCCGTGCGAAATCCACTCTCCTGCCACCCCGAAACCATCATCAGCTGGGGCTTTGACAAAGATAAACTTCTCCTTCCAATCTGGGCCGCAGGTGGATGAAGAGGAATTGATCAATTTCAAATGGGCCTTTGCTTGAACACAGTAGAAGAAACCCGCCTCGGGGGACGAGCGCAGTGAGCTAACAACTTGGAGTAGAGCGTTGAAATTCCGTATTGATGGCTCGTGTTAAGTACAATTCATGAGGAACATGAAGCAGGTTATAAGAGCGAGTCCATTGGGCACAATCTGCGAGGGGCACAGGTTCAAATTGTTCAGGATATTGGCCACCGGAATTGGGATCGGAAACCTTAATCCCCCAGAACTGACTGCATCTTTGTAAACAGCCATCTCACCAGGGGATAGACGGTTGGCACGCTCGTGCTTAGCAGGGATTCACCAGGAGAAGCGCTCGTCCCAATATATTAGCGCTAGCATGGTCTTTATCTCTCCCAGAGTGATTGTACTGGGAGTCTCGTCAGGAGTGCACTCGGTCGCCTGCATACCCAAGCCCTCACCCTCGTTTGAATCTTTGGATTTCTGGGCTTTTTTACATTTCTTGGTCTTTCTCTTCTTGGGGGTGCCTCCGAGGGCCCTGCCTCCTCATTCCCCTCCGGGGCCGGAGCAGGCATTGCCACTGTCACAGTATAGTGATGGGGATGGGTGGTCCTCTCCGTTATTGCGAAAACCTCCCCTTGCCTCATCGCCTCCAAAGTCATGTCCATCTCTTCGAAAAGGGGTTCCACAGCCCGGATTCCTCTTTTCCATGGCGGAAACAGCCGCCTCCAACTCCTCATCCCGGGGAGACGATCCACGACTAGCCATCTCCTCAACTTCCCTGGCAAACTCCTCAACATGGTCTCCGGACATGATTTGAGAAAGGTTTTTTAAGGATTGGGAAGGGATGCAAAATTCAGAAATTTTTGGATTGAAAGGAATTCTAGAAAGGGGATCCTAATCGACACTAGGGTTAGTCAGTCAGATGATTTTGCTAAAGTGGTTACCTTGAATTTTCTTGAAAACTTAGAGATGGTGGAAATTACTTTGAAGATCACTCTGCAGATGTTCTTTCTCGAATATGCTCTGGAGGTTATGGTCGCGTAAAGAGTAAAAGGGATACGGAATCCCTTATTTATAGAAATGGAAGTTGGTACGTTTCTGGCAGGTAATTTGAAATTGCAATCATTTCCCGCCTAGGAAACCGTTCACTGTATGGAACCGTCACACATATCCCAAGGGCCACGCGCCCCAGGCGCATCAGCATTAAATACATAAGAGTTCCAAGCGGTCAGATGAAAGGACAGCATTTATGGCGCAGTCAGGAGGATAATTACCCAACACGCTACACCTTCCCCAAGCGCAACGCTCGAAGATTTACATTGGCAGAATTCTACAGCCCTTATCACTAAGGACTACAGAATTGCGGGGCAAAATGGTGGGGTCAAAATACGATCGACCCGCGTTTGGATACGTGGTGACACGAGAGGGTAACACGTGGCCCTTCTTGACTGGGGCAGGTTATCAACGAGCGTCCAAGGCCCCCGAGCGTCAGAGTCCCTAAAGAACACGTGTCATCTCTGCTGTGCGCACGCGTGGTCATCCTTGCCGCTCTTTAACGAGTGCACCTCATAAAACGGAATGAGGTCCCAGCTTATCTTGGAAGCCCTCTTCGAGCGTTATTATACCTCAGAGAAGCTTCCACTCCACCTCGTTACATAGCCTTAGCCTCCATCCCCTAGCGGATTCTCCGGCCTCCAAGGCCCTTGGTTGACACGAGCGTGCCCTTAGCCCTCGTTAACAACACCCTAAAATGGCTCTCTGACACCCCGTACAAGCCCGCGCACCTACCACTGTCGCCAACACTAACTTTCATCGGCTTTTGCAGAAGATTCCTCCTAGGTTTCTCACATAACGCCACGTGGTAGGGCAACATTTGGCCAGGACCACACGGTGCAAATGACCAAAGGGTCCCTGACCCTCAACTATAAATAAACGAGTCCATCTCCCTCATTGTAAGCAAGCTTCCATACTGGAGCTCTGCAATTACTTTTCTTCTCTTTCAGTTCCTTAACTGACTTGAGCGTCGGAGAGCCAAACTGGGCATCCCCCCTAGTCTCCCAGCTTGGCCTTCTGACTATTTGTTCATGGTGTTTGTAACAGCCCGAAACAGGGGCAAGTTGGAAAGTACGAAAATACCCCTATAGCTCAAAAATATTCCTACATTTCCTGAATCACTTTCATTACCCAATATTGTAACCAAAAGAATCCTCACGTTATTTCGAGGATCGTGATACTCTCCGTGAACCATAATTCCCATCCTAACTCCCGTAGTATCAAAAACTGGCGAAAACCCTAGCTTATGATTCGATCATCAATAAATCCTTACTCATCTACTTTTTGATATTCAAAATCATAACCAAAACGACCCTTAAATTATTTTATGAATTTTCATGCATTTACCAAAAACTCGATTTCACCATAGCATATTTTATAAATATTTTCCTTTCCAAAAATCATCATTTTATTTTGAACAAATTAGCTTTTATTCAATAGTCGAAATTATACTCGAAACGATCCTTGAATTTTCGTCTACATTATAATGATTTTTCCAAACTCTAAACTTTATCATAGCTTCGTTTATATAATTTTCTTATGATTTTCATCATCTTTCATATTCATAATTTATAAACGAAAGCTCTAAATATTCCACATTTATAATCAAAACAAACTCATTTTTCACTCATTCTTTCATTAATTCACTACTTCAATCTTTTACCTCTCGACTCTTGAATAAATTTTATATTATTTTACATTTATTTTTATTCAAGATGACATCATCCATGACCACATGGTCTTCTAGAAGGATTAATTACATGAGCATAATTTCTCCACATTACTTAGTTAATTACCTAGCATTTGTTTAACATGTAATTTAACCACATCTCCTAATTTATTACCAAGCATTTGTTGAAATCATAAGCAACCACATCTTCCATAAACTCTAATTTATTGCTTAGAAACCCCTCATGACTACCTATAAATACCCCCCTCAAGCCTCATTTATACCTCACAAATCAACACACAAAATCACTCCCTCTCTCCCAACCTCACGCCCCAACCTTCTCTCTCTCTCTAAGGTATGTTTTTCTTTTATTATTTTATGCTTTATATAATGTTCTTAGTATAAAAATAATAGTAGCATGCCTAGGATTAATTAAATTATGCTTTAGGAATTTATTTTATGAAATATATGCTATTTATGCTAGTTTAGGAAAAATGTGATAACATATATGCATTTTATTTAATTAAATGCATGAGTTATGATATGATATGATATTAATATGTATTTAAATAATTATGATCTTGTTTGATTAAATTCATGCCTAGAATAATTTATTTAGAATTATTTTTCATAGAGAATTAATATATTTTGCTATATTATGCTTCAAATTCTATGTTATAAATATGAATATGATCAAGTGTGTTACATACCTTCTTTGAATATTCAAATAGGCTCAAGAACATGTTCATGTTGTTCTTGAATAATTTTAAGTGCACGTGTGATAGTGTGTGAGAGTGTGTGTTCGATTTTATGTTATAAAGTGATTAATTCATAAGAAATTGAATAGTAAATGTTTTTAATAGTAACTTTGACTTTTGATCAACATTTATCATGATAATTTCGAAAATATTATTAAAATAATTATAAAATTAGTTTTGGAATTTTTAAATAAAGATTTTATCTGAATTTTCCAAAAAAATCGGTAAATTATGGATTATTTTCGAAATATAACCTACATTGTCAAATTAAATTCTAAATTTCATTTCTAATGTTATAATAAGGATTATAATGTGATTAATAAATATTTAAGTGGTTAAAGAATTCATGAAACCTGATTAATTACTTAATTTCCCTTAAACGGTTAAGATTAGAGTTTATCGGGAATTCTCTAACATGATATAGTTTATGTGTTTACTTGATGTAATCCTTTTATGCATGAACATTATGTGTTTTATGTGCTTATTTGATTAATATAAGGAACCTAGTTCTAAGTCTATAGTAGTTAATACTTTCAGGCGCACTGGAATCCACGTTACAATGTCTGACTACCGGTATAGGTGAGGGTTAAACTATTTTCAACTGGAATCATGCTATATATATGTATCTATATAAAAACTATTTTCAAGCCTACCTACTATTTTGATTTATTACTCTATATACATATTACTTTACTACACTATCCCTCTTAAGGGGAAAATACTTTCTTGCCGGAATCAACGTCTTATTAGAACATTATATATTTCAAGTCCATTTTATCAAAACATTGATTCCGGGTTATGCAAGCAAAATATTGTTCTTGATTCATGTTATGGGCCCCGGCTATATCCGTAGCAAGCAATTACCCGGAAGGTATCGGGCCGAGGGTATTGTTGGTGCTGCGGACTTCCACCACCTCTTGGTAGTGGTTTAACTGGAGGTTAGTTACTCCACACCAAGGGATGAGGGAGAGATAGCTGCCTCCCGAATCTAGTTCGTGGTCTCTAGGGTTTGATTCCCTATTGACATCAAGGAGTAGTAGAGTTAATATTCTTGATTTTATTGAAGTATCGGAGCCTGATCAGCCCGATACTATTTTACCAATTATTTAAGGAGTTATGGATGGAGAGGCCTAGCTTGCGGGCATTAATGTTCTTGTTACAAACGGTTCATATTTCTACAAATATTCCAAACTACCCCTATCCCTGTTTTACAATTATTATGAACCGTTTCCTATTTGCTATATCCTATTGTTAATATTGTAAATCAAGATCTTCTTGATCATATAAATATAAATATATATATATATATATATATATATATATATATATATATATACATATATCTATAAACCCTCATACCCCCTTCACTTAGTCACTTTGACTAACCCTCTCGCCTATTTTTAAAATGCATGATTTCAGGAATCAATGAACGACAACTAGAGGTATCTTGAAGCACTACAACCGTAGGTTGGATCCGATCCTAAGAGTACATTGTCTTGAGCCTACTCTCTGCAGAAACAAACCATCTCGTACTTTGTCCTTGCATGTCAACCTGTTGTACTCTTTTGTGAACTACTTTGCTCAATAATGATAATCCTTGCTCATTGTACATTATTCTCCCCGTTCATTGGTAAAGTTGAATCTCTTTATCTTCCGCTGCACTGTGTCACATACTCCATTCATATTATCCTGACCGTTCGCCGTAGTATTTCCTGGGTGTTGGGTCTAACCTCCACTCAGGGAGTATTGCGGTGCAGGGTTGTAGTGCTGGGGAGGCGCTACAATTAAAGTGGTATCAGAGCCCCAGGTTGCGGAAATTTGGGGTTCATCATTCATAGAGTCTCCTATGTACTCTCGTGTCTTTAGTGCTTAAATTGTGATCAATCACTGTTGGGGCGGCCGACCAGCATGTGATTTGTTACAATTGTAGTACTAAACCCTTCCTTGATCAAGTCAAGCATACAGTCTTAATCCACACCAAAATCCCGAGTTCTATCAAATCCTTCAATTATCAAATTCTTGGTAGATTCGGTTACAAGATCTACATCTCCTTCATCATACTAGTATTCTTAACTCATGGAAGCACTTCACTTATACTTTCTAATTCGTTCAAATCTTAAGTTATTAGAATTGCTTCAAGATACCAGTAGGACCGAAAACTAACTTATTAATTTTCTGTGCCTCTATATATGCTTTATCTCCGCTAAAGATGCTGTGTCTGTTAATTGCTATTACTTGGAAATTTTTATTTTGTGATCATCTGCACATCATTCTCAACTACCATGCATTATATTATCTCTATAAGGGTGGTTGCAGCTTAAAATTGTCATCCCCAAAGTTGTTAAAGGTATGCATTCTAAACATGCCAGTTACTGATCCTGGCGCCATGCATTCATTGCATCACTTATGTGCGCACTTAAATTTCTTACTTGAACAATTACCTTATGTGTTTAAAGTAAGTCCTCCTTTGGAAACCTGTCTTATCATAAATGGAGGATATCAACATTATTTAAAGTTATTATGAAACATGAGGAGAATCTGAGGACAGATTCTTTTTAAGGGGGAAGGATTGTAACAGCCCGAAACAGGGGCAAGTTGGAAATTACGAAAATACCCCTATAGCTCAAAAATATTCCTACATTTCCCGAATCACTTTCATTACCCAATATTGTAACCAAAAGAATCCTCACATTATTTCGAGGATCGTGATACTCTCCGTGAACCATAATTCCCATCCTAACTCCCGTAGTATAAAAAACCGGCGAAAACCCTAGCTTATGATTCGATCATCAATAAATCCTTACTCATCTACTTTTTGATATTCAAAATCATAACCAAAACGACCCTTAAATTATTTTATGAATTTTCATGCATTTACCAAAAACTCGATTTCACCATAGCATATTTTATAAATATTTTCCTTTCCAAAAATCATCATTTTATTTTGAACAAATTAGCTTTTATTCAATAGTCGAAATTATACTCGAAACGATCCTTGAATTTTCGTCTACATTATAATGATTTTTCCAAACTCTAAACTTTATCATAGCTTCGTTTATATAATTTTCTTATGATTTTCATCATCTTTCATATTCATAATTTATAAACGAAAGCTCGAAATATTCCACATTTATAATCAAAACAAAGCTCATTTTTCACTCATTCTTTCATTAATTCACTACTTCAATCTTTTACCTCTCGACTCTTGAATAAATTTTATATTATTTTACATTTATTTTTATTCAAGACGACATCATCCATGACCACATGGTCTTCTAGAAGGATTAATTACATGAGCATAATTTCTCCACATTACTTAGTTAATTACCTAGCATTTGTTTAACATGTAATTTAACCACATCTCCTAATTTATTACCAAGCATTTGTTGAAATCATAAGCAACCACATCTTCCATAAACTCTCATTTATTGCTTAGAAACCCCTCATGACTACCTATAAATACCCCCCTCAAGCCTCATTTATACCTCACAAATCAACACACAAAATCACTCCCTCTCTCCCAACCTCACGCCCCAACCTTCTCTCTCTCTCTAAGGTATGTTTTTCTTTTATTATTTTATGCTTTATATAATGTTCTTAGTATAAAAATAATAGTAGCATGCCTAGGATTAATTAAATTATGCTTTAGGAATTTATTTTATGAAATATATGCTATTTATGCTAGTTTAGGAAAAATGTGATAACATATATGCATTTTATTTAATTAAATGCATGAGTTATGATATGATATGATATTAATATGTATTTAAATAATTATGATCTTGTTTGATTAAATTCATGCCTAGAATAATTTATTTAGAATTATTTTTCATAGAGAATTAATATATTTTGCTATATTATGCTTCAAATTCTATGTTATAAATATGAATATGATCAAGTGTGTTACATACCTTCTTTGAATATTCAAATAGGCTCAAGAACATGTTCATGTTGTTCTTGAATAATTTTAAGTGCACGTGTGATAGTGTGTGATAGTGTGTGTTCGATTTTATGTTATAAAGTGATTAAGTCATAAGAAATTGAATAGTAAATGTTTTCAATAGTAACTTTGACTTTTGATCAACATTTATCATGATAATTTCGAAAATATTATTAAAATAATTATAAAATTAGTTTTGGAATTTTTAAATAAAGATTTTATCCGAATTTTCCAAAAAAATCGGTAAATTATGGATTATTTTCGAAATATAACCTACATTGTCAAATTAAATTCTAAATTTCATTTATAATGTTATAATAAGGATTATAATGTGATTAATAAATATTTAAGTGGTTAAAGAATTAATGAAACCTGATTAATTACTTAATTTCCCTTAAACGGTTAAGATTAGAGTTTATCGGGAATTCTCTAACATGATATAGTTTATGTGTTTACTTGATGTAATCCTTTTATGCATGAACATTATGTGTTTTATGTGCTTATTTGATTAATATAAGGAACCTAGTTCTAAGTCTATAGTAGTTAATACTTTCAGGCGCACTGGAATCCACATTACAATGTCTGACAACCGGTATAGGTGAGGGTTAAACTATTTTCAATTGGAATCATGCTATATATATGTATCTATATAAAAACTATTTTCAAGCCTACCTACTATTTTGATTTATTACCCTATATACATATTACTTTACTACACTATCCCTCTTAAGGGGAAAATACTTTCTTGCCGGAATCAACGTCTTATTAGAACATTATATATTTCAAGTCCATTTTATCAAAACATTGATTCCGGGTTATGCAAGCAAAATATTGTTCTTGATTCATGTTATGGGCCCCGACTGTATCCGTAGCGAGCAATTACCCGGAAGGTATCGGGCCGAGGGTATTGTTGGTGCTGCGGACTGCCACCACCTCTTGGTAGTGGTTTAACTGGAGGTTAGTTACTCCACACCAAGGGATGAGGGAGAGATAGCTGCCTCCCGAATCTAGTTCGTGGTCTCTAGGGTTTGATTCCCTATTGACATCAAGGAGTAGTGGAGTTAATATTCTTGATTTTATTGAAGTATCGGAGCCTGATCAGCCCGATACTATTTTACCAATTATTTAAGGAGTTATGGATGGAGAGGCCTAGCTTGCGGGCATTAATGTTCTTGTTACAAACGGTTCATATTTCTACAAATATTCCAAACTACCCCTATCCCTGTTTTACAATTATTATGAACCGTTTCCTATTTGCTATATCCTATTGTTAATATTGTAAATCAAGATCTTCTTGATCATATAAATATATATATATATATATATATATATATATATATATATATACATATATCTATAAACCCTCATACCCCCTTCACTTAGTCACTTTGACTAACCCTCCCGCCTATTTTTAAAATGCATGATTTCAGGAATCAATGAACGACAACTAGAGGTATCTTGAAGCACTACAACCGTAGGTTGGATCCGATCCTAAGAGTACATTGTCTTGAGCCTACTCTCTGCAGAAACAAACCATCTCGTACTTTGTCCTTGCATGTCAACCTGTTGTACTCTTTTGTGAACTACTTTGCTCAATAATGATAATCCTTGCTCATTGTACATTATTCTCCCCGTTCATTGGTAAAGTTGAATCTCTTTATCTTCCGCTGCACTGTGTCACATACTCCATTCATATTATCCTGACCGTTCGCCGTAGTATTTCCTGGGTGTTGGGTCTAACCTCCACTCAGGGAGTATTGCGGTGCGGGGTTGTAGTGCTGGGGAGGCGCTACAGTGTTTGTCCTAGCAGGTAGAACCCCTCTTCCATCCAGTGATCATTTTCCGGTTTCCCCCACATATATCAAATAGAAAGCGACCGGAGTTTGACACTTCACGTTCCTACCCCATCAATATGTATATATATTAAACCATATAAACAAAATATTTTAATATATTTTTTGGTCAAAATAAAGAAATTACAATCTAAATAGCAACGGATTTTTCGTTGCTAAATTATAAATATTCTATTAAATTTTTAATCAACTATTTATAGCAACGAATTTTTCGTTGCTAAATTATAAGTATTCTATTATTTTATAATTAAATATTTATAGCAACGGATTTTCCGTTGCTAAATTATAAATATTTTATCAATATTTTAATCAATTGTTTACAGCAACGGATTTTCCGTTGCTGATATTTTTTATTATTCATTTATTTTTATTATATTTTTATTTCATATAGCAACAAAAAAATCCGTTGCTAAATTATAAATATTTTATTAATTTTTTTAATCATATGTTTATAGCAACGGAATTTCTGTTGCTAATATTTTTTATATTTATTTATTTTTATTTCCTTTTTTTTCTTCCTTATAGCAACGAAATATATTTATTTCTTTTTTTCCCTTTCATATATAAACGAAAATATTATATTATTTTTTATTAGGTTTTTATTTTAATAGCAGCGGATTTTTCGTTGCAAATATTTATAAATATTATATTATTTTTTATTAGGTTTTTATTTTAATAGCAACGGAATTTACGTCGCTATATATACCAATTTATTTATTTTTTATATTATTTAATTTTAGCAACGAAAAATCCGTAGCTATTTTTTTCATATATAGCAACGGATTTAGCAACGAAAATTCCGTTGCTAAAACATTTTGTCACGATTTTTTTTTTCGTTGCTATATCCGTTGCTAAATAGCAAGGAATAATTTTCGTTGCTATATGACAGATTTCTAGTAGTGACATTTTCTAACAAAACGAACCCTCAATTTTATGTATATTACAAAACAATCCCCGAGGGTATTTTGGTCATTACAGGGGTCAAATTTGACGGAACCCTAACGAAACAAAGGGACCTCAAACGAAATATAAAGGTTAGGGACTAATATGTAATTTTTCAAACAAGAGGTCCTGGTTGTAATTTAGCCTATAGTGAGGGTAGTCAAATGTAATTTGCTCAAACATTATATGGATGTCATCTTTTGTACTTTATCATTTGTGGCAGCCACAAAATTAAGAATCTGAACCCAGTAAAGTTGCCTGTGTATATCTGTAAGAAGTGGACTGTCAAAGTATATGCCGGGACTAACTCACCTCAAAAACTTGCAAATGGGGTAAGGATTGTCAAATATTTATTGACTAACACATATTTTGGTTTTTATTCAATGTGGGACATCACACCCTACGCATGTCCAGGTTGGTTTTTTATGCAATGTGGGACATGTTAACACACCCTGCAAGCAGGCCCGAACAATCAGACATTCGGGGGTTGAATTAACTTAGAGGGTGAAATTTAATTCCATTCAATTGTAGGATACATGTAGTCTGCTCTGATAATATATATGGATGTTCTTGATCGCATCATCTTGGGCTAGAAAAGGGAACTGAATTATTAAGTCGTTGGACCGTTGAAACTATTCTCGAAGATAGTGTTTGGACCATTAAAATATTCACTATTCATAATCAAGAAACGGTGGATTAGGGGTGTCAAAAATCAACCCGATCCGAAAACCCAACCCGACCCACCCGTCTAAATATCGGGTTAGGGTTGAGGTATTACGGATCGGGTTGAAATCGGGTCGGACCCGAAAAGAACGCGGACGATGAGAGAGAAAAACAGGTCGGGTTAGGGTCAACCCGATTTGACCCGAATATACATATATATTTATATTTATATATATATATAAAAGACCCTAACCCTAATAATATTTTTCAATCTCTTCTCCTCTGTTATGCGCCGTTCCTCTCTCACCACCGCCAAGAGCCATTGTTTGTTTTCTGCTCAAATTTCTCTCTCCCCCAAGTCCCACCTCCACCTTTCGGTCTCTTCCACAGAACCATCGTCTGCTGTTGCTCCACCCACGACGCAGCGTTCTCACCTCCCCTGCCCCAAGTCGTCGCCGTTCACGCCTCTTCCACCACCACACAACCACCATCTGTTGCTGCTTGACTCATATCGCCGTTGTTCACGTCTCCACCGCCCTAACCCGTCGCTGTTCGCGTCTTCCCTCCCCAAGCGGCCATATGTGATCAATTTAATTTAGGTGAAGACATGATTGATAGTCCTCTTTCCTATTTTTTCTCTAGGGTTTTGCGTTTTGATCCAAAAAAAGTTACAATTTTATTTATGTTTTGTTATTAGAATTAATTTTTGTGGAGTTTTGCCAAAAAATCTCCAAATATAATAGCAAATTCTGTTTAAGCATACATAGCTATTCCAGTTTATCTTCGTAAGCTTCATGTGTTTTTTTTTTTTTATCTCTTTTTCTCTGAACATATAGATTTTTTGTCCACAGAATTTTTTCTCTTTTTCTGTATGTGAACATGTAGGTTTTTTGTCCACAGAACTAATATTGTGCTCTTCCCACCAAACAAAGCCTAATATTGTACTCTAATTCTTGATCCTGAATTCTAAATCGTTTGAACAGGTGAGGAAAAGGGTTGAATTCCCATTGTTGAATCAGAAATTGCAATCATCCGGGTCGGGTTGGTCGAGTTGGGTCGGGTTATCAGGTGACCTGAAAATAAATCAGGTCAACCCGAACCCACCCGGACCTGATGAAATCAGGTTAGGGTTGGAGGTATCGGGTTGAAGCTCGGGTCGGGTTGGGTTCGGGTTGAAATTTTTTATGTTATACCCCTGTCACAACCCGACCCGACCCACCCGAATTGGCACCCCTACGGTGGATAGTGTTTGGACCATTAAAATGTCAAAGTATATACTCTCTTATTATATATGTTCGCATGACATGAGAAACTAATCCTCGTTTTGACATGTAGATTGCATCTCCATGTATTGTGTTTAAGGGTGATTTATGCAAATTGATATTCTTAGGTTTGATGTATTTATAAGAAAAAGTTCATGGAGAATTAGAAAGATGATATTTGTTGCTGAAATTGCAATATAGATCGGTTGCGTAGCAAAGTACCGGCCGGTGAGGGCATGAGATTGTACAATTACAACACATATCCCCTATATAGATGGAATCATGGAAATAGTACATGTTGTATGCTATAATAAGTTTTGAAAATTACAATTAACCTCATTTCTTTACTTTTTAAGTCCATTAATAATGGGAAAAATACAAATTCGGGACATTATCTACCCTCAAATTGACTTTTTGGGACACATTTTTTTCCGGCAGCAAAATTAGCCCGTATCTAAAAAAAATACATTATTAGGACAATTATTACTGGAAAAATGATTTGGAAGCCGGAAGATGACATGTATGCCACATGTGTTATTTCTTCTTTTTTCTTTAATGACATGGAATTTGTAAAAATAATCAACTACTACATATGTATTTATGTGTGTACTTGTGTGCAAACACACGCACACACACACACATATATATATATATATATATTGACATAATAAAAATATTTACACACTTATATTAAAAAATATATATTACGTAATATGTAATTACTTAACAAAAATGTGAAATATCTATTTTAAAAAATATTTATTTTTGTTTTAGTTCTTAAAATTAGATATAACAAATTACAAGTTAATTAAGTTTACAAATATATATTTACTTGTTATATAGATGGAAATATTACATCTTATATGCTAATAAGTTTTGAAAATAAAATTTATCCTCATTTCTTTCCTTTTTAAATCCATTAATAACTGAACTAACCAGTTTTACCATTAATTTAAAAGTTAAGAAATAAAAACTTTAAAAAAAAATTGATGATAAAGTAAATTTAAAATTTAAATTAAGTTCGAGTATTTAGCAAATAAATAAAATAATGTTTTCTTCAATTTCTTAAACTTTTTAAGTTGGGGTAAAATAGTCGATCCATTCATAAAATTAGTTAAAGCCTGACGGAATGAGACAACTTATATATTTTAAATACTTAAAGATAGAGTTTGTAATATTTTTATCTAAACTAGCAAAAATAATGTGCGTTGCATATTAAATATATGATTTATTTAAATATTTTTAATAATTAAATTATTAAAATAAAATTATTTAAAATATAATTTTTTAAAATCTTAATTAAATATCATAATGAGACCTCAATTGACGTTTAAATTTTTAAAGGACACTCTTATGACGTACACAAATATTCCTATAAAAAGGATGAATGAGGCAAAACTCCCCAGTGCACAAGACAAATTAGATATCACTTTTCATGAAAACTATATTTTGGAGTTTTATTTAGAAACTATAAAGTATCCCAATTATAAAACAGAGTATCCAAGTTATAAAATTGAGTATTATAAGTTTCTAAATTATAAAACAGAGTATCCAGATTTAAAAGTAAAGTATTATTTGTAAAAATTAAAGTACTTAGGTTTAAAATTGAAGTATGAGAATATATTTCGTAAAAGTTAAAAGCATTTACATTTTAAATTAAAGTATTATTCATAAAAGTTAAATTACGTAGATTTATAATTTAAGTATTGTTCACAAAAATTTAAGTATTTAGATTTAAAAATAGACTATTATTTTTAAAAGTTAAAGTACTAAGGTTTAAAATTGAAGTATGAAAAGGAAAAATAAAGAAAAAGAAAAGAAAAAGGAGTATTTTTCGTAAAAGTTAAAGTAGTTACGTTTTAAATTAGAGTATTATTCATAAAAGTTAAAGTACCAAGATTTCTAATTGAAGTATCGTTCATAAATATTAAAGTATTCAGATTTAAAAATAGAGTATTATTCGTAAAAGTTAGAGTATTCAGGTTTAAAATTGAAGTATGGAAAAGGAAAAACAAAGAATAAGAAAAGAAAAAAAAATAATTAAGGGTATTGCAGTCAATTTAGGTGAGTGGGGAGTGAATTCTAATTATAAATTTAAATTGGGGAATTAGTATTGCTATTTTTTAAGGGGGGGGGGGGGGGGTGTGACACCCCGCTCGTCCGACGTGTAAGGTACGCCACGTTTTAACCTTTTAATGTGTTTAATTATGTGATTTTATTTTTTCGTGGCGCTGTTTTGAACTCTTTTAGAGTTTAGGGGCCCCTTTGTAATTTTCTCTTTTTAGGGGTTTTTCGGTCACTTCGCGTTAGGTCGAGATTTTGACCTCTTTGACCCCTTCAACGCGTCCGGGGCGGCGAAACGAGTCTGTAGACTCTAAGTTTGCCCAATTCGGATGTCGTTAGCTCGTTCGTTTGATCGTTTTTGCGTACGAGGACCCGAGATATATACCCCGGATCCTCGTTTTGCGTGCCAAAAGATCAGATCTCAGCTGCAGCGTCTTCCTCCAGCGATTGGCACTGTTCACACGCACTCGAGGTGTGTTTACACACACATGCTCGTTCTCCCTCGTTTCTCGACGGAATTCGACGAACCATTAGTGGAAATTTATCAGCTCGACGAGCCCGTCACGATGGTACAAGAATCTCGGCCAACCGACGACCGACGGCGACGGAATCGGCCAATTTCAGACACAGCGGCGGCTAGGCGGAACCCCGCCACTTCGCCGCCCATTCGCGGCGGCTTCCGGCGACACCCCGACGACACGCGCCACCCCATGGGTTAGAGGACCTCCCGGCGCAACTTCAGTTCAAACGGCGCGGCCATCCGGGCCGTGGTTGGGCCGCACGCGCCGCCCGAAGTGGTGGTGGCGGACGCCCGGCACTGTAGCACGGCGGCTCCGCGGTGTTCCGGCGAGTTTCGCGGGCGGAGCTTGACCCTATCCGACCTCTTTCGACCTCCTGAGTCCATTTCCGACCTCAAATCAAGCAACCGGTGACCGTAGGTGGTGGTTCCGGCGATGACGCGGCGGCAGAAACTTCGGAGCTCGACGGGGGCCTTTTCCGGCCATCTTTTGGCCTCGGGCCCTTCACGAAAGTTGTTCGGAACGACGAGAACTAGTGAATTCCATTTGCTCGACTCCAGATTTTACTGTTTGGCGGTGGCCGAACGGCGGCCGGTCACTATTCCGGCGGCTCCGGTAGCGGCGTTCCGGCGGGCTTCGGACAGCTCGTTCGCCTCGTTGTGGTGAGTCAATCACCACTTTCCGTTCGTCAATCGGACACTCGGTTTATTTTCTATGAATTTATTTGTGTATTTGGGACTTATTTGAATTAATTGTTTAAATATAAATTAATTGCTATATGTTTGAATTGTTGATCGAAATGAATTCCATTGTGTATGAAATCATGTATGATATGAAATGTGATAAGTATGGACTTTGTATTTTGTAAATTGAACCCCCGACTTGTTGATTTTGCTACTTGGTTAGTCTAGAGGGGGTGTTTGTGTAATTTTGAGTAAAGTAGGAATTTGTTTAATTTGAATTAATAGACCTTAATAATGAAATCTTAAATGTAATGTATGAATTGAATATGTAACGTATGAATTTAATGAACTTAGTTTGATTAGAATTTGACTTACATGAAATATGAAACAGGCTATTATGATTTATGTGATTTGTGAGCTACGTGAATTTGTATGAATTGTTTTGTGTGAGGAATGAAATAATATAAATGCACTGCGTGAATTTGCATGAAATGAATTATATGAACCTTGAATGATTAAATAACTTGCTTTGGATTTGTATAAGACTTCGTGAGGTTTAAATAAATTAGAAGCTTGCTACAGTGATTTGCTTGACTTATTAATACTTGGAAATTTGTATGAAATGCGATATGAATTGTCTGAACTTTGTTAATTGAATTTGTTAGGTATTAAATGAATTGATATGAAATGATATGAACGTGCCTTAATGTGTTGGTTTCGCATATAATTTATATGAATTTGAATCCTGCTTATGTGAGTACATCATTTAAGTGCTTGAGCATTGCCGTGCGTATATGTGGTTCATTCTTGTGTCTAAGTCTTGTTCCGGTGTTCAGTTTGTCCAGGTACACCCGGGGTGGTGTTTTGTCGGCCGTGTTGATTCCGGGGTGGATCAAGCGTCTTGTCTTCGGCCTCTTCGGTGTAAGGTGAGGTTAGGATATAGTTACACCTTATTTCAATGTGCTCGGTTTTGATTGCATGTGATTCAATAAGCCTTATATGTATATAACTAAATGTGAAGTATGTATTTGTTGAATATGTCATGAGTTTGGAAGTATGTTAAGCAATGTACAGGCCTATGTATGCCTCTGTGAGCTGATTTGTTATGTTTTGTTATGTTTTGCCACGCGAAGCTATGCTTCTAACCGTATACTTCTCATGAGCCAAGTTTGGCAAGGACCGAGTTTGACTGAAACGGAAAGTGGTATGTATATATGTATAAGTTCGGTCTGTCTGTCTCTGTTGTAGCGGGTTATGATATGATTTGTATGTTGGGCCCCGGAGCTATGGGTAAGGAACCCTCGGGACAGTATAGGGCCGTCGAGGTTCGGCCTGTGCATAGTCTCCATCCGGAGTATCCCGCGCGACCTCGGGAGCTAGGGAAGGCGTGATATTCCGATGCCTTCGGTGTACCAGCCGGGGAGGGCACGTTGGGGTTAGCTACCCCGCGTGAGTCTGCTATGGATGGTTTGGGCGTATACACCCTTCCATCACTGGAGTTGAGGATGATATGTTATGATATGTATGTAAGTTTTCTGCTTTGTTTCTGATATGATATGTCTGAGGAGTTTGGGAGTGTCTGAGCTCGTACCCGCCGAGTTCTCTATTATGTATATGTTCGGTTAAAGTTCGTGAAACAGGGATAGATTCTAAATTAAGTTAAAAGTTGAGGGTTTATAAGTTGCAGTGTTTTGATTAAAGTTATTCAATTATCCTATATGTATATATCACGGGAAAATGCTTTGGTATGAAAAACCTGTCCCTGAGTTCATGAACATTATGACTTTTGTATCTGCTTTGCTCTCCTATATATATAGTGTGCGTGTGTTAACCCCCTCACACAGTCGAGTTAAGACTGACCCCTCCCCTCTTTTGTTTAGTTTGCAGGTTTTGCTCGGGTTTCGTGCTAGGCGGAGTATGTCAGTCAGTTGGAGTCTGTTTTCGAGTCTTTGTTTTGTTTTAGGTTGTCTTACATCTGCATTTCAGTACTTATGATTTTTGTATAAATTACGTATATGTTGAATTTGAATTATGATACGGATTGATATGAATATTTCGGGACAGGTTAGGACAGGTTTGCTCTGTTTAGTTGAACCCGTTGGATTTATGATCATTGTTTGATTCGGGATTAGGTATTTTTGCTAGTTGAACCCGTCAACTGCTTTTGAATGTTTGATTTTTGCATGGCTTACTTTCTTGCTTCCGCATGCTTGTAGCTTGGTTTTGTTTGTTCAGGGTAAGTTCCGCCTAGCTTAGGTGTGAGTCTGTCAGTCTCCCGTTCGCCACTGTTTGGCTCATGTACGGACCCTCCATTTCGTACGTGGATCGGACTGTGGTGCGGGGGATGTGGTGACCCACCGTGCGGGTGCTACATCCTTAAGTGGTATCAGAGCTACCAGGTTCAGAACCGGTGCTCTGGAGTCGTGTCGTGTCAGTTTAGGTCGGACGGCATAGGAATACTTGTGCATTGTATTCGCCTGATGTGAAAATTTGACTTCTCTGTATGAATTTGTCTGAGCTTATGTGATTGTGTGCACACTATGATTACGATTTTTGCAAAATTAACGTTGTTATGCTTTAAATTTTAGTAAATTACTTGTTGCATTTGCATTAATTAGGTGCTCTTAGTAGCTTTCATTACTTGACATACCCACGTACTAACCCTCATGCATAAATAAATGTCCATTTGTGAATTACAGGGTGTGGGCTCGATAACAAAATTGAAGTTGATTGTGACAACACTTTCCACCTCTACAAAATTATGAAGGAGGATTTGAAACTCTCATCTTCTGACTACTTGGATGAAAAGCAAATGGACCTCTACAAGAATTTATAACAAGGAATGAATGCTACTGCTATAAAAACGGGTATTATGCATACATGGCACGTGCATCATGCATTGGAGTAAATTTTAATTATTTTGGATATTGTTCTACGTGCTTGACTGCTTTCTTTGCTGGATATGAGTGCACTCCATTCACATCCCTAACCCCACATGCATTAGCTTCGTGGTTGTACTTTAGGTGTTCTCCTACCTGATCCACTACTTGCTGTCTTGGTCGAAGCAACGTTTGAATTCGAACAGGGTTTGACCGGAAAATATACAGTCGAGCCAATAGCTTCAAGATAGGGTGAATGCATGTAAGATAGAATGTTGGGTTGTGGTCAATCTTTCTACACGATGCGATGCTCATAGCCTCATAAATGATTTGATGAAAGTCGGGGTATTTCTAGATCCAAGCTGAATTGTCGTGATGTGGGATTACTTGAAAGACAGGAAATAACAAATGGGAATGATAAAGAAAAGTAAAGAAATTCTGGGTGGATTTCGGCCGATCATGTATAAACAATTGGATGAAAAACAAAAAGGGGAGTTCATTTAATTCTACGAACTCCTAAAGAGTGAACTAAGGAAGTTTGATTAAAGTGACAACCATGAAGAAGACTCGGGAAACAATCGGAGAGTAATTACTAAAGAAAATACAGAATGCTAATTCCATGAGCGTAGAAGACTTCAGGTTCAAGAAATCGTACTTCCAAGCCGTGGAAATGTCCAAGTGATGCTAGATAATTCTGAAGATAAGAAGACCGTGGGAAAAAAAACAGGAAATCTTTTAACTATTAAGTTGCTTTCAGGATATGTACTTACTACTTGGAGGTACTCGGGAGTAACATGGTTTATAAGAAAGTCAGCATTTCTAACTCTGGAAGGGGTAAGGTGACAATGAAGAGATCAAGACACTTGTATCATTCAGAGAATTCCAAGCAGGAAATCGGGTTACTATTATAAAGACACTCACCAGAGTAGTTACACTTACACAAAGAAAAAAAAGGGGAAAATTGTGCAAGCAATGGAATTTTGTGCCGAGGTCATTGAAGATCAACTCCACCAAATATTGAGGGTAAGGTCATCTTTTACAACGACGGTGTACTAAGCAAGACGGTGTAAAGAGTCTTCATTTATTTCTCCATGATTGTCCTGAGAGATTTCACATTTGAAAGAAATGGTAATTTCCGATTACCGAGGATCCTATTGGGATTTCAAGAGATTACACGGATTACTATACCCCGAGAATCAAGTGAGACGATCCAAGATCAGTTGAGTACCCGAGAATCTGTAGGAATACTAAAGAATGCAAGTTTGAACGGGAAGTTGGAACTATGGCCAGTTAAGGAGTTGATTACCCTCTCAAGTTAAAGAAATTGCCAACCTCGACTCCACTACTACGGTGAACGGTACACTGAGTATTCATGGCATTTGCACACATACATTTCATAAGTAATTGTATTTTATTTTATTCTGCTTGACTATGTGACAACGTGTAATGTTTGATGTTACTCGATTGTAATAACGTGACTAACTGCTTTAAATTTCATAACTTAAAATTTGTTGCTGTTGTGAATTTTTGTAAACTGAATGGATTACCTGCTTGCTTGAACTATCTGTGCTTCGGTGCTTATAATTTCTTTGGTTACTTACTAACCTTCATGCACATACAAGCATATTGTGATTTTATTTATAGAAATTCCATCGCGATATCCCCCTTGAGTTGAGCATGGATGATGAGTCTATACTCTAGGGACACCGATATCAGTTGTGATCAGGTACACCAAACATGCATCACATGTTTTGCCTCCAGTGCTACTTTAATGTGTGTATGTATGAATGCTGTGTAAGTGAACTTGTGTGCTAGAGAGTTGTTGAGATCTCTCTCTATTTGCGTGTTAGGGAGATGTGGGATTCTCCCTATTTATGTGATAGAAAGATGTTGGATTCTTTCTAATTATGTGAGCAAGAGATGTTGGATTCTCTTGGAGTTAGATGTTTGGGAGATGTTGGATTCTCTCGAATCTAGGGTTTGAGAAATGCTGGATTTTCTCAAACTAGAATGTTTGGAAGATGTGGAAGTCTGCCAGACCTAGGTTGAGAGACGGGGCTCTCTCGATTACGTGGTTGAGAGACGGGGTTCTCTCAATTCTGTGCCTGAGAGACGGGGTTCTCTCCTTTGGTGTGCTGGGGAGACGGGGCTCTCTCTCTTGCGTGCTGAGAGATGGGATTCTCTCATGTTTGTCGCGGTTGAGCTTTGGGTGCAGTGGCCTAGTGGGGGATCGAACGAGTCTGAAGCGACCAAGTCAAGTGTTTGAACAAACCTCTGTGACTACGGAACTCTACAGGGAGTTGATGCAATCAGTGGGAATAAACTTCACCGCCAGGGCTATGACTCTACACGATTTTAGGAGATGGATTGAAGTATTCCAGTTTGAAGCTTTACGACTCCGTAATAGGACCTGAGGACAGGTCCTTTTGAAGGAGGGGAGATTGTGACACCCCGCTCGTCCGACGTGTAAGGTACGCCACGTTTTAACCTTTTAATGTGTTTAATTATGTGATTTTATTTTTTCGTGGCCCTGTTTTGAACTCTTTTAGAGTTTAGGGGCCCCTTTGTAATTTTCTCTTTTTAGGGGTTTTTCGGTCACTTCGCGTTAGGTCGAGATTTTGACCTCTTTGACCCCTTCAACGCGTCCGGGGCGGCGAAACGAGTCCGTAGACTCTAAGTTTGCCCAATTCGGATGTCGTTAGCTCGTTCGTTTGATCGTTTTTGCGTACGAGGACCCGAGATATATACCCCGGATCCTCGTTTTGCGTGCCAAAAGATCAGATCTCAGCTGCAGCGTCTTCCTCCAGCGATTGGCACTGTTCACACGCACTCGAGGTGTGTTTACACACACATGCTCGTTCTCCCTCGTTTCTCGACGGAATTCGACGAACCATTAGTGGAAATTTATCAGCTCGACGAGCCCGTCACGATGGTACAAGAATCTCGGCCAACCGACGACCGACGGCGACGGAATCGGCCAATTTCAGACACAGCGGCGGCTAGGCGGAACCCCGCCACTTCGCCGCCCATTCGCGGCGGCTTCCGGCGACACCCCGACGACACGCGCCACCCCATGGGTTAGAGGACCTCCCGGCGCAACTTCAGTTCAAACGGCGCGGCCATCCGGGCCGTGGTTGGGCCGCACGCGCCGCCCGAAGTGGTGGTGGCGGACGCCCGGCACTGTAGCACGGCGGCTCCGCGGTGTTCCGGCGAGTTTCGCGGGCGGAGCTTGACCCTATCCGACCTCTTTCGACCTCCTGAGTCCATTTCCGACCTCAAATCAAGCAACCGGTGACCGTAGGTGGTGGTTCCGGCGATGACGCGGCGGCAGAAACTTCGGAGCTCGACGGGGGCCTTTTCCGGCCATCTTTTGGCCTCGGGCCCTTCACGAAAGTTGTTCGGAACGACGAGAACTAGTGAATTCCATTTGCTCGACTCCAGATTTTACTGTTTGGCGGCGGCCGAACGGCGGCCGGTCACTATTCCGGCGGCTCCGGCAGCGGCGTTCCGGCGGGCTTCGGACAGCTCGTTCGCCTCGTTGTGGTGAGTCCATCACCACTTTCCGTTCGTCAATCGGACACTCGGTTTATTTTCTATGAATTTATTTGTGTATTTGGGACTTATTTGAATTAATTGTTTAAATATAAATTAATTGCTATATGTTTGAATTGTTGATCGAAATGAATTCCATTGTGTATGAAATCATGTATGATATGAAATGTGATAAGTATGGACTTTGTATTTTGTAAATTGAACCCCCGACTTGTTGATTTTGCTACTTGGTTAGTCTAGAGGGGGTGTTTGTGTAATTTTGAGTAAAGTAGGAATTTGTTTAATTTGAATTAATAGACCTTAATAATGAAATCTTAAATGTAATGTATGAATTGAATATGTAACGTATGAATTTAATGAACTTAGTTTGATTAGAATTTGACTTACATGAAATATGAAACAGGCTATTATGATTTATGTGATTTGTGAGCTACGTGAATTTGTATGAATTGTTTTGTGTGAGGAATGAAATAATATAAATGCACTGCGTGAATTTGCATGAAATGAATTATATGAACCTTGAATGATTAAATAACTTGCTTTGGATTTGTATAAGACTTCGTGAGGTTTAAATAAATTAGAAGCTTGCTACAGTGATTTGCTTGACTTATTAATACTTGGAAATTTGTATGAAATGCGATATGAATTGTCTGAACTTTGTTAATTGAATTTGTTAGGTATTAAATGAATTGATATGAAATGATATGAACGTGCCTTAATGTGTTGGTTTCGCATATAATTTATATGAATTTGAATCCTGCTTATGTGAGTACATCATTTAAGTGCTTGAGCATTGCCGTGCGTATATGTGGTTCATTCTTGTGTCTAAGTCTTGTTCCGGTGTTCAGTTTGTCCAGGTACACCCGGGGTGGTGTTTTGTCGGCCGTGTTGATTCCGGGGTGGATCAAGCGTCTTGTCTTCGGCCTCTTCGGTGTAAGGTGAGGTTAGGATATAGTTACACCTTATTTCAATGTGCTCGGTTTTGATTGCATGTGATTCAATAAGCCTTATATGTATATAACTAAATGTGAAGTATGTATTTGTTGAATATGTCATGAGTTTGGAAGTATGTTAAGCAATGTACAGGCCTATGTATGCCTCTGTGAGCTGATTTGTTATGTTTTGTTATGTTTTGCCACGCGAAGCTATGCTTCTAACCGTATACTTCTCATGAGCCAAGTTTGGCAAGGACCGAGTTTGACTGAAACGGAAAGTGGTATGTATATATGTATAAGTTCGGTCTGTCTGTCTCTGTTGTAGCGGGTTATGATATGATTTGTATGTTGGGCCCCGGAGCTATGGGTAAGGAACCCTCGGGACAGTATAGGGCCGTCGAGGTTCGGCCTGTGCATAGTCTCCATCCGGAGTATCCCGCGCGACCTCGGGAGCTAGGGAAGGCGTGATATTCCGATGCCTTCGGTGTACCAGCCGGGGAGGGCACGTTGGGGTTAGCTACCCCGCGTGAGTCTGCTATGGATGGTTTGGGCGTATACACCCTTCCATCACTGGAGTTGAGGATGATATGTTATGATATGTATGTAAGTTTTCTGCTTTGTTTCTGATATGATATGTCTGAGGAGTTTGGGAGTGTCTGAGCTCGTACCCGCCGAGTTCTCTATTATGTATATGTTCGGTTAAAGTTCGTGAAACAGGGATAGATTCTAAATTAAGTTAAAAGTTGAGGGTTTATAAGTTGCAGTGTTTTGATTAAAGTTATTCAATTATCCTATATGTATATATCACGGGAAAATGCTTTGGTATGAAAAACCTGTCCCTGAGTTCATGAACATTATGACTTTTGTATCTGCTTTGCTCTCCTATATATATAGTGTGCGTGTGTTAACCCCCTCACACAGTCGAGTTAAGACTGACCCCTCCCCTCTTTTGTTTAGTTTGCAGGTTTTGCTCGGGTTTCGTGCTAGGCGGAGTATGTCAGTCAGTTGGAGTCTGTTTTCGAGTCTTTGTTTTGTTTTAGGTTGTCTTACATCTGCATTTCAGTACTTATGATTTTTGTATAAATTACGTATATGTTGAATTTGAATTATGATACGGATTGATATGAATATTTCGGGACAGGTTAGGACAGGTTTGCTCTGTTTAGTTGAACCCGTTGGATTTATGATCATTGTTTGATTCGGGATTAGGTATTTTTGCTAGTTGAACCCGTCAACTGCTTTTGAATGTTTGATTTTTGCATGGCTTACTTTCTTGCTTCCGCATGCTTGTAGCTTGGTTTTGTTTGTTCAGGGTAAGTTCCGCCTAGCTTAGGTGTGAGTCTGTCAGTCTCCCGTTCGCCACTGTTTGGCTCATGTACGGACCCTCCATTTCGTACGTGGATCGGACTGTGGTGCGGGGGATGTGGTGACCCACCGTGCGGGTGCTACATCCTTAAGTGGTATCAGAGCTACCAGGTTCAGAACCGGTGCTCTGGAGTCGTGTCGTGTCAGTTTAGGTCGGACGGCATAGGAATACTTGTGCATTGTATTCGCCTGATGTGAAAATTTGACTTCTCTGTATGAATTTGTCTGAGCTTATGTGATTGTGTGCACACTATGATTACGATTTTTGCAAAATTAACGTTGTTATGCTTTAAATTTTAGTAAATTACTTGTTGCATTTGCATTAATTAGGTGCTCTTAGTAGCTTTCATTACTTGACATACCCACGTACTAACCCTCATGCATAAATAAATGTCCATTTGTGAATTACAGGGTGTGGGCTCGATAACAAAATTGAAGTTGATTGTGACAACACTTTCCACCTCTACAAAATTATGAAGGAGGATTTGAAACTCTCATCTTCTGACTACTTGGATGAAAAGCAAATGGACCTCTACAAGAATTTATAACAAGGAATGAATGCTACTGCTATAAAAACGGGTATTATGCATACATGGCACGTGCATCATGCATTGGAGTAAATTTTAATTATTTTGGATATTGTTCTACGTGCTTGACTGCTTTCTTTGCTGGATATGAGTGCACTCCATTCACATCCCTAACCCCACATGCATTAGCTTCGTGGTTGTACTTTAGGTGTTCTCCTACCTGATCCACTACTTGCTGTCTTGGTCGAAGCAACGTTTGAATTCGAACAGGGTTTGACCGGAAAATATACAGTCGAGCCAATAGCTTCAAGATAGGGTGAATGCATGTAAGATAGAATGTTGGGTTGTGGTCAATCTTTCTACACGATGCGATGCTCATAGCCTCATAAATGATTTGATGAAAGTCGGGGTATTTCTAGATCCAAGCTGAATTGTCGTGATGTGGGATTACTTGAAAGACAGGAAATAACAAATGGGAATGATAAAGAAAAGTAAAGAAATTCTGGGTGGATTTCGGCCGATCATGTATAAACAATTGGATGAAAAACAAAAAGGGGAGTTCATTTAATTCTACGAACTCCTAAAGAGTGAACTAAGGAAGTTTGATTAAAGTGACAACCATGAAGAAGACTCGGGAAACAATCGGAGAGTAATTACTAAAGAAAATACAGAATGCTAATTCCATGAGCGTAGAAGACTTCAGGTTCAAGAAATCGTACTTCCAAGCCGTGGAAATGTCCAAGTGATGCTAGATAATTCTGAAGATAAGAAGACCGTGGGAAAAAAAACAGGAAATCTTTTAACTATTAAGTTGCTTTCAGGATATGTACTTACTACTTGGAGGTACTCGGGAGTAACATGGTTTATAAGAAAGTCAGCATTTCTAACTCTGGAAGGGGTAAGGTGACAATGAAGAGATCAAGACACTTGTATCATTCAGAGAATTCCAAGCAGGAAATCGGGTTACTATTATAAAGACACTCACCAGAGTAGTTACACTTACACAAAGAAAAAAAAGGGGAAAATTGTGCAAGCAATGGAATTTTGTGCCGAGGTCATTGAAGATCAACTCCACCAAATATTGAGGGTAAGGTCATCTTTTACAACGACGGTGTACTAAGCAAGACGGTGTAAAGAGTCTTCATTTATTTCTCCATGATTGTCCTGAGAGATTTCACATTTGAAAGAAATGGTAATTTCCGATTACCGAGGATCCTATTGGGATTTCAAGAGATTACACGGATTACTATACCCCGAGAATCAAGTGAGACGATCCAAGATCAGTTGAGTACCCGAGAATCTGTAGGAATACTAAAGAATGCAAGTTTGAACGGGAAGTTGGAACTATGGCCAGTTAAGGAGTTGATTACCCTCTCAAGTTAAAGAAATTGCCAACCTCGACTCCACTACTACGGTGAACGGTACACTGAGTATTCATGGCATTTGCACACATACATTTCATAAGTAATTGTATTTTATTTTATTCTGCTTGACTATGTGACAACGTGTAATGTTTGATGTTACTCGATTGTAATAACGTGACTAACTGCTTTAAATTTCATAACTTAAAATTTGTTGCTGTTGTGAATTTTTGTAAACTGAATGGATTACCTGCTTGCTTGAACTATCTGTGCTTCGGTGCTTATAATTTCTTTGGTTACTTACTAACCTTCATGCACATACAAGCATATTGTGATTTTATTTATAGAAATTCCATCGCGATATCCCCCTTGAGTTGAGCATGGATGATGAGTCTATACTCTAGGGACACCGATATCAGTTGTGATCAGGTACACCAAACATGCATCACATGTTTTGCCTCCAGTGCTACTTTAATGTGTGTATGTATGAATGCTGTGTAAGTGAACTTGTGTGCTAGAGAGTTGTTGAGATCTCTCTCTATTTGCGTGTTAGGGAGATGTGGGATTCTCCCTATTTATGTGATAGAAAGATGTTGGATTCTTTCTAATTATGTGAGCAAGAGATGTTGGATTCTCTTGGAGTTAGATGTTTGGGAGATGTTGGATTCTCTCGAATCTAGGGTTTGAGAAATGCTGGATTTTCTCAAACTAGAATGTTTGGAAGATGTGGAAGTCTGCCAGACCTAGGTTGAGAGACGGGGCTCTCTCGATTACGTGGTTGAGAGACGGGGTTCTCTCAATTCTGTGCCTGAGAGACGGGGTTCTCTCCTTTGGTGTGCTGGGGAGACGGGGCTCTCTCTCTTGCGTGCTGAGAGATGGGATTCTCTCATGTTTGTCGCGGTTGAGCTTTGGGTGCAGTGGCCTAGTGGGGGATCGAACGAGTCTGAAGCGACCAAGTCAAGTGTTTGAACAAACCTCTGTGACTACGGAACTCTACAGGGAGTTGATGCAATCAGTGGGAATAAACTTCACCGCCAGGGCTATGACTCTACACGATTTTAGGAGATGGATTGAAGTATTCCAGTTTGAAGCTTTACGACTCCGTAATAGGACCTGAGGACAGGTCCTTTTGAAGGAGGGGAGATTGTGACACCCCGCTCGTCCGACGTGTAAGGTACGCCACGTTTTAACCTTTTAATGTGTTTAATTATGTGATTTTATTTTTTCGTGGCCCTGTTTTGAACTCTTTTAGAGTTTAGGGGCCCCTTTGTAATTTTCTCTTTTTAGGGGTTTTTCGGTCACTTCGCGTTAGGTCGAGATTTTGACCTCTTTGACCCCTTCAACGCGTCCGGGGCGGCGAAACGAGTCCGTAGACTCTAAGTTTGCCCAATTCGGATGTCGTTAGCTCGTTCGTTTGATCGTTTTTGCGTACGAGGACCCGAGATATATACCCCGGATCCTCGTTTTGCGTGCCAAAAGATCAGATCTCAGCTGCAGCGTCTTCCTCCAGCGATTGGCACTGTTCACACGCACTCGAGGTGTGTTTACACACACATGCTCGTTCTCCCTCGTTTCTCGACGGAATTCGACGAACCATTAGTGGAAATTTATCAGCTCGACGAGCCCGTCACGATGGTACAAGAATCTCGGCCAACCGACGACCGACGGCGACGGAATCGGCCAATTTCAGACACAGCGGCGGCTAGGCGGAACCCCGCCACTTCGCCGCCCATTCGCGGCGGCTTCCGGCGACACCCCGACGACACGCGCCACCCCATGGGTTAGAGGACCTCCCGGCGCAACTTCAGTTCAAACGGCGCGGCCATCCGGGCCGTGGTTGGGCCGCACGCGCCGCCCGAAGTGGTGGTGGCGGACGCCCGGCACTGTAGCACGGCGGCTCCGCGGTGTTCCGGCGAGTTTCGCGGGCGGAGCTTGACCCTATCCGACCTCTTTCGACCTCCTGAGTCCATTTCCGACCTCAAATCAAGCAACCGGTGACCGTAGGTGGTGGTTCCGGCGATGACGCGGCGGCAGAAACTTCGGAGCTCGACGGGGGCCTTTTCCGGCCATCTTTTGGCCTCGGGCCCTTCACGAAAGTTGTTCGGAACGACGAGAACTAGTGAATTCCATTTGCTCGACTCCAGATTTTACTGTTTGGCGGCGGCCGAACGGCGGCCGGTCACTATTCCGGCGGCTCCGGCAGCGGCGTTCCGGCGGGCTTCGGACAGCTCGTTCGCCTCGTTGTGGTGAGTCCATCACCACTTTCCGTTCGTCAATCGGACACTCGGTTTATTTTCTATGAATTTATTTGTGTATTTGGGACTTATTTGAATTAATTGTTTAAATATAAATTAATTGCTATATGTTTGAATTGTTGATCGAAATGAATTCCATTGTGTATGAAATCATGTATGATATGAAATGTGATAAGTATGGACTTTGTATTTTGTAAATTGAACCCCCGACTTGTTGATTTTGCTACTTGGTTAGTCTAGAGGGGGTGTTTGTGTAATTTTGAGTAAAGTAGGAATTTGTTTAATTTGAATTAATAGACCTTAATAATGAAATCTTAAATGTAATGTATGAATTGAATATGTAACGTATGAATTTAATGAACTTAGTTTGATTAGAATTTGACTTACATGAAATATGAAACAGGCTATTATGATTTATGTGATTTGTGAGCTACGTGAATTTGTATGAATTGTTTTGTGTGAGGAATGAAATAATATAAATGCACTGCGTGAATTTGCATGAAATGAATTATATGAACCTTGAATGATTAAATAACTTGCTTTGGATTTGTATAAGACTTCGTGAGGTTTAAATAAATTAGAAGCTTGCTACAGTGATTTGCTTGACTTATTAATACTTGGAAATTTGTATGAAATGCGATATGAATTGTCTGAACTTTGTTAATTGAATTTGTTAGGTATTAAATGAATTGATATGAAATGATATGAACGTGCCTTAATGTGTTGGTTTCGCATATAATTTATATGAATTTGAATCCTGCTTATGTGAGTACATCATTTAAGTGCTTGAGCATTGCCGTGCGTATATGTGGTTCATTCTTGTGTCTAAGTCTTGTTCCGGTGTTCAGTTTGTCCAGGTACACCCGGGGTGGTGTTTTGTCGGCCGTGTTGATTCCGGGGTGGATCAAGCGTCTTGTCTTCGGCCTCTTCGGTGTAAGGTGAGGTTAGGATATAATTACACCTTATTTCAATGTGCTCGGTTTTGATTGCATGTGATTCAATAAGCCTTATATGTATATAACTAAATGTGAAGTATGTATTTGTTGAATATGTCATGAGTTTGGAAGTATGTTAAGCAATGTACAGGCCTATGTATGCCTCTGTGAGCTGATTTGTTACGTTTTGTTATGTTTTGCCACGCGAAGCTATGCTTCTAACCGTATACTTCTCATGAGCCAAGTTTGGCAAGGACCGAGTTTGACTGAAACGGAAAGTGGTATGTATATATGTATAAGTTCGGTCTGTCTGTCTCTGTTGTAGCGGGTTATGATATGATTTGTATGTTGGGCCCCGGAGCTATGGGTAAGGAACCCTCGGGACGGTATAGGGCCGTCGAGGTTCGGCCTGTGCATAGTCTCCATCCGGAGTATCCCGCGCGACCTCGGGAGCTAGGGAAGGCGTGATATTCCGATGCCTTCGGTGTACCAGCCGGGGAGGGCACGTTGGGGTTAGCTACCCCGCGTGAGTCTGCTATGGATGGTTTGGGCGTATACACCCTTCCATCACTGGAGTTGAGGATGATATGTTATGATATGTATGTAAGTTTTCTGCTTTGTTTCTGATATGATATGTCTGAGGAGTTTGGGAGTGTCTGAGCTCGTACCCGCCGAGTTCTCTATTATGTATATGTTCGGTTAAAGTTCGTGAAACAGGGATAGATTCTAAATTAAGTTAAAAGTTGAGGGTTTATAAGTTGCAGTGTTTTGATTAAAGTTATTCAATTATCCTATATGTATATATCACGGGAAAATGCTTTGGTATGAAAAACCTGTCCCTGAGTTCATGAACATTATGACTTTTGTATCTGCTTTGCTCTCCTATATATATAGTGTGCGTGTGTTAACCCCCTCACACAGTCGAGTTAAGACTGACCCCTCCCCTCTTTTGTTTAGTTTGCAGGTTTTGCTCGGGTTTCGTGCTAGGCGGAGTATGTCAGTCAGTTGGAGTCTGTTTTCGAGTCTTTGTTTTGTTTTAGGTTGTCTTACATCTGTATTTCAGTACTTATGATTTTTGTATAAATTACGTATATGTTGAATTTGAATTATGATACGGATTGATATGAATATTTCGGGACAGGTTAGGACAGGTTTGCTCTGTTTAGTTGAACCCGTTGGATTTATGATCATTGTTTGATTCGGGATTAGGTATTTTTGCTAGTTGAACCCGTCAACTGCTTTTGAATGTTTAATTTTTGCATGGCTTACTTTCTTGCTTCCGCATGCTTGTAGCTTGGTTTTGTTTGTTCAGGGTAAGTTCCGCCTAGCTTAGGTGTGAGTCTGTCAGTCTCCCGTTCGCCACTGTTTGGCTCATGTACGGACCCTCCATTTCGTACGTGGATCGGACTGTGGTGCGGGGGATGTGGTGACCCACCGTGCGGGTGCTACAGGGGGGGGAAGGGAATGGGTAAAGTAAATTATTTCCAACTGAGAGAGATATGAATTATGACCCCGTATAAAAAAAACTTACAATTTTAAATTAATACTCATCTATGATGCAAAAAAAAAAAAAAATACTTTTAATTTTTTTTTAACCACATTGTGTCATGTTGTTATCAAGTATCATGTTTGATGTCTCTCACTTGTTAAATCTAAATACTAATTGTGTTGCATCATATGTATTTGTGCATCATGAGCACTCACTTATATACAAAAACTTAGAAGATAAATTATAAAATTAACATGAAAAATTAAATTATAATTTGTATTTTATTTTTATTTGAATATGTATGCTTAATTTGGTTGGTAAAACCTCTTATGGTTTTTTGGGTTAAATGAGTCTTATTTATAATTTATAAGTTATTCTAATTTACATAAATACACATTTTTAAGAAATTTAATACTTTATAATAAATATATAGTGTTAACGATATTTAAATTAAGTTTAAAGTATGAAATTGCAGTTTGCATCAAGCTATCAAAATTACAAATTGTACTCACTAAATTAATTAAAAAATCACATATTCACTTAAATCAACTCGAATCCAACCAAAATAATTCAATATTGAAAGTTTTACTAACTATGTATTGATGGGGTCTACCCTCTAAAAGACATGTGGCTAGCTCACAAACAAAGGAAGCGAATTGATTTATGGAGCTCATTGGTATGTGAGCTCCCAAAGAGCATAGATGATGCGGTAGCAGTATGGATTCCCTTGACTCCAAACTTCAAGAGTTGCTAAGGAGTACTGGGGATGCTCAAGAAGAACCAAACGGAGGAAATGACTCATGGAGAGACGAAACTTACCCTACACGGACTCTCTTAGTATAAAAGAAGGTCTTATGGTAATACACAAGAGAAAAAGAAGCAAAGAGAACATTAGGCGAGAACTCAACATCAGGGATGGAGCTAAAGGGGGCTTGTGGTGGCCCTCCCTAAATTTTGAAATTTTTGTTATTTTTTATTTGTATGTTTTAAAATATTTATATTTCTGCCCTCCCAAAATTCTAATTTTACCCTTTTATTTTTGAAATTTGAATTTTTGTCCCCCTTATGTTAAATCTTCCCTCCATCTCTGCTCATCATGTATATATATATAAGGGAAATTTTTATATTTATATAAAATTTTTAGAATATATTAAAAATGAAAGTTTTTAATATATTAGCAACTTATTATTTGTAGACAAATAGTCGTCCTGTGCGGCCAGTTGATTACTTGGTTATTGATGATGCATTGTTTGTACAAGTTTTCTGTTATCGGCCAGGGAAAGATAATTTGAGCTCTCAGGATGTCATCAACATGTTTATGATTACTTGTTGCAAAATAGTGGTTATGCCAACCATAATCACTTTTTTCCGGTAACCTTGGCGCCTTTTTAGGTCAATGAGTGATACATCCGTGTAGTTTGATGTGCATCAAGGGTGTGGATTTGGTGTTTGCCCTTTTTTGGGTTTTCATGGTTTGTAGTCTTTTTGTTGGACATTTTTGTTTGTTTGTGTCATTTCATCCACTACAAAAAAAAAGCAATCAATTTCAGACGAAAATTTGGACCTTTTCGTTTGAAAATTTCATTTTCCAACCAACTTCAGACGAAATTTCGACGAACTCAAGTTCGACCGAAAAACCCTCGTCCGAGTTAATCTCAGACGAAATTTCCAATGACAATTCCGACGAACAAAGTTTCCGACGAATTTTAGACGAAAAATTATCTTGCCCGAAATTGACAATTTTCAGGCAAACTTTATGTCTAACGAAATTGCGACGAAGTTACCGACGAGAACATATAGACCAAATTTTCCTCGTCTAATTTTCCAACGAAATTGCATGCGAAATATGTCGTTTGAATTTTCTTTCCGACGAAATTTTCGACGAATGTAATAAATTTTATTATTTTCTCTTATATTTTCGGACGAACTTCGGGCGAAATTCCTACGAAACCCAAAAATTAAATTATTTTTATGTTGTTTTTCAGACGAACTTAATATTTTTATTTTTTAAATAATATCATTCAGACGAAAGTTCTGAAGAATTTTCAGAAGAATATTAAAAATTTTTAGAAAATTCTATTTATTTTTCAGACGAATTTCGTCGCAATGTTATTATTATTATTATTTATTTTTGATTTTTTTTTTTAATTTTCAACATGTTTTTTCACCAATTATATACCCAAAAAATAAAATATAATATAAAACTAGAAATGCAACAATAATGTAATACGTCGACAATAAATTAGAAATTCGACCATGTCCATAAATCCAACAAGAATGTAATACGTCAACAATAAATTAGAAATTCAACCATGTCCATAAATCCAACAATAATGTAATAACAAATCTAACAACACGAAATTCGATAAAATCTACCGAATTACAAAGTCTTCATGTACTATTACTTAAATTCCTGTTTTGCAAACACTACACACAATACGCCAACACTAAATATGAAGCGGAACTTCTCTCCACCATTTAAAAATTTACATATTGTTGCTACATTGTCATTTAAGCCATTTGAGATGTCTGATCTGTCAACAAAAATATTAAACCGACAAAGATTATTTGCTGAGTAAGGAATTAAACTTTAAAGACACATAAATACATGAACATGTAAGATAATGCTTCAAAATAATCTTTAGCATTTGCCACTAATTATTACCCAATATCAAGCACGTGTCACTGATAATTAATAGTGAAGCTAAAGGGCATAAAATGAAGCTATTGTGGACAGACAGTACTAAGTCCTTTGCTTCCTGGATCAATTGTCAGTAAGATTACACTAAAATACTTATATATCTATATATGCTCAATGAAAACTAAAGTTGTTTCATGAATAAAATACTACAATTTACCCCACACTACTAGAAAAATAGTCTGATATGACGCTCTAATATGAAGTTTTTTAAAAGACGTCATAGTAGATCATCTATTATGACGCTTTTTGTGAATCTGTTAAATTAGATCTAATTTATTTTATTATTAAATTACTTATCAAGTAAATTAATAATAATGAGACGTTTTTTTAGAAGGCGTCACAATATAATAGACTTATCGTGACGCTTTAATATAAAAGTGTCTCAATATAGTATATATTTATAAAATATTATTATTTCTTTAATTTTATTAGAAGAGTCTAACTTTTGGGCGGTAACTTTTGGAGGGTTTGAAACAAAAAAAAAATGAGGGAAACATTTCTAATATGTTAAAATATTTCTTGGACAAAAAATAACTAAGGGAAACCGGGAAGCACATTTCAAATTTATCAAACAAATAAAACAAAGCTCCAAATGAGAGACATCGAACACCAATTGAACAAACCCTACCAGAGCTGAGAAATTCAAAGAAATTGAGAGGCATCGGAGGTTCTGCCGCTCCACAGCTCCGCCGCTACTCCGCTGCTCCACCGCTGCACCAGGGTTCAGTTTCCAGACCATCGGCGGCCTCGCCCTTCCCTTCCAACCCTTCTCTTTTTCTCTTTTCTATTTTGGGTTTTTGGCTTATCTTCTCACCCCGGTAATCTTTGCCTCTCGATCTTTCTGTGTTTATCGTCTCCGATTTCATACTATAATTTTCACTTTCTAGATGTTCGATTTCTGGATATTTGTTTGTTACATTGATTAGGGCAGAAATGTGTTGGCAAAATGATCATCTGCTTTTAGTGAAAAACCGTCTAAATTATTCGAAGCCTAAGAGGCCTGCTAGTGCTTTCTTATATTCATGTATGGTGCATATGTGTAAGTCCCTTTTTTTTTAAAGATTCTATAGATAGTTTTTTTTATTTTAAAATATATTTGTTGATTTTGCTTATAGGGAGGAATTCAGGAAGACATACAAAGAGAAGCACCCCAACAACAAATCAGTAGCAGCTAGGCATAATTATTGTTTTATAAGATCCAAAATTTCTGTAAATATTACCTAGTTCATTCTCCTTGAAACTTGACTTGTTTTGCTGTTTTCACAGGTCGAAAAAGCTAGTGGTGACAATTGGAAATCCTTTTCCGACATGGTGAGCAAATCTTTTTTTCAAAGAATTTAGATGTTTATACTAATCTTCATCGTTTTCTCCTTATGGTTTGTTAAATCTGTTTCAGGAGAAAGCGCCCTATATAGCCAAAGCTGAGAAAAGGAAGGTTGAATATGATAAGATCCTAAGATTATTCGAAGGTACATGAAAAACCGTCTAAAATTATTGATTGGTGTCATTCTGCCTGTTGATAAATTGATACATTATATCTGGGTCCATTGTTTTCAATGTTATCTGAAAACATCTTTTCTTCGTAATTCTTATGATATACTTACCCAACAATTAAGATACAAAATTATCTTCTCCATGTCCAGCTCCAGTAACGTAGTCTCTGAATGTTTTGGTTCTGCAACATATAATAGTTGTGTCATCATCGAGGAAAAATAGAAAATGCACGTGTGTTGTTTTCCTTTTCTTTGAGTTTACAAATACTATGGTAATATAATTCAAGTAACTATTTAAAACGTTATCCCAAAAAAATGTGACAACTAAAATCTTAAAAGACTTTTTGGGGGTTTCATTTCTTAAGTCGTATATGAAAGGGATATGTATTTTCAATGAAAAAAAAAACACTTATTACAACAAAGAAGCAAGCAGAATATTTATGTTCCTTAACTGTGTTTGTACAAGCAATGTAATGTCAATTCTTGACTCCATTTTTTGTGTTATACATCAAAATGAATCGTGTTATACATTTTAAGAGCTTCAACTCTTGGTTGTGCTTGCCTATTTTTTATGTTTTTTTGGTTGTAGGCTTTCCCCTGATTGTTGGGTTTGCGATGGTTTTGAGAGGGATTTACCTTTTTACATTATTTTTTGAAATGTTTGAAATTTTTGGAGATATTGGAGGTTATGACTTAAGATGAGATCTGAATATTTAGTAGTCCTTGGAAATCCAAATTTCTTCTCTTTCAAGTTGTAGCTAAGTGTGAAGTGTATAAGAACCTCTTTCTAGATTTTTTGTAGTGTTTAATTACTTCTGTAGATTAAAACTTTTTTCTCTCTTTTTTCCTTTTACTCAACCCTTTGTTGGTAAAGTTGGTCAATTTATTAGTGAATAAATGTAAGTTGGTTTATTTATGAAAATGATATTCCAGCAATGTAGGAAATAGAGTTTTGGGACAAAATTGTTGTGTTTTTTTTTTTAGACATATAAATTGATGAACAAATAATACTCAGATTAATGTTTCTGGTCAGATTATTGACTAGTGATGGGGTTGATACCATATTATAGAGCATAAAAAGTCGCAATCTTTCAATTGATGAAGAAGAAGCCATTGATTGGATTCGTGAAGGAGCATCCCAAATTTCTATGGATGTTGTACAGGAAAATGATTTCAAGAAAATTTAGACTGAAATTATGTGGAAAATTAGTACTCGTTTATTCATTTCTTTAATTTGTATTTTTTAACATGTTTATGATACTATTTTTTATGTTTTTCCTACATTTTCATGGCTATTTTTATGTTTGTAGATATGAGACAAACTAAGTGTGGTAGAGTCGGCCGTGATAGTATCCGAGAATGCCAATCGCAATCAACGAGACTGCTCCATGAACAAGACGAGAATATAGGTAAGTTTTTACATATCAACTTCTATACAGAAAATGGTGTGATTCCTTCAAATTTTCATAACATCTGAACTGAATTACACAGTTTTCTGTATGTGTACTATGGTGAAAAACAGAACTGTTAAGTCTGGAGGCAGTTCATTGATATATTTTCCTTAGGAAAGGCCGTGTTAACCTGCTACATTAAAAGCCTTTACTGCATATTAATTGATGATATAACAAAAAACATGGTATTGGGTGTTTTGTATTCCCTGGTTGTGCTTTGCTTTTGTTGCTATTTTACCTTGTTTTGTATGTGAGTACCACGCAGTTATACTTAAGTATCTGTTATAACAGTAAATACGAAGTTATAGTCTTCAAGAGTTATAGTCTATATAAATTGACTTTTCTCAAGAATAGAAATTTAAGAGAACTTACGAATGTATGTGGGGCCGTAGAAAGTAGCAGTTCCATGGATAGCAGCAGCTATGGAAATTAGGCTGCTGGCAACGAGTGTCATGGAAATTAGGCTACTGGCAACGAGCAGCCATGGTATTGTGCTTTTCTTGGGCTTGTGGTTTGTGCCGATTGGATGCAAGGTTTTGGTTCATCACACTTTACCGAACAAACAGTAAATTTTAATTTAAAAACAGACATTGGGAAAATGTCTCAGTACATTGAACTTGATATAAATTATTTTGCCAAATTATATATTTTATATTGAACTTGTAAGAATTAAATTGGAGTTAGCACCTGCTACATTAAGAAAACTAAAATTCTTTAGAATGTTTGATGTTTCAAAGTAAATGGTTTATATATATAGTGGAATGCGATTGTTTTTAATACTTAAGTGTATAGTAAATGTAGTTTTTGCATGTTAATTTGTGTGTTATGTACTATGATGTACGAATATTTTTAGAAATATCACTTTATTGTATTATATTATGTCGTGTCAAAAATTTGTATCGGACATTGTACCGTATCCGACACTATTTAAGTGAGAAATTAAAGAATTTTTTTTTTTAATCTTGGTATCTTGTTAGGTTATATCCATGTGACTGTATCTATATTTATGTATCATAGGCTATGTGTAATGTTTCAAAATAAAATTATGTGAAATAAAAAATCTCAAAAAAACAAAAAAAAGGAACTTTTAAAATTGAAAATTGATATCACAGTCGTTGTAAATTGTAATGCATGAACTTTTGCTGTTATATTTTTTTTTCTCTCTTGTTATTAAATGACTGTTTTTCCTCGATATACAATTTATATAGAGTATCCGGCCAAAATAAGATTTACTCTAACTCATGAGTTATAATCTGGTCTTGTAAACACTAAACAAACTATTTTGTTGATAATTGAATTAATAACACGAGGATTTTGATACTTTCCTTCTCTAAAACATATCATTTCTGATTATATACTATTATTTATTTATTTTTTCTGATTATATATTATTAGTAAAATGATAGATTCTTGAAGCTTTTCATTCTACACTGATGTTTAGAAATATATGCAAGTTGTGAACTTCAAATTCATTTACACTATTCAAATCATTTGAAGTTTTGTTGGAATTAATGTCCTATATGAAGCTATTTAATCTTTGTTTTTGATATTTGACACTTTAAATGCAATAATTGAAGATAATTTATTATTAAAATAGGGTATTTAATGAGTACAGAAAGTACAGTGTGAAACAAAATGGAAGGTAACATGGGATGGTACTATTTATTTGAATTAGTAGAAATCTGCTGAGTTTTAAAATGCCATCAATGACAGTCAAAATATTCAAATTGAATTCATCGTATTTGGTCTCTCTCAACTTTAAAATCTGTTGAGATTTATTGTATTTGAATTAAACATGTAGTCTGGTTAGTTTCATAATCTGCTCCTCTCAACATAGTTTGCATCATTTGTTTGCATTTTGTCGCTTCATGTTTGGTTTGTTTAAATTATGGTACTCAACTATATGACATTAATCCTATGTACATTATGTGAAGTATATCTTAGAAAATCAGAATCTTAGTGTGGGTAAAAGAAATTGATGTGAACATCAACCTTTGCTGCAAATATACATTATGTGATATACTCTTTGTTTGCTACATTTAAACACCAATCTCCGCTGTAGAAATTGAAAGAAGTTACTTTGCCATGTTCATTGATGTTCAAGTTTAAATAATTATTATATGTTCTCGAGTTTAGGTGCAAAGGTCTTGTTGAAGAGTGTGTTTGATTCGAGAAAAACTATAGCAATTGGTCATCTTCAAAGCATAGATCCATCGAAGCGCATTGGACAAGTACAATTGGGAAACCATTGGTATGAAATTGCTATAAGTGTGGCTGTAGAATATGATGAGGATTTGGTTTGGCCAATGTCGAATATGAAAACTATAGGTGATTCCATTGGCGAGACGGTTGCATGGCCCAAAATCTTGGTAATTATCTCTTTAAAATCTTCATAAAAATAATCTTCATTATTTTTATTTGCTAAATAACTTTTTTTTTTTTTAAAATACAGGTGGTTGTGGATGGGGAGTGACAAAGAAGTTTCAAATCAATGATCGGCTTTATATTTTGTAGTTAAATTTTAGTTCTCCAGTTATGACTTATTATTCAGGTTAGTATATATTTTTGTTAGAATTCTGGAGAACGCTATGACATTCATGTTCTTATTTTTGGATATTAGGCTCAAATGGGTTGAAATTTGGCTTTTGTCTTTTTAATTTTTGTGACTTGTTGTGAATACACGAATTTTATTGATAACACCTAATGATATTGAAGAAGATTATTTCATTTCTTGTGTTTCAGTTTCGAATTTTTATTGATGGATGTTTGAATGCTTAGTTTCATAGCATTATTATTATTATTAGAAAGTAAGAATCCAATTATAATTTAAAAAGTATCGACGCATATGAAGTGTCACAATATCGACATCTTGTGACGCCTATCATCGCAACAAAAAACATTTGAAATAAATGAGTTCTTGTAAGGTGATGAATTAATGCGTCACAAAATGACTTTTTTGAGATTCGCATGAGCGTCATAATAGTCTGCACTTATTATGATGTTTACAAGCGTCATGTTACTATTGTTGAGACATACATGAGCGTCACAATATCCCGAATTTATTATGAGGCTTATAAGCGTCATAATAGTTATATTTTGAGACGCTATAAAGCATCATATATGTAGTTAGTTGTGGTAGTTGGTGTTTAAAACGAGACGCACAAAAACGTCACAACATCAACATTTTAGTGATGATTTCAAGCATCACAACAAAACCAATTTTGAGACGCCAACAACCGTCACTATATGATATTGCGACGCCAGAATACATGATGCTTTTGTTCAACGTCACAAAATAAAAAGCGTCACAATAAATGCCTTTTGTGACGAGTTTTGGCATCACAAAATGTAGTTTTTTCTAGTAGTGCCATTAACTAAATTGTTTCATATATCCATCATATTATACTTCAATTGGCAATTGAACTTGGCATGGCTAATGACAACAATTACTAAAATCTTCCTATGTGAAAAAGAGATCCAGGAGACAAAAAATATAGAAAACTGGATTTCATGTCCGAATAAAAAAAGGGATAATCAGCTGCATGATTGTCATTTTCAGCACATTCTAACTACACAAAGCAAGTCAAAAATATTATATTCATAAATATAAATATCCATGCGAATTATCATCTTGTTCAAGTCATATATATTTTTCTCTTCCAGATACAAATATATATCCACCGTTGCTACTGATGTACTTATACAACAGGGCAAGTATTATTTCATTAAATTTCAGCATACGTGTACTTACCTTAGTATGATGCAGCTCCAAATATAACCGATAACAAAGTTCAATCCAACATTAAACTTGGAATGTAGCACCCGAAGCGCAAAGATGCCACATCCCCGCACTATAGCTCAATCCAAATATGAGATGGACGACCCATACATGATCTAAACTATAGCGAACGGGAGACCATAAAAATAAAATGACAACTAGCTAGGCGGGACTAACCCCCAAACCACAAAATCAATTTATAATAAATTAAGCGGAAGCACAAGCAATACTAATGAACATACGACATGCACCATAATGTATATAATATTCTTTACATGCGCTTCAATACAATACATCAAATTAGCAATACTAGCCTAAACATTTCATAAATTTCTCGACACATGCTAACAATGAAAATGAACCGTGCAAGAACTGAATGAAAGACTAGACACGACTCTAATCCCGCCTAGCGTACACCTGGAAGAACCTGAAAGGTGGAGGCGTCAGTCTATGAAAGACTGAGTGAGGGGCATAAATAAATATTAGCGCAAATAACATGCAAGTTATATTCTCGGGTAAAGTTTTAGAAAGGAAAATAATATAAGTTCAAGCATAAAATATTCTTCGCCCGAGAATGCGACTATCCAATTCAACAATTCATTTAATCAATTTCATGTAACACGTGGCCCGGCGAGTGAGGGCAAATCTCCAACCTTATACCAATAGTGAACAATACATGTTTGCTTTATTAGTTAATAGGTGATCATGCAATTCAGTTACAGTGCAGTAGTGCAGTCGTGCATTCAATCAATAAATGAAATCAATGCAGTAACCCGAGGACAGCCCGTGGTGCCGGACCCCGTCCCCAGTCTCCTTCTCCCTCCAATGATGGGAAGGTTGCGAGCCTTCACCATCCACGAAATGGTGTACGTCAGGAACATTACTCCCATGCACGGGATTTCTTCCTCCACCAAACCTCCTGGTGGATTCAGAGGTGATCCCACATGATGAGGGAAGTGCAGAGTTACCCGTCAGCCCTATGCTTTCCCGGTTGGCTCATATACTAGCCCTCGGGCCCAAAGTGAACTTGATTACTCGCCAAACATGCTTGATTCATGACAATAACATGGCTTGCTTTCAATAAACTTGGCTTGCTTGAAATCATGAGTAATTTCATGGAAAATTATAGATATAAATACCTTTTGGCCGAAATCTCACGTAAGGGTTGTATAGGTTCTAGGTAACTAGAAATTTAACCTCACCTGACAGGCGATACGACGACTCAAGGGTGCATGAACGTGGTCATTGATCAATAATCTCCGCCCTGGAGAAGAACTGGACAAGAAATGGGACACCGTGCACACGTGAGACAACAACTCAATAATGGTACCAAATATGACGCACTGCGTGATCAAGTAACAAGATGACGTGTATTGATAAATGTAGCATGATATAATCATATTAGTGCATGATATTGATCATATAATAGCACGTTGGGGTCAAATAAATGATTAAAGAAGGATTTGAAAATATGGAATTTATGCAGAAACATTCTGCCTCTCCAGGGGTATGGGAACGGCTGTTCCGGCCTTTAGTTTAAAATGGAAAGGGCCGTTCTCAGCTCCCCGAAGCTCTTCCCCTAAAATGGGAAGGGTCGTTCCCGGCTGTGAGCCAAAGTCGGAACGGTCGTTCCCACTCTCGCCGGCATACACACAATTCAAACATGGGAACGGCCGTTCCCCAAAACAACTGGGAACGGGAAGGGTCGTTCCCGTTACACAGACAGTGCAGAAATAGAGCATGAAACAGGGGATGCTCGAACCATAACCAAAATCATTCAAACTTTATGCTTTCATTCATAATAGGCAAGAATTCTGGGAATTAATATACATATATGCTCAAGATACAATAAAGCTTCATATAAACACTCAAATCATCCATGATCTTCAAGAAACATCACTTCAAGTTCATATATGAATTCATCATATAACTTCATAATTTCCAAGAATTCATGCACCAATTCATGTTGAAAGCTTAGAATCATGCTTCTAACAATTAAAACACAAGTTATTAAATCAAAATCATAACCCTAGCTTCATCTATTAGTAGCAATAAATCATACATATCTCATATTTATACCTTCAATGAAAACAGATGGAAAAAGATGATGGAAATGGATGATTGAGCTTCAAAACATGGAATTTCCTTGGAAAACTTGAATGAAATCAATGAAATCTCTCCTTCCCTTCTTCATGTTTGAACCGAGAGCAACCAGGAGAAAAGTGTTGGATGATTTTGATGAAAATGAAAGAATGGAAGAATGAAGAAGCATATAACGTGATATATCTCCTCAAAATTAGTGAAATGCACAAATTGCAATTAAGTCCCTTAGTTATATAAGTTATACAATCAAGTTTCCTTTCTAAGAAATTTAGTCACTTTGGTCCAAGAAATAAATGTGCAAGTTAGTCTTTGAATTTAAAAGAATAATCATTTAAGGACAATTAAACAATTAAATCACGTTCGACAATTATTTCACATATTTTCACGTAAACATATTGGAATAAAATTTATAAAATTCATCACGAATTATAGGAATTTAATAAACAAAAGAATTAAAATAAATCCTAACTCTCCGAAAATCACATGTTTCGTGCGTACCTGAATAACTGGAAATCGGGGCGTTACAATTCTCTCCCCCTTAAGAGAATCCGTCCTCGGATTCACCCTTCCGTGTTCATCCCACGCGGGTTGGCCATTCCCCGTCAGGGATTAGTCCGAAAGAGGTCTTTAATCAACAACGTTCCTTCCAATATTGTCAAGTCACGACCCTCAAATCCAACCTTCCAAGAGAATAGGTTTAAACAAGTAGCAAGTGATAATAAGATTGCCCCGTCTCTCTTTACAAGCAACGAGAGAACCCCGTCCCTCGAACAACAACATTGAGAGAATCCCCGTCTCCCACGTACATGAAATAAAATTAAGGCAAACAATTAGATAAATATTTCACAATTATCACGTAAAGAGTAGGTAAAAGGTATCAATTATGTCAAGTTGTTGTTCACATAAAACAAGTTAACAATAACCAAGGAATCCGATATGGCAACAATAAAAGAAATGATGTACTTGATATGCATGATTAAGTGTACCGTTCACCGTGGATGGAAGTTCTCATTTTGAGGTAGTTTGGTTGAGCGCTTGATTCTTTATTTAAGATTGCTTCTCACGTTGTACCACCACGGTTCGATATTTCCATTCTTGATAGCCACCTCAGTCCTAGTGCTATTTTCTAACATAATCCGTAAATCATCATTAATCACCACATTTTTATACCCGTTTCAACCTCAGATTTCCGGTTGAACCATTCTTAGGCTGATTCACACATTCACTTTTTGGTTTTGAAGTTGAAAGTAACCTTTGCTTCTTGTTAGGGAGTGGTTGTGTATCCAAGCTTAAAAGACCAGCTTCGTGTCCCAGTCAAACTCTTTATTCGGAAAATAGAAAGAGCAGGTTTTACCATATCATCCCGTGATAGTACTTCAGCAAACACACTCATATAAAACCCAAAGGACGGGTCCTAATGGAATGTCTTCCTTTTGATCCCTGAAATTTGATGATATATCCAACCACTCTGTGAAATATTTCGAAAGAGAGGATCAATCTTCGATCTGTGATTCTCAGGGTTTCAATCTTCTCAGATGTGTTGACATGGAAGAAAGCATCAATTTCACGGTGAGAGGTGATGGAGACAACACGCATGGAAGAGTGGTTCGCACTTACAGGCATCTCTAGGGTATAAGTAACAACTTTGTATGAAAACTCTTGTCGAGGTTGACATGTTAAAAACCTGGGATTGATCCAAATATAAATCAAGTTGAATCATTTTCTATTTACTGAGCCAACTGATAACCCAAGACTACAAGAGGATCATAAAACAGATGAACCCATATTCTGAGAACGGTAATAAAGCAAAGGTACTGTCAATGATGGAACTTTTCTTTGGATAAGAGGGAGAAAAGGTTTAAGTTATTGAAGACTTCTTTCACATGGTTCTGATAGAGGCTCCAACAAGAATTAGTTTTCTGGAAGTTCCAACTCTCCCGGGTGAGGTCTACTTCCGGCTTTGATTTATTTCCAGACCGACTCTCACTACTAGAAAACTGTTAAATAGCAATGGAAATTTAGCAACGAAAATTATTCGTTGCTATTTAGCAATAAAATAGCAACGAACAATAAATTCGTGGCAAAATGATTTAGCAACGGAATTTTTGTTGCTAAATTCGTTGTTATATATGGAAAAAAATAGCAATGGATTTTTTGTTGCTAAAATTAAATAATACAAAAAATAAATAAATTGGTATATATAGCGACGAAAATTCGGTTGCTATTTCAATTAAAATTTATTAAAAATAAATATTTAATAAAAATATTTAGCAACGGATATTTCCGTTGCTATAAATAATTGATTAAAAAAATTGATAAAATATTTATTATTTAGCAACGAAAAATCCGTTGCTATTGAAATAAAAAACTAATAAAAATAAATATTTAATATAAATATTTAGCAAAGGATATCCTGTTGCTATATACAATTGATTAAAAATTTGATAAAATATCTATAATTTAGCAACGAAAAATCCGTTGCTAAAATAGCATCGGATTTTCTATTGCAAATATTTACAAATATTGTATTATTTTTTATTTCAATAGCAACGACTTTTTCGTTGCTATAAGAAATAAAAAAAGTAATAAAAATATAAATAAAAAAAAATATTAGCAACGAAAAATCCGTTTCTATAAACAATTGATTAAAAAATTGATATAATATTTATAATTTTGCAAAGGAAAATCCATTACTATTGAAATAATAAACTAATAAAAAATAATACAATAATAAAAATTATTAGGAACGGAAAATCCGTTTCTATAAACATATGGTTAAAAAAATTAATAAAATATTTATAATTTAGCAACAGATTTTCCGTTGCTATATGGAATAAAAAAGTAATAAAAATAAATAAATAATAAAAAATATTAGCAACGGCAAATCCGTTGCAATAAAGTGTTGATTAAAAAATTGATAAAATATTTATAATTTAGGAAAATCCGTTGCTATAAATAATTAATTAAAAATTAATAAGATACTTATAATTTAGCAACGAAAAATTCGTTGCTATAAATAGTTGATTAAAAATTTAATAGAATATTTATAATTTAAAAACGAAAAATCTGTTGCTACTTAGATTGTAATTTCTTTATTATGACAGAAAAATTTATTAAAATATTTTGTTTATATGGTTTAATATACATATAAATATAATTATTTAAACTTTCATCCTTATTCTTCTTTCACGCTCTCTCACACACACACACACACATCCACATACATATGAATGTTAGATCATTATACTGATAGCCATCATTAACTTATAAGACATGAATATAATGATGATATGTTTGGAGGTTATGTAGAATTAATATTTGTATAACATAACCTTTCATATATAAAAGCCTTTAATATTTTTATTTGATAGAAAATTTGTGTTATTTATATATTATAAGGTATAATATACTTATAAATCATTAAAAGATGTGCATCATAATTAAAACACAAAAGTGTATAAAAGCTAACAATGCTTAATATAATATCTCTATATATATGATTATATTTAATACAAATAATCATATATTTAACTGATATTTAGATATAGTTCCACAATTACATGATAACTAACGGTTGCATAACATAATAGTTCCGTAAAATTCATAAATACTGCTCGAAATTCAAATGTAAATACTTCATATTAAGAGAAAAAATTTTCATTTAACATCTAACAGTTGCATAACATAATAATTCCTTAATATTTAGATATTGCTCTACAAATTTAAATATAAATACTTTATATTAAAAGAAAAGTTCTTTATTTAACATCTAACGGTTGCATAACAAAATAATTCCTCAATATTTAGATATAATTCTACAAATTCAAATATAAATGTTTCATATCAAGAAAATAATTCTTCATTAAGTTACATAACTACGATTGCTAAATAATACAATAGTTCCTCAAGGCAGATATTGCTCTACAAATGTAAAGTGAATACTTCATATTAACATAAAAGTTTTTTATTCAATAACCAATTAAATCTAATTATTTAGTTATGTAAACTTTCATCTTTTTTTTTTTTATACGTCATAAAAACTTATAGTTAAGTTGATATACATTAGATTTTTATGTCATAGCTAAAACTTGGAATATGTAGTTAACTAATAAGTAGTTAAATTTTTAATGGAATATGTATTAATACAAATATAATTATATATTTAAAAATATTTTCATTTAAACTATAATAATAAGTATTTAATTATTTAAATTAGTGTATGAATATTTGATTGTTGTTAAATATAATAAAAGATATATTATTATTAATAATGTAGTTAGCCAAGTTGGCTTTGGGTTCAACATTCTTCATGGGAGACTTGGGTTCGATTCCTCCTCAGCACAATTATGTGAAATGAATATTGGGTGGTCCGTGGCTCGCGAGGGTGTGGGTGTGGCTCGCCCGGGGGTTGGTCGGGTGGTTCGAGGCTCGCCTAGGGGTAGGGTGGTGTCATTTTTTATTTTTTTTTAAATTTAATTATTTTTGTCATTTTTTGCAACGGATTTGTTGTTGCAAAATCCATCGCAAAAATATAAAAATAAATAAATTAATTATCATTATTTTGCAATGAAAAATTCGTTTCTGAAGTCGTTGCTAAAAATTTGTTGCTAAATCCGTTGCTAAAGTCTGTTGGTAATAATCCGTTACTAAATCTGTTGCTGGACATCCGTTACTAAATCCGTTGCTAATAATTCGTTGCTATAGATTAGCCACGAGGGTTATAGCAACGAAAAATTTTCGTTGCTAAATTCGTTGCTATGCCCAATCCGTTGCTAATTTGGCCAAAATCCATTGTTAATTCCGTTGCTATAGAGAGTTTTTCTAGTAGTGTCTCCCCCTTAAGAAAATAGAAATTTTCTAATTCCTTGAACTGGTTTACCACTTCTCAATTCCTCTAACTCACTTCTCTCGAAATCTACATTTTTAGTTAAGCCACATACTTAATGACCCTTGTTCCACGTGAATAACCCCAATAATACCCAAACACAAATTTCTCCCAATCTCTTGATTCAATATAACCTTAGTTGAGACGGTAGTTGAAGTAAGTTGGAGAGAGAGCCTGTTATAATAAACACTAAATAATGCATGCCGGTTAAAATGTCAATGCACATATTACACTTACAAGTAAATTTAAAATGCAACAAGTTGGAACAATTATATTAATTTAAAGATATGCATATAAGTAAAGAAATTTAAATAATTTGAATAATTTGAACACGTACTTAATACATCAGGTAGGTAATCTTGAATAACACTTATGGTAACATGTACAAATGAGAGACAATTAATTAATATATAATGCACGTGCCTATGAATGCATTGAACCTGTCACCGTAGAAATGCCAAGCTTTAATCCGGTATCCATTCCTTGTTGGTCGAATTACAAGCATGCCTTGAGCCGTTGATCATTCTCTAGTTTTCCCACGGTCTCTTAAATCTTCAAGATTTTCCGGCTTCAACTCGGACATTTCCTTAACTTGATTTGAAAGTTTCTTGAACCCGACACTTTCCCGATTATCAATACTTGAATGGTTCCCGAACCTTCACCATAATTAATTCCTTGATTAAAACCTTCCTTGTAGTCCCTTGTGTAACTTGATGGTCCGAGATTATAATTCTTGAAGTCGATTGCTTCCACACTCATGCCGTTGATATCTCGATATTTCTCAAATAATTAATCTCTAATGGTGGTCCCGGTATTCACCCTCGTTATCACTTTGCCTTTCTTTATTGTTTCCATTTGTTGCGCTATATCTTCCAATCCAACCACACCGTAGTTGGTAATCCTTAAATGTAAAATTTCCTTCCCACTGTCCTTTGCTTCTTTCTTGAATTGAATAACCTTGGTGACTTATCAACCCCGAGCTACTCCATCATAAATTCCTCGAGAATCACCCCTTCCTTATTGCTAGAAACCTCGGGTTTAAACTTCTTCGAAAAATTTTTTTTTTTTTCAACCTCTCTAATCTTGTAAGTGACTTCCACACTTGATTCTTCTTTTCTGGATCTCATCACTTGAAATTTTAACCCGATGGGAAAAGATAATGGCTATCGAATCCTTGTATGAATTTTCAGTACACTTCCTTACACTTCCCAAGTTAGAGGAGATAACTTGTAAAGATCGGTCGTGGCTTGATATCATCCTCATAGCCTGTAACTCACAACTTCCTTTGAAGATAAATGCATGTGGGTAAGGCATGCTCATGTCACACAATTGTCATCAAAACAGGAATTTGATACGAATGATAACAATTAGTTCAGCTAAATTACAAAATAGACACGTTGAGCATATAAATTTTCAATAATTCAAGATCAATTAATCAACAATTAGTAGCATAAATCAATGCGATACACAAGTTCTCAAGTAATTCCAATAATTCAAAGGATTCAAGTAGATCAAGGAATTCAAATAAAATGCAAGACTCTCAAATTAACAATCAATTCCTATGTCGTACGACCAAGACTTGACACGACACGACACGACACTAGAACCTCGGTTAAACCGGGCTCTGATACCACCTAAGATGTAGCACCCGAAGCGCAAAGATACCACATCCCCGCACTATAGCTCAGTCCACATTTGAGATGGACGACCCATACATGAACTAAACTATAGCGAACGAGAGACCATAAGAATGAAATGACAACTAGCTAGATGGGACTAACCCCCAAACCACATAATCAATTTATAATAAATTAAGCGAAAGCACGTAACGCCCCGTTTTCTTGTCAAGTCAGGTATGACGTCACGAGTGGGTTTAGATCGAGTGTTATGTGATTTTAATTATATTTTATTTGCTAAGTGACTTTTTACCTTAATAATTTTGTGAACTAATTGCTATTATGTGACTTTTATGTGATTTTTATGCTAACTGAACTTTTTATATATTTTATTTTCATGAATTAATTGCTATTGCGTGATCTATATGATTTATGTGATCTTCGACTCTGCTATTTAAATTTATTTACTACTTGTATACTTGCGAATTAATGTTTTATTTCAATTATGTGCGTATCTGAACTTCTATGAAATCCTTGGAGTCAATCGATTTTACTTTGGACCCCAAATAGCCCCCTAACAAACTTTCGGGTCTTAATTGAATCACTTAATTCTCAAGGGACCAAAGTGCAATTTTCCCTCTTTTTCTCCCTTCATTACACGATATATCCCTCCCCTTGTTTCATTCTTCTTCTTCTTTCATTTCTCTTCCAAGGACTCCCCAAACCCTTCATTTTTTCTCTTCCAAAATCGAGCCAAGCAAAAGATAAGGAAACAAGGAGATTCCACCAAGTTTTAAGACAAGAATCAAGCCCCACCTACACCAACATCTTCATTTCTTACATCTTCTCCTCCTTTCCCCAAGGTATGAAATGAATAGTATGATTTTGTGAAAATTGATCCCATGCCTTCAATCTTGAATTATTTGATCTTAGTTTGATATATGTTGTTCCTTGGAGCTAATATGATGTCTATTTTCTAGATTTTGGGTTTTGGTTAAAGTATGAGTGCATCACCATGAATGAAGCTTGATATATGTGTTAATGGTAACTTGTGATATGCTTGATTTCATGCCTTAAGTTTGAGATATGTGATAGAATATGTGTATATGAACTTATGCCTTGAATTTGGAGTGTTTTAATTGAGGTTTGCTTGTGTTTTGATTATTTTTTCTTCCTCTCATATGTTGCCCTGCTGCTGCTACATTTTTTAGCCCCTGTTTTGAATCCACGAGAGTGGATTTTTCCCTTTGGAAAAATCCATGGGGGTAGATTCTGTCCAGCCGGTTCTCTTTACTCCGGTTTTGTTTTTACTTGTTTCTCTTCGCTTGTTTGATCTTCTCCCACCTCTTTTGTGATTCCCATGCTTTACTAACTTGTTAATATATGTGTTATGACCATTATATGAATTTTATGGATTGATTCGATATAATTTTGTTGAGCTACCAACATGTATGGCTTAAGTACTATCACATGACGTATTATACGCTTACCTTGTATTCATTTGGTGCTCCAAGTGGTTTCTCTTGCCTTTAAGTTACTTTATGATATGAATTAATGAATATATGATGTGTAAACGTGACATATATGCATAAACGTTTAAGTACTTCAATGTGAATCTTCTTGTACCTAATGCCTTCCTTATATGCTAATTGGATTCCTTGCACATCTAAATGATTGATATGCATTGTAGATATGTATTATAAAGTATTATGAATTGAATATTGATTAAACTAATGGTATGAATTGAACGAATGATAATGGATAAACACGATTTACTCGTGTAATGAATGAAAGGTTTGTTTATGTGACTAAGTGGCATTATTTGTGACATGAACATCTTATTAGCATATTGTTATAGCTCATACATGTCTTATCATGTTAATGCATTGCTGTGCATCATATATGGTTCATTTAGAGTCTTGAGTCTCACGAGTACACTAAATTGTCCTTTGTACAGTTTTCTCCAGGGCGGAGACCTGCCGGGTTCATAGGACACTTTCAAGTTCTCTTGTTTTCTTCTTGGTGTTGGTCGGTAAGGTGTAAAGGTGGGTTTCTCTTCTATTAGTTAAACAACCCGATATATTCCCAATGTGTAACGTTTTAAGCCAAACTATATATATATATATCGAGTCTTTTAAAGAGTCAACGATTTTAACGTTAAGCCCTTTTCTTTATTGAACACCTTACCTAATGTTTTGGCGAGTATTGATTGATGACACGTATTGGGGCCCGGGGCTCGGTACATATGGCTATTTGGGGAGGCAAGGACCGACGGTGATCCTATGTTCTAGTCCCAACCAAATCACAGAGTCAGGAACTCGCTAGGAGATTAGCAAGGAAAGGAATTTGAACGCCTTTGGGGAACTCATGAAACCCCTTTGGTCAATGAATGAGGTGGCAGGGTCTTGCTAACCCGTCCACTGCCCGGAGAAAAAAGGTGTAAGTGTATTGAATGATCGCATGAATGATTGAATGAATGAACGATTGAATGAAAGAATGATTGTAACTGAATGAACGATTGTGTGATCACTAATGAATGAATAAATGCACACACGAGGTGGAGGTTGGAGAATCCGCCCTCTCGCCGGGCTCACGTATTGACCGCATGATTGTAATGAATAATGAGACTGATTGTTGTAATCCCGAGCATTGTTTTCCTTTGTTTTTACCCACTTGGGAAATATCTCAAAAACCTCGCACGGGATTATAGCTTGCATGTGTGTGTGCTTAAATTCTGCGATATTAGTTATGATATGCCCTGTTTTATACCCACCAGTCTCCTATAGACTGAACCCGGCTTTGTTTTCAATTCTTTTGCAGGTTCTGGAGCGCTAGGCGGGATTTTGGGTCTGTCAAGTCCTGTGGTTAAGTCCGAGTCACACTTCACGCATATTGAAAATTATTAAGTTATGCATTGATTGTATGGAATATATGATAGTATTTTATAATATTCGGGACAGGTTTCTAGGGACAGTTTGAACCCGTTCATTATGATTTATGATTTATGATTTATGTTTGAATTTTCGGGACTAGGTATTTATGTTAGTTGAACCCATCACTTGTTGTTTTATTGTGATTGATCTTATGATTTGCTTCCGCTCGTGAATTGAAATTTTTGGTTAATTGCCTTTAGGTTTCGAGGTTTAGCTCCCGCCTAGGCTAGCGAGTGAGTGGTCCCCGTTCGCCGTGACTTGGCACGCGTATGGATTTCCCATTTCATATGCGGGTCGGGTCTCGGTGCGGGGGATGTGGAGCCTTCCGTTTGGGGCGCTACAAAGCACAAGCAATACTAATGAACATACGACATGCACCATAATGTATACAATATTCTTTACATGCGCTTCAATACAATACATCAAACTAGCAATACTAGCCTAAACATTTCATAAATTTCTTGACACGTGCTAACAATGAAAATGAACCGTGCAAGACCTGAATAAAAGACTGGACACGACACTAATCCCGCCTAGCGTGCACCTGCAAGAACCTGAAAGGTGGAGGCGTCAGTCTATGAAAGACTGAGTGAGTGGCATAAATAAATATTAGCGCAAATAACACGCAAGTTATATTCTTGGGTAAAGTTTTAGAAAGGAAAATAATATAAGTTCAAGAATAAAATATTCTTTGCCCGAGAATATGACTATCCAATTTAACAATTCATTTAATCAATTTCATGTAATACATGGCCCGACGAGTGAGGGCAAATCTCCAACCTTACACTAATAGTGAACAATACATGCTTGCTTTATTAGTTAATAGGTGATCATGCAATTCAGTTACAGTGCAGTAGTGCAGTCGTGTATTCAACCAATAAATGAAATCAATGCAGTAACCCCGAGGATAGCCCGTGGTGCCGAACCCATCCCTAGTCTCCTTCTCCCTCTAATGATGGGAAGGTTGCGAGCCTTCACCATCCACGACATGGTGTACGTCAGGAACATGACTCCCACACACAGGATTTCTTCCTCCACCAAACCTCCTGGTGGATTCAGATGTGATCCCACATGCTGAGGGAAGTGCAGAGTTACCCGTCAGCCCTATGCTTTCCCGGTTGGCTCATACACTAGCCCTCGTCCCCAAAGTGAACATGATTACTCGCCAAACATGCTTGATTCATGACAATAACATGGCTTGCTTTCAATAAACTTGGCTTGCTTGAAATCATGAGTAATTTCATGGAAAATTATAGATATAAATACCTTTTGGCCGAAATCTCACGTAAGGGTTGTATAGGTTCTAGGTGACTAGAAATTTAACCTCACCTGATAGGCGACACGACGACTCAAGGGTGTATGAACGTGCTCATTGATCAATAGTCTCCGCCCTGGAGAAGAACTGGACAAGAAACGGGACATTGTGCACATGTGAGACAACAACTCAATAATAGTACAAAATATGACGCACGGCATGATCAAGTAACAAGATGACGTGCATTGATAAATGTAGCATGATATAATCATATTAGTGCATGATATTGATCATATAATAGCATGTTGGGGTCAAATAAATGATTAAAGAAGGATTTGAAAATATGGAATTTATGCAGAAACATTCTGCCTCTCCAGGGGTATGGGAATAGCCGTTCCGGCCTTTAGTTTAAAATGGGAAGGGCCGTTCCTAGCTCCCCGAAGCTCTTTCCCGAAAATGGGAAGGGTCATTCCCGACTGTGAGCCAAAGTGGGAACGGTGGTTCCCGCTCTCGCCGGCATACACACAATTCAAACATGGGAATGGCCGTTCCCCAAAACAACTGGGAACGGGAAGGGCCGTTCCTGTTACACAGACAGTGCAGAAACAGAGCATGAAACAGGGGATGCTCGAACCATAACCAAAATCATGCAAACTTCATGCTTTCATTCATAATAGGCAAGAATTCTAGGAATTAATATACATATATGCTCAAGATACAATAAAACTTCATATAAACACTCAAATCATCCATGATCTTCAAGAATCATCACTCCAAGTTCATATATGAATTCATCATATAACTTCATAATTTCCAAGAATTCATGCACCAATTCATGTTGAAAGCTTAGAATCATGCTTCTAACAATTAAAACACAAGTTATTAAATCAAAATCATAACCCTAGCTTCATCTATTAGTAGCAATAAATCATACATATCTCATATTTATACCTTCAATGAAAACAGATGGAAAAAGATGATGGAAATGGATGATTGAGCTTCAAAACATGGAATTTCCTTGGAAAACTTGAATGGAATCAATGAAATCTCTCCTTCCCTTCTTCATGTTTGAACCGAGAGCAACCAGGAGAAAAGTGTTGGATGATTTTGATGAAAATGAAAGAATGGAAGAATGAAGAAGCATATAACGTGATATATCTCCTCAAAATTAGTGAAATGCACAAATTGCAATTAAGTCCCTTAGTTATATAAGTTATACAATCAAGTTTCCTTTCTAAGAAATTTAGTCACTTTGGTCCAAGAAATAAATGTGCAAGTTAGTCCTTGAATTTAAAAGAATAATCATTTAAGGACAATTAAACAATTAAATCACGTTCGACATTTATTTCACATATTTTCACGTAAACATATTGGAATAAAATTTATAAAATTCATCACGAATTATAGGAATTTAATAAACAAAAGAATTAAAATAAATCCTAACTCTCCGAAAATCACACGTGTCGTGCCTACCTGAATAACTGGAAATCGGGGCGTTACATGGAAGTTGCATCCTGCAAAACAGTAGAAGAAGAAAAAGGACTACTTTTAGTCACCTTGTATTCACACAAACACATTTATGCAGAAACTCTATACATGCACACATTGTAGAAACTTAGACATAACTTATTGCTCGGAATGTATTTTAACGAGCCGTAAAATTCCTAGTAAAGTAGACAACCTTATATTTCAAACGGAATTGGCCTCAATTCCTAGAGATTTCTGCACGAATACAGATTTTAGAGTAAAGTCGGGACAATACAGCAACTCCGCTGTAGCGATACCTTTCAAAGACAAGTTTGTTTACCACATCAAACGAATTTGGAAAATTATGAAATTTTATAGGTATACTCCCAACACATATATGTACTTTTCGGTTAAACAGTTTTGTAAAATTTAAAGGTTTACCCCATCTGCTCAGTCCGTAAATTCAGATCAGAAAACAGGGTAAAACCGAGGATAGCAGTGTCGTTCGGAATTTTTTTCGAGTATCAAACGGACTCGAATGAACACGAAATTTAACATAGATAAACCTTAGTATGATGGGTATATGCCACTAAAACAGTTTCAAGAAAAGAGTTTGTATAAGTTTGAAATTTACAATTGAAGTCACTACATACAAGGTGTCAAAATTTAAAATACATTTCAGTTTATATGGTTATCCGAAATTCTGTTCTTCCATGTTTGACAAACCTTGATCCATCCAAGAATCTAGCTAGCACATGTAAAGCAATTTAGAAAAATATGGTTCTTGTAAACAGCCTAATAGTTTAACAAATAAACAGATAAAGTCCTCAAGCTACAGAATTGACTCTAGCAGTGCATGATGGTATAAATGATGCTTATGTGCAATCAGCACATACACTACAGTCAATACAAAAAACACATAAAATTGATTCAGTACATAATCAGTAGTCCAGTACAATCAGAGTATAAATAATTGGTACATTATCTGGGAAAAAAAAAAAAAAAGATACAAACAGTTCAATTAGTAATATCAGTGCATATCAATACAAATATGTTAGTTCAAGTAGAAAAAATGGCAATGAGATCATACAAAAGATACAATCAGAACACTTCTTGCGACATAATCAAAACAATAGGTATAGCCATATAACTCCCCACGTCTTCGTACGTACAGGTATGATGTTACAGGGTTCGATACTTGCTCTTTTAATTATTTAAGTATGCCTTTATATGTTAATTTTAATTTTTATATACCTAATTGAATTTATATGAAACTAGTTATTAAGTTATGAGTATGAAACTTGAACCTACGCCAATTTCGGATCGCTTTGAACCACGATTTGAGTCATATACCATTGGAAAGCCCTATTTGTCTAGTTTCATACCCCACAAAAAAAAAACTCAATTCTTACTTCTCAAACTCAAGATATTCCCAGTTTTCCATAGCTTGTACGTTTCGAGAATTTCCTGCTCTTGGTCCCTTTTCGATCGGAGCCACTCCTTGTGATTTTCTTCCATTTTTTGTATACTTTTCCAACTTATAACTTGTTATAACTTGTATATATGTGTGTAATTGACCTGATATGCCTTATGTTTTGCTTTTATGATGTGATTTTTCACGCTTGTATGCGAAAATGAACTTGAATGCTCAATGTGTTATCTCTTGTTGATTCTCTTGCAACCCTTACATTCTTTATGCATTTAATGGATTCTTTTTACCTCTAATTGACCCATATGCATCGTTAACATGTATTATAACATGATATGAATTGAATATCGAATGAACGATTGATACTGAATGAAAGAATGGTACTTAACGGACACGATTTATTCGTGTAGTGAATGAATGGCTTGATTACATGTCTAAGTGGAATTAATTATGCACACGAACATCTTCATAGCACATTGTTATTGCTCATGCATGTCTTATCATGTTATTGCATTGTCGTGCATCATATATGGTTCATTTGGAGTCTTGAGTCTCACGAATGCACCGTATTGTCTTTTTGTACAGTTTTCTCCAGGGCGGAGACGTGTCGGGTTCATAGGCTATCTTCAAGTCTTCTTTTCTTCTTGGTTTTGTTCGGTAAGGTGTAGTCAGGTGGGTTTCTCTTCTATTAGTTATAAATTGACTTGATATATCCAACGTGAAATTTTTAAGACAAAGTATGTATATATATATATATATATCGAGTCTTTTCAAAGAGTCAATGATTTCACGTTAAAACCCTCTTTACTTCTAATGAATCCTTACCTAATATTTTGGCTAGATCAGTGATCACAATGAATGGGGGCCCTTGGACTATGTGTACGTGGCTATCCGGGAAAGCATGGGCTGACGGTGATCCCCGTGCGCTAGTCCCAACACAATGACAGCCATACCAGCCCTCGCTAGGAGATTAGTAAGGAATGGGAACCGGGCTTCTAGGGCTTTATGGACCCCTCTAGCCATAATGATTAGGTGGACGCATCCCATGGGATGGTACACATCAGCGGGAACAAAACCTAGCCAGTGCTCCGCTGCGCAGGATAATATCGTTGTGAGGGAGGGTACACCTCAACCCAAGGACGTGTTCCCTAACCGGAGGAAAAAGGAGTGAATGATTATGAATGATAATGAATGAATGAATGAATATTGTGTGATCACTAATGAATGAATGAATGGATAATGCACACACGAGGAGAATGTTGGAGAATTCGCCCTCACACCGGGCCCACGTAATGACCTAATGAATGAATGAAATTGATTGTTGTAATCCCGAGCGTTGTTTTCTTTCTTTTCACCCACTTGGGAAATGTTTTAAAACCTCGCTCGAGATTATAACTTGCATGTGTGGGTGTTTAATTTGTGTATTATTATTGTACTTATTATTATTGTACTAAACCCTTGTTTTATACCCACTAGTCTCTTAAAGACTGAACCCGACTTTATTTTCAGTTTCTCTTGTATGTTTTGGAGTGCTAGGCGGGATTTTGGGTCCGTAGAGTCTTGGGGAGTCATGTATAGCTTTCTTTTATGTTACACTCATACCACTTGCATTGTTATTTATGATGATGAACGCCTGCGAGCGCTTTAATGTTTAAATTTTGGAGCCTGTGAGGTCTCTATTATGTTATTGATATGTTAATGCTTTTGCTCACGATTCTTTGGCCTGCACTTGTTTCCTTTAATGCTTATTTGGTTTAGAAAGTTTAGCTCCCGCCTAGCATAGTGAGTGAGTTGTGTCCCCATTCGCTCTGATTCAGTACGTGTATGGATTACTCATTTCATATGGGGGTCGGGTCTTAATGCGGGGGGATGTGGCGTCACGCACTTGGGCGCTACATCCTTAAGTGGCATCAGAGCTCCAGGTTGTAAAAACTGAGTTCTCATATCGTGATTGAGTCAGTTTAGGTCATACGGCATAGGAACAACTTATCAACGTGTGCATTGCATTGATTTTCATCGTTAAATGTCATGAATTGCTGAAAATTACTTGCTATATTTGATTTTCTTTTAATTTCGTTACTTTATATGTTGCATTTTGCATTTAATATGCGTTGGTTGATTTAAATAGGTGCCATAAGCATATACTAACCCACATGTATCTATACTTGAGTTGATTTTTGAATGTAAATTGTTATCACGCTATCAAGGCTATGATCAACCTCAATCACGAGTTTCTTCTATCAAACCAATGATGGGATTATGGAGGCATCGGGATTCGAAAGTTGGGTGTTGAATCTTCACGGCATACAAAATGGAACTACACCTCGCTCCTCAACATTGTGATAGAGGGCTCAGACCATGGAGAAATATCAATTTCATCTTCTCTACAAATCTTGAAGATCATCAATATAGGTGCGTCGTGGGGACCCCAAACCACCAACTTGAAAGATATGTGAGGCAACGGGATAGGCGTGGAACGATGAATAGATGCAAAGCAAAGATGGTAAGGAGCATTGAAAAATTCAAATTGTATCATCTTCTCGGGACTTCGGGATATGTAGTGAGATAAGGAAACAAACAAGGATTTGGAAGCAAATGAGGATTGGAAAGCATCACTAATGATCAAATCATGCCCAACATTAAAACTTGGGCTTACAACATCAAGATCCGAGCCCAGGATGACGTGCTAAAACCATTATTGCGGCGACAGGTTCATTGCATTCATGGCACGCGCATCATACCTTGCATTGATATATTTTGATTTTATTTTATGTACTTTAATATTGTGATTGTTATTCGTGCTGCCTGTTTTAATGCGGATATGTGTCTCATAACATTGGAATTTTAACCGCCATGCATTATTTTAGTGTTTACCTGTTAGGATGTTTCTTATAATTCAACCACTGCTTCAATCAAAGTTTTTCTAAATCAAGTTGAAGAAGAGTGTTTTGGGTAATACGATTCAGTTAGAGACAGAGATAAGAATGGAAAATCAAAAATTAAGAGTTGGAGTTGACTTCGGGTTTTCCGAATCGAACAAGAAAAGAGATTGGGATTCTGGACTTCAAGAGAATGAGAAGAGAATTTGGAAGGCAAAGGATTCGGGATGTTATTCCAATTAATCACTTTAAAGTGAATGTGAGTAATACACCGAACACCATCCCTAACAAGGATTGCTCATTTCGAGTAGATCAAGAATTCCGATTATGAGATGATGGATAGAGTTCGACTTGAAAAGGTGGAAACTTCTAAGGGGCATAACCAAGAGACAAACTTGAAATGTAAGGTTGTGCTTGAAGAAGTGTTTTAGTAGGAACAACGAAAATGTAAACCATGGAAGATATGAAAGTCCTAATGATAGTGATAGGAAACGAATAAGATGGCCTTAGCAGTTAAACCATTAAGGTGATAGTTAAGCTACTAAATTTGGGGTTGAAGATTGCTACGTGGTATTGAAGAAATTGGTTCTTTGGGCATTCATACGTATAGAATTCAGATACCGAAGATAATGGTATTATCAGGGAACTTCTGATGGATTTCTAAATTAACTTCAAAAAAGAAGCTTGATCAAGTTATCGTGTTTAAAGATGATGTTAACGAATTTCAGTTAACCAAGTCTTCAACAAAGAACTAAACTAGGTTATTTAAGAGAAATTGTGCACTCACTGTCCTATGGATACTAAAGTGGAGACACCGCTCGATTTGTTGTTACTTCTATTTGCTATGCTTCCTTAGAAACTACATAGTTGGAGACAGTGTATGAAGATGGACTAGAGATTGCAAGTTGGGTCATCATCGGATTTTCTCAACTACCGAGAAAAGACAAGTTATGTTTTCCATAAAATTTTTGAGATATCATTGACCGCTCGTAGTGCTGAGTATGGGGTAGATTATGGTATGGTCGAGGATAGTAAATTCGATCTTGATACAAGGATGAACGTCTGGTAGATATGTGGGATAAGTCAGAGATCGTTTAAGTAAAGAGTTGGACACGCCGAGAGCGAAGAAGTCAATGACCATCACCTCCGAGAGGTCTATTTGAAGTTTAAGGACGTCACCAAATCGAGGAAGACAATTAGGGAGTAAGAATCAGAACAAAATCAAGAATAGAATCGATTGAGGGTCTAATTTCTTCTCAACCGGATATACGCTAAGAGTCATTAAGGACAAGTCAGGAATCGAGCCAATTTTTGGATCAGAACATACAATTGGGCCATGAAATTCTCAACTTCAAATTCCTTACCACGGTGAACGGTACATCAAACATTCAAGGCATATGCATACATGCAATTTTAATTCAAATAATTTTTGATGTTATGTGCCTTGATCACTAACTGTATTAATTGTTTTTGTATGGTTGATAATTAATGTGACTGATATTTATTACCTGCTCCTTGTGTGACTGTGGTGTTTGATGTTTTGCTACTTCTGTTTGTGTTGTTTTGTAGTGTGTCTGTGTTTTGTGTTTTGGTGCTCGGGAGTATTGGAGGCTCTCTTACTTTGTTGTTCAGGAGATGGGATTCTCTTGTTGTTTGTGACAGACGGGATTCTCTTCTTGTTGTTCGAGAGACGGGGTTCTCTCCTTGTTTTTTGTAAGAGACGGGGTTCTCTCCTGGTTGCACGAGAGACGGGGTTCTTTCGTCGTTGCTTGCTACCAGCTTAGCTTGCCTCTGGTGGTAGCTTAGAATCTAGGGTGCTTAGGTTTCTCGGTGAGATAAGGGTCGTGATAACACCGTGCTTCACGGAACGCCTTTGGAGATTCTTGAGGCCGCTAAAGGAAGGTTCGAGTGCTTCAACATCGAATCGTGACCGTGGTGTATGAAAATCCCCTTATTGCTTGAAGACCTAGCCCGAACTGATTCCTGTCGGGGAGTTGCTAACCCCGCGTGGGATGAACAAGGGAAAGTTTTGCTTAGAGTCCAGTACTCGAGGCAGTGGACCTGAGGATAAGTCCATTTTAGGGGGGAGAGGTTGTAACACCCTGCGTCTTCGTATGTACAGGTATAACGTCACAGGGTTCAATACTTACACTTTTAATTATTTAAGTATGCATTTATATGTTAATTTTAATGTTTATATGCTAATTGAATTTATATGAAATTAGTTATTGAGTTATGAGTATGAAACTTGAACGTTTATACTTATATGACATCGAACTTGACTCGTGTGCATCCAAATTCAATTCTGATTTTTGTGATAATTTGATATCTATGATGCACGGACACTTTTAAAAATATCATTTTGCCGTGTCGTGTCATGCCGTGTCGTGTCGGACACTCGTGTCGGACACCGTGTCCGACACTCTTTACGTGGGAAATTCAAGAAAAAATCCGTGTCGCCGTATCCGTGTCGTGTCGTGTCCGTGTCGCCGTGTCCGTGTCCGTGCATCATAGTTTGATATGCATGAGATATATGTGTTATGAACATGTTGATGTTCTCGTTACATGTTTTAGAACTTGTTTGGTTTCGATTTTGGTTTGTTTTTGTGAAACATGACTTAAAGGGGCTAAAGAGCATTTAGCGCACCTTGGGTTCCGGGCGGCATAACTTGAGCTCGGGAATTTGGATTTGAATTCTGTCACCACCATTGGACTCGTTTCGATGATTCGGAGCCAGTGGAACTAGCCTCATAAATTTTTAAGCCCATTTGAACCTCCAAAATTTTCCCGAACCGAACAGCTTGCATCGGGGTGACCTATCCTACCCGTTTTGGTCATATCCGACCCGTTTTATCTCCAAAAGACCCATGAATTGAACCCATTTTCTCCTAACTTGACCCTATATCTGATTTTTATGCCCATTTTTTAACCACACACAAGAAATAAGGAAAAAGATCAGCTCCAAGGCAAGAACAACAAATAAATCCCGTCACTATTCACACCAGGGGATTTTGAGCTCATATCTTTTCCATCTTTCATCCAATTCGAAAGGTAAGAACATATTCTTGTTCTCTATCTCCTTGTCTAACAACTAACTTGTAGATTTTCATTGAGTTTTGAGTGGTTATAAGCATGAACACGAATAGTGAGGGTTTAGATGAAAATTTGTAATAACTTGTTCCTCTTTGCTTCATTTCTTGATATAAAGCATGTTTTGTGATATTCTCAGCTTCCTTCATTCATCCTTGGTCATGTATTTTGTGGGGAGTATGTATATGAAGTTATGCCATGAATGTACATTGAGCTTTTTGACAAGCAAACTTGAATTTGATGATGATTTGTGTTTTCTTGATGTGTTGGATGATCTCATTAAGTTGTGTGCTCGATTTTAGCTTCATTTTCATGTGGTTTATGGTTCCTTAGCCCCTCCCCTCGTTGCCCATGTTCTGGTGTCTGTTTGGATGTGTTTATCGTGTGTTTTCCAGGTGGAATCACGAAGAAGACGAAGTCTGGGCCCGTTAATGCCCGTTAGTGTACTTATGCACAAAATGGATGTAACGCCCCGTGTTTTCGTCGTACAGGTACGCGCGCCACACGTGTGAATTTTGAGAGTTAGAATTTCTTTACTTGTTTATTTGAATAATATGTTTAGGTGAATTATGTGAATACTTGCCTAATTACTTATATGATCATTTTAAATGCAATTCCATTTCTCAACATATGCATAATTTATACATTTCATTCCGTAACATATCTTCATATATATACTTACATAAACTTAAACTAATTTCATAAGAATAATATTTCCATTTCTTTATGCATTTATTCATGAAACATGCATTATATATATGTATACATAATCTTCCAACACTAATACACTCATACATGCATTATATATATGTATATATAATGGAGCACTAAGAAATTATATACATATAATATACATAATATCTTACTTTATACATATATGTTATATATCTATACCTATATTACATACATTTGATATATGTGATATAATATTATATACATTATATCACATATATCATATATACACATTACACAAGAACACACACACTAAATCTCTACAACACACACAAACCCTTAGTTTCCCTTTTCTTCACACAACCACATCTTTGATCAAGCAAGAAGGAGAACTAGGAATCAAGGCATCATCATCATCATCATCATCATCATCATCATCTTCATCATCTCATCATCATTCCATCTCTTCCTTCTTCATTTCACTCAAGGTATATATATATGAATGTTGTATGTGAGTGAATGTTATGAATATGTTAGAGATTTTAATTCTAAGCTTGATAACTCGAATTCTTGGGTGTATATGTATGAACACATGTGGATCTATGCTTGAGTCTTGATTTATTGATGCAAGAATGTGTGTATATATATATATATGTGTTTTGTGGTGGGTTTATGTGACTTGATGGATTAATTCATGAATTGGTGAGTAAGATGTGTATATATAGGTTATATTTGGTTGTTTTGTGTGATTTGTGGTGTTGCCGGATCATACGGGAGCCCGAGCCGAGCCCCCCTACGTTCTTCCTTCAATTTTTGAACCTTCACGCCCGGTACAGGGTCGCGGCCGCGCCCGTTTTTACCCTTAAAAGTGTCACGACCGCGACCATCCATTTCTGGAGCTTCTGTCTTGCCTTCCCGGCCGTGACTGTTTTTAGTGCAACTTTGTCACGGCTGTGCCCCACTCAAACGGACTCCGATTGACCTGATTTTTGAACCCATGAAAACCTCATGAAGTCTATAACATTATCCAATTGGAATCACCTCAATATCATTTGTCATTTGTGATTTATTATGAATTATTTTTGGTGTCGCCACTTTCCCGAAAATCTGCATTTATCCAACTTCGGGCCTACGCCATTTTCACCTCGCTTTGAATCAAAAAAAGAGCCATATATCATTTTAAAGTTCTGTGTGTATAGTTTCATATCCAATAAACAAAACCCAATTTCAACTTCTAGAACTTAAGATATTCTTGTTTTACCACATCTTGCGCATTTCCGAAAATTGTCCATTTTTGCCAAACTTCACCAAAACCCCTCATATTGCAATCCTTTCACTTCCTTGGCTCCCGTAGGTGACTTATATGAAGTATATGATTGATTAATTGATAATTATGCTCTTTTTTGACACTCCTTGGTATTTACTTTCTTAAGTTTGATTGTTTGAATCCGTGCTTGATATATGAATTGAATTTGTTTGAGTAATTGAGCATACGAACACGATCACACCATTCCATAACATTCTTATGCTTCATTACATATTGAATTATATTATGACATGATACTCCACTTCATAAGCATTGCCGTGCATCCTATTTGGTATCATATCGAGTCTTTTCTCACGAGTACACGTTATGCCTTCTCTTGTACAGTTCTTCTCCAGGGTGGAGACTTCCGGATCGAATAGGCACCCATATTACGCATGTTCCTTGTCTCATGGTATTGCAGGTGAGGTTGTTTTCCGTTCTAGTTATGTATTAAACCCTACAACCTGTATGTAAATGTTTTGGCCAAAATCCTTATTTTATATGTTTATAGTTTTCAAAGGAGAAACATCGAGTAAGTGTATATACTGAACTGAATTACTGATTCCCCATCTCATACTGTACTGATTGTCTCCCGCGAGTGGGCCACCCCTGGCGGGGAGAAAAAATTGGTTTGTCTCCCGCGACTGGGCTACCCCTGGCGGGGAGAAAGAATTGGTTTGTCTCCCCCGACTGGGCTACCCCTGGTGGGGAGAAAGAATTGGATTGTCTCCCGCGACTGGGTTACCCCTGGCGGGCAGAAGAGTTGGATTGTATTATTCCTGTTTATACTTGAACCTGTTAATTATGAATGATTGAATGATTGATTGCATGATCACGATTTAATAATTATTCCCTATTGATTTTACACTGTCGAAGTAAGGATGAAGATTATGCATGCTCACTCGCCGAGCCAGTGATCACCCCACTGAATCGAAAATGTTTATAAATTTATATAGTCGTAAAGTCCGAGCATTGTTAGTCCTTTTCTTGCCCTTCGAGGGAGCTAACCTTAATAAAACTTTGCTAGGGATTTATGACTTGCATGTGCATGTTTGATATATATAGCTCCTGCTCACTCAGTCTTCTAGAGACTGATCCCTGTTTTCCCCACTTCTCAGTTTTCTTGCAGGTTGTTCTAGGCGGGAGTCAAGTCTTAGTATTCGTTCAAGTCTCACATGTACACTTGAGTCGCATTGCATACTATTTGTATCTTATTATGTATTTGGGCCTGTGTGCCAATTATGAATTACTGTTAAATATTGATTCGGGACAGGTTGCATGCTTAGTTGAACCCGTCGTTAGGAGCATGTTGAAGTTAATTATGTTTTTGGATTTAAGGCTTGAAGTCATTGTTGTTTATGTTGAGCTTTTGAGCTTTTGTTGTGGTAAATTATTATTAATTGCTTCCGCATTGCACTCGTCAAGTTGTTGAATTAATTTGTATAGGGTTAGATTCCGCCTAGCCAGGGAGTTATTTTTTTTATTTTGTCACCCATTCGGTATGAGTCCGGTTCATGCTGGATTTTCAATTTCACGTGTGGACTAGACTTGTAGTGCGGGGGATGTGGCGCCTATCGTCGCGGGTATTACAATGGGTGTAACGGCCTTTAGTAGACCCATGTTTTTCTGACCTCACCAATGGCCGTTAGGGGCCAAGGGACTAACGGCCGTTACTCCCGACTGCTTTGGTTTTTGAGTTTGTTTCGTTCCGTTAACCCTTCATCCGAACTCCAATTGACCTGAAATTTTAACCACCAAAACCTCTTTGAGTGTAGAGTAATCTCCAATTAGAATCACTTAAAAATCTTATCTAAAGAGTGAGTTATAACCATTCAAGTTTGGTGTCGCCAATTCTACTTTGTTCAACTTTGAACCTACGCCATTTTCGGATCGCTTTGAACCACGATTTGAACCATATACCATTGGAAAGCCCTATTTGTCTAGTTTCATATCCCACAAACAAAACTCAATTCTCGCTTCTCAAACTCAAGATATTCCCAGTTTTCTACAGCTTGTACGTCTTCCGCTTTTTGTATACTTTTCCAACTTATAAGTTGTTATAACTTGTATATATGTGTGTAATTGACCTGATATGCCTTATGGTTTGCTTTTATGATGTGATTTTTCACGCTTGTATGCAAATATGAACTTGAATGCTCAATGTGTTATCTCTTGTTGACTCTCTCGTAACCCTTGCATTCTTTATGCATTTAATGGATTCTTTTCACCTCTAATTGACCCCTATGCATCGTGAATATTGAATGAACGATTGATATTGAATGAAAGAATGGTATTGAACGGACACAATTTATTCGTGTAATGAAAGAATGGCTTGATTACATGTCTAAATGGCATTAATTATGCACATGAACTTCGTCATAGCACATTGTTATTGCTCATACATGTCTTATCATGTTATTGCTTTGTCATGAATCATATATGGTTCATTTGGATTCTTGAGTCTCACGAATGCACCGTATTATCTTTTTGTACAGTTTTTTCCAGGGCGGAGACCTGTCGGGTTCATAAGCTATCTTCAAGTTTTTTTTTTCTTCTTGGTTTTGTTCGGTAACGTGTAGCCTGGGTTTCTCTTTTATTAGTTATAAATTGACCCGATATATCCAACGTGAAAGTTTTAAGCCAAAGTATATGTATATATATATATATCGAGTCTTTTCAAAGAGTCAGTGATTTCACGTTAAAACCCCCTTTACTTCTAATGAATCCTTACCTAATGTTTTGGCAAGATCAGTGATCACAATGAATGGGGGCCCTTGGACTATGTGTACGTGTCTATCCTGGGAAGCATGGGCTGACGGTGATCCCTGTGCACTAGTCCCAATACCATGACGGTGATACTGGCCCTCGCTAAGAGATTAACGAGGAATGGAAACCGGACTTTTGGGGCTTCATGGACCCCTCTAGCTATAATGATTAGGTGGACGCATCCCATGGGGTGGTACACATCAGCGGGAATAAAACCTAGCCAGTGCTCCGCTGTGCAGGATAATATCATTAGGCGGGAGGGTACACCTCAACCCAAGGACGCGTTCACTAACTGGGGGAAAAAGGAGTAAATGATTATGCATGATTATGAATGATTATGAACGATAATGAATGAATGAATGAATGTTATGTGATCACTAATGAATGAATGAATGGATAATGCACACACGAGGAGAAGGTTGGAGAATTCGCCCTCTCGCCGGGCTAACCTAATGACTTAATGAATGAATGAAATTGATTATTGTAATCCCGAACGTTGTTTTCACCCACTTGGGAAATGTTTTAAAACCTCGCCCGGGATTACAACTTGCATGTGTGGGTGTTTAATTTCTGTATTATTATTGTACTAAGCCCTTGTTGTATACCCACCAGTTTCTGAAAGACTGAACCCGGCTTTGTTTTCAGTTTCTCTTGCAGTTTTTGGAGTGCTAGGTGGGATTTCGGGTCCGTAGAGTCCTGGGGAGTCGTGTATACCTTTCTTTTATGTTACACTCATACCACTTGCATTGTTATTTATGATTATGAACGCCTGCGAGCGCTTTAATGTTTAAATTTTGGAGCCTGTGAGCTCTCTGTTATGTTATTGATATGTTAATGCTTCCACTCATGATTCTTTAGCCTGCATGTGTTTCCTTTAATGCTTATTTGGTTTCGAAGGTTTAGCTCCCTCCTAGCATACTGAGTGAGTTGTGTCCCCATTCGCTCTGATTCGGCGCGTGTATGGATTACTCATTTTATATGCAGGTCGGGTCTTAGTGCCGGGGGATGTGGCGTCACGCGCTTGGGCGGTACAAGCCATCAATTTATCATTCAAATAACGTTCAATTAGGAAACATCATAACTCATGTAAGTGTAAAACATGGTCCCTCAGTAATTCCCTACATTTGAGCACACAATACCTTGATTTCATATATGCACCCATGTCATGACAACTATTTATATATGGTATATAGATTCTTTCCCAGTAAAAAGTTCTAATAATATCACGTATCAACCTCATCTGTCAGTCCACCACTCACAACAAGCCTTGTCTCCCCTATTCTTCAAGATATTGCTACCTATTTGGTCAGAAACAACTCAAATCACCTCAAGCAGGGTTGTAATATAGTGGCAACTACATAGCTTAAACTGTCATCAAAGTCGATTAATCACGTAACTGTTGTACCTTGAATATAAAATATTAATTAAACCTAATTACTGACATAGCTTAGTCGGTTAGTTAGACCAGCAGATCAGTTCAACATAAGCAGATCAGTTCAATATAATTTTACAACGAAATGCAAGTTTGCCACACACTAGGCAGGAATTGACTATCAGTGTTAATGTAGCATAAAATCTAACAAATGAGAAAAAATATTCTTCTTTGTGGTATTAATTCTATCAATCATCAGTAATACCAAATCTAATTTATAGAGTAAAAACAAATTTACCACCTCTAAACTCATAATGATTCTTGATTAGTTCATTTCCTAGGTATAACAGATACATAACATTATTACATACATATCTTTCCAGTGTTTATTCATTGTGAGAAGTGGATCTAATTGGTTGCCACACTATAACTATTTAAAAAGAAAAAAGGCCACACTATGCAGAGATATAATCCCAGTGGGAATCAAATCTTAGTCAGATCAAAGTGCTTTCTTTTCCAAAAGGCTACCTTTTTCGTATTTTCAACTAATAAAACACTTGTCCACTTCAATCAGATACTCAAACCAGCATGAAACACCATAGCCAAAGTCACATACCCAGAAAACAAGAACCACAAAGAACCCACGTTTTACTTCAATTTTTCTTTTTTCAGGGAAAAAATCCAGAATTATTCTTTTCAACAATTTAAGACTTACAAGCTCCCTTTTTATTACTCAACACTCAACAAGGATTCAACCATGCAAATATATACTATCAGAAACATTATCTTAGCAAACATATACAACAACAATATCAATGAAATCCATTAAAACACAACTGAATAACTGAATTAAAAAACAATAGCATGAAAGATCTTGCATTCAAAACAGATCACTGCTCTTCAAGATTATGTGCAGACTTTAAAAGACCACGTTGTAGGCTGAAGTAAAAACAATCAACCATCATGAGAACTACCCAATTATAGATTAAAGCAGTTAATAATGCTAACAAAATAACAGTTAAAAACTGATGGACAGATAAAGAACATACCAAATCAGACCAGCTAAAGAACATAGAAAATAAGTTCAACAGCCACAATAACACATCATATACGGGGAATGCATACCAAATCATTTGAAGCTTAAGATTCAACAAATTCTAATTCAAGAACTCCATCATCTTTTCTGGGAAACTATATCCACATTCAAAGGAAGTAACATCTCAACTTAGATCTAAAGAGGTCAAACTTCTAAGGTTTAAGAAATAAAGAAAGAAGGTCCCTCCCAAATCTACCAAAACACACGATACACACTCTCTAAATAATATAAACCACTGTAGTAACACACACAGTCACGGACTAAAGTAAAGAAGCCTTTGCAGAGACACACATGAGCACAAACAGACTTAAATTCCACCAACATTGCAAAATCAACCAAAAAAGATCCCATCTTTTAGGAAAAAAATGAGATTTTTGGCAATAAAAGAGCGCACTTGGAAAAACCATAACTAGGAAAGGAATCAAAATTAGAATCAAACAAAATGACAAACAAGCATACAATCTTTTGGGTGCTTTGCTGAATGAAAAGCAAGAAGTCAAACAGCCATACCAATTGGAAATTTCAACTTTGTTTTCTCCAAAATGGCAGCTCAGCTGAGTTGTTACTGGACTTTGCCCTCACAGAAGTTCCAAGAAAATGGTAAAAGGGAGTAGGAAAGTGAAAACCCTAATCTTTGTTTGGAGGCGCCGACGATGGAGAAAGAGGCTTCGGCGGGGCGAGAAGCATGGGCCAAGGTTGATTTTAGGGGCGGCGGAAACCCTATATATTAAAGGAGGACAATTTTTTCAGTGAGGGAGATTGAGAGTGTCAGACATGGGAGGGAAAAGCCTAAAATGAGATTTGAAGAGGCGGGATTGAACTTAGCCAACAAATTAGGGTATGAAAATTCTAGCGAATCATCTCGCTGGAGATGCGTCGCTCAAAACATGTAATTACATGCTCTCTGACTGAGAGACCCTTCTTAATTCCCTATCATAAATTTTTGAAAAATTTCAGACGAAATGGTTGGTTTGAATTTCGTCGCCCAAAATCGATTTTAGGTGCTCATTTTCCGGTGAAAGATTCGTCGCAATATCGCCGGACTATTTAGACGCGATTGAGACGAAGACTCGTCTGAAATTTGCCAAAAAAACCCCACTTTTTTTCAGAAGAAATATTTCGTCGGTGTTTGGCCGCAAGTGTGAAATAATTTCGGACGAAAATGTTCATCTGAATTTCGTCTGAAAATTTCGAAGAATTTCAGACTAATTTTTGTCAGACTAATTTTTGTCTGAATACTAATAAATGAGAATAATGTTAAATTTCAGGCAAAAGTTCGTCGTAAAAGTTCGTCTGAATTATAAAAATTATTTATTTTATTAATTGAAATTTTATTTCATCGAAAATTCCTCGAAATTTCTCCGAAAATTTAAAAGCATATAAAAAAATTAACATGTCATTTCTTTCGTCTGAATTTCTTCAGGAATTCATCGGAAATTTTCAGACCCAAAAAGTTCGCCGGAAAATGACTGTTTTTTTTTTCCTGTAGTGATCGTTGGATCATGACTCTTTATGTGTACGCTTATTTTTTCAATTCGTTTAATATATCAGGTGGTGCCCTCCATCCAACCTTACGGCTTCGCTCGGTTTTTATTAAAAAAAAGTAACGTATACTTATATAAAAAATAATTTAATTTATAATTTTAAATTAATAATTTACTTTACTAAGTTAAATAAATTAAAAAACTAAAAAAAAAATTATAATAAACTCCCAACAAATTAATTGTATTTTCTAATTAATTTATACTTTATACACCACAACAGTGATAATAAAATAAAAATATAATTCATATTAGTAAAATCTATGGCAAAAATTAGTCCATTATTATAGATTTATTTTGTCTCTTTCTCTCTCCAACCATTAACACGTCAAAATTGAAGTAAGTCGTTATGATTCAACCAGAGGACGTATAATTTTTCGACTCCCAATCGTCTTTAAATTTTACCCTCTCGACCAACTTTCACTTTTGCTTATTTTTCGGTCATTCACTAAACATCAATATCACCACATATCACTATGTTTGATTACGTTCATACTACACCCAAAAAAAAAAAAATTACGTTCATACCCTATCAATAAATTATTTTCTTAAACATAATCGTTTGTACGTGTAGAATGACAACATGTTTTTTAATAATAAAAATTTTGTTCTTTGAGATTTATGTCATTCACTCTACTTAATAATATTCGTTAACTTTATATGGAAACAATACAAATTTAGTCCAATACAACGTAGTGTAGCCCAAAACACCGACAAATCACACACTAAGAAAATTGGGTTAAAGTGAATCTAATAACCTACCATTGACCATACTTTTGACTTGGCTGACGGGACACTTTGTGTTCCATTTTGCTTTTAGCCGGGTTCGGTATCTTAGCATTAAATGCCTTCTGACGGTTTGAAACATGAACGTAATTAACTTAGAAGTTAACATGTGCCTTCGCTTAAGTTGGTAGTATTTTGGCTGGTAAGACCTATCAACCTCTCAACCTAGGGCCTAGTCGGACCTCTTTTGGAAGCAGTGTTCGACCAAGATCTTCAAACTTTGGCCAATTGACTCGCTTATCCACCAAATCGACCTCTTAAGTACCTCTTGTATGCTGATTGATTTGGAAGTTGTTTAGGTTGACTTTGGTTGTATCCCATTTATCGTAGTACGTTGACCCAACAACTTCATGTGCGGATTGCCTCTTAGTCGGTTCGACTTGACTATACTATTCGACCTCAGCGTTTGCTGGCTGAGATACAAGGGGTCTCCATGTGTCTTTCCATGACTCGTCCATGGTGAACTTAGGGTCCACGTAACTCTTCTGGGACGCGTCACATGACCCAATTAAATTATGTCATGTCATCAAATATTTTTTTTAATATTACATTAAAATAACAAATATATATTTATTTACATAGAAAATAAAACATCAAAACTTATTTTAACATACACGTCAATATAATGGGGATACCTTCAAAATATATTATTTAAATTCAATATAATAAGTTTTAACTATTTATACACTTGCAAAATATCTCATATAAATAATTAACTTTAGATTAATATAATATGAATTTTAAAAATAATTTAATTTCGTTGTGTATTAACATTTTTGTAGCTATTTTCTATCTCAATTCATTCTTTTATAAATATTTTTTATATGTATTTTTAGTGTTTCTTTTCGTTTATATTTTTTCTTCATTTACTTTTTTGAGTAACTATTTGTAGTTTTTCTATTTTATTTTAAAACATAATTTAATTTATGAATTCTTTTATCGTATGTATAATATTATATTAAAGTTGTACAGTTATATCTTCAACTAAAAAAAATATTATTCCTTGTATTATACTACGTATTAGTTTTAAAAAAATACACATGGTAAAAATTATGAATATAAGTTCAATAAATATTTATATTATTAGTAAAATAATAAATCTAACTGAATTAATGTTGGTCTAGCTTGTAATTTTCTACCACAAAATATTTCTAAGTCTTTAGTTTTATCAAAAAAAAATTTTTTCTTTCCTTTTTCTCTTTTTAGTACTACTCTGATACTTTACCATATTAAGCATTTTCTTTTATTTTTATTTTCTTTAACATGTACAATTTAATAATTTATTTTATTGTATATCACAATTAGGAAATTTTAACAAAAATTATAATAGAAATACCTCGCTATATTACTTTTAATGATGCTTAAACTCTTAGAATAATTATTTGGGTTGTTTTTTAATATTGGTATGTGTGTGTTAGAGTTAAATAATTATTTCTTTTAACTAATTATCCCTTACATATTTTTTTATCTCTCTTTACTATCTTGCAATATTATTTTTCTTATCTATATTTTTCAATGAGCATTATTCAAGATTTATTTATTTTTTCTACATTAATTTTATATATATGGTAGAAATAGTTAAAAGTGTATATTCAAATCAAAAGTTAAAGGAATGTTTAATCGAATACTATAAATATGTTCCACATGGCTTTCTGCCGGTTCTTCTTAAAAAAATTTAAAAATTGAATACTATAAAAAATTTAGATAATGATTTTTTGCCATCCGAACTATGACCCGTTTTGCAATTCACCATCTAAACTATTTCGACCCCAATACCACCATACAAACTATTATTTCTTGACAAACCACCATCCCAACTTATTTTTTAGTGGTTTTGACTGTTTCAGCGGTTTTTGCTATTTTTCGGGCGGTTTTGAATATTTTAACACATGTAAATCTGTCTTTCTTTGTTATTTTTCCATGGATTTACCCTTGGTGTTCTCACACCATATCACATGTGTGGTATTTTTGAATCAAAACCGCTGAAAAACAGTAAAAACCACAAAAAAATAAGTTGGGATGATGGTTTGTCAAGAAATAATAGTTTGTATGGTGGTATTGGGGTCGAAATAATTTAGATGGTGAATTGCAAAACGGGTCATAAATCGGATGGCAAAAAATCATTATCTCTAAAAACGTATTATAAAATTAAATTATATAGACACATATTGTGTCTTATGAGGTTCCTTAATTTTAAATAACATTGATTGACTCTTCCTCTCTCTCTCAAACTCTTTCAAAGGCTAAAACTCTAATCTACGTGATTTAAACTCAAGACAAGGTAGTCAATTGAAGTTTCGATCCGGAGGTGCAGAATACTATCATGCTCCACTGTCGGATTGAATCAATTCTATTATGTTGTCAACTTCTCAGATTTGTTCCGTCGAAATCTGCCCAGATCTGCTATCACTCTCTCGGATCTACCGCAAGTTTTATTGTCACTCTTCCAGATCTACTGGCATCCTCCCAGATCTAGTGGGATTTTCTGGTTGTGTCTCTGTTTTTTTCTTTTCGTTATGTTTTCTTTAAGTCTTCCGTATGGAAGTTTAGTTAATTTCTTTAGGTTCAGTTTAATCTTTTTCTGTGATTCTCCGAGGAAATTTTTGGCCGAGTTATCTGCGGTAGGCCAAGGTATCTGTTCTCAATCCGAAGAAAAAGAGGTTGCGGAACTTCACCCAGATCAGATTGAAATCAACTTGGAAGGAACAATTTTCAAGGAGTCTTTTTCTTTTATTAGACGTGATGCTAATATAATATCTTACAAATATGTTGGAATTACGGCTTCGGGCTGCGTTAATTTTTCTGTTATTGTTTATTGTATTTTTCTTATTGTTCCTCTTGATTTGCAATAATATCCCCCTTCGACTGGTTTGGCTTTCAAAAAAAAAGTAACTTTGATTGAACTTGCAACTTTAGACTATGGAATATTCTTATGAATTAATAGCAAGTTTCTAACATTTGCTTAAGTTTTGTCTATTATAATCTCTTCAGTATTTCTTTAACTAATATATATATTTCTTTAACTATTTAAATATGTATTTCTCATTCCGCTTCAAAATTTTATGTATTTTTGTGTTTTTCATTTTCATACTTGCCTCTATCTATGAAAGTTGTTGTTTTCACACTTTTTGATAATTTCATATATTTTCTCTTTATAGTGGCGTAAGCCGCAGGGTGGCTGGTGTAAACTAAACTCTGATGGCAGCGTCATCAGAGGGAAGGGCAAAATTGCAAGATTCGTCCTGTAAGTTTCAACTTTTCGGACTTTAGTCCTCTTCGATTCCGTTTTTTCAATTTCGTCCTGTAAGTTTCAAATTTTTGCAAAATTGGTCCGATTTCGGCCCGAAATTACCAAAAACCCGATTTTAATCCACGTGTCCATCTAATCGGGCCTAATTTGGGGTTTTTTGAATGAGTCAGCCAATTTTGTCCATGTGTACATGTGATGTGGCATAAGAACCCCATTTGCTCAAGAACATAAGAACCCCATTTGCTCAAGAATACCTCATTTTCTCATTTGCCCTAATTTGTCCAAGTTGTTGGAGACGGAATCTTGAAGGAAGAAGCCACACACGGAAGATTCAGGCAAACGAATATGCCCAAGTTACGGGAGAAAGAGTACCATCATTGTCCACCTCCTGATTATGGTAAGAGCCTAATCCCTCTCTTTTGTATTGTTCCCTATTTTCATGGGTAAAGTGAAGATTCTCTGCATTTTTTAAAGTTTGAAAGGATATTGTTGTGGTCCATGCCATCTATTATTTTAACCCTCTTGTCTGGTCAACAATTGTTGTTTGAGAAAGCTATGTCCTTTTCATGTCGGTTGTAGGTAGACATTGTGGTCCCTTTCTTTAAATTTGTTTAATTTTTTTCCTGTCAATTGTTGTTGTTTTCTGCCCAGATTCCTCGACGCAAGAAATTTCTTTGTTTGTGCATTATGGTGGAAGTATCAGCGAAGGGCCTACTATTGAGTTTTTGGGTGGGTCACTACATGTTTTCGACTATTTGGAGGTAGAGGATGTGAACTTTTGTTCTATTCAACGTTTCTGTGAACGTGTTGGTATTTATGGCGATGTGAGGCTTTATTTTAAAGCTGAAAATGGTTTGCAAAAAATTATAAATGAGAAGATGTTAACTGATTTATGTTTAGCCAGCTTGAAAGGTCAAAGAGAGTTTCATGTGTATGTGGACTTGGAGATAGAATGCTTGGGAAGTACCTCTGTTTCACCAGGAAGTGGAAATGTTGATGAAGAGGAAAGTGACAACAGTGAGGGTGATGACAGTGATGATAGTTTATTTGAAGTGAGTGATTCTAAGGCAAGTGAAGATGCAAGAGACGAGGAAACTTTTAAAGAATTGATTGAAGAGAATGAAGAGTGGGCTGGTATCAATAATTGTGAAGATAACACAGTCCCAAATGAAGAAGTAACAGAAAACTTTGGTGAAGAAGATATTATGTTAAGTGAAGATGAATTGAGAAGTGAGTGTGAATCTGACAAAGAAGATGGTGTAAATATGAATTTATCTGGTAAAATGCCTGAGTCTGATTTTTATATAGGGCAGATCTTTAGTACAAGAGTTGAAATGAAAGAAAAAATTGATTCATATGCAGTTAAATGTAGAAGAACTATAAGAGTAACAAAGAATGATCTTGGAAAAGTTCATGGTAAATGTGGCAGTAAGGATTGTAAGTGGAGAGTGCATGCTGTGAAGATGAACGGTGAAGCCTCTTTTAAGGTCAGAGAACATTATCCAATTCACAAATGTTTTGAATCAAATGATGTGAAAAATGTAAGGTCAAGGTGGGTTGCCAAACACTTCGTAAGTATGTGGAAATCAGATGCAAAGAGAATAGTTGAAGGCTTTAGAATTGATGTTGTTCACAAAATTAATTGTAATCTTTCTAAAAATCAAGCGTACAGAGCAAAGAGTATTGCTTTGTCAATGCTTAAAGGTAATCCTGATGAAGAATTTAAACTTTTGTGGGGTTATGTCAATGAAGTTCGTAGGAGCAACCTTGGTTCAACAGTTGTTTTGGGCACTAATAGCGCTGATGGGACTGTCAAGTTTGATAGGATCTATGTCTGTCTGGAAGCACTGAAACAGGGGTTGTTACTTGCATGTAGGCCATTGTTGGGAGTAGATGGCTGTCATTTAAAGGGTCCACACAAGGGTGTACTCCTAACAGCTGTAGGAGTGGACCCTAATAACAACATTTATCCTGTAGCATATGCTATAGTGGACAAGGAAAACACTGAAACTTGGGTATGGTTCCTAACATTGGTTAAGTTAAATTTGCACATCAAGTCAGACTTTGAGTGGATTATAATTAGTGATAAACAGAAGGGGCTTATTAATGCAGTTGACGAGGTATTTCCTATGGCAGCTCACAGATTTTGTGTGAGGCACATGCAGAAAAACTTTAGGAATGCAGGTTTCAGAGGCATGGCATTCAAGATGGCAATGTGGAAAGCAACAAGAGCCATAACAACAGCAGAATTTACTAGAAGGATGAAGCTTTTGCATGATCTGGATCCAGCTGCTGCAGCATGGTTTAATGACAAACCACCTACTCAATGGAGTAGGTCTCACTTTAGCACTTATGGCAGGACTGATATGCAGTTGAATAATGGGTGTGAAACCTTCAATGCATGCATCTTAGAGGGTAGAGCTCTTCCTATGCTTTCAATGCTTGAATGGATTATGGAGTACCTTATGAAGAGACAAAGGATTAATAGAGACCTTTGCAAGACTTGGGAAGGAAAGTTCTGTCCTAGGATTCAGCAAATAATTAACCAGAACAACAAGAAAATATCAAGCTGCATTCCTACAAAGAGTAGCAATGTACACTACTAGGTACAATGTTTGGATGGCTCACAGTATAGTGTTGATTTGAGTGCAGGTACATGTGGCTGCAGAAAGTGGGACCTAACTGGGATCCCATGTAAGCATGCTCTGAGTGCACTGAATAAGCAAGGCCTTGAGATTGATGATTATGTGCATGAATGCTACACCATTGAAGCTTTCAAGAAAACATATTCAACAATCATAATGCCAATAAATGGGAGAGCTGAATGGCCAGCTTCTGATTTGGCACCACCTTTACCTCCAAACTATGGTAGAGGAGTTGGAAGACCTACCAAGACAAGAAGGAGAGAACCTGATGAGATAATCACAAAGAAAAAAAAAAGTCAAGGAAGGCCAGCAGATCCATATAAGTTGCCACGGGCTCAGACAACAATTAAATGTGGAAAATGTGGCATTTGTGGGCATAATGCAAGAGGGTGTAAGAATAAAGATAAAGTTAGTGCTGCTCAAGTAAACATAGAAGAAGAACTTGCTGCTGCAGAGGTGATATTTGGCACTTCTAATGTTGAATCAGTGACAAACTTACAGGTACTTTTACGCATTGTTGATAACTCAAGTGCATTTAATTCATATAGCTCACACTTGTACCGATTACAGCAGGTAAGCAAGAACAAGACAACAACATCAAGCTTAATGAATGTTATAGATTTCCTTGTGAGCCGAAGTCAGGTTTTGGATCCCACTCAAGAAGCTGAACAAGTTCCATCTTGTGTTTACTTGGACAAACAACCAACAAGACAACCTCCTTCCATGTTCCAGCAGTTCAAACAGGGTGGATTGAAGATCACTGAGCCGGCTCCATTTGAAGGCATTCATAGACTAACCAAAGCAGATGATGTCACCCCTGGAATACTGAAGGATGGTAGAAAATATGTGAAACTGTCTGAACTTGGTCAAACAATGAAGCAAATGAAGGGTAAAGAAAAGTTAGTGGAGAAGAAGAAAGCAAAAAATAAGAGGGGATTTTTTTAACTTGTCCGATGTTATTTGCTTTTTGTCTAAACTTTTGGTTATTGCTTTTGGTATGATGGAAAAATGGCAAAACAGTTAATAGTTATTGGTAGTTGTTTTTGGGATGTTGGTTAATACTCGACGTTCTGCACATATTTTGTACACTTTATGAACCCTTTTTTTGTAATGGAAAGATTCTGCCCATATTTTGTAATAGAACCGTTTACGAACCTTTTTGGCTAGTCTTATGATTATGTCAAATTAGGAATTAAATGTGGGGAAAGTGGGCAAAAATTTTATTGAAAATAAAGCTTCAAATACACACATATATATCCAACTGAAAATTACAAGAATGTAGTCAAATTCTTGTTAACATACATGCAAATTACATTTCCTATCCTACCCACACCCAAACAAAAAACAACCAAGAAACTAACAAGGCAAACTTGTAACATTTTTTCTTCCATTCTTCAGCACACAGTTCAGCTTCAAGGTTTTTGCCATTTCTGAGCTGATCTTGATCAATTTTCGGATTTCGGATTTCCTCTTCCAAGCTACGGAGCTCTTCAACTTGTGTTTCTAGGCGAGAGCAACGAGAGAGTAAGCCAGGGATTACAACCTTAGCACGAGCACACATCGGAGGGTCTGCCCAAGCAAAAAAGCCACACCCACCGTTCTGCAACTATGTATGGAATGAGAAATAAGTAGGTAAAACAAGAATTCAAATAAAAATAGCTGAGATCTTATCACCTGATATTCTTCACAAGCTCGAAATCTACGACCTGGATTTTCTGGGGTCCATGAAGTCCTGAGTTGGGTTCGTCTATTACAACGACAGAAAAAGGGGGCTTCCATTGTGGGTTTGCATGAATCTTCAGTGCGTGGCTTCTTCCTTCAAGATTCACGCCTCTTTCCGTCTCCAACAACTTGGACAAATTAGGGCAAATGAGAAAATGAGGTATTCTTGAGCAAGTGGGGTTCTTATGCCACATCACATGTACACATGGACAAAATTGGCTGACTCATTCAAAAAACCCCAAATTAGGCCCCGATTAGACGGACAAGTGGATTAAAATCAGGTTTTTGGTAATTTCAGGCCGAAATCGGACCAATTTTGCAAAAATTTGAAACTTACAGGACAAAATTGAAAAACCGAAATTGAAGAGGACTAAAGTCCGAAAAGTTGAAACTTACAGGACGAATCTTGCAATTTTGCCATTTTGATGAACACCCCCGGGTAATATTATCGCGGTTGCAAGAGGTTATTTCACAAATCTTGGGAGATAAAGATTCGTCACATTAAATGGGAATTCAATGAGTGCACGGATTATCTTGCCAAGAAGGGACATGGGCTCGTTCAGCCTTCATACTGGTTTGAGCCGCCAACTGATATGGCGGACATGGTTGCTAAGGAGGCCTTGATGCTGTAACTTTATTGCTTTTGGTTTTCCACCCAAAAAAATAAAATAATATATATATATATATATATATATATATATTTTTCCTCTTTATCTTTAATTGCATAATTAAATGATATTCTTTTTATTTATTAAAAAATATAAGGTAAAAATATGCATTTTAGAATGTGGTAATTAATATTTATTTTATATTATTAATTTTATTTTGGAATCACATTTTTGCTCAAATAAATATTTTTCAAAATTTTAAATAAAATTACCAAGTTGTCCTCTATTTTAATATTGTTATATATTATTTAGAAGATATTTTAGACGATCAACATTTTATAAAAAATCAAAAACTCTATTCGTGCTTTTATAATAATAATGATTGAAAATATAATATAATATAATATAGATAGATTGATACGGGTTGTGACACCCCGCTTGTTCGACGTATAAGGTACGCCACGTTCCAACCTTTTTATGTGATTAATTATGTGATTTTGTGCTTTGCGTGGCCCTATTTTTAACTCTTTTAGAGTTTAGGGGCCTGTTTGTAATTTTATCTTTTTAGGGGTTATTCGGTCATTTCTCGTTCGGTCGAGAGTTCGACCTCTTTGACCCCTCTTTTGCTTTCGGGACATCGAAACGAGTCCGTAGACTCTAAGTTTGCCCCATTCTGACTTCGTTAGCCCGTTCTTCCGACCATTTTCGTGTACGAGGACCCGAGATATATACCCCGAATCCTCGTAATCCGTGCCATTTCAATCCAGCTTCTTCCTCCAGCGTTCATCGTTCCCCTGGCACTATTCATGCAGTCAAGGTGTAATTACACGTACAAGCCCGTTCTTGCTCGTTTCTCGACGAAATTCGAAGTGTGATTAATGGAAATTTATCAGCTCGACGAGCCCGACACGATGATACCAAAATCATGGCCTGAAACTGGTTGGTGGCGGCGCTACGGCGAGTGGCAGGCGGCGAAAATGACCTCCGCCACCTCGACGGCGGATTGCGGCGGCTTCTGGCATCGGAATTGCCCGATTTTTGGACGGGCTTGTAACGCGACGTTCCGACCACCATTTCTGGAGCAACGACGCGACCAGCCGACTGGCGACGGCGGCTCACGCGCCGCCTGAAAGTCACGCAGCGGCGGCGGTGCACTGTAGCGCGCAGCTCCGCCGCGTTCCGACGGTCCTTTTCGGCGAGAGGGGCCGGCTCCCTACCTTTTCCGGCCCCCTGATTCCATTTCCGGCATCAGATTGGAGCAAATCGCGGCGGAGGTGGCTGAACCGGCGATGGCGCAGCGACAGTTTTTCGGCGGCGGATTGGGTCCTTTTTCGGTGGGTTTTTGGTGGTTGCTCCTTTACGAAAGTTGCTTGGAATGTTGAGACGTAGCTAATAGTGTTGGCCACGACTCGAGAACCGGCCGGCGGCGGCGGACCGGTGGTGGACCGGCCCTGGACCGGCGACTCCCTTTTCCGACGATATTTCTACAAATTGGCTAGGGGCTTTCGAAGACTTCGTTACAAGCTTTCCAACGGTATGCTCGGATTTTATTTTCGTTTTACGGTTAGCGTTTAATTTCAGTTTTCGTAGTTGGAATTTAGTTCGGTTTTTCGTTAACGAAGTCCGGCATGTTTGGTATTTTCTGAAATTGGTTGAGGGCTTTTGTCAAGCAGGCCGAGGCGTACGTTTCTGTCCTTCCGCGGATTTTTCCGACCACCGGAGGTGGTGGTCCGGTGGCTGCACGTGGCGGTCCGGTAGGTTCCGGTGGCGACGCCCTTTGGACAGCAAGTTCCTCTCATCGTGGTGAGTTCGACGCCACTTTCCGTTCGTGAATCGGATGTCCGGTTGATTTTCTATGAATTTTTGAAGTTATTGTATTTATTTTCGTTAATTATTTTTAATTGTATAATGTGATCATGTATGAGCGATAAATGGATATTATGAATTGTATGATATATGAGAATATGTTATGTTGTATGAAAGCATGATTCGTAATTTATTGAATTTAATTATCTCGTTTTATGCCTACTTGCTTAAGAATATTTTATTTATGGGGTGTTAGTGTAATATTTGAAAACTAAATTGATAACGGGATTATATGAAACTTGAGAAATAAATTATGAAATGATATGTTATATTTAATGTTGAATGAATCGATCAAGTATGCTATTTGTTGGAATATTAAACATTATGCATTATGTATTTATTTATCAAATTTGTTATATGATCAATGTTTTAACTTCACGAGATTTGGACCATGATGAGATTAAATTATTATGCTTCGAATTATATTCCTTATGGGATGATATGAATTCTATAAGTTATGCATCCTCTAAGGTGTGAAATGATTGTGATTCGATATGAATGACTTAAATTGGATAAATGTGAACTAACTGTGCATCATTGTATTCGTGAGCATAGCCGCGCGTCTTTGTGGTTGTGATTTGAGTCTGAGTCTTGTGTTCTGTGTGTTCAATCGATCAGGGTTCTTCCAGGGGGTGTCTGTCAGCTGTTTGGGTTCCAGTGGGACTTCTTGGCTTGTGTTTTCCGTTCTCGTCGGTGTAAGGTGAGGTTTTAGGATTTCTGTTTAGTTAAAGCGACATACAACCTTCTGTGCTCGTTTTCAAGCCTGCATGCGATTATTCTATTATATTTATATAATAGATATGTGTTTATATGATGTGTTTATGAATTTGTCATACGATTAAAGGTTTTCGAACTGTATATGTACGAGCATATGTAAGCTTGATATGTTTTGCAACAAGGCTATGCTCCAAACCGTGTGTCTTCATACCAGCTACGGATTAGGATGACACGGAGAGGTACGTTTATAGCATATGCTAAGTTGTAAGGTATGGTATGCTCCGATAAGGTACGTAAGTATGATTTTGATATGATAAGTTTGGTGTGTAGCGAGTTATGATCTGATATGCTATGTTCTGTTGTGTTGGGCCCCGAGACGTGGGTAAGGGAGACCCGGGATGACCATGGGGTCGCCGGTTATGACCCCTGTGCACGTTCTCATTTGAGATATGCGACCTATGGAGGTTGGGAAGGCGTGGTATCTTGAGCCCTCGGTGGATAACCGGGGAAGGCACAATGTGGGTTAGCTACCCGTGTGTGTTTGTATCTGTATGAGTAGTGAGGGTTTGCTCCCCGAACTACATGGTGTTGGGGTTGGATTGTTTATGATATTTGTTGGTTTCTGATATGATACGTATGATTCGATATGGAAGTAAGGTGGGAGACCCGTACTCTCCGGGTATATGAATATAATATGTTATGTTGATTATGAAACGGGATAGGAGCTTTCTCTTTTAATATGATACGATTAAGCTCAGTATGTTATAGTTTGGATAAGATAAGATATGTATAATTTTTGTTTGAAACTTGTACAAGTATGATTTGAAAATGGTTTTGGTATGCAAAACCGTACTCCCGCTTCATAATCTTTCTTTTGATATGTGCTCTGTTCCTTATTATGTATAGTGTGTGTGAGTTCAGCCCCCCTCACTCAGTCAGTGGACTGACCCTCGCCCCACCTATGTTTTAGTTTGCAGGTGCAAGTTGTTGGTGTTAGAGCTAGGCGGCTTTGAGTCGGGTTTGTCGAGTCTGTGTCAGTCCATTTGATTTTTGTTAAGTACTTTGTTCCAAATTTTGTATGAAAATTATGTATATAGTATGTTTTGTACAAGATGATGTTTATGCTTTGATTATATGAATTTTCGGGACAGGTTAGGACAGGGCTTGGATTAGTTGAACCCGTCCTTGTTGTATGTTTGAATTCGGTACAGGTTAGGACAGGTTCGTGGAATTAGTTGAACCCGTTTATTTATGTTTGTTGATTAAAGTTTTTGTTAGTTCATATTTTGCATCGCTTCCGCATTCGGGTGTTTGCATATTTTACTTGTAAAGGGTTAGGTACCACCTAGCTTAGGTTGGATTTTTCGTTTGTCACCCATTCGCTGTGACTTGGTGGGTGTGCGAACTTTCCATTTCGTACCACGTGTCGGGTCATAGTGCGGGGGTGTGGTGCCCCACCGCTTGGGGTGCTACATCTTAAGTGGTATCAGAGCTACCAGGTTCAGAACCGGTGCTCTGGAGTCGTGTCGTGTCAGTTTAGGTCGTACGACATAGGAATACTTGTGCATTGCATTCGTCTGATGTGAAATTTTGACTTTTCTACATGAATTTGTCTGAGCTTATGTGATTGTGTGCAAACTATGATTATGATTTTTTGCAAAATTAACATTTTATGCTTTAAATTTTAGTAAATTACTTGTTGCATCTGCATTAATTAGGTGCTCTTAATTGCTTTCATTACTTGACATACCCACGTACTAACCCACATGCATAGATATTTATCCAATTTATGGATTGTAGGGCGTTAGCTCGATGCCAAAAATTGAAGTTGATCGTGACAACACTTCCCATTTCTATAATTTTGTGAAGGAGGATTTGAAACTTCCATCTTCTGACTACTTCGATGAAAAGCAAAGGAATCTCTACAAGAATTCAACAATAGCTAGATGCTAATAGTATGGAAACAGGTGTTCATCTACCTGATCCACCGAGTGTTTAGTTGAAGCCACTTCGGAATTTGATCAGGGGTTGACCAGAAAATATACGATCGGGCTAATAGCTTCAAGATATAGGGTGAATGCATGTATGATAGAACGTTGGGCTGTGGTCAATTTCTCTGCACGATGCGATGCTCGTACCCTCATAAATGATTTGATGAAAGTTGGTAGACAGATGGGGAATAGCTGCGAAAGTGTATGGATTTATTTGGGTTTGGAATTGTCCCTGAATGTTCGGCGCCACACAAGGTCCCAGCTTTGATTCTTCACGCGGATATTTCTCGTAGGTCGCGTGGACAATAGGATGTCTCCTTACTTGTCGTTGATGTTGACTCGAGACAATGATTGTCAATCTCGTGTTTTGGGGCATGCCTACGAACGCAATCTACAAAAGTTGAAATGATCGATTTACTATACAAACATGCCTCAGATACTGAAGATGAGGGAATTATGGAATAGTTGCTAGAAGACATCAGTCGAGATGGTACACCAAAGCAGGATCGACCGAATAAGGCCAAACGAACACTTAGGAATTTGAGAAGCACTGCAGTTATGAGTCAGAGGTCAGAATTCTAGCTTACTACGGATTAGGACCTCTGCCATCCAAGAAAATTCAAACTTTGACTCTGTTGCTACGGTGAACGGTACGCTAAACATTCATGGCATTTGCACACATGCATCGCATCAGTAATTATATTTTATTTTGCTCGATGGATGTTATTGATTTTAATAAGGTGATTAAGTGATTTAATTTTCATAACTTGAAATTTGTTGTTGTTTGTGAATTCCTACTAATTGAATGAATAACTTGCTTGTGAGAATTAGTCACGCCTACGTGTTTAAAATTTCCTAATTACTCACTAACCCTTCATGCACATACAAGTACATTGCTATCTTATTTTACAGAGATTCCATCGCGATATCCCCCTTGAGTTGAGCATGGATGAGGAGTCTATACTCTAGGGACACCGATATCAGTCGTGTAAAGGTACACTTTAAATGCATCCCATGTTTTGCATCCAGTGTTATTTTGACGTGTGTATGTTTGAATGCTGAGTAAGTGAACTTGTGTGTTAGAGAGTTGTTGAGATCTCTCTATTTACGTGTTAGGGAGATGTGGGATTCTCCCTATTTATGTGATAGAAAGATGTTGGATTTTTTCTAAATTATGTGAGCAAGAGATGCTGGATTCTCTTGGAGTTAGATGTTTGGGAGATGTTGGATTCTCTCGAATCTAGGGTTTGAGAAATGCTGGATTTTCTCAAACTAGAATGTTTGGAAGATGTGGAAGTCTGCCAGACTTAGGTTGAGAGAAGGGGCTCTCTCGATTACATGGTTGAGAGATGGGGTTCTCTCAATTCTGTGCCTGAGGGACGGGGTTCTCTCTTTTGATGTGCTGGGAGACGGGGCTCTCTCTCTTGCGTGCTGAGAGATGGGATTCTCTCTTGTTTGTCGCGGCTGAGTTGAGTGTGGTCTGGTGCTGGTTTACAGTAGACGAGGAAGCGTCGGTATTGAGCTTTGGGTGCAGTGGCCTAGTAAGGATCGAACAAGTTTGAAGCGACCAACAGTCAAGTGGTTGAACAAACCTCTGTGACTACGGAACTCTACAGGGAGTTGATGCAATTAGTGGGAGTAAACTTCACTGTCAGGGCTATGACTCTACACGATTTCAGGAGATGGATTGAAGTATTCCAGTTCGAAGCTTTACGACTCAGTAATAGGACCTGAGGACAGGTCCTTTTGAAGGAAGGGAGATTGTGACACCCCGCTTGTTCGACGTATAAGGTACGTCACGTTCCAACCTTTTTATGTGATTAATTACGTGATTTTGTCCTTTGCGTGGCCCCATTTTGAACTCTTTTAGAGTTTAGGGGCCTATTTGTAATTTTATCTTTTTAGGGGTTATTCGGTCATTTCTCGTTCGGTCGAGAGTTCGACCTCTTTGACCCCTCTTTTGCGTTCGGGGCATCGAAACGAGTCCGTAGACTCTAAGTTTGCCCCATTCTGACTTCGTTAGCCTGTTCTTCCGACCGTTTTCGTGTACGAGGACCCGAGATATATACCCCGAATCCTCGTAATCCGTGCCATTTCAATCCAGCTTCTTCCTCCAGCGTTCATCGTTCCCCTGGCACTATTCATGCAGTCAAGGTGTAATTACACGCACAAGCCCGTTCTTGCTCGTTTCTCGACGGAACTCGAAGTGTGAGTAATGGAAATTTATCAGCTCGACGAGCCCGACACGATGATACCAAAATTATGGTCTGAAATTGGTTGGTGGCGGCGCTACGGCGAGTGGCAGGCGGCAAAAATTACCTCCGCCACTTCGCCGGCTGATTGCGGCGGCTTCAGGTATCGAAATTGCCCGATTTTTGGACGGGCTTGTAACGCGACGTTCCGACCACCATTTCTGGAGCAACGGCGCGGCCAACCGACTGGCGACGGTGGCTCACGCGCCGCCTGAAAGTCACGCAGCGGCGGCGGTGCACACTGTAACGCGCAGCTACGCCGTGTTCCGGCGGTCATTTCCGGCGAGAGGGGCCGGCTTCCTACCTTTTCCAGCCCCCTGATTCCATTTCCGGCATCAGACTGGAGCAACTCGAGGCGGAGGTGGCTGAACCGGGGATGGCGCAGCGGTAGTTTTTCGTCGGCGGATTGGGTTCTTTTCCCGTGGGTTTTTGGTGGTTGCTCCTTCACGAAAGTTGCTTGGAATGTTGAGACGTAGCTGATAGTGTTGGCCACGACTCGAGAACCGGCCGGCGCCGGCGGACCGGTGGTGGACTGGCCCTGGACCGGCTCCCTTTTCCGACGATATTTTCGGCAAATTAGCTAGGGGCTTTTGAAGACTTCGTTACAAGCTTTCCAACGGTATGCTCGGATTTTATTTTCGTTTTACGGTTAGCGTTTAATTTCAGTTTTCGTCATTGAAATTTAGTTCGGTTTTTCGTCAACGAAGTCCGCCATGTTTGGTATTTTCTGAAATTGGTTGAGGGCTTTTGTCAAGCAGGCCGAGGCGTACGTTTCTGTCCTTCCGCGGATTTTTTCGACCACCGGAGGTGGTGGTCCGGTGGCTGCACGTGGCGGTCCGGCAGGTTCCGCTGGCGGCGTTCCGACGCCCTTCGGACAGCAAGTTCCTCTCATCGTGGTGAGTTCGACGCCACTATCCGTTCGTGAATCGGATGTCCGGTTGATTTTCTATGAATTTTTAAAGTTATTGTATTTATTTTCGTTAATTATTTTTAATTGTATAATGTGATCATGTATGAGCGATAAATGGATATTATGAATTGTATGATATATGAGAATATGTTATGTTGTATGAAAGCATGATTCGTAATTTATTGAATTTAATTATCTCGTTTTATGCCTACTTGCTTAAGAATATTTTATTTATGGGGTGTTAGTGTAATATTTGAAAACTAAATTGATAATGGGATTATATGAAACTTGAGAAATAAGTTATGAAATGATATGTTATATTTAATTTTGAATGAATCGATCAAGTATGCTATTTGTTGGAATATTAAACATTATGCATTTTGTATTTATTTATCAAATTTGTTATATGATCAATGTTTTAACTTCACGAGATTTGGACCATGATGAGATTAAATTATTATGCTTCGAATTATATTCCCTATGGGATGATATGAATTCTATAAGTTATGCATCCTCTAAGGTGTGAAATGATTGTGATTCGATATGAATGACTTAAATTGGATAAATGTGAACTAACTGTGCATCATTGTATTCGTGAGCATAGCCGTGCGTCTTTGTGGTTGTGATTTGAGTCTGAGTCTTGTGTTCTGTGTGTTCAATCGATCAGGGTTCTTCCAGGGGGTGTCTGTCAGCTGTTTGGGTTCCAGTGGGACTTCTTGGCTTGTGTTTTTCGTTCTCGTCGGTGTAAGGTGAGGTTTTAGGATTTCTGTTTAGTTAAAGCGACCTACAGCCTTCTGTGCTCGTTTTCAAGCCTGCATGCGATTATTCTATTATATTTATATAATAGATATGTGTTTATATGATATGTTTATGAATTTGTCATAAGATTAAAGGTTTTCGAACTGTATATGTACGAGCATATGTAAGCTTGATATGTTTTGCAACAAGGCTATGCTCCAAACCGTGTGTCTTCATACCAGCTGCGGATTAGGATGACACGGAGAGGTACATTTATAGCATATGCTAAGTTGTAAGGTATGGTATGCTCCGATAAGGTACGTAAGTATGATTTTGATATGATAAGTTTGGTGTGTAGCGAGTTATGATCTGATATGCTATGTTCTGTTGTGTTGGGCCCCGAGACGTGGGTAAGGGAGACCCGGGACGACCATGGGGTCGCCGGTTATGACCCCTGTGCACGTTCTCATTTGAGATATTCACGTGCGACCTATGGAGGTTGGGAAGGCGTGGTATCTTGAGCCCTCGGTGGATAACCGGGGAAGGCACAATGTGGGTTAGCTACCCGTGTGTGTTTGTATCTGTATGAGTAGTGAGGGTTTGCTCCCCGAACTATATGGTGTTGGGGTTGGATTGTTTATGATATTTGTTGGTTTCTGAGATGATACGTATGATTCGATATGGAAGTAAGGTGGGAGACTCGTACTCGCCGGGTATATGAATATGATATGTTATGTTGATTATGAAACGGGATAGGAGCTTTCTTTTTTGATATGATACGATTAAGCTCAGTATGTTATAGTTTGGATAAGATAAGATATGTATAAGTTTGCTTTGAAACTTGTACAAGTATGATTTGAAAATGGTTTTGGTATGCAAAACCGTACTCCCGCTTCATAATCTTTCTTTTGATATGTGCTCTGTTCCTTATTATGTATAGTGTGTGTGAGTTCAGCCCCCCTCACTCAGTCAGTGGACTGACCCTCGCCCCACCTATGTTTTAGTTTGCAGGTGCAAGTTGTTGGTGTTAGAGCTAGGCGGCTTTGAGTCGGGTTTGTCGAGTCTGTGTCAGTCCATTTGATTTTTGTTAAGTACTTTGTTCCAAATTATGTATGAAAATTATGTATATAGTATGTTTTGTACAAGATGATGTTTATGCTTTGATTATATGAATTTTCGGGACAGGTTAGGACAGGGCTTGGATTAGTTGAACCCGTCCTTGTTGTATGTTTGAATTCGGTACAGGTTAGGACAGGTTCGTGGAATTAGTTGAACCCGTTTATTTATGTTTGTTGATTAAAGTTTTTGTTAGTTCATATTTTGCATCGCTTCCGCATTCGGGTGTTTGCATATTTTACTTGTAAAGGGTTAGGTACCACCTAGCTTAGGTTGGATTTTTCGTTTGTCACCCATTCGCTGTGACTTGGTGGGTGTGCAAACGTTCCATTTCGTACCACGTGTCGGGTCATAGTGCGGGGGTGTGGTGCCCCACCGCTTGGGGTGCTACATCTTAAGTGGTATCAGAGCTACCAGGTTTAGAACCGGTGCTCTGGAGTCGTGTCGTGTCAGTTTAGGTCGTACGACATAGGAATACTTGTGCATTGCATTCGTCTGATGTGAAATTTTAACTTTTCTACATGAATTTGTCTGAGCTTATGTGATTGTGTGCAAACTATGATTATGATTTTTGGCAAAATTAACATTTTATGCTTTAAATTTTAGTAAATTACTTGTTGCATCTGCATTAATTAGGTGCTCTTAATTGCTTTCATTACTTGACATACCCACGTACTAACCCACATGCATAGATATTTATCCAATTTATGAATTGTAGGGCGTTAGCTCGATGCCAAAAATTGAAGTTGATCGTGACAACACTTCCCATTTCTATAATTTTGTGAAGGAGGATTTGAAACTTCCATCTTCTGACTACTTCGATGAAAAGCAAAGGAATCTCTACAAGAATTCAACAATAGCTAGATGCTAATAGTATGGAAACAGGTGTTCATCTACCTGATCCACCGAGTGTTTAGTTGAAGCCACTTCGGAATTTGATCAGGGGTTGACCAGAAAATATACGATCGGGCTAATAGCTTCAAGATATAGGGTGAATGCATTTATGATAGAACGTTGGGCTGTGGTCAATTTCTCTGCACGATGCGATGCTCGTACCCTCATAAATGATTTGATGAAAGTTGGTAGACAGATGGGGAATAGCTGCGAAAGTGTATGGATTTATTTGGGTTTGGAATTGTCCCTGAATGTTCGGCGCCACACAAGGTCCCAGCTTTGATTCTTCACGCGGATATTTCTCGTAGCTCGCGTGGACAATAGGATGTCTCCTTACTTGTCGTTGATGTTGACTCGAGACAATGATTGTCAATCTCGTGTTTTGGGGTATGCCTACGAACGCAATCTACAAAAGTTGAAATGATCGATTTACTATACAAACATGCCTCAGATACTGAAGATGAGGGAATTATGGAATAGTTGCTAGAAGACATCAGTCGAGATGGTACACCAAAGCAGGATCGACCGAATAAGGCCAAACGAACACTTAGGAATTTGAGAAGCACTGCAGTTATGAGTCAGAGGTCAGAATTCTAGCTTACTACGGATTAGGACCTCTGCCATCCAAGAAAATTCAAACTTTGACTCTGTTGCTACGGTGAACGGTACGCTAAACATTCATGGCATTTGCACACATGCATCGCATCAGTAATTATATTTTATTTTGCTCGATGGATGTTATTGATTTTAATAAGGTGATTAAGTGATTTAATTTTCATAACTTGAAATTTGTTGTTGTTTGTGAATTCCTACTAATTGAATGAATAACTTGCTTGTGAGAATTAGTCACGCCTACGTGTTTAAAATTTCCTAATTACTCACTAACCCTTCATGCACATACAAGTACATTGCCATCTTATTTTACAGAGATTCCATCGCGATATCCCCCTTGAGTTGAGCATGGATGAGGAGTCTATACTCTAGGGACACCGATATCAGTCGTGTAAAGGTACACTTTAAATGCATCCCATGTTTTGCATCCAGTGTTATTTTGACGTGTGTATGTTTGAATGCTGAGTAAGTGAACTTGTGTGTTAGAGAGTTGTTGAGATCTCTCTATTTACGTGTTAGGGAGATGTGGGATTCTCCCTATTTATGTGATAGAAAGATGTTGGATTTTTTCTAAATTATGTGAGCAAGAGATGCTGGATTCTCTTGGAGTTAGATGTTTGGGAGATGTTGGATTCTCTCGAATCTAGGGTTTGAGAAATGCTGGATTTTCTCAAACTAGAATGTTTGGAAGATGTGGAAGTCTGCCAGACTTAGGTTGAGAGAAGGGGCTCTCTCGATTACATGGTTGAGAGATGGGGTTCTCTCAATTCTGTGCCTGAGGGACGGGGTTCTCTCTTTTGATGTGCTGGGAGACGGGGCTCTCTCTATTGCGTGCTGAGAGATGGGATTCTCTCTTGTTTGTCGCGGCTGAGTTGAGTGTGGTCTGGTGCTGGTTTACAGTAGATGAGGAAGCGTCGGTATTGAGCTTTGGGTGCAGTGGCCTAGTAAGGATCGAACAAGTTTGAAGCGACCAACAGTCAAGTGGTTGAACAAACCTCTGTGACTACGGAACTCTACAGGGAGTTGATGCAATTAGTGGGAGTAAACTTCACTGTCAGGGCTATGACTCTACACGATTTCAGGAGATGGATTGAAGTATTCCAGTTCGAAGCTTTACGACTCAGTAATAGGACCTGAGGACAGGTCCTTTTGAAGGAGGGGAGATTGTGACACCCCGCTTGTTCGACGTATAAGGTACGTCACGTTCCAACCTTTTTATGTGATTAATTACGTGATTTTGTGCTTTGCGTGGCCCCATTTTGAACTCTTTTAGAGTTTAGGGGCCTATTTGTAATTTTATCTTTTTAGGGGTTATTCGGTCATTTCTTGTTCGGTCGAGAGTTCGACCTCTTTGACCCCTCTTTTGCGTTCGGGGCATCGAAACGAGTCCGTAGACTCTAAGTTTGCCCCATTCTGACTTCGTTAGCCTATTCTTCCGACCGTTTTCGTGTACGAGGACCCGAGATATATACCCCGAATCCTCGTAATCCGTGCCATTTCAATCCAGCTTCTTCCTCCAGCGTTCATCGTTCCCCTGGCACTATTCATGCAGTCAAGGTGTAATTACACGCACAAGCCCGTTCTTGCTCGTTTCTCGACGGAATTCGAAGTGTGAGTAAGGGAAATTTATCAGCTCGACGAGCCCGACACGATGATACCAAAATCATGGTCTGAAACTGGTTGGTGGCGGGCGGCAAAAATTACCTCCGCCACTTCGCCGGCCGATTGCGGCGGCTTCGGGTATCGAAATTGCCTGATTTTTAGACGGGCTTGTAACGCGACGTTCCGACCACCATTTCTGGAGCAACGGCGCGGCCAACCGACTGGCGACGGTGGCTCACGCGCCGCCTGAAAGTCACGCAGCGACGGCCGTGCACACTGTAGCGCGCAGCTACGCCGTGTTCCGACGGTCATTTCCGGCGAGAGGGGCCGGCTCCCTACCTTTTCCGGCCCCCTGATTCCATTTCCGGCATCAGATTGGAGCAAATCGAGGCGGAGGTGGCTGAACCGGGGATGGCGCAGCGGTAGTTTTTCGCCGGCGGATTGGGTCCTTTTCCGGTGGGTTTTTGGTGGTTGCTCCTTCACGAAAGTTGCTTGGAATGTTGAGACGTAGCTGATAGTGTTGGCCACGACTCGAGAACCGGCCGGCGGCGGCGGACCGGTGGTGGACTTGCCCTAGACCGGCGGCTCCCTTTTCCGACGATATTTCCAGCAAATTGGCTAGGGGCTTTCGAAGACTTCGTTACAAGCTTTCCAACGGTATGCTCGGATTTTATTTTCGTTTTACGGTTAGCGTTTAATTTCAGTTTTCGTCGTTGGAATTTAGTTCGATTTTTCGTCAACGAAGTCCGGCATGTTTGTTATTTTCTGAAATTGGTTGAGGGCTTTTGTCAAGCAGGCCGAGGCGTACGTTTCTGTCCTTCCGTGGATTTTTCCGACCACCGGAGGTGGTGGTCCGGTGGCTGCACGTGGCGGTCCGGCAGGTTCCGGTGGCGGCGTTCCGACGCCCTTCGGACAGCAAGTTCTTCTCATCGTGGTGAGTTCAACGCCACTTTCCGTTCGTGAATCGGATGTCCGGTTGATTTTCTATGAATTTTTGAAGTTATTGTATTTATTTTCGTTAATTATTTTTAATTGTATAATGTGATCATGTATGAGCGATAAATGGATATTATAAATTGTAGCACCCGAGCGTAAGGTACCACATCCCCCGCACCAAGACCCGACCCGTATATGAAATGGAAGTCCATACACGTGCCAAATCCACAGCGAACGGGGACACAACACACACGCTATGCTAGGCGGGACTAACCCTTAAACCATTCAATCTCAAGACAATGTCAAATCAGAGCTAAAGTAAAACGCGGAAGCAAGAACCACATATAATATATACGATGAGCCACCAAGCTCCAAAAATAGATATACAAAAGTATTCAAGTGTTCAAGTATTCAAGGCCACACGGCCTACAATATCATAACGCTCCATATCAAAATCATATACAGAATGGTAATAAGAGTATGAGACCAAAATGAAGTGCTAAACAACAATGCAAAAACCTAGATGCCTTGTATTCCCGCCTAGCACTCCTATGCCTGCACAAAACAACTGAAAACAAATCGGGTTCAGTCTAAAAGAGACTGGTGGGTACAAAAGCGGGGCATAAGTATAAATATCGCGGAATTGAAACATATACATGCAAGCCCTAATCCCATAGAAGTTTGATAAGCAATTTCCTAGCGGCAAAACAAAGAAAACATCAATGGGATTACGACTATCATTTTTATTCATAATTAACATAAAGTTTAAGGCCCGGCGAGTGGGCGTGCATCATCTCCAACCTTCTCCTCGTGTAATCATATTCATAAATTCATAAGTTTTCATACATAACATATGTACACATACATAATGATCATAATCATTCATATACACCTTCTTCCTCCGGTGGTGGGCGAGTTTGCAAGACTCGACCACCTCATACATAATGGCTAGTGAGGTACATGAATCCTCAAGAGCCCGACTAGCGTTTTCTCGTCAAAACTCCTGACGAGATCCGTTTCGACGTAAAATGGTTGGAATTAGTGCAAGGGTTCACCGTCGGCCCTTGCCTCCCCGGCTCCCCACAATACACTAAGCTCCGGGGCCCGTGATCATATCATACATGCAATCTCGCCAAAACATAAGATAGGTGTGCATAAAGGAAAGGTTATACGTTTGAAATCATTTACTCGAGAAAAGACTCAATATATATGTATAATCATATTGTTTTGGCTTAAAACTTGTCACATAGGGAAATATATCGGTCAATTCATATCTAATAGAAGAAAAACCCACCTTTCAAACAAAAGATCGACACAAGCGTCTCAAGGCTCGCCTACGTCTCCGACCGAACCCAAATCTGTACAAAAGAAAGGTATGAGACTCAATAACCACATATGATGCTCGGCAATGAAGTGAATATGACATGAATGCATAAAGGATCATGTTATATCATAAAAATGTTCGTGTGCACTATTAAGGAATTTAAAACATATAATCAAACCATTCATTCATATATTTAATTCAAATTCATAAATTCATAAATTCATATCAATTTAATCCAAGAATTCATTTAATGTTCATAACACCTAATATTCATATTTTCAATTAGGAATAAAAGAAATAAAACGTTCAAACAATAATCGGTAATTAAATGCGAAAAATAGAAATCAATTAATTCTAAAATTGAATTAAATCAAATAATATTAAAAAAAATATATATAATAAATATAATATATACTAATTATATATTTATACATATATATATATATATATATATATATATATATATATATATCATACGTATATACATATAAATTACATAAATACATGCATGTATAATCTAATTTAATATAAATATATTACATATATACATATATAATTACACACACTCGTGCATGCAATTGCATACACAAACCATGCATGCAACACTTTCGTGCACACACACATGCACACATGCATGCATAATCAATACACTCCATTTCATGCATATACTTATACACACACGCACACACTCCTGCATATATATATATATATACTCACGCACACACACAAGGAATAACAGCAACAGCAGCTACACAACACACACACTCCTAGCAACACCAAGAAGGAAGGAGCAACAGCAGGAGAAGAGAAAGAAAAGGAAAAGAAAGAAGAAGAAGATCAGACGCAGCAACAGCAGACTTTCGGCAGAAAACAGGGGTCGCGGCCGCGACCCCTTTCCTTCGCGAAATGGTAGCGACCGCTACCAGGATTTTTCGGAATTTTTGAGCAATTAACAGAATACGTGAACAGCCTACTGTTCAGTCGCGGGCGCGACTGAAATGAAAGGGAAGAAGGTCGCGGGCGCGACCTGCGGGAATCAACCCTGACGCAGAACTGGAGAACAAAAACAGAGCACACCACCATCAATCCAATCCCACAAGATCAGTTAAGGCTAGGCATCAAATATGCATCAGAAATACTCCAAAACAACAATCAAATCAGCTCCAAGAAGAATCAAACGTGAGGTGAAGGCAAGGGTGTTCATTTCAAGCTATAACTTCAAGGGTTCATTAATGGTAGCTCATGAATGCTTCAACTACCAGCTAATACATCACCATAAATGTAGAGAGGAGATCAAAACAATCATTCTCATGCTTGGAATCATTCAAAAAGCTCAAGAATTGGAAGAGATCAAACAAATGCCCAAAACCTAAGTATATTTTCAATCTGTCAAAAATTCATGAAACCTTGCTCAAATTTAGGGATGAACGAATGAAAATGACTCATATTGAATGTACATAACATATCCAAGCTTACCTTGTGGATTAATGGAGGTTTGGAAGAGATTTGAGCTTGAATCTCCAAGGATAGGCTTGAGCTACGGGATTTCTGGAAAACAGAGGATGTTTGGCCAATTTGCTCTAAGTGAGAAAGGTTATCTCGGTTTAGGGGATTAAAGGCTGAATAAAGGGTTGAGTTAAGGTTCCAAAAACTTAAACCATGGTTAATTTGGTCAACAAATGAATAAGTTATGATTTATTTGGTAAAAGGTGGCAGATTGAGTTCCCGTTGCATGTTTCGGTTAAATTTCGGAGGTTCGAATGATTCTGGAAAAATATGTGGCTAAGTTTACTAAACTCAAATTTTCGTTACGAGTTCAGCGAAGTTGACGAAACTCGAATCCGAGTTTCCTAGCTCAAGATATTAAATTCGGAACCAAGGGTACGCTAAGTGCTCTTTAACCCCCGTTTTGGTTCCTCGATTCAAATTAAATTCGTAAGCATATCAAATAAATCCGAAAACTTAAACCGAGCATATAGGCATGTTCATAACACATATATTTACGACATATTGCAATTGCACGACGTTTCGATATCATTTCATATAAGAACAATGCACAAAATGAACAACATGCACAATTTCATACAATGCATGCACATTTTACAAATACCATGCATAAAATTTAAGTAAAAGGAATGAATTCGAATATTAAATAAATTAAATTAAAGTTAACGTAATTAACTAATTAAAGCATGATTAATTAGCATAATACGTAATTAGCGTAATCATTAATTTAATAATAAAATAAATAAACGTATATATATATTTATATATACTTATATTACGTAATATATTAAAATAATAATAATAATAATAGTAATAAATTAAAATAAAATATAATAAAATAAAATAATAACAATTATAATAAAATTAAATATAAAACACGTAAAAACAATTAATTCGCGCAAATTGGTAAACACATACGTCGTACCTTTACGTCTGAAAAGTCGGGGCGTTACAATCTCTCCCCCTTAAAAGAATCCGTCCTCGGATTCGCTGCTCGCTCGGAAACAACTCGGGGTGAAACTTTTGCATCTTTTCCTCCGTCTCCCACGTAGCCTCTTCGGTTTTATCGCTTCTCCAAAGAACCTTGACTAGTGGAATACGTCGATTTCGAAGTTCCTGAAATTTCCGATCCAATATCTTAATCGGCTTTTGAACGAAGGTGAGATCTGGTTCTAACTCTACTTCTTCACCCGATAAAACCTCGGACTCATCTCGGTAATATTTTCGAAGCTGTGAAACATGAAACACGTTATGAATTCCAGTCAAACTCGGAGGCAAGTCCAATCGATAGGCCGTATTCCCAATCTTCTCTAGTATCTCATACGGTCCCATATACCAAGGGTTTAATTTTCCTCCTCGACCAATCCTTGAGAATCCTTTTCTTGGGGATGCCTTTAAGAAAACCCTATCTCCAACCTCAAATTCAAGATTCTTTCTCCGAAGGTCGGCATAACTCTTTTGTCGATCCTGAGCGGCCTTCATCTGTTGTCTAATTATCTGGACCTTGTCAATAGCCTCTTGTACAGCCTTAGAGGGTTTTTCTTTTCTTTCCCCTCGTTTAACACCTTCTTGCTTGGTCCAATTCCATTCCTCCAAATCAAAGAACAACGGAGATCGACATTTGCGTCCGTAGAGAGCTTCATAAGGGGCCATTTCAATCGAGGCTTGATAGCTATTATTATACACAAACTCGATTAACGGCAACTGATCGTTCCACGAGCTCTGAAAATCCAATGCACATGCTCTCAACATGTCCTCCAGATACTTAATCAACCTTTCTGATTGTCCGTCGGTCTGAGGATGGAAAGCTGTGCTGAATTGAAGCCTTGTTCCCAACCACTTCTGTAATTCTTGCCATAACCGTGAAGTAAACCTTGGATCCCGATCCGAGACAATGCTAACAGGTACCCCATGAAGCCTAACAATCTCATCATTATATCTCTTAGCCAATTTACTCACTTTATCGGACATCCTGATAGCAAGGAAATGAGCTGATTTTGTCAATCTGTCCACAATCACCTAAATTCCATCAAAACCGCCTCTCACTTTCGGTAATCCCGAAACAAAATCCATGGCTATCTGTTCCCACTTCCATTCCGGGATAGGCAATGGTTGAAGTAGCCCTGATGGCTTTTGATGTTCTGCTTTCACCACCTGACAGGTCATACAGTGTTTCACGAAGTTGATAATATCCCGTTTCAAACCATTCCACCAATAGAATTGTTTTAAATCCTTATACATTTTATTCCCTCCGGGATGTATCGAATACCCTGACCGATGGGCTTCCTCAAGAATAATCCGCTTTAACTCTTCCGGGACGACAATTCTATTCTTGAATCTTAGAAGTCCCGTATCATCAAACCCAAACGGACACTCTGAATCAGCTCGAGCTTTCTCAGCTAATTTCTGAACCTCGGGATCAATTCTCTGAGCATCAAATAATTTCTGTCTAAGATCTGGTTGAACCGTGATATTCCGAATACTAGCTCTCAGTCTGAACAACTCATTCTCATCTCCAATTTCCACTTTCACATTGGACACGCTAACTTTCCGACTAAGCGCATCCGCGACCAAATTGGCTTTGCCGGGATGGTATCGGATTGTACACTCATAATCCGCCAGAAGTTCCATCCAACGCTGTTGTCTCTTATTCAATTCCTTTTGTGAGAATAAGTATTGGAGACTCTTATGATCGGAAAAGACCTCGAACGAAATTCCATAAAGATAGTGTCTCCACTTAACCAAAGCAAAGATCACTGCCGCTAATTCCAAATCGTGAGTGGGGTAGTTCTGCTCATGATCTTTCAATTTCCTCGAGGCATAGGCGATTACCCTTCCATTCTGCGTCAACACACATCCCAGACCTTCCTTTGAGGCGTCCGTATAAACTGTATATCCTTCTGTACCTTCGGGAAGTGCTAATACAGGGGCAGTAGTCAGCTTTTCCTTTAAAAGTTGGAAGCTAGCCTCACATGCCTCGTCCCACTCAAACTTAACCGCCTTCTTAGTCAGTCGGGTTAAAGGAGCCGCAATTCTTGAGAAATCCTGTAAGAATCTTCGATAGTAGCCTGCCAAACCCAAGAAACTCCTTACTTCTGAAGCATTTTTCGGGCTTTGCCATTGAATAACCGTCTCAATTTTAGAAGGATCTACCTCCAAACCTTTCCTTGAGATAATATAGCCCAGAAATGCTACCCGATCAATCCAGAATTCACATTTGCTAAACTTAGCATATAACCGGTGTTCTCTTAAGGTGTCCAACACAATTCTGAGATGCCTGGCATGATCCTCCGGAGTCCTCGAATAAACCAAGATGTCATTGATGAATATTACCACAAACTTATCCAAATTGGGCCGAAAAATTCGATGCATCATATCCATAAAAGCAGCTGGAGCATTAGTCAATCCAAAAGGCATCACTACGAACTCGTAGTGTCCATACCGGGTATTAAATCCAGTCTTCGGAATGTCCTCTTCCCGGATTTTCAATTGGTAATATCCTAGTCTCAAATCCAATTTTGAGTAAACCCCTGAACCTTGTAACATGTCGAATAAATCCTCAATATGGGGCAAAGGATACTTATTCTTTACAGTCATCCGATTCAGCTCCCGGTAATCTACACACATTCTTAAGGTCCCATCCTTTTTCTTAACAAAGAGAACCAGAGCACCCCAAGGTGACGAACTTGGCCGAATATATCCAACTTTAAGTAATTCCTCTAACTGCATCTTTAACTCTTTCAATTCGGCCGGTGCCATCCGATACGGGGTCTTAGAGTACGGTTTGGATCCTGGATATAAGTCGATGACGAATTCAATCTCACGGTCTGGTGGTAAAGAACTCAAATTCTCCGGAAACACATCACTAAAATCCTTAGCAACCGCGGTATCCTCCAACTTGACTTGATCTTTCGGCCTATTAAGAAGATAAGCAATAAATCCCATTGCTCCTTCTCTCATCAGCTTATGAGCTTCCATGTAGGACAAGAGAGATACCGTTCTTGAACCACTACCAATCACCAATTTATTCCCCAAAATCACTTTCTTCGCAAAACAATCAACATTGGCCCGATGCCTGGACAACCAATCCATACCCAAAATAACTCCGTACCTCTTCATAGGCATAACGATTAAATCAGCCGGATACTCTTTCCCCTCAATAAAAACTGAACACTCCCGAACCAACCGATCTGTCTGAAGACTCCCACCAAGTGGTGAACTCACCAGATAATAAGAAGATAAACATATAACAGGCAAGCACAGATTGGCAACTAGATCGCAAGAAATAAAGGAATGCGTGGCACCCGGATCAAAGAGTGCATGAATGTTCATGTTATGTATGGATAGTGTACCTTCCACCATGGCTGTAGGGTCAATCTCTGCATCATGCTCCTCACCCTCGAGGGCATAAGCGCGAGCCGGGATCATTGGCCTTGGAACTCGTTTCTGAAATCCGGGGTCCTTGTCAGGACAAGTATCCGCCATGTGGTCACCTTTCCCGCATATGAGACACAAGTTTAACCTCCTTCGACAATTGTAGAAATTGTGAGTTGGTCCTCCACAATGGGTACAAGGAGATTGAGCCAATCTAGCCTCACTTACACCTTGTCGATCCCTCGTTGGTGCAGGCAAAGCTTTTAGAACCGGTGGAGTTGGTCCTCCCATTCTTGGCTTCTTAAACGGACCTTTAGGAGGGGGAGTAGCTTGAATCATCGGTCTCTTCCCCGAGTTCGATCCGGAACCTCTTCCCATGGGAGCTCTAAAAACCGGATCCTTCTTCTTGAACTCTTCCTCTTGAACCAAAGCTCGTTGCACAGTGTCAGCAAATGACTCGAAGTTGTGACCCGCCTGGCCATGTCTCAAATCTTGTCTTAATCCCGCAATGAATTTCCTCGACTTTCGCTTCTCATCCCGGGTGACATGAGGGGCATATTTCCCAAGCCTGTTAAACACGGCGAGATATTGAGTCACCGTACGCGCACCTTGCTTCAAATCCATGAACTCCTGCTCCTTTCTCTCTCTTACTACCTCCGGTACAAAGCATTCCCGGAATTCTCTCTTAAAAACCTCCCAAGTAACTTCCTCTTCGTCCACTTCAAGTTTCTCTCTCGTTCTTTCCCACCATTCATACGCATCTCCATCGAGTTGAAATATAGCAAATTGAGCCTTCTCTTGCGTAGTAAATTGTCGGACTCCAAATATCCTCTCCAATCGAATCAACCAACCCTCCGAGATCGCATCATCAATAGAACCGGAAAACCGAGGGGGGTTGTAACTCAGAAACACCCCATGAGGATCTCTATTATTATGGTTTGGTGGAGGGGCTTGTTGTTCTGCCGGTTGTGGTGGGGGAGCTTGAGCCCTCCGATGCTCAACATAATTAAAAACTGCTTCCATGAAGTTCCCCATATCCATTGGAGGCACTTGAGGTTGTGGTTGAGGCGTAGGGGATCGATCATGATGATGACGACGCCCTGGAGATCTCTCACGATGTCTTCGTGGAGGCATCCTGTCCAAGAAACACTGAAATGCATGCTATTTTTAGTCCATGCATGCAAGTGCAATTAATTCAATCAAAATTCAAATTTTAAAGCACACAAGCACATAAACAATGCGTATGCAACACATTAACAAGTTGTCCCTAAAGCCGAACGACCTAACTGACTCAACACGACGCTAGAGCCCGGGTTTTGCAACCCTAAGCTCTGATACCACTTAAGGATGTAGCACCCGAGCGTAAGGTACCACATCCCCCGCACCAAGACCCGACCCGTATATGAAATGGAAGTCCATACACGTGCCAAATCCACAGCGAACGGGGACACAACACACACGCTATGCTAGGCGGGACTAACCCTTAAACCATTCAATCTCAAGACAATGTCAAATCAGAGCTAAAGTAAAACGCGGAAGCAAGAACCACATATAATATATACGATGAGCCAACCAAGCTCCAAAAATAGATATACAAAAGTATTCAAGTATTCAAGTATTCAAGGCCACACGGCCTACAATATCATAACGCTCCATATCAAAATCATATACAGAATGGTAATAAGAGTATGAGACCAAAATGAAGTGCTAAACAACAATGCAAAAACCTAGATGCCTTGTATTCCCGCCTAGCACTCCTATGCCTGCACAAAACAACTGAAAACAAACCGGGTTCAGTCTAAAAGAGACTGGTGGGTACAAAAGCGGGGCATAAGTATAAATATCGCGGAATTGAAACATATACATGCAAGCCCTAATCCCATAGAAGTTTGATAAGCAATTTCCTAGCGGCAAAACAAAGAAAACATCAATGGGATTACGACTATCATTTTTATTCATAATTAACATAAGGTTTAAGGCCCGGCGAGTGGGCGTGCATCATCTCCAACCTTCTCCTCGTGTAATCATATTCATAAATTCATAAGTTTTCATACATAACATATGTGCACATACATAATGATCATAATCATTCATATACACCTTCTTCCTCCGGTGGTGGGCGAGTTTGCAAGACTCGACCACCTCATACATAATGGCTAGTGAGGTACATGAATCCTCAAGAGCCCGACTAGCGTTTTCTCGTCAAAACTCCTGACGAGATCCGTTTCGACGTAAAATGGTTGGAACTAGTGCAAGGGTTCACCGTCGACCCTTGCCTCCCCGGCTCCCCACAATACACTAAGCTCCGGGGCCCGTGATCATATACATGCAATCTCGCCAAAACATAAGGTAGGTGTGCATAAAGGAAAGGTTATACGTTTGAAATCATTTACTCGAGAAAAGACTCAATATATATGTATAATCATATTGTTTTGGCTTAAAACTTGTCACATAGGGAAATATATCGGTCAATTTATATCTAATAGAAGAAAAACCCACCTTTCAAACAAAAGATCGACACAAGCGTCTCAAGGCTCGCCTACGTCTCCGACCGAACCCAAATCTGTACAAAAGAAAGGTATGAGACTCAATAACCACATATGACGCTCGGCAATGAAGTGAATATGACATGAATGCATAAAGGATCATGTTATATCATAAAAATATTCATGTGCACTATTAAGGAATTTAAAACATATAATCAAACCATTCATTCATATATTTAATTCAAATTCATAAATTCATAAATTCATATCAATTTAATCCAAGAATTCATTTAATGTTCATAACACCTAATATTCATATTTTCAATTAGGAATAAAAGAAATAAAACGTTCAAACAATAGTCGGTAATTAAATACGAAAAATAGAAATCAATTAATTCTAAAATTGAATTAAATCAAATAATATTAAAAAATTTATATATAATAAATATAATATATACTAATTATATATTTATACATATATATATATATATATATATATCATACGTATATACATATAAATTACATAAATACATGCATGTATAATCTAATTTAATATAAATATATTACATATATACATATATAATTACACACACTCATGCATGCAATTGCATACACAAACCATGCATGCAACACTTTCATGCACACACACATGCACACATGCATGCATAATCAATACACTCCATTTCATGCATATACTTATACACACACGCACACACTCCTGCATATATATATATATATATATACTCACGCACACACACAAGGAATAACAGCAACAGCAGCTACACAACACACACTCCTAGCAACACCAAGAAGGAAGGAGCAGCAGCAGGAGAAGAGAAAGAAAAGGAAAAGAAAGAAGAAGAAGATCAGACGCAGCAACAGCAGACTTTCGGCAGAAAACAGGGGTCGCGGCCGCGACCCCTTTCCTTCGCGAAATGGTAGCGACCGCTACCAGGATTTTTCGGAATTTTTGAGCAATTAACAGAATACGTGAACAGCCTACTGTTCAGTCGCGGGCGCGACTGAAATGAAAGGGAAGAAGGTCGCGGGCGCGACCTGCGGGAATCAACCCTGACGCAGAACTGGAGAACAAAAACAGAGCACACCACCATCAATCCAATCCCACAAGATCAGTTAAGGCTAGGCATCAAATATGCATCAGAAATACTCCAAAACAACAATCAAATCAGCTCCAAGAAGAATCAAACGTGAGGTGAAGGCAAGGGTGTTCATTTCAAGCTATAACTTCAAGGGTTCATTAATGGTAGCTCATGAATGCTTCAACTACCAGCTAATACATCACCATAAATGTAGAGAGGAGATCAAAACAATCATTCTCATGCTTGGAATCATTCAAAAAGCTCAAGAATTGGAAGAGATCAAACAAATGCCCAAAACCTAAGTATATTTTCAATCTGTCAAAAATTCATGAAACCTTGCTCAAATTTAGGGATGAACGAATGAAAATGACTCATATTGAATGTACATAACATATCCAAGCTTACCTTGTGGATTAATGGAGGTTTGGAAGAGATTTGAGCTTGAATCTCCAAGGATAGGCTTGAGCTACGGGATTTCTGGAAAACAGAGGATGTTTGGCCAATTTGCTCTAAGTGAGAAAGGTTATCTCGGTTTAGGGGATTAAAGGCTGAATAAAGGGTTGAGTTAGGGTTCCAAAAACTTAAACCATGGTTAATTTGGTCAACAAATGAATAAGTTATGATTTATTTGGTAAAAGGTGGCAGATTGAGTTCCCGTTGCATGTTTCGGTTAAATTTCGGAGGTTCGAATGATTCTGGAAAAATATGTGGCTAAGTTTACTAAACTCGAATTTTCGTTACGAGTTCAGCGAAGTTGACGAAACTCGAATCCGAGTTTCCTAGCTCAAGATATTAAATTCGGAACCAAGGGTACGCTAAGTGCTCTTTAGCCCCCGTTTTGGTTCCTCAATTCAAATTAAATTCGTAAGCATATCAAATAAATCCGAAAACTTAAACCGAGCATATAGGCATGTTCATAACATATATATTTACGACATATTGCAATTGCACGACGTTTCGATATAATTTCATATAAGAACAATGCACAAAATGAACAACATGCACAATTTCATACAATGCATGCACATTTTACAAATACCATGCATAAAATTTAAATAAAAGGAATGAATTCGAATATTAAATAAATTAAATTAAAGTTAACGTAATTAACTAATTAAAGCATGATTAATTAGCATAATACGTAATTAGCATAATCATTAATTTAATAATAAAATAAATAAACGTATATATATATTTATATATACTTATATTACGTAATATATTAAAATAATAATAATAATAATAGTAATAAATTAAAATAAAATATAATAAAATAAAATAATAACAATTATAATAAAATTAAATATAAAACACGTAAAAACAATTAATTCGCGCAAATTGGTAAACACATACGTCGTACCTTTACGTCTGAAAAGTCGGGGCGTTACATGAATTGTATGATATATGAGAATATGTTATGTTGTATGAAAGCATGATTCGTAATTTATTGAATTTAATTATCTCGTTTTATGCCTACTTGCTTAAGAATATTTTATTTATGGGGTGTTAGTGTAATATTTGAAAACTAAATTGATAATGGGATTATATGAAACTTGAGAAATAAATTATGAAATGATATGTTATATTTAATTTTGAATGAATCGATCAAGTATGCTATTTGTTGGAATATTAAACATTATGCATTATGTATTTATTTATCAAATTTGTTATATGATCAATGTTTTAACTTCACGAGATTTGGACCATGATGAGATTAAATTATTATGCTTCGAATTATATTCCCTATGGGATGATATGAATTCTATAAGTTATGCATCCTCTAAGGTGTGAAATGATTGTGATTCGATATGAATGACTTAAATTGGATAAATGTGAACTAACTGTGCATCATTGTATTCGTGAGCATAGTCGTGCGTCTTTGTGGTTGTGATTTGAGTCTGAGTCTTGTGTTCTGTGTGTTCAATCGATCAGGGTTCTTCCAGGGGGTGTCTGTCAGCTGTTTGGGTTCCAGTGGGACTTCTTGGCTTGTGTTTTTCGTTCTCGTCGGTGTAAGGTGAGGTTTTAGGATTTCTGTTTAGTTAAAGCGACCTACAACCTTCTGTGCTCGCTTTCAAGCCTGCATGCGATTATTCTATTATATTTATATAATAGATATGTGTTTATATGATATGTTTATGAATTTGTCATACGATTAGAGGTTTTCGAACTGTATATGTACGAGCATATGTAAGCTTGATATGTTTTGCAACAAGGCTATGCTCCAAACCGTGTGTCTTCATACCAGCTGCAGATTAGGATGACACGGAGAGGTACGTTTATAGCATATGCTAAGTTGTAAGGTATGGTATGCTCCGATAAGGTACGTAAGTATGATTTTGATATGATAAGTTTGGTGTGTAGCGAGTTATGATCTGATATGCTATGTTCTGTTGTGTTGGGCCCCGAGACGTGGGTAAGGGAGACCCGGGACGACCATGGGGTCACCGGTTATGACCCCTGTGCACGTTCTCATTTGAGATATTCACGTACGACCTATGGAGGTTGGGAAGGCATGGTATCTTGAGCCCTCGGTGGATAACCGGGGAAGGCACAGTGTGGGTTAGCTACCCCGCATGTGTTTGTATCTGTATGAGTAGTGAGGGTTTGCTCCCCGAACTACATGGTGTTGGGGTTGGATTGTTTATGATATTTGTTGGTTTCTGATATGATACGTATGATTCGATATGGAAGTAAGGTGGGAGACCCGTACTCGCCGGGTATATGAATATGATATGTTATGTTGATTATGAAACGGGATAGGAGCTTTCTCTTTTGATATGATACGATTGAGCTCAGTATGTTATAGTTTGGATAAGATAAGATATGTATAAGTTTGGTTTGAAACTTGTACAAGTATGATTTGAAAATGGTTTTGGTATGCAAAACCCTACTCCCGCTTCATAATCTTTCTTTTGATACGTGCTCTGTTCCTTATTATGTATAGTGTGTGTGAGTTCAGCCCCCCTCACTCAGTCAGTGGACTGACCCTCGCCCCACCTATGTTTTAGTTTGCAGGTGCAAGTTGTTGGTGTTAGAGCTAGGCGGCTTTGAGTCGGGTTTATTGAGTCTGTGTCAGTCCATTTGATTTTTGTTAAGTACTTTGTTCCAAATTATGTATGAAAATTATGTATATAGTATGTTCTGTACAAGATGATGTTTATGCTTTGATTATATGAATTTTCGGGACAGGTTAGGACAGGGCTTGGATTAGTTGAACCCGTCCTTGTTGTATGTTTGAATTCGGGACAGGTTAGGACAGGTTCGTGGAATTAGTTGAACCCGTTTATTTATGTTTGTTGATTAAAGTTTTTGTTAGTTCATATTTTGCATCGCTTCCGCATTCGGGTTTTTGCATATTTTACTTGTACAGGGTTAGGTACCGCCTAGCTTAGGTTGAATTTTTCGTTTGTCACCCGTTCGCTGTGACTTGGTGCGTGTGCGGACTTTCCATTTCGTACCACGTGTTGGGTCATAGTGCGGGGGTGTGGTGCCCCACCGCTTGGGGTGCTACACGGGTTATAATTATGAATCTTAGAGCGTGTTTACTTTTTCAAATAATAGATATTTGTGATATATAACCGATATCTACGTCTATTTACAATGCATGTGTGAAAGCCTGTAGGATAGACTCTGGCCTATGAGATTTGCGTGTTTTATTAAGATATAGATCACACGCCAAAAAGGCATGTGATAGATCACGATAATTATGACACGCTACACAAAATTACCAATATATCAATCTTTTCACAGAATTTACAAAAGAATTGTCACTTATATCTATTTTTCCTCCCACGTTCTGAAAGATTTTTTTGGAGAAATTTCTCTTTCATCTATCTCAAGATTTTACAAAAGATTCTATTTGAATCTATTTTCATCTCAAGATTTTATAATAGATTTTATTTTCATCTATTTTCTTCTTAAGATTTTATTTTCTTCTCAAGATTTTACAAAAGATTTTATTTTTATTTTGCAAAAGATTTTATTTTCTTCTCTCCAAATTGATCAAGTTCTTTTATTTTTATTTTATAATTATAGAAAATTTTAAATAGGAATGTGAATTATTAAAAAGTTAAAACATGATGAACCACAAAATAATTTTAAAAATTGAGACGAAACTCCTCCAAAAAAAAAAAAAAAAAAATATTACCGTCTCCTAATTTTTATTTTTTTTTTTCACTTTACACCCTCTCGCTTAATATAATGCATTTTTTAAGGATTTAATCAAGCTGCAAAGAGATTATGATATTAAAATATTTGAGACGGTGCAATGAATTCTCAAATCAAAATGAAAAGGGAGGTCTCTATTTTGTGACTACAAAACTCTATTTTTGTAAAAGTTAAGAATAAAAAATAATTAAAATAAATTGAGGGTAAATAAGTAATTTAATTCTATAATGCGTTAACTACCCATAAAAGTAAACAACAAATTAAACATAAACATGAATTGATGACATATATTAACATGATTAGTAAATATGAGTATGTCTGCTATCACAAACATTTGATATCCTTACATGCATTATCACTACATGAAAAGTAAACGAGCCCTTAGACATATAGATGTAAAGCGCCCAAATATATATTTACCAACAAACTAGTTAAACAAATCAACTTCTCCTTTAATTATTTAAACCTAAAAATTGCATTTACATGAAAAGTAAATGAGCCCTTAGACATATAGATGTAAAGCGCCCAAATATATATTTACCAACGAACTAGTTAAACAAATCAACTTCTCCTTTAATTATTTAAACCTAAAAATTGCATTTATACATAGGTATGTACGTAGTACTATTACAGTATATTAATTGAACAACAACTAATTAAACTAAAAATAAAAATAAATTCTATGGTTATATTAAATTTCAAATGACAGACAAAGTTTCAGGCTCGGTCACTGATTTTGATGTAAAACCATTCACATTTGTAAATAGAATACAAAATGAGAAACAAAAGATTTCATTAAATATGTTGTTGTTCCTGCTTAGATTCTTAATGACATGCATACACTGATACACACCAAAGGGGAAAATCACATTAGCTAGGTTATCAACTCCCCAAATTTATTCATCATCAAAAGTACATAATTAGAGCAGAATATTATAGTTGTTTATTTAGTTTCCCTCATAATGAGGGTTAAGAAGTTCATGCATGATCTTAATAATTAATTTGTCACGAGCATATGATTGCACTCAATTGCTTTGGTCAAAGTAACAAGGACGTCCATCATGGCATGCGGGTCGGGCACACACTCAGCCTTCTTCTCATACTCAAGTTTCCATGTAACAAGGCTGTCTTCTCCATTGCAGTCCACATTAAGAACAAACTTGAAACTGTTGTAATCCTGCAGCAGATCTCCTTCAATCACCTTGTATGTGCACGATTTCTTCGCCTCGTCTACGCCTTCTACGATCTCTTTCGCAACTAACTGCTGCCCTCCTGTTTATTTTATTTTTTTTTTCAGAAAGAGAGAATTGTATGATCAGTACTTGAAGATCAGCTTGTAATGCTGACAGTTTTTGAGATCAATGCATATTTTGTCCAAAAATTTTGTGATTTCTCAAACTTTAGGGAATGATTATACACTTATGGCAAACCTTATAATATGTTAATGAAATTATTTTTATTTTTGATGTCCATAGTCATGGCCAATAAAGTACAAAACATCAGTGGGCTGTGATTGTGCAAGTAAAGGATGTTGGGAAAAGTTAGAGCGGCAAAAGTGTGAGCATTTACCAAAAAAATTAAAAGAAAAAACAAAAGCAGTCGAGTTCTTTTTGGAGTAAAAATATTGAAAAAAACTTTGGTTAGTCGTATAATAACTTCAATTCATTTAACGAAAATAGCCTAAAAGCTGGGCGGGTAATGTGGGATAAATCCCCCATTGTCAATCATATTTTTACTTAACTCCCTAATTGGGCATCATATTTTTACTTAACTCTCACGTATAGTACAAATATGATATAATGCAGTATTTATATCCTATTATGTTGTTTAAATTTTTACAACTCTCAAAATATGTTGTATAATTTTCACATAATGTACTACTAAAACGTTCTAGTGTATTATTTATATCCTATTATGTAATTTTCGGGGAGTTAAGTAAAAATATCCAAACTGATCGGGAGTTATTTACAACTGCCCCAAAGCTAAGTCAAAAACATGTTCAAAATTACTTCTATTATACATATATAAGTAAGTTTTTTTATTTTAATTATTTTTTTTTAACACACATCCCCAAGTGGTTACAGGGACTTAATCCCAATCATTACCTTGAAAAATGAACCCTTTAATAAATTATACTAACCGCTGTTGGCTTATTATAAATAAGTTATAACCGTAACAATCACCTTAATTTCTTTATATAATTACCATAATACCTTGTTTCCAGGTCCAGTAGTACACAGCTCCTTTGGCTCCCCACTGTCCGCCCATCAGATCACAACTTTGGACAATATCAGGACAGATGTTGGAGACGATGTCACACGGTTTGCATCTGAACAATTCATAGTAGGTGATTTTCTAAAAATGGTGTTATTTTCGAGGCCTATTTCAATTCTGGTGTACTTTTCAGAGGTATTGCAATTTTGGTGTGTTCCGCTTTTGGGAGAAGCGGAACGTAAAAAAAAATTATTTTTTTTAATAGTTTTAAGATGTCCCGCGGTTAGGAAGAGCGTATCAACTGTTTGCACGCCGTCAGCGACGTGTAAGTGTTGACGGAGCGTGGCTACAGATTAATAGTAATTCTGCCATCTAGGACAGCGGAATTGGGGCGATATTGGACCCGCATAATTCCCCGAGTTTTTGCGCAGAGATGGCGAGATTTTGGTGGGGGGCCGCCCTTGTGAATATTTGTTAGTGTTAGGGTTTTTTTATTCCTTATGTACAGTTATTCCGCTATCCCGGAAGGCGGAATTAGAACAGCTGAATTTTACAGCAGCAAACCCTTGTTCTCCTTATTTGGCCCCTTTTCAACTTAAGTGAAATTACTGCTGTTAGGGTTAACGGATAGCACGGCGTCTCACGTTGTAGCTCAGATTTAGCGAGGCAGGTGGGGTTTGGCGGCGTTGAGTGGCTAGTCGCCGGAAGTTGCTCGAAAAGGACCAGCATTTCAGTCGTTGTTGCGCAATTGGTGGGCGAAGACTGATCCCCTCCCACCGACTCCATACATTTGCATATTCAATCACAGATTGAGGTAAAAATTTTCACATTTAGCTCTCCGCCCTGGATTGCAATCGTGAGTAGGGTTAAATTGTAGTATGCGTAATGTTTCTTTCGGAATAGGGAGGCTACTGCAAGTATGTGACATGCATGTAGATATAGTTTTTTTGGAATTGGCCATTTTTGTATGTTTCTGCACTAAATTTACAACATTCGGAAAGTTGGTGTGGTTTAGTGGTCCTGGTTCTGTTCCCCAAATCCTTTCCACCCAAAAGTCCCTGCCGGACCCTTTTGGTTCTTCATTAAAATGTCCCTTTCATGGTCCCCCATGTCTGTAAATAAGAGGTTTGAAAGGCAGACCCAACAATTGTATATTAAAGCTTTTGGTTGTCATGGTTGGTTAGTGAGTGCTTAAGAGGCCCAGCAGTTGTTACACTTAATTGGTTTGGCTTAGGATTACAAATAAAGGCCCACCAGTTGGTTAAAACAAATGTTAGAGCAATAGAGTTCAACTATTAGGTAAGACTAGTGATTATGTTATTTAGGATTAGCATGACTAAGCAATTATCTTTTTGACCGTATAATACCACACTTGTAATGAATGACGAGAAAGCATTAAATATTTAATGAACCTATGGAAATGTTTTCAGGTAAGGAGGAGGGTTTATACGTACAGGTTATCAATTTATGTTAATAATTCTCTTACAGTGAAAAATTGAGTGGTTTAAATTGAAAATAGGCATGGTACATGTGATAGTGGAATAGCAATTGTCCTGACTCTCAGCAATTATCTGGTTACAGACTAATTCACTCCCACTGTCACCCTTGGAGAATGCTTTGATTGGTCTTTTTTATTTTTAATAAAATGAAATGACTGCTAATTAAATTTTCAGAACTATATAAGGTCCCTTTCACATGCTATGGAAATGTATTATGACAGAAAGTGCATCTTGTAATGGCTTAGAGCATTCAGTCACTAATTTGAACAGACAAGAAGTCTATTAGGAAATATGTAATCGTTCGTAAGGCATAGTATCCAAAATTTCTCATTGGTACCTTATTTTTTTCTTATTATTATTATTATTATTATTATATATATATATATATATATTTTTTTTTTTTTTTTTGTCTGGACATATGTTTTTACTGTATGGAGAATCTGCATTTGGATTATTGAAGTTGGCAGATTTGTTGAGAATCTGTAAGTTTGTATTGAGACTCTGCAATTGTTATTTATTCGGAAACATGATTTTTCTATTGAGAATCTGCATTTTGTGTATTTCAAATTAGAGACCTCCCCTTTGACTTAATTTAGAAAAGTTTGGCATATGAATACAATCTGAATTAGTGGAACATATGCAGTGACAAGTCTGATGTGCTTCAAATACTGATTTTAAGGTCAGGGAAAAAACCTGAGCAGATGCCATTGTCTGTTCCTTGTCTTTGTATCCTTGGAAGTGGAAACTGAAGTCAGTTTGCATGCTGTGTACTGCAAATTATACAGATTTCCCCACCTTCTGACAATAAAGAAATTGTTTTATGTAGTACTGCAATAGATTCTTTGAGCATGGTAATGAAAACTGATTTACATAACCTTATTATAAACTGTTAGAATGAAGTCTGTGTGACTCGCCTTTCAATACCTTGTTTGTAAAACTTAAATATTAAGATGGCTGTAAATAACTTTGGTAATATAGTTTGCTTACATTTTATCAGTTTGTTTGGTTGACTTTAAGTTTTTTGTTTTTTTGTAGGTCATTGCAATGGAGGATACATATGGGCCTTTAGACGGGAGTGTACTTTATGAGCAAGAGGATCATAGGTGTAGAAATATTATCGATGGTAAGTATGGCGGAATTGATGGTACACTGGTATGCCGCCACAGGAGACCAGGGTTTTTTGCGCAGGATTCGAGTCGATTTCATTTGGAAATTCATCCTCGGGTGATTATGTATCTATATGAAATGGGTTTCTACGGCATGTACAGAGTAGCAGAGATGGATATCGATCGACATTTGATAACTGCTTTGGTTGAGAGGTGGAGGCCGGAGACTCATACTTTCCATTTTCCAGTCGGCGAGGCCACAGTAACACTGGAAGACGTTGCAATTCTGTGGGGCCTTCCAGTAAGAGGGCGTGCCGTAACTGGGGCAGACCTGGGGTTAATTGATTGGGAAGAGGCCTGCCAGCGTTTCTTGGGTTTCAAACCAAGTAAGCTCAAAGGATGGGCCGTGAAACTGACTGATCTTCGAAGTTATATGATGAACAATCCAATAGATGATGACAGTTCGGATCAGGAAGTGCTTGTTTGGGCCCGGTGTGCAATTTTGATGCTAATGGGATGTTTAATGTGGCCAGATAGCAGCGGGAACTTAGTCTCGTTGATATATCTTTTAAATCTCGGCTACCGAACTCCACCTGACGACGACGAAGAATGGGTCGAGGACGTTGAATGGGTTATCGCGGAGGTTGCAAGTTATAGTTGGGGGAGCGCATTACTAGCTCAATTGTATCGGGAGTTGTGTTTCACAGCAAGAAGGTCCAGTCACAACATCGGTGGCGCCTTACAACTACTGCAGGTCCCATTAAATTTAATTTTAGTTAAATATAGTAATGCCGTTGATGTTTATTTTTTAATTTTCTGCTTTACGTGTGCTAGGTGTGGGCATTGTCGCGGATTACGCCACTTGCTCCTGCCTGGGTATATGGAAGGATTGACGTTGGGGCAATGCCTGTACTTGGGGTTGATCTGCACCCTGCACCATATGGAGCACAGTAAGTAATTTTTCATCTTGGGCTGACTTTTGATGATGAATTCTGTCCCATTTACAGTTGTTTAATTGCCATACAACGTATTCTAAAGCAACTTCCCATTCAATTACAATCTATCCATGCATGGTCGCATTAAAACTATATTTACCTGAACAAAAATCAAATCTGTGGAGGTAGATTGTAAAGTTCTTATGCATAACAGCGGGGGCTACGCTGGTCAGTTGAAACCCAATGAAAGGACAGGGGAGGTTATTGTAATTTCTAAGATTTTAGAAATGTATGGGTAAACATCAGTTTTCTGGGTGAAGTGCTTTCATTTGGTTGTTTAATTCTTTTAGTACAATCAGATATTGGTAATATTTCGTGCTTTCATGTGGCTGATGCTATCTTTCACAGCCCATAAATAAGTATTTCAAGTCTTTCATGTGGCTGATGCTATCTTTCAAGTAAATTCTTTTTCGATCTATTTTTCTTAACTGGAAGTTTGTCTTAACTGGTCCTTGCTAATTGATGACGTTATTTGGTTGCCTGAAATTGGAAACGCAGGTACATTTGCAAAACTTTGTTGCGTAAGTTAGTAATTGAAAGTTTAGAAATTACAGTTTACAAAAATGGCCAAAAAGAGAGTTGCATAGCATTATTTCCTTGTGCAGATATATTAGTGATTCATGCCCTACCATAACTATGCTCTCTTGTTCTTTTCTTTCACATGACCCCAAGAGAAAAATCTACTTGCTATTGTTCAATCATGGGAAACAGTAACTGAGAAAGGCTGTCGCATATTGACTAATTTTCAGCAAGAATTTGCACAAGAAGAAGGACCTATCTTTTCCCACTTCAATATTTTTCATACTATTTTACCTATTAAGCTTTAGAAGGCTTGAGTTGGGACTTGGGATAATTCAAACAGCCTTCTATGTGTCTGTTTTATGTTTCCATTTAGCGATACCACTGAATTATAGTAACATAATGTTGAATTTGCAGTTGGGTGCATTACAATAGTTGGGTGAAAACAGTTACCCACAATGTGAGGATGTTGAGGCAAGTGTTGGATCGTTTGACAGAAAAAGACGTGAGTAATCTTTTGATAATGAAAAATTGTTGTAAGAATTCGATTCTGAATAGATGTAAATGATATTTTGCAATTATGCAGTTTGTTTGGAAGCCGTATGATGCCGAACAGGTGGAGTATGAAGAGCTTCCGGTTTATATAGGCCGCGAGTTGTGGACGGCCCGGGTCCCCCTAATAAACTGGGCAACGGTTGAGTGGCATTATCCTGATCGAGTGGCATGTCAGTTTGGGCACGTTCAGGGCATACCCATTAATGTCGATCACCAGATACATGATTTCTTACACGGGCGTACGAGGCAGGGGAAAGTTGGTCGTTCTTGGGCACAGTTTCATGCAACATCTGTACAAATATGGGATAACAAAGAGAATCATAAATACGAATTTCAGAACGGGGATGGAGTAGGGGTAACCGAGGATTACATGAGTTGGTATCTAATGATCACGCGTCGATGGATATCCCCAATATCACCTCGCACATCGCTCAGCGCGAACTACGGAATTGACGAGCTGCAACATTTGGACGGCTATCGCTCGCCGGATGTGAAGTTCGCTTGGAATGTGGTAAGTGTAACTCAATTGTGTTAGATTGGATAGGATTGGCGCAGCTGCACAAAAATTGAAGTGATTTTTATTTTCTGCATTAGTTTTGAGAGTAAGATGCTTACCCTTTCTGAGTGATATGTTTTTTTTTTGTTATAGTAAAATATTTCGCAGCTAATTTTCGTTGAGATTATCGCGCACGTTGAACAACTTGTTGAAACATATTACATGTTATTTGCAGGATGAAAGTGCGACAAGCATGATCGAAACTGCCCGGAACATTACCGACTACCACGATGCTGCCCGGTTCCATGTATTCGCCGAGGAGGTTATAAGACAGAACGAAGTCCTGCGTGACATGGCCCGCCTGTCAATAGGGTTGGGTGAAGCATCGTCGCAGATGCCGACACAACCCACACAAGCTAGACGGCGAGCGCAGTTTGTTGAGGAGCTGCCACGCGGACGTCGTCGGTGTAGAAACGAGTCTGCGGCAGCTGAGCAAGCAGATGCCGGTGAAGAGGAGCAGTTTGATAGGCCCCATTCAGCCGCTGGTAATGCCGAATGTGCTGGAACAAGTTCGGCGCCATTCCACGGCGTTCCCGAAGCGGGTGAATCTACTACCGTTGAAGAATTTGACGAACGGACGTTTGCCTTCGGCGGCGGGCCTTTTGTGTTACAATCACCCTACAACCCCGAGCCGTATCAATCTCCAAACCCCACGACGGATGTTTTTGGTGTGCATGAGCTTACGCCGCATTATTATGATCAGAATGTCCCCGACACGCAAGCGATGGAACAGCAAGAAGAGATATTACCGCTAACTTTGACCCCTTTTGCATACGAGGAAGTACAGGTTGCAAATGTACGTCAGGCTACAAGAGACATGCACGCAGTTGGAACCGAACAAACAAACGTACAGCCTGTGAAACGTAGAGTGCAGCCGTTCCGGGAGCGTCGGGCCCCAAAATGTGGACGCAATTCATGTCCCAAAACTCACCGTTAGAAGGACTTGGTACCTGATAATTTCTGTAGTTCTTGTGTGTGGGTAAATTTAGTGGGAAAGGTGTGTGCTTTGAATGCATTGCGGGAACAATTTCGGCCTATTAATATGAGTGGATGTTGCAGTAATTTGTGGGTACCAAAGGTGGGTGTAGTAATTTGGAATGCTTGTTGATGCCTAATGTGTTTTGGAACTTATAAATGTGGGTACCAAAGGTGGGTGTAGTAATTTCGGCAAGCTTCTTGTAATTCATGAAATATATGTGACGTACATGTACATATATATTTGCATTTCATTTCATAGTAATTTCATTCGCATTAAGTTTAAGTATCCCGCGTGTACAACACCAATTATTAAATATTTTATTAAATATTAAATATGTTATCACACATATTAAATATTTTAAGTTACACGTACTAAGTATTTTATTACACATATTAGATATAAAATATTGCACATATCAAATATTTTAAGTTACACATATTTTAAATATTTTATTACACATATTAAAAACGAAATACTTTATTACACGTAACACGAAATACATGGTGCAAACACGAAAAATAAATGTAATGCAATTCCCTCATTCTTCATCAGAAATATAGTAGTCCGATTTATAACCTGGGTGGGTTATTATGTTAAGCTTCTCTCGACGGGTCAGACGTTTCCCAAGGGCATAGGCCATCTCTTCGGCTAGTTGCATCATATGGTAACGACAACGACGCGCAATCATTCGGTTATTCTCCATGCGTATCCTGTCAACCGCTCGTCGACAATCTTCAGGGTTGCCCCTAGGCATTTCCATTGATCTCCTCCGGGGAATTCTCACGTTGAGAGCTCGGAGGTCGTTCACCAAGCCCTCGGCTTCAATTTCCCTGTACTGCCATTCTCGACGCAGCCCACAAAAGTACTCGCATGGGTCAGTGTAACGACAACTGATAAAATTGTCATTGCGCTCTTGTAAGAACCAAACATACCGGCGCTCATGATATCTGTCCATTTTGATACGAAAGCATATGACAGCCATAATACAAATTTGGCAGTAATTATATAGAAGGAACAGTTATCAGATTACGCTTCTGGTGAATGCAGAAACACTGTTTAGAAACGCGTGTACGGAGAGTGGAATTGATCATATAAGTTCGTACCATAGGTTTTCAATACAATATCAGAACAGTTATTACAAAGATAGACAGTCACTCGCTCGAGTCGTCCGGACCTTCACTTTCTTCGTCCGACATGTCAATATCTGAGCAATTATCGGGACTCTGAGCAAGTGAAAATAGTCGACATGCATCCTCGGCCATGTTTTCATCTTCGTAGGCACGGGCATGAACAAGAAGGTCATTCCGACTAATGCGAATGAACATTCGGTTATTCTCTTCTCGTATCCGATTGAGAGCTACGGTTTTTTCTTCATTCGTGTTACGTGGCATCTGCACCGCTATTCGCCTTGGAGGAGCTACTCCATACTCTAACAAATTTTCAACGTAGCAACGCTGTTCTGAAATGCGTTCGCGCCATTCATCATCCATGGTGGCGATATAGCTAGGCGAGTACCTTTCGTTTGGATTTAAACTGTAAAACCAGTCCTCGTTGATTCTCCAAACACGACCCATAGCGCGAAAAATATCACCTGGTGAATAAAACCCCTTCGGTGCGACAAAATCAGCCATTTTGACACTTTAATTTTTTTTAATAAGATTTGAAATCCCTTATATAAAATACAAATGAGATTGAGTGTTGTATATATAATATCGTAATTTAATGATGGTGTCTACCAATGCATGGTAGTAGTTGAGGCATGTGAAGTTATTTTAAAACCAAACTCTTATTTTCAAACCTCCCATTCTGAACATTTCACGTGCGAGTATGGTAGATGAATATCGATAAACCTAACTGTCTGCCATTTATCTACAATATCGAGGTCCGTATGACGCGTGGCCCGGGCCACTCATGCATTCGCAAGAAATGACATGCAGATCTCAAATGAGATTGTGTGAAGGTAGCAAAGTCACCCCAAATAGTAGTACGCAGGTACAATAATGTAAAAAAGGTTGAAAAGGAGCTGTGGATATTAAAAACGAACCTTGAAGAAGACGCTATTGCAAACAGCGGAATCAATATGTTCCGCTAATAGGGAAAGCGTAATCACTGTTTAATTTAACTATTCCACCTTTGCATAATCACTGCGGCGTGGACCTGGCCAGACATGCATTCGGATGAAATGACATGCAGAGCGCAAATGACATTGCGTGAAGGTAGCAAAGTCACCCCAAACAGTAGTACGGAGGTACAATAATGTAAAAAACGATGAAAACGAGCTGCCGGTATTAATTCAGTCGCCGCAATTACTGAAGGAGACGTTGTTGCGACCAACGGAATCACTATGTTCCGCTAATAGGGAAAGCGTAATCACTGTTTATTTTAACTATTCCACCTTTGCGTAATGACTGTTTCACCTACATTTTCAACCCGGCATTGATGCCTCTGCCTAGTTTCAGGTACGTTCACTACTTCTGAAGTAGTAAATAATTCAATCAGGGACTGAATAATTCTGGAAACCCTATCTCTGGTTTTCCTGTTGTGGGTAATGTGCTTCAATTATACTTCCAATTATCTACAATAGGGTGCCAACTAATTGAGCTATATAAGATGCGTGCAACGGACCATTCATGCATTCACATGAATTCACATGCAGACCTCAATATCCTTCGTCTGAAATTAAAGCCTTACTGTTTAGATATTTAACTTGGCCTGTCCGTTCCCAAAAAATACAAAACATCCCCCAGTCGCCCCCATATGGATACTATAGGTTTTCTCGTCCATCACGGAGGTAGTGCTACAGAGTCCAACTACCAAATTCACTGCGATGTCGAACCAGTTGGTATAATAAGTTTACCGAGAAATGCATCATATTCGGATTTACTAGATCACATTTACACTTATCTCCATATTCATCGTGATTTGTACAATGTCAAAATTTCCGCTTCTTGTCTAATTTCACGAGATCCTCCCATGGAGAAGCTTGTCCAAATTTCAAATGACAGTGAGTTAGGCTACTTTACTTACCCATCAAAGAGATTGGAGTGCGTCCCGATCTTCGTTCAAGCCGAATATGGAAACGAGATGTCCAATTACATGTCTATGCTATCCCAACAGGATGTCCCCGTCGTTACAACGATAACGCAAGCTTTAGATACAATGGGCATCAACGAGCGTGGAGAAACAGCTGCATCGCAAGATATCAACTTGAATGTCCCTTACAAATCTCCGTTTGATTACGATGCTCAATACCATGTGGAGCAGGTGCCACCACACGAGATTTCTCCAGATCCAAATGCAACATCAACAAGCTACTTCACCGAATTTCGGTCAACAAATGACGGCGAGTTTGTTTTCCCTGGAGGATCACGAGCAACCGAGGCAAATTTGGCGGATCCAGTAGCCAATTCCTGCAGGGACCAAGAGTTGGTGAACTCCGAAGACGAAATGAACGACGACGAATCAGTAGATCCTTCTGACGCAGACGAGGATGGCGGGGTTCATGACGAAGATAATTTCATACGTGGGATGCATAGCGGCCTGGCACAAACGTCGTCGGCCCATATTATTGATGACCCCGTCATCCCTAATTATAACGACATCAGTACGAGTCAGACCGAAATTGGTGGCAGCATCAGGAATGTCCATCCATATCTGTTAGATATGTTTCCGGAGGTTCCACCAAATTCTGTTGATGTCCCGCCCAACGTCGCTGGAATGGTGTATGATAGAAATACTGGAGTGTTAACAGTTGGGATGACGTTCAAAAATAAAGCACACGTCATTGCCGCGGTGAAGGATCACAACATCAGATGGACCAAGAGGGAGTGTACTGTTTCTGAGAGCAGGCCAAAGACCTGGCATATTGCATGCATGGATGATACTTGCCCTTGGAAACTAAGAGCTAGTTTGAAGCAAGGCAAAGGTTACTGGAAAATAACAAAGTTAACACCCACACATTATTGCCTGCCGCTTCAGCAAACAAATGATCATGCTAATCTGTGTGCAGCATTTGTAGCAAGTTTGATCCTACCATTTGTTCGAACTGACTAGGGTTACGAAGTCAGCAATGTCCAAACACAAGTACACAGTACTTATGGGATAAATATCTCGTACTCCAAAGCATGGCAGGGTTTTAAAAAAGCACGCGCTATCGAATTTGGTACATGGGATACTTCCGTTCAAAAGTTGCCCAGTTTCATGGAGGCAATTAAAAGATGGAATCCAGGTACAAATAATACAAGTTACACTAAATATATTTTTCAAAATTTTTAACGGCACACAACGTATCTAATGGTAAATTTAAATGCAGGTACCGTAGTTGAGTGGCTGCATAATCAAAGTTATCGGTCAACTGTACCAAGCACTTACATGGTGCGACATGTTTTCTGGTCATTCAAACCATGCATAGATGCATTCCCACACATGCGTCCGGTTATAAGTGTAGATGCGACTCATCTGTACACGAAGTTTCGTCATTGTAGCACCCCGCACGTGAGGCACCACATCCCCCGCACTATGGCTCAACACGAGTAACGAAACAGTAAATCCTCACCCGTATCAAACCATAGCGAACGGGAGACAATCATAAAAAAAAACCTTCCTAAGCTAGGCGGAACTAGACCCTGCAACGATAATCAATCAACAAAATATAATGCATCAACATGCTCAATTCAAACATATGAATCATAAGTATAATTGGGCACTTCAGGCCTCTTTTAAAAATCATAGCAAAACTCAGTAAAGCCAATTTCATAATAAATACATAGGTATCCAATTTCTTGATATAACTGAAATGAATTATACATAATTCCAATACAGATGAGAATGCAGAGACTCTCCTAGCCTAACTCGACCCACTTAAAGACTCCAGACACCTCCACCTAGCTCGAAACTCCAAAGCAAAACCTGCACACTAAAGTATTGGGGAGGGAGAGGGTCAGTCTCTAGAAGACTGAGTGAGCAGGAGCGATATACATAAATAAAAACATGCACATGCAAGTCATAAATTCCGAACAAGGTTTTGTTTGCGATTAGTTCCCCACAAGGGCAAGAGAATGATTAATCGATGCTCGGATTTTATGACTAATTCATATTAATTTCATTACATTCATAAATCATACATAAATATAAGGCTCGGCGAGTGAGCGTGCACAATCTCCAACCAAACTCCGACCGTGTACATAAATATCATTAATATATTGATAAGGCGATCATGCAATATATCATAATACATACAGACCATAAATCATAACATAAACATATGCGTTTGGGCAATCCGTGTCCCGGCCTTCCCGCACGGTGCATAATTCTATCATACATATTCATAAGAAAAGGCATAAATCCTAACCAACCTTCTTCCTCCGGGTGGTGGACGGGCTTGCAAGACCCGGCCACCTAACATATCAATGTGGCAATGAGGTTCATGAGGCCTCAAAGCCCGGTTAGCGTTTCCCCGTCAAGAACCTCCCTTGACGAAGTCCGTTTCGCCGTAAGTTGGAACTAGTATATGGGATCCCCGTCAGCCCTTGCTTCCTCGGTTAGCCACATATACTAAGTCCCGGGGCCCGTTCAATCAGAAGTCATAAATGCGTCTCGCCAAATATTTCAATTCATAAGTACATAACATAATTCATAAATCATTTGAAAAGGGTTTACTCGATCAATATTACTCGACTACTTCATTTGAAAACCGTATATATATAATCATAAGGTTTTGGCCAAAGCTTTTCACATAAGGGTTGTAGGGTTTGTTACATAGCTAAAACAAAAACACCCTCACCTGAACCGTGACGATACAAGGATACGAATATCAAGTGCCTGAACGATCAAGATCTCTCCACCCTGGAGATAAACTGTACAAAAGACAACATGACGTGTTTGTGAGACTCGAGACTCCAATGAACCATATATGACGCTTGGCAATGAAGTGAATATGACATGAATGCATAAATGATCATATTATATCAATAAAATGTTCATGTGCACTATTAAGAATTTTAAAACATATAATCATTCATTCGTTCATATATTTCATTCAATTTCATAAGTTCATAAATTCATATAAATTTCATAAATTCATAACATTCATAATATTCATAAATTCATAAATTCATAATTCATAATGCATATCAATTAATCCATGAATTCATTTAATAATCATAACACATAATATTCAAATTCACATTTAGGAATAAAATAAATAAAACGTTCAATCAAAAGTCGATAATTAAATACGCGAAATGGAAATCAATTAATTTCAATAATTAAATTAAATCAAATAATATTTAAAATATATATATTAAATATATATATAACATATATAACTATTATATAAATAACATAAGTATTACATTATGTATATATATATATATACGTACGCATACAAACATACACATGCATGCACGTATATATATATTACATGCAATATATATATATATATATATATTTACTATATATTACACACACTGCACCAAAATACAGCAGCAACACACATTCATGCAGGGAAGAAGAAGACGCAGGCAACAGCAGCCTAAACACACAGCAGCAACCCAGAAACGCAGGCAAAAGATTCAGGAAAAACGGGGTGACACCCCCGTGTCACCCTCCAAACCTAAACCGAGACACCCCCGTGTCTCGGTACAGAAATCCCAGGCCGGTTTGCACCCCCGTTCCTCGCAGGAACTGCCAAAAATGGCACGCCCGTGCCACGATCCAGAACAGCTCAGTTACAGACAGCAGAAACGCAGAAACAGAGCAGCCGTTTACGCAGGAAAAGCAGGCAATATACGCAACAATATAAGGCATGATTTTCAACAAAAATTCAGCCTCAACACACACCACAAAGCCACGAAACTGACAACAAAAGAAGGAAGGAATTTACAGCAGTTTTGACAGTAAACATTCAGCGCGAAAACAGGGCAAAGCTTCGAAGAAAAACAGAGCAAGAAAGGTTCACTTCATCTCCAGCTATACATATCAGTTTAGGCCAACAATTATGCAGTAAAACAACATGAATTCAGCAAGTAAATCAGTTCCAAAAGTGATCAACCAAGACATCAACCGTACGTGACCTTCAAGTGGAAATTTTCTCAAAATGTCATAAATGATATATCATAATTATCTCAACAACCACGAAATCAATGACCATAAATGATATGAGGATGTCAAAACAAACAAACTCAAGCTTGGAATCACTCAAAACCATTGAGAAACGAAGGAGATCAACATTTGCCCAAAATCACCCCATTTCGGAAAAAGCCCAGAATATCTCGAATCCATGCTCAAAATCGTGGATGAAAGGATGAAAAGGCTCAGAAATAAACATATAATACAATCCTAAACTTACCTTGATGATTGGATGAAGTTTGGATGAGATTTGAGCTCCAAAATCTCCAAGAGATGAAAGGTTTCGGGACTGGACTGTAGAGCAGTACCTTTGGCTGATGTTTGGGGATTGTGTGAGGGATATCTTGGTTAGGGCTTGATATGTAATGATAGGTGGTTGAGTTAGGGATTTAAAGAATCAAACCATGGTTAATTTGGTTATGGTTTGGACAAGATATGGTTGATTTTGTACAACAAGGTCAAATTGGTCGCCGATTCGTTTTTCGGTTGAATTTCGGAGGTTCAAACGACTTAGGAAAAATGTAAGGCTAAGTTTACTAAACTCGAATTTTCGTTACGAGTTCAGCGGAGTTGACGGAACTCGAATCCGAGTTCCCGAGCTCAAGATATTAAATTCGGAACCAAGGGTACGCTAAGTGCTCGTTATCTCCCGTTTTGGTTCCTCGAAACAAATTAAATCCGTTAACAAATCAAATGAATTCGAAAATGTGAACCGAGCATAAAATCATGTCCATAATACATATATTTACGACATGCTACAAATTCGTGGCATTTCAATATCATTTCATACGGGAACGAAGCTCAAAATAGCCAACATGCACAAATTATAGTTCCATGCATAAATTATGATTTCCATGCACATAATATAATTCCCATGCATGAAATTTCAAATAAATATATTAAATCTAATATTAACTAAATCAAATTAAGTCAACGTATAAATTTGAATAATTAATTAATATGGTTAAACATGATTAATTAGCATAACATTTAATTAGCATAATCAATAAATTAATAATAATTAAAGAAATATATATATATATTATATTACGATATATAATTAAAATAATAATAGATTAAAATAAGATATAATATAATAAATCAATATAATAACAATTATAATAAAATTAAATATAAAACACGTAAAAACAATTAATCACATAATTAAATAGCTAAATTGCGCAATTTAGAAGCAATCATGACATATTAATAAAATGGAAAGACCGGGGCGTTACAGTCATAAATTGTTAGTTGCAGTGGGCATTGACGGCAATCAAAATATTCTGCCACTTGCTTATACCTTGGTGAACGATGAAACAGAGACAGCATGGCGTTTCTTCTTGTTTCATCTAGCCAAACATTTTTCCCCGCCAAACAGACGAATCTGTCTTGTATCCGACAGGCACAGGGCTATTATATCTGCGGTATCACTAACGCCAGAATTCAATGAGCCGTTGGGTTGCCACCGATACTGCCTCAGACACATTTGCTCTAATTTTTTCAAAGCATACCATGATCAAGGTTTGAAGGATCTGTGTTGGCAAGCAGGCAATGCGATGGACAAAACAACTTATGACCGAATCATGAAGCAGATTGCTATTCAAGATCAACTTGCCATCAAGTGGTTCGACAATCTGGAGCCAGAAATGTGGACGGTATCACATGACGACGGTATGCGGTGCGGTATGACAACAACTAACATTTCGGAATGCTTCAACGGGGTCCTCAAAAATGTCCGCCGTCTACCAATTATACCGATCGTTGAGTCTACACTGAACCGAAGTGCACAATATTTCGTGGACCGCCAAAAAAATGGGCTACAATCAAAAACAGTCGCCCACCACTGGACAGATTACGCATGGAAAATACTGGAAACAAATCTAAAAAATTGTGGTCTTCATAAAGCCCGGTTGTTCGACCGTAGAGATTACAGAGCTGAGATTATTACTCAAAATGATGGGTCGCGGAGGCGTTCAGGAAAACATATAGTCTGCTTAACAGAGAATACATGTTCTTGTGGGTTTTGGCAATAGTGCGGAATCCCGTGTTCGCATGTCATGAAGGCGGCCAAGTCATTTCAAATTTCTATTTCTGATTACGTCGCCTGGTATTATCAGCTTGATCAATACTTGGCTACTTACGAAGGAGGTTTCTTTCCGATTTGGGATGAAGAATATTGGCCAGAGGCTTCATTTCATTTGATAAACACTAACGAGGAACGTCCAAAAAGAGGTGGGGTAGGAAGGGGAAATGCAGGTAGGGACCGTACCACAAGATTTCCGATGGAAATGGATCGTTCTCAGACACGAGCGAGGTCAAGAGCGGCAGCAAGGCGAGGGGTACATTGAAACGTTTTTCTTTGATGTAGCCATGTTGTGTTGTAACCTTTTTAACATGAGTGCAAGAGCTTCTTTAGTATGCATTTGCGTGTACCATAATAATAAATAACAAATTTCCAGCTTCAATACGTTTAAGTAATTTTTCAATTACATATGTGATATTGTTTGTCAACCACTTTTACATAGTAATGCTTACTTCTATAATAGAAAATCTATGTACTTTTCCAAACTTATGCTATGATATTCAAATATACTATAACTGTAATTCAGAGGACACTTCATGATTAATATGTTCGCATTTCATTCCTTCCAATTTTTAATGTAATGTTTCACGAAATATTGTTACCTTTTTTTATTCATTCCACCAACGAAAATAATTACAAAAGATTATTTAATTTATTACACCATCGCGGATAGCAGAATCACTATTTATTTAATAAACATATTATATTTTATTATCCCGGGAACGCAGTGTGGATCATTGTCTCGAAAAATACAAAACATAAAAATAAAAAAAAACAAGCTGAATCTGCTTACATAAACCCGAAGGAAAGGGGTGCAAAATTGACATGCACATGCAAGACACGAACAATTATTTTCATATAAAATTCAGCTGTTCTAATTCCGCCTTCCGGGATAGCGGAATAACTGTACATAAGGAATAAAAAAACCCTAACACTAACAAATATTCACAAGGGCGGCCCCCACCAAAATCTCGCCATCTCTGCGCAAAAACTCGGGGAATTATGCGGGTCCAATATCGCCCCAATTCCGCTGTCCTAGATGGCGGAATTACTATTAATCTGTAGCCACGCTCCATCAACGCTTACACGTCGCTGACGGCGTGCAAACAGTTGATACGCTCTTCCTAACCGCGGGACATCTTAAAACTATTAAAAAAAATAATTTTTTTTTACGTTCCGCTTCTCCCAAAAGCGGAACACACCAAAATTGCAATACCTCTGAAAAGTACACCAGAATTGAAATAGGCCTCGAAAATAACACCATTTTTAGAAAATCACCATTCATAGTATGCATTGCCATTCGACTTTATCTTTGTCTGCGAAACAAGGTTGCCCTTAAGCCCCATTATTCTCTTCTTTACTAATCAAAATAGAGTTAATTGCTCCCAAAACCCTGTGATTTGGCTAATTAGCATAGAAAACCTTGTGTTTCAACAATTGGCACCTAAAACCCTGTAAAATTTTAAATTTGCTCACCGCCCCCCTTTTACCCTCAGGCGGTAATTAGGGGATGAAAATGTCTTTTTTGCCCTCTTTGACATTACCATCACTCACCTTCATAAAAAATTAAAAAATATATATAAAAAAAATACTTAAATTAAAAATTTTATAATTTAAAATTTACATATATTATACACTAATTATAATTTTAATTTACATTGTATATAAATTATTATATATATGTGTGTTATATAATATATTATATATAAAGTAAATGCTATTATAATATATTATATAGTGTAAACACACACATATATATATATATATATATATATATATATATATTATATATATTATATACACATATACATTTAAAAGAAATTTGAAAAAAGAAAGGAAAAGAGATCATCTTCTCCAAATGTCTGGCCCTGCGCCTGCACCTGTACCACAACCAAAATTCATCCCGCCACCCCCCGGCCCTTCATCTCCACCGTTACTCCGCCCCGCCCCCACCCCCCAACGCTCACCACTTCCGCCACCAACATCGCGCCAAATCTGGAACTCGTCAGATCTGGTCCGCCACCAACATCGCGCCAGATCTGGCTCCGCCACCACCACCATCACCGTCACCCTCCGCCTCGGTTCGACCCGGATCTCCTCAATTTCACTCTCAATTTCACTATCAAACAAATAAAACCCACATCTTCACATCCACTCACCAAGCAAACCAAGCCGAAGCTTCACTCCATAACATCAGTCAGCACAATGAGCAACGGAAGCACAGAAAACAAGCAACAATCAATAAAAACCCTTATAATAATAGGCAATCAATTCACCCAGCTTCCATCAGCCACGCCACTCCAGTTCATCCTGTTTTGGATCCGTAACCAGGTGGTGGTGGTAGTGTGTGTCGGTGGTTGATGGCGGCGCGGCGGTTGTTGCGTTAGCAAGGTGATGGTGGCGCGGTCATAAGCCTGAAAACTGTGGTGGCGGTGGTTTTGTAAGCGAGGTGGTGATGGTGCGTCGTCGGTGGAGGTACGGTGGACCTTCAAGGCTGTTGGCGGGCGGCGGTGAGGGTGGGCAAGAAAGGAGAAGAAGACGGCGGCAGGGGGAAGCAAGAAAGGAGAATTGAAACGGGGGAAAGAATGAAAAAAAAAAAAAGGAAAAGAATTAAAAATAGAATTTTGTAATTAGTTTTAATATATTCTTTAAAAGAAGAAAAATAAAAATAGAGGGTTATAAATGTCATTTAACAGCAAATAAGTGTAAGAATTCGTAATTTCAGTTGCATTTAGAGCGCGTGTGATGCCAAGCGCGGACGGAGGGTTGTCGGTGATAATTAAAGTAATTCACAGGGGTTTTTATGCTAATTATTGAAACACAGGATTCAGAGTGCTAATTAGGCATAACACATGGGATTTTCGTGCAATTAACTCAATCAAAATATATAATTTGTTCTGTGGCAATTGTAATGACGAACTTGGGTAGTGCATGGCCTTTATATACTTGAGAAATATGATCAGCTTTTTTATTTTTGGACCATTTTCTTGCAAACATGGAACTGATTCGCCATAGCAATTTGTATGCATGAAGGTCGTTTTTGGACTAGTTTAATATATAATAATTGTTGCAGAATCTAAATCTTATCATGTTGCTCAAACTACTACTTCTTTTTCATAAAACTATTCCCAGTATGGATGCCCACTATCATATCATCAAGCCAGGAAATTGAATTTTCAAATGCGGAAAAGGTTATATATCTGAGACAAGCTACTCGTTTACATTGATTTTTTGGACAATAATTTTGATTGCTCGACCCCAATTTCGGAACTTCAAACCGCAAGTGCCGGGCATTTGAACCAATAATATTTTAATTTATTTTTATAATATGGGAAAATTGCAAAATCGAAATACAACTATACCTCATTTGTAATTTTGGGACAATTTTTTTTTTGGATAAAACTTTTGTCGCTCTATTTAAAAAATTGTTGCGATTTCAGGATTTCGGTCACCAGAATCTATTTTAATCGCTTTAAACAATTAATAAATGACGAGAGTTCTAAATTACATGACAGTACACATGAGTGAATTTTAACTTGTGCACCGATCACGAAGAGGTACCTGTCAAGATATCCTAGACATGTATGATTGTTTTATTAAGCGCATGGGCTTTACTCGTTGTTTTCCGGTCACTAAAACGAATTACGGTTATCGAAATCATTAAATCGCAACAGTTTTCTGAATTTAGTCTCTAAATTTTCAACGGAAAAATATTTATCTTAAAATTATAAGTGAGATATAATTGGTACCCTAATTTTATATTTTTTCCTATAATATTTAGTCTATAAAGGATTTAAGAGTACGAGTTACATTTTCTTTTTATGCGTTCGATGGTATATCAGTTCATTTATACATAACAACAAGAACACAATTTTTAATTATATTAATAATGTGCTTAGAAATAATTAGTCAGAATTAATTTAGTTAATAAAGATGTCCGAAATGGCGTCGCGCGACACGGCACGAAGAATAGACCAAAATTGATTTTGTAGGAAGAGCATCAATAACGTTTCATTATTGTTAGATAATTTCTCTCTTTTTGTGATTGGCAATGTCAGGTTTCTTCTAGCTAAAGGCTTGGATAAAACCCTTGATATTTCTCAGATTATCCAATTCGTGGAATATGGTGATAAACGCTACAAAAAACTATTGATTTCCTACGATATTTTCTACCGAAATTTTCCGTAGGTAATTCTCAACAAGTAGCTACGGGATTCCGTTGACTTATTTACACATCAATCAAGAATTTGTTTTATTTACGGATTATCTACTGATTTATCTATAGGTAATTAATAAAAAAAAATTGTAGTGAAATAAGTTAGCTACTGAAAAACATTATCAAATTATTACGAATTAATTATGTATCATTTTTTAAAATTTTAATATAAGATATTTGTAAGACGTTAAGATAAAACTATAAACGTAGAATCATAATCAATTAGACGTGCATTTTGCACCACATGTATGTTTATTGTACATATACAATAAAATAAGTTTGTCTGTATGCCAATCAATAATACTTTCTTTTTTTTGTTGTTTTTCACTCGGCCAAATTCGAGTGTTACAAAAGCTTAATATGAGGATGATTTTTCCAATTCAATTACTCAATTCACAAGATATATGGTTTGAAGCCTACAACATCTAATGTTTTGTCTTACTAGACCAAAGGAAATTCTTGTATGCGCCCAATATGGACCCCGGTTCTGCGGTTCATACACCTTTCTATTTTTTATTCAAAAATTACTTTACTTTTGGTTTTAAATACTTTTCTTTTTTTATTTAACTCTTTAAGTTTCACAAATAGGCAGGCACCATTATAAATAAAATATTTTGAATAATATTTATGAATTTGTTGTAACAATTTTTTTTTTTTTTTAATTTAGTGCAGTAAAGTTTTATATATTTATGGTGTCATACATTAACTTTGATTTGTAATTTCTTTTTTTTTTTTTTTCATTTAGTTTAATTTTTAGTTTCAAAATTATATTGTTTATTTAAAGTATGAGTTTTTTTAAAAAAAATTCCGATACATTTATAGTAAATATATAACACTCTACCACATTAAATATAACATATAAGTATATAACACACGTAGATATATAACACTTTACTACGTGAAATTTGATATATGATACTCATAAATATATAACATTTTATTACATTGAATTTAAGAATAAAAAAAAAGATAATGTCACAAAAAAAACTCATATTTTCTTTCTAAATATATTTTATTTGTAATATTGTGTGTCTATTCATCAAGTTTAAACAGTTAAAATAAATAAGAGAAAAGAAATTCGAAACTAAAAGAAAAGTAATTTTTGAATAAAAAAAATAGGAACACATACAAACCGGGTCCACACCGGACTCATATAAAAATATATAGCACAATCAACATTTATGGTAACTTTTTTATTTATTTATTTAACTTATATATAAGAGCCGCAAAGTCAAAATCGCAGTTGACCAGGCTCACAATTGCAAAATTTCTACCTCCCACACCTGGTCCGGCTCTCCGCGCACACAAATCCTTCGTCCCTTTCTTTCAAATCGGATTGAACCGACTCTTTTCCTATCTTCGTTCATGATCTTAACATAACAAACCCTATGTCGCTTGAGCTTTCCATAACAAATTGAAGTAAGAATTCAGGAAAATCAAGGAAAAAATGGCACCCTTAGAATTTCAGAAGTTGTTCCATCTCCGGATGAAGACTGCGAAAAGGTTTGCAAGGTATCCTTTTCATCTTTCCCTTAAACATGCACTACACACTACCTTTACTTTATATGGTGTTTTTTACTACCCCTGTTGCGCGGCGGCTCCACACCAGAAACGAGCCTTTTAATAAACATTTGGATAATTCGTCATCACATTCACCTTCTTCGCAGCTCCGTCACCAGGGATTTTTTTCCAGTCAATCATCTGAAGAGCAGCAATAGGGTCTGTTTCAGTGCTTCTTCATCCGCAACAATAACATCAAAAAATGGTGAAAGCGAGAGCTGCTGGGTTTCTTCAAATTGAGAGCTCTATTAGGTTTCGGCATTTTTTTCGATTACAATTATCCTTTCTTCTCCGGCTCTGTAGTCTGCTACATAGGTGTTTTAGTTATTGAAATTTCTGGTGAATTTGGCTTATATTTTTACTCAATCTTCATAGGACTATAAGTATTTTGTATGCTTAGTTTCGGCGGTTGACTAACAAGCAGGATCTCCTCTTGACTATCTAACATTTGCACTACTAAAAAAAGAGTTTTCCTCCCAAGATTTAGAATTTGCGTCTTTTCTTCTTGATTACAAGATGAGTCTGTTTTTATGATTTGTTTATTTATTGACAAAACCTGCAAGGTCCTGGGGTAAATGTCTATAGTATCAAGACAAAGGTCATAAAACAAACTAAGATGATAGGCCGAAAATCACAGTTTATGATCAAGTTGTTTAGGCCACATAGACATGGATTCTTAAGTTGGTGCATGAGACAGAGATTGCACGCTTTGTTCTGAAATTGGTCTCTTGAGATTGTTTTTTTGCTGATAGGTTTTTATTCCTCCTGTATTTTAGATCTTCATTTTCTTAATTTCATTTGCTTTTTAAATTTTAGGTGAGGGGAGGTTGAGATTGTTGGTTTATTTTGCAAATGAGTGTTTGAGAACATAAACGGTCTGATGTGTCGTACAATGAAAGGATAAGTTTGCCTGCTTTCTGAGCTACTTATTCAGTAATATTACATGAACTGTAAATTAGTAGAGAACGAGCTACAATTTAAGTTGCATAGAAGTGAAAAACAGTGAAAATCCGTGTTCTGAAGTGTGGTTGTTGACTCGTGGTTGTGATTAGGGGTGGATTTCTGTTCATGCTGTCTACGGCTTAGAAGCGAGATAATAGCGGTAAATGCATATTGTTTAAAGCTTAAAACATTAACAATCTTATTTTATTGAACTGAAGAAAAATCATTAATAGTTTCAATGCAATATTTGATTGAGTTATATGTGCATGTTTATGTTGCAATGATGGAAATAACTGTTTTCTGTATTGGATTACAATCAGTACTTAAACTTATGTTTAAATCTCTTATTATTGCAGGCATTATCTTTTCATCCTATCCACTCTATTGTGTTGTAGTTTCTTTGTTTATTTCGTTTACTTTTTTTTATCTCCAGGAATTGAAGAAGGCAAAAGTGGTCCTTGAAATTACTCATAAAGTATTTGTGAATGTTGATATAGATAGACAGCATATAGGTACAGCCGTACAGTGGCAATAAGATCATATATGAATAAAGTATTTTTGTGTTGCATGTAATTTTACTACATGACACAGTAATATCATTTTATATCCTCTTAATCAAATCCGTCCCCCCGTGTCTCGATATCTACCGATCATATGGCCATGGTGTGCCAAAGATTGTCGGTAATGTCTCTGTTCTTTGTGTATTTCGTTGAAACTCTTCATTTCCAGCAGATTTATTTATTTTATTTGCCTTGACAATATTATCCCTTATTATATACAATTTTATCTGCAGAGAATGTTTGGTTTGTGTGTGTGTGTGTGTATATCAGCTCCTTTTCTTTAATTAATTTTGTTTTATTAACATTCTTTTTCCTGGAATCAGGGGGGCTGGGGAAAGTTGGAATGGAAAAGTCCTCCACTATTATATTGGGATACATGATACAAGGAGCTGATGTTGTCTCTTGGAGCAGAGGAAATCAATCTATATACAGTGGCACATTTCGTGATGAGAATTTCAAGTTAAAGCATTCGCATGCAGGTTTGCATTAGTTGCTCTCCCACACAATCACATACACACGTAGAGGGCAGAAAGAAACAAATAATCTAATTCGGATGTGGCACATTTTATTTTTTTTTAAGGAGGGTGGAGGAGAAATATTTATTGATTTATAAATATTGGGAGTAAGGTGGCCCCTCCAGTCATACTGTGATGCGCGCACAGACCTACAATGCATTGTGAAGAAAAACAACTTATTTGATGTGATTCTTGCAGGCGTTCTGACAATGGTTAATTCAGGGTTCAATTCTAATGGTTCCCAGTTCTTTATCGCCACAACCAAGACCTTCTGGTAAGCTTTTGTATTATCATTGCAATATCTATCCTGCTTTGTGCTATTATGGAGATAAAAGCTGTGGAAAGTGGATACATTTCTTGATAATATTACATTCTTGAACCTGTTTTACGTAGTAAATGTTGTTTCAACTAAGATTCCGACATAATAACTATGCTACATTTCTTGATGACTTTACATTCTTGAACTGTTTTTAGAAGTAAATGTGTTTCAACTAAAATTCCGAAATAATAATTATGAATCTGGTTCTTTTTACTCATACCAATGCCTGTTTATAATTCTGTTACCAGGTATCTATAGAGATGAAAAACACATTACCATCCAACCATGACAGATTTTATATTTAACCACCCAAACTTCCATTTGTTGCCAATTGCCACCTAAACATTGCATTAGAACCTCACTTTTCCAGCAAAATAGTCCCTCTGAGCCATACACTTTGCCAGATGTAATTTAAAACTCTCTCCCTTTACATCTTATGAACACAAAAATTTTAGGCTGCACGAAATAAAATCCAAACTAGGTGATAATGTTTTACCTCCCACTAATTATTACACCATGGCATAAAATAAATAATATAAAAATATGCAAGGTATTGAAGTTTGTATTTGCTTGCATTAAATATGGTTGATGGAGTTTTACAACACCTTTTTATATATGTGAGTAGGGGTGCATACACATTGGGATTTTTATTTGCTTGGTTTCTAAATGTGTATTTACTTTTGGTTATTTTTATATTCATTGATCTCTTCTTCAAACTAAAAACTAAAAATTAGCTTACATTGATTGCAGTTGAGTGCGAGACTTTGTATTTGAATGAGGATGCTTTGTTCGTGCTGAAAGGTTTGTTATATATCACTATATATACACTTTCTATTTTTACATTCATAAATATGAATCGGTCAACTTCCATCATGTTTATTTATGTTTTATCAAAATTTAATTAAATTATACCTATTGCAGTCATGTATACTACTCACGTAAATTTATTTTGTGATCAATCGTCACTAATCGTCAAATATATATGCTTAATTGAAATATTTATGAAATATATTTAATTTATATCATACAGCTAAGCAATTCCGATAAAATGTGGCAGCGATATGCTACTACCCCATGAACATTGGTGGTACGAAGACATTACAGTCCATCTAGAAATGGTATTCGAGCTCCGGATGTGCCAAGAACATGGAAAGATATTCTTCAATCATATGGATGATAGAATAATTCTATTCTGATATACTACCTGCATTAAGATACAAGGGGTGCTTCATTACAATATAAGGGAAATGGAAGGAGCCAGATAAAGAAAATAGCATTTTATCCAAAAGTTTTACGTGAACTTTCTTATTTATCTGGTACGTGAAAATTTTGATTAGGCACCTAATCATATTATGAAAGTTAACTTAACGCCATGTATTTTTCTATACTTTACTATCTAATATACTTCATATTAGGTGTGCAGACTTATCTGACAAATATTGTTTCGTCTTGTTTGCCTCATAGATTCACATTGACTTGTTTTTCAAAGATAATATTGTCTTTAGACCAAATACTTGATGAATAATTTAGCCAGAATCACTTTACCCGAGCACGACCATCGCGCCTCGCGCGGTGGCCAGCTTACTAGTATAACTATACATGTCGTATGAGATTGTATAATTGCAACGCATACCACCTTGAATGAAAATATTACATCCTTTACTTCAATAAGTTTTCGAAATTACAAGTGTTGCCAGTTCTTTAGGTTATAGTTCCACTAATAATTGAATTAGCCCTTTTATCCTTAATTTAAAAATTAAAAATTAAATCAATAAATTATTCAAAAATTTAATGTAATGTTCAAGTAAATTTTGAAAGTCAAATTAAATTTGAGTATTTCACAAACAAATAAATTTTTACTATTTTCAATTTTTAAAACTTTTGAAATTGAGGGTAAAATAATCAGTTTTATCATAAAATTAGTTAAACCCTAACGCTGTCTTTACTTCTAAAGACAGCAATCCATTGTCATAGGGCTAATTTTTGAAAACTTTATGGCTATTTAAACCATCAACGTTTTTACTTTGTTTGTTTGATATTTATCCAAGTGCGACTAATTTGGGGATGTCTTTACATTGCAAGTTGACAATCTTAAAATAAATGAATAAATTACCAAAACACCCATGCTTTGAAAATTGTGCATAACGGATATTTTTCAATCCAATTCATAAATCCCCAAAGGACATCTTTGGAATTTGCCTAAAAGTTGAAGGGTAAGATAGTACTTTCGTTCCATCAATTGGCAATGGATTAAATAGCCACTCCAAAATTCAGTGGCTAATTAATGCCACCTTCTCTTGGTGTAACCTGGGGCTCCGGGAAAAGGAAGGATTTGCCAACTTGCAAAGTAAAGCTTTGGCACACCTAGGTTAAATACACAAACTATGGATAACTCAATAGTAAAGACAACCTTGTGGAATAGGATAATTAGAAGATTTTAAAACTGAAATTTGTAATATTTTTATTTGAGCTCATATGAATTATAATTATGAAATATCTAATGCAAGTGTAAAGCCAATTCTATATTACCAAATAAAAAGGTAAACAATTTATTAATTATTTAAACCTAAAAAACATTTATACATAGGTATGTGTATAGTACTACTATAACATATATTAAACAACAAGTTAAACTTAAAAATAAAACAAATGTTATTGACATATTAAATTTTAAATTACGGTGCTGAATAAAGTTTCGCTGGTTCCACTACCACTGATTTTGGACATCGGAAATTGCCAATTCTATTATTATGTTTTCGACATCTCAAATTATCTGGGACTCAACTCTCATATGGCGTCGGGATCAAAATATTTTAAATTTGTAATACGTGTATGTGGTGGAATATATGACTATTATAATTTATGCGTCACGTATTAAGGAAGTGGTTGTACATGTATCACATATTTATAGAGTTTATTGTACCAAAAAACTCTAATATATCTAATTAGCACTTCGAATCTTGTAACTTGAAATATCTCAAGCAATCGAATCCTGTGATTGTATTAAATTAGCACTCAAAACCTTACAGTTGTGGTTGTTGTCACGACCATAGGGTTTTCAGTATTAATTTAAAGCTAATTTAATACAATCATAGAATTCGTTTTGAGAAATTTCAAATCGTAGGGTTCGAAGTGCTAATTAGATATATCACAAGGGTGATCGAACAAAAAACTCCATATTTATACATAAAATACTTATTTCATGCATAGATTCATAATGACAAGTATACACACCACCAGGGGAGTGTAATCACATTCAAGATATAGATCAACTCCCCAAATTTATTAACCACGAGTAAATTATTATAGCAAAAACATTACAGTAGTTTGTTTAATTCCCCCATGATAATGAGGGTTGATAAGTTGATGATGATCTTAATTAATTTGGCACAAGCATGTGATTGCACTCAATTGCTTTGGTCAAAGTAACAAGGACGTCCATGAGGACATGCGGCTCGGGCACACACTCAGCCTGCTTCTCGTACTCGAGTTTCCATGTAACAACGCTGTCTTCTCCATTGCAGTCCACATCAAGAACAAACTTGAAACTGCTGTAATACTGGAGCAGATCTCCTTCAATCGCTCTGTATGTGATCGATCTCTTTGCCTCATCAACGCCTTCCACGATCTCCTTCGAAACTAACTGTTGCCCTCCTGTTTATCTATATTATATTATTAAGCGCGAGAGGCAAATGTGGTCTCTTGGTGTCTTCTTTTTCTTTTTTTCTATTTATTTATTTTTTATCCTGTCAGTTTTCTTCTCTTGCGATTTTCTCTCTTCTTTTCTATTTACTTATTTTTATGTGTTTTCTTCTTTTACATTTTTTTTGTCTTATCTTATCTTTTCTCTCACCTTATTTCAATTTTTTTTTTCTTTTATATATATATTTTTAAGATAGTGCTGTTTGATATTTTATGATTTTATGTTATTTTTATATTAGTTCAATAATTATATTAAAAATACTGATAAAATATATATTAATATAAAAATTAATTTAAATATATTTTAAACAAAAGAATTTTATAATTTGCACACGCAACGAGTGTGCCAAAATTACTAGTTATTATTATTTGGGGAAAATGCAAAAAAAGGACACTAACTAACCCTCACTATAGCATTTTTAGGACTTTTTTTTTTCCGGCGACAAAAATTATCCATTAACTTCCAAATGTGTCAATTTAATGATAAATTATGCCGGAGATTGTCTAGTCACTGCCGAAAACCTGCTGACACATCCAAATTGATGACATGGCATTAACACCCTATCCACATCATTTCCACATATTTTCTTAATTTTTTTCAAAATTCACATAATATACTTCAAATATTATAAAAATATAAAAACAAAATAAAATTTTAAAAAATACTTCACCACTCTTATTATTTACATTACATCAAAAAAAAAAAAAAAAATTATATATATATATATTTTTACGTGCATATATGTAACCAAATAACATTATATACCTATACAGTAAGATGATGATTAATAAAATGTATATTTATTCAATTAATTAAAATAAATAATAAATCTAAAAAATTAAATTATGTAAGTTTCATATTTGATGTTTTTATAAAAAATTACAATTTTAAGATTTTTTTTAGCATTTTTTAAATATTTTTTTCTTCTAATGTACTCCTTTCTTCTTCCTTATGCAAACCCCATAGCCGGAAAACTTATTGGGCCACTCACCACCGCCATCACCAACACAATCACAGATCGCCGCCGCTGACACCACTTGAATCACCACCACCACAATCGCACACAACAACCACCACAGCCACACCCCACCATCACCACTCTCACCACCACCCACAAAAAACGGACACACTCAATAGATATATGGAAGGGGAGTCCCAGACGGATTTATGGAAGTGGAGTCATCAGCAGATCTGCACAAACTCAAAAATGCACACACTCAAGTCTCAACAGCAGATCTGCTCGGAGACGGCGGCGACGATGGCTAATCTAGGGAAAAGGGAGTCGATGGCGGATCTATGGGGTGTCAAAAGCAGCATCTCTGACAGAGGTGGGGAGAAGTTAGGCGGTGATGGACTTGGGGATTTGGGATGGACGGCGGCAGCGGATTTGACGGTGGATTTCGAAGGGGAGGCAGTGGAGTGGTGGGGTGAGGGGAGAGCCGGCGGTGGTGGTGGCGCGGAATTGTGGTGAGCGATGGTGGTGACTCGGTGCTGTGGGCGGCGACAGCGGTGGGAGGTGGCGACAGTGGTAGAAGAGGGTTTTACATATATATATATATATATATATATACAGAAAAATGGTTATTCATATAAACACATAAATAAAATATAAATATAAATAAATATATATCTGTCGGATCAAAACTTTCTCTTGAAAAATTTTGCGAAAATTGTTTCCTGATTAATCTGGTTTTAAACTGTTTTAATTCAGATTAATTTGAACTATTTTAATTCGAAACTGAATCTGGATTTTGGGAAAATCACGATACGAAACCAGGAACGGATTGCATAGCCTAGCGCGTTCATCCCGTATGCAATTCATGCGGGTGGACCGACTGAGCATGCGGCAGCACGGTCGCCCGTCTATCCTCCCCTCTCCCGGTAGCCTGGGCGGGTGGTGCACAGGCAAGCGCGCGCCTCTACGCTCGAGCTTGTACTGTTGCTGCTCTTGCCTAGAACGACTGCGCGGGCCGTGTGCGCGAGACGACCTGCTCGAGACGCGCGCTTACGGGTTATCCCGCGCACCTCTTGCGAGCTGCTCCAGACCGGCGTTTCGTTTCGTGTTTTCAGCTTTCATAAAATCCCGTAAAATTTTGATTTTATTGAAAATTAATTATTTTTGAAATAATTATAAAATTTGGGATTTTTATGAATTAAAGTCAAGTTCTTATTTTTCGAGAAAAATAATAAATATCACTTTGAATGATATTTTAGACAAAAATTTAATTTTGAATTAATTGTTGTTTTGTCTAGATCCAGTGATTCGATTTTGAATAAATTCTTGAATAAGGAACTATATTCAAATTACTTAAGTTAATTGTTACTTGAAGTCAAGGGAATTTTAAATTTAATTGGTAAATTCAAATTCAAGCGAAATCATGCTAGTTTAGGTGATCATGGGTTAGTCTTATGTATGGTTTTAAATTCTGCACATGGATGATTTCAATTGGGGTTGGAGCCCTACTTATGTGTGTACTGTTATGTGTTTATTATGTGGCTTTCCTTATTGTTGTTTTTGGGCCGGGGTATGCCCCGTGTACTTGTCTATGGACAATATGAAAATTGAGCCATATTACTTTATGTAAAGAGAGTAGAACTTAGGAAGTGAGGTTTTATTTTCATTTTGGAGACAAACACCCATGGAATAAGAAGGATCCACATGAAGCACTTGAAGAACGGTGGCCATAAGAAGACCTCTCAAAATGTTTAGGAGGGTTTCTATTAAATGTAATAGATAGGGTGTTTTTCCATTAAATTTTGTACCCCTATGTGATATGAATTGTCTGATGTAGTATGAATGTTAGAACTAGTGATTTTGGAGTGGCTCCCAAAATCACATATAAGATAGGATACCCATGATCATCATATAATTAGTATCATGCTAGGACATGTTATCTGCTAATTGATTCTGTGATGCACTTTATGTGAAACTGCATTAACAAGACAATTGAAATTTGGATAACATTATATGTTGGTGAGGTCATTCGAAAATCCCATTTAAATATTGAGCAAAGTTCGAATAAATAGGTGTTTTTATCACAGTAATAAAATCCCTAGCATTCTATCAATAGGATTTAGGACTTAATAAAGTGAAACTAATTGCTGTCTCACGAGTCATGGGGTAACTAGTGTAGCTTATTAACTCTTAGTTTCCTGATTAATTATTTTAAATAATTAATATTTCTTGACCATTTTAGAATGAACGATGTCTCACAAGTCGTGGGTCGTTTCGGACTAAGTTTGGTTGACATCTTATGATTGATGGGTCTTGCTCAATACTAAAGTAGATATGGATGTCTCACGAGTCGTGGGTCCATGATTGAAAGATTAGTGATGCAGAAATATTACTAGGAATTCCATAGGGATGGAATCAGAAATTCGTACCCACCTAAAGATTCTTAAACCTTTGGATGTCTCACTAGTCGTGGGTCCAAAACTAAGAATGCTTGGGATCCTAGTACCCATTGAGAAAATAAGTTTCTTCTAAAGTCCTTGGGATTTCTAGACTTTCTAAATACAGCGGGAGAACATATTTCTAAAGAACTTGATAATATGTAATCGTTATTATTCAGCATGCTCATGATTTCTCTATTTTCCATTTAGATTGTAGTTCTGTGATTCTCTACAATTGAAATGGCAACCAAAAACCCTTTGGTATCCATCTTCGAATCAAACAAGTTGACTGGGCCCAATTACTCTGATTGGCTTCGGAATCTAAAGATAGTTTTAGATTCTGAAAAGAGAAGATATGTTCTCTTCGAGGGAGAGCTTATCGCTGAAGGCGAGGCTCTGACTCGGGCCAAAAGAGAGGCAATCGCGAAATGGTCTGAAGACAATCTTCAAGCCCGTTGCCTCATGTTGGCCAACATGTCTCCGGATATACAAAGGCAACATGAGTCAATGGAAAATGCTTGGGAGATTTATCACCATCTCGAGCAATTGTACCGCCCGAGAGAGCGTGTTCTAAGGTACAACACTTCTAAAGAGCTCTTTCATCTCAGAATGAAAGAAGGTACAAGTGTCCATGAGCATGGTCTCAAGTTTCTTGCTTTGAACGAGAATCTGACCTCCATGGAAATGCCACTGAGTGAAGAACTCGCTGTGGATTTGTTGCTCGGATCGCTTCCACCATCATTCAATCCTTTCGTACTAAACTTCAACATGAATCATCCTCATGCTACTGTAGTTGAGTTGATTAGTCAGCTTGTGACTGCTAAAGACACGATAAAGAAGGATCGCAAAGTAATGTTGGTCACTTCCTTTTCTAGGCCTTCTAAAGGCAAAGAGAAGAAAGTTCCCAAGAAGAAGGGATCTCTTAACCGATGGAGGGGTTAAAAAGAGAAAGGCCAGGAAGAGAAAGGATCAAATAGAGGACGTTTGCCATCATTGTAGCAAGAAAGGGCATTGGAAGAGGAACTGCCAAGAGTACAAGGACACTCTAAAGAAAGGTGTGTTTATTGTTGAAGTAAATCTATCTATTGATTCTAATTCTTGGATACTTGATACCGGTTGTGGAGCTCATATCTGTAATGATGTACAGATGCTAAATAAGGTTCGGCAGCTTGAAGAAGGGGAATGCGTCTTGAAGGTTAGAAATGGATCAAGCGTTGACGCTCAAGCCATCGGGACGTGTAGATTAGATTTAGGTGCCTTTACTTTAGTTTTGAACAAAGTCCTTTATCTACCTTCTATTATTCGTAATATAATTTCCATTCCAATATTAGATTGTGAAGGATATAAGACTTTCTCTAGAAATGGAAACTTTTATCTTAAGAAGAATAAAACTTCCGTTTTGCTTGGTACATTATCTAATGGACTTTATACAACTAAAGACACCGATATTCTGAATATACAACAATTAAACAAACGCAAAAGAGATGATAAGATCTCGGCTTCTTTATGGCACAAACGTTTAGGACATATTTCTAAAGATAGGACTGCTAAGTTAACCAATTTAGGATCATTCTACGATAATGAACTTAAAGAGTTAACTCATTGTGAATCATGTCTTAAAGGAAAAATGGCCAAAACTCCCTTTAATGGTAAAGTGGAACGTGCCACAAAAGTATTGGATTTAATCCATACTGATGTTTGTGGACCACTTAGTGTAAATACGAGAAACAATCATCAGTATTTCATAACCTTCATAGACGACTTTAGTCGTTTTGGTAATGTCTACTTAATGAAGTATAAATCCGAAGCCTTTGAGAAATTCTTGGAATTTCAAAAGGAGGTTGAGAACCAAATTGGTCACAAGATTAAGACACTTCGATCTGATCGAGGTGGTGAGTATCTAAGTGATGAATTCCTTAGTCAACTCAGACATAATGGAATTATCTCTCAGTGGACTCTTCTGGGAACTCCTCAATTAAATGGAGTTTCGGAGAGAAGGAACAGGATCCTACTTGATATGGTCTGTTTCATGATGAGTTTAGCTGAATTGCCACCTTCATTCTGGGGTTATGCCTTAGAATCAGCAGTTAAGATTCTGAATCTTGTTCCCTCCAAATCTGTACCCAAAACCCCATTTGAGATATGGTTTGGCAAAATCCCTAATCATTCTTACTTAAGAATTTGGGGTTGTCCCGCTTACGTGAAGAGGACAGCGGGAGATAAGCTTGAAGCTAGATCAAGCTTATGTAACTTTGTGACACCCCTACTTTTCATACGTGCGGGTAAGTATTATGTGCGTATTTATATTCAATTATATTATTTTATATTTGGAGTGGTTAATTGAATTTGTTTAAAATTTCTTATGATTGTCTATGTGAGCTATGAATATATGATCGGATTTGTGAAAATATGAATTTTGTGATTATGGTGCTACTTGAATGAAATTACGTGTTCCGTGGACTTAATTGTAATGTATTTGAATGTTTTGGACTCAATTGGAAATTGAGTTTGGGCTTAATTGCCACTTTTTGAAAGTTTAGGGACCTATTTGTATAATAGGCAACCCTGAACGGTTTTCGCGATATCTTGAGCTCCGGACCTCGAAATCGAGATCCGTAACCGGCGTTGAACTTGTTTCGACGTTACCTATCCTTTGAACTTGACCTTGTATCTTTTTGGTATCATTTGAACCTTCGACAACGAACCGTTTCATAGCCTCGACCTTATAACTTGATTGAACCTTTTCTTAAACGAACCGGACTTGGACCAACCCGTACCCTACCCATTTCTCCACTAGATATCAGCATTTCCTACCCTTTTCTTTCCATTTTGATCGATCAAAATCAGCCAAGGCAAGAGCAAGGAAGAGATAGCCAAGAAACCCTCCATTTTTTACCATCCAAGCTTTGAGCTCAAGCTTAATCAATCCTCCATCTTTTTCCAAGGTAATTGGTGATTTGTAACCTCCATCTCCTCCTCTATATTTTCATCTATTTGAGGCTTGATAGAAGTTGGGGTTTCTTGTGTTTGAATGTATGAGCATGAAGTGAGGGTTTGGTTTGATCCTTGGTTTTCATGGTTTGAATTGAGATTTGGTGCTTGATAAATGATTCTTGTAAGCTTTCCGTCATTCCTACATGTTTAAATTTAAGGTTGTAGAGGAGGGCATGAGTTGCCATTGGAGGAGCTTCAAGCTCCATGTTTGTTGATCATGTGCATTGATGATGTTTTGGCCAATTTCAAGCTTGTATTCTTGTGTTTTTACTTGAGTTGCATGTTGTATATGAATAATATGGATTAAAAGCATGTCTATATGTGGTTTGAGAGCTTCTTGGTGGCTGCCCTGTTTTCCTTAAGCTTTTCCCTCGCGTAACAGAGCTGATGCTCTGTTATTTCTTTCAAAACGATGAGCTGACACGGCCGTGTCAGCTTTATACTGAAAATGAACACGGCCGTGTTGGGCTCTCGACTTTGTTTTTTTTTCAGATTTTAACCTCGGACACGGCCGTGTTCAAATCCTTTGAAAATGTAACACGGCCGTGTCAAGCCCTCGACTTTGAATTTTCTGATTTTTAAACCCTGGACACGGCCGTGTCCATATCCCTTTGAAACTCAACACGGCCGTGTCATTTGAATTGACAGCCTTGGGAAGTCTCTTTTCTTGCTTGAATTGCATGCGCGACTCGTATTTGTATTGCTTACGTGGCTCGTATTTGTGGGTTATATTGAACGTGACTTCAATTAAGCTATGTTTATGATTGTTATATAATGCAAGAATACAAGCATGATAGTTATGATCGGTTATATGTTTCAAGACATTAATAGTGCACACGAACATGTCCATTATATTTGTTTTATGAGTTCATATCATAAGCATGGCATTGTCGAGCGTCTTAATTGGTTATTTGAGTCTCACTTCACTTGTTTTGCACAGATTTTGATTCCTTTGGAGACGAGGCCGGTCAGTGAGGCTTGTGTGTTCTTCTTTTGCCGTTCGAGGTGGGTTTTTCTTCTACTTAGCTATATAACCCTATAAATACCTCAATGTGGAAAGTTTTCGACCAAAGTATATATATATAGAGTCATTTTCATAGAGTAAATGTTTACAATGTAAAGCCTTAATTTCTAAATCCTACCCAATGTTTTGGCGAGAAAGAAAGAATGAATGTTATGCACGAATGGGGCCCAGGGACTTAGTGTGAGTGGCTATCCGAGGAGGCATGGGCCGACGGTGATCCCTCACATTAGTTCCACCAATTAACGGCGTAACCGGACCTCGTTAGGAGTTAGCGAGGAATGGACGCTGAGCGCCATCTGGGGAGTCATGTAACCCCTTTTGGTCAATGAATGGGTGGTCGGGTCTTGCAAGCCCGTCACCAAAACCGGAGGAAGAAGGTGTAAATGTTAATGAATGTGAACACAAGATTGAAATGCATGAGCAGAATGAATGAAAGAATGTTTAAATGTTTTACACGAGGAGTTGGTTGGAGATAATGCATGCCCACTCGCCGGGCCAATAATGACCTAATGTTAATGATTAGTTATAATCCCTTTTGATGATTGTTATTCACCCACTTGGGAAAATTCTTTAAAACCTCACTTGGGATTATAGCTTGCATGTGATTGGTTAATTATCGTCATATATACTATTTATGCCCTATTTTATACCCACCAGTCCCCTTTGGACTGAACCCGTTTGGTTTTCAATTATTTTGTGCAGGTGTTGAGGGAGCTAGGTGGGAATACGAGTCGTAGGTCTTGCATTCGCTTCTAGCTCTAGTGTTTTGGGTTACAGTTGCATACTCGTACTTTTGGTTATTGTATATAGATATTGTTTTGAGCCGTGATGGCATATGAATATTGATTTGGAGCGTAATGGTATTGAATTTTAACTTTCGTGAATTTAATTGTTGGTACTTAGAGCATAGAGCTCAATATATGGAATAACTGTTGGTACCTAGAGCATATAGCTCAATCTATGATTTATGATTTGTTGCTTCCGCTTTTCTGTTATTCTACTACTTTGATTGTTGAGGTTGTTGGGGTTTAAGTGATAGGCTAGTCCCGCCTGGCTTAGATGTGTGTGTGTGTCCCCGTTCGCCGTGATTTGGCTCGGATATGGATCATCCATTTCATATACGGGCCGGGTCATGGTGCGGGGGATGTGGTACCTCGCGCTCGGGTGCTACAAACTTTGTAGGATATCCTAAAGAGTCAATAGTATATTATTTCTACTATCCTTTTGAACAAAAGTTCTTTGTGTCAAGAAATGCCACTTTTCTCAAGGACTCGTTCCTTAAAGAAAAGAAAGGCAAGATCGCAGAACTCGAAGAGGTTCGAAACCAAGGTCCCACGCCAAATTTGGAGGCTGACGTCCCTCAGCCAATCGCAGAGAGTGATACACGCGAAAATCCTCCTCTAGTAAGACGTTCTTAACGCATTCCTCGACAACTAAAGAGATGGTATGGTTTTCTCCACCAAACATCTCAAATGGATAATGGTCTATTAACTTATGAGGATGCACTATTAGATTCGGACTCTGAAGAGTGGGAAGAAGCAATGAAATCCAAAATTGATTCCATGTTCCATGTACTCTAATTAAGTTTGGACCTTGGTTGATCCACCTGATAGGATCAGGCCCATAGGGTGTAAATGGATATATAAGCGCAACCTTGGAGTAGATGGAAGCGTGGCGACCTTTAAAGCAAGATTAGTTGCTAAAGGTTTCACTCAAAGACCAGGTGTAGACTTTGATGAAACCTTCTCCCCGGTTACAATGCAAAAATCCATTCGGATCTTGCTTGCCATTGCTGCATATTATGACTATGAGATATGACAAATGGATGTGAAAACTGTCTTTCTTAATGGAGACATTGACAAAGACATTTACATGGAGCAACCCATGGGTTTCACATTCAGTGGGAGCGAATAAAAGGTTTGTAAGCTCCAAAGATCAATCTACGGATTGAAACAAGCTTCTAGGCATTGGAACATTCGATTTGATGAAGCAGTCAAATCGTTTGGCTTCATTCAAAATTCGAATGAGTCCTGCGTGTATAGAAAAGAGTTGGAGACTTTAGTGTAATTCTTGGTACTTTATGTTGATGATATCCTTCTAATTGGGAATTCGAAGGATGACATGAAAGTTACCAAATCTTGGTTACCAATTCTAAAGAGCTTTATTATGGAAGAATCCAAACGTGGAAAACTTCCAATGGGCCTGGGAATAGTTCTTTCGAAGAAGTTGTGTCCCAAGACTGAACTTGAAAAGTCCAGGATGTCCAAAAATTACTTATGCATCAGCTATAGGAAGCATAATGTATGTGATGCTATGTACTCGACCGGGTGTGGCTTATTCACTTAGCGTGACTAGCCGATTCCAATCTGACCCTGATGAAGGTCACTGGACTGCTGTAAAGAACATCCTTAAGTACTTGAGAAGAACTAAGGATTTGTTCTAGGTTTACGGAGGCCAGCAAGATCTTTTCATTAGAGGATAGTGTGATGCAAGCTTTGCATCAGACATGGATGACTTTAAATACATGTCAGGATACATATTCTGCCTGAATGACGGAGCAGTGAGTTGGAAAAGTTCCAAACAAGCAACCATTGCAGATTCGACCACGGAGGCCGAATACTTAGGTGCAAACGATGCAACTAAGGAAGGTGTTGGGGTAAAAAACTTCATCCACGAGCTGGGTGTAGTTCCTAGCATTAAACACCCCGTTACAGTGTTTTGTGACAACACCGGGACGGTTGCTCAAGCAAGAGAACCAAGATCTCACCAAAGCACCAAGCACATTTTGAGGAAGTATCACTTTATCCGTAATATCATCAAGAGAGCAGATGTGCAAATTGAAAAGGTCACATCGGCAGATCCACTTACTAAAGCCCTTAGTCAACAGGCTTTCGAAGGACATCTTCAGAAGATGGGTCTTAGATTATCACCTGAATGGCTTTGATGGGTAAGTGGGAGATTGTTGGGAATAGTGCCCTTAAAGCAGATGTTTGCTTTACTATTTGCTTGTGAAATAACAAACAGTCTTTGAATAATAAACGAAATGATTTTGTTCATAGGCAATCACTTCTTTATGTGCTTATTTATGTCTGTTTGGGTTGACTGTGTTTTGCATGTATTGAACTCCCCTAAAAAATAGTCGTGGAACCAAAGATACTGATGGTATTAATGGTTCCGCCGTGCTATTTTCTAATGCAATAGGAGTCCAACTTAAGGATTTCAAAGTAGAGAGTTTAAGATCTTTGCTTCGGGAGAGTGTTTTACTCTGACTAAGGGGGTTCTAAAGGATGAGAAGGAAATGAAGCAGGGATGAAAACCTCGGTTACAAGGTACTATACGTTCAGCATTTGAGGCATGATAGTACGGTGGGAAGAGATTTCAACTAAAAGAATCAAGTATTCTGCCGAATTGTTTCAGCGCAAGAACTTCAATCCTTGGTGAACGGTACACTTAATCATGCATACCACGTGCACCATTATTTTATTATTATTTGTTTATTATTATTTTGTTATTCTTGTATATGATTCCTTGTTTACTATTAATTGTTTTATGTGAACAATAAGTTGCATAACTTATAATTTCTACTTGCTCCTTGTGTGTTAATTATAAATGTTTATCTAAGTGCTTGCTTGAATTTTATTTTGTGTACGTGAGAGACGAGGATTCTCTCAGGGTTGTCAAGAGATGGGGTTCTCTTGTTTCTTGCTCGAGAGACGGGGTTCTCTCGTTAGTTGTTTGAGAGATGGGGCACTCTCATTATTTCCAGTTACTTGTCAACTTGTTCTAGTGGAAGGTTAGATTTTCTTTCGAGTGTTTAGGCTCCGGAAAGTCGAGGGTCGTGATTTCACACATTGGAGGACCTTGTGGATTGAAGACCTCTTTCGAACTAATCCCTGACGGGGAGTATCTAACCCGCGTGGGATGAACATGTAAGAGTCAATTAAATGCCAGGAATTCAGGACAATGAATCCGAGGATGGATTCTCTTAAGGGGGAGAGAGTTGTAACGCCCCAATTTTCAGACAGACAGGTACGCTCGACATGTGTGAGTTTCGAGCGTTAGGATTTATTTTATTATTTTGTATATTCAATTTATATGTGTTATGCTAACTTATAAATTATATTTCAAACGTGATTATATGAAAATATGTGAAAACGTGTCAATTTTGAGAATTATTGTGCAAATTGAATTTAGTTGCTACGTGGAATAATTATCGGACATGATTTAATTGCTCAATTGTCCTTAATTGACATTTATTTAAATTAAAGGACCAAATTGCATGGAAACATTATTGGACCTAATTGATCATTTCTAAACCTTTTGTACTTGATTGCATAACTTATGAACTTGGAGTATTTAGTCACAAATATCATATTTTCCCAAAATATATCATGGTATATGCATCTCTCCCACATTCTTCATTTCATTTCATGCCAAAATATCAACCTTTGCTTCCTCTTTCCACCGAGCCAAACTATGAAGAAGAGAGGAGAAGATTTCTTCAAATTCATCAAGTTTTCCAAGAAAATTAGGAGTTTTGGAGCTCAACCATTCATTTCCATCATCTTCTTCCATTTATTTTCACTTCAAGGTATATATGATCATATATGTGATTTCTTGATTATAATTCTTGAAGCTAGGGTTAGTGTTTAAGCTTGCTAACTTGATTAGTTTATGTTGGAAGCTAGATTTTATGCTTTAAACATGAATTGGTACATGAATTCTTGAGATTTAGGAAGATATATGATGAGTTCTTAATTAGGTAAAAATTAATAACTATGAGAGTTAAGGCATGATTCATGTGTTAATATTGGATTTTATTGAACTATAAGTGTTTAAGTATGTTCCTTGCATGATTTATGTCATTTGGGAATTGATTTCATGGATTAGGAGATGGCGTTGGAAGTGGTTCGTGCTCCCCTGTTCTTCATGCTCTGTTTCTGTTTTTCCTGCGTAACGGGAACAACCCTTCCCGTTCCCTTTGTAATTAGGGAACGACCGTTCCCATATTTTGAATGGTGTGCATAGCGGCGAGGACGGGGACGACCCTTCCCGTTTTGGCTTGTAAGCCGGAACGGCAGTTCCCATCTTCGGGGAGCAACTTCGGGGAGCTGGGAACAACCCTTCCCATTTTGAACTAAGGGCCGGAACGGCCGTTCCCAGGCCTCTGGAGAGGCAGAAACATTCTGCATAAAAATGGAATTTTGGGATTTAATTCCAATGGTTTATTTGACCCCAAATTGCTATTATATGATTGATTAGATGCCAAAACATGATATTTACATGCTACATTGCTCATTGCACGAAGTCTAGTTACTTGATCACACCGTGCGTCTTATTTGGTAATGTTCTTGCATGGTGGTCTCATGCACGTACATTGTCCCGTTTCTTATCCAGTTATTCTCCAGGGCGGAGATTGTTGATCATGAGCACGTTCACGCATCCACGAGTCATTGTGTCGCTTGTCAGGTGAGGTTTAATTGCTAGTTATATAGAACCTGTATATCCCTTATGTGATCTTTCGGCCAAAAAGGTATTTATATCTATAATTTTACATGAAATCACTTATCATTTCAAGTAAGTCATGTTCATGAAAAGTAAGCAAGCCATGTTATTGTCATGAATCAAGCATGTTAGGCGAGTAAGCATGACCGTTCACGTTGGGCCCGAGGGTAGTGGCTTGAGCCAACCAGGAAAGCAAGGGCTGACGGGTAACTCTCGCGCTATCCTCACCACAGTTAGTGGAAGAAGGAGTTCCGGGCTTAGGGATTCATGTACCGTCTGCTCAACACGTCGTGGATGGTGAAGGCTAGCTACCTTCCTATCATTGGAGGGAGAAGGAGACTGGGGACGGGTCCGGCACCACGGATTATCCTCGGGTTATTGCATGATTTTCATTACTTGAACATGTTACTTGATTGCACTATCGCACCTATGCACGGTTAACTGAACTGCATGATCATTTATTAAATAAGTAAGCAAACATGTTTCATGTACATTTGGAGTAAGGTTGGAGACTGCCCTCACTCGTCGGGGTCATGTATTGAATGCATGAAAATGTACAAGTATTTAAATGTTGATCGTTGTATTCTCGGGCGAAGGTATCTTAGTGTTGAACTTATGCACTTATCTTTTATAAAACTTTACCCGAGAATATAGCTTGCATGTTAACTGCGCAAATATCTATTTAAACCCCTCACTCGGTCTTCGCAGACTGACGCCTCCACCTTTCAGGTTATTGCAGGTGCACGCTAGGCGGGAGTCGAGTCGAGTCCAGTTTATGTAGTCGAGCTAAACACGGTCCATGTATTTGGTTATTTATTGTTGCATACGAAGTTATGGTTAATGTTATTATTTTATATTTGGAGATGATAATGTACTGATATGTGAACTAGTATACGAGTTACTTGACAAATGATCAATGTTATAGCACAATAATAGTAGTATACGAGTCACACACAAATGCCAGAACACGAGGGTTATGGTAGGATATTAATATGATTAACCAAGGATCAAAATAGTTGATTGAAATGAAGCAGAACACGTGGGCATTGCTACGTGTCAATGACACGTGACTGCCACGTGTCATGTACACGTGGCACGTGCGTGGCTTCGTGAGTATGATTATTTCACACGTGAATTCTTTTCTAGAATTAATTAATTAAATTATAATTAATTAATTTTGATCTTTTAATTAATTATTGAATTAATTGTTAAGACTATTCTTAAATAAACTTAACCCAATAAATAATTAATTGAGAATTAATTGATTTATTGAATATTGACTTTTAACACTAGGAAAGTAGAAAAGTCAAACTTCCTATTGTAGGAGAGAGAGAGAGAGAGAAGTCTTCTCTTGCTAGACTTGGAGAATAAGTTAAGACCTTATTATTCCAATTAAATTAAATAATTAAATGAGTTAATTAGTGAGCAAGAAAAGAAGCCCACTAGGGTTAGGAGAACCCTAGGGAATTCCGAACCCCTTTGTATAAATACAAGGGTGGGTGCTTCTCTTATTCTTTAGACCAACACTCACGAAGTGTTAAGTTTTTGAGAAAATCCAAAAAGAAAAGTTTTCAAAGCAAAATTATCCTAGCCTTAACACAAGCCATAGAATTAGCATTCTCACTCGCTTGATCGTGTTCTAGGTCTAGGGCGGATACGCTTTGGAGGGCTTCTACTTTGGAGTCTAATTTGAAGGCCGTTCGAGGGATTTCGCTTGAAGGGTGTTCGTTAGGTGGTAACGACATCACTAGAAAGCTTCTATCATTGTAAGTTTCTAAAACACCCAACGTTACAGTACGAAAATTGCAAGATAACGATTAAACTTTTGAAAAATTTTAAACTTCTACTGCTCAACTCTTTCGTGTTTTCCAACAGTAACAACCCCAAAAGGCTCTCTGACACAAAGTACATGCCCGCACACCTGCCACTGTTGCCGCCACCAACCTTTTCACAGGCTTTTGCAGGAGATCCCTTTCAGAGACTCCTTACTGCGCCACGTCTCTAGGGCAACATGAATGCAGGACCACATGATAACAATTACCAACAGGGCCTTGACCCTCAACTATAAATACTCAGATCTCACACATGCTCTAAAGCAAGCTTTACTCATTCAAGCTCTGTTTTACATTGTTCATCTTCTTCAACTGATCCCTGACTTGAGTGTTATAGAGCCAAACTGGGAATCACCCCCCATTGCCCCAGCTTGGCCTTCTGACCGTTTGGTGTTTGTTCCTAACAGGTTGAACCCATTCTCTCCGGCGATCCTTGCCTGAGCTCGGATCTCTGTTTCCTCACACACAAACAAATTCTAAAGTGTTAGAGTTTGCCACCTTGGATTATACCCCAACATTTTTGGCCCCGTCTGTGGGAAACTAGCCTTCTTTCTTTTCCTCCTTGTTAGTTGAGAAGCAAACACCTATTTCATTATGGTAACCACGAGATCTGGAGTTGGTGGGGAAAGAGGAGATCCTCCCCAAGGTGGTGATAGAAGCGTTCCTATGACAAAAGTTGCCGGTGTTCTGTCCAATGCCGGAGCAGTCCCGCCGTTAAGGGGACCTGGTGAGCCCAACCCAGAAGACAACCAGGAGTTGCCCACAAGAGAAGGAGCAAGGGGATCAGGTTCTAACATCCCCCTAAACCAGCCATCTGCCACCAAAGCACACATGGGTGGTTACTCCATAATGATGCCACCGCCAGGCTATATGCTTGCACCACCCAACGTAATGCCTGTTGTCCAACCTTACCACGCGGGGCAGATGCAATTCCCCGTTGTGGTTCCCAAAGAATTGAGGGGATGGAGATACCCCCCATGACGCCAAGGCAGCTGCAGGCCATTTACACGCAATGCGAAGTTCAAGCTGCCCAAAATGCTTGGAAAAACTTCACTGCTACCTATTTCCCGACAGGACAAGCCGCTCAGATTGCCCCACCTAGAGGGCCTGACAGGTTCATCTGCTGATGGCCGCTCAAGCCGTTTTGCAGGCACTGCCGCCACCACCACCAGTCAATACCAAAGAAGCTCCCCCGAGGGGAGCGCAAGAACGTCCACAGGCGGACAAAGGTAAAGAGCCTGGGGAAAGAATTGATGTTGATGTTGAGGCCCATTCACAAGCCTCGAAATGAGGCAGCAAAGCAGATGGAGAAGACCCAAACCTATTCGCGGCTGTGCAAGACAAGCTGCAAGGTTTGCAGGATATGGTCGAGCAGCTCTCGAGAGCGCGGTCTCAAGCTCCCCAAGTCGGGAGGAGGGGGGCCGAGAGCCAAGACCAGAGACGCTGACCGCCAAGCCAATCGAAACAGTGCTCCTCGACCCCAGGAACAGGAAAAGAAATATGAAGATTATGACAACGAGGGGGGATACCACTATTCCCTGGCGAGGGGCTCTCCCCTCGTTGAGGAAGTTTTGATGGCCCAGGCTGGAATGGGCAAAGTCCCCACTTCCATCAATCGCTATGATGAGACTACTGATCCTACAGAACATTTAGACCATTTTTTGGATCTGATGCATCTCTATAAGCATTCTAGTCATTACTGGGCCAAGGTGTTTGTCACTTCCCTCGTGGGGATGACCCAAGAATGGTACAAGCGACTGCCACCCTGCTCGATTAGGGGGTATGAAGACCTTACCAATGCTTTCCTGAATCACTTCAACTCCTTAAAAGCTCCAGTCACTGCGCCCACGGCCCTGTACAACTTGGTCCAAGGCGAAAATGAGACACTCTGATCCTTCTTCGCTCGATTCAACAAGGAAGTTCTCTTGGTCGAGCAGCCTTACATGGATTTCTTAATCCATGTGCTCTTCTAGGCCATCAACCAGAAGCATTATGTGAGCAATGAATTTTCTGAAGCCATTGTCAAGAAGAGACCCAAATCCCTTATGGCGATGAGGGAGATCGCTGAACCGTTCTTTGCGCTCGAGGATATGTACAAATCCAATGCGCCCCAATCGTCAAGCCACCACAAAGGTGAACGAGGGTGAGAGGATACCCATAAAGATCATCGTAAATCCCCTCCTCCCCCTCGCAGACATGAGCACATTCCTCTCAACCATCCAATTTCTGAGATCTACTGCTCTCGGACAAGAAGCTCTTCAAAAGGCCCCAGAAACTGAGGGAGACGGAATCTCATAGGCGCTTGGGGAAGTATTGCGCCTTTCACAAACAAAAGGGGCATGACACAGATGAATACTGTCAACTGGAAAGTGAGATATAAAGACTTATCGCTGGAGGCCATTTGAAAGAGTTTGTCAGGATTCTAAAGTGATATGATGAGCAGTGCAACGAGCGAGCTAAGGCCCCAAGAAGGAGTCCCTCACGCTCGCTGAGCCCCCGAGGGCGCCAACCAGAGAGCAACAACAACAACAACAAGGGAAAGCAGAAAACGTCTGAGCAGGAAAACGCATCATTTGCAGTCATCCATATGATCGCTGGGGGCTCCTCGAGGAGAGATTGCAACGCCTCTCGCCGCCGCTATGTTCGCAGTTATGATCAGCGGCCCTTGATGCACAGACAGGTTTATGCTATCAAAGAAGCGAGCGCCAACGACTCAAAAGAGAATGAAGTGATAGGATTCAACGATGGGGACCTAGAACATATTGTAATACCTCATGGGGTCAGGGAAACCTCTGACTGCCCCATGGTGGTTAGTTTAGGCGTGCACAATCATGTTGTAAAGAGGGTTCATATTGATAGTGGAAGCTCTGTAAATGTTCTCCCCTACTCCACTTTTCAAAAAATGAATATCACCAACATTCCTCTCGAGCCCCTCAAAACAACCCTCATTGGCTTTAGAGGTTCTGAGGTTGTCCCTCGTGGACAGATTCGCTTGGCCACCTCTTTTGGTCGTGCCCCATAGCGAAAGATTTTGATGATCACTTATGAGGTGGTGGAGATTGAGATCCCTTACAACATCATGATTGGGCGCTCCGTCCTCGTTCATTTCAAGGAGATTATCTCCACCTACGATCAAAAAATCAAATTCCCTAACTCTGAGAGGATGGGCGAGATCCTGTGCAATGTCAACGATGTATGGGAATGCTACATGTTGTCTCTCCAACTGAAGCCGAAAATGGAGAAGACTTTCCAGATTAGGTCCATCAAGAGATCTGTAGATTTTCCCAATCTGGACGTGGATGGTCCCAAGTGGAAAAAAGCAAAACTTTATAAGAAAAAATACAAAAAGAAAGCTGTGAGTGGAAAAGATAACTCCGAGGGCAGTCCACCTGGAGCGGTGGAAGCATCTTCCTCAGAAGAAGACGCGAGTGAGGGCGATCCCGAGGGTGAGGGCAACCGCATTACGGGAAAGAAGAGAGTGCTCGAAATTCCCCGCCCTGAGGTACGGATAGAGCCCACTGAAAAATTTCTGACCATTGAACTAGAGCCAGGCAACAAGGAGAAAATAACGCAGATTGGCTCGAGCTTCACGGGACCCTTGCTGATCATGATGATCAAATTTCTGCGGGAAAACATTGACGTTTTTGCATAGAAAGTATTACAACTTACTGGGATTTACCCCAGTGTCATTGTCCACAGGCTCAACGTGGACCCTGCCTTCAAGCCTATCAAACAGAAAAAGAGAGATGTCCATGGATTTCAAAAGAAGATTATTGAGGAGAAAGTGAGCAAGCTCTTCGAGGCTCAGTACATTAAGCCAATCTTATACCCGGAATGGCTGTGCAGCATCGTGCTTGTGCCCAAAAGTTCCAACAAGTGGCGAATGTGCAATGATTTCACGGATCTCAACAAGGCCCATGCACTCATTGTGGAGGACCAAATCATATTCATAAGAAATGTTGGAAAAGATTGGGCAAATGTTCTAGGTGTGGATCCTCATAACACAAGATCAATATATGCCCTCGTATCTATCTAAGGAGGTCGAACAAATTCGAAAGAGTGGCCCAATTTATGGATGGAATTAGGGAAGACCATCGGGAAAGGGAAACCGGGATCGAGTCTAGAGCATGGGTTGAGAGTACCCGAGAAGCCCTCCGGTTTGAATCCAAGAAGTTAAAAGAAAAGAGTCGAGTAGAAAGGATGGGATCGGGAAATAGCTCGGGATCGGGATCGAAGAGGAACTGAGAGGACTCTCAAGTGGGGTCGAAAGGAAAGAAGAAAGTGAAAGAACTTTCATCCTTGGAGCAACCACCGTGTGCTCATTGTAGGAGAAATTCTCATACCTATGAGAATTGTTGGAAGAGATTGGAGCAATGCTTTGGATGTGGATTGCCGAAACACAAGTTGGAAGAATGTGAACAACGAAGGCTAAAGAAACACCCAGTAGGTAATTGCATTCATTTCACGAGCATCCATCCCACATTGTAACTTTATACTTACTCGCGATGTGTATTTTATATTGTTATTATTTGTTGTTTTCTTGTTCAATGGGTGACAATGTGACACATAGCATAAGCAAATCTAACACGCCATGCATAAGTTTAATGTTTTCATGATAGCTTACAATTCAGAGAAGTTCCCCTTCGTGATGGAAAACCGGGTGAGAAGAAAATGGTGACTCCGGGGATTCGGTTAAGATTATAACAAGGAATCAAAGACATAATAAAAGGAAGAAGATTGGTGCCACATCACGTGAACCTGGTCCTTATCTCTTTGATATAGCGGTTTGAATTTCGAAAAGGAAGATCTCTTCAATGATGGGTAATCAAAACAATATCGAAGTGAGAAGTGGAACCGGGAACAAGTACCTGAGCTCAATTCCTAGGAGAGGAAATGAACAATTCACTATTCAACATAAATACCAAGGAAGGGAAAAGGGTGGTGCACTAGAGAGAGATCAATGGCTCTTCCTTTCTTGAATGTACAAATATCCGACGGAGGAGAGCTTTATTGGGAAAACTTAACCGGAATAGTTGAAGAGAAATTAAAGGTTCTCTTCTTAACGAATCCAAGGTTATTACTACGAGAGCCTTTCTCATCTACCAGAAACTTATCACGGATGGCATTAATAATTGGAGGAATGGGAATTATTGAGGGACTAGGTAGTTGGAAGTTTAAATTTTTCGGGGAAGCAAGATGGTCGACTCATTATTCTCGAATATCGAAAAGAAAAGAGAAATGAGGTAGAGTATAGGAACTCGGGGTAAATAGTTCACGATGATATCAATAGGAAATGAAGGAGCTCTAAGGGATAGAGGAATGATGTAGATTGTGAAGATGTATCCGCTAGGGCATACTTCTCGATAATACCAAAGAGCATCTCTTTACCGGACCACAAAAAGCAAGAAAAAGACACCACGGGGCTGAGATTCGAATTTGATAAGGTTTAAGGATACCATAGAAGGAATTGATTGAGAGACTTTGAGACTTCGGGGGAAAAAGAATTTAATCAATCCCTCATGCCGATTAGGGGATTTGTAAACTAGAAAAGAAAATTTGCTCGGGGTTAAGTATCGTCAATTAGAGATGAAGTTGGGAAGAAAGAATGAAATTACCAAGTTAGGAATCCGTTCAAGAATCCCAGGACCAAGGAATTAGGATCACGAGCTTTAAGACATCAACCTTGACTCCTCACTTCATCTCATTAACGTAAAGGACTCCGAGAAATGGTGAATGGTACATATATCATTCATGGCATGTGCATCATGCATCTTTAATTGTTATATTATTTTCGTGTGCGTTACTTGTGCGTGTGTGTGTTTGTTGTGTGTTTTGCTCGAGTGTGGTTTTCACGGTAAGTTGAGGGCCGTGTTTACAACGGTATTTTGACGCGAGCAAGGAGTGGTGATTTAGCTCTCTAGCAAAGGAACTTCTTGAGTTAGAAGGTGCGAGTGGTGGAAGTTCGGTAACTATGCCATTCGTGTAACACCGAGCTCCTGAGTAGTTGGAATGATTCAAACGATAGGTGATGAATCAAATTTGGACCCTCCTATTGTGCGAAACATTTTAGTTGCTCCTAGCCCGGATCAAGCGGTGAGGGATTACTCCATCAAGATTTCTAGAAGTGATCAAACCCCTTCTGCATGAAGACCTTATCGGGCTAATCCTTGTTGGGACGTCATGAACCTCGAACATGGGATGAATACGGGAAGTAGCTTGAGCTTGAAACTCGAGCAGTGAACCTGTGGACCAGGTTCTTTTAAGGGGGGAGGATTGTGATACCCCGTTTCTTCGGCAAGCCAGGTATGACCTCATGAGAGGGATTTTCGATGTTTTAATTTCTCTTTTGATTTAATTTATACCTTGATTTAATTGTTTAAGTGATTTATGTTCCCTAAGTGTTTAAATTTCACGTTCTAACTTCCGTATTTAATTTCAATTACTTGAATTTATTTTTTGAACTTCGTGAATATGTGATATAGTTGAATTATATGTTTATGAACTCATTTACGTGTTTATTTTATTCGTTATACTTGTTCATTTTGGTCGGAGACCATTTCTTGATTTTTGGGATTTGAGGGCCTAACGAGTCTTAGAGCCCCTTGGATTGCGGAAGGCATAACTCGATCTTGGGAATTTGGATTCGAATTCTGGAAGTGGTGTTGGACTCATAACGAAGCATGGAAGCTAAGAAACCTAACTTAGTAATTTTCTAAGCCTGTTTAAGCCCGAACCGAACCGCGTGCGCAGATCTGCCACCTTTTACGGTTTTGACCATATCTCTCTCATTTCTTGACCAAATGGCCCCACTCTTGAACCTACATGACTCTAAGTCACCCGTATATCCTCCCCAATTGCTCATTTCGGACTCCAAGAAGAAGAGAAGAGAGAGATTCAGCTGAGAAAGAGAAAAGGAAAAAGAAACCCGTAACTATTCACCCCATGCCATTTTTGAGCTCGTAACTTCGTCGATTTATCTGCGATTCAAGAGGTAAGCATATATTCTTATTGTCCATCTCCTTGTGGCTGTTTTAATCTATGATTCTCAGATTTTAATTGAGTTTTGAGCATGTTATGAAGAAGAGCATGAATAGTTAGGTTTAAATCTCCATTTTCGAATCCATGGTTCTTGTTCGGTTTTTATGGAATTTGAGGCATGAAATGTGATCTCCCTTGCTTCAATTATGTATATATGAACTTATATTTGATGTATGTGAAGTGTATGAGGTTCTACCATTGTTAAACTTTGAGTTTCTTCGTGCTTTTGGATTGAAATTGATCTCCATGACTGCTCCATGATTGCTGTTCGCTTTGGGGCTGCTTCGGGTGGGATTTTGGCATGAAATTTGGTAGGTTGATGAATGATAATGTTGTGTATGTTGTTGCCTTGTTCCTCCCCTGTTCCTTTCTTATTTTCCCCTTTGTTTTTGCAGCTGATTCGCGAAGAAGATGAAGTTGTCGCCCAGGGACATGTCTATGTCGGTCCCAAGGCATTTTGGGTGACAGCCCCCGTATCACCTTGGGTTTGGGGTGTCTGTACTGAGACACCCCCATGTCTCCCTTTGTTCTACAAGGGAGACATGCCCGTGTCACGCCCTTTGGCAGCCATTTAATGGCTGCTATGTGCTGGCTTCCATTTAGCCGTTTTTCTTGCTCCGTTGTGATCTTTGCTTCTTTTTCTTGCTAAGTTCTTGATTATATTTGATTTCTCCCACCCCAATTATGATCCTAACTTGTTAGTGTGTTGCAATATGTTATGTTTCGTTATTTATTTTAAGTTTATGGCCTTGTTTGCTAGGTATCGTTGTGAGGTGAATTAATGACCGTATAAGTGATACGTGTAATCTTTTCTTGTCTCGTTTGCCTCCTTTATGCAGTTTAAACTTATGAACTCTTATGTTATGCTATAATATGATACACTATGAGATTATTTGATATGATATGAGTTTAAATCTTGAATTCCTTATGTGATATTTCGTTATTTGCTCCGATATGCCTAAGTATGAATTTATATGACATGTATTACATCCACTTGCATTTGTATACGTCGCCGTGTGCCTAATTGGTTCATGCTTGGGTCTATGTCTTGAGTATGTGTTTGTTTGTCTCGGATTTAAGTTCGGGAGGTGTCGGATCCACCATTTAGCTTTTTCTTGGTCGTCAACGCTCCTCCGTGAGCAATTTTGGTAAACGGTGAGGTTCAGGTTTGTTTTCTTTTTAGTTAATACGACCTACGACCCAATATGCTCGTTTATAAGCCCGCATGTGACTATAATATTATATTTATATAATAAATACGTGCTTATAAGATATGTTTATGACTTTGTCATACAATTATATGGTTTTGAATTATATGTACGACCATATATAAGCTTGAAAATATTTTGCAATAAGGTTATGCTCCAAACCGTGTGTCTTCGTGCAAGCTATGCTCTTCTTCAGCATGATTTGATTTAGGATGACACAAAGAGGTATGTTAAAAGTATATGCCGAGTTGCAAGGTAAGGTATGCTAAGGTACGTTAAGTTATGATTTGATATGTAGCGAGATATGATATGATATGCTCTGTTCTGATATGTTGGGCCCCCGGTGACGTGGGTAAAGGCGCCTGAGACGGTGTTGGGCTGTCGGGTTAAACCTAGAGGTGCAAACAAGCCGAGCCAGCTCGCGAGTTTCACGAGTCAAGCTCGAGCTGGATCGGCTTGAGATTGAATTGGGACGATCTCGATCCGAGCTCCAACGAGCCCGAGTCATGCATCGAGTCAATCTCGAGCCCCATGTGCCTGAGCTCGTGGCTCGCGAGCCGGCTTGCGAGCCTATACATATAATTATTTTTTATAAATTATATATATTTATACTAAGTTTTCTATTATATATATATATATATTCTATATAATATATTTATTATATTATATATTATTAGCATATATATAATATATATTATTTATAATATATGTATTAAAAAATATTTTACAATCATATATTTTATTACATTTATATGATTTCAATTTTAAATAATTTTAAATCGAGCCGACCCGAGCCCGAGTTTGCCACGAGCCGAGTTCAAGCCGAAGAAATTCCGGCTTGACGATCTCGATCTCGATCCCGATCCTGTATATCAATTTTCGAGCTCGAGCTCGAGCCTGTTTTTTAGCCAAAACTTGGCTCGGCTCGTTTGCACCCCTAGTTAAGCCTGTGCACGATCTCCATTTGAAGTACCTACGCGTGAGTCTTGGAGGTTGAGAAGGCGTGGTGCTTTGAGCCCTCGGTGAATAACCGGGGAAGGTACGATGTGGACTAGCTATCCCGCATATGTAATCTTCGTTTTCTAAAACATCTAAATCATCTGAGTGTGATGATTTTTCGCTTTCTGATTCAGAATTTAAAAACATTTTGCAAAGAGTATCTTTAGTATTATCATCGACCTCTAAGCTTTAGATTTTTTTTTTGGTCCAACATTGATTTGCATAGTGACCAATCTTACCACATTTACGACAAATAATAGGGAGACTATTAGCCCTCTTTTTTTCTTTCCTAAATTCTCTTTTCTCTCTTCTCTTTCTATGCTTTTTCTTAGAAAATTCTGGAGATTTATAAAATTTCTTCCTTTTTTTATGACCCTTTTCTTTATTAAGAATCGAATTTGAAATTCCAAACTGATCACAAAACTGACCCAATTGTTTCCTTTCATTAAGATTATGTTTCTTAATCTGTTGACTTAGCTTTATTTCATTGCATAAAGCTATTCCTTCTCTTTGGCAAGTCCCTATAAGACTACCATAATTATAACTATCATAATTGATATTAACATCTCCTTTTCTGAGTGTATTTCTAACCCTCTCTGCAAAGAGAGATGGTAAACCATCAATAAACTTGGACTTCCAATGAGTACTATTAGACTCAGGAAGTTCCATAACTCTACTAAGAAAAGTATCCTTATACCATCTAAATGAGGTAAGGGTACGACATCTCAGATTTTGAAGTAAAGTTCTGATTTTATCACTATTTTCCAAAAATCTTCCGGTAAAATGTTCAATGATATTAACAATCAAAGTATAAACAACATCTGGATTATTAACACCATTTTCAATTTTTATCGTATTAAGAATATTTTCTTTATTGGCTTCAGTGAGATAATTATCCAACCAACCTTTTAATTGACCAGTAAAGCCTGCAATTATCATTTTGGCAATATCTTTATCTCTATTACCATTACTTTTGCAAATAGTACTATACATAAGCATTCTGTGAACTGCATTGTAAATATGTCTCTCAACAAAACCATCTATATTCCATTCATAGATATTTTTGCCACTATAAGAATTATTAAAAGTATATTCTTGTTCTTCAAGAATAATATCTTGAGGAGTTGGTCTAGGATAATAATACATCATCTGAGTAGGCTTATCAGCATACTTAGATAATTTATTAATCTCCTCTTTCACAATATTGCGATAATTTTCATTGTCGGACATACTATCCTCAAATTCTTTATTAAGAATACTAATTCTTAATCCTTTGAATTTCTCATCAAGAATTTTTTCTAACTCAGAAATAGATTTTAATTTAAAATCTTTGATTTCAGGCGGTTGAATACTAGGGATAATTCCACTAGATTCTCCACGATCTTTTTCAATTTTGTTTTGGGTTTTGAAATTATCCAAATCAGAAATAATTTTCTCCACTCTTTTAGTTAACGAAGAAATATTCTCTCCAAGCACAATTAAATAAATATTTGTAAAATTATGTTGTTGAACCATATTATTCATATGATTGAAAAAGATCATGTAAAATATTTCTTCGTTAACTAAAAGAGTGGAGAAAATTATTTCTGATTTGGATAATTTCAAAACCCAAAACAAAATTGAAAAAGATCATGGAGAATCTAGTGGAATTATCCCTAGTATTCAACCGCCTCCTGAAATGAAAGATTTTAAATTAAAATCTATTTCTGAGTTAGAAAACATTCTTGATGAGAAATTCAAAGGATTAAGAATTAGTATTCTTAATAAAGAATTTGAGGATAGTATGTCCGACAATGAAAATTATCGCAATACTGTGAAAGAAGAGATTAATAAATTATCTAAGTATGCTGATAAGCCTACTCAGAGGATGTATTATTACCAACTCCTCAAGATATTATTCTTGAAGAACAAGAATATACTTTAAATAATTCTTATAGTGGCAAAAATATCTATGAATGGAATATAGATGGTTTTGCTGAGAGACATATTTACAATGCAGTTTACAGAATGCTTATGTATAGTACTATTTGCAAAAGTAATGGTAATAGAGATAAAGATATTGCCAAAATGATAATTGTAGGCTTTACTGGTCAATTAAAAGGTTGGTGGGATAATTGTCTCACTGAAGCCAATAAAGAAAATATTCTTAATACGATAAAAATTGAAAATGGTGTTAATAATCCAGATGTTGTTTATACTTTGATTGTTAATATCATTGAATATTTTATCGGAAGATTTTCGAAAAATAGTGATAAAATCATAACTTTACTTCAAAATCTGAGATGTCGTACCCTTACCTGATTTAGATGGTATAAGGATACTTTTCTTAGTAGAATTATGGAACTTCCTGAGTCTAATAGTACTCATTTGAAGTCCAAGTTTATTGATGGTTTACCATCTCTCTTTGCAGAGAGGGTTAGAAATACACTCAGAAAAGGAGATGTGAATATCAATTATGATTGTTATAATTATGGTAGTCTTATAGGGACTTGCCAAAGTGAAGGAATAGCTTTATGCAATGAAATAAAGCTAAGTCAACAGATTAAGAAACATAATCTTAATGAAAGGAAACAATTGGGTCAGTTTTGTGATCAGTTTGGAATTTCAAATCCGATTCTTAATAAAGAAAAGGGTCATAAAAAAAGGAAGAGATTTTATAAATCTCCAGAATTTTCTAAGAAAAAGCATATAAAGAGAAGGGAGAAAAGAGAATTTAGGAAAGAAAAAAGAAGGGCTAATAGTCTCCCTATTATTTGTCGTAAATGTGGTAAGATTGGTCACTATGCAAATCAATGCTGGACCAAAAAGAAAATCCAAAGCTTAGAGGTCGATGATAATACTAAAGATACTCTTTGCAAAATGTTTTTAAATTCTGAATCAGAAAGCGAAAAATCATCACACTCAGATGATTTAGATGTTTTAGAAAACGAAGATTATTCTTCTGAATCATAAGAATGTGAGCCATGTAAAAATGGTTTAACTTGTGATAAGCAAATAGATTCTTCAGATACTGAAGGAGGAAATATTTATCAAATTATTTCCCAATTTCAGGAAATAAATGTTACTAATGATAATATTCTTGAAGTTTTGAAAATTATCAAAGATCCTGATATTAGATCAAAAATTATTGATCAATTAAAAGCAAAAAATGATTTTGATCAAAATCAAAGTTTCCAAAAGAATTCTGAACCTTATACTATGGCAGAAGTTAATAAAATTTTAAAACAAAGACAATTTTCTAATCATGTTACCACTAGAGGTAATTTATCTTTAGAGATTCAAAATCTTAAAGATGAGATAAAGATTTTGAAAAATGATAATAAAGATCTTGAAGAAAGAGTTTTTAAACTTGAGATTAGTAGAGGAAAACAAGTTTATATTCCTGAAGAAGAAAATCAAATTACTTTTTCAGAAGATGATAATTTTTTATCTACTTTAAAAATGGTTATATCCCAAAAATGGTTTATAAAAATTTCTCTATTAATTGATGGAAATTATAGACAAGATCTTATAGCTCTTGTAGACAGTGGTGCTGATTTAAATTGTATCCAAGAAGGAATTATTCCTCCCAGGTATTTTCATAAAACTACTCATTCTATTAGTGCTACTAAAGGTCAAAGAATGAAAATTGATTACAAACTTCCTAAAGCATATATTTGCAAAAATAAAGTTTGTATTCCTAATAGTTTTTTATTAGTAAAAAATATTACTAACCAAGTTATACTTGGAACCCCTTTTTTAAAAAAAATATTTCCTATAAAAAATATCTATGAAAAAGGATTTATAGGAACTTTTGAAGGAAAAGAGATATCTTTTCAATTTATTATTGAACCTTTTACCTGAGTTTTAAATCAAATAAAAGACTCTTTGATTGAAAGAAAAGAAAACCAAATTAATTTCCTTAAGCAAGAGATTGAGATAAACGATCTTGAAAAAAATTTAAAAAATCATAAATTACAGGATAAAATTAAACTTCTTCATAATCAGTTTTCTTTACAAATATGTAATGATCATCCTAACGCTTTTTGGGATAGAAAGAAACATATTGTTTCTCTTTCTTATGAAGAAAATTTTGATGAAAGGAAAATTCCTACTAAGGCTAGACCTTGTCAAATGAATAAAGAGTATTTAAATCTTTGTAAAAATGAGATTGAATCTCTTCAGCATAAAGGTTTAATAAGACCTTCAAAATCTCCTTGGTCGTGCACAGCTTTCTATGTTAATAAACAAGCTGAACAAGAGAGAGGAGTTCCCAGGTTAGTTATAAATTATAAACCTTTAAATAAAGTTTTGAAATGGATTAGATATCCAATCCCTAATAAAAAGGATTTATTGGATAAGCTTTTTGATGCCCTTATATTTTCTAAGTTTGATTTAAAATCAGGATATTGGCAAATTCAAATACATGAAAAATATATTTATAAAACTGCTTTTAATGTCCCTTTTGGACAATATAAGTGGAAGGTTATGCCTTTTGGGCTGAAGAATGCTCCTTCAGAATTCCAAAATATTATGAATGAGATTTTTAATCCTTATAGTGACTTTATAATTGTTTATATTGATGATATTTTAGTATTTTCAAAAAATATTGAAAGTCATTTTAAACATCTTGATATATTTAAGAAAATTGTTATTCAAAATGGTTTAGTAATATCTAAACCAAAAATGCTTATTTTCCAAACGAAAATTAGATTTCTTGGTCATAATATTGAAAAAGGTAAAATAATTCCTATTAATAGAAGTATAGAGTTTGCTTCTAAATTTCCTGATCAAATTACAGATAAAACTCAACTCCAAAGATTTCTTGGAAGTATAAATTATATTTCTCCATATTATAAAAATCTTGCTTAGGATACAGCTATTCTTTATGATAGATTAAAGAAAAATCCAAAACCTTGGACTAAAAATCATACTCAGGCTATTAAAAAAATTAAGAATAAAGTTATAAACCTTCCTTGTTTAATGCTTGCTAATCCCAAATGGGAAAAGATCATTGAAACTGATGCTTCTGACATTGGTTATGGAGGAATCCTTAAGAAAAAGGATCCTAGTAGTAAACAAGAATATCTTGTTATATTCCATTCAGGAAAGTGGAGAGATAGTCAAAAGAATTATGCTACTATAGCAAAAGAGATTTTACCTATTCTCAAATGTGTATTAAAATTTCAAGATGATTTATATAATCAGAAATTTATTATAAAAACTGATTGTCAAGCTGCTACATATATGTTTAATAAAAATTTTGATCATGAAGTTTCTAAACAAATGTTTGCTAGATGGCAGGCTCAATTAGCCCCTTTTGATTTTGAAATTATTTATGAAAAAGGAACTGACAATAGTCTTCCTGACTTTCAAACTTGAGAATATTTACAGGATGTGTAAAGCCAGAGGAATTCCAGAGTTACCTCCTCATAGATTTTATAAATCTATCAACTGGGATAAAGCCAAGAAGATTCACAATTATGTGAAGAAAGTAGTGTTCCTATTACATGAGCATGATAGGAATATTATTTATGGGACTGATAATATTAATAATAATATTCTTAATCCTAGGAATAATCTCAATTATATTGAGAGAAAAAGCCAGTATGAGAATGCTTGCTTCCATATTAATAGTAGTATGGCTTTTAAAGAAAGACTTCTTGATGAAATTAATTATTATATTATCTAAATTTGCAGGTATGGAATCTTCTAATAAGAAGATGAATTTGATTACTTGGGAAGAATTCAAATATGATTTCGATCCCCCTTTAATTGGTCCATATGATATTAGGACTAATATTAAACCACATGGGCTTGAAACTGTTTGGCGTCATAAATTGATGATTCCAAAGCTTATAGCTTTACAAAGATATTTAGAAGCTCAAATTGAGCAGACTAAATCTTTATGTTTTTATCTTAATGATGATCATGGTCTTGATTATTACGTCAAGGAAGATGAAAAACAGCTTATAGCTGTAAAAAATAAATTAAAAAAGCTAATAGCTTAATTTATTCATATTCTCAAGATGCTACCTCGAGGAGGAGGAAGAAATCCTTCTAATAGAGGGAGGGGTGGAAGAACTATTGCCCAATTTGGCAAACAGAAGCTAATAGCTGAAAATATTGCTAATATTTCATCATCATCATCCAGTAATACACCAAAGGATGATCCTTTATACAAGGAATTTTTAGAATTCAAAGCTAAACAGGAGAGTAATACTCAAACAGCTCCATCTTATGCTAATATAGTAGGAGATGAAGAAGTTGGATCAGTTGATTTATTATATGAGCAAAATTCTCATAAAGAGTTAATATTAATCTTGGAAAAAAAAGATCTGAGATGGAAAGATAATATCTGGCCTCTCATGCAAAGGTATCTTGATACTGCATCTTTTACTGCTGGTTCATATAAACAGCGAACTCACTTTGAGAATGTACTTAAGGTGACAGGATCCTGCGAATTTGATCATTTCTTTGCAGGAAAGCAAACTAAAGTTTATAGCTTTAGTAAAATTATTATTAAGCAGATAATATCTGCAGATGAATGGGGAATTAGTACCCTCAGAGAAAGAGAATATAGTCTCCAAAATTCCCAAGTAAAAATAAAATTTAATTATTGGGATTATGTTGAAGCTTTTAATAAAGCTTTTCTTTATCAAAATGAGCTTCATAAGCATTCATGGTTTTTCAAAATATGTCCGAATGTTTATAATAAAGACATTCCAAATTGGTTATACCAATGGTGGCTCAGTTTTGGTCCTACAACAAAAATTTTGCCAAATACGTTTCAAGAATTATATTCTCAGTGGGTGGAGATTTCTCCGAAAATTATTGAAGCCCAGAATAATGGGAGATGGATAGAAGGAATGAATTCTTTATACTTTTTCACTGAATTTGGTATTCCATGGATTTGGAAATGGGAACCAGAATTGGGAGAAACTCAGCAAAAGATACCATGTATCTTTAGAACTTTTTATACGAAGTTCTGGAGGAAAATGATGCAAGTTAATAAAGAAGGATGTATTGAAGGCAAGAGACAGTTGATAATATCAAAAAGAAGATTGAAGAATATACAATTTTGGAGGAACAAAATAATCTCCAAGTCCCTTTGAATATATCTCACAGAAATTATATTTCCAGAAAGGACAAGTTTCGGATGAAGAAAAAGTCGCTTCATATCTCAGGGAGATAAAGAAGGATTTAATGAAAAATTTCAGCTTTGAATCACAATCAAGTGTTTCTATGGATACATTATCTAATGAAGATTTTTACCCAGCTGGGGAAGCCCAGAATCCTTTTGAAGGAGTTTGTGATGATATCGAGCAGGTTATTCAGAAATATTTGAATAAAGAAGGAAAAGGAAAAGACAAGATGGGGTCCTGAAAGGATGATATGCCAACTACCTTACCAATTATTTCCACTTTTGGAAGGAATCCTTCACTTTAATAAAGTACCCATCTTTTGAGTGTCGTTGTTTTAATAAAACTGTATAGTGCTCATTCATAATTGAGTAAATAGTTTAGTTTAGTCTTTAGTTCCGGATTTCAAATCCGAAATTTTTTTCTATTTATTGGTAGGCTCAGCTTTGCATTAAGGCAGCGCGTAAAATTATCAACTTTGTAATTTTAGTTCAGTTTGTAAATCTCTAATTTCCTGAGTGAAATTTTTTTGCAATCTTGCAAGTCTGGTGTGCATCAACTAATAAGTAAGTTTATTTACATTTCAGTTATTAATTTTACAATTTTATGCTATAATTCGCCGCCTAATATGGCCGGCTTAATTTTATTGTGTTGAATAATATCAAGTAATTAGAATCAATGTTCGGGGGGGGGGGGGGGGGTTGGAGGGGGGGTTTATAAAAAAAAAAAAAAAAGAAAGAGTACCAGATCGGAAAATTTTATTTTTGGGATGGTTCAAGTTAAAATAAACCGAGATTAGGTTTAAAACCGAAGTCTGGATTCGCCCATTCTGTTGCCATGTTTTAGGCGTTCTTAGGGCTTGCCTCCATGACTGGTTAAGAACTAAATCTCTAGCTTGTTTTAATCCAGAAGAATAATCTTCGTTTTCTAAAACATCTGAGTGTGATGATTTTTCGCTTTCTGATTTAGAATTTAAAAACATTTTGCAAAGAGTATCTTTAGTATTATCATCGACCTCTAAGCTTTGGATTTTCTTTTTGGTCCAGCATTGATTTGCATAGTGACCAATCTTACCACATTTACGACAAATAATAGGGAGACTATTAGCCCTCTTTTTTTCTTTCCTAAATTCTCTTTTCTCTCTTCTCTTTCTATGCTTTTTCTTAGAAAATTCTGGAGATTTATAAAATTTCTTCCTTTTTTTATGACCCTTTTCTTTATTAAGAATCGGATTTGAAATTCCAAACTGATCACAAAACTGACCCAATTGTTTCCTTTCATTAAGATTATGTTTCTTAATCTGTTGACTTAGCTTTATTTCATTGCATAAAGCTATTCCTTCACTTTGGCAAGTCCCTATAAGACTACCATAATTATAACTATCATAATTGATATTAACATCTCCTTTTCTGAGCGTATTTCTAACCCTCTCTGCAAAGAGAGATGGTAAACCATCATTAAACTTGGACTTCCAATGAGTACTATTAGACTCAGGAAGTTCCATAACTCTACTAAGAAAAGTATCTTTATACTATCTAAATGAGGTAAGGGTACGACATCTCAGATTTTGAAGTAAAGTTCTGATTTTATCACATACACATACATATATCAATATATATATATACACACGTAAATGATAAACCCTTATACAGACTCCCCACCTACCCGCCGCGTTCCTCCTCCAACCTGCCATTGTTTGACTTTGACAACACACCACCACCACACGCCAACGTCACTACCCGACGCCGACGCCTGATTCTACCGCCGACATTGCACCCTGACGTCGCCGCCCGACGCAACAACCCAGCACTACCACCATCGCTCCGACACCGCCCAGATACACCACCACCACCGGACCCCAACACGGGGAGGGCGATGGTGGAGAAGCAGGGCCTGCAACGGTGGGGACGGCTGCAGTGATGGCGGAGGGCGACAATGGCGATTGGGATCTTGGGGAAGGAGGGGGCCAAATGGTCTTTGAAGCTGATTGTCGTGGTGTAGTTTGGAGAGGGCGTGGTGGCGGTGGTGTATCTGGTGGAGGGGGAGACAACGGTGTTTTGGGGGGAAGGACCTAGGATCGAGGGTGATTTTTTAAGTTTATATAATTAATTATAAATACTTTAAATATAAAATATGTATGTTTATATCTGTATATAATATTTTTGTATTTTCAGATTAGGTTTAAAACCGAGATTAGGTTTAAAAAAAAAAAGAAAGAGTACCAGATCGGAAAAATTTATTTTTGGGATGGTTCAAGTTAAAATAAACCGAGATTAGGTTTAAAACCGAAGTCTGGATTCGCCCATTCTGTTGCCATGTTTTAGGCGTTCTTAGGGCTTGCCTCCATGACTGGTTAAGAACTAAATCTCTAGCTTGTTTTAATCCAGAAGAATAATCTTCGTTTTCTAAAACATCTGAGTGTGATGATTTTTCGCTTTCTGATTCAGAATTTAAAAACATTTTGCAAAGAGTATCTTTAGTATTATCATCGACCTCTAAGCTTTGGATTTTCTTTTTGGTCCAGCATTGATTTGCATAGTGACCAATCTTACCACATTTACGACAAATAATAGGGAGACTATTAGCCCTCTTTTTTTCTTTCCTAAATTCTCTTTTCTCTCTTCTCTTTCTATGCTTTTTCTTAGAAAATTCTGGAGATTTATAAAATTTCTTCCTTTTTTTATGACCCTTTTCTTTATTAAGAATCGGATTTGAAATTCCAAACTGATCACAAAACTGACCCAATTGTTTCCTTTCATTAAGATTATGTTTCTTAATCTGTTGACTTAGCTTTATTTCATTGCATAAAACTATTCCTTCACTTTGGCAAGTCCCTATAAGACTACCATAATTATAACTATCATAATTGATATTAACATCTCCTTTTCTGAGCGTATTTCTAACCCTCTCTGCAAAGAGAGATGGTAAACCATCATTAAACTTGGACTTCCAATGAGTACTATTAGACTCAGGAAGTTCCATAACTCTACTAAGAAAAGTATCTTTATACTATCTAAATGAGGTAAGGGTACGACATCTCAGATTTTGAAGTAAAGTTCTGATTTTATCACATACACATACATATATCAATATATATATATATACACACGTAAATGATAAACCCTTATACAGCCTCCCCACCCACCCGCCGCGTTCCCCCTCCAACCTGCCATTGTTTGACTTTGACAACACACCACCACCACACGCCAACGTCACTGCCCGACGCCGACGCCTGATTCTACCGCCGACATTGCACCCTGACGTCGCCGCCCGACGCAACAACCCAGCACTACCACCATCGCTCCGACACCGCCCAGATACACCACCACCACCGGACCCCAACACGGGGAGGGTGATGGTGGAGAAGCAGGGCCTGCAACGGTGGGGACGGCTGCAGTGATGGCGGAGGGCGACAATGGCGATTGGGATCTTGGGGAAGGAGGGGGCCAAATGGTCTTTGAAGCTGATTGTCGTGGTGTAGTTTGGAGAGGGCGTGGTGGCGGTGGTGTATCTGGTGGAGGGGGAGACAACGGTGTTTTGGGGGGAAGGACCTAGGATCGAGGGTGATTTTTTAAGTTTATATAATTAATTATAAATACTTTAAATATAAAATATGTATGTTTATATCTGTATATAATATTTTTGTATTTTCAGATTAGGTTTAAAACCGAGATTAGGTTTAAAAAAAAAAAGAAAGAGTACCAGATCGGAAAAATTTATTTTTGGGATGGTTCAAGTTAAAATAAACCGAGATTAGGTTTAAAACCGAAGTCTGGATTCGCCCATTCTGTTGCCATGTTTTAGGCGTTCTTAGGGCTTGCCTCCATGACTGGTTAAGAACTAAATCTCTAGCTTGTTTTAATCCAGAAGAATAATCTTCGTTTTCTAAAACATCTGAGTGTGATGATTTTTCGCTTTCTGATTCAGAATTTAAAAACATTTTGCAAAGAGTATCTTTAGTATTATCATCGACCTCTAAGCTTTGGATTTTCTTTTTGGTCCAGCATTGATTTGCATAGTGACCAATCTTACCACATTTACGACAAATAATAGGGAGACTATTAGCCCTCTTTTTTTCTTTCCTAAATTCTCTTTTCTCTCTTCTCTTTCTATGCTTTTTCTTAGAAAATTCTGGAGATTTATAAAATTTCTTCCTTTTTTTATGACCCTTTTCTTTATTAAGAATCGGATTTGAAATTCCAAACTGATCACAAAACTGACTCAATTGTTTCCTTTCATTAAGATTATGTTTCTTAATCTGTTGACTTAGCTTTATTTCATTGCATAAAGCTATTCCTTCACTTTGGCAAGTCCCTATAAGACTACCATAATTATAACTATCATAATTGATATTAACATCTCCTTTTCTGAGCGTATTTCTAACCCTCTCTGCAAAGAGAGATGGTAAACCATCATTAAACTTGGACTTCCAATGAGTACTATTAGACTCAGGAAGTTCCATAACTCTACTAAGAAAAGTATCTTTATACTATCTAAATGAGGTAAGGGTACGACATCTCAGATTTTGAAGTAAAGTTCTGATTTTATCACATACACATACATATATCAATATATATATATACACACGTAAATGATAAACCCTTATACAGCCTCCCCACCCACCCGCCGCGTTCCCCCTCCAACCTGCCATTGTTTGACTTTGACAACACACCACCACCACACGCCAACGTCACTGCCCGACGCCGACGCCTGATTCTACCGCCGACATTGCACCCTGACGTCGCCGCCCGACGCAACAACCCAGCACTACCACCATCTCTCCGACACCGCCCAGATACACCACCACCACCGGACCCCAACACGGGGAGGGCGATGGTGGAGAAGCAGGGCCTGCAACGGTGGGGACGGCTGCAGTGATGGCGGAGGGCGACAATGGCGATTGGGATCTTGGGGAAGGAGGGGGCCAAATGGTCTTTGAAGCTGATTGTCGTGGTGTAGTTTGGAGAGGGCGTGGTGGCGGTGGTGTATCTGGTGGAGGGGGAGACAACGGTGTTTTGGGGGGAAGGACCTAGGACCGAGGGTGATTTTTTAAGTTTATATAATTAATTATAAATACTTTAAATATAAAATATGTATGATTATATCTGTATATAATATTTTTGTATTTTCAGATTATTTTATTTGTTTTTAATTATTAGGGTGATATGTACACTAACGCCGTTAAAGATTACGTTAGTTTTTTAGGGTTTGGGACTAAATGTGTCGAAAAAATAAACGGGTGAGACTATTTAAAAAGTGTAGGATTAAAAAAAATTGATATTAAACCTATAGGATCGAAAATGCAATTTTCTCTTTCTCTTTCTAAAATTGTCAAATTCGCGTCCCAGTTGCATCGTATGTATCTATCTTTTACAATTTTAATAAATCAGCACGATTGGAATTCGAACTCATAATAAAATATAGAATCAAAATAATTTTAAATTTCTTTTGAAAAAATGTATAGTATTCAATTTGCGTAAATCCAAATTATTCTTGAGAAATTCAACACTTCCTTTTCAAGTTGCATGATGGTTAAAAAAAAAAAGTTGCATGATCATTCCTTAAATTCTTTATATTAATAGTTACTTAAAATTAATTATCTTTTAATTAAATGCATAACTAATAGAAAATTAAAAAGAATAATTAATTAAATAACAAATACAATATATTTACTATTATATTTAATTAGATTTATCCAAATGAATTTGGGTTGGAATTTTTTATGATTATATAAATGGTAAGTGTATATAAATGTTTTTTGTATTCGGTACAACCTTCACATTTCTAAATTGTACCAACTATTCTAGCTTTGCTGTCATCTCTAATGCCCGGACACGCCGGAAAATGTTGCCGTGCAGTGTCATTGAAGTTTGACCATATAATCTCGTCCACTATTTTGCAGGCTTTTTTTTATCCCTCGTGGCCGGAAACCCCATATTTAATTAACGAACTAGTTACATTTAATATTTTTGGAGTTTTAAATATTATAATTGAATATTGTCATATCAATTTTTCGTTAAATCTAGAATGACTTCATAAATTTTGGGATATGAATTTCTCATTTTACTCCTGTCTTAATAGGTAACTTTTTTATAGGAGGTTCACCCTAAATTTAGGGTAGGGATAAAACAAAAAATTCAAATCCCAAAATCTATGACGTCACCCTAAATTTAAGAAAAAATTGATTTGATATAATTTATAATTTTTAGAATGAGTCAAAATATAATAAAATAAATAACAAGTGCTCAATTGAATTAAAGTTAACCCAGGGTTTTTGTCTCTTTTTCACAAATATTCTTTAAATCTAGATCTTGTTTGTTCTCCAGCAAGATCCAAATCTCTTATGAGATCTAGATCTCTTGATCTGAGTTTTTCATTTATTTCTCTTTCTTCTTTTTTTGGTTGTTACTCTCGTATTAGAGTAGTTTTTCTCTCGTATGAGAACTTTTATTCTCTCGAATGAGAGCTATTTTACTTTCTTCTTTTTTTTTTTTTGCAGGGTGATCCTCCCGGTGCTACAAGCATCGGTCTCTTTTGTCACTTATGGATGACTACCTTTATTTCAAGATCAAATCAGATGGAGACACGTTTGATCACGAGTCGATCTGTATGACTCGATTTTTAACAACTAAAGAATTTGTAAGCGCTGAGAATTTTGTGGCGGCGTTAGTATTAGGTTTGAGTAAAAAAATCTCTTTTGTTCATTATATTATTATGGTCTTTATTACTAATTTTGAGAATGGTAACTTATGTTCTATTAGACGTGGAGCAGGTATGATTGTCCATAAATTTGTTAAAATTACGGCCTCGAGCCTGCGTTACTTTTTTCATTGTGCCTTTGTAAATTTTATTTCCGATTAATTTAGTAAATTTCCCCTCTGAGATTTGCTTTTCCAAAAAAAAAAAAACTCAAAATTGTAAAGGGTGCTAAATATAATTAATTCTTTAATTAAATTGAATTTCTAAAAAACAAGTTTATTTTACCTTTTCCGAAGATTTGGCATATTTCATATCTAATTGTCCTATTTTCACGTTAGAATTTTTTCTTTTTAATTCTTATTTTATGCATTGAACTAAATAATATTGGGTTTTTAACTATAAATTATTTTTTAAAAATGATCGTCGATCACCTTTCTTGATCAAAATTCTGGTTCCGCCCAAATTGATGCGGTAAATAACTTTAAATTTACCCCCCTTAATCGAAATATATATTTAAAATTTTTACCCTAGAAATCATTCTTTAATTTTCTCTTCCAAATTGATCATTTCACTCTCTTCAATCATTTAATTTTTGATTTTTTTTCGTTGATGTATTTTTACATACTATGTAATGTCTATGAATATTTCTCATAAATTACAATTTGTTTTCATATTTATAAAATGATAATATATATATATATATATATATATATATATATATATATATATATATTATGAGAAATTTATGTTTTATATATTTCTCAGCTGATTCGTTCCACAATTAATATGTTTTAACAAGAAAGCACCCCTGCTCTGTATAAGGAATCATACATAACTCATCAGTTTTTATCTTAATACAAAACAAATAACCTTCCAAGTTTCTGAGTTGATAAGATATCTACGAAGGTAAAGGTAAATATGTGCATGTACCAATTGCACAGATAAATGAGGTTCCGATGTAAATGTAATTAACCCTATCAACTACAAACAACAATCAAAATAACCTGCCACAACGATCGTGATCTAAATCTGAAAACGTTCCAACCCGCCACAACGAACATGATCTAAAGCCGAAAATATTCCAAGTTGACAGTAATAGGAAAAGAACCATACTTAAAACATAATACCACGTACATAAATCAAACAGATGCTTTGGCATTTGACCTAAAGACACCCATGACAGAGAAACACATATAGCAAAAGGACTCCATGCAAACAAATCTTAGCACACAACTGGACAACAAAACCATAGGATATAGCACAACCTATTTTACAACAACTATTGCAACAGCAATATTAATACTCCTAATTAAGGTTTGAGAAGATAAGCATCAACCTCTCTGGCCATAGTAATCAGAAAGTCAAGATGAGAGTGTGGGTGTGGCACATCTTCACAGGCCTTTTCATATTCCAGGCTCCATTTCACTATATTCACATCAGCCTTAAGTGTGGCTTTGAAGCTCTTGAAATACTTTGTAACCTCTCCACCAATCAGCTCAAATGTGATTGACTTGTTCCCTTCATCAAGGGCAACAATCTTGTCTGTGGCAATAACAGGAATACCTGAAAAAAGAAAAACTTAGGGGGGAGAGACAGAGAGAGTGCGAAAGAGAAACAGAGTCAATATGGAAGCTTACCCATGACATAAGTCCAGAGCCTAACAGAACCAACACTCGTTCCATCTCCTTCAAGGACCTGAATGCTTTGTACTTTGTCGGGACTAATTTTAGGCATGAGATAGCTTTTGTTCTTGTAAATGTCAAAAAATTTGTGTGGGGATGATGTTATCTGAGTCTGGAGCTCGAGCTTATGAAGTTGAGCCATTGTATTTCTCCACTCAAAGAACTGAAAGTGAGTAAATTTGGAGATTGACAGTGATGTTGAGCATGCGGGCTTCGTTATATAGCAGCAAGTTGCAGTAAATCAGGATTTATTCCCACACTGCTCAATTATAAGTTAATATTCTATAAGCACTTTCAGATTCTTGAAGTGTTTGAGCAAATGTGGTAGTGATGTTTATCAATTGCTTTATTGAGCTACTCAAAAACGAAAATGTGCTCTTTCTAGAGTACTTTTCAGCTGTTGCTCAGTTAATGGGGAATGATTTGAATCCAAAAATAATATTGTATGAATGAAACTGTGTCAAGTTAGGAAGAAAAAGAATAGCAAAGAGATAAGGCCACATTTACTTGTTCTTTTTCAATAGTGTACTTAACTTTCGCTAATCAACTTGTCTTCCGGCAAAGAGAATCAAGCTGTCCCACCTCAAAGAGTAAAATGTAAATATCAAGCAGGGTATTGGATACTTTTATACACAAAGCTATGTTAATTTCCAGGTAAATAGCAAAATGAGACTACACTAAGTATTTGAAGCAAGGGAAACATTGTTCTTTTAAAGTTTTCCTCACAACTTACAAGATCCAAATATGATGTTAGTTTATAACTTTTAACTTTTGTTTAATTCATAATAATAAGTCTCTGATTGATGGCCGTGTCCAGGTTAAGAGATGGATTTACTTATCCCATCTAAATTCAATAAGGAAATCTAAATGATAAATTGCCAACCACACCCCTGATTTCCATTGAAAATTTACAAACCTTTACGTAAGAATTATAGTTTACATATAAGATACTCCTGAATCAGAGTTGCTACAAATATTATTCTCTACAGCTGTACATGTAAAGAAAGAGAGCGGATCGATTCCTAATGGCTCTCTATTTGCCATATCCTACCTCGTAATACATATATATATGCAGGAGGCATGAGGGTAATCATCAGCTTAGAAGTCACATAAGAAATAGCAAATGAAATTAAAAAATATGTTCTCACTTCTTTATCATATCAGATGAGTTTTTTCTAGTGTTGACAACAATAGGAGATGTTGAAATTTTATTGGGCTTATCTGAATGGAAGAAATCATTGCTTTCTGCTTTCCCATTTCCCGCTTTTCCTGATAAAGAGTCAGGTTTTGCTCCCAGTATCTGTACTGTTAAACTTCCACCTACAATAGAGAGTAATAACAAGAGAAATACTTTTAAAACTATGCCGGATCTAGAAGTAGAATAAGACAAGACCCACAGACTCACACAACATTTATCTCAGTTAGATTCCCAGATTTGGCTTTCAAGAAATAACTTTACTGGGAATATGAGTAAGAATTTAAATAAACTTTAATCCTAACATCAGGACACAAATCCTTTCTTACTTAAAAATTGGAATTAACTATTTCAGAAGCAGAACGGTTTCCAACATCGAATCTAGAAGAAATTTATCTTTGCCAATCTTAAAAAAAGCAATTAAAGAAAATACTGTTATATATCTTCTTCAACAGTTGTACACTAGCTTGAACAATCAGTTAAGATGATAACATTTTTGTACAAAATCTAGTTTAGCTTAAAACACTGGTTTGACAGAAACAGGAATTTTACCTAGTACAAGAGCAGCCCCTATCCATCCAGCAACACCCCATCTCTCACCCAGTAAAAACCAAGCAAATCCAGCACCCCATACTGGCTCCAGCCCATAAACTATTGCAGTCTCTGTGGCGGAAACATCACGCATGGCTGACATCTACATAATAGTTCTAAATTAATAGATCACAGAAAGTTGGATGAGTGTGTTCAATTATGTTAACAGTAACTATAAATTAGGTTCGAGAAAAGTATTCAGTATTATAAGGCACATTTGGGTTATTGCTCTACCAAATATGGGATGCATTGGAAAGTATTTTTGGGATGCAAATTAATCAATCTGAAGAAATAATATGAAAAAAGATGTGTTCCATCAGAACATTAGATAACTTAGGATAGAGATATAGAATAGAAAAATTAAACTTTTACTACCAAGGGAATGATAACTAGCTCAAGATGAGACTCATGGAATATTTTTAAAATAAAACTTAAATACATTCAATGGTTCTTGGTTTAACAAAGTCAAGATCAAATCTAAGACTAAATGTTGTAAATGTTGTACCTCTACCCATAAGCATATACCAGTTGAAAATATTCCAGTATACAGAGCAGGTATCCAAGGAAAGACTAGAAGCCAATCCAAAATTGTTTCCATTGTCCAAGATGATACGTTCAATTCTTGTATACCACCGCTGAACCATCCTTGAATGAAATACCAAATAGTTGATAGAAGGGCAACAACACATACCTGAAAGAAGCAAACTTCACACCTAGCAACTATGAAAAAGCTAACTGACAACCAAGTATACGTAAAAGATGAACGAACCTCATACCCAAGGAGTGGTAAGAAGTTTTCTCTTTTTGTACTTCTAGAAATATGTTCAGTTCTTAGCATATGAATTCCGAAAGACACTGCACTAAGGAAATTTAACAAATCCCCGACCTGAAAGTCAATATAAATATACAAGTGGCAATTACAGTCTTCTTGAAGGTGTGTAGAAGAAAAAAAACCATGATAGGATATAGGAAAATAACAAGAACACGTACACAGGGAGGTGATCCACTGGATTCAAGCATAGCAACCCCAATTAAAGACATGAGAGCTCCAAACCAGGTACGAGCAGGTATTTCAGATCCTATAATTCCATCAATCAAGGGCACAACTATCACCTGAATATACTTTGTATTAGCAAGAAGAGAACCATTCACCAGTTCCAAGGAACAAAGTATTATCAGAATATGGGACAATCATATATGCATAAAGAAGCAAAGCAGTTTATCTTACAGTGAACATAGAAATAAATGATGCCCGTCCAGCATCAGATGTGAGGAGTCCGAGCGCCTGCAAAATGTATCCTAAGCTTACCCAAAATCCCAATTCCATCCCTGCAGTTCGAGTATCAGCATCATCTCTAGCCTTGAATGCCAACGGGACAAACGGAATAGCTGCCATAACAAATCGTATGACAGTGAAGAGCTCGGGATTAATGATTTGTTCGACTTCCTTCACAACTGGAATATTACTGGCTGCAGCAAGATTGATATGCCAAAAATAATTAATCTTTTAACCAAGCACCTTGAATTTAAGCAGCATTTTTTCTGTGATAGCATTAGCATGTGCAGGGAAAGTACAATTATCCAAACACAAGTTCCCAGCAGCACTAGCTCCAAATCACACTACTTTATAAAACCCCAAATTAATCCAAATCGCCAAAAATACGTACACAATTGCCAGAAAACGTCCGGACATCAAATGCTGCTAAACTCAATAAGGTTCAAAATAACTGCAACAATTCACGAATTCTAGAATCTTACCGTAAATAATTGTGATGACGTTTAGCAAAATGATACTCCTCACTTTCTTCGACGCGAAAAATATCCTTGGCCACAACGCTCGCTTTCCAAACAGTGATTTAAAACTCAATCTACTTCTAACAATTCCTTCGCCATTCGCTAATGAGCTGCTCGTTTCACCATTTTCCGAGTCACTGCTGATGCTGATTTTCTCCACGGAGTTTTCCTTCACTCTCTTTCTCACGTTGTTGGAAGCATCATCAACAGAGCAACGACATGACGACGACGAAGGCCTAAATTTGGAGGACCAACTCACAAAATGATGCCGTTCCGAGGAACAGAGCGGGAAAATCCTGGAGGAAGAGTGGAGAGAAGGTGTAGTTGTACAGCTTGTCGACCACTGCCATGGCGATGGTGCAGCCATTGCTGGATGGAGCTCACCTCAATTGAACGCAGCTCTCGTTGAGATCTCTTCCGCTTATCCTCTCCATTGCTAAACAGTACAGTACTTGCGATTCGTAGGAACCGACCACTTATGAGAAGCCACGTGTGAAATGAGAATTTGGAGGGTGGTGTTAAATGACTTTTCTGATATTCTTGAAACACGTGTTCAAATATGTAATAGATATTTTGTATTTTGGGGCCATATAATCACAGGTTAAGGGCATTTATTTCTCGAATTGCTAATCATTGTTATCGGTTGTTAATTTTTTTTTTTTGTGGCTATATTATCAAGGCTTAATTTTACTTTAGTGGTTATGCACTCCTTTTAAATAGCTCAATTTTCTTGACACTTTACTTTGTTGGGTTATTTCCATAAGTTTATACATGAATTTATTAATTCAGCCCTCCCTCGAAAAGAGTGTCCAACACTCAAACATATAATATATGAATTCATTTTTACCAAAAAAAAATATAATATATGAATTCATATTTTAAAATACACACACTATGATTTTCGAGCTGCTGTTTGGAAAATCTGATTTCTCTCCCAAAATCGGAAGGTAAGTTTCTGAAGAATGTTTATTGTTCTTTCGGTACAATTTTATGTTGTATTTTACTCCCCAATTTCATATGTTTGTTCGAGTGGGTTTCCATTTGGAAAGTGATTGTTGTAGGTATGTTTTGGTTCTCTCTTTGCTTGTCAGATTGCAACTAAAAAGCTAGTTATACGAAAATTGATATACATCTACACTACATGGATGTTGTACGTTGAGTATTTTCCTAGAAAATTTTCGTTTGCTTGGTTTTTTTTGCTGCAATTATTAAGTTGGAGATTTTTCTAGGGTTAAATTTTCAAAGAATGACGTTTTGCTTGTTCTTGTTGTAAGTGCATTCCAATGCGTTAGACTATACATAGTAGGTTTGCAACTGAAAATATTATTTGTTCTATCTATTTTTTTTTCAATGTTTTTTCAAAAATCCTGGAAATTTGTTAAAACTGATTTTATTGAATGCACTTTGGATTTCATTAATAATGATCGTTTTGAGAAATGTATGCATGCCACTAATATCGATTTAATCCCCAAAGTTGATGATCCCAAGAGTATGTCTCATTTACGCCCTATTAGTCTGTGCAACTTAATGAATTGCATCGAAGACCATTTCAAATTGTTTAAAACCTTTTTTAAAATCTGTTATCTCCCCGTCTCAAAGTGCCTTCGTTCCGAGGAGGTTAATAATAGATAATGTGTTATTTGCTTTTGAGTTAAATCATTTTGTCAAACACAAGAAACAGGGAAAGGCGGGCTTCCTTACCCTTTAAGCTTGATATGAGCAAAGCTTATGATCGGGTGGAATGACTGTTTTTGGAGCGAGTATTGTTGAGGTTAGGTTTCCATATTAATTTTGTGAGATTAATTATGAGTTGCATATCCTCAGTTGACTACTCTTTCGTTCTTAATGGTGTCTGTTTTGGTAGTGCTAGTCCGGGACATGGATTAAGGTAAGGGGATCCACTTTCCCCGTATCTCTTTCTTATTTGTGCAGAGGTCCTTAGCTTTCTTTTTGAGCAGGAAGAGAGGCTTAGGGGGATTCGAATTTGTCAAGGGGCTCTGGTTATAACTCATTTAGTTTTTGCAGATGATACCTTGGTGTTTTGTCAGGCTTCACTAGACTCAGTCGAAGGAATTATGTAACGCCCCAGTTTTTCAGTTGTATAGCATGACGTACGTGTTTATCAATTTGTGCGAATTAATTGTTTATAAGTGTTTTATATATTTTAATTTATATATTTAATTTTATATTTAAATGTTAAAGTGTTAATTATTTATACCTTAAGTTTATTAATATTAAAATTCAATTTAATTTGTGCACTTTGATTTATATCTAAATTTGATTAATATTAAATATATATTAAAATTCGTGCACTTTAGTTTATAATTAAAAATGAATTTAAATTTTGTTATATTTTATGGAATATTATGAATTTATTTATGCATTGCTCATGAATGTTATAAACGTGCTTCGTTCTTATACGATTTGATATCGAAATTTCGTGAAAATTTAATATGTCGGAGATATACGTGTCGTGAATATGAATATATGCTCGTTTCATGTTTTCGGATTCATTTGCATTAGTTTCGAATTTATTTTGTTCTTGGGATCCAAATCGGGGGCTAACGAGCAATTAGCGTACCCTTGGTTCTGTATTTGATATCTTGAGCTAGGAAACTCGGATTCGAGTTTCGTCAACTTCACTGAACTCGCAACGAAAATTCGAGTTTAATGAACTTAGCCTTATATTTTTCCAAAGTTATTTGAACCTCCGAAATTCAACCGAAAAGTGCTACGTTCGTCAAAACTGCCACCTTTTACTAAAAGAGCCATATCTTCCTCAATCCTTGACCAAATTAACCATGGTTTGAGGCTTTGGAACCCTAAATCAACCCCCTAGCCTGATCTTACTCTCCCTAACCGAACCAACCCTCATCACTTGGAGAAATTCAGCAAAAAATTCCCTGTTCCAGAAAATCCCGTAGCTCTTGCCACCCTTGGAGATTCAAGCTCAAATCTCTTCCAAACTTCATCCAATTCACAAGGTAAGCTTAGGATTTTATTATACACTCATTATGAGTCATTTTGATCCATTCATCCCCAATTTTGAGCTTGCTTTCATGAGTTTTTGGAGAAGGAGATGAATAGTTAGGTTATGGAGAAATATGTTGATTTCTTTGATTCCTTGATGGTTTTGGTTGATTCAAAGCATGCATATGATTGTCTTGACTCTTTCTTTGCATTTATGGTGATGTATTACATGGTAGTTGAAGCATTCATGAGTTACCATTAATGGATTTTTGAAGAAAATTCATGAAATGATCACCTATATCTTTATCTCACGTTTGATCCTTCTTGGGGCAGATTTGTATGTTGTTTTGGAGTTCTTTTGCTGCATATTTGTTGCCTTACCTTACCTGATTATGTTGGGTCGAAGTTGGAACAGTTGCTGCTCTGTTTTTGCCTTCTTTTGCCTTGTTTTCGGCCTGATTTTGCTGCTGTCAGCTGCTGCGTTTGTCTTGGCTTAATTGCTGTCAATTTCAGTCTATTTGTGGGAGTTGGTGGTGCATTTTTCTGTTGTATATTATGCCTTATCTTGCTGCTACCTGCTGCTGTTAATTCATGCCATAAAATAGGGGAATAAGCTTTGTTGAGCTGCTGTTGCGTGACTGAATTAGATCTCCCGGGCGGCGAGATTTTTGTCGTGAAAAGGCCCAGCCGGGTTGCCTTTGTGCAGAAACCTCCTGCACGAAGCTCCCCGGGTGGGGACTTTTGGTGTACAAAATCTCCCCGGGCGGGGAGATTGAATTTGGAGCTCTATGTGTTGTTGTTTTGTTGCTGCCTTTCTTTTCTTCATGAAATGTGGTGTGTGTTGTGTAATGCATTTATGCATGCAGGGTGTGTGCGTATGTTTATGTTGCATGTATGAGATAAGTTTAAGATTGAATTGTAAATGCATGATTGTGCATGTATACCTACGTGCATACATATATATATAATTATGTTTGAATGCATGTAATATAAAGGTGATTTCTTGGTAATATTTGCATGCATGATTATACGTCCATATATAAATGCATGCATGTTTAGTTAGTAAGGTTTGCATGCATGTTTATGTTTTTGAATACTTGCATGCATGAAAATTTTATATTTTGTGCATGTTAATATGTATGCATGATAATGTACGTACTTATATATTTATATATATATATGTTTATTGTATATTAAATATTATTTGATTTAATTAAATTATAGAATTACATTATTACCTATTTCATGTTCCTTTTTAATTTCCAATCTTGAATTGAATGTAATTATTTGTCTATTTTCTAATTGTAAACGTGTTATAGTACGTGATATGATTGTTATTTGAATTCTTGAATTGAATTGTTATAAAATGTGAAATTTATGACTTGAATGAATATGAACGCTTCCTTGAACGAATGAATAGCTCGTCTATATGATTTAAATGCATTAATCGTGCAAATGAACGTGTTCATTACATCATATTATCTTTTATGCATTCATATCATGATCATTACATTGTCGAGCGTCTTATATGGTTCATTTAGAGTCTTGAGTCTCACGAACACGTTACGTTGTCCTTTGTACAGTTTTCTTCAGGGTGGAGATGTCGGGTTCATAGGACACTTTCGAGTCTCCTTTTCTTTGTGGTTTTGTTCGGTAAGAGGTGTACAGGTGGGTTTCTTTACTATTTTAGTTAAACAACCCTATATACTTCCAATGTGCCAAAATTTCGACCAAAAATTAATATATGTATATAGAGTCGTTTCAAGAGTAAATGTTTGCAACGTAAAACCTTTATTTATGAATCCTACCAAATGTTTTGGCGAGAATGAATGAATGAATGCACAGAATGGGCCCCAGGGACTTGGTGTGAGTGGCTATCCTGGGAGGCATGGGCCGACGGTGACCCCTCACACTAGTTCCAACCAATGAACGGCTTAACCGGACCTCGTTAGGAGTTAGCGAGGAATAGACGCTGAGTGCTAGTAGGGGAGTCATGAAACCCTTTTGGTCAATGAATGGGTGGTAGGGCCTCGCAAACCCGCCACCAATCGGAGGAAGAAGGTGTAAATGATCATGAATGTGCACGAAAGAATGTAATGCATGAAAAGAAAGAAAGAATGAATGTTTAATGAACTACACAAGGTGTTGGTTGGAGATAATGCACGCCCACTCGTCAGGCCACAAACGACCTAATGAAAATTGGTTGTTATAATCCCTTTTGATGATTTCTTTATTTCACCCATTTGGGAAATGTTCTAAAACGTCATTTGGGATTATAACTTGCATGTGAATGTTTAAATACTGTCTTATGATATACTTACGCCCTGTTTTATACCCACCAGTCTCTTAAAGACTGAACCCGGTTTGTTTTCAGTTTCTTTGCAGGTTTGGAGTGCCAGGCGAGGAGTCGAGTTTGTCAAGTATATTGGTAAGTTTGGGTCACTTCATATGCATTTTGTAATTTGATTGAATTTCCAAAAATGAAAAAATGTTATGACTATGATTATGATCATGCAATTATGTTTATGTTTGAATTTTCGGGAATAAGTCTTTATACTAGTTGAACCCGTTATGTGGCTTGAATTGATACTGAATTGTATGCTATGCTTCCGCATTTGTCATTTATCTTTGTTCTTTATAATTTGGTTGCAAAGGTTTATTTCCCGTCTAGCCTTAGGAGTGAGTGAGTCCCCGTTCGTTGTGAGTTGGGTTCATGCATGGACTTTCCATTTCATGTGTGGATCAAGCTCATAGTGCGGGGGATGTGGCAGCTTTCCCGTTGGGGTGTTACATCCTTAAGTGGTATTAGAGCCCGGTTGCAAAACCGGTGTTCTCGTTTCGTGATTGAGTCAGTATAGGTCATATGGCTTAGGAACTATATGATAATGTGTGCATTACATCGATTTTAAACGTGAAATTGTCTTTCTTTTTTTAAATCATATCGAATTACCTATTGCATTTTGATATTGGATCCGTGCCTCTCGTGTTGAATATGTGCCATGGGCATGCACTAATCGCATGCATATATCTTTGAAATGAGTAATGATTTATAGGTTATGAAGATAATATCAAACCACGGCCAAGTTCTACGATAAAGATGATCGATTGCAAGTTCTTCCTGGGGCATGGAAGATAGGAAGGATGCACCGGGGAGGAATATAGAGAATTCGAGATGTGAGGCCTTCTTAGATGGAGCTAGAGTTCAAGGATTAGGAGCCGGAATGGAAGGTTCGACTTTGGAAATGCAATGGGAGAGGAATATTTGGTGAAATAAGGGTTGATCGTGGAATGTTGTGACTCAGAAGATCGATTTATACGGATCTACTACATAGGGTGCTTTACTTGGATTCAACGGGATCATTCAACCTAAGGAATGAAGTGAACAAATCTTGAAGGTATTTTGGTTTCGGGTTCGGATAATTGAAGAGGTATCAATCATTAAGAGGAATCAAGGTAAAAGGGGTTCGGTAGGAATTGAGCACCAAGGGTCGTCAAAGAAGGGTTTTTAAATAAACCTGGAAATTGGAAATCGAGTTTGTAGAAGTCAAGATCGGGAAGAGTTTAAATTCGGGTGCTCTGGATTTCGACTAAGATAGACATAAATCGGGAAGGGATTAGAAGGAGCTAAGTAACGTGGTGAATATATGTTCATGGAAGGAAATAATGCTAAGGACAAGATTTGAGTTCATTTCCCAAACTCAAGCTGAATTGTCGTGTTGTGAGGTTGAATTGGAAATATGGAGCAATAAATGGAAACGATAAAGAAAGGCGAAGACTGGTTGGAGAAGATCATGTGCTCTAGTGTAAGCAATTGGAAAACAAGTTCAATTTCCCCAATCTAAGCTCATAAAGGATAAGCACGGGAACCTTGATCACGGTGATGATGAGAAGTAGGGTTCGGAACCACATTAGGGTTCAATTTTGTAAGGGAGTTTGGATAGTGTGGAAGGGTCGATTTTCGAGAAGAAGTTTGGATGCTAACGCCGTGGATGTTGAAGAATTAGGGATCAAGAAATTGTAATCTCGGATGGGGGAAGATACAAGTTGATGCACAAGGATTCATGGAAAACTTGAAGACCGTGGGAAAGACAAGGCATGATTAGCAAGTCAAAGTAGCCTCGTGATTGGAGGAACGAGGAAAAGCTACCGAGTTAACAGTTTACTATATTGGTGACAGGCTCCAAAGCATTCATGGCACGTGCATCATACTTTACATCAAATTAGTTATTTTTCTTTACTTACATTTGTGCGTGCATCTTTATTTGATTTCATTGCTTTATTGTGTTGCATATTAAATCGTTGCAAGTGTGCCACGTGCATCGTCATCTTAATCGACATGCATTTTAGTGCTCATTTGATAGGAATCTCATTTGCCTCACTTATCAAGCAGCACTTTCACCGAACCCCTTTCGAATTCAATGAAGATGACTTTGGGGGAAATAAAGAATTTCAGGTAAGGGATAGGTTGATGGAAATGGGAATTCAGAAAGTGAAGCGAGACTATAGTTGGCTTCGGGGTCTTCGGATCGGATAAGATTAGGAAAGGGGTCCCCGGACATCAAAAGAATTGGAAGGGAAGTTGAAAGGCAAAACCTTTGGGTTGCCATTTTGAGTAAAATCCTCCCTAATGGAAATTATTCATCAAGAATTTCGACGAAAGAAAGATTGATGGAGTTCGACATGTAAGGGCAAAAATTTTAAGGGGGAGAGCACGACCGAGAGACAAATTGGAAGATTGAAGTGGTGCTCGAAGAAAAATGTTAGTAGGAACAACGGGGATGCAAATTAAGGAAGATCTGGAAGTCCTAATGGTGGTGATTGGAAATGAATAAGATGGCTTTAATGGTTAAGCTGTTAAGAGAGAAGCTAAGTTGCTAAATTCGGGTGAAGATTTTTACGAGGTATAAGGGAGATGGTTCATTGAACATTTCTATGTATGGAATTCCGATTTGGAGGTGATGGAATTATAAGCGAGCTTCTGTGAACTCCTAAGTCAGAATTGACAAGAGAAAGTCGAATCAAGTTAGCATATAATGGGATGATGTCAATCAAGATTAATTCAATGGAGTACTAAGGGGTTCAACAAAGACAATATTATTAAGTCATCGGTTATTCCAATGGTAATTCGGAAGGAAATTTAAGAAGAAACCAAACCGAAAAGGATGATCATTGAAGGATTTACATCAAACTTCAAGAATCATCAAGAGCATTCTATCTTCGATTCAAGAAATGTGGGGCCAGATACCGAATATAATCTTAAGGGGTTAAAGAGAATGAATGGATAACATGAACGGAAGATGGGAAAGGATTCAGGTTGAGAGAGACCATAATGATAAATATCTCAAGGTCGGGATTGAATCATCAAGGTTGTCAAGAGTAGTTATCCTTGAGGACATGTTAGACTCCGATATGGGTAAGATAGTAGCTATGGACCTAACTTCGAGACGGATGGTCTAAGGGTATACGGAAAGGTTAAAGCCCGGTTATTTCAAAGAGTTGGTCTGGCTGAATGAAGATTATGGGAAAGGATGAAAGATCGAAGAGGATTAGAGGCAGTAAAAGTCAGAAGGGAATTAAGAATAATATTCGAAAAGGACCTATCATGGCTTCACCGGGGTATACTGAAGAAATTAAAGACAACTCAAGCTCGACACTCACTTTCAGGGCAGATCATGTATTGTACAACAGAACTCCCAACTCCAAATTTCTTTACCTCGGTGAACGGTACATGAAGCATTCATGGCACATGCATACATGTAAATCTAATTTAAATAATTTTGATACCATGTGCTTTAACCGCTTATCGTTTTAAATTGCTTGTGTGAATTATGTGACTTTAATTGTTGTAAATGATGTGTGACACTTCCTTTTTGTAAGTGTTCTTTAATGTAACTATTTTATGTTGTGTTGCTCGGGAGTATTGGAGACTCCCTTGTATTGTTGTTTAAGAGACGGGGTTATCTCATTGTTGTTTGAGAGACGGGGTTCTCTCATTATTGCTCGAGAGACGGGGCTCTCTCGTTGTTGCTTGTGAGAGACGGGAAATCTCTCATTGTTTGTTCGGGCGAGTAGTGAATCCGAGGACGGATTCTTTTAAGGGGGAGAGGTTGTAACGCCCCAGTTTTTCAGTTGTATAGCATGACGTATGTGTTTATCAATTTGCGTGAATTAATTTTTTATAAGTTTTTATATATTTTAATTTATATACATAATTTTATATTTAAATGTTAAAGTGTTAATTATTTATATCTTAAGTTTATTAATATTAAAATTCAATTTAATTTGTGCACTTTGATTTATGTCTAAATTTGATTAATATTAAATGTATATTAAAATTCGTGCACTTTAGTTTATAATTAAAAATGAATTTTAATTTTGTTATATTTTATGGAATATTATGAATTTATTTATGCATTGCTCAGGAGTGTTATAAACGTGCTTCGTTCTTATACGATTTGATATTTAAATTTCGTGAAAATTTAATATGTCGGAGATATACGTGTCGTGAATATGAATATATGAGCAATTATCGCACCCTCGATTCCGTACTTGATATCTTGAGCTAGGAAACTCGGATTCGAGTTTTGTCAACTTCGCTGAACTCGCAACGAAAATTTGAGTTTAATGAACTTAGCTTTATATTTTTCCAAAGTTATTTGAACCTCCGAAATTCAACCGAAATGTGCTACGTTCTTCAAAACTGCCACCTTTTACTAAAAGAGCCATATCTTCCTCAATCCTTGACCAAATTAACCATGGTTTGAGGCTTTGGAACCCTAACTCAACCACCTAGTCTGCTCTTACTCTCCCTAACCGAACCAAACCTCATCACTTGGAGAAATTCAGCCAAAAATCCCCTGTTCCAGAAAATCCCGTAGCTCTTGCCACCCTTGGAGATTCAAGCTCAAATCTCTTCCAAACTTCATCCAATTCACAAGGTAAGCTTAGGATTGTATTATACACTCATTATGAGTCATTTTGATCCATTCATCCCCAATTTTGAGCTTCTTTCATGAGTTTTTGGAGAAGGAGATGAATAGTTAGGTTATGGAGAAATATGTTGATCTCTTTGATTCCTTGATGGTTTTGGTTGATTCAAAGCATGAATATGATTGTCTTGACTCCTTCTTTGCATTTATGGTGATGTATTACATGGTAGTTGAAGCATTCATGAGTTGCCATTAATGGAGTTTTGAAGAAAATTCATGAAATGATCACTTATATCTTCATCTCACGTTTGATCCTTCTTGAGGCCGATTTGTATGTTGTTTTGGAGTTGTTTTGCTGCATATTTATTGCCTTACCTTACCTGATTATGTTGGGTCGAAGTTGGAACAGTTGTTCCTCTGTTTTTGCCTTCTTTTGCGCTGTTCTCGGACTGATTTTGCTACTGTCAGCTGCTGCGTTTGTCTTGGCTTAATTGCTGTCAATTTCAGTCTATTTGTGGGAGTTGTTGGTGCATTTTGCTGCTGTATATTATGCCTTATGTTGCTGCTACCTGCTGCTGTTAATTCATGCCATAAAACAGGGGAATAAGCTTTGTTGAGCTACTGCTGCGTGATTGAATTAGATCTCCCCGGGCGGGGAGATTTTTGCCGTGAAAAGGCCCGGCCGGGTAGCCTTTGTGCAGAAACTCCTGCACGAAGCTCCCCGGGAGGGGACTTTTGGTGTACAAAATCTCCCCGGGCGGGGAGATTGAATTTGGAGTTCTGTGTGTTGCTGTTTTGTTGCTGTCTTTCTTTTCTTTATGAAATGTGGTGTGTGTTGTGTAATGCATTTATACATGCACGGTGTGTGCGTGTGCTTATGTTGCATGCATGAGATAAGTTTAAGATTGAATTGTAAATGCATGATTGTGCATATATACCTACGTGCATATATATATATATATATATATATATATATATAATTATGTGTGAATGCATGTAATATAAAGGTGATTTCTTGGTAATATTTGCATGCGTGATTATACGTACATATATAAATGCATGCATGTTTAGTTAGTAAGGTTTGCATGCATGTTTATGTTTTTGAACACTTGCATGCATGAAAATTTTATATTTTGTGCATGTTAATATGCATGCATGACAATGTACGTGCTTATATATTTATATATGTATATGTTTATTATATATTAAATATTATTTGATTTAATTGAATTATAAAATTAAATTATTACCTATTTCATGTTCCTTTTTAATTTCCAATCTTGAATTGAATGTAATTATTTGTCTATTTTCTAATTGTAAACGTGTTATAGTACGTGATATGATCGTTATTTGAATTCTTGAATTGAATTGTTATAAAATGTAAAATTTATAACTTGAATGAATATGAACGCTTCCTTGAACGAATGAATGGCTCGTCTGTATGATTTAAATGCATTAATCGTGCACATGAACCTGTTCATTACATCATATTATCTTTTATGCATTCATATCATGATCATTACATTGCCGAGCGTCTTATATTGTTCATTTAGAGTCTTGAGTCTCATGAACACGTTACGTTGTCCTTTGTACAGTTTTCTTCAGGGCGGAGAAGCGGGGTTCATAGGACACTTTCGACTCTCCTTTTCTTCGTGGTTTTGTTCGGTAAGAGGTGTACAGGTGGATTTCTCTACTATTTTAGTTAAACAACCTTATATACTTCCAATGTGCAAAGATTTCGACCAAAAATTAATATATGTATATAGAGTCGTTTCAAGAGTAAATGTTTGCAGCATAAAACCTTTATTTATGAATCCTACCAAATGTTTTGGCAAGAAAGAATGAATGAATGCACAGAATGGGGCCCAGGGACTTGGTGTGAGTGGCTATCCAGGGAGGCATGGGCCGACGGTGACCCCTCACACTAGTTCCAACCAATGAACGGCGTAACCGGACCTTGTTAGGAGTTAGCGAGGAATGGACGCTGAGTGCCACTAGGGGAGTCATGAAACCCTTTTGGTCAATGAATGGGTGGTAGGGCCTTGCAAACCCGCCACCAACCGGAGGAAAAAGATGTAAATGATCATGAATGTGCATGAAAGAATGTAATGCATGAAAAGAAAGAAAGAATGAATGTTTAATGAACTACACAAGGTGTTGGTTGGAGATAATGCACGCCCACTCGCCGGGCCACAAACGACCTAATGAAAATTGGTTGTTATAATCCCTTTTGATGATTTCTTTATTTCACCCATTTGGGAAATGTTCTAAAACCTTATTTGGGATTATAACTTGCATGTGAATGTTTAAATACTGTCTTATGATATACTTATGCCCTGTTTTATACCCACCAGTCTCTTAAAGACTGAACCCGGTTTGTTTTCAGTTTCTTTGCAGGTTTGGAGTGCTAGGCGGGGAGTCGAATTTGTCAAGTCTATTGGTTAAGTTTGGGTCACTACATATGCATTTTGTAATTTGATTGAATTTCCAAAAATGGACAAATGTTATGACTATGATTATGATCTGCAATTATGTTTATGATTGAATTTTTGGGAATAAGTCTTTATACTAGTTGAATCCATTATGTGGCTTGAATTGATACTGAATTGTATGTTATGCTTCCGTATTTGTCATTTATCTTTGTTCTTTATAATTTAGTTGCGAAGGTTTAGTTCCTACCTAGCCTTAGGAGTGAGTGAGTCCCCGTTCGCTGTGAGCTGGGTTCATGCCTGGACTTTCCATTTCATGTGTGGATCAGGCTCATAGTGCGGGGGGATGTGGCGCCTTTCCGGTTGGGGTGCTACAAATTAAAAGTGTGTTGGAGGAGTATGAAGAGATTTCAGGGCAGGTGGTTAATTCGTAGAAATCAAAGGTTGTGTTCAGTCCCAATGTAAATAAGGAGGTGAAGACTGAGTTGGCTTCGAGATTAGGAATAGTGATAACCGAGAAACATGATAAGTATCTTGGGCTCTAGGTGATGGTAGGAGTATCAAAAAAGGTGGTGTTTTCTAGCTTTCGGGATAGGATTTGGAAAAGGATTCAAGGGTGGGAGGATAAGCAACTTTCCCAGGCCGGGAGAGAAATTCTTATTAAAATAGTGTTGCAGACCATCCCATCTTTAGGCTTCCGGACACTGTGTTGGGTGAAATTTCTTCAATGTTGGCTTCCTTTTGGTGGAGTGGGAATTCAGGATCAAAGATTCATTGGATTAACTGGAATAAATTGTGTCTAACCAAGCATGAGGGCGGCATGGTTTTTTGGGATTTAAAAGCATCTAATATGCTCTCTTGGCAAAGCTGGTGTGGAGGTTAGTCACAGATCCACATAGTTTGTTGTCTTGGCTACTCTGGGCTAAGTACCTTATCGATGGTGATTTCTTTGGGGCTTGTCTCGGATCTCGTCCATCGTTAACGTGGAGACGTATTTTGTATACGAGGCCTTTATTGGAGGCAGGGGCTCGTTGGTGTGTGGGAAGCGGTGCATGTATTAATATTTAAGAGGATAGATGGTTACAGAGACCAAATATGTTCAAACCTTTAGTACGGCTGGGCAACTCAGATCAAATAACTTACGTAAGTCAGCTTATTCGACGGGAAAGAGATTGGGATGAAGAGTTGGTGAGAAACACTTTTATAGCTTATGATGCAGATGAGATTCTCGCAATTTCGGTGGGCTCGATATCCAATGTTGACAGGAGAGTATGGCATTATACTAAGTCGGGGAGGTTCACGCTGAAGAGAACCTATGCAGTGGTGAGGTCGCATTTCGTGGGACGAATTTATTTAGCTCAACCATCTAATGTAAGAAAGTGGGAGTTAATTTGGCGTCGATGGGTCACTCACAAAATAAAAGTGTTTTTATGGCGACTTTGTAATAATGGTTACCAATAGAATGTAATTTATGTCGGCGATGGAGTTTCGGATCGACGGGCTGCCCTTGGTGCGTGAGAGAGGATGAAGATGATTACCATGCGTTTATTTCCTGCCCGTTCACGAGATAATGCTGGGCACTTTCTAATTTTCCATAGAGGGTGATTTCCGATTGGTAGAGCTGCGGCGAGGCGTGGTGTTGGCATGTGATGGGCGGTTTGTCAATAGAGGAGGCGGATGGATTTGCGGTTAAGCTTAGTAAATTTGGAGAGGTCGGAATACAAAATGGGCGGAAGGCAAGAGCGTGGAACCGACTGATCTGATTGTCACTGCGAATGCATATTTTAATGCATATCAACGGCATATGGAAGATGTTGCGCCACTGGAACATCAATCTTTCAACTCTAAATGGCAGCAACCCATTGAAGGGGAGCTGAAATTAAATGTGGACAGTGCGGTTTTTAAGGATGTTGGGGGTATTAGGTGGATCTTTATTGTGAGGGACTGTGTAACACCCAGGAGCGGAGGGCGCCACATCCCCCGCACCATAGCCCAACACGGTTAACGAAATGGGAACTCCGCTCCCGCATTGAACCATGGCGAACGGGTGACAAGCAAAAACAACTCTAGGCTAGGCGGTCTAGACCCTGAACAGAGTGCACAACAAAATGAATCGAAAGTGCGGAAGCTACAGGATCACATAATATAACCAATTACAGACATATAAGCTTAAAACAAGATATACATAGTGCAACATGCTTTGCCCACCCTGGGCAAAAAGGAATATTCAAAGCTTCAAATTACAACAACATAGCTCATAAGTATTTATACATAGCACCAAATATATATAGTACCAAAGCGGAAAAGTAAATATGCAAATGCAAGGACTCTACAACGACTCGAACAACTCCCAAGACTCGAAAGACGACCACCGCCTAGCCAAACTCTCAACTGAGCACCTGCAAAGCTCAAAACAAAGGGGGAAAAGAAAAGAAGCAACGAGGGTCAGTCCTAGAGACTGGTAAGGGGGCTACACATGCACACATACATATAAGTAAGAGCATAGCATATTCAAATCGAAAGTGTTCATGAACCGGGTGTGGTTTTTGCATTCCAAAAGAGTTTAACCCGTGATACTATATATATATATATATGAAGAAAGGTTTAGGGCCGAAGGCCAAAGTCAACCAAGTTTTAGAAGTTATAAGTCCACCCCGTTTCACAAACCGTATCGGATACAAAAGTAAAACATAAACGTAACAACACGGCGAGAACGAGTTCTCACACACTTACTCAAACCAAAGCAAAACTCATAAACAATCCCACCTTTACACCATTGGGGAAGAGAGGTGCCCCTCTCAACCCTCTACAGAACGAAACTGATGAACCGGAGGATCCCACCCGGTTCCTTCGACGGCCAATCTTAAAGTGCTCCGTCGGCATAGGAGAACTAAGTCTCCCGTGAATGGAGTCGTGTTGATGAGAGAGCCCGGCGACCCCATGGCCGACCCGAGATCACATACCACTTCTCCGGGGCCCAAACTGATCACAGAACTCACACACATATCTTACGAAGCATATACTTGTCACGAAAAGCTTATCTTGCCAAAACTTAACACGAACACACGCCAACCCTTTTCAAAACAAAAGAACGAAAATAGCTTACTTATACATAAAAGCATTTTCAATGGATTTCATAGCAAATGGGCTAATTCCCGCAAAATACATATTAAACACTTATCTATATATTTATATATAGATATAATTCACATGCGGGCTTAAATTACAAGTAGGGTTGTAGGTCATAATAGCTAAAAAGAAAGAAACCTCACCTCCGAGAAGCAACGGGAACAAAGGAAGCAAACGGACGTCTAAAAGACAACCTCGCCAACCAAGGAACGAACCTAAAGGCAAAGCAAAGACAAAAGACAAACTTAGACTCCATATGAACCACATTAGATGCTCGGTGGATGCGTATGTATGTTTATGATGCAAAGAATATGAAATGAATCCACATTAGGTCATAAAGGAGCATTCGAGGCATATAAGGTCCTATCTCATAACCAAGGGCAAAGAATAAACCATAAATTCACGAGATCAAGCTTAACACATCATACAACAAGTTAATCATGCATACACATCATAAACGAGGCAAGAAAGATCAACAAGAAGCAACGAAACGACGAAAGAAACTCCTCCCGACCATCACCTACTAAGTGGACACGGCCTCGTCCAAAATGTATAGGAATCGGACACGGCTGTGTCCGGTTTAAATAAAACCAGGACCCAAAGTCGAGAGCTTGACACAGCCGTGTCCATTTCCAGTTATAACATGACACGGCCGTGTCATGCGTTCGACCTGGAAATTTTTTAACTTAGAAAGTCCGAATTTGAGGGGAAAAAAAACAGGGCATTTCGGTTCTTGCTTGAAGGAGTCTCTTAAGCCAATGAAAGCACACTTAACATACATCAATATAACATCAATTAATCATAGATTCATGCCATAGAAGAAGCAACAAGTTCAGCCACCAAATATGCAAGAAACAAAGCAAGGAAAGGGGGAAGAAATGCATCAAGTTATCATCCAATTCTCAAGCATTCATTAATGTCCAATCAATCCTATCTCAACTACCATGAAAGGAGAAGCAATAAATTCTAGGAATCATGTCATAGAAGCAATATATCATCACCAAGAATCAAGGAAACAAGAAGGGAAGCAAGAATCATCAATATCCTAACACTTCTACTATTCACATGCTTGCCAAATCTCATCAACCCACCATGGAAATAAACTCAAGAGAACATAAAAGAGAAGGAGAGAGTTTAGATTACAATCATAAACTTACCTTTCGAATTTGAGAAGCTTTGGTGGAGATTTGAGCTCAAAATCATCAAAATGGCTAAAGGGGGTTTTCTTCTTTCTCTCCTTTCCTTGGAGCTGATCGTTTCTTGTGGAAGAGAGGGAATGGCTCGGTTTCCTTGGGTTAAGGGGCTGGAATGGGGTGTTAACTCAAGCTATAGGTCATGGTTAAGGGTTTGGTTAAGTTCAAGTAGGGTCCACCAAGCTTAGTTAGGTCAAAAGGTAGTTCTTAGGCTAAAAGGGCTCATTTCGGTTGAAAAACGGGGAATCAAATGGGCTTAGAAAAATATAAATCTTGATTCTTCATCTTAGTTTCTTCGTTACGAGTCCAACGTATCTTCCGGAATTCAAATCCGAATTCCCGAGCTCAAGTTACGCCTTCCGGAACACAAGGTGCGCTAAAGCTCGTTAGGCCCTTATGTCCCTAAAACATAAAACGGTTTCAAAACCGTATCAAATGAACTTAAAAACAAGTGATGAACATAAAGACACATCCATAACACATATAAGTCACGCATAGCACGTAATCACAAAAACCGAAAACGCAAACGGACACAAACAGGGCAAGAACAAAACAAAGAGAGTAAATACGTGCAAATAAATCACATAAGGTCAAATAAGTTTCAAGTAATTCAAATATATCACATAGAAGTATAATAAACACTTAATTCACATAATTAAATAATTAAAAGCGCACATAGCTCACCCGTGAAGGCGTACTTGGAAAGGCCGGACGAGCGGGATGTTACAGACTGGCTGGGCAATGTAGTGTACTAGAAGTGTAGCTGGCGTAAGGGCTCTACGTATGCAGAGTTGGCTGAAATTTTAGCTTTGAAGGAGGCGGCATTGTTTGCCCAAAGATAGAGCTATAATCGAGTTATCATCGAAAGTGATTGTCTCAATTTAATTCATAAGCTCCAAACGGCTGAGGATGATTTTTCGGATTTTGGTGCTTTAGTGAATAATATTTAGATGTGGCCTCACTAATCCCAGAAGCTCATTTTGCTTTTGTGCGACATGAAAGAAATAAGGCTGCTCATTATTTGGCGCGTTTAGCATGTAGTTTTAGTGAAGGGAACTTTGATCTCCCCGATATTGTCATTTCTTATATTGCAGAAGATCTAGATTCTGCTTAATCTTGTCTTATGGCTCTCGTTTCAACAACAAAAAAAAAAAGGTAATTATAGGAAAATTGATATATATATATACACCTCTATAATTGATGTACAATATTTTGTTAAAAATTTACAACTACAAGATCCCCTGTTACTAGTAAACTCTTTTAATGATGTATAGATGCAACGTTTTTTGGTCCCTTACGTGTGTGGAAATGGCCCCAAGCAATTTTTGCAAGTCGGTAACCTTGTGCAAAACCCTGGAAGATTTTACTACAGGTGTCTGTTGAGGCGGTGAACTTGTAGCTTTATTTCGGTGGACGAGTTGCTATCTGAAAAATATTGTAAAAATTCATCACACAATTATTCCATGTTTGAATACATTCTTGAATAACACTGCTACTGAATTGAGAACTCGGTCGAAGGGTACGCACGCAAGCAATAGTCATTACCAAATAGAAGAAGTATCCTCGACGAATAACGCTGTTCTTGGAATACCATTGAGGAATGACAGTATGAACTCTGCAGGTTCAGTGACATTTTTTGTTGTTGTTATGGCCTGACATGCACAATGTTGTTGCTCATGCTGGATATTTATTTTCTTATTCATGTAATGAAGTGAACTCGTTTGAATGTTGTAAGATAACTTGTGTTGTATTAATGCTAGCTACCTCTATTCCAGTTTTATTATCTACTCCATCACTGGGCAATCAAGCACTTTTACTTCATTGATATATGAAATAGCAGTTGCTCGTTGTATGTTTAAGTGCAATAGATATAATTCCAGCAGATATTATGGCAATCTTGTGAAAATCACTCAAATTTTTTGTTTATGGATTACATTTAGTAGATATAAAGACATGCTTGTGATAAGCACAAGCCACTGCATAAAATGATTGATGCCCTGTCAACAGATGTTTGTGACACCCCGACTTCTCGACTGTACAGGTACACGCGCCACGCGTGAGAGTTTTGAGGATTAGGCTTATTTAATTCCTTTTATTGATTTAATTGTGTGAGTTAAACCTTTCTTTCGCGATTTCTTTTCGTGGTTTATGTTGTTTAATTTTTCGAGCATGCCTAAGTGTTTAATTATTCGTGTATTTGTAAGAATTTTTACTTAATTGTCTTTAATTGCCCTCTTGGAGTTGTTTGATACTTGATTGATAATTTGATGAGAATTGATTTGTCATATGCATAACATTTCATACTTAATTACATTCTTTTAAATTATATAAGGACCAAAGTGCAATTTCATCCTTTTTCTCCCTACTTGATCGATATATCTATATACACATACCTATACATACATTTTCTTCATTTCTTCTTCATCTTTCAAGAAGCAAGACAAGGGCAAGACATTTCTTCATTCTCTTCTTCATCTCTTTCATTTCAATTCACAAGACAACAATAAATTCAAGCTTTCTTCCATTTTTTTTCAGGGAATTCACTCCAAGACCATCTCTTCTCCCTTTCCCCTTCTTTTCTTTCCATTTTCAAGGTATAGCAAAACTTGTATACTAGATGAATGTGAGTTTAGACTAGGGCTTTCACTTTCTTTGGATTTCTTGGCATGTTTTGAAGTTTATGTGATGAATTTGAGCTAATCTCATGCTTATATGACATGTTTTACTTGAACTTTGATGCATTCATAACTATGGTATAATTAAGGGTTTGTTGGATGAGTATTATTTGTGAATCTAAGCATATTTCTTTGGATTATAAGTGGCCTAAATGAGATATTATGATTGTGTACATGTTGTTTGGTGTTTTGGGTGCTTGTGGTTGAGATTTGGGGTGATTTAGTTGTTTGGTTTTCTTCTCCCGCGAGGTTCCCCTGTTTTTCTGCGTTTTTCCTGTTCTGGAGGACTACCCGGGCGGGTAGTTTTTGCCCACAAAAGTACCCAGGCGGGTAGTTTGCTACAGAAGGGTTGCTCTCCCCGGTCGGGTAAATTTATACCTTGTTTTTACTCGGCCAGTTACTCCCTCATCCGAACTCCGATTGAGCTGATTTTTGAACCGTTGGAAATCTCTTGAAGTCTAGAACAACCTCCAATTGGAATCATATCAATATCTTTTATCATTTGTGCGATACAATGAATTCTTTTTGGTGTCGCCACTTCGTTGGAAATTTGCTTTCACCCAACATTAAACTTACGCCATTTTCTCCTCGCTTTGAAACAAATTTCGTTCCATATATCATTTTAAAGGTCTATGTGTCTAGTTTCATTCCCAAGAAACAAAACTCAATTACCTTTCCTCAAACTCAAGATATCCCAGTTTTACTACAGCTTGTCCGTTTTGGAAATCTGTCAACTTTCGCCCAATTTCACTCGGGAGCTCTTTTTGTGTTTTCATTTCCTTTTTCTCGTATGTTTCCATCTCCAAAATTATTTATAACTCATTATTTATTGATTATATGCTTATAATTGTTCTTATATGCATTTGTATCGCTTGAATGACGTGAATTAGTTTCACAAATTTCATGTGCGCTTTGTTAGGCATTTAAATATTATATTATGCATTAAATGGTGCACTTGAACATGTCATTAATATCATATGATTTCATATTCATGTCTTATGTAATTAATTCACTTGCCATGCGTCATATCTGGTTCATATTGAGTCGAGTTTCACTCGTGTCCAATTTCCTTGTCCAGAGAGCTCTCAGGAGGACGTTGAGCACGTCCAGTAGGGTTGAGGAGTTCCCGTTCTTCCCTTTTTGTCCGGTACAGGTGAGGAATTGTTAGGATATAATATAAACCCTACAACCCTCTTATATGTTGATTTGGCCAAAACTTATATTATACTTATTTCTTGATTTCAAATGAACAAATGATTTTTGGAAAATGAAACCAATCTTGATCTTGTCCTGTTTTGGCGAGACTTCCTGGGGCGCAGGGGCTTATGTATTGAGAGAACTGGGGAAGCATGGGCTGACGGCTATCTCTTGCATAAGTCCTAACTAAACTCGGACTACCCGGACATTCACCTGGAGGTTTGGTGAATCGAAGGGGCTCCCGATCAATGGGATTCATGTACCCATTGATCATCCTGTCCTAGGTGGTGAGGTTTAGCTACCCGAACCACCAAACCGGAGGAAAAAGTGTACTTGTGCACTTGAAACTGATTCTGTAACAAAGTGAAACTTAAAATATTGCATGATCACTTAACAACTACCCGGTACACTAAAGGAGTAAGGTTGGAGATTGCTCACTCGCCGAGCCACTGATCACTTGTCCTGAATTTAATTTGATAGTTGTAATTCCATACAATGATAACCTGTGTTTTACTTACCTTCTTAAAAACCTTGTATGGAATTATGGCTTGCATGAACTTTATCACTTTCTATATCATATATATGCCTTTCACTCAGTCTTGTAGAGACTGACCCCTCCCTTCTTTGTCCCTCAGGTCTCTTGCAGGTGTAGCTAGGCGGGAAATTGCTTTACTTATTGTAATTTTATGTCTAGCTCGTGTCACACGGTTGTTGTACCACACACTCATATTACTTTTTGTTATGTATATATTTTGTAAGGCCGTGAGGGCCAAATACTATCACTTTTAAATTATGTAAGCTCTTGATGAGCGATCCTGTTGTTATGGACTACTGGTTTATGTTTATGGTTCATACTCTTGTTTCTGTCGCTTGGTTGCATATATTGTTTGGTACAGGGTTAGCCCGTCTAGCCAGGGTCCGTGTCGTGTCCCCGTTCACTAGGATTGGGTTTGTGTGCGGACTATATTCATATATGAGCTTGGTCTTAGCGGGGGGATATGGGGCCCACGATAGGGCGTCACATCCTAAGGTGGTATCAGAGCCCAGTTGTAAAACCGGGGTTCTAGTGTCGAGTCTGTCTAGGTCGTACGACTTAGGAACACTTGTCAACGTGCTCTTGCATCTATTTGCTTATTTCTTTGCTATGTGAATTAATTAAGTGTTGCATTCTCTATTTTCATGAGCATAAATTGACCCAACCACGCATTTCAGTGTTTGAATTCGTAGGATGCCTCATCGAAGATACCGTGACCGTTCACCGGGTTATCGCCGTCATCGAAATCGTTCCCCTACCCCTCAAGGGGAAAATCCTCGGGCCACTGCAGAGAATTTTATGGAAGCTGTTATGAACTATGTTGAAAGGAGACTCTGAGAGAATCCACCACCACCACCACCACCACCTCCGGCTCCGGTCCCTCCCCCGGTTCAAGAGGGGGGCTTGTCCCAAGCTCAAAGGGATTTTCGTTCTTACCACCCACCACAATTTCATGGCGGGAATGATGAACTTGCTGAGAATTGGCTCGCGGAGATCCAAGACATATTTCGGGTATGCCGTTGTAGCCCTCAAGAGATGGTTGACCTTGCTATATTTCAACTTCAAGGAGAGGCCCGAAATTGGTGGAATACGGCAAATATTACACTTCAAGCTAATGGAGATGAACTCACTTGGGTGACTTTTGTGAGGGAATTCAAGAATAACTATATTCCACCGTCGGCGAGGACTAGAAGACTTCGGGAATTTCTTGACTTGAAGCAAGCAGGAAGGACTGTTGGTGAATACATATTAGAATTCAACCGATTGGCCCCTTATGCTTCTCATATCTCCGGGGATGATGAGTTAAAGGCTCTCCAATTTGTGGATGGACTTCGGTATGAGATTAAGGATGTTATTGGTGTTTCTAATGTAAGGACTTGGGCAAAGGCAACCGACAAAGCTCTTAAAGCCGAGGCTAAGATTTCAAAGCTTAAATCAAGGACCTTCCATGCCGGTTCCGGTTCGGGAATGGGAAAGAGGCCCGCATTTCATCAATTACAAGCTTCCAAGGGTAATGATAAGAAACAAAAGGCCGTGGGGAAAGCTCCGGCACTACCGGCATTGTCGGCTCCACCACCACAACAAGAGAGACCTGGTTGCACTTATTGTGGACATCCTTCCCATACATATCGCAATTGTCGCCGCCGGTTGGGCTTATGTTTGAGGTGTGGAAAAGCGGACCATAAGATTGATACTTGTCTAGAGCCGCCACCGGGAGCACAACAAGGGGGTTAAAGGCCGTTGATCCGGGCACGCGCCTATGCTATTGGAGGTGAAGAACGGATTGTCGATATTGATCCCAATGCCGTGGTGGAAGGTACTATATACATTCATGCATTATTTGATCCGGGTGCCACCCATTCTTTTCTTTCTTGTGGCATGGTTCCCTCTTTGCCTCTACTTGTTGCTTGTACCTCTTCTTGCTTTATGATTAGTTCTCCTCTCGAGGGGAGCTTAGAGTCGGACCGTGTGTTTAGGGAGGTTCCGGTGAGTCTTGAGGGCCGTGTTTTTCCAGTAGATTTGATCGTGATGCCCATAGATAGAAATGGGGCTATCTTGGGCATGGATTGGCTCTTTCGGCATCGAGCAAAGGTTGATTGTTTTGAGAAGAAGGTTTGTTTGGGTTCGGAAGTGTTTGTTGGGGAAGGATTGAAGACTCCGCCACTACTCTCTTTTACTGAAGCTTATGAGTTAGTTCAAAAAGGTGCTACAGGTTTTCTGGCTTATCTTCTTAACAAGCCTAAGGATCAAGCCAAGATCGAAGAAACCGAGGTTGTTAAGGACTTTCTTGGTGTTTTTCCCGAGACTTAGGATTCTTCACCACCCGAGCGGGAAATTGAGTTCGTAATCGAATTATTTTCGGGAGCTGAGCCTTATTCGAAGTCTCCATACAGAATGGCTCCAAGCCGAGTTGAAGGAGTTGAAAACTCAACTCGATGAGCTCCTAGCTAGTGGTTACATCCGACCGAGTTGTTCGCCATGGGGTGCACCGGCTCTATTCGTTAAAAAGAAAGATGGAACCTTGAGAATGTGTATCGATTATCGTGAATTAAATAAGATGACAATCAAGAACAAGTACCCTTTCCCTCATATTGAAGAGCTTTTTGATTTGTTACAAGGATCTAAGGTTTATTCTAAGCTTGATCTTCGACAAGGGTACTATCAGTTGCGAATTCGAGAAGAGGATATTCCCAAGACGGGATTTAATACTCGGTATGGGTATTTCGAGTTTATAGTGATGCCATTTGGATTAACTAATGCCCCTACAGCTTTTATGGACATGATGCACAGGATTTTTCGTCTGTACCTTGATAAGTTTGTGGTGATCTTCATTGATGACATCCTAGTGTATTCCAAGACTCCTGAAGAGCATGCGCAACATTTGAGGATTGTGTTAGAAACTCTTAGAGAGCACCAACTGTTCGCCAAATTTAGTAAGTGTGAATTTTGGTTGGATCGAGTCACTTTCTTGGGTCATGTGATTTCTGGTAAAGGGGTAGAAGTGGATCCCTCTAAGATTGAAACAGTAGTGCAATGGGAGAAACCAAAGAACGCCTCAAAGATAAGAAGTTTCTTGGGTCTAGCGGGGTATTACCGGAGATTCGTGAAGGATTTCTCCAAGATTAATGTCCCTTTGACCCGACTTACTAAGAAAGAGGTGAAGTTTTAGTGGGATGAAACCTGCGAGGCGAGTTTCCAAATCTTGAAAGAGAAGTTGACTTCAGCTCCGGTGTTAGCCCTACCCGAGGGTTCCGAAGGATATACCGTGTTCACTGATGCCTCTAAGGAAGGGCTTGGTTGTGTTCTTATGCAGAACGGTCGGGTAATAGCTTATGCCTCGAGAAAGCTTAAAGACCAAGAAAAGAATTATCCCACTCACGATCTCGAGTTAGCCGTCGTGGTTTTCGCTTTGGCCAAGTGGCGTCATTATCTTTACGGGGTCACTTTCGAGATCTTCTCCGACCACAAGAGCCTCAAGTGTTCACACTGAAGGATTTGAATATGAGGCAAAGGCGTTGGATGGAATTCCTTGAAGATTATGATTGTACCATCCATTACCATCCGGGTAAGGCTAATTTGGTCGCGGACGCGTTGAGTAGGAAGGCTAGCGTGTCTATGTTGGAAGTTGATTCGGGTGTTAATTTTGAGCCTACGGTGTTGAAGGCCCGTGTGGATAATATTACGGTACAACCTGAGTTAAGACAGAGGATATATGATGCTCAAGCTACAGATCCCGAGATTCAGAAGTTAGTGTTGAAAGCACGAGATGATCCGGAGTGTCCATTTGGTTTGGATGATACAGGACTTTTGAGGTTCAAGACCAGAGCTTGTGTGCCCGAAGAGTTGAAACGGGTAATTCTTGAAGAAGCTCACAGATCGGGTCACTCCATCCACCCTGGAGGTACAAAGATGTATCGAGATTTGAAGAATTTCTATTGGTGGAGAGGTATGAAGAAAGATGTGGCTGAGTTTGTGAAGCATTGTTTGACATGTCAAAGGGTAAAGGCAGAACATCAAAAGCCCGGAGGCTTATTACAACCTTTACCCATTCCGGAATGGAAGTGGGAACAAATTACTATGGATTTCGTGTCCGAATTACCCTGAGCTAAGGGTGGACTTGATGGAATTTGGGTGATCATTGACAGATTAACTAAGTCAACACATTTCCTCGCAGTCCGGATGTCTGATAAGATAAGTAAACTTGCAGATAAGTATGTTCGAGAGATTGTTCGACTCCATGGCACTCCTCTTAGTATTATTTCTGACAGAGAACCGCGGTTTACCTCCAAGTTTTGGCAAGAACTTCAGAAAAGGTTGGACACTAAGCTTAAGTTCAGTACTGCTTCGCACCCTTAGACCGATAGGCAATCAGAGAGGTTGATATAGTATTTAGAGGACATGCTTCGGGCTTGTGCACTGGATTTTCGGACTAAGTGGGATGAACATTTACACTTGATCGAATTTGCTTATAATAATAGCTACCAAGCGTCGATTAAAGCAGCACCATATGAGATTCTTTATGGACGAAGGTGTCGTTCCCCTTTATTCTTTGATCTCGAAGAGTGGCGTTGGACAAAACAGGAGGGTGTACAAAGGGAAGTTAGAAAGACTAAACTTTCAGCAGCTACTCAAGATGCAGTTGAGAAAGTCCAAATGATAAGGCAACGTATGAAAGCTGCCCAAGATCGACAGAAGAGTTATGCCGATCGACGTAGACGGAAACTTGAGTTTGAGGTTGGTGATCGTGTGTTCTTGAGAGCATCTCCTCGTAAGGGTTTTGCAAGAATTGGCCAAGGAGGGAAGTCGAACCCTCGTTATTTGGGTCCTTTCGAAATTCTGGAGAGGATTGGAGAAGTTGCTTACCGATTGGACCTACCTCCAAATTTAACCGGGATTCATAATGTCTTCCACGTGTCTCAGTTGAGGAAGTACTATCCCGATGATTCAGAGATCCTCCCCCTCGAAGAAGCCGAGGTTGATCCGGGTTTAACTTTTGTCCAAAAGCCGGTTAAGATATTGGATAGAAAGTTCCAAGAGTTGAGAAGCCGACAAATTCCCTTGGTTAAGGTTTTATGGAGAAGTGACAAAACCGAGGAAGTCACTTGGGAAACAGAGGACAAGATGAGGAGATTTTATCCGGAGTTGTTTCCGAAGGAACAGTGAATCTGGGGACCAGATTCTCTTAAGGGGAGGAGGTTGTGACACCCTACTTCTTGACTGTACAGGTACGCGCCCCACGCGTGAGAGTTTTGAGGATTATGCTTATTTAATTCCTTTTAATGATTTAATTGTGTGATTTAAACCTTTCTTTCACGATTTCTTTTTGTGGTTTATGTTGTTTAATTTTCCGAGCATGCCTAAGTGTTTAATTATTCGTGTATTTGTAAGAATTTTTACTTAATTGTCTTTAATTGCCCTCTTGGAGTTGTTTGATACTTGATTTATAATTTGATGAGAATTGATTTGTCATATGCATAACATTTCATACTTAATTGCATTTTTTTAAATTATATAAGGACTAAAGTGCAATTTCTTCCTTTTTCTCCCCACTTGATCGATATATCTATATACACATACCAATACATACATTTTCTTCATTTCATCTTCATCTTTCAAGAAGCAAGACAAGGGCAAGACATTTCTTCATTCTCTTCTTCATCTCTTTCATTTCAATTCATAAGACAACAAGAGATTCAAGCTTTCTTCCATTTTTTTTCAAGGAATTCACTCCAAGACCATCTCTTCTCCCTTTCCCCTTCTTTTCCTTCTATTTTCAAGGTATGGCAAAACTTGTATACTAGACGAATGTGAGTTTAGACTAGGGTTTTCACTTTCTTTGGATTTCTTGGCATGTTTTGAAGTTTATGTGATGAATTTGAGCTAATCTCATGTTTATATGACATGTTTTACTTGAACTTTGATGCATTCATAACTATGGTATAATTAAGGGTTTGTTGGATGAGTATTATTTGTGAATCTAAGCATATTTCTTTGGATTATAAGTGGCCTAAACGAGATATTATGATTGTGTGCATGTTGTTTGGTGTTTTGCGTGCTTGTGGTTGAGGTTTGGGGTGATTTGGTTGTTTGGTTTTCTTCTCCCGCGAGGTTCCCCTGTTTTTCTGCGTTTTTCCTATTCTAGAGGACTACCCGGGCGGGTAGGTTTTGCCCACAAAAGTACCCGAGTGGGTAGTTTGTTACAGAAGGGTTTCTGCACCTGCTCTCCCCGGTCGGGTAAATTTATGACTTGTACCCGGTCGGTTACTCCCTTATCCGAACTCCGATTGACCTAATTTTTGAACCATTGGAAACCTCTTGAAGTCTAGAACAACCTCCAATTGGAATCATCTCAATATCTTTTGTCATTTATGAGATATAATGAATTCTTTTTGGTGTCGCCACTTCGTCAAAAATCTGCTTTCACCCAAATTTAAACTTACGCCATTTTCTCCTCACTTTGAACCAAATTTCGTTCCATATATAATTTTAAAGGTTTATGTGTCTATTTTCATTCCCAAGAAACAAAACTCAATTATCTTTCCTCAAACTCAAGATATTCCAGTTTTACTACAGCTTGTCCGTTTTGGAAATCTATCAACTTTCGCCCAATTTCACTCGGGAGCTCTTTTTGTGTTTTCATTTCCTTTTTCTCGCATGTTTCCATCTCCAAACTTGTTTTTAACTCATTATTTATTGATTATATGCTTATAATTGTTCTTATATGAATTTGTATCCCTTGAATGACGTGAATTAGTTTCACAAATTTCATGTGCGCCTTGTTAGGCATTTAAATGTTATATTATGCATTAAATGGTGCACTTGAAGATGTCATTAATATCATATGATTTCATATTCATGTCTTATGTAATTAATTCACTTACCGTGCGTCATATCTGGTTCATATTGAGTCGAGTTTCACTCGTGTCCTATTTCCTTGTCCAGAGAGCTCTCAGGAGGACGTTGAGCATGTCCAGTAGGGTTGAGGAGTTCCCGTTCTTCCCTTTTTGTCTGGTACAGGTGAGGAATTGTTAGGATATAATATAATCCCTACAACCCTCTTATATGTTGATTTGGCCAAAACTTATATTATACTTATTTCTTGATTTCAAATGAACAAATGATTTTTGGAAAATGAAACCAATCTTGATCTTGTCCTATTTTGGCGAGACTGTTACACTTCCTGGGGCCCAGGGGCTTATGTATTGAGAGAACTGGGGAAGCATGGGCTGACGGCTATCTCTTGCATAAGTCCCAACCAAACTCGGACTACCCGGACATTCACCAGGAGGTTTGGTGAATCGAAGGGGCTCCCGATCAATGGGATTCATGTACCCATTGATCATCCTGTCCTAGGTGGTGAGGTTTAGCTACCCGAACCACCAAACTGGAGGAAAAAGGGTACTTGTGCACTTGAAACTGATTCTGTAACAAAGTGAAACTTAAAATATTGCATGATCACTTAACAACTACCCAGTACACTAAAGGAGTAAGGTTGGAGATTGCTCACTCGCCGAGCCACTGATCACTTGTCCTGAATTTAATTTGATAGTTGTAATTCCATACAATGATAATCTGTGTTTTACTTACCTTCTTAAAAACCTTGTATGGAATTATGGCTTGCATGAACTTTATCGCTTTCTATATCATATATATGCCTTTCACTCAGTCTTGTAGAGATTGACCCCTCCCTTCTTTATCCCTCAGGTCCCTTGCAGGTGTAGCTAGGCGGGAAATTGCTTTACTTATTGTAATTTTGTGTCTAGCTCGTGTCACACGGTTGTTGTACCACACACTCATATTACCTTTTGTTATGTATATATTTTGTAAGGCCGTGAGGGCCAAATACTATCACTTTTAAATTATGTAAGCTCTTGATGAGCGATCCTGTTGTTATGGACTATTGGTTTATGTTTATGGCTTATACTCTTGTTTCTGTCGCTTGGTTGTATATATTGTTTGGTACAGGGTTAGCCCGTCTAGCCAGGGTCCATGTCGTGTCCCCGTTCGCTAGGATTGGGTTTGTGTGTGGACTATATTCGTATATGAGCTTGGTCTTAGTGCGGGGGATGTGGGGCCCACGCTAGGGCGTCACAATATTGGCATCAAACAGGCCTAATTTAAAAACATAAATAGATACAAACACATTATATAAACTGTTAACAAAATATGAATACTTCCATAGAAGACATAGACTTAGAACTGAAGAAAGCTTTTTGCACTAGACACTTCGGTGCTACATAACGTTGATGCACGAGAACGATTCATTTCTGGTTATATGATTATACCTCTCTCACAGGGACAAGGTATATTCCAGTTGCCTTCGTTAAGCTCAAACAATCAGCCGGAACATGGATTTCGACCACTCCGTTTTTTTACTCTTTCTGCGCTCTTTATCCTCCGATGCACGCTTTTCCTCATCCACTTGGTAATGATGAAAAAAAATAAGGAAAACAAAAATAAAATAAGATTTAAGATTCTGCATTTGCATATTATGAATTGACTAATGTTCAAGTTTATAAAAATTAAATCATTACTACAAATTACTTACTGATGTCTGCTAGGAGGTCATCAATTGTTGGCAAACGGATTCCATTGGGCTTGATGAGCTCGAACGCACGTGGAGGTTTCTTCGGCAAAGTGGAAATCAATTTGGGATTACGAGCATCGTTCGATCCAAAAATTACATTCAACTCATGTCACATTCTCTCCATCCCAACTTTATGGTATGCACTTGTCGATTCATAAGTCTGTTAAATCAAGCACAATAAATATATATAAAAATATATTCCAATCATATATGTTTATCGATAATGACAAACATGTAGTTAATAATATGACTTAATTAGATCTAACTCCCAAATTAGTTGGGGTAATTACAAGTCATACCTCATTTTTAGATATAATTACACTTACACCCCTCCTAGAAAATTTTAATTACACTATCTTGCAAATGTGCCCCGTTTTTTACGTAATTAATATATTTTATATGGGAGCTATATGTAATTAATGCTTTATTCATGAGGGTTATGTGTAATTAAAATTTTCTTAATAGGGTGTATTTGTAACTATATCTAAACATGGGGTAACACTTATAATTATCCCATCTAAATTGGGGGTAGATGTAATTAACCCTAATAATAAAAATAAATTTGGTTGTTATACCTTACATAATTCGATCCATGTCCAGTTTGTGGCTTTTGCAGACATCGTCGCGGAGTCGTATGTCACGCCCTCGTGCTCCATTATACCCGTCCAACTATGATGTAGTAACACGGACACAGTGACACAGACATAACATGACCAGGACAAGGCGATACGGATTTTTTCAAAATTTTAGGACACGACATGGATCCGACACTACTATATTATATATATATATATATATATATATATATATATATATATATATATATATATGATCAGGCTCAAATTTGGTCGATCCGAGTTGTCGAACTAGGTGGCAGGTTTGGGTCGATCAGTCAAGAATTTGTATGAGTGGGCTCTTTATCGATCTGAAAACACCAACACACGTAAGCTAAAGGCCAAAGTTGGGGGACTTGGGGTGATGCCCAGTTTTAGCACTCCGACGCTCAAGTTAGTATTGGATTCTTAGTGAGAGAAATAAATGCAGTAAATACGAAATAAATGCTCTTAAAAGCTTACCCACTACTGTTCGGGAGGGGGGGCGTATTTATAGTCTTGACCAATTAACACAGTAGTGCGTGTACCGCGATTATGCATTAATTACGCCACAGGCAATCGACCTGATGGTCGGCTGCCTGAGCTGGCCAAACGGGGGTCAAGTGTACCCTCTTTCCCCTTTTGGTATAGACAGGTACAGTAGGGCACTGAATGCTCCATAGTATGCTCATCTTGAGGAATGAGAGAGTTACACGTGTCCTGATAAAGATGTTTTATGGCATCTTGGTATCTGGTAACATAGGGCGTCGACCTTCGGATCAAAGCCTTGGCCTTCCATGTAGAATGGTTAGGTTCGGATGGATTTGGGAGTGCCCAGATCGAGCGCGGGGTCAGATCGATACGACCTGTCGACCCATGTTAGGAGTTAACTGAAATTTGGGGTCAATATATTGATCTGAGGCGGAGATCGCACCACGTGTGGTCCACGTGGCGGCTACTGGGTTGATTGAGGAGGCATAGCTTCCACGTGGCTCCATCGAGGGTGTGCCACATGGTCCAATCATTTTATGCCATATCAATATATATATATATATATATATATATTAATTTATGTAATAAAAGATATTCATAAAAATATTCAGCATTGCACAATTCCACAATCAACATACTGATACAAATTACAAAGTCCACAATCAACATACAAATCACAAAGTCCTTCAAATCCTTATACAGAAAGTCAGAAACTTAATTCAACAATCAACATATGATATCATTCAAATTCTTGAACAATCAAAAATTAAATTCTTAACATTCTTGCAATACCACAAAATAAACTAATGATCTAAAATGACATCAACATTATGAGTTTCTTCGTCGATTTCATCCATAAATAAAATAGACTCTAGCTCAAGTTCATCAAGAGAGAGATTCGCAATCTCTAAAATGCCAACATCATTCATGGACTCAAAAGCATCTCCACCTACATCTCACATTTTAGTATCACTTTGCACATATTGTGGAGTCTTTCTTGACAAAAGTCAAAGGTTACTATGAACAAACACTTAATCTTAAGCACGTTGAGGAGCAACTTTATTCCTTCTTTCCGAATGCACGAAAGATTAGGTGTTCCAATTTCTTTCAGCATAGGAAGAGGAAAAAACATGGCCAAGTAACTTCATAGAAATAATTTGAAGGTTTGGAGATGATGAGCCTTGAACTAACCACCGTTTTATTGGATCCGTTACCCATCTATCACACAAAGAATCTTCATCGGCAAAGTCTTCAAGATATCCAAAAAATTTGGCAAGCTCCACATTCACCTCTCGTCGTGTATCTTCATTAGGAAATAGGCGATTCAAACATATTTTTCTCATCCTAGAAACATCTACATCACTTTGAGGTTGAGTGAGGTACGGATGTTGAATTTGCCATTCTTTGGTAGAACACCTAAAAAAATTAAAGCATTACAGTTTTATAAAATAAGCATGAAGAATAAACTAAGACAAAAAACATAAATTTAATTACCTTGGATTTAATGAATGGGTAAGAAAATGTAATGGTGTATTACTTTTGCTCCATCTATCCTCCAAAATTGCCAAGACAACACACCGAAAGCTTGAATCCTCATGATCAGTTTTCATCTCATGTTTATAAATAGTTGCCTTCACTTTAGTTATCATAGTATCCCACATTTCATAAATCAAATGAAGACAAGGCTTGTCTGTATCACATGCTCTAAGCATCTCATATATACGATCAATAATGTCAAGAATATAATCAATTGAATCCCACCAAAAATCATCTAACAACTTCTCTTTTACAATTCTCACCTTGTCAACATTATCATCACGATAACAAGACCATTGTTCACTAATAACCATACTTTGCAATTGCTTTTTGATAAACTTTTCAGTATGATTATGACAGAAGCAAAACGAGTCTCAGCAACAACCAGAAGTTTCAACTTAGAGAATTCGTTGAATATTGCAAGTCTCATAGAGTGATTCATAATAAAATTCCTTATCAATACAGTTTGTAACGCCCCAATTTTCGGAAGTTCAGGTAAGCACGCCACAAGCGGGTCTTTGGGAGTTGGGAGGTTTAATTTAGTAATTTCATTCGTTTATTTACAACTTTCATCATATTATATATGCATTACATCTCCATGAACTTATATGAATTGTCATTAATATGAATTATATGAACTAATTGATATATATGACTCAATTGTACTATGTGTTCTTAATTGATCCTAAGTGTAAATTTATGGGCTTAATTGCATAACATGAATTGGATTTAAGTGACCTTTTGTGTAGAGATAGAACTTGTTGCATGAATTCAATTATTAGGAGGACTTATATGCAAAATGTAATGAATCACACAAATTCATGCAAGACTTTGATATATCATGTATTGCTTCCAATTCATTCAATTTCATTCTAAGATATACTAGAAATCACACACACTCACACACTCAAGATCGATCCATACACCATGGAGAAGAGAAGGAGAATTTCTTCAAAATTCAAGCTTGATTTAAGGATGGGAATTGCATAATTGAATCATCATCACCCTCTCTTGATTTCATCATCTCTTCTTTAGTTCAAGGTATAATTTGGAGATTTTATGGATTTCTTGAATTTAAATATGAGTAGGGTTTGATGAATATCTTATGAATTCATGATTATTGATGGATTGGAAGCATGTTAGGACAATTAGAAGTGAAGAACTTGCATGAAAACTTTGGTGTACTTGGAATTTGGAAGTATGGAAAAATATAGGTTTTCATGATTGATTTTGGTGCTTTGATGTATGTCTCATGGTTTATATGTTGTATAAGTGAAGTATAATGTGTATTAGATGTGTTGGAATAATTGTTATGGAGTGAATTTGCTTTGGTTGATGATTTTGTGGTGTTTTGGCTCGAAATCCCCTGTTTTCCCCCTGTTTTTCTGCTGCTGCGTAGCAGGTCACGGCCGCGACCGAAAACATAACAAATTTGGTCGCGCCTGGGACCCACTCACAGCTTTGGCCGAATTGCAGGTCGCGGGCAGGCATTTTTCAGTAGCGGCTACGACCCGTTTTTGGCCAAGTTTCGAGATTTGGAAAAATTGGACGAAAAATACCTGAAAAATTAGGTCACGTCTGCGACCGTTTTATGAAGGAAATGGGTCGTGCCCACGACCCCTGTCTTTTCTGCATCAAAATGTGAATTTCAAACTTATTTTACATGGTTTTCTTGAATCGTTTCCGGCATAAACACTTCATTAATATGTCATATCATGCATGATATTATGTGTATCATTTGTGTTATGGAATTTCATGTTTAAGTTCCATAGGGGAGGTTTGTGTAATAATTTCATACCTTGATTTACACCTAGAATACTTGATTCTTGCTACTTTAATTGATAAAGTGACTATGTTAATGATATTTATTGATTGTAATTGCATGATTGACACTATTGGAAAATGCCATTCGTCTTAATTGGTTCATGTGAGTCAAGTCTTATGTACACTTGTCCTTGTTACATAGATCACATACCGAGTGACGAGGAGCACGCCCTGTAGGGTGTATCCTTATTGCTTTTGGTCGGTAAAGGTGAGGTTATTTCTAAACAAAAAGAACCCTACAACCCTATGTGAATTTTGGACCAAAATGTATATATATATATAGTTATAGTTTCCAAAACTTTATTGATCTTCAATTGAATTACCGAATTGTACCGACTGATTGATTGATCGATTGATCGACTGAATTGATTGTTTTGGAGAGTATACTGTTCACTGTGGGCCCGAGGGTAGTGTATTGAGCCAACCGGGAAAAAGTGGGCTGACGGGTAACTCTTGCATTATCCTCAGATTGTTGGGATGACCCCTGAATCCACTAGGAGATTAGTGGAGGAAGACTTCCGGGTATAGGGAATCATGAACCCTATACTCACACTGATTGGATGGTGGGGCCTTGCAATCCCCCATCACCAGGAGGAAGAATGATGGACTATTGAAATTGCTAATTGGGCACCGAAATGTATTGCTTGATCACTTAATCTATTAAAACTGAATTATTGTACACAGCCGGAGAAAGGTTGGAGAATTGGCCACTGATTGATTGAATTAAATTATACCGAATTGATTAAATTGTAAATTGAGTAGTTGTAATCTCGGACGAGTATTGTATTATTAATGAACCTCTATTGCTTTCCTTTATAAAATCTTACCCGAGAATTATAACTTGCATGGTAATTTGCATGGTCATATACTGCTATCTAAAATGAATAAAATCTCAGGAAGCATTGTACTCTTAATCCTAACAATATTTCGGCTTTAGGCGTGTAGTGTTAGTCACTGTAATATACTCGAAGTGAGGTCTCGGCCACGGTGGCCAAAATACTTTGTACATTCGGTGACAACATGAAATGTGCTAAAGAGTTATAATGATCAAGGAATCTGTGGCCTTGCTAGAAGGTAAAAGATATCCCTGAAATAGATTTGCAAAAGTTCAAATTAAGACTTTGCCAAAGCACTTCACGTGATACGTCACCGAAGTTGTACTGTGACGCCCCGAGTTTTCACACGTGCAGGTAAGTGTTACGTGCGTATTTAAATTTAATTATATGACTTTATATTTTGAGTTGTTAATTGAATTCGTTATAATTTGATTATTCGGTTAAATTTTCTTTTGATTGTCTATATGAGCTATGATTATGTGAGCGGATTTGTGAAAATGTGAATTCTGTGAATGTGGTGCTAATTGAATGAAATTACGTGTTCCGTGTAATCCGTGGGCTTAATTGTAAGATATTTGAATGTTTTGGACTCAATTGGAAATTGAGTTTGGGCTTAATTGCCACTTTTTGAAAGTTTAGGGACCTATTTGTATAATAGGCAACCCTGAACGGTTTTCGCGATATCTTGAGCTCCGGACCTCGAAATCGAGATCCGTAACCGGCGTTGAACTTGTTTCAACGTTACCTATCCTTTGAACTTGACCTTGTATCTTTTCGGTAGCATTTGAACCTTCGACAATGGACCGTTTCATAGCCTCGACCTTATAACTTGTTTGACCCTTTTTCTTAAACGAACCGGACTTGGATCAACCCGTACCCTACCCATTTCCCTACTAGATATCAGCATTTCCTACCCCTTTTTCCTTCCCATTTTAATCGATCAAAGCAGCCAAGGCAAGGAGCAAGGAAGCACTCTCAAGAAACCCTCCATTTTTGGATTAACCAAACTTGAGCTCAAGTCTAGCTTCCATCCGATCTTTTTCCAAGGAGAGCTAGGATTTGTAATCTCCATCTTCCCCTCTATATTTTCATCTGAGTGAAGCATGTTAGAAGTTGGGGTTTCTTGTGTTTGAATGTATGAGCATGAAGTGAGGGTTTTGGTTTGATCCTTGGTTTTCATGGTTTGATATGAGATTTGATGTTTGATAAATGATTCTTGTAAGCTTTCCATCATGCTTACATGTTTAAATTCAAGGGTTGATGATTAGAGCATGAGTTGCCATTGTTGAAGCTTGAAGCTTCCATGAATGAAAGCTTGACTTGGATTGATCTTTTGCCAACTTTGAGCTTGAATTGATATCTATATGAATGAATTGCATGATTTGCATGAATTAAGTGGCTTGAAAACATGTCTAAGTGTGGGTTGAGAGCTTCTTGGTGGCTTTTCCCACGCAGAAACAGAGCTGATGCTCTGTTATTTCTTTCAAAACGATGAGCTGACACGGCCATGTCAGCTTTGAACTGAAAATGGACACGGCCGTGTTGGGCTCTCGACTTTCTCTTTTTTTTGATTTTAATCTCGGACACGGCCGTGTCCAAATCCTTTGAAAACTCAACACGGCCGTGTCAAGCCCTCGACTTAGAATTTTCTGATTTTTAAACCTCGGACACGGCCGTGTCCAAATCCTTTGGAAACTCAACACGGCCGTGTCATTTGAATTGGTAGCCTTGAGAAGTCTCTTTTCTTGCTTGATTTGCTTGCGTGGTTCGTATTTGTGGATTATATTGAACGTGACTTCAATTTAAGCTATGTTTATGATTGTTATATTAATGCAAGAATGCAAGTATGAAAGTTATGATCGGTTGTATGCTTTCTGACATTAATAGTGCACATGAACATGTCCGTTACATTTTTTTAAAGCGTTCATATCATAACCATGGCATTGCCGAGCGTCTTATTTGGTCATATTGAGTCTCACTTCACCTGTCTTGCACAGATTTTGATTCCTTTGGAGACGAGGCCGGTCAGTGAGGCTCGTGTGTTCTTCTTTTGCCGTTCGAGGTGGGTTTTTCTTCTACTTAGCTATACGACCCTATAAATACCTTTAACGTGAAAAGTTTTCGACCAAAGTATATATATATATAGAGTCATTTTCATAGAGTAAATGTTTGCAACGTAAAGCCTTAATTTCTAAATCCTACCAAATGTTTTGGCGAGAAAAGAAAGAATGAATGTTATGCACGAATGGGGCCCAGGGACTTAGTGTGAGTGGCTATCCGGGGAGGCATGGGCCGACGGTGATCCCTCACATTAGTTCCACCAATTAACGGAGTAACCGGACCTCGTTAGGAGTTAGCGAGGAATGGACGCTGAGCGCCATCTGGGGAGTCATGTAACCCCTTTTGGTCAATGAATGGGTGGTCGGGTCTTGCAAGCCCGTCACCAAACCGGAGGAAGAAGGTGTAAATGTTAATGAATGTGCACACAAGATTGAAATGCATGAACAGAATGAATGAAAGAATGTTTAAATGTTTTACACAAGGTGTTGGTTGGAGATAATGCACGCCCACTCGCCGGGCCAATAATGACCTAATGTTAATGATTCGTTATAATCCCTTTTGATGATTGTTATTCACCCACTTGGGGAAATTCTTTAAAACCTCACTTGGGATTATAGCTTGCATGTGATTGTTTAATTATTGTCAGATATACTATTTATGCCCTGTTTTATACCCACCAGTCCCCTTTGGACTGAACCCGTTTGGTTTTCAGCTGTTTTGTGCAGGTGTCAAGGGAGCTAGGCGGGAATACGAGTCGTAGGTCTTGCATTCGTTTCTAGCTCTTATGTTTTGATGTTACACTTGCATACTCGTACTTTTGGTAATTGTATATGAATGTTGTTTTGGGCCGTGATGGCATGTTAATGTTGTCTTTTGAATTGGAGCGTAATGGTATTGAGTTTTAACTTTCATGAATTTAATTGTTGGTACATAGAGCATAGAGCTCAATATATGGAATAACTGTTGGTACCTAGAGCATATAGCTCAATCTATGACATATGACTTATTGCTTCCGCTTTTCTGTTACTCTGCTACTTTGGTTGTTGTGGTTTTGGGGTTTAAGTGATAGGCTAGTCCCACCTGGCTTAGATATGTGTGTGTGTCCCTGTTCGCCGTGATTTGGCTCGGGTATGGATCGTCCATTTCATATACGGGCCGGGTCATGGTGCGGGGGATGTGGTACCTTGCGCTCGGGTGCTACATCCTTAAGTGGTATCAGAGCTTAGGGTTGCAAAACCTGGGCTTTCGTGTCGTGTGAGTCTGTCTAGGTCGTTTGGCTTAGGAACTAATTGGCAATGTGTTGCATATACATCTCTTTTGTGCTCGATTGATTTAAATTTCGGATTGTGGTTGAATTAATTGCTTTATCATGCATGAGCTAAGCCTAGCACGCATTTTAGTGTTTATTGACAGGATGCCTCCACGTAGACACCGTGATCGATCTCCAGGATGACATCATCATCGTGATCGTACTCCTACGCCTCCACCTCCACAGCCACCGCCAGCAGAGGCCTTTGTTAATTCAGTTATCAACATTATAGACCAGAGGCTTCGAGATTATGTACCAACAGCACCTCCGGTACCACCTGTACCTGCTGTACCGCATGAGACACAGATTTCGGTTATACTTAGGGAGTTTCAGAACCAAAGACCTCCCAAGTTCTTCAAGGGGAATGATATGCAGGCGGAAATGTGGTTGAAAGAAGTCGAGAGGATATGGAAGCTCGTAAATTGGTGAAGGATGGAGCCACGGGATTTTTAGCCTATCTCCTTAATAAACCAAAGGATTAATCAAGTTTTGAGGAGACGGTTGTGGTAAAGGAATATCCAGATGTATTTCCAGAGAATTTGGGTTCTCTACCACCGGATCGGGAGATTGAATTTGTTGTTGATTTATATCCGGGATCAGAACCGTATTCCAAGACTCCTTATAGAATGGCTCCGGCAGAGTTGAAGGAGTTAAAGATTCAACTCGATGAATTACTCAAGATTGGTTATATTCGATCGAGTTCATCTCCGTGGGGTGCTCCGGTTCTCTTTGTCAAGAAGAAAGATGGGTCGTTGAGAATGTGTATAGATTACCGGGAGCTTAATCGGATGACTATCAAGAATAAGTACCCGTTGCCCCACATCGAGGATTTATTTGATATGCTGCAAGGTTCAGGGGTTTATTCGAAATTGGATTTAAGGCAAGGTTACTACCAACTGAAAATCCGGGAAGAGGATATGCCAAAGACAGGATTCAATACCCGGTATGGGCATTACGAGTTCGTAGTGATGCCGTTTGGATTGACAAATGCCCCTGCAGCATTCATGGATATGATGCATCGGATTTTTCGGCCTTATTTGGATAAATTCGTCGTAATCTTCATTGATGATATTCTCGTGTATTCAAGGACTCCTGAGGATCATGCTAGGCATCTCAAGTTGGTATTGGAAACATTGAGAGAGCACCGGTTATACGCCAAGTTTAGTAAGTTTGAGTTTTGGATCGACCGGGTTGCATTTCTAGGTCATATTATCTCGAATAAGGGTTTAGAAGTTGATCCTTCAAAGATCGAGACAGTTACTCAATGGCAGAGTCCGAAGAATGCTTCCGAGGTAAGAAGTTTCTTGGGATTGGCAGGTTATTACCGAAGGTTTGTGAAGGATTTTTCGAAGATAGCTGGTCCTTTAACTCGATTAACTAAGAAGGAAGCTAAATTTGAGTGGGATGAGGCATGTGAAGCGAGTTTCCAACTCTTGAAGGAAAAATTAACTACTGCACCGGTATTAGCACTTCCCGAGGGCACTGAAGGATACATGGTTTATACGGACGCCTCGAAAGAAGGGTTGGGATGTGTTTTGATGCAGAAGGGTAAGGTGATAGCTTATGCCTCGAGGAAATTAAAGGATCATGAGCAGAATTATCCCACTCACGATCTCGAGCTTGCAGTAGTGATCTTCGCTTTGGGAAAGTGGAGACACCATCTCTATGGAGTTTCTTTTGAGATCTTTTCCGACCACAAGAGTCTTCAGTATTTGTTCTCTCAGAAGGAATTAAACAAGAGACAGAGGCGTTGGATGGAGATGTTGGCGGATTATGAGTGTACGATTCGTTACCATCCCGGAAAAGCTAATGTGGTTGCGGATTCACTTAGCAGGAAGGCTAGTGTGTCTAGTGTGAAAGTGGAAGTTGGAGAAGAATCTGAGTCTTTCAAGCTGAGAGCTAGTATTCAGAGTATCACGGTTCAATCGGACCTTCTACAGAGGTTGTTTGAAGCGCAAAGGGTGGATTCCGAGGTTCAGAAGTTAGCGCAGAAAGCTAGAAATGATTCAGAGAGTCCGTTCGGATTTGATGACACCGGGCTTCTAAGGTTTAAGAATAGAGTTATGGTTCCGGAAGAATTGAAACGGTTGATAGTGGAAGAAGCTCATCGATTAGGGTATTCGATACATCCCGGGGGAAATAAGATGTATAAGGATTTATAGAAATTTTATTGGTGGAATGGACTTAAGAGGGATGTGATCAATTTCGTGAGGCATTGCTTAACTTGCCAGGTTGTGAAAGCAGAACATCAGAAACCATCGGGGTTACTTCAGCCGTTACCCATCCCAGAATGGAAATGGCAGCAAGTGGCGATGGATTTCGTTACGGGTCTTCCACGAGTGAAATGTGGTTTGGATGGAATTTGGGTAATAGTGGATCGATTAACGAAATCGGCACATTTTCTTGCGATTCGGATGTCGGATAAGGTGAATAAATTAGCTAAGAAATATGTTGATGAAATTGTGCGACTTCATGGTGTACCGGTCAACATTGTATCAGATCGGGATCCGAGGTTTACTTCTAGGTTTTGGCAAGAATTGCAAAGGAATCTGGGAACAAGGCTTCAATTCAGCACAGCTTTCCATCCTCAGACAGACGGGCAATCCGAGAGATTAATCAAATATTTGGAGGATATGTTGAGAGCATGTGCATTGGATTTTTCGAGTTCGTGGAACGAGCAATTACCTTTGATTGAGTTCGCCTATAATAACAGTTTTCAAGCATCGATAGAAATGACTCCATATGAGGCCCTCTACGGATGGAAATGCAGATCACCGTTGTTCTTTGATTTAGAAGAATGGAATTGGACGAAGTAAGAAGGTGTGAAACGAGAGGAAAATAAGGAAAAACCTTCTAAGGCCGTGCAGGAAGCAATTGATAAGGTCCAAATAATCAGACAACGGATGAAAGCAGCCCAGGATCGACAGAAAAGCTATGCAGATAAACAGAGGAAGGATCTTGAGTTTACAGTTGGGGATAGAGTGTTTCTGAAAGCTTCACCTCAAAAAGGATTCACTCGAATTGGAAAGGGAGGAAAGCTAAATCCCCGATATTTGGGACCTTATGAGATTTTGGAAAGAATTGGAAATACAGCCTACCGTTTGGACTTACCCCCGAGCTTGACAGGAATTCATAACGTATTCTATGTTTCTCAGCTTCGGAAATATTATCCGGATAGATCCGAGATCTTAACCGTTGAAGAAGTGGAACTTGAGCCTAACCTTACCTTCGTTCAGAAACCGGTTAGAATCTTGGATCGGAAATTTCAAGAATTAAGAAACCGGCAAATCCCACTAGTTAAAGTCTTATGGAGAATTGATAAATCAGAAGAGGCTACGTGGGAGACAGAAGAGAAGATGAAAAGATTTCATCCCGAATTGTTTCCAGCCGATAAATGAATCCGAGGACGGATTCTTTTAAGGGGGAGAGGTTGTGACGCCCCGAGTTTTCACACGTGCAGGTAAGTGTTACGTGCGTATTTATATTTAATTATATGACTTTATATTTTGAGTTGTTAATTGAATTCGTTATAATTTGATTATTCGGTTAAATTTTCTTTTGATTGTCTATATGAGCTATGATTATGTGAGCGGATTTGTGAAAATGTGAATTCTGTGAATGTGGTGCTAATTGAATGAAATTACGTGTTCCGTGTAATCCGTGGGCTTAATTGTAAGATATTTGAATGTTTTGGACTCAATTGGAAATTGAGTTTGGGCTTAATTGCCACTTTTTGAAAGTTTAGGGACCTATTTGTATAATAGGCAACCCTGAACGGTTTTCGCGATATCTTGAGCTCCGGACCTCGAAATCGAGATCCGTAACCGGCGTTCAATTTGTTTCGACGTTACCTATCCTTTGAACTTGACCTTGTATCTTTTCGGTAGCATTTGAACCTTCGACAACGGACCGTTTCATAGCCTCGACCTTATAACTTGTTTGACCCTTTTTCTTAAACGAACCGGACTTGGATCAACCCGTACCCTACCCATTTCCCTACTAGATATCAGCATTTCCTACCCCTTTTTCCTTCCCATTTTGATCGATCAAAGCAGCCAAGGCAAGGAGCAAGGAAGCACTCTCAAGAAACCCTCCATTTTTTGGATTAACCAAACTTGAGCTCAAGTCTAGCTTCCATCCGATCTTTTTCCAAGGTGAGCTAGGATTTGTAATCTCCATCTTCCCCTCTATATTTTCATCTAAGTGAAGCATGTTAGAAGTTGGGGTTTCTTGTGTTTGAATGTATGAGCATGAAGTGAGGGTTTTGGTTTGATCCTTGGTTTTCGTGGTTTGATATGAGATTTGATGTTTGATAAATGATTCTTGTAAGCTTTCCATCATTCTTACATGTTTAAATTCAAGGGTTGATGATTAGAGCATGAGTTGCCATTGTTGAAGCTTGAAGCTTCCATGAATGAAAGCTTGACTTGGATTGATCTTTTGCCAACTTTGAGCTTGAATTGATATCTATATGAATGAATTGCATGATTTGCATGAATTAAGTGGCTTGAAAACATGTCTAAGTGTGGGTTGAGAGCTTCTTGGTGGCTGCCCTGTTTCGCAAAGCTTTTCCCACGCAGAAACAGAGCTGATGCTCTGTTATTTCTTTCAAAACGATGAGCTGACACGGCCGTGTCAGCTTTGAACTGAAAATGGACACGGCCGTGTTGGGATCTCGACTTTGTCTTTTTTCTGATTTTAATCTCGGACACGGTCGTGTCCAAATCCTTTGAAAACTCAACACGGCCGTGTCAAGCCCTCGACTTTGAATTTTCTGATTTTTAAACCTCGGACACGGCCGTGTCCAAATCCTTTGGAAACTCAACACGGCCGTGTCATTTGAATTGGCAGCCTTGAGAAGTCACTTTTCTTGCTTGATTTGCTTGCGTGGTTCGTATTTGTGGATTATATTGAACGTGACTTCAATTTAAGCTATGTTTATGATTGTTATATTAATGCAAGTATGAAAGTTATGATCGGTTGTATGCTTTCTGACATTAATAGTGCACATGAACATGTCCGTTACATTTTTTTAAAGCGTTCATATCATAACCATGTCATTGCCGAGCGTCTTATTTGGTCATATTGAGTCTCACTTCACCTGTCTTACACAGATTTTGATTCCTTTGGAGACGAGGCCGGTCAGTGAGGCTCGTGTGTTCTTCTTTTGCCGTTCGAGGTGGGTTTTTCTTCTACTTAGCTATACAACCCTATAAATACCTTTAACGTGAAAAGTTTTGGACCAAAGTATATATATATATAGAGTCATTTTCATAGAGTAAATGTTTGCAACATAAAGCCTTAATTTCTAAATCCTACCAAATGTTTTGGCGAGAAAAGAAAGAATGAATGTTATGCACGAATGGGGCCCAGGGACTTAGTGTGAGTGGCTATCCGGGGAGGCATGGGCCGACGGTGATCCCTCACATTAGTTCCACCAATTAACGGCGTAACCGGACCTCGTTAGGAGTTAGCGAGGAATGGACGCTGAGCGCCATCTGGGGAGTCATGTAACCCCTTTTGGTCAATGAATGGGTGGTCGGGTCTTGCAAGCCCGTCACCAAACCGGAGGAAGAAGGTGTAAATGTTAATGAATGTGCACACAAGATTGAAATACATGAACAGAATGAATGAAAGAATGTTTAAATGTTTTACACAAGGTGTTGGTTGGAGATAATGCACGCCCACTCGCCGGGCCAATAATGACCTAATGTTAATGATTCGTTATAATCCCTTTTGATGATTGTTATTCACCCACTTGGGGAAATTCTTTAAAACCTCACTTGGGATTATAGCTTGCATGTGATTGTTTAATTATTGTCAGATATACTATTTATGCCCTGTTTTATACCCACCAGTCCCCTTTGGACTGAACCCGTTTGGTTTTCAGCTGTTTTGTGCAGGTGTCAAGGGAGCTAGGCGGGAATACGAGTCGTAGGTCTTGCATTCGTTTCTAGCTCTTATGTTTTGATGTTACACTTGCATACTCGTACTTTTGGTAATTGTATATGAATGTTGTTTTGGGTCGTGATGGCATGTTAATGTTGTCTTTTGAATTGGAGCGTAATGGTATTGAGTTTTAACTTTCATGAATTTAATTGTTGGTACATAGAGCATAGAGCTCAATATATGGAATAACTGTTGGTACCTAGAGCATATAGCTCAATCTATGACATATGACTTATTGCTTCCGCTTTTCTGTTACTCTGTTACTTTGGTTGTTGTGGTTTTGGGGTTTAAGTGATCGGCTAGTCCCGCCTGGCTTAGATGTGTGTGTGTGTCCCCGTTCGCCGTGATTTGGCTCGGGTATGGATCGTCCATTTCATATATGGGCCGGGTCATGGTGCGGGGGATGTGGTACCTTGCGCTCGGGTGCTACATGTACGTTGAATGTGTTTCACACATAGAGAATTTAAACTTAAGGCGAATCAATAAATTTCAGATTGGAGATGAAAAATAAATGGTAGTATTTGCAATTTATTTTTCTTGGATATCTACACGGAGGAGTAAAATGCAAAATTATTCTAGATCGAGAAATTCGTGAATAATTTAATTAATTTTAGAGTGCAATAATATATATTTAGTGGAATTAAATATTGTTAAACGGTAATTAATTATTGTTATGAGATGATAATATATTTATCCGTTTGGAGCTAAAATTAATTAGTCCTGCAGGTTCCCCTGCAAGCCCCAATTGAAAACCCGAAGAGAAAATATTAAAAGGAGAAAGAGAAATGAATTTTCAAAGTGTTGGAAAATAGCCAAGGAATTTATTTTAAGAAAATAAATTGAAATTCCAAAGTGTTGGAAATGCCCGAAAATTTATTTTCGAGAAATTTTTTTTTTCGAAAAAAAAAAAATTGTTTTTTTGCTGACGTGGCACCTGACGTGTCTACCACGTCAGCAGGTCGGGGCCCAGTTGGCATTGATACAGTGCCTGCGTGGCACGCCAGATGAATGGCGCAGATCGCTCCATGTCAGCGCACGTGAACGGCCTGGATCAAGGCCCAAGAATCGGTCAACGGGCCAGTCAACGGATCTTTGGATCGGGTCGAACCTGGTTCAAACGGTTAGGGTAGGACCATATGTGGATAGGGTCGAATCGGGTCCGGTCCAGGGTAGGACCAGACTTAGACACGTGTTGCGATCTGGTACCTCTACGCGTATCAACACGCGCCAACCACTTGGCGGACTTCCGACGACGCATGTCGGCGCGTGCGGACACGTGTCGGCGTGTGGTTGGCGGCGTTGTGTCCGTGGCGGAGAGTTCTACGATGTGGCATAACTTGATTGGCCATCCGAGACACGGTTTGTATGCGGAATGCTAAAATGACCCTTTTGCCCGTAAAATATTTTAATACAATAGCGAAAGACTAGCCGGATCGACTCAAATATATACATGTAATTGATAATAAATTTTAAATCATTTAAGCAGATAAATATCTAACATGCAATTAACACTTAAGAGCATATAATTTATCATGCTTAAAATAATACAACTGTAAAATATTACCGTACTGCAAATATGGCTATCTAACGGCATTTTTCCAACTCCTTTCCCTTTCGTGAGACCGGCAGAGCTTCCCCGCAATTTCCCCAGAGAAACCCTCGGAGTGTGGGCTCCGTGAGTATTTCCTTAAATACTGGAGAAAATATTTTTCTAAAAAAACTAATTTTTCTAAAACTAAAAAATTCCCTAATTTTCTAATAATTAAGTGGTTTATATATTAATTATATAACCACCTAATTATGTATTAATTAATCCTTTTAATTAAGGATTAATTAAACTAATAGACCAGCAACTAGTACCCCCAACCGCTCTTTACTTAGATTTATAAGCTTCATGTCTAAAAGATGGTATGCTCATTGAATCCATTGACATTGAGTAAGAACAAGATTGAGTCGAGCTACAATTAGAACAAGGTAAAGGAATCATTTGTGGTTGACAAGATTCTCTCCTTTGATTTGCTTCTTATTCTAACCTCGACGTTTCATTTATTTTTCCAACAGTTACTTTTGGACATGCTTTAATTTCCAAATCCAATCATTTTCAATAAATATGCCTTTAACCTTGAATATGAACCTTTATATGTTGTCTTACAAAAATTGCAAGTAAAAGCAACATTACCAACACCTTCATTAGTTTTCTCTTTTTTTGTGAAATACCTCCACAAAGGCCGGCTATCATTAGGAGAAGTTGGTTCAGCTCCCTCGCTATGACTAGCATCATCCATCATCAATTTTCAACTTATTTAATAGAAATAAGTAATTTAATCAAAATGAGCAGTTATGATTTAACAATTCATGAATCATAAAAAAGATAAATAATAGCATGCAACTAAAATTAGGCTTTCCTAAAAGCTGAAAGTTTGAACAAAGTGAGCTGCTAAGCATTTTAAATTAAAGAAAACTGCTATGTATCTATTTGCTTTCATGTCGGTTCATAACTTAACATGTACAATAACACCTAGGGGTGGCAAAATGGGTTGAACCCAATGGGTCCAACCCATTATAGATGGGTTGGGTTGGGTTGGTTTTGATGAAATTTAAATTGGGTTGGTTTGGGTTGGGTCAATAATGAGTTAGGAAAGTAATGGGTCCTTAATGGGTTGTGGTGGGTTGATATTGGGTTTGAATTGGGTCTTTAATGGTTTAAGATTAATTATCCAATTTTAATGTTTTATTACTATTTTACCCTCCCCATAAATTAAATATTATATTTCTATTCATAAACTTTTTAAACATAATTACATATTTTTTACACATACTAACACATATTTACACACACTAACACAATTTTACACATATTTTCACACAATAACACATTTTTTACACACATTTACACATTAACATAATTTTACACGTATTTTCACACACGAACACGATTTTTAACTTGTTTGCCAATTTTTCAACCTGCTCTATTTATTTTAGACTCGTTTGACCCATTTTGGATCAATTTCACCAATTTTTCAACCCGTTCAATCTATTTTGGACTCGTTTGTCCGTTTTAAGCCAGTTTCACCCGTTTTTCGACTTGTTCAACCTATTTTGGACTCATTTGACCCGTTTTTGACAATTTTAACCCGTTTTTCGACTTATTCGACCTATTTTGGACTCGTTTGACCAGTTTTGGACCCGTTCCATCCATTTATCGACCTATTAAACCTGTTTTGGACTTATTAGGCCCATTTTGAGCCCGTTTCAAGCCTGTTTCAACTTGTACAATCTATTTTTGACTCATTTGACCCATTTCGGACCATTTTAATTGGTTTTTCGACCTATTCGACCAATTTTGGACTCGTTTGACCGGTTTTGGACCTCTTTCACTCGTTTTTCAACCTATTCAATCTATTTTGGACTCTTTTGGCCCATTTTAGACTTATTTCACCGATTTTTTATGTTTGATTATTTTAGACCCATTTGATCCATTTTTTGAATTGTTCAACCAATTTGGACTTGTTTCAACCTATTTTTAGTTGGTAAACTGGATCCAAAATGGGTAAAATGGATCCAAATGGGTATAATGGATCCAAGTGGGTAAAATGGATCCAAATGGGTAAAATGCGGGTTAAATGGATTCAAATGGGTAAAATGTGGGTAAATGGATCCAAATGGGTAAAATGAATCCAAAATGGGTAAAATGTGGGTAAAATGGATCCAAATGGGTAAAATGGATCCAAGTGGGTAAAATGACTCCAAAATGGGTAAAATGGGTCCAAAATGGGTAAAATGAGTCCAAGTGGGTAAAATGGATCCAAATGGGTAAAATGGAACCAAGTGGGTAAAATATGGGTTAAATGGATCCAAATGGGTAAAATGGATCCAAGTGGGTAAAATGGATCCAAAATGGGTAAAATGGATCAAAATGGGTAAAATGAATCAAAATGGGTAAAACAGATCCAAGTGGGTAAAATGGATCCAAAATGATAAAATAGATCCAAGTGGGTAAAATGGATCCAAAATGGGTAAAATGAATCAAAATGGGTAAAATAGATCCAAGTGGGTAAAATGGATCCAAAATGGGTAAATGGGTCCGAAATGGGTAAAATGGATCCAAGTGGGTAAAATGGATCCAAAATGGGTAAAATTGATCCAAAATGGGTAAAAATGGATCCAAGTGTGTAAAATGGATCCAAAATAGGTAAAATGAGTGTAAGTGGATAAAATGGATTCAAAATGAGTAAAATGAATCCAAAATGGGTAAAATGGATCCAAATGGTAAAATTGATCCAAGTAGGTATAATGGATCCAAAATGGGTAAAATTGATACAAATGGGAAAAATAGATCCAAATTGGTAAAATTGAATTAAAATGGGTAAAATGGTTCCAAATTGGTAAAATTTGGGTAAAATTGATCCAAGTGGGTAAAATGAATCCAAATGGGTGGATCCAAAATGAGTAAAATGGATACAAATGGGTAAAATTGATCTAAATGGATAAAATGGATCCAAAATGGGTAAAGTAGATCCAAAACGGGTGAAAAGGGCCCAAAATGAGTCGAACGATTCCAAAATATGACAAATAGGTTAAAAAACAAGTTAAAAGAGAGTCCAAAATAGGTCAAAAGGTCAAAAAGGGGCCTAAAACAAGTAGAACGAATCCAAAATAGGTCGAACTGGTTGAAAAACGGGTGAGATGGGCTTCGAACGGTTCAAAACGAGTCTAAATAGATTTAACAGGTCCAAAAAAGGGTTAAAATAGCCCAAAATGGGCCAAACGAGTCCAAAATAGAACGAACGTATAAAAAAACGGGTGAAATAGGTTTAAAACGGTCAAATTAGTCCAAAATAGGTCAGATAGGTCGAAATACGGGTTGAAATGGCCAAAAATGGGTCAAACGAGTCTTAAATAAGACAAACAAGTTGAAAAAAGAGTGAAACGATCCCGAAATGGGTCAAACGATTCCAAAATAGGTCGAAAAACGGGTGAAAGAGACCCAAAACGAGTCGAACGAGTCAAAATAGGTCGAACAGGTTGAAAATTGGGTGAAATGGGTCCAAAACGGGTCAATCGTGTCCAAAATAGGTTGAACAGGTTGAAAATTGGGTGAAATGGGTCCAGAACGGGTCAAATGATTCCTAAAAAGGTCGAATAGGTCGAAAAATGGGTGCAAGAGGCCCAAAACGAGTCGAACGAGTAAAAAATAGGTCGAACAGGTTGAAAATTGGGTGAAATGGGTCCAAAACGGGTCAAATGAGTCCAAAATAGGTCGAACATGTCGAAAAACGGATGAAACAGACCAAAAATGGGTTAAACGAGTCTAAAATAAAACGAACATGTCAAAGAACGAAAAAACGGACTCAAAATAGACTAAATGAGTTGAAAATATATTAATTGGGTCAAATAAATCCAAGGGTTAATTACATCTAGACCCCTTCCGAGTTTAGTATATTACAATTGGACCCCTATTAGTCATTTTATTACAGTTTGACCCCTTCTAAAATTTCGAAATTACTAAACGGTGAAGAAAAGATACAATTTCGTTAAATATTTCACGGAATGTTCCAAATAATTGTGAAATAACCATTATATTCAAAATAATTGTAAAATAATTGTTTGTTTAACCGTTTATTTATTCTAAAAAGACGTGATTTTTTTTCCTACTTTTATAAAACATGATCTTAGAACCAAACATAATGATCATTTCAAAATTATTTGGAATATAACGCAATTATTTGAACATTCCGTGAAATATTTAATGGAATCGTACCTTTTCTTCACCGTTTAGTAATTTCGAAATTTTAGAAGGGGTCAAACTGTAATAAAATGATTAACAGGGATCCAATTGTAATATACTAAATTCGGAAGAGGTCTAGATGTAATTCGGAACAGGGATCCAATAAGTTAAATATATTAGTGAAGGGTATATTGGACATTTAAGTACTTGAATTGAGTTGGAACTCATTAATAACCCATTATTGAACCCATTAGCAAACCATTAAAACCCACCACAACCCATTAAAAACCCATTAAGAACCCATTAGTATAGAACCCATTTTTGACCCAATCCATTTAGACCCAACCCATATGAACCCAACCCAAACCCAGCCCAACCCACCCATTTGCCACATTAACACCTCATACTTTGCCTCTTTGGAGAGTAAACCAATCACTTATTTTGTCCAATTAACTTGTAGCACTCTCATTAATTATACCTATATATATAAGCGCGGTAGGGGGGATTTCGTCGTCCGGGTGCAGCCTAAAGTGAAACATGGGATTATTACTCTTATACAAGCAAAACGAGGTCGTTTTAGATGGTAAATTTCCACTTCGGTTTCTCTTTCTTCTTTACAGGTGTCTTCTCAGTTCTCTCCATATCCACCGCTTCTCGACCTTCTTTTCTCCATGAGTTCGCCAGGGCCTCTGCCATTTTTCTTCTCCACGGCGAAGGCCTTTCTACCAAAGGCAGATCTTCTGAAATTTCATCAATGTTTTCTTCTTCTTGCTTTAATCTACTTATCTTGTTTCCCCTTGCTCTTACACGCCTTTTACTGATACATCATATCAAAATTTTAATGGAATTTACCCAAAAATATACGAGATATATATTAGGTGTGCAGAAATCAGAAATTACTTGGTCGGCCCTTCTTCTGTCTCAATACTCACAAAAGGTAATTAAAGAAAGTTTTGATTTTTACAAATTTTGAGTTTGAATATAGGGTTTGCATTTTGGGTTGTTAGTTCTTAATTTTTTTGGTTAGTTCATTATGATTTGCTGGTGTTTGAGAATCATCTTTTGTGTATGTGTTTGCGGTACAAATTTACACCTTTCATGTGTTCGACATCAACAAAATTGCTTTTATAATATTTAGGATATGTTTCGTATTTACGATATCTTTTATGTGCTCGTATAGCTATGTTTCGTGCTGCCTGGATGCTGAAAAGTATGTAGGAATCAAAATCGAAATTGTAAATTTAGGAACAGTTTTCAGAACATATATTTTGTTTGGCTTCGTTTTGTCTCCGAGCACCATTGTTGCCTCTAATTGTTTTGCTTCCAAGTATCACCATTGTTCGTTTGATGAATTTAAGTAATCTTATTTTGCAGATTGACCTATCATCACATATTGTTTTGCTCTGAGACACATGAAAGGTAATTGAAGACAGTTTTGGTTTTACAAATTTTATTTTGAGTTTAAATATGGGGTTTGCTGTTTTTGGTTGTTAATTCCTAATTCTTTGTGAGTTTTTAATGATTTGATGGTGTTTGAGAATTATCTATTGTGTATGTGTTATAATTTATTTTTTATCAACTTTATCTAATAGGGTATGAGATGGAATTGTTAAATTTATACTACTTTCTGATGTATAGGTGAATCATTGAATATGATGTAAGAGGAGGCTGAGTAAGTTACAAAATTTTATAACCATTGTGGTTTAGTTTTTATTCGAGTGCTCTTTCGAATTTGAAAAGGAGGAGGGGTGCCATGAATAGTGTTATTGAGAGGAGGGGTAGTGTGTGTAATATCAGCAGAAACAATAGGTGTAGTTTTTGTAACATGAGAAACTCCACTGATAGTTTGTGTAAGGTGTTCTTTATATGTGATATCTAGATAATCATCTGGAATGGGTAAAGGAAAAGAAGTAAATGCTTCTTTCTAATCAGTTGTTTATTAGAAAAGAAAAATGCACTCATGGAAAACAACATACCTATACATGATAATTTTTTTTGTGAGGTGAGGTTAAAAACTTTATAGGTCTTTTGATCTTGATAATATCCCAAAAAGACACACTTAAGAGTTTGAGATGGCTAGATGTCGGTAAGATTTCGATGTTTCTGATTCTTTAGTGTTTTTATGTCATCACTATAATATGACTGTGATGATTGACATGGTTTAATTACATTAATATTTTATCACCTGCAGTTGACAATGAGAACTTGCAACCCCCAACCATGGAAGGCCTGGATGCACTTCTTGCTGTAAGTGCTTTTGTTTTCTATACTTGCTTCTGAGTTTAAAAATCAATTTCTATAACTTTTTCTTTATGTAGAATAAAAAACGTTCATCAATTGAACCTGACCAAAAAGGTGGATAAAATCATCTATACTTGAAATTGCATTAGTTTTAGAGGCTGACTTTGTTACGATACAGACAGTCCTCTAGCGCAGTCTTCTCCTGCAGCTGGTTGGTTTACTTCTACAAAATCTGCAAAGAAGGTAGTTTGGCTTGTTGTGGGGAATCTTGGATAAGAACAAAAATTATGTGATGTTAAACATCAAGATTTATTAACAACTTCAAAGTGCTCTTTTATGTTTATGTGTTCCTATCATATACCATTGGTATTGGTTGTGCTGCAGTTGTTCTTAATATATCTTCTGGGACCTGTTACATATAAATTCATACTTGAGAACATCAAACATACTTTTTATTTCATTCTTCTCTTTTAGAAGACTCAGAAATTTCTTAGGTGGTCCTTGAAATATTAAAAAAAATGATTTTTTTGTTTGTGTTTTCAGGCTTCACTGGTGTTGGTGATCCATACGAGCCACCATTAAAAGCTGGGGTATGTTTTTGTTCTAGGCAACCAGAAACCTTACTTGCTTCAACTCGTTCATGTGCGTTACATCTTGTTCTATTAGCTTAAACAAATATCATGTTGCCATTATTTCAAGTTGTTAATAAACTACGGCAAAACATTTTATCTTAAAAAAGGGGGAAAAATGAAGACTATTGCTGAAATATGACGACACTCTTTTAGATGCATAACATCTTCTTAGGAAGTTTATAGAATGATGAAAAATCTCATCCCATTATCTTCTTAGAAATACTTTCTATTATCTTTTACATTTTCGCTTTCATAATCTTCTGATGCCCTTCACTTCCCCAGATTGTATTGCAGCAAAGCCAAGGGATATGTGATTCTCCAATAGTTCTGGCTGAAAAAGTCATTTTGTACTTGGAAAGAAAAGGTTACCTGAAGCCAAAATCTACAAAATGCAAGTCCTGTCCTGTCACCACTTGTGCATTATATCTAGATTTTAGCTGTTTTAACTGACTAAGCATATACGGTAATTAGTCAGTCTGTTGTGACCATATGGAGCCTGTAGTTGATTGATCAATCAACTGCAGAAAAATAACTCGATACACCCTTGGTATGACTGTTGAAAATCAAATAAATCGAATAAAACATGCCGGCTGTATTTACGGTGTATAGGATAATGAATCCATAGTTCGTCTGAAGGGGTGAAAACTATAAGATTAAACTCATGCTGACTGTATTGTATGCCTTTTTCTTTGGATAGAATATATGTGTATTGATTGTACAGAACTGAGATAAATTGAATGATATCTTGATATTATTCTTTTTCGGACATTTACATCCACGGGCATATATTATTACCGCGCATTGAGATAAATTGAATGATATCTTGATATTATTCTTTTTCGGACATTTACATCCACGGGCATATATTATTACCGCGCATTGCGCGGTACACTAAACTAGTTATTTCACAATTCACAATTTCACATAAACTGTGCAAACTGCAAGAATTCTTTTTCTAATATATGTTGGATTAGAACTAAAATTTCAAAGTTATATCTTAATTAGACTACTAGTCAACTACTCAACTCGAGAATTAACTTGAACTCCAATAGCAATACACGATAGACACACATATATGTAGAAATTAGGGCTTTTTATTGACAACAAAATATATGTACCCGAATAAAAGAATTAATGACCGAGATCAATCCAATAGTAATTAATAGCAAAAACAATAACAAAAATAGACATATGTAAATCAAACGAAACATCAATTAGGGCTTTTAATCTAAGTCAAAATGCAAATAAGCTAAACACTTACTATGATTTGAGCTGGAGACTTTCGTTCTTGAAATTCAACAATCAACAACTATCAGCATAAGAATTAATTGAGCTAGAGATCTCTGTTCTTGAATCTAACAGCGGCGGGGTGCATAGGTAGAGGTAGGGCTGTGTAAAGCGTGGAGTTTGGAGCGTCAAGAAAGAGGGGACAGTGTAATTGGAAATAACTTCTGTTATTTTTAGTTTCATCCCACAAAAGTTTTAAACATATCAAAAGAGGCAAGAAAAACTTTATATAATTGCAAATTTGGTCCTGCCGTGTCCTGTCCATATCGGACACTCCTCTAAGGCGTGTCCGACACCGTGTTGGAATTTATTAATTAATTTTTTTAATTTCAGACACGTATCAGACGTGTTCGACACGTGTCGGAGATGTGTCCGACGTGTGTCGGTGTCCGACACTGTACGGGCCTAAAATTTGAAGTGTCCGTGCATTAGAGCCTTCTAGGTATGATATCGAAGGTTCTCGAGCTTGAAACGGTGATGTATGTCATCCAAATCAAAAAAGTGATCTGAATATCAATACATGTTGGTGAGGACGCTGTTGAGAATCTCATCGCCTCCGAACTTGAGACTCCTTTTTGCCTTCACCGCATGTGCCTCAAGATCACGGATGAAATTTTCATCAAGCGCCTCTGTCCAGACTCTGTCAAAGAAAGTTCCATTTTCAAAGATGAAACCTCCTATGTTGCACGTAAATATAAGTTTTAGCTTAAAATATTTGTTTGTTGTAATGGAATGGTAAGTTGTGTAAGACAGGGTTATTTAAAGACTTCATGCATGGTTTTTTCTATTAAAAATAATAACGCCATTCATAACTACATCGATTCCCAAATCTTGGTACAGAATTGCAACACAGTGATCAGTTATGATCCTTCTTTATGTCTCATAATAACGTGTATGGATATTACATCCAATATATTTGTATTTAAAACTGATTTTGAAATCTTCATTAAGCTCCGTTCCACGTACTTTTCATATTTCGTTTGCTATGATCTTTTTCAGATTTGAGAATTAAAAGTTATCATTAACTTCTCAAATTAACCGACCTAGTACTTTATTGATGAGTAAAGCATGCATATATTTATGCTGCATGAGAGAAAATTGCATACTACCATGCCATTAATGTAAGCATGAATTTATGTTTATTCAAATCAAGCATAATCCATTGCATAAAAACTAAATCTTCATGTTGCATGTTCTAATACAAAATATGTTGATATAAAATGCAATTATACTAAAAATATCGTAGAATTCAGAATTGTTGATAATTATACTTGAGTTTTGGGTTAGCAATGTTTAATGCGACCTTAGCAAAAAGATAACCAGATACAACACATAAAATCAAAAACTTAAAGAGCTTAAATGTATCTATAGGTGGAATAAACGTAAAGAGCTTAAATGTATCTACCAAAAATTCAATGTCCCTATCAGGAGTTAAAGATCCCAAACTCTCTGGGAAGACATCGGGAAATTCTCGTACAACCTTTGTCTCCTCAAGTTTGGCTTGATCCTATGATTTGTTAAGAAGGTAAACCACAAAACCTGTCGTACCGTCCCAGACGAGCTTACTTGCTTCAACAAAGGACACAAACGGGTTAGATTTCAACCTCTCACCTGTGAACACCAATGAACCCAACGAGACCCTCTTCTCGCGATAATCCATCACTGCTCGGTGTTGATAGAGCCAATCCATCCCAAGGATTGCTCCATACTTCTTTATCGGCATCTCTATCAAATCTGTTGGGAAGACTCGGCCCTCAAAACTCATCGAACACTCTATCCGGCTCCAAGCTCCCCCCCCCCCCCCCTAAAGGAGAGTTTACCACATACACATGTACAGAGATCTCAGCAAGCAAAGATCATAGAAGCAGCTATATCCCGGGAAATAAAAGGATGCGTAGCCTTGGGATCGAACAATGCATGTAATGAAATGCCATGAATGTTTATAGTATATTCCACCAAGGCATTCTGATCAATCTCTGCAGCTTCTTTCTCACCCTCGAGGGCATAAACACTAGCCTGAATAGCTGGCCTCTCCTTCGGGCAAGTATCGATCTTGTGCTCCGCGGACTCACACACATAACATATCCACAAGAACTTCCAACACTTCTCAAGAGGATAGTTCCCTTGGCAATGTAAACATCGGACCGGAGCCGGAGCCGGAGCCGGTAGTTCCGGAGGTGCTGCAGGACCGATAACTCGGGTCTTCTTGTTTCCATAGCCCTGTGGTCGGAAAGTCGGTGTAGAAATAGCCTTAGAAGCGGGCCTCTTACCCAAGTTAGAACCAGAACCCGAACTATGGCCTGAAGAGAAAGGTGGAGGCTTCAACCGTAGCTTTTGGGCCTCAACTTGTACTTCCTTCTTGGTTGCTTTGGCCTACGTGCTCACATTAGTGGCTTGGAGTGCCACTTGTAAATCCACCCGGAGCCCATGAAGAAAGTGACGGGCTTTGAGCTTGTCGTTGTCGGTGACGTGGGTGGCATATGGTGCGGGCCTCTCAAACTAAAATACGTACTCCATCATCGTATTACCCTACTTCAACTTAGAAAACTCTTGGAGTCGGCGCTCTTGTGTACTTTGGGGAATATACATCTCGTGAAACTCTTGCACAAAAGCTTCCCATGTAAATTCTTCCCCGCTCCTCTCCAACTTCAAACGAACTCCCTTTAACCAATTCGCCGCTTGCCCTTGAATGAAACGGACAGTACAAACGACCTTTTCTTGTGAGCTCCCCGAAAAATCTCCCAAATCCCATTAATCTCTGACAACTACTCCCCCGGTTTGATATATGTTAGGATTAATGCCCTGAAAATCCAATTATATTGTAAATTTTTGGATTAATAAAACTGAAATTATAAGCAAGTTATGAGTATTTTACTAATTTAACAATTAATAACGTGTGATGGTATTTTTATATGAAATGTGTTTCATAGAAAAAGACTTTAAATACAAAAAATTATGTGTCATTAAAGTTCTAGTCAGTATGATAAGAAAATATTCTTAAGGGGAAAAAGAGTGACGGAAGTAACATAAGGTTGGAGTTCACCCCCAGAATTCAATTGGAGGTCACGAAGTGCAAACACATTAACGGGGGTGACTACTCACAACGGTCAACTTCCTTATCATTCTCCAGCAGCTCACGCATACACACACACTCCCCTGTTTGTCCATGGAAGAAGCAGCAACAGGGGAAGGCAACACAGCAGCAAGCACACAGCAAGAACAACCCCAAAAACAAAGTAAACTAGGCATAAAGTTCACACAATGCAGCCGGCAACAACAAGGAATGAAAATAGCCAACTTAAATCAAGGTTCTAGCTTGTTAATCCCCTATTTTCCTTCCCTAATTACATCAGGTACGTAGCATACAATAACAACAACAATACAGCAGTAAAACGAAGGAAAACAAGCAACAAAACAGCTACAAAACACCACAAGGACAACAGATAATTTAAGGAGACAACTATGGAGTGAAAATGAACATTTAATCCCAAGTTTTCTTGCAAGAAAGCTTAAGCTCATTAATGGAAAATCATCAAATAACCAACTACCATGAAAATAGAGCAAATAATTGAAATGAAGAAGCACAAGAGAGCATAAAAGAAGTCTTAGATCTTCAAATAAGGCATAGATGAGCATGTTCTCAAGAATTTCATATAAACCCTAACTATTCATCATTTCTTCCAAACTCCATGAATCTCTAACATAAAACATGATTCTAAAGGATGAAAATATGAACAATGTGGAGACCAAGATTCTTACCTTACTCTCGAAGATGGAGTAAAAGAAATGGAGATTTGAGCTCAAAAGGTATGAAAATGGTGGTTCTTCCTTCTTCCTTTCTTTCTTGCTTCTTTCCTTGCTTTTTCCTTGGCCCCAAATCGTGTAGCAGCAGGTATGGGAGGGAGAGAGATGGCTTTGGTTGCATAGAGGTCAAAGAAGGTACAAAAGTTAGGTCTAGAAGCTAGAAATTAGGTCTTAGAGGCGTAATAGGGCACGAAGGGCTGAAATTCACTTTGTCGGAGGTCTAAATGACATCGAAAAATTACAAGGCTTTTTCCATTAAATCCGAATCGTCGATTCGAGTCCAACAGCGAAGACGGAACTCGAATCCGAGTTCCTGAGCTCAAGTTATTCACAATAACGTACACAAGTGTACTAAAATGACTTATTTTCCAAATAAGTCCAAAACTCTCAAAAAGTGACAATTAAGTCCAAACCAAACTTTCAATTAAGTCCAATGTATTATAAAATCATACAATTACATCCTTAAATCATGTATATCACATTATTCATGAAATTAGCATGCTCGGGAATTAAATTCATATATCATAAATTCATAATTCACAAGAATTCATATCATAATTTCACTTAGGGCATAATCTTGAAATTTAAATCACATATTTCATATAATTTCAAATAATTCATATAAGAAATAATAGAATAAAATAAAATGCATCAATTAAAAGTGATAATAAATGCAATTACAAAAAATAAACTCACACGTGGCACAAACCTGTACTTACGAAAAATCGGGGTGTCACATTATATAATTAATATATAATCCACCTAATTTTAGAAAATAGGGATTTTCTAGTTTTAGAAAAAAGTGTTTTTCTAGAAAAATATTTTCTCAAAGTATTTAGCGAAATACTGCTGGAGCCCACACTCCGAAATCTTAATTAGTGATATTGCGGGGAAGCTCTGCCGGTTTCACGAGAAAATCGAGGTGCTAGAAAAGTGTCGTTGATAGCCAATTTTGCAGTACGATAATACCGTTATGCTGCCAAAATTATTATTTGCATATTATGATTGAGTTTTTTGCACAGTCACCCCCTGTGATATACCTAATTAGCACTCCAAACCCTGTGATTTGAAAATTCTCAAAGAGAACCCTGTGATTATATAAATTAACACTCAAAACCCTGTGATTGTATTAAAGTTAGCACTCACAACCCTACAACCACGACTGTAGGGTTTGAAATGCTAATTGAGTGCTAGTTTATTACAATCATAGGGTTCTCTTTGAGAATTTTTAAATCACAGGGTTCGGAGTGCTAATTAGGTATATCACAGGGATTTTGGTGCAATAAACTCTATTATGATTATATGCTCTATGATTTAAAATTATGTAATCAATGCATGTATATATTAGAATTATTCTGCCCGATTTGTTCCGCTGCTTATTTAAATGTTTTAGAAATATTTTGATAACGAGGTTATGACGAATTTTTTTTTGAAATATTTCCTATACCGTCTCTCTATTTCGGGCTTGCCACCCAGCAATATCATCCCCACCAAACCACTTCGAGGGATTATTACTCCGAACTCTCGATGTAACACCCCAAGCGGTGGGGCACCACACCCCCGCACCATGACCAGACACGTGTACGAAATGGAGAGTCCGCACACGCGCCAAGTCACAGCGAACGGGTGACAAACGAAAACACACACACTAGCTAGGCGGTATCTAACCCTGTATAAAAGGAAATATGCAAAACCTGAATGCGGAAGCGATACAAAATACGAATTTTCAAAAACTTTAATCAACAATCATAGTTCATGTATTCCGTTAAGTAGATAAACATCAACTAAACGGGTTCAACTAGACAAGCAAACATGTCCTAACCTGTCCCGAATAGCATACAACAATAACGGGTTCAACTAATTCCACGAACCTGTCCTAACCTGTCCCGAATAGCATATATCCAAATCATAAATGCGAACCTGCACATAACATGGCTTATACAAAACTTACAAACGAAATTCGAAATAAAACATATAACAACCTCAGATAGACCAACAAAGACTCAACTAACACTAACAACCGCCTAGCACGAACTCCAACAACTTCCAAAGGCAAACCTGCACACTAAAAACATAAAGGGGAGGGGTCAGTCCAGAGACTGAGCGAGGGCTAACGCACGCACGCTACATATATATAGAGCACAACACAAAGTAGAAGCAATATTCGTGAACCCGGGGTTAGTTTTTGCACACCAAAACATTTTTCCGTGATAGTATACATATAGGGAAACTTATCAAACAAATCTTAAATCAAACGTTTCTTAAGGCATAAACTCACATTCATGCAGACTTAGCACACATACCGGGACATAACTTTTAGGTTGAAAGCATAACAATTTTTATCTTAACTTAAGAGTCTAACCCTGTTTCACGAATTTATAACCGACAGACATAACGAAACTCAGCGGGTACGAGTACACAGACAGACTAAACAAAACAAAACAAACCAGGTAGGTGTGATGGAAGGGTTGCGCGACCCTAGCCATCCCAAAGTGGAAGAGGGAAGTGCTCAATGCTGCTCAAACCCTCGGACTCCATCCCCCAACCTACGCTCAGGTGGGTTCAGGTACATCCCTTACACGGAAATCTGGGGCCCCAACTTACACTTACAGAGATCACGAAAATCGGAAGCTTAAACCCGCTAGACTCACACTTATACAATGCACATGCATATCGTACTTATCATATCGTACGTACATATCATGCCGACCTCAAAATCATAACGAAATCAAAGCTAAGCGTACATAGGCTTATATATAGCTTCATACTTTCAAACTTATGACAAAACCATCAAAGTACATATTTCACACATATCTACGTATATACAAGGCTTATAAATCGCACACATTCGAAAACGAGCACATTGCAATAGGGTATAACTATATTCTAACCTCACCTGGTAGCAAACACTGCAGACCACCAAGCAGAAGGTCCACCCCGGGACCTACACGACTACAAGTCACCACCCCGGGTGCCTCTATACCAACTGGACACACAAAACACAACACACGACTCAGACTCAAACTTAAACACCCCAAAGAGACGCACGAGAAATGCAATCACACAAGCAGGGATCAAATGCATAGCAATTATTTGCAGAAGAAACATTACATAACTTAATCAAATCATATTATTCACTTATCATACAAACAATTCATGGATTATATAACAAATTTAATTAACAAAGTTTACTTAATTCATTTCATGCAAATTCACGTAGCACCTTTCATACCAATTGACACATATCAAATAAATCATAATAGCATGCTTCCTAATCCATACAAATTTCACGAGGTTACAAATCAAATTCTAACCCTACTCAATTCATACAATTCATATTTTACATATTCAATTCATGTATTACATATTAGATTTAATTACTAAGGTTTACCAATTCAAATTAAACAATTCATACTTTTTCAGAAATTACACAAACACCCCCTCTTAAATTAAACAATTAACAAATTCAACAAACCAGAATCAAATTGCAAATCAATATGTTCAAATATATCAAATTATATTTCATATAATCATTTCATATACATTGAAGTACAATTCGATCGGCAAATCAAGTATATCGCGTTTAAATTACAATTAGAACAAATAATTAAATATTCACAGTTATACAAATAAATTCACAGAAAATAAACCGAGTGTCCGATTAACGAATGGAAAGCGGCAACGGACTCACCATAACGAAACGGACATTCTGTCCGAAGCCCGCCGGATCGCCGCCACCGGAATAGTGGCCGGCCACCGCTCGGCCGCCACCGGAACGTGCCGGAAAAATCCTGAATATTCCCCCGTGCAAGAATTCCTTATCCTCAATCTGAATCCTCGATCAATTTCTGCAAATCCCAAGCCAATTGTCGCAAATTTCAGTTTCAACAATACGAAGCCCTAAAATCTTCAAACTTCAATTACTTTAAAACCGGTGAACGAAAATTGAATCCGTAAAAGGCATCGGCTTACCTGTGACGAGCTTTACGAAAGCCCTAAGCTTTCTCACCGGAAAAATCCCCGGACGTGGTGTCGCCGTTGAACCGCCGCTGCACAGCCGTCGTACGTCTGTCTCCGGTCATCTTTTGCCCAATATGACATCGGAATCAGGCTCAGGGGGTCGAAATAGGTCGGAAGCCGTTCCTACTCGTCGGAAAACATCGCCAGAGAACGCCCAACGTGGCGGCTAAAGTGACGCGCGGCCGCGGCGTCATCTTCAGACGGCGCGTGCGTCGTCGTCCGGTGGCCGTTGGCTGCGCCGTCAACGCCATCCGCTGGGTCTCTTCTTCTTCTTGCCAGGGCCGCCGCGCGTGTCATCGAAATCCCGCCGGAGAAGGCCGCAATCGTCGGCCGAAAAGAGGCCCTTTTTCCACCCAACTGCGCGGCTGCTGGAATCACCACTTGCGGTGGTTTTCGTGCTGAACGGAGGTCGGAATCGACACGGGAGGGTCCAAAAACGTAGGTGTAGCACCCCGACTGGAAAGGCACCACATCCCCGCACTATGAGCCCGATCCACCCATGAAATGGGAAAATCCATACATGAATCCAGCCCACAGCGAACGGGGACTCACTCACTCATAAGGCTAGGCGGGAAACTAAATCTTCACAACCAATACAAAAGAACAAAGATAAAGACAAATGAGGAAGTATAGTATACTATTCAGTATCAATTCAAGCCACATAAAAGGTTCAACTAACAGAAAGACCTATTCCCAAAAATTCATACATAAACATAATGGCATGATTAATATCATAGTCATAACATTTATCCATTCTTGAACATTTAATCAAAATACAAGTGCATATAAAGTGAGCTAAACTTAACCTATAGACTTGACAGACTCGACTTTTCGCCTAGCACTCCAAACCTGCAAAGAAGCTGAAAACAAATCGGGTTCAGTCTATACGAGACTGGTGGGTATAAAACGAGGCATATGTAACATATACAACAATATTTAAGCATTCACATGCAAGTTATAATCCCAAATGAGGTTTTAGCGCATTTCCCAAGTGGGTAAAATAAATAAGTCATCAAAAGGGATTATAACGTTCATTTTCATTAGGTCGTTTGTGGCCTGGCGAGTGGGCGTGCATTATCTCCATCCAACACCTCGTGTAATTCATTAAACATTCTTTCTTTCTTTCTTTCATTCATGCATAACATTCTTTTGTGCACATTCATGAACATTTACACCTTCTTCCTCCGGTTGATGGCCGGGTGATCGGCCCGAACCATCCATTCATTGACCAAAAGGGGAACATGACTCCCCAGATGGCACTCAACGTCCATTCCTCGCTAACTCCTAACGAGGTCCGGTTACGACGTTCATTAGTGGGGCTAGTGTGAGGGTTCACCGTCAGCCCATGCCTCCTCGGGTCACCACTCACACCAAGTCCCTGGGCCCCATTCTGTGCATAACATTCATTCTTTCTCGCCAAACATTTGGTAGGTTCATGAAAGAAGGGCTTTACTTTAAAATTATTGACTCAGGAAAACGACTCTATATACATATATACTTTTGGCTGAAATCTTTACACGTTGGGAGTATATAGGGTCATTTATCTAAATAGAAGAGAAACCCACCTGAGCGCCTCTTACCGAACTGTAGCACCCGAGCGCAAGGTACCACATCCCCCACACCGAGACCCGACCCGAATATGAAATGGACGATCCATACTCGAGCTAAGTCACGGTGAACGGGGACAACACACACGCTATGCTAGGCGGGCTAACCCTTAAGCCATAAAATCAGAGTAAATATAAGTGCAGAAGCAATAACTGGCCATAATATAAACAATGAGCATTCAAGCTCCAAAAAATAAGCCATATACATCGCCAAATGCCGTCAAAGCTCAAAACATATACGCTCCATTAATATTCATATACAATGATCAAAAGTAGAGTATGCAAGTGAAAGACCATAATACAAGAGCTAGAAACGAATGCAAGACCTATGACACGAATCCCCGCCTAGCTCCCTTGACACCTGCACAACACAACTAAAAGCCAAACGGGTTCAGTCCAAAAGGGACTGGTGGGTATAAAATCAGGGCATAAATATAATATACGACGGTATTTAAACAGTCACATGCAAGCTATAATCCCAAGTGATGATTTTAAAGAATTTCCCAAGTGGGTGAATAGAAATCATCAAAAGGGATTATAACGATTCATTTACATTAGGTCATTATTGGCCCGACGAGTGGGCGTGCATTATCTCCAACCAACACCTTGTGTAGTTCATTAACATTCATTCATTCTTTCTTTTCATGCATAACATTCTTTCGTGCACATTCAATAACATTTCCACCTTCTTCCTCCGGGTTGGTGGCGGGTTTGCAAGGCCCAACCACCCATTCATTGACCAAAAGGGGAACATGACTCCCCAGATGGCACTCAGCGTCCATTCCTCGCTAACTCCTAACGAGGTCCGGTTACGCCGTTCGTTGGTGGGACTAGTGTGAGGGTTCACCGTCAGCCCATGCCTTCTCGGGTTACCACTCACACCAAGTCCCTGGGCCCCATTCTGTGCATTCATTCATTCTTTCTCGCCAAAACATTTGGTAGGTTCATGAAAGAGGGGCTTTACTTTTAAAATCATTGACCTTTGAAAACGACTCTATATACATATATATACTTTTGGCCGAAATCTTTTCACATTGGGAGTATATAGGGCCATTTAACTAAATAGTAGAGAAACCCACCTTAACCGGCAAAAAGGAGAACACAAGAGCCTCACTGACCGGCCTCGTCTCCAACGGAATCAAAATCTGTGCAAGAAAGGTGAAGTGAGACTCAATATGACCAATTAAGACGCTCGGCAATGTAATGATCATGATATGAATGTATAAAAGATAAGATTATGTCATGAAAATGTTCATGTGCACTATTAAGGAATTTAAATCATATAAGCAAGTCGTTCAATCATTCGTTCACTTTCATTCAAATTCATAAATTCACATTTCCAATCAATTCAATCCAAGAATTTCAAATATGATCATAGCACGTATTAAATCGCATTTACAATTAGAAAATAGACAATTAAATACATTCAATTCAATATCGGAAATTAAATAAAACATGAAATAGGTAACACTTAAATTCTATAATTCAATTAAATCAAATAATATTTAATATAATATAAACATATATATACATAAATATACATACATATACATACCACTTCAAAGGAAAACAAGCATGCATGCAAATTACTTACTTAAAATGCATGCAAAACATATCTAAATATATATATATATATATATATATATATCAAGCATGCATGCATTACATAGTATATATATATATATAACGTACTGATTGCATGCAAGAACAATTAATTAAAACATTACATGCTCAGCAACAACTAACAAACATGCAAGAAAAAGAAAAGAACACAACAACAGCACAACAGCTCCAGAAACCATCTCCCCGCCCGGGGAGATTTAAGCAGCAAAAGTCCCCGCCGGGGGAGTTCATACAGATGCGACTGGAGGAAAATAACGCAGCAATACCCCTGTTTTTGGTCATGGAAATGCAACAGCAGCAAGCAGCAACCAACTGCCAGGAAATCAGTAGCAAAACAGGCCAAGAAACTCCCAAAAACTGATTAAAATTGACAGCAACAAGGCAAGGAAACGCAGCAGACAGCAGCAGCTAAAACCAGTCCTAAAACAGGGTAAAACGATGAAAAAAACAGGGCAACAATTGATCTCCTTTATCTCAACATATTCAGGTAAGTTAGGCCATTCGATAAGCAGCAAAGCAACACCAATTTGACATATAAATCAGTCCCAAAGGAAGCTCAACGTGAAAAGAAGGCATACGTGACCATTTCATGAAATTTTCTCAAAGTGCCATTAATGATATCTCATGAATACTTCAACTACCATGTAATCAAGGATCATAAATGTAAAAAAGATGTCAAAACAATCAGATTCAAGCTTGGAATCAATCAAAACCATCAAGAATTGAAAGAGATCATCAAAATTGCTCTAAACCTTACTATTCCTTCACCCTAGCAAATCTTCATGAAAACTGACTCAAATTTAGGGATGAAAGGATGAAAATGACCAGGAATGAACATATATTACAACCCTAAGCTTACCTTATTGATTGGATGAAGGTTGGAAGAGATTTGAGCTCCAAAATCTCCAAGGAAGGCAAGGTTGCAGGAATGACTGGAAGTCAGTGACTTTGGTTGAGATTTCTGATTTGTGTGAGGGTTGGTTCGGTTAGGGCATGGTATAACAGGTTAGGTGGTTGAGTTAGGGTTTCATAGCATCAAACCATGGTTAATTTGGTTAAAGTTTGGATGAGTTATGGTTATTTTAGTAAAAGGTGGCAGTCTTGTCGCCGTATCGTTTTTCGGTTGAATTTCGGAGGTTCAACGAAGTTGACGGAACTCGATTCCGAGTTCCCGAGCTCAAGATATCAATTACGGAACCAAGGGTGCGCTAATTGCTCGTTAGCCCCCGACTTGGATTCCAAAATTAAAATAAATTCGAAACTCATGCAAATGAACCCGAAAATACGAAACGAACATATTTTCATATACAAGACACGTATATCTCCGACATATTAAATTTGCACGAATTTTCGATATCAAATCATATAAAAACGAAGCACGTTTATAATATACATGAGCAAAGCATAAATATATTCAAAGAATTCATAATATAAACATAATTTAAATTCATAAATAACTATAACTAAAGTGCACTATTTTAATATCATTTCGAACAAAGGGTCAGACTAATCATAGTTTCAAATGCATTTTTAATTGAATAACAAAATGAACGGTTTATAAATATAAGTCAAAATGTACACCTTTACTTAATTTAAAACAAACACACGATTTAGACATATATATATATATATATATATATATATATATATATATATATATATAATATAATATTAGAATTATGTATTCAACTAATACATATATTTAATATTAATTAGCTAAATATATATAATAATTAACATTTAATATATTTAAAATAAAATTAAATATATATAAATCACTTATAAACAATTAATTAGCGCAATTTGATAAACACATACGTCATGCTGTACTAACTTACTAAAAAAAGACTGGGGCGTTACACGAACAATACCAAGAAGAAAAGAAGACCCGAAGAATCCTAAGAACCCGACATCTCCGCCCTGGAGAAACTGTACAAGGATAACAATGCATTCGTAAGACTCAAGATTCTAAATGAACCATATAGGACGCACGGCAATGCATTGATCATGATATGAGATGTAAAAGAATCATAATTCACGCTATGAGGTCATATAGTCAAGCAACTCATTAAAATATTCAATACGGGGACGATTCATATTCACGCGTTTGCTATCTTTCACATCTTGCCTTCATTCGAGCCATAAACCATATATGATAGAAATAACATAGGTTATGAATGCATAAACTGCGATATTATGTCATGAAAACACTCATGTGCACGATTAATATTTCAAAGACATTTAAACGTTCAATACATTCATTTCAGGAATTATTCAACTTCATTTAAGTTCATGTCCTTCACATTTAAATCAAATTGATTCAAGAATTTCAAATATGATCAAAGCACCTATTAAATCACATTTATAATTAGAGAATAGACAATTAAATAAATTTAAATTAAGATCGGAAATTAATTAACACGAAATAGATAACAATTAAATTCTAAAATTAATTATATAATTAATTCATAACATATATAATATATAAATACATTTATATATATATATATATATATATGCACGTACCTGCATGCATTTAATAATATATAAACATTTGCATGCACATTACCTAATATATATATATATATAATTCATGCATGCATTTAATATCTATAATATATATATCTAAGCCATGCATTTAATATCTAAACCTACGTATACATGCATGCTTATATATAATGTATACCCATGTACACCATATTTAATATAGCTAGCTAGGTCATGCATGCAAATATAATTATACTACATGCTATATGTATATATATACAGCAAAACAACACACCAGCAACCATACAATCAACGCAGCAAAAGAGTAGCAGTTACAATCAGTTCAGAAGGTTTCCCCGCCCGGGGAAAATCACGCAGCAGAGCTTCTGCACAAAGGCTCCCCGGCCGGGTACTTTCATGCTCAAAATCTCCCCGGCCGGGGAGATGCAACACAGTCACGTTCAGCAGTTCATTGCAAAGCTTTTCCCCTGTTTTAAAGTAAGAAACGCAGCAGCAGGTAGCAGTCCTCTAAAGCCATAAAATCAGCGGCAAACTAGCATCAATAACTCTCACAAACAACTAAAAAAAAACAGCCAAGAACAAGGAAGAAAGAGCAGCAGCAGACGCAGCAGTTCACGTCCCAAAACAGGGCACGACGGGAGCAAAACAGAGTAAGAGCTCTTGCACAACAAGGTCAATCAACCAAGCAACCAATAAAGCGGAAAGGAGCAGGAATTTACTGCAATTTCAGTTATAAAACGCCACAGCAGCAGTTCATGCGTGAAGGAGAAAGATTTAGTTCCATTTTCATGCATTTCATAATAAATTCATTAATGGTAACTCATTTAACAGCCAACTACCACAAAATACATTACCATAAATGCAAAGAGGGAACCAAGACCCTCATAGTCATGCTTTGAATCAACCGAAATCATCATGGAATGAGAGAGATCAACATATGAACCCATAACCTAACTATTCCGTCCCTCAGCCAAAAACCCATGAAAACATGAACAAAATTGGGGATGAATGGATCAAAATGACTCATGATGAATGTATAATACAACCCCAAGCTTACCTTGTGGAATGGATGGAAGATGGAAGAGATTTGAGCTTTGAATCTCAAGGTTGACAATGGCTACGGGATTTTCTGGAGTGCAGGGCTTTTTGGCTGAGTTTTTGCTTTGTGTGAGGGATGGCTCGGTATGGGAGTGGTATGGGAGGATAGTGGGGTTAACTAGGGTCACATAGGTTCAAATCATGGTTAATTTGGTCAAGATATGAGGAAGTTATGGCTCATTTGGTAAGATGTGGCTGTTTTGACTCCCGTTGCAAGTTTCGGTTAATTTTTGAGGGTTCAAAAGATCTTAGAAAAATATGAGGTTAAGTTTATTGAACCCAAATTTTCGTTATGAGTTCAACGGAGTTGACGGAACTCGATTCCGAGTTCCCTAACTCAAGATATCACATACGGAACCAAGGGTGCGCTAAGTACCCATTTGCCCCCGGTTTGGTTCCAATCATACCAAATAAATTTAAAACGCAATCAAACGAATCCGAAAAAATGAAACGAACATACGTACACATACATGACACATATATCTACAACATACTAAATTTTCATGAATTTTCGATATCAAATCATATAAGAACAACGCACGATTAAAACACTCATGCGCAACCGTAACAATTTCATAGCATTTCAAATTAAATAAACAAATTTAAATTCTATTTTAATTTAAATGAAAGTCAACGATATTATAATAAATTAATTAATTATCTTAATTAAAATATGATTAATTAACATTAATTCTCAATTATCAATTTAAATAAATTAATTAACGAAATAAAATTATAAAATAAAATAAAATAAACTAATAACAATTTATATTAAAATTAAATATTTAAAACACTTATAAACAATTAATCACATAATTAAATAATTTAATTTGCGCAATTTATAAACACATACGACATATTAGTACAAATGAAAAACCGGGACGTTACAGTAGGGTAGGGTGGTGGTTGGCCGACGAAAGTCGCCGGATCGCTGGCGACGAAGTGGTGGCGCCACCTGCCACATTCAGGCCGCCGTTGCACCGCCGTGGATTGTCGGTTGGATGCGATCTTGGTACGGTTGTGACGGGCTCGTCGAGCTGATGAATTTCGACTATTGGTTCGTCGAAATCCGTCGAAAAACGACCGAGTTTGGTGATGTGTATGAAAACACACCTCGGGTGTGTGTAAATCGCTTGGAGCGAGAGAGAGGGGAGAGATACTAAGATCTGGCACGCAAAACGAGGATCCGTGGTATTTAACTCGGGTCCTCGTACGCAAAAACGGTCGGAAGAACGGGCTAACGAAGTCAGAATTGGGAAAACTTAGAAGTCGTTTACTTTCCCAGGAAAGGTTTTGGGCAGATAAGATAATGGAGGTTTTTTTAATGGATTAACAGAACATTATCTATTGTTTACCTTTAAAGATAAATATCATGTTTTCTTGAATTAGTCGTTTACTTTATATGTGAAGATAATACTTTAACTAGTAATTTTACCAAAATAGCCATATAATAATCTCATTTAATATATAATTTTTTTAAATTATTTTTCCTTCTTTTAACGATCATTGGTATATACATTATACATTTTTCTTTCTTCTAAATTCCAAGGCAGTAAAGTATCATTAATTATTATTAAATAAATTTAGAATCACATTATATTAATTGAGTGCAATACAATCATAGTAGAAAATGTAATTCTTTTATTAATATGTTGAATTTTTTTTAAAAAAAAAACTAACATTCAATAATAAAATGAAACTAAAAATCTAACTTATTGTGACCAAGAAAAAAAAAAAACGAACTTATTTAGCTAGAATCAGTTTGCGCCTCTATCAATTTCAATTATTTCATTATTCATCATTGGTATGTCGGCATCCCCGTCAGTTGTCGTCACTGGAAATCTCAATTATTTCAAACAAATTCGGTTCTTCTTCCTGAAAAATCCCCTCAAATATATTTATAATAATTTTTATATTATTATATATTTTATAATTATTTTTAATATATTTATTAAATTATAATAAATAAATAGCATGAAAAGATAATATACCAAACAACATTATCTTTAAAAAAAGATAAAAATTATATATTAAAGAAAGAAAAATCAAAATGAGATAAGAGAAAAGATAAGTTAGAAATATATTTTTGAAGTGATAATATAAACAAATAGAGAAAAAAAAAGAGAAAAGAACGTGAAAGAAGAAAACGGATTAACATAAATAAAGAAAAATATAATTTCTTTTTTTTTAATAAATAATAATAGCAAAAATTTATAAATAAATCAAAGATTTGAGTAAATAAGTAAATTGTCAATACCGATAAAATTCATGATTTCTCAAACACGGTATTTTTCCATGTGAGAGAAAACCAACAAAATCTTCTCTATCCTACGGGCCGAAGAGATTTTGACAGAAAAACCAACCTGAAAAGTAAATGACAGATTTTGAGAGTTAATTAATTTTATCTGTCAGATTATATAAAAGTAAATGAGCTCTTAGAGTCTACGGACTCGTTTCGCTGCCCCGAACGTGTTAAAGCTGTGAAAGAGGTCAAAATCTCGACCGAACGAGAAGTGACTGGAAAACCCCCCAAAAAAGGAGAAAATTACGAAAGGACCACACAAGAGGGCCACACAACTCACAAATCACATAATTAAACACATAAAAAGGTTGGAAGGTGACGTACCTTATTTATCGGATGAGCGGAATGTTACAAACTCCCCCCTTCAAAAGGATCTGTCCTCAGGTCCTACTGTTGAATCGAATAGCTTCGAACTGAAATATCTCAATCTATCTCCCGAAACTGTGTAGCATCTTAGCCCTGGCTGTGAAGTTTACTCCCCTTGTTTGCATCTGTTAAAAGTAAATACGGAAAGATTGACCGTAATATATAATTCCCCGGTTTAGGCCAGATTTGTGGGGATCTTTGTTCCCGTATAGGCTTTTATATTCTTGTTCTTTCTGTAATTCTGGGGACACACAACATACGAATACAAGAAGATGAATGTGAATTTCAGTTCTTTTTCCCAAATGTCGTTCACTAAAGTTAACATGGTATCAGAGCGGGTTTCGATTCAATAACAAATCGAATACCTTGCTTCATCATCTACCGATGGAATCATCCACAAAAACTAGTCAATTGCCGGCCGAGTTTCTCGCCCAGATGGCGGAACCTCTCAGGCACAAACAAACCGAAAAAATTACCCCAACCACCATAAAAATCAAACCCACAGACAACAACCAAGAACTAGCAGTTCGGAATCGACAGCTAACCATACTCAGCAGAGAGATCTTCTAAAACAAGAACCCAAGCCCGCGGTGGAGGCAACCTACGCCACCATCCGTAGAGCGGCGGCGCGCCCCCATCTCCTGACAGCCGGCGACAGACAGGAAACCGCAACCCTAGAAATTGGGGGAGGCCATCGTAAGGTAACCACCGGAGCGGTGGTAAAAAGAGAAAAACGATGCGACACCATCGCAATTGCCAACGGGAGAAGTGGAGGAGAACAGGGGTCAAGAGACTCAAAGAGGGGCGTCGTACGGAGAAACACCCAGCCAGGAGGGGCGACGGTTGGCCACGCCAACTCCGCCATCACTCCCGGCGGCGACGACAGGTCAAACAGAGGGGAGGAGACTCGCGATGCAGGTATCGGGTTTGGGGATGGTGTCCCAAACCCTAACTTCCCTATTTATATGGGTCAAAATTGTGTGCAAATGCCCTCTACTTTTGAGAATCTGCAAAAGAGACCCCAATCTTCTAATAACTATGCTCTTACCACCCACTCTACATTTAATGGGTCGTCAACTTGGATTTTGGACTGTGGAGCAACAGACTCTATAACATTTGACCTCTCTGATTTGACTGATCGGGTAACTCCTAAAATATCTTATATACAAACTGCTAACGGGGGTCAAGCGGTGGTAGAACAAGCAGGGTCAATTCTCATCACTCCGAAACTGAAACTGAGCAATTGTCTTTATGTCCCATCATTGTCTTATAAATTGCTGTCATTAAGCCACATAACGAGAGAGTTGAATTGTGTGGTCCTGATATATCCTCGTTTTTGCTTGATACAGGACACTCATACGAAGGAGATCATTGGGAATGGTACTGAGAAAGGGGGACTGTATTATGTTGATGAAGTGGAAACTTCGTCCAGAGCCCTTTTGTCATCAGGAAAGGCTGCCACACAACTTGTGACACCCCTGTCCCACATCGGGAAAGTATGAGAGTTAAGTTCAGTTTATAAGTTAAAGAGTCCAAGTATAACCAATGGATATCCCTTTTGGGCAGTGGTTTAAGCCCAATTTCAGGTTATACTCGATGGGCTTGGAGACTTCCGCTCGTGTCCAACGGGCCTGTGGACCCGGGGCGTGACACAACTTTGGTTGTGGCACAGACGACTCGGGCATCCCTCAGTGGGGTATTTAAGGTTACTATTTCCCGCCTTATTTCAGAACAATTCAGACTTGAACCTTTGTTGTCAGACTTGTTTTGCTACAAAAAGCCATAGGGCCTCATTCAAACCCAGTAATACACGTGTTGAAACTGCTTTTTCACTGGTTCACTCGGATGTGTGGGGACCTGCCCCAATCACTAATCAAAATCAGTTTCGTTATTTTGTGTTATTTATTGATGACTTCTCCCGTGTAACATGGGGTATATTTTTTGCGCCATAAATCTGAAGTCTATGGTACATTTATGGCATTCTGTAAAATGGTGCTAACCCAATTTGATAAGAAAGTTAAAGTGCTCCGATCAGACAATGGCAAGGAGTTTGTTAACCAGGAAATGGACAGGTTTTGTCGAGAACAGGGTCTCATACACCAAACCACCTGTCCAAACACCCCTCAACAAAATGGGGTCTCGGAAAGAAAAAACCGAACCATCCTCGAAATGACTCGAGCCCTTCTAACACAGTCTCATGTCCCAAATCATTTCTGGCCTGAAGCAGTTGCCACTGCAACCTATCTCACAAATAGATTGCCCATACAAATCCTCAACCGCAAAACACCCCTCTCTGTCCTCCAAACTCAAACAACTATACCTCCCCATCTTATCCTTCCTCCAAGAATCTTTGGATGCACTGTATTCGTTCACATCCCAAAGCACGATAGAACCAAACTGGACCGATGTGCAGAAAAATGTGTTTTCATGGGGTATGCTCCTCATCAAAAGGGATATTGCTGTTATAATCCGGTTAGCAAGAGGATCCATGTTACTATGGATTGTAATTTCGTGGAAATAGAATACTTCTTCCTTACCAAGTCCGGGGTTCAGGGGGAGAGTCAGAGTGAGCCCCTGTACTGGCTTGACCATCTCGGTTCAAAAGATACGGTTTCTGAACCTGCAGAAGAACTCAGTACCACCACCACTACACCAACGCCCAATGATCCACCTTCTTATGATGTCCAACCTGAGGTAACTGAAACACTGAACCCCCCTCCTGATGATCATGTTGATATTTTTTATTTTGATTCCGCTGGTTCTGCTGATAACACTGTTTCTGAAGATGCCACAGTAAGTCACAGGTACACTTTGCCACCGACGACGAAGTAGTGGCACCACCCATCACCTTCAGGCCGCCGTTACGCCGCCGTGGGTTGTCGGTTGGCCATGATCTTGGTACGGTTGTGACGGGCTCGTCGAGCTGATGAATTTCGACTATTGGTTCGTCGAAATTTGTCGAAAAATGACCGAGTTTGGTGATGTGTGTGAAAACATACAATGGGAGAGAGACTAAGATCTGGCACGAAAAACGAGGATCCGGGGTATTTAACTCGGGTCCTCGTACGAAAAAACGGTCGGAAAAATGGGCTACCGAAGTCAAAATTGTGCAAACTTAGAGTTTACGGACTCGTTTCGCTGCCCCGAACGCGTTAAAGGGGTCAAAGAGGTCAAAATCTCGACCGAACGAGAAGTGACTGGAAACCCCCCCTAAAAGGAGAAAATTACGAAAGGACCCTAAACTCCAAAAGAGTTCATAAGAGGGCCACACAACGCACAAATCACATAATTAAACACATAAAAAGGTTGGAAGGTGACGTACCTTATTTATCGGATGAACGGGATGTTACAATCGACACATGGCGGAGATGGCACCCTCTTGTCCTTCGGCGAGAGGCGTTTGATGTCTTTGATTCTGTTGTAACTGATTAAGAAGGGCCTGGACTATGCTCTTCGCATTCATTGGCAATGGCGGTGGTGGTGGCGGAGGCGGAGGCGGAGGCGGATTCTCTTGAGCCGGTGAGACCTCACGGTCACAACGTCTTGGAGGCATCCTAAAAACTACAAACAAGAAAAATATCGTTGCATGTGGTTTAGTAAATGTCGATGGAGGAAATAATACAATTAAGGCACATAGAGTGAAAGAGGCAAACAAGCACATAATCCTATGTCGTACGAGCTAGATAGACCCCCCGACACTAGAGCTCAGGTTTTGCAACCTAGCTCTGATACCACTTAAGGATGTAGCACCCCGAACGTAGGGTCACCATATCCCTTGCACTAAGGCCCAAACACGGTTACAAAATGGGAAACCCATACCCGAGTCCAAATCAAAGCGAATAGGAGACCAACTCACACACTAGGTTAGGTAGAGCTAAAACCAAACTAACTCAGAGTGCGCGGAAGCAATTGAGACAATTAACAATATAAGAGCATAAACATTAGAATGGCAAACATAAAACAACCATACGACTATCATACATGAGGCCACACGGGGTCTACAAAATAATATATAAGTATCCGAAGTACAATTCAAATATACAAAACACAATAAAAGTATGCATGTAGACAAATGCAATCCTAACTCGAACTATACAGACAAGTGTGACACAGAAGATACACTTCTCCGCCTAGCTCGAGTCACGAAAAGAACCTGCATCTAAAAGATAAGGAGAGGGGTCAGTCAACTGACTGAGTGAGGGGGCTAACGCATACTCGCACACTGTGCTTATAGAGCAAAGCATATAACAAAAGTGGACTCATGAACCGGGTATAGGTTTTGCAGGCCAAAACATTTCAAAACAAGCTTATACATATAAGAAAGCCTTTAAAAAGACACTACCCCGATTCATAATTCCCAGAACAGATCATAAATGCTCAGCGAGTACGAGCTTCTAACCTTTACTCCTCAGAACCTAACAAAACAAAAATACATAAACAAATCCATCCGCTACTCCAATGATGGAAGAGCCTTGCACAGCCCTAACCATCCCGAATAGAACAAACCCACACGGGGTAGCGAACCCACAACGTGTTCTTGCTAGTTACTACGGCCGACGGCATAAGAATATCACACCTTCCCTACTCCCAGTGTCGCATATGATACCTTGTATAGAAACTGTGCGCAGGCCGAGCCCCCATGGCCCAATACCATCCTGAGGATTCCTTACCCACAGCTCTAGGGCCCACAAACAGACCAAAATAGAACTTACCAATCTTTCATGGCTTAACACGCTACAGAACAGAACATAACTGAACTTTCAAAATAGCTAACATAGGCTTACATACTTTAACACTTTAACTTTCCAAAATGGCAGCTATTCATAAAGTCATAAATATATCTTATTTAACTATATATAATATATAGTCGCAAGCAAGGATAGAAAACGCCACATAAAGGTCTTCGGTCGTATAACTATACATGTAGCACCCCGCACGTGAGGCACCGCATCCCCCGCACTATGGCTCAACACGAGTAACGAAATGGGAAGTCCGTACCTGTATCAAATCATAGTGAACGAGAGTCAAACAAAACAAACCTCCTAAGCTAGGCGAAACTTAGACCCTGCAATTATAACCAACCAACAAAACATAATGCAGCGGAAAACTAAAATCCAAACACATGCATTGGCCATGAGCCTGCAGAAATTAAACACACGAACCACAAGCAGACTTGGGCTCCTCAGGCCTCTTTTTAACTCATAACAAAGCCCGGTAAGGTAATTCAATAACAAATACATAAAGATTCAAATTCATAATCTTCCAAAGTCGAATCATACACAATTTAAATACATATGCAAGTGCAGAGACTCTTCTAACTTAACCTGACCGACTCAAAGACTCAACACAACTCCGCCTAGCTCGAAACTCCAATGCCAAACCTGCGCACTAAAAGGTTGGGGAGGGAGAGGGTCAGTCTCTAGAAGACTGAGTGAGCAGGAGCGATACATATATATAAAAATATGCACATGCAATTCATAAATCCCGAGCAAAGTTTTATTTAAAGTTAGTTCCCCAGGGGGCAAGAGAATAATTAAGCAATGCTCGGACTTTACGACTAAGTCATATTAAATTCATTAAGTTCATAAATCATACATAAACATAAAGGCTCGGCGAGTGAGCGTGCATCATCTCCAACCAAACTCCGACCGTGTACGATAAATATCATTAATATATTGAATACGCGATCACACAATATCTTATAATACATGCAAGCCATAAACATAACATAAGACATAGTCGTTTGGGCAATCCATATCCCGACCTTTCCGCACGGTGCATAACAATCATAACATAATCATAATCATAAATTAAATCCAACCTTCTTCCTCCGGGTGGTGGACGGGCTTGCAAGACCCGACACCTCATACATAGTGGCAATGAGGTTCATGAGTCCTCATTGCCCGACTAGCGTTTTCTCGTCAAAAGTCCTAACGAGATCTGTTCCGTCGTTAAACATAGTTGGAATTAGCACATGGGATCACCGTCGGCCCTTGCCTCCCCGGATAGCCACATGTACTAAGTTCTTGGGCCCGTGAACATAACATACATGCATAATCTCGCCAAAACATTTCAATTCATAAGAAACATAACATATTTCATAATTCATGAGAAAAGGTTTACTCGATCACAATTTACTCAATGACTCTATTTTAAAATATCATATATATATATATATATATATATATATATATATACATAAGGTTTTTGGCCAAAACTCATCACATAAGGGTCGTAGGGATTGTTATGTAACTAGAACGAAAACACCCTCACCTGGAATACCACGAGATAAGAGTCAAGAGTAGAACGGGTGCCTATTTAATTCGGAAGTCTCCGCCCTGGAAACAAACTGTACAAGAGAAGGAACAACTGTACTCCTGAGAATTAACTCAACATGAAACCACATAGACGCACGACATGTTGTGTACATGATATGAGATGCATCAAGAGCATAAATCATGTTATAATGTCGTATAATCAAGTAATTCATTCAAAACGTTCAATACATGGTGGTTTCATATTCATGCGTTTCATATCTTTCAAGATTCATATCAAATTGGGCCATAAAGTTCATATAGTATTCATAGCACATATTTAAACATGTTTACAATGCATATAATAGCATACATTGGGAATTCATAAAGTTAAAGTTCATATAAGGACAACGAATACAAAGGAAGCGATACAAGGTAACACATAAAAGCATATGAGTCCATAATTCAAAAACGGGCATTCCAATTAAGCCAGAAATTTGAAATATACAACCTATCACATAATATAACATGTTAAATAAGCATAAGAATCAATTAGAACACATACGGAAGTCAAGGGGGTGAAAGAAACGCAAGAAGATGGATTTTGACGAAAGTTGACAGTTTTTCGGAAATGAACAAGCTGTAGAAAATTTGATATATCTCAAGTTCTAGAAGTTGGAATTAGGTTTTGTTTGTTGAAAATGAAACTAAACACATAGAGATTTTCAATGGTATGTGGCACGTGTTGGAAAACACGAATCAGAAAGCAGCGGAATTTAAAAAATTTTCCCAACAAAAGGATCTTGAACTCGCAATCGTGTATCCAAATTCGTAAGGACAGAAAACTTACTTTTCTTTTGTTCTTTCTTGAAGCGTTTCAAGCCACCCAAGAACGCTCTTCTCGCGGCTTGATCCCCTCTCCTTGGTAAAGCTCGAATCTTCAAACTTCTAACTTGAAGTCTCTAGAGAAAGTCCACCAACTTGATCACAATCTAACTAGTAAGGATGCTAGTTCTCTAGTTAGTGTTTAGGCTTAACCTAGGGTTTTATTTTATCTTGGAGAAAGGAAGGTGTTCAACACATGAACCAAGAATTGTCAATTAGCTCTAAGGGGAGCTCGAGCTCCCCTATATATAGGAGGGAAGTGGCCGAAAATTCCTAGTCCTTTATGGGCTAGGATTTTGGTCTCTCTCTCTCCTATTACTTGATCATCAAGTAATTTGACTTTGACTTTGAATTCTAATTCAAATCAACTTTCAAGAGAGCTAAAAATATCCAAACTATTTTTGGATAATTTTATACTTTATTTATTTAAAATAAATAACTTATTTTATCTAATTAATTAATTCATAATTAATTAACTAGATTATTTTTCTCCAAAATAAGACTTTCTTTTTAATTCAAAATTAAACCAAAGTCTATTAAATAATTAATCACATTAATTATTTAATACATAAATAAATATACACATATATTTATACACGTGTGTGACACGTGTCACAATGACACGTGTCACTCACGTGAGCCACACGTGTGGTTTCACACGTGTGGAACCCTCTTGGCTTGATTAACTCGTTTAATCATTTTAAAGCCTCAACTCATGTAACCAAGTTGTTGTGTGTGACCCTCTAGGTTCTCAATTCAATTAGCAGTGACCCTAATTAATTAATTCACTAATTAATTAATCAGTCCACAGATTAAACGACCATAGTCTAGCAACAGGTGTTTAACCCCTAGCTGAATTGGAATGTTCGGATTCGACAGAACCTTTAAGTCATTGATTCATGTGAGATACAATCCTCCTACTTACTATCTCTCAACCATGATCTAGGGTAAGGGAATAATTAGAACCCTAATAATCTGGTCTTAAAGCTAAAGTGCATTTCATATCCATTTGATCTCAATCCAAGAAACCCTTTTCTTGATGTCTTGATCTACTGCCTTGGCCAAGGACTCCATATGGCATATGAATGACTTACACAATAAGAGATCACCTTGCAAATGCAAGTGTAGGTCCTTTCTTGATTCTCATTCACTTTCATGAGTCACTTGTGCAGCCCCAGCATAAGCCTTGAATCAGTTGTCTAAGGCGACACCCTTTAAAGCTTATATCAAAGACTACAGAGTTAACTCATAAAGTAACATGGAACCTCAAGTCTAAGGATCAATTAATCACATCAATGACTCGTGAGATATTTCCTAATCTGGAAGTTTCCATTTCCTGAAATAGAAACTTCCTTTCCCATTTAGGAATGTTCTCACACGGGACACCTCAGTGAACTTACTTATTAAAGTAAGCACCCTCATGTATCACGCACGTATCAACTATACACTTTGCACCTCCATGAAACAAGGTGGTCCTTCTTAAGGGCGTGATCCCACAAGCAAGCCTTAGAGGAGTCAGGTTGACACTCCCACTGTCTGTAGGACTCATCGGCTTGGAGTATTTTACTAATCATGACTTATGTGATATAGGGCTCGTTTCATGAACCATTTCACCTAAATGGTAGAGTCCTAAAGTCATCAGGATTAGGGGAGTTCTCATACATGCGCACGTAATGGAAACACACAAAACACGTATTGGCATATAAAGAAGTGTTTGCCTATAATCAATCGTATATTATTCAAAGATTGTCTGTGATACAAGAAAAGTCCCAAAGCAGATTACGTCGAATCGGCTTTCTAGGGCACTATTCCTAACAATCTCCCACTTGCCCGTAAAAGCCATTTAGGTATTCTAAGTCCCATCTTCTCAAGATGCACTTTGAGAGCCTATTGACTTTGGGCGTTTCCAAAGTGGATCTGCTATATTCTCTGCTGATGTGACCCTCTTGTTTACACATCTCTTAGGAAACACCTTTTCCTTATAAAGTGATTCGTAATCACGTGTTCAGTCTCTTGGTGAGGTCTTGGTTCTCTTACTTGAGCAACCATCCATTTTATCATACAATATGATAAATGAGTTGTTTCATGTTAGGAACTTCATCTAACTGGTTAGATGGAGTTTCTTACCCAAACACTTAACTTAGCGTTATATAATACGACTAAGTTCTCAACTACGACAGTCGAGTTTTGCAATGTCCGTCCTTGGAACCCTTTCCAACACATTGCATTACCATTCTGGTAGAAGTTGTATCCTTGCAATGATTTCATAATCATCCATGTTTGATGAACGGTTACATCAAATATCCTTCTAACAACAAGATCTTTTGGGCTCTGTAAACTAATACATATCCTCATTTCTTCCCAAGTACTCTGAGGACATCCTTTACAGAGATCTAATGACCTTCTCTGAGGTCATATTAGATTCGGCCTACTACGCTTAGTGTTGTGCCATATCTAATTTAGTACATAACTTTTCATACATTATGCACCCTTTCACTTAAAGGGATTTTGGACATTCTAACTTTCTCAAAGTTTATCTTAGGACACATACTCTTCAAAAGAGACATTCCATTGTCCATACTAAACTCCTTTTAGTACCGTGGTTATGTACTCATTTTGTGATAATCCTTTTATTCTCTTAGATCTATCTTCTATAGATCTGAATGTCGAGAATATAGGATAATCACCAAGATCTTTCATGTCAAATTGTTTCTTAAACAAGAATTGGTAACTTTCACGTCATCCTTGACATTCCTAATGAGAAGGACATCGTCTTCTAAAGAACCAAAATTGACTCTTACACCACTAACTTTCATATGTACACTCTGAGACTTATTCGACTTCTATCTGTGTCAAACGATTTGACTGTGGAATCGAATTGTCTAACTCCTAGAAGCCTTTATCAATCCATAGATTGACTTTAGGGATTTGCATACCTTATGCATACTCCCACTGAATATGAGATTTATAGAAATACCTTATTTCAGTCTCTTTCAATCTCATATTGAACAAGATAGTTCTCATATTGATTTATCATATCTCATAGTCAGAATATGAGGATATGGTAAACATAATCCAAATGGACTTTTGCATTTCAACCGTCAAGAAGGTTGTAATGCTTTCCATTTACTCGAAGCTCTAGGAGCTTGATCCTATCAGGTGGATCAACCAAGGTTAAAACTCGGTTTAAGTATATGGAATCCATATTGGATTTCAAGGCTTGCTTACACTACTCAGATTCCAAATCTGACAGTGTCTCCTCTTCAAGTAATTCCTTGGCTATCTAGGAACGCGTTCTAAACGCATCTTAAGAGAAGGGTTTCACACGTGTACATACTCTAAAATTTGGCTAAGTTTTATCAGATGGGCTCGTTTCTTCTATATGTGGCATGAATATTTTTCTCAAATTTCTTTGAGGTCTGCTTGCTTGCCTTTCTTCTTCTATAGCAACGATTCCTTAAGAAAGGTACATTCCTTTGAGACAAACAACCTTTGTGCAAGGGAATCGCAAAACTGATATCCAATATCATTGTATAAACTTGAACTCATTTCAAGCTTATCTCCCACTATCCTCTTCAAGTAAGAGGATTCCATTGAATTCTTGGATAAGAATAATTAGGGAATTTAGTATGCCACTTTGCATAGTGCAACTGAAGGACTGATTTTGGAAGGTACTAAATTCAAAATCTCTAACTGCATATTCTAGGAGTTTATTCCTAGAATGATTATAAGTCAGTAAAGCTTGCTATGGAATGGACCATATCCTATAAGGTTTCATTCCCTCATTCAGAAACACTAAGGTGTTCTCGAATTAGTTTACTGAGAGATAATCCTATTATCTCTAAGATGAGTAAGGAATTAGTTGCTAAGATATTGGCTATCTCGATCATATCGATTTACCTATAACTTATGACTACTTCGGTTCCTAACCTCCTTTCGAAATTCTAAGAATTTCATATAAGTTTCAAATTTGTATTTTAACAAGTACATTCATTCATAATGATTAAACTGACGATTGTATCTAGTGCTTACATTAAGCATCTTACACTCATCAGCACGGATCAAAATCCACTATAATTTTGGAACGTTCCACGTTTCTTATAAACGGGATTCAGGAACGCTTCCCTCATGACAGGATTCACAGGAAGTCAACACTATAGTTTCATTTTCATAGAATGATCCTCAGGTGTCTGACTTGCTAATCCTTTTATATCTCAACGTTCCAAAGTAATTCGAAGCTTTGTCATCTCACTTACTTTTGTTATCTCGTTGTATGTTCAGAACATTAGTGTCTTGAGTCTTTGCACAACGGCTTATGCAGAATTGACTTAAGACTAGTAAATTCTATTCCTAGTAGAATTACTAAACGAGGTAACATTTCAAAGTACTCATACTCTTTGCAGTTCCCTTTCAAAGTCCTTATTTGCTACCATAGAAGCAAACGTCCTATTTGATCTCTAGTGTTTTTTGGGCGTACCCCTTACATGCCCCTCCATTGGGCTCTTAAGGGTTTCTTCTTCTTTAGGCCTTCAAGCCTTTAATCTTAGGGAGTTTTAGAAGAAGAATTAACCATCTCAACCTTTTATTCCTTCTTAAGGATGCTCTCAACCATTATCAACTTAAATGATTAACTATGCTACATTAGCATCATTCTAGTTGAGCATAAAGGGTTTGATTGATAGTCGAAGCAATGTAAGCAATCAGTGCATTGAGAACTCTCTTCTCAGTTGATGATCGAGACCATAAGATCTTCAAATAAGATCTTTAGACCTTGTTCGTGTGCACTTGTTTCCTCATTTGGAATATTGAATAATTCCATAATGTTATACCTTGTAACATTTTTATGAGGTGGTTCAATTGCTTTTAAGTGGTTTGGAAAAATCCATTCACCTCAGATTGCTTCTCTTTCGGCCTGTGTCGACTTTTCACAATTGAAAACTTCGCCCTTTAGAGAACACCTTTCTCTAGTCGGGTTCTAAAATGAATTTTAGGATCCGAAGCCATTTAGAGTTAGTCAGGACTTAGTCAACTTATTTGACTTAAGGATGGATACGAATGGGTTTGCATTTTATATTGTAGAGAATCACAGAACTACAACCTAAATGCTAAGCAGAGAAAATGTGGGCATGCTGAATTATAACGATATACAAAAGATAAGGTCTTTAATCTAATGTAGCTCCCACTGTTTTTCAAAGATCTATAATTCCCAAAGATCTAAGAGGAACACGTTTCCCAATGGGTACTAAGATCCCAAGCATTTTACCTCGAACCCACGACTCGCGGACATTCTAAGTAAGAACCCTAGGTAGGTACAACTTACCAATTCTAACACCTTTAGAACTCTTAGTAATTGTTTTTGCATCACCTATCTTTCAATATGGACCCACGACTCGTGCGACATCCATATTTACTTAGGCGTTAAGCTAGACCCATCAATCATAAGATCATGACCAAAACTTAGTTCGAACGACCCACGACTCGCGGACATCGCCCTTGCTAAAATCGACCATGAAATATTGATCATTTAAAATGATCAATTAGGTAACTAAGAACTAATAAGCTCCACTAGCTATCCCACGACTCGCGGACAATAACTCGCTTTACTTACTAAACTTAAAACCTATTGATGGAATGCTAGGAATTTAATTCAAAATTTACATCTCGAATTAAACACCTATTTGTTCGAAATTAGCTTAATATTTAAGGGGAATTTTCGAATCAACCGGAGAGTTGTCCGGTTCGACCTCACCAACATATATGTTATCCAATTTTATTAGTCTTGATTAATGCAAGTACACTTAAATGCATTTCAAACAAGCACATAAACAGATAACATGTCCTAGCATGATACTAACATGTAATGATCATGGGTTCTACCTATCTTATGCGTGATATGTGGGAGCCACTCCACAATCACAGTTCAAATCACATAAGGGAAAGCGGTAACAAAATACGAGCCCTATCTCTATTACATTTAACAATTGAGATTCCCCTCCCTAACATTTTGAGGGGTCTTCACTTATGGCCTCCTTGTTACTTGAATGTGGTCCATCTTACTCCATGGGTGCATTGTCTCCAAAATGAAAATAAAACCTCACCACCTATCTCTACTCTCAAATTACAATAAAAAGAAAAAGACATAAAGTAATAAGGTTCAATCTTCATATTGGCCTTAGACAATTACACGGGGCATACCCCGGCCTCAAAAACAGTAATATGGAAAGCCACATAATAAATCACATAACAGTACGCACATAAGTGAGGCTCCAACCTCAATTGAAAAACGCAACTATAGGGCTCCAACCCCAATTTAAACCATCCATGTGCATAAATTAAAACCATACATAGATCTAAACCCATGATCACCTAACATGCTTTTGCGAGAATTTAAATTTAGCCAATAAATTAAAATTCTCGTTTCAAGTCCTAATGACTTAAAACACGACTTAGATGCAATTCTTGTTCAAGAGCCTTTTCAATAAAACCCGAAAAACAACAAACCAATAAAATTCCAATTAATTTCCAAAATTAATAATTTTATTCTTTCATTATTTTCAGAAAATAAAGATTGTAATTTTTCCAAAATTTAAATCGCTTAATTTCTCAAAAATCCCAATTTAATCAAAATTTTAAAATAATTTTATTTTAGCAAAACTGATTTTAAAAGATAAAATTAAAATAAAATTTAAATCAGGATTTTACGGACCGAAAACACAAAAACACGAAACACGAAAACGGGCCCGAAAAGGGGCCTAGCCGCGCGAGGCACTTTCGCGCAGCAGCGCCCGCCGCGACTAGGCGGGCTGGGCAGGCGTCCCGCGCGGTTGCGGGCTGGGCTGGGCGGGCGCGCCGGCTCCCGCGCAATTGCGGGAGGAGCTGGGCGGCAGCGGCGGGCCTGGGCGTGCGACGTGCTAGCACGCCTAGGCTCGTCCTTTTCGTGTTCCGTTTCGTGTCCAGGTTTCTCAAAACCAATTCAATCCAAAATTAAAAAATTCGATTTAAACATATTTCAATCAAAACGGTTTTCAAAAACACAATTTAAGAAAACAGTTTTAGAAATTCAGGAAAAATTACAGTTTCGTATTTCAGGCTTTATAAAAGAACTCATGAATACCTAATTCGCATCTAAGCCTAAGAATTTCTACCAAATTCAGAATAATTGAGACGAATCAGAAACACGATTAACGAGGTGGCTCTGATACCACTTGTTGGAAAACACGAATCAGAAAGCAGCGGAATTTAAAAAATTTTCCCAACAAAAGGATCTTGAACTCGCAATCGTGTATCCAAATTCGTAAGGACAGAAAACTTACTTTTCTTTTGTTCTTTCTTGAAGTGTTTCAAGCCACCCAAGAACGCTCTTCTCGCGGCTTGATCCCCTCTCCTTGGTAAAGCTCGAATCTTCAAACTTCTAACTTGAAGTCTCTAGAGAAAGTCCACCAACTTGATCACAATCTAACTAGTAAGGATGCTAGTTCTTTAGTTAGTGTTTAGGCTTAACCTAGGGTTTTATTTTATCTTGGAGAAAGGAAGGTGTTCAACACATGAACCAAGAATTGTCAATTAGCTCTAAGGGGAGCTCGAGCTCCCCTATATATAGGAGGGAAGTGGCCGAAAATTCCTAGTCCTTTATGGGCTAGGATTTTGGTCTCTCTCTCTCCTATTACTTGATCATCAAGTAATTTGACTTTGACTTTGAATTCTAATTCAAATCAACTTTCAAGAGAGCTAAAAATATCCAAACTATTTTTGGATAATTTTATACTTTATTTATTTAAAATAAATAACTTATTTTATCTAATTAATTAATTCATAATTAATTAACTAGATTATTTTTCTCCAAAATAAGACTTTCTTTTTAATTCAAAATTAAACCAAAGTCTATTAAATAATTAATCACATTAATTATTTAATACATAAATAAATATACACATATATTTATACACGTGTGTGACACGTGTCACAATGACACGTGTCACTCACGTGAGCCACACGTGTGGTTTCACACGTGTGGAACCCTCTTGGCTTGATTAACTCGTTTAATCATTTTAAAGCCTCAACTCATGTAACCAAGTTGTTGTGTGTGACCCTCTAGGTTCTCAATTCAATTAGCAGTGACCCTAATTAATTAATTCACTAATTAATTAATCAGTCCACAGATTAAACGACCATAGTCTAGCAACAGGTGTTTAACCCCTAGCTGAATTGGAATGTTCGGATTCGACAGAACCTTTAAGTCATTGATTCATGTGAGATACAATCCTCCTACTTACTATCTCTCAACCATGATCTAGGGTAAGGGAATAATTAGAACCCTAATAATCTGGTCTTAAAGCTAAAGTGCATTTCATATCCATTTGATCTCAATCCAAGAAACCCTTTTCTTGATGTCTTGATCTACTGCCTTGGCCAAGGACTCCATATGGCATATGAATGACTTACACAATAAGAGATCACCTTGCAAATGCAAGTGTAGGTCCTTTCTTGATTCTCATTCACTTTCATGAGTCACTTGTGCAGCCCCAGCATAAGCCTTGAATCAGTTGTCTAAGGCGACACCCTTTAAAGCTTATATCAAAGACTACAGAGTTAACTCATAAAGTAACATGGAACCTCAAGTCTAAGGATCAATTAATCACATCAATGACTCGTGAGATATTTCCTAATCTGGAAGTTTCCATTTCCTGAAATAGAAACTTCCTTTCCCATTTAGGAATGTTCTCACACGGGACACCTCAGTGAACTTACTTATTAAAGTAAGCACCCTCATGTATCACGCACGTATCAACTATACACTTTGCACCTCCATGAAACAAGGTGGTCCTTCTTAAGGGCGTGATCCCACAAGCAAGCCTTAGAGGAGTCAGGTTGACACTCCCACTGTCTGTAGGACTCATCGGCTTGGAGTATTTTACTAATCATGACTTATGTGATATAGGGCTCGTTTCATGAACCATTTCACCTAAATGGTAGAGTCCTAAAGTCATCAGGATTAGGGGAGTTCTCATACATGCGCACGTAATGGAAACACACAAAACACGTATTGGCATATAAAGAAGTGTTTGCCTATAATCAATCGTATATTATTCAAAGATTGTCTGTGATACAAGAAAAGTCCCAAAGCAGATTACGTCGAATCGGCTTTCTAGGGCACTATTCCTAACAATCTCCCACTTGCCCGTAAAAGCCATTTAGGTATTCTAAGTCCCATCTTCTCAAGATGCACTTTGAGAGCCTATTGACTTTGGGCGTTTCCAAAGTGGATCTGCTATATTCTCTGCTGATGTGACCCTCTTGTTTACACATCTCTTAGGAAACACCTTTTCCTTATAAAGTGATTCGTAATCACGTGTTCAGTCTCTTGGTGAGGTCTTGGTTCTCTTACTTGAGCAACCATCCATTTTATCATACAATATGATAAATGAGTTGTTTCATGTTAGGAACTTCATCTAACTGGTTAGATGGAGTTTCTTACCCAAACACTTAACTTAGCGTTATATAATACGACTAAGTTCTCAACTACGACAGTCGAGTTTTGCAATGTCCGTCCTTGGAACCCTTTCCAACACATTGCATTACCATTCTGGTAGAAGTTGTATCCTTGCAATGATTTCATAATCATCCATGTTTGATGAACGGTTACATCAAATATCCTTCTAACAACAAGATCTTTTGGGCTCTGTAAACTAATACATATCCTCATTTCTTCCCAAGTACTCTGAGGACATCCTTTACAGAGATCTAATGACCTTCTCTGAGGTCATATTAGATTCGGCCTACTACGCTTAGTGTTGTGCCATATCTAATTTAGTACATAACTTTTCATACATTATGCACCCTTTCACTTAAAGGGATTTTGGACATTCTAACTTTCTCAAAGTTTATCTTAGGACACATACTCTTCAAAAGAGACATTCCATTGTCCATACTAAACTCCTTTTAGTACCGTGGTTATGTACTCATTTTGTGATAATCCTTTTATTCTCTTAGATCTATCTTCTATAGATCTGAATGTCGAGAATATAGGATAATCACCAAGATCTTTCATGTCAAATTGTTTCTTAAACAAGAATTGGTAACTTTCACGTCATCCTTGACATTCCTAATGAGAAGGACATCGTCTTCTAAAGAACCAAAATTGACTCTTACACCACTAACTTTCATATGTACACTCTGAGACTTATTCGACTTCTATCTGTGTCAAACGATTTGACTGTGGAATCGAATTGTCTAACTCCTAGAAGCCTTTATCAATCCATAGATTGACTTTAGGGATTTGCATACCTTATGCATACTCCCACTGAATATGAGATTTATAGAAATACCTTATTTCAGTCTCTTTCAATCTCATATTGAACAAGATAGTTCTCATATTGATTTATCATATCTCATAGTCAGAATATGAGGATATGGTAAACATAATCCAAATGGACTTTTGCATTTCAACCGTCAAGAAGGTTGTAATGCTTTCCATTTACTCGAAGCTCTAGGAGCTTGATCCTATCAGGTGGATCAACCAAGGTTAAAACTCGGTTTAAGTATATGGAATCCATATTGGATTTCAAGGCTTGCTTACACTACTCAGATTCCAAATCTGACAGTGTCTCCTCTTCAAGTAATTCCTTGGCTATCTAGGAACGCGTTCTAAACGCATCTTAAGAGAAGGGTTTCACACGTGTACATACTCTAAAATTTGGCTAAGTTTTATCAGATGGGCTCGTTTCTTCTATATGTGGCATGAATATTTTTCTCAAATTTCTTTGAGGTCTGCTTGCTTGCCTTTCTTCTTCTATAGCAACGATTCCTTAAGAAAGGTACATTCCTTTGAGACAAACAACCTTTGTGCAAGGGAATCGCAAAACTGATATCCAATATCATTGTATAAACTTGAACTCATTTCAAGCTTATCTCCCACTATCCTCTTCAAGTAAGAGGATTCCATTGAATTCTTGGATAAGAATAATTAGGGAATTTAGTATGCCACTTTGCATAGTGCAACTGAAGGACTGATTTTGGAAGGTACTAAATTCAAAATCTCTAACTGCATATTCTAGGAGTTTATTCCTAGAATGATTATAAGTCAGTAAAGCTTGCTATGGAATGGACCATATCCTATAAGGTTTCATTCCCTCATTCAGAAACACTAAGGTGTTCTCGAATTAGTTTACTGAGAGATAATCCTATTATCTCTAAGATGAGTAAGGAATTAGTTGCTAAGATATTGGCTATCTCGATCATATCGATTTACCTATAACTTATGACTACTTCGGTTCCTAACCTCCTTTCGAAATTCTAAGAATTTCATATAAGTTTCAAATTTGTATTTTAACAAGTACATTCATTCATAATGATTAAACTGACGATTGTATCTAGTGCTTACATTAAGCATCTTACACTCATCAGCACGGATCAAAATCCACTATAATTTTGGAACGTTCCACGTTTCTTATAAACGGGATTCAGGAACGCTTCCCTCATGACAGGATTCACAGGAAGTCAACACTATAGTTTCATTTTCATAGAATGATCCTCAGGTGTCTGACTTGCTAATCCTTTTATATCTCAACGTTCCAAAGTAATTCGAAGCTTTGTCATCTCACTTACTTTTGTTATCTCGTTGTATGTTCAGAACATTAGTGTCTTGAGTCTTTGCACAACGGCTTATGCAGAATTGACTTAAGACTAGTAAATTCTATTCCTAGTAGAATTACTAAACGAGGTAACATTTCAAAGTACTCATACTCTTTGCAGTTCCCTTTCAAAGTCCTTATTTGCTACCATAGAAGCAAACGTCCTATTTGATCTCTAGTGTTTTTTGGGCGTACCCCTTACATGCCCCTCCATTGGGCTCTTAAGGGTTTCTTCTTCTTTAGGCCTTCAAGCCTTTAATCTTAGGGAGTTTTAGAAGAAGAATTAACCATCTCAACCTTTTATTCCTTCTTAAGGATGCTCTCAACCATTATCAACTTAAATGATTAACTATGCTACATTAGCATCATTCTAGTTGAGCATAAAGGGTTTGATTGATAGTCGAAGCAATGTAAGCAATCAGTGCATTGAGAACTCTCTTCTCAGTTGATGATCGAGACCATAAGATCTTCAAATAAGATCTTTAGACCTTGTTCGTGTGCACTTGTTTCCTCATTTGGAATATTGAATAATTCCATAATGTTATACCTTGTAACATTTTTATGAGGTGGTTCAATTGCTTTTAAGTGGTTTGGAAAAATCCATTCACCTCAGATTGCTTCTCTTTCGGCCTGTGTCGACTTTTCACAATTGAAAACTTCGCCCTTTAGAGAACACCTTTCTCTAGTCGGGTTCTAAAATGAATTTTAGGATCCGAAGCCATTTAGAGTTAGTCAGGACTTAGTCAACTTATTTGACTTAAGGATGGATACGAATGGGTTTGCATTTTATATTGTAGAGAATCACAGAACTACAACCTAAATGCTAAGCAGAGAAAATGTGGGCATGCTGAATTATAACGATATACAAAAGATAAGGTCTTTAATCTAATGTAGCTCCCACTGTTTTTCAAAGATCTATAATTCCCAAAGATCTAAGAGGAACACGTTTCCCAATGGGTACTAAGATCCCAAGCATTTTACCTCGAACCCACGACTCGCGGACATTCTAAGTAAGAACCCTAGGTAGGTACAACTTACCAATTCTAACACCTTTAGAACTCTTAGTAATTGTTTTTGCATCACCTATCTTTCAATATGGACCCACGACTCGTGCGACATCCATATTTACTTAGGCGTTAAGCTAGACCCATCAATCATAAGATCATGACCAAAACTTAGTTCGAACGACCCACGACTCGCGGACATCGCCCTTGCTAAAATCGACCATGAAATATTGATCATTTAAAATGATCAATTAGGTAACTAAGAACTAATAAGCTCCACTAGCTATCCCACGACTCGCGGACAATAACTCGCTTTACTTACTAAACTTAAAACCTATTGATGGAATGCTAGGAATTTAATTCAAAATTTACATCTCGAATTAAACACCTATTTGTTCGAAATTAGCTTAATATTTAAGGGGAATTTTCGAATCAACCGGAGAGTTGTCCGGTTCGACCTCACCAACATATATGTTATCCAATTTTATTAGTCTTGATTAATGCAAGTACACTTAAATGCATTTCAAACAAGCACATAAACAGATAACATGTCCTAGCATGATACTAACATGTAATGATCATGGGTTCTACCTATCTTATGCGTGATATGTGGGAGCCACTCCACAATCACAGTTCAAATCACATAAGGGAAAGCGGTAACAAAATACGAGCCCTATCTCTATTACATTTAACAATTGAGATTCCCCTCCCTAACATTTTGAGGGGTCTTCACTTATGGCCTCCTTGTTACTTGAATGTGGTCCATCTTACTCCATGGGTGCATTGTCTCCAAAATGAAAATAAAACCTCACCACCTATCTCTACTCTCAAATTACAATAAAAAGAAAAAGACATAAAGTAATAAGGTTCAATCTTCATATTGGCCTTAGACAATTACACGGGGCATACCCCGGCCTCAAAAACAGTAATATGGAAAGCCACATAATAAATCACATAACAGTACGCACATAAGTGAGGCTCCAACCTCAATTGAAAAACGCAACTATAGGGCTCCAACCCCAATTTAAACCATCCATGTGCATAAATTAAAACCATACATAGATCTAAACCCATGATCACCTAACATGCTTTTGCGAGAATTTAAATTTAGCCAATAAATTAAAATTCTCGTTTCAAGTCCTAATGACTTAAAACACGACTTAGATGCAATTCTTGTTCAAGAGCCTTTTCAATAAAACCCGAAAAACAACAAACCAATAAAATTCCAATTAATTTCCAAAATTAATAATTTTATTCTTTCATTATTTTCAGAAAATAAAGATTGTAATTTTTCCAAAATTTAAATCGCTTAATTTCTCAAAAATCCCAATTTAATCAAAATTTTAAAATAATTTTATTTTAGCAAAACTGATTTTAAAAGATAAAATTAAAATAAAATTTAAATCAGGATTTTACGGACCGAAAACACAAAAACACGAAACACGAAAACGGGCCCGAAAAGGGGCCTAGCCGCGCGAGGCACTTTCGCGCAGCAGCGCCCGCCGCGACTAGGCGGGCTGGGCAGGCGTCCCGCGCGGTTGCGGGCTGGGCTGGGCGGGCGCGCCGGCTCCCGCGCAATTGCGGGAGGAGCTGGGCGGCAGCGGCGGGCCTGGGCGTGCGACGTGCTAGCACGCCTAGGCTCGTCCTTTTCGTGTTCCGTTTCGTGTCCAGGTTTCTCAAAACCAATTCAATCCAAAATTAAAAAATTCGATTTAAACATATTTCAATCAAAACGGTTTTCAAAAACACAATTTAAGAAAACAGTTTTAGAAATTCAGGAAAAATTACAGTTTCGTATTTCAGGCTTTATAAAAGAACTCATGAATACCTAATTCGCATCTAAGCCTAAGAATTTCTACCAAATTCAGAATAATTGAGACGAATCAGAAACACGATTAACGAGGTGGCTCTGATACCACTTGTTGGAAAACACGAATCAGAAAGCAGCGGAATTTAAAAAATTTTCCCAACAAAAGGATCTTGAACTCGCAATCGTGTATCCAAATTCGTAAGGACAGAAAACTTACTTTTCTTTTGTTCTTTCTTGAAGTGTTTCAAGCCACCCAAGAACGCTCTTCTCGCGGCTTGATCCCCTCTCCTTGGTAAAGCTCGAATCTTCAAACTTCTAACTTGAAGTCTCTAGAGAAAGTCCACCAACTTGATCACAATCTAACTAGTAAGGATGCTAGTTCTTTAGTTAGTGTTTAGGCTTAACCTAGGGTTTTATTTTATCTTGGAGAAAGGAAGGTGTTCAACACATGAACCAAGAATTGTCAATTAGCTCTAAGGGGAGCTCGAGCTCCCCTATATATAGGAGGGAAGTGGCCGAAAATTCCTAGTCCTTTATGGGCTAGGATTTTGGTCTCTCTCTCTCCTATTACTTGATCATCAAGTAATTTGACTTTGACTTTGAATTCTAATTCAAATCAACTTTCAAGAGAGCTAAAAATATCCAAACTATTTTTGGATAATTTTATACTTTATTTATTTAAAATAAATAACTTATTTTATCTAATTAATTAATTCATAATTAATTAACTAGATTATTTTTCTCCAAAATAAGACTTTCTTTTTAATTCAAAATTAAACCAAAGTCTATTAAATAATTAATCACATTAATTATTTAATACATAAATAAATATACACATATATTTATACACGTGTGTGACACGTGTCACAATGACACGTGTCACTCACGTGAGCCACACGTGTGGTTTCACACGTGTGGAACCCTCTTGGCTTGATTAACTCGTTTAATCATTTTAAAGCCTCAACTCATGTAACCAAGTTGTTGTGTGTGACCCTCTAGGTTCTCAATTCAATTAGCAGTGACCCTAATTAATTAATTCACTAATTAATTAATCAGTCCACAGATTAAACGACCATAGTCTAGCAACAGGTGTTTAACCCCTAGCTGAATTGGAATGTTCGGATTCGACAGAACCTTTAAGTCATTGATTCATGTGAGATACAATCCTCCTACTTACTATCTCTCAACCATGATCTAGGGTAAGGGAATAATTAGAACCCTAATAATCTGGTCTTAAAGCTAAAGTGCATTTCATATCCATTTGATCTCAATCCAAGAAACCCTTTTCTTGATGTCTTGATCTACTGCCTTGGCCAAGGACTCCATATGGCATATGAATGACTTACACAATAAGAGATCACCTTGCAAATGCAAGTGTAGGTCCTTTCTTGATTCTCATTCACTTTCATGAGTCACTTGTGCAGCCCCAGCATAAGCCTTGAATCAGTTGTCTAAGGCGACACCCTTTAAAGCTTATATCAAAGACTACAGAGTTAACTCATAAAGTAACATGGAACCTCAAGTCTAAGGATCAATTAATCACATCAATGACTCGTGAGATATTTCCTAATCTGGAAGTTTCCATTTCCTGAAATAGAAACTTCCTTTCCCATTTAGGAATGTTCTCACACGGGACACCTCAGTGAACTTACTTATTAAAGTAAGCACCCTCATGTATCACGCACGTATCAACTATACACTTTGCACCTCCATGAAACAAGGTGGTCCTTCTTAAGGGCGTGATCCCACAAGCAAGCCTTAGAGGAGTCAGGTTGACACTCCCACTGTCTGTAGGACTCATCGGCTTGGAGTATTTTACTAATCATGACTTATGTGATATAGGGCTCGTTTCATGAACCATTTCACCTAAATGGTAGAGTCCTAAAGTCATCAGGATTAGGGGAGTTCTCATACATGCGCACGTAATGGAAACACACAAAACACGTATTGGCATATAAAGAAGTGTTTGCCTATAATCAATCGTATATTATTCAAAGATTGTCTGTGATACAAGAAAAGTCCCAAAGCAGATTACATCGAATCGGCTTTCTAGGGCACTATTCCTAACAGCACGAATCTTGGTTCAAATCGAGGTGAAAATGGCGTAGGTTTGAAGTTGGGTCAAAGCAGAATTCCAGCAAAGTGGCGACATAATTTTCAAACGATCATAACTCAAAAATGAGAAAAGATATTGAGGTGATTCCAATTTTAGGATGTTTTAGACTTCAAGAGGTTTCCGTGAGTTCAAAAATCAGGTCAATCCGTGTAGCACCCGGGACGATAGGCGCCACATCCCCCACACTATGAGCCCGATCCACACATGAAATGGAAAATCCATACATGAACCAAGCTCACAGCGAACGGGGACTCACTCACTCGCTATGCTAGGCGGGAGCTAAACTTAAAACCAAAAGAATAAGACTGAAATACATGAAATTTCAAAAACAAATCATACCATTCATAATAAACATAAGAAGCAATGACGGGTTCAACTAGCATAAATACCTAATCCCGAAATTCAAACATAACTGTAACCATAATTCATAATCATAACCATAACCGTGATTCATACATACATTCTTTCATCCCTTAATTAAATACAAAGATGCGTGCAAGTGACTCAAACTAAGACATAGAACTTGACCGACTCGGAACCCCGCCTAGCACACCAAAACCTGCAAAACTGAAAACAAAGCCGGGTTCAGTCTATAGGAGACTGGTGGGTATAAAACAGGGCATAATATAATATAAGACAGTATTTAAACATTCACATGCAAGTTATAATCCCCAAATGAGGTTTTCAAAGCATTTCCCAAGTGGGTGAGATAAAGAAATCATCAAAAGGGATTATAACCATCAAATTCCATTAATTAGGTCATTTGTGGCCCGGCGAGTGGGCGTGCATTATCTCCAACCAACACCTTGTGTAATCCATTAGTCATTCGTACATTCGTTCATTCATTCATTCATACATATCATTCTTTTGTGCACAATCATAACATTTACACCTTTTTCCTCCGGGTGATGGCCGGGTGATCGGCCCGAACCATCCATGCATGGACCAAAAGGGTTTCATGACTCCCCAGATGGCACTCAGCGTCCATTCCCCGCTAACTCCTAACGGGGTCCGGTTACGCCGTTCTGTAAATGGAACTGGTAGAAAGGGATCACCGTCGGCCCATGCCTTCCCGGATAGCCTCTAACACCAAGTCCCTGGGCCCCATTGTGCATTCATTCATTCATACATTTCTCGCCAAAACATTCGGTAGGTATTCATAAAAGAAAGGCTATACGTTCAAAATCATAGACTCGATAAATGACTCTATATTTATATAATAATTTTGGCCGAAATCTTTACATGTTAGGATTATATAGGGTCATTAACTAGTAGAAGAGAAACCCACCTGTTACACCTTACCGACAATACCAAAAGAAGGAAGACTCATGGTGCCTTATGAACCCAGCAAGTCTCCACCCTGGAGAAACGGAACAGAAGACAATGTAGTGTACTTTGTGAGACTCAAGACTCCAAATGAACCATATAAGACGCACGGCAATGCATTAACGTGGTATGAGATGCATAAGAAGTAATACAATGTCATGGAAACATATAATCAAGCACTCAACCCATGTACATTCAATACATGAAGGTTTCACGTTCAATCGTATCATATCTTTCATAATTCAAATCAAAACGAGCCAAAAATTCCATACAATAATCATAAGATAAATATCAACATGTTTACAATGCGCATGAATCATTTAGATGTGAAAGGAATCCATTGAACACATAAGGGATGCGTTAGTTACAAGAAGAGTCGCATTATCACGTAATTCATTCAAGTACATTCAATACATGGAGTTATCAAGTTCATTCGTTCATAACTTCCATATAGTATTCATAGAAGCTACATAAACAAGTTTACAATGTATATAATAAATATAGAAGCAAAAGAAATCATTTAAGATATCAAAATATTATAAGAAGGTACTTAACATTTCACGCATTAGCACTTAAGTCATATAATATCATAGTAGTTTGTTGCTCGACCAAAACATATCAATTCAAGTCATGAATTCCATTTCATAATCATAACACATAATAATACATGTTAGCATAGTGTAGAAGTCATAAAAGAGGTGGAGGAAGATCAAACAAACGAAGAAAAATGGAATCGGAGTAACAAAAACAGGCTGGACAAAATCCACCCCCATGGGAAAAAAATCCACCCCCATGGATCTGGTCCAGTCCCACTGCCTCAAATCCACCCCCGCGGATTTTTCCAAAGGGAAAAATCCACCCTCGCGGATTTAGGTCAGTGGCGAAAAACACACAACAAACAGGGCAAAACTCATGCTAAACCATATAAACATCAAATGAACACACATAGGTAAGTTAGGATAGCAAGTATTCATGCATTTCAAGCCAATTAATGGTCCAAAGTTGCAACAACTCGTGCTAGGAAAGAAACTGGAACAAAATCAATCCAAAAGCATACCAATTCAACTCCAAATCTTATGAAACTTGATATACAACATATTTAGCATGTTAGGAGCATATTTCATTTAGAGTGCAAAGGCTAAATCACACATTAAGGCCATCGAATCCATGCAACAAAACTGGGTCGCCAAAATCGCACATAAGAGCTCAATTGTTCAATCATGCCTTGATCAAGTACTTAGGGCATGAATTTGGATCTGAAACTTTGGGGAATGCATGCTAACATACTAAAAAACTAATATACTTCATATATATGCAAAATGGTACAATTTAAAGCACATTAGAATGACCAACAAGTTACAAAACGAAACAGCAACAAGTCTGTCATGGAGCATGCATAAAAACAGGCCATGTATTTCGGTTTTGAGGCTTCCAATGGATCCAAATACTTAAAACATGAATACTAACATACTAAACAATGAGTGTACATCAACTCCATGCAATTTCACACGAAATGGAGACCATTTGATCAAGCAACAACACAAAATTTCACACAGCAGTTCGAAAAACAGGGGAAACAGTTTGATCATCAAGTTTGGAGCTCCATATCTCATAATTTCACCAAAGGGTCAAGAGATAAAATCCTCCTAATATCATATAATATCAGTTAGGAAAGAAATGGGTCAAGAAACAAGCTCATATGATCATGTTTAAGCCAGAAAATCAGCTACACAAGCAAATAGGTCACAAGAGCAAAAATCCCTAAAAGTTCATACCAAACTCATCACCCAAACCCTAATCAAATCTGATTCAAATCATGATTTAAGTAGATGAAATCAAGAATAAAAGAGTATAGAAGACATAAATATTCATACCTTAAAGATTTGGTGAAGGAGGGAAGAGATTTGAGCTCAAAATCACAAAGGGCCAAGGGTTTTCTTCCTTTCTTCTCTTCTTCTCTCTCTCGTTCAGCAGCAGCAGCTATGGGAGATGTTTGGTTCGGTTTTCAGAGTAAAAGGGGTAGGAGAAAGGCTTAACCCAAGGTACAAAAGTCATGGTTAAGGTATGGTTAGGTTAGGTTAAGTAAAAAGGGTCCCACCATGAAGACTAGTCAACAAAAGGAGCTCTTCTAGCACGAGTTGTCCGTTACGGTTGGATTTCGGAGGTCTTAATGATTTCAAAAAGGTATGAGGCTTGTTCCATTGTCTCCGAATCGTCGATACAAAGGCAACGGAGGTGTCGGAATTCGAATCCGAATTCCCGAGCTCAAGATATAACATACGGAACCAAGGGTGCGCTAATTGCTCGTTAGCCCCCGACTTGGTTCCACAAATCAAAATAAATTCGTAAACACGTCAAATGAATCCGAAAACATAATCCGAGCATATAAGCATGTTCATAACACACACATTTACGACATATTAAATTTCCATACCAATCCGATATCATTACATATATGAACGAAGCACAAATAGAACACTCATGCGCATGAACGAATTCATATTGTTATAAATAAATTACTAAAACTTAAATTCCATTTTAAATAAATTTAAAGCCAACTTATAACATGTTGAAATTAATTAACGAAATTACCGAAATAGTTAACGTAACATGAAACCCTAATTGAGAATTTAAACACTAGGTATCAAAGTAAAATAAAATGAATTAATTAAAATAACCATAGTCTATAGTTTAAATCAAATATAAACACTTATAAACAATTAATCATATAATTAAATAATTAATTTGCGCAACTTATAAACAAATACGTCACATTATTATTACAGAAAACTGGGGCATTACAATCCGAGTCCATTTGAATAGTGAACGGTCGTTTGAATTCCATGCACAAAACCAGGAACGATCGTTCGGAGGGCAGAATGGTTCTGTTCGGTTGAACGACCGTTCAAATGAACCGAACGACCGTTCGGAGTGTTCTGGGTCGAAAAACAGGGCATTTCAATGGTATAACGTGAAGGGGAAGGTCCCAAACACCTCCAACTCCGATTCCAAGCAAAATACACCAAGAAAACACCATAAAACGACCCAATACACATGTATATGCTCATATCATTCATCAATCTTCAATCACCCCATCAAATTACATAAACCCACATTTACATATATATATATATATATATATATATATATACACATACACATATCTACACATATATGCTCCAAGAATTCAACCAATTAAACATAGAATTCATAGATTATCATGTATTCAAGCATCTACACACCAAAACCCAAGTTATCATGCAAGAATCACCAACCCCATCATAATTAATATATATATACACAAACCCACATATACCTTGGAAGGAAGAAGGGAGATAAGATGGAGGAAGAGGATGGAGCTTGAAATCTTGCTTGGAGTTGGAAGATATAACCTTGTCTCTTGCTCTCTTGCTTGTGGTTCAATTTGGAAGAGAAGGGAAGGGTTTGGAAAGCCTTGATGTTAGGAGAGAGATTGGAAGAAGAAGAATGAAGCAAGGGGAGGGGGTTTCATCGTGTAAAAAGGGTGGAAGAAAAGGGAAAATTGCACTTTAGTCTTTGAGCAATTTAAGTGTTTCAACTAGGACCCCAAGGTTTGATAGGTGGGTAATTGGGGTCTAATTAAATGTTCGGTTGAGTCCAAGGATTTCAGATAAGTTCAAATACATGTATATTTGAAATAAAACATTCCACTAACAATTAAACATATTAAACGAGTTTGAGTAGCATAATCACTTAAGTCACATAGTAACAATTAGTTCACAAAATTATTAAATTAAATAAGCACTTAGCAATTAAAACATATATAGCCACAAATCGTTCGGTCTAAACCCACTCGTAACGTCATACCTGTACGGCCGAAAAGTCGGGGCGTTACAACCTCTCTCCCTTAAGAGGACCTGGTGCCCAGGTCCACTGCCTTGTATTCTGAACTCTGAGTAAACTTTCATGAGTTCATCCCACGTGGGTTAGCAACTCCCCGTCAGGAATTAGTTCGGAAAAGGTCTTCAAGCACAACGGGTCTTCAATTGTTGTTACGTCACGACCCTCAACTCACCGAAACCTAGGCACTCGCAAGTCTAACAGGTAGCAGGCAACAAAAGAACCCCGTCTTTCAAGCAGGAAGGAGAGAACCCCGTCTCTCACAAACAGCAAAGAGAGAACCCCGTCTCTCAAACACAAAGAAAAAGAAACTCTCAAGCTCTCAAAATAACAATTAAATAAATAATCGCACAACAACCACACAAGAAACAAGTAGGAGATATCAAATACGTCAAGTATCAATCATGCAAAAGCAGTTAATACAACAAGCAATCAAAGCACTTAGCGTCATAAAATTATTAAAACTAAAAGTCGCATGTATGCATATGCCATGGATGCTTGATGTACCGTTCACCGTTGTTCGGGAATCTTCCATTATACTGATTCGATTCAAAGCAGAATTCTTGTTAGAGATTCCTTTTTCATCCCTAGTGCAATGGCTTGAAATGCACGATGTGTTCAAGGCTTCAATGATCACCCGGTTTTCGATCCACGGTCAATCTTCTAATCTTGAGTGTGTACTTGAACTCAACCCAATTAATTCATCATTCCCTACGAATTAAACTCAACCCTTATTGAATGCCCGAGCTACGTTTTAGCAGCCCGAATTTCTATTTTCCATTCTAGTAGCATCCCCAGCTCATCATGGAAAAATGACTGATGAACCAGGATTCCCATGTTGTTTAAGTTGTGGTCTCTCCTAGACCACCCACTTCCAATGCCCTACTGAATTGACTTTCACTTTGCCCATCACGGAATATGATGACCTGGTCGGCTTTTTCCTTTACCCAATACTTTCCTTGCCAATTCATGAAATTCCTTCACGGTCCCATGTTCCTAAGCATGAAACACGTTATACCATATACGATCTTTTTCAACCTGGGGAGATTTAGCTTGTACTTCTCACGTTAAGAAACCAACAAGGTTACTTCTTCAACCGCAGTTATCATCAATCATTCCTTTGCCTTGTCTTATCACTTCAATTCCCATTATTTCTTGCATACCCATTTTCAACCCTTGAAACACTTACCCTTCTCAAAACTATTCTCGAAATTTCCTCATGGCGGTCTTGAAGTTTTCCACTTTGATCTTAAAATTCATCAATTGTCATAATCTTCTACTTCATCTCTTGTCATTCCTTGTAGAATCTCGTTGCTTGGGATCTTGAATTACCATTGTCCCTATTAAGAGCAATTCATCCGAGCACAACCGTCAATTCAATTTATTTCCCGGTCGGCTCTCCCCCTTAAAAGTTTCTATCCCAAACTTTTGAACTTGTTCTATCACTCATGGAATATGAGACTCCCAACTTCTTCATCTTAGCTTCCTTAGTATCAAGGTCCTAGCCAAGCCACGTGTCCGGAGATATTGGTCACATTTACGTTGAAATGATTTGGTAGGGATAACCACCTCCTTCATCTATTCTAACCTTCAGTTCTACTTTTCGGAGTCTCAAAGTCCCTCTTTTCTTTGATACACACTTTGGAACCCAAATATTTCTTCTTTTCTTGATTCAAGTAAGACCCAGTTAGAGTAACACTCGATGAACGAAATGGAAGAAATTTCCTATCAAATAAACACTAAGCCATGCATGTGGGATTAAGATGTCAATGCACGTGGCAAGCAATTTTAGATGCAACACATTGGGGCAATCATATCAATTAAGGATCCACGCACATATAGATAAAGAAGATTAAATGATTTAAAATGATATATGATGCACGTGCCATGAATGCAATACACGTCTCACCGTAGTGGTAAGCTTTAGCCCGGGAACTTGTTCTTCATCTCCTTAATTACGGATTTGATTTGAGCTTGTTGATCATCTCTCTTTTTTCCCACGATCTTCAAAGTCTTCAAAAGTTTTCCTTGGATCAATTTGCGTGTCTCCATAGCCCGAGATTGCAATTTCTTTAAACCAAAGTCTTCTACAACTGTGGAATCGATATCTTGACTTATTCCCAAGTATCGATCTCCAAAAGTTATCCGAATCTTCATCTTGATTATGACCTTGATCAACGTTTCGTTGACTTATACTTTATGAGTTCAGATTGGTTGAATAAACTCATCCTCCAATTGCTTTACCGTTTCCATTTGCTATTCCATATCTTCCAATTCAACCTCACAACATGACAATTCATCTTGGATCTAGAAGTTAAACTCCAATCCGGCCAAAGATAAAACCGTTGGCATTGTTACCTCCCATAGCTTTGCATTCACCGTGTTGGATTGATTTTCTTTAACTCTTTTCAAATTCAGCTTCTTCCCAACTCGGCTTCTGAAACTTGATTTATTCGGAAGTTCTGCTTCGCCGATTTGCGTCGGTCACCTTTCACAAATCCTAGCATATTCCGAACCTTCTACCCCGAACTTGAAACCAATTAGCTTGATTCACTTGGAAACTCATTTTCGATGGCCTTTGTTGCTTATCTTTCGATATTCAATTTTACTTCTTTCGTGAATTTGATGATCCCATTGATTCCGGTTATATAAGCTTCCTATAGTAGGTGGGTATGTGGATGCTATGAATTTGCAAACATTACACGCCCCTCCATCGTCTCATCAAGTATATGCCAACTACAATAAAATCCATAAATTGTAGCCACACACCGAGTCTTCTATTCCGGATCCTAACTTTCTTGCACGATTTAATTCCTATCTCGAGCTTGAACTCCCAACCTATCACCTTGTCATAAGGATCACCAATTAGCCGAGTTCTTCTAAATCTCCGAAGTTTTCTTCAATCACCCACTCTTGAAAGAAAGCCCATAGCAATTTGTTGTGGTTGTGAGAATTTGGCCTTGGTTTGATGTTGTAAGAATATCCTACAATCACAACTCATCTCCAATATAAATGCATGCCGGTTAGTGAGTGCATATGACACATAATTAAAATTAAAAGCACACCTTAATGCAAAATGCAACACGTAAATTAACAAAATTTAAGTTGAACACATTTAATAATAAATTTTCCATGTCAATTTCAATAACAATGCTCATGATCGATGCGGTGCACACGTTAACATGTTGTACCTATGTCGTTCGACCTACACTTGACATGACACGACACAAGGAACCCCGGTTTTGCAACCCTGGGCTCTGATACCACTTAAGGATGTAGCACCCTGCACGTGAGGCACCACATCCCCCGCACTATGGCTCAACACGAGTAACGAAATGGGAAGTCCGCCCCCGTATCAAATCATAGCGAACGGGAGACAAACAAAACAAACCTCCTAAGCTAGGCGGAACTTAGACCCTGCAATTAAAACCAACCAACAAAACATAATGCAGCGGAAAACTAAAATCCAAACACATGTATTGGCCACGAGCCTGTAGAAATTAAACACACGAACCACAAGCAGACTTGGGCTCCTCAGGCCTCTTTTTAACTCATAACAAAGCCCGGTAAGGTAATTCAATAACAAATACATAAAGATTCAAATTCATAATCTTCAAAAGTCGAATCATACCTAATTTAAATACATATGCGAGTGCATAGACTCTTCTAACTTAACCTGACCGACTCAAAGACTCAACACAACTCCGCCTAGCTCGAAACTCCAATGCCAAACCTGCGCACTAAAAGGTTGGGGAGGGAGAGGGTCAGTCTCTAGAAGACTGAGTGAGCAGGAGCGATACATATATATATAAATATGCACATGCAAGTCATAAATCCCGAGCAAAGTTTTATTTAAAGTTAGTTCCCCAGGGGGCAAGAGAATAATTAAGCAATGCTCGGACTTTACGACTAAGTCATATTAAATTCATTAAGTTCATAAATCATACATAAGCATAAAGGCTCGGCGAGTGAGCGTGCATTATCTCCAACCAAACTCCGACCGTGTAAGATAAATATCATTAATATATTGAATACGCGATCACACAATATCTTATAATACATGCAAGCCATAAACATAACATAAGACATAGTCGTGTGGGCAATCCGTATCCCGGCCTTCCCGTACGGTGCATAACAATCATAACATAATCATAATCATAAATTAAGTCCAACCTTCTTCCTCCGGGTGGTGGACGGGCTTGCAAGACCCGACACCTCATACATAGTGGCAATGAGGTTCATGAGTCCTCATTACCCGACTAGCGTTTTCTCGTCAAAAGTCCTAACGAGATCTGTTCCATCGTTAAACATAGTTGGAATTAGCACATGGGATCACCGTCGGCCCTTGCCTCCCCGGATAGCCACATATACTAAGTTCCTGGGCCCGTGAACATAACATACATGAATAATCTCGCCAAAACATTTCAATTCATAAGAAACATAACATATTTCATAATTCGTGAGAAAAGGTTTACTCGATCACAATTTACTCAATGACTCTACTTTGAAAATATCATATATATATACATATATATATATATATATATATATATATATATATATATATATATATATAAGGTTTTTGGCCAAAACTCATCACATAAGGGTCGTAGGGATTGTTATGTAACTAGAACAAAAACACCCTCACCTAGAATACCACGAGATAATAGTCAAGAGTAGAACGGGTGCCTATTTAATTCGGAAGTCTCCGCCCTGGAAACAAACTGTACAAGAGAAGGAACAACTGTATTCGTGAGAATTGACTCAACATGAAACCACATAGACGCACGACATGTTTTGTACATGATATGAGATGCATCAAGAGCATAAATCATGTTATGATGTCATATAATCAAGTAATTCATTCAAAACGTTCAATACATGGTGGTTTCATATTCATACGTTTCATATCTTTCAAGATTCATATCAAATTGGGCCATAAAGTTCATATAGTATTCATAGAACATATTTAAACATGTTTACAATGCATATAATAGCATACATTGGGAATTCATAAAGTTAAAATTCGTATAAGGACAACGAATACAAAGGAAGCGATACAAGGTAACACATAAAAGCATATGAGTCCATAATTCCAAAACGGGTATTCCAATTAAGCCATAAATTTGAAATATACAACCTATCACATAATATAACATGTTAAATAAGTATAAGAATCAATTAGAACACATACGGAAGTCAAGGGGGTGAAAGGAACGCAAGAAGATGGATTTTGACGAAAGTTGACAGTTTTTCGGAAATGAACAAGCTGTAGAAAATTGGATATATCTCAAGTTCTAGATGTTGGAATTAGGTTTTGTTTTTTGAAAATGAAACTAAACATATAGAGATTTTCAATGGTATGTGGCACGAATCTTGGTTCAAATCGAGGTGAAAATGGCGTAGGTTTGAAGTTGGGTCAAAGCAGAATTTCGGCAAAGTGGCGACACAATTTTCAAACGATCATAAGTCACAAATGAGAAAAGATATTGAGGTGATTCCAATTTGAGGATGTTCTAGACTTCAAGAGGTTTTCGTGAGTTCAAAAATCACGTCAATCTGAGTCCATTGGAATAGTGAACGGTAGTTTGAATTCCACGCACAAAACCAGGAACGACCGTTCGGAGGGCAGAATGGTTCTGTTCGGTTGAACGACCGTTCGGAGTGTTCTGGGTTGAAAAACCGGGAATTTCAATGGTATAACGTGAAGGGGAAGGTCCCAAACACCTCCAACTCCGATTCCAAGCAAAATACACCAAGAAAACGCCATAAAACGACCCAATACACATGTATATGCTCATATCATTCATCAATCTTCAATCACCCCATCAAATTACATAAACCCACATTTATATATATATATATACACACACATACGCATATCTACACATATATACTCCAAGAATTCAACCAATTAAACATAGAATTCATAGATTATCATGTATTCAAGCATCTACACACCAAAACCCAAGTTATCATGCAAGAATCACCAACCCCATCATAATTAATATATATATACACACACCCACATATACCTTGGAAGGAAGAAGGGAGAGAAGATGGAGGAAGAGGATGGAGCTTGAAATCTTGCTTGGAGTTGGAAGATATAACCTTGTCTCTTGCTCTCTTGCTTGGGGTTCAATTTGGAAGAGAAGGGAAGGGTTTGGAAAGCCTTGATGTTGGGAGAGAAATTGGAAGAAGAAGAATGAAGCAAGGGGAGGGGGTTTCATCGTGTAAAAAGGGTGGAAGAAAAGGGAAAATTGCACTTTAGTCCTTGAGCAATTTAAGTGTTTCAACTAGGACCCCAAGGTTTGATAGGTGGGTAATTGGGGTCTAATTAAATGTTCGGTTGAGTTCAAGGATTTCATATAAGTTCAAATACATGCATATTTGAAATTAAACATTCCACTAACAATTAAACATATTAAACGAGTTTGAGTAGCATAATCACTTAAGTCACATAGTAACAATTAGTTCACAAAATTATTAAATTAAACAAGCACTTAGCAATTAAAACATATATAGCCACAGATTGTTCGGTCTAAACCCACTCGTGACGTCATACCTGTACGACCGAAAAGTCGGGGAGTTACAATACAAACACGTCATTACAGAAGTTACAGAATCTCAAGTCAAAGGATTATTAATCACCCTTTTGAGCCCTTATCAATATTACAAAGTTAGCTTATATGAGATATTACAGAATCTCAAGTCAAAGGATTATTAATCACGTCATTGACCTATGAGATATTTTCTAATCTGGAAGTTTTTGGAAACTTCCTTTCCCGTTTAGGAATGTTCTCACGCGAGACATCTCAGTGATGAAGTTCTTGTAACAATAACCCTCATGTATTATGAACGCATCATCGTATGCATTTATCACCCAATGAAACCGGGTGATCCTTCTCAACGACATAATCACATAAGCATGTCTCAACAGAGTCAAGTTCGACACTCTCACTATCTGTCAGACTCATCGACTTGGAGAAGTTTCTAATTCGCGCCTATGGAGTTAAGAACTTGTTTCATGTGTCGTTCTCATAAGGACAAAGGCCTCATCGGATTAGGGGAGTTTAAAACATGCAAAGCCATTTCGTTTATTATTCAAAGGCTGTTTGTGATTTTACAGGGAAATAACAAAGCATAAAACATTGCTTTAAGGGCACTATTTTTAACACCAATGACTTGAAAGAAATATGGGGAAAAAAAATGAACAAAATTATTTTAGTGGTTGTTATGTATTAAAACAGATAAATAATGTTAATACCTTAATCAAGTTATCTCAGTCCCTTATCTCTACTTGTATGGTTTTTAGTGTAGCATTCCATTCCATCCCAGTCTTTCCTATTGTCTCGTGGACTTCACGATATGTTTTCTTCCACGAGCCATTTTTGGAAAGTATATGCGGATCACCACGCAAGTTCGTTCCAGGTAATGCTATCTTCATACGAGCCTCCAACTGTTGTATGAAACCAGAACGAAATCCATTTGGTGTCTTCCACCCACGTGCTATTATATACTTGAAAGCATTCAACAATCTGTGTTCCTCAATTGTTGACCATAATCTCCTCGATCTACTCCTTCTTGTAACACTGCTCTCACCATGATATTGCCCACTGCTTGTACGTGTTTGTGGCTGACTCATTTGTCAGGAACAAGGACACAAACAAACAAATTAAATACAAATTGAGCTGAATAGAGTTATACATTAACATCAAACGTATAAAGACCTTTGCTAGTTGATAAAGATGTGCAAGATACCATACATATCAGTCCAGAACAAGGTTGCAGTAAAATGTAACAAACATCAACATCCAAAGAAATTACAATTTCAAGGAAAAAAGACAATCAAATTACATAAATATTCCACCATAAAGTTCTCCACACAAACAAAATTAAAATAAGAGTAAAATAAATCATAGATGCGGATTGATCAAATAATTAAGTATAACTCAATAAAAACATCATGTATCTCTTCCTCGCATAGTGTACGTGTTCCATTTATCATTTGCTAGAGTCTCACGAAAATTAGTCCAAGCTTGTGATGTCTCTATATAAGGTATATACTCTGCCGAATCACGGCCAGTATTATCCAATAATCCTCTGTCAATCAACTCAGATTCGATCGACCGCCATCTCACCTCGAATGAAATTATGCAACAAAGCACATGCTATTATAATTTGATTTTGTATCTTGATATCGTAGAAAGATTGACTCCGCATGGGTTCTACTACCCCACTCCTGCCAGTGATACGGTTCTCCCCGATACGGAGCAAGAAAGTCATTCTCGTTGGTGTAGACAGCATCGCACAAGTAGTAATCTAATCAAACCATAGGCCCATAAAGGTTATGACATTATATCATGATTTTCACAGTAGCAAGATTTAAAAAAATATATGTGGAGAAATAACAGGCAATAATTTATATTGTTGACATGGTAATGCCTTCTGTGATGCGAAATCATTCGACCTTTGAATCGCATCACGTAATACCCACCCATCCACAGCTGAACCCTCCCACCCAGTCAAAATATAGATAAAATTGCATTTCTGGCTGCACACGCCTAGTACCTTGACATGATATTTTTCTTTGCGGGATCGGTATCGACCCTTGTCGACATCTGGCGCTGTCACCTCAATTAACGTCCCATCTAAAGCACCAAAGCAGCCCTGATATTTATTTTAGTAAAGCATTAATAGAAAAAACTAAACGATTGATATAATAATGTCACAACAATGATAATTTCATAGTTAGTGTAGAATAAAATGTACCTTGAACCATTTCCATGCATGATCTGTGCAATCTTCTTCAATATGGGTCGGCTTGGCAACGAAAATTTTATGCAGCTTTAATACAACCTTGAGTACTAACTGAAAGTACTTAGAGACCATTCCACCAGATCGTTCGAAGTCGAACTCAGCCATATAATTTTTTTATGATGTGAAAGTACACATAAAAATATGCATACTTGCTCCACTACTAGTAACTTTGTGAGTATTAGTCAACCCACCCATCTCACATAAAATCACATAAAGTCTTGGTAAAGCATCCCTACCCATTCATAGAATGTTGATACATTTTATTTCTAACTTCTTAGTTAATCTATCAATTAAATAAATCCGAGTATGCATTCTATCTAACAAGTTGTACGAACCAGTCGATTCGTAAGTTGGTCTACGTTTCTTCGACTCATGAGAGACAGTATAACAACCGTATCCATGAGCATAACAATCAAAAAAAAATCTCAAAACCTCTATGACAACGAGTGCTTTCCAGAGTCTATTCTTGTTACATTTAAAGAAAGCCATACAACAAAAAATCAGAGATCACAAACATCCACCCAAGAACATCGTGCAATTTAAAATCAGCAGAACCATTAAATTTAAGCTAGACTATAAGGGCAACTCAACTCAGAGATATATAACGATCATAAATAGGTATATACCACCAGAATCACATGAACGTTTACAAATAAGCAGAAAGGCTTATTCAAAGTTGACATTACTAACCTCTCTCCAATTTGCAAATACAGGCTTAGCAACCCTATTAACATACCACCATAGAAAGCAACAAATTAGTTCAGACATCAATGAATAATCCAATTAAACAATATGGAAAACTCCTGAAATGATTACTCACAACCAACAATCATTCAAAAATAACAAAATCAAAGTTTTAAAACCGAAGAAATATCAAAAGAACAGTTTTTCCTTACAAATAATGTATGCAATATGTCCCTTGAAAAACGCAACCTTCCTAAGTGGAAATTTGTATGGGCTATCTAAAACCCCTGCCTCGTGGTAGGAAATGAATTTAGGGAAATTTCCATTTTGGCGATTTCGCCGCCAAAACAATTTGAGAGGCACTGGTGTAATTTTATTTAGTATTTCGGGGGCACGATCGACTTTTCATCTCTCCCATTCAAGTAGGCTTATTTAGCCAGCATTTTTGAAATGGACAAATAGTCCATTAATTACATCTCTTTACCCGGGGCTCCGGGAAATAGGCTTAATATTTACCCATCAAAGTAAAGGGCTGGAAAGGGGGGTTTAAATACACAACACACCTTTTCCCGCCAAAGTAAAGGCCCTCTTATTGTACAGACTACAATATCCAAAAGTTCTAAAATTAGGCAGCCTTATAAAAGTATATTAAATATGACTATCTACATGTCATCTTTTAAATATATAAAAAGAAACGTTTGAAATTAGGATTTCTTATAAATGTTCAGTATATACGACTTTTGTCCAATGTCATGTGTTATATAAGGCATTACAAACTTTGGGTATTTTTGGTAGCGTTGATTTATTTTTTATACCTAATCTTGATCAGGCCAATTATATCTAAATATTGGTCGGGCTAATTAATAAAGATTAATTTCATATTATGTAGAAATAATATGTTTTGTAGTGGATATTTACCTGGATCCTTCTTAATTTTTTTATGTCATTTCGTGTTTAGTAGGATATACTAACATCCATTATTATACATTTTTACTATTTTGCCTCCACTTTCATGTCTATTGTAATTTGAAAGATTTGTCCAATCCAAATACTTATGTTGCTTTTCTTCACTATTCTTAATTCCACGAAGGTGCTGGCATATATTAGTTTTGATGCTTTCCAGTGTATGAAAGTGAAGAACATCACCATGTGATACAATTGTAGACAAAATATGGTTCGTACATAGAGTACATGAACTGCATCAAACCATACATAACACTGACTAACAAACATAGTCCACATACAAAAAATAACATGGTTTTTGCGCACCAGTAGCAGTATCAGAAATGTCAACCCGTATCTATTAAGCATGTTTCCAAAAGTTTTGCCTAATTCGATTGATGTGCCCACCAACCGCGGAGGCATGTTGTATGATCGCAAACTGGACTCTTAGCACTTTAGGATGATATTTAAAAATAAAGCTCATGTCATTATTATGGTGAAGGACCATAACAAAAAATGGAGCTAGAGAAAGTATACAATATCTGAAAGTAGACCCAAAACGTGGTATATTGTAACGCCCCAGTTTTCAAATTATGTATTTCATGATATTTGTGTATTATATTACTAAGTGTTTACATGAAATTTTATCAATTTATAATTTTTGGCATGATTCATATTCATTTGATTAGCGCTATTTAATTTCCATGATTTGAATACTTGTAATTTGATTTAAATTATAACTTCGTGAATTCAATTACATGAGTGTGTATTTAATTCTCCGAACATGATTCAAGTGATTTAGCATAATATGTATATATATGTATATATATATATATATATATAATCATCTCACATACATGCCAAGTTGATGCATCTCTAACTTGTAAATTCCTAAGAGGCAAGAGTTTATGTGCAAATAAGTTTTAATGCCAAGACTTTTCATCCCACTTTAATTATATACAATGCATACATATGCACATACATATATATAATCATCTCACATACATGCCAAGTTGATGCATCTCTAACTTGTAAATTCCTAAGAGGCAAGGGTTTATGTGCAAATAAGTTTTAATGCCAAGACTTTTCATCCCACTTTATTTATATACAATACATACATATGCACATACATACATACATATATATATATATATATCTTGACTCATTTAATTATAGACATACATATATACATACCTAATTGCATGACTTATATAGCTTAAGGACTTAAGTGCAAATTGTGCCTTGTCATCCCATTTCTTACAAGACTTTGGCATATTATCTCATTCCTTCCATTTCATTCTATTTCATCAAAATTCCCCCCCCCCTCCCCTCCCCCACACACAAAATCACGGTATATCACACCAAGGAGGAAAAAAAGATTTCATATCAAATTCCAAGCTTTAATTGAAGGAAGAAGTTGCATAAGTTGGAAACATCATCATCATACCATCATTTCTCCTTTCTTTCTTTCATTAAGGCAGAGTTGGGAATTTAATTGAATTCTTGAGTTCATATATGAAGTTAGGGTTTGAGAATTTTGAAGTAATTCCTTGGTTATATATTGTTAGAAGCACGATCTTGATCATTATACTTGAAAGCTTGCATGAAATTTTGAAGAAAATGAGAAGTTGATAGCATGAAATTATATGGGTTTTGATTGATGAATTCTTGATGATTTATGCATGTTTCCATGGATTAATTGATGCCTAATGGATATATATGAGTTATATGATAGTTTTGAGTTGAATTCTTGCATTGGTTTGATGTGGGAAGGCTTGGGAGCCAAAAATCGAGCCTTGCCCTATTTTTCCGGAAGCTTATGCTACTGCTAGAGTTGTGGACACGCCCACGACTGTTTCGTGACCATTTTTGGTCGCGGCCGCGACCAACATGTCGAAAAGTTGGCCAATTTCTTTCGTGGCCGCGACTGATTTTCAGTACAATTTTGTCACGGCCGTGGCACCCTCATCCGAACTCCGATTGACCTGATTTTTGAACCCACGGAAACCTATTGAAGTCTAAAATATTCTCCAATTGGAATAACCTCAATATATTTTCTAGTTTCTGAGATATGATCAATTATGTTTGGTGTCGCCACTTTATCGGAAAACTGCTTTCATCCAACTTTGGGGCTACGCCATTTTCTCCTCGTTTTGAACTAGAAAATGAGCCATATATCACCGGAAAGGTCTTTGTGTCTAGTTTTATACCATAAGAAAAACTCAATTCCAACTTCTATAACTCAAGATATTCCAGTTTTTCTACAGCGTGTACGTTCCCGAATATTGTCGGGTTTTGCCCAACTTCACCAAAACCTCTCTTCTTGCTTTCTTTTCACTCTCTTGGCTCCCATATGTGAATTATATGATATATATGCCCGATTAATAGATAATTATGCTCCTACTTGACACTTCTTGGTAATTAATTGCTCAAACATGATTGTGTGACTCCATGCTCTATATAAATTGAACTTGAAATAATTTAATTATATATGTACGTAACTCCTTGAGATTAATTGCACCTCTTAGGTGTTAATTGGTTTTCATACATGTTAAGTGTTACTTGATTGCTAGCTTTATTTATTTACATGAGCATGGTCGTGTGTCATACTTGGTCTCATATTGAGTCTCGTCTCACGAGTTCCCGTTATTTCCTTTCTTGTCCAGTTTTTCTCTAGGGCAGAGATCATTGATCGTTTGGGCACTTTCTTGTATCCTTGTCTTGTTCCGTCGCTCGTCAGGTGAGGTTTAATTTCTAGTTATATAGAACCCGTACAACCCTTATGTGGATTTCAGCCAAAAATGTATATATATATATCTATAGTTTTCCATAAACCTCAAATGATTTACAACTGAATCACTACTATTGTACTTAATTACTGTTACTGTTACTGAACCGAATTGTACCGATTGATTGATTGATTGACTGTATTGTGGTGAGTATATTGTATTTTTCACTGTGGGCCCGAGGGTTAGTGTATGAGCCAACTGGGAAAGCACGGGCTGATGGGTAACTCTGCACTCCCCTCACATTGTTGGGACGACCCCTGAATCCACTAGGAGATTAGTGGAGGAAGGAGTTCCGAACATAAGGACTCATAAACCCTATGCCCAATGAGATTGGGTGGTGGGGCCTTGCAATCCCACCATCAACCGGAGAAAGAAAAAGTTATTGAAATTGCTAATTGTGCACTGTAATTGATTGCTTGATCACCTAATCATTGAATAATTGAATTATTGCACACAGTCGGAGAAAGGTTGGAGATTTGCCCTCACTCGTCGGGGCACTGATTGATTGAATTGAATTTATTGTATTGTTAAATTGGAATTGTTGTAATCTCGGTCAAGTAATTATTGTACTCTTAAACTTATATTGTTTCTCTTATAAAATATTACCCGAGATTATGGCTTGCATGGTAATTACGCTAATATTTATTTATAAACCCCTTACTCAGTCTTTCATAGACTGACATCTCACATTTTTAGGTTTACAGGGTGCATGCTAGGCGGGATTGAGTCGGTCTTTCCCTTTCGGGTCTAGCACAGTTCATGTAATTGTTATTGCATATGTACACATCATTGCATTATGCTTGTGGTTATTATGGTACTTATATAGATATATATATATATATATTTTTTTTTTGACTTGATCTTGGAACTTATGAGATTGTTATGGAATCTAGAAATGGTATATTTGGGGTTGATGTAAATGAATTGGAATGATGATAATGAAATGAAAGTATGTATTTTATGCTTCCGTTTATGGTTTATGCATATTGTAATTGATTTGAGGGTTAGTCCCGCCTAGATAGAGTGTCATTTTTTTTATTGTCTCCCGTTCTCTATAGGCTTGATTCATGTATGAGTGCTCGTTCCATATGTGGATTGAACTATAGTGCGGGGGATGTGGCTACCTAGCGTTTCGGGTGCTACATCCTAAGGTGGTATCAGAGCCCGGTTGCAAAACCGAGGTTCTAGTGTCGTGTCTTATGAGTCTAGGTCGTACGACTTAGGAACTACTTGATAATTGTGCATTACATTGATTCTTGGTACTAATTGTTGATTCATTGCTATTAATTTGTTTGAATTTTATATGTTTCACGTGTTTTAATTTTCGCTTTGTTGAATTATTTATCACATTTTGCATCAAATGTATGCCTTTAGTATTAATTATATGGCACGAGCATGCACTAACCACATGCATTTACCCTTGAGATTGAGTTGTGATTATAGGCTATAAAGATAATATCAAACCACGACCAATTTCTACGACAACCTTAATCTATTGCAAGCTCTTTTCTCTCTAGCTTTGAAGTTGTAAGGAATGCACCAGGGAACTTCATACAAGAATTCAAGAGCCATGGATTTCTCTAATTGGGTTATACTTCAAGTGTTAAGATTTGGAATAGAAGGATCCATGGTGGGAGTAACTTACAAGATCTAGTGAGGTTAGGGGACAATTAAGGAAGGTGGTGTTTACAATTTACAAGATAGACAAGGATTTACATTACGAAAAGAGGTGGATCAACCGGGATTCAGGAGATTTATTTGACGTAAGGAAAAATTGAAGATAATGATGCAAGGTTCGGATTTGTAATTGAACTGAGAATCTTCTGCTTGTTGGAACTAAAATCAAAGTGTGGGAAGAAAGTAACTCAAATGATTCGGGTCGAGGTCGAAATTTGGAAATTAAGTTTGGGATGAATCGAGATATTTTGGACCTTGGAATAGGATTTGGATTAACTTGGAAAATTTAAGAAATTAAGCGATTTCGGGTTCATGAAAATGACAAATTGGAAGGATTGAACAACGAGGTAATTGATGTAGATCTACAAGGAATTGAGATATTTTGGATTTTGGGTTAAGAAAGAAGTCGGATGAGAAGAGTTAAAGAGAATGACTAAAATGGTGATTTCAAGTTCGTGGAAAATTAAAGTACTAAAGATTCTATCTTTGGTCGGATTGAGTCTATTTTCCATATCCATGCTGAATTGTCGTGCAGTGCGGTAGAATTGAAAGATATGGAGCAACAATGAAATCGATAAAGAAAGGCAAGGAATTTAGAAAGAAATTTTAGGATCAAGTGTAAGCAGTTGGAGGGTGAAATCAATCGGCTATTTGAACTCGTAAAGAATAAACCGGGGACTTCAATTGAGGTGACGGTTGGGTGAAGATTTAATACAATAATTAGAGACTAATTCTTCGAAAGAAGGCAAGGTATCAATTTCATGGAAGTAGAAGCATTGGAGTTCAAGAAATTCCAATTCGCGAGTAATGGAAATGTACAAGTTGGTATTAGGAATTTTGAAGAATTGGAAGACCGTGGGTGACAAGAAATGGTCAATCAATTCGAGGCAAGCTCATAAATCAACAAACAAAGAACAAGTGTCAAGCTAAAAGATACAACTACGGTGACAGGTTCACTGCATTCATAAGCACATGCATCATACATTGTTTTAAATCGTTTAAATTTTACCATTTATATGCGTTTCTTTAATTGATGTAATTGTTACAACGTGTTGCATCTTTAATTACTTACAAAGGTGATACGTACATTGGCATTTTAACCCCACATGTATTTTAAGTGTTTTCTTTGGTCGAAACTTCTTCCCCCACCTCATATATCAAGCATTACTTCAACCGAGACACAACCGAAGTATGACATGGAAAAAAAAAAAGAAAAGAAAAGGGGATCGCTATTCTTACCAATCGCTTCAAAACTAAACGTGAGATAAAATGCCCGAACAAGTGGCGAGATTTGGAACCATTCATATTAAGAAATTCGGGTTGAAGAAGTCGAGAATCTTTAAAGTAAGAAGTGATGTTATTAGCCAACGGATAAGAATAGGCATTCTTAAGAGGAAGAGTGACTGGGGAAATGACTTCAAATTTATGGATTATCTCAAACATACTATTTTCATAGAAACAACAAAATTGCAAGAGTTACCATCAATGGGATCTCTTGGAAGTGGAAAAAGGAAAAGAACTAGATGATTTTGACATTTGCTATTCTTTAAGGTTGGGATGAGAAAAATTTTGAGAAGAATTTCGACAAGGAGAAGCACTTCAAGGACCGGAAATAGGTATTCAAGAAATAGTGGGAGATTTAGCACTCGGTAAAATTACAAGACCGAGGTGAGAAAGACTTCGCTAATAATACTAGAAGAGACAAGTGCCTTGATAAATGAAGATACGAAATCAAAGAGTTGAAAACTTAATGGATAAGACGGGGTAAAACTTCCAGAATAATATTGGAAGTGGTAAGCGCTACAAGAGTTAAAGTTAAGTATTCGAGAAGGGTTTGGTAAGGGAAGGCATCAAATAGGTGATGCCGATCAAATTATCACATTCTGTGATGAACTAAGTAAGAGTTAATTTAATCGAGCGGGGAAGTGGAATACCCAGGAAGGAATACATAGTTTAAACAAAAGAGAATACAGATTGTCGGTTGTTTTCCATAATGAACTGGAGACACTATCAGGATTGATTCGAGTAATAAAGATTAGATCAAGTAATTGAGGAATCAGATACCATTTGTGATGAGAAGCGAGTTAATTAGGTTACAGGCGAGCACACACTTAAGAGCGGAGTAAAGGATTGTGATGGCTAGTAAAGATAAGGGAATCAATCGTAGAATGAAGACTAAGTAATCATGGAAGTATTGAGTACCTCGGTCATTTTCCGGCTGGACACCATAGGCAAAAGAACCTCCAACATCAAATCAAGAGTTGAAACGGATTACCACTATAGACGTTTGCTAAAGCAATGGTGAACGGTACACTTAACAATGCATATCATGTGTATCATGGAATTGCATTATTGACGTATATAATTCCTTGTTAATTGCAAGTTGTTTTTATATGATCGGGGATTGATGTAATTGATCTTGCTCTACTTGCTTCTTATGTGTTAACTATATAAGTAGGTTTATAATTGTTCTCTTGAATTGTTATTTTGTGTGAGTGAGAGACGGGGTTCTCTCATTGCTTGGTTGAGAGATGGGGTTCTCTCATTGCTTGCTTGAGAGACGGGGTGCCCTCATTGCTTGTTTGAGAGACGGGGCTCTCTCATTGTTGTTTTAAGTTCCGAACTCGAGAGTGGACCTGGGGACCAGGTCCTCTTAAGGGGGAGAGAATTGTAACGCCCCAGTTTTCAAATTATGTATTCATGATATTTGTGAATTATATTACTAAGTGTTTACATGAAATTTTATCAATTTATAATTTTTGGCATGATTCATATTCATTTGACCAGCGCTATTTAATTTCCATGATTTGAATACTTGTAATTTTGATTTAAATTATAACTTCGTGAATTCAATTAATCTCTAACTTGTAAATTCCTACGAGGCAAGGGTTTATGTGTAAATGAGTTTTAATGCGAAGACTTTTCATCCCACTTTAATTATATACAATGCATACATATGCACATACTATATATATACATATATATATATATATATATATATATATATATATATATATATATATATATATATCTTAACTCTTTTAATTATATACATACACACACATATACATACCTAATTGCATGACTTATATAGCTTAGGGACTTAAGTGCAAATTGTGCCTTGTCATCCCATTTCTTGCAAGACTTTGGCATATTATCTCATTACTTCCATTTCATTTTATTTCATCAAAATTCCCACACACACACACACACACAAAATCACGGTATATCACACCAAGGAGGAAAGGAAGATTTCATCTCAAATTCCAAGCTTTAATTCAAGGAAGAAGTTACATAAGTTGGAAACATCATCATCATACCATCATTTTTCCTTTCTTTCTTTCTTTCATTAAGGTAGAGTTGGGAATCTAATTGAATTCTTGAGTTCATATATGAAGTTAGGGTTCGAGAATTTTGAAGTAATTCCTTTGTTATATGTAGTTAGAAGCATGATCTTGATCATTATACTTGAAAGCTTGCATGAAATTTTGAAGAAAATGAGAAGTTGATGGCATGAAATTATATGGGTTTTGATTGATGAATTCTTGATGATTTATGCATGTTTCCATGGATTAATTGATGCCTAATGGATATATATGAGTTATATGATAGTTTTGAGTTGAATTCTTGCATTGGTTTGATGTGGGAAGGCTTGGGAGCCAAAAATAGAGCCTTGCCCTATCTTTCCAGAAGCTTTTGCTACTGCTGGAGTTGTGGTCGCGCCCGCGGCTGTTTCGTGACCATTTTTGGTAGCGGCCGCGACCAACAAGTCGAAAAGTTGGCCAGTTTCCTTCGCGGCCGCCACTGATTTTCAGTACAATTTTGTCACGGACGCGACACCCTCATCCGAACTCCGATTGACCTAATTTTTGAACCCACAGAAACCTCTTGAAGTCTAGAATATTCCTCAATTGAAATAACCTCAATATCTTTTCTAGTGTATGAGACATGATCAATTCTTTTTGGTGTCGCCACTTTATTAAAAAACTGCTTTCATCCAACTTTGGGGCTACGCCATTTTCTCCTCGTTTTGAAATAGAAAACGAGCCATATATCATCGGAAAGGTCTTTGTGTCTAGTTTGATACCCAATAAGAAAAACTCAATTCCAACTTCTATAACTCAAGATAGTCCAGTTTTCCTATAGCATGTACGTTCCCGAATATTGTCGGGTTTTGCCCAACTTCACCAAAACCTCTCTTCTTGCTTTCTTTTCACTCTCTTGGCTCCCATATGTAAATTATATGATATATATGCTCAATTAATAGATAATTATGCTCCTACTTGACAATTCTTGGTATTTAATTGCTCAAATATGATTGTGTGACTCCATGATCTACATAAATTGAACTTGAAATAATTGAATTATATGTATACATAACTCCTTGAGATTAATTGCACCTCTTAGGTGTTAATTGGTTTTCATACATGCTAAGTGTTACTTGATTGCTAGATTTATTTATTTACATGAGCATGGTTGTGTGTCATACTTGGTCTCATATTGAGTCTCGTCTCACGAGTTCCCGTTATTTCCTTTCTTGTCCAGTTTTTCTCCAGGGTGGAGATCATTGATCGTTTGGGCACTTTATTATATCCTTGTCTTATTCTGTCGCTCATCAGGTAAGGTTTAATTTCTAGTTATATAGAAACCATACAACCCTTATGTGGATTTCAGCCAAAAATGTATACATATATCTATAGTTTTCCATAAACCTCAAATGATTTACAACTGAATCACTACTATTGTACTTAATTACTGTTAATGTTACTATTACTGAACCGAATTATACAGATTGATTGATTGATTGACTGTATTGTGGCGAGTATATTGTATTGTTCACTGTGGACCCGAGGGTTAGTGTATGAGCCAACCGGGAAAGCACGGGCTGACGGGTAACTCTGCACTCCCCTCAAATTGTTGGGATGACCCCTGAATCCACTAGGAGATTAGTGGAGGAAGGAGTTCCGGGCATAGGGACTCATGAACGCTATGCCCAATGAGATTGGGTGGTGGGGCCTTGTAATCCCACCATCAACCGGAGGAAGAAGGAGTCATTGAAATTGCTAATTGTGCACTGTAATTGATTACTTGATCACCTAATCATTGAATAATTAAATTAGTGTACACAGTCGGAGAAAGGTTGGAGATTTTCCCTCACTCGCCGGGCCACTGATTGATTGAATTGAATTGATTGTATTGTCAAATTGGAATAGTTGTAATCTCGGGGCAAGGAATTATTGTACTCTTAAACTTATATTGTTTCTCTTATAAAATCTTACCCGAGATTATGGCTTGCATGGTAATTGCGCTAATATTTATTTATAAACCCCTCACTCAGTCTTTCATAGACTGGCATCTCACATTTTCAGGTTTGCTGGGTGCATGCTAGGCGGGATTGAGTCGGTCTTTCCTTTTTGGGTCTAGCACAGTTCATGTAATTGTTATTGCATATGTACACATCATTGCATTATGCTTGTGGTTATTATGGTACTTATATAGATTTTTTTTTTTTTTTTTACTTGATCTTAGAACTTATGAGATTGTTATGAAATCTTGAAATGGTATATTTGGGGTTGATGTAAATGAATTGGAATGATGATAATGAAATGAAAGTATGTATTTTATTCTTCCGTTTATGGTTTATACATGTTGTAATTCAATTGAGGGTTAGTCCCGCCCAGCTAGAGTGTCATTTTTTTTTATTGTCTCTCGTTCGCTATAGGTTTGATTCATGTATGGGTGCTCGTTCCATATGTGGATTGAACTTAGTGCGGGGGATGTGGCTACCTAGCATTCCGGGTGCTACATATATTGTGTGCAAAGACAATAGCTACACTTGAAAGCTTCAAGCGAGCGATAGTCGTAGTAAAGGGCACTGGAAGATCACAAAGTTGTCCCCCAACCACTATTGCTTGTTGAACCAGCGCAAGAACGATCATGCTAATTTGTGCTCCTCATTCATAGCAACCTTGATCTCGTATTTCATTAGAACGGACTACAGATACGAAGTAAACAACATACAAACTCAAGTACACACGGGTTACACAATAAACATCTCTTACTCGAAGGCATGGCAAGGTCCGAAAAAAGCATGTGCTATAGAATTTGGTACTTAGGATAGTTCACTTAAGAATTTACTATGTTTCATAAAACCAATTCGAATATGGAATACGGGTATAAAATTTAATAATTACAATCAATACTTCTTCATATTTTAAAATTCATAACAAAATTCGGGTCTGCTATATAGCAGGTGGAGTGGATGCATAATCTAAATCTCCAATCTACTATACCAAACACGTATATGGTCAGACACGTTTTTTAGTCCTTCAGGTCGGGCATCACTGTCTTCCCAAATATGTGTCCGATTATAAGTGTTGATGGAACAGATCTATATACCAAATACCGGCACAAACTTTTAGTAGCGGGGGGAATAGATGACAATCAGAATATCCTACCGCTGACTTACGCCTTAGAGGATGATGAAACAGAGACAACATGGAGATTCTTCTTATTTCACATGGCACAAAAAATTTCCCAGCCAACTAGATGAATCTGCCTTATATCCGATTGACACAGAGCCATTCTATCTGCAGTATCATGAATGCCAAAATTCAATGAGCCATTAGGGTGCAATTGATATTGCATCAGGCACATATACTCCAATTTCTACAAGGCCCGTTGCGATCAGCATTTGAAGGATATATGTTGTAAGTCGATGATGCAATGTACCATCAATATATGATCGCATAATGAAACAAATTACGCTTCATGACTTGAATGTAATAAAGTGGTTTGAGAATCTACAACCAGCAAAGTGGCTAGCTTCACATGATGGAGGGATGAGGTGCGGGATGACGACGACAAACATGTCAGAATGCTTCAACGGCGTGCTAAAAAATGTTTGTCGTCTACCAATTTTTCCGATTGAGGAAGCCACGTTGAACCGAACAACACAATAGGGATACAATCAAAGATAATAAACCACACATGGACGGATTATGCATGGAAAATTTTCTAAAAATCTTCAAAACTGTGGTCATCATACAGTTCAGTTGTTCAGCCATAGTGATTATGGAGCTGAAGTTGTTACGTAAAATCTTACTTCAAGGGGGCAAGCTTGGAGACATATTGTCTGCTTAGCAGAGAATACATGTTCATGTGATTTTTGGCAACAACGCGACATCCCTTGTTTGCATGTGATTAGGACTTCAGGACATTGGAGTTTATCCGTTTAACTACGTAGCATAGTATTACAACCTTTATCAATGTCTGGCGACTTACGAGGGAGCGTTCGCACCAATTTGGTAGAAGATTATTAGCCAGAGGCTTCATTTAATTTAATCAACACAAACGAGAAAAGGCCACGAAGATCTGGTAGGAGGGAGTGCAGGTAGAGATCGTATGTAGCGCCCGGAACGGTGGGCCACCACATCCCGTACACCTAAACCCGAACTCACATATGAAATGGACTTCCATACATGAGCCCAAGTCTAAGCGAACAGGAACATACACTCATACCCTAGGCTAAGCGGGCTAAAGATCAGCAGAGAGCGCAAAGACATCAAGGCAAAAGCGGAAGCAACAAAACAGGATCCAACCGAGCTCATACTAAATATAATATAACATACATGTAAACCATTACCACGAGGCCCAAAAATACAAGTGTTCAAGTCTTCTTCATATACATATTCAAATTCAGAGTCAAGGTGCTCAAAAGATATAAATATGAGATGCAAACTCGACCTAAACAGCTAAGTACGACACGACACGATGCACTTCCCCGCCTAGCTTGAGCAGACCTAAAAGGGGATAAAAGAGAGGGTCAGTTTACAACTCGACTGAGTAAGGGGCCTAAACGCACGCCTACACACTTACAAATATAAACAGAGCATATATCCAAAAGAATAGTCATGAACCGAGGCTAGGGTTTTGCATACCAAATCATTTTCGAAAGAATAACATATTATACATAAAGAAATCCTAACTCGATTCATAACCATCAATACAAAGCATAAACAAAAGTCCGGCGAGAACGGACTTCCCCTAACTCCATAAAGCATAACATAAAAAGCGAAATCACAACATAATCCATCCTCACAACCATGGTGGTTCGGGAATCAAACCCTATCCACCTATATTACCAAAAACATACGGGGTAGCGAACCCACGATATGCCTTCCCTAATTAACAACCGAGGGCTCAAGATACCACGTCTTCTCAACCTCCACAAGTCACACGTGAATATGTCAAAGGGAGCCACGCACAGGCCAAACCCGATGGCCCTTGCCGTCCTAGGCATTCCCTACCCATAGTTCCCTGGGCCCATCATACCATACGAACCAAATTCCCATATTTCAGGGCACAACTCGCTCAAACATAAACATAAAAAAAGGATTCAAAATCTTAAGCTTATATATATATATATATTTTTTTTTTTTTAGGCGCAGAAATAATCTTACATAAATGATTCGAACATCAACGTCTGTGAACAATCGAATGCTACACCTCAAAGCCACCAAAATTGCCACATTTTTAAGATTAATGCAGTCCCTCACTGTAATAAATTTAACTACGTTAAAACTACCAGCAAAGAACAAAATTGATTTATACGATATTAATTCAATTGGAAACACAGGATCAATCTTCATCATCAGAGTCATCAAACTTTATTTTTGAAGCTTTGGGTGCATTTGCATCAATTTCTCTGAAATGGGCACCATATAACTTGGACTCCTTTTTCTTGACATGAGTCCGAATTTTAGTAAGGATTCAGGCACGACCTGGTTAGCTTCCCTGAGATCAGTTCTCAATTCCCCAGAAAGTGCCTTGTTTTCCTTCGTAAAGAAGGTGTGAGCGACTCCCTTTTTATCGGCTCTTCCAGTTCGACCAATTCTGTGCACATAATCCTCCGTTGTGAGAGGAAAACTATAATTTATTACAACTTCAACATCAGGAATATCCAACCCTCGAGCAGCAACATCAGTTGCTATCATTAGAGGGCAAACTCCATCCTTAAATAAAGACAACGCCTGCGTTCTTGCATTTTGTGCTTTGTCACCACTTATGGAAACAACTTTCCAACCCTTCTGTGAAGTATATTCTCAACTCTAGATGCTTCTTTCTTGTATAACACAAAAACCAGCACTCTATTGTTCCTGGATTTGTAGTGTTTTTCTAACAAAGTTTGCAGCCGTTCATCACGTGCTCGATCATCCAACACCTCCACTATTTGCATGACATCATGGTTGGCAGCTAAATCTTCTGAACCCACAACCACCTTAACAGGGTTAGGGTCCATGAATTCTTGAGCTAGTTGATGCACAGCTAGAGGCCATGTTGCACTAAACATAACCATTTGCCGAACAGAGCATGTTTGACTTAATATTGAGCTCAGGTTCAAATCCCATGTCAAGCATCCGATCAGCTTGGTCTAGGACCACAAAAGATACCTCCTGCAGGCGACAAATTCCCATTTCAATCAAGTCCTTCAAACGTCCAGGGGTACCAATGACAATGTCCACACCAGATTTCAGAGCGGATATTTGGGGTCCTTTAGAAGTTCCACCATAAATACAAACTGACTGCACCCCACTAGGCTTCCCCGCATCACAAAGAACATCCGAAATTTGTTGAGCTAGCTCCCTTGTTGGAGACATAACAAGACAGAGTGAATTCTTTTTCTTTGAGGTTTGACTCTTTCGCTTCCCCAACACATGCACAATAGCAGGAATCCCAAATGCAAGTGTTTTACCAGAGCCAGTGGCTGCAATTCCAATAAAATCACAGCCATCAAGAAGAAAAGGCCACGAATGAGATGGAATAGGCGACGGCTTATCAAATTTCTTACAGCACTCTAAGACATTATTAGGAAGCCCCAACTCCGCAAATGAATTTAATGTCTTGTATTTCGAATCATTCACATTCTTCCCAGATACAACAACACCGCTGTTTTCTCTTACATCCTCCGTCGCATTCTCCCCACCTTCTCTCTCATTCTTCTCATTTTCTTCTCCGTTTTTGCCCTTTTTTTTCTTCTTTCTAGATTCTTCAACCGACCCATTAACCATAATCTCTTGATTACCCTCTAATTTCTCTTTCTTTTTCTTCTTCTTACTGGAGGTTTCTGCCGACCCACCACTAAAAACCTCCTCATTCTTCTGCTTTTTCTTCTTTTTAGCAGAGATCTCAGCAAAACCATTTTTTATTCCTTCCTCTTCTACGTGCTCATCTTTCCTACTCTTAATTTCCCCGTCTTTCTTAGGCTCTTCGGCTAATTCAGAGTCGGTTTCTTCATGCTTCCTCTTTTGCTTGTTCTTGTGCTTTTTCTGAAGCTTGGCCCCGTCATGTTCCATAGTGTTAGCAGCTTCCGCTTCAGTTTTCAGATTTTTTTGGCTGCCCATGATGTGGAAGATGACCCCAAAACCCTAGATTGTAGCGTTGAGCGGTTTTCTTCAGGTAATCTTAAGCTTATATATACTCATACTTATACCAGTTCCATAAAACTCACGCGTTTCCACAAAATCATAAACATATCTTAAGCACTCATATTTAAATACATAGACTATATCCGTATACGCGTGAGAAATCATCACATAACGGGCCATAGGTCAATAACTAGTATAAAGTTCCTAAACCTCACCCTAACAAAAGGAAGTAGAAGTAGAATCAGAACAGCGACCAAACACCTAAACTTCGGGCTCTTGCACGTCTGGAAGAGTCTCTGAAACACAACAAGGTAAGACCCGAGACTTAGACTCAAATATGAGCCAAATAGATGCTCGACAATGCTTATGGATGCAATGAATGCAAGTGAAATGCATAAACGTACCAGTTAGATCATACCAATTCATACCCATATAATTTTTATCAAATGGAGTCATATATTTAAAACAATGCATATAACACGTAATATAATAAGCTAACATTGTATACGAATCATAAAAGAAGCAAGAAGACATGAAGAAAGGTATCGAAACTATAGAATGAACGACAGCCCGCCGCTGCTGCATTTTCAAATGACACGGCTATGTCAGGTTTTAGTTCAATATGGACATGGCCGTGTCTGATTAAAATAAATTCAGGGGCCAATCTCGAACGTTGGACAGGGCCGTGTTGAGTTTCAATTCAAAATGGACACGGTCGTGTCCGATTTTATAAAAATAATTCTACCCAAGTCGAAGCGCCGACACGGTCGTGTCCAATTCACGTTCAAAACCGACACGACCGTGTTGGCCTTTCTTATTCGAAAAAAAATAGCAGCGGCTACAGTGTTCATGCGTGAAAACAGGGAAGGCAAACAGGGCACGCAGCAGCAACAAATAACAGCAACAACAAGCCAATATTTATGCATCAATCTCATGTAATAACTTGTCCCAACTTAACCCAAATCATCAAACAAAACAAAGAGAACAAGGAAGCCATTTATATCATCCATCTCATGTAAGAAAGCTTGAAACTCATCAATGGTGAAATGCTACATACTCAACCATAAGCAAAAGTACAATCATATAATCATGAATGGAGATTGAGAGGTCATAAATATAACGTTAAACCAAAGTATAGCTCCAAGGATAGCAAGAGATCATCAAACCATCATAAATCAATCCATACTCCAAACATATATCAAACTTAGCTTAAAACATGATATTAATGGCTTAAAATGATCACATATGCATGTACATATCAAACATAAGCTTACCCCTTGAAGATGATGGAAGAAAATGGAGATTAGAGCTCAAATCTTTCCTTGGGCGAATAGTGACGAGGTGAAATGTTTGTTCTCCAAAGTTACTGCACTTTCTCCACTTTTCCTTGTTTGAACCGAGAATGGAGAGACAAGGGTGATAGTGTATCATGTTGGTGGGGTGTGGGGCCAAGACTCAAGTGAAAAGGTCAAAAATTGAGGGACTAAAGTGCAATTTAGTGAAAGGTGGTCATAAGGTCGCAAGGTAAATTTTCGGTCGAATTTCGGAGTATTAAAAGGCTTTATAATTATACAAGGCTTAGTCCATTGGACCCGAATCGTCAAAACAAGTCCAACGGTAGTGACAAAATTTGAATCCGAATGCCCGAGCTCTAGTTACACAAATCGGAACCTAAGTTGCGCTAAAAACGTTTTTGCCTCCTTTAGGTTCCAAACGAAACAAATAACTCACAAAAACTCAACATACAACCTTGAGAACGTAAAGCAAGCATACTCATAAGTTCATAACAGGTATAACTCAAGCTTGGCAAATAATCACAAAATCGAAATTCGAAATCAAAACGGAGCAAATTACCAATAATAAAGCATAAACGTTAAAGTATTAATTCAAATAATTAAAGAATAACAATTAAACGATTAATTAAACATATAATCACATAAATAAGGAATTTAAATGTGCAATTAAGTTATACCTATACGGCTTGAGACTCGGGGTGTCACAATCTCCCCCCCCCCCCCCCTTAAAAAGGACTTGTCCTCAAGCCCGGCCTGAAGCCTCAAACAACTCAGGATATAACCTCTTCATCTTCTCCTCGGTTTCCCACGTTGATTCCTCGGATTTTTTATCTTTCCAAAGTACTCTGACCAAAGGAATCTGTCGGTTTCTCAACTCTTGCATTTTCCAATCCTGAATTACCACCGAATGTTTCTCCATTGTCAAATCCGGCTCTAACTGAACCTCTTCGACAGGAAGAATGGTAAACTCGTCGGGATAATACTTATGAAGTTGAGAAACGTGAAACACGTTATGTATCCTGATCAAACTTGGCGATAGATCCAATCTATACACCGTTTTTCCAATTCTTTCCAAGATCTCAAACGGCCCAAGGTATCGTGGACTGAGCTTTCCACCTTTACCTATTCGAGTGAAGCCCTTTCTGGAAGATGCTTTTAGAAAGACTCTATCTCCGACTTCAAACTCTAAAGGCCTTCTTCTCTTATCGGCGTAGCTTTTCTGAAGAGCCTGAGACGCCTTCATTCTCTGTCGAATCTTATGGACCTTCTCGATAGTGGCAGCAATCTTTTCCTTAGGTTCTGCCCTCTCGAGTTTATTCTCTTCGGTCCATCTCCAATCTTCGATGTCCCAAAACAGAGGAGACCTGCATTTCTTCCCATACAAAGCTTCATATAGAACCATCTTAATCAAACCCTGGTAGCTGTTCTTATAAGCAAATTCAACCAAAGCCAAATGTTCGTCCCACTTGTCCTGGAATTCCAAACCATATCCTCCAAATACTATATTTGTCTTTCAGATTGACCGTCCGTCTGAGGATGCGAAGTGGTGCTAAATTTGAGTCGGGGGCCCAAATACTTCTGAAGATTCTACCAGAAGATCGAAGTAAACCGTGGATCCCGATCTGAAATGATACTAGTTGGAACCCCATGTAACCTTACAATCTCCCGGACGTACAACTTAGCTAGCTTTGGTACCTTATCGGACATCCAAACCTTGAGGAAATGAGCTGACTTAGTTAATCTGTCAACAATAACCCATATTCCATCAAACCCTCCTTTGACTCTAGGTAAGCCAGACACGAAGTGCATCGTCACTTGCTCCCACTTCCACTCAGGAAAAGGAAGTAGTTGGAGAGTTCCTCCTGGTTTCTGGTGTTCAACCTTCACTCTTTGACACGTTAAACATCGCTTTACGAAGTTCGCGACGTCCCTTTCCATGCCATTCCACAAGAATTTCTCTTTCAGGTCCCAATACATCTTAGTACCTCTCGGATGAATCGAGTACCCCGAGCGTTGTGCCTCTTCCAAAATCAGCCTCTTAAGCTCTTCTGGGACACAAACTCCTGTTTCGAACCTTAACAACCCTAAATCATCCAATCTAAACTTAGAATCTAGATCATCTCAAGAACGATCTATCAACTTCTGAATCTCTGCATCCGAGGCTTGAGCTTCTAACAACTGTTGTTTCAAATCTGGTATAACTGTAAGATTAGCCAACCAAGTCCCTGAAACCAGAATCTCTAAACCCGAACTCGAAGAACCTGCTTCCAAACTAGCCATACTCGCCTTCCTACTTAAGGCTTCGGCTACCACATTGGCTTTGCCTGGATGGTACTGGATTTTACAATCATATTCCTCTAGTAACTCCATCCAACGCCTATGTCTTACATTCAAATCTTTTTGAGGCAATGTCTTACATTCAAAGAGATACTTGAGGCTCTGGTGATCAGTAAACACCTCGAAAGTCATACCGTAGAGATAGTGTCTCCACTTCATCAAAACAAACATAACTGCAGCTAATTCAAGATCGTGGGCAGGGTAATTCTTCTCATGCTCCTTCAATTTCCTTGAAGCATAAGCTACCACTCTACCGTGCTGTATTAAAACATAACCGAGACCCTCTTTCGAAGCATTCGTATAAACTGCATAACCCTCGGTGCCCTCGGGTAGGATAAGAACCGGTGCTGAGGTCAACTTCACCTTCAAAGTCTAAAAAATTGCTTCACTTATCATCTCACTCGAACTTCACCTCCTTCTTAGTTAGGCTGGTCAACGGAGCCGCGATCTTAGAGAAATCTTTCACAAACCGGTGGTAATATCCTGCTAACCCAAGGAAACTTCTGATCTCTGAAGCGTTTCTCGGTCTCTCCCAACGAAGCACGGATTTAACCTTAGATGGATCGACCTCAATTCCATTACCCGAGATTATATGGTCCGGAAATATAACCCTATCGATCCAAAACTCGCATTTGCTGAACTTGGCATATAGCTTGTGTTCTCTTAAAGTTTCCAAAATGATCTGGACATGCTCTGCATGCTCTTCAGCCGACTTTGAATACACCAGAATGTCGTCTATAAAGATTACCACGAACTTGTCAAGAAACTGTCGGAACACTCGTTGCATCATATCCATGAACACGGCTGGAGCATTAGTTAACCCGAAAGGCATCACAACGAACTCAAAATGCCCATACCGAGTATTAAACCCAGTCTTCGGAATATCCTCCTCCTTAATACGCAGGTGATAGTAACCCTGCCTCAAATCTAACTTGGAGTAGACCTTAGAACCTTACAGAATGTCAAACAACTCCTGGATGTGCGACAACGGGTATTTGTTCTTCACGGTCATCTGATTCAACTCACGGTAATCTATACACATTCGTAACGTTCCATCTTTCTTCTTTACAAATAGAACGGGAGCACCCCACGGAGAAGTGCTCGGACGAATGTACCCGCAAGCTAGAAGTTCATCAAGCTGCAACTTCAACTCCTTTAACTCAGCAGGAGCCATTCTGTAGGGAGTCTTCGAAAAAGGCTCTGCTCCGGGATAAAGGTCGATTACGAACTCGATGTCCCTGTCGGGTGGCAAAGAACCCAACGTCTCAGGAAATACATCGGCATACTCTCGCACGACCTCTGTCTCTTCAAGTTTGGTCTGATCCTTTGATTTGTTCAAAAGATAGGCCAAAAAACTATCGCACCATCCCGGACCAGTCTACTAGCCTCAACAAAGGAAATAAATGGGCTTGACTTCAACCTCTTGCCCTTAAACACCACTGAACCAAGGTTTTCTCCCAATAATCCATCTTAGCCCCATGCTCATACAACCAATCCATTCCAAGGATGACATCATATCTTTGCATAGGCATCTCAATCAACTTTGCAAGAAAAATCCGACCTTAAAAGCTCACGGGACACCCACGAAAAAACCTGCAAGTTACCATACTACCCCCAATGGGAGAACTAACCACGTAATCATTCACACAGAGGGAGACAGGCAAGCACATAGAAGCAACTATATCCCGGGAAATAAAAGAATAGGTAGCCCCGGGGATCAAATAATGCATGTAATGTAGTGTCATGAATGTAACGGTACCTTCAATCACCGTGTTTGGGTCGATCTCTACAGCCTGCTCTTCCTCACCACCCATAGCATAAGCCCTAGCCTGAATCACGGGCCTCTGATTATCTTTCTTCTTCAGGCATATGCTTACCATATGATCCGGTGCCCCGCAGATGAAACATCTCTTATGTAGCCTGAAGCAGTTATCCATGTGATGAGGACCCTTGCAATACATGCATTGAACCTTGGATGGAGATAGAAGAACTAAAGGTTGCTTTGCTTGGTTCGGTCCCGCGGGTCGAAACTATTTATTCTGAGGCTTAGCTTGTGGGAAAGCTTGAAACGCCGGCCTCTTCTCGAAATTAGTAGACCTCCCCGAGCTCGAACCCTGTCCAGCATGAGAACTTTTCCTCCTTAGCACCACTCTATCCTCAACCCTCAGAGCTTTATCGGTCACCTTCGCCCACGTGCTTGTATTAGCCGCTTCTAAAGCATCTTTCATATCTTCCCAAAGACCCTGAAGGAATTGGGAGGCTTTAGCTTCATCATCGTTGGAAATGTTTGGAGCATAGCGAGAAAGCCTTTCAAACTCGTTGATATAGTCGGTCACGGACATTCCTCCTTGTTTGAGGTCCATAAACTCCCTCAAACGTCTGCTTCGGGTAGCCTTCGAAATATATTTATTCTTAAATTCCTGCTCGAAGACATCCCATGTAATCTCTTCCCCCGAAGCTTCCAACTTCACCTGGACACTGGACCACCAACTATAAGCATGTCCCTGTATCATCATGAGAGTACATTGCAACCTTTCCATCGGGCTACAAGGTATAAGGCGCCATATCCGGTTAGTTTGAATCAACCACTCCTCTGCTTGAACATCGTTCCCACCAATAAAAACCGATGGATTTTGGTTTTTGAATTCCCAGAGAATAGCGGTAATAGCATTCCCTCCATGATTCCCAGCATGAGGTGCATTGTTTCTTTCCTGAGCTCTATGTTCCAAGATTACAGCTAATCTCTTCATGAAATTCCTGGGATCTATTTGGGATGGGGGTGGTAGATTATTATTTGTTAGGAATAGTACCCTGAAATCCGATGTAATAGTCAGCTTTAGTACTTTCCTTTTGTAAATCACAGACGATCTTTGAATAATACGAATTGAGGCAACACTTCTTTATATGCTCTTGTTTAATTGTGTGTTTTCTTTTGACTGCGCATGTATAAGAACTCCCTTAATCAGTATGACTTAGAGGACTCAACCATTTAGGTGAAGTGGTTCATGAGACGAGCCCTACATCACATAAGTCATGATTATAAATCACTCCAAGCTGATGAGTCGAAAAGACAGTGGGAGCATCAACCTGACTCGTTCGAGGCTTGCTCGTGTGATCACGCACTTAAGAAGGACCACCTTGTTTCATGGGGTGTAAAGTGTTCAGTTGATACGTGTGTGATACATGGGGGTGCTTACTTGTTCTAGGTAAGTACACTGAGGTGCCCCGTGTGAGAAGATTCCTAAATGGGAAAGGAAGTTTCTATATCTGGAAATAGAAACTTCCAGATTAGGAAATATCTCACGAGTCATTGATGTGATTAAGTGGTCCTTAAACTGTAGGTTCCATTGATACTTTATGAGATAACTCTGTAGTCTTAGGTGTAAGCTTTAAAGGGTGTCGTCTTAGACAACTGATTCAAGGCTTATGTTGGGGCAGCACAAGTGGCACATAAAAGTATATGAGAATCAATAAAGGACCTATGCTTACATTAGCAAGATGATGATCTCTTATTGTGTAAGTCATTCATGCCATCTAGGAGTCCTTGGCCTAGGCAGTGGATCAAGACATCAAGAAAAGAGTTTCTTGGATTGAGATCAAATGGATATGAAATGCACTTAGCATTAACATCAAGATTATTAGGGTTATAATTATTCCCTTGCCCTAGATCTTGATTGAGAGATGGGACATAGGAGGATTGTATCTCACATATGTCAACGACTTAAAGGTTCTATCGAATCAAGACATTCTTATTCAGCTAGGGGTCAAACACCTATTGCTAGACTATGGTCGTTTGATCTGTGGACTGATTAATTAATTAGAGAATTAATTAATTAGGGTCATTGCTAATTGAATTAAGAACCTAGAGGGTCACACACAACAACCCGATCACGTGGGTTAAAGCTTGAATCGATTAAACGAGTTGATCGAACCATTAAGAGAATGGTGGGGCCCACACATGTGGAACACGTGGATGACACGTGTCCTTGTGACACGTGTGGTCACGTGTTTATGTTTATATATATATTAAATAATTAATGTGTTAATTATTTAATGGACTTTGATTTAATTTTGAATTAATATTAAAATTCGAATTTGGAGAAATGAAGTCTAATAGATAATTAATTATGAATTAATTAATTATTAGTCTTCAAGTTATTTATTACTTAATAAATAAAGTAAAATAAAATATCAAAGAGAGTTAGATATTATTCTTCCCCAACAAGTTGGTCAAAAGGTGGACTTTTGGTCAAAGTAAAAAACTTAGTCTCCAAGCAAGAAATCCCTTTCCAAAAGAGTTTGGAATTCCTTGTCCAACAAGGAATGGGGTTCGAACCCTAGCCCTATATATATAAGGGGTTCGAACCCCATGGGATGATGATACACTATTTCTCCTTCTTCATAATTATACACTAAACCCTAGAGCCCAAACACCAAATATAGAACTAGCATCCTCCCTATTCAGATCGTGGTCGCGGTTGGTGGACTATTTCTCTAGAGGGCTACTATCGTGAAGTCTTGAAAGATTTGAAGGAGCTTTTGGTGATCAAGACCCGAGAAGAGAGTTCTTGGGCGGCTAGGACGTGTCAAGAAAACTTCTAATTAAGTGAGTTTATTGATCTCTACGAATTTGGGAATAGGAATTGCAAGATTCGATCCTTGCTTAGTTGGGAAAATTTTTAAATTTCCGCTGCGTTTCTGTCTCGTTTTCCCAACAAGTGGTATCAGAGCCACCTTGAAACGCCTATTTCTGATTCGTCTCAATAATTCTGAATTTGGTAGAAATTCTTAGGCTTAGATGCGAATTGAGTATTCTTGAGTTCTTTTAGAAAGCCTGAAATACGAAACTGTGTTTTTCCAAAAAAAATTTGAAAACTGTTTTCTTAAATCTGTTTTGAAAAGCTGTTTTATTTGAAATTCGTTTAACTCGTAATATTAATTTTGGATTGAATTAGGTTTTGGAGAAACCTGAGATTAGAAAAATGAAACGCGAAACGAACACGCGGATTGGGACATGCCAACGTGTAGCATGCCCCAACCCCGTGAGCACCTCCTGAAACCACGCGGGAGCGCCTAGGCGCACCCGCACAGCATCCCGCAATCGCGCGGGACGTCCCGCACACTCTGTCCCGCAACCGCGCGGGGACGCCAGGCCAAGACCCCCTTTCGCGTGCCCGCTGCTGGGCGCGGTGTGCGCATGACGCGCGCCCAGCGTGCGCACGCATGCGGCAACGACCGCACGTTGTGCGCACTGCTAGCGCCTGCGATCGCGCGCCTAACGAGCCCGTCCACGAGCCTAACGAACCGAATCAATAAAAGTTCAGGCTCGAATTTGAGGTAGTCGAACCAGAACCGAACCCTGGCTCGATTCGTGGCATATATGAATCGAACTCGAACCCTTTGTTCCTAAAATTTGGGTTCGCGAGCCTAGCATTTTAATAAATAAAAATAAAAATATATTATATATACTATATTATTTATATATTTTTATTTGCACTAGTAGTCGTGTTCTATGTTTAATACGTTTTATACTTTTATACATTAAAAGAAAAAAAACACCTCTTTCTTTCACAATTTAGGTTTTAGAATTTAGAATCAAGATTGCCACCGCTACTCTTTCTTTCTCTGCGAAAAAACCCTAACCCCCAAATCCACATCCCATTTTCCCTCTGTAGCTCCGTCGTCCACCTCCGGGCTCCGTGTCACCGCCGTCCCACCCATCCACCGTCACGACGGTTATTGCGTCGCCCACCTCTCTCCTTCTCGAAACTCAAGAAAGCAGCAACCATTTCGCCTCCACGACCACCCCCCGCTGCCGCACAACCACCCCGCCCGCCTCGACGACCACCCGCGCCACGACTACCAGGCCACCGTCCATTTGCACCACCAACGCAGCTGAACCCTCTAGATCCAACTCCAACTGAAGGTGCAGCTCCTGGAAATTGTAAGTTATTTTTTTTTTTAATTGATTTTTTAGTTTGTACCTCTTGGTTCTTGAATGGATCTATTTGCAAAATGCATGAAACTAAACTAATAATACATGATTCTTGAGATGAAATATTCAAAATGGCTCCCGGTATCAATCCCTCCAGCAACTTTCTTTTTGGTTGTTCAACTTTCAAAAGTTGCATAATTCCTCTACATTAAAGTGTTGCATTAAGAGAGAGAAAGATATAGGAAAAAGCAAATATCTGTTCAAGTGCGAGACATTTGTTTGAAAAGAAAAGAAAGAATAATATGTATATTATTTGAAGAGTTTTATGAAATTAGATGCAAACAGGGGTAATAGGCTAATAGCAGACTATATATTTGAATTTTATGAAATTAGAAGCAAACAGGGGTAATACCAGACTATATATTTGAATTTTATGACATTTTTTATTCACATTTTTTAAATTCTAACCTTTTTTATTTCCATTTTTTAGTCTATCAAAAAATGTCTACATCGGGATCGGGTTCAAGAATTGAGTCAACGACTCCTTTAACTCCCTTGACTCCGGTTACATTTTCTGAAGAGGGGGAAGAAAATATAATAGACACATCCAAAGATGAGCTTGAAGAACATGTAGATGGTGTTCAGGAAGATCATGGTGAAGAGGATACAGCTACCAAAAATCCTTTTGAAAAGCCAAAGAGATAAAAAACATCTCAAGTGTGGTCTGTTATGGAGGAATTTGCGGATGAAAAAGGGATAGAAAGATACAAGTGCAAGTGTTGTTCAAAGACATTTGTAAAGACTAAAACAAGTACTACATCACACATGACTAGACATCTCAAAGTGTGTGCAGCCTACTTGGAAATGGAAAGGAAAAAAACTGCAGAAAATGCTAGGCAAATGCGGTTGGCGTTTGGTCCTGCAGGCACTACACTTCCTCCATTGCAAGATGGAAAGTTTGATATGGAGAAGATGAAAGAAGCAGCAGCCATTATGTTGATGATGCACAGTATCCCTTTTACTTTCGTGGAGTTTGAGGGATTTAATATGTTCTGCAAGCGGGGGATGCCGGAGTGGAGAGGTATATCTCGAGCGACAGCGAAGAAGAACTGTTTCATGGTATACGAAATGGAAAGGGGTATATTGAAGAATGCGTTAAAAAGTGTTGATAAGATTTGCTTGACAACAGACTTATGGAAGTCCAAAAGCCAGAAGCTCGAGTACATGGTGATTACGGGCCATTGGGTTGACTCAAATTGGAAGTTAAATAAACGTGTTCTCAATTTTATTCGACTTCCCCCTCCTCACAACGGTATATCCATTGCAGATGCAGTTTTAAGGTGTACGAATGATTGGGAAATCGAAAATAAAATATTCACTGTTTCAGTTGATAACGCTAGTTCCAACGATGTTGCAATCAATGTTATGAGGGATTCGTTCAACAGAAATAGTCAGCTTTGTGATGGGAAGATATTTCATGTTAGGTGTACGGCACATATCCTCAATCTCATAGCACAAGATGGCCTAGGTGAGATCAAAAGCATAGTCTCTATTATTCGGGATAGTATCGAGTTTATTAGGAAGACAGAGAGCAGAGTGTACAAGTTTGCTGAACTTGCAAAGCAGCTGAAATTGCCAGGTAAGAAGTTGATTGATGATTGCAAGACACGATGGAACTCTACTTATGAGATGTTGGAGATTGCACATTCTTTCAAGGAAGTATTTCCTAGATTTAAAGTTCGAGAACAGGCTTATATGGACTGCCCAGAAGATGAAGATTGGAGAAAGTTGGAGAAAGTGATCAAAATTTTGAAGGTGTTCTATTCTGCAACAAAGATAATATCAGGCAGTGAGTATCCAACTTCTAATTTGTTTTTGAATGAAGTTTTTGTTGTGAAAATGGTTCTTGAAAAAGGTGCTGTAGATGAAGACTTGTTTGTGAGGGAAATGGTGCAGAAAATGAAGACTAAATTTGATAAATATTGGGGAGAAACCAATATGTTGATGGCTATTGGTGCAATAATGGACCCAAGATGTAAGATGAGGACATTGGAGTACATTTTCCCTCGATTCTATCCCGAATGGGAGGTTGTAGAAAGGTGTGAAGAAGTTAAGAGAACCTTATACAAACTTTATGAAGATTATTGCGAGATGGAAAAATCTATCAAGTCTGGGAGTGCGGGTTCTAAAAGAAAGCGTCAACCAACACAAGCACAAGCACAAGCACATGGAAAATCAAGTGAATGTAGTGAATCTGATTCTTTTAGCGGATGGGGAATTTTCGCCACGATTGTGGAGGATACAGAGATTGTGCAACCGGTAAAGAGTGAGTTGGAAGTTTATTTTGAAGAAAGATGCGTGGAATATGATCGTTCACAAAACCCAAGTGATTTTGATGCGTTGAAGTGGTGGAAAGTGAATGATTATAAATTTCCAATTCTAGCCAAGCTAGCTAGGGATATCTTGTTTGTTCCTGTTACCACAGTAGCATCGGAGGCTACCTTTAGTGCCGGTAGTAGAGTAATTGACAAGTAACGTGCCCGCTTAAAGCCCACAACTGTTGAAATGTTAATGTGCGGTGGAGATTGGTGTAGGAAACGTTACGGTGTCAAGTTTAAGCTTGAAGTAAGTTACTTTAGTTTTCAATTTAAATATGCATGTCTTTATGTTAAATTATATTCATTTACTTTTTGTTTTTGCAGGAGGAACAAAAACCGATAGTAATCGATTTACCAAACATTTAATTCTGCTAGAATGTAAGTCTGATAGATTACTGAAATTGTTCTGAACTTTTTCTTCTCTATTTGTTTTGGAATTGCTTCTGAAGTTTCTTCTGTTTCTAATTTTGTTTTTGTGAGCTTCTGGATGAAGATATATGAACTTTTTCCTCTCTATTTGCTTCTGAATCGCTTCCGAAGTTTCTGTCTCTATTTTGTTTCTTCTCTATTCATATAGTCTTTGTGTGGAAATGTTGATGCATTCCCAGAAAGAAGTGATGTTAATTTATGCTTTTTGTAAAATTTTCTGGTTTCTCTATTTGATGTTTCTTCTGTTGGTTTTGCAGGCCCTTGAATTAATAGCTTGGACTCACTGGAATGGAGGCAAATCTGGAGTTTTTGGATACAGACTTTATTTTAATTTATAAGTTTTTGAATTGTAATTCTACACTTTAGGTTCTTGAAATTTAAGTTGGTCTGTAATTTATAAAATATTTGTTGTCTTGGGCCTTGGTTTACGAATTAGAATAAATTGCAATCTATACAAGTTTTGGCGAACTCGAGCCCGAACTCAAACCCACGAGCCAAACTAGCCTGACGAGCCCGAACTCGAACCACGAACTCAAACATGTCTCGCGAACCCCCGAGATGAACTCGAACCGAACTCGAACAGAACCTTGGTTCGAACCGAACTCGAACCTGATTTTCTTTGGTTCGTCAGGCTCGAGTTCGAGTTCGGGTTCGTAAAAATACCCTTCGAACCGAACTCGAACCTTAAAAAAAAGCTAAGGTTCGGCTCGGTTCGGTTCGGTTCGTTTACATCCCTACATTGAACAATGTGTTAGGAATAGTGCCCTAGAAAGCCAATTCGTCGAAATCTGCTTTGGGACTTTCCTTGTGTCACAGACAATCTTTGAATAATATACGATTGATTATTATCATAGGCAAACACTTCTTTATATGCCAATACTTGTTTTATGTGTTTCTATTACGTGCGCATGTATTAGAACTCCCATAATCCATAAGGCTGTTAGGGACTTTGTCATTAGGTGAATGGAACATGAAATAAGCCCTAACTCGAGGTCGGATCAGAAACCACTCCAAGTTGATGAGTCCAATAAACAGTGGGAGTGTTAATATGGCTCGGTTGAGACTTGCTCGTGGGATTGCGTCCTTAAGAAGGAGCATCCTGTTTCATGGGGTGTAAAGTACATAGCTGATGCGTACGCAATACATGAGGGTGCTCGTTATTAAAACAGGTACACTGAGGTATCCCGCGTGAGAAGATTCCTAAATGGGAAAGGAAGTTTCTATACCTAGAAATAGAAACTTCCAGATTAGGAAATATCTCACAGGTCAATAACGTAAGTAAATTAATCCTTTGACTTTGAGATTCCATTTATGCTTTGTATGCTTTGAGATTCCATTTATCCTTTGACTTGAGAGTAAATTATATTTGGGCTTAATAATTAATTCTCCAATTAATTAACACTTGATCCAATTCCTTAATTGGAGCCACGTGTCCAAACGATGCCCTCGATATCCACACGTGTACTTTACACTGTGGTCTAGTTTCGATCAACTATTTGATCTTTCCTTAATACCCTTTGAACCCGGTATTTGTGTGTGACCCTCTAGGTTCAATTTCAGTTAGCAGTGAGCCTAATTAATTAATACACTTTATTAATTAATTACCTCACAGATCACACGACCATAGTCTAGCAACAGGTGTGTGACCCTTACCTAAAATGTGAATGTATATTCAAAAGAACCTTCCAGTCAATGACATCATGTGGGATACGATCCTCCTACCATCCTATCTCTCGATTAAGATTTAGGACATGGGAATATGGAGAGCCCTACTAACCTTAATCTTAAAACAAAGTTCCCTTCATATTCCATTTGATCTCAATCCAAGAAAACCCCATTTTCTTGATGTCTTGATCTAACCACCTTGTGCAAGAATTTTAGGATGGAACATGAATGACTTGTGTAATAAGAGATCACCTTGCCTACAGCAAGTGTAGGTCCTTTATTGATTCCAACAATTCTCATATGCCACTTGTGTAATCCCAACATAGGCCGTGGTTCAGGTGTCTATACGGCGACACCCTTTTGAGCCTATATCAAAGATTACAGAGTTAGCTCATATGATACAATGTGGAATCTCAAGTAAGGATTAATTCCTCACGTCATTGACATGTGAGATATTTCCTAATTTAGAAGTTTCTGGAAACATCCTTTCCCATTTAGGAATCTTCTCATGCGGGGCACTCTCAGTGAACTTGTTCTTACAACGAACACCCTTATGTATTGTGTACGCATCAACTTATGCACTTTACACCCCATGAAACAGGATGATCCTTCTTAAGGACACAACTACACAAGCAAGTCTCAACAGAGGCAAAGTCGACACTCCCACTGTCTGTCGGCCTCATTGACTTGAAGAAGTTTCTAATCCTCGCCTATGGAGTTAAGAACTTGTTTCATGTATCATTCCCATAATGACAAAGGTCTTAACGGTCTCATCGGATTAAGGGAGTTCTAGACATGCAAACGTAATGAAAACACATAAAACACGTATTAGAACATAAGAAGTGTTCGCCTGTGATTATAATCAATCGTATATTGTTCAAAGATTATCTGTGATAAAGGGAAAATCCCAAAGCATAACCGCTTTCTAGGGTACTATTCCCAACAATCTCCCACTTGCCCGTAAAAGCCTTTCAGGTCCATTCTAGGTCCCATCTTCCCAAGATGTACTTTTAGATCCTTATTGACTTTGGGCGTTTCCAAAGTGGATCTGCTATATTCTCTGCTGATGTGAATGTTTCTAATTTGCATATCATTAAGGAAACACGATTTCCTTATTCATGTGATTCATAATCAAGCGTCTGGTCCCTTGGTGAGGTCTCAGTTCTCTTACTCGAGCAACTATCCATTTCATCATACCATATGACAATGGTGTTGTTTCATGCTGGGAACTACATCTACCATTAGATGGAGTTTCTTACCCAAACACTTAACTTAGTGGTATTCAATACGGCTAAGTATTCAACCTTATGGTCAAATCTTTTAGTGCCTCTCGATTGGAACTCTTTCCAAAGCACTATTCTGCCTTCTAGGCAAAAGACGTATCCTCTTATAGATAAGTAATTATCTATATTTTGATGCAATGATTACATCAAACAATCCTTTAATGACAAGATCTTGCTGGAGACTTAAAACATATCCTCATTTCTTCTAAAGTACTTTGAGGGTATTTTTACAGCAATCCAGTGACCTTCCTCAAGGTTACATTTAGAATTGGCCCATTACACTTTGTGTTGCACCAAATCTTGTCGCGTACATAATTTTACATACATTATGCTCCCTTTTCCATAAAAGGGTTTTGGACATTCTAACTTTCTAAGAGCTATTTTAGGACACATCCTCTTCAAAAGAGATGTTCCATTGTCCATTGGAAATTCTATAGGAATCTTCCATACTAAAACAATTAAGTACTATGTTTATGTACCTCGACTGTGATATTCCTATTATTCTCTTAAATCTATCTCCATAGATATTTGTCTCGAGAATGTAGGATCTATCACCACGATCTTTCATCTCAAAATGGTTCCTAACCATACATTGGTAACTTTTATGTCATCCTCTACATTCCCAATGAGAAGGATGTCATCTTCATAAAGTACCAAAAGTTGAACTTTTAGTCTCTAACACTTTCTTGTACAAGCCATTTTCGAATTTTAAGTCAAACAACTTTGACTATTTCACTAATTCGAATACTTTAATTCCTAGAAGCCTGATTCAATTTCGTAAATTGACCAATTGGAGTCTGCAAACCTTTTGGTTACTCTCACTAAATGTGAAATCCATGGATGTTCCATATTTTTGTCTTTATCAATCTCATATTGATAAGACAAGCTTGATCCTATCAAGTAGTTCAATTAAGGTCCAAACTTAGTTTGATTATATGGAATCCATTTCAGATTTCATAATTTGTTTTCATTGCTCAGATTCCAAATCTGACAGCGCCTCCCCAAGGGTAAATGGATCAGTATCCACTTAAGAAGATCTAATGGAGAGAACCATATCATCTTACGGGCTATCTAGGAATGCGTTCTGAATGCATCGAGGGAGGAGAGTTCACTCGTGTACTATCTCTTAAGATTGGCCAAGTTTTATCGGAACGGTTCATCTTTTCCTAATTGTGGCGTGGGTTTTGTCCTCAAACCTTTTGAAGTCTTTGGGCTTACCTTTCTTCTCTCTTAGGAACAATTCCTTAAAAAAGGTATATTCTTTAAAACAAACAACGTTTGTTCAAAAGAATCGTAGAAACAATATTCTATGTTGTTTGCACAGACTTGAACTAGTTTCAATCTTATCTCTCAGTTTCACCTTCAATTAAGAAGACTCCAGAGAGATATACTCTTTAGAACAAACAACATTTGTTCCAAAGAATTGCAAAAGTGACAATATATATTGTTCATACAAACTTGAACTTGTTTCAAGTTTATCCCCCACTGTCTTCTTCAATTAAGAAGACAATCCCAAAATTCTAAGATAAGAAATATTAGGGAATTTCGAAAGCCACAATTCATAGTGCATTTAACAGACTAACTTGGAATGTGCAAGATTCAAAATCTTAACTGCGTTTTCAGAAGAATAAGTTCAGAATGAAGGTAAGTAAGTCTCGACAAAGAACGAACCATATCCTATAGGGTTATGTTCCTTCATTCAAAAATACCAAGTTATTCTTGAATGAGCTTACTAAGGGATAATCCTATTATCTCTAAGATGACTAAGGAGTTAGTCAGTAAGATATCTGCTATCTCGATCCAATCGAGCTGCTTATGTCTTATACCTACTAAGGTTCCTAACCTTCCTTATAATTTCACAAAAGTTTCAAAATTCGTACTTCATTAAGTACACACATTCATGATGATTAAACTAATGATTTAGTCTAGTGCTTACATTAAGCACACCGTAATCCTTAGTACGGATCGAGATCCATTTAAACATTGGGATGTGTTGCTCATTTCGCATAAAAGATTTATCGGGAACGTTTTCCTCGAAATAGGATTCTTAGGAAGTTAAGTCTTTGAGTTCATTTTTTGTAAAAGGATCCTAAGATGTTTAACTTGCTAATCCCATTTAGAACTGTAACGCCCCGGCTTTTCAGTCGTGTAATTTATATGTTAATTATGTGCGCATTCAATTTATTCTAATTACGTAACTATATGTCTTATTTTTATATTAATTGCAATCCTCGAATATGTGAATTATTTGGATTTGAATTTATATGAATCCTTGAATGATATGCGCATGTGTGATTGTTTGTGTGCCGTTTCTAATCGATTTGAATTCCGAATTTCGTGAAAGTTTGATATGTTGTCTCTATATGTGTTATGAAGTGTATATGTGCTCGTTTTATGATTTTGGATTCTTTTGCTTGAGTTTTGTATTTAATTTGAGTTTTGGAACCAAAATGGGGGCTAACAGCAATTAGCGCACCCTTGATTCCGGGTGTGATATGTTGAGCTCGGGAACTCGGAATCGAGTTTCGTCACCTTCATTGGACTCGTATCGATGATTTAGATCCGATGGAACAAACATTATATTTTTCTAAGATCATTTGGACTTTCGAATTTCAACCAAAACGAGCACCTCGCGCCTAAAATGACAAACTATTGACTTTTCCCAAGCTACGGCCCTAAAATGACACCCCTAGACCCTAAACCAAGACCTAAGCCCACTTTCATCTTCTCTCCCTCTTCTTATCAGCCCCCCAACCGAAGCCCACCCCTCACAACACCCAAAATATCAGCCAAGGAAGAAAAGAAGGAGAAAAGAGAAGAAGATGAGGGAATAGTGCAAACCTTGGAGATTTGAGCTCACCTCCTTGCCATTTCTCATCCTTTCTTGAAGGTAAGCTCATATTTGTGTAGCATATCCTCTTGTGATCATTTTATGCTAGATTTTACATGTTTTTATCAAGTTATGAATTAGGATTAGAGAAGATGATAAATAGTGGAGTTCTTGCCCTTTTCTTGATTCACCTTTGATTCCTTGGAATTCCTTTGAGATGCATAAGTGATAAGTGATCCTAAAGCATGTACTTAGGTTGGTTTGGACTTAGCTTGCATGGTTGCAGTTGATTTATAGACTTGTCATTGATGAAGCTTGGAGATATGATCTTTGTGATGAATTCTTGATGTTTTCCTTGAAGTTCTTGATATCTAATGTGATCAAGCTTGTATACATGAGATTATGACCTGAATATGCATGTTTTTAATTGAGTTTCAAGTTGGTAACATGCTTCTTTTCCTTTCCCTTTCGTGCATGCCCTGTTTGATTTGTTTTTTGGCCACTGACCCAAATCCATGGGGGTAGATTTTTCCTTTGGAAAAATCCACGGGCGTGGATTTGAGTCAGTAGAGTTTTTGACCAGAATCCATGGGGGTAGATTTTTCCTCTGGAAAAATCAATAGGGGTGGATTCTGTCCTGCGGGTTTTTTTCTTATTTCGGTTCCGTTTTTCTTGTTTTTCTTCGCTTGTTTGATCTTTCTCCACCTCTTTTATGACTCCTATGCTATACTAACATGCTTTATGAGGTGTTTTGATTAATGTATGAATTTTATGACTTGAATTGCTATGAAATATGAAAGTTATGAACGAATGAACTTGATAACTCCATGTATTGAATGTACTTGAATGAATTACGTGATAATGTCCCTTCATGACATGATTTTTACTTCATATACATTGTTAACATGTATTATAACGTGTTAGAGTTTGAATATTCAATGAACTATTAGTATTAAATGAAAGATTTGTAATGAACGGACACGATTTATTCGTGTAATGAATGAATAGCTTGATTACATAACTAAATGACATTAATTGTATACATGAACATCATATTGTCATATTGTTATTACTCATGCATGTCTTATCATATTATTGCATTGTCGTGCGTCATATGTGGTTCATTTGGAGTCGTGTGTGACATCCCGCTCGTCCGATTTATAAGGTACGCCACGTTTCAACCTTTTAATATGTTTAATTATGTGATTTTATATTTTGCGTGGCCCTATTTTGAACTATTTTAGAGTTTAGGGGCTTGTTTGCAATTTTCTCTTTTAGGGGTTATTCGGTCATTTCTCGTTCGATCGAGAGTTCGACCTTTTTGACCCTTTCTTTGTGTTCAGGGCATCGAAACGAGTCCGTAGACTCTAAGTTTGCCCCATTCTGACTTCGTTAGCCCGTTCTTCTACCCATTTTCGCATAAGAAGACCCGAGATATATACCCCGGATCCTCGTTTTGTGTGCCAGAACTTCAGCTCCAGCACCAGTGTCTTCCTCCCGTGATCCGGCACTATTCACATAGTGGAGGTGTGAAAACACACACATGTCCGTCCTCTCTCGTTTCTCGACGGAATTCGACGTTTGAGTAGATGAAATTTATCATTTCGACGAGCTCGACACGTTGGTACAAGAATCGGGACCTGAAAATCAGCGGTGGTGGCGCTACGGCAAAGCAGCGGCGGCGAAATGAACACCCGCCACTTCGCCGCCTTCTTACGGCGGTTTCCGGCGACCATGCAACGACACGCGCCACCCCACCTGTTAGAGGACCTCCCGGCGCAATTCCAGTTCCAGCGGCATGGCCAACGGTGGCAGGACAGCGGCGCCCGCACCGGCTGAAGTTCGCGCGGCGGTGGCGCGTTACTGTAGCGGTGGCGTTTGGCGATCTCCAGCGATCTTCTCCGGCGAGGGGGTACCTTTTTCGGACGTTTTCTACGTGGTGGGTCCAATTCCGGGGTCGGTTTGAGCAAACGATGGCCGGAGATGGCGAAACGGCGAGTGGCGCAATGGCGGGTTTTTGGGCGGCGATTTGAAGCTTTTCCGGTGATCTTTTGGCGACGGTTCCTTCTGAGAAGTTGTCTAACTCGACGAGATCGAGTTGTTCGTGGAGGCGGCGGCCCAAGAACCGGCCGGCGGCGGTGGACCGGTGGCGGACCGGCTCTGGACTGGTGGTCCGGTTTTCCGGTGACTTTTCCGGTATTTTGGCTAGGGGCTTTCGATGGCCTCGCTACGGGCTTTCCAACGGTATGTCCGGATTTTGTTTTCGCTTAGCGGTTTGTATTTAATTTTAGTTTTCGTACTAGGATTTAAGTTTGGTTTTTTGTCAACGAAGTCCGGCGTGTTTGGTATTTTCTGAAATTGGTTGAGGGCTTTTGTCAAGCAGGCCGAGGCGTACGTTTCTGTATTTTTTCGACCACCGGAGGCGGTGTTCCGGTGGCGGCCGGTGGCTGTTCGGCCGGCTGCGGTGGTGGCATTCCGGCGACTTTCGGACAGTAGGTCCGTTTCGTTGTGGTGATTCCAACGCCACTTTCCGTTCGTCAATCGGATGTCCGGTTGATTTTATATGAATTTTTGAAGTTGTGGTATTTATTTTCGTTAATTGTTTTAATTGTAAATTTCGATCTTGTATGAACTATAAATTGAAATTATGAGTTGTATGATACTAGGAAATATGATATGATGTATGAAATCTTGATTTACGATTTATTGAATTTATTTGCCTCGTTTAAGCCTATCTACTTGAGAATATTTCTTGTTTAGGGGATATTAATGCAATTTAAGGATCTAAATTATTCGTATAATTATGAGACTCATAATAATTAAATTACCCAAGGTATGAGTTATGATCGATTTGAATAAATTATTTAAATATGTTAATTGTTGAATATTGTGAAATATGTTAATATGTATTTACGTGTGAAATTGTTATGCATTTTGCGTTTATCCTTTCGAGAATTAGTGCAAGATATGAATTGAATTCTTAATGTCTTAATTTATTTTATGTAATAAATGTTATGAATTTATAAGCTATGCATCTCTTGATATGTAATATGAATTATAATATGCTCTGAATGACTTGATTGAATAAATATGGATTATATGTTGCATCATGTATATTCGTGAGTATAGCCGTGCGTCTTTGTGGTTGTGTTTGGAGTCTGAGTCTGTATTCTATGTGTGTTCAGTCGTTCAGGGTTTCTTCAGGGAGTGTCTGTCACCTGTTTGGGTTCCAGTGGGACTTCTTGGCTTGTGTTTTCCGTTCTCGTCGATGTAAGGTGAGGTTTTAGGATTTTTGTTTTAGTTAAAGCGACCTACAACCCTATATGCTCGTTTTCAAGCCCGCATGCGAATATATACTATATGTATATTAAATATGTATCTTACGATATGTTATGAATTTTGTTAATTCGATTTGATATGAATCCTTCTGAAATTATACGTATGGGCGTATATAAGCTTAAAATGGTTTTGCAACGAGGCTATGCTCCAAACCGTGTATCGTCCAGCAAACTATGGATTTCCCTCAGTATACTATGAATTAGGAAGACACGGAGAGGTATGTGTATAGCATATGCCGAGTTGCATGGTAAGGTATGTTTCTTATGGAATGTTTCTTAAGTTATGAATCTTACATTTTTATGTTTCGTGAGTTAGGTATGCTTCCTATGAGTCTATGTGAATCAATTTGAATCTATTTGAATCCCCGGGTTTCGGAGGTGTGGGTAAGGGAGACCCGGTACGGCTGTCGGGGTCGCCGGTTATCACCCCTGTGCATACGCTCCTTTTAAGTACCTACACGCCACTCTGAGGGAGATGGAGAAGGCGTGGTGCTTTGAGCCTTCGGCTGAGGCCGGAGAAGGTACGTTGTGGGTTCACGACCCCACGTATATCGAGTTGCACGATGTGGGCCCGTAACCCGCGTGTAGACTTCCGGATAAGGTTGGAATACGGGAATATGAATCTTATGCATTTGAATTTATTTGTGATTTCTTATGAATCTTATGTTAAGGAGTAAGGTTGGAGACCCGTACTCGCCGGGTATTTGTATTCTTTTGTTATGTTGATTATGAAACGGGATAGGAGATTTCGATTCAATAAGAGACTTATACGAGTAAATTTATGAATTTATGAATACATTTGAATATTTATGAATCCATTTGAATACTTATGAATCCATTTGAATATTTATGAATCCATTTGAATATTTATGAATCCATATGTGTTTCTGAATCTATGAATCCTTACAAGTTTTCAAACTTAAGAAGATATGAATATATGTGTAAATATGAGCTCTTTTTGGAAAATGGTTTTGGTATGCAAAACCCTACTCCCGGTTCATAATCTTTCTTTTGATACGTGCTCTGCTCCTTATTATGTATAGCGTGTGTGAGTTCAGCCCCCTCACTCAGTCAGTGGACTGACCCTCGCCCCACCTATGTTTTCAGTCTGCAGGTTCAGGTTCTTGGAGTTCGAGCTAGGCGGCTTTGTGTCTTGTCTGTTGAGTCCATGTCTTTTGATCCTGTATCTATTTGATTAAGTTGTGAATCTCTGATCTGCATCCGTTTGTAATTATGTATATAGCATGTTCTATACAGGATTACGTTTATGCTTTGATGTACGAATTTTCGGGACAGGTTAGGACAGGTTCATGAATTAGTTGAACCCGTTTCTTTATTTTGTTGATTAAAGTTTTTATTAGTTCATATTTTGATTCGCTTCCGCATAAAGGTTTTTGCATATTTTACTTGTACGGGGTTTAGCTACCGCCTAGCTTAGGTTGCATTTTTCGTTTGTCACCCGTTCGCTGTGACTTGGTGCGTGTGCGGACGTTCCATTTCGTACCACGTGTCGGGTCATAGTGCCGGGGTGTGGTGCCCCACCACTTGGGGTGCTACATCTTAAGTGGTATCAGAGCTACCGGGTTCAGAACTGGTGCTCTGGAGTCGTGTCGTGCCAGTTTAGGTCGTACGGCATATGAATACTTGTGTATTGCATTCGTCTGATGTGAAACTCTGACTTTTCTGCATGAATTTGTCTGAGCTTATGTGATTGTGTGCAAACTACGATTATGATTTTTGCAAAATTATCATTTTATGCTTTAAATTTTAGTAAATTACTTGTTGCATCTGCATTAATTAGGTGCTCTTAATTGCTTTCATTACTTGACATACCCACGTACTAACCCACATGCATAGATATTTATCCAATTTATGAATTGTAGGGCGTTGGCTCGATGCCAAAATTGAAGTTGATCGTGATAACACTTACCACTTTTACAAAGCTGTGAAGGAGGATTTGAAACTTCTATCTTCTGATTACTTGGATGAAAAGCAAATGAATCTCTACAAGAATTCAACAATAGCTAGATGTTGATATTATGGAAACAGGTATCATGCATTCATAGCACGTGCATCATGCCTTGGATTAACTATAATTATTTCGAACATTTGTTCTATGTTCTTGACTGCCTTCTTTGCTGGATACGAGTGCATGTCATTTACATCCCTAATCCTGCATGCATTAGTTTCGTGGTTATATTTAGGTGACTTCCTTACTTGTTCCAACGAGTGCTGATTTTAGTGGAAGTTTCATTGGGATTTGAATAGGGGTGGATCAGAAGGTGTACAGTTGATTTAACAAACTCAGGGTATAGGGTGAATAAAAGTTGATGTTTGTATACAAGGGAATCAAGAGACCTTTTAACTAATGAGGTGCCTTCAGGATATATACTTAATTACTTGGAGGTACTCGGGGGCAGCAAATTTTATAAGAAAGTCAGAATTTCTAATTCTGGATGGCGTGAGGTGACAATGAAGAGATCAAGGCACATGTACCATTCAGAGAATTCCAAGCAGGAAATCGAGTTACTATTATACAGACACCCACCAGAGTAGTTACACTTACACAAAGGAAAAGGGGGAAAATTGTGCAAGTTATGGAATTTTGTGCCGAGGTCATTGAAGATCAACTCCACCAAATATTGAGGATAAGGACATCATTTACAACGACGGTGTGTGAAGCAGGATTGTTTGAAGATTCTCCGTTTATCTTTCCTTGATTGTTCTGAGAGATTCCATCGTTGGAAGATATAGCAATTCCCGATTATTGAGGATTTTATTGGGACTTCAAGAGACTCCATGGATCACTTTTCTGCGAGAGGCAAGTGAGACGGTTCAAGACCCCTTGGCGACCGCGGATTCGAAGAAAATACTAAAGAATGCAAAATTTGAACGGGAAGTTGGAACTACGGGCAGTTAAGGAGTTGACTATCCTTTCAAGTTAAAGAAATTTTCCACCTCGACTCCACTACTACGGTGAACGGTACATTGAGCATTCATGGCATTTGCACACATGCATTTCATAAGTCATTATATTTTAATTTTGCTTGACGTGCGCGACGACGTGTATTACGTGATGCTGCCTTGATTGTAATAACGTGGCTAATTGATTTAATTTCCATAACTTGAGATTTATTGTTGTTGTGAATTCTTGTAAACTGAATGGATTACATGCTTACGTGGATTGTTCGTGCTTCAGTGTTTATAAAATTTCCTAATTGCTCACTAACCCTTCATGCATACACAAGTATATTGTAATCTTATTTTACAGAGATTCCATCGCGATATCCCCCTTGAGTTGGGCATGGATGATGAATCTATACTCTAGGGACACCAATATCAGTCGGGTAAAGGTAAACTTTACATGCATCCCATGTTTTGCATCCAGTGCTACTTTAATGTGTGTATGTAAGAATGTTGAATAAGTCAACTTGTATGCTAGAGAGTTGTTGAGATCTCTCTATTTACGTGTTAGGGAGATGTGGGATTCTCCCTATTTATGTGATAGAAAGATGCTGGATTCTTTCTAAATTATGTGAGCAAGAGATGCTGGATTCTCTTGGAGTTAGATGTTTGGGAGATGTTGGATTCTCTCGAATCTAGGGTTTGAGAAATGCTGGGTTTTCTCAAACTAGAATGTTTGGAAGATGTGGAAGTCTGCCATACTTAGGTTGAGAGACGGGGCTCTCTCGATTACGTGGTTGAGAGACGGGGTTCTCTCAATTCTATGCCTGAGGGATGGGGTTCTCTCTTTTGATGTGTCGGGAGACGGGGCTCTCTCTCTCTGGCGTCCTGAGAGATGGTATTCTCTCTTGTTTGTCGCGGCTGAGTTTCGTGTGGCCTGATGTTGGTTTGCAATCGGTGAAGAAGCGACGGTATCGAGCTTTGGGTGCAGTGGTCTAGTGGGGGATCGAACGAGTTTGAAGCGACCAACGGTCAAGTGTTTGAACAAACCTATGTGGCTACGGAACTCTGCAGGGAGTTAATGCAATCAGTGGGAGTAAACTTCATAGCCAGGGCTATGACTCTACACGATTTCGGAAGATAGATTGAAGTATTCCAGTTCAAAGCTCTACGACTCAGTAATAGGACCTAAGGACAGGTCCTTTCGAAGGAGGGGAGTTTGTGACATCCCGCTCGTCCGACTTATAAGGTATGCTACGTTTCAACCTTTTAATGTGTTTAATTATGTGATTTTATATTTTGCGTAGCCTTATTTTGAACTCTTTTAGAGTTTAGGGGCTTGTTTGCAATTTTCTCTTTCAGGGGTTATTCGGTCATTTCTCGTTCGATCGAGAGTTCGACCTTTTTGACCCCTTCTTTGTGTTCGGGGCATCGAAACGAGTCCGTAGACTCTAAGTTTGCCCCATTCTGACTTCGTTAGCCCATTCTTCTGCCCGTTTTCGCATAAGAGGACTCGAGATATATACCCCGGATCCTCGTTTTGCATGCCAGAACTTCAGCTCCAGCCCCAGTGTCTTCCTCCCGTGATCCGGCACTATTCTTGCAGTGGAGGTGTGAAAACACACACATGTCCGTTCTCGCTCGTTTCTCGACGGAATTCGACGTTTGAGTAGTGGAAATTTATCATCTCGATGAGCCCGACACGTTGGTACAAGAATCGGGACCTGAAAATCAGAGGTGGTGGCGCTACGGCAAAGCAGCGGGGGCGGAATGAACACCCGCCACTTCGCCGCCTTCTTGCGGCGGTTTTCGGCGACCATGCAACGACACGTGCCACCCCACCTGTTAGAGGACCTCCCGGCACAATTCCAGTTCCAGCGGTGCGGTCAACGGTGGCCGGACCACGGCGCACGCGCCGGCTGAAGTTCGTGCGGCGGTGGCGCGTTACTGTAGCGGCGGCGTTTGGCGGTCTCCGGCGAGGGGGTACCTTTTTCGGACGTTTTCGACGTGGTGAGTCTAATTCCGGGGTCGGTTTGAGTAAACGATGGCCGGAGATGGCTGAACCGGCGAATGGCGCAACGGCGGGTTTTTGGGCGGCGGTTTGAAGCTTTTCCGGTGATCTTTTGGCGACGGTTCCTTCTAAGAAGTTGTCTAACTCGACGAGATCAGGTTGTTCGTGTAGGTGGCGGCCTAAGCACCGGCCGGCGGCGGCGGACCGGTGGCGGACCGGCTCTGGACTGGGGGCTTTCGAAGGCCTCGCTACGGGCTTTCCAACGGTATGTCCAGATTTTGTTTTCGCTTGGCGGTTTGTATTTAATTTCAGTTTTCGTACTAGGATTTAAGTTTGGTTTTTTGTCAACGAAGTCCGGTGTGTTTGGTATTTTCTGAAATTGATTGAGGGCTTTTGTCAAGCAGGTCGAGGCGTACGTTTCTGTCCTTCCGGGGATTTTTCCGACCACCGGAGTCGGTGTTCCGGTGGTGGCCGGTGGCTGTTCGGCCGGCTGCGGTGGTGGCATTCTGGCGACTTTCGGACAGTAGGTCCGTTTCGTTGTGGTGAGTCCAACGCCACTTTCCGTTCGTCAATCGGATGTCCGGTTGATTTTATATGAATTTTTGAAGTTGTGGTATTTATTTTCGTTAATTGTTTTAATTGTAAATTTCGATCTTGTATGAACTATAAATTGAAATTATGAGTTGTATGATACTAGAAAATATGATACGATGTATGAAATCTTGATTTACGATTTATTGAATTTATTTGTCTCGTTTAAGCCTATCTACTTGAGAATATTTCTTGTTTAGGGGATATTAATGCAATTTAAGGATCTAAATTATTCGTATAATTATGAGACTCATAATAATTAAATTATCCAAGATATGAGTTATGATCGATTTGAATAAATTATTTAAGTATGTTAATTGTTGAATATTGTGAAATAGTTAATATGTATTTACGTGTGAAATTGTTATGCATTTTGCGTTTATCCTTTCGAGAATTAGTGCATGATATGAATTGAATTCTTAATGTCTTAATTTATTTTATGTAATAAATGTTATGAATTTATAAGCTATGCATCTCTTGATATGTAATATGAATTATAATATGCTCTGAATGACTTGATTGAATAAATATGGATTATATGTTGCATCATGTATATTCGTGAGCATAGTCGTGCGTCTTTGTGGTTGTGTTTGGAGTCTGAGTCTATGTTCTGTGTGTGTTCAGTCGTTTAGGGTTTCTTCAGGGAGTGTCTGTCACCTGTTTGGGTTCCAGTGGGACTTCTTGGCTTGTGTTTTCCATTCTCGTCGGTGTAAGGTGAGGTTTTAGGATTTTTGTTTTAGTTAAAGCGACCTACAACCCTATATGCTCGTTTTCAAGCCCGCATGCGAATATACACTATATGTATATTAAATATGTGTCTTACGATATGTTATGAATTTTGTTAATTCGATTTGATATGAATCCTTCTGAAATTATACGTATGGGCGTATATAAGCTTAAAATGGTTTTGCAACTAGGCTATGCTCCAAACCGTGTATCGTCCAGCAAACTATGGATTTCCCTCAGCATATTATGAATTAGGAAGACACGGAGAGGTATGTGTATAGCATATGCCGAGTTGCACGGTAAGGTATGTTTCTTATGGAATGTTTCTTAAGTTATGAATCTTACGTTTTTATGTTTCGTGAGTTAGGTATGCTTCCTATGAGTCTATGTGAATCAATTTGAATCTATTTGAATCCTCGGGTTTCGGAGGTGTGGGTAAGGGAGACCTGGTGCGGCTGTTGGGGTTGCCGGTTATCACCCCTGTGCATATGCTCCTTTGAAGTACCTACGCGCCACTCTGAGGGAGATGGAGAAGGCGTGGTGCTTTGAGCCTTCGGCTGAGGCCGGAGAAGGTACGTTGTGGGTTCATGTAACGCCCGAGCGTGAGGCGCCACATCCCCCGCACCGTGACCCGACCCGCATAGGAAATGGAAAATCCCTACACGTGTCAAATCACGGCGAACGAGGACACAACACACACGCTAAGCTAGGCGGGAGCTAACCCTTAAACCAAGTAATAACCAACATGAATTAAAATCGAGAAACAAGAGCAATAGCGGAAGCAATAAACATAATTATTCACATTGAGCATCCCAGCTCCAAAAATAGATCAACCTATACAATAAGTGGTAGCAATGGCCTCACGGCTCAAAATAACATAATTCGCTCCATACAAATCCAAAATACAAAATATGAGTGCAAATGAGTGTAAAGGAAATGCTAAACACAAAAGCAAGACCTAGACGACTCGAATTCCCGCCTAGCACCTCCAAACCTGCACGAAACAACTGAAAACAACCGGGTTCAGTCTAAAAGAGACTGGTGGGTATAAAAACGGGGCATAAGTATAAATATCGCAGAATTAAAACATATACATGCAAGCCCTAATCCAATAGAAGTTTGATAAGAAATTTCCCAAGCGGGCAAAGCAAATAAAACATCAATGGGATTACGACTATCATATTCATTCATAATTAACATAGGGTTTAAGGTCCGGCGAGTGGGCGTGCATCATCTCCAACCTTCTCCTCGTGTAGTCATATTCATAATTTCATAAGTTATCATACATAACATATGTGCACATACATAATGATCATAATCATTCATATACACCTTCTTCCTCCGGTGGTGGACGAGTTTGCAAGACTCGACCACCTCATACATAATGGCTAGTGAGGTACATGAATCCTCAAAAGCCCGACTAGCGTTTTCTCGTCAAAACTCCTGACGAGATCCGTTTCGACGTAAAATGGTTGGAACTAGTGCACGGGTTCACCGTCGGCCCTTGCCTCCCCGGTTTACCACGATACACTAAGCTCCGGGGCCCGTGATCATAACATACTTGCAATCTCGCCAAAACATAAGGTAGGTTTTCATAAAGAAGGCTTAACAATCGAAAATCATAAGACTCTTTAAAAGACTCGATAATTATAAGTATAACTTTTGGCTTAAAACGGTCACATAAGGATTATATTGGGACAAGATAACTATTAGTAGAGAAACCCACCTCGAACCGACAAAAGAAGACACGAAAGCCTCAAGGACCGGCCTCGTCTCCAACGGGATCAAAATCTGTGCAAGAAAGGTGACGTGAGACTCAAAATGACCAATTAAGACGCTCGGCAATGAAATGATCATGATATGAGTGCATAAAAGAGTATGTTATGTAATGAACATGTCCATGTGAACTAATCAGGAATTCAAATCATATAATCAAAACATATGTATATATATACACACGCATACATACCCAACATGCATGAAACCACAAAATGCATGAAAACAGAAGGTGACACGCCCGTGTCACCAACACAAAGTAATCCGTGACACCCCCGTGTCATGGTACAGTCAGAACAAGAAATCAGAGGGTGACACGCCCGTGTCACCACTACAAGGCAAACCGTCACACCCCCGTGTCACGATACAGCGGAGCCAAGCAAATCTGCACCCCCGTGTCACGCAAAAGAAGAAAGGCGTGACACGCCCGTGGCACGCACGCATCAGAGAAAAAAAACGCGCAGAAACAGGGCATAACCAAGATACAACATCTCAACACATTCAATCAACAAAAGACAACCAAGATGCAATGAAACCACTTAAAAACAACTCCCAATCATGCTCTCAAAACCTTGAAACGTGAGATGTAGTGTGTGGTGACCAAATCATACCAAAACTTCAATAACTCATTAATGGTGGCTCATAAATACCTCAACTAACAACTAATACATCACCATAAATGTAAAGAAGAGATCAAAACAATCATTTTCATGCTTAGAATCGTTCAAAAAGCTTAAGGATTGGAAGAGATCAACTAAAATGATCAAAACCTAACTATATACACATCTTGGCCAAAACTCATGAAACCATGCTCAAATTTAGGGATGAATGAATGAAAATGACTCATATTGAATGTACATAACATATCCAAGCTTACCTTGTGGATTAATGGAGGTTTGGGAGGAGATTTGAGCTTGAATCTCCAAGAAGGGCTTGGGTGACGGGATTTCTGGAGTGCAGAGGATGTTTGACCAATTTACTCCAAGAGAGAAGGGTTATCTAGGTTTGAGGGGTTAATGGCTGAATAAAGGGTTGAGTTAGGGTTCCATAGGGTCTAACCATGGTTAATTTGGTCAACAAATGAATGAGTTATGGTCATTTAAGTGCAGCAAGGTCAGTTTAGGCGTCCGTTGTGTGTTTCGGTTGAATTCCGAGAGTTCAAATGGCTTAGGAAAAATATAAGGCTAAGCTCATCAAACTCGAATTTTCGATATGAGTTCAACGAAGTTGACGAAACTCGAATCCGAGTTTCCTAGCTCAAGTCATCAAATAAGGAACCAATGGTGCAATAATTGCTCGTTAGCCCCCCCCCCTCCCCCTCCCCTTCCCCCCCCCCCCCCCGGTTTTGGATTCCGAGGCAAAATAAATTCAAAAAATCAATCAAACAAACCCGAAAACATAAAACGAGCATATAACCATATTCATAACACATATAAGTCCAACATCTTAAATTTGCACGAAATTCCGAAATCATTTCGCGTAGAAACTGCGAGCAAATAATTCGTTCAAGCGCAAATAGTTCAAAGAAAATTCATATAAATTCAAATTCAAATATTTCAAATAATTAAATATTCTCTAATTAATATAATATAAGATAAAGAAATGAATTAATGTAATTAAAATAAATTAAATGCGCACGTAATTATCACATAATTCATACCTGAACGATTTGGAAAAATCGGGGTGTCACAGTTCACGACCCCACGTATATCGAGTTGCACGATGTGGGCCCGTAACCCGCGTGTAGACTTCCAGAGAAGGTTGGAATACGGGAATATGAATCTTATGCATTTGAATTTATTTGTGATTTCTTATGAATCTTATGTTAAGGAGTAAGGTTGGAGACCCCGTACTCGTCGGGTATTTGTATTCTTTTGTTATGTTGATTATGAAACGGGATAGGAGATTTCGATTCAATAAGAGACTTATACGAGTAAATTTATGAATTTATGAATCCAGTTGAATATTTATGAATCCATTTGAATACTTATGAATCCATTTGAATATTTATGAATCCATTTGAATATTTATGAATCCATATGCGTTTCTGAATCTATGAATCCGTACGAGTTTTCAAACTTAAGAAGATATGAATATATGTGTAAATATGAGCTCTTTTTGGAAAATGGTTTTGGTATGCAAAACCCTACTCCCGGATCATAATCTTTCTTTTGATACGTGCTCTGCTCCTTATTATGTATAGCGTGTGTGAGTTCAGCCCCCCCACTCAGTCAGTGGACTGACCCTCGCCCCACCTATTTTTCAGTCAGCAGGTTCAGGTTCTTGGAGTTCGAGCAAAGCGGCTTTGTGTCTTGTCTGTTGAGTCCATGTCTTTTGATCCTGTATCTATTTGATTAAGTTGTGAATCTCTGATCTGCATCCGTTTGTAATTATGTATATAACATGTTCTGTACAGGATTACGTTTATGCTTTGATGTACGAATTTTCGGGACAGGTTAGGACAGGTTCATGGAATTAGTTGAACCCATTTCTTTATTTTGTTGATTAAAGTTTTTGTTAGTTCATATTTTGATTCGCTTCCACATACAGGTTTTTGCATATTTTACTTGTACGGGGTTTAGGTCCCACCTAGCTTAGGTTGGATTTTTCGTTTGTCACCCGTTCGCTGTGACTTGGTACGTGTGCGGACGTTCCATTTCGTACCACGTGTCGGGTCATAGTGCGGGGGTGTGGTGCCCCACCGCTTGGGGTGCTACATCGTGAGTCTCACAAGTACATTACATTTTCCTTTGTACAGTTTTTCCAGGGCAGAGATGCCGGGTTCATAGGTTCTTCTCAAGTATTCTTGTCTTCTTGGTTTCGTTCGGTAAGGTGTAAAGGTGGGTTTCTCTTCTATTAGCTAAAATGACCCTACATACATCCAATGTGCAAAGTTTTAAGCCAAAATTTATATTATACGTATATCGAGTCGTTTCAAATGAGTAAATGGTTTCAAACGTAAGCCTTTCTTTCATGAACCCTTACCCAATGTTTTGGCGAGATTAGTGAACACAAAATTTATGTGGGCCCGGGACTATGTGTATGTGGCTATCCGGGGAAGCTCGGGCTGACGGTGATCCCCATGCACTAGTCCCAACAAACAATGACGGTGATACCGGACCTCGCTATGAGATTAGCGAGGAATGGGAGCTGAGTGCCATTGGGGGAATTCATGTAACCCCCTTTGGTAAATGAATGAGGTGGTCGGGTCTTGCTAACCCATCCACCACCCGGAGGAAAAAGGTTTAAGTACTTATGATTATGAATGTAAATGATTATGAATGATTGTTAATGAACGAATAAATGATTGTGGTGTGATCACTAATGAATGAACGAATGAATGAATAAATGCACACACGAGGAGAAGGTTGGAGAATTCGCCCTCTCGTCGGGCTCACGTAATGACCGCATGATTGAATGAATGAATGAAATTGATCATTGTAATCCCAAGCGTTGTTTTTCTTTGTTTTCACCCACTTGGGAAATATCTCAAAACCTCGCACGGGATTATAGCTTGCATGTGTGGGTGTTTAAATTCTGCGATATTACTATAATATGCCCTGTTTTATACCCACCAGTCTCCTATAGACTGAACCCGGCTTTGTTTTCAGTTCTTTGCAGATTGTGGAGTGCTAAGCGGGATTTTATGTCGGTCAAGTCCTTTGGTTAAGTCAGAGTCCTTCCACACGCACATTGTAATTTAATGGAGTCATATTGAAACATGTATAAATGCTAATATTATGTTTTATTGATTCGGGATAGGCTTCTAGGGACATATTGAACCCGTAGTTATGATTTATGATTTATGATTATAATTTCGGGACTAGGTATTTATGCTAGATGAACCCGTCACTTGCTACCTGTATTTATGACTGATTAGATGATATGTTTCCGCACGTGCATTTTGTCCTATTGAATTGCTTATTTGGTTTCGAGGTTCTAGCTCCCACCTAGCATAGCGAGTGAGTGAGTCCCCGTTTTCCGTGACTTGGCACGTGTATGGACTTTCCATTTCATATGTGGGTCTGGTCTCGGTACGGGGGATGTGGCACCTTCCGTTTGGGGTGTTACAAGAACGTTCCAAAGTTATTTGAAACTTTGTCATCTTACTTACTTATGTTATCTCATTGTATGTTCGAAACATCAATATTTTGAGTTTTACACAACAGTTTATGCAAAGTCAACTCAAGATTAGCAAATTCTGATACTATCAGAATTACTACAACGAGAGACATATGGAGTATCCTTATACTCTTTGCAGTTCCTTTCCAAGGCCCTAGTTTGCCACTATGGAAGCTAAAGTCTGATCTTTCTTTTAGGTTTTCCATTCTCTCACCCCTCCATCGGGTTTTAAGGGTTTCTTCTTCTTTGGCTTAGATGTCTTTACCTCAATAGGTTTAGAAGAAAAACTAATCATCATTACCTTTTAGTCCTTCATAAGGATGCTCTCTTAACTTATCAACTAATTTGATCAACTATGCTACAATAGCATCATCTAAGATTGAGCAAAAGGTCTAAAATGATGATAGAAGCAATTCAAGCAATCAGTGGACTAAGAACTTATTTCTCAAGGGAGTGTACGTGGCTGCAAGGTCCTCCTCGGTGAGGAATTTTAGCCCACGTTACGCATATATTCCTTCATACCAATATGGAACAATTCCTTCGATGTGTTATACATTGTAACACGCTCGTAAGAGAGTACAGTTGCTCTTAAAAGTTCCTATAATGTGTTATACTTTGTAACACATTTATGAGAGAGTACAATTGCTCTTAAGCGTTTCGAGAATTTCCTTTCACTTTTCAATTGCTTCTCTTAAGTCTAGGTCGAATTTTCACGATAGGTGTAAAAATTCGCCTTATAGAGAACAATTTTCTCCTTTGGAATCTTAAAACGGATTTTAAGACTCGAAGCCAATCAGAGTGGTTAGAACTTTAGTCAACTTATATGACTCAATGATGGATACTAATGGGTCGTATTTCAACTTGTAGACAATCACAGAACTATAACCTAAATGCTAAGCAGAGAAAATATGAGCATATTGAATAATAACGTAACACATAGGATTAGGTCTTTTATCGTATGTGGCTCCCACTATTTTTATAAGGTCTATAAATCCCAAACGACCTTAGAAGAAACTTGTTTTCTCAGTAGGTACTAGGATCCCAAGCATTTTTAGTTTTGGACCCATGACTCGTGAGACATCCAAAGGTCTAAGAATCTTTAGGTACGAACTAAATTGCCAATTCCATCTCAATGGAATTCCTAGTAATGTTTTTGCACCCCTGATCTTTCAATCATGGACCCATGACTCGTGAGACATCCATATCTACTTCAGTGTTGAGCAGGACCCATCAATCATAAGATCTCAATCCAACTTAGTGCAGAATGACCCACGACTCGAGAGACATCGCCCATTCCAAAATGATCAAGAAATATCAATCACCTAAGGTGATCAATCAAGAAACTAAGATTTAATAGGCTGCACTAATTACCCCACGACTCATGAGCCAGCAATTAGCTTACCTACTAACTCTTAAATCCTATTGATAGAATGCTAGGAATTTTATTACCATAATAGAATACCTATTTGTTCGAAAATTGCTCAATTTTTAATTAGGGATTTTCGAATTAACCGCAGAGTTGTCCGGTCTTGACCTCACCAACATGTACAGTTATCCATTTTTAATTGTCTTGATTAATGCAGTTTCATATAAAATGCATCACAGAAACAATTAGCAGATAACATGTCCTAGCATGATACTAATATGAGATGATTATGGGTATCCTATCTTATGTGCAATTATGGGAGCCACTCCATAATTGCTAGTTCTAACATTCATGCCACATAAGACAGTTCAAATCACATAGGGGTACAGAATTTAATGGAAAACCCTATCTATTACATTAATAGAAACCCTCCTAAATATTTTGAGGGGTCTTCTCTTGTGGTCACCATTCTTCAAGTGTTCCTTGTGGATCCTTCTTGCTCCTTGGGTGCTTGCAACCAAAATGAAAAGAAAAATCCTCACTTCCTAAGTTCTACTCTCTTAACATAAAGTAATATGGCTCAATCTTCATATTGAACATAGACAAGTACACCGAGCATACCTAGGCCCAAAACAATAATAAGGAAAGCCACATAATAAACACATAACAGTACGCACATAAGTAGGGCTCCAACCCCAATTAAAATAATGCAACTATGGGGCTCCGACCCCAATTGAAATCATCCATGTGCATAAATTAAAACATTCATAAGACTAACCTATGATCACCTACACTAGCATAATCCGCTTGAAATTTAGATTTACCAATTAAATTTAAACTCCCTTGACTTCAAGTTACAACTAACTTAAGTAATTTGAATGTAGTTCACTATTCAAGAATTTATTTAAAACACGAATTCGGATCATGACAAAACTCAATTAATTTCAAAAATTAAATTTTTTTTGTCAAAAATATCATTCAAAGTGATATTTTATATTTTCTTGAAAAATAAGAACTTGACTTTAATTCATAAAAACATATTTTATAATTATTTCAAAAATAATCAATTTTAATATAAAATCAGATTTTATGGGATTTTTTCAAAAATCGAAACACGAAACGAAACGGGCCCGGAGACCCCACACGAGGCGCGCGATATCTGCCCGCAGGCAAGCGCACAAGGTGCGCGCGAGCAGGCGGTGCTGGCGCACACAGCCCACAAGGGGTCCCCGGTGCCGCCCGTCAGTCCCGCCCATCTGCGCGCAAGGGCGCTAGTGCGCTGATGGCGGACGGAGATAGGCGATGGTGGCGGAACATTGCAGGAAGGCCCGCACAGCTCGCCCGGGCTTCGCGCGCTGAGACGCGCGTGATGTTGGCGATGCTTGCGGGAATTCCCTCACGGGGCATACAGAGCTGGGCGGCTTTTGTCGGCCCATGCGCGTAACGCGCTAGGGCCGCACGCGGCAATTCTCTGTTTGTAGCACTCGTGACGATAAGCGCCACATCCCCCGCACCACAAGTCTAGTCCACACGTGAAATTTAAAATCCAGCATGAACCGGACTCATAGCGAACGGGTGACAAAATAAAAACAACTCCCTAGCTTGGCGGAAGCTAACCCTGTACCAATTAAATCACAATGCTAAAACAAGGTGCGGAAGCAATAACTGAGCATAACTTTCAATAATGGCTATAAGCCCAATAATTCCATAACATAATTAAAGTCCAACATGCATCCTAACAACGGGTTCAACTAAACATGCAACCTGTTTCGAATCAATAATCAAAATTCATAATTGGCACACAGGCCCAAATACATAAAAAGATACAATTAAAACATAACAAGATGGAATGTGACTCGAGTGTACAAGTGTGACTCAAGATAACCTCTAAGACTTGACTCCCGCCTAGCAAACCTGCAAAGAACTGAGAAGTGGGGAAAAGAGGGGTCAGTCTCTAGAAGACTGAGTGAGCACGAGATGTACATATATATAGAAACATGCACATGTAAGTCATAAATACCGAGAAATGTTTTATTTAAAGTTAGTTCCCACGAAGGGCAAGAAAGTAGCTAAGTAGTTGTGGCACCCCTTACACGTGGAGATGCCACACCCCCGCACTATAGGCCAATCCACATACGAAATGGGTCATCCGTACATGAACCAACCTATAGCGAACGGGTGACAATGCAATAACCTACAAGCTAGGCGGGAAGAACTTAAACGTGCGACGGAATTAAGCGGAAGCATAAAGTAATCATTATCAAATATTTCCATTTAGTATTTCATGTCAATTCTCATTTACCAAATAAAATGTATTCTAACTTATCATATCAATACATTATCATCTTCGGATAAACAATAACAATAACTATAATTTCATAATTAACAATGAATAACCAAATACACGAACCATGGTTGACTCAACTACATGAACTGGACTCGACCCGACTCAACTCCCGCCTAGCATGCACCTGTAATAACCTGAAAGGTGGAGGCGTCAGTCTGTGAAGACCGAGTGAGGGGTTTAAATACATATTAGCGCAAATAACATGCAAGTCATATTCTCGGGTAAAGATTTATAAAAGATAATTATATACGTTCAATAATAGGGTGTCTTCGCCCGAGAATACAACTACCAATATTAAATACTTGTTCATGATCATGCAATCAATACATGGCTTGCCTGTAACACGATAGGGTTTGTTCCTCCTGTGGTTGGACGGACAACCACCAGCTCTAAGACTAGCCCAGCGCCCTCGCCAAGGAGAACCTGGCCAGAAGAACACAGGTACACGATAAGGCTTTGTTCTTCTTGTGGTTGGACGGACAACCACCAGCCCGAAGACCAGCCCAGCGCCCTCACTAAGGAGGACCTAGCCAAGAGAACACACGTACAAGATAGAGTATTGTTCTTCCTGTAGTTGGACGGACAACCACCAGCCCGAAGACCAGCCCAGCGCCCTCACTAAGGAGGACCTGGCCAGGAGAATGCATTTACTTGCTTTCATGAACATGACATGCTTGATTCGTGAACAATAACATACTTGAAATGATAAGTGATTTCATGGAAATTATAGATATAAATACCTTTGGCCGAAAGATCACGTAAAGGTTATACGGGTTCTATATAACTAGCAATTAAACCTCACCTGACAGGCGACACGACGACTCATGGATGCGTGAACGTGCTCATGGTCAACAATCTCCGCCCTGGAGGAGAACTGGACAAGAAATGGAAACATTTGTGCACTCGTGAGCCAGGACTCAATAATGGTACCCAAATATGACGCACGGCATGATCAAGTAACAAGATGACATGCATTCACGAATGTAGCATGATATATTCATATTATGGCATGTAATTGATCATGTAATCACAAATTGGGATCAATAAAACCATTGGAATTGAAAGTGTAAATCTCAATTTTTTTATGCAGAAAATTTTCAACATGCGCACGTTGTATTCAAATAAGCATAACTTTTTCATCGGAATGAATTTTAACGAACCGCAAAATTCCTAGGAAACTAGACAAACATATCTTTACAAAAATATAAGGCTCACATTCTAATTCATCCCGAGAAAATACCAGTTTTCGTTTGAATATGACCCAAAGCAGAAAATTTCCTGCAGTGCTAGTAGTGAAAAATGATCGTCGTTCCCTTATCAAACGAAGTCGAAACGATCTGAAAATTGGTGGAAATACTTATAACATATCCAGAAATACCCCCGTAAAACAGTTTTAAAAACTTCCACCATTTAGTCTCTCTGATCAAGCCAAAACCGAAATATGAAAACAGGGGACAGCAGGGGATGTTGCTATTTTTCTCGGGGTTCAAATCAATTCGGATTGACACCAATTTTGCAGAGAACATCTATAATATATCAAGATTATCCCCATAAAACAGTTTTGAAAGACTCCAACTAAACAAGCCACAATTCGATTTTAAATTGGGTTAACGCAGATTCGGGACAGTTTGGCGGCACCAAATTAAAACGGCCATAACTCACAAACGAAAATAGATATTGACGAACCGTAAAAAGGAGAGTGCTCTACACTTCAAATATTTGCTACAGTAGAAAAACCAGAGCAATTGGAATAGGGGAGGGGAGTCGGGAAAACAGGGGAGCTACAACCCATAACCAAAGCTCACCAAAATCATCATAATTCAACTCTAAATGCTATAATTCATGAAAAGAAATACGTATACATGCTCAAAGTGTGATAAACTAGTATAAACACTCATCTCAGACATTAATCACCAAGAATCATCATCATCATTTCAAATATGAGTTCATCAAAGAACTCCATGATTCTCATGATATATGCAAGAAATTCAAGTTCAAAACTCCTAATCATGCCTTTATCATCATATAAACAACTTATTGTAATCAAATCATAACCCTAGCTTCATATACTCAATTCAAGATTTCACGTATATAATCATATATACCTTGAAGTGAAAATAAATGGAAGAAGATGATGGAAATGGATGATTGAGCTTCAAAACATGGAATTTCCTTGGAAAACTAGCTTGAATTCATGAAATCTCTTCTTCCTCTTCTAAGGTTCATGGATCGGGAGAGAGAGATGGAGAAAGCAAAGTTGGTATGAAGTGTTTAGAAGAATGAAGAAGATAACGTGATATATCTCTTGAATTTGCCTCAATTTGCTATTAAATCCTCCAAAGGTTAACAAGTCATGCAATTAAGGATGGAAAGATTGAAGAATGATCAATTTGGTCCAATAAGTTTTTATGCAATTTAGTCCCTAAATTAAAGTGAATGAGCATTTAAGGACAATTAAGCAATTAAATCATGTTCGGAAATTATTTCACGTAGCAGTTAAATTCAATTTGCACAATCATTCTCACGTTGACAAGTATTTCATAAAATTTCACGTAAACATGTTAAAATACAATTTATAAAATTAATATAACACGTATAAAGCGAATAAACAAGAATAATAAAATAAAGTCCTAACGCTCGAAACTCACATGTGTCGAGCGTACCTGACTGTCTGAAATTCGGGGCGTTACAACTCTCTCCCCCTTAAGAGAATCCGTCCTCGGATTCCATGTCCTGAATTCCTGGAATTTAATTGGCTCTTACGTTTTCATCCCACGCGGGTTAGCTACTCCCCGTCAGGGATTAGTTTGAAAGAGGTCTTCAATCCACAAGATCTTCCAGTGTGTGAAATCACGACCCTCAACTTTCTGGAGCCTAAAAACTTGAACGAAAATCTAACCTCCCGCTAGAACAAGTTGACAAGTAGTTGAAATATTGAGAGTGCCCCTACTCTCCAACAATTAACGAGAGAACCCCGTCTCTCGAACAGGTAATAAGAGAACCCCGTCTCTTGACAACCCTGAGAGAATCCCCGTCTCTCACGCACACGAAATAAAATTCAAGCGAGCACTTTGACAATTATTTACAATTCACACATAAGGAGCATGTAAAAATTATCAATTGTGCAGCTTATTGCTCATATGAAACAATTAATAATAATAAGCAAGGAATCATATATGAAAATAACAAATAATAATAACAAATGATAATAAAATAATGTTGCACGTGGTATGCATGATTGGGTGTACCGTTCACCGAGTGTTGAAGTTCTTGCATTGTAGCAATTCAGTGGAATACTTGTTTCTTTAGTTGAGGTTTCTTCTTGTCTTGTACCACTATGGTTCGAAGTTCCCATTCTTGATAATCATCTCTGCCCTTGTGCTATCTCTAACATAATCCGTAAATCATCACTAATCACCACATCTTCAGACCCGTGTTAATTCTAGATTTGCCGGTTGAACCCCTCTTGCACTAATTCTCATATTTACTTTCTGATTTCAGAACTGAGAATAACCCTGGTTTTCTTGTTAGAGAGTAATTGTATATTCAAGCTTAGAAGACTGACTTGGTGTTCTAAGCAAACCCTTATCCGACTAACAGAGAGAACCGGTTTTACCATTTCCTCGACCTTCGTAAACAAAGTGAAATATTTTTCCGATGCAAAGATCTTAAACTCTTTATTTGTAATCCGAAAGTTGAGCTCCATTTCTCTTTGACAAATAACACGACAGAGGTTTGGTGCAAGATGGAATCAGGGTCGTCATCTCGTGAGAGTACCTCAACAAGCCCTCTTGCATAGGAACCGTAGTAATCAGATCCTAGCGTAACGCCTTCCATTTGATCCCTACTACCTGGTAGCATACCCAACAACTCTTCGAAATATCTTGAAGGGAATAATCGATTGGCTTCAATTTTCTCAGACATGTTCACGGTAACTAGTATATTCATGGAAGTGATGCCGACAGCACGGTTGAAAGGGCAGCGAACATTTACAGGCATCTTTAGGGTATAAACAACTTCGTAAGAAAACTCTTGTTGGAGCTGACTTACTAAAGCTTGAAATTGATTCCAATATTGCCCCATTGAATCTTTTTCTATTTACTGAGTCAAATGATATCCTGAGGCTACCGGGGCACTGCAAACGGTGTACCCACATCCTTGGAAACGGTGATAGAACAGGGGTATTGTCGATAATGGAACTTTTCTTGGGTAAGAGGGAGAAAAGTTTAATTTGTTGAAAACTTCTTTCACATGGTTCTGATAGAGGTTTCCAGGAAGAATCGGTTTTATTAAGATTCCAACTCTCCTGAGTGTTGTCTAGCTTCCGATATAAATTTATTCCCAGTCCGACTCTCCCCTTTAAGAAAATAGAAATTTTCTAATTCCTCAAATTAATTCTGTCCTTTCCCACTTGCAAGCTTCTCTGCTGGTTCCAATCCCGTAATCTTTTCTCGTCCTACTTGCTGTTAATCACGATATTAATTGATGGTTCTTTCTAATACTTTCTGTTAATGACATGCCCAACTTGAAGCTCACCAACTGTCACCCCTTTAATCTAATACTAAAATTTTCCAACATCCTACAATCACCTAATTCTTTCCAGAGAGTCGACATTTACAAGATCATCACCATAATCTGAAGCAAGAAAAGTTCATTCTTTTACTTCCATTACATCTCCGGAATACTGATTAATTTCTGAAGGTTGAAGAGCCTACTGAACCTTTATCTGTTTGAACTTATCATCATTTCCCAGTTTCCAAAATTTTCCAATATTTATTTCATACCCCCTGCTCCTACTAAATCCTGGATCAATAAATTCTCACAGTCCCAAAGCATTGCTAAATTTTCAGACAGAATCGGATAACCCGATTACAAACATGATAGCCGGTGATTCAGCAATCTTTTCTTTAAATTCAAGTTGGTAAGAATAGGAGCAAGAATTGTGCAGAGCATAGGAAGAGCCTATTAACAACAAACACTAAATAATGCATGATGGTTAAAGTGTCAATGCACGTATTATCACCAATTTAAAAATGCAACATATTAGAACAATTATATTAATTTGAAGAGATACTTAGAAGTAAAGTAATTTAAATACTTCAACTAATTTAAGCATATACTTAATGCATCAAGTAGACAATTTCAACAACCTCTATACAATATTTATAAATGAGAAGCAATTTAATTAACAATTATGATGCACGTGTTTATGAATGTATTGAAGAACCTGTCACCGTAATAGTGATGGACTTTAATCTCGTACTTGTTCCTCGTTGGTTGAATTATAAGCTTGTCTCAATCTGTAGATCATCAATCTAGTTTTCCCACGGTCTTCCAATTTCCGACATTCCCCGGCCTCAGCTCAGACATTCCCATAAATTGATTTGGAAATTTTTTGAACCCAAATTTTTCCGAGTTTTATTGTCTAGGCAATTTCCAAACCTTTCCTACGATTAGTTTCTTGATTAAAACCTTTCTTGTAATACCTTGTGTAACTTGATGACCCGAGATTGTAATTCTTGAATTTGGTCACTTCTACACTCATGCCGTTGATATCTCGATATTTCTCAGAATTTTAATCTCCAACTATAGTACCGATATTCCCTCCAATTCTCACTTTGCTTTTCCTTGTTATCTCCATTTGTTGCTCCATATCTTCCAATTCAATCTCACAACGAAACAATTTAGCTTGCATCAGAAGAAAAACTCACTTCACCCGAATATAGAATTCCTAGCCTCTTGACTTCCCACAACTGGTTGTTCAATTCTTCAATTGGTTGAGTCTTGAATCTCAATTTGATTGATAGCTCAACCTTCCCAATCAATTAGAGCCCTGTTTCAAGGCCCGAGGTATTTCCACTTCTCCTGTATGTAATTCCCAAAAATTTTACTTTGATTAGAATTACTTGAGTTGCTTCCTTCTCACGCTTGAATTTCAGCTCCCACTATTTGAAAATCCTCAATTTACACCAAATTCCGAACCTTGGATCATTAGTAGCTTCAAATCTTCCTTCACCTCTTCCCAAGTTAGAAAAGAAATCTTGTAGTAGTCTAAAATTATCGAATGACTGGCCGTGGTTTAATATCATTCTCACAACCTGTAACTCACAACTTATTTTGAAAATAGATGCATGTGGGTAAGGCGTGCTCATGTCACACTAAATTGTCACATAATCGATACCGATAACAAGAATTTAATATAAATGCATCAACTATTTCATCAATGTTTGAGATAAGACACGTTGATCACATAATTTCAAACAATTCAAGATCAATTAATTGACACTTAATAGCATAGATCAATGCGGTACCCAAGTTTTCAAGTAATTCAAAGAATTCAAGTAGATCAACGAATTCAATTAAATGCAAGACTCTCAAAGTAACAGGTAATTCCTATGCCGTACGACCTAAACTTGACACGACACGACACTAGAACCTCGGTTTTGCAACCGGGCTCTGATACCACCTTAGATGTGGCACCCCTTACACGTGGAGATGCCACAGCCCCGCACTATAGGCCAATCCACATACGAAATGGGTCATCTGTACATGAACCAACCTATAGCGAACGGGTGACAATGCAATAACCGACAAGCTAGGCGGGAAGAACTTAAACGTGTGACGGAATTAAGCGGAAGCATAAAGTAATCATTATCAAATATTTCCATTTAGTATTTCATGTCATCTCTCATTTACCAAATAAAATGTATTCTAACTTATCATATCAATACATTATCATTTTCGGATAAACAATAACAATAACTATAATTTCATAATTAACAATGAATAACCAAATACACGAACCATGGTTGACTCAACTACATGAACTGGACTCGACCCGACTCAACTCCCGCCTAGCATGCACCTGCAATAACCTGAAAGGTGGAGGCGTCAGTCTGTGAAGACCGAGTGAGGGGTTTAAATACATATTAGCGCAAATAACATGCAAGTCATATTCTCGGGTAAAGATTTATAAAAGATAATTATATACGTTCAATAATAGGGTGTCTTCGCCCGAGAATACAACTACCAATATTAAATACTTGTTCATGATCATGCAATCAATACATGGCTTGCTTGTAACACGATAGGGTTTGTTCCTCCAGTGGTTGGACGGACAACCACCAGCTCTAAGACTAGCCCAGCGCCCTCGCCAAGGAGAACCTGGCCAGGAGAACACAGGTACACGATAAGGCTTTGTTCTTCTTGTGGTTGGACGGACAACCACCAGCCCGAAGACCAGCCCAACGCCCTCACTAAGGAGGACCTAGCCAAGAGAACACACGTACAAGATAGAGTATTGTTCTTCCTGTAGTTGGACGGACAACCACCAGCCCGAAGACCAGCCCAGCACCCTCACTAAGGAGGACCTGGCCAGGAGAACGCATTTACTTGCTTTCATGAACATGACATGCTTGATTCGTGAACAATAACATACTTAAAATGATAAGTGATTTCATGGAAATTATAGATATAAATACCTTTGGCCGAAAGATCACGTAAAGGTTATACGGGTTCTATATAACTAGCAATTAAAGCTCACCTGACAGGCGACACGACGACTCATGGATGCGTGAACGTGCTCATGGTCAACAATCCCCGCCCTGGAGGAGAACTGGACAAGAAATGGAAACATTTGTGCACTCGTGAGCCAGGACTCAATAATGGTACCCAAATATGACGCACGGCATGATCAAGTAACAAGATGACATGCATTCACGAATGTAGCATGATATATTCATATTATGGCATGTAATTGATCATGTAATCACAAATTGGGATCAATAAAACCATTGGAATTGAAAGTGTAAATCTCAATTTTTTTATGCAGAAAATTTTCAACATGCGCACGTTGTATTCAAATAAGCATAACTTTTTCATCCGAATGAATTTTAACGAACCGCAAAATTCCTAGGAAACTAGACAAACATATCTTTACAAAAATATAAGGCTCACATTCTAATTCATCCCGAGCAAATACCAGTTTTCGTTTGAATATGACCCAAAGCAGAAAATTTCCTGCAGCGCTAGTAGTGAAAAATGATCGTCGTTCCCTTATCAAACGAAGTCGAAACGATCTGAAAATTGGTGGAAATACTTATAACATATCCAGAAATACCCCCGTAAAACAGTTTTAAAAACTTCCACCATTTAGTCTCTCTGATCAAGCCAAAACCGAAATATGAAAACAGGGGACAGCAGGGGATGTTGCTATTTTTCTCGGGGTTCAAATCAATTCGGATTGACACCAATTTTTGCAGAGAACATCTATAAATATCAAAATTATCCCCATAAAACAGTTTTGAAAGACTCCAACTCAACAAGCCACAATTCGATTTTAATTTGGGTTAACGCAGATTCGGGACAGTTTGGCGGCACCAAATTAAAACGGCCATAACTCACAAACGAAAATAGATATTGACGAACCGTAAAAAGGAGAGTGCTCTACACTTCAAATATTTGCTACAGTAGAAAAACCAGAACAATTGGAACAGGGGAAGGGAGTCAGGAATGTTGAAGAGTAAAGTAATGAGAGAAAAGGTTTTCGTGTTTCATTATTCTGGAATGATCTCTAGCTATTACAGAGGAATCAAGATAAATATAAATAAATCCCTAATCAAGGGAGGCTGAAGATCCCGTAATACAAGGGATTAGCAAATCTCCAAAACTTTCCTATATACCAAGGTCAACACTCCCCCTCAAGTTGGGTCGGGGGGACGTCCCACGCCTAACTTGTGTAAAGCTCCATGGAATACCTTCCCTGTAACAGCCTTAGTAAGAATATCTGCCAGTTGGTCCTCTGATCGCACGAATGGGAGTGATACAATCCCTTCTTCCAACTTTTCTTTTATAAAATGACGATCAATCTCCACGTGTTTTGTTCTATCATGCTGTACTGGATTCTCGGATATGTGGACAGCTGCTTTGTTATCACACTTCAGCGGACATGCACCTATTGGTGGAAAACCCAACTCAGTCATTAACTTTCTCAACCATAGGACTTCTGACAACCCTTTGGCGATTCCTCGAAACTCTGCCTTAGCACTCGAAAGCGCTACTACCTTTTGCTTCTTGCTCTTCCAAGTGACTAAGTTTCCTCCAACAAATGTAAAGTAACCTGATGTCGATCTCCTGTCAATCGGATTTCCTGCCCAATCTGCATTTGTATATGCTTCGATCTGTAAATGACCATTTCTTCTAAACAGAATCCCCGTGTCCGAGGATCCCTTTAAGTACCTCAATATCCGCAGTGCTGCGTCCATGTGTTCCTTTTGAGGATTGTGCATAAACTGACTTACGACCCCAACTGCATATGCAATGTCTGGTCTGGTATGTGAGAGGTATATGAGTTTCCCAACAAGGTGTTGGTACCTCGCTCGGTCTGCTGATTCAGCCCCTTCTGTGATTCTTAACCCGTGATTGCTAACCATAGGTGTGTGACTGGGTTTATAATCCAACAATCCCGCCTCTGCTAGTAGATCGAGAATGTACTTCCTTTGTGACAGATAAATTCCTTGATTAGATCGCATGACCTCGATCCCTAGGAAATACTTTAAGTGACCCAGGTCCTTCATCTCAAATTCTCCGAACAGGTTCTTCCGAAGACCCCTTATTTCCTCACTGTCATCCCCGGTGATGATCATGTCATCAACATATATGATCAGACATGTGATTTTCTCGCCTCTCCTTTTCAAAAACAGAGTATGATCAGAGTTACTCTGTATGTACCCATATCGCCTCATTGCAATGGTGAATCTTCTAAACCATGCTCTCGGAGACTGTTTGAGGCCGTACAACGCCTTTCTAAGCTTACATACCTCCTGTGTCCCAAACTCATGAGAGAACCCTGGTGGGATCTCCATATACACTTCCTCATTCAAATCACCATGAAGGAAGGCGTTCTTGACGTCAAACTGATGAAGAGGCCAGTTTTGGTTAACGGCAATGGAGAACAGAACCCGGATTGTGTCGATCTTCGCTACCGGAGAGAACGTTTCTGCATAATCCACACCATAGGTCTGAGTGTACCCCTTGGCAACCAGACGAGCTTTGTATCGCTCAATAGACCCATCAGCTTTTCTCTTGATCGTATACACCCACCGACATCCAACTGGTTTCTTGTCAGCCGATTGTTGGCACTTCTCCCAAGTATTATTTTTTTTCAGCGCGTTCATTTCCTCATCCATTGCCTGTCTCCACTCAGGCACCTCCATTGCCTCTTCCACACTTCTTGGAACACTATCCGTATAAATGGCCGCAGCAAAGGCTTTGGCTGTTTCAGTTAGGCTCCCCCTGACCAAATTAGCCACTGGGTATCTCTGCGTTCTGGGCTCATGTTCTGGAAGATACCGTCTAGGAGGAACCCCTCGTGTACTCCGAGCAGGGAGTACGTACCTGTCTGTCTCGCTCACACCTGCAGTGTTAGAAGTAGCTGAAATGGAACTGGAAGAAGCCATATGATCCGTACTAACCTCAGGGATATCGGTCGAGGAGGGAATTGGGACAGTGGCAATCTCTTGAATGGGGTGAACTGGGGTCGGATTGCTTTCGGATGACAGAGGTGTTGCACAAAGCCAATCTAGTGGGTCTTTATGCTGTTCAGACTCCCCCTGACAGCTAGATTGGCTTGAAGCCAGATAGAAGTATTCAGTTTCAACAAAGTCACAATCCATCGTGACAAACATCCGACGAGTTTTAGGGTGAAAGCAACGGTACCCCTTTTGGTTATTCCCATATCCCACAAAGACACATTTTTCAGCACAGGGATCAAGTTTGGTTCTTTGAGAAGACGGAATATGAATAAATACGGAACACCCAAATACCCGGGGTGTAAGAGTGAGAGGTAGTGGTACTTTAGTGTATTCGCTCAGGGTATGTATGGGAGTGCGGAAGCGAAGTATTTTTGTGGGCAGGCGATTAGCCAAGTAAGTAGCAGTGGCTATGGCTTCGGGCTAAAAAATTGAGGGAACACACGACTCAATCATTAAGGCCCTGGTGATTTCCAAGAGGATTCGGTTTTTTCGTTCAGCGACTCCATTTTGCTGAGGGGTGTATGGACAAGTGGTTTGGTGAATAAGTCCATTTTCGGAGAAGAAAGATTGCATTTTTTGGTTAACAAATTCCCCCCCGTTATCAGATCTGAGTATTTGGACCTGTGCATTAAACTGAGTTCGAATCATCTGGTAAAAGTGAGTGAATTTATCAAAGACATCAGATTTGTGCTTCAGAAAATAAACCCAACTCATCCGTGTGCAATCATCAATAAAAGTCACAAAATAGTGAAATCCTCCCCCACCAGTGACCGGGGCCGGACCCCAAACATCAGAATGAATCAATGAAAACGGAATTTCAACCCGAGTATTATTCAAAGGAAAAGATTGTCTATGACTTTTTGATAACACACATGTTTCACATGATAAATTTGTGCTAGAGAAATTGGGAAAAAGTTTTTTAAGATAACCATCAGAAGGGTGCCCCAAACGCCGATGCCACAACCAGCTCTGTCTGTCATTCATCAACAAAATATAAACCGCCTCGTTCAGTGCCACGCCCAATTATCCTCCTCGAACGGATATCCTGCAAGACACAAAACGAGGGATACATCACAACCGTGCAATTCAGTTCCTTGGTAACATGACTGATGGAAAGCAGTTTATTAGACAATGATGGAACTAATAAGCAATTTGACAATCGTAACGTAGGGGTAAGTTCAACCACTCCTCCCGCCTTAACGGGGACAATTTCCCCACTAGCAGTTTGAATTGTCTGTTTTCTCGGACTTTGAACAGAAATAATATCCCCCGGGTCATAAGTAACTGTATCAGTCGCTCCACAATCAAATACCCAATTCGAGTTCTTAGTATCAGACTTAGAAACTGAATTAATGTCACACATATCACTTTCATACACGGTATTAACATCACAAGACTTATGCTTATTTGATAAAGGACAAAAAGGGAAATTCACCCCCTTTTGCCCTATATCTGTTACGCCTGAGTTTGCTCCTCCATTTGTGATTTGAGAAGGTCCGCCGCTAGGGTTACGGCTCTGTGCAAAACTCGCCGCCACCACAGCCATTTCTCCCTTGTCTTCTCCGGCACCGGTCCCGTTGGCGACCGCTGCTGTGCCGCGCGTCCGCCCGCGACCATTATCAGCCGTCTTCTCCCTTGGCACCCACCAATTCGGAAATCCGATAAGTTCAAAGCATCCTTTCTTCTCGTGCCCCGTTTTCCCGCACTGTTCACATACCAGCTCGGATTTATTCCGTGATGGCGCCACTTAATTGCGTGGCGGATCTGACCGGCGCGGGGGCCTCTGGTTCTGCGGCCGGCTTCTCCTCCTTGTCCCTGTACCACCAGACCCATTCCAAGGCCCGATGATGGATTCGCTTCGTTGGAGGCAGCCGGCGGCCCTAAAATGGTTTTCCGGGCTGCTTCCCGGTGAACGGTCGCGTACGCGGCATCAACTGAGGGTAACTCTGTTTCTCTTAAGATTTCCCCAGTAATGGTGTCGTATTCTGGATTTAGTCCTGAGAGAAATTTGAAAAGCCGATGTTCTTGCTGAATCTGATTGTATTTGGTGATGTCTTTTGGGGATTCCATTGGATTCGGTCGTCTCCGATCAATTTCAGCCCATAAACTTTTACTTGTGCTAAAATAATCTTCAAGGGTGGTTTGTCCTTGTTTTATTCGATCCGCTCTTGTCATGAGATCAAAAATCTGGAGACTATCTTCTCCGGATTGGTATGTGATTGACAGCCCTTTCCATAATTCTCTAGTAGTGGGATAATGGATGAATTGGGTCACCAGGGACGGTTCAATGGCTTGTGTGATCCAACTGAATACCTGGAGGTCACGTTGTTTCCATGTTGGATACGCTTCCTCGTTTTCCAGCGGTGGTGGTGGTTGTCCGGTTAAGTGGCTGAGCCGCCCACGTGCTCCGATGGCAATCTCGAGCATTCTTGCCCATAAAACATAGTTGTCATTATTTAATTTCAGATCAATCGATACTTGACTGTCTGAGTTTGATTGGGGTTGTGGTTTATGTTGTTGCAGGAGTATGGCTATTTGTTGAGACAAGGCGGTGGCAGCCTCTGACAGTGCTGGTGACGATTCCCCAGCATCGTTGCCCATTATCTTGTTGTGTCCTTTGGCAGATGATGATGCCGATTAATGATCCTCAGGGTCGTATGGCTCTGATGCCATGTTGAAGAGTAAAGTAATGAGAGAAAAGGTTTTCGTGTTTAATTATTCTGGAATGATCTCTAGCTATTACAGAGGAATCAAGATAAATAGAAATAAATCCCTAATCAAGGGAGGCTGAAGATCCCGTAATACAAGGGATTAGCAAATCTCCAAAACTTTCCTAAATACCAAGGTCAACAGGGAAAACAGGGGAGCTACAACCCATAACCAAAGCTCACCAAAATCATCATAATTCAACTCTAAATGCTATAATTCATGAAAAGAAATACATATACATGCTCAACGTGTGATAAACTAGTATAAACACTCATCTCAGACATTAATCACCAAGAATCATCATCATCATTTCAAATATGAGTTCATCAAAGAACTCCATGATTCTCATGATATATGCAAGAAATTCAAGTTCAAAACTCCTAATCATGCCTTTATCATCATATAAACAAGTTATTGTAATCAAATCATAACCCTAGCTTCATATACTCAATTCAAGATTTCACATATATAATCATATATACCTTGAAGTGAAAATAAATGGAAGAAGATGATGGAAATGGATGATTGAGCTTCAAAACATGGAATTTCCTTGGAAAACTAGCTTGAATTCATGAAATCTCTTCTTCCTCTTCTAAGGTTCATGGATCGGGAGAGAGAGATGGAGAGAGCAAAGTTGGTATGAAGTGTTTAGAAGAATGAAGAAGATAACGTGATATATCTCTTGAATTTGCCTCAATTTGCTATTAAATCCTCCAAGGTTAACAAGTCATGCAATTAAGGATGGAAAGATTGAGGAATGATCAATTTGGTCCAATAAGTTTTTATGCAATTTAGTCCCTAAATTAAAGTGAATGAGCATTTAAGGACAATTAAGCAATTAAATCATGTTCGGAAATTATTTCACGTAGCAGTTAAATTCAATTTGCACAATCATTCTCACGTTGACAAGTATTTCATAAAATTTCACGTAAACATGTTAAAATACAATTTATAAAATTAATATAACACGTATAAAGCGAATAAACAAGAATAATAAAATAAAGTCCTAACGCTCGAAACCCACACGTGTCGAGCGTACCTGACTGTCTGAAATTCGGGGCGTTACAACTCTCTCCCCCTTAAGAGAATCCGTCCTCGGAGTCCATGTCCTGAATTCCTGGAATTTAATTGGCTCTTACGTTTTCATCCCACGCGGGTTAGCTACTCCCCGTCAGGGATTAGTTTGAAAGAGGTCTTCAATCCACAAGATCTTCCAGTGTGTGAAATCACGACCCTCAACTTTCTGGAGCCTAAAAACTTGAACGAAAATCTAACCTCCCGCTAGAACAAGTTGACAAGTAGTTGAAATATTGAGAGTGCCCCTACTCTCCAACAATTAACGAGAACCCCGTCTCTCGAACAGGTAATAAGAGAACCTCGTCTCTTGACAACCCTGAGAGAATCCCCGTCTCTCACGCACACGAAATAAAATTCAAGCGAGCACTTTGACAATTATTTACAATTCACACATAAGGAGCATGTAAAAATTATCAATTGTGCAGCTTGTTGCTCATATGAAACAATTAATAATAATAAGCAAGGAATCATATATGAAAATAACAAATAATAATAACAAATGATAATAAAATAATGATGCACGTGGTATGCATGATTGGGTGTACCGTTCACCGAGTGTTGAAGTTCTTGCATTGTAGCAATTCAGTGGAATACTTGTTTCTTTAGTTGAGGTTTCTTCTTGTCTTGTACCACTATGGTTCGAAGTTCCCATTCTTGATAATCATCTCTGCCCTTGTGCTATCTCTAACATAATCCGTAAATCATCACTAATCACCACATCTTCAGACCCGTGTTAATTCTAGATTTGCCGGTTGAACCCCTCTTGCACTAATTCTCACATTTACTTTCTGATTTCAGAACTGAGAATAACCCTGGTTTTCTTGTTAGAGAGTAATTGTATATTCAAGCTTAGAAGACTGACTTGGTGTTCTAAGCAAACCCTTATCCGACTAACAGAGAGAACCGGTTTTACCATTTCCTCGACCTTCGTAAACAAAGTGAAATATTTTTCCGATGCAAAGATCTTAAACTCTTTATTTGTAATCCGAAAGTTGAGCTCCATTTCTCTTTGACAAATAACACGACAGAGGTTTGGTGCAAGATGGAATCAGGGTCGTCATCTCGTGAGAGTACCTCGACAAGCCCTCTTGCATAGGAACCGTAGTAATCAGATCCTAGCGTAACGCCTTCCATTTGATCCCTACTACCTGGTAGCATACCCAACAACTCTTCGAAATATCTTGAAGGGAATAATCGATTGGCTTCAATTTTCTCAGACATGTTCACGGTAACTAGTATATTCATGGAAGTGACGCCGACAGCACGGTTGAAAGGGCAGCGAACATTTACAGGCATCTTTAGGGTATAAACAACTTCGTAAGAAAACTCTTGTTGGAGCTGACTTACTAAAGCTTGAAATTGATTCCAATATTGCCCCATTGAATCTTTTTCTATTTACTGAGTCAAATGATATCCTAAGGCTACCGGGGCACTGCAAACGGTGTACCCACATCCTTGGAAACGGTGATAGAACAGGGGTATTGTCGATGATGGAACTTTTCTTGGGTAAGAGGGAGAAAAGTTTAATTTGTTGAAAACTTCTTTCACATGGTTCTGATAGAGGTTTCCAGGAAGAATCGGTTTTATTAAGATTCCAACTCTCCTGAGTGCTGTCTAGCTTCCGATATAAATTTATTCCCAGACCGACTCTCCCCTTTAAGAAAATAGAAATTTTCTAATTCCTCAAATTAATTCTGTCCTTTCCCACTTGCAAGCTTCTCTGCTGGTTCCAATCTCGTAATCTTTTCTCGTCCTACTTGCTGTTAATCACGATATTAATTGATGGTTCTTTCTAATACTTTCTGTTAATGACATGCCCAACTTGAAGCTCACCAACTGTCACCCCTTTAATCTAATACTAAAATTTTCCAACATCCTACAATCACCTAATTCTTTCCAGAGAGTCGACATTTACAAGATCATCACCATAATCTGAAGCAAGAAAAGTTCATTCTTTTACTTCCATTGCATCTTCGGAATACTGATTAATTTCTGAAGGTTGAAGAGCCTACTGAACCTTTATCTGCTTGAACTTATCATCATTTCCCAGTTTCCAAAATTTTCCAATATTTATTTCATACCCCCTGCTCCTACTAAATCCTGGATCAATAAATTCTCACAGTCCCAAAGCATTGCTAAATTTTCAGACAGAATCGGATAACCCGATTACAAACATGATAGCCGGTGATTCAGCAATCTTTTCTTTAAATTCAAGTTGGTAAGAATAGGAGCAAGAATTGTGCAGAGCATAGGAAGAGCCTATTAACAACAAACACTAAATAATGCATGATGGTTAAAGTGTCAATGCACGTATTATCACCAATTTAAAAATGCAACATATTAGAACAATTATATTAATTTGAAGAGATACTTAGAAGTAAAGTAATTTAAATACTTCAACTAATTTAAGCATATACTTAATGCATCAAGTAGATAATTTCAACAACCTCTATACAATATTTATAAATGAGAAGCAATTTAATTAACAATTATGATGCACGTGTTTATGAATGTATTGAAGAACCTGTCACCGTAGTAGTGATGGACTTTAATCTCGTACTTGTTCCTCGTTGGTTGAATTATAAGCTTGTCTCAATCTGTAGATCATCAATCTAGTTTTCCCACGGTCTTCCAATTTCCGACATTTCCCGGCCACAGCTCAGACATTCCCATAAATTGATTTGGAAATTTTTTGAACCCAAATTTTTCCGAGTTTTATTGTCTAGGCAATTTCCAAACCTTTCCTACGATTAGTTTCTTGATTAAAACCTTTCTTGTAATACCTTGTGTAACTTGATGACCCGAGATTGTAATTCTTGAATTTGGTCACTTCTACACTCATGCCGTTGATATCTCGATATTTCTCAGAATTTTAATCTCCAACTATAGTACCGATATTCCCTCCAATTGTCACTTTGCTTTTCCTTGTTATCTCCATTTGTTGCTCCATATCTTCCAATTCAATCTCACAACGAAACAATTTAGCTTGCATCAGAAGAAAAACTCACTTCACCCGAATATAGAATTCCTAGCCTCTTGACTTCCCACAACTGGTTGTTCAATTCTTCTATTGGTTGAGTCTTGAATCTCAATTTGATTGATAGCTCAACCTTCCCAATCAATTAGAGCCCTGTTTCAAGGCCCGAGGTATTTCCACTTCTCCTGTATGTAATTCCCAAAAATTTTACTTTGATTAGAATTACTTGAGTTGCTTCCTTCTCACGCTTGAATTTCAGCTCCCACTATTTGAAAATCCTCAATTTACACCAAATTCCGAACCTTGGATCATTAGTAGCTTCAAATCTTCCTTCACCTCTTCCTAAGTTAGAAAAGAAAACTTGTAGTAGGCCAAAATTATCGAATGACTGGCCGTGGTTTAATATCATTCTCACAACCTGTAACTCACAACTTATTTTGAAAATAGATGCATGTGGGTAAGGCGTGCTCATGTCACACTTAATTGTCACATAATCGATACCGATAACAAGAATTTAATATAAATGCATCAACTATTTCATCAATGTTTGAGATAAGACACGTTGATCACATAATTTCAAACAATTCAAGATCAATTAATTGACACATAATAGCATAGATCAATGCGGTACCCAAGTTTTCAAGTAATTCAAAGAATTCAAGTAGATCAACGAATTCAATTAAATGCAAGACTCTCAAATTAACAGGTAATTCCTATGCCGTACGACCTAGACTTGACACGACACGACACTAGAACCTCGGTTTTGCAACCGGGCTCTGATACCACCTTAGATGTGGCACCCCTTACACGTGGAGATGCCACACCCCCGCACTATAGGCCAATCCACATACGAAATGGGTCATCCGTACATGAACCAACCTATAGCGAACGGGTGACAATGCAATAACCGACAAGCTAGGCGGGAAGAACTTCAACGTGTGACGGAATTAAGCGGAAGCATAAAGTAATCATTATCAAATATTTCCATTTAGTATTTCATGTCATCTCTCATTTACCAAATAAAATGTATTCTAACTTATCATATCAATACATTATCATTTTCGGATAAACAATAACAATAACTATAATTTCATAATTAACAATGAATAACCAAATACACGAACCATGGTTGACTCAACTACATGAACTGGACTCGACCCGACTCAACTCCCGCCTAGCATGCACCTGCAATAACCTGAAAGGTGGAGGTGTCAGTCTGTGAAGACCGAGTGAGGGGTTTAAATACATATTAGCGCAAATAACATGCAAGTCATATTCTCGGGTAAAGATTTATAAAAGATAATTATATACGTTCAATAATAGGGTGTCTTCGCCCGAGAATACAACTACCAATATTAAATACTTGTTCATGATCATGCAATCAATACATGGCTTGCTTGTAACACGATAGGGTTTGTTCCTCCAGTGGTTGGACGGACAACCACCAGCTCTAAGACTAGCCCAGCGCCCTCGCCAAGGAGAACCTGGCCAGGAGAACACAGGTACACGATAAGGCTTTGTTCTTCTTGTGGTTGGATGGACAACCACCAGCCCGAAGACCAGCCCAACGCCCTCACTAAGGAGGACCTAGCCAAGAGAACACACGTACAAGATAGAGTATTGTTCTTCCTGTAGTTGGACGGACAACCACCAGCCCGAAGACCAGCCCAGCGCCCTCACTAAGGAGGACCTGGCCAGGAGAACGCATTTACTTGCTTTCATGAACATGACATGCTTGATTCGTGAACAATAACATACTTGAAATGATAAGTGATTTCATGGAAATTATAGATATAAATACCGTTGGCCGAAAGATCACGTAAAGGTTATACGGGTTCTATATAACTAGCAATTAAACCTCACCTGACAGGCGACACGACGACTCATGGATGCGTGAACGTGCTCATGGTCAACAATCTCCGCCCTGGAGGAGAACTGGACAAGAAATGGAAACATTTGTGCACTCGTGAGCCAGGACTCAATAATGGTACCCAAATATGACGCACGGCATGATCAAGTAACAAGATGACATGCATTCACGAATGTAGCATGATATATTCATATTATGGCATGTAATTGATCATGTAATCACAAATTGGGATCAATAAAACCATTGGAATTGAAAGTGTAAATCTCAATTTTTTTATGCAGAAAATTTTCAACATGCGCACGTTGTATTCAAATAAGCATAACTTTTTCATCCGAATGAATTTTAACGAACCGCAAAATTCCTAGGAAACTAGACAAACATATCTTTACAAAAATATAAGGCTCACATTCTAATTCATCCCGAGCAAATACCAGTTTTCGTTTGAATATGACCCAAAGCAGAAAATTTCCTGCAGCGCTAGTAGTGAAAAATGATCGTCGTTCCCTTATCAAACGAAGTCGAAACGATCTGAAAATTGGTGGAAATACTTATAACATATCCAGAAATACCCCCGTAAAACAGTTTTAAAAACTTCCACCATTTAGTCTCTCTGATCAAGCCAAAACCGAAATATGAAAACAGGGGACAGCAGGGGATGTTGCTATTTTTCTCGGGGTTCAAATCAATTCGGATTGACACCAATTTTGCAGAGAACATCTATAATATATCAAGATTATCCCCATAAAACAGTTTTGAAAGACTCCAACTAAACAAGCCACAATTCGATTTTAAATTGGGTTAACGCAGATTCGGGACAGTTTGGCGGCACCAAATTAAAACGGCCATAACTCACAAACGAAAATAGATATTGACGAACCGTAAAAAGGAGAGTGCTCTACACTTCAAATATTTGCTACAGTAGAAAAACCAGAGCAATTGGAACAGGGGAGGGGAGTCGGGAAAACAGGGGAGCTACAACCCATAACCAAAGCTCACCAAAATCATCATAATTCAACTCTAAATGCTATAATTCATGAAAAGAAACACATATACATGCTCAAAGTGTGATAAACTAGTATAAACACTCATCTCAGACATTAATCACCAAGAATCATCATCATCATTTCAAATATGAGTTCATCAAAGAACTCCATGATTCTCATGATATATGCAAGAAATTCAAGTTCAAAACTCCTAATCATGCCTTTATCATCATATAAACAAGTTATTGTAATCAAATCATAACCCTAGCTTCATATACTCAATTCAAGATTTCACATATATAATCATATATACCTTGAAGTGAAAATAAATGGAAGAAGATGATGGAAATGGATGATTGAGCTTCAAAACATGGAATTTCCTTGGAAAACTAGTTTGAATTCATGAAATCTCTTCTTCCTCTTCTAAGGTTCATGGATCGGGAGAGAGAGATGGAGAGAGCAAGTTGGTATGAAGTGTTTAGAAGAATGAAGAAGATAACGTGATATATCTCTTGAATTTGCCTCAATTTGCTATTAAATCCTCCAAGGTTAACAAGTCATGCAATTAAGGATGGAAAGATTGAGGAATGATCAATTTGGTCCAATAAGTTTTTATGCAATTTAGTCCCTAAATTAAAGTGAATGAGCATTTAAGGACAATTAAGCAATTAAATCATGTTCGGAAATTATTTCACGTAGCAGTTAAATTCAATTTGCACAATCATTCTCACGTTGACAAGTATTTCATAAAATTTCACGTAAGCATGTTAAAATATAATTTATAAAATTAATATAACACGTATAAAGCGAATAAACAAGAATAATAAAATAAAGTCCTAACGCTCGAAACCCACACGTGTCGAGCGTACCTGACTGTCTGAAATTCGGGGCGTTACAGTAGTGCTCGGACTTTACGACTAATTCATATTAAACTCATTAAGTTCATAATTCCTGAATAATCATAATGGCTCGGCGAGTGAGCATGCATAATTCTCCAACCAAACTCCGACCGTGTACAATGAACATGACATAATACTTTGAATACGTGATCATGCAATATTTAATTACGCATGCGAGATATAAAACATGAGACTTAAGCATTTGGGCAATCCGTGTCCCGGCCTTCCCGCACGGTGCATAGCAATAATAACATGAACATAATCTTAATCATGAAAATAAGTTCCAACCTTGCCCCGGACCATTTAATAATAACAATATCGAGACGGGGGCTCATGACTCCTACCCGCTCCTTCGATGGGATAACCATCGGCTCAAGAATAACTCACCTTCCACACTACACGGTCGTGTGAGAGATTCTCAATGAGTACTTTGTGCAATGGCTTAGCTATACGTCGGTCCGATGCCGAACCGGTCTCCATTCACACATTTCCTCGGGGCCCAATACATGTGCATGATCAATGTGCATAATCTCGCCAAAATATTTCAAGTCATGAGAATCATAATAAGTTTCATTTCATAATTCTTGAGAAAATATTTACTCGATAAAGATTTACTCAAGACTCCATTTTAAAATCAATATATATATATATATATATGTATACTTTAGGTTTTTGGTCAAAACATATCACATAAAGATTGTAGGGATTTCATACATAACTAGAACGAAAACACCCTCACCTGAAAGATGGCGAAACGAGGATACGAGTTATACCGAGTGCCTATTTGATCAAGATATCTCCGCCCTGGAGATAAACTGTACAAGAAGGGAAACAATGTGTACTCGTGAGAAAATGACTCAATATGAGACCAAATAAGACACACGGCATTGGTATGAGGTGATATAACATGTGTGACATTCAATTAACATATAAGAGATGCAATTAAACTCAAAGAGGTCATGTATTCATGCCATTTAATCAAATGAATTCATTTCATGTAAGACACGGAATTAACAATCAAGTTTAAACAATTAAAGATCAAAGACTGTCAAATAATAACATAAATATCAATTAAGCAAGTATATAATTCATACAAGTCACATACGGGAGCCAAGGAAGTGAAAGGATTGCAATATGAGGGGTTTTGGTGAAGTTTGACAAAAACGGACAATTTCGGAAATGCGCAAGCTGTAGGAAAATGGATATATCTTGAGGTTGAGAAGTGGGAATTGGGTTTTATTTATTAGATATGAAAGTACACACATAGACCTTTAAAATGATATATGGCTCGAATCATGGTTCAAAGTGTGGAGGAAATGGCATAGGTCCGAAGTTGAAGGGGTGCGGATTTTCGGTAAAGTGGAAATACCAAATTAAAATGATTATAAATCATAAAATAGAAATGATATTGAGGTGATTGTAATTGGATAGTGTTCTATACTTCAAGAGGTTTCCGTGGGTTCAAAAATCAGGTCAATCGTAGTTCTTATGAGGGAGAAACGGCATTTACAAAATAGCCTGGAAACCCAAACGGGCGTTTGGAATTTGAACTGGACGGCCACACGGGCGTTTGGGAAGGCTCGGGTTGAGGTAGTAGGTTTGTAAACGGGCGTTTGGTGATTGAACTAAGGGCCCAAACGGGTGTTTGGGAAGCAACTGGGCGAAAAATAACAGGCGAAAAACAATCACGGGAACGCAGGGGGATTCACGGGAATGACTCCCAAACACACTTCAACACCAAACCAAAGCAACAAACACACTAAAAACAATCACATAACATGTATATAACTCAAATACATCAATTAGGCAATATTTAAACCAAAGAAACATGCATTAATTCATCAAAGTTTACTCAAGAAACCCCAAAATGAAAAGTGATCATCCAAGCTCAAACCCTCATAAATCTCAAAAGATATATGCATCATCAAGCTTATAATTAACACATAACTTCATATTAGTTCATGAATTCATTATAAATCATAAAACCCTAACAAACCCTTAAGATATCAATCCCACACCCAACAAACCATACCTTGGAAATGGAAGAAAATGAAGGGGAAGGAGAGAATGAAGTGTAAAGCTTGAGTTCTTGATGATGATGGATGAAAACTTGATCTCCTAACTTCCTTGTATAAACCGAGATAGAGGGGAAGAGAAAGAGAAAGTGTTTGTGCCTTGTTCTTGAGAGAAAAATGAAGAAGGAAGTATGTGTATAGGTATATGTATGTATATCGTGAAAAGGGAGGGGGAGAAAAGGAAAAATTGCGACTTGGTCCTTCAAGAATTTAAGTAATTGAATTAGAGTGCCAAGATTTGATAGGTTGGCAATTTGGTCTAAAGTCAAAGTTTGAAAAGAGTCCAAGGATTTCATATAATTTCAAATAAGTACACGAAAGAAATAAAACATCTAATTAGCAAATAAACATATTATAAACGAATTTAAATAACATACTCAATTAAACCATATAACTCACATAATAAAAAATTAAAATTAAATACACATACAAAGGAAAATAAGGTTCCTAACCCTCAAACTCTCACGTGTGGCGCACGTACCTGCACGACAAAACACGGGGCATTACACTGTTCCAATTTTCGTGTCGTAATTGCACAAATTCCAAGATTCAATTTTCGAATTAAAACAGTTCAAAACAAATCCAATTAAAATAGTTTAGAATCAGACTAATACAAAAACAGTTTTTCAGTAATTTTCAAGAAACAGTATTGATCCGACATATTCGTATTTCAAAACAAAAACCAAGAATACATAACTATCATCCAAATTCAAGAATTTTCTGTCAAAATTCAAAAGCAGTAAAGATACAATACGAACGTTGCAAGGTGGCTCTGATACCACTTGTTGGAAAACAGCAGAGTAAGCGCAGCGGAACTTTAAAAAAGTTTTCCAAAAGGGATCTGAAAGACTTGCAATGTTCGTATCGTAATGTTGGGACTCAAGAAACTTACAACAATTGAAGCTTTCTTGAAACGTTTTGAGCCGCCCTCAAACGTTCTTCAAGCGTCATGAATCCCCGTTTCTTGATCTGTCCTTTCTTCGAGATTCCAAAGTAGAAATCCTCTAGAGTATTAATCCACACCAACCTAGATTCAAATCATGTTAGTGAGTATGCTAGTACTATAACATGCGTATTAAAGAAACAAGAAATGAGAAATAGAGAGCGAGAGAATTATCCCCAAAATTCCATGAAGTTTGAACGTGATTCTCAAATCACGTGTAAAGCCATAATTTCGAACCCCTAGTCCCTTTTATAGGCTAGGGTTCGAAACCCTAAAGTCATGTAGAAGAGGGTCTCCAACTTTGAATTTTCTTCTATTCTTTCTATCTAATATAAGATATTTATTTTATAGAAAAAGAGCTCCTAACTAATTTAGGAATATTTAATTATTCTAGCAATAATTAACTATCTTATCCTAATACTTTATTAGAATAATAAAATAGAAGATATTTATTTATTTATTTATTCTAATCACATTAGAACAAGTAAATAATTAAATACTTAGAATTAATTCTCCAATAAATTCTTTCAAGGACTTTAGAATTAATTCACTAATTAATTCTAACGGGCTAAAATTAATTCTCCAATTAATTTTATTTGGCTAAATAATTAATTCTCCAATTAATTAACATATGATCCAATTTCTCAAATGGATCACATGTCCCAAACAATGCTCTCGATCCACACGTGTACTGTAACGCCCAATTTTCGAAAGTTCAGGCAAGCACGCCACGTGCGGGTCTACGGAAGTTGGGGGTTTAATTTAATTATCTTACTCGTTTATTTATAACTTTCATGATATTATATGCATTATATTTTTATGCATTTATATGAATTTATATGAAATTATCATTAACGTGAATCAATGTGAATTACTTGCTAATATGACTAAGTGATTCATATGTGACCTTAATTGACCATTATTTTAAATATGTGAACTTAATTACATATATGAATTGGAGTTATTTGGTCATATTCCATGGAGTGAAACTTGAATGCATGAATTTGAATATTACAAGGACTAACATGCAAAATATGATGACTCATATGTTTTAGTGGAAGACTTATAATATATCTTGTATATCTCATCTCTTACAATTTTGTTCATCACATTGCATATAAAATTTACACACACTCACACACACTTAACTCGATCAAAACACCAAGGAAGGAAGGAGAATTTCGTCTTTTATTTCAAGCTAGAATTCAAGGAGAAAGTGTACAAGTTGAAACATCATCATCATCTCCTCATTTCATCCACTTTATTTTCCATTTCAAGGTATAATATGAAAGTATATGAATCTTTTGATCCATGCTTGAGTAGGGTTTGATATCTTGGTGAGATTCCTTGAATATATGAGTTTAGAAGTAGGTTTACGACCTTTATACTTGGAAGCTTTGCATGAAACCTTGAATTTATATGAAAGTTGGAGGTATGAATATTAAGGGGTTTTGATGATGAATTCTTGATGATTTAAGCATGTTTTCATGGTTTGATTGTGGTATAATTGAAGTATTATGTGTATATGCTATGTTTGATCATTTCTCATGTACTGAAGTTAGATTTTTGGTTGGTTTTGCATGAGTTTAAAACTCCCCTGCTACTACCCTGTTTCTCGAGTAATGGATCCCGGCCGGGATCCTTTTCCTAATAAAAATAATCCCGGCCGGGACATCAAGGCGGTGGGGCTTCCTGACCGTGATCCCGGCCAGGATCCTTTTCAATGTAAAACATGTCCCGACCGGGACTGTCCAGCAGGTTTCTCTCGTTAATTGTGTCCCGCCTGGGACCTCTCTCTAGGTGAATAGTGGTTTTTCGTGTAAAAATTATCCGTTCTCCAATTAATTCTATTATGCCTCGTATGTTCTTAATTGCTAAATTTGTGATAAATTATGATTGTTTCAATCATGTTTACGACATTTCATAATTGACCTTGTACGACAGTTTATTTCGGGATTTTCTATGACGGGGGAGGTTTGTGTAATTTTGTGAAACTTTGAATTATGAATTGCATGCTTAATTCTTGTTATCTATTTGATAAATTGGACTCATTTCTGACCTTTAATGATTGTAAGAGCATGATTGACATTGCATGACTTTGTCGTTCATCATAATTGGTTCATAAGAGTCGAGTCTTACGTATACTTGTCCTTGTTACACAGATCACGCTCCCGGAGACGAGGAGCACGCGCTTTAGGGTGTTATCTTGTTTCTTTTGGTTGGTTAAGTTAAGGTGAGGTTTAAATTCTAGACATATAGAACCCATATAACCCTAAGTCATGTTTAAGCCAAAATGTATCTATATATTTATAATTTTCCAAACCTTATGGATTTCAACTAAATTACCGAACCGTATTGTATTGATTGATTGTTTTGGCGAATTATTGTATTGCACTGTGGGCCCGAGGGTAGTTTATTGAGCCAACCGGGAAAGCTTGGGGCTGACGGGTAACTCTTGCACTATCCTCACAACTTGGGATGACCCCTGAACCTACTAGGAGATTAGTGGGGGAAGGAGTTTCGGGCATAGGGATTCATGTGCCCTCTGCCCAGATTGATTGGATGGTGGGGCCTTGCAATCCCACCATCACCCGGAGGAAAAAGGGTTTATTGAAATTACTAATTGTGCACTGTAAATGGATTGCTTGATCACCTAATTGATTAATAATTGGATTATTGTACACAGTCGGAGAAAGGTTGGAGAATTGCCCTCACTCGTCGGGCCACTGATTGATTAAATTGACTTGATTGTATTGTTAAATTGGATTAGTTGTAGCCTCGGGTGAGAATTTATTCTATTTTGAACTTATAATGTTTTCTCTCATAAAAACTTACCCGAGACTATGATATGTATGGTAATTACGCTTATAATTATAAAGCCCTCACTCAGTCTTTCATAGACTGACACCTTACATTTTCTGTATTGCAGGATTGAGGCTAGGTGGGATCGAGTCAGGTCTTTTATTGTTTGAGTCTAGCACTTGTCATTTTCATTTCATGTATATTATTGATACTTTGTTATTATGTTTTGTTCTCGAGAGTTAGGCTGTAAATATTGAAATGTTGACTATGGACTCATAGATGGATAATGTATATATGTATGTATAGATTATGCTTCCGTTTATGGTTTATGCATGTTGTTATAATTGAGGGTTAGTCCTGCCTAGCTAGTGAGTTATTTTTCTTATTGTCTCCCATTCGCTATAGGCTTGATTCATGTATGGGTGCTCGTTCCATATGTGGATTGAACTATAGTGTGGGGGATGTGGCTACCTAGCGTTCTGGGTGCTACATCCTAAGGTGGTATCAGAGCCCGGTTGTAAAACCTCGGTTCTAGTGTCGTATCTTGTGAGTCTAAGTCGTACGGCATAGGATTATTTGATTAATTGGGAGTCTTGCATTTTACTTGGACCTATTTGAATTTATTTGAAACTACTGGATGGTGTGATCTATGTGATTTAATTGTAGTATGTGTTTTAATTACACTCATTTGCACTTGTTAATCAGACATGCATGTACAGTGGTTGATTTTCAGGATGCCTCGTGGCAGACCTCGTAGAGAGCATTCTCCCGGTCATAGGTGCTATCATCATGATCATTCTCCTCCACCTCCACCCCCTCAAGCTCAACCGCAGGATTTCTTAAATTCTATGATTTAGTTGATTGATCAGAGGTTGAGAGATTATGTGCCTCCAGGGCCACCAGCTCCTCCACCACCACAACCAGCACCTATTTCAGCTATCCTTCGGGAATTTCAAAATCAACATCCACCGAGGTTCTTCAAAGAAAATGATATACAAGCCGAGCAATGGCTTAAGGAAGTGGAAAGAGTTTGGGAGCTCATCCCATGTGAGTCTCAAGAGAAAACACGGTGCACTCGCCTACACTTGGTGGGAGAGCACCAAAATCGTTCTTGATGCCGCCGAGGAGGATGTTACTTGGGAAGTTTTTGTAAGGGAATTCAAGAACAAGTTCATTCCTCCATCCTCTCGCACTAAAAGATTTAAGGAATTCATAGAGCTTAAACAAGGAGGAAGATCGGTTGCGGAATATATAGCCAAGTTTGAGAGATTGTCTAAGTATGCACCTAACATTTCAAGTGACGACTTCCATAAGGTTATGCAATTCGTACAAAGATTGAGGCCGGATATTCAAGCTGCAATCGAAGTCGTTAACACTAATACTTGGAAGAAGGCTAGTACAAAGGCATTAAAGGTCGAGGATTCAGTTAATGCATAGAGGTCCACATATAGATTGGGACAGGGGTCTGGTTCAGGGTCGAGGTCGAATTCGGGAAGAGGCCTATTGTGTATGATACAGCACCACTATCTACTAAGGGCCCCGGGAAGAAATTTAAACCACAAGGACCAGTCCAGAAGGCTCCTCAGCCACCTGTTATGCCACCACCACCGGAGAAACCCAAGTGCTCTTTCTATGGGCGACCTACACACCATTATGACAATTACAGAAGCTGCCTCGGGTTGTGTTTGTTATGCGGGAGTGCTGATCATATGGTGGATTCTTATCCGGATCGTCGGGAACAGCCTGCTGGGGGTCAGAGACCATTAATTAGAGCACGTGCATATGCTCTTGAAGGAGAGGAAGTGGATGCAGATGTAGATCCTGCAGCAGTTGTTGAAGGTACCATTTGCATTCATGGCACAAACATACATACTTTATTTGATTCGTGAGCCACTCACTCCTTCATTTCCTGTGATGTTTCTGTTAAATTGCCTTTGTGTGTTATTTATTCTGATGCATGTTACATGGTTAGTACTCCTTTTGGTGGTAGTGTAGAAACTAACCGGGTTTTTAGAGAGGTGCCAGTAAGTATTGAGGGTCGGGTTTTCTCAACGGATTTTATTGAACTACCGATGTCTCGTTATGGATCTATCTTGGGAATGGACTGGCTTTACAAGCACTGTACCACCATTGATTGTCGAGCAAAGAGAGTTCGGTTGGGTTCAGAAGTTATTACGGGTTGGAGTTCTAAAACGGTGCCTTTGTTATCTTTCTTCGAAGCTCAGAAATTGGTTCGTGATAGGGCTATGGGATTCATAGCCTACATACTCAATCAACCTAAGGACCAGACGAAGTTAGAAGAAACTGAAGTGGTTAAAGAATTTCCCGAAGTGTTTCCTGAGAAGTTAGATTCGTTGCCACCGGACAGAGAGACAGAGTTTGTTATTGATTTATATCCGAATGCAGAGCCATATTCTAAGACACCGTATTGGATGGCTCCGGTAGAATTGAAAGAATTAAAGGTGCAGCTTGATGGTCTTCGGGAAGTCGGGTATATTAGACCTAGTTCATCGACGTGGGGTGTGCCGATATTATTTGTGAAGAAGAAAGATGGAACCCTAAGAATGTGTATTCATTACCGGGAGCTTAACTGGATGACCATTAAGAACAAATATCCTCTTCCACATATTGAGGAGTTATTTGACATACTCCAGGGATCTAAAGTGTACTCGAAAATTGATCTACGACAAGGGTATTATCAGTTAAGGATCCGAGCCGAGGATATTCCGAAGACGGGTTTCAATACTAGATACAGGCATTATGAATTTGTGGTTATGCCTTTTGGTTTGACTAATGCTCCCGCCGCTTTTATGGATATGATGCATCGAATTTTGCGACCGTTTCTTGATAAGTTTGTTGTGATTTTCATTGATGATATTTTGGTTTTCTCAAAGTCGGCTGAGGAACACACAAAGCATCTCAAGTTGGTATTGAAAACATTGAAGGAGCATCAATTGTTCGCAAAGTTTAGTAAGTGTGAGTTTTGGATTGACCAAGTTTCTTTCTTGGGTCATATAATTTCGGGTAATGGATTGGAGGTTGATCCTTCGAAGATTGAAGCGGTGTTGAAGTGTGAGAAGCCAAAGAATGCATTCGAGATTAGAAGTTTCTTGGGATTGGCGGGTTATTATAGAAGGTTCGTGCAAGATTTTTCAATGATCGTCACCCCCTTAACTCGGTTAACAAAGAAAGATGTGAAGTATGTGTGGGATGAAGATTATGATAAGAGCTTTAATGTCTTGAAGGAGAAATTAGTTTCAGCTCCGATATTAACTCTTCCGGAGGGTTCGGAGGGATATGCTGTGTATACGGACGCATCGAAGGAAGATTGGGGTGTGTTCTAACTCAAAATGGAAAAGTCATTGCTTATGCCTCCCGGAAGTTGAAGGATTATGAAAAGAACTACCCGACACATGATTTAGAGTTTGCAGTGGGGGTATTTGCACTTAGAAAGTGAAGATATTACTTGTACGAAGTATCATTTGAGATTTTCACCGATCATAAGAGTCTCCAATATCTATTCACATAAAAGGATCTCAATATGAGGCAACGGAGATGGATGGAACGGTTGGAGGACTATGATTGTATTATCAAGTATCATCCCGGGAAGGCTAATGTAGTTGCCGACGCTCTAAGTAGGAAGGTTGGTGTTTCGAATTTGGAAGTTGGTGCAAGTAATAGAGTTGAGCCTATTGTGATTAGAGTTCGGGTTTTCAATATCTCCATTCAATCGAAATTGAAGCATAGCATGTTTGAGACTCAGAGTAAGGATCCGAGAGTTCAGAAGTTGGTTGTTAAGGTAAGAGAGGATCCGGAAAGTCCATTCGGGTTCGATGAAACAGGTCTTCTTCGTTTTAAGAACCGAGTGGTAGTACCCGATGAGTTGAAAAGGGTATTGCTTGAAGAAACACATAAGTCTGCTTATTCGGTCCATCCTGGAGGGAATAAAATGTACAAGGACTTAAAACAATATTATTAGTGGTATGGGTTGAAGAAGGATGTTGCCGAGTTTGTGAAGCATTGTTTGACATGTCAGAAGGTTAAAGCCGAGCATCAAAAGCCCAGAGGACATCTACAGTCGTTATCTATTCTCGAGTGGAAGTGGGAACAAGTGACAATGGATTTTATATCCGGGTTACCGAAGGTGAAGGGTGGTTATGATAGTATTTGGGTGATTGTGGATCAGTTGACCAAGTCTGCACATTTTATGCTGGTCCGAGTATCTTATAAAATCTAAAAGTTGGCTGAGATTTACAACAGGGAAATTGTTCGACTCCATGGTATTCCGGTAAGCATTGTTTCTAATAGAGATCCCCGATTTACATCAAAGTTATGGCAAGAACTTCAAGGAATTTTGGGTACGAGACTTCAATTCAGTACGGCTTTTCATCCCCAAACTGATGTTCAATCTGAGATAATCATACGATATTTGGAGGACTTGCTTCGAGCTTGTGCATTGGATTTCCAAACTTCTTAGCATGAGCAACTTCCATTGGTTGAGTTCGCGTACAACAATAGTTATCAAGCGTCGATTGGAATGGCTCCTTATGAATTACTCTATGGTCGAAAATGTCGATCTCCGTTGTTTTTCGATTTGGAAGAGTGGAAATGGACGAAGCAGGAAGGTGTGAAGAAGGGTGAGAAACTAGAGAAACCTTCTATGGCAGTGAGGGCTATGATCGAGAAAGTCCAACAGATACAACAGCGGATGAAAGCTGCACAAGATGGCCAGAAAAGTTACGCCGATCGTCGCTGGAGAGATCTTAAGTTTGATGTGGGGGACCGGGTTTTCTTGAAGGTATCTCCACGTAAAGGGTTCTCTCGAATTGGAAAGGGAGGAAAGCTGAATTCCCGTTATTTGGGTCCGTTTAAAGTTCTTAAGAGAATTGGGGAAGTACCTTACAGATTGGATCTACCGCCGAATCTTACCGGAATTCATAACGTGTTTCATGTATCTCAGTTAAGGAAGTATTATCCAGATGAAACTGAAATTCTCCCCGTTGAAGAAGTAGAGTTGGAACCGAATCTGTCGTTCGTTTAGAAGCCGGTTAGAAATTTGGACCGAAAGTATCAAGAATTGAGTAACCGAAGTATTCCTATGGTTAAGGTGTTGTGGAGAAGTGACAAGACCTAGGAGATGACTTGGGAGACAGAAGATAAGATGAAATCGTTCCACCCGGAGTTATTCTCTTCCAATCAGTGAATCTGGGGACCATATTCTTCTAAGGGGGGGAGAGTTGTAACGCCCAATTTTCGGAAGTTCAAGTAAGCACGCTACATGCGGGTCTTCGGGAGTTGGGGGTTTAATTTAATTATCTTACTCGTTTATTTATAACTTTCATGATATTATATGCATTATATTTTTATGCATTTATATGAATTTATATGAAATTATCATTAAACTGAATCAATGTGAATTACTTGCTAATATGACTAAGTGATTCATAAGAGACCTTAATTTACCATTATTTTAAATATGTGAACTTAATTACATATATGAATTGGGAGTTATTTGATCATATTCCATGGAATGAAACTTGAATACATGAATTTGAATATTACAAGGACTAACATGCAAAATGTGATGACTCATATGTTTTAGTGGAAGACTTATAATATGTCTTGTATATCTCATCTCTCACAATTTTGTTCATCACATTACATACAAAATTTACACACACTCACACACACTTAGCTCGATCAAAACACCAAGGAAGGAAGGAGAATTTCATCTTTTATTTCAAGCTAGATTTCAAGCAGAAAGTGTACAAGTTGAAGCATCATCATCATCTCCTCATTTTATCCATTTTATTTTCCATTTCAAGGTATAATATGAAAGTATATGAATCTTTTGATCCATGCTTGAGTAGGGTTTGATGATCTTGGTGGGATTCCTTGAATATATGAGTTTAGAAGCATGTTTAGGACATTATACTTCGAAGCTTTGCATGAAACCTTGAATTTATATGAAAGTTGGAGGCATATATGCTATGTTTGATCATTTCTCTTGCATTGAAGTTGGATTTTTAGTTGGTTTTGCATGACTTTAAAACTCCCCTGCTACTGCCTGTTTCTCGAGTAATGGATCCCGGCCAAGATCCTTTTCAGTGTAAAACATATCCCGGCCGGGACTGCCCAGCAGGTTGCTCTCGTTAATTGTGTCCCAGCCGGGACACTTTTGAACTGAAAATCAATCCCGGTCGGGACCTCTCTCTAGGTGAACAGTGGTTTTTCGTGTAAAAATTATCCGTTCTCCAATTAATTCTATTATGCCTCGTATGTTCTTAATTGCTAAATTTGTGATAAATTATGATTGTTTCAATCATGTTTACGACATTTCATAATTGACCTTGTACGACGTTTTATTTCGGGATTTTCTATGACGGGGGAGGTTTCTGTAATTTTGTGAAACTTTGAAATATGAATTGCATGCTTAATTTTTGTTATCTATTTGATAAGTTGGACTCATTTATGACCTTTAATAATTGTAAGAGCATGATTGACATTGCATGACTTTGTTGTTCATCATAATTGGTTCATAAGAGTCGAGTCTTACGTACACTTGTCCTTGTTACACAGATCACGATCCCGGAGATGAGGAGCACGCACTTTAGGGTGTTATCTTGCTTCTTTTGGTTGGTTAAGTTAAGGTGAGGTTTAAATTCTAGATATATAGAACCCATATAACCCTAAGTGATGTTTAAGCCAAAATGTATCTATATATTTATAGTTTTCCAAACCTTATGGATTTCAACTAAATTACCGAACCGTATTGTATTGATTGATTGTTTTGGCGAGTTATTGTATTACACTGTGGGCCCGAAGGTAGTGTATTGAGCCAACCTGGAAAGCTTGGGGCTGACGGGTAACTCTTGCTCTATCCTCACAACTTGGGATGACCCCTGAACCTACTAGGAGATTAGTGGGGGAAGGAGTTCCGGGCTTAGAGATTCATGTACCCTCTGCCCAGATTGATTGGATGGTGGGGCCTTGCAATCCTACCATCACCCGTAGGAAAAAGGGTTTATTGAAATTACTAATTGTGCACTGTAAATAGATTACTTGATCACCTAATTGATTAATAATTGGATTATTGTACACATTCGGAGAAAGGTTGGAGAATTGCCCTCACTCGCCGGGCCACTGATTGATTAAATTGAGTCGATTATATTGTTAAATTGGATTAGGTGTAGCCTCGGGTGAGAATTTATTGTATTTTGAACTTATAATGTTTTCTCTCATAAAAACTTACCCGAGACTATGATATGTATGGTAATTGCTCTTATAATTATAAAGCCCTCACTCAGTCTTTCATAGACTGACACCTCACATTTTCTGTATTGCAGGATTGAGGCTAGGTGGGGTCGAGTCAGGTCTTTTATTGTTTTGAGTCTAGCACTTGTCATTTTCATTTCCTGTATATTATTTATACTTATGTTATTATGTTTCGTTCTCGAGAGTTGGGCTGTAAATATTGAAATGTTGACTATGGACTCATAGATGAATAATGTATATATGTATGTATAGATTATGCTTCCGTTTATGGTTTATGCATGTTGTTATAATTGAGGGTTAGTCCCGCCTAGCTAGTGAGTCATTTTTCTTATTGTCTCCCGTTCGCTATAGGCTTGATTCATGTATGGGTGCTCGTTCCATATGTGGATTGAACTATAGTGCGGGGGATGTGGCTACCTAGCGTTCCGGGTGCTACATGTACTTCACACTGTGGTCTCGTTTCGATCAACTATTTGATCTTTCCATAATACCATTTAAACCCGGTATTTGTGTGTGACCCTCTAGGTTCAATTTCAGTTAGCAGTGAGCTTAATTAATTACCTCACAGATCACACGACCATTGTCTAGCAACAGGTGTGTGACCCCTACCCTAAATGTGAATGTATATTCGAACGAACCTTTCAGTCAATGACATCATGTGGGATACGATCCTCCTACCATCCTATCTCTCGATTAAGATCTAGGGCATGGGAATATAGAGAGCCCTACTAACCTTAATCTTAAAACAAAGTTCCCTTCATATTCCATTTGATCTCAATCCAAGAAAACCCCATTTTCTTGATGTCTTGATCTAACCACCTTGCGCAAGGATTTTAGGATGGAACATGAATGACTTATGTAATAAGAGATCACCTTGCCTATAGCAAGTGTAGGTCCTTTATTGATTCCAACAATTCTTATATGCCACTTGTGTAATCCCAACATAGACTGTGGTTCAGGTGTCTATACGGCGACACCCTTTTGAGCCTATATCAAAGATTACAGAGTTAGCTCATATGAGACAATGTGGAATCTCAAGTCTAAGGATTAATTCCTCACGTCATTGACATTTGAGATATTTCCTAATCTGGAAGTTTCTGGAAACGTCCTTTCCCATTTAGGAATCTTCTCACGTGGGGCACTCTCAGTGAACTTGTTTTTACAACAAGCACCCTTGTGTATTGTGTACGCATCAACTTATGCACTTTACACCCCATGAAACAGGATGATCCTTCTTAAGGACACAACTACAAAAGCAAGTCTCAATAGAGGCAAAGTCGACACTCCCACTGTCTGTCGGTCTCATTGACTTGGAGAAGTTTCTAATCCTCGCCTATGGAGTTAAGAACTTGTTTCATGTGTCATTCCCATAATGACAAAGTTCTTAACGGCCTCATCGGATTAAGGGAGTTCTAAACATGCACACATAATGGAAACATACAAAACACGTATTGGCACATAAGAAGTGTTCGCCTGTGATTATAATCAATCGTATATTATTCAAAGATTGTATGTGATAAAGGGAAAACCCAAAGCATAACAGCTTTCTAGGGTACTATTCCCAACACGAAACATCAAGAAAAGTGTTTCTTGGATTGAGATCAAATGGATATGAAATGAACTTAGCTTTAAGATTGAGATTAGTAGGGCTCTCATTATTCCCATGCCCTAGATCTTAATCGAGAGATGGGTTGGCAGGAAGATCGTACCTCACAGCTGTCATTGACTGAAAGGTTCTTTCGAATATACATTCACATTTCGGGTAAGGGTCACACACCTGTTGCTAGACTATGGTCGTGTGATCTGTGAACTAATAAAGCGTATTAGTCTCACTGCTAACTGAAAATGAACCTACGGGGTCACACACAAATGCCAGATTCAAAGGGTATTGAAAGAAAGATCAAATAGTTGATCGAAACGAGACCACAAGTATAAATGTACACGTGTGGCACGTGAGCAAGCTTTTGGGCGTGTGGTCCAATTGAGAAATTGGACCATGTGTTAATTAATTAGAGAATTAATTATAAAGCCCAAATATAATTAACTAGGAGAATTAATTATAAATCCCTAATATAATTAATTAGGAGAATTAATTATAAAGCCAAATAAAATTAATTACAGAATTAATTTTAGCCCGTTAGAATTAATTAAGAATTAATTCTAAAGCCCTTCATAGAATTAATTGAGAGAATTAATTCTAAGTATTTAATTATTTAGTTTTTCTAATTTAATTAGAATAAATAAATAAATAAATATTAAATATCTTCTATTTATTATTCTAGTAAATATTAATTCTAATATGATTAGAATAAATATTTTGGAATAAGATATTTAATTATTATTAAAATAATTAAATATTCCTAATTTGATTAGGAGTTTTTTTTTTTTTTTTTTGTAGAAGGAATAGATATCTTATTTTGAATAAGACTCCTAGTACTTGGAGAGAAAGAAAATAGAAGTAAAGTCAAAGTTGAAATCCGATTTCTACTATACCTAAAGGGGTTCGAAACCGTAGCCCTATTTATAGGCTAAGGGGTTCGATTTTTCTCTTTACGTGTGATAGAGAGATCAAGCCCAAACGACACGATGGCTTCATGATGGGATAATTCTCTTGCTCTCTTTCTTCTCGTTTTATGTTCCTTTCTTTACACATGTTATATCGCCAGCACTTTCCCTAACATGATTTGAATCTAGGTTGGTGTGGATTATTACTCTAGAGGAAACCTACTTTGGAATCTAGTAGAAAGAAACTTTCGAGGGACGAGGGTTGCCATTACCGCATGAAGCGCGTTTGAGGGCGGCTCAAAACGTGTCAAGAAAGCGTCGATTCTTGTAAGTTCTTGAATCTCTAAGATTAGAAATAGAAATTGCACGTCCGATCTTGCTTTTTGGGAAAAATTTTAAATTCCGCTGCGCTTTCTGATCGTGTTTTTCCCAACACAATGGACTTTATCTAACTCAAAACAGTAATATTCTCAATATACAACGAGAAACAAAACGTAAGAGAGATGACAAAGTCTCAGCTACTTTGTGGCACGCTAGATTAGGACATATTTCTAAGAACAGAATTAGCAAGTTAACTACCTTAGGGACATTCTCTGAAAATGACCTTAAACAGTTGACTTCCTGCGAATCTTGTTTCAAAGGAAAGATGTCCAAAACTCCTTTCAAAGGAAGTGTGGAACGAGCCACGAAGACCTTGGATTTGATCCATTCTGATGTTTGTGGACCGCTTAGTGTAAGCATTCGAAATAATCATCAGTACTTCATAACCTTCACTGAAGACTTTAGTCGTTATGGTTATGTGTATTTAATGAAGTACAAATCTGAGGCTTTTGAGAAATTCTTAGAATTTCAAAAAGAGGTTGAGAACCAAACTGGTCACAAGATCAAGACACTTCGATCTGATCGAGGTGGCGAGTATCTTAGTGAAGAATTCCTAAATCATCTCAGAGATAATGGAATTATCTCTCAGTGGACTCCTCTGAGAACTCCTCAGCTCAATGGAGTTTCTGAGAGAAGGAATCGAACTCTACTTGATATAGTTTGTTCCATGATGAGTTTCACTGACTTACCACCTTTTTTCTGGGGTTATGCTCTAGAAAGTACAGCCAAGATTTTGAATCTTGTTCCTTCCAAGTCAGTCCCTAAAACGCCCTATGAAATGTGGCATGGTAAAATCCCTAGTTATTCTTACTTAAGAATTTAGGGTTGTCCTGCTTATGTGAAGAGGACATTGGGAGATAAGTTAGAAGCTCGTTCTAACTTATGCTACTTTGTTGGCTATCCTAAGGAATCCATAGGATACTACTTCTATGATCAAACTTAACAAAAGGTGTTAATTTCAAGAAATGCAACTTTTTTTGAAAAATCGTTCCTAGAAGAAAAGAAAGGCAAGATCACAGAACTCGAAGAAATTCGAGATATTCCCACGCCATATTTAGAGGACACGTCCCATTCTGATACCCCACAACTAATCACGAACTTCGATACACGTGAAAATCCTCCTCTAAGGCGTTCTGAACTCACTCCTAGACAGCCGGAGAGATGGTATGGCTTTCTCCATAAAATCTCTCAAGAGGATAATGATCCTCTAACATATGAGGAGGCACTATCAGACTCGGATTCTAAACAGTGGAAACAAGCCATGAAATCCGAAATGTATTCTATGTACTCCAACCAAGTTTGGGCCTTAGTAGATTTGCCTGATAGGTCAAACTCATAGGTTGCAAATGGATCTTTAAGAGAAAGCTTGGAGTAGATGGAAGCATTGTAGCCTATAAGGCTAGACTGCTTGCAAAAGGATTCACTCAAAGGCCTGGTGTGGACTTTGATGAAACCTTCTCACCAGTTGCAATGCAAAAGTCCATTCGGATCATGCTTGCCATAGCTGCATATTACGACTATGAGATATGGCAAATAGATGTGAAAACTGATTTTCTCAATGGAGACATTGATAAAGACATTTATATGGATCAACCCATAGGTTTCACATTCAGTGGGAGTGAGCAAAAGGTTTGTAAACTCCAAAGATCAATCTACGGATTGAAACAGGCTTCTAGGAATTGGAACATTCGTTTTGATGAAGCAGTCAAAGCGTTTGGCTTCATTCAAAATTTGAATGAGTCTTGCGTGTATAGAAAAGAGTTGGAGACTTCAGTGTAATTCTTGATACTTTATGTTGATGACATCCTTCTAATTGGGAATTCGAAGGATGACATGAAAGTTACCAAATCTTGGTTATCGAACCAATTCGAGATGAAAGATCTTGGTGATGTGTCCTACATTCTCTCAAAGATCTACAGGGATAGATCTAAGAGATTGATAGGACTATCACAATCAATTTACATAGACAAAGTACTGAAACGATTCAGTATAGAGAATGCGAAGAATAAAGTTCTTCCCATGAGTGTAGGAACATCTCTTTCGAAGAAGATGTGCCCTAAGACGAACCTTGAGAAGGAAAGAAAGACTCATGTACCTTATGCCTCGGTAATAGGTAGCATAATGTATGCAATGCTATGTACTCGACCGGATGTGGCTTATGCACTTAGTGTAACGAGTCGTTTCCAATCAGACCCTGGAGAAGGTCACTGGACTGTCGTGAAGAATATCCTAAAGTACTTGCGAAGTACTAAGGATTTATTCTTAGTATACAGAGAACAGAAAGATCTAGTAATTGGAGGATACTGTGATGCAAGCTTTGCATCTGACTTAGATGATTTTAAGTCAATGTCAGGATACATTTTCTGCCTTAACGGCGGAGCAGTGAGTTAGAAAAGTTCCAAGCAGACGACACTGCAGATTCGACCACTGAGGCCGAATACTTAGCTGCAAATGATGCAACTAAGGAAGGTGTTTGGATTAGAAACTTGATTCAAGATTTGAATGTCGTTCCTAGCATGAAAGACCCCATTACTGTGTTTTGCGACAACACTAGGGCGGTTGCTCAAGCAAGAGAACCAAGATCTCACCAACGGACCAAGCAGATTATAAGGAATTATCACCTAATCCGTGATATCATCAAACGAGGTGATGTGCAAATTGAGAGGGTCACTTCAGCAGAGAACGTGGCAGACCCGCTTACTAAACCCCTTAGTCGAGAAGCTTTCGAAGGTCATCTTGTGAAGATGGGACTTAGATTAGCTTTTGAATGGCTTTTGACGGGCAAGTAGGAGATTGTTAGGAATAGTGCCCTAAAAGCCGATGGAATAGTTAGCTTTAGTACTTTCTTTTTGTAAATCACAGATAATCTTTGAATAATACGAATTGAGGCAACACTTCTTTATATGCACTTGTTTGATTGTGTGTTTCCTTTTGACTACGCATGTATAAGAACTCCCTTAATCAATATGACTTATAGGACTCAACCATTTAGGTGAAGTGGTTCATGAGACGAGCCCTATATCACATAAGTCATGATTAGAAATCACTCCAAGCCGATTAGTCCAAAAGACAGTGGGAGTGTCAACCTGACTCGTTCGAGGCTTGCTCGTGTGATCATGCCCTTAAGAAGGACCACCTTATTTCATGGGGTGCAAAGTGTATAGTTGATACGTGCGTGATACATGGGGGTGCTTCTTGTTCTAGGTACGTACACTGAGGTGTTCCGTGTGAGAAGATTCCTAAATGGGAAAAGAAGTTTCTATATCTGGAAATAAAAACTTCCAGATTAGGAAATATCTCACGAGTCATTGATGTGATTAAGTAACCCTTAAACTTGAGGTTCCATTGATACTTTATGAGCTAACTCTGTAGTCTTAGGTGTAAGCTTTAAAGGGTGTCGCCTTAGACAACTGATTCAAGGCTTGTGCTGGGGCTGCACAAGTGGTACATGAAAGTACATGAGAATCAATAAAGGACCTATGCTTGCATTAGCAAGATGATGATATCTTATTGTGTAAGTCATTCATATGCTATCTAGGAGTCCTTGGCCAAGGCAGTGGATTAAGACATCAAGAAAAAAGTTTCTTGGATTGAGATCAAATGGATATGAAATGCACATAGCACCAAGATCAAGATTATTAGGGTTCTAATTATTCCCTTGCCCTAGATCTTGATTGAGAGATAGGACGTAGGAGGATTGTATCTCACATATGTCAATGACTTAAAGGTTCTGTCGAATCGAGACATTCTTATTCAGCTAGGGGTCAAACACCTGTTGCTAGACTATGATCGTTTGATCTGCGGACTGATTAATTAATTAGGGTCAGTGCTAATTGAATTAAGAACCTAGAGGGTCACACACAACAACCCGGTCACGTGGGTTAAGGCTTGAATCGATTAAATGAGTTGATCGAACCATTAAGAGAATGGTGGGACCCATACGTGTGATGATGACACGTGTCCTTGTGACACGTGTAGTCACGTGTTTATGTGTATATATATATATTAAATAATTAATGTGTTAATTATTTAATGGACTTTGATTTAATTTTGAATTAATATTAAAGTTCGAATTTGGAGAAATGAAGTCTAATAAATAATTAATTATGAATTAATTAATTATTAGTCTTCAAGTTATTTATTATTTAATAAATCAAGTAAAATGAAATATCTAGGAGAGTTAGATATTATTCTTGCCCAACAAGTTGGTCAAAAGGTGGACTTTTGGTCAAAGTAAGAGACTTAGTCTCTAAGCAAGAAATCCCTTTCTAAAAGAGTTTGGAATTCCATGGGATAATGATACACAATTTCTCCTTCTCCATAATTATACACTAAACCCTAGAGCCTAAACACCGAATATAGAACTAGCATCCTCCCTATTTGGATCGTGGTCGCGGTTGGTGGACTATTTCTCTAGAGGGCTACTATCATGAAGTCTTGAAAGATTCAAAAGAGCTTTTGGGGATCAAGCCGCGAGAAGAGCGTTCTTGGGTGGCTAGAACATGTCAAGAAAGCTTCTAATTAAGTGAGTTTCTTAATCTCTACGAATTTGGGAATAGGAATTGCAAGATTCGATCCTTGCTTAGTTGGGAAAATTTTTAAATTTCCGCTGCGTTTCTGTCTCGTTTTCCTAACATTGTTTTCCGATTGTGGAGAATGATCCTGGTAATAATGGTGTTCGGGAGACCTATCTCGGCGGTGGTGTCTTCGTGAAGGCATATTTTCTACAAAATCAAGGAATTGCAATTCATATGTGTGAGGGTCAGTACATGTTCATGTGCGTGGTTAACAAGAAAGTAAGTAAATAATCACATAAATGCACATAATCACATTGTCTTAAGCCGTACAACCTAAACAGACCCACACGACTCTAGAGCTCCGGTTTTGCAACCGAGAGCTCAGATACCACTTTAAGATGTAGCGCCTAGAACGGTGGGCCACCACATACCCTGCACCTAAACCTGAATCCACATATGAAATGGACCTCCATACATGAGCCCAAGTCTAAGCGAACGGGAACCTACACTCACACCCTAGGCTAAGCGGGGCTAAAGAGCGCGCAAAGACATCAAGGCGCAAAAGCAGAAGTAACAAAACAGGATCCAAATGAGCTCATACTAAATATAATATAACATACATATAAACCATGGCCACGAGGCCCAAAAATACAAGTGTTCAAGTCTTCTTCATATACATATTCAAATTCAGAGTCAAGGTGCTCAAAAGATATAACTATGAGATGCAAACTTGACCTAATAGCTAAGTACGACACGACGCACTTCCCCGCCTAGCTTGAGAAGACCTGAAAGGGGATAAAAGAGAGGGTCAGTCTATAACTCGACTGAGTGAGGGGGCTAAACGCACGCCCACACACTTATAAATATAAATAGAGTATATATCCAAAAGAATAGTCATGAACCGAGGCTAGTGTTTTGCATACCAAATCATTTTCGAAAGAATAACATATTATACATAAAGAAATCCTAACTCGATTCATAACCATCAATACAAAGCATAAATAAACGTCCGGCGAGAGCGGACTTCCCCCCTAACTCCATAAAGCATAACATAAAAACCGAAATCATAACATAATCCATCCTCACAACCGTAATGGTTCGGGAATCAAACCCTATCCACCAACATTACCAAAAACATACGGGGTAGCGAACCCACGATATGTCTTCCCCGGTTAACAACCGAGGGCTCAAGATACCACGCCTTCTCAACCTCCACGAGTCGCATGTGAATATCTCAAAGGGAACCACGCACAAGCCAAACCCAATAGCCCTTACTATCCCAGGCATTCATTACCCATAGTTCCTGGGGTCCATCATTCCATACGAACCAAATTCCCATATTTCAGGGCACAACTTGCTCAAATATAAACGTACAAAAAGGATTTAAAATCTTAAGCTTATATACGCTCATACTTATACCAGTTCCATAAAACTCAAGCGTTTCCACAAAATCATAAACATATCTTAAGCACTCTTATTTAAATACATAGACTATATCCGTATACGGGTGAGAAATCATCACATGATGGGCCGTAGGTCAATAACTAGTATAAAGTTCCTAAACCTCACCTTAACAAAAGGAAGCAGAAGTAGAATCAGAACAGCGACCAAACACCTAAACTTCGGGCTTTTGCACGTTCGAAAGAGGCTCTGAAACATAACAAGGCAAGACCCGAGATTTAAACTCAAATATGAACCAAATAGACGCTTGGCAATGCTTATGGATGCAATGAATGCAAGTGAAATGCATAACGTACCAGTTAGATCATACCAATTCATACCCATATAATTTGTATCAAATGGAGTCATATATTCAGAACAATGCATATAACACGTAATATAATAAGCTAACATTGCATACGAATCATAAAAGAAGCAAGAAGGCATGAAGAAAGGTATTGAAACAACAGAACGAACGACCGCCGCTGTTGCATTTTCTAATGACATGGCCGTGTCAGGTTTTAGTTCAATATGGACATGGTCGTGTCCGATTAAAATAAATTCAGGGGGCAATCTCGAACGTTAGACACAGGCGGGTTGAGTTTCAATTCAAAACGGACACAGCCGTGTCCGATTTTATAAAAATAATTCTGCCCAAGTCGAAGCCCTGACACGGCCATGTCCAATTTATGTTCAAAATCGACACTGCCGTGTTGGCCTTTCTTCTTCGAAAAAAAATAGCAGCAACTACAGTGTTCATGCGCAAAAACAGGGGAGGCAAATAGGGCATGCAGCAGCAACAACAAGCCAATATTTATGCATCAATCTCATGTAATAACTTGTCCCAACTTCACCCAAATCATCAAACAAAACAAAGAGAACAAGGAAGCCATATATATCATCCATCTCATGCAAGAAAGCTTGAAACTCATCAATGGTGAAATGCTACATACTCAACCATAAGCAAAAGTACATTCATACAATCATGAATGGAGCTTGAGAGGTCATAAATATATCATCAAACCAAAGTATAGCTCCAAGGATAGCAAGAGATCATCAAACCCTCATAAATCAATCCATACTCCAAACATATATCAAACTTAGCTCAAAACATGAGATTAATGGCTTAAAATGATCACATATGCATGTACATATCAAACATAATCTTACCCCTTGAGGATGATGGTAGAAAATGGAGATTAGAGCTCAAGTCTCTCCTTGGGTGAATAGTGACGAGGTGAAATGTTTGTTCTTCAAAGTTGCTACACTTTCTCCCCTTTACCTTGTTTGGACTGAGAATGGAGAGGCAAGGGTGATAGTGTATCATGTTGGTGGGGTGTGGGGCCAAGACTCAAGTGAAAAGGTCAAAAATTGAGGGACTAAAATGCAATTTAGTGAAAGGTGGTCATAAGGTCGCGAGGTAAATTTTCGGTCAAATTTCGGAGTATTAAAAGGCTTTAGAATTATACAAAGCTTAGTCCATTGGACCCGAATCGTCGAAACGAGTCCAACGGTAGTGACGAAATTCAAATCCGAATTCTCGAGCTCTAGTTACACAAACCGGAACCTAAGGTGCGCTAAAAACGTTTTAGCCTCCTTTAGGTTCCAAACAAAACAAATAACTCAAAGAAACTCAACATACAACCTCGAGAACGTAAAGCAAGCATACTCACAAGTTCATAACACGTATAACTCAAGCGTGGCAAATAATCACAAAATCGGAATTCAAAAACGATCAAAACGGAGCAAATTACAAACAATAAAGCATAAACGTTAAAGTATGAATTCAAATAATTAAAGAATAACAATTAAACTATTAATTAAACATATAATCACGTAAAGAAGGAATTTAAATGCACAATTAAGTTATACCTGTACGGCCAGAGAGTCGGGGTGTCACATCGTACAATTAGGTATCCAATAGAAATGGATCGTTCTCAACATCGAGAGACGTCTAGAATTGCAAGACGAGGTAGAAAATGATCCATTTTAACTTTATGCAATCGTTACGTATTGTAATCAATTGTCAATTTATGTAAAAAAATGCATTTTTTTTTTTTTGAAGAAATGAGGCCTCAACAGGAGGCCAATTTATTGAATATCAGAAATAACAAAGTCCCAAGCAAACAACGGAATATCCGAAGAACCAACGCATGCCGAGGCCGTATTACGAGCTAAAGTGTGGGCGACTCTATTCGCACCACGTCTAATGGAAGAGAAACGACATCTATGAATATTAGCACATAACGCCTTAATGTCGTGAATCACATTACCAAGCAAGGAGAGATTATCTTCGCAACTATTGATTTGCTTCATGACCGAGACATTATCACCCTCTAATATGACTTTACGCCATCCGAAATCTCTAGCTAGATGAGCCGCTACAAAGCCGCCAAAGTTTCAGCCACTTCCGGGTTCGCCACATGCACCCTTCTATCCGTCTCCCACCCAACCACGCAGCTGTCCTTATCCCTCGCGACAACCTCCACTCCAATCGTGTTTTGGTCTTTAAAAACCGCCCCGTCAAAGTTGATTTTTATCCAACCTGGTGGCGGTTTCTCCCAATCCTGAACGGCCTGAACTTCCGAATGTAGATCCCCCTCTCCCTCAATGTGCGGAACTGGAGTAGGGAAGGTCTGCATAAGTCTCACAATCTCGTGAGGTTGGGTCACCTCGCCCTCTGCCTTGCGCCTGTTCCTGCAGAACCAAAGAACCCACAGCAGCGTCACTACTCTTCTGCCAATATCATGGCTGTTGTGTTCAAGCATTTTGCACAGCCCGTTCCTAAAATTCGCTGCCAGCTTAAGGGCCTCGTTCCATGGGATGTTAGCCAACGCCCATGCCTGTCGTACGAGAGGGCATAAGATCAATGAATGCACCATATTCTCATCCCCCAAACCACAATTCACGCAGTTGTTTTCCATCTCACAGTACCGCCTGATAAGAGCTTCGGCAGTAGGTAGAATTCCATGACATGCTCTCCAAACAAACATTTTTATCTTAAGCACCACATTTAAACTCCAAATCAACTTCCAAACCTTTATGATCAGTCATACTAGGTGAAGACCCCTCCTCCCTCGTAGCCAGACTAACAGCGAGATAGTATGCACTTTTGACCGTGAATCTGCCGTCACGCGTGAAGTGCCACACCAACGTGTCTTCTCTTCTCTGCTCCCTAATTGAATACTGAGTATAGACTTTGCATCATCCTCTGTGAATACATTATTAATCAGCTCCTCATTCCATTTAAGGAGATTAGGGTACATTAAATCCACGACCCACTTCGGTGATAAAAGAGTTTCGGGTCTGAATTTCGGGCGGAAGTTGGGTTCGCACGGTAACCATCGATCTCTCCAAACGTGTATCTTTTCACCCGTACCCACCCTCCATCTAGAGCCTGCTGCAAGAAGATATCGGGACTGGAATAAACTCCTCCAAGCCAACGATGGCGACCGCCCAAGACGAGCAGACCAAATGTCCGTGTTGGGGAAATATCGGGCTTTATAGATGCGTCCGAGCAGGCTCTCCGGGTTTCGGATAACTCTCCACAATTGCTTAGCCAACATAGCTAAATTAAATAACTTGATCCGCCTAAATCCTAATCCCCCCTGTAGCTTATTAGAGCAGAGAACACGCCAATTGAGCCAATGAATTTTCCTATTCTTCCCATTATTCCACCAAATTTGTCAGATTGTTGCTTCTATCTCGTCTAACACCATATCCGGAAGCATAAAGCAATTCATTGCATATGTGGGAATGGCTTGCAAAACAGCTTTGATTAAAACCCCCTTCCCCGTCGTAGACAACAATTTCTCCGAGTAACCCAACACTCTCCTCTTAACCCTTTCAACCAAACCAGAAAACACCTGTTTTTTCGAGGGCCCGACAACCGACGGTAATCCCAAATACATATCTAAAGCATCCACTCGTTGAACCCCAAGTACACCCGCCAATTCCTCCTGTTTATCCCTATGAACATTACCACTGAAAACCATGGACGACTTCTGGTTATTCATGATTTACCCTGAGACCTGACTATACTTCTCGAGCACTTCTTTCACACATTCAATCGATTCCCTCGTAGCAAGCCCACATATCATGGTATCGTCCGCAAAAAAAAAGGTGGGAGGCCGAGGGGGCTCCTTTACAAACCAAAATACCTTTCAAACGCCCCGCATTCTCCTGGGCCTGTAACAAATTCGAGAGGACTTCTGCGCACAAGAGAAGCAGATAAGGGGAGAGAGGATCTCCCTGACGGATACCCCTCTCCGGGACCAAGTGACCAAACTCATAACCATTAAGAAGGAATGAATATGAAACTGTGGAAACACAAAGCATAACACAACTAATGAAAAGTGCTGGGAAACCTAACCTAGCCATCACCCGTTCAAGGAACCGCCATTCAACCCGGTCATATGCGTCGAGTTTCAGATTAAAGAAACCCTCTTTCCCTGTATTCTTATTCTTAAGGAAGTGATTGACTTCAAAAGCAACCAAAATGTTATCAGTAATAAAACGATTTGCAATAAAGGCTGACTGGCTCAAGGATATAATAGCATCCAAATAGGGTTTCATGCGATTAGCAAGAGTCTTAGAAGCAACTTTATAAGCCACATTACATAAACTAATAGGGCGGAATTGAGTGATAAGTTCAGGAGTTTTGCATTTGGGAATAAGCACAACATGAGTGAAATTGAGTCTGTGGCCAAAGGATCCATGATTCAAGAAGTTAAGAACAAAAGCAATAATATCATGACCAACAATATTCCAGTAAGATTGAAAAAAGTACGGGGGGAGGCCAACGAGGCTATCCACGTGTACGTGATGAGGATAGTCTCAATGAATTTTATTATATATATTATGTAACTAAATAAGAATTTTAAAATATTTAATGTTTATCTACAACTTTTGTTTTATAAATTTATCTAAAATTTAAAACTCAACTATATAGTTGAAATATCAAATTTTTTTATCATATAAATCTCAAAATCGGTTAGATAGAAATCTCATTAAATTTATTATATTATATAAATAAATAATATTTTTAATTATTTAATATTTATCTAAAACTTTAAGACTACTTAAATTCAAATTATCATAAAAATCTCAAAATCGGAGAATAATAAAAGTTTGAATTCAAAATAGAATTATCAATCAAATATTAAATCTAATTTAATGAGATTTGTATGTTAGTTATATATATATATATATGTATGTATGTATATGTATTTTAAAGCATAAACCTTTATATTTAGTAATATCAAATTTTAAATTTAAATTAGTAGACCGATAAACATTCAAATTCAAAATTCTTTTGATATCTATAATCCAAAATAAAAAGAAAAATAGTTATAAAATTTGTTACTAATCACACTTGAAATAAGTCTTCCAAAAGTTCTACATTGTTTTTTATGTGTCTTTCAAAGTTTTACATTCATCATCCCAAATTATAGGTCTATGTGAAGTTCTGCATTCCATTTGTTTATGTGTAATTTCTCCATTCTATGTTTTTTTTCATTGAAAATTATCTTTCTCCATGTATTTATTTGCACTTTAAGTATCTCAATTATTATATTTTTACATCTTATTTATTATGTTTTTCTTATTTTATATCTGACCACACTATTGATATATTTTTAATATTTTTTTATATTTTATTTTTGGTTTACAATATATATATATATATATACACTACTATTTTTATATATTATTATTTCATTACGTTGTTATTATTTTATACATATTTTTGAGTTCGCAGATCATATATATATTTTTCAGGTTTATTTAGTATCTACAAAATTTATCTCAACAGTCACGTTAGAAAGTTTTAATTTCTTTATTTATATGATTTTTTACATTTATAATTCAATATCTTTTAAAACCTTTAACATATAAATTTGTAGTATATGTGTTTTTGAGTTTTTTTATTTGATTTTTACCAATGGATATGTAAACATTTATATGTGTTTTTAAAGATAATCTTATATGTATCTTTAATTGATTCGGGTTTGTAAAAAAATGCAATTATACACATATGTGATATTCCATAAATCCGCATTTTATTCTAAAAATAGTTTATATCTTGCTTTTACGTTTACTTTGCCGGTAAGGAAATTGAATATTAAATGAATATTTACGTAAACATCTCACCTTGTTCCATTAATGTACTCAATGATGAGGGAGGTGGAATTTTTTGAATGAAGCTGAAAATGCTAAATATGTGCATTGACTATACATTCCAAAAAAAGGTTCCATTAAAAAAATTTAAGGACTACTGCATCATTTTTAATTGGAACCCAAATAATTTTGGTAACCTTTTAACATGAAATAGAAATTCACCAAACAATTTTTAAGTTTTACATAAACTGCGTGACTAATGAGTGTAGCATTTAGAAATTTTGCCACAAACTAACCACTACCTTTTTTGCCCTCCAAAATAATTTATAAATGTCTAATACATCAATTACAAATTCGTAAAATAATTAAAGCAGCGTTGTGAGCATTGTCAAATAAACAATGGAACCGTATTCCTGGAACGCGGTCTCACTAAAAAAGTTGTGGTCAGTGCCTTTGAAAACGTGTAGATATTCTTCATTGGAATCCTATTCCACAAACATGGTTCCATTGTTATTTAAAATTTTAAAAAAAATTAAAGAGTCTCAACAGGGTCTCTAAGACAGGTGTCGTTACTCCAACTTCTGAGGAACTTTTAACGATCCCGCGTTCAGAGAAGGCGATTTCATTAAAACAGTGAAAAAAACTTTTTGGTTAAAACCACATTCCTTAAATGCGGGAAACACCAAAATTGAAATATTTTTTGAAAGTACACCACAGTTGAAATACGTGTATGAAAGTACACTAAAATTAAAAGTTCCCCAATTCGACTTAATATCGAATTTTTTTAAGCTCGAATTCAAACTCTTTAATAATGATTGCTTTAGTAATATTTTAGTATTGATAGAGCCATAGAGGTGCGAAATAGTATTAATAAATTTGAGTTTATAATTGATTTTAAGGATTAGATTCATGATTATTAAAATTCATGATTAAACTCGAGTTTGAATAGATACTAGATTTCATTGTGCTTGAATTTTAAAATTTTAGACAAGCTTGAGTTTAAAATTTTTTGAGTTTGTCCAATCGAATTATTTAAGTGTGAGACTCTCCCTAATAATGTTAGATGCATTCGAAGAACTCAAAGAAAGGGGTGAGGTGATACAGTATAAGGGGAGGTGATTTCGAAGAACTCAAATATTAAATCTCTGATTAAATTAGCATGGAAAAAAAAATCCTATATCATACCGATTGCTGTTCGGAACGAAACATAAAAAGAATTTCGGACATGTTTGAAATTGGATACGAATTTGGGCTCATTTTTGCCAATGGGCCATTGGGAATGGACCTAATAAATTAAGCATACTAGTCCAAATATTCTATTGGATTGGTGATTGGTCATAAAAATTAGTGTTTGAGCTCCATCGGGAACCATGTGCAAATTCTAGCAAGTAATTTGATAAATTTATACATTTATTTACCCCTCATAAGTTTGTGCTCTGGTTCAAAATTTATTATAATGTTACTTATTTTTAAATACATATACCCCAAATAGTCAGGAGGATTCTAACCCTCTCATTATTAGCCTCAAGAAAAAATTCTTTAACCACTTGAACCACCCCTATCGATCCTTTGTATATTCGGTTATTTAAAAGGGATAAATACAGACACTCCCCATCCTTTGGAGAGTTGTGCGTTTTGCCTCCTATACTTCAAATCGTTGCATTTAACCCCCTCGCCTTTGAAAAATGTTCACTTAACCCCTTTCCAACGGACTATTTCAGGAATATTCCGTCGAACTTTATGAAAAAAATTGGCATAACTTCTAATGGCAAATTCATACAAATTAGATGTCAAATGTGTTGATATTATACATCAAATCGAAGGTCTTGATGTAAAGAACACTATGATTGTTTCAAAATCAAAATCCGACAACCAACAGAGGAGAAATCATCGGTCAAAGATGGTGCATGAACGACGAAGCTTTGCAGGTGAATTCCGACGCTTCCGATGGCCAATAGAGTCGAATGGGGTATAGGTTTTGTTCGTCATGGAGAGAGGAAAACGATGATAATGGTCTTGATTCCTGGGTTGTCGTGACGGAGGAGAAATCGATGGTCAAAGTTAATTTTAAACGGAATATTCCCGAAATATTCCGTCGAAATAGTATCAGAGGGGTAAAGTATTACATTTTGCAAAGGTGAAGGGGGAATATGCACCGATTTGAAGTATAGGGGGCAAAACGCACCCCCACCCCCCAAGGATGGGGGGTGTTTGCATTTATCCCTATTTAAAATCCTTTACTTAGTAATAAATACCAAAAAATTAAAAACAAACAGGCTAACGAAGAAAGTAGCTCCGACCTTGAAACTTAAACGAGAGCAAATTCGACCTCAAATCATTGTCGAGCCGTCTCGACTCATTTGCATCTCTAGTTAGATCCTACCAGAACTTAATTACGGGCTCGAATAAAAAGAATTTGATACTATTATAACTAGACACTCAGGGTGTCAACTTTTGTGGCAGTCTATTCTCTCTGGTGAAATATTAGTACGCAGCACTCATTCTGTTGGGTGGTTGTGATGATCCAAAATGGGCCTCTTCAAAGGCACAGCAGAAGTATTTGGTAAGGGGACCTTATAATAATAATAATGATTCCTGAATTGGGACATCAGTAGCACTTATTTGAACATTCTCATTCAGGACCAGTAACCCACTAAAGAAACCCTAATTTACCACCTTTGAATTCAGCTATTATGCCAACCCACCACCGCGGAACCATGGCAAAATATTTTTGTTCATCATATTATTGCTCGCCATTAATGCAGGCCGCGTTTGGGTAGTTGATACGGATCTTGTCATCATAAAGGTCATTATATATAAATATATATATATATATATATATATATATATATGACATTATACTTAAGGTTCGTGTAATGTAAATGGATGGAAAATTTTAATTTAGGCCCAATTCAACGAAACCTAATCAATTGTAACAAGTGTGTTATAGCTAGTTGTTATTTAACTTATCAGTGGTCATTCTTTTTAAATTTTTCATCAATTATATGATAAGTTAAAATATTTGCTCTCTTATTACTTGATTTGATAAATTCTTAACCAATAATACAGTAAAATATTTGCTCTTTCGAAATCTGGTTTGGATGAACTTCTTTCGAAATCTGGTTTGGATAAACCAAGTTCAGAATAGATAAAGTGATGAAGCCATGTTTAGTATTGTATAAAATTTTAAAAAATGAAATACTTCAAATGATATATTATCAAATATACTTTTGTTTTTGAATTATAATAACGGTCATCCATAACAAATAAGAAAGAACCTATGTTGCACGGATACGAACACAGCGACACGGACACGACACAACATGGAGTTTTTTGTGAATTTTTCACGTGAGAAATGTCGGATACGAGTATCCGACACGATACAATACGACAAACTGATATTTTTAGAAGTGTCGGTGTATTAGAGGAAAGAAGAGTTTATTAATTAAAACTAGTAATACTCGCACATTCGTTGCATCTGTAGATTAAAAAAAATTATATTATTTAAGTATATTAAAATTAATTTTTATATTAACATATATTTTATAATTATTTTTAATATAATTATTAAATTATAATAAATAAATAAATAGCATAAAACAATAATACACAAAATAATACTATTTAAAAAAAAAGATAAAAATTATATATATAAAAAAAATATCGTGAGGTGAGTGAAAAGATAAATTAAAAAAACATTGTTGAAGTGATAAAATAACCAAATGAAAAGAAAAGAAGAGAAAAGAATGCGAGAGAAAAAAACAGACAAAATAACAAATAAATTTTAAAAAAAGACACCAAGAGACCAAAATGGTTATTAATTATTTGGGTCTCTCACTTAATATATAGTATAGATAATTATCATTTATTAATTTATGAAAAAAAAAAGGAAAATTGTAAATTTGGTTTACCTACTCGATGAATTTAGCTTTTTATTTTCTGGTGATAAAATAGGACCATATCTTAAAAATCAAGCAATTTAATACGTGTTTTGATCAAAAAATCGATTTTGTCAGCCGAAATTTACACATGGCGAACTTCATAGTTTTGCCACGTGTAAAACCAAACCGGGTTTCTAGCGGCCAAAATCGAGTTTCCAATCAAAAAATACATTAAATTATATAATTTTTAAATACAGTACTATTTTTTTCGTTAGAAAAATAAAATATATTAAAAACGTTGAATGGATCGATTAGATATACCAAATCTATAATTTAAAAAAAAACAATTGCCAAAAAAAGTTTCCCTATAGTAAATCTTTTCATTGATATCATAATTCATAAACTTCAAGAATAGTGCGCGCGGGATGTTTGTATGGGCATAGTAATTAAGTTGGAGCAAACATTCATTTTAAGGGAAAACTATATAGGTACATCTGGTTGCACAAAATAAGAGATAAATGGTCGTCTTGCAATGCCTAACCTAAAAGGTAAAACTTAAAAGGGTTCCCGGTTTCACGAATCTATTATTGGACTATGTGAACTTTTTGTTTCGAGAAAATTATTCCCATTTTTCGATGCAAATTTTTAATGGAGTGGCGTTGAAAATTTCAATTCCAACGAAGTTTCCACGTCTAATTAATTAATTCAATTTATAGATCTCACCTTGAGGAAATGAACGTTGTTAATTACTTGAAACGATGTGCTGTCCCATAAAATTTTAGATCAGAGAGTCAATTGAGTTCAATGTAATTAATTATAATAATAGGTATATTAATTTATTATCTAAAATATTATTTTTTTAAATTTTTATTAATTACATAATAAATAGAATATACTTGTCATTTAATTAAATTCCAACTACAATTACTTGTTTTTGTTAACAAGAGAATGCATTATTAGTTTTTTTTTTTTTTTTTTTTTAGCACGTGCATCCTCAATTGAAATTAAAACTTGCGTTATTATTCTGGAGAATGAGCCCGTATTTATTTGAAGAAAAGAAATCATTATTAGTTTATCATCTTAGATATGAAAGTTTCTTAGTGTCATCATGACAAGAATTGATAAAATAACATTGATTGCGTAGTACTATATATTCACCAAATATGATCTTGCCCTATCGCATTGATTCCTCCATACCGAGCCTATAAAATAATAAATGTTTGAACTTGAACATAGTAGACTAGAGTTCAACAATTTCTTTGTTTAAATAAAGATTTGAAGATCACTTTGACTTTGAATCTATGATGCACGGATACGGATACGGCGACACGGACACGACACGACACGGATTTTTTTTTGAATTTCTCACATAAGGAGTGTCGGACACGGTGTCCGGCACGAGTGTCCGACACGACATGGCATGACACGACACGGCAAAATGATATTTTTAGAAGTGTCCGTGCATCATAGATTTGAATGGATTACTTCATCATAACCATTAATTAAATACATATGGCTCAATCTCCCTTTTTTAATCCGAAACTTCAATCTCAAGTAACTTGTTTTGGCTATAAGAATGAAGTAAATTACTTATTAACAACATATATACTATAAAGTAACTATTGGAAAAACTATCACACATTAAATTATGTTCAATTCGTGAGGGAAAAAAAAAAAAGAAGTGAACTTAATCAGCCAAAATTTTAGTCCACGTATCAAAATTAACGTCATTAATCCTCAAAGTTGTGATATTTTAGAATATATAATCAAATCAAATTTTAAAGTGTAAATTATAGTTTTTGATTAGTTTATCTTTCAACTATATTTGGAATCTAGATAGGAATACATTTAAACATTAATGTGCAATTAATATGGAGTTCGAAGTTTCCTAAGGCTTGAGAATGCGTGTTGGTCATGTGAGACGGACAGACAGGCATACTCCCTTAACCTTTGAGCAAAAATGTGAATTGCATTTAAGTCCATAAAAACAAAAGATAAGAGTTGTAGGAATAATCAACTCCAATTGCAGCCGCAGGTGTCGTAGTTTAGAGATTGGTTATTATATTAATTTAGTTATAAATTTTATATTCGAAATTTTAGAACACAATCATTAATTAAAAAGTTTTATATCTAAAAGATTTAAATTCGAGTTGTCGAACCTTTTGAGTAAGAGCGAATATCCATGTATATATATGATGAGTACTCGTGAAATTCTCTTAAATTCGAGTTGTCGACACGTGTAACGAAACGAAGAATCCGTACACGCACCAAGCACTAGCGAACGGGTGACAAACAAAAGACTTTCCTAAGCTAGGTGGTCTAAACTCTCAAACAGAGCGCGCAAAAAGCAAACATACAAAAGCGGAAGCATTAAACGAACCTAAACAAGGTATATTGTCAAGGTTACCAACCACTTCAACCGGATTATTACAAACTTAACAAAACGGGACCAAGAGTTACAAATACAAAAACAACTCTCAAAATACAAACTTCAAAAGTACAAATGCAGAATGAATTAAATACGAAAATGCAGACTCAACTAGACTGACAAGACTCCGACCGACAGCAAACCGCCTAGCTCGAACCGACAGACCGGTACCTGCAAACTAAAACATAAAAGGGAGGGGTCAGTCGCACTGACTGAGTGAGGGGCTACACACGCACGCGTACATACGTATAGAGAGCATAGCACATATCATAGAGGGGAATTCATGAACCGGGGCGTGATTTTTACAATCTAAATCATTTTCACACGTGATACTAGATATAGGAAATAAAAAAGTTAGGCCGAAGGCCAAAAATAACCATATTTTATTAATTGGAAATCCACTCCCGTTTCACGAACAATTTCTTAACAGACTAACATAACGGAAATCAAACATAACTCACACACACCATCCGTCGACCTAAAATGAGCCGTCCCAGATTCAGAACACACATACACATACCCGTCGGCCTAAAATGAGCCATCCCGGATTCAGAACACACACCCGCACAGACATATTCGGAATCGAAATCAGAATCAGAATCAGAAATCGGAATCTTACCTTATTCAGAAACATACCTCATTAGTATCCGCACCATTCCACAACATATCATATAGATAGCATATCGTAAGCACAACATAACCATAATTCTAAAATACACCTATTCCTAGCGTAATCATATCCTAACTAGTTCTTAGTCACAACCTAATCATACCATAATTAAGTTCATAATTCTAGCATATTCATATCCTAACATATTCATGACATATTCTTAATCTTATGTTCATAGCATATTCATAACTAGCATAACATATTCTATAGCCTAATTCATATCATACATAATCATAATTCACACGTATTACATATACATAGGCTTATTTAGCATGCAAACATATAGGCACATATCATTAGGGTATAACTATAACCTAACCTCACCTTACACCGACGAACCGAGCCAAAAGGACAAACCAACGTCTACGGAACGACCTCGTCACCAACGGGAAACTCCTCTGAACAAAACAAACATTACAAGACAAACTTAGACTCAAAATGAACCATATGCACGCTCGCCATATGCATATGAATGCAAATGATGCGATGCACTTCATATAAATTTCACACTTAGGCATATCGAAGCAAATATCGAAATATCACACAAATAATCCAAGAAACAAACTCATTACACGTCAAATAAATTCATATTAAGTCATATAAGGGCATACCATAAGCATTCATTTGCTTAAAGTTCATATAAAAGACAATGGATGCAAAGAACGTGAAACAAAGTGTCACTTAAGGCATACAAACTCATATTAAGTCATAAGTCACATATTTCACGCCAAATAAATTCATAAATTTCATACAATGAGCGTAACACGTTATATAACATGTTAACAAAGCACTTACATCATAAAGAAGCCAAGGGAAATCACACAAGGCAAATAAATGAAGTTACAATGCATACATGCAAACAAGGAAGCGTTTAATTCATATAAATTCCGACTAAGTCGTATCTCACATAATTTACGTCAAACGGAATTATAATTTCCATGCAACGCACATAACATATCATATAACAAGTTTACAATGCATACATATCAAAAGATGATCAAAACAATCACATGCAAGGCAAAGAATCGAAGCGTTAATTCATTCATGCACATATAAGAGCATATAAGGCATATATCAGCATATATTGCATAAATAAGCATCGAAACTACGAAATAAATTCATGACAAAGCATATAACACAATATATAACAAGTTAACATCATACATTAATCATATAAGGTCAAGGAAAATCATGCAAAACACGAACGAAATGAAAAAGAAGCAAACACGCGGCAGCAGTCAAGAACAAGTCGAAACTGGCCCAAAAAGAGGTCATGGCCGCGACCAATTTCAGTTCAAAACTGGTCGCGGCCACGACCAACACACCAGCAGCAGCTCCAGCAAAAAGAAATCGAAAGTTGGCAGATTTTGGGTCGTGGGCGCGACCCAAAATGGTCTCCAAACGGTCGCGGCCGTGTCTGCTACATGCAGTCGCGAAAATGGCACAGCAACGCCCCTGTTCTTCCTCTCCCACGAAGCAGCAGCAACTCAAGATGAAAGGAAACACCAAGAGCAGTAATAAAGCAGCAAAAACACACCAAACTCACACCCAAACAACCCAAAACCGAACAGCAATCAAAGAAGGAAGTAAAGAGGGCATATATCATTTTCAAGCTCAAGTTTCTTCAAGTAGCAGCCATGGTGGTTCGATTTCTAGCAAGTTTCCACATAATTTCAAATCATATTTACATAAAAGGAGGTTAAGAGCTCATATATCAATCATCAATTCAAGTTATAAAGCAAGTTTGGCAAGAATTCATCAAAGAATGGCATATAACCTAACTATTCATCATATCAACCATTACATGCTCAAATCTTTATGGAATTCAGAAAATAAGCACTCAAAAGAAAGGCACGAAGATGAAAAGCAAGAATATGGGCTTACCTCTTCGATTTGATAAAGATCGGAGGTCGAAAGAGCTAAAAATCGCCTTTGGTGAATAGTGGCTGCTTTCCCCTTTTCTTTCTCCCTTTGGTCTCGGTTTCCAGGCTCCTCTCTCTCTCTCTCTGCTGTGTCCGAAATGAGAGCATGAGGGATGGTTAGAGGGTTAAACCATGGTTAAAATGGCTCAAGAATCAAGGCATTTGGTTAAGAATTGAGTGAGTTATGGCCATTTAGTGAAGGGTGGCAAATCTGCGCGATCTGTTCGTTTCGGACGAAATACGGGGGATCAAACAGGCTTAGAAAAATATGAAAGTAGGTTCCTTGGTTTCCTTTCTTCGTTACGAGTCCGTCGCCACTTCCGGAATTCGAATCCGAATTTCCGAGCTCAAGATACGCCTTCCGGAACCCAAGGCGCGCTAAAACAAGTTAGGCCCTCGAGTCCCTAAACAATAAAATGGCGTCAAAGCCGTATGAAACGAACTCAAAAAAATAAACAAACATATAAACAAGTTTATAAATCACATAATTCACTTATGGCAAGTTGTCACGAAAATCGGGGTTGAAAAAGAGGTTAAACGAATTAAAAACTGGTCGAAAAGGTTCAAAAACGTTTAAAAACTTAAACGTAACGCATATAACAAATATTCAAATAAATCATATAATCGCATAATTAATTAAATAAATACGCACTTAGCGCACCCGTGACGTCGTACCTAGAAAGCCGAAGAGTTGGGATGTTACAGGAGTCCTATTAGAGTTTAATTCTTTATCGACTCTAAATCTAAACTCCTTCTATTTGCTTCTCTTCCTTCCGTCCGTATTCGTGAGACTACTTTATCATTTCTATCACATTATCTATTATATTTGTAACTACATGAGTATCCTCTTATCCATGAAATCTTAAAGAGTGAGCTTAACAAATGAATTCCAGAACACAACACCTCACACGGGCTGGGACAAAGCCAAGATTTAATACTGTGGGGGGACTAAAATTTAAAATATAAAAAAATGAAGGGACAAAATCTTTCATTAGGACTGTGAAAAGTTAGAATATTAAAAAATTAATGAGCAAAAATATAAATATATCAAAACACATACATACAAAAATTTAAAAATTTCAAAATTTAGGGACAACGGGAGCCACCACACCCCCCTTGGCTCCGTTCGTGCACACGGGAGCTCACTTCATTTTATCTCATGTGAAACTGGTCACGTGTCCTAATCTGATAGGGTCATTAATATCTATATATATATATGAAATAGAACATATTTAATTTGTAGAAGAATGTAATTCAATGAGTAGAGAATGATGATATACATTAGTTAAAAGTTGAAAAGTTAAAAAGTGAGAAAGCAAGCCCAACTCTCCATGCATGTATATATAAATATATATGTAGGTTGCAAACGTTTTGCCATATATCTTTTTCTTTGCCTTTTTTTGAGTATTGCCTTATTGGTGAGTGGTGCGAGACCTTAAAAGGGATTTGACAGTACATAGTCTAGACTCCACACCCTACATTCTGATCCCATTCAACAACTTTTGGGGCTGACTTTCTTACTCACCTTTCTGTGTTATCAAATCTGTCCCCTAAAATTGATCAATAATTCTCACATTATTTACTAATCTCACTTTCTTTGATACTGCCAAAAATGCTCAATTCCTCAGATTTTATTTCTTTTTTTGTTTGTTTGTTTTATAAAAAAAATAGTAAACAAATGAGTTATTTACATCTACAATCCCTCAAACTTACTATAATTACACACCAGTCCCTCCATTTTGTAAGTTTTTAAAAGTAATTATGAAAACTTTGGGAAAATTCTACCCTAAGTCTCGCTTGGCCAAATCCGTATAATAAGGAGGCGAGTGTTTTATACTTATTATATAATTGGTAAAAAATTTAAGAAGAATGATAAATTAAATGACAAATATAATACACTTATTCTTTTAATTAATAGGATTCTACCCAGATTCAGAATAAGAATTTTTCAAGATGTTGAGCCACATTAGATTTTCACCAATGGAAAACAAAAACATTAAGGGTGATAGAAAGTTACCAAGTCATATATAGATCAAATTATCCCCCATATATAAAATAACAATAATTTAGGCTAACACGACTATTCAGGACACTTCTGACTTTAAAATTACGGTTAGATATATACACTATTTCTTTCTTTTTTTTTTTGCCAAAAAGAAATTGTAATTTAAGAAAAAGAAAGGATAATGTTGTGATAACGGTAAAAGTAAAATTACTCAAAAACAATTTTTCTTGTGGGGTAACATTACCAGAGTAGCTACCTTCCAAATTAAAGAATCAAATACAAAACGAAATAATATAGAGTAGATGAACAGCAGTAACTACAGCAATTAATACAACGACAGTAATGTTTATAGCAGAAGGTACATGCCCAAATTAAATTCCAAAAAAAAAAAAAAAAAGAGAAAGAGAAAAAAAGAACTCTGCAGCCATGGAAGCAAGAGCATTAACACCACCACCATCATCTAGCTAGTTCTTATTCTCTCTCCCTCTCTCGAGAACAGTTCATTTAAAACAATGACTGAAAAAGCCAGCTAAAGATTAAAGCTTTGCTACAATCAATTCTAACTCAGAAACCGAAGAAAAAGAAAGGAAAGAAAAATGAAGAAAGGGGAATTAACAGAAGGGTTCGATAGCAGAAGGAACTTACACAGTTGAACTCCAAAAAGAAAACTAACACGATTAGAATAGAATCCACAGTAGCAAAGCCTCATTTAAATCTTGTCGTCTTCTCCGATGATCAGTTATGAAGAGGGTTGGGTCCAGTGTGTACTAATCTCTTCTCCTCCTCGTAATTGATCTCGTCCGTTGATGAAGAGCCTTTAATGCCATTCCTCTCATTACTCACCGTCGATTCTGGTGAGTAATGAGGTTTGTCACCACGCGATACGGATATGGCTACTACTCCTGCATGACCCCACCCGAATACACGCGCTTTTCTCGCCGGCGACCACCGGGAACCGCCGCCTCCGGCGGTCATCTTCTCCGCAGATGACGGCGAACATATTTGGGAGAGAACTAAGAGGAAACCCAGATAAATAACCGCTGCAAAATCCAATCTTTTTCTCCTATTCCTTCTCTTCACAATTGAAACCGTCATTTTTGTACAGTGGACAGAAAACTGTGTGAAAACGCAGCTAAGTAGTGAGGATTTTGATTTTTGACACTGACAGTAGCTTATAGCTGCACCTGCACGTATGGCGGTACTACAAGAAATTAAAATGGATATTCTGAAAATGCAATCTAAGTCTAGAGAGAGAGAGAGAGAGAAAAGGGGGGATTTGGTGTTTCTCCTTATGCGAAGGGTCTCGTCACATGATATTGACCCTTGATTCCAGGAACCTTCTTATGCACATCTTGTATTTGTGTTCCTCCCCTTCGAACTTGGGACCTGTTTCTAAATCTTTTTCTTGTTTTTTACTTGTAATCTAAACGAGACGAAGAAGGGTTTAGAGATGCATGTTAGCTGTGGGCGTATATACAAATGTAGTCTTGGAGAAGCAAGCATCGAGAAAGAGAGAGAGGGGAGAGAGTGGGGACTTTTGCAGTACGTATTAATAGCCGCTGTCTGCGGACTCAATAGATTACAAGTTTGAATATGAAAATCGGAGAGGCTTTGTTTAACGTGAAGGGGATAAGTTCCGTCACGTACTATTATTTTTGAAGGTAATAAAACATATAGTTTAGTGGTAAATCATTTACAATTATGAATAGATGATCATGGGTGTGAGTTGAAAAAATTAGAAAATTGACAAAAGCCATCTATAAAAATAAAGTTTGAAATTTTGAGAATTTGAATTTGGAACTTTAAACATGTAGTTTGGACGGGAGAAGTGGGGGTGGGATAGTTTGGTTAATTTCTTCTTCAAGTTGTTATGACTTATATCCATTATGAAAATGATGTATGTTATAGCTAGACTAGGGCCAACAAATTCTTGCTCAAATTAATTATCATAAGACAATATAATATATTCAAGGGATTTTTTAAAACACTTTCCATTTCATAAAAAAAATTTAATTCACTCACTAATTCAAATAAATTTTTAGCTTACTCCCTAAATTGAGATTTCATTTTTTTATAAACTACCTACTAACATAAGTTGTCTATTTTACTCTTAATTATCTTAATATGAAACACTTAAATTTGAATTTGTAGAACTATATCTAAATTTTGAAGAACTATTGTTTTACGCAACCGTTGGTTGTTGAATGAAAAACTTTTATGTTAATTTAAAATATTTAGTTGTGCATTTGTGGAACTATATTTAAATTTTGAAGAACTATTGTGCTATTTAACGATGGGTAGTTAAATAAAGAATTTTATTCTAAATATGAAATATTTATATTTGTGTTTGTATAAATATATTTGAATTTTGAGGAATTGTCGTGCTATATATGGAACATAAAATAACTTAATGAAATACTTTTCTCTTAATATGAGCATTAAGATTTGAATTTGTAAAATTATATCTAAGTACTGAAGAATTATTGTGTTATGAGAATTAGATGTTAAATTAAGAACTTTTATCTTGATATGAAAATATTTACTTTTGAATTTTGAATACTATATATGAACTTTGAAAAATTATAATGAGCACTATATATGTGCTTTGAGAAATTATAATGTTACGTAATTAGTTATTAAATGAAGAACTTTTCTTTAAAAATCAAATATAAAATTATGTTTTTGTAGAGTTATATTTGAATTTTGAGAAATTATCTTGTTATTCAGCAACATGGATAATTAAATCATTGTAAAATAATCAGGGAGTTAAAACAAAAATTAAATTTTGAAATAGGAAATTAACTAAAAAATATTTTGGCTTCGAAAATATACTCGAAACTCAAATAGCATTGGAGGAATTAACTCTAAATTTTCGTTTACTATTTATTCAAACGCCAAACAGAAATAAAAACGGAAAAAAACAGAAAAATATGAACTAATCAAGAGAGGCCCATGGGCTTTGTCGTCACATGCTCCACTTGGGCCCTGTTAAGTCCAATATCTGATCCTTCAAATCCAGGCCGAAAACTGATGGCATGTATTAGGGTTGTCAATGGGTCGGATTTTAGTATGAATCCGATCCGAATTTTTGTATATTCTTCCGATAAAAAATATCTGATGGATCATATCTTATTAAAAATATTCGTTATTCGAAATAAATGGATCGAATATGGAATTAAAGAATCCGATCCGTTAAGAATCCGAATCCGATTTCATATATAATATTTAATTAAATAAATCATTTATTAGTACATAATATTAAGTAGAATAATTAAGATTAAGATTTTCACATATTTATCACTTTAAACAATAATAAAATTTGAATTGCTTACTTTAAAAATAATATACTATTTTAAATAAATATAAATAAAACCATCAAATAATCTATTAAATAATTATTATTTATTAAATATTATGCAATTACATTTTTTTCATATTAATTTTGTTATTTATAAAATTAGATTTTATTACTAATCGTGTCGGGTCTTTTATCAGATTTGATTCGATCCGATTATGCATGGATTCAAATACAATAAATTCGAATCCTATAGGATTCAGATTCGGATTCGATTATCGAATTTTCTTATCGAATTCGGAACCAGAATCTCATGATCCGATTCAATCCGAATCCGACCCGCTGCCGGTATTAATGTATCATTCTATTTTTTTTTAATTTTTTTTTGGACTCATGGAATGTATCATTCGAATTTCAAACTATTTGACCCCAAATTTAAAAAATTATCGTCTTTTTCGTTTTTTCTTTTGGATAAAAACATTATTCAAATTACTCGCTTCTTTTTCTAATTAAAGATTCATGATCATATACTTTTCTCCAAAATTATTTCTCCCAGTAGAAATGTACAACATGCATGGGCATACTAAATACGGGAGTAAACTAACCATATTAACAAAAGTAATTAATCATGTAATTAATCATATTCGATGGCATGTGGGGAATGGAGCATGTATTAGAATTTGGGATGACAGATGGATCCCGAGATCTTCGCAATTCAAACCCATAGTGAGGACGAAGTTGGGTGCGAATCTTGTCTATGTGAGGCAATTGATCAAAGATGATTGTAGCGGGGACGAGGAACTGGTTAGGGAGTCTTTTGTGGGGATGGATGCTGAAGAGATCTTTGCAATACCGTTGGGAAGTGTTGGAAACTTGGATCGTCGAGTTTGGCATTTATATAAAAACGGGCGATTCTCGGTGTAGCCATTAAAAATGATGATGTTACGAATAGTTTGGGACGAAGTTCAGTTGAACGAGATTGGAAGTTTATATGGGGAAGGAGAATTGCTCCAAAAATCAAGGTCTTTTTGTGGAGATTGTGCCGCGAAGCGCTGCCGACGGGAGAAGCATTAGCTAAGAGACGTAGCGTAGTGGATGTGGTGTGCCCCGTGGTGCAAGGAGTCTCCTGAAACACTTGAGCACTCTGTTTTATCTTCCACGATGGTGAGACAGTTTTGGGCGTTAGCCGGTTTTCTTTTTCTTGGAATACGGTCGGGAGTTGGCATGGGAGTGGGGAGGACTGGATTCGAATGGTGCTGGATAGACTTTCTAAGGATGAAGGAGACCGTTTTGCAACATACGTTTGGGCACTATGGCGTATTCGGAATAGTGAATGGTCGGAAGGTGAGGGACTTGATCCTTTACTCTTAGTGCAGTTTGCACAGAATGCTCATAATGCATGGTGTGTGGGAGAGTTGGCAGGTACGATGGATGTGGCAACTCCTTTAGCTGCATCTTGGTCTGCGCCAGGAGTAGGAGAGGTAAAAGTGAACACTGGTGGCGCGATATTCGAGAGCTCTGGTGAGATTGGATTGGGAGTATTGGCTCGTAAGTCGTAACAGTGAAGGGAGCTGTTTAGCTTGGAAGAGTGTTAGACAACATGGAAGTTTGAGCCAGAGGTAGTTGAAGCTCTCGCCATCAAAGAAGCTGCTAAGTTGGTGATTCAACAAGGATTTCAGCATGTTGTGTTTGAGTGTGACTGTCTCAACTTGCTACGGAAGCTACAGAATTGGGAATTGGATCTGTCAAGTGTTGGTACCATAATTCGAGATGTTCAGAAGATTCTTACCCAAATTCCAGCTCATTCATTTTCTTTTGTTCGGTATATAGGCAATAGAGCTGCTCACACTTTAGCTAGATTAGCTTGGAATGCTAGTGAACAGGATTTTGAGCTCCCTGATTTGGTGTTGAATTGTATTACGGAAGACAGTAGTACTATGTAATTGCCTTCCTCCCTTCAAAAATTATGGGAGTAAACGATTCAAATCAGACGAGGAAACCATGTAATGTTTTTTGTTCAATGTGCAATATTGTATGCATTTGGGTTGATCAATAAATAATGAGCTCAAACAAACTCGGGGCAAAAACTCAGATCAAACTCGAATAGATTGACATTTTATATATTTTTTAAAACAATTCAATTATGCTTGAGTCGAAATTTTAATTTTGTTGAACAAAAAAGTGAGATTTAAACTTGATGCCTACTCGTCGATTTTGACTTTTTTCTCTATTTTATTTTCTTGTATGGCTTGACCGTCTTCTTATATAGATATGAAATCATACTAGAATTTCATTTTTTCGTATCCTCTTGAGTCTTGACTAATCTCTTCTCAAATTTTTTTATATCTTTAAGTTCTCTTATCTTGTCCATCACGTCATCTTCTATTTCTTAAGATACTAGAATTGTCGAGGAGCTCACTTATACTTGAGCTCCTAAACCTATAAATGAGCTCCCGAGCTCATGCGAACCTCTAACCTATCTTCTACGTTTCCCTTAGGCAGCTAACCACGCGTCACAGAATGGGTTGAGCCCCCATCAAAACTTAATTTGTTATGTTTAAGGGATTGAAGTTCGGACAGAGTTATCGCAAACTAAATAGTCAAATAGTTTAATAATTTTTCAACCTAATACTAGTAAGGATAAAAGTGCAAGTATTTATTTATAGGAAAAATGTAAACTTTTGTTTGATTTATAATTTTGTTTTTATCATAAATTAAGTACTTAATTAATATGATACAAATAATTAACTATATTTAAAAATTGTTGATCGAAAGACAGAGCAAATTAAAAAACATAAAAGATTGAGTGAGATCAAATTAAGTTCATATAAACAAGCATAAGGAAATTAAAAAGATATAATAATTAACTAATCTCGTTAAAATTATTTTTGAGAATTAAGATAAATGTACGAATTTGGGGAAGTATGAACCACTAGGACTTGCCGTACAGCTGTATACTTTCCGAGAATAATTCGCTGTATGGTATTCGCATCTTTTTCCCAAGTTAATCGGACCAATTTTAGCCCTAATTTTCCCACTTTCCTATTACAAAAATCCCCTTTTTGCATTAACAATTCCTCGTCCTGCACAATTTCGCACAAATTTTGTATTTCTCAGGTGAGATACTCTCTCCCCTCTCGGCCAATGACGGCGTTTCTGCTGCTGATGACTTGTTATGGTTTTGTTTCTTCTGCTGTGGGGTTATGCTTGTTCTTGAATTCATAGTTTTTGTTTTTTTATGATGACCCCTTGCAAATTACTGTTGGCGGGATATTTCTTTATGTTTATTTGGTGATTGTTTGGGTTCAAGGTCTCCAGATCATTCGCATTTGCATGATTCGTGGATGGACTTGCATCTTTGATCGAATTTGAAATCCTAATTTTGCTTGTTTTTTCTGTTGTTGATTGCTTCTTGGTGCTCATAATTTGTTGATTAAGCTTCATTACGGAAAACTTTTATTTGTATACTGGGGAAATTGGCCTGCCAATGAAAGAATAAAGATAAAAGGACTCGTTTTTAGTTGCTGTTTATTGTTGCATCTAGTCTTACCATTTTACTGTCTGGCTTGTTCTAGATTTTGTTAAGCATTGGGGATTCTTGTCATTGTACTCCTGTAAATTGCAGTGAAATCAAGAACTGCTCCATTTTGAGGGTTGTATGTTTGGCAATCAGTCGAAATCGATTGACTGATTGCCAAATTGCATATGTCTCCCGACGGTACAGTGAAACCTAGTAAAGCCTTAAATGGAGTTCATGGGATTCATCTGTTACCTCAATCGCCATTTATGTGTCAAGAGATAATGCAGCATGGAGATTCCAGTCAAACAGCTTCTAAAACTTCCAGCATCGGAAGGAATCAGCTTATAGCACAGTGAGTGTAGAGTTTCTTTTCTTTAACATTTGATTGGGATAGATTGTTCTATTGTACCAATTCTTCATTTGTATTAACAGCTGATTCTGTTGCTGACTTTAGTATGTGATTTATCAGGAGGATTTGGGAGCAAAGACCTCCTTGTCTGAGGCCCATCCACTGTGGAGTTAATGGTATTTCTTGAAAATTAAAATCTTACTAAGTCTAAATGAAGCATCTGTGTGCTATTTTTTCTTTTACTGATGGATAATTTGGTCTCCGTAGGTGACCGTAACCTTGCTGAAACAGCTGCCAATGTGCTTACTTCACTTCCTTTCATTGCCCTTGGGCTTCAGACCCCAAGGTGAAAATTTTATATCCATCAAAAAAGTGCATTACATGTGAAGGTTTAAAAGTTTGTCTTGTCTTTAATTGTGTGATTTGGCTTATGCAGGAAGAATTTGAACTGTAAAATCTATGCAAATTCTTTAATTGGAGTAGGAGTTGCCTCCAGTTTGTATCATTCTTCCAGAGGGAAATTTAGGAAATATCTGAGATGGGCCGACTACACAATGATAGCCACAGCCACAGTGGTGAGTACAAACATCCAAGCATCTAATATGGGACTCTTAGTTTTTGAGGCATATTTGAACAATAAGATTGTACTTATGTTCTTATTTCTCCCGAATTGCTATAATTCAGAAAATTATGCTGTTGGCTAGTAAGATTGTCTAGAATTAAGGACAATAGGTTAATTTTGGATTTTGGGCGCTGATCTCTCAATTTACCCTGTTTTCTGCATATTTAGGTTTTTAATAATTTTGATGCATGTCTGAAGGTTGATTAGCTCTTTATATCCATTAAAGCCTTTATTGCTAATCCTGCAATTTCTTAGTTAGACAATAATTTTTTTTTTCTAGCTTAGTGTTAACCGTCAATGCAATTAATATATCACATGGTCTATAAATGTAGTAACACAAAGCAGCGAATTTAACACCGTTGCATTTGACTTCTGGCCAATATGTGGAACAAACAGAGATAATTAGATATCAATCCTAAATAATTTAGTTTTCAAGATGAATAACTAGCTCGGAAGATGCAATATAAGAAGATTAAACTTGTAATCTTATGTAGTAAGTAAACAACTCCTAGGAAAAACTAAATAGGTAATATCTCAAAAATCCCATGTGCGCACATGGTAGCTTTCTATGTCACCTTGCCTTATTTGAATGTCGATGTAAAGTTCTGGCGCTTTTGTGTTTGTTGCCTCACCCAAAGAATTTTAATACTTTCCCCAGTGTTTATCAAGAGCACTCAGGGATGAGAACTCAAAGTTGCTGATGGGCGCATCTGCCCTGTTTCTACCTATACAGCCTCTTATGGTATCAGCTGTTCACACTGGACTAATGGAGGTACTTAAAGATTACTCCTAAGTTTTAGTTAATATAGGATGGATCTAAGTTCTCTTTATTGCTGCATGTCGTACTTTTTGGTGCCAAGGATCAAATTCTTTGACAAAATTGCTTGTAAACAAAAATCTAATAATTTGATTCAGGTTGCATTTGCAAAGAGAGCAGTTCAAGATCCAGGTCTGAAAACGGCCCACAACGTGCATAAGATGTCATCGATATTAGGAGGAGCACTTTTCGTTGCTGATGATCTTTTCCCGGAAACCCCATTTCTACATGCTGGTTGGCATCTTGCTGCTGCTGTTGGTGTTGGCACTTGCAACAAACTCTTGGAGTAGCTTGAATTCATCCTCATTAATTTGCCGAAATCACTAGAATCATACGTATCTCCCATCAGTTTGGGAGTAGAGTGTAATTGGATCATGTAACATTAAACATTGCCTATTCCTTTTGTTTTATTAGTATATATGCTCAAATTTGGAATTGCATCATTGTATGGCTCTGAAGTTAAAAACATTTGACTTCTCAGATTTGTGGGAATGAATGTCTTCCAAAGCGTTTGTGTTACCGTATGTATTTTTTGGTGATTTTTTTTAAATCTTTTTCTTTAATAGTATGGCTATGGAAAATGGCTCGTCATCGGGGGCATAGTCGGGATTTTACTGTGTTAACAACTTAAGTTTATACATACAATCTTCTTGAGATGAAAAAGAACACAAAACACTCATCAGATTTCTTGTGTAGTGCTATCACACGAAATCAAACTCTCTCAATCAAAAAGTTTGACATATATCCTAGAAGTGTATCGCCTGCAACCTATAGTATACTTCTCAGAAAGTTAGGGGCGATAGAAACTTTAAGGATAAGGAATGTATCGTCTGCAACCTTTAGTATACTTCTCAAAAACTTAGGGGCGATAGAAACTTTAAGGATAAGGAATGACCGTGTCTAACTGATTCCAATCCAACAATTTTCTAACAATCTTAAAGATTCTATCACTGAGATGGAATCAGAATCCTTCAGGATTATGAATCAGCAAAAGTTAGATCGCTTCGATGATAACAACTTCAGCTGCTGACAGGACAAAACGAAGTTCCTGCTCACTGTCCTCAAATTTGCCTATGCTCACTGTCCTCAAGATACTCCTGCTCTAGAGCAGCCACACCAAACCGTTGATCTGGATCCACTAATAGCAGCAGGTGATGTCCCTCCTACAAACCCCACTGCAGCAGGTGGCAACAACACTCCTGCCAACAGTACAACAGCAGGACCTTCCCGAAACGCAGTACAGATCTACTAGGAGAAAGTACAAACCATTCAGCAATAAAGGAGGGAGAGAGTAGAGGATGAATAGCTGGCTTAACGACACATCTAAACACCCTTTCCGACAGACTGTATGATTTGTACACCAAATCTCCCTCCAGCCTGGAAGGATTATGTTAAGAGGTTGATGCAAAAATCTGAGGACTTGTCCTTGGAACAAATTCAAAAACATTTGCGTATTGAAGAGGAGGCTCGGAAATCCGATGGAAAGAATTTGATTCAAGGACAATCTAGTGTCAATTATGTTTAGGCTGAAAATCCTAAGAATAAGGGTTTTGGTGTTAAAAAGAATTTTGGATAATTTAAAGAAAACCAGTCATAAATCTAAACCTGTTAATGTTACTAACAAAAGAAAAGACAAGTGTCATGTTTGTGGAGAAATATGACATTATGGAAGTGAATGCTTAAAACGGAAGAGTGGATCCGGTGTTGCAAATATAGTTGAAGAGAACCTGGTTGCCATGGTAACAGATCTTAGTCTCAATGTGTTTATGAAATCAATATGGCCACAAGTGCAACGATCGAAGGCTGTTCAAAACCTTCGAAAAAATTGTTAGGTAAGTGATTCAGATGGGAAACAACTCTGAAGTCAACGTTGGAGGCAAAGGATATGTTGAGTTCAGTTCAACTTTACCTTCGGGAAGAAGTTAACTTTGATCTATGTCTTGTTTGTACCAAATGTTAGGGAAAGTTTAATATCTGTTGATTTGTTAGATAAGAAAGGTTTTAATATTTCTGTTGAGTCTGGAAAGACTATTATCATGAAAAATGGTGATTTTATAGGAAAAGGCTATGCTTGTATTGGTATGCACAAGATTTCTATCAATAATTTGAATTCTGCTTTCTGCTTACATGATTTCTTCAATTACTTTATGGCATAGTTGATTAAGACATGTTAGTGCAAAGAATTTGAAAAGTATGCATGCTGTGAGATTAATCGATATTGGTAAAAAAATAAAAAAATAAAAAAAATTGATAAATGTGAAATCTGTGCAAACTAAAAAATTGTAAGAAAACATTTTCCAAGTGTTAAAAAGAATCACAAATATTAGATTTAATCCTACTGATATTTGTGAATTAAATGGAATTTTAACTAGATGTGGAAAAACGTATTTTATTACTTTTATTGATGATGCTAGTCGTTTTGTTATGTATATCTGTTACGAACTAAAGACGAGGCTCTTGCTGTTGGAAAAATGGGTTCGAAATGCAGCGGAAAATTTAAAATTTTCCTACAAGGATCGTTTGCTTGCAATTTTTATTTCGAAACTCAACAAAATGTTTCTCATTAACTTACTTTATTAGAAACCTTCTTGAGACATTCAATCGCCAATATGGAACGCCCTTCATATGGTAATGAATTTCTCGTTTCTGGATCGGTTCTTTCCTTCGAGACTCCAAAAGAGAAGCCCTCTAGAATTTATCCACATTGGACCTAGGTACAAATCAAATTAGTGATTATGCTAGTACTATAATCTGTATATTGAAAGAAACATGAAATAAGAAATAGAAAGTAAGAAATTTCTCCCTTCAAAACCCAAATTGATGTGTGAGATGATTCACGCATAACCCCAAAGAAAAAGTTCATCTAATCTACAAGTTAGAGTTGAGAGGTTCTTTTTCTTTCCTTTTCTCTAGAATAGAGGATGACACTTCGCAAATGTCTGTCTAAGAGAAAGAGAGAAGTCTGACTAAGAAAAATAACGATTCCTACGTTATGAGATAATAGAATATAACTAATTAATAATTATATTATTAATTAATATAATTATCCTAACAAATTTAGGATATTATCTCATAATTATTTATTTCATAAATAAATATTTTCTGATATTACCCTTTTATTTATTTCATAAATAAATAATTAGGATAATAAGCCCATGATATTATTTTTATATTTATTTCATAAACAAATACTTATGATAATAACATCATGACATTATCTTCACTTATTTATTTCATAAATAAATAAGTTTTGATATTATCCTTATATTTATTTCTCAAATAAATAACGTAAGATAATATTTTCTCTTCTATTTCTCAAATAAACAACGGATGAAAATATCCTCCATTTATTTCTCAAATATAATAAATAAAGTTGGATAATATCATATTTATTTTGTAAATAAATAATGTCAATTTTCAATTAATAATTAATTCATAACTAATTATTTATTGGGCTTCTTTATTCCAGATTGAGCTTTAGAATTAATTCACTAATTAATTCTAATAGACCTTTATAATTAATTCCCCAATTAATTATATTTGGACCCTACAATTAATTCTCCAATTATTTGTACTTGGGCTTTATAATTAATTCTCAAATTAATTATATTTGGAATTTATAATTAATTCTCCAATTAATTCTATTTGCGCTCTATAATTAATTATCCAAATAATTAACACATTGTTCAATTTCTCAATACTTGCTCACACGTACTATACACGTGTGGTCTCGTTTCGATCAATTATTTGATCTTTCTAATAATATCCTTTGAACCTGACATTTGTGTGTGACCCTTTAGGTTCTTTATTCAGTTAGCAGTAAACCTAATTAATTAATACACTCATTAATTAATTAGCTCATAGATCACATGACCGTAGTCTAGCAATAGGTGTATGACCCCACCCTAATAACAAATTAAATTGAAAGAACCTTTTAGTTGATGACATACGTGATATATGGTCCTCCTACCATTCCATCTCTCGATTATGATCTAGGGGATGAGAATAATTAGAGCCCCACTAATCTTAGTCTTAAAGTTAAGTTCGTTTTAGGATGGTATATGAACGACTTATGCAATAAGAGATCTTCTTGCCTTAAGTAAGTGTAGGTACTTTATTGATTCTCACATGCCTTTGTGTGCCACTTTTATAACCCCAACATAAGTTATAATTTAGGTTTCTCGGGCGACACCCTTTTAAACTTATATCTAAGATAACTTAGTTTGCTCACATGAGACATTAGTCAAAGGATTAATTACTCACGCTGTTGACCTGTGAGATGTTTCCTAATTTGGAAGATTCCTCTTCTAGAGTGAAAACTTTTTTCCCATTTAGAAGTCTTCTCATGCGGGACTGTTAGAAAACATGAGTCAGAAGCAGCGAAAAATTAAAATTTTTCTGACAAGAGGATAGGTAGCTTGCAATTTTTATTCCAAAACGTAGGGGTTTCAAGAACCTTTACTATTAAATAATCTTTTTCGAAACGATTTGAGCCGCCCACAATCGTTTTTTAGGCAGTAATGAATCCTTGCCCCTCGAATGGTTCTTTTCTTTCTGTTTTTAATGTCATGAGACAATTAAAAAAAGTAATTAATAATTCCATTATTAATTATTTATCTTTTATCCTAACAAATTTAGAATATTATCTCTTGTTTATTTATTTCGTAAATAATAAGCGTTGATTTTATCCAAACAAACTAGATATTATCTTTTATTTATTTCATAAATAAATAGACTAATCAATATCTTATCCTAACAACTTTAGAATATTATCTTTTATTTATTTATTACTTAAATAAATAATCTAAGATATTGTCCTTTATTTATACAAATAAATAAATTAGGATATTATTTTCTATTTATTTATTTCATAAATAAATAAACTAACGTTCCAATTAATAATTAATTCATAATTAATTATTCATTGGGCCTTTTATTCCGGATTGAGCTTTAGAATTAATTCTCTTAATTAATTCTAAAGGACATTTATAATTAATTCTCTAATTAATTATATTTGTACCTTACAATTAATTCTCCAATTAATTATATTTGTACCTTACAATTAATTCTCTAATTAATTACATTTGGGCTTTATAATTAATTATAGTCGGGCTTTATAATTAATTCTCTAATTAATTAATACATGGTCCATTCAACTAGATGGACCACGTGCTCCTAAGCTCTCTCAAGCGCCACACATGTACCTTACACGTGTGTCTCGTTTTGATCAATTCTTTTAACCTTTCTAGCATTACCCTCTCATCTTGACATTTGTCTGTGATTCTCTAGGTTCATTATTCAGTTAGCAGTGACCTTAAATAATTAATATTCTTATTAATTAATTAGTCTACATATCACACAATCGTAATCTAGCAACAGGTGTATGATCCGTACCCGAATAACGAATTAAATTTAAAGAACCTTTCAATCAATGACATCTGTGAGATATGATCCTCCTACGACCCCATCTCTCAATTAAGACCCAACCTTTTCTAGGAGATGTGTTTTTACTGTAATGCCTCTTTTTTCATTTAGATTTTATATCTTGAATGTCACGTCTTCCTTTGGAGATAATTTCGCTGAAAATTTCCCCACTTGCTTTCTCGCTAGTTTAGGTGTTTTTCCTTCTCCCTTCAATTTCCAAATCTAAGAACAAATATATCTACTTCTCTTCTACAACACATGCTCTCTGTGAAGCATTATCGGGTTAGTGAAAATACTTTAATTTGAGTGGCTATTCCTTTGTAAATTTTCATTTTCAGAATTACATATATGGGTTTACCCCGTCAATGAATAAACTAATTTAAGGGCGATAAATTTGATGGAATCGGTGCAGGTTAAGTTTAGTTTCAGCGCAAATTATTGATGAAAGTTTATTTGAAAGCTGAAGGTATAACAGTGTTTGTTTGAGCATAAATTTATTTTAATTATTATTGTTATATGTTCTGGGTCGACAATTGATATTGTAAGTTGCTTTGAGTTCTCGATGTTAGTTTCAATTTGTAGATAAGGCTGTATAAATGAATCACAAGAAAATACCCCTTCTCATTGAGGTATTGCATTTTTACCTAATTGGTCTGCTTGTGGAAACTGTGCTTATGCTGTCACTAATGAAAAGGAAAAGGCGTAGAATTAACGACGAAAATGTAGAGAGTTACAGTTTGAAGGATAAGATCCCAAAATGAATTAAATAGTTGGATAGATTAACAAAATTATTAGAGAGGAAATGCATAAAACAACTTCGTATGGGTCGGGATGCAGACTGGTGGTTTAACAAATAATCGCGGTATGACTGCAGCAGAATAGATTTACCTATTTTTAAGTATCCTCTCTCACCATAAAAGGAGTTGCACCGTGGAGTTTGATTTCCAGAGATTCGGTCGGACCGTATCCATCTACTTTCGCAAGATATTGCGGATCATGCTTAGACTACATGGGATTTTCATCGTCAAACCTACCACAATTGAGGCAAATAGCACCGACCATACATGGCGATGGTTCGAGGTAATATCAGAATGTTGTTATATATATATATATATATATATATATATATAACCTTTAATCAAAATATTTTTGAAGAGCACATATGGATATGATCAGACTTTGTAACTTATTGTAGGGTTGTTTGGGTGCGTTGGATGGGACCATAATTAAAGTTCGCGTTCCCGATACGGATAAAAGGCGATACCGTTTGAGGAAAGGGAAGTGCCACATTAATGTCTTAGGAGTATGCGATCGTAGATGCAATTTCACATATGTTCTTATTGGTTGGGAAGGGTCAATAGCTGATGGTCGTGTTTTACGTGACATCATCAATAGACTGAATGGTCTTAGAGTTCTAGATGGTTATATTCGTTACCTTTTTTATCTATGTTTAGTTTATATATTTAATTTCGGTGCCTTTATTGAAACATTCAAATATAATAAATCTACTTTTGTTAACACGTAGATAATTACTATTTATGTGGCGCCGGGTATACAAATGGGCCAGGATTTTTGTCTCTGTATCGAGGAGTGCGATACCATTTGAAAGAATGGGGCAACTGAACCCCTCAAAATCATAAGGAGTTATTTAACAAAAGACACTCTTCCACACAAACTGCTATTGAGCGTACATTTGGCATTTTCAAAACTCGTTGGGCCATTCTTTGTAGCCCTGTCTTTTATAATATTAAAACTCAAAAGGAAATTATCATGGCATGTGCACTACTTCACAATTTCATTCACCAAGAGATAGATGTTCATCCGATCGAGCTTGAAATAAATGGCACAAACTTAGTTGATCAAATCGACGAAGCAGAGACTGAGTATATATCACACGTCGAGCCTACCCAAGAGTGGACAAATTTCCAGGACAACCTTGCTCATACTACGTGGCATGCTAGGAGTCAGCGATCTTAATTAGTTTATTGTGTCTGGCTTCAATATGGAATCTTGTAGCATATATGCCTCCCCGTAGTTGAAGTTTATGTGGGTTGTTTTAAATTGGTTTTGTTATGGATATCAAACTTGTAGGGTCATGCACTTTGATCTCTATTATGAAGGATGATATGTGATAATTGTGGTATTCGATTTCTAGTGTTACATATGTGTGGCTAACATGATTGAGTAGTTTGTTTGGGAAAATATATTCTTTGTTTTATCAAGGACTGAGATGTCTCTGTTTTTTAAATTTTTTATTTATAATGTTAGTTCACTGCCAAGGGATGACGAATCTGTAAGTTTATTTTCTAGTGTAGTATAGTGTTGTGCTGATAGTATTGAAGGATTTTGTACAGATGTATCCTAACCAATCACACCCATCGAATGTAATGTATCGGGGTGAACCAAGTGCATTGAAGAAGGGTAAATCGAGATGATCCTGGACTTCGTTGGAGGAAAGAGTCCTATTGAACGCATTCAAGGATATTATTACTAGTCGTTGGAAGACCCTTAATGGTTTCTGAACTAGTTTTATACCATATTTGGAGGCACGAATGAAGCTGGCTCTTCCGGGAACTATTTACGCGGTGCCCGCACATACTCTCAAAGAATGGGACATGGAAGAAAACATATCGAGAAGTGCATTAGGTACTATCTAAAACTGGCATGGGATGGAACTCTACATTAAAAATTATTCAAGTCGAATCGGAGCATTGGGAAAAGCTGATAAAGGTATCGCTTAAGTTTGATGAGTTCCTTACTACATTACTATATGATTTTGTTAATGTAAATACAATGCCTAAACTGATTAATTGTAAATTTTAGTTCACAGTACTATCTCGACTTGGCTTAGGTGCGTGAGAAACCGTTTCCCTACTACGAGACTTGGGTGGAGATGTACGGGAAGGATGGCGCCACATGAAATGACACATTTGATTTTAATGGTGTTTCCGTGTTTGAAGAAACCGAGAATGGATCGGAGGAAATGGAAGAGAGCAAAAACATGAGTCCCGCACCTATGGTTCGTAATCAAACTAAAGCCCAGTCAACGACGCCTATCTCAACTCACACGGGTGCTGAGACCAAGAGAAAGCGAAAGAGGTTTGATAGTTTAGAAGAGTACGTAGGTAGCATTGAAAATAGGCTTGGTGATGCAACTAAGGCTTTGAAAGAGGTGGCAGAAGTAATTCGTACAGAGATGCAAAGCCGAATTGATGTCGAAGCGACTGCCAACCGAAAAAAATAAAATTATGAGGTGATAAAGGCACTTCCGTGGACCCTGACAAGAGCGGAGTGTGTTAGGGCGACGAGATCAACTAGTTGTTTGCTTTGAACTACCCGATGAAGAAAGGTGTAATTTAGTGTACCTCGCACACTAGAGTGCTGCATAGTAAGTGCGACCATAAGCAATGCTAATTGTTTTTTGCCTTCTTGAAAATTAGCATTGATTGGGGACCTTGTATTTCCCAATTTATATTTGGCTACTCTATTTTGTGTCTGCTCATTTTGGGTTTCGGAAAACTGTGTGGCAGATTATTAGGTTAGTCATTTTATGATATTGTATGGACCATATATTTTGAAGCTAGATTAGATCGTGCACTTTCTATGCAGCTCACAGATTTGTAAGATACGATCCTCCTACCATCCCATCTCTCGATTAAGACCTAGGGTATGGGAATAATGAGAACCCTGATTATCTTAAACTTAAAGCAAAATTTGTTTTGTATCCATTTGATCTCAATAAAAAAAAACCTCTTTTCTTGATGTCTTGATCCATCACCTTGGCCAAGGGTTTTCACGATGGCATATGAACAACTTATGCAATAAAAAATCTTCTTTCTTCAAGTAAGTGTAGGTCCTTTATTGATTGTCACATGCCTCCATGTGCCATTTTTACAATCACAACATAAGTCATAATTCAGCTGTCTCGAGCGACAACGTTTTAGACCCATGTCTAAGGTTACCTAGTAAGCTCACACAAGACATCAATGAAATCTCAAGTCTAAGGATTAATGAATCACGTCATCGCCTATGAGGTATTTCCTAATCTGAAAGTCTCTACGTCTTGAAGTAGTTACTTCCTTTCCCATTTAGGAATCTTCTCAGGCAGGACATGTCAGTATACTCTTTCTAAGTAGCAAGCACCCTTGTGTATTGCGTACGCATCGACTATGCACTTTACACCCCATGAAATAAGATGATTCCTTCTTAAGGACATCCTACAAGCAAGTCTCAAGTGAGCCAAGTTGACACTTACACTGTTCGTTGGGCTCATCGACTTGGAGTAATTTCTAATCCAGCTTAGATTTGGGTTTGTTTCATGAGTCATTACCTTGAATGACTAAGTCCTAAAAGCTTGATGGATTGAGGGAGTTCTAATACACGCGCACTTAATAAGAAACACATAGAACACATAATTGCATATAAAAAAGTGTTTGCCCTTGATTATAATCACATGCTATTGTTCAAAGATTGTTCATGATATAAGAAAAGTCCCAAACCGTCTTTCTAAGATACTATTCTCAATAGGGACAACTTAATGTACTCGTTCTCATAACGAACACCCTTGTGTATTGTTTACGCATCAACTTATGTACTTTACACCCCATAAAACTGGGTGATCCTTCTTATGGACACAGTCCCACAAGCAAGTCTTAGTCTAGCCTAATTGACACTCCCCCTGTTCGTTGGGCTCATCAACTTGGAGTAGTATCTAATCCAACTTATGTTAGGGCTTGTTTCATGTCCCATTGACCTAATGACAAAGTCCCTAACAGCCTGATAGATTAAGGGAATTCTAATACATGTGCACGTAATAGAAAACACAAAGAACACGTAATTACACATAAAGATATGTTTGCCCATGATTAATATCATACGTTTATTATTCAAATATTATCTGTGATACAAGGAAAGTCCCAAAGCGGATTACTATGAATCTACTTTTTAGGGCACTATTCCCAACAATCTCCCACTTGCATTTAAAAGCCATTCAGGTCTACTCTAAGTTCCATCTTCTCAAGATGTACTTTGAGACTCTATTGACTTTGGGCGTTTCCAAAGTGGACCTGCTATGTTTTCTGCTGATGTGAACTATTTAATTTGCACATCATTAAAGAAACATATTTTCCTTAACATGTGACTCGTAATCAAGTATTCATTTTCTTGGTGAGGTCTTGGTTCTCTTACTCGAGAAACTTTCCTTCAATCATGTAATATAACAATGAAGTTGTTTCATGCTAGGAACTTCATCTAACTATTAGATGGAGTTTCTTACCCAAACACTTAAATTATTGGTATTTAATATGGTTAAGTATTCAACCTTTATGGTTGAATATGTAGTGTCTATCGCTTGGAACACTTTCCAACACACTGCTCCACTATTTAAGCAGAATATGTATCCTAACATAGATTTAAAATTATCCATGTTTGATGTAATGATTGCATCAAAATATCCTTTAATGACAAGATCTTGCTCGATTCTTAAAACATATCCTCATTTCTTTTGAAGTACTTTGAGCGTATTTTTACAGCAGTCTAGTGAGCTTCTCTACGGTCAGTTTAGGATCAGCTCACCATGCTAAATAATATTTGATCGAGTACATGACTTTGCATACATTATGCTACATTTCGTCTATAGGGTTTAGAACATTCTAACTTTTTTAAAGTTATCTTAGTACACATCCTCTTTAAAAGAGATATTCCATTGTCCTTTGGAAATTCTTCTCTAAGAATCTTCCATACTAAACTCTTTTAGTACATTGTCTATGTACCTGGACTATGATGATCCTATTATTCTCTTTGATCTATCTCTATAGATTTGTAACAGTACAGGACCAGTCCAGTATGCAGATATTGTCCCCTATGGGCAATCTGTTAGGAATAGTGCCCTAGAAAGCCGATTGTATATCCGCTTTGTTCTTTTCCTTATTGTAATCACAGATAATCTTTGAATGAAATAACGAATTGAGGCAACACTTCTTTATATGCTCTTGTTTGGCATGCGTTTACTTTAGTTGTGCATGTATGAGAACTCCCCTAATCCTGATGACTTTAGGACTCTACCATTTAGGTGAAATGGTTCATGAAACGAGCCCTATATCACATAAGTCATGATTAGTAAAATACTCCAAGCCGATGAGTCCTATCGACAGTGGGAGTGTCAACCTGACTCCTATAAGGCTTGCTTATGGGATCACGCCCTTAAGAAGGACCACCTTGTTTCATGGAGGTGCAAAGTGTATAGTTGATACGTGCGTGATACATGAGGGTGCTTACTTCCATAAGTAAGTTCACTGAGGTGCCCCGTGTGAGAACATTCCTAAATGGGAAAGGAAGTTTCTATTTCAGGAAATGAAAACTTCCAGATTAGAAAATATCTCACGAGTCATTGATGTGATTAATTGATCCTTAGACTTGAGGTTCCATGTCACTTTATGAGTTAACTCTGTAGTCTTAGGTATAAGCTTTAAAGGGTGTCGCCTTAGACAACTGATTCAAGGCTTATGCTGGGGCTGCACAAGTGATTCATGAAAGTGAATGAGAAGCAAGAAATGACCTACACTTGCATTTGCAAGGTGATCTCTTATTGTGTAAGTCATTCATATGCCATATGGAGTCCTTGGCCAAGGCAGTAGATCAAGGCATCAAGAAAAGGGTTTATTGGATTGAGATCAAATGGATATGAAATGCACTTAGCTTTAAGACCGGATTATTAGGGTTCTGATTATTCCCTTACCCTAGATCTTGGTTGAGAGATAGTAAGTAGGAGGATTGTATCTCACAATGAATCAATGACTTAAAGGTTCTGTCGAATCCGAACATTCCAATTCAGCTAGGGGTTAAACACCTGTTGCTAGACTATGGTCGTTTAATCTGTGGAATGATTAATTAATTAGTGAATTAATTAATTAGGGTCACTGCTAATTGAATTGAGAACCTAGAGGGTCACACATAACAACTTGGTTACATGAGTTGAGGCTTGAAAATGATTAAACGAGTTAATCGGGCCTAGAGGGTTCCACACGTGTGGGTCACGTGACTGGACACGTGTCATTGGGACACGTGTGCCACACGTGTTTATTTAATTATATATTAAATAATTAATTTATTAATTATTTAATAGACTTTGGTTTAATTTTGAATTAAAAGGAAAGTCTTATTTTGGAGAAAAATAATCTAGTTAATTAATTACGAATTAATTAATTAGATAAATAAGTTATTTATTTATTAATAAATAAACAATATCCAAAAGGGTTTGGATATTTTAGCTCTCTTAAAAGTTGATTTGAATTTGAATTCAAAGTCAAAGTCAAAATTACTTGATGATCAAGTAATAGGAGAGAGGGACCAAATCCTTAGCCCAAAAGGACTAGGGTTTGGGCGTCCCTCCCTTTCCTATATATAGGGGAGCTCGAGCTCCCCTTAGAGAGTAATTGGAAATTCTTTTGGTCCAAATGTTGAACACCATCCTTTCTCCAAGATAAATCAAACCCTAGGTTAAGCCTAAACACTAACTAGAGAACTAGCATCCTTACTAGTTAGATTGTAGTCAAGTTGGTGGACTATCTCTAGAGAGCTTCCAGTTAGAAGTTTTGAAGATTCGAGCTTTACCAAGAAGAGGGGATCAAGCCGCGAGAAGAGCGTTCTTGGGTGGCTTGGAACGCTTCAAGAAAGTTAATTAAGAAAGTAAGTTTCTAATCTCTACGAATTTGGATACACGATTGCGAGTCCAAGATCCTTTTGTTGGAAAAATTTTAAAATTTCTGCTTACTGATTCCTGTTTTCTAACACAATCCATGTACCGGCCTTCCCTCAAGGTTTTGTTCATCCCAGTAGGTTGCACTACCAAGGAAAACGCGTCTGCAAGGTAAGGTTTCCATCCCCCTTATAAGGAGGACTTAGTTCTCTTTACCTTGCAGACGCGTTTTACTTTAATGAAATCGAATGCTAGAACTCCTAAAACCTTTATCAATCTTTAGATTGACCTTAGGGGTTCATAAATTTTTTGTATACTCCCATTGAATGTGAGATCCACGGGATGTCCCATGTGTATATCTTTATCGATCTCCTATTGAGAAAGACAGTTTCACATTCATATCACATCTCACAATCATAATATGTAGATATGCTAACCACAATCCTAATGGTCTTCGCATTGCAACCAATGAGAAGGTTTCATCAAAGTTTACTCTTTAGTCTTTGAGTGAAGCTTTTAGCAACTTGGCTTGCTACAATGGTTGTAACGTTTTCATTTACTCCAAGCTTTCACTTATAGATCCATTTACACCCTATGTGCCTAATCTTATTTGGTGGATTAACCAAGGTCCAAACTTAGTTTGAATATATGGAATCCATTTTGGATTTCAAAGCTGGTTTACGCTACGTAGATACCAAATCTGATAGCGCCTCCTCATAGGGGAACCTATTGCTTCTCGAGATGCTCCTTTTTAGAAGAAAGCTATAAACGATGAAATGAATTCGATCTTGGGTAACAATACTTGGGTATTAGCAGAATTTCCTCTCTGTTCTAAATCCATCAGGTGCAAATGAGTATTTAGAAGAAAACATAATACTGATGGGACTATGTCAACTTTTAAAGCTAGATTAGTTGTCAAAGGATTCTGTTAGTGTGTAATTTGAGCTACAATTGCTTTGATTTTCCCCCTTGTGATTAACTGAAATGTCCTTAATTATGCTTAAATATGGCTTTATAAGTCAACTGGAGCTAAAATGGAGAATTAATGAAAATTTGGACTAACAGAATCTCCAAGTGTAGAAAATGAACTGAGTCATGACCTTAAGCCATGATCAATCCCTTAAGCTAAGTGCGACGCAGCAGACACCAAGTCAACAGTGGCGGCTGACTTTCTATTTTTGGCGAATTGAGCCAACTTGCATTAGCTTTATTCAGTTTTGTGCGTCTCAAGGCATGCAATTATCATACTTAGACTTTCAAGAGGAATCTTTACCTTAAAATATGTGCCCAACTTGCAAACTTGGAGATATAAGCTAGATTTAGAAGGCAAAAGGGATTATTCATATTGGGGGCTGGAGAGGAAGTTACGCAGCAGCTGGAGCTACTGGAACAGAGCAAGAACAGGGGTTTAATCCCCCTGTTTTGACCAAGAGCAAGAAATCTCTTTTCCTTCCCTCTTTTTAGTTGAATTCACGGCTAGATTATGAAGCACTTTAATATATCTTTTGTAGCTTAATTTAGTTGGTTTATTTTCAGTTTCATATTAGTTTATTAGCCTTATATATTCTGTAATATGAACAACAGCTGAACCGCTTGTTCTAGTTAAGTTATTTCCCAGATTCTTGATATGATTTGTGAGATCTAATTGTTTTCCATGCTTTTGATCCTTGGTATGTTGTATGCATCTGATTTTATTGATATAGGTATGTTGATAGATGATTGATTTGGCCAATTTATTATCTTGAAACTTATCTTGCAAATCGCATAAACTGGATTGATCCGTAATTGTCAATTTAAGTATGCTAAGGGTTAACTATCATCGGGGCTTACCTCTATGTTTGCTTGCGTTTGATAGGGTGCATGCACAATAGTCTAAACATTCCAAGCTTCTTGAGTTTGTTGGCTAAGGTCGGTGTTCTTTTCTTGCTTAAGGTTGCCATTAAATTAAATCTTGAGATCGTATCTCTAAGGTTGTTTAATGGTTAGGGAGTTAGTTAATGATCGTATCTTAATCACCGAATAAGTTAGAAAGAACGAGGTTGTTAGAGCTTGTTGATGTTATAGCCGGCCTATCAATGGATTTTAAGCTTATTTATGCATCAATGATCAAATTATGAATCGGGAGAATAACTTGACTAGAGTTGTATTTTCACTTATCCTTTTAAGTTTATGTTCTTTAGTTAGTTTATTTAATTTCAGCTTGTCCTTTAATTTTTAGCACTTTAGTTATTGCATTAACCCCCCCCCCCCCCGTTTTATTTTTGTTGCTTCGTTCACTTGGCTATTGGAGAATTACGAGACCATCCAATCTCTGTGGGATCGACCCTTTACCACTATACACAATTTATTGTGTTTGGTAGTTTAGGAATATTATTTGGTGGATTCGGCACCCATCAAATTTTTGGCGCCGTTACCGGGGGTTGGTTTTAATTGGTTTTGTTTTTCTTTTGATAGCCTAGTGTTTGTTTTTGTGCAGAGAAGTCAGTTGAAGGAAGCAACATGCTGTCATCAATGGATTTAAGCTCTCAAAGTGATATTTGTGGTATTTGTATGGGAAGCCATCTAACCAATGTATGTCCTTTGCTCACTGGGGATCCTTTTTCCTATTTGCAGCCCATAACCGAGCAATGTGGAGTGTGTACGGGACCTCACAAAACTGATAAATGTCCATTACTTGATGAGGAACTTCAGCCCGCACGGAATGATCATCATTTTAATCGTACAACAAATGCATTTCAGCCACCACAACAATATCCATCATCTTCTAATTCAGGTATGTCTCTTGAAGAAATGTTTAAAGCATTTATGATTAATAAACAACAATTTCAACAGGAGACTAGATTCAATATGCAACAATTTCAACAAGAGACAAGGAACAATATGCAAGAACTCTAAATGTGCGTTCAAGGCTTGAAGAATGAGTTGAGCCAATTAACTTCTTCCATAGCTGAATCGAAGAGTAAACAGGAATTTGAAGAAGGACAACCCTCACTTCGGAAAGCAAGGGCTGAAACAAAGTATAATATAGCAGTACAAAAAACTAATGCAGAAACAAAACAGAACTGTACAACAGACATGAGCATAAGACATGACCATAGCTTAAGGTCAGATGGGGAATCCAAACCTGCTGTACAATCTCAACCATCGATCAGCCTAAACCCAACTGCACAGAGGTATGTTGAGTTCCAAAAAGATGAATCAGAGTTCCACAATGATGAATTAAAGTTCCTAAAGGCACTTTACAATGTTGAGTTAAATGTTCCTTTACTTGATGCAATTAAATCTATGCCTCAATATATGAATTCTCTTGAAGAATTATGTGCAACTAAGGAAAACATACCTTGTTATGGGAAGGTAAGTATTGGAAAGCATTTCTCCAACATTCTTCAAGGAAAGATACCTCAAATGATTGAAGCCAAAGGTTTATTTGCTCTTCCATGTAAGATAGGAACTATTGGGATTGATAGAGCTTTATGTGATGGTAGTTCCTCTATTAATTTGATGCCTTTGTCTATTTGCTCACATTTGTATATTAATTCCATGAGAAAAACAGGTATGATGATTCAACTTGATGATGGAACAATTGTTTATCCTAAGGGCATGTTGGAAAATATTTTAATTCAAGTTGATGGCATGATCTTTCCCATGGACTTCTTGGTAGTTGATAACTCATTTGATGTTTTGTTAGGAAAGCCTTTTCTTGACATATCTAAAACAAAAATCAATGAGTTTGATCACACACTCACGATGGAATTTAATGGAAATGTTGTTAAATTTGCTATGTTTGATTCCATAAAATCTCCTAGTGAGTTATTCTCTTTAATTGACATGGGTTTCGTTAGTCCCCTCCCATGTGATGCATCTTTTGAGCTGGACTATAATGATAAAGATGTTTTTAGCTCTCACTCTCGTTTACTTTTTAGGAAATCTTGCTTTGATGGAGCTAAGTGGTTGTTTTATCAATCCTTATTTAGTCTATTTCCTAATAAACTGAGTTCTAAATGGAAAAGAGCTTTTTTACGTACTCACATGCTACTTTATGATATAGGGGATTTCAACAGCCATGATGAAGACCTGTTAATTCTGAACATACATTACTTGAAGCTATTTTATGCTGGTTTTCCAATGAAAGATGTAAAGGATTTCAATTGAATACATGTGATGCAACACATCGTCTAGCCTAAGACGTTAAACAAGGGCGCTTTTTGGGAGGCAACCCAATTCTTTTTGATTTGCTGTTATTTACTTCTTGTTTCTCTGTGTTTCTTGACTAAGGACCGCTTTTTGTGTAATTTTCGGATTATGGCAGAAACAGGGGCTCCAGGACCCAGACTGCAAAGGATGATCATCCCTTAAGCCTCATGAATCCCTCATAGTTTCAATAAATGCATTCAGGGAAGTCCTCATGCCCTTACCTTTTCTTTACTTTTACATTGAGGATAATGTGGAATAAGTGTGGGGGGGAGTTTATGAATATTTTGGATGGATTAGTAGAGGATGAAAAGCATGTAAAGATGACTGTTTTGCATGTTTGTTTGATTGGTCCTATTTTATTTCTTCCTAATTTGATAGCCTAGTTGTTAGTCTTTCTAGCTCTTTTTGCTCAGGTCCTTAGTTCCTTTTGGGGTGTTTTTGTGCAGTTGTGTTAGTTTGAACTTGACCATGTGCAACATGTTTTGGATTGAGAGCTTTTGAACATGAAAAATTGGTTGAAATAACATGAATTTCCATGCTTGATTTTTGGAGTTGATCAAATTTATAAGTTCTTTGGCTCTGATAGAGAATATTTTTGAATTTGGATTAATGGGAGAAAATAAAAAATTTGCATGCAATAAATTGGACCTTCATGTGTGAAAAAGTGTGTAATTTTTGGACTGTCTAAAGCAGGAATGTTATTGATGCTGAATGTTAATGTTAATGTTAATTGAGGGTTATGAATAAGGCCGTAATGCCATTTAGTTTCTGAATAAGGCTTTTAAAGCCATTGCTCTCTGAATAAGGCTGTCACAGCCATTATCTTGTTACAATCCGCTCGTTTCACTCCGCTGGTCACCCAGTGGCTGAATACAAATCATAAATTGAAAAAAACTGGGTGACCATGAGTGATGCACTAAGTGTAGCCTAGGGATAGTCATACATTACCAAAGCGGTATTATGACCCCCGAAATAGACAACTTTTTGAATTTTGGTATAAGTGTAATTATGGAACCCTCACTGAATCTTTTGTTTTGTTGGAATTTAGATAGTCCAAAACAAGCACCCTTTGATCATATGTTGTAATTGCTACATGGTAAATGTGCATGCTTAAATGAATTCTAAATTCCTTAACATTCTCTAGCAAGTTAAATACTTAGAATTTGTCCTCTTCCATTTTGATAGCTAGTGGAGACTTGTTATGATACTCATTTTGGTGTTCAAACTTTCTCATTGATAAATTGTGGGGCTGTAGTGGTTAGGGGATAACCTTACTTGTAGTCTAGCTGCAGTTTGCTTGAGGGCAAGCAAAGTCTAAGTGTGGGGGGATTTGTTAGTGTGTAATTTGAGCTACAATTGCTTTGATTTTCCCCCTTGTGATTAACTGAAAATGTCCTTAATTATGCTTAAATATGGCTTTATAGGTCTACTGGAGCTAAAATGGAGAATTAATGAAAATTTAGACTAAAAGAATCTCCAAGTGTAGAAAATGAACTTAGTCATGACCTTAAGCCATGATCATCCCTTAAGCTAAGGGTGACGCAACAGACACCAAGTCAACAGTGGCGGCTGACTTTCTATTTTTGGTGAATTGAGCCAACTTGCATCAGCTTTATTCAGTTTTGTGCGTCTCAAGGCATGCAATTATCATACTTAAACTTTCAAGAGGAATCTTTACCTTAAAATATGTGCCCAACTTGCAAACTTGGAGATATAAGCTAGATTTAGAAGGCAAAAGGGATTATTCATCTTGGGGGCTAGAGAGGAAGTTACGCAGCAGCTGGAGCTGCTGGAACAGAGCAAGAACAGGGGTTTAATCCCCTGTTTTGACCAAGAGCAAGAAATCTCTTTTCCTTCCCTCTTTTTAGTTGAATTTCACGGCTAGATTATGAAGCACTTTAATATATCTTTTGTAGCTTAATTTAGTTGGTATATTTTCAGTTTCTTATCAGTTTATTAGCCTTATATATTCTGTAATATGAACAACAGCTGAACCGCTTGTTCTAGTTAAGTTATTTCCCAGATTCATGATATGATTTGTGAGATCTAATTGTTTTCCATGCTTTTGATCCTTGGTATGTTGTATGCATCTGATTTTATTGATATAGGTAAGTTGATAGATGATTGATTTGGCCAATTTATTATCTTGAAACTTATCTTGCAAATCGCATAAACTGGATTGATCCGTAATTGTCAATTTAAGTATGCTAAGGGTTAACTATCATCGGGGCTTACCTCCATGTTTGCTTGTGTTTGATAAGGTGCATGCACAATAGTCTAAACATTCCAAGCTTCTTGAGTTTGTTGGCTAGGGTCGGTGTTCTTTTCGTACTTAAGGCTGCCATTAAATTAAATCTTGTGATCGTATCTATGAGGTTGTTTAATGGTTAGGGAGTTGGTTAATGATTGTATCTTAATCACGGAGTAAGTTAGAAAGAACGAGGTTATCAGAGCTTGTTGACGCTATATCTGACCTATCAATGGATTTTAAGCTTATTTATGCATCAATGATCAAATTATGAATCGGAAGAATAACTTGACTAGAGTTGTATTTTCACTTATCCTTTTAAGTTTATGTTCTTTAGTTAGTTTATTTAATTTCAGCTTGTCCTTTAATTTTCAGCACTTTAGTTATTGCATTAACCCCCCCCCCCCCCCCCCCCCGGCGTTTTATTTTTGTTGCTTCGTTCACTTGGCTATTGGAGAATTAAGAGACCATCCAATCTCTGTGGGATCGACCCTTTACCACTATACACAATTTATTGTGTTTGGTTGTTTAGGAATATTATTTGGTGGATTCGGCACCCATCAGATTCAGACAAGTAGAAGGGATTGACTACTTTGACACTTACGTACCGGAGGCTCGAGTTGCTTCCATTAGAATTCTTCTTCTCTTTATGATCTGTTTGTTCATCAAATGGATGTAAAGATAGAATTTTTAAATGGAAATTTAAAAGAAGAAATCTATATGGAGCAACATGAGGGCTTTATAGCACCGGGAACTGAAAATAAATAGTGTAAGTTAGTCAAATCTCTATATGATCTGAAACAAGCACCAAAACAGTGGAATTGGAAGTTAGACACTGCTATCTTAAGCTTCATCTTCAAGTATAATAGTGCTGAAAGGTGTATTTAGTCCAAAAGTACAGCTGACTATATGGTGATAGTCTGTCTATACGTCGATGATATGTTGATCATCCGAACAAATATGATTGGAGTAAACGAGACTAAAAAGTATCTATCCTCGATCTTTAAGATGAAAAACTTAGGTGAAATAGATATTATTTTTGGCATTAAAGTTAAAAGACATAGCGGGGTTTTTTTCACTAAACCAATTTCACTATAGTGAGAAAGTGTTGACGACGTATAAAACATTGAGATCAAGGAGGTGAATACTCCGCTTGACAACGGACAGAAACTAAAGAAAAACACTAGTAGAGGTATTGCACAACTTGAGTATGCAAGTGCAATTGGTAGTCTTATATACGCAATGTATTACACTAGATCAGATATTTCCTTTGCAGTTTCGAAACTTAGTAGATACACTGTTGGGATTAGTCCCCTGAAAATCCAATTATATTGTAAATACTTTGAATTAATAAAATTGAAATTATTGCAAGTTATGCATATTTTACGAATTTAATTGTAATTATCATGTGATGGAATTTTTATATAAAATGTGTTTCGTAGGAAAAGACTTTAAATACCGAAATCACGTGTCATTAAAATTTTAGTCGGTGTGATAAGAAAATGTTCTTATCGAGACTATAATGTGTTATATAAGATGATTAGTCTTTCATCATAGGAAAGTGGGGTTTTCGATTATAACACATTGATGATTTTCAATAGGATTGGAAACATCGAACTGGACCACTGAGATTGTTCATTTTATATTGCTATCTAACATGAATAAATCTTAGAAGCATTGTACTCTTAATCCTAACAATATTTCGACTTTAGGCATGTAGTGTTAATCACTGTGATGTACTCAGAAGTGAGGTCTCGGTAACGGGTGACCAAAATACTTTGAACATTCGGTGATTGCATGAAATGTGCTGAAGAGAAATATTGGTAAAGGAATCTGTGGCCTTACTGGAAGGTTAAAAGATATCCCTAGAATAGATTTGCAAACGTTTGAACTAAAACTTTAGCCTAAGTACTTCGTGTGTGTGTCATCAAAGTTGTGTGTTGAATGTGTTTCACATACAGAGAATTCGGACTTAAGGCGAATCAAGAAATTTCAGGTTGGGAGTGAAAAATAAATGATATTAGTATTAATTTATTTTTTCTCAAAAAAAAAAAAAGTATTAATTTTTTTTCATGAATATCTGCACAGAGGAGTAAAATGCAAATTTATTCTAAATCGAGAAATTAGTGAATAATTTAATTAATTTCAAAGTGCAACAATATTTATTTAGTGGAATTAAATATTATTAAATGGTAATCAATTATTATCATGAGATTATAATAGATTGACCCGTTTGGAGCTAAAATTGTGACATCCTGTTTCTTCGGCAAGCCAGGTATGACGTCACGAGAGAGTTCCGACGTTTTAATTTCTCTTTTTATTTAATTTATAATTTGAATTAATTGTTTAAGTGTCATTTGTACCCTAAATGTTTGAATTTCATGATATAACTTTTGTATTTAATTTCTCTAACTTGTATTTAATTCCCGAACTACGTGAATACGTGGTATACATGAATTATATGATTTATGAACTTGTTTAAGTGTTTATTTTATTCGTTTATACTTGTTCGAATTGGTCGGAGACCATTCCCTTATTTTTGGGATTTGAGGGCCTAACGAGTTTTAGCGCACATCATGTTCCGGAAGCCATAACTTGAGATCGGAAATTCGGATTCAAATTCTGGAAATGAAGCTGGACTCTTAACAAAGATACGGAACTAAGGAACCTAGCCTTTTATTTTTCTAAGCCCGTTTGAGCCTCCAAAATTTGTCCAAATCGAGCCACACGCGCAGATTCGCTACCTTGGAGTATTTTGGGCATAACTCTTTCAATTTTCAACCTTTTGACTTGATTCTTGGCCCCAAATCACCCCAACTCAATAAAATACCACCTGCTATACCCTCATTCTCGGTAAATACAAGGAAATGGAGGAAATTTGCAGCTTCTTTGGAGAGAAGAAACCCATTCCCGCCACTATTCACGTGGAGGAGGAATTGAGCTCTAATCTCCATTTAACTTCATCATCTTCAAGAGGTAAGTGTAATTTTGGTATCTCCATCCTTATGTGATCATTTTAAGTGATGAATATTGAGTTGTAACCCAGATTTGATATAGATATAAGCATGATAAAGAATAGTTAGGTTAGAGCTTCAAATCTTGAATCCATGCCTTGAGTTCGGTTTTTGTGGAAGTTGAGGCATGAAATGTGATATCACTTGCTTTATCTACATGTATATGAAATTGTATTTGAAGTATGTGAAGTGTATGAGGTTCCACCATTGTTAAACTTTGAGTTTCTTCAGGCTTTTTGAGTGAATATGAACTGATTTGTTGTTCCTTAGTTGCTGTTGGTTTTTGGGCTGTTTCGGGTGGGGTTTTGGCATGAAATTTGGTGGGTTGATGCATGATAATGTTGTGTATGTTGTTGCCTTGCTCCTCCCCTGTTCCTTGCTTGCTTTCCCTTCATTTTTACAACTGATTCACGAAGAAGAAGAAGAAGTTGTCGCCCAGGGACACGCCCGTGGCTTTCCCAAGGCTTTTTAGGTGACAACCCTGTGTCACCCTTGGGCTGGGGTGTCTATACTGAGATACCCCCGTGTCTCCCTTTGTTCTAAAAGGAAGACACGCTTGTGTCACCCCCTTTGGCTGTTATGTGGTGGCTTCCTTTGTTCTAAAAGGAAGACACGCTCGTGTCACCCCCTTTGGCTGTTATGTGGTGGCTTCCATTTAGCCGTTTTTCTTGCTCTGTTGTGATGCTATGTGATGTTTGCTTGTTTTTCTTGCTATGTTCTTGATTATATTTGATTTCTTCCACCCCAATTACGATCCTAACATGTTAATATGATCTAATATGATGTGTTTCATTATTTATTTTAATTTTATGGCTTTATATGTTACGTGTAAATGTGATATGAATGCATGACCGTTTATATGAAACGTTTAACGTTTTCTTGCACCTCTTGCTCTTTCCATGAGCTTTAATCTTATGAACGTTTATGGTATGCTATAATATGACACGTTATAAGATTATTTGATATGCTATGTGTAGCACCCGGAACGCCAGGCACCACATCCCCCGCACTATAGCTCCAATCCACGTATGAAATGGACTATCCATACATGAATCAAAGCTATAGCGAACGGGAGACAATAAAATGACTCAAGGCTAGGCGGGTACCCTCAATTTAAAACCGGATCACAAGTAAGACAGAGTATTAAAAGCGGAAGCAATAACATTCATTCAATATATATATATATAGGTACCATATTTATTTATTTACTTATAGGTACCATCATTTACACTGTCAATACAAGATCATCACCCGGCAATATATATCAAGGCCATATACAAAAATATCCCAAATAACTATACATACAAAATGTGGAATGAAGTGTGCTAGACCCAAATTTAAAACCCTCTAGACTCTAAATTCCCGCCTAACACGCCCTGCAAAACACTGAAAAGTTGAGGTGTCAGTCCAACACGGACTGAGCGAGGGGTATAAATAAATATAAGCGCACATACATGCAAGTTATAACCTCGGGTAATAATTTTGGAAAACACTACAATCTAATAGGTTTAAAAGAGGTACTATCGCCCGAGATTACAACTATTCCGATTTCAATTCAATCAATTCAATTCAATCAATAGTGGCCCGGCGAGTGGGGCAATTCTCCAACCTTACACCGACTGTGTACAATCAATCAATCAATTATTAGGTGATTAGGTGATCAAGCAATTCGTTAATGTGCACAATTAGCAGTTTCAATAACGCCTTCTTCCTCCGGGTGATGGTGGGATTGCAAGGCCCCACCATCCAATCAATCTGGGCAGAGGGTACATGAATCCCTAAGCCCGGAACTCCTTTCCCGCCCTAATCTCCTAGGGGGTTCAGGGGTCATCCCAATTTGGTGAGGATAGCTCTCGAGTTACCCGTCAGCCCATGCTTTCCCGGTTGGCTCGAGTCACTACCCTCGGGCCCACAGTGCAATACAATACTCGCCCAATCAATCAATCAATCAATCAATTCTTTTCAATATCTCAATAAAACATTTGAAAACCAATCTCTTTTAAAACTATAAGTATAAATATAGGTTTTGGCTTAAAACATCACATAGGGTTGTACGGGTCCTATGTATCTAAAATTAAACCTCACCTGAACGACCCAAAAATCCAAGGAAACAGCTCACGGGGCCTGCTCCTCGTCACCAGGAAGCTGGTCTGTGCAAGAAAGACAATTGTCCGTGAAACACGACTCAAAATGTACCAAATAGGACGAACGGCGAAATGCAACGAGACGACGAGAAAAATGCAATGTACCATGAAAATATTGCGTTTCAACATGTAATCATTCATATAATAACAATTAGGGGTCAAGGAAGCCGTCCGATCGAGGTGCGAAAATTTTAATTTTATGCAGTGAATTTTCGCACTTTCTGGACTATGGGAACGGCCGTTCCGGCTTCCCTTTGAAAATGGGAAGGGCCGTTCCCATGGCTCGAAGAAACGCGCCAGCGTTTTTAAAAAGGGAAAACGTTTTAGCCGGGAACGGCCCTTCCGGCTCAAAGGCCAAAATGGGAACGGCCGTTCCCAATCTCGCTGGCCTTGTCTCAGCATCATGGGAACGGCCGCTCCAGTTTTGAACTGGGCTGGGAAGGGCCGTTCCCAGAATACGTGAGCAAAAGAAGAAGAAGAGCAGAACAGAGCAGCCATGGCAACCAACCATCAACCACCAAAAAAAGATGCAAACTGAATTCCAATGCAAATTTTATACACAATAAATGTACTAGCATGTATATTGATCAATAACAAATCATAAAAACACATATTTGCACATTAGATCATCAATAATCCATCATTTGAAACCCATATACTCCATCATGCTTCAAGCTCATAATTCACAAGTTATATGCATCAAACTTGAGCTCAAAGCTCACATACATGATTCCAACACTCAATACACAAAATACTCTAGCTAACACAAAGCCCTATCAATGCCATATCTTCAATATAATCATCCAATCACCATATTTACCTCAAGAGAAAGAAATGGAAGAAGAGATGATGAAATGATGTTGATGATGCTTGTATGATCCCAAATCCCACAAATATTAGCTTGAATGGATGAAATCTCCTCTCTCTTACACAAGGGTTTGCTCTCGGTTGAACAAAGGAAGAAATGGAGCAAGGATGATATTTTTTGTATGAAGAAGGAAGCAAATGGTACGTGATATGCTAGAGAAAGAAGGAAGAAATGGCCAATTTTTGCAATTAAATCCTTTCATTATATAAGTTATGCAATTGAGCCCAAATCCCATTTTAAACGATCAATATGGTCCCATGCAATTAGGTCTCACATTCATGCAAATGAACAATTAAGGACATAAAAGAAATAAATCACGTTCGAGAAAATATTTCACATTGCAATCACATTCGATAATTTTGAAAAATATGATATGATATGAATTTTCAATGAAATAACAAGAATATAATTTTATAAAAATAATGTCATGATAGGAAAAATAATTTAAATGATCAATTAATAATTAAATTACAACTCTCAAACGCACACGTGTCGTTCATACCTGAATTGCCGAAAGCTGGGGCATTACAATCCTCCCTCCTTAAAAGAATCTGGTCCCCAGATTCACTGATCAGAAGGGAACAACTCTGGATGGAACCGTCTCATTTTGTCTTCGGTCTCCCACGTGGCTTCTTCGGTCTTATCACTTCTCCAAAGGACCTTAACCATGGGAATCCTCCGGTTTCTTAATTCTTGAAACTTCTTATCCAATATCTTAACCGGTTTCTGAACAAAGGTAAGACTTGGTTCCAATTCCACTTCTTCAACAGGAATGATCTCGGTTTCATCGGGGTAGTATTTCCTCAGCTGAGACACGTGAAATACGTTATGAATCCCCGTGAGACTCGGTGGTAGGTCCAATCTGTAAGCAACTTCTCCAATTCTTTCCAAAATCTCATAAGGACCTAAATAACGAGGTTTAAGTTTACCTCCTTTCCCAATCCGAGCAAATCCTTTACGTGGAGACGCCTTCAAGAATACTCGGTCTCCAACCTCAAACTCGAGATCCCTTCTGCGACGATCGGCGTAGCTCTTCTGTCTGTCCTGAGCTGATTTCATCCGTTGTTTTATTAGTTGGACTTTCTCAATCATAGCTTCAACGGCCTTGGAAGGTTTTTCCAATTTCTCACCTTTCTTAACACCTTCCTGCTTAGTCCATTTCCACTCTTCCAAGTCAAAGAACAACGGAGAACGACACTTCCGTCCATAAAGTAGCTCATACGGTGCCATCCCAATCGAAGCCTGAAAACTGTTGTTGTATGCAAACTCAATCAAAGGTAGCTGATCATGCCAAGAAGACTGAAAATCCAAAGAACAAGCTCGAAGCAAATCCTCGAGATACCTTATTAATCTCTCGGACTGACCATCCGTCTGAGGATGAAAAGCTGTACTAAACTGGAGCTTCGTACCCAAAACCTCTTGTAACTCACGCCACAACCTCGAAGTGAACCGTGGATCTCTGTCTGAAACTATACTGATCGGAATCCCGTGAAGTCTAACAATCTCCCGGTTATAAAGCTCGGCTAGCTTGCGAATCTTATACGACATCCGAACCGGCAGAAAATGTGCAGACTTCGTCAAACGGTCCACAATCACCCAAATCCCATCAAATCCACCTTTCACTTTAGGTAATCCGGACACGAAATCCATCGTCACCTGCTCCCACTTCCACTCAGGGATAGGTAACGGCTGAAGAAGACCTCCCGGTTTCTGATGCTCGGCTTTCACCTTCTGACAAGTGAGACAATGCTTCACAAACTCGGCCACATCTTTTTTCAATCCACGCCACCAATAATATTGCCTTAAATCTTTATACATCTTGTTTCCTCCGGGGTGGATAGAATAAGCCGATCTGTGAGCCTCCTCGAGCAACACCCGTTTCAACTCTTCGGGTACAACCACTCGGTTCTTGAAACGAAGAAGACCGGTTTCATCGAACCCGAATGGACACTCTGGATCAGCTCTTGCCTTAGCTACCAATCTCTGAACTTCCAAATCTGTACTCTGAGCCTCAAACAACTTGTGCTTCAATTCTGGCTGGACCGAAATATTAGAAACTCGAGCCTTTAAAATAATTGGCTCGATTCCACTGCTTTCACCCACTTCTAGGCTCGACACACTAGCCTTCCTACTAAGTGCATCGGCGACCACATTGGCTTTGCCGGGATGGTACTTGATCGTGCAATCATAATCTTCCAACCTTTCCATCCAACGCCGTTGCCTCATATTCAAATCCTTCTGAGTGAATAAATACTGGAGGCTTTTGTGGTCGGTGAAAATTTCGAAAGACACTCCATACAAATAATGTCTCCACTTTCCAAGTGCAAAGACCACGGCAGCAAGCTCAAGATCATGTGTCGGATAATTCTTCTCATGCTCTTTTAGCTTTCGGGATGCATAAGCAATTACTTTACCCTTCTGAGTCAACACACATCCCAAACCTTCCTTAGAAGCATCCGTATAAACAGCATATCCTTCAGAACCTTCCGGAAGGGCTAACACTGGAGCAGACACTAACTTCTCCTTCAAGAAAGTGAAACTCTTCTCACAATCTTCATTCCAATCAAATTTCACATTCTTCTTCGTCAACCGGGTTAAAGGAGCTGCTAACTTGGAGAAATCCTTCACAAACCTCCGGTAATAACCTGCCAATCCCAAGAAACTCCTAATCTCAGAGGCATTCCTAGGTTTCTCCCACTTCAAAACCGACTTAATCTTGGAAGGATCGACTTCCAATCCGTTGCCCGAAATCACGTGACCCAAGAATGACACCCGATCAATCCAGAATTCACACTTACTGAACTTGGCAAACAACTGATGCTCCTTCAAAGTCCTTAATACCAACTGGAGGTGTCTTGCATGCTCCTCGGCAGACTTCGAGAAAACCAGGATATCATCAATAAAAATGACCACGAACTTATCCAGAAAAGGCCTGAAGATCCTGTGCATCATATCCATAAAAGCTGCTGGGGCATTAGTCAAACCAAACGGCATCACAACAAACTCATAATGCCCGTACCGAGTGTTAAATCCTGTCTTAGAAATATCCCCTGCTCGGATACGCAGCTGGTAGTAACCTTGTCTCAAGTCTAGTTTCGAATAGACTTTCGAACCCTGAAGTATATCAAACAACTCCTCGATATGTGGAAGAGGATACTTATTCTTGATCGTCATCCGGTTCAACTCTCTATAGTCTATGCACATTCTCAAGGTCCCGTCCTTCTTCTTTACGAACAAAACCGGTGCACCCCAAGGAGAAGAACTCGGTCTAATGTACCCAATCTCCAACAACGCCTCAAGTTGAGTCTTCAACTCTTTCAACTCGGCCGGAGCCATACGATACGGAGTCTTGGAGTACGGCTCTGCGTTAGGGTACAAGTCGATCACAAACTCAATTTCCCGTTCTGGAGGTAAGGAATCCAATTCCTCAGGAAAGACCTCGGGAAACTCCTTCACTACTTCCGTTTCTTCCAGCTTACTCTGATCCTTAGGTTTGTTAAGAATATAAGCAATGAAACCCGTGGCTCCCTCTCGAACCAACTTATGAGCTTCAGAAAACGAAAGTAGCGGTACAGTCTTGGAACTCCAACCTACTACCAAATCTGATCCCAACTGAACCTTCTTCGCTCTACAATCAACCGTAGCAGAATGTCTGTACAACCAATCCATGCCCAGAATAGATCCATAACAAGTCATCGGCAGCTCAATGAAGTCTGACAAGAAAACCCGACCCTCGATGCTCACCGGAACCTCTCTGAACACCCGATCAGATTCTAAACTACCACCAAAAGGAGTACTAACCACATAACATGCAGAAGAACGAGAAACAGGCAAAGGCAAAGAAACAGATATAGCACTCGAAAGAAAGGAGTGAGTAGCTCCCGGATCAAACAACGTATGAATGTTCGTGCCATGTATGCAAATGGTACCTTCAACTACCGCGGCTGGATCCACATCAGCATCCGGCTGCTCTCCATCCAAAGCATAAGCCCGAGCCCTAATCAGTGGTCTCGGTGCCCCCGGTGGTGGTATCCTGCGATCCGGACAACCATCTACCAAATGCTCATCGCTCCCACAAAGTAGGCATAAACCCAAACGCCTCCTGCAGTTATCATAAACATGTGTCCTCTGTCCACAGAAGGTACAATAAGGTCTCTCGGGTGGTGGTGGCAAAGCTGGAGCAACTGGAGCAGCTGGAGCTCTAATCACTGGTCCTGCTGGTCGGGGCTTCTTCCCTGGGCCCTGTGGAGCTGGTGGTGGAGAAGTATAAACCATCGGCCTCTTGCCCGAAGCAGAACCCGAACCAGAACCCTTATACCCTGATCCGGCACCTCTGAAACCTGATCCAGAACCTCTGAATCCCGGTCCTGAACCTGAGCCCGAACCTGAACCTGAACGGTAGGTAGACCGCCTCGCATTCACTGAATCCTCAACTAACAAGGCCTTTTTAGTAGCCTTTGCCCACGTGCTCGTGTTGACCGCCTCAATCGCTGCCTGAATATCCGGTCTAAGGCCCTGAACAAACTGCATCGCCTTATGGAAATCATCACTCGCTATATTAGGGGCATAGCGGGACAATCTCTCATACTCGGCGATGTACTCTGAAACTGACCGGCTTCCCTGCTTAAGCTCTGTAAATTCCCTCAATCTTCTAGTGCGAGAAGAGGGAGGAATAAACTTGTTTCTGAATTCTCTGACAAACACTTCCCAATTCACTTCCTCACCTGCTGCCTCTAACACTATCCGGGCACTCTCCCACCAGGAATAGGCCTCACCCTGAATCAAAGAAAGCGTACAACGGGCCTTCTCCTGAGACTCACAAGGAATGAGCTCCCAAACCCTCTCGATCTCCCTGAGCCACTGCTCTGCCTGAATATCATTACCTTTATAAAACTTGGGAGGATGCTGGTTCTGGAACTCCCTAAAGACAGCTGAAATCTGACCTCCAGGCTGTGGTGGTGCAACTGGTGGTGCTAGAGGAACATGATCCCGGACTCTCTGATCAATAAGACCCACCACTGCATTCATGAAGTCCTGTGGCTGAGCCTGAGGAGGTGGAGGAGGAGGTGGTGATCTCTCCCTGCGATGATGTCGATGATGTCGATGTCTAGGAGAACGATCACGGTGATGTCTATCGCGAGCCATCCTGAAATCGAGTCACTATTATGCATGTTCAATTAGTCAATGCCAATGTGTGCAAATAATTCACAAATTGCACATAAATTCAGAAATTTAACAAGTCATCCCAATTCAAGTCAAGTAGATTCAAGTATCAAATAACGATGCAAGACTCTCAAATTGACAATTAGTTCCTATGCCGTGCGACCTAGACTCACAAGACACGACACTAGAGACCCGGTTTTGCAACCGGGCTCTGATACCACCGTAGGATGTAGCACCCGGAACGCCAGGCACCACATCCCCCGCACTATAGCTCCAATCCACGTATGAAATGGACTATCCATACATGAATCAAAGCTATAGCGAACGGGAGACAATAAAATGACTCAAGGCTAGGCAGGTACCCTCAATTTAAAACCGGATCACAAGTAAGACAGAGTATTAAAAGCGGAAGCAATAACATTCATTCAATATATATATATATAGGTACCATATTTATTTATTTACTTATAGGTACCATCATTTACACTGTCAATACAAGATCATCACCCGGCAATATATATCAAGGCCATATACAAAAATATCCCAAATAACTATACATACAAAATGTGGAATGAAGTGTGCTAGACCCAAATTTAAAACCCTCTAGACTCTAAATTCCCGCCTAACACGCCCTGCAAAACACTGAAAAGTTGAGGTGTCAGTCCAACACGGACTGAGCGAGGGGTATAAATAAATATAAGCGCACATACATGCAAGTTATAACCTCGGGTAATAATTTTGGAAAACACTACAATCTAATAGGTTTAAAAGAGGTACTATCGCCCGAGATTACAACTATTCCGATTTCAATTCAATCAATTCAATTCAATCAATAGTGGCCCGGCGAGTGGGGCAATTCTCCAACCTTACACCGACTGTGTACAATCAATCAATCAATTATTAGGTGATTAGGTGATCAAGCAATTCGTTAATGTGCACAATTAGCAGTTTCAATAACGCCTTCTTCCTCCGGGTGATGGTGGGATTGCAAGGCCCCACCATCCAATCAATCTGGGCAGAGGGTACATGAATCCCTAAGCCCGGAACTCCTTTCCCGCCCTAATCTCCTAGGGGGTTCAGGGGTCATCCCAATTTGGTGAGGATAGCTCTCGAGTTACCCGTCAGCCCATGCTTTCCCGGTTGGCTCGAGTCACTACCCTCGGGCCCACAGTGCAATACAATACTCGCCCAATCAATCAATCAATCAATCAATTCTTTTCAATATCTCAATAAAACATTTGAAAACCAATCTCTTTTAAAACTATAAGTATAAATATAGGTTTTGGCTTAAAACATCACATAGGGTTGTACGGGTCCTATGTATCTAAAATTAAACCTCACCTGAACGACCCAAAAATCCAAGGAAACAGCTCACGGGGCCTGCTCCTCGTCACCAGGAAGCTGGTCTGTGCAAGAAAGACAATTGTCCGTGAAACACGACTCAAAATGTACCAAATAGGACGAACGGCGAAATGCAACGAGACGACGAGAAAAATGCAATGTACCATGAAAATATTGCGTTTCAACATGTAATCATTCATATAATAACAATTAGGGGTCAAGGAAGCCGTCCGATCGAGGTGCGAAAATTTTAATTTTATGCAGTGAATTTTCGCACTTTCTGGACTATGGGAACGGCCGTTCCGGCTTCCCTTTGAAAATGGGAAGGGCCGTTCCCATGGCTCGAAGAAACGCGCCAGCGTTTTTAAAAAGGGAAAACGTTTTAGCCGGGAACGGCCCTTCCGGCTCAAAGGCCAAAATGGGAACGGCCGTTCCCAATCTCGCTGGCCTTGTCTCAGCATCATGGGAACGGCCGTTCCAGTTTTGAACTGGGCTGGGAAGGGCCGTTCCCAGAATACGTGAGCAAAAGAAGAAGAAGAGCAGAACAGAGCAGCCATGGCAACCAACCATCAACCACCAAAAAAAGATGCAAACTGAATTCCAATGCAAATTTTATACACAATAAATGTGTATATTGATCAATAACAAATCATAAAAACACATATTTGCACATTAGATCATCAATAATCCATCATTTGAAACCCATATACTCCATCATGCTTCAAGCTCATAATTCACAAGTTATATGCATCAAACTTGAGCTCAAAGCTCACATACATGATTCCAACACTCAATACACAAAATACTCTAGCTAACACAAAGCCCTATCAATGCCATATCTTCAATATAATCATCCAATCACCATATTTACCTCAAGAGAAAGAAATGGAAGAAGAGATGATGAAATGATGTTGATGATGCTTGTATGATCCCAAATCCCACAAATATTAGCTTGAATGGATGAAATCTCCTCTCTCTTACACAAGGGTTTGCTCTCGGTTGAACAAAGGAAGAAATGGAGCAAGGATGATATTTTTTGTATGAAGAAGGAAGCAAATGGTACGTGATATGCTAGAGAAAGAAGGAAGAAATGGCCAATTTTTGCAATTAAATCCTTTCATTATATAAGTTATGCAATTGAGCCTAAATCCCATTTTAAACGATCAATATGGTCCCATGCAATTAGGTCTCACATTCATGCAAATGAACAATTAAGGACATAAAAGAAATAAATCACGTTCGAGAAAATATTTCACATTGCAATCACATTCGATAATTTTGAAAAATATGATATGATATGAATTTTCAATGAAATAACAAGAATATAATTTTATAAAAATAATGTCATGATAGGAAAAATAATTTAAATGATCAATTAATAATTAAATTACAACTCTCAAACGCACACGTGTCGTTCATATCTGAATTGCCGAAAGCTGGGGCATTACACTATGAGTTTGATTCTTGAATTCTCTATGTGATACTTGGTTATTTGCTCCGATAATCCTAAGTATGAATTTATATGACATGCCTTGAATCCACTTGCATTTGTATGCGTCACCGTGCGTCTAATTGGTTTGTGTTTGAGTTTAAGTCTTTAGTATGTGTTTGTTTGTCTCCGATTTGAGTTCGAGTGGTATCAGATACACCATTTAGCTTCTTCTTGGTCGTCAACGCTCATCCGCGAGCACTTTTGGTAAAAGGTGAGGTTTAAGGTTTATTTCATTTTAGTTAATAAGACCTACAACCCTACGTGCTCATTTTCAAGCCCGCATGTGACTATATTAGTATATTTATATAATAGATACGTGCTTATAAGATACGTTTATGATCTTGTTATAAGATTAAATGGTTTTGAACTATATGTACGAGTATATGTGAGCTTGAAAATGTTTTGCAACAAGGCTATGCTCCAAACCGTGTGTCTTCGTGAAAGCTTTGCTCTTCTACGACATGCTATGATTTAGGATGACAAAGAGAGGTACATTAAAAGCATAGGCCGAGTTGCAAGGTAAGGTATGCTAAGTTATGTGAGTTTGTTACGTTCTAAGTATGATATGTTGCGAGTTATGATCTGTTAAGCTAAGTTCAGATTTTGGTTAGCTACCCCTTATGCATTGGTAAGAGTAGTGAGGATTTGCTCCCCGAACTACATGTTGTTGAGGTTGGATTGGTTTATGATTTGAGTTTTCTGTTTTAATACGTATGTTAATAATTGGGGAGTTAGAGTAAGACCCGTACTCACCGGGTATAAGAATTCGTTAAGATATGTTGATTATGAAACGGGATATGACCTTTCTTTTAAGCAATGTCCGATTATGATAGGAATATGTAGAAGTTTGATTCGAAAATGGTTTTTGGTATGCAAAACGCTATCCCGGTTCATAGCCTTTTATTTAATACGTGCTCTGATGTATATGTATACGTGTGTGGGTGAGCGTTAGCCCCCTCACTCAGTCCGTGGACTGACCCTCTCCTTTCAAATTTTCAGTTGCAGGTTGGTTCGTGCTAGGCGGAGTCGTGAGTTGGTCAAGTTCTAGTCACCTAGCTCAAGTTGCATTTTCATTTGCATTTGGTCACACTTTTGTATAAGATTTGTATATGTTGGATGAATTATGTATAAATCATATGTATTCTTGTTTATATATTTCGGGACAGGCTTCCAGGGATAGTTGAACCCGTACTTGTTGATTTATATTTCTTGAAATTTGGTATGTATGCTTCTGCTTTGTTATTGTTTTACGCGCTCTGGTCCTATCTTAGCTCCGCCTGACATAGCGTATGTGTGTAGGTGTCCGTTCGCCTAGTCTTGAGCTCATGTATGGATTTCTATTTCATACGTGGGTTCGGGTCTAGGTGCGGGGGATGTGGTGGCTCGTCACTCCGGGCGCTACAAAAATTAATTTGTCCTACAGGTCCCCCTACAAGTCCCAACGAAGACCCAAAGAGAAAATACTAAAAGGAGAGAGAAATAAATTTACAAAATGTTTGAAAATGGCCAAGGAATTTATTTTAAGAAAATAAATCAAATTCCAAATAGTTGAAAATGCCCAGAATTTCATTTTGAAGAAAATGATTTCTTTTCAAAAAAAAAAAAATAACGTGTTTGTTAGGAATAGTGCCCTTAAAGCAGATGTTTACTTTACTATGTCCTTGTAAAATCACAAACAGTCTTTGAATAATAAACGAAATGATTTTGTTCATAGGCAATCACTTCTTTATGTGCTTATTTATATCTGTTTGGGTTTGACTGTATTTTGCATGTACTGAACTCCCCTAATCCGATGAGGCCGTTAAGAACTTTATTGTTATGGGAACAACACATGAAACAAGTTTTTCACTCCATAGGCGAGGATTAGAAACTTCTCCAAGTCAATGAGTCCGACAGACAGCGGGAGTGTCGACCTTGACTCTGCTGAGAATTGCTTATGTGATTATGTCCTTTTTGAAGGATCACTCAGTTTCATGGAGTGATAAGTGCATACGTTGATGTGTTCATAATACATAAGGGTGATTGTTACAAGAACTTCATCACTGAGATGTCATGCGTGAGAACATTCCTAAATGGGAAAGAAAGTTTCCAGAAACTTCCAGATTAGGAAATATCTCATAGGTCAATGACGTGATTCATTAATCCTTAGACTTGAGGTTTTGTAATGTCTCATATGAGCTAACTCTGTAATCTTTGTTATAGGCTCAAAAGGGTATCGCCATATAGATACTTGAACCACGGCCTATGTTGGGATTACACAAGTGGCATATGTAGAATTAGTAGAATCGATAAAGGGCCTACACTTGTCAAGAATGATCTCTTACTGATTAAGTTGTTCGTAGTCCATTAAACATTAAACCCTTGGCCAAGGTGGATAAAAGATCAAGACATCTAGAAAATGGGGTTTTCTAGGATTGAGATCAAAATGGATACGATCACGATGATGATGTCGTCCTGGAGATCGATCACGGTGTCTACGTGGAGGCATCCTGTCAATAAACACTAAAATGCGTGCTAGGCTTAGCTCATGCATGATAATGCAATTAATTCAACCACAATCCGGAATTTAAATCAATCGAGCACAAAAGAGATGTATATGCAACACATTGTCAATTAGTTCCTAAGCCGAACGACCTAGACAGACTCACACGACACGAAAGCCCGGGTTTTGCAACCCTAAGCTCTGATACCACTTAAGGATGTAGCACCCGAGCGCAAGGTACCACATCCCTCGCACCATGACCCGGCCCGTATATGAAATGGGTTTCCATACACGTGCTGAACCATAGCGAACGGGGACACACACACACTAAGCCAGGCGGGACTAGTCTATCACTTAACCCCAATAACCACAACAATCAGAGCAGCAGAATAACATAAAAGCGGAAGCAACAATTCATATATCATAGATTGAGCTATATGCTCTAGGTACCAACAGTTATTCCATATATTGAGCTCTATGTACCAACATTTAAGTTCACGGAAGTTAAATCCCAATACAAGTACGCTCTAAATCAGAATCAACATATACATGCCATCACGGCCCAAAACAACATTTATATACAATAATTAAAAGTACGAGTATGCAAGTGTAACAACAAAACACTAGAGCTAGAAGCAAATGCAAGACCTACGACTCGTATTCCCGCCTAGCTCCCCTGACACCTGCACAACATAACTGAAAACCAAACGGGTTCAGTCCAAAAAGGACTGGTGGGTATAAAACAGGGTATAAATAGTATATATGACGATAATTAAACAATCACATGCAAGCTATAATCCCAAGTGAGGTTTTAAAGAATTTCCCAAGTGCGTGAATAAAAATCATCAAAAGGGACTATAACGAATCATTAACGTTAGGTCATTATTAGCCCGGCGAGTGGGCGTGCATTATCTCCAACCAACACCTTGTGTAAAACATTCTTTCATTCATTTTGTTCATGCATTTCAATCTTGTGTGCACATTCATTAACGTTTACACCTTCTTCCTCCGGTTTGGTGACGGGCTTGCAAGACCCGACCACCCATTCATTGACCACAAGGGGTTACATGACTCCCCAGATGGCGCTCAGCGTCCATGCCTCGCTAACTCCTAACGAGGTCCGGTTACGCCGTTAATTGGTGGAACTAATGTGAGGGATCACCGTCGGCCCATGCCTCCCCAGATAGCCACTCACACTAAGTCCCTGGGCCCCATTCGTGCATAACATTCATTCTTTCTTTTCTCGCCAAAACATTTGGTAGGATTTAGAAATTAAGGCTTTACGTTGCAAACATTTACTCTATGAAAATGACTCTCTATATATATATATATATACTTTGGTCGAAAACTTTTCACGTTAAAGGTATTTATAGGGTCATATAGCTAAGTAGAAGAAAAACCCACCTCGAACGACAAAAGAAGAACACACGAGCCTCACTGACCGGCCTCGTCTCCAAAGGAATCAAAATCTGTGCAAGACAAGTGAAGTGAGACTCAAATGACCAAATAAGACGCTCGGCAATGCCATGCTTATGATATGAACTCATAAAACAAATATAATGGACATGTTCGTGTGCACTATTAATGTCTTGAAACATATAATCGATCATAACTTTCATACTTGCATTCTCGCATTAATATAACAATCATATATAACTAAATTAGAGTCACATTCAATATAACCCACAAATACGAGCCACGTATGCAAACCAAGCAAGAAAAGAGACTTCTCAAGGCTGCCAAATCAAATGACACGGCTGTGTTGAGTTTCAAAGGGAAATGGACACGGCCGTGTCCGAGGTTTAAAAATCAAAAAATTCAAAGTCGAGGGCTCGACACGGCCGTGTTGAGTTTTCAAAGGATTTGGACACGGCCGTGTCCGAGGTTAAAATCTGAAAAAAAACAAAGTCGAGAGCCCAACACGGCCGTGTCCATTTTCAGTTCAAAGCTGACACGGCCGTGTCAGCTCATCGTTTTGAAAGAAATAACAGAGCAACAGCTCTGTTACGTGGGGAAAAGCTTCAAGGAAAACAAGGCAGCCATCAAGAAGCTCTCCAACAACACTTAGACATGATTTTAATCCATATTATTCATATACAACATGCAACTCAAGTAAAAACACAAGAATACATGCTTGAAATTGGCCAAAACATCATCAATACATATGATCAACAAACATGGAGCTTGAAGCTCCTCCAATGGCAACTCATGCTATAGTCTACTAACATGAAATCTATAGATATAGAAATGATAAGGAAGTTTCAATCATCATCTTTCATGCATCAAACTTCACTTTAAACCAAGGAAAAACATGGAACCAAGAATTCATATCATTTAATCCATTTCAAGCTTTTTCTTCCAACCACACAATTCTCCAACTTAAAACAAGATACAATCGGGAGAAAATGAAGAAGAGAACAAGGAGAAAACAATACATAACCTACCTTGGAAGAAGATGGAGTGTTGGATGATCTTGAGCTCAAAGTTGGTTTGATCAAAACAAGGGTTTCTTGAAGTTCTTCCTTGCTCCTTGCCTTGGCTGATTTTGATCGATCAAAAATGGGAAGAAAAGGGGTAGGAATGCTGATATCTAGTAGAGAAATGGGTAGGATACGGGTTGGTCCAAGTCCGGTTCGTTTAAGAAAAAGGTTCAAACAAGTTATAAGGTCGAGGCTATGAAACGGTTCGTTGTCGAAGGTTTAAATGATACCGAAAAGATACAAGGTCAAGTTCAAAGGATAGGTAACGTTGAAACAAGTTCAACGCCGGTTACGGATCTCGATTTCGAGGTCCGGAGCTCAAGATATCGCGAAAACCATTTAGGATTGCCTATTATACAAATAGGTCCCTAAACTTCAAAAAGTGGCAATTAAGCCCAAACTCAATTTCCAATTGAGTTCAAAACATTCAAATACATTACAATTAAGTCCACGGATTACACGGAACACGTACTTTCATTCAATTAGCACCATATTCATAAAATTCACATTTTCACCAATCCGATCATATATTCATAGCTCACAAAGACAATCATAAGAAATTTTAAACAATAAATCAAATTATAAACAAATTCAATTAACAACTCAAAATATAAAATCATATAATTAAATATAAATGCGCACGTAACACTTACCTGTACGTGTGAAAACTCGGGGCGTCACATACCATGCACTTTGTCATCCGATGAAACAGGATGAGTCCTTCTTAAGGACGCAATCCCATAAGCAAGTCTCAATTGAGTATAATTAATACTCCCACTGTTTGTTAGACTCATCGACTTGGAGTAATTTCTAGTCTAGTTTAGATTAGGGTTTGTTTCATGTGTCATCACTCCATAATGATAAAACCTTAAAAGCTTTATAGACTAGGGAGTTCTAATACATGCGTACATAAAGTAAACACCCAAAGCAAACAAGAGCTTATATAAAGAAGTGATTGCATTTGATCAAATCATTTCACTTATTATTATTCAAAGATTGTCTGCGTCTTACGACGAAATAGATAAAGGGGACATAACAAGTCGGCTTTAAGGGCACTATTTCTAACAATCTCCCACTTGCCCATCAAAGCCACTCAGGTACTAATCTAAGTCCCATCTTTTTAAGATGACCTGGGAATGCCTGTTGACTAAGGGCTTTCGTAAGTGGGTCTTCCATGTTCTTTATCGATGTGACCCTATCAATTTTCATATCTCCACTTTTGATGATATCACGAATCACGTGATACTTCTATATAATGTGTTTGGTCCTTTGGTGAGATTTTAGTTCTCTTACTTGAGCAACCGCCCCATTATTATCACAAAGTATGGTAACTGGGTCTTTCATGCTAGGAACTACACCCAACTCATGGCTGAAGTTTCTTACCCAAACACCTTTCTTAGTAGTATCATTTGCGGCTAAGTATTTGGCCTCCATGGTCGAATCTGCAGTGGTACTTTGCTTAGAACTCTTCCAACTCACTGCTCCGCCGTTATGTAGTAAATTATCCAGACATGGATTTGAACTTGTCCATACTTGATGCAAAATATGCATTGCAGTATCCTCTAATGACAAGATCTTTCTATCCTCCGTAAGTTCTTCTTAAGTACTTTACAATATTCTTTACAGCAGTCCAGTGACCTTCTCTAGGATCAAATTGGAATCGACTGTCACATTGAGTGCATAGGCCACACCCGATCGTGTACATAACATCGTATACATTTTGATTCCTATTGTTGATGCATAAGGAACTTGGGACATTCTGACTTTCTCAAATTCAGATTTAGGACACATCTTTTTTGAAAGAGATGTTCCTTGGCCCGTTAGAAGTTTCCCTCTCTTGGAATCTTCCATACTAAATCTCTTTAGTACTTTGTCAATGTACATCGATTGTGATAATCCAATCTGCCTCTCAGATCTATTCCTATAAATCTTTATCCTGAGGATGTAGGATACATCACCAAGATCCTTTGTTTCAAAACGGTTCGCAAACCATGCTTTGGTTACTTTAATATCATCATTCGTATTTTCAAAGAGGAGGATGCCATCTACATAAAGTACCAAAAATTGAATCGAGATCTCTAACTCTTTCTTGTACACACAATATTCATTCGAAATCTGAATAAAGTCAAATGATTTGACTGCTTTATTAAATCGAATATTCCAACTCCTAGAAGCCTGTTTTAATCCATAGATTGACCTTTGGAGTTTGCAAACGTATTGCTCGCTCCCACTGAATATGAAACCCCTGGGTTATTCCATGTATATGTATTTATCAATGTTTCCATTAAGAAAAACAATTTTCACATCCATTTACCATATCTCATAGTCATAATACTTATCTATGGCAAGCATGATTCAAATGGACTTTTACATTGCAACCGGGGAGAAGGTTTCATCAAAGTCTACTCTCGGTCTCTGAGTAAAACCTTTAGCAACTAGCCTTGCTTTAAAGGCTGCAACACTTCCATCCACTCCAAGCTTCCACTTGTAGATCCATTTGCACCCAATGGACCTGATCCCATCAAGTAGATCAACCAAGGTCCAACACTTATGGTTTGAGTACATGGAATCCATTTCTGACTTCATGGCTTGTTTCAATTATTCAAAGTCTAAATCTGATATTGCCTCCTCATATGTTAGTGGATCATTATCCACTTGAGATGTTTGATGGAGAAATCCATACCATCTCTCAGGTTGTCTAGGGGTGCGTTCAGAACGCCTTACTTTAGGAGGGTTTTGGTGTGTACTTTCCTCCGTAATTGGCTAAGTCATATCAGATGGGCTCGCTTGTTCTATATGTGGCGTGGGGACTTCATCTCGAATTTTTTTTTAGTTTTATGATCTTATCTTTCTTCTTTCTTAGGAACGATTCCTCAAGAAAGGTTGCATTCCTTGAAACAAACACGTTTTGTTCAAGGGGTCAAAGAAATAATATCCTGCAAACTCTTTAGGACATCCTATGAAGTTGTATAAGTTTGAACGAGGTTTAAATTTATCTCCCACCGTCCTCTTCATGTAAGCAGGACAACCCCAAACTCTTAAGTAAGAGTAACTAGGGACTTCGTTATGCCATAGTTCATATGGTGTTTTTTGGACTAGTTTGGAAGGAACAATAATCAGAATCTTCGCTGCACACTCTAGGGCATATCCCTAGAATAAAGGTGGTAAGTCAATGAAACTCATCATAGAACGAACCATATCCAATAAAGTTTTGTTCCATCTCTCAGAAACTCCACTCAACTCAAGAGTTCCCGGAGGAGTCCACTAGGAGATAATTCCATTATCTCTGAGATGACTTTGGAATTCGTCACTAAGATAATCGTCATCTCGATTAGATCAAAGTGCCTTCATCTTATGACTCGGTTGGTTCTCAACCTCCTTTTGAAATCATAGGAATTTCTCTGAAGTTTTAGACTTGTACTTCATTAAGTACATAACCATAACAACTGAGGTCGTCTGTAAATGTTATGAAATACTGATGATTGTTCCTTGTGCTTACACTAAGCGGACCACACACATAAGTATGGATCAAATCTAAGATGTCTCTGGCTCGTTCCACGTTTCCATTAAACGGAGCTTTGGGCATTTTTTCATTAAGACAAGATTCACAGGAAATGAACTCCTTAAGTTCATTGTCATAGAATGATCCTAAGTTGGTCAACTTACTTATCCTGTTTTTGGAAATGTGTCCAAGCCTAGCGTGCCAAAGTCTTGCTGAAACTTTGAAATCTCTCTTACGTTTGTTTTCTCGTTGTATATTCAGAATAGTGACGTTTTTAGTTAGATAAAGTCTGTTTGATGATGTACCAAGTATAGAAGAAGAACCATTCTTCTTTAGGTAAAAACAACCATTATTAATAAACGTTTCAAAACCTTCACAATGTAGCATTGGAATGGAAATAATGTTTCTAATAATGTTTGGTACATAAAGGACCTTATTTAAAACCAAAATAAAGATACGTAAATCTAATCTAACTATTCCAAAAGCTTGAGCTTCAACCATTGAACTATTTCCAACTTTCAGAACGCATTCTCAGCATTTTGCATTTGCAAATCATTATAGATATGAGATCCACAACCGGAATCCAATACCCAAGAGTTTGAATTGATATATAGATTTATTTCAACAAGAAATATATCTTTCTTCATTTTATCCTTATACTCCAGGCAGTTCCTCTTCTAGTGCCACCATTTTTCATAATGGAAGAAAACGTCGTCTTTCAGATCATTCTTCTTCTTTCGAACCTTTCCCTTCTTAACCCCTCCAGTGGGCTTAAGGGATTTCTTCTTTTTTTGGGGGTTTCTTGCCCTTGCCCTTCTTGGACTTAGAGGAAGAGGGATCCATGTAGCACCTCGGAGCGCAGAGCAGTATATCCCTGCACCATAGCCCGACACGTGTAACGAAATGAGAACTCCGTACGCGCACCAAGCTACAGCGAACTGGAGACAAACAAAATCTCTCATAGGCTAGGCGGTCTAGACCCTAATACAGAGTGCGCAATACAACCAAAAGCAAATGCGGAAGCACCAGGATTTCAAACATATAATTATACATGCACCTATACCAAGAGTATAACAGATTAAATAATACATGCCTTGCCCATCCCGGGCCAAGTAAGTCATACAAGTGTCAAAATTCGAATTTAAAGTCATATCTTATACATACTTATACATAATTACCAAAACTGGAAGTAAAGATGCAGTATGCCAAAGACTCGAACTATAGGACTCAAACAACTAAAAAAAAAAGACCGCCGCCTAGCTCGAACCAACACCTGAACCTGCAACTCAAAGAAACAAAGGGGAAAATGAAAACAACAAGGAGGGGCCAGTCCAAAAGACTGCTGAGGCAGCTAACACACTCACACATACATATACATAAGAGCAGAGCATATTCAAAGTCATAAAATTCATGAACCGGGGTGTGGTTTTTACATTCTAAAATATTTTAGCCCGTGATACTATATATAAGGAAAAAGGTTCAAGGCCGAAGGCCAAAATCAACCAAGTTTTAGAAATTAGAAGTCCACTCCCGTTTCACGAACTATATCATAAACAAAATCATATCAACTCGGTGAGTACGAGTTTCCAACCAACCTACTTCAAATTTATAATCAAAATTCAGAAATAAAGACAAAGTTCAAAGTCAATCCAACCTTCTCCGCTTGGGGATGATAGGACGTCCTCTCAACCCCGGTTCTCTCGTCAAAAAGTATGAGTCGGGGGATCCTACAGCCTCTTTTGATAGGGTTACCCCAGCTCAAGAAGACCCACCTTCCCCTCGACCTCCCGAGGTTGGGCTAAGTCTCTCAAAGGTGGAGTTGTGTGATAGGAGTACTCGGTGACCCCACGACCGTCCCGAGTTTCCATTCTACTTCTTCCGGGCCCAGTTCAAAGTTCAAATCCAAAATTGATATTCATATTTAAAGACTTATCTTTCAAAGTCGAAGCTCTCTAGTTCAAAACACACACCGACCCTTTTCAAAACAAACAAACAAAAATATAACTTACGTATATATATAAAAACGTTTTTCAAATGGTTTCATAACAAAAGGGTCAATTCCCAAAAAGTATATATATCAAACACGTATATATATATATATATATATATATATATATATATATATATATATATATATATATACACATAAGTCACATGCGGGTTTAAAACTCAGGTAGGGTTGTAGGTCATAATAACTAAAAGAAAGAAACGTCACCTTGACGACCAAACCGAATAAAGCAAGCCGAAACACCTATGGAACCTCATTGTCACCAACGGGACGATCCTAAGGACAAAACAAACAACAAAAGATATACTTAGACTCAATATAAACCAATTAGATGGTTGGCAAATGCATATGAATTCATATAATGTAATGTACGTCATATACGTTCAAACTTAGTCATATCGAAGCAATTAGCATATTATCAAAGCAACAACATATCAATTAAACTCATAATTTGACAAATAAGCACATAACACGTCATGTTATAGCATATCATAGGCACACATGAAATTAAAACACTTAAGGAGAGCAAGAGATACAAAGAAGCAACAAGAGTTAGCATATAGAGCATATAAGTTTATACGCGTATGAAAAGATCGCAATCACATAACCGGCACATAAAGCAATACATAACACAACATAACACATTATTCATACTCATAACACATCAAAGAAACACATAAACAAGTCACAATTCAGCAAAACATACACATAAACAAGCATACAACACACAAGGAACAAGGTCAGGGAGGGAAAAGAACGAAACGAGCAAAGAAACGAACAAAACACAAGAACGGAGGAGCAGAGTTGACTAACGGCCATTAGACATAAACCCATAAACGGACTTTAGTCAGATCAGTGGCCCCTGGAGGCCAGTAACGGCAGTTACCGCCGTTTTGTGCACAAGTGCACAAACGGGCGTTAACGGGCCCAGAGCTCGTCTTCTTCGCGAAACCACCTGAAAATCACACATTAAACCACGCCTAAACATAAATAAGAGCAAGGGGAAAAAGGGTAGGGTCTTAGGCATCAAAATTACACTCTAAACACGAGCTAAAATCAAGAAATAACAAGGAACAACAAAGATGATACAAGCCTTGCAAGAATTAAACATACTATTCATATTCTTCAAAGTTTTAATGGTAAATCCTATATACACTCAATTTCCACGAAATCCATGCTTAGAAATGAAACATAGGAGTTATTTAGATCACATATTCAGCTTCAAATCAAGAAATGGATCAAAGATATGCAAGAATTCATCAAAAATGTCCCTAACCCTCACTATTCATGCCATTGATCATATCATGCTTAATCCTCCATGAAATTCCGCAAATAAGCACTTAAAAGAAACAGGATAATATGGAGAACAAAACCATGAACTTACCTTTCGAATTTGAGGCAAATCGGAGATGTGTGGAGCTTGAAATTGGTGAAGTGAATAGTGCTCTCCTCTCTCTCCTTGGAGCTCAGTTTTTGCTGCTTCTTTCTCTATTTTTCCTGAGTGTGGGATGAAATGGGGAAGGTCGAGGTGAAAGGGAGGTGAATAAGGGAGATTTGGGTCCAAGTTTGGGGTCATTTGGTCAAGTAATGAGGGAGATATGGCTCTTTTAGTGAAAGGTGGTCAGAAACGCACTCGAGGCTCGGTACGGGCGAAATACGGGGGTTCAAACGGGTTTAGAAAAATACAAAGTTAGGTTCTTTAGCTTCTATTACTTATTAAAAGCCTAACTCCACTTTCAGAATTCGAATCCGAATTCCCGAGCTCAAGATACGCCTTCCGGAACCCAAGGTGCGCTAAAACGAGTTAGGCCCTCGAGTCCCTAACACATAAAACGATTTAAGAACCGTATTAAACGAACTCAAAAACATAAAAAAAAACATGTAAACAAGTTCATAAAACATATAATTCATGCATATCATGTAGTCACAAAAATTAGAATCGAAAATAGGTTCAATCGGATTAAAAACGAGGTAAATAGAGGCAAAAACGTTCAAATATTCTAACACATACTTAACAAATAATTCAAATAAATTCAAGAATATCAATTAAACATTATAATAAGTATATAACTACATAATTAAATAATTTAAATGTGTACTTAGCACTCTCAAAATAGCGTACTTGTACGGTCGGACGAGCAAGATGTTACAAACTCCCCTCCTTCAAAATGACCTGTCCTCAGGTCCTAAGCAGGGTCTTGAACGACTTTGAAAACGAACTCACCTCCACGCTTCCGCTGCGCCACTCTGATCCAGAAAGACGGTAGACTCCTCGGTCTTCACTCCGAACCACGAGGCTCTCGAAACCTCGGCGAACAACCTTGCTAAGAGAAAATAGGTCAACTCGTTGAAAAGAGCAACCACTCAATTTCTCATTGAAATCTCCTTAGCCTTAGCAAACCGGACACTAAGTCCTCGGCCATTTGCTCCCACTTTCAAATACAAATTCGGAAGTAGTTGGAGAATCCTTCCGATTCTTAATGTCCGGTCTTCAACCGCTGGCATATAGATATTGTTACACAAAGTCTACAACGTCTCTTTTATGCCAATACATCATTACCGGTTCTTCAAGTTTTCGAACCATGACTGAGATTAGTTCTTATGACCTTGAACTTCTAGAGGTGTAAACTACACTCTTCCGAAAGCCACGCGCAACCAAAGCCTTCCTTAGTGCCTCGATTGTAACAGTGTAGTTTTGAGTACCCTTGGGTAACTAAAGCCAGTACCAAAGGCAACTCTCTCTTCAAACACCTCTTCCCACTCAAACCGTGCCTCTTCCTTGTCGTTCATGTCAAGGGGATGGCCACCTAGAGAAAGACGAATCTCCTGTTGAATCCCGATAACACTAGAGACTTCTTCTCTGAGGCAATTCTCGGCTCTTCAACTCGAACACGTAGTCGGCTAAAGTCATCCAGTAGGGTGTCTTGGAACAAGGTTCAACTCCGGGATAAAGATCACAACAACCTCAATGTTTCTGTTAGGTGGTAACGAATTCCAACCTTCAAGGAAACATCAAGAGAGTCTTACTTTGATCTTCGTCTCTTCAAGCTTGGCTCGATTCTTCGGTTAATCCAAAGGTAAAGCCACGTAACTTGCCGTACCATCCCGGAATAACCAACCACTTCTACAAAGAATGCAAACGGGCTAGCCTTCAATCTATTACCCGAAAATACCGTTGACCCCCGAACAGACCTCCTAAAAGCAACCACCAAAGCAACACAGTGCTCGAATAACCAACCCACACTTAAGGTAGCTCTGTACCTCCACAAGGAGTCTTCAAACAAAACCACCCAGCAAACTCGGCCCTCACAACTCACCAAACACTCTTGGACACTCAACCTTACCAAACTCTCTCCACGAAGAGAGTTTCCACAAAAGAAAACAACAACCATAACAGCAACACCACCGAGAAGCGACGAAACAAGCGAAAAAGCAAGCAAGTGGGTTTCCCCGAGATTAAATATGCCATGAATGCTTGGTGTACCTTTCACCATGCCGGTAGTGTCGAACTTGGCGTCTAACTCTTCATCTTCACTTGTATCATCTCGGGCTTGACTCAAAATCTTGGAACCACGACTCTTTGTAGGCTTCGGATTCTTATTCTTCAGACAACCATTCACTAAATGTCCCGATTCTCCGCATTTGAAGCATCTACCTGACTGCTTCCGACAAACTTCTTTCGTATGATTCGGGCCTTGGCAATAAGAACATTGAATTATTTCCGATGGGGGAGGCATCGAATCCAACTTCGGCAGTCGAATCTTCTTCTTCTTCTTGGTGTCGTTGGCATCTTGAAGTGCTTGAGATTTCCTTTGTGGTATGGGTCTTTTGCTCGAACTCGAACTCGATCCTTGTTCCACATAGGAAGTGTGAGACTCTAACCGTTAATTATTCATCTCCACAAGAACCGCCCTTCTAACTTCCTCGGACCATTCATACACCGGTGAAGCTTGAAAAGCTTGTTGAACCTCATTCCTACACTCTTGTATATAATTCTGAACTTTAGGGCAATCTTCATCGGCTCCCAAACTCTCAAGTTTCAATATGAGATCGTCCATCTTCTTCGATTCTTGTTCGAGATCCAAGAATTCTTGAAGTCTTCTTACCATCACACTTGGAGGAATATATTCGTAGCAAAATTCTCGGATGAATTTCTCCCAAGTAAACTCTTTCCCGGATTCTTCTAATTTTAACCTCGTTTTCTTGAACCATGTTGAAGCTAGGCCTGGGAGTAAACGGAAAGTACAATTTACCTTTTCTTGTGAGGTCCCCGTACCATTTTCCCAAATCCATCACCTCGGACAACCATTCTTCGACCTTGATATCATCGCCTCCAAACCACTTCGGCGGATCAAAATCTTCAAACTTCTTACATACCAAAGACACTTGCTTCCCTTGTCCTTTTTTAGATGACACATGTTGATGTGAAGATTCCGTCCTGAAATAAGAAATCAATTTCAAAATATCGATGCATGCGGGGGTTTAGTTCATATTCATGTGAACAATTAATACAAATTATACAAATAACTCACATAAAAGTGAAAGTGAATGCGAACAAACACATAATCCTAAGCCGAACGACCTAGATAGACCCGACACGACACTAGAGCTCCGGTTTTACAACCTAGAGCTCTGATACCACTTTAGGATGTAGCACCCCGGAGCGTAGAGCACTACATCTCCCATACTATAGCCCGACACATGTAACGAAATGGGAACTCCGCACACGCACCAAGCTACAGCGGACGGGAGACAGACAGAATCTCTCCTAGGCTAGGTGGTCTAGACCCTAATACAAAATACGCAATACAACTAAAAGAAAATGCGGAAACACCAGGATTTCAAACATATAATTATACATACATCTATACCAAGAGTATAACAGATTAAATAATACATGCCTTGCCCATCCCGGGCCAAATAAGTCATACAAGTGTCAAAATTCAAATTTAAAGTCATATCTTATACATACTTATACATAATTACCAAAACTAGAAAGTAAAGATGTAGTATGCCAAACACTCGAACTACAAGACTAAAACAGCTCAAAAGAAAGACTGCCACCTAGCTTGAACCAACACCTGAACCTGCAACTCAAAGAAACAAAGGGGAAAAAGAAAACAACAAGGAGAGGTCAGTCCTAAAGACTGGTGAGGGGACTAACACACTCACACATACGTATACATAAGAGTAGAGTATATTCAAAGTCATAAAATTCATGAACTGGGCCGTGGTTTTTGCATTCTAAAATATTTTAGCCTATGATACTATATATAAGGAAAAAAGTTCAAGGCCGAAGGCCAAAATCAGCCAGTTTTAGAAATTAGAAGTCCACTCCCGTTTCACGAACTATATCATAAACAAAATCATATGAACTCAGCGAGTACGAGTTTCCAACCAACCTACTTCATATTCATTATCAAAATTCAAAAATAAAGACAAAGTTCAAAGTCAATCCAACCTTCTCTGCTTGGGGATGAGAGGATGTCCTCTCAACCCCAGTTCTCTCGTCAAAAAGTATGAGTCGGGGGATCCTACCCGCTCCTTCGACGGGGTTACCATCGGCTCAAGAAGACCCGCCTTCCCCTCGACCTCCCGAGTTTGGGCTAAGTCTCTCAAGGATGGAGTTGTGTTGATGGGAGAGCTCGGCAACCCCATGGCGGTCCCGAGTTACCGTTCCACTTATCCGGGGCCCAGTTCAAAGTTCAAATTCAAAATTCATATTCATATTTATAGACTTATCTTTCAAAGTCGAAGCTCGCTAGTTCAAAACACACACCAACCCTTTTCAAAACAAACAAACGAAAATATAACTTACGTATATATATATATATATATATATATATATATAAGCATTTTTCAGATGGTTTCATAACAAAAGGGACAATTCCCACAAAGTATATATATCAAACACGTATCTATATATATATATACATAAGCCGCATGCAGGCTCAAAACTCAGGTAGGGTTGTAGGTCATAATAACTAAAAGAAAGAAACCTCAACTTGACGACCAAACTGAATAAAGCAACCCGGAACACCTATGGAACCTCCTCATCACCACAGGGACGATCCTAAGGACAAAACAAACAACAAAAGGCATACTTAGACTGAATATGAACCAATTAGATGGTCAACGAATGCATATGATGTAATGTACGTCATATACATTCAAACTTAGTAATATCGAAACAATTAGCATATTATGAAAGCAATGACATATCAATTAAACTCATAACTCCTCAAATAAACACATAACACGTCATGTTATAGTATATCATAGGCACACATGAAATTCAAACACTTAAGAAGAGCAAGAGATACAAGGAAGCAACAAGTGTTAGCATATAGAGCATATAAGTTCATACGCGTATAAAAAGATCGAAATCAGATAACCGGCACATAAAATAATACATAACACAACATAACACATTATTCATACTCATAACACATCAAAGACACACATAAACAAGTTACAACGCAGCCAAACATACACATAAACAAGCATACAACACACAAAGAATAAGGTCGAGGATGGAAAAGAACGAAACGAGCAAAGAAACAAACAAAACACAAGAACGGAGGAGCAGAGATGACTAACGGCCATTAGCCATAAAGCCACAAATGGCCGTTAGTCAGATCAGTGGACCGTTCCCCCGTTTTGTGCACAAGTTCACAAACGGGAGTTAACGAGCCCAGAGCTCGTCTTCTTTGCGAAACCACCTGCAAATCACACATTAAACCACACCTAAATATATATAAGAGCAAGGGAAACAAGGGGAGGATCTTAGGTATCAAAATTACAGTCTAAACACGAGCTAAAATTAAGAAATAACAAGGAACAACAAAGATGATACAAGTCTTGCAAGAATCAAACATACTATTCATGTTCTTCAAAGCTTTAATGGTAAATCCTATATACACTCAATTTTCATAAAATCCATGCTTAGAAATGAAACATAAGAGTCATTTAGATCACATATTCAGCTTCAAATCAAGAAATGGATCAAAGATATGCAAGAATTTGTCAAAAATGTCTCTAACCCTCACTATTCATGCCATTGATCATATCATGCTTAATCCTCCATGAAATTCAGAAAATAAGCACTTAAAGAAATAGGAGGAGATGGAGAACAAAACCATGAACTTACCTTTTAAATTTGAGGCGAATCGGAGGTGTGTGGAGATTGAAATTGGCAAAATGAATAGTGCTCTCCTCTCTCTCCTTGGAGCTAGGTTTTTGCTGCTTCTTTCTCTCTTTTTCCTGAGTGTGGGACGAAATGGGAAAGGTCATGGTGAAAGGGGGGTGAATAAGGGAGATTTGGGTCCAAGTTTGGGGTTATTTGGTCAAGTAATGAGGGAGATATGGCTATTTTAGTGAAAGGTGGTCAGGAACTCATGCGAGGCTCGGTACGGGTGAACTACGGGGGTTCAAACGGGCTTAGAAAAATACAAATTTCGGTTTCTTAGCTTCCATTCTTCTTTACGAGTCTAACGCTACTTCTGGAATTCGAGTCCGAATTCCCGAGCTCAAGATACGCCTTCCGGAACCCAAGGTGCGCTAAAACGAGTTAGGCCCTCGAGTCCCTAACACATAAAATGATTTAAGAACCGTATTAAACGAACTCAAAAACATAAAACGAGCATGTAAACAAGTTTATAATACATATAATTCATGCATATCACATAGTCACAAAAATTAGAATAAAAAACGGGTTCAAACGGATTAAAAAAGAGGCAAATAGGGGCAAAAACGTTTAAATATTCTAACACATACTTAACAAATAATTCAAATAAATTCAAGAATATCAATTAAACATTATAATAAGCATATAATTGTTGGAAAACAGCATAGTTTGCACATCGGAAGTTTAAATTTGTTTCCAAAAGTAGATCTAAAAGACTTGCAATGTTCGTATCGTATTATAGGGTGTTTCAAAAAACTTACGTAGATTGAAGCTTTCTTGTGATGTTGATACTATCAAACACCCTTCAAGCGGAATATCCCTCGAACGTCCTTCGATTAGATCCAAAGTAGGTAATCCTCCAAAGCGTATCCACACCAGTCCTAAAACACGATCAAGCTAGTGAGAATGCTAGTTATATGGCTTGTGTTTGGCAAGAATATTTTACTTTGAAAACTTTTCTTTTATTTTTCTCAAAAACAATTAACACTTCTTGAGTGTTGGTCTAAAGAATAAGAGAAGCACCACCCCTAGTATATATACTAGGTGGTTCGAAAATCCCTAGGGTTCCCAAGCCTAGTGGACTTTTTTTTCTTGCTCACTAATTAACTTATTTAATTATTAATTTTAATTGAACAATAAGTTCTCAACTTATTCTTCAAGTCTAGCAAGAGATGTCTTCTCTCTCCTACAATAAGAAGTTTGACTTTTCAATCTTTACCTATTAAAGTCAAAAGTCAATTTATTCAATAAATAACTTAATTCATAATTAATTATTTATTGGGTTAATTATTTTGAGAATAGTCTCAACAATTAATTCATAATTAATTAAAAAACCAAAAATTAATTAATTACAATTTAATTAATTAATTATAGAAAAGAATTCACGTGTAAAATAATTACACGTCGGAGCCACGCGTGAAGCCAAGTGTGCGTGACACATAGCAGCCACGCAGGCCATGTGACACGTGGCAGTCACGTGTGCTTAACACGTGGCAGCAGTCCACGTTTAAATGCTCTCATTTCGATCAACAATTTGATCCTTTGTTAATCCAATTAACATCCTACCATAACCCTCGTATTCTGGCATTTGTGTGTGACTCTTTGGGTTCATTATTCGATTAGCAGTGACAGTAATGAATTAATTCCCATAATCAGTTAATCAATTCACAGATCACACTACCATAATCTAGCAATGGGTGTGACCCCTAGCCGAATAACGAAATGAATCGAAGAACCTTTCAGTCAATGACAATCAGTGAAATACGATCCTCCTACAACTCCATCTCTCAATCAAGAACTAAGGCATGGGAATATTCTCAGAGCCTTGTTATTCTTGATCTTTAAAGTTAAGTTCGTTTCATATTTATTTAGATCTCAATCCAAGAAAACCCCATTTTCTTGATGTCTTGATCTTTTATCCACCTTGGCCAAGGATTTAATAGTTAATGGACTACGAACAACTTAATCAGTAAGAGAACATTCTTGTTCTTAATAAGTGTAGGTCCTTTATCGATTCTACTAATTCTACAAATGCCACTTGTGTAATCCCAACATAGGTCGTGGTTCATGTGTTTATATGGCGACACCCTTTTGAGCCTATATCAAAGATTACAGAGTTAACTCATATGAGACATTACAGAATCTCAAGTCAAAGGATTATTAATCACTTCATTGACCTGTGAGATATTTCCTAATCTGGAAGTTTCTAGGAGACTTTCTTTCCCATTTAGGAATGTTCTCACGCGGGATATCTCAGTGATGAAGTTCTTGTAACGATCACCCTTATGTATGATGAACGCATCATCGTATGCACTTATCATTCCATGAAGCTGAATGATCCTTCAAAAGGACATAATCATATAAGCAAGTCCCAACGGAGTCAAGGTCGACACTCCCACTGTCTGTCGGACTCATCGACTTGGAGAAGTTTCTAATCCTCGCCTATGGAGTTATGAACTTGTTTCATATGTCGTTCTCATAAGGGCAAAGTTCTTAACTGCCTCATCGGATTAGGGGAGTTCAAACATGCAAAACACAGTCAAACCCAAACAGACATAAATAAGCACATAAAGAAGTGATTGCCTATGAACAAAATCATCTCGTTTATTATTCAAAGACTGTTTACGATTTTACAAGGAAATAGTAAAGCATAAACACTACTTTAAGGGCACTATTCCAAACAATAATTACATAACTAAATATTTTAAATATGCACTTAGCACTCTCAAAACAGCGCACCTGTAGAGCTAGACGAGCGGGATGTTACAAACTCCCCTCCTTCAAAAGGACATATCCTCAGGTCCTAAGTAGGGTCTTGAACGACTTTGAAAACGAACTCAGCTACATGCTTCCGTTGCGCCACTCTGATCCAGAAAGAAGGTAGACTCCTTGGTCTTCACTCCCCCTGCAAGCCCCAATGAAGACCCAAAGAGAAATTATTAAAAAGAGAGAGAGAAATAAACTTTCAAAATGTTTGAAAATAGCCAAGAGATTTATTTTGAGAATATAAATTAAAATCACTAGAGTTGGAAATGCCCAAAATTTCATTTTGAAGAAAATAATTTTTTTTCCAAAAAAAAAAAACTAACGTGGAGCTGACGTGGCATAGATGCCAAGTGGCGTTGTTTAGGTGCCACATGGCGCACCATATAGACAGTTCAGATAGCACCAAGTCACTCGGGTCAACGGCCCAAATCAGACCTGGAAATGGTCCAGGTCAGTACACGGGTTCGGATAGAGTCGGGTCGGTTCACGCCAACCCGGACACGTGGCAAAAGAAGAGAGCACCACGTTGCCCAGTTGCTAGACCGGGCCAAACCGATTTGGGAGGCTGAGCCGGTCCGATTGGACTGAACCGACATGTGGCAGGTGCTCGTGTGTGCGTGAATTTCACCCCCGCTAAAGAAATAGGCAGCGCGTGTGGGCTCCGTTCCGCGCGTGCCTGGCGATATTGGACTTGTAGCTACGCGAGCACCTGCTTGGCATCCTCGGATTTGCTGTCTGGGAGTGGGTGGCACGCCTAAAAGGCAAAAAGGACTGAAATACCCCTTCAAATGAAGCCTATAAATAGGCCGATGCCTTCTTCAAATTCAGAAATGTTTTTTCAGCCAATTTCAAAGCCTTTCGGCTCTTTCTCTCTCTAGATTAATTAATCCTATTTAAAGGATTAATTATATTTAATTAGGTGATTAGATAATTAATATATAATCCACTTAATTATTAGAAAATAGGGATATTCTAATTTTAGAAAAAGGCATTCTTTTAGAAAAAATATTTTCTTGGTTATTTAGGGAAATACTGTCGGAACCCACACTCCAAGGTTAAGCTGCACATATTGCGGGGAAGCTCTGTCAGTTTCACAAAAAGCAAAGGGGTACTAGAAAATTGTCGTTGATAGCAATATTTGGTGTACGGTAATATTTTATTGTTATATTGCTTCTAAGCATGATAAACTATATGCTTTTAATTATTAATTGCATATTATGTTTATCTACTTTATGATTTAAAATTATGTTAACGATGCATGCGTATACTGGAGTTGTTCTGGCCTAATGTTCCTGTAGCACCCGGAACGCTAGGCACCACATCCCCCCTACTATAGCCTCAATCCACATATGAAACGGGCAATTCATACATGAACCGAAACTATAGCGAACGGGAGACAAAAAAACAACAGCTAGGCGGGTACCCTCAATTAATACCACCAAACAATCGTATCAATAAAAGCCGAAGCCATGACATTCAATACTTATAGGTACCATATTTACATACTTATTATTAGATACCAACATTTCATACAATACATTATCACCTCCAACATTTACATCTCAATACATTATCATTTCCCCAAAATATGCCAAAACATGCTACAAAAGGTATCAAGTATTAATAGATGAACAAAATATGAGGTGGAGTGTGCTAGACCCAATTAAAGACAAACTAGACTCTAATTCCCGCCTAGCACGAATCCTGTAAAAACTAAAATGTTGAGGTGTCAGCCAACACGGACTGAGCGAGGGGTATAAATAAGTATATGCGCAATTACCATGCAATTTATAATCTCTGGTAAGATTTTATAAAGAAAACAAAATAAGTTTAAAATAACAAGAAATTCCCGCCCGAGATTATAACAATTCAATTTACAGTTAACAATCAATTCAATCAATCAGTGGCCCGGGGAGTGAGGGCAAATCTCCAACCTTTCTCCGACAGTGTACAATATTTCAATTTAATTAATGAATTAGGTGATCACACAAACAGTTCTGTGCACAATTAGCACTTTCAATTAATAAATCCTTCTTCCTCCGGGTGATGGCGGGCTTGCAAGACCCAACCATCCAATCATGGTGTACGTCGGGAACATGACTCCCACGTATGGGATTTCTTCCTCCACCAAACCTCCTGGTGGATTAAGAGGTGATCCCACAATGGTGAGGGTAGTGCAAGAGTTACCCGTCAGCCCTTGCTTTCCCGGTTGGCTCAATACACTACCCTCGGGCCCAACGTGAACAATAGTCACTCGCCAAAACAATCCATTCGTCAATCAATCAATCAATCCATTTTCGTGAAATCATTTGAAAATCATAAGGTTCGAAAACTATAGATATATAGATACGTTTTGGCCGAAAATCACATAAGGGTTGTAAGGGTTCTATATATCTAGAATTTAAACCTCACCTGAGCGACCCAAAACAACCAAGGAATCAGCTCACGTAGCCTGCTCCTCGTCACCAGGAAGCTGGTCTGTGCAAGAAAGACAACTGTCCGTGAAACACGACTCAAAATGCACCAAATAGGACGAACGGCAAAATGCGATGATCATGATATGAATATGTAAAAGATAGGATTATGTTCAAGTGCACTATTAGGAAATTAAATCATATAATCAATTAAACCAAATAACAATTAATACGTAACCAATATATAACCCATGCACGTACAGTAGCATGCAAAACAAAATGCATGAAAAACAACCAAAATACACTAAGACGTGACACCCCCGTGTCTGGGTACAGCGGACAATATGCGAGAAAAAGAAGGTGACACGCCCGTGTCACCAATACAAGGCAAACCGTGACACCCCCGTGTCACGGTACAGAAAACCCAAACCAACCAACATGCACCCCCGTGTCACCCAACACAAAGCAAAGTTGACACGCCCGTGTCATCTGTGCGTAACAGAAAAAAACAGGGGAGAAAACAGGGGTTTCCATGCAAAACCAACCCAAACTATTATATTCCAAATTCCAACCATACCAAATGTTGCAACACCTCATAAATGCATCATACTTCAAGTATTAATCAATTCAACCAAGAAATAAACATCAAAGTGGTAAAATCAAATTGAAACCCTCATGTATGAACATGCTTCCAACCCTCAATAATTCCAAGATTTTCATGCAATCCTTACTCCTTATAATCAAGATCATGCTCTCAACTTCAATCATGTAAGAATTCATCACATAATTCATGAACCCTACTTCTATGTCAATCAAGGAATTCATACAAGTTCATGATATACCTTAAATTCAAGCAAGAATTGAGATGAAATGAAGAGATAATGATGATGATGCTTCTATCCTCCCAATTCCTCCAAGAGTTTAGCTTGAAAATGAGATGAAATTTCCTCCTTCTCCTTGGTGTTTTGATCGGTTTCTTGTGTGTGTGTATGTGTGTAGAAATTTGGTGAAAAATGAAGAATGTAATGTATGGAACAATATGTATATACAAGATCTATTAAATCCTCCACTAAATATGATGAATCACCACAATTTGCAAACAAGCCCCTCTACAATTTAAATGCATGCAATTGAGTCTTATCTCTACACAACAATTCACTTAGCTCCAAGTCATGAATTACAATTAAATCCAAGAATTTACACAAGAGAGCAATTACGGACATTTAATTCATTTAGGTCACTTAGTTCATATAAGTCATATAAATGACGATTCATGTAAATGTGTAGAAATGTTATGCATATAATATAACGAAAGGGAAATTAATTGAATGAAATACTTAAATTTAACCTCCCAACTCCCGAAGACCCGCTCGTGGCGTGCTTACCTGAACTTCCGGAATTTGTGGCGTTACAACTCTTCCCCCTTAGAAGAATCTGGTCCCCAGATTCACTGATCGGAAATAAACAATTCTGGTTGGAACCTTTTCATCTTCTCCTCCGGTTCCCAAGTCATTTCTTCAGATTTATCACTTCTCCATAATACCTTGACCGTAGGAATCTGCCGATTCCTCAATTCTTGGTACTTCTTGTCTAAAATCCCGACCGGTTTCTGAACAAATGATAGATTGGGTTCTATCTCAACTTCTTCAACGGGGAGAATTTCAGTTTCATCCGGATAATACTTTCTTAGCTGAGACACGTGAAACACATTATGAATTCCGGTAAGATTCGGCGGTAGATCCAATCTGTAAGCTACTTCCCCAATTCTCTCAAGAATTACAAACGGACCCAAATAACGGGGATTTAACTTTCCTCCCTTACCAAATCGAGAAAACCCTTTAAGTGGGGATACCTTCAAGAAAACCCGGTCCCCCACCTTAAATCGAAGATCCCTTCGACGAATATCGGCATAACTTTTCTGTCTATCTTGTGCAGCTTTCATCCGTTGTTGAATCTGTTGAACTTTATCAATCATGGCTTCCACAGCCTTAGAAGATTTCTCAAGTTTCCTTCCTTTCTTTACCCCTTCTTGTTTCGTCCATTTCCATTCCTCCAAATCAAAGAATAACGGGGACCTGCACTTTCGGCCATAGAGTAACTCATAAGGAGCCATGCCGATAGAGGATTGGTAACTATTTTTATATGCAAATTCAATTAATGGAAGTTGATCACACTATGAATTTTGAAAATCCAAGGCACATGATCGGAGCAAATCTTCCAAATACCGTATTACTCTTTCAGATTGGCCATCGGTTTGAGGATGAAAAGCCGTACTAAACTGAAGCTTCGTTCCCAAAATTTCTTGTAATTCTCGCCACAACTTAGAAGTAAAGCGGGGATCTCTATCCGAAACAATACTCACCGGAATCCCATGGAGGCGAACAATCTCTCTATTATAAATCTCGGCCAACTTTCTAATCTTGAAAGACATTCGAACCGGCAGAAAATGAGCAGATTTGGTCAGACGATCCACTATCACCCAGATACCTCGCAACCACATTTCACTCTAGGTAATCCGGATATAAAATCCATTGTCACCTGTTCCCACTTCCACTCGGGGATAGGCAACGGCTGTAAGAGACCTCCCGGCTTTTGATGTTCAGCCTTAACTTTCTGACACGTTAAACAACACCTCACAAACTCGGTCACATCTCTCTTTAATCCACGCCACCAATAATACTGCTTGAGGTCCTTGTACATCTTATTCCCTCCGGGATGGATCGAATAAGCTGACTTGTGGACTTCCTCGAGCAATACCCTTTTCAAATCATCGGGTACTACTACTCGGTTCTTGAAACGAAGAAGACCAGTTTCATCGAACCCAAATGGACTCTCTGGATCCTCTCTAGCCTTAGAGACCAATCTTTGAACTTCCGGATCCTTTCCTTGAGCCTCAAACATCCTATACTTCAAGTCCGGATAAATAGAGATATTATAAACTCGAGCTTTAATCACAATAGGTTCAACTCCATTACTGTCACCAACTTTCAAGTTCGAAACATCCACTCTCCTGCTTAGAGCATCGGCTACCACATTAGCTTTCCCTGGATGATACTTGATAACACAATCATAATCTTCTAGTCGTTCCATCCACCTCCGTTGCCTCATATTGAGCTCCTTTTGTGTGAAAAGATATTGGAGACTCTTATGATCAGTAAAAATCTCAAATGACACTCCATACAAGTAATGCCTCCATTTCCCGAGTGCAAAAACCACTGCGGCAAGCTCAAGATCATGTGTTGGGTAGTTCTTTTCATAATCCTTCAACTTTCGAGAAGCATAAGCAATCACCTTTCCATTCTGAGTTAGAACACACCCCAAACCTTCCTTCGATGCATCAGTATAAACGGCATATCCTTCCGAACCCTCCGGGAGAGTTAAAACTGGAGCTGAAACTAACTTCTCTTTCAAGCACTTAAAGCTTTGTTCACATTTCTCATTCCACTCATACTTCATATCCTTCTTGGTCAACCGAGTCAAAGGAGCGGCGATCTTCGAGAAATCTTGCACGAATCTTCTATAATAACCCGCCAATCCCAAGAAACTTTTAATCTCGGAGGCACTCTTTGGTCTCTCCCACTTCGTTACAGCCTCAATTTTAGAAGGATCCACTTCTAATCCGTTCCCTGAAATAATATGGCCCAAGAAAGAAACTCGGTCGATCCAAAACTCGCACTTACTAAATTTTGCAAACAATTGGTGTTCCTTCAAAGTTTTCAACACAAGTTCAAGATGCCTTGCATGCTCTTCAACCGACTTGGAGAAAACCAAAATATCATCGATAAAGATCACAACAAACTTATCAAGAAACGGTAGAAAAATTCTATGCATCATGTCCATAAAAGTGGCGGGAGCATTCGTTAATCCAAATGGCATAACCACGAATTCATAATGCCCATATCTCATATTGAAGCCCGTCTTTGGAATATCCTCGGCTCGGATCCGTAGTTGATAATACCCTTGTCTTAAATCAAGCTTCAAATAAACTGTTGATCCTTGGAGTATATCAAATAACTCTTCAATATGTGGAAGTGGATATTTATTCTTGATTGTCATCCGATTCAATTCCCGATAATCAATACACATCCTCAAGGTACCATCTTTCTTCTTCACAAATAATACTGGCGCTCCCCACGGCGACGAACTCGGTCTAATATATTCGACTTCCAAGAGACCCTCAAGTTGCACCTTTAACTCCTTCAACTCTGTCGGGGCCATCCGATATGGAGTTTTAGAATACGGCTCAACATTTGGATACAAGTCAACACAAATTCAATCTCCCTTTCCGGTGGCAATGAATCTAAATTTTCTGGAAACACCTCGGGAAACTCCTTAACCACTTCTGTCTCTTCTAACTTCCTCTGATCGTTGGATTGATTAAGAATATAGGCTATAAACCCCGTAGCCCCGTCACAAACCAATTTCCATGCTTCAGCAAAAGGTAATAAAGGCACCGTTCTAGAACTTCGACCCGTTACAACTTCTGAACCCAAACTAACTTTCTTGGCCCGGCAATCAACGGTGGCACAGTGCTTATATAACCAGTCCATACCCAAGATAGATCCATACCAAGACATAGATAATTCAATGAAATCCGTTGAGAAAACCCGACCCTCAATACTCACCGGCACCTCTCGAAAAACCCGATTAGTTTTTACACTACCACCAAAAGGAGTACTAACATGATAATAAGCAGAAGATAAAGTAACACATAACGGCAAATTCACAGAAATAGCATGGGAAATAAAGGAGTGGGTAGCTCCCGGATCAAATAAAGTATGTATGTTCGTGCCATGGATGCAAATAATACCTTCTACAACTGCTGCGGGGTCCACTTCAGCTTCTAGTTCCTCTCCTTCTAAGGCATAAGCACGGGCTCGGATAAGTGGCCTCTGACCCCCAGGCGGTGGATCCAGTTTATCCGGACACGTATCCACTTTATGATCGGCCTTCCCACAAATCAGACAAAGATTCAGGCGACGCCGGCAATTCTCGTAGGTATGGGAAGACCATCCACGATAAGTACATCCCGGCTTCCCGGTAGAAGGTGGTGCAGCAGGAGTAACTCGGGGAGCTTTCTGAACCGGCACTTGTGGCACCTAAGGCTTGAATTTCTTCATCGGCCCCTTAGACTGCGGTGGAGGGACATCATAACTGATTGGCCTCTTCCCGGGATTATAATTCGACCTCGATCCCGAGCCAGAACCCTGAATCGATCTATAAGTAGATCTCCGAGCATTTACCAAATCTTCCACTTTCAAAGCCTTTTGGGTAGCCTTCTTCCAAGTACTAGTATTAACGGCTTCTATGACAGCTTGAATATCCGGCCTCAGACTCTGCACGAATTGCATAGCCTTATGAAAGTCATCACCGGCGATATTGGGTGCATATTTAGACAATCTCTCGAACTCGGCTATATATTCGGCAACCGATCTATTCCCTTGCTTGAGCTCCGTGAATTCCCTAAGCCTTCTTGTGCGAGAGGAGGGAGGAATGAACTTGTTCTTAAATTCCCTTATGAAAACCTCCCATGTAACTTCTTCTTCAGCGGCATCTAGAACAATCTTGGTGCTTTCCCACCAAGAATAAGCTTCTCATTGGATCAAAGTAAGGGTACACCTAGCCTTCTCTCGAGTCTCGCAAGGGATAAGCTCCCAAATTCGTTCAATTTTTTGAGCCACTGTTCAGGTATCATATCGTTCCCTTTAAAGAATCTGGGTGGATGTTGATTTTGAAATTCCCTCAAAATGGCTGAAATTGGGGCCGGTGGCGCGGGAGGAGGAGCTGGTGGTGCAGGAGGCACATAATCTCACAATCTCTGATCAATTAACTGAACCATAGAATTTAAAAAGTCCTGAGGTTGTGCTTGAGGGGGTGGAGGTGGAGTTCGGTCCCGATGGTGATGTCGACGACCGGGAGAATGCTCTCTACGGGGCCTTCCACGACGCATCCTGAAATAAAACCACTGTACATGCATGTTTGATTAACAAGTATGAATAAATGTAATTAAATTCATAGGACACATGAATCACATAATTCAAGTAAAGTCAAATAGCTTCAAATAAAATGCAAGACTCTCAAATAATCAAATAATCCTATGCCGTACGACTTAGACTCACCAGACACGACACTAGAACCGCGGTTTTGAAACCGGGCTCTGATACCACCTTGGGATGTAGCACCCGGAATGCTAGGCACCACATCCCCCGCACTATAGCCTCAATCCACATATGAAACGGGCAATTCATACATGAACCGAAACTATAGCGAACGGGAGACAAAAAAACAATAGCTAGGCGGGTACCCTCAATTAATACCACCAAACAATCGTATCAATAAAAGCCGAAGCCATAACATTCAATACTTATAGGTACCATATTTACATACTTATTATTAGATACCAACATTTCATACAATACATTATCACCTCCAACATTTACATCTCAATACATTATCATTTCCCCAAAATATGCCAAAACTTGCTACAAAAGGTATCAAGTATTAATAGATGAACAAAATATGAGGTGGAGTGTGCTAGACCCAATTAAAGACAAACTAGACTCTAATTCCCGCCTAGCACGAATCCTGCAAAAACTAAAATGTTGAGGTGTCAGCCAACACGGACTGAGCGAGGGTATAAATAAGTATATGCGTAATTACCATGCAATTTATAATCTCGGGTAAGATTTTATAAAGAAAACAAAATAAGTTTAAAACAACAAGAAATTCCCGCCCAAGATTATAACAATTCAATTTACAATTAACAATCAATTCAATCAATCAGTGGCCCGGCGAGTGAGGGCAAATCTCCAACCTTTCTCCGACAGTGTACAATATTTCAATTTAATTAATGAATTAGGTGATCACACAAACAGTTCTGTACACAGTTAGCACTTTCAATTAATAAATCCTTCTTCCTTCGGGTGATGGCGGGCTTGCAAGACCCAACCATCCAATCATGGTGTACGTCGGGAACATGACTCCCACGTTTGGGATTTCTTCCTCCACCAAACCTCCTCGTGGATTCAGAGGTGATCCCATAATGGTGAGGGTAGTGCAAGAGTTACCCGTCAGCCCTTGCTTTCCCGGTTGGCTCAATACACTACCCTCGGGCCCAACGTGAACAATAGTCACTCGCCAAAACAATCCATTCGTCAATCAATCAATCAATCAATCAATCCATTTTCGTGAAATCATTTGAAAATCATAAGGTTCGAAAACTATAGATATATAGATACGTTTTGGCCGAAAATCACATAAGGGTTGTAAGGGTTCTATATATCTAGAATTTAAACCTCACCTGAGCGACCCAAAACAACCAAGGAATCAGCTCACGTAGCCTGCTCCTCGTCACCAGGAAGCTGGTCTGTGCAAGAAAGACAACTGTCCGTGAAACACGACTCAAAATGCACCAAATAGGACGAACGGCAAAATGCGATGATCATGATATGAATATGTAAAAGATAGGATTATGTTCAAGTGCACTATTAGGAAATTAAATCATATAATCAATTAAACCAAATAACAATTAATACGTAACCAATATATAACCCATGCACGTACAGTAGCATGCAAAACAAAATGCATGAAAAACAACCAAAATACACTAAGCCGTGACACCCCCATGTCTGGGTACAGCGGACAATATGCGATAAAAAGAAGGTGACACGCCCGTGTCACCAATACAAGGCAAACCGTGACACCCCCGTGTCACGGTACAGAAAACCCAAACCAACCAACATGCACCCCCCACCCAACACAAAGCAAAGTTGACACGCCCGTGTCATCTGTGCGTAACAGAAAAAAACAGGGGAGAAAACAGGGGTTTCCATGCAAAACCAACCCAAACTATTATATTCCAAAGTCCAACCATACCAAAAGTTGCAACACCTCATAAATGCATCATACTTCAAGTATTAATCAATTCAACCAAGAAATAAACATCAAAGTGGTAAAATCAACTTGAAACCCTCATGTATGAACATGCTTCCAACCCTCAATAATTCCAAGATTTTCATGCAATCCTTACTCCTTATAATCAAGATCATGCTCTCAACTTCAATCATGTAAGAATTCATCACATAATTCATGAACCCTACTTCTATGTCAATCAAGGAATTCATACAAGTTCATGATATACCTTAAATTCAAGCAAGAATTGAGATGAAATGAAGAGATAATGATGATGATGCTTCTATCCTCCCAATTCCTCCAAGAGTTTAGCTTGAAAATGAGATGAAATTTCCTCCTTCTCCTTGGTGTTTTGATCGGTTTCTTGTGTGTGTGTGTGTAGAAATTTGGTGAAAAATGAAGAATGTAATGTATGGAACAATATGTATATACAAGATATATTAAATCCTCCACTAAATATGATGAATCACCACAATTTGCAAACAAGCCCCTCTACAATTTAAATGCATGCAATTGAGTCTCATCTCTACACAACAATTCACTTAGCTCCAAGTCATGAATTGCAATTAAATCCAAGAATTTATATAAGAGAGCAATTACGGACATTTAATTCATTTAGGTCACTTAGTTCATATAAGTCATAGACGATTCATGTAAATGCGTAGAAATGTTATGCATATAATATAACGAAAGGGCAATTAATTGAATGAAATACTTAAGTTTAACCTCCCAACTCCCGAAGACCCGCTCGTGGCGTGCTTACCTGAACTTCCAGAATTTGGGGCGTTACAGTTCCACTGCTTATTAAAATATTTTAGAAATATTTTGATAACTATATTATGGAAAAAATTTATAATATGGTCCCATATTGTTATTCTCTTTGGGCCCCTACCCAGCATACACGAGTAGTCCTAATGCTAATTATTGGAAAACTATTAGTAGGGTACTCAATTACCTTAAGTGAATTATTAGCTTTGGGTTATTTTATTACAAATTCTTAGTGTATTGGAAGGGTACTCAGACGCGAACATGATAACTAGAGTGGGAGATAACAAATCCACAAGTGGGTGGATTTTCACTCTTGCCGGTGGGGTTGTTTTTAAGGCAAGCAAGAAACATACAATTATCTATCACTCTACCATGGAATCTGAGTTCATAGCTTTAGCAGACACTGGACAAGAGGCTGATTGGGTTAGAAATATATTGGTAGACATAGATCTTTGGTCAAATCCAATTCCTCTAATTTCGTTGTGTTGTGAAAGCGAAGCTACTCTTACAAAAGCGTACAGTGACACCTATAATGGTAAGTTTAGACACATTGGTGTAAGACATGAGTTTGTTAGACAATTAATACAAAATGGTATTATAACAATTGTCTATGTGAGGTCAAATAAAAATTTAGCCGACTCATTTACTAAGCCTCTGACGAGAGACTTAGTAGCTTCGACTACAAGAGATATGAGAATTAAACCACCCGAATCAAAGTGATGTAACCCTACCTATAATCTTGATTACCCCTGATTATAGGTTCAAAGGGAAAAACAAGTCACAGTTTAGTTAGAATTATTGAATGGTCTTATATGTAGTAAAAGATAGTTAAGTGGGTTGCATCATGAGAAGGTTGAGCCATACTTTTACAAAATGTTGCGCTCTTCGCAACAAAGTGCTCGAGAAATATTTTGCTTATGTGAACTGGAAGTGGAGTCGTTTCTTATAGAGAGTTGTGATTTACTCTCTTAGAGACTCATGAAACGGGATATGACGTATGGCTTGATAAGCAACAAGCAGCGGAATGTTTATTGTGCGAGAAAGAACGCGTGGGTGTGATAATTCTGATTGCATCACAAAGAAGTTGAGGTTCAATCTACAGACACAATCTATTTCGACGTTGTCTTGAGCTATTTACACTAAGCGAAGGTTCAATATTTGTCCCACCTTCCTTTAGGCATATGATATTTAAACAACACTTGATCAGAAACCTTTTTGGCGAAAGAGCAGTTTTTTCAAACAAGTGGGGGATTGATGTATTTGGTGTCTTTAATATCTCACATTGGTATTTCAAGTGTTATTGAGAATATCAAAGACATATAACAGGTATTTGAAAAAATTGAGACTCTTAGAGTCCCCCATTGGGAAATACTGAAGCATGGACGACTTTATAAGCTAAGGTATTAAATTTGTGAAACTCAATAGTGGAGGGATGGAGCTGGGCTTTGGGCGATTGTGGCGTTTGATTGCGCACTTTGTACTTCACACGTGCGCATTGTCGTTAGGAGCTTGGAGTCTCGCCTCCGAGCCCAAAACCTATCTTTTTGGGTCAGATTCATCCTAAGTCAATCCAATAATTGTAATGTGACCGTTGGGTGGCTCAATGTAACTGTAAAATAGCTCAAGCCTCAATGTAACTGGAGAGTTAAGGACATTAAACCACAAATTAATTCAAGGGCCACTAAGAGTTCATTGATGCTAAATTAATTCTCCAACAACCATAATTTGAATTATTCCGTTTTAACACCTGAAGTCTATATATACAATCTTCTTAAGTTAAAAAATAATACACAACACTCATTAGATTTTTTATACAGTACTATCACACGAAATCAAACTCTTTCAATCAAGAGCTTGACATATATCCTGGAAGTGTATCCCCTGCAATTTTTAACGCATTTCTCAAAAAATTAGAAACAATAAAAACTTTAAAGATAGAGAATACCCATAGGTGATTCCAGTCCAACAATTTTCTAATCCAAACCTCAAAGAAAATTCATGTAATCAGATCGCCGGTCGCTTATTTTTATTAGAATTGGCTTATTGATTTTATGGAATAGCAAGAGCAGCATTTATGGAGGAATTTCGTTGCACAAAGCAATCCTTGTGAGAAATGTGAAATATGGTAATGTTATAAGGAGATTCACATGCATGGATACGACTGATCAATCGTACGACTGAATTCCATGTCTGAACTTTGTGAATGAACTCAAAAATAAATGACAGTTTTAATTCTTTAGTGGGTGGCTACAGCCTAATATTAGGGGGAAGGTTTGAACATTTATTATTCAACTTGTATTAATGAGATAAGTGGGAGTATATATAGATTCGGAATTATTATTTTTTCCCTAATTATACCTAACAACGTGTAGAGAATAAAATGCATTTAATTTCATTAAAATTGCTATTTTTTTAAAAAAATTTATTGTGGTGGTCATGTCATATAGGATAGGATTTCTTTCCATTAATTAGTGACTTTATGACAACTCTTGCATTATATGTCGTAATAATGAAAATTTTGTCCCTCTAAAAGTTAGTTATATGGAGGCAGGAAAAAGACTTAAATAGGTTTATTTTAAAGAAGTTAAAAAGGATTGATTCAAATAATTAAAGAGTTATGTTTAGAGTAATGATTCATGTTCAAATCTCTCTTATCACTAATGTCAAATTCTTTCTCCCTTCTCTTTTTTTTTTGGTTTCTAAACTCTAATATACGTGACTCAAACTCAAGAAAAGGTAGTCAATTGAAGTTTTGATCTGGTGGTGGAGAATACTATCATTGCTCCACCGTCAAATTGACTCAAATCTATCCAGTCGCAAGCTCATCAAATTTGTTCCGTCGAAATCCGTTCGCCCAGTTCTACTGTCACTCTCTTGGATCTACCGCCATCTTTTCAGATTCGTCGCTACTCTTCCAGATCTACTATCATCCTCTCAAATCTAGCGGAGATCTGCTCTGCCCTGACTTTTTTTATAGTGCAAAGACAATCTACAAAAACAACTTTTTTTTGAGTTATGTTTCTTTCGAGTCTTATTTATGGAAGTTTTATCTCTTTCGTATGGAAGTTTAGTTACTTTTCTTTAAGTTCAATTTTATTTTTTTCCATATCTTTCGTTATTCTGATTTTTACCACGTTGGTTGTACTACCTGATTTGATTATATGATATTGTTCTTGCTTTTCAAAAATAAAAAAATCTCTCTCATCACTTTGGTGTATGTTAAAACTTAAAAAAAAAAAAGATTTATTTTGAAGAAATTATTTTAAATCAAATGGCTCACATACGTGTATATTGTAGAGTGAATTTTAAAATTAACCCAAAGTAGGAGATTGACAACCGAAAATATATATTTATTTGCACAAATATTTACAATTATAAGTTTCGAAATTCATCATTATAAAGACAAAATTTAGATGTTTGGTTCAGCTTTTACGAACAGATAGTACGAGTTTTAAATAATGATCCATAATATACTGGACAAGAATGGAAATATCTCTTAAGAAAAACATTTTGATTGATCAAACAATATACACTTGCCGGACCACCGACTGGCGTAGTTAAGTATTTTCAGCATTTTTGTAGATTATATATTGAAGGTATTTTTAAGAGATTTTATAGACAACCCTACCTCAAAAAATAAAAAAAAAAAATAAAATAAAAATAATGTTTAGTAAACAAAGTAAAGAAAGTACTACTCCTTAAACAATAAAATATTTAGACCAAAAATATTATTGTCAAAATTATTTTGATCAAAATATTCAATTTTTCAATTTGTTTTTTTCAAAATCCTCAGTGTCTTGTATGGGTAAAAGTTAATGGTCTATTAAGGTGAATCCCTTTCGACAGAGATCTCTTTAAAACTCTGGTATTTTCACTTATATCTTATAAATATAACGTCTTCTCCATATGTTTATTAAACGAATCAGAGGTATGTCCGAATTGACCTTGAACCCGTAATAAATAAAATGTATATAACATGAGAAAAGGGATTCACACCAATTGATGGCGGATTCATTGGGGAAGAACAACATTGAAGCTAAGAATAATAGTGCTCCTACCACACAAGGTTAGTAGTTAGAAACACGAGTAACAATAAAGGGAAATAATTAAGAATGTGGTTGCACGAGTGCGTGCAAACAGTTATGAGCTACCATAATTCTTCAATAATGCATCAAAGCTAATACTTCTTTATGAAAGGGTAAACACACACTCGCTAACTTGTGATCTTTTGTCAAAGACTCGTAATAAAGGTCATTATGAGCCTTTAAATCATCTTCTCGGTAGAACAACAACTAAATTGCCGAATGAGGATTTAGTTGAGAGCATTTATCAAGAAAGGGGGAAAAAATCTTGGGGCAAATTGTAAATTTGGTATACTAATTCAATTAATTCAGTGATTTTTGTCCTATATTTCATTTTTAGGTCACAAAATAGGACCGTATCTTAAAAATCATGCGATTTAATGCATTTTTTGACTGAAACTTAATTTTACCCGCAGGAAACCCAACTCAATTTTACACGTGGCGAACTCCTACTTCGTTACGTATAAATTCCGGCGGGCAGAATCAATTTTTAGCAAAAAATATGTACTAAGTTTGATTTTAGAGATATGGTCCTATTTTCTAATTGAAAAATGAAATGTTCCAAAAACACTGAATTGATCGAGTTAATATACCAAATTTGTAATTTTTCCAAAAATCTTGTCCGTATGTTTTTTTCCCCTAAAACTCAATCCAATCAGCCCATCTTAGCTAGTGAAGCTTATAAGAGTCTCTCTTTTTATTAAATCTAGCTAGTAAAAACGACTTATGAAATTATTCAAATTCAAATTCTATTTGGGATTTGTGTTAAAAATTTTTAAAAAAAAAAAACTCTTAGAAAACTGGCTACTAATAATTTTCAAAATACGTATATAAAGCGTTTACAATATAAATAATATTGAACAAATTAGGATTGATGCTATGCCCCCACATATAAAAGGGTGAAGATATATATACACAAGAATAGTGCAAAATAGTAATTGTTATCTACCTACTGTTTACATATTATTATTATTATTAAGGTTACAACCTACTGTTTACATATTATTGTTCAATGCATTACATGTATCATTTTATTTTTGATCAATTTTGACATTTTCTTTTTCATTTCGTGTATAATTATGATGTGAAATGTCCAAACGCAAATCACTTAACTGTTCAAAATTTTTTGTGCAAGCACAACCGGATTCAAAGTCGAAACTCACTAACTAATTAATTATACACAATACAATTGGTATTTGATTTTTTATTTTATAAAAATTTTCATTAATCACATGATAACATAACACACTCCTCTCTAATTAAATTAGTTAGGCCAAACCATGTTTGGCTAGAATCACCCCAAATCCAATTAATTTTCCCACCATGAATTGTCCAGGCCTTAAAACCGGTGCATGTGCCACGACGTACAAAAACTTTTTTAAATATCCTCTCATTTCATCATGTTATATCATATCATATTGCATACTATATACTTACAATGTACGAATACTTTTAAAAATATCATTTTTTCGTATCATGTCGTTTCGTGTCGTGTCGTGTTGTGTCGAACTTTCATGCTAGACATCGTATCCGACACTCTTCACGTTGAAAATTCAAGAAAAAAATTTTGCCACAGTATCCGTGCCGCCGTGTACGACACTCTTCACGTGAAAAATTTAAGAAAAGATTCGTGTCATATCGTGTCCGTATCCGTGCATCCTATTATATGCATATTAACTTTAAAACAAATCCTAACTCGTATGTAGGGGTGTTCAATCGGTAAAACCGAACCGAACCGAACCGAACCGAAATTTCGGTACTCCATTTTACAGAACCGAATACCGAACCGAGTCGTGTATGTGTGTGTGTATTTGAGGGAGAGAGAGGGGGGAAACATAGAAGAAATGTGAAAAGCACGAGACATGGCTGTTTAGTGGGGGCCTTAATGGCGAGTGGTAAGTGAACAATGTAGGCGTAAAAGATAATATAAGACATTGAAGTCCCAATGACACAGACACACTTACTCATAATCTCATCATAGTCACGTCGCTTTAGTATCCATTCTCCCACAACCACCCCCCTACTCAGAATGCTAATATATGAAAGAAGCAAAGAGAAAGAAACACATAACATAAAACCCTAGGTAGCAGTGTGCAGCTAGTGTCCCTCTAAAACCCATAAAACAATTCTCCTTTTCCTTTCTCAAATCTGTGCATTCTCTCCTTTTGTTTCCTCGTTAAGTCTTTTTCTCTGATAACTCAGCCTAGTCAAATACATCTCGGGCATGCCGAATTCCCTTTGAATATACATCATACATATTTGCACTTTTATACGCACATTTCTTAAAACCATACCAGAATCAAGAAATCTTCCCCACTCATAATATTCCAATCATTTCTCGCGATATATCATGAGGATTATGGAGTGTAATCATGACCATAGCGAAGAACTCAGCCAGAAGCAATATCTTCGGCCTCTGATGCCAAAACCCTTCACCAATATTACTGCTTTCTCCGCGACACCGACTCCTTCCTGCTTCCAGATTCACAACCCTAATTACATAAGTACGTATATTACTATATTTCTCTTCTTTTTTACACGGTTTTTCTTGCGTTTGAAGTGAGGTGAAACAGTTAAACTAATCTCTGCTTTATGTTCTTGTGCTTGCAGGTGGTGGTGTTGGTGGTTATGGAGTTATTAAGAGGGAGATGAGCACGGTGACAGCGCCATTGGTGAGCTCGAGATGGAACCCAACTCCGGAGCAGTTACAGGCGCTTGAAGAAATGTATAAACGTGGAACGCGAACGCCGTCCGCGGAACAAATCCAGCAAATTGCGTCGAAGCTGAGGAGGTTTGGGAAGATTGAAGGTAAAAACGTGTTTTACTGGTTTCAGAATCATAAGGCGAGGGAGAGGCAGAAGAAGCGTCGCCAGCAAGAGCTGTTGGCTGCCAGAAAAATGAGACAAGTTGAGAAAGCAGAAGCTGTCACAGAATCAGGTACAAAATTTGTATTGAAATTATTACATAATCAGGTCAAAGTTATGTCATATGTCTTGCTCTTATTTCATATATTTGGTGTATTATAATGTAATGATAAAGAATACAGAATATTAATGCGTATTATGATGAATTTGACGTGCCGAAACTGAACTATAAATGTTTTAGGGATAAGATAAACACTTCAGATAAGTGCAAAATTTTGAATAATCTTCTCTCTCTTTCCCAGCTAATTACAGTTCGAATTTGGCTTGACCGAACCATTACAACAAGGGTGTAAGTATATAAGGTTTATCGTGTGGTAGGTGGAAATTTTAGAAAGAATAATATAATACATTTGTTGTTTGATTGATTGAGCTTCGACAGAGCGGCTAAAATTTCCCTGTTACGGAGGGTTTATGTAGAAATATATACATAAATAAATGGTCATTTAAGAAATGAATTCTTGTTTTGGATTTTTTTTTTTTTATAAGGATTGTTTGGAGTTCAATGTCCTAAAAAGGAAATCATTAAGAGCAATAAATCTAGGAGGAGAGAGTACACATTTTCTAGTAGGAGTATGGTGTCTTTTCATTAAAGACATCAGTCATATATAACACAAGATTTTCTCTAATAAAAAAATGCATGATCTGAGTTGCAGGATTGAGCAGGAGATACTTGGAATTTGAACATCCTAAGAAGGTGCCTACCCCCTCAAACTGCAGCACAGTTTTAGAGGTAACATAAACATAGGTTTAAAGAAATTACACTTTTCCCACCCCAGTAAATAATTATTTAATTATCTCAATGCACAAAAATCAACACATCTAACTTGATCACTTTACAAGACATAGCCTGGGGCAAACAAATAAATAATAATATGGGCTAACAATATAGCATGGAGGTCAAAAATTGAATTCCAAATTGAAGCCAAGCCTTTGTATGATGGAAAAAGAATGAACCCTAAAAAGCTGCACTCTATACTTTCTGTTGGGCTGTAGTTATGAAAAGTTCAGAATTTCTTGGACAAAGTGCAGAAATTTCCTCAGTGTTTTCTTCAATTTGTGAATATTATCTTATTCATTTTCTTTTCTTGTTTTTTTCCCCAGAATTATGTAGAAGAATGTAAAAAAGATGTGTGGGCACAGTTGGATGAAAAGGAACAGTTGCAGACTATAACAGCAAAGAGTACTGAAACATGTTCCCCATTGGAGTTGTCTTCTTGCATGCCTTTCAACTGCTCAAAACAACAACAACAAATCACTGCACACAAAACTTTAGGACAAGAAAATGAGAACCCTTTTGTCCCAATTATTACAAATCTCAGAAACTTATATAGAAGGGATGATTTAGGAGATCATAACAATGCTGCAAGTGGGATAATTAGGGAAGACCAAACCCTTCAGTTGTTTCCTGTTAGAGGCAATGGTACTGGTCATGTCACTAATGTTGGTGCTGATGATGCTGAGGAAGATGATCAGACCAACGATGATGTGTTGAGTTTGGACACTAAGTTGGTGCCAAGACAGTTTTTTGAGTTTCTTCCTACAAGAAAGTGAGGATATGGGGTTTGAACTTATAGTATGTAGGAAGAAATCAAGAATGTTGATCTATTTCTTATATTAATGTTGTCTTTTCTTTTTTTATTATTTAATGTTGTTTGTTGTTGTGTTATATGTAGCAAATATAGGTATTATATTTGGGTTTTAAATAATGCATGGTGTTGTTCTGGTTAATTTATATCCTCTGCAGATGTGTAATTTAAATCAAATGAAAATAATCAATAAGTTGTAGTGTATGGACTTATTTCGCTTCGTGTCTTGGAGCTATGAATTTATAACGTATCATGGGTTCCTAAATTTCTAGCAAAATAAAGACAAATTTCATTTACTATCCATGAAATTTGGTGAAATTACAAATTGATTTTTTTGGTATGAGAAACTACGGTAAAGCCAATAACTTTGTTGAAATCTCAAAAATACCACGGATAGCACAATACATACCGTAACTATAAGTAGGGGTGTTTTGAAAAGTTATACGTGTTCATAGTAAAACTCGGGGATTATGTTGTAGTATGTCAAACCACAACGATTAATTTGTAATTTTATCGAATCTAGGGGTAATAAACACAATTCCCCTTCGATAATATTGATAAACAAAAACCGAAATAGAAAGAAAAAGTAATGACGGTCGCAATTGAAAGATGTATGTCATAGGATGGAACATGGACTGTACCAGAAATATCAAAATATGAGAGCAAGAGAATGGAGAAAAGACATATTGGCAATAAGAAGAAGAAGAAGAAGAAGCCGACCAAGAAATCTAGACAGAATCTAAACAAGAGACAGATATACTGATTAGACAAGTGGTAACATGTTAATAGGCAGATCTCTGACCTAAATCAGACAGAAATAGCCACAAAAATAACAGTGCACAAGTCAAACCACACCACAGCTATTCTATTACCCTCAAACCAGGTTCCGTTGGGGGGGGGGGGGGGGGGGGGGGCGGATGAGGTAAAAAGAAGAGAATTAAATTGTCTAATCGTACCAAGTAGAAAGGTGTACATCCGGCGGTTAAAAGATGGAAATGAGAACAAAATGTTAAAATCTTGAATCAAGGTTGTCCTTATCTTTTAGAGATAAAATAATTACGTAGATGTATCCTATATAACCTAATTAAACGGTTTTAGATCATTATAGTAATTTGGAAGTTTGAAAAATTATAGAAACTTCCCTGGATCAATGAATCTTGATGCCTTGTCTGTTTTCTATGAATGTCCTGTTTCACCATTTCTCTCTTAACTGGATCAGTGGACCTTGATGCCTTGTCTTTTTTCTATGAAATGTCATCTTTTGCCCTTAATACTTACTTACCGATCGATATTTGATTTTAGATTCACGGAGTCTAATAGTATTATGTCTGACATGAAAAGTTTTTGTAATTCTCAAACCTCGGGAAAGTTTCAGTAATTAGATCAAAAATTAAAGCAGGCCAATGATTATTCTCATTTCGTAATATAACTACTCGCTTTTTAAACTACTCACAAACATTTCAATGAGATGGATTTTCAATCAGCAAGAGAAGGGTACTCGTACAGTAGTACATTATAAATAAAAGAAGTGAGCAAAATTTGCTGGAGAAACTGAAGATGCAGAGAAAAGAAACAAGAAAGCTTATCGTCACAAGGTACATGCATTACTCCATCATTTATTCCAGGAAGGTGCCTATTTTCCAATACAGAACAGCTAATTTAAATACCAAAAAACTAAGTTTGTTTTGCTTCAGAAGTAAGACCTCAGGAAGCATACAGAGGCTCGGGTTCGGTATTTCTTCTGATCCTGAAAGAAATTGAAACAATGAAATATTTAATTAAAACATAATTTTAGCTTTTGGTAGTTTGTTAATTAGGATGAACTTCACAGATTCTTTCAATCAATAAAGTTCCAAAAAGAGAGAGAAACGAAACATAACAATAATCTTATCCATGACTTACCAATTATCCTCAACCCATTTACAGCCATCGGTATCCACCACATGGAGGCTGTATGCATGCCGCGAGGTCGGGGACTTGTTTTCAAAGCTGCATTTGACGCCGTGTAAGATGACAATGTTTAAAATAAAAGGGTAATTGTGCTGGCATGCCCTAAGTTTTGGCCTAATTACACAAACTTCCCCCATCAAAGAATTTATATTACCATTTGCATCCATGAATCTCGATGATATCATCTCTAATTTTTTATGAATACCCCCTATTTTTCCCTTTAACACTCACAGATCAATATTTGAATTCAAATTGGTGACTATAATTGCATGGATTAGGTCAAATCTCAGGTTAGTTCATTCAGTGGAAGTCTTCGTAATCTCTCAGACATTAGGAAATGTTTTGAGTAATTATGTGAAACCTCAGGGTATGCCACTGTAATTATCGTTAAACTGAATATTCAAAAGAAAAACGAGAGTAATTGAAAAAACCTCTGATGAATGAGATCCCCATGAATGACTACCAATGAGCCAGCTTTAACCTCAATAGGAACAAAATCCTTCTGATCATACGAAGGTGATGGCTTGTCAAAGTGAACCCCTGTTTCATCTCTGATGAATCTCCTCACAAGACCATCTAAAATCATAGAAGAGTATTATTAACACACAATTCGGATAAATTATCAATAGAAAGAGAAGGGTGAACATAGAGGTGCCATTATAATAACGCAATTTTGTCGAGGGTTCGAATCCCAAATTGAGTTCATTTTTATTTTTTCCTTATTTAAGAGGTACCTTTATGAGATCCGGGGATAGCCCAGAGGCAACCATTTGTAATTGTTGCATCTTCTAGAGCAAGCCATAATCCCGTGCAAGTTGGTGGATCTGTATATAGAAACGAATTGTCTTGATGGGGCACTACTTCACCTCCAATTCCAGGTTGCTGCAAATGAAATTCATATTAAAAAGTTTTAAGCAACACAAAAGGAATTATCAACTCAACATGATTTATGTAAGGAACCAAACATTACCTTGAAAATGTACATTGATTGAATAACTATTGGCCTCTTGTAACCGAGAGAGGTTAACATACTCAACACTTTCTCCGAGCTTGAGAAACTCTTGAATACTGGGTCTTTTTCATGTAATGCTGCAAGATGGATTCACTCAATTATCATATGAATCAAACCATATGAATTAAAATTTTAAAAAATGATAAGACAAAGCCAATACTTGAATTTTAGAGGAGGGTTAGAGTTCGCTCATACCATGCCCGACTTTGTTTATCGAGAGTTCCTTAGATTGCTTCAAGTTTCCATCTTCATCAAACGCCTTTTCTGTCAAAACAGCAAACTAAGCCAGAAACTCCCAGAATAGCATAATACAATTAAGTTTAAGCTAAAAATTCATTAAAATGGAGGACAATGGATATATAGGGAACATGCCAAACTGCTAAAAAGAAACTCACTAAAGGATTATCATAAACAACAACAATATTTCCCAGCCAAAAGATAGAACAATCATACTTATTCCCAGCTCTGGGTCAAACCATCAATCACCTCACTTTCAACTAACTTCATAACAAAAATCCAATTACTTCTTATAACATACTCATGGATTAAAATCAGAACTCAGAAAAGATAACAATCAAAAACCAATTCACATTCATACCTTCAAAGAAGAAGGAAATCTTCTCAGCGCTTTCGAAGAAGTAATCGTTAGTGGTTTGTTGCTGAACCCAGAAATCAAACAGCAAAAGGAAGTCAACTCCATCACTATTCGATTGGAAAATTACAATAAATCAAGAAAAGGGAAAAAGGGTTCGAGCAAGCCAAAATTTTTACTTGGTTTCTTGTGGAGAAAATGGCGGCTTCGCTGGAACAATCGAATTGATCGAGCAACTGCTCCATTCTTAACCTGAGCGATTGTATCTCATCTGGGCTCGAAAAAGATTCCAACACCAAATACCCCTCCTTGTTGAAGAAATCAACTTGCTTTGAATCGAGATTTCCAACAATTCCCATCACAGAAAATCTTTTACCCTTTCTTTTTAATTCCCTGTACGTATAAATCTTGAGGGTTTCTATTGAGCTTTCAAAGTTCAAACCTTTGGAAAAGAGATGGCAAAGAAGTCCTCCCAATCCAAATGTTATGGACACGCAATTGACAATTCCACCGCCGTAAGTTCTTCTGTATTATATTTATTTATTATTTAATTTATTAAAAGGTAAAAGAAATTAAAAATAAACAATTAGGATTAGAATTACTTGATTTATATGCAAAGAAAGAAGAAAGAAACGAAGGCGCGCACTCCAATTTTGGTAGATTATAAGATCGTATACGTCATCTGGATATACGTCATCTGGGATTGAGTCAAATGGTTAATAGTTTCATTCTCTAAGATAAATTTTTTAAGACAAAATTTTTGATCGAATCCCCCTGAATGTGCGTGTGTAATTAAAAAAAAAAATTCTAAGATCATATACATTCCTCATTGGTAGTATTTCCATGATTCTTTCTAAGATCATATACATTCCTCATTGATAGTATTTCTATGATTCTCATAATAAAAGTTAACTCGGTATAAAATATCCAGTCATGAACAAGTTTTAATCAGATTTATATTATTTTGTGATAAATTACTTGTGTAAATTCCTCAGACATAGTGCAACTAATTTAAGGATACTGCTAGGGCCTAGGAAGAACAACATGCCCACAAAAATATAACGAAAATCTTCCACCGGGTGAGAAGACACTCAATAATGAAGGATATAAAAGTAATTGGATTAAACTTCATCAGTGTATTCATGATTATATGTATCCCTTAAAAATAATTACTCGAAAACGTTTAGTTAAAGATATAATAATGAGCTTATATCTGACCCAAAAAAAAATAATGAGCTTATAAAATATTTTCATAATTAACATGGCCAACCAAATAAAATGAAAATGTGTTAAAAATGTTAAAATAAGTTGATATTCCCCAACTTAAAAGAACTTATAGCTATTAGACAACTTATAAGTTGTCTAGCAGATTATGAGCTTAACCAAGTTACAAATCAGGAAGAATACAGAATTGAACAGCAGGCTGTTGAGGACTGATCCCCCGAGACCAGCTTTCTAGAGTCAGATGAATACACTTGATTCATACAGAGATATACAAAATGACCAAAAATAAAGAAACCTAGTCCAGAAGAGAAGATCGCTCTTGCAATTCACTTGGATTTAGCTATTCTTACCAAAACAACCCAATAATCCAATATGTAATTGCCAACATCTACAACCCAATAATCCAATATGTAATTGCCACATCATCAGCTTCATAGCTCATGAAAGCAAGCTCAAGTTTCCTTTACTCCTCTGACACACATCATATATATGTTATGAGTAAAGCATAATCCTAATTCAAGACATGCTTTTTTAATCTATGATCATACAACTCAATCACATGAAAATTGAACATCCAGACTCAATGCAATCCATGTCTTTCAGAACTTGCAAGTTTATTCATTCATTAGCAAATGTGTAAAACCCAAGATCAGAGAATAACAAATTCTGACCAAACACAAAAACCTAGTACCAAACTACCTCAATTCCATTAGAATGCAAATCAGAATTCCATTACAAACGAAACATCAACACCTAAAATCAAAAAAGGAACTTGAATACTCCCACATTAAACCTCAATTGAGACGGTTCAAATATTACAATCATTTATCAGTCATGAAGGATTCCCAAGATATCCTCATCCCTGTACAAATGGAACCTGCATTCCACCCCACCAAAATTTAGTCAAAAATCGGATAAAATAACAAGACCCAATAAAGATACAATCTTGATTACAAAAACTCACTCTTTTTCACCCAATTTGACTTGGGTTCCGCCATATTCAGGCAATAGAACAGTTTCACCTTCTTTAACAGCAACCGGGATATGATTCCCAGATTTGTCCCGCAGCCCTGGCCCAACTGCAACCACTTTCCCAGAGTTCAACTGTAGACAAAACCCATTAAAATTCCACATCAAAATCCCCCATTTCAAATCAAAAACAGCACAGAAACGTCGAATTAAAACCATAGCCAAAAAAAAAAACCTGGAAAATTTTATACCTTGGAAGATTTTTCTGGGAGAAGAATACCAGCTGTGGTTTTGGAAGGTGGGACGATTTTCTCCACGAGAACTCTGTTGAGGGTTGGGATCAATCGTCTAGCCATTGCTCGAAACGTAGATTATGCGATTAGCTGCGATGGAAAATGTTTCGCACTGGTAATTCCCAATTCGAAGGGTCCTAAATAGCAAGAGCTAAGAGGGCGATAGTAGAAGGTTCTAGGCTTCCTAGTTGTGAGGGCCTAGGGTTTTATAAGGGTTTTAGCCTCAACAAATATTGTCATGGAATTTGAAAGAAATGAGTTGTTTTTCACCACTTTAATTTACACTTTAATAGGTTTTAAGAATTTTAATTTAAAATAAAATTAAATTAAAATTTTTAATTTCAATTTTAAAATTAAATTCTTAACAAGTGTTGGTTTAAAATGGTTAATAGGTTTATTCTTCAGGACAAAATCTCGAGTTTGAATCTCATTTGGATGTGCGTGAATTTAAAAAAGAAATAAATTAATTTAAAAAAAAAGAGAAACACATAAAATCTCACATTTGTCTAACTATTTAAAATTAACAATGAAACCTGGAGGTCGATTTTGGCGTTCTCCGATTATTTTTAGAGGATTGAATATTTGATATTCTCAAATTACACTATTTCCACTTAATTCTTTTACTAGAACATAATTAGATTAGTAATAGTCCTTGCACTTGAAGACAATTTTTTTTAATTAAAAATACCAAAATTCTTTTACCAGAACATATTTACATTTAAATTTTTTAGTTAATAAAAATTGGTCCAAGTGGTTTTCTCCCGAATAATGACCAGGACGAATCCCACTTGGGGATGTATATTAAAAAAAAAAAAAACATTCTTTTTAATTAAATAACAAAATTGTGAAACCTGTTTTTTTGTATCCGCTTATTTAGTGTTTAACATAGTAAGTAGCTCTGTTTTATCTTCAGTCTAGAACGATACATCTAATGTCTACAATAGTTTACAATAGTTTAATTCACTCGCTAAATCATAAGCACTTAAAAAGAAAGCACAACTAATCAGAAGATTTACCACAACCCACAGTCAGAGTTTTGATCAGTCTCCACTCTCCACTCTCTCCACAATTTCACTCCACTGATCTCTACAATTTCAATCGACAAAGTTTACTGTTTACCATCTTACTTTAATGACGGAAAACACACTAGCGAGCAACCAAAATTTGAAGTTAACCACGCCTTCAAGACGGAACTTAGAAATGAAAACAATTACAGCAAAGTAAGTAGACAATATCTTCATCTCTTATTCATCTCCAGTTCTCATATTTTATTAACATAGGAGTTTCAAAAACACAAAAGAAAACAGTACAAATGTCTAAGAACACCATACTTGTAATAGTACATGGAGTTACTTGGTCTTTGGTAGTGGAGTATTAGAAAACTTCCATGAGATATTATAAATCGCATCGTTCGTGCTACTTCCAACCACTTCACCAATAGGAACAACATCACAAATCTCTTTCAGATCATTGCTCGTCAGTTTCACATGAAGAGAGCCGATATAGTCGTGTAGATTCTTGATCTTGGTTGTTCCTGAGAATGAAAGTTCAAGATAATGAAGACAGTTAGTATCGATGTGCAGTTAACTAAAACAACCCTGTTGGTTTTCAAAATTACGCACACCTCCCTAGTTTGCCAAATCATCTACACTCCTAGTATTAATATCTAACTTATTTATATACAGAGTTAAATGATATCATCTTTGAGATTTAATAAACTCACCGGGAATAGGTGCGACATCATCTCCTTGGTGAAGAACCCATGAAATTGTAAGTTGAGCAAGAGTACAATTGTGCTTCTTGGCCAATTCTTCTAGGCGGAAATACATGGCTTTGTTCTTTTCCCAGTTCTCTCCTGTAAACCTTGGATGTTTGTGCTAATGGTGGGAAGTTAAGCAATTAGTCTGCAAATGCACAACAAAACTAGAAAAGTAAGTAACATGTAAGAGAAGTTTGCACAATTCATACATACCAAGTTACTTTGCTGAGGAATTATTTCCACAATTTTTTTCCCAACAAAAAATCCACGACCAACCGGACTATATGGAACTATGCCAATCCCAAGTTCTTTGTCATCCATTTCAAGAGTTAAAAGGAAAACGGATTATTTGATTTTTCCATGTGAAAATAGTAAATCCGGAGAAAGTACACGGGATGTTTCAAAAAACTTCTATTGTTGGAGAAGCTTAAGTTGTAAAAACTTACCATAGTAAATTGGGTTTATTTGGATAAAAAGATATAAAAGCCACTTATAAATAAACAAAAAATGAATGGCCAAGGAAAAGCATCCCAAAAGGTACTCTTTTAGCTACCAGGTTATTTTAGTAATAAAAAGCACTCCATTTCTACTTGTGTTAAGCTTAAATAGAGTTTGCAAACACTACCTAAGTAGTTCAGGTTCGATACTAAATTTTGAGAGTACAAACATGCTTCTGAAATGTTAGTTAAAAGTTAAAACTGAAATGTAATTCAACAATACCTAAAATGATAAAGATACCTGCGGAGAGGAATTACTTCGTCTTCCATGTCACGGGTCCAAAGAAAATACTCCATCTATAATGCAGTTACAGGATGAACTGCATGCGCCCTCCTAATAGTATCCGGACTAGCTTCGGAAAGACCAATGTACTTAATTTTACCTTCTTCCATTAATTTCTTAAGTTCCCCTATCTACAAACAATGAATAAAATGAATGAAAATGAGGTATGCGTAAACCAAGTTAAAAGAGACAAGCTTTCTCCCCCAACCAGAGAAATATATGAACCACACAGAATAAAATTAAATCTTAACTGTTTCCTCAATGGGTACTGTCTGATCAATTCTGTGTATGTAAAAAAGATCAATGTAATCCACTTGCAGGCGTTTAAGGCTCGCCTCACAGCAAGAACGAGCATATTAAGGGGTTCCTTTGGGTTCAGTTCCGGCAGGCGTCCTTGCAACCCCAAACTTCGTTGCTAATTGAATTTTTTCCCGAGGCAGCTGCTTCAGTGCCTGAAACATTCAAATCTTTTAACAGAAATTGCAGTTTGTTTGTAATATTTCTTCAATTTTGAAGCCTTAACTAAACAACTGAATGCTTACATATCCTTAGAAACATCCAGAGATAACATGTTCTTCCGACATTATTCTCGAATAATCAAAGAAACTGGAAACCAAGAATAGGAGGATCACGCTGATCTTACCTTGAAAAATGGTTACCATAAGGTTTAGCTCAATTGTAAGTTGTTGCAAAGCTACAAGGCACAACCATATGGAGTGCTCTCGGCTTTGAAGGTTTGGATTTTAATCCTAGTGTGGGTTCCAACTCTGTTGATCGTTCCACATTGAATATTTAATAGATCATGCACTGTTTTATAAGACATACATGTTTCAACAACCTTCATCTCATTAACAGAGGTGAGTTTGGTTGAATTTATACTTTTCTAGATACGCAAGGTTGACCCCAAATTTTTTTAAATTTTGATAGAGGAAGTCCATGAGAAAACGTGGGCACTAACAAGAAAACATAGGCACTAGTGAGGAACAACCTCTGACAAATCTAACTGAACATAAGAATTAGCAACAACGGGAAAATTAGAAACACCAGAACAGGTCGGGGCCGCATAACGAGCAATCGCGTGGGTAGCAGAGTTCGCCCGACGAGGAGTAAAGCAGAAACTAACCGACCCGAGGCTAAAAGCAAGGGTCTTGATGTCCAAAATAATATTGTCAATAGGAGAATCATCGAAAGCATCAGAGCAGATCTTTTCCACAACATTTAAGTAATCACCTTCAATAGTAACAGCAGCCCAACCTCTAGAAGTAGCAAGATGGACGGCTTTGAGAGCCGCAAGAACTTCTACCGCATCAGGGGCGAGAAGGCCCGATCTTCTATCCGAGAGCCACCCAACACACAACCCATCTGAGTCACGAGCAATAATCCCAATATCGAACTCCTGACGGTTCACAAAGAGAGCTCCATCAAAATTGATTTTAATCACTCCACGTGGGGGCTTCTTCCAGAAGGCTAATGGTGGAGAGGAACGAGGCTGACGACAATGAAGATTGGCATCTGTTAGAACATGGTATTCGGGGAAGTTTTCTTGTATTGAATTCATTGTAATTGTTTTTCTTAATTACACAGTATAGAAGAACCTAACTATATAATAACACATCCCTACAAATCAGCCTCTATTACGGGAAGTCAAACCTTCCATTTATACAAGATATTCTAACACTCTCCCTCAAGCAAAGTAATGGAATCCCCAATGCTTAGCTTGCCCAACACGGTTTGTAATATCTGACTTATAACGGCCTTTGTGAGTATGTCTGCTAGTTGACCTTCAGACTTTACAAAGGGAATGAAGATAGTGCCATCCTCCAGCTTTTCTTTAATAAAATGTCGATCAACCTCCACGTGCTTCGTTCTGTCGTGCTGTACCGGATTCTCTGAGATGCTAATCACAGCTTTGTTGTCACATCTCAACAGACTTGGTCCCTTTTGTTCCATGCCAATTTCTTCCAACAGTATCCTGAGCCAAATAAGCTCAGTGACCCCTTTCGTTATTCCCCTGAATTCGGCTTTAGCACTAGACAACGCCACAACCTTTTGCTTCTTGCTCCTCCAAGTTGCCACGTTTCCCCCAACAAGTGTGATAAACCCAGATGTGGATCTCCGATCATTCAGATTTCCTGCCCAATCGACATCTGTGTACGCCTCAATGTTGAGATGCCATGCCTCCCAAACATAATTTCGGTCCCTATGGTACCTTTGAGATACCGAATAATGCGTATGACTGCTTCCATGTGTTCTTTCGGTGGCTGGTGCATGAACTGACTCACAATACTTACAGAATAGGCAATTTCCGGTCGTGTGTGAGACAAATAGATCAGCTTCCTTACCAAGCGTTGATACCGTTCCTTATCTGTTTGTTCCCCATTCTCTTCTATCCGGAGTTTATGGTTTACCTGCATCGGAGTTTCTACGGGTTTGTAATAAACTAACCTAGTTTCTGCCAATAGGTCAAGAATGTAGTTCTTTTGTGATATGAAGATCCCTTTCTTTGACCGAAGAACTTCAATACCTAAGAAATACTTCAACCCTCCAAGGTCTTTCATTTCAAATCCTCTGAACAAATTCTCTCTAAGTTTTCCATCTCATCCTTATCACTGCCTGTTATAATCATATCATCAACATAGATTATCAAGTACGTGACCAAATCTCCCCATTTCTTCAGGAATAGTGTGTGATCAGAGTTACTTTGCACGTATCCATGACGCTGCATAGCCACTGTGAACCTTCCAAACCACGCCCGTGGTGATTGTTTGAGTCCGTATAACGCCTTTCAAAGTCTGCATGCCTCATTTTGCCCAAAATCTTCTGTGAACCCTGGCGGGGATTCCATATAAACCTTCTCATTCAAGTCTCCATGCAGAAAGGCATTTTTCACATCAAATTGATGAAGTGGCCAATCCTTATATGTTGCTACTGATAACAGTACTCGAATCATATCAAGTTTTGCCACTAGTGAGAAGGTCTCAGAATAGTCAATTCCAAACGTCTGAGTGTACCCCTTCGTGACCAGTCGGGCCTTATATCTTTTCACTGAGCCATCAGCTTTATGTTTAATCGTGAAGACCCACCTACATCCAACCGGTCTTTTTCCCTCAAGTAACTTGCACTTCTCCCATGTATCATTTTTGGCTAATGCTTCCATTTCGACTTCCATAGCTCTCTGCCACTCCTTACTCTGTTTTGCTTCTTGTACGGTACTGGGAACTTCCTCTCTGTAAAGACTGCTTAAGAAGGCCTTTGTTGTGTGTGATAGACTCCCCCTAACCATATTTCCCACATGGTACTTGGCGGTTCGGGATGTATGATCATGTGAATATCTCTGCGGAGGTATCCCTCTCGTACTTCTCTGTGGAAAATTGTACCTAAGATTTGTTGCATTCTCAAACACAGTATCAAGAGCATTTGGGGCATCAATAGTATCATGAATGGCAACAGAGAGAGTTGAAGGTTCAGTTACCTCATCGTTTACCACATTTTGGACATCATCCGGAGGAGGATCACTGAGCGTGAGGGTGGTACTGAGATCTTCGTCGTGCTGAGCAGACTCGACAGGAGCGGCGGGGTCAGAATAACCTAGCCAGCATAGAGATTCAATCCGACTCTCCCCCTGATCGCTGTGCTGGGGACAGTAGTAGTACTCGGTCTCCACGAAATCACAATCCATTGTGACATGGAGACGTCTGATGGTGGGGTTGTAGCACCGATACCCTTTTTGGTGAGGAGCATATCCCACAAATACACATTTCACAGCACACCGTTTAAGTTTGGTTCGGTCAGGTTTTGGAACGTGGACAAACACAGTGCATCCAAAGATCCGAGGAGGTAGGGTAAGATGTGGTGGTACATCTGTTTAGGTTTGGAGAACGGACAATGGTGTTTTTTGGGCTAAGGTTTTGGTAGGCAACCTATTCGTGAGGTAGGTTGTAGTGGCGACTGCTTCGGGCCAGAAGCGGTCTGGGACACCAGATTCGACCATCATGGCTTGGGTTATTTCAAGTATGGTTCGGTTCTTTCTTTCAGCCACCCCATTCTGCTGAGGGGTATTCGGGCAAGAGGTTTGCTGGATGAGGCCATGCTTGATAAAAAACTTGTTCATTTCTTGATTCACATACTCTCTTCCATTATCAATCCGAAGCACTTTGATTTTATGATTAAACTGAGTTTCCACCATATTAAAGAAAGCCACGGTGCATATCCCTTCTGGTGAGGACCATATCCCAGAAATACACATTTCACAGCACACGGTTCAAGTTTGGTTCGGCTAGGTTTCGGAACGTGGACAAACACAGTGCATCTAAAGATCCGAGGAGGTAGGGTAAGATGTGGTGGTACATCTGTTTAGGTTTGGAGAACGGACAATGGTGTTTTGTGGGCTAAGGTTTTGGTAGGCAACCTATTCGTGAGGTAGGTTGCAGTGGCGACTGCTTCGGGCCAGAAGTGGTCCGGGACACTAGATTCAACCATCATGGCTTAGGTTATTTCAAGTATGGTCCGGTTCTTTCTTTCAGCCACCCCATTTTACTGAGGGGTATTCGGGCAAGAGGTTTGGTGGATGAGGCCATGCTTAATAAAAAAACGTGTTTATTTCTTGATCCACATACTCTCTTCCATTATCAATCCGAAGCACTTTGATTTTATGATTAAACTGAGTTTCCACCATATTAAAGAAATCGACAAATGTATCAAACACTTCAGATTTGTGACGGAGAAAGTATATCCATGTCATGCGCGAGTGATCATCAATAAACAATATACAATATCGAAATTGACTTTGATTTGTAATAGGGGCCGGTCCCCAAATGTCCGAATGAACCAAAGAAAATACAAACTGAACCTGAGTGTCATTGGGTTTAAAAGAAACCCTATGACTCTTAGCAAAAAGACAAGTCTGACAAGCTAAATTCATAAACTGATTATTCTGGAACAATGTAGGGAATAAAATTTTCAGATACCCAAGTGAGGGGTGGCCAAGACGTCAATGCCAGAGCCAAAGTTGCGTGTTCTCCTTCCCCATTGACAGAAGAGCTCTGGAACTGTTTTCCACTTCATCAACATAGTGTAACCCTCCACTCTCAGTACCACGTCCAATGATCTCCTTTGTATGAGTGTCATGTATCAAGTAGAAACGAGGATAAATTAGGACCATACAATTGAGCTCGTTCGTTATCTGACTTAAAGATAATTGTTTGCAGGAAAGTGATGGAACATAAAGGCAGATTTTCAATTTCAACTTCGGTGAGATAAGAACAGAGCCCTCTTTTTCTACCACAGCCAAGTCCCCATTGGCAGTCTGAATATGAGATCGTTCCTGAGTTTTAGGATCTATTATGTCAGACAAATCAAAAGTCATCGAGTCCGTTGCCCCACAGTCAAAGATCCATTTTGACAATTTTTTGGAGTTAATTTGGGAGTGAAATCTACAAACACCTAAACTTTGGGGGGCATTATGTAATATTCCAAGACTTGAGGGCATGCTTGTAATGTTGACATTATTATTAAAAGAATGGAAAGTAGGGTTTGGGGCATAACTCCCAAACCCGTTACCTATTTCGCCGCCTTTTCTCTTTTCTGGGTTGGAGTCATCGAAGTGAAATGCGGTGTTGGCCCGGCTAATTTCTCTCGCCGCCGTATCGGCATCTCCCCTAATGGTGCCTGCGGCGGCATCTTCTCTCGAATCTCCGGGAGTCCGACCGCCGCTGGCTGCAACGTTGGCCCGTGGGTTCCCAGTTTTCACAGCGCCACCTGCGGTGTTCTTCCGGTGGCCTTCCCACAAGTCCGGGTAGCCCACGATCTCGAAGCACTCTTCCTTAGTGTGCTTCGGCTTTTCACAATGGTCACACACCATCTAAGACCGATCCTAGCACTGTGATGAGCGGTGACCGCTACCGTCTGACCTTCCGGTGCCACCTGAGCGCCCAATGCTCTGCCCTGCCTTCTCTTTCCTCGCAATCAACCCAGATCCCACTCCTTGAGGGCCGAAATTATCCTCGCTGCCGCCTGCCGCCGCCTTTAAGAGTTGGAGGCGAGCGGTCTCTCTCGGAATGGTGGCATATGCAGCTTCCACCGATGGTTTTGGCTCTTTCTTCAATATATCCCTCCGAATCATGTCAAATATCTCGTCGATTCCGGTAAGGAACTGGTATAGGTGCTGTTCCTGAGTGATTTGATTGAAGGCCTTAATATCATCTGGGCACTTCATCGGGTTTGGTTGCTTTCTATCTATGGCCCTCCAAATAGCCTGGAGATTATTCCATAATTCTTCCGAGCTATGTAGCCCCTGTCGCTGAGTGTTAGCCCTCCGATGTAGATCGAAAAGCTGAAGCGCATCCCCGCCGCTACTGTATGTGGTGGCGAGGCCTTCCTACAATGCCTTTGTTGTTGGGTATTATAGGACGTTGTTGAGGAGATTTGCTTCTACGTTTTGGATTATCCAGGTAAAGACGTTCTGATCGATCTATTCCCATCGATCGAACTTAGGGTCAGTGATTTCCGGAGCCGGTGGGGTTCCGGTGAGGTGCGATCGGCCACCCCATCCGCCGATCGCCATCTTCATAAGCCGTTCCCATATTGGATAATTGCCGTTGTTTAATTTAATTCTGATGGACAGATTATTCAAGCTAGGCACGGTGTGTTGGTTTTGATTGGTGTTGCTCAGTTATCTGTATAGATAGATCTTGATTGGTTTCTGTTGGTGTTGACATGTTGGTTTGGTTTGCAGGTTTTTGCTGGGTCGAGGCTGATTAGGGTTCGGGATTGGTATAGGACGATGTTGTTTAAAGATGAGTCCTCAAGGTTCTAACACTGCTCTAATACCATGTTAGAACATGGTATTCGGGGAATTTTTGTTGTATTGGATTCATTGTAATTGTTTTTCTTAATTACACGGTATAGAAGAACCTAACTATATAGCCAAACTATACAATAACACATCCCTACAAATCAGCCTCTATTACAGGAAGTCAAACCTTCCGTTTATACAAGATATTCTAACAACATCCACATAGCCAGAGTGAAAATCAATGATAAAGCGAGCAAGGTTATCCGGTGAGAGAGAGTCCGATTCCATAAGCTTTGAGTTATATATGATTCCACCACAGGGCCCAAAGGGAGGTGAGGAACAGGCCTTTGAACGATGGTTCAATTGAAAGGAGGGCATGGTTCATCTAAACGGAGATGCCCAAATCTGAGCTGGAAATGGTGGCCAACGAGATAAGGAGGATGGCCCAGATTTGGCGAGCGAAGGGGCAGTGGAGGAGGATATAAAGGATGTCTTTGCTAGGCGAGTCGCAGAGGGGGCAGGAGGCATTCGTGGAGAGCTTATAGCGCCTAAGGTTGGCGGTGGTGGGGAGGCTATCATGGGCCGCACGCCAAGCAAACAAGAGAACTTTCGAGGCCACGAGCGTATGCCAAATATTCTTTCAACTAGGTGACGAGACAACCGAAGAAGAGGATGCACTCGAACGTTGAAGCTATCATTTGGCCTTTGATAAGGTTGACCCCATTTGTAATTAATTTTTACGTTTCAAATTGATCCTGATTATTCGGGGTCTGTTCCAAATTGATCATCGATTTATATTTAAATTTCATATTCTAAATTGATCCCCAATTATTTGTGCCCTTCAAACTGAACATACGGCAGTATGTTCATTGTCATTTAAATTTCACATTTCAGTTCGATCTTTGAATGTTGATTGTCCCACATTAAACATTAGTCCCGAATGTTTCCCACAATAAATATTAGTCAGCTATTGAGGTGAGTTTAATTGAACTGAGAATCTGAGATCTCTTTACACTACAATAAAATTTTGATAAATTTATAATAAATATTTGTAATTTCAAATAAATAGATTTAATATAAAATTAAAAAAATTGACTTGTTGAATATCAGATTTTGATTTATTTACTACGCCTTATTAAATTAATTATTATTTAATAAAATAAATGAATTCGTTTGGCAGCAATTAAAAAGTGAATACAAATATAAATAAAGATAATTAAAATAAAAAATCAATATATGAATTATTGTATTTAATAATATATCATATATTACTTTCTTAAAAATATGTCAATAATTATTAGTAAATTCTTTTCGACAATTTAAAATTTGATAATTCAAAAAAATATAGGATTTTTTTTGAATAGTACCCATGAGTTGAAAAAATGTTTGTTTACTCCCCATTTTCAAAAAAAAATTCGTTTGCTCCCCAGATGAGAGGCAAAATGTTGGTTTACTCCCCATTTTTTGCAAACGTGGTATAAAAACTCAAGGATCACGTAACTAAATCCCCAAATATTGTATATTTTTCGCAATATCATGTAAATTACATTCAAATGTGGTTACGCTTTTATAAAAAATGGATTTAACAAAAAAAAATTTACGTTCAAAATACGCGAGATTTTGACCATGCTTGGCGGAATTTAATTAATATGCCCCTTTTTCCTTCTATTTAAAACAAAAATATCAGATTTAAGTTTTTTGTTTAAATATTTAACGAACAGTTTTTCTTCATTCTATAAAAGCGGTTTTCAAAAAATAATTTCTCATTTGTCATATTCTTTTTTTTTTTTTTTTTTTTGAACTTCAAATGAACAGTATCGCTGGTTTGGCATTCTACAGAAAATTAAAAAATATTTTTGCAATAATTTTTTAATTATTTAGTGAACAATGATTTTGATTTTAAGGAAATCGGATTTAACAAGTATCAGTGTTATTATTTTTTTTAATGTTATTAATTTTTTTTAAAAAAAATTATTTTCTGAATAGTGAATCCATTTTCTTAAAAAGCGAATTTATCAAAAATAAAACTGTACTAAAAAAATGGTATGTGTCACCAAGATGAATGTCAAATTTTTAAAAAATTAACATAAGTTTCGGGATAACGGCTATATTAAAACATAATACATAACACAGCTCCTTGAACATGGAATTAACGAAATAAGGACATATTATTTCTGAGTATTGCGTTGAAAGACGGATATATTGTATTTGAATATGTCGGTGAAAGATAGGAAAAATACATAGATCTTCAAATATGGAAGTGAGCATGTTAATATAGAAGTGTTAGACAGAGAATATTAAAAACCAAATAAAAATATACATAGACGTAATAAGAGAGAATTTTCTTTATTTATGATTTTAGTAGATGTAAAAACATACTACAAAAGCTTATATATACATGTTAAAATGATTACAACACGGCTTGATTACATTAAATAAAAACGCTTCATTGTCTACCTCGCCTTGCTGTTGCTCGCGACCTCTCTCGAGTCTGAGAATGATCCATTTTCATCGAGAATCTTGTTGTACGGTCCCTACCTGCATTTCCCCTCCTTATCCTAGATCTTTGTGGTCGTTCCTCATTCGTGTTTATCAAATTAATTGAAGCCTCTGGCCAATATTCTTCATCCCAAATTGGGAAGAATTGTAGCACCCCGCACGGTGGGTCAGTGCATCCCCCGCACCTAAGCCCAATCCACATACGAAATGGAAACCCGTACATGAACCAAGCAGAGGTGAACGGGAGACCGACAGACACACACCTAAGTTAGGCGGACTGTAGACCCTGCCAAAAGAACAAACCACCAAACCAAAAAATGCGTATGCGGAAGCTAATCATAAAATCACAATTTAAACACAAGCAGCAGGTGACAGGTTCAACTAGCATAGATACCTAATCCCGAATATTAACATAAATCATAAATGCAAACGGGTTCAAACTATTTCCTAGAAGCCTGTCCCGAAATATCAAATTCATAAAATATCAACATATACATAATCAAAAGTTCATACTTATACAAATCCAAAATATGCTAAATGCAACAGACTCGGATGAAACAAAGACTCGACACACTCCAAGGACTCGACACGCCGCCTAGCTCAACTCCACGAGACACTTGCACACTAAAACAAAAGGGGAGAGGGGTCAGTCATATGGACTGAGTGAGGGGCTACCAACACACACTACATACGTATAGAGAGCAAAGCACATACAACATGTAATGTTCGTGAACTCAGGGATAGTTTTTTCACACTAAAACATTTATCCGTGATACATATATATAGGAATTCTTATGAAAATGGACGAAACGTAACTTAACAAATTCTTACAAATCTTATATATCAAATCTTAACAAAACTTAACAAATTCGTAACATATCTTAACTTATAATTCCAAAAGACTCATATTTTATCTTAATTATAAGTCTATCCTTGTTTCACGAACTTTAATAGAGTAAAACATGCATAACTCAGTGGGTACGAGTACCTAATCCCATCCTGGGCTCCTCCGACTAATTAAACAAGCAAAGGCAGACAAACAAATAACATACTTACAGAATAACCTCCTTCTCCAGTGATGGAAGGGTTGCGCGACCCTAACCATCCATTACAAGTGAGGGGAGTGCAAGCTACTCCAAACCCTCAGGATCTCCATCACTCACCAAACCTGCTGGTGAGAACAGGGGTAATCCGAACTAACTGTGGAGATGTGTACAGGGGTCATAACCGGCGACCCCATGGCCATCCCGGGTGTCCCTTACCCACAACTCCGGGTCCCATTACTAAAATGCAAAACATTACATTACATTCATTACGTACAAACCCGCAATATTAAAATTAACATTATAAACATTAACTTACGTATCAAACCTTACCTATACATACCTCTCCGTGCCAAATCCTTAGCATATCCATAGCTCGTAGCTCCCGGCTCATAAGAGGTGCACGGTTTGAAGCATAGTTTGATGTTGCAAAACGGAACGAATAATAACAAATCAAAACAAGTGTACATAGGCTTGTACATAGCGTATTATACTTGCAAAGACTTGTCATATCCATAAACTTACATATTCCGCACGTATTTACTTATAATTAAGGTTATAGTTCGCATGCATAGAAAACAAACACATTTCATTGGGTTTAACTATAACTTAGCCTCACCTTACACCGACGTGGCCAAGAACGAGACAAATTATTCACCCCGAAAATCAACTCGGATCATCAAACACCATCCCGGGTGCACCTGGACAAACTGAAGACAAAATGCAAGACTTAGACTCGAGGATGAACCATATAGACGCACATCATATGCTTAGTCACGTAAGAGATGCAGATACTTAGTCAAAAGCTCATACACGTATCAAATTCATACAAGACGTGAAAAAAACATACATATCATAGCTTAACAAATTCATAATACGCATTAAAGCATGTTCATGTGCACAATTAATGCGTAATGAAGCATCTAAACACCTACCAAAGCGCATATGTGATTCGTGCAAACAAGTCACATTACTTAAGAAACATAAAATGCATAAAAAGAACAAATACATACACATACACATGCTATAACAAGTTAGGAACAAGTTTAGAGGTGGAAAGGTATAAGAAAAACGAAATACAAACACAAAAAGGGGTTTCGAGTGAAATTGGGCTAAAGCTGACAGTTTTACCAAAACAGACAAGCTGTACGAAAATGGGAATAACTTGAGTTTCAGGAATGAGAATTGCGTTTTGTTTCTTGTAAAAGAAACTAGACACATAGATCTTTCAAATGGTAGGTGGCTCGAATCATGTTTCAAAGCGAGGTAAAAATGGCATAGGTTTGAAGTTGAACGAATGCAGAATCTCGGTGAAGTGGCGACACCAAATTAAAACGGTTATAACTCACAATGTAGAACGAATTTTGGGGTGATTCCAATTGTAGATTGTTCTAGACTCATAAAGGTTGATTGTGTCCGAAAATCAGGTCAATCGGAGGTACCCGTCCAGGGAAAACTGTGCAGAAACCCTTCTGCACTAAAGTACCTGCCCGGGGAGTCACTCTAGGCAGCAAAAACATAGCAGAAACAGGGGTGCTCGAGGGAGAAACAAAAAATTCACCAAAACCACGACAAATCTAAACCAAAACACTTCAAATTCAAGGTGTAAGTTCATATATACATGCTTTATCACATATCTCAAGTTCAGTCATGAAATCAAGTTTATAACAAGTTACCATTAAAGCTCAATTAAGCTCCAACAATGGAGTCTCATGCAAAAATCACTCAACACTTAAAATTTCCAACAAATATGCAATAAGGGAGCTCAAGAGAACAACATACATCAAATTTAAATCATATTCTTCAAGCATAAAGGTAAGAGATCAAATTTTCATGTAAAAGTCACTATTCATCATATCTTCCAAATCCAAGAATTCAAGCAAAAAAAACGGAATTTATTCGGGAGAAACGAAACACGTAATGAGAGGATCATATTGCTTACCTTGGATCATTGATCGGACGAGAAATGGAGACGGGGCTTGAGCTCAAAGGTGAAATGGCTATGGAGCTTGGGTTTTTCCTTCCTTCCTCTTTCTCTTGCTTATCTCGTTTGAAATGTGGTGGGAGGAGCTGATATTTCAGCTCTTTTTAGAGCTCAATGCGTAGGATCAAGTGAAAATGGGTCGATTCAAAAGATCTGGTCTATTCGGACCGGATTTTAAAAAGGTAGAGCAATCAAACGGCTTTAGAAATTAAAAAGGTTAATTCATTGAATCCGAATCATCGAAACAAACTCAATGACAAGGTCGGAATTCGCATTCGAATTCTCGAGCTCAAGAAATGGCTATGGAGCTTGGGTTTTTCCTTCCTTCCTCTCTCTCTTGCTTATCTCGTTTGAAATGAGGTGGGAGGAGCTGATATTTCAGCTCTTTTTAGAGCTAAAATGGGTAGGATCAAGTGAAAATGGGTCGGGTCAAAAGATCCGATCCATTTGGACCGGATTTCAAAACAGTAGAGCAACCAAACGGATTTAGAAATTAAAAAGGTTAATTCATTGAATCCGAATCATCGAAATAAACTCAATGACATGGTCGAAATTCTCATTCGAATTCCCGAGCTCAAGAAATGGCTATGGAGCTTGGGTTTTTCCTTTCTTCCTCTCTCTCTTGCTTATCTCGTTTGAAATGGGGTGGGAGGAGCTGATATTTCAGCTCTTTGTAGAGTTAAAATGGGTAGGATTAAGTGAAAATGGGTTGGGTCAAAAGATCAGGTCCATTCGGATCGGATTTTAAAACGGTAGAGCAATCAAACGACTTTAGAAAATAAAAAGGTTAATTCATTGAATCCGAATCATCGAAACAAACTCAATGGCAAGGTCGGAATTCGCATTCATGACATGCAAACATGGGATTCCATGCCATTGCCAAAACCCACATGGACATGTATTATCGTTTAAGCAAACAATATGTTTTGGAGAACGCCCGCTCCCGACGCAGGATTGTGCGTAATAACTTTAGCTCTATAATCTCTTCGGTCGAATAACCGAACTGTATGAAGAACATAATTTTTTAAATTAGTGTCCATTATTTTTAACGCATAATTTGTCCAGTGGTGGGCTACTGTTTTGGATTGTAGCCCACTTTTTTGGAAGTCCACAAAATATTGGGTCGTGCAGTTAAATGTCGCTTCCACGATCGGTATAATTGGTAGACGACAAACATTTCTCAGCACCCCGTTAAAGCATCCCGACATGTTTATCGCTATTATCCCGCACCGTATCCCGCCATCGTGTGATACAGTCCATATTTCTGGCTGTAAATTGTCAAACCACTTGATTACATTTAGGTCTTGAACAACAATTTGCCTTATTATTCAATTATATGTTGATTTGTCCATCGCATCTCCCGCTTGCCAACACAGATCCTTCAAATTCTGATCATGGTGAGCCTTGTAAAAATTGAAGCATATGTGTCTGAGGCAGTATCGGTGCCACCCTAACGGCTCATTGAATTTCGATATTGACGATATTACAGATATAATTGCCCTGTGTCTATCGGATAAAGGCAAATTCTTCTAGTTGTCAAGTAAAAATGTTTCGCCAGATGCAACAAGAAGAAACACCATGTTGTCTCCATTTCATCATCTATTGAGGCATAAACAAGTGAAGGGATATTTTGATTGCCATCAATTCCTATAGCCAATAACAATTTATGCCGATATTTGGTATATAGATGTGTTCCATCTACAATTATTACCGAACGCATGTGCGGGAAGGCAGTTATGCATGGCTTGAATGGGCAGAAAACAGGTTTGGCCATGTATATGTTTGTTACAATTGACCTATAACTTGGATTATACATTCACTTCACTACGGTACCTGCGGTGTTAATAGACCTTAGTTGTAGTTATGAATTTGAAAATTTAAAAATGTATATAGTATAAATTTTATTTTTTGTACCTGGATTCCATCTTTTAATGGCTTCCATGAAATGGGGCAATTTTTGAACTGAGGTATCCCATATACCAAATTCTATAGCACGCGTCTTTTTTAGACGCTGTCATGCCTTAGAGTACAAGATATTTATGGCGTAAGTTATGTGTACTTGTGTTTGGATGTTGCTAACTTTGTATCTGTAGTCTTTTTGTACAAATGGCAGGATCAAACTTGCTATGAAGGCCGAGCACAGATTAGCATGATCGTTCATTCGCTAAATTGGTAGGCAGTAGTATGTTAGGGATAACTTTGTTATTTTCTAGTATCCTTTACTATGCTTCGTGCTCGCTCGTAGTTTTTACGGGCAGTTTTGGTCCTTGCATGCAATATTCCACGCCTTCAGCCTACTCTCAGAAATAGTGTACTCTTTCTTGCTCCATCTGATGTTGTGATCCTTTACCACGACAATGACATGTGATTTATCTTCAAAGGTCATCCCAAGTGTTAACAATCCGGTATTTCTATCATACACCATCCTATCGAGGTTCGTCGGGATGTTAATGGAATCTGGTGGAACCTCTGGAAACATATTTAATAGATATGGAGTGACATTTCTGATGCCGCCACAAGTTCCTGTCTGGCTTGTGTGGATGTTGTTATAATTAGACATGTCAGGCTCGTCTTGAATAAAAGGCGACGAAGGTCTCGATAGTCCGTTATGCACTCCACGTATTAAATCATCTTTGTCCTCATGAACCACTCCATCATCACACTCTTGAAGAGGATCAATTTCATCATGGTCGTGCATTTCACCTTTTGAGTTCCCTAACTCTTCGTCCCTACAAGAATTAGCTAATGCATCTACTAAATTTGAAATGGTTGGTCGTGATCCTTCAGGGGCAACAAACTCTTCTTCGTTTGTTGAGTCAAACTAGTTAAAGTAGTTTATTGATATGGCATTGGGATCCGGATAAATCTCTTGTTGATTACAAGCTCCTCATGGTATTGTGCATCATACTCGAATGTTGGTTGGTAAGGGCCATTCAAATTGATATGTTGTGAGGTAAATGTGTCTCCATGATCGTTAATGCCATTGTAGTTAAACCTTGCATAATCTCCGTCACAACGGGAAACTCTTCTTATGATAGCATGGACACGTAATTGAACATCTCATTTTCATATTCGGATTCAACAAAGATCGGGACGCGCTCCAACCTCCTTGAGGGGCTCGTAAAGTAACCTAACTCATTATCATTTGAAATCTGCACAAGTTTCTCCATGGAGCGGTCTCGTGAAATTAGACAAGAAGCTAAAATTTTTATAGTTTACAATTCAAGGTGTAGGCGGAGAAAAGAGAAAATGTGATCTACAAAGTTTGAAAATGATGAATTTCTTGGTAAAATTATTAACCCAACTGGTTGGACATTGCATCGTATTTGATAATTGGTCTTCGTAACACTAACCCGGTAGTGCACGAGAAAACCTATTGTATCCATTTAGACACAAATCTGGATAGCCACAGAGAATTACGGTTTGGATGATTGGGTAAAATTATTTGAAAGAGATGGTTAAGTGAGAAAGTGATATCTGAATTGTGACATCCTAACCGGAGGGCACCACATCCCCCGCACCGAGAGCCCGATCCACCTATGAAATTGGAGTCCATACATGAACCAAGCTTACGGCGAACGGAGACAGAATAAAAACCAACCTGTTAGGCGGGACTAGACCCAGTACCACCAATTCAACAAAACAAAGTATGCGGAAGCAATGTAATCATTCAGGCACATTCCATAAAATAACATGAATGTAAATACGGGTTCAACTAATCAGGTAAACCTGTCCTAACTTGTCCCGAATTCAGTACAATGCAATAATATATAAACGGGTTCAAATAGGGCCCTAGAAACCTGTCCCGAGTTCAATAAAGTAATAACAATATAGAGTGGCTTACATAACCCAGTTACAAGCAGGAAATAAAGGTACGGTACGATGCAGTGCAAACAGGACCAAGACTCGATCAAAGACTTCAAAAGACTCCCGCCTAACGACCCCAGAGCCTGTAAGACAGACACTAAAAACAACGAGAGGGAGGGGTCAGCCAACTGACTGAGTGAAGGGGGTACTCACACATATATATATATATAGACAAGCAATCAGGCAGGCAGAACTCCACTGTACGTTATTAGTTATAAAAACAGGAGATAGGAATCAAGAGTAATTAATACGTACGGGTGGAATTATGTTCAAGCATGCAGGTCAGGCAAACAAGATATACAATGCATGTGTCGATATCCGTACGCCCTCTGTTGATGCCCATTTTACCTTAACGATCCATGAGCTCCGGTGTTGTATAGGGACTGGGGGCATGCCAGAGGTTACGGATATCTATGCTTAATAATTTAGGGGACCCGGCGAGAACGGGTATTCAATTCATCCTGGACTCCTCTTTTCACTGATTAAATGACAGGTAAAACCAGGTAATCAGGAAACAAGTAGGAAACAAGAGTTATAATTATTACAAGTGGGAAAACAAGTACAAGTAATCTCCTTCTTCAGTGATGATCCGGGTAGCTAACCCTCGCCATCCAGGCAGGAATGATCTGTTGGTTCATGACTCCGCAGATCTGGAGCTCCTTCTTCCACCAAACCTCCTGGTGGATATCAGGATAGTCCAACAGGATGGGACTTGCGCAAGAGGTCACCGTCGGCCCGATACCTCCCCGGTTCACTCAAGACACAAGCCCCTGGGCCCTAGGAACAGGAACCACTCCGGCTAGTCCAACGCTAGAAGAGCCGGGGGCACAAGCAGGATCTTGCAAAACAGGCTCAGGATTAACACTACACAATATATAAATCATTTCCGATACATAGCCGGTATATAAGATATGGCAAGGTTTTATATGAAAATCATTTGGTTTGTTTAGAGCATGCAAGGTTATAGGTCATTTATAAAAGAAAACTCTCACCTCTGTGTGCAAGAAAGAAGTAGGAGAAGGACTACAAAGCTTGAAAGTATCCACCGAGGAGAACACTGAACAAGAAAGGAAACATGGTGTACTCATGAGACATGACTGAATAATGAAACCATGTAAGACGCACGGCGATGTTCATGAAGTGGTGCATCATGTTATGGCATGATTCAATAAGCATTAAATCATAAATAAGTCATGAAATGGTGTGATCGTGTTCATGAGCACAAGTAATGTTATTTAGACACATAAATGATTTAATCATTCAATTAAACATGTAAACAATGCATGTAAGTCAAATAAGAGGTCGAGATGGTGAAAGAAAGGCGATAATACGGTTTTTGGGAAAGTTTAGCAAAAGCTAACAGTTTTCGGAAATGTGCAAGTAGAAGGAAAACTGGAATATCTCGAGTTATAGAAATAGGAATTAAGTTTTGTTTATTGGAAATGAAACTATATACATAGACCTTTAAAATGGTATGTGGCTCGACTTGTGGTTCAAAGCGAGGTGAAAATGGCGTAGGCTCGAAGTTGGGCGAAAGCAGATTGTCGGTAACATGGCGGCACCAAAAAGAATTAGTTATATCTCACAAATTAGAAAGGATAATGAGATAATTACAATTGGAGGTTTTTCTACACTTCACAATGTTTCCATCGGATAAAAAATCAGGTCAATCGGAGTTCGGATGAGGGAGTACCCGGCCGGGGAAAATACAAGTCAAAATCTACCCAACCGGGGAGAAGCAGTGCAGAAACACTTCTGTAATAGAGTACCCGCACGGGTACTTTTGTGTATAAAATCTACCCGCCCGGGTAGATGTTCTGGGCAAGAAAAATGCAGCAAAAACAGGGCTAAACACGAGAGAAACCAAAATTCCCCAAAACCACCTTAAACCACAACCAAAATACTCCAAATTCAAGGCATAAGTTCATGTATACATGCTCTAACATATATCTTAAGTTCAAGTCATGAAACCAAGTATTTAACAAGTTGCCATTTTCATGCTTTTAAGCTTCAACAATGGTGATTCACTCAAGCTTCAACTAACAAACCAAAACCCACCAAATATGCATCATATATACTTATAAGAACAGCATATATCAAGCTTGAAGCAAGGGAATCAAAGCACAAAGCATATTCTCAAATTTTGACATATTGGCACTATTCATCATCTTCTTCATATTCAAGGAAGCAAGCAAGAGAAATGAGATTCAATCGGGAGAAAACGAAGCACGTAATGAGAGGATCACATATCTTACCTTGAATCTTCGATCGGTTGGTCGGATCTCACAAGCTTGAGCTAGAGCTTGAAGGGCCAAATGGGGAGGGTTTCTTCTTCTCCTTTGTTGCCTAGTTTCCAACGTGAAAATGAGGGAGAGAGATGAACTTGGCTCCTTTTTGGGGCTGAGTTAAACGGGTCGGGTCAAAAGGGATCTGGTCCACTCGGATCGAATTTTAAAAGGGTAGGGGTATCAAATAGCTTTAGAAAATTAAAAGGTTAATTTATTGAATCCGAATCACCGAAACAAACTCAATGGTAAGGTTAGAATTCGAATCTGAATTCCCGAGCTCAAGGTAGCCACGAAGGCCCCAAAACACCGTAATTATAATTAGGTTCCTAACAAGCAATTATTGGACAACTGAGTCCAAGTACATTTAATAAATTCTAATATGCACATAATAAAATTACACGTTGACACGTTAGCATGTGACATCACATAAATCACATAATTACTGAATTAAACTCTCTCGCGACGTCGTACCTGGCTTGTTGGAAAAATGGGGTGTCACAACCTCTCCCCCTTAAGAAGGACCTGTCCTCAGGTCCACTGCCTCGAGTACTGGACTCTAAGCAAAACCTCTCCGTGTTCATCCCACCTGGGGTTCGCGACATCCCGCAGGAATTAGTTCAGAGAAGGGTCTTCAAGCACAAGGGTCTTCACCTCAAGCTGCTCACGAACTTGATCCGATTATGAGTAGTCAGAACGTCTCGCACGATAGGAGGGTCATAAAAGATTCAACTCCCACCGTTTGAGTCCATCCAAACCATCCCATAACTCGTCATCACGAGTGGATTAGTTAACGAATCTCCACCACTCGTTCTCCAATCCCCAAACGGGTCTTCTATCAACTCATCAACTTCACGGATTGAAGTTGGTTTCTTGAACAGCTATTTGCTTCTAAATAGGGTCTCTAAAGACCCGTTGTAAAGTCTGTTGTACGGTACGACCCTCTTCTTACCGTGTTACTAAGGCACTCGTTCACTCCAATTAACTCATTCTTAGAAGTCCCGATCTTAGAAGTCTCTTGATCTTAATCCAATTAACTCATTCTTCACCATGAATCACATACGCCCTTCCTCGGCTACTCGAGTTTGTCCTTAACAGTTTGGACATAACGTGGAATCTTATTAACATTCCCGGCTCATCATAGAACAATGATTGACGAGCTAATATTTCATCTTATTCATGTTATGAGCTTTCCGAGTTATTCTACTTTCAAAGCCCATGGTTAAATTGGTTCTCACTTTGTCAGTTGTTAAGTATAGAGATTGACTCGACGTCTCTTGTTCACTACCTTGCTTACCAATTCTTGTAAATCCTCCATAGCTCCATCATCAAATCGCTCACATCGAAAATTTAAAATTATACTCGATCTATCCGTACTCAGCCTTGTTATTTCGAATCCCAAAGAACTCCTCCAATCTATATCTTCATCTCTCAGCCACTTATTCTTTCCTCTGTCCTCTTAGAAACTTTATCTTTGTCGATCTTGGGAGATTGAGTTTGTATAGGTCCCATAGTAAAACCAATAAGGTAGACTTGTATCCATATTATCGAGTCGATTCTCGACCATTCCTTGTATGGGTATTTTCATCTTCCAAAGTACTTATTTATGTCGTTGTTACTCTTGCATTTCCTTTGTTCCTTCTAGTAGCGATCCACTTGGGCACATTAAAGAATTTTAAATCATCTTCCGGTCATGCTATCCCCCTTAAAAACTTCTATCCCAATTTCTTGAACTCGTTCTATTGCTTCTCGACTTAGCTCCCTCGGTGTAAATGATCCTAGCTAAGCTATATGTCCGTTGATCTTGGTCAAATTCACTTTCAAGGAATTAGTAGGGATGACCATCTCATTCATTTATTCCAAAATCCGGTTCTACTTTCCCGAGCTTCCGTATTTCTTCCTTTCTTTTAATCCACACTTTACAACCCAAAATACCTCCTTAGCTCGATTCGAATATGGCTCGGTTAAAGTAGCATTCGATGAATGAAGTGGGGGAAAATTCCCTATCAAATAAACACTAAACCATGCATGTCGGATTAAGATGCCAATGCACGTAACGAACAATTAAAGATGCATCACATTAGGGCAATCAGGGCAAATAGAGATGTATAACACATATAATTAAGGAAGTGTAACAGCCCTAACATGGGCCGAGTTGGAAAAGGTAAAATAAAGGGGTTATTCAAGAAGTACTTATAATCTCGGTCCTTATTTATTCTCTTCATGCATTACATTTTATGTGACTTATGTGCTTTTATGTGTTACACTTTAATTAAATGATCGTAGATTTAATTATTTCCTCTATTTAACTCGTACCTTGAAACTCTTTTCATAGAATCCTAGAATTCTAGTATTCATTCCCTTCTAGCACCTAAAACCCTTTCATATGCTTCAAAACCCATTTCTACAGTTTTAGGTTAGAAATTACGAAAATACCCCTACAGCTAAAAAATATTCCTACGTTCCCCGAAACACTTTCACTACCCAATATTGTAACCAAAAGAATCCTCACATTATTTCGAGGATCGTGATACTCTCCGTGAACCATAATTCCCATCCTAACTCCCGTAGTATCAAAAACCGGCAAAAACCCTAGCTTATGATTCGATCATCAATAAATCCTTACTCATCTACTTTTTGATATTCAATATTATAACCAAAACGACCCTTAAATCATTTTATGAATTTTCATGCATTTACCAAAAACTCAATTTCACCATAGCATATTTTATAAATATTTTCCTTTCTAAAAATCACCATTTTATTTTAAACAATTAACTTTTATTCAATATTCGAAACTATACTTAAAACGATCCTTGAATTTTCCTCTACATTATAATGACTTTTCCAAACTCTAAACTTTATCATAGCTTCGTTTATCTAATTTTCTTATGATTTTCATCATCTTTAATATTCATAGTTTATAAACGAAAAGTCTAAATATTCCACATTTATAATCAAAACAAAGCTTATTTTTCACTCATTCTTTCATTAATTCACTACTTCAAGCTTTTACCTCTCGACTCTTGAATAAATTTTATATCATTTTACATTTATTTTTATTCAAGATGACATCATTCATGACCACATGATCTTCTAGAAGGATTAATTAAATGAATGTAATTTCTCCACATAACTTAGTTAATTACCTAACATTTGTTTAACATGTAATTTAACCACATCTCCTAATTGATTACCAAGCATTTGTTGAAATATTAGATAACCACATCTCCCTTAAACTTTCATAAATTGCTCAAAGACCCCTCATGACTATCTATAAATACCCCCCTCAAGCCTCATTTATAACTCACAAAATCAACACCAAAATCACTCCATCTCTCTCCCTAACTCACGCCCTAACCCTCTCTCTCTCAACAAGGTATGTTTTCTTCTATTATTTCATGTTTTATATAATGTTCTTAGTATAATAATAATAGTAGCATGTCCAGGATTAATTAAATTATGCTTTAGGAATTTTTTTTATGAAAAATGTGCATAATTGTTAGTTTTAAATACAATGTGTGCACATTATGGAATCTTATTTAATTAAATGCATGAATTATGATATGATATAATGTGAGTATGTATTTAAATGATTATGATCTTGTTTGATTAAATTCATGCCTAGAATAATTTATTTAGAATTATTTTTCATAGAGAATTTATATATTATGCTTCAAATCTTATGTTATGAATATGAATATAATCAAGCATGTGTAGAACATTTTATGAATACTTGAAGATTTGAATAAATTCATGTTTAGGAATTTATTTATGAATCATATTTCATGAAAAGTTTATATATTATGCTCATTTATTCTTTAATCTTATGTTATGACTATGAATTTGATCAAGAATGCCTAGAACATCTTATGAATATTCAAACATGATGAAGGATATGTTCTTGATGTTTTTGAAATATGTGTGTACCGTGTGCTAGTGTGTGTAAGTGTGTGATTGATTTTATGTTTAAAAGTATTTAATCCCCTATGTTTAAATAGTAACCGTTTTCAATAGTAACCTTGACTTTTGACTTTAAATATGAATTTTGACCAATAATATCATGTAGTAATTTCAAGAATTAATATAAAATAAAATTTGGGTTTTTATGAAAGGATTTTTATCTAACGATTTTAAAATCAGGGATTAAATAACGTTTTCAAAATCGGGTTCACTTTTATTAAAAATAAACCTTAAATTTGGATTCATAATTTGAATAAGAATTTCTTGGTTAATTCGGTTGTGTGACTTTGGTATCAGTATGTTTTACAATAATATTTCAATTCTAGATTACCAAATTTCCTGTACATTTACTGTTACCCTTTGTTACAACATGCTTTAATTGTGCTCATTCATGTGTCACATTAGTATAGAAAGAACCTAGTTCTCTAAGTCCGTAGTAGTTCACTACTTTCAGGAACTAGGTCTGGACAGTGGAACCCCGAATACTTTACTTGATTCCGTATCGTAGCAGGTGAGGTTAAAATTTTTTCAACTGGGATCATGAGTCTACATATAAAATATTTTATTATTTATCCTAATAAAGATTCAGTCTTATTTTCCCTAATTATAGTATTATCCCCTTCCTGGGAAAATATATGATATAAGGATATCTATTATCCTATTATATAAAATAAAATCCTTGTTTAAGTATAAGTTACAAACATATCATACTCAAGTCCATTTTGGCGAGTATTGATATAATGTAACTCTATTCTGTATTTAAAATGCAAGATCTGTATCTGTGTTTGTATCTGTATCTGTTGGGCCCGGTGGTACGGTAGAACTAATAGCCGGGTGGCAAGGGCCATCGTCTATTACTATACCTGCCGCCAAATCTGATCTTAATGTTGGTTTAACTGGAGGTTAGTTATTCCACATTAAGTGACGGGAAAGGTACGTCCCTCCCTCTGTCTATATCTGGATCTCGAGGGGTTGCTCCCGACAGATCATGAAGGAAGAAGGCTGGATTGATTCTATTATTTCCGATTTTATTCTGTTTAAGGAGTAAAGGATGGAGAACGCCTACTTGCAGGGCATTAATACTTTATTATCGTACGGTTCATATTTTCAAGAATATGATACCCAGTCCCCTTATTCCCCTTTTTCTCAAAATAAATATGAACCAAATATTTGTATTGATTATTATTTTATTGATTTCCGGTATAATACTATTAATCTATTATTTTATTAATAGTATCAAACTCCAACTTTTATAGTCAAACACTTTTTCAAATATACCTATACATATATATGTAGTTCCAACTACCCCCTCACTTAGTCACTTTGACTAACCCTCGCACTTTACAACTCATGGTTTCAGGTTTAACGGACGCTTACTAGAAGGTATCTTGAAGCCTAGTGTGTCTTCTCGTTAGCATAATAGTTCAAGGTTCTTTAGAATAATTTATGCTTCCGAGCTTGTAATTATCTATTTCGGCATGATCACTACTTTTGATATCTATACTATGCTATTACTGGCTTATTTATTGCATTCCCCTATCATAGTTTTGAAAGTTTTTAAATTATAAAATTTCCGCTGCAGTGTTCTAATACTCTGATATTGTATAACACTGTCCATTCGCCGGAGTGTTTCTCGGGTGCTAGGTCTCACATCCACTCGGGAGATACTTTGGTGCGGGGTTGTAGTGTATAGGGGCACTACAGGAAGAGTAAAAATAATTCAAAATGACGTATGATGCACGTGTCATGAATGTTTTGAACCTGTCACCGTTATGGTTAGTTTTTAGCTCGGTAACTTGTTCTTCTTCTCTTTAATTACGGTTTTGTTTGGGCTTGTTATTTTCCCACGGTCTTCAAATTTCCAAAATCTTCTTGCATCAATTTGTATATCTCCATGGTTCGAGATCACAATCTCTTGAACCCAAATTCTTCTACTCCCATGCGTTTAGTGTCTTGATATCTTCCTCATAATCAGTCTTCCACTCGTTGTCCCAAATCTTTCTCCTAATGGTCACATTGAATGACGCCCCCTTGATTTCCGTTATGAATTCGAATCGATAGTAGAACTTGTCCTTTACTTGCGTACACTTGAGCACGTAATCTCCTTCTAAGGGTTCTTTGCCTTTCTTTATCATTTCCATTTGTTGTTCTATATTTCCAAATTCGACCTCACAATACGACAATTCAGCTTGGATTTGGAAGATGAACTCAAATCCTGTCCTTAGCATTGTCACCTTCCATGAACTTGTATTTACCACATTACTTGGCTTTCTCTAATCCCTTCTTGACTCATTTTCCATCTTAGTTGAAATCCTAAGCATCTCAGGCCAAACTCTTTCTTACTCGAAACCCGAAGTGCCACAAATTACCTCTTCTTCTCCCACAAGTCCAAACTTAACTTCCTCCTTGACGATCCCTACTGTTCACCATTCACGATCCTTGTTATCTATTGAATATTCTATCCCGGACTAGAATTCAAATAACTTGATTCACTTGGAAGCTCCTCCTCGACGTCCCTTGTTGCTTATCTCTCATCAACCGATTTTACTTTGAGTTCTCTTGATTATTACCGCTTTTTCACTAATTCAAACCTTGAACTAAAGTACCTTCGAGATTTTCTTCATTTCTCTCTTGAACGAATGATCTTAGGGGATTCGGTTGACTAACTTCTATAATATGAGGGTAGGTGTTGATTCTTGTAAAACGTCACTTCACCCCGGATTCACCATCTCCAATAGAATAAACAAGCTTTTCCCTTATACCTCGGTCTCCAGTTTCGGATTCTACCTCTGAGTTGTAGCTTAATCGGAGAAGGTCTAGAATCTAAGATTCCTGTATATACTCCCCGGTATGTTCCTTATACTTTCTATGCCTGAGAATTGAGCTAATGATAAACCATTGTTATTGTAGATATTGACCGTGGTTTGATATTATCTTCATACCTATAAATTATAACTCATTCCAAGGATATATACATGCGATTAGTGCATGCTTATGTCACATTTTCAACTCGAAAGGCATGAATCCAATGCCATAAGCAGAAACTAATTCAACAAGGTTCAAAAAGGAATGCAATTCCGTGCTCAAGGTCAATGCAATGTACACATTGTCAAGTAGTTCCTAAGCCGTACGACCTACACTCGACACGACATGACACTAGAACTCCGGTTTTACAACCTGGAGCTCTGATACCACTTTAGGATGTGACACCCTAACCGGAAGGCACCACATCCCCCGCACCAAGAGCCCGGTCCACCCATGAAATTGGAGTCCATACATGAACCAAGCTTACAGCGAACGGAGACAGAATGAAAACCAACCTGTTAGGCGGGACTAGAGCCCATACCACCAATTCAAAAAACAAAGTATGCGGAAGCAATGTAATCATTCAGGCACATTCCATAAAACAACATGAATGTAAATACGGGTTCAACTAATCAGGTAAACCTGTCCTAACTTGTCCCGAATTCAGTACAATGCAATAACATATAAACGGGTTCAATTAGGGCCCTAGAAACCTGTCCCGAGTTCAATAAAGTAATAACAATACAAAGTGGCTTACATAGCCCAGTTACAAGCAGGAAATAAAGGTACGGTACGATGCAGTGCAAACAGGACCAAGACTCGATCAAAGACTTCAAAAGACTCCCGCCTAACGACCCCAGAGCCTGTAAGACAGACATTAAAAACAACGAGAGGGAGGGGTCAGCCAACTGACTGAGTGAAGGGGGTACTCACACATATATATATATATAGACAGGCAATCAGGAAGGCATAACTCCACTGTACGTTATTAGTTATAAAAACAGGAGATAGAAATCAGGAGTAATTAATACGTATGGGTGGAATTATGTTCAAGCATGCAGGTCAGGCAAACAGGATATACAATGCATGTGTCGATATCCGTACGCCCTCTGTTGATGCACATTTTACCTTAACGATCCATGAGCTCCGGTGTTATACAGGGACTGGGGGCATGCCAAAGGTTACAGATATCTATGCTTAATATTTTAGGGGACCCGGCGAGAACGGGTATTCAATCCATCCTGGACTCCTCTTTTCACTTATTAAATGACAGGTAAAAACAGGTAATCAGGAAACAAGCAGGAAAAAGGAGTTATAATTATTACAAGTGGGAAAAAAAGTACAAGTAATCTCCTTCTTCAGTGATGGTCCGGGTAGCTAACCCTCGCCATCCAGGCAGGAATGATCTGTAGGTTCATGACTCCCCTGATCTGGAGCTCCTTCTTCCACCAAACCTTCTGGTGGATATCAGGATAGTCCAACAGGATGGGACTTGCGTAAGAGGTCACCATCGGTCCGATACCTCCCGGTTCACTCAAGACACAAGCCCCTAGGCCCCAGGAACAGGAACCACTCCGGCTAGTCCAACGCTAGATGAGCCAGGGGCACATGCAGGATCTTGCAAAACAGGCTCAGGATTAACACTACACAATATATAAATAATTTCCGATACATAGCCGTTATATAAGATATGGCAAGGTTTTATATGAAAATCATTTGGTTTGTTTAGAGCATGCAAGGTTATAGGTCATTTATAAAAGAAAACCCTCACCTCTTTATGCAAGAAAGAAGTAGGAGAAGGACCACAAAGCTTGAAAGTCTCCATCGAGGAGAACACTGAACAAGAAAGGAAATGTGGTGTACTTGTGAGACACGACTGAATAATGAAACCAAGTAAGACGCACGGCGATGTTCATGAAGTGGTGCATCATGTTATGGCATGATTCAATAAGCATTAAATCATAAATAAGTCATGAAATGGTGTGATCGTGTTCATGAGCACAAGTAATGTCATTTAGACACATAAATGATTTAATCATTCAATTATACATGTATACAATGCATGTAAGTCAAATAAGACGTCGAGGAGGTGAAAGGAAGGCGATAAAACGGTTTTTGGCAAAGTTTGGAAAAAGCTAACAGTTTTCGGAAATGCGAAAGTAGAAGGAAAACTGGAATATCTCGAGTTATAGAAATAGGAATTAAGTTTTGTTTGTTGGAAATGAAACTAGACACATAGAACTTTAAAATGGTATGTGGCTCGACTTGTGGTTCAAAGCGAGGTGAAAATGGCGTAGGCTCGAAGTTGGGCGAAAGCAGATTGTCGGTAACATGGCGGCACCAAAAAGAATTAGTTATATCTCACAAATTAGAAACGATAATGAGATAATTCCAATTGGAGGTTTTTCTACACTTCACAATGTTTCCATCGGATCAAAAATCAGGTCAATCGGAGTTCGGATGAGGGAGTACCCGGCCGGGGAAAATACAAGTCAAAATCTACCCAGCCGGGGAGAAGCAGTGCAGAAACACTTCTGTAATAGAGTACCCGCCCGGGTACTTTTGTGTGCAAAATCTACCCGCCCGGGTAGATGTTTTGGGCAAGAAAAATGCAGCAAAAATAGGGCTAAACACGGGAGAAACCAAAATTCCCCAAAACCACCTCAAACCACAACCAAAATACTCCAAATTCAAGGCATAAGTTCATGTATGCATGCTCTAACATATATCTTATGTTCAAGTCATGAAACCAAGTATTTAACAAGTTGCCATTTTCATGCTTTTAAGCTTCAACAATGGTGATTCACTCAAGCTTCAACTAACAAACCAAAAACCACCAAATATGCATCATATATACTCATAAGAACAACATATATCAAGCTTGAAGCAAGGGAATCAAAGCACAAAGCATATTCTCAAATTTTGACATATTGGCACTATTCATCATCTTCTTCATATTCAAGGAAGCAAGCAAGAGAAATGAGATTCAATCGGGAGAAAACAAAGCACGTAATGAGAGGATCACATATCTTACACCTTGAATCTTCGATCGGTTGGTCGGATCTCACAAGCTTGAGCTAGAGCTTGAAGGGCCAAATGGGGAGGGTTTCTTCTTCTCCTTTGTTGCCTTGTTTCCAATGTGAAAATGAGGGAGAGAGATGAACTTGGCTCCTTTTTGGGGCTGAGTTAAATGGGTCGGGTCAAAAGGGATCCGGTCCACTCGGATCGAATTTTAAAAGGGTAGGGGTATCAAATGGCTTTAGAAAATTAAAAAGGTTAATTCATTGAATCCGAATCACCGAAACAAACTCAATGGTAAGGTTAGAATTCGAATCCGAATTCCCGAGCTCAAGGTAGCCACGAAGGCCCCAAAACACCCTAATTATAATTAGGTTCCTAACGAGCAATTATTGGACAACTGAGTCCAAGTACATTTAATAAATTCTAATACGCACATAATAAAATTACACGTTGACACGTTGGCATGTGACGTCACATAAATCACATAATTACTGAATTAAACTCTCTCGCGATGTCGTACCTGGCTTGTTGGAAAACTGGGGTGTCACATGAATGCTTGAATGGTTGCTTTCATGCATCCTATATATTTCAATTCTCATGCATAACACTATTTCAAATGAAGAATTATAAAACGTGCGTCTGACATGCTTTGAAAAAGCATGATTGGATTTTTCGCTGAAATGAATAGTGATTCCGTTATTTACAAACTCAGATTTAATAGAATTTTGCTGAAATAAATAGTGATTCCGCTATTTGAAAACTCGAATTCAATGGAAACTCACTGAAATGAATAGTGAATTCGCTTTTCACAAAATAGGATTCAGAAATTTTTTCAGAAATGAACCAGAACTTATTTGTCAGCTTACTACTGAGCTAATATACAAAGTAGGGGACTGTGCACGTACTGAAACCGCGATTTAAGTACGCGGTTTTACTGTACATGAGTGGTAGGTTTGTGCACGTTCACCTACCATTCTTGCATGTGAATGGTATTTGGTGAATTCTTTATTTAAAGAGGTAGGCTGGTGGAAATTCACCTACTATTCTTGCGTGTGAATGGTAGTTGGCGTACATTTCATTCAAATGTGTTAGATTAAATTACACTTTTGGTCCCATAGGATTAGGCCTTTTATAATTTTGGTCCCATGTCTTTGAAATTAGACACATTTAGTCCCATAATTTTCAAAAAGTTATAATTTTGGTCCCATCTGTCAAATAATTGACGGAAAATGTATTTTTTCTTGTTAAGTACAATTTGGGGGGAAAAGTTAACGTTCATTAGATTGTTTTTAGCGGGGTTTGCTTATTAATACCCTATTTTAGCATTTTGAATCAACTTTGAAGTATTACCCTAAACCACTCTCATTACGGTAATGTGGTTCTAAATGAGGTATTAATAAACAAACTCTCATAAAAACAACCTAGTGAACAATAACTTTTCTCCCAAATTGCACTTAATGGCGAAAAAAATACATTTTGCATTGATTATTTGATGGATGAGACCAGAATTGTAACTTTTTGAAAATAATGGGACTAAATATGTTAAATTTCAAAGAAATGGGACTAAAATTGAAAAAGGTCAAATCTTATAGGACCAAAAGTGTAATTTGCTAAATGTGTTAATATAGATTATTTATGAAGTCTGTTAGTATATATACCCCAACTAAGTGCAATGGTTTTGGTAGATACTTAAAGAAGTCTACGAAAAATTAAAAAATAGATTGACTATGTCTAATTTTGTCGCACTGAAAGGTTTTTATTCTCCTGGTGATGTTTTTCGTGTTATGAGTCGTGCTTGGAGAAAAACGAGGATTGGTTCTATAGTATAAATCCAAATGAAAGATACTCGCAGATGTATCTAGCAATAATGGAGGACGAATGGCGTGAACGCCTTGTAGAACAGAGCTGCTATGTTCAAAATTTGTTAGAGTAAAGTGCAAAGCCGTACATATACCTCGAAACACGAACGAAGAAAAAACACTGGCTCTTAATCAGATAAGAGAAGAGAACAATGGTATGTTCATTCGTATAAGTAGGAACGCCTTCTTCTTCATGCCCGTATATATGAAGATGAAAACCTATATGACGACGCACAGTAAATGTTTGCACTAGCTTAAAGTTATGATAATTGCTCTGATATTGAGATGTCCGACGAAGAAAGTGATGATTGTAACACCCCGACTTCTTGACTGTACAGGTACGCGCGCCACTCGTGTGAGTTTTGAGATTTAGGATTTATTTAATTCCTTTTCGTCGTTTTATTTGCACGATTTAATTTATTTTAATTCGTATACTTGTGATTTGAGTGATTTTAAATTTCGAACTTCGTGATTTTAATTACTTGAGTTGTGTATTTAATTTCTGGGCATGATTTATGCATTTAATTATCTCTAATTTTGAGACTTACATGCCTATTTGACCTTAATTGCAACATTTTGGATCTTGTGGACCTAATTGATAATTCTTTGAGAACTTATTTTTCATATTTACAAATTATGTACATGATTGCATTAATTTAAATTTATCAAGGATTTAGTTGCAATTTTTCCTCTTTTCTCCCCTTGTTTGATCGATATATTGCATATACACATATATACATACACTTTCATCTTCTCCATTCAACCAAAAACAAAGCAAGAGTACTCCATTCTCTCCCTCTCTTCCCTTCAAGTTCGAACCAACCCAAGGAGATAAGAAGGCAAGTTTTCTCCATCTTCTTCAAGTATTTGAACTCCAAGACTTCATCTCCCATTTTATCTCTTCATCTTTTCTATTTCAAGGTGAGTCATGCATATGTATATATTGGAATTTTTTATTAGTGTTAGGGTTTTGTGGTTGTTTTTTCACTCCTTGGGACTTCTTGAGAGATATATGATGATCTTGGATTATTTTTGTGCAATTCTATCATGAGTTATGTGAACTTGGAACATGGTTGATCATATCTCTTATATGGTCAATGTGTGACATAATTGATCAATTACATGTTAACTCCTACTTTGATTTATACTTTATTATAATTGAGTTCTTATTAAAGCATGAGTGAAACATTAATTGTGCACAAGAACTTGTTCATGATATAACTTAACCTCATCATGTTAAACATATTAATGCATAAGATGAATTAATTATAATAGTCACCTACCGGTGAGTTTTGTGGCAGGAATTGCGACCACACCCTAGAGGAAGGATCTTAAGTGGCGGGTTCACCCATCGTATCACGGGCTGTTGATTTGCTTCTTCTTCTTGAACTTGCTGCAACTACCTTGCAGCCTCCCGAACATTTTCTACCTCCGTTTTCTCGTACGCAAAAGGCGATAAGGTGACCTGTAATAGTGGTCCCTTTCCGACCATTGCTTGAGTATCTGGAACACTATGCTCATACAAGTAGGGTGTTAGCTCATCTACACCAAAAGGATTCTGCATATAGGCAGGCGAATGATATGGCTCTGGGTGGAATGGTGATTGTAGCATGAATGCGTCGACCCCCATTTCATTTATCACTATATCAAATTCATGGGTGTCACTTGATTCCCCAAATTCTGGGGCGGTGCTTGATTTAGTAAATTCTCGTGGGGATTGTGGGTGATCAAATTGTGCGTGAGGCGATGCATGTTGGAGCGTGTCAGATCGGTTACCACCTCGTTGCTGAGGTCTACGCCGATGTCTTTCACGTGACATATCATAGAAAATTCTGCTCTCCGTCGGGTTTGTGTTGGCTGTGTCGGAATCTGTGACTGAAGTTCATCTAATCCAATCGAAAGACAGGCTAGGTCTCGTAAACCTTCACTCTCTCGCATTACCTCCTCACGAAAAACCTAAAATCGCGTAGCATCACTGTAGTCTTTTATGTGCATGGCTGTATCAAACATCCTTGATGCTTAATTTAATTCATGTACCACATTCCAAGCGAAATTAACATCCAGCGGATGATATCCCTCCAAATTTTACAAGTCAGCAGGAGTATAATTCATGCTAATACTTGAGGGATGTGATAGAGGTGATATCCATTTGCGTGTGATCCTTTCGTACCAATTCCAATAAGTATCTATCACCCCGATGCCCTCACCGTGTGGAAATTAGTATACATGATTCTCACGCTCATTCCACATTCGTATAAAAATAGAATAAATAGACCTCCAATCTCTTCCAACCTTGCTACACCTAGTACGATCGTGTAGGGAATCATGGACGTGATGATCGACATTAATCAGTATGCCCTACATAACCCAAACTGACAAACTACATGATCGGGATAATGAAACTCCATTGTGGCCCAATTTATCAGTTGCACTCTCGCTCTCCACAACTCTCTCTCTATATTATCAGACAGTTCTTCATACTCCACCTGTTGTGCGTCATACGGCCTCCAAACAAACTGCATAATTATATACACACTTGATTACATTCAATAGTGAGAAACATATATCACAAGTAAGTGAGAAAGTTGGACTTACTTGATTCGTTGTCAAACGGTCCAAAACCTGTCTAAACATTCTTACGTTGTGCGAAACTATTTTAATCTATTTATTGTGATGCACTCAACTGCAAATTAACATAATCGAATGAAAATAATTTTATTGAACTCTAAAAATTGTATTATCACCCTATTTTCAACATGTATTTTGTATTTTCTTGAAGGTGTTGTATGACTACGAAGATAAAATCAAGCAAGCTGTCCATTTCAGTACATTTTCAGCATGTTTGTGCTTAATTACAGTCCAGATGGGTCTATTTAAGAACAATTAAAGTACACAACCTTTTATTATAACCATTTATTTCAAATAAGATGATATTTCACAGCTATAATAAGCTATTCAAAAGAGTTTAAAATCAAGTGCTTAATAAAACTTACAGTAAGCTACTTTAAACATCTTTATAAGGGTTTCGAACAGATCGTAATCTCAACCAAATTATCTAGCAACAGAAAAAAAAAAAAAAAAAAAAGAGAAAATTGCATTTTTGGTCCTATAGGAAATAGGTTAATTTTTTTTGATCCCGTAGTTTTTAAATCTTCCCATATTTTTAGTTTTTCGACAAATGTAGTCCCAAAGTGAAAAAATTTCAATAGTAGTCCCAACAAATTTAGAAATATATATTTATAATATTTTTCCTTAATTAAAAAATACATATCAAATATTAGGAATAATTTACAAGAATACCAACCACATGATATGTATTTTATTTTTATAATAAATAATAATTCTTTAAAGTATAAGTATTACTTTAAAATTATAAAATAAAAAAATAAAGACATTATACATAATAACGTAATTAATAAAATAATCTTTAATATTGCATTTAGTTAAAAATATGTAAAATAAAAAATTCAAAAATAATTAATATTTATAATATAATTAAAAAATTAAAAAGTAATTAGTAGCCATAAATATTTAATGAGAATTAAAAAATAACATCAAAATTTTAAAACACGATAATAATATAACGTACAATTATAATAATTATTTAATTATTTAATTAATATTATATTATTGGATAAAACATATATAAATTTCAGTTATTTTCAATTTTAAATAAACCCAACATTAATTATTTTAAATAAATGCAATGTTATATATATAAGAAATATTTAAATATTAATTATTTTTCAATTTTTTATTTTACATATTTTTAACTAAATGAAATATTGAAGATTATTTTATTAATTATGTTATTATGTATAATGTTTTTATTTTTTTATTTTATAATTTTAAAGTAATGCTTATAATTTAAAATGTAATAATTACTATTTATTATAAAAATAAAATGCATATCATGTGTGATGGTGCAGGAACTTAGAAGGTTGCTTTAACACCAAACACTTTAAGATTTGTTTAGGAAAGGGAAGACCATCACGGGCGTTTGAGCCTCAGGAACTGGGTTTCCTTTTGAGCATGGGTTCTTCCAACTAGGATAACACCAAGAGTGCAAGGGCTATAAAGACGCAGGTGAGATGAGTGTAACGCAGAGCTTGGGAAGAAGAAAATGGAGGAAGCTGTGCCTAGTTTTTTAGAGTGCAGTGTATTGTCAAGAAGATGACTTGAGGAAGAAAGCATGGGTTTCTTCCTATTTATATGTTGTGACACCTCGTCCGATAAATCGTACAGGTATGCGTCACGAGAGAGAGTTTACCTTACGCACTTATGTGATTTAATTTCCCTTTTATGAGTTTAATTCCAACTTTGATTGAAAATGTGACTTAATTGACTAAAATCCAAAATGGTAAAATATGAATTCTTGTATGACGACTTGAGAATGGAACTTGGATGAACTTAAATTAATTATTGGAGTTAGATTTAAATAGGACTTGGACCTATTAATGTGTTTGGACCTAACTTGAGTTAGGTGAGTTTGGGTCATTCGGGACCAATATGAGATCGGGAATTCGAATTCGAATTCGAATTCCGACACCACCATTGGACTTAATTCCGTGATTCGGGTCCAACGGAATTTACTTTATATTATTCGGAAACCGTTTAGACCTTAAACCTTTTAATTTTGACTTTTGGGCCGAAAGTCATTTATTTGAGCCCAAATCCTATTAAAGCCTTTAGCCTCATATTATATCTTGAAAACCCTAACCTTGACCTAAAACTATTAGCCACCATATAAATAGCCTTATCCCTTTTCATTTCATTTCAAACCACACAAGTTAGCCTCTAAGAGAATCATGGAGAAACTTCAAGAGAAGATCAAGACTTGAACCATCTTTCATTCTAAGAGCTCATATTCTTTGATTCCTCATTCCTTCACAGGATAAGGTAAGTTTTGAATCTCTTTTGTTGAGTATTTCATTTCTATTCTTGGATTGGAGCATGAAATTGTTAGTATGAACTTGAATGATGAGATCTTGAATTCCTTGAGCAAGCCTTGATGATTTGAATTCTACTTATGTGTCTTAGTTGCTGGAAATTCGTGTAGGAAGACTAGGAATTCATATCTCCATGTTTAAGCTTGAAATTCATGAAAATGGGTGTTTGAGATTTTGGGCAAAAACATTCCTAAACTTGAATTAATTGATGTTTTGATGCTAAGCATGATTTATATGATGTTATACCTGAATTTCGTGATATTTTATGGTGGATTTTGTGTTGGATTGATGATTTTTGGTGTTCCCATTTCTTCTTCCCAAAACTGTCAAGTTTCTGCTCTAGATCTATGGCCGGAACGGCCGTTCCCCGTTTGTGCTTTAAGCCCGGAACAGCCCTTCCGGGCTAGGGTTTGGTTTTGGGCGGCCGAACATGGGAACGACCGTTCCCATGTGTGCTTGGACTGGGAACGGCCGCTCCCAGTCTCGCTTGGCCTTGGCGTGGTAAGGACCGTTCCCATGCTATGTTGTGCATGGGAATGGCCGTTCCGATGCATCTGTGACCTCTTTTACTTGCTTTTTCGTGCGTATTTGATTCGTTTCAGTTCCTACTTGACTTGTATGCTTTGATATGACTTGGAATGCAATCTCTGAACCTTTATACTTCCTTACTTGCATGATTTACTTGAATATTTGAATTATCCCTTGTGACCAATTTGATAAACATCATTCCATTTCACATGTCATTCATACTTTGTAAGCCGTGCGTCTTACTTGGTTCATGTAGAGTCTAAGTTGGGCTTTTCTATGTCTTGTCACAGAGTTTGGTGGTGCCGGTGAGCCCGAGGTTTAGAGTGTTTGGCCCTTCACACTCTCAGACTCTACTACCACGAGGTGAGGTTTAGGATTTTGTATAGTTATGCGACCTATGGCCTTTACATGCTGATTTCTACCCTTGCATGCGAGTATACCCTACTATAGATAAGTATGTGTTGGATATGATATGTTTATGATCTTTGCGTTCGTCCTCCGTGGGTGGGAGCCTACGCGGCTTAAATTCCACAACATGGGGATATATATAAAAATCAGTTTTTGAGGCATATGTAAGCTATTTTGGAAAAATCAGTTGTGTTATGTTTCCTTAGCGAGTTGGCCATGTTATATGGTATCTGTTCTGTTCTATTCTGTTATGGATCCAGGGAGCTACGGGTAATGGGTCCCCCGGGACGGTTAGGGCCGTCGGGGTTCCAACCATGTGCGTAGTTCCATTTGAGATATCATTGCATGACTCAGGGAGATAGGGGAGGCGTGATTTCTTAAGCCTTCGGCTAAGGCCGGGGATGACTCTTGTGGGTTCGCTACCCCCTTGAGATCGAGTCTATTTTAGACGGTTTATTCTCGATGGTTTGAGGACGGTACATCTCCTCCATCATTGGTGTAGAGGATGGATTGATTTTGATTTCTGTTCTGAGGAGTAAAGGTTGGAAGCTCGTACTCGCCGAGCATGTGTTCTATTCTGTCTGGGAGTTATGAATCGGGATAGGGTCTTTCTGGAAATGGTTTCTAAACTTATATCTATATCTATTTGGGTTATTTCGAAATGTTTTGGTATGCAACACCTATCCCCGGTTCATGAGTCCATCCTATTATTCTGTTCTATGCTCTTTATATATATATTGTGGGTGTGCGTTAGCCCCCTCACTCAGTCAAGTTGACTGACCCCTCATTTAAACTTTTAGTTTCAGGTCTGTTGGCGTTTGCTAGGCGAGAGTGAGTCCTTTGAGTTGCACTTCGTCAGTCTAGCCTTTCTAGTTGCATTTGTCTTTCATACACTTTACTTATGTCATGACTTGTAGACTTGAGATTATACTTTACCTTTCCGTAGCCCTGTGTGGGATTCGTATTTGGCCCTGTGTGGCACTTGATGATTATTACGTTATGTTGATCGGATATTCGGGACTAGGTATCTATGCTAGTTGAACCCGTCACTTGTTTTGAATGTTGATTTAAATGCTTCCGCTATCTTGTTTTGAATGTTTGAATTGCTTCTGCACTCTGAGTTTGTCGAGTTAGATCCGCCTAGCATAGTGTGGGTGTTTGTCTCCCGTTCGCTTTGATCCGGATTCGGGCATGGACTTCCATTTCATGACCGGGTCTGGGTCACAGTGCGGGGGATGTGGTATCCTCCGTTTGGGGTGTTACATATGTTAGGGGTGAGGGTGCTTTGGGTATTTTGACCAAGTGGTCCCAAACCTGTGTTGCCCTAACACGTGGCAATCGATGACTGTATGAAAGTGATGACTCTGAGATTGGGCGGCGTGTCAGGTACGAGGTGCGCACTGTCACTGTGTCAGAGGTTGTTGGCGAAAGTCATGGGCTGGGAGGCTCAATATCTATCGTGCAGGCGTACGGATGCCTCTCTTGGGGCAGATCTTACCCGAGCAAGGGTGACGCTCGAAGGGATACACGAGAGGGTTTCCTCTGGCAGATAACCCACGAGCGTCAAATACTTGAGCGTAAGAGAGGGAGGAGCCCTCGTGGAGTGTTTCCCTAGGAAGGGTGGCTTTGAGGGACCGTAGCACGAGCATCGGGTTTTGACAGCCTGACCTCCTCGCTCTAAATGGTAGACCGAGGCGCATGGGCCTGGATTAGTCAACAAGTGAATGGGCTGGGTTGTTTCGCGAGCCCAGTAATGCGAGCGTCCAAGCTCGAGGTCTGTAGATGGCGACACGTGGACGGCGTTGATCCGAGTGTGATTTTGGGTCCCATCATTTTGCCCCCCAAATTCTGTAGTAGCGCTTGAGCGTACTGTAGAATTTCAGAGAAGCGAGCCTTGAATTTTGGAGTACCCGAAGGTCAAAATTTTGAAATGGAGTGACTGTTCGTCTTCAATAACGGACACTTTCTGACATGGCCATAAATGAAATCCCATCCGCATTTAATGTGGTGGGGCAACGTGGGTGCGTATACTCCGGGAAGTGTGGGGCGGTTACCAAAATTGGGAGTCTTCCAAGGCGTGAAATGATTACTTTTCAAATCCCCAAACCCTAATCAATGTAAGTCCTTCCCCTATAAATAGAGGTTTAGAAGACTGTATATCTTCTTTGCGTATTCAAACTTCTCAAGCAAGATAGCAACAAAACCCCAGCAACTCTCTGCAATTTCTTGTGATTCTTCAGCAAGTTTTTCTTCGATTCCTAGGTAAATCTTCTGATTTTACTTGTGCTAACCCTAGATTTAGGTTGCGTTCGAGTGATACCTTCGAGTGAGGAACCCCTTTTCCATCGTTGAATTTACACCAGAATTCCTCTTTCCCACTGATCTTTCATTTGAGAGCTTCATCTTCAAAAGCAGAATAACAACAATGGCGGGTAATACTGTAGATGGTTACATGAGGGAGATAGATGAGATGTCCATTGGGAGTTCTTTTCCTCATTACGATATTCCTACTGTTGTTCCAATGACGAGGGCCTCTACGGGTGATGCAATCCCAACCGCCATTCCAGTGCCAAGGGTTCTCGCAGAGGTAGGGGATGAGGAATTAAACGCCGCCGTTCAAGGTATGAACGAGCATGATCCACAAGGGGTGAACCAAATTTTTGAAGAGATGAGTCTCGTGATGGAGATGCAAAGGCAAGGGGAGAGGGTACTACCCCGTACTGAACAGTGCCATGAGGCCGCAGGATCACCAAATTACGGTAACGATTGCGGCTCCCAAGGGCGGAGCAGGGCCTTTCGAGCGTCGGGCGGAGCAGGGCCTTTCGAGCGTCGGGCCGAGGGCGAGCCTCCCCGGAAGCGCCAAAGGAAAGGGAAAGAGCCTGCGACGCGAGTGAGGCAAAATAACCCCCATCAAACTGACAGATCCCCAGATGACATAGACAGCATACTGATGCTCGAAGACTTGAAAGATTTAAAGACCAAAGTGTATTGGGACGAGGCAGTGTTCCCAATGCATCTTCCTAGAAAGGGAGACAGGGCCAACCAACCGTCGCCTAGAATGATGACAGTCTACCAAGACTCAGTTCTGGCTGGAGGCTTGAGGTTCCCAATTCCACCTCCTGTCGCCGATATTTGCAACTACTTAGTATTAAGCCCTTCTCAAGTTCTTTCCAATGGCATCGCTTTGATAAACACGTTCGTGATGCTGATGAGGGCCACAGGCCACGAGCCCTAGTTAGACAACTTCAATAGTTTAATCCAAGTGGCCCGTTCTCCACGCTCATCTCCAACAGACGGGTTTTACTATGCTCAAGCCAAGTCAGGGCTTAAGATGATTGATTCGCCCTCAAGTTCGTACGGCAAGGATTGGAAGGAAAAATACTTTTTCGTGGAAGCTCCTGGGGGGACTTTTGGGGCTGATTGCGTGTGGATAGTTCATGGCGAGGGGCCCTTGGTGAGGAATAGATCTGAAAATAGGATCTTTGAGCGTTGGGAGAGGAATTTGGCCCTCGTGATGAAAAACGAGAGAAAGTGGATAAAGACCAAAGAATTAATGAAGGATGAGGAAGTATTGTTCCGCTATGGGCTAGTTTATCCTCCGGAGATGGTGCTTAATCCTCCCGCTCGGACCATGTTCCACGATGGTTAGATTCTAGGAACTAACATCTCTAACATTCAGACTAGCATTAACACTTCATCCTTCGCCTTGTACAAATATTCCTTCAATATTTTGCTGATGCTCGTTTAATTTTCCAATTCGCAGGCGTAGACATACTTATGGCGGGAATTGACGCAGAAAGTATTGCTCAAATGATGCGCGCTCACCAGGTGGGCGCCAATCAGCGGCAACAACAACAACAACAACAACAAGAGCCTCCCCAACCCTCAAATGCTCCAAAGTGGAGAGGTGCTCGTCGTGGTACGGGACGAGACGACAGCGGAAGGGGCGCTCGCCGGAGTGGGGAGAATGCTGGCCGCGACGAAGGCCACATCGAAGACCTGACGCTCGGGGCCGCCCACGAGGCTACTCCGTCGGCTACTCCCTAGGGACCCATAGCTCTGATTTCCGGTAGCTCCCGCAACCACTCGGGGGACGGCAGTCCAGATGCACGATGAATTACGCGCAGAGCGCTCGAGGAAGAGGAAAAGGATGCCAGAATCCATCCCCATTTCGGGAAAGGGAAAAGAAGTGGTCGTAGGCCACCTGGGCGAGGGCAGCGATACCTCATCATCCGAAGATGAGGATTTTTGGAAGATTGGATGCAAGGTGGATGCTCGGCATAAGCGTAAAAGGACTAACGACCCGGTCCTTTTGAGGAAGAGCGCAGCCACCACCAATTTGGTTACGGAGATCGTCAGTAAATTTCAATTTTCCGGCGATCATGATAAGTTGAACGAGTATGATGCTGCTCGAGTTGCAGATGATGCCTGCCATGCTCACTTGACGGTGAGACTTCAAATTCCTTTGCGTAGTTCCAATCCTTTTCGTTTTTACCTCTGATAGTAATCCTTACTCTTAGCCTTTCAGGAAGTGATCCTGAGGCTGAAGAACCTACAGGGACGAGTGCAGGCCTACTCTGAACACAAAGCCAAGTATAAGAAGTGGCTGCATTTTTCCGACCCCGGCCAGTTGCAGGTGGACTACAACAATGTCTGCGCTCAACTTACAGCATCTGGGCTCGAGCAACAGAGGTTAAGGGAGTCCCTGAAGGATTCCGACGATGCTTATTTGGCCTTGGACGAGCGTCACAAAAAGCTCAAGGAGGAGCGTGACCAACTAAGGGCTTCTAATGGGGAGCTTGGCGAGCAATTGGCCGAGAGTACACAGCAGAATGAAGCAACCAAGAAGGAACTCACCAATTTACAGGAGAAGGTGACCGGCTTGGAGTTGAAGGTAGCATGGGAGGCAGTGACGAGGTTCGTGCCCTCCAAAGATTTCACCTTTGCAGCCAACCTCCATGCTTTGACAACGCCCAGAGATTCTTCTGGAAGGCGGTAGGCCAGATGGTGAAGCTGGGGATGGCTCCTGAAAGCGCTCGGACAGACGAGCGCCTGCACGTGGACTTGGACGAGAATCTTGAGCTAATCGTCCATACTGGGGACCCATCTGACAGCCTGACGGAGCCTGAGTATGATGAGCTGGTGATGATGTTCCAGAGGGACTTCATGGCCGCCAACCCTGTGGATCCCGAGCCTATTCATGTAGAAGACGACGGTATCACCGTCGATGCTCAAGATGGCGAGGATCCCAGCGATGCTCAAACTTGTAATGCCAATATGCTGGCCCCAGTTCCCCTCTCAACTGCCCGAGAGTCAACCTCAGTGAAGCCCCTCTATCTGCTGCTTCCAAATTCTGCCTGTTTACTTCCTTTCTTGTTAAGATCATTTAATTTCTGTATTTGATCACCGTACTTTTGGTAGTATGCTCGAACTTGCTATGTATTTTACTTGTGATGATGTTTCCGTCAATGAAGCTTGATTTCTTTCAATATTGAATGTTGGGCTCAGTTTTCTCTTTTTGTTTGATGCTTGCATGCTTGTGATGAGAATGTATGGGCGCGTGGGTATTTCTGATGAGGGTACCCTGGCCGTATTCCGCATCTAGACTCAAAATTTGGACTTAGGAGTGTGTGAATTCTTGTGAGAGGAATATAGGGGCGCGAGGGATTTCCTTTGAGGGTACCCTGACCATGTTCATAATGAGGCTCGAACTTGAACTTAGAAATCCACTAAGGATTTAGCTAAGTATTGGCCTTAAACATGTGATGCACATTTCGAATTTGAGAGTTCCAGTAGCTTGAGTGAACTTAGAAAACAACTGTAGGATTTGCTAAGTATGGGATTAATGTAGCACCCCTACACGTTGAAATGCCACACCCCCGCACGATAGGTCGATCCACATACGAAATGGGTAATCCGTACATGAACTAAACTATAGCGAACGGGTGACAATGCAATAAAATGATAAGCTAGGCGGGATTGACTCGTACATGCAATAGAATAAAGCGGAAGTATAATTCACTCTGTTTCAAATACAACTATTAAACGTACTATGATATTATTTATTCATCAAATAATTCGTATACTAGTTCACCACTATCAATACATTATCATCTTCGAATATAATCATCAAGTAATTAAAATAATAATTCTAAGGCAACAATAAACAATATGCACCGTGATTGACTCTATTACATGAACTGAAATCGAGTCGACTCCCGCCTAGCGTGCACCTGCAATAGCCTGAAAGGTGGAGGCGTCAGTCTGTGAAGACCGAGTGAGGGGTTTAAATATATATTAGCGCAGATAACATGCAAGTTATATTCTCGGGTAAAGATTTATAAAAGATAAATGTATAAGCTCAAGAATAAAGTACTCTTCGCCCGAGAATACAACTATCAATATTAAATACTTGTTCATTTTCATGCAATCAATACATGGCCCCGGCGAGTGAGGGCAGTCTCCAACCGTACTCCAAATGTACATGAAATATGCTAGCTTGATTATTAATCAATAGGTGATCAAGCAATTCAATTATTGTGCAATCGTGCCATAGTGTAATCAAGTAACACATTCATGGTATGAAAATCATGCAATAACCCGAGGACAATCCGTGGTGTCGGACCCGTCCCCAGTCTCCTTCTCCCTCCAATGATGGGAAGGTAGCTAGCCTTCACCATCCACGACGTGTTGAGCAGAGGGTACATGAATCCCTAAGCCCGAAACTCCTTTCTCCACTAATCTCCTAGCGGATTCAGGGGTCATCCCAAATGTGGTGAGGATAGTGCGAGAGTTAACCGTCAACCCTTACTTTCCCGGTTGGCTCAAGTCACTACCCTCGGGCCCAGCGTGACGGTCATGCTACTCGCCTAAAACATGCACGATACATGGCTTGCTTGCTTTCTTGCTTTTCATGAACATGACTTGCTTGAAATGATAAGTGATTTCATAAAATTATAGATATAAATATATTTAGCCGAAAGATCACATAAGGGATATACAGGTTCTATATAACTATCAATTAAACCTTACCTGACAGGCGACACGACGACTCATTGGTGCGTAAACGTGCACATGATCAACAATCTCCGCCCTGGAGAATAACTGGACAAGAAACGGGACAATGTACGTACATGAGACCACAATTCAAGACTATTACCACATTTAAGACGCACGGCGTGATCAAGTAACGAGACATCATACAATGAACAATGTAGCATGTAAATATCATGTTTTAACATGTAATTAATCATATAATAACAATTTGGGGTCACTTAAGCCATTGGAGTTAAACTCCAAAATTCCATTTTTATGCAGAAAGTTTCTGCACCTCCAGAGGCCTGGGAAAGGCCATTCTGGCCCTTAGTTCAAAATGGGAAGAGCCGTTCCCAGCTCCCAAAGTTGCTCCCCGAAGATGGGAACGGTCGTACCGGATCACAAGCCAAAACGGGAAGGGTCGTTCCCGTCCTCGCCGCCCTACACATAATTCAAAATATGGGAACGGCCGTTCCCCAAATACAAAGGGAACGGGAAGGGCCGTTTCCATTACGCAGACAGTGCAGAAACAGGGGAGATAACAGAGCATTCTCGAACCACAATCAAAGTTCCTCATAATCATCATAATTCAGCTCCTAATGCTATAATTCCTGAAAAGGGACATATATGCATGCTTTTGGTACAATAAAACTCAATATAAACACACAACCCATGATTCAATCATCATAATTACCAACTTTAGCTTATGTATGAACTCATCATATAATCTCATAATTCTCAAGATTTCATGCACCAATTCATGTTTAAGGCCTAGAATCATGCCTCTAACTTCAACTAATCAAGTTAACTAGCTTAAACACTAACCCTGCCTTCAAAGAATATTATCAAGAAATCACATATATGCTCATATATACCTTGAGATGAAAATAAATGGAAGAAGATAATGGAAAGATGATGCTTGACCTCTAATCATGCGATTCCTAAGCAACTTCTAGTATGGAGATGATGATTTCCTCCTTCCCTCTCCATGGTGTTGGTTCGGTGGAGATAAGAAGCAAATTGGGATGTTTGGCATGAAATGAAAAATGATGATTGTGGAAGAGATGCATATAACGATATATTTTGAGGAAAAATGTAGTATTTGTGATCTAATCCTCCAAGTTCCATAAGTTATGCAATTAAGGATAAAAGGTTTGGAAATGATCAATTTAGTCCACAAGCTTTTCATGCAATTTAGTCCTTAAATTAAAATGAATGAGCATTTAACCACAATTAAGCAATTAAAATACACTCGGTAATTAACTCACTTAATAATGGATTCAATATGTAAAATAATTCTCAAGTTGGCACGTATGTCATATATTTTTAAGTAATCATGTCAAAATACAATTTATAGAATTAATATAACACGTATAAATTGAATAAATGAAAATAATAATAATAATAAAATAAAATCCTAACGCTCGAAACTCACACGTGTTGAGCGTACCTGACTGTCTAGAAATTGGGGCGTTACAATTAAAGCGAGCGTGGTTGTAATGTTAGCTTTATACTTAGGTATCCGTAAGAGGATTAGCCCAGCATTAGCTACTTACGAGCGTACTCATACCTAAGAGGATGAGGGTCATTGGGGGTTTACGAGCGTGAACTGGGGTGATCGGCACCCAATTGGTATAAATTAAGCATTTAGCAACCCACCTTTTCGACACGCTCATTCTTAGGGTCTACGTGCTTTCGAACATCAAACTATTCGGTGCGGAGGGTTCTCGACACACAGATAGCGTTGATTTGGATGACATATTGGGTGGTCATCAAGCCGTTCGACGCAATTGAATACTCAAGTCATAAATTAAGGAAAAAGCAAATAAACGACAAATAATAGTTGGTAAAATGCTTACTGTTATGCTTGCAATTAATAATAATGACTGCCTTGCTTTCTGTCAAAAGAAAGTACAAAGTGCCACGAGCGGGCAATTACAAAGGTTGACGTTTGCACGTAGAACCGTCTAAGGTTACATGCATTCCACGGTCTAGGGAGATGCTCGCCTTGCAAAGTCTCTAGCAGGTAGGTATTGTTCGCGCGTACCTGAATGACTTTGAAGGGGCCTTCCCAATTGGGGTCCAACTTACCTACATGTTTGGAGACTTCTACTTTTTTGAGGACTAAGTCCCCTAGCTGGAAGGTCCTTTCTTTGATGTGCTTATTATACTGGTGGGCTACGGTCGCCTTGTACTTGTGGATACGAGCCCAAGCAGCGTTTCTTCTCTCATCTAGCAAATCCAATTCGAGCATCCGATTAGCCTCGTTGGTTGCAAGCTCGAAATAGGCAATGCGTGCGGATTCTTGGGCAATTTTCGCAGGTATCATAGCCTCGGAACCATACACGAGGGAGTAAGGGGTTTCTCCTATTGCCGCTCGTGGGGTAGTACAGCACGCCCCGAGAGATCCTTGAAGTTCTTCTGCCCATTCTCCCTTCTTACTTTCGAGCATTGTTTTCAGATGTTGAAGTATGGTTCGGTTGGTCACCTCAGCTTGACCGTTAGCCTGAGGGTGGCCCACGGAAGTGAAGCGCTGCTCAATCCCCAATTCGTAGCACCAATCTCGCGTGTCAGTGGCGATGAACTGGGAACCGTTATCTGAGATGAGCACCCTCGGAATGCCATATCTGCAGATGATGTTCTTCCAAATGAAGTCCCTCACCACTTTGAACGTTATCTTTGCGACCGCTTCAACTTCGGCCCACTTGGTGAAATAATCCACAGCGAGGATTACAAATTTCTTTTATCCGACCGCCATTGGAAGGGGCCCCACTATATCTATGCCCCACTGGTCGAAGGGCCATGAAACGTCAATAGGGATCATTTGGGCTACCGACAGTCGAGGGGTGTTAGAATGAAACTGACACTTAGAACATTTCTTGGAGTAGCTAATGGCATCATGCAGTAGCGAGGGCTAGTAAAACCCACTCCTCAATACTTTCTTAGCCAGAATTCGACCGCCAGAGTGATTCCCACAACTTCCGTTGTGCACATGCTCTAACACTTCCTTGGCTTGCGAGGGTCTCAGGCACCTTAATGGTGGACCCTGGAAAGACCGCTTGAATAATCGACCGTTGCTGTCAAGAGAGAAGCGAGGGGCCTTAATCCTAAGCTTTCGTGCTTCCACGTTATCGCTCGGGCAGGTTCCATCCCTCAGAAACCTAATGATGTCATCGAGCCAACAAGGTTCGGAGGGATCGATCATGCTTACTTTACCCCAGGGTCCCGTCTCGCGAATCAGTGGCTTCTCCGTTCTGAGGAATGTAAACGAACGCTCGCAAGAATCTTCCAGAGAGGATGTGAACTTGGAAAGAGCATCTGTGCGCTCGTTTTCCGCTCTTGGGATCTGCAACAGATGGAACTCTTTGAATTTGGAGATCGCTTCCTTAGCACTCGCCAGGTACTGCACCATAGTGGCTTCTCGAGCCTCATAAGTGCCATCAATTTGGCTTGCAATCAGCTGGGAGTCAACATATGCAGTGACCTGAGCGGCGCCATTCCGAAGGGATATCCTGAGTCCTTGGATTAGAGCCTCATATTCTGCCTCATTGTTGGTGACTTGGAATGCTAGTTTGATTGCATAATCTACTTCAACGCCTTGAGGGTCTCTGAGGGCCACCCCGGCTCCCCCCTTCTTGTGAGGTCGAGGAGTCATCTATGTGCAAAAGCCATAGCCTCTCTTCCACCGAGGGCACAGTATCCAGGTTGAACCGCTCCAATAATAGGTCTGCCACTACCTGAGCCTGTATCGCTATGCAGGCTCGAAAGTTATGTCGAATTGGCTGAGTTCAATTAACCATTTGATTAATCTTCCTGAGACGTCCAGTTTCGCAAACACCTGTTTGAGGGGTTGGTCTGTGAGCACTGTGATTGAGTGAGCTTGGAAATATGGTCTTAACCTCCGGGAGGCATTAACGAGCGTAAAGGCAAATTTCTCTATCTCCATATATCTTTTCTCTGCCCCCTGCAAGTTCTTGCTTAAGTAATACACCGGCATATGCTTTCGCTCACAAACAGCTACGAGGACTGCGCTCGTGGCTTCTGAGGAGACGAAAAGGTAAATGAACAGGTTTTTCCCTGGGTTGGGCTTGGTCAGCAGTGGGGCGCTAGAGAGATAAGCCTTCATGTCATGCAAGGCTTTCTCACATTATTCGCCCCAAGTGAAGTTACGAGCGTTGCGCAAGATTTTAAAGAAAGGCAAGTTCCTGTCTGCCGAGCGAGAAATGAATCTGTTTAACGAAATGATCTTTCCCACTAGCACCTGGACCTCTCTCACATTTCGAGGGGAGGGAATATCTAGAATCTCTTTAATCTTCTCCGGATTGGCCTCTATGCCTCATTGGCTGACCATGTACCCCAAGAACTTACCCCTCCCCCCCTCTCCCGAATGCCAAATGTGTACTTGGAAGGGTTCAATTTCATACCATAATGAGGAAGGATGCTGAATGCCCGCCTGAGATCCTCCAGATGGGAATACTGGCACTCGCTCTTGACATTCACGTCATCCACATATACCTCCATGGGCTTTCCAATTTCGCGCTCGAACATTCTATTGACGAGACATTGATAGGTTGCCCCCGCGTTCTTGAGTCCAAACGACATAACCTTGAAACAATAGATGCCCACATGGACCACGAATGAGGTTTTTAGGCGATCCTCGGGTGCCATGAAGATCTGATAATACCCTTGGAAGGCATCCATCATACTCATAAGCTCACATCCAGCAATCGAATCCATCAATTGGTCGATCCTCGACAGAGGGTACGGATGCTTTGGGCATGCCTTGTTGAGGTCTGTGAAGTCATTGCACATGCGCCATTTATTAGCGCTCTTGGGTACGAGAACAACGTTACAGGGCCATTCCGGGTATAAGATCTCTTCAATATATTGAGGCTCGAGGAGCTTATTGACTTCATCCTCGATGACTTGCCTTCGCAACCCATGGACGTCCCTCTTCTTCTGTTTGATGGGTTTGAAGGCTGGATCCACATTGAGCCTATGGACGATGATGCTCGGATCTATTCCAGTGAGATCGGAAGCCTTCCAGGTGAACACGTCGAGGTTTTCTCGAAGAAAATCGATCATCATGATCTGAGAGGGACCGTCGAGATTGGAGCCTATCTGGGTGGTCTTGTCGGGATTCCCGGGTTCCAATTCGATGGTCAAAAAGTTTTCTGTAGGCTCAATACGTACCTCAGGCCTCGGAAGTTCGAGCGCTCGTTTCTTGCCTATGAGTTTTTCATTGGGATTCCCCGAGGACGTATGACCCTCGTCCTCTGAGGATGATTCGCCAACAGCTCCGAGGGGTATACTCCCGACATCCTTATGCCCTCAGCCTTCTTTTTGTTTTTCTTTTTGTAAAGTTTGGCCCTCTTGCGCTCGGGGCCATCCTCATCCAATTTTGGGAAATCGACTGACTTTTTGGTGGAACCTGCTTGGATGGTATGTTTGGGCTTGTGGCTCCGAAGGGAAAGGATGTAGCATTCCCAAGCCTTTTTAACATTGCACAGTACTTCGCCCGTTCCCTCGGGGGTGGGAAATTTGACCTTTTGGTGATATATTGAAATTATTGCTTTGAAGTCAACGAGCGCTAGACGTCCAATGATGATGTTGTAGGGGAGGTCCACTTCAACCACTGGATAAAGGACTCTCAAAGTCTTCCGCTGTGGGGCACGACCAAAAGAGGTGGCCAAGCGAATTTGTCCGCGAGGGACGATCTCGGAACCCCCAAAGCCAACGAGGGCTGTTCTGAGGGGTTCGAAGGGAATGTTTGTTATATTCATTTCTTGAAATATTGAGTAGGGGAGAACGTTCACTGAGCTTCCACTATCAATCATGACCCTCTTTACAACATGATTATGAACGTCTAAGCTAACCACCATGTGGAAGTCAGAGGTTTCACCGACCCCATGGGGTGTTACAATGTTATCTAGGTCCTTTTCTATGAACCCTATAATGTCATTCTCCTTCGAGCGCGGAGTGTTGTTGACCGAAAGCACCGGCTTGGGCTGGAAAGGTCTCTAATCATAGCTTCGAACATGGCGATGCCGGGACGCATTTGAATCTCCTCCCGAGGGTCCTCCAGCAATCAAGTGAATAACTGCAAAGGGTTGGTTCTCCACTTCGGCGGCCTTCTCTTTGCCACGGTCGCTTGTCCCCGAGTGATGGCGACGGGGGCTCCTTGAGCGTGAATGGCTTCTTCTCCTGGCCCTCACTCGCTTAGCACAGTGCTCATCATATCTCTCCAATATTTTCACGAACTCCTTGAGATGTCCCCCAACGATAAGCCTCTGGATCTCACTCTCAAGCTGGCGACATTCATTTGTGTCATGCCCTTTTTGCTTATGGAAGGAACAGTATTTTCCCGAGCGCTTTTGAGCCTCGGTTTCCCTCATCTTGGACGGTTTCTTGAACAATTTTTTGTCCGCTATAGAATAGACCTCAGCAATGGACCTGTTGAGAGGGATGCGCTCGAACCTGCGGGGAGGAGGAGAGTTCCTTCGAGCGGCAGGGGGACTATGACGGCGGTTCTTGTGGGCTTCCCCCTTGTCCTGTTGAATCCTAGCAGCCCGTGGGGCACTGGCAAGCTTCTAGGCCCTCGTAATGTACATATCTTTGAGGGTGAAGTAGGAATCCGCGATGTCTCTCAATTCCGTCAAGGAGCGGGGCTTCTTTTTGGCCAGTTCCTCAGTAAATTCCTCGCTGACATAGTTCTTTGAGTTGATGACTCCAAACAGGATGTGACTCACGAAATCCATCGAGGGTCTTTCCACCAATAAGACCTCTTTGTTGAATCTGCCCATGAAGGACCTAAGAGTCTCGTTCGGTCCTTGCACGAGGCTGTAAAGGGCCGTGGCGGCAGAAGCTGGTGCCTTCAAAGAGTTGAAGTGGCTCAAGAAAGCTTCAGACAAATCGTTATACCCTCGAATTGAGCAAGGGGGAGCTTCTTGTACCATTCCTGAGCCATCCCAATGAGTGAGGTGACAAAAACCTTGGCCCAATAATGGCTGGGATGCTCGTACAAGTGCATCAAGTGCACAAAGTGATCCAGGTGCTCGGCCGGATCGGTTGTTCCATCGTACCGGTTGACGGACGAAGGGATTTTACCTTTCCCCGCGTGGGACATCAAGACTTCGTCAATGAGGGGCGAACCGCCTATCAAGGGCCTATAGTTCCCGCCCTCGAAATCGTATTCCTCGTAGTCCTCCTCTCTCCGCCGGTGAGGGAGCTGGTTGTATGGATTACGAGCGTCTCTGGACTTGGACCTTTCATCCCCAGCATGGGGGATTTGAGACCGCGCTCGAGTGAGCTGTTCCATGATATTCTGGAGTCCGTTGAGTTGATCTTGTACAGCGGCAAGTTGAGGGTCGCCGACACCTCTGCGGCTTGCTCTCCCCGTGTAATGCCCCGAATTTCAGACAGTCAGGTACGCTCGACACGTGTGAGTTTCGAGCGTTAGGATCTTATTTTATTATTTTATTTATTCAATTTATAAGTGTTATATTAATTTTATAATTGTGATTCAACATGAATACGTGGAAATTATATGAAAATCCATTTATTTCAAGAATTCTTGTATGAATGGAATTTATTGTTACATGAATTAATTGTCCAAATTTGTATTAATGGCATGATTGTCCTTAAATGCTCATTTCTTTCAATTGAGGGACTAAATTGCATACAAACCTTTTGGGGACCTAATTGATCACTTTCCAAACCTTTTATACTCAATTGCATGACTTATAAAACTTGGGGGATTGGATTATAATATTGCATATTTCCTCAAATATATCGTTATATACACATCTCTTCCTCAATCATCTTCATTCCATTTTTCCAATCATCTATTTTGCTCCTTTGTCTACCGAACCAAAACCCCAAGAAAAGGGAGAGGGATTTCATTGATTTCATCCAAGTTTCCAAGGAAATTGCATGCTTAGGAGCTCAATCATCTAGTTTCATCATCTTTCCCCCATTTATTTTCATCTCAAGGTATATATGAGCATGTATATGATTTCTTGGTAATTATGCATGAAGCTAGGGTTATGATTTCCATATAATAGCTTGTGTATATGATACTAGGAGCTTAATTCTAAGCTTTAGAATTGAATTGATGCATGAAATCTTGAGAAATATAGGATTATGTGGTGAATTCATATATGAGTTAAAGTTGATGATTTGGGATGATCAAGCATGAAACAAGTGTTTTTATTAGGTTTTATTGCACTTTAAGCATGTGTACTTAATTACTTTCATGAATTATAATGGTTGGAACTGAATTATGTGAGTGGTGTGGAGATTTGTGGTGTTTTCGTGCTTCCCTGTTTTCTCCCCTGTTCTGCTGCATCTTCTGTAAAACGGGAACGGCCCTTCCCGTTCCCTTTGTAAACAGGGAATGGCCGTTCCCATAATTTGAATAGTTGCAGGGCGGCGAGGACGGGAACGACCGTTCCCATTTTGGCTTGCAAGCCGGAACGGCCGTTCCCATCTTCGGGGAGCACTTCAGGACTGGGGAACGGCCCTTCCCATTTTGTACTAAGGCCTGGAACGGCCGTTCCCAAGCCATTGGAAGTGCAGAAAGTTTCTGCACAAAATTACATTTTTAGCCCCTCGACCCGATGGTTTGTTTGACCCCAAATTGCTACTATATGATTGCTTACATGTCAAAACATGATCTTTATATGCTAAATTGTTTATTGCTCGATATCTCGTACTTGGTCATGCCGTGCGTCATAATTGGTACCATTGTCGTTTATTGTCTCACAAATGCACGTATTGTTTCCATTTCTTGTCCAGTTGTTCTCCAGGGCGGAGATTATGGTCAATGAGCACGTTCACGTATTCACGAATCGTGTGTCGCCTGTCAGGTGAGGTTTAATTTCTAGTTATATAGAACCCGTATAACCTTTACGTGACTGTTTTAATCAAAAGGTATTTATAGTTATATTTTCATGAAATCATTTATCGTTCCAAGTTATATTCTTGTTCATTAATCAAGCAAGTAAAGCATGTTAGTGTTCACGCATCAAAGCATGCCATGTTCATGAATGCAAGCAATTGTGTTCTCTTGGCCAGGTCCTCCTTAGTGGGGGCGCTGGATTGGTTTCGTGCCAATGATTGTCCGTCCAATCACAAGAAGAACAATACCCTACCATGTTCGTGTGTTCTCTTGGCCAGGTTCTCCTTAGTGAGGGCGCTGGACTGGTCCTGCCAGTGGTTGTCCGTCCAACCACAAGAAGAACAAAACCCTATCGTGCACCCGTGTTTCCCCTGGCCAGGTCCTTCTGAGTGAAGGGCGCTGGACTGGTCTTGCCAGTGATTGTCCGTCCAATCACAGGAGGAACAAACCCTATCATGTTACAAGCACGCCATGTACTGATTGCATGATTCCATTCCATGAATGTGCTAATTGAATACACCTGCATGATTTCATGATAACGGACTTGAGTGATCACCTAATGATTAACAAGTAAGCAAGCATGTTTATTGATTGCGTGAAAAAGAACAAGTGATTAATATTGATAGTTGTATTCTCGGGCGAAGCTATGTTATTCTTGAACTGTATAATTATCTTTATAAACCTTTACCCGAGAATATAGCTTGCATGTTATCTGCGCTAATATGTATATAAACCCCTCACTCGGTCTTCACAGACTGACACCTCCACCTTTCAGGTTACTGCAGGTGCGTGCTAGGCGGGAGTTGAGTCGAGTCGAGTCCAGTTCATGTAGTCATGTTATCCGTGGTTCGTGTATTTATTTGGTATAGAATTGTAGTTAGTGTTATTGTTAACCTGGAGATGATAATGTATTGATATGATAAGTAGAATGTATTTGTTTGGAAACGAGAAAAGACATGAATGATAAATGAAAATAAGTGATAGTGTTTACATTATGCTTCCGCTTTATTCTATTGCACGTTTAGTTATCCCGCCTAGCTTGTCGAGTATTGCATTGTCACCCGTTCGCTATAGGTTGGTTCATGTACGGATTGACCATTTCGTATGTGAATTGATCTATAGTGCGGGGGTGTGGCACCTCCACGTGTACGGGGTGTTACATCTAAGGTGGTATCAGAGCCCGGTTGCAAAACCGAGGTTCTAGTGTCGTGTCGTGTCGAGTCTAGGTCGTACGGCATAGGAATTACTTGATAATTTGAGAGTCCTGCATTTTATTTGAAATTACTTGGCTACTTGGATTCTTTGAATTACCTGAAATACTTGATAACTTGTGCCCTTGTATTAATTTATGTATTCATTGCCAATGTATTTATCCTGAATTGCTTGAAATTATGTGATCAACGTGACTTATTTCAGGTATTGATGAATTGCTTATTGCATTTATATTAAATTCTCGCTGGTATTACTTATGTGACAACTACGTGCCCTGAACACGCTTTACCCACATGCATCTATGTGCAAAATAAGTTGTGAGTGACAGGCTTTGGAAATGTACGAATCAAGGCCGGAGGATTTTGAAACTTAAGAGACTGATCAACCGTTCGAACCAAGTTGCAATTCGGTCAACCAAGAATGGACACCGGAATCGAGCTCAACATTTCTGCGGTACCAGGTTCTTCAATGCATTCATAAGCACGTGCATCAAAGCTATTAATTAATTGCTTCTCATTTGTAAATGTTGTTTTAATTGTATTTAAAATTTCCTACTTGATGTCTTGGATGCATGTTCAAATTATTTACATTATTTACATTGCCTTATTTATAAATATGTGTTCAAGATGATATAATTGTTTCAAATTGTGCATTTTAAATTGGGGTAAAATGTGCATCGACACTTTAATCATCATGCATTATTTAGTGTTTATTGTCAATAGGCTCTCCCTATGCTCTACACAGTTCTTGCTCCTATTCTTACTGACTCAAATTTAAAGGAGAGGTTTCTGAATTATTGGGTACCGTGTTGGGAACCGGGTCATTTGAGGTCGCTTGAAGATTAAAAATGTTTGGGATTGTGAGAATTTATCGATCCAGGAATTAGTAGGAACAGGGGCATGAAATAAATATTGGAAAATTTTGGGAACCGGAAAATGATGATAAGTCCCAGCAGATAAACGTTCAGTGGATCTTTCAACCTTCAGAAATCAATCAGTATTTTTGGGAATATGGTGTGGGTAGACGAATGAACTTTTCTTGTTTCAGATTAGAGTATGATCTTGTAAATGTCGACTCCTTGGAAAGTATTAGGTAATTAAAGGATATTGGAAAATTTTAATATTAAATCAAGGTGGTGATAGTCAAGGAGCTTCAGGCTGATTATGTTGATAACAGAAAGAATTAGAAAGGGATCATCAATCAACATTGTGATTAACGACCATTGGAACGAGTAGAAGGGTTACGGGAATGGAGTCAGCAGAGAAGCTTGCAAGTGGGGAAGGATTAAGTGAATTTAAGGAATTAGAAAATTCCTATTTTCTTAAGGGGGAGAGTCGGCCTGGAAATAAGATTTAAGTCAGAGGTTAGACAGCACCCGAGGAAGTTGAGAATTTGAGAAAATCAATTCTCCTTGGAAACCTCTATCAGAATCATGTGAAAGAAGTTTCAACAATCCGCAAACTTTTCTCCCTCTTACACAAAGAAAAGTCCCATCATCGACAGTACCCTTGTTCCGTTATCAGTTTCCAGAAAGTGAGTACACCGCCCGCCGTTCTCCGATAGTCTCAGGATATCATTTGACTCAGTAAATAGAAAAGGATTCAGTTTGGGTGATATCCAGAATCAATCTCAAGTTTTGGTAGGTTAACTCCAACAAGAGTTTTCTTACGAAGTTACTACTTATACCCTAGAGATGACAGTAATAGCACACCGTGTTTTCATCTGTGTTGTCGCCGTCGCCTCCATGAATATACCAGTTTACCATGAACACTTCAGAAAAATGAAAGACTGATTGATCCTCTCTTTCAAGATGATTTGTGGAATTATGGGGTATGTTATCAGATTTCAGGGATCAAAGGAGGACGTTTCACTAGGACGTGATGCTCTCAGTTTCTACGCAAGTGTGCTTGCTGAATTACTCTCACGGGATGACAACCTTGATCCTTTTGCCGTAAATATCCGTCAGGCTATCTTCTAAAGAAATAGAAGTGCTACTTTCGAGTTTCAAAAAAAAAAAAAGAAAAAAAAAAAAGTTTAAGATCTTTGTTCGGGAAACTGCTTCACTTCGATTACAAGGTCAAGGAAATAGTAAAATCTGTTCTCTCTGTAAAACGGATAAAAGCTTGCTTGGAGCACAAAGATAGTCTTTTAAGCTTGAACGTACAACCATGACAGGAAACTCAGGGTTATTTTCATTTCAAGGTCTGAAAGTGAATGTGGAAATCAACCTAAGGAAAGTTCGGCCGGTAAACTTGAAATTCCGACGGGTATAAAGATATGGTGATTAATGACGATTTACGGATTATGTTAGAAGATAGCACAAGGGCAGAGATGGTTATCAGAAATGGGAATATCAAATTGTAGTGGTGCAAAGCGGGGAAAATCTCAACTAACGAATCAAGTATTCAACCGAATTAATTCAGTTCCAGAATTTCAATCCTCGGTGAACGGTACACCTAATCATGCATATCACGTGCATTATTCATTTCTCGTTATCATTATCTTGCTATTTTATACCTGCATCCTTATTTGTTATTAATTGTTGATTATTATTTTATTATTATTATTCTTGCTTATGATTCCTTGTTTATTATTAATTGTAATGTGAACAATTATTTGCATAAATGATAATTTTACTTGATCCTGGTGTGGTAAGTGTTAATATTTGTCTAAGTACTTGCTTGAATTTTATTCGTGTGCGTGAGAGACGGGGATTCTCTCAGGGTTGTCAGGAGACGGGGTTCTCTTGTTACTTGTTCGAGAGACGGGGCTCTCTCGTTAATTGTTTGAGAGACGGGGCACTCTCAGTATTTTCAACTACGTGTCAAGTTGTTCTAGTGGAAGGTTAGATTTTCTTTCGAGTGATTAGACTCCGGAAGTTGAGGGTCGTGATCTCAACCATTGGAAGACCTTGTGGAATGAAGATCTCTTTCAAACTAATCCCTGACGGGGAGTAGCTAACCCGCGTGGGATGAACATGTAAGAGCCAATTAACTTCCAGGAATTCAGGACAAGGAATCCGAGGACGGATTCTCTTAAGGGGGAGAGAGTTGTAAGGCCCCGAATTTCAGACAGTCAGGTACGCTCGACACATGTGAGTTTCGAGCGTTAGGATCTTATTTTATTATTTTATTTATTCAATTTATAAGTGTTATATTAATTTTATAATTGTGATTCAACATGAATACGTGGAAATTATATGAAAATCCATTTATTTCAAGAATTCTTGTATGAATGGAATTTATTGTTACATGAATTAATTGTCCAAATTTGTATTAATTGCATGATTGTCCTTAAATGCTCATTTCTTTCAATTGAGGGACTAAATTGCATACAAACCTTTTGGGGACCTAATTGATCACTTTCCAAACCTTTTATACTCAATTGCATGACTTATAAAACTTGGGGGATTGGATTATAATATTGCATATTTCCTCAAATATATCGTTATATACACATCTCTTCCTCAATCAACTTCATTCCATTTTTCCAATCATCTATTTTGCTCCTTTGTCTACCGAACCAAAACCCCAAGAAAAGGGAGAGGGATTTCATTGATTTCATCCAAGTTTCCAAGGAAATTGCATGCTTAGGAGCTCAATCATCTAGTTTCATCATCTTTCCCCCATTTATTTTCATCTCAAGGTATATATGAGCATGTATATGATTTCTTGGTAATTATGCATGAAGCTAGGGTTATGATTTCCATATAATAGCTTGTGTATATGATACTAGGAGCTTAATTCTAAGCTTTAGAATTGAATTGATGCATGAAATCTTGAGAAATATAGGATTATGTGGTGAATTCATATATGAGTTAAAGTTGATGATTTGGGATGATCAAGCATGAAACAAGTGTTTTTATTAGGTTTTATTGCACTTTAAGCATGTGTACTTAATTACTTTCATGAATTATACTGGTTGGAACTGAATTATGTGAGTGGTGTGGAGATTTGTGGTGTTTTCGTGCTTCCCTGTTTTCTCCCCTGTTCTGCTGCATCTTCTGTAAAACGGGAACGGCCCTTCCCGTTCCCTTTGTAAACAGGGAACGGCCATTCCCATAATTTGAATAGTTGCAGGGCGGCGAGGACGGGAACGACCGTTCCCATTTTGGCTTGCAAGCCGGAACGGCCGTTCCCATCTTCGGGGAGCACTTCGGGACTGGGGAACGGCCCTTCCCATTTTGTACTAAGGCCTGGAACGGCCGTTCCCAAGCCATTGGAAGTGCAGAAAGTTTCTGCACAAAATTACATTTTTAGCCCCTCGACCCGATGGTTTGTTTGACCCCAAATTGCTACTATATGATTGCTTACATGTCAAAACATGATCTTTATATGCTAAATTATTTATTGCTCGATATCTCGTACTTGGTCATGCCGTGCGTCATAATTGGTACCATTGTCGTTTATTGTCTCACAAATGCACGTATTGTTTCCATTTCTTGTCCAGTTGTTCTCCAGGGCGGAGATTATGGTCAATGAGCACGTTCACGTATTCACGAATCGTGTGTCGCCTGTCAGGTGAGGTTTAATTTCTAGTTATATAGAACCCGTATAACCTTTACGTGACTGTTTTAATCAAAAGGTATTTATAGTTATATTTTCATGAAATCATTTATCGTTCCAAGTTATATTCTTGTTCATTAATCAAGCAAGTAAAGCATGTTAGTGTTCACGCATCAAAGCATGCCATGTTCATGAATGCAAGCAATTGTGTTCTCTTGGCCAGGTCCTCCTTAGTGGGGGCACTGGATTGGTTTCGTGCCAATGATTGTCCGTCCAATCACAAGAAGAACAATACCCTATCGTGTTCGTGTGTTCTCTTGGCCAGGTTCTCCTTAGTGAGGGCGCTGGACTGGTCCTGCCAGTGGTTGTCCGTCCAACCACAAGAAGAACAAAACCCTATCGTGTACCCGTGTTTCCCCTGGCCAGGTCCTTCTGAGTGAAGGGCGCTGGACTGGTCTTGCCAGTGATTGTCCGTCCAATCACAGGAGGAACAAACCCTATCATGTTACAAGCACGCCATGTACTGATTGCATGATTCCATTCCATGAATGTGCTAATTGAATACACCTGCATGATTGCATGATAACGGACTTGAGTGATCACCTAATGATTAACAAGTAAGCAAGCATGTTTATTGATTGCGTGAAAAAGAACAAGTGATTAATATTGATAGTTGTATTCTCGGGCGAAGCTATGTTATTCTTGAACTGTATAATTATCTTTATAAACCTTTACCCGAGAATATAGCTTGCATGTTATCTGCGCTAATATGTATATAAACCCCTCACTCGGTCTTCACAGATTGACACCTCCACCTTTCAGGTTACTGCAGGTGCGTGCTAGGCGGGAGTTGAGTCGAGTCGAGTCCAGTTCATGTAGTCATGTTATCCGTGGTTCGTGTATTTATTTGGTATAGAATTGTAGTTAGTGTTATTGTTAACCTGGAGATGATAATGTATTGATATGATAAGTAGAATGTATTTGTTTGGAAACGAGAAAAGACATGAATGATGTAACACCCGGGACGATAGGTGCCACATCCCCCGCACTATAAGTCTAGTCCACACATGAAATGGATAGTTCAGCATGAACCGGACCCATAGCGAACGGGTGACAAAACAAAAACAACCTTGCTAGGCGGAAACTAACCCCGTACCATATAATCAAAAGGCTGTGCGGAAGCATTAATGTGTAATTCATAGATTTCAGCAAAGGCTACAAGCTCGAATTTCCAATACATAAAATTAAATCCATCATGCATCCTAACAACGGGTTCAACTAAGCACACAACCTGTCCCGAATCAATATCCAATAATTCCATAACTAGCACAAAGGCCCAATTACATAGGAATATCCAATTAGAACATAATAATGTAAGATGTGACTCGAGTGTACAGGTGATCTAACAAAAGAAGTAAAACTTGACCTCCGCCTAGCAAAACCTGAAAGAAACTGAGAAGTGGGAAAGAGGGGTCAGTCTCTAGAAGACTGAGTGAGCAGGAGCGATACATATACTATAGAAACATGCGCATGCAAGCCATAAATCCCGAGCAAAATTTTATTCAAAGATAGTTCCCACTAAGGGCAAGAAATTAACAAGTAATGCTCGGACTTTATGACTAATTCATATTAAATTCGTTATGTTCATAATTCATACATAATCATAAAGGCTCGGCGAGTGAGCGTGCATAATCTCCAACCAAACTCCGACCGTGTACGATAAATATCATTAATACATTTAATACGTGATCATGCAATATCTTATAATACATGCAAGCCATATAATATAAGATATAGGCGTTTGGGCGATCCGTGTACCGGCCTTCCCGCACGGTGCATAACAATCATAACATAAACATAATCATAATCATAAAATAAGTTCCAACCTTCTTCCTCTGGGTGGTGGACGGGCTTGCAAGACCCGACCACCTCATGCATTGACCCAGGGGGGTACATGAATCCCCCAAGGGCGCTCAGCTACCATTCCACGCTAATCTCCTAGCGAGGTCCGGTCTCTGTTAAATGGTTGGGACTAGCACATGAGATCACCGTCGGCCCTTGCCTCCCCGGGTAGCCACATGTGCTAGATCCCGGGCCCGTGCATTCATTCATGTTCTCGCCAAAACGTTCAATTCATGAGAAACATAATACATTTATAACATACTTATTCCCTTTCATAATCCTTGAGAAAAGATTTACTCGACGACTCCATTTGAAAACAATATATAGATATACATAGGTTTTTGGCCAAAACTTATCACATAAGGTTGTAGGGTTTAATACATATCTAGAACGAAAACACCCTCACCTGGAAGATGACGAAACAAGGATACAAGCTAGGCCGTGAGCCTATCGATCACGATATCTCCACCCTGGAGATGAACTGTACAAGAGAAAGACATAATGTGTACTCGTGAGAAACGACTCAATATGAAACCAATTAGGACGCACGGCATTAACATGAGGTGTTCGTGAAATTCTATGTCATGTTTCAATATACAATAGATCATAAGATGTCATGAGTTGATGTGATCATGTTCATGCACACCAATAAAGCCATTTAGACACATACATGTTTTAATCATTCAATTCATAATATATTACAATACATGTTAACAAGGCATATGGATCAATTAGGCATGTATATAATGCATATAAGTCACATAAGGAGTCTAGGAGGTGCAAGGAAGGCGATAGAACGAGTTTTGGCAAAGTTTAGCAAAAGTTAGGAAAAATTGACAATTTTCGGAAATGCGCAAGCTGTAGAAAAATGGGTATATCTTGAGTTTGAGGCATTGGAATTAAGTTTTTCTTGTTGGAGGTGAAACTAGACACATAGATGTTTTCAAGGATATGTGGCACGAATCATGGTTCAAAGCGAGGTGAAAATGGCATAGGTTTCAAATTGGACGAATGCAGATTGTCGAAGAAGTGGCGACACCAAAATGAGTTGATCATATCTCATAATTGGGAAAAGATATTAAGATGATTCCAATTGGAGGATGTTCTAGACTTCAAGAGGTTTCCTTGGGTTCAAAAATCAGGTCAATCCGAGTTCGTATGAGGGAGAACGAAGCAAAACAATCTCAGGCCGAAACAGGGGAGGGTCCAACGTTTCTGCATCAAATCCACCCCCGTGGATTTTTCCAAAAGGAAAAATCCACCCTCGTGGATTTAGGTCAGTGGCGAAAAAAATGCAGAAAACAGGGCACAAACGTGAGAGAAGACCAAAAATCACCAAAACACCTCAAAACTCAACCCAAATCACTTAAAACATGTAGTATACCAAGTAGAAACATCAAATGCAAGTTTAGGGCAAATTAAAACAACTAAATTCATAAACCCACATATATATATACACCTTCTTGCCCCAAGAATATCAACAATCAAGCTTAGGATTCAAAGATTATCATCTATTCATGCATATACACCCAAAGGTTCAAGTTATAAAGCAAGAATTCCCCAACCCTAGTTATCACCCAACATACTCATATATATACACTTATACCTTGGAAGAAAAGGATGGAGAAGAAGAAGAAATGGTTGGAGCTTGAATTCTTGGGCCAAAGCTTGAAGAAATCTCTTGTCTCCTTGCTTGCTTGATGGTCCGATCAAAGAAGGAGAAGAGGAAAGGAGTTGGGAGCCTTTCTTTTGATAGAAGAAATGAAAGAAGAAGAATGGATTTGGGGGGGCTTTGATCGTGTAAATGGAGAGGGAGAAGAGAAGAATTTGCACTTTGGTCCTTTGAGAATTTAAGTGATTCAATTAGGACCCCAAGGTTTGGTAGGTGAATAATTGAGGTCCAATTAAAAGTTCGATTGAGTCCAAAGATTTCATATAATTTCAAATAAGTACACAAGTGAAATAAATATTTAATTGGCAAGTAAGCATGTTATAAACAAATTCAAATAGCATAATCAAATAAATCATCTAAGTCATATTAGTCACATGATAGCAATTTAGTTCACGAAATTAATATGTTAAACGATCACTTAACAATTAAAACACATAAATGTCACATAACCCTCAGTCTAAACCCACTCGTGACGTCATACCTGTATAGCCGAAAAGTCGGGGCGTTACAAATGATAAATGAAAATAAGTGATAGTGTTTACATTATGCTTCCACTTTATTCTATTGCACGTTTAGTTATCCCGCCTAGCTTGTCGAGTATTGCATTGTCACCCGTTCGCTATAGGTTGGTTCATGTACGGATTGACCATTTCGTATGTGAATTGATCTATAGTGCAGGGGTGTGGCACCTCCACGTGTACGGGGTGTTACACCCCGTGGCCCTCGACTGGACCTCCTCATTCTCAGCTCCCTCATTCTGAAGGGCTCTTTCCTTTTCGATAGGCTGCTGCGCCTGTGGGACCCTCGGCGTGGCCTTATTATCCTGAACTGGCGGTGGCGGAGGTGGCTGGGCCCTTAACACATTTTGGGCCGCATTCAGCGGATGAATCTGGAGCCCCCTCCCCCCCTCTCCCCCAATTGGGGGAGCCATCTGAGCTTCTACGTTCGTAGGAAAGTAGGTAGAAGGGAAGTGATTCTAGGCGTTCTGAGCAACCTGCATCTAGCACTGAGCGTAGAGCGCCTGAAGTTATTGTCGGGTCATTTAAGGTATTTTCACTCCTTGGATTTCAGCAGGAATGGAAACCGGAAGCTGTAGAGAGCCCACTTGGTACGGTTGAATCATGGGCACCATGCTGGGCATCATCCCAGGCTGCATGTAACCATACCCCGGCAGTGGCATAGCCATGGGATAGACAGCGGGATTGGCAGCAGTGGAGGTGGGAAGGAGCGTTACTGGTGGAAGAATGGAGCTAGTCCCTCCATCAGCATTTCCTCCGGTGGGGAGAGTTCCAACAGCAGTTTCTTTATCTCCCGCTCCACTCCCAACGACTGGTGGGATTACACCCCCCGGCAGGGGAGTTGTTCTCCATGTTTTCTTCATTAACAGGCTGCAGAGCACCCCTGTTATCCAAAATCCCAGATCTGGTAGCTGTCAACATGATGCGAGCTGCTGGTGTTACTGTTCACTAGCTCAAAGAGGAAGAATCTGAAGAAGATGAAGATGCAAATGATGGTTTCCCACAGACAGCGCAAAAAATGATAGTGCAGGAACTTAGAAGGTTGCTTTAACACCAAACACTTTAAGATTTGTTTAGGAAAGGGAAGACCATCACAGGCGTTTGAGCCTTAGGAACTGGGTTTCCTTTTGAGCGTGGGTTCTTCCATCTAGGATAACACCAAGAGTGCAAGGGCGATAAAGATGCAGCTGAGGTGAGTGTAACGCAGAGCTTGGGAAGAAGAAAATGGAGGAAGTTGTCCCCAGTTTTTTAGAGTGCAGTGTATTGTCAAGAAGATGACTTGAGGAAGAAAGCATGGGTTTCTTCCTATTTATATGTTAGGGGTAAGGGTGCTTTGGGTATTTTGACCAAGTGGTCCCAAACCTGTGTTGCCCTAACACGTGGCAATCTGTGACGGTATGAAAGTGATGGCTCTGAGAGTGGACGGCGTGTCAGGTACGAGGTGCGCACTGCCACTGTGTCAGAGGTTGTTGGCAAAAGTCGTACACTGGGAGGCTCAAGATCTATCGTGCAGGCGTACGGATGCCTCTCTTGGGGTAGATCTTACCCGAGCGAGGGTGACGCTCGAAGGGATACACGAGAGGGTTTCCTCTGGCAGATGACCCACGAGCATCAAATACTCGAGCGTAAGAGAGGGAGGAACCCTCGTGGAGTGTTTCCCTAGGAAGGGTGGCTTTGAGGGACCATAGCACGAGCATCGAGTTTTGACAGCCTGACCTCCCCGCTCGAATTGTGGACCGAGGCGTATGGGCCTGGATTAGTCAACAAGTGAATGGGCTGGGTTATTCTGCGAGCCCAGTAATGCGAGCGTCCAAGCTCTAGGTCTGTAGATGGCGACACGTGGACGGCATTGATCCGAGTGTGATTTTGGGTCCCGTCAATGTGGTTGGTATTCTTTTAAATTATTCCTAATATTTGATATGTATTTTTTAATTAAGGAAAAATATTATAAATATATATATTTCTAAATTTTTTGGGACTAATATTAAAATTTTTTCACTTTGGGACTACATTTGTCGAAAAACTAAAAGTGCGGGACGATTTAAAAACTACGGGACCAAAAAAATTTTGACTTATTTCCTATGGGACCAAAAATGCAATTTTCTCAAAAAAAAAAAAAAAAAAAAACCTTGTGCCATTTATAATTGAGACAAATTGAATTATGTATATTTAAGCTATAAACATGACTTATGGGAGTGTTTCCCTAGGAAGGGTGGCTTTGGGATCTAATGAGGTTGTTATTATGCTTACATTAATGGTTAACACATGACTTACACACCTTCGGAAATGGGAAAGACATAAAAATAATTTTTTCTTTAAATAGAATCAATTAATTAATAGCAGATCCCACTTGTACTTAGTAAACATACTTAAATAGATTTAATTTTTACTTAAAAAACTCAGTAATCGAATGATAATACTTGTTTTGAACTCTAAAAATTGTATTTTCAGCCTGTTTAAGCTTATTTACAGTCCATTTCAGTCTATTTTAAAAACAATTGAAGTACACAACCTTTTATTATAACCTTGTATTTCAAATAATATGATATTTCACAGCTATAAGAAGTTGTTCAAAAGAGTTTAAAATCAGATGCTTAAAAGAACTTAGAGTAAGCTGCTTAAAACATCTTATCAAGGGTTAAAAACAGCTTAAAATCTCAATCAAATTATCTAGCAACAGAAAAACAACTAAACCTTATGTCCTTTATAATTGAGACAAATTTAATTATGTATATTTAGTTACAAACTCTAATGAGGCTGTTATTATGCTTACATTTATAAGCTCAATTTTTGTCTATTATCAGAATTTTTTGTAGCCAAATTGAGCTTATTTATATCAATTAATGTAACATCCCGCTCGTCCGTATGTATAGGGACACCATCTCGAGAGTGTTATTTGTGCATTTAAATTATTTAATTATGTAATTATGTGCTTATTATATTGTTTAAATGTTATTCTTGAATTTATTTGAATTATTTGTTACGTACGTGCTAGAATATTTGAAAGTTTTTAACCTTATGAACTCGTTTTTAATCCGTTTGAGCTCGGATCTATTTCCGATTTTTGTGACTACGTGGTATGTGTGAATTATATGTGTTATAGACTTGTTTATGTGCTCGTTTTATGTTTTTGAGTTCATTTGTTACGGTTTTCGAACCGTTTTATTTGTTACGGACACTAGGGCCTAACTAGCTTTAGCGCATGAGTTGTTCCGGAAGGCATAACGAGCTCGGGAATTCGGATTCAAATTTCGGAAGAAGCGTAGGACTCGTATTGAAGAAAGAAGACAAGGAACCAAACCTTTTAATTTTCTAAGAACATTTGGACCTCTGAAATTCCACCGAAACTAGCAACTCGCATCAAAGTGACACCTTTTGACTAGTTTTGAGTTTGTGGGACCACCCTAACCCCAATTAAGCCTTAACCTTGACTTTGTGACATTGAGTTAATCCCTTCTCTTCCCTTAACCCCTGAAATTCAAACCTCACCCCTCCTCCCCCCCCCCCCTCCCCCCCAAGACAAGAGAATTCAGTTCAAGTGAAGAAGTAGAAAGGAGACGAAGAACCCTTTTTGCAACCTTTGTGATTTTGAGCTCTAATCACTTCCATATTTCTTGATATCTTAAAGGTAAGTATATGTATGTATGTGTTTTGAGCTCTAATCGCCCGCCAAGGAGAAAATGGACTGAACGGCCATTCAGTCCATGGCTGCTGCATCTGGAACTCGAACGCCCGTTCAGGGTTCATGAAGGGAGGGACTAAATGGCCGTTCAGTCCCCCAAGTCTGCCATTTTGCTGCTGCTACGAAGGCGTTCGTTCCGGAGCCATGCACGCGATCCTTCGGCCCTTTTATTGAATCTATGTGTTGATCTTGCTATGTATATGTCTTTATATGTTTTCTCCCTCCCCAATTATGATTCTAAGATGTCAATAAGTTGTTATATATTGTGTTTCAATACTTATTTTAATTTTATAGAATTATTTGCTAATTGTAAACGTGATTTCAATGTCTAACCGTTTAAATGGTACGTATGAAATCTCTTTGCATGTTTTGCCTTGTTTATGTGAATTAAACTTATATATGCATGAGTTGTGATATAATGTGATATAGTAGGTGCTTATTTAAACTTTTATGTGTCATTTTATATGCCGGTTACATGATTTCGATCTTTGTATACACGTATGAACCTATATGCCCTAAATGCTACCTTTTGTTGCTCCTTTTGCATCCGTTGCTTTCCTTATGTGTCTTAAACTCATATGTGATATTGATATGCTATAATATGATATGTTATGAGCTTATATGAACTTAAATTAAGCTTTTTTGCTATGATGGTATGATATATGCTCCGACATGCCTAAATTTGAATATATGTGAAGTGCATTGCATCATATGCATCCATATGCATTAGCCGAGCGTCTATTTGGTCCATTTTGAGTCTAAGTCCATATTTTGTTCTTTGTTTTGTTCTTAGGGTTGTCCCCGTTTGTTGAGGAGGTGGTCCTTTTGGTGTTTTTTGGTTCATTTCGTTCTGTTTGGTCGACAAGGTGAGGTTTCTTTCTTTTAGTTAATATGACCATATAACCCTAAATGTGATTTAAGTCCGCATGCGACCCACGTATATGTATATATATTTAGATACGTGTGTGATACGTATTTTGTGGGAATTAGCCCGTTTGTTATGAAACGTTTGAAAATGTTTTTATGTATACGTATGAAATTTTTGAGTTTTTTGTTTTGAAAAGGGTTGGGGTGTGTGTTTTGAACTAGCGAACTTTGACTTTGAAAGATAAGTCTGTTTTGAAAATTATGGACTTTGAACTTTGAAACTTCGAACAATTTGAACTGGGCCCCGGAGATTTGTGCAAAGGAGCCCCAGGACGGTGTTGGGCCGTCGGGTTACTCCTGAGTACGGTCTCCACACTTAGGATCACCCCGGAACCCACTAGGAGGTTTGGTGGGGGATGGAGTCCTCAGGCGTGAGGGTCATGAAACTCACGACCCATACTATTTGAATGATGGTTAGGGTCGCGAGGCCCTTCCATCACCCGGAGAAGAGGTATGTCTGTTTGATTCTGATTTTGTTTGAATTCTTAAATTATGTTTGATTTTGAACGGAGATAGGTGGTCTGAAGCTCATAGTCGCCGAACTGTGATTTTGATTATGAATTGTTTTGTGAAATGGGAGTGGATTCCTAATTACTAAAATTGGTAGATTTTGGCCTCCGGCTCAACTCTTTTCTGTATATTATATCAAGTGTTAAAATGCTTTAGATTGTAAAAACCACGCCCCGGCTCATGAGCTTTTATGACTTTGAATATGCTCTGCCTTATGTATATGTACGTATGAGTGTGTTAGCCCCCTCACCAGTCTTTAGTACTGACCCCTCCTTGTTGTCTTCTTTTCCCCTTTGGTTCTTTGAGTTTGCAGGTGTACGTGTTGGTTCGTGCTAGGCGGTGGGTTTCTTTTGGGTTGTTCGAGTTCGAGTCTTTTGCATCTTTACATCTTTACTTTTCAATGTTAGTATTATGTATAAGACATGTATAAGATATGATTCAGAATTCGAGTTTTGTTATTTGTATGATTTATTTAGCCTTGGATGGGCATAATATGTATAATTTGTAATAATTTTAGCATGTATGTTTGTATTTATTGGTCCTGGTGCTTCCGCATTCGATATATGACTGTTTTGTGCACTCTATATTAGGGTCTAGACCGTCTAGCTAGTGTGTAAATGTTTTGTTTGCCACCCATTTGCTGTAACTTGATGCGTGTGCGGAGTCTCTATTTCGTTACACGTGTCGGGTTATGGTGTGGGGGATATAGTGCTCTGCGCTCTGGGGTGCTACAATTAATGCCTATTTTTAAGAACGTAAGCACAATAGATCATTCTCATTCTATTTTTAGTCAATTTCAGTCTATTTTCAATCAATTTTAGTCTATTTAAAACCATAAACACAACAGATCATTTTCAGAATTAATACATTCGAACAAAACAACCAAAACATAACTTAAATTATTGTGCTCCATGCGGTGCAGGTGGCATGTCTACACCAAGCAGTTGTATAGCTCCAACACCGATTTTAGTTCCTACCCACGTAGGACCAAGTGGCGCAATTCTAGTCCACGCCCATATCCAAAAGACACAAGGTAAAAATTAAACATAAATCAAAGGATTTATTAAAATTACCTGTAGCAGTTGAAGGGCGCCTCCAATATTGGTCCCCGACCTATAAGCTGCAACATACAACTCCTGATATAGCTGAGCTAGTACTATACTGCCCTAACTGTTACTCGTAACCTCGTTGATGACCTCTTGCATGTCTTCAACCCATGGTATATTTCGTGGAAGGGGCTTATAGCCGAGATTGAATAGGTATATTAATGATACCATGTTTCCATTACTGTCGGGCTACATAACGTAACCCATGAGCAGCATAATAGCACAACAGGCCCAGACCAGTGTTAGGAATAGCACCCTAGAAAGCTGATATGCTTTGGGACTTTCCCTATATCACAGATAATCTTTGAATAATATACGAATGATTGTAATCACAGGCGAATAATTCTTTGTGCCATTACGTGTTTTGTATGTTTTCATTACGTGTGCTTGTATTAGAATTCCCCTAATCCGATGAGGCCGTTAAGAACTTTGTTGTTATGAGAACAACACATGAAACAAGTTCTTAACTCGATAGGCGAGGATTAGAAACTTCTCCAAGTCGATGAGTCTGATAGACAGTGGGAGTGTCGACCTTGACTCCGTTGAGACTTGCTTATGTAGTTATATCTTCAAGAAGGATCACCCGGTTTCATGGGGTGATAAGTGCATACGATGATGCGTTCATAATACATAAGGGTGCTTGTTGAAAGAACAAGTTCACTGAGGTGTCCCGCGTGAGAAGATTCCTAAATGGGAAAGGACGTTATTAGAACTTCCAGATTAGGAAATATCTCACATGTTAATAACGTGAGGAATTAATCCTTAAACTTGAGATTCCACACTATCTCATATGAGCTAACTCTGTAATCTTTGATATAGGCTCAAAAGGGTTTGCCATATAGACACCTGAATTACGGCCTATGTTGGGATTACACAAGTGGTATATGAGAATTGTTGGAATCAATAAAGGACCTACACTTGTTGTAGGCAAGATGATCTCTTATTACACAAGTCATTCATATTCTATCCCAAAATCCTTGCACAAGGTGGTTAGATCAAGACATCAAGAAAATGAGGTTTTCTTGGATTGAGATCAAATGGAATATGAAGGGAACTTTGTTTTAAGATTAAGATTAGTAAGGCTCTCTATATTCCCATGCCCTAAATCTTAATCGAGAGATAGGATGGTAGGAGGATCGTATCCCACATGTTGTCATTGACTGAAAGGTTCTTTAGAATATATATTCATATTTTAGGTAGGGGTCACACACCTGTTGCTAGATTATGATCGTGTGATCTGTGAGATAATTAATTGATAAAGTGTATTAATTAATTAGGTTTATCGCTAACTAAAATTGAACCTAAAGGGCCACAAACAAATGCCAGATTCAAAGGATATTATTGGAAAGGTCAAATAATTGATCGAAAGGAGACCACACGTGTAAAGTACATGTGTGGGTTCGAGAGCATCGTTTGGGATGGACCATGTGTTAATTAATTGTAGAATTAATTATTAAGTCCAAATATAATTAATTGGAGAATTAATTATAAAGCCGCAATATAATTAATTAGAGAATTAATTATTTGGCCCAAACGGAAATTAATTAGGAATTAATTTTATCACGTTAGAATTAATTCTAAAGCTCTTCATGGAATCAATTAAAGAATTAACTCAAGATATTTAATTATTTAATTATTCTAATTTGATTAGAATAAATGAATAAGTTAAATATAAAATATCTTCTATTTAATATTATTCTAGAATAACATATTATTAAAACAAGATATTTAATTATTATTATTAGAATAATTAAATATTCCTAATTTGATTAGGAGGTCCCTTTTCTAGAAGATTAGATAAGATGTTATTACTTGGAGAAAAAGAAAAATAGAAGAAAAGTCAAACTAGGAATCCTGCTCCTCATCAGACTTAGGGTTTAAAAAATCCCATATATATATGAAGGGTTCCTAGAAAGGTTTTCTCAATGACATAATCCAATTGAAAAAATACGAGTTTCTTGGGAAAACGAGCTTCGTTCGTGCAGTAGACATTCAGACGAATTTTTTCACAAGGGCTAATGCATGGCAGTTCAATTGTCATCAAAAAGGGGTTTTGAAGGGAGATTTAATCATGCTTTTGTTTTCTTTCTCGTTTCTTGTTTCTTTAATACACATATTACAGTACTATCAAACTCACTGATATGAATTGAATCTAGGACAGATATAGATACTTCTAGAGGATTTCTGCTTTGGAATCTCGAAGAAAGAATCGTTCAAGAAACGGGGATTTTATGTCGTATGAAGAACGTTTGAGGGCGGCTCAATATGTTTCAAAAAACTTCAATTCTTGTAAGTTTCTTAAATCCCAAAAGTTTTGAAACGAACATTGCAAGATCACGATCCCTTTTGGAATTTTTTTTTAAACTTCCACTGCTTTTACTCTATGTTTTCCAATAACCTGAAGCTCTTGATCAGAGCTGCCATCCGTTATTGGATTATCCTTCATAAACTGTCGTAGACCTTTAATCTTTACACTCGAGCCTTTTAGTTTGCTTTGTGTGAATCCTAAAAGCCTCTTGCAAGCCTCTACCCGATCGATTGTCTCCGAGTCCTGACCAACAAAGGCACAACCTCTTACGGGAAGGCCCCACAAAATCGCCACATCCTCAAGTGTGACCGTTGCCTCACCTACTGGCAAGTGGAATGTATGAGTCTTCGGTCCCACCTCTCGACCAGGGCAGTGATCAAATAATGGTCGATATCCATCTCGGCTGCTCTATACATTCTGTAGAAACCTATTTCGTACACTTAATATATGACATGATCATGTATTTTCATTTAAAGGGGACTATTTCTAGGACAAAAAAACCCAGGTCTCCCGTTCTGACATTTTAACGCAAAATCAAACCAGGTCTCCTGTGATCATCTTGCTCATATAAAACACTTCGATCCAAGAGACCGTATGTCTCTTCCATCATAAAGAACTGTAATTAAACAGAAATAAAAGAGTTACAGGTTTACTTTAACTGAATACATAACTAACAGATATGTATTCAAAATAGAAATTAATATATACAAGTAAGAAGCACATGTATGTCTTACCAAAAAAAAAAAAAAAGCACATGTTTACTCGAGATACACCCTATAAAAAGGGGATGTTTCTGTAATTATGCTAACACAATAATGCATATTGTGATGCCCCGTGTTTTCAAGACTAATCAGTATGACGTCACGAGTGAGGTCAGACTGTGTGTTATGTGTTTTAATTATTTAATTATGTAAGTTAAGTGCTTTTATGAGCTTAAATTATTTGATCGTATGATTTAATTTCAAATACGTGATCTTATCTTCGTTTTATATTATACCTCCGTACGTGTATATTTAGTAATTTAATTTCCGAACATGATCTAAGTGCCTAATTTTATTCTAATTGTATTCTAATTGATACCTTGGGGATTTAATTGAAACATTCCATGAACTTAAGGACTTAATTGCATTTCAACTTGGACTTAATTGATCTAACTAATAATTTTGGGGCTTGATTGTATTTAATTAAACTAGAGGGACCTTATTGCATTATTTGAAAACTTATACAAAATATCTATATACACTCACACACAAGCACTATTCATGCAAGACATAAACACACACACACACACTCTTACACACACACCCCATTCGGTCAAGATGGGGGAGGGAGAAGGAAAGAGGAGCACCACCGCCGGATCGCCACCACCGTTTGCCAGCGCCGCCACCGGACCGCCATCACCTCCACCTTCACTCTCCTATCTTCGTCATTCCTTCATTCAAGGTGTATATGTATATATGTGTGCATTTATGTATGAAATTGTATGTATGGGTTAGGTCTTTTGATTCTTTTCTTAATAACTTGAATCCTTGTGTGTATATGCATGATTATACGAAGATCTATGAATTTATTGCAAGAAATTTGGTTCTGGAGATGGTGTATGTACATGTGTGTATATATGTGTATATATATATATATGTAATTATGTTGTGGGTTTGTGCATTAATGTGTTCTAAGTTGATCTAAATTTGCATTTGATGTTCCTACATGGTGTATTACATGTTTTATGTGATTTTGGTTGAGTTTTAAGCTTGGGAAGGAATCCCATCGCCATTTCCCTCCCCTGCTTCGTTTGCTCTGAAATTTTATCTGAATCAAGTACATGAAGTGTAGAGCATTCTCCTTTTTACGGCTTGTCGATATCAGTTCCAAGGAATGAGACATGGTTGTTTCAATTTGGTGTCGCCAAGCTGTTGCGAATCTACGTTCACCCAAATTCGTACCTATACCATTTTCATTTCGCTTTGTACTAGAAGTCGAGCCATATATGTTTGAAAAGATCTATTTATCTACTTTCATATCCAACAAACAAAACCCCTTTTTGAGTTCTAGAACTTGAGATATTTACATTTCTTTACCGCTTGTGCATTTTGGAACTTCCAACTTTTGTTCAATTTTACTCTAAAACTCCATTCTGTGCTTCCCCTTCGTTTTTCCGACCCCATACGTGACTCATATGATTTTTATGCATGCCTAATTATATAATGGTGAATGAATTCTTATTCCATGACAAGTATTTGCATGAGCTTCGATTAAATGCAATGTGTAAATTATAAATTTGAGTTTGTTTATTGTCTTGCTTGCCTACATGTTTTAATTTATGCAAATTGCTCGCTTGAGGTGTTAAGTGACTTAATTATGTTTTAATATTTTATTGCACAACCACATATTACACGTACACTTGAATTATATGCCTATTTGACATGTGGGACATTAATTGTGCACATGAACACTATCACGACATAGCATATCATTTCATAATTCTCGCACACATGTTAAATCATTTCATATCATTCCACAACACCTCATATCAATGTCATGCATCTTACTTGGTCTCATATTGAGTCATTTCTCACGAGTACACTATATTCTTTGTTCTTGTACAGTTCATCTCCCGGGTGGAGACTTTTTGATCGAGTAGGCACCCGAATAGCTCATGTTCTTATCTCGTCGTATTCCACTTGAGGGTGTGTTCGTTCTAGTTACGTATCAAACCCTACAACCTTATGTGATAAGGTTTGGCCAAAAATCTATTTTATATTTATATGTATATATATATATATATATATATATATATATATATATATATGTCATTTTCAAAGTGGAGTCATCGAGTAAATGTTTTCAAGGGAGTAAATTATTTTCCAATGATTTGAAATGTATTATTATTCTCATGACTTAAAATGTTTTGGTGAGATTATGCACAATCATGTTCATGTAGGCCCAGGGAAATTTGGAATTTGAAATCGGCATGGCATCCGGCCGTCGGGCACCCCTTCGCACGTAGTCCATTGAGAATTTGTCAGGCGACTGAGAAGCATGAAAGGTGAGTTATTCTTGAGCCGGTGGTTAACCCATCGATGGAGCGGGTAGGAGTCATGATCCCCCATCTCGATATGGATGAGGTGGTTTGGGCTTTGCAAACCAATCCACCGTACCGGAGGAAGAAGTATGGAAAATTATGATTATTCTTATGATTATTATCGTTATTCACCATATGTTTCATGTATGTATAGCTCGCATGTATTATTATGTATTGCATGATCACGTATTCAAAAGTATTAAATCATGTTTATGGTACACGGTCGGAGTTTGATTGAAGAATTATGCTAACTCACCGAGTCATTACGATTATTTATAAATTATAAATTTAATAAATTTAATTTGAATTAGTCGTAAAGTCCTAGGAATGCTTAGCTATTTTCTTGCCCTTCGTGGGAACTAACTTCAAATAAATCTTTGCTTGGGATTTATGACTTGCATGCACATCTTTTTATATATATGTATAGCTCCTACTCACTCAGTCTTCTAGAGACTGACCCCCCTTTTTCCAACTTTTCAGTTCTTGCAGGTTTTGCTAGGCGGGAGTCGAGTCTTAGCATTCTTGTTAGTAACACTTGTACACTTGAGTCACATTTCATGTTGTTTTGATTTATTTGTATTACTTTATATATTCGAGCCTGTGTGCCAATTATGAATTATTGGATATGGGTTCGCGACAGGTTGCGTGCTTAGTTGAACCCGTTGTTAGGTTGCCTATTGAATTTAATTATGTTTATGACTATGTTGAGGCTTGTAGCCATTGTTGGAATTATGCTCACATTAATTGGAATTCACCTTTGTTAGTAATGCTTCCGCACAACATGAGTTGTATTCATTGATTAATTCGTACAGGGTTAGATTCTGCTTAGCTAGGTTGTTTTTCTTTATCACCCGTTCGCTATGAGTCTGGTTCATGTATAGACTATCCATTTCATGCATGGACTAGACTTATGATGCGGGGGATGTGGTGCCTATCATGGCGGGCTCTATATCCTAAAGTGGTATCAAAGCCCCAAGTTGTAAAATCGGGGTTTCTTTTGTCGTGTCTTGTCAAGTCTAGATCGAACGACATAGGAACTACTTGTCAACCTGTGCATTGCATTGTTCATGATCATTAGTTATTGAAATTTGATGGAAATCGTATTGATTAATGTGTTTAATTTAAATTTTGCTGAATTATGTGTTACATTTTGTAGCACCTCGGAGCGTAGAGCACTACACCCCTCCCCCTCCCGGCACTATAGCCTGAAACGTGTAACGAAATGGAAACTCCGCACATGCACCAAGCTACAACGAACGGGTGACAAACAAAACACACACACTGGCTAGGCGGTCTAGACCCTAATACAGAGTGCGCATAATAAATCAAAATTGAATGCGGAAGCACCAGGGTCAACATATATCCACTCATACAAGCTTAACATATAAACAGGATATACGTAACATGCCCATCCCAGGCCAAATAACTTATACATATTAATACAAAATATCAAAACTGAAAAGTAAAGATGTAGAATGCTAAAGGACTCGAACTAAGACTCGGACCAATCAAAAGAAAACCATCGCCTAGCTCGAACCGAACCCTGCACCTGCAAACTCAAATAAATAAAAGTGGAAAAAAGAAGACAACAAGGAGGGGTCAGTCCTAAAGACTGGTGAGGGGGACTAACACACTCACACCTATATATACATAAGAGCGGAGCATATTCAAAATTAAAAGTTCATGAATCGGGAGTGGTTTTTACAATCTAAAATATTTTAAACCCGTGATACTTTATATACAGAAAAGAGTTAAGGCCCAAGGCCAAAATCAACCAAATTTTATTAATTAGGAATCCACTCCCGTTTCCCGAACCAAGTTCGTGATCAAATTCACACAACTCGGCGAGTACGAGTCTCAAACCAACCCAAATCCTTTCATAATTAAAATCGAATTCATAATTCAAACGAAAATAAAATCAAACATACATGCCTCTTCTCCGGGTGATGGAAGGGTGGCCTACCCTAGCCATCGTTCATACAGTATGGGTCGTGAGTTTCATGTAGCTCATGCCCGAGGACTCCATCCCCCACCAAACCTCCTGGTGGGTTCAGGGTTGATCCTTTCTAAGTGAAGACCGTGCTCGGGAGCTACCCGATGCCCCAACACCGTGTCGGGGCTCCTTTGCACAAATCTCCGGGCCCAGTTCATAGTTCATAAATCATAAGTTCAATAATCATACTTATTTTCAAATCATAACTCGCTATTTCAAAACACACACACCAACTGTAACATCCTGTTCGTTTGACGTATAAGGTACGCCACGTTTCAACCTTTTATGTGTTTAGTTTTGTGATTTTGTGTTTTTCGCGGCCCTATTTTGAACTCTTTTAGAGTTTAGGGTCCTTTTTTATAATTTTCTCTTTTTAGGGGTTTTCGGTCACTTCTCATTCAATCGAGTTTTCGACCTTTTAAACCCCTTTAATGTGTCTGGGACATCGAGACGAGTCCATAGACTCTAAGTTTGCCCATTTCTAACGTCGTTTGCCTCTTCTACCGTTTGTTTCACGTACGAGGACTCGGGGATAAAACACCCGGACCCTCGTTATTCGAGCTAAACGCATCAGCCTTCTCTCTCTCTCTAACGACAACACACACCCAAGGTGTGATTTCACACACAACTCCAAACTCGACCAATACTCTACGGAATTCGACGAATCCATAGTGCATTTCGAAGAGCTAGAAGATACGAACACAATCGTACCAAGATCTTGACCTAATGACGAGCGGTGCCGGATTTATCCATGATTTTTAGTCACCATCTCCAGCGACCTCCCTGATGCACGTGCCCCAAGGACGGCTAGAGGACTTCCCGGCGTAACTTTCTGTATAGGCAGCGCCGCCATCGGGGCGGCGAGGAAGGTGTACGCGCGACCCAAAGTGGACGACGGGCGGCAGAGTTATTGTAGCGGCGTGATTCCACCACCTCCGACGGTCTTTTCCGGTGACCTTTGATGGATTCCTAGGTTTTTCGGGCCCCTGGTTCCTTTCCGACCTCCTTTTTATCAGATTCGCAGCGAAGATGGGGTTTTCCGGCATGACAGTCGTGAGGTTGAAGGCGGCGGCGGTTCGATCTTTTCCGATGGGTTTTTGATATCGGACCCTTCACAAGAATTACTCAGCACGAGGAGGCCGAGCTTTTCACCTTCGTGGTCGCTCAAGAACCGGTCAGTGGTGGTGGACCGTGGCAGTGGGTTCAATGCCGGCCGTTTTTCCGACAACTTTTCCGGTAAGTGAGATATGAGTTTCGATGGCCTCGTTACAGGGCTTTCTAATGGTATGTTCGGAATTCGTTTTCGTTTTACGGTTTGCGTTTAATTCTAGTTTTTGTTCTAGGGATTTAGTTCGGTTTTTTACCAACGAAATCCGGTGTGTTTGGCATTTTCTAAAATTGTTTGAGGGCTTTTGTCGAGCAGGCTGAGGTGCACGTTTTTGTGCTTTCAGGGATTTTTCCGAACACCGGAGGTGGTGTTCCGGTGGCGGCCGGTGGCTGTTCGGCGGCTACGGCTGCAGCATTCCGGTGACTTTTGGACAGTAGGTCCGTTTCGTTGTGGTAAGTCCAACGCCACTTTTCATTCGTCAATCGGATGTCCGGTTGATTTGTTGTGATTTATTTTATGTAATTTGAATATTTGAAATTAATTGTTTTAATTGCAATAAATTGCCTATTGTTGTAATTGTCGATCAATATGTACTCCAATATATATGAAATCATGTGTTGAATGAATTATGATAAATATTAATGTTCCGATTTGCAATTTGAATTCTTATTTGTTGAATTTGAGTTATTTGTCTAACTTGAAGGGGGTGTTGGTATAATTTTGAATGATATGAAATTGTATGACTTGAATTATTCAATCCTTGTTATTTTTAAAAAATGAATATGCTAATCTTGACTAAGTAAAATTGAATTAGTATGTCTCGGATGATTTAATTTGGAACTTTATAATTTAGGTTTAATTACTTAGTTTAATATGAATCTATTATGCGATATATGAATTGTATGAAACATATTTGATAAAATTAGAAACTTTTGCACGTAAGAAATAATTTATTTGTACGAATATGAATTTGGTATGTGACATATGAATTGATATGAAATAATATGAATTACTTTGTCTTTCTATTTCTCTTGTTTGCATTAATTGTGCACATGAACGTGTCCTAATATGTAATATGATTTCACTGAGCTATATAATGATTGGTTTTGTATGTAATTGACATTAATTTGAACCCTGCCTACGTGATTGCATCTTTTAAGTGTTTGAGCATTGTCGTGCATCTCTGTGTGGTTATCTGAGTCTGAGTCTGAGTACCGTGTTGTGTTTTGTGTGTTCAGTTGGTACAGGTGCCCCCGGGGTGGTGACAAGTGGGTCGTACAGGTTCCGGGGTGGACCGTTTGCTTTGGGTTTGGCCTTGTTTGGTGCCAGGTGAGGTTAGGTTATAGTTAAACCCTAATGAAATGTGCTCGTTTTCTATGCATGCGAACTATAACCGTACTTATATGTAAATACGTGTGAGATATGTAATTTTATGAATTTTTCATATGTTTGTAAGTATGATACGCTATGTATGAGCCTATGTACGCTCGTTTGGATTTGATTGGATTTGTAATGTTTTGTAACACTAAACCACGCTTCAAATCGTGTGCCTCATATGAGCCGGGAAACACGAGCTAAGGATTACGTTAATGATTTGACATGGAGAGTTACGTTAAGCGTGGTTGTTGCAAGGTAAGGTATGTAATGTTAATGTTTAGGTAATGATAACGTATGTAATAGTTTGTAATGGGTTAAGTAATGTAATGTAATGTAATGTAATGATAATGATGGGCCCCGGAGTTGTGGGTAAGGGAGACCCGGGACGGCCATGGGGTTGCCGGTTATGACCCCTATACACATCTCCACAGTTAGTTCGGATTACCCCTGATCTCACCAGGAGGTTTGGTGAGTGATGGAGATCCTGAGGGTTTGGAGTATCTTGCACTCCCCTCGACTATAATGGATAGCTAGGGTCGTCCAACCCTTCCATCACCAGAGAAGGAGGTTAATGTGTAAGTTTGTATTCGTTTGATTTCATTTGCTTGCATGATTAGTCGGAGGAGCCCATGATGGGTCTAGGTACTTGTACTCGCCGAGTTATGTTTGTATGCATATTTATTACATTTCGTGAAATGGGGATAGACTCTTAAATAAGATAAAATATGGTATTTTTGGAATGTTAAGATATGATATGAAATGATTTGTTACGTTTGAAAGTTTGCTAAGTTTAAGTAAGTTAATTTAAGCTTATTTTGCTTTGTTGAGACCTCTATATATATGTATCACGGGAAAAATGATTTGGCGTTCAAAAACTATCCCTGAGTTCATGAATAATGTTATTTAAATGTGCTATTCTCCTTTATATATATGTAGTGTGCGTGTGTCGCCCCTCACTCAATCGAGTTAAGACTGACCCCTCCCTCTTTATGTTTTTAGTTTGCAGGTTTGCTTTGGGGGTTCGTGCTAGGCGGAGTCTGTCAGTTTGTAGAGTTTGTTTTGTGTCGGGTCCTCTGTTAGTCTGCATTTACGCTTTTTGTATTTGAAATTCTGTATAAGTATGTATAAGTTTGTATGCTTCGCTATGAATGATAATTATGTAATGGATATTATATTCGGGACAGGCTTCTAGGAAACAGATTGAACTCGTTGTGCTTGTGTTTTGAATGGATGGAACTCGGGACAGGCTAGGACAGGTACTCGGAGATAGTTAAACCCGTTATTTAATTTTGATTGAATTTTATATGCCACTTTTAAGCTTCTGCATTCATGCATGATTGAGTTGTTGTCTTGGGGCCTACGTTCCGCCTAGCCAGAGAGTGTGCTCTCTTATCTTTTGTTCGCCTAGGCTTGGTTCATGTACGGGCTCTCCATCTCGTATGTGAATTGGGCTTAGGTACGGGGGATGTGGTGACCTGCGTTCGGGGTGCTACACCAACCCTTTTCAAAACGAACAAACTGAAATAACTTACGTATATATAAAAGCGTTCTCAAACGTTTCATAACAAATGGGCCAGTTCCCATAAAATACATACCATACACGTATCTCTCTCTCTCTCTCTCTCTCTATATATATATATATATATATTAAGCACCACCTCCTTACACACGAGATGAACCTAAGAACAAGACAAAGAACAAAGGACATACTTAAACTCAATATGAACCAATTAGATGCTCGGTGAATGCTTGTGAATTCAAATGATGCAACGCAACAACAAGAGTTGGCATACTCAAGTGTTTAAGCTCATACATGTATTCAAGAGTCGAAATCATATAACCGAACATAAAACCAAATATAACACATCATATGAACTGCATATATATCCAATCATATCATAATTCATGCATATACAAGCATAGATTGCATAGAGAAAGCAACAAACGTAAGAAGATATCACACGTAGCACTTAAACGCATATAAAGCATATTTTGTCACATATCGCGTAAAAGAGCATCAAAAACATGTCGAATAAATCCATAAATTTTAACATAACAAGCATAATAAATAATATTATAACATACCATGAGTTTAAAATACATAAGAGAGGCAAAGGATGCAAGAAAGCTTCACACGAGTCATTTAAACGTTCATTGAAATAAGTCACGATTTCACCTAATACTCGGAACCATAAAATTAAAATAAATAACAAAACATATCATATAACTACATATTAACATGTTAGGATCATAACTGGGGTGGGATAAAATGAATAAAATCGAAAACGAAGCACAAAAATCACACGCACAAACACCCTAGGGCTGTCACGGGGGGTGACAAGGTGCAAGCACTAAATCTTGCACCCCGTTAAAACACCAGGGGCTCAAAACACATAAGGAACGGCGGTTAACACTTCCAAGGGGAAGGGGAGTAACCCCCATTACCAGCCACATCAACTCAGCCTGGAGGGAGTAACGGGCATTACTCCCTCCCCAACTCCAAAACCGAAACGGGCGTTAACCCGTTCTTCCCCACAAAACCGAGAGCAGCCATGGCTGCTCTCCCCTGTACCTCAACTAGGGATGGCAATGAGTCGATCCAGCTCGCGAACCTAACGAGCTGGCTCAAACAGAGCTCGGGCTTGGGTTCAACGATAACGAACCGAGCCAAGGTTCGGCTCGTGGCTGGTACTAGCCAAGCCCGAGCCCAATATTTTCTGTTGGCTCGCGAATCATATGTTTTTTAAATAAAAAATATTATATATATAATATATATATTTGAAAGAATATATATATATATATACTGTGTAGTGTTATTTGTTAGAAAACCCCCAATTTCAGAAACAAACGCTACCCTTTTTCTCTCAGTCATCACGTTGCCTATCCCCTCTCCAACTACACCACTGAAAGCCGCCGCCGTTGTTGAACGCCACCAAACCCACCCTGCCTCGCACGGCACCCTTTCACTCACGTAACCCACCTTTTGCACAGTTCCTTCTCCGACCTCGGCACGCCTCCGTTTGCAGCACACCATCACACAGCGCCACCTCCGCGCACCACTACCACATAGTGCCACCGCCTCCTTCATTGGGGTTTTCCATTTCTTCTCAATTTTCTTTTATTTTTCTTAGATCTAGACTTTTTTCTGTTATGTTTTGAGAGAATGAGATTTTATTATTTTGCAAAAGTGTAATCCGTTCACTTTCTGAACGTGGAGCGCCACCACCTTGGTTGGATTTTCTGATTTTTTCTCAATTTTCTCTAATTTTTCTTAGATCTAGAGTTTTTTATTTTATGTTTTTGAGATAATGTGATTTTATTATTTTGCAAAAGTGTAACCCATTCACTTTCTGAATTCTGGAATTCGCTCCTATGGGATTTATTGTTCATTGTTTAATGTCAAACTTAGCATACAACAACTTGATTTCTAGAATGAAATGCAAAACAACAGTATTCTTAGCTTTTTGGCAAAAAAAAATAAAAAACCACAAAAATTGTGCAGGTTAATCTTGGTCCGCGAGCCGAGCCAAGCCTTTATGAGCCAGGGCCCGAGCCAAACCCGAGCCAGAAAGTCCTAGCTCATTGGCTCATGAACCAGGTTCGAAACCCATATATTTAGTGCGAGCCCAAGCCCGAACATCTAAAAATTGTCAAGGCTCGGCTCGGCTCGTTGCCATCCCTAACCTCAACAACAACAACAACAACACAAAAGCTCAAAGGAAGGGAAAAAATCAGCAAACACACGCCACAACAACCCATAAAAATGAGGCAAAGATCAACTCAAAGATCAAGCAACAACCAGTAAGAAATTCACCAAAGAATCACAATCCCTAACTATTCATCACAAGAATCATAACATGCTCAAATCACAAAGAAAATCAGAGTTTAAACACATAAAAGGAAAAGGAGAAGATGGAGAACAAGATTCCGAACTTACCTTTCGAATTTGAGGTGAATCGGAGGTGTATGGAGCAAGAATTTGGCAAAGTGAATAGTACAAAATTCGTTCTCTCGCTCCCTCTCGGTTTCTGCTTCTTTTCTTCCTCTTTCCTTGGCTGAGTCTAAATGAGGGGCATATGGGGTGAAATAGGGTTTAATTAGGGTCATATGGGTTCAAATATGGGGTGATTCGGTTAAGAAACGGGTCGAATATGAGCAAAAAGGGCGAAGGTGGCAAATCTGTCACATGGGTCTCGGTTTGGGCAAAATTTAGAGATTCAAACGGGCTTAAAAATTTACAAAACCAAGTTTATTATCTTCCATTCTTCATTACAAGTCCGACGCTTCTTTCAAAATTTGAATCCGAATTCCCGAGCTCAAGATACGCCTTCCGGAACACGAGGTGCGCTAAAACGAGTTAGGCCCTCGAGTCCCTTAACAACTAAAACGGTTCAAGAACCGTATCAAACAAACTCAAAACGTAAAACGAGCATGTAGACAAGTTCATAATAAACACATTTCATGCATAACACATAGTCACATAATTAGGAGCAAATACGGGGTCAAACGGATCGAAAAGGGGATCGAATGGGGCAAAAACCAACAAATACTTACTAAAACGTAACATTTAATTCGTTCAAATAATCAATTAAGCACATAAACAATTTAATAAACATATAATGGCATAAATAAATAAATTAAATATGCACATAACACTCTAAAATGTGCATACCTGTACGGCCAGACGAGCGAGATGTTACAAACTTCCCTCCTTCAAAAGGACTTGTCCTCAGGTTCTAAGGCAAGGTCTTGATCAACTCTTGGGATGAACTTAGACTCTAAAGATCTGCTCTCCGAACCACGAAGTTCCCGGGCTCTTGTCGCACCCTCCCAGATTAAACAATCATTTCTACGAAGGATACAAACGGGTTAGCCTTCAATTTAATACCCGAGAATATCGTTGAGCCCCGAACGGGCCACCTAACAGCAACCACCGACTTGGCACTGTGCTCGGACAACCAACCCACGCCTTAAGGTAACCCCGTACCTCGACAAGGTGTCTTCAAGAAGTCACGTGTAGCCTCGGCCCTCACAACTCACAAACACTCAGACTCACAACTCACTAACTCTCTTCAAGAAGAGAGTTCCCACAAGAAAAGCAACAACAACAAACGCGAAGAGCAACTAAGCAAGAAAAATCAAACAAACAAATGGGTTTTCCCGAAATTAAATATGTATGTATGTGATGCCATGAATGCAATTACCTCAATTCCTGGGTGCTCTTTGGTTTCCAATTGAAGCCTTTGATTCCGCTTTCTTTGTTTATTAGCCCTCGAACGGTTGCAATCGGGAAGCTTGTGTTGTGCAGATTCGCAAGCAAGGCATCTTCCTAGCCTAATCCAACATCTATCAAATGTATGGTTGGTTCCCCCGCAATGGGCGCACGGATGTAACTCTCTCTCCGATCGAGGGGTCTTCCGAGACTTAGGTTTCTTATCACTTCTTCTCTTAATTTGGTTAACATGTTGAATCGGTCTTTTTTTTACTTGCAAATCAGAACAAGAACCTAACCCAAGTGATTGTCCCGATGTCTCTTCTTCGAATCTCTTTCTTGCCATCCATTGAGTTTCGATCCGTATTACTTTCTCCACTACTTGGTCCCACGTATCCCTACCTCTTGCCATTAAAGCTTCCCTAAACTCGCCCCAGACGCCTTCCATAAAATATCTAGTCTTCGTCTAATCATCGTTGGTAATAGATGGTACATAAGCACCCAACCTCTCGAACTCCTCCAAATATTCCAAAACCGACTAATTTCCTTGTTTAAGGGTGAGAAACTCTTCAATTATTTGATCTTGTAGAATAGCCGTTGTATACCTCTTCCAAAATTCACAAACAAACACGTCCCATGTTACCTCTTCGTTTATCACCTCTAATTATTAAGCAACTCTTGACCACCAAAGTTTTGCTTGTCCTTGAAAAAGTAATGTAACAAGGCGGACCCTATTTTGAGATTCACATGGCCACACTCTAAATATACCTTCTATATCTGAAATCCATTCCTCGGCATTAGTATCATCACCTCCTCGAAAGTGTGAAGGATTAAAAGTCCCAAATTCCTGGTACAAAGTTGCTATTGAATCCATAGGTTGTCCCATAGATGAAGATTATCCTTGATTCGGTTGGAATTGTTGAAACATGGTGGTCATAAACTCTTCGGGATTGAAAGGCGGATGAGGATGTTGATGAGAAGGTTGATCAAAGGGTTGTCGACGCGGTAGCTTCCTGAAAAGCTCAAACTACGATACAAATATAGGTGCATGTCGGTAAATAGGTGCATGTTCATATGCACAATTAAGACAAATAATACAAATAATTCACATAAGATGATGTTGTGAATGCAAACAAACATATAATCCTAAGCCGAACGACTTAGACCGACCCGACACGACACTAGAGCGTCGGTTTTGCAACCAAGAGCTATGATACCACTTTAGGGTGTAGCACACCAGAGCGCAGAGCACTACAAATTACACACACTAGCAAGGCGATCTAGACCCTAATACAGAGTGCGCATAATAAATCAAAATCGAATGCGGAAGCACCAGGGTCAACATATAACCACTCATACAAGCTTAACATACAAACAGGATATACATAACATGCCCATCCCAGGCCAAATAAATCATACAAGGGTTGAAGTTCAAATTCTGAATCATAACTTATACATATTAATACAAAATATCAAAACTGAAAAGTAAAGATGTAAAATGCTAAAGGACTCGAACTAAGACTCAGAAAAATCAAAAGAAAACCATCGCCTAGCCCGAACCAAACCCTGCACCTGCAAACTCAAATGAACAAAAGGGGAAAAAAGTAGACAAAGAGGCGGAGTCAGTCCAAAAGACTGGTGAGGGGACTAACACACTCACACCTATATATACATAAGAGCAGAGCATATTCAAAATTAAAAGTTCATGAATCGGGGAGTGGTTTTTGCAATTTTAAACATTTTAAACCCGTGATACTTTATATACAGAAAAGAGTTAAGGCCCAAGGCCAAAATCAACCAAACTTATTAATTAGGAATCCACTCCCGTTTCCCGAACCAAGTTCATAATCAAATTCACACAACTCGGCGAGTACGAGTCTCAAACCAACCCAACTCCTTTCATAATTAAAACTGAATTCATAATTCAAACGAAAATAGAATCAAACATATATGCCTCTTCTCCGGGTGATGGAAGGGTGGCCTACCCTAGCCATCGTTCATACAGTATGGGTCGTGAGTTTCATGTAGCTCATGCCCGAGGACTCCATCCCCCACCAAACCTCCTGGTGGGTTCAGGGTTGATCCTTTCTAAGGGGAGACCATGCTCGGGAGCCACCCGATGCCCCAACACCATGTCGGGGCTCGTTTACACAAATCTCCAGGCCCAGTTCATAGTTCATAAATCATAAGTTCAAATATCATACTTATTTTCAAATCATAACTCGCTATTTCAAAACATACACACCAACCCTTTTCAAAACGAACAAACTAAAATAACTTACGTATATATAAAAGCTTTTTCAAAAGTTTCATAGCAAACGGGCCAATTCCCACATAATACATATCATACACGTATCTATCTATATATATATATATATATATATATATATATATGCATGTTGGCATACTCAAGTGTTCAAGCTCATACATGTATTCAAGAGTTGAAATCATATAACCGAACACAAAACCAAATAAAACACATCATATGAACCTCATATATATCCAATCATATCATAATTCATGCATATACAAGCATAGATTGCATAGAGAAAGCAACAAAAGTAAGAAGATATCACACGTAGCACTTAAACGCATATAAAGCATATCTTGTCACATATCGCGTAAAAGAGTATCGAAAACACGTCGAATAAATCCATAAATTTTAACATAACAAGCATAATACATCATATTATAACATACCATGAACATTCATGAGTTTAAAATACATAAGAGAGGTAAAGGACGCAAGAAAGCTTCACACCAGTCATTTAAACATTCATGCAAACAAGTCACGTTTTCACCTAATAATCGGAACCATAAAATTAAAATAAATAACATATCAAATAACTACATATTAACATGTTAGGACCGTAATTAGGGTGGGAAAAAAATGAATAAAATAAAAAACGAAGCACGAAAATCACACGCACAAACACCCTAGGGCTGTCACGGGGGTGACAAGGTGCAAACACTAAATCTTGTACCCCCGTTAACACACCCAGAGGCTCAAAACACACAACGAACGAGGGTTAGCACTCCCAAGAGGAAGGGGAGTAATCCCCATTAACAGCCGCAACAGCTCAGCCTGTAGGGAGTAACTGGCGTTATTCCCTCCCCACTCCAAAACTGAAATGGGCGTCAACCCGTTCTAGCCCACAAAACCGGAGAGCAGCCATGGCTGTTCTCGCCCGCTCCTCAACAACAATAGCACAACAACTCAAAGGAAGGGAAAAAAAGCAGCACACACACACCATAACAACCCATAAAAACGAGGTAAAGATCAGCTCAAAGATCAAGCAACAACCGACAAGAAATTCACCCAAGAATCACAATCCCTAACTATTCATCACAAGAATCATAATATGTTCAAATCACCAAGAAAATCAGAGTTTAAACACATAAAAGAAGGTGGAGAAAATGGAGAACAAGATTTCGGACTTACCTTTCGAATTTGAGGCGATCCGGAGGTGTATGGAGCAAGAATTTGGCAAAGTTAATAGTGTAAAATCCCTTCTCTCTCTCCCTCTCAGTTTCTGCTTCTTTTCTTCTTTTTTCTTTGGCTGAGTCTGAATGAGGGGCATATGGGGTGAAAGACAGTTTAATTAGGGTTATATGGGTTCAAATATGGGGCAATTCGATTAAGAAACGGGTCAGATATGAGCAAAACGGACGAAGGTAGCAAATCTGTCACACGGGGCCTCGGTTCAGGCAAATTTCGGAGGTTCAAACGGGCTTAGAAAATTACAAAACTAAGTTTCTTAGCTTTCATTCTTCGTTACGAGTCCGACGCTTCTTCCATAATTCGAATCCAAATTCCCGAACTCAAGATACGCCTTCCGGAACACGAGGTGCGTTAAAACGAGTTAGGCCCTCCCTTAACAACTAAAACGGTTCAAGAACCGTATCAAACAAACTCAAAACATAAAATGAGCATGTAAACAAGTTTATAGTAAACATATCCCATGTATAACATGTAGTCACATAATTAGGAGCAAATACAGGGTCAAACGGATCGAAAAGGGGATCGAACGGGGAAAAAACGAACAAATACTTACTAAAACGTAACATTTAATTCGTTCAAATAATCAATTAAGCACATAAACAATTGAATAAACATATAAAGGCATAAATAAATAAATTAAATACGCATGTAACACTCTCAAAAGCGCATACCTATACGGCCGGACAAGCGGGATGTTACACATTTTGCATCAATACGTACTTTTGATGCTAATTATGAGACATGCATTCACTAATTCGCATGCATTTATATTCGAATTGAGTTTTGATTTGTAGGCTACTACCACAACATCAAACCACGGCCAAATTTTCACAATAACAACCATATACTACAAGTATTCCTTTTGGGTATGGGTGACTTGATGAAAGATTCAGAGGTTAAGAGGAATTTAGTTAGTTGGTGGTTCTTATGACAAAGCTATAGGTTGAGAGTTCAAGCTCGAGATGGGAATTAAATCATGCTTGATGATTGGTATGGATAAGGTAATGGTTTAGGTGTGTGATGTTATAACCCACAAGATAAACACACGTGCCTACACCACAAACGAAGTTGATCAATGGTGTTCAAGAAGCTCGTTTAGTTCAAGGAAGAAGTGAAGGAAAACCTTGGAGGTATTAAGATTCACTATTCATTTTATAAGTAAGTTGGAGGCCTTTGAGTAGTTCAAATTAAGGTTAAATTGTCAGGATGAAAGAATTGTTCGGCATAAGGGATTAAGGAAAAAGAACCTTGGAGGTCCTAGGGTTGAGGTCTAAGACGACAAGCAAGTTAAGAATTTACAAGAAGATTTCAAGGTAATAACGGGTCCTCGAGTGATGATCAAATAAAGATTATCACAAATGGTATTTCTAAATGAATCAAGCTCAAGGAGAAGAAGGGCTAAATTAAAGCGATTCGAGTCGAAGCTAAGTTCTGGAAAGGAAGGAGAAGAAGATTTCTTCGGATCGAAATAAGAAATTTCAATTTGGGGATTTAAGGCTATATAATTGTGGAGGACAAGTTTATTCAACCATTTGGAATCACGAAGGGTATAACAAGGAGGCTCCGACCAAGATAACAACTACGGTGAAGATTCGGACAATTTAGGATTTGGATTTGGGAAGGAATTAAAGAATCGAGAAACACGAGTATGGAGGAGATTGAATTTAAAATAACAACTTCGGATCGTGGAGTTGGACAAAAGATACAAGGAAGTAAATGAAACTTGGAATCGATTTTTGGAAAGAATTAAAGTATCGAGATGTTCGGGTATAGAAAAATTGGAACTAAACAAAAAATTCGGACTTTGGAACACGTGGGTGGATGCTAGGAAATCATGGAAGTTTGGAAGACCATAGGTAAGCAAGAGGTAATCAACAAATTCGAGAACAAAGGACAAAGTGTCAAGCTAAAGCTTACCTCTACGGTGAAAGGTACTTGCGCATTCATGGCACGTGCATCATTTATTGCTTTAAATTATTTAATTTCCTTATATATGTGTTTAATTGATATAATTGCTTAAATATGTTGCACACCTTAATTGTTGGAGATGTGCGACATGCATCGAGCATTCTTACCCAACATGCATAGCTTGGAGTTTACTTGATAGGAGGTCTTCTTCACCCCATTCATCGCGTACTATTTTTAAAACGAGTCGTGTTTGGATCAAGAAAGGAAAGGAATCTTGGGTTGCAAGGTAGACGAAGGTCTAATGAAAATTTTGAAAAGTTGGGAAATTGAACCGGAGGATGGGAACGAAAGAAGTATGGTTGCTATCCCAACCAATCACTTCAAAGTGAATGTGAGTAAGGGCACCGAATACGTTACGTGATTAGAACCGATTATTCCAAGGAGGATGATTCATGAAAAAGTTGAAAATTTTGGTTAAAGAGTAATGGATCAAGTTCAGCAATCGAAGGCGTGAATTTTAAGGGGGAGAGCACGACCAAGAAATAAACTTAAGTACCCGGTCGTGCTAAGAAAGTTACTTCTAGTAGAAACGACTGAAATACAAGATTTAGCATGTTACGGGACCTTACAAAAGTGATAAGGAATAAGTTGGAAGACTTTAGCATTCGATGAATCTCAAGACCGAGGTGGTTAAAGTTACAGTGGCACGTGAAAGAAAATAAGTATTTCAAGTGGTAAAGGACGATCGATGGAAATGAATCAAAGTCATCGATCTTTCATTATTGACGGGTACAAACTCAATCTTCCAAGACTTAAAAAGGGTTGAGTTTGTATTGTAAGCTTCGAATACCGATGTTAACGGAGGTATGAAGGAACTACAAAAAATGGTGAAGAGAATATCGGTTAAGGAAAGCCCGATCAGATTACCATATTCCGTGATGGTGAAAGTTAGAGTCAATTAAATCGAGCCTTTAAGATGAGATGAATTACCGGTTCATTAGTCATGTTTCCATGATGAACCAGGGACACCACAAGAGTTGGAAATCATAATTTGAGCTCCAAGAAGAGTGGCTCAAACAACCAAGGACACCGAACATTGTTAGGAATATTGCCCTGAAAGCCTATGTAATAGTCAGCTTTACTACTTTCCTTTTTTTAAATCACAGGCAATCTTTGAATAATACGAAGTAAGGCAACACTTATTTATATGCTCTTGTTTGATTGTGTGTTTACTTTTGACTACGAATATATAAGAACTCCCCTAATCAATATGACTTATAGGACTCAACCATTTAGGCAAAGTGGTTCATGAGACGAGCCCTATATCACATAAGTCATGATTAGAAATCACTCCAAGTCGATGAGTCCTACAGACAGTGGGAGTGTCAACCTGACTCGTTTAAGGCTTACTCATGTGTCACGCCCTTAAGAAGGACCACCTTGTTTCATGGGGGTGCAAAGTGTATTATTGATATGTGCGTGATACATGGGGGTGCTTACTTATTCTAAGTAGGTACACTAAGGTGTCCCATGTGAGAAGATTCCTAAATGGGAAAGGAAATTTCTATATCTGGAAATAGAAACTACCAGATTAGGAAATATCTCACGAGTCATTGATGTGATTAAGTGATCCTTAGACTTGAGGTTCCATTGATACTTTCTCAGCTAACTCTGTAGTCTTAGGTGTAAGCTTTAAAGGGTGTCGCCTTAGACAACTGATTCAAGGCTTATGTTGGGGCTGCACAAGTGGCACATGAAAGTATATGAGAATCGATAAAGGATCTACACTTGCATGAGCAAGTTGATCCCTTATTATGTAACTCGTTCATATTCCATCTAGGAGTTCTTGGCCAAGGCAGTGGATCAAGACATCAAGAAAAGAGTTTCTTGGATTGAGATCAAATGGATATGAAATGCACTTAACATTAAGATCGAGATTATTAGGGTTCTAATTATTCCCTTACCCTAGATCTTAGTTGAGAGATGGGATGTAGGAGGATTGTATCTCACATGAATCAATGACTTAAAGGTTCTGTCGAATCGAGACATTCTTATTCAACTAGGGGTCAAACACCTGTTGCTAGACTATGGCCGTTTGATCTGTGGACTGATTAATTAATTAGGGAATTAATTAATTAGGGTCACTGCTAATTGAATTAAGAACCTAGAGGGTCACACACAACAACCCGGTCACATGGGTTAAGGCTTGAATCGATTAAACGAGTTGATCGAACCATTAAGTGAATAGTGGGGCCCACACGTATGAGTCACACGTGTGGAACACGTGTAGTTGAGTGTTTATCTGTGTATATATATTAAATAGTTAATGTGTTATTATTACATTAATTATTTAATGGGCTTTGATTTAATTTTGAATTAATATTAAAGTCCTAATTTGGAGAATTAAAGTCTAATAAATAATTAATTATGAATTAGTTAATTATTAATCTTCAAGTTATTTATTATTTAATAAATAAAGTAAAATAAAATAACTAAGAGAGTTACATATTATTCTTGCTTGACAATTTGATCAAAAGGAGACTTGAGGTCAAAGTAAGAGACTTGGTCTCCAAGCAAGAAATCCCCTTCCAAAAGAGTTTGGAATTCTTGTTCAACAAGGAAGAGGGGTTCGAACCGCTTGCCTATAAATACATATTGTTCGAACCCCATGGGATAATGATACACAATTTTCTCCTTCTCCAAATATTATACACTAAACCCTAGAGCCTAAACACCGAATATAGAACTAGCATCCTCCCTATTCAGATCGTGGTCGTGGTTGGTGGACTAATTCTCTAGATGGCTACTATCATGAAGTCTTAAAAGATTCGAAAAAGCTTTTGGGGATCAAGCCGTGTGAAGAGAATTCTTGGGCGGCTAGAACGTGTCAAGAAAGCTACTATCTAAGTGAGTTTCTTGATCTCTATGAATTTGGGAATAGGAATTGCAAGATTCGATTCTAACTTACTGGGAAAATTTTTAAATTTTCGCTGCGTTTCTGTCTCATTTTCCCAACAAGTGGTATCAGAGCCACCTTGCAAGGCCTATTTCTGATGCGTCTCAATTATTCTGAATTTGGTAGAAATTCTTAGGATTAGATGCGAATTGAGTATTCTTGAGTTCTTCTAGAAAGCCTGAAATATGAAACTGTATTTTTCTTAAAAGTTTCGAAAAACTATTTTCTTAAATCGTGTTTTTGAAAAACTGTTTTAGTTGAAATCTTTTTAAATCATAGTTTTTGATTTTGGATTGAATCGGGGTTTTGGAGAAACCTGTGATACGGAAAACAAAACGCGATACGAAAACGCGAGCCTAGGCGTGCTAAGGTGTCACATGCCCAGGCCCGCATGCACAGTCCCGCAGCCGCGCGCGATGGATCCTAGGCCCGCCTACTCTCCTGTCCAGCAACCGCGCGGGACAGCTGCCTGCACGCTCCTGCAACCGCGTGGGAGCAAACCCCAGTCCAAGCCCCTCCCACCACCGCGCGGTGCGTGCAAGACGGGCGTCCAGCGCGCACATGCGTGGGGAAATTGCCGCTCGCTGTGCGCAATGCTGGCGTGCGCGTTCACGCGCTCTTCCGCTCGGCGATGCGGCGCGAGTCCGGGGCGTTTCGGGGCTCGATTCTTCGCATTTTTGTATTTCGTATTTTCGGTCCTCGAAATCCCGATTTAATTTTTCTAAAAATTTTGTTTTATTAAATTAGAATTATTTATGAAATAATTGTTTAAATTGGGATTTTGAGAAATTAAGACAATTTAAATTTTGGGAAAATTACGAACTCTATTTTCTGAAAATACTGAAAGAATAAAATTATTAATTTTCAGAAATTAATTGGAATTTTATTACTTTATTATTTTTCGGGTTTTATAGAAAAGGCTCTTGGACAAGAATTGCATCTAAGTCGTGTTTTAAGTCATTAGGGCTTAAAGCGAGAATTTTAATTTATTGGTTAAATTTAAATTCTTGCAACTTATGCATGTTAGGTGATCATGGGTTTAGTCTTATGAATGGTTTTTATTTATATACAAGAATGGTTTAAATTGGGGTTGGAGCCCAATAGTTGCGTTTTTCAATTGGGGTCGGTGCCCCACTTATGTGCGTACTGTTATGTATTTATTATGTGGCTTTCCATATTACTATTTTTTTAGGCCGGGGTATGCCCCGTGTACTTGTCTAAGACAGATATGAAGATTAAGCCTTATTACTTTATGTCTTTTTCTTTTTATTGTAATTTGAGAGTAGAGATAGGTGGTGAGGTCTTTTTCTTTCATTTTGTAGACAATGCACCCTTGGAGTAAGATGGATCAACACAACAAGCAACAAGATGGAGGCCATAAGTGAAGACCTCTCGAAGTGTTAGAGAGGATTTCTATTATTGTAATAGATAGGGCATCGTTTTATTTCCAATTCCCTTATGTGATTTAAATTGTTTTATGTGGCATGTATGTTAGAACTTGGGATTGTGGAGTGGCTCCCACATATCACGCATAAGATAGGTAGAACCCATGATCATCACATGTTAGTATCATGATAGGACATGTTATCTGCTATGTGCTTGTGTGAAATGCATTTAAGTTGTACTTGCATTAATCAAGACTAATTAAAATGGATAACATATATGTTGGTGAGGTCGAACCGGACAACTCTTCGGTTAAATCGAAAATTCCCATTAAATATTAAGCTAATTTTCGAAAATTAGGTGTTTAATTTGAGGTGTTAATTTTGAATTAAATTCCTAGCATTCCATCAATAGGATTTAAGTTTAATAGAGGAAGCTAGTTACTGTCCATGAGTCGTGGGGTGACTATGTGAAATCTATTAATTCTTAGTTTCCTAATTGATCATTTTAAATGAGCAATATTTCGAGGTCAATTTTGGGGAGTCGTGGGTCGTTCGAACTAAGTTTTGATCTTGATCTTATGATTGATGGGTCTAGCTTAACGCCTAAGTAAATATGGATGTTGCACGAGTCGTGGGTCCATATTGAAAGATAGGTGATTCAAAAACATTACTAAGAATTCCACAGTGTTGGAATTTGAATTTGTAAGTTATACCTACCTTAGGCTTTATTAAAAATGTCCACGAGTCGTGGGTTAGAGATAAAGTGTTTGGGATCTTAGTACCCATTGGGATAACGAGTATCCTCTAAGATCTTTGGGAATTATAGATCTTCTAAAAACAGTGGGAGCTACATAGATTAAAGACCTAATCGCATGTATATCGTTATTATTCAGCATGCTCACTTAGTTCTCTGTTTTTCCATTTAGGTCGTAGATTCCATGATTCTCTACGTGTTTTGAAATGGCAACCAAAAACCCTCTAGTATCGATCCTCGAGTCAAACAAGTTGACTAGTCCCAACTATTCTGATTGGCTTAGGAATCTAAAAATCATTCTAGATTCCGAGAAGAGAACTTATGTTCTCTACGAGACGGAGCCCGTTCTCGAAGGAGAAGCTCCAACCCGAGCTGAGCGGGACGCGATCCAGAAGTGGAAGGATGATAATATCCAAGCCCGTTGTCTCGTGCTTGTTAACATGTCCCCGGATATGCAAAGACAGCATGAGTCCATGGAATTCGTTTGGGAGATTTACGACCACTTAGACCAACTTTACCGTAGTCATGAACGTGTTACAAGGTATAACACCTCAAAAGAATTATTCCATTTGAGAATGAAGGAAGGTACAAGTGTCCATGAATATGGACTCAAGTTTCTTACTCTCACTGAGAAACTTGCCTCCATGGACATGCCACTGAGAGATGAGCTTTCAGTGGATCTGTTGCTAGCCTCACTCCCACTATTATTCAACCCTTTTGTCCTTAACTTCAACATGAATCATGCAAATGCTAGTGTAGCTGAGCTGATTAGTCAGCTTGTAGCTACTGAAAGCACGATCAAGAAGGACAACAAGGTTATGATGGTCACTGCTCCATCTTCTTCTATGCCTTCTAAAGGCAAGGGCAAGAAAGCCCAAAAGAAGAAGAAGTCCCTTAGGCCCAATGGAGGCATCACGAAGGGAAAAGCCCAAAAGAAGAAACGTGATCAGAAAGAGGAAGTTTGCTTCCATTGTGGCAAACCGGAGCATTGGAGGAGAAACTGGCAAGAGTATAAGGTTACTCTAAAGAAAGGTATGTTTCTCGTTGAAGTAAATTTTCTATTAATTCTAACTCTTGCGTACTTGATACCGGTTGTGGATCTCATATCTCTAATGATGTACAGATGCTAAGTGAGGTCCGGTAGCTGAAGAGAGGAGAAAATATCTTGAATATTGGGGACGGCTCAACGGTCGAAGCTCAGGCTTTAGGCACAATTAGATTAGATTTTACGTCATTCTGTTTTAGTTTTAAATAAAGTCCTTTATGTACCAGACATTATTCGTAATATTATTTCAGTTCCAATACTTGATTGCGAAGGTTATGAAATTAATATTAAGAATGGTAACTTTTTCCTTAAAAAAATAATTCTTCAATACATCTTGGTACATTAAACAATGGACTTTATCTAACTCAAAACAGTAATATTTTGAATATACAACAAGAAACAAAATGTAAGAGAGATGACGAAGTCTCAGCATCTTTATGGCACGCTAGATTAGGACATATTTCCAAGAACAGAATTAGCAAGTTAACTACCTTAGGGACATTCTCTGAAAATAACCTTAAATAGTTAACTTCCTGCGAATCCTATCGAAAAGGAAAGATGTCCAAAACTCCTTTCAAAGGGAGTGTGGAACGAGCCACAAAGACCTTGGATTTGATGCAATCTGATGTTTGTGGACCGCTTAGTGTAAGCACTCGAAACAATCATCAGTACTTCATAACCTTTACTGACGATTTTAGTTGTTATGGTTATGTGTACTTAATGAAGTACAAATCTGAGGCTTTTCAGAAATTCTTAGAATTTCAAGAGGAGTTGAGAACCAAACTGGTCACAAGATCAAGACACTTCGATCTGATCGAGGTGGTGAGTATCTTAGTGAAGAATTCCTTAATCATCTCAGAGATAATGGAATTATCTCTCAGTGGACTCCTCTGGGAACTCCTCAGCTTAATGGAGTTTTTGAGAGAAGGAATCGAACCCTACTTGATATGGTTCGCTCCATGATGAGTTTCACTGACTTACCACCTTCTTTCTGGGGTTATACTCTAGAAAGTGCAGGCAAGATTCTGAATCTTGTTCCTTCCAAGTCAGTCCCTAAAACGCCCTATGAAATGTGGCATAGTAAAATCCCTAGTTATTCTTACTTAAGAATTTAGGGTTGTCCTGCTTATGTGAAGAGGATAGTGGGAGATAAGTTAGAAGCTCGTTCTAACTTATGCTACTTTGTTGGCTATCCTAAGGAATCTGTAGGATACTACTTCTATGATCAAACTGAACAAAAGATGTTTGTTTCAAGAAATGCAACTTTTCTTGAGGAATCGTTCCTAGAAGAAAAGAAAGGCAAGATCACGGAACTCGAAGAAATTAAAGATGATCCCACGCCACCCACGCAAGAGACGCCTCAATCTGATATCCCACAACCAATCACAAACTTCGATACATGTGAAAATCCTCCTCTAAGGCGTTATGACTGCACTCTTAGACAGCCTGAGAGATGGTATGGTTTTCTCCATGAAATCTTTCAAGAGGATAATGATCCCATAACATATGAGGAGGCACTGTCAGACTTGGATTTTGATCAGTGAAAACAAGCCATGAAGTCCAAAATGGATTCCATGTACTCCAACCAAGTTTGGATCTTAGTTGATTTACCTGATGGGGTAAAACCCATAGGTTGTAAATGGATCTTTAAGAGAAAGCTCGGAGTAGATGGAATTGTTGCAGCCTATAAGGTAAGGCTCGTTGCCAAAGGCTTCACTTAAAGGCCCGGTGTGGACTTTGATGAAACCTTCTCACCGGTTCCAATGCAAAAAGTCCATTCAGATCATGCTTGCCATAGCTGCATATTACGACTATGAGATATGGTAAATGGATGTGAAAACTGTCTTTCTCAATGGAGACATTAATAAGGACATTTATATGGATCAACCCATAGGTTTCATGTAGCACCCGGAACGCTAGGTAGCCACATCCCCCGCACTATAGTTCAATCCACATATGGAACGAGCACCCATACATGAATCAAGCCTATAGCGAACGACAGACAATAAAAAAAAAACTTCCTAGCTAGGCGGGACTAACCCTCAATTATATACAACATGCATAGCCAAAAATGGAATCACAAGATACATACATTCAATTTATTAGCATAACCATGTTCACCATTTCTTCCAATACAAACCATTTTCCCAAATCTAAAAGTACCAAAAGAGTCATAACAGTACAAATATGCATCAATAATATACAATGAACATGCTAGACTCAAAAGTAAAGACTTGACTCGATCCCGCCTAGCACTCAACCTGCAAAACTGAAAATGTGAGATGTCAGTCTATAAAAGACTGAGTGAGGGGTTTATAATTATAAGCGCAACTACCATGCAAGCTATAATCTCGGGTAAGTTTTGTAAAGAAAACGATTTAAGTTCAAATATTGAAGTAATTCTTGCCCAGGATTATAACTATCCAATTTACAATTTCAATCAATTCAATTCAATCAATCAGAGGCCCGCCGAGTGAGGGCATATCTCCAACCTTTCTCCGATTGTGTACAATAATTCAGTTATTCAATGATTAGGTGATCAAGCAAACAATTACAGTGCACAATTAGCAGTTTCAATAACCCCTTCTTCCTCTGGTTGATGGTGGGATTGCAAGGCCCCACCACCCAATCCTACTGGGCATAGGGTTCATGAGTCCCTATGCCCGGAAATACTTCCTCCACTAATCTCCTAGTGGGTTCAGGGTCATCCCAAAATTGGTGAGGATAGTGCAAGAGTTACCCGTCAGCCCTTACTTTCCCGGTTGGCTCAATACACTGCCCTCGGGCCCAAAGTGAACATACTTTACTTGCACAATCAATCAATCAATTCGTTCCATGAAATCAGTTGAAAATCATTAAGGTTTGGAAAACTATAGATATATAGATACATTTTGGCCGAAAACACCACATAAGGTTGTAGGGGTTCTATATATCTAGAATTAAACCTGACCTGTGGCGACAATTAACAAGGATACAACTAAGGAGCTTGCTCCTCGTCAACGGGAAGAAGATCTATGCAACAAGGACAAGTGTTCGTGAGACACGACTCGTATGAACTATTTACGACACACGGCCATGCTCAAGTAAATAATAAAATTAGTAATCAAGTGACACTTAGCATGTATGAACGCCAATTAACACCTAAGAGATGAAATTAATATCAAGGAATCATGTATTCATATCATTCAGTTATTTCAAGCTCAATTCATATAAGTTATGGAGTCACACAATCACGTTTAAGCAACTAAGTACCAAGAAGTATCAAATAGGAGCATGATTAACAATAAACCATGTTTATATATCATATAAATCACATACGAGAGCTAATGGAGTGAAAGGAATGGAATAAGAGAGGTTTTGGCAAAGTTGGGCAAAAGTCGACAATTTTCGGAAATGACCATGCTGAGAGAAAACTGGAATATCTTAAATTCTAGAAGTGGGAATTGAGTTCTGTTTGTTGGTTATGAAACTAGACAAGTTTACCTTTCCGAGGATATATGGTTCGTTTTCTAGTTCAAAGCGAGGAGAAAATGGTGTAAGCATGAAGTTGGGTGAATGCAGATTGTCGGTGAAGTGACACTAAAAGGAATTGATTATAACTCACAAATGGGAAAATATATTGAGATGATTCTAATTGGACATTGTTCTAAACTTCAAGATCTTTCTGTGGGTTCAAAAATCAGGTCAATCGGAGTTCTCTTGAGGGGTAAACGTAGCAAAACAAACTCAGGCTGATAATAGGGGAAGATCCACGGCCGTGGATTTCTCCATGAACAAAAATCCACGCCCGTGGATTCTCTATGCCGAAAATCCAAGTTTTCTGGACACAAATCCATGACCGTAGGTCAAAATCCACGCCCGTGGATCACTCTCCAGTAGTAAAACAAAGGGAAAACAGGGCAAGGCTCGAGATTTGGCTCCCAAATCAATACAACACCAAACCAAGGCAATTAAATCACTCCAAACCAACATATATCATGCATATAACTCATATATAACAATTAGACACCATTTAGACCAAGGACCATGCTTTGATTCATCAATAAATCACCATCGAAACCCCATATAATTCCATATTACCCAACTCTCTTATAAACCAAGAATTCATGCAAGCTTAGAGGTTTACACTACAAGAAATTCTACAAATTCCGACGGAAAATTCCGAGGGAAACAGGCCGTCGAAATTCCCTCGGAATTCTCGAGGGAATTCCGACGGGATTCCGACGGAATTTGTTTTTTTTTTAAATAAAAATTAAATAAATCCGACAAAAATTCCGTCGGAATTCCATCGGATTTTTTAAAAAATAAAATTAAAAAATAATATTAAATAATTCCGACGGGATTCCGACGGAATTCCCGTCGGTTTTTTAAATATAAAATATAAAAATTAAAATTAAATAATTCCGATGGGATTCCCGTCGGAATTCCGTCGGATATTTTAAAAAATAAAATTTAAAAATAATATTAAATAATTCCGACGGAATTCCGATGGGATTCCCGTCGGTTTTTTTAATTATAAACTATAAAAATAGAAATTAAATAATTCCGACGGGCATTCCGTCGGAAATCCGTCAGATATTTTAAAAATAAAAATTAAAAATAATATTAAATAATTCCGACGGGATTTCAGTCGGAATTCCGTCGGATTTTTTAAAAATAAAAATTAAAAATAATATTAAATAATTCTGACGGGATTTTCGTCGGAATTTCGTCGGTTTTATCTATGCTTAAATTAAATTCTTATGACGTATTATAATATTTGTAGTTATAATTAATATTTTCTTAGAACTCAATTTTAAATATAGTCTACAAAATTTGTGATTTTATTATTTCAAATGATATATAAATATTTGTATCAAACTAAACCAATGAATTGATCTAGCTCAACTGGTTTTCCTTGATTTCCATAATATCTTCCTACCGCGAGGTTGGGTGTTCGAATCCCCAGTAGCTCATTAAGTTTTTATTTTTCCAGTAAATTCCGAGGGAAATTCCATCGGAAATAATTAATTAAATTTTTTTTAAAGCAAATTCCGACGGAATTCCGAGGGAAATTCCGTCGGGAGATATATTTTATTTTTTCAAAAATACGACTATTCCGTAATTTAATTTTTTTTTTTTTTGGTTTTGTCCCTTGGTTTTCCGTCGGTTTATAAATTGTGAGGAGGGTTTTTCCAACGGACTGTGTCCCGTCGGAATTCCTTCGATTTTCCGTCGAATTTTGAAACGGGAGCTCCCGTCGGAATTCCGGGAATTTCTTGTAGTGTTAATGATCCTAGTCATGCTTCTAACCACAACTAAACATGAAATAACATCAAGATTCTCAAACCCTACTTCAACATGAATTCAAGACTTCAATCATAAATCCACTCTACCTTGAATGAAAGAAGAAAGAATGAAGATGTGATGATGATGAAGATGAAGATGCTCCCAAATATGCAATTTCCCCTTGAATTATTCCTTGAAAAATGATGAAATCTCCTTCCTCTCTTGGTGGTGTTTTGATCGTGTTTTAGTGTGTGTGTGTGTGGGATTTAGATGAAATTAGATGAATGAATGTAAGAGATAAATGATATTAGATATTTTATAAAGTCTTCCAAGACATTGCATGACTCATCACAATTTGTATATAAGTCCTTCCAATATATGAATTCAAGCAAACAAGTTCTAATCCATGGAAAATGATCAATTAACTCCCATTCATGCTAAGCAATTAAATCCACATATTAACATAAATGAGCAATTAGGGTCATATATGAGAAATTATTCACATTAACAATTAATTCATATAATTTCATGGAAATGTTAAGAATCGAGTGTCATGAAAATTATATATTAACACATAATGATTAAATGGAAAAACCGGTGCATTACATTTCACATTCAGTGGGAGTGAGCAAAAGTTTGCAAACTCCAAAGATCAATCTACGGATTGAAACAGGCTTCTAGGAATTGGAACATTCGTTTTGATGAAGCGGTCAAAGAGTTTGGCTTCGTTCAAAATTCGAATGAGTCCTTGTATATAGAAAGGAATTGGAGACTTTAGTGAAATTCTTGGTGCTTTATGTTGATGACATCCTTCTAATTGGGAATTCGAAGGATGACATGAAAGCTACCAAGTCTTGGTTATCGAACCAATTCGAGATGAAAGATCTTGGTGATGTATCCTACATTCTTGGAAGTAAGATCTATAAGGATAGATCTAAGAGATCGATAGGACTATCACAATCGATGTACATAGACGAAGTACTGAAACGGTTCATTATGGAGAATGCGAAGAACAAAGTTCTTCCCGTGTAGGAACATCTCTTTCGAAGAAAATATGCCCTAAGACGAACCTTGAGAAGGAAAGAATGACTCATGTGCCTTATACCTCTGTAATAGGTAGCATAATGTATGCAATGCTATGTACTCGATCGGATGTGGCTTATACACTTAGTGTTACGAGCCGTTAGACCCTTGAGAAGGTCACTGGACTGCCTTGAAGAATATCCTAAAGTACTTACGAAGCACTAAGGATTTATTCTTAGTATACGGAGGACAGAAAGATCTGGTAATCGGAGGATACTGCGATGCAAGCTTTGCATCTGAGTTAGATGATTTTAAGTCAATGTCAGGATACATTTTCTGCCTTAACGACGGAACAGTGAGTTGGAAAAGTTCCAAGCAAATGACCACTGCAGATTCGACCATTGAGGCCGAATACTTAGCTGCAAATGATGCAGCTAAGGAAGGTGTTTGGATTAGAAACTTCATTCAAGAATTGAATGTCGTTCCTAGCATGAAAGACCCCATTACTGTGTTTTGTGACAACATTGGGCGGTTGCTTAAGCAAGAGAACCAAGATCTCACCAACGGGCCAAGCACATTATGAGGAAGTATCACCTAATTCGTGATATTATCAAATGAGGTGATGTTCAAATTGAGACGGTCACATCAGCAGAGAACGTGGCAGACCCACTTACTAAACCCCATAGTCGAGAAGCTTTCGAAGGTCATCTTGCGAAGTTGGGACTTAGATTAGCTCCTGAATGGCTTTGACAGGCAAGTGGGAGATTTTTAGGAATAGTGCCCTGAAAGCCGTTGTAATAGTCAGCTTTACTACTTTCCTTTTTGTAAATCATCGACAATCTTTGAATAATAGGAATTAAGGCAACACTTCTTTATATGCTTTTGTTTGATTGTGTGTTTACTTTTGACTGCGTATGTATAAGAACTCCCCTAATCAATATGACTTGTAGGACTCCACCATTTAGGCGAAGTGGTTCATGAGACGAGCCCTATATCACATAAGTCATGATTAGAAATCACTCCAAGTCAATGAGTCCTACAGACAGTGGGAGTGTCAATCTGACTCCTCTAAGGCTTGCTTGTGGGATCACGCCCTTAAGAAGGACCACCTTGTTTCATGGGGGTTCAAAGTGTATTTTTGATACGTGCGTGATACATGGGGGTGTTTACTTATTCTAAGTAGGTACACTAAGGTGTCTCGTGTGAGAAGGTTCCAAAATGGGAAAGGAAGTTTCTATATCTGGAAATAGAAGCTTCCAGATTAGGAAATATCTCACGAATCATTGATGTGATTAAGTGATCCTTAGACTTGAGGTACCATTGATACTTTATGAGCTAACTCTGTAGTCTTAGGTGTAAGCTTTAAAGGGTGTCGCCTTAGACAACTGATTCAAGGCTTATGCTGGGGCTGCACAAGTGGCATATGAAAGCATATGAGAATCGATAAAGGACCTACACTTGCATGAGCAAGTTGATCTCTTATTGTGTAAGTCGCTCATATGCCATCTAGGAGTCCTTGGCTAAGGTAGTGGATCAAGACATCAAGAAAAGAGTTTCTTGGATTGAGATCAAATGGATATGAAATGCACTTAACATTAAGATCGAGATTATTAGGGTTCTAATTATTCCCTTACCCTAGATCTTGGTTGAGAGATGGGATATAGAAGGATTGTATCTCACATGAATCAATGACTTAAAGGTTCTATCGAATCGAGACATTCTTATTCAGCTAGGGGTCAAACACCTGTTGCTAGACTATGGTCGTTTGATCTGTGGATTGATTAATTAATTAGGGTCACTGGTAATTGAATTAAGAACTTAGAGGGTCACACACAACAACCCGGTCACATGGGTTAAGGCTTGAATCAATTAAACGAGTTGATCGAACCATTAAGTGAATGGTGGGGCCCACACGTATGAGTCACACGTGTGGAACATGTGTATGACACGTGTCCTTGAGGACACGTGTAGTTGAGTGTTTATCTGTGTATATATATTAAATAATTAATGTGTTAATCATTACATTAATTATTTAATGGACTTTGATTTAATTTTGAATTAATATTACAGTCCTAATTTGGAGAATTAAAGTCTAATAAATAATTAATTATGAATTAATTAATTATTAGTCTTCAAGTTATTTATTATTTAATAAATAAAGTAAAATAAAACATCTAAGAGAGTTAGATATTATTCTTGATTGATAAGTTGATCAAAAGGAGACTTTAGGTCAAAGTAAGAAACTTGGTCTCCAAGCAAGAAATCCCCTTCCAAAAGAGTTTGGAATTCTTATTCAACAAGGAAGAGGGGTTCGAACCCCTTGCCTATAAATACGTATGGTTCGAACCCCATGGGATAATGATACACAATTTTCTCCTTCTCCAAATATTATACACTAAACCCTAGAGCCTAAACACCGAATATAGAACTAGCATCCTCCCTATTCGGATCGTGGTCACGGTTGGTGGACTAATTCTCTAGAGGGCTACTATCGTGAAGTCTTGAAAGATTCGAAGAAGCTTTTGGGGATCAAGCCGCGTGAAGAGTGATCTTGGGAGTCTAGAACGTGTCAAGAAAGCTACTATCTAAGTGAGTTTCTTGATCTCTACGAATTTGGGAATAGGAATTGCAAGATTCGATTCTAACTTATTGGGAAAATTTTTAAATTTCCGCTGCATTTTTATCTCGTTTTCCCGACAAACATAACTCGTTTGGAAAGCGAATTGATTTGGGTCAAAGCCGAGCACGAAATCAAGAACTTGAAAGAATAACAAGGAAGGAGTGAGCATGGTAACTAAGAGTTGGGTTACTCGGAAGATCGGATCCACTAAGAGCCGGACTATCTTTTCAGCCAAGAACACCTTCAAAGATGAAAAGAAAACCGAAAATAAATCAAACTTGGGACAGGACATTCATGCAAGCTTGGATCATCAAAACGAATTCCAATTTCATTCTTTGGTGCACGGTACATTAAAACATTCATGGCACATTTATACATATAATATTTATTACTTTAACTTCCGTTAGTGATTGCATGTGTGTGATGATTATTGCTTGCGCATGACGTGTGCGTGAGTTGCATGTTGCTGGCTAGCTAGCCACTGGAGGCAGTTTAGACTTCGCGAGTGTTTAGATTTCACGGTGAGTTACGGGTCGTGAAGTGTCCGTGAAGCCCGAGTTGCCAACAACATTTCAGAGTACCTAATCAGAGATGGTTCGATCTTCCCAACATTGAACCGTAGCTTTAGAAGCAGTGAAGAGTCCGGTTAGTTTCGTGGGTGTGAGTTAGTGGTTGTCTAAGGCACCATGCTCGTTTTAAAATGAACCCCAAGAGTTATATTGTGATGGATTCCAACGGTAAGGGTTGAATCTCCTTTAGACCCCCTTATTATACGAGTTCAATCGAATAACTCGCTTAATACTGGATTAAGTTAGAGGACGAATCTTCTATACGACGCATAGAAGAACCCCTTAGTGCTTGAAGACCTTTTCCGAACTAATTTCTATCGGTATGTTGCGAACCCCGCGTGGGATGAATACGGAAAAGATTTGCTTAGAGTCCAGAACTCAAGGCATCGGACCTGAGGACAAGTCCTTCTTAAGGGGGAGAGGTTGTTACGCCCCGTGTTTTCAAGACTAATCAGGTATGACGTCACGAGTGAGGTCAGACTGAGTGTTACTTATTTTAATTATTTAATTATGTGACTTAAGTGCTTTTATGATCTCAAATTATTTGATCGTATGATTTAATTTCAAATACGTGATCTTATTTTCGTTTTATATTATACCTCCGTACGTGTATATTTAGTAATTTAATTTCGGAACATGATCTAAATGCCTAATTTTATTCTAATCATATTCTAATTGATACCTTGGTGATTTAATTGAAACATTCCATGAACTTAAGGACTTAATTGCATTTCAACTTGGACTTAATTGATCTAACTATTAATTTTGGGGCTTGATTGTATTTAATTAAACTAGAGGGACCTAATTGCATTATGTGAAAACTTATACAAAATATCTATATACACTCACACACATACACTATTCATGCAAGACACAAACACACACACACTCTTGCACACACACCCCATTCGGTCAAGATGGGAGAGGGAGAAGGGAAGAGGAGCACCACCACCGGATCACCACCACCATTTGTTGGTGTCGCCACCGGACCGCCATCACCTCCACTTCCACTCTTCTTTCTTCTTCATTCCTTCATTCAAGGTGTGTGTAGCACCCCGAACGATGGGCACCACTTCCCCCGCACTAGGGTCCGACATGTGTAACGAAATGGAACGTCCGCACACGTATCAAACAATAGCGAACGGGTGACCAACAAAACACACTCCTAAGCTAAGCGGACTAGACCCTCAAACAGAGTGCATAACATTACAAAATCAGCGGAAGCAATTTAAAACAGTTCATATCATAACCCAAGATCTTCATAAATAACATAGGAGTCCAAACTAGCATGCTATAACCATATACAGAATTTACAACGCCCAACCAAGGCCAAAATAATCAAGTATTGACGACTAGAAAGTATTATAATACATATCCTCAAAAGTTCATAAGTATGTAAAGCAGAAATAAACCACTACAATGCGAAATGAAGACTCGAGCTATTCCACAAGTAAGACACTACGACAAACTTGCCGCCTAGCTCACTTTCCAACTATACCTGCAACTCAAGGAAAAAGGGAAAAAGAGAAAATAGCGAGTGTCAGTCCTAACAACTAGTAAGGGGGTTAACTCACACACCCATAATACATATAGAGCAAAGCACTTAACAAAATCATAAGGATCCATGAACCGGGGATGGTTTTCGCAAGCCAAAGCATTTCCCGTTATAATAGATATATGTACCTAAAAGACGTTAAAGGCCATAGGCCAAAATAACAAGTTTTATGTAGTTAGGAATCCATTCCCGTTTCATAGATCATGTGAATCACTCTAACTCGACGAGTACGAGTTTTCCTCCCAAACTTCCATATTCAAAGGCATAAACATAATCAAAATAGAATTCATAAACCATCATTTCTCCGGGTGATAGAAGGGTTGACGGCCCTATCTATCAAACAAATACACACGAGACAAGGCTTAATTATGTACTTGAAACCTTTGGCGGTTGCATCCTTCGGCTCAAGAGAAACACCCTTCCTCAATCCTCCTAAGGTTGGGTGAGACTCTTAAATAAAAAGTGTTGATGGGAGAGCTCGTCGATCCCATGGTTGTCCCGAGTTACCATACCACTCTCTAGGGCCCAAAGAAAAGTTCACAGTTCACATATTCAACAAAGCTTATCTTTCAAAGCACAAAGCTCACTTACATACACACACTCATCAAAGGTTTTCAAATCAAACGGAAAATAGCTTATATACATATACAAATCATTTTCAAAGTTTTATAGCAAACGGGACAAGCCCTCAAAGTACATATCATACACATATCTATCATATAATATACGTATTTCGTATGCAGGCTTCAAAACACATAGGGTTGTAGGTCATTATAACTAAAAGAACAAAACCTCACCTTGGAAACGTGTAGTAGTGACAAAAGAGTGTGAATCGGACGCCTAAGGAGCAAGCTCGTTGTCAACGGAAAGGTCCTCTGTGCAAAACAAACAACAAAAGACACTCTTAGACTCAAAATGAACCAAATAAACGCTCGAAAAATGCATATGAATGCGAGTGATAAGTATGAGATGCAATAAGGTGACAATTAGGGTATAAGTGATCATATCTTGCACGTTTCATATCAATTTGATCCATAAATTTAACGCAATGCTCATAACACATATTACAACATGTTTACAAAACATAAAATTGATATACAGAGCAAGTAAACAAAGCAAAGAAATGAATAAACATCATGAACACACCTAAGAGTGGGGCTAACGTTCTTCTTAGCCCTAACGGCCGTTAGGCAGGTCAGAGGCTCAGACCTGGACTAACGGTCTTTACCCTACAAAACAAATAAGGGGGACTAACCCCCGTTAGGACGGTCAGAGACCCAGGCTAAGGGCTAACGCCCCGTTACCTTCCTTAACAAAGGAATTCCCTAATGGGCGTTAGGGCTACGCAGGCTGGAATGGTTCGAATTTCAGCCCTCAAAACACTCCAAAAACTCAAAGTAATCTACACTAACATCAAGCTAACACATATAGGTAAGTTAGGGTATCAAGAATTCATGCATTTCAAGCCAATAAATGGTCCAAACTCTCAACAAAACATGCTAGAAGTGAAAAGATATCAAGTTCTTACAAAACCTTCAAAATTCATTAATGGCAAAGTCAGGAATTCTCAACTAACACTTAAATCAAGTTCATATAAGTCATAAATGATGTCTTAGAATCATATTACATGCTCATATCTAAATATTTCACAATAGATCATGCTAGAATCATCAAATTGCTCCAAACCCTCACTATTCATCACATATGCCATATAATACTCAATTCATGGGAAAATCTTGCAAATTTGAAGTTAAAATGATCAAAAAGTCATGGAGAGCACAAATATTAACTTACCTCTTGAATTAGAAGAGAATTGAAGGTGATTTGGGCTCAAAAATTACAAAGGTGAATAGTTTCTCTTCTTTCTTCCTTCTTCTTCATTAGATTAGACTTTAGTAGCTATTTTACTCTTCTTTTTGGTGTGATTTCGAAGTGAGGATGAGGGAGAAAGATAGAGAGGTGAGTTGGTGGATGGTGGGTCCAAGAATTAGTCAAAAAGGTGCTCAAATGAAAAAGTTATGCCTTTTTTAGTCAAAGGTGTTACTTCTGGTACAATGTGCTCATTTTGGTTGAATTTTGGAGGTCCAAATGGGTTTAGAAAAAGGTGAGGCTTGTTCCATTATCTTCGAATCATTGAAAAGAGGCCAATGGAGGTGGCGGAATTTGAATCCGAATTCACGAGCCCAAGATACGTCGCCCGGAACCCAAGGTACACCAAATGCTCTTTAGCCCCCTTTTCGGTTCCGTTAAACAAAAACGAGCCAAAACCAAACCAAATAAATTCAAAATCACATAACAAGCATATAATCATGTTTATAACTCATGTATTTCATGCATATCATAATTTCACAAAAATCGAAATTGAATTCGGATTTCGGACACATATAGCTCAAGTTCAAATCCACGTATTCATAAACATTCAAAACTCATATTCAAGGATCAAAATCTAATTCATATAAGTTCAAATATTATCAAAACATCAATAATAGCAAATAAGTACATAATTAAATAATTAAATTGCGCACGTATCACACTCGTGACGTCATTCCTGTAAGTTCGGACAGGATGTTATAGTGTGTATGTATATATATGTGCATTTATGTATGAAATTGTATGTATGGGTTAGGGCTTTTGATTCTTTGCTTAATAACTTGAATCCTTGTGTGTATATGCATGATTATACGATGATCTATGAATTTATTGCAAGAAATTTGTTTGTGAAGATGATGTATGTACATATGTGTATATATGTGTATATATATATATGTAATTATATTGTGGGTTTGTGGATTAATGTGTTCTAAGTTGTTCGAAACTTGCATTTGATGTTCCTACATGGTGTATTACATGTTTTATGTGATCTGGGTTGAGTTTTAAGGTTGGGAAGGATTTCCGTCTCCATTTCCCTCCCCTGCTCCATTTTCTCTGAAATTTTATCTGATTCAAGTACACGAAGTGTAGAGCATTATCCCTTTTACGGCTTGTCAATATCAGTTCCGAGGAGTGAGATATGGCCGTTTCAATTTGGTGTCGCCAAGCTATCGCGAATCTGCGTTCACCTAACTTTGGACCTATACCATTTTCATTCTGCATTGTACTAGAAGTCAAACCATATATGTTTGGAAAGATCTATTTATCTACTTTCATATCCAACAAACGAAACCCTTTTTCGACTTCTAGAACTTGAGATATTTGCATTTCTTTACAGCTTGTGCATTTTGGAACTTCCAACTGTTGTTCAGTTTTACTCTAAAACTCCATTCCGTGCTTCCCCTTCGTTTTCCTGACCCCATAGGTGATTCATATGATTTTTATGCATGCCTAATTATATGATGGTGAATGAATTCTTATTCCATGACAAGTATTTGCATGAGCTTCGATTAAATGCTATGTGTAAATTATAAATTTGAGTTTGTTTATTGTCTTGCATGCCTACATGATTTAATTATTGTAAATTGCTCGCTTTATGTGTTAAGTGACTTAATTATGTTCTAATATTTTATTGCACGACCACATATTACACGTACACTTGAATTATATATCTATTTGATACGTGGGACATTAATTGCGCACATGAACACTATCACGACATAGCATATCATTTTATAATTCTCGTACACATGTTAAATCATTTCATATCATTCCACAACACCTCATATCAATGTCGTCCGTCTTACTTGGTCTCATATTGAGTTATTTCTCATGAGTACACTATATTCTTTGTTCTTGTACAGTTCATCTCCAGGGTGGAGACTTCTTGATTGAGTACGCACCCCGAATAGCTCATGTTCTTATCTCGTCGTATTCCAGGTGAGGGTGTTTTCGTTCTAGTTATGTATCAAACCCTACAACCTTATGTGACAAGTTTTGGCCAAAAACCTATTTTATATATATATCATTTTCAAAGTAGAATCATCGAGTAAATGTTTTCAAGGGAGTAAATTATTTTCCAATGATTTGAAATGTATTATTATTCTCATGGCTTAAAATTTTTTTGCGAGATTACGCACAATCATGTTCATGTGGGCTCGGGAAAACGGGCCGTCGGGAACGCCTTCGCACGTAGTACCCATTGAAAATTTCTCACGCGACCAAGAAGTACGGAAGTTAAGTTATTCTTGAGCCATTGGTTAACCCATCGAAGGAGCGGGTAGGAGTCATGATCCCCCATCTCGATATGGACTCATGAGGTGGTTCGGACCTTGCAAACCCATCCACCGCCCCGGAGGAAGAAGGATGAAAAAATATGATTATTATTGTTATTCACCATATGTTTCATGTATGTACAGCATGATGACGTATTCAAAAGTATTAAATCATGTTTATGGTACACGGTCGGAGTTTGGTTGGAGAATTATGCACGCTCACTCGCCGAGCCACTATGATTATTTATGAATTATAAATTTAATGAATTTAATTTGAATTAGTCGTAAAGTGCGAGCAATGCTTAGTTATTTTCTTGCCCTTCGCGGGAACTAACTTCAAATAAATCTTTGCTCGGGATTTATGACTTGCATACACATGTTTTTATATATATGTATAGCTCCTGTCACTCAGTCTTCTAGAGACTGACCCATCTCTTTCCAACTTTTCAGTTCTTGCAGGTTTTGCTAGACGGGAGTCGAGTTTTAGCATTCTTGTTCGAGTTACACTTGTACACTTGAGTCACATTTCACGTTGTTATGATTTTTTTGTATTACTTTATGTATTCGGGCCTGTGTGCCAATTATGAATTATTGGATATGGATTCGGGACAGGTTGCATGCTTAGTTGAACTTGTTGTTAGGTTGCCTGTTGAATTTAATTATGTTTATGACTATGTTGAGGCTTGTAGCCATTGTTGGAATTATGCGCACATTAATTGGAATTCACGTTTGTTAATAATCCGCACAACATGATTTGTATTCTCTAATTAATTGATACAGGGTTAGATTCTACCTAGCTAGGTTGTTTTTCTTTGTCACCCGTTCGCTATGTGTCCGGTTCATGTATGGACTATCCATATCATGCGTGGACTAGACTTATGGTACGGGGGATGTGGTGCATATCGTGCCGGGCGCTACACATACTCTAGATGTAAATGCTCCAGTTAGATGGCTTGTTATAAACTTATAGAGAAATAATTACTGATGCTTGTATATCTTAAGGGGAGGTTTCTGTAATTTTCTAAAAAATGGGAGATTTCTGTAATCACTAGGAAAAAATGGTAGATTTCTGTAATTATTAGCAAAAAAAAGGGGTAATTGTAAGGTGGATAATGTAGATATAAACTTAAAAATTAAGAACTCATGCATACTCCGGATACAACTCATAAAAAAAGGGGATGTTTCTGTAATTATGCTAACACAATAATGAATACTCCAGATATAAATGCTCCAATTAGATTTATAATACAACTTATGACCATTATTTATATACTGATATCATTTAACTGTGTAATTATTAGCAAAACAGGGGAGGATCCTGTAATAATCTTAAAAAAAAAAAAAAAAAAAAAAAAAAAGAGGCTCCTGTAATTTTCTAAATCAGATAGTATCTTATATTAAGCTTCGATTGTTTTTTCCATGAAAATAATTCATATTTTATATAACTAAAACTAAGAATAGTCAGTCAATCATTGTAGCAATTGAGTCAAATGCATTATTGTGTTATAACTAATAGAAGTAGCAGAAAAATTATAAGTGTTTCTTCAATTGCTATAACTAAAAATAGTTAGTCAATCCGAGTAGCAATTGAGTCGAAGGCCTATTTCAGCATCGTTAATTTCAGTCAATAACTATAACCTACTCCCCTCATAAAGTATATTTAATTCTAAAACAACCAAAACTGACCTATTCCAAACATATAATTGTGCCTATATTACAGAAATTTGGACCAATTTCTGGACATATTCATAAATCCAAATTAAACCTAAAACAAACCATTCTGACCTAATCAAAACATATATATATATAAATTAAATATAGTTAAAGATTGTAAATCTAACATGTAACAGTTGCGATGCAATGAGGGATGATAGGAATTAGGCGGAGCCTCGGTGGTAGTGTGTGGGCGGTGGTGAGTAGTAGCGAATCAGCAGGAAGCACTTTCTGTATCATAAAACAAAGTTTTCATAACAAAAATGATAGAAAAACATACAAGAAACAAAAAAGAAAATATCTTTTCATAAGCTACCAACTATATCTTCCATTACAATAGTATCTTCATGTTTGTTCCAGTAAAACACGTAAAACATGAAGCACATATGATTTTGTGTGTGTGTGTGTGGTACTAGTTTACATGAATCAATTACAAAAACAATCTTCAAAATTGTTTGTTAAAGGATATACCCCTGAAAGAAAAGTGTACTGTAAAAACAAGATTGTAATTAACCACTTTAATGAACTCCATTGCTCTAAAATATTGTCAATGATCATACATTGAATGCTATTTATGAATTCGAATGCTAGTTTTAAGCAGGAGTAACTTTAGATTTTCTAATCAGCTATTACAACTTTGAAGTACCGATATTTCAACGAGGGAAAAATATAATCTCATATATTGAGTACTTCTTTTTTTTTTTTACTATTATTTAAAGGGGAGGTAAGTGTTATTTTGAAAGATCTATACAAAGAGGGGATGCACCTGTAATTAAACAGATTTTAGTTTGGATGCATTTTCATTTAAACAGATTTTACACTTATTTGGAACAAAATTTGGCATATTTCTCAAAATTCCCTTGCTTTCTGCTCTGTAATTTCTCTCCTCCTCTCTGATCTCTCTCTCTCTCTCTCTCTCTCTCTCTCTCTCTCATTCTATGCCTCTCTCCCTCTCCCAAGTCCCACCCATACATACACACACATAATTTAACCAAAACTTTCACTTTCATTGTCATTGATTTCACATAAATACAGACAAAATAAGGACCAGATGTTCCTCCACAATAAACACACAGTCAAACGACTAACAGGGTATCATTAAATAAAGCAAAATTAAATATTAGTAAACACATACTTTTGTCAACATCCCCATTTTTTTTATTCAACTTACATATAAAAGAAGAAAATTTACATAAAAGGAAACCCAAAAAGACAACTTGAATGATATTTTTTTATTCTCTCATTTGATTAGATACATCTTGCCTTCATTATGAGTAAAAGGTTAGATCAATTTTCATCTCTTGTGGATGAGAGTTAGATAATGTTCAAGAAATTAGTGTGACCTACCATGTGAAATAAGAAATTACACTAAGATCCCCTCCACGTCTCAAAATCACCAACACCCCTATTGTTTTTAAATTATACTAACTGAGTTGCTTTTTAATTGAAAGCATTCCTGTTTCACAATAACTAACACCCCTCTGCTATTCATCTCATGTAATGACCTCTCAATTGGAATCAATACCACCCCTACCGATCGGCTTAATGTAATGAAAAAGTTTATTTAAACTGATTATATATTTGTACAAACATTCATCCATACATGAAAACAATTTGAAAATCTTAAAAAAAAATATTAATATCCCATCATTCAACAAAAGTATATGGCAATATGGTTAAAAGGATGCTTGCTGAGTTAGCTAATCCTAAAATGCCCATCCTTTTCGCTAAAGCTTTGGAATTTTTCAAAAAAATGCATTAATTAATCTTGGAAAATAGTGGGCCTCTATTTGTCTAATAAATTATGGATACAAAATGGTAGGCCTATATTGAGAATTTTAAGACAAACCAAGTAAGTTTATTTTTGGGAAAATTTTATTTTTCGTCCTCTAAAGATGCCCTTATTCGATTTTGGTCCTGATCTTTTAACATTTATCACTTTGCATCCTTTATGTTTCAAAAAATCTCAATTTTAGTCCTTTAGGTAACGGACGTTAAAAAATTGACGGAATAAGCGCGCCACTCACATTATTCAGGGCGCGTGAATAACACTCGCCTTTTTCCGTTAAAAAATTAACGTCCGTTACCTAAAGGACTGAAATTCAGATTTTTTGAAACATAAAGGATGCAAAGTGATAAATGTTAAAAGATCAGGACCAAAATCGAACAAGGACATCTTTAAAGGACGAAAAATAAAATATTTCCTTTATTTTATAATGGAAAAAAAAAAAAAAAAAAGTTCCCAAAGGGAACAAGAAAGCTTATCTAACACAATGGTGGGTCTGGGTTCTGTCCAATTGGTTTGGGGACCATGAAAGGGACAAATTTGGGAGTCAACAAAGGGCTCAGACAAGCAGGTTTTTTAATATGGACTTGAGGAACATGAAATGGACAACTTCCCAACGTACTCGCCGCATAAAATGTATTTAAAGCTAAAATAAACTAATCTGAACAATTCCAAACATATTATCTACATACATTAAAGAAAATTCTAATAAAATCTCACCCTATTCATACAGATAGCTAAACGGAACATATATAACAACACACATTACATAGATTTTAAGAATGCTATCTTACCTATAAAAGTTGTGAGGCAAGCCGCGGCCGGCAATTTCAATCGCTACAGCTGCGCATTTGTTAACACGGGCTTCGAGGGTGAATTTCTTTCGACGCCGGATCTGAAATCGAAAAGGGGAAATGAAGGCGAACTAGGGTTTCTGGCACTAAAAATTAATCTTCAAAAATTTTGCTATTAGTAAAAGCGGAAACACTATGCAATTTGTATAATTAAAAATAATAATAATAATGCAACTGATATTTTTTTTAAAAAAAAATTTAAAAAAGCGGCCATTATTTTAAAAACTCGCCAAATTTGGTCAAAATCTCGTGTATTTTGAACATAACTTTTTCCGTTAAATCCCTTTTTTAAAAAAAGTGGAAACACTATTCATTTACTAAAAAAACGGCATTCACGCTACCATGTGGCGCTGTGTGATTAAATTTTTAAAAACAATGGCTCCGCTCTTTATAAAAGTGGATTTAATGAGAATTTTTTTTTTTAAAAAATCTTATGATTCCGCTTTCCGACCAAAATTAAAATATACCCAGAAAGTACACCAAAAATACAGTATGTCTAAAAAAAAAGGCACTAAAAGTAAAAAATCACCTAAAATTGTGAAAGAAATGAATTGTTGTTCACCATTTTAATTTATACTTTGATAGTTTTAAGAATTTTAATTAAAAAACTAACACAAGGGAGAAGAGGGTTTTTTTTTTTTTCCGCCTTTTTAAAAAACCGCATATAAAATTTCACGTTTATTTAGTTATCTAATAATAATAATGAAAAGTAGAGGGTCATTTTGGTGTTCTCTTATAGTTAGGGAATTAATTTTTTTTTTTCTTTTAAGGAATAATTAAACTAACTCTCATTGAGATTTCAAAACTACAAAAACATTAGAAACATCCTTGTAGGGGATGTTTCTATAATTATCTAAACCTCAAGAATACCTTACCTAAATATCTCCAGAAAAGTGTTCTAGAGATCAAACCAATATAACCTTGTTTAACATATATATTATATATAAGAGCAAGTTTCCAATCAACCGACCAAGCGCACAATTGAGATTTTCCTTCCGCCCACACATGATCCACTCTCTGCCGTCCACCATTTCTGAATTCATCGGGACATCTGAACCCTAGCCAAGAAGTCAGAATTCCTCCTTACTAACCGATGGCCTCAGCTATCATTACGTCCTCACACTTGAAGCTCTTCATTCCCCACACACAATTGAAGCTCTACCCAAGTACAAGGTTTGGCTTTTTGACGGCTTCCCCAAATTAAACCTTACCAATTTCTGGAATTACACACCTCTTCTCTTCTACTGGTCTTGCCCTTCTTAATGGATTTGGATACATGTTATGATCTCCATTAAAGAGAAACACCAAAACATGGATTACGTTTCTTCAAGTGGCTGTGATGGTTTTGATAACAACTCTTGGTCTGCGACGTCGTTTTGGAGTGATGGGTTTACTCATAAAAACGCTTGTTTAATGTATTACGTTTTATTCTCTTTTTCCTTAAACGTTTGGGGATTAGTTTTGGCCGTAGTTTGGGTGTTAGGAGGATCTATATATGTTGCAAGTGTATCAGTATTTTTGGGCTAAGAATTTGGATGATAATTTCTCTCAATCTCTCGTTCTCTCTCTAGTTTTCTTTCTCTTCAAGCTATTCTTTCTTTCTCATATTTCTGCCTTTCTTTCTCTGTTTTTTTCGCTGCAAATTAGTTACCAAGTTTGTTGGGTTTTGTTGATTTGGTACTGGTATATTCTCAGTATCATAACAATGGCCTCAGAGCAAGGTTCCGAGCAATACTGGGGAAGGAAGATGACCAAGACTGAAACTCAGCGTATTGAGGATTTAGAGTTTGATGTGATACAGCTGAAAGAAGGATATGGTGTTTTGGCAAGCGGTCTGGAAGAAATTAAAAGACAGTTTGAGAGTTTTTTTAAAAAGATGGAAGGATCATTGAATTCTAAAATGGATGAGATTGGTCTCTTGATAGAGGGAAAAAACCCTATTCCGCCCATTTATGTTGAGGCTGCAGCTGGTTTAGGAGCTATTACTTCTGAAAATCAATTCCTGGAGCCAGATGGCCTTTCCCCAAATCATATTCCTAAGCCAGAAGGTAAAGCGGCAATCGGAGCTATTACTCGTGCTGTACTTGGGAACAAAGCGGATTTGGGTATCATATTTGATACTGATATGGATGGATCTGCAGCTAATGTGATTGATGAGGCTATTAGTTTGAACTATGTTAGAGAGGAATCGCATTTAGCAATTGACAAGCAGATGTTCGATGAAATGTCCGAGAGAAAAACAAAAGAGATGTTGGAAGTAGAAACGGGAAACATAACTCTAGAGAATATGTATGTGTCTGAAGGAGAGGAATCAAGGGAAATAGAAATTTGTTGCAATTCGTTTGATGAGGTATTAGTGGACAAGTTTGGGAAAAATAGGATGGAGGAGTTTGGTGCCGAGGTGTTGATTGAAAGTTCCATGAATGGAAACAACCAAATTGCAAGGGGATCTAAAATTAGAGATGCTGCAAATGAGTTCAACCCCGACTGCTGTTTCATGGATGGAATAGACTTTCCACATTGTAAGTTTGCTCATTCATTTAACACGTTTAAGATTGATCCCGGTGGATGGTCGTTTGTTTTTGGTGGATTGAGTGCAGGGAGTGTCTGGGGGTTACTTTTGGCTCCTCTACTAATCGAAAACTATGGTTGGGAATCTGTTTTTTACATTTTTTGTGGCCTTGGTGTAGCCTGGTTTTCAGTATTTCAGTCAGTTAAAGAAGATCAGCCTCCATTTAGAGTTGCTTATCCATCATGGTCTCAATTTGATCTCATGAAAACCTCATTGGATTTTTCTTTGAAAGAATTGGGTACCTCACTAAAGGAGGTATATGGCTACATAATGGTTGAAATTCTTGCACAATGCTTTGAACAAAACCTCACTTGGTCTACTTTGAAAACAGGAGATAGTGAGATAGAAATAAATATTTGTGGGGTTCTGGAAATAAAACTACTCTTATGCGTTTATGTGGGGGTTAGTAGTCTCACGTGTGCTGCTGGAATTCTTCATTTACCTAATGGCCGCTCTGTCCAAGTGCATAGAGAATGTGGTGAATTAATTGCAGAACTTGTTAGTAAGTTTCCTCATATGGAAGAAGGCATTCTCAAATCCTATGATGCTTGCTGGAGCACTTTCAAGGCATTGAACTTGCTTGAATTGAAATCTATGGATGAGCAAATTTATCTGTTTGGTCAGTTTTTTAAGAAACCTCTTGAATGCTTGACTCATGCATACTATTTTCCAAGGAATATTGGCGCCACAACTCAGAAGTATATCAAGGATATTGAATTTTTGTCATTCAATTATGATGAGTTTTTTATGATGAGCACAATTAATGTCATGACACCTATAATCAATGCAAGTATGATTCTGTGTGATAAACATTTTGGTGGAATCCACTATCCTGTTGGTGGAGTAGGAGAAATTGCAAAATCATTAGCCAAAGGTTTGAATAGTGGTCTGATACAGACTGCTATTGTTGTCTGTTGTATTTGCAAAGAGGATGAATTGTGGGATAATGTTTTATTTGAAGGTTTCATTCCCACATTGCTTGGTCTATTTAAATTAAAATCAGTTGAAGGCCAACTTGCTGCCACAAAGATGATATATGTTGTCTCTCAAGACGGGGCTAAGGATCATATTGGCTCAAAAATCTTTTCAACAGAAATTATTGTCTCTATTTTATGGGAACGACTGGAGAAGGGACTTAAGGATGGTAATGTAGTTGTCGGCTTACTAACAACAAGGGCTTTAAGGAACCTACCTAGCAGCACTGAGGGATGTTGGCCTACAACAATTAAAGCTGGTGGAGTTGATACACTTGTGAATTTGCTTTCAACAGGCCAATCAATTTCTGCTATGGTAGATGAGGAAACTGAGGATAACTGGCATTTATTTTTGTCACAACTGAAATTTGCTCTCTCAGCATCAAAGAAGATTTCTTTTGTCTCTGACTTCCAGAGAGGCATAGGAGAATCGTGGAGTTGCTATATTCACCAAGTTGCTCGTATAGCTCTTAGAGTCCAGGTTGGTGGCCATATGGAAACTCATTGCAAGGAATTGAAAATCCAAGATAGTCCTGCTAATATCTTATCGGACTCGGAGAATTTGTGCCCGGTTCGGATACAAAGATCGAAGATCCTTAAGTGTTTGATCATGCTTTATGAGGGTGTAAAGAATTGGGAAAAAGTGGAATCTGTTACAGTTACAGAAGCAGCCTCTAATCATAGTTTTGCACATCTTGGAAGTATGAAATTTTCTAAAGATAGTGGAGGATTGGGGTGTGAAGAAGCTGACAAGGCATTATCATCCATGGTGAAGTACATTGCTCCCCTTCCTTTACTGCACAAGCCCAGTTTCCACTATGATCATTCAAAGAAAACAACCATTTCTATTTCCAACTGTCTCTCCAAGATGGATCTTAAAAGCATACAAGAATTTGGTTTGGACTTGCTGGTCAAGATGGCGTCGAATTTGCTAAACCACAAGCTCAAACCAAGAACCGGAGGTGTTGATAGGGTGAATCTAGAGCTACCTGAATTTCACACAGCAACACAAATGCTACTCCAACCTCGGGGGATTATGGCTCGCTGAATGATCAAAAGGAACAATGTTGTTATTCCTCAAGTGTTTGCAAAATGGGCACATCTTCCAGAAAGTGGGTCCAGGTGGAAAGATTATCATGTAATTACCCAACAGTTTCCTCAATTAGAGTCTTGGGGTCAAGACTCTCAAATAGGAGGGAGTAATGTTATGATCTCCATTAAAGAGAAACACCAAAACATGGATTACGTTTCTTCAAGTGGCTGTGATGGTTTTGATAACAACTCTTGGTCTGCGACGTCGTTTTGGAGTGATGGGTTTACTCATAAAAACGCTTGTTTAATGTATTATGTTTTATTCTCTTTTTCCTTAAACGTTTGGGGATTAGTTTTGGCCGTAGTTTGGGTGTTAGGAGGATCTATATATGTTGCAAGTGTATCAGTATTTTTGGGCTAAGAATTTGGATGATAATTTCTCTCAATCTCTCGTTCTCTCTCTAGTTTTCTTTCTCTTCAAGCTATTCTTTCTTTCTCATATTTCTGCCTTTCTTTCTCTGTTTTTTTCGCTGCAAATTAGTTACCAAGTTTGCTGGGTTTTGTTGATTTGGTACTGGTATATTCTCAGTATCATAACAATGCACCGACACCGTACTCGTCGGGGTCGTCACTTTTTGCTCTCTCCACAATAACAGCTTTTCAGATGACGTAAGGTAAATTCTACATGTCAATTTGTTGATTGTAATGAGATTTTTATTCTTGCTATAAAATAGGGCTTCTCGGGTTTAGCAGTTGTGGCTTTGGTTTTTGGATGGCGTAGTGCAGTGGTTTCTGGTTTATAACTCGTTCTCACTCATTTGAAGAAGGTGGTTTAGTGAGTAGGTCGGATGGGGGTTCCTGGGTGTAAATTCATGAATATTCGTTGTGAAAATTTGTTAGCCTTGCATGATAGGTGGTGTTTTATTAGGAGCTGAGCTATTTGGAATCGGTTTGGCTTGTAGGTATTGTTCTGCGCAATCATCTGCGTCGATAAGATGGTGTAATGTCTACGGTATGTGATGAATGAGTGTGTTCAAAATTATGGGAGCTTTGAACTATTTTGCTTTAAAAATTAAACTGAAAATTGTAGTTTGCTTTACTTACGAACTTTGTATTACCACCAGTAACCAGTGTACAACCTGCTATTTTGCCATTATCTGAGACCCGACTAATAAGTTTGAGGTTGGAAATGATATCTTTTAGTCCAGGGCCTTAAATAAGCCAAACATGAGTATTTCTGTTATTTTCTTATTGTCTTTCTTATTTTGATCATTCATATGCTTTATTGTAGGTCAGTATAACGGAGTGGTATTTTGGAAGTGATGTTGAAGATTCTGCTGTCCCAAGAAATGAGGAGATGTTGGACAGACTTCCATCACTTTATAATTTGTTTTCATGGGGTAAAATAGTTAGAGACTTCAGCACTTTAAGGATAAGCCCTGTAAAAGGGGAGAAAAAACTTTATTCAAGTGAGAACATGTTCTCCAGTGAGGTTGAGCAACTAACTTCAAGTGTTTCAAGAGGCGCTTACCATACTTCCACTACAAGAATTAGCCCGAAAACCGACGGAAATATACCGACAGGAGAACCTGTCGGTTTTCCGTTGGTCGGAACATTCCGACGGGATTGCGACGGTATACCGACGGCAAGCCAACGGCTTTAACACCATGCCCAAAGAAACCCCTCCGACGGTAAATCCGTCAGTGTCCCGTCGGTAATCTGTTGGAACGTATTGGCGGGATCGCAAAAAAAGAGCGCGATTTTTTCCAACAGCGCGCCAAACTTACCGACGGCCATTGTCCGTTGGTCTACCGTCGGATATCAAAAAAAATTTCATTATTAGATATACCGACGGCTCGTTCCCATCTGTTTTCCGTAGCACTTTGTCCCTACCCACGGAATAGCCACAGTGCCCCTCCATTGGAAATTGTTATTTACAGATATGCACTTAGCGACGGGAGATTTGTCGTTGGTTCTTCGTTGGTGGTCTGAGTTTTTTTGCTGGTAAATAGTACCGACGGATATTTGCCGTTGGAATGTCGTCGGTATGTTGAATGGAAAATTTCAGATCTGTACTTATCAAAACCATTTGCGAAACAAGCCCTCAGACTTCCAAAATCAGAAGCCCTCTTTAGCTGAGTTTCCCCCTTGGATAATTGAACCCAATTTTAAGTGAATCCCAACTGAATTTGAAGCTCTTCATAACCGGCTGTGTTGACGGAATTGGAGGTGTGCGTTTGAATCGAGAGGAGGTCTGCGGCGGCGGCTGGGGCTTGCGGTGGCGGTGGTGTATTCACCATTCCAGGGAAGGATTGCAAACAGGTGAGGTTTTGCAACTTCTTTTCTTGTGTTTCCTTTTCAATTATATTTATTGTTTCCCGTGGATTCGAGTTTGTATCGTTGCAGTCAAGCGAAGAACTAAAGGTTGGGGAAAGTGCTGTGTTTGTGAAGCGGGCCAAAGTTGTGGTTGTTTTCCGGAGGAGAGCAGCTTCTGTGATATGGATGGAGTTAGGGTTGTGTTGTGAAAGCACATCCAATAAACCCTGTTCCGGTGTTAAGAGGAGAGACCTAGGGCATCCAACGACGTATTCGATACCTTGTAAGTACGATTCTCCTTGTCTCCGTATGTTCTTCATTATGATACCTGGTATGGTTTTGGGAATTTGTTGAACTGGAAGCTTAGGATTTGGGATAAATGCTTCCTTATGTTAATCTGGTACGGTTTTGGGAATGTTAATCTGAGTGTTCTCCGTTGTTGTTTTGGCCCAAACAGCTGCATGACCGTTGAATATTGACAAAGACAGTTGGATTTCAAGGCTTTGCGTTGAGAAAAGGAGGTAAAGCTTCATTTTTTATACTCTGGGCTTTATTTTTCTTGTTGAATTGATTGACAGTTTGCAAGCTTATTTTATTAAAAGTAGTTAATTGTAGTGCATAACCAATTGATGACTTCATATGAGCATTACAAAATCAATTCGATGAAGTTGAACAAAATTCAATTGGAGGCATCTAACTTAGAGCCATGTGTTGTGATTATTTGTCTCACTGGTCATAGACGAAAGCTGCCATTACTGATTCTTGAATACGAATATTTGAGGGCCTCAATTTAATGTATATCCACTCTTTGATATCATGCAGTTGGCAAACCATGTGCCATTTTTGCATAGCCTCCTTCTATTTAATTCTTGTTTACAAAGCGGTTCATATTAAAATAGTAGTAATGTTCCTCTTACTTGAGGCGGAATTTCAAATTTCTAAGACATTTGATTTGAGTGAAGCAGTAATAACGCATTACTTGAGATGTAATCGACCTATTAATGATTTTCTTTCTTATTGAATCTGAACTCCTAATAGGAAAGCTAGAAGTTGTAGGCGGTTGAAGTGACTAAGCCGGTGCACCATACTTCTGGGTTGTTCGTATCTGAAACAAGTAAGATCTCGTCACTTGAGGCTCCAACATTCGGTTTTCTTTAAATGAAATCAGTTTTTGTTATTTGTTCCATGTTGGTAATTCAAAGTTTTTGTTATGTGAAATCTCTTTAAAGTTCTGTGTATTTGTTGTACTATAGATCATATCTTAAACCTGAGTTTGTAGCTCTAAAAGATCATATTTGCTCATTAAAGTTTGCAGGATATAACAATCATGTCTGAAACCTTAGTTTAGATCAAATAAAACAACTATATATTACATTATATATTATAGCATTAATTTAGATTGTGTATTATAGGTTTTAATTATGTTTTTAGACCAAATAAAACAACTATCTAGCACCTTCTGTTTCAATTCTTCTCCCTCATTTCCAACATTTGATCTATTTTTTATTAACCTCACATACACTTCTATCTTTACCTGAACAGTTTTTGTGGAGTTTTAGTCCGAGTTACAAGAAGGAAAAGTTACTTCTTAATATTGACCCGAACGATAAAACCCACCAAAAATGAACTATTAATATCAGACTGCTCAGAGAACATCACATAAATAACATATATGCAGTTTTGTTTCAGTCAGGATAAGCTGTAACCTTAATGTTGTCGACCCTTGCATTGTCAGACTTTCGGTTATTGTTATGCATTTCAATTACCCCAACATGAGACTTTGTTTCAGCTTTTGAAAATTAGAAGAACCACCCTTACATCAGACTAATTCTCAGCTTCTGAAAATTACAATAACCTCCCTTGTGTGGGAATTGTTTAAGCTTCAGAACATTACAAGAACCTCCCCTGTTTAAGACTTTGTCTAAGCTTCTGAAAATTACAACAACCTCCCTTATATCAGTCTAAATTTGTACTTCTGAAAATTACAATAACCACCCTTGCATTAGACTAATTTTCAGCTGCTGAAACCTACGAGAACCTCCCTTAAAGCAGACTAATTTCGAGCTTCTAAAAATTACTAGAACCACCCTTGCATGAGACTAATTTTCAGCTTCTGAAAATTATAAGAACCTCCCTTAGTTCGGACTTTGTTTTGGCTTTTAAAAATTAGAAGAGCCTCCCTACTATGAGACTTTGTTCAGTTTTTGAAAATTAGAAGAACCACCTTTGCATGAAACTAATCTTCAGCTTCTGAAAATTACAAGAACCTCCCTTGTATGGGATTCGTTTAAGCTTCTGAACATTACAAGAACCTCCCATGTATAAGACTTTGTTTAAGCTTATGAAAATTACAACAACCTCCCCTCGATGACCCTTTTTTCCCAGAGACCTAAAATTATTACATGTTTCAAAGTTGAGGAAGATTATATTTGTATCATTATTATCATCACCAAAATATATACATACTAATCTAATAAACTTAACGTAATTGTAGATCATGGATATTCCTCCACACATACTTTAGATGTATAATCGCACGAATCCTAAATGGGGTGGTTGGAGGGTAGAGTATATTCAAGGGATTGAGACATTTATTGAGTAGGCAAGTAAGTTGGAGCCATTTATTAGGGAAGGGGTGATACATTGTCCTTGCAAGAAATGCATAAGGAAGTATGACTTGCTGAAACCTGATGAGTTAAGACGCCATTTATACGCCAATGGGTTCAAACCTAACTACTGGTACTGGACTAATCATGGTGAAGAAGCACCGTATATTGGTCAAAGGATTGGTACGTCGTCTGTTGATATAGGTGCCCCTAGCAGTCTAAATCATGAAAGCAATGTAGATCCTTTACATCGTTACAGAGAGATGTGTCTCGATGCAGCCATGCAAGATGTCGGTGGAATATCAGGCCACGATGAGACACCTAACCCGGAGACACAAAAGTTCTACAATCTACTAAATGAATTTAACAAACCTGTATGGGATGGGTGCGATAAACATTTACCTTTGTCACTTGCAGCTAGGATATTGAGTATCCAAAATGATTACAATGCAACACACGACCTCGTCGATGAATTTATCCAGTTAATGTCAAATGTATGCCCATCGGGTCATAGTGTACCTAGGAACTTCTACGAAGCCAAAAGACTTGTTCATAAATTAGGATTAGAGAGCATAAAGATCGACTGTTGTGTCAAAGGGTGCATGTTGTATTACAAGGATGATGTAGACTTAACAGAGTGCAAATTCTGCGGTGCTACTCGATATGAGGAAAAAAAAGGTGGAAGAGGCACGAAAAAATTCACCCCCCTCTGTAGAATGCACTATCTTCCTCTAATTCCAAGGCAAAAACGGCTATATGCATCAATGAATTCGGCGCCACATATGACATGGCATGCAAAGAATAAACATACAGAAGGGACAATGTCTCATCCATCTGATGGAAAAGCATGGAAACATTTTGACGAACTTTTTCGGAGTTTGTGAGTGACCCGAGAAATGTTAGACTTGCATTGTGTGCTGATGGGTTAACCCGTTATTCACAATCAGCTGTATCATATTCATGTTGGCCTATCATTGTGACGCCGTACAATCTTCCCCCGGAAATGTGCATGACGATGCCCTATATGTTCTTGACTTGTATCATTCCTGGACCTAGTAATCCAAAACGGAACATTGATGTTTATTTGCAACCATTAATTAACGAGCTGACAGAGTTGTGGGAAATCGGTGTGCTTATGTTTGATGCACCAATGAAACAAAATTTATCCATGAAAGCCGCATTAATGTGGACAATTAACGACTTTCCAACGTATGCAATGCTTTCTGGTTGGAGCACGCATGGTAGATTAGCATATTCGTATTGTATGGGGAAAGTAAGGGAATTTACTTGCAAAATGGAAGAAAATTCAGTTGGTTTGATTGTCATAGAATGTTTCTTGACAGAAATCATCCTTTCAGAAATAACAAGATCTCTTTCAAGAGAAACCGGGCTGAATATGATCCTCCACCAAGAATGTTAACCGGACATGAATTGTGGGAACAAGTTGAAGGGTTCCTAAAAGTTACTGAACAGCCTGAATGTCCCAAAATACCGGGGTGCGGTGAGTCTCACAATTGGAAGAAACAAAGTATCTTCTGGGAGTTGCCTTATTGGAAGGATCTTTTGATACGCCATAATCTAGACGTGATGCATATCGAGAAGAATATTTTTGATAATATCTTCAACATGGTCATGGATTTCCCAACAAAGATAAAGGATAACGTAAATGCAAGGTTAGATATGCAAGAGTTGTGTAGGCGTCCTGAACTAGAATTAATCCCTGTAGGTAATGGCCGATGGGTAAAGCCGAAGGCTAAGTATGCTCTTACCTTAGCGCAAAAAAGGGTAATTTGTGATTGGATAAAAGAACTCCGTATGCCCGACGGATATTCCTCAAATTTGGTGAGGTGTGTAGATGTTCAATCGACAAAGATACTGTTGGTGTGGCGGGCCCGAAGCAGAGTGACGGTACAGCGGAATATTTTAAAATTTTTGCCATAACCTCGTTATCAAAATATTTCCAAAATATTTTAATAAAGCAGCGGAAAAAATCGGGCAGCATAACTCTAATATATACAGGCATCGATAACATAATTTTAAATCATCAAGCATATAATCACAATATGCAAATATTAATTTAGGCAGCATAACAGTATTACCGTACTGCAATATTGGCTATCAACGACACTTTTCCAGCACCTCGATATTTTCCCGTGAAATCGGTAGAGCTTCCCCGAAATATCCCTGATTAAGAAATTGGAGTGTGGGCTCCGGCATTATTTCGCTAAATACTTTGAGAAAATATTTTTCTAGAAAAACCCTTTTTTCTAAAACTAGAAAATCCCTATTTCCTAATAATTAAGTGGATTATATATTAATTATATAACCACCTAATTAATTAATTAAGTAATCCTTAATTAAGGATTAATTCACTAATTTAGAGAGAGAGAGCCGAGAGGCATTTTTGAGCTGAAATTTTGCTGCTGAAATTCTTATGGTTGAATAATGAACCCAAGGCCCTATTTATAGCTCCAATTTGAGGGAAATCGGTGGGATTTTTCTATTTTTGCCGTGCAAGACAAGATCAGCCAGCAAATCCGAGACCGCCACGTCAACGCTTGGGCAGCAAGGAGTTGAACGGCGCCAACCACGCGCCGAACGGGCCTGGCACGCGCCCCCACGCACCGCCAGAAGGCATGCATGCGCATGGCGCACGTGGGGCACACGCCTGCAAGTGGAGCTGCCGCGTGGCCGGTCCGCACGGTCCGACCGGTGTCTAGCGGTTCAAATCGGTTCACCCATGAACCGATCGGCTCAGGCGGTCTGACTCGGCTGACACGTGGTGAATCCCTATTCGTCCACGTGTCCGGGTCGGTCAACCCTTGACCCGACCCTATCTGAAGACCCGAACCACTGACCCGCTTCCACGACCCGTTGACTGAAAAGTCAACATGATCTAAGCCGTTGACACGCGCTGATGCGGCGCGATCCTCACCGTCCACGTGGCGTGCCAAATGGCTTCTTTTTTTTTTTTTTTTGAAAAAATTTTATTTTCTCCAAAATAAAATTTTGGGCATTTCCAACTCTTTGGAATTTAGTTTATTTTCTCAAAATAAATTCCTTGGCTATTTTCAAACTCTTTGAAAATTCATTTCTCTCTCTCATTTTAATATTTTCTCATTGATCTTCGTTGGGGCTTGCGGGGGGGACATGCAAGACTAATTAATCTTAGCTCCAAACGGGTCAATCTATTATCATCCCATGACAATAATTGATTACCGTTTAACAATATTTAATTCCACTAAATAAATATTGTTGCACTCTAAAATTAATTAAATTATTCACGAATTTCTCGATCTAGAATAATTTTGCTTTTACTCCTCTGTACAGATATCTATGAAAAATAAATCAATACTACTATCATTTATTTTTCACTTCAAATCTGAAATTTCTTGATTCGCGTTAAGTTCAAATTCCTTGTATGTGAAACACATTCAACATACAACTTTGGTGACGCACACACGAAGTACTTTGGCCAAAGTTTTATTTGAACTTTTGCAAATCTATTTCAGGGATATCTTTAACCTTCCAGCAAGGCTACAGATTCCTCGATCAATATTTCTCTTCAACACATTTTATGCAATCACCGAACGTACAAAGTATTTTGGCCACCCGTTACCGAGACCTCACTTCTGAGTACATCACAGTGATTAGCACTACATGCCTAAAGTAGAAACACTATCAGGATTAAGAGTCTAATGCTTCCAAGATTCTATTCATTTTAGATAGCAGTATAAAATGAACAATCTCAGTGGTCCAGTTCGATGTTTCCAATCTCATTGAAAATCATCAATGTGTCATAATTGGAAACTCAATTTCCTTATGACGAAAGACTAATCATCTTATATAACACATTATAGTCTTGATAAGAACATCTTCTTATCATACTGACTAGAACTTTAATGACACGTGATTCTTGGTGTTTAAAGTTTTTTCCTATGAAACACATTTCATATAAAAATACCATCACACGTCATTAATTATTAAATTTGTAAAATACTCATAACTTGCTATAATTTCAGTTTTATTAATCCAAAGTATTTACAATATAATTGGATTTTCAGGGCATTAATCCCAATAGATACATGGAATGAAGAGCCATGACTACCATATTTTTATGGAGCAGCTGCTGCCGATTGCATTCAAAGAACTACCTGACGATATTTGGAAACCGTTAGCGGAATTGAGCAAATTTTTTCAGGGATTTGTGTTCAAGTACTCTACGATTAGAAGACCTTGACCAAATGGAAAAAAACATTCCTATCATTCTTTGCAAGCTTGAGAGGGTATTCCCACCGGCTTTTTTCGACGTTATGGAACATTTGCCGATTCACTTGATCGAGGAGGCTCGCAATGGGGGCCCAGTTCAATTTAGATGGATGTATCCATTCGAAAGGTAAGATGAGCACCTCAAACAAACTTTGAAACATCATATGTAAATTATGTATATCTAAGTAATCATATTTTTTTACCTCTTGTAATCTATGTTCTTAGGGAAAATTAAAAGAACTGTGAAAAACAAAGTGAAAGTGGAGGGGTCAATTTGCCAAGCTTATTTACGCCGTGAGACAGCAAGCTTTTGTTCATTCTATTTCGAACCCCAAGTTCGCTCCATGCGAACAATGGTTGGCAGAAATGACGACGGAGGTGATGATGACGAATCAGTGGTACCAGAACTTTCCATTTTTAATAAACCCCGTCGTGGATCTGGTACGATTAAAGAACGTCATATCAGCACTACAAAGGAGTATAATGCAGCCTGCCTTCATGTTCTACTAAACTGTGACGAGGTCGAACCTTATTATAAGTAAGACAAGTAATCAGGTCTTATTTTCCACTTAAATGTAGCCAAATTACTAACTTCATAATTAACCATGAAGCGAATTCAACGCGCGGAGTGGTGCGGGAGATGGTAATAATAGCGACAAGATTGAAAGGAACTTCGTATGTTGGTTCAACAGTCATGTAAGTTTGCAATTAAATACGGTAAGCTGCAGCTACGAATTTTCTTAAATAAATCAATAACATCATAATTATATTGAATAGGTCCAAAACCACAATAACGGAATCGTTAATCCTTTTCTGTAACACTTGTCTTGGGGCCCGAATACTAAAGTTAGGACATTTCAAAAGTATTTTGTCAATGGTTTTAAATTCACTAGGTCGTGGGGTCAGGGGAAAAAACAATGAATTTTGGAGTTTGGGTTAAGGGAAGTTCGGATGCATCAAACATAGCAGATGATTATTATGGAACCTTGGAAGAGATCATTGAATTGGAATATCCAGGTTATCCGTTAAAGCGAGTTTTAATGTGAATGGTTTGATTCCACTCCCGGCCGCGGTACCCGTATAGGTAATGCGGAGAGTTTGATCGTTGAGGTTAAAGATACGAGAAGATACAAACAGTATGATCCTTCATATATGCACAACTAGCCCACCAGGTTTATTATGTTCCATATCCCGGCCGAATAAAAGACATGTTGCATTGGTATGTTGTAATTAAAACCAAACCGCGAGGAATTGTAAAGTTAGGCGAACCGCTTGAGGTTGCATACCAAAACGATGACCAAGCAGTTATCAACACAATTGAAGCAGATGACGTGATTGGGTCCCTAGCTGGCCAAAATTCTAATTTACATGATCTTGCGGCTGATATTAATATGTCTAACGAAGAATCTGATTCTGATCGTAGTTGTAATGAATGATACGATAATATTAATATCAATTTTCTACATTATTGAGCTATATTTTCTATGTTTAACATAAGTACTTGATCTCATTTTCTATACTTTGTATCACAAGATTTTTGGCATAAGCCGCATTATAACACGTTTTGTTGCATGTCATTACAGATGGACCAGCGTTCGCGGCTCCCGAATAAAGTGTTGCGTGTAAGGAATGTTAATACAGGTAGGGGTAGAGGTATTCGGCCGATGCCTTCTCTGGACTCCCCGTTTACCCAACTGACTGAATCTACTCCGACCCAATCACACAATCCCGACATGTCTCATTCACCTACGATATCTACGTTTCATACACCAGACCCCCTCAGCCACACCGACACATGTCCCAGCCACAGGTGATGAATGTGCATTCGATGCCACACATGGTGAGTCCATCCAGCATGTCAGTAGTTCAAACACACAGGGAACTACTCCCGCCAATGCTGCTCCATATGGTAAAAAGCTGTTAATTCCGGTCGGGAAAAGAGGGTAAGTGCTACTTTTGACACTATATTTGTTTTAATTACGCTATGTTATGATAGTTTCTTAAAAGTTCTAACTCATTGATATTTTGGCAGCTATCATGACAACAAGGATGGAACTAATGCCATTACCAACATCTTCAAAAGTCGGCTGAAACAACCATATCACAAATGGAGTGATGTTCCACAGCCGGAGAGGGACAGTTGGTTTAATGATTGGAAGGTAAACATGACATTGTTAACTTACCTCGCAATACAATACATATACTGAAATGTGATTTTTATTATGGAAATTCGTATACTGGGAGCCTGAAGCAGAAGCACACATGTACAGTGCGTTCATGGAGAAAATGGGCGAGCGTATGAGAGGTATCTACCGCGACATTAGAAAAAAACGTAGAAAGCCCGGATGGATGCTTAATGAGGTGTACAACGCTTTGCGTGCCAAGTGGGACACTGAAGATAACCAAACCGTTTGCCAAAGGAATAAATCAAACAGAGCATCTGCAGCGGGGGCGCCAACATACACCGGGGGTGGGTCTCAGAGTGTTCATACAATTATAAAAAAGAAGGTTAGAAAGTTCAGGCATTCAATGTTCAAAATTTTAAAAATTTCTTGTTAAAGTTGCTGTTCAATCTAAGAAATATGTTTTCTTGTGACTTGTTTAACGTTTTCGTTCATGCATAAGCTAACTTGGAACAACCTATTCCACTTTTGTGTCTTTCAAATCTCTGTTTGATTTGAATAAGTCAAAATATTTCACCAATTATTATGTCTCAGAGTTACATTTCTTGAGGAACAATTGTTTAAATATACTTTGTATTTGTTTATTTATGAGGGGAACTGAAGAGGAAGATAAAATAGAGAACAGTCTCAGTTGTGCTGTGTATTGTGGTGTGGTATCTTATATGTAAACTATCAACATCTTCTTAGGCAGATATAACATTATTTCTTTTTGTAACAGATTTTTACTTACCTAACTGTGTTGTGAAATGACTAAAGATGGAGACTTTAATCTCCTCAAAATCCAGGTTTTTGCTCTCTAAAAAAATTAGTTTGCGTTGATCTCTTAAGTCTGAAGGCCACTTTTTTACGCTTATGTACAAAAAATTTTGTGTTCCGGTCTGCTGGCCCTATTCTTGGTTTGTTCTTTGATTCTTTCATTAATAGCTCTTCTTATCTAATTTGTGGGTGTCTGAAAGGAGTGTAAGTAGTACTAATCAGTGTACTGTCCAATAAAACCTGGTTCAATGGTTTGATGTTGTTTGGTCTAGGGTATGCCATTTACAGGAATAGTATTGATATGATTTTTCAACTATTTCGAAATGGTCATTCACTTGAAGGGTTGAGGGATTTTGGACAAGTTTTAAACCCTGATAACAGGTACAATATCTTCCGAGTTGTGGGAACTTTGTCATTCTGCAAAGTGTTGTACCATGTTAGAAGGAGGATCACATAAAGCAATAATTCTGGCACTTGTTGTTGGAGTCCAGTGCATTTCTGATGCTGATGATGTCAACTTAAAATCAGCCTCTTTTAAGCCAAATATATGTGCATAAATAACTTGTAATTAATGTTTGCTACCATTCATACTCATAGTAACTGCAACATGATATTCAAGCCTATATATATAGCTTTTAAGCAGCCGTTTCATTTGTATTTGCTTGTAAAAGTTCTGGTTGATATATATATTATATTTGTTGTGATTTGTGATTTCTGGAAGGATTCTCTATTATCATCTATCTATTCTCTTAATTTTTTTTACTGTCTCTTAAGTTATTTCCAAAAAATATGAATGCACATAATATGTTTGTTGAATATGCAGACCTAACACCAGATTTATATAAGATTTTTCCGAGGAACTGTCAAGTATCAACATCGTCTACTTGCCAGTTCATTATGTCTTTGGTCATATCTATCACATTACATGAGAAAATAAGATTGCTATGACACAGAAACTAAGAAAAGAGGCTGCACAGAGTATTGTTTTTCACTTTACTCAGCCATGATCAATGAGATGTATCAGACTATATATATATGCCTAAAATGTAGGTTGATTGTTGGTTGGGAATTTTAAATAGCTGCTTATATATCATGACTCTTATCCCGACAAAAATGAAATAAGATTATAGATTGTCCAATGAAAAGGACTCATGAGCTTTGAACTAATAGGAAGCTGCTACTGGGCAAAAATTGGACACTGGGGTCCTATACCATTACACATTTGTAAAGGTTGAGGATAGAGAGAAGTTGGCCTTAGAGCTGCCCACTGAAGAACAGCGCATTCAATACGAGGTTTGTTCTACAGATTTTGTTTTAACTTGTGAATAGACAATCATTAATAGTTCTTTCATATATTGTTCTGAATTTTTTTATATAGTTGAGGTACCAGCAAGCCCGTGAGGAGGAGGCAAAGCGGCTGCTTGAGGATCCTAGTTATGTTCCAATGGATGAGTTTGCATTATGGTCTCAGGCTCAAGGAGGTCAAAACAAGAAAGGGAGGCTGACAGGATTGAACCATTTGCCGAAAACCTCTCCTACATCGGCTGGCAGTTCAGGGTTGTCATCTCGTCACCCACATCCAACTCAGTCGGGGGTGGACAGTGAGTTAAAAGAAATGAAGGAAGACATTTCAGAGCTCAAACAATCCCAGAAGTAGGTGATAGGTAGCCTTCAACAAGCGCTCCAGATGCTTCAATCGCAAAGCAAAGGAAAAAGTGTGTCTGACCCAATGATTGATTACGATTATAATGCAGCAGCTGATGAAGACGAAGGTATGTGATTAATTATGTTATTTGTGTTGGAATTGTACTTGAACTTGCTGGATGTTTATGCTGCAATTAGTTCCGTAGCTCTTGTAATACTCGAGGTCACAAAGATGGGTGTGAACGTGGCTGTTTTTTGCACAAATTTGGGTGAAAATTCCTTTGTTTTGGCTGATTTTTACTATTTCAATCAGAAAATGTGTTAAACTGGCTGCTTTTGGATTTTTTGGTCAGAAATGGTTTAACAAACGGTGTGATAGTGGCTATTTTATTCCTGTTTTTGGCTGCTTTGTGGACAAATGGTGTTGAAGTTAATGTGTTTTGTACCTTTGTCCAGAAATAGTGCAAGATTAGTTTCAAATTTCATTTTGTCTCCGGTTGTGGTGGTGTTTAACCTGCGGTTTCTTTAGGCCTTAGGCAGAAATGTGTTCAAATTTCGAAGTTGGTGCATTTGCTTGGCATAGCATGTCATTTTCGAGCGTCATAGGAATCACTGGAATATGCTACTCCGGCCTTATATATTTTCCTGATTTGCTGCCAGAAAATCTTATGTTTTGTTCCTTTTTGGATAGAAGAAGTTGTTACATTTTATGAAAAATTAATCAAAATCTTTGTTTCTGCTGTTTTTTCTTGTTTGCAGCTTGATTGGAGGTTGTAGCTTATGGATGTGGGATTAATTTACTCACTTGGCCTCTCATGTAATGCTTGTTACACTTTTACTTTAAATTTCTTTAAAGTTTGGTGAGGCTGAGATGATATTTGTAAGTGCTAATGATATTATTACATAGTTTAGATTCTCTCTAATTCGCCGAACATATTTTGAATACTTATTACGGAATTAAATCATCTTTTCGTTATACTTAGTTTCATATTCCGGAAAACTTATTGCATTAAAACATCGTTTGGTTAGATTGACGCTTAGTATGGTTGGATTTATGTATATTTGATGCATTCTTGGAAAAGGCAATTTTTGAATGAAGCACAAAAATATGATTCTTCAGAAAACAGGATTTTAAATCAAATTAGGAAAATTTTACATATGAATAGTGACAGAAAGAAGCCGTTGGAAAATCCAATGGAAAACCGACGGGCATTCCCGTCGGTAAACATAATTATAAATTCTTCCCTCCAAAAATCCCAACGGAATAGAACCGTCAGAATCCCGTCGGAAGAAAATAGCAACGAAATTCCGATGGTGCCTCCTGTCGAATTTTTGTGTCAAAATTATTCCCGTTGGAACATTCCCACGCAAGCCAACCGTCGGTCTCCCGTCGAAATACCGTCGTACAGACAAACCGACGGAACACCAACGGTGTCTCCCCGTTGGAACAATGATTCCGACGAATGTTTATCCTACGGGTTCTCTCCCGTCGGAATTCCGTCGGTATCTTGCTCTACCGACGGGATTTTCCAAATTCCCGTCGTTTTTCGGCCGTCGATTTTCGGGGAAATTCTTATAGTGTTCTTGCCAACAGAGTGCTTATTCTGATTAAAATTCAGACAAACAACTCAAAGATCTTGACGCCTTTGATGATGCGGATGACATTTTCTTGTACAATTGTACCTTCTGGGCTTAGAATAGTTCCTGTCATGCATGTGCAACTGCATCCATATAGTTAAATATTTCAAAGTTCCATGGTCGGAGGTAACAAAGTTCTCTTCTTTATATTTTCTATCCGCCAACTGGATAAAGAAAATTGAAATTGTCATGTGGTTTTATTTCTATTGAAGTTTCCTATATTGAACATGGTTGGCTTAATCATTCGATATGAGACTATGAAAATATTTCAGTCAAATAGGTAGTACATTTGTATATTAGTTCCATGACATGCCTATTTCATTGAATATCTATTCATCTCTCTGATGTTATGTTTGCCCTCTTTGGGATTATAGATAAATTATTTCCAGAAGTTGAATTCTGTCTCTGATGTATATTTGCAGCCATTTTATATTCGAGGTGGAGATCCAGCAAATATTTCTTGCTCTTGGTGGAGGATCTACATTCAGCAAGACGAGCTCCAGGAGATCCTTCAACTGCGCCAACCAGTCGTCCTTTGGAGATGGAGGTGGCCAATTGATTCTTGGGGTTGGAAGGAAGTCAAAGGGTTTTGGATCTGGGGGTATCAACTCTAATTTTTTTTGTTTGAAGACCAAAGGCACCAACCCTATCTTGAGAAATAGGAACATCCTATATCAAAGATATCTGCTTTTGAAGACGGAAAAATGAATGCTAAAACTGATTTCCAGCCTTTCATACCACCACTTGTTAGGGCCAACATTCAGTTCCAACTTGCTTTTGCAGTAAAACTCTTTGTAACATTATGTGATTTTGTTTTTTAAAGTCCGGCTGCTTTAGTTATCCTCTCTTGTACTCTCACTAACTTGTCTGGCTTCTAATTTAGGTACTAAAAATTTCATTCAAGAAACCCTTAGGAAATTTGAGTGTCTCCGGCCACAAATTCGTATGACGCCCAATGCCTTGCAGTGTACCATTAACCAGACTAAAACACATAAATACCCTCTGAAGCAACGTCAGGTATTTAGCCTCGAGAGATGCAACAATCATGGCACAAAATTGTAGTTGTTATACAGTTTACAAAACACCAGAATGAAAATGAATTGTCTGTTACAAAATGTATAATCAACGATCAACATAATGAAAGAAGGCGTGAAGCTTAATGGTAAAGTATCCAATGTTTTTATGTGCTAGCCAATTTTACTTTATAATTCGTTTCTTATTGTTTTAATTTATATCTTACAGCTCAGCAATTTCGATAAAATGTGGCAATGACATGCTATCGCCGCATGAACATTGGTGGTATGAAGACAGTACGTACAGTCCATTCAGAAATGGTATTTGAACTCCCGACACGCCATGAACTTCGGAAAATCAATCGTATGGATAACAAACTTCATAAGATATTCTTCAATTGTATGGTTGATAGAAAATTTTTATTCTGATGTACTAAAATTTTATTCTGATATACTAGAAGAAAGCAAATAAAGAAAATAGCATTTTATCTGAAAGTTAGGTTCATTAAAATTTATGTCAACTTTCTTGTTTATTTAGTTTGTGAAAGTTTTGATTAGACAACCAATCATATAAAATTATGTTAACCATGTGTGTTTTGTTATATTTTACTATCTAATATATAATATCAGGTGTGTAGTTTTTTATCGACAAATATTGTTGTGTCATGTTTGCCTCATACATAGTGACTTGTTCTTTAATAATAATATTGCCCATAGACAAACTACTTGATCAAATACAATCTTTCAATAATCAATGAAAGTTGGTAAAGCGATTTGAGGGTTCTTTCTCGAAGGTAATGATCCGGGATTCGAATCTCTCTGACTACTTGGGTGTGTGTTTTTAAAAAAATAAAAATACAATCTTTCAATAATTTAGTCGGAATCACTTTACCCAGCATGACCACCACTTGACCTGGGCAAGACCACCGCGCCTTGCGCGGTGGCCAGTTTACTAGTTAACCTACAAATGCCAAAGCAAAACGCTTCAAATTAAACCGACACAAATAATCCTCAATCACAATTCTTAATCTTGGTGCTTTCTCCCTATACTATATTCTTCAATGGCCTTTTAAATATACTTCAAAAACCTCCCCTCTAAAGCCATCCTCCCTAACTCCTCGAACTCCTTATATTTTTCCATCTCATCTCGAACCTTCTTAACTTCCTCCCTCATTTTCTAGATCTTAGCCGTCTGTTTCTGCACCTCAGCAAAACGTTCCTCAACCAAAGTATTCTGTTTCAGGACCACTACATCCATTTCCCGGACCCGTTCCTGGAGGTCAACAACAAGTCTCACGAGCTCTTCCACCGAGAGATCAATTTTCTGGAACTCTTCCAACCAGGCTTCATAAAGTGCCGGTGATGAAGATGTTGACGGTGGTGGTGGTGGGAGACTCATGTTTTGATTTAGGCTTTTGTTTCTTAGGGAATTGAATATTTGATATTCTCTAATTACACACTATTTTTCCAACTTAATTCTTTACTAAAACATAATTAGATCAGTAATAGTCCCTGCACGCAAAAATATATCTTTTTAAAATAAATTAATAAAATTGCAATACCACATTTTCTAATTTTCTTGTATCAGCTTATAGGATACAACATCCGTTGTCAACAACATTCGTAATTAATCCACTCATTATATTGTATGCACCTAACTACTATCATGCATGGATATGTATAAGGCGATACAGAGACGATATGATACGGATACGGCGATAAGAATTTTTTCTTAAATTTTTCTCATGAAAAGTGCCAGACACTGTATCGAATACAAGTGTCCTACACAACACGACACGACAAAACGATATTTTTAGAATTGTTAGTGCATCATAACACCTAAGAAAACAGGACAACTTCTAGAGGATTTACCACATATCCATACCCAATGTCAAGAGTATTGATTAGTCTACACTGTCAAGTATCCCACATCGAATAATCAAGGATGTGAAGCTCAATATATAATGGTTTGGCAATCCTCCCCTCAACAGCTAGCTTTTGGGGTTGAGTAAGGCCAAGCACATTGTTCATCATGGTATCAGAGCAGGTCCGATTCTAGGCCTGTCTCTCCACCCCGCCGGATGTTCCGATTCCCGGCTTGCAGATGTTCCGATTCCTGCAATGTTCATGCTCCAGTTTGTCCCGCATTCCGTGGCCCTGGGCATGACGGGGGTGTGTCAAGTATCCCACATCGAATAATCAAGGATGTGAAGCTCAATATATAATGGTTTGGCAACCCTCCCCTCAACAGCTAGCTTTTGGGGTTGAGTAAGGCCAAGCACATTGTTCATCATACACAATTTTAATTGATAAAGTTTACCTTACTTTCATGAAGAAAACATACAACAGCAAACAAAATTCAAAACTGAACGTACACGTCTTCATCTCTGATTCATCTCCAGTTCTCATATTTAATTAACATAGAGTTTCAAAAACACAAACGAAAACAGTACAAACGTCTGAGAACACCAGACATGCAATAGTGCATGCAGTTACTTGGCCTTTGATGGTGGAGTATTAGCAAGCTTCCACGGGCAGGGGCGGAGCTAGGTGGGGCATGGGGGGGCCCCCGCCCCCCTTAAATTTTGATTTTTTTTAAAATTTGTATATATATTTTGAAATTTTTATATTTTCGCCCCCCCCCCCCCCCCCCCCAAAAATTAAAATTTCGCCCCCTTAATTTTGTATATTTTAATTTTCGCCCCCCCCCCCCCCCCCCCCCCAAAAAAAAATCTTAAATCCTGGCTCCGTCTCTGTCCATGAGACATTATGAAGCGCATCGGGCATGCTCCTTCTAGCCACTTCACCTCTAGGAACAAAATTGCAAGTCTCTTTCAAATCATCGCTCGTCGGTTTCACATTAAGAGAACCAATATTCTCGTGAAGATTCTTGATCTTGGTTGTTCCTGAGAATGGAATTAAGTCCAAGATAATGTAGAAAGTTAGTATCGATGTGCAGTTAACTAAAATAGCCCTGTTGGTTTTTCAAAATTACACACACCTCCCTTGTTTGCTAAATCATCTAATCTCATAGTAATTTATATGAGTAAAACAACGTCATTATTCAGATTTAATAAACTCACCGGGAATAGGTATGACATCATCTCCTTGGTGAAGAGCCCATGATAGTGCAAGTTGAGCAGGAGTACAATTGTGCTTTTTGGCTAATTCTTCAAGGCGAAAATAAATGGCTTTGTTTTTTTCCCAGTTCTCTCCTGCAAACCTTGGATGTCTTTGCTAATGCAGGAAGTTAAGCAATTAGTCCGCTAAAAATGCATAGCAAAACTAGGAAAGGAAGTAACATATAAGAGAAGTTTGCACAATTTATACATACCAAGTTACTTTCCTGAGGAACAGTTTCCACAACTTTTTCCCACCAAAAAGCCCACGAACAACCGGACTGTATGGAACTATGCCAATCCCAAGTTCTCTGTTATCCATTTCAAGAGTTAAAAGGAAAAGGAATTATTTGATTTCTCCATGCGAAAATAATAAATCCCGAGAAAGTACACGTGATATCTCAAAAAACTTCTTGTAAATTGGGTTTATTTGGATATAAAAGATACAAAAGCCACTAATAAATAATCGAAAAACTAATGGCCGAGGAAAAGCATCCCAAAAGGTACTCTTTTAGCTACCAGGTTATTTCAGTAATACAAAGCACTCCATTTCTACTTGTGTTAAGCTTAAATAGAGTTTGCATTATATGAACCACACAGAAGAAAATTAAATCTTAATTGTTTCCTCAATGGGTACAGTCTGATCAATTCTGTGTATGTAAAAAAGATCAATGTAATCCACTTGCAGACGTTTAAGGCTCGCCTCACAGCAAGAACGAGCATATTCAGGGGTTCCTTTGGCTTCAGTTCCAGCAAGCATCCTTGCAACCCCAAACTTTGTTGCTAATTGAATTTTTTCCCGAGGCAGCTGCTTCAATGCCTGAAACATTCAAGTCTTTTAACAGAAATTGCAGTTTATTTGTAATATTTCTTCAATTTTGAAAAACAACTGAATGCCTACATATCCTCAGAAACATCCAAAGATTACATGTTCATCCGGCGTTATTCTCGAATAATCAAAGAAACTGGAAAACCAAGAATAGGAGGATCACGGTGATCTTACCTTAAAAAATGGTTACGATAAGGTTTAGCTCAATTGTAAGTTGTTGCAAAGCTACAAGGCACAACCAAATGGAGTGCTCGGCTTTGAAGGTTTGGATTTTAATCCTAGGCTCGGTTTACTTTGAAAGATTCTTATCCGTTGGTAATAGATTATGAATAGTAAAATTTTTGATTATATTATCCATCACCCTCTTTACTTTCAAAGAAATCTCAATTTTAGAGCAATTTTGTTTGTCCCATGCCTTTTACTTTGATGGTTTTTAATCTTTCATTCTACTAGTTAAGTGACAAAAATGCCCCCTCCCTATGTGGAAAAGGTCACTTGATTGCGCCCCCACCCCCAATCCCATTTTGTAACCTGGTTTGCAAAAATATAATTCTAATAAAATAAATTTTTTTAAAAATGAGACATTTAAAATAAAAAATGAAAATTTTAAAAAATAAAAAGTAAAAATTAAAAAATTATTAAAATAAAATATAACAAAAACAAAAATTTGCAAATTTAATAAATTAATATAAAATAAAAACGAATATTTAGAGTTAAGCCCTGAATAGGACTTAAATTTTAAGTATACTCCTCATTCCAAAAAAAATTTTAGTTAACTCCCTAATTATTCTAAAATGACCTAATTATCCTTCGTTTGCCATATTTTTTAATAACACGACAGTTCCTTAATATTTAGATGTAGTTCCACAATTACATAATGTTATACTTTATATTTAAAAAAAAAACTTTATCTAATAACTAACGGTTACATAACGCAATAATTTATTAAAATTCATATTTAATGTTCGAAATTCAGATTTAAATACTTCATATTAAAAGAAAAATTCATCATTTAACATCCAACGGTTGCATCAAACAATAATTCCTTAATATTTAGATACAGTTCTACTAATTCAAATATAAATACTTCATATTAAGAGGAAAGTTCTTCATTTAGCATCTAACCGTTGCATAACACAATAATTCCTTAATATTAAGATATAGTTTTACAAATTCAAATATAAATACTTCATATTAAGAGAAAATTTCTTCATTTCACATCTATCCGTTGCATAACACAATAATTCCTTAATATTTAGATATAGTTCTACAAATTCAAATATAAATATTTCATATTAAGAAAAAAAAAATTCGTTAAGTCATTCAACTACCAATTGCTAAATAATACAATAATTCCTCAAAATGCAGATATTATTCAACAAATGTATAAGTGAATATTTCATATTAACATAAAAGTTCTTCATTCAATAACAAACTATTGCGTATCACAATAGCTCTTCAAAATCTAAATATAGTTCTACAAACTCAAATGTCAGTACTTCATATTAAGAAAACTAAGGGTAAAATAGATAATTTATATTAATAGTGAACAAACTAAAAATTTATTTGAATTGTGGAGTGAACTAAAAACTTTTAGTCAAACATGGAGTTTATTCAAAAACTCTCAAATAAAAATAAAAAAGTAATAAAAATTAAAATTAAAATTTTTTAATAAAATCATAAATTTTAAAAAAATTAAAATATAGAAAAAGTTGAAAATATGAAAATAAAAACTTAATAAAATAAGAAATAAAAAAAAATAAAAAGTATAAAAATTCAATATTAAAAAAATTAAAAAGAAAAAAAGAAGTTTAAATTTTAAAAAAAATTGAAAAAGATATAAAAATAAAAATTAAAAAAATAAAACATAAAGAATGAAAAACAAAATTTAAAAAAATAAAAAATTAAAGACAATAGTTCTAATAAGTATTAAGGGACAATTAAATCATTACATCTCATCCATGAGTAGTGGATTAAATAGTAGCTCACTCAAGGAGCTACTATTTAGTCTTGTCGATTCCACTGCTATCATGGGGCTCCAGGAAATGAGAAGATTGTCTCTCTTTCAAAGTAAATGGTAGATTATGGCATATTATTTAGTAGACCCTTCATATTCTTTCAGAGTAAACCAAGCCCTAGTGTGGATTCCAACTCTGTTGATCGTCCCACACTGAATATTTAATAGATCATGCACTATTTTATAAGACATACTTGTTTCAATAACCTTCATCTCATTAACTAAGGTGAGTTTGGTTGAATTTATATTTTTTTACACACGCAAAGGTTGACCCCAATTGTAATTAAATTTGACTTTCAAATTGATCCCTGATTATTCGGGTCTATCCTAAATTGATCATCGATTTGTATTTAAATTTCACATTCTAAATTGATCCCCAATTATTCGGGTCCTTCAAACTGAACATACGGGAGTATGTTAATTATCATTTAAATTTCACATTTCAATTCAATCTTCGAATGTTGATTGTCCCACATTAAACATTAGTCATCTCCGAATGTTAATTGTCCCACAATAAATATTAATCAGCTATTGAGGTGGGTTTAATCGAACTCAGACCTCTTTACACTACAATAAAATTTTGATAAATTTGTGATAAATATTTGTAATTTCAAATAAATAGATTTAATATAAAATTAAAAAATTGGCTTATTGAATATCAGATTTTGATTTATTTTACTACGCCTTATTAAATTAATTATTATTTAATAAGATAAATGAATTCGTTTGGCAGCAATAAAAAAGTGAATACAAATATAAACAAAGATAATTAAAATAAAACATCAATATATGAATTATTGTATTTAATAATATATCATATATTACTTTCGTAAAAATATGTCAATAATTATTAATAAATTCTTTTCGACAATTTAAATTTTGATAATTCAAAAAAATATAGAAACGTAGTATAAAACTCATTATATACTAAAGTTTTAATTTCTCTTTATTCACTCAACGCATAAAGGTGAACATTTCTGAATCTGTCCCTTTTAACTTGAAATTGGATGTAAATAAACCCTATAAATAATGAAAGGTGGAGTTTATTTTTCTATTCTCGTCTTATTGTTAGGGAACTGAATATTTGATATTCTCTAATTACACTATATTTCCACTTAAATCTAAAACTAAAACGTAATTGGATTAGTGATAGTCCTGGCACTCAAAAACAATTGTTTGTTAATTAAAATAACAAAATTGTAAGACCAAATTTTCTAATTTTCTTGTATCCGCTTATTTCATGCTTAACATTATCGTTTATTTTTAGTTTAGAGCATGATATCCGTCCAACATCTACAATAGATTAGTCCACTCATTAAATCATAAGTACTTAAAACAATGATACAACTGATCAAAAGATTTACCAAGCCCCACAGTGGGAGCTTTGATTAGTCTCCACCCTCGACAATTTCAATGGACAAAGTTTACCATCTTACTTTCAGGAGGAAGAAACACACCAGCAACCAAAATTCAAAGTTAACCACGCATTCAAGGCAGAACTTAGAAATATAAACCATTGCAGCAAAATAAGTAGACAATATCTTCATCTCTTATTCGTTTCCAGTTCTCATATTTTATTAACATAGGAGTTTCAGAAACACAAGAAAACAGTACAGTCTGAGAAGCCCAGACTTGTAATAGTGCATGCAGTTACTTGGGCTTTGGTAGTGGAGTATCAGCAAACTTCCACGAGACATTGTAAAGTGCATCGGGCATGCTCCTTCCTGCCACTTCTCCTCCAGGAACAGCATCGCAAATCTCTTTCAGATCATCGCTCGTCAGTTTCACATTAAGAGAACCAATATTGTCGTGTAGATTCTTGATCTTGGTTGTTCCTGAGAATGAAAGTCCAAGATAATGAAGACAGTAACTATGTGCAGCTAACTAAATCAACCATTGGTTTTCAAGATTTCACAAACCTCCCCATTGCCAAATCTTGTACTTCTCCTAGTACTAATATCTAACTTATTTATATAACGAGTTAAATGATGTCATCATTCAGATGTAATAAACTCACCAGGAATAGGTACTACATCGTCTCCTTGGTGAAGAACCCAAGCAAGTGCAAGTTGAGCAGGAGTACAGTTGTGCTTTTTAGCCAATTCTTCTAGGCGAAAATAGATGGCTTTGTTCTTTTCCCAGTTCTCACCTGTAAATCTTGGATGGTATTGCTAATAGTAGAAAATCAGGCATTGGTCAGCTAAAATTGCACAGCAAAACAAGAAAAGAAAGTAAATATATAAGATAGGTTTGGAAAGCTCATACGTACAAAGTAACTTTCCTCAGGAACAGTATCCACAACTTTTTTCCCACCAAAAAGCCCACGACCAACCGGACTGTATGGAACTATGCCAATTCCAAGTTCTCTGTCATCCATTTTAAGAGTAAGAAAGATGATATCTAAACTCTTTTATCCATGCTAAAGTAGTAATATCCTAACAAAGCTTAAAGTACTTAAACGGATGGAAATACCTGCAAAGAGGAGTTATTTCTTCTTCAATATCACGAGTCCAAAGAGAATACTCCATCTGTAATGCAGTTATAGGATGAACGGCATGTGCCCTCCTTATAGTATCCGGACTAGCTTCAGAAAGACCAATGTACTTAATTTTACCTTCTTCCACTAATTTCTTAAGTTCCCCCATCTACAATTTAACAAAGGATTAATGAGGATAAACCAATCAAAATAAAATTAGTTCTTTGTTCCCAACAAGATGGAAAAGAAAATCTTAACTGTTTCCTCAATGGGTACAGTCTGGTCGATTCTGTGTATGTAAAAAAGATCAATGTAATCCACTTGAAGACGTTTAAGGCTCGCATCACAGCAAGAACGAGCATATTCAGGGGTTCCTTTGGCTTCAGTTCCAGTGAGCGTCATTCCATAAACCCCAAATTTTGTTGATAACTGAATTTTTTCGCGAGGGAGCTGCTTCAGTGCCTGAAACACTCAATTTTGTTCAACAAAAATTGCAGTCAGTTTCTAATGATTCTTCAAATTTGAAGAATTGACTGAAGAACTCAAAGCTTATATATCCAAAGATTACAAGTTCATCTGGCGAGGTTCTCAAATAATCAAAGAAAATGGAAATCAAGAATACGAGGATCATGGTCTCACCTTGCCTATCAAATATTCATTTTCAAAATCAGCCCCATAAATGTCAGCTGTGTCGAAAAATGTAATGCCTTGATTGAAGGCCTCTTTCAGAATTGCAATTCCATCTTCCTCAGGAAGAGGGGCGTTATAAATTCCAGAAAGACCCATGCAACCATAACCTAATTTCGACACCTGAAGAATAACAAACAACATCATATTGCAAAATTGATCAAAATCGAACTACGAGAACAAAACTTTGAAAAGTCCATGGATCAAAATATCGCATAATATTTCCAAAATCCAAATCCCATCTTGGAAAATTCTACCAAACCCAACTCAACCGATCCCAACTAATTAAAAGGTCTTGCAAGGGCAAGTGTATAACAACTATCATTTGGATCTTTAAAACCAGGAAAATCAACAAGCCCAGAGTTCCTCATAACAATTGGAACCAAAAAATCATGGGGAAACTAAAAGCTGCACAAAACTAATAAACTCAAAATTCGATATAATCACCTCAAGTCCTCGGCTTCCCAACTTCACTCTCGGCAATTTAGCTTCCCCTGCCATTGCAGAAAACTCAGAGTAACCACAAAAGTCTACAAGCAAAATTGACAAGTTACAGAAATTTAAGAAACGATGAAGGAAGTGAAGTCAAAAGCAGCTTTTCCAACATTTGTCAGCTTTCACCTTGGGGTGAACAAAAAACCCGAACCGAACCGAACCGAACCGAAACCGAACCGAACCGAGGATAACCGAACCGAACCGAAGAGGTTCGGTTTCGGTTTCGGTTAGTATATTTTTAAAATTTCGGTTTCGGTTCGGTTTCGGTAAAAACCGAACGGTTTTCGGTTTTTACCGAAAAACCGAACCAAGCCACTTTTTTTTTTAAGGTTTTTTATATTCATCTAATAATATAGTTGCTATTCTCAATTCTCAATAACTTGTAATGTTGTTTAATTAGAATCTGAACATTTTCATTGGAGATTTATTATGCTTGTAGTTGTTTTAAACTTTTAATGTCGGAATTGGTCACTTGTTTTTCATTTGAGTTGCTGCCTGGAGTCTGGACACTTGTACAATTATGAAATTATGGTTGTTGTTTTAGTTTGAATGTTGGATATTATTTCAAATTTTAATGCATGTTTGATGTTTTCAGGTTTTTATTTCAATTTTTTGGACTTTTAGTTTTTTTTTTTTTTTTTTTTTTTTGAATTTTCGGTTTTTTCGGTTATTAACCGAAACCGAACCGAAAAAAATCGGTAAAACCGAACCGAAACCGATCAAGATCGGTTCGGTAAACGGTTAGCTAAAACCAAAAACCGAAGTTTCGGTTAACCGAACCGAAAAACCGAAACTTCGGTTTTTTACCGAATGAACACCCCTACTTTCACCAATGAACTGAGCAGAGTTAACAAACAACCGCGGGTTTGACTATTTGATTTGTGAACAGACTTTTGAGTCAATTTTGCAAAGGGAAAAGAATCTGGGCTACTTTAAATGATCGCCATTCTTAGCTTGTTTCAGTAATTTTATGTGGACCTCAAAATTTCTACCTGTCCCTTGCCGCCATCGCCATCGCCATCGCCATCGCCATTGCCATCGCCATCGTCCTGCAAAAATGTTTTGCCGTGGCCGTAGGCTTTAGCTTAATCGTGAGTTGCAAAGCTACACTGTACGACGGTACGAGGTTATACCAAAATATCATTCTGTTGTATTATATTTAGGTCATTTCGAATATTTATATGGAAGACCATATTTGATACTTTTTACGAAAAATTCTTTTTAAAAAATTTGTATCATTTTACTCTCACCATTGAAGGTCTGGATTTTAATCCCAATGCGATCCCAACTTTAAAATATTATTTTGGTAGATTTGATTATAGGCAAATGGTTTATGATTAAAAAAATAAATAAATTTATGATTGAGTTCAGATGTTTAAATAAATAGATTTAATATAAAGTTAAAAAATTCAACTTGTTGAAAATCAAATTTTTATTTTTTGTTTATGATATATTATTAAATTAATTATTATTTAATAAATTAAATTAATCCTTTTGGCAGCAATAAAATAAGTGAATATAAAAACAAATAAAGATAATCAAATCCAGAAACTCGATATATGCATCATTGTATTTAATAATATATCATATATTACTTTCTTAAAAAAATAGTTACTAATAATTTCTTTTCGAAAATTTAAGTTTACATAATTCAAATAAATATAAAAACGTAGTATAAAACTCATTATATACTAAAGTTTGGATTTCTCTATATGCGCTCAACGCTAAAGACGCTCATTTTCAAATTGTTTTTTAATAAAGATGTCTAAGGAGACATGAGTCTTTATTATACAATGATCGAAGTTTATTAAGAATGGTTAGATTTAAATACCTAAGAATTGTGTGTTTTCTTTAATATGATATTACTAAAATATATCGATTGACGGGTTGAATTTAAATACACAAATAAATATACGATGATATCATTTTTTATGGGGGGCTAAATAGGTCTGAAGACACTACCACAATGTCGATAATTTGTTGTGACAAGTTTCACAAGTTCGACTTTGAAGTCCTGGCGCCTTTCTATAGGGCCGGTGAATGATCACCACATATCGGATAATATGAGGAATCGATTGGTTGTAATTGCCCTTGTGAGATGCGAATTTTTGCATTTACTCCTTATTTGATAGGTGGATTATGGTTTGTACACACAATTGGTTTTCCAGTCAGTATATATGAGGAGGGGTCTTGTGTATCCGCTTTTTTCATGCTTAGCCTAATAAGTGGATTTGTCTTATTGTTCGTCAAAAACGGAACATCCAGTGCCAATGATTGTGGATAGTCTACTCACTATAGTGCAGGTATTTAAAGGACAGTACAAGTTTTTCTGTTGGTCTAGAACGAAACATTCAATGTCAACTATAGTGATTGATTCACACACTGTATCATAGGGTACTTAAAGACCGAACAGTTGGCCACATGATTTACCAGACGTCCGTACACGAAATCAAGCATTGATCGCTCTCCACAATTTCAATAGACAAAGTTTACCCTATTACTTTCATGAAGAGTAAACATACGAGCAACCAAAATTCAAAGTTAACCACGCCTTCAATAGAGAACTTAGAAATGAAAACCATTGCAGAAAAATAAGTAGACAGTGTCTTCATCTCCAGTTCTCACTCAAGAATGTTCCCAAATTTTATTACCACAGAGTTTCAGAAACACAAAAGTGAACAATACAAATGTAATGGTGCATGTAGTTACTTGGGCTTTGGTAGTGGAGTATTAGCAAACTTCCACGAGACATTATAAAGCATATCGGGCATGCTCCTTCCTGCCACTTCTCCTCTAGGAACAACACTGCAAATCTCTTTCAGATCATCGCTCGTCAGTTTCACATGAAGAGAACCAACATTGTCGTGCAGATTCTTTATCTTAGTAGTTCCTGAAAATAAACATCCAAGATAATGAAGACAGTTAGTATCGATGTGCAATTAACTAAAACAAACTAGTCGGTTTTCAAAATTACACACACCTCCCTGGTTTGCAAAATCATCTACTCTCATAGTACTAATATCTAACTTACTTATTTACGGAGTTAAATGATGTCATCATTCAAATTTAATGAACTCACCAGGAATAGGTACGACATCATCTCCTTGGTGAAGAACCCAAGCAAGTGCAAGTTGAGCAGGAGTACAGTTGTGCTTTTTAGCCAATTCTTCTAGGCGAAAATAGATGGCTTTGTTCTTTTCCCAGTTCTCTCCTGTAAACCTTGGATGGTGTTGCTAATAGTTGAAAATCAGGCATTGATCAGCTAAAATTGCATCACAAAACTGTAAAAGAAAGTAAATATATAAGAGAGGTTTGTACAAGTCATACATACCAAGAAACTTTCCTGGGGAACGGTTTCCTTAACTTTTTTCCCACCGAAAAGCCCACGACCAACCGGACTGTATGGAACTATGCCAATCCCAAGTTCTCTGTCATCCATTTCAAAGTAAAAGTAGAAGGAATTATTTCATTTCTCCATGCAAAAATAGCAAAAGGAACTCTTCTAGCTTCCAGCTTATTTCACAAATACAAAGAAATCCGTTTCCACTTGTGTTAAGCTTAAATAGAGTTTGCAAACGCTACCTAAGTAGTTCAAGTTCGAAACTAAGGTTTGATAGTACAAACATGCTACTGAAATGTAGTTAAAACTGAAATGTAATTGATTAACAATTCATAAAACGATAAAGATACCTGCAAAGAGGAATTACTTCATCTTCAATATCACGAGTCCAAAGAGAATACTCCATCTGTAATGCAGTCACAGGATGAACTGCATGTGCCCTCCTTATAGTATCCGGACTAGCTTCAGACAGACCAATGTACTTAATTTTACCTTCTTCCACTAATTTCTTAAGTTCCCCCATCTACAATTTAACAAAGGATTAATGAGGATAAACCAGTCATAATAAAAATTGGTTCTTTGTCCCCAACAAAATGGAAAAGAAATTCTTAACTGTTTCCTCAATGGGTATGGTCTGATCAATTCTGTGGATGTAATAAAGATCAATGTAATCCACTTGAAGACGTTTAAGGCTCGCCTCACAGCAAGAACGAGCATATTCAGGGGTTCCTTTGGCTTCAGTTCCAGTGGGTTTCATTGCACAAACCCCAAACTTTGTTGCTAATTGAATTTTCTCCCGAGGCAGCTGCTTCAGTGCCTGAAACATTCAAGTTTTTAACAGAAATCCCAGCTTGCTAGTAATGCTTCTTCAGTTTTAACAACTTGCCTAAATAACTGAATGCTTATATATTACATCCAAAGATTACATGTTCATCCGGCATTATTCTCGAATAATCAAAGAAACTGGAAAGTGGAAATAAGAATAGGAAGATCATAGTCTTACCTTGCCTACCAAATATTCATTAGCAAAATTTGCCCCATAAACGTCAGCTGTGTCGAAAAAAGTAATGCCTAGATTGAACGCCTCTTTCAGTATTGCAATTCCATCTTCCTCAGGAATGGGGGCGTTATAAGTCCCAGTAAGACCCATGCAACCATAACCTAGTTTCGACACCTGAAGAATAAAACACCACAAATCATATTGCAATATTGATCAAAAATCGAACAACCAGATTCAGCAATCTAAAAAATTCCATGGATCAAACATCGCATCATATTCTCAAAATCCAAAACCCACGATCTTAAATAGTTAAAAGAGTTATGAATACGATCCACTAAAACAAGGAAAATCAATAAGCCCAGAACTAATCATAACTGAGAAACTCAAATATGGATATATTCGATCACCTCAAGTCCTTGGTTTCCCAACTTCACTCTCGGCACTTTAGCTTCACCAGCCATTGCAGAAAACTCAAGAGTACCTACAACAGTCCACAAGCAAAATGGAGAAGTTACTGGAATTTAAGAAACGATGAAGGAAGTAAAGTCAAAAGCAGGTTTTCAAGCTTTACCAAGCTTTGCCACCTTTCACCAACCAACTGATTACAGCAGAGTTGACGAACAACTGCTGCCTTTGACTGTTAGATTTGTGAAGAGTCTTGGGCCAATTTCGGGAAGGGAAAAGAATCTGGGCTTCTTCAAAGTTCGGCTGTTACTTTAAGAGACTAACAGATTGCTTACCTCACCATTTAGCCATCCATTATCACTGAAAAATAAATAGTAAATTTTATGCTATATAACCCAAAAACTAATTATGGGGATGTTATTAACATCCCTTTTAAGCCCAAATAAACACTTTCTAAGCCTGTTTCAACAATTTTTTGAGACCCAAGAATTCCCGCCTGTCCAGGCGTCCATCATCCGTGGATCTTCTTCTATCGAATATTAGTAATTAGGGATGCAAACGAGCCGAGCCGGCTCGCGAGCCTGGCGAGCAAGCTCGAGCCAAGCCCGAACTCAAGCCCCTTTTAGTTAGGCTCGTGGCTCGCGAGCCAGGCTATTTAATTAAAAAATAATATTTTTATTTTTATATATATAAATATTTTTATTTTTATATAATATTATATATATTTTTATTGATTTTTATATAAAATTAATAAAAAATTAATATATTTATAATATATATGTATATATATTTAATAAATATATATTATTATATATAAAAATACATTAAATTATTTTAAAAAACTAATTTTTAATTAAAAATAATATAATTTGATTTGGCTCGAGCCGAGCCGAGCCCGAGCCTTGGTCGAGCCTTGGTCGAGCCGAGCTCGAGCCAGAAAAAAAGGCCAAGGCTCGGCTCGGCTCGGCTCGTTTGCATCCCTATTAGTAATACGCCCATTTCTATGGATGTGTAAATAATAAAAATATTATTATTTAAATATATATTAAATTAAAAATATTAAGTTAATATTTATTTTATAATTATTTTTAATATAATTAAAATTTTAAAAGATAATACAAAATAAAAATTAGAAAAATATCTAAAAAGAATAACGGGTAATGTGGAATAAATACCCAATTAGGCATCATATTTTTACTTAACTCTCCATTTTGGTAAAATGTCATATAATTATCACATAATGTAGTACTTAAAATACCTCTCAAAATATGTTGTATAATTTTCACAAAATGTAGTACTAAAACGTTCTAATGCAGTATTTATATTCTATTATGTTGTATAATTTTATGGGGAGTAAAGTAAAAATATTTCAAACTGATGGGAAGTTATTTTAAACTGCCCCAAAGAATAAAGATATATAATAAAAAAAAAAATAGAATAAGATGAGAGAAAAAAAAGTTGTTAGGAGATAAAGATGTCAAACGGGTCGGGCCGGACCAGCCCACGAACCCGTGACCCAGTCCGGCTTCGAACCGGCCCAGGCCCAGCTCATGAATATTATGAGACGGGTTGGGCTGGGTTTGGGGTATTAGGCTGGGCCCCTATTGGGTTTGATTCTAAAACCCAGTCCAGCCCGTAAACAGGCCCACTTAAACCCATAACCAACCCAGACCAGCCCGTAACCCAGGCCCAGCTCAGGCCCCGCCCAGACCCGCTATTCCCTTAGCACAAAATCTCCCAATATACTATTCAATGTGTTCTTTTTTCTGTTTTTTCTTTTCTTGGCCCCATTCATACAAATCCAATATTTTAATTATAAAGTTACAAATACAAATTAAATATGACAAGCCCAATCTATATAAATTTGTAGGGCTGTCAACGAGTCGGATTCGGATCGGATTTGAGATTTCCGAATCCGAATTCGATTATAGGATACGAAAACCGAATCCGAATCCGGATCCTATAGGATTCGGATTCATGCCTATCATATTCGAAGGTTACCGGACCGGATAACCCGATTAAAAAATCCGGCCCGATAAGAAATCACTCTCCTTTCTGCTCTGAGCTGAGCAACAAAATTCAACCAATCCTTCAAACTCGGATGACACGGAAGAGGAGAATAGAAAGAGAGAGATACTGAGAAAGATCTAAACACGTTCAGAAATTAGATCTGTGGTGGTGGTGAGGACAATGTTCGGTGGCGGTGGCGGAGGTGGTGGGAAGCTTGGTGGTGGCTGAATGTTCGTCGGGGATGGGATATCTCACGAGAGTTGGCAGCGATAAAGTTTCTAAAAAGCTTACAATCAGTGGTAAGAGACGGTGGAGGCTGAGAATTGAGAAACTGAAAGTTGGAGAAGATGGGGAAAATCAATTGAGTTGGGATAATGTGGGCGGCTGTGAGAGTTTTGGTCTGAAGTAGGGTTCACTTTCAATTTCTCATTCAATTAATGGGTAGATCGATTTTTATTTAATCTTATTTAAAAAAAAAATATATGATATGATTATTATTAAGGCACAACATACGTGTATAAATAGTAGATTTAATTTGTATAGTGAAATATATATTAGGGAAAAAAAAAATTTCACACCTGAACTTTACCCACTTTTGCAATTTACCATCTGAACTAACTTTCATGCAATACCACCATCCAAACTTTTCGATTGTTACAAACCACCATCTGAGCGAGGATTTAGGCGGTTTGGCTGGCTGAAAACAATTCACGTGATTTGCACATGATTTTAGTGAGGGCAAAATTGTCTTTTTAAACTTACCTCCTTCAATAAAACTTCTGAACCACCACTTTTTCTCTCAATTCGTAACTCGCACGACAGACATAAGGGGGAGATGTGGAGGCAAACTGCAGAAGTTGCTTTGGACGAGGAGGATTTTTGTCTTTGTGGGCTGCACGCTGTTCGCCGGACCTCCTGGAACGACGACCATGCCGGCCGCCGTTTCTCCACTTGCAGCAAATTCCGGGTGAGGAAAGAATTTTCAATCTCTTCATCCTGTAATCCCCGAATGTATTAACCCGTAGTTTATGAAAATCCCTATTGTAATTTGTTCTTCTTTTTTACAGTAAAATGGTGGCTGCACTTATTTTACGTGGGTTGATCCACCAATGTGCCATAGGGCTAAGCAAGTGATTCCTGGACTAGTTCGGCGTGTGAATAGACTGGAGGCAGAACTGAAGAAAAAAAGCAGAAGGGAGAAGTGGTTGTTGTTGGTGTTGTTTTTATCTTGGATCATGTTTTACTACATTATGTAAATTCCTTGTGTTTATCTACTACTATGAACATAAATTCACATTTTCATTTGTAAGTGAATTATGTTCGTTAGACAAAAATGTAATATTGGCATTTGTAGGAATGTATTGCTTCTGTGTTGCATACTATGAACAATTCAGATACTAAATGTCCATAACCAAAGTAAAAAATCAACATAAATATTCATCATAGGAAACATAATAAACTGTTGGCTAATGTTTGCCTACATTCCTGTGCAATTACAACAATACCAACTATTCAACAATCACAAGGGTTTAGTAATTGTACAACAAAACTTCCCATGAATAGATTCACAAAAGTTGTCCAAAAAAAAGACCAAGTACTACCAACTACTGCTGTCTACATTCCACAGCTTCTTCTCCTTCCTGCAAGAATTTTTTTTTGTTAGAGGTACTTCCAGTTGAAAACCTCACATCTTGTGTAATAGAGCTACCTGTTGGCTTCGGCTTTGTGGTGACTGAAGATTGTTGAGTACCAGGAGCAACAGTTTTCTGACTTGTAAACGATAATTGATCCTTCTCAGTTGGAAGCTTTCTGTGCACGGGAAGCTTTCTTTTTACTCCTAATGTTTTTCTTGTAACCCTGACAGTAGGGTCACTTTGAATAGGTGGAACACTCAAATCCGCTTCATTCACAGCTCCCCTAGCAACTGCACTTCTAGTTACCCTGGAAGGACTGGAGACACTTGATTGACCAATTTCTCCAGCTTTGAATTTTGATTTACTTCGACCAGTTTTCTCAACTCCACCTTTGGAAACCTGAATTATTGATGAATAGTAAAGGTGAGACAACAGAAATTGAAAAATAATATCAAAATCATACCAAAATTGTAAAGAAATGCATACCTTCTTCTTAGTCACTTTAGGCTGCTTTGCAGATGGAATATCTAGCCCTGATTTTTCACTTTCAGCTGCTGGCTTCTCAGGACATCCCCTAGCATTGTGATTTTCTTTACCACATACTCTACAGGTCATTACAACACCCTTTCTACTCATTTTTGTAGGTGCATCAGCCTTCTTCCTGAACTTTGATTGCCTGGCTTCATCCTTATCTTTTTTCCTGTTATGTTTCTTTGGCCTACCAGGGAGCCTAGTGGGAACAGGTGGTTGCAAAGGTGCATGAGGGGTTTTAGGCCACATAGAACTGTCATCTAAGGTGGACATCATATACTTGTAAGCATTCATGAAAGTTGTCCTGCTGTAGCAAGCATCAACATGATCTTCTGGCTCAAGTCCTAAATGCCAAAGTCCTGAAATTGCACGTGGACAAGGTATCCCAGTAAGGTCCCACCATCTGCAACTACATGTCTTTGTGCCCAAGTGCAGTTTAAATCTTGTACCATAGCAGTTTTCAATCTCAAATTGATTTTCTCCATTCCAGTGTGCCACATACTCCATTGCTTTCTTCTTCAGTTCTTCCATAAGCTTGTTGATCTTTGGACATAATTCCCCACCAGTGTAACTCTTCATTTTGTCTCTCCTCACATGCATTCTCTTCATAAGAATGTGTCTGATTATTTCCAACATGCCTATGATAGGCCTGTTTCTTGCTTTCAAAATGAGAGCATTGAAGCATTCAGACATATTGTTCAACAACACATCTGTCTTGGAGTTTGTTCTGAAATGTGATTTAGACCAATGATGAGGAGGTTTGGATGCTAACCATTCATAGGCTGCAATGTCTCTGCCTTTCATTTCATCCATATGCTTCTCAAAATCCACCACTCTTGTTGATCTAGCAGCTTTCCACAACAAATCTTTCAATATCAGTCCCTTGTGTTTAAGTTTAAAATTCTTATACAGGTGCATCACACAAAATCTATGCTCAGCTTCTGGAAGTAATGCTTCAACAGCTTCTATTAAGCCTTTCTGTTTGTCAGATACAATGGTCCACCTTCCTGAGTTTTGGATGTTTAAGTCTTGCATCAGTAAGCTCATAAACCAGCACCATGACTTAAACTTTTCTTTCTCCACCACAGCATATGCAAAAGGATATATACTGTTGTTTCCATCCATCCCAACAGCAGTCAACAGTATACCACCAGATTGTGCTTTCAAGTGGCAGCCATCCAAGAATATTACTGGCCTACACCCTTCAAGGAATCCCTTTCTCAAAGCACTCCAACAAATGTACATCCTCTTAAACTTGGGCAAACCATTTACAAGTTTGCATTTGATTTTCACTGTATTATCTGGATCAGCCTTCTTTATCTCTGCTGCATATGACCACAACATAGCATACTCCTCTTTTTCAGACCCATTACCCATGGAGTCAACTAGCCTCTTAGCTCTGTACAATTGATGGGGCTGGAAATGTAGCTTAACTTCCTTCTGTAGAACAAATTGCATTGAGTCAATAGGCCATCTTGGATCACTCCATATCTTGTCTTTGTATCTCTCTGCAATCCATACTGCATTAGCAACCTTTACCCTCTGTTTTCTTCGACATTATGTTTATTCACAAATGTCTTCACTTGAAAAGTGTCCTCACCCTTCACTCTTGAAGCATAAATCACCCAAGGGCAAGTTTTGTGTTTGCATTTTGCTTGAATTTTTGTCTTGTCATTCAAAGGCCACCTAAGATCCCTGCACAGATTGATAGCATGTTGTCTCACTGCTTTCCTAAAGGATGGACCATCAGGGTACTGCTTGCTTATTTCAAACTTGGGATTCAGATTTTCAGTCTTCTTGTCCACCACAGGAAACCCCCTATGTAAATTGACAACCTTAGAGGAAACCCTTTGTGCACTAGTGCTTTCAGCAGCAGAATTATTTTTCCCAACATTAGCTCCCCACTTAACTTCAGGATCAATAAATTCTTCAAATAGAACATCATCATCACTGACATCATAATCACTGTCTACCATAACATTTGAATCTGCTGAATCACTTCCCACTGATGCATTTTCATCATCACTATCACTCTCATTGTTATCTTGAATATCAAAACTCAACCCAAATTGTTGCTCATTAAAACCAGCTTCCATAGTCTCAGTGTTTGCATTCCTACTGTTATCATCTTCACTCTCAGTTACTGCATTATCCCCATCACCTTCATTACCATATACAAACCTCATGCCCTGATTAAGACTTACAGATTCATCGATTTCATTCTCCACATGATCAGCATGTTCAACAAATACACTAACCATTTTATTGTCATCAACAAAATTAATCAAGTTCATTGCCTCCAAATCAGTTTGTAATTCACTTAAGCATTCTGTGCCATTGACAGCAATCCTACTGTATCTAAATGTCATGCTTTCAACATCAGTTATACCTACGTCCTTAGCCATACTCTTAATCTCCACCATTGAAATCTCATCACTGTTGCAATAGTCAATATAATCAAACTCACCACCAAAATATATGGGTCTGCCCAAATTATGCATGAATCGGCCATGATAGTGCATTTTAATGGTGAAATTTTCGCGCACGTTGCCTACAAAATAGGAACATTGTCAGATTATTAAACACTACAGGAAACGACAAGTTGGGACAGAACTCTCATTTTCAAATGGAAAAGGTTAAGCTTTAATGGGTCAACTAGGACCACAAAATACAAACATCCGACAATGGGGGACCATTGTACTTCGAAAACAAACAAAATCATGTATTTAATTAGGGAAAGGAACTAAACCCTACACTGACATAGATTTCCATAAAAAAGTAAAGAAAACTCACCATAAACAGGCGTTGGACGTCCTCTGGGGATCTTCGCCTTGGATTTGGACCGGACATTCCAGCTCATTGTGAGAATTTTTTACTTGGAAGAATGGGTTCTTTTCGTCGAATTTTTGGAGAAGAGAGAGAGCACTTTTTGGACTATAATGAAAATGGGTTGAGTGGAATTTCAGTCGTAAACCCTAATCTTGAAGGAGGTAAGTTTAAAAAGATAATTTTGCCCTCACTAAAATCATGTGCAAATCACGTGAATTGTTTTCAGCCAGCCAAACCGCCTAAATCCTCGCTCAGATGGTGGTTTGTAACAATCGAAAAGTTTGGATGGTGGTATTGCATGAAAGTTAGTTCAGATGGTAAATTGCAAAAGTGGGTAAAGTTCAGGTGTGAAAATTTTTTTTTCCCTATATATTATTAAATATAATGATGTATGTGTTGAAGATTTAATTTGAATTATTTTTGGTAATATAAAAAATAATTAATTTAACAAATATAAATAAATCGGATTCGGATCTTTAATGGATCGGATCTCTTAATTTCATATTCGCTCCATTTATTTCGAATGACGGATATTTATAATCGAATGTGATCCATCGAACTTTTTTATCGGTCGAATGTGTAAAAATTCGGATCGAATACGGATCGGATTCGGATTAAAATCCGATCCATTGACAGCCCTATAAATTTGGACTAGTTATTTAATTACACATTTGTAATAAAATTGAAACAATTATTATATTAATTATATATAATCATTAGGTTATTGTATATGTAATTAGAATTGTTTATTAAGAATATAGGATGAAGTATTTATGTCTCTTTAAATGTTTTTTTGGTATAGAAATATAACATAAACTTACATAAATAAATAATAACTTGAGAAAATTTTAATAACAAAACAACAAAACAAAAGCAATCTTGCAATTTTATAAATGTAATAAAATAAAAAATCATTAATATAAAGTAAAAAGAATCTAAAATTTTAATATAACAAAAGGATAAAAAAAATGAAAAGTTGACCCACAAATTTAACCCATCAAAATTAATAGACGAAACCCACCAAACTCATTAGGCCCAGCTCGTCAGGAACCGGCCTAAGCCCGGCCCAGCCCATTATTTGTGGGTTCATGGGCTGAGCTGGGCCACTATAATTTAATTCAAACCCAGCCCGGCCCAACCCACTTCAAAGGTGGTCCCGGGATAACCCAGCCCATCACTGTAGCGGGCTTAGAGGGGCTTGCCCAGCCCGGCCCAGTTGACATAATAGGAGATAAATACACAATAACACATTGAGAGAATGATAAAAAAAAAATAGAAAAAGAAAATAATTTTAGAATTCAAGAGACCAAAACGGTTACTTTAAGGGTCTTTCACTTAATATAATAGTATAGATTATCAAATAATGTAGTTTGTGTTTGAGTATTTGCAAATGCCATTTTAGCTATAAAAGGAATCGTGTTTAAACTCTTAAAAGAATAACTACTGTTTTTGATTGGTAAGAAAAGTTTTACATTTATATTATTCGATCTCAAATAAATTATATATATATATATATATATATATATATATATTAATGTATCATATGCTATAATAAGATAAATAAATTTAAAATGAAATTAAGAAATTTGATCGTTAAATATCTAGATTTTGTTACTATATTTTATTAGATTAATTATTATTAAAACAGACAAATATGATTATACGTAAAAACTCAATATATATACCATGTAATTTAGTTATATAATTCATTACTTTCTTGCAAAAATGTTCATTTCTAATAGTTTCTTTTAAAAAATATTAAATTTATGTATTTAATATAAAGAAAAATAATGCAGATGTCAATTAAATATTTTTGGCAAAGAATATTATATATTCATGTCCTACTTTTTATTGTATAATTGGGTTGGATTTTTTATCCGATTTAAATTTGTTTGAGTTCTCAAATTTAGCATTGATAAATCTGGATTTAGTATTTCTCATAGAAGCTTAGTAAGTGGGTGTTAGGGCGCCTTCAGAACTGTCAATTAGTGGTGTACCTCCCGGAATGTTGGGCCACCACATCCCCCACACTAAAGCCCAATCCGTATACGAAATGGAAAATCCGTACACGAACCAAGTAGTAGCGAATGAGAGACAGACAAGACCCGGCCTAAGATAGCAGATAAACAAGAACCTGGAAGCAGAAGCAAAGTAAAAAATACGAATTTACAAAAAAATTCAAAACATCAAACATATCAATTACATCATTATCAACTACACGGGTGCAACTGGTCCTAGAAGCCTGTCCAGAAATAATCATAAATAATCCAGTGCATAAAGTAAATACGGGTTCAACTGGCCCTAGAAACCTGTCCCGAATTCCAAACATACAATCCATAAGTATAAACCTGTACAAAGTATACACATTTACAAATTACAAACATAACTAAAACAAAACACTTAACAAACTTAACAAACGACACTGACTCGACAGACACGACACACCGTCGCCTAGCTCGAACTCCAACCACCTGCACCTGCAAACTAAAAACATAGGTGGGGCGAGGATCAGTCCACTTGACTGAGTGAGGGGGCTGAACACACACACATGATACATACTATAGAGCAGAACACATATCAAAAGAAAGACTATAAACCGGGAGTAGGGTTTTGCATACCAAAGCCATTTTCAAATCACACGTATACGTAGTTAAAATATAACAAACTGAACATACTCATATCATATCAAAAGAGAAAGCTCCTATCCCGTTTCATAATCAACATAACATAACATATCTTATACCCGACGAGTACGGGTTTCCAACCTTACTTCCATATCATATCATAAGTATCAAAACTGAAAACAAACAGATATCAAATAACAATCTAACCCCAACACCAAGGTAGTTAGAAGAGCAAACCCTAGATCGTGTTTAAATTGAGTTTCAATTTCAAGGGTGTCGGGTTAGGATTGAAAAGGGGATTCTTGAATTACTCCCCAACCTGAATTAATATGCTAAAATTGACTGAAAATTGTTAACAACGTTCAATGATGATCGTTTCTATTATTTTTGGATAATTTTTCGATAACATAATGTGGCCGTCGACGGCAGCAGTTGGCTTTCCGACGGTGGTCTGGCGGCGGCGACTCGCCAGACCACTCCAGAAAATTATTCTTAACCTCTTGAACCTATCCGTACGATAATATTGATAATTCGGTAGACGATTAATAACTTAATTCTGCATAAACTGAAGAATAATAATAATAATAATAATAACTAGCAACTTTGCACATTCGATGCATGTGCAAATAAAAAAATAATTATTATATAAATATATTAAAATTAAAAAAATTTCATTAAATATATACTCTATAGTTATTTTTAATATAATCACTAATTTATGATTAAAAATAGTAAGTAGCATAAAATAATGTCATATTAATTATTATAAAATTTTAAAATATAAGTGAAAAGTGATAAAAATTATAATAAAAAAAGAAAAAGAAAGTGACGAGAAAAAAAAGAAAAGAAAAGAAGTTAAGAAGAGAAGTAATTAGACAAAAAAGAGAAATTCATAAAACGTGGGGGAGATAAAACCGGATAAAATCAATCAATAAATAAATAGAAAATAAATTATTTTTGGAGTCCAAGAGACCAAACTTGGGTCTCTCGTTAATAGATAGTATAGATAATTATTATAAAATTTTAAAATATAAGTGAAAAGTGATAAAATTATAATAAAAAAAGAAAAAGAAAGTGACGAGAAAAAAAAGAAAAGAAAAGAAGTTAAGAAGAGAAGTAATTAGACAGAAAAGAGAAATTCATAAAACGTGGAGGAGATAAAACCGGATAAAATCAATCAATAAATAAATAGAAAATAAATTGTTTTTGGAGTCCAAGAGACCAAACTTGGGTCTCTCGCTTAAAAGATAGTATAAATAATAATAATAATAATAATAATAATAATAATAATAGCAACAACAACAACAACAACAACAACCATCACGGTAAGCTATTAACAACGACATGGATTGATTCTGGTAATCATAATTATGATTATAAATATATTAATGATTATAATTATAAGGATTAATTAAAGTTTGACCTTGATTCTTAAAATTTGCACAGTAAATTTATAATAGCTAAAATTATTATAATGATAAGTGTACTTATAAGGAATAATTAAGCTTTGACCTTATTCTAAAATTATTTTGATATTGACTTTGACGTGGGCCCCACGAGATGAAAAAAACTAGACAACTTAGACTACTTTATAGATTATTAATAACCATATACGATAATTCTATATAATTGTTTATTAACTGAATTATTATTAATTACGTTAAGAATAAGTTAGTAATAAACAAACTTATTATTAAACGCGCCAAGATTAACCAATTGGTGTCGATATATTTTGAACATTAGTATTTAGAAATTATTAATCACGAATAATAGAATATGAGCTTAGCCAATTGCCTTATTCTTGTCAGGTAATTTAGAGCAGCAACAAACAAACTACGAAGCTCAACAACCCTGACTGACAGGTGGGAATAACCTCTTCTTGTTGGAGACAAAATACAATCCTCGTATCATGATTCTTTCTCTTTACTTCTATTATCCTATTTGCTTCATTATTCTTGAATTGTTCCTTGGCTCATCTTTTGCATTGCTCCTTAAATTGTCTGAATTACCTTTCAAACTGTTTACTGATCTATTCTCTGAACTGATTGCTAATTTGTTACTGTCTGTTGATCTATTCATTGAACTATTACTGTACTGCCTATTGCATGTTCATTGCCTTGTGTTTTGGCCTCTGATTGATAGCCATTTTCTAAACTGCTCTGTAAGCCTACCCTAAACCTACTTAAGCCTGATTCTGTAACCGATTCTGTAACCAATATGAAGGAGAATAACGACTGTAGGGACCCCAAAGTTCGTTAATGCCTTGGGTCGCGCCCTTGCACTGACCATGGATGCGTCGCTAGTCATTGTACTGCCCTCTACCCACTGACTACTGCCTGGACTGATCATCCGGGAAGGCGATACAAGGCCAGACCTGTAACATCCCGACCGATCGGGCTTTCAGGTAACCTAATATGTGCGCGATTTAATTATTTACTTGTGTGATTACGTGATATTTAAATGTTAACGTGAATATTTAATGTTATTTGAATTTAATTGCTTTCATATGAATATGATTACTTTGAAAGTTTAAACTTTTATGCCTTGTATTTCGTTCAATTTGTATCCGAATTTAATTTCGATTTTTGTTGATTTTTTATATGCATGAATTAGGTAAGTTATGAACTCGTTTATATGATCATTTTATGTTTTGGAACTTGTTTGGTTTGCCTTTTTATTAGTTTTTGGAGATGGGACCTAAAGGAGGCTAAAGAGCATTTAGCGCACCCTGGTTTCCAGGCGGCATATCTTGAGATCGGGAATTCGGATTCAAATTCTGTCACCTCCATTGAACTCATTTCGATGATCCGAGTTCAATGGAACAAGACTCACATTTTTCTAAGTTCATTTTGAGCCCCGAAATTGGACCGAAACGAGCACCTTACGCTTAAGAGACATCTTTTGACCTAACCTTGATTAGTAGGTCCCTCTTAAACCTAACCAAACCTAAACCTTGACTTATAACCTTGAGTTAACTCTCTCCCTTGCTCCTTAGCTTGAGATTTCGAACCAAACCCTCCCCCAAACCACACAAGTTCAGCTCCAAGTGAAGAGAAGAGAGAAGAGAAGAAACCCCTTTGGCCATTTTGTGATCTTGAGCTCTAATCACCTCCAAATCTTCCCAAATTTGAAAGGTAAGTTCATGATGTTATTCTAAATTCTCTCCTTTTTCTTTTATGTGCTTTTGGGCTGAAATTCATGGAGGTTTGAGTATATTTGGCTATATTGATGAATAGTGTAGGTTGGAAGAATTTTGATGAATCTTGGTTCCATGCTTGAATTCTTTGAGGTTTGATGCATATATATTATTCTTAAGACCTTATTTATTGCATTTACTACTTGCTCTTACATGGTAGTTTAGATTAGGATGATTCTCCATTAATGAACTCTTGAGAATTTGTTGGAATACCTTGATGAATTCATTCACTTTCTTGCATTGTTTTCTTGATTGTTTGGAGCTGATCTTGCTGCTAGCTTTTTTTTTTTTTTTTGAAGAACAAACAAGTCCAAAGACAGCAACTAAGGACCAAAGTCAGAACAAAATGAAGCAACAACAACAGCAGGAATAAAGGTGCCTTCCTGCGCACAAAGAGCATTCCTAGCTAGGCAATGAGCAACGGCATTTCCTGTTCTACGGACAAAAGACAGATGAACTTGGGGAATGCGTGACAAGACCTCGCGAATATCATTAATCAAATTTCCAACAGGTGAAAGATCTTCCTGGTGAGCTGCAATCTTGGAGATGAGATTCAGGCAGTCTCCTTCTAGAATAATATTGCTCCAACCGTGCCGAGAAGCAAAATGCGCTGCTGCACGGGCTGCAAAAGCTTCAGAAAATTCAGCCAAAGGGGCCCCAAAAAAACGCTGCGAAAACCACCCAACACAACTACCGGACGAGTCCCTAGCAACAACACCCACTCCAATTTTGCCCGAAGAGGAGAAGACAGCGCCATCAAAATTGATTTTAATAGTTGAACCGATAGAAGGACTCCAAAAAGAGGGAGTCGACAAACGAAAAGGAGGAGGCTTCGACTGCAAGCTAGTAGAGAAAACTGAGGTAAAGTTCAAAGCAAAATCAACAATGTCCCCAGGAAGAGGGCAAAGGCCTTCATGAATAACTTTGTTGCGATGCCACCAAAGAGACCACAAAATAGTAAAGAAACGGGAAACTTCGCAGCAATTCAGATTAGAGGAAGAATGTCTAACCCAAGAGCAAACGTCAAGCCCACCATCGGAAAGGATCTTCCAAGGAATGTTAGAAAGTGCCCAAACTTGCCTAGCAAAGTCACAAGAAATGAATAAGTGAGAAGCATCTTCAAAACCGGTACCACAAAGACAGCAAACGTCCGAGTCTATACAAAAACGACGCTTAAGGTTAGACCGAGTAGCGAGGGCATCCGTGCATAATCTCCAGATGAAAACTTTAATTTTCGGAGCAACACAAGCTCTCCAAATAAAAGACCAATCATGATGGGAAGACGATTCAGGAGTGGAAGAGGCACGTGAACGTTCTTGGAGGACCACTTGATAAGCACTTCTAACAGAAAAAAGACCATTCTTAGTATAATGCCAAACAAGCTTGTCATGGTTAGAAGAAGAACCCAAAGGGATAGAAAGAATGACATCCACATCCACCGGCAGGAAAAGATCACGGATAACATTAACATTCCAAAATCCACTGTCTTGATCAATGATATTAATGAATTCCAAGTTGGTGGATGAGGGCCGAGGAGTAATTGGGCTAAAAGCAGAAGGACGAGGGAGCCAGTGATCATACCAAATACGAATTGTGTTACCATTGCCCACTCTCCACCTTGACTCTGTTAAGATCAAGTGACGGGCAGCAAGAAGGCTCCTCCAAGTGAGAGAAGGGCGGTATCCAAGTCTAGCCTCAGCAAAGTTAACCTGAGCAAAATAGCGGGCCTTTAAAAGTTGGGCAAGAAGACACTCGGGGTTGGAAAGAATACGCCAACATTGTTTTGCCAAAAGAGCCAGGTTAAAAGCTTTGAGATCGCGGAAGCCAAGCCCTCCAATCTTTTTAGAGCGACACAAAGTCTGCCATTTAACCCAGTGGATCTTGTCCTTTTGCCCACTATTCCACCAGAAATTCCGAATTAAGGTCTCAATCTCCCCAATAAAGGAGTCTGGAAGTTTGAAGCAGCTCATGGTGTAGGCGGGAATAGCTTGAAGGACCGCTTTGATGAGAACTTCCTTACCCGCTTGAGAGAGAGTCTTTTCTGATCACCCTTGAATTTTTTTCCAAACCCGTTCTCTGATGTTGCTGAAAACTTCCTTTTTATGAATGCCAACAACCGCCGGTAAGCCTAGGTACTTGTCGTGCTTAGGTATAGCCTCAACTCCAAGACAATGAACTAATCTTTCCCTCAAATCAAGAGGCACGGATGGGCTAAAAACGATCGAGGATTTTTAAAAATTAACTGACTGGCCCGAGATCTTCTCATAAATTCGGAGGACGTCCCTAATTCCCTCAACAACATCATCATTAGCTTTCGCAAAAATCATAGTATCATCAGCAAAAAGAAGGTGTGAAATCCGAGGAGCGCGGCGACAAATAGAAACTCCTTGTATTCTAACATCAAGAACAATCAACCGGCTAAAAACCTCTGCACAAAAAAGAAACAAATAAGGGGAAAGGGGGTCTCCTTGACGGAGCCCTCTTTCGGGGGAGATATGACCAAAAGAAGAGCCGTTGAGGATAAAAGAATACGAAATAGAAGACACACAAAGCATGATGAGAGAAATAAACGAGTGGTTGAAACCTAACCTCAAGAGAACCCGTTCCAAGAAACTTCATTCCACCCGGTCATAAGCCTTGCTCATATCAAGTTCAAGAGCCAAGTAACCCTCCTTAGCTTGTTCTCTGTTGTGTATAAACTTGCTTCTAAAGCTATAGCTAACCGTTTAAAACCCTTTATGAACTCCATCATTTCACAATCACAAAGTGCTTTTGTTCCAGGTCGCCTCATTGCTGCTAGCTTTTATGGCATGAATATATGTTGATTTGGTGTTAGTTTCATGCATGATATGTGAGCTTTTATGGCCTAAGAGACTCCCTAAGGCTTGCACACGAACTGCCCTGTTTTTGCCCCTCAAAATCGGACTGCTGCTCCTAATTTTTTTTCAAGGTCGAAAGTTGGACATGGCCGTGTAACACCCCAATCTTTCAATTATGCAATATGTGATTTAATGTGAAATAATTGCCAATTATGACTTAATTGTTTAATTGCCTAATTGACCTTAAGTGATCATTTATCTTAATTTGAGGACCAAATTGCATGAAATAGTCTTGAACTTAATTGCATGACTTATGAAGTGGAGGGATCTAATTGCAATTGTACCTAGTTTTGTAATATCTAGCTTATATATCCCTTTGATTGCATCAAACATATACACACATGATCCCTTCCCTCTCTCCCTCATCCCGTTTCCAAAACCCCAAGAAGAAGAAGAGGAGTTCATCATTTCAAGCTTGGATTTGAGGGGAATTGCATACTTTGAAGCATAATCATCATCACAACATCATCTCTTTTCCTTCTTCTCATTCATTTAAGGTATATGAGCTTAGTTGGGAAATTCATGAATATATATATATATATATGAGAATTAGGTTATGGTATGAGCTTGTCTACATGTGTTTTAGTTGTTGAAAGCATGATTATATGGTTATAGCTTGGATTTGATGCATATATTATGAAGTTTATGAGCTTGGAGCATGAGTTCATATGTGGGTTCCAAAGTGTAATTCTTAATGATTAAGTATGGATTTAAGTGTTTATATGAGATATTATTGAACTATAAGTATGTTAGCATGTTTATTTCATGAATTATATGCATTTAGAGCTTGATTTGTGATCATTTGTTGAATTGTGGTTGGGTTCGTATTTTTCCCTGCATACTGCCCTGTTTTTCTACGTACGTGACACGGGCGTGTCACTTTTCCCTTCTTCAGTGTGACACGGGGGTGCTTGATGGCCTGGGTTTTCTGTACCGTGACACGGGGGTGTCAGGGATTGCTTTGTATTGGTGACACGGGCGTGTCACCTTCTGTTCGCATGCATATTGTCCACTGTACTGTGACACGGGGGTGTCACGGCTTAGTGTATAATTGTGACACGGGCGTGTCACACTCTGTTTTCCTGCATATTTTGGTTGCATGCTACTGTACGTGTTATTATATGCTTGTTTTATGTTTAAATATGATCATGACATTTGATAATTGTCCATTCTCGTTATTGCACGTCATGTTATGCCGTCCGTCCTAATTGGTTCATTGAGTCGTGTCTTATGTACACTTGTCTTTGTTGCACAGACTAGCACACCAGTGACGTGGAGTGGGCTTCCTAGGCCGTGTGTTTCTCGTTATTTTGTCGGTACAGGTGAGGTTTAATTTCTAGATATATAGGACCATTACAACCCTATGTGATGTTTTAAGCCAAAAGGTATCTATATATCTATAGTTTTCCAAACTCTATTGATTTTCAACTGATTTACTGAACTGTATTGAATTGATTGATCGTGTTTTGGGCAAGTATATTGTATCGTGCACTGTGGGCCCGAGAGTGAGTGTTTGAGCTAACCGGGAAAGCATGGGCTGAGAGGTAACTCTTACACTCCTCTCAACCGTGGGGATGAACCCTGAATCCACCAGGAGCTTTGGTGGAGGAAGGAGTCCCGTGCGTGGGAGTCATGTTCCCGACGTACACCGTGTTTTCTGTGGATGGATCGGGCCTTGCAAACCTACCATCATTGGAGGAAGAATGAGTCATTGAAACTGCTACGTGTGCACTGTAATTGATTGTGTGATCATTGAATTAATTAACTAAAAGTATCGTGATTATACACTGTTGGAGTAAGGTTGGAGAATTGCCCTCACTCGCCGGGCCACTGATTGATTGATTGAAATTGATTAAATTGTTAAATCTGATAGTTGTAATCTCGGGCGAGCTCTATGTTGTTTTGAACTTAGATTGTTTTCGGTTATAAAACCTTACCCGAGGTTATGATTTGCATGTTATCTGCGCTTATATCTATTATGCCCCTCGCTCAGTCTGTGGTAGACTGACACCTCACCTTTCAGTTTTGCAGGTTGTGTGCTAGGCGGGATTGGTGTCGTGTCAAGTCTTTCTTTTCGGGTCTAGCACGTGTCCATCCTACTTTGTTGCATATGTATTGTTATTTCTTGATTATATGAAATGTTATGTATTTGAGAGATGATAATGTATTGATATGTAATGTTAGGTTTTAGATTACTTGATAATGCTCGTGAATGGCAGGTATGTTTATTCCTTTTTGCATTGTGGTAATTGGTTTGGGGTTAGTCCCGCCTAGCTAGTCAAGTCTTTATTTTCTTGTCACCCATTTGCTATGGCACAGTTCATGTATGGGTTGTCCGTTTCATATGTGGACTGAGCTATAGTGTGGGGGATGTGGCACCTTTGCGTTCCGGGTGTTACAGGCCGTGTCATAAAATACTTGAAACTTGACATGGCCGTGTTGTGTTCTCGACTTGGGGTCCTGATTTAATTTAAATCGGACACGGCCATGTCCGTTTCATGTGTATTTTGGACATAGCCGTGTCCACTTCGTAGGTGATGCCCGGGGGAAGTTTCTTTCGTCGTTTCGTTGCTTTTTGTTGGCTCTTCTTGGCTCGTTTATGCCTTGTATGCATGATTAACTTGTTATATTATGTTTTACGCTTTATGTTGTGATTTTGTGGCTCATTTTTTGCTCTCGTTTGTGAGATATAAGCTTATATACAATGTATGCTCTTATATGACCTAAGTATGGATTCATTTCATATCATTTGCATCTTAAACATACATAAGCATTTACCGAGCATCAATGTGGTTCATGTTGAGTCTAAGAGTGTCTCTTCTTGTTAGTTTTGTTCAGAGGACCTTCCCGTTGTGGACGAGATTGCCCCTTAGGCGTCCGGATTACACTTTTGTCTCCACTACACGCGTTGTTAAGGTGAGGTTTTTGTTCTTTTAGTTAAATGACCTATAACCCTATTTGATTTGAAGCCTCGCATGCGATTATGTATATTATACATTAGATAAGTGTATGATACGTATGTTGAGGGCTTGTCCCATTTGTTATAAGATTTTGAAAATGTTTTGTATAAGTATATAAGCTATTTTTCTTTTGTTTAGAAAACTTTAGCTATTCGTGTATGGGGGTGTGTAAGCGAGATGTGGCTTTGAAAGATAAGCTTTTTGGTATGTGTGTGTGATTTTTGTGATAAGTTTTGGGCCTCGGAGAGTGGTATGGTAATCTCGGGAGGACCGAGGGGTCGCCGAGCTCTTCCATCAACACCCTCCATTTGAGAGTCTCACCTAACCTTGGGAGGATCGAGGAAGGGTGTTTCTCTTGAGCCGACGGAGATAACCGTCGAAGGTTTCAAGGTCGTGATTAAACCTTGTCTCGTGTGTATATGGATAGTTAGGGCCGTCAACCCTTCTATTACTTGGTGTGGGGATGGATTATGATTTTTGCTTTGCTTTATTATGTCCCTTCGTATATGGAAGTTGGAATGTGTGACTCGTACTCGCCGAGTGGGTTGATTTTGTTTGATCTAGGGAACGAGAGGGGACTTCTAAATGTCTAAAACGTGATGTTGGGCCTTTGGCCTTAAGTTTGTTTATTTAAACCTATGTATATCTATATCACGGGAATCACTTTGGCTTGCAAAAACCGCTCTCGGTTCATGGATCTTTTTTATTTGAATATTTGCTTTGCTATATATATATATATCGTGTGTGTGAGTTAACCCCCTCACTAGTCACTAGGACTAACCCTCATTGTTGTTTCCCCTTTTCCCTTTCCCTTTTGAGTTGCAGGTACTTCCGAGTTAAGCTAGGCGGCAAGTGTCGGTTGGGTTTTACTTGTGGTGTAGCTTGAGTCGTCATATATTGTAGTGGTTTTACATTCCCTTTTTCTTATGCACTTTTGGATTATGTATTATGAATACTTATAATATTTTGGCCTCGATGGGCATTGTATATCTTGTATATATTCTTGATGACTAGCTCGGTAGTTTGACCCTTTTGATATGTATATTTGTGATCTTGGGATTTATGCATGTTTGATTTATTGCTTCCGCTACTCTGATTTTAATTTGCTCCAGTTCTTGAAGGTCTAGGCCGCCTAGCGAGGGTATGTGTTTTGTGCGTCTCCCGTTCGCTATGGTTTGATATGGGTGCGAACTCTCCATTTCGTTACTCGTGTTAGACCTTAGTGCGGGGGATGTGGCACCCTTCGCTCCTGGGTGTTACATCCTTGCGTGGTATCAGAGCCGTCGGTTGCGAAACCGGAGTTCTGGAGTCGTGTTGAGTTTGTCTAGGTCGTTCGGTTTAGGTTTATGTGATTATTTGCATTCATTTACATACTTATGTGATTTATTTGTTTAACTTCATGATAATTGCTCTCATGAGCATACACTGAACCCCATACATCAATATTTTCATTATTTGTGAATTTTCAGGATGCCTCCACGAAGGAGAATGGATAGGGAACAAACCCCGAATCTTAATCAACCTCCTCCACAAGCACCACCACCCCCACCAATGAATGTTGAGAACATTGTACAAGCTCTTCTCAATCAACTTCAATAGAATCAGAGGGATAACCCTCAATGGGAGGGGCAGGGAGGACAAGTTACTCCGGCCTCCAAGGAGTTTAGAAACAACAACCCACCTAAATGGTATGGAGGCGACAACATCAAAGCAGAAGAATGGTTGTTAGAAATTTCGAGAATTTGGGAGATCTGCCCCGCTCCTTCTCATGAGAAAGCAGTTTGCACGGCTCGGTTTGTTCAAGGTCCCGTATTAAATTGGTTAAAGGCTATGAGAGCCCGATTGGAAAGGAGTGGAGAAGAGTTTAACTGGGAAAGCTTTGTTAGGGAATTTCGTTACAAGTATATTCTACCAAGTGCCCGTGAAAGGAGACTTCAGGAATTCTTGGAGTTGAAGCAAGGGAATCGAACAGTTGAAGATTATATTTTGGAATTTGAGAGACTCGCCCCGTATGCTCCCCACATTACCAATGATGAGACTCAGAAAGCTCGGAATTTTATTCATGGTTTGAGGTATGAGATTCAGAATGGTCTACAAGCTGCTACCGTGGATACTTAGGAGAAAGCTACAAGGAAGGCAATAAAAGTGGAAGCTAATAGGTTAAGGTTGAGGCCCCCCAACTTATTCTTAGGGGTAAAGTTCTAATTTGGGGAAGAGGCATGCATCTCAAAGTAGGCCTCCGGTTTTCAAACCCCAAGGTCCTAATTCTTCCAACAAGAGAGCCCGACCTCCGGTACCGGCAGCACCCGCTCTACCTGCGCCGTTACAATATGCTTATTGCAAGGGTCCCAACCACACCGAGGAGACATGCGAAAGAAATTGATGAGGTGCTATAAATGTGGAGAACCCGGCCATACGATTGGTAATTGTTCTTAGATGAGAGTCCCTCAACCTTGTGCTCCTCAACCTTTGAACGTGATGCCTCCGAGAGCACCTATCCAAGCAAGGGCTTACGCTTTGGAGGGAAAAGAAGAGGATGTGGAAGTGGATGCCAACGTTGTTATTGAAGGTACTATCAACATACATTGCATTCCATTACATGCATTGTTTGATCCGGGAGCAACGCATTCATTTATTGCTTCCCGGCTTGTTTCTACTCTTCCTTTGCCTGTTGCTTGCTTTGATGATTCCTTTGCTGTGAGTTCTCCCCTCGGGGGAAATTTGGTGACGAATTGTGTCTACCGTGGTTATCCGATGGTTGTAGAAGATCAAGAGTATCCGGCGGACTTGATTAAGATGCTTATCAAGAAGTATGGGGTGATTTTGGGCATGGATTGGTTGTTTCTACACCGAGCGAAGATGGATTGTTTTGCAAAGAAGGTGACTTTGAGTTCTACGATATTTTCGGGTCAGAGGTTAAAGACCTGCCCATTTACTTCCTTTATGGAAGCAAGCAGATTGTTCCGGGACGGTGCGACGGGCTATGTGGCCTATCTTTTGAATAAGCCTAAGGATCAGGCCAAGCTCGAGGAGACGGAGATCGTGAAGGAGTTCCCCGATGTTTTCCCGGAGAATTTGGGATCTTTACCTCCGGATCGGGACGTCGAATTTGTAATTGATCTCTATCCCGGAGCAGAACCGTATGCAAAATCTCCCTATAGGATGGCTCCAGCCGAGTTGAAAGAGCTGAAGACGCAACTGGACGAGCTCTTAGAGTGTGGTTACATTCGCCCGAGCACTTATCCGTGGGGTGCTCCGGTCCTGTTTGTAAAGAAGAAAGATGGGACTTTGCAAATGTGCATTGACTACCGTGAGCTGAACCGGTTAACGATTAAGAACAAATACCCACTCCCTCATATTGAAGAGTTGTTTGATCTCCTTCAGGGTTCAAGTGTTTATTCCAAGTTGGATCTAAGACAAGGGTAATATCAGTTGCGTATCCGGGAGGAAGATATACTGAAGACGGGTTTCAACACTAGATATGGGCATTTCGAGTTCGTGGTCATGCCTTTTGGTCTTACTAATGCCCCAGCCGCGTTTATGGATATGATGCACCGAATATTCAGGCCCTACCTCGATAAATTCGTGGTCATCTTTATAGATGATATTCTGGTGTATTCGAGGTCCGTGGAAGAGCATGCGCGGCATTTGAGGATCGTCTTGTCTACACTTCAGGAGCATAGACTATTTGCTAAGTTCAGTAAGTGTGAGTTCTGGTTAGATCGAGTTTCCTTTTTGGGTCACTTCATTTCGGGGAATGGTATAGAAGTGGATCCAACGAAGATTGAGACGGTTATGCTTTGGAAGCAGCCGAAGAATGCCTCAGAGGTGAGAAGTTTTCTCGGGTTAGCAGGGTATTATAGGCGCTTTGTGAAAGATTTCTCGAAGATTGCCTCCCCGTTGACCCAGTCAATGAAGAAAGAAGTTAAATTCGAGCGGGATGAGGCGTGTGAGAAGAGTTTTCAAACTCTTAAGGAGAGATTGACTACTGCACCGGTTTTAACCCTACCCGAGGGTTTGGAAGGCTACTCAGTTTACACCGATGCATCGAAGGAAGGTCTCGGTTGTGTGCTGATGTAGAATGGTAAAGTAGTGGCCTACGCCTCTAGGAAGTTAAAGGATCACGAGAGAAACTACCCCACTCATGATTTGGAACTCGCCGCCGGTGGTGTTTGCTTTGATGAAATGGCGTCATTACCTCTACGGAGTTACTTTTGAAGTGTTCACCAACCACCAGAGCCTTAAGTATTTGTTCACTTAGAAAGATTTGAATGTAAGACAGAGGCGCTGGATGGAATTACTCGAGGACTATGATTGCAGAATTCAATATCATCCGGGTAAGGCTAACGTGGTTGCAGATGCTCTGAGTAGAAAAGCTAGTGTTTTAATTTTGGAAGCATGTTCTAGTAAACAGAGTTCAGTGGTTTTGGTTTCAGAAGCTCGTTTGGCAAATATTTCGGTTCAACTGGATTTGAAGCAAAGATTGATAGAAGCTCAATCTATGGATCTGGAAATTCAGAGATTGGTGGCTAAGGCAAGGATTGATCCTGAAACCAAGTTTGGGTTGGATGATTCCGGGTTATTTCGGTTTAAGGCTCGAGTTTGTGTTCCGGAAGAACTTAAGCAGTTGGTACTTGATGAGGCCCATAGATTAGCTTATTCGGTACATCCTGGTACCACCAAGATGTATAGAGATTTAAGGACTTTGTATTGGTGGAACGGCATAAAAAGGGACGTTGCTAATTTTGTAAGAAGGTGTCAAACATGTCAAGTGGTGAAAGCAGAGCACCAAAAACCGGGAGGAACTCTCCAACCGCTTCCAGTTCCCGAATGGAAGTGGGAGTAAGTGACAATGAACTTCGTGTCCGGCTTTCCAATGACCAAAGGAGGTTTCGATGGAATGTGGGTCATTATCGATCGGTTGATGAAGTCAGCTCATTTCCTCAAGGTAAGGATGTCCGATAAAGTGCCTAAGTTGGCCCGTTTGTATCGGAAGGAGATCGTCAGGTTACATGGTGCACCGGACAGTATTGTTTCAGATAGGGATCCTCGGTTCGCATCAAGTTTTTGGCAAGAACTATAGAAATGTTTGGGAACGAGGCTTCAGTTCAGTACTGCGTTTCACCCACTGACGGATGGTCAATCCGAGAGGTTAATAAGGTATCTCGAGGACATGCTTCGTGCTTGTGCCTTGGATTATCAAGATTCGTGGGATGAACAGTTGGATTTGGTTGAGTATGCTTATAATAATAGTTTTCAGTCTTCAATTGGTATGGCACCGTATGAAGCTTTGTATGGGAGGAAATGTAGGTCCCCTCTCTTTTGGGATATTAACGAGTGGAGATGGACCAAAGATGGAAAGCTCGAAAGAGCTAAGAAACAGAAGGAAATTTAAGATACCATCGAGAAGGTGAAAGTGATTTGACATAGATTGAAAGTGGCTCAAGACCGACAGAAAAGTTATGCGTATAATAGAAGACGATCCTTGGAGTTTGAGGTCGGAGATAAGGTCTTTCTAAAGGCATCTCCTAGAAAAGGGTATGCTCAGATTGGTAAAGGTTGGGAAACTTAACCCGCGCAACATAGGCCCCTTTGAGATCCTTGATCGAGTTGGGGAAGTGGCTTACCGACTAGAGTTACCGTCGAGCTTAACCGGGATTCACAATGTTTTTCATGTCTCGTAACTTCGGAAACATTATCCCGATGAGTCTTCTATTCTTCCAATTGAGAAGGTACAGTTAGAGCCGGATTTAACCTTTAAGAAGTACCCGTTTAAAGTTTTGGATCGAAAGATGCAAGAGCTGAGAAACAGGCAAATCCATCTTATAAAGGTCTTGTGGCATGATCAGGAATCCAAGGAAGCAACTTGGGAGACCGAGGATAATATGAAATAGTTGTATCCAGAGCTTTTCAAGGCCTCGCTTCGGACCTGAGGACAGGTCCTTTTGAAGGAGGGAGGCTTGTAACATCCCGACCGATCGGACTTTCAGGTAACCTAATATGTGCACGATTTAATAATTTAATTGTGTGATTACGTGATATTTAAATGTTAACGTGAATATTTAATGTTATTTGAATTTAATTGCTTTAATATGAATATGATTACTTTGAACGTTTAAACTTTTATGCCTTGTATTTTGCTCAATTTGTATCCGAATTTAATTCTGATTTCTGTGGATTTTTTATATGCATGAATTAGGTAAGTTATGAACTCATTTATATGATCTTTTTATGTTTTGGAACTTGTTTGGTTTGCCTTTTTATTCGTTTTTGGAGACGGGACCTAAAGGAGGCTAAAGAGCATTTAGCGCACCTTGGGTTTCGGGCGGCATATCTTGATCTCGGGAATTCGGATTTAAATTTCGTAACCTTCGTTGAACTCGTTTCGATGATCCGGGTTCAATGGAACAAGTCTCACATTTTTCTAAGTTCATTTAGACCCCTGAAATTCGACCGGAACGAGCACCTTACGCTTAAGAGACATCTTTTGACCTAACCTTGATTAGTGGGTCCCTCTTAAACCTAACCAAACCTAAACCTTCACTTATAACCTTGAGTTAACTCTCTCCCTTGCTCCTTAGCTTGAGATTTCGAACCAAACCCTCCCCCAAACCACACAAGTTCAGCTCCAAGTGAAGAGAAGAGAGAAGAGAAGAAACCCCTTTGGCCATTTTGTGATCTTGAGCTCTAATCACCTCCAAATCTTCCCAAATTTGAAAGGTAAGTTCATGATGTTATTCTAAATTCTCTCCTTTTTCTTTTATGTGCTTTTGGGCTGAAATTCATGGAGGTTTGAGTATATTTGGCTATATTGATGAATAGTGTAGGTTGGGAGAATTTTGATGAATCTTGGTTCCATGCTTGAATTCTTTGAGGTTTGATGCATATATATTGTTCTTAAGACCTTATTTACTGCATTTACTACTTGATTTTACATGGTAGTTGAGATTAGAATGATTCTCCATTAATGAACTCTTGAGAATTTGTTGGAATACCTTGATGAATTCATTCACTTTCTTGCATTGTTTTCTTGATTGTTTGGAGCTGATCTTGTTGCTAGATTTTATGGCATGAATATATGTTGATTTGGTGTTAGTTTCATGCATGATATGTGACCTTTTATGGCCTAAGAGACTTCCTAAGGCTTGCACACGAACTGCCCTGTTTTTGCCCCTCAAAACCGGATTGTTGCGCCTAATTTTTTTTCAAGGCCGAAAGTTGGACACGGCCGTGTCCTAAAACACTTGAAACTTGACACGGCCGTGTTTTGTTCTCGACTTGGGGTCCTGATTTAATTTAATCGGACACGGCCATGCCCATTTCATGGGTATTTTGGACATGGTCGTGTCCACTTCATAGGTGATGCCCGGGGGAAGTTTCTTTCGTCGTTTCGTTACTTTTTGTTGGCTCTTCTTGGCTCGTTTATGCCTTGTATGCATGATTAACTTGTTATATTATGTTTTAAGCTTTATGTTGTGATTTTGTGGCTCATTTTATGCTCTCGTTTGCGAGATATAAGCTTATATACAATGTATGCTCTTATATGACCTAAGTATGGATTCATTTCATATCATTTGCATCATAAACATACATACGCATTTACCGAGCATCAATGTGGTTCATGTTGAATCTAAGAGTGTTGCTTCTTGTTTGTTTTGTTCAGAGGACCTTCCCGTTGTGGACGAGATTGCCCCTTAGGCGTCCGGATTACACTTTTGTCTCCACTACACGCGTTGTTAAGGTGAGATTTTTGTTCTTTTAGTTAAATGACCTATAACCCTATTTGATTTGAAGCCTCGCATGCGATTATATATATTATACGTTAGATAAGTGTATTATACGTAATGTTGAGGGCTTGTCCCATTTGTTCTAAGATTTTGAAAACCTTTTGTATAAGTATATAAGCTATTTTGCTTTTGTTTGGAAAACTTTAGCTATTCGTGTGTGGGGGTGTGTAAGAGAGATGTGGCTTTGAAAGATAACCTTTTCGGTATGTGTGTGTGATCTTTGTGATAGGTTTTGGGCCCCGCAGAGTTGTATGGCAATCTCGGGACGACCGAGGGGTCGCCGAGCTCTTCCATCAACACCCTCCATTTGTGAGTCTCACCCAACCTTGGGAGGATCGAGGAAGGGTGTTTCTCTTGAGCCGACGGAGATAACCGTCGAAGGTTTCAAGGTCGTGATTAAACCTTGTCTCGTGTGTATATGGATAGTTAGGGCCGTCAACCCTTCTATCACTTGGTGTGGGGATGGATTATGATGTTTGCGTTGCTTTGTTATGTCCCTTCGTATATGGAAGTTGGAATATGTGACTCGTACTCGCCGAGTGGGTTGATTTTGTTTGATCTAGGGAATGAGAGGGGACTTCTAAATGTCTAAAACGTGATGTTTGGCCTTTAGCCTTAAGTTTGTTTATTTAAACCTATGTATATCTATATCACGGAAATCACTTTGGCTTGCAAAAAACCGCTCTCGGTTCATGGATCTTTTCGATTTGAATATTTGCTTTGCTCTATATATATATATTGTGTGTGTGAGTTAACCCCCTCACTAGTCACTAGGACTAACCCTCGTTGTTGTTTCCCCTTTTCCTTTTCCCTTTTGAGTTGCAGGTACTTCCGAGTCAAGCTAGGCGGCAAGTGTCGGTTGGGTTTTACTTGTGGTGTAGCTTGAGTCATCATGCATTGTAGTGGTTTTACATTCCCTTTTTCTTATGCACTTTTGGATTATGTATTATGAATACTTATAATATTTTGGCCTCGATAGGCATTATATATCTCGTATATATTCTTGATGACTAGATCGGTAGCTTGACCCTTTTGATATGTATATTTGTGATCTTGGGATTTATGCATGTTTGATTTATCGCTTCCGCTACTCTGATTTTAATTTGCTCCAGTTCTTGAGGGTCTAGGCCGCCTAGCGAGGGTGTGTGTTTTGTGTGTCTCCCGTTCGCTATGGATGTGGCACCCTTCGCTCCTGGGTGTTACAAGACCTATAACATTTGACCCCACAGTGAATATTATCTGTTTACCGTGTTCTTCATTTCTGTTATAGTTCTTATCATCATTCTCCTGATATGCTCTGCTACCTTTTTGTTCATTATCATTTTGATGTGTTCTGCTACCTTTCTGTTCATTATTCTTCTGATGTGCTCTACTATCTTTCTGTTCCTGATTATTGTGATAATCCCCACTGAGTCATTTTGACTCACCCTATATTTCCATCTATTTTATTTTGTTCTCCAGACTGTAAGATAGAGGATGCTACCTGGAACTGAAAAGTGAGCTACGGGGAACTGATATCCGTAACGTGTTTCACGTATCGCAACTACGAAAGTACTACCTGGATGAAAAACATATCATACCACTCGATGACGTCCCCTTAGAAGAAAACCTAACCTATGAAGAGTTCCCTGTATGTATTCTAGATCGAAAATTTCAAGAACTCCGGAATAAGAAGATCCCTCAAGTAAAAGTGTTGTGGAGAAATCACGATGTAGAGGAAGCACGTGGGAACAAGAGGACATAATACAGAAATAATATCCTGAGTTGTTCGACGATACAGGTATGAATCTGGGGACCCGATTCTTTTAAGGAGAGGAGTATGTGACACCCCGTATATTAGCGTAATCGAATATATTATATATTTGCGTGCTTGTAAAATATTAATATATATTATTAATTATGTTATTAGGCCTAGATAAATAAAGTTAGAAGTTTTGGGGATGAAAATAGAATTTAGGAATGTTTTGGGGTAAAAGAAAAAAAAAAGGAAAAGGGAATCAGATGCTAATTCGTCTGATTAATACACCACCCCTTATTCATTTATACCTAAACCTAAAAAACCTCACACATTAAACACCTTCACGCACACACAGAAACCCTCCCAACCAGAGACGCCATCACCGCCAATTCAGACGTCTCGACGAGGAGAATATGAATCCGTGGTCATCTTCACGTTTTGTCCAGAGACGAGAGAGAAAATTAAGTCGAAAGATTAATCGGAGCTTTGTCGGCGGAGACGATTTGATCGGAGAAATACTTGTAAACTTAGGCCTCTTGAAGAGCTCGGTGAGGCGAATCTATAACTGGTAGCTGGTGGTTGAAAATCGCAGTGGCGAACGTGTGGCGGTGTCGAACGAATCGCTGTAAACAGGGGTTCATCTTTTCCGATGACTTTCTGATAACTTTAAGGTGGGTTTTAAAGGGTTCAATTTGGGTAATAATTATATCTGAAATCGATTTGAATTAATTCCGACTAGATTGTGTTTAAATTGAGTTTCAATTTCAAGGGTTTAGGATTAGGATTGAAAGGAGATTCTTGAATTACTCCCTAACCTGAATTAATATGCTGAAATTGATTGAAAATTGTTAACCAACGTTTAAGGATGATCGTTTCTATTATTTTTGGGAAATTTTCCGATGACATGACGTGGCCGACGGCGGCAGGTGGCTTTCCGACAGTGGTCCAGCGGCGACGACTCGCCGGAGAAACTCCAAAAAATTATTCTTGACCTCCCGAACCTATCCGTATGATAATATTGATAATTCGATAGACGATTAAGACAATTGAGTTAATTCTGCATAAACTGAATAATAATAATAATAATAATAATAATAATAATAATAATAATAATAATAATAATAATAATAATAATATAATAATAATAAAAACAACAACAACCGTAACAGTAAGCTATTAACAATGACATGGATTGATTCTGGTAATCATAATTATGATTATAAATATATTAATGATTATAATTATGATTATAATTATAAGGATTAATTAAACTTTGACCAATTGATTCTTAAAATTCGTACAGTAACATTTATAATGGCTAAAATTAATATAATTATAAGTGTACTTATAAGGAATAATTATGCTTTAACCTTATTCTGAAATTATTTTGATATTGACTTTGACGTGGGCCCCTCGAGATGAAAATTACTGTACAACTTAGACTACTTTATAGACCATCTAATATTTGATAATACTATTTAAATATTTATCGGGACTTATATAATTATTAATAACTATATACGATAATTCTATATAATTATTTATTAACTGAATTATTATTAATTACGTTAAGAATAAGTTAGTAATAAACAAACTTATTATTAAACGTGCCAAGATTAACCAATTGGTGTCGATATATTTTGAACATTAGTATTTAGAAATTATTAATCACGAATAATAAAATATGAGCTTAGCCGATTACCTTATTCTTGTCAGGTAATTTAGAGCAACAACAACCAAACTACAAAGCTCAACAGCCCTGACTGACAGGTGGGAATAACCCCTTCTTGCTAGAGACAAAACACAATCCTCGTATCATGATTCTTTCTCTTTACTTCTATTATCCTATCTGCTTCATTATTCTTGAATTGTTCCTTGGCTTATCTTTTGCGTTACTCCTTAAATTATCTGAATTACCTTTTAAAATATTTACTGATCTATTCTCTGAACTGATTGCTAATTTGTTACTGTCTGTTGATCTATTCATTGAACTGTTACTGTAGTGCCTACTACATGTTCACTGCCTTGTGTTCTGAGCCTCTGATTGATAGCCATTTTCTGAACCGCTTTGTAAGCCTACCCTAAACCTACGTAAGCCTGATTCTGTAACCGATTCTGTAAACCAATATGAAGGAGAATAACGACTTTGGGGACCCCAAAGTTCGTTAATTCCTTGGGTCGCGCCCTTGGAATGACCATGCGTGCTTCGCTGGTCACTGTACTTGTTGGAAAACACGAAAGAGTTGAGCAGTGGAAGTTTAAAATTTTTCAAAAGTTTAATCGTTATCTTACAATTTTTGTATCGTAACATTAGGTGTTTAGAAACTTACAATGATAGAAGCTTTCTAGTGATGTCGTTACCGCCTAACGAACACCCTTCAAGCGAAATCCCTCGAACGGCCTTCGAATTAGACTCCAAAGTAGAAGCCCTCCAAAGCGTATCCACACCAGACCTAGAACACGATCAAGCGAGTGAGAATGCTAGTTTTATGGCTTGTGTTAAGGTTAGGATAATTTTGCTTTGAAAACTTTTCTTTTGGATTTTCTCAAAAACTTAACACTTCATGAGTGTTGATCTAAAGAATAAGAGAAGCACCACCACTAGTATAAATACTAGGGGGTTCGAAACCCTTAGGGTTTCCCTAAACCTAGTGGGCTTATTTTCTTACTCAATAATTAACTCATTTAATTATTTAATTTAATTGGAATAATAAGGTCTTAACTTATTCTCCATGTCTAGCAAGAGAAGACGTCTCTCTCCTACAATAGGAAGTTGGACTTTTCAACTTTCCTAAAGGTAAAAGTTAATATTCAATAAATAATTCAATTCCCCATTAATTATTATTGGGTTAAGTTTACTTGAGAATAGTCTTAACAATTAATTCAAAATTAATTAAAAGACCAAAATTAATTAATTCTAGAAAATAATTCGCGTGTGAAATAAATCACACGCACGAAGCTAAGTATGTGCCACGTGTACATGACACGTGGCAGCCACGTGGACTACATGACACGTGGCAGCTACTCACGCAATACTTGCTCCATTTTGATCAACAATTTGATCCTTCGTTAATCATATTAACATTCTACCATAACCCTCGTGTTTTGGCATTTGTGTGTGGCCCTTTAGGTTCATTATTCGATTAGCAGTGACAGCAATTAATTAATTCCTAATTAATTAATCACTTCACAGATCACACTATTGTAATCTAGCAATGGGTGTGTGATCCCTAGCCAAATAACGAAATGAATCGAAGAACCTTTCAGTCAATGACAATCAGTGAAATACGATCCTCCTACAACTCCATCTCTCAATGAAGAACTAAGGCATGGGAATATTCTCAGAGCCCAAATATTCTTGATCTTTAAAGTTAAGTTCGTTTAATATCTATTTCGATCTCAATTCTAGAAAACCCCATTTTCCAAATGTCTTGATCTTTTATCCACCTTGGCCAAGGGTTTAAAGTCTAATGGACAACGAACAACTCAATCAGTAAGAGACCATTCTTGTTCTTAACAAGTGTAGGTCTTTTATCGATTCTACTAATTCTACATATGCCACTTGTGTAATCCCAACATAGGCCTTGGTTCAGGTGTCTATATGACGACACCCTTTTGAGCCTATGTCAAAGATTACAGAGTTAGCTCATATGAGACATTACAGAATCTCTAGTCTAAAGATTAATGAATCACGTCATTGACTTGTGAGATATTTACTAATCTGGAAGTTTCAGGAAGCTTTCTTTCCCATTTAGGAATGTTCTCACGCTGGACATCTCAGTGATGAAGTTCTTGTAATAATCACCCTTATGTATTATGAATGCATCAATGTATGCACTTATCACTCCATGAAATTGAGTGATCCTTCAAAAGGACATAATCACATAAGCAAGTCTCAGCAGAGTCAAGGTCGACACTCCCACTATCTGTCGGACTCATTGACTTGGAGAAGCTTCTAATCCTTGTCTATGGAGTTAAGAACTTGTTTCATGTGTCGTTCCCATAAAGACAAAGTTCTTAACGGCCTCATCAAATTAGGGGAGTTCAATACATGCAAAACATAGTCAACCCAAATAGACATAAATAAGCACATAAAGAAGTGATTGCCTATGAACAAAATCATCTCGTTTATTATGCAAAGATTGTTTGTGATTTTACAAGGAAATAGTAAAGCAAACATCTGCTTTAAGGGCACTATACTTAACAATCTCCCACTTGCCCGTCAAAGCCACTCAGGTGTTAATCTGAGACCTATCTTCTGAAGATGTCCTTCGAAAGCCTATTGACTAAGGGCTTTAGTAAGTGGATCTTCCATGTTCTCTGCCGGTGTAACCCTTTCAATTTGCACATCTCCTCTCTTGATGATATCACGGATTAAGCGATACTTTCTCAAAATGTGCTTGGTCCTTTGGTGAGATTTTGGTTCTCTTGCTTGAACAACCGCCCCGATGTTGTCAAAAAACACTGTAACGGGGTCTTTAATGCTAGGAACTACACCCAGCTCATGGATGAATTTTCTTAACCAAACACCTTCCTTAGCTGCGTCATTTGCAGCTAAGTATTCGGCCTCAGTGGTCGAATCTATAGTGGTCGCTTGCTTGGAACTTTTCCAACTCACTGCTCCGCCGTTCAGGCAGAATATATATCCTGACATGGATTTAAAGTCATCCATGTCTAATGCAAAGCTTGCATCACAGTATCCTCTAATGACAAGATCTTGCTGGCCTTCGTAAACCAAGAACAAATCTTTAGTTCTTCGCAAGTACTTGAGGATGTTCTTTACAGCAGTCCAGTGACCTGCACCAGGGTCAGATTGGAATCGGCTGGTCACGCTAAGTGAATAAGCCACATCCGATCAAATACATAGCATCGTATACATTATGCTTCCTATGGCTGATGCATAAGGAATTCTGGACATCCTGGACTTTTCAAGTTCAGTCTTGGGACATAGCTTCTTCGAAAGAACTGCTCCCGGGCCCATTGGAAGTTTTCCACGCTTGGATTCTTCTATACTAAACCTCGTTAGTATTTTATCTATGTAAACCGACTGTGATAGTCCTAACAATCTCCTAGATCTATCTATCCCAAGAATGTAGGATGCATCACCAAGATCCTTCATCTCAAATTGGTTCGATAACCAAGACTTTGTTACTTTCATGTCATCCTTCGCATTCCCAATGCGAAGGATGTCCTCTACATAAAGTATCAAAAATTAAACTGAGGTTTCCAATTCTTTCTTGTACACACAGGACTCATTCGGATTTTGAATAAAGCCAAACGATTTGACTGCTTCATCAAATCGAATGTTCCAATTCCTAGAAGCTTGTTTCAACCCGTAGATTGATCTTTGGAGCTTACAAACCTTTTGTTCACTCCCACTGAATGTGAAACCTATCTCCATGTAAATGTGTTTGTCAATGTCTCCATTGAGAAAGGCAGTTTTCACATCCATTTGCCATATCTCATCGTCATAATATGTTGCAAAGGCAAGCAAGATCCTAATGAATTTTTGCATTACAACGGGGGAGAAGGTTTCATCAAAGTCTACACCTGGTCTTTGAGTGAAACCTTTAGCAACTAATCTTGCTTTAAAGGCTGCCACACTTCCATCTACTCCAAGCTTAAGCTTATATATCCATTTGCACCCTCTGGCCTGATCCCATCAGGTGGATCAACCAAGGTCCAAACTTGATTAGAGTACATGGAACCCATTTCGGATTTCATTGCTTCTTTCGGCTGTTCAGAGTACAAATCTAACAGTGCCTCCTCATAAGTTAATGGATCAGTATCCACCTGAGATGTTTGGTGGAGAAAACCATACCATCTCTTTGGTTGTCTAGGAACACATTCAGAACATCTAATTTGAGGAGGATTTTCGCATGTATCACTCTCTACGATTGGCTTAGGGACGTTAGTCTCCAAACTTGCCGTGGGACCTTGTTCTCGAACAAGATTTGGAGGGAACAAGATTCAGAATCTTAACTGCTGATTCTAAGGTATAACCCCAGAATGAAGGTGGCAATTCAATGAAACTCATCATGGAACGAACCATATCAAGTAGGGTCCTGTTCCTTCTCTCCGAAACTCCATTATCTCTGAGATGACTAGGGAATTCGTCACTTAGATACTCGATACCTCGATCAGATCGAAGTGTCTTAATCTTGTGATCAGTTTGGTTCTCAACCTCCTTTTGAAATTCCAAGAATTTCTCAAAGGCTTTGGATTTATACTTCATTAAGTACACATAACCAAAACGATTAAAGTCATCTATGAAGGTTATGAAATACTGATGGTTGTTTCTCGTACTTACACTATGTGGTCCACAAACATCAGTATGGATTAAATCCAATACTTTAGTGGCACGTTCCACTTTACCATTAAAGGGAGTTTTGGTCATCTTTCCTTTAAAACATGATTCACAATGAGTTAACTCTTTAAGTTCATTATCATAGAATGATCCTAAATTAGTTAACTTAGCAATCCTGTCTTTAGAAATGTGGTCTAAACGTGTGTGCCACAAAGAAGCCAAGATCTTTTCATCTCTTTTGTGTTTGTTTAATTATTGTATATTCAGAATATTAGTGTCTTTAGTTGTATAAAGTCCATTAGATAATGTACCAAGCAAAATGGAAGTTTTATTCTTCTTAAGATAAAAGTTTCCATTTCTAGAGAAAGTCTCATATCCTTCACAATCTAATATTGGAATGGAAATTATATTATGAATAATAGAAGGTACATAAAGGACTTTGTTCAAAACTAAAGTAAAGACACCTAAATCTAATCTACACGTCCCGATGGCTTGAGCTTGAACGCTTGATCCATTCCCAACCTTCAAGACACATTCTCTTTCTTCCAGCTGCTGAACCTGTGACACCCCGACTTTCAGACCGTACAGGTATGACGTATGTGCGCGATTTATATTATTTAAATTCATATTCTTTACTCTTTTAATTCTTATTTTAAATATTTCTTATGAATTCGAATGATTCTTATTTGAGTATGTACGTATTTTGTATGGATTGATTCGGTTTTGCTCGTTGTATGTTTTTGAATTTATTTGTTGAGCTTTTGAATTATTTGTTTTGTTTGAAACCTAAAGGAGGCTAAAACGCTTTTAGCGCACCTTGGGTTCCGATATGTGTAATTTGAGCTCGGGAATTCGGATTCGAATTCCGTCACCACCGTTGAACTCGTTTCGATGATTCGGGTTCGATGGACTAAGCCTCATAACCTTTTAAGCTCATTTGGTAATCCGAAATCCGATCGGAAATTCACCTCGCTCTTATATGACTACCTTTCACCTATTTGCACTTTGGTCCCTCAACTCTTGACATATTACCCTCAAGCTTGGCCCCACACTCCACCAAAACAATGCATAACCATCCCTCTCCCTCTCTTAATCGGTACAAGCAAGAAAAAGGGAGAAAAGTGCAGCACTTTGGAGCTAAACCCTTCAACCCGTCACTATTCATCCCAAGGAGGTTTTGAGCTCTAATCTCCATTTTCTTCCAACATCTTCAAGGGGTAAGTTAGTATTTGATATGTACATGATATTATGAGCATTTTGAGCTATTGAATCCATGCTTTGAGCTAGGTTTGGTGTATTTATGGAGCTTAACATGAATATTGAGGGTTTGATGATCTTTCTTGTTCCTTGGAGTTAAGCTTTGATTTGAATATATATATGTGATCTCTTATGCCCCTAACATGATAATATGGTCTTGCTTTTGAATATGGATGAGTGTGGTGAAAGTTGCCATTGTTGAAATTTGAATTTTTACATGAGCATTCTTGTGATATATGATGATTATTGAGCTTTTGTGATGATTGGAAGATTACATGTTGATTATGAAGTGATTTGTCATGAATTACTTGAGTTTTGTGGCATGAGGTTGTTGCATGTTGTTGCTGCGTGCTTGCCCTGCTCCCTCCCCTGTTTTTTCCCGCAGAGTTACTATTGCTGCTGTTATTTTTTTTCGAAGAAGACAGGCCAACACGGCCGTGTCAGCTTTGTGCATGTTTTGGACACGGCCGTGTCTGCCTCTCGACTTGGAGTAATTTCTTTTTATAAAACCGGACACGGCCGTGTCCATTTTGTACTAAAACTCAACACGGCCGTGTCAGTCCCTCGAATTAAGCTTCTGAATTTATTTTAATCGGACACGGCCGTGTCCATTTTGAACTAAAACCCAACACGGCCATGTCATTTGAAAATATGGCGGCGGCAATTGCTCGTTTTATTGCTTCGGTGTTTTTCTTTGTATTTTCTTTCTTCGTTTATGACGTGTATGCAATGTTAGCTGGTTATATTACGCGTTATGTGCTTTGTTTTGAACTTATGACTTTATTTTCTATGAATTGTGTGAATAAGAATTAGTAGGATTATTGGACACGCAATTTCATTTCATTTACATTCTTTGCATTCATAAGCATTGCCGAGCGTCTATTTGGTTCATATTTGAGTCTAAGTCTCGGGTCTTGCTTTCTTTTATGTTTCAGAGCCTCTTCGGGTCGCACAAGAGCCCGAAGCTTAGGTGGTCGGTTGCCGTTTCGATCCTATCTTTTGTCTCTTTTGTTAAGGTGAGGTTAGGAATTAGTAGCTAAATACCCTATGGCCTATAATATGCTGAATTTTTCCCTTGAATGCGGATATGGTATATATATCTAGATACTCGTGCTTAAATTATGTTTATGATTTTATGGAATAACTTTGGTCTCTTGGAAACGATATATATACGAGTATATATAAGCTTGATTTTGAATCTCTTTTAGTATGCTTTGTTATGTTGAGCGAGTGTGCCCTGAAAGATGGGATTTTTGGTTTGAATTGGTTTGTGGGCCCTGGAGACGTGGGTAAGGAAGGCCCGGGCCGATCGCGGGGTCGCTGGGTTTAACCCCTGTGCATGTTCTCATTTGAGATATTCACGTGCGACCTAGGGAGGTTGGGAAGGCGTGGTATCTTGAGCCTTCGGTGGATAACCGGAGAAGGTATAACATGGGTTAGCTACCCCGTATGTTTTCGGTATTGTAGGTGCTAGGGTTTGATTCCCGACACACTATGGATACAAGGGTGGATTTATGATTTGATATTTATGTTAGAGGCGTAAGGGATAGTCCGTTCTCGCCGGGCTTTTAATTATGTTTTGACTGATGGATTATGAATCGAGATAGATGCTTTTCTTACTATATATTAATTTCGTGAAATGGTTTTGGTGTGCAAAAACTCTAGCCTCGATTCATGACTATCACTTTTGATTTGTGCTGTGCTCTATACGTATTTAAGGTGTGGGTGTGTTAAGCCCCTCACTCAGTCGAGTTGTGAGACTGACCCTCTCCTTTCCCTTTCAGGTGTGCCGAGCTAGGCGGGGAAGTGCGTCGAGTCGAGTCGTACTTAGCTGTTTAGGTCAAGTTGCATTCATTTTCTTGCCTTTTGATTACACTTTCTATGTATGAGATACCATATCTTGTTCTTGGAGAATTATGGACTTTTGGATACATACACTCGATCTCTTGGGCCATGAGGCCATGTATATGATTTTATACGTATATGACGAGCTCTTTAGATCCTGTTTATTGCTTCCGCATATTTGATTGGTGTTTGCGCGCTCTGGTGTTGTTAGCCCCGCTTAGCCTAGTGTGTGAGTGTAGGTCACCGTTCGCTTAGACTTGGGCCCATATATGGAAATCCATTTCGTATGTGGGTTCGGGTTTGAGTGCGGGGGATGTGGTGGCCCACCGCTCCGGGCGTCACAGAACCTCATTTAGCATCTGTACATCATTATAGATATGAACTCCACAGCCAGTATCAAGTACCCAAGAATTAGAATCAATAGGTAGATTTACTTCAACAATAAACACACCTTTCTTAAGAGTATCCTTGTACTCTTGGCAGTTCCTCTTCCAAAGCCCTTTCTTGCCACAATGATGGCAAACGTCCTCTGTCTGATCTTTTCTCTTCTTGGCCTTTCTCGTTTTAACCCCTCCATCGAGTTTAAGAGATCCCTTCTTCTTGGGAACTTTCTTCCCTTTTCCTTTAGAAGGCCCAGAAGAGAAAGTGACCATCATTACTTTGTGATCCTTCTTTATCGTGTCTTCAGCAGTCACAAGCTGACTAATCAACTCAGCTACAGTAGCATGAGGATGATACTATTGGGAAAAGTGCCCTAGAAAGCTGTTATGCTTTGGGACTTTTCCTATATCACAGACAATCTTTGAATAATATACGAATGATTATAATCACAGGTGAACACTTCTTATGTGCTAATACGTGTTTTGTGTGTTTCCATTACGTGTGAATGTTAAGAACTTCCCTAATCCGATGAGGCCGTTAAGAACTTTGTCGTTATGAAAATGAAACATGAAACAAGTTCTTAACTCCGTAGGCGAGGATTAGAAACTTCTCCAAGTCAATGAGGCTGACAGATAGTGGGAGTGTCGACTTTGCCTCTATTGAGACTTGCTTGTGTAGTTGTGTCCTTAAGAAGGGTCATCCTGTTTCATGGGGTGTAAAGTGCATAAGTTGATGCGTACACAATACACAAGGGTGCTTGTTGTAAGAACAAGTTCACTGCGAGTGCCCCGCGTGAGAATATTCCTAAATGGGAAAGGAAGTTTTCTGAAACTTCCAGATTAGAAAATATCTCACATGTCAATGACGTGAGGAATTAATCCTTAGACTTGAGATTCCACATTGTCTCATATGAGCAAACTCTGTAATCTTTGATATAGGCTCAAAAGGGTGTCGCCATATAGACACCTGAACCACGGCCTATGTTGGCATATGAGAATTGTTGGAATCAATAAAGGACCTACACTTGCTGTAGGTAAGATGATCTTTTATTACACAAGTCATTCATGATTCCATCCTAAAAAGCCTTGCGCAAGGTGGTTAGATCAAGACATCAAGAAAATGGGGTTTTCTTGGATTGAGATCAAATGGAATATGAATGGAACTTTGTTTTAAGACTAAGGTTAGTAGGGCTCTCTATATTCCCATGCCCTAGATCTTAATCGAGAGATAGGATGGTAGAAGGATCGTATCCCACATGATGTCGTTGACTGAAAGGTTTTTTCGAATATACATTCACATTTCGGGTAGGGGCCACACACCTGTTGCTAGACTATGGTCGTGTGATCTGTGAGGTAATTAATTAATAAAGTGTATTAATTAATTAAGCTCACTGCTAACTAAAATTGAACCTAGAGGGTCACACACAAATACCGGGTTCAAAGGGTATTATGGAAAGATCAAATAGTTGATCGAAACGAGACCACAGTGTAAAGTACACGTGTAGATCGAGAGCATTGTTTGGGACGTGTGATCCATTTGAGAAATTGGATTAATTAATTAGAGAATTAATTATGAAGCCCAAATATAATTAATTAGTGAATTAATTATATAAGCCAAGATATAATTTGATGGGTCTGAATATAGAAGGATCCAAATCCGATCACTTTCTATTTGTTGAAATGGAAAACAGAGGAAGATGCTCAAATGTTCACCGAAAAAACTGTGGGTTCTACCTGCTAGGACAAACACCAAGAACAAACAGAGGTCAGATGGCCAAGCTAGGGAACTGAGGGCGATGCCCAGTTTGGCTTTCCGACGCTCAAGTCAAATATGATCTGAATGCAAGAATTTCAGTAAGTTGCAGAGTTTTTGCAAGTACTAATGGGTTACAGTGGAGAAGATGAAGTCCATTATTTATAGTTGAGGGCCAGGGACCCTTTGGTAATTTGCCTCTTGTGGTCCTGCCCTAGTGTCGTCTCAACACGTGGCGCAATGAGGAGAAACCTAGGAGGAATCTCCTTTAAAAGCTAGCGAAAAGGTGCTGCGGGCAACAGTGGTAGGTGTGCGGGAGTGTACGGGGTGTGAGAGAGCCGTTTTGGGGGTCGGTAACGAGGGCCAGGGGCACGCTCGTGTCAACCATGAGCCTGATGGGCTTGTGGATCCAAGTGGGGATCCTTGTCCAGGCTGTACCATGAGGGGGGACTTGGCCCCTTGGTTCGCTAGCATGACCGTGCTTTCGCCGAGGGCGTTATTCGCTCGGAATCCATCCAAAGGGGAAATTAAGGCATCCCATTAAAGCAAGGGCAACGCTCGTTCATGAGCTACAATGAGTGGCACGCGTCCAGTGTCGGAGTGCCACGTGTCAAAATGTGTCACGAGCTCGGAGGCGGTCGAGGGTGGCTTGGCTGGGACTAAGTGGCCATGTGCCCATACTTGGCAGCCCCACGTGTCAAGACGGGGGCCCTGTATATTTTTGGTCCCATCATTTTTGCCTCCCAATTCTGGAGTCCTTAGTATAAGGGCTATAGAATTCAAATCCTTCCAATATTCCGAGGGCAGCGCTCGGGAGAAGAGGTGACTTGCTGGGAAATCTTCTTTTGATTAAGCATTAAATGCTTGTCTTTTCAACTGACTGTTTCCGTCATTCCGCTTTTAATGCTGATGGGAGAGTGGGTACGACTTTCCAGGTAACGACGCGTGAATCTTGTGATGTGGGTGACGGTTCACAAAAGTGGGCGGTTACCTAGGCGGGAAATGATTGTCTTTTGAATTTATTATCCCAAATCATACCCTATAAATAGGGGATTCCACACTTCTCTTCTTCTTCTTTACACAAACCAAATTCCAAAGCCATTACTCAAGAAAAATCCTCAGACCAGATCTCGGAGAATTTCATCCCTCTTCAAGTTTTCCCAGAAATCTTTAGGTAATCTCTTCGTGAATCTTTTTTCTAACCTGCTAACCCTAGTTTGTTAGGATCAACCTTTTCCGTAAATTCTCATGCTTCCCAAAATCCCCATATTTCCTTTAACCCTCCAAAAATCATGTCTGGAGATCACGTTGAAGAATTTACTCGTGAAATTGAGGAGATGGCTACCCATAGTTCATCACATCCTGATTCACCCGGGGATGAAGAATTGGATGCAGCAGTTTCCGCCATGGGGGAGAGGGATCCAGGGGCTGTTGAGCATCTCTTTGAAGAGATGGATTTGGTGATAGAGGCGGAGAGGCAAGGAGCTGTCCTTTTGATAACTGAGAGCGCCACTCACCCTCACCGCCATAATGTAACGGTGGTTGTTTCCGCTCCTCCCAAAAAAACGTAGGAAGAAAGGGAAGAAAAAGGCTTCCGAGGGCGAGGGCGAGGGTGAGGGTATGCAGGCGACCGAGAGGACCCCCGATGAAACTCCAAGCACAATAACCCAAGTGGAGATAGTGTCTATGATGGTCCTGATATATTAGGATGGTCGATTCCAGTGGACGATCCCTGCTCCATATGAGCGGGGCTAACAACCCACCTCTGGGAGAGATGGCAGTTTTTAAGGACTCAGTAACATCCGGAGGTCTAAGGTTCCCCATTCCTGTCCCAGTAGCCAAAATACTTAATAATGTTAATTTGTGCCCTTCACAAATTGTACCCAACGGCTTAGCGCTCATAAATACCTTTGTAATTCTCATGGCATGTACCGGAAAACCATCATTCAATCCATAATTTCAATGCCCTGTTCCAGGTTGCATGCTCGCCCCGCTCATCCCCAAGGGCGGGTTTTTATTACATCCAAGCAAAATCTAGCTCGAAATTGATTAACTCCCCCTCTTCAACTTATGGAGTGGAATGGAAAGAAAAGTTCTTTTTTGTGAGGGCTCCGGAAGATGATGATTTTAGGGTCCCATGAGAGTGGGTTTCGCATGGGGAGGCACCCCTCGTGAGGCACCGTTTGGACCCCACCTTGCCTGAGAACTGGGGTCAAGAGTTGGCCGCTGCAATAAGGGACGAGGGATGGTTGATCCAAGCCATGGATTTAATAGATGGTGCAGAGATCATGTTCCTTTGTGGGCTAGCAAATGACCCCGAATTTCTCAGAAACCCTCCCGCTCGAAATTTGGAGAGAGATGGTTAGCTTCTAGGGAACTAACTTTAGATAGGGTTACTAACTGTACACTTGCATTCTTCTAATTTTATAAGGAAATTTAACCCTCGTTTTCTTCATTTCAGGTGTAAATATCATAATGGTGAGGAGAGGTGGAAACATGAGGAACATGGCCAACTTTGTTAACGCCCGTAACCAACAACGTAACCAACAGCAATGGTAGCAACAACAACAACAACCGCCACGAGGAACGGGAACTGGCCGAGACGGTCATCAGGGAGCAAGTAGTAGCATGAGTGTCCAGCCCCAAGGCCGAGGGGAGAATCGCGGGGCCAACACCAACACGCGGATCATTACCAGGCCCGCGGACACAGTCATTCCCAGGGGCACCACCCCGCCGGTTAGTGAACAACACCGTCCACGCTCGAGTGTGGTTATCAGAGATCCCCAAGGGGGTGTCACTCATACTTCCAGAAAAAGGGAGAGGATGCCCAATAGTATTCCCATATTGGGCAAGGGCAAGCAGGTAGCCGAGGGCACCCGAGGGGATGGTGACACCTCTTCCTCTGAGGAGGAACACCTGTGGAATTTTGAGCGGATGGGGGATAGACACTTTGAATGTGCCCCTGAGGAAGGGTCCTACTCTATTGAGCGACGCACACCCTCTCGTACTATCACTCAAGGGCTCTACGAGAGGATCCAATTTTCTGAGGACCACCGAGCGCTGTTCTCCCAGAGTTCTGAGAGGGTTGGCAGGAGATCTTATCCACGCTCTCATCTCCGTAAGTCCTTATTTGGTTCTCTTTCTTCACATGTTTTTTTCCATAAAATTCTTAAGTATAGAAATCTCCTTTTCTTTCAGCAAATGCTTCCGAGGACCAAAAACCTCCAAATGCAAGCGACTGTATAATCTGAGCGCAAGGCTAAATATAAAAAGATAGCACGCTTGAATGACTCCGCTCAGATTCAGGAGGAATTGGATGTTGAGAAGGCCAAATTTGTCTCCCTTCAAACCGAGCATACTAAGGTGCAGGAGGAGCTGAAGAAGCTGAAGGAAGATTTCAAGAAGTCAGAGGACGCTCGGAAGAAGCTCCGCTCGTATTATGCTAAGCTCACTGACAACCATAAGAAGTTGATGGATGACCAGAATGGATGGTTCTCTAAGTCCAATGAGGCTAAGAAGAAGTATGCGGATGCGGTCAGACAATTTCCCGATCAAATTGAGAAGGCGAACAAGGAGGTAATCCTTAAGTTCTGTCGTTCCAAAGCCTTTGGCTTTGCCGCCTCCCTCCACTACTACGATGAAGCTCAAAACGCCTTTAACTTGGTTATTGAGCAAATGATCCACTTAGGCCTAGCAGTGGCTTCTTCACGAGGGCATGCTGACATGGGGTTAAGATTTGACGAGCTCTGTATTGAACCTGATGACAGAGATGAGGATCTGAAGACTAACCTTGCAGAGCCAGAATATGGCTACCTTGTAGAGATCCTTCAAGACGAATACATGGCCTCTCACCCGCCGGAGGAAGAGCCTCGCGTGGAACAAAACGAGGGGGCTGATGATGTTGTAATTGCCCTCGGGGGCCCTCAAGAGATTGTGCCTCAAGCGGATACTCTAGCTCCAGTCAGCGAGAATGCTCCTGCTTCAGCGGTCGAGACCACTGAGCCATCTGGCCAGTTACCTACCAACGCTCAAGATTTAAACGTGCCTATCCCCTAAGCGCAAGAGCCCGCAGCTCCCGCTCAACACGAAGTGGTGAATCTAGAGGAGGACGCTGCTCGTGCTGCTGTAGTTTCTTACTGCCTCCTATGAAGGTTTTCTTGTAATTCCTATCTTTCTGATGAATTCCATGGGCCATGACGCCCTCGTTTTGTAAATGAAAATTTTCTTCCTATTGTGAATGAATGTCTTTTATTTCTGTGATGCTGTGTTATGAGCTTTTACTTTACGCTTTTTTCATAATATTCTTGTTTGTAAGAATTGAGTAAGAAAGCTAAGTATACAGGCATATAAAAACTTGTGAATTTTGCTAAGTCTTTTTACAACGCGAGGGTCCCATTTCAAGGACATCTAGGTTAAGACTTGTGAAAAATTATCTAAGTTTTTACTTATGAACTGCGAGACGCGAGGGTCCCGTTTTCAAGGGAGCCCCCGCCAGGAAGGTATGGAAACTTGTCTAAAAGTTTCTTTCCCCAAGTGTTTGGCCACAGGGTTTTTCTTGCGAGGGAACCCTGGTCACTAAGAAATTCACCAAGCCCCAGTGAATGCAAAGGCCACGCCCTGAGGGCGCCTTGGTCAGGACTTGTGGAAACTTGTCTAAAAGTTTCCCCCCAAGTGTTTTGGGATACGAGGGGTTTGTTCAAGAATAACCTGGTGCTGCTTTTACTGGAAAGTTTTCCCAAGCGTTGTAATGTTCGAGTGCGAACTGGCAGTGAGATCCGGTTAGGCTTGCTCTACGCCTTGTGGTCATCGCTCGTTCAATTCCCAAAGAGGGTGAACCTCTAGATGGGATTTTGCCACTTGATAAGTGTATTTCGCCCTCGAAAGAGGGGGACTCGACATTTCATTCGTAAAAATCACTTCAATAGATAACGCTTATAAACAAAAAATACATAGAGCCCAGAGATGGATTTATACAAAGCTGTAAATAATTAAACATAAAACCTTCGTAGGTTTGCATGCATTCCTTGGACGCGGGAGGCGGTAGCCCTGGAGTGTCTCGAGCGTGTATGAATTATTAGCTCTGATTTGTATAATTTTGAAGGGGCCTTCCCAGTTGGGGTCCAACTTGCCCACATGCCTTGAGACTTCAACCTTCTTTAAAACTAAGTCTCCTAGCTGGAAAGTTCTTTCTCTAACCCGCTTGTTATACTGTCGAGTGACAGATGCTTTGTATTCATGAATACGTGCCCAGGCCTTGTCTCTTTTTTCGTCCAAAAGATCTAACTCCAATGTTCTGTTATCCTTGTTTGCCCCGGGCTCGAAATACGCCACTCGAGCAGATTCATGTGCAACTTCTGCTGGTATCTTTGCTTCTGAGCCATAGACAAGTGAGTAAGGGGTTTCACCAGTGGCCGCTCATGGGGTGGTGCGATAAGCCCATAAAGCTCCTTGAAACTCCTTGGCCCACTCGCTCTTTTTGCTCTCAAGCATGGTTTTCAGATGTTGTAAGATGATCCTGTTGGTGACTTCCGCTTGACCGTTGGCCTGAGGGTGGCCCACGGAAGTGAAGCTTTGCTCAATGCCTAACTCCGAGCACCATTCCCGGGTATCAGGTGCTATGAATTGGGATCCATTATCCGAAATAAGTACCCTTGGAATGCCATACCTGCAAATAATTTTTTTCCAAATAAAATCCCTTATCACCCTAAAGGTGATTTTTGCGACGGCCACGGCCTCAGCCCATTTGGTGAAGTAATCAACGGCTAGGATGACAAACTTTTTCTATCCGACCGCCATAGGCAGGGGGCCAACAATATCAACACCCCACTGGTCAAAGGGCCACGAGACATCTATGGGGATCATTTGAGCCGCTGGCAATTGGGGAACATTAGAGTGAAATTGGCACTTAGGACATTTCCTGGAAAATGTTATGGAATCTTGGAGGATCGTGGGCCAATAGAATCCACTTCTCAGTATCTTTTTGGCAAGAATGCGTCCCCCAGAGTGATTCCCACAACTCCCTCCGTGAACGTGCTCGATGGTCTCTTTGGCCTGCGAGGGCCTTAAACATCTCATTGGCTGACCTTGGAAGGATTTCTTGAAGAGTCTAGCCTCGTCATCCAGAGAGAAACGAGGGGCCTTGTTCCGGATTTTCCATGCCTCCACTTTGTCAGTAGGGCAAGTACCATCCTTAAGGAATCTGATAATGTCATCGAGCCAACAAGGCTCGGTGGGATCGATCATAGCTACCGCTCGGATGGGCTCTTTTCTCTGAATTAATAGTTCCTCTGTTCGGAGAAATGTGATAGAATGTTCACAAGCTCCCTCAAGGGCAGAAGTGAATTTACATAAACAGTATACCCCCATGTGCACAACAAACGAGGTCTTGGGGAGGTCTTCAGGGGGCCATGAAGATTTGGTAATACCCTTGGAAAGCATCCATCATGCTCATTAGCTCACACCCCGCGGTCGAATCCACCAGTTGATCAATCCGTGGTAAAGGGTATGGATCTTTGGGACACGCTTTGTTGAGATCAGTAAAATCGTTACACATGCGCCATTTGTTTGCGCTATTGGGTACCAGTACCACATTGCAAAGCCATTCTGGATACAGTATGGGCTCAATGTACTGGGCCTCGAGGAGCTTGTTAACTTCCTCTTTAATAACCTTCTTTCAAAAACCGTGCACATCTCGCTTCTTCTGTTTGATTGGTTTGAAGGTGGGGTCCATGTTGAGCCTATGGACTATGATGCTCGGATCAATTTTGGTAAGATCAGATGCCTTCCAAGCAAAGACGTCAATATTGTCCCTAAGGAAGTCGATCATCATATCTACGAGGGCCCCGATGTTAGGAATAGTGCCCTTAAAGCAGATGTTTGCTTTACTATTTCCTTGTGAAATCACAAACAGTCTTTAAATAATAAACGGAATGAATTTGTTCATAGGCAAGCACTTCTTTATGTGCTTATTTATGTCTGTTTGGGTTGACTGTGTTTTTCATGTATTGAACTCCCCTAATCTGATGAGGCCGTTAAGAACTTTGTCGTTATGGGAACATCACATGAAACAAGTTCTTAACTCCATAGGCGAGGATTAGAAACTTCTCCAAGTCGATGAGTCCGACAGACAGTGGGAGTGTCGACCTTAACTCTGCTGAGACTTGCTTGTGTGATTATGTCCTTTTGAAGGATCACTCAGTTTCATGGAGTGATAAGTGCATACGTTGATGCGTTCATAATACATAAGGGTGATTGTTACAAGAACTTCATCACTAAGGTGTCCCGCATGAGAACATTCCTGAATGGGAAAGGAACTTTCCTGAAACTTCCAAATTAGGAAAAATCTCACAGGTCAATGACGTGATTCATTAATCCTTAGACTTGAGATTCTGTAATGTCTCATATGAGCTAACTCTGTAATCTTTGATATAGGCTCAAAAGGGTGTCGCCATATAGACACCTGAACCACGGCCTATATTGGGATTACACAAGTGGCATATTGAGAATTAGTAGAATCAACAAAGGACCTACACTTGTTAAGAACAAGAATGATCTCTTACTGATTGAGTTGTTCGTAGTCCATTAGACATTAAACCCTTGGCCAAGGTGGATAAAGATCAAGACATCTAGAAAATGGGGTTTTCTAGGATTGAGATCGAAATGGATATGAAACAAACTTAACTTTAAAGATCAAGAATATTTTGGCTCTGAGAATATTCCCATGCCTTAGTTCTTGATTGATAGATGGAGTTGTAGGAGGATCGTATTTCACTGATGACTGAAAGGTTCTTCAATTCATTTTGTTATTCGGCTAGGGGTCACACACCCATTGCTAGATTACGGTAGTGTGATCTGTGAAGTGATTAATTGATTGGGGAATTAATTAATTGATGTCACTGCTAATCGAATAATGAACCTAAAAGGTCACACACAAATGCCAGAACACGAGGGTTATGGTAGGATGTTAATATGATTAACAGAGGATCAAAATAGTTGATCAAAATGGAGCAAAACATGTGGGCATTACCACATGTCAAAGACACATGACTGCCACGTGTCACGCAAGCCTGCGTGGCTGCCACGTGTCGTGTACACATGGCATGCACGTGGCTTTAGGCGTGTGTTTGCTTCATATGTGAATTATTTTCTAGAGTTAATTAATTAAATTGTAATTAGTTAATTTTGGTCTTTTAATGAATTTTGAATTAATTGTTAAGACTATTCTCAAATAAGCTTAACCCAATAAATAATTAATTGGGAATTAATTTATTTATTGAACATTGACTTTTAACTTTAAGAAAGTTGAAAAGTCCAATTTCCTATTGTAGGTGAGAGAATAATATTCTTGCAAGACTTGGAGAACAAGTTGGGAACTTATTTTCTCCAATTAAATCAATAATTAAATTAGTTAATTAGTGAGCAAGAAAACAATCCAATTGGTTCTTGGAAACCCTAGGGGTTCGAACCAACCTAGTACAATGGTGCTTCTCTTATACTTTAGACCAACACTCACGAAGTGTTAAGTTTTTGAGAAAAATAAAAGAAAAGTTTTCATAGCAAAACCCTAGCCATTAACACAAGCTATAGAACTAGTATTCTCACTTGCTTGATCGTGTTTTAGGACTGGTGTGGATACGCTTTGGAGGCCTTCTACTTTGGAGTCTAATTCGAAGGACCGTTCGAGAGACTTTCCGCTTGAAGGGTGTTTGTTAGGCGGTAACTACAGCACAAGAAAGTTTCAATTAAAGTGAGTTTCTTATTATTCCCAAACTTGTGGAAAAATTTTAAACTTCCGCTGCTCAACTCTTTCGTGTTTTCCAACACCCGAGAGATTGGACCCAATTTGAGTGGTTTTATCCTTGTTCCCGGGTTCCAACTCAATGGTAAGAAATTTCTCCGTGGGCTCGATCCATACCTCTGGGCGAGGGAGTTCGAGCGCCCTTTTATTCCTTGTCAAACGGTCTCTGGTCGTTTCTTGCTCACACTCATTCACTTCTTCCTCAGAGGAGGATTCTTCGACCGTTCCGGGTGGGGTCCCGTCAGGGCTGTTTCCAATGCCGGGGTCTTTCTTCTTGTTTTTCTTTTTGTTCATTTTAGCCCTCTTGCGCACGGGGCCATCTTCGTCCAAATTGGAGAAATCCACAGACTTTTTGGTGGATCCAATCTAGAACGCTTTCTCCATTTAGGCTTCTTGAGGGACAACATATAGCACTCTCACGCCTCTCAGACGTTGCACAGAACTTCTCCAACCCCGTCGGGAGTGGGGAACTTGATTTTCTGATGGTAAGTGGAAATGATCGCCTTGTAATCTACAAGGGCTGGACGCCCAATGATGATGTTGTAAGGGATTTCGATTTCCACCACCGCGTAAGTGACCATGAGCATTTTTCTCTGTGGGGCGCGACCGACCAAATGAGGTGGCTAAGTGAATCTGTCCTCGAGGGACAACGTCAGAGCCTCCAAAGCCAATGAGGAGCTCAAGCGGGATGTTGGTAACATTCATTTTTTGGAAAGTTGAGTACCGCAAAACATTAAAAGAGCTTCCACTATCAACCAAAACCCTCTTTACAACATGATTATGGATGTCTAGGCTAACCACCATGGGGCAGTCAGAGGTTTCACCGACCCCGTGGGGTGTTACAATGTGAGCTAGATCCCTATCACTAAACCCGACAGCTTCATTCTTCTTGGAGCGGTGGTCACTCGTTTCCTTGATAGCGTAGACTTGCCTATGTGCCGAGGGGCGTTGATCGTAGCTCCTAACATATCGACGGCGGGAAGCGGTAGATTCTTCCCCTGACAAGCCTTCAGCGATCATGTTGATGACCGCGAAGGGGGTATTCTCTTGTTCCGTGGCCTTCTGCTTGCCGCGGTGACTGCTCTCGGGAGGTCCTCGCGACGGGCTCCTTCTCCCCTCCCTTGAGCGTTCATTACAGCGCTCATCATAGTGCTCCAAGGCCCGCACGAACTCTTTCAGATGTCCTCCAACGATGAGCATCTGAATTTCACCCTCCAGCTGGCGACATTCATCTGTGTTATGCCCCTTTTGTTTATGGAAGGTGCAATACTTGTTCGAGCTGTAGCACCCCAAGCAGTGGGGCACCACACCCCCGCACTATGACCCGACACGTGTACGAAATGGAAGTCCACACACGCACCAAGTCACAGCGAACGGGTGACAAACGAAAAACTAACCTAAGCTAGGCGGTACCTAAACCCTGTACAAGTGCAAATATGCAAAACCTAAATGCGGAAGCGATACAAAATACGAATTCTCGAAAACTTTAATCAGCAACCATAATCCATATATTTCAAAAAGTAAATCAACATCAACTAAACGGGTTCAACTGGCCCTAGAAACCTGTCCCGATCAAACATATAATCAAAATGGGTTCATCTAAACCGAGCACCTGTCGTAACCTGTCCCGAAATTCATACATTCGAATCATAATTATAAACCTGTGCAAAACCATATCATAAGTAATGTTATCATAAATTGAAAAAAAGTACATAACAAACTCAGACGGACTGATACAACTTACATAACCAAGATTTCAAACATAAACCGAAGCAACGTACTTAATAACTTAAATGAACGGATACAGACTTAACAGACACTGACAGCCGCCTAGCTCAAACCTGCAAGAACTGAAAAGTGGGGAAGAGGGGTCAGTCTCTAGAAGACTGAGTGAGCAGGGGCAATACATAAATATAGAAACATGCGCATGCAAGTCATAAATCCCGAGCAAGGTTTTATTTAAAGTTAGTTCCCAAGAGGGCAAGAGAATAACTAAGCAATGCTCGGACTTTACGACTAATCATATTAAATTCATTAAGTTCATAATTCATACAAAATCAATAAGGCTCGGCGAGTGAGCGTGCACAATCTCCAACCAAACTCAGACCGTGTACGACAAATATCATTAATACATTGAATACGTGATCATACAATATATTATAATACACACAAGTCATATAGCATAACATAAGACATAGTATTTTGGACAATCTGTGTCCCGGCCTTCCTGCACAGTGCATAACATAATCATAATCATAAAATAAGTTCCAACCTTCTTCCTCCGGGTGATGGACGGGCTTGCAAGACCCGACCACCTCATACATAATGGCTAGAGGGGTTCATGAGGCCCCAAAATCCCGACTAGCGTTTCCTCGTCAAAACTCCTAACGAGGTCCGTTCCATCGTAAAACATAGATGGAATTAGTATATGGGATCACCGTCAGCCCTTGTCTCCCCGGATAGCCGCATGTACTAAATTCTTGGGCCCGTGAACATAACATACATGCATAATCTCGCCAAAACATTTCAATTCATGAGATACATAACATATTCCATAATTTTGGAGAAAAGGTTACTCGATAATAATTTACTCGATGACTCCACTTGAAAATAACATATATATATATATATACACATAAGATTTTGGCCAAATTTTTCACATAAGGTTGTAGGGTTTAGTGTGTAACTAGAACGGAAACACCCTCACCTGGTACCAGACAAAGTCAAACCCAAAGCAAATGGTCCACCCCGGAACCTGCACGACCACAAGTCACCACCCCAGGTGCACCTGTACCAACTGAACACACAAAACACAGTACAGAACTCAGACTCAGACTTAGACAACCATATAAAGACGCACGGCACATGCTTAAGCACTTAAGAAATGCAATCACATAAGCAAATTTCACATTCATACTAATTACTTGCAAAATAAAATATCACATAACTCAACATATTCATAAAACACATCAAGAGGTGTTCTTATGCACAATTAATTCAAACAAACAAAATGGAAAGGCAATGCATGTCACATTATTTCATATAAATTCATATATCAAATAACCAATTCATATTCGTACGAATAACTTATTTCTTACGTGCAAAAGTTTCTAATTAATCACATAAGTTTCATAAAATTCCTATATCGCATCATAGGTTTATTTTAAATTAAGTAATTAAACCTAGATTACAAAGTTTCAAATTAAATCATCCAAGCCATACTAATCCAATTCTTGCTAAATCATAAATTGCATAACAAATTCTTATATCATATAATAAATTCCAATTCAAGTCATATTTCACATTTTATACAAAATCCACATATTACAAGGCCAATTGAATCGTATAATAGCATGTGACGAATTCATTTAGACCCACGAGGTTACATACCAAATTCCGACTAAGCCATTTAATCATTCAAAGTTCATACAATTCATACATTGCATCATAGATTCAAATTCATTTTAGGTAATTAAACGTTAATTGCAAAAGTCTCAAACTTAATTACCCAAGGCATAATAAAGCAACTTTTACTTCATCAAAATTAGCATAATCGTTTTCAAAAGGATAAGATTCAATTATTTCAAGTTATACACATTTACATTTTCTAAAATTACACAAACACCCCTTCTACAAGGGCTATATTAAATCTAATTGCATGAAACGAAACTAATATCAACAACAATCATGAAATCATACATTCATCATTCATTACATATTTCCAAATACCGTACAATGCATATTCATTAATTTATCAAGCATACAAGAGCGAATTACATTTTAAAACAATTAACAACTAATACAATTTCGGCATAACGAGGTTCAATTTACAATTCAAAGCATCAATACATATCACATTTCATTTAATACAAGATTTCATACACATTGGAATACAATTCGATCGACAAATCAAGCAATTAGCCATCAAAATAATTAATTCCAAATATACAAATTATACAAAATAAATCACAACAAATCAACCGGGCATCCAATTGACGAACGGAATGTGGCATTGGACTCACCACAACGAGGCGGACAAACTTTCCGAAGACCGCCGGAACGTCGCCACCGGAGCCACCGGAACAGTGGCGGGCCGTCGCTCGGCCTTCGCCGGAGCGTACCAAAAAAATCCCCAAAATTCATCGGTGCAGGAATTCCTCGTGCTCGTTCCAATTCCTTGATCAATTTCTGGAAATTCCAAGCCAAACTCCTCCAATTTCAAATCTAACAACACGAAACCCTAAAATCTTCAAATCGAAATTACTTCCAAACCGGTAAACGAAAATCGAATCCGAAAGAGGCATTGTCTTACCCGTAACTAGGCCTTCGAAACCCCTATAGTGGTCGCCGGAAAATATCTCCGGAGCTAGCCTCGCCGTTGCACCGCTGCGATCCACCGCCAACGGTCGATTCGTGAACTGGGACCTACACGAATAGCTCGGCCTCGTCGAGTTGAGTAACTTCTCTGAAGGACTCGACACCAAAAACTCGACGGAAAAGTCTCAAATCACCGCCACACCCGCGCCACTATTACCTCGCCGGAACCACCACTTGTTGTGGTTTTCATGCCAAACCAAGGCCGGAAATGGAAAGTAGAGGTCGAAAAACGTGGGGTAGGGTGGTTGTTGGTCGGCGAAGCTCGACGGATTGTCGCGGGCGATGAGGTGGCGCAACCCGCCACCTTCAGACCACAACTGCACCACCGTCGGCCATTTTCTGGCCATGAAACTTGTATCATCGTGTCGGGCTCGTCGACCTCTTCAAAATGGACTATTGGTTCGTCAAATTCCATCGAGTATAGACCGAGTTTGGAGTTGTGCGTGTTTTCACACCTTCACTATATGTGCATCGCTGGAGCGGGAGAAAGAAGAGAGCAGGCTGAGGTCTGCTGCACTTTGCACGAATTACGAGGATCCGGGTATTATATCTCGGGTCCTCGTACGCGAAAACGATCGGAGAAGGGTTTAACGACGTCAGAAATGAGCAAACTTAGAGTCTACGGACTCGTTTCGCTGTCCCCCGAACGCGAAGCAGGGGTCAAAAAGGTCGAACTCTCAACCGAACGAGAAATGACCGGAAAATCCCCCTAAAAGAGAAAATTACAAACAGGCCCCTAAACTCTAAAAGAGTTCAAAGTAGGGCCACGCAAAGCACAAAATCACAGAATTAAACACACAAAGAAGTTGAAACGTGGCGTACCTTATTTGTAGGACGAGCGGGGTGTTACACGAGCACCTTAGAGCCTCAGTCTCTTTAATTTTTTGGGGCCTTTTAAAGAGTTTTTTATCTAAAAGAGCGTAGAGTTCTGAATTGGGCCTGTTGAGGGGGATACGCTCAAATCTGCAAGGAGGCGGTGGTGACTTGCGACACTCCTTGTAAGGTTCCTCTCGCCCTCGTTCGCTCTTATGGGCCCCAGAATACCGAGGAGCATTAGACCCATACATGTCTTCGAGCGCAAAATACAGCTCGACAATCTCCCTCATCACCATGAGAGACACAGGCCGCTTCTTGACAATGGAATCCGTGAACTTCTTGCTCATATACTGTTTGTGATTACAAACCTTGAAGAGTACGTAGATCGAGAAATCCATCGAGGGCCTCTCCACCAAGAGCACCTCCTTGTTAAATCGAGCGAAAAAGGAACGAAGAGATTCGTGCTCGCCTTGGACCAAGTTATATAAAGCTGTAGGAGCGGTGACAGGTGCCTTTAAGGAGTTGAAATGGTTGAGGAAGGCATTGGTGAGTTCAGCATACGAGTGGATCGAGCGTGGCGGCAATCGTTTATACCAATCTTGAGCCATCCCCACAAGGGACGTAACAAAGACCTTAGCCCAGTAGTGGCTCGAGTGCTCATATAAGTGCATCAAATGCAAGAAATGATCTAGGTGTTTTTCCGGATCTGTGGTTCCATCGTAATGGTTGATGGAAGTGGGGACCTTGCCCATTCCGGCTTGGGCCATGAGAACTTCTTCCACGAGGGGAGAACCTCGAGCGAGCGGATGGTAATCATAACTCACATAATTTTCATCTTGTTCCTGGTGACCAGGAACTGGCTGCAGGCGGGCGTGGCGACGAGCGTCTCTGGCATTGGCTCGTTCGTCCCCAGCGTGGGGGACTTGAGACTGCGCTCGAGAGAGCTATCCCACCATCTCCTGCAACCCCTGCAGCTGGTCTTGCACAGCCACGAGGAGATTGGGATCTTCCTTTCTTGCCTGGCTCCCTCGCTGGAAGGCTTATGGCCCATGTTTTGAAACTTGGGAGTGGGCTTCCTTATCGATATTGATTTTTTCTATGGGCTCTTTGCCCTTGCCAGCTCGGGGACGTTCTTCCCCTCCTAGCGCGGGGACTTCCTTCTCCCTCGCGGGCGGAGGCGACGGTTGGGCCCTCGAGACAGCCTGTGCCGCCATGAGTAGATGTGCTTGCAATCCCCCCAAGGGTGGGGTAATCTGAGCGACCTGCCCAGAAGGAAAATACATGGAAGTGAAGTTTTTCCATGCACTCTGGGCCGCCTGGACCTCACACTGAGTGTAAATAGCATGTAACTATTGAGGGTCATGGGGGGTAACTCCACCCCTTCAATTTCTTTTGGAACCACCACCGGCAGCTGGATCTGCCCTGCGTGATACAGCTGGATAGTGGGCATCATAATGGTAGGAGTGAGTGTGTATCCCGGAGGTGGCATCATATAGGGGTGCCCTCCTGGGTTAACTTGGGCATTAGGCCAATGGTTCTGGGGAAGATTGGGGAAAGTGGGAAGCTCAGGACCTCCAGCCGCGGCGGTGGAAGGTTGCTCAGGAGTGAGTCCTGTAGAGGGCACTATTGGCTCCGTGGGGGAAGGCCCTCCTCGTACAGGCGACGCTCCGCCAATCACGGCTGGTGGAAGGGTGCTGACGTTGGTATCGCGGGGAAGGTCGTCTCCTTTCCCCACCTCACCTGATCTGGTAGCAACCATGGTTTGAAAGGCAAGTGGTGTTTGTTTTTCAACTTGCAAAAGAGAAAGGCGGACTGAAAGTGGCTTCCCACAGACGGCGCCAAAAATAATGGGTCTGAATATAGAAGGATCCAAATCTGATCACTTTCTATTTGTTGAAGTGGGAAACAGGGGAAGATGCTCAAATGTTCATCGGAAAAGCTATGGGTTCTACCTGCTAGGACAAACACCAAGAACAAACAAAGGTCAGATAGCCAAGCTAGGGAACTGGGGACGATGCCCAGTTTGGCTCTCTGACGCTCAAGTCAGATGATGATCTGAATGCAAGAATTTCAGTAAGTTGCAGAGTTTTTGCAAGTATGAATGGCTTACAGTGGAGAAGATGAAGTCCATTATTTATAGTTGAGGGTTAGGGACCCTTTGGTAATTTGCCCCTTATGGTCCTACCCTAGTGCCGTCTCAACACGTGGCACAATGAGGAGAAACCTAGGAGGAATATCCTGTAAAAGCTGGTGAAAAGGTGGTGTGGACAACAGTGGCAGGTGTGCGGGAGCGTACGGGGTGTCAGAGAGCCGTTTTGGGGTTGGTAACGAGGGTCAGGGGCACGCTCGTGCCCACCATGAGCCGGATGGGCTTGTGGATCCAAGTGGGGATCCTTGTCCAGGCTGTACCATGAGGGGGGACTTGGCCCCTTGGTTCGCTAGCATGACCGTGCTTTCGTCGAGGGCGTTATTCGCTCGGAATCCATCCAAAGGGGAAATTAAGGTATCCCATTAAAGCAAGGGAGACACTCATTCGTGAGTTACAATGAGTGGCACGCGTCCAGTGTCGGGGTGCCACGTGTCAAAACGTGTCACGAGCGCAGAGGCGGCCGAGGGTGGCTTGGCTGGGACCAAGTGGCCATGTGCCCATAATTGGCGTGTCACGTGTCAAGACGGGGCCCCTGTATATTTTTGGTCCCATCATAATTAATTGGAGAATTAAATATAATTAATTGGAGAATTAACTTTAGTCCGTTAGAATTAATTAGTGAATTAATTCTAAAGTCCTTGAAAGAATTAATTGGAGAATTAATTCTAAGTATTTACTTATTTACTTGTTCTAATTTGATTAGAATAGATAAGTAAATAAATAAATATCTTCTATTATTCTAATAAAGTATTAGGGGTAATTCTAGCCCGAGTCTGGCTCGGCCAAACCGGTGTAACGAGGGGGCGAGTGTTTTACACTTGCCGTGTGGTTGGTGGAAAGTTTGGGGAGAGTGATCAATCAAATGGCAAGTGTAATACACTTACCTTTTTAATTAGTTGGGTCTGGCCAAACCGGGTCTGGGCTAGGATTTTCCAAGTATTAGGATGAGATATTTAATTATTACTAGAATAATTAAATATTCCTAAATTAGTTAGAAGCTCTTTTTCTATAAAATAAATATCTTATTTTAGATGAGATATTATTTTACTTGGTGAGAAAGAGAGAATAGAAGAAAAGTCGAAGTTGGAGACCCTCTCCTACAAGACTAGGGTTTTCGAACCATGCCCTATAAATAAGATATGGGGTTCAAAATTTAGGGCTTACACGTGATTTGAGAATCACGTCCAACCTTCATGGAATTTGGGGATAATTCTCTTGCTCTCTATTTCTCGTTTCTTGTTTCTTTAATACGCATGTTACAGTACTGGCATACTCACTGACATAATTTGAAACTAGGTTGGTGTGGATTATTACTTTAGAGGATTTCTACTTTGGAATCTCGAAGAAAGAATCAAGAAAAGGGGATTTTCATGCCGTATGAAGAACGTTTGAGGGTGGCTCAATACATTTCAAGAAAGCTTCAATTCGTGTGAGTTTCTTGAGTCCCAACGTTACCATACAAACATTGCAAGTCTTTTAGATCCCTTTTGGAAAATTTTTTAAACTTCCGCTGTGTTTACTCTGTTGTTTTCCAACAGATTCATGTTGAAGTTTAACACGAAAGGATTGAATGATGGTGGAAGCGACGCGAGCAACAAATCCACAATGAGTTCTTCACTCAGTGGCATTTCCATGGAGGTCAGTTTCTCGTTCAAAGCAAGAAACTTGAGACCGTGCTCCTGGACACTTGTACCTTCTTTCATTCTGAGATGAAAGAGCTCCTTAGAGGTGTTGTACCTTAGAACACGCTCTTTGTGTGGTATAATTGCTCGAGATGGTTATAAATCTCCCAAGTGTTTTCCATAGACTCATGTTGCCTTTGCATATCCGGAGACATGTTGGCAAACATGAGGCAACGGGCTTGAAGATTATCTTCAAACCATTTCGCGATCGCCTCTCTTTCGGCCCGAGTCGGAGCCTCGCCTTCAGCGATAGGTTCTCCTTCGAAGAGAATATATCTTCTCTTCTCAGAATCTAAAATTATCTTTAGATTCCAAATCCAATCAGAGTAATTGGGCCCCATCAACTTGTTTGATTCGAGGATGGATACCAAAGGGTTTTTGGTTTCCATTTCAATTTTAGAGAATCACAGAACTACAACCTAAATGAAAAACAGAGAAATAATGAGCATAACGATTACATATTATCAAGGTCTTTAGAAATATGTTCTCCCACTGTTTTTAGAAAGTCTAGAAACCCCAGCGACTTTAAAAGAAACTTATTTTCCCAATGGGTACTAGGATCCCAAGCATTCTTAGTTTTGGACCCACGACTCGTGAGACATCCAAAGGTCTAAGAATCTTTAGGTGGGTACGAATTTCCGATTCCATCCCCATAGAATTCCTAGTAATATTTTTGCATCACTAATTTTTCAATCATGGACCCACGACTCGTGAGACATCCATGATACTTTAGTGTTGAGCAGGACCCATCAATCATAAGATCTCAACCAAACTTAGTCCGGAGTGACCCATGACTCGTGAGACATTGTCTATTCTAAAATGGTCAAGAAATATTAATTATTTAAAATAATTAATTAGGAAACTAAGAGTTAATAAGCTACACTAATTACCCCACGACTCGTGAGACAGCAATTAGTTTCACCTATTAAGTCCTAAATCCTATTGATGGAATGCTAGGGATTTTATTACCGTGATAAAAAAAATAAAAAAACCTATTTATTCGAATTTTGCTCAATATTTAAATGGGATTTCGAATGACCTCACCAACATATAATGTCATCCAAATTTTAATTGTCTTGTTTAATGCAGTTTCACATAAAGTGCATCACAGAATAAATTAGCAGATAACATTTCCTAACATGATACTAATTATGAGATGATCATGGGTATCCTATCTTATATGTGATTTTGGGAGCCACTCCAAAATCACTAGTTCTAACATTCATGCCACATAAGACAGTTCATATCACATAGGGGTACAGAATTTAATGGAAAAACACCCTATCTATTACATTTAATAAAAACCCTCCTAAACATTTTGAGGGGTCTTCTTATGGCCACCGTTTTTCAAGTGCTTCTTGTAGATCCTTCTTATTCCATGGGTGCTTGTCTCCAGAATGAAAATAAAATCTCACTTCTTAAGTTCTACTCTCTTTACATAAAGTAATATGGATCAATTTTCATATTGACCATAGACAAGTACACGGGGCATACCCCGGCCCCAAAAACAATAATACGGAAAACCACATAATAAACACATAACAGTACGCACATAAGTAGGGCTCCAATCCCAATTAAAAACGCGCAACTATGGGGCTCCGACCCCAATTGAAATCATCCATGTACAGAATTTAAAACATATATAAGACTAACCCATGATCACCTAAACTAGCATGATTCCGCTTGAATTTAAATTTAACAATTAAATTTAAAATTCCCTTGACTTCAAGTTATAACTAACTTAAGTAATTTGAATATAGTTCATTATTCAAGAATTTATTCAAAATCGAATCACCGGATCTACATATAACAACAATTAATTCAAAATTAAATTTTTGTCTAAAATATCATTCAAAGTGATATTTATTATTTTCTCGAAAAATTAGAACATGACTTTAATTCATAAAATCCCAAATTTTATAATTATTTCAAATAAATAATTTTATAAAATTAAAATCAAATTTTAAAATAAAATCAGATTTTACAAAATGGGATTTTAACGAAACCGAAAAACACGATACGAGATCGGGATCCCGGGACAGCCCGCACGAGGTGCGCGGGAAAGCCCACAAGCACGCACCTGCGGGACGCCTAGGCTGGGCAAGAGCGCCACGCAGCAGCGCACAGGGCTACACCTATGGTGGGAGTAGACGGGGCAGGACGGCATGCGCGAGAACGCGCAAGGCCGCGTGCGATGGCGCACGGCTATACTCCGATTCCGAATCCGTTTCGTAATTTCCAAAATTCCAATTTTCGTTTCGAATTAAAATAGTTCAAATCAATCTGAATTAAAACGACTTAAAACCAAATTTAAACGAAAACAGTTTTTCATAAATTTTCAAGAAATAGTTTTGATCCGGCAACTTCGAATTTCAAACAAAAACGATGAGTACACAACATATACTCAAATTCAAGAATTTTCAGTCAAAATTCCAAAAGCAATAAAGATACAATACGAACGTTGCAAGGTGGCTCTAATACAACTTGTTGGAAAACACGAAAGAGTTGAGCAGCGGAAGTTTAAAATTTTCCAAAAGTTTAATCGTTATCTTGCAATTTTCGTATCGTAACGTTGGGTGTTTAGGAACTTACAATGATAGAAGCTTTCTAGTGATGTCGTTACCGCCTAATGAACACCCTTCAAGTGAAATCCCTCGAACGGCCTTCGAATTAGACTCCAAAGTAGAAGCCCTCCAAAACGTATCCATACCAGATCTAGAACACTATCAAGCGAGTGAGAATGCTAGTTCTATGGCTTGTGTTAAGGCTAGGATAATTTTTCTTTGAAAACTTTTCTTTTGGATTTTCTCAAAAACTTAACACTTCGAGAGTGTTGGTCTAAAGAATAAGAGAAGCTCCACCACTAGTATAAATACTAGGGGGTTCGAACCACTTAGTGTTTCCCTAAACCTAGTAGGCTTCTTTTCTTACTCACTAATTTATTCATTTAATCATTTAATTTAATTAGAATAATAAGGTCTTAACTTATTCTCCAAGTCTAGCAAGAGAAGACTTCTCTCTCTTACAATAGGAAGTTGGACTTTTCAACTTTCCTAAATTTAAAAGTCAATATTCATAAATAATTCAATTCCCAATTAATTATTTATTGGGTTAAGTTTACTTGAGAATAGTCTTAACAATTAATTCAAAATTAATTAAAAGACCAAAATTAATTAATTATAATTTAATTAATTAATTCTAGAAAAGAATTCGCGTGTGAAATAAATCACACGCACGAAGCTACGTATGTGCCCCGTGTACACGACATGTGGCAGCCACGTGGACTGCATAACACGTGGCAGCTACTCACGCATTCCTTGCTCCATTTCGATCAACAATTTGATCCTTCGTTAATCATATTAACATCCTACCATAACCCTCGTGTCTTGGCATTTGTGTGTTACCCTTTAGGTTCATTATTCGATTAGCAGTGATAACAATTAATTAATTCCCTAATTAATTAATCACTTCACATATCACACTACCGTATCTAGAAATGGGTGTGTGACCCCTAGCCGAATAACGAAATGAATCGAAGAACCTTTCAGTCAATGACAATCAGTGAAATACGATCCTCCTACAACTCCATCTCTCAATCAAGAACTAAGGCATGGGAATATTCTCAGAGCCCATATATTCTTGATCTTTAAAGTTAAGTTCATTTCATATCCATTTCGATCTCAATCCTAGAAAATCCCATTTCTAGATGTCTTGATCTTTTATCCACCTTGGCCAAGGGTTTAAAGTCTAATGGACTACGAACAACTCAATCAGTAAGAGATCATTCTTTTTCTTAACAAGTGTAGGTCCTTTATCGATTCTACTAATTCTACATATGCCACTGGTGTAATCCCAACATAGGCCGTGGTTCAGGTGTCTATATGGCGACACCCTTTTGAGCCTATATCAAATATTACAGAGTTAGCTCATATGAGACATTACAGAATCTCAAGTCTAAGGATTAATGAATCACGTCATTGACCTGTGAGATATTTCCTTATCTGGAAGTTTCAGGAAACTTCCTTTCCCATTTAGGAATGTTCTCACGCGGGACATCTCAGTGATGAAGTTCTTGTAACAATCACCCTTATATATGAACACATCAACGTATGCACTTATCACTCCATGAAACTGAGTGATCCTTCAAAAGGACATAATCACATAAGCAAGTCTCAGCGGAGTCAAGGTCGGCACTCCCACTGTCTGTCGGACTCATTGACTTGGAGAAGTTTCTAATCTTCGCCTATGGAGTTAAGAACTTGTTTCATATGTCGTTCCCATAACGACAAAGTTCTTAACGGCCTCATCGGATCAGGGGAGTTCAATACATGCAAAACATAGTCAACCCAAACATACCTAAATAAGCACATAAAGAAGTGATTGCTTATGAACAAAATCATCTCATTTATTATTCAAAGAATGTTTGTGATTTTACAAGGAAATAGTAAAGCAAAAATCTTCTTTAAGGGCACTATTCCTAACAGTACGGCCCACTGCCCACTGACTACTGCCTGGACTGATTATCCGGGAAGGTTATACAAGGCGGGACCTATAACATTTGACCCCACAGTGAATATTATCTGTTTATCCTGTTCTTCATTTCTGTTACAGTTGTTACCATCATTCTCCTGATATGCTCTGCTACCTTTCTGTTTTCTGATGTGTTCTGCTACCTTTCTGTTCATTATTCTTCTGATGTGCTCTACTATCTTTCTGTTCCTGATTATTGTGATAATCCCCACTGAGTCATTTGACTCACCCTATATTTCCATCTGTTTTGTTTTGTTCTCCAGAATGTATAGATAGAGGATGCTATCTGGAAATGGAAAGTGAGCTAAGGGGAACTTTACGCATAGCGCACATAGACTGGTTTGGATAAAGTAGCGATTAAATCTCAGGTGAGAATATGCTAGCTGAGATGAGTTAGCCAGTCTGGAGTGTCGAATAGTGTTATTATACTTTTGAACTTAGACAAGAGTGTCTTATATAAGTGTGTTATCTTTGGATATCCTTAGTATTATATATTTGTAAATTAGATATAATTTGTAAACAAGTATTATTACTAGTATTATTATACTTGTAAACAAATTAGATATCCTTAGTGTTATTACTAGTATTATTATACTTGTAAACAACCGCATATAAAAATATCACATTTGTTCGGTGTTATGCCAGCTTAACCACAAGTCTCGAGTTCGAGTCCCTGGGAATGCAGTTACCATTGGTAGGGAGAACTTTACACCCTAAGCTATCCGTCCCGGCTCGACCCACGGAAATGGGCTATAAAACCACAAAAAAAACAAAAGTAGAGAGTCATTTTGGTGTTCTCCTCTTGTAGTTAGGGAATTGAATATTAGATATTCTCTAATTACATACTATTTTCCCACTTAATTCTTTCTTTACTAAAACATAACTGGATTAGTAATAGTCCCTGCACTCAAAATATATCTTTCTAAAATAAATTAATAAAATTGCAATATCACATTTTTTAATTTTCTTGTATCAGCTTATAGGATATAACATCCATTCTCAACAACAGTCGTAATTAATCCACTCATTATATTATATGCACCTAACTGCTATTATACACGGATACGGATGCGAATATGACGACACAAATACGATATAATACGGATACGGCGATAAGAATTTTTTTTTAAATTTCCCATATGAGAAGTGTCGGACACGGTATCGAATACAATTATCCGACATGGCACGACAAATGAAATTTTTAGAAATGTCATGCATCATAACTCCTAAAAAAAGGGGCAACTTCTAGAGGATTTACCACATGTCCATACCCAATGGCAAGAGTATCGATTAGTCTCCACAATTTTCAATTGATATAGTTTACCATCTTACTTTCATGAAGAACAACACATACCAGCAAACAACGTCTTCATCTCTTATTCATCTCCGGTTCTCAAATTTTATTAACATAGGAGTTTCAGAAACACAAAAGAAAACAGTACAAATGTCAGAGAACACCAGACTTGTAATAGTGCATGCAGTTACATGGCCTTTAGAGGTGGAGTATTAGCAAGCTTCCACGGGACATTATAAAGTGCATCGGTCATGCTCCTTCCAGCCACTTCACCTCTAGGAACAAAATTGCAAATCTCTTTCAGATCATCGCTCGTCAGTTTCACATTAAGAGAACCAATATTCTCGTGAAGATTCTTGATCTTGGTTGTTCCTGAGAATGGAATTAAGTCCAAGATAATGTAGAAAGTTAGTATCGATGTGCAGTTAACTAAAACAACCCTGTTGGTTTTTCAAAATTACACACACCTCCCTTGTTTGCCAAATCATTTAATCTCATAGTAATTTATATAAGGAGTCAAACAACGCCATTATTCAGATTTAATAAACTCACCGGGAATAGGTACGACATCATCTCCTTGGCGAAGAACCCAAGAAAATGCAAGTTGAGCAGGAGTAAAATTGTGTTTTTTGGCTAATTCTTCGAGGCGAAAATAAATGGCTTTGTTCTTTTCCCAGTTCTCTCCTATAAACCTTGGATGTTTTTGCTAATGGCAGGAAGTTAAGCAATTAGTCCGCTAAAAATGCACAGCAAAACTAGAAAAGAAAGTAACATATAAGAGAAGTTTACATAATTCATACATACCAAGTTACTTTCCTGAGGACTGTTTCCACAACTTTTTTCCCACCAAAAAGTCCACGACTAACCGGACTGTAGGGAATTATGCCAATTCCAAGTTCTCTATCATCCATTTCAAGAGTTAAAAGCAAAAAGAATTGTTTGATTTCTCCCGGCGAAAATAGTAAATCCCGGGAAAATATTGGGATGTTTCAAAAACACTTCTCTTATTGGAGAAGGTTAGGTAGTAGTAAATTGATTTGGATAAAAATATATAAAAGCCACTTATAAATGATCGATAAAAGAATCGTAGTGGAAAAGCATTGCAAAAGGAACTCTTTTAGTTTCCGACTTATTTAACAACTACAAAGAACTTCACTTCTACTTGTATTAAGCTCAAAAAGAGTTTGCAAACACTACTTAAGTAGTTCAGGTTCGAAACCAAAGTTTAAGAGTACAAGCATGCTTTTGAAATGTTCGTTAAAACTGAAATATAATTGATTAACAACACCTAAAATGATACAGATACCTGCAAAGAGGAATTATTTCATCTTCAATGTCATGAGTCCAAAGAGAATACTCCATCTGTAATGGAGTTACAGGATGAACTGCATGTGCCCTCCTTATTGTATCCGGACTAGCTTCAGATCATAGACCAATGTACTTAATTTTACCTTCTTCCACTAATTTCTTAAGTTCCCCCATCTACAAACGATGAATGAACAAAAATGAGGTATACATAAACCAAATTAAATGAAGAACGAGCTCTGTCCCCTAGCGGGAGAAACATATGAACCACACGAAAGAAAATCTTAACTGTTTCCTCAATGGGTACAGTCTGATCAATCCTGTGTATGTAGAAAAGATCAATGTATTGTAATCCACTTGAAGACGTTTAAGGCTCAATGCATAGCAAGAACGAGTATATTCAGGGGTTCTTTTGACTTCACTTCTAGTGGGCGCCCTTGCATAAACCCCAAACTTTGTTGCTAATTGGATTTTTTCCCAAGGCAGCTGCTTCAGTGCCTGAAGCATTCGAGTTTTTTAACAGAAATTGCAGTTAGTTCGCAATGTTTCTTCAACTTTTATACCTTGATTAAACAACTGAATGCTTATATATCCACAGAAACTTCCAAAGATTACATGTTCATCCGGTATTATTCTCGAATAATCAAAGAAACTGGAAAGTGGAAATAAGAATAGGAAGATCATGGTCTTACCTTGCCTACCAAATATTCATTTGCAAAATCTACCCAGTAAATGTCAGCTGTGTCAAAAAATGTAGTGCCTTGATTGAAAGCCTCTTTCAGTACTGCAATTCCATCTTCCTCAGGTAGAGGGGCGTTTTAAAATCCAGTAAGACCCAGGCAACCATAACCTAATTTCGACACCTGAAGAATAAAACATCACATCATATTACAAATCAGTCCAAATCGAACTACCAGGTACAAAAGTTTGAAGATTCCATGCATCAAAAACATCGCATCCTATTTCAAAATCGATCAAAACATCGCAACATTGATCAAAACACCACATCATATTTCCAAAATCCAAATCCCATGATTTTAATCGTAAAAAGAATATCATGCAGAAATCAAAAGCTGCAGAAAACTAAGAAACTCAAATATGGATATAATCACACCTCAAGTCCTTGGTTTCCCAACTTCACTCTCGGCACTTTAGCTTCACCAGCCATTGCAGAAAACTCAAATGTACCTACAACAGTCCATAAGAAAAATCTATAAGTTACTGAAATTTAAGAAACCATGAAGGAAGTGGAGTCAAAAGCAGATTTTCCCGCTTTTGTCACCTTTCACCAATTAAGTGATTACAGTAGAGTTAACGAACAAACCACGGGTGTGACCCTTTGATCTGTGAATAGACTCTTGCCTCTTGAGCCAATTTATCAACTGGAAAAGAATGGGCTACGTTAAATGTTCGCTATTCTAAGATTTTTTTAAGTAATATTAGAAGAAATTGCAATTTCATTATATCAACTCACACTAATTTGTAATTTTGGTATAGCGAAAAAAACTAGCCCAAATTTTCAGAAGTTCTCAATTTCATACACTATTTAACCCGAATAGATATAACCCGTTAGAAAACCAACCCGAAAGCCACAAAACCTGTTTAGTGGCAACTATCCAGCGGGTCATATCTATTCAGTTCAAATAGTGCATGAAATTGTAATTTTTTTATGTTATGAGTTGATTTTTTCACCGAAAATTGAAATGTACCAAAATTACTAAATTTGGTAAGTTGCTATACAAAAATGCAATTTTCTCAGTAACTTTTATCTGTACCTTGTCGTCGTCGTCGTCGTCATCATCGAGAAAATGGGTCACTGTAGGCTTTGGCATAAACATCATCGCAATCGTCATCATCCTGACAAAATGGGTTACCATATTCTTGGAGCTTACTTGTAAATTATAATGCACGAATACAACAATATAAATACGATATTGTTAAACAAGAGGGGCCGGGGGGAGGGGAGGGGGTGTGAGGGGTTGAATTGAAATTTTTGTAAAAATAACCCCGGATGAAAGATCCTCCAAACTCAGACAGTAGAGATAACTAAACTGGAACCAAAATGAAATTCATACCAACCTAGAACAGAGTGAGCAAGAATAACAAGAACACAAGGGAATTATAGTGGTTAGCTTACCACAACTGTGAAAAGCACTAGTTGGATAAGTGAGTCCACAACCTAAATTTGTTATGCTTAGGATTTTAAAGAGCAGTTTATAAAGATATGTGAATACAAGATACAAGCAACTGGAAACAGATTTGGACCAAAAGTACATTTGACAGTGGAACCAAATGTTCCAGGACTCAAGCTAACTGACAAGCTGAAGAACACTATGACAACATAAACCTCTATGTGAATGGCAGCTAATGAAAGAGATTGAATATCCCTTGAAGTTATATCTGCAATCCTTTAAAAAGGAGAAACTCTAAAAGAGTCTTTAGACTCAAATTTTGAATTTTGAAACTTTCACATTTTCCCAGATTTTGATACCAGGCAAGTACAAGGACTGTTGGACATGTGTTGCCTTTGAACTTCTGTTGTAGACTTTGTTCTTTTCATTTTTGCTTTCAGCAAGTTGGAAAAGATTCATTGAGCTTCTATACTTTGAGTGAGCTTTGTGTTGACTTCAGCTTCCTTTTGAATTTTGTGAGTTTGAGCAGCTTAAGGTAGTGTTGAATTTGGATTCAACATTGACCTTGAAATGCTTTGTACCAGTTGCCATTTTGGTACCAGATGAATCTCTTTTTTTTAACCTTTTTCCTTGATTCATCTTTCCCTTGATTCTTGGACAGACTTCGCTTCTGATAATCTGATCAGCTTCTTTCACCCTTCTTTTTGCTTTGAAGGTATAGCTCTAACTTTTGCTGAGCTCCTTTTTGATTTAGAAGGATGGAGCTGGATGTGAAACCAGTTGTTTTGGTACCAGACAAATTGCTCCTTTTGATCAGTTTTTTCTTCAACTTGTGTCTCTTATGATTCTATTTCCTATCTCAGCTTCCTTTAATGATTCCTTTATTTTGGCTTTGAGCTGAGCTTCTCTTTTGAAGAGATAGAGCTATATATATACACCTCAGTTGGTGTTCTGGTACCAGATGAATTGATTCCTTATCTCAGTTTTCAAGGCTTCCTGCCCTTTGATTTTCAACTTCAAGCTAAGTTGTCTAACTTTGGATAATAAGAAATTAAGGAAAGACACAATTTTTTAATCATCAAAACTAAATAAAGTAATTTAACAGATATGATTGATATAAATATAATATCATACGACAATAAATCTTTTTTGCAATTTTCCATATAAAAAGTATCCCATACCGTATCGAACATAATATGATATAATAAAATGGTTCAATGATTCTATATGATACGACGATAAGATTTTTTTTAATTTTGAGGGTTTAGTGTTCTTTTTAAGAGCACTCCATATGCTTGTGCCATGTTTGCATGAACTTTCAATGTATAATATAGTGAAACTTATAAAAACATCATTTTGTTATTATATATTGTGTTCGATATTATATAAGATACTCTTCACATGGAGTGCTCTTAAGTCTTGGCTTTGAAGGCTCGGATTTTAATCCCAATACGATTTTTCACTAATAAAGAAATTGGATAGATGATACACAATTATGAATACTTATCATTCTAAATAAGTAGATTTACATATAAAACTAGAAAATCCAATCAGTTAAATATCCAAATTTCATTATTAATGATATACTATTAAATTGAAACTCAATATATCATTTGAATTTAATAGTATATTACCCTTTACTTTCATAAAAATAATCAATAGTATTTATTTTTCAAAAATTTAAATTTACATAATTCAAATAAATCTTAAAGAAATTATATAAAGTCCATCATATATTAAACTAGCAATTCCTCATGCACTCAACGCATAAAGATGCATATTTTATTTTTAAATTGATTTTGTGATAAAGATATCCCGCACTTAAAGCATAAATATGCATATTTTTAAATTATTTTTGTGACAAAGATTACCCTCGAGCAGTAAGTCCGTATTATATTATGCACTGATTGAAATTTATCTAAAATGAGTTAGATTCTGTTGGAATTTGATATTAATATTTTGTAAATGAATTTATTCTTGGAGGATTATCAAATTTCTTGGTAGGAATCCATAGAATAAAGTTTAAAATCAAAGGTTAAATAAAGTGGAAGTAATAAAGATTGTAACTTTGTGGTATGTTATATTCCAGATGATATATTATGATATTTGTACTTTATATGCAATCAAGGTTGTTTATTAAGTTATCAACGTAGATTAAGATACATCTAGGGTCCCGTCTGTCTCCACTATGGCCGCCAATCCACCGGTAACGCTACCGCAGGAAGCACCACCTGATGATCTGATTCCTAAACAGACGAATTCATATGCAGATGCTTTAGGAAGGAAATCTTATGTAGCAGTGATGAACACTACCAACAAATCCATCCCACCCAAATCTGGAAAAGTTCATCTCTTTCCAAGAGACCCAAATCGTCGGCGTTATGGTAAGGTTACAGAACGAAATGGTATAACAAACATAGTGCTAAACATCAAGCATGTGCTTATCCGACTGGAAACAGAGGAAGACTATAACCGTATATGGTTACAAAAATTTCATGTCTTTGATGGATACCCTATGAGAATTTTCAAATGGATGTCAACTTTTAACCCAAAAGTGGAACCATCAATTGTCCCAGTTTGGGTACGGCTACCAGGACTCAAAACACAGTTCATCAAACCAACCTTTCTCATGGACATTGCACAGCAAATTGGGGAACCTCTGTGCTTTGACGAAGGCACCTTCGACATTCAAAGGCCATCTATGGCACGCTTCTGTGTGGAAGTGAATCTCCTTAAACCGCTGAAGGAAAGACTAACAATTACTTATCATGGAGGTACGCATCTGCAGCCTGTGATCTATGAAAGATTGTCGCCTTATTGCCGAAAATGCAACCGCTTGGGTCATAGTCAAAAAGATTGTTATGAGGGTGTAACAGACCAGGAATTAGCTGATAATAATGAGCTTGATGAAGGCGAGGATTTAAGAACGTTTATACAGGAAAAAAGAGAAGCGACTGCAAATGGGAATAACCAGCAAAAGACGACAGAGCAGTAGAGGAAAGGAATAAACACCAAACAGTGGGTGGAAAAAGCCTTCAAACCAACTTCTAAGCCATCGATTGAACTACAACAGGCTTCACAGGAGGGAAACGATAATGAGAATGAAAAGTAAAAGGGCACAGATACTTTGGTGGAAAATAACGAAAATAAAGACAATGGAAACAAAGAGCTACAGGCTTTGGAAGGCCTAGGAAGTAGTCTGGGCCCTGAAGGAAGATACAGAGATTGCAGCATGGAAAATGAAAAGGACGAAGTTGATGAAAACAAGTCCTTCGAGTCTATTGATACTGAGGATAAGGCCTCGGCAGCGGAACAAGCTATGTTAAATGAGATAGACAAGGAGTGGTTATGTGATCAAGAAGATGATGTTGAAACTATAAAAGAGAAAGGTGCTTTCAAATGAGCACAGTCAGCAGAATATCTAACCATAAAGCTAAAGGAACCACCAGACAGGAAGTCCAAGGATGACAACTCCCAGCAAGTAACGAATCAGAAAAAGAAGAAGGTGCCCAAACCCACACCTACCACTATGGCCTCTAAAAGGACAACTAGGTTGTCGGCCAATCAGTCGAGTGATCCATGATTCAAGGACTGATTTGGAATATAAGAGGTATCGCCAATGAAGAAAGACCGTGAATCCTAAAATGTATCTGTAAAAAGAATAAGTTTAAGTTTCTTGCTATTATTGAACCCAAGATCACACTGGACACTCAGTTTATGTGTAATAAGTTTCACTTTGGCAATGTTATCTGTAATGTTACTAACCACATCTAGTTTTTCTCATGCGAGGGAATGCAAGTGGATGTGCTCGGTGATGACCGCCAATTCCTACACCTGAAAATTATCTATGCAGATTAGCCTTCTCAGGTTTTTCTTTCGATCATACATGCTAGTAGTGAAACCTCTCTTCGAAGGCCGCTTTGGGATTTCTTCAGAAGTAACGTTGACAGCAACAGCCCTTGGTTAATTGGGGGGGACTTTAACATTGTTGCTAAGGTGGAAGAAAGACAAGGTGGCAGAACGCCGGACCTCTTAGGTATTGAGGAATTTGTTGACTTCATTCGGGAGTGTGCACTTGTTGAACCAACTTTTGAGGGTTGTCCTTACACTTGGACAAATGGAACTGTTTGGCAACGAATTGACCGGGTTATGGTGACTAAGGCATGGGCAGACTTATACTCGTTCACTCAAATAAGGCACCTCTCGCGAGGCACTTCGGACCATTGCCCACTTCTCATATCCTGTGACAACCCACAACAACGGCGCCCATCCTCTTTTAGATTTCAGGACATGTGGCTTCGCCATAATAAAATTCGGGAAGTTGTTGAGGAGAACTGGAGGAAGCCCATAACAGCGAGGGGAATATGGAAGTTACCTTTGAAATTAAGAAGCTTAAAGGCTGCCTTAAACAATGGAACTTAGAGGTCTTTGGAAATGTGTTTGAAAGGGTGAAAATTGCAGAGGAACAGGCACTGAAGGCGGAACAACAGTATGATAACAGCCCATCGGAGGAGAATTTAATAAATATGAATCTGGTGACAACGTAATGGAAGAAGTGCAGAAGACTATTAGCGACAAAAGGCGGTATGTAAATGGTTAGTGGAGGGAGAGAGAAATACACATTACTTTCATGCTCTTGTCAAGAAGAAAAGATTCCGGAATACTATAAATTCAATAAACGATAGAGGGCAAACCTTAACAAACCCTGCTGCTATCCGACTTTCTGTAAATAACTTCTTTGAAGGACTGCTGACTTCGGGTCGCAGCAACAGAGGCACCTTGGATCAAACAGATATAGTGCAACCTTCCCTAAACTTGGATGAGAAAGAGAGACTGTGTCATATCGTCTATTGAAGAGGTTAAAGAAGCGGTCTTCTCTATTTGCCCTCACAGTGCGGCGGGACCGGAAGGCTTTGGAGCTAGATTCTACCAATTTTTCTGGGATACTACTGCAGAGGATGTATATGAAGCAGTCCGGGACTTCTTTAAAGGAGCTACGCTTCCTAAGGCGTACACTTCAACGACAATTATCCTCATTCCGAAAGTTGAGAACCCAGGACACTAGAGTCAATTCCGTCCGGTAAGTCTTTGTAATGTCTCTAACAAGGTGATAACCAAGCTTTTAAATTCCAAACTTGCCATTGTGTTACCTAAGGTTATCTCTACCAATCAAAGTGGGTTCGTCCCGGGCCGGAACATATGCGAAAACATCCTGTTGGCCCAAGAAATGGCGAATAGCTTAGACAATAAAAGCAAACTGAAGAATGTTATTCTTAAGCTAGATATGGCCAGGGCCTATGATCGTATTGATTGGGATTTCTTAGAAACTATGCTTCGTAAGAAGGGATTTTCAAAACTCTAGATTGATATGGTTAAAAGGTGTATAGGAAACTGCTGGTTCTCAATGATGATCAACGGGGTGTCGTCGGGATTCTTCCATTCAACAAGAGGCCTCCGACAAGGGGACCCATTATCCCCCTCACTATTTGTGATTGCTTCGGACTTTCTGTCCGTTCTCTTGAACAATCTAGCTTAAACAGATGAGGCTAGCCATTACAGCGGAACAAAAGACATAGCGGTTACCCATCTTTCTTATGCCGACGACACGATAATCTTCACGAACAATAGAACTTGGTCACTCCAACAAGTTAAAAATATTATCCAGAGCTATGAAGATTGTTCTGGACAAAAGGTAAATAGGGAAAAGTGCTCCTATATTATGTGAAACACCACCGAACGTGATGAAAACGAAGTCAGGGAGATATTTGGTCATAAAAGGGAAAAAATACCAATCACCTACCTTGGAGTTCCCCTATATGCAGGCCGAACGAGAGTGGCTCTTTTTTAGGGCCTCATTGATAAGATTCGAGCGAAGCTTCAAGGATAGGAATGTGTCAACTTTTCTTATGGTGGCCGACTCCAGCTTATAAAATCAGTTTTGCATGTCATACCGACCTACACGATCCAAATTCTGTAACCGTCAAAGTCGGTAATACAACGCATCCATCGAATATTCAACAAGTTCTTCTAGGGAAGCAAATCGGACACCAAAGTTATTCATTGGGCAGCGTGGGAACGCCTATGCTTCCCAACGGCTGAGGGCGGAATTGGTGTCCGAAGTTTAAAGAATTTAACCGAGGCTTTTTCCTTCAAATTATGGTGGAAGCTCAGAACGGCCAATTCGCTTCGGGTGAATTTCATGAGGAGCAAAGATTTCAAAGAGACCCATCCGATTGAGGCCACTATCCCGAGTAGAAGCTCGAGAATCTGGCAACGTATCTGTAGCGTTCGGGCCAAGGCTGAGGAACATTTATTCTGGACCCTTGCTTCAGGTGAGATTTCTTTTGCTCAAAACAAATGGTTCTATGGAAAGAAGTTGGCGGATGTTGTGGAAGGTCTTCAAAGCGAGATTAGAGCTAATCTTTTCTAGGATAGCGATGGATGGTGTGTCAGGTCCTTACAAACTTTTGTTGGCCTAAACTTGGCTAAAGATATAGCAGCGGTCCCTATTGCACAACCAAGTACGGATCTTCCTTGTTGGGATTTGGAAAGTCTGGGGAATTTTTCCTTGAAATCAGCCTATGAAACTATACGAGAGAAGAGACAACCTTCTGACCTTCTAAAAGTCATTTGGAGTGTAAACCTCACTTCTACTATTCAGCTTTTCGTTTGGAGGCTTCTTAAGGACTGGTTGCCAATTGACGACCGTTTGGAGAAGAAGGGCATAAACATCCCTTCAAAGTGTGTTTGCTGCAAGAACTGAGAGACTTTAAGTCATGTTTTCATTACTAGTGAAAAACTCTCGCAGGTCTGGATGCATTTCACAAGCCTCTTCAGACTAAATTTGTTGGATAAAAGGAACCCAACAACAGTCCTACAATCCTGGATCAACTCTTCCCCGTACAGTTCATCTAAACATGTCAAGATTATGGTTCCGATTCTTGTGTTTTGGTACACGTGGCTAGAACAAAACAACACGAAACATGGAGGGAGTCCCTTTTCCTATCTCAATATTATTCATCATGTTAAAAATCATGTTTTTCAACTTAATAAGACTGGTCTCTTGCGTAGGGAGTGGTGGCGTGGTGACTTCTGGACTGCGAGGAAGTTTGGGGCAGTCGTTGAAACCAAAAAAAAAGCGAAGGTGTCTACTGTTAGATGGATAAATCTGAGCCCTGGATGGATAAAATCGAACACTGATGGAGCTTCGCGGGGGAATCCCGATCAAGCCGGGATTGGTGGAATTCTACGAGATAGCAACGGCTCGGTGGTTTACGCTTTCAGCAAGGGCATTGGGCATGCAACTAATATGGAAGCAAATATAAGTATTAAGCAGGCAGCAAATAGATGCTGCAACAACCTGTGGATAGAAATGGATGTTGAAACAGCTATAGCAATCATCAAGCGAGGAACGTCAGGTTCATGCAGAATACAAAAGGATATGAACGTTCGATTTACACATGTGTTCAGAGAAGGTAACATGGCGGCAGACAATTTAGCCTCGAAAGGAGCACGAGATCAGATCGAATGGTTCTTGTAGCACCCGGAACGCTAGGCACCACATCCCCCGCACTATAGCCCCAATCCACATATGAAATGGACAATCCATACATGAATCAAAGCCATAGCGAACGGGAGACAATAAAACGACACAAGGCTAGGCGGGTACCCTCAATTAAAAACCAATCCAACAATCAGTAGAACAATTCAGAGTTATGAAAACGGAAGCAATAACATTCATTAAATACTTATAGGTACCATATTTATTTATTTACTAATAGGTACCAACAATTACACTATCAATACAATATCATCTCCAAACGAGGTAGGTAACAAGGCATGATACAAAATATCCCAAGTAGCTATACATGAGCAAAATGTGGGAATGAAGTGTGCTAGACCCAAATTTAAAAACAACTAGACTCTAAATTCCCACCTAGCACGCCCTGCAAAACAACTGAAAAGTTGAGGTGTCAGTCCAACACACACTGAGCGAGGGGTATAAATAAATATAACCGCACAAACATGCAAGTCATAATCTCGGGTAATAATTTTTGGAAAACAATACAATTTAATAAAATACGAGATTCTATCGCCCGAGGTTACAACTAATTCAATTTCAATTTAACCAATTCAATACAATCAATTTGTGGCCCGGCGAGTGGGGCAATTCTCCAACCTTACACCGACTGTGTACAATCAATCAATCAATCAATTAATTATTAGGTGATTAAGTGATCAAGCAATTTATTACTGTGCACAATTAGTAGTTTCAATGGCACCTTCTTCCTCCGGGTGATGGTGGGATTGCAAGGCCCCACCATCCAATCAATCTGGGCAGAGGGTACATGAATCCCTAAGCCCGGAACTCCTTCCCCCCCTAATCTCCTAGGGGGTTCAGAGGTCATCCCAATTTGGTGAGGATAGCTCTCGAGTTACCCGTCAGCCCATGCTTTCCCGGTTGGCTCGAGTACTACCCTCGGGCCCACAGTGCAATACAATACTCGCCAAATCAATTAATCAATAGTTCAATAAGTCCTTCGAAAACCAATCTCGTTTGAAAACTATAAATATATAGATAGGTTTTGGCTTAAAATTTCACATAGGGTTATACGGGTCCTATGTATCTAAAATTAAACCTCACCTGAACGACCCAAAAACAACCAAGGAAACAGCTCACAGGGCCTGCTCCTCGTCACCAGGAAGCTGGTCTGTGCAAGAAAGACAAATGTCCGTGAAACACGACTCAAAATGTACCAAATATGACGAACGGCGAAAATGCAACGAGATGACGGGAAAAATGCAATGTACCATGAAAATATCTTGTTTCACTTCATAATGGATCATATAAAAGCAATTAGGGGTCAAAGAAGTGATTGGATGATGGTGGTGAAAATCAATTTTTATGCAGTAGCTTTTTGCTCTGCAGACGTTATGGGAACGGCCGTTCCGGCCTCCCTTTGAAAATGGGAAGGGCCGTTCCCATGGCCCTTCAGAAACGCGCCAGCGTTTTTTTAAAAAGGGAAAACATTTTAGCTGGGAACGGCCCTTCCGGCTTAAAGGCCAAAATGGGAATGGCCGTTCCCAGGCTCGCTGGCCTTGCTGACTCAGAATCATGGGAACGGCCGTTCCAGTTTTAAACTGGGGTTGGGAAGGGCCGCTCCCAAAATACGTGAGCAGCTGAAGAAGCAGAACAAAACAGAGCAGCAATGGAGTAACAACAAACCACCACCAAAATGGCTTCAAGCCAAGATGTAATGCATATATTTGATGCAATAAACATACTAGCTTGCATATAATCAATAGCAATTCATTTAAACACTCATTTCCCATGTTAGATCATCAATAATCCATCAATCCAAACCCATATCAACACTCATGGTCCAAGTCCATAATTCACAAGTTATATGCATCAATCTTGAGCTCAAAGTTCATAAACATATTTCCAACAACCAATACACAATTTATCCAATCCAATGCAAAGCCCTATTTATACCATTTATTCAAGAAAATCAGGAAATCTCCAAAGTTACCTCAAATGAAAGAAATGGAAGCCAAGAAGAAGAAATGATGTTGATGATGCCTCAAATATCACAAATCCCACAAATATGATGCTTGCAAGAAGAAATCTCCCTCTCTTCCAAGAAGGGTTTGTCTCGGTTGAACAAGGAAAGAAAATGGAGCAAAGATGAAATGTTTGTATGAAATGGGAATGTAATGGTACGTGAATGCTGCTAAGAAAGGGGAAGAGAATGGCCAATTTTGCAATTAAATCCTTCCTTTATTAAAGTCATGCAATTAAGTTCACTTCCATAACAATTGATCAATCAAGTCTGATGCAATTAAGTCCCAAATTCATGAAAATGATCAATTAAGGCCATAAAAGAATTAAATCACATTCGGGAAAATAATTCACATTGCAATCACGTTCAATTTATGCGATAATTATGATATGATATGAATTTTCAATAAAATACTAAGAATATAATTTTATAAAATTATGTCTTGAAATGGAATATTAAAGAAATGATCAATTGAAATTAAAATCTAACTCTCAAACGCACACGCGTCGTTCATACCTGAATTGCCGAAAGCTAGGGCATTACAATTCTACCCGGAGTCGATGTTCCAAGCACAGCTCAAAGGCATCATAAGAATGGATAAATGGGGGGTGGCTAATATCCATTCACGGTTTTAATGATAATTGTTTTTCCTATGTATGCAGATATCAGGACCTGCTAGAACAGTAGGGATGATGATGTACCCCAGAACAAGATTTTACTGGAAGTCAGGTACTATTTGGAATAACCTATTAATTTTGTTGCTTATTATCCCTCAAAATGACCACCCTAGGACGAGTTGGGTATTGATATTTTTGCAGGTTAATAGAGTCCTATGGTTGGTTCGGAAATGGGACGAGGTGTGGGACACGCGCCAAGATAGTAACTCTAGAATTGACGACACTGTACAAATTGTCCAACGCCAACTTACCAATGGTATTCAAAGCCCTGAGGACGCTAACATTTGGAGTGCGACCATTCGTTGCCCGATGCGGGTCACACTGATGCGCATCATCTTCGCTCGGGGGACTGGGCGCCTCATTTCGAGGCCAACGAGTGATCCTATATCTTGTTTAGTATGAGGGGCTGGAACAGTGTTGATGGCCATATTCGTTTTTGTTCCTATAACTTGGCCAGAGATGGCTCGAGGTCTATGCTTTATTATGTTGCCCATTTGTTTGTCACGGTGTTTGTGTTTCGTGGGCACTCAAGTCTTAGCAGCATCTTCGATCCTTGGATCATGAACATTTGTATTTTCTTCTTGGTTTGGGTGGCTTATTTATGAGGTAGGGTCCTCAGTAATAACCCTACGGCTTCGACCGGTTCTCCAAAAAAAAAAAGGGGTTGTTTATTAAGTTATACATTAAGTATTGCATATTGGTAAGTATAAATATGAGATTTATTGCTGGACATTTATTTTGGTATTGAAATAACGATGACACCAAACAGTTATAAATAATAATTGTGTGATACTAATACAATGAACCTGGATTGATATCTGATCTAAAACGTACCAGACTTTTTTGGTAAAATGTGGTAAAATGAAGTGTTAGAAGTCTATGAAAGAGAAATAAGGAGACAAGTATGTAAAATGTGGTAAAAGGAAGTGTTAGAAGGCTAAATAGATTTATGGTTTGGTATTGAAAAATACACTACGGTACGAAACACACACACGGATATTTGTGAGTTCAGTCAGAAAACATACTTCCACACACATAGCTCGTTTTCTAAAGTACCAACCAGTCACCACACTCTCTCATAAAAGCCCTGGTTAGTAGGCGAAGTCAGATTCTCCTGAGATCATGCGTATATGTGATTCGAAAATCCCTGGACTGTCTTATCTTGGAAGGAGTTTCGCGACAACCTAACACACCAGTAGTGGGACGAATACTTCTTTAAGGAAAGTCGGCATTTGCCACGATTCAATCATAGCAAACAATAAGTCTCTCGATTTACCTTTTTATAGTATTATTCTGATTTTTCATAATCATATTCTGATTTTTATAATACACTACTGATATTTATCCTCATATAATTCTGCACTCTCCTGGCCTCATATGCTTCTACACTCTCGTGGAATTAACATGATAACAAGTTTGCAAGTTCTGTATTATAGTCTTCCATTGATATATTGGACATATAAGTTGTTGGTATTTACATTTTAAATTATATATTTTCATCACATAATTATGGTACTTATGTTTTGAATTACTTATCTATGTTGTACATTATATGTATACTGTAAAACCTGATTATCTATTATATTTGATAATCTGACTACTACAAAACTGATTTCCAACAGATTCAAATACCTTTTGAGTCGTATGTTCTTTATTATGCGATTACCAAAAAGTTGTAAACTTAATATTAATTGACGGGTCGGATTTAAATGCACAAATGACCTTAATGTCTCACGAGCTGTGGATCTATGCAAAAACGAATAATGCAAAAGTTCCCAACCGTTCTTCTTAGAGAAAACAGAACAACTGCTTAAAAGACACAACTCAAGAACGCTAAGCACTGCGCCAAAGTTGGTAAACAGCATCTTCATGTGTTTCGTGGTGGTGTGATAGCAAACTTCCATGAGATAGGATAAAGTGCTTCACCCATGTTCCTTCCGGCCACTTCTTCAATCGGAACAGCATTGCATATCTCTTTCAGATCATCGCTCGTCAGTTTAATGTTAACAGAACCGATATTGTCGTGCAGGTTCTTTATTTTAGTCATTCCTGAGAATAAAAGTTTGGTATAATCGTACTGAAATGAGTGATGAAATAAGTAAAGGCCAACAGATACATGGAGAGTTAATAACAATGTGCAATTAACTAAAGCGACCTGTTGGGTATTCAAAATTACATGTGTAGCACCCGGGACGATAGGCACCACATCCCCCGCACTATGAGTCTAATCCACATATGAAATAGGCAGTCCACACATGAATCGGACTCACAGCGAACGGGTGACAATCAAAAGGACAACCCTGACTAGGCGGTAGCTAACCCTGGAACCAACAACCAAAAACCAAAATGCGGAAGCAAGGAAATCATTTATGTAATATCCATGAAACAAATGAAATCCAATACAAATATAAATACGAGTTCCACTAATCAGTACACCTGTCCTAACCTGTCCCGAATCAGTACAAGGAAACAACATAACAACGGGTTCAGCTGCTCCAGAACCTGTCCTAACCTGTCTCGAATCAATATCAATTCAATAAGGGCACACCGGCCAACAATAATAAATCAATAATTAATCAATACAGTATTTAAAGATAATATAGTATGCAGTGAGTGTAAATGAGTGAGACTAGCACAATGACTCGACACTTTAACTCCACCTAGTAACCAACGCCTGCAAAAGAAACTGGAAAAAAGGGGGAGGAGTGGTCAATCTCTAGAAGACTGAGTGAGCTGGAGCGATACATATAATATAGAAACATGCACATGCAAGTCATAAATCCCGAGCAAGGTTTTATTTAAAGTTAGTTCCCAAAAAGGGCAAAAGAATGACTAAGCAATGCTCAGACTTTACGACTATTCATATTAAATTCACTAAGTTCATATATCATACTCAATCAATAAGGCTCGGCGAGTGAGCGTGCACAATCTCCAACCAAACTCCGACCGTGTACGACAAATATTATTAATACATTAAATAGGTGATCATACAATATATCATAATACACTCAGATCACATATCATGTCCTAAACATATTCGTTTGGGCAATCCGTTTCCCGGCCTCCCCGCACGGTGCTTATCAATCAATAATCAATCATATTCAATCAATCAGTCAATCATTTTCAATCATAAATAAGTTTCAACCTTCTTCCTCCGGGTTGGTGGTGGGTTTGCAAGGCCCGACCACCCAATCATTGGCCAAAAGGGGTTACATGACTCCCCAGATGGCACTCAGCTCCCTTTCCCCGCCAATCTCCTGACGAGGTCCGGTACCGCCGTTCAATAGTGGGACTAGTGTGAGGGTTTACCGTCAGCCCTTACCTCCTCGGGTCCCCACTCACACCAAGCCCCTGGGCCCCATTCTGTGCAATCAATCAATCATTCTTTCTTTTCTCGCCAAAACATTTGATTCATAAGAATCATACCATATTTCATAATCCATTTGATAAGGGTTTACTCGATCAGTATTTACTCGATCAATCAATATTTACTCGATGACTTTACTTTAAAAGTAACATATATATAATCATAAGGTTTTGGCCAAAGCTTTTCCCATAAGGGTTGTAGGGTTTGATATGTAAGTAGAACGAAAACACCCTCACCTGGAATACCACGAGACAAGAAACAAGAGCAATACGAGTGCCTATTCAATTTGGAAGTCTCCGCCCTGGAAACAAACTGTACAAGAGAAGGAACAATGTGTACTTGTGAGAAGTGACTCAATATGAAACCACATAGACGCACGGCAATGCTAAACACATGATATGAGAGGTATAAGAAGTAAAATGATGTTATGGAGTTACATAATCAAGTAATTCGTTGAAGTACATTCCATACATGAGGGTTTCAAGCACAATCATTTCATATCTTTCATAATTCCTTGCAATCAAGTCATGAGCTTCATATAACATTTATAACTCAAGTATATCAATTCCAACTATATCAATTTTATATAATTCACACTTGGCATACTCAATTCATATATCACTAAACGGATTCAATTACAAGGTTACCTAATTAAATCAAACAATATTCATATTGTTTACAAAATTACACATACACCCCTTCAAGTTAGACAAATAGCTCAAATACGGCATATCGGGATTCAAATTGCAAATCAAAGCATCAACATATATCATAGTTCATTTAATACATGCTTTCGTACACATTGAAATTCATATTGATCGACAAATCAAGCAATTGACAATTCATTGCAATTAAAACAATTAATTTCAAATAAATAGAAATACACAAAATAAATCACAACAAATCAACCGGGCATCCGATTGACGAACGGAAAGTGGCGTTGAACTCACCACAACGAAAGGGACCTTCTGTCCGAAAGTCACCAGAATACCGCTACCGAAGCCGGTCGAACAGTCACCGGCCGCCACCGGAACACCGTCTCCGGTGGTCGGAAAAATCCCCGGAAGGACAGGAACGTGCGTCTCGGCCTGCTCAACAAAAGCCCTCAATCAATTTCAGAAAATGTCAAACACGCCGGACTTCGTTCACGAAAAACCGAACTTAAATCCAAGGACGAAAACTGAAATTAAACGTAAAACGAAAATGAAATCCGAGCATACCGTTGGAAAGCTTGTAACGGGCCCTACAAAAGCCCCAAGTCAAATCGCCGGAAAAACCGCCGGAAAATCGGGCCGCCGGTCCAAGCCCGGTCCGCCGCCGCCGGCCGGTTCTCGGAACGCCGTCGATGCCATCCGCTAAGTCTCGTCATTCCAAGCAACTTTTGTGAAGGCTCCACCACCAAAACCGGCCGGGAAGAGGGCCCAATCCGCCGCCGAAGTTCAACCGCTGCGCCACCGCCGATTCGGCCATCTCCGCCGCGATTCGCTCAAAAAGGAGGCCGGAAATGGAACGGGAAGGGTCGAAAACGTGGGGTTGGGTGGTTGTTGGCTGGTGAGGGTCGCTGGAACGCCGCCGGCGAAGAGGTGGCGCAAACCGCCACCTTCGGACCACCGCCGCGCCGCCGCTGGTCACTTTCAGACCACGAAACTGGTATGGTTGTGACGGGCTCGTCGAGCTGATAAATTTCCACTATTGGTTCGTCGAATTCCGTCGAGAAACGAGGGAGAACGAGCATGTGTGTGTTTTCACACCTTCACTGTGTGTGAACAGTGCTCATCGCTGGAGGAAGACGATGCAGGAAGCTGATCTGATCTTTGCACGCAAAACGAGGAAACCCAAGTATATATCTCGGATCCTCGTACTCAAAAACGATCGGAAGAACGGGCTAACGAAGTCAGAATTGGGCAAACTTAGAGTCTACGGACTCGTTTCGCTGCCCCGGACACGTTAAAGGGATCAAAGAAGTCAAAATCTCTACCGAACGAGAAGTGACCGGAAAACCCCCCTAAAAGAAGAAAATTACAAAAAGGGCCCTAACTCTAAAAGAGTTCAAAAGAGGACCACACAACGCACCAAACACATAATTAAACACATAAAAAGGTTAGAAGCTGACGTACCTTATTTATCAGATGAGCGGGGCGTTACAACATGTACCTCCCTGGTTTCTAATTTTATGTACTTCTCATGGTACTTATCTCTAACTTATATGTGGAGTTAAAGATTTCGTCATTCAGATTTAAGAAACCGACCAGGAATAGGTACAATATCGTCTCCCTGATGAAGAACCCAAGAAAGAGCGAGTTGAGCAGGAGTACAGTTGTGCTTTTTAGCCAATTCTTCCACGCGGAAATAGATGGCTTTGTTCTTTTCCCAGTTTTCGCCTGTGAACCTTGGATGATTTTGCTAGGAGCAGAAACTTAAGCAATTAGTCAGCTAAAATTACACAGCCAAAAAGAACCTCAAATATATATGAGAGATTTACACAATTCATACATACCAAGTAGCTTTCCTGAGAAATGGTTTCCACAACTTTTTTCCCATCGAAAAGCCCACGACCAACCGGACTGTATGGAACTATGCCAATCCCAAGTTCTCTGTCATCCATTTCAAGGGTCAGACAGATGATATTTAAACTCTTTTATTCATGCTAAAGTAACAATATCCTAACAGAACATAAGTACTTAAAAGGATGGAGATACCTGCAGAGAGGAATTATTTCTTCTTCAATATCACGAGTCCAAAGAGAATACTCCATCTGTAATGCAGTTATAGGATGTACAGCATGTGCCCTCCTTATAGTATCTGGACTAGCTTCAGACAAACCAATGTACTTAATTTTACCTTCTTCCACTAATTTCTTAAGTTCCCCCATCTACAATTTAAAAAGGATTAATGAGGATAAACCAATCAAAATAAAATTAGTTCTTTGTCCCCAACAAGATGGAAAAGAACATCTTAACTGTTTCCTCAATGGGTACGGTCTGATCAATTCTGTGTATGTAATAAAGATCAATGTAATCCACTTGAAGATTTTTAAGGCTTTCTTCACAGCACGATCGAGCATATTCAGGAGTTCCTTTGATTTTAACTCCAGGGGGCTTTATTGGACAAAACCCAAACTTTGTTGCTATTTGAATTCTTTCCCGAGGCAGTTGCTTCAGTGCCTGAGACATTCAACTTCTAAAAGAAATAGCAACTTGTTTGTAATGTTTTCTTCAATTTCCATAAAACAAACACAAAAGAATAGCAATACTCTCATCACAGTAGACCTAAATAAATCAATGTTTACATGTTCATTTGGAATTTCAGGAATAATAGAAGAAAATTCTACAATCAAGAATAAGTAACACCATGGTCTTACCATGCCTATCAAGTATTCATTTGCAGAATCTGCCCCATAAACATTAGCTGTGTCGAGAAAAATAATCCCTTGATTGAATGCCTCTTTCAGTACTCCAATTCCATCTTCCTCAGAAATGGGAGCATTATAAATTCCAGAGAGCCCCATACAACCAAAACCTAATTTTGACACCTGAATAGCATCCATCACATCAAAATTTAAAAACTCCATTGAACAAGACCCACTTCCATATTTTTCTTTTCCCCAAATCCCATAATCTGAACAGTTAATAAAGTTGTAACGATCAAGCAATACAAAAACCCCCAACAAAATCAGAAAAATCAATAAGCCAAAGGTTACTTAACAATTGAAAGTAAAATTCATACGGAAAGAAGCTAGCTGCAAAGAACTCGGAAAATAAAATATCGATATTCACCTCAAGTCCTTGGCTTCCCAGCTTCACTCTCTGCATTTTAGCTCCCCCCACCATTGCAGAAAACTCAGAAAATGAAGTGCTAAAATTCAGGAAAATGATGAAGTGAGCTCACAGAGTTATGATCAATGGTTGTAAATCGGGTCATGGGTTGATTTGGTAAATTCGGGTCGAGTCCAAATTTGTATTGGGATTTGAAAGGAGGAAAAAGACTTGGGCCGCTGTAATCATTATTCTAAGCCCAGTCTAATACTCTATTTTGGGCCCTATAGATATAGCCCATTTTCACTTCATCAACTTGGCATTTAAACAAGTTCCTTAGAATTTAGATTATGCAAGAGAGGGCAATCCTTTTGATTTTTTTGTTTTAGTAAAGTAGTGCATAGATTTTTGTCTCTCTTTAGACTAGGGTATCGTTAGTGGACTATAATAATTAATTCCTTCGTAAAATTATATGCAACTTAAAATATATTTTTTTTTCTATATTCTATTTAATTGGATTTAAGCTAACCTGAGTAACAAATAAACTCTATCCAATTGACGTTTTTTAATAAATAAGTTTTGGACTCTTGATCTCGTCAAGAATCATGTAAAGTTCGTCTCTTTTAATCTAGCTAGTCAATCACCTTTTAGGCAAAAATCACTTAAATAACTCAAATATGTGATAGTTGATCAAAAAAATTTAAAAATATTTCATACCCAAAGTCGTGAGTAAAACTTCTAACATTTAGTTCATAAACTTGAAGGAAGTTACTGAAACCATGAGTCAAACTTCTGATACGGTTTCGTATCGCAAGAGACTTTAGAGTAGTCTCGAACTGGTAAGAAAATAGGAGATGAGAGAGCGATAATCCTGTAAAGACCGACCGGCCGGATAAAGTTTAGAAGAGAATAGATTTGAGATAGAAGAGGATAATCCGGTAAGACTGACCGGCCGGAGAAACTTAGGAGATGAGAGATTGTAGAGAGAAAAGGTTGGAAAATTATTATTGTTGTTATTGATATGCAAAATTAATCAAAAGACGACAATATATAATTAAAGACTTCTACCAACTAGAGACTCCTAAAGGAAATAAACAACGTAATAGTAAAGCTGCATATCCTAAATATTGAATTATATAAAGTCTATCCAATCCATACTCTTCTCTCTTGATATGGTGTATCTCTGTCCATATCACTCCCTTACCCATCAAAAACCACCCTGTCCTCAAGGTGTAATCCGGGAGAAATCAGCAATTTTGGAACCGTCTGAGTTAACTGTTGCATAGCCGCATTCTGTGACAACAATTTGACATCCGTCTGCGGTTGATATTCCTTGAAACCTGCCTCACTTTTTTCTTGAAATTCCTTAAAACTGGTTGCCTTAACAAAATCTGACATCTTGCAATGTCAATGAAAGCACCAATGATACGGTTTCGTATGGCAAGTGACTTTAGAGCAGTCTCGGGCTCGTAAGAAAATAGGAGATAAGGGAGAGGGATAATCCGGTAAAGACTGATCGGCCGGAGAAAATTTAGAGGAGAAGAGATTTGAGATAGAAGAGGATAATCCGGTAAGACCGACCGGCCGGAGAAACTTAGGAGAGAAGAGATTGTAGAGAGAAAATATTGGAAAATTATTATTGTTGTTATTGATATGCAAAATTAATCAAAAGACGACAATATATAATTAAAGACTTTTACCAACTAGAGACTCCTAAAGGAAATAAACAACGTAATAGTAAAGCTACATATCCTAACTATTGAATAATATTAAGTCTATCAAATTCCTACTCTTTTCTATTAATATTGTGTATCTCCGTCCATATCAACTTCTAACAAGAAAAATTGATAAGTTACTGAAATTTAAGAAACCATGAAATGAAGTAAGTGGAGTCAAAAGCAGCTTTTCCCGCTTTTGTCACCTTTCACCAATGAAGTGATTACAGTAGAGTTAACGAACAACCACGGGGTGTGACCCTTTGATCTGTGAATAGACTCTCGCCTCTTGAGCCAATTTATCAACGGGAAAAGAATATGGGCTACTTTTAAATGACCTCTATTCTAAGCTTGTTTAAGTAACTTGAGAGAAAATTACAATTATGATATACCAACTCATCCTAATTTATAATTTTTGTTATAAAAAAAATTCTGGTGAAAAAACTAACTCATAACTCTAAAAGATCATAATTCTTTATACTATTTGATTTGAATAGATATGATCCGTCAGAAAATCCACTCGAAACTCGCAAAACTCGCTCCGGAACAAATTTTCTAACAGACACGTGGAGATTCGGGTGGATTTTTCGACGGGTTATATCTATTCGTGTAACACCCGGAACGCCAGGCGCCACATCCCCCGCACCATAGCTCCAATCCACATATGAAACGGTCAATCCATACATAAACCGAAGCTATGGCGAACGGGAGACAATAAAAAAACACAAGGCTAGGCGGGTACCCTCAATTAAAACCAAAACAACTCAGAGCAATAAAATAGCGGAAGCAAAAGCATTCAATACATATAGGTACCATATTTACATACTTACTTATAGGTACCGACAATTCATATCATTACAATATCAATCCAAGTATAATTCAAGATATACTACAAAATAGCTAGTATCAACACAAGTATAATGTATGAAGGTGCAGTGCTAGACCCGAATAAAAGACACGAGACTCTAATTCCCGCCTAGCACGAACCTGCAAAACTGAAAAGTTGAGGTGTCAGTCCAAACGGACTGAGCGAGGGGTATAAATAAATATATGCGCACATACATGCAAGTTATAATCTCGGGTAATAATTTTAGGAAATCAAACACAATTATTAGAGTAGAAGGTACTATCGCCCGAGGTTACAACTAATTCAATTTATCAATTAATTCAGTTCAATGCAATCAATAGGTGGCCTGGCGAGTGAGGGCAATTCTCCAACCTTACTCCGACCGTGTACAATCAATCAATTATTAGGTGATTAGGTGATCAAGCAATTATTTACTGTGCACAATTAGCAGTTTCAGTGACTCCTTCTTCCTCCGGGTGATGGTGGGATTGCAAGGCCCCACCATCCAATCAGTCTGGGCAGAGGGTACATGAATCCCTAAGCCCGGAACTCCTTCCTCCCCTAATCTCCTAGGGGGTTCAGGGATCATCCCATTTGGTGAGGATAGCACTCGAGTTACCCCGTCAGCCCATGCTTTCCCAGTTGGCTCGAGTCACTACCCTCGGGCCCACATTGTTAGGAATAGTGCCCTAGAAAGCCGATTGTATATCCGCTTTGTGTTTTTCCTTATTGTAATCACAGACAATCTTTGAATGAAATAACGAATTGAGGCAACACTTCTTTATATGCTCTTGTTTGGTATGCGTTTACTTTATCTGTGCATGTATGAGAACTCCCCTAATCCTGATGACTTTAGGACTCTACCATTTAGGTGAAATGGTTCATGAAACGAGCCCTAAATCACATAAGTCATGATTAGTAAAATACTCCAAGCCGCTGAGTCCTACAGACAGTGGGAGTGTCAACCTGACTCCTCTAAGGCTTGCTTGTGGGATCACGCCCTTAAGAAGGACCACCTTGTTTCATGGAGGTGCAAAGTGTATAGTTGATACGTGCGTGATACATGAGGGTGCTTACTTTAATAAGTAAGTTCACTGAGGTGCCCCGTGTGAGAACATTCCTAAATGGGAAAGGAAGTTTCTATTTCAGGAAATGGAAACTTCCAGATTAAGAAATATCTCACGAGTCATTGATGTGATTAATTGATCCTTAGACTTGAGGTTCCTTCTCACTTTATGAGTTAACTCTGTAGTCTTTGGTATAAGCTTTAAAGGGTGTCGCCTTAGACAACTGATTCAAGGCTTATGCTGGGGCTGCACAAGTGATTCATGAAAGTGAATGAGAATCAAGAAAGGACCTACACTTGCATTTGCAAGGTGATCTCTTATTGTGTAAGTCATTCATATGCCATATGGAGTCCTTGGCCAAGGCAGAAGATCAAGACATCAAGAAAAGGGTTTCTTGGATTGAGATCAAATGGATATGAAATGCACTTAGCTTTAAGACCGGATTATTAGGGTTCTGATTATTCCCTTGCCCTAGATCTTGGTTGAGAGATAGTAAGTAGGAGGATTGTATCTCACATGAATCAATGACTTAAAGGTTCTGTCGAATCCGAACATTCCAATTCAGCTAGGGGTTAAACACCTGTTGCTAGACTATGATCGTTTAATCTGTGGACTGATTAATTAATTAGTTAATTAATTAATTGGGGTCACTGTTAATTGAATTGAGAACCTAGAGGGTCACACACAACAACTTGGTTACATGAGTTGAGGCTTGAAAATGATTAAACGAGTTAATCGGGCCAAGAGGGTTCCACACGTGTGAAATCACACGTGTGGCTCACGTGAGTGACACGTGTCACTGTGACACGTGTCACACACGTGTGTATATATATATTATATATATATATTAAATAATTAATTAGTTAATTATTTAATAGACTTTGGTTTAATTTTGAATTAAAAAGAAAGTCTAATTTTGGAGAAAATAATCTAGTTAATTAATTATGAATTAATTAATTAGATAAAATAAGTTATTTATTTTTATAATAAATAAAGTATAAAATTATCCAAAAATAGTTTGGATATTTTTAGCTCTCTTAAAAGTTGACTAGAATTAGAATTCAAAGTCAAAGTTGGAAAATACTTGATGATCAAGTAATAGGAGAGAGAGGAACCAAATCCTTTCCCAACTAGGATTTGGATCGGCACCCTCTCTCTATAAATAGGGGAGCTCGAGCTCCTTATGGAGCTAATTGACAATTCTTGGTTCATGTGTTGAACACCTTCCTTTCTCCAAGATTAAATTAAACCCTAGGTTAAGCCTAAACACTAACTAGAGAACTAGCATCCTTACTAGTTAGATTGTGATCAAGTTGGTGGACTTTCTCTAGAGACTTCAAGTTAGAAGTTTGAAGATTCGAGCTTTACCAAGGAGAGGGGGTCAAGCCGCGAGAAGAGCGTTCTTGGGTGGCTTGAAACGCTTCAAGAAAGAATAAAAGAAAAGTAAGTTTTCTATCTTTACGAATTTGGTTACACGATTGCGAGTTCAATGTCCTTTTGTTGGAAAATTTTTTTAAATTCCGCTGCTTTCTGATTCGTGTTTTCCAACACACAGTGCAATTCAATGACTCGCCAAAACAATCAATCCGTCAATCAATCAATCAATCAATCAATCAATCAATCGGTTTTGCTAAATCATTTGAAAATCATAAAGTTCGCAAACTATAGATATATATATATACATTTTGGCCGAAATAGTCACATAGGGGTTGTAAAGGTTCTATTTATCTAGAATTTAAACCTCACCTTGACAAACGAACCAAAAGAAAGCCAGAGAACACCCTATGGAGCGGGCTCCACGAAACCAGGACCGTGATCTGTGCAACAAGGACAAGTGTGAAATAAGACTCGACTCGAATGAACCAATTATGACGAACGGCAAAGTCATGCACCAATATGTTATGCAATAACGATTTAGTGAATGTCAAATAAGAGCATGATTGTCAATAAACCAAGTATATATAACACATACACGTACAGCCATGCACGCAAAATAATAAGCATGAAAACAGAGGGTGACACGCCCGTGTCACCAAAACAAAGCAATCCGTGATACCCCCGTGTCACGGTACAGCGGGCAACAAGCATGCGAACAGAAGGTGACACGCCCGTGTCACCAATACAAAGCAATCCGTGACACCCCCGTGTCTCGGTACAGAAACTCAACCTATTAAGCACCCCCGTGTCACGCTGAAGAAGGAAAAAGTGGCACCCCCGTGTCAACTGCGCGTAACAGAAAAACAGGGCAAGAAAACAGGGGTTTCCATGCAAAACCAACCCAAACACCAAATTTCAACCAACAATTGCAATCAAAACTTGAGGAAACATGTATCCATACTTGAAACACAATAAAATCTAACATATATACCCATATCATACATTGATCATCAAGATTCATCAAAAGAAACCCATAAAATCTCATGTAATCCAACTTCCATATAACTTCATGTTTCATGCAAGTCTTGAAGGGAAAAAGACCTAAACATGCTTCTAGTCAAGAATAAACATGAAAGCATCAATCAATCATCAAACCCTACTCAACCAAATAATCAAGAGCTCAAGCAATGCTTTCATATATACCTTGAAATGAAGGAAAAGAAATGATGAGGTGAAGATGTGATGATGTTGATGATCTTAGCTCCAAAGTTCTTCAATTATAGCTTGAGATTAGATGAAATCTTCCTTCCTCTCTTTGGTGTAAATACCGATTCTCACTAGGTGTGTGTGTGTTCTCTTGTATGTAATGTATTGTATGAGAGTGTGTGGGAGAAGAATGCATATATGATATATTATATCATCCACTACAAGCCTAATACCAACCTAATTGCATATTAGTCCCTCATGCATTTAAATGAATGCAATCAAGTATCATCTTTAATAATTAGACATCTAACTCCCAATTCATGAAAATGCAATTAAGTCCATAAATTTATGAGATGATCCCTTAAAGTCATATGAGACAATTAAGCACATTATCACTTAATTCACAATTTCACATTGAAAGTTAATTCTTATAAATACATAGGGATGTATAATGCACATAGTAATGTAATGAAATTATAATAAGCAAGTAAATATATAAAATTAAACTCCCAACTCCCGAAGACCCGCACGTGGCGTGCTTACCTGAACTTCCGGAATTTGGGGCGTTACAATTCGGTTCAAATAATACATGAAATTACAATTTTTTTAAGTTATGGGTTATTTTTTCACCAAAACTAAAATGTACCAAAATTACTAAATTTGGTGAGTTGGTATACAAAAAATGTAATTTTCTCGATAACTTTACATGTACTTTAGAACTTCTGTCTGTCCCTTGTCGTCATCGTCACTGTGATCATCAGAAAAGTGGGTCATTGTAGGCTTTAGCACAAACGTCATCGCCATCATCCTGAAAAAATGGATTACCATATTCTTGGAGCTTACTTGTAAATTATAATGATACACGAATAAAAACAACATAAATACGATATGATACGATACGACTGATATAAATACGACGATAAATTTTTTTCTTTCCAATTTTTCCATATAAAAAGTATCCCATGCTATATTGGACACAATATGATATAAATAAAATGGTTTTATATGATACGACGATATGAAATTTTTTACAAATTTCTATGTGAAAAGTATCTCATATAATATCGAACACAATAATAATAAAATGATATTTTTATAAATATATTTTAAGTTAGGTGTGTGTTAACCAAAAAACAATAAAATAAAATAAAATAAAAAATAAATGATATTTTTATAAGTTTGGGTATATTATACATAGAAAGTTTGGATATCATTTGAATTTTATGGTATATTATCCTTTACTTTCTTAAAAATACATCAATAATATTTCTTTCAAAACTTTAAATTTTCAAAATTCAAATAAATTTTAAAGAAATTATATAAAGTTCAACATATATAAAAGTAGCAATTCCTCTCTATGCACTCAAAGCACAAAGATGCATATTTTATTTTTAAATGGGATAATTACACACAGCCTCATGAGATATGGCGAAAATACAAAATTTTCCCTGAAATTTGAGAAATTACGAATAACCCTTAAGATTCACTCTCTCTCACAATTGCCCCAACAGTTAATAACAGTGTTAGATTTTGATAGCGTCCGCAAAATTATTTTTAGAAATTCCGATCCTACCCTTAGAGGGTAAATTGTAATAATATTGAAAATATAATAATATATTTGTAATATTAGTTAAATTCGAATTTTTTAATTTAAAAAAGAATTAATATAATATTTATATTTTATCTATAAGTACAAATCGAACTAGATATTTCATGAATATTTATTTCATACCTTATGTTTATATTTTAGTTTTATGTATATTTTTCATAAGTTTATTTAAACTTATTTGTTTGAAAATAACAAATTTTTCCTTGGAGTAGAAAATTATAATAAATATATCAACATTAATCAATATATTAGTAAATTCACATAAATATCCATCGAAGTTATTTAAACAAATATTTCAAATGTTGGTGATCACTAATGTATCTACCTTACATATAAAGAATAACATACCAATATAAACATGCATGCCCAATATAAAAAATATATATATATATTAATATTCATAAACTATAAGTATGAAATTAATTTATCAAAAAAAATATTAAAATATCATTAAGTATCATTCTTTGAAAAAAAAATATTAGATAGCAAGTACTTACGTCAAACCCCCCAAAAATTTCAATACTTACATGAGTCCCAAAAATTTCAATACTTGCATCAATCCCATTGTCTTTAAAATTTTCTTACATATACCCCCTTGAGTTTCAACATATGAACGATAAAATAATAAAATCACACATTCCATTAAATTTAACGGAGAAAACAATCGGATCAGGGAAAAATTCGTAATTTCTCAAATCTCAAGAGAAAATCTATAATTTCGCCATACCTCGAGGGCCGCTCGTAATTATCCCTTTTTAAATTGATTTTGTGATGAAGTTGTCCGCACTCAACGCATAAAGATGCATATTATGCACTGATTGAATTTATCGAAAACGAGTCAGATTCAAATACCTTTGAATCGTATGTTTTCTTTATTATGCTATTACCAGAAAGTTGAAAACTTAATATCAATGGACGGGTCGGATTTAAATGCACAAATGACATGAATGTCTCGCGATGTGGATCTGTGCAAAAAAGAATAATGCAAAAGTTTCCGACCGTTCTTCTTCTTAGAGAAAGCAGAACAACAGCTAAAAGACAGAATTCAAGAATGATAAGCACCCACCAAAGTTGGTAAACAGGCATCTTCATGTGTTTGGTGGTGGAGTGTTGGCAAACTTCCATGAGATAGGATAAAGTGCTTCAACCATGTTCCTTCCGGCCACTTCTTCAATCGGAACAGCATTGCATATCTCTTTCAGATCATCGCTCGTCAGTTTAATGTTAACAGAACCGATATTGTCATGCAGGTTCTTTATTTTAGTCTTTCCTGAGAATAAAAATCCGGTATAATCGTACTGAAATGAATGATTAAATAAGTAAAGGCCAACAGATACATGGAGGGTTAATAACTATACACAATTAACTAAAGCGACCCGTTTGGTATTCAAATTACATGTACCTCCCTGGGTTCTAATTTTATGTACTTCTCTTGGCACTTATCTCTAACTTATATGTGGAGTTAAAACTTTCCTCATTCAGATTTAAGAAACTGACCAGGAATAGGTACGACATCGTCTCCTTGATGAAGAACCCAAGAAAGAGCGAGCTGAGCAGGACTACAGTTATGCTTTTTAGCCAATTCTTCCACGCGGAAATAGATGGTTTTGTTCTTTTCCCAGTTTTCTCCAATAAACCTTGGATGACTTTGCTAATACAAGAGAGTTAAGCAATTAGTCAGCTAAAATAACACAGCAAAAAAGAAGTTCAAATATGGGAGTGTTTGCAAACTCTAAAAATAAGCACTTATGAGACAAACGCTTATTTTTAGTGGTTTTGGAGTGTTTGGAAACTCCACTTCTACTTATTTTAAGCAGAAATAAGCCAGAATCTAGAAGCAGGTCAGGGCATGCTTTTGGATTCTGCTTATAGATTATATGATTAATTAAAATTCTATTCGACAATAATATCCTCATAAAATATTAATAATCCTAAATTATACGTATATAAAAAGTTTACAATTTCTTTGCATCTTTTCTTTTTTAATTCTTTATATCTTTTCCTTTTCTGTTCTGGATCAAAATTGCGTAATCTTGATAGTTCAAAATTTTTCAATTATCAGGTAAATTTTTTTTTTCTTTTCTTAATTTTTATAAATTTATTTATTTTAAAGCTTTTTAGTTTTATTGTTTTCTAATATCTGTTATTAATTTTCATTTGAATTATTATAAATAATCTTATATAAAATTATAATAATTTATTGTATTAATATAATATTGAAATCATATTATAATACCAAGAAATAATTTAAAATATTTTAGGGATAAATTAGTAATTTAATAATAGTTAAAAGTGACTATTAACTTTTTTCTACAAACACTCAACTGATTGTTTTTCTACTTATCACTTTTTTTTCCAAACACTCACTGCTTTTACTACTGCCCTTACACACAACTTTCACTACTGCTTTAGCTTCTACTTATTGAGTAGAGTTGGTAAACACCCCCTATATATGAGAGATTTACGCTCAATTCATACATATTACATACCAAGTAACTTTCCTGAGGAATGGATTCCACAACTTTTTTGCCACCGAAAAACCCACGGCCAACAGGACTGTACGGGACTATTCCAATACCAAGTTCTCTGCCATCCATTTCAAGAGTCAGACAGATGATATTTAAACTCTTTTATTCATGCTAAAGTAACAATATCCTAACAGAACATAAGTACTCAAAAGGATGGAAATACCTGCAGAGAGGAATTATTTCTTCTTCAATATCACGAGTCCAAAGAGAATACTCCATCTCTAATGCAGTTATAGGATGAACGGCATGTGCCCTCCTTATAGTATCCGGACTAGCTTCACACGGACCAATGTACTTAATTTTACCTTCTTCCACTAATTTCTTAAGTTCCCCCATCTACAAACAAAGGATAAATGATGATAAACCAATCAAAATAAAAGTAGTACTTTGTCCCCAACAAGATGGAAAAGAAAATCTTAACTGTTTCCTCAATGGGTACAGTCTGATCAATTCTGTGTGTGTAATAAAGATCAATGTAATCCACTTGAAGATGTTTAAGGCTTTCTTCACAGCACGATCGAGCATATTCAGGAGTTCCTTTGATTTTAACTCCAGGGGGCTTTATTGGACAAAACCCAAAATTCGTTGATATTTGAATTCTTTCCTGAGGCAGCTGTTTCAGTGTCTGAGACATTCAATTTCTAAAAGAACTAGCAACTTGTTTGTAATGTTTTCTTCAATTTCCAAAACAAACACAAAAGAATAACAATACTCTCATCACGGTAGGCCTAAATAAATCAATGTTTACATGTTAATTTGGAATTTCAGGAATAATAGAAGAAAACTGCAATCAAGAACAGTAATATCATGGCCTTACCTTGCCTATCAAGTATTCATTTGCAGAATCTGCCCCATAAGCATTAGCTGTGTCGAGAAAAGTAATCCCTTGATTGAATGCCTCTTTCAGTATTGCAATTCCATCTTCCTCAGAAATGGGAGCATTATAAATTCCAGAGAGACCCGCGCAACCAAAACCTGATTTCGACACCTGAGAAGAAAAATTTTTGATCGAAAATCAACTAGCAGATACAAATTACAAAATTCAAAGACTCCATTGAACAACAATGATGTTCTTATTTCTAATTATCCCAAAGATCGCGTAATTTGAATAGTTAGAAAAGGTCGTGAACAACGATCAAGCAAGCAAAACCTCGAAGAAAATCCAATAAAACCAGAAGCCAAAAGTTCCTTAGCAATTGAAAGTAAAATTCATACGGAAAAAAGCTAGCTGCCAAAAACTCGAAAAATCAAATATCGATATTCACCTCAAGTCCTTGGCTTCCCAGCTTCACTCTCGGCATTTTAGCTTCCCCCGCCATTGCAGAAAACTCAGAAAGTGAAGCGCTAAAATTCAGGAAAATGATGAAGTGAGGTCACATCATCAGTCATCACCTATAGGCTTTCACCAATTATCAGATAACCGCATATGGGGCTGTCTAAGGGTTGGATTTTAATCCAAATGCAATCAAAATTTTAGCATATTCGTGGGGAAATTCTAAAAATATTATATTTTTTTTTCAAGTATTTTAAGATTGTGGTGCTTTTTGGGGATATTACAAAAATATTGTAACCCGGTTTATGTAGAGCCGGTTTCATCATATATTTTTATTTTTCCTACGCTTATTAAAATTGGTTTCTGGGAAACCGTATTTACTGTTCATTATAATTTATTTTCAGATTAGTTTGTATCTTATTATTAGAAAGGGTAGAAATATAAATTACCTACTGAATAATGAAACCGTTTTCTGTGGAACCAGCTTCATTAAATTTATTTTGAAGGAATCTCTACAAAAGTTGTGTTGGTCAGCCTCTGACCAGAATTTAAATTTTAATAAAGATGCACTCTATGGAACCAGTTTCATAAGGAGTGGAAAACTTTAGCTCCAAAATTCATTCAGACGGTTTCATTGCAGAAATATGGAAGAAGGGTGAAAGACTTTGAGCGTTGAGGCAAACAAAGAAAAAAGAAGGGGAAAACGACGTGTCACGCGAAAACGAAAGACAGATAAGTCAATTTGAAGAGCAAGCTTTCAAGACTTATAGCATAAAAAAGGTTAGTGTCTCGTAGAATATTTAATCAAAAAAATTCGATTTGGTTGTATAGTTTAATCAATATATATATACATGTATATTGTTTGAATTTACAAAATCTAGGATTTGAAATCACATTCTTTCCAAGTATACATATATTATGTACTTGCAATGGGATTAACCCTAATTCTTTTTAATAAAATTCGGGATATATAATAAAATTATGCAAAACTACTCTATGTTAGTTTCTTTCATTACTTGTGCGAGAGTCATTTATAGTTTATACGCTTCATATAGGATTGTTAGATTTTTTGAATAGAAATCAACGACATCATATTCAAATTGTTAATATTAGAGGGTGGTATTAATATATGAATTATATTTATATATAAAATAAATACATGTTTTATCTGTACAGATTGACATATCACAATGATAATTTTTGATAATAATAATAATTAGAAATGGTTGGTTAAGGTCAATGATCATAAGTACGTTTATTCAGTTTTATAATAATTATAATAACTAATATGTATATACTAACTACACTAAGTAATAAATTCAAACAATGTAATTATAATAACTAATATGTACTAATTAATATGTAATAATTATAGTTATTACTTACTTAGTATAGTTAGTATACGTAAGTAAATTATTATAATCATAATAACTAATATGTAACAATTATATTTACTTACTTAGAATAGTTAGTATACGTAAGTAAATATAATTATTACATATTAGTTATTATAATTATTAAATATAATCAATTATTCAGTTTTTTAACATTATTATCTTGTTTTTTGTTTTTATTTATTTTTTAAACAGATAATCATGGAAGAACTTTATGGACCTTACGACAGGCAGGGGCGGATCCAGGATTGTCCAATAGCCGGGGCTAAAAATTTTCGGACCTCAATATATTAAAATAATAAAAATAATTTGAAATTAGTTAAAATATTCAAATTATATAAAATGTTTTTACAATTTGTATGACACGCTAAAACTTATAGATCATAGCTAATTAGGACGATTCGTCATCCTTTCAATTTGCTCCCGCTATTTTTTCACACATTAAAATTTTCATGTATAGATACTAATACGGTTTTTAAAAAAAAAAATAGAATTTTTTTCGGGATTAAAATATCCACTATCTCTTCTGGTGGGGATTAAAATATCCACTATCACCATCGAGTATAGTAATTAATCCTTTCGATAAATTACAAGTATAAGTTAACGTATACATAGTTGAATAAAAAAAACTATTAAGTGTATTACATTTGAAATTAAAATTCAAACTTACAACATTTTATTAAAATAATATGTGTTGGAAGTTAGAATTTTTTGTTACACTAATTGGGTAGGATTAAGTTTTTATAAGAATTACCCACATGATGTGATATTTTTTATATGATACATTATTTATATAATAAGATTCACCATACTAATTTTTCCTTACATAAAAATACAAGATTCTTTCCTAAAATGTTCGGCACATCATAATAAAAATCGCACACTTTTAATTATTTTCGTATTCGAGCCAGACTTGCGTCATATCTAATATAATATACAAAATATATAACATTTATTATATATGATATCTAGTAGATTTTGTACATATAATTTAATATTAACTTTAGAGGAATTAGTGGGGGTAGGGGTGGAGGTGGGGGCGGAGGAGGGGGGGGGGGGGCTTGAGCCCCCACTTGGCCTAGAGTGGCTCCGCCACGGACGACAAGAGTGTTTTGTATGCACAAGATAATCACAGGTGCAAAAATGTCATTGATGGTACATATGATGGCATTGATTTCAAATTCAAAACCCGTAATGGTAAGACTGGTTTCTATGCGAAAGCTGAAAGTGAGAGATATGTTGTAGTGCATCCGCGGGTAGTTGATCTCCTATTCGACATGGGGTTTTACGGTTTGTATCGTGTTGGTGATATGGGCGTTGACTGTTTCTTGATAACGGCATTAGTTGAGCGATGGAGACCTGAGACCGTTTCGTGACCCTATAGGGTTACTTATTTTTTCTCGATCTTCCTCATTCAACGACCTCATAGACCAAGTTTATTCTTACCTACACCTCCATCGTGATCTCTACCAGCTCAAAATTTTTGCATCTTGTCTAATTTCCAAAACCGCAGCAATGGAGAAACTTGTACCGATAACTAATGATAATGATTTGCGGTACTTTACAAACCAAGCTAGGGTTTTAGAGTGTGTTCCACTATACATTCAATCTGAATATGGCAACGAGATGGGAACTTACTTGTCAATGTTATCTCAAGAGGATATGCCTGCTGCAGCTGGGATTACTCAGGGTTTCAATTCGATGGGCATCAACGAATATGGTGGTGCCTCTACGTCGTTGAATTTAAATTTGAATGTTCCATACCAACCTGGTTTGACGCCGCAACAACACACTTTTCAAATGTTCGACTCTACATCTTATAGACAATCTCATTTACATGAGGAAGAAGAGCTGGAGACAAACACAAGAATTTTTCCAGATCTAGTAGCTGATTCCTTACGAGATGAAGAACTACAAGATTCCGAACAGGAAGAAATAGACGATGATGACGATTCCCCACTGGCAGATAATGAACCCAACTTCGACGAAGGTGGTGCTGAATTCATCCGTGGGATGCATGAAGCTCTATCTAACATAAATAATCAAGATGATAATAATGATGCTGACGGAATGGAGTACCAGCATCCTCATCGGAGCAACGAAGGTACGAGTGCGAGTATAAGAAATGTGCATCCATATTTATTGCATATATATCCGGAGGTTACCCCAGATTCTATTGATATAACAACTCATCGTGGAAGTTTGGTATATGATCGTAGCAAGGGAGAATTGGCATTGGGAATGACGTTTAAAGATAAAGCACTTGTAATTGCCGCCGTTAAGGATCATTGTATCAAGTGGGTGAAAAGGGAATATAGAGTGAAAGAAAGCACCCCTAAGATTTGGAAGATCAAGTGCAAGAGCACTACTTGCCAGTGGATGCTTCGAGCCAGTGAGAAGCATAATAAAGGCTTCTGGAAGCTCACAAAACTATCACCCTGCCACTATTGTCTGCCGAATTAACGCACAAACGATCATGCAAATTTGGACTCATCTTTTGTTACAAGTTTGATACTTCCTTTCGTAAGAACAGACTACGGATACGAGGTGAGCAATGTACAAGCACAAGTCCATAACAGTTATGCTATTAACATTTCATACTCTAAGGCATAGCAAGGATTGAAAAAGGCATGAGCAATTGAATTCGGTACATGGGAGACTTCAGTGTAAAAGTTGCCACGATTTATGAGAGCCGTACAACGATGGAATCCTGGTATGAAATATATAGGTAATAATACAAATTTATTTCTAGAAGAAAATAACTCATAATGAACTTTTTTTTTTTTAATGCAGGTACTGTTGTCGAATGGCTCCACAATGTAAATTTTAGATCTTCAATTCCGAACACGTTCATGGTCAAGCATGTATTTTGGGCGTTCAGGCCGTGCATTGATGCATTCCAGCATATGCGACCCGTGATCAGTGTAGATGGAACACATCTATACACTAAATACAAACACAAACTTTTGATCGCAGTAGGCCTGGATGGGAACCAAAATATCCTGCCTTTGGCTTTTGCACTTGTTGACGAAGAGACAGAAACTGCCTGGAGATTCTTCCTACACCATTTAGCTAAGAATTTTTGTCAGCCAACAAGGCATATCTGTCTCATCTCAGACAGACACAAAGCGATTTTAGCTGCCGCTGTAGCTACTGTAGATTTTCAAGAGCCAAAAGGGTGTCATCGTTATTTCTTTCGACATATTTGCTCGAATTTCTACAAGGCACATCCCGATCAGCATCTAAAGGATTTGTGCTGGCAGGCGGGGGATACGCTGGAAGTGTCCACCTTCAATAGGAAAATGAGGGAAATTGCACTATCGGATTTGAATGCAATAAAGTGGTTTGATAATCTTGATCCTACAATGTGGACTGCTTCGCATGATGGAGGAATGCGGTGTGGAATGACAACAACGAATATGTCAGAGTGTTTCAATGGGGTTTTAAAAAATGTTCACCGTCTATCGATTGTACCTATTGTGGAAGCCACTTTGAACCGTACCGCTCAATATTTTGTAGAACGCCAAAAAAAACGGATTGAGCACCAAGAGCACAAGCCATGCTTGGACTGATTATGCGTACCACATCTTCAAACAAAATCTTGAAAACTGTGGTCATCACCAAATTAGGCAATATGATCACAGAACTGGGATGACAGAGGTGGTTACGCAAAATCCAGAGTCCGGAGGCCGATCGAGGAAAGCCATTGTTTGCTTGTCAGAAAAAATATGCACTTGCGGTTTTTGGCAACGTTACAACATACCTTGTTCTCATGTTATGAAGACGGTAAAGACCTTTGATATAATGCCGTCATATCACGTCGCCTGGTATTACAAAATTGATCATTATCTGGCCACATATGAAGGAGGATTCGCACCTATTTGGGACGAAGAATATTGGCCCGATGCCACGCTCAATTTGATTAATACAACCGAAGAGCGGACAGGCTGATCAAGATGAATAAGAGGGCGAGATAGGACCACTAGATTTCCAATGGAAATGCATCGTTCCCAAAATCGTGCAAGGGCACGACAAGTGCGGGGTGGCCGATGTTGAATATTGATGAGTTATAAGGAAGGACATTGTCATAATAATTATTCAAGTGTTCGATAAATTTTGTGGAATATGAATGTATTATGTTTAATTTGTTAATTTGTTTGAAGTACAAGCTATGCTTACATATTTATATTGTTCTCGACCTAAGCTAACTTTTTAAGTTAGAAGGAATTCTGTAGGATGAATTCAAACTACAAGTCTAATTAATAAATTAGTTGAGAGAAAATGAAGAAAAAATAAAAAATAAAATCATGTTTCTCTTGAACCGGCTTCAACTAACCATAAGAAAAAAAAATTACATGTAAAACTAAGTTTCCCTTGAACCGGGTTTAACTAACGATAAGAAAAAAAAAAAAAAATACATGTAAATTTTTGCAGAGATTCCTTCAAAATAAATTTAATGAAGCTGGTTCCACATAAAACGGTTTCATTATTCGGTAGGTAATTTACATTTCTACCCTTTCTAATAATAAGACACGAACTAATCTGAAAATAAATTATAATGAACAGTAAATACGGTTTCCCATAAACCAGTTTTAATAAGCGTACGAAAAATAAAAATACATGATGAAACCGGCTCCACATAAACCGGATTACCATATTTTTGCAATATCCCCAAAAAACACCACAATCTTAAAATACTTGAAAAAAAGTATAATATTTTTAGAAATTCCCCCATATTCGTTCATAAAAATATCTCATAAATTATATCCAATTATAAATATTTTTTCTTCCAAAGAAATAGATCGAATATAGAATTAAGTAATCCGATTTGTTAATAATCTATATCTGATTCTATATATTATATTTAATTAAATAAATTATTTACAAGAACATAAAATTAAATTAAATTTTAATTATTTACTCTAAAGTGTATATTATACTTTATTAATAAGTTTAAATTAACCTAGTTTAAATAAATATAAGCAAAAACATCAAATTTCATTAAATAATAATTATTTATTAAATATTATGTAATTATATTTATTTTTCATTTTAAATTTATTATTTTAAAAATTAGGTTTTATTGCTGATCCAATTCAATTATGCATGGATTGAAAACAATGAATTTGGATCTGGAAAGCTCGGACACAGTTAAAATTGTATCTATGCAGTGTCCGACATGGACACGGATACGGACACAGCTCCGATACGTGTCCAAAATAAAAATATTCAAAAAAATATATATAGGACACGTGTCGGATACGGCGGGGTGAAGTGGCCGACACGACTCGGACACGACAGGGCAAATTTTATAATTATATAAAGTTTTTTATGCGTTTTTTAATATTTTTAGAATTTTTTAGGAAAAAAACTAAAATAATGAAACTTATTCTAGGTTTGAATTATATAAACTTTTTAAAATATTTTATTTTATATAGATTATACTTATAAAATAATTTTACTTTTATATAAAATATTTTTATTTATATATAAAATATATTTATTTATATAGAATACAATTGTGTTGAAGCCGTGTCGTGTCCTAAAATTTTTAAAAAATTCGTATCACTGTGTCTGTATCGTATCGTGTTCGTATCATCTTATCCGTATCCGTGCACCATAGATTTGGATCCTAGTATTTGAATTCGATTATAGGGTTTTCTTTAGATTCGGATCCAAAATATTCTAATCCGACCCAAATCTGACCCGTTGAAAGCCCTAAATCCGTAGAGCTATAATCGTTTGAGTTGTGAATCGGGTCATGGTGGGATCAAGGTCCAAATTTGTATTGGATTTGAAAGGAAGAAAAAAGACTTGGACCTTTGTAGTTTTGGGCCCTATAGATATGATTCATGGGCTCTACTGCTTCTTGAAAACATAATATAGCCCATTTTCAGTTCTTCAACTTATTTGACTATTAAACGATTTCTTTAGATTATAAAAGAGAGGGCAATCCTTTTGATTTTTTTTTTTGTGTCAATAAAGTAGTGCATAGATTTTTGTTTTTTTATAGAGTAGGGCATCCTAACTCGACTATAATGACTAATCTCATCGTAAAAAAAAAAAATATATTTTTTATATTCTATTTAGTTGAGTTCAAGACGAGCGACAAGTAAAACTCTCCCCATGAAATATAAAAATATTCCATACCTAAAGTTATTATTCGAATTTCTAACATTTTATTTAGAATAAATGAATCTTTTCTATTCAACCGCATTCTTTATTGAATCATATTTATATAAGAATCATATTTTATACATATTCAAAGATCAAACCCATCATCATCTTTTTCTTTTCTTTCTTTTCCCCCCCCTAATAATGGGTTCCGTTATGGGGACCATTTTTAGCTCAATTCTTGACAAACTACAAGGCAGGAGCATATGGTATGTCCCTCAAAACTCAAAAGGAAAGTCCCAAACCAGAAGAATTAAAACTTTTGGTTATGGGGCCATCACAAGAATATGCATTAAGAGTGGTGCACAAAGACTTGGTATCTTCAAAGGCTTAACCTTTCCAAGTGTAGGCCTCCACACACCATACATTAGTGGTTTCAATTTTGAAGATAACTTATACATTTGGCCAAATTCAATGCCTCTATGATTCCAAGAATTAATGTTGAGAAACTTCTAGCATGTATATGTCAAACACCATAATCTTTTAATCACGTTACTTGAAATAATGACTGAAATTTAAAATTTTCAAATATTATTTAATCAAGTCACATCAATATATTATAAAAGGTATATATTGATTATACGACAAGTTTAGAACAATCGTCTAACATATTAATGATAAGCGGTGCTAAATTTATAAAGAATGGAGACAAGTGTATTATGGGTATGTTATAATTACAAGCCCGACGCTTTTATATCCAAGTTTTCTTAATGATTTGAAGGGATGATACATCTAAACCGTAATATAATTGGGCTTAAACTACCCACATATATTGTAACTTGATGTGATGGCATCCACCCACTAACTGTGGTTTCAATTTCAGACAACGTCATTCTAAAAAAAATCTATACTATAATATATGGGAAGGGTGTCTTTTGAACAAATTGTGTGAATTTTGACTAAATAAAATTTTGTAGTTTTTTTGAGATTTTTGTTCTTTAAAAATTATTTGATTGGTTGGTTAACTTTTCAAACAATTTAATATTTTAATTATTTACTAAATCCCACTAATTAAGATATTAATCTCTTAAATTTAGAAAATTATAATTAATATCATTTTATTTATGTAAACTGATTTTGTACGGATATTTGAATTTTCAAATATAAAATTTAAACACATATAAAGTAATAGATAAAAATATAGAATACATTAAATTTAGAAAAATATAATTTATATCATTTTATTTATGTCAATTACTTTTATACGGATGTTTGACTTTCCAAAACCTAAAATTTAAACAAGTATAAAGTAATAGATAAAAATATAGAGTACATAATTAACGTAAATTAAGCATTCAATCCCCTTAATTAACATAAATTAAGCACTCATTGATTAATCCGTGATTTTATTTATATGGTTGTTTGACTTTCCAAAACATAAAATTTAAACAAGTATAAAGTAATAGATAAAAATATAGAGTACATAATTAATGTAAGTTAAGCACTCAATCCCCATAATTAACATAAATTAAGCACTCATTGATTAATCCGTGATTTTGTTTTAAATATAATTGACTTTTTATTGTCTCTCTATAATTATATTCATTCACTCACAATATTTTTACGTCGTTAGTTTTGGCACAAGTTTTGAATATAACTCAGGTAATCTCTTCTTTGATTGGATCTGTTCTTACACCCTACATCGTAAATTACAATAATAATGATTCACAACCTATTTATACTTTAATTTTTCAAGGTGTTTATTTGTATATTAATTCATAGATTTTTTTTTCTATTTTTTTTTCTTTGAGAAATACTTTCTTTTGAAGTTTTGTTCAAGCACCGTGTGTGGTAAGGTAATTATATTTATATAGTTGTTCAATGATAATTTGTATATTATTTGTGTGTATGTGTGTTTTGATTTTATGGTCTTCTCTTAATTTTTTGATAGAGAAATATATCCTTTTGAAGTAGTGGTTCAAGTACGCTACGTGAGAAGGTAATTTTTTTTTCTTACATATTTTATGGTATTATTTATATGTTAATTTATAGTTTTTCTCCGTGTTTTAATACAGAAATATCTTCTTCTAAAGTTTTGTCAAGTACCGATCAGTGACGAGGTGATTTCTATACATATCCAAAATTTGCAAAAATAATTTATATATTAGTTATGTATATTTTTAATAGTAACATATCGCTCACGAAAATTATGTTACAAATCGCTTTTTTAATGTAAAAACAATATCCACACATCAATTATGCTAACTTTGATTAAATTATAGTTTTGTTGTAATTTTAAAATATTTGAATATTTATAAATTTATTTTAAAATGTTGCATGGTTTGTAAAGAAACAAAAATAGATAATCAACTTCATTAGGATGCATTAATTTTGAAAAGTAATTATTAATATATTGACTAAAAGATTTAATCTTTTAAAATAAAAATCGAAAATTATTTATAAATAAATAAGAAAAATTGATAATACGCTAATTGAATTGATTTTGACTGAATGGAATTTTGTGGTTTTTTTGTGATTTTTAATTCGAATTAAAAATTATCATCGGTTGATAGTTATTAAATTAATTTATTTATTTAGTAATTTTATATATCCCTTGATTTTTGGAAGTTGTCATCAATTAAAGTATCAATTTATGGTAAAATTTGTTTTAATTCAAATTCAAATGCAACTCATGTTATTAATGACAACATTTAAAATTCAAATAAATTTCATGAAATTTAATATTTATTTATTATTTTTTGAAATATTTCAATTCTAATCAAAAAGTTTATTAATTTATATTATTTATAAATATATTATTAATTAAAAAATTCAATAAATATCCTAATTATCTCAATTTTCACCAAATTCTAATTTTTTAGAATTTTGAATATTTTAATTAATTGAGGGTTTTGTGTTAACCCCATTATTCAAAATTAATTAGCCTGCTCAAGGAATATTTATTTGAGAAAGTTTTATTATTTAACATTAAAAGAAATAAATATATTTAAAATATCGTTTTGTATCAGAAATAATAAATTAGGCTTATTTTACTATTTCTCTATTGTATAGTTAATATAATTACTTATTCATCAATACAATTGTCGATGGAAATCATAATTTTTAAGTATTTCTTCGAGATTCATACAAGATTTTGTTTTACGTTCATTGTGTCTTAAAATAATTTTTAAATGGGTACATATTCGTGATATGATAAAAAAAAAAATTCATTTTTTAAGAAAAAATTATTTGCCTACTTTTTTCTTAAATTTTCAACGGAGCAATATGTATACTATATAGTATAGTAAGGATGTGTTTGGTCCAATTAATTTCAGTTTTGATCTAATATTTTTTTACCTTCTTACTTTGGACTTTAATATATTTAATATATATTTCTTAATTATTTATATTATTTTTAGTTATTATTTTTTCTTTTTTATGTTTCTCTTTTTTTTTTTTTTTTTCATTTGCATACATTTACATTAAGTATGTATAACTTAAGAGATTGTTTTCAATTTTCTTTTTATTTATTTTATTTCATGAGACTAAATTCTATAATATATTTTTTTTCCTTTTTCGCACTTCATTTTATTTCAAATTTTGGTTAGTCATATATATGATGGTGCAGGAATTGGATTCTTAAGATGCAATCAACACTTTAAGATTTTGTTTAGGAAAGGAAGACCATCACAGGCACGGAGCCTCAGGAACTGGGTTTCCTTTTGAGCGTGGGTTCTTTCAGCTAGGATAACACCAAGGGAGTACAGTCAGGATGCAGTTATGGTGAAGGTAATGCAGAGCTTGAGAAGAAGAAAATGGAGGAAAGTGTGCCCTGTTTTTTTTAGTGCAGTGTGTTCTGGAGAAGATGACTTGAGGAAAAAAGCAGGGGTTTCTCTCTATTTATATGTTAGGGGGAGGGTCCTTTGGGTAATTTGACCAAGTGGTCCCAAACCTGTGTTGCCCTAACACGTGGCGTCCTGTGACGGCATGAAAGTGATGGCTCTGAAAAGAGGACGGCGGGTCTGGTACGAGGTGCGCACCACTGTGTGTCAGAGGTTGTTGGCGAGAGTCGTGCGCCGGGAGACTCAAGATTCGTCACATAGGCGTACGGATGCCTCTCTTGGGGCAGATCTTACGCGAGCATGGAGGACGCTCGAAGGGATACACGAGAGGGTTTCCTCTGGAAGATGACCTACGGGCATCGAATAATCGAGCGTAAGAAGGGAGGTGCCCTCGTGAAGAGATTCCCGGGGAAGGGTGACTTCGAGGGATTGTAGCATGAGCGCCGGGTCTTGACATCCTGAACCGCTCGTCTGAATAGTAGGCCGAGGCGTATGGACCTAGATTAGTCAACAAGTGAATGAGCTGGGTTGGTCCTCGAGCCCTGTAACGCGAGCGTCCCAGCTCTGTGTATGCGGATGGCGACACGTGTACGACGTTAATCCGAGCGTGATTTTGGCCCTATCATTTTGCCCCCCAAATTCTGTAATAGCGCTTGAGCGTAGTATAGAATTTAGAGAGACGGGTCTTGCCTCTTAAATATCCGAGGGTCAAGCTTCCAGGGGTGAAGTAACTGTCCGTCTTCAGTAATGGACAAGTTCTGACATAGTCATTAATGAAGTTCCATACGCATTTAATGCGGAATGGAGATATGGGGGCGCGGTCAGCTGAGTGGGCGCGTGCACTCCGGGAAGCGTGGGGCAGTTTCCAGAAGTGGGAGTCTCCCAAGGCGGGAAATGATTGTATTTTCAAATCCCTAACCCTAATTAATGCAAATACTCCACTTATAAATAGGGATCCGGAAGGCTCTTTCACCCTTTTACGCTTCCAAGTCTTCTTCAAGCAAAATAGCAGCAACGTTTCTGCAAATTCTTGCGACTTCCAGCAAGTTTTCTTCTTCAATCTTTAGGTAAATCCTCGTAATTTCTGATTTTGCTTGCACTAACCCTAGATTTAGGTTGTGACCGAACGTTACCTTTGAAAGAGAGTCATCTCTAAAGAATCTAACACGCCCAAAACTTCCCCATCATCTCTCAGGCTTCTTCTGCCAAGGAAACTCCATTTTCACCATAAGGTTTTTGTGATGGCGGGGAATATCGTTGATGAAATGGTGAGGGAAATAGATGCGATGTTTGTAGGGAGTTCTTCTCCTCATGATGAGATAACCTTTGCCATCCCTATACAAGAGGTCCATGGTGATGCCGCGGATGAAGAACTGGGGGCGGCCGTTCAGGGGATGAATGAGCGCAATCCAGTCGGAGTAGATCAACTATTCAAGGAGATGGATCTATCCCTCCGGATGCAACAACAAGGGGAGAGGGTTTTCCCGGTGTTGAATAGTGCCGTTAGGCCACAAGATCATCAAGTAACAGTGGCCATAGCGGGACCCCAAGGGGAAGAAGGGCCCTCCGAGCATGGTGCGGGAGACAAGCCTCCCCGCAAACGCAGTCGAAAAGGGAAGGAACCCTTGACGCAAGTGAGGGTAAACAACCCTCACCAAACTGACAGATCTCCAGATGAAATAGAGAGTACGATGACGCTCGCAGAATTAGCGGAGCTGAAGCTCAAAGTTTATTGGGACAATGTTGTGCACAGAACACGTCTCCCAACTAACTACGAGCATGCCAACAATCCGCCTCTCGGGATGATGACTGTGTATAGTGCTGTCGTCCTGGCAGGGGGGTTAAGGTTTCCAGTTCCAACCCCGATTGTCGATATTCCCTCTGCTCTTCACAAATTCTGCCCAACGGGATTGCTCTCCTGAACACTTTTGTAATCTTGATGAAGGTCACAGGCTATGTACCCTCGATCGACAACTTCAACAGTCTCATCCAAGTATCCCGGTCCCCACGCTCATCCCCGAGAGACGGCTTCTACTACCTGCAAGCCAAGTCAGGCCTAAAAATGATAGATTCTCCGTCAACGTCATACAGGGAAAATTGGAAGGAAAATTTTTTCTTTGTCGGGGCGCCCGGGGGGTTTTTTAGGGTTCCCCGAGAGTGGGTGACACACGGTGAGGGGCCCCTTGTGAAGCAGAGGCATGGGGATAAACTATTCGAGCAATGGGCAAAGAATCTGGCCCTCGTGATGAAGAATGAGAGGTGGCTAATCAAGGCCAAACCCTTGATGCAGCACGAGGGGGTGTTGTTCCGTTATGGGCTCGTGAGTCCCCCTGAGATGGTGTCTCTTCCACCCGCTGGAATAATGAACATGGATGGTTAGACTCTAGGAACTAACTCTGCTAACACTTAGGAAAGAACTGCTAACTCTCCATAGTGCTTGCTGTTTTGTTTTGTTTTTCTTCTCTTTTTTTTTTTTTGACAAGTGCTTTGGGCATAAGATCTGACGCTCGTATGTCCTTTTGTTGGCAGGTGTGGACATACTTATGGCCGGCTCGAGCATCGATAGTATTGCCGCAATGATGCGTGTTTGTAGGGCAGGCGGTCAGCAGCAGCAACAACCATCCCAACCCTCGAATGCCCCCCGAGGAGGCAGAGATTCCCGGCGAGGATCCGGGAGAGGCGATGGGGGTCGAGGGAGAGGTCCCGAGGCCCACGTAAAGGATCTAACGCTGGACGACGCACAGGATCCCATCATTCCGGCCGCTCCCGAGGGTCCAACCATACAGGGGTCAGACGGTTCCCGCGCTAACCGCTCGGGGACCCTAACTCAATTGGTGGATGAGGTGCGGGCTCAGCGCTCGCGAAAGAGGAAGAGGATGCCAGTCTCACTTTCCATTTCTGGCAAAGGAAAAGAGGTTATTGTGGACCTGAGGGGCGAGGAAGGTGACACTTCGTCCTCAGAAAAAGAGGACTTCTGGAAGTTCGAGCGCACCGGGGATGAACGTTACCGGCGCTTGGTGGAGGAGGACCCGGTACTTCTGAAGAACATCCCTTCCACCCATAACTTGGTCACGGGGATCGTGCATAGACTCCAATTCTCCGGGGACCATGAGAAATTGAACAAGCATAACATTGCTCGGGTTGTCGGGGATGCGTGCCATGCCCTCTTGACGGTGAGTGTCTATTTTCCCTGAAACCCTTTCTATCCTTTCTCCATACTGAAAAAGACTTAACCTATTTGCTACACTCAGGAGGTGATTCCCCGGCTCAAAAACTTGGAGAGGCGAGCAGAGATTTATTATGAGCATAAGGACAAATCTAAGAAGTTGTTGCGCATCTCGGACCCAAGCCAGCTGCAACAAGATTATAACAATGTCTCTGCAGAGCTCAATGCGCTCAAGCTCGAGAACGACAAGGTGAAGGCAGATCTCCAAAACCGGGAGGACGCATGGCTCAAGCTGGACGAGTGCCATAAGGAATTAAAGGAGGGGCACAACAAGTTGAAGGTCGATTATGAGGAGTTGAGCAAGCACTCAACAGAGCGTAACCGAGAATTTGAGGTGCTGAGGAAGGAACTTGCTGATCTCCGGGCCAGACTGCGGACCTGGAAACGAGGGTGGCTTAGGAGACACTTCAGAAGTTTGTGCACTCCAAAGCCTTCGCCTTCGCCTTCGCCACTAACCTCCATAGCTTTCCCAACATCGAGCGGTTTTTCTGGAGGTCCGTTGGTCAGTTGATCAAGCTGGGAGAAGTGCCTGCTAGCACCCGCAACGGCCCTCGACTACGTATGGACCTTGATGAGAACCTAGAGCCCCCACACCAGGATAGGGATCTGAGCGAGGATCTAACGGAGCCGGAGTACAATGACCTAGTTGTCATGCTCCAGAATGAGTTCATAGAAGCTAATCCCCCGGATCCTGAGCTCAAAACGCTCGACGATCAAGGTGAAGAGGACGCTCCGGGGGCTGAGGACCATGGTGATGTTCCAATCTCAGGCTCTGATGTTCTTGCTCCGGTGCCCTTATCGACCGCGCCCCTTGAGCCCAGTAACCCCAATGTGCCCGACGATAGTGCTGCAGATGACCTTCAAGAAGCCTCCTGAAGTCAACTCTCAAGATTCATCTGCCTACTGTTTTTCCTCATTTCTGTTTCATGAACATCTTTTGAAATTTCTGAAGTCTTGAAATTAATTTCTGCATTCTCGGTGATGTATTTCTTTCTAATTTTTGTATGGATTATCCCTTCATCTTTTGCAATGGAGACCATCTTCCTTTTAGTTTGTGCTAAGTTTTGAATGCTGCCTCTTGGTTTCTTTTGATTCTTGATTGTTTGTAATGTGAATGTATAGGCACGAGGGTGTTCTTTTGAGTGTACCCTGGCTATATTCAGGATGAGGCTCGAACTAGAACTTAGGAATCCACTAAGGATTTAGCTAAGCATCAGTCTTAATGTGTAATGTATACCTCTGATTTGAGCGTTCCAATAGCTTGAGTGCACTTAGAAATCATCTGTAGGATTTGCTAAGTATAGAATTAAAGCGAGCGCGGCTGTAATGTTAGCTTTTGTACGTAGGCATCCGTGAGAGGACTAGCCCAGTATAAGCTATTTACGAGCACACTCATACCTAAAAGGATGAGGGTCATTGGGGGTTTACGAGCGTAAACTGGGGTAACCGGCACCCAATTGGTGTAAATTAATCATTTATCAACCCCCCTTTATCAACACTTTCACTCTTAGGGTTTATGCGCTTGCGAGCGTCAGGTTATTCAGTGCGGGATGTTCTCGGCAAAGATAACGTTGATTTTGAGATAAATGGGAGGAACAATAAGCCGTTCGACGTGGAGGACGCTCGACACGGAGTGGGCGTTGATGTAAATGGTTACTCAAGTCATTAATTAAAGAAAAAGCAAGTAAGTGACAGGTAACAATTGGTAAAATGCTTACTGCTATTCTTGCAATAATAACGACTGTCATGCTTTCTATTAAGAGAAAGTACAAAGTGCCACGAGCGGGCAATTACAAAAGTTGACGCTTACACATAGAACCGTCTAAGGTTACATGCATTCCATGGCCTAGGGAGACGCTCGTCTTGCAAAGTCTCTAGCAGGTAGGTATTGTTCGCTCGTACCTGAATGACTTTGAAGGGGCCTTCCCAGTTGGGGTCCAACGTACCCACATGTTTGGAAACTTTCACCTTTTTTAGGACCAAATCCCCTAGCTGGAAGGTCCTCTCTTTAACACCCTTGTTATACTGGTGGGCTACGGTCGCATTGTATTTATGGATCCGAGCCCAAGCAGTGTTTCTCCTCTAGTATAGCAAATCCAACTCGAACGTCCGATTACCCTCGTTGGCGGCAGGCTCGAAGTAGGCAACACGTGCTGATTCTTGAGCAATTTTCGCCGGTATCATAGCCTCGGAGCCGTAAACGAGGGAGTAAGGGGTCTCTCCTGTTGCCGTTCGTAGGGTAGTACGGTACGCCCAGAGGGCTCCTTGAAGTTCTTCCGCCCATTCCCCCTTCTTACTTTTGAGCATTGTTTTCAAATACTGAAGTATGGTTCGGTTCGTTATCTCAGCTTGACCGTTGGCTTAAGGGTGGCCCCCGGAAGTAAAACGTTGCTCAATACCAAGTTCGTAGCACCAATGTCACGTATCAGCGATGATGAATTGGGAACCGTTATCCGAGATGAGCACCCTCGGGATGCCATATCTGCAAATGATGTTCTTCCAGATGAAGTCCCTCACCACTTTGAATGTTATCTTCGTGACCGCTTCGGCTTCAGGCACATTAATGGTGGACCGTGGAAAGACTGCTTGAATAATCGATCGTCGTTGTCAAGAGAGAAGCGAGGGGCCTTACTCCTAACCTTCCGTGCTTCCACTTTATCGCTCGGGCAGGTTCCATCCCTCAGGAATTTAATGATATCATCGAGCCAGCAGGGCTCGGAGGGATCGATCATACTCACTTCACCCGAGGGTCCCGTTTCATGAATCAGTGGCTTCTCCGTTCTGAGGAATATAACTGAACGCTCACAGGAATCTTCCAGAGCGGATGTAAATTTGGAAAGAGCATCTACACGCTCATTTTCTATCCTTGGGATCTGCAACAGATGGAACTCTTTGAACTTGGAGATCACTTCCTTAGTACTCGCCAGGTACTGTACCATAGTGGCTTCTCGAGCCTCATAAGTGCCATCAATTTGGCTTGCGATCAGCTGGGAGTCAACATATGCGGTGACCCGAGCGGTGCCATTTTGAAGGACTATCCTGAGCCCTTGGATTAGAGCCTTATATTCTGCCTCAATGTTGGTGACTTGGAACGCTAGTTTGATAGCGTAGTCTACTTCAGTTCCATGAGGATCTCTGAGGGTTACCCCGGCTCCCCCCCCTGTGAGGTCGAAGAGCCATCTGTGTGCAAAAGCCACAACCCTTCTTCCACCGAGGGCATAGTATCCAGGTTGAAGCGCTCCACTAACAGATCTGCCACTGCCTGAGCTTGTATCGCTGTGCGAGGCTCGAAAGTGATGTCGAACTGGCTGAGTTCAATTGACCATTTGATTAACCTTCCTGATACGTCCGATTTCGCAAGCACCTGTTTGAGGGGTTGGTCTGTGAGCACTATGATGGAGTGAGCTTGGAAATAAGGTCTTAACCTCCGGGAGGCATTAACGAGCACAAAGGCAAATTTCTCTATCTCCATATATCTTTTCTCTACCCCCTGCAAGGTTTTGCTCAAATAATATACCGGCATATGCTTCCGCTCGTGAACAGCTATGAGGACGGCGCTCGTGGCTTCCGAGGAGACGGAAAGGTAAATAAACAAGTTTTCCCCTGGGTTGGGCTTGGTCAGCAGTGGGGCGTTCGAGAGATAAGCCTTCATATCATGCAAGGCTTTCTCACAGTCCTCGTTCCAGGTGAAATTACGAGCGTTGCGCAGGATTTTAAAGAAGGGCAGGTTTCTGTCCGCCGAGCGGGAAATGAACCTGTTTAACGAAATCATCTTTCCCACTGATACCTGGACCTCTCTCACATTCCGAGGGGAGGGAATATCAAGGATTGCTTTAATCTTCTTAGGATTGGCCTCTATGCCTCGCTGGCTGACCATGTAACCTAAGAACTTGCCCCCCCCTCCGGAACGCCAAACGTGCACTTGGAAGGGTTCAATTTCATACCATAATGACGTAGGATGCTGAATGCTCGCCTGAGATCCTCCAGATGGGAAGGTTGGCGCTCGCTCTTGACGATCATGTCGTCTACATATACTTCCATGGACTTTCTAATCTCACGCTCGAACATTCTGTTGACGAGGCGTTGATAAGTGGCTCCTGCGTTCTTGAGTCCGAATGGCATAACCTTGAAGCAGTATACACCCACATGGACTACAAATGAGGTTTTCGGGCGATCCTTGGGTGCCATGAAGATTTTATAATACCCTTGAAAGGCATCCATCATACTCATAAGCTCACATCCAGCAGTCGAATCCACCAACTGGTCGATCCTTGGCAGAGGGTACGGATCCTTTGGGCACGCCTTGTTGAGGTCTGTGAAATCATTGCACATGTGCCATTTATTAGCGCTCTTGGGCACAAGAACAACGTTACAAAGCCATTCTGGGTAGAAGATCTCCTCTATGTATTGAGCCTCGAGGAGTTTATTGACTTCCTCCTCGATGACTTGCCTTCGGAGACCATGGACATCCCTCTTCTTTTGTTTGACGGGTTTGAAGGCTGGATCCACATTGAGCCTGTGGACAATGACGCTCGGATCTATTCCAGTGAGATCTGAAGCCTTCCAGGCGAATACGTCGAGGTTTTCTCGGAGAAAATCGATCATCATGATCTGAGATGGACCATCGAGGTTTGATCCAATCTGGGTGGTCTTATCTGGGTTCCCGGGTTCCAATTCAACGGTCAGGAATTTCTCAATGGGTTCAATGCGAATTTCGGGCCAAGAGGCCTCGAGCGCCCGTTTTTTCCCAGTAAGCCTACCTTTATTCGCATCCGAGGGCCCCGTACCCTCATCCTCGGAGGGGGATCCTTCGACGGCCCTAGGTGGGCCGTTCTTTGCAGGTTGGGCCTCGGTCGAAGTCTTCTTTTTGTAAAGTTTGGCCCTTTTACGCTTGGGGCCGTCCTCATCCAATTTGGGGAAGTCGACAGACTTTTTGGTGGAGCCTGCTTGAATGATTGGCTTGGGTTTGTGGCGTCGAAGGGAAAGGATGTAGCATTCCCAAGCCTCTTTGACGTTGCATAGAACCTCGCCCGTCCCCTCGGGAGTGGGGAATTTGACTTTCTGATGGTATGTTGAAATTACCGCTTTGAAGTCAATGAGCGCCGGGCGTCCAATGATGATGTTGTATGGGAGATCCACTTCGACCACTGCATAAAGAACGCTAAAAGTCTTTCGCTGTGGGGCGCGACCAAAAGAGGTGGCCAAGCGAATTTGTCCGCGAGGGGAAATCTCGGAACCCCCAAAGCCGACGAGGGCTGTTCTGAGGGGTTCGAGGGGAATGTTTGTTATATTTATCTTTTGAAATGTTGAGTACGAGAGAACATTCACAGAGCTTCCACTATCAATTAAAGCCCTCTTTACAACATGGTTATGAACGTTTAAGCTAACCACCATAGGGCAGTCAGAGGTTTCACTGACCCCATGGGGTGTTACAATGTGCACTAGGTCTTTCTCTGTAAACCCTACAACGTCATCCTCTTTCAATCGATAGGACCCTTCCAGAGTGTACACATGCTTGGGTCTTGAAGACCTCTGATCATAGCTGCGGACATGACAACGGCGGGAAGCGTTAGAGTCACCACCCGAGGGTCCTCCGGCGATCATGTTAATGACGGCGAAGGGTTGGTTTTCAATGTCAGCGGCCTTCTGCTTGCCGCACTCACTTGTTTCTGGGCGGTGGTAGTGTGGGCTCCTAGAGGGCGAGCGACTCCTTCCTCTAACCCTCGCACGCTCGGTACAGTATTCATCATACCTCTCCAACACCTTCACGAATTCCTTGAGATGCCCCCCACCAATGAGCCTCTGGATCTCACTCTGAAGTTGGCGGCATTCATTTGTGTCGTGCCCTTTCTGTTTCTGGAAGGCACAGTATTTTCTCGAGCGCTTTTGAGCCTCGGTTTCCCTCATCTTGGACGGTCTCTTGAACAGTTTTTTGTACTCCATGGAGTCTCTCTCGTTGCAGGTGACTTGACGGTGTACTAGGTAGCCAGGTGCTAGATAGAGAGGGCCGTGATTTGAGCGCCATTGTTAATATTGAGGTCCATTTAATTTGTTAGTATGCTTGTGCGTGGTTTAATCGTATTGATTGAGGAGAATGAATCGTAGATATGAATTGTTCAAGGTGATTACGTGTTTATTTGAAAATGGTGCAATGTGATTTGATTGAATATTATGAGTTAATTTCAGTTGATTGACGGGATTGAGCACCATTAGTTGCGTGTTTGTGTTTTACATAAGTTTTGGGCGGAGTCAAGAGTAACGGGCGTTACACCATTGTTAGTAATTTTTGGTAACGCCCGTTAATGAGATCAGATGTACTAGTTACTAAGAGTAACGGGCGTTACACCATTGTTAGCAATTTTTAGTAACGCCCGTTAATAGACACAGGCATGTTGGCCGACAGGGGTAACGCTCATTACCCATTTGTCTTAGGAACACCGGTAACGCCCGTTACCGGTCCGACTGGCGGAGATTGAATTTTAGGACCATGTTTTTAGGGTTAATTTAAGTCTTGTCCTACCCAATTTCGGTTTTCTTTCCCCCAAACCTATAAATACACTTGCACCCACTTATCCCACCTTATTAGAGATTCAATTGTTCCCTTGGGTCAATCATCTTCAACTAACTAGCAAGAAGCTTCCCTACCAAGTTTCATTCTTTACTCTCTTGTAAATCAGAGTAAGTTACCACTCCTTTATTTTAGAGTAGTTTTTTTTTTTTTTTGGAGCTAGTTTTTCCAATCTAAGGGATGAGAATTAGGATAGAATTGCGGGTTAGAGATAACCATGAGATTAAATTGATGAATTTTGAGAAGTTAACTATGTTAGAATTAGGATTGATGCTTTAAATTGAAGATAACTTGAATTGGGTTAAAATTTTGAAGAATCCTAAAGTTCTAGGTAGCCTTGTTTTTGGATTTCGGAGTTGAAGGTAGAGAATTATGAGCTTGAATTGTAGTAATTAAGCTAGTGCGAATTTGAGATTGAATAGAGTGAATAAATTGAGTTGAGACTCACCCACTAAGCTTAAGCACACAAGGTGTTTGAAGAATTATCTATGTGACTTGTGATTGATTTCTTGGTACTTTGCTATGCTATCATTGTTTGATTCAGGTACAATGGGTCGCACTAAGCGCTCTAAAGTCCCGGAACCTTTCACTACATCACCCAGATTAAACCACCAATCTTTTGAGTCGGAGAACGTAACATTTAATGTCTTTGGGAACCCTTTCCAAAGGAATCCAACAAGGAATATTGTGGGTACTAAATTCTTTGACCGGATGGATAGATTGGAGGTTTGGAATGAAGTGCGGAAGCTTTTCAATAACATAGGTTGGTTACCTTTTCTTGAAAAGAGGGATATGACTTATGGAAATATGACCGCTGCTTTCTTCCATACAATGAATTTTGATCCGGTAGACAACACTTTGACCTTCACTCTTGATGATATGGAGACTCGGACTTGGAGTGTGAGCAGAATTCGAGAGATTCTTCGGTTTCCAGCCAATGTCACCACTTCTTTACCCAGATGGAGGGAGACTCAGCGAGAGGAGGTGTGGAGATCCTTTCCCTTGAGGAAGGGTGTTCCTAGTTATTCCCCCCGGAGCATGCATGACAGCTATTTTGACTCGTTGACATGGATACTAGTCCATAGGGTCTTAGCCCTGGGATTCTATGCCAGATACGGGAGAGATAGCCATATTACAGAAACTGAGTTGGCCATCATGTATATGATGAAGGAAGCTATTAAGTTCGATGGTACGATCGAGTTCCTTTGGAAGCTGCAGGAAAGTGCGGGGAGTGTGACGGGCACGATTGCTCATGGAGGCTTTGTGACGATGTTTGCTAGAGAGATGAACTGGACACCGAGAGGGGCTTTGCCTATCAGTTTTGGACATACTGGTCCAGAGTACTTAGAGACCGTAGGCTTAGCTATACCTTAGAAGAGTGGAGAGCTGAAACATAGTATTTTTCCATGGTGACCTATCTGTGAGAGAGATCGTTTCTGGCAGATGTACAGCTGGGGGATAGCCCGGTTCGATGAGCTTTTTGCGAGGCAGAAGGAGCTCTTGGCTCGGATTCCTGACCGGTCTGATGATGAGTTTGCGGTTCTTCGCAATGCCACACCTGTTGTTGTCGAGGCTAGTGACGGCACTTCCGTGACTTTGTGAGGCGTACGTGCAGAGCTAGCAGGATTGAGGGCTGATTTAACCACCGTTATTGCTAGAGTTGAAGATTTGGCACATTATGTAGATGAGCGATTCAACGAGTGGACGGCCGAGTTGGAGGCCAAGTTTGACGGGTTCAGTGCTCGCTTGGATCAGTATTTTGGAGGACCCCCATCGCCCTGATTTTGTTATCTTGATATTTTTCCCCCAGAGTTCTAGACATTTATTTTGTTTATGCTTTATTATGTTTGGATAGTTATCTACACTTGACTTTTTGCTATGTTCGGTTTTCTGACTTGGTTTATGCAATGGTGCTTTTATTTTCATGAATTTGTGACTATTATTATACTTGTTGGATGCATGTTGATTATCATTTGCCTGTGCACTTGATCCGTGTTTTTAGTCACTTGTTCAGGTTCGGAAGCATAACAAGCACGTTGCCGGTTCATTAGTAATCAGGAAGTTTACTAACCCTTTCATTCTTTCAATTGCATGACATTGCAAAGTTTAAGTGTGGGGGAAGAATGTGCATTCTTGCTATGATCTTTATTGAATATTTGCATGGGTAGATGTAATTTCACTTGTAAATTGCTAAAATTCGAGTAATTTTGAAAATTTTCCCTCATTTTGAACTTTTTCTTTTAAGTTTGATCGTTGAGCTTTTGCTAGAATAAGTTAGGCTTTTTGAATTGAAGAAAGTTGCATGAGATTTGATGATTTAGTGTGTTAGTAAGCCCTTATATTTTGAGCACTGTTTTACGAAATAATGTACTTAACTTAGAGAGATGAGTTGATAATTTCCGAATAAATCTAAGAGTTGATTAGGATGCATTTTAGTCCTATCGAGGTGAAATTTTGAATTAATGAAGGACTAAGGAAGTGAAGTAGGCATTCGTTGTCGGAGGATTTTTTAGCTTTTCTATTTAGCCGTTTTCACTAAATAATGCAGACCTATTGACCCTGCTGAGCCTTATTGTTGTGCAAAGATTTTTGTAGCCACATTATAAGCTAAGGCACAACATAGAAGTACCTACCTTGATAATTTGTTCACCAAGGCTTGCTCATTTGATTTGGTATGACGAGTATCTATTCTTAGACCCCTTTTTATTTGTTCTTGCGATTAAGTGAGAATGAGGAGTTATTGTGCGAAAAACAAAAAGAAGAAAAAAAAAAAGAGTGAAAAGAAAAGATATGAAAAGAGAAAGAGCAAAGAAGAAAATCAAAATAAGATTGTGCAAAGGGTGAATTTGAAAGTGTGGGATTCAATTGAAGAATGGGTCAAAATTCTTAGTGTTAATGGTGAATAGAAGTGTCCATGTGTTGATTAGAATAAATGATGTAAGCTTGGTGAGTAGTCACTTGATCCAAATTTCCGTAACCTTACCCTAAGCCTACATTACAAGCCCGAAAGACCTACTGATCCGAAGTCTTGACTTAATTCCATTAGTGGAGATAGGTGCGAAGAGTGTATTCCAAAGTTGATGATTAGAGCTTAGGAGGAAATTGTGAAGTTGTCGTTCTAATTTTTGTACATTGTATCGTTTGACTTACACACTACACAAGGGTTTACTTTTCATATTAAATTTTGAGGATTTCCTGTTTGCGAGTATTTGATTTGATTGGCTAGACTTGTTTAGGCGAATGGTTGATGGTTGCTTAGAGGAGAAGGTTTGATGAGGATGTGTTTACTAAATTTTTATATTACTCGGGGACGAGCAATGTTCAAGTGTGGGAGATTTTGTTGTGTGTAGAAATTGCATGAATTTAAGCGTTAAATAGACGATATTCTGGAGTCGTTTGATGCGTTTATGTGTTTATTTGACTCAGTTCAGGTGTCATTAGAGTTGGAGTTACGAAACAGCGAAGCAGAGCGATTTCACGTATTTTTTGGGAGAAAAAGTGGTAACTCCCGTTACCATTTAGCAGTACTAAAGGAGTAACTTCCGTTAATAGCCACAGGAGAACAGTTTTGGCAAGAACAGAGGGGTAACGCCCGTTACCCCTACGCAAAAGGAATTAGGTAACGCCCGTTACCAGTAATAGCGTTAATGCGATTTCAGGCCATTAACGGGCGTTAACGATGGCAAGGCAAAAATTGGTAACGCCCGTTACCTAGGGCGGCGAGAACTCTCCTAGGGTTGCTATATATATGCGTTTTGGAGTCTTTTTTAGAGTGATTTTCTTCCGTTCGTGACCTAGATTGGAGTTAGACAGAGAAAAAGAGTTTCACTTCCAAGTCAAGACAGAGGGTTTGGAAGAAGACTCAGAGGTTCAGAGGATTTTCAGAGAATTCGAGAAGAGGACATGATTGAATTCCGAGAACAATCTTTGGTTTTATTGTTGCTTTAATTCCTAAACTAATTCCTTTGATTTTTAGTTTTAGTTTTTATGCTAGTTTCGTTCTTGAGTTTTGCTGAATGTTTATGAGTTTAATTGTTAGACTTTATTTAGATTCGTTGACCATGATTTATGTTAATGCAATTTCCTTTAGTTTTATGATTTTTGCTTCAATTATGAGTAGCTAATTATCTAGGGCTAGGGGGAAGTGATGATGATTACATGATGGATGTTTGATGAGATACTTGAGTGACTTGTGTTAATTCTTAGTTTGAAAATTGGTTTGAATTGACTTGCGATGGCCTGATCACCCGTAGCATGTGTCACAATTACCTATAAATCGAAAGAGTGATGGTAGTTTAGAGGGTTTTCAATACTTGTGAGTTGTAGGGTTCAAAGACATTTGGTCCTAGCTTATACAACAGTAATCTTATTCCATGCCGAGCCGCTAGAATATTGAATTACACTAGTCTTGTTCATATGGTTTAATTAACTATTGGTGATTACAAGAGCAACATTGAACACTAATTAAGCACTTGGTTACACCTCGAGAGAGGGTAATTCAAATATAAGTGACTAGGTTGTAGAATTACACTTATCAAACGGGTATCGCATTGGCTCCTGATTGTATGATTCAAAGCTTTTTCCCCTGCCTATTTAGTTTACTGAAGTAAATTCACATATTTAATTTGTTAATTGCAATTTTAGGTTCGTTACTTGTTAATTTCCGCATCAGTAGATTAATAGGAATAACCTCAAATTCGTTAAGTTTTTAGATTAGAGAGAAATAGAGAGTAGTGATTGATTTCCCTTCCTTGTGGGTTCGATCCTATTGTGCTACGCGTATGTTAGTGTACACTTGCACGATTGGTTTTAACTGTAGTAAAATCAAATTACAACACTGGGTTGGTCCGCGAGCCCTGTAATGCGAGCGTCCCAACTCTGTGTATGCGGATGGCGACACGTGTAAGGCGTTGATCCGAGCGTGATTTTGGCCCTATCAATTTATATATATAAATGTTAACTTTTTTTTTAATTGTTTTATAGACTTCAATTGTTGTTTTTGTTAATGAATTTTTTTTTCTATTTATTATATTTAACTTGAGTTTTAATTTTTGTATTTATATGAAGAAGGTTAACATATTTTTATTTTATTCATTCTTTCTTATTTAGATTAATATATCTATCTTTCTATTTATTTATCTATCTATCTATCATTCTATCTATCTATTTATATATAAAAGCATATGGATCATATATTATATAGTTTTAAATTTTTATGTGCCGAGAATGGAGAATTCTTTGATTTATTCATAAATATATGTGAGATTCTAATAATTCTTCTTTTCAAATTATTATATATTTATTTTATAATTTATATAATCCTTTTGGATATTTTTTTAATGTTATCTATTCTGAAATAAATTACTTTTTTTAATGTTATCTTAATTTATAATATTTACGACTAACACGTAATATTAAAATTCATACTATAATTTTTTTATAAAAACCATGCATAGCACGGGATATATACTAGTAAATAAATAACTCAAACATTAATGTTATGTAATTCTACGTATTTCCGATATTGTGGAACTTACTATTGGTCCGTGTATGTAACGCATTTCCCACTTTAGAGTTTATTGGTGATTGAAATAAGCTTCTCAAATATTTAATTAACTTCCATGGTCGTACCAAATAATCAAATACAAGATAAACTTTCTGCTTGTAATTTTGAGGATTTCGTTCTAACCAAAATCATTTTACAGGGCATAATTTACATGAAATAGATTTGCGTAGCTTCCGAGTCAAAAATTGGATTTTATTATTATTTTTTTAATCAGAACATCCACCTTACATTTACTTCAATGATTAGTTTCTTCATTGAATTGTAGATATTTCAAAGGGTGAAATAGTTGGTTACGAAATTTAAACATGTATACACCCAAATTCGAGATTGGAAATAAAAATTGGAGCCTATGATCGACCATCAAGGGGGAAAAAGGTGGAAGTTTAATTTGATGAAGAGTTTTCTCTTTACAAGTTGGAAGGACCAAGCTACACTAATTTAGGTCAATAGTTGGAGACACACAAGATCTTACCAAAATAGCCTTCGGCAATGCAATTGGAATATGGGATATATTGTGAAAGGCGATGTCAGACAGTCAGAGGGTCAATTTATTTTCAAAAAAAGTACAATTACATTATTTGTTATGTAACAGCATGTTATGTAAACAGTAAGATATATAATGGTTTAACGTTATATTAATTTAATTAAATATCTTAGTTTATGATTATGTATGCAACTATTGTTTATTTATTTGATCCGGCGAGAATTCATAATAATGAGATTATATATATATATATATATATATATATATATATATAAGTAGAGAAAAATTATTATTTTTTTAATTTCCCAAAGTTTGTAAGTATATATAGTACGAAATTTTGTTATTTTGGGTGTTGTATGGAGATGGAGATGTCGTTATAGTGGCGCACTTGGGATGCATTTCCACATTGAGAGAGTTATGGGTTTGGGAATTGGGACCTAATTTGATATTTGATATACATGAATCTTTTAAATTGGACCCATTATTTGGTGCATATGCATTAATAGAATCTTGTGCTTTGAGTTGAGACTACTCTTTTTTCTCCAATTATTTTAAATGGTAGGAATTTGTTGTGTGGGGACTTGGTCACGTTTCTTGTTTGTATACCTTTTTTTCTTTGGTAAATATGCATGTCTAAAATTGATGGTTTAAATAACGTGGTGAATTTGAAAATAATTTTGTATGCAACGTAAGGTATATATTTTTTTTCAATATTTCATCGTGAATTTGAGTCTGGTCGAACCATTAAATCTTAAAATTTTCTATATCAATGATAGTTACGTACGCGAAGACTTGAACACAAAATCTTTGATTAAGTTTACGTATTGTCGAAATATAAATGATAATGGATATGCAAGAATGTGGTCCAAAAAGAACTTATTCCCAAGAGAAAAAGAAATAGACAATAGAGATTTATGCAGTTATATTTTTCCGGTGAGTTTTTCTTTTTAGGAAGCCCCCAAGAATAGACAATAGTGATAAGTGATAACCCATAATGCATATATGCTTAATGAATTCAAGAGCATAATATTATGACATGTTTGTGCAAAATATAAATTATAGTATGAAGAATCTGAACACTTACACTGGACAATGGTGATAATGCATATATGCTTAATGGGAAATTGGGAATTCAAGAACATGATCATATTAATCATGACATGTTTTAAGGAAAGCCTATGAAATATGAATTATGATAAGAAGAGTCTTGAAAAAGTGTATGATAATGCACGTTCTGAAATTGCATTTTAGATTCGTTTCTCGTTATATATATTTGATTCTGGAAAGATAGTTATAGTCTTGATAAAAATTTGCACGGAAAATCCTATATATGTCTTGAAAAAGTTATAAAGGAAACCTTTGCCGATCAATTTGAGGAAATAGAGAGAATATTAACTTTGGAATTTCACTGTTGAAAATACCCTTAAATCGACTTTAGTCCAGGAGTGATCGTGAACGAGAATGAAATTAGCCTAATTACATGGCCCCAAATCCATCTTCGTCGAATGGTTTTTCACATATTTTACTCCTTTGTTAGTCTTAATTAGCATAAAAAGCCTTGTGATATGAAAATTGTCATGTAAAACTCTATGTTCTTAAAATATTTGCATAGCAAACTTTGAATTTTTCTAGTGTTTGACATGCGCTTTTAGCGTGATTAGAACAATAATTTTCTCTATTTATTGAATGCAAAATAACTAATTTACCCTTTTATATTTTGATGGTTCAATATTTTTTCTATATGCACCAAGATCCCTGTATAAAATAAAAATTACATAAAGAACCCTATAAACAGAATATATATATATATATATATATATATATATATATATCACCAATAAATAGAAGATACAACTATACCTGCTGCTCCATTTACAAAAAAATTAAACAAACAATAAACATTGGAAAAAGAAACTCGAAATCTACGTTTATATTTAAATTATAATGATATCATCTAAAGGGCTAGTGTGCAAATAAATTTAAAATAAATGATTTTTTATATTAATTTTTATAATACGGTTCCCCCTCCCCCCCCCAATTTCACCTAACACATGGGATATGATGTAAATAACTCTTCCTCAGTCCATGTCCAAATTTATCATAGTTGAGGTTTAAAACATTGTAATAGTATAATATTTTCATCAACGTGGTCGTGCCGGAGTGGTTATCGGGCATGACTAGAAATCATGTGGGCTCTGCCCGCGCAGGTTCGAATCCTGCCGACCACGCCCTTTTTTCACTTTTTTGAAGCCCAATGGCATAAAATAAAAAACAAGAAAAATACCCAAAAAATTCAATCTTGATTTAATATTTGGGTAAATTAATCATGGCAGTATTATGTGCAATGCCTTGCGATTTGATAGACACTTAAGCATTGAGGCGAGATGTAACAGATGTCTTGCCCCAACCCCAACAGAGGATATTCTCCATATCTTCAAGTTTTACCCTGTCTCTGTTTTAGTTTGTAAAAAGATTCTTACTGATGAAGCTTGGCGCACGCTATCGGGTCTCAGAACTGATAACTGGATGGGTATGGTTGGAAAACTGAAACTGAGAAATAATTTGGTGCCTCAAGCCAACTGGGATTTGGTGTTCGTGGTGACGTTGTGGTGTCTCTGGAAACATAGGAACAATTACGAATACCGCGGATACAGAGAACCGCTGAACATGACTTTGAATAACATGTCAGTGCTTATTCAAGATTTGCTGCATATCCAGCAACCGCGCAAGAAGGCTTCGCAGATTGGGCGGCCCCTGGAGACCACCTCTTGGCAGCCTCCTCTTCAAGGCTGGGTGAAACTCAACACGGATGGGAGTTTTGTGGAAAGTAATCAGATGGCAGCCGCGGGAGGAGTTGTTCGGAATGATATGGGCGGCTGGGTCTTTGGTTTTGGCGTTATTGCTGCGGAATTGTTGGGGATCCGTGAAGGCTTGCGGCTGGCTTGGGACCGCAGATTTGAGAAGATTGAAGTTGAAAGCGATTCTAAAAATGCTGTTGAGCTGATTATTGAAGGGAAAGTGGAGGAACACCCTTTGGGTCCTGTTATTGAGGACTGCCGCCGTCTTATTCGGAAGCCTTGGTGCTGTAAACTGAAGCATATCAAAAGAGAGGGCAATTCGCTCGCTGTTAAACAGGCTAAGCTGGGTCATAGGATCACGGCGGAGATGATGATTTGGGATGATCAACCGATGGAAGTCGTTGACGGTTTTTAGTTTTTGGCGTTTGATAGGCCTCTGTTAGGCGTTAGCACCAAAAAAAGAAAATTAAAGATATATATATGGTGGGCCATTTCGAAATTCATACTCCATTATTAATGCACATAAGCTCGAAGCTAAGTTTCTGTGCAAGTTTTGATCATAAAATTCGGATTCTTTTCTTTTCATTTATCTACTTCAATCTTTTCACTTTCCTTTTTTTTTTTTTTTTGCTAGTTTGCTTTCGTCTTACTTATGATCTGGAATGCAAGGACACGGCCAAAAAATTGGCTCTGGGTAGTGTCTGATACGTGTCGGACATGGATACACCTCGGATACGGTTTCAATATGTGTTGGATACGGCTGAAATATGTCCAAAATAAAAAAAAATAGGATACAGTGTCGGACACGGCGGGAGGAAGTGTCCGACACGAATTAGACATGGCAGAGCATATTTTATAATTATATAAAAAAATTTATGTACTTTTTAAATATTTTTAGAATTTTTTGGGGAGAAAACTGAAATAATAAAACTTATTTGAATTTTTAATATTACATACTTTTATAAATATTTTATTTTTCATAGATTATAATTATAAAATATTTTTATTTACATATAAAATATATTTATTTATATAGAATATAGTTGTATCGGAGACGTGTCATATCCTAAAATTTTTAAAAAGTTCATGTCGTCGTGTCCGAATCCGTGTCCATGCAACATAGCCTATGATGCATCAACATTTTTAAAAATATTATTTTGTCGTGTTGTGTCGTTTCATGTTAAATACTCGTGTCCGATACCGTATTCGACACTTGCCACGTAAAAAAAATTTATATTGTTGTATCCATGTCATGTTATGTCAGTATTAGCAGGGGCGACGCTACTTGGGGCCCAGTGGGGTCACTTGACCCCACTCAAAATTTTGTTTCAATTATTTATGTATATATTTAATATGTAATATTTTTTAAATTGACCAAATTATAGTCATTTGACCCCATAATAAAATAAATAAAGTGTAACTCACCCCTCAAATGAATAAATAGATTTTGAGGTATTTATAAACTCTAAAAATAAATACTTATTATAAGCACTAGGTTATATTGCTTTCTATAATTAAATAGAGTTTTGTTTGTATAATATTATTTTCTTTAAAATATTAATATTTCTAAATTATTTTTTACATTTAAATAGAACTCTAATTTATAGTTACTTCTTCTCTTTTCAATTAAAAGTATACTAAAAATTCTATAATTACTAAGTAGATTTATTTTTATAAATATATTTTTCTCTTTCTTATTATGAACTTATTTATTTTTAAATCATTTTATTTCGTTGTTTTTTCGTTATCCATTTTCGCATGCATGTCATTTTTATATTAATTACTTATTTAAATAATATTAAATTACCAAAAATAATTTTAAAAAATTTATGGGTTAATTAGTAGCTTGATAAAAATTAAAAAAATGATTCTTGACTTTTATCGGCAAGCACCGGACTAATTATTTTTTACTTTTAACTTTTTTTTTCCTCCAAATATTTACTATTTTGACTATTGCAATATTTTATAACTTTAACTTCTATTTTAATTTTTAATGGAGTAAGTACCTTGTCCTATATTAAAAGTAGCCTATATATTTGAATATTTTATAAATATTTTTAATTGTATAAAAATTTGTTTAGTAATATTTTAAAAAATAATTTTTTTGATCCCAGTGATCCAAAACTCTGGAGTCGCCACTGAGTATCCGTATCTGTTTGTCATAAGTTCTTACTTTGGATTCGTACAAGGAGCTAGGCCATATTATTGATTAATTAATTTAAAATAATTCAACTTAATTTACCACCTGAACTTGATAACTGCAAAATTATATGCATTAGTATTACAAGTATAACATACCCTATTATGCCCTTTTCGCTTTCAAATTAATCCCATGGAGAAATTAGCTTCACCCTAGATATGTTTTAAGGTAAATTAAACTCTCGGAGGTTTAATTAATTTTACTGTTTATTTATGATAATTAATTACACTAAAGTACTAGACATAGTTTACGTTTTTTTCGTATTTGACCAATAGGGCCGGTAACAACAACAAAAAAAAAAAAAAAAAAAAAGGTTAATTTATGATAATTAATTACACTAAAGTACTAAACATAATTTACCTTTTTCTTATTTGACCAATAGTGCCGGCGCGCCTAATTAAACAGGGAACAAACGGTGAGAGAGGTAAAAATGTGAAATATAATTTTATAATTTCAAATATTTTATATATATATAAACTTATTTACATCTAATCTCCTGATGAGTTTTTAAATAAAAAAACATCCTCATATTTAGATGTATTAACATTGGATACCCAAATAAATTTTAAATTACAAACGACCCCCTCTCCATTAAAAAATTATTTAAAAATTATTGTATTTATTTGATATCTAGATGTAAAAACTTATTTTTGGAGGTGTTCTGTGTTTTAAAAATTCATTTTGATTAGAATTTTAGACGAAATTATCAAAAATCCTAAGGAAGGGAGAAGGGGTCATTTGTAATTTTAAAATTCATTTGAATGTTCAATGTTATTTAATCTAAATATCAGAGTATTTTATTATTTAAAAACTTATTTGAAATTTAGATGTAATTCATATATATATATATATGTTCATGCAAGTTTCAAATAAGAATATAAGAAAAATATTTTTAAAGTTAGCAGATTAAAAAAAATAAAAAAATTAGCAAAAATTATTTTTAAAAAATGGATTGGTATACGCACCTGACCTCTGCACATAAATGGGACCCATTTTATGCATGAATTTCATACAATAGCTTAGAAAAGTGTACCACTCATCAATGAGATGTCATGAAAAAGAATTAAATAATTAAATAATTGAAATTATAAGAAAATATTTTCTTTTATCTCGCGGCATCATGTCATGTTATTATAATTAAATAATTGAAATTAAAAGAAAATATTTATGTTTTTGTATTAATATACTTATTATTTTTTTTCATAATCTCCACTTATTAATAATACGTGAATGAATAAAATACTAAATGAAATACAAAACTGAAACAAGAAATTAATTCGATATCATATACACAAGCGCACACATTTCATTATCCACATATAGTAGTTTTATTTCACTTATTTTCCCGCATTCAAACTGAAAATTAAGTTTATTTTATCCTGCAAAAAAGTATCCTCCCATATCTGTATTTTAATAAAATTAATGGGCTAAATTCTTTGTTAAAATAAATTATCATGATGGATTCTCTAATAATATAAAATGGCATAGTAGATTCCATATGTATTATTCTATTAAATCAATTTGTATCAGAAATAATTCAACAATCTAATTTGCAATAACAAAATTCTTAATGACATGAACACAAATACTCTTGTAAAAAAAAAAAAAAAAAAAAAGTACAATGCTGTGTTGCATCTGATACTCTTCACCAAAATCGTATTAGACATTTATCGAATAATAATTTAAAATAGTGTCCGTATGTTATAGGTCGTGCAAAAAACTAATTCCAAAAAATGATTAAAAAAAAAGGAAAAACCCTACTTCCTCCCCTGCCCCTGGTCCAAAAAATAATATTCATGCAAAATTGCAAATCATGAGGATGATACACATCAAAACAGGAGAAAACCCATCTCTATATATAGAGACACACTTCCATATGTATAACCAAGCACTTTCTTGTAGATTGGTGGCCTTGTTTCAAAGTCGTTTATAACTTAATGGGAGAAGCTAATGCGAGCAACTTCAGCAGCTCCCACACGGTGGAGATATCAATGAACACGGCGGTGCACCGGGTGGCGCCGCCCCCCCACCGGAGCACGCTTCAGAAGCTCAAAACACGCCTTAAAGAAACGTTCTTTCCCGACGACCCTCTCCGCCAGTTCAAGGGGCAGCTATGGAAAACAAAAGTAGTTCTGGGAGCTCAGTACATATTCCCCATACTAGAATGGGGTCCTAAATACAACCTCAGTCTCCTCAAATCTGATATCGTCTCTGGTCTCACCATTGCCAGTCTCGCAATCCCTCAGGTAACTAATTCTTTCTTTTTGTGACGGAAAAATCACGTCTCCGTCACGAAAAGTCTCCTCACCGGTCGGTTTGGGTGACGGAATTTTAGTCAAAAGTACCAACCCGTAACAAAATTTGTGTAATTTGTAGTCGTTTAATGATGAATTCGGTCACTAATTAGTTCTTGATTGTGTAATGGCTCATCTCATGCATGTTGAGTTTTTTCAGGGAATAAGTTATGCAAAGCTGGCGAATCTGCCTCCAATTGTTGGTCTTTGTGAGTGTATAAAGCTTTAATTGTTCTTTTTATTTACTGTATAAGTATATATATGTAGAAATTTTGCATGAAAATAATGAATTATTTGATTTAATTTTAGTTTTATTTGAAAATTTCAGATTCAAGTTTTGTGCCTCCACTAATATATGCTGTTCTTGGGAGCTCAAGGGATCTTGCAGTAGGTCCAGTTTCCATTGCATCTCTGATAATGGGATCAATGTTAAGACAACAAGTTTCACCTGTGAATGATCCCATTTTATTTCTTCAACTGGCCTTGACTTCCACTTTCTTTGCTGGGGTTTTCCAAGCTTCTTTAGGGTTCTTGAGGTTAATTTTTAGTTATTAACTTCTGCAATTTAAAAGGCTTTTTTTGATCTTCTGATCATAAGTAGTATTTTTACTTGTTAAGATGATTAATTTTTTGTTTTTGTTTATGTGGTTTTGATTTGCGTAGGCTCGGGTTTATCATCGACTTCCTTTCGAGAGCGACCCTTATTGGTTTCATGGGGGGTGCTGCAATCATAGTGTCTCTCCAGCAACTCAAGAGCCTTCTTGGCATCCAACACTTTACCAAGAAAATGGGCATTGTTCCTGTTTTAAGCTCCGTCTTCCACAACACCCACGAGGTATGTTCATTACGTGATTAATCTCATTCGATCTCGTTTGATTTTAGTACGTTATTGCTCGATATTCGGTTATATATCACTACAATTTGAGAATATTAATTGTATTACAAGACACTTAAGCTTAAAATCTCATATGATCATTAAACAAGATTTAATACAAAAATTATAAAAATTACAGTGGGAATGTAATATTGAGGTCCAACACTAATTAAACTTCAAACTATATTAACTCTGACATTAGCCAACCATAGGAGACGAGATATTTATAATGATGTGAATATAGTTGAAATCTAACTCGAATAATAAAATTTTACTAAGTTGCTTTTGTAACTTCTTAAATACAAAGACCAATTTTCCTCCAATAAAAATACATATATGCCCTAGTACTTACCCCAAACAAAATTGAAAACCGAATCTTTTGGGAAAAGGTGTCTAGACAATAATAGTATGACCGATTGATACATGTTGTTCGGCCGTGCCACAGTAAAAAAAAGTAGAATAAATTGTGGCGTTTTGGCAAGAAAATACAAAAGATAAAAAGGCATATAATAAGGACAATCGTGCACATGTTGACACGTAATTGTACTCGAATTTGTATTCAATTTCATATCAATCTGTACTTTACGATTGGATAAGGAACCAATTAATTGAAGTTGCTAACTTTTTCTTGGTTTATTAATTATTAGTTTTGTTTTTGCAGTGGTCGTGGCAAACGATTCTCATGGGCTTTTGCTTCCTCATCTTACTTCTTTTAGCAAGACACGTTGTACGTAAATGTTTTCTCTATTTCCGTGATTTATTTTTTATTATTTTTTTCTAGCAACGTATAATTATTTATTTATTTATTAAGTTTGGATATTTATTTGGAGTTTTACTAAGTCGGCACTCGGCAACTTTTTAAACCCGGACCGTTTAATAGGGATAGTTTCTAAGTTTTTTGAGAAATTACAGAGACTTCACTTCCCTTCACGTCGAGGTATAAGATTTTGGGTAACATATGTTATTGTAGTTGTGAATTACAGTCAAATTGATTTGTGAGTGTTGAGGGAAAAACTTAGTGATTACAAACTGTTAGAATTGAAAATAATCGAAATGGATGGATCCGAAGCAATGTAAAGGTTTTTGGTAAGGGAAGTTTCTGTAATTTCTTAAATTACAGGAGAGGTTTGTGTAACTATGTCAGACGTCAGGGTATGTCGATGTAAATATCGCTTTTGTAATATTTGACCTCTCCCAACGGTTTAAACTTTGTAATAACACAAAGAGTAAATAATTATTTTTCCGCGGCTGGTAAATCTTGGATCAAAATGCATACACAGATGAGATTTTGATGATTATAGTAGTTTGAATTCTTTTTGTGATTATGCAGAGCATTAAGAAACCAAAGCTATTCTGGGTATCTGCTGGAGCTCCCTTAGTCTCTGTCATACTTTCAACTCTCCTGGTTTTTGCATTCAAAGCTCAAAATCATGGCATCAGCATTGTGAGTTTTCCTTTGCTTCAGCACCTTGTTCAACTTCATCAACTCTCAATTTTCCTAATGTTTCATTTCCTTAATTTTCACAAAAAATAGATTGGGAAACTGCAAGAAGGGCTGAATCCTCCATCATGGAACATGTTACTATTTCAAGGAAGCTACTTAGGCCTCGTGATGAAAACCGGTCTCGTCACCGGCATCATTTCTCTCACCGTAAGTGGGTTACTGTTTGACCCCTGCTGAATATTTCATTCTCGACGACGAAATTGATTAAGATTTTGTGAAAAACAGGAAGGAATTGCAGTTGGGAGGACTTTTGCTGCCTTGAAAAACTACCAGGTTGATGGAAATAAAGAGATGATTGCAATTGGACTAATGAATATGGCTGGCTCGTCGACTTCTTGCTACGTCACAACAGGTCAGCGAATAAAAATTGTATAAAGTGGAATATAAAAGTGAAACAGAATGTTGGAACAATTGATAACAATGCATGCAAAAACAGGTGCTTTTTCGAGGTCGGCCGTGAACCACAATGCAGGGTGCAAAACGGCAGTTTCCAACATAATAATGGCAGTCACGGTCATGATTACGCTTCTCTTCCTAATGCCGCTCTTCCAGTACACGCCAAACGTCGTGCTGGGTGCAATCATTGTAACTGCAGTTATCGGCCTGATTGATGTCCCTGCAGCGTGTGAAATCTGGAAGGTTGACAAATTCGACTTTATTGTACTGCTCTGTGCGTTCTTTGGAGTCCTGTTCATCTCTGTTCAGGATGGCCTCGCCATCGCGGTAAAAAACTGTTCATTTTCCGCTCTCTCAACATTATTGGTTGATTCGAAACGAATATCTATCTGACACTATGATACGCAGATTGGAATATCGATTTTCAAAATACTTCTGCAAATCACGAGGCCTAAAACCGTGACGCTAGGAAATATACCTGGCACGGATATCTATCGTGACGTCCATCACTACAAGGAAGCTGTCATCGTGCCTGGATTCCTGATCCTGAGCATTGAAGCTCCTATCAACTTCGCTAATACCACTTACTTAAAAGAAAGGTATACATGCTCATCTTTCACTTCCAATTTTTTGCAACTCTTTTCTTGATTCTGAGCTTCATTTTTGCAAATGGATCTTCAGGGTGATGAGATGGATTGCAGACCACGAATCGGACCACAACGAAAATGCCAAAAAGCAAGCAGAAGTACTAAAGTTTGTTGTTCTTGATCTATCAGGTTACAAGTCTGAATTAAAATTTCAGTTAATTCTGGGGAAGAATCATTACAAAGTGTCCTAATTAGTAAGCAACGTTTCGATCAGGTGTTAGTGCGATCGACACAAATGGAGTGTCATTCTTCAAAGACATGAAGATGGTGCTGGAAAAGAAGAATCTGGAGGCAAGTAATCATAAACATTAACACATATTAATGTATTAATCATTTTTATTCTCTTTCTTTTCTTTAGTTTTTGGGCTAATATTGTAATGTGTTCAAACTTAAGCAGCTCGTGCTGGTGAATCCGATCGGGGAGGTGATGGAAAAGCTGCAGCGAGCAGACACTGAGAAAGAGCTTTTGAGAAGTGATTGTCTGTTCTTGACTGTTGGTGAAGCCGTAGCTTCTCTTCTCTCTGCAATCAAGAGGCAACCATCTAATTCTGTGTAATTTATAATAATGTGAAGCTTCTCATTTTTATAAAATGGCTTTTTTTGGGGGTCAGTTTGTAATTTTCTCAATGGCATGATATTTATGTGTAATCTGATTTAGATTTTAGAATTATTGGGGCATATATAGAATATATATGCTCTTAAGGGTGGGAAATTAAATGATTTTTTAGGCTGTGTTTGAATTCTTTGTCGTTGACTATCTATTATGCACGGATACAGACACTTTGTCGTTGTGCCAAACAAAGATAAGTTTAGCTCTAGATGTCACAAATGCATTATGATAATATGATTGTATATAGCCCTGGTCAAAAAGGGTATAAGCTTTACAATTTAAATACACACATTGCTTTTGTGTCTAGGGATGTAGAGTTTTGTGAAAATCATTTTCCTTTTAAAATTATCAGCTCCGACTCTAATCAAAATTTTCCTGCTAGTAACTCTCACTATGACACTGACAATCACAATATTGCTCCACAAACAGAGGATTTCAACTGAAAACCTGATATGAATGATGATGATGATGATCATAATTCTAATATTACACATAATTCCCCTCTTCAGTCTAGCCCATCTTATACAGAAACACCGAATTCTCATTCCACTGATACCACACTTCCACTCTCCGATGTTGTCCCCACATTTCCTAGGATTAGCACTACAATGAGAAGTAAGCCAAAATGGTTAGATGATTATAACCCTGATGGAACTGTAGAAAGGGATGAGGCTAGATTAGCAACAAAAGACTATATCCAAACTTTTGGGATGGATTACTTTGATAGTTTTAGTCCTGTAGCCAAATTAGTTACGGTTACGATTTTTCTTGCTGTTGCTTCATGTTTCTTGGTCTTTGCATCAACTTGATATTAACTATGCATTCTTACATGGGTTTCTTGAGGAAGAGGTTTATTTGAAACAAACACAGGGATATACAAGCTTAATGAGCAAGTTTGCAAACTGACCAAATCTTTGTATGGACTAAAGCAAGCGTGTAGACAATGGAATCTTGAATTTTCCTCTCATTTAATTGCATATGGCTTCAAGCAGTGTACCCATGATCACTGCTTGTTCATTAAACAAAACGAAAAGTCTTTTCTTGCTTTACTTGTTTATGTTGATGGTGTTGGAGTGTTGCTTACTGGTTCTAGTAAAGTTGATATTCAAGAAATAAAAGAATTTACTATAAAAAATTTAGGCCTCTGACAGGGCTCACTGGGTTCGCATGTGAGCCAGGGGTGGGACCCGTCTTAATTCAGTTAATCACTATTTTAATCTATACTATATTATTAATGGAGAGGGCCAAGTTTGGTCTCTTGGACTCTCCATTTCTTTTTATTTTTTTTATTTTATTTGATTTTAAAAAAAGAAACTGATCCCACCTACAACACTAACAGTTCTCACACTCTTTTTTAGACTCTTCATTTCTTTTAAATTTTATTTTAATTTAAAAAATAAACTCAAAATCTCACCCACGTACAACAATCATCAGTTTCATTTTGTTTTCTTGGACTTTTTTTTTTTTTTTTTAAGTTCTATTTGATTTTAAAAAAAAAGAAAGAAAAACTCACCCACGCACAAAAGAAAAACTTACCCATGCGAGAGACCCATTTGGTATTATGGATTCTCTTTTTTTCTTTTTTCTTTTTTTTTTTCCTTTTTTTAACATAAAATCTGCCCACGTATTTAGTAGTTTTCTGCTTAAACTTTTCTATATTTACTGAACTCCAAAATTCTTTTTCTTTAATTTATTTTTTATCACTTATCTATTCTATAGTATATATTAAGTGAGAGACTCATAGACTCTATTTTTTTCTTCTTTTTTTTTCTTTATTTTTCAACATAAAATCTGCCCACATATTTTAGCAGTTTTCTGCTTAAACTTTTCTATATTTACTGAACTCCTAAATTCTTTTTCTTTAATTTATTTTTTATCACTTATTTATCTTTATTCCTTTTTCTTCCCACCTTTTTATTTATTTATCTTTTTATTTCAGCACGAACTCTATTCAGTATCACGTACTTTTAACCGTTTTCTACTCATTTCTTTTTAAAATTTATTTTTTGATTTTAGCACGAACTCAGCTTACCACGTACAATTTTCTATTTATTCACGATTATCAAGCTTATTTGTTCTCTTCAGAAACTCTGCACATTTTATCACATTAGAACTCCGCTCTTTAACATTTCCAAGGTTACCATGATAAAATGAATTTATTTTTTTATTTCTTAACATTTATGTAATTTTTAGTGCAGAATTCCCAGAAGAATTGTATTGCAAAAGATTACGTTTTGGATTCCATTTGCAGAAGAATTGCATTGCAGAAGATTAGGTTTTGGATGCAGTGTGAGTTTGAGGTAGAAAACATAATTTTATTATCTCAAAATTCATGATAATTTTTTGTTACATAAGAATTTATTGCATCGCAGAAGGTTACGATTCCATTTGCAGAAGAATTGCATTGCAGAAGATTTCGTTTTGGACACATTGTTGAACAACGCTGCGGTGTTTTGTACATATAGTTTTCTACTTATCTGATTTATCCCATTATTTTTTAGGGTAAATTACGGCAACCCCCCCGTCCTTTGGCACGTTTTGCACTTTCCCCCTTAACCTTTGATTTTGCGCGATTTGCCCCCTCACCTTTGAAAAATGTCACACTTAACCTTTGTGACAAACTTTAACAAAGCAAATCTTTACAAAGATGATCTCAAATGTATTGACGTTATATATCAAATTGAAGCTCTCGACGTAAGGAACACAACAATGAACTCAAAATCAAAATCCGACAACCGACGAAGCAGAAATCATCGGTTTAAGACGACGCACGATGAACGAAGCATTTTGCGGCTAATAGGATCGATTGGGGTATGGATTTTGTTCTCCTTGGATAGACGAACACGATGACGGTGGTCTTGAAGCTTGGGTTACCATGACGGAGGAGAAATCGACCGTTAAAGTTTTATAAAGGGGTTAAGTGTGATATTTTTCAAAGGTGAGGGGGCAAATCGAGCAAAATCAAAGGTTAAGGGGGCAAGTGCAAAACGTGCCAAAGGACGGGGGGGTTGCCGTAATTTACCCTATTTTTTATAGTAGAAATCCATCCCTAAAAAAGGAATCCGTTCCCAAAAAGTTATTCCCTTCAACATTATCGGGTTAGATTTGATAAAATTACTTTTCGTTTCTTATCCTAAAATTTCTTTTAACTTTTTAACCCATATATAATTTCCCCTCTTTAATTTTCAAAGCAGAATTCCAGTTATTATAGATTATCAGCAATTTGTGTTGGAAGAAGATTAACTCCATAACCTTTTCTATAGGTAAGTTTATCTCAATATTAATGTATTTTAAATCCCAAGTAAATTTATCTCAATATTAATGTATTTTAAATTATATTAACATTTTACAAAAGTCCATTGATTAAATTATTATTAGTATTTATATTTGAGATAAACTCTCAAATATATATAAATATATTTTTTTGAAGTTTATAGGTTACTCGACAAGAGTATATATTGTAATATTATTCTTAACAATTTCTATGACGATTTTTTAAGCATTCATTTTAATATTGTTTTTTTCTAAGGTTCTTTGCTTTTTTTTTTTTATTTTTTATTTTTATATACATTTGTGATGGTTTTTTCTATTACTTTCTTTTGGTTTTAATTCCTTTTTTTTTTTTTAATTGTATTCAGATTTATCTTAGTTGGAGTTATGCTTATAAAAAAAATATATTTTGTTTCAGTATCACAATTTGTACTGATAATAGTTTTTTTGAAAACACATTACTCTCTTCGTTCTAAAATATCATGATCTGAATGTCTTAAAATAGTAAGATATGCATTTGAGATGGATTTTTATAAATTTTTATTGATACGACATTTATTGAGTTTTATGAAATTGGACGTTATATGTGTTTAGGAGCTGTCTAAATTTTTTTGTGACTAGATAGAAATGTGAGTTGCCGTAGTTGTTACCTGCTTAGAGTTGGAATTGGGGATTACAACTTCCCCTTAGGATTTGATTAAATTAATAGTTCTATCGTCAAGGAGGATCAATATGCTTTTGGAAATTTTGATTTTTGATATTTTTGACTTTTGCAGGTATATATATGGATCAATCACTTTCAAATGGGGAAGAAACATCAAATGGATCCTCAATTGACTTAATCATTCAGCGGCGAGAGCAATGGAGAATAAATGACCGGCACCGCTGTCATGCCATGAATGACGAACAAAAGAGTGCTCACTTAGCTCAATGTAGAAGAAGCTGTCAACGTAGAAGAATGCAAATTGTTACACAAGGAGAAAACATGGGTAATACACCAAAATTTTAAACTAATATCAATATCCATATCTATTTTGTAATTAATTTTAGGACTTTATATCTTTTATGTATTATAGTATCATTATGTAATCATTTTTTTTTTACTAATATTTTTGCTTTTGGAAATATAAAGATAGATTATTTTGTCACAATGAACATGAGATATGGATTTATTTTTCTGTTAGAAGATAATATTGAGTCCTATTTCTCTATCAAACTACTATCCTTTTAGTACGTTATTAATTTAGATCAAAATATTCAATTTAGAATTATGTAAAATATTTTACAGAAACAATGTATATAATACAACTCTTTCATATTTGTAGAAACTCAAGAACAATGGATCATCACCGACTCCATAACATGAATAATGAACAAAGGGATGCTCATTTGGCACAACGTCGAAGGAACTACCAACGTAGAAGAACGCAAAATGTTGCAGAAAGGGGAAATATGGGTAGATCTAGCAAATTTTTCGCCTAAAAACATTATGTATAGTTATCTATATTTATTTTAAACTAAAATTTAAAAAGTTTATATTATTTTATATGTTGTGGTTATCTCTTTTAGTTATATTTTTAATATTAATTTTTCTTTGTTTAATAATTTATCATTTGTAATCAAAACAAAAATAACATTACTTACATAAATACAAATTTTAGTCCCTAAAGCATTTTATATAAAAGATTTTATAACAGTCTTTGATTTATTTTGTGGTCCATATTTTATTTTAAACATGATTTACTTTTTTGTGGAGGTTCGAGAGGAATGGAGAATAAACGACCGTCAACGGCGTAATGACATGAAGAGCGAAGAGAAGCGTATTTAGCTTAACGAAGGAGAAACAATCAAATTAGAAGAACACGTGGTACATATATAAAATTCATTAGAACATGAGAATTTATATTTTCATATTGGGGGCATGATTCCATATTTTGTAAAATGAAAAATTATTTATTTTGTTATATACTTATATGCAATCTTAAATGTATACTTCAAACATCTATCTATGTATCTTTTTTAATCTTATTTATATAATTAAATTGAGAATTAATTTACTTTTAGAGTAAAATGTGACTTACTTGCCTTATATAAAGTCTTATTAAGAATTGCTGATAAATCTAATTTGATTTATATAGGTAGATGTTTCTCTTTCAGACAAATGAATACTCCTATTGACTTTACCTCTAAAGAATTAAATGAGCAACTGGAAGATTGACATATGTGGAAAGAAGCTCGAGCAACGAACACTAATCAAAGGGTAAATAAATAATTACGAATTTCATGTCATTAAAGTGTTTAGTCCTTATCTATGAGTTTGTAAGGATCACATTCTATGTTCTAATGGTGTTTTTGTAGCCGTCAAAATTGCAAATACTCAGTCCAGGTTGGAAGACCATTGTCGGCATAAATGGAAGAGATTTAGGGAGATGGATTTTACGCGTACTACGTACACAAAGAACAAAAAAGTGTGTGAACACATTTAATCTGAATTTTTTTAAAAATAATCTTGAAAACTATATATAGTATATATCCTAATCAATTTTTTCGGTAGGGAAAGCATACGAAGTGCTAATGATGAAGACATTGATGTGGTATGTAATAATTATTGCTTTTTATACGTATTACCATGCACATATATCTTCTAACTAAATGTATTCGATTGTATTATTTCAAGTATCGTTATCGAAAGTGGTGCATGGATGTCAAGGAATATAAGTGTGCTTGCAGGACTATTACAAAGTAAGTATATTATTTTATTATTAGTACCTCATTAATTATTAAGGTTTGACTATTTATACAAACTTTCTTTATCTCAATGGTTTGACTACTAATATAAACTTTTTATCTCAAAATGCAGGTCTATGGTTGAAGTTAGTAACAAATAATAAAAGTATAATAGTATGACCATACCGATTTGTATATATTAACTTTGCATTTCAAATTTTTTTTTTTTTTATGAATTTTAGTATGGACATTATTGTACCTTTTACATGAAGTACGTATACATTAGTATATTATAGTTTGCGTTTGTTTACGAATTAGGTTTTTTTTATCTTTCACATTACTTTCTTTATGTATTGCATGATTCTGACAAATAAATTAATATAAATGTAATTTATTTTAATATATTTAATAAATATTTTTAAATCACTCCAAACTACTATTTAATAAAATGTTGCGCTAATAATAAGGTACAATTTACATTTCATGTCGAATAATATTATTTTTATTTTACACACGCAACGAGTGTGCCCCGTTCGCTAGTTACTTTTTAATTACAGTTTAAGAATTTGATTAGTTGTGTATCCACTCTCATTTTTTGTCGTGGAATTATTAATTTATTTTTGTATGTGGAATTTTCTTTTTTCTTTTAAATTAGTAATATGTTTTTAATTTATTTTGGTGGGAAATACTAGTGTTTATTTTTCTAGTGAAAATTTTTAATGATATATTATTAATTTATATGGGATTTGTTAGTTTTTATTTTTTAATGAAGGAATTGAGTTGCGGTGACAACGTGTTGGCGCCTTTGTGATTGGTGGAGAAACGAGAATTGGTGGGAGAGCAGACAATTGCCCTTAATCCATGTAAATACTCACGGGTTTGTGTCTAATTTTTTCCAAATCACTTTGAATTTTTTAAACTTAAGTGGGCCGGGTCATCGGATCCGACGGAACATTCTACGATAAGCAGAATTTAGAAATTCAGAATGATCACGAGAAATTGAACACTTCATGTCTTTACCATTTAGCATTTACGATAAAAATTTAGGACAAGCCAAATACTTTCTTGGTTTAGAGATTTCGAGATGCTCTTCTAGCTTGCTCGTGATACATCAGAAATATATTAGTGATATTCTTTAAGGATTGTAGTGCCCGGAGTGCGACATGACACAATCATATGATTCATTCATATTCAAAAATAAATTAACTCTAACTATTCACACAACACAATCAATATATAGGGAAATTTTCTTCCAGCTACCCTGTGTAATACGGATGTTGTAAAAAAAAAAAACCCTGATAAAAAAAAAGTACCATAAAAAACTCTGTGTTTTTTAAAATATGCATAGAAAACCCTGAAACCCGAAAGTGCGGCTCACGCGCGTTGACTGCAAGTATGACAGCGTTTTTGGCCACTTTATGGGTGCGAAATGTCTTTTATGCCCTTCTTTAGTTCCTTTAATTTTTAGATCTCATTTTCAAATTTTGAAATCAATTTTGTTCTCCTACTTCATCATTCCAAGAGCTCTAGAGACACGTTAATGGCTTCTTCAAGGACTTACGTAGACAAGAGATTGAAGAAGCTGAAATCCGAGCTCGAAGTTCGTTACCCACCCACCCCTAATTGTACTTGCGGGTTAAAGGCTATTATTAAGGTGGTTGAATCATGGAACAAACCCACAAAAGGCATTCGTTACTACTCTTGCAACTCATCCAAATGTGGGTATTTCCTGTGGGTGTATCCTATTCAAGCTAAATGGGATGTAGCCGGTGAAGAAGGAAGTAATGTCAAAGTATTTGATGATTGTGAGGATGAATGTGAAGGACCCAACACTTCTAGGGTTTTTGAAATTGGGGCATCCACAATTAGGTTGGAAGAAAGGCAAAATGTGAATCTTTTGGTTATTTGTGTGTGTTTGTTGTTGTTGTTGGTCATTATTCTTATAAAATGAAGTATTAATCCGTAAAATTCTTCCTGGTGTTCATCTTTCTCTTTTTTTTTTTTCTGGGTTTTAAACTCATGTAATATCCAAGGTTTGCAATGAAATGAAGATTTTTCGCATGGTTGATGAAGGTTGTTTAAATATGTACCAGATACCTCCAGTTTTCTTTATCTTCCATAGAAAACCTTGTGTTTGTAAAATGATGCGCAGAACACCCTGTCAGACAATATTCCCAATGCGCTGTAAACATCATTGAAATGTGTATTAAAATGCAACTGCAAACTGTGAAAGTAGTTTTACACTTCAACCACCAGTCAAACATGAATTAAAGTCATAACAATGGCAATCTCAAAAGGAGGTACAATAATATCTGTATTCAAGTAGCAAAAGCCATTAACTAATACTAGATGGCAAAGTGGGGATACACACACCCACAATACTAATACAAAAGTGGTCCACCATTCACAGTATCCAAGCAATAAAACATTGTTTAAGCATAAAAAAGATTCTAATAGCATATCAGATCTAGATCTATGGTTAGGTTGTGCAGAACTGCTCATTCAGGGCCTCCATGGTGCTTGATTTCTTCTTGCAGCTGCCCTCACTCTCACATTCCGGACAACCTCCGCTTCAGTTGTTCTTTTATTCTAGGCCCTGCGTTGTTGTAGTTGAGTTCCTGGAGCAGCAGTTGCAGCAGAAGGGAACTGCCCTTGTGCAGTTGATGTTTGGGCCCCAGCAGTCATCCCAGCACTTACAGCAGACTGGAACTGCACTTGAGCACTTGAAGTTTGGGCCACAACTGTTGTAGGGATTGTTTGAGCAGTTGAAGGTTGTGCAGGTTGTCTCTGCGGAAGACTAGATCTGGGTATTTGGGATGAAGAACTTGGAGTAGCATGAGAAGCAGGAGTCCTTTGTGATGTTTGTGCAGCTGTAGGAGTATTTGACTGAGAAGGTGGTCCCTGGGAGTCTTCAGCAGCAACCCTTGCAGCAGTTCTTGCATGGTTTGTGGCTTGTCTTTCTCGTCTAATTTAAAAAACCCTTCTCTTCCCTCTCAGAGTTGGAACCTACAAAATTTCGGTATTAGCTCTTATTGTTCAAATAATATGCAAGTGTCAATTTGGGTTGAATAAGTTAGGATTACTACATAAGGTCTTCGACTGACAGAGTCCAATCCTGTAAGACCAACCTGCAAAGCAAGTATAGCAAAAAATGAAGTAATTAGTACATAACATCTGGAGTAAACTATAATTACTTGTAAAATGTATTCACAGTTGCATTTACCGTATAAAATCTAGAATTAGGGTGGGGAGGATTCTTGCATGTCTTCACATTGTGCCCCAATTCATAGCACCTACTGCACGTATGAGTTAGACCAGTCCTTGTGCTAGTAACAACCTCATTTGCACTCCTTCTTCTTACTTTTTTAGGTCGTCCCATCTTCAGTTTATACTCAGGACTAGGGATGGCAAAATTGGGTCCAACCTATTATAAGTGGGTTTGGTTTGGTTTTGGTGAAATTTAAACTGTTTTTCGACATGTTCGATTTGTTTTTAGACTTGTTTGACACGTTTTGAACCCATTTAACCAGTTTTTCGACATGTTCAACCTATTTTTGACTCGCTTCATGTGTTTTGGGTCTGTTTCACCTATTTTTTTTAGTCATTCAACCTATTTTGGACTCGTTTGACATATTTTAGGCCTATTTAACCCGTTTTTCGACTTATTCACTTGTTTCTTAACCTATTCGACCTAGATTGGATCCATTTGACCCATTTAGGATCAATTTGAACCGTTTAAATTTAGTTTACCAATTTTTGATATATTCGACCCATTTGGATACATTTTACCCATTTTGGATCAATTTGACCCGTTTGGATCAATTTTATCCATTTTAGGTCAATTTCACCCGTATGGATTCATTGGACCAATTTGAATCCATTATATCCATTTGACCCGTCTGGATCCATATCTGATACATTTAATCAATTTGGATCTATTTTACCCATTTTGAATCAATTTGACCCGTTTGGATCCATTAGACCCATTTGGATCCATTTTATACATTTTGGATCCATCAACCCGTTTGGATCCATTATACCCGTTTTGGATCAATTTGACCCATTTGGATCCATTTTATTCATTTTGGATCCATCGATCCATTTGGATCCATTTTGGATCAATTTGACCCGTTTGGATCCATTTTATTCATTTTGGATCCATCGACCCGTTTGGATCCATTTTAGATCTATTGGACCCGTTTAGATCTATTTTACCCATTTTGGATCAAGTGGACCCATTTGGATCCATTTTGAATCCATCAACCCGTTTGGATCCATTGTACCCATTTTAGATCCATTGAACCTGTTTGGATCTATTTTACCCATTTTGGATCTATTTAACCCGTTTGGATCCATTTTATTCATTTTGGATCCATCTACTCGTTTGGATCCATTTTGGATCAATTTGACCCATTTGAATCCATTTTATTGATTTTGGATCAATTTTACCCATTTTGGAGTAATTTGACCAGTTTGGATCCATTATACCCATTTTGGATCAATTTGACCTGTTTGGATCCATTCTACCCATTTTGGATCCATCGACTCGTTTGGATCTATTTTGGATCAATTTGACCCGTTTGGATCCATTCTACCCATTTTGTATCCATCGACCCGTTTGGATCTATTTTACCCATTTTGAATCAATTTGACCCGTTTGGATCCATCGACCCATTTGGATCCATTTTATCCATTTTGAATCCGTCAAACCATTTGGATCCATTGTACCCATTTGGATCTATTTTACCTATTTTGAATTAATTTGACCAGTTTGGATCCATTTTACCCATTTTAGATTCATTGGACCCGTTTAGATCTATTTTACCCATTTTGGATCAATTGGACCAATTTTATCCATTTTGAATCCGTCAACCCGTTTGGATCCATTGTACCCATTTTGGATCAATTTGACCCGTTTGGATCCATTTTTTTCATTTTGGATCCAACAGCCCGTTTGGATCCATTATATCCATTTTGGATCAATTTGACCCATTTGAATCCATTCTACCCATTTTGGATCCATCGACCCGTTTGGATCCATTTTACCCATTTTGGAACAATTTGACCCGCTTAGATCCATTCTACCCATTTTGGATCCATCGACCCGTTTGAGATCAATTGGATCCATTTTATTCAAAACGAATTGTCTGGAAATGGAATTGAAAACGAATTGTCTGAAATATAGCGTAAGGGCATTATTGGATTTTCAAATTTTTTCGTTGACAAAATGGGATTAGGGGGCGGTGAGTTTATTTAAAAAAATATAGGGTTTTTTATAACAGTTTTTTTTGTCAGGGTTTTTTATGATCATTTCGATTAACACAGGGTTGTGGGGGTTGTTGGCTCTCAATATATATATCCACAACTGACCAAGAGAAAGGAGAAGGAAAAGATGAAGAGAGAGAGAGAGAGCTGAAATGATGGCCGCTTCTGGTGGAGCTGCATTGCCGGAGGAGCTAGCCGTCTGGGGAACTTTCTTCCTTTTCCTTTCCTTGCTTGCCGAAAGACAGAGTACGGGTATGTGTATGTGTGTAAAATGAAAAGGGTGTATGTTTGCTGCGTTGTGAAGAACACCATCATAAGATATGAAATATATAGTAGTATAAAATATGATATGTGCATTTTGATTGATTTTGAACTCTACAATCAAAGCAGTCGCTTTTTTAATAATTGATATCTGAAAGTAATCGTTTATCCTATAAGTGATTGCTTTCACCATAAAAAGCTGTCACTTTCATAATCATAAAAGGCTATCTCTTTCATAATTCATGAAACCGATCAATTTTTCAGTATTAAGTTTTTGTTATTTTATAAAGTTAAATTAGATAATTACTGATAATCATTTTTAGTTTTTCAAATTTTAGTAATAAGTTTCTAATATTTAATATCTTTTTTTAACATGATGGGGCGAAAGTGTAGCACTCGGAGCGCGGGCCACCACATCCCCCGCACCTAAACCCGTACCATCATATGAAATGGAAAGTCCATACACGAGCCCAAGTCTAAGCGAACGGGAGACCACACACTTACTAGGCTAGGCGGAGCTAAAACTAAACCAGAGCACACCATAAATAATCAAATAGCGGAAGCAAGGAGTTCTAACAATATAAAATTCCAAAACAGACATATACATTAAGTGATCAAATATACATAGTCATAACAATTCATATCTCCAAAACAAAATTTATAACATGATTAATTCATAAAATACATGTCCAAAATGAAATGCAATGCACCTAGCACGACCTACACCACAAAGTGAGACTCAAACGACCAACTTCTCCACCTAGCTCGTGCACCAAAAGACCTGCAAGCTAAAAGTGGGAAAGGAGAGGTGTCAGTCATATCTCGACTGAGTGAGGGGGCTAACGCACACCCACACACTATAAATATATAGAGCAAAGCACGTAAAAGATAAAGGTTATGAACCGGGAATAGGTTTTACATACCTAAACATTTTCATAAAACATTACATATCAAATACGTATACATTACATTAGTAAAGACTCTATTCCCGTTCCATAATCCAACCATTTCATTAAGCTCGGTGAGTACGAGCATCCACCATTACTTCTCATTACATTACATAAAACAAATCACATTCAATCCCCTACTTCGGTGATAGAAGGGTCCGTCAACCTTAACCATCCATTAGTAAATTCCTCGAGGGGCGATTAACCCACATGGGTGCCATTATAAATTCCTCGAGGGGTAGCTAACCCACCCGAGTCCTCCCCGACTTCATACCGAAGGCATCAAGAGCACCACGCCTTCCCAATCTCCCGGGGTCGCGCGTAATACCTCGGAGAGAAACCACGTTTAGTCTTAACCAGGCGACCCTCTACCGTACCGGGCGTCCTAACCTGTAGTCTCCATGGATCCAAGATTACCTTTACATTACCTTTCATTTCATTCTCGCTCATTACAAACCATTAACATTATATACATTAACATTAAACTTCATAAACATTAAACCTTCATTAAAAACGTGAGCTCATATATGCTCATAGATATAGCCCTTTAGAAAGCCTAAACCTTGATAACAAGATCATAAACATATCGTACATTACACATATTTAACTATATATATAATATATAGTCGCATGCGGGCTAGAAAACGAGCATTTAAGGGTCTTAGGTCGCTTAACTAAAAAGAAAAGAACCTAAACCTCACCTTGAACAAAAGTGTAGTGGTGCGAGAAAAAGATCCCAAACAAACTCAAACTTCGGGTATGACTCCTCCCGGAAGCACCCCTGTGACAAACAAACGCAATACTAAAGACTTAGACTCAAACATGTACCACTTAGACGCACGACGATGCAAATGTATGCGACGTATGCAAATGAAGTGCAAGAAGGTACCACTTAAAGCGTTCAAATTCATATCACGTAAATTTCGTATCAAATGAATCCATAAAATTAATTCAAGACATTTAACATATAATATAACACGTTTACATTGCTTATAAACCAAAATTAAACAAATAAGAGGCATAGGAAAGAAATTAAAGAGGCAAAAAACTCATGCATGCAAGATCGAATTATTTAAGATCATAATATACAAGACTTAATAAAACAATTCAAAACTAAATTCATAACATACAATATATTACATATATACCATATAGTATAATATATATATACATACTCATACACGTACACGCCTGCACATATTATAGTCATATATATATATATATATATATATATATATATATATATATATATATCATATACAAACACACACACACAAACCATGCATTCACGTAACATACATGCACAATAAAACAAACACATGCACACAACAAAGAAGGCTGTTCCAAGGTCCCCTCCCGGGGAAAAACCTACATAAAAAGGTCCCCTCCCGGGGACGGACATGCAGAATGTTTTCTGCATAAATGTCCCCGCCCGGGGACACTTTCTTTGCAAATTTTCCCCACCCGGTGAGAGCTTTTGCAGCTAAAAAAGAAGTGCAGCAGCAGGGCAAGATCAAAGAGGAGCAAAGGTAATAATAACAGCAACTAAGGCCAACAAATCAAGCTCAAAATCCATACAAAACAGCCAGAAGTTTAAGTACTACAACCGGCAAGAAAAGAGAACAAGTATAACATGCATTTCCTTTCAAATTCTTGCATAAAAGCTGATCATATCTCCTGTTTTCCATTCATAACTATAACAACAGAATGGTGGACGAAATGGAGCCAAGAACCACACAATTAAACAAGGAAATACATGTAAAACAGTCACCCAACTCAAAGAGAACAAGGGATGATCATAATCTTCAAAAATTCCTCATAACCCTAACTATTCATCAAATATTTCAAGTAGCATGAATCCTTAACTTAAAACATGAATTGAATGGACGAAAATGATCACAAGAATATGAAGAATAGAAATCTTACCTTGATCTTGAAGATGGAGCAAAAGAAATGGTGATTTGAGCTCAAAAGGTATGAAAATGATGGTTCTTCTTTCTTCCTTTTCTTTCTTGTTTCTTTTCTCCCTTTTTCCTTGCCCCAATTCATGCATCAGTTGAGGGAGAGAGATAGGGATGGTGTTGGTTGAAAAAGAGTTAAAGAAATGATGAAAAATTGGGTCTCATAGCTCATAGATGGGTCATAGGGGTGTTTTAGGCGCGTGAATATAATTGGCTTCCTCGGGGGTCGAAACGGCCTCGAAAAATTACAAAACTTGTTCCATTGCATCCGAATCGTCGATAGGAGTCCAACATCGAAGACAAAACTCGAATCCGGGTTCCGGACCTCAAGTTATAAATTAAAACGTACACAAGTGTACTAAAATGACTTGTTTTCTAAACAAGTCCAAAACTTTCAAAAAGTTGCAATTAAGTCCAAGAACCAAGTTTTCAATGAAGTCCAATAATTTTAAAATCATACAGTTACATCCTTATATCACGTATATCACATAATTCAAGAAATTACTTATTCTTGAACTCCTGAACGAACACTTCCCAAGTAATTTCTTCCCCGGAGGTATCCAATTTCACCTAGACACTCGACCACCAATTATACGCTTGTCATTGTATCATGGTGAGGGTGCATTGAAGTTTCTCTTCCGGTCCACAAGGTATAAGATTCCATACCCGATTCGTTTGTACCAACCATTCTTCGGCTTGAATATCATTTCCACCAATGAATACCGGTGGGTTTTGATTTTTGAATTCCCTAAGGGTGGCTGTAATAGGACCTCCTCCATGATTACCGGCCGGCAAGGCATTATTCCTATCTTGATTCCGTTGCTCTAAGAACACCACTAGTCTCTCAATAAAATTCCCCGGATCCATCTGTGGTGGTGGTAGTGGGTTATTATTCTCTTGTTGAGGAGAGTGATCCCAATGATGACGACGCTCGGGGGATCTATCCTGACGGTGACGTCTTCTTGGAGGCATATTTAGGCAAAAATCAAGAAATTCTAATATATATGCGTGCGGGTCAATACATGTTCATGTGCACAATTAACAAAGAGATAAACAAATAAGCGGATGAAGTCACATATCCACGTTGTCCTACACCGTACGACCTAGACAGACTCAACACGACACTAGAACTCTGATTTTGCAACACGGAGCTCTAACACCACTTTAGGATGTAGCACCCGGAGCGCGGTCCACCTCATCCCCCGCACCTAAACCCGAACCCACATATGAAATGGAAAGTCCATACATGAGCCCAGGTCTAAGCGAACGGGAGACCACACACTCACCAGGCTAGGCGGAGCTAAAACTAAACCAGAGCGTGCTACAAATAATTAAATAGGCGGAAGCAAAGAGTTCTAACAATATAAAATTCCAAAACTGACATATACATCAAGTGATCAAATATACATAGCCATAACAGTTCATATCTCCAAAACAAAATTTATACGATGATCAATTTATAAAATACATGTCCAAAATGAAATGCAATGCACCTAGCACAACCTACACCCAAAAGTGAGACTTGAATGACCCACTTCTCCGCCTAGCTCGTGCACCAAAAGACCTGCAAGCTAAAAGTGGAAAATGAGAGGTGTCAGTCATATCTCGACTGAGTGAGGGGGCTAACGCACACCCACACACTATACATATATAGAGCAAAGCACGTAAAAGATAGAGATTATGAACCGGGAATAGGTTTTGCATACCAAAACATTTTCATAAAACATTACATATCAAATACGTACACATTACATTAGTAAAGACTCTATTCCCATTCCATAATCCAACCATTTCATTAAGCTCGGCGAGTACGAGCATCCACCGTTACTTCTCATTACATTACATTACATAAAACAAATTACATTCAATCCCCTACTTCAGTGATGGAAGGGTCCGTCAACCCTAACTATCCATTAGTAATTTCCTCGAGGGGCGATTAACCCACACGAGTCCTCCCCGACTTCATACCGAAGACATCAAGAGCACCACGCCTTCCCAACCTCCCGGGGTCGCGCGTAATACCTCGGAGGGAAACCATGTTTAGGCTTAACCCGGCCCTCTACCGTACCGGGCGTCCTAACCCGTAGTCTCCATGGATCTAAGATTACCTTTACATTACCTTTCATTACTTTCTCGCTTATTACAAACCAATAACATTACATACATTAACATTAAACTTCATAAACATTAAACCTTCATTAAAAACGTGAGCTCATATATGCTCGTAGATAAGGAAATTCATACAAAACAGTCACCCAACTCAAAGAGAACAAGGGATGATCATAATCTTAAAAAATTCCATATAACCCTAACTATTCATCAAATATTTCAAGTAGCATGAATCCTTAACTTAAAACATAAATTAAATGGATGAAAATGATCACAAGAATATGGAGAATAGGAATCTTACCTTGATCTTGAAGATGGAGCAAAAGAAATGGTGATTTGAGCTCAAAAGGTATGAAAATGGAGGTTCTTCTTTCTTCCTTTTCTTTCTTGCTTATTTTCTCCCTTTTCCCTTGCCCCAATTCGTGCATCAGCTGAGGGAGAGAGATAGGGATGGTGTTGGTTGAAAAAGAGTCAAAGAAATGATGAAAAATTGGGTCTCATAACTCATAGATGGGTCATAGGGGCGTTTTAGACGCACATGACTGTAATTGGCTTCGTCGGGGGTCGAAACGGCCTCGAAAGATTACAAAACTTGTTCCATTGTGTCCGAATCGTCGATAGGAGTCCAACGTCGAAGACAGAACTCGAATTCGAGTTCCCGAGCTCAATTTATAAATTAAAACGTACACAAGTGTACTAAAATGACTTGTTTTCCAAACAAGTCCAAAACTTTCAAAAAGTTGCAATTAAGTCCAAGAACCAAGTTTTCAATTAAGTCCAATAATTTTAAAATCATACAATTACATCCTTAAATCACGTATATCACATAATTCACGAAATTAGCATACTCGGATAATTTCACATAGGGCATATTCTTGACATTTAAATCACATATTTCAAATAATTCATATAAGAAACAATAGAATAAAAGTTGAATGCATCAAATAAAGTGAAATTAAATGCAATTATAGAAAAATAAGCTCACACGTGGTACAAACCTATACGTGCGGACGAGCGGGGTGTCATAGAAAGGGCATACAACGTACTGGAGAAAGAAAAAACAGTCGTTCAAAATATGGTACAAATTATTTTCGTAATTTGTATACACTTTTAAAACAAAACAGTTGGTTAGGATAGTTTTGAATAATTAATTTTTTTAAGTGGTGGTAAAATTGACAAAACTTTTATTTTTGCATATACTTGTGAAACTATCATATCATATTTATTAAACCGTCTTTCTTAAAAAAAAAACAAAAATATTTAAGAGTTGATGAACATGTATTAATCATTGTCGTTCCATGGTGTATCAATTATTATTAAGTGAATTAGATGTATTTGATGGTATCTGCCAAGAGGTTAATCACGAGTCAGGAAAATGAGGTACCTCTTTTGAGTTGGGAATATGAAGGTTAATACATTTATTTAACTACTAAAGAATTTATTTTTATTTCTTTATTGTAGGAGAATGAGAAGGAGAAAAAAAGACTCTGAGATGCTCTCAATTCCAGAATTTTCGCGATCTATAGACCTATGTAATTCTAATGTGCACCTGTTGATAGATGCCATTGGATATTTCTCAGGAGATTATATGCTGAGATCGTCTTTGTCTAAGTTTAATAATGTAATTAAGAAATATCTTGAAGATGGTGAAAAGGAGGGTAATTTAGGAGTACAATCTTCAATCCATAAGACTTGTTTGGTCATTCTCTAAATATGCCAAATGATTGCACATTTAACGGGGGATGCTTTGTCACTACTTGTTGCTTCATTCAGTTAAAGAGTAAAAGAGAATGAGAGATGTGGTTTATTGTGGATCATAAGTCACTACGATTTTGCATGAAAAATTTCATCACTGTTAGGCTTGAATTGCTGACCTTTCCCTAGTATAGATTTTTTTTTTATCCAACAAAACAATTAAGTTTGTATATGTAGCACCCCAAGCGGTGGGCACCACATCTCCCGTATTAGAGCCCGATACGTGTAACGAAATAGAGAATCCATACATGCACCAAGCACTAGCGAACGGGAGACAAACAAAAGCCACACCTAAGTTAGGCGGTCTAGACCCTCAAACAGAGCACGCATAAAACAAACGTACAAGTACGGAAGTTTTAAACAAAATAACAAAGCACAATGTCAAAGTTATACAATACTTAGGACAATTTATATACAAACTTGCCCGACACGGGCCAAACGAAATCATAAACAAATTCCAAACTTCAAACTATAAGTATCTCAAAGATACAAAATGCAATACAAATTGAGAATGAAATGCAGACTCGAGTTATACTAAGAAGACTTAAAGACCACAAGCCGCCTAACTCGAACCAAAAGACCTGTACCTACAAGCTAAAAATATAAGGAGGGAGGGGTCAGTCACACTGACTGAGTGAGGGCCTACACACACACACATACATACGTATACGGAGCACAACACATATCAAAGTTTGAAGTTTATGAACCGGGGCGTGGTTTTTGCAATCTAAAACCGTTTCTCACGTGATACTATACATATAGGGAGAGAGAGTTAGGGCCGAAGGCCAAAACAACAAATTTTTAATAATTAAGAATCCACTCCCGTTTCATGAATAATTTATAACAAACTAACATAACGGAAATAAACACACAAGGCAAACCTTCATACAAGAGGGAAATGTGCACAGGGATAATGTTCCATCCGGACTCCCTTACCCACATCTCGATGAAATGCACGAAAGTAATACCCCGGAGTCCCTAGTCTCCCTTAGCCATAATCACCGAGCCCCAAACATATACAAGATCAAGGCATATCAAGATTTCTAAGATCATATTCATATCATATTCAGAGGTATATCAAATCCATATCCATATCATGATCAGAACATATTCATATCCATAACGTATTCATATCATATTCATATCGGATTCATATTCATAACCATACTTACTAACAAGACATAACATAACACTTATCATACCTTTCTCTTGTGACAAGCTATGCTTTACTTACCCCTCCGTGTCACGTCATAGCTTGTCCAACTAACTTGATGCATGGTTTGGGTGAGGCACACGGTATGGAGCATAGCTTGGCGTTGCCCAACATAGACATAACATAACCAATATACGTTACTCGTACCTAGCATATCATATTCCAAAACATATAACATAATCATACATATTCTTATCTCGCACTATTATGTATACATAAGACTTATAATCACATGCATACATAGCGGGCACACTTCATTAGGGTTTAACTATAATTTAACCTCACCTTACACCGACGAACCGGGCAAAAGAGAACAAAACAGATGCCTACAGAGCGACCTCATCACCATCGGGATACTCATCTGAACAAGACAAACACCAAGGACATACTTAGACTCAAAATAAACTATATAAACGCTTGGCAAATGCATATGAATGCAAATGCTGCGAAATGCAAGTCACACGTTTCACACTTAGGTAAAGTCGAAGCATTTAACACTTATCACATAAACAACACTTAATTCAAACATTCAACACATTAAATAAGTACATAATACATCAAAATACATCATATTGAAAGCACATACGTGTTCGAAACACGTAAAGAAGACAATCGATACAAAGAATTACCACACGTAGCACTTAGAGCATATAAGATCACATCTTGCATATATCATATTAAATCAATCTAAAAACTTAATACATTGATCATAACACATAATTCATCAAGTTAACATTGCATATAAGTCATAAAAGAAACAAGAAAATAACATATAAAATGAATAAACGAAGAAGAGACGAACTACAAACACACACCGGCACAAACGTGTCTCACCTCAAGGAAAAGCTGAGACACGGTCGTGTCTCAGAACAGGGACAAAGGGTTGGAGAGACATGGTCGTGTCAACCAACAAGTACAAAACGTGACACGGGCGTGTGTCAACTCAGCAACACCTTCCTCGCATAAATTCCATGGTTGCAGCCCTATTTTTCCCTTCTTCTTCGCACAGCAGCAACAACAACTCATAAGGCAAGGAAGAGGCCACAAACAACACACATAAAGGCACAAAATCATGCATACACAAGTTACGAATCAAGCACAAATGAGGTAAACTCCAATTGGCAACAAATCGAGGTGAAAAAGTTATTTTCAAACTCAAGAACTTCAAGTTCATCAATGGTGGATCTGTTAGGAATAGTGCCCTTAAAGCAGATGTTTGCTTTACTATTGCCTTGTAAAATACAAACGGTCTTCGAATAATAAACGAGATGATTTTGTTCATAGGCAATCACTTCTTTATGTGCTTATTTATGTCTGTTTGGGTTGACTTTGTTTTGCGTGTATTGAACTCCCCTAATCCGATGAGGTCGTTAAGAACTTTGTCGTTATGGGAACAACACATGAAACAAGTTCTTAACTCGATAGGCGAGGATTAGAAACTTCTCCAAGTCAATGAGTCTGACAGACAGTGGGAGTGTCGACCTTGACTTTGCTGAGACTTGCTTATGTGATTATGTCCTTTTGAAGGATCACTCAGTTTCATGGAGTTATAAGTGCATACGTTGATGCGTTCATAATACATAAGGGTGATTGTTACAAGAAATTCATCACCGAGATGTCCCGCGTGAGAACATTCCTAAATGGGAAAGGAAGTTTGAAACTTCCTTATTAGGAAATATCTCACAGGTCAATGACGTGATTCATTAATCCTTAGACTTGAGATTCTGTAATGTCTCATATGAGCTAACTCTGTAATATTTGATGTAGGCTCAAAAGGGTGTCGCCATATAGACACTTGAACCACCGCCTATGTTGGGATTACACAAGTGGCAAATGTAGAATTAGTAGAATCGATAAAGGACCTACACTTGTTAAGAACAAGAATGATCTCTTACTGATTGAGTTGTTCGTAGTCCATTAAACATTAAACCCTTGGCCAAGGTGGATAAAAGATCAAGACATCTATAAAATGGGGTTTTCTAGGATTAAGATCGAAATGGATATGAAACGAACTTAACTTTAAAGATCAAGAATATTTGGGCTCTGAGAATATTCCCATGCCTTAGTTCTTGATTGAGCGATGGAGCTGTAGGAGGATCATATTTCACTGATTGTCATTGACTGAAAGGTTCTTCGATTCATTTCGTTATTCGGCTAGGGGTCACACACCCATTGCTAGATTACCTTAGTGTGATCTGTGAAGTGATTAATTAATTAGAGAATTAATTAATTGCTATCACTGCTAATCGAATAATGAACCTAAAGGGTCACACACAAATGCTAGAATACGAGGGTTATGGTAGGATGTTAATATGATTAACGAAGGATCAAAATAGTTGATTGAAATAGGTATGAAACGAGGCTGATGCCACGTGTCATGCACACGTGACTGCCACGTATCACGCGGCCAACGTGGCTGCAACGTGTCACGTACACGTGGCTTCACGCGTGTCCCATTTCGTGTGATTTATTTCACATGCGAATTCTTTTCCATAATTAATAAATTAAATTATAATTAATTAATTTTAGTCTTTTTTAATTAATTATTGAATTAATTGTTAAGACTATTCTCAAATAAACTTAACCCAATAAATAATTAATTGAGAATTAATTTATTTATTGAATATTGACTTTTAACTTTAAGAAAGTTGAAAAGTTCAACTTCTTATTGTAGGAGAGAGAAGTCTTCTCTTGCTAGACTTGGAGAACAAGTTAAGACTTTATTATTCCAATTAAATTAAATAATTAAATGAGTTAGTTAGTGGCAAGAAAAGAAGCCCACTAGGTTTATGGAAACCCTAAGTGGTTCGAAATCCCTAGTATAAATACGAGTGGAGATGTTTCTCTTATTCTTTAGACCAACACTCACGAAGTGTTACGTTTTTGAGAAAATCCAAAAGAAAAGTTATCAAAGCAAAAATTATCCTAGCCTTAACACAAGCCATAGAACTAGCATTCTCACTAGCTTGATCGTGTTCTAGGTCTGGTGTGGATACGCTTTGGAGGGCTTCTACTTTGGGGTCTAATTCGAAGGACTTTCGAGGGATTCCGCTTGAAGGGTGTTCGTTAGGTGGTAACGACATCACTAGAAAGCTTCTAACTTAGTAAGTTTCTAAACACCCAACATTACAGTACGAAAATTGCAAGACAACGATTAAACTTTTGGAAAAATTTTAAACTTCCACTGATCAACTCTTTCGTGTTTTCCAACAAGTGGTATCAGAGCCACCTTGCAACGTTTGTATTGTATCTTTATTGCTTTTGGAATATTGACGAAAATTCTTGAATTTGGGTATTAGTTACGTATTCTTGGTTTTTAGTTCCAAGCAAGCGACCACTGCAGATTCGACCATTGAGACCGAATACTTAGCTGCAAACGATGCTGCTAAGAAAGGTGTTTGGGTAAGAAACTTCATCCACGAGCTGGGTGTAGTTCCTAGCATTAAAGACCCCGTTACAGTGTTTTGTGACAACACCAAGGTAGTTGCTCAAGCAAGAGAACCAAGATCTCACCAAAGGACCAAGCACATTTTGAGGAAGTATCACTTAATCCGTGATATCATCAAGAGAGGAGATGTGCAAATTGAAAGGGTCACATCGACAGAGAACATGGCAGATCCACTTACTAAAGCCGTTAGTCAACAGGCTTTCGAAGGACATCATCAGAAAATGGGTCTTAGATTAGCATATGAGTGGCTTTGACGGGCAATTGGGAGATTGTTAGGAATAGTGCCCTTAAAGCAGATGTTTGCTTTACTATTACCTTGTAAAATCAAAAACGGTCTTTGAATAATAAACGAGATGATTTTGTTCATAGGCAATCACTTCTTTATGTGCTTATTTATGTCTATTTGGGTTGACTGTGTTTTGCATGTATTGAACTCCCCTAATCCGATGAGGTCATTAAGAAATTTGTCGTTATAGGACCGACACATGAAACAAGTTCTTAACTCCATAGGCGAGGATTAGAAGCTTCTCCAAGTTAATGTGTCTGACAGACAGTGGGAGTGTCGACCTTGACTCTGCTGAGACTTGCTTATGTGATTATGTCCTTTTGAATGATCACTCAGTTTCATGGAGTGATAAGTGCATATGTTAAAGCGTTCGTAATACATAAGGGTGATTGTTACAAGAACTTCATCACCGAGATGTCCCACGTGAGAACGTTCCTAAATGGGAAAGGAAGTTTCCTAAAACTTCCAGATTAGGAAATATCTCACAGGTCAATGACGTGATTCATTAATCCTTAGACTTGAGATTTTGTAATGTCTCATATGAGCTAACTCTGTAGTCTTAGATATAGGCTCAAAAGGGTATCGCAATATAGACACCTGAACCACGACCTATGTTGGGATTACACAAGTGGCATATGTAGAATTAGTAGAATCAATAAAGGACCTACACTTGTTAAGAACAAGAATGATCTCTTACTGATTGAGTTGTTCGTAGTCCATTAAATATTAAACCCTTGACCAAGGTGGATCAAAGTGTTGGGAATAGTGCCCTGAAAATTCAATTTGTTGAATTAATTAAACTGAGTTTACAGCGAGTTGTGAGTATTTCACATACTGATAATTAATGGCGTGTGGTGGTATTCTTATATGAAATGTGTTTCATAGGAAAAGACTTTAATACCAAAATCATGTGTTATTAAAGTTCTAGTCGGTAAGATGAGAATATGTTCTTATCAACACTATAACGTGGTTATATAAGATGATTAGTCTTTCATCATAGGGAGTGGTGATTCCGATTATAACACGTCGATGATTTTCAATAGGATTGGAAACATCGAACTGGACCACTGAGATTATTCATTTTATACTGCTATCTAAAATGAATAAAATCTCAGAAAGCATTGTACTCTTAATCCTGATAATATTTCGGCTTTAGGCATGTAGTGTTAGTCACTGTAATATACTTGAAGTGAGGTCTCGGTAACAGTGGCCAAAATACTCTGTACGATCGGTGACGACATGAAATGTGCTAAAGAGCTATATTGATCGAGGAATCTGTGGCCTTGCTGGAAGGTAAAAGATATCCCTGAAATAGATTTGCAAAAGTTCGAATTAAGACTTTGGCCAAAACACTTCGCGTGATACGTCACCAAAGTTGTATGATGAATGTGTTTCACAGACAGAGAATTTGAACTTAAGGCAAATCAATAAACTTCAAATTAGAGATGAAAAATAAATGATAGTAGTTGTAATTTATTTTTCATGGATATCTACACGGAGGAGTGAAATGCGAAATTATTCTAGATCGAGAAATTCGTGAATAATTTAATTAATTTTAGAGTGCAACAATATTTATTTAGTGGAATTAAATATTATTAAACGGTAATTAATTACTATCATGAGATGATAATATATTAACCCGTTTGGAGCCAAAATTAATTAGTACTGCAGGTCCCCCCTGCAAGCCCCAATTGAAAACCCGAAGAGAAAATATTAAAAGGAGAAAGAGAAATGAATTTTCAAAGTGTTTGAAAATAGCCAAGGAATTGAAATTCCAAAGTGTTGGAAATGCCCAAATTTTTATTTTGGAGAAAATAAAATAAATTTTTTTTTTAAAAAAAAAAATATATTTTTTAATGCTGACGTGGCAGCTGCTGACGTGGCATCTGACGTGTCACGCCGGATAATCCGATCAAACGGGTCATCGGATCGGGTCAACGGATAGGGTCAGCCAACCGGATACGTGGCAAAAACAGGGATACGCCACGTGTGGAACCGGACTGAACCGGGTTCAGTCGGACCAGTTCAAGGGTTTGAAGCCCTAGTCGCAAGTGCTTGGCACCCGCCGCATTTAGACGGCACGTGTGGGCGCGTGAGAGCTCTGATTGACGCGTTCTTGACGGCGTTGGACTCGTGGTGATGAGAGCTACGACGTGGTCACCTCGGTTTTTATGTCCAAGTTGCACACGCAAGTGGGATGTGAAATTACTATTTTACCCTCGGTTTTTCCCTTATAAATAGGGGCCTTGGCACTTCATTTTTTTCCATCAAAGTTTGGGAGAGGTTTTGGCTGAACTTTTGGCTTTGAAACCATATCCCTTTTCTCCTAGTTAATTCAGATTTATTTTGGAATTAATTTTAATTAGGTGTTTATATATAAAACGCTTAATTTCGGGAGATTAAACCTGAAAAGGGTTTTCTAGTTTAAAGTTTTATTTTCTCTAAATATTTAGAGAAATACTTTCGGAGCCCACACTCCGAGGGTTTCTCTGGGGTTATTGCAGGAAAGCTCTGTCGGTTTCATGAGGAGTGATCGTGTATCGGGTTCCCGGGAGGTGAACGCGGTAATCGTCTTCTGTGAAAGCAAAGGAGCTGGTAAAATGTCGTTAGATAGCCATGTTTGCAGTACAGTAATATTTTACAGTTGTATTATTTTAAGCATGATAAATTATATGCTCTTAAGTGTTAATTGCATGTTAGATATTTATCTGCTTAAGTGATTTAAAATTTATTATCAATTGCATGTATATACTTGAGTAGATCCGGCTAAGTCTTCCGCGATTGTATTAAAATGTTTTAGCTTCCGCGATTGTATTAAAATATTTTAGAAATATTTTAATACTTGTATTATTGACAAAATTTTAAAGTGTGGTCTCGGACCGCTACTGTTCTGGGCCCACCACCCAGCAAAAAGATCAAGACATCTAGAAAATGGGGTTTTCTAGGATTGAAATCGAAATGGATATGAAACGAACTTAACTTTAAAGATCAAGAATATTTGGGCTCTGAGAATATTCTCATGCCTTAGTTCTTGATTGAGAGATGGAGCTATAGGAGGATCGTATTTCACTGATTGTCATTGACTAAAAGATTCTTCGATTCATTTCGTTATTCGGCTAGGGGTCACACACCCATTGCTAGATTACGGTAGTGTAATATGTGAAGTGATTAATTAATTAGGGAATTAATTAATTGTTGTCACTGCTAATCGAATAATGAACCTAAAAGGTCACACACAAATGCCAGAACACGAGGGTTATGGTAGGATGTTAGTATGATTAACGAAGGATCAAAATAGTTGATTGAAATGGGCATGAAACGAGGTTGATACCACGTGTCAAGCACACGTGGCTGCCATGTGTCACGCGATCAACGTGGCTGCCACGTGTCACGTACACGTGGCTTCACGCGTATCCCATTTCGTGTGATTTATTTCACACGCGAATTCTTTTCTAGAATTAATAAATTAAATTGTAATTAATTAATTTTAGTCTTCTAATTAATTATTGAATTAATTGCTAAGACTATTCTCAAATAAACTTAACCCAATAAATAATTAATTGGGAATTAATTTATTTATTGAATATTGACTTTTAACTTTAAGAAAGTTGAAAAGTCCAACTTCCTATTGTAGGAGAGAGAGAAGTCTTCTCTTGCTAGACTTGGAGAATAAGTTAAGACCTTATTGTTCCAATTAAATTAAATAATTAATGAGTTAATTAGTGAGCAAGAAAAGAAACCCACTAGGTTTAGGGAATCCCTAAGTGGTTCGAAATCCCTAGTATAAATACTAGTGGAGATGCTTCTCTTATTCTTTAAACCAACACTCACAAAGTGTTAAGTTTTTGAGAAAATTCAAAAGAAAAGTTTTCAAAGCAAAAATTATCCTAGCCTTAACATAAGCCATAGAACTAGCATTCTCACTCGCTTGATCGTGTTCTAGGTCTGGTGTGGATACGCTTTGGAGGGCTTCTACTTTGTAGTCTAATTCGAAGGCCGTTCGAGGGATTCCGCTTGAAGGGTGTTCGTTAGGTGGTAACGACATCACTAGAAAGCTTCTAACTTGGTAAGTTTCTAAACACCCAACGTTACAGTACAAAAATTACAAGACAACGATTAAACTTTTGGAAAAATTTTAAACTTCCGCTGCTCAACTCTTTCGTGTTTTCTAACAGGATGAACATACTACAAAGTACCATGAAATTCATGCTTATAAACCTAACAAGGAAGCTATCTAGATCATATATCAAATCTCATTTCAAGAAATGGAGCAAGGATAAGCACATAATTATCAAAATTCCTAAAACCCTTCCTATTCATGCTCTATCTCATAACATGCTCAAACCTTAATGAAAATTAACAAATCATGACTTAAAAGAACGACCATGTGATGGAGAACAAGAATATATGCTTACCTCTTGAATCGAAGAAGAAATGAAGGAGATATGAGCTCAAAACCTCCAAGGCATGAGTAGTGGCCGGATTTCCTTTTTCTTCCTTGCTTCAACAACTTTTGTCCTTTATTTCATGTGTGGACCTAAATGAGAGGGGTAAGGGGTGAAAGAGGGTTAAGTTGGGGTTAAGAATGAGGTAAAAAGTGGAGAAATGAGATAGTTTCGATCAAAACGGTCAAATGTGGCGGCTTTGGTACACGGTGCTCGGTTCGATGAAGTTTCGGAGGTCCAAATGGGCTTAGAAAAATACCATTGGCTCCGTGTTATCGACATGAGTCCAACAATGGTGACGGAATTTGAGTCTGTATTTCTGAGCTCAAGTTACGCCGTCCGGAACCTAAGGTGCACTAAATGCTCTTTAGCCCCTTTAACTTCCGTTTCACCAAAACGGTTAAAAACCAAACCAAAGAAGTTATAAAATATGTATAAAGTATATAAACACATTTCTAATTCATATCTTTCATGCATATCAAGTTGTCACAAAAATCGGAATCAAATTCGGAGTTAAACAAATCAAGAACGAGTTCAAAAGGTACAAAAAATTTCAAATTATAAGCATAGAGTATATAATCAATATTCAAATATCAAATAAATCACACAGTTGCATATTTAAATAATCTAAATGCGCACTTAGTACACTCGTGACGTCGTACCTGTACGGCTGAAAAGTCAGGGCGTCACAGTATGCAATCAATACCAACAATTAAGATTTGTATACAACCAATACAAAAATTATCTATAAGCTACGTATATTGATAGAAGAAGATATGTATGTTTGAGTTTTCTCAAAGAAACTATCCAAAGAAGAAGTAACAATGATGTATCACATTCATACACAACTCTAAAGTCTTTGTGAAAGGCCTTTTAATTCCCGAGCGTGATTAAACGTTTCAGTGTGCTGCTTTAACTCAACCACATTTGGATAGGGTAAATGTTATCCAACTCCCCTGTGTAACACGAATGTATCAAGAAAAACCCCCACAAAAAAAAAGTACTTTAAAAAACCCTATGTTTCTTAAAGTATGTACGAAAAACCCTGAAATCAGAAAGTGAGATTCACGCGCTTTGACTGCGATTAAGATTGAGATTTTTTTTCACTTTTTCAAATAAAATGACTATTTTACCACTGAATTATATATATATATATATATATGTATACATATATAATATGTAATATTTTACCCCTTAATTAAATATACATATTCATATATGTATATATATAATATGTAATTTTTTTAACAACCCAATTTTCCAGCTGCCAACCCCATCACCGCCGGCGTCGGCGTCGGCAACGGCGCCATCAGACACACACCACACCACTCATATCATCATTCGTATCAATTTCTATGAAATGTAGAACCATAAAACCCCAAAATTTCCAGAAATTACAAGTTGGGTCCTCCAACAGCCGCCGCATTTTCGGGATCTAATCTGGGTTTTGATCTAAGGAATTGAAAATGGAGAATGAGGAATACGAAATGGGTCCACATGGCTTGCTGGCTTTGCGGGAAGGTGCAGCAACAATTGATTTCTTCTGTTGCCTTGTTTTTTCTTCGATTGGGTTATTCGTTTTTGTTGCTTTTTTGGGAAAATTTCTTCATGGGTTTCGCAATGAATGACATATAGTGAGGCGTGAATCAACTGGAAAATCAGGCATCTCCGGCCGACACAGAGCTAGACCGTGGTGATCGGATTCTGGACGTAGCGGTTGTAGGAGGGGCGCTCGACGTCGAGGTCGACGATGAGGCGATGGAGGTGGAGCAAGTGGGTAGATCCAGTGGTGAAGTTGGAGAGGAGAGTAGATCCGGTGGTGGAGGTATTTTGTGCGGCGGCAGAGGTGGAGAGCAGAGTAGATCCGGCGGTGGCTATGGTGTTTTTAGAAGTGGAGAGGTGGCGGTGGTATAGTGTGTGCGGTGGTCGGAGGTGGCAATGGCGGCGACGGTCTCTGGAGAGGAGATCCGGCGGTGACTGGAGGTGGAGAGGCGGCAGCTATGGCGTGAAGGTGGCGGAGGTGGAAGACAATATATACATCCATGTATATATACATATATATGTATAATTATTAATATGTATTATGTATATAAATATTGCATATATATATATATATATTTATTTATTTATAGATATATATATATATAATAGCAATTATTATTATTTTAATATGTAATTATTAATATGTATATTATATGTAAATTATTAATATATTATTAATATGTATTATATATATGTATATATAATAAATTATTAATATATAATATTATTATTAATATGTATATCATTAATATGTATTATGTATATATATATATATAATAAGCCAACAGGGGTTGGCCAAGTGGTCTGAGGGTTGATTTTCGAAGGCAAAGACCCGAGTTCAAATCCCTCTGGCCACTTGGGGTGTGTGTGTTAAAAAAAAAATATATATATATAATGGTGGAACAAAATATATATATATAAATTATGCTATAACATTTATATATATTATATATTTATAACTAATAACACTTTTAAATAGATATATAAAATAATTTAAATTTGTATTTTATTTATTAATATAATATTTATCCTAAATTAAAAAAATAAAAATTTTAATAATACTATAAGGCTGAAATAGTATATAGGGGCATAATAGGAATTTTACTTATTTTTGTTGACCTAACGGAATTAGGGGGCTGTATGCATGGTTCAAAAAACACAGGGTTTTTTTAAGTAGTTTTTTTTTGTCGGGGTTTTATGCGACCATTTCGAATAACACAGGGGGTTAGGGGTTGTTAGCTCCATTTGGATATGGTCGAGGGCACCGGATCTTCTACTCCATTTAGGTGCTTCATCTCATACTCCACGTATCGGATGAGTGATACGTGTAAGATTTTAGTAGATTTTCTAACAGATAGAATTATGATATTATAAAAAAAAAGGAAAACAAATCTTTATATATCTAATATTAAAAAAAAGTAAAATTTATATATCTAATAAATTAAAAAGCAAGTCCTACTTTTGTGAAAAATATTTTTTAATATTCAAAGTAAAAACATTAATATTAAATATATCTTAGAACATTCAAACTTTGGATATTATAAAATATATTTAATATTAAATATAACAACTTTGAATATCAATCTAGTATTTTTACTTTAAATATTATAAAATATTTTTAAGTTTGAGTATCGTAAATATATTTAATATTAATATTTTTAACTTAAAAATAACAATTTTAAAAAGACAACCCTAATTTCATATTTCATATTGTCGTATAATCTAGTATTTTTACTTTAAATATTATAAAATATTTTTAAGTTTGAATATCGTAAATATATTTAATATTAATATTTTTTAACTTAAAAATAAAAATTTTAAAAAGTCAACCCTAATTTCATATTTCATATTGTCGTATAATTGAATATTTTTACTTTAAATAATATAAAATATGTTTAAGTTTGAATATTGTAAATATATTTAATATTAATATTTTTTACTTAAACATAAAATTTTTAAAAAGACAACACTAATTTCATATTTCATATTGTCGTATAATTTAATATTTTTACTTTAAATATTATAAAATATTTTTAAGTTTGAATATTGTAAATATATTTAATATTAATATTTTTGACTTAAAAATAAAAATTTTAAAAAGACAACAATAATTTTACTTTGAATATTAAAAAATATTTTCAAAAAAGTAGGACTTGCTTTGTAATTTATTGGATATATAAAATTTACTTTTTTTTAATATTAGATATATAAAGATTTGTTTTTAATTCTATTTGTTAGAAAATCTACTAAAATCTTACACGTGTCACTCATCCGATACGTGGAGTATGAGATGAAGCACCTAAATGGAGTAGAAGATCCGATGCCTAGGACAAGCATAGTTAACGCCGAGGTGGGTTCTCATAGTATGATCTTTCATGAATTTGTATGACTCGAAATCCTTAGGGTACATCGAAGCTATGAGCTTGAGAATACCCAACCCTGCACCAACTTTTGTTAATTGGGTCGTCGGCTTCATGCACTCAAGTTGTTGGGTAGCTTCTTCGGGATTGTTTTTTGCAGCTTCAAACCAGAAACCACGGTTTCTGGAGTTTGACTCGCCCCTTCTGACTCTTCACCATAATCTCTTTCATCCTTGAGTTTTTGTTTTCATTCTTCCTTTTACATGAAAGCATCATGTATCCAACGATGTAAATGGAAACCACCAAAACAACCAAAAGCATCAAACTCGAGAAAACCCCCTTCATTTCTCCTCAATCTCCGTACATTTAAAACTGACACAGCCCTGACAAATGAAGATGACGAGCCTCCAGAAACAGAGAAGTTTAAACACTTTTTAACTAAGATTCAAAGAGACTGATGCATGCAATGCCCTAGTATGGATGATAAAGAAAAAGTAAAAAAGGAGAACAAGAAATATTTACGTCACATTTTGAAAAGAAAAAAAAAACAGAGTTTTTCGAATAAAGATTTGAAAGACAAGGTTAAAGACAAGCATTGTGGTAGAAATGATAAGCTTAATATTTATCTTGTATTATTTCTGCATTATATTCGTATGGCGAGGGATACTAGCAAGAAGGTTGAACTTGATTGGTTCTTATATGTGAATGATAAAAAATTCTTCAATTCTTATCCGTGGGGAAGACTATCACTCAACACTATGATTCGTTCACTCCGAATAAGAAATTTAAAAGAATCATACTCCAAGTGAGAAAGTAATGGCAAGTTGCCAAAATTTAATCTTTACGGCTTTCCATGGGCATTTCTGGTAATAATAGTTTCATGTTATTTTTAAATTTTTTTTTCATTAATGTATTTTTCTAATATATAATATAATATATTTTTATATATTTAGGTATGAGTGTATGAGGCTATTTCAGTTTTCCACAACGTTGGACATTGCTTTTCTCAATCAAATGAAGAATTACTGCCTATTCCAAGAATTCTGCAATGATATTCAAAAAGAAGTACACAATGGGACTATGATATCACTGAATCACACCTCAAAGATACTGATGTTAGATAAAAAAGAAATTCTACGAGATATTAATTAATATTTTTAGTTTAAAAATACTTATATTTTAAGTTAATATGTTATGTACTTTTAGCTAATATGTTCAAATCCAACTTTTATGTGGTTATGCATCCATTTTTTATTCATACTATATGTGAAATGAAAAAATAATATATGAGCTTATTTGAATAGTTTGAAGATGTTTCAGAAGAGAACATTGATTGAATAAAAAAGGAATTGGATGGAGTTACACAGCTGACAACACATATTAACGTGCATTTTAAATATGAAAAATAAAAAAATGAAAATATGGTAGAAGAACATGAACGATCTAGACAAGAAAACAACAAAATCCTTTGTAGGGGTGTCAAATTGCAACCCGACCCGAAAAATATCAGGTTCGGGTTGGGGGTTTTCGGGGTCGGACCTGAAATGGACCCGAATGAGAGAGGCCGGTTTCGGCTTGACCCGATTCAACCCGAAAAATTGTACGGGAGACGCAACAACCCGAACCCAGCCGACCCGACCCGAATTTTTTTAAAAAAAAAAAATTTAATATATATTTAATATATTTAAATTATATGGTGTATTATAATTAGATAAAAATTTATAAAATGATAATTGGTTTAGGATTAGATATACTTAAAAAATAATAATTAATTTATTATTTGAGAATAACGTGATTTATAATGTTAATATTATATAATTTGTCTAAATTATATAATTTTGTTAATTAAAAAGACATAGATGAGTGTAATATGATTAAAATTAAACGAAGTTCACGGAAAAAAAAAAAAAAAGAGATGTATTTATTTAAACTTAAACAATTAGAATTGCATTATGATTAGTTTAGTACAAAATATATTATTCGATCTAAATAATTATTATGTATCAAATTTATATTTTACATAATTGCCCTATTGATTGAATTTTATTAAATTTATATAAATAAGAATTTAAATAGAGTTGATATAACAATTAATTATAATTACACTTAGAATTAGATCTTAATTAAGATTATAAACAAGTTTTTAATGTGGATACAATTTATTAGAGTTAGATTTAGAATTTGATTAAGATTAGACTTGTAACCAAATTTCTATCCATAATTAAATACTTATAAAATTTCAATAATAATTTATAATACATATTGATTTACATAATTAACTTAATTAGACATTAGTGAAATCATTATTGTAAGGATATTTTGGCGACCAATAAATTTCAAAAAAAAAAAATCAAAAATTAACTCGTATTTTTATAATATAATATAATAGAATATTAAAAAAATGGTTAGTAAAATAATTTTTTTTCCTATAAACATGTGATTATTATTTGAGAATAACGTAATTTATAATGTTAATATTATATAAATTTGTCTAAATTATACAATTTTGTTAATTAGAAAGACATATATGATTGTAATATGATTAGAATTAACCAAAAGTTCACGGACAAAAAGAGATGCGTTTATTTAAAGTTAAACAATTAGAATTTCATTATAATTAGTTTAGTAGAAAATATATTATTCGATCGAAATAATTTTATGTATCTAATTTACATTTTACATAATTGCCATATTGATTGAATTTTAGTAAATTTATATAAATAAGAATTTAAATAGAGTTTGATGGGGTCAAAATACGATCGTCCCACGCTAGGACACGTGGCATCACCGAGATGATGACGTCTGTCTCCCCAAGGTTGCACCCATCAGCACCCGAGCGCTAAGCCCAACGAGCGCAATCCTTCTTCGAGAGTTAAGCCCCACGAGCGTTGATACTCTCACGAACGCCATTCATACTGTATGATTGGCACGTCCACGAGCCAAGGGAGCCCTCTTCGAGAGTCACACTCCCTCAGAGTGGCCTCCCCTTCTGGCTCGTTACTTGAACTGGAGCTTTCATTCCCCCCAGCGGATATCTTGGCTTCCAGTACTCCAGGTTGTCACGAGCGTGCTCTTAAGCCCTCGTTACCAACCACCCAAATGGCTCTCTGACACATCGTACATGCCCGCGCACCTGCCACTGTTGCCAGCACCAACTTTTGGCCGCTTTTGCAGAAGATTCCTCCTATGTTTCTCTCTCATGGCGCCACGTGTTAGGGCAACATTCGGCCAGGACCACTTGAGGCAAATGACCAAAGGGCCCTTGACCCTCAACTATAAATAGCTAAAGTCATCTTCTACACTGGTAAGCAATCTTCATCACTGAAACTGTGACTGAACCTACGTTTCTCCTTCATACCTTGAACTGACTTGAGCGTCGGAGAGCCAAACTGGGTATCACCCCCAGTTCCCCCAGCTTGGCCTTCTGACTTTTATTGTGCTTGTCCCAACAGGTAGAACCCCCTTTCTCATTTCCGGCAAATCTCCGGCGGTTTCCTCAACAACTACAAATCGTAAAGTGATTGGATTCGGACCCTCACATTCTGAACCCATCATTTTTGGCGCCGTCTGTGGGAAACCGGTCCTCCACCCCTTTCTTTCTTTTTGTTGGTAGAAGAGCAAGCACACTCTTACCCTTTCCAGTCATGGTCGCTACAAGGTCTGGAGCCGTGGGAGGAGGAGATAACGCCTCCCAGGATGCCAATATCATTATTCCCTCCACCGCTACTGGTGGAGCCCCGCCTCCTTCCGTCACCGTTGGTGGAGCACCTCCCGCCGCAGGAGTGACTCCGCAAGCAGAGTCTTCAATACCTCCACCTACACCGCCGGCACTGCCAATTCCCGCCGCCGTTGGAGGAGTCTCTCTCTCTGCTCCTCCGCAGCCTGCTCAGAACCCATGGGTCCATCCCCAGGTGAATCCCGTAGTGCAGGGTTACATGATGCCCCCACCCGGATATACCCTCACCCCGGCTGGTCAGATCCAGCTCCCGGTGGTGATCCCTAGGGAGATTGAAGGAGTAGAGTTACCTCCACTAACCACCCAGCAGTTGAGGGCTCTCTATGCCCAGTGTGAGGTTCAGGCGGCCCAGGGAGCATGGGAAAGGTTCCATTCCATGTACTTTCCCTCTGGGCAGGCCACTCAAGTTGCTGCCCCTTTGGGCGGACAACAAAATTTTCCCCTCAGAGAAGCCCAGGCTGTCCCGAGGGCACAACCGCCACCACCACCAGCCAGAGAAGCGCCCCAGCAGGAGGGCAACGAGCATCCCTCCATGGGCAGGAATAAGGAGCCCACGGAACGGGTTAACGAGAACGAAGGGGACTCTCATGTCTCCAGAAGGGGCTCTCGAGCCCCCAGGCACGGGGACAGACCAGGGGACGTGAATCCTGACATCCTCGCGGCTGTGCAAGACCAGCTGCAGGGTTTAAAGGATATTGTGGGACAGCTCTCACGAGGGCGATCAACTCAGATCTCCCCTAGTCGGGATGAACGGGTTGGCGCCAGAAGCGCCCGTACCAAGGACCCCCCACCAAAGGTCCCCCACCGCAAGGAGCCGGAGGAAAACTTCGGCACGTATGAGTACCACCCGTTGGCGAGGGGCTCGCCCCTCGTGGAGGAAGTTTTGATGGCCCAAGCAGGCATGGCCAAAATCCCCACTTCCATCAACCGATACGACAGGACGACTGATCCAGCTGAACACTTGGATCATTTTTTGCATCTCATGCACCTCTACGAGCATTCCAGCAACTATTGGGCGAAAGTCTTCGTCACTTCCTTGGTAGGAATGGCTCAGGAGTGGTACAAACGACTACCGCCACGCTCGATTCACTCATATGAAGAGCTGGCTCATGCTTTCCTCAACCACTTTAATTCTTTGAAAGCTCCAGTCACCGCACCTACCGCGCTTTATAACGTGGTGCAAGGCAAGAACGAGTCTCTACGCTCGTTCTTCGCCCGCTTCAACAAGGAAATCCTACAGGTGGAGAGGCCTTCTATGGATTTCTTGATCCCAGTGCTCTTTCAGGTTGTGGATCACAAGCAATATGTGAGCAAGAAGTTTGCCGATGCCATTGTAGAAAGGAGGCCAGGGACCCTCATGGCCTTAAGAGAGGTAGCCGAGCCGTTCTTCACGCTCGAAGACATGTATGGGACGAATGATCCCCGGCATCACAGTCCAGCCAGGAACGAGCGACCCCATCACGAGCAGGGACGGGAGGTGGTAGTCAAGAAGGAGCGCCCTCAAGAGCGCAAAAGGTCGCCACCACCCCCTCGTCGATTCGAGCGAGTCCCGCTCACCAGGCCGAATTCAGAAGTTTACAACCTCTCCGATAAAAAGCTCTTTAAAAGACCCATCAAGATGAGGGAAACGGACTCACTCAGGCGCTCGAGCAAATACTGCGCATTCCACAAGCAGAGGGGGCACGACACGGATGAGTGTCGCCAGTTGGAAGCTGAGATTCAGAGGCTCGTCGCAGGGGGCCACCTGAAGGAATTCGTCCGGGTGCTCGAGCGTTACGATGAACACTGCAACGAGCGCGCTGGAGGAAGAAGGAGGAGTCCGTCCCGATCGAAGAGCCCAAGGGGTAGGGGACCCCCCGAAAGCAGCAGCCGCCGGGGCAGTAAAGGAAAAGCCCCTGAGCAAGAAAATGAACCTTTCGCAGTCATAAATATGATTGCAGGAGGCTCATCAGGAGGGGATTCCAACACCTCCTGACGGAGGTATGTCCGGAGCTACAACCAACGTCCAGCAGTGCCTAAACCCATCTATGCCATCCAGAGTTCAAGCGCTCAACGGTCAAGAGAGAATGATGTAATAGGCTTCGATGATAGGGATTTAGAGCATATTGTAACACCTCATGGGGAGGGTGTAACCTCCGATTGCCCCATGGTGGTTAGTGTAGATGTTCACAATCACGTTGTAAAAAGGGTGTTGGTGGATAGTGGAAGCTCTGTTAATGTTTTGCCTTATTCTACATTTTTAAAGATGAAGGCTGACCTTCCGCTCGAGCCTCTCAAAACAGCCCTCATTGGCTTTGGAGGCTCGGAAGTTATCCCACGAGGGCAAATTCGTTTAGCTACTTCATTCGGCCGAGCCCCTCAGCGCAAGACACTCTTGGTAACATACGCGGTGGTGGAGATTGACATTCCTTATAACATCATAATTGGGCGCCCTGCCCTCGTGGATTTCAAAGCCATCATCTCCACCTACCACCAGAAGATTAAATTCCCTACCTCCGAGGGCGTGGGAGAAGTACTGTGCAATGTGCGAGAGGCTTGGGAATGTTACATGCTGTCCCTTAGAAAGCCTAAAGCGGAGAAAACCTTCCAAATTGGTTCCACCAAGAAATCAGTGGATTTCCCCAATCTAGATGAGGACAGCCCAGTACGGAAAAGGGCGAAGTTGAACAAGAAGAAGAACAAAAAGAAGAAGGGAGACAACGTGGAGAATCCCCTCGAGAGTGCTCCACCAGGGACCGTTGGTGGATCGTCCTCAGAAGGAGACGAGCTGGTAGAGGGCGGACCCGCACTCGGTGATCGCTTGACGGGAAAGAAAAGGGCGCTCGAACTTTCTCGCCTTGAGATAAGGATCGAACCCTCGGAGAAGTTCCTTACCATTGAGCTGGAACCCGGAAACAAGGATAAGACTACTCAGATAGGATCTAACCTCTCGGGGCCTTCTCAGATTATGATGATTGACTTCCTCAGGGAAAACAGTGATGTATTTGCGTGGAAAGCCTCCGACCTCACAGGGATTGACTCGAGCGTCATTGTCCATAGGCTTAATGTGGATCCCTCTTTCAAACCCATCAAGCAGAAAAAGCGGGATGTATATGGCTTCCGAAAGAAAGTCATTGAAGAGGAAGTTAATAAACTCCTGGAGGCTCAATATATCGAGCCCATCTTGTACCCGGAATGGTTGTGTAATGTCGTTTTGGTGCCCAAGAGCACGAATAAATGGCGCATGTGCAACGATTTCACTGATCTCAACAAGGCCTGCCCTAAAGATCCTTACCCGCTGCCCCGGATTGACCAATTGGTGGATTCGACCGCTGGCTGCGAGCTCATGAGCATGATGGACGCTTTCCAGGGATACTATCAGATCTTTATGGCCCCAGAAGACCGCCCCAAAACCTCGTTTGTTGTCCATCTGGGGGTATATTGCTTCTTAGTCATGCCTTTCGGACTCAAGAACGCCGGAGCTACGTATCAACGGCTCGTCAACAAGATGTTTGAAAAAGAAATTGGAAGGTCCATGGAGGTTTACGTGGATGATATGATTGTCAAAAGCGAGCGCCAGGACTCCCACTTGGAAGATCTCAAGCGCACTTTTTCAATCCTGCGTCAGTATGGGATGAAGTTGAACCCTTCGAAGTGCACCTTTGGAGTGCAAGGGGGAAAGTTCTTAGGGTACATGGTCAGTCAGAGGGGAATTGAGGCCAATCCGGAGAAGATCAAGGCCATATTAGAAATCCCCTCCCCTCGAAATTTGCGGGAAGTGCAAGTCCTAGTAGGAAAAATCATCTCGTTGAACAGGTTTATTTCGCGCTCGGCGGACAGGAACCTTCCCTTCTTCAAAATTTTGAGGAACGCACGTAACTTTGCTTGGACAGAAGAATGCGAAAGGGCGCTGCAAGATATGAAGGCTTACTTATCAAGCGCACCACTGCTGACTAAGCCCGTCGAAGGTGAGAGATTATTTATGTATGTTTCCGTTTCTTCCGAGGCCACAAGCGCGGTTCTGATCGCTGTACGGGAGCGGAAACACTTACCTGTCTATTATCTGAGCAAAACATTGCAAGGAGCTGAAAAGAAGTATTTGGAGATTGAGAAATTCGCGTTTGCTCTTATTAACGCCTCAAGAAGGCTGAGACCTTACTTTCAAGCGCACTCCATAACGGTTCTCACCGACCAACCCTTGAAGCAAGTGTTGTCCAAACCAGATGTGTCTGGAAGATTAATCAAATGGGCCATCGAATTGAGCCAGTTCGACTTATGTTTCGAGCCCAGGACCGCGGTACAGGCTCAGGTTGTAGCTGATTTATTGGTCGAATGCTTTGGTTTAGAGCCCACCGTTGCGGAGAATGAGGGGTTATGGGTACTGCACACAGATGGTTCCTCAACCTCTCAAGGGGGAGGAGTAGGAGTGGCCCTCAGAAACCCCGATGGGATTGAGCTGGACTTTGCAATCAAGCTGGATTTCCAAGTCACTAATAACGAAGCAGAATATGAAGCCCTCGTGCAAGGATTGAATATTGCTTTTCAGAATGGAGCCTCCAGAATCACCGCTTATGTGGATTCACAGTTAATTGCGAGCCAGATTGAAGGAACTTATGAGGCTCGAGAAACCACCATGGTACAGTACTTAAGTAAAGCCAGAGAAATCATTGGGAAGTTCAAGGAATTTCATCTACTTCAAGTACCGCGAGGAGAAAACGAGCGTGCGGACGCTCTATCAAAGTTTGCGTCAGCTTTAGAAGGCACTTCTGAGCGTTCTGTCACGTTCCTTAGAACTGAGGAACCTTTGATCAGGGAAAGGGTCGCCATTGGAATAATCGCTATGATTGATCCAAACGAGCCCTGTTGGCTTGACGACATCGTCGTTTTCCTTAGGGATGGAATTCCTCCCACTGGCAAGGTGGAAGCTAGGAAAGTCAGAAGTAAGGCCCCTCGTTTCGCTTTGGATCACGAGGGGAGGTTATTCAAGAAATCATTCCAAGGACCCCCAATGAGATGCCTGAGGCCCTCACAGGCGAAGGAGACGCTTGAACTCATCCACAATGGAAGCTGTGGGAATCATTCCGGAGGGCGTATCCTGGCGAAGAAGGTTATGAGAAGTGGGTTTTATTGGCCTACAGTTCTCCAAGATGCCATTGAATTTTCGAGGAAGTGCCCTAAATGCCAATTTCATTCAAATCTCCCTCAATTGCCAGCCGCACAGATGATCCCAATAGACATCTCTTGGCCTTTTGACCAGTGGGGAATAGACATCGTGGGCCCCTTGCCCATGGCTGCGGGACAAAAGAAGTTTGTCATTTTAGCCGTCGACTACTTCACCAAGTGGGCCGAGGCCGAAGCCGTTGCAAAAATCACTTTCAGGGTTGTGAGGGACTTCATTTGGAAAAACATCATTTGCAGGTACGGCATCCCGAGGGTGCTTATCTCTGACAACGGATCCCAGTTCATAGCAGCCGACACACGAGAATGGTGTTCTGAGTTGGGGATCGAGCAGCAATTTACCTCTGTAGGACACCCTCAAGCCAATGGGCAAGCAGAAGTTACCAATAGGATCATCTTGCAACATCTGAAAACCATGCTTGAGAGCAAGAAAAGTGAATGGGCTGAGGAGCTGCAAGGAGCGCTTTGGGGTTATCGCACCACCCCACGAGCGGCCACTGGAGAAACACCTTACACGCTCGTTTATGGATCAGAAGCGATGATACCAGCGGAGATAGTAAATGAATCCGCTCGTGTCGGCTATTTCGAGCCTCAGCTCAACGATGGCAACAGGAGCTTGGAGTTGGACTTGCTAGATGAAAGGAGAGACAAAGCCTGGGCTAAGATCCACCATTATAAAGCCTCTGTGGCCCAACAGTACAACAAGCGTGTGAGGGAAAGAACTTTCCAGTTGGGAGACTTGGTTTTGAAGAAAGTGGAAGTGTCCAGGCACGTGGGGAAATTGGACCCCAATTGGGAAGGCCCATTCAAGGTCGTACAACTCAGAGCTAACAACACTTACACCCTGGAGACACTTCAAGGTGAGCGCTTGCCTCGCCCTTGGAACGCATGTAACCTCCGGCGGTTTTATGTTTAAAAGCTCTTTGCGGAACATGATGTAACAACCCTCTTTGTTGGGTTCCTCTGTACTTCCAATTGTGAGTAAGTTCCAGTATAACTTTTTCTTAATTGTTTTAACATTATGCTTCTTTGATCGCTTGAATGGATGAGACCCATGTCCCTCGTTTTCACGAGCGTGGTTGGCAATCCCTTCCTATATGAATGCTGATATTTCGCACGGGTTACGCTGGCCAGCACTCTACTCCGCTTGGGGGGACGCCCTCATAAGGATAGACTGGTTACGCTCATAACCAATTAAACGAGATGGGGAAAATCCTAGTAGGCCTTGGCCGTTTCTTACAACGCCTTGCGCTCGAAAGTGGGATCCCTTGCAGACGAAACTTCACAAGTCTTGAACGAGAGCAACCTCTAAGTAAGACCCTCGTAAATACTCAAGACTTAGCATAATTTCCGAGAATAAGAAGAAGGTCCCCAAGTCTTGAACGAGGGCAGTCTCACAATAAGACCCTCACAATCGCTCAAGACTTATAACAAAAACAAAATTTATACAAAGTCTTGAAAGGGGGGGCAATCTTACAAGAAGACCCTCACGACCGCTCAAGACTTAGACAAATTTTCAAGATTTACAGGAGGTTAACAGAATTTCTCAAAAGTTCTAAAGGCTTATCAGAGAAATAAAACATCCAGAGTATGCTACACACAGTCTTATTATTATGAGATTTGTCCCAGCAAGCTCTAAGTATGAGTTCTGATTCATAAATAAACAAAAGAACAAAGTCATGAAAAATGGGATGTATATTCACTGCAAGAAACATTACAAAATAAGGGCTCAAAGGCCTCTGAACATTGTTTCAAAAGAAGGGAAGAAAACAGTAAAGCAGGAAAGTACATAGAAAATTTATAAGAGAAAAGTCTCAGGCGGCTGGAGCAACGTCTTCATCAACGATCACCAGTATATTCTGGGCCACGGGGCCATGAACTGGGCCCTCAGGCTCTTGCGGTTGGGCTTGGGGATCGTCGGGCTCATTGGCACCAGGAACGGGGGCGTTAGCACCCTCAGCTGCTGGGACAGGGGCATCCTCCACGATGGGCGCTTGTGGTTCATCTTCAGGGTTATCATTTTGAGCGGATTGAGCAGCATCTCCTGACGGATGAGAGTCCGTGTATTCATCTTGGATAAGTTTCACCAAGAAATCATACTCCAACTCAGCAATGGTGTCCGCAGGGTCATTGGGATCTTCATCCTCTTCCTCACAGCGCTTGTTGAACATGAGCCCTGTGCCCTCTGCTCCCCTCATAGCCGGGTCAGTTAGCACCTTGTGGATGCCCTGCTCAACGGCCAAGTTGAAGGCATTCTAGGCCTCATCCAAGCAATGCAACGAGGCTGCAAAGTTGAAGGCCTTCGAATGGCAGAACCTGACAAGGGCCTCCTTGTTCGCATGTTCGAGACTCTGAGGCCACTCGTTCATGGTGTCGTTGAATTTCCTCTCAGCCTCCAGAGCCCTCGTCTTCCAGCTCTCCCGCTCGGTCTCCGCCTTCTTGCAGCGCTCGTCAGCCTGGGCCAACTTGTCGCTCAAGCCGCTTCGAGCGCCTTCCACCGCCTGAAAATCCTCCTTCAATTTTCCCAGCTCCCCCTCCGTCTTCTTGAACAAATCCTTAAGGGATTCATACTTAGCTATCTCAGCGTCCAGCTCCGCTTGAATCTGAGCCGGATCGTTGGAACGAGCCATCTTCTTATACTTGGCTTTGCGGTCAGCGTAGATGGAGGCCCGCCTTTGGATGTTTTTAAGCCTAGGGATCACTTGCTGCGGGGGTTTGAAAGAAGGAAAATATTAGCAAGAAAGTGTTAAGAGGTTACAAGGATGACAGTGTAACAAGGGAGTTAAGACTTACGGAGATTAAGGCGTGGGCCGCGTCGTAGGTCACTTTCTCCACAGACTCACTGAAGAGATGCCGGTGGTCCGCCGAGAATTGGGCCTTGTCGTAGAGATTCTCACTGACGGCTTGAGCGAGCGTGCCAGGCCTTAGAAGAACTGGCCCACCATCGGGGGCACCTGTGAAGTCCTTGTCCCCTCGTCGGGAGAACTCCCATAAATATTCCTCCTCTGAAAAGAAAGTTTCCCCCTCACCCTTGGGGCCCTCGACTACTTGTTTTCCTTTGCCCTTGATTGCAACAGTGTCGGGCATCCTCTTCCTCTTACGGGAAGGTCTACTTGCGCTTGGATTGGCCTCGTTCATGGCCAAATTGGGGGGTGGCCTCACCTGATCAGCTGCACGAGGGTCAGCCACCCTCGAGTCGGATGAAGAAGAGGGCCGCACCACTATTCTATTTTCTGGAAGGGCCGCCCTGTTTCCCTCCCGGTTTCGTGGGGGTGGAACTTCTGAAGCTGCGTTCGAACCGGCGCCCCGTTGCCCGCCACGAGCGTCCCCCCTGTTGCCTCGGTTTTGGGGGCGCTGTTGGTCCCCTTGCTGGGCTTGATTCCTGTTGGCATGAGCAAAGCGAGCGGCTTGTCTGATTCCTCCGGCCATCTCTAATATGGCTGCTCCTGCAAAAGTGGAAGGTACAAGGGTTACAAATCCTTAAACGATATTGTTAAGTATGCAAATTACAAGTACAAAGATGCAGTTAGTATTCCTATCTAAAGGTTAGCGCCCTAGAAATCTAACCATCTCTCTCTATATCGCGAGCCGGAGGGTTGTCAAGGAAATAGGGATCGTTAGAAAGGCCACACAGGAACATGAGCTCCTCATCATCTATCCAATCTTTCGCTTGAATGAGGTGGCCCTCGTCCCTCAGGGCTACTGCCAGGTTCTTGGCCCAATCTTTGGGGAGTGCGGGTTGCAAGCGGCTCTTTGCAAACGAGCCCCATTGCGTGGACACCCCAAAGCCCTCTTCTGTTGGGGCCTTGACGAAGATAAATTTCTCCTTCCAATTGGGGCCATAGGTGCTCGAGGGCGAGTTAATTAACCTCATATAGGCCTTCGCCTGAACATAGTAAAAACCAGCCTCGGGAGATGAACGAGATGAGCTGACTACTTGAAAGAGGGCGTTGAAGTTCCGCAAGAAGGGCTCGTAACCCATGCTCCTCATCAGAATCACAAAGCAGGTTAAGAGGGCCAAGCCGTTGGGCACGATTTGTGATGGACAGAGGCCCAGATCATTCAACAAGTGAGCCATCGAGATCGAGACAGGGAACCTCAAGCCTCCTGAACTCACTGTGGCCACGTAGACAGCCATTTCGCCTGGAGGCGGATTGTTGGCCCGCTCATGGCTTTCTGGAATTCTCCATGTATAGCGCTCGTCCCAGTAGATAGGAGCCAACATCGTTTTCACTTCTCCCAAAGTAACTGTGCTGGGAGTCTCCTCAGGAGTGCGCTCGGTGGTCTGATCCTTCACCCTCGTTAGGCCCTTTAGATTTCTTGGATTTCTTGCTCTTTCCTTTATTACGGGCTCTTTCTGAAGGCCCTGTTATGACTTCAGCCACTGGAAGCGGGGTCGCGACGGCCACCGTCACAGTATGGCGGTGAGGGTGAGTGGCACTCTGAGTTATGGGGAGAGTAACCCCTTGCCTTTCTGCCTCCATTACTAGATTCATCTCCTCAAAGAGAGGATCCACTCCACCTGGATTCCTATCCTCCATGGCCATCACTGCCGCCCCTAACTCCTCGTCTCTGGGGGAATCGGGGGAAGAGGAACTCTCAGTGGCCATTTCATGGATTTCACGGGCGAATTCCTCAACATGTTGGTCAGCCATGGCAGAGGCTGAGATTTGGGAGAGATTTAATCTGGGTTAGAGAATGGGAGTTTTCTGGAAAGAAATTAGGATTCCCTAAAGGAGTAAAACCTAAGGGATTACAAAGTCCTAAAGTCCGAATCTAAAGTTAGCAGAGTTAGAAAATTACGCTGGAAGTTTACCTTGAAAGTTTCTGAGAAAATCTGGGAGAGAGGTTGAAGATGCTCTAAGAACTGGTGTGCGAGAGAATTCTTTTTGCAAAGGATGCTTGGAAGTTCAGAATGCGTAAAGAGTAGCAAGATTTCAGAATCCCGTACTTATAGGGATGGGAGTTGGTACCTTTCTCGGCAATGAATTCAAAATGGTAATCATTTTCCGCCTAGGAAACCGCCCACTTTATGGAACCGTCACATGCTTCCCAATGCTCACGCGTCCCACGCGCACCCGCATTTAATGCTCTGACGTTTCGAATGCTTCAGAATAGTACAACATTTAATGCGGGAGCGTTACGAGCGGTCAGTTGAAAAGACCGCATTAATGGCGCAACCAGAAGAAAAATTGCTCAACACGCCAAGCCTTATGCGAGCGCTACGTGCAAGAGATAGAACGCGTCAAAATTCTACAGTCCTTATCACTAAGGACTACAGAATTGGGGGGCAAAATGATGGGGTCAAAATACGATCGTCCCACGCTAGGACACGTGGCATCACCGAGATGATGACGTCTGTCTCCCCAAGGTTGCACCCATCAGCACCCGAGCGCTAAGCTCAACGAGCGCAATCCTTCTTCGAGAGTTAAGCCCCACGAGCGCTGATACTCTCACGAACGCCATTCATACTGTATGATTGGCACGTCCATGAGCCAAGGGAGCCCTCTTCGAGCGTCACACTCCCTCAGAGTGGCCTCCCCTTCTGGCTCGTTACTTGAACTGGAGCCTTCATTCCCCCCAGCGGATATCTTGGCTTCCAGTACTCCAGGTTGTCACGAGCGTGCTCTTAAGCCCTCGTTACCAACCACCCAAATGGCTCTCTGACACATCGTACATGCCCGCGCACCTGCCACTGTTGCCAGCACCAACTTTTGGCCGCTTTTGCAGAAGATTTCTCCTATGTTTCTCTCTCATGGCGCCACGTGTTAGGGCAACATTCGGCCAGGACCACTTGAGGCAAATGACCAAAGGGCCCTTGACCCTCAACTATAAATAGCTAAAGTCATCTTCTACACTAGTAAGCAATCTTCATCACTGAAACTGTGACTGAACCTACGTTTCTCCTTCATACCTTGAACTGACTTGAGCGTCGGAGAGCCAAACTGGGTATCACCCCCAGTTCCCCCAGCTTGGCCTTCTGACTTTTATTGTGCTTGTCCCAACAGGTAGAACCCCCTTTCTCATTTCCGGCGAATCTCCGGCGGTTTCCTCCACAACTACAAATCGTAAAGTGATTGGATTCGGACCCTCACATTCTGAACCCATCAGAGTTGATATAAAACTTAATTATAATTACACTTAGAATGAGATCTTAATTAAGATTAAGTTTCTAATGTGAAAACAATTTATTCGAGTTAGATTTGGAATTTGATTAACATTAGACTTGTAACCAAATTCCTATCCATCTCACCCCGTTTTTCAACCTGTTCGACCTATTTTGGACTCGTTCTACTTGTTTTAGGCTCGTTTTTTACCTCTTTACCCACTTAGATCCATTTTATCCATATTTTACCCATTTGGATTCAATTTACTCATTTTGGATCCATTTTACCTATTCGGATCCATCTTACCCATTTGGATCTATTTAACTCATTTTGGATCCATTTTTCCATTTATATCCATTTTATCCACTTGTATCCATTTTACCCATTTTGGATCCATTTTACCTACTTGGATCCATTTTACCCAGTTAGAACCATTTTACCCATTTTAATCAATTTTATCCATATTTTACACATTTTGGATACATTTTACTCATTTTAAATCCAATTTAAACATTTGGCCCTATTTTACCCACTTGGATCTATTTAACCCACTTGGATCCATTTTACCCATTTGGATCCAATTTACCTATTTTGGATTCATTTTACCCACTAGAAGTCTAGAACTCATTTTACCCATTTAAATCCATTTTACCCACTTGGATCCATTTTACCCATAATTATCCATTTTGAATCTATTTTACCTATTTGAATCCAATTTACCCATTTTGTATTCATTTACCCATTTGGATCCATTTTACAAATGTAGATCTATTTTACCCATTTTGAATCCATTTTACCCATTTTGAATCTATTTTGTGCATTTAGGTTCATTTTACCGACTTGGATCCATTTTACCTATATTTTATCCATTTTGGATTCATTTAACCCACTTGGATCCATACTACCCATTTGGATCCAATTTACCCATTTTGGATCTATTTTGTGCATTTAGGTTCATTTTACCCACTTGGATCCGTTTTACCCATATTTTATCCATTTTGGATCCATTTTATCCATTTGGATCCAGTTTATCCATTTTGGATCCATTTTACCCACTAGAACTCATTTTACCAATTTTGAATCAATTTTACCCACTAGAACTCATTTTACCAATTTTGGATCCATTTTACTCATTTAGATCCATTTTACCCACTTAGATCCATTTTACCCACATTTTACCCATTTTGGATCCATTTTACCTACTTGGATCCATTTTACCTAGTTAGAACCATTTTATCCATTTTAATCAATTTTATCCATATTTTACACATTTTGGATCCATTTTACTCATTTTGAATCCATTTTACACATTTGGATCTATTTTACCCACTTAGACCTATTTTACCCATTTTGGATCCATTTTACCTATATGAATCCATTTTACCCAATTAGAACCATTTTACCCATTTTAATCAATTTTATCCATATTTTACACATTTTGGATCCATTTTACTCATTTTGAATCCATTTTACACATTTGGATCCATTTTACCCATTTGGATCCAATTTACCCATTTGAATCCATTTTACCATTTTGGATCCATTTTATCCATTTAGGTGCATTTTACCCACTTGATCCATTTTATCCACATTTTACCCATTTTGGATCCATTTTACCTACTTGGATCCATTTAACCAAGTTGGATCCATTTTATCCATTTTAATCAATTTTATCCATATTTTACCCATTTGGATCCATTTTAATACTTGGATGTATTTAACCCACTTGGATCCAATTTACCCAGTTTGAATCCATTTTATCCATTTGGATTCATTTTACCCATTTTGGATCCATGTTATCCATTTAGATTCATTTTACATATTTGGATCCATTTTACCCACATTTTACCCATTTTGGATCCATTTTGCCCACATTTTACCAATTTTGGATCCATTTTACCTACTTGGATCCATTTTACCCATTTTAATTAATTTTATCCATATTTTTACTCATTTTGGATCCATTTTGCACATTTATTATTTGAGAATAACATGATTTATAATGTTAATATTGTATAATTTGTCTAAATTATACAATTTTTTTAATTAGAAAGACATACATGATTGTAATATAATTAGAATTAAACGAAAGTTTACGGACAAAAAGAGATGTGTTTATTTAAAGTTAAACAATTAGAATTGCATTATGATTAGTTTAGTTGAAAATATATTATTCGATCGAAATAATTTTTATGTATCTAATTTATATTTTACATAATTGCCCTATTGATTGAAGTTTATTAAATTTATATAAATAAGAATTTAAATAGAGTTGATATAAAACTTAATTATAATTACACTTGGAATTAGATCTTAATTAAGATTATAAATAAGTTTTTAATGTGGGTACAGTTTATTAGAGTTAGATTTAGAATTCGATTAAGATTAGACTTGTAACCAAATTCCTATCCATAATTAAGTACTTATAAAATTTCAATAATAATTTATAATTCATATTGGTTTACATAATTAACTTAATTAAACATTAGTGAAATCATTATTGTATGAATATTTTGGCGGCCAATAAATTTCAAAAAAAATCCAAAAATCATCTCGTATTTTTATAATATAATATAATAGACTATTAAAAAAAGGGCTAGTAAAATATTTTTTTCTATAAACATGTGATTCTTATCTGAGAAAAATGTGATTTATAATGTCAATATTATATAATTTGTCTAAATTGTATAGTTTTGTTCATTAAAAAGACATATATGACTGTAACGGAGTTTATGGACAAAAAGAGATATATTTTTTTGGACTTAAGAATTTGAATTGCATTGTGATTAGTTTAGTAGAAAATATATTATTCGATCTAAATAATGTTTATGTATCTAATTTTTATTTTACGTAATTACCTTTTTGATTGAATTTATATAAATAGGAATTTAAATAGAGTTGATATAGAACTTAGTTATAATTACACTTAGAATTAGAACTTAAAAATATTTATGTATTAATTTTTTTTATCTTATATTAATTGCAATTATGTCAAACCTTACAAACTATATATTTTTATATATTGTTATCAAAATTTAAAATACTTTAAACATAAATTAGAATTAAAAAAAATCACAAAAAAAAGGAAAAAGAAAATCGTTTCGGGTCGGGTCGGGTCGGGTTATCGGGTGACCCGAACCCGATCGGTTCGGGTTAGGATTTTTAGGTTCAAATTCGGGTCGGATCGGGTTCGGGTTGAGAATTTTCATTGAATACCCCTACCTCAACCCGACCCACCCGAATTGACACCCCTAATCCTTTGCATGTTGTCTGTCTTTCCAAAATTTATGATAGCTCAACACATATCTTAGTTGTGATCGTACATCATTCTTCATATCATTGGTTTCACAAATTCTCCAATAACATCAGTCCATGCATGATGATGTTTCCCTGAGATAAATTCCAAATCGCATGTGTGCTCCCAAATGTATTTTTCAATAACAAATTTACTTGATTCGGATAGTTAACACAACGAATCCGCCACTTGCAATTGGTAGAAGAACATGCAACAACAACCAATGATTTTGTAGATTTTTTGGTTACAAACTCAAACTTTCCTTTCACACCACTAAATATTATCTTTCTTATCACATGCTTCTTGTTATTGAAGACATATCCTTTATATAAATCTGATCCATCATCGAAAGTTTGACATGCTCAACTTACATTTGCACCTATTGTTTTTCACCTTGATATTTACGTCACATTTCGAAAAGAAAAAAAAAACCGAAAATTTTCGAGTAAAGATTTGAAAGACATGGTTAAAGAAAAGCATTGTGATAGAAATAATAAGCTTAATATTTATCTTATATTATTTTTGCATTATATTCTTATGGTGAGGGATACTAGCAAGAAAGTTGAGATGAGCCGGCTCGAGAATAACTCGCGCTTGGATTTGAATATGGTGAGTTAAGCCGAGCCTGAACTCGGCTTTAAGGGCTTCAAACCCAATCCCGAGCCATATGTTTATGAGCTTATACGTTTAACCTAGATCCCTAAATCACAAAATTCATTTCCCTCCTTCAGCCATTTCCATTTCAGCGCCGAAAGCCTCCCCCACCACCACTACTCCATTCCGCCTCCGCCTCCGCCACTACGCCCGTCGCCTGCCGCTAGCGCTCGCCACCGCTCATCACCACCATACCACCATCACCACCATCTCCACCACCATAACACCACCACCACCTCTTTCCGAGCAATTATCTTCTCTCTGGCCGGTTTCTTCGCCATCCTGCCACTCCACCACCTCATTGGCCGCTACTTCTTTGTTGTCCCGCGCCTCTACTAGACCACCACCTCGCTGTTTCTCTGTCGTCCCATTTCTTCCCTTGCATATAAAAGGGGCATTTGTTTATGAAAATTGCATATAAAAGGGGGCTGTTGTTTCTGAATTGTTGTTGAAAATTGATTTGTTGCTGAAAATTAATTTTTTCTTTTCTTTGTTTTTATTTAGAATGTCCACGTCCGCTTCGAGAAATGAATCACAAGATGAGTCAACTCCTATGACTCGTACGACATTCAATACCATTGAGTTAACTCCTACGATTCCTGTTACATTGAATACCAGTGAGGAAGAAATGAATACCAATATTGAAGGTGAGGCACATTTTACGGACACTTAGATGGGTATGCACATACCAAGTTTACCAACTGAAATGGACATTGATATCCATTTGAGAAGCTAAAGAGACAATTCACTTCACCTGTGTGGACCGCAATGGAGAAAATTTTGGATAACAAGGGGGAAGTGGCGAAGTATATGTGCAAGCATTGTAAAAAGTCATTTGCAAAGACGAAGTCGGGGGCTATATCTTATATGATCAGACACCTCAAAACTTGTGCTAAATATTTCGGGATAGAACGAAAGAAGAGTACAAAAAATGCTAGCCAAATGAAGTTGGGTTTCGGGTCTATAATTTCTGGTTCACTGTCCCCGTTAGTTGATGGGAAGTTTGACATGGAGAAAATGAAAGAAACGGCTACAATCTGGACCATGATGCATAATCATCCCTTTACGATTGTGGAAGAAGAGGGGTTTAATATCTTTTGCAATAGTGGAATGCCATAGTGGAAGAGTATTTCTCAAACTACATTAAAGAAAAATTATTTCATGGTGTATGAAATGGAACAAAAGAGGGTGAAGCAAGCATTGAAGTCCATTGACAAGACTTGTTTGACAACATATTTGTGGAAGTCTGAGAGTTAGAAGCTTGAATATATGACAATAACGGGACATTGGGTTGATTCAAGTTGGAACTTGAACAAGCATGTTCTCAATTTTATTTGTCATCCACCTCCTCACAATGGTATATCGATTGTAGATGTTGTTATTAAGTGTATGGACGAGTGGGAGATTGAAAACAAAATCTTAAGTTTTTCGGTCGATAATGCTAGTGCAAATGATGTAGCAATTCGGAATTATGAGCGATTTTCTCAACCGGACAAGTCGAGTGTGTGACAGCAAGTTGTTTCATGTCATGTGTGTTTTATAAGTAATTTATAATCTATTTTGTATAATGTTTTTATAATCTATTTTATATAATCTGTTTTGTAAAAGGAAGAAAAAGTTTGATAAGTATTGGGGGGTGAAACAAATATCTTGACGGCTATTAGTGTTATAATGGATCCGAGGTGCAAATTGACAAATTTGGAAGGTTTTTTTCCGATGTACAATTTTATCCTGAGGAGGAGGCTCAAGAAAGGTGTGTAGAAATTAAAAGAAACTTAACCAAGCTCTATTCGAATTATTGTGAAGTGGAAAATATTAAAATGACTGAACTTTTGGGATCTAAAAAAAAGCACGACTTAAATGAAGTAGGTGAAAGGAGTAGTGGAATATCTTCTACTTCGTTTGGTGGATGGAGTCTATTTAATAAAGTGGTTCAGACTAGGGAGACGATTACCCTAACGAAAAGTGAGTTAGAGGTTTATCTCGATGAGAGATGCCATGAGTATGATCCAAATTTGACTCCAAGTGCATTTAATGCATTGGCTGTTGGAATTCGTCAACCCTAACGCAGCGGAAATTAAAATTATTAGGGATTATAAAACAAGTTTTATCGGAATTCCAATTAAGATCAGCCTTTGATTCAAATTTACGATTTAAACGGAAGAAGAATCAAATACCTCTTTCGCTTCCAATTGATGACGATGACAAGAAGGTTTTCCAAAACCTACCCGCTTTTCTTCTATCCGATCTTCTTCCAAGAATCCCACGCGGAATTCCTCTAAGGTAGTCCACGACCCGTAATTGAACAACTATTCAATTAGCACACTAGAACACTAATTAGATATTGATTATCTAATAGCATTCTCAATACGATATTGAGAGATGAGAGAGAAGAGAGACTTGGAGAGAAAGCAGAAAAAGAAGAAAAACAACGATGTTTGATTTCTCTCCCTTATCTTTCTTAAATACTTAGCCATAGGTCAAAAACCCTATGGGCCAGTCTTGGGCTTATATTTAACTACTACTTAATTAAATTAAAAACCCAATATTCATTTTAATTAGTGGACTTAATTTAATCACATTAATTAAATCACAAGTCCAATATCTAATTAAATTTGTGGACTTAAAAATTAATTACTCCTAATTAAATTTCAAGCCCAATTAATTTAAATACACTTATTTAAATTAATGTTAACTCTTTAACATATATTCTCAATAGCTTAACAATTAAGCATAAATTAATTAATACAATTATTAATTAATTACTCTCTCATAAATTAAACTCTTTTAATTCATCAATCAATCTCTATTGATCTTTAGATAATCTTGTTGTTCAATTCGAGTCATTGTGTGACCCCTTAGGTTCACCAATGAATAGTAGTAGGCCCACATTCTTAACGTGGTATTTTAGATAACAATTTATCTTATTGATTCAATTAAACCCTTTCAATTAATCACTGTTTAATTAAAACTCCTTTTAATTAATCAGTACCTACAGATCATGATCGATGTCTAGTGACAAGCTCATGACCACCCATTCAAGAGGTGAAGTTTATGTTGTGAACCTTTCAGTCTCATGGATACCGTGAGATAAGATCCTTCTATCGTCCAATCCCCGATTAGGACCTAGGGCATGGGAATAATAGAACCCTATTAGTCCTAATGCTATGAATTAATTCTAATAGTAATTCCATTTGATCTAACACTCTAGGAAACCCATTTCCTAATTTAGATCTCACTACCTTGCGCAAGGATTTAAGTGGAATGTGCTACAATAGAACTCATGGGTGATTCACTCGTTCTTCTAGACGAGCGATAGATTCTATGTTGGCCTCTCATATGCCCCCATACATGATTCGAACAATGCCAACATACAACCATAACGAGATTCATGGAACCCATGAATCTCTAGGCGCATATCAAACGTTGCCCTTGTCATGCATAGAGCATCAATGGAGCCTCAAGTCTAAGGACCATTTAGACACTACCATAACCAGGGAACCAACCTCATCATTAAGGCATAAAAGCCTTACCCCATTGAGGTGTCCCCATCGGGATCCTCAGTGTACTTGTTCCCTAATAAGCACCCCCATACGCATGTGAATGTCTCTACATTCAATACTTATGAAACAAAGTAACCTTTCTTAAAGGCATGTCGTATGAGCAAGTCTCAAACGAGTCAAGTTAACATCCCCGTGCTTATTAGACTCTTCGACTTGGAGTTGGTTTAGGTCACGCCATAGAGACTTGTTTCATAACCTCCATCCCTATGCGAGGTCAAGTCCCGTAGCTTAATGTGACCTTGGGGTTTCATCCATACACAAACAATTATAATATGCAGTTAATAAACTTGAATGAGATATGATGAAAAGGCCACATAGAATTAAACGACTATGAAACGTTACATTTATTATTTCATTAATGTCACAAGTTGCTACTAATAAGAGTAGTTTACAAAAAGAGGCCTAAACTATTTGGCTCTTCTAGGGCACTACTCTAACAATCTCCCACTTGCCCTCAGAGCCAATTGCCCATAGCCTTAAGACCCATCTCCTGGAGATGTCCTTCAAAGACCTTTTGGCTAAGAGGTTTAGTAAGCGGGTCTGCTACGTTTTCTGCCGAGGGTACACGTTCCACAATAACGTCATCTCTTTCTATGATTTCTCTAATTAGATGAAATCTTATTAGGATGTGCTTTGACCGTTGATGAGCTCTTGGTTCCTTTGATTGTGCAATCGCTCCGTTATTGTCGCAGAAGACAACGACTGGGTCAGCACTGCTAGGCACTACATCCAACTCTTGGATGAAGTTTTTCATCCACACACCTTCTTTCGCTGCCTCTGATGCAGCTATATACTCCGCTTCACAAGTGGAGTCGGCAGTAGTTTCCTGTTTGGAACTTTTCCAACTTACTACACCACCATTTAACCGGAATATGAATCCGGACGTGGATTTAAAGTCGTCTACATCCGACTGGAAGCTTGAGTCGGTGTATCCTTCTAATTTGAGTTCTCTCTTTCCGCCGTATACAAGAAATAAATCCTTAGTCCTTTTCAAGTACTTAAGGATGGACTTCACGGTAGACCAGTGACTCTCACCAAAGTTTGATTGAAATCGACTTGTAACGCTCAAAGCGTATGCGACATCAGGTCTAGTACATAACATAGCATATATTATACTCCCTATTGCAGAGGCATAGGGTATACGAGACATCCTATCCTTCTCTTCTTCTGTATTAGGACACATTGATTTAGAGAGGATCAACCCATGTCTCATAGGCAGGAATCCCCTCTTAGATTCCTCCATACTGAACCGTTTCAGTACTTTGTCTATGTACTGAACTTGAGACATACCTATTAATCTCTGTGATCTATCTCTATAGATTTTTATGCCGAGAATAAAGGAACCTTCTCCCAAGTCCTTCATGGAAAACTGAGTAGACAACCAAGTCATTGTTGTTTGCAGCACATCTTTCTCATTCCCAATGAGTAAGATATCATCTACATACAACACCAAAAATTGTATGACTCGCCCACTGATTTTCTTGTAAACACATGGTTCATACTCGTTCTTGATAAAGCCAAACGATTTGACTGTCTCATCAAAACGGATGTTCCAACTTCTAGACGCCTGTTTGAGTCCATATATGGATCTCTGGAGTTTGCAGACTTTCTGTTCGCTCCCACTGGATATGAAACCTTCCAGTTGTTCCATATAAATGTCTTTATCTAAATCTCCATTTAGAAAAGCCGTTTTCACATCCATTTGCCATATTTCGTAATCATAGTACGCAGCTATGGCTAGAAGTATCCGAATGGATTTAGGCATTGCTACAGGGGAATACGTTTCCTCAAAGTCAACACCAGGCCTTTGAGTGTATCCCTTAGCAACCAACCTAGCCTTGTAGGTTGCCACTTCTCCATCAGCTCCAAGCTTTCGCTTGTAGATCCATTTACATCCTATAGCTTTCTCGCCTTCAGGAAGATCTACCAAGGTCCATACCTTGTTGGAGTACATAGAGTCCATTTCGGAATTCATGACTTGCTGCCATTTCATCGAATCTCTATCCGATATTGCATCATCATATGATCTTGGATCACTATCCGATTGACCGGTTTCAGTTAGCAAATTGAGTCGGTCTGGCGGTCTAATTGTTCTCATAGATCTGCGAGGGCTTGTGTTTACTTCTTGTTGTGGGAAAGAGGAAGGTTCCATTGCTTGATCATTTGTAGGTTCTTGTTGAACTTCAGTAAGTTCTGCAATCTTGCCTGACTTTTCAACTAGAAACTCTTTTTCTAGAAAAGTGGCATTCCTCGAAACAAACACCTTTTGTTCCGAGGGATCATAAAAATAGTAACCCACAGACTCTCTAGGGTATCCTACAAATTTACACAAACTGGATCTGGAATCCAATTTGTCTCCCACTAATCTTTTGACGTATGCAGGACATCCCCAAACTCTAAGGTATGAATAAGTAGGGGGTTTTGAAAACCACATCTTATATGGTATTTCGGGCACAGATTTGGAAGGAACTAAATTAATTATCTTCGCAGCCGTTTCAAGGGCATAACCCCAAAACGATATTGGAAGATCCGTGAAACTCATCATGGATCGAACCATATCCAATAAAGTCCGATTTCGTCGCTCGGACACCCCATTTAACTGAGGAGTCCCGGGCGGAGTCCATTGTGAGATAATCCTATTATCTTTCAAATAACCAAGAAAGAGATCACTTAAATGCTCGCCACCTCGATCTGATCGAAGAGCCTTAATTTTGCGATCTGTCTGGTTCTCAACCTCTGTTTTATACTCTATGTTTTCAAAGGCCTCAGACTTATGCTTCATCAGGTACACATACCCATATCTACTGAAATCATCAGTAAATGTGATGAAGTAATTACAGTCGTTTCGGGTACTAACATTTAGTGGTCCGCAAACGTCAGTATGGATCAAATCCAAAAGATTTTGGCTTCGCTCTACATGCCCTTTAAAAGGGGACTTAGTCATCTTTCCCTTTAAACAGGATTCACAAGTGGTTAACTCGTTTAGATCATTCGTACTGAATGATCCTAAGTTACCCATTTGTAGAAGCCTATTCTTGGAGATATGTCCAAGTCTAGCATGCCAAATCTTTGCTGAAGTTTGGTCATTTGATTTTCGTTTGTTATCTCGTTCGATATTTAGGAGATTTAAATTAGTATTAGTTAAATACAAACCATTTTGTAAAGACCCTAATGCATGTGAAGAACCATTCTTCAAAATGTAAAACATGGCACTAGTAATAGAGAAGGAAAAACCTTCCAAGTCTAGTACAGGAATGGAAATAATGTTTTTAACTAACTCAGGAACAAATAAAACATTGTTCAATACTAAAATAAAACCATCTCCTAACATTAACCTAACATGTCCTATGGCCTTTGCTGCAACTCTTGCTCCATTGCCCACTCGAAGAACATGTTCTCTTTCATCAACCTCACGGACGTTGCTCATTCCCTGTAACGTATTACAGATGTGAGAAGCGCATCCAGAGTCTAATACCCAATCATTAGAATTGAATGAAAGGTTAATTTCGATGAGATTTATACCTTTTGTAAGGGTAGCTAAGTACTCCTTACAGTTCCTTTTCCAATGCCCTTGTTTCTTGCAATGGAAGCACTAATCCTCAGCTTGATTGGCCTTCTTCTTAGTATTCGTTTTCTTAACCCCACCGGTGGGCTTAAGAGTCTTTTTCTTCTTTTGGAAACCCTTTCCCTTACCCTTCTTTGGCTTTGCAGCCTTAGTCTGGGATGAAGATGAACCTACTAAGAAAACAGTCTTATCCTTCTTCATAGTTCGCTCGGCAGTTACGAGCATGTTCATCAGTTCCTCAACTGAAACTTTAGCTCCATTCATATTGAAGTTTATTATGAACTGTTTGAACGAAGGTGGCAGAGAGGTTAAGATCAAATCTACATGCTCATTATCCATGATCACCTCGAGACTTGCAAGCTTTTCAATAAGGCCTAAAGCCTTAATGCAGTGTTCATGAACACTCGACCCCTCAGTCATTTTAAGTGACAATAACTCATTAGATGCCGCAAATCGATCAATCCTATTGATCGGCTTGTAAATCTGTTCCAAGTGAAGATGGATCTCAGCCGAGTGGCGCATCTCAGCATGCTGCCTCTGCAACTCGGGAGACATAGTGGCAAGCATGAGACATCTAGCCTGTAGATCATCTACTTGCCACTGGAGAGTTGTTTCCCTCTCATCTGCTGCCATGTCATCAGGTATGACATCGGGAGGAGACTGTGTCAATACATAGGTCCTCCTTTCAGAATCCAAGACAATCTTGAGATTTCGAAGCCAATCAGCATAATTGGAGCCAGTCAATTTATTGGCCTCAAGGATAGCACTAAGTGGATTTTTAGACATCACGATTTTAGCAGAAAATCTACATGTAAGCAGAAAACGTAGCATGAGTGACGGATATGAAATAATAACAATTACAAATGATATGGACTTTTATCAAATGTAGTCTCCCACTATTTTAATCAAACTCCTTTGACCCCCTTATAATTTTAGAAAAATCATGTTTTTCAAATAGTGGGTATTAAGACCCCCAAGCACTTATCACCGAACCCACGACTCGTGAGACATCCGACTTTAAGCCTCAAGGTAGATGATCTTATCATCAATTGTATCTCTATACAACTCTTAATATTATTTTGCATTACCTTTCATATAGACCCACGACTCGTGCGACATCTATACTAATTAGTATTTAAATCCGACCCGTCAATCCCTAAGATTTCTCCATCGCCATTATGAATATCCCATGCCTCGTGGCCAATACCATAATTTTGACTTTGAAAAATTGCATCTTTTATGCAAAGAATTATTTTAGTTCAATTAATCTCGTCATTTCGTATCCCACGCCTCGTGGCCAATACTTAATGATTTGATTAATTCTAAAACAAATAATTCTATTGACGGAATGCTTGAAAATTTATAAAATCGAATTTTATCCTTCAATTTCCATTTGGATTTAATATTTATATTGTCTGAGACTATCTAAGACGGTTCGGGGTATAAGAATTTCAAAAATTCTACCAAGACTCATCAATTGTAATTATTACCTTCTTTTATCTTAATTAATGCATGAACACATTTATGCACCTAAAGATAACATTCATAACAAGATACCAAAAACCTAGCATGCTTCTATAATATGGATAATCATGGGCTCCCTATGCATGGTCCATAATAGCCATTTTATGGACCATGGTTCTATTCATGCATCAAACGGAATTAAACACACAAAGAGAGCACTCAAATACAATCCTATTCTATTACATCAAAATAATTGCACCCAAACACTTTTGGGGCCTTGATGAACTTCTTATTCCGTTGCTTGCTCCATCTTGTTTCTCCATCTCCTAATCTAATTAGAGATCTCACCTTAAAACTACTCTCTTTACAAAATAAAGGGGGATTACATTCTAAGGGGGAGAAAATAAAAACAATGCTTACAACAATTGAATAAGAGGCTCGCAGGCTCTCGTTTAAAACCAATATCAAAATGCATAAATTAAATAAAACCATACATAGCGCAAATAAAGCCCATGATTGATCCAACCATACATCCAATGCATAACATAAAATAAATTTACCAAGTAAATAGTCATTATGCAATTTAAAGTCTTTAAATAATTTCTAAAATTATTTATTGACCAAGGATTATCTTTTAATTCACAAATTAAATTAATCCTTCAATTTTAATTAAATTGAATTCTCTAATCCAATTTAATTCCCATTAGATCTCTATCTAATAAAATCATGCTTCTATTTTAATAATTCGTATTTGGGCAAAATTAATTAATTTTCAAGCAAAACAATTTCACAAAATTAATTAAAAGGATTTAGTTTCAAAATAATTTTTTTTTTTTTTTTTTTTTTTGTTGAAACTGTTTCTGTACGGGTAAAATAAAATCAACCTTTAGCACAAATTTATCAACAATCAATTTAGCTCTAGTGATTCGGGGCGCATTTCCCATCTGGGAGGTCTGGGGTTCAAACCCCAGATTAGGGCTGTCAATGGATCGGATTTTAATCCGAATCCGGTCCGAATTCGATCCGAATTTTAGTATATTCGTCCGATAAAAATGTCCGATGGATCATATCCGATTATAAATATTCGTTATCCGAAATAAATGGAGCGAATATGGAATTAACGAATCTGATCCGTTTAGAATCTGAATCCGATTATATATATAATATTTAATTAAAATAAATTATTTATTAGTACATAATATTAAGTAAAATGACTAAAATTATAATTTTCACATAATTATCACTTTAAACAACAATAAAATTTGAATTATTTACTCTAAAAGTATATATTTTCCTTTATTAATAAGTTTAAATTAACTTATTTTAAACAAATATAAATAAAATCATCAAATAATCTATTAAATAATTATTATTTATTAATATTATGTAATTATATTTATTCTTTATATTAAATTTGTTAAATAAAAAAATTAAATTTTATTGTTAATCGGGTCGGATCTTTAATCGGATATAGTCCGATCCGATTATGCATGGATTCAAAACAAATGAATCCGAATCCTATAGGATTCGGATTCGGATCCGGTTGTCGGATCCTCTTGTCGGATTCGGATCCGGAATCCCCTGATCCGGCCCGAATCCGACCCGTTGACAGCCCTACCCCAGATTCTAACCTTTTGCAGAAAATAAGAGGAACTTGGGCCTCGGGCAATGAGGCCCGACGCGGGCTGTCACGAAGGGGCCCAACTCCACGGGTTGCCGCGGTTCAGTAATCGAGCGCTGGGCCACCCGTTTCTGACGGCGGGCCTGCGCCATGGCTTGGCTGCATGCGGCCCAACCCTATCCTGCCTTAAGATGGGTCACGTGAGGAGGCCCATTCAAAGAAGGCAACGGTTTGGGCTTCAAGCAAGCCCATTCCCGCTGCCCTAATTCATTAGCAGCCAAAATTCACCTCTTTCGCGCACACGTGCATCACGATGTACTGTGCAGTCCCCAATTTTAATTTTATTTTAAAACACTTTCAAAATAAAATATAGATAAAAATTATAATTTTATAAAATCATGAAAAACAGTTTTTCGAATTTCACAAAATCTCATAATTTTCATATAGTTTTAAAACAAGAACTTTTCTTCAAATTTTAAAATTCATGCCCAAACGAATCTCAAATTAAAACAAGCATGACACGCATCAAAATATTAATCAAATTAATACAAGGAACAAAAAAACGTAAATCAATCAAAGTATGGCTCTGATACCACTGTTGGGATTCGTCAACCCTAACGCAGCGGAAATTAAAATTATTAGGGATTATAAAACAAGTTTTATCGGAATTCCAATTAAGATCAGCCTTTGATTCAAATTTACGATTTAAACGGAAGAAGAATCAAATACCTCTTTCGCTTCCAGTTGATGACGATGACAAGAAGGTTTTCCAAAACCTACCCGCTTTTCTTCTATCCGATCTTCTTCCAAGAATCCCACGCGGAATTCCTCTAAGGTAGTCCACGACCCGTAATTGAACAACTATTCAATTAGCACACTAGAACACTAATTAGATATTGATTATCTAATAGCGTTCTCAATACGATATTGAGAGATGAGAGAGAAGAGAGACTTGGAGAGAAAGCAGAAAAAGAAGAAAAACAACGATGTTTGATTTCTCTCCCTTATCTTTCTTAAATACTTAGCCCTAGGTCAAAAACCCTATGGGCCAGTCTTGGGCTTATATTTAACTACTACTTAATTAAATTAAAAACCCAATACTCATTTTAATTAGTGGACTTAATTTAATCACATTAATTAAATCACAAGTCCAATATCTAATTAAATTTGTGGACTTAAAAATTAATTACTCCTAATTAAATTTCAAGCCCAATTAATTTAAATACACTTATTTAAATTAATGTTAACTCTTTAACATATATTCTCAATAGCTTAACAATTAAGCATAAATTAATTAATACAATTATTAATTAATTACTCTCTCATAAATTAAACTCTTTTAATTCATCAATCAATCTCTATTGATCTTTAGATAATCTTGTTGTTCAATTCGAGTCATTGTGTGACCCCTTAGGTTCACCAATGAATAGTAGTAGGCCCACATTCTTAACGTGGTATTTTAGATAACAATTTATCTTATTGATTCAATTAAACCCTTTCAATTAATCACTGTTTAATTAAAACTCCTTTTAATTAATCAGTACCTACAGATCATGATCGATGTCTAGTGACAAGCTCATGACCACCCATCCAACAGGTGAAGTTTATGTTGTGAACCTTTCAGTCTCATGGATACCGTGAGATAAGATCCTTCTATCGTCCAATCCCCGATTAGGACCTAGGGCATGGGAATAATAGAACCCTATTAGTCCTAATGCTATGAATTAATTCTAATAGTAATTCCATTTGATCTAACACTCTAGGAAACCCATTTCCTAATTTAGATCTCACTACCTTGCGCAAGGATTTAAGTGGAATGTGCTACAATAGAACTCATGGGTGATTCACTCGTTCTTCTAGACGAGCGATAGATTCTATGTTGGCCTCTCATATGCCCCCATACATGATTCGAACAATGCCAACATACAACCATAACGAGATTCATGGAACCCATGAATCTCTAGGCGCATATCAAACGTTGCCCTTGTCATGCATAGAGCATCAATGGAGCCTCAAGTCTAAGGACCATTTAGACACTACCATAACCAGGGAACCAACCTCATCATTAAGGCATAAAAGCCTTACCCCATTGAGGTGTCCCCATCGGGATCCTCAGTGTACTTGTTCCCTAACAAGCACCCCCATACGCATGTGAATGTCTCTACATTCAATACTTATGAAACAAAGTAACCTTTCTTAAAGGCACGTCGTATGAGCAAGTCTCAAACGAGTCAAGTTAACATCCCCGTGCTTATTAGACTCTTCGACTTGGAGTTGGTTTAGGTCACGCCATAGAGACTTGTTTCATAACCTCCATCCCTATGCGAGGTCAAGTCCCGTAGCTTAATGTGACCTTGGGGTTTCATCCATACACAAACAATTATAATATGCAATTAATAAACTTGAATGAGATATGATGAAAAGGCCACATAGAATTAAACGACCATGAAACGTTACATTTATTATTTCATTAATGTCACAAGTTGCTGCTAATAAGAGTAGTTTACAAAAAGAGGCCTAAACTATTTGGCTCTTCTAGGGCACTACTCTAACATTGGCGTGGTGTCACCAAAATGCGTATATATTTCCTATATTGTCCATAATGGCCAAGGATATTCTAGCCATTCCCGTTACAATAGTTGCATCGGAGGCTACATTTAGTGTCGGTAGTCGAGTGATTGTTAAATACTGTGCCCGATTAAAGCCGAAGATCGTCGAGATGTTGTTGTGTGGTAGAAATTGGTTGAGAAAGTGTTTCAAGGTCAAGGCTAAAATTCATGCAAGTAATTCTTTATTAAAATTACTTATTTCCAATTAAATGTTATTAATGATCTTTGTGAATTGTCAGGAGGAACAAGGACCAATAATAATTGAGTTACCAAATCTTTGATTTGAGAATCGACTCATTTGAGGTACTTTTTACACATCTTGAAAAGGTAGTTTGAAAGTTGGGTCCTAGGTTATTCTTATTATTATTACAATGTTGTTTATATTTTCTTATTTCTAAATTTCAGTTGCTCAGCATGGTTGATGAAGTCATGGAATAATATGATTGTTAGAGCCTTTTTAATGTTCGGGAGGCATTTCAAGTTTTAATTTTTCAACAGGCAACAATTGTGGTGTATGGTTGGAAGATGTTTTATGTCATATGAACATGTATTTGTTTTGAATTTGATGGAGGATTTATGGTTTATGGTTACATTTTGTTAGAGTTTAAAAAGAGACCTGGTGTTCATAACATTTGTTTAACTTTGTTGTTAAGATCTTGCAATTTGTTGTAATGTTTATGATGTGTAATGGTTTATGGCTTCAAATCTTGCAATTTGTTGTAATGTTTGCACTAATTCTGCACAGGTTTTGTTTGAAAAAAATATATACAAGAATCTATATTGGCTCACGAGACGAGTCAGTTCGATCCTCCCCCGAGCCAGGTTCTAGATGGCTCACGAGCCAAGCCCGAGCCAACAAAAATAGTGCAGGCTCAGCTCGTTTGCATGCCTATATGTGAATGATAAAGAATTCTTTAATTATTATTCGTGAGGAAGACTATCATTCAATACTAAGATTCAGTCACTCCGAATAAAAAATTTAAAAGAAGCATACTCCGAGTGAGAAAGCAATGACAAATTGGCAAAATTCAATCTTTACGGATTTCCATGGGCATTTCTGGTAATAATAGTATTATGTTATTTTTAAATTTTTTATTCATTAATGTATTTTTCTAATATATAATATAATTTATTTTTATGTATTTAGATATGGGCGTATGAGGCTATTTCAAATTTTCACAACGTTCGACATTGCTTTTCTCAATCAAATGAAGAATCACTGCCTATTTCAAGAATTCTGCAATGACATTCAAAAAGTAGTGCACAATGGGACTATGATATGATTGAATCACAACTCAAAGATACCGATGTTAGATAAAAAAAATTGTAAGAGATATAAATTAATATTTTTAGTTCAAAAATATTTATAATCTAAGTTAATATGTTATGTACTTTTAGCTAAGATATCAAAATCTAACTTTTAGGTGGTTATATGTCCATTTTTTATTCATACTGAATGTGAAATGAAAAAATAATATATGAGCTTATTTGAAGAGTTTGAAGATGTTCCAGATGAAAACATTGATAAAATGAAGAGGGAATTGGATGGAGTTACAGAGCTGACAACACATATTGACTCTTACGTGGATTTGGAATATGAAAAATTAAAAGGTGAAGATATGGTAGAAGAACGTGAACGATTTAGACAAGAAAACACACAAAATCCTTTGCATGTTGTCTCCCTTTCCAAAATTTCTGATAGCTCACCACACCTCTCAATTGTGATCATACATTATCCTTCATATCACTGGTTTCACAAATTCTCCAATAACATAAGTCCATACATAATGATGTTTCCCTGAAATACATTCCAAACCGCATTTGTGCTCCCAAACGTATTTTCAATAACAAATTTACTTGATTCGGGATAGTTAACACAACGAATCCACCACTTGCAATTGGTAGAAGAACATGCAACAACAACTAGTGATTTTGTAGATTTTTTGGTTACAAACTCGAACTTTCCTTTCACACCAACAAATTTTATCTTTCTTATCACATGCTTCTTGACATTGAAGACATATCTTTTATATAAACCTGATCCATCATCGAATGTTTGACATGCTTGACTTACATCTGCACCTATTGTTTTTCACCTTGATATTTACGTTTTGAAAAAAAAAAACATAAAACAGAATTTTTTTGAGTAAAGATTTAAAAGACATGGTTAAAGACAAGCATTGTGATAAAAACAATAAGCTTAATATTTGTCTTGTATTATTTCTGCATTATATTCTTATGGTGAGGGATACTTGCACGAAAGTTGAACTTGATCAGTTTCTATATGATAAAAGATTCTTCAATTCTTAGCCGTGGGGAAGAGTATCATTCAGTGCTACCATTCGTTCACTCCAAATAAGAAATTTAAAAGAAGCATACTCCGAGTGAGAAAGCAATGGCAAATTAACAAAATTCAATCTTTACGTCTTTCCATGGACATTTCTGATAATAATAGTTTTATGTTATTTTTAAATTTTTATTCATTAATGTATTTTTCTAGTATATAATATAATTTAGGCTATTTCATTCTTCACAACGTCGAACATTACTTTTCCCAATCAAATGAAGAATCACTCCCTATTTCAAAAATTCTGTAATGACATTCAAAAAAAATTGTACAATAGAACTATGATATGATTGAATCATAGCTAGATAAATCTGATTGGGAAAGATATGAATTTTTTATTTTTTATTTTTTATTTTTTGGTGACAAGAGAGCCTAGCAAGACTACATGCTACTGACTTCACCCTCAATGACGAGGTCTTCTGGGGGACTTTCCCACAGCTGCTTGCCTTCCAACATCGTTTGCCCAAGCTTTGCCAACGAATCAGCTAAGCCATTGCTAGTCCGACTCACATGACGGAGAACACAGTCCTACGGCTTCCGTAAGAGTTTCCGACAGTCATTGACAATCTCGCCCAAAGGATGCACATCGATATTCTCACTTTGCACAAGTTTCACAATCGTCGCGGAGTCGCATTCCACTTCAATGGCTCGGAATCTCTTCTCCCAGGCCAGACGGAGTCCTTCCCTTAAACCGAGAAGCTCCGCCATGTCCACACCTACTTCGCCAAGTTTCATTACAAAACCAAGGATCCATTGTCCCCTATCATCCCGAATGACCCCTCCGGAAGCAGCCGCGTTGTTGTGCGTGAAAACACTTCCGTCAGTGTTGAGCTTGTGCCATCCCGGGTAAGGACATTTCCACAGAACTGGAGTCCTGAGTTCTTTCTTGCGTTTCGGAGGTTGTTGCATGCTACGAATCCCCAGTGCCAGTTCCTTAATAATGTGTAGAGTTAGATTAATTGGTTGTCGTCGACCTTCGTAACACCAACGGTTCCTCACCTTCCAGATTTCCCAAAGCCCAGCCAAGAAAACGAACTTCCATTCACATTCCGGTACAAGAGTGTTGCGGAACTGGCACTTCCACACCTTGCCAACCCAACCTTCATCATCCATAGCCTGAAATAAGTTCCAGTCCCGTGGGTCAAGAAGATTTTTCCAACTACCCTTAGCAGCCTAACAATGCCTCAAAAGATGGATGTCATCCTCGCGCTGGAAACCACATCTCGCGCACCGCGCATCCTCCGTCATGTGTCGATCTTTCCGAAGGCCATTGCACATAAGGCTTCGGTGATTTATCTGCCACAGGAGACATTTTATTTTGTTCGGAATACGGCTCTTCCAGATTAGATTCCATGAGGAATCTGAATTTCCAACCGCTGGAGCAAGATATTCCATAAGCTGATTTGCAACTAAAGTTGCCATTCCCGGTCCCGCTCCAAACGCGAGTATCAGCTGCATTAGGATCCACCAGAATTGGTGTACTAAGGATCGCCATACGAACACTCTCAGGGATGTTGGTGCGAAGCCTCTCAATCTGCCATGTATTGTCTTGGCTGATAATATCACTCACTATGAGCTCCGAGTCTTCATCCTCGATAGGGCCTGGAATCATGTTGCGCAGAGGACCAATGCGGAGCCATGTATTATCCCACAACCGCACTTTCCTGCCATTTCCAAGTCGCCAATGGATGTTACTTTTAACTTCGGCCAAACTTTGGCATATGCCTTTCCCGGTTGGCGACGTTGTAGCCTTGGGATCATGATCCAGAATGTTCTCAATCCCCAAGTATTTAGCTTTGAAAATCCGATTCCACAAACAGTCTGTGTCCTTGAGGACACGCCACCTCGATTTTGCAAGCATCGCTATGTTGCTTTTCCGCGTATCCCGAATGCCCAAGCCTCCTTCTTTTCGTCGTAACACTTTACTCCAACCCACCAAATGTGTTCTCCTTCGACTCACATCCGTGGACCAAAGGAAATTACGATTTAAACAATCAAGTTTCTCACACACGTGAGACGAAATCCGTGGACCAAAGGAAATTACGATTTAAACAATCAAGTTTCTCACACACGTGAGACGGAAAACCAAGTCGAGTGCATATGATAGATAGGTATAGAAGAAGTCACTGATCGGATTAAGGTGAGTCTACCCGCCATGTTGAGTGTGTTTGCCTTCCGTGAAGAGAGTTTGCTTTGCACCCTTGCGATCACATTATTAAAAACTTCATTTGAGTTACCACTATCTCCGAGATGGACGCCTAAATACTTCCCAACGTCCAAAGTCTCTTCGATATCGAGTGCTTGGCTAATAGCAGCCCGGTTCGATCAGTTAGAATGCGGGGTGAACCACACCTTTGATTTACGGTGGCTAATTCGGAGTCCTTCCTGACAGAAACGTGCCAAAGTTCCCTTAATAACTGCAGCATTTTCTGGAGTGGCAGTCGCCATTAGAATGATGTTGTCAGCAAAGAATAAATGGCTGACTTTCGGACCCCCTCGGCACAAAGAGGGAGCGTTCCATTCCTTCGCCATCACCGCCTCCTCAATCATGTATCCGAGCCTTTCCATGCACAGCACAAATAAGTAGGGAGAAAGGGGGTCTCCCTGATAAATCCCGCAGCTAGGTATAATGTAATCGGTCGGATCACCGTTCCAGAGGATTTGTGGTTGCACACTCTTAACGCAATTCAGAATTAACATGATAGTACATTCCGGAAAGTTAAAGAAACGTAAGGTCTCTTCAAGAAAGTACCAGCTCACCTTATCGTAGGCCTTCTTAAGATCCAATTTAATTATCATACCCCCTTTTCTGTTTTTTGATTTCTTCATAGAGTGCATAGCCTCTTTGATAACCAAAATATTATCCAGAGTGCTTCGGCCTGGTATGAAGGAACTCTGGCATGGGCCTATAACCTTGGTAATGAACGGCTTAATTCTTGTGACAATAAGCTTGGTAAGGATCTTCAGAATAATGTTCATCAAAGCTATGGGTCTGAAGTCACTAGCAACCTCAGGAGTAGCAACTTTAGGGATCAAACAAATGTATGCCCTGCCCATAAACTCCGGAATCTTGCAAGAATCAAAGCAATTCTTGAGAAAAGCAAATACAGAATCACCCACAGTGTCCCAATAGCGTTGATAAAAGAAAGCTTGGCACCCGTTGGGACCGGGCGCCTTGAAACCATTCATAGAATTAATTACGGACCAGACCTCCTCTTTGGAAATCGGATTAGACAACAACTCAACTTCTCCTGAAACAATAGTACGCTGAATAGGACTTCACGGCAGGTTGCTGGGTTGGTGATCTTCTGTTCCCGTAAATAACTTACAGTAGTAGTCATAGAGATGCTTTTTCAGCACCTCCACATCCGTGCACCACTCACCATCTATGCAAAGAGTAGTGATTTTGTTACGTCGGCGTCGTGCTAGAGTCGAGAGATGGAAGAACTTGGTGTTTCGATCTCCAAACTTTAACCAAGAAATGCGAGATTTCTGAAACCACAACAATTCCTCTTGAAGAAGGACTTCGTTCAGTTCCTGGATCAGATTGGATTCAAGCTCTCGCAGATCCTCATGTAGCCGTGCAACTCCAATTCTCTGTATTCCCCTTATGCGTGCCTTCATCTTACGTTTTCGGCGAAAGATATTCCCGAAAACCTCATTATTCCAAGCCCTGAGGGTATCCGGAAGTTCCTGCATGGCTGCTTCGAAAGTTTGATTTCTCTTCCAAATGTCATTTATCGTATTGCGACAGCCTTGATGTGCATCCCAGGCGGCTTCGAAACGAAAAGGTTTCTTAGTTGATGTTCTCGTACTGCCATGAGTATCTGTTAGGATGGGATTGTGGTCTGAGTGTGTGCGAGGTATAACACTGATGCTACTGTCCGGGAACCATTGGCACCAAAGGTCATTAGCGAGCACGCGATCCAGCCGCTCACGCACCACTCTACCTCCATTAACCACTCCAACCCAAGTAAAGAACGACCCCTTCGCTTCCATGTCAATCAGTTGGCACTTCACGTAAGAGTCTCGAAACTTCTCGTACCTCGTCCAATTAGCCAGGTTACCACCACTTTTCTCGCTAGGGCACTTGATGTCGTTGAAGTCCCCAGTGAGCATCCATGGTGATGAGACATTCTGGCTAAAAAGATTAAGGTCATGCCAAAGCTCAGTCCTTTTTCCGAGGGAAGGACTCGCATAAATGCCCGAACAAATCCAATCATTATTACGTGGTCCTACTCGTGCATGGATGGTTTGAGTAGTGACCTTGATGACCTGAACATGAACGCAATCTTCATTCCACAAGAGCCATATGCCTCCCTCGCGGCCACTTGTGGGTGCCCTACATACATTGGTGAAACACAGATGCGTGGATAGCTCTTCCGCGCGCCCGTCAGAAACTCTGGTTTCTAGAAGAAACACGATATCCGGCTTGTATTCCTGACTAAGTTCTCTTAGGTGTCGACAAAATTCGTCATTACCAGTCCCATTACAATTCCGATAAAACTTTCATTGGAGACATTATAAGATCGAGAACAAAACGTTGCTTCTTAGCAGGGAAGCCACTCAAGTCCTGAGCTAGTTGTAGCATCGTAGCTACCATCAAGTTGCATTGATGCCGATTTTCCAGAGCTGGAAGTCTGATCTCCGTACTGCTCCCCATCTCTAAATTCGGAATCAGGGAGTGCTTCATCAAGGCCTCCATCTGGTGGAAAGGTGGGGTGATGCTCATGATCCTGGCGAACGGCTGGTTCATCCCCACGAGAATCTGGTAACCCGTTTCGATCACCATCTCCTCTGTGATCTCGAGTTCGTCCCCCATCGTCAACAACAGTTTGATTCCCAAGAGGTTTCACTTGCTCACTCGCTGCTTTATCTTGTGTATTGCTGTCAGAGCTCATAATATTGCTCGAACTCTCACACAAAGGCGTTGTAGTCTGGTTTAGGGCTGGCTTATGTTGCTGTGGGTCTGGTTTATTTTGTTGAGAAGTCCGGTTTGAAGTTGTCGGTTTGGCTAAGTTCTTTTTAGTAGTTGGCCGAGATCTTCGTTGGTTTTCTGAGCGATTTCTTTCCAAGGCTTTATCGTGAGAAGACCCCGCGGAGAAATTACCCGTGTGGATAGGTAACTGTTCCGTCTGTGGCGTGACATCCGTTTCATTTCCGCAAAACTCTGGATTGGAGAAAATATCAAACTTATTTGAACCCGTAGGGTTCGGGATTTTGTTGGTCGCCTTCGTTGACCCGCCGCCTGGTACAGATCTTTGTTTTCCTCGGCCTTTCTTGGCCAGCATCCAGGGTCCATACGTTGGACCTTTATCCGATTTCTCCTTCTCCGGCGTGGCTTGGTCAAGGACAGACGTCTCAGTTGTATTCGTCGCTCCCGTTTTAGATGGGCAGACCTCTAGTCGATGGCCAACCTTACCATATTTAAAACAGATTGACGGAAGGTTTTCGTAAACGAGAGGGAACAAGCGATCGCCAACATCGATGGCGCTCCTTAAAGGCTTTTCCAAATCCAGTTGAACACAAACTCGAGCAAACTTACCCTTAACCCCGTAATAAGTGTTCGTATCAATCTTGATCGGAAGTCCAATAGAACTGGCAAGTTGATGGAGGATTGGTTCTTTATAGTATTCCAAGGATAATTCTGAGATCCTTACCCATGCTATAGTGGAAGTAACTCGGTCTTTGGACGGCTGAAAGTTAGGCATCCATTTTCGTACCAGAATGTAGTTACCATTGATAACCCAAGGTCCATCGGTAAGTATCGACGTTGTCTTCTCCACATCTGTCGTCTTCAAGACATAACAGCCATGGCCTAACTCGATTAAATCGTATTCACCCTTTAGTTGCCACATACGATCCAATCAGGCTCCGAGGAAATTCACGTTCAAATTGCGACCTAGAATTCGTAGTAAGATGGCGTGACGCCATTCGCTGCGAATCTCTTCTTCATAGTCTTCATCGAGCACGATCCTGGGGTACGGATACTCATCAGTCGGCTCGATGATGGTGATCCTATCCCGGTTCTCTAGATTGTCTTTGTTGAACTTAGGATTTGCGGCTCGTCTCCCGCCGACAAGGGAAGCCAAATAGGGGTTCTCGACCGGCGATCTTGGGGTATCCTCCTCCACCTGTTCCATATTTATCTCCGTAGATGGCCCTCTCGTTTGGTCATATGTTCTTTTGAATTTCTTGGTGCTCCGCCGCATTTGATCAAACTCCTCACTCGAGAGTGCCGGAAAGTTTTCTTTCGCCATAAAGATATGAATAAAATGAATGAAAACAACGGATTTTTATTTTTTTGACGAGACAACGGATTTTTATTAGGTGAGTGATTTTTGACTTTCAGTTTGGGATTAAAATAAAATTTTTTAGAAGTAAGCAAAATATTTATTTAATGTAATTTTAATTAAAAATATTATTGATAATAATTATTTAGATTAATTAGTACGAAGGATTATCTAATAACTAAATACAAACTTGGAAATTATTTAATTTAAAAAAATTAAAAATTTATTGAAACTGCCTACTTTACGCATTTTCTTTTCTCTAATTTCTTTATTATATTGTCTTGTCTTATTATATCGAACATTTAGTATGTGATAAATTTAAAAATTAAAAGTGAGTAGTTTAATCCCTATCTATTTGTATCGGTGTTTGTGGGATATATAAACTAAATTTGAACTTTCGTTACATATCGTCATCTAATATTTATATTTATGACATACTGTGGTTTAATTATTTTTTTTAGTTTTGATTAGGAAACCTAATTCATTTCCAAAAATTAGTTTAATTAGTACTATAATTTTATACAAAAATGAAAATACTGATATTTAACTACACCCTAAAAGGTGATTCCATACGAGCGTAAAGTTTTTAGATTAAAAACTTGAAACTCACAGGCATAGTACAGAATAAAATATTAAATATTATAATATGACTTATATTATGCAGGAGCCAAAAAATCTGCGATGAAATTAAATCCAAAACACTAGCTGGTGAGGAGAAAATTATCACCATACATTATTAATTTATAATTGTTTTTCTGATTCGAACTGAATGTGAAATCAGAGGCCTTGCCATTTAGCTAGAGCCCAAAATTTCAAATATCAAAATGACTCGAGCCACGAGATCTTTTTACAAGATCTTAAAACTTTGGTAGATCCCAAGATCATATATATTTTTTTTATTCACACATATATTCGAACTCAGATCTTGCCCTGAAAAATGAACCTATTAACCACCTAAGATGATCAACTTGATATGCGATAGTGAGATAATATTAATAAAATAAGGAATATATAATAACAAAGAAATATAAATTTATTGGGTTTAATCCAAAATCCCTAAAATTAATCGTTCTTTCCTCAATATCTTAATTTCGGAAATATTAGATTAATCAGGAGAGATAGACTTATTTACGGCATGATTGGTATGATGGAATGGGATGGGAATGGAATGGGCATTACCAAAACATGATTAGGAAAGCTCATTCCCGCGGTAATGCCCATTCCCATAAGCATGAGATTACCCATTCCTTTGGTCCCCCATGGTATTTGTCATTCCCAATGTTTAAAATTTATTATTATTTTTATATTGGCGTCACATATTTGTTAAATACATATTATATTTTATTATTTTCATAAACAAAAATTAAATACTATTAATCACATTGAAAATTTAATAAATTATATTAAATATATGTAAATATAAATATATTATATATTTAAAAAACATGTTCAAAATATTATTTTATTTATAAAATTTTATAAATTCAAATATTTTATAAAGAACAAATTTTGATATTTATATTAAAATTTATTTTTAAATACCAAGAAATATATTAAATACAATAAATAATTAGTACATAATCTATGCATGAATAGAGAAATAGTATATATATCCCAAACTCATTCTCACACTCACATATATATAGTACATATAATAAATGTCAGATATATAACACATTGGATATAAAATAGTAATAATAAATTTATATATGAAAATATATAGTTACACAAAATAAAAAATTTAAAATATATATTTACTTTAAAATTTTTATTGAATTCCTAACTTTATTACTTGACGTACCAATCATAGCAATATTCCATTACAAAGTTCATTCCTTTCCTGCCTCATTCCACTCATGCATACCAATCAAATTTCATTCCTTTCCTGCCTCATTCCATTCATGCATACCAATCATGCCGTTAGAATCTCAAGGCTCTGTTTTTATAGATTATCGGATTTAGAGTTTTACTTTTATCACTTCATCTTGGAGTAATCTCTTCCTATTATGATTGGAGATTTTCTATTGAAGTTCTTAGATATTATTAGAATTCCTTCCTCACTCCAACTCTCATGAACTTATCCGTTCGGGCTTTCAACCTGTAGTACCCCAAACGGAAGGCACCACATCCCCTGCACTATGATCCAAACCCGGTTACAAAATGGGAAGTCTGTACCCGAATCTGAATCATAGCGAACGGGAGACCACTCACACACTATGCTAGGCGGGAGCTAGAACCTCGAAACCAAGAAAACAATCCCACAAAGTAAAAGCAGGTGCGGAAGCAAAACATAATGTCAAACACAATATAAGCAGCAGATGATGGGTTCAACTAACATAGATGCCTAATCCCAAAATTCCAAACATGAATCATAAATCATAATCAAAGCAATTCATACATAGTTCTTGACTTATTCAATATACAATATGCGTGTGAAATGACTCCGACATGACCACAGGACTCAACAGACTAAGAATCCCGCCTAGCACACCAAAACCTGCAAAAGAACTGAAAACAAAACTGGGTTCAGTCTATAGGAGACTGGTGGGTATAAAACAGGGCATAAGTAACATATACAACAATATTTAAACATTCACATGCAAGTTATAATCCCAAATGAGGTTTTTCGAGCATTTCCCAATTGGGTGAAATAAATAAGACATCAAAAGGGATTATAACGTTCATTTTTTCATTAGGTCGTTTGTGGCCCGGCGAGTGGGCGTGCATTATCTCCAACCAACACCTCGTGTAGTTCATTAAACATTCTTTCTTTCTTTCTTTCATGCATAACATTCTTTTGTGCACAATCATAAACATTTACACCTTCTTCCTCCGGGTGATGGCCGGGTGATCGGCCCGTACCATCCATTCATTGACCACAAGGGTTTCATGACTCCCCAGGTGGCACTCAACGTCCATTCCTCGCTAACTCCTAACAAGGTCCGGTTACGCCGTTTATTAGTTGGGACTAGTGTGCGGGATCACCGTCAGCCCATGCCTCCTCGGATTGCCACACACACCAAGTCCCTGGGCCCGTGAACATTCATTCCTTTCTCGCCAAAATATTCGGTAGGTATTCAATCAAGAAAGGGTTTACATTGAAAATCATAGACTCGAGAAAAGACTCTATATACGTATAATATACATTTTTGGCTTGAAACTTTGCACATTGGTTGTATATAGGGTCGATTTAACTATTAGAAGAGAAACCCACCTGTACACCTCTTACCGAACAATACCAAGAAGAAAGGAAGACTTGAGAATAACCTATGAACCCGACACGTCTCCGCCCTGGAGAAAATTGTACAAAAGACAATGTAGTAAACTCGTGAGACTCAAGGCTCTGAGTGAACCATATAAGACGCACGGCATGTTATACACATGATTTGAGATGCATAAGAGTATAAATCATGTTATGAGGCCATATAATCGAGTAACTTATTCAAAATGTTCAATATATAGTGGTTTTATATTCATGCTTATCGTATCTTTCAAGATTCATATCAAATCGGGCCATAAACTTCATATAGTATTCATAGCACATAGTTAAACATGTTTACAATGCATATAATGGTATATAATATCATACATTGGGAATTCCTAAAGTTAAATTTCGTCTAAGAGCAACGAATACAAAGGAAACGATATAAGGTAACACATAAAAGTATATAAGTTCATAATTCAAAAACGGGCATTCCAATTAGGCCATAAATTTGAAATATACAACCTACCACATAATATAACATTTTAAATAAGCATATGAATCAATTAAAATATATACGGAAGTCAAGGGGGTGAAACGAACGCAAGAAGTATGATTTTGGCGAAAGTTGACAGTTTTTCGGAAACGAACAAGCTATAAAGAATTGATCATATCTTGAGTTTTAGATGTTGGAATTACGTTTTTCTTGTTGGATATGAAAGTAGACAAATAGGCCTTTAAAATGGTAGGTGGCTCGAATCGTGGTTCAAAGTGAGATGAAAATGGCGTAGGTTTGAAGTTGGACCAATGCAGAAGTTCGGCGAAGTAGCGACACCATTTTCAAACGATCATATCTAACAAATGGGAAAATATAATGAGGTGATTCCAATTGGAGGATGTTCTAGACTTCAAGAGGTTTCCGTGGGTTTAAAAATCAGGTCAATCCGAGGTCGGACAAAGTCTGCACGGCCGTGTCAATATTGGCCTGGAAACTGACACGGCCGTGTCCGATTAAAAAAAATTCCAACTCGAGGGCCTGACACGGCCGTGTTGGAAATGAACTAGGGTTCGACACGGCCGTGTTGGGTCGTCTTCTCCGAAAAAGAGAAGCAAAGAAGCAGGGGTTCGACGGGAAATGGTCCAAAATCACCCCCAACCTCATTCCAACCAATTAATACACCAAAATGCATCAAATCACACATATATAACATATAAACATCAATATAAATCGCATATAGGCACGTTGGGAGCAAGTTATCGTGTTTAGGCACTATTCATCACATCACCATAACCATGGACTCAAGCAAGAAAAAGGGAAATCAATCGGTAGAAATGACGTACATGAAGAGAGGAACACATTGCTTACCTTGAATCGTTGATTGGACGAGCGAGGAAGTCGGAACTTGAGCTTGAAGATCCGGTTGGGGTTTCTCTTTTCTTTTCTCCTCCCTCTTCTTGTGCTGAACGTGAAAGTGGGGAAAGGAGAAAGGGCTTGGCCCTTTTCACTTAGCTAAGACACGGGTAGGGTCGGACGGTTAGGGTCAAACGGTATCCGGTCCACACGGATCAGATTTAAAACGGTTGGGCAATCAAGTGGCTTAAGAAATTAAATGGTTAGTTCATTGAATCCGAATTATTGAAACGAACTCAATGTTAAGGTTAGGATTCGAATCCGAATCCTCGGGCTCAAAATAGCCACGAATGACCCAAACACCCTAATTTCAAATTAGGTCCCTAATTGCAAATATTGGACAGTTGAGTCCAAGTACATTTTAAATAAATTCTAAGGCGCACATTATTAAAATAAACTTACACGTTGACACTTAAAACATGCGTATTCACATAAATCACAGAAGTATAGAATAAAACTCTCCTGTGACGCCTTACCTGGTAATCTTGAAAACACGGGGCGTTACAACCTCTCCCCCTTAAGAAGGACCTGTCCTCAGGTCCATTGCCTCGAGTTCTAGACTCTAAGCAACACTCTCCAGTGTTCATCCCACGCAGGGGTAGCTACTCCCCGACAGGAATTAGTTCCGAAAAGGTCTTCAAGCAAAAAGGGGTCTTGACGTCCTCGAACTTAATCTGGTGTTAAGCGAGTAGCCCGGTTAGACTCGTACAACAAGAGGGTCCGAAGGATTCAACTCTCATCGCTTAAGTCCGTTACGACCTAACTCTTGGGGTTCGGCTTGAAAACAAGTATGGTGTCTTAGGCAACCACTAACACACAACCATGAACCTAACCGAATTCTTCAATGTTTCCAAGCTAAGCTCGATGTTGAGAGAATCCAACCGTCCTTGATCTAGTACTTCGGTGTCGCTGAGAGCTTAGTTCCATGACTTCTCACGACCCTCGTCTCACTAAAAAGCCTAACCCTCACGAAACTAAGCATGCCACCAGAGGCAAGCTAACCAATAACATGCAAAACTCACGCACACGACATGCGCAAAGAAACAGTTTTCAGGAACATGCAATCACTAACAGGAATTATAACAATAAATATGATGTGTGCATGAATATGTTATGAATGTTTTAATGTACCGTGCACCGAAGAATGAAATTGGTGATGATGGTTCCGTTGTTTCTGTACGAACGCAATACCCTTGATTGAATTATTCCTCGGCTCCTTTCGTAATCCTTTAGTATGCACGCAACTTCTTTCTCATGCCATTAGCACTGGCCCGACTCTTAATTGATCCCATCATCCGAAACCGAGTCTCAATTACCTTTCTCAAATTCTTGAGTGTTTACTTGGTCTTGATCCATTTAACTTGTTTTCATAGGTAGTTGCAATCGTACAACTAAGAGGTGCCAAGTTGTTCGAACCACTCTTTTAGGAGCTTGAATTTACAATTTCCAATTCTTCACGACCAGTTGCATTCCACCAACTCAGGCGCTCGAGCTAAATTCTCATCAACTCAAGTTATAATTTATTACCTCGGGAAGTACCCTTGAGTCATCATGGAGGATGTTTGACAATCTGGAAGCCCGACTTATTCATGGTGTTACACCTCGCAAATATTTATTTCCCTTCATTCCCTTAACCCATGTCCGGTCCTCACTCAATTTCATCTTTCAAATACTCATTCTTGATTACCACTTCGCGTTCTCCACAACGTATCCTCTAATTCCTTGAGTGTGTCATTGGATTGGCACTCTCAATTTAATCTCCTGAGTGACTCTCTGTTGTCGAACTCTCTTGTTTGAGTTAGCCTTCATGTGGCCTCTCATATTGTAGATTCACACCTCAATGCCCGGTTGAAATGACTCTTGCTATCGCCATCTCGGGATATGATAATTTGGTCGGGCTCTCTTTTTACCCGACATTTTCTTTACCCTGTTCTTCAATGTTCTTGATAACTCCATCATTCTTGGTACTTAACTCATGTCATTCAATGCTCCAACTTTTAATTCTTGGAAGGTTAAGTTCATACCCGTCTAAGAAAGAACCGATGGTTTTTATTTATTTACATCGATTATATGGTTTTCATCTCTTCTTCACGTGTTCTTGGAATCTACTCACATCGGTGTTGAAGTTCATCGACTCTAAGGTCCCTTACCTTGCTCTTGTTGTTATTGTAGAGTCCCATGACTTATTATATTTATACTTCTTTTGTTCCGGTTTGAAGTAACTTCCTTAGCACTACCGAGGTTTAGGTTGATTTCTCGGTTGTACTCTCTCCCTTAAAATTTCCCTTCTTCGTTCGTTGAACTTGACCAATCAATTCCTTGATTAAAATTCCCGACTTCTTCCTCGAAATGCTTGGCCTCCTTTGTTTTCCAACTTCCCGTTCAATCCTTCTAATTCCCAAAATCCTTTTCCATTTTCACCCGCTCACATTCAACACCGAAATTTCTTCTTGGCATCAATACCACTTGCCTAAATTAACTTGTGACAACGATGTGAAAAAGACTTCCTATAGGTAAATACTAAGACATGCATGTCGGGTAAGAATGTTGGATGCATGTTGCGCATTTTAACAACCAAGGTATACAACATATTTTAACAACCAAATCGAATTAATACATATATAGAGGAATTAAATAAATTAACTAAACGAATGATGCAAGTGCCATGAATGCAATTACCGTTCACCGTAGAGGCAAGCTTTAGCTCAATAATTTGATCCTTCATTCTTAAATTCGTCGATCATCTCCAACTTACCCACGGTCTTCAAATCTTCATTGATTCTCCTGTATCCATCCACGTTGTTCGAGGCCCAATTCATTGTTTAGCTCTAAATTTCTCTACGCCCGGACATCTGAATGCTTGAATTCCTCCTGATTCGATCTTCAAATTTCTATATGTTCTTGTACCTTTTGTAAAGCTCCAAAATCCAAAGTTGTCAAGTAATTTCACTCCTCTTATATCACAAAATGGCGTCTTGAATCTTTCCCAACTTTCATCCAACTTACTTCTTCTTCCCAACCTCTCTCTTAATTTCAAAACCGCAAAGTCTTCTTTTCTTCTTGCATTAAATTTACATATCCTCATGACCCAAGTTATTACATGCTCCCAAGTCTTCCATACTCGAGCAATTCAGCTCTCACAATTCTCCTTTAAAGTTGATTTCTCGTTTATCCAACTCTTCACCTTAGTTGTGATCCTGACCGAATCCTTCTTGTTCTAGCCTTGAAGACTTCCAACGGCCGAGCATCTCCACTTTCCATAGTTGAGTATCTTGCTTGCCTTAGATCTTTATAATTCCCAAAGGTGAGCGAACTCTTAGCTTTTACCTTCATTCGGTCCCCGACTTCATCTAAAATCCATAATATCCCGGTTCATCTCTTCCTTCCCATCTCTTTGCTTCAACTTTGAAGGTCTTCTTCTTCTTCTTGTTCCGGACGAAATTCTTGATCGTACCTCCAAAGACTTTCCTTATCTCCTCCTTGACTTAATCTAGCCTCTTCAACTTGGTTAGTCAATTTTGGTTGCGATATAGAGTGTGTGTTTATTTTGTGATTTCAAATATCACACATCTCTTCCCTTGCTTCATCCATGTTAAATCTTCACCCAAAACTTGATTCTCATCTCTACCCCTAACCCACAATCTATCATCTTATCATAAAACCACCAATTACCCGAACTCCTTTAAACCTCCGTAACCTTATTCAAATCTCTCACACTTGAAAGAAGAATCCTTAGCAAGTTGTTGTGATTGAGAAAATTGGCCGTGGTTTAAGATTGTACCAGTATCCTACAATCACAACTCAATTCAAATATTGATGCATGTTGGTTTAGCGAATGCATATGGCACATAATTGGCAGCAAAAGCACGTATTGATGCAAAATGAAATATATAGTTCAACAAAATTTTAATTGAAACGTATAATTTCATCAAATTTCTTGTAATACATGCTCATGATCAATGCGGTGCACACGTTGACATGTTGTTCCTAAGCCGTTCGACCTATACTTGACATGACACGACACACAAACCCCGGTTTTGCAACCTGGAGGCTCTGATACCACTTAAGGATGTAGTACCCCAAACGGAAGGCACCACATCCCCCGAACTATGATCCAAACCCGGTTACAAAATGGGAAGTCCGTACCCGAATCTGAATCATAGCGAACGGGACACCACTCACACACTATGCTAGGCGGGAGCTAGAACCTCGAAACTAAGAAAACAATCCCACAAAGTAAAAGCAGATGCGAAAGCAAAACATAATGTCAAACACAATATAAGCAGTAGATGACGGGTTCAACTAACATAGATGCCTAATCCCGAAATTCCAAACATGAATCATAAATCATAAATCATAATCAAAGCAATTCATACATACTTCTTGACTTATTCAATATACAATATGCGTGTGAAATGACTCCAACATGACCACAGGACTCAATAGACTAAGAATCCAGCCTAGCACACCAAAACCTGCAAAAGAACTGAAAATAAAACCGGGTTCAGTCTATAGGAGACTGGTGGGTATAAAACAGGGCATAAGTAACATACACAACAATATTTAAACATTCACATGCAAGTTATAATCTCAAATAAAGTTTTTCGAGCATTTCCCAATTGGGTGAAATAAATAAGACATCAAAAGGGATTATAACGTTCATTTTTCATTAGGTCGTTTGTGGCCCGTCGAGTGGGCGTGCATTATCTCCAACCAACACCTCGTGTAGTTCATTAAACATTCTTTCTTTCTTTCTTTCATGCATAACATTCTTTTGTGCATAATCATAAACATTTACACCTTCTTCCTCCGGGTGATGGCCGGGTGATCGGCCCGTACCATCCATTCATTGACCGCAAGGGTTTCATGACTCCCCAGGTGGCACTCAACGTCCATTCCTCGCTAACTCCTAACGAGATCCGGTTACGCCGTTTATTAGTTGGGACTAGTGTGCGGGATCACTGTCAGCCCATGCCTCCTCGGATTGCCACACACACCAAGTCCCTGGGCCCGTGAACATTCATTCCTTTCTCGCCAAAACATTCGGTAGGTATTCAATCAAGAAAGGGTTTACATTGAAAATCATAGACTCGAGAAAAGACTCTATATACGTATAATATACATTTTTGACTTGAAACTTTGCACATTGGTTGTATATAGGGTCGATTTAACTATTAGAAGAGAAACCCACCTGTACACCTCTTACCGAACAATACCAAGAAGAAAGGAAGACTTGAGAATAACCTATGAACCCGGCACATCTCCGCCCTGGAGAAAATTGTACAAAAGACAATGTAGTAAACTCGTGAGACTCAAGACTCTGAGTGAACCATATAAGACGCACGACATGTTATACACATGATTTGAGATGCATAAGAGTATAAATCATGTTATGAGGCCATATAATCGAGTAACTTATTCAAAACGTTCAATATATAGTGGTTTTATATTCATGTTTATCGTATCTTTCAAGATTCATATCAAATCGGGCCATAAACTTCATATAGTATTCATAGCACATAGTTAAACATGTTTACAATGCATATAATGGTATATAATATCATACATTGGGAATTCCTAAAGTTAAATTTCGTATAAGAGCAACGAATACAAAGGAAGCGATATAAGGTAACACATAAAAGTATATAAGTTCATAATTCAAAAACGGGCATTCCAATTAGGCCATAAATTTGAAATATACAACCTACCACATAATATAACATGTTAAATAAGCATATGAATCAATTAAAACACATACGTAAGTCAAGGGGGTGAAACGAACGCACGAAGTATGATTTTGGCGAAAGTTGACAGTTTTTCGAAAACGAACAAGCTATAAAGAATTGATCATATCTTGAGTTTTAGATGTTGGAATTACGTTTTTCTTGTTGGATATGAAATTAGACAAATAGGCCTTTAAAATGGTAGGTGGCTCGAATCGTGGTTCAAAGTGAGATGAAAATGGCGTAGGTTTGAAGTTGGACCAATGCAGAAGTTCGGCGAAGTAGCGACACCATTTTCAAACGATCATATCTAACAAATGGGAAAATATAATGAGGTGATTCCAATTGGAGGATGTTCTAGACTTCAAGAGGTTTCCATGGGTTCAAAAATCAGGTCAATCCGAGGTCGTACAAAGTCTACACGGCCGTGTCAATATTGGCCTAGAAACTGACACGGTCGTGTCCGATTAAAAAAAATTCCAACTCGAGGGCCTGACACGGCCGTGTTGGAAATGAACTAGGGTTCGACACGGCCGTGTTGGGTCGTCTTCTCCGAAAAAGAGCAGCAAAGAAGCAGGGGTTCGACGGGAAATGGTCCAAAATCACCCCCAACCTCATTCCAACCAATTAATACACCAAAATGCATCAAATCACACATATATAACATATAAACATCAATATAAATCGCATATAGGCACGTGGGGAGCAAGTTATCGTGTTTAGGCACTATTCATCACATCACCATAACGTACATGAAGAGGGGAACACATTGCTTACCTTGAATCGTTGATTGGACGGCGAGGAAGTCGGAACTTGAGCTTGAAGATCCGGTTGGGGATTCTCTTTTCTTTTCTCCTCCCTCTTCTTGTGCTGAACGTGAAAGTGGGGAAAGGAGAAAGGGCTTGGCCCTTTTCACTTACCTAAGACACAGGTAGGGTCGGACGGTTAGGGTCAAACGGTATCCGGTCTACACAAATCAGATTTAAAACGGTTGGGCAATCAAGTGGCTTAAGAAATTAAATGGTTAGTTCATTGAATCCGAATTATTGAAACGAACTCAATGTTAAGGTTAGGATTCGAATCCGAATCCTCGGGCTCAAAATAGCCACGAACGACCCAAACACCCTAATTTCAAATTAGGTCCCCAATTGCAAATATTGGACAATTGAGTCCAAGTACATTTTAAATAAATTTTAAGGTGCACATTATTAAAATAAACTTACACGTTGACACTTAAAACATGTGTATTCACATAAATCACAGAAGTATAGAATAAAACTCTCCCGTGACGCCTTACCTGGTAATCTTGAAAACACGGGGCATTACACAACCTTATCCATATATTGAGTTGAGCTGAATCTTAGATTTGATAAGATATGTTCCCAACAAAATAAATAAATAAAGAATTGAGAGTTTAAGGCATCGAAGCATCCTACTCTTAATTTAAGGGAATAGTATACGTAATGTAAAAATATTAAGTTATAAAAAGAATAATTTGCAAACTAAACTAATCAAGATAACTTATTTAATGCACACATATTAATCTTAATTCTTAAAATAATTTAAATAATTTTTTTTCACCTACTAATAATGTATATATTCCTAATTTTTCATTAACTATATATTTTTTTTATAGAGTTTGACTTTGTGAAAAATAATAGTCATACACGGAAGGTTGTCTAAATGGTGCGTGACCCGACTCGGTAACCCGTTAATACAGCGATCCGATTTATGTTAGTAGGTCTTTTTTTTTCTTTAGGAAATTTATATTAGTACTTTTTTTTTTTTTTTGAAACTATATATATTAGTAGTTTAATACTCCGTTTCTTCGGGGCATTCGGTTAAAAGGGATGCCTAAGTCTTTTTTTAGTTATGTAACCCCTAGTTTTAAAAGAATTGGGTATATAACCCTTTTCTTAATTTTGTCTAATAAAATAAATATTAAATATAATTATTTTCCACGTGTACAAATCGAGTGAGCGATCTCAGAAATCGTGCACTCTATTTTTTTCTTTTCTTTTTTTCTTTTATTTTCTTTAATTATTTTTATTCTTCTTCAATTTTTTTTTTCTTTTTTTCTTTTTTCTTTTATTATTTTTATTCATCTCCTTTGAAGATCGCGTGACTCGATCTTCAAAAGAAATCACGTGATTTCATAGATTTATGAAGTCGCGTGATTTCTCTTGAAGATCGAGTCACGCGATCTTCAAAGGAATTCACGCGACTTCATAGGATTATGAAGTCGTGTGCTCGACTATCATAATCACATTATGAAGTCGCGTGCTCGACTATCATAATCGCGCAGCGACTTCATAATTCTATGAAGTCGCGTGATTTCTTTTGAAGATCGAGTCACGCGATCTTCAAAAGAATCCACGCGACTTCATAGAATTATGAAGTCGCGTGCTCGACGATCATAATCGCGCAGCGACTTCATAATTCTATGAAGTCGCGTGATTTCTTTTGAAGATCGAGTCACGCGATCTTCAAAAGAATTTACGCGATTTCATATATCTTCAAGTTCTTGAAGATTGAGACAAAAAAAAAAAAAAGAATAAGAAAAATATTATCGATAATTTTTTAAATTCATCCGATTATCTTTATCATGCTTGTACAAGGAGAGGAGATTCATCCTGATTCATCGTTGAAGAAGAAAAACTGAATTCATCCCGATTATCGACGGCGAGAGAAGGTGAGAAGACGAATCGCGATGAGAGAATGTGAGAAGGAGGGGTGCAGGCGAGAAGACCATCTCTGTTTTTCATCGTTGAAGGAGAGAAGAAGAAGAGAAAAAGAAAAGGAGAGAAGAAGAAACGGCGAAGAAGAAAAGAAACTAGGGGTTGATTTGGGTGGGAGATCTGAATTTGAAAGATATGACGTGATTATTAGCCACGTCAGATAATAGAGAATAAAAAAAAGGGAAAAGAAATTGAGGGTTATATCCCTAAAAATAAGTCTTGGCATCCCTTGGGCACTAATTGTCTTGGGGCATTGCGTTATAAGGGACGTCCAAGTGTTTTTTTAGTAAGTTAACCCCTAGTTTCAAAAGAATTGGGTACATAACCCTTTTTTCAATTTTGTCTAATAAAATAAATATTAAATATAATTATTTTCCATGTGTACAAATCGAGTGAGCGATCTCAGAAATCGCACACTCGATTTTTTTTTTCTTTTTTTCTTTTATTTTCTTTAATTATTTTTATTCGTCACGATTTCTTTAAATCTATTTTTCAATTTTTTTTAATTTTCATTTATCACTTTTTCTTTTTTATTTATTTTCTTTTATTTTTTTAAGATCCAGATTTGGTTTATATCGCACACTCGATTGCAGAAATCGCGTACGCGATCACAGAAATCTAGAAATCGCACACGCGATTTCTGCAATCGCGTGCGCGATCACAGAAATCTAGAAATCGCGCACTCGATTGCAGAAATCGCTTGCTCGATTGCCACAATCGCGGGCGCGATTTCCACAATCGCACACTCGATTTTCTGAAATCGCGTGAGCAATTCATGAAATCGCGCGCTTGATTCATGAAATCGCACGAAATCACGTACTTGTTTCTTGAAGAAATCTGAAAAAAAAAATACAGAAGAGTAGAAGAAGATAAGATTTGTGGATCTTCAATGGCAGAAAACGTTGTAAAGATGACACATACAGTCAGAAATAGTTGCAGAAGACAAAGATACGGCAATGCAGAAGACGAATTCGACGGAGACCATTACAAAAGCCACGATGAGAAGACAACAATGGAAGCGATTGCAGAAGACGTCGGCGGTGAGAGAAGGTGAGAAGACGAATCACGATGAGAGAATGTGAGAAGGAGAGGTGCAGGCGAGAAGACCGTCTCTGTTTTTCATCGTTGAAGGAGAGAAGAAGAAGAAGAGAAGGAGAGAAGAAGAAACGGCGAAGAAGAAACTAGAGTTTGGATGGAAGATCTGAATTTAAAAAATATGACGTGATTATCAATATAACAATTTAAAAAACCAGTCAGATAATAAAGAATAAAAAAAAGAGAAAAGAAATCGAGGGTTATATGACTATATCCCTAAAATAAGTCTTGGGCGTCCCTTGGGTCCTAATTGTCTCAATTGTCTCCCGTTTCTTCACTGCATTTACAAGGTCAGATCGAAGGCAGAAGCAAAAAGCAATGGCGAAGGGCAACAAAAACTACGATGAATCGAGTTCCCAGAAGTACGGGGTTCCACTGTACGGCGCCGCCTGGGTTCCTTCGGCGGCCACCGTGAAAGAGGATAGCTCCAAGGAATCCGAAACTCCCGCTTCGCAATCTGTAAAAAGCCACGTTGTCCTCGCCGGCGGCGGTGGAGAAGGCAGCAGCGGGATACAGAATGCTCTCCTCGTCTCCTCCTTTGATTTCGAATCTATAGCCCTCTCCGATGAGCCTGTGAGCTTTCCTGCCAATGATTCATAGCGTTATTTTTATTGTGTGAATTTGGCTTTTGATTTATTTGAATTGTGATTCGTATGTTGTGTTTCTGATTTGATTTCAGTTTTTGATACTCTAGTTTTGGGATTAATCTGTAATTTCGGGATATTTATGGCTATCTTTGGTAGCAATTATGTGGATTTGATTCTGATAAAACGGAGTGAAGGGAGATCGGGGCAACAGATTGGTGTAACATATTGATATAAAACTCATTTAAAGCAATTGGTGAAAATTTTTTGCTCCTGCTTTGTTAGGTGTAAGCATACATATATTTTGGGATGTTGAATAGCACTTGCCAAAAGATTTAAATGGTTGATTTAGTACTTGCTTCAATGTGTTTTTCTCTTTGTTCTTTTTCTTACCTAAGGTGGCAAAGCTTGGAACTGTTAGTGATTTACCATACAGAATTGCAGTGCATCCTGGAGGAGAAGGCATTATTTGTTCATTTCCCAAAGATTGCAGGTATGTTCATCCCAGCTCAATCCAATTGATGCGACAGGAACTGTATAGACTCTTACTTTTACTAGACTCTTATAACCCAGATTGTTTTGTTGTCTCATTGTATAATTTGTATGAGGGTGTTTGGCTGATCTTATTAAGATGTTTAGTAGCTTATCAGATCTTAACTCCCTTTTGGAAGCCCATTTTAAAGATCTTGGACAACAAGAAAAGGAGTAGAACGATGCCCTATCCTTAGTTGTAAGGAGCTTTCCTCGCATATAAGTTGGGTATACCAACTTATTTTTAGGATGATAACACATTCTTCTATTTTTTTTATCTGATTAATTACACATCTTCATCACTAATATCTTATAAACTCATGATGTTATTTTACTCAAGCTCTTTGATATCTTCCTTTCACAAAATAAGATCTTGCAGCTTGTAAGATGTGAGAGCTTATAAGCTTAGCCAAACACCCTTAAAGTTTTTCCTTGTCTTTTCTTTGTGTCCTATAATTAGAATTAATGGATATACTGGATATACACAGAAAAAGAGTGAAAGAGAATAAGTATTTTGTATATTCTCAATAATCTATATTCTCATTTGTATTCTCAATGATCCGTAAAACGTACATATATATACTATCTACGGTGGAAGTTATCATATACAAATCTAAGATAAGAATAAAAGTAGTTACAAAATAGATAAGACTAAATATTAGTGATGTATTCTAATACCTATTGCTTTCCACAGGCATGAGCTAGTATCCATTAGAAATTATACTTGAGGCAAAATCACACTGTTTGTGATTATTTGAGCCCAGCTGCATGCTTTCAATGTGCCTACTAAAAGATGTGATCGGCTTATAAGTAGGGCCAAATTTTACTGAAACCTTTATTTGCTGTATGCCCTCAAATTGTAGCTTACTATTCAATGAAAATACTTCTTTGTCCAATCTAGCATAAAAATATGCCACATTGACTTCTTTTGCACTAAAGTTGTTTGTGATTTGGTTTACCATGTAGATTGTTTGAATGGTATCAGAACACTAAGACGGATGATCATAAGTTGGATTTGAAGCCATCTGAGAAAGTCCTGGAGCAGTTGAAAGATGTCGGACAACAGTTAGCTTTAATCTTCGACAATGAGGGAAGTTTGCTTGCTGTCGGTGGTGAGGTAAAAGACTATGAATCATTATTATACCATACTGTTGGATAATAAACTGCATTGTAAATCAATGGGAGAAACCAATTTCAACTTCAGAAACAGACTATAAAGTGTGTATAATGTCTTGCCAGATGTCAGCAATCTGTGTATTCTATTTTTCTCTTTTCAGTTATAAGTGTTAGATGAAAAATATGTAAAGAGGTTCGATCTCTTTCTTGAAAGTTTTATAATTTAAAAGACAATATTCTTGTTAGTTATAACTTATTGATCAAATCATGTTTCCCAAAAGAGAACTTGATGGGTTTCTTTGCATTGTCCTTTTTTTTATTTGATTTTATGAATTCTGTTTACCGTTCCCTGTTTAGTGCTTTGTTTCTAGGGGTACATCTTTTTATTATCACATCTTGGTGCAGTACAGGATGGCAAGTTAAGAGTTTTTAAATGGCCAGCCATGGATATTATTCTCAATGATGACAAAGCTCATTCATCCGTGAAAGATCTAGATTTCAGGTTTCACTCAAAATCACGTTTTTCAAATTTCACCAATTGCAGCTCTATGCAAGAAAACAACTTGCTACCCAAAAGTTGATTTGATTGCCTTTGTTTTCTCATGCAGCCCTGACGGTAAGTTTCTTGCATCTGTGGGGATTGGCTCTGGAAGGATCTGGGATGTGTCAACATCAACATCTGTTGCTTCCCTACCGAAGGAAAATGTAATTTTGATAGAACATTTTACAGCTAGTAATATTATTCTGTTAGGACTGTCAACATAAAATGTCTATATTTGTTTTCCATTCTGTGATTTATCTGTTCGCTTAAATTCTTTTTACCTACATCAGGATGAGAAGTTTGGCTATTGTCGGTTCTCACGGACTACAGACACAGATCAGGTTCTATATACAACAGCAATGCGAGGTTAGCATCTTCTAGAAGTACATTTCTCATATCAAAATGACAAGCTTCTGGCAATAGCAGTTAATTTTTCTATTCTATGCCCAAAATAGGTAATGGTTGTTATATTGTGAAGTGGAACACTTCCTCGTGGCAAAGGATAAGTTCAACACGTGTTGTCAAAGATCCAGTTTGTGCTTTTAACGTGTCACCCAATGGACAGCTCCTTGCGTTGTAAGAATATTACAAACTTATCTCTAGCATAGTCATGACTCCTTTAATTAGCTTGACCATCTCCAACTGATAATGTTGCAGAGGAACAACTGAAGGGAACGTTTTGATTTTAAATTGTGCGAACATGCGGGTGCTAACTCTTATCAAGAAAGCACATCTTGGCCTTGTGACGAGATTGACATTCTCACCGGATTCAAGGTTTTCAAATCTTTTCGTTATGTACAATTGAAGTATAGTTATCGTGGCACAGTATAACTGATCTAAGCATATGGCTCAATACAGGGCATTGCTGTCTACATCCATGGATTCAAGTGCAAGGGTGACATTAATCAAGGATAAGAAGAAAGATGGTGAGCTCGTCTTTCATATATTGGGAAAATAGGACAGAGCAATAATCTTATTACGATAATTTGTTCTTCTTGCTTATCACATCATTCAAATTTGCAGGAACAAACTTGTGGATCATTCTGTTAATTATTCTAGTAGCCATGGCCTTATATTATGCCAAAAGCAATGAGCTTTTTCCCCTGCCATGATGCTACAATGGAGTTATAGCTTGGTGCAACTTATTGGAGACTGTTATACTGAAATACTTTTCATTGAACTAGCACTTGTGTAGATGGAGTTTGTGCTTTTTGCTTTATACCATAATATCCCCTTTGTGTTTAATTCGGTTTCTTGTATGCAGTTTATACCATATATCCCCTTTGTGTTTAATTCGATTTCTTGTATCCATTAGTGCGTAAAAACTGTTCTTTAGTATTTTCAATGTTTTTATTACCATGTGTTTCGAGGCCAATAAGTCGAATTGATGCAATACGTCAAAGAACGCTGATGGAGCAAATCAGGGTAGCTACGATTGATGTAGGTTTCAAGTAAAAAAATCGGTGTAGCCAGAATACGCCCAGTAGTTCAGAAAATTCCACATCAGTCATATATAACCATGTAAAACCTGTACGAGTACTAGAATACAACATTGCTTAGTTCTATCAGTTCTCTTTTTTTAGCCCTTCTTTCGTTTTTCCACTGGAGAAGGCTAGGTCCGTATGTTGCTTATGAAAATCGTCAACTTTTGAGGGTTAGAAGTATCGGAGTTGTCAAAGCAAATGTACAAATCATGGTTGTTACGGAGATCTTGTTTTCAGTATACACATAACTCACTGTCGCTTCCTCTGGTACAGCGAATACCCGACAAATGCAGACATAAAAAATGTCCAAAGCACCTGCAGCAACAAATATAGGTCAAGAGAAGTGCTGTCTGAGAGAGTGATAGGGTATCAAAGCATTTATTTGGGCAGTTAGAGACGAGTTTAGTAGAATTACAGTATTGATAGCGTGCCATCTTTCTAAACGTTTAATTCTTGATTGCATGTCTTCGATTACGCCTTCCAATGGGGAAGCTTCTCTGCTCTGTGATGATTCTGAAGCCGAACTGTTACCCTGTTCGAAACCATAATTTCACATCGCCAAAAGAGATATTATCAAGTATCAACTTCTATATGGTTTTAATACTTATATGAGATAATTTACACCGAAAACACCCTGAAGTTTGGCTTACTAACTTTCTCTGAAGTTTGAGAAATCACAAATGACATTACGTTTGGATCAAATAAACATCAGGGGAGTTAGTGCAGTTAGGTCAAACATCACGGTATGTAGGTGTAATTATCCTTATTTATATTCTATTGTAGATCAAATAAAGCCTATACCTGAGATTGTATGTAATCGACAAGTTCTTGGAGTCTTGCAGCTTGCTGAGAATGAATCCCATTTGAATTTCTCTCCACCACTGGTAATCTTTCAAGAATTATCTGAAGATAACTCTGAGAGAGCAGAAATTGCAAAAATAACATGTAAGAACCTTCGTAAATGTAACATGTAAACGTAAAAGCAATGATGCACAACCTTCGTGGTGTAAGAACCATCGAGCTTAAGAGTAGAGCCAGCAGCCACAACTGTTTCTTTATTCACCCCTTTAATTTGAATGTACGGATTCGGGACATCTTGTAAATGATCAATCTCAACAAGAATCTAAAAAAAGAACAAAACAAAGATGTTAAAAGAAGAATTCAAAGCAAACATTCAGTTGATTCAATTTTGAAAGCGTATTCGAGGTGAGGGATATCCTGATAAAAATGTATAACCTTTCCATCTTGGTAAATATATGCAGACGCTTCAATATACGCAACCGCTTGATACCTGAAATCACACAAATGTAACAATAATGTCATTTTACTAATAATATGGTTAAGAATTTTAGCCTCAGCAGAATGGTTAACATACCCAAGATTAAGAAGACCTGCCACTGTGCTGATGCTGATATCAAAATCTACTTTTGGCTGAATAATAAAGTTTCCTTCTCTGATAGGCTTCAAAGAAAATCAAATAAAACATCAAAACATATAACTCAAAAAAAAAAAAAAAAAAAAAAAAAAAAAAAAAAACCTCTCGTATTAGTACTGCAAATCGACCCTCGCATATTCTGACTCTTATGCAGTCACTCTCTGCCAGCTGTCCATTCGCAGGTATTCCAGACAGTCTTAGATATATATCGATGAAATTCTGAACTGAACTGCATATCTTTGTTGGATCAAGAATTTTCAGAATATCTTGGTAAGCAACCTGTAAATAGAATAAGACCATCAAAATATAATAAAAAATAAAAAAAATCATGAAAATCTAGCAAAGTGAAGGAAACAAACTTACTTGCTTATTACTTTTTAAAACAAATAACGAGCTTTCGGGTGAAAGAACTGGATCAAAGTCATTTCTGATCTTCAGCTGCACAACATAGTATAACAATAATAATATAAATAAAAGTAAAGTAAATTATCTGTGTGATAAAACTGATATAAAATTGAAACTAACATGAGCTTCCACAAGATGTGGTTCGATATGTTGCTGGAACATGGGAAACACGGTTGTCATAATTTCATTTTGGGACATGAAGCATCCGACTCGATTTTTGTCTCTTTGAACCCGAGAAATTAGATGTGAGTGGACCCCACCAACCTGCGTGTGATTTTAATCAAAAAGTGAGCTGAAGTTGATCGAGGGAAAAAATAATAAATAAATTTGCTCCACCATCATACTTACAACAGCTATCCATAAGTCCAGAGGTTTTCTAATGTTGGGATGCAAAGCATAAACGCCTTCAAATATTACCTGCACAAAATAAGCACTTACGAAATGAGAATGAAAGAAACAAGTGAATCAAAAAATCAATTGAGTATTTTGTGACATACGACACCACAATCTTCTGATACTTCAAGCTCTTTGAAACCACTCCTAGCACCGGTTTCCAGATCAAATAAAGGTATTTTCGTTCTTCGGCAATTTTTTATGTCGTCAATATTCTGCAGCAGGCAGCATGTTTAATAAGAACCAGCAGTAACACACTTGCTGTGTGTGAAAACTAAAATTATAATAATATTTAATTATTTACTTAAATTAAATTCTCATCATATTTATATAAATTTTGTAATTGTTAATATAGTTGAAAGTAAGAAACAAAAGAAGTAGTGGTGGAGAAGAACGTTCAGAAAATGATAATAAAAATGCATACTTTTGACAGTAAAGGCAGATCAAGAGAGCTGAAGTCATCGTACTTAAAATCCTTCATTTGCTCAGATTTGTAGTAGCTCTCAAGTGAAATGACTTCACAACCAACAATATTTGCCATTTTACGAGCCAAACTCGTCTTTCCTGATCCACTTGGACCTCCTAAAACAAGATTAATAGAAGAACAGAAGTGTCACATTTCCAACTTCTAATCATATCAATTCAATCATCCTAGGTGCCCATCAACTCTATTCTATGATATTACAAGAATCTAAACGACTTCAGGTGTGTATTAGTTAAGAAAGTGAGAGAGAGAAGGTACTTCCATCTTACCAATCCCAACTATGATCGGAACTCCCTTATTCTCCAACAATGCCTGCATGAGTAATATGTAAATTCAAGTTTGTGCTCGCTAAAGATTTCGTCAGACTATGACTCAGATTACAAACAGTACAAAACTCATGTAAACAACCCTATCATTTATAGAAGAACACTTACTTGTATGGCTTGTACAGCAAGAAGCAATCCTCTATCCAAGTCATAGGATTCAGGCATTGGAGCAAGCTGCTGACCATCCCTGGAAGAGAGAGCACCTGTAGTTGCTTCATCAGAAGAATAGATTCACGTTTGAAAGGAAAAAAGAGAAAAGAAACTGATTTGAGACTTACCAGCAACAGATCCATCAGATTGTTGAGGATCTTGTGATATAAAATGCCATGTTGCCAGAACAGGTTCCATTTGAGACTTAGTAGGCGACCGGGTCCATGGCTGAGATAAATCTTCAATTTTGTTGACAAAATTTGGAGTTATGCGAAGCGGTTTTGGAGCTGCAATCGGCCTTTCTTGAGTGGTGGGTGCTGGTGCACTAGATACAAGTGGTGGTGTATTAAGCCGAGGAACCCCTGCAATTTTGGGGAACTTTGTTAGAAAGAGATATGACTTATAATGAGGTAAACTTGATCAGATCAAACTGTGGATATACAATATAGAATCGGGAAAAACACTTTTTACACTTTGCCTCCTAAAGTTCCAACTTTTACTGGTTGTTATCTAAAGATTTCGATTCGTTGCATGTTTACCATGTCTATCTAATGTCATTTTCTGGCCCAAAAGTGTCAATTGAGCGGTAAGTGTCACCTAGGACACTTTGGTGACACTTTTTAGCAGGAAAATGAAGTCAGATGGTAAACTGAATGCGATAATTAGTGATACATGAAATATAAGAGCAAGAAGATAGAAAGTTGAATATGGATATGGTTTAAATAAACATCAACACAGATCCAAGTTGAAACCTTGTCTCTCAAGTATCATCTCAAGATATGATTTTGTGATCCATGGTCCAGTTACACCAATTCTCGACAGTTCAGCCCCAACTATCTACACAAAAAATTGAACATTCCACCCTTTTCAAAAAAAAAATTGAGCACTAAAATTTTTAGGGGACGAACATAGTGATAAATAAAAGATGATCAAAGAATCCATACTTTTCTACTCGTGCCCCTGAGTACAAGATAAGTCTCTCCCAAAGTGTCGATCGTTTCCAATGACACTGAAAGATTGCCATCCATAACTGAAGTCGATGCCCTTTTATAACTGACTACAACATTATATCCCAAGGCCAGTAAACCACCCAATGTCATCCGGCCTACCTGATACATTACAGAAAGGATGAAGAGCAAATATTTGATACTCGTAGAGCTTGATAAAAAGAAAAAAAAAAGAAATAAATTGCACCCAACACCATGCTTCTTTATGGCTAAATGAGCATAAAACACCCTTTGTAATTTAAAATTAGCTCACAGACCCTTGCTTCAAACAAAATTTGAGGGCAAAAAAGGTAATTTTATTATGAGAAGTATATGTATTTTATTAAATGTTCCTCAGTACATAACACATTTTCTATTTATAGCGGTTATACAGAGCAAAATTACAGGTGGACAAAGATTAAAGAAAAAAAGAATTACCTCAAATTCGGCTCTTGGGCGGATGATGTAATTTTTATCGACAATCCTCTGATCACCGAGCGAGAGATAGTATTTGATACCAGATTGTCGCACCTTGATCCAGTCATTTATTCTTGCCTCTTCACTTGCAGAAGGCGGTCTCAAGTACATCTCAATAAAACTTGGAAGCAAAAATTTCCACAAGCTCAGATTCTACTAAACATAAACAAAGTGACAAATGAAATGGCAATTGACCATCTTCATGCAAAGGAGTAAATTCGTAAAATTCCAAGGATTTAACAACTTACTTATCAACTTGTGCTTCTTTTCCATGAAAAATGTAGGAAGCCTGCCCACTTTGAGACTGTCACAGACCAAAAAAATGGATAAATTTCACAAAAAATCATGGTTTTCCACATTATTGAGATCCGTGCATGAATTTATTTACCTCACTTTTGCATTTGAGTTTGTAAATCGGCTCTCTAAAAGATGAAACAAAACTGTTGTTAATTCTGATCTACATTAGAAATGAAGCCAATCAAGAATAAGAAGAAATCTAATAATTAAATATTCGGAAATTGAGATATGGGATACAAACCTGTGCATGATGAAGGTCAGGCTCAATATGCTTTCTGAAAAGTGGGAAAATGCTGTCAATGAGATAGTCCAACGAACACGATTCTCCAATATCATATTGAACTTTGGAAAGTAAACTAAAATGAACACCACCAACCTGATTTAATACAAATAGAAGTCAAATTATATGTATAACAGATATATAAAATGACCAAAGTTGAAATTATATACAACGATTACCACAGCAACTCGTATATCTAGCAAAGAGCGTAGTTTTGCATGCAGGGCATAAGTACCATCAACTATAACCTAGAATCAAGAAATGGAGAATCAGATATCGTAACTTTATGAAATAATTAAGTCTGAGAAAGTGCTTTTCTGCTTTTAGCTTAAACAAAGTAGAAATGGAATGTTATGTAGGGTTGCTTCTGCTGACAATAAACTAAAATAAGATAGAAGCTAGAATCACCCTTAGGGTGATTTTCCCAGCCTCTAACCTTCTTTGTATTGTCTAAATTTGCTTTTAGAACACTCTGCAATTGCAATGTAGTTATTTACAAATTTTGCTACACATTTAAATTCCAAACACCGCCTTACCACCCCAGATGAAGCGCTTTTTATAGCGTTCGAACCGATACGCCTTCTTCTTTGAAAATCAAATATTGGGGTCAATGTATCGCGGCCATTTACCAAATCCTTTTGCACAAAAAGAAAGAGAAAAGAAACTCAGTTATAAAACCCATATTATTCAATTTGAATAGATTAGCACACACATGAACACGAAAAATGTACCTCAAGATTCTTGACAAGAAGGTCAAAATCAATTGAATCCAAATCATGGCCATCATCAACGCTGGTGCGATAGTTCTCCATTGCAATAACAACACAACCAATTACAGATGCTACCTTTTCAGCTAAGCTTCAAGAACCACAACATCACCTCTTTTTAGTAAAAAACAATTCACAAAGCAAATAATGGAAAATTATGCAAAAACTGAAATTACATGAAAAAGAACATACCTCGATTTTCCAGATCCACTTGGACCCCCAATCCCAATAGTGACCACCCCATCTTTCTTTGATCTGAGCTCTTGAATAGATTTCACCAACAAGTAGTACCCATGATCAAAAGACTACAAAAACCAAACAAAACGAAAAAACAAGAATAAGAAAGCAAAACACTATGCCCAATTAATTGAATTGTAAATTGAACTTAAATGCAGACATTCAGATAACACAATTAACACCAACTTCAATTTCCCGCAAACAAAGTCCATCCACAAACAACCCAATAGCAGAGACGACATTCGATCACCCATCCTTAATTCCCAACCACTGTCCCAAATTCCTCAAACTTCTAAAAAAAGAAACAATTCCACCAGTTCACCAATTGTAATCAAACTTGCGTTGAAAGAAACTAAACTCACTACATCAAGAAAAGGGGGTATACCACATGAAGGGGCAGAGACTGAAGAATGGACGATGAAGAAGAAGTTGAAGGCTGCTGCTGGTAGAAATCACGACCACCTTCTTGGAATACTCGCTGCACAACCTGATCATCCATCGACTCTTCCGTCTCACACCAACACACCAAGATTGCAGCTTTCTTGGAGAAAAGGGGAAAAAACTGTCTTCTTTTTGTGCTGGTGGTGATAGAAATTCAATCTTGATGGAGTGTGAATGAGTTTTTTGAAAAGGGAATCTTGGGTTTTGCTTTCTGGGTTACATATATACTATACAAAGATGTAGATTATAAGCATTCAATTCTTGACTAATTATATATTTAAGCGTATGCGTGGTGTATCCCTCTTCTGGTAATAATAAGCTTATATATTCTTCTTTTCCGCCTGAGCTCGCATTACAAGAAAATATATAGATTATCATTTATCGCCTCTACCTGCAAAAACAATGGAGTGTTTGCAAATTTAAAAAGAATATTTATTTTTTTTTTTTTTAACTTTTTAATATTTTAGGAGTATTGCAAATAATATATAGGGTTAGAAGCAATGCTTTTCTTTATAAAAAAATTGGAAACAATATATTATGTAAAAGTTATTTGTTAATATTTTTGTAACAAAAAAAAACAAATAAAAATGAGTTACTCAGTAATGCTAGATAATATTGATATAGAAAAATATTACTAGTTTTTCTTCCTATGTTGTACTTTAAAGGAGAAGATGGCAAAGTATTTCAATAAAAAATATCCAACAACATGTAGCTTTCTATTTAATTACATAATAGAAAATCTAATACAAATATATAGTGTTTTTTTTAAGATGAGAATTAGGGATGGTTTGTTGGTTAGTCAACAGGGTTGGTCCAAGTGGTTAATGAATTCGTTCTCGAATGCAAGGTACCGGGTTTGAATCCCGTTTCGATATGCACGTATTTAAAAAAAAAAAAAAAGGATGGTTTGTTGGTCTATTTAAATATAAAATTTCATATATTTATATCAATTTTGTGAAAAATAATATAATTACAATTCTTAACAAAGCTATCATAAAATTATGTTATTTCGGATGTCAATGTTGTCTTTGGCCTGCAAATCCGTATTGTACAATGATAATAACTATTATTTATAGTGCAAGTTAATTGATTATTGCGAGGGAATAGTTTTTACTCTCTAGCAATCCACTACAATTATTTGCGTTCGCACTATATATCTATGTATTTCTTTATACTATTATATTAAGTAAGAGACCCTTAGAGTAATCGTTTTGATCTCTTAGACTCTAAAATTATTTTCTTTTTTTATTTTTTTTTATCACTCTCAGCAGCTTATTTTTTTATTTATTTCCTATCTTCTCTTTTCTTTCCTTTTACCTTACTCCCATTTTCTTTATTATATATTTCTTTTCTTTCATCATATTTTTTAATTTCTATTTTGTATTATCTTTTAAGTTTATAATTATATTAAAAATAATCATAAAATAAATATTAATATAAAAATATTAATTTAATATATATTTAAATAATAATAATTTTATTATTTGCACACTAGAGGGTGTAGGAATTACTAGTTAATAATTAACTATAGATTTAGAGCCTCCCAAGACGCATATTATAATTCATGATATTTGATATGGGCTTCTCCTGTTATTAGGGCTGTCAATGGATCGGATTTTAATCCGAATCCGGTCCGAATCCGATCCGAATTTTAGCATATTCGTCCGATAAAAATGTCCGATGGATCATATCCGATTATAAATATTCGTTATCCGAAATAAATGGAGCGGATATGGAATTAACGAATCCGATCCGTTTAGAATCCGAATCCGATTATATATATAATATTTAATTAAAATAAATTATTTACTAGTACATAATATTAAGTAAAATGACTAAAATTATAATTTTCACATAATTATCACTTTAAACAACAATAAAATTTGAATTATTTACTCTAAAAGTATATATTTTCCTTTATTAATAAGTTTAAATTAACTTATTTTAAACAAATATAAATAAAATGATCAAATAATCCATTAAATAATTATTATTTATTAATATTATGTAATTATATTTATTCTTTATATTAAATTTGTTAAATAAAAAAATTAAATTTTATTTCTAATCGGGTCGGATCTTTAATCGGATATAGTCCGATCCGATTATGCATGGATTCAAAATAAATGAATCCTAATCCTATAGGATTCGGATTCGGATCCGGTTGTCGGATCCTCTTGTCGGATTCGGATCCGGAATCCCCTGATCCGGCCCGAATCCGACCCGTTGACAGCCCTACCTGTTATTATTACTTGGATCGTGGTAGATTTAATATACTTAACGGGGTATCAGGCCCAAAAGTTACATACATCTTGGGATTCAAGCCTAAAGAAATGACTTTTGTCACTGAATTGAGCCTACACATGTAGGGCTGTCAACGGGTCGGATTCGGGCCGGATCAGGGGATTCCGAATCCGAATCCGACAACCGGATCCGAATCCGAATCCTATAGGATTCGGATTCATTTGTTTTGAATCCATGCATAATCGGATCGGACTATATCCGATTAAAGATCCGACCCGATTAGAAATAAAATTTAATTTTTTTATTTAACAAATTTAATATAAAGAATAAATATAATTACATAATATTAATAAATAATAATTATTTAATGGATTATTTCATCATTTTATTTATATTTGTTTAAAATAAGTTAATTTAAACTTATTAATAAAGGAAAATATATACTTTTAGAGTAAATAATTCAAATTTTATTGTTGTTTAAAGTGATAATTATGTGAAAATTATAATTTTAGTCATTTTACTTAATATTATGTACTAGTAAATAATTTATTTTAATTAAATATTATATATATAATCGGATTCGGATTCTAAACGGATCGGATTCGTTAATTCCATATCCGCTCCATTTATTTCGGATAACGAATATTTATAATCGGATATGATCCATCGGACATTTTTATCGGACGAATATGCTAAAATTCGGATCGGATTCGGACCGGATTCGGATTAAAATCCGATCCATTGACAGCCCTATAACACATGATTGGACCCTATGTTTTGAAACCCGGACCGGACATCGAACCGGGACCTCTCACTGGTTACTGGTTTGACCGGTCGGACCACTGGTCGAATCGGTATGACGTCATAATTACGTAATAATTATATTTAATTATATGAATATATATTAATATAAATATTAATTATATAACATAATAGATATTAATTTAAAGTAATGAAACTATATATATATATATATATATAATTTCAAATCACTTTCAACTATTGATTATTTTTCAAATAACATCTCTAAAATTAAAATTTCAAATTATAAATTTACAAATATATAGATCAAATATCTAACTAAATAGCAAAATAATCAATGTCAACCAAATTAATAATATAAATAAAAAATTGATTTAGCAGTACCATATTTTTTATTCAAAAAAAATTTAACACATACATTAATATATATATATATATATATTACACTATTTTATTCGGGACTTACATTGAATTCTTATCACATATTATAATATTTTTCCAAGAAATTAATTTTTAGATATAAATACAAATTTTGAACTGATATACAAAATCTAGCCCTATGAATAAAGTGACAATAAAATTAATTAGCTCAATTGGTTGATGCACCCTCATTTTACATAGAGGGTCGAGGGTTCAATTCCCCATAAGCTCATATTTTGTTTCAAAATTTTGAAAAAAAAAAAGGGGGTTTCCGGGCCAACCGGCCCGCATACCGGTCCGAGTTATTAACTTCACCGGTTTTTACCGGGCCATACTGGTTCACCCGCCAACTGGTTTTTAGGGGGTAATGGGGCCGGAGAGGCGGCCGGCCACCGATCGAACCGGTCCGGTCCGAGTTTCAAAACACAGATTGGACCTATTGAGAAGACAAATAGAACAATGATACGTGGAAGTTTAAGGAAGGCTAGACACTCTTTACTATATATACCCGGGCATGCAAACGAGTCGAACTGACTCGCGAGCTTGGTGAGCAAGCTCGACCCAAGCCCTAATCCAAGCCCTTTGAGTTTGGCTCGTGCCTCGCGAGCCAGAATATTTAATTAAAAAATAATATTTTAATTTTTATATATATAATATTATGTATATATATATTTATTTTTATATAAAATTAATAAAAAAGTAATATATTTATTATACATATGTATATATATTTAATTAATATATATTATTATATATAAAAATATATTAAATTATTAAAAAAACTAATTTTTAATTTAAAGCAATATAATTTATCGCGAGCCTCGAGCCGAGCTCAAGCCATGAAAAAAGTTCGAGGCTCAGCTCGACTCGTTTGCATCCCTATATATACCAGTTCAATTATTGGGGAAAGGTAACTTTTCCAAGTTTTCTATTTTCAATTTATTGCCTTATAATTCACTCTAATTTGATGACCTGACTTGAGCATCGGAAAGTTAAAGTAGGAGAAATCTCCGGCTTGTCCCTCTAACGTTAGTGTCTATGTATTTGTTTGTCAGTTGAGAGACCAAGTATGAATGTATGATGACTGGTGGAGCGAAGCATGATACTGAAAATGGTACGATCAAGAGTGTCGTATCATTTGGCGTCGTCTGTGGGAAATTTATCTGTCTTTTCCACTCTAGAACTCACAATTGACGCTTTGTGGACATGGGTAATGTCAATTTTGGGCACCTAGCTGAAGGGATAGGAGAGAAGTCACTAACAATGTCTGAAGCTAGAAAGCACAAACACGGGAAAAAAAGTGTCGGTGCAGTGTCCGACACGTCTCCAAGGCTGAAACATGTTCGAAATAAAAAAAAATTAGGATACGGTGTCGGACACGGCGGGATGAAGTGTCCGACACGGATTTGATACGGTGGGACAAATTTTATAATTATATAAAGTTTTATGCCTTTTTTCATATTTTTAGAATTTTTTGGGGAGAAAACTGAAATAACAAAACTTATTTGAATTTTTAATATGACATATTTTTATAACTATTTTATGTTACTGTTTACACAAATTTTCGTCGATCTGCAATAAATGGTTACAAAACACGAAAATAGGGAAAAACAATAATTTTTGATTTAAATTGAATAGTGTTCCAATCTCTAGAATTCCTCTGATTCTTCGAAGTGGATTTATCCGAGGGCTTGATACTTATTCCCGGATTGAGCATAGAGTTTGGTTGAATCGATGGTGGAATGGCAAGGCTCGAACTTGAGAGCTTGAATGCTTGAATTCCTTCGATTCCTTTGTGCTTTATAACTTGAGAATTTTGTCCTTTGAATTTTCTTGTTGCTTGTTTGTCCTTTTTTGCTTATGTTTGTGCTTGGGGCCGATTTTTAGGCTTTAGGACCTTATTTATAGGCCTTCATTTGTCCGATTGGGCTTCGTGGGCTTGGGCCAGATATTTAAGGACCACTTTATAATTTAGTGGGCCTTTATTTTATTTAATGGATAATTTAGTTAATCCATTTAATTAATTCAAAACAATAAGAATGTAATTTCACGATTCTTATTTTGAATTAACTATGCAAGCCCAAATTTGTTATGGACTTATAATTAAAATTGATAATTAACAACCAATTTTATTTGGCCATTAATTAATAATTTTATTTTTCAAAATTTCCACGCCAACAGATGCCCCCACTTCAAGACCCGAAGAGAGCGTGTCGAAGTTCGCGAGTCCGGGCTTGAAGTACTTCATTTATTCCTTTAATGGGAACGGGCCTACTTTGATTTTGAATTTTGCCTTTTGTCCGAACGAAATTGCCTTCATTAAATTATTGATCCACAATAAAGTGACAGCCCAATTTCTTGTATCTAGTGGCTAGTCCTCACATGAGCCCAGATTTGTAGGTGCACTCCAGGTACATGATATTTTTTGCCGGGCCCGCTTTGAAATCCATTTAATGCCCAAATAAAATGAGATAAGGAGATGATGGCGCCAAACAATGCGGCCCAATTTTCCCTTTTCCAAAACCTTTTCTTTCATCATTTTCATTTTTTTTTTTAATGTATTTGGGCTGCAAAGCCCAATTGAATGCAATTGCATTTCAATTCGCCCGAACTTCACAGAACACCAACTATTAGGGCATACAGGGAGCAGCTGTGTCTTCCTTTCTTCATTTCAATTTCTGGCACAGCCATGGAAAGTTGCCGAAGGCCATCTGTGTAATTTCAACCTCCTTCCTTTTTGGCAATCGGTCAACCCTTCCGTACCGAGCGGTGCAGATTTTGGGCGAAGACTTCCCGACCATGCTGGCAATCGTTCAATATGGAATACCAATCTGCGAGATTCGGGGTTGATCGTCAATCTTTCCTTTCGGGCGGCTATCCCCTTGATCAGCCCACCTTCCGCAGCAATCCAAGCAGCGGGTCGCTAACGAACGCAGCGAGAATCTTTCTTCTCCTTTTTTTTCATGTTGGAAAGTTGGAGAAATTTTGAATATGAAGGCCAAATTGGTAGTGACAAAGGAGCACGAAATTTCCTTTCCTTTCCGGTTGAAGACAGAAAAGGAAAACATTTCGTTATTTTCCTTCAGCGCAGCAGAACAAAGGATCTGTGGTCTCCTCCTCCCATTTTTTTTTTTTTTTTTTTGGATTTTGGTATCTATGGAGACATCAATCCTCCATTTGATTGTCTTTCGTCCCATAAAATCACGGTTTGGAAAAAAGAAAAAATCAAATTTACAAGGAAACTTCCCTTATTTTCCATTGCTTTGTCCCCAAGCTTGCTTCTCTGCGAAGGTCAGATTGACCATGTTGAGGAAGAAGGAGATTTTAATTCTGTCCTATTCTTGTTGCCAAATCCTTCTCTATTTTTTTGTTTTTTTTTTTTTTTTTGGCAACCAAGAAAATTGGCCGAGAATTAATGAAGAGGATAATTCCTAAAGATTTGTAATTAGGGCTGGGTCTCCTATTATCACATACTCATATAACTATCGAGAAAACTATGGACACCATCGATTCATACTCTGGTGCCACTTCTAACTCCCGAGTTCTCCTGCTGAAATCTTCACTCCACCAGGGACAAGGCACAGAGTTTCAACTCCTAAACTTCCGTCTCAACCACAAGAGCTACTTATGGAGACCTCCGCCCTCCAAACTTGGTGAAGTATCCTTCCACGATGGTTATTGGGAATGGACTAACGATATACTAAGTCACTAGGTGGATGGTTATCAACACCTGGCCAGTGCAGTTTTGGAACGATTGAAGTTTCGCGTAGGTTTTTCGACGTGGAGGATGCTCGACACGGAGTAGGCCCCTTGTCGCTCGAATCATTAGATCAAAATAAGAGAGCAAGCGAATAATAAAAACAAAGAGTTAAATACTTACTGTTATATAGATGCATTTTTGAAAATGATTACAACACGCTTTCCGTCAAAGGAAAGCCCTTCACGCCACAAACGGGCCATCACAAAGAAACCGATGTCTACACGTAGAACCTTCTAAGGTTACATGCATTCCATGGCCTAGGGAGCCGCTCGCCTTGCAAAGTTTCCAATATGTAGGTGTTGTTTGCTCGTACCTGGATGACTTTGAAGGGGCCTTCCCAATTGGGGTCCAACTTACCTACGTGTTTGGAGACTTCAACTTTTTTGAGGACCAAGTCCCCTAGCTGGAAAGTCCTTTCCTTAACTCGTTTATTGTACTGGCGAACGACGGTTGCTTTGTATTTGTGGATACGTACCCAAGCAGCATTCCTCTTCTCGTCCAGCAAATCTAACTCGAGCGTCCGATTGGCCTCATTGGCGGCAGGCTCGAAATAGGCAACGCGTGCGGATTCTTGAGCAATTTCCGCAGGTATCATGGCCTCGGAGCCGTACACGAGGGAATAAGGGGTTTCCCCCGTTGCCGCTCGTGGAGTAGTACGGTACGCCCACAGAGCTCCCTGAAGTTCTTCAGCCCATTCTCCCTTCTTACTTTCGAGCATCGTTTTCAGATGCTGGAGTATGGTTCGATTGGTCACTTCAGCTTGACCATTAGCTTGAGGATGACCCACGGAAGTGAATCGTTGTTCGATCCCTAGTTCATAGCACCAATCCCGTGTGTCAGCAGCGATAAACTGGGAACCGTTATCCGAGATGAGCACCCTCGGGATGCCGTATCTGCAGATGATATTTTTCCAAATGAAATCCCTCACAACCTTGAACGTTATCTTAGCGACCGCTTCTGCCTCAGCCCACTTGGTGAAATAATCCACAACAAGTATTACGAACTTCTTTTGCCCGACCGCCATTGGGAGAGGTCCCACGATATCAATGCCCCATTGATCAAAAGGTCATGAAACATCAATAGGAATCATTTGAGCTGCCGACAACTGAGGAGTGTTGGAATGGAACTGGCACTTGGGACATTTCTTGGAATATTTAATGGCATCTTGCAATACCGAGGGCCAATAGAACCCACTCCTTAAGATTTTCTTTGCCAAGATTCGTCCGCCTGAGTGGCTCTCGCAACTTCCACTGTGTACATGCTCTAAAACTTCTTTAGCCTGCGAGGGTCTCAAACATCTCAACGGTGGGCCCAGGAAGGATCGCCTGAATAATCGACCCTCGGCGTCCAATGAGAAACGAGGGGCTTTGCTCTTTATTTTCCGAGCCTCAACTTTGTCGCTCGGGCAGGTTCCATCCTGGAGGAATCTGACAATTTCATCAAGCCAACAAGGCTCGGAGGGGTCAATCATGTGCACTTCTTTCGAAGGTTCGCCTTTACTTATCAGTGGTTCCTCCGTTCTCAGAAATGTAACAACGCGTTCGCTGTGGCCGTCCAGAGCGGATGCAAATTTCGAAAGAGCGTCAGCATGTTCGTTTTCTGCCCTCGGAACTTGCAAAAGATGGAATTCCCTGAACTTGGCTATCTCCTCCTTGGCGGTCGATAGGTACTGTGCCATGGTGGCTTCTCGAGCCTCATAACTACCATCAATTTGACTTGCGATCAACTGCGAATCAACGTATGTTGTGACACGAGTGGCCCCATTTTGGAGCGCAATCCTGAGCCCTTGGATGAGGGCCTCATACTCAGCTTCGTTGTTGGTGACTTGAAACGCCAGCTTGATTGCGTAGTCAACTTCTGCCCCGAGGGGATCCCTGAGGGTCACCCCGGCTCCTCCCCCCTGACAGGTCGAGGAGCCATCCGTGTGCAAAAGCCATAAATGTTGGAAAACACGAATCAGAAAGCAGCGGAATTTAAAAAATTTTCCCAACAAAAGGATCTTGAACTCGCAATCGTGTATCCAAATTCGTAAGGATAGAAAAATTACTTTTCTTTTGTTCTTTCTTGAAGCGTTTCAAGCCACCCAAGAACGCTCTTCTCGCGGCTTGATCCCCTCTCCTTGGTAAAGCTCGAATCTTCAAACTTCTAACTTGAAGTCTCTAGAGAAAGTCCACCAACTTGATCACAATCTAACTAGTAAGGATGCTAGTTCTCTAGTTAGTGTTTAGGCTTAACCTAGGGTTTTATTTTATCTTGGAGAAAGGAAGGTGTTCAACACATGAACCAAGAATTGTCAATTAGCTCTAAGGGGAGCTCGAGCTCCCCTATATATAGGAGGGAAGTGGCCGAAAATTCCTAGTCCTTTATGGGCTAGGATTTTGGTCTCTTTCTCTCCTATTACTTGATCATCAAGTAATTTGACTTTGACTTTGAATTCTAATTCAAATCAACTTTCAAGAGAGCTAAAAATATCCAAACTATTTTTGGATAATTTTATACTTTATTTATTTAAAATAAATAACTTATTTTATCTAATTAATTAACTAGATTATTTTTCTCCAAAATAAGACTTTCCTTTTAATTCAAAATTAAACCAAAGTCTATTAAATAATTAACACATTTAATTATTTAATATATATCATATATATACATATACACGTGTGAGGCACGTGTCCCAAGGACACGTGCTCCTCACGTGACCCACACGTGTGATTTCACACGTGTGGAACCCTTTAGGCCCGATTAACTCGTTTAATCATTTTCAAGCCTCAACTCATGTAACCAAGTTGTTGTGTGTGACCCTCTAGGTTCTCAATTCAATTAGCAGTGACCCTAATTAATTAATTCACTAATTAATTAATCAGTCCACAGATTAAACGACCATAGTCTAGCAACAGGTGTTTAACCCCTAGCTGAATTGGAATGTTCGGATTCGACAGAACCTTTAAGTCATTGATTCATGTGAGATACAATCCTCCTACTTACTATCTCTCAACCAAGATCTAGGGCAAGGGAATAATCAGAACCCTAATAATCCGGTCTTAAAGCTAAGTGCATTTCATATCCATTTGATCTCAATCCAAGAAACCCTTTTCTTGATGTCTTGATCTACTGCCTTGGCCAAGGACTCCATATGGCATATGAATGACTTACACAATAAGAGATCACCTTGCATATGCAAGTGTAGGTCCTTTCTTGATTCTCATTCACTTTCATGAATCACTTGTGCAGCCCCAGCATAAGCCTTGAATCAGTTGTCTAAGGCGACACCCTTTAAAGCTTATACCAAAGACTACAGAGTTAATTCATAAAGTGACAAGGAACCTCAAGTCTAAGGATCAATTAATCACATCAATGACTCGTGAGATATTTCCTAATCTGGAAGTTTCCATTTCCTGAAATAGAAACTTCCTTTCCTATTTAGGAATGTTCTCACACGGGGCACCTCAGTGAACTTACTTATTAAAGTAAGCACCCTCATGTATCACGCACGTATCAACTATACACTTTGCACCTCCATGAAACAAGGTGGTCCTTCTTAAGGGCGTGATCCCACAAGCAAGCCTTAGAGGAGTCAGGTTGACACTCCCACTGTCTGTAGGACTCATCGGCTTGGAGTATTTTACTAATCATGACTTATGTGATATAGGGCTCGTTTCATGAACCATTTCACCTAAATGGTAGAGTCCTAAAGTCATCAGGATTAGGGGAGTTCTCATACATGCACACATAATGGAAACACTCAAAACACGTATTGGCATATAAAGAAGTGTTTGCCTATGATCAATCGTATATTATTCAAAGATTGTCTGTGATACAAGAAAAGTCCCAAAGCAGATTACGTCGAATCGGCTTTCTAGGGCACTATTCCTAACAATAAACCCTCATCAGCCAATGGCACAGTCTCCAAATTGAAACGTTCTACCAACAAATCGGCCACTGCCTGAGCCTGTATGGCTGTACGAGGCTCGAAGGAGATATCAAACTGACTGAGTTCAATCGCCCATTTAATTAACCTTCCCGAAACATCCGGCTTAGATAGCACTTGTTTGAGTGGTTGATCTGTAAGCACTGTGATGGAGTGAGCCTGAAAATATGGCCTCAGCCTTCGGGATGCATTAACGAGCGCAAAGGCGAATTTCTCAATTTCCATGTACCTTTTCTCTGCTCCCTGTAGAGTCTTGCTCAGGTAATACACTGGCATATGCTTACGCTCGCGGGTTGCTACGAGGACAGCGCTCGTGGCTTCCAAAGAAACTGATAGATAGATAAACAAGTTCTCCCCCGGGATTGGCTTGGTCAACAAAGGCGCGCTCGACATGTACTGTTTCATGTTCTGCAGGGCCTTTTCGCAATCCTCGTTCCAGGTAAAGTTGCGAGCGTTGCGCAAAATTTTAAAGAAGGGTAGATTCCGGTCCGCTGAGCGGGAGATGAACCTATTTAGTGAAATGATCTTTCCCACGAGCACCTGGACCTCTCTCAGATTGCGAGGGGAGGGTATGTCCAGGATTGCTCTAATCTTCTCGGGGTTTGCCTCTATGCCACGTTGACTGACCATGTATCCCAGGAATTTACCGCCTCGAACGCCAAAGGTGCATTTTGATGGGTTCAACTTCATTCCGTAGCGACGAAGGATGTCGAAAGTCTGCTTGAGATCCTCCAGATGGGAGCGTTGGCGCTCACTCTTGATTATCATGTCGTCTACATATACCTCCATAGATTTTCCAATTTCACGCTCGAACATTCTATTGACGAGGCGCTGATAGGTCGCTCCCGCGTTTTTGAGCCCAAATGGCATGATTTTGAAACAGTAAACACCCAAATGCACAATAAACGAAGTTTTGGGACGATCTTCGGGCGCCATAAAGATTTGATAATATCCCTGAAAGGCGTCCATCATACTCATGAGTTCACACCCGGCTGTAGAATCTACCAACTGATCGATCCTTGGTAGTGGATAATGGTCTTTGGGGCACGCTTTGTTGAGGTCCGTGAAGTCGTTGCACATTCGCCACTTATTGGCGCTCTTTGGGACGAGCACCACATTGCAAAGCCATTCTGGGTACAAGATTTCCTCGATGTACTGAGCATCAAGCAACTTACTAACCTCTCATACGATGGATCCTAGCCTTCAGAAGAAGACATTAGTCCCTCATCCCACACGACCCTCGTCAACAACCTCTGACACAAAGGTACTGTGCACCGTGCACCTGACACGCCGTCTCCTTTTCTGGAATGTCATTCTCACCCCACCAAAGGCTGCCGCGTGTTAGGGCAACACAGGTTTGGGACCACATGGTCAATTTACCCATTTACCCCCGTCCCTAACATATAAATAGGGGAGAACCCATGCATTCTCCCCCAAGTCATCTTCTTCACAAAAATACCACGTAACTAAACTGGGCATCATTTTTCCTCTGCATCTTCTCCAAAGCTTCCTGTATCTCACCCTTTCCTGTACTCTCGCTGCACGATTTCTTGGTGTTATCCTAGCTGGAAGAACCCACGCTCATTGGAAACCCAGAACCTGAGGCTCTTGTGCCTGTGATGGTCTTCCTTCCTACATACAAATTCTAAAGTGTTTGGTGTTCAAGCCCTCCACAAGTTTCTGCACCATCATTTTTGGCGCCGTCTGTGGGAAGCCATCACCACCATCTTCGGTATTACCAGTTTCTTCCTTCAAAAGCTAGTTGAAGAGTGACACCCAAGTCTTTAATCATGGTAACTGCGACGAGATCTGGAGTAGTCGGAGAGAAAGGCGCTCTTTCCCCCGTAAACGAGGAGAACGCGGAAGGCAACATCCCCGTCGGAGAAGCAAACCCCCCAGCGGCCGGAAACGGGGGCGAGAACACAGAGCCGGTAGGGGCAACTCTCCAACTAGGTGGGAACGTTGCGAGAGGGCCCAGTGCCATTGCTGCACCTGCAGCTCACACCGCCCACGCTTCCTATCCTTACTCAGAGGTGTATCCCATGGCCATGCCCCCTCCGGGATACCCATTTGTGCAGCCTGGAATGATGCCCGGGATGATGCCGGTGATCCAACCTTATCAGGTGGGGACTCTGAATCTCCCCACGTCGTTACCAAGGGAAATATAGGGGGTGGAGATGCCCCAAGTTACCAGCCAGCAACTCCAGGCGCTATATGCGCAGTGCGAAAGTCAGGCCGTTCAGAACGCCTGGGAGCATTTCATGGCAGCGTATTTCCCCTCGCAGGCTAGCGCTCGTCTGGCCCCGCCTCTTGGCGGGCTCCCGGCGCATCCCTTGACGATGGCCCAAAATGCGCTAAGGGCACAGCAACCTCCCCCACCACCGAATCAAGGAAATGAAGCCTCACCGAGGGTCCAGCAAGAACGACCAGCTGTAGAAGAAGAAAGGGCCCCTCGAAATGAGGCGGCCGGAGATAATGAAGAGGTCCAATCAAGGGCCACAGGGAGGGCAAACCGCAGAAATGTTGGTGACCCTCAGCTGGCCGCGGTCCAAGACCAAATCAGAGGGCTCCAGAATGTGGTAGAGCAGCTCTCTCGAGCAAGGTCTCAAGTTCCCCGTGATGGGGACGAGAGGTCCAAGGCCAGAGACGCTCGTCGACCACGCAGCCCAATTTCCCGCCGGAGGAGAGAAGCCAGCTATGAAGATCCCGACGAGCGAGACTACAGGATCATGGCAGGCGATTCCCCCCTCGTCGAGGAGGTTCTAATGACTCGCGCAGGGAAGGGTAAAATTCCCTCGTCAATCAACAGATATGATGGAACTACGGACCCAGCCGAGCATCTGGACCATTTTGTGCACCTAATGCACCTGTATGACCATCCGGACAACTACTGGGCCAAGGTGTTTGTCACTTCCCTCACCGGAATGGCCCAAGAGTGGTACAAAAAGCTCCCCCCGCGCTCAATCCGAGGATACTATGACCTGACGGATGCTTTTGTCAGCCACTTCAATTCGCTGAAAGCACCGGCCGCGGCCGCGACCGCTCTTTATAGCCTGGTCCAAGGGCCGAACGAGACTCTCAGGTCCTTCATGGGGAGGTTCAATAAAGAAATTTTGTTGGTAGAAAAGCCCTCGATGGACTTTTTGAGGCACGTTCTGTTTGGGGCCATCAACATGAAGCATTACGTCAGCAAGGAATTTGTAGAAGAAGTAGCCAAGAAGAAGCCGCGCTCGTTGATGGAAATTAGGGAGATTACCGATTCTTTCTTTACCCTCGAGGATATGTACATAGCGAGGGATCAGAAGATGGCAAATGCCCCTCGGCCCAATAGAACCCACGAGGACAAAGCGGAGCCCAACCGGAGTCACCGCCGCAGCCCGATATCCGCTCGCCGTCGTTCATCCCCTCCGCGGAGGCTCGAGCGTGTCCCCCTCAACCGCCCAATTGCCGAAGTTTATTCCCTGGCGGACCAGAAGCTGTTTAAGAGACCGCCCAAGCTGAGAGAAACCGAGGCTCAGAAGCGCTCGGGGAAATACTGCGCTTTCCATAAGCAGAAGGGGCATGACACTAATGAATGCCGCCACCTGGAGAAGGAAATTCAGCGGCTGATTGCTGGGGGGCACCTCAAAGAGTTTGTGAAAGTACTAGAAGGGTACGATGAACATTGCGCGGAACGGGCGCTCGGGAGGAGAAGAAGCCGCTCACGCTCCCGAAGTCCCCGTCGCCAGCGCCCTGAGACCAGCGAGCGCAGCAAAGGGAAAGGGGTGGATATGGAAAACCAGCCCTTTGCGGTCATTCACATGATCGCGGGTGGGCCCTCAGGAGGCGATTCCAATGCTTCTCGCCACCGCCATGTACGGAGCTATAACCAAAGAACGTCACTCCCTCGCCCAGTGCTCTCCGTGGACAGCTCGTCGCGCTCGAAGGAGGATGATGTCATAGGGTTTACTGAGAAAGATCTTGAACATATTGTAACACCCCATGGGATAGGAAAAACCTCTGACTGTCCCATGGTGGTTAGTTTAGACGTTCATAACCACACTGTAAAGAGGGTTTTATTTGATAGTGGAAGCTCTGTGAACGTTCTCCCGTACTCAACGTTTCAACAAATGAACATAACAAACATCCCCCTCGAACCTCTCAGAACTGCCCTCGTAGGGTTTGGAGGTTCCGAGATCGTCCCTCGCGGACAGATTCGCTTGGCCACCTCTTTTGGTCGCGCCCCACAGCGAAAAACTTTGAGCGTCCTCTACACCATCGTTGAGGTGAATCTTCCTTACAATATCATCATTGGGCGCCCAGCCCTCGTGGATTTCAAGGCCGTAATTTCCACCTATCATCAAAAAGTCAAGTTTCCAACCCCCGAGGGTACCGGAGAAATTCTGTGTAACGTCAAAGAAGCTTGGGAATGTTACATAATTTCGCTTCGAAGCCACAAGCCCAAGCAGTCCATTCAACCTGGGTCTACTAAGAAGTCCGTTGACTTCCCCGAATTAAACGAAGATGGCCCCGAGCGCAAAAGAGCCAAGCTGTACCGGAAGAAGAATAAAAAGAGGACCCCTGGAGATGTTCAGTGTTCAGAGAATAAGCCACCGGGGGCCGTCGAGGGCTCTTCTTCAGAAAACGAGCGTGATGAGCCCAAGGGTATGCTCTCCGGGAAAAAAACGAGCGCTAGAGGTGCCGAGGCCGGAGGTTCGGATTGAGCCCACCGAGGAGTTTTTGACCGTTGAATTGGAGCCTGGGAACCCGGATAAAACCACCCAGATTGGCTCGGGCCTGGATGGGCCCTCGCAAGTTTTGATGATCGACTTCCTACGGGAGAACCTAGACGTTTTTGCATGGAAAGCTTCTGATCTCACCGGAATAGATCCGAGCGTCATTGTCCACAGGCTGAATGTGGATCCAACCTTCAAGCCCATCAAACAGAAGAAGAGGGACGTTCATGGCTTTAGGAAACGGGTTATCGAAGAAGAGGTTAGTAAGTTGCTTGATGCTCAGTACATCGAGGAAATCTTGTACCCAGAATGGCTTTACAATGTGGTGCTTGTCCCAAAGAGCGCCAATAAGTGGCGAATGTGCAACGACTTCACGGACCTCAACAAAGCGTGCCCCTTGAGGAACTGCGCATATAGCGCCTGGAGTTGCTGGCTGGTAACTTGGGGCATCTCCACCCCCTGTATTTCCCTTGGTAACGACGTGGGGAGATTCAGAGTCCCCACCTGATAAGGTTGGATCACCGGCATCATCCCGGGCATCATTCCAGGCTGCACAAATGGGTATCCCGGAGGGGGCATGGCCATGGGATACACCCCTGAGTAAGGATAGGAAGCGTGGGCGGTGTGAGCTGCAGGTGGAGCAATGGCACTGGGCCCTCCCGCAACGTTCCCACCTAGTTGGAGAGTTGCCCCTACCGGCTCTGTGTTCTCGCCCCCGTTTCCGGCTGCTGGGGGGTTTGCTTCTCCGGCGGGGATGTTGCCTTCCGCGTTCTCCTCGTTGACGGGGGGAAGAGCGCCTTTCTCTCCGACTACTCCAGATCTCGTCGCAGTTACCATGATTAAAGACTTGGGTGTCACTCTTCAACTAGCTTTTGAAGGAAGAAACTGGTAATACCGAAGATGGTGGTGATGGCTTCCCACAGACGGCGCCAAAAATGATGGTGCAGAAACTTGTGGAGGGCTTGAACACCAAACGCTTTAGAATTTGTATGTAGGAAGGAAGACCATCACAGGCACAAGAGCCTAAGGAACTGGGTTTCCAATGAGCGTGGGTTCTTCCAGCTAGGATAACACCAAGAAATCGTGCAACGAGAGTGCAGGAAAGGGTGAGATACAGGAAGCTTTGGAGAAGATGCAGAGGAAAAATGATGCCCAGTTTAGTTACGTGGTATTTTTGTGAAGAAGATGACTTGGGGGAGAATGCATGGGTTCTCCCCTATTTATATGTTAGGGACGGAGGTAAATGGGTAAATTGACCATGTGGTCCCAAACCTGTGTTGCCCTAACACGCGGCAGCCTTTGGTGGGGTGAGAATGACATTCCAGAAAAGGAGACGGCGTGTCAGGTGCACGGTGCACAGTACCTTTGTGTCAGAGGTTGTTGACGAGGGTCGTGTGGGATGAGGGACTAATGTCTTCTTCTGAAGGCTAGGATCCATCGTATGAGAGGTAGAGTCATTCCCGAGCGTTGATGACGCTCGGAAAATCCACGGATGGGCTCCCCACGATAGATGACCTTTGAGCGACGAGATCCCGAGCGTTAACATGGGACCCCATGTAGGTGCTTCCCTGTGAAGGGTAACCCTGAGGGCCGAGAAGCGAGCGTCAGACTCGTCGGATCTGGACTTTTACCGAAATAGTCGTCCGAGGCTTGACGGTCCATTCTAGCTTGCAAATGAGTGGGCTGGGAAGGCCCACGAGCCCTTCGAGGCGAGCATCTGGGGTTTAGTCAGCGGCATGCTGACACGTGGACGGCTCTGATTCGAGAGTGATTTTAGGCCTCATCAAATTAAACAAAACATATACGTTCTAATAATTTTTATTTAATATTGTATTCGGTCAGTAATTATACATCCATAGGATAGATATACAAATTTGATAAACGAATAATTTTAAAAATTATTATATTGTTGTATCATATTGTATCGAAACTTATCACGTGGAAAAATTTAGAAAAAATTATATTATTCTATCAGTATACATATCCGACATTATAACTGCATGTACTCCAATCATATACACCACGCAATTATGAAATAATGAATAAATATTGATAAAAATGTAAATTTGGTCCTATAAATTTTTAATTTCGACAATTTTGTTTTGCTAGAATTCTATTTGTAATTAAGTCTTATAATTTTTACAAATTTACAATGTTGGTTCAATTTTAGGTGAAAAATTAATTGTCGCCAAAAATGTTTACGTGACAGCCACGTTAACAATATAAATCGGGGAAATCCAGAAGAGAATCAGAAATATATTGTGAAATTTTAAAAGTTATGGGTTTTAATAGCTAATGATAATATGAACATGATTAAATTTATCAAAATGAAAAAATTACAGGACAAAATTTTAAACTTTTTGAGTTTGCATTTTATTGAGTCAACATTTTTCTTAGACATGTTTCTAACATGGCTGCCACGTAGATATTTTCGGCGACAAATTAATTTTCCAAAAAAAGTGGGACCAACATTATAAATGTTTTAAAGTTATAAAATTTAATTGTAAAATAGGATTCCGACAAAACCATATTACCAAAATAAGAAAGCTTACTAAACCGATTTTACATTTTTGCCGATAAATATTTTTGATAAAATGTAGTCAATAGCGAAACCCTATCTTTCATTCGTTGATATGAGAGCATTTCGCTCAATGAAATTGTGGACAGCGTACTTGTAAATGGATAAGTTTGGTCCCCTCATGCATCAAATAAATCGGATTACCAATTCGAATAAACCGATCGATCTTTCTCAAATCCGAACCATCGACACTCCTAATCAATAATAATATGACCATGATTATAGGTTATGATGTACGGGCATAAATACGGTGAAATGGACTCGACACGATATACATATATATATAGCGAAACAGATTTTTTCTTAAATTTTCTATGTGAGGAGTGTGGGATACGGTATCGGATATAACATGACAAGATAATATTTTCAAAAATATCCGTGCATTAGAGATTATAGACATATTTCAAAATAACTGATTATATATATATATTTCAAAATCAGTCTCTAGGATCGTATGTTTTCTATCTCGGTATATCTTATGCTTGTAAAAACACATCCACAGGTACAATATATGATGCTGTAAACTAAATAAATAAATAAATTCTTAACCAAAAAAAAAAAAAAAGGAAAAAACTAGAAAAAAATGACAAAAAACCAAGAATATGATTGTACCAATCTAGGGATAATTGTGGCAACACAGCAATATTGTTCATTTTTTTTAAAAAAAATTTTATGGCGTGATAAATATACGACACAATATAAAAAAATTAATATTTATAAAAGAAACGAATGTGTATCGATAACTATAAGCCAGTATTGAAATGGGGTCCATACCATTAAAGATGAGAGGCTCAATATTGCATGAAGTGGTCCCTTGGAGGGTAGCCCTAGATTTTGTTTCTTTATTAATTTTGTTTCCATCATGTCTATATATATATAAGGTTTAAAAAATACTTATTAAAGCAGTAGAAATTAAATTTAGCAATCTTTGTACACATTTATTTTTCTCATTTTTAGAGAATTTAAGGGATAAAAATATGCATTAAATCCTTCATGTCGCATTGTTTGTATCTGGTATGGCATTGGAAATTATTGTGATAAAAATATGTATTAAATCCTTCATGTCGCATTGTGTTGCTCAATCCTTCATGTCGAATTATTGTGTATACATTATGTTGAGAAATTCGTACAAAAATTGGAGAATTTTCACTTAATATTTAAGTGATTATAAATGATATTTATTTACTACTACAATATATTACGTATAAATTCGAAAATTGAAGGTACAAAATGGAATACCTATTAACTTTATCTTTCTCTCTTTATTAAAATTCTGGCGCCCTTCATTGTGTATCAATTTTTAATGACCCCATTGAAGAGTTAATTTCTTTTAAACAGGTAAGTGATTACGAAGCCATATATCAATCAAGATTGATGAGAGATGAATCGATGACATCCCTCTTATTTCCAAATTATTACCACTTATATATGTAGTAACGATTAGAAATCAAATGGTGTCCGACTGCTTGTGACCACCTCTTAAATATCATGAAGCGACCCCAAACTAAGGTTCCGACTCCTTACACCGCCATATATCACTCCTTAACTTTAAAATTACCATAATATGAATAATATCGATGGTGGAAATCAGACAATGCCCGACTACTTGCCAGCTAGGGTTTCACACTCATGACTCTTGCTGTTATACTCGACTGACTGAACACATGTGATGCTCGTGACCATACACACCTTCACAACACCACTCATACAACAACTTCACTCTCCTATAAATACCCCCAAGATATGACCACTTCTCCCCCACAAACACAAATCCACCTTCTCCATTGCCTAGAAAATGCATCAACGAGCTTTTCTCCTCCTCTTTTTGTTCACATTTTCCCTGTCAGCTCTCACAGCCACAGCCCAGCAACACACCTGGCAAGAAGCCTTCAAAGTCCTCGGGATCGCATGGAACAAAGACGGAACCCTAAACAGAACCGTCCAGATTCCGATGGTCGATCCGACGCCGTATGCCGACTCTGACCCCAATGCCACCGTCCTCTCTCAGGACATTCAACTCAGCTACCAAAGCAAAGCCTATATACGTCTCTACAGCCCCGTTAACCCTCCCAAGAACAGAAAACTACCCCTCATAATATACCTCCACGGGGGCGATTTTGTCCTTTTCAGTGTAAAGACTGTCATCTTCCATAACTTCTGCAATGACATCGCCGAACAGTTTCCGGCGGTGGTTGCCTCTGTCGAGTACCGCCTCGCGCCGGAAAACCGCCTCCCCGCTGCCTATGACGATGCCCTCAATGCTATCTTCTGGGCAAGGGACCAGGTATACATACATATACTTACATAGCTTGAAAGGAACGAGAAAGAGTTAAAAAAAAAAAAAGAGAGACAAAAAGTAAGTCTAGCAATAACAATAAATGAATAATACTTCATTTTTTAAAAATAAATTCAAAATATTCATTGTAAGAATATAAAAATTGAATTTTTATCTGTCTATCTATATAGGTTTAATTACATTTTCCGATCCAAAATATCACCATCATTGCACTTTGCTACCTCAACTTTCAAATGTTATCGATTGTTACATGAAATATGACAAGTATTGCAGTTTAGTACTTGAAATATTTTTAATTTCTAGCCATTTTAGTAACAATCATGAACCCATTTCAAAAAAAAAAAAGGATCTTTTAATATTAGGATTTGATCTTAATTTGTATATATCCTAATTTTATCTCTATAAATTTATTTTTTGGGTGAAAATATTGTTAAATTACCTTTTGTTCTTAAAAAAAGTATTAAAATGACAGAAAAAATATTTTAGGTACTAAACTGCAATACTTGTCATACTTCAGGTAGTAATCGGTAATATTAGAAAGTTGAGATAGCAAAATATAAAAAAGATGATATTTAGGATGAGAAAATGTAATTAACCCATATATAGATATAAATATATATATGTTGTTGCTAGAATTTTGTACATTATTACATATACATTTATGTTGTTGGCCCGAATCTTCTACTCCATTTTGTACTATATCTCATACTCAACACATTAGTTGCATGTTTACTTTGTTGGTTGAGATGATATGAGATTGATGAGTAATGTGATGAGTGGTGGGATGTGATGGTAGATTGTTCATCCAATGGGGAATATGGGATGAATAATCAATTTTTTATTCAATATCATCTCGGGTCATGTCATCAATTCCGCACTCGCAAAAATATTGGTAAACATAAGTTTAAGTAAGATTATTAATCTAATCCCCCTTCATCACATACAACATTGTGAGATTTTGCTAACCGATAGAATTAACTTGTTAATGTAGGAAAATAACACTGATAGAGTTCGATTAACGGAAGGAAGAAGAAAAAATAACCTCATTTTCAAGAAATCAGAAAAAGAAATAACAAGTTCTATTATTTTAAACATTAGAAATTTAGAGAATAAAAAAGATAACAAATTTTAAAAGTTAAAAATTTAGAGAAGAAAAGAACAAATTGATTCAATATCAACTCATAAAGTAGAAAAAAACACGATATCCTGTAGAATTTTAAACAAGTCTGAAAAAAAAAAAAAAAAAAAAAAGAGCATTGAAAACTTGAAGATGACTGTCAAAATTTGCTTGAGATTTATGTGAGGTTTTTGCCAAAAATTATTCCGACTGCAGCAGTGTTTTAATTTGATCTGAATGTAATATATATATATATATATATATATATATGTTGCTGTTGGGATTTTATACATTACTTATTACTACTACATATACAATTATGTTGCTTGTCTAATCTTTCAACATTTCTTTACAATATCAGGCCCTGGGGAAGGGGGGCCGTGACCCCTGGATGGAGAACGTCGATTTCTCCAGGGTTTTCCTCCTCGGCAGCAGCGCCGGGGCCAACATCGTCTACCACGCAGCTCTCCGGGCCCTGGATTTCAACATCCAGCCATTGCAGATCAAAGGCCTGATTCTCAATCAGGCCTATTTCGGCGGAGTTAGGAGAACCCAATCTGAGATCAGACTCAAGGACGACCCATACGTTGCCCTATACGTCAATGACGTTCTCTGGTCCCTTGCCCTGCCCAAGAACCTGAACCGTGATCACGAGTTCTGCAACCCCATCTCCGGTGGCACCTACCTCGGCCGGGTTTTCAAGCTCCCGAAAGTTTACATCAAGGGCGACTACGGCGACCCCTTGGTGGACCGGTCGGTTCAGCTGGCGTAGTTCTTGATCAATAACCGGGTCACCGTTTATTACCGGTTCAACCAGGGAGGGTTCCATGGGATTGAGCTCCAGAACAAAACGGCTGCGCAGCAGCTGTACAATGATATGAGGTGGTTTGTGAATGATATATACGACAACATGAACTATGGCGTGGATATATCTCTGCGCTCTTCAGTCTAATGATGATGATGATTAGGGTTTTGGATTCCGGTGAAGTATCCCGGACGGTGTTTCGTCTCTTAATTTTATCGAGTGTCGTCGATTTTCCGCTTGCTCTGTGGGCTGGTGGGACTGGGGAGTTGAGTATGAGCTTGTTATGTTAATTATGTGAAAAATAAAAGTTTGCACCTGTTTCATTTATGCAAGGATGACATGTACTAAGCATATATAGTTTCCAGCTTCAATTTGGTCATGTAATGTTATGTTTAATCTTGAATGATAACATCCTTTGAATAGGGTTGGTGTTGAATGTTATGTTGTTGGCCTTTAAAAATTAAAATCAATGCATTAATTCTGAAGATGTTTTAGGAATAAAGCATGCCATCTTATCCTCCAAATACTTTGATAAATATTTTTAAGCCTTATATATGTTTTTAAAGTAATTATAGAACAAGTCTCAAAACTTCCACACAATTTTATTTGATATTTTCCATTATATATAGCGAACTAAGAAAATTAAAAAGCTTCCGAACTTTCATTGTCATGCTCAAATTAAGGCAACCCCCTTCCCTTTCACACACACACACACTCTCTCCAGCTAAAAACATAACGTACTTTAAAAAACAAAGGACCGTTCCATGCCATATTGTCACTCTCAGCTTTGATTGCATGAATCGCTGTTCATACTTGATTGCATGTCGTGGGTTCGATTTCCACAGACGGCGCCAAACTGATAACGCCGGAAATTGGTCGCAGTTGAACAAGTGATCGGCTTCGAATCTCCGACGGATCAATTAAGTGTGGGTTTTTTAACCAATCTGGTTGTTTTGGATGGGAAGCGATGAATAGAAATTTTGGCGGAGTTTCGATATGTAAAGTGTGCGTGTCCAGATTCCGGTGAGGAAAATGGTATTTATACCATAGGCTCGAGTCAGTGCCGTGTTCGACCAGACTTAGTGGGCTCGGATATCGCGGACCACGTGCTTGGATCGTGGAGTGTTTGAGAAGTGCGGGTAACGGTCGTGCACAAGGACGTTGGGCGTGTACCGAACACTCAATGACCGAGCACTCATTGGCCGAACACTCAAGGGCCGAGCACTCATAGGCTGAACACTCAATGGCCGAGCACTCATAGGCCGAGCGGATGCCTTAGCCAATTTCAAGGGGTATGAAGTCCAAGGATATGTCTGAAGTCCGAACGGGTTCCCAAGTTTATTTTTACCATTATCATACTTCTAATGCACTAACACTTATAAAAATATTATTTTATCGTGTCGTGTCGTATCATGTTGGATATCCGTATCGACAATTCTCAAGTGAAAAATTCAAAATAATAAAATAAAATCGTATCGTCATCTTCGAATGGTTTCATGTTCATATTTCTGTGTTTGTATCCATGCATCATCGGAAGAGACTCATCTATTTTACATTAAATACCAGAGGTTCAAATTTCAAGTTTGGATAGAATAATTTTAAATTTTCTCATCAGTTGTCACACCTTATAATAAATTGCATACAAACTAAAGAAAAAACTAGTCATTATAGTCGATGATATATAGTACCTGATCATCTAGACAAAAAAACAAAAATGCTGATACCATATATGCATTCTCAAATTATTCAAATTATATCTAGGTAAGACTTTCCTATTAAATTATCATAACATCATACTAGTGCACTAATATTTTCATTGCGTTCAAAATTAAACATGTTTATGTAATTTTTACGTGATATTATATTTTATCAACAATAATCTACCGATAGTATAGATATACCTATTTGATGAAAGAATAATTTTAGAACTTATTATGATATCACATCGTGTCCTGTTGTACATTTCATTTGAAAAATTTATGAAATACTTATCATCTGGAAAATTTATCTATCGTACTACTTGATGAGGCCTAAAATCACTCTCGAATCAGAGCCGTCCACGTGTCAGCATGCCGCTGACTAAACCCCAGACGCTCGCCTCGAAGGGCTCGTGGGCCTTCCCAGCCCACTCATTTGCAAGCTAGAATGGACCGTCAAGCCTCGGACGACTATTTCGGTAAAAGTCCAGATCCGACGAGTCTGACGCTCGCTTCTCGGCCCTCAGGGTTACCCTTCACAGGGAAGCACCTACATGGGGTCCCATGTTAACGCTCGGGATCTCGTCGCTCAAAGGTCATCTATCGTGGGGAGCCCATCCGTGGATTTTCCGAGCGTCATCAACGCTCGGGAATGACTCTACCTCTCATACGATGGATCCTAGCCTTCAGAAGAAGACATTAGTCCCTCATCCCACACGACCCTCGTCAACAACCTCTGACACAAAGGTACTGTGCACCGTGCACCTGACACGCCGTCTCCTTTTCTGGAATGTCATTCTCACCCCACCAAAGGCTGCCGCGTGTTAGGGCAACACAGGTTTGGGACCACATGGTCAATTTACCCATTTACCCCCGTCCCTAACATATAAATAGGGGAGAACCCATGCATTCTCCCCCAAGTCATCTTCTTCACAAAAATACCACGTAACTAAACTGGACATCATTTTTCCTCTGCATCTTCTCCAAAGCTTCCTGTATCTCACCCTTTCCTGCACTCTCGCTGTACGATTTCTTGGTGTTATCCTAGCTGGAAGAACCCACGCTCATTGGAAACCCAGAACCTGAGGCTCTTGTGCCTGTGATGGTCTTCCTTCGTACATACAAATTCTAAAGTGTTTGGTGTTCAAGCCCTCCACAAGTTTCTGCACCATCATTTTTGGCGCCGTCTGTGGGAAGCCATCACCACCATCTTCGGTATTACCAGTTTCTTCCTTCAAAAGCTAGTTGAAGAGTGACACCCAAGTCTTTAATCATGGTAACTGCGACGAGATCTGGAGTAGTCAGAGAGAAAGGCGCTCTTCCCCCCGTCAACGAGGAGAACGCGGAAGGCAACATCCCGGCGGAGAAGCAAACCCCCCAGCGGCCGGAAACGGGGGCGAGAACACAGAGCCGGTAGGGGCAACTCTCCAACTAGGTGGGAACGTTGCGGGAGGGCCCAGTGCCATTGCTCCACCTGCAGCTCACACCGCCCACGCTTCCTATCCTTACTCAGGGGTGTATCCCATGGCCATGCCCCCTCCGGGATACCCATTTGTGCAGCCTGGAATGATGCCCGGGATGATGCCGGTGATCCAACCTTATCAGGTGGGGACTCTGAATCTCCCCACGTCGTTACCAAGGGAAATACAGGGGGTGGAGATGCCCCAAGTTACCAGCCAGCAACTCCAGGCGCTATATGCGCAATGTGAAAGTCAGGCCGTTCAGAACGCCTGGGAGCATTTCATGGCAGCGTATTTCCCCTCGCAGGCTAGCGCTCGTCTGGCCCCGCCTCTTGGCGGGCTCCCGGCTCATCCCTTGACGATGGCCCAAAATGCGCTAAGGGCACAACAACCTCCCCCACCACCGAATCAAGGAAATGAAGCCTCACCGAGGGTCCAGCAAGAACGACCAGCTGTAGAAGAAGAAAGGGCCCCTCGAAATAAGGCGGCCGGAGATAATGAAGAGGTCCAATCAACGGCGACAGGGAGGGCAAACCGCAGAAATGTTGGTGACCCTCAGTTGGCCGCGGTCCAAGACCAAATCAGAGGGCTCCAAAATGTGGTAGAGCAGCTCTCTCGAGCAAGGTCTCAAGTTCCCCGTGATGGGGACGAGAGGTCCAAGGCCAGAGACGCTCGTCGACCACGCAGCCCAATTTCCCGCCGGAGGAGAGAAGCCAGCTATGAAGATCCCGACGAGCGAGACTACAGGATCATGGCAGGCGATTCCCCCCTCGTCGAGGAGGTTCTAATGACTCGCGCAGGGAAGGGTAAAATTCCCTCGTCAATCAACAGATATGATGGAACTACGGACCCAGCCGAGCATCTGGACCATTTTGTGCACCTAATGCACCTGTATGACCATCCGGACAACTACTGGGCCAAGGTGTTTGTCACTTCCCTCACCGGAATGGCCCAAGAGTGGTACAAAAAGCTCCTCCCGCGCTCAATCCGAGGATACTATGACCTGACGGATGCTTTTGTCAGCCACTTCAATTCGCTGAAAGCACCGGCCCCGGCCGCGACCGCTCTTTATAGCCTGGTCCAAGGGCCGAACGAGACTCTCAGGTCCTTCATGGGGAGGTTCAATAAAAAAATTTTGTTGGTAGAAAAGCCCTCGATGGACTTTTTGAGGCACGTTCTGTTTGGGGCCATCAACATGAAGCATTACGTCAGCAAGGAGTTTGTAGAAGAAGTAGCCAAGAAGAAGCCGCGCTCGTTGATGGAAATTAGGGAGATTATCGATTCTTTCTTTACCCTCGAGGATATGTACATAGCGAGGGGTCAGAAGATGGCAAATGCCCCTCGGCCCAACAGAACCCACGAGGACAAAGCGGAGCCCAACCGGAGTCACCGCCGCAGCCCGATATCCGCTCGCCGTCGTTCATCCCCTCCGCGGAGGCTCGAGCGTGTCCCCCTCAACCGCCCAATTGCCGAAGTTTATTCCCTGGCGGACCAGAAGCTGTTTAAGAGACCGCCCAAGCTGAGAGAAACCGAGGCTCAGAAGCGCTCGGGGAAATACTGCGCTTTCCATAAGCAGAAGGGGCATGACACTAATGAATGCCGCCACCTGGAGAAGGAAATTCAGCGGCTGATTGCTGGGGGGCACCTCAAAGAGTTTGTGAAAGTACTAGAAGGGTACGATGAACATTGCGCGGAACGGGCGCTCGGGAGGAGAAGAAGCCGCTCACGCTCCCGAAGTCCCCGTCGCCAGCGCCCTGAGACCAGCGAGCGCAGCAAAGGGAAAGGGGTGGATATGGAAAACCAGCCCTTTGCAGTCATTCACATGATCGCGGGAGGGCCCTAAGGAGGCGATTCCAATGCTTCTCGCCGCCGCCATGTACGGAGCTATAACCAAAGAACGTCACTCCCTCGCCCAATGCTCTCCGTGGACAGCTCGTCGCGCTCGAAGGAGGATGATGTCATAGGGTTTACTGAGAAAGATCTTGAACATATTGTAACACCCCATGGGATAGGAAAAACCTCTGACTGTCCCATGGTGGTTAGTTTAGACGTTCATAACCACACTGTAAAGAGGGTTTTATTTGATAGTGGAAGCTCTGTGAACGTTCTCCCGTACTCAACGTTTCAACAAATGAACATAACAAACATCCCCCTCGAACCTCTCAGAACTGCCCTCGTAGGGTTTGGAGGTTCCGAGATCGTCCCTCGCGGACAGATTCGCTTGGCCACCTCTTTTGGTCGCGCCCCACAGCGAAAAACTTTGAGCGTCCTCTACACCATCGTTGAGGTGAATCTTCCTTACAATATCATCATTGGGCGCCCAGCCCTCGTGGATTTCAAGGCCGTAATTTCCACCTATCATCAAAAAGTCAAGTTTCCAACCCCCGAGGGTACCGGAGAAATTCTGTGTAACGTCAAAGAAGCTTGGGAATGTTACATAATTTCGCTTCGAAGCCACAAGCCCAAGCAGTCCATTCAACCTGGGTCTACTAAGAAGTCCGTTGACTTCCCCGAATTAAACGAAGATGGCCCCGAGCGCAAAAGAGCCAAGCTGTACCGGAAGAAGAATAAAAAGAGGACCCCTGGAGATGTTCAGTGTTCAGAGAATAAGCCACCGGGGGCCGTCGAGGGCTCTTCTTCAGAAAACGAGCGTGATGAGCCCAAGGGTATGCTCTCCGAGAAAAAACGAGCGCTAGAGGTGCCGAGGCCGGAGGTTCGGATTGAGCCCACCGAGGAGTTTTTGACCGTTGAATTGGAGCCTGGGAACCCGGATAAAACCACCCAGATTGGCTCGGGCCTGGATGGGCCCTCGCAAGTTTTGATGATCGACTTCCTACGGGAGAACCTAGACGTTTTTGCGTGGAAAGCTTCTGATCTCACCGGAATAGATCCGAGCGTCATTGTCCACAGGCTGAATGTGGATCCAACCTTCAAGCCCATCAAACAGAAGAAGAGGGACGTTCATGGCTTTAGGAAACGGGTTATCGAAGAAGAGGTTAGTAAGTTGCTTGATGCTCAGTACATCGAGGAAATCTTGTACCCAGAATGGCTTTGCAATGTGGTGCTCGTCCCAAAGAGCGCCAATAAGTGGCGAATGTGCAACGACTTCACGGACCTCAACAAAGCGTGCCCCAAAGACCATTATCCACTACCGAGGATCGATCAGTTGGTAGATTCTACAACCGGGTGTGAACTCATGAGTATGATGGACGCCTTTCAGGGATATTATCAAATCTTTATGGCGCCCGAAGATCGCCCCAAAACTTCGTTTATTGTGCATTTGGGTGTTTACTGTTTCAAAGTCATGCCATTTGGGCTCAAAAACGCGGGAGCGACCTATCAGTGCCTCGTCAATAGAATGTTCGAGCGTGAAATTGAAAAATCTATGGAGGTATATGTAGACGACATGATAGTCAAGAGTGAGCGCCAACGCTCCCATCTGGAGGATCTCAAGCAGACTTTCGATATCCTTCGTCGCTACGGAATGAAGTTGAACCCATCAAAATGCACCTTTGGCGTTCGAGGCGGTGAATTCCTGGGATACATGGTCAGTCAACGTGGCATAGAGGCAAACCCCGAGAAGATTAGAGCAATCCTGGACATACCCTCCCCTCGCAATCTGAGAGAGGTCCAGGTGCTCGTGGGAAAGATCATTTCACTAAATAGGTTCATCTCCCGCTCAGCGGACCGGAATCTACCCTTCTTTAAAATTTTGCGCAACGCTCGCAACTTTACCTGGAACGAGGATTGCGAAAAGGCCCTGCAGAACATGAAACAGTACCTGTCGAGCGCGCCTTTGTTGACCAAGCCAATCCCGGGGGAGAACTTGTTTATCTATCTATCAGTTTCTTTGGAAGCCACGAGCGCTGTTCTCGTAGCAATCCGCGAGCGTAAGCATATGCCAGTGTATTACCTGAGCAAGACTCTACAGGGAGCAGAGAAAAGGTACATGGAAATTGAGAAATTCGCCTTTGCGCTCGTTAACGCATCCCGAAGGCTGAGGCCATATTTTCAGGCTCACTCCATCACAGTGCTTACAGATTAACCACTCAAACAAGTGCTATCTAAGCCGGATGTTTCGGGAAGGTTAATTAAATGGGCGATTGAACTCAGTCAGTTTGATATCTCCTTCGAGCCTCGTACAGCCATACAGGCTCAGGCAGTGGCCGATTTGTTGGTAGAACGTTTCAATTTGGAGACTGTGCCATTGGCTGATGAGGGTTTATGGCTTTTGCACACGGATGGCTCCTCGACCTCTCAGGGGGGAGGAGCCGGGGTGACCCTCAGGGATCCCCTCGGGGCAGAAGTTGACTACGCAATCAAGCTGGCGTTTCAAGTCACCAACAACGAAGCTGAGTATGAGGCCCTCATCCAAGGGCTCAGGATTGCGCTCCAAAATGGGGCCACTCGTGTCACAGCATACGTTGATTCGCAGTTGATCGCAAGTCAAATTGATGGTAGTTATGAGGCTCGAGAAGCCACCATGGCACAGTACCTATCGAGCGCCAAGGAGGAGATAGCCAAGTTCAGGGAATTCCATCTTTTGCAAGTTCCGAGGGCAGAAAACGAACATGCTGACGCTCTTTCGAAATTTGCGTCCGCTCTGGACGGCCACAGCGAACGCGTTGTTACATTTCTGAGAACGGAGGAACCACTGATAAGTAAAGGCGAACCTTCGAAAGAAGTGCACATGGGACCCCTCCGAGCCTTGTTGGCTTGATGAAATTGTCAGATTCCTCCAGGACGGAACCTGCCCGAGCGACAAAGTTGAGGCTCGGAAAATAAAGAGCAAAGCCCCTCGTTTCTCATTGGACGCCGAGGGTCGATTATTCAAGTGATCCTTCCTGGGCCCACCGTTGAGATGTTTGAGACCCTCGCAGGCTAAAGAAGTTTTAGAGCATGTACACAGTGGAAGTTGCGGGAGCCACTCAGGCGGACGAATCTTGGCAAAGAAAATCTTAAGGAGTGGGTTCTATTGGCCCTCGGTATTGCAAGATGCCATTAAATATTCCAAGAAATGTCCCAAGTGCCAGTTCCATTCCAACACTCCTCAGTTGCCGACAGCTCAAATGATTCCTATTGATGTTTCATGGCCTTTTGATCAATGGGGTATTGATATCGTGGGACCTCTCCCAATGGCGGTCGGGCAAAAGAAGTTCGTAATACTTGCTGTGGATTATTTCACCAAGTGGGCTGAGGCAGAAGCGGTCGCTAAGATAACGTTCAAGGTTGTGAGTGATTTCATTTGGAAAAATATCATCTGCAGATACGGCATCCCGAGGGTGCTCATCTCGGATAACGGTTCCCAGTTTATCGCTGCTGACACACGGGATTGGTGCTATGAACTAGGGATCGAACAACGATTCACTTCCGTGGGTCATCCTCAAGCTAATGGTCAAGCTGAAGTGACCAATCGAACCATACTCCAGCATCTGAAAACGATGCTCGAGAGTAAGAAGGGAGAATGGGCTGAAGAACTTCAGGGAGCTCTGTGGGCGTACCGTACTACTCCACGAGCGGCAACGGGGGAAACCCCTTATTCCCTCGTGTACGGCTCCGAGGCCATGATACCTGCGGAAATTGCTCAAGAATCCGCACGCGTTGCCTATTTCGAGCCTGCCGCCAATGAGGCCAATCGGACGCTCGAGTTAGATTTGCTGGACGAGAAGAGGAATGCTGCTTGGGTACGTATCCACAAATACAAAGCAACCGTCGCTCGCCAGTACAATAAACGAGTTAAGGAAAGGACTTTCCAGCTAGGGGACTTGGTCCTCAAAAAAGTTGAAGTCTCCAAACACGTAGGTAAGTTGGACCCCAATTGGGAAGGCCCCTTCAAAGTCATCCAGGTACGAGCAAACAACACCTACATATTGGAAACTTTGCAAGGCGAGCGGCTCCCTAGGCCATGGAATGCATGTAACCTTAGAAGGTTCTACGTGTAGACATCAGTTTCTTTGTGATGGCCCGTTTGTGGCGTGAAGGGCTTTCCTTTGACGGAAGGCGTGTTGTAATCATTTTCAAAAATGCATCTATATAACAGTAAGTATTTAACTCTTTGTTTTTATTATTCGCTTGCTCTCTTATTTTGATCTAATGATTCGAGCGACAAGGGGCCTACTCCGTGTCGAGCATCCTCCACGTCGAAAAACCTACGCGAAACTTCAATCGTTCCAAAACTGCACTGGCCAGGTGTTGATAACCATCCACCTATAACAGTTTGAACGGTTTGTAATATAAAGTCCTAAAAATGAGCGTGTCGAACAACGGGGAGCGCAATGCTCAGTTATAGCCAGCTGAGTGCTAACCACTCCAGCTCGTGCTCGTAAAAACCCGAATGACCTTCAACTTATTGAGTAAAAACACACTCATAAAATAATGGATTTTAACTCAGTCCCATCATGTGCTCCTCGAAATAACACCAACCCCACGGTTACGCTCGCTTTGATCTCATACTTAGCAAATCCTACTGATGGTTTCTAAGGTATCTACAGCCTAGTGGAGAGTTCAAGACGAGGGTGCACACTATGGGGCCAATACTAAGGTAAATCTCCAGAGGTTTTCTAAGTTCAAAATCGAGCCTCATTGCGAATACGGCCAGGGAATACGCATAAAACACCCTCGCGCCCGTATCTACACCCCTCAAATCCCTAAACGTCACCAAACTTTACACTGGTGGTGCGTTATGGCGGATGCCGGGACACTCTTAAAAGAAAATGCCCTCGCGCACAAACAACGCTCGTCGCAAGCGTTCATACAAAAAGACCAGTTCATACAGGGAAGAACGACGAGCGCAGTGGAATAACGTCATTCATCATTTAAAAGCAAATGAGATAACATTCAGACATTCGAGCATTTAAAAAGAAGTTCAAATATATCAGAAAGCGACATAAGGAATCCAAAATACTCAGGAAATAACTGAAGGATTAAATACAGGTATAAATTGTTCATAAATGGAAAGAGGTATTCAAACGGACAAGGGCAAGAGATTGGTAGCCACGGGAGCTTCACTGGGCCGGAGCGTCAGGCTCGGGAGGGGCAGTTGCAAGGGGAACCGGGGCCAACACATTAGCGTCAGAAGTTTGGGCCTCACCAGGTTCCTCGGCATCCGCTACGTCCATGACGGTGCCCTCGTCTTCTATCAGGAGAGGCTCGGGATCCACCCTGTTGGCAGCGATAAACTCCCTCTGGAGTGTTTCCACCAACTCCTGGTACTCGGGCTCCGCCAGATTCTCAGTAGGATCCTCCTCCTGGACCATTGGCTCGCAATTCTCATCCAGATCCATGCGTAGACGAGCGTCAGATCGAGCGCTTTCAGGAGCCAGTCCCAACTTCACCATTTGCCCGATCGCTTTATTGAAAAAGCGTCGAGCGTTGTCAAAGCACTGGATATTGGCCGCAAACACAAAGGCTTTGGAGCGCACGAACTTCTTCACCGCCTCCCAGGATACCTTCGCTTCCAAGCCCTGTACTTTGCCTCGCAAATCAGAGAGGGCCTTGTTGGCTGCCTCGTTCTGGCGAGTGCTCTCCGCCAGCTGCTCACCTAGCTCCCCATTTTGTGCCCTCAACTGGTCCCGCTCATCCTTCAATTTCCTGTGACGCTCATTTAGGACCAGAAAGGCGTCATCAGATTTCCTCAGATTTTCCTTCAGCTGAGCGTTTTCAACGGTGGCGGAATTCAGCTGAGCGCTGATATTGTTGTAATCCTCCTGTAGTTGAACAGGGTCTGAAATGCGCAGCAACTTCTTGTACTTGGCTTTATGCTCAGAATAGGCTTGCGCTCGCCCTTGCAAGTTTTTCAGCCTCGGGATTACCTCCTGGGAAGCCGTAAACGAGGGTCATAATCTGAACATGGAAGGAAGAAGGGGAGAGTGTGGCAAAGGGGAGAATAGATTTACCGTCAGAAGGGCATGGCAGGCATCATCGGCAACGCGAGCGGCGTCATGCTCGTTCAGCTTGTCATAATCGCCGGAAAATTGGAGTTTCCCAACGATGTCGGAGACAAGGTTGACGGAGTAGGCGCTCTTTTTTAGGAGCACCGGGCCTTCAGTCCGCTGGCGCTTATAACGGGAGTCGCCCTTGCAGCCTATCTTCCAAAATTCTTCATCCTCAGAAGATGAAGTATCGCTGCCCTCGCCACGGTGGCCCACGACCACCTCTTTTCCCTTGCCTGAAATAGGGAGGGAGTCCGGCATCCTTTTTCTTTTCCCCTGGCGATCGGCCCGGAGAGTTTCGTGAATGCGGATAGGCTCCCCCGAGCGATTCCGTGACCCGCTTGAACTCAGTGAAATTGGGCCCACGGGGGCCGCAGGCGGAGGAGTGGCCTCGTGGGTACCCTCCACTGTCAGATCCTCGATAGGGCCCCTGGGGGGAGCCTCATTCCCTGCTCCCCCTCGAGCATTGTTTTGCCCTCGGCCAGCTCCTCGTCGGTTTACCCTCCCCCTTGGAGCATTGGGAGGGCGGTTCTGCTGCGGTTGCGGGTGTTGAGGATTGACTGCGGGCCCTTGGGCACCCAACATACAGGAAAGGGCTTCAGCATTCACGCCTTGAGATAGTATTTGGATGCCTGCAAGTAAAGGGGAACGAGCGTCAGAAGATTGGTTGTTTGGATCGTATAAACGAGAAAACAACGATAACTGTAAGTTAGAGAACTATTCTAAAGGTTAGAGATGTTAGTTCCTAGAATCTAACCGTCGAGGGCCATGATGTCGGTTGGAGGGTTGAGTATCATGTCAGGGGGGCAAGATAATCCGTAGCGGAACAATACCCCTTCGTTCTTCACCAATGTCTCCGCCTTAATCCACTTCTTTTCAGCCCTCATCTCGAGGGCTAACCCCATCGCCCAGTCCTCGAAATCCTTATTCCTCATTCTTTCCCTAATCAAAGGACCCTCGCCATGAATCATCCATTGCCGATGAACTCCAAAAATCCCCCCGGGAGCCCCCACGAAAAAGTACTTTTCCTTCCAATGCTCGCCATAGGAGGAAGATGGAGAATCTATCATCTTAAAGCCTGATTTGGCCTGGACGTAGTAAAATCCGTCTGTAGGCGACGAGCGTGGCGAGCGGGCTGCTTGTATCAAGCTGTCAAAGTTGACTATCGAGGGTGCTTTGCCCAAGGCCCTCATCGTTATTATGAACGTGTTGATTAGGGCTATGCCATTGGGTAGAATTTGTGAAGGGCAAAGCCCTAGATGATGGTAAATGATGACGGCGTCGTGAGCGATCGGAAACCTCAGACCCCCAGCAAGAACTGCATCCCAATAGACCGTCATCATCCCAGGCGGTGGGCGATTGACCCTCTCCCCTTCCTCAGGAAGTCGCATGGGAAACACGACTTCATCCCAATACGCTTTCGCTCTCAACTCCTCCAAATCACCGAGGGTCAGAATACTCTCAATTTCGTCCGGAGATCTGTCAGTCTGATGGCGGTTGTCTTGCCTTACTCGAGTGGCAGGCTCCCTGCCTCTCCTCTGACGCCTTCTGGAAGGTTCAGCCTCAAATGGACGCCCGGATGGCCCCGCTTCACCCTCGGGAGCCATCATAGCCACTGTGATCCTGTGATCTTGGGGTCTCACAGCGCTGTTCAAAACTGGGAACACTCTCTCCCCTTGTCTCTGCATCTCCATCACGTTGTGCATCTCCTCAAAGAGGTCGTTCGTCCCTCCGGGAGCACGCTCGTTCATCCCTTGAACGGCAGCGTCCACCTCTTCCTCCCCGGCGTCAGCCGGAGCCTGGGCCACCGAGATCGCCATGGGAATTCCTTCTTCTGGGTGCGCCCTAATTAGGGGAACAACTATGGGGACGTCGCCATGAGGGGAAGAGCTCCCCACCGACATCTCCTCAATCTCCCGTACATAATCATCAGCTTGGTTTCCGGCCATGTTCAGTTTTCAATTTTTGGAAACGGGATTTCTAACAGAAAGCTCAAGGGAGGATAAGATTTCTGAAACAAATTCAATGGTAGACAGTGGCTCTTCCCTCAAGGGTTTCACTCACACAACCTAAAACTAATGTTAGCACGGGGAAAATAAGAAGAAGGGTAAGGAATTTTTACCTAAGATTTGAAGAGAAGAAATTCGCCGGAGCCTGTAGAACTGGCAAAGATTTCTTGCTGTGTATATGCTTGAAAGAGTTTGAATGCGTGAAAAAGGTCCCAAAGCCCTGCAAACCCCTATTTATAGGGAAGATTGTGCATGGATTAGGGCTGAAAATTCAAAACGCAATCATTTCCCGCCTAGGAAACCCCCCACTTTTGGTAACCGCCTCACGTCTCCCGGAGTACACGCGCCCACGTTCCCACTCAGCATTAAATGCGGACTTGACAGCATTTAATGCGGTGTCAGTTTGTGTCCGTTACAGAAGGCCAGCAGTCTCCTCGCTGGTAATGGCCTGGCCCTCGGATATTCGAAATTCAGGGTTCCTTCTTTTTAAATTCTACAGTACGCTCGAAGCGATACTACAGAATTTGGGGGGCAAAATGATGAGGCCTAAAATCACTCTCGAATCAGAGCCGTCCATGTGTCAGCATGCCGCTGACTAAACCCCAGACGCTCGCCTCGAAGGGCTCGTGGGCCTTCCCAGCCCACTCATTTGCAAGCTAGAATGGACCGTCAAGCCTCGGACGACTATTTCGGTAAAAGTCCAGATCCGACGAGTCTGACGCTCGCGTCTCGGCCCTCAGGGTTACCCTTCACAGGGAAGCACCTACATGGGGTCCCATGTTAACGCTCGGGATCTCGTCGCTCAAAGGTCATCTATCGTGGGGAGCCCATCCGTGGATTTTCCGAGCGTCATCAACGCTCGAGAATGACTCTACCTCTCATACGATGGATCCTAGCCTTCAGAAGAAGACATTAGTCCCTCAGTCCACACGACCCTCGTCAACAACCTCTGACACAAAGGTACTGTGCACCGTGCACCTGACACGCCGTCTCCTTTTCTGGAATGTCATTCTCACCCCACCAAAGGCTGCCGCGTGTTAGGGCAACACAGGTTTGGGACCACATGGTCAATTTACCCATTTACCCCCGTCCCTAACATATAAATAGGGGAGAACCCATGCATTCTCCCCCAAGTCATCTTCTTCACAAAAATACCACGTAACTAAACTGGGCATCATTTTTCCTCTGCATCTTCTCCAAAGCTTCCTGTATCTCACCCTTTCCTGCACTCTCGCTGCACGATTTCTTGGTGTTATCCTAGCTGGAAGAACCCACGCTCATTGGAAACCCAGTTCCTGAGGCTCTTGTGCCTGTGATGGTCTTTCTTCCTACATACAAATTCTAAAGTGTTTGGTGTTCAAGCCCTCAACAAGTTTCTGCACCATCACTACTCTTCTGGTCGCTTGTTCTCCTAGCGAATTCTATTAAATAATGCAAATGGTGGGTAAAAAAAAAAAATAATAATAATAATGCAAATGGTCATCAATGATAATGCCACCTGAATCCTGATCGGTCACAGTTTGCTAGCAAAAGACGTTAGCAGGTAGGTTGGTCTTATATAAATGCACCGGCCCATTAATTTGTACAATTAGTTGATTTATTTGTTGGACTTTGCTTAAAGACATTGGGTCTTGTAAAGTAGAATTAGTGGTTGACCCAATATTTGAGGAATTGATATCCATCATTTCAGCCCAATGGCGGGCCATGTGGGTATTGGATTGGATCAACTGTACATTAAAGTTAGTCACACTTAATCAATTGATTCTTTGTCTTGATCCATTTGCACAATTATCATTCAACTTCCATGGTTCTAGGGTTGTCAATGGGTCGGATTTTAATTAGAATACGATCCGATTTTTAGCATATTCGTCCAATAAAAATGTCCGATGGATCATATTCGAATATAAATATTTGTTATTCGAAATAAATGGAGAGAATATGGATTTAAGGAATTTGATTCGTTAAGAATCTGAATCCGATATTATATATAATATTTAATTAAATAAATTATTTACTAGTACATAATACTAAGTAAAATGATTAAAATTAAAATTTTCACATATTTATCATTTTAAACAATAATAAAATTTAATTTTTTTACTCTAAAAGTATATGTTTACTTTTATTAATAAGTTTAAATTAACCTATTTTAAATAAATATAAACAAAACTATCAAATAATCCATTAAATAATAATTATTTATTAAATATTATGTAATTACATTTATTTTTTTATATCAAAATTTGTTATTTAAAAAAATGAATTTTATTGTTAATCGGGTCGGATCTTTTATCGGATATGGTCTGACCCGATTATCTATGGATCCAAAAACAATGAATCTAAATCCTATAGGACTCGGATTCGGATCCAGTTATCGGGTTCTCTTATCGGATTCGGATACGAAATCTCCTGATCCGATCCGAATCCGACCTGTTGACAGCATTACATGGTTCCATTACCTCTTGTCATAACTCCAGTCCCAGCACGAAGTTCTACCCAACTTACCTGATGGGTGTCGAAGCCACCAATAATAAATCCCGAATATTGCACACAATTAAATTGTAAAATAATGGCAACGGGTATCGATCCACGAGGATTCGGTGAAATTGTAACTTTTTATATGCCAAGGAAACAATTAAAATTGGGGGGGGGGGGGGGGTTGAGATATATGACTAAACTAATAATGAAATAAACAAAACGAGACTAACTAAGTAAGCAAATAAAATAATTAAACACAGTAAACACTTAGACTAAGTCAGTAGATGAAAAATAGCTGGGATTTTCCTACGCATGCATCAGGCTATGATCACGGACAGGGTGGTTAATTCCTCGTTAGGCTAGCTATAGTTACCAGTTACCTTAGGCTCCCTCGTTTCTTCTTACTGTTTAGAATAATCTGAAGAGACTCCTAAAGACTATTCCCTAACTAGCTAATAACCCTATCAGAAACTCCTTCAAAGATTCAATTAACTAGTTGCTTTACGAGCTAAAGAAACACTAACCCTAACCGACTAAGTAGAAACTCCTACTTCGCCTAATTAGACCGTAATATTCCACAACACAAAATCAGCCGAACTTAACAACCTAGTGTTGATTGCCACTTCGTTAATTGCCCGGCTAGACTCCACCAAACAAATTAACTAGCTGTATGTGTGTTAATAATTCTAAGATTCGTGCACTAATCAAAGAATAAACCAACACCCAATGACATGAAACCGGAAATAAAACGGATAACTTGAATTAATCAACAAACGAAGTAGTCTTACAAAACCTAATGCATACTAGGAAAATCCCTACTAAAACGAAACTAACAAATCAAGAACAAAGGAAATTAACAAGGTCAAAAGAGTAAAACTAAAGGAAAGGGATGGACTCGTTGTTTTCCTCCTCTCTCGTATGAAAAGTGTGTCCCTTCAATCTCGGTTCTTCTCCTTTTATGTAGTGTCAAGGCTTGAGTTATTCTCCCCACTCCTCCACGATCTACCATCATAAAAGCCATGTTCTCCACACGTTTTGTACAAGTTACTGCCCGAAAAACGGGTCAGGGTTCCTGACCGTGACCTCAGGCAAGCTTCTTCACTATCTTTCCACATTAAACGCCCACTAACTCTTCATCAAGCACTGTCATTACTCCAAGAACGTGCTGCCCCCTACTTTAACGTACGTAACTCTTTGTTTGAGCTTTTGAATTCCAAATTTATGGCCTTCAATTGCATTTGTTCTCCAATTAATCCAAAAAGAAGGTGGATAGCCTCTAATTTCATGCAAGAAATGATGTCCTACAAGGGAAACATTAAACCAATTAATAGTTCACCATTAAACCAAATCATGGAATAAAATATAACAATTAAAGTTCAATAATCGGGCAATTATGCAATGTATCAAATCCCCCCACACTTAGGCAATGCTTGTCCTCAAGCATAAACTAGGATCAAAGATACGAGAGAAATTCGACTTCATTCAATGAAAACAAAAAATGGCAATGTAACTAGGAATGAAAGCATAATTTTCGCCCTACACTTCCAAATATTGAACCAAATGCAATGAGATTTCCTCATAAGAAAATACAATGCCCGGTCACCATCTTAAGCACATGCATGATTTACCATAGTTGAATTATAAACCATTTTATCTTAGAAATTATATTCATCTTATGGGCTGATCGGTATACACAAGGAAGTTTCAAATGAAATGGTAGTTGTGGGGAATTAGGATTATTCGTAATTAAATCATTAATGAACTTTTGCTAGGATTTACTTGAATTGTCATTGGCCTTTTGACGCGAACGCAAACATTTGTGATGAATGCCATCCGGTTACTCAACCGATCACAACCTCAAGTGGCTTTGCCTTACTCATAATTACCCATTTTTATTGTGATAAATCACTTATTTAGTTGGGTAATCAGCGGAGTATTCAAAATTTGCCTCACTCATCGAGATTATTTGGAACCGTTTTACACGAGCACAAACATTTGTGATGAATGTCACCTGGTTACGAAGCCCCATTTAGTCTTTTCGACGGATTTTTGGCACTGCACATAATAGGTCATACCACTTAACTTCCATGCTTGAATTAAATCCTTAGCTCCACCACAATTTCCCAATAAACAAGTGAAAATTCAAGCGCATGCCAAATTCAACTTCTAAGCTTCATAAATTTCTATTCAAGAATGGTGTCATTTTAACCACACAATATTAAGGTTCTAGCCATTTAAAACCGGGCATGTAATTTCCAAAATGTGAGAATATCATCAACAAATAGTCAACATCAAGCATGCAAGACTCAACCATACTTCATATCCTTTAAAAATAATCCATCATTGCCTAAGTCATAAAAATTCATCAAATAAGAATCAAATTAGGTCATATCCTATCTCCTAATCATGCTTAAAAGGCAACACAACACTGAAATTACTATTCACAGCCATAAACATGCAATTATAACAGCAAATTCGTATATTATCAGCACTCAAATGCCCCGAAATCATGCAAAAATGTAAAAATTTTCTCATATAGCCCTAAGACACCCCCTAAGACACACCCCCCTAAGACACCCTAATCCCCCCACACTTAAACGCATGTTGTCCTCAACACAAAGTAAGTCAAAAATGAAAAACAGAGGACTTCCCTGAACCCAGGAGAATGTGATGGTCAGGAGTCAGACTCGAAGAATCTTGTCTGTGATCACGGACAGCCTTCCTGTCAGAAGCATTTAGCCCGTTTCTCCAATTATGTCTGATTGTTCGTTGGCCGTGATTTTTTTTTAGAAATAGAGGCGGAGGAATGGGAAAGGGATGGTGTGAATGGTGGGGAAGACGCGGAGGTGCTGTTGATGATGAGTGGTGACTTGTTTGGCCGGCGAATCATCTTGGTATTACAATTTGGGATTTTGGCTGAAAAAGGAGAGAGTGGGTTTCAATTGGGGATGTATGGTGTCTGATGTTGGTAGGGATGAAGATTTGGGATTTTAGGGTTAAGGTGAAGCGGGTCGGATCTCGATTTGTGGGTCGGTTTTTGTTTGTGATCAGCGGGTCACGATGCGGGTAGGGTGGCGGTTTGTTGTGGTTTGTAGGATAGGTTCAGTTTGGTGAAAATGAGTCAAGAACCCTGTCCGTGACCTCGGACAAGTTGCCTCACAGTAGCTCAATACCAAATACAGCAATTAATGCAATTGATCAACAACGGTTCTGCTCTTATGCCTCCCACACACTTATCCGATTAAATCAGTTGCACATTCGCCTGCAAAACAAGAAAAGACATTATGACGGGATGAGGAAAACGAGCAAAGAAAGAAAACGAAAACAAAAGAAAATAAAGCAAGGGAAAGAAATATGGGTTGCCTCCCATTAGCGCCCTTGTTTAACGTCATGGACTCGACATGTTATCTTTTTGCACTTAAGCTTCTAGAGGAAGATCCTCTAGATTGATCAATTCAACCATGTGCAGGGTAAATCCTTCATAAAACGATGTTGGTCCATGCCCCTTCACATCACGATCTGAATTTTCAATTAATCGACCAGGGGGCTTAGGTGGCTGTTGTGCCTTTGTGGGTCGGGCAAGGTCCCGAAGTGTTCCGTTATGAGCCATATCCTGACCGTGATCATTGACAGGGAAATGATCAGTTTTCCTGTCAGTCTGCTGCGCAACTGCAAACTCTTGTTCAGAATCAATATCAGAATCCAGCTCAAACAATTTTGAACTTGCACCAACTGCTCGTATGAAGGTTCCTTGGCATAAGAAAAAGAAACAAAATCAATTAACAACCAATCCCCGGCAACGGCGCCAAAAATTGATGGGTGTCGAAGCCACCAATAATAAATCCCGAATATTGCACACAATTAAATTGTAAAATAATGGCAACGAGTATCGATCCACGAGGATTGGGTGAAATTGTAACTTTTTATATGCCAAGGAAACAATTAAAATTGGGGGGGGGGGGTTTGAGATATATGACTAAACTAATAATGAAATAAACAAAACGAGACTAACTAAGTAAGCAAATAAAATAATTAAACACAGTAAACACTTAGACTAAGTCAATAGATGAAAAATAGCTGGGATTTTCCTACGCATGCATCAGGCTATGATCACGGATAGGGTGGTTAATTCCTCGTTAGGCTAGCTATAGTTACCAGTTACCTTAGGCTCCCTCGTTTCTTCTTACTGTTTAGAATAATCTGAAGAAACTCCTAAAGACTATTCCCTAACTAGCTAATAACCCTATCAGAAACTCCTTCAAAGATTCAATTAACTAGTTGCTTTACGAGCTAAAGAAACACTAACCCTAACCGACTAAGTAGAAACTCCTACTTCGCCTAATTAGACCGTAATATTCCACAACACAAAATCAGCCGAACTTAACAACCTAGTGTTGATTGCCACTTCGTTAATTGCCCGGCTAGACTCCACCAAACAAATTAACTAGCTGTATGTGTGTTAATAATTCTAAGATTCGTGCACTAATCAAAGAATAAACCAACACCCAATGACATGAAACCGGAAATAAAACGGATAACTTGAATTAATCAACAAACAAAGTAGTCTCACAAAACCTAATACATACTAGGAAAATCCCTACTAAAACGAAACTAACAAATCAAGAACAAAGGAAATTAACAAGATCAAAAGAGTAAAACTAAAGGAAAGGGATGGACTCGTTGTTTTCCTCCTCTCTCGTATGAAAAGTGTGTCCCTTCAATCTCGGTTCTTCTCCTTTTATGTAGTGCCAAGGCTTGAATTCTTCTCCCCACTCCTTCACGATCTACCATCATAAAAGCCATGTTCTCCACACGTTTTGTACAAGTTACTGCCCGAAAAACGGGTCAGGGTTCCTGACCGTGACCTCAGGCAAGCTTCTTCACTATCTCTCCACATTAAACGCCCACTAACTCTTCATCAAGCACTGTCATTACTCCAAGAACGTGCTGCCCCCTCCTTTAACGTACGTAACTCTTTGTTTGAGCTTTTGAATTCCAAATTTATGGCCTTCAATTGCATTTGTTCTCCAATTAATCCAAAAAGAAGGTGGATAGCCTCTAATTTCATGCAAGAAATGATGTCCTACAAGGGAAACATTAAACCAATTAATAGTTCACCATTAAACCAAATCATGGAATAAAATATAACAATTAAAGTTCAATAATCGGGCAATTATGCAATGTATCATTACCTCATAGCGCTGTAAAACTGTTTCATTCGCCTTGTGATAACGAAAGATGGAGTCAGGATTTAATATAGGAGGGAACAAATTAAAATATTCAAAATTAAAAGGAGCGAAATTTTAATTTTGAAGGGTGAAAATATAAAAATTTCAATATATATATATATATACATATATATATAAAGTTTTAAAAAAAATCAAAATTTAGGGGGCGGAGCGGGGCCCATCCCATGTCCTTCCCCTCCTTTCATCCCAAGTTCTAATCTTAAAAACAATATATACGAAATTAGAAATTAAGGAGCTTCCAACTTTCATTGTCAAGCTCAAATTAAGGCAACCCTTTCCGTTCACACACACACACACTCCATAAACACTACCTAAATAAAAGGATTAGTGACTTTAGAACGGTCACTAATATAGCAAAAATTGGTCACTAATCGACATAAAACCCTTGTAACTAATATATTCAGTGACTGACTTCTATCTGTCACTAAATTAGTGACTGATATATTGGTCATTAATATAAAAAAAAAGTCACTAACCAAAATATTTGGTTAAGGGGGTCACTAAGCTGTCACTAATTAAAAAAAAGTCACTAACCAAAATTTTTGGTTAAGGGGGTCACTAAGCTGTCACTAATTAAATTCAGTTACTGCACATAAAATCAGTCACTAAATTTAAATATTTTCATCCACTCATCAACACAATTTGTGACCGATTTATTAGTCACTAGTTTCCTTTTTATTACTCTATTTTGTACCCATTTAGTTCCACTAACTAGCTCGTTGATTTATTTTGTGATCAATTTAGTTCATTATTGATTTTATTTTATTAAAATTCTTATTTTATATTTGTAATTCGTGTATTATGCATTAATTAAAAATATAATCTGAATGAACAAAACTAATAACATGAAATTAAATACATAAAATCCCAAGATAACTCCATAATCATCCTTACAAATGATCAAATCACTACTAATCAAATCAACAAAATCTATAATACATTAATACACAAAACCATTAATGGAACAAAAGTTTGAGTGATTGCCTATATATTTGCCTGCGGAGCATCATTTCGTGTTCTGAGTATCATTGGCTTGTATTTTCAGAGAAGATATATTTAGTGAAGACAAATTCCAAATCCAATGCAATGTGATCACTTCCCCATTTCTGAAAACAAATTTAGGTTTTAGAATCTTTCTAAATATAAGATGCTATTTGAAACAAAGCAGACATGATAACTTAGTCGGAGATCCCCGAGTTTGCTACATAATATGCTTTGGAATTGAAGCAAGAACCTTGGAAGTTTGAAGTTCTTTAGAATGCCTAGACAACAAGGCAATATTACTTTACCCCAATTAAATAATTTCCATATCAAACTAAATATATGATCACACTCAAACGGTAAGATATGAGAATTTTTTTCTAAACAACAATATATATTAGAAAGCCTTGTATATCGGATATCTACAATAAAGAAAATACCACATTCTTTGGCTCACCACATGTAATCTACTGTGTCTGAAAATGTCTATGGTAGCTTGTCACTAGTGGTTCACCACTGGAATCTAGTGACTCAGATGAGGTCTGTTATAGCAAAAAGTCCATAACCTCACACCGTAAGAAAATAAAAATCATATTAAAATTTGGTGTCATTTTTGCAAAAAACTAGATAAGGAGTGGTGTTTGGTCATTGAAAATCGATCATTAATCCTGTTTCTTTTAGTAGTGAAAGGACCACTCCATGCAATACTATCCTCTCATCTTTGGTTGAATGGATCCCTATATCGATTCTGATCCATACGATATGTATGGGTTTGAATTGCCATTTTGGGGCATAACAATTTTGATTGAGTTGCTTATAATTCGACGAGAAAATTAATTATTATAGTATATATACAACGAATGCTCTGATCTAACAAAAATAACGATCCATATATGTTGATGGTGCAGGAATTGGGTTCTTAAGATGCAACCAACACTTTAAGATTTTGTTTGGAAAGGGAAGACCATCACAGGCAGGGAGCCTCAGGAACTGGGTTTCCTTTTGAGCGTGGGTTCTTCCAGCTAGAATAACACCAAGGATGTGCAGTTAGGATGCAGTTATGTTGAAGGTAATGCAGAGCTTGGGAAAAGGAAAAATATGCCCAGTTTTGGAAGTGCAGTGTGTATGAAGAAGATGACTTGAGGAAGAATTCAGGGGTTTCTTCCTATTTATATGTTAGGGGTGAGGGTGCTTTAGGTATTTTGACAAAGTGGTCCCAAACCTGTGTTGCCCTAACACGTGGCAACCTGTGACTGTATGAAAGTGATGGCCCTAAAAATGGACGGCGTGTCAGGTATGAGGTGTGCACTGCCACTGTGTTAGAGGTTGTTGGCGAGAGTCGCGCGCTGGGGGGCTCAAGATCTATCATGCCGGTGTAAGGATGCCTCTCTTGGGGGAAATCTTACCCAAGCGAGGGTGACGCTCGAAGGAGCGCACGAGAGGGTTTTCTCTGGCAGATGACCTATGAGCGCCAAATACCCGAGCGTAAGAAAGGAAGTGCCCTGGTGAAGCGTTTCCCTGGGAATGGTGACTTCGAGGGACCGTAGCGCGAGCGCCAGGTTTGATAGCCTGAACCCCTTGCCCGAATAGTGGGCCGAGGCGCATGGGCCTGGATTGGCCAACAAGTGAGTGGGCTGGGCTGGTCCGCGAGCCCCGTAATGCGAGCGTCCAAGCTTTAGGTCTGTAGATGGCGACACGTGAACGGCGTGGATCCAAATGTGCTTTTATGTCTCATCATATGTGTAGTCATATTATTCCAATTACGTGTATAAGACATCCGGTTAAATCATCGTAATTGAACCACTGAGTTAATATTTTTACAACATACAAATTAGATATGTTTATGTACGTAATTTTGTTATCCGCCCTCCATTGAATAAATAATAAACCACAATTTAATTAATAATTTTTTTTAATCAAGAATTGACGAGCGCGACTATAGGTTTTTAATGAGGACTCTCTTCATATATAAATCAACCGAAATCTCCAAGTGTACAAGTAATTAATGCTCCATAAGCCACATGTCTAAGTAAACAGTTTAAGCCAAAATACCCGAAATAAATATAGAAGTATACAACCGATAATCATAGATTAAATAAAACCCTATTACACATCGACTTTAAAGGACCATTCATCGGCCTTCAAAAGAGATGCTCAAACATTCAGGCTAAGTCATGGTCGGCTTGGAGGGGCCAAGTTTCCGGCGAATTAAAGCAACCACGTCGATGACATCCTTAGGACTAATAGGATATTTCAAAATAAATTCTCCATGTTCTTATGTTTTCTCGTTTTATCCCGTGCTTGTCAATACTCTAAACACTTGTCAACAGGTACAGGTACAACATATAATTATGTAAACTAAATAAATACATAAAATATTCTAAACCAAAAAATGAAAAATACTGGAAAAAAAATGACGGAAGACCAAGAACAAGATAGAACAAGATTGTACCAAAGTGATAATTGTGGCAAAGCAAAAATACTTCTTTTCATAAATTTATCAAGCAATAAATATTTAATACAATATGAAAAAATAAATAATATTTATAAAAGAGTCGAATGTGTATCATCGATAAGCTAGTATTGACATGGGGATCCATACAATTAAAGATGAGAGGCTCAATATTGCATGAAGTGGTCCTTTGGAGGGTAGCATTAGATTTTGTTTCATTATTTATTTTGTTTTTATTATGACTATATATAATAAAATATAAGATTTCAAAAATATTTATTAAAGTAGTAGAAATTGAATTTAGCACTCTCGGTACACATTTATTTTCTCATTTTTAGAGAATTTAAGGGATAAAAATATGTTTTAAAATCCTTCATGTCATATTGTTTGTATCTGATATGACATTTTAAAGGGTCATTTAGATCTGACTATTTCACATTTAGACCTAATTACAATGTAAACTATTTAAATTGGGAAATTATATTTAGTTCCTATAAATCTTGTTTGGTCAGAGGTCCCTAACGGAATGTGTAAAAGTAAATTTATGCCCTGGCGGTTGTATGAATGTTACATTGAATATATGATTAAAATTACGAAACCATCATTAAAGTTTACAAATATAAATAAAACGATTCCTACATTACAAATATAAATAAAATGATTCCTACAAATTATGAATTTAAAAACAAATCAGGGGTACTATTTTTGGAATTACATAACGGAACCCTAACGGATTTCAAGGACCACAAACGATTCTCAAAGTTAGGGACTAAAATGTGATTTTTCAATTTAGATAGATTGCATTGTAATTAAGTTTAAATGTAGGATAATCAGATATAATTATTTTTTTTAATTATTGTGATTATTGCTCAATCGACCCCCTCACGAGGTGATGTGTATATATCTATATATATTATGTTAAGAAATACGTACAAAATTAGAGAATTTCCCCTTCATATTTAAGTGATTATAAATGATATGTATTTACTACTGTAATATATTTCGTATATAAACTCAAAATTTTAATGTACACAATGGAATATATTTTGGACATGTACGTGCTACAGCTTGTAAAGGCATTTTCCCTTTTTATCTTATACCTGTTATCTTTCTAATCTTTATTAAAATTTTGGTATTTGGCATTCTCATTTCACTTACATATTTTATGTCTTATTTTATTAAACACGTTAAGTGTTTTAATAGAATGTCTTATTTTATTAATTTAAACACTTTACGTGTTTTAATAGATTGTCGGGAGTCCTTCTCCTTACTCCACCATATCACCCTCTCATGATATTGAAATTACCATTATGTATATAACGTTCCGGATCCCCCGCTATGTACCCTGCTTTATTTTCCTGTTAAACCACTAATATCTCGCCACATGTTCCATTAGATTTAATTTAAAAATTTCTGTTTTCTCCCTTAAAGGCTTATTAACGGTGGATAAAATTTTCTGTTAGTCGTTCTTTCTCTCTCTACCCTGCGTTAACCCAGTAAAGGAAAATTCCTTCTCTTTCATCAATTTTTTTATTTTCTCTCTCCTTACCGATTAAAAAAGGTTGATATGTCTTACATATCTCTATTTAGAGAAAAATTGATCTTTAATATAGATTTTCAAATTTTAAGTTATAAAATTTCAATTAGTGATTAAAAAATTCTACATATAAAAGAAATCCTAAAAAAAGAGAATAAAATAGTATTACGAGAAAATTTAAAAAATAGCAAAACGAAGTTCATAAAATTCGACGAAATATTTGTCTTCTTCAATTCAACTCCGACATTCTTCGAGGTATGTGTAATCAAATTTTGTTTGATTATTAAACACTAGTAATTCCGCACACTTAATGAGTGTGCAAAAAAATAATTATTACTATATTAAATTAAATTATTCATCTTAGTATAAATTTAATGATTATATATTAATAGAAAATAGTTAAAATATAAATTAAAAAATATCAAGAAAAATATATATATAATATTAAAGAAGTGAATAAAAGAGAGTTGGGAGAAAATTGGAGGTAATAGATAAATAACTTATTGGGACACATTACGTATGTCGTGGAAAAACAAAATTAATTAAATAAAAAAAAATTTAGAGACCAAGTCCAAGAGACCAACTTTGCCTCTCTAACTTAATATATAGTATAGATTATTATTATAATAATTACACATATATTTCATTATTACTGAACAACTCCGAATAATAATAATAATATTTAATAATTACTTTCTTAAATTGAATAGGTAGAGGATATGTAAGGAATATCAACCTTTTTTATCGGTAAGGAGAGACAAAATAAAAAAATTGATGAAAGAGAAGAAATTTTCCTTTACTGGGTTAATGTAGAGTAGAGAGAGAATGGGCGACTAACAGAAAATTTTATCCACTGTTAATAATCCCTAAGGGAGAAAACAAAATTTTTTTAATTAAATCTAATGGAACATGTGGCGAGATATTAGTGGTTTAACAGGAAAATAAAACAGGGTACACAGCAAGGGATCTGGAGCAATGTATATAATATTAACACTGGAACTTAAAAGATGTTCAAGTTCAACTACTCGCAACCCCATATTAAGTATCATGAATAGACCCCGAGTTGGGTTTCCACACTCATGAATCTTGCTGTTGTACTCGACTGATTGAACCATGTGATACTCGTGACCACTTACAACTTCATAACACCATTCACACAACCCCTTCACTCTCCTATAAATGCCCCAAGATATCACCACCTCTCCCGCACAAACACACATTCACCTTCTCCATTGCCAAGAAAATGGATCAACACACCTGGCAAGAAGCCTTCAAAGCCCTCGGGATCGCATGGAACAGAGACGGAACCCTAAACAGAACGGTCCAGATTCCGATGGTGGATCCGACGCCATATGCCGACTCTGACCCCAACGCAACCGTCCTCTCTCAGGACATTCAACTCAGCTACCAAAGCAAAGCCTATATACGTCTCTAACTCTCTAAAGCCCCATTAACCCTCCCAAGAACAGAAAACTACCCCTCATAATTTACCTCCACGGGGGAGATTTCGTCCTTTTCAGTGTAAAGACTGTCATCTTCCATAACTTCTGCAATGACATCGCAGAACAGTTTCCAGCGGTGGTTGCCTCTGTCGAGTACGCCTCGCGCCGGAAAACCGCCTCCCTGACGCCTATGAGGATGCCCTCAATGCTATCTTTTGGGCAAGGGACCAGGTATATATATATAACTTACATCTAACTACTTTGCTATTAGGTCTAATTATAATGCAATCTATCTTTATCAGGAAATTATAATGTAGACCTTCTAATTTATGTTCCGTTAGAAGTCCCTCCATTCCGTTAGGGTAATACTATGATTTTGCTCTGTGACTCCAAAAATACCCTTAATTATTTTGACAATTTTTGAAGTTGAAATGGTCGTTTTGTTAGAATATATAATAGACATGTATGTTTTTGTAATATTTTTTTTCAAATATTTCATATAAGGGTATTTTGATAATTTCAAAATTTGTGAAAATACTTGAGGGTATTTTCGGCATCATAGGGCAAAATCAGGATGAAACCTAACGGAATGGAAAGACTACTAACGAAATATAAATTAGAAGTAATACATTATAATTTCCTAATAAAAATGAATTACATTATAATTATGCATTATATATATATATATATATTTTGAAGGGAACTAGAGAAAAAAAAAAGTGACAAGAGGAAAAAAAGAGTGACAAGAACTAAGTCCAGCAATAACAACAAATGATCTAAAACTTCAATTAATCTCTAAATTAACCCTTTTCTTAAAAAAATAAATTCGAAATATTCATTGTAAGAATATAAAAAATGTATTTTTATTTATCTATCTATCTCTATATACATTATACATATACATTTTTTTGGGTGAAAATTGCATATACATTTATGTTTCGCAACAGACCCCAGCATGCTGGCAGTATTTTTTCTTACTCCATTTTTGTACTACATCTCATTCTCAACATATTAGAATTTTCATTCATATTGTATTAGATGTAATATATATATATATTTCTGTTGGAATTTTATACATTATTACATATACATATATGTAGCCTTGTCAACTTTTCTTTACAATATCATCAGGCCCTGGGGAAGGGGGGCCGTGACCCCTGGATGGAGAACGTCGATTTCTCCAGGGTTTTCCTCCTCGGCAGCAGCTCCGGTGCCAACATCGTCTACCACGCAGCTCTCCGGGCCCTGGATTTCGACATCCAGCCATTGCAGATCAAAGGCCTGATTCTAAATCAGGCCTATTTCGGGGGCCTCAGGAGAACGCAATCTGAGATTAGACTCAAGGACGACCCATATGTTGCCCTATACGTCAATGACGTTCTCTGGTCCCTTGCCCTGCCCCAGAACCTGAACCGCGATCACGAGTTCTGCAACCCCATCTCTGGGGGCACCTACCTCGGCCGGGTTTTCAAGCTCCCGAAAGTGTACATCAAGGGCGACTACGGCGATCCCTTGGTGGACCGGTCGGTTCAGCTGGTGCAGTTCTTGATCAATAACCGGGTCACGGTTTACTACCGGTTCAACCAGGGAGGGTTCCATGGGATCGAGCTCCAGGACAAGACGGCGGCTCAACAGCTTTACAATGATTTGAGGTGGTTCGTGAATGATATCTACAAGAACATGAACTATGGCTTGGACCTGTCTCTGTGCTCTTCAGTCTGTGATGATGATGATAATTAGGGTTTTGGATTCCGATGAAGTATCCTGGACGGTGTTTCGTGTCTTAATTTTATCGAGTATCGTTTTCCGCTGGTTTTGTGGGCTGGTGGGGACTTGAGTACGAGCTTGTTATGTTAATTATGTGAGAAATAAAAGTTTGCACCTGTTTCATTTATGCAAATATGACGTGTACTAAGCCTAGTTAATTTCCTTCAATTTGGCCATGTAATGTTATGCTTAATCTTGAATGATAACATCCTTTGAATAGGGTTGGTGTTTAATGTTATGTTGTTGATAACTTGTTAATTAATCATCTTTATGATTAATTTATGCCCCATTGTTCTTGATTTGATATTATTTATAAGGAAATTGATACTTTGTTGTTTTATTATAAGATTGGGACTTGAATACGGAATTGAAGCAAAACTCGGTTGTTTTGAGAAGAAAACGGGTACATACGAGAAGCAGATAGAATAATTAGAAACTGGGCATGGTTGTAGCTGACTTGCTACGTGAGGAATATGGAAGCAAATTTGAGGTTAATGGCTGTTGAAAGCTTTACAAATGCATGGGAATTTAATGTCTATTGGAGGAGTTCATACTGGGCTAGTGCTGATTTATTTAATTGAGAATTCAAGTTGTTGTGGGCTTGGCTAATTAATTTTGGAAGAGGAGTTTTTGTTGATATAGGGGCTGCATTTTGTGGACTTTAATAGTGTGGATTGGTTTGTATAATGCCAGTGGACAGCGTGAATTATTAGGGAAGGCCCAACTTATTTGAGCTCTTGTTGGGCAAGAAAGAAATACTAATTGTATGGCACTTTTTGGTATTGATATTGGGCTGAACACATCAAATTATTTTAGCCCGGGTTGCTGTGTAGTTGGGGGCTGGAAAAATATTTGAAATTAATTAATTGTAGAAAGCCCAACTTATAGCCCATGCGAGTTGAAGAGTTGAAGTGCAAGAATTCAAGTCCTATTTTGTTTAGGACTTGTACGTGGGGTTAGGGACTTTGAAAGCTTATATATATTGGGATCACAACAGCTTGAAGGAAGGACGTAACACATCTTTGAGCAGTAGTTTCTGGAGTTTTGGCGAGCAACATCGAGAGCAGGACTTCATTAAGAGTTCTTCGTTTTAGTTTAATTTTTCCCTTTTATTTTTAGTTTTATTTATGTTAAAGAATTCCTCCGTTATTGTTTTCATGGATTTTAGTAGCTAAACTCTTAATTATCTAGCTAGGGATTAAGATTCGTTTTTGGATATTGTGAGACCTAAACGTTTTATTCAATTCATGTTTATTTAGGCATTTATCTTATCTCCGTGTTTCGCGTTTATTGTGATTGATTTATTTAGTGGTAGGGTCTGACTATATAGATAGATTTAATTGCATATCGCCAATCTTGATGCTTGAAGTGTAGTAAAGTTGATTGATAATTTGTGGTAAATTAGTGACAGGGTCTTAGCGATAACATTCCTCCTTCACTAAGGGATTTGATAATCTAATTTAAATCTTGCGTGTGTCACGACTTGGTTAATTAGGGTTGGTGTTTTTATGGTTCTTAATGCTGCGAATTCATTAAATCATGTCGAGTGTCTCTAGGGGTTATGAATTTGTTAGGGAAGATAACTGTCGAGTGTCTCTAGGTTATCCGACTAATTAAGTAAAAACGAGGTTGAGTCGAGTGTCTCTATCAACTATAGTCAATCTGTCTGAATAACTTGAATTTATCTTTGAGTCAATGATCAATATAACAATTCGAATCGAATATCCCTGACAAGGTAATTCTCCCTCTGATTGATTTTATCCAACGTGATTTTCCGACTAATTAAGTAAAAACGAGGTTGTGTCGAGTGTCTCTATCAACTATAGCCAATCTGTCTGAATAACTTGAATTTATCTTTGAGTCAATGATCAATATAACAATTCGAATCGAATATCCCTGACAAGGTAATTCTCCCTCTGATTGATTTTATCCAACGTGATTTGCTTGATAGTTTTAATTCTTGTTAGTTTATTTTAATCGCATACTTTAGTTTTAATAACTCAAACCCCCCCCCCCCCTCTTTAATTGTTTCTTTTCGTGAATTTCTTGGAATTGGTAGAAATAAATCAACCAGTCTCTGTGGATCGACCCTGTTTACGCTATACTCTGTGTTTAGTCGTTGAATAGGTTTTACATTTATTTTTGACGGATTCGACACTTGTCAGTTGTTGGCCTTTAAAATCAAATGCATTAATTCTGAAGATGTTTTAAAAATAAAGCATGCCATCTTACCCTCCAAATACTTTGATAAATATTTTTAAGCCTTATATATGTTTTTAAAGTAATTACAGAACAAGTCACAAAACTTCCACCAATTTTATTTGATATTTTCCATTATATATAGCGAACTAAGGAAATTAAAAAGCTTCCAAACTTTCTTTATCATGTTCAAATTAAGGCAACCTCCTTCCCTTTCGCGCACACACACACTCTAGCTAAAAACATAACGTACTTTAAAAAACCAAAGGACCACTCCATGCCCTTTGAGTATAATAGTGAGTGGGGAGGGGGTATAATAGTCATTTTAATTTTCTAAGGATAATTTTTTTAATAAAAACGATACACAAATGTTAAGGATATTTGAGTATTTTTGCACTTCCATCGGAACAAACTAAAAATTTAGGGATTATATGATAAATATATAAAAAATAGAGATCGAATTGTAATTTTGTCAAAACTTGTTGAAAATTTGATGTAATTTTCGTTAGAATATAGGGAAGGTACTACATTTAAAGGCATTTTCCCTTTTTATCTTATAATTCTAACTTTTATCTTTCTCTTTATTAAAATTGTGGCGGCCTCCATATATCTACGATGCTTAATGACCCAATTGAAGAGTTTTTCTCTAGTCAGGTGATTAGTGAAGGAGCTATATATAAATCAAGGGTTTCAATCTCCTATTTTAGTTTTGGTTTCATCCCCGTATTACATTTATGCACACATGTTACCTAATATTAGTAGATAGCTTAGATTAAAAGAGAAATAATAGTCATATAAAAAAAAAATTAAAATATTTTTCATCTAATCTATCAATACACTTGCCTCATATTGGATTAAATAGGAAATTAATAAAATATATAAGTGAAATAAAAAAAATCTAATATCATGACGGTGGACGGTGATACAAATCAGATAGTGCTTGACTGGTTGTGCTGACTTCTTAAATGTCATGAAGTGACCCGAACTCGAGTTCTCGACTCTTACTTCGTCCATATTAACTCCTAATTTTAAAATTACCAGTTTACCATCATACATATAACATCAACTACCAAAATTAGCAGCATTGGACTGTTTGCAACCCTCTTAAATATCTATCATGGAGTGACCCTATCATACTCATGACTCTTGCTGTTATACTCGACTGATTGGACACATGTGATGCTCGTGACCACATACAACTTCATAAGACCATTCACACAACCCCTTCACTCTCCTATAAAATGCCCCAAGATATCACCACTTCTTCCCACACAAACACACATCCACCTTCTCCATTGCCAAGAAAATGGATCAACGAGCTTTTCTCCTCCTCTTCTTGTTCACATTTTCCCTGTCCGCTCTCACAGCCACAGCCCAACGACACACCTGGCAAGAAGCCTTCAAAGCCCTCGGGATCGCATGGAACAAAGACGGAACCCTAAACAGAACCGTCCAGATTCCGATGGTCGATCCGACGCCGTATGCCGATTCCGACCCCAATGCCACCGTCCTCTCTCAGGACATTCAACTCAGCTACAAAAGCAAAGCCTATATACGTCTCTACAGCCCCGTTAACCCTCCCAAGAGCAGAAAACTACCCCTCATAATATATCTCCATGGGGGAGATTTCGTCCTTTTCAGTGTAAAAACTGTCATCTTCCATAACTTCTGCACTGATATTGCCGAACAGTTTCCGGCAGTTGTTGCCTCCGTCGAATACCGGCTCGCGCCAGAGAACCGCCTCCCCGCCGCCTTTGACGATGCCCTCAATGCTATCTTCTGGGCTAGGGACCAGGTATATATATGATATTTCGATTAATTTTTTTTGTGCAAGAAAAATAAAAGAAGAATACAGCTTGAAAGGAACCAGAAAGAATCAAAGAAAAAGAGACAAGAACTAAGGACATTAATAAAAATAAATGATTAAAAACCTCAATTAATCTCTAAATTATCCCCTATTCTTTAAAATAGATTCAAAATATTCATCCTAAGAATTTGAAAAAATGGATTCTTATTTATCATTGAAATGACAAATTTTCATAAATTTTTTTGGAAGATAACAAAAAGGAAGAAATAACAATAAGCAAATCCAGTTAGATTTATATCAAAAGGTCACGAGAATTCTATATTTTTTTTTCCCGATTTTGTACGATGAGACTACACATACATGATTTTGTTCCAAACAATTGATCTGATACCATAATGCCTCCACTCACGCAACAGGCTCACGTTACCGGCATTTTTGTACATTATTAACTATACATTTATGTTGCTTGTCTAATCTTTCAACATTGCTTTACAAAATCAGGCCCTGGGGAAGGGGGGCCGTGACCCCTGGATGGAGAACGTCGATTTCTCCAGGGTTTTCCTCCTCGGCAGCAGCTCCGGGGCCAACATTGTCTACCACGCAGCTCTCCGGGCCCTGGATTTCAACATCAGGCCCCTACAAATCAAAGGCCTGATTCTCAATCAGGCCTATTTTGGGGGCGTCAAGAGAACGCAATCCGAGATCAGACTCAAGGATGATCCCTACGTCGCCCTATACGTCAACGACGTTCTCTGGTCCCTGGTCCTGCCCAAGAACCTGAACCGGGATCACGAGTTCTGCAACCCGATCTCCGGGGGCACCTACCTCGGCCGGGTTTCACGGCTCCCGAAAGTGTACATCAAGGGCGACTACGGCGACCCCTTAGTGGACCGCTCCGTTCAGTTGGCCCAGTTCTTGATCAATAACCGGGTCACTGTTTACTACCGCTTCAACCAGGGAGGGTTCCATGGGATCGAGCTCCAGAACAAGACGGCGGCGCAGCAGCTGTACAATGACATGAGGTGGTTCGTGAATGATTTCTACGGGAACATGAACTACGGTGCGGATCTTTCTCTGCACTCTTCAGTCTGATGATGATGATGAGGGTTTGGGATTACGGCGCAGTTCTTTCCTGATGGGTGTCGTCTCTTAATTTTATCGAATGCTGTTGAGTTCATGCTGGCATTGTGGGCGTTCGAATCCCCTCTGGCTACAGGGGGGTGTGAGAAGAAATGCTTGCATTGTGGGCTGGTAGGAACTTGATTGTGAGCTTGTTAATTATGTAAGAAATAAAGTTTGCACCTGTTTCCAGTATGCAATTAGGATCGCATGTCACGCTACTTTTCCTTCAGTTTGGCTATGATGGCATGTTATGATTAATCTTGAATGATTTTGTGAAGAATGAATTCTAAAGGGTCGTGGGGTAAGGTCATAAACGCGAAAATACAAAAATACTTTATTCGATAATATACTAGATAAGTCAAAAACTTCACATTCGAGAGGCTTTGGAAGTTTATATGACGATGACCTACTTTACTTCAATTTGGCCGTGGATTATACGAAAATACAAAAATACTTTATTCGATAATATACTAGATAAGTCAAAAACTTCACATTCGAGAGGCTTTGGAAGTTTATATGATTAATTTTGAATGATTTTGTGAGGAATGAACTGTATAGGGTCATGGGATAAGGTTATGAGTGCAAAAATACAAAAATAATTTAATGGTTCGATAATTTATTAATTTAGTCAAGAAACTTGAGCTTCATGTTTTTGGGAGTATATATAACCATCATTGACTAGGACCTACTTTCCTTCAATTTGGCCATAGATTGAACGATTTTATGAGGAATGAGTTGCCTGCTTAATTAGAAGAGAGAATTCTTTTTTTTTTTTTGTTTTTTTTGTTTTTTACATATTTCAATTGTTTCTCTCCTCTAATATCAATTGTCTACTAATAAACTTGACACAAAATTGAAAAAAAAAAACTTCAAATCTGATTGGAATAGTTGGTGTCAATGGATAATATTTGTGTTGTGTGTTATATATTTCTCGCAATAATAATTACACATGATTCTTGGTTCTATTCGTTAATTTATATGATGATAGTTGAGCTATAATTTGTGTTTTACTCTAGTTGTCGTTGCTAATAGGGTCTGAGCACCGCTACCTTCGCCGTATACCCACGAGCACCGCCCTTGCCCTTGTTCGCTACTTTAGCATCATTAATCACTCTCTGGAAAGGTTTATTAGAGTATCTTTCACGTATAATGTTTCATTTCCAATTTCTCTCTTAACTTTTTAAAAAAATTCATTAGAATATCTTCTACGTATGATCGTTTGATCCTATGTTCTGGCGGTCTAGCCAACTCTTTCATCTAAATATTTTCATAATCGCCAACTATATATAGTTACACATTGAATTAACTACAAGAACTTAAGCGCAATGATACGATGATCACTTAATTCCTTCAACTGGAAAAAGCCTCATCCCTCGAGCCAGTTGTCCTCACTCATTCGACCAATCAAGTTGAATTAATATGATCACGATCTATCGCAATATTGGCAGCGAATGCCACAATCACTGGACTTGTACGTGAATCAGCACCGTTTAATTTATTTGATTGCCAACTTCTTGCCGGTGAAGTCCTTCTCAAACTTAATTACGAGTTCGTAGTCGCATCATACACCCACCTTCTTGAATTTGGACACGTGTTAACCTTGATGGATGAATTCTTCTCCTGTATGCAAGAAATCAAAAACGAAAATTCTCGTATTGAATGTCAGAAAACGTGAGCGGGCAGTGCTGGGATAGAAGATCGCGCCCACGCCGACTCAAAACCAAAAGCCCGAAAGAAGAGAGAGATGGAAGGATACAAAGCACAGATTGACAATCACTGATCGCATCCGAAGCATTGATTAAAGAGGCATGGGATAAAGACAAGAATGCAGGCATTCTGGATACAGATATGACAATATGAATATGATATGATACATATACGATGATAATACATTTTTTTTATATAGAATTTTCCGCATGAGAAATATTCGAAACGATACGAGAAAATGATAATTTTAAAAAGGGTAAATCACAATCCCCCCCGCCCTTTGCCCCTTAGGGCGGATTGTCCCCTAACCTTTGAATCCTGGCGATTTGCCCCATAACCTTTGAAAAATCGTTCACTTGACCTCTTTGAAAAAACTTTAACAAAGCATATTTGTACGATGGTGATATCAAATGTGTTGATATGATATATCAAATTGAAACTCTAGACACAAGGAACACAACAATGGTCTCGAAATCAAAATCCGACAACTGACGAAGAAGAAATCATCGGTCAAATGTGACGCACGACAAACGAAGTGTTTGACGGCTAATAGGGTCGGATGGGGTATGGATTTTGTTCTCCTTGGAGAGCCGAGCACGATGACGGTGGTCTTGGAACTTGGATCTTCATGTCGGAGGAGAAATCGATAGTCAAACTTGGTCAAAGGGGTCAAGTGAGCGATTTTTCAAAGGTTAGGGGGCAAATCGCCCGGATTCAAAGCATATGAGGCAATCCGCCTAATGGCTCAAAGGACGCAAATTTCTAATATTCGGTCATACAATTTTATTTTAGAATTTTCCGCATAAGAAACTTCCGACAAGACATGATATAAAAAAATGATATTTTTAGAAATATCATCCATTAGAAATGGCAATACATCATGCTGTATGGTAAAAGATTTTATTCTTTTTTCTTACAATGTCATAATTAAGAAAAATTTCTAATATTTAAACTCTCGGTACTCAATCAAATTTAATTAATTATGTAAATAAGTTTAAATTTGCTATTTGATTGATCACTTTCTTTAAATTTTATATCAATCACATGACAAATATAAAATATTTTCTCCTAATTATACTAGTTTTGGCCAGATTAGATTTTGAATTAAAATTACTCTATACAATAATCATTGTTGCTAATAGTATAGTAATTTTCACATTATTGTCTTTTTTTATTAATCATTAATTGATGACGTTTTTTTGGAGTTATTTGTTGCCCGAGAACGATTTTTATGCAAACAAAAATTGTTTAATTTATTTATCAAGTCATTGAGGGCACGTTTATTAGGAAGGTTAACTCCATTCAACTTAAATAAGGAGCCGGTTAGGAGTGTTTACTTCAATTTGTCTATGGCCCGGTTTAATCCATCCAGCCCGTCCTTCCTATGGCTTATGGGTGTTGATAATAAAGCACTCAAAAAGTAGCTCTTAGCTAAACCATTGCATTTAATGTAAATTTTTTTGACATGTTTGTCCAATAGTTGTCCAATATTACACGCCTTGCCATTTAAATTACTTTTTAAGATCCAATATTTTCTTCTCTCTTTGACTTTAATTTTTTTTTTATTTTATTTTATGTTCTTCGGTGCATGTGTTTTTATATTATTTCTATTTTCACATTTATTATTAAGATCAAAAATAAATATTCTATCAATATGTCTTCCCGTGCAAGTTTTTGAATTTAATAAAATAATAATATTTGTAACAAAATCAAATTTCATAATTTTATCCATTTTTATCTTTATAAAACTATACTTAATTATAATTTTTTTTTTTAATATAATCTTGACTATTGTCAGGCAACCAACCAATAAGTACATATTTTTCCACATTAGTTCATGAAACTATACTCAAAAGTTTTGCCTATAGTGTTGATAAATTTATTTAGAATCTCTAGATGAACTATTTTTATTGCTCACAATTTCTAATTTTAAAATTTTAAGTCACAATTTCTAAATTCTATTTTTCAATTTGAATTTACCTGTTTGTTAAAAAAAATAAGAAAAAAAAAATTCACAAGGTAAATTTCATCCATTCATTCTATTCATTAAGAAAAAGGGTAATATGGATTTTTCTACCCATTTTAATGGTTTATGAAATGTGAAGTAAACAATACCTTATTTTTAAGTTAAATACAAACTCATTTAAAAATGTGAAGTAAACACTAGTTAATTTAAAGAATTCATTGTTTACCGGGTTAATTAGCTAGTACAAAAACCATTGCAAAAAGTGAAGTAAACCCTCGATCTAGATAAAAAGTTATTATCCAGATTTGAATTAGTTTGGGAAATGGGATAAAGAGGGATGAAATAATTAAGTAACTCATTAAAGTTGACAGCTGCAATCACATAAATTTATACTCACCATTAAAGTAATAGGTGAATAAAGTAATGGTTAAAACTCATTTAAGAGAAATTTACACCATTTAATAGTAATAAATATTGCCAAGAGTCCAACCTATTTAATTTGTCTTAAAAAATTTAACAATTAAAATTTAAGACAAATAATGGTAAATCCCCATGGATGATTAGTTTCTTCCTCTTCTTCTTTTCTTTTTTTTTTTTTTTATAAAAAAATAAGTGTAATTTCATAATTACATAAAATTTTCCATTCTTTAAATTTGGACACAACATAAATACAATGCAGGACAGGAATACACAAATTTTATTTTATTTACCACGTGATAAGCATACGACATAATACGTTCTTCTTCGATCAAAAATAAATAAAATAAATACGACACAATACTGATCAGATAATCAAAATATTAAAAACGTACACAAAACGAGGTATTCTCTCTAATACAAATACACTTCTAATTATTTTGTCTTTTCGTATTGCATCGAAAATTCATACGAGACACAACATCCGATACTTTCTAAATAAAAAAATTAAAAAAGAATCTATACCATCATATATCTTTATCACATTATACATTTATATAAATATCGTGTCTACACATCATACTATATTTTTAAAAGTATTCGTGCATCCGTGAACCCTAAAGATGTACATATAAACGGCAAAGGAATAACTTCGAAGAAGATGTAGAAAGATAAAAGCAGCTTTGAAAAAGCTTGTGCTGTCCTGTCGTTATATCGCATGCCGACATACTGAGTTCAATTTTGCGTATACATCAAAGTTTTTCTTTTCTATATTTTGGTAAATTACATCATAATTTATCTAATATTTAAACTATATATCAACAAATATTGAAAAAAAATGACATATGGTGTCACATATAAACGTACTACCTTGCACGAATACAAATATAGAAATATTCTCCGAAAAGTACTTACAAAAATTTCAGAACACAACACTTAATTTCCCAAATCACCGGGTTTTATTTATATAAATATTTTTTACATTATTTTCAGTTCACATAAAATATGTACATTGTTTTAATCTTTATATATGTAATTATAGAAAATGAGGATTGAGGAAGAATTTAATTTTTTCAAGAAACATATATTTCCTAACCGAAAGGTGTTGCACGTATTTTGATAATAAATCCAACATATCATTTAAATTGCCGGAATTAATTTAAGTTTATGAATATTAAAATTATATTTAATTAAGCTATGAATATTATATATTAAATATATATATATATAATAATGGTGCGATGCGATTTGATAAGAAAAGCCAATCACTGACCAAGAACAACTTTCTAGCTTTGAGATAAGGGTTTGGGAAGCTTTTCTCCATGACGAAAAAGCTGTTTCTTCTTGCTTCTGGTCCACATTGTCCCATTATTTGAGCTGCATGTTACCAGCTTTTAGTTTTGTATTTTTTTTTTTTTTTTAACTAAAGATCGACCGATACGCTTTTTTTTTTTTTTTTAAATGTAATATTTTTACAATAGCAAAGCAAGATTCCAAGATCGGGAAAAGCAACCCCCAATGAGCTTCCAGCAACAGCGATTGCTTTCATTGCACCACAAGGGCGCGGTTTGTTGGAACCAAACGCAACATATCGTTGCACGGCAAGGGCGCGGTTTGTTGGAACCAAACATAACATATATATTACTCATTGCAAACTCGACATCTTATCAGTCTAACCTAATCTCTCGTTGGCGGGTGTTATAAGACTTGCAATTCGGGCATTTATGTGCCACAACATGATATTTCACTTCCGAACTGCGTCCACAATCGTTACAAAGAATCCCGACCTTCTCCCACACTTTTGACACGTCACAGACCGACTTGGAGCAGATAGGGCAGGCATACTGATAGTGTTCCTGCATCTCTTCCAAGCATTTCTTGTGAATGGTGTGCCCACATGGCAACGCGATAACATCATTTCTCGACTCAAAGAGATACTCAAAGCAAACAGGACAATCCTGGTGCATTGCCCTCTCTAGGCAGGGGTGGCTACTTTTGAGAAGTGTCAACCGACCGATATGTATAATTTGTATTCTAAGCATGTTCTATTGTCAAATATTAAAAATATAAACTTCAATATATAATGACTTGATAATTCTCTCCTCAATAATTACCTTTTGAAAGGGTAAGACCAAACATATTATTTGTCATATTATCAAGGTTAGTTCTATTATCATCGATCCCCTCAATAACTAGCTTAACGGCCGCTCGTGCTCCGATCGCATGGGAGCACAATTATTACTCTCAACCAGGGGCGGAGCCACTTAAGGCCAGCCCCACTCCCCCCTAATTCCCTCAAAATAATTTACAAAATACAAGTATATATTATTGAAATAAATGTTATATCTATATATTATATTAGATATGATTCTAGTTTCGCTCGAATATGAATATAATTAAAAGTGTGAATTTTTTGTTATGATGCGCAGAACACTTCAGAAAAATATCAATTGAATTGTGTTTTTATGCAAGAAAAAAATAGTTTTATGTATCTTATATATCATATAATATTAGAGAGATAAAAGGTATCATATCATGTAGGTAATTCTAATTAAAATCTAACTCTGTCAAATTAATATCACAAAAAATTTTAATTTTTAATACATATTATTTTAATAAAATATTGTAAATTCGAATTTTAATTTCGAATATAAAAGATTTAATTTTTTTTTTTATTCAACTGTCCATATTTTAACTTATTTATAATTTACCAAAAGAATTAATTACTACATTCGATAGTGGATATCATAATATCAAAATAAATTTTAGTTTTTTTTTAATAGAGACCATATTAGTATCTGTACGTGAAGACTTTAGTTTGAAAAAAAATGGTGGGAGCAAATTAAAAGAAACATGAATCGTCAAAAACATTTATAATCTATGAGTTGTAGTGTCTTTAATTAATTTTAAGTTATTATTATTATTATTATTATTATTATTATTATTTTTTTTTTTTTTTTTTTTTTTTTTTTTTAAAAAAAATATATATATTGAAGCCTAAGAATTTTCAACCCCAACTGATGAGAAATCCTGAATCCGCCCTGCTCTCAACAGGCCAAACAGTATCCGTTAATGCATGATTATATCTTCCAATATAAACAGAGAGATCATTGTTGTCAAGTCCGACTCAACAATAACTGGAGTCAATTTTGATCCCGATTAATTCGACGAAATGCGATCGTGACATCTCCCGGATTACATGAATATTTAACATCCATTCTTTGAGTTGAATTAATTTTCAAATTTCAGAGATGGAATTAGAGCACTTATTATGATAAGCACTTTTTCCATTGACTAATTATAATATTCCTTACTTTAGGTTGCTTGGATAGTGGCTGATTATGAGAACTAATAATGAACTTGGAATTATTATATCACGTTTCATCAAGTACGTGTGGAATGAATCGAGTAAAGAACCAAAGGAAATCCTCAAAAAATCTTTCAGATTGAGAACTTTCTATACTAGCTACGTGACTTTATTATTATTATTTTTTAACTATACATGAGAATATAAATATCATAATATAAATAAAACACAGTATGACTAAAATTTAATGCTCTATTTTAGAATTTATCATATGAAAAATATTCTATGCAAAAATCTAACACGACATGCTATAATGTACAAATACTTCTAAAAATATTATTTTGTTGTGTTGTATAGTGTTGAACGCTCGTGTTCGATACCTTATTCGACGCTTTTCACGTTGGAAATAAAAAAAAAAAAATGTTGCCATATATATCCGTGTCACCGTACTCGAATCCATGCATCATAAACCACATATCAGAGTAAAATTATTTTTATGAAAATGTTCATGCATCATGTATAAATGATATCTTAGAGACTGACCAGGCTTTCTAACTTAGTAATTTGGTGGAACCAACGAATAATATGGCTAAATGTACTGTACATGTTATTCACTTGGTCACTTTTTTTAAATTTTATTTCAATCATCGGCAATTAAAAAACACTCTCTCTTATTACACTGATTTAATAAAGTTGAAGCTCAAACAAAAATTACTCATATATTACATATCATCATGTAATGCGTATGTATAGGAACAAGGATTTTTTATCTCTTTGTAACTTGTAAGCCGATTGATCGAAGACACCTCAAAAAATGAAACAACTTATCATAGATTTAAAACTGCTGACATACCTAAAATTAAGAACAACTCATACGTTATATGATTGACTTGATAATACAACCTCCCAAAAATACATACAAAAATTTGTGTATATATTGATGATATCAGCACTAATATCATTTCATTAGATCATAATATTATCACGTAACAATCTGTAATTTAGGTATATATGCTCATCCACGTTTGTCACGTACATAATAACAATGATGCATTGAGACATATGAGTCCCACAAAATTAAGATTAAAGGAGACAGAGACCTAAGTCTCTTTATTTGTGTTTTTTTTTTCCGGTCGGCTCTCATGTCATTTCAAATTAATTTTATGGATCTGAAGCGATATATGTCACGTGTATAAATGCAAAAGCCAAATCCTAAAATGATGATGTCTAAAATTACTATTTCTCCCCGATGTGTACACTTCTAAAAATATTATTTTAAAGTATAATATACTCGTACTGAATATCCTACAAAATACTTTTTATATGATAATTTTTTTAAAAAAATATTTTCGTCGTACTAATATCGTGTTGTGTTTGTCTCTATATTCGTATATCATAGATTGAGACGGGTGTCAAAATTTTTACTTGAGAGAGGACATTAAAATATTTAATCATTAAATTAAATTAGTAAAATTTGATATCTGGTTGCAACCTATGTTTATCTTGTATTCGTAATAGATAAATTAATTTTATTAATGAAGTTTGTAAGATATAAAGATTTACAAATATATGATCATATTAGTATATATATATACATCATAAATTTAGTTAAATCTCATATTTGTAAAAGAAAAATTAATTTTTGTCTGAAATTTGTACAACATTTGTAGGAACAATTTGTTATATACATGTAATTAAGAGTAAGATTCTCAACTAGTTGAATCCGGATCAGATCAGCAAAATCCAAATCCATAATAAGGAAATTCAATAATTGGATGATTGGATCCCGATTTGGATCCTATGAACGATCCAGATTCCTCAGTATTCAATCTGAATAAATTTGAGTTGGATCAGATTCGATAAAGATCAGATTCGATTAATAAAAATGTATGTATATTTTTAAAAAATAAATATTAAAAAATATAATCACATAATATTTATCAAAAATTACTTTTTAATATTAACTATTTTTTTCTTATATTAATTTAAAATATGATAATCCAAAATTTAAAATTATTAATAAAAGAAGACCATATTTTTAAAAAAAATAGTGAAAGATTCATTATTAGATAAAATCGTACATATGTTGAAATTATAAACATAATTATTTCTATTAGAATTTTTATTTATAAAATAATTAAATTATTATAAAAAATTTCATTCCGATCTTTTAATAGATCGGATTTGACTATTTATTTTAGATAATAAATATTTCCATCAATTTTTTTGTCTGTCAAATATGTTAAAATTCAAGTCAGGTTCGAAATCAAATCAAATAAATAATACAAAATATATAAAAAGAAATTCTTTCAATATCCAATCAAACATGAAAGTCCATTAGTCTATGGGCTGAAAATTAGGTCTAAGCCCAAAGTTGTTGGGCCAAGTTTAGTTTGAGTAGGAAAGACAAATGGGGGGATAATATTGCTAATAAGCAAATCTGTAGGGGCCTAAGTGTAATTACGTCCATGTGGATGGAGCTTGGTGTAATTTATCAAAAATGCCCTAAACTATACGAAAATATGAAATTCGCAGCAAATGAGGTTCTGTTAGATCTCTTTCTACTCTTGAGTTTTCCGGCAGAGAGTGTGGTAACCCAGCAGGCACACCAACTGTTTGTATAAATTCCTCAGAGAAAGGAGGAATTCTTGGCAAGAGAATCACCACCCAATAAACAAGACCCTTTTCACCATTGATCGACGACGTAGCTGTAGTGATCATATCGTTATTGTCAAATTTTTATTACGATTGATTTATGGATTCCAACGAGGAATTGCCCGAGGGAACAAGGCAGAATATAATCGACCAAGAAACGCTGAAGTGGGTGTTTGTGGGGGGTAAAGGGGGCGTGGGCAAGACAACATGCAGCTCGATTCTGTCCATTTTACTCGCCCGAGTGCGATCCTCAGTGCTCATCATCTCCACCGACCCCGCGCATAATCTAAGCGATGCGTTCCAGCAGAGGTTCACCAAGAGTCCCACCCTTGTTACTGGCTTCACCAACTTGTACGCCATGGTGAGGGAATTTGAAGTTTTAATGCATTGGTTTTATTGTTGTCGTGATATTTTCTTGTTTGGGTTTTTTCTGCTGTGTCGAGTTGTGATTGCATGTTTGAGAATTGGAGATGGAATTGGAAACTTATTTTTTTTTAAAATCTTTTATGAGGTAATTGAGGATGATGTAATTAGTGGCTTAATGATGGAACTTTTGCCGTGAAGTTTCTGATATTTGCATTGTTGAATCTTGTTCTTTCATTTGTTACTTGATATGTTCGTCCATGCATTGGTTTGAATTACTTATCTCCTATGATGCACGGACACTTATATAAATACAATCTTGTTGTGTTGTATAGTGTTCGATACTTGGGTTCGATAGCTATCATGTGGTAAATTTAACAGAAGTTTGTGTCGTAGTGTTACTGTCCATACATCAAGCATGTATGATTGTGTGAAAGTGTGTGTTGGTGATCAAGCTTCCAACTTTAAGAAGGGTTTCGGAGATTTGATAATAGACTCACTAATTCACTGAGGTCTGTTTCTCTTTTCTTCCTTTTATCTGTGACTAAGATGTGATTGATGGAAGATGTTATCATGTAGGAAGTTGATCCTAATGTGGAAAATGATGAGAATGGTTCCGATGCTGATGGATTTATGTCGGATTTGACGAACTCTATACCGGGAATTGATGAGGCTATGAGTTTTGCCGAAATGCTTAAGTGAGTTCGAATAGTCCTTAAACGTACCTTCTTTTTGGTGTTTGAATGTATATATAGCCACTATCTGAAGTTTTGTAAGTGAAGAAAAGCTTCATGCTAACTTGATTCCGACAATTTTAGAATCAGTTCGATTTACAGTTATTTTATTTTATTAAATACAGTTTATATACTTTGCTTCAAGAAACTGAGGGAGGTCAATATTCTGAAATATAGTTCCTCGGAACAGAGTTGCTTGTATAAAAGGCTTAATTTACTGAAGAAGTGTGATGAATACTTGAAGATTTATCATATGTTATTCATATAGCTTTATTCATCATTCTCAAAATTGGATTTGTCTGCATATGTTTTGTTCAGGTTGGTGCAAACTATGGATTATTCTTGCATTGTTTTTGATACAGCTCCAACTGGTCATACACTTCGGCTTTTACAATTTCCTGCAACATTAGAAAAAGGGCTTGCAAAGATGATGAGTTTGAGAAATAAGTTTGGTGGCATGTTGAGCCAGGTAAAATAGCTCTCTCCTTTGCATGTCTCTGTGGAATTAAATATTCAGTTAATTACATCTGACGTACCCTTAGGTTTGGCCTAATTACACTAACTTCCCCTGAAATTTGAGAAATTACAGAAACTTCTCCTGACATATGTCAAGATTGGCCTAACACATGCTAGTACGGTGATCAGTTTAAAGTCAATTATTGATCAGTTGTAAATAGGAAAAAAGGGGTAACTATAATAAAGAGAGATTAAATTATCAAAATTCATTAATCCAGATGTAATGTAAGTTATAGGGGATGCTTTTGTAATTTCTGAAACCTCAGGGGAAGTTTGTGTAATTAGGCCAAGTCTTAGTGGTACGTCAGTGTAATTATCCTTATTAAACATTTGATGTTGTTTCCTCTCTAAAAATTAAGCTATAGATGAGAAAATAGTCTAATACTGCTAATAATATTATGACAAAACTATTTCAATTGTTGTGAATTAGTCCTATTTTAATTTAGCATATATTTCTAGCATTTTTTTTTCTTGAATAGGCAAGTATCTGGTTCTCAATGTTTTCCTAGCAGATGACTCGTCTTTTCGGTGTTGGTGATGATTTTGGTGAAGATGACATCTTAGGAAGGCTTGAAGGCATGAAAGATGTGATCGAACAAGTCAATAATCAGTTTAAGGATCCTGTAAGATCTTATATTCCTTGCAAAATGCAATATTCTTAAAACAAAATAAATATTCTTGGAGTTCTGGCTCCGCCACTGAATTCATGTTTGAAGTTTGATCAAGATAATTTGGTTTGATCATAAATAATTAGATATATTTCCAAATATATTTGTTAATTCGCTTACATTTTCTTGTTGCTTTTAAATAATATAGTATACCTATTTCTCTCATTTTTATACATGCTAGTAAAATCACTTAATGCATTATCGGCTTCTTTCTCTGGCAGGATATGACAACATTTGTCTGTGTTTGCATTCCGGAATTCTTGTCTTTGTATGAAACTGAACGGCTCGTTCAGGAGCTTACTAGATTCGAAATAGATACGCATAATATCATTATCAACCAAGTAATTTTTGATGAAGAAGGTGAAAATCTCTCCTCTTGTTTTGGCTTTTCTGTTATCAAATGAATTTAATTTCTTCACTGTAATTTTTACGTAGCTATTTGTTCATTTCTGTAGCTGTTGAATCAAAATTGCTCAGAGCTAGAATGAACATGCAACAAAAGTACCTGGATCAGTTCTACGTGTTGTACGATGATTTTCACATTACTAAGTTGCCATTGCTACCCCAAGAGGTAATTATCATCATATTCCGGAAGCATATATTCCTTAAAACGATAGTGGATCATTATATAATGCTTTCATCTCTTACAATTTTGGGTTTATTTGCAAGGGCAATTTACATCTGGGTCCCCTGAGGTTTGGCGTAATTACAAATTAATCCCTGCACTTTCAGAAATTTCATACAACTACCTTACTGTTTCCTTCCGTTAGAGATCCCTGGACGCCGTTATAGTTCCGTCCAAAAAATTATCCTGAATATTACAAAAAAGTCCCTGTATTTTACAAAATTTTACAAAACGAGCCCTCAAGAATACCCAGATTTGGACGGAACTATAATGGCGTCCAGGGACCTCTAACGGAAGGAAACAGTAGAGTAGTTGTATGTAATTTCTGGAAGTGCAGGGATTAATTTGTAATTACGCCAAACCTCAGGGGACCCAGATGTAAATTGCCCTTATTTGCAATTGCAAAAGTTCACATTTTCCCTTTTGTCACGTTTCACGTGAAGAGTTTCTGCAAGGTCTGTTTCTGTTTTTCTTAAACAATAAAGCTAAAGCTAAAAACTGAAGGCGCCTTCCACCAACTTTTGGTTGTTACTGAATTATCACATGACGGTAAAGATTCCACCACAGCCCTGAGCTCTGATTCTATATTGAATAACAACCCCATCTAAAAGCTCAAACCGATAGAGAGGACAATCTTTTTAAATGTTTAAATATCTCAACATTCACTTCTTATTTTTCCCCCAACTTTCGTTACTAATTACTTTCACAATTTCGAAGATTATCTTTGAATCATTAATAACACTGGTTAATGTACATACGTATATGTTTCTTTGTCTTGATTGGTTGATAATTTAACAGGTTTGTGGGATAGAAGCCTTGCAAGCATTTGGAGATAACTTTTTATCACCGTATAAAACAGCCATTACTCGAGGCACGCAAGAAGAGCTGGAGCAGAGAGTATCAACGCTTAACGAACAACTAAAGGTCGCCGAAGAAGAACTCGAACGAGTCAAAAAGGGAAAGCAAAAGGTTGATGATGCAGAAAGCTAGCTATCAGTATGTGTAGTATATTCAAAAAAAATTCCACAAAAAACCTATTCGCAATTCTTTATTCCTTCATATCATTTCTCCTTCATTTTAGGGGGCAATAATTAATGAGTATTTTGTTCCATAAAAGATGTTTTTCTATGAGTCAATTTTCCTTTTTCCTGTTCTTCCTTTTGTTATCTTTTTTCATTGACAGAAATCAGGAGAAAGAAAAGGAGCTATATGCACCAAAAACCCTGTGGTTTTCAAAAGTGACGGAAAAAACCCTGAGTTTTGAAATATAATCCATAAAACCTCGTGCTTTTAAACTTTTGCTCACCGCCCCCTTACATCACTCTGGTATGTTTTGAAGGGTGAAATTCCGTAATTGCCCCTTCAAATACAACAACATTTTATACATTTTTTCTTATTATTTATTTATTATTTTTATTATTTTTATTTTTCAATTTAATAAAAGAATAAAAATATAAAAAATTTTAAAGAAAAAATTTATTTACGTGTTCAAATTTTATGAAAATATGATTTTTAAAATTAAATTCTTTTAAAGTATATCCACACAATTGTATGAATTTTATTTCAAAATTATAAAATAAAAAAATAAAATATTTATACATAATCCTTTCCAACCATAATTAATCATCCCCTTCAACCCTTTCCAACCTCAAAACAGCAGCAAGCGAGGCAGCACCACCACCACCACGCCGGCCTCCTCTCTCAAGCCCGCCGCTGCGCAACACCCCACCACTCCCCAGCTCTGTTGCCGCCCCTCCAACGTCGTTCTTGCCGCCGACCACCACCTTTGACGTCGTTCTTGCCGCCGACAACCACCGCCACCTCTCTCCCCAGATCCACTGCAATCCCTCAAGATCCGCCTCCCCACCACCATCGGAAACCTGATCTGCACACTCACAACCACCAAAACAACCATCGCACACTCACAACTACCAAAACAACCATCGCACCTCCCCACCACCTCATCGTGTGTTTTGTGTGTGTGATTTTATTTTTGTGTGTGTGGGTGTGGGTGTGTTTTATGTTTGTGCCGCTGGTGTTGGGGGTGTGGTGGTGGGATATGTGAAAATCGTTCCATTGCCTGGATGTTGAAGATTTCAGAGACGATGAAGGTTTTCTGGGCAACATATTTAAAGCAGAAGGTTTTCTGGACAACATGTTTAAAACAGAAGGTTTTCTGGGCAACATAAAAAATATTATTTGAGGAGCCTTTGATTTCAGGTATTGTATAAGGGTAAAATGGACATTTCACGTTCAATTATGCATAAAAAATGGAATCCCAGACTCAAAATAGGCGCGTGCAGTACAATCTAGGGGTCCAAGGTTCTACGTGTACAGTTTTTGAAACCTTAGGGGTTTTTAAATTATATTTTATACTACAGGGTTTTCTTTTAACATTCGCCAAACCACAAGGGGGCTCGCTGCAAAAAACCCGAAAGAAAAGAGAAAATAGTGTAACACCACCATTCCGTATTGCGTCTGTATTCCCATACCGTGTTTGTATTTTGTCTGTGTTACCATTTCTGTGGATCGTGTGTGTATTCCCCCGTGTCCATATTGTGTCTGTATTTTTGTATGGTGTTTGTATTCCCACACCATGTTTGTATGGTGTCCGTATTACCGTCTCCATGAGTCGTGTCTGTCTTCTCACACCGTGTCCGTATCGTGTCTACATTCCCGTCTCCTTGATAGCATATAAGAGATAAATAGTACATGGGAAGTCAAAGCTAATTTGGGCAGTTAATTGAGTTGGTTTAGTTTAAAGAAATTTGTTTGAAAGAATCAAATGTATTATAATCATCAAAATGGCTTCTTTCATCCCAACATTACTCCCAAATCTCAACTTCCCTAATTAGCCCAAGGATTATACACAACAATGGGGCTCCTCACACTGTGATGAGGTCCTCTCCATGTTAGTGAACCTGATAAAACAAGCACCTTATCCCCAGGATTTCTTGCCTTCACCACAACCTTAAAGCTCCGGTTCGTCGTCCCTTTCGAGAACGAAAGACTTGTCGGTTTCACCACTATTTGGACTCCGGCTGGAGCCCAAACAGTGGCATTGTATACCGACTCGGTGGGGCCCACATTCGTCATGCGCCTCCTGAAAACCCCAACAGTAGGCTCCTGATCGCTCTTTAGGGTTAGCTGCATGGTTGGGTAGTTGATCGCGTCTTCGCCTTTCGAAGGGATTATTTTCGAACAATTTATCGGCCCGCGGTTGATTAAGCTTCCAATGGAGGACCCATTGTAGCCTTCATGGCATAGGAACTGGATGTATGACATTTCATCCATGTCATAGATCAATCCAGGGTTGATTGCTTTTGTGGGATTGACTTGGCCTGAACCATAGGCAAACTCTGCATCCTTGTCCACCTTAACGCTCATTGGTTTGGCTAAAAAAAGAATGAAAAAAATTAGCATAATCTTTAATTTGAAATGAGCTCATTGGTTCGTTACGGAGTTCGTAAGTCGATTTCTGGAACAAAAAGTACACGAAATGAGTTCTTCAAAATGAAAAACTTAGAACTATAGTTTTGATTTACCAGTAGTCATGATGGCAGATCTTATTGCTGCAGGAGACCAGTTGGGGTGGAATGACTTCACGTAGGCCGCGACCCCTGCGACGTGAGGGCATGACATTGATGTACCGGACATGATGGTGAACTTCGAATATAGCGTGTCGCCTTTCAATCCTGTCAGTGATTGCAGAGGGGTGTATGATGCAAGGATATCAATTCCAGGAGCTGCAATATCAGGCTGTTCATGGTTGTTATTACAGAAAACCGGTTAGAAATGATGCAGTTGCCCTTCCTTGTAATGTGTTATCACGGAAGTAACGTTATGACTATCGAAATCTGATCGAAACAGACAGAGTTTGTGATGGTAACAGGATGAAATCATGAAATCACACCGGAAAATGATGTTGCTGGGCAGCCTTGTAACTATATGTAATTACAAAAAAGCCCCTATAACGATCGAAATTTGATCAAAACTAACGATGTTCGTGGAGATACTAGGGTGGTAGATAGTTTATATCATCAAATTACACAGTATGGGATGTTGACAGGATAAGGATAAGTTATACGGGAGGCATATGTAATTTCATAAACTAGTAATCAAATTTTTTACATCTGCAAATAACTATAGAGAATGGTACTCTCCAGTTTATACCTTGAGTAGGTGTTGTGATCCAGGATTTGGCCCTCTAGAAGAAAATGAAGCGACAAAAGGCGCTCGGATCTTTACTTCTTCGGATCGTTGTATGACTGCAGATGGCGTTCTGCATTGTCCACGACAAGTATGTGCATCAGTAAACTTTTATTTCAGAAATTTCAAAAATATATTATGAGACAAAATATTTACTTCGTTTTATGAATATAGTCGTTGATTTTCTTGCCCGTGCTGGAATTTACCATAGTCGCCGGCACCATGTAGATTTGTGCGGCATCAAGAAACACCTCGCTGTCAATAACGGTGCCAACGCCTCCAAGGCCTTTTATTACGGAGTCAACACCCCAAGATCCTAGCTTGCAGTAAACAAGCTTGCCTTTTACTTTTGCAGGGTTCATTGACTCCTCAAGACAGTACCTTGAGAAGAGCATAAAGACTGCTTAAGTGCAGGTGCGTTATACTTGTTGTGTGAATGATGTTTAGTACGAGGAGAGCGAACGAAAATTTGAAAAACGCAGTAATCCCACTGTTAGTACCTTGAGGATTCCTTGCTATCAGAGTTCTTGGCAACATCAACCCCACTTGTAATAGGATACAGCTTCTGCTTTGGCTCAAATGTGTTGATTCCGATTCCCTGTAAAGTGCACGTAATCAAGTGATCACAGCTTTTTGAATGAGAAATAGACACTATTGTAGGTGAAAAAAAAAAAAGAAAAAAACTTACTGATACTATCTGTCCATTGCCCAAAACCACCTTGCTCCTAAATTCCCTATCTATCCCGCTCGCCCCCACGGTAACGATCCATGGCGCGTGGTTCGAAACCGTCCCATGGCGCGGGCCGTCGTTCCCGGCTGAGGCCACTGTCACGATCCCTTTCCTCATGGCATGAAACGCGCCAACGGCTATAGAGTCCGAGGTGTAGTTGCCCGTGAGGCCACCTATAGAGATGGATATCACGTCCACACCGTCACTTATGGCGGATTCAAACGCTGCAAGAATGTCCATGTCGGCGCAACCTGAGCTCACCCAACAAACTTTGTACATGGCGACTCGCCCCGTGCAGTGCCTTTTGCGAGGCCGAAGAGGTTTGCATTAGGGACTAGACTTCCAGCCAGTGTGGATGATGTGTGGGTGCCGTGTCCGTCCACGTCTATCGGAGATAGGATGTCGTTCGGGTCGGGGGTTTTGTTGAGCTTGAAGTATTTTGCTCCTATAAGCTTGCTATAGAGATCAAGTTTAAGGATGAATTAGCATTATTCTGTCAAAAGTAAATCAAAAAGGTGGACATGAACTGATTACTTGTTGCAGCCTGAAAAATTGGCAAAGTGGCCACAACTTCCTTTCCATTTAGCCGGTGGGGGGCCGAGGCCGGCGTCGTTGAAGCTGTCCGATTGAGGAGTGATTCCTGAAACATATCTACTTAAGTATTTCTAAGATTACTAGCATAAGAACTTACGATAGAGAATAACTGCTTTCACAGACGATGCTGGTAAAGACAGTTGTTCCCTGATCAAATTCATAAAAGAGCCATATTTGGAGTACACTTTATGCTATAAGTTCAAATCTTGTTCATATGTTCATATTTTCTAGAAATTCAATCTTGCCTATTCAAATCAAATTTGTGGTTACAATACTACAGTTCTGTGATTACTGACAGAAATGACATGTTACCTGTGTCAAGTAGACCTACTATGAGATTGCTCTCAAGTTTCAAGTTCCTCTTTGAGCTCGGTGTAAGGCCGATGAATTCCCATAACCTTGTCGTGTGCAGTTTGTGGTACCGGTTGGGGAAAACCGAAAGAACTTCCTCCATATCTGAAATTTTATGCATAATAATGAGATTTATATAGTAAAAAAATGCATGCTCCCTTATATGCATTCATCAAGTGTGTGTATGCACAACGTACCGGATAATTCTCTGGCTTCGTTTGCAGAAAGCTTTGCTGCAAACGCATTGAAAACTTTTGTGTAACTATACACAAGGGACTCTGAAGCATCATGTTCACTGTGCAAGGAAACAACAAATCATTGTTAAGTCAAACTGTTCAGATAAATGTTGTGTTTATTAATTAATCATGCCAAGAAGAAGAAATATGGTTAGATCGTCTTATATATAGTGTATGAGGGGGCAGAATTCGATTTTAGGGAGGCCAATGCCCCCAGACCCCCTCTAGCCCCGTCTCCGGAACTGCTTGTTGACCACCTCCGTTGAGGTAAAATCAGAAACTTTTATTCGGAGATGATAGGCTAAGATTAAGTAGGAACTAAGTACCTTCCCTTCAAGGATGATAGGACATTAACATGAGTCTCAAGTGTTGATCTCTCATTCTTTGGATGCTCTCTCAGGAAAACAATGTAGAAATCCTGCCAAAAAACACAACCAAACTCTTCATAAACTCCACACATAACATAATGCATAGCTAAACATCACACATAATTCACTTTCTTACACTCTCGTCTGCAGCTAAAACACCGGTAAACACTATGCAAAGCGCGAAAAGAACCACCCGAAGCCTATCATTCCAAACCATCCTCAACATATTAGCTCGATTACAGACCGAAACACGCAATTATTCGAACTGAAACTGACACCAAACAGCATTTAAATAGGATGAATGGGAAAAGACATTACAGAAGAAGCAACAGTGATATTCATGGTGTAACTAACAGTCACAGACTTTTGCTTTAACTCCATAGTCACCTCCTTCAAGGTTATCTCCATTGGTAAACCTTGGAAGAAACATGTGAGTATTAATATTGGGATACTAATCTGGATTGAGAATGATATATACGAGGGCTTGTTTTAATCTTGTTCAAGACTTTGGAGGAAATTATATAACAACCTTAACTTGTAATTTGGGCAACTTTCTGTTTTATCAGTGTAGAGTCTTATGATGTAGTGAGGACTAGAAGACTAGGCTCGATTATGACTTCTAAGTTTAGATAATTTCTGTAAGCTAAAGCAACATATATAACCCAAAAAATAGGTTTTTTTCTTAAGCTTGTTTGTTCATGGATTAGGACAGTTACAAAAACTTGTTGGAGTAGAGTAACTGCACATCCGTATCATCCACGACAGTTGTATTATCGGGTCAGACTAAAAAGATGTAAAACTTTCCTTACCCATGACAGTTGTATTACCGGGATGTTGTCGAGGACCTTTGATCAAATTAACATAATGCCGAGCTACCAAACTATACTTTTTAGTGACATGCATATATCATCGATGATCTAGAAGCCTAGAACTAGTGTCTGATATTCTTTTATAATCTGTATGATATCGTATAAATAGTATATATATACACACATTTAATTTGATATATCATATTATGAGTAAAATGAAAAAGACTTAGCCCCTGCCCCTAGTTTGATAAAATTTCTAGATTACATATTTCAGGGAATAAAAATTAAAGAGCTTGTACAAAAATGTAAGGTAAGAAAACGAAAAGCATTTAAAGAAAATGATATTTTCCTTAATTGATGATTTGTAGATTATGTAGTTCAGGAATAATAGGATAGAAGAGTATATATATATATATATATATATATATATATATGAACTACACAGTTGAAGAGGTTCAATTCTTTCGTAATTATTTATCCCAAACATATATGATATATCATATCACACCCTTTATATTGGAACACGAATCTAACAAAATACGTGTTCGTATATTATATCATCAGTCGTCCAATCTTTAAATACGTTCCAGTAGACTGATGATATGCGCTGCAACTATTTTAGTGCTTGAATAGCACTCTCTTGATCATGATGAGGAACTAGGAAGACTTTTTTTTATTATTATTTTTTTTAATACACGCACGTCCCAAGTGACCAGAAGGGTTTGAACCCGGGATATTACCTTCGAGAAACAACCCTCGAACCACTTGGATCAACCTTGTTAGCTATTTTTGAGGAACGATGAAGACTTGAAAAGAGCCAATTTGATGAAAAACCACTTGCTTTGATTCAAATCCAAGTATTGGCCTTTGATTTCATTGGTAGCAAAGCTAAAATCTAAAAGCTACCTTAAAGTTTCTGAAAGTGACTTGATAAGATAAAAGACGTGTCTGGTTAAGTATTTTGCAGGAAATATAAATGACATGAGAATGAAACTCAACTTGTTTTCTTTAATATGTTTTAGTTATTTAGTAGCTTTTAAGTAACCATTAACAATCTTGTGAGTGAAAACTTTGAAGTCAAAACATTCATTCCCACCCTCTTAAATATTATAATGTTTTTGACTAATGAAGGTCGTTGAAAATTCTTTGAAATATTTTTATTTACTATAAAATGATTATGTTGACTTTTTCATTTTTGGTCCGTATTTTTCTCCAAGTTCGAATATGAAAAAAATTCAATATCTTATTCATAAGGTCAGAATTTAATTCTATACCTTGTTTAAGAGATTTAGTATCTCATTCTAAACCAACCGATGTTTGGTATTACTATCGGAGTTATACCTTCCGGTTATTAGTGCTAATTTATGTTTTTAGTCTAGCTAAAAAAAATATAACTTCACTACAAAAAAAATTAAAATATCTTAATTAAATTAGTTCATTATCCATAGATCAAATCAAAGTAGATTGAACTTTTATCCGAGCAGGGTTGTTTTACCGATAATAAAATTTCAAGAATAGTAAACCCAATATTTAATATATAAAACTTACAAAAGTATTAGATTTTCGAATTATAATTAATTGCTTCATTTTATGTTTCACTAATTCATACGTATCAAATGTATTAATAGGTAATTGAATTTAGAGATCTTTTTAGTTATTTTCATGTCATATTGTTTTTTATTTTATAATTTTAAATATCTATCGATACACATGACTAAAATAAAAATAAAATAGGAGAACCAACCGACTTTGATATAAATAACTAGAAGCCGGCGTGAATGGCTCAATAAGTATTGAATTGGGCCAAATACTTTTCAGCCCAAATGCTAAACACTAGTTGGCAATCATTTCTTACCATCCACATCATGTTTGCGGTATTCCATATGCGTTCACTTTTTTTTTTTTTTTTTTTTTTTTTTGAGAACATATGCGTTCACTTTATGTGATAGTTTTTAGCCTAAATTATTTATAATAGAAATAATTACATTTAATTATTTTTTATTTAGGTCTAATTACAATATAATTCATTTAAATTTAAAAATTATATTTTAGTTCCTAACTTTGAGAACCATTTGTAGTCCTTAAAGTCCGTTTAGTGTTTCATTATGTCATTTCAAAAATATCTTTGATTTGTTATTAAATTCAAAATTTGTAGGGATCGTTTTGTTTATATTTGTATATTGTAGGGGTGATTTTGTAATTTTGGTCATACAACTGTCACAAGTATAAATGCACTTTTACAAATTTCGTTAGAGCCCTCAAACAAAACAAGATTTATAGGAACTAAAATGTAATTTTCCAATTTAGATGGATTACATTGAAATTAGGCCTAAACGTGGGACTGTAAGATGTAAATCACCCTACTTTATAATATCTATAAATTTTACATATATTATTTTTGTATAAGAAGTAATTATAAATTTTATCATATAGTTTATTTCACAGTTAATGATCACTATTATCACAAATATAATCTATATTACTTAATTATATTTATCTTTTTATAATTGCTAGAGTTACGACGTTCTAAATGACTTTGGATTCAAATTCCTCTCACAACATATTTTTTTCCTCTAATCTATACTATTATATATTTGAAAACCACATTTGACCATTTGACTTTTTGTTGTGCATTTTGATGATGTATAATTTTGTGGATTTTTTGAGATTTTTAATTAAATAGAAAAATATGATTGGTTGATTTCTATTTTATAAATTATTTTATTATGAAAATAAATAGTAACTAAAACAAATAATTATCTTTGGCAAGTTTGACTAAATAATATTTTGTGTTTTATTTAGATTTTCAATTAAATAGAAAAAATATGATTAACTTATCTTTGTTTTGTATATTATCTTATTATGAAAATAAATAGTAATTAAGAAAAATAATTATTTTGATAAAATTCATAATATACTTTTTTGTGTACTTTTTTTTTTCCTAATGATAAATTCTTAGAATTTTAAATTATTTAATATTTAAAAAAATTATTATTGGTAGTTGCAAAACAAATATTTCCTTATTCAATATAATTTTATTATTAATTCTTTTATGAGATATAAATTAATTTTTATTTATCCTAATCATCAATCATAAAATAAATTCGAGATCTTTAACTGTGTATGAGTCAATATAATTAATCCCGTAAATCTTGCCTAAATAATTTGAAAAATAGAAAAGAAAATTATATGCATGCAATGATCCTAAACGAGTGATAATTAAATAAAATGAGTTATTTTTTTTATATATTAAAATATACAATTTGAATTAAATGCTATTTATTATTTATTTGAAAAATTACTTTACGTAATTGGAATTTTTAATTAATTTTAAAAACTCTCAACGTCTTATTCATTCAGAATGCATTAAATATATATATATATATATATATATATATATATATATATATATATATATATATATATATATAATATGTGGCTACTTCAATTCAACAATTATTTTTTTTCAAAATTTTATTTTATAAAAATTATTTCATTAATTGATTCATTACCTACGATATTCAATATTTTGAAATTACCAAATCCATAATGATCGTGTCAAAATCTGGGCTCTGTACGGGGTTGCAGACTAAGACGCCAAATCACCCAAGATATTTGTAATGTACGGAGAACTCCGACGCTTCCTCCAACTGAAAAGGTAGAACAAACGTGAGCTCAAAGGCCAAGACGGGGAAGAGTGGGGGTTGGACCCGTTTTGGCACTCCGACGCTCAAGTCAGCTCAAGCTCTCGATCGAAAAATGCTAGAGTTAAGAGTTTTGGGCCTGAAAAAGAGCTTACCTTTGGCCGTCGCAGGGCGAGGCTTTTATAAGGTGAAGATGGACTTCGCGGGAGCAAGTACACCTCCCAGAAAGTGTGGATCCGGTTGGAAGGAGAGAGTCCTGGCCTCTGGCCGGAACAGTGCTTTTCCAGCCAAAGCACTGTTCGCCTGCTCTTGCCAGGATCCCTGACACTGTACTGAGCGCGGCTGCCATTAATGCGGCCAGCCGTAGGTGGTACTCGCATTGAATGCGGTTGTCCGGTAGTGATTGGGTCGGGATTCCGCTGGGTCGCGCCTTTCTCTGGAGTGAAAGGAGACCCTAGGTCGCGGGAGACCGCCGCCAAACCAGGACTTGTGGTCTTCGGCCAAGTAGTGGGTCGATGATCGCCTAAGCGGCTCGGTCGCGGAAAGCTTACGTGGCATAGGCGGCTATCTGGCAATGACATCTGGCGCTCAATCAGACTCCCCGATTTTCCCCTTATCATCTCCCCCCCCAGATCGGGCACCATTAAAAGAGTGGTGTCCGATCTCAAGGAAGGCTTCTTGGCTGGGGTAAAAAGGGGAGGCCTGGGTCGCGATGATCTTGTGGTGATCTGGATCGTTGGGAAAACTGTCCGAGCCAGGATTCGACGAGCCAACCTCCTTCGACCCCAGATATATTTCGACCCAAGACATGAGGCGTGGCCTCATGCGTGCATGCTAGCTGTCCCCCACTGGGCGGGGAACTCTGGAAACTCCCATTGTCAGAGTCATGATTACACTTTTGAAATTTGAAGGACTAGCACGGGTTCTGAGGTTCGGTTACAGGTGGCCGTTTTGGGGGTAAGGGGCCACATTCTTTCCCAGTATACTAATTTATGACCACGTGGGAAGGGATAACCACGCCTAGTTGAAACGTTGCTATAAATTGGTGACTTAGGCGGTTTTTCTCCCTTCCACGCCTTCCACAAGAGCAAACCCTAGACTTGAAGTGACTCTTGCCCTCCACCAGACTCTGTCAAAACGCACTCCGGGAGAATTCGCAAGCACATTCTCGAGGTACGCCTTTCAATCCCAGATCTCTCCCCTCTTCCTTTCTCCCTTACATCCTAGAAATGGCTCCTAAGAGGAAAGTCTCCGGGCCTGCCGAGAGCCAACCCCCAAATGAGCAAGTGAGAAGCTACGGTCCGCGAGACATTCCGTCGGACCCTGAGGTGTCAATAGAATGCATAGGGGTTAAAGCTCCAGGGAGAGCTAGGTGGGAGGATCCCACTGTGACAATGTATTTCAGGAATCCGGCGGAGGAGGCCACCGGATCGGTTCTGAGGGAACCGGCCGACAGTGAAAGTTCTATGGAGGCCGAATCCGTCCCATTAAGAGGTGGTAGAATGCGAGACGAAGTAAACAACGAAGTTGTAGAGGATACGGCCGCTGAGATTGAGGAGATGTCGTTGGAGGAAGAAGGTCGCGGAGGAAGAAGGTCGCGGCGGCGCAGCTTCGGATGTTGAGCGGGGGCCCCAGAAGGGGAAGGCGAAAAGGAGAGGGCAGCAAAAATGCCAGAAACACTATTACGAGTTTAGGGCCGAGGTGTATGGGTCGGAGAGGACCACCGCCCTGAAGAGGCTGACCGGCTGGAGAGATCTGGACGACCGTTGCGAAGTTTTTACTCCCAACAAAGATGAACACATGGGAGCACCACCTGAAGGGTGTATCGCCATGTCCCTGCAGGCCATTGAATATGGATTCCGACTCCCTCTCTCCCCTTTCCAGGTGGCTCTGTTTAATCATCTTCAGATCAGCCCCATTCAACTGCTCCCAAACGGTCATGCGATGGTAACAGCGTTCAGGTCCTTGATGAAGATCTTGGGTCAGGTTGAATGCGTGGAGCATTTTGCGGAACTATTCATAGCTTCCGTCGACTCAGCTGCTTCCCCCAACAGGAGGGGGTTTGTGAAGTTGCAATCTCGGTCGGGGAATAAGATTTTTGACACCGAGAAGTCCTCTCATGGCGTGGATTGGAAAAAGAAGTTTGTCTTCCTGAGATACACAGACGGGTGGAACGGCCTAGAGCACACCTCCTGGAATGACGTGGCTCAGGTAAGGTTGGAGAGGGGTCCGGTACGCTGGCCCAACACCTTGTTAGCCGCACTGAGGGGGGTGCACTCCCTGGATACAGGGATCTTCACGAACACCCATCTGCTAATTAACTTGGGGTTGGCCCCGGGGACACGGAGACACATTGATTTCAGAATGGGTAACTACACCCTCAATACCTTTAGGCCAAGCACGTTCCCTTCCCTGACTTCATCTTTTCTTTACCGCATTGATTTCTAACTCTGCCCGCTGAACTTTATTTTTTTCCGCATGTGCAGGGTCGATAATGGTAGCTGGACGAGCCAAAGCCGTGGATCGCCTGTTGAAGAAGAAACAAACCGAGAGGGCCAAGAAAATTGCCCAGGAAGGAGCGCCTGGCCCGCTTCCTTCTGTCCAAGAGATAACGCGAGAAGAGGGCCTCACTGAGGCGGATTCCCTGGATCGGATTGCGGCCGTGGAGCGGGCAGCCGGGCAAAGGTGGGCTGACGCCCATGCTCCTACGGATGGGGGGGAAGAGGATGCGCATGGAGCCGCTTGGATCCCTCCGGCAAACGACGCCCCGGCTCAACCTCCGGTAGATCAGGGCGATGTCCCCTCAAAGCCAAAGGGGAAGGTGGTCATGTCTGCCGGGCGACCGGATACGAACCCCGAGACCAACTCCGGGTCGTTTCCTTCGGAAGTGCCCAGGGGTCGGCGTACCTTAAAGAGGAAAGAAAAGGATGAGGCAGAGGACAGGGCCCCCAAGAGAACTGCTATGCGGGGTGATTCCCCTTTCCGGCCACCGGGCGGCTGGGCTCCCCCAACCCTTCGGCCGGGGTCCTCGCCAGGCTTCACCATGCTGAGGGGGGACTACGAACGTATAGTCGCCGTCCCCACGTTCGCCGGGCCTAAGTATCCTTTTGGGGTTTCAGAGCGCAAAGAGGACGGGTCGGAGAGGAAAGTCGCTACCGGGGAAGTCGACCAGGATGTGCTGGGGGCCATCTATTATTCCCTGCAAACCGCAAGCGACCACCAGGAGTTGGCTAAGGAGAGCAATGCGACCCTCTCCTATAACAAGATTGCGCTCTTGAATGCGGTAAGGGCCCTTTCGCCATTCTTTCCCTTGGGTCACGCTTTTCATTGTTTTGTTTCTGACTTTTTCTCCTTTTCCTCTTCCCAGTTGATAGTGAGGGAGCACCAGTCTGCCATGCGGCTGGAATTGGCCGATGAAGCCTGCCGCAAGCTGCTGGCGGAGAGGGCAGAGGTGTTGCAGGAGAAGAGCTGGAAAGACGAGGCGGCGAGGCAATCCCAGGCGTTGGTAGTGTTGGGATTAATGCCCTGTAAATCCAATTATATTGTAAATATTTTGGATTAATAAAACTGGAATTAAAGCAAGTTATGAGTATTTTACGAATTTAATAATTAATGACGTGTGATGGTATTTTTATATGAAATGTGTTTCATAGGAAAAGACTTTAAATACCAGAAGTCACGTGTCATTAAAGTTCTAGTCAGTATGATAAGAAATTGTTCTTATCAAGACTATAATGTGTTATATAAGATGATTAGTCTTTCGTCATAGGGAAATGGAGTTTCCAATTATAACACATTGATGATTTTCAATGAGATTGGATACATTGAACTGGACTACTGAGATCGTTCATTTTATACTGCTATCTAAAATGAATAAAATCTCGGAAGCATTAGACTCTTAATCCTGGCAGTGTTTCTACTTTAGGCATGTAGTGTTTATCACTGTGATGTACTCAGAAGTGAGGTCTCGGTAACGGGTGGCCAAAATACTTTGTACGTTCGGTGATTGCATGAAATGTGCTAGAGAGAAATATTAATCAAGGAATCTGTAGCCTTGCTGGAAGGTTTAAAGATACCCCTGAAATAGATTTGCAAAAAGTTCGAAATAAAACTTTGGCCGAAGTACTTCGTGTGTGTGTCACCGAAGTGGTATGTTGAATATGTTTCACATACAGGGAATTTGGACTTAAGGCGAATCAAAAAATTTCAGATTTGAAGTGAAAAATAAATGATAGTAGTATTGATTTATTTTTCATGGATATCTGTACAGAGGAGTAAAATGCGAAATTATTCTAGATCGAGAAATTCGTGAATAATTTAATTAATTTTAGAGTGCAACAATATTTATTTAGTGGAATTAAATATTGTTAAACGGTAATCGATTATTGTCATGGGATGATAATAGATTGACCCGTTTGGAGCTAAGATTAATTAGTCCTGCAGGTCCCCCCGCAAGCCCCAACGAAGATCAAAGAGAAAATATTAAAACGAGAGAGAGAAATGATTTTTCAAAGTGTTTGAAAATAGCCAAGGAATTTATTTTGAGAAAATAAATTAAATTCCAAAGAGTTGGAAATGTCCGAAATTTTATTTTGGAGAAAATAATTTTTTTTTTAAAAAAAAAAAAAAAGTTTTTTTGCTGACGTGGCAGCTGACGTGGCATGCCACGTCAGCGGGTCAGCGCCACGTGGTGCTGACTGGGCACCAAATGGCAAGACACGTGGACGGCTGGGATCCGTCCACGTCATCGAGTTTCAACGGCCCGGATGTGTTGACTAAAAAGTCAACGGGTCGTGGAAGCGGGTCAGCGGTTCGGGCCATCGGATAGGGCCGGGTCACGGTTGACCGACCCGGCCACGTGGACGAATGATGATTCGACACGTGGCAAATGGGTCAGACCGAGTTGAGCCGACCGGTTCACTCCTGAACCGGTCCAAGAGTTGGACCGCCGGTCGGACCGGCCACGTGGCAGCTGCTTGTTGCTGCGTGCGTGCCACACGCGCCAAGTACACAGCCGCCACTTGGGCGGCGCGTGCGGGCGCGTGAGGCGGCTGCTGGGCGCGTGCTTCGCGCCGCTGGACTCGTGGCGGCGCGAGCTCCTGCGTGGCATGTTCTGATTCGCTGCATGAACTTGTCTTCCACGGAATTTTTACATTTTTTGGACGATTTTGCCCTCAAATCATGGCTATAAATAGGGCTGCATTTCTTTGTTCAAAAAAACAGAATTTTGGCAATTCATTTTCAGCTTACAAAGCCTCTCGGCTCTCTCTCTCATTTTGATTAATTAATTCTTTATTAAGAATTAATTAATTACTTAATTAGGTGGTTATATAATTAATATATAATCCACTTAATTATTAGAAAATAGGGATTTTCAGGTTTTAGAAAAAAGGGTTTTTCTGAAAAAATATTTTCTCAAAGTATTTAGCGAAATACTGCCGGAGCCCACACTCCAATTTCTTAATCGGGGATATTGCGGGGAAGCTCTGCCGGTTTCACGAGAAGATATCGAGGTGCTGGAAAAGTGCCGTTGATAGCCAATATTGCAGTACGGTAATACCGTTGTGCTGCCCAAATTAATATTTGCATATTGTGATCATATGCTAGATGATTTAAAATTATGTTATCGATGCCTGTATATATTAGAGTTATGCTGCCCGATTTGTTCCGCTGCTTTATTAAAATATTTTTGAAATATTTTGATAACGAGGTTATGGCGAAAATTTTTGAATATTACGCTGTATCGTCACTCTGCCTCAGGCCCGCCACGCAACACCAACAACTGGTATCAGAGCGGGGCTCTGATTATATACTGGCATTGATAAAGCATGAGATGCATAATTTTAAATCTGATACTGTGCACGTAAGTTCTGTCTAAGAAGGCTGGGTTTTAAGTGGGACCATTGTGACCCCTCCAGTGTTTCTGGGAATTTGCGTGGAATGGTAATTTTCTGGGAATTGATTTCAATAATCTTCCTGGTTAATTACCGAATCAGTAAATATGATTTAAATTATGTGATAATTTAAAACATATTTATTTAAGGGGCCATAAAAAATTTAAAGCGTGATAATTATGTGATAATTATTTGCAAGCATGCTTTTAATTTTAAAATGGCATGATAATATGTGATATTATGCTGCTTTAATTATGCATGATTTATTTAATGTGATTAGATAAATAATATTTAATAGAGATTAAATATGATGCATAATTGGATTAATATTTTTTAGCCTAAATTAATAAAGAGTTATTAAAGCCTTAAAATATTATTAGGATTATTTATTAATTCTAGTGGGAGCTTATTAATTAGATTGATTACTTCCAAAATTAATAAGACGCCAAAAGTGATTATTTAATAATCAAAGATAATCCATAAATTCTATAAAATTCAAGTGGGAGCGAGATGAAAAGAGTTGGATTCTCACGGCCTCCATTACCCGTCTATAGTATAGTGGATATATACTACTCCCTTCGGCGGGTATGTATTCGCGGTGTACAAGATTAGGCTTCTACGGATAGAATGAAATACGGGGAAAGTCAGCTCGACCACGCCTCCGTGGAGTGTCTGATCTACTCGTATGAATTTCTAGGTAATGGTATACGCTTGACTAAGTAATGTATTAACCTCCCTTCGGAGCTATGTTACATTCACTTAGAGGCCAAAGGTTAACGTGGTGGATTAACATAGTTTGGTAAGAGTTACCTAGATGGCATGTTAATTAAGATTAATTCTTGCTTTTCTAAGCGGTTTTCGACCTCGCTTCCGGGGAGTCAACTGCGGTTAGATAAGTCACCATTGTGTAAACCAAAAATGCTTACGTGGATTTCATTTATTGGTTAAACGCAAAAGATGTAAAATACAGAATCATAACTTGCACCTTTTAAAATATTTCAGTTTTAAAGCAATGACGACCGCTAGCCCACTTCAATCGATCCTAAGGGAAAATAGGCTTGAAGGGTCTAACTATTCTGACTGGAAAATGAATCTTGACATCGTGCTTGATCACGAGAATCTGAAACAAGTGCTCACTGAACCTTGTCCGGGGGTACCGGAAACTACAGCCAATCAGGATATGAGAAATGCTTATGCCAATTGGATCAAGTCCAATGATTTGGCTCGGTCTTATATCCTGGCATCTGTCTCCAATGTTCTCAAGCATCAAATGCATGAGATGCCAACTGCTAGGAACATGATGGATCATCTCCATCAGATGTTTGGAGGACAGAATCGAGCCAAGAGGCTCGAATTGATGCGGAGGCTGTTAGTTACCAAGATGTCTGAGGGATCACCTGTTCAGGATCATGTTATGAACATGATGGCTTGCCTGAACGAAATTGAAAGCCTTGGTGCTAAATTTGATGATCTCAGCAAACAGGATATGATCCTATGCTCTCTGCCAAAGTCGTTCGACACATTCAGGCAAAATTATTCTATGAACAAATTGGATTTTTCTCTGCCTGAATTGATGAACGAACTTACAGTGGCGGAGGGAGTGATGAAAGCTAAGGGAACTGTTCTCCTGGCACAGGCATCGACTTCCACGGCTCCAAAGGCCAACAAGTGGAAAAAGGGAAAGAGAAAGGTTCCCAATCCCAAGAAAAAGGTTCAGAAGAAGAAAGGCAAACCAAGCAAGGGAAAATGTTTCCACTGCGGAGAGAATGGACACTGGAAGAGGAATTGTCCAAAATACTTAGCAAGTCTTCCTGCTAAGCCATCTGGACAAGGTATATCGATATCTTGTTTAATTGAATTATGTTTAGTTGGAAGTCCACCAGATTCCTGGTGTATGGACTCGGGTTCAACTAATCATATTTGCAATTCGTTGCAGGGGTTCAAGCTAACCAGAAAGCTTGAAGATGGCGAGATGCAGCTACTGCTCGGGGATAATACAAGTATATCTGTATTAGCAGTAGGGACTGTAAATTTGTATTTTGGTGATAGGGTTTTGGTACTGAAAGACATTCTGTATATACCGTGTGTTCGCAGAAATCTGATTTATGTGAGTTGTTTAATAAATAATGGTTTCAATGTTTGTTTTGAACAAAATTTTACCATTAAGCAAAACAAAAGGTTTATTTGCTCTGGCACGGTAAAAGATGGTCTTTTCTTGTTATACCCCGATAAAAACCCTAATTCCGAACTTAACACTGCTAAGCTTGACTTACCATCCAAAAGAAAAACTCCTATGCCTAACGAGGCGTACAAGTGGCATTTACGTCTTGGTCATATTAATCCAAAAAGGATCCAAAGACTAATTTCAGACGAATTGTTGAGTCCCTTGGACTTAACAGAACTACCAGTCTGTGAATCCTGCTTGGAAGGTAAAATGACCAAGAGATCTTTTAAATCTAAAGGTAATCGAGCCACAGAATTGCTTGTGTTAATTCATACGGATGTGTGTGATCCTATGAGTATTCAAGCAAGAGGAGGTTTTGAGTATTTCATCACTTTTACGGATGATTACTCCAGATACGGATACGTTTATTTGATGAGATATAAATCTGAATCTTTTGAGAAGTTCAAAGAATTCAAAGCTGAAGTTGAAAATCAAACCGGAAAACGTATCAAGTCACTTCGATCAGATCGTGGTGGTGAGTATCTGTCTACAGAGTTTCTAGAATTTCTCACTGTAAATGGGATTAAATCCCAATTATCTGCACCGGGTACACCCCAGCAGAACGGTGTTGCAGAAAGGAGAAATAGAACTCTGATGGAAATGGTAAGATCTATGATGAGTCATGCTATCCTACCAAGTTCGTTTTGGGGCTTTGCACTGGAAACAGCGGCACACATATTAAACCTTGTTCCATCCAAGTCAGTTCCTAAAACACCAATGGAACTGTGGCGAGGGCGAAAGCCCAGTGTCTCCTATCTTCGGATATGGGGAACCCCAGCTCATGTGTTAAGGAAAGATCCTGACAAGCTGGAATCAAGAACAGAGGTTTGCTTGTTCGTAGGTTATCCTAAAGGAACAAGAGGTGGTATATTTTACGATCCGAGAGATCACAAAGTGTTTGTGAGCACTAATGCTAAATATCTCGAAGATGATTTCGTAAATGACCACAAGGGTAGAAGCAAAATTGTGTTAGAAGAAATGACAACATCAGATTCTGTATTCCAAGAACCCGTAGTAACTGAAAATGTGTTAGATACATATGATGTACCAGATACAACATATGATGTAGGAATGAGTACACAACAGCCTCGTCGTAGTGGGAGGATTGTCAGGGCACCTGACAGATACCTGGGATTAACCCAAGTGGTTGAATCTGACGTATCTGATCCTATCACATATGATGAAGCCATAAACGATATAGACGCTGACCGTTGGGTCAGAGCCATGGAATCTGAATTAGATTCAATGTATTCCAATAAAGTCTGGGAACTTGTAGAGGCGCCTGAGGGCATTAAACCTATTGGATGCAAATGGGTCTACAAGAGAAAAAGGGGAATAGATGGAAAGGTTGAGACCTTTAAAGCAAGGCTTGTGGCAAAGGGTTATACCCAGAAAGAAGGTATCGATTATGACGAAACCTTCTCGCCTGTAGCAATGCTTAAGTCCATAAGAATTCTCCTATCCATTGCTGCTCATTATGATTATGAGATTTGGCAAATGGATGTAAAGACTGCTTTCTTGAACGGGCACCTTCAAGAAGAGATATACATGGCTCAACCTGAAGGCTTTATTGCCAGAAATCAGGAGCATATGGTATGCAAGCTTGATAGATCTATTTATGGTCTTAAGTAAGCGTCTAGGTCATGGAACATCAGATTTAATGAGGCAATTAAATCCTTTGGATTTATACAATTGCCTGATGAACCATGTGTGTACAAGAGACATCATGATAGTGTTGTAACATTTTTAGTTCTATATGTTGACGACATTCTGCTCATTGGGAATGACACGGGAATATTGTCAGCAGTTCAGATTTGGTTGTCAAACCAGTTTGACATGAAAGACCTAGGTGAGGCCAGTTATATTCTAGGGATCAGACTTTGTCGTGATCGTAAGAATAAGATGATTGGTTTATCACAAGCAGCATATATAGATAAGATGTTGGCAAGATATAATATGGTTAATTCCAAGAAAGGATCGTTACCTTTCAGACATGGAGTTCATCTGTCTCGGGATCAGTGTCCCAAGAATCCAGAAGAGACAGAAGAAATGAAAGATGTTCTGTATGCTTCGGCAGTCGGAAGCCTCATGTATGCCATGTTATATACTAGGCCAGATATCTGTTATGTTGTAGGTCTAGTCAGCAGATATCAGTCAAACCCTGGACCCCAACACTGGATAGCTGTAAAGCATATATTAAAGTACTTGAGAAGGACTCGGGATTATATGCTTATCTATCGCAGTGATGAGCTTCTTCCTATAGGGTACACAGATTCAGATTTCCAATCTGATTTGGATTCTAGGCGTTCGACGTCTGGATACATGTTCACCCTTGGAGGAGCAGCCGTAAGTTGGAGGAGTATTAAGCAAACTTGCATTGCTGACTCCACCATGGAAGCCGAATACGTGGCAGCTTCGGAAGCAGCCAAAGAGGCGTATTGGTTCCGGAATTTCCTAATGGATCTAGAAGTCATCAAGGACGGACTTACGCCGATCACATTGTACTGTGACAATGCTGGAGCGGTGGCCAACTCCAAGGAACCTCGAAGTCATAAACGTGCGAAGCACATCGAGAGGAAGTTTCACATTATACGAGATTATGTGGAACGTGGAGAAGTGGCAGTGGTGAAAATTGGCTCAGTAAATAATCTAGCAGATCCCTTCACTAAGACTTTGGTGCAAAAGAGTTTTGACACTCATGTAGAAGGGATGGGTCTTAGATATGTAGCCAATTGGATTTAGGGCAAGTGGGAGATTGTTGGGATTAATGCCCTGTAAATCCAATTATATTGTAAATATTTTGGATTAATAAAACTGGAATTAAAGCAAGTTATGAGTATTTTACGAATTTAATAATTAATGACGTGTGATGGTATTTTTATATGAAATGTGTTTCATAGGAAAAGACTTTAAATACCAGAAGTCACGTGTCATTAAAGTTCTAGTCAGTATGATAAGAAATTGTTCTTATCAAGACTATAATGTGTTATATAAGATGATTAGTCTTTCGTCATAGGGAAATGGAGTTTCCAATTATAACACATTGATGATTTTCAATGAGATTGGATACATTGAACTAGACCACTGAGATCGTTCATTTTATACTGCTATCTAAAATGAATAAAATCTCGGAAGCATTAGACTCTTAATCCTGGCAGTGTTTCTACTTTAGGCATGTAGTGTTTATCACTGTGATGTACTCAGAAGTGAGGTCTCGGTAACGGGTGGCCAAAATACTTTGTACGTTCGGTGATTGCATGAAATGTGCTAGAGAGAAATATTAATCAAGGAATCTGTAGCCTTGCTGGAAGGTTTAAAGATACCCCTGAAATAGATTTGCAAAAAGTTCGAAATAAAACTTTGGCCGAAGTACTTCGTGTGTGTGTCACCGAAGTGGTATGTTGAATATGTTTCACATACAGGGAATTTGGACTTAAGGCGAATCAAGAAATTTCAGATTTGAAGTGAAAAATAAATGATAGTAGTATTGATTTATTTTTCATGGATATCTGTACAGAGGAGTAAAATGCGAAATTATTCTAGATCGAGAAATTCGTGAATAATTTAATTAATTTTAGAGTGCAACAATATTTATTTAGTGGAATTAAATATTGTTAAACGGTAATCGATTATTGTCATGGGATGATAATAGATTGACCCGTTTGGAGCTAAGATTAATTAGTCCTGCAGGTCCCCCCGCAAGCCCCAACGAAGATCAAAGAGAAAATATTAAAACGAGAGAGAGAAATGATTTTTCAAAGTGTTTGAAAATAGCCAAGGAATTTATTTTGAGAAAATAAATTAAATTCCAAAGAGTTGGAAATGTCCGAAATTTTATTTTGGAGAAAATACAATTTTAAAAAAAAAAAAAAAATTTTTTTTTGCTGACGTGGCAGCTGACGTGGCATGCCACGTCAGCGGGTCAGCGCCACGTGGCGCTGACTGGGCGCCAAATGGCAAGACACGTGGACGGCTGGGATCCGTCCACGTCATCGAGTTTCAACGGCCCAGATGTGTTGACTAAAAAGTCAACGGGTCGTGGAAGCGGGTCAGTGGTTCGGGCCATCGGATAGGGCCGGGTCACGGTTGACCGACCCGGCCACGTGGACGAATGATGATTCGACACGTGGCAAACGGGTCAGACCGAGTTGAGCCGACCGGTTCACTCCTGAACCGGTCCAAGAGTTGGACCGCCGGTCGGACCGGCCACGTGGCAGCTGCTTGTTGCTGCGTGCGTGCCACACGCGCCAAGCACACAGCCGCCACTTGGGCGGCACGTGCGGGCGCGTGAGGCGGCTGCTGGGTGCGTGCTTCGCGCCGCTGGACTCGTGGCGGCGCGAGCTCCTGCGTGGCATGTTCTGATTCGCTGCATGAACTTGTCTTCCACGGAATTTTTACGTTTTTTGGATGATTTTGCCCTCAAATCATGGCTATAAATAGGGCTGCATTTCTTTGTTCAAAAAAACAGAATTTTGGCAATTCATTTTCAGCTTACAAAGCCTCTCGGCTCTCTCTCTCATTTTGATTAATTAATTCTTTATTAAGAATTAATTAATTACTTAATTAGGTGGTTATATAATTAATATATAATCCACTTAATTATTAGAAAATAGGGATTTTCAGGTTTTAGAAAAAAGGGTTTTTCTGAAAAAATATTTTCTCAAAGTATTTAGCGAAATACTGCCGGAGCCCACACTCCAATTTCTTAATCGGGGATATTGCGGGGAAGCTCTGCCGGTTTCACGAGAAGATATCGAGGTGCTGGAAAAGTGCCGTTGATAGCCAATATTGCAGTACGGTAATACCGTTGTGCTGCCCAAATTAATATTTGCATATTGTGATCATATGCTAGATGATTTAAAATTATGTTATCGATGCCTGTATATATTAGAGTTATGCTGCCCGATTTGTTCCGCTGCTTTATTAAAATATTTTTGAAATATTTTGATAACGAGGTTATGGCGAAAATTTTTGAAAATTACGCTGTATCGTCACTCTGCCTCAGGCCCGCCACGCAACACCAACAGGTAGATGCCCAGAAGGCATACACCGTGAAGCTTGACAAAATGGACAAGCTGGTAAAAGATTCCCTTATGGAAAGGTCTGCCCTAGAGAAGGAGTTGGGGGAACTAAGGGCTGCGAACGGGTGTGGCCACGCGGCAAAGCTTGTTGGATGCCGCGGAAGCGAAAACCGAGGCTGCTTATGCTAAGGGCAAACAGGATGGATGGCGGGATGGCTTTGTGGAAGGGCAAAAGGATGGAACCAAAACGACCTTCTGGACGGTCGAGAAACTAGTGCCGCAAATAAAGGATAGCGCCGTGGCAGAGTTTCTTCAATCCAAGGTGTTTGGTACCGTCTCAGGCACCCTGGGGGCTTCGGACATAGAGACCGGCTTCATGAGGGCTCTATCGCAGATCCACCTTCACCACCCAATCCCCCATGCCCTCCTTAACGACCCTCGTAAACTCAATGCGGCAAACGGGTATGTTCCCAACACACTGCCGCAAGAGTTCATGGCTCGCGTTGATTTTGAAGAAGGGGCAAATCAGGAAGCGACAGACGGCGAAGAAGACGAAGATGAGCCAGACTGGAACAAAGTGACCTACGGCTGGGCCGTGGAATGGGCTGAATCTCAACTCGACAAACAAGCAGGAGCGGTATTCTTGCCGGGCCCAGTGGATATAGAGCAGACAAAAGAGACTTTGCTGGCCACTTATGCTCCCTCAAGTAGCGGGTCGAAAGATGATGACCTCTTGACCGGGAATCCGTGTGGTCCTGCTTTAGCGATCCCCCCTCTGGCATCACTCCCTCCCGCCGTTGAAGTGACTCCCCCAGCGTCTCAGCCTGATCTTCCAACTCCTCCCTCCAGCTCTTGAAGGCGCACGGAACTTGTAACATTATTATTGCTATTCCTTTGTAATATTCCGGGGACTGAGCCCCCACCTCCTTCTGTAAATTCGAATCGAGTATTTATTATTTGCTTTTGATGCTGTCTCATTCTAACGTTGTTTGTCTCCAAGACATTGGTCTTGTTGGCGAATATGACTTTTTCGCAATCTTTTGAACGAAACTTAAATGAAACTTGAAAAGTGCTCGTGTTGTAGGTCGGAAGAAGTTGCCCTTGCGAGCCGAAGCTGGCTCGCTGGGAACTTACATCGCGAGTCGCCCCGAGTGACTTCTTAAGGTTTCCTTGGTCTCTGTATGCGTTGTTCATCCTCCTTAAGATGTTTCGGATCGTAAACGTAAACTTCGATTAACGGGTACATTATAACATTTAGCTGAAGATAAAAGACAATTCAGATGGACTGAAAGTACTTTTCATCATTTGGGGACGAACTGGGAGAGTACAAAATGATACCTACAACTTAGAGAAATTTTTAAACATAAAACTTCTTGAGGTTATGTGCATTCCAAGATCTGGGGATGGTGTTTCCCTCCATATCCTCTAGGTGATAAGCTTTGTTGCGCCCTACTTCAGCAATGCGGTATGGGCCTTCCCAGTTAGGTTGTAACTTGCCCACGTGTTTCGTCACTTCAACCTTTTTGAGAACCAGGTCGCCGATTTGAAAAGCGCGGGGCTTGACCCCTTTGTTGTAGCTCCGAGCCACCGTGGCTCGATATTGCTGCATGCGTTGGAATCCCTTCTGCCGAATTTCTTCAATGGTGTCAAGCTCATGCGCTCGATCTTCTGCGTTTCTGGCGAGCTGGTAGTTGGAAACCCTTGCTGTTTGATGTAGAAACTCCGCGGGGATCATGGCCTCCGACCCGTAAACCATTGAGAAGGGGGTTAGCCCTGTCGCAGTTCTAGGAGTTGTGCGGTACGCCCATAGGACCCCGTCCAGTTCGTCGACCCAAGCTCCCTTCTTGGCCTCCAGCCTGGTTTGGAGGTTCTGAATAATGATCCGATTAATTACTTCGACCTGGCCGTTCGCCTGGGGATGGCCGACCGACGCGAAGCGCTGGCTGATTCCCATATCTGTGCAGTAAGACCTAGTGCTGGCGCTTTGAAATTGAGTTCCGTTGTCGCAGATGAGGACCCTGGGGATCCCAAATCTGCAAATGATGTTGCGCCATAAGAAATTTTGGATAACCTTGTCCGTGATTTTTACCGCGGGTTGGGCTTCGACCCATTTAGAGAAGTATTCCACCGCGACTAACAGGTATTGCCGTTGACCCGTCGCGAGCGGCAGTGGCCCGACGATGTCAATGCCCCACTGATCAAAGGGCCAGCAAATGTCTACAGGGACCATTTCTGTGGGGTGCTGATGCGGGATGTTGGCGTGTTTTTGGCAATTAACACACCTACGGGCGTATTCGTTAGCATCCTCGTTTAGAGTGGGCCAGTAGAACCCACTTCTGGAAACTTTCTTGGCCAAGGATCGACCGCCCGCATGATTTCCACACTGCCCGCTATGTATTTCTTCTAAGACGTCCAAAGCCTGTGAGGGGCGTAGGCACCGCTTGGTTGGTCCCATGAATGCCCGCTTGTATAATCTCCCTTCGGAATCTAGGGAGTAACCTGCGGCCTTGTACTTGAGGCGTCTCGCGGCATTTCGGTCGGCAGGTAACACTCCATCTCTGAGGTAAAGTATAAATTCGTCGACCCAGCACGGTTCTGCTGGATCGATGGAGCATATTATCTCTGCCTCGCCATCAATCACTCTCCCCTTGCTTGACAAGTAAGTGATGTTTTGGTCCTTGGAGCCTCTCATTCCGTTCGCGAATTTTGACAACGCGTCCGCCCGCGTGTTCTCTTCCCTGGGGACTTGCTGTAGCGTAAATTCTTTGAATTGGGACGCCAAGGATTTGACCTTGGCAAGGTACTTGATCATAGTTTCCTCACGCGCTTCGTAGGAGCCCTGAAACTGGCTCGCCACCAGCTGGGAATCTGTCGTTACGGCAATCCTTTCGACCCCATGCTCCTTTGCGATTTTAAGGCCAGCGATGAGCGCTTCGTACTCTGCCTCATTGTTGGTGGCTGGGAAGTCCAGGGAGATGGCGAAATCAAGCGTCTCGCTCCCCGTGCTTGTTAGGGAGATCCCCACACCGCCACCCTGAGAGGTTGAGGAGCCATCGACCGACATTGTCCATAGCACTGGGCGCGGGGTTTCCTTATGGGGGTCGCTCTTTTCAATGATGAAATCTGCGAGGATCTGGGCTTGATATGCAGCTCGGGGCTGGTAACTGATATCGAACTGACTCAACTCGATGGCCCATTTTACGATTCTTCCTGATGCTTCCGGTTTTTCCAAGACTTGGCATAAGCCTTGGTCTGTGAGGACAATGATGGAATGGGATTGGAAGTAAGGCCTTAGCTTTTTGGAGGCGTGCACGAGGGCCAGAGCGAATTTTTCGATCTCCATATAGCGCATTTCCGCGCCGTGGAGTATCTTGCTAACGTAATATACCGGCATGTGTTTCCTTTCGCGGACGGCCACTAGCACAGAGCTCACGGCCTCCTCCGTGACCGCCAAATAAAGGTACAAAGTTTCTCCTGTTACAGGCTTAGCAAGCAAGGGAGGAGAAGCAAGATATTTTTTAAGCCCCTCAAAGGCCTCATCACATTCATCAGTCCACTCGAATTTTTTAATATTGCGTAAAATCTTAAAGAACGGGAGATTTTTCTCAGAAGAGCGAGAGATGAACCTGTTTAGTGAAATGATTCGACCGACGAGACGCTGGACGTCCCTCACGTTGTGGGGTCTGTTGATGCCCTTGAGAGCTAAGATTTTCTCCGGGTTGGCTTCGATTCCTCGTTGGCTGACTATGTAACCAAGGAATTTTCCTCCTTCTACGCCGAAGGAGCATTTGCCAGGATTCAGCTTCATCCTGTACTTGCGGAGCAGGTCGAAAGTCCGACCCAAATCGGCCAAATGCATCTCTGCCCTCTCGCTCTTGACGATCATGTCGTCAACGTAGACCTCCATTGTTTTGCCTATCTCGTCTGCGAAAACCTTGTTGACCAGCCTTTGATAGGTCGTGCCCGCGTTTTTCAATCCGAAAGGCATGACCTCGAAATAGTAGATTCCCTTCACCACAATGAAAGCGGTCTTCCCCTTGTCCTCCTGGGCCATGAAGATTTGATAGTAGCCCTGGAAGGCGTTCATCATGCTCAGGAGCTCACAGCCGGCAGTCGAATCGACCAGCTGATCAATGCGTGGGAGAGGGTAAGGGTCCTTGGGACAGGCCTTGTTTAGGTCGGTGAAGTCGTTGTACATCCGCCACTTCCCTCCTGTCTTCGCGACCAGAACGACATTGCAGAGCCAATCCACGTACTTGGCTGGCGTGATGTATCCGGTATCCAGCAGTTTGTTGACCTCTTGCTCGATTATTTCGTTTCGCCCATCACTCTGGGCCCTCAACCGCTGTTTGATGGGTCGGAAACTTGGGTCCACATTCAAATGGTGTTCGATAATTTTTGGGTCAACGCCGACCAAGTCCGAGGACTTCCAAGCAAACACGTCTGCATTATTTCGTAGGAACTGGATGAGCATACACTGCTGCTTACCCTTGAGATTCGCTCCAATGTGCGTGGTTTTCTCTGGGTCATCCGGAATCAGTGTGACCGGGACGAGGGCTCCTGCTGCCTCTATCTTACCATCATCAAGCTTACGCTTCTTCCTTGCTATGGTGGAGGTCATCTGCTTGGAACACATCTCGGTGGTGGGATCGTCTGGGTCGGCAAGTTCCGCATCTAGGAAATCGCCTACGTCTATTAAAGGAACGACAGCTTTGTTTGGAAGTTATACCTTTTCCATGGAGATGGAGTAGCATTCCCATGATTCCGGTATGTTGCAACGGAGCTCCCCTATCCCATGCGGGGTCGGCAGCTTGATGGTTTGGTGGTAAGTGGAGATCACCGCTCGGAAGCTGATCAGAGCGTGGCGTCCCACGATGATGTTGTAAGCAGAGGGGCCTTCCACCACCAAGTATTCCAATAATTGTGTGGCCCGTTGCGGCGGCTTTCCCATGGAGGTAACAAGCTTGACTCTCCCTTTAGAATAGACCTCCGAGCCCCCAAAACCTGTCAATGGTGTTTTAATAGGCTCATATTCAAGGGAATTATGGATGTTCATCTTTTGCAAGGTGGAATAGAAGATAATGTTAGCGGAGCTCCCACTGTCGACTAGGGTCTTATGAACAGCGCAATTTGCTACGTCTAAGGTAACGACTAGCGGACAACTAGGCATACCACCATCTCGTGGCATTACTGGTACGAAGTCCCTATCACTAAACGAGATTTCTTGTTCGCGCCATTCTTGCCCTTGCTCCACTTGCATGATCTCTCTGGGCCCATAAAGCTCCCGACCCGCCTGGCGCCTTGATCGCTTACGGGCCGTCTTGGAGTCTCCTCCTGCGGGGCCACCCGCAATCATGAAGATTTCGTTTGTGGGCATGTGGTGGGGGTTAGCCTCTCCAGGCTTCTCCAATGGTGGCTTTCGTCCCCTCCTGGGCGGGGGCGACTCCCTTGGGTCGAGAATTTGGCGGGCCCGCTCGTCCAATTTTCTGACAAACTCCATGAGGTGGCCCCCTTGAATTAATCGCTCTACCTCCTCCCTTAAAGCGATGCATTCTGAAGTCCAATGACCGGGCTGCATGTGGTAAGCGCAGCGCTTCCCAGATTCCTTAGCCTTCTTGGTTTCTTTCAGCTGCTTTGGCTTTTTAAGGAGTCCCCGATCCATGACTTCGTAAATTTCCTCTATGGGGCAAACCAAAGGCGTGTAACCTTTCCTGACCCCGCTCGATGAGGGCACTTCCCGATTGAGCCTCTGTTCCATTCTGCTGGAGATCCTTGGAGGCTCCGACCGAGGTGGGTCGGATCTGGGGAATCTATCGGGAGCTGGGTCGTTTGCCCGTCGATCACTTTTGCGCCCCAAAGCGCGCGTTGTGGACTTGACCTCCTCCAACCGCATAAAACGGCGTGCGATGGTCATTATTTCCTCCATATTCTGGGGAGATTGGAGGATGATTTCATCGGCGCACTCCGTGTGGCGGATCGCTTTGTGTAGGGTCTGGGTCAGGATGTCAATGTTCAAATGCTCGACCTTGACGAATGCTTCGTTGAATCGTGAAAAGAAACTCCTCAAGGTCTCGCCTTCTTCCTGCGTGATACTATACAGATAGGTGGACGGGAGCTTGACCCCCGTCATGGAGGAGAAGTGAGCTTTGAACTTTCTAGCCAAATGATCATAATCTCGGATGCTATGGGGAGCTAGCCGCTCAAACCAGTCTTGGGCTGGACCCTCGAGCGTGGTTTCGAAAATCTTGGCCCAAATGAGTTTGGAGTGGCCATAAAGGCCGACTTGTGCTTCGAATTTGGAGCAGTGTTTCACGGGGTCGGTGCTCCCATGGTAAATTGGCAGACTGGTGGGGACTCTGTCCACCACCTTGGCGTCGATGATTTCGTCGCAAAAGGGGGACCTTGCCTCCCTTTCGCTGCGGTACATCCTCCCCTGACGTGGGGGGAGGTGACCGTGGTGGTGGGCAGGTGCCCTTTCCTCGAAGACCTGCCCTTGGGGGAAGTGTGATGACACTTCTTCTTGTGGATCAAGATACTCCGACCCTGGTGCCGGGTTGGGTAAATAAGGTTGCTGCTGTCGCTGTTGTTGCTGCTGCTGTCTCCGGGGGAGATTATTTCGGAGATCGCCCTGGCCCACCCAATGTCCCCGGTTGGCCTGATGGTAGGCGTCGGGATGGACCCTGGCCCCCAGGCGATCGAAAACAGGCACATTTCTAGGGACAGGAGCGTCTCTATTCATTTCGCTTACCGTCCCTGCAATGTGGCGCGCGCCCCTATCCGTTTCCCTCATATTGCGTAAGAGCTGCGAGGGGCGTTCCTCAGCCTGATCATTCCTTCTTCTAGCTGGCTCCCGTCGGCGGGGTGGGTTTTCATTGTCATCGAAACCCTCCTCCAGGTGCGCACCCAGATGGACTGGATGCTGGGCTCCCAAGGCCGGAGCAATGTATATGGTCTGAGGTTGCGCGTAGGGGTTTTGACCGTAAGGGAGCTGCGGATACCCCCAGATACTTGGCTGAGGGGCATGCTGATGGACAGCATACGTCCCTGGTGCAGAAGGCCCTTGAACCGTGGGGTGTGCAACATTCTGAGGGGTCAGAGCCAAAGGGCTTCCTCTTGGGGGAGCCGGCATGACCGGCTCTCTGTTTTCTCTTGCAGCGGCCAACGCCTCTGCCCGACAGCTCTCCGCGTAAGCCGCCAAATCCGCTTCGGAGAGTATTAAACGGCTAGGAGCACTGGGGCCGGCATCCGGAGCGACGATCCCCACTACGGGGGGTGGGAAGTTCCCCCCTGAGGTGTTAAGATCCGGAAAGATCTCCTCACCATTCTCGCCGTAGACTCGTCGTCCGTGACGTGTTTGGACCATCGTCAGTGGAGAGCTGGATTAAACTGATAAGGAAGAAAGACTTTTTTGTTCGGAGTTTCCCACAGACGGCGCCAAGATGATCGTGTCAAAATCTGGGCTCTGTACGGGGTTGCAGACTAAGACGCCAAATCACCCAAGATATTTGTAATGTGCGGAGAACTCCGACGCTTCCTCCAACTGAAAAGGTAGAACAAACGTGAGCTCAAAGGCCAAGACGGGGAAGAGTGGGGGTTGGACCCGTTTTGGCACTCCGACGCTCAAGTCAGCTCAAGCTCTCGATCGAAAAATGCTAGAGTTAAGAGTTTTGGGCCTGAAAAAGAGCTTACCTTTGGCCGTCGCAGGGCGAGGCTTTTATAAGGTGAAGATGGACTTCGCGGGAGCAAGTACACCTCCCAGAAAGTGTGGATCCGGTTGGGAGGAGAGAGTCCTGGCCTCTGGCCGGAACAGTGCTTTTCCAGCCAAAGCACTGTTCGCCTGCTCTTGCCAGGATCCCTGACACTGTACTGAGCGCGGCTGCCATTAATGCGGCCAGCCGTAGGTGGTACTCGCATTGAATGCGGTTGTCCGGTAGTGATTGGGTCGGGATTCCGCTGGGTCGCGCCTTTCTCTGGAGTGAAAGGAGACCCTAGGTCGCGGGAGACCGCCGCCAAACCAGGACTTGTGGTCTTCGGCCAAGTAGTGGGTCGATGATCGCCTAAGCGGCTCGGTCGCGGAAAGCTTACGTGGCATAGGCGGCTATCTGGCAATGACATCTGGCGCTCAATCAGACTCCCCGATTTTCCCCTTATCACATAAAGTAATTAACTTTTTTTATTAATTACATTACTTATCAAGCCCATAAATTTAGAAAGATCTAACTAATAATTATTTATTGGTCAATTAAATATACAATTATTAACCTTTTTAAGATTTCAATTATTTAACAAATCAAACCAATTAATTTATTAATCTTATAAATTTAGGTAATGTTCAATTAATAATATTTTATTTGTGTTAAGTGGTTAATTGATCTAAAAAGAAATATCTGAGTATATTTCTCTTAATTAATTATTGGTTCCAATAAATAGCAAATTAATTTTTGACATCAACCAAGGGGATTAATTTTGCAAATAAGGAATATAATATATTAAAAGTAGATGTATTGATTTTTCTAAATGCTATAAAGATTTTGTAAACTTACTTAAATCATGTACACAATTTACATAAGAAATCACTATAATTTTAAACTTGAATTTAAACCTTCCAAAGTAAACAAGATTAATTAAGTTACTTAAATTACTATCTCAAATAGAATTTATTACCAATATAATTATTCACTTCTTTACCCTAAAACACAGGTATAATCTTTCTTTTCTGTTCTCTTTTCGGTACTTCTCCTTTGCTTTGTTTTTTTTTTTTTTTTTTAATGTTTCTATTGAATTATTTATTCACATTCAAATAATTATTTTTTTAATCTATTTTTTGATATGCAGGTTATTGATCGATTTTCCATTTCGTTTTTGGTATTATATCAACCATCACAGACAAGCCGGTTAATCTTTTGAAGAAAAATTCAATTTATTTTATAAGAAAGGTTAGAAGATCTGTATATTTGTTTTTTTTAATTATACTCATTATTCGTGTATCATTCTAATCATATATAATATAAATATTTTTAAAATTAATAATTATTAATTTTTTATATTTTTTCGGATTTGTTATTAAAGTATTTTCAGATTTATGAGAGATTGAAAAATGGATCATGCTTTTGATGAAATCTAATTTTTAGTGAAAAACTAAAATTCAGGCATATATCCATAGTTTTTTATTGTAACTTTTATACCATCTTTATTATTTTTATTGAAAAACTAAAATTCAAGCATTATTTTTATTTATTTTATTTTACACCATCTTTTAATTTTGTATATATATTTTTATTATCAACTAATTTTGTATTTTTCAATTTAATGAAAATATCTTTTCACAATGTTCAAATTTTGACTAACTTTTAGTATTGACTAAATATTTATTTTCTTCTTTATTTTGTTTCTTAAAATTTTTATTTATAACGTATAAATTTGGTCATCAATAATTAATTTTTATACTTGACCTTTGCTAATCTATTTATCTCAAAATATTTATCATCAAGATCTATAATGTTAGTCGAGTATTACATTTACATTTCAAAGTTCTACTATTCAATATATTGATTATTAAGGACTTAGTATATGTTTATATTTGTTCTTACATGTTCGCTAATGAGGTTATTTTAGTTTGAAACTTTTAGAATATGAGACTGCAATTCAATTTCTTAACAAGGTTATTGAAGTTTAAAATCCTTAATAAGACTGAGAAAATTTAAAAAAATTTCGAGATACTTGACTTAATATCTTAAGGTACGAGTTATTTTTATTTTTATAAATTATCGTATTTGAAATTTTAATTTGATTTCTTAACGAGGCTGACAAAGTTTAAATTCCCTAAAAGAGTTTAAAAGAGTTTTTCAAGATTTTTGGCTCAATCTCATAAGGTACGATTTTTTTTTTTAGAAAATTAATTCAAAGTTTATTGTATTAATTTAATCCTCTAATGCACGGACACTTCTAAAAATATCATTTTGCCGTGTCGTGTCGGATACACGTGTCCGACACCGTGTCCGACACTTCTCACGTGGAAAATTCACAAAAAAATCCGTGTCGCCGTATCCATGTCGTGTCGTGTCTGTCGCCGTGTCCGTGTCCGTGTCCGTGTCCGTGTCCGTGTCCGTGTCCGTGCAACATAGATTTAATCTTATTTTTTGAATTAATTAATTTTAGAATATCAAGTTGCAATTCAATTCGTTGACAAGATGAACAAAGTTTTAAATTCTTGGCAGACCTAAAAAGATTTCCGACATTCTGGGCTTAATCTCTTAAGGTGGGAGTTTTTTTTTTTTTTTTTTTGAAAATTATCATAATTTTATATTTAAAAAGAATGCGATATTTATACAATTTCAACACTTCATTTTATATTATTATTATTATTATTATTTAGAATTGGATGATAATTATATATTCTTTCTGAAATTATTTTTCTTTTACAATATTTCTACTTAATAATTAAATAAAAGCATAAGAAAAAATACTTTAGTGACAATTTATTTATTATTTATAAAAAATATATATTATATAGAATATTTTTCATCGTATATGATTAAGTTATTTATTTAAATTATTTTAGTTTACAAGATTCATATACAATATTATAAGTTATATTATCATCTATACCGTGCATCGCACGGGGCATACGCTAGTATATATATATTAAATATTATCTTTTAAATACGAACAACAACGTATTTATTAAATAATCGAAAATGACCAACTGTTATTCAGAGCGGATATTAAATAGAATCGATGCCTTATATATTGTAATATCTGCATCCTTTAAGTTTCGGATATAGATGATATTCTTTCTAAACCAATGAGAATAATATCCGTCTTAAATTAATGATTGTGGATATAATGAGTATCAGATTTTTTACTATATTTATATGCATTTAAGTAGAGACTCATCTTTAAGTGCAAATTGATTAGAAGATAAGATATTGTGATCATTTTCCTATACATTTTATTCTTCATGCCGATTAGCAACTATGCCTTCATGTTTCTGCAGATGTATATGCTTAGTGTTAATGCCAAACCTTCGAACAATAATTCCCATGAAACGAATTTCCCCGAGTTTCCATTTCTAGTGAATGGAGGGATTTACCAACACTACAGGAAGGTTTATACTTTAATTACATCTACACCCACCGGAAAATTTAAAGATTCTAGAACACCCAATCCGATCCGAATCCAAGTTCAGTTAACTGTAATATTCAAAGATAAAGTTGCTACAAGTTGTGGTTTACCATTACGGGAAAGAAAATTTAGTGCTCAAATCTTTGATGAATTTGCTTAACCCGATGTATTTCCAAGGTGCCTAACTAAACTGATCTGCAGCAAGTTCCACTATTGATTCCTAATTGATCCACTGCCATAACGTGTGTGCTGTGTATTTTTCATTGCAGACGTTCATTACGAGTGGACATGCTTTTCTCCTGATATATACGGGCCAATGGTACGATGAGAAATTTACAACCTTGTTAAGTGCCACAAGAAAAGTGTATGACCATGCATGCATGTGCATCATTCAAAGCAAAACAGCATCTTCTAGTTCCAATATCTCTAAAACAAATTAAGTCAAAATATAATTGTATAGTGTTGTCACTTCCTACTTTTCTTTCTTTTTCTTGATGCAGAGCACTGATGAATAAATACATGGCTTAAACAAGCCGCTTCGTTGATCAATTACAAACCACACGTACAAATGTCAATTCGGCTTGGGATTGAATTCGAGGAAAGAACAATTTGTTTCAAATTGCTATTTTTGGTAAGGAAGAGGCGTTAAAGTGCAGTTGGTCAAGAGGGATGAGATATTCCGTCAGTTAAACAAGTGTTGAATCCCGACCTCTTTAATGGAGAGGCCCGGGTTTCAAATCCCGGCCTTTGGAGAAATGATCCGCAACTGTGTTCTTGGAAGTTCGGAATTCAAATCCTGACCTCGTGAACGGAACAATTGGGTTCAAGAGAAAGTAAGAGAAAAAGCGAGAAGGCTTTGCGTTTGGCGATGTCGATGTGATTTGATTCTGCGTTTTGGCATTACTTTTCCAAATTGCTTCTGAGGTTAGACATAAAGAGACCCTTTTAGACCACCACCATTATTTCCACTTTTTTGGGATATTTTCCAGAGCAGAATTTTGTGTTGGGGATTGCTTTTGCTCCCCGGTTTTGAAAAGCTCAAAATTCTCCACCTATGATGATTTCTTTCGATATTTTATGACGATTCTTGTGCTTAAAACTTTATCGGATTGTGGGATGATCTCCTGTCTTTTACTTTGTGTTTGATCTCTTATTTTATTTAAATATATTTACGTATATTCATAAATAATTAAAATTAAAAAAGAGAGAGAAACCACCGTGATATTAAAAAATAACGTATTTTAGCAAAGGGTTAGGTAAAACTTTGTTGTGCTTTGACTTATTATAGGGATATTGTCTAGGTTGATCAAGTGGTCAAGCCATTGTTCTTTTTTAAGGTACGGTGGCATACTGTTGTGTACTTTTGTTCTTATATATGCTTTTGAGTTTTGATCATGCTATGTACATTCTTTGCAATGTTCTCTCAGGTTCTACTCAAATCATTTTCTCAGCTATTGTTGTTTATATTTTAATAAATATTGATTTTTTAAAAATAAAACATCAAGGGACAGTTTGAAATAACTCCCTATCAGTTTGAAATATTTTTACTTAATTCCCCATAAAATTATACTACATAATATAATATAAATACTGCATTAGAACATTTTAATACTACATTCTGTGAAAATTATACAACATATTTTGAGAGGTATATTAAGTACTACATTATGTGAAATCATACGATATTTTGCGCCCAAATGGGGAGTCAAATAAAAATATGATAACCAATTGAGGATTTATCCCACATTACCCGAAACATGCAATTGTTATCTCATCAGTAATAGCATTTCTGAAGTTTTGATAGATCTTGACAAATTAAATAATATTTTAACAATGATGCACTGACATTTTAAATATACTAATAACTCTAACACACTCATTGTATGTGTAAATAAAAAAAAAATAGGATTAATTATACCTGATCCCCAAATTAGATAGGGTAATGACAATTGGTACCCCACTTTTAGATATAATTACAGCCACCCCTCTGAAGTTTGTTTATTACACTTAACCCCCAAAATCGCTAAAAATTTGATGATGATAGCAAAAATATTTGTGAAAGTCTGAAATTAACCCTATTGACTTCGGTCAAATTTTTATCACCAATCATGTCCTTGGGATTCATTGTAATTTAGTGAATTAAAATTGGGGTTATGTGTAATTTTTTATGCTAAATTTTCGTTTAGATTTTTGAGTTGAAATTAGTTGTTGCAACGGCTACTTCCACGCCTAATATGACCATAATTTTCATAATTTGAATCCAATAAATATTGAGTTTCACAAACAATATACAAACCAATAGTTATCTCTCCCATGGTTTCAAGTAATCAAGCATTGAAATATTGGTAAAAGAAGTGTCGAACGTGTGGCTAGCTACCTTGATAGTTGTATAATTTCCACATGTTCGACTCAATATTTATAAAGTTCAAATTATGAAAATAACGGTCTTACTGGGCATAGAAGTAGTCGTTGCAATAACTAATTTCAATTAAAAAATCTAATCGAAAATTTAACATAAAAAATTACACATAACCCCCATTTTAATTTACTAAATTACAATGAACCCCCAAGGACATGATTGGTAATAAAATTTGACCAAAGTCAATAGGGTTAATTTCGGGGTTTCCCAAATTTTTTTGTTGACATCGTCAAATTTTTAGCGATTTTGGGGATTAAGTGTAATAAACAAACTCCAGAGGGATGGTATCTGTAATTAGATCTAAAAGTGAGGTACTAACTGTAATTACCCTATCTAATTTGGGGGTCAAGTGTAACTAACCCAAAAAAATATTATTATTTAAATATATTAAAATTAATTTGTATATTAATATGTATTCTATAGTCCATTTTAATATAATTATTAAATTATTGATAATAAATAAAAAACATAAAATATAAGAGTAAAAAGATAAAAATTATATATATATATAAAAATTGAAGCGGGTGAGAGAAAAGAGAATTATGAAGATACTAGATAGTGTTGGAGTGATAAAATAAATTTTAAAAAAAATGCAAACAAAACGGATGAGAAACATAAATTAATAAATAAAAAGAAAAGATAAGAGTTCAAAAATCCGAGATCAAAACATTATTATCATTTGTCTCTCTCACTTAATTAATAATAATAATAATATAGTTAGTCGATCAGATACATATTATATGTTAAATTTTAAAAGTACATGTATATGTATATATTTTCGTTTATCATAGGATGTCAAGAAGGATTGCATTGTTGTAATCCTTAATCTAAGGCGAAAATAACCTCATTAATTTATAGTTCTTTCTATTTTGAACATAGGCATCCCAAAGAAGAACCTATAATTATTTTGTCCATTAATCCAGAAACTTTTCCATCAATTTTGGGGGAATGTTTGAAAACTCCCCATGGGTTTGAAAACTTCCTTTTAGCTCCCCATTTTCAAATACATCATTTGGGGTTTTAGATACGCGATTTTGGTATTTAGATACGCGATTCTGGGATTTGGATACGCGATTCTGGGATTTAGATACGTGATTTTTTCCTTGTATTTCAAATACATCATTTGGGGTTTTAGATACGCGATTCTTGAGTTTTAATACATCATTTTTGAAAATGGGGAGCTAAAAGGAATTTGACTTATCATTTGGGGAGTTTTCGGGAATTCCCCGATCAATTTTTCATTTTGAAATTTTCAATAACTAATTTTCTTGATAAAATAAATTAATTTTTAACAAGTACTAATAGTACATTGCTAATTAGTTCCACTTTCAATCATTTGTGTGATGATGCAAGGATGACATCACCAAACAAAGAAAAATGAAAAAAGATTCCAAAACATTAGTTAATCGACCTCCCCAGTGTAGCCCCCCTTTGGAACTTTTCCACCCCCACTTGTCCATTTCATTTTTCAACCTTATTATCCAACCCTTCTCATGTCCTTGCCCCCACCCCTTATCCCCACCGCCACACTACATACCTTCACACAACTTCTTTATAACCTTAAACACACACAATTACACTTCCAAAACACTTTCCAAACACACTACAACACACAAATGCCATCCCAACAAGAGCCCTTCTCTTTTGATGCATCAATCTTGCAACACCAATCGGACATCCCTCCACAGTTCATATGGCCCGACGGCGAAAAACCGTGCCCTGAGCTGCCCCCACCGCTAGACGTGCCCCCGATCGACCTAGGAGGGTTCTTATCAGGAGACAATGAGGCGGTTACGCAAGCAAGCCAGCTCATAGACTTAGCGTGCCGTAAGCACGGTTTTTTCCTCGTTGTGAACCATGGCATTGATATGGAGCTCATAGAGGAAGCCCATAAGGGCATGGATTTCTTCTTCGGGAAACCCATTGAGGAGAAGGAACTGGCCTTACGTAAGCCCGGGGACCATGGTGGTTATGCTAGTAGCTTTACTAATAGGTTTTCGTGCAAGCTTCCTTGGAAAGAAACACTATCCTTTCGTTACACTGCAGAGCGCCAGTTTAGTACTGCCGTCAAGCGCTACTTTGTGGATGTCATGGGGGAAGATTACGCAGCATTCGGGTAAGTAACACGGGACGATTTTTATTTCAATTAAATCTTATGAATTATATTTGAACTTTTTATTTCCTTTAAATTTCTAAGGGGGGTGTGCCAAAGATATTGTGAAGCCATGAACGCCCTGTCTATGAATGTGATGGAGCTATTGGGCATAAGTCTTGGAGTTGGGCCATCTTATTTCAGAGAAATCTTTGAAGGGAATGATTCTATAATGAGATTAAACTATTACCCACCATGCCAGCAACCTGATCTAGCTCTCGGGACAGGGCCTCATTGTGACCCTACTTCTCTAACGATACTTCATCAGGATAATGTTGGTGGCCTTGAAGTCTATGTTGATGAAAAATGGCACTCCATTACTCCCAACCCACAAGCATTTGTCGTCAACATTGGAGACACTTTCATGGTAAGCATATAATCATCATATATACAAAAGGTACATGTGATCTGCATCTTCAGATCCATTAGGAGCAATTGTTTTCCTTCATATCTTTCGAGCACATTTTTTACCATATACAGATCACACTTAAAATATCATTTTGTAGTTGTGTTGGATACTTGCTTCACATACCCTACCGGGTGCATCTCACGTGAAGATTTTTTTAAATAAATTATATCGTCGTATCCGTATATCATGTTTAAATATCTGAACAACTAATTTTTACATTTACTGGTGTCACCAAATATATTTTAACATATAAAAATTTTCAAAATGCTTTATCTTATATCTCACACTTTTTATGGAAGTATCATAATGATACAATTTGTTAAGACATTCTCTAAAAGGTCACTCCACCACATGCCACATTTTATAGTGTCGCCAAAATATGTTTTAGCATATTAAAATTCACTGTCGACACTTTTTTATGGAACTGCCGATTCCTATACTGTAGCGATATTTTTTAAAAGGTGTCACGTTAAATGTACCAAATTATAACTTTTTTTAATACTGTGATGACTTCATCTAAGATCGTCAAAAAATTCGGTCTATCTGATAAAAAAAATTCGTAATTGTAACATCAAGAAAAGAATTATATGCTATTGTGCACATAGTGACAAGGTAGGACTGCACAATCTGGTCCATCTCTAGCTCATATTAGAATCACTACATTACAAAGAATGTTGGAAATGCCAATACAGTTATGTTCGTCGCTATGTTGATTTAATCAAGACTTCTTGTTCAAGTCTTTGTGAATATTATGACTAACGATTTTATATCAGGAATAATTTAATTTATTAGTTATTCTTTCCAGGCCCTCTCCAATGGGATTTACAGGGCGTGCTTGCACAGGGCTGTGGTAAACAGCACAACTCAGAGAAGATCTCTTGCTTTCTTTCTTTGTCCAAAAGGCGACAAGATTGTGAGACCACCCAAAGAACTTGTTGTCGAAGGAGTAAAGCCGAGAATATATCCTGACTTCACATGGGCTGCTCTTCATGAATTCACACAGAAACACTATCGATCTGACACGAAAACGCTTGACGCCTTTGTCGATTGGCTCGGAAGGGGAAGGTTGATGCAGGAGAGCTAGCTTGAGGGAAAGAAGAAAAATGTCCATGAAATTATGAATCAGGCCAATTTGGGTATTCTACGTAAGAGGACCAAGAAATTCAAGAATCTCAGGGGCAGTTTGGGTAGTTTGCATGACAAAAGGGAGATAAAGCTGAAGCATGAAGATGGGTTTTCAATAAAGCAATTTGTGGAAGTTGTGATGATAATTAGACAAAGTTTTGTTCATGGACAAGTTTTTCAGTACTAAGTCATTGTCCCATGCATGCGTGATGATTTGAATAGTTTGAATCCGTACTGATTGACATGTACGGTGGAATATGTATGCATACATGTCTAGGTATATGTGTATTGCATCATGATTTGAAGAGGATGTACGGCTATACATCTTCATGAATGAGTTCCTTTGTTTCATGATCGGACTTCAAGCACTATTTGTGTATGTTTGTGTATGCATCTTCATGAGTTGCACCGGCGCCACTTCTCACCACCACCACCACCACCACCGCGCTACCCCTCACACAAACGCACAAAAACCCGCACACATTGGTTCCACAGTGGTTCCAGAGGAAGAGCGAGCGAGTCTTTCTTGTGGCCGATGGTGGTGCACTATATATAGTGGAATTCCTTCAATAAATCAATTTATTTATCACTAGTTATAACAATTAATCCATAACCAAATGATCAGGATGCTTTGCTAGCATAAAGTATGTTTCATTTGCATGAAATTGAGAATTTCGACCGATTTAAACCAGCACTTATTATATTAAATGGTCTGGAATAAATTATATTTATCGTGTAATTAATGTATATACACTTGAGAACTAATAATCATTTTTGTGAAATGCAATATATGTATTATAATATCAATTGGATATACAGACCTAATTCGCAAACACAAAAGTTACTAAAATTTCCTCGGAAGTACCAGAAAATAGCAACTTAGATAACCGTATAATGCCACCATGAGAAAGAAACAGTTGTGATACACTTAATTTTACGAGATCTCTATGTTTAATATCTCCAATTAGAAGTTTTTTCCCTTTTCTTAATTATTAGCTAGGGCATAAACATGTGGAATTTCTTCAAAAGAATTTCTTTTTTATCGGAATCAAATAAAGTAATTATGTTTGAGTCTTCAAGTTGAAGCACTAAGTTAGACCAATAAACACTCAAATCATCTATGTATATACAAACATAGGCATCTCAAAAATTAAGATTCTAATGCTAAATAGTAGCAAGATATTCTTGGACAAGAAAGAAATGAGAAAGATAACTTGAATGATAAAAAGGTACTTTTATCATGTGAAAATGGGGGTGTGGCAAGATACTTGTCAATTGCACGTAACAACTATCACCACACGAAAGCAATTATATATATACATGACACGTACAGAATGTAGAAGCCGTTGTAATGAAGCGACGAATGTTTTATAAATGTGGTGTGTTTAGTAGAAAATTTAGGGAGAATAACAAATTAAATGCTAAATATAATACACTTGCTCTTTAATTTTAATTAATTGGATTCGATCGAGTCAAATTTGAAATAAAATTTTCTAGGAATGTGGTATGCATGCAGTGGCGTAACCAGTTACCAGAATTGAAAGTTAGAGACTCATTCCTTGGCCAAACATATATTGCATACATAGTGATAAGTTTGAAGTTTAGAAGTTCGTTACAGTAAAAAAACTCCGATCTCAGTAATTAATTGTTGAAATTAGGGAGTAACTAGCACTACATCACTTATAAGTTATAATACTGCCTCTTTCTTTCTCTCTCTCTCTCTCTATATATATATTTATATTGTTGAGTTCTTCATGAGTTTTTGATAAAACATATATAGCATATAGAGTGATAATTGTGATCATTGGAAGTTCGTAGAAGATAAAAAATTCTGGTCGCAGTGATTTTTAAAAGGGAAAATTACAAAATCGGGATATGAAGTGATCTCCACTAGCAATTTTAGAACACAAATTACTCCCGCGACAAAAACGTCTAATAACTCCCAAAATGTGTCAATTTCAGGACAAAGGTCGCTGAAGATAGCTGACATGGCGTCTGAGTGCTAATGTGGATGTATACACTTTACACGTGGCATATGACTCATTTAAAAGCTGATGTGTCATATGCCACGTGTATAGTGTATATGTCCACATCAGTACTCAGGCGCCACGTCAGCTACTTCCGGTAACTTTTCTCCTGATATTGACACATTTTGGGAGTTATTGGACGCTTTTGTCACCGGATTAATTTGTGTCCTAAAATTGCTAGTGGGGGTCACTTCATGTCCCGATTTTGTAATTTTTAGTCTTAAAGTTCATAAATCATCCCCACTTTGAGCATCCTCTTGCTAGGAATGTCAAATACCTCATTGTCATTAGGAACGAGGCGAACCCGAGGGTAAGATAGCCCCCTTGACCAAATTTGTAGATAATTGAACTCAGATAAACTAGCTCGACCGTGACAATAACAGGAATGTAAGAGATTACTATAAGTATGTGAGTTTCCCAAATAAGGATCATTATCAAGACAAGAAATGCTGATGTGAGTGTCATCACGAAAACCACCACAATCCCTGTTGCAAAATTTTAAGACACCAAGCTCTCAAATCAATCTTTTCCAAGATTCATTAATTGAAAAAAGAAAGTTCTCAAAATTCTAATCTAAATCCGATTCGATGGAACTCAATCAAGAATATGGCTAAGTCACCGATGACATAATCGGTATAAAACAGTTTCTCACCTTGTTATAATGGTTTGGTAGAACCAGGTTCGGGTAAGAATTCTCGGCATAAAATATAAAACCAGACAACTTTTTTGAAGAATGAGAAATAGATTAGTTAATTGCCATAAGCGTTACCAATTCTTTCCGTTGTCCTGAACCCCAGGGTCACTGCAAGAGAAGCCAACATAAGAAGGAAGTTGATTTCAGGAATGTAAACTTGCGCTTGGGATTTGGTTGATGTGTGAACTACTTTAACCTAATTGAAACAGCCTAGAGAGAGTGATTGTTGAATAATGGAAAAAGTCCCCGAAATCATTGTCTGACTTGCTATAATCGATGCCAATACTGCCACCACAAACATTGGCCAAAACATAGGTCCTACATATTTTCAGGGTATTTTTTGTAATTTCTCGACTATAAGATTTCTTCCAGGAAAAATTACAAAATCGAGACATGAAGTGACCCCCACTAGCAATTTTAGAACACAAATTACTCCGGTGATAAAAGTGTCCAATAACTCCCAAAATGTGTCAATTTCATGAAAAAGTTCGCCGGGGATAGCTGATGTGGCACCTGAGTGCTGATGTGGACATATACACTTTACACATGACATATGACTCATTTAAAAGCTAATGTGTCATATGCCACGTGTAAAGTGTATATGTCCACATTAGCAATCAAGCGCCACGCAGCTATCCCCGATGACTTTTGCCCTGAAATTGACACATTTTGGGAGTTATTGGACACTTTTATCACCTGAGTAATTTGTGTCCTAAAATTGCTAATGGGTCACTTCATGTCTCGATTTTATAATTTTCCCTTTTTAAAATTAGGGAGTTAACGAACACCACACATTCTTGATTCCCATGCATTTCATTTCATTCACTTACCATGTTCCAACAAATTAATAAGTTTCTATATATTGACATACATACATACATAATTTATATATATGTATTATATTACAAGCAATACACTTGACGAACAAAATTGTCTTTTTTTTCCAATCATTTCATGGCTGTCTCTTAGGTGTTGAATCAAGTTGAAATTTTATATACGTTTGCGTACCAATCATTTTCGACGGCAATAGGTACATAACTTTCTACTTTTTCCATTGTTGTTTTCTTGATGTTTAATTAACTAATTAATTAATTAAATTATTATTATTATTATTATTATTATTATTATTATTATTATCATCATCATCATCATCTACCAAATTCTATTCAAGGATAGTATGAAAATCAAATACATTAAAAAAATAAGCACTACATCGTGCACTGAATAAAGTTCATATTGAACTTTGAGGAGAAGACGTACATATTGCCCTCCAAATTATGTCCATATTTATAAGTAGTTATTTATTTTAGATAATATGTTTTGGCCTTACTCACCCCCAAAAGCTAGCTGTTGAGGGGAGGTTTGCCATGCCATTATATATTGAAGACCACATCATTAATTATTCGATGTGGGACATTTAACACACCCCCGTCACGCCCAAACTGGTGCGTGAACATTGCAGGAATGAACATCTGCAAGCCGCAGGTTTGCCATGCCATTATATATTGAAGACCACATCATTAATTATTCGATGTGGGACATTTAACACACCCCCGTCACGCCCAAACTGGTGCGTGAACATTGCAGGAATGAACATCTGCAAGCCGCAGGAATGAAACATCTGTAAGCCGGGTGGAAAGAAGAGACAGGCACAGGAATCGAACATCTGTGAACCCGCTCTGATACCATTTTAGATAATATGATTTGGCCTTACTCACCCCCAAAAGCTAGCTGTTGAGGGGAGGTTTGTCATGCCATTATATATTGAAGACCACATCATTAATTATTCGATGTGGGACATTTAACAATTTAAAATTTGAAAATGTTTTAAATTTTCATTTGAATTATATTAAAAATTCTCAGATAACCATTTCAGCCGTTTTTGAGCTCATTTTTTTGCCGGGAATTTCCCCTTATGTGATTATGTCAATAATTTCTAGCGAAAAATAAGAGTCAAAACGGGGTGCGGGATGGCGATCTGATAAATTTAATATGATTCATTAGGCAATTTGAACATTTTTTATTTTAAATAATTAATTGCAGATATAACAATAGGTTGACGGACAAATGATTTTGTCCTCTACTTATATCGACCATTTTGCTCCCATACAATTGGACAGTTCGACTAGAAATTTAATTATGTAACAAATCCATAGCTTTTATGTGTAGAATCCAAGGTTCCAGAGCAAATTAACAAATTTAAAAAAATTTGTGGTGTTGCGTTTGAAACACATGAGGGAAATTGCAAACATTAATTCTGATTCGAAACCGCAGTGGCGGAGCCAGAAACATAATTCAGGGGGGTCGACCAAAGCATAACACTATATTGATCCTTACTAGTATTAATTTTAATTTTGGTGAGGTTGGGTCAAAAATAAAAAATTTCGTAAAATTACAAATGCATTTAATCATTTATCTATATAACTATCTAATAAATTTAAAAAAAAATTTTTTTTGAGGGGGTCAATTGTCCCCCCTAAATTGCACGTGGCTCCGCCACTGTGTAAAGCGTACTAAAACACGAAATTGAAAGACACAATAATTTATAGTGATTGGACCTATTTGAATTGTGAACACACATATTCAATAGATTAATCTACGATCTCTTCGATATGCTTAGTATTTTGAACATAGATTATATCACGTCACTAAAACTATTACAATTACAAAATAATTGGAATTTATTAAGTAACTATGCAACTACGACTATAGCACTTACTAGACTACTTTCTTCAAGATTCAAAGCAAAACAAATACATACTATGAGGAACACTTCGATTCTATATCTGCTAGTTCTACAGAAGTATTAAGCTCTAAATGCATCAAATGTAATCTCTTGTTCTGCTTAAATAGAGCTCCATCCAAAATTTGAATTTGTGCATTAATATCTAATGTTTTAATGTCTATTGGGACACAAAGTGTGGTAAATTAAATGATATTCTTTTAGGGAACCAACAAATGAGCAAATGAATTTTCTTGATACATATAAGAGAGGCACAATATACAATGAACATATTCAAAACATAGCATTAATCATTTATCACAAGATTAATCAATTATCTTGAAACCCTACGAAAGAGTAAATGAGATAAGCATAATATACGTAATTTGTCAGAAATTTAATATCAGATTAGTCATCAGCTTAGTTCCCGCAAGATTTTAGGAGTTAACAACACATGATACCATATCGTATATATATTTTGCATTTATATTCGTGCATTATAAGTTATTATGGTCACAACAAATGGCCATAGCTGGAGTTTAATCATAGAGGTAATAATTGACATGACTAGCTAATAACAGATCAGATCGTAACTGGATATCATAGGTTGGATTATGTGAAGATATATTATGGTGATCTCTAGCGAAGGTGACAATCAAACCAAGTTGTATTCAAGAAAAAATTATTCCCGTTTTAATCATACGAAGACAAGACAGCCTTTTGTCACATTTCATGCAGAAAATAATAGTAGGTCTCATAAATATATATTTTTATTATTTGATTAATTAATTGATACACTATATTATATATGGTAGGGGCAATGTGATGCGGCAAATTAAGTTCTAATCTGTTGTCTTCATACTATGAAGCTTCAAAAGATGCCTCTCTTTAAGACATTAAGCTCGGCAAAATTGAGCTGTCGGGCAGCAGAATAGCAGATACAGTTGCTCCCTCAAATAAGGGTTTCATTATTTATCACCCCTATTAAACCATCGAGTCACGTGCAGCATAGCTATTCGATATTATACTAATATAATTAAATATTTCGTGTTCAGATTTTGAGTATATATGCAGCTACCTTTGGTACGGCTTGAATTTATAATAGACTCATGTTGGATTCGAGATTTTCACAAGCCATGCTCGGCTCAAGCTCAAATATGTTAAATTCGAGCTCAACCCTTTAAAAGCCTTGGCTTGTGAAGTTCAATAGCCGACTCCGCTTGTATACATCCTTACTTTATTCTTTAAAATTGTCTAATAATTAAATTACTTTATTTTTTATAGGGTTATTTATATTTAACTACCCTATATTTTAGACCTAATTACAACGCAATCCATTATTATCAGGAAATTACATTTTAGTCCCTATCAATTTTATTTGGTTTGAGGTCCCTTAACGGAATTTGTAAAAGTACACTTATATCTCTAACAGTTTTATGAATGTTACATTCAATAAATGACCAAAATTACAAAACCATTCCTAAATTTTACAAATAAAATTAAAATGATCCCCTACCAATTATGAATTTAACAATAAATTAGGGGTATTTTTGAAATGACATAATGGAACCCACAAACGGTTTTCAAAGTTAGGGACTAAAATATAATTTCTCGATAAATAATGAACTCCGTCGTGATTAAACCTAAATGTAGGATAGTCAGATGTAATTATTTCTTATATTCCTGTCAAACCAATACTCACATAAGTAAATCTTCTTAACCATGACAAATTGAAGTATTTCCCCACAGAAATACCTTTTAAAACTCACACAAGGTCATCTATACACTTGATTTAAGCATACACAAGAATCCCATCACTTAACAAAATAAAGCACTTCAATCAATTCAACTTTCTCTGCAAAAGCTCAGTCCTCCAAAACCAGAGAAAGCAAAGGTTTATCAGAGAAGAAAGCTTCCAAGTTCCCACACATGAGTTCATACAAATCTCCAAAAGACTCCTCCGTTAAGACAGCAAAGTGTGGAGACAAGACAACATTGTCAAGCTCAAAAAGCTCTTTCGGTACATCAGGTTCATTCTCAAACACATCCAAACCAGCCCCCGCGATTTCCCCATGCTGCAGACAATGCACCAATTCCTTCTCATCTACCACTGCACCACGCGCGATGTTGAGAATAACTCCATCTTTCCCTAAGGCCAATAACACGTCGCGGTTGATGATATGATGAGTTTGCTCGTTTAACGCGCAGCAGACAATGAGTATATCAGATTCAGCTGCTAATGTTGTGATATTGGAGTAAAATGTGTATGGAGTGGAGGGTTTCTTGTGTCTTGAGTAGTATGATACTGCACAGCCAAAGGGTGGGAGCCGTTTCGCTACCTCAAGGCCGATGCTTCCTAAGCCAACGATTCCAACTTTCTTGCCTCCTAGCTACACAATTAAACATGTTAGGATGTCAGTAGTTTCGATAAAGGGATAACTACACTAACATACTAAGGATTACAAGAATTTCCACTGTCAAAGAATTTACACAACTTAGCATTAATGTATTTCTCGTTAGAGATTACGACTAATTAGTCGGGATTTGTTTCCTTAGTTAGCAGATTATAATAATTGTACATATCTCTTTCTTACTTGTAGGGACTTGTATCGTTATATATTGTAGGGAAAATTACAAAAATGGTATACCAACTCGGGCCATTTTGCAATTTTAGTACAAAATGTTTTCCGGTTACATCAAAACCCCACAACTCCAAAAATTTTGCAAAACCATGCAAAATTTCGCCGGAGTTGGAAAAACCGGCCGGAAATCTGACATGTCATCCTACGTGGCCAATATCTTGAGTATGTGGCGAAACCACTATGCACACATCATAAACCACTATACATATTCCTTGGGAAAATTACAAAAATGGTATACCAACTTGGGTCATTTTGCAATTTTGGTACAAAAATGTAATTCGCCCTAATAAATATACTTAACTGCTGGTAATATTGAAAAGCTTGGAACTTTCTTGGAAGGTATAATTTTTTGAGATTTATTAAAATTTTTAGTGATATATATGGGATGTAATTTGATCAACAGACTCTCAGCAGTGATATATACGGGATGCTCATTCTCAGCAGACTCTCATCTCATCAACGCTAAAGCTTCAGCCAAAAAGCTAAAAGCATTGCTAGAAAAGGGCTTGTGGGCCGAAACCAATCTCCTTGAGATCGTCCCTGCAATCACAGTCGCCTCGTTGTTGATCGAGGTCATTTCCTGCACAGTCAAGATCGCGGAGTCTGTCCACGAACCCGCCTCGCTGTCCCAATTCAAGGTCCCCGACCTGAAGATGATTAGACAGATAAGTTTGGAGAAGATTATGAGGAGCCCTAGCATTGAAGGATCCCATAATGTTAATATTGTGGTTGAATGAATATATATTACGATTATATTATAGCTTATAATACTATAGAGGCATAAGAGATGGATGGTTTAGGAATCATCAAATTTTATTTTACAGACAAATGTTGCTGCTCTCGGGTTGTCTGGGTACATACACGCTGTATCTTCTTAATTTTTTCGTTATGTATACTGTCTACGGGGTCATTGATGTACGTATACATATAATTAAGTATACGATTATATTGAGTATTTAGTAATATCATTTCTGGTATATGTAATATATTACACATATATATTACATGCATGAGATTAATACATAGTGAAGAGGCTTAAATTTCTTTTTTTTTATTTTTTAGATTATAACTTTATAAAGTAATATATATTTCATATTATACATTTCTATATATATCTATGCATGGCTTCGACATAAACAAGTGTACAAATACACTACAACAAATTATCAAATTCGCAATCATTTTTTTTAGCTACAATTTTATTTTTATTGCAAATAGTTATGTTTTGGTGGTGACACCTCTTCTCGAGATTCTTGTGTCTATTACTCTATTATATATGTTATATTTAATTAAAATAGTTAAAACATCTCTAAAATGTTTATTTTACTACTGTAAATTATAGCATATAAACTGTAAATTATAATTATAGTTAAGTACAATATATTTTTATTATAATATTATATATATTTATTAGGGTGAATTATATTTTTGTACCAAAATTGCAAAATGTCCCAAGTTGGTATACCATTTTTGTAATTTTCTCAAGGAATATGTATAGTGGTTTATGATGTGTGCATAGTGGTTTCACCACATACTCAACATATTGGCCACGTAGGATGACATGTCAGATTTCCGGCCGGTTTTTCCAGCTCCGGCGAAATTTTGCATGGTTTTGCAAAATTTTTGGAGTTGTGGGGTTTTGATGTAACCGGAAAACATTTTGTACTAAAATTGCAAAATGGTCCGAGTTGGTATACCATTTTTGTAATTTTCCCTATATTGTACTCCTATTGTAATCCGTTTAATTATTCAGAAATCAATTCAATACAGAAAATTTCCCCAAATACTATGACGTTCATAATAGTTAACATGGTATCAGAGTGGGTTAATCATTCATAAATTTTTCGACGATTTTCCGGGCTCATCATCTACCGCCATGACCAAACCACGCTCAGACCGGCAACCATCGGAAGAGGCGGAGTCTTCACAGCGTGATAGCAGCCGAACAACGTGCAGTCACTGCGGTAAACCAAGTCACACAAAGGAGCAGTGTTACGAGGTGATTGGTTTTCCGAGAGGATGGCCTTGCAAACGCAGAATCAAAAGCATGGAAAACAGGGGCGGGACGACGGCGGCAGCACCGATAGCGCCGCCATAGCCATCGTCGCTGCGGAAGAAAGGGGAGAAGGAAATGGCGAAGTAGGGTTCGTTTTTTTCCGCACCAAGACAGCGAACCCTTTTGAATTTTCAGCAGCAGCCACCGGCGATTTTTCAGAGGCCACCGGCGGCGGGCTTCCAGTAGAAGCTGCCACCAGCGAAGCCACAGCCGGCGATTTCGCAGCAGCAGACAGGGACGGATGAATTTGACCAACAGAAAAACTACCAGCAGCAAAAGCTCAGCAGACAGGGACGGATGAATCTGATTAACTACCAGCAGAAGCTGACGGCGGCGAATCCAGTGCCGCCAGTCGTCGGAATTTCAGATGGAGGCCGCGCGGTGGTGGCGGCTAGAGAAATGGCTTTTTCTCTCTCAGCCATGAAATTGAACGAAGCGGGTGATAAAAAGGGTGCTAGGGTTGGGAATTTTCCGTCCCAACCCCCCTTTTAATGACACTTTGCGATTTGGTCCCTCAATTTCAAACACTGTGCAGATTGACCCAGCAAGTTTGAAGGACTTACAGATTGGTCCCTATAGTTTGGAGAAACCACAGATTGGTCCTCCAACTTTAGACTTTTTACAGATCAGTCCCCCGGGTTTGAAAGATGCGCAGAAGGACCCCCCAAAATGTGGAAATGCCTATATAACCCAAGGACCCAAGCCAGTCGAATGGGTCATTGATTGCGGGGCCACCGATACCATGACTTATGATAATAATGACTTGATTACCATGTCAAAGTCTACAAGACCATCTATTCAGTGTGCTAACTGAGATCTATTGTCAGTTCAGGGCACCAGAACGATTGATATATCTCCTTCCTTAACCTTGAAAAATTGTTTATATGTTCCCAGTTTGTCCTGAAAGTTGCTTTCAGTTAGTCATGTTACCCGGGAATTAAATTGCGTTGTAGTGATCTATTCTGGTTTCTGTCTTCTGCAGGATATTCAGTCGGGGAAAGTGATTGGGCGCGGCACTGAACGTGATGGGTTGTACTATGTGGATGATGTGGTTCAAAACGGAACTGCAGCGCTGGCTCATGGGACCGTTGAGAGGCAGCAGTGGCTATGGCATCGTCGGTTAGGTTACCCATCGGTTAGCTACTTGCATTTACTTTTTCCAAGTATTTTTCCTTCTAGAAGTCAAAGTCAGTTATCCTATGAGACTTGCATTCTAGCTAAGAGTCATAAACATTCATATCACTATTCTGGAACCCGTGTGAATACAGTTTTTTCCCTTATACATTTCGATGTCTGGGGCCCAGCTCCGTATACGGGTTCCCACTCTGGTTTTCGTTTCCTTGTATTATTTGTTGATGATTGCTCGCGCATGACTTGGATATATTTTTTGAAACATAAATCAGAGGTTTTTTCTAAGTTTGTCGAATTTTATAACATGGTCCAAACTCAGTTTAATGCCAAAATACAGATTCTTCGGTCAGATAATGGGGGGAGTATGTTAATTCCAGCTTTAAACAGTTTTTCTCAGAAAAGAGACTTGTTCACAAACTACCTGTGCTCATACACCTGAACAAAATAGGGTTGCTAAACGTAAAAATCGGATCATCCTTGAAATTGCTAGGGCCATTATGTTTGATGCAGGTGTTCCTAAGTCTTTTTGGCCTAAAGCTATTGCCACAGCTGTTTACCTCCTCAATAGGTTGCCCACTAAGATTCTTGATCTTAAGACGCCTCTCTCAGAACTCGCTAGATATGTTAGTGTTCCCACACCTCTGACTGTGCAGCCTCGTGTCTTTGGGTGTTCGGTTTTTGTCCATATCCCTAAACAGGAACGTACTAAATTTGACCCATGTTCAGTTAAATGTGCCTTTGTTTGGTATGGGGTCAATCAAAAAGGGTATCGTTGTTATCACCCATCCACACGACGCCTGTACACCACCATGAACTGTAACTTCCTAGAAACCGAGTTCTACTACCACACCCAACCTAGCGGTCAGGGGGAGCAGTCTATAGATCCACTACGTTGGGTGTCATACTCCACTATGCCAGATCCGGACCTAAAAGATCCAGTAGGTGAGACCACCGAGCAGACATCTCCCATAGTTCAGCCTCTCATGTCAGCACCAGCCCCAAAATCCGAACCACTGAATATTCCTGAGGTGACCCTTGAAACTTCCTCATTTGATAATAATTCTATTGATCCTATTGATAATCTGTATATAGAGGAGTTACAGGATCAGGAAAGACAGGTTCAGGGGGAGCCCACGGAAAGTGATCGGTATGTCCTTCCACCACGAAGTAATCGGGGAGTGCCTCCAAAGAGGTATGAACCGGAGTATGAACCCAGAAAATCTCAGTATCCGGTTGCTGATTATGCACAGGGAAAGCTAACAGTGACAGCTAAAGCATATTCAACAGCAGTCTACACTGATGTGCTTCCTAGAACAGTTGAAAAAGCTCAAAAGAAGGATGAGTGGAAGTCGGCCATGAAAACAGAGATGATGGCCCTTGAAAATAACATGACTTGGGAAAAGTGCAGATTGCCACCAGGGAAGAGACCGGTAGGTTCCCGATGGGTGTTCACCATCAAACATCGGTCTGATGGGCCCATTGAGCGGTACAAGGCTAGATTGGTAGCCAAGGGGTATACACAGACGTACGGAGTGGATTATTCAGAGACTTTTTCTCCAGTTGCTAAGATTGACACTATCAGAGTCCTTTTCTCGATAGCAGCTAATTAGGATTGGCTGTTGCATCAGTTTGATTTGAAGAATGCCTTCCTACATGGGAAGGTGGAAGAAGAAGTATACATGGAGCCTCCACCAGGGTTCTCTGAGCAGTTTTGTGCAGGGGAAGTATGTAGGTTAAAGAGAGTACTCTATGGGCTCAAGCAGTCACCGAGAGCTTGGTTTGGGAGATTCACAGTTGCTATGAGAAAATATGGGTTCAAACAGAGTAATTCGGACCATACTTTGTTCTTCAAGAGGAGCGGTGACTTGGTAACTTGTCTTATCATCTATGTTGATGACATGATCATCACTGGGAATGATCTTGAGGAAATTAAGCATTTGAGGAAAAATTTATTTGAGGAGTTTGAAATGAAGGATTTGGGGGAATTGAAGTACTTCTTAGGGATTGAGGTACTTAGGTCAAGGCGGGGAATCTTTATTTCCCAACGGAAGTACGTACTTGATCTGTTAGTAGAGACAGGATTACTTGACAGCAAACCAGCAGGGACTCCTATCGTTGTGAATCACGGGCTAAGGATAAAAGAAAGTGCAGAAATGGTTGACCGGAGCCGGGATCAGCACCTCGTTGGGAAGTTGATCTATTTGTCACACACGAGGCTTGATATTGCCTATGCAGTAGGCGTGTTAAGTCAGTTTATGCACCGACCTCAGCAGGATCATATGGAAGCAGCACTTAGAGTAGTCAGATATCTCAAGGGGACTCCCGGGAGAGGAGTGTTGTTCCAAAAGCACGGGGATTTATCCGTTGAGGCCTATACAGATGCAGATTGGGTCGGAAATCAGGATGATCGGCGCTCCACTTTGGGTTATTTTACCACTATTGGTGGCAATCTTGTCATGTGGAAGAGCAAGAAGCAGAAAGTAGTTGCACTATCCAGCGCAGAGGCCGAGTTCAGGGGTATTGCACGAGGACTGGCAGAAATCCTGTGGTTGCGAAAGCTCCTTGAGGAACTTGGATTCCCAGTAGAAGAGAAGTGTCGTTTGTGGTGTGATAATAAGACGGCGATAAGCATCTCAGAAAACCCAGTTCAGCATGACCGAACAAAGCACATAGAAGTGGACCGACACTTTATAAAGGAAAAGCTCGGGAGTGGGATCGTAATATTTCCGTTTGTGCGGTCAGAAGATCAGTTGGCCGATATTCTCACTAAGGCTGTTACTGAGCGAGTTTTTTCAGACGTTCTTAGCAAGCTGAATGTGTGTGATCCCACAATCAGCTTGAGGGGGAGTGTTAGAGATTACGGCTAATTAGTCGGGATTTGTTTCCTTAGTTAGCAGATTATAATAATTGTACATATCTCTTCCTTACTTGTAGGGACTTGTATCGTCATATATTGTACTCCTGTTGTAACCTGTTTAATTATTCAGAAATCAATTCAATACAGAAAATTTCCCCAAATACTATGACGTTCATAATAGTTAACATTTCTAAGCTTTTAGGAATATCCTACTTTTCCCTCGACACTTAGTAGTCAATAATGTAACTTGTATAATTCATGAATATAACAACATGCGTTAGGCGAACTCTCAGTACTTTTATGTACAAAATTTAAAAGAATAGCAATTCCGGCCTCACTAAGTAGCAAATTTTGTTCGTTTTCAATCTCGTTCCCTCTCCCAGAATCCTAATTCAGTATACTTAGCCAAGAGGATAAATCATACATGATGTAGCAATACCAATTTCAATCAAACAGTAGAATTCTTCTTTATCTAAAACATAGATATCAATTCAATCTTCATCATAGAAAAAAAGATAAAAATTCAATCTTTATGTTAGAGTCCCTTACGGCTGTACTCAATGCTCAATTCAACATGAATCCTGAAAAGCTCGTTTGAATTTCAAAGAAATATATATACCTTGGCTCCAAGAGGATAATTTCCCTGTTTGGGCCATAGCCCATTTTTCACAAACCGATTTCCAGCACTGATTCGCCGCAGCACATCGATGAGAAGCCCGAGTGCAAAATCAGCAACGTCGGCGGAGAAGATGTTCGCAGAATTCGCGACGGCTATGCCGCGGCGGCTGCACTCCTCGAGGTCTATGTGGTTGACGCCGGCGCTGGTGGTGACCACCATGCGGAGGGACGGGAGGTTCTCGAGCACGACGGCGGAGAGATTGAATACGCCGGAGATAAGGGCGGCCTGAGTTTTCTGGGCGTTGGCCGCTAGGAACTCCGCCAGAGGCAGCGGCGACTCCCACGGCCTTAAAGTGTGGAATCGTGAAGAGATTGCTTCTCCGTGTGTTTTGAAGAGCTGCAGTGGTCCGAGGACCACAACTTCCGGCAATCGGCGGACGGTGGTGGCGGAGGAATGAAGCTGAGTCTCTTCAGCCATATTCAATTACGTACTTGATATTTGAGTGCAGTACATTAATCAGTTATAATCTGTTATTATAACTTCTAACTCTTTATATTTAATTTTTTTCCTCCAAATATTAATTATTTTTTTAACATTTTGCGACTTTGATTTCTATTTTTATTTCTCAAAAAATTGAAAAGTTTGCGGACACCCTTATATAAAAGTTTTAAGTTTGAATTCATATTCTATAAGTCAAGAAATAAGTTTGAGTTCGGCTCCGTAATACGAATTCTCCAACTGTTTTTTTAGTCGCAATCGAGTTATCCACTTTGAAATGCGATTCATATTTAAATTTGAGCTCCAATATATTTTTTTTAGGGTAAATATATGCTCGAAATTTCAACTAATCATTGATGCTGCTCAAGAATCCGAGATTCGTGCTCTACTTTAAAGATTATTATGTTGTTGTTATTTTCAGTAATATATATATATATATATATCAGTGGGCCCAAGCTCATTGGTCGGGCAAGAATGTTCTATTGTTTGTGCCAATGTCATTGTTAGTGCTGTCACATTAATTAATTAATAAAATTTAAAAATTACAAAATGTCACTGTTGTCATCTTGATGAGAATAATTAAAGGAGAAAAATGCAGGAAATTACCCTTTGCTAGATGAAAAGAGTAAAAAAAATCCCGACATATGGAATAATATCCAAAAAACCCTCTGTTTTCTAAAAGTTTATAAAAAAAACCCTGAGCGCGTTGTGTGGCCCTCACGCACGTTGACTGCGTGTGTGGAAGGGTTTTTGAGAGTGAAATATCAATTATGTCCTTAATGATATATATATATATATATATATATATATATATATATATATACGAGTTAACTGCACCTAACCCCCTGTGTTAGTTTCAATTTGTAAAAAAAACCCTCAGTTATCACTACAAGAAATCCGACGGGATTCCGAGAGAATTCCGACGGTAATGTATCCGTAGGAAAACCCTCCCTCGGAATCAAAATCCCGAGGGAAAACCGACGGAATTCCGAGGGAAAATAATATCGAATTTTTAAAATCAAATAAAATATTTCCGACGGGATTCCAAGGGAAATCCCGTCGGATTTATTAAAAATAATCAAAGTAAAAAAAAATAAAATACACTATTCCGACGGGAAATCCCTCAGAATCCCGTCGGATTTAATAAAATAAAAATGTAAAATTAAACAATTCCGATGGGATTGCCCTCGGAATTCCGTCGGATTTATTAAAATAAAAATATAAAAGTAAACAATTCCGACGGGATTTCCCTTGGAATCCCGTTTCCGTCGGATTTATTAAAATTAAAAAAAAATTAAACAATTCCGACGGAAATTCCCTCGGAATTCCGTCGGAATTATTAAAAAAAATTTTAAAAAAAAATATTTTACACCCTTTCAAAATCATTTATTCAAAACCAATTCATCAAATAACCTTACAAATACCACACACTAATCCATACAAAATTATCTATTCATCTTCTCTTGCAAAAGAGCACTAGATTCTATCTTCTCTTTCAACTGTTCTTCAAGCTTCCGCTTCTCATCTCTAGCTGTATTGAGATTAATTTCAAGTCTCTCGGCTTGAATTCTTCGCTCTTCAACTAAACTTTTTTGTTTTTGTAATTCTTTTTCGAGGCTTGTTTTTGTATTTTTCACAAGTTCCAGTTGATTAACCAAAGTCTGCTTCTCTCCATGTGCTTTAGCAAGTGCTTTCTTTCCAACTTCTTTCTCATTCAACAGGTCAGACTCGAACTTCTTCTTGAGAGAATTGATGGCAACTTCTTTTTCCTTCAGTTTGATCTCAAGCTGGAGCACAAGATGACTATAACATGTAGTATTAAAAAAGAAACTTAATTCAACATGAAAAATTCTACTTTCTCCACGATTTAAAAGAAAAAGAAAATGGAAATATACTATAGAAATGAAATGAGTTGATACTCAGAGCTATAGGGATCAAATAGAACAACTTCTTGTTTCTTATGGAAGTTAGCTTGTTTTCATCAGCAACAAATGGAACTTCAACATTTTCTAGTTAAAATAAAAGAAGAATATAAAATATGTCGAAATATATCCTCGTCATGCATTTATACGTATAATTGAAACTCCATTTAAATGGCTTACAGAGTTTATGGTTGCATCTGAAGCATCTTTCTCCATCTTTGTCAATGCATAAATAGCAGCAAGCACGCCCGACCCCAAAAACTCAAGTGCATTGAGCAGTCAGATTTCCCTCAACAAGAAATACGCAGTTTAGCACATGTATAAGAACAGAATGGTATACAAATACAATAACCTGAGAACGACAAACCAGTACTTATATAACACTTTCAATATAATATGCAGACCTCTGCTTTTTGTTTCTGATCAAGTGCGTTTGTTTCAGTAGTTTCTGAAATAAGCAGGAGAAATACATCATTAGATACCATAAATATTTACAAACAAAAATCATCATTACTTATTTTATGTATTACCATAAGAAAGAATTAACTTTTCAATGTAGCATCACCTATGAAGATTTTAAAGCCATATACCATAGCCATCCAACTATCAGGAATATAAAAAAAAAAAAACCCTACTATCATACATAGAGATTCATGTGTCAATGTCCCTACACCAATTGCAAAAGACAGTTTTTCCCAATCAACATAAGACAATTTTACAAAACAATGCCAAGTATTATGGAATTAGTTTATTGCCAAGCCAAAACAATGCTGAAAACTACTAAAATGTAGGAACTAACCTTGACGCATTATTGTAATCTCACAACCTTGATGCATTATTGAAAACTACTAAAATGTAGGTACTTCAAAAAAATCACCTTTGAGTGCAGTTCCACAGCCAGATCATCGTCTCTATCTGGAGAAATTAAATATATCAAAGTTTCAAACACTGCCTTCTTATATGAGCTGGCATGTTTCTGTCCAAATTCCAAAAACAAAACCCATTCAGATTTAAGAACCAAAGTTAGAGGCAAAGCTGAAAATTCACAAAGTGCAAATTATGGAATTATACGAGATGAGACTTGGTGATCTTGATGAACAGACGAGCACTAGAAGAATCAGCAGAGCAGAGAAAATGGGCAGCCAATATGTTGCCAAGAACACACTGTGGATCACTTTTTGTAGCCTCCAGTATTACAGACCTCTCCTTCCATAACTAATCACCTAACAAAATCCCCCAAAAAACAGCAAATAATTTATTTTAACAATCTTAGACAAAACTAGGAATCATTTAACATGAAAAATCAAACAACTAAGCAATATGGCATATAGGGTTTCGAGAAGTAAAAAATGTAAAAAATCGAAGTAATTCTCTTTTCTACATACCTTGATTCCCTTTCGACATTGGAGTGATCATCTTCACAAACTAGTGATACAAAAGAATTCGATTCCGGACATCAAGTTTCGAGAACGAACCCACAACATGTTCTGTTCCAGTATTCTCAATTGTAGTTAATCCCGGCTTAAATTTTCAGCCACTGATAAGCATTACAGTTGAAAACAACCCCACACAAGTGAGTGCTTGAAACTTGTAAAACATTGTAGAAGAGTGAGTGCTGCAACTTGGTGTGCAGGCCTACTCAAGATTCTGTAGAAACAGGGAATTTGAAAGCTCTGATTTTGCCAATTCAGTTGACATCGATGAATAATTTTTCTGTCAACAATCCTACCCCAAGGAGTGATATTTATATTTATCGCAACATTTCTACACTTGTGTACTTTTTTGTTAAATTGCATTTAGCATAACCATATGGTGATCCTGATGGTTTCAATATAGAATACACACTTGAAGGTCTACATAAAGAGTGATATTTATAGTGGCAGTATACTGTTGATGGAAATTACCAAAGATGAATCCTAGTGATGAAATGTTTCCTGAAGACTAAGCCTGAAACAATGGATGAAGGAATCACTCTATAGTGATATCAACAAGGTTCTATTTTGTTTACACATGAAGAAGACAACATTGATGCAAAGGTCCAAAATCCAACTCATGTTATCTATCAATCTTAGAACTTGCATGAAAACATCTCATATAAACCACAAAAGCAACAAAAGCAGAGTTCATAAAGAACAAGCAATAATTGCTCTAAACTTATTCGTTTTTCCACATTTCAAACAGAAAAAACTAGCAAGCCTCACTGCCTCATGAATCAAACAAATACAAAATGTAGGAAAAATAACCAAACAATTTTTTGCATTCTTAAGTCTCAACATACGCCCAAGTTCCAAACAATTAGCATAAAATCAACAGACAGAGATAACAACAGACCTCCGCCATGGCTCGAACCGACAAATTCTTAGACTGCCTATCTTGACATTTGCAAATTCAAAATCCTATGCAATAGCTTAATTATCCAAAATTTAAATGGAAGAAAGGTAAACACTTGTTCAACTAAAGGACCATCAAACTAATCTGAAATCAAGATTGTTCACCAAATCTGAAATCACACCAAAATATATATAAAGGTTAGTTCACAATCTAGAGCACCAAACGAAATGACTACTAAATAAACAAATACAATCATGGGTACTAACCAGCCTTGGTCATACCAATACCACTGTCAATAATCGACAAAGTGTTATTGGTCTTGTCTGGAATAATATGGATGAAGAGTTCCGGCTGAGCATCAAGCTTGCTCTTGTCAGTCAAGGTCTCAAAACGAATTTTGTCCAAAGCCTGAATGTCACAGAATATAATTTAGCATGAATTGACTAATATAATAAAACTTCAGCAACAACCGAAACTATACAGCACATTGTGTACAAATATCCACAACAACGATTCCCTGATAAGCTCGTGGGTACAGTGATTCCAAATACTTTCAAGTATAATGACAAATATCACAAACACAAACATAACAAAACATGTATTAAACTGGTCTTCCAAGCTATTGAGTTATACAAAACCATATGTTTTGGATTACAAAACAGAGCTTCTATTACGCACAATCTAGACCAGAAAAGGGACGACTATCAGTCATGAAGACTACAGAAACATCAAGAGCCCACCATTCTGCATAGAGTCATGTCTCCAATTTTCACATGCCCTAAGAAGTCAAATGCTCACGAGCAGCAAAGGCACCAAATCAAAGAACAAAATAAAATAACCTACTCCAAAATCTAGTAAACGAGTAAACCATTGATCACATAAAAAAACAACTTAACAGACACACCCAACCCCCAACATAAGCAGAGAAGTAAACAGCAAACAGGGCACACGAGGCCGTATATATATATATATATATATATATATATATGTATTACACACTACAAGAACAATACATCAGCAATCAGATCTGGCAAACACAGAATCGTAAGGGGGAAGCCTTACATCGGAGGAGTTACTGATCAATTCACGAAGAAAGATCTCGGCCTGGAAAGCAAACGTCTTCGACTCTTTTTCACCCATTCTCTTCGGCCTGGAGAACATCCTTCGCCCTTCAACCGTCTTCCACCGCTCTCTTCCTCGACGTCTTCCACCGCTCTCTTCCTCGACGTCTTCCACTCTTCTGCGCCCATTCTCTCTCCCTCCCTTCCTCTCTCCCTCTCTCTCTCTCAGGTTTAGGGTTCGTGAAAATGAGAAGGGGAAAAAAGAATTGGGGAAAAAATTCAGGCCTATTTGACCTTTAAGTATTTTATTATTATTGTCGTTAAATATACCGAGCGAAAACCGACGGGTATACTCCCTCAGTTTTTTTTTTTTAAATTTTTATTCTTATATTTTATATTTTAATAAAACCAACGGGATTTCCCTTGGAATCCCATCGGGATTATTTAATATTAATTTTAAATATTTGATTTTAAAGAGGCCAACGGGATTCCGAGGGAAATCCGGTCGGAATTATTTATTTTTTATATTTTTAAAAAAAAATCGATGCCCGTCGGAATTACCGATGGAAATCCGACAGAGTGTTTCCTCGGATTTTTCCGTCGGAATTTGCAGAATTTCTTGTAGTGTATGAAAATTAGCATATAATATTATAATATGTGTGTGTGTGTGTGTGTAACGTAAAGTAATGGAGATAGCCCTTCGGGCAACCAACCAAACCCGGCTGGCCTATTTACTAGGAAAAGCGAGAGTCTCCGCCGTCTGCGAATCAATTGCTTTCATCGAAATAAGGAAGGGCTTCGCGCTAGTAAGGGGAAACGAACGTGAGTCCTTTGTCACTGAGAAAGTCCAAGATTGTCTCGAGTGGTCACTTCTTCCACATCTCTGTCTTTTATCTATCTCTGATTTCCATTGCCAAAATGCCCTTACTTTTCAATTGTCGTAGGTAACGCTCGAAATCACTGATGTCGAATTCAATCATTCATTGTAGGTTCTCTTACTTGTTCTAGTGGCTGGCAAAGGTCAACCGAGAGGGGGGAACGAAGAGCTTAAGAGTCGACCGGTTCCGAGCAGACTCGTGGAGCTGCAACTTGGATTATCGTAGAATAAGAGGGGCCGTCTTAGGAAATGACTTAGTTTAACTGAAAAGGCAGATGCCGCGGCTGCGAGGCGAGGGAGCAACTTGTCTGGTTTTCCCCAAAAGATCGAGCTTACCTCATGTCAGTTCAATCTTCTCATGAACCTGAATTGCTTTCAGCGCCTCCAATCATTCTGGGGGGGTGCTTGAAAATATATAAATAATTATCTATGTATATTTTTGTTTATTAATAATATTTTTAAATATTAGAAATACATTATACACATATAATATAATATATAAGTATAAAATATTTTATATTGTATTATGTATATATTTATTTAGTATATATATGTATAAGTAATAAATAATATATTTTTTAATAAAAATATTTAAATAATATCGGTGTATATTTTTATTTATTAATAATATTTTTAAATAATAGAAATACATCATACACATATAATATAATATATAAATATAAAATATTGTATATTGTATTATGTATATATTTATTTAGTATATATATGTATAAGTAATTGTGTGTATATATATATACACACAATTAATAATATTTTTAAATAATAAAAATACATTATAAACATATAATATAATATATAAATATAAAATATTGTATATTGTATTAGGTATATATTTATTTAGTATATATATTTGTAAGTAATTGTGTATATATATGTATATATATAAATAATATATTTTTTAATGAAAATATATAAATAATATCAATGTATATTTTTATTTATTAATAATATTTTTAAAAATTATTATTCATTTATATCTATATTTGAATAATATCTATATTTTAATATATATATATTTAAAATTATTAAAAATGATTTTTAATATTTATATATTTTTTATTTTTTTTAATATAATATACATATATTAAATATGTATATTTTTAAAAATAATATAGTTATAATATTTTTATTCTTAATACATTAAATATTTATATTTTTAATATTATTTTAATATATAAAGTAAGGGTATTTTAGGGTTATCACATTTTACGTTTGACCAAATAAGTTCGAGGGACGGTGTGTAAAATTTAAAATAACGCAGGTTTTTGTTAGCCAATTTTAATAACTAAATGTTTTTTCTGCAAATTGAAACTAACATAGGGGGTTAGGTGCAGTTAACTCATAATTAAAGTGACACTAGAGAAAGAGAGAGTTTTTATATGTCATTAATGGCTAATAGGTGTGGTGCTATGTATAAAAGAATAAAAGAATAATATATGTAATTACCCAAATACATCGGATCAAACTAGGAGTGGACATTTCCTTTTTTTTTTTTTTTTTTTTTTTTTTTTGACAGAAGGAGTGGACATTTCACACCATGTATTGAGTAGCCGACCCGATCCAATCGGATAAAAATTAAAACCCGAGCAAACTGGATTATTAAAGCAACTTTGGATAAAAATCTGATTGGGTCGGATTTTTTTGAGCAATTTCGAGTATTGAATCAGGTACCCAATATCCCCACAAAATTTTCGAATTGAATTTTGGGTACAATCATACTACCAAACAAAAAAACAAAAATCGGTCGAATATCAGATTGTCCGGTGTCTGATAAGTTGGATCGAATTTGGCTAGCAATCCAAACCCGAAAACGTGACCCAATGCCCACCCCTATTCCAAACAGGGGAGAACACAAAGGGTAAGACTTCTCTTCATTGGGGACACACTTATCATAGGGAACAACATCTTTACCAAATAATTATACCAATGTTGCAAAAAGAATGCCGGCTATTTCAGCACATCAGTGGACAACAATCTAAAAAAATTACTTTGCAACACTATACGACTAATAAAGCAAAAACACTCTAATCAGGAATATAGGGCTCAAAAAGAGTGACAAAAGGTTTAGCATCATAGTGCATAACTTCTGCAGCACGAACGAACTCTTCTCTTAGGACTCTTATAGTGTACTTGTCCACTCCCCTTCCAGGATCATGAGACACCTCAAATGGATCTTCAATGCATATTAGGTGCCGCTCGTTGCCTACTCTCCTAGTCCAGTCTTTAGCTTTCTTGCTGCGAATGAGAAAATGGGGCTATGATCAGTTAGGTTTCAGGGGTAAATTGTAATTTTATAATTCTTTTACAAGTCTAAAGTTTGTGAGCAAATTGAGAGTTTCACGAGCTGTTTTGTGAAAACATATTTTTATTACTGCGCTTTTGTGTAAAGATATTCTGAATTATGAGGTTTTCTTTAGTTTCGAAGTTGCAACCCCAACTATTATTTATTAACAAAATGCAACCTGATTCCACTCATCGTGTAATATGTGCACAAAATTCCTTTTACTTATGAGGGGAATCAGATTACATTTTTTTTAAAAAATAGTAGTTGAAGTTGCAATTCCTTAACACATCATACAATAATTGGAATTAGGTTGCATTTTGTTAATAAATAGTAGTTTGAGGTTGCAATCTTGGACCTTTTGTAGTTAAGGTTGCAAAACTCATAGTTCATGATGGTAAAAAATTTTATTACTTGTGAGGTGCAATGAAGTTGTGGGAAAATATGTAGCGTGTGTTTTTCTCACCTTATTATGCTGCCCAAGCGAACTGATATAACGTCATTGGCATAATCGTGACAGTAAGCCCAGTAATGGAAGAAGCCCAATACTAACTGAGCTATGTTTTCCCTATTACGAACACCAAAATTGCCAATGCTTTCCACTTGATCGAAATAGGAACAATCGACATTTTCCACATTTGTAGAATAAGTAGGTTTCATCATCTGTCAACGATAAGAAAGCACGGTAAGGACCAGAATACAATTGTCTGGGATTCTATCAGCATAAGTACTTGTCCATGAATTGATCATATTAGAAAAAGTTATCATTCGATTCATACCTGCAAACATGGAAGAATTGGTGGCATGCGCTGTTGCAAGAAATGAATGCACATCAAGACGTACCTGAAACGATACACAAAACTGATTCATTAGCCAGAACATAAAAGAAGAGCTTGATCAAAATGCAACGATAAGTGGATCACTCAAGATGACTCACGCATAACTCGATAGAGTTCCTTGGTAAGTTTCGTTGACTCGTCTAGATTTAGCCCAATATTTCACAATGATCACCAGTTGCCTGAGTCTAAGATCTATCTTCGAATAATCTCGAAGCAGTCTCGTGTTTACAACAGCATGTGTATGGTTTATACAAATGTCGCATGAAATACCAGTGGATGGATCAATTAGCTTAACGATAGGAACTCTAGTACGCGTAATCGCCTGAAGGTGATCACAAACAAAAGAAAAAAAAGAATTAAAACAAATATGTGTCGATTCGTAATAGGTTTTTTTTTTTTTTTTTTTTTTTTTTTTAATAACACACACCCCAGAGTGGAAAAGAACCCCGGACCAACTCCTGTTGGCTTTGGATTGGTAACAAGTTGGTATTACATTACCTGCACATTCTTGAACTTTTCTGACTGCAATATATCAGCCAAGCTTAGCAACATCTCAAGCTCGTCCATATACTTATTTTGAGTTACAAGGCATGTATCAATGTCGCTACTTGGGAGGCCAAAGGAGTTGGCAGATGATCCGACTAGACATAATCGAGCCTCGGGCCACTCTTTGCTTACAAGGTTCTCGAGCACCAAAAACAATCGTTGTTTCTGCTTGATCTTTTCTTCAACGGCACAGATTAGTGTCCGAAAAACTTTTAGAAAGGGAGAAATAAACCTGCATATATCTCTTCTACACCGTCTCTGACTTTTCCTATTTCTCATCCTCTGACCCATCATCCATTGTCCTCTACTATCAGAGTTTCTCATCCTCTGCCCCATTGCCCTCTACTATCAGATATGTACGTAGTCCTGATTAAGGTAATCAATTATCAGATCATGAGAAGGAAAAGTTTGCCAAGACGATGTTTGGCAAAACTCCCTCAAAAGTAGTTTGCCGAAACAATTATTTCTAACTGTTTGGCCTAACTCACCTAAAGCCCCTAATTCAAATAGGTGCTTTGGCCTACGTACTTCGCCTAATTCATCTATAGGGCTTAGTTTAATTCACCTCAAAAGGTAACTTAAATAAAAACTTGGCATAAGTTTTTTTTTTTTTTTTTTCCCTAATGTAATTGGCCTAAATATTTTTTTTTTTTCTAATGTGTAGCATGTTAACACACCACGTACACCCATGACCAATCGAGGACTTGGAATGTGAAATTTAATTCAATTTGAATTTCAATTCAGTTGAGTTTTACTCAATTCTAATTTCAATTCAATTTAATTTTAATTTCAATTTCAATTTCAATTCAAACAGGATACAAAGCATTTATCGAGGAAATTGCAATTTTGATATACCAACTCATCACAATTTTGGTACAAAAAATTTTCGATGTAAAAATTAACCTATAACTTTAAAAATTCGTAATTTTGTGCACTATTTGACCCAAATAGATATGACCCGTTGAAAAACCCACCCGAAGCTTGCAAAACCCGCTTCGTGGCAAATTCACCAACGGACACGTGGAGATCCGGGTGGGTTTTCCGTGGGTCATATCTATTCGGGTTAAATAGTGCATGAAATAGCGAACTTTTAGAGTTATGAGCTAATTTTTTCATCGGAAAAATTGTTTGTACCAAAATTGTAAATTAGGTTGAATTGATATACCAAAATTGTAATTTTCTCAACATTTATTAACTAGTTTCAATCCGGGACATGTTAACAAACTCAAAAAATATAGTTAAAATTAGTAAGTAATAATAAAACTAGTCTCAGAATAGTGCATGAAATATACTTGCTCGTTTTTCCACTGGTATAATGAAAGTAGGATGATGCAAATGCAAATGCAAATATCCCGGAATGTGTATAACGATCGAGCTTGGAAATATATATGAGAAATTAGAAGGATTGTGCCTCCTTAATTGTTCCACCGTCGTGCCCGGCGGTAGAACGGCAGATATCTTGTGTTTGTCCCTTTGTGTCACGAATTGCGGTCTTCACCCTTGCTTCGTCTCGTTGGTCTCCCGATGCTCCTTGTCCGGTTACTACGGCGGCCAAGAGATGGTTGATAGGTTTCCTGAGAAAAATTCCCGAGAGGTAGGTGCCAATAATGCTGAGAACTTTTCTTTATTTATAAGGAATAAATGCCTCTTGCTCTCTTGACGTGCATGTGTTGCTTGGTTTTCAAGATACGCCCTCTCCTTATGTATAAGGAATGATTCCCTATTAACTCGATTTCCTAATTTATCCTAAATCTTACATTATTCTCTTTAGTTGTTATTACTTGGGCCTCACTCCTCAAGTCTCCTCTACTTACTTGTGTCTTATATTAATCCTCTCTAGTTGTTGCAAGACTTGCTTCCTAATTTACCCTAAATCTCATATTAATTTATGAATATAATATGCATTAGCCAAACGTCAAACCAGGATTGTAATTTCGCCCTCACTAAGGCAACGATTTGTTTTCTCTTTTCAATCTAGTCCCCTCTCCCCAAATCCTAGTTCCATATACTAAGCCAAGAGGATATATAGATCATACATTATGTAGCAGTAACAATTTCAATCGAACAGCAGAATTTTTCTGTAACTAAAACATAGTAATCAGTTCAAACTTAATCGTAGAAAAGAAGCTAAAAATTCAATCTTTATTGTTAGAATCCCTTATGGCTGCACCCAATCCTCAATTCAACATGAATACTGAAAAGGTCATCTGAATTTCGAAGAAACACATATATACCTTGGATCCAAGAGGATAATCTCCCCGTTTAGGCCAAAGCCATTTTTCACAAACCTATTTCCGGCACTTCGATGAGAAGCCCGACTGCAAGATCAGCTACGTCGACGGATAAGATGGTCGGATAATTCGCGACGGCGGCACTCCTCGAGGTCTATGCGGTTGACGCCGGCGCTGGTGTTGGCGATCATACGGAGGGAAGGGAGGTTCTCGAACACGGCGGGGGACAGATTGAACACGCCGGAGAAAAGGGGGGCCTGAGTTTTCTGGGGTTGGCCGCAAGGAACTCCGCCAGAGGCAGCGGCCTTAAAGTGTGGAATCTTGAAGAGATTGCTTCGCCGTGTGTTTTAAAGAGCGACGGTGGTCCGAGGACCATAATTTCCGGCAATTGGTAAACCGGGGTGGCAGAGAAATGAAGTTGATTCTCTTCAGCCATATCCAATTTGCTTATTTTGGTACTGTACATTACTCTAACCATTTTTTAATTTTTTAAAAAACATACCCCAAGTGGCTAGAGGTTCGAACCCGAATCATTACCTAATCATGTCATTTATTTATGGCGAATTACATTTGGGCCTTTGGGTCTCCTCAGGTTTGGGACATTTTCAAGTTACACGGCATTTTCATTTTTTATATATTAACCCTGATAATTAAGTTCCTCGTGTATTGAGGTTTGGGGTAATTTCAAGTTGGGGTAATTACACAACTCCCCGTCTTTTGAGCCTTAGGGCGGATTGCCCCCATCTTTTGAAAGGTTAGAGGGCAATCGCTCAAAATGAAAGGATGGGGGGGGACAACCCGACCTAAAGCCCAAAGGAAGGGGGTTGTAATTAACCCTTACAAGTTACATCCTGCATTTTCATTTTTAACCTATTAGTTCCTAAGTTTGAGATTTTTTACGTCCTTTAGGATTTCGTTGAATTTTTTTTATGATTATCCTTAAGAAAATTGGGGTATTTTTGTAATGATATAACAGAATTTTGACGAACATTAGAGACCATAAAACAGTTCCCAAGAGTTAAGGACTAAAATTTAATTTCTTGATTTGAATAGATTGCATGGGAATTAGGCCTAAAGTAGAGTAGCAAGATGTAATTATTTCTTTTCAAAAATAACCCTGCGAAATATTTTAATATTTCTACAAAAATACTCTCAAGGACTATTTTTTTATATATTAAATGTTAAGGGATCGTTTTGTAAATTTTTATAGATTTTAGGGACTATTAAAGATATGCATAACGGAACTCTAACGGATGTCAGGAATTACAAACGTTTTTCAAGAGTTAAGAACTAAGATTTAATTTCTCAATTTAGATAAACTGCATTGTAATTAAGCCTAAAATAGAGCATTCAGATGTGATTATTTCTTTTCAAAAATAATCTTCTGCAATATTTTAATATTTCTATATTGTCGAAATACTCTTAGAAACTATTTTGTTATATATTAAATGTTGAGGGCTCATTTTGTATTTTATAGATTTCAGAGACTATTAGATATATTTTTTGTAAATATAAATTATATATAAAGATATGCATAACGGAACTCTATTCTTCCAGTTGAGAAAGTACAGTTAGAGCCTAATTTGACCTTTAAGAAGTATCCGGTTAAAGTGTTAGACCGGAAGATGCAAGAGCTGAGAAACCGGCAAATCCCTCTTGTAAAGGTCTTGTGGCATGATCAGAAATCCGAGGAAGCCACTTGGGAGACCAAGGATAAGATGAAACAGTTGTATCCGGAACTTTTCAAGACCTCGCTTCGGACCTGAGGATAGGTCCTTTTGAAGGAGGGAGGTTCGTAACATCCCGACTGATCGGATTTTCAGGTAATCTATTATGTGCGTGAATTTAATATATATTAAATGTTAAGGGATCGTTTTGTAAATTTTTATAGATTTTAGGGACTATTAAAGATATGCATAACGGAACTCTAACGGATGTCAGGAATTACAAACGTTTCTCAAGAGTTAAGAACTAAGATTTAATTTCTCAATTTAGATAAACTGCATTGTAATTAAGCCTAAAATAGAGCATTCAGATGTGATTATTTCTTTTCAAAAATAATCTTCTGCAATATTTTAATATTTCTATATTGTCGAAATACTCTTAGGAACTATTTTGTTATATATTAAATGTTGCGGGCTCATTTTGTATTTTATAGATTTCAGAGACTATTAGATATATTTTTGTAAATATAAATTATACATAAAGATATGCATAATAGTAGGGGTGTGTTCTGAGCCGAGCTGGCTTGTGAGCCGCACAAGCCAAGCTCAAGCTGGCTTGACTCGAACTCGAACGATGTCAAGCTCAAGCCAAGCTTAATCGAGATCGGCTTATGTGTCAAGCCAAGCTCAAGCCTATTTCTTTGAGGCTCGAGGCTTGCAAGCCGGCTCGCAAGCTAGTATATATATATATATATTTATTAATAATTTATATAAATAAATATGCAGTAAATTAATCTACATTTATATGATTTAGTAATACTAAATATATGATATATTATATATTTTTATCTACTTATTTTGATAATAAATATGATTTAATAATATCGCAATTCAATAATTACAGCAACATATCATTCTATGCAATCCTACTAAATATTACTATGATAATATATAATATTTATCTAAACAAATAATTTAATAAAAAATAGATTCAATCTATTATAATAAATAATTAATTATATAAGTATATATCTTAATAAAATATTAGTTAATAATTTATTTGGTATAATTACAAGATATATAACATAATTTATTACTATATTATATATTATCTATAATATATGTGTGATCCTTACTAAATTTTGTATCATAATATGTCTTATTAATATATTATTTTACAATGACACATTAGACCATATAATATTATTAATACAAAAATATATTCATAAAATATTCACTCAAATATTTAATATAATAAAATAATAATTATCATATACCTTAGTAACTAAATAATAACATAAGTATATATTTTAATAAAATATTAGTTAATAATTTTTATTGTGTAATTACATAATTTATAGTTTATTCTAATATAATTAATAATACTCGTAGATAATCAAAAATATCAAGTATATATTAATGATTATAATTTATTAATAATGATATAAAAAACTTAGAAATATTAATATACTATATATATTATATATCTTAATATCTTTGTTATTGTTTAATATTATTATTGAATGAGAACTAAAAACTATCCAACAAATCTCTTGGCTCGTCAAGTCGAATCGAGCTTGACTCGAATTTTGGGCAAGCCAAGCTCAAACCCTCAAAAAATAAGCTTGACAAGCTCAAGCCATGCAAATAATTTTCAAGTTCAAGCTCAAGCTAGATTTTTTTGGCCAAACTCGACTCGACTCGAAACGTACCCCTACATAATAGTCTTTGAAATCTATAAAATTTTACCAAATGAGGCCTTAATATTTAATATATAATAAAATAGTTCTTGGAAATATTTTCAATGATGTAGAAATATCAAAATATTTCAGATGGGTATTTTTGAAAATTCATAAAACAATCTAGCGTAACGGACGTCAGAAATCTCAAACGAAACTTAACTGTTAGAGATTAATATGTAAAATAAGAAAATGTATGATGAAACTTATAATCACCCCAAATATTAGGGGGCCCAAATGCAATTCACCTTTTATTTATAAACTTACCAAGATGTTCGCAAAATTTGAAGAAATATTTAATTTTCTTTTCAAATATTCATTGTTTTTAAACTTTTGGGCAATTTTAACATGTGTACTTTTAGTTTCCCAAAACTCAGAAAATTTGTTAGCACCCAATACCCATGTATGAAACATATAAACGAGTCGGTTGAGCAAGTTTCGACCTTCGTTTAAGATCGAACTCGTTCAAATCCAATGCGTTAAGAAATAAGTCAAGAGTTCAACTCTTATAATTCCAATTTACCAACAATTTTCTTAGTAAAAATTGCCTTTGAGATTGGATTCGACAGATTCGATTCATACTTAATTTTGAGCTCCAAAAATTAATATATTCTTATGTAAATATACAAAATAGGTTTGGCTCGAATTCAACTTCAAAATTGATCTTTGAGCAGCCTTCAAAGATATTGGTCGTGTAAGAATGTTTTAATGTTCGTCTAATTGTATTTATGTCGATGTCATAGTTTACGGTGTCACATTTAATTAATTAATAAATAAATAGTTTAATAACACTAGCACCCGAACGTAGGACCACATCCCCGTACCAAAATCCAAACCCAGTTATAAAATGGAAAGTCTATACCCGAATCCGAACCTTAGCAAACGGAAGACCAACTCACTCACTAAGCCAGGCGTAGCTAACTAAACTGCTCAGAGTGCGCGGAAGCCTATGATGCATGGACACGGATATAGCGACACGGATACGACACGGACACGGACACGGACACGGTGACACGAATTTTTTTAAAATTTTAGGACACGACACGACTATATTATATATATATATTCTTTATATTCTTTATTTTATAAATATAAAATATTCTTTTGAGTTATGTAAACTATTTCTGATATGGACGGACTAAGATTTAAAACTTAAAATATCACAGCACTACTAGGGAATATATATTTTGAAAGAAGGCTGGATAAAGAAAAAAGAAAATTTGAGAGTTATATGGGCCAAGGGCCCAAAAGGTTAAAATTTACGAGCACTTTTGTCTTACCCTAATTACCATTACTCCACCCCGCCGCTCATTCATCTAAATTTCTCCACACCACTCTTTCGCAAAACGCTAGTTCATATATGTCGGAGAACATTCACAGTTTCACACTAACACCATGACAGGCATGAGGCATAGATCCTCTTCCTCCCAATTCCCAAAAACCCCACCGCCACCTATCGCCACTATCGTGGAGACGGAGTACTCAACATTTGACGGCAGAAGATGCTGTGATGATGATGCCTCCTCCTTCTAAAACCTCACCACCACCACGACCACCACCATTACCACCGCATAGACTAAGCTTTTACTATCTAAATCGACAAGAGATGGCACGATGAAGCCTTCTCCTTCCAGAAATCCAGATCTACCGGAATCTGTGTCCAAGCCGTGTCGGACACTCCGCCATGTCCCCTTTCATTTTAATTTTTTTTTATTTAGGACACGGTTCACACGTGTCGGAGGCGTGTCCGTGTCCGACACGTGTCCGACACTGCACGGGATCATTTTTCAAAGTGTCCGTGCATTAGAGGCGGAAGCAAATAAATAAAAACAGACAAGTAAGAAGATGCATAACATAGACACATATAGGTACCAACATATATACGCATATCATATTTACATATAGGTATCAACATATATACAACCTGTACATTGGCCATCACGGCCCCATCAAAACAAAAGAGATCAAATCTCCAAGTAACTAAGTCCTAAATATACAAAGTATTATGAAATGTATGTAGACATATGCAAAAGACTAAGACCTAGACCCGTAAGTGTGGCTCGAAGGACACACTTCTCCGCCTAGCTCAAGTCAAAAGAAGTACCTGAAACTGAAAGATAAATGAGGGGCCAGTCAACTGACTGAGTGAGGGGGTTAACGCACACCCACACACTATATATAAAACAAAGCACATAACAAAAGTGGATTTATGAACCCGAATAGGTTTTGCAAACCAAACGTTTCAAAACAAAACTATATACTTAGAACCATTTTCATAAACTCTATTCCAATTCATAGTTCCCATAAAAGATCATATCATATGCTCAGCGAAAACGAGCTTCCAACTTTTACTCCTCATATCAAACTATAACATAAATCAGAAACATATCCATCCTCTCCTCCAATGATGGAAGAGCCACGCGCGTAGCTCTAACCATCCATAACTTTAACAAACTCACGCGGGGTAGCTAACCCACAATGTGCCCTCCCGGTTTTCACACCGAAGACATCAAAATACCATGTCTTCCCTAGCTCCCGAGGTCACGCATGATACCTTGGATGGAAACTATGCACAGGCCGAGCCCCGACGGCCCAATACCGTCCCGGGGATTCCTTACCCATAGCTCCTTAGATCCACATACACATATACATATGATATACCAATCTTTCATGGCTTAACTCGCTACAAAACTTAAACGAATCAAAACTTTACAAAATAGCTTACATATGCCTTCATAATTAACTTTCCAAAACAAACTTGTTTCATAAGGTCATAAACATATCATATACAACACTTATTTAATTATATATATAATATATAATCGCATGCACGGCTCGAAAACATCACATAAAGGCTTTAGGTCAATAACAATACAAATCCTAAACCTCACCTTGTGCTTGAGAGTGAAAAGAAGTGGAAGTGAGCAAAGCTAGGTCTCGTTGTCATCAACGGCAACCTCGTCTGAAAAGAAAAACAAAAACTCAAGACTTAGACTCTATATAGACCAAAAATGGCGCACGGTAATTGAAAAGTATGCATGAGATGTAATGCATGCAAAAAATGCACCACAATTCAATTTCATGCGTAAACAAGTTAAATGGCAAATTACAAGTACAAAACTAGCAAATTATGAAGCATATAAGACATATAAAAGCATTCAAGAAACAATGGAATCAAACCGAGAAAGTCGAAAAATCACAACACGGACAACGGCCTATGAAACGGTTGTTTGGAATCAAAGAAGAAATTCCAAACGGGCATTTCAAAAGCTACTGCCCCAAACCGAGAGCTCTGAAACTGCCGTTTTCAAAATCAATACACACACCAAACGCCCGTTTCAGAAGCTACTGACCTTCCCCTGAAGCTCGAAATGGTCGTTTCACCTTTCAATTCAAAACCCAAATGACTATTTCCAAGACTCAAACTTGAACTTCCGCCTAATCGAAACGGGCGTTTCCAATTTTCAAAGAGGCCGAAACGGAGCGCAGGTCTGCTCTCGACAAAACAGGGGGCGAAACAATTTTAGCCAAACATGGCCAAAACTCAACCAAAACGCATAAAACTCGTACACAACAACAGATATCATGCAAGATTAATCATATATACATGCTCAAAACTCGAGAAAAATAAGAATCAATGCTCAATCAATCCAAACCCATGTTTGAAGAAAATCAAGTTCATCAAAGGTATCTTGCATTTAAATCATTCACTAACCAAACTCATGCAATAAATACAATAAAAGTAACATGTAAAGCTCATAAATGAAGTCAAGGATCAAGGAAAACCAATACATAGCTCACAAATTCAAATTAAGCCACAAACCCTTACTATTCATGTAGGTGATCAAAAGTATATAAAATCTCCACCACAACTAAAGATTAAACCATAAAATTAAAGAGCACATCACAGGATTTCCGAAACTTACTCAAGCTCATGAATTGGTGGAGAAACGGGAGAGTTATTGGCTTGAGAAGAATTGATCAAGAATGAAGGGTTTGAGCTTTCTTTCTTGGCTTTGTTGCTGAGTTTGTACGTGGAAATGAAGGAAGGAAGAAACGATTCAGCCTTTAAGACTGAACGGGTTCTGTTCACGGTCACGGGTTCAATTCAAAGTTTTTCCGGTTCAATAATTGGTTCGGTTTAAAAGGTTTAAAAGGGTTTAGGGTCCAACAAATCAAAATTCATATAAATTCAAATAATTCAAGTATACAATTATTTCAAATAAATTCAAATAAGTTCATATAATTAAATTAAAGCGTAAATTTTAATTAAATCACACAATTACCTGTACCGACTGTAGAGCGGGGTGTCACAATTATGAGATTCACTCTCTAACAAAAAAGCACACCTACTTATAGTTCACATGTACATTCAAATGAGATTTCAAGCGAGCATTAGGGGACCTCAAAATTATCGATTAATAAGGTTGAAAATTTTTGTGGCATACGCGTGTTGTTTTCCTGCTTAGAAGTCACTTTTTCAGTGAATTTTATTCTCAAATTGCAATTTTTTTAGACTTACTGGTTTATTTTGTCACCGGAAAATAAAGAATCCCAAAAATGCAAGTTATGGATAGTTGGTATCTTATTTTTGCAATTTTCCCTTCAAAATGAGATTTCAAACAAGCATAGGCGACCCCAAAATTATCAATCAATAGGGTCAAAAAAAATTTGGCAGTCAATTATATTTTTTTTTTTCTCAATTTTATATGAGATCAAAGCATCTAAAATTAAAATTAAAAATTAAAAAAAATATTAAAAATAGGAAGAAATATCTTTTGTCATCCGAACTATCTCTAGTTTCACACTCATCCAAACTTATTTTTGTTGGAATCGCCGTCCAATTTACGTGATATTTACAAATCGTCATCCCCATCTAATTTTAAGTGGTTTTTGGGATTGTAAGTGAATTTTCGGTGCTTGAATACTCTACATGCAATGTGCACGTGTTTTTAATAAGGATAAATTAATTTTTTCATGATTTCGGTCATTCTTTAAAGTTTTAATATGATAGAAGACAACCACAACTCTTATTTTCTTATTCTTTTTCAATCTTCTGATCACTTAACTTTGAGATATTATGTTGAAAAGATATATGTAATTATAAATTATTTGAGTGGATACATTCTAGGTTTAAGAAAGAAATTATCAGATTGGATACACTCTAGTTTGAAAAGTTTTTATTTCACTTCTGCAAATTGTGATGACCTTTCACGTTATCAAATTCTCCCTATTCAATTATGGATATAATAGATTAATAAACATAGATAATAAACAAAACAATTTCTAGTCATTAATACCTTCATCTTGAGGGGAAAAAAATGAAGAGGAATGAAAAAAGAATGAAAATAGAAGAATAATAGATCAAATCATTTTAAAAAGATGCAGATATATCAAATAGTTTTTAACACACAAAATGCGGATGAAAAATCATAAGGATTATTGCGTTTGGCGGTTTTAAGAAAATAAAATTTGAGAGATTTTCAACCCTAATTTACCAATTATTGAACTCTAATTTGTTAGATAATAATTAAGATAATGGAAAGATTAATTTTCTCTTATTAAAAATACATGCACATCACATGTGAGGTATTGAGACATTGAAAAGTACTTTAAAAGAATCGTATAGAGTAGATGGCGATTCGTAAAAATTGTAGAAATGGGATGGTGGTATTATTCATAAACATTAAAGTATTTAGATTTAAAAATAGCGTGTTATCTGTAAAAGTTAAAGTACTCAAATTTAAAATTTAAGTATGAAAAGGAAAAGGAAATAAGGGTATTGCCGTCAATTTAGATTTAGTTGAGTAGGAAGTGATATCCAATTATAAATTTGAATTGGGGAGTTAGTATAAATTCTTTTTACATGGAAAGAAAACTAAATTATTTCCAATTTGAAGAGAGTTATTAATTATAGCCCCGTATATAAACCAATAAAAGAATAATATATGCAATTACCCAAATACACTGGATGAATCTCGGAGTGGACATTTCACACCATGTGTTGGAGTATCCGATCCGATCCGATCCAATCCAATCGAATAAAAATTAAAACCCGAGCAAATTGAATTTTTTGAGCAATTTCGGATAAATCTGATTGAATCGGTTTTTTGAGCAATTTCAAGTATCGAATCAGGTATCCGATATACCACCAAATTTTCGAATCGAGGTACCCAACATCCCATAAAATTGTCGGATCGAACTTTGGGTACAATCATACTACTAAAAAGACTAGATCGAATATCAGATTGTCCGATATCCTAAATTAATTATAACCCTATTAATCATCAAGCCATATGCAGTATAACGATTCGATAATATAATAATATTGATGTTAGGGGAAAATTTTATACTAGAGCCTAATGATATTATGTATGGTCCAACTCATTTATAAAGCAGTTGGAGGTCATGGATAATTGTTGGCATATAGGAGGATTCGACCCACATAGCAGACGGACTGACCCACAAGCTGTTAGACCCATTAGAAGAGTCCAAAATGTTAGATTTAGCCCTACAGTTCCATGATTGTAGGGATTATTCATGTCTATAGAAACGTGGGAAAGCATTCGGATAGCAGTTGGAATTCAAATAATTCAGCCTCTCCCAAAACGAGGCACTCACTGCCTAATACTTCTCTAATCTCTATTGCTCACCACCTAACCAGGCACTCACTGCCTAATACTTCTCTATTGCTCACCTAATCAGTTACCACCTCCTTTGATTCTCCCTGCTCCCTTTTACTATAAAAGAGTTTCTAAAAGATTCATTCTCCCACTTTTGAGATACCATAAACTTACATATACTTACAGCGACAATACTTTTTACTCAAGTACACAGCAATCCTATGTTTTGTAGATCTCCCCTCTTATCCAATCGAGGTCTTGGACGCGATCATCTATATAAGACTTAATAGTACTAAAAAAGATAATCATTAAATATAATCAAATAATTCGTATTCGAGTTCCGATATGCAACTATCATTGATACGGCTCGAATCCTTTGCAGGCTCTTTTTGGAATTGAGAATTTCACAAGCCATGTTCAACTCAAGCTTAATTGATCAAACTCAACTCGGCCCTTTAAAGCCTCAGCTTATGAAGTTCAAGAGCCGACTCCGCTCGTCTACGTCCTAGCTTTATTCTTTAAAATTGTCTGGTTAAAGTATACTAATTCTTAATTTAGGTAAAAATGCTCTTAATTACATCATACAAGTTTATTTTATAGTATTGCCAAACCAGTACACACATAAAATACCTTGATTTAAAACTCACACAAGGTCACCTATACACTTGATTTAAACATACACAAGAATCCCATCACTTAAACAGAATAAAACACTTCAATCAATTCAACTTAATTCTTTGCAGAAACTCAGTCCTCCAAAACCAGAGAAAGCAAAGGTTTATCAGAGAAGAAAGCTTCCAAGTTCCCACACATGAGTTCATACGAATCTCCAAAAGACTCCTCAGTGAAGACAGCACAGTGTGGAGACAAGACAACATTGTCAAGCTCGAAAAGCTCTTTCGGCACTTTTGGTTCGTTCTCAAACACATCCAAACCGGCCCCCGTAATTTCCCCACACTGCAAACAACGCACCAATTCCTTCTCATCTACCACTGCGCCACGCGCGATGTTGACAATAACTCCATCTTTCCCTAACGCCATTAACACGTCGCAATTGATGATATGATGAGTTTGCTCGTTTAACGCGCAGCAGACAATGAGTATATCAGATTCAGCTGCTAATGTTGTGATATTGGAGTAAAATGTGTATGGAATGGAGGGCTTCTTGTGTCTCGAGTAGTATGATACTTCACAGCCAAAGGGTTGGAGCCGTTTTGCCACCTCAAGGCCGATGCTTCCTAAGCCCACAATTCCAACTTTCTTGCCTCCTAACTACACAATCAAACATGCTATCATTAACTTCGAAAAACCGATAATTACACTAACATACCCTGAGGTTTAACCGGCTTACACAAACTTGTCTTGAATTTCGAGTAATTATGAATATTTCCACTGTTGAAGAATTTACATTACGCATGGATTAATGTATTTCAATGATGTAATTTCAAAGCTTTTACGAACATCCAACTTTTCCCTCAACACTTACTCGTCAATATTAATGTAACTAGCATAATTCACGAATATAATAGCATGCGTTAATTAACTAAGCAATACCAATTTCAATCAAACAGCAAAATTCTTCTCTAAGTAAAACATAGTAATCAATTCAATCTTAGAAAAAAAGTATAAAAATTCAATCTTCATGTTAGAATCCCTTAGGCTGTACTCAGTCCTCAATTAAACATGAATCTTGAAAAGCTCGTTCGAATTTTAAAGAAATACATACCTTGGATCCAAGAGGATAATCTCCCTGTTTTGGCCATAGCCCATTTTTCACAAACCGATTTCCGGCGCTGATTCTCCGGAGAACGTCGATGAGAAGCCCGACTGCAAGATCAGCTACGTCGACGGAGAAGATTGCAGGCGTATTCGCGACGGCGATGCCGCGGCGGCGGCACTCCTCGAAGTCTATGTGGTTGAGGCCGACGCTGGTGGTGGCTACCATGTGGAGGGAGGGGAGGTTGTCGAGCACGGCGGCGGAGAGATTGAAATCGCCGGAGATAAGGGCGGCCTGAGTTTTCTGGGCGTTGGCCGCAAGGAACTCCGCCAGAGGTAGCGGCGACTCCCACGGTCTTAAAGTGTGGAATCGTGAAGAGATTGCTTCGCCATGTACTTTGAACAGGGCCGGTGGTCCGAGAACCACAATTTCCGGCAATTGGCGGGCGGTGGTGGCAATGGCGGAGGAATGAATCTGATTCTCTTCAGCCATGTTCAATTACTTATTTCAGTAGAGTGCCCGACTCCAAATCCTAATCCAGTATATTATCTACACTGTGAGAGAGCGATTCATAGACCTTTTTTTTTTTTTTTTTTTTTTTTTTTTTTTTTTGTTTTAACGTAAATTTTATTAATGTATTTTAATAGTGTTCTATTTAATCTCTTTAATATTGGATTCTAGATTTTTTTAATTACATTTTTTAAAATTTTTAACTTTTTATTTGAATTATTATTTTATAGTAATTCCATATTATCTTATTTTGTTTATTCATTTATTTATAAAAAAATTATAATCATATTAAAATTAATTATAAATAAAATAATATCATAAGAATTTTAATTTTTTTTTTTTTGCACACGCATTAAATGTGCATGACTACAGGGTCACTAATTATATATAACTTATGAAAGTATTTGCACATTTTAAAGAGATATCTATTTAGAACCAAAAAGAGACTATATATATATTTCACTTTTCAGTTTTTTAAGACTTTAACTTCCACCTAACTTTTTCAAAACTCAAAAAAATTCCAAACACCCCAATACAAAACATGCAAACGAGTCGTTTAATATATTTTTTTGTAAATATAGATAATAGATTTGGCTTGAATTCAACTTCGAATTTATAAAAAAAAAAAAAACAAAAAAAAATCGAACTTAATCTTTGTCTTTTCTTTTATTTTTTTATTAGTGTTATTGATATACGAGTGGGCCCAAGGACATTGGTCGTACAAGAATGTTTTAATGTTGGTGTCAAATGGCATTGTTAATGGTGTCACATTTAGTTAACAAAAATAATTTAAGATACCCCACGGGACGTGGCCCAGACCCGTTTTTCCATATAGATCCACCATAACGCGTCATCTAGTTTCTCGATTGGATCGACTCCCTCGGTCGGCGAGGTCGATCCCCCAATTAATCGTCCCTAACTTTTACCGTTGCGTACCTCGACTGTTGAGACCTACTTATGATCAATCCAGGTGTCTTGACCCATCCCGAGACCATAGCTGGCCAACACACTATCCCTCTCCAAGATGAATGACCGATCACGCATTAAATGCTTAGAGATAATGAAACACCTGTCAGCTTGGGACGGCGGCACGTCGATCGAGCTTTTCCTCTCTCTCTTTACCCTATATAAATTCTCTCATTTATATCACAAGTAAGTTTTACTTACTGTATTTACTGCACTCTATACTCGATCTTCTCAACTAGATTCTGACTTGAGCGTTGGAGTGCACTCGACCTTCTCAACTAGATTCTGATTTGAACGTTGGAGTATCTACCCTGGTATCACCCCCATCTTCCCCGAATTGGCCTCGAATTCACCCCTCCTTTCATTTTCCCCAGATTTCGAGCGAAGAGCGACGACTTCCCAATCAACAAATTTAAGTGCTCGGACCAAAAATCCAGATCAACCCGTCATCGGAAATTTGACTCGATCACCACGGAATTTTTGGATCGAATTTTGAGTACGAACAGTCGACCATACTACCTAAAAAAAACCCAATCGGAGACCCAACTGTCCAGTTCCCGGTAAGTTCAGATCGAATTAGAGTAGCAAAAAATGCTATTTAAAACTTCTGATACCTGACCCAACTATCCAAATCTTAAAAACTTGACCCGACAAAAGGTCAGACTGGTCTTCATTGAGACACACTTAGCAAAGGGAACATCTTTACCATAAAAAAATACCAGACGATTACCAATGTTGCAAAAAGTAGGCTATGTTTCACTAGGGGTGGGCGTTTCGGATCGGGTATCGGGTACCCGATCCGACCCGATCGGGTAAAACCCGATCGGATCGGGTTTTCTTGCTAAGTTCGGATATCGGGTCGGGTACCCGATACCCGATATAATATATCGGATCGGGTTCGGGTAGTATTTTACTACCCGAACTACCCGATCGGGTACCCGAATTACCCGAATTTTTTTATTTTTTTATTTTGATTTTTAATATATATAAATATAATATAATATATGTACATATATATTATATATCTTACGGTATGTCTAATATTATATATATATAATATAATATATGTATATATTACACATTACAATATGTAAAATATTATATATATATATATATATTTTATAATATGTGTACATATATTATTTATATTACACAATGTATAATAATAATAATAATATATATATATATATATATAATATAATATATGTATATATTATATACTACAATATGTATAATATTATCATTATATGCATATATATATTATATAATATATGTAAATATTCTTTTAAAACAACCAAAAAAAATAAGCAAAAAAAAAAAAAAAAAAAGAAGTGGAAATTAATCGGGTACCCGAACCCGACCCGACCGGATAACCGAAAAAATCGGGTACCCGATTGTCGGGTACCCGACTATTTCGGATCGGGTTCGGGTAGCAAAATATGCTACCCGACATTTCGGGTACCCGACCCGAAAAACCCGAAACCCGAAAAACCCGACCCGCGCCCACCCCTATGTTTCACCGCATCAGAGGACAACAATTTACAAAAGATATAATATTTGGCAACACTATACACTCAGCAATACCACTAATCTGGAATATAGGCTCAAAAAGAGTGACAAAAGGATTAGCATCATAGTGCATGACTTCTGCAGCATGAACAAACTCTTCTCTTAGGACTCTTATACTGTACTTGTCCACTACCCTTCCAAGATCATGGGAGACCTCAAATGGATCTTCGATGCATATCAGGTGCCGGTCGTTGCCCACTCTCCTAGTCCAGTCTTTAGCTCTCTTGCTGCAAACAAGAAAACGGGGCCACGATCGGTTAGGTTGCATGGGATTTTTTGTAAAAATGGATTTATATTGCTGGGTTTTTTATGTAAATCGGCCATAACATCGGGTTGGGGTGCAATTAAGGAAAAATATCGAGCGAGTGTTTTCTCACCTTATTGTGCCGCCCATGCGAACTGATATAACATCATTGGCATAATCATGACAGTAAGCCCAGTAATGGAAGAAGCCCCATACTAATTGAGCTATGCTTTCCCTATTACGAACACCAAAATTCCCAAGGTTTTCCACTTGATCGTAATAGGAACAATCGACATTGTCCACATTTGCAAAATAAGTTGTTTTCATTCCCTGTAAAGAATAAGAAAGCACTGTAAGTGTAACATGAATTTATCATAGTAGAAACAGGAAGGGAAAAAAAGTAGCATGCTCTGCCTTCTGTTAGAGATAACAGGGGGTTGGGGTTGCCAAGGGAAGAGGGGTGGGTTGCTACTATTATCTTACAAAAGTGCAACAACTGATTATCATTTCATACCTGCAAACATGGAAGAATTGGTGGCATGCGCTGTTGCAAGAAATGAATGCACATCAACACGTACCTAAATCGATACGCAAAACTGATTCATTAGCCAAAACTTACAAAAGAAGAGCTCAATATGTAACAATAAGTGGATAACTCAAGATGGCTTACGCATAACTAGAGAGAGTTCCTTGGTAAGTTTCATTGACTCGTCTTGATTTAGCCCAATGTTTCACAATGAACACCAATTGCCGGAGTCTAACATCTATCTTAGAATAATCTCGAAGCAGTTTCGTATTTACAACGGCAAGCACATTGTTAACACAAATGTCGCACGAAATACCAGTGGTTGGATCCATTAGCTTAACGATAGGAACTCTAGCACGTGTAAGTGCCTGAAGGTGACAAACAAAAGAAGAAAAGGAATTAAAACAAATAAGTTCCAAATATATTTCGATTCATAACAAGTTCACATCAAATTACCTGCACATTCTGGAAATTTTCCGGCTGCAAGATATCAGCCAACCTTAGCAACATTTCACACTTGTCCATATCCTTATTTTGAGTTACAAGGCATACATCAATGTCGCTATTTGGGAAACCAAACGAGTTGGCACATGATCCATATAGAAATAATCGAGCCTCGGGCCACTCTTTGCTTACAAGGTTCTCCAGCGCTAACAACAATTGTTTCTGCTTGATTTTTTCTTCACCAGCAGGGATTAGTGTCTGAAAAACTTCTAGAAAGGGAGAAGTAAAATTGATTATGTCACTTCTACATGGTCTCTGACTTTTCTGATTTCTCATCCTCTGACCCATCATCCATTGTCCTCTACTATCAGATCTGTAGTCCTGAATAAGTGAAAAGGTAAACAATCATCAGATCATGACGAGGAAGTTTGCCGAAATATTTATTTCCAAAACAACTCGAAAAATGTAGCTAAAATGGAGTAGATGTAATAATACTTCAACTACGACAAAGTAGGGAAAATCGAAACTATGTTCACAATAGGGGGAAACAATTAACTGTTTTAAGGATAACGTCAATTATTCCCCGAGTATGGCATGGACTCAACTGTGAGTTCATATAAATTACTTACACTTTCTTGCTTTTCCATCCCGGCATAGCAAAGAGGAAGGATCATACGTAAATCAGATAAGTGAGGTATCGTGAAAGTAGAGTAATGAAAATGCAAACGTCCCGGAATGAGTATAACTATCGACTTGGAAATACATCCGAGAATAGGGTCCTTAAGTACCATAAGATACTTCCACCACCTACATTTATCCGAGAACTTAATCTCAAATGGAGATTAACTACCTCTGATGAATGTTAACAACTCATATTTATGAGAACATTTAGGTATTCGTCAACAATAAATAACGTCCACAAGTAGCAGATTGATTACCTTATCGCGAGGGTGCTTCTTTTTATCACTCTTCTCATCAGGTTCATCATCAAGCCGTAGAGAATCGACAAGCTGATCTTCCAAATCATCCAACTCATTCCTTAATTCATCTTGACTGCCCTTTTCTTGCCCTACAACTCTTGATTCTTCTCTGTAATCACCATTCTCATGGCGATTCTCTGTCACCGGGCCCTCAAGATTAAACGTCAAACCAGAGTTGAGACTATTTACAGCAGGTTTACAATAAGAATCAAGCTGTTTATTCAATCTCCTACTGGTCTCCAAATTATCGAGATTATTATCAACATTATTAAGATGATGATCCCATGTCCTTCTCCCATTATCAAGATTCACACCATTCTTCAACTTAGTCGAAAATCCTGGTGGCACCTCGACTGCGCTGAAATTTCCGTTTTGCGGTTGTGTTCCCCAAATATCATTGCTATACTTACTTTCGTGCTCGTAACCCCCTGGTTTGCTGTAATATCCATGTGCATTCCCAGTCACCCCCGTAGAATTCATCCGAAAACCATCCAATCTTACATCCACCCCCAAATTATCCCCACGATATGAATTCCCAAGATTACCTTTTTGACTTAGGCTCTCACGAAGAACATTCCCAGCATCATCAAAAGACCCAAATACGAGTCTCTGCTCTTGAAGACCGGCTACACTAGGACTGAGATTTTCCACAAGAAACCCCGATTTACCTGCATCATGACCTAGCGATACCCCGTTAGACCGACGATAAAATTGATTCGAACCCCAATTAGGCCCCACAGGCGGAGACGAAAATTCAGGGTTTAAATTAGGGTTTGCGTTAGGGTTTTGGGGGAAGTAATTGTGCGGGCCAAAGGGTGGGGAAGGAGACCCACCCCACGGCAGGTAAGGCGAGAACGCCGAAACTGATGTTCCCGCCGCCGCCGCGGCTTCCGGGCTGTAGAAATTCTGCGACGGCTGCTCCGGCGGCCAAGGTTGGTGGGAAGCGGGAGACCGACGGAGGAGTTGGAGGAGGAAATCCCCGCCATTGGCCGGCGCAGGAATGTCGCCGCCCCTGAAATCCATTGCGGTGGCGACGGCGGCGGACGTTGACTGGAGATTTTCAGATTATATACGAGGATTGCACTGGAAATCGTCACATTGATATTGGATCGCGACGTGCACTGATCGATCGAAGTGCCTCTCTCTCTCTCTATATATATATATATATATATATAAGGAATTGAAAATCTTTGATGCAGAGTTGCGTTAGGAATAAGATATGGTGTTTTGATCGATCTCAACTACGAAATATATTTAATAGCTATGTGAAGAGCTATTTTGTATGGATACGGACACGGTGATACGGATACGATACGATACGGATACGATAACACGGATTTTTTTATGAATTTTTCACGTGAGAAATGTCGGACACGGTATCCGACATGATACGACACGATACGACACGATACCGTGTCCGACACGATACGACACGGTATCCCAATACCGTGTCCGACACGATACGACACGGCAAATTGATATTTTTAGGAGTGTCGGTGCATTAGAGGTGAAGAGTTATAATTTTATTAAATTAATTAATTTTGGGATAAAATATAGTATATGCCTTCGAATTTCAATCGTTTTTGTTTTTGTTTTTTTTTTTTAATTGATTATACTTCGTAATTCGTACTATTTATCTTTTGTTCATGTTGTAGCTCAATTTGAAGGTAAGAAATCGGACCCATTTTAGGAGGAAATATGTCATTTGAGATTCAAGATTTATCTACGTGCCCATTAGATAATTCTAACCGTTATTTATTATCACACCATATGGATGTCGTCTTCATACTTGACAATTTTTGTCACCAGTTCCGAGTCACACTCCATTGTAATTTTATTGAATTGTTGTTTCCACACCATCCTCAGGCCTTCCCAGAGGCCCAAGAGTTCCGCTAGAGTTATCAAGACCTCTCCAAGTTTCATAGAAAAACCACAAGCCCACTTTCCATGGGCGTCTCTGACGAGACCTTCAATCGGCTACTGCTGACTTGTTTAGGCCGAAAACGTTATCATTCGTATTCAATTTCACCATCCAACGGGAAGCTTATTCCACTTTATCTGAAGTCTTGTTTCTTTAACTTCCCTTTTTTCGTTTTCAGCTGATCGATATCGGTAACCAAATGGAAGTCCTTAATTTGTTTGGCAATAACCGGCTCCAGATCCACCTCCACTCCCCTTCATTTATTTCGTTACCGATCTCAGCGGGAAGATCAATCTTCAATCTCTCAAAGCATCAATTGCCACTATCATCAATGAGAGGAGCAACATTCAGGTAGTTATCTTCCATGTGTATTGCATTCCCCACCCTCTCAGATAGCTTAATTTCTCCACACAAAAGATGAAAGATCATCCCAGATCGAAATGCTTTTTCCATCTCCTACTCTCCAAGTTCGAGACGCAGACTTCTTGGGCGAATGATCTCGTATATCTTCCCCTTTAAGATATTTGGCTTCAAAGAACTTACACCAAATACTATTGCTTCTAGGGGCCACCTTTCAACCTGACTTACCTAACATCGCGATGTTATTCTTTCGAACCTCTCGGATTCTGAGAACAATCCCTGTCTTTATTAGTGATCACCTTACTCCATCTCACGAGATGCGTTTTCTTCTTAGTAACAGCCAATGATCAAAAGAAATTTGGGTTGAGTTGGTCCAGTTTGATTGTGTCGAACTTCAGATGGATGACCTGTCACGGAGTAGTCGACTTGACCACTTAGAATTTGTTGAAATGGTGGAGCTCGAATTAGAGTTGACCTGGGAGAGAAGTAGCAAACGTGAGCTACGGACCGACAAAGGACGGAAGGGGTTGTTCCCTTTGTCGGCACTCCGACGCTCAAGTCAGTGTCGAATGGTTGAAAGCTTATCGAGTGACTTGTGCGCTATGAATGTGGTGGTTGTGTGTTATGAATGGCATTTATGAAGGAGGTATTTATACCTATTGGGGTAATGATTACCTGTACAGTGCAACCTGCAGGCGCATTAAATGCGCCACCTGCTCCGTACGGCCTGTCAGGCCTCATTAAATGCTTGAAACGGCGGAGTGGGCCCAAGGAGGGTCGACCTCGATTCGACCTAGTAACAACACGATCGAGTTTTCGCCGACTTGCCTTGGACTTTGGTCGATCGCATTTCGACTGGTCTTGAGGATAGTCGGGTCGACACTGTTGAATGGTCAGCATTTGCCTTCTTGAAGGTTTTGCTCTTGACAGGTGTCGAATCCGTCAAAAATAAATATAAACCTATTCACAATTAAACAACGAAGTATAGCGTAAACAGGGTCGATCCACAGAGACTGGTTGATTTATTTCTAACAATTCCAAGTTATTCACGAAAAGAAACAATTAAAGAGGGGGGTTTTGAATTATTAAAACTAAGGTATTAAAATAAACTAACAAGAATTAAAAACTAATTAAAACTATCTAGCAAGTCACGTAGGATTAAATCAATCAGAGAGAAAATTACCTAGCCAGGGATATTCGATTCGAATTGTTATATCGATCATCGACTCAAAGGATAAATTCAAGTTATTCAGACAGATTGGCTATAGTTGATAGAGACACTCGACTCAACCTCGTTTTTACTTAATTAATCGGATAACCTAGAGACACTCGACAGTTATCTTCCCTAACAAATTCACAACCCCTAGAGACACTCGACAGGATTTAATGAATTTGCAGCATTAAGAACCATAAAAACACCAATCCTAATTAACCAAGTCGTGACACACGCAAGATTTAAATTAGATTATCAAATCCCTTAGTGAACGAGGAATTTTATCGCTAAAACCCTGTCACTAATTTACCACCTTGTATCAATCAACTTTACTACACTTCAAGCATCAAGAATGGCTATATGCAAATTAAACAACCTAGAGATCGTGCACTATCCCGAAATTGCCTAATCACAATAAACACGAAACACGGAGATAAGATAAATGCCTAAATAAACTTAAATTAATAAAAACGTTTAGGTCTCACAATATCCAATATCGAATCTTAATCCCTAGCTAGATAATTAAAAACTTAACTACTAAAATTCATAAAAACAATACTAAAGGAATTCTTTAACATAAATAAACTAAATTGCGAAAGAAATAAAAGAAGAAGAGTCTGTGATGTAGAAATATGCTCCCCAGCGTCAGAAACCTCCTGCCACAATTGTTACCCGATTCTCGTTGTTGCTGTCCCATATATATTCGCGTTCCCAAGCTTCCAAATCCTCATGCAAATAGGACTTTAATTTCTTGCCCATCAAGCACTCAAAACAGCTGGGCCTAACCAAATTAATTCCAACGGCCCATCACAAAATCATGCCATATTGGGCCATCCCTATAATTTTCAAAACAACACTCACGTGGCCCAATTGTTAACAAGAAAGTCAACTCAATCTCTATTAAATTCCAAACCTTTCGCCAGCCCACAACTTCTATTGCATGCAAATCCAAAATCCACCACTTCACCCACATTCAATTCCAAAGTAGTGCAACCCACGTGAATGCATGCATGCATAGCTTCAAGATTGCTTTCCAATTCTTTTAAATTTCTCCCGCTGTAAGTCGGCAAAACTGTGCATGACTTTCTTCACAAAAACCACCAATTTCGTTGCAATTTCGTATTCAAGGCCCGATTCTACAATAAAACAACAAAGTATCGATTTCTTTTAAGATGGTATCAATTCAAGCATAATTCGGGAAATAATTCAATCATACAGATGACGAATTAACGAGTTATCAAATCCCCCCACACTAGCCCTTTACTCGTCCTCGAGTAATCATGAAAATCAAATGGAAACAATACCACCCATCAAACACAATCACAAAGGCAATCATCAAATTCTCGCCTAAACAAATCTAACTCATCAACACACTACTCAATTGCACAAAATCCAACAAATTAGTATAAATAGCATACCCTCGTGTAATGTAGTGTGAATTGAACGAAGGAGTGTACAAAGACTAGATTGGTTAGTCTATGATTTCGTCTAAGTACCAATTATTAACTTCGAATGCATCCTTCACTCCAATCTCCACTAATGTAGTTAACTCATGACTCGAGATCGATAGGTCTTTCGAGCTTGTAATGTAAGGCTTGGGGTAAAGGTTAGGAAATTTTGGAATTTGGTGGCTAACACACCAAGCTTACACACTTTACAATAAAACTCGTAGTAATTCCCTTTTCATCTACCGGACTCCCCTTATTTTGCCTTATAGAACTATTCTCCCCCCTTTTTATCAAACACACTCTCACTTTCTTTTTTTTCTCTTTTTTTTTTCCTGCTCATTTTTTTCTTTCTTGACTTCTTTTTCCTTTTTTCTTTTTATCTCTTTTTTTTCTAAATTTTCAACATTGCTCAATCTCTCTTTTTCTTTTTTTTTTCAGCACCAAGGATAATAAGGAGTTCAAAGACATCTAAAAATTCATACCCAAAATGAGCAAGCAAGGTGTTATTCAAAATTGGGTAGGTATAATAATGTTGTGCATCGGCTTGTAACGTGGCTAAAAAGAAATTTTGCACAACATTCAGGCTCAACGGGGTCAAACGGGATAATTTTATTTGTGAAAAGATCAAGAAAAGGCTTACCACCGACAACGATCGCCTAAGTCACTTCCCAATTCAATCGTTAACTAAAAATTTCGCCTCGAAGGGAGCTAAGATGCATTCTAATCAACTTTTAGACTTAATTAAAAATCACAGACTTTTCTATCTAAGCAAAGCACATTAATTCGTTCAATGGTGCGTGAGGAATGAGGGTATAAGATTATACTAATTCGTCAAATTTCACACAAATTTCATGCATTTAACAAGCCTAACTCGTTCTAGCAAAATTCAACAATCAAACCTAATAGAAAACATTCAAAACGGGCAAAATACTTCCACAATTATCATCTCCTCAAGTTCTAAGCAATATCATAGCCACAAAACTTCCCTAAAATTCAGCCATAACATGTAAAAAATTTCAATTCTAGCACTAGTGTCCCCCCCACACTTATAACATGCATTGTCCTCAAGGCATAAGAAAAATCAAGATCTAGAGTAGAGAGGACTTCCCTGAAGTTCGGGCTGGGGAGGTAGGGCGTCTGGGCATGTAAATTCCCCATCTCATTTGAAATTCTGGAAGTGGCGTGGCTGTTAGGCGTGACCATGCTCAAGGGTCACGTTAGCAGAAAATTGACAGCAGTTATCAGCAACACATCAGCACTATCTGGGCCAAGTTACGCACTCCTGAAAGACAGAAAAAGGCAGAAAATCAACACAAACACCACGAGAACCGAAAAAAAAAAACAAAACAAAAGAAAAAGAAACTGAGGGAAGAAAAAAAACGCCTAAACCGCCAAAACTTGGGTTGCCTCCCAATAGCGCCCTTGTTTTATGTCCTAGGCTCGACAAGACTTGTTAAAGTGCTACTCAAATGGAGGTACACCCTCCATACAAATCCCCTCGACTGTGTGGAGATGAATCTTCTAGTCCATTGCGGCCTCTAGATTGGGGATGGTAACTTGAAGAGACTCGCAACGTGGCTTGATACTTTTTCATCAAAGGCTCCATCAACCGTTTGTAGCAATGTTCACCAAGATCACTAATGATGGCTCTGAGATTCCTGAACTCGAAAAAGATATGAGATCTGAGGAAAGTAGTAGTCAAATAATCAATAATATCAGCATACCAGCGCATGACCTCAGAGCGTGGCCACGTCTTATGGTCACGTGTCTTGAAAAACTGCTCATCCAGAAATTCAGCTCGTGTAGGCTTTGAATCTGCAAATTTTCCTCCTCCCTTGAAGGTATAAATCAGATTATCCAAAAACTTCTTGAGTCCCACAATAGGTGCCTGCAAAACAAAAGAATTCAGTTTAGCTAAGTCATTGAATAATTTCAAATTTGAAGCCTTTTTACTCGCAGGATTAACATGCCCTAATGGAATAACCATATCATAGATATCATCATACAAACCAACATATTTCGGCTTACTCTCAAAATTTTCAACTACCCAATTTTGAATGGATTCAAAACTTAGCTTTTCCACATTGTTAAGCTCAAAAGTTTCAATACTTGGGTTTTCAATCATATCACTGCTAAAAAAACTAGATAATTCATTAGGACATTTTTTTTACTCATAAACATTAAATTTTGCAATATCACCATCAAATTCTAGAGTCAATAAGCCATCATGAACATCTATTTTAGCCCTAGCAGTGCTAAAAAAGGGTCGACCAAGCAAAATATCAGAAGTACTCAAAGAACTTTCATCCTCCATATAAATCACATAAAAATCAGCAGGAAAGACTAATCCATCAACTTGCACAAGTACGTCCTCTAATACTCCATCTGGATACACAATAGATCGATCAGCGAACTGAATTGTGATACCTGTATCTTTCAAAGGACCAAGATTCAGTGATGAATAAACAGATAGAGGCATAATATTAATGGGCGCATCTAAATCACAAATTGCTTTCTTAATCTCAGTCTTACCAATTTTACATGGAATTGAAAACATACCTTGGTCTCCGCACTTAGGAGGTAATTTCTTTTGTAAAACAGCGGAGACATTCTCTCCAACACTCAGGATTTCATTACCTTTTAGTTTCCGTTTGTTGGTGCAGAGTTCCTTAAGATATTTCTCATGTTGTGGGATTTGTTGAATAGCATCCAACAAAGGAATGTTGGCTTCAACCTTCCGAAAGGTCTCAAATATACTTTGCTCCTCCTTCTCTTTTCTTGCTTGGATCAGGCGCTCTGGAAACGGAGGTGGCTCCACCCATGGCTTAGGCTGGACTTTAATTTCTGACTCTCTGTCGCGACTGGAGCCTAAGGCGTGGTCACGCTTAACGGTCAAGTCGACTGTCTGTTCTGGCGAGTTTTGGTCTTCTCCACTGGGGGAGACAGTTCCTCATCACTTAGGATCGTGATTGCACTCATGTTTCGCCTCTGATCCTCCGTTTGTGATTGAAGTTTTCGTTGATTCTCTAATCTGCTCAATGAGGCTGCAATTTGACCCAATTGATTTTCCAAATTCTTAAAGGAGGTTTCCAAGTTATTAAATTGGATATCTTGTGGGTTGAAAGGTGGGTACGGTTGAGGGATTGGTTGTTGGGGTTGTGGAGGTGTAGGTACGAAGTTTTGGAAGTTTGGTGGATTCGGTGCATAACTCATAGTGGGGTGATCATACCATCCGGTATTGTGCATGTTGGAGTATGGATTGTACATCGGAGGTTGATATCCGAATGGGTCCACATTTTCGAAAGGGGATTCTTGAAGGGATGGACACGCGTCGGTGGGATGCAACGTGCTCGCACACAATTGACAGACCTTCGGTACTTGGGGTACACCTATACCAAGGTTAGAAGCCAAAGCACTTATCATGTTCTTAAGTTCATCAAAAGGTGAAGAGTTGACCTCGTTAACCTGTTGTGGAATGTTTGCATAATTGTTGAATTGTTGTGCATTCGCAAACATTGTTGGATGATAGTCCTTTCCGTGAATGCTCCTGTTCATGAAAAGAAATAAAATCGATTAAAAACACAGTCCCCGGCAACGGCGCCAAAATTTGACAGGTGTCGAATCCGTCAAAAATAAATACAAACCTATTCACAATTAAACAACGGAGTATAGCGTAAACAGGGTCGATCCACAGAGACTGGTTGATTTATTTCTAACAATTCCAAGTTATTCACGAAAAGAAACAATTAAAGAGGGGGGTTTTGAATTATTAAAACTAAGGTATTAAAATAAACTAACAAGAATTAAAAACTAATTAAAACTATCTAGCAAGTCACGTAGGATTAAATCAATCAGAGAGAAAATTACCTAGCCAGGGATATTCGATTCGAATTGTTATATCGATCATCGACTCAAAGGATAAATTCAAGTTATTCAGACAGATTGGCTATAGTTGATAGAGACACTCGACTCAACCTCGTTTTTACTTAATTAATCGGATAACCTAGAGACACTCGACAGTTATCTTCCCTAACAAATTCACAACCCCTAGAGACACTCGACAGGATTTAATGAATTTGCAGCATTAAGAACCATAAAAACACCAATCCTAATTAACCAAGTCGTGACACACGCAAGATTTAAATTAGATTATCAAATCCCTTAGTGAACGAGGAATTTTATCGCTAAAACCCTGTCACTAATTTACCACCTTGTATCAATCAACTTTACTACACTTCAAGCATCAAGAATGGCTATATGCAAATTAAACAACCTAGAGATCGTGCACTATCCCGAAATTGCCTAATCACAATAAACACGAAACACGGAGATAAGATAAATGCCTAAATAAACTTAAATTAATAAAAACGTTTAGGTCTCACAATATCCAATATCGAATCTTAATCCCTAGCTAGATAATTAAAAACTTAACTACTAAAATTCATAAAAACAATACTAAAGGAATTCTTTAACATAAATAAACTAAATTGCGAAAGAAATAAAAGAAGAAGAGTCTGTGATGTAGAAATATGCTCCCCAGCGTCAGAAACCTCCTGCCACAATTGTTACCCGATTCTCGTTGTTGCTGTCCCATATATATTCGCGTTCCCAAGCTTCCAAATCCTCATGCAAATAGGACTTTAATTTCTTGCCCATCAAGCACTCAAAACAGCTGGGCCTAACCAAATTAATTCCAACGGCCCATCACAAAATCATGCCATATTGGGCCATCCCTATAATTTTCAAAACAACACTCACGTGGCCCAATTGTTAACAAGAAAGTCAACTCAATCTCTATTAAATTCCAAACCTTTCGCCAGCCCACAACTTCTATTGCATGCAAATCCAAAATCCACCACTTCACCCACATTCAATTCCAAAGTAGTGCAACCCACGTGAATGCATGCATGCATAGCTTCAAGATTGCTTTCCAATTCTTTTAAATTTCTCCCGCTGTAAGTCGGCAAAACTGTGCATGACTTTCTTCACAAAAACCACCAATTTCGTTGCAATTTCGTATTCAAGGCCCGATTCTACAATAAAACAACAAAGTATCGATTTCTTTTAAGATGGTATCAATTCAAGCATAATTCGGGAAATAATTCAATCATACAGATGACGAATTAACGAGTTATCAGCTCTCGAGACGTCTGATTTGGAGGCTTACATGGCACATTTGACCAGTCCTTTACTCCACGTGGAGTGCGGGCAGTGGTCCACGTGGCGCTAGCGTGGCGGTACCGGATTGGCCCACGTCACAGTTGATCACCAACATAGCGAGGTAACCAATTTGAGTGCATATGATACATTGGAATGGAGGTCATTACCGTCTGGATAAGCGTCATATGTGATATGCCCCGCTAAATTAAGAGTTTGAGCCTTCCGGTTAGTAAGCTTATTTTCTACCTTTTCCATGAGATTCCAACCGAGTTCACTCTTAACACTCTTGACACTATTCTTACTCAGCATCTTAATTTTTTTTTAACACCCCCCCCAAGCGGTCAACAGGATTTGAACCCGAGTCATTATCTTCGAGAACTAACCCTTTAACCATTTTGAAACCTACAAATACAATTATTATTACTAACAAGGTTTTTTTTTTTTTTTTTTTAAATTTTTGAGAGTCCAAGAGTTTTATGCTTAAATAATGTCAGAATAAAAAAAATGGGATATTGAAAAAGAATATATATATATATATAATATAAACCAATCCAGTGACCAGTCATACAAAATATTTGGTGCACTACTATATACCACTGCAACCTACCTAGGCACTCAGGCCTTGGATATCTCTAAGAGAAGCCCAACTAACATTGGGCCACCGCCTTCGATCCAATTCAAACTGTATAAAGCATAATAGCATAATATTGACTTCAGATTTAAGAAGAAAAACACTGTCTAAAATGTCTGTATATGCAAAACAGGAAATGCTACTCCACAAAAAATAAATTAAGACTAATTATCTGAATATTAATTATGCATAGTTGTATATATATTTATATAGGTCTCAAAGTAAATATCAGATATTTTATTAAACTAGTTATTCTTTTTGTGCGTTTTTATTTTTCGTTTAAATATATATTTAATTTGTTAGTACTGGATTAATTAATTAATGCTGAAAATACGTGATGAAGGGGATCGGGGCACATATCAAACAAGTGTATATCTCCCTGTCGGCGATAATATTAAAAATTAGTACTGTATGCATGCATGCACCCAAGTGTCGTAACAACTTTATATATATATAAGATTAGTTTAATTTAGGTCTTAACAACTTTATAAGCTAGTAATTCGAGCATGATCTATGCATGTGAAAATAACAAAATTATTATTATTTAAATATATATTAAATTAAGATTTTTATATTAATATTTATTTTATAATTATTTTTAATATAATTATAAATTTAAAAGATAATACAAAATAAAAATTAAAAAACATGAGAAAAGAAAAGAAATATATAGTAAAGAAAATGAGAGTAAGCTGAGAGCAAAGAAAAAAGAAGCTAAATACAAAATAAGACGTTGAGAGTGTAATAAAAAAAATAATTTTAGAGTCCTCTTATCTTAATATGTAAAACTAGTTCTAAACCCGTGCCCAAGGCAAGGAATACATTCAATTAAAAAATTAAATTTTCTTTAAAAACTTACATAAATCATGTTTAGAAAATTCATTTGCAAAAATTAAATAAAAAATTCAAAAATCGCATGCATTAAACATTCATACGTAATCATCTCAAAATGTATTGAATTATAAATATGAAAATTTATATAAATAAAAAAATTAAAATCCTTTAAAATATATATATATATATATGATCTAAAAACTCAAAACTCAAAAATACATATAAAACTATAACAGCGCAAGGTATATATATATAAGTGATGAAATAAACTTAATGTAAACAAAAAATAATAAACAGAAAAAAAATATTAAAAAAAATTAAAAGTATGGTCAAATATTAAATAAGAAAAACATAATAAATAAGAGGCAAATATAATAATACTTAAAGTACAAACAAATACATAAATACAAAAAAAAATTAATGGATAGAAAAATGGAATACATAATTAATGGAATGGAGAACTTACACACAAAGGAAGAAGGGTAGAAAAAATGCAGAGACATAATTCACAATACGGAATGCTTAGAAAAATAGAATGTAATAGACGAAGAATAATTTGGGATGCGTAGAAAAATGAAATAAACTTTATAACAATTTTTCTTATTTTAGGAACTACCAAATGGATAAGGATTCTAGATATCAAAAGATTTTTAAATTTGAATACTTTATCAAATATCGACCTACTAATTTAAATTTAAATTTTAAATTATTTTAACTGTATTAGATTGAATTAGATTTATGATTGAGAATTTGATCTTGAATTCAAACTTTTCTTATTAACGGATCTTGAGATGTTTATGATAGACGATTTTGAGATTTTTATAATAATTTAATTTAAACAATCTTAAAATTTTAGATAAATATAAAATATTTAAAAATATTAAGCCAAGTGCGATGTGGCATGATAAAATAAATTTTATGAGATTTCTTTCTAACAAATTTTGAGATTTATATAAAACAAATTTTGAGATTTCTAGGTATAGTTTTAATTTAAAGAATTTTAAATTTTAGATAACTCAATTAAAAAAAGGTTTAGATAAACATTAAATATTTTAAAACTATTATTTATTTTTATAATATAATAAAATTTATTAAGACTATCCACATCAGCATACACGTGGATAGCGAGGGTTCTAAATTATATATATATAGATGACACAAGCATATGTTGTAACTAACGCTAATTTATCTAAATTAGGTTCATTTATGTCGTAGGAAGGACGCTTATTATTTAAAATATATATGAAGGGTCGATTTGAACTTTATATATGAAGGACACTTTATTTATTTATTTATTTTTTGGGGGGAACCAGTTAATGCGACAGTGGTGTTATTACCGAGTTCCTCACCTCATTCATAAACAACCGAATCCAAATGTACATACAATGAGAAGAGATTCAAGGATCCAAAACACTAAAAAAAGAAAAGTGCCCACTCCTAATCATGAATATAGAGCTCACATGGGCATAAACATTGTGATCAAAATGGTCGATGTGCCCCTTAGGTTGTTCAAATCTCGTTGAATGTCATGTGCAGCAGGGATTGTATAAATAAGGTTGCCCATGTGTTGTATTTATATAGTTTGTACGCATAATAAGAAGAAGAAGAAGATGATGATGATGATGATATGATGATGAAGAAAAAGGAGATTTTGAAGAATTGTTTCATGGAATACTGAATTTCCATAAGTTACAGTGTTACAGAATTGTTAAGAAAATTGACTTTTGAGTTGAATGTGGAGTTATGAGTAGAAATACCTCATATAACTTCTGGGGCATTTTTGTATGACATCAATTATTGATTTTTGGATTGACAATATTCATTCGTTAATAAATGACGGAATTCTTCCTAAAATCCCTACGATCCTATCGATTATAAAAATTTGGTGAGAACTATCATATTAATTAATATACATATATATTTGGAGAGGAATTATTATATGTAATTCTTTTTTTTCCCCAAAAATCAACGCCCCCACCCAAATACAGTATAACCTCGATAAATTAATACTGTTGGGACCGTCAAATTTTATTAATTTAGCGAGGTATTAATTAATCATATAAATTAATAATTATTAATTTATAAATTATATACTTTTTTGGGTCCATATTATGAATATACCTAGGTGTACGTGAAAACTAATTTGTACATTGACTATTAATTATGCATACTTAACCAAATTCATGTATTTTTGCTGATACATTTTCAATATTCTATATATATCTTAATAAAATATATAAATCTACTTAGTTATTAATGTAGTTACATGTACCTACATTCATTAAAATGTATAAATTCACTCAATTATTAATGTAGTTACACGTACATACATTAACTAAGTTACTATATAAATAGATGTATTATGCAAGTTTTCAAATCAAAAAACAAAAAAAAATGGCTTCTCATCTCAAAGGTGTTAAAAAATCAACCATGACTGATGGTATGCGTAGAGAACTGTGTGAGTATAAATCACTTGATATTCTTAATGCAATAAGAAGGGTTAGAGATGAGATTCAAGGTGATATTGATTTTAAGAAGAAACAAACAACATTAGATTCATATTTTTAGAAACCTGTTTAGTTTACTTATGTATTATGTATGAAATATTTTGATACAGATGAATTATTAATTTATATATCAAATGGGACCTATATGATTTTTTATTTTTTTTTGTATTATCTTATAAATTTAACGAATTATTAATTTACCACGTTGATCCAGACTCGGGGCCGAAGAAAATTATTATTTTAACGAGATTATTAATTTATCGAGTATTAATTTATCGAGGTTATACTATATTATAGATTATCATATGAAGCATATATCCTCCAAACTCCCAAAGAAGTGGTTGACTCTTATTTGTCCATAATTCCAAGAGGTGCAAGTTTTTATTATCCATAATTGAAGTCTGAAGACAAATCTCAAAGTCATCAACTACCCCACTTAACTACAAGTTTGCTCAAACGAAAAGACAAAACAGAAACATCATACAACCAAGACGGATCCAACATCATCACCATCTTCATCATCATCATCGTGCATGGATCAGTACGAAGCATGGTACTGCGACAATTCCCCGGACTTCAAATACTCTTTCAAATCCCCGGAGTTCAAATTCTCTGTCAGACCATTAACGAAGTACTTCATGTCATCATACAGCTGCTGCGCCGCCGTCGTGTTCGACAGCTCAATCCCGTGGTACCCGCCGGCGTTGAACCGGTAGTAAACCGGAACGCCGCAGGACGTCAGGAACTGGGCCAGCTGGATCGACCGGTCCACCAAGGGATCGCCGAAGTCGCCCTTGATGTACACTTTCGGGAGCCGGAAAACCCGACCGAGGTAGGTGCCGCCGGAGATGGGGTTGCAGAACTCGTGATCACGGTTCAGGTTCTTGGGCAGGGCCAGAGTCCAGAGAACGTCGTTGACGTATAGGGCAACGTAGGGATCGTCCTTGAGCCTGATCTCGGATTGGGTTCTCTGGACACCGCCGAAGTAGGCCTGGTTGAGAAGCAGCCCTCTGATCCTCAGAGGGCTGATGTTGAAATCCATGGCCCGGAGAGCGGCGTGGTAGACGATGTTGGCGCCGGCGCTGCTGCCGAGGAGGTAGACTTTGGAGAAGTCGGCGTACTCCATCCAGGGGTCGCGGCCCCCTTTCCCAAGAGCCTGTTATTGGTGATATTGTGAAATTCAATTTTAAATTAGATCGATAGAATTCCGCGAGGAGACGGTAAGAATATAATACATGGGGATCACAATCATTCTTCTTGGTAACTCAAGTCATGAGATTTTTTAGGAGGTTTTAAGCACTTAATTAGAAAGCGAATAGAATATAATAACTTTTTTAATTGTTCCAACACAAGTACCTGATCCCTGGCCCAGAAGATGGCATTGAGAGCATCGTCGTAGGCAGCGGGGAGGCGGTTCTCTGGCGCCAGGCGGTACTCGACAGAGACGACCACGGCGGGGAACTGGGCGGCGATGTCGTTGCAGAATTTGTGGAAAATGACCGTGGTGGCGCTGAAGAGGACAAAATCGCCGCCGTGGAGGTAGATAATGAGGGGTAGTTTCTTGCCCTTGGGAGGGTTAACGGGGGCGTAGAGACGGACATAGGCTTTGCTCTTGGAGCTTAGGTATACGTCCTGAGACAGCACGGTGGCGGTGGGATCGGAGTCGGGATATGGCGTCGGATCGACCATCGGAATCTGGATATCCCTGTGTAGGGTTCCATCTTTGTTCCAGGCGATTCCCAGGGCTTTGAAGGCATCTTGCCAGGTTTGAGCCCTGGTTGTGATCTCCCCCGACAGGGAAATCACAACCAAGAAAAGAAGGAGTGTTTGTAAGAGTCTTGGAAGCATGTTTAGGTAGTTTTTAGAGAGAGAGTGAGAGGTACGAGAGTACAACTGTTGCTCTAATGGAGGACTATATATACAGGAAAAGAATTAGGGAAAGTATGGTGGGGGCTCATGCATGACGAGTACTTTTGTGCCATGAACGTGAAGGTAGCATGGGGGAACTAATAATTAATTGTAATTATTATCATTAATAACTCATTAGTTACATGTGGGCCTAATTAACTTAATTATTAATATTATGGTGGTTGTTTCGTAGGAAAGTTGAATTTTGAGGAATCTAGATTTAGATCAGATCTTTTGAGTTAATTAATTGTAGTTTGGGACTAACTGGGGGTGAATCATGTATATTAGCCATAAATCTTGGATTAATTAGAAAAATAATTCTTAAGATATTAATAATGGCATTAAGGTGCTCAGTATTTTATCCTTACTTAGTGCGAAAGTAATAGCGATCCTTGTAGGAATTGTAATATTGCAATAATATTTAATTCTCCCGTCCGAGGAATATTTTGCACCAAATATTTTACATAAGAGTATTACTGATAAAATTTATAATGGTGTCATGGATAAATTTATAGTTATTTCTAATTCTGAATTCAGGGATAGTTCATGTAATATCCTATTTTGATGGAAAGATAGTTGTCATTATTATGTTATTTAATTAGCTAGGAGTAATTAAAAAATAAAAATATTATTAATAACACTAAGGTTCTAAAATCATTCTATGAGAATTGTAACATTATAGTGCAGATCTCCGGCTAAAAAGTAATTGTTTTCTATGATTCACGGATACAAAGATACGGCGATACAAATACGAGGTGATACAAATAATATACGATATAAACTATGATGTACGGCTATGATGTACGGACACAGACACGGCGACACGGACACGACACGATACGGATACGGCGACACGGATTTTTTTTTTGAATTTCCCACGTGAGGAGTGTCGAATACGAGTGTCCGACACGACACGACACGGCCCGGCAAAATGATATTTTTAGAAGTGTCCGTGCATCATCACGACGATAGGACACGACACGATACGGATACGGCGATACGGATTTTTTTTTTGAATTTCTCACGTGAGGAGTGTCGGACACGGTGTCCGACACGACACGACACTACACGGCAAAATGATATTTTTAGAAGTGTCCGTGCATCATAGGATATAAATTTTTTCTTGAATTTTTTATATAAAGAGTGTCGGACACAGTGTGCGATATGAGTGTCGGATACGATACAACACAACTTGATAAAATAATATTTTTAGAAGTATTGATACAATATAAGTTGCGTTGCACCAAAAATAAAATATTATATCAGAAGTTCATGTATAATTAAGAGATAATTTGTGTGCAAGGTACACCCATGACTTTTTTTTAGGGATATAACCCTTAATTTTTTTTTCTTTTATTTTTTTCTCTATTATCTGACGTGGTTCTTCAAAATTATATCGGTAACCACGTCATATCTTTTAAATTTCAGATCTTCCACCTAAATCAAACCCTAATTTCTTCTCTCATCCTTCTCTCGCCTTCTCTTTCTCTCTCGTCGTTTCTCTCCTTCTCCTTTTCTTGTGTGTTCATCGTATTCTACAGGTCTCTGCGTTCATCGTCGTTGCATGCGTTCATCGTCGTTGCCTGCATTCATCGTCTTCTCTCCTTCTCTCTTTCAACAATGATTTTCTCTCCTTCAATGATGAAAAACAGAAATCGTCGTCTTCTCGCCTGCGTCTGCGTTCTCGTGCCTTCGCCTGCGTCATCTTCTCGCCTGCGTTTGTCATCTTCTTCTACAACCACGATTAACAAAAAAAGATAGAGAAATAAATACAGAAATCTGATATTTTTCTATCGCATTCTTTTTTTTTTTTCCTTCTGTATTTGATGTTTGAAGATTAAAAGGATCGATCGATCCTATTGGTCTTCAAAGCTTAAGATCTTCATGATCGAATACTCGATTCCACTTGAATCGAGTACTCGATCAACACTCGATTCTCTCAACCTTGAAGATCTTCAAGAATAAAAGAAAAATAAAAAAAAATATGAAAATCTATATGTCGATCCTATTGATTTTCGTGAATAAGAAAAATATAAAATTAAAGAATAAAAGAAAAAAAATCTTGAAGATCGAGAAAAAAATTCTCTAGATCAAAAAAAAAAAAAAATCACTCGACATGTTGACATGGAAGATAATTATATTTAATATTTATTTTATTAGAAATAATTAAAGAAAGGGTTATATAATGAAAACTTAAAAACTTGGGGTTATTTAACTAAAAAAAGACTTAGGCGTCCCTTTTAACAAAATGCCCCTACAATTAATGATATCAAAAGGGTTGATTTACGCTTTGAAAAAAAAAAAAAAAAAAGAAAGTTGATTTATAATTGTTCCTAATTTCAAAGATAGCATATATAATTTGTTCTTTTTTTTTAAAAAAACGGAAACCCTCGAAGGGGAAATCTACTAAATCAACCAAAATTAATAAAACATACGATGGAATAATGAGAAAAGCAACCAGGCTCGAGGCCGCAATTTTAACAAATTTGTGAGCAATCATATTTGCTCCATGTCTAATAGAACAGAAATTGACATTGCCAAAATTAGATCTAATACTTGTAAAGACCCTGAGAATACAACCAATGACTTTTTCCACCACCAAATTCTCAGTATTTTAAAATTCTGTAGTTGCTAATGGCGTGTATCCGTCTGATTTGATATTGAAGTAAACGCAGCCGTCCATAAGTGACAAAAGAAGCGGACGCTTGTAGCACCGAGAAGATCACCTGCAATAAGATGGGATCCCGAAAGAAAAAGAAATTAAAACTGCTCTCATTCGAGAAAACAACTCTCATACGAGAGGAAAACTACTCTCATACGAGAGAAACAACCAAATAAAGAGAATTAAAAAAATAGTATAGATCAAGAACTCAAAAAAATCTCTTGTTAAAAAACAAAGCAAAGAGGAAGAAGTGACGATTTATAGAGAGAAAATAGAAAAACCCTAAGAGGCCTTATTTTGGTGGATAATTACTAGCTAATTAATGTATCTGCTCTTTCTTTGAGTCTTTTAAATTCTTTTTTGTTCATTGTATATAATTTGTTCTTTTGTTGAAAGGCATCATTTATTTAATTAAACTATGTTGACGTTGATTTTGATCAGTCCTGATTCACGTACGTCAATATAAATCTAACTTGATATGGGGGCATAGAGAGGGATCTAGCCAATTATTATGCATTCGTACTCGGGATATATGACTTATTTTATTTTTATTTTATTTTTTCTTGAAACGTGATTAATTTAATTTGTCTGTAATATTATACAAAACACATTCTATAGTATTGTATAAACACCAGTCATTTGATTCAAACAAAAAGAGAGAGAAAAAAATATGTATCTTTTAGTAATAAAATAATTACAATTGATTACTTTACATTTAAACCTAACTAAAATGAAATTAATTTAAATCGATAAATTATATTTTAGTCCTTAACTTTTAAGAACCATTTATGGTCTCTGATATTCATTTTTTTATATTATAAATTTTAGTGATGATTTTATAATTTTGGTTATACACTCAATGTAACACTTATATATACAAACTTTTAGGGGTATAAGTATATTTTTACAAATTTTATCAAGGATAGATCTCAAACCAAACAAAACTTATATGAACTAAAATTTAATTTTCTGATCTAAATGGATTGCATTATAATTAAATTTAACAATAAAATAATCAAATATAAATCATCCTTTATAATTTTAATTTTAATCTTACTTTAATTCAGCAATCACTATAATTTTAAATAAATTAATTCTTCTTATTATTTTGACACACACGTGTTCCGCTATTTACAACAAATCACCACATACAGTGTGACTTCAAAATTGTCGGATAATGGGGTTAAAAAAATTTAATTTTTAATAAAAAATATATATTAGAAAATTAAAAAATATTATTTAGAATATTTATTTTATGATTACTCTCTACGATTATATAAGTAATCTTCAAATAATTTTGATTATTTTTTTCAACAAATGAATTTCATTTAGAACTTGTGATTTTTTTAAAAAAATATTTTTTCATCTCTAACGATACGTCGATATTTTAAAATTATAGAGAATTATAAAGTCTTAAAAGTCTGTATTATTTAGTGTTCTTTAATATCTAGGTATTATTCAATAGACTCTTATTTTTATTTTTGGATTATAAGTTATTTTTAATTTTATACATTAATTTAAAATTCAAAATGGTCAAGTACAATTTTTTTATTTTTTAAGTGGGTTTCAAAATAATTATTTTTAAAATGACAAATTTAAAAATACATAAAATATATAACTAAACTTTTTTAATGGGGGACAATTGACACTGCTTTTAATAAGGTGGCGTGTCCCTAGACCACATGAAACATGATGGTCTAATTAATTTTGGTCAATAAGAGTCTCTATTATTAGCTTCTAACATAATTTTGTATAATTTATGAAGAAATATATCACCCTTGCTACTAAATATTCCGTTAATATTATTTTTGTGAGGATTACAATATTCATAGTCGATTATAGTAAATTATTTATAGTCGATTGAAGTCATCTTTTAAGACCAAACAACCGATCAAATAGTTTAAAATAATTAGATTTTTACTTTCTTGATATGACTGATCTGAATTTATTTACGCGCTACTTATATTTGAAAATTGTTTAATTGTTGTTTTGTTAGGTATAAGGTTTCTCAAAGTCAAGACTTGTCGATCTCGTTATTAATTGACTACATATGCGAATTGATTTTTCAAGGTATGTTTTATCTTCAATTGCTTTGTCCTACTTAGCTTGCTTGCTAGCTACTTATCTTCAAGGAATATAAAAGGAATTAGTTGAATGTGAAAGGAAAAGATTTCTTTGTTATATATATTTAATAAAAACAACTTGGCGTCCTCAAAGTTTAGGGTCTCAATTCTAAATCACGAGAAAAGTTTAGTTTGGATTTTTTTTTTTTTTTTTTTTTGATCTCTCAAAGTTTCCCCTCACCCAATTGAGTAAAGGACTAATCTCCCGAGGTAGTTGAAGGCGTTTATTGCGGGGACCCCTCCCAACGTAGTTTTTTATATCCACAAGGTTCGAACACGAGAACTTGTTTAAGTGAACTCAAGCTCTTCTTCACTTGACCCAACTACTCGTTGGTTAGTTTGGATTTAATTCGGTCTAATAAAAATTAGACGATAAGTATATTACATCTGTTGACTATTGTTTAATGGATCACTTCTTTCAAAATTTATAATAATTACATAATAAGTATAAAAAATATATTTTTCTTTATTAAATTGATTTGATCAATTATACCAATTGTTAAATATTCCCTTCAAAATTTATAATATTCATGTGAAAAGTATAAAATACGTAAACTTACTCATTACACTGATATGTTTAATTTCACCTAACCTGTAGATATATGATATAACTTAATTAAAAAAATCGTTTTCATATTCCACCGCTAGGGGCATTGATGATTAAAGTAATGCTTTACTCAAAAATGTTTTGTCATTATATTCAATAACAGATCACTTCTGGATATTCAAGATGTCACGAATATATAATACACCACTTTTTAATGTCCCACCTCTAAGTTATCAGTGCAAATGGTTTTAATTTACCAAATTTTCATCACCTCCTTGTCTATTAATTTTCTTCCTATCTTTCTAATAATACATGATATTATTGTACTATTTGTCGTGAAATTTTGTGTCACATCACATGCGATACTTTAATTACGGAGCTCCTACAAATATTTTATTTGATCCCACAAGTTTGATGAAGTTGATAAATATGGAGGATCGCGTTCATGCACATCATGGAAATAATATATATATATATATATTTTGTTGTTTCGAAAGATCCAATATTATCTTCTCCACATCTTTACATAAATACTAATTATATCAACTTGTATATACTAATTATGCCATCTTGTACTTCTTATGGGGGTTGGACGTTGGTACTGAATAATTGTTGCGTACAAAAATTATGTTCAAATTCTATCCGAAATTTTGGGGCCGGCAACAATCCTTTTAAAAAATTTTTATTACAACAATACTCCTACACGATTTGCTAAATTACAACATATATAGACTTTCATAAGGGCATTTTCTCGAGTAAAAGGCTGAAAAAAGTTATGATTCCCTCATAAGAATTGTTGAGTTTTGATATTAAACTCTTTTTTTAAGTAGGTTTGTAAGCGTACCCGAGGTTTAGGCCAAGATTTCAAACTTGACTAATCTCCTAATCTACCTATGAGTGTGGGATCTCTTCCGATCAGTACCCACCTCGTAGTGTCCCGCCTCCCCCCGAATGATCGGTGGGCATAGGTTTGAAGACGCTCGACCATCGTGAGAGCAAGGTGGAAAGGCTTTTGTGTTCCCCTTAAACAAATTCTCTCCTAGCTATTTACGAGTTAGAATTTTTCCGACCATTTTGGGGGCGTATATATTTGAAAAAAAAAAACTCTCATATTTACGACTCTAGTAAACATTCAACCTTACACGAGTCTCGTCTCTGAGCTCGTTAGCTTACATCTTTTTCTTGGGCCGAGCTCAACACCAAGCTCACCATGAACTGGGCCTTTTATTAGTGGATTCAATTTGCATCCCAACAGGATAAACTCACTATATGATCCGAAAGAAGAAAATAAAATTAGTGTTGGACTACGTATAAAATTTTTTTTTTATCTTTATTGGACTGGATTATACAAGGGATTTATTAGTTTTATGAATAACTTAATTTGTTATCTTTTTTCATATTAGTCAACTTGGGAGAAGGGTGGTCGTGGCATTGTGGTGGTGGTGGTCCGTTTGCGGCGCGTTGCTGCTTGGGGTAAGACTGTAAGAGAGAGGAAAAAAAGATGGAGAGCAGAAAGACAGTATGATAGAAAAAGGAGAATTATAATTATCATTTGTTAATTTTTTTTTTTTTAGAAAAATTCCTAAAAAAATAACACAAGGGTATTAACTATTAAAGATATATGTTTTTTTCTCATTTTTCATTTGAGATATTAAGCCAAACACGTTTTATAGAGTGTAAAATGTAATTTTTTAGAATACAGATTGTCGGTCGCAAAAATCTCAAAAAAAATTCCACTAAGGGTGGCACCACATTTGTGATTTTTCTCACTCTTTTTCTTTCTAGATCATACTTTCTTTGATGTCTTTTTCTTTGAAAGACATAGTTGCCTTGTATAAATGTCTTCACTTTTCTTGATGGAACAAATTAAAGGTTAGATAATTGGGAGCAAAAGGCACGTAAGGAGGGGTCTCCATCTTATCCGAACCTGTCGCTTGCAAATTATAGTCGTGTTTGGTAATGATATATTAAAAAGATATTCCATGGTCACTTGAGCTGTCATGCATGCCTATTTATAAAAATATAACTATATGCATGGAAAATATTACTTTGTAAATTAGCGAATATAAATAAAATAATATTTTTAAAAATATGTGTATTAGATTACATATATAAACAAAATAGATATTAAATTTCTTGAAATTTTATAAGTTTTTTAAAATATAGATTAAGGGCATGTTAACAAAAAATTTTAAGAACCGGACAAGTGTAGCTAGACATATTGGTATAAGACAAAGAAAGTTCGGTCACAGTTGTTGCACTTGCACCATTATTTGTCTAGTTTTAAATAATCAATGATGTTACTGTTTTACCTAACAGTGTTTGGTCACAGTTGTTGCACCATTATTTGTCTACGTGGCAGATTTTTATTTCGAAAAAATTTTCTGATGTGGCAAATTTTTTGCCGGTACCTGTCTTAGGACGTGTCTCTTGAAAACGTTAATAATTCCCGCGGTACTTTTTCCTATAATTTTAACAAATTAAATATTGAAGGAGATGAAATTTACAAAAATTCAAAAACATGTTCACGATTTGCAAGTGAGACAAATAATAACGAATAGATTGAACAATTTTCCCTTAATCAATTAGTTAATTAATTATTCTAGCATATGATCAATGTATTATTTTAATAAAATATGGTTTGCATATTATAATGCACTCGCGCGGAATTAACTCCTAATTAACCGAGATTTGAATTTTGTGCTCGATTGAGACGAATTCGATCTAAATCAGAATTTTCAATTAATTAATTACAAACAAAATGCAATCAAGCAGAGTTTTCTCTTTTTTCTCTAGAAGTCGTATCATTTTCCTCTTTGCTTTGCTCTCCAACGAGATCCAAATCTCATTTGAGATCTGAATCTCTTTGAGTTCTTGATCTATGTTGTTTGCAGTTTATTTCTCATTATTTGGTTGTTCCTCTCGTTTGAGAGTAGTTTTTCTCTCATATGAGAGCAGTTTTCCCTTCTTGAAAGAGAGCAGTTTTCCCTTCTTTTTCTTTCGAGATCTCATCTTATTGCAGGTGGTTCTCCCGATGTTGTAAGTGTTCGCTTTTTTTTGTGACTTATGGATGACTGTGTTTACTTTAATATCAAATCAGACGGATAGACACCTGATCACGAATCGACCTGTATGACTCAATATCTAACATCTACAGAATCTTCAAGTGCTAAGAATCCGGTGGTGGAAAAAGTCATTGGTTGTATTCTCACGGTCTTTACAAGTATTAAATCTAGTTTTGAGAATGTCAATTTATGTTCTATTAGACGTGGAGCAAATATGATTTCCCACAAATTTGTTAGAATTGCGATCTCGAACCTGCATTGCTTTTCTCATTATTCCACTGTATATTTTAATTTTGATTGATTTAGTAGATTTACCATTTGGGGTTTGCATTTAAAAAAAAACAAACAAACAAACAAAATGTAATCAAGCACAATCATCACATAACATAATTTAATGATTCATTAGTGTTATGCTAGTTTAACGAAACATTTCACTTTTATATTTTTGAAATGCAGTCATTATCGATAAAAAAAAATTAATTAACACTTTAGTTATTAGATCCGCCTCTAATTCGTAACAAATAAGTTTTGTTACAGAAAAAAAAGAGTTGCAACTAAGTGCAATTTTATTCATATATTCAACACACGAGCTTATTCTACATCTCCATATTACAAAACACGAGCTATCAAGCCACAAGGCCCACAACCATCTAATAACCTAATTCAAACTCATCATCATCATAATCACTCGTAATCAGTATGAAGCATGATCACGAAGAGACAAATCCCCGGAATTCATATTGTTCAGATTTCCAGAATTCGAGTTTGTGGAAACATCATAAACGAACCACCTCATGTCATTGTAGAGCTGCCATGCTGCTGTGTCGTTTGAAAGCTCATTCCCATGGTACCCTCCTTGATTGAACCGGTAATAAACCGTTACCCCGTTGGAAGCCAAGAACTGCGCCAGTTGAACCGACCGGTCCACTAACGGGTCCCCGTAATCACCTTTGATGTACACCTTCGGGAGCCGGGGAACCCGGCCCAGATAAGTGCCACCCGAAATCGGGTTGCAAAACTCGTGATCACGGTTCAGGTTCTTGGGCAGGACTAGGGTCCAGAGAACGTCGCACACGTATAAAGGAATGTATTTATCGTTCTTGTGTCGGAGCTCCGACTGGGTTCTTTTCAACCCACCAAAAAACGCTTGATTCAGGAGGATACTGCAAGAAAAAAACAAAAAAGTTAATAATTGGCACAAATAATGATCTGCATTGTTAGACAGGTCCACATTAGTAGAGAGAATCGTCCGATTCTTTTCTATATTATAATTTATTTCCTCGATCTAGACCGTCTGCCAATACACGTGGTAGTGTCCGTAATTGAAACTACTTTTTGGTATTTTGACTAATTGTTATGCTTTTATGGTCGTCGTTGGAGTTTACCCTTTGATTTGTAGTGGGCTGATGTCGAAATCCAGGGCCCGGAGAGCTGTGTGGTAGACAATGTTGGCGCCAGAGCTGCTGCCGAGCAAGAAAACTCTGGAAAAATCAGCGTACTCCATCCAGGGGTCCCGGCCCCCCTTCCCCAGAGCCTGATCAGTAATGTTTCAATGAACAGTTGAAAGAAAAGACGACACAATAAATTTAGTAAAATTGACATAAAACTATACATAATTAATGGGATGATTACACTTACATATTTTAAACTTTTCCTGAAGTTTAAAATAGTACGAAAATCCTATCAAACTTTACATCACTTTATGAATACAAGAATTTTGGTGAGATCATGATATAAATATATATGAAAGGAGTAAGATTTAGTTTTTATTTCCCCGTTTATATAATATTTAAAAGACATATTTGTAATTTTATATTAATTTTATTTCAATTGAACTGTTTTTCATTTTAAATTAATTTAAAAATAAACTTATTACTATAATTGCATGTAAATTTAGCACACATCCTTAAAATAATTAGAGTGATTCGAATTTTATTACTCTTAAAAAAAATCGTTAACCACTTGAGCCCACCGATATTGGTTTTATCGTTTTATATTGAATTACTTTTTTCTTTTTCTTTTTTTTTTTCTCATCATCATTTTCAAAAGTTTCCTTCTTCAAAAATCTGCTTTTTTTTTTTTTTTTTTTTTCTCTTGTTATTTTTTAATTTATTTTTTTATATCATTTTTAGTCAGCAGAAGGATCAAAGGCATCATCTTTCCCAATATCACTAATAAATTATTTTTTTTTCACTCAATTTAGATTTAAATATACAAATTTAACAATAATTAATAAAAAGTATATTTTTCTCATTTAACTCAACTTCAAATAAACAAATTTTAACTAAGAAAACCGAATAAGTACATTAGGATTTAGGCCAAACCTCTGTGTTCGTTTCAAGAAATTTTATTACCCCTCCGAAATGTTTGTGTAATTACTGTCATATTTTAGGATATACCAGTATAACTATCGCTAATTTCGATATCAGGAATGCTCCAACACCGTTACCTGATCCCTCGCCCAGGCGATGGCGTTGAGGGCGTCGTCGTAGGCGGCAGGGAGCCGGTTCTCGGGCGCCAGGCGGTACTCGACGGAGACGACAATGGCGGGAAATATGGAGGCGATGTCGTTGCAGAATTTGTGGAAAATCACCGTCTTCACACTGTAAAGTACGAAATCTCCCCCATGGAGGTAGATTATGAGGGGTAGTTTCTTGTTCTTAGGAGGGTTTACGGGGGTGTATAAACGTACATAGGCTTTGCTTTTGTAGCTGAATTGAATGTCCTGAGAGAGAGCAGTTGCATTGGCCGGAGCAGAGTCCTCATACGGCGTCGGATCAACCATCGGAATTTGGATTTCTCTCTTTAGGGTTCCATCGGAGTTCCAGGATATTCCCAGGGCCTTGAAGGCATCCTGCCAGGTTTGGGCCCTGATTGTGGTGACCTTCCAGGACAGGAAAATTATGGACAAGAAGAGCACGAGAGTGTGAAGTGGTAGGGGTTTAGGCTTGTGGAGAAGCATTTTGGTAAGTGACTAAGTGTGAATGAGAGTGAGAGTGAGAGTGAGAGTGAGAGTGGAGTGAGCTTGAATGGTTTTGAGTGGGATAGATTTTGTTGATATGATGGGGTATTTTTTTTTTTTTTTTTTTTTTGACAGCTTACAACAATATGATGGGGTATTATATAGGGGAAATTTTGCATAAAGGTGGTGTGGGGTTCTAAACATGTGAACCACGTGGAGAGCTTAATAATTGTTCTTGATCAATAATTGAAGGTATATAAGATAAATAATTAACTATATATATATATATATATATATATATATAGTGTGAATACGAATTATAATTTGAGGATAATTTGTATTTTTTTTTTCTCTTAAAATTTACTATGTAATAATTGTGCCATACGATGTTGTATTTGATATGAGTATTCATGGGACATGATGTGATATGATGATTTTTTTAATTAAGCATTTTAAAAGCTTTATAGAATAATGTGGTTAGCTCATCAATTGTGCTACATAGACCCCAAGTATAGAATTGTGCCAGTAGGTTAGGTATACTGGATAACTCTGAATTAAATCTTCCACCACTGTATATGGACCCAAGTGTAAGATTGTAGTGCATAGATCTTAAAATTTATTTATTTAGTATAGTGAATTAAAGAAATATGGATAATTTAAAAAAATGATGGATCATTCTAGGACACTTCCTTTTTATATGTGCTTCATATTTTGCCCTCGGGTCTTGGACTGAGCTTTCGGACTTTTCCCTCTAGACTTGATTGTATCGCATAGCTTTTCGGTTTTATTTTTGACCCAGTGGAAAGGTATCTTTGTCAAGAATTCAATTGAGTTTGTTTAAAAACATTTATTGCATAATAAATAATTTTTTTACCGGGTGTGTGATGCTTGTACCACTAATCGAAAAATATATAAATCATTTTAGAGAGCTCCCAATTTTCTTTTTAATATCGGACATTACAAATACTGAAATCGGAATCTCCTTCATAAAAAAAAAATAAAAATAAAAATAAATTCCTAGCAAGACTAAATATGAGCTAGAGCTACCTTATTATTATTATTATTATTATTATTATTATTATTATTATTATTTTTGTCTTCGAACTATCGAAAGCAAAACATTTGGAATGAGTGATAACAATGACCTCCATTTTTTCCAGGAAAAATAATCGTTTTTTGGTGCGGAAACCAACCACCCTTCCTCCATAGTGCCTAGCTACTATCCTAACCCCGAATTCAATTTTCCTATAAACAAAGCGCCATCAAAATTAATTTAAATAAATGGTTCCTTTAGCAATTGTCATTTTGTTGGTGCTTTCCTAACCACACCAACATTGTCTTTCCAGTATTGAAGCATCCAAGAAAGATAGCTGATATGAAGGAGCAAAACAAACAAGCTCCATTAGCGACAAACTCATCCCCTCCATAAGCGTTCGGTTTCTATTCGACCACATTACCCAAACCACCCCAAGGAAGAAGTTCAAAGCTTTCACCCAAAGTCTCCTAACACCTCATGCATCCACACTCCCGAGTCTCTCTCCCAACACCGAATGATCAACCACGCCAAATCATTCGGTGCCCAAATTTGTCTAGCCACTAGACACCCAATTAAGACATGTCAAGAGTCTATAATGCACAGACACTTTTAAAAATATCATTTTGTTATGTCGTGTCGGTCACCTCTCACGTGGAAAATTTTAAAAATAATCAGTATCATATCTTTTCCTTATCGCTATATTCGTATTGTCCTTGCAAAAACGGAAAGCCCTATTCCTCAAATTTGAAGCGCAAGGGAAAATTCCTTACACAATTTCCACACACATCTTCGGATATTCGTATTCATACATCAAAGCCAAGAGTCCTTACTCTCGTCCTGCCAAAAATGGCAAGCCCTCGTCCTCAAATTTGAAACGCAAGGGAAAATTCCTTACACAATTTCCACACATATCTTCGGTTTAAGTGAAACATTCGTCTTCCACAAGAAGTTCCACGAACCACAACTAGGGTTGTCTATCCTGGAGGGTAAATCCAATTCAATTTAATTTACAAGTCCTTGCAAAAACGGCAAGCCCTCTTCCTCAAATTTGAAGCGCAAGGGAAAATTCCTTACACAATTTCCACACACATCTTCGGCGTTTAAGTGAAGCATTCACCTTCCACAAGAAGTTCCACGAACCACAACTAGGTTCGTCTATCCTGGAAGGTAAATCCAATTCAATTTAATTTACAGGATGCAGCCTGCTTTGATACCAAGGCCCGAACAACGGACAACGGGTCTATCCTGGAGGGTAAATCCAATTCAATTCAATTTACAGTATGCAACCTTCTCTGATACCATGTGAAAGTTTATACTCGGCCTAACTCACCTCAAAAGCTAGTTGTTGAGGTGAGAGTTGTCTTATATTTATTAACTAGCACATGGTTTAATCTTTTTTCAATTTGGGATGTTAACAAGACATAATACTAAGAATATGGTTTACATCCTTCGGTAAGAATAATGCCTCAATATGAATCAGATCCTAGTCTCCCTTCATCATAGAGGAAACAATTTGTTAGGTTCTAATATTTTAGTTCGAACTTTTATATATAGTCTCATTCCCCCAAAAAAATAGGGAAAAATGCAAATTTGGGATTCTAACATACCCCAATTTGTATTTTTGGACTTTAATTTAACGATTCTGATTTTAGAGACAATTACCACAAAAATTTTGCAATTGTAACCCAAGCTCCACCGAAACGCTAATTTTTTCTCGGAATAGCGTTTATGCACTCACATGACTGCTGGAATACTAGCTAGAAGCTGAGTATGTGGCATTGAGTTTTAATGGTTTTGAGTGGGATAGATTTTGTTGATATGATGGTGTACTATTTAGGGGGAAATTTTGCATAAACGTGGTGTGTGCGGTTTTAAACATGTGAACCACATGGAGGGCATAATAATTGTTCTTGATCAATAATTAAAGGTAGATAGGAATAACTATTACCCATGCATAAACGTGGTGTGTGCGGTTTTAAACATGTGAACCACATGGAGGGCCTAATAATTGTTCTTGATCAATAATTGAAGGTAGATAGGAATAACTATTACCCATGCCCCGTAAATATGATTGAAATATGTATGCAGACTATTTGAAATATGACATAGTATAGAATTGTGCCGTTGTATATATGGACCAAGTGTAAAATTGTAGTTGATAGATCTTAAAATTAATTTATTTAGTATAGATACTCAAAGAAATATGGATAGTTATCATAAAGCATTCTAGGACACACTCTTTTTACATGTGCTTGGAGACAGCTTTCGGACTTTTCTCACTGGACTTGATTGGATGGCATAGCTTTTCCGGTTTGAATTTTGACGCGAAAGGTATCTTTATCAAAAAATTCAATTGAGTTTGATTAAGGATATTTATTAAAAATTTTTTTTTATCTATTGTGTGATGCCCGTGTCACACGTTTAGAAAATATAAATTGATTTAGAGGCTCCATTTTTAATGTATCTTGAAACTGGTTTCTAGCTCCTGTCTTTTTTTTAGAGCCAAGAAATTTTTTTTATTAATCAACTGCATGATTGGACATCACAAAAATTGAAATAAAATCGGGGATATCGAAATAAAATTGAACAAGCAAAATGAACAAGTTTCATTGACGACAAATTCATTCCCTTCATAAGCATTGGATTTCTATTCTATCACATTGCCCAAACAACCATAAGAAGAAGTTCGAGTCCTTCACCCAAAGTCTCCTAAACACCTCATGCGTGCACACTTTCGAGTTCCCCTCCCAACACCCAATTATGATCAACCACGCCAAATCACTCAGGCGTCCAATCAAAACATGCCACGAGTCCCCACTCGATCTAGTCCTTGCAAAAAAGGAAAGCAAAACTTCTTCCTCAAATTTGAAGCATAAGGGAAGACTTCCTTGCACAATTGCCGGCCACTCATGTTCGCTTTGAGCGAAACATTCGTCTTACACAAGAAGTTCCGCGAATCACAATTATCCTAATAACCCGCATTCATCTTTGTAAGGAGGTGACACGGCTACTTTATGAGCACTCCGAAATGAAAAACGAGTAAACAACCATTACTAATTTAATGCCAATTAAATAATCAAATCTCTATTCTTCGATCTTCCCGTTAATGGGATACTAAGAATATGGTTTACATCCATTGGTCAGATTAACGCCTCAACAAGGTTTTGTATTCGTCGGTATAATTCTAACATGATTTCGAGTCAGTGGAATGTTAAATTAGTGTTGCAGGATAGACATACCGGCAAGCAGAGGTTCAAACTCATAGACGTACAGTAGCTCAGGCGAGGGGCTGCCAGGTGGTAACTTTAATGTAATTGACGATGGGGCCACGATTTTATGTTTGGGGAAGGTGCGAAAATTAAAAAAATATATAATATTTTTTAAAAAATAATTAATATTATTTTATTTGATATATATAAATAAAATAAGTATAACTTAAAACTTTAATTTGATTAATAATGCACTAAAAAAGTGACTCAAATCTTTACATATTATAACTATAAAAAAAAAAAAAAACAATAACTATAATATTCTATCTATTATTTAACCTATTTTATTCTCATAGTCATAGAGATAAAAATATGATGTTTATTTAAAATAAAAATACTGTAGTTAACAAATTTATTATAAACTAGTAACTGGGGCACGTCGTCCCTACGTGCATAAGTAATATCTAATGTAAGTTGTCTTTGCATATATGTTACGTGCGCGCAAAAATAATTTTTAGTGTAATTATTCACGCTATATATCCTAGCAATGGGTGCACGTCATCCCCACACCTCATAAGGTATTTTATGGTGTAATTTATGAATAATGAAGCGTTTCCTTTAAAAGGATGAAACTTATAAAAAAAAATTGAATAAAAACAAACAATAACACATACTGACAGGTTGAATTAAAATATTTTGTATTCTCAATCCTCTACATCTCGTCGTGTTTATTTCCCCCTCTACATCTCCCTACGTATCTAAACTATTATCTCTAAATTTTCCACGTGCTGCATCTTCTTGTTTTTGGAATAAAACTTCGAATGCCTGAAAAAAAAAAAAAAAGAAGAAAAGAAAAGTTACGTAAAGTCTCTTAAATTAGAAATCTTAAAAATCTGTGTATGTGTATATCAAAAATAAGTAGAGTAAATTATATAAGATGTAATAACATATAGATATGTATTACCGATCATAAGTTTTTGTGTGATTTTTTTTTCTCTTCAAGTATTAAACACAACACCTTTGATGCCTCTGGAAACACAAAAGATGAAATATACATAAGGTTAAATATAAAGTAATCTATCTGTTATTTTTAAGTAGATTTACAGAAAAATTAAATTATATACACCTATATTTTATTCGATGAACAACCCCACTTCACCTGCATATATATGTAGAATCAGTAAGAAGATGGATCAAAATTCTAACTTTAATTGTAAGTAAAGAACATATTAAATAAATGAATATTTTGATGTAATACCTTGGTAGCGTGCTTTTTAACTTATCAAAAATCTCCTTGTACACCACATTTCTTGTGAAAACACCTTCATGCCCATTGATCGAACCCTTTCTTACCAAAACTCTAGTTGTTCTTTCAGAAACACCACGTGAAAGAGCAACATATAATTGGCCGTGACTGAAAACATGATTTCGCAAATAAATTCCAACAGTTGGAATTGTTTGTCCTTGAGATTGGTTAATTGTTAAGGCGAAACTCAATCTGACTGGAAACTGTCTTCTCGTCATCTCAAACGGCACATTTGCATCTTCAGCAGTTTTTAAAGGAATTCGGGGCAAAAACACTCTCATTCCCTTGAACTGACCCCCTAAAATTTCTGCTTCAATAATGTTTCGTCCAAATCGATGGCAAATAAGTCTCGTACCATTACAAAGACTTATTTTTGGGTCAATATTTCTCAGGAGCATAACTGGGGCACCCTTTTTCAAAGTTAACTTATGAGGTGGCAAACTACCAGGAGAAAGAGAGTTCAAAAATTCGGGTAAGTACAGATTGCGCACATCATCGGCCACCGAATCAAATGAATAGTACGTGACTTCGTCTCCATGAAAAGCATTTAGAACTTGTTCATTTAACTTATTCACATCATCATTCAGAGGAGTTAACAAAGCCCGGCTAGACATGTATTCCGAGTCGTATGGGTGAGAGCTTAATTCTGGAAAAACGAAATCTATCAATTCCCCAATAGAATGTTCACTTTCCCAAGGTATTGACATAGAATCTGGAATTCGTATCATATCATCTTCTATCATCGGCTCATCACCATTACCAATTCGGAGCAGAAATTCAGAAAAGTCCACATCATTTTGTGCTCTCATATTCTCAGATAAGTGTAAAACTTTAACATGACACCAGAGCGGTGATTGGACTATGCTTGCATTTATAATTTGTGATTTCGTACCTGCAATCACAACTGGAAGAACTTGACGAAAATCTCCTCCTAAAATCATCACTTTGCCCCCAAATGGTAGGTCATAACGGAACATGTCTCTGAATGTCCGATCCACTGCTTCAAATGCTTTTCTATTTGCCATTGGTGCCTCATCCCAAATAACAGCAGATGCACGTTCTATCAAAGTAGACAACTCTGATTGCTTGCTGAACCGACACATCGAAAAAGGTTCAAAGATGATAGGAATTTTTAGTTTTGAATGAGCAGTCCTACCACCTGGAAGAAGGTTTGCTGCAATGCCCGATGTTGCAGTGGCAAGAATAATAAACCCATCTTTTCTAAAATTAGCAAGCAATGCTTTGTACAAAAATGTCTTACCTGTCCCACCTGGACCATCCACAAAAAATATTGCACTGTGTTTTCTTTTGATTGCCCGACTGATCATATCAAATGCTGCAAACTGGCCTTCATTGAGAAAATTAACAGAGTTGACATCACTATCTGATATAGGAATTGAGAGTTCATGCTCCAGTAATCCAGTGATAGTCCCCAAATCTTCAAATCCTTCGGATATTCGAGGCAAGTCGAACTCATTTATATTTCTCTTATGTTGCATGAGAATACCATTTATATCATGGAGAAGTCTGTTCAAAATATAAAACTGGTTCGTGCTACTCGAAGATGGATAGTCTTCTATCATATATGAGTAGTTTTCATCCCATAATCTTCTAACTCCACTCGGTTCACAGTACAACAAAATTGTGGCAAACAACCTTCGAAGTGCTGATGGCATTCTGAAGTTCTGAGCTTCAATCAAGCATTCTCTGATGCTATTGTCCTCTTGAAGTAACCCTCTTTTTTCTGCTGCCTGCTTAAAAGTCAAATAATGAACCCCATCAACGGTTAATAGATCCTCAAAGGATTTTGGACCCCTAACATGGTTTAGTAGAAGACGCAAATAAAATCTTTCCCCTTCATTTGGTGATACTGCATATACTCGCCCAATCACCTTTTGGGTAGTCCTCCTCTTTACCCAAACTCTTTCGTGTGAAAGCCATCTGTAGTATTTTGGAAACTCACTGTATAAATATTTATTTAGCTCCCGTCCTTCGTTGTATATTCTGAAAAACTCAGTTAACATTGTTCTTGAGTTTCTATCATCAGCCAATACATCTGAAATCGATTGATGACTACAAAATCGAACTTGTTGCCTGTTAGGAAGATGTACTTGTAACCATACAACAGAGGGATAAATTCTGCTCATTGGAAACTTAAACACTCTCCAAAAAGCCTCTGGCGCACATATCCATCTTCCATCAACATATTTGCTAACTTCATCATAATTAGGACCTGGTCGAACCTCAAATACAACACAATCTGGCCCTTTGTACACATATTTGTACAAATACTTCACACTTTTAATGCTACTGCATACCTCAACATTTATATGACAATCATATTTCAGCAACAACCACGGGTTATATGGAACCACCCATCCATTATCAATAACAACATTCCCATCATTGTCTAAAGCTATAGATCTGTTATCATTCCGGCGCTGATAAATTGGATAGGAGTCGTTACCTTTTCTCGTTTGTTCTGCGAATTGCTTGGGAAATCCCTTTTTACAACTTCCATTCTTCATGCAGGGCGCATTTGGTTTAGTATGTCCACACGGTCCATGTATCATGTGCTTAAGGACAGCCGCATATAACTCTGGCTCTTCATCTTGTTTTGGGATTTCTGCTCGCACTATCTTATCATAATCATCAGGGTTGTTTAACTTATCATCCTGGTCAAAGATTACCAACATGTGTACATGTGGCAATCCTCGTTTCTGAAACTCGATAACATGTACGTGTGCAATAACTTTCCCAATCACCCCTTTATGAATAATATCTTCTTTCAATTCCTCACATTTTGCCCGAAAGATTCTGGTTAGCAAATCAGGGCGATCTTGAGCCGTTTGTCCTGGGAGAAGTTCCTTTTTTATCTCTTCCCACGAAGGGTTACATGTCATTGTAATAAATATATCTGGCTTTCCAAATTTTTGTACTATTGCCATAGCATCTTGGTACCGCTGATACATATCGCGAGGACTTCCAACAAATGATGATGGTAAGATTGTCCGTCGACCAACATTTCCTAAAAATAATTTATTGGCAATTTATAAAAGTATTATTATTTTTGTAGTATGGTATAGATAAAGGCTTAGTAGTTATGAAATATAATTTATCTTAAAACTACCTGCATCATTTTCACCAGCATCCAGGCAATCTTGTAAGCCTTCGTACAATTCCGCACGTATTTCATTTTGATGAAATCTTATCCATCGTAACTTTTGAGTCTCTATCTTGACATAATTGTCGACGACGTATTGTTGTAGTAATCGACCTCCATGCAACAGAATTGATGGGATAGTACCACGAATCTAGAAAAAAAATAAAAAGTTAAGATTTGTTAACAATTCAATTTTTTTTTATTGAAATTTAAATTTGTAGTATTACCTGTAACATATATGCATAATAATCACAACACGTGATTCTATTTCCTTGGAATGTCTGAAAATCACTATCCCAACCATACGTCCCATAAGGTAGCAAAATCGGATATTGTAGTGGATCATAATAGCCTGTGTACTCTTTTATGTTCAAAAGCTGACCAGCAACTGTTTGAACAACTATATCTCGGTGATTTGTATCCATCGCTTCTTCTCCACCAACCAATATTGCTGCTACTTGCGAGGCGGTTGGTAGAGTATATTGTAGATTAGGAGAAGGTTTCTCCTTAATAAGCAATCTACAATCACCAATGTCTGATCGTTGAGAAAGTTGGCGAAGTGTTTCCACAAATGGATTGTGGGCATCTAAAATACGCTTGATTTTCTCAATTATTGCTCTATTCAAACCACTATTTTCTTGTAACCGATTTTCTAGCTCATGCTCCGTATCATAAATGAACAATTGTATATACCTTGGTCGGATTCCAGGATGGGGTAATAAAGATCCAATTCTATGATATATTACACCATGAGCCCTAAAAGTGTAAATTCCCTGATCAAATGGGGCTAAATTTTCATCCAGTGACACACCCATCGAGGTAAATGAAAACACGTGATTATAAGCACGTATGTTCTGTCTAAATATACGCCCTTCTGCAGTATGATCGGTGAAAAGATTCATCAATTCTACAGAAACTGGTATTTCAGGCAATAATACCCTTCCTCCTCTGCAGCAGAAGTTTTTTGTCTCTCGACGAAATAACTTTGCACGACAATGAGAGCATGTTGTTGATGGGGGGAGTTGCAATCTATGTACATGACGTGCTGGATAACAATTTCTTGCGCAGTTATGGAACTGGTTACTTCTTGATGCACTTGCATCGCAATATCCAATAAAAGTTAAATGAAAATAATAATAAGAAAAAAAGTAACATGAATAAAAATTATTCAACTGTAGGTACCTTGAGTATTAGGTGGTGGAACACGTGATTTCGATGCCTCTAATTGATTAGTTGAAATTGATTCGAAATTCGGTAGAGGAATTGGACGAATAGAAATAGTTCCATTACTTGTATATGAAACATCACCTGATGGCAATTGATTATAATAGTCTCACTTTAAGAATTTTAAATGTAATATAGAAAAGTTAAAACCAAATCTATAATGTTACCATGTACTTGATCAACCGAAGTCTCTATGACTGGTTCATTAGGACGGTTTGATCTTGTTGATACTGGAATAGGCATTGAGAGAGCCAAACGAACTACATTCTGATCCACATTAGAATGACTTGCTGCTACATTGAATTATGATTTATCAACAGTGAGAATATTTGGGAAATAAATAAAGAAAGCCACATAAATAAGGTAATGAATTAGTTCCACGAAGACATTCCACTTTTTTATAAAGATATTAAAAAAATAAGTAATCATAAAATATCTTGAACATTCAAAGCATGTATTATCTGAGATGATTTGTAATATGCATTACCAAAATTTTGGATAGAGATGTTGCCTCATTCAAAGCATGAATTATCTGAGATGATGTGTAATATGCATTACCTAAATTTTGAATAGAGATGTTGCCTCTTCGAAGGTGGTACATATAACGTCTTCTTGCAAGATGTGCTTCATGTTCCTCTGGTGTTCTCGCCTCTGCTCTTTCTCTTGCTCGAATTCGATTGATTTCTCTTCTACGCTCAATTCTTGCTTGTTGCGAAGCATCAGAAGTATTTTGTATAGGATGTTGTTGAATCCCTGCTCGTCGATGAAGAAGGTTGGCTCGATCTTCTTGGCTCATCTGATCTATTCTTTGCCTAGCGTGATTTCTCTGACGTATCAGCTCTACTTCCATTTCTGAATCTTGTCCCTCCATTTCTTGACTGCCGGCAATAAACTTCTCAATCTGTAGGGAAAAAAAATGGAATTTAATAGATCATTTGTATTGACGTCTTATAAAGTTGGTTCAATTATAACTAAATACCCATTAAAGATTAAAATTTGGGAGTATTTACAATATATATAATCAAGCTCTGTAAACTTAAGAAGTAACCCCGTAATATTAGATCTTATAAAAATAAAATTAATTAACTAATCAATCAATAACGATTGTATATAAAAAACCCAAGTTCCCACAATTTCACAAACATGGAATTCACGATCCATTTTTTTTTCCCCGTACTAATTAAATTATATGTAACCCAAATTAGAAAGATTTATTTATAGAAAGATAAATAGAAATAAATTTTCGAACTAAATGAATATAATTATAATTAAAATAAAAGAACGTAATTATGATATACTGTGGAAATTATTTGTGGACAATATGAACACTTGTTATTTAATAATTACAGAAATATTCCAAAAATAGTAATTCGTGATTGTATAACAGAATACTAAGAAATAATCCAATGTATAAATGTTTGCAACATCACATACTCAACAAAATTCAAAAATAGATGGAAAGAAAGTATTTTAAGGATTCCTATGTGGTTGAACATTGCATTCACATATTAAGTACTGAGTTGTAATTCATTGACTTTGTTTTCAAGGAAGACTTGAAACTCTTTTTTGAAGAAAGACTTGAACTTCTTAGAGATCTACTGGTATCTTTCAGAAAAGAATATATTATATAGCTTTTTTATATTTAACTAAAGTCATGTTAAAACATTACATAGTTGCATTCAAACCTTCAAGCAAAAATGGGTTGCAATCTCACCCCAAAATTGAAAAGACTGGCAAAAAATTACTTGGTCATATAGTTATTCAGAAAGTAATTATCCTAAACAATGGTCACTATGTTCAATTTCTGCACAACCACTATAAAAATGAGTAATAAATAGTAATAGATAAATCATGAGTAGAGAAAACTCACTTTATAAACACCAACACAAAACTAAAATTTCTTACGGTGCAAATTGTCTGTAAACTAAAAATTGATCCAAAAAGGTATCATTCACTGTTTGTCAAGATTGCATTTGTGTCTAATTCGTTTGGTTGTACTTTTATTTTAAAAGGTATAATCTCATTCTGTTGACAATGCTCAATTTTACTATAAAAATATCAAAAAAATACTTTAATTACTTATTCAATTTCCTAAATCTAGTAAGCGAAACGGTCCAGGTCAATTTTCTTGTGTCCTTGTCATTTAGTGGTATATTACCAAATCTCAATTTTCTTATATTGTTTCAGCGCAGTTTTCGAACGGAAATCTCAAATTACTTCTATTCTGAACTTATCTACAGGAAAAAAAAATCTATTAATGTGTTTTTAAATTCAATTATGTAGGGAAAAATAAAATAGGAAATCTATTAAAGTGTTTTTAAATTCAATAATGTAGGGAAAAATAAAAGAGGATAATTCTCATCTATACTATAAGCGAGAGACCCTTGTGTCATGTACTCTTTTTTTCTTTTTTCTTTTAATTTTGAATATAAATTATAATGGACTCATTTTTTATGTTTTCTTTTATTTTTGAATATAATGTACTCCTTTTTTCTTTTTCTTTTTTATTTTTGAATATATTGTACTCTTTTTTATTTTTTTTTAAAATATAAATTCTAATCACGTACTTTCATAGTTTTCACTTCATCTTTGACATTATTTGTAGATTTGAAATTTTAGTTTATCCCACCTCTTAATCCCCCGTGAACCTCTTGAACCTTTAACCAAACCTCGCTTATCCCAAATGTATTCTTATCCAGTAGTTAGGATTCCATGTTTAATTCTTCGAACTCTAGTCTTTTTTGAATTTTATCTGAATTTTTTAACAAAAATAAAGGGGATTTTATTGAGAACACCGTGGAAAAAAATTAATAAAATACTGTAAAAAATATTGAAGGGTCCAAAAAATATTGATATAGAAAATATTTTCTAATAAATAAACACTTAAAAATAAATTATCACTTAATTGCTTAAACAAATGATCAAATTACATGGAGAAGACAAATTTATTTAACATAAATTAATCATTCAAATTTGTAAATTCATTAAATGAAACGATGCTGTGAGCTCGTTCTTTTCTCTAAGTGACGCACTTTTGTTGGAGAAATCTCATATTTCCTATATTATTAAACGCAGGTATGGAGCCAAAAAAAATCTATTAATGTGTTTTTAAATTCAATAATATAGAAAAAAATAAAATAGGATAATTCTCATGTTAAATTAATTCCCACAAATGTTCTCCGCACCTCTATAATACAATGCCACCACATTGAGAACTGGAAGAAAGCAATTAGCGACCGTGAATCGATTTACCCAAGACATTGAAAGACCTTTACTACACATTTTGTGGTAAAGCAATATATTTTGGGGGCCAAACAATAACAAATTTGATTAAGATCATGTCTTTACTTCGAACACCGCTTTAAAATTAAAAACATATTAAAATTTAAAAATTAAACTGAAATAATATTATAAATTTTTTCTAGATTTAAAATAAATTAAATTAAAACTAAAATTATTTAATATTATGGCTTTATTTTTAAATTTTTTAAAAAATTAAAATTAAAATTATTACTGGAGATATAAGCGTTGGACTCTTTAACCGAACCTCTTCTTCTTTGATTTGCTCCCAAATCAATCCTTATCCTAAAGAAAACCCTAAAGAAAACCCTAAAGAAAAAATAATGTTTATACCGTAAAAATCCCGAAGGGTCTAGAAAAATATTGGTATAGAAAATATTGCCATATACATAAGCACATAGATAAGACTAATTTCAAACCAAGTAGTAATTTAATTTTCTAAATCCATGTACATGTAAATTAATTAAACAAATTACCAAACTACGTAGAAGACAAATTTCACATAAATTAGTCATTCAATTTTCTAAATGCAGTAAATGAAATGACATGGTAAGTTTTATGTCGATTTTTTTTTTTTCACTTGATGTTTGACATTATTTGTAAATTAGAATTTTTAGGTTCTCCCACCTCTTAATCCCCCTTGAACCTATAACCGATCCTCTGTTATCCCAAATCTATTCTTATCCAATAGTTAGGATTCTATGTTTAATTCTTAGAATTCTGGTCTTTCTTGAATTTTATTTGAATTTTTTTAACTAAAATAAATAGGATTTTATTGAGAACATCGTACAGATAAATTAATAAAATAATGTAAAAAATATCGAATGATCCAAAAAATATATTGATATAGAAAATACATTCTAATAAATAAACACTTTAAAATAAATTATCACTTAATTGCTTAAACAAATGACCAAACTACATGGAGAAGACCAATTTATTTAACATAAATTAGTCATTCAATTTTGTAAATTCATTAAATGAATTGAACCTGTGAGCTCGTCCTTTTGTCTCTAACTGACGCACTTCTGTTGGAGAAATCTCATCCTATCTTATTCAACCCAGGTAGGGAGCAATATTTTCCAATTAAATGTTGCCTGAATGAAAAAGAAAATCTATTTTAATGGAAAAATGAAAAAAGAAAATAATAATCTCCTCGTAAATTAATTCTCATTTTCCACACCTCCATTAAAAATGCTACCAAATTGAGAATTAGAAGAAAGTAATTTCAATATGCAGTTAGATTTACCTCTAATTGAGCAGGTCAAGACATTAAAAGACTATTACTGCAAATTTTGTGATTAAACAATATATTTTGAAGGCCAACCAGCAACAGTCCTGCAGTGAGAAAGCATTCTAGCATTTTAGTATGAAATATATAATATGTGGGGACCCAGTAGCGTTTAACTGACAACGAAATATATATCTATACTATATTTGAATTTACCTGAAAATAGAGAAATGCCTGAGTAGAAGAAACTGAAAATAGAGAAATGTCTGAGTAGCAGATGATTACCAATTCTCAAATAGAACACTGATTTAGCTGCAAAATAGCAGGTGAAGAATTATCTTAAATATGAGAATCTAGAACTTTGTATCTTCATAAAGCCAAGAATATAAGTACAAAATCAATGATGACGTATGAAATTAGGAAGTAAAAGCTTAGAATTTAAAGAACATATACAAAATCGGAAAATAAAATCGTAGAGAAATATTAATAAAAAATCTTAATAACCTTGATCTGAGTTTGAGAAGAAGGTTAATCGCCCCAAAAAATCTCAGAATCAGTTTGAGAAGAAGGTGGGTAAATTATAATGGTACAGTTTAAGAGTTTGTAGGAATGTGAGAATGAGTTTGAGAAGAAGGTGGATAAATTATAATCGTGCAGTTTGAGAGTTTGCAGGATCGTGGATTAATTTGAAATTCTGAATTTTCCAAAAACAACCTTTAATCATATATAGATTTTCTAATGGTGTTGAGGGTATATATGGAAAATCAAAAAATTGGTCTTGCAGCTTAGAAAACTGCCGTTTGTGAGAGAAAAGGCACTTCCTTTTTTATATAGTATAGATGTTATCCATAATAAAAGAAAAACTAAAATTACATACAATCTTTTAATTAAATAATTTATTGAGCAAAATGCATTTTTGGTCCCATAATAATGGGCTATTATCACTTTTAGTCCCATATTTTTTTAAAGTAGTTTTTTTGTCCCATAGTAAACTTTTTTTTGTCAATTTAAGGACTTTCACTGTTCATCCATCAAAATGGTGAATAGTGACTTCTGTCAATGGATGAACAATGATTTAAATTCAACGGATGAACAGTGAAGTCCTCAAATTGACAAAAAATAAAAATAAAAATACTACGGGACCAAAAAAATCACTTTTGAAAAACATGGGATCAAAAGTGATAATGGCCCATTAGTATGGGACCAAAAATGCATTTTGCTCTAATTTATTTATAATAAAAGAAAAACTAACACTAACACATTTATTTCATAATAAAAGATAAACTAAAATTAATATTTAGATACAATCTTTTAATTAAATAATCTATCAATAATATAAGAAAAATTAAAATTAGCACAGTTATAAAGAAATGATATTTTCTTAATATACAGAACTCATATCAACATTAAATTATCTAAAATTAAATAGAATATATTATTTAAAATTAAACACACTTATCTTTATCTTTACCCTATAATTAAACACAATTATCTTTATCCTATTGTCAAGCCATACTAAATTATCCAAAATTAAACATATATCATGTAGCGCCCCAAGCGTGGAGCCACCACATCCCCCCACCATAGCCCGGCCCACATACGAAATGGGCAATCCGTACGCACACCAAGCTATAACGAACGGGAGACAAGCAAAATTAACACCTAGCTAGGCTAGGTGGCTCTAGACGGACAATCGTCAAAGAAATAGGCTGTAGCGGAAGCAAGAGTAAACATTAAACATTGCAATGGCCACGGGGCCAAAATTAATTAAAACATGCAATTCGGTTTCGATAACAAAATATGTCCAGATAAGGTGCACGACTAAGTAAAAACAATTACACTAGGCTCACAGTCCACAATGATATATCAATATCTAAAACATTAATCAAGAACATGAGTTACCCTATGTTAAACAAAAGTAAAGATGAGCTTGAAGCAATCCTAAATAGACTTGAGAAGTAAAACACGACTCACACGCCGCCTAGCTGACTCCAACCTGCAACCAATAAGGTAACAAGAAACAGAACAAGAGAGGGTCAGTCGAGCGACTGGTGAGGCGGAAGGAATATAATAGATATATACACGATGCAATAGGTAGAGATATGCAATGCAATAACAAGCTGCCTCGATCCGATATAGCCTCAATTTTCAATAATAAAGCCACAATTTACTTTAATCTCAATTCTCAAGAACAAGGCAATCATTTCCTTTTAAAGAACGATGGCGTATACCGGATTAAGGATTTCAAGCAATCAGTGGGTACCGAGTTATACCCTTTCTCCAACCTTTACTCCACAATCAATAAAGAACAAGAACAATAACAATAACAAGAAACCATCCTTCTGTCTCCGGGTGACGGAAGAGGTAGCTAACCCCTAACCATCCAATAACACTCGAGTCATAGCCCATTTCGGTACTATGCTCCTTCGGCGTACCGGTCACAGTAGATACGCGTATTATCAACTACCTCCGATGATAATACGGGCCCCCGTAGAGGTCGCGATTAAGGTTCTCCGTCGGCCCGTTGCCTCTCCGGATCACCTCGTACACATTGCCTCGGATCCCTTCCCAATGGAATTACCATTGAGGATTCATTTAAAAAGCACTCGTTCATGCAATGTATGTAAAACACTTTCGTTTCATTTGTTTGAAGTCATGAACTCACTCGAGAACATATATATATATAACCCCTTTGATACTTGCAATACGCTTTTAATAAAATCCATAACATGGTAATCAATCACGTATCTACTATAGTATACATATACATATAATAGGCCACAAGCGAGGAGCAAAACCAATTCGTGTAGGTTGTATAGGTATAGGCTATTGGTTGCAGCAAGAAGATAAACCTCACATTTTCATCTTACCGACCGTTTACCAAAAGAGGGTGAGAGAAGTAGGTGACCCTACTCAACCGGAACATGACCTATTTGAAGTAGACCTGTGTAACGAGACATGACACATGAGACTTAGACTCAATCATGAACCAATTACGACGCACGGCGTGCAATGAGGGCATATGATATATGTATGCAATCAATAATATGGTAACATGTTGTATTAGTGTTTAGAATGTAGGACCATAGACAAAGGATGCAACTAGACGCACACTGATAGCATAAGGCATCAAATTGAGCAATTTGAATCATAGAACACATATTTAGATCATGCTTTGGGTTGATACGACTGTGATTCTTTTGTAAATCTCCGGGGCCTGACCCCCCCTTTAATGAATGAGAATCATATATTTGCTTCTGACCCCTGTGTCGTTTCAGCACTATTTTCCCAAATATTGGCTTTGTTGATATGTATAGCATTTCGTAATTTTCAAACAAAACTTGACTTTGGACATTTCCCAAGTGCTGGCTCGAAATATGCTTAGGCTATGGGTCGGAATTAGTCATCCCTTGCGAGCCAGCGTTGGCTCACAGGGCGCTTCCTTCGCGAGTCGCCATGAGCCACTACTTGGGATCTCCCCGATTTCTGTTTGCCGGGGGGAACACACCTCCTTGACAGTATATCAACTATGTTTTTTGCATGCTTTTAGGAAATTTTAGGTTCCACATATAATCCCAAATTGACTGGTGTGCTAAAATCATTCAGATTGACTGAAGGTAAAAGACATTCAGATTGACCAAATATACTTTTCATTGCTGGAAAAAGTTGGAAGGAGTACAAAAGTGGCACTTACAACTCAGAAAGGTTTTTAAACATAAAACTTCTTGAGGTTGTGCGCATTCCAAGATCTGGGGATGGCATTCCCTTCCATGTCCTCTAGGTGATAAGCTTGGTTGCGTCCTATCCCGGCAATGCGGTATGGGCCTTCCCAGTTGGGTTGTAACTTGCCCACGTGTTTTGTTACTTCGACCTTTTTGAGAACTAGGTCGCCGATTTGAAAAGCACGAGACTTGATCCCTTTGTTGTAGCTCCGAGCCATTGTGGCTCGATACTGTTGCATGCGTTGGAATCCCTTCTGTCGAATTTCTTCAATGGTGCCGAGCTCATGCGCTCGGTCTTCTGCGTTTCTGGCGAGCTGGTAATTGGACACCCTCGCCGTCTGATATAGAAGCTCCGCGGGGATCATGGCCTCCGACCCATAAACCCTTGAGAAGGGGGTTAGCCCTGTCGCGGTTCTGGGAGTTGTACGGTAAACCCATAGAACCCCATCAAGTTCGTCGACCCAGGCACCTTTCTTGGCCTCCAGCCTGGTTTGGAGGTTCTGGATAATGATCCGATTAATTACTTCGACCTGGCCATTCGCTTGCGGATGGCCGACCGATGCGAAGCGTTTACTGATTCCTATGTCCGTATAGTAGGACCTAGTGCTAGCGCTTTGAAATTGAGTTCCGTTATCGCAGATTAGGACCCTGGGTATCCCAAATCTGCAGAGGATGTTGCGCCATAAGAAATTTTGGATGACCTTGTCCGTGATTTTCACAGCGGGCTGGGCTTCGACCCATTTAGAAAAGTACTCCACCGCAATCAGCAGGTATTGCCGTTGACCCGTCGTGAGCGGTAGAGGCCCGACGATATCAATACCCCACTGATCAAAAGGCCAACAAATATCTACAGGGACCATTTCTGCGGGGTGTTGATGCGGGATGTTGGCGTGTTTCTGGCAATTGACACATCTACGGGCATATTCCTTAGCATCCTCGTTTAGAGTGGGCCAGTAGAACCCACTTCTGGAAACTTTCTTGGCTAAGGATCGACCGCCCGCATGATTTTCACGCTGTCCACTGTGTATCTCTTCCAAGATATCCAAAGCTTGCGAGGGGCGTAGGCACCGCTTGGTTGGCCACATGAATGCCCTCTTTTATAATCTCCCTTCTGAATCTAAAGAATAAGCCGCAGCTTTGTATTTGAGGCGCCTCGTGGCGTTTCGGTCAGCAGGCAATACTCCATCCCTGAGGTAAAGTATGAATTCGTCGACCCAGCACGGTTCAGCTGGGTCGATGGAGCATATCATCTCTGCCTCGCCATCGATCACTCTTCCCTTGCTTGACAAGTAAGTGATGCTTTGATCCTTGGAGCCTCCCATGCCATTCGTGAACTTGGACAATGCGTCTGCCCGTGTGTTTTCTTCCCTGGGGACTTGTTGCAACGTGAATTCCTTGAACTGGGATGCCAGGGATTTGACCTTGGCAAGATACTTGATCATTGTTTCCTCTCGTGCTTCATAGGAGCCTTGAAACTGGCTCGCTACTAATTGGAAGTCTGTTGTTACGGAAATTCTTTCAATCCCATGCTCCTTTGCAATTCTGAGGCCAGCGATGAGTGACTCATATTCCGCCTCATTGTTGGTGGCTGGAAAGTCAAGGGAGATGGCAAAATCAAGTGTTTGGCTCCCCGTGCTCGTCAGGGAGACCCCCACGCCCCCTCCTTGAGAGGTTGAGGAGCCATCGACTGACATGGTCCACAGCACCGAGCGCGAGGTTTCCTTACTTGGATCTTTCCTTTCGATGATGAAGTCTACGAGGATTTGGGCTTGGTACACCGCTCTGGGTTGGTAGCTGATATCGAATTGTCGCAATTCAATGGCCCATTTTACAATTCTTCCTGATGCTTCAGGCTTTTCCAAGACTTGGAGTAAACCCTGGTCTATGAGGACGATGATGGAGTGGGATTGGAAATATGGCCTCAGCTTCCTGGAGGCGTGCACGAGGGCTAGGGCGAATTTCTCAATCTCCAAATAGCGAGTTTCTGCTCCATGTAGTATCTTGCTCACATAATATACCGGCATGTGCTTCCGCTCGCACAAGGCCACTAGCACTGAGCTTATAGCCTCCTCCGTGACCGCCAGATAAAGATACATGGTTTCCCCTGCAACAGGTTTGACAAGCAGAGGAGGGGAAGCAAGGTATTCTTTGAGCCTTTCAAAGGCCTCATCACATTCATCAGTCCACTCAAATTTCTTAATATTGCACAAAATTTTAAAGAAGGGAAGGTTTTTCTCAGAGGAGCGAGAGATGAACCTGTTTAGAGAGATGATCCGACCTACGAGACGCTGGACTGCTGGGAGGCGGGCCCAGAACAGTAGCAGTCCGGGACCACATTTTAAAATTTTTATTATAATACAAGTAATAAAATATTTCTAAAACATTTTAATACAAAAGCGGAAGACTTAGCCGGATCTACTCAAGTATATACATGCAATTGATAATAAATTTTAAATCACTTAAGCAGATAAATATCTAACATGCAATTAACACTTAAGAGCACATAATTTATCATGCTTAAAATAAAATAACTGAAAACTATTACCGTACTGTAATCATGGCTATCTAACGGCATTTTTTCAGCTCCTTTCCCACTCGTGAGACCGGCAGAGCTTCCCTACAATAACCCCAGGGACACCCTCGGAGTGTGGGCTCCGAAAGTATTTCTCTAAATACTTAGAGAAAATAAAACTTTAAACTAGGAAACCCTTTTCAGGGTTTATTCTCCCGAAATTAGGCGTTTTATATAAACACCTAATTAAAATTAATTCCGAAATAAATCGGAATTAACTAGGAGAAAAGGGACTTGATTTCAAAGCCAAAATTTGGCCAAAACCATCCCAAAACTGAATGAGAAATGAGGGAGGGGGGTCAGCCTATTTATAGGCAAAAACCCGAGGGCAAAATGGCCATTTTAAGCATAAGTAGAAGGGTATTTTGGTCATTTCGCACTGGCACTTGCAAAATTGACGGAATATGAGAGCACCACGTTGAAGCTCTCTTCGGCACGAATCCAACTCCGCCGGCCATGCGCCAATCGGAGTTGGCACGCGCCCTCAAAAGGCAGCGCGTGTGTTTCACCCACGGCCTAGGGTTTGGGGATGACGTGGCCGATTCTCATTCGGCCACGTGTCCGGGTCGGTCCGGCCCAAACTGGACCCGGTCCAACCCTATCCGAGACCCTGACCCGTTGACCCGGAACCCTGACCCGTTTGACCGGGTCATATGACCCGTTGACCGACCCGGTCCAGACAAATCTGGATAGTTCATTCTCGATGACGTGGCGTGATCTGGACCGTCCACGTGTCGCACACGTGGCGTGCCACGCGGCCGCCCAATCAGCGCCACCTGGGTCCACTTGCTGACATGGCGTGACACTTCAGTTCCACGTCACCTTCCACGTCAACATTTTTTAAAATTTTTTTTTTTTAATTTTACTTTCTCCAAAATAAAATTCCGGGCATTTCCAACTCTTTGGAAATGGATTTATTTTCTTAAAATAAATCCCTTGGCTATTTTAAAACACTTGCCAAAATTCATTTCTCTTTATCCTTTTAATATTTTCTCTTCGGGTTTTCAATTGGGGCTTGCAGGGGGACCTGCAGGACTAATTAATTTTAGCTCCAAACGGATTAATATATTATCATCTCATGAAAATAATTAATTACCGTTTAACAATATTTAATTCCACTAAATAAATATTGTTGCACTCTAAAATTAATTAAATTATTCACGAATTTCTCGATCTAGAATAATTTCGCATTTTACTCCTCCGTGTAGATATTCATGAAAAATAAATTGCAACTACTATCATTTATTTTTCATCTCTAATTTGAAATTTATTGATTCGCCTTAAGTTCAAATTCTCTGTATGTGAAACACATTCAACATACAACTTCGGTGACGTATCACGCAAAGAGCTTTGGCCAAAGTCTTAATTCGAACTTTTGCAAATCTATTTCAAGGATATCTTTTACCTTCCAGCAAGGCCACAGATTCCTCGATCAATATGACTCTTTAGCACATTTCATGTTGTCACCGAATCATACAAAGTATTTTGGCCACCCGTTACCGAGACCTCACTTCGAGTATGCTACAGTGACTAACACTACATGCCTAAAGCCGAAATATTATCATGATTAAGAGTATAATGCTTCCTGAGATTTTATTTATTTTAGATAGCAGTATAAAATGAATTATTTCAGTGGTCCAGTTCGATTTTTCCAATCCTATTGAAAATCATCAACGTGTTATAATTGGAATCACCATTCCCTATGACGAAAGACTATCATCTTATATAACCACGTTATAATCTTGATAAGAACATATTCTTATCTTTACCGACTAGAACTTTAATGACACGTGATTTCGGTATTCAAAGTCTTTTCCTATGAAACACATTTCATATGAGAATACCACCACACGTCATTAATTATTAATATGTGAAATACTCACAACTTGCTGTAAATTCAGTTTAATTAATTCAACAAATTGAATTTCCAGGGCACTATTCCCAACATGGACGTCCCTCACGCTGTGAGGTCTGTTGATGCTTTTCAGAGCCAGGATCTTCTCTGAGTTGGCTTCAATTCCTCGTTGACTGACTATGTAGCCGAGGAACTTTCCTCCTTCTACACCGAAAGAGCATTTGTTAGGATTTAGCTTCATTCTGTACTTGCGCAGTAGGTCGAAAGTTCGACCCAAATCTGACAAATGCGTCTCCGTCCTCTCGCTTTTGACAATCATGTCGTCGACATACACCTCCATTGTTTTGTCGATCTCCTTAGCAAAAATCTTGTTAACCAGCCCCTGGTAAGTGGCGCCAGCGTTTTTCAACCCGAAAGGCATGACTTCAAAACAGTAAATCCCCTTCACCACAATGAAAGGGTCTTTTTCTTGTCTTCCTGAGCCATGAAGATCTGATAATAGCCTTGAAAGGCATCCATCATGCTCAAGAGCTCGCATCCGGCAGTGGAATCGACCAACTGATCGATGCATGGGAGAGGGTAAGGATCTTTGGGGTAGGCTTTGTTCAGATCGGTGAAGTCGTTGCACATTTGCCACTTCCCTCCTGTCTTCGCGACCAGGACGACATTGCAGAGCCAGTCCACGTACTTGGCCGGGGTGATGTATCCCGCGTCAAGTAGTTTGTTGACTTCCTGCTCAATTATCTCATTTCGCTCGTCGGTCTGGGCCCTTAGTCGTTGTTTGATGGGTCAAAAACTTGGGTCTACATTCAAGTGGTGTTCAATGATTTTTAGGTCGACGTCGACCAGGTCTGAGGACTTCCAAGCAAACACGTCTGCATTATCTTGTAGGAATTGGATGAGCTTGCATTGTTGTTTACCTTTGAGGTTAGCCCCAACGCTGGTGGTTTTCTCCACATCGCCCGGAATCAGTTGGACGGGGACAAGGGTACCCGCCGCTTCTATTTTCCCATCATCAAGCTTGCACTTTTTCCGCGCTATGGTGGAGATCATTTGCTTAGAGCACATCTCCGCAGTTGGGTCATCGGGGTCGGCAAGCTCCGGATCCAAAAAATCATCAATGTTCAGCAAAGGTATGATACTTTTGTTCGGAAGCTGTACCTTTCCCATGGAAATGGAGTAGCATTCCCAAGACTCTGGGATGTTGCAGCAGAGCTCCCCTATCCCATGCGGGGTCGGTAGCTTGATAGTTTGGTGGTACGTGTAGATCACGGCTCTGAAGCTTATCAGGGCTGGGTGTCCCATGATGATGTTATAAGCTGAGGGACCCTCTACCACCAAGTATTCCAACAATTGTGTAGCTCGCTTTGGTAGCTTCCCCATTGAGGTAACGAGCTTGACTCTCCCCTTGGAATAGACCTCAGAACCTCCGAAATCTGTCAACGGTGTTTTAATTGGTTCATATTCGAGGGAGTTATGGATGTTCATCTTTTGCAAGGTGGAGTAAAAGATAATGTTGGCCGAGCTTCCACTATCGACAAGGGTCTTGTGTACAGCACAGGTTGCTAAATCTAGGGTGACGACCATCGGACAACTCGGCATTCCACCGTCCCGTGGCATCACCGGTACAAAATCCCTATCACTAAATGAGATCTCTTGCTCACGCCATTCTTGCCCTTCCTCCACGTGCATCACCTCTCTGGGTCCGAAAGCTCTCGACCGACCTGACGTCTCGAGTGTTTGCGGGCGGTCTTGGAATCTCCCCCTGCAGGGCCACCCGCAATCATGAAGATTTCATTGGTGGGTAGGTTGTGGGGGTTGGCCTCCTCAGGTTTTTCCAATGGTGGTTTGCGTCCTCTTCTGGGTGGAGGAGACTCTCTTGGGTCGAAAGCCTAGCGAGCTCGCTCATCCAGCTTCTTCACGAATTCCATGAGATGGCGACCTTGGATCAGTCGCTCCACTTCCTCTCTCAGGGCGATGCATTCTGAGGTCCAATGGTCCGGCTGCATGTGATAAGCGCTGCGCTTTCTCGACTCTTTGGCCTTCTTGGTCTCCTTCAGCTACTTGGGCTTCTTTAGTAATCCCCGATCCATGACTTCGTAAATTTCCTCAATGGGACAGACCAATAGGGTGTATCCCTTCTTGGCCCCGCTCGCGGAAGACATTTCTCACTTGAGCCTCTGCTCCATCCTGTTGGAGGGCCTGGGAGGCTCCGTCCGAGGTGGGTCGAATCTGGGAAACCGATCAGGAGCTGGGTCGCTCCCTCTCCGGTCGTTCCTACGCATCAGAGCGCGAGTAGTGGATTTGACTTCTTCCAATTGCATAAAGCGGCGTGCGATGGTCATTATTTCCTCCATGTTCTAGGGAGACTCGAGGATGATTTCGTCGGCGCATTCCGTGTGATGGATGGCCTTGTGGAGGGTCTGGGTCAAGATATCGATGTCCAAATGCTCCACCTTGACGAAAGCTTCATTGAAGAGAGAAGAAACTCATTAAGGTCTCGCCTTCCTCCTACACGATACTATACAAGTAGGTAGACGGGAGCTTAACCCCCGTCATCGATGAAAAGTGGGCCTTGAATTTTCTGGCCAGATGGTCATAATCGCGAATGTTGTGAGGAGCCAACTGCTCAAACCAGTCCTGGGCAGGACCCTCAAGAGTGGTTTCGAAGATCTTGGCCCATATGAGCTTAGAGTGGCCCTGTGCCTCAAACTTTGAACAGTGCTTCACGGGGTCGGTGCTCCCGTGATAAATTGGCAAGTTGGTAGGGTCTCTATCCACCATCTTGGCGTCAATGATTTCGTCGTAGAAAGGAGACCTTGCCTCCCTTTCGCTGCGGTATACCCTCCCCTGACGCTGTGGGAGGCGACCGTGCTGGTGGGTAGACGCCCTTTCGTCGGGGGCTTGCCCTTGGGGGGAGTGTGATGACACTTCCTCTTGTGGATCAAATACTCTGACCCCTGTGCTGGGTCGGGCAAGTAACGCTGCTGTTGTTGTTGCTATTGATGTCTCCGGGGGAGATTGTTTCGGAGATCGCCCTGGCCAACCCAATGTCCCTGGTTGGCTCTGTAGTAGGTGTCGGGATGGAACCTAGCCCCTAGGCGATCGAAGATGGGCACATTTCTAGGAACGGGAGCGTCCCTATTCATCTCGCTTGCCGTCCCTGCAACATGACGGGCGCCCCTATCATTTTTCCCCACATTGCGCAAAAGCTGCTAGGGGCGTTCCTCTTCCGGATCATTTCTTCTTCTGGCTGGCTCCCGGTGGCGAGGTAGGTTTTCGTTGTCATCAAACCCCTCCTCGATGTGCGCACCCAGATGGACTGGGTGTTGGGCTCCTGGGACCGGAGCAATGTAGATGGTCTGAGGCTGTGCGTAGGGGTTTTGGCCATAGGGGAGCTGTGGGTACCCCCATAAACTGGGCTGGTGGGCATGCTGTTGGACAGAGTACGCCATTGGGATAGAGGGCCCTTGGACCGTGGGGTATGCTGCGTTCTGAGGGGTTAGAGCCAAAGGACTTCCTCTTGGGGGAGCCGGCATGACCGGTTCCCTGTTTTCTCTCACAGCGGCCATTGCCTCTGCCCTGCATTGTTCCGCATAAGCAGCTAAGTCTGCTTCGGTCAATATCAATCGGCTGGGAGCGCTGGGACCGGCTTCCGCCGTGGCGACTCCTACTACGGGGGGGTTGAAAGTTCTCCCTTGTGGTGTTGAGGTCCGGGAAGATTTCTTCACCATTCTCGCCGCAAACGCGTCGTCCGTGACGTGTCTGGACCATTTTGAATGAAAAGTTATAGGGTAGCGGTACGAAAGCAAGGCTTTTGTTCAGAGTTTCCCACAGACGATGATAGTGGCTAAATCTGGACTGTGTGCTGGACTGCCAGCGCCTGGCGGTAGTCCTGGACTGTTTCTTGCCAGGGCCTGACGGTGCTCCGGCGGGAAAGGGTGCTCGACGGAGACGACCACAACCGGGATCTGGGTGGCGAGGCCGTTGCTGTTAGAATTTGGAGAAGCCATGACATTGGGAGGAATTCTTTTTATTGATTTTACTGTGAAACTATGAGAAATACATGTACACGAATATACACTATAAAAATATACACACGAGGCTAACTAAGGAAAGATAATAATGTGATTACACAATCCCTAAATTATAGTTTTTCCTAACACTCCCCCTCAAGTCGAGTGTCGGATCTCTGATGCTCAACTTGCCCAACACTTCACTGAAGATCCTTCCATTCACAGCTTTCGTCAGAATGTCTGCCAATTGGTCCTCGGACCGAACAAACGGAATATCAATTATCTGCTCCTCCAGCTTTTCTTTAATGAAATGTCCGTCTATCTCCACATGCTTAGTACGATTGTGGTGCACTGGGTTCTCTGAAATGTTGATAGCAGCTCGATTATCGCACCTCAATTTGCACGGTCCTGTCACGGGAAAACCGATTTCTGCAAGTAGCTTTCTCAACCATAAAACTTCTATCACGCCTCGTGCAATCCCTCAAAATTCTGCTTCTGCACTTGAAAGTGCCACAACTTTCTACTTTTTGCTTTTCCAAGTCACCAGGTTTCCTCCAACTAATGTAAAATATCCGGACGTAGACCTCCTTTCCATCGTCCTGCCCAGTCTGTATCTGTGTAGGCCTCAATACCTAGATGTTCGTGTTTCTGGAATAAGACACCTCTCCCTGGATGTCCCTTAAAGTATCGACACACCCTGAACGATGCATCCATATGCTCCTTCTGCGGTCGATACATGAACTGACTCAGAACCCCCACTGCGTAGGCTATATCTGGCCTAGTATGTGACAAGTAGATCAGTTTTCCAACCAACCGTTGGTACTGTCCTTTATCCGCCTCCTCTGCTCCTTCTGATATCTGCAACCCATGGTTAACCACCATCGGAGTGTCCACCGGCTTACATTCCAAAAAACCAATTTCAGCCAACAGATCAAGGACAAACTTCCTTTGGGAGATAAAGATGCCCTGTTTAGACCTCAATACTTCTATACCTAGGAAGTACTTCAGCTCCCCTAGATCCTTCATATCAAATTCCCGGAACAGGTTTTCCCTTAGGTGGGAGATTTCCTCTGTGTCATCCCTTGTGATGATCATATCGTCTACATAGATGATAAGGCATGTGACTAATCCTTCCCTTCTCTTAAGGAAGAGCGTGTGGTCTGAGTTACTCTGCTGATAACCATATCTCTTCATGGCAGTGGTAAATCTCCCAAACCAAGCACGGGGTGACTGCTTTAGCCCATACAAGGCTTTTCTGAACTTGCATACTTCCTGGTTACCGAACCCACCTGTAAACCCTGGTGGAGGTTCCATGTACACTTATTCTTCGAGATCCCCTTGTAAGAAAGCATTCTTAACATCAAACTGGTGTAGCCTCCATCCTCGGTTTACTGCCACCGAGAAAAGTACCCTGATAGTGTTAATTTTGGCCACTGGAGAAAAAGTTTCTGAGTAATCAACGCCATAGGTTTGGGTATACCCTTTTGCCACCAACCTGGCTTTATACCTTTCCACACTTCCGTCTGCCCGATGCTTAATAGTAAATACCCATCTGCACCCTACTACTTTCTTTCCTGATGGGACTATGCACTTCTCCCATGTGCCATTTTTCTCCAGTGCCTCCATCTCACTTTCCATTGCCCGAACCCACCTCTCATCTGTGAGTGCCTCCTCTACTTTACTTGGGATTGAGGCAGAATTGACCGAAGTGACATACGCTCTGGCCTACTGGGACAAGTTTCTTTTTGCCAGGTCTGCTATCAGATATCTGGAGGCCCTGCCTTCATATTCTGGCTCATATCTCTTTGGTGGTATCCCCCGATTGGTCCTCGGAAGTAGCATATATCTGTCACTTTGGATTGTATCACCCTGTATCTCCCCCTGTACCTGTTCCTCACTTTCCTCAGATTCAGTGTCACCATGTCCTGCACTGTTAGATTCAAACTGAACTAGAGAAATAATGTTACTAGTACAATCATAGCTCCGTACCTCAGGATTATCAGTCTGAGTGATTGGGAGAGGCACTTGTGGTATTTGCACGGTGGGACTGGGTGGTTCCGCCTACTTGCTCTGTTGGGACCATGTCTGGCCAAGAGGGTGTTACCCAACCTAGTGGGTCCTGATGCTGTGTCTCCCCCTGACCGCTAGGTTGGGTGAAGTAATACTCGGTCTCAAGGAAATTACAGTCCATGGTCGTGTACAGGCTCCGAGTGGGCGGATGATAACACCTATACCCCTTTTGGTTAACCCCATAGCCCACAAACACACATTTAAGAGAACAAGGATCAAGTTTGGTGCGGTCAGATCGCGGAATATGGACAAAGACCGAACACCCGAAGACTCGAGGACGAAGGACTAAGGAAGAAGGTATGCTGACCTTACTACTCAAAAATTGTAAGGGTGTTTTGAGATCGAGGGCCTTGGTAAGCAACCTGTTGACTAGGTACACAAATGTGGCAACAGCTTCGGGCCACAGAGACTTAGGACACTGAGATTCAAGCATAAGGGCTCTAGACATCTCAAGAAGTTGGCAATTTTTTCGTTCTGCTACCCCATTTTGTTGTGGAGTGTGTGGACAAGAAGTTTGGTGAACTATCCCCTGTTGTTTGAAAAAAGATTGAAGAGTGGAATTAACATATTCCCCCCCATTGTCAGACCTAAGGATTTGAATTTGAGTTTTATACTGTGTTTGGACCAGTTTAGAGAACTCCATAACCTTCAAAGGTACATCTGACTTATGCTTGAGAAAGTAAATCCACATCATACGAGAGCAATCATCCACAAATAAAACGAAATATTTAAAACCATGTTCACTAGTATTCGGAGCTGGGCCCCACACGTCCGAATGGATCAAAGAAAACACTATTTTAGATCTAGAATTCGATAAAAGAAATGACTGCCGATGACTTTTTAAGAGAATACAAGCTTCACAAGATAAACTACTACTCTGAGGAAAAACTTTCGGAAATAAAAACTGAAGATACCCTAAAGATGGGTGACCTAACCGACGATGCCACAACCACTGTTGGCGATTCAAAGTCCCGTGAGCAAGCGCTGCAGTTCCTTGTTGAGCCACCTCGTCCATAAAGTACAGCCCGTCACGTTCAGTACCACGCCTAATCACTCTCCCCGACTGAATATCCTGTAAAATACAGAAAGTAGGAAACATTAGGGCCACACAATTCAACTCCTTTGTAGCATGACTGATGGAGAGTAATTTATGAGATAGATTCGGCACATAAAGACAATGATTTAGCTTTAATGTGGGAGACAAGTTTAAAATCCCTTCACCCTGAACCGGGGAAAAATCTCTATTAGCACTCTGAATGGATCTTTTCTTAACATCAGTATAACCCACAAGGTCGGCCCGATCGTACGTCATCGAATCGGTGGCACCATAATAAAAAATCCACCTGTTAATTTTGTGAGTGCTTTTCTGAAGTGCTAAACCTGTATTGTTATTTTTAATTCCAACAGCGGTACGTTTATCATAATTATCAAAACATGGTACTGAATTGGAATGAGAGAAAAATTGGGGGGCTATTTTAGAAGATGATGAAAGTGGTGGGCGTAAAGGGAATTCCATCCTTTTATGCCCTATACCTAAAAGAGCTTTCCCATTTTCCTTTTCAGCAGCCGCCGCAGAGAGAGCTCCTTCTCCACTGATATCTTCTTCTTCCTTTCTGTCGGCAATAGGGATGTAACTGAGCCGAGCTAGCTTGCGAGCTTCGCGAGCCAGCTCGGTAAAAGCTCGCGCTTGGGTTCGGGATCAGCAAGCCGAGCCGAGTCACGGCTCGGCTTGTGTGCTTTACGAGCCAAGCCCGAGCCGGTATATTTGTGGTTCGAAGCTCACGAGCCGGCTCGCGAGCTATATAATAAAATAATATAAAATTTATATTATATATATATATAAACTGTACTGCGTATAATATATATGTTATATATATAAACTGAACTACTTATAATATATATATTTATATATTTATAGTTATATATGTATATATATATAATATAACATACAGTTTATAATATACATACATATATATATAAAATATATATATAAGCTGTGTTAATTATAATATATGTTAACAATATATATATATAAGAACAAAAGAAAGAGAAAACCCTAAATCTAAGTGTTCCACTGTCGCCGCCCAAGAGCAGCCGCCCAAGAGCAGAATTCAGTCTTCTCTTTCCACACCACTACAGCTTTCTGCCTCCACCACACCACACCAGACCTCCACCAACGGCCTCCTTCTGCACCAGATCTCTACCATCATTACGGTCGTAGTTTCCGTGCGCCTCCACCACTACCGCCGGCGAGAACCACCACCTTCTTCAGGTTCAAGAACGCACCAGATCTCTACCAAGATTAAGGTCGCAGCTTCCGTGCGCCTCCACCACTACCGCCAGCGAGAACCACCACCTTCTTCAGGTTCAAGAACGCATCAGATCTCTACCAAGATTAAGGTCGCAGCTTTCGTGCACCTCCACCACCTTCTTCAGCTTTAAGAAAGCCACTGTCATCCGCCTCAAATAAAAAAATTCCAAATTTTGTATGTATACATGTATAAGAAATTAGATTTTTAATCTTATTCCTTTTCAAGTTTTTTAGTTTTTTGTAATTTTATTGTCAAAAATCGGTTGATTTGCCTTGCTTGTAGATATAAACATAGATCCAAATCCTGTTTTTTTTAGGCATAGATCTAGATCTGGGGTAAAAACACATCAGATAAATTTCGTTGCGTTTTTTTTTTTTTTTTTTTTTAATTTTTTCGTGGGGAGGCTCGTGGCTCGGTTCGACGAGCCCGAACCCTACTGCGAGCCGAACCCGAACCCGAACCATCCCTTTGGAGGCTCACCGGCTCGCAAGCCGAACCCAAGCCAAAATTTCAAAGGCCGAGCCCGAGCCCGAACCATGAAAAATCATCAAGGCTCAGCTCGGCTCGGCTCGATTACATGCCTAGTCGGCAATGGCTGTTGCGGCCGATGCTGCGCCTTGCGACGGCGACCTGGTGTCCCGCTTTCCGGCCAAGTTCCTGTCACGTCGTTTGCTTCTTCAACCCTCAGGCCACCCGATAATTTTGTAATAATCTTTTTTTCGGTGGCCGTCCCAACGACATTGACCGCAGGTTATGGGTCTCCAATCGCCGCCGCTGTCCCGGCGTGATGTGAATGTGCCCGGAATCCTTCGGGGAGGATCTGGTCGGTTCCGGGTGGCATCGGTCTGAGAAATTCCGCTGTTCTGATTACGAGCCACCAACCCCGCTGCGAGAGTAGATGGGTTCGCCGATGATGAGCTCCGGTCACCACTCATAATTTCTCTTCTCGTCCCTTCGCGCCGGATAACAGAGTAGGCCTTCTCGACGGTCGGTAGGGGTGTTTCTTTAAGGAGATCCCTTCGTTCTGAGTCGTACCGGTCATCCACTCCGGCAAGAAACTGAAAGAGACAACCCTCGGCTCTGAGGCGATTAAAGGTTGTAATGTCTCCTTCGCAGTTCATCGAGTTGGGTTGTCTAATTTCTATTTCTCTCCACACTCTCTGGAGATTGCTGTAGAACTGCTCTATTGTATCGTTACCTTGTTTCATGCTGTGGGCTTTGACGGTGAGGTCATAGATCTGTAAACCATCTTTTCCTTGGCCGTATATCGCTTGTAGTCCATTCCAAAGGGCTTTGGCTGTGGGATACTCGGTGTAGTTTGCAATCAGATTTGGTTCCATATTGTCCAAAATCCAAGTGTAAACAACGAGATTTGCTTGCTCCCATTGTGGGAAGCCTGGGTCTGTAGCCGCCGGAGGTGGTGGTGCTCCTGTGAGGTGGTTCAATTTCCCTCGTCCCCCGATTGTCAATTTCATCAACCGAGACCATAGGGAGTAATTAAATTCATTCAATTTGATGCTGATGGAAACTGTTTGATTCATGTTTTGCTGAATTGGTTGTGTCTGATTTGGTTGTAGGTTTTGGATGAGGCTAAAAAGCTGAGCGGCTAAGGATCGACGGGCTGTTGTGATTCCTTGCCGGAACTGGCCGTGCTGCTGTTCTCGACCATGGTTCGAGAAAGGGTGAGAGTAGGGTACGTGATGAGCAAGGTTCGGATCCGTTTAATGGATCGTCGCCCGCTCTGATACCATGTTAGAATTTGGAGAAGCCATGATATTGGGAGGAATTCTTTTTATTGATTTTACTGTGAAACTATGGGAAATACATGTACACGAATATACACTATAAAAATATACACACGAGGCTAACTAAGGAAAGATAATAATGTGATTACACAATCCCTAAATTATAGTCTTTCCTAACAGTTGCAGAAGTGGTGGTAGGGTGCACTGGCGGCGCTGTAGAGGATGAAGTTGCCGCCGTGGACGTTGATGATAAGGGGCAGTTTTCCGCTGGTGGGGGGGTTGGTGGGGGTGTAGAGGCGGAACCGGAGTTCGCCGTTGGGGTGGAGAATATCCTTTGAAAGGGTGGTCGGCGGTGGCGTGATGCCATCGGCGGACGGCATCGGGGGCACAGTCGGAACAGGGACTTGGCTCCTATTTAGAGTTCCATCGCTGCTCCAGGAGATTCCTAGTTCTCTGAAGCATCTTCCCATGTTTGAGCTCGGACTGAAATCAAGAACAAGAAGAGGATAATCAGAGCAGTGTAGATATAATTATAGAGAAAGGGAAAATTGCAAAAATGGTATACCAACTGCGGCCATTTTGCAATTTTGGACAATATCTTTTCCGGCAACAAATTTAGCCCACAATTCTAAAAAAGTTGCAAAATAATGCAAATTTTGGCCGGAGCCCATAAAAGTCGCCGGAAATCTGACGTGTAAGCATGACGTAACAAGATTCTTACACATGTGGCAAAACCGCCTGCCACATCAGAAACAACCCTACAGGAAAAATTGCAAAAATGGTATATCAACTCTACCGTTTCAGCGAATTTGGTACAATAAGTTTTTCAGTAGCAAATGTAACTCATATCTGTCAAAAAGTTATTTTTTTTTTCTTATTTTGAAAAATGCATATTTATAAAAAAAAAATTCTCTTAAAAAATTCATATTATCTATATATCTTATAAAAGCACGGATAAAGTTTTTGGCTTCTTCCAAAATACAGATCGCCTAAAATATCCTCACAACAATTATTTCAATAATTATTAGTCAAGGATAATGATGTAAATACATGTTATAGATTATTAATTAATTATATTTAAAAAACACTTATTAACATAAAATCAGACTCTTTGTAGAAGTAAAATTTCTCCAACTTACCTAGAAAAGATATATAGTTCAACAATGATTGTTTTAATATTACTATATTAATTAATTGTATTCAAAAATTTTTATAATATAAGTTGTCTATTTTTTTAATTTTCAGGCCTATAATTTAAATTGTTATAATAAGATATATCTAATGAATTGGAAACAACAAATTGACTGACTTTATAAATTTTAATAAAATTTTGTAATTACGTAAAATAAAATATTATTTAAATAAGTTACATAAAATAACTTTCAATAAATCAATCCAGATGTAAGTCTAATTATATAAGTCCATAGTTCTAATTATCTAAATTTATAAATTTTCTTAAATTATAATGATATTATAATTTTATAAACTTATCTAATTCACAAAATAATATAATTTAATTATTTACATAAAATATGTTTAAATAAATTAATTAATCCTAATATAATATTTTTTAATTAACTAATACTAATATAATTTTAATTATCTAAATCTAACTAGCCTTATAATTTTTTTGTAGTTTATATGATGAAATATAAATTAAATACTTAAAAGTACGAATAGCGGTTTTGGTCTCTTAATTCTACAATTTAGAATTGTAGGTTCTCAGATCAAAGTTACTTTAAATTAAGAATACTAAGAAGACTCAATGTGTGTGCATATAAGATATAAAACTAATTTTATAAATAATTTTTACAATATTCAATTAAACATTCCTTGATTTTTTTAAATAAATAAACTCTTTTAATTGTTTCTACAAATTAATTGTTCCTCAGGCGACTCTGTCCGAGCGTGGTGACGCTGGGGTACATGCGAGCGAGCGGCCGTGGATCCACTCGTGGAGAATCCTCTTGGCTCAAAAGGCATGGACTTTGCGAGGGTAAAGCTGGTTATCTGAGATAGTAATCCGAGCGTCAGGCAGGACTGACGTGTTAGTCCCACGCTAGAGCCTTAGTTGGGCCCCTCCACGAACCCATATTCAGGAGCGCCTAAAGCCCACGCAGGTCCTGCGTTATTCTGATGTTTTATCTGGATTTGCGACACGTGTACGTCGAAGATACGAGCGTGATTTAGCCCTATCAAATAACTCTTACAAAAAAAAGTTAAAATTTACGACCGCCAAATACACCACCATCACACCAAAATCCTTGCCACCACAAAAACATTTAAACGCAAGAATGGGTCTGATGCTGAGGCAGAGGCAGAGGAGGCATGAGCAGATCTGAGGGGAGGCATGAGCAGATCTGAGGGGAAAGGGCGAGCGGCGGCCCTTAGGCCTTGGTAAGTGGAAGAAGAGAATGGTGAAAGGGAAGGAGATAAGGGGAAGAGATCGGAGGTGGAGGGTGGAGCTTGAGGTATTCTAGGGTTATTCAATTCATCTTCCTTTTTTTTCAAAGAAAGGTTTGTGGATATTGAAATGAGATGAGCCTGTTGAATTTTCAAATTTTTATTTTGTTTTTCTTATTTACGTGTTTGAATTTATGGAATTATTATGGGTCGGGTATCCGGCGAAAATTTGCATTAAATTATAACTTTTTGACAGATATGAGTTACATTTGCCACCGAAAAACTTATTGTACCAAATTCGCAGAAACGGTAGAGTTGGTATACCATTTTTGCGATTTTCCCTGTAGGGTTGTTTCTGATGTGGCAGACTGTTTTGCTACACATGTAAGAATCTTGCCACGTCATGTTTACACGTCAGATTTCCGGCGACTTTTATGGGCTCCGGCCAAAATTTGCATTATTTTGCAACTTTTTTAGAGTTGTGGGCTAAATTTGTTGCCGGAAAAGATATTGTCCAAAATTGCAAAATGACCGCAGTTGATATACCATTTTTGCAATTTTCCCTATAGAGAACCATGGTGTTTTTTTAGGGATATAGCTTCCCTAGCTATTAATGGTGGATTATAAAGACCAAAAATGAAATAATCAACAAATAAGTTAACTAATTGGATCCATGGATCGAGAACATATCATGTGATGGTGATTGTATATTATATAGAGATGAGAGAAGATATCATGCATGCATATCTTTTTGGATTGTCCCGCTGCAAGAGCTGTTAGGGATTTCTTATTTTCCCTATGGAGACTGATCGAATTTTTAATATTGATTGAACAAAATGGGTGGAAATTAATTTGAAAGAATATTTCAAAAACATTATTTTCTAAACCGTCACGGGTTTATCATCTTTATCGTGACTCTTTGGTCTATTTGGCAAGTTAGGATTTAGGAATAACTTCATCTTGAGGAACAATTGGGAGTGGGTTTGTAAAACTATTCTTGCTGTGAAGATGCTCGTTGAGGACCTAGAAAAGATCCTTCAGTAAACCTAGACTGCAAACTGTCAAAAGTTCGGTGGAAGAGACCTAAAAATGATGGGGTGAAGCTAATCTCGGATGGAAACAAGTACCAGAATGTCAAATTTGCAGCGGTGGGAGATTTAGTTCAGGATGTGAATGGGAATTGGTTGTTTGGATATGCTATTAACCTTGGGGACATTTCAATCACGGTTGTAGAATTCCTTGGGATCCGAGAGGGTCTCCATCTTTCTTGGAAGGGGAGGTTTGAAAAAATTATCATTGAATTTAATTCGGTCCCTCTTGTTAAGAATTTCGAACACTTTGCTAAAGAGGCCGTGAAAGAGCAAAATCGTCCACATTATGAGAAGTAAAAATATGTGTGTGCCGATACTCTTGCTTATAAGAGACATGGGATATTCAAGATAACGTGTGTGCCGATGTAAGTCATAGTTACCTAAATTTATTTAGTATTAATAAATAACGTAAAATAAAAGGGAGAATTACATTTGACTACCCTATATTTAAGCCTAATTATAACGCAATCCATTATTATCGAAAAATTACATTTTAGTCCCTATAAATCATGTTTGGTCTGAAGTCCCTGAACAGAATTTGTAAAAATATACTTATGCCCCTAACGGTTTTATGAGTGTTACATTGAATATATGACCAAAATTACAAAATCACCCCTAAAGTTTACAAAAATAACAAAACGATCCATACAAAATATAACTTTAACAACAAATCAGGGGTATTTTTGGAATGACATAACGGAACCCTAGAGACCACAAACAGTTCTCAAAAGTTAGGGACTAATTTGTAATTTCCTGAAAATAGTGGATTAGGTTGTAATTAGACCTAAATGCAGGGTAGTTAGATGTAATTCTCCCAAAATAAAATCAAAAATTATCATTTTCGCACCATAATATAATCTATTTTTAATTTTGGTTCTAAAAGTTATCATGTTCTCACATTGCGTCTCATAATGTCATATTTTTCTTAAATTTGGTCCCATTGACCAACCTCCATCCAAAATAGAAGGTTGACTGCTAAAAATTACTTTTGGTTCTTTTATATTTTAAAAATTACCCCAAACTATTTAAATTCTATACTTAATTAACACATATTCATCATCATCATCATCATCATCATATATATAGGGGAGAATTACATCTGACTACCCTGCATTTAGGCCTAATTACAATGTAGTTCATCATTATCGAGAAATTATATTTTAGTCCCTAACTTTGAAAATCATTTGTGATCCCTAGGGTTCCATTATGTCATTTCAAAAATACCCCTGATTTATTGTTAAAATCATAATTTGTACGGATCGTTTTGTTATTTTTGTAAACTTTAGGGATGATTTGGTAATTCTGGTCATATATTTAATGTAAGACTCATAAAACCGTCAGGGGCATAAGTGTACTTTGACAAATTCCGTTAAGGGATCTCAGACCAAACAAGATTTATAGGGACTAAAATATAATTTCCGATAATGATGGATTGCGTTGTAATTAGGCCTAAATACAGGGTAGTTACATGTAATTCTCCCTATACGACACTGTAAAATGATATTTTTAGGAGTATCCGTGTATCATAGTGTGTGAGAGAGAGAGAGAATAGGTGGAGAGTGGAGAGAGGGTATGGTAATAGATGGAGGATTATAATTATCATTTGTTATTTTTTTAAAATATTTTTTCTTTTTTTGAAAAATAACATAGAAAGTATTAGGAGGTTGTTTATGTCTGCGCCCTGTGAAATTAGATAATTACAATTCGTACTCTTTTAGAAGAAAATATTACACAATCTATCCTTTTAAGTTTTGGAAATTACAAATGAACCCATTCCGATTGGATTTTTTGCAAAATCATTCTTAAATTGATTATATCTCACCACTAATTAGTTCCTCATAACAATCTATATATCATTATTGTCGCAAAAGGTTGAATCCCCAACCCTAAGGGCCCCCCACACCCCGCCCCGACGAAACAAGTGGGAGGAGGTAAATCAGGTACTCAACGACCCTTTAAGGGGAAGGTGATAGCCATGTAGTTTATATCTATATATTATTCTCAAGTGATAGTCATGTAGTTTATGAAGTTTTTTGGAGGATTAACATATGATTCGTTTGTAAATAAATATTCACAATGACTTTTTTTCCTCTCAATTAGTAGAGGGAGACTAATTAGTGGTGAAATATAATCAATTTAAAAAAGAATTCGTGAAAAATTCTAAGGTTCATTTGTAATTTTTCAAACTTAAAAGGATGAGTTGTGTAATATTTTTATTTAAGAGGGTACGAATTATAATAAGGTTTTTTTTTTAATAGTACTCATGAGTTGAAAAAATTTGCTTTTGCTCCTCATTTTAAAAAAAGTTTGCGTTTGCTCCCCAAATGAGAGGCAAAATATTTGTTTACTCCCCATTTTTCGCAAACGTGGTATAAAAACTCAACGATCACGTAACTAAATCCCCAAATGTTGTATATTTTTGGCAATATGATGTATTACTAAACTTGTTGAAGAGATGAAATATAACCAAGGTATATCTTTTTGATGAGAGGTTGCCTTCGGCCTCCAACTGTAATTGGCATAGACCGATCGTATGCCTCAAAGAAAAGAAACAAAAATCTCACTCACGGGCCGAAATGACGAGCAAACACTCGAACGTGAGAGCAAGGGATCACCCAACGAATGGATGAGCTCAAAGGGGGGGAGTAAGGCAAGAACCATGCTTTCAGAGAAGTGGTGGTCCGAACCTTCCGTTGGACTGTCAAGTTGGGATCACAAAGGGGCCTTCCCAAGTTGGGGACCATTTTCCAAACTTTTGATCCTACATCATATTGCGAAAAATATACAACATTTAGGGATTTAGTTACGTGATTTTTGAGTTTTTATACCACGTTTGCGAAAAATAGAGAGCAAATAAATATTTTGCCTTTCATCTAGGGAGCAAACATAAACTTTTTTGAAAATTGGGAGTAAAAATAAATTTGAGTCCCCATTTGGGGATTTTTTGCACATTTCCCGTTATAATTATATACTTCAATTAGGAGTATTATTATTATTTTTTTTTTTCAATTTTCATTTGGATCTCAAACTAAATACGTTTTATAGAAATTAAATAATTTCTTAAAATAAAAGTGAAAAATCTTCGGATATGGGTGGCCCCAGATTTGTGATTTTTCTCTCTCTTTTTCTTAGATCATGCTTTCTTTGATGTCTTTTTCTTTGAGAGACATAATTGTTAATTGTCTGGCATAAATGGCTCTCCTTTTCAACCAAAGTTAGATAAAGAGGAGTCTCCATCTTATCCGAACATTAATTATCCTGTCGCTTGCAAATTATTTCCGTGTTAGGTAATCAAACACAAAAAATATATTCCATAGTCACTTGAGCTGTCCTGCATGCTTATTTATAAGAATATAAATATATGCATGGAAAATTTTATTTTGTAAATTAGTGAGTATAAATAAAATAATATTTTTAAAAATGTATGAGTATTAGATTACATATATAAACAAAATAGATATGAAATTTCTTGAAATTTTATAAGTATTTTAAAATATAGATTAAGGGAAGATAAGGTGGTCAATTGAAGTTTCGATTGTATTCTTCGCCGTCAGATTGACTCAATTCTATTTCGTCGTTAGCTTCTCAGATTTGTTCCGTCGAAATCCGTTCAGATCTGCTGTCACTCTCTCGGATCTACGTAAGTTTCATCACCATTCTTCCAGATCTACTGGTAGTCTGGTATCTTCCTAGATCTAGCGGGATTTTCTGGTTGCCTATGTTTTCTTTCGAGTCTTCCGTATGGAAGTTTTGTCCATTCCGTATGGAAGTTTAGTTAATTTTTTTAGGTTCAGTTTTATCTTTTTCTGTGATTCTCCGAAGAAATTTTTGGTTGAGTTATCTGCTGTAGGCCAAGGTTTCTATTCTCAATCAGGAGAAAAAACGGCTACGGAACTTCATCCGAATCAGATTGAAACCAACTTGGAAGGAACAATCTTCAAGGAGTCTTTTCTTTTATTAGATGCGATACTAACATAATAGCTCACAAATCTGTTGGAATTGCGGCTTCGACCTGCGTTAATTTTTTTTTTTTTTTTTACTTTTGCTATTTTCGGATAATGTGGGATAAATCTCCAATTGGACATCATACTTTTAATTAACTTCCCATTTTGGCAAAATATCGTATAATTTTCACATAATATATTTTAAATACCTATCAAAATATGTTGTATAATTTTCACAAAATGTAGTACTAAAACATTCTAATGTCGTATTTATATCCTATTATATTGTATAATTTTATAGAGAGTAAAGTAAAAATATTCCAAACTAATGAGGAGTTATTTCAAACTGCCACTTATATTTTTCTTATTCTTCCTCAAGATTTGTAATAATATTATCATTTGGTTTTAAAAAAAATATAGATGAAGGGCATGCTAACAACGTTTTTCTAAGAACCGGGCAAGTATAACTAGACATATAGGTATAAGAAAAACAAAGTTCGGTCACAGTGTTGCACCATTATTTGCCTAGTTTTAAATAAGCAATAGTGTTAAAGGCGAGTTTACTTTATCAGAATAAGTGGGTTTGGTAAAATAAAGACCCATAATCTACGCTTTACTTTAAAAGAAAAGAAATATATCATTTTCTCGGTGCCCCGGGTTTTGAACAGAATATGCACGCCTAAATAATCTCATTTTGAAGTCGTTGCTAAATTACCAATATTTCTGACAGTAGAGAAATTTACTTTTTTTATCCTGTCACTTTATCTCTCCACTTATAATTATTTAGGTATTTTTTTCTCTCTCTCTCTCTCTTGTTATTCTATATCTTTTTTTTTTTTTTTTTTTTTCTGTCAAAACAATTTAATTGCAAATTTTTTATTCAACTTCAGTTTATTTCTACTTCACATTTCTGCTTTTTAATTTTTGAGAATTGTGTTGGATAAATTTTAGATTTTCTTTTTCTTATTTATCATTTTGTTTTTAATTAATTTTATATGAATTTGATATTTTTAGGAATTTATTAGTGGATTGATTTTGCACTTTGAAGGTTTATGGACTCTTTGGTATTTTCTGGTATCTTTAACTCTCATCTTCTGAATTTTAGCAGAAATTGGGTCTCCTTCATGAATAAATCGTGATCTCTGAATAAAAATGAAAAATAAGAGGAGGGGCAAAAATGAAAATATGCTCTTAGCGGATGTTTTTTAATATCGAAAAGTAAAGAAATTACTAAAATAAGCTTATATAACAAAAGTGTTTTCTATTGAAGTAAAAAGAAATGTCGGTGTTTTAACCCAAATAATTATAATTGATAACCAAGATTTGATGAATTGCTATCTATTAAAGTAAATCCGCCCTTACTGTTTTAACTGACAATTTTTTTATTTTTTTTGATGATTTAAATAACAAAGTTTGGTCACAGTTGTTGCACCATTATTTGTCTACGTGGCAGATTTTTAACAATTCCGACGGACACATCAACAATTGCAGTGCATTGTCCTATAATTTTAACAAATTAAAAATTAGAGGATGAAATTTGTAAAAATTTAAAAACATATCCATATTAGATCAAAAAAATATATATATATTGCAAATGAAACTAGTTTGATGGATGAATTAAACAATTTTCCAGAAGCAACTAATTAATTAATTATTCTAGCTCCTAATTAGCCGAGATTTGTACTTTGTGCCCGATTGATTATAAACAAAATGCAATCAAGCACAATGATAGCTTACTTTAACGATTCATTAGTGTAATGCTAGAGTTTAATTGATTATTTCAATTTTTTTTTTTAAGTCAAACTCCTCAAAGGGAAATATTATTGAAAATTAATAGGAACGATAACAAAAATACAAGGAATAACAGAAAAATTAATACTAGCCGAAACCGTAATTCCAACAAATTTGTGAGCTATTATATGTGATGGGGTCAAAATACGCTCGTCCCACGTTTTGACACGTGGCACTACTGAGACGATGACATTTGTCTCCCCAAGGTGGCACCCATCAGTACACGAGCGCTAAGCCCAGCAAGCGCTATCATCCATCAAGAGCACATGTCATCGCTGTCACGCTCCCCTTGCCGCCGCTCTCTCATGAGCGCCATTTATATTGTATGGTTGACATATCAATTTGCCAAGGAAGCCCTCTTCGAGCGTCTCACTCCCTCAGAGTGGTCTTCCCTTCTGACCCATTACACGAACCGGAGTCCTCATCCCCTAGCGGATATCTTGGCCTCCAATGCTTCTGGTTGTCACGAGCGCGCTCTTAAGCCCTCGTTATCAACCTCCCAAACGGCTCTCTGACACACCGTACGTGCCCGCGCACCTGCCACTGTTGCCCACACTAACTCTTAGCTGCTTTTGTAGAAGATTCCTCCTAGGTTTCTCTCTCGCAGCGCCACGTGTTAGGGCAACATTCGGCCAGGACCACATGAGGCAAATGACCAAAGGGTCCCTGACCCTCAACTATAAATAAGCTGAGTCATCTCCTTCACGGTAAGCGACCTCCATTACTGCAATTCCTACTTAGCTTACATTTTCTCTTTCAGATGATGACCTGAGCGTCGAAGAGCCAAACTGGGCATCACCCCCAGTTCCCCCAGCTTGGACTTCTGACTTTTGTTGTGTTTGTCCTAGCAGGTAGAACCCCCTTTCTTTTCCGGCGAATTTTCGGCGATTTCCCCACTCAAACAAATTCTAAAGTGATCGGATTCTAACCCACATATTCGGAACCCATCATTTTTTGGCGCCGTCTGTGGGAAACCAGCCTTCATAGCAGCCCGAGGGTGCTTATCTGCAGGTACGGCATCCCGAGGGTGCTTATCTCAGATAATGGATCCCAATTCATAGCAGCAGACACGCGAGAATGGTGTTCAGAGTTGGGGATTGAACAGCGCTTTACCTCTGTGGGACATCCCCAAGCCAATGGACAAGCAGAAGTTACCAATAGAATCATTTTACAACATTTGAAAACTATGCTCGAAAGCAAGAAGAGTGAATGGGCAGAAGAACTGCAAGGAGCGCTCTGGGCTTATCGCACTACCCCACGAGCGGCCACTGGAGAAACACCTTATGCGCTCGTTTATGGATCGGAAGCAATGATACCAGCGGAGATTGTAAACGAATCCACCCGTGTCGGCTATTTCGAGCCTCAGCTCAACGAAGGCAACAGGAGCTTGGAGTTGGACTTACTGGATGAAAGAAGAGACAAGGCCTGGGCTAAGATTCACAGTTATAAAGCCACCGTGGCCCAATAGTACAACAAGCGTGTGAAGGAGAGGACATTCCAGTTGGGAGACTTGGTTTTGAAGAAGGTGGAAGTATCCAGACATGTGGGGAAATTGGATCCCAACTGGGAAGGCCCATTCAAGGTTATACAAATCAGAGCTAACAACACTTACACCCTGGAGACACTTCAAGGTGAGCGCTTGCCTCGCCCTTGGAACGCATGTAACCTCCGGCGGTTTTATGTTTAAAAGCTCTTTGCAAACCATGATGTAACAACCCTCTTTGACGGGTTCTATGTACTTCCAATCACAAGTAAGCGGCAACATAATCCTTTTTAATTTCTCTAATACTTCTGTTTCTTTGGTTGCTTGAATGGATAAGACCCACGTCCCCCGTTTTTGCGAGCGTGGTTGGCAACCCATTCCAATATGTATGCTGTTATTTTGTACAGGTTACGCTTGCCAGCACTCTACTCCACATGGGGGGACGCCCTCATAAGGATAGACTGGTAACGCTCACAACCAATTAGACGAATTGGAAGAAGAATATGAAGAAAATCCTAGTAGGCCTTGGCCGTTTCTTACAACGCCTTGCGTTCGAAAATGGGATCTCCTGCAGAGCCCGAAATACGACAAGTGCCAGAGCGCTCGTATGACGGCCTTGGAATCAAGAAGGAATTTCACAAGTCTTGAACGAGGGCAACCACTCAGTAAGACCCTCGCAAATACTCAAGACTTAGCAAAATTCCCCCAAGGTGCAGAAGAAATTTCACAAGTCTTGAATGAGGGCAACCACTCAGTAAGACCCTCGCAAATACTCAAGACTTAGCAAAATTCCCCCAAGGTGCAGAAGGAATTTCACAAGTCTTGAACGAGGGCAACCACTCAGTAAGACCCTCGCAAATACTCAAGACTTAGCAAAATTCCCCCAAGATTGAGAAGAAATTTCACAAGTCTTGAACGAGGGCAGCCTCTCAATAAGACCCTCGTATATACTCAAGACTCAGCCAAATTTTTAAGAACAAAAGCAAAAATTTACACAAGTCTTGAATGGGGGCAACCTCACAATAAGACCCTCGTGATCACTCAAGACTTAGTCAAAATTTTCAAGTTTTACAGGAGTTAACAAAATTTCTCAAAGTTCCAAAAGGCTTATCAGAATAATGCAATTTTTGCTAAACATGTTACACACAATCTTACCACCACAAGATTTGTTCACAACAAGCACAGTATGGAAATTTGCAATCAAGAAAAAGGTAAAAAGCGGTACTCTGAAGGTAAGAAGGAATTTTATTCCTGAAAGGCCTTTGCCTGAACTACAAAATAAGTGCTCAAAGGCCCACAGACATCTTTACAAAAAGGAGAGAGTACACTGAAAAACTGGCAAGGAAAGGCTTCAGGCGGCAGGATTAACATCCTCGTCTAAAACCACCAAGATGTTCTGAGCCACTGGACCATGAACCGGGCCTTCTGGCTCTTGAGGTTGGGCGGCTGGTGGTTCGGGCGCTTGTGGATCATTGGGGTCGTTGGCCTCAGAAGCATTTGCGTTGGCGCCCTCAGCAGATGGAGCAAGGGCATCCTCCACGTTAGGCCCTTGGGATTCATTTTCAGGAGGGTCATTCTGTGCGGCTGGAGGAGCATTACTCGCCGGATGAGCATCTATGTACTCGTCTTGGAGAAGCTTGACCAGAAAGTCATACTCCAATTCAGCAATGGTGTCCGCGGGGTCATCCTGGTCTTCATCATCTTCCTCGCAACGCTCATTGAACATGAGCCCTGTGCCCTCCGCCTCCCTCATTGCCGGATTGGTTAGCCCTTTGTGGATGCCCTGCTCGACGGCAAGGTTGAAGGCCTTTTGAGCCTCGTCCAAGCAGTGCAAGGAAGCCACAAAGTTGAAGGCCTTTGAGTGACAGAACTTGATGAGGGCCTCCTTGTTGGCTTGGTTAAGGCTCTGAGGCCACTCATTCATTGTATCATTAAACTTTCTCTCAGCCTCTAGTGTAACGCCCCGCTCATCCGATAAATAAGGTACGTCACCTTTCAACCTTTTTATGTGTTTAATTATGTGATTGGTGCGGTGTGTGGCCCTCTTTTGGACTCTTTTAGAGTTAGGGCCCTTTTTGTAATTTTCTTCTTTTAAGGGGTTTTTCCGGTCACTTCTCGTTCGGTAGAGATTTTGACTTCTTTGACCCCTCCTTTGCGTCCGGGGCATCGAGACGAGTCCGTAGACTCTAAGTTTGCCCCATTCTGACTTCGTTAGCCCGTTCTTCCGATTGCTTTTGCGTACGAAGACCCGAGATATATACTCGGATCTCCTCGTTTTGCGTGCCATATCACAGCAGCTCCAGCCATCGTCTTCTTCCCCGCGACCCGTCACTGTTCACACAGTGAAGGTGTGAAAACACACACTTGCCGTTCTCCCTCGTTTCTCGACGGAATTCGACGAATCAATAGTGCAAATTTATCAGCTCGACGAGTCCGTCACAACCGTACCAATATCGTGGCCAACCGAAGACCGACGGCGGCGCATCGGCGGCCTGAAAGTGGCGGGTGGCGCCACCACTTCGCCGGCGGCGTTTCGGCGAGTTTCGCGAGCGGAGCTTGACCCTACCCTACGTTTTTGGACCTTCTCGTTCCATTTCCGGCCTCCGTTCAGCACGAAAACCACCGCAAGTGGTGGTTCCGGCGATGACGCACCAGCAGAAACTTCGGCAGCGATTTCGGGCCTTTTCCCGGCCGGTTTTGGTGGTGGAGCCTTTACAAAAGTTGCTTAGAATGACGAAACGTAGTGGATGGCATCAGTGGCGTCCCGAGAACCGGCCGTTGGCGGCGGACCGGTGGTGAACCGGCGGGTCCAAACCGGTTACTGTTCCGGCGACTTTTTCCGGCAATTGAGTTATGGGTTTCGAAGGGCTCGTTACAAGCTTTCCAACGGTATATCCGGATTTTATTTTCGTTTAGCGGTTTGTATTTAATTTCAGTTTTCGTACTAGGATTTAAGTTCGGTTTTTCGTCAACGAAGTCCGGTGTGTTTGGTATTTTCTGAAATTGATTGAGGGCTTTTGTTGACCAGGCCGAGACGTACGTTTCTGTCCTTCCGGGGATTTTTCCGACCACCGGAGACGGTATTCCGGTGGCGGCCGGTGACTGTTCCGGCGGCTCCGGTAGCGGCATTCCGGTGACTTTCGGACATTGTGTTCCTTTCGTCGTGGTGAGTCTATCACCGCTTTCCGTTCGTCAATCGGATGCCCGGTTGATTTATTGTGATTTATTTTGTGTATTTCTATTTAATTGAAATTAATTGTTTTAATTGCAATAAATTGTCAATTGCTTGATTTGTCGATCAATATGAATTCCAATGTGTACGAAAGCATGTATTAAATGATCTATGATATATGAAAACTCGAATTCTTAACTCATTGATTTTATGGGCCTCGTTTCATGTTGATTACTTGTCTTAATTGATTTAATTGAGAATTGTTTGAATATATATGAGTGGGCATAATTATTCCAAATGCTTAATTAATTTGAAATACGAACTTAACGTTCATGAATCATACATGTAGCTTTAATTATATATTTAAGTGTTATTTGGAAACTTGAATGTACACCCGAACATTACATGACTTTTGTAATTTATTATATATTGGATTATTGCATAACTTATTGATACCATTTCATGAACATTGCCGTGCGTCTTATTTGGTTCATATTGAGTCTCCTCTCACTGGTACACATTGTTCCCTTTATTGTACAGTTCTTCTCCAGGGTGGAGACTTCTGGATCGAATAGGCAACCGTAGTGCTCTTGTTGTTGTTCTTGTCTCGTGGTATTCCAGGTGAGGTTTAATTTCTAGATACATAGAACCATTACAACCCTTACGTGAACTTTCGGCCAAAAGGTATCTATGTATCTATAGTTTTCTAAACTCTATTGATTTTCCACTGATCTATTGAATTGTACTGTATTGATTGATTGATTGATTGGGCGAGTATTGTATTGCACTGTGGGCCCGAGGGTAGTGACTCGAGCCAACCGGGAAAGCATGGGCTGACGGGTAACTTGGGAGCTATCCTCACCAAATTGGGATGACCCCTGAACCCCCTAGGAGATTAGGGCGGGGAAGGAGTTCCGGGCTTAGGGAATCATGCACCCTCTGCCCAGATTGATTGGATGGCGGGGCCTTGCAATCCCCCATCACCCGGAGGAAGAAGGTTGGATTGAAACTGCTAATTGTGAACTGTAAATAGATTGTTTGATCACCTAATCACTTAATAACTGAATGATTGATTGTACACTGTCGGAGTAAGGTTGGAGATTTGCCCTCACTCGCCGGGCCACTGATTGATTGATTGAAATTGACTGAAGTGTCTAATCTGATAGTTGTAATCTCGGGCGAGTTCTAAGTATTCTTGAACCTACTTTGTTTCTGTTATAAAACCTTACCCGAGGTTACGACTTGCATGTTATCTGCGCTTATATATTATTACGCCCCTCGCTCAGTCTTGTGGAGACTGACACCTCACTTTTCAGTTTTGCAGGTGGTGTGCTAGGCGGGAGTCAGAGTTGTGTCTTGTCCTTCCTTTAGAGTCTTGTTCCAGTCTCATCACTTACACTCACTGCATATTGTATTTTTAATTACTGTATGGAACTTGCTATTGGATTAGTATGCTACTTACTGTATTGAATTGATTCGGGACAGGTTAGGACAGGTTCATTGAATTAGTAGAACCCGTATTTACTTTCCTTGAACTTGCATTCATTTTATTGATATTGAATAGATAATTGCTTTACTTCCGCATTGTGGTCACTGTTGATCGTTTCAGGGTTAGATTCCGCCTAGCTAGGACTGTCTTTTTCATTGTCTTTCGTTCGCTGTGAGTTTAGTTCATGTATGGATCATTCCATTTCATATGTGGACTGAACTCATAGTGCGGGGGATGTGGTGCTCTCGTCGCGGGTGCTACATCTTTAGGTGGTATCAGAGCTCTAGGTTGCAAAACCGGAGTTCTAGTGTCGTGTCGTGTCAAGTATAGGTCGAACGGCTTAGGAACTATTTGTCAACGTGTGCACCGCATTGAACATAAGTTTTGCTATTGTTACTTGGTATGGAAAGTATTGTTACACATGCTTCTTTAAAATTTTATTGATTTGCAGGTTGTATGTTGCATTGAATCCATGCTTTTGGTGGTGATTATGTGCATGAGCATATACTAAACCCATGCATTTATTCTGGAATGAGTTGTGATTTCTAGGTTATGAAGATAATATCAAACCACGGTCAATTTCTACAAACAACTACAATATACCCAAACTCCTTTCTTTAGCTTGAAAGTTGGAAGGAATGCATCGGGGGTTTCTACAAAATTTAAGAGCTAGGATCTTCTCCTCTAATTGGGTTATGGATCGGGTGTAAAGTCTGGAATGGAAGAATTAATTTGGGAGCAACTTACAAGTTTATGGAAATTGGTGGATACTTGGTGGGAAATTGGTAGGAAGTGATATCTATGAATTACAAGATAACTACATGAGATTTCATTATGAAAGGAAGTGGACCAACCGGGTTTAGAAGACTTATTCAATTCAAGGAAGAATGAAGGAAGCTTTGAGGGTAATAATGATTCAAGGTTCGGATTCATAAACAAATTGAGGATCTTCGGTTAGTTGAACTACATTCAAGTTGTGGGAGGAAAAGTTTGCAACCTCTAGTGTCTTTGGTGAAGTATCTATAAGATGGGAATTAAAGTGAACCGATTGATCTAATGATTCTAAGTTCAGGAAGAGCTAATATATTAAAGATTCTAGATTCGTGCAGATTGAGTTTATCTTCCAGATCCAAGCTGAATTATCGTATTGTGAGGTTGATTTGGAAGATATGGAATAACAAATGAAGGCGATAAAGAAAGGTCAAGTGTGAGCAGTTGGAGGGTGAGTTCATTTGATTATTGGAACTCATAACAAATAAACCGAGGAAGCTTTGATCAAAGTAACAACTTTGGTAAGGACTAAGACAAGGATTTGAGCTTAAGTCTTCGAGATAAGTTAAGGTTTCAATTTCATGGGTGTAGAAGCATCTGAGTTCCAGAAGCACAATTTTGGTTTATAAAGTTGTGCGAGTGATACAAGGAAAACTTTGAGCAAGGAAATATTTATGGTAAAGGTTCGGGTAACGCTTGGAGGTCGGTACATGGAAAGAAATCGGATTCCAGAAATTTCAATCTCGGGTGATGGAGGTGTGTAAGTTGATGATAAAGAATTTTGAAGAATTGGAAGACCGTGGGTAACAAGAGATGATCAATAAATTCGGGACACGCTTCAATTCAACGAAACATGAACAAGTGTCAAGCTAAAAGATACAACTACGGTGACAGGTTCAACGCATTCATGGCACGTGCATCATACGTTATTTTAAATTATTTAACTTCTTTTATTTATTTATGTATCTTTAATTGATATAATTGCTCCAACATGTTGCATCTTTAAATTATTTATAAGAGTGATATGTGCATCGGCATTTTTACCCAACATGCATCTTAAGTGTTTTCTTCGTAGGAATTTTCTCCACTTTATCCGGCAAGCATCACTTCAACCGCGACATAACGAAATCTCCTTTGCTTCCCCCTCAAACAACTCTGACCGAGTCTCATTTGAATCAAGAATAGAAGAAATATTTGAGTTGCAAATCGTGGATCAAAAAGGGAAAAGAGATACCGAGAATTGGAAGGTGGAACCGGAGAATGGAACGATAGAAGTAAATGACTATTCCTACCTATCATTTTAAGATAGTTGTGAGTGAGATCACCTGGCACGTGGAACAACTAGAATCATTTAAATCAAGGATGCAAAAATGATAAAATTCAGGATATGTGATCCGCGAGGCGGTGTAATAAATTCAAGGAATTAAGATAGAAAATTCTTAAGGGGGAGAGTGCGACTACTCACAAACTTAAATTCACAGTTGTGCTCGAGGAAGTTACTTCTCGTAGCAGAAAAAAAAAATTTGCAAGCCATGACGGACATGAACGACCCAATGATAGTGACAGGAAAAGAATAAGGTGGCTTATCAGTAAACCTTCAAAGTTGAGTTAAGTTAATATAACCGGGATGAAGATCTTCATAAGGTATCGAAGAGAATGGTTCGTTTGGGAATTTATAAGTGCGTGATTCAGACAGTGAGGATGATGATACTATCAGGGAACTTCTGATGGATTCCTAAATTAGTTTCAAGAAAGGAAAATTGGTCCAATTTATCACCTTTAAGAAGGATGTCCACTAGTTCCAGATGACCAAAATCTTCAACAAAGAATTTGACCAGTTAATGACAATGTATGAAGTAGGAGTCAAAGTTTAAGGTTCTTGTACGGCCAAAGATAATATAATGAACCTGGTACAAAGACAAATGTTCTGATCGTAGGCGGAATAAACTGGTGCTCGGTTAATTACAGGAGATAACTGGGAGTAAGGATCCGAATGGAATCGAGAATAGGATCAACCAAGGGTCTGACTTTCTCAGTCAAACATATACTGAAGGTAGGAAAGACAAGTTGGGAATCAAGCCAGCTAGAGATCAGACTATCCAAATTGTAGAAGTAAAGTCACAACATCAATTCCATTGCTACGGTGAACGGTACACTAAGCATCCATCGCACGAGCATACATGCATCGTTTACATATTTAAATTTTGTTATTATGTGATACCTTGGCCCAATGGGAGGTGTGTTGATTATTGTGAACCTTGCTTCTGCTTGTGTGCTTGAGTGAAAGGGAGATTTGATTATCTCTGACTACGTGCCAGGAAGATGTGGATTCTCCCTGTTTATGTGATAGAAAGATGCTGGATTCTTTCTGTTTTCTGTGCACGAGAGATGCTGGATTCTCTTGTACTTAGGTATTCGAGGGATGTTGGATTCTCTTGAATTTAGGAGTTTGAGAAATGCTGGATTTTCTCAAACTAGAATGTCTGGAAGGATGTGGAATCTGACAGACTTAGGCTGGGAGACGGGGTTCTCTCAATTCTGTGTTTGAGAGACGGGGTTCTCTCAATTCTGTGCCCGAGAGACGGGGTTCTCTCTTTTATGTGTTCTGAGGGACGGGGTTTCCTCACTTGTATGTGAGAGATGGGATTCTCTCTTGTTTGTCGTGTTTGCGTTATGCCTGGACAGACAACGGATAACAAGTGACGAGGCAATGGACTAGTAGCAGTCGAACGAGTTTTGAAGTGATTAACGGCCAAGTGTTCGAGCAGATCTTTGTGACTACCAGTCCCTGAAGGGGTTGATACAAATAAGGGGAGTAAACTTCACAACCAGGGCTAAGATGCTACGCAATTTCGGGAAACAGATCGATAGATTTCAGTTTGAAACCTTTTCGGTCTAGCAGTAGGACCTGAGGACAGGTCCTTTTGAAGGAGGGAAGATTGTAACGCCCCGCTCATCCGATAAATAAGGTACGTCACCTTTCAACCTTTTTATGTGTTTAATTATGTGATTGGTGCGGTGTGTGGCCCTCTTTTGGACTCTTTAAGAGTTAGGGCCCTTTTTGTAATTTTCTTCTTTTAAGGGGTTTTTCCGGTCACTTCTCGTTCGGTAGAGATTTTGACTTCTTTGACCCCTCCTTTGCGTCCGGGGCATCGAGACGAGTCCGTAGACTCTAAGTTTGCCCCATTCTGACTTCGTTAGCCCGTTCTTCCGATTGCTTTTGCGTACGAAGACCCGAGATATATACTCGGATCTCCTCGTTTTGCGTGCCATATCACAACAGCTCCAGCCATCGTCTTCTTCCCCGCGACCCGTCACTGTTCACACAGTGAAGGTGTGAAAACACACACTTGCCGTTCTTCCTCGTTTCTCGACGGAATTCGACGAATCAATAGTGCAAATTTATCAGCTCGACGAGCCCGTCACAACCATACCAATATCGTGGCCAACCGAAGACCGACGGCGGCGCATCGGCGGCCTGAAAGTGGCGGGTGGCACCACCACTTCGCCGGCGGCGTTCCGGCGAGTTTCGCGAGCGGAGCTTGACCCTACCCTACGTTTTTGGACCTTCTCGTTCCATTTCCGGCCTCCGTTCAGCACGAAAACCACCGCAAGTGGTGGTTCCGGCGATGACGCACCAGCAGAAACTTCGGCAGCGATTTCGGGCCTTTTCCCGGCCGGTTTTGGTGGTGGAGCCTTTACAAAAGTTGCTTAGAATGACGAAACGTAGTGGATGGCATCAGTGGCGTCCCGAGAACCGGCCGTTGGCGGCGGACCGGTGGTGAACCGGCGGGTCCGAACCGGTTACTGTTCCGGCGACTTTTTCCGGCAATTGAGTTATGGGTTTCGAAGGGCTCGTTACAAGCTTTCCAACGGTATATCCGGATTTTATTTTCGTTTAGCGGTTTGTATTTAATTTCAGTTTTCGTACTAGGATTTAAGTTCGGTTTTTCGTCAACGAAGTCCGGTGTGTTTGGTATTTTCTGAAATTGATTGAGGGCTTTTGTTGACCAGGCCGAGACGTACGTTTCTGTCCTTCCGGGGATTTTTCCGACCACCGGAGACGGTATTCCGGTGGCGGCCGGTGACTGTTCCGGCGGCTCCGGTAGCGGCATTCCGGTGACTTCCGGACATTGTGTTCCTTTCGTCGTGGTGAGTCTATCACCGCTTTCCGTTCGTCAATCGGATGCCCGGTTGATTTATTGTGATTTATTTTGTGTATTTCTATTTAATTGAAATTAATTGTTTTAATTGCAATAAATTGTCAATTGCTTGATTTGTCGATCAATATGAATTCCAATGTGTACGAAAGCATGTATTAAATGATCTATGATATATGAAAACTCGAATTCTTAACTCATTGATTTTATGGGCCTCGTTTCATGTTGATTACTTGTCTTAATTGATTTAATTGAGAATTGTTTGAATATATATGAGTGGGCATAATTATTCCAAATGCTTAATTAATTTGAAATACGAACTTAACGTTCATGAATCATACATGTAGCTTTAATTATATATTTAAGTGTTATTTGGAAACTTGAATGTACACCCGAACATTACATGACTTTTGTAATTTATTATATATTGGATTATTGCATAACTTATTGATACCATTTCATGAACATTGCCGTGCGTCTTATTTGGTTCATATTGAGTCTCCTCTCACTGGTACACATTGTTCCCTTTATTGTACAGTTCTTCTCCAGGGTGGAGACTTCTGGATCGAATAGGCAACCGTAGTGCTCTTGTTGTTGTTCTTGTCTCGTGGTATTCCAGGTGAGGTTTAATTTCTAGATACATAGAACCATTACAACCCTTACGTGAACTTTCGGCCAAAAGGTATCTATGTATCTATAGTTTTCTAAACTCTATTGATTTTCCACTGATCTATTGAATTGTACTGTATTGATTGATTGATTGATTGGGCGAGTATTGTATTGCACTGTGGGCCCGAGGGTAGTGACTCGAGCCAACCGGGAAAGCATGGGCTGACGGGTAACTCGGGAGCTATCCTCACCAAATTGGGATGACCCCTGAACCCCCTAGGAGATTAGGGCGGGGAAGGAGTTCCGGGCTTAGGGAATCATGCACCCTCTGCCCAGATTGATTGGATGGCGGGGCCTTGCAATCCCCCATCACCCGGAGGAAGAAGGTTGGATTGAAACTGCTAATTGTGAACTGTAAATAGATTGTTTGATCACCTAATCACTTAATAACTGAATGATTGATTGTACACTGTCGGAGTAAGGTTGGAGATTTGCCCTCACTCGCCGGGCCACTGATTGATTGATTGAAATTGACTGAAGTGTCTAATCTGATAGTTGTAATCTCGGGCGAGTTCTAAGTATTCTTGAACCTACTTTGTTTCTGTTATAAAACCTTACCCGAGGTTACGACTTGCATGTTATCTGCGCTTATATATTATTACGCCCCTCGCTCAGTCTTGTGGAGACTGACACCTCACTTTTCAGTTTTGCAGGTGGTGTGCTAGGCGGGAGTCAGAGTTGTGTCTTGTCCTTCCTTTCGAGTCTTGTTCCAGTCTCATCACTTACACTCACTGCATATTGTATTTTTAATTACTGTATGGAACTTGCTATTGGATTAGTATGCTACTTACTGTATTGAATTGATTCGGGACAGGTTAGGACAGGTTCATTGAATTAGTAGAACCCGTATTTACTTTCCTTGAACTTGCATTCATTTTATTGATATTGAATAGATAATTGCTTTACTTCCGCATTGTGGTCACTGTTGATCGTTTCAGGGTTAGATTCCGCCTAGCTATGACTGTCTTTTTCATTGTCTTTCGTTCGCTGTGAGTTTAGTTCATGTATGGATCATTCCATTTCATATGTGGACTGAACTCATAGTGCGGGGGATGTGGTGCTCTCGTCGCGGGTGCTACATCTAGAGCCCTCGTTTTCCAGCTCTCACGCTCGGCTTCTGCCTTCTTCAAATACTCTCCCCTTTGGGCCAACTGGTCGCTCAAACCGTTTCGAGCGCTCTCCACCGCCACGAAGTCCTCTTTCAGCTTCTTCAGTTCCTCCTCCGTCTTCTCATGCAAATCCTTGAGGGATTCATATTTGGCTGTTTCAGTGTCCAGCTCCTCTTGGATTTGCGCCGGATCGTTAGCACGTGCCATCTTCTTATACTTGTCCAGCTCCTCTTGGATTTGCGACGGAGGCGACAATGGCGGGGAATATGGAGGCGATGTCGTTGCAGAATTTGTGGAAAATTACAGTCTTTACACTGTAGAGGACGAAATCGCCCCCGTGGAGGTAGATTATGAGCGGTAGTTTCTTGTTCTTGGGAGGGTTTACAGGGGAGTAGAGGCGTACATAGGCTTTGCTTTTGTAGCTGAAATAGATGTCCTGAGAGAGAGCAGTTGCATTGGCCGGAGCAGAGTCCTCATACGGCATCGGATCTGTTGGACATATGCATTGATACTTTCAATTAAGCTAATGGAGGTTTATTGGAAATTTCAAAGAGGCATACGAAAAGGTGTTTGAGAAAACTAAACCTGTCCCACATTGAATTAATAACTAAGTTTGGTCAACTATATAAGTTAAGACTCTAAGTGGGTTATTAATTCAATAAGTGTGAGGTGGACTGATGGGCTCACACGCGGTGCGGTGCACCGCACCGCCGGCGCACGGGCACAGGCACGGGCCGGGGCTGTGGGCTGGGCATGGGCGAATGTGGCGTTTGATGGCGCACTTTGCACTTCACACGTGCTCATCGTCGCTAGGAGCCTCGCCTCCGAGCCCAGAGCCTATCTTTTTGGGCCAAATTCATTAAGAATTAACCCTAAATTAGTCCAATAAATCAAATGTGACTGTTGAGTGGCCAATGTAACTGAAAGGTCAAGGAGACTTAAACCACAAATTAATTCAGGGGCCACTAACAACCCATTGATGCTGAATTAATTCTCCAACAGTCATAATTTGATTTAATCCGTTTTTGTAACACCTGATATCTATATATATAATCCTTGAGCTGAAAAGAAACACAACACATTCATCTGATTTCTTGTGCAGTGCTAGTACACGAAATCATTCCCAGAAATTAGCTTGACATATATCCTGGAAGTGTATCGCCTGAAACCTTTAGCACACTTCCCAGAAAGCTAGGGGCGATAGAAACTTTAAGGACAGGGATTACCCGTGTCTAGCTTCTGTTTTTGCCCAGATTTCTCAACAGGATCGACCATCGGAATTTGGATTTCTCTCTTTAGGGTTCCATCGGAGTTCCAGGAGATTCCCAGGGCCTTGAAGGCATCCTGCCAGGTTTGGGCCCTGGATGGGGTAATTTTCCCCGACAGGGAAATTATGAACAAGAAGAGTACAAGAGTGTGCAAAGGCTTGTGGAGAAGCATTTTGGTAAGTGTGGATGAGAGTGAGTTTGAATGGTTTTGAGTGGGATCGATTTTATTGATAAGATGGGGTATTATATAGGGGGAAATTTTGCATAAAGGTGGTGTGGGGTTTTAAACATGTGAAACACATGGAGAGCATAATAATTGTTCTCCATCAATAACTGAAGGTACATAATATTAATACTTAGCTATTATCAACATGTGAACCACATGCAGAGCATAATAATTGTTCTTCATCAATAATTGAAGGTACATATGACTAATATTTTAACTATTTAATTGAAGGTAGTTAATGAAAACGTGAGGGGAATGGAGCGGTTTTGGTAGTCGGATGGTGGTTCCGGCAAATTTATCCTCAAATTGCATGTTTTTGAGATTTATAGAGCAATTACGTGTAAATTAAAAAAAAAAAAAGTGATTTGGCTCAGGGATGACTCCAGAATTGTCAGATAGTGGAGTCAAAAAAATAACTTATAATAAAAAAATATTTAAAAAATACTTTATTTAAAATATTAATTTTACAATTGTCTTCTACTTTGTTTCTTATTTTGAAATCGCACTTTATTATTATTAATTGTACTAAATACATCATTTTAAATATATGTATCTTAGGGCATCATTAAGGGGTGTTTGCAAACTCTATTTCATAAATTAAAGTTGCTAAAATTTATAGTAGTAAAAGAGTTTTTGCAGAGAAGAATTAAGAATCTTTTTTGATTTTTATATGATTTAAATAATATATTAATATAGATAATAATTTAAAATTATATAAGATAAGTATGCATAATAAATGAAATGCATGTGAAAAACATATAATGAAAAAATTGAAGTGAAACAATTTCAAAACAAATAAATTCATAAGAATCAAGAAAAAAAATTTATAAAAAAATTTACTTGGTAATTATGACGTTTTATCAAATTTTTAATTGAGATGCTTAAGATTATAAAAATCTAATAGAAGTAGGAAAAAAACAAAATAATAATCATATAATCAATAGAGTTTCTATATGGATATAAAAACGTTAATTAAGGAATATTAATATTCTAACAAGAATATTATTATCTAAACAAAATTTAATTAATACGTAAGAGTTATCTTTAGGTTTATTGCTGAAAATAAACATTTATTCCATAAACATTTACTTTCAGAGTTTGCAGAGCACCCCTAAATAGTTTTGTTTTTACTTTTTTGGACTATAAAACTTTGTTAATTTATGCATAACTTTGAAATTTACGGGGTCAATGTAATTTTTTCTCTTTTTATGTGGGATCAAAACACCTATTTTTAAAACCATAAATTTGATTAAATATAAAAAATATATATATATATTATAACTAATTATCCTTTTCTAATGGGGTCAATTGATCCCACTTACTATGCTGTGGAGTCCCTTAATCTGACATATGTTAGTTTGTATATCAATTTTACTTTTTTTCCTCTCAAAATTGACCACATAATAATTGTCTCATGGTATTTGAGTATTTTATTTAAAATGACATGATAACATAATATTTTTAATTAAATATTTAAAAAGGCTTTCTTTTATTTAATCTGGTAATTAGCTGATTAATTGTGCTACGTGGACCATTGTGTCAGGACGTTAGGTATACTGGACCACTCTTAATTAAATCTTCAGACTTCCACCGTTGTACATGGACCACGTGTTTTTATTGTAGTTGATAGATCTTAAAATTAATTTATTTAGTATAGATAATTAAAGAAATGTGGATAGTTATCAATTATCATAGAGCATTCTAGGACACTTTCTTTTTACACGTGATTTCGGACTTTTCACACTGGACTTGATTGGATGGCATAGCTTTTCGGATTGAATTTTGACGCGAAAGGTATCTTTATCAAAAATTCAATTGAGTTTGATTAAGAATATTTATTAAATAAATATTTTTTTATCTGTTATGTGATGCTCGTATCGCTCATTGAGAAAATATAAATTGATTTAGAGGCTCCTATCTTCTCTTTAGAGGCAAGCAAAAAATCTATATTAATCAACTGCATGATCAGAGAATGAACATTGCAAAAACTAAAGTAGAATTGGAGATATAGAAATCCCCTTCATTGAAAAAATAAAAAATCAAAAATCAAATTCTAGCAAGACTATATATGAGTCACTTATTTCTTTATCTACGAATTACAGGAAACCAAATAAGAGAAAATCTTTTCAATATCACAAATAATACTTAATAGCATCCTTAGCATGTAAATTTGACATCGGACCTTCTACTCTATTTTAGTATTTCATCTCATACTCCACTGATTGGATGTGTGACACGTGTAAGGTTTTGTTAGATTTTCTAACATAGAGAATCATAATATTATCAATAAAAGGAAAGAAAATCTTTATATATCTAATATAAAAAAAATACAAATATTATATATCCAATAAATTAAAAACGAGTCCTACTTTTTATTAGGATTATTTTATAATATTCAAAATAAAAATATTAAATACATGTTGTCTTTTTTAAAATTTTGTTTTTAAGTTATAATTTTTTTTAAGAGCGAAATATTAATATTAAATATATTTTATAATATTCAAACTAAAAAATATTTTATAATGTTCAAAGTAAAAATATTAAATTGATATTCAAAGTTGTTATATTTAATGTTAAATATATTTTATAATATTCAAAATTTAAAAAATATAAATTTAATATTAAAACGTTGATAAATATATTTTATAATATTTTTAATTTGAATAAAAAGTAGGACTTATTTTTTAATTTACTGGATATTTAAATTTTGGCTTTTTTTTTTAAAATATTAGATATATAAAGATTTTCTTTTCCTTTTATTGATAATACCATAATTCTTTGTGTTAAAAAATCTGGAAAAATCTTATACGTGTCACGCATCCAATCGGTGGAGTATGAGATGAAATACCAAAATGGAGTAGAAGATCCGGTGCCCATAATTTGGACTAGTCTCTTTCAACGTTTTCAATAGATTTTAAACATCCCCGTCAAGAATAATGGAGTCTCAGCCTCTTCAAACTGCCAACTTAGCAAACTCTAATGTCTCAATGACCTTTACTTCCTCAAGGAAAAGCAATCCCTTTTTGCGGCGCAAAAGCCAAGAAACCACCGTTCCTCCATAATGCCTAGTGTGACGTGGTCGAACTCTTACACAAAATCCCCATCCGGCAGGATTCCCTCACAAAATCCTTCAGCCTTATCCCAAAACTCACATACACTCGTGTTTCCCAAAGATTGAACCCAACACTCATGTTTTTTCCCTCGTTTTGGGGGGATTAAGTTCCCAACAACACAAGCCCACGCATTGCAACAATAATTCAACAAGCCCTACACACACACACTTGCTGAAATTAAAGCAACGCACGAATTTACGGGCTTACACCCAACCTTTTCAATATATTCATTCCGATGCAATATACAAAATGTAGCACTTGAGCGCAAGGTACCACATCCCTCGCACCGAGACCCGATCCGAATATGAAATAGACACTCCATACCCGAGCTAAATCACGACGAACGGGGACATACACACACGCTATGCTAGGCTGGACTAACCCTTGAACCATAACATCAGAGTAAACATTAAAGCAGAAGCAATAACTGACCATAATGTATACAATGAGCTTTCAAGCTCCAAAAATAATTCATTTACAATACGCAATTATCCAAAAGAGTCATCACAGCCTAAGCTATCATATATGTCCCAAAATAGAATATCGAGTCATAATAGAAGCATGAGATGAGTGTACTGTACAAAAGAAACGCTAGACTCAAATACAAATCCCAAAGACTCGGATTCCCGCCTAACAAATCCCCAAAACCTGCACAACTGAAAACTAAACGGGTTCAGTCCAAAAGGGACTGGTGGGTATAAAAACAGGGTATAAGTATAATATAAGGCAGTATTTAGACATTCATATGCAAGTTATAATCCCAAATGAGGTTTTTAAAGCGTTTCCCAAGTGGGTGAAATAAAGAAATAGTCAAAATGGATTATAACAATCAATTTTCATTAGGTCTTTCGTGGCCCGGCGAGTGGGCGTGCATTATCTCCAACCAACACCTTGTGTAATTCATTAAACATTCATTCTTTCTTTCTTTTCATGCATTACATTCTTTCGTGCACATTCATTATCATTTACACCTTCTTCCTCTGGGTGATGGACAGGTTTGCAAGGCCTGACCATCCATCATTGACCAAAAGGGGTTACATGACTCCCCAGATGGCGCTCAATATCCATTTCTCGCTAACTCCTAACGAGGTTCGGTTACGCCGTTATTTGGTTGGAACTAGTGTAAGGGATCACCGTCGGCCCATGCCTCCCCGGATAGCCACTCACACTAAGTCCCTGGGCCCCATTCTGTGTATTCATTTATTTCTCGCCAAAACATTTGGTAGGGTTCATAAAATAAAGGCTTTACGTTGCAATCATTTACTCTTGAAACGACTCTATATACATATAATAATTTTTTAGCCGAAATCTTTACACATTGGAGGTATATAGGGTTAATTAGCTAAATAGTAGAGAAACCCACCTTAGAACGACAAAAATGAGAGTACAAGAGCCTTATTGACCGGCCTCGTCTCCAACTGGATCGAAATCTGTGCAAGGAAGGTGAAGTGAGACTCAAAATGGCCATATAAGATGCTCAGCAATGTAATGATCATGATATGAATGCATAAAAGAGGATATTATGTAATGAACACGTTCATGTGCACTATTAATATCTTAAAAACATATAAACTATCATTTCATTCCTTTCAAGAAACGTTTAAATCCGTTCAAGTTCATAATTTCCATATTTCATACCAAATCAATCCAAAGAATTCAAATAACGATCATAAGATAAGCAATATATAAGCAATTAGGGTTCAAGTTGAGAGCTAAGATCCATGCATGCGCATATTGGAGCAATAAAGACACGCGGAGGCATAACTCATAAAATATTCCACGAAAAAATCATAAAATTTCATAACACACAAGATAACACATTATGTGACATGTTAATGAAGTGTATGAACCAAAAAAGAGCTAAGGAACCCATGAAATTTAAGTTTGAAATTCGAAAATGTATGCAGATTTGTGAAGGGTAGCGGCCGTGACCCATTTCCTTCATGAAATGGTAGCGGCCGCTACCCAATTTAATTCGAAAATTTCCTCCAATTTTCAATAACTTGAAACATAGCCAAAAATGGGTAGTGGGGGCGACTAGAAATACACATGTTTCAGGTCGCGAACTCGACCTGAGAGAGCAACACAGCAAACACACTCACAAGTCGCGGCCGCTACCGTTTTTACACTAAACAAGGTCGAGGTCGCGACCGCCCAATAGCAGCAGCAAAAACTCACGAAAACAGAGCAGCAGCCATGCTAAACCTTAACCAACATGCCCAGGTATGATTTAGCCACAAATATCCAACGAAACAACCACAAAACAACACTCAAACATGCTCCAATAGGTGACCATTTCATGCAATTTCTTCAAAGTTCCATTAATGGCATCTCATAAATCCTTCAACTACCATATAATCAATGATCATAAATGAAATAAGAGATCTAAGGTGATCACTTTCATGTCATAAAACAATCAAAAACATCAAAGGATTCATGAGATCAACATATGGCTCCATAACCTAACTATTACATCATCATCTCCAAACTCCATGAAAGCATGCTCAAAATTGGGGATGCATGGTTCAAAATGACCCATAATGGATTTATATTACAACCCTAAGCTTACCTTTTGAATTGGTTGAAGGTTGGAAGAGATTTGAGCCTTGAATCTCCAAGTATAGCAAGGTGACTGGAATGGACTAGGGATTTTGCTGAGTTTTTCTCTAAGTGTGAGGGTTGGTTCAGTTGGGGATGGTTAATGGCTGATAGAAGGTTGAACTAGGGTTCTAAGGAATCCAACCATGGTTAATTTGGTCAAGGTTTGTGAAAGATATGGCCATTTTGGTGAGATGTTGCAGTTTTGACGAACGTAACATATTTCGGTTGAATTTCGGAGGTTCAAATAATTTTGGAAAAATATGAAGCTAAGTTCATTAAACCCGAATTTTTGATATGAGTTCAACGAAGTTTACAGAACTCGATTCCGAGTTCCCGAGCTCAAGATATCACATACGGAACCAAGGGTGCGCTAATTGCTCGTTAGCCTCCATTTTGGATTCCAAAATCAAAATAAATTCAATACTCATGCAAATGAATCCGAAAACATGAAACGAGCATATATCCATATTCATAACACATATATCTCCAACATATTAAATTTTCACGAAATTTCGAATTTATTCCATATAGAAACGACAAGCAAACGAGTCACAGAAGCACATATAGTTCACAAATTCATATAAATTCAAATTCGAATAATTTCAAATAATTCAATTATTCAAAAATTGAAATAATAATAAAAGTGAATCATATAATTACATAATTGAATTAATTTACCGCGCACATAATTATCACATAAACCATACCTGTACGACTAAAAAGTCGGTGCGTTACACAAAAGGACACCCTCACTTGTACACATTATTGAGATACTCATCCCTCAAAATCGTGTACGTCTTTGCCTATCTATACAGACTACAAAACTGTGCAGTTGACAGCCCCAACCGCCTAGGTAAATTCGAATTTTAGCGTACTCTAAGCTGGGCAATTTTCCCGCTCAAATTGCCCATAATCCCCCACAATCAGCCTATTAACTTGGCGGTTATCCCAGCCAACCGCCCAAGTCAAAGCTCTCTTGGTCTGAGTATTTTTGGCGCCTTAAGAGCTGCTGGAATTCGCCCGTAACCGTTCCCGCTGAAATAACTGTTCCTGCCAACATTTGAGTTGCTGCCAGCCCAGTGTGGGCAGCGCGCGCGCGCGCATCCATCCTGCACAGGCAGTGCGCACACCATCATCTCAGCCTTACGGAATAATGCACACCGCGACCTAAGCCTTCCGGGACAACCTGCACATTTAGTAGTCAACTTAGCCAACCCTTGCGGAACAATCACTTCTGTGCACACCATGCGCGACACATGCGCATACCCTTGCTTGATGCCTAACCGTCAAGCATCAATATCCGACATTCCTTGCATCCATGCCAAGCTTTATCGGGACAACGTGCTTTGCGTTGCACCAAATCACTTTAATTCAATGATCCTTCACCACGCAAGCCTTATCTTGCAACCTTGAATCGTCCACCCGCCGAGTCAAGCCTAGGCAACTTTCAAAGGTGTAAAAAACCACCCCCACTTGAAGAATCCGACACCCTCGTCGGACAATCTTTAATCGTGGTTCCAAACTTGAACTTTCTGCCCCTAAGCTCATTCCCTATGAAAAAACTTCTGATTTCGGACAATCAGCCCCCATCCTCATACCTTTGTCCCGGAGTGTTTTAAGATTACACACCGTTTGTTGAACTTGCCTACCAAGCACAACTTTGCCATCGACGAACCAATTCTGCTCAATCTCACCATCACTTGCAACAGAATCCATTTGTTAGGAAATTTGTGTGACTTTCCTTAAGAAATCCGAGCACGATCCGTCCTTCCCTTGGCTTTGCTCAACCAAACTCGATCCACTTGGTTGTTCTTTTTGAAAAACCATCAAACACAACAGCCTTTTCCGCACAAGACTACATCAATTCCCCCTTTTGGCATGCCAGAATGAATGAAACGAGCCATTTCACTTGATTGGTTGCTCGTTGCCTTCCCTCATCCTTTCTTCAAAATCAATGTGTTAAGGCTCTAGAGATCTCGTTTTTAGCTTTGAGATCAGCCTTCACGCCACATTAATTTGATTTGTTTCCTTCTTTACCTCGGGTCCCTCCAACAACGCCTCATCTACGCCATAGACTCCGTCTCTCGTCTCATGGACGATTCCTACAACAACATAGCCACGTTGCTGTTAGGAATGGTGCCCTACAAAGCCGATTAGTCATAATCCGTTTTGGGACTTTCCTAGTTTCACAAACAATCTTTGAATAATATACGATTGATTAATATCATAGGCAAACACTTCTTTATATGCTCTTGTTTGGTATGCGTTTACTTTAGCTGTGCATGTATGAGAACTCCCCTAATCCTGATGACTTTAGGACTCTACCATTTAGGTGAAATGGTTCATGAAACGAGCCCTATATCACATAAGTCATGATTAGTAAAATACTCCAAGCCGATGAGTCCTACCGACAGTGGGAGTGTCAACCTGACTCCTCTAAGGCTTGCTTGTGGGATCACGCCCTTAAGAAGGACCACCTTGTTTCATGGAGGTGCAAATTGTATAGATGATACGTGTGTGATACATGAGGGTGCTTACTTCAATAAGTAAGTTCACTGAGGTGCCCCGTGTGAGAACATTCCTAAATGGGAAAGGAAGTTTCTATTTCAGGAAATGGAAACTTCCAGATTAGGAAATATCTCACGAGTCATTGATGTGATTAATTGATCCTTAGACTTGAGGTTCCATGTCACTTTATGAGTTAACTCTGTAAGTCTTAGGTATAAGCTTTAAAGGGTGTCGCCTTCGACAACTGATTCAGGGCTTATGCTGGGGCTGCACAAGTGATTCATGAAAGTGAATGAGAATCAAGAAAGGACCTACACTTGCATTTGCAAGGTGATCTCTTATTGTGTAAGTCATTCATATGCCATATGGAGTCCTTGGCCAAGGCAGTAGATCAAGACATCAAGAAAAGGATTTCTTGGATTGAGATCAAATGGATATGAAATACAGTTAGCTTTAATACCAGATTATTAGGGTTCTAAGTATTCCCTTACCCTAGATCTTGGTTGAGAAATAGTACGTAGGAGGATTGTATCTCACATGAATCAATGACTTAAAGGTTCTGTCGAATCCGAACATTCCAATTCAGTTAGGGGTTAAACACCTGTTGCTAAACTATGATCGTTTAATCTGTGAATTGATTAATTAATTAGTGAATTAATTAATTGGGGTCACTGCTAATTGAATTGAGAACCTAGAGGGTCACACACAACAACTTGGTTACATGAGTTGAGGCTTTAAAATGATTAAACGAGTTAATCGGGCCAAGAGGGTTCCACACGTGTGAACCACACGTGTGGCTCACGAGGACACGTGTCTCATGTTAGGAATAGTGCCCTAGAAAGCCGATTGTATATCCGCTTTGTGCTTTTCCTTATTGTAATCACAGACAATCTTTGAATAAAATAACGAATTGAGGCAACACTTCTTTATATGCTCTTGTTTGGTATGCGTTTACTTTAGCTGTGCATGTATGAGAACTCCCCTAATCCTGATGACTTTAGGACTCTACCATTTAGGTGAAATGGTTCATGAAACGAGCCCTACATCACATAAGTCATGATTAGTAAAATACTCCAAGCCGATGAGTCCTACAGACAGTGGGAGTGTCAACCTGACTCCTCTAAGGCTTGCTTATGGGATCACGCCCTTAAGAAGGACCACCTTGTTTCATGGAGGTGGAAAGTGTATAGTTGATGCGTGCGTGATACATGAGGGTGCTTACTTTAATAAGTAAGTTCACTGAGGTGCCCCGTGTGAGAACATTCCTAAATGGGAAAGGAAGTTTCTATTTCAGGAAATGGAAACTTCCAGATTAGGAAATATCTCACGAGTCATTGATGTGATTAATTGATCCTTAGACTTGAGGTTCCTTGTCACTTTATGAGTTAACTCTGTAGTCTTAGGTATAAGCTTTAAAGGGTGTCGCCCTAGACAACTGATTCAAGGCTTATGCTGGGGCTGCACAAGTGATTCATGAAAGTGAATGAGAATCAAGAAAGGACCTACACTTGCATTTGCAAGGTGATCTCTTATTGTGTAAGTCATTCATATGCCATATGGAGTCCTTGGCCAAGGCAGTAGATCAAGACATCAAGAAAAGGGTTTCTTGGATTGAGATCAAATGGATATGAAATGCACTTAGCTTTAAGACCGGATTATTAGGGTTCTGATTATTCCCTTGCCCTAGATCTTGGTTGAGAGATAGTAAGTAGGAGGATTGTATCTCACATGAATCAATGACTTAAAGGTTCTGTCGAATCCGAACATTCCAATTCAGCTAGGGGTTAAACACCTGTTGCTAGACTATGGTCGTTTAATCTGTGGACTGATTAATTAATTAGTGAATTAATTAATTGGGGTCACTGCTAATTGAATTGAGAACCTAGAGGGTCACACACAACAACTTGGTTACATGAGTTGAGGCTTGAAAATGATTAAACGAGTTAATCGGGCCAAGAGGGTTCCACACGTGTGGAATCACACGTGTGGCTCACGTGAGTGACACGTGTCACTGTGACACGTGTCACACACGTGTGTATATATATATTATATATATATTAAATAATTAATTAGTTAATTATTTAATAGACTTTGGTTTAATTTTGAATTAAAAAGAAAGTCTAATTTTGGAGAAAATAATCTAGTTAATTAATTATGAATTAATTAATTAGATAAAATAAGTTATTTATTTTTATAATAAATAAAGTATAAAATTATCCAAAAATAGTTTGGATATTTTTAGCTCTCTTAAAAGTTGACTAGAATTAGAATTCAAAGTCAAAGTTGGAAAATACTTGATGATCAAGTAATAGGAGAGAGAGGAACCAAATCCTTTTCCAACTAGGATTTGGATCGGCAACCTCTCTCTATATATAGGGGAGCTCGAGCTCCTTATGGAGCTAATTGACAATTCTTGGTTCATGTGTTGAACACCTTCCTTTCTCCAAGATTAAATTAAACCCTAGGTTAAGCCTAAACATTAACTAGAGAACTAGCATCCTTACTAGTTAGATTGTGATCAAGTTGGTGGACTTTCTCTAGAGACTTCAAGTTAGAAGTTTGAAGATTCGAGCTTTACCAAAGGAGAGGGGATCAAGCCGCGAGAAGAGCGTTCTTGGGTGGCTTGAAACGCTTCAAGAAAGAATAAAAGAAAAGTAAGTTTTCTATCTTTACGAATTTGGTTACACGATTGCGAGTTCAAGGTCCTTTTGTTGGGAAAATTTTTTAAATTCCGCTGCTTTCTGATTCGTGTTTTCCAACAAGTGGTATCAGAGCCACCTCGTTAATCGTGTTTCTGATTCGTCTCAATTATACTAAATTTGGTAGAAATTCTTAGGCTTGATGCGATTGAGTATTAGTAATTGTTTTAGAAAGCCTGAATTACGAAACTGTATTTTTTCCTGAAAGTTTCTGAAAATTGGTTTTTACAAAATTTAATTTTTGAAAACTGTTTTAGATTTGAAACTGTATAAACTGTTTTTGGATTTCTTGGATTGGTTTTGCTTTTGAACGAAAACACGAAACGAAAACCCGGATCGCGACGAACACGCGAAACCCCGCGCGCGAAGGCGTCGCGCGCGCGGGCTTCGCCCGCACCGCCCGCCTGTGCTAGGCGTGCGCAAGGGCAACCGCCCAGGCCTGGCCGGGACAGACCGGCCAGCCGCCCAGCTCCTCCCGCACTAGGCGCTGTTGGAAAACAGAATCAGAAAGCAGCGGAATTTAAAAAATTTTCCCAACAAAAGGACCTTGAACTCGCAATCGTGTAACCAAATTCGTAAGGATAGAAAACTTACTTTTCTTTTATTCTTTCTTGAAGCGTTTCAAGCCACCCAAGAACGCTCTTCTCGCGGCTTGATCCCCTCTCCTTTGGTAAAGCTCGAATCTTCAAACTTCTAACTTGAAGTCTCTAGAGAAAGTCCACCAACTTGATCACAATCTAACTAGTAAGGATGCTAGTTCTCTAGTTAGTGTTTAGGCTTAACCTAGGGTTTAATATAATCTTGGAGAAAGGAAGGTGTTCAACACATGAACCAAGAAAATGTCAATTAGCTCTAAAGGGGAGCTCGAGCTCCCCTATATATAGGAAGGGGAGGGGCGGCCGAAACTAGTCCTTATTGGACTAGGATTTGGTTCCTCTCTCTCCTATTACTTGATGATCAAGTATTTTCCAACCTTGACTTTGAATTCTAATTCTAGTCAACTTTGAAGAGAGCCCAAAATTATCCAAACTATTTTTGGATAATTTTATATACTTTATTTATTATAAAATAAATAACTTATTTTTATCTAATTAATTAATTCATAATTAATTAACTAGATTATTTTCTCCAAAATTAGACTTTCTTTTTAATTCAAAATTAAACCAAAGTCTATTAAATAATTAACTAATTAATTATTTAATATATATATATATATTATCACACGTGTGTGACACGTGTCACAGTGACACGTGTCACTCACGCGAGCCACACGTGTGAATTCACACGTGTGGAACCCTCTTGGTCCGATTAACTCGTTTAATCATTTTCAAGCCTCAACTCATGTAACCAAGTTGTTGTGTGTGACCCTCTAGGTTCTCAATTCAATTAGCAGTGACCCTAATTAATTAATTCACTAATTAATTAATCAGTCCACAGATTAAACGACCATAGTCTAGCAACAGGTGTTTAACCCCTAGCTGAATTGGAATGTTCGGATTCGACAGAACCTTTAAGTCATTGATTCATGTGAGATACAATCCTCCTACTTACTATCTCTCAACCAAGATCTAGGGCAAGGGAATAATCAGAACCCTAATAATCCGGTCTTAAAGCTAAGTGCATTTCATATCCATTTGATCTCAATCCAAGAAACCCTTTTCTTGATGTCTTGATCTACTGCCTTGGCCAAGGACTCCATATGGCATATGAATGACTCACACAATAAGAGATCACCTTGCAAATGCAAGTGTAGGTCCTTTCTTGATTCTCATTCACTTTCATGAATCACTTGTGCAGCCCCAGCATAAGCCTTGAATCAGTTGTCTAAGGCGACACCCTTTAAAGCTTATACCTAAGACTACAGAGTTAACTCATAAAGTGACAAGGAACCTCAAGTCTAAGGATCAATTAATCACATCAATGACTCGTGAGATATTTCCTAATCTGGAAGTTTCCATTTCCTGAAATAGAAACTTCCTTTCCCATTTAGGAATGTTCTCACACGGGGCACCTCAGTGAACTTACTTATTAAAGTAAGCACCCTCATGTATCACGCACGTATTAACTATACACTTTGCACCTCCATGAAACAAGGTGGTCCTTCTTAAGGGCGTGATCCCACAAGCAAGCCTTAGAGGAGTCAGGTTGACACTCCCACTGTCTGTAGGACTCATCGGCTTGGAGTATTTTACTAATCATGACTTATGTGATATAGGGCTCGTTTCATGAACCATTTCACCTAAATGGTAGAGTCCTAAAAGTCATCAGGATTAGGGGAGTTCTCATACATGCACAGCAAAAGTAAACGCATACCAAACAAGAGCATATAAAGAAGTGTTGCCTCAATTCGTTATTTTATTCAAAGATTGTCTGTGATTACAATAAGGAAAAGTACAAAGCGGATATACAATCGGCTTTCTAGGGCACTATTCCTAACAGGCGCGCCCTTCCAGGGCGGCCGAGACTGGCCGCCCACCCCGCCCGCATGCTTGCGGGAAAGCAGCGCGCGCACTCGCGCGACCTTGGCCGCGCGCTGTGCGCACCTGTCGCGCGCGCCGCGTGCGTGCGGTCTTCTCCACGTACGGGTCCCGTTTTCGCGATCCGGCCTTTTCGTGTTTCGTGCAATCCAGTCCCAATTTCATTTTAATTTTAAAATTTTATTTTTGAATATTTATTTTAATTTTTGAATAAAACTTAAAATTGGGATTTTTGAGAAATTGAAACGGTTTATATTTTGGGAAAATACATCTTGATAAAATTATTAATTTTCAAAAATTAATTGGAATTTTATTTGTTTTGGTAATTTGGGATTTATTGAAAACTTTTATAAATAAGACTCGCATCAAGTCGTGTTTTAAGCTATTAGAGCTTAAAGCGAGAATTTTAATTTATTGGTTAAATTTAAATTCTTGCAAAAGCATGTTAGGTGATCATGGGTTTAGATCTATGTATGGTTTTAATTTATGCACATGGATGGTTTAAATTGGGGTTGGAGCCCTATAGTTGCGTTTTTCAATTGAGGTTGGAGCCTCACTTATGTGCGTACTGTTATGTGATTTATTATGTGGCTTTCCATATTACTGTTTTTTAGACCGGGGTATGCCCCGTGTAATTGTCTAAGGCCAATATGAAGATTGAGCCTTACTACTTTATGTCTTTTTCTTTTTATTGTAATTTGAGAGTAGAGATAGGTGGTGAGGTTTTATTTTCATTTTGGAGACAATGCACCCATGGAGTAAGATGGACCACATTCAAGTAACAAGAAGGCCATAAGTGAAGACCCCTCAAAATGTTAGGGAGGGGAATCTCAATTGTTAAATGTAATAGAGATAGGGCTCGTATTTTGTTACCGCTTTCCCTTATGTGATTTGAACTGTTTATGTGGCATGTATGTTAGAACTTGTGATTGTGGAGTGGCTCCCACATATCACGCATAAGATAGGTAGAACCCATGATCATTACATGTTAGTATCATGCTAGGACATGTTATCTGTTTATGTGCTTGTTTGAAATGCATTTAAGTGTACTTGCATTAATCAAGACTAATAAAATTGGATAACATATATGTTGGTGAGGTCGAACCGGACAACTCTCCTGTTGATTCGAAAATTCCCATTAAATATTAAGCTAATTTCGAACAAATAGGTGTTTAATTCGAGATGCAAATTTTGAATTGAATTCCTAGCATTCCATCAATAGGTTTTAAGTTTAGTAAGTAAAGCTAGTTATTGTCCGCGAGTCGTGGGATAGCTAGTGGAGCTTATTAGTTCTTAGTTACCTAATTGATCATTTTAAATGATCAATATTTCGTGGTCAATTTTAGCAAGGGCGATGTCCGCGAGTCGTGGGTCGTTCGAACTAAGTTTTGGTCATGATCTTATGATTGATGGGTCTAGCTTAACGCCTAAGTAAATATGGATGTCGCACGAGTCGTGGGTCCATATTGAAAGATAGGTGATGCAAAAACAATTACTAAGAGTTCTAAAGGTGTTAGAATTGGTAAGCTGTACCTACCTAGGGTTCTTACTTAGAATGTCCGCGAGTCGTGGGTTCGAGGTAAAATGCCTAGGATCTTAGTACCCATTGGGAAACGTGTTCCTCTTAGATCTTTGGGAATTCTAGATCTTTGAAAAACAGTGGGAGCTACATTAGATTAAAGACCTTATCTTTTGTATATCGTTATAATTCAGCATGCTCACTAGTTCTCTGATTTACCATTTAGGTCGTAGATTCTGTGATTCTCTACGTGTTTTGAAATGGCAACCAAAAACCCTCTTGTATCGATCCTCGAGTCAAACAAGTTGACTGGTCCCAACTATTCTGATTGGCTGAGGAATCTAAAAATAATTTTAGATTCTGAGAAGAGAACTTATGTTCTCTTCGAAGGGGAGCCTAGTCCCGAAGGGGAAGCTCCCACTCGGGCCGAGCGGGATGCGATTCAGAAGTGGAAGGATGATAATCTCCAAGCCCGTTGCCTTATGTTGGCTAACATGTCTCCGGACTTGCAAAGGCAACATGAGGCCATGGAATTTGCTTGGGAGATTTACGACCACTTAGAGCAACTTTACCGCCCTCATGAACGTGTTACAAGGTATAACACTTCAAAGGAATTGTTCCACTTGAGAATGAGGGAAGGTTCAAGTGTCCATGAATATGGACTCAAGTTTCTTGCCCTTACTGAGAAACTTGCTTCCATGGACATGCCACTAAAAGATGAGCTTTCAGTAGATTTGTTGCTAGCTTCGCTCCCACCGTCATTCAACCCATTTGTCCTTAACTTCAACATGAATCATGCTGGTGCTACTATAGCTGAGCTGATTAGTCAGCTTGTGACTGCTGAAAGCACGATCAAGAAGGACAATAAGGTTTTGATGGTGAATGCTCCATCTTCCTCTTCTGGGCCTTCTAAAGGTAAGGGTAAGAAAGCCTAAAAGAAGAAGAAGAAACCCCTTAGGCCCACTGGTGGCATTTCGAAGGGGAAGGCCCAAAAGAAGAAGCGTGATCAGAAAGAGGATGTTTGCTTCCATTGTGGCAAAGCGGGACATTGGAGGAGAAACTGCCCAGAGTACAAGGCTACTCTAAAGAAAGGTATCTTTCTCGTTGAAGTAAATCTGTCTATTAATTCTAGTTCTTGGGTACTTGATACCGGTTGTGGAACTCATATCTGTAATGATGTACAGATGCTAAGTGATGTTCAACAACTAAAAGAAGGAGAATGTGTCTTGAAGATCGGCGATGGCTCAAACGTTGAAGCTCGAGCTTTAGGCACAATTAGATTAGATTTAGGTAGTTTTGAGTTAGTATTAAATAAAGTCCTTTATGTACCGAGCATTATTCGTAATATAATTTCAGTTCTAATATTAGATTGTGAAGGATATGAAACTTATATTAAGAATGGTAAATATTTTATCAAACGGAACAACTCTTCCGTTCATATCGGTACTCTAAGTAATGGACTTTACCTAACTCAAAATATCAATATTATGAATATACAACGAGAAACGAAGCGTAAGAGAGATGATAAAGTTTCAGCTCCCTTATGGCACGCTAGATTAGGACACATTTCCAAGAACAGAATTAGCAAGATAAACACTTTAGGATCATTCTCTGAAAAAGATCTCAAATAGTTAACTTCTTGCGAATCCTGTCTCAAAGGAAAAATGTCCAAAGTCCCTTTTAAAGGAACTATGGAACGTGCCACTAAGGTTTTGGATTTGATCCATACTGATGTTTGTGGACCGCTTAGTGTAAGCACTAGAAACAATCATCAGTACTTCATAACCTTTACTGATGACTTTAGTCGGTATGGTTATGTATACTTAATGAAGTATAAATCTGAAGCTTTTGAGAAATTCTTAGAATTTCAAAAGGAGGTTGAGAACCAAACTGGTCACAAGATCAAAGCACTTCGATCTGATCGAGGAGGCGAATATCTTAGTGAAGAATTCCTTAATCATCTCAAGGATAATGGGATTATCTCTCAGTGGACTCCTCCGGGAACTCCTCAGCTTAATGGAGTTTCTGAGAGAAGGAATCGAACCCTACTTGATATGGTTCGTTCCATGATGAGTTTCACTGACTTACCACCTTCTTTCTGGGGTTATGCCCCAGAAAGTGCAGCAAAAATTTTGAATCTAGTTCCCTCTAAGTCAGTCCCTAAAACGCCCTATGAAATGTGGCATGGTAAAATCCCTAGTTATTCTTACTTAAGAATTTGGGGTTGTCCTGCTTACGTGAAGAGGACAGTGGGAGATAAGTTAGAATCTCGTTCTAACTTATGCTACTTTGTAGGTTATCCTAAGGAATCCATAGGATACTACTTCTATGATCAATCTGAGCAAAATGTGTTTGTTTCCAGAAATGCTACTTTTCTGGAGGAACCGTTCCTTAAAGAAAAGCAAGGCAAGATCATAGAATTTGAAGAAGTTCAAAGTGACCCCATACCACCCACTGAAAAACGTCCCACTCTGATCAACTACAACCAATCACGAATTTCGATACACATGAAAATCCTCCTCTAAGGCGTTCTGAACGCAATCCTAGACAGCCGGAGAGATGGTATGGATTCTTCCATGAAATCTCTCAAAAGGATAATGATCCTTCAACATATGAGGAGGCACTTTCAGATTCTGACTCTGAACAGTGGATAGAAGCCATGAAATCCGAAATGGATTCCATGAACTCCAACCAAGTTTGGACCTTGGTAGATTTGCCTGATGGGGTCAAACCCATAGGTTGCAAATGGATCTTTAAGAGAAAGCTTGGAGTTGATGGAAGCATTGCAGCCTACAAAGCAAGACTAGTTGCAAAAGGATTCACTCAGAGACCCGGCGTGGACTTTGACGAAACCTTTTCACCAGTTGCAATGCAAAAGTCTATTCGGATCATGCTTGCCATTGCTGCATATTATGGCTATGAGATATGGCAAATGGATGTGAAAACTGCCTTTCTCAATGGTGACATTGACAAAGACATTTATATGGAGCAACCCATAGGTTTCACATTCAGTGGGAGTGAGCAAAAGGTTTGCAAACTCCAAAGATCAATCTATGGATTGAAACAGGCTTCTAGGAATTGGAACATTCGATTTGATGAATCAGTCAAAGCGTTTGGCTTCATCCAAATTTCGAATGAATCATGTGTGTATAGAAAGGAATTGGAGACCTCAGTGCAATTCTTAGTACTTTATGTTGATGACATCCTTCTTATTGGGAATTCGAAGGATGACATGAAAGTGACTAAGTTATGGTTATCGAACCAATTCGAGATGAAAGATCTTGGTGATGCGTCCTATATCCTTGGAATCAAAATCTATAGAGATAGATCTAGAAGGTTAATAGGACTATCACAGTCGATGTACATTGACAAAGTATTGAAGAGATTCAATATGGAGTCAGCAAAGGTTAAGAACCTTCCTATGAGTGTAGGAACATGTCTTTCAAAGAAGATGTGTCCTAAGACTAACCTTGAGAAGGAAAGAATGACTCATACACCTTATGCATCAGCAATAGGTAGCATAATGTATGCAATGTTATGTACTCGACCGGATGTGGCTTATGTACTTAGTGTAACAAGTCGTTTCCAATCTGACCCTGGAGATGGTCACTGGGCTGCCGTGAAGAATATTCTTAAGTACTTGAAAAGTACTAAAGATTTATTCTTAGTTTACGGAGGTCAGAAAGATCTTACTGTCGAAGGATACTGCGATGCAAGCTTTGCATCTGACTTAGATGATTTTAAGTCAATGTCAGGATACATTTTCTGCCTAAACGGTGGAGCAGTGAGTTGGAAGAGTTCCAAGCAAACTACCACTGCAGATTCGACCACTGAGGCCGAATACTTAGCTGCAAATGATGCAGCGAAGGAAGGTGTTTGGATTAGAAACTTCATTCAAGAGTTGAATGTTGTTCCTAGCATGAAAGACCCCATTACTGTGTTTTGTGACAACACTGGGGCGGTTGCTCAAGCAAGAGAACCAAGATCTCACCAACGGACCAAGCACATTATGAGGAAATATCACCTAATCCGTGATATTATCAAAAGAGGAGATGTGCTAATTGAGAGGGTCACATCAGCAGAGAACGTGGCAGATCCACTTACTAAACCCCTTAGTCGAGAAGCTTTCCAAGGTCATCTTCAGAAGATGGGACTTAGAGTAGCTTTAGAATGGCTTTGACGGGCAAGTGGGAGATTGTTAGGAATAGTGCCCTAGAAAGCCGATTGTATATCCGCTTTGTGCTTTTCCTTATTGTAATCACAGACAATCTTTGAATAAAATAACGAATTGAGGCAACACTTCTTTATATGCTCTTGTTTGGTATGCGTTTACTTTAGCTGTGCATGTATGAGAACTCCCCTAATCCTGATGACTTTAGGACTCTACCATTTAGGTGAAATGGTTCATGAAACGAGCCCTACATCACATAAGTCATGATTAGTAAAATACTCCAAGCCGATGAGTCCTACAGACAGTGGGAGTGTCAACCTGACTCCTCTAAGGCTTGTTTATGGGATCACGCCCTTAAGAAGGACCACCTTGTTTCATGGAGGTGGAAAGTGTATAGTTGATGCGTGCGTGATACATGAGGGTGCTTACTTTAATAAGTAAGTTCACTGAGGTGCCCCGTGTGAGAACATTCCTAAATGGGAAAGGAAGTTTCTATTTCAGGAAATGGAAACTTCCAGATTAGGAAATATCTCACGAGTCATTGATGTGATTAATTGATCCTTAGACTTGAGGTTCCTTGTCACTTTATGAGTTAACTCTGTAGTCTTAGGTATAAGCTTTAAAGGGTGTCGCCATAGACAACTGATTCAAGGCTTATGCTGGGGCTGCACAAGTGATTCATGAAAGTGAATGAGAATCAAGAAAGGACCTACACTTGCATTTGCAAGGTGATCTCTTATTGTGTAAGTCATTCATATGCCATATGGAGTCCTTGGCCAAGGCAGTAGATCAAGACATCAAGAAAAGGGTTTCTTGGATTGAGATCAAATGGATATGAAATGCACTTAGCTTTAAGACCGGATTATTAGGGTTCTGATTATTCCCTTGCCCTAGATCTTGGTTGAGAGATAGTAAGTAGGAGGATTGTATCTCACATGAATCAATGACTTAAAGGTTCTGTCGAATCCGAACATTCCAATTCAGCTAGGGGTTAAACACCTGTTGCTAGACTATGGTCGTTTAATCTGTGGACTGATTAATTAATTAGTGAATTAATTAATTGGGGTCACTGCTAATTGAATTGAGAACCTAGAGGGTCACACACAACAACTTGGTTACATGAGTTGAGGCTTGAAAATGATTAAACGAGTTAATCGGGCCAAGAGGGTTCCACACGTGTGGAATCACACGTGTGGCTCACGTGAGTGACACGTGTCACTGTGACACGTGTCACACACGTGTGTATATATATATTATATATATATTAAATAATTAATTAGTTAATTATTTAATAGACTTTGGTTTAATTTTGAATTAAAAAGAAAGTCTAATTTTGGAGAAAATAATCTAGTTAATTAATTATGAATTAATTAATTAGATAAAATAAGTTATTTATTTTTATAATAAATAAAGTATAAAATTATCCAAAAATAGTTTGGATATTTTTAGCTCTCTTAAAAGTTGACTAGAATTAGAATTCAAAGTCAAAGTTGGAAAATACTTGATGATCAAGTAATAGGAGAGAGAGGAACCAAATCCTTTCCCAACTAGGATTTGGATCGGCAACCTCTCTCTATATATAGGGGAGCTCGAGCTCCTTATGGAGCTAATTGACAATTCTTGGTTCATGTGTTAAACACCTTCCTTTCTCCAAGATTAAATTAAACCCTAGGTTAAGCCTAAACATTAACTAGAGAACTAGCATCCTTACTAGTTAGATTGTGATCAAGTTGGTGGACTTTCTCTAGAGACTTCAAGTTAGAAGTTTGAAGATTCGAGCTTTACCAAAGGAGAGGGGATCAAGCCGCGAGAAGAGCGTTCTTGGGTGGCTTGAAACGCTTCAAGAAAGAATAAAAGAAAAGTAAGTTTTCTATCTTTACGAATTTGGTTACACGATTGCGAGTTCAAGGTCCTTTTGTTGGGAAAATTTTTTAAATTCCGCTGCTTTCTGATTCGTGTTTTCCAACAAGTGGTATCAGAGCCACCTCGTTAATCGTGTTTCTGATTCGTCTCAATTATACTAAATTTGGTAGAAATTCTTAGGCTTGATGCGATTGAGTATTAGTAATTGTTTTAGAAAGCCTGAATTACGAAACTGTATTTTTTCCTGAAAGTTTCTGAAAATTGGTTTTTACAAAATTTAATTTTTGAAAACTGTTTTAGATTTGAAACTGTATAAACTGTTTTTGGATTTCTTGGATTGGTTTTGCTTTTGAACGAAAACACGAAACGAAAACCCGGATTGCGACGAACACGCGAAACCCCGCGCGCGAAGGCGTCGCGCGCGCGGGCTTCGCCCGCACCGCCCGCCTGTGCTAGGCGTGCGCAAGGGCAACCGCCCAGGCCTGGCCGGGACAGACCGGCCAGCCGCCCAGCTCCTCCCGCACTAGGCGCGCCCTTCCAGGGCGGCCGAGACTGGCCGCCCACCCCGCCCGCATGCTTGCGGGAAAGCAGCGCGCGCACTCGCGCGACCTTGGCCGCGCGCGCCGCGTGCGTGCGGTCTTCTCCACGTACGGGTCCCGTTTTCGCGATCCGGCCTTTTCGTGTTTCGTGCAATCCAGTCCCAATTTCATTTTAATTTTAAAATTTTATTTTTGAATATTTATTTTAATTTTTGAATAAAACTTAAAATTGGGATTTTTGAGAAATTGAAACGGTTTATATTTTGGGAAAATACATCTTGATAAAATTATTAATTTTCAGAAATTAATTGGAATTTTATTTGTTTTGGTAATTTGGGATTTATTGAAAACTTTTATAAATAAGACTCGCATCAAGTCGTGTTTTAAGCTATTAGAGCTTAAAGCGAGAATTTTAATTTATTGGTTAAATTTAAATTCTTGCAAAAGCATGTTAGGTGATCATGGGTTTAGATCTATGTATGGTTTTAATTTATGCACATGGATGGTTTAAATTGGGGTTGGAGCCCTATAGTTGCGTTTTTCAATTGAGGTTGGAGCCTCACTTATGTGCGTACTGTTATGTGATTTATTATGTGGCTTTCCATATTACTGTTTTTTAGACCGGGGTATGCCCCGTGTAATTGTCTAAGGCCAATATGAAGATTGAGCCTTATTACTTTATGTCTTTTTCTTTTTATTGTAATTTGAGAGTAGAGATAGGTGGTGAGGTTTTATTTTCATTTTGGAGACAATGCACCCATGGAGTAAGATGGACCACATTCAAGTAACAAGAAGGCCATAAGTGAAGACCCCTCAAAATGTTAGGGAGGGGAATCTCAATTGTTAAATGTAATAGAGATAGGGCTCGTATTTTGTTACCGCTTTCCCTTATGTGATTTGAACTGTTTATGTGGCATGTATGTTAGAACTTGTGATTGTGGAGTGGCTCCCACATATCACGCATAAGATAGGTAGAACCCATGATCATTACATGTTAGTATCATGCTAGGACATGTTATCTGTTTATGTGCTTGTTTGAAATGCATTTAAGTGTACTTGCATTAATCAAGACTAATAAAATTGGATAACATATATGTTGGTGAGGTCGAACCGGACAACTCTCCGGTTGATTCGAAAATTCCCATTAAATATTAAGCTAATTTCGAACAAATAGGTGTTTAATTCGAGATGCAAATTTTGAATTGAATTCCTAGCATTCCATCAATAGGTTTTAAGTTTAGTAAGTAAAGCTAGTTATTGTCCGCGAGTCGTGGGATAGCTAGTGGAGCTTATTAGTTCTTAGTTACCTAATTGATCATTTTAAATGATCAATATTTCGTGGTCAATTTTAGCAAGGGCGATGTCCGCGAGTCGTGGGTCGTTCGAACTAAGTTTTGGTCATGATCTTATGATTGATGGGTCTAGCTTAACGCCTAAGTAAATATGGATGTCGCACGAGTCGTGGGTCCATATTGAAAGATAGGTGATGCAAAAACAATTACTAAGAGTTCTAAAGGTGTTAGAATTGGTAAGCTGTACCTACCTAGGGTTCTTACTTAGAATGTCCGCGAGTCGTGGGTTCGAGGTAAAATGCCTAGGATCTTAGTACCCATTGGGAAACGTGTTCCTCTTAGATCTTTGGGAATTCTAGATCTTTGAAAAACAGTGGGAGCTACATTAGATTAAAGACCTTATCTTTTGTATATCGTTATAATTCAGCATGCTCACTAGTTCTCTGATTTACCATTTAGGTCGTAGATTCTGTGATTCTCTACGTGTTTTGAAATGGCAACCAAAAACCCTCTTGTATCGATCCTCGAGTCAAACAAGTTGACTGGTCCCAACTATTCTGATTGGCTGAGGAATCTAAAAATAATTTTAGATTCTGAGAAGAGAACTTATGTTCTCTTCGAAGGGGAGCCTAGTCCCGAAGGGGAAGCTCCCACTCGGGCCGAGCGGGATGCGATTCAGAAGTGGAAGGATGATAATCTCCAAGCCCGTTGCCTTATGTTGGCTAACATGTCTCCGGACTTGCAAAGGCAACATGAGGCCATGGAATTTGCTTGGGAGATTTACGACCACTTAGAGCAACTTTACCGCCCTCATGAACGTGTTACAAGGTATAACACTTCAAAGGAATTGTTCCACTTGAGAATGAGGGAAGGTTCAAGTGTCCATGAATATGGACTCAAGTTTCTTGCCCTTACTGAGAAACTTGCTTCCATGGACATGCCACTAAAAGATGAGCTTTCAGTAGATTTGTTGCTAGCTTCGCTCCCACCGTCATTCAACCCATTTGTCCTTAACTTCAACATGAATCATGCTGGTGCTACTATAGCTGAGCTGATTAGTCAGCTTGTGACTGCTGAAAGCACGATCAAGAAGGACAATAAGGTTTTGATGGTGAATGCTCCATCTTCCTCTTCTGGGCCTTCTAAAGGTAAGGGTAAGAAAGCCTAAAAGAAGAAGAAGAAACCCCTTAGGCCCACTGGTGGCATTTCGAAGGGGAAGGCCCAAAAGAAGAAGCGTGATCAGAAAGAGGATGTTTGCTTCCATTGTGGCAAAGCGGGACATTGGAGGAGAAACTGCCCAGAGTACAAGGCTACTCTAAAGAAAGGTATCTTTCTCGTTGAAGTAAATCTGTCTATTAATTCTAGTTCTTGGGTACTTGATACCGGTTGTGGAACTCATATCTGTAATGATGTACAGATGCTAAGTGATGTTCAACAACTAAAAGAAGGAGAATGTGTCTTGAAGATCGGCGATGGCTCAAACGTTGAAGCTCGAGCTTTAGGCACAATTAGATTAGATTTAGGTAGTTTTGAGTTAGTATTAAATAAAGTCCTTTATGTACCGAGCATTATTCGTAATATAATTTCAGTTCCAATATTAGATTGTGAAGGATATGAAACTTATATTAAGAATGGTAAATATTTTATCAAACGGAACAACTCTTCCGTTCATATCGGTACTCTAAGTAATGGACTTTACCTAACTCAAAATATCAATATTATGAATATACAACGAGAAACGAAGCGTAAGAGAGATGACAAAGTTTCAGCTCCCTTATGGCACGCTAGATTAGGACACATTTCCAAGAACAGAATTAGCAAGATAAACACTTTAGGATCATTCTCTGAAAAAGATCTCAAATAGTTAACTTCTTGCGAATCCTGTCTCAAAGGAAAAATGTCCAAAGTCCCTTTTAAAGGAACTATGGAACGTGCCACTAAGGTTTTGGATTTGATCCATACTGATGTTTGTGGACCGCTTAGTGTAAGCACTAGAAACAATCATCAGTACTTCATAACCTTTACTGATGACTTTAGTCGGTATGGTTATGTATACTTAATGAAGTATAAATCTGAAGCTTTTGAGAAATTCTTAGAATTTCAAAAGGAGGTTGAGAACCAAACTGGTCACAAGATCAAAGCACTTCGATCTGATCGAGGAGGCGAATATCTTAGTGAAGAATTCCTTAATCATCTCAAGGATAATGGGATTATCTCTCAGTGGACTCCTCCGGGAACTCCTCAGCTTAATGGAGTTTCTGAGAGAAGGAATCGAACCCTACTTGATATGGTTCGTTCCATGATGAGTTTCACTGACTTACCACCTTCTTTCTGGGGTTATGCCCCAGAAAGTGCAGCAAAAATTTTGAATCTAGTTCCCTCTAAGTCAGTCCCTAAAACGCCCTATGAAATGTGGCATGGTAAAATCCCTAGTTATTCTTACTTAAGAATTTGGGGTTGTCCTGCTTACGTGAAGAGGACAGTGGGAGATAAGTTAGAATCTCGTTCTAACTTATGCTACTTTGTAGGTTATCCTAAGGAATCCATAGGATACTACTTCTATGATCAATCTGAGCAAAAGGTGTTTGTTTCCAGAAATGCTACTTTTCTGGAGGAACCGTTCCTTAAAGAAAAGCAAGGCAAGATCATAGAATTAGAAGAAGTACAAAGTGACCCCATACCACCCACTGAAGAAACGTCCCACTCTGATCAACCACAACCAATCACGAATTTCGATACACATGAAAATCCTCCTCTAAGGCGTTCTGAACGCAATCCTAGACAGCCGGAGAGATGGTATGGATTCTTCCATGAAATCTCTCAAAAGGATAATGATCCTTCAACATATGAGGAGGCACTTTCAGATTCTGACTCTGAACAGTGGATAGAAGCCATGAAATCCGAAATGGATTCCATGAACTCCAACCAAGTTTGGACCTTGGTAGATTTGCCTGATGGGGTCAAACCCATAGGTTGCAAATGGATCTTTAAGAGAAAGCTTGGAGTTGATGGAAGCATTGCAGCCTACAAAGCAAGACTAGTTGCAAAAGGATTCACTCAGAGACCCGGCGTGGACTTTGACGAAACCTTTTCACCAGTTGCAATGCAAAAGTCTATTCGGATCATGCTTGCCATTGCTGCATATTATGGCTATGAGATATGGCAAATGGATGTGAAAACTGCCTTTCTCAATGGTGACATTGACAAAGACATTTATATGGAGCAACCCATAGGTTTCACATTCAGTGGGAGTGAGCAAAAGGTTTGCAAACTCCAAAGATCAATCTATGGATTGAAACAGGCTTCTAGGAATTGGAACATTCGATTTGATGAATCAGTCAAAGCGTTTGGCTTCATCCAAATTTCGAATGAATCATGTGTGTATAGAAAGGAATTGGAGACCTCAGTGCAATTCTTAGTACTTTATGTTGATGACATCCTTCTTATTGGGAATTCGAAGGATGACATGAAAGTGACTAAGTTATGGTTATCGAACCAATTCGAGATGAAAGATCTTGGTGATGCGTCCTATATCCTTGGAATCAAAATCTATAGAGATAGATCTAGAAGGTTAATAGGACTATCACAGTCGATGTACATTGACAAAGTATTGAAGAGATTCAATATGGAGTCAGCAAAGGTTAAGAACCTTCCTATGAGTGTAGGAACATGTCTTTCAAAGAAGATGTGTCCTAAGACTAACCTTGAGAAGGAAAGAATGACTCATACACCTTATGCATCAGCAATAGGTAGCATAATGTATGCAATGTTATGTACTCGACCGGATGTGGCTTATGCACTTAGTGTAACAAGTCGTTTCCAATCTGACCCTGGAGATGGTCACTGGGCTGCCGTGAAGAATATTCTTAAGTACTTGAAAAGTACTAAAGATTTATTCTTAGTTTACGGAGGTCAGAAAGATCTTACTGTCGAAGGATACTGCGATGCAAGCTTTGCATCTGACTTAGATGATTTTAAGTCAATGTCAGGATACATTTTCTGCCTAAACGGTGGAGCAGTGAGTTGGAAGAGTTCCAAGCAAACTACCACTGCAGATTCGACCACTGAGGCCGAATACTTAGCTGCAAATGATGCAGCGAAGGAAGGTGTTTGGATTAGAAACTTCATTCAAGAGTTGAATGTTGTTCCTAGCATGAAAGACCCCATTACTGTGTTTTGTGACAACACTGGGGCGGTTGCTCAAGCAAGAGAACCAAGATCTCACCAACGGACCAAGCACATTATGAGGAAATATCACCTAATCCGTGATATTATCAAAAGAGGAGATGTGCTAATTGAGAGGGTCACATCAGCAGAGAACGTGGCAGATCCACTTACTAAACCCCTTAGTCGAGAAGCTTTCCAAGGTCATCTTCAGAAGATGGGACTTAGAGTAGCTTTAGAATGGCTTTGACGGGCAAGTGGGAGATTGTTAGGAATAGTGCCCTAGAAAGCCGATTGTATATCCGCTTTGTGCTTTTCCTTATTGTAATCACAGACAATCTTTGAATAAAATAACGAATTGAGGCAACACTTCTTTATATGCTCTTGTTTGGTATGCGTTTACTTTAGCTGTGCATGTATGAGAACTCCCCTAATCCTGATGACTTTAGGACTCTACCATTTAGGTGAAATGGTTCATGAAACGAGCCCTACATCACATAAGTCATGATTAGTAAAATACTCCAAGCCGATGAGTCCTACAGACAGTGGGAGTGTCAACCTGACTCCTCTAAGGCTTGCTTATGGGATCACGCCCTTAAGAAGGACCACCTTGTTTCATGGAGGTGGAAAGTGTATAGTTGATGCGTGCGTGATACATGAGGGTGCTTACTTTAATAAGTAAGTTCACTGAGGTGCCCCGTGTGAGAACATTCCTAAATGGGAAAGGAAGTTTCTATTTCAGGAAATGGAAACTTCCAGATTAGGAAATATCTCACGAGTCATTGATGTGATTAATTGATCCTTAGACTTGAGGTTCCTTGTCACTTTATGAGTTAACTCTGTAGTCTTAGGTATAAGCTTTAAAGGGTGTCGCCATAGACAACTGATTCAAGGCTTATGCTGGGGCTGCACAAGTGATTCATGAAAGTGAATGAGAATCAAGAAAGGACCTACACTTGCATTTGCAAGGTGATCTCTTATTGTGTAAGTCATTCATATGCCATATGGAGTCCTTGGCCAAGGCAGTAGATCAAGACATCAAGAAAAGGGTTTCTTGGATTGAGATCAAATGGATATGAAATGCACTTAGCTTTAAGACCGGATTATTAGGGTTCTGATTATTCCCTTGCCCTAGATCTTGGTTGAGAGATAGTAAGTAGGAGGATTGTATCTCACATGAATCAATGACTTAAAGGTTCTGTCGAATCCGAACATTCCAATTCAGCTAGGGGTTAAACACCTGTTGCTAGACTATGGTCGTTTAATCTGTGGACTGATTAATTAATTAGTGAATTAATTAATTGGGGTCACTGCTAATTGAATTGAGAACCTAGAGGGTCACACACAACAACTTGGTTACATGAGTTGAGGCTTGAAAATGATTAAACGAGTTAATCGGGCCAAGAGGGTTCCACACGTGTGGAATCACACGTGTGGCTCACGTGAGTGACACGTGTCACTGTGACACGTGTCACACACATGTGTATATATATATTATATATATATATTAAATAATTAATTAGTTAATTATTTAATAGACTTTGGTTTAATTTTGAATTAAAAAGAAAGTCTAATTTTGGAGAAAATAATCTAGTTAATTAATTATGAATTAATTAATTAGATAAAATAAGTTATTTATTTTTATAATAAATAAAGTATAAAATTATCCAAAAATAGTTTGGATATTTTTAGCTCTCTTAAAAGTTGACTAGAATTAGAATTCAAAGTCAAAGTTGGAAAATACTTGATGATCAAGTAATAGGAGAGAGAGGAACCAAATCCTTTCCCAACTAGGATTTGGATCGGCACCCTCTCTCTATATATAGGGGAGCTCGAGCTCCTTATGGAGCTAATTGACAATTCTTGGTTCATGTGTTGAACACCTTCCTTTCTCCAAGATTAAATTAAACCCTAGGTTAAGCCTAAACATTAACTAGAGAACTAGCATCCTTACTAGTTAGATTGTGATCAAGTTGGTGGACTTTCTCTAGAGACTTCAAGTTAGAAGTTTGAAGATTCGAGCTTTACCAAAGGAGAGGGGATCAAGCCGTGAGAAGAGCGTTCTTGGGTGGCTTGAAACGCTTCAAGAAAGAATAAAAGAAAAGTAAGTTTTCTATCTTTACGAATTTGGTTACACGATTGCGAGTTCAAGGTCCTTTTGTTGGGAAAATTTTTTAAATTCCGCTGCTTTCTGATTCGTGTTTTCCAACAAGTCACACGTGTGTAAATATATGTGTATATTTATTTATGTGTTAAATAATTAATGTGATTAATTATTTAATAGACTTTGGTTTAATTTGGAATTAAAAAGAAAGTCTTATTTTGGAAAAAAATAATCTAGTTAATTAATTAGATAAAATAAGTTATTTATTTTAAATAAATAAAGTATAAAATTATCCAAAAATAGTTTGGATATTTTAGCTCTCTTGAAAGTTGATTTGAATTTGAATTCAAAGTCAAAGTCAAAATTACTTGATGATCAAGTAATATGAAAGAGAGACCAAAATCCTTAGCCCATAAAGACTAGGGATTTTCGGCCACTTCCCTCTTATAAATAGGGGAGCTCGAGCTCCCCTTAGAGCTAATCGAGAATTCTTTTGGTTCATGTGTTGAACACCGTCCCTTCTCCAAGATCAAATAAACCCTAGGTTAAGCCTAAACACTAACTAGAGAACTAGCATCCTTACTAGTTAGATTGTAACCAAGTTGGTGGACTATCTCTAGAGAGCTTCAAGTTAGAAGTTTTGAAGATTCGAGCTTTACCAAGAAGTGGGGATCAAGTAAAATGACCAGAAGGGATGATGAAACGATTCTGAACCCAACAAAAAACGAGTGAAAAAATCGAACCAAAGAAGATGGCGAAAACCATTCGTCCATATCCTAAAGGATGAATTTTTTCACGAGGGTTTTATGGCTGACAGATTTCTACTTTCGCAAAACTGGTTTTTCGAAGGGAGTTTCAATCATGCCTTTCTCGTTTCATGTTTCTTTCTTTATGTTATATCGTTAAGAACTTCCCTAACATGATTTGAATCCAGGTTGGTGTGGATTGTTATCCCTACAATGGATTCTGAAGTAGAAAGAGATTTCGAGGGACGGGTTGCCATTACCGCATGAAGCGCGTTTGAGGGCGGCTCAAAACATGTCAAGAAAGCTACTACCTAAGTGAGTTTCTTGATCTCTACGAATTTGGATTCACGATTGCGAGTCCAAGATCCTTTTGTTGGAAAATTTTTAAATTTCCGTTACTTTCTGATTCGTGTTTTCCAACAGTTGCAACCTTACAAATTTTCTTAGAAAACCCGACACCTTGAACAGGTTGTCAAACGGGACAACAATGCCTCGAATCTGTCCATGCCAAGGACCGAAATTTCGGCCACATCCTTGAGTAACTACGAACAATGCTGACGGATTTCTCCCTTCACGAAATCAGGTCCAAGATTCGCCCCCACACACGCACGAATCTTCAAAATCCGCCACTTGACTTCGATTTTAGCATAAAGATCAAGCATAAAACGGTTATGAATCGCTCACTGACCCACATGACTTCGTCCCCCAACGAAATCTTCAATAGATCTATATTTTCCGCATGAGATTTCGAAATCCTTGTATGCACTCAAGGATTTCAGCCACCATCTTCATCCTTGTTCGCCCTCAAGGATCGAGATATGCGCAGCGGAAAGGAGTTACGCATCAACTCCAAATTTTCGGACAACTTCGCCTCCAAGCACGATGCTTCCTTGCGTGCAGATTCTTCCAAGCCAAAGGTCTTCATCTCGTACGCATCAAGCTTGATCTTTACGCACTCAAGCTTCTCGGATCAGAACCTATAAAACTGGACTCTGATACCAATTGTGACGGGGGTCGAACTCTTACACAAAATTTTTCGCTCAAGTTCAGCCCTATCTGGTAGGATTCCTTCACAAAATCCGTCAACCTTATCCCAAAACTCACATACACTCGTGTTTTCCAAAGATTGAACCTAACACTCGCGTTTTTTTCCTCGTTTTGGGGGATTAAGTTCCCAACAACACAAGCCCACGCATTGCATCAATAATTCAACAAGCCCAACGCACACACACTTGCTGAAATTAAAGCTACACACGAATTTACTGGTACACAACCTTCTCAATATATTCATTCCGATGCAACATACAAAACGACACCCTCAATGGTATACATTATTGGGACACTCATCCCTCAAAATCGTGTACATCTTTGCCTATTTATACAGCCTACAAAACTGTGCGGTTGACAGCCCCAACCGCCTAGGCAAATTCGAATTTCAGCCTACTCTAAGCTGGGCAATTTTCCAGCTCAAATTGTCCATAACTGCCCATAACCAGCCCACTAACTTGGGCGGTTATCCCAGCCAACCGCCCAAGTCAAAGCTCTCTTGTTCTGAGTATTTTTGGCGCCTTAAGAGCTGCTGGAATTCGCCCATAACCATTCCCGCCAACATTTGAGTTGTTGTCAGCCCAGTACGGGCACGCCTAGGCGCTGCGCACAGCCTTGCGCGCGCCTAGCCCAATCTTGTCGCCTGCTTTCCGTTGCCTTGACAGTGCATGCACCATCATCTCAGCGTTACAGAATAATGCGCACCGCGACCTAAGTCTTCCGGGACAACCTACACATCTAGCAGTCAATTTAGCCAACCCTTGTGGAACAATCACTTCCTACGCACCAACCTCTTCAAAATGCACACAAGCCACCAAGCCTTGTGCACACCATGCGCGACACACGCGCATATCCTTGCTTGATGCCCAGCCGTCAAGCATCAATATCCGACATTCTTTGCATCCAAGCCAAGCTTTATCGGGACAACGTGCTTTGCGTTTCGCCAAATCACTTTAATTCAATGATCCTTCACCACGCAAGCATCATCTCGTAACCTTGACTCGTCCATCCGCTGAGTCAAACCTAAGCAACTTTCAACGATGTAACACCTAGCTACTACCCCAACCCCAAATTCATTCTCCCCTATAGATAAAATGCCATCAAAATTAATCTAAACAAATGGTTTCTCTGACAAAGTGCATTTTTAATTACCACGCCAACATTGTCTCTGTATTGAAGCTTCCAAGAAAGATAGCCAATATGAACAAATAAAATGAACAAGCTCCATTGATGACAAACTCATCCCCTCCATGAGCATTCAATTTCTATTCCACCACATTGCCCAAACAACCATAAAAAGAAGTTTGAATCCTTCCCTTAACGTCTACTAAACACCCTTATGCATGCACACTTTTCAGTTCCCCTCCCAAAACCCAATGATCAACCATGCCAAATCATTCCACACCCAAATTTGTCCTCACTCTAGTCCTTGCAAAAAGGAAAAGCCACCCCATCCCCGCAAAACCTCTTCCTCAAATTTGAAGCACAAGGGAAGACTTCCTTGGATAATTTCCAACCATACATCTTTGCTTTGAGTGAAACATTCGCCTTCCACTGCAAGAAAACCTGCAAAATCCAACGGAAAATTCCGAGGGAAAGGATCCGTCGGAATTCCATCGGAAAAGCCGAGGGAATTCCGACGGGCTTTGATTTTTTTTTTTTAAAAATAAATAATAAATAAAACCGACGAGATTTCCCTCGGAATTCCGTCGATTTTTCAAAATATTGAATTTTAAACTCTAAAGCACGGACACGCCTAAAAAATGGCCCGTGCAGTGTCCGACACGTGTCGGACACGGACACGGCCCGGACACGGCTCGGACACGTGTCGGACACGGCTGAAGGAGTGTCCGAAAAAAAAAAAAAAAAAAAATTGGGACACGGTGTCGGACACGGCGAGGTGGAGTGTCCGACACGGCTCGGACACGGCGGAGCAAATTTGATCATTTTTTTATGCTTTTTTTAATATTTTTTGAATTTTTTGGAGAGAAAATTGAAATAACAAAACTTATTTTAGTTTTTAATATTATATATTTATATAAATATTTTATGTTATATAGATTATACTTATAAAATATTTTTATTTTTATATAAAATATCTTTATTTATATATAAAATATATTTATTTATATAAAATATAGCCGTGTCGGAGCCGTGTCGTGTCCTAAGATTTTGAAAAAATCCGTGTCGCCGTGTCCGTGTCGTGTCGTGTCCGTGTCGCCGTGTCCGTGTCCGTGCAACATAGATTTTAAAATAACATTAATTAATTCCGATGGAATTCCGAGGGGAATTCCGTCGGTTTTTTTGAAATATAGAATTTTTAAATTGAAATTAAAATAAATATTAAATAATGTAATTTTTGATTAAATGAAAAATAAAATAAAAAATTAAGAAAAAATAAAAAATAAATAAAACCGACGGGATTTCCCTCGGAATCCCGTCGGTTTTTTAAAATATTGAATTTTAAAATAACATTAAATAATTCCGACGGATTTCCGAGGGAAATCCCGTTGGTTTTCTTAAAATATAGAATTTTTAAATGGAAATAAAAAATAAATATTTCCGACGGGAATCCCGTTGGATTATTTAAATTAAAAAATATATAAATTGAAGTTAAAAAATTGTTTGAAAAGTGCTGTAGAGGGGGTTCGAACCTGGGACACCATGCAAATCAATAGGGCTCTTTATCGGTTAGCCTAGAGTATGTTTTATATAACCATTCAAAATCAGAATTACACTTCACAGTTCACGCCAAAAATTCATTTCACTCTTTTTGCCTGCCTTGCGCCCCCGCCTGCTCCGCCTCCGCCTCAGCGATTGAGCCATCGTCGCCCAAGATCTCCGCCTGCGGTTTCTGCAGTGCTTTCGGGAAAAGTAATAAAACGCGCCGCCCGCCGAACAAGAAAGGGAAGCGCGTGATGTGAGGTTTTCGGCGAGTGGAGACATATACGATACGGTGGGTACTTCAGTGTTGATGTTTCCTTTTCAATTTTCGTTTGAATTATGCTATGTTTGTTCTATGTCTTCTCCTCATAGATTTTGGTTTTGTGTAGAGAAAGGTACATTTTCTGGTTATGATGCATGTTGATTCCAGGTATGGGTTTATGTTCGGCCGAGAGTCTGCGCGCAAGGAGCTTGGCGGTTTTATCGAGACTCTTCGTCGTTCCAGTTCTGATCCCTAGCCGCCTGAACATTCCTGAAAATGGGTATACATCTGTATTAAATAATTTCACCTCACTTAGGTTGTGTTTAGTGTAAATAATTGTGTTTGTTTTGTTGCGTGTGACTTGCTGAGTGAAGAATTTTCTGGTTGTTGTGATTGCAATGTATTGCTAAAGGGTTTTGCTCATAAGAATTTGTATCTCACATAACATTTGCATCCCAAACTAACACTTTGCACAAGGGTTGGGTTCGGAAACTAGTATTATATATTCGTTGATTGTATTTTGGGTTTTCAAGAATGATAATCAGTTTTCTATGATAAATTCTTCCTTTACAGTCAAATGCAGAGGTTAAAGTAAACTTACTATGAGTTATAGTTTAGAAGAGATTTTGCAATGCTCATGATTTTCATCTTATGTAATTAGATGTTTGGGCTGTTAGTTAAGGCATTGGGGAAAGAAAAGTTAATGCTTGATAACTTCCTCAGGGATATGCTTCCTGCTGGTTCTAATTTTTGGTTTTAAGGGATTCAGAACTTAATGTCTGTGATCCATAAGACATAAAACATTATTTAAAAGACATAGAATTGAGGTTATATGTGAAAATGAATTGGTGTTCCATAATGTCCGTCACAGAAGGATAACCAAAGCTTTCTGATAAATCGTCACCCTCCAAAATGAAATAAAGAATTTGAGAGGCATCTTTAAGAAAAATTCAATTGAGTCTCCACATAATGGAATCATGTTGCTAATTATTTTGTATTAGCAAGATTTCTTTTTCTTTATAGTCTATCATGCTTAAATATGACATTTTATATGCACGTATGTATCTACATATATGTTGTTTGCAATGGTGCAGTTTGATGGGAGGATATTCATTTCTGTAAGGTTTTGTTGAAGGAGCTAAGGAAGTGGAGTGGAGCTAGTTGTGCGTAATGGTTCTGACTCCATGATTCCACTCAACAATACATAGTTCGCCAGCAGACTTAGTTCCATCACTTGGAGTAAATCCTGATTCTTGTACTCTTGGAAATTATGATCTCTTATATTGTCCCAAGGTATCCGTCTTTATTCTATATTCTTTCTTTGGGATGTGAAAGCTTTGAAAGGCCAACTTATTCTAGTTAGTGTCTTTTGATTTTTTACAGGATATTTATAATTACAATAAAATTCATAGTAATGGGTGTTCTCTATCATGTAATTTGGTGTTGGAATTGAAGGAAATTAACGGAGCAGCCATACATTGATTCAGTGGATTGGTCCAAATGGCATGTGTTTTGGGTGGATGAGAGAGTGGTGCCTAAGGATCATCCTGACAGCAATTACCTCTTTGCATACAATGAGTTCTGTCTAAGGTACTCTTTTCTTTAATGTTAGATATCTATTGTTAAAGAATTCTTTGGATGGTAGTGTTTTGGGGTGAATGGTGATGCTTCTTAATTTAAGAACTGCCTCAAATTCATCTTGAAATGCTAGATATATTTGTTGTAGGTCTATGTTGGTTGGTCCAAAGTGTTGAACGGGAAAATATACAAATGGTGAATGACAAAAGAAAATGCCTCTAATTCTTCTTGTTAGTTGGATTTAGGATTATAAAGTTCATGTAAATTTCAGATTACACTTTGTGTCAAATCATTAATGACAAAAGAAGTGTTTAGCTGAATTTATCCGGTGATTGTATTTGGATGTTTGATGTTTTCATTTTTCTTGTATGAACTTTTTAATATTAAAGTTGAATCCTGGAATATGAATTTCAACATGGAGAAATCTGTCGGCATTTTGTTTACTATTTCGTACAAGAAGCTTTGCTTACATGACATTGAAATGCAAGGAGGGATGGTACAGATAACATGGAGAAATCTGTCGGCATTTTGTTTACTATTCTCTATCATGTGATCTTTATATGGAAATTGGTTGTTGGTTTCTTTTTCTGCAGTCGTGGTGAGATAAAGATGATATTTCTCTGCAAATTTTAATCCTGATCTGATCTTCTGCCTTAGTGTTTTGTTTGATGATTTTGGCATTTGTTTATTGAGATAACTTTGGATTGCAACTCAAATAAAAGGTAATTTTACGTAGTTGGAGTTGCAGCGGTTTAATTGAACTGGTTGAGCTTGCTGATTGAATTGGATCTTTTCTGTTGTAATCTTTGTCATATTTTGTGTTGTCTTAGCATGTCTTATTCTTTGGCTAATTGTTTATCCTTTTATTTTATAGCTTTTTAAAGGAGGAATATTTTGTGTTTCAGGAAGTTGATTTGAAGAATCTCAAATAGCAGAACTATTTCACCAACACATGATTTTGTTGTTCTCATTTTTAGATGGCTTTGCTTGTTGTCAATTACCTGAACGCAATTTGGAGTTTCAATTTCAACAGGTATGGAGGTAATTGCTAGAATTTTGTTTTTCTTGGAATGGACAATTGTTTTACATGTTTCCTTTGATTGAAAGAACTCCTCCTAAACTCATTTTTTTTAGAGCTAAAATTTACATTTAAAGGGACTATTTTCTATGTCTTTATAGGGACTGCATTGTTCTAACACAATGATGTGCATTTTGACAGGTTGTTCATGATGGTGTGGACATTTTTGTTGTACTAGCAGCTGGAAATGTAGGTCTTTTTCCCAAAACTGTGGTTTCTTACGGTCCATGGATAGCATCTGTAGCAGCTGCAGTTCATGATAGGAGATACACGATCCTTTTTATCTTGGGCAATGGATAGATAATTTTTATATAGATTAGTGTGTATTTGTAATGTTATTTCATAAATTGGTTCTGAATAAATACATTTGAATTTGTGTAAAATATATATTTTTTTATTCTTTTTTAATAAATTCCGACGGGATTCCGTTTGAATTAATTTTTTTTTATTTTTTAATCAAATTCCGACGGGATTCCGAGGGAAATCCCCGTCGGAAAAAATTATTTTTTTTAATTTTTTAAGCAAATTCCGAGGGAAATCCCATCGGAAAATATATCTCCTTTTGTCAAAATAGGACATTTTCGACGGGATTTCCATCGGAATCCCGTCGGAATTTTTTTAATTTAATTTAATTTATTTTGGATTTTTTGTCCCTCTGTATTTCGTCGGTTTTTTAATTCCAAGGAGGGGTTTTCCTACGACGAATCACAACTATTTGAACTCAATGATTCATCTTTGTAAAGAAGTGACATGACTACTTTATGAGTACTCCGAACCTAAAAACGAGTAACCGACCATTACTATTATACTGACAAATAATCAAATCTCTATTCTTCGATCTTCCCAGTGGGATACTAAGAATATGGTTTACGTCACTTGGTAAGAATAATGCCTCAAAGAGGTTTGTATCGTCGGTAAGAATAAAGCCTCAACCATGGTTCACGGTTGCGGTCGTCGCGGGAAACTAAATGTAGGGTGCCGTTCCAGTTCCATGACACTGTCGCGGAAGGGTCGCGGCTATTTCCGAAACAAAGGGTATTTTTACGTTAAATATAGTTGATCAATGCACAAAAACAAATAGAAGTTCATCCACTATCATACAACACCACAAATATACTTATATATATATATATATATATATATATATATATATATATATTATATGGATTCAATTAATTACTAATATTTTTATCATAAGTATAATAACATTGATAATAAATATAATAACATTGATAATAAATATAATTTGGTAATTTAATGCTTAATTCAAGAAACATATCAATGTTAAAGTACCATTCTACAACATCAATGTTAAGGTAAATAAATTTAAAATTATCGAATCATTAATAAAAAAAATAAGAATAATTATTAGTCAAATACTAATGTTAGTCATATAATTTTAATTCAATTTTAGATATTATTATTGCATTAAAATGATGGACCATTTTGTTAGCCAATTTTTTTTAAACCTTTTAATCATTATTAATTCAAAAAAAAAAAAAAAGTCCAATAAATGAGAAATACGACCTATTAGCTCCTTTAATTTAATATTTTAGCTCATTAATTATTCTAATTAAGGAAAAACCTAATTTAATTAAGCTCAACAGCCACTCTTTTCTCGGTTTTTTTTTTTTCTCCGATCGTCAGCATCTCTCCATCTCTCACCACTCGGGCTTTTTTGCACCGTTTTATCGCTGTTCCATTTCGATTTCGATCGAGAAAACGGGGTGGAACGCCTTTCCGGCCGATTTCACGGTATTCCACCCCCATTCCAAGAGGCTGGCTTTTTAACCCCGTCAAGGTGGAACAACCACTGTCGATCTGGTTCCGAAATGTCCGTTTCGGCCGTTATCGATGCGTTTCGGCAAACAATGGCCTCAACTTGACTCAGATCCTAGTCTGATCACTTCATCTTAGGGGAAACAACTTCTTAGGTTCTAATATTTTAGTTCGAAGTAATATATATATATAGCTAGTCTCATTCCCAATAAAAAATATCCATCTTGTGGATTCTTATAATTATTAACTTTCAAATATATTCATTATAAGTGTAATTAATTAATGGAGAAAAATGAAAATCCATTCAAGAATATATAGAAAGAAGTTATATTAATTAGGAAAACTGGAAAACCGTCAACCGGTGGAGTTTTATTCATCAAAAACTGAAAATAGGAAGATTAACCAACAACAACGACAACATGATACCAACCAACTAAGAATAAATTTAACCAACTAATTAAATTATATATAGAGACCAAGTAATTTATATTTGTCATGTGACTAATTTGAATTCTTTGTGCTAGATTTTCCTTCATGATCGAGCTTTTGGGAGCCGAATAGGACGATCCGAGCCGTTGATATAAAGCCTCAATCTATCGTTACAAGCTCAATTCCATGGTACCCTTGATGTATAGAAAAAATCGCATTAAAATTGTTATAGTACAAATGCCGCCAAAACATGTAGTCCCTGTCAAATAACGGGTCTCCTCGATCCATTTTAATAAAGACTTCCGGCAACTCGTACAAAAAATCGCCGTACAAGCCGCCGGAGATGGGGTTGCAGAATAGGTGGTCCCTGGTGCTGTCGTCGGGCAGCGCCAGTTTCCAGAACATATCATTCATGTAAAGCGGGAAGTGTTCGTCGTGTTCCAGTTGGAGCTCGGACGAAGTCCTTTCCTCCCCGCCGAAGTAGGGCTGATTCAGAATTAAGGCTCTGATATCCACTGGGGAGTAGTTGAAACCCGAGCGCAGGATGCTTATCATCGCGTGGAAGACCATGTTGGCGCCGGAGCTGCTGCCCAGAAGGAAAGTCCTAGAAAAATTCACGTTTTCCATCCAGGGGTCCCTGTGGGTAGAAAATAATTAGGATTTAACATTAGGGGAAGCCAAAATTAAAATATCAAAACTGGATGAGGCAAACAATTTATGGGTAAATAAAAATATAAATATTTCAGAAGATATGTATACAAATAAGAAAATTTCAAAATTTATCCTGGCTCCATCCATGCCTGTCGGGGTTTCCTGCCAGCGCTTGGGCGTAGGCCCAGGTCACAGCGCTGACGATGTAATGGTATGGATCGGGGAGGCGGTGCTCGGGCGCAAGAGGGTGCTCGACGGAGACGACCACGGCGGGGATCTGGGCGGCGAGGCCATTGCAGAAGTCGTGGTAGGGTGCACTGGCGGCGCTGTAGAGGATGAAGTTGCCGCCGTGGACGTTGATGATGAGGGGCAGTTTTCCGCTGGTGGGGGGGTTGGTGGGGGTGTAGAGGCGGAACCGGAGTTCGCCGTTGGGGTGGAGAATGTCCTTTGAAAGGGTGGTCCGTGGTGGCGTCATGCCGTCGGCAGACGGCGTTGGTGGCACGGTCGGAACTGGGACTTGGCTTCTATATTTAGAGTTCCATCGCTGTTCCAGGAGATTCCCAGTTCCCTGAAGGCATCTTCCCATGTTTGAGCTCGGACTGAAATCAAGAACAAGAAGAGGATAATTAGGGTAGTGTAGATATAATTGTGGAGAACCATGGTGTTTTGTTTTAGAGATTGTAGCTTTCCTAGCTATTAATGGTGGATTATATAGACCAAAGAAGAAATAATTAACAAATAAGCTAGTCAATTAATTGGATCCATAGATCGAGAACATATCATGTGATCGTGATTGTATATTATATAGAGATGAGAGAAGATATCATGCATATTTTTTTAGATTGTCCTGACTGCAAGAGTTTTTTGGGATATTCTTATTGCCCCTGCTGAGCTAGTCGATTTTTTAACATTGAACGAGTGAAATGAGTGAAATTAATTTGAAAAATAGTTCAGGAACATTATTTTTCCAAACTGTCATTGGTCTATCACTTTTATCATGACACTTTGATTTATTTGGCGAGCTAGGAATTGCTTCTTTTTTGGGAACCATCGGGAGTCGGTTTATGAAGCTATTCTCGCTGCGAAGATGCTCGCCGAGGACGTGGAAAAAATTCTTTTGAAAACTCAGTTAGGAAATGGTTAGAGTGTACACTAGTGGAAGAAATTAAAAAAATGTCGGGTGAAGCTAAACTCGGAGGGGAGCGTGAACCAAATTAAAATGTCAAATCTGCAACCATGGGAGGTCTAGTTCGGAATGCAATATGGAGTTGGTTGTTTGGATATGCTTGTAACCTTGATGATGTTTCAATCATGGTTGCAGAGCTCCTTGGTATCTGGGGAGGGAATATTCAAAATTTAGGAGGGGCAGCTACTATTATATACAAAGTATCATAGTTATATTCCTGACAAAAAAATACAAAGTACATACTTACATTACATATTTTTGTGAGCATATATGAAAGAAATACAAAGAATTTGCAGAAAAAAGAAAGTTTGGAAAATATTTCATAGCTAGGAGAAAGTTACCCCATGAGGTGAAGTTTTATTCATGGACTTTAATTTAAGACAAGATTCAAAGCAAATACAACTTAGGAAAATCAACGAAACTATGACCATTTATGATATGCGAATACGAACATGGTGACATGACTACGACGACATACGACATGACACGATAAAATAATATTTTGAAAAGCGTCCATGTTTCATGGAGGACAACATGCATATATGGGGATTACAACGGAATTCACCGAACACCTAGAAAACACGATGGTACGACATATCCCCGAATGATTTCAAGTTGGCATCCCCTTCACGGATGAACCACTTCATATCATTGTAGAGTTGCTGCGCCACCGTCCTGTTTTGCGTCTCTATGCCATGGGATCCTCCTTGATTGAAACGAGAGAAAACGGGAACGCCATGGGATTTCAAGAACTGCGCCAACTGCGACGCCCTGTCGACTAAGGGGTCTTCAGAATCACTTTTGATATACACCTTAGGCAACCTCCGGAGGAGGTGAACTAATGGATTCTTAATCGGGTTACAGCACTGATTGTCCCTATCCTGGTACGTGGGCAAGGCAAGACTCAACTGAAAATCGTTGAGGTAAAGGGGTAAGACCTTATCGTCTCTGAGTTTCAACTCCGATTCTGTTCTTTTCACACCTCCGAAGTAGGGCTGATTCAGAAGCAACCCTTTGATCTCCAATGGCTTGAACTCGGAGTCGGGGAACACCAAATACTGGAGAACCGCGTTGTAGGCAATGTTGCCGCCAGAGCTGGTGCCAAGAAAGTAAACTCTGGAGAAATCGGCGTACTCCATCCACGGGTCCTGCCCGCCGGCATCGATCCCTTGGTGCAAGGCCTGTTTATGAGCCATAAGTGTAGTTCTGTATCATTATGCTAATAGTGACCATACCAAAGACGTCATGTGGTTTAACCATCACGTCACCATTTTAAAAAAAAATTCATGTGCAAAGTCGGATCAAAGAGTCCGTCTCTGCATGTAAGTGGATGTGTTAGAGATATTTAAACATTTAGAGATACTCATTCTAAAAGCTCAAGTTTTTAGATCAGTTAGTGATTCAACTACGACTAGTGCAATGTTACACATTAATTAAAAGTACCTGTTTCTTTGCCCAATAGAGGACGTCCAGGGTGTCAAAATAGGGCAGCGGGAGGGCACGCTCAGGGGCGAGGCTGTACTAGACGGACACGACAACGGCGGGGAATTGGGCAGCAATGTCATTGCAAAAGGTGTGGTAAGGTTCGGAGGCAGCACTGTAGAGGATGAAGTTGCCGCCGTGGAGGTAGATTATGAGGGGCAGTTTCGTCCCGTCGGTGGGAGGGTCGACAGGGATGTAGAGGCGAACCTGCCCTGGCCACCCTGGGGAGTTTAGCGACTCATCGGGGTGGATAAAGATGTCCTTCGAAAGCGTGGTGGCGCCGTCCACCGGATATGGTGTTGGCTTCACCTTCTGGAGGACTCGTCGGGTCAGGGCTCTCGAGTTCCAGGAGATGGCCAGTACTTTGAAGGCATCTTTTTCAGCCGCTTGCATGGTTTTAGAAGCAAGCTTTTTGTTTGTTTTCTTGGTGAGTGAAGAGATCATAATAGTATGGGGGATTATAGATGAGGTTGTGATAGTTTATACTCTAAATAAAACTTATTTAAGTTCCAACTCTCACGATGCATGTGCAGTTACTTTAAATTAATCAAAAAAGCGAAGGCTAATATGCCTGGTCAACCAATTGGAAAGTCCACCAACGAGAGGGGAAATTCCTTTAGATCACATTACTTTCTAAATTTTCAGATTTTTTAAAGACCGGGAGGAAATTTACTTGATTTAGCATTACAAAATAAGCCAACCGTTCCAATATATAATATGATTTTATAATTTATTTAAGGAATACAATTAGTACTAATGTGACACTTGCCACGTGACCGGGAAATTCTAGCCCGAGCCTGGTTCGGCCAAACCGGTGTAATGAGGGGGCGAGTGTTTTACACTTGCCCTGTGGTTGGTGGAAAATTTAGGGAAAGTGACCAATCAAATGGCAAGTATAACACACTTGCTCTCTAATTGGTTGGGGTTCGGCCGAACCTGGTCTGGACTAGAATTTTCCCACGTGACCATAATGGACCACTCTGAGATTGACCTGTTGGCTAAGGTGGTAAATAGATAATTAAAAATTCGATATGTATATATAACCAAAATTATTTTAAGAAAATATTATTCGTATCTTTTTAAAATGGATATCATTCGTATCAATTATAAATATTTGAATGATAAACAAATAAAAATATGACAAACAGACATTTTATCCGTTTAATAACGCTTTGTTTGTATATCTGTTAGATAATGCGTTATTTGATACTTCCGTAATCCGTATTCAATAAATAATAATGCATACCTTCAAAAAAAAAAAAAAAGTATTGCATCATAAAATCATTTGAAAATTATAAAATAAATAATAACAAGTAATATATTATATATTATTGATAATAATAAAATTTCAGTAAATAAACTTAGAATTTTATTACTTGCGCCAACAAGCATATATTATAAACTATATATATATATATATAAATATAACCTATACTTATGAGTATATAATTTTGGTTGACCAAAAAAAAATTATGCTGTATATTTTGAAATCTATGCTGTGTTTGTAGTGACTTTGTACTTTAATATGTAACTTATATGACTATGGCCAACGATTAATTACCAAATAGTTAAATACTTTGGTGCATAACATTTTGAACATAATGTGTCTACGACCTCCACTAAAGATATAATTTTTGTTTTTTCCAGTTTGGTAGGATTAATGCTGTCGCACGCACTTCTGATAAATCCCGGAAGAAATTTCTTGACATGTTCAGAAATTGGTTAGTGGAAAATGCACATGACTATCGTCTCAAATTGTCACCATAACTCCAAAGTTAAAAATTTTGGACTAAAGTAGATTCGTTCGAACCCAATCAATCATAATGACAAATATATTATACTTGACATTTTATTTGTTATGCTCACTAAATTTTTTAATCATACATCAAGTATAAAACACTCGTCATCTTATTATACTCATATGTATAAATAGACGGTCAAAATTATGAGAGATACCATTTTTTTCTAATTTAGGCCATTTATTTATATATACATGGTATATATATAAGCAAAATAAGAAATAAAACATAAATCTTAAACAGAAGGTATTGCAATTTTCCCAATATACAGAGGTCGCTAGCAAACTCATTTACAAATTCAGGCTGACCAGATTTAAAAGAAGTTATGGAAATCTGTGAATGATTCCCTGAAAAATAGAAAAGAAAAAAGACAAAGTGATGGGCAACGTTAGAGAACGAATCATATAATAACATATAAAAAATTTTAAATGCATAATTAACATACAATAGGGAACATAAGCACGCATGTTGTATTTTTTTTTTTTTTTTTTGGGGAATATTGCAAAAATGGTATATCAACTGCGACCATTTTGCAGTTTTGGTACAATACCTTTTCCGGTAACAAATTTAGCCCACAACTCGAAAAAAGTTGCAAAATAATGCAAATTTTGGTCGCAGCCTATAAAAGTCGCCGGAAATCTGACCTGTAATCTGACTTGACAAGATTCTTAATTGTGTGGCAGAACCGCTACTACAACATCAGAAACCACCCTACAGGGAAAATTGCAAAAATAGTATACTAACTCTACCGTTTCAGCGAATTTGGTACAATAAGTTTTTCGATGACAAATGTAACCTATATTGTCAAAAAGTTATAATTTAATGGAATTTTTTGCTGGAGACCCGACCCATAATAATGCCATAAATTCAAACAAGTAAATAAGAAAAACAAAATAAAAATTTGAAAACCCAACAGGCTCATCTCATCCGAACATACACAGACCTTTCTTTGAAAAAAAAAAAGGAAGATGAATTGAAGAACCCTAAAATACCTCAAGCGCCACCCTTCACCTGCCCCTACGCCTCCGATCTCTTCCCCTTCTCTCTCTCTCTCTCACCATTCTCTTCTTCCACTGTACCAAGGCCTAAGGGCCACGCTCGTCCTTTCCCCTCATATTTGCTCATCCCTCCTCTGCCTCTGCCTCTGTCTCTGTCTCAACATCAGACCCATTCTTGCATGTAAATGTTTTTGTGGTGGCAAGGATTTTGGTGTGATGGTGGTAGATTTGGTGGTTGTGAGCGAATTTGGTGGTGGAGGTGGAGGTGGACTAGCAAGGAATTTGTTGTAATGGTGGTGGATTCGGTGGTTGTGAGCGAATTTGGTGGTGGAGGTGGAGGTGGAGGTGGACTATCCTCGTGGTGGCAGATCTGGGTGGAGGGCGACCGGAAGCTACCTATGCTAGTGGTGCTGGCGTAGATTTCATGGTGGCCGCAGATTTGGTGGTGGTGCACTATGTTAGAGGTGAGGGATCTGGTTGGAGAACAACTAAAAGCAGCCGGAGATGGTGATGATCGGCGTTCTCCATTGATGAAATTCTTGGGATTGTGAAAAATTCTCCATCACCATCACAATCCGTCGTTCAATTATCAAAGACTAAGATTAATTTTTTTTTTTTTGAAAGGAGATTACTTATATTCTTAATATTCTTATGTTTTATGTGTGTATATTTCCGTTCATTCTTCATCTGTATCTTCTGTGTTATATGCTGACTTTTAATGTATTTTCAATATAAATAATCTATATTAATTCTAAAAAAATTGTATTAACGATTAGTACCAAATATATATATATATATATATTATATTTCCCCTAAATACAAAATATATATTACACAGTAAGAACAAATATCTATTAACAAATTGAGTTCTTTCAATCTATGAATATTTACAAAATAAAAATATTAACGAAATAATTTAAAATGTGGAGGGTGATGGGTTCGGGAATGGAAGGGTCCGAATCCGATCACTTTACGATTTGTATTATGTGGAGGAAACCACCGGAGCTTCGCCGGAGATGAGATAAGGGTTCAACCTGTTGGGACAAACACAAGGAAAGTCAGAAGGCCAAGCTGGGGGAACTGGGGGTGATACCCAGTTTGGCTCTCCGACGCTCAAGTCAGTTCAGTGTATGATGGAATGTAAGTTCAGTCACAGTTGCAGAGGTGAAGAAAGCTTAAAGAATGCTTACAGTGTAGAAGATGACTTGGGTTATTTATAGTTGAGGGTCAAGGGCTCTTTGGTCATTTGCCTCAAGTGGTCCTGGCCGAATGTTGCCCTAACACGTGGCGCTGTGAGAGAGAAACCTAGGAGGAATCTTCTGCAAAAGCGGCCCAAAAGTTAGTGCTAGCAACAGTGGCAGGTGCGCGGGCATGTACGTTGTGTCAGAGAGCCATGTGGGTGGTTGGTAACGAGGGCTTGAGTGCGCGCTCGTGACAACCTAGAGTAGTGGAGGCCAAGGTATCCGCTGAGGGGGATGAAGGCTCCAGCTTAAGTGACGAGCCAGAGGAGGGGCCACTCTGAGGGAGTGTGACGCTCGAAGAGGGCTCCCTTGGCACGTGGGCGTACCCATCGTTTATTGTGTAGGACGCTCGTGGGAATGGTAGCGCTCGTTGGGCTTAACTCCCTGAAGTGGGATTGTGTTCGTTGGCTTGGCGCTCGTGCGCAGATGGATGCCGCCTTGGGGGAGACAGATGTCATCTTCTCGTGATGCCACGTGTCTTGACGTGGGACGATCGTATTTTGACCCCATCATTTTGCCCCCCAATTCTGTAGTCCTTAGTGATAAGGACTGTAGAATTTTTAATACGTTCAGTCTTTTGCGTGCAGCGCTCGTATGGGATCTGGCGTGCTGAGCAATTTTCCTCTGATTGCGCCATAAATGCGGTCTTTTCAGCTGACCTATCGTATCACTTCCGCATTAAATGCTTGTACTATTCTGAAGCCCTTGAAACGTCAGAGCATTAAATGCGGGTGCGCGTGGGGCGCGTGAGCATTGGGAAGCATGTGCCGGTTCCATAAAGTGGGCGGTTTCCTAGGCGGGAAATGATTACCATTTTGAATTTATTGCCTAAAACGGTACCAACTTCCATCCCTATAAATATGGGATTCTGAGATCTCCATACTCTTTACGCATTCAGAACTTTCAAGCACCCTTTGCAAAAAAAAGAAATCTCTCGCATCTTCAATCTCTTCTCCAGTTTTCTCCAAAACCTTCAAGGTAAATCTCCATTGTAACTTTCTAACTTCGCTAACCGTAGATTTGGACTTTAGGGTTTTGTAATCCCTCAGATTTTCGCCTTTCTGAACCTGAAACTCTCTCCAAGAAAAAACCTTCAAAACCTTAGTTTCTGCCATGGCCGACCACCACATTGAAGAATTTGCCCGTGAAATCCAAGAGATGGCCACTGAGAGTTCTTCTTCCCACAATTCCCCCAGAGATGAAGAGTTGGGGGCGGCGGTAATGGCGATGGAAGATAGAAACCCAGGCGGAGTGGATCCTCTCTTTGAGGAGATGGATTTGGTGATAGAGGCAGAAAGACAAGGAGTCACCCTCCCCATAACTCAAAGTGCCACGCATCCCCACCGCCATAGAGTGACCGTGGCCGTTGCAAATCCGCTTCCAGTGGCAGAAGCCATAACCGGGCCTTCAGAAAGGGCCCGTGACAAGGACAAGGGTAAGAAAACCCAGAAATCCAAAGGACCCAACGAGGGGGAGGGCTCAGGTTATCAGGCTACCGAGCGCACGCCTAATGAAACTCCCAGCACTGTCACTGTGGGAGATGTAAAGGCGATGATGGCCCCCATTTACTGGGACGAGCGGTATACTTGGAGAATCCCACAAAACCACGAGCGCGCAAACAATCCGCCTCCCGGGGAAATGGCTGTATATGTGGACACCGTGAGGTCAGGAGGCTTGAGGTTCCCTATCTCAGTCTCAATGGCCCATTTGCTGAATGACTTGGGATTGTGTCCATCCCAAATAGTGCCCAACGGCTTGGCCCTCCTGACCTGCTTCATAATCCTGATGAGAATCATGGGCCACGATCCCTACTCGCGGAACTTCAACGCCCTTTTCCAGGTGGTCAGTTCCTCACGTTCTTCTCCCGAGGCGAGATTCTACTACGTTCAGGCGAAGGCTCACATGAGACTGATCAATTCGCCCTCGAGCACCTACGGCCCCAATTGGAAGGAGAAATTTATTTTCGTTAAGGCCCCAACAGAAGAGGGCTTTGGGGTGGTCACCCATTGGAGCTCGTTTGCCAAAAGCCGGCTGCAACCCATACTCCCCAAAGATTGGGCCAAAAACCTGGCAGCCACTCTGAGGGACGAGGGCCATCTTATTCAAGCAAAGGATTGGATAGATGACGAGGAGCTCATGTTCCTGTGTGGCCTCACTGACAATCCCTATTTCCTTGACAACCCTCCGGCTCGTGACATAGAGAGAGATGGTTAGATTCTTAGGGCACTAACTTTAGATAGGAATGAATACTAACTGCTTTTCTTGTACTTGTAATTTGCACTTAACAATTCTTGTCCAAGGATTTATAACCTTCGTATTTTCATTTTTGCAGGAGCCGCTATCTTAGAAATGGCCGGTGGAATTAGACATGCGGCTCGTTTCGCCAATGCTCAGAGGAATCAAGCCCCTCAGGGGGATCAGCAACGTGAACAACAGCGACCCCGTAACCGTAACAACCGCGGGGACGCTCGTGGCGGCGCGAGTTCAAGCGCCAACCCTGAAGTGCAGCCCCCTCGTGGCCGAGGGGAACGTAGATTGGTCCCGAGGGAGACCAGGGGGAGGCCAGAAAGAGCGGGAGATGCTCAGCCCCCCATTCCTGCAGAACCAACAAGGCCAGTAACCACTCTGGCGATTACTGAGGCTCCTCCGAGCTCGAGCGCAAGTAGACCTTCCCGCAAGAGGAAGAGAATGCCCGATTCTGCCGCAATCACGGGCAAAGGGAAGCAAGTTGTCGAGGGCCCAAGGGGCGAGGGGGACACTTCCTCTTCAGAGGAAGAACACTTGTGGGAGTTCCCCCGTCGAGGGGACAGAGACTTTACAGGCGCCCCCGACGGCGGGCCTGTTTTGCTGAGGTCTGGCTCGGTCGCCCAGACTATCACTGATGATTTGTTCAGCCGGGCTCAATTCTCAGCAGACCACAGGCATCTCTACAGTGAGTCTGTAGAGAAGGTGACGTTCGATGCAGCCCACGCCCTAATTTCTGTAAGTCTTCATTCCTCGCAATCTTCTTTTCTGTAAATCACCATTTTTTTTGCTAACACTTTTCCCCTCGTTTACGCAGCAAGTTCTTCCCCGGCTCCGGAATGTACAAATGCGAGCCTCCATCTATGCTGACCGGAAGGCCAAGTACAAGAAGATGGCCCGCTCGAATGATCCGGCCCATATCCAATCGGAGCTAAATGCGGAAATCGCCAAGTACGAGACCCTCAAGGGTTTGTTCGAGACAACGGAGGAGGAATTGGGGAAGCTTAAGGAGGACTTCTTGGCGGTTGACGGCGCTCGAATTCGTTTGGGCAACGAGCTGGGCCAAGCCAACGAGCGGTGCAAGAAGGCTGAGGCAGAGAGGGAGAGCTGGAGAACGAGGGCTCTGGAGGCCGAGAGGAAGTTTGCCGATACCATGAATGAATGGCCTCGGAGCATGGAGCGTGCAAACAAGGAGGCCTTAATCAAATTTTGCCATTCGAAGGCCTTTAACTTTGCTGCTTCCCTGCATTGTTTGGAAGAAGCTCAGAAGGCTTTCAACTTGGCCATCGATCAGGGCATACACAAGGGGCTAACGGACCCCTCCATGAAAGAGGCAGAGGGCACGGGGCTCATGTTCAACGAGCGATGCGAGGAGGAAGATGACGAGGTCGACAACCCTGCTGATTCCATTGCGGAGCCTGAGTATGAGTTTTTGGTCAAGCTCCTCCAGGATGAGTATATGGACGCTCATCCGGCGGGTAATGCTGCCTCATCCGCTCCAAACGACGATCCCGTAGATGAGCCCCAAGCACCTATCTTGGAGGAGGCCCCGATCCCAATTGCTGAAGATGCCAACGCTCCCGCTCCAGATGATCATGAGCCCAACGACCCGCAAGCCCATCAACAAGAGCCTGAGGGCCCAGTCCATGGCCCAGTTCAGGGCCCAATCCTGGTGATTGTTGATGAAGACGTTGCCCCAGCTGCTTGAAGCTCTTCCCCTTATCAATTCCTTCTGTATTTGCCTGTTTTCTGCTTTTCTGCTTTCTTTTTCAGAACAATGTTTATGGGCCTTTGAGCCCCCTTCCTTGTAATATTCTCCTTTGCAATGAATGAATATCTCTTTTTTGATGACTTTGTTGTTCTTCTTGTCCATTTATGAATCGTATAGTAGGACTGTGTAGCCTACTCTGTGGATGTTTTGCTTCTGTGGTGAAAAATTTGTCTAAGTCTTGAGCGCTCGTGAGGGTCTTATGGTGAGATTGCCCCCCCGCTCAAGACTTGTATAAATTTTCCCTTTGTAATTTTATCTTTGAAAATTTGTCTAAGTCTTGAGCGATCGTGAGGGTCTTACTGTGAGATTGCCCCTACGCTCAAGCCTTGTGTAAATTTTGTTTTTGTTCCTGAAATTGGAAAATTTGTCTAAGTCTTGAGCGCTCGTGAGGGTCTTATGGTGAGATTGCCCCCTCCGCTCAAGACTTGTATAAATTTTCCCTTTGTAATTTTATCTTGAAATTTGTCTAAGTCTTGAGCGGTTGTGAGGGTCTTACTGTGAGATTGCCCCTACGCTCAAGACTTGTATAAATTTTTCATTTGTAAATTTATCCTGAAAGTTTGCCTAAGTCTTGAGCGATCGTGAGGGTCTTACTGTGAGATTGCCCCTACGCTCAAGACTTGTATAAACTTTTGCTTTGGGGAGGGTTTGGCCAAGCCTTTAGTGCGTGCGAGGGTCTTACTGAGTGGTTGCCCTCGTCCAAGACTGGTGACATTCTTCCCGCCCTTGGGGGACTTTGCTAGGTCTTGAGTATTTGCGAGGGTCTTACTGAATGGTTGCCCTCGCTCAAGACTTGTGCAATTCCTTTTTGATTCTGAGGCCATCATTCGAGCGCTCTGGCTCTTATCGTTTTCTTGGTTCTGCAGGAAATCCCATCTTCGAGCGCAAGGCGTTTTAAGAAACGACCAAGGCCTACTAGGACTTCTTTGAGGGAGATCCCACTTTCGAGTGTAAGGTGTTTTAAGAAATAGCCAAGGCCTACTAGGATTCGTTCTTGCAGGAGTTCCTGTTTTCGAGCGCAAGGCGTTGTAAGAAACAGCCAAGGCCTACTAGGATTTTCCTCGCGATCCTCTTCCAACTTGCCTAATTGGTTGTGGGCGTAACCAGTCTATCCTTATGAGGGCGTCCCCCCATGCGGAGTAGAGTGCTGGCCAGCGTAACCCATAAGAGATAACAGCATTCATATTGGAATGGGTTGCCAACCACGCTCGCGAAGACGAGGGACGTGGGACTTATCCATTCAAGCAGCCAAAGAAACAGGAATATTAAAGAAATTAACAAGATTATGTTACCTTTTACTTTGATTGGAAGTACATAGAACCCGTCAACGAGGGTTGTTACATCAGAGTTTGCAAAAGAGCTTTTAAACATAAAACCGCCGGAGGTTACATGCATTCCAAGGGCGAGGCAAGCGCTCACCTTGAAGTGTCTCCAGGGTGTAAGTGTTGTTAGCTCTGAGTTGTATGACTTTGAATGGGCCTTCCCAATTGGGGTCCAATTTCCCCACGTGCTTGGATACTTCCACTTTCTTCAAAACCAAGTCTCCCAGCTGGAAAGTTCTTTCCTTCACGCGCTTGTTGTACTGTTGGGCCACAGAGGCTTTATAGTGGTGGATCTTAGCCCACGCTCGGTCTCTCCTTTCATCCAGCAAGTCCAATTCCAAGCTCCTATTGCCATCGTTGAGCTGAGGCTCGAAATAGCCTACTCGAGCAGATTCATTTACTATCTCCGCTGGTATCATCGCTTCTGACCCATAAACGAGCGCGTATGGTGTTTCTCCAGTGGCCGCTCGTGGGGTTGTGCGATAAGCCCAAAGCGCTCCTTGCAACTCCTCAGCCCATTCACTTTTCTTGCTCTCAAGTATGGTTTTCAGATGTTGCAAGATGATCCTATTGGTAACTTCTGCTTGTCCATTGGATTGTGGATGCCCTACAGAGGTAAACCGCTGTTCTATACCCAACTCAGAACACCATTCTCGTGTGTCGGCCGCTATGAACTGGGACCCGTTGTCAGAAATGAGCACCCTCGGTATTCCGTACCTGCAAATGATGTTCTTCCAAATAAAGTCCCTTACAACCTTGAAAGTGATTTTTGCAACAGCTTCAGCCTCGGCCCACTTGGTGAAGTAGTCTACGGCTAAAATGACAAACTTCCTTTGTCCCGCAGCCATGGGCAAGGGGCCCACAATGTCTATTCCCCACTGGTCAAAAGGCCAAGAGACGTCTATTGGGATCATCTGAGCGGCTGGCAATTGAGGGAGATTTGAATGAAACTGGCATTTGGGGCACTTCCTCGAAAATTCAATGGCATCCTGGAGAACCGTAGGCCAATAAAACCCACTTCTCAGAATCTTTTTTGCCAAGATACGCCCTCCGGAATGATTCCCGCAACTTCCATTGTGTATGAGCTCGAGCGTCTCCTTCGCTTGTGAGGGCCTTAGGCATCTCATTGGGGGTCCTTGAAATGATTTTTTGAACAATCTCCCCTCGGGATCCAGAGCGAAACGAGGGGCCTTATTTCTGACTTTCCTGGCTTCCACCTTGTCAGTGGGAGTAATTCCATCCCTAAGGAAAATGACGATGTCGTCAAGCCAACAAGGCTCGTTTGGATCAATCATGGCGATCATCCTGGCGGCGACCCTTTCCTTGATCAAAGGTTCCTCAGTTCTAAGGAACGTAACAGAACGTTCGGAAGTGCCTTCTAAAGCTGAAGCAAACTTTGACAGAGCGTCCGCACGCTCGTTTTCTCCTCGCGGCACTTGAAGTAGATGAAATTCCTTGAACTTCCCAATGATTTCTCTGGCTTTCTTTAAGTACTGTACCATGGTGGTTTCTCGAGCCTCATAAGTTCCCTCAATCTGGCTCGCTATTAACTGTGAATCCACATAAGCAGTGATTCTGGAGGCTCCATTCTGAAAAGCAATATTCAACCCTTGCACGAGGGCTTCATATTCTGCTTCGTTATTAGTGACCTGGAAATCCAGCTTGATTGCAAAATCCAGCTCAATCCCATCGGGGTTTCTTAGGGCCACTCCTATTCCTCCCCCTTGAGAGGTTGAGGAACCATCTGTGTGCAGTACCCATAACCCCTCATTCTCCACAACGGTGGGCTCGAAACCAAAACGCTCGACCAACAGATCCGCCATAACTTGAGCTTGTATCGCGGTCCGGGCTCGAAGCATAGATCAAACTGGCTCAATTCGATGGCCCACTTGATTAATCTGCCAGATACGTCCGGCTTGGACAACACTTGCTTCAAGGGTTGGTCGGTGAGAACTGTTATGGAGTGCGCCTGAAAGTAAGGCCTTAGTCTTCTTGAGGCGTTAATAAGAGCGAATGCAAATTTCTCAATCTCTAAATATTTCTTTTCAGCTCCTTGCAAGGTTTTGCTCAGATAATAGACAGGCAAATGTTTCCGCTCTCGTACAGCGACCAGAACCGCGCTCGTGGCTTCAGGAGAAACAGAAAGATACATGAATAACCTTTCGCCTTCGACAGGCTTAGTCAGCAGTGGTGCGCTCGATAAGTAAGCCTTCATATCCTGCAACGCTTTTTCACATTCCTCTGTCCAAGCAAAGTTACGTGCGTTCCTTAAAATTTTGAAGAAGGGAAGGTTCCTGTCCGCCGAGCGCGAAATAAACCTGTTCAATGAGATGATTTTGCCTACTAGGACCTGCACTTCCCGCAGATTTCGAGGGGAGGGGATTTCCAGGATGGCCTTGATCTTCTCCGGATTGGCCTCAATTCCCCTCTGGCTGACCATGTATCCCAAGAACTTTCCCCCTTGTACTCCAAAGGTGCACTTCGAGGGGTTCAACTTCATTCCATATTGTCGCAGGATAGAAAAGGTGCGCTTGAGATCTTCCAAGTGGGAATCCTGACGCTCGCTTTTTACAATCATATCGTCCACATAGACCTCCATGGACCTTCCAATTTCATTTTCAAACATCTTGTTGACGAGCCGCTGATATGTAGCTCCGGCGTTCTTAAGTCCAAAGGGCATGACTAGGAAGCAATACACCCCCAAATGGACAACGAACGAGGTCTTGGGGCGATCTTCTGGAGCCATAAAGATCTGGTAATATCCCTGGAAAGCATCCATCATGCTCATGAGCTCGCAGCCAGCGGTCGAATCCACCAATTGATCAATCCGGGGCAACGGGTATGGATCTTTAGGGCAGGCCTTGTTGAGATCCGTGAAATCGTTGCACATGCGCCATTTATTTGCGCTCTTGGGCACCAAGACGACGTTGCATAGCCACTCTGGATACAAGATGGGCTCGATATACTGAGCCTCCAAGAGCTTATTGACTTCCTCTTCAATGACTTTCTTTCGAAAGCCATGTACATCCCGTTTTTTCTGCTTGATAGGCTTGAAAGATGGATCCACATTAAGCCTATGGACGATGACGCTCGGGTCAATTCCTGTGAGATCAGAGGCTTTCCACGCAAATACATCCTTGTTCTCCCTTAGAAAATCAATCATCATGATCTGAGAAGGCCCTGAGAGGTTCGAGCCGATCTGGGTAGTCTTATCCTTGTTTCCGGGCTCCAACTCAATGGTAAGGAACTTTTCCGAGGGTTCGATCCTTACCTCAGGGCGAGGAAGTTCGAGCGCCCTCTTCTTTCCTGTCAAGCGGTCGCCAGATGCTGGTTCACTTTCTCCCGGCTCATCTCCTTCTGAGGACGATCCACCAACGGTCCCTGGGGGGACATCTTCGAGGGGATTCTCCCCGTTGTCTCCTCTCTTCTTCTTGTTTTTCTTTTTGTTCAATTTCGCCCGTTTCCGTGCTGGGCTGTCCTCGTCTAAATTGGGGAAATCCACTGACTTCTTGGTGGAGCCGACTTGGAAGGTTTTCTCCGCTTTAGGCTTTCTGAGGGACAGCATGTAACATTCCCAAGCCTCTCGTACATTGCAGAGCACTTCTCCGACGCCCTCGGAAGTAGGAAACTTAATCTTCTGGTGGTATGTGGAGATGATGGCTTTGAAATCAACGAGGGCAGGGCGCCCAATTATGATGTTATAAGGGATGTCAATCTCCACCACCGCGTACGTCACCAGGAGTGTTTTTCGTTGAGGGGCTCGGCCGAATGATGTAGCCAGGCGTATTTGCCCTCGTGGGACAACTTCCGAGCCTCCGAAGCCAATGAGGGCTGTTTTAAGAGGCTCGAGCGGGAGATCAACCTTCATTTTTAAGAATGTAGAGTAAGGCAAAACATTAACGGAGCTTCCACTATCTACCAATACCCTTTTTACAACATGGTTATGAACATCTAAACTAACCACCATGGGGCAATCTGAGGTTACACCCTCCCCATGGGGCGTTACAATATGTTCTAGATCCCTATCATCAAAGCCTATTACATCATTTTCTCTTGATCTTTGAACGCTTGATCTCTGGATGGCGTAGATAGGCTTGGGCACTGATGGGCGCTGGTTGTAGCTCCGAACGTACCTCCGTCGGGAGGCGTTTGAATCCCCTCCTAATGAGCCTCCTGCGATCATATTTATGACTGCGAGGGGCTCGTTTTCTTGTTCAGGGGCTTTGCCTTTATTACCTCGGCGGCTGCTGCTTTCAGGGGGTCCCCTACCCCTTGGGCTCTTTGACCGGGAAGGGCTCCTCCTCCTTCTTCCAGAGCGCTCATTGCATTGTTCATCGTAGCGCTCGAGCACTCGGACAAATTCCTTCAAGTGGCCCCCTGCGACGAGCCTTTGGATTTCAGCCTCCAATTGGCGGCACTCATCCGTGTCGTGCCCTCTCTGCTTGTGGAAGGCGCAGTATTTGTTCGAGCGCCTGAGTGAGTCTGTCTCTCTCATTTTGATGGGTCTTTTGAAGAGCTTCTTATCGAAGAGATTGTAGACTTCAGAATTTGGCCTGGTGAGCGGAATGCGCTCGAATCTACGAGGGGGTGGTGGCGACCTTCTGCGCTCTTGAGGGCGCTCTTTCTTTACTGCCACATCCCGCCCCCGCTCGTGATGAGGTCGCTCGATCCTGGCCGGGCTATGATGTCGGGGACCATTCGTCCCATACATATCTTCGAGCGCGAAGAACGGCTCGGCTATTTCTCTTAGGCCCATGAGAGTCCCAGGCCTTCTCTCCACGATGGCATCAGCAAATTTTTTGCTCACATACTGCTTGTGATCCACAGCCTGGAAGAGCACTGGGATCAAGAAATCCATCGAGGGCCTTTCCACCTGCAAGATCTCCTTATTGAAGCGGGCGAAGAACGAGCGCAGTGATTCGCTCTTGCCTTGCACCACGTTGTAAAGGGCTGTGGGTGCGGTGACTGGTGCCTTCAAAGAGTTGAAGTGGTTGAGGAAGGCGTCGGCCAGTTCTTCATACGAGTGGATCGAGCGCGGTGGCAGGCGCTTATACCACTCTTGAGCCATCCCTACCAAGGAAGTGACAAACACTTTCGCCCAGTAATGGCTGGAATGCTCGTAAAGGTGCATGAGATGCACAAAATGATCCAAGTGCTCCGCTGGATCGGTTGTCCCGTCGTATCTGTTGATGGACGTGGGGACTTTGGCCATGCCGGCTTGGGCCATCAGAACTTCTTCGATGAGGGGTGAACCTCTCGCCAGTGGGTGATATTCGTACGTGCCGAAGTTTTCCTCCGGCTCCTTGCGACGGGGGACCCTTGGGGGAGGGTCCTTGGTGTGGGTGCTCCTGGCGTCAACCCGTTCATCCCTACTATGGGAGATCTGAGTTGAGCGCCCTCGTGAGAGCTGTCCCACGATATCCTTGAGGCCCTGCAGCTGGTCTTGCACAGCCGCGAGGACGTCAGGATTTACTTCCACTTGCTTGTCTTTATGGGCTCGTGAGCCCCGCCTGGAGACATGAGAGTCTCCTTCATTTTCGTTCACTCGCTCCGTGGGCTCTTTGTTCCTGCCCACGGAGGCACGCTCGTTGCCCTCCTGCTGGGGCACTTCTCTCGCTGGTGGTGGTGGTGGTTGTGCCCTCAGGACAGCCTGGGATTCTCTGAGGGGAAAGTTTTGCTGTCCGCCTAAAGGGGCCGCAACCTGAGTGGCCTGCCCAGAGGGAAAGTACATGGAATGGAATCTTTCCCATGCCCCCTGAGCCGCCTGAACCTCACATTGGGCGTATAGAGCCCTCAATTGTTGGGTGGTCAGTGGAGGTAACTCCACTCCTTCAATCTCCCTGGGGACCACCACTGGGAGCTGGAGTTGTCCGGCATGGTATGGCTGGACCGGTGGCATCATCATCGCCGGAGTAAGGGAGTATCCAGGAGGAGGCATCAGGTAACCTTGCATTCCAAGGTTCATCTGGGAATGGACCCAGGAATTCTGTGCAAGCGGCGGTGGGACTGAGAGAGAAACTCCTCCCGCGGTGGTGGGAATGGGCATCGCCGGCGGTGCAGGTGGTGGTGCAGAAGATTCTGCCAGTGGAGTCACCCCTGCGGCGGGAGGTGCTCCGCCAGCGGCGACGGAAGGTGGCGGCGCTCCACCAGTGGCGGTGGGGGGAAGGACGATATTTGCATCCTGGGAGGTGTTTTCTCCTCCTCCTACGGCTCCAGATCTCGTTGCAACCATGGCTGTTGAAAGTGAAGATGTGCTTGTTTTTCTACCAACAAAAAGAAAGGAAGAATATGGAAGACTGGTTTCCCACAGACGGCGCCAAAAATGATGGGTTCGGGAATGGAAGGGTCCGAATCCGATCACTTTACGATTTGTATTATGTGGAGGAAACCACCGGAGCTTCGCCGGAGATGAGATAAGGGTTCAACCTGTTGGGACAAACACAAGGAAAGTCAGAAGGCCAAGCTGGGGGAACTGGGGGTGATACCCAGTTTGGCTCTCCGACGCTCAAGTCAGTTCAGTGTATGATGGAATGTAAGTTCAGTCACAGTTGCAGAGGTGAAGAAAGCTTAAAGAATGCTTACAGTGTAGAAGATGACTTGGGTTATTTATAGTTGAGGGTCAAGGGCCCTTTGGTCATTTGCCTCAAGTGGTCCTGGCCGAATGTTGCCCTAACACGTGGCGCTGTGAGAGAGAAACCTAGGAGGAATCTTCTGCAAAAGCGGCCCAAAAGTTAGTGCTAGCAACAGTGGCAGGTGCGCGGGCATGTACGTTGTGTCAGAGAGCCATGTGGGTGGTTGGTAACGAGGGCTTGAGTGCGCGCTCGTGACAACCTAGAGTAGTGGAGGCCAAGGTATCCGCTGAGGGGGATGAAGGCTCCAGCTTAAGTGACGAGCCAGAGGAGGGGCCACTCTGAGGGAGTGTGACGCTCGAAGAGGGCTCCCTTGGCACGTGGGCGTACCCATCGTTTATTGTGTAGGACGCTCGTGGGAATGGTAGCGCTCGTTGGGCTTAACTCCCTGAAGTGGGATTGTGTTCGTTGGCTTGGCGCTCGTGCGCAGATGGATGCCGCCTTGGGGGAGACAGATGTCATCTTCTCGTGATGCCACGTGTCTTGACGTGGGACGATCGTATTTTGACCCCATCAGAGGGGTTATTGCTCTACAAAACTTGTATTTTTCCTTTTCTAAAAATAAAATTTTAAACATTATTTTAATAATTATGTTATTCTATATGAATTTTTAATATATTTTTATTTTATAATTTTAATATAATACTTATATTTTAAAATTAACAATTTATTCTTTAATTTTTTAACTTTTTTTTTTGTAAGAGTTATTTATTTTATAATTATAGTATAATATTTATATTTTAAAATATAGCAACTATTATTTATTATAAATAAAATTCAATCCATTTTGTTAGTATTTTATTAGATTCTTTATTACTTATATGATCTTTTTAAATATATAATATGAATTTTTTAAGAAATTTTTTTTTATATAAGTATGCATTTTTCAAAATAAGAAAAAAAAAATTTTTTTGATAGATATGAGTTACATTTGACACCGGAAAACTTATTGTACCAAATTCGCTGAAACGGTAGAATTGGTATACCATTTTTGCAATTTTCCCTGTAGGGTGGTTTCTGATGTGGCAGTAGCGGTTTTACCACACAATTAAGAATCTTGCCACGTCAGATTACAGATCAGATTTCCGACGACTTTTATGGGCTCCGGCCAAAATTTGTATTATTTTGCAACTTTTTTCAAATTGTAGGCTAAATTTGTTGCCGGAAAAGATATTGTACCAATATTGCAAAATGGCCGCAGTTGGTATACCATTTTTGCAATATTCGTTTTTTTTTTTTTTTTTTTTTTTTTTTTTTTGTAGTGAAACAACAAGAATAAAGAAAAAACTCAGGCCTCTAAACTCGCATCAAACTTCCAGCACTACTCGTGGCTTTTCTTCGTCAACATATTCGCACAGCTATTAAGCTCCCGATGGAGTCTAACTTCCCAAGGTTTATGTATATATTCCTTACAGTCAGAAACTATATTAGCTAGAGGATGTTCCCCTCACAGCCACCACGGCAACCATGTTGTGTATATATATATATATATATATAACACAGATCCACATTTGTCGGATCGAAACTATATACATATGCTATTACAAAATATACAATTTTATCGGCAAATATAATCATAATATCCATGGAAAATGAAATTGAAGTTTTCCACGAATTACCTTACATAGAAATGCTTATTCTCTCTGATCCTTCAAATTATCAACCTCGAGCTCCAACTTAGATGGTCTGACTCTCGAGACCTTAAACAAAGTTATAAAAGATTAAATGTTTGTACTTGCAATATGTAAATTTGTAAAAATCGCCCTTTAATTTATCCTATTACAATTTTAGTCAGTTATATTTTTTAAATATTATTACATTTAGTTTTATTTCAGAATATTAAAAGGAAAAACTAAAATGAAAGTTGGGTTCAATGTGGAGCGCTGACTAAAACAATAATGTAACGGAAAATTGCAAAATTGGTATACCAACTAAATAAATTCAGTAATTTTTCGGTAGTAAAACAGATCAATAACTTTAAAAATAAGCAATTTAATATTAAATTTGATCGAATCTCCAAATACCCGTAAAAAAAACCCCAATTTTCCATGTGTCACGACTTTGCTTGGACACATATGATTGAAGAATATTCACGTGGTTCCTCCTATGTGACGGATGAGGGTACAATAACTATAGCGCCCAGAATCTAAAATACTACATCCCGATATTAAGACTGATGAATGTGAGTTTGCCAGAGAGGGGGGGGGGGGGGGGAGGGGGGGTTGAATTAGGTCTTAAAACCTTTTTAAGAATTTTATAAAACTTTATGAAATGCAGCGGAATTATTAGGTTTTAAGAAAACCGTTTATCAGAGTTAAGCTCGTGCTTTGCTTGAAATAGTTACTGGTACGAAATAACAAAGTACCAGACAGTTTAATAATGAAGATATGCAAAGCAAGTAAATGACACGGCTATTTATCCAGGTTCAGTCCGAAGACCTAGGTCCTGTCCCCATGTTTTCACTTAGGATTTGAAACCTGTTTCACTCAAATAAATTAGCACAAGTACAATAAGTTCCAGGAGTAAAACAGTTAAAACCAGAGAGTTAGAAAAACTCCCTATGAGAGTTGATACAATATAACCGATCACCAATCTTGGCAACAAGACAGTGTGACTCGTTCTGGCGGTAGTATCGCGACCACTCAGCTTCCACGACCTCAGTGTAGTACGCTTAACGTCACTCACACCTAGTTGGAACTAGCTATCGACCGACTACTTCCACGACCCAGCAACCCTGCACAACTCAACTTGCTCCAAGTGATTCTTGAGCTTGAATCTGATCTCTTCACCACCAAAGTCCCTCGAGACAACAAACAAGCAAACAAGAATTAGAAGAAATCACCAAACCGTATATGAAACTTAATATTCTCGTTTTCACTATGTTGGTTTAGCACTCTTTTCTCCCCTCATTGATTCTCACGAGATTTTTCTCTTAAATACAAGTAATAAAACACCTATAGTGTGTAAAATAAGGTAGGAGCCGTTTGGGATTGATTCTGGTACAAAAGGAAAGATTTTCAGCGAAGTTCCAGACGAAATTCAAAAAGTACCAGGTCAACACTTTCCATATAATAAAGATTTTATGCATGTGATAAATATATGTATGGAAAGAGATCAATCAAATGATGCATAAAATTGTGATTTACAATCAAGAAAATTAAGGAATGATTTTATGCAATTCAAATAAACTTTTCATGCTAGAATAAAACATGTGATACAATAATATATGGAAATATGCACAAATATCTTGGAAGCATCAAAACTTACCATTTAAGTACCAAAGAGGTCAATAATCTCCCCTTTTTTGATGATGACAAGAGATTTGATGCGATATTTGAAATAGAGAACTTACCTGAGCTCCCCCTGAATGTGTGATGGAGATTTTTGAAGTTCTCCCCCTGAATAAGTGCTTCCTCTTGAACATAGAGGATTAATTCCGAAATTCTAACATAATTCCAGTATAACTTCCAGTGAATCAAAACAATACATACTCATGGATAAGATATGCATACAATCAAGAATCACATAAGTCTGTCACATAAGCATATCAAATCTTTACCTCTCCCCCTTCATCATCAAAGAGGGTAAATACCAGAAGCTAAAAAATCATGCATCATGCTGAAAAAATTAGCATTTTGCAAGTGTAGGACATTCAATTATCGCTAATGCAGTTCTAAGCATGCAAAATCGTTCTTCACTTAACGCCTTAGTAAAAATATCAGCTAATAATTGATGCTTGGTATCAATGAATTCAATGCACACATCACCTTTTTGCACATGATCACGAATGAAATGATGCTTAATTTCTATGTGCTTTGTGCGTGAATGGTGTACTGGATTTTTCGTAATGCAAATGGCACTTGTATTGTCACATAGAATTGGAATTTCATGCAATGTAATACCAAAATCACATAAAATTCTTTTCATCCACAACAATTGAGTGCAACAACTTCCAAGTGACATGTATTTGGCTTCATTAGTAGTAATGCAACAATACTTTGTTACCTCCCAAGCTTACGGTTCTCATTGGAACAAAGAGGTCAACATGAAGAAGTTCTAGCGGGCTGGAACTTGTGATTTCCTTCTTCGATTTGAATGAGGATCTGATTTGCTCGTTGTTTTGGCATGCATCACAAATTCTGTCTTTCCAGTAACTCAATTTTGGTATAACTCTTACCAAATCATTCTCTTCCACAAGCCAAATAGTTTCAATGGTAGTACTAGATTTCGTACCACCTGTATGTTCCTGGAACATCCGATATTCAAGTACCACTTTTGATTTTCGGACTGTTCCTTAGGCATTTCCTGCAAACATCATCAATTTGACCTTGGTACCCAACCTTTATTGGGTCCTTCATGGTTAGTGACAAGAGATTTACCCACCCAAAAAAACTTTGTACCAATATGTTTCTTAATAGGACATTTCTTGTTTATATGACCAGATCTACCACATAAGAAACACGTTTTATGAAAAGTTTTAGTATTCTTTGGTGCAGTTCCAGTGACTGGTTTTTTGAAAGAGGGACGAAATTCTAATTCGGAATTCTTAATACCAGAAACAAATTTTCTACTAGTTGAAGAATCATTCATAGTATGTTTGCCTTTGATTTGTCTTTTCAAATTAAAAACTTTCTTTTCACAAGCTATCTTTTCCTTTTCAACAATTGCCTTTTCATTTTGAAGGTTTTCGATTTCATATTAATCAATTTGACAAGTTTTTAGTAATGCATATTAAAATTTTAATGAAGAAACATTCAAATCGCTAACAAATCATATGGGTCTAATAGTAATTTACTATATATATATATATATATATATGCACAAGTGTCAAAGTAACCATATGACTAATGTATTGTCAGCAATTAAAAAGGTCACATTGATAGGCAGAAAGAACATAAAAGCAAATGCAAGAAGCTGGAAAGGTGACGATCATAGTAAAGAAGCAATGGTAAGCAGCCCATAACTACCAACCTTGATTGCATCAACATTTTTTTGTTTCATATCTGCAGGTGAGTGGAGAGAAGTAAATTTTGCTAATGATGTCACAAAAGCATCTCGATGAGTTTTCATGGACATTCCTGCAGTAAGATGGATAGCACTACGGAAACCTTCCAAGCATATAGCTATCACAACTTCATCATCACTTTGGTCAAGAGGAACACTGAAGGCAGCCAGCATGGGAGCCCAACATGCTTCAATCATGAATCTGAGGATTACAACATCTGTTGCAGGATAATAGATTGACCTACAATTTACAAATGGAAGTGGATGATCAAAACAGTATCTGTATTTATGCATTTTAGAATGATGGCAATCACCATTCACCCAAACAAAGACAAGAATTCTGCTGTTCTGGGAGAACAAGTACTTTTCAATTCAAACAATAAGTTTTCCAGTTCCCTCAAATGAAGTTTGTTTGTATCACATGGGTATAACGTGAGAGCAATCACAGCAAGTTTTCACATAAATATAATATTAGAACATGAAATCAAGGATTAAAGCATGGTCTATTTCCTACCTAAGATGCAAAAGCTTCAAAGTAGTTCTTACTCAGATTTGCGAGCCTTTTCTTTGAATTGTTCTTGCATGCTTTTCATGAGATCGTCACCAGTCTCCATACTGTCTCCATCTCGCTTGCGGATAACAACATTCAAGATACTATCTAAGCCTAATATTCTGTTTGAGTTCATCGATTGCTTTTGTTGGATGGACAAGTTATCTTCTTTCATTTTAATTTCATTTCTTGATATTCGTTCAAACAATGATCTCATGTAATCCTCCGGTAGGTCTTTCCCGTCATCTATCCCACGATTGTTCCTTATAAAATCCTCAGCTGACATCTGCATAATCAGATGAAAATTGTAGAAGAGAGAAAACATGTCAATTGTCTGCCCCAGGAAGGCCCATCACTGTGTTAAACTTTACAGCTATACCTTGTCCTTCACCATAGGGTTATGAGCATCAGTGTTCAGCATTATAACAGAATAGGCAAGAACATAAGCAGTATCAGCACTTATAAAGGCCTTGGGATTACACTTGCAGTATCGTGCAGCAAACTTTTCCATAATACGGTCAATCTTCTGTGCCTCACCCGGAAGTCTAAAGCCTTGTAGGAAGGTTCTGATCGCCTCATCAAACTCCATTTCTTCAAAATCAAAGGAATCCACATATGCGTGCATCACCTTTAGTGACAACTCATCCCTCTCGCCCAGATAGTCACCAATCATAGTTTTATTTAAACCAGACGCATTTTTTAGGAAAGCTGCTACCTCCTCTGCCGAGTCTCCCACCTTATTAGCATTTATCAGGAATTCAATACCCTTTTTGGGTTTTCGATTAAAAAGAGAGATCCCTTCCTGCAATATAAATCATACTGGTTACATGAGCAAGCTACTATTGTGCTCAGTGACAATTATATACCAGAGTAATCAACAAATGTAACTTACTGCACCTGAAGTTCAAGTTTATATGCACGACGCTGCTCAATCATTGACGCATCAGAAACTTCACTTGCTTCAAGGTGAGTATCTGATGCTTCAGGGGGATCTTCTGCATTGCCATTTACCAGAGGGGTACTTCCAGGATCAGAACTGTTCTCCACAGCTTCAAGGTTCTTTTGAGAGTGAGATTCTGGAATTTGTAATTGTTTGTTCATCCAGTCACTCATGGACTTCAAAACAGCATTCGAGCATTTCAAAGCTTCTAGCTTCATACTAACTTCTTCAGGAGGTTGAAGTGTAGTTGCGACACCAGGTGGAACACCTTGAGCAGTTTTAAGTAGTCCATTAACCATCCTGGAGTATCAAAACATGTATATATCTAATTGCACCATGGTTCATAAATGCCATAAACTAAGTACAGATACTAATCTGCTGCAAGCATTGTATATATAAAACAAGCTCAAAAGAATCGAATGGAAAGACATCATTGCAATCTAAAAAATGTAAAACTGTTAACATGATGCGCAAATTATACCTTTCAAATATGTTTGAAGCGTTAACATCACAGTCATAATTGAGGAATATGTCTATCAAGATCTGCGGATCATCACACAGCCTCTCCAGAAACCGAAGCACTGTTATCTTTTGCTGAAAATTTGATTGTGCAACATTCTCCAGTACTCTGAGAACAATCATGGGGAAAAATACTCCAATTTCTGCCTTCAATCCAGCTCTAAATCGTGAGATCAGACTCATAAATATTGAACACGAGAGTTGAAAAATAATCATAAGTGTAGAGGCGCTGTTCTTCAATAGTGACATACACAAGTACTGCTTTATTGCATCTAAAAATCTGTTGCAGAACAAAAACAAAGAAGCAGTGGCTAAGAACAAAGAAACAGCCTGTGATAAAAAAAAAAAAGGGTGGCCAAATGTGAATATAAAGCAAACAATGCATCTATTATTTGAAGTTTAGCCAAAATAAACAAATAAACTAAACTGGATGAAAAATAATGGTGTAAAATGTTGATAAGTAGAAGAGCAACATAGAACAAGGGACAGTTGTGAGCTAGTTTAAGCACTCAGACACTGTGCAAGAACTATCAGCAACTATTCTTGGGCAATAACATTACTGCCCACAATGAGCCACAAAACCTATATAATATATTCTCCTTCATGCATGTGATTCAAGCTCTGGATCGAAAGTTAACTCATTTTTCTCAAAATTTGGTCCTCTATTCACATTGCAAGCCGTAACCTATTTAGCATGAAGAAAGTCATACTCAACGATAACTAGGGAATGCAGAAAAGAACCCTGTGATTATAGTATCACAATTCACAAACCCTGTGTTGATTCAAATGGTCAACTAACTCAAAATACGACAAGGTAAAGCATGGAGGCTTAACTTCAATATCCTAGAAACTAATTCAATAATCTTAATATCTATCAAATATGTAAGCTATTGAATAACACAGACATGCTATAAACTACACTAGGACTAGTAATATCTATATTAAAGTATTCTACTCTTTTATATCACTTATGGTGGTTAGCCTGAATTAAATCAGCAATAGCAACCATACTCCTACAGTTCAATGCATCAGTGTAGTGCCCAAAGTTCTGCATCCTGTAAAATTACTGTTTATAAATTTTCAACAACATAGCATACTACAAAAGTCATAGACTGCAGAAAAATAGCTGAAAAACTTAGATAGAAACAATATCTAGGAGTCGACTACCTGTCACTTGTCCTAAATATTGGCCCGGCATTCTCCAACAATATCTTGAGCAACTCCAAGGCAACAATCTTCCCCTTCGTTGCCTTGGGATCCCCCATAGCTTCTTTAGGTGGAGTTTTCATCGAGAGCTTACACAAAGCTCGGAAGACCAAAAATGCATCCCGTCTCAACTTATTCCCAATTTGGACCTCCAAATCTGTTGACTTAAGTATTTTAGGAAAAAATCCTTTACCTTATTACGGGATTGTGTTACTCCCTTGATTTAGGATCTCCTTTTATTTATGCTTTCCCCATGTATTCTTTTTCTCATTACGCATCAATACAACCAAAAATACAATTCAGCTCCTATTTTCAATGTCTATTCAACTTAACAACATGGCATCAGAGCCACACGATCGTAAGGATCTGTGATTGGCATCATCATCTACCGTTAAACAATGGGCAACGAGCCAGAAGCCTCGTCGCCGGCGTTGTCCGAGGCAGCAACTATCCTTTCCCAGCAGATTGCTCAACTTCTGCAACAACAGAAACCACAACCATCACAACCCAATTCTGATGGTCCAGTAACCATAGACATAAAATTAAACAACGATAATTATGTCTTATGGGCAAGGATGCTCGAAATCGCGATTGGTGCGCGAGGGCGTCTTAACCACTTAACCGGCCGTCCGGCACCACCGGCGGAGTCAGATGATGCATATCCAACCTGGAAACAAAGGGATTTGCAAGTTTTTAGTTGGATTACACAGGCTATCGACTCTAGCCTGGTAACCCAGTTCATTCATTACCCAACTTCAAGAGATTTATGGAACGGATTATCAACCACTTACCAGTCCGGAGAAGATAGCTTACAGATCTTCGATCTAATGACCAAAGCAGATCGAATTAGACAAGATCAGACATCGCTCGAAGAATACTTCAGCATCAGCAAAAGCATCTGGGCCGAAATCGATAGGCGGCGACCCAATCCCATGGAATTCCCAAGTGACATCACCAAATTCAACAAAATCCAAGATGAACACCGACTATTCAAATTTCTCTCTGGCCTAAACCCAGAATTTGATGCGATAACAAGAGACATATTGAAAGAGACAGAGTTACCCTCAGTTGATGCCGCGTACGCCATCGTCCGCCGGGAAGCCGCCAGGAGAACCATCTTAGGCCCGTCGGCAGCCTCCAACGAGGCGAACCCATCATCGGGTATCGGAACAGGACTGATTGCACAGGGACAAGGGACAAGAACCAAATCAGCGACACGCAAACCCACACGCCGGACCGACCCACAGCGCCAGGCTCCGCCGCCTCCTACCTACAATAAATCAGACCTTGAATGCGAGCACTGCGGGAAACAGGGCCACTTGAAGGCCGGGTGTTTTGAACTGATTGGATTTCCGGAGTGGTGGGTTCCGCGCGAGAAGAGGGGAGGCGCTGAACGGAGACAAGGCCGTGGCGTCGCGGCGGCCGCCACTGGTACAGACGCCGACACCGGCGACACAGGAGTGGTGGCGGCGGGAATAGCTCAAAGGAGTGGTGGCGGCTCATCTAGCAGCGGACGAAATGAGGGAGACAACCGATACTCTCCAGGTATAGGGCACAAGAGGGGAAAATCCCTTCTTTGCCCTTCTTTTAAAACCATTACTACTATTAAAAATTCTATTAAAAGGGATATTGGTGGTATTAATGGTATGAGTGACTCGGGCAATTCTAAAACTCCTCACTGGATATTTGATTGTGGTGCAACGGATACGGTTACGTATGATTCATCTGATATTATTACACCTCAAACCCCGAATCGAAAGAAAATTCAAACAGCTAGTGGGGAAATTGTGTCGGTAAAAGGAGGGGGAATGATTGAGTTTTCACCCACATTGAAACTTTCAAACTGTTTGCTTGTTCCGTCCTTATCTCATAAACTACTCTCTGTCAGTCATGTTACCCGAGAACTGAATTGCACTGTTGTAATGTATCCCTCGTTCTGTGTTCTGCAGGATATCCGTTCGAAGAAGATAATTGGGCGTGGCACTGAACGAGGGGGTCTTTATTTTGTTGACGAAGTTGTCTCTGGGGGACGGACATTAATGGCTCAGAGTTTGGATGATAAACAGAGTTGGTTATGGCATCGGCGTTTAGGACACCCGTCTGATGGGTATCTGAAGAAGTTGTTTCCTAATTTTTCGAGTGAACATTTATCTTGTGATACGTGTGTGTTAGCTAAAAGTCACAGACATTCTTTTCCTTTGAATAATACAAGAGTTGATATCCCGTTTTCTTTAATTCACTCTGATGTTTGGGGACCGGCCCCAGTTCTTGGTGGTGGAGGATTTCAATATTTCGTGACTTTTATTGATGATTGCACCCGTATGTGTTGGATTTATCTTTTGAAGCACAAGTCTGATGTTCTTGACAAATTTATTCACTTCTACAACATGATCCGCACTCAATTTAAGGCGCAGGTTCAAATACTCCGGTCCGATAATGGAGGCGAATTTGTTAACCAAAAATTACAGGCATTCTTCTCCGAAAATGGGCTTGTTCATCAAACAACCTGCCCACATACCCCCCAACAGAATGGAGTGGCGGAACGAAAGAACCGATTCCTTTTAGAAATCACTCGGGCATTAATGATTGAGTCTCGCGTGCCCTCCTCCTTCTGGCCTGAAGCCTTAGCCACAGCTGCTTACTTAGCCAACCGACTACCCACGAAGATACTTAAGCTCCGTACACCCATCCAATGCCTAAGTGAACTCACTAACGTTCCGCCTGAGCTGGCTCTTACCCCCCGGATATTTGGGTGCTCGGTCTTTGTACATATTCCTACTGCACTCCGGTCCAAACTTGATCCATGTGCAGAGAAGTGCGTGTTTGTGGGGTACGGGATTCACCAAAAGGGCTACCGGTGTTTTAACCCTAAAACTCGGCGAATGTTTGTCACGATGGACTGTGATTTTGTGAAAACAGAATATTATTATAGCCAGCTTAGTGGACAGGGGGAGAGTGAACAGAACAAGGATCCACTAAATTGGCTTTGTGCAACTCAGTTGTCTTCTGATAATGGTGGTCTATCCCCCCCTCGTCCTGATATAAGTGCCACGCTCACGCCCACATTATCTTCCTCGACTGATATCCCTGAGGTTAGTACAGAAGCTTTGGATTTTACAGATTCCAATTCTATATCTGTTACAGCTAACAGTGCAGGTGAGACAGAAACGGACAGATATGTGCTCCCTCCTCGGAGTACGCGAGGGATCCCACCTAGACGGTATAGTCCCGAACACCAGTCTAGGTTGCAGAGATATCCAGTGGCAAACCTTGTCAGGGGGAGTCTGACAGAATCAGCCAAGGCCTTCTCAGCCGCTATTTATACTGAGAGTGTCCCACGGAGCATAGAGGAAGCAATGGGGTCTCCTGAGTGGAGACGGGCAATGGATGATGAAATGAATGCACTCAGGAAGAATAAAACGTGGGATAAATGCCAACAACCGCCTGATAAGAAGCCAGTGGGGTGTAGGTGGGTGTATACAATCAAAAGAAAAACTGATGGATCCGTGGAGCGGTACAAGGCCCGTCTAGTTGCCAAAGGGTACACCCAAACTTATGGGGTGGACTATGCAGAGACCTTCTCCCCGGTAGCGAAAATTGACTCAATCAGGGTCTTGATCTCCGTTGCTGTGAATCAAAACTGGCCTCTCTATCAGTTTGATGTTAAAAATGCATTTCTTCACGGTGACCTCATTGAAGAAGTCTACATGGAAGCCCCTCCTGGCTTCTCACATGAGTTTGGAACCAACGAAGTATGTAGACTTAAAAAGGCACTCTATGGTCTCAAACAATCGCCTAGGGCATGGTTTGGGCGATTTACTGCTGCAATGAAACGGTATGGGTACAAACAGAGCAACTCTGACCATACCCTGTTCCTGAAACGAAGGGATGGGAAGATCACTTGTCTGATCATATACGTGGATGATATGGTCATTACCGGGGATGATACCGAGGAGATGAGGGATCTTCGAAAAAATCTGTTTGCAGAATTCGAGATGAAGGACTTAGGGCACTTAAAGTATTTTTTGGGAATTGAAGTCATGCGGTCAGGACATGGGATCTATCTATCACAGAGGAAGTATATCCTTGACCTACTGGCAGAGGCAGGTATGCTGGATTGCAAGCCAAGTGATACGCCCATGGTGAGCAATCATGGATTGAAGATTGTTGAAGGAGCTGAGTCAGCTGACCGAACGAGGTATCAACACCTCGTAGGGAAACTCATATATCTCTCACATACCAGACCTGATGTCGCGTATGCTGTGGGAGTAGTAAGTCAGTTTATGCACAACCCTCAGAAGGAGCATATGGAGGCAGCATTGCGAATATTGAGATACCTGAAAGGTTCTCCGGACATAGGAATTCTGTTCAAAAGGTTTGGTCACCTACAAATAGAAGCTTACACAGACGCAGATTGGGCAGGCAACCCACTTGACAGAAGGTCAACCTCTGGCTACTTTACGTTCGTTGGGGGAAATTTAGTCACATGAAGGAGCAAGAAACAAAAGGTCGTAGCACTCTCTAGTGCCGAAGCAGAATTCAGGGGCATTGCAAAAGGAGTATCTGAAGTACTCTGGTTAAAAAGGTTGATGGCTGAACTCGGGTTTCCTTCAGATAAAGCGTGCCCTCTCAACTGTGATAACAAGGCCGCTATTCAGATATCCGAAAATCCGGTGCAGCATGACAGAACGAAGCATGTAGAGATTGATCGCCACTTCATCAAAGAAAAACTAGAGAGTGGGGTGATATCTCTTCCCTTTGTGCGATCTGAAAACCAGTTGGCAGACATTCTCACGAAGGCTGTTACGGGGAAAGTGTTTCATGATATTTTGGACAAGCTAGGTGTTGGGTATCCCACGACCTACCTTGAGGGGGAGTGTTGACTTAAGTATTTTAGGAAAAAATCCTTTACCTTATTACGGGATTGTGTTACTCCCTTGATTTAGGATCTCCTTTTATTTATGCTTTCCCCATGTATTCTTTTTCTCATTACGCATCAATACAACCAAAAATACAATTCAGCTCCTATTTTCAATGTCTATTCAACTTAACAACAAAATCATCATTCCCTTCCCCTTCTCCATCCACCAAAACTCCTTTCTTTCCCTCAAAAGCCGTTTTATACATGTTTATCTCCCAGTACTTTGCATCCAACATATCCTTGTCTGTTGAGTCCAATAAATCTGCTGCATTAGCACCCTCTATTGTGGAAATCTTAGTCTCAAACGCCCCATCATGCGCTCCAGCACCTGAACCCACTGCTTTGGATATAGCAGGACTGAAAACCCCATCAATATCTTGCATTACCTTACTAATAAAACCTTGGACAAAATTCGTCATTGAACCATCCGTGTCTGCCTTCTCTGTTGTTTCCATCACTTCCGCCACTAAAATCGGCTGCAATGGCACAGTTGATGAATCAGCCTCCATTCTCCTAAACACAATAACCAGCAATTGCACCAAAGACGCCTTTGCAGTATTCTGATTCACCACATTCTTACTACTCAAGTAAATATCATAAAAAGTTCTGACAATCTGCAGCAAACAGTCCCCATGTATTCGCATGGACACCGAAGTAACAGCTGACAGAAGAGCCTTGATCACCTGCAGCTCCACACTCTCAGCCCCCAAACCATGGCATTTGCTAACCGTATCTATCAAATTGGCTAGCAGTTTAGCGTCGGGGCTTCCAGCGGGATCCGCCTCTCCGCGCAGGTATCCACGTGAAACCAAACTTTGTACAGCATCAAGAGCAGGTTCGGAAACTTTGAGGTTTTTAGAGGATAGGGCATTGATAATTGGATTGAGAATTAGCTCCGAATCGGATAACGCGAGGTCGAGGAGTACCCCGGGGTGCGAGGACGCCGCCGCACGATCGGGCTGATCGGAGGTGGAGGTGGAGATGGCGGAAGATGAGTTGAGGTGGTCGATAACGGATTTGCACTCGGCAGCAAGCTTCGAATGCTTGCGCCAGGAGGCGCTCTTGATTATCTTCTCGAGGGCGGGGATTACGACTTCGGCTAAGCGGGAATCGGCTTCCGAAGAAGCCATTCCCGGAGTTTGAACGTCGGCGGCGGGTGCGGTGAATCGTGGAGGCGGAGCAGCAGTTCCCTGTGGGCGTGCGTCGGTTTCTCAATTCCTGCGGCGGCGATGGTGGTGGTGATGGCGGTGGAGGTTGTTGAAATCTAGAGAAATGAGGAGCGAGTGTTCATCTGTTGATCGCGGGATGGGATTTGCCGATTTGCCGCGCGACGAAATGACGGAAAAGCCCTCTGAGTTGACTCGTGAAATTTAATTGATTATTATTTAACTTAAAAGGGCATAATATGTTTGGAAAATATTTTGGGGGAAATATTTATTAAATTCTTCTATAAAAATTAAAATTGTCTTAAAAATTCAATAAAATTATATTAAACCTTTTTTTTTTTTTTCTTGGTTGCACAGCCTAAAATTAGTTGTCTATCTCTTTCATTTAGGCAAAAATGCAAATTTGGTCTTATAAATTTACAATTTTGATAATTTAGTTATGTCTTTTTAAAATTTGCAATTAAATCATATAAGTTAGTAATTTTGGTCCTGTTTGTTTTAAAATTTATAATTAAGTTCTAAAATTTTGTAATTTATATTCGAACTCAGACGGCGCGAGTCGTGCTTAAATTCAGATGGAGTCAGACTCTTCTTTGTTTGAGTGGGTCCATGCATGCAAATCGGAAGATCTCACTTGTCCTGAACTGAACGTAGAGATCTTTGTGGGACCATGGTTGTCCGTTTCCGTTTGCCGACCGATAAGATCTTCGAGATTGACCAACTAGCTGAGTTGGTTTAGCTATTATTTCCTATTAAAAATGAGTCAGTTGTTCGAGCGAGTCACCTTTTTATATGCTCCGCTGAACAATAGGATATTTTCGTTCAAATATAATTCTATTTTTTTATTCAAAATTTCTTTTATTAGATACACCACGTGTATAATAATTTTTTTATATACGTCAAATATTTTTGTCATGTCATCTCGTCAAATTGGTAAAAAGATTTAGCCACGTGGCCAATTCCGGCAACTAAAAATTTTTACTGCGAAAATAGGACATAAGTTGCAAAAATTTTGAACTTCCAAGACTTAATTACAAATTTGGAAACGGACATGACCAAAATTATCAAAATTACAAATTTACAAGACCAAATCTACATTTTTGCCTTTCATGTGACGATTTACAAGACAAAAAAAAAAAGGTTTATTTAAATGTGACGATGTTAGATGGAAATTTGGATGAAATTTTAAAATAGTGAGAAGTAATGATATAGGACCAAATATGTTAAAAATAAAGGACTAAATTTATTAACAAAGGATCAAATATGTTAAAAATTGATAAAATATAAGACCAAATGTGTTAGTTGAATACCAAAAATTGGATTCTCACCATGCTTACAGGACCAAAAAATACAATTTTGCCTAAAAATAAACTCTGAATGAAAAATACATACATATCAACCCGACTTAAGCAGTATTTTTTTTTTTTTTGGTCAAAAAAATTTTAGGTTGAGGGGATGACGCCCCAATCTAAGGCAGGGAATGTCTCAAAGCTCAGTGAGCACCTACAGAGGTTCTTACATATACCTCACCCATGGAGACTCTTACGCAGTATTATTGAACGTATATGAAAAAAGAAAGGCAAATTAAAATTTAAGACATAAGACACTAGGAGATACAACACTTACGAGGGGCATATAAGACATTTAAAATTTTAATGAAAAATAATTTTTTTCAACAAAAGGAACACAAACTGTTGGGGATATTTATATCTTTTTACATTTTTCGTTTGAGATCTCAAACAAAACATGTTCTCTAAGAGCTAAAATGTAATTTTTAAAATAAGGTAATTTCGTTAGGTAGTTGAATATAATTTACTCATAGGCAAAATTCTAGCACTGTTGAGGAAAATCATATGGAAAAGAGAAAGGAAATTAAAAAAATTGGGAAATTCTAATTTCGTGTAGCTAGTATCAAAACTGGTAAGAAAAGAAATTATTTTTCCTTAACTTATTATTATTATTATTATTATTTTCCCTTTTCAAGTACTATAGTACGTGTATGGCAACTCACAACTCACATCTATCTTCCCGGAGATTGGAACAATTACAAGTCAGTCCTTTTAAATTTTGTCTTTTACGAATTAGCTATTGAAGTTTGATTTCGTTAGAAATCATCTAATTCCTTAGGATTTCCTTATATTTTTTTATGTTTTTTTCAAAATATCCTTTCAAAATATGTAAATATACATTTCTGCATTATCAAAAATACTCTTAAAGACTATTTTATTATATGGCAAATGTTAATGGCTAGTTTTGTTAATATTATAATTTTCGGGTATTATTATATTTGTTCTGCATTAGCTCAAATTTGTGATTACATTACATTCACATATCAGTTTTATATTATCTATGTATATATATTTATAGATTTTGTTCTTGATATATATAATATGCATTTTCATATTTGGAAGAAAACAAAACATATTTTCTAGAATATATAAAAATTATACAAAATTTTGAATTGATCATTGAATAGATTTTATATATATCATAGAAATTACATTTTACGAGTCCTAATTTTTCGATTTAGATAAAATTAATAATAATTAAAAAAATGTTGAAGTCCACTGCCGTTGTCACCATCACAACCGCAGTCAACATCATCGTCATTGTACCCATTTTAAACCAACAATCACAAATCTACTTCTCCTTCAAGATCCACCACCACCACCACCACCACCACCACCACCACTGAGATGAGGGAGGGAGGGAGGTTGGAGACGAGAGAGGGAGATAGAAGTAAGGTCATAAGGGTAATTTAGGAACATAATAACTTTAATTTTCTTATAAAAATTTAATATAAAACGTTAGAGATAATTTAGCCTCTTATCACTTTTCATTTAGGCAAATCAAACCCTTAAGGGTTATTTAGTAAAAAATAATTTTTTGTTTTTTTTTTTGACCCCTCGAAGGGGAATATTATTGCAAATCAAAAAGAACAATAATAAAAAATACAAAAGCAATAACATAAAAATTAACGCAGGCCGAGACCGCAATTCCAACAAATCTATTATATAAAGAAAAAGAATCTTTGAACACATAATCACAAATACATAGACAAGCTCAAATAAATAAAAACACATTAATAATAAGCCATAGAAACATAGTCGGAGAAGACATATTTGGCTGATCAAAGGATGGAACAACCAGTTGCAGCGAGGTTTCCGATGCCTAGTACTACCGTTGCCACGTTCGCCGCTGATCCAAGTATACGACTCCATTGATCCTGCTTATATATTTAATAAAATAACTACAAATATTCAGTTCATGCCGCCAGAAAATGTTAATCTATGATGCAGCTAGCTAGCCACACAGATCATTCGTAATCAAGCTCTTACATATATACTTAAATGCTTACAGTATTTCTTGGTGCTGCAGGAACAATTGCATTGGATTGGCTAGAACTTCCCCTTTGAGGCATTACTACAGTTCTTGCTACATTACCAGGACTGCTTTGTGACCGAACCAACGCGTGTGAAGACTCTTGCTGCAAAAATAAGTTTGTTAATTTAATTTATCCACAAAAACGATTCAATTAATAGCTAGAAAAACTAATATGAAGTAATTATGTATAATCAGGCATCAACAACGCACACGTTGTGGCTTCATAGTGCTGGTCCTCTTGAGCTGGACTAAAGTGTAGTTATCCAAGAACGTCACAGGTCCACCGTGCTTAGCCTTAGCTTTATGGACTTCCAACAGTCGGCAGTTTTGATAACAGCCGTGGCAGACGGTGAAGGTTCGGCTTCTGTTGAAGCACGCCCCACACGAGTAATAGATGCCCGTGATTAAGCCTCCGCATGAGTCGCAGAACGGGCGGCGGCTCATTAAGATGTAGTAAAGCGTCTTCACGTCCTCGGCCTTTTTTGCCCTTGTCGAGCAACCCGAAGAAGTACTCGCTGCTATGGCGCTCGTCGCCGTTCGGGTACTTCTTCATGAAGGAAAAGAACTTCGAGGAACTAACACAACCTTTGCTGTCGGGTTCGAGCTGCCGGAAGAACTTTTCCACTAAATCCTTCACCTCAGTCGGAGCTGCCTTGGAGTGGGCTTTGGCTATACTGCGAATATAGTCCATGCTTTTTGCCTTACGTTTTTTGTCAATTGGGGGGTTTGTTTATGGTGTATAAATAATGCAATATTTGTGAACTAAACTCTGGATTCTGGTGTTCGTAAGCCAATGGTGAAAATTTGTAGACTAGCTATAGTATTTACCTGGATGGTTCTGAGAAATCCCATATCGACCTTCCTTTTAATTCACTTGTTTTGAGTCCAACACTCAAATTATTATGATATCCATTGTATTTGAATTTGGAATCCTCATTTAATCAACCACCCCAACGTAAAAGTAAAGGGACATGACTGTAATTTTAATTAAAGAATGAGGGCCATTTTGATAGATTTATTCCAGCCATCCCTACTAGATAATATGAAGCGTCCAACTTGATGAGATATATACGAACCCTATTACACGGTCGGATCCATGAAATGGGTGGGAAAGTAAATCTCTGGAAATGATGGATTACCAACCCCAAACATCCTTTCCCGTCAAAGTAAATGCAGTCTTGGTCTTTTGTTTGTATTAATCTTCCTAGTAAAAATGTAAATTTATTCCTATAATTTTTTTATTTTGATAATTTAGTTTTATCGGGATTTTATTTTGTAATTAAATCCTATAATTTTAAAATTTTACAATATTGTTCGATTTTTGTTAGAAAATTAATTTTTTGCCGTAAATGCTTGCGTGGCAGCCACGTCAACAGTACATCATTGAGAAAATGATAACACAATAAAATGTTCGACTGAAAAAATGCAAATTTGTTCCTTGAATTTTTCAATTTTGGCAAATTTAGTATTATCATTTGCAATTAAAACTCATAACTTTTAAAATTTTGTAAGGTATGTCCGATTTTCGTAAGATAATTAATTTATCGTCGAGAACATTTATATGGTTATCATATCCCCGATATAAATTGAAAAAAATGCTTACTCAAACTAAATTGTTGACTTGTTAAAATATGTGGAAAAAAAACAAAACAAACAAACAAACAAACAAACAAAGTTATATGACAATTTTAAACACGAGAAATGTGAGATAATCCCCAAAGCGGCACCATAGTTTGACATAGCTCCCTCATTCTAAATTTGTCCATACTAACTCCCCAGTTGAGTTTATTAATTTTGCTTCACTACCTATTGTATGCGATTTTATCAAGTTGCCCCTGAAGGCTATCAGTTTTCCTCCCATTCCCATTACTCTCATTAATGTGAAATAATAAAAAAAAAAAAAAGGCAGCGACGAGGTGAGGGTTTTCTGAGCAAAAACCGACCACATTACGGCGAGACGAGATTACGATGGTGAGTGCGTGCCGGAGAAGTGGGTTTCCGACGCGGACGACTGACACAGGTGAGAAATTTCCGCCGTTGAGGGAGTTCCGCCGTCTATATAAAGGATAATTTACATCAAAAATTATTTTTGCGCGACGGCGTGCACCAATTGCTAGTAATTGTATAAGTAAGGGCACAAAAACTGTAAATTGAGAGGGCAAAATAATAAATATATTAAAATTTATATATAATAATAATTTTTTTTTAGGCCGGGCCCACTCCATACCCCATTTGTCTCCATCTTTGATCAGTAGGAAAGGCTCCAGCGTTGGTAGGTAAGGGCGAAGCGAGTAAATTTTGGCCACGGGGCTCCTTGACTAGGGTAAACGCGGGATGGGATTTTTGAGATTCTGGAAAATCGGGATCGGGGTGGAATTTTACATTCCCGATCCCTTCCCGAAAAAATGGGGATCCCGACATTTCGGCACGGGATTGGGATCCCCGAAATAGTTCTCTTTTTTTTTTTTTTTAAATTTGTTGTTTTTTTAACTCCATATTAATTTATGTTAAATATATCTAATTTAAATATATCTTTATATATACTAACATCTATACTAAATACGTCTAATTTAATTAAACACTTTTCTAAAATTCATGCATGCTTCCTGTTAGATTTTAATATTCTTGGTAATTAGGGCTCTATTATATATATATATATATATATATATATATATATATATATATATATATATATATATATATTATTAATTTATAATCGGGATTTTCGGGACTCCCAAATTTCCTGAAAATTTTAAAAATAATTCCTGATCCCGATTCTGAATTTTTTTATCGGGATCGAGATCCCATCCCGAAATATTTTTTTCCCGATTTTTCCATCCCGATCGGAACATTCCCGACCAGGACGGGACGGGTCCCGAAAATCCCGATCCCGACGCCCACCCCTAACCTTGACTCCATTGCTTCCTCTAGATTAGGGTCGCTGCCATAACTAATCTTCTTGGTAAATTATTGATACTTAACATGGGATAATATGTTAAAAAATTTATTGTTTTATATTGAAAATTACAATACACTTAAATAATAATATTTAATTAAGAATGAATGAATTTATTTCATACAACCATTATATATCGGTTATATATATCATATTACATTTTATTTTTATTTTATTTTTATTTACTTTTTTTTATTTTTTTATGAATGAAAACAATTAATTTAAGTAAATTTATTTTGGTAAAGTGTTCTTATTTTCGAGAATTGGCGTCCTTGAGTTTCTACGACCTCAAGGGCACTACCATGTTACATTTTGGATTGAGGGATTTCAAACACTATATATATATATATATATATATATAGTGTTTGAACAGATCTCTAACACATGAAATACTTTTAAAAATGAAATATTATATTTTTAATCATCCAATTATATGATTTATTTGTTTTTCTTTCCCCATTTTTTAATTTAACAAGAATGGTCACTCAGCTACCATAATTTTTTAAAAATTGATCATTCCGTCAGTTTGGACATTAAATCCAGATGGAACCCTAATTTTAGGGCTATTTTGATGTCGTTTTTTCTTGTTCCCTTATTTTTACTACCTGTTGCAACTAAGAAGTTGTTCAAGCTCACCATGTCAAGCAGTTCCACTTCTTGGAGTTTACCGGGCAAGATTTTCCGATTGAGCGAGTTTTTATTAGCAAATGTGGGTATGAATTACTATTAAGAACATCATGGACCAATTTGAATCCCGGTAGAAGATTTTGGGCATGCCTGAATTATGGGGTATTTAGAATTTTCTCTCAATCTTTTTTAATACTTGTAATTTTGTGTTATTGAGGTCGATCCCGCATCCATGGAGGTCTAAGAGCCAAATCGTACAATTGGGAAATCCACGCAAAATCCAATTACTTTTGTTTCTTCGAAAATTCAAGCAACCAAAACTTGAAAGCACCAAATACACGAAATATATCTTCTATGGGTAGATATCGTCCGTTATTACATGCCTAAGAGCTAAAAATTAGAGAAATTTTGGAGCTTTTAGGACAAACACTAGTTGGGGAAATTGGGGCGTCTAGGGTTCATTCGATTTAGGGAGAGAAAAGTTGAAAATTTTTTTGGGTGTCCCTACCAATGATAGTTGCGTTCTCAGGGCCAGGGGTTCGAAATCAAGATTTGTGGTTAAGCTAATACAACATTGAACTATTAAATTACACTATTTGATAATAAATTATTCATTAATTACTTAATTAACATTAATAAATTAAACATTTAATTTAGGACTAATTATACTAATATACCTTAAAATTTGTCTTAATAACAAACATCCCTTGAATTTTGAAAAGTTATAAATATTGTATTCTTTAAAAAAAATATAAATTATGGATTTACTTTATTATAAATTCTGGAGATATCTTTGTAATTACTTTTCAAATCATAGAGGTAGTTTGCTTAATTACATTGAATCTGTTGAAAACTAAAAGTCATTCTAGCTATTAATCTAGATTCATTTTCTAAATAAGTTTTTATTTATTTAAGTACATGTATTTTATATTATTCATTGTTTTTAGTTAGTACATGAATTGATATATTCATGCATAGGATATCAAGAGTCTTATTAATTGTAATACATGAACTAAGCCTAAGTTCATGTCTAGCAAATCCTATATGTACCCTATGTATTTGTCATTTTTCTTAAGTCAATCAAGTCATTTTTTATTAAGTGAAATAGAGTCACTTTATATCTCCACCTTTATTTTGTGAGTTTGAGTGTGTATTTGCTCTCCATTTCTAACAAAGTGGTATCTAGAGCCAATTTTGTTTGGAGACAACGAAAAAAATGACGAGAGTGCTCCTCTTTTCCAAGTTCTATTACTCGTAAAAGAACATTACGAGAATTGGTGTATTCGTATGAAAGCTTTACTTGGAGCTCATGATGCTTGGGAACCTATCGAGAACGGTTTTGAAGCCACCAATGCCGCTGCAGTAAAGAAAGATCAAAAGGCGCTCACTCTTATCCATCAAAGTTTGGATGAGAAAATGTTTGAAAAAGTTGCTAGTGCAACCACTTCCAAGCAAGCTTGGGATATTCTCCAAGCCTCGTTCAAAGGAGTTGATAAAGTGAAGAAAGTTCGTCTTCAAACCTTAAGAGGAGAATTTGAATCTTTACGCATGAAGGAGTCCGAAACCATTTCGGATTATATTTCACGAATAATGGTGGTGGTTAACCAAATGAGAAGATATGGAGAAGACTTGAAGGATGATCGGGTCGTTGGAAATATTTTACGATCCTTGGATTCAAAATCTAACTATATTGTTGTGGCAATTGAAGAGTCCAAAGATTTGGACATTATGACCGTTGAAGAATTAGCCGGATCTTTGCAAGCCCATGAAGAGAGACTAAAGAAACCAAATCAAGAACCGGTGGAGCAAGTTTTGCAAGCAAAACTTTCTTTCAAAGAAAAGCAAGAAAAGCGTAACACGTTCCAAAGGGGTCAAGGACGTGGACAAGTTGCTCGTGGAAGAGGAAGAGGCAACTATGTAAACAAAGAGGAGAAGAATCAAAATTTCTTTCAAGGAAGAGGTCACGGATGCGGTCGAGGAAGAAGTACTTGGAGGCCGAATTCGAGAAGGTATGACAAATCAAATGTCCAATGTTATAATTGTAATAATTTTGGACATTGTCATTGGGAATGCACAAACGAAGTGGAAGAAAAAACAAACTTCGTGGAGAGCAATAATGAAGAAGGAGGTCCCACTTTGCTTCTCGCATGCAAAGGCGAAGATAATCAAGAACAAAACTTGTGGTATCTTGATTCCGGTGCAAGCAGCCATATTTGTGGAAAGAAAATATTTTCATGGAGCTTGATGAAACATATGGAGGCAACATCACTTTTGGAGATTCCTCTCGGGTACAAGTGAAAGGAAAAGGTACCATTTTAATCAAATTGAAAGATGGAAGTCATCAATTTATCTCCAATATTTTCTAGGTGCCCGAAATAAAAGTAACATATTAAGTTTGAGACAATTATTGGAGAAAAATTATGAAATTCATTTGAAAAATAAAAGTTTGGTTATGAAAGATGAAAATGGGCGTCTGTTAGCAAAAGTTCCAATGTCAAGAAACCGAATGTTTATGCTTAACATTCAAAGTGATGTACCAAGGTGTTTACAAGCATATTTCAAAAGTGACTCGTGGCTTTGGCATATGAGATTTGGTCATTTGAATTTTGATGGCCTAAAGTAGATGAGCAAGAAAAGGATGGTGAGAGGATTGCCAAACATTAAGTAACCTAATCAAATTTGTGAAGGTTGTCTCTTTGGCAAGCAAGCTAGGAAAAGCTTCCCGGAAGAATCACTTTCAAGAGCTCAACGTCCGTTGGAGTTGATACACTCAGATGTGTGTGGCCCTATCAATCCTTGTTCGTTTGGTAAGAATAAATATTTTCTTACTTTCATCGATGATTATTCTCGGAAAACTTGGGTATACTTTTTGAAGGAAAAATCCGAGGTGTTTCAAACTTTCAAAAAGTTCCAAACTATGGTGGAAAAGCAAAGCGGCAACCAAAGCAAAGCCATTCGATCCGATAGAGGAGGAGAATTCACATCAAACAAATTCAACAAATTTTGTGAAGAAAATGACATTTTGAGGCCGTTGACAGTTCCAAGAACACCGCAACAAAATGGAGTTACCGAAAGAAGGAATCGGACCATTCTCAACATGACAAGGAGTATGCTAAAGAGTAAAAATGTGCCTAAAGAATTTTGGGCAAAAGCAGTTGCATGTGTGGTTTATTTGATGAATCGGTGTCACACTAAAAGTGTTAATGACAAAACACCTCAAGATGCTTGGAGCAAAATAAAGCCGAATGTTTCTCATTTGCGGGTCTTTGGAAGCATTGCCTATGCACATGTTTCGGATAAAAAGAGAACAAAACTTGATGATAAAAGTGAAAGGTATGTTTTCATTAGTTATGATTCAAATTCCAAAGGATATAAGTTGTATAACCCGCAAAATGGAAAGCTTGTCATTAGTAAAGATGTTGAGTTCGATGAGAAAAGTTGTTGGGAATGGAACATGTCCAAAGAAGAGCAAAATTTTTATCCTCTTCTTGAGGATGATGAAGAATTGGTGCAACCGAATACTCCACCACAACCACTTTCACCCGTTGGCAAAGAAAGTTCAAGTGAAGGGCCTAGGAGGACAAGAAATGTTCGTGAGTTGTATGATGTTACAAATGAGGTAACTTTGGATTTAAGTGAAACATATTTTTATTTGTTTGCTAATTCCGAGCCTTTGAATTTTGAAGAAGCGGTTGGTGATAAAAAATAGAGAAGTTCTATGGATGAAGAAATCAAATCCATAAAACAGAATGATACTTGGGAGTTGGTGGCACTACCCAAAGGAAAGAACACCATGGAGTTAAATGGGTGTATAAAATCAAGAAAAATTCAAAAGGCGAAGTTGAAAGGTACAAAGCAAGATTGGTAGCGAAAGGCTACAAACAAAAGGTGAGAATTGACTACGATGAGATATTTGCTCCGGTTGCAAGATTGGAAACTATTCGTTTGATCATTTCCTTGGCAACTCAAAACAAATGGAAAATCCATCAAATGGATGCCAAATCAGCCTTTTTGAATGGCTACTCGGAGGAGGAAGTTTATATTGAGCAACCTTTGGGGTATGTTGCAAGAGGGCATGAAGAAAAGGTCTTGAAGTTGAAGAAGGCTCTCCACGGCTTGAAACAAGCCCCTCGTGCTTGGAATAGTAGAATTGATAAATATTTTCAAGAAAATGGTTTCTCAAAGTGTCCACATGAACATGCACTCTATGTAAAAACAAACAATAGTGGTGACATTTTACTTGTTTGTTTGTATGTAGATGATTTGATTTTTACAGGAAATGCTCCAAAGATGTTTGATGAATTCAAACAAGCAATGTCGAGTGAGTTGAAATGACGGACATTGGATTGATGTCCTACTATCTTGGGATTGAAGTGAAGCAAAATGATGAATGAATATTTATTTCTCAAGAAGGCTATGCAAAGGAAGTTCTCAAGAAATTTGAAATGGCGAATTGCAAGCCGGTGAGCACCCCTGTTGAATGTGGAGTTAAATTTTCCAAACATGGAGATGGAGAATTGATCAATCCCACACTCTTTAAAAGTCTTGTTGGAAGCTTGAGGTACCTAACTTGTACAAGACCGGATATTCTTTTTGGCGTTGGACTTGTTAGTCGTTACATGGAGAATCCTACTACTTCTCACTTGAAGGTGGCCAAAAGAATACTCCGTTACATCAAAGGTACACTTGATTATGGAATTTTATATTCATTTTCTCAAGATTTCAAGCTTGTTGGATATTGTGATAGTGATTGGGCTGGTGATGTTGATGATCGAAAGAGTACTACCGGGTTTGTTTTCTTCATGGGAAATTCAGCTTTCACTTAGAATTCTAAAAAGCAACCAATTGTCACTTTATCAACTTGTGAAGCGGAGTTTGTGGCAGCAACTTCTTGTGTTTGCCATGCAATTTGGCTAAGGAATTTATTGAAGGAGCTTTATCAACAATAAGAAGTGCCAACAAAGATTTTAGTTGATAACAAATCCGCCCTTCAATTGGCGAAAAATCCGGTGTTCCATGAAAGAAGCAAGCATATTGATACTAAGTATCAATTCATTCGAGAAAGTGTGTCCAAGAAAAAGGTTGAGTTGGAATTTGTGAAATCACAAGATCAAATCGCCGATATTTTCACCAAGCCATTAAAGTTTGAAGTCTTTCGAAAATTACGAGAGTCTCTTGGAGTCATGAATCAAGATTAAGGGGGGATGTTGAAAACTAAAAGTCATTCTAACTATTAATCTAGATTCATTTTCTAGATAAGTTTTTATTTATTTAAGTATATGTATTTTATATTATTCATTGTTTTTAGTTAGTACATGAATTGATATATTCATGCATAGGATATCAAGAGTCTTATTAATTGTACTACATGAACTAAGCCTAAGTTCATGTCTAACAAATCCTATATATACCCTATGTATTTGTCATTTTTCTTAAGTCAATCATGTCACTTTTTATTAAGTGAAATAGAGTCACTTTATATCTCCACTTTTATTTTGTGAGTTTGAGTGTGTATTTGCTCTCCATTTCTAACAGAATCTCCGCATCATGTAGTCGAAATTAAATGTCCTTATTTTAAAAAAAAATTGTTAAGAAAAATATTTTTTATTACTTCTTAAATGGTAAAAGTAGTTTGTATAATTACTTTAAACCTCTCGGGATCATATTATTATATATATTCGATGATAAATATTCTGTTTAAAAAAAATACTAGAAAACAAGATATGATCCATTAATATGTTCCATCAAGAAAACCCAAAATTATAAGGCAAACAAAAAATAAAAAAAAAATAAAAATTCCTCGAGAAATGGAGTAATGAACGCTCATCGCCTCATCCAACTCATATTAGTAATTAATAATTTTTTTCATAGTGTCAAATTTCTTTTTGTTATTATTATTATTATTATTATTTTAAATTTTGGGTTATGGTGGCAAGGTTGGTGACTGAGTATTTCTGCATGGTGGTACTGGAGGTGCATGTCTGTTGAGGAGGTCCCGAGCCAGCTCTTGAAAATCTCCGGCGGCGGAGGGGGGAGCCGACGAATGTATTTCCCGGCGGAGCTCCGGTGGTGGAAAATGGGTATGTGTCGTTAATATTAACATTGTCGTGGCGGCGTGGGTCCCTCGAGGCGTCGAAAAGGGACGATAGATCGTACGCCGGCAAGTCCGCTATGGACAACGGTGGCGGCACGAGCTGCGCCGGTGCCGGAGGCGGAGGTGGGAGCTCGAGGGTGGCGAGATGGGCTTGTAAGTAGGAGAGTTCTGTTTGCAGATTCACCACCTGTAGTATGCTAGACTGAGTTAATTATTAAATTAAGAATAATGTTTTATTTATTTATTTGTTATTAGGGCGAAAGTATTTAAGAACATTATTCTTTAATTTATTAGAATTTAGCATCAAGATGTTAAATTTCATTCCTGTTTTTAATTATTAAGAGGAGTTTTGTGTTCAATTCACTTAATTATTAATTTGAATACATGCATACATACATATATAACAAAACTTTAATAAAACAATTTATTACAAAATAGTGCCCAAAAAACTGTTTCTTTACAGAAAAACAACCGACAAATTCCTTAATAGCTGCAAAACAATGGAAGTTTTGTTAAAAAATGCGTAGACAAAGAAGCCAAAAACTGGCATATGTACTTGTATTTTCTAGCACAAGCTGACCATATCATTATAATTAATTAATTATATATATATATATTATATATATCATTACAAGATAACCATTTCGACCTAATTCTTTCATTGACGAGATTGGAGATTGAATTTCAAATTTTTATTGTCTCGTCAATTCATCTAACTAGACCAACTAAACTTTATTATAATTGTGATATATGTTGTTATATATGTGCAATTGTGCATATATGCATACCTATATTATACAATAATCAAAATAAATGGAATAGAACATATAGCTATAATATGATCACAGATCACTTGTATAAGTTCGTTTTTGTTTAAAAGATATATATTTCATATTTATGTTCTCAAAAAAAATTTAAAAAAAGTTGCAATGTAATTTGGGTGGAGGTCTGATAATCAATAATGTTTGATATATAAACGATTTTATGATTTTATTTTTGCGAAACTGGTTAGGACATCAACAATAATAATCGAATTTTGGTGAGTTGAAATTAAATTTTAAAAAAGAAAATCACTATAAAAGCCATCTCATCAAATAGGATAAAATAATCTTACTATAAAGTAAATTTGTAAGGCACCCTTCACACTCAACACAATTCTGAAAAATCATGGAATTATTTATTTATTTTATTTTGTTTGAAGTCATTTAATTATTCTAAATGTGGACCCCAACAAGGGTTGGTCAAGTGGTTTGAGGGTTCTCTCTCGAAGGCAAGGTCCCAGGTTCAAATCCCTTGGCCCACTTGGGGTGTTTGTTACTTCCCTACACTTTTTTATAAAGTGTGGTAAGAATATAAATAATTAATTTTTATATTTATTTTCTGTTACAGAATAGAATACTCCCTACGCTTTTTTACAAACTGTAGTAAGGATAAAAAAATCTCTTAATTTTGGTAACACGTATAAATAATTGTTTTCTTTGTTTAGTGAAAAACTTCCCTACACTTTTTTATAAAGTGTGGTAAGTATATAAATAATTAATTTTTATATTTATTATCTTTTACAAAATAGAGTACTCCCTACGCTTTGTTACAAACTGTAGTAAGAATTAAAAAATCTCTTAATTTTAATAACATATAAATATTTTTTTTTCTTTTTTAGTGAAAAATATAAATAATATATAGAGTTAGATTCTAAATAGAATTGTATATATAAAATTTTACCGTTTTAAAGAGAAAAAATCTAACGGATTCAATCTTTTTTCAGAGTCCTAATAGTATCTACCAATTCATAATTAAATTCAAATTCAAATTCTGTTCCTCCTAAATATCTTTTTAAATTTTATTCTCTTTATCGTATAGAATTGGAGAGAAAAACTTTCACAATAGAGAATCAAGAAAATCTAATTCAATCAAGAACCAATTCAAGTGTTTTCATATAAATCAAGTAAGAATAAATTGGAGATTGGTGACTGATTTCACGTGTTCTCTTCTTAAATCTTTTGGGGCTGGTGAGTATCACTCTTTGTTTTTTCTAAATACAGAATTCTATAGATAAAATTGTAATGTTTGTTCTGTTCTTAAATACTATTCTGATGCGATTCTGATTTTTCTAAATTCTGTTCTTTATAGATTATCAAATCACGAAAAAAAAATAAATTGGAGATTGGAGAACCGATTGATTCTGAAATCTTTTGGAGCTGGTTAGTATCCTTTGTTTTTTATTTTTTATCTTATATGAATATTAAAATATTAACTCTAAATATAGAATTGTGTAGATAAAATTTTAACATTGAAAAGAATTTTAACTCAAATTTTGTTGTTCTTAAATACTATCCTAAATTCTATTCTTTATAGGTAAAGTACCGATACTATCTAATTTTCTTAAATTCTTTCAATTATAGGTAATGTACATAAATTCAGATAGAGAATCAAGAAAATCCAAATCAAAGTTTGATTATCAAACTCAACGCGTATTTAAGGGATACAAATATTTTCTTTTCAGATCAGACAAAGCGAGAATCAATTGGAGAACAAAGCATTTTCTTCTCAAATCCCACGCTTTTGGAGTTGATAAGGTTAGTGTCACTATCTATTTTTTATTTTATATGAATATTGAAAAATAATTCTCTTTGTTTATCCTAAATTTTGTTATTGAGCTGTTTCAAAACTCTCTTAGACATAGAAATAGAAAAGGATTAGCAATTAGTTGATATGTATGATAAGAATACTGATATAGAAAAGGAATTTATATCTATTGGATGAGTAGTAGAGAAAGGAAAATTTCCAACTGAAATATTATTTAGTTTGTACGTATAATTATAATTATCTTAATTTAAATTTTAATTAAACAAAGGTTTAATAAAACAATAATTTATCTATATAGTATTTTTATATTAAAATTGTCAAAAAAATTATTAAATAGTTAAATAAAAAACTTTCACCCAAGCCCACAAACTCAAGTCAAGGGTCACTGATCATTGTCGATTTGTCGTCTTTAAAAAAATAAAAATACTATTACATTATATTATATTACCCTAATAAAAGATAAAAATAAACCCTTTAAAAAAAAGATAAAAATAAACAAAACACACATATATATAGTATATCCTAAATACTATTATATTATATTATATTATATTACCCTAATAAAATAAAAAACACAATGATCTATAAATAAAAATTTTCTACTTCTTATTAATTTATTATTATTATTATTATTATTATTATAGTATTAAAAAGGTAATGTTATTATATTATATTACTATAATAATTAAAAAAATAAAACTATTACAATGCATAAACAACAAACACACCTACTCATACAAATATACCCAATTGAAAGGTACTTAATTTTTTTATAGTAATTATAATATATTTATACATTTTATTGTAATACCATAATATTTTGACATTTATTCTAAACTTTTAAACGTGCAATGAACTAGGTATTTATCAACTTTAAAATCCTACGTACGCAATTGCACTCATCCAGAGGGTTCAATCGCCGAGGGATATATTGAAGATGCAGATTGCAACACCCAAACATCTTTCGATAATGACGATGTTAGATGGGTAAGAGAGGGGGTTGCCGAAACCAAACTTGACATGCCAATGACAACAATTTCGGAAATGTTTAGACGGAAAAAAGAGATGGATAAAATAAAACAACAAAGAGGAAGAGATTGTGCAACTTAAATATTGTAGTTATAATATGAACAGTGTTTAATTTGATCATGAGATTGTTTTGTTACTTTTTTATTACAGAACTTTTTTTTGTTTGTTTTGATTCTAGATATATATTTTATTTAAAATTTTAATTTTATAATTTATTAATATATTGTTGCTCAATTCTTTATGTTTATATTTTAATAGTGATGACTAAAAAAGTTCCAAAAAGAAATCGGATATCCAATCCTTCAACAAATTCGGAAGTTACTTTAAGTAAGTTTATACCATTCTTTATTTTTTTAATTATTATTATTATTATTATTATTATTATTATTATTATTTTGTGTTTCGTTTGCTAGGTCACAACAAAGAACGAAAAAGAACAAAAGGAGCTATTCACATGCCAGAAATTTGGGCATTATCTCCGGGGGTTAAACTTGAAGTTGAATGTAATGAATTTGGTCAACCTATAAATGATAACAGTTCTAAATTTGTTTGTTTTCTAGGTGTGATATCTAGAACACATTCATATGCTCCTATTGATGTTCTTGATTGGCGAAAAATGCCAAACTCTAAAAAAAAAAGACATGCTGGATTTGTTGAAGGTAATTTTTTTAATTTTAAACTAATTAACAACTCTATCTAATGATATTATTTTAATATAGGAAAAGTTTGTTTGTCCTATTGGCATTGACGAATGGATTTTGCAATCAATTGGCACTAAGTGGAGAAACTGGAAAGCTGATTTGAAGTTTGATTACTTTGATCCTACATTACCTGTTGAGGAATTGGTAAAAGAAAGAGATGAAAGGGTCAACGAAGAGCAATGGACGAATCTTATTATGTATTGGCTATCTGACAAGGGAAAGGTACCAAAAAATTATGAATTTATTTTTTTAATTTCTTATGTATTATCTTATAAACACTTTATTATTACAATCTCAGCAAGCTAGTATACGAGGAAAAGAAAGCAGAAAACATAAGAATGTACATCATAAAACAGGCAGAAAGTCATTTGCGAAGATTCGAAAAGAATTGGTGAGAAAATGAGTTTACTATATTTACTTTCACATTAATTTTGAACTTGTTATTAAACATTGTTTACATTGATACTTGTTATTGTGTTCCAAAAAAAAAAAAAACATTGATACTTGTTACTTATTTTTTTGCTTACTAGTTTTTTTATTACAAATTAGGAGGGGAGCTTGAATCGACCACCTACTCGAGTTGAAACTTATAGAGAATGTTTCCCAGTGGAAAAAGGAGGAGAAGCGGGAGAGCTAATGGTAAATATGTTCAATTTAAATTTATTGTTATATTGTTGATTTATACAACTTTGTGTGTTTCTTTCGATATAGGGAACAATGCAGGAGTTAACTAATATACTAGTGGACCCTTCGAGTGATGTTGTTGCTAGAGACGACATTTTTGCTAAAATTATATGCCCAGACAAACCGGGACGTGTTCGTATGATGGGGCAGGGGGTTACTCCTACAGACCTTTTTGAGGGTCTTCCATCACGCAAAGCTTGCTATAAGATGCTTAGGGAAAATATTGTAACAACTCAAGTATTAACCGAGAAACTTGAAGCTTGTCAAAGAGTTATTGACCAACAAAATGTAATAGAAGCAGGTCCTTCTGCTGCCCCTAATATGCTTTTATCATCTCCTCAACGCGATGGGATCTTGACTCCAACTTTATCAACTATAGTTCGACCACTTGAGGTAAAGTTACAATTAGAGCTTGTTCAAATATTGTGGAACATTTACATATTTTAATACTTTACAATTTTTTAATAGTTAAGACATCTCATAATTCATTTTTTATAATGTTAGGTAAATTGTTCAGTTTTACTTATGAGTATAATTGATTCAAGTAAAATTGTGGCAAAGGGTATACTACATAGCATGGATCCTAATACAATTGTTGGAGGTGAAAAGTTAGGAAAAAATTGGTGCTCTGTCCATATAAATGTTGTGATGGATCGAGAAGAACGATTAATAAGATCATGCTTTATGTATCAAACAATTGGTGAAGCCATTGGAATAGTTGTTGCTTGGCCGCTTAGCTTGGTTTTTTTTTTTTTTTTCCCCAATTAATAAAATATCGATATTGAATTAAGAAGATACAATTTGTTGTTTAGTTTCTCATGTGAGTTTATTGTTTTTTTCATATGTAGGTGGTTCGCATGGAAGAGTGAAATAGACGAATCGATGCTTACTTATGATTTGGAATGAGGAGTCGGTTATTTATATATTTATTATTATTATTGTAGGCAATAAACAATTTTGACCAATGATAGTTCATTTTTGTCTTAGAATATTTGAATTATATTTTTCACTTAAATATTATCATTTAGAGCTTGTGCACATGTACATTTAATTTATGAATTGATATTTAGTTAGATTATATTTAAATTTAGTTATAAAAATAAATCTTAGTGGATATGTTTTTGTTACTTTCTTATTGATTTATGTAATTTTAAAATTAAGATATTCATGTATTATAATGTTATCACATTTTGAATTGTATGATCATATTAGTAGTATTATAAGTGTATTAGATGATACTAGTAATTTTGGCACACTCATTAGGTGTGCAGATTAAAAATTTATATTGTTTAAAATATATTAAAATTAGTTTTTATATTAGTATATATTTTATCATTATTTTTAATTTAATTATTAAATTAATATAAATAAATAGCATAAAATAATAAAATAACAACACTATCTTTGGAAAAAAAGAGTATACTAAAAGAATGAATTGGAATGAGGTGAGAGAAAAGATAAGTTAAGAAAATGTAATAGGATAAATAAATAAAAAGGAAAAAAAAAGAGAAAAACATAAGAGAAGAAAACGGATAAAAGATAAATAGAGAAGAAGAAAAAGAAAAAGAAAAAAAAGGACTCCAAGAGATTACGTATAATTGGACAATTTTTGAAAACTCCCCGTGGGTTTGAAAAGTTCCTTTTAGCTCCCCATTTTCAAATACATCATTTGAGGTTTTAGATACGCGATTCTGAGATTTAGATACGCAATTCTGGAAGTTAGATACGCGATTCTGGGATTTAGATACGTGATTTTTTCCTTGTATTTCAAATACATCATTTGGGGTTTTAGATACGCGATTCTTGAGTTTTAATACATCATTTTTTAAAATGGGGAGCTAAAAGGAATTGGACTTATCATTTGGGGAGTTTTCGGGAATTCCCTGACGTATTATAATTTGTTATATAAAAAAAATATATAATATAATTTAAAATCTATTTTATTAATTTTAACAATTGAATTTATAATTATAAAAATAAACCAGATTACACAATTGTAAAACGAATTCTAATTGAAAATGAATTTCAATTATTCTTATCCTTCCCCCCATCCCAGCACCAAAACTTATTTGTTCCCACCATTTTTTATCCGTCAAATTTTATTCCCCCCAATTTCTCTTTTTCATCGTCCCAAATTTATACTCATTCCCCCAATTTCTCTTTTTCATTCTCAAACCCAGTTCTTCCTATGAGAACCCTCACCCACCTCATTAGTCTGCAATGCATAACTATATATGCGAAAATGGTTTCAATTTGGACTGCGCACTTTCGTGCGGCGCCTTTCCTTCCTGTAAGTCTGCTCTCATGGGCTCTTTGATTTCAATACAATTTGAATTTTTCTATAATTTTATGTTTTTCTTTCAAATGCCATTTCAATTTTGTGCATTCTTTATAAAGGTTCGGAGTTTGTCGGATGAAATTGGGCATCGATCGGAATTAAGGGTGTTGTGTAATTATGCTAGCTGGAATCAGAGAGTTAAGTGCAGAAAGTTTGTGGTGAAAGCTGTAGGTTCAGATGACGGCAGGCGCCTGCCTAACGACATCGTGATTGAGAAGTTGGAGAAGGGTAATGCTGAGAAAACCCAGCAAAATGTGGTTGCTAAATTGCGAGAATCAATTGGCTCTCTCCCTGTGATTGTCTATCCGGTGATAAGATGGAAACTGCAATAAATATAGGGTAGGTTTCTCAGCAGCAGAATATGGTGTTTGACTATTTTGAGATACTTTTGCAACTCAACGATCAAAAACTTTCAATGCGATGCTCTAATATCTTGTCATCAGGCAGATTTGCTTGTAGTTTACTTCGGCAAGGCATGAAGGAAGCAGATATGTATAACAAAGATTAATACAGATGCAATTGTCCAAGATCCCAAACAGGTAACAATTTTGTGAATATTCCATATGAATTTGAAATCAATTAGTCTCCCTATCTTTTGTGGAGAAATAGATTACTGAATGTCTTGTTTGATTTTGTATTATCACTCCGTATAAATAGATTACATGCACAGGATGTACAACAGATATTTACAGCAACAAATCAATCTGCCTCCTATAATTAATCTCTTATAATTAATCTCCTATGATTATGTCATCTCTTGTGCAATTAGAATCCTATAATCACTCAATCTCCTATATCTTTTACATGAATGCCTGGTTTGTTTTATGTATTTTTGTATGTGTTTGGTTTAATAATTATACGCATGACTTGTGATTCTTTGTCGTTATCTTTCTAACTCATCCAAATGGAATGTTCTTTGAAACAGGACAGAGACTCATAAATAGTTGATGGCGAAACAGAAACGAGTAGAAATGATTGATTATTTTATAGGATTAATTTAGTACAATGTAATATTTATTCTTTTTTGAATTGTTGTATCATATTATTGTTTTATTTTGATAGAATACAATTGTTTTATTTACAGAATATTTGTAATTGAAATGTTTGTTTGATATTTTGATTTTATTGGTAATATTGGGTTTGGAATTGACAGTTTTAGAAAATCACAACACTATTTATTTAGTTGAATTTGCAATATTTTGTTTTAAAATATGAAATTAAACTATTAAATATTGGATAATAAAATAGAAAAGATTTAGCTGCAAAATTGATATTGTTTTGCAACGACCAAAAATTTATTTTTTACAATAAAATTCTATTGTAAATAAATATGAAATATAAAAATTAATTATGCTTTAGCAACCGGTTTTATCGCAAAGTTTGCATGCAAAAATTTCTAAATAATAATAATTTTTTAATATATCAATTTCTTACTACACATTTATTTGTAGGAAGTGTTAAATATTTTAAAATCTTAAATTAAAATTTTAATTGTAACCACATTTAAAAGTGTAGTATGACCTCTTTTGTTACTACATATTAAAATGTAGGCACAATTATACATGTTGCTTCATTTTAAAGTGTAGCAACATCTCTTACTACATTAATGGTGCCTACACTTTTAGAAAATGTAGTATGAGATAATGTGTAGCAAGGATGTTTATCTTCCTACACTCCAAAGTGCATTTAAAGCTCATTTTTTTTGTAGTGTATTCTAAATGTGGATGTGCTAATTAAATTTTATTTGGAGGTATATAAAATTTCATTTAATATATTTAGTTCAATTTTATCCAAAAAATAAAATAAATTTTGTAGGATATGGTATTGTAATAAATTAGTAAAAAAATAAATTATATTTAACTAAATAAATCATACAATTAATAAATAAATAAACCGTTTAGTCCTAAGATTTATAAACTATAAACCTAAAAAAAAAAAAATTTTATTTGTAAAACATATGACTTGAAATGAGTTTTCAACTAGTTTATAATTTATATACACTGTCTCATACAAGAAAATTTATACTTTACATACATATCTCAACAAAACAACTTTGAAATTTAGAAATTATATATATATATATATATATATATATAGATGGAATTTAGATATACCTGTTGTTGCAGAGCAAATATATGTGCAACACAGCCGTAGACGGGGTCCCTCAGCCGCGCCTGAGCCTCGTAGCAGATGGTGACGACGGCTTCGAGCCGCTTGTGCGCCGGAATATGGAGGAGGAGCTTCGACACGTTGCTGGCGCCGAACACCTTGTGCACGGCGGCGAAGTGCGCCGCCCCTTGTTCCGAGTCGAAATACGGCGCGAATTGCAGCCGGCGACGCACTTCCTTCTCAAGAACTTGCATGCACCGCATGGCCCAGCTCCGCCGCCACCACCACTACCACCGCTGCAGCCGCCTCCCGACGCGGTGGTGGGAGCATTCGAAGAAGAACCGCTCATCTTTGCCAAATATCAGGAATATTTCCAGAAAGCTAGTTAGCTATATATATATAATAGCATCATTTTATGCTGTGTAGATAATAATTTAGTGGTTTTTTGTTAATATATTGTTATTTATTCATTGGGGGGGGGGGGGGGGGGGGGGGGGGGGGGGACTTTATTTTTTTGTGTGTGCTTTTATGGGAATTTTCTTCTTCTTCTTCTTCTTTTTGGTTGATTTTTTTTGCGTTTAAGGTTTGGTGGAAATATATATATTTGGGAGAAGAGATGGATTATAATATATATATAAATTGAAATAATTAAATAAATATAAATCTAAAGAGAAAAAACTTTGAAGCCACGCGATGAAGCAAAACCAATTAGGTGTTTGCGTGAAGCAAACATGCGATAAGCCCACCTTGTATTTATATTTATCTCGTGACCGTATTATTGCCTTGACAATACTCATGCTTTAATTACATTCACTATTTACAAGCTAATTTTAATTCGAATCTGATTCATCAAAATTTTACACAATGACCTAACATAATAAAAATATTTTATATTTATCGCATGATCATATCGTATAAATTGTAAAAAAAATAATGACCAATCATATAGCAAATATATATAATATATTTGTCATATAATAATTGAGTTCGTGAATTTATTTATATATGTGTGTGTGGGCCCACGCGAGAGAGATTACAAACTGTCGAACCATGTAGCTTTAAATTCATTTTTTTTTAGCGAATTGGGGTTGAAATTATAATTTTAATTTGATATATTTAAAAACATGTATAATTTCAATCAGTAGAATCGACTTGGGGTTGGTTAATTAACTAAATAGAAAATAAAACACAAACTTAATATGGAGATTCAAGAACTATACCATTATTTATTATATATATATAATTAATGAAAATGATTTTAATTTACATTGCAAGAAAATAATAAAAATTTCATGAGATAATTATGGTTGTCAATTGTGTGATAATCCTAACCACTTTTTATCCATTTGCTGAGAGTGAGGGCAACTTATGAAAGAGTGCTTCTTTACCTACTTAACAAATGAGGAATTTGAAGGAAAAATTAATAGTGACCATTAATCAACAATCACTTTCTAACTATCACATTAAGTAATAAGCACTATATATATTATATATATAGCACAAAAAGACTTCATTTATTTATCCACGCAACTCTTTATTTACAATCATTCATGCACATCTTGTGAAACATAGGATATATAAAATAGAATCTTTTTATTAATACAATTATGTTGCATTATTTACTATTAATCCTTCATCAATATTCATTTTTTCCCGGGTCATTTTGGTTTTCTAACCGTAATGGTTCAAACCCTGGTCACGCAAATTGAGCAGCTTTCATAGTAAATTGAGTGGAAAACAATGAAGCAATTTTGAACATAAATCGAGCAAAAAACTAAAAAAGAAAGATATTTATGAGAGAAAACCGCAATCATAAGACCGTAGGTTAGAGACGACCATGAAAATTCTTTGAATTATAAACTACTATATATATTTTTTATAATATGATTGGTAAATTTATATTTCACTCCAGTTTAACTCACCACTATTTCAATTAGAAATTAAAAGAAAAAACATTTTTTATGTGTGAAAAGTAAAAAAAAAAAAATCATTAAAGACAAAAATGTTTTATCCCTGTAGTATTATAATTAATTTATTAAAACAAAGCTCCAATATTTAGAAGGCATAGTATCCGACCATAATAATAATAATAATAAAGTCAATTAAGTCAAAAATGATTAAATTGGTCAATAATTAGAAAAGGTAGAGCAAAATAACAGTCCGTAACGGAACGGCGCCATCACCCGCGCCGTCCGGTTTTCTGTCCACAAAGCGTGTGGTGTGAAGAGGAAGCAATGTGTGACAGCTGCTTCCGCTAGCACAGTACCTGAAATTAATTTCACCACGGCCACCGAAAAATGATTTAATTGAACTTCCTACCCCGAAAGATAGGTCGTATGATCAATTTACCCCAATTTCACTTGATTCTTAGTTTCTGTTTAATACGTCTGCTATGTGTTAGTGATTAATAATGTATGTCCAAGTATGTATAACGCTTAGTTGTGAAAAACTGAAATTTTCCTATCAGTGATTGTCACATTCCTAAATTCTTGAACACGGAACTTTTGATTAAACTATGTATAATGTTGAACTGTTGAGATATTCGAATAAATTAAAATAACATCAAACCCTTTGGTTACATTATTCAATGATACGTCACAATTACTAGACATTTACCCATTCATTATTCTGATTCGGCCGAATATATTTGCATCGTAATCCGTAATTACCCCTCTTAACAAATACTCTCCTTACATAATGATTATATTTGCTTGCGAAATAAATATTGAACAAATTTAATTGTTCTTGAGCTATCGATGTTTAAAATATTTAGAGCAAATTACATTTTTTGTCCCATAAGATTAGAGAGCTGAATGTGCAATTTAAATTATTTTAATTTCATATTTAATTGAATTATACTTTTGTTATTTGAAAATTCTTATATGAATTATTTGAATTTATATGAAATATTCGAATTATATGTCAAAATTTCCTAAGTGATTGATGATACGAATTTTCATGAATTTTATGATATGTGAATTTAATTTTCGAGCATGCTAATTTTTGTGAATTATGTGATTAAGGGCTTAATTGTATGATTTATTTAATTTTGGACTTAATTGAAATTTGAACTTGGACTTATTTGAAACTTTTTGAAAGTTTTGGACCTAATTGAAAAATAGTCTTTTTAATAAAATTTTATTTATTATTTCTTTGAAAATTTAATTTTATTATTTGAATACTATGCTTCTTCGTTGAAAATGTGTTGCGTTTGTGCTCGATTTGAGATCGAATACTCGTGTCGATTTAATATGCATGAATTATACGTGTTATGAATTCGTTTATATGCTCGTTTTAATTTTTCGGACTTGTTTGATATGGTAACAAACCATATTTTAATTGTTGGGGATTCGAGGGCCTAACTAGTTTTAGCGCACCTTGGATTCCGGAGACCGTAACTTGAGCTAGGGAATTCGGATTTGAATTCCGGAAGTATCGCTAGACTCGTGACGAAATTTGGAAGCTATAGAACTTGGCCTCACATTTTTCTAAGCCTGTTTGATCCCCCGTATTTTGTCCGGAACGAACTGTTCGAGCAGATCTGCCACCTTGAAGTATTTTGGCCATAACTAATTCATTTCTTAACCAAATCACTTGATTCTTGAGCCAAATTAACCCTAGTTAAACCCTCTAACCATCCCTTATCCCCTCATTTCGAAATCGTTCCTGGAGAGAGAGAAAGAGGCAGCTGATCGAGAGAGAGAAGGGGGAAAAAGAAATCTGCACCTCTATCCTTGCCTTTCCAAGATCAATACTCCATCATTTCGCCTCAAATTCGAAAGGTAAGTCCATGGTTTTGTTCTACATCTTCTCCTCTTTCTTTTGAGTGTTTATTTTCTGAATTTCATGGAGATTTGAGTATGCTTTGATGAAGAGAATGAATAGTTAGGTTTAGTTCCAATTTTGAATTCATGGGATTAGCTTCCGTTTTTATGGATTTTAACGAATGAATCTTGTTTCCTTAAGCACCATTAACTGAATTCTTGCCCTTATTTTCATGGATTGCAAGTATGTAAATTTTCTTTCATGGTTAGAGCTTGAAATTGACCGAAATTATGAGAATTTGAAGCATGATTGGGACCTTTCTCTTGTTGCTCTTGCTGCGTATGAACTGCTGCCAGTTTTGCTTCCTTTTCTTGCCGGTTTTACTGCTGTTTTTGTTGCCCTGTTTTGCTGCGTGAAATGGAGGAAAACAGAGCAGCAGTCGCTGCTGTTCGTCGGGCCTGTTTTCATCTCCCGGGGCGGGGAGATTTTGTGATGGTTGTGTCCCCGGGCGGGGACATCTTGAGGCAGTAGCTACTGCATCTTCTTCTACCCGGCCGGGGAGTTTTGTGTTGAGTTTTTACCCGGCCGGGGAGCCCCGTTTTGTTGCTGCGTTTGAATATTTTTGTTTATGCATGCATGCTGTGAATGAAATTGTGAATATATATATATATATATATGTACGTGGTAATTATATATATAATATATGCATGCATGCTGTGTATATATATGTAATGTATAATTATTTCATGCATGTAATGCTTGTGTGTGTGAATATGTAATATATATATATATAGAGAGTATGCATGTAATTTGTTAAATTTAATGCTACGTGAATATATATATATAGTGCTAAGAACAATTTTTATCTTGTTGTGCATGGTTTCTGTGTGTGCGTGAGTACGTGCATGTGTTGTGTATATATATGAGATATATATATATATATATATATATATTAGTGCATGCATATAATTGATTTTATATTATAATGCATGTAATATGGATTATGTAATTTCCATGCATACCTCCATTAATTGTATTTGTTCATGTGCTTTGTTTTTGTGATACTGAGAATTTAATACATGACTGTGTATATATAGGTAAGATATATGTATACATGTGACACCCCGCTCGTCCGACGTGTAAGGTACGCCACGTTTCAACCTTTTAATGCGTTTAATTGTGTGATTTTATATTTTGCATGGCCCTATTATGAACTCTTTTGGAGTTTAGGGGGCTTGTTTGCAATTTTCTCTTTTAAGGGGTTTTTCGGTCATTTCTCGTTCGGTTGAGATTTTGACCTCTTTGACCCCTTCAACGCGTCCGGGGCGACGAAACGAGTCCGTAGACTCTAAGTTTGCCCAATTCGGATGTCGTTAGCTCGTTCGTTTGATCGTTTTTGCGTACGAGGACCCGAGATATATACCCCGGATCCTCGTTTTGCGTGCCAAAGATCAGACCTCAGCCCAGCGTCGTCTTCTCCAGCGAATGGCACTGTTCACACGCAATGAAGGTGTGAAAACACACACATGCCCGTTCTCCCTCGTTTCTCGACGGAATTCGACGATCCAATAGTCCACGTTCATCAGCTCGACGAGCCCGTCACGATGGTACAAGAATCGGAGGGTAAAACGCAGCGGTGGTGGCGCTACGGCACAGCAGCGGCGGCGCGGCTTAGAGCCGCCACTTCACCGCCCATTTGCGGCGGCTTCCGGCCACCCTCCGGCGACACGCGCCCCCAACCCTTGACGAGGAGTTCCCGGCGCAACCACCCGTCCCAGCGGCGTGACCAACGGCGGCCGGACGGCGCCGCACGCGCCGCCTGAAAGTCACGACGGGCGGCGCCGCCACTGTAGCGGCGCTTTCCGCCGCGTTCCGGCGACCCTTTCCGGCAAGAGGGGCCGGTTCCCTACCTTTTCCGGCCCCCTGATTCCATTTCCGGCCTCCTTTTTGGGCGAATCGCGGCGGAGATGGCCGAACCGGCGAGTGGCGCACCGGCGGCTTTTCGGCGGCGGATTTGGCCCTCTTCCGGTGGGTTTTTGGTGGTGGTTCCTTCACGGAAGTTGTTCAGAATATCGAAACGTAGCGGATGGCGTTGGCCCCAACCCGAGAACCGGCCGGCGGCGGTGAACCGGTGGCGGACCGGCCTGGACCGGCGGTCCGATTTTCCGGCGATCTTTCCGGCGATTTGACTTGGGGCTTTGGTAGGGCTCGTTACAAGCTTTCCAACGGTATGCCCGGATTTCATTTTCGTTGTGCGGTTTGCAGTTAATTTCAGTTTCCGTCGTTGGGATTTGGTTCGGTTTTTCTTCAACGAAGTCCCGTGTGTTTAGCTTTTTCTGAAATTGTTTGAGGGCTTTTGTCTAGTAGGCCGAGGTGCTCGTTTCTGTCCTTCCGGGGATTTTTCCGACCACCGGAGACGGTATTCCGGTGGCGGCCGGTGACTGTTCCGGCGGCTCCGGTAGCGGCATTCCGGTGACCTTCGGACAGAAGGTTCCTTTCGTTGTGGTGAGTCCAACGCCACTTTCCGTTCGTCAATCGGATGTCCGGTTGATTTTATATGAATTTTTGAAGTGATTGTATTTACTTTTGTTAATTGTTTGTAATTGTCAATTAATTACTGTAAGCGTGAATTACGGATTGAATTGGGCTCCAATGTGTATGAAAACTTGTATGAATTATAATTTGATATATTTGGATAATTTGATTTGTAAATTGAACCCCCGACTTGTTGATTTTGCTACTTGGTTAGTCTAGAGGGGGTGTTTGCGTAATTTTTGAAAGTAGGAATTTGTTTAATTTGAATTAATAGACCTTAGTAATGAACTTAGTTTGATTAGAATTTGACTTATTTGAACCTTGCTGATGTGATTGCATTTATTAAGTGTTTGAGCATATGCCGTGCGTCCTTATGTGGTTGTCTGCTTGAGTCTGAGTTCCGTGCTGTGTTTGTGTGTTCAGTTGGTACAGGTACACCCGGGGTGGTGACTTGAGGTCGTGCAGGTTCCGGGGTGGACCTTCTGCTTTGTATTTGGCTCCGTTTGGTGTAAGGTGAGGTTTTAGGATTTTTGTTTTAGTTAAAGCGACCTACAACCCTATATGCTCGTTTTCAAGCTCGCATGCGAATATATACTATATGTATATTAAATATGTGTCTTACGATATGTTATGAATTTTGTTAATTCGATTTGATATGAATTCTTCTGAAATTATACGTATGGGCGTATATAAGCTTAAAATGTTTTGCAACGAGGCTATGCTCCAAACCGTGTGTCTTCATACCAGCTGCGGATTAGGATGACACGGAGAGGTACGTTTATAGCATATGCTAAGTTGCAAGGTATGGTATGCTCCGATAAGGTACGTAAGTATGATTTTGATACGATATGATAAGTTTGATATGTGGCGAGTTATGATATGATCTGTTCTGATATGCTCTGTTCTGTTATGTTGGGCCCCGAGACGTGGGTAAGGGGGACCCGGGACGACCATGGGGTCGCCGGTTATTGACCCCGTGCACGTTCTCATTTGAGATATTCACGTGCGACCTATGGAGGTTGGGGAGGCGTGGTATCTTGAGCCCTCGGTGGATAACCGGGGAAGGCACAACGTGGATTAGCTACCCCGTGTGTTTTTGGTAATGGTAATGTGTAGTAAGGGTTTGATTCCCGAGCTACTTCGCTGATGGGGAAGGATTGTTTTTGACTTATGCTTTCCATTTGGATTTATGTTAAGAATTGAGGAGTTAGGTGGGAGACCCGTACTCGCCGGGTATATGATTATGATATGATATGTTGATTATGAAACGGGATAGGAGCTTTCGCTTTTGATATGTTACGAGGTTGTTCAGTCTGATGTGATTTGGTTAAGGATAAAATTTGGTATGAGTATGCTCAGTTTGTTAAGTTATGAATAAGATAAGATATGTATAGGTTTGGTTTGAAAATTGTGTAAGTTTGATTTGAAAATGGTTTTGGTATGCAAAACCCTATTCCCGGTTCATAATCTTTCTTTTGATACGTGCTTTGCTCTATACGTATATATGTGTTGGTGTGTGTTCAGCCCCCTCGCTCAGTCAGTGGACTGACCCTCGCCCCACCTTTGTTTCCAGTCTGCAGGTTCAGGTTCTTGGAGTTCGAGCTAGGCGGCTTTGAGTCTTGTCTGTTGAGTCCGTGTCTTTTGAGCCTGTATCCATTTGTTTAAGTTGAGAATCTCTGATCTGCATCCGTTTATAATTATGTACATAGCATGTTCTGTACAGGATTATGTTTATGCTTTGATTATATGCATTTTCGGGACAGGTTAGGACAGGGCTTGGATTAGTTGAACCCGTTTCGGTATTTTGTTGATTAAAGTTTTTGGTAGTTCATATTTTGATTCGCTTCCGCGTACAGGTTTTTGCATATTTGTCTTGTACAGGGTTTAGGAACCGCCTAGCTTAGGTTGGATTTTCGTTTGTCACCCGTTCGCTGTGACTTGGTGCGTGTGCGGACGTTCCATTTCGTACCACGTGTCGGGTCATAGTGCGGGGGTGTGGTGCCCCACCGCTTGGGGTGCTACATCTTAAGTGGTATCAGAGCTACCAGGTTCAGAACCGGTGCTCTGGAGTCGTGTCGTGTCAGTTTAGGTCGTACGGCATAGGAATACTTGTGCATTGCATTTGTCTGACGTGAAAATTTGACTTCTCTGTATGAATTTGTCTGAGCTTATGTGATTGTGTGCACGCTATGATTACGATTTTTGTGAAATTATTATTGTTATGATTAAATTTTATTAAATTACGTATTGCATCTGCATTACTTAAGCGTTCTTAATTGATTTCATTACTTGACATACCCACGTACTAACCCACATGCATAGATATTTGGTCCATTTGTGAATTATAGGGTGTTGCCTTGATGTCAAAAATTGAAGTTGATCGAGACAACACTTCCTACTGTTACAAATTGTGAAGGAAGATTTGAAACTTCCGTTTTCTGACTACTTGGATGAGAAGCGAATGGACCTCTACCAGAATTTATAACAAGGAATCAATGCTACTGCTATAAAAACGGGTATTATGCATACATGGCACGTGCATCATGCATTGGAATAAATTTTAATTACTTTGGATACTGTTCTACGTGCTTGGCTGCTTTCTTTGCTGGATATGAGTGCACTCCATTCACATCCCTAACCCCACATGCATTAGCTTCGTGGTTGTACTTTAGGTGTTCTCCTACCTGATCCACTACTTGCTGTCTTGGTCGAAGCAACGTTTGAATTCGAACAGGGTTTGACCAGAAAATATACAGTCGAGCCAATAGCTTCAAGATAGGGTGAATGCATATCCAAGCTGAATTGTCGTGATGTGGGATTACTTGAAAGACAGGAAATAACAAATGGGAATGATAAAGAAAAGTAAAGAAATTCTGGGTGGATTTCGGCCGATCATGTATAAACAATTGGATGAAAAACAAAAAGGGGAGTTCATTTAATTCTACGAACTCCTAAAGAGTGAACCAAGGAAGTTTTGATTAAAGTGACTGTAACGCCCCCGTTTTTCAGTTTAAATAATGTGACGTATTTGTTTGTAAATTGCGCGATTCAATTATTTAATTATATGATTACTTGTTCATAAACGTTTATATTTGATTCAAACTATAAACTATTTCTATTATAATTTAATTCATTCTATTCTACTTTGATATCTAGTGTTAATTTCTCAATTAGGGTTTCATGTTACCTTAACTATTTCAGTAATTTCTTTAATTAATTACAACATGTTATTAGTTTGTTTAATTTATTTAAAATGGAATTTAAGTTTTAGTAATTCATTTATAACAATATGAATTCGTTCTTGCGCGTGAGTGTTTTACTTGTGCTCCATTCTTATATGTAATGATATCAGATTGGCGTGAAAATTTAGTATGTCGTATATATGTGAGTTATGAACATGCCTATATGCTCGGTTTATGTTTTCGGATTCATTTGGCGTGTTTATGAATTTATTTTGATTTTTGGAACCAAGTCGGGGGCTAACGAGCAATTAGCGCACCCTTGGTTCCGTGCGTGATATCTTGAGCTCGGGAATTCGGATTCGAATTCCGTCAACTCCGTTGCCTTCGTATCGACGATTCGGAGACAATGGAACAAGCCTCATGCCTTTTTGAAATCATTAAGACCTCCGAAATCCAACCGTAACGGACAACTCGTGCAAGAAGAGCTCCTTTGGTTGACTAGTCTTCATGGTGGGGCCCCATAACACCCCTTAACCTAACCAAACCTTAACCTTGACTCTTGTACCTTGAGTTAACCCTTTCTCTTCCCCTTAAGCTGCAAAAACCGAAATACATGGCCTATTCTTATGCATGATCATTGACAGATTTGTTGCTGTTGCCTATGTGAGGTTGTTGGTCATTCTAATGTGCTTTAAATGGTGCCATTTTGCATATATATGATGTATATAAGTTGTTTGGTATGTTAGCATGCATTCCCCAAAGTTTCAGATCCAAATTCAAGCCCTAAGTACTTGATCAAGGCATGATAGAATCATTAGGGCTCATATGTCCGATTGTAGCGACCCAGTTTTATTTCACGGTTTCGATGATCTTAACGTGTGATTTAGCCTTTGCACTCTAAATGAAAAATGTTCATAACATGCCAAATATGTTGCATATTAAGTTTCAGAGCATTTGGAGTTCATTTGGTATGCCTTTGGATTGAATTTGTATGAGTTCAGTTTTGCCGGTAAAATTTTACGGGTGATTAAGTTCTGTACCGTGACACCCCCGTGTCTCATTTACTCATAAGAGTGAGACACGGGCGTGTCACACTCTCTGGGCAGCTCTGTACTGAGCCACGCCCGTGGCTCAGTTGGGCAAGGGTTGGTGACACCCCCGTGTCACTTCCCATGCGCAGTCTTCGTTACTTCCTCTTCGGTTTTTGATTTGTTTCCCCTCCTTAATGACTTTATCTCCCTTTATGTTGAACTATGAACTTGTTGTACTATGTGTTAGGAGTATTTTGGTTTAATTTCATGGCATTTGGATGTGCTATAGGCATGCTTTTACTTAATGCCGTTTATGGGTGTTTATGTGTCGTTTATGAATCGCATCACTTATTTTCTATATCATATGACTTCTTCTTGTTGTCAAACCTTGGATATATGCTATGTTATGGAATATGAAGTATGTGGTAGCATTATGGAAGAGCTTGAACATGTTTTATGCTCCTATTTGAATTCTTGAAATAAATTGATTGGGAATATGAATTGAATGATAATGAATGACTCGTTTAAGTTATATCGAGAAATTTGATACCTATGTATTTAATCTGAAATTGGATTTTCTGAGTTTGCTATGACTTTGAAAGAGGCCTGAAGAGCCCAAATTCCGTTTATGGTTTGTATGATTGTGGTTGGGCTTGGCCATGCATTATATATTGTGGATTGGTATTCGTTGCAGGGTCTAGCTCCGCCTGGCATAGGAAGGTTTTTATGTTTGTCTCCCGTTCGCTAGGGTTTGATACGGGTGCGGATTTACAATTTCGTTACTCGTGTTGAGCCTTAGTGCGGGGGATGTGGCGCCTCACGTGCGGGGCGCTACATCCTTAAGTGGTATCAGAGCCCGGTTGCAAAACCGGTGTTCTTGAGTCGTGTCGGAGTCAGTCTAAGTCGAACGGCATAGGGACTATGTGATATTGTGTGCATTGCATCGATCTTGAATATGGAATTTGGTTTCCTTAAGAATTTCGTTGAATTACTTGTTGCATTTTATATGGATTCTTGTCTTTCGTATTGAATATGTGCCATGAGCATGCACTAATCGCATGCATCTATTCTTGAAGTAAGTATTATTTATAGGTTATGGAGATAATATCAAACCACGGCCAAGTTCGACGATAAAGAAGATCGATTGCAAACTTTTCTGAGACATGGAAGATGGGCAGGATATTCTGGGAAGAATGTAGAGATTTAGAGATGTGAGACTTCCCAAATGGAGCTAGAGTCAAGGATGAGGATTCGGAATGGGAAGATTGAATCTAGAGATGCGATGGCAAAGAGACATTTGATGAAATCGGAATGGGATTGTTGGGACTCAAAAGACTAAATTATGAGAATCTGCTACTTGGAGTGTTTTCATTGGATTCAGCAAGATCTTTCAACCTAAGGAATGAAATGAACAAAACCTTGAAGATATATTGGTCTCGGATTTGGACCAGGGAAGAGGTACTAGAAATTAAGAGGAGTAGAGACAACAGGGGTCCGGCAAAGGTTATGCATCAAGGGTCTACAAAGAAGGACTTCGAACTAAGCCTAGTGATTAAAAGTCGGGTTCTAGAAGGCAAGCAGTTGGGGAAACACGAATAGAGGGAAGGTGGCGATATGGGGAACAGGATTTGAGTTCATTTTCCAAATCCAAGCTGAATTGTCATGTTGTGAGGTTAAATTGGAAGATATGGGGCAACAAATGGAAACGGTAAAGAGAGATAACCATTCCTTGAAAGGAAATCATGCGCTCAAATGTAAGCAATTGGAGGTGAATTGAATTCACAAAGGATAGGCGCGGGATTCTTGATTGAGACGACGATTGGAAATAAAGGTCGAATTTAGAGAACAGATTGGACACTAACTCCTTGGAAGTGAAAGATACAAGTTGATTTATAAAGATGCATGGAAAACTTGAAGACCGTGGGAAAGGCAAGGGATAATCACCAAGTTAAAGTAAACTCGGGATTGGAGGAACGAGGAAAAGCTACCGAGCTAACTACTTACACCATTGGTGACAGGTTCCAAAGCATTCATAGCACGTGCATCATATTTTGCATTAATTATTTATTCTCTTGATCTTATGTTATTTGTGCATTTCTAATTGGTTTTGTTATGCTAATGTGTTGTATAACTGCGTGATGTAAACGTGACCCATGCATTGTCATTTTAACCCAACATGCATTTTAGTGTTTACTTGATAGGAAGCCTTTTGCCTCAACTATCAAGTATCGGTTCAACCGAGCCGCATCTGAGTTATGAGGAGGAGAAGTGAGACTAGAGTTCTGGACAAGATTAAGAAAGGAGTTCGGACATCAAGAGAAATGGGATTTACTCATCGAGAATTTCGATAAAAGAAAAATCAATGGAGTTCAACCCGGGACAACAGAAATTTAAGGGGGAGAGCACGACCGAGAGATAAAATGGAGGATGAAATTTTATGGGAGTTTCTGTGACCTCCTAAGATGGATTTAACTAAAGGAAAATTTGATCAATCAATTATGTGAGGGGATGTTGTCGATCAAAATTTATTCAGTAAAAGTATTAAGGGATCCGAGACAACATTATTAAGTTCTCGGTTCTATCAAAGGTGATCTAGAAGGAAACTTAAGAAGGGACCAAATGGGAAAAGATGATCATTGGAGGATTTACATCAAACTTCAAAACGCATCAAGAACACTCTATCTTCGATTCAAGAAAAATGGAGCTAGATGCCAAATATAACCTGAAGGGGTCAAAAGGGAATGAATGGATTTGTTAAGGTAGGTCCTAATGCCGAATACCCAAGGTAGGGATCGAATCGTCAAGATTGTCAGGAGTAGTTATCCTTGAGGGTATTTTAAATTTTGGTATGAGTAAGATAGAAGCTATAGGTCTAACTTCGAGACAGATGATCTAAGGGCATTCGGGAAATCAAGCTCGGTTAATTAAAAAGAATGGGATGGTCGAACGAAGATTGCGGGAAATGGTGAAGACTGGAAATAGTACAAGTCAGAACGGATCCAAGAGTATGATCCTTAAAGGATTTATCAATAGCTTCACCGAGGAACCTTGAAGAGGTTCAAGACAAACTGACCACGGAGCTATCTTCAGGACGGATCCTACACTGGACAACGATAACTCTCAGTTCTAAACTTTGAAACTTCGGTGAACGGTACTTATAGCATTCATGATACATGCATCCATGCAAATTTAACTTATATATTTTTCTTATGTTAAGTGTTTTGATCTGCACGGTGTTAAAATTACTTGGATTAATTGGTAACCAATATGGGTGACATTTATTACTTGCTTTGGATGCCTTACGTGATTTTAAATTTGGTTTTGTGTGAGTTGCTTGGGAGTATTGGAGACTTCCTTGCTTTATTTTCGGTTAAGAGACGGGGATTCTCTTATTTCTGTTTGAGAGACGGGGTACTCTCTTTGCTTGCGAGAGACGGGGTTCTCTCATTGTTGTTGGAGAGACGGGGTTCTCTCATTGTTGCTCGAGAGACGGGGCTCTCTCCTTGTTGTTTGTGAGAGACGGGGAATCTCTCATTGTTTGATTTCAAGCGTGTTTTGAATCCGAGGACGGATTCTTTTTAAGGGGGAGAGATTGTAACGCCCCCGTTTTTCAGTTTAAATAATGTGACGTATTTGTTTGTAAATTGCGCGATTCAATTATTTAATTATATGATTACTTGTTCATAAACGTTTATATTTGATTCAAACTATAAACTATTTCTATTATAATTTAATTCATTCTATTCTACTTTGATATCTAGTGTTAATTTCTCAATTAGGGTTTCATGTTACCTTAACTATTTCAGTAATTTCTTTAATTAATTACAACATGTTATTAGTTTGTTTAATTTATTTAAAATGGAATTTAAGTTTTAGTAATTCATTTATAACAATATGAATTCGTTCTTGCGCGTGAGTGTTTTACTTGTGCTCCATTCTTATATGTAATGATATCAGATTGGCGTGAAAATTTAGTATGTCGTATATATGTGAGTTATGAACATGCCTATATGCTCGGTTTATGTTTTCGGATTCATTTGGCGTGTTTATGAATTTATTTTGATTTTTGGAACCAAGTCGGGGGCTAACGAGCAATTAGCGCACCCTTGGTTCCGTGCGTGATATCTTGAGCTCGGGAATTCGGATTCGAATTCCGTCAACTCCGTTGCCTTCGTATCGACGATTCGGAGACAATGGAACAAGCCTCATGCCTTTTTGAAATCATTAAGACCTCCGAAATCCAACCGTAACGGACAACTCGTGCAAGAAGAGCTCCTTTGGTTGACTAGTCTTCATGGTGGGGCCCCATAACACCCCTTAACCTAACCAAACCTTAACCTTGACTCTTGTACCTTGAGTTAACCCTTTCTCTTCCCCTTAAGCTGCAAAAACCGAAATACATGGCCTATTCTTATGCATGATCATTGACAGATTTGTTGCTGTTGCCTATGTGAGGTTGTTGGTCATTCTAATGTGCTTTAAATGGTGCCATTTTGCATATATATGATGTATATAAGTTGTTTGGTATGTTAGCATGCATTCCCCAAAGTTTCAGATCCAAATTCAAGCCCTAAGTACTTGATCAAGGCATGATAGAATCATTAGGGCTCATATGTCCGATTGTAGCGACCCAGTTTTATTTCACGGTTTCGATGATCTTAACGTGTGATTTAGCCTTTGCACTCTAAATGAAAAATGTTCATAACATGCCAAATATGTTGCATATTAAGTTTCAGAGCATTTGGAGTTCATTTGGTATGCCTTTGGATTGAATTTGTATGAGTTCAGTTTTGCCGGTAAAATTTTACGGGTGATTAAGTTCTGTACCGTGACACCCCCGTGTCTCATTTACTCATAAGAGTGAGACACGGGCGTGTCACACTCTCTGGGCAGCTCTGTACTGAGCCACGCCCGTGGCTCAGTTGGGCAAGGGTTGGTGACACCCCCGTGTCACTTCCCATGCGCAGTCTTCGTTACTTCCTCTTCGGTTTTTGATTTGTTTCCCCTCCTTAATGACTTTATCTCCCTTTATGTTGAACTATGAACTTGTTGTACTATGTGTTAGGAGTATTTTGGTTTAATTTCATGGCATTTGGATGTGCTATAGGCATGCTTTTACTTAATGCCGTTTATGGGTGTTTATGTGTCGTTTATGAATCGCATCACTTATTTTCTATATCATATGACTTCTTCTTGTTGTCAAACCTTGGATATATGCTATGTTATGGAATATGAAGTATGTGGTAGCATTATGGAAGAGCTTGAACATGTTTTATGCTCCTATTTGAATTCTTGAAATAAATTGATTGGGAATATGAATTGAATGATAATGAATGACTCGTTTAAGTTATATCGAGAAATTTGATACCTATGTATTTAATCTGAAATTGGATTTTCTGAGTTTGCTATGACTTTGAAAGAGGCCTGAAGAGCCCAAATTCCGTTTATGGTTTGTATGATTGTGGTTGGGCTTGGCCATGCATTATATATTGTGGATTGGTATTCGTTGCAGGGTCTAGCTCCGCCTGGCATAGGAAGGTTTTTATGTTTGTCTCCCGTTCGCTAGGGTTTGATACGGGTGCGGATTTACAATTTCGTTACTCGTGTTGAGCCTTAGTGCGGGGGATGTGGCGCCTCACGTGCGGGGTGCTACAGTGACAACCCTGAAGAAAACTCGGGAAACAATCGGAGAGTAATTACTAAAGAAAATACAGAATGCTAATTCCATGAGCGTAGAAGACTTCAGGTTCAAGAAATCGTACTTCCAAGCCGTGGAAATGTCCAAGTGATGCTAGATAATTCTGAAGATAAGAAGACCGTGGGGAAAATTGTGCAAGCAATGGAATTTTGTGCCGAGGTCATTGAAGATCAACTCCACCATATATTGAGGGTAAGGTCATATTTTACAACGACGGTGTACTAAGCAAGACGGTGTAAAGATTCTTCATTTATTTCTCCATGATTGTCCTGAGAGATTTCACATTTGAAAGAAATGGTAATTTCCGATTATCGAGGATCCTATTGGGATTTCAAGAGATTACACGGATTACTATACCCCGAGAATCAAGTGAGACGATCCAAGATCAGTTGAGTACCCGAGAATCTGTAGGAATACTAAAGAATGCAAGTTTGAACGGGAAGTTGGAACTATGGCCAGTTAAGGAGTTGATTAACCTTTCAAGTTAAAGAAATTGCCAACCTCGACTCCACTACTACGGTGAACGGTACACTGAGTATTCATGGCATTTGCACACATACATTTCATAAGTAATTGTATTTTATTTTATTCTGCTTGACTATGTGACAACGTGTAATGTTTGATGTTACTCGATTGTAATAACGTGACTAACTGCTGTAATTTTCATAACTTTAAAATTGTTGTTGTTGTGAATTTTTGTAAACTATATGGATTATCTGCTTGCGTGAACTATCCGTGCTTCAGTGCTTATAATTTCTTTGGTTACTCACTAATCCTTCATGCACCTACAAGCATATTGTGATTTTATTTTATAGAAATTCCATCGCGATATCCCCCTTGAGTTGAGCATGGATGATGAGTCTATACTCTAGGGACACCGATATCAGTTGTGATCAGGTACACCAAACATGCATCACATGTTTTGCCTCCAGTGCTACTTTAATGTGTGTATGAATGCTGTGTAAGTGAACTTGTATGCTAGAGAGTTGTTGAGATCTCTCTCTATTTGCGTGTTAGGGAGATGTGGGATTCTCCCTATTTATGTGATAGAAAGATGTTGGATTCTTTCTAATTATGTGAGCAAGAGATGTTGGATTCTCTTGGAGTTAGATGTTTGGGAGATGTTGGATTCTCTCGAATCTAGGGTTTGAGAAATGCTGGATTTTCTCAAACTAGAATGTTTGGAAGATGTGGAAGTCTGCCAGACCTAGGTTGAGAGACGGGGCTCTCTCGATTACGTGGTTGAGAGACGGGGTTCTCTCAATTCTGTGCCTGAGAGATGGGGTTCTCTCCTTTGATGTGCTGGGAGACGGGGTTCTCTCTTTCTTGTGTGCTGAGAGATGTGATTCTCTCTTGTTTGTCGCGGTTGAGTTTTGCGTGGCCTGTTGTTGGTTTGCAACCGGTGAAGAAGTGACAGTTTCGAGCTTTGGGTGCAGTGGCCTAGTGGGGGATCGAACAAGTTTGAAGTGACCAACGGTCAACTGTTTGAACAAACTTCTGTGACTACGGAACTCTGAAGGAAGTTAAAGTAAACATTGGGAGTAAACTTCACATCCAGAGCTATGACTCTACACGATTTTAGGAGATGGATTGAAATGCTTCAGTTCGAAGCTTTCCGACTCAGTAATAGGACCTGAGGACAGGTCCTTTTGAAGGAAGGGAGATTGTGACACCCCGCTCGTCCGACGTGTAAGGTACGCCACGTTTCAACCTTTTAATGCGTTTAATTGTGTGATTTTATATTTTGCATGGCCCTATTATGAACTCTTTTGGAGTTTAGGGGGCTTGTTTGCAATTTTCTCTTTTAAGGGGTTTTTCGGTCATTTCTCGTTCGGTTGAGATTTTGACCTCTTTGACCCCTTCAACGCGTCCGGGGCGACGAAACGAGTCCGTAGACTCTAAGTTTGCCCAATTCGGATGTCGTTAGCTCGTTCGTTTGATCGTTTTTGCGTACGAGGACCCGAGATATATACCCCGGATCCTCGTTTTGCGTGCCAAAGATCAGACCTCAGCCCAGCGTCGTCTTCTCCAGCGAATGGCACTGTTCACACGCAGTGAAGGTGTGAAAACACACACATGCCCGTTCTCCCTCGTTTCTCGACGGAATTCGACGATCCAATAGTCCACGTTCATCAGCTCGACGAGCCCGTCACGATGGTACAAGAATCGGAGGGTAAAACGCAGCGGTGGTGGCGCTACGGCACAGCAGCGGCGGCGCGGCTTAGAGCCGCCACTTCACCGCCCATTTGCGGCGGCTTCCGGCCACCCTCCGGCGACACGCGCCCCCAACCCTTGACGAGGAGTTCCCGGCGCAACCACCCGTCCCAGCGGCGTGACCAACGGCGGCCGGACGGCGCCGCACGCGCCGCCTGAAAGTCACGACGGGCGGCGCCGCCACTGTAGCGGCGCTTTCCGCCGCGTTCCGGCGACCCTTTCCGGCAAGAGGGGCCGGTTCCCTACCTTTTCCGGCCCCCTGATTCCATTTCCGGCCTCCTTTTTGGGCGAATCGCGGCGGAGATGGCCGAACCGGCGAGTGGCGCACCGGCGGCTTTTCGGCGGCGGATTTGGCCCTCTTCCGGTGGGTTTTTGGTGGTGGTTCCTTCACGGAAGTTGTTCAGAATATCGAAACGTAGCGGATGGCGTTGGCCCCAACCCGAGAACCGGCCGGCGGCGGTGAACCGGTGGCGGACCGGCCTGGACCGGCGGTCCGATTTTCCGGCGATCTTTCCGGCGATTTGACTTGGGGCTTTGGTAGGGCTCGTTACAAGCTTTCCAACGGTATGCCCGGATTTCATTTTCGTTGTGCGGTTTGCAGTTAATTTCAGTTTCCGTCGTTGGGATTTGGTTCGGTTTTTCTTCAACGAAGTCCCGTGTGTTTAGCTTTTTCTGAAATTGTTTGAGGGCTTTTGTCTAGTAGGCCGAGGTGCTCGTTTCTGTCCTTCCGGGGATTTTTCCGACCACCGGAGACGGTATTCCGGTGGCGGCCGGTGACTGTTCCGGCGGCTCCGGTAGCGGCATTCCGGTGACCTTCGGACAGAAGGTTCCTTTCGTTGTGGTGAGTCCAACGCCACTTTCCGTTCGTCAATCGGATGTCCGGTTGATTTTATATGAATTTTTGAAGTGATTGTATTTACTTTTGTTAATTGTTTGTAATTGTCAATTAATTACTGTAAGCGTGAATTACGGATTGAATTGGGCTCCAATGTGTATGAAAACTTGTATGAATTATAATTTGATATATTTGGATAATTTGATTTGTAAATTGAACCCCCGACTTGTTGATTTTGCTACTTGGTTAGTCTAGAGGGGGTGTTTGCGTAATTTTTGAAAGTAGGAATTTGTTTAATTTGAATTAATAGACCTTAGTAATGAACTTAGTTTGATTAGAATTTGACTTATTTGAACCTTGCTGATGTGATTGCATTTATTAAGTGTTTGAGCATATGCCGTGCGTCCTTATGTGGTTGTCTGCTTGAGTCTGAGTTCCGTGCTGTGTTTGTGTGTTCAGTTGGTACAGGTACACCCGGGGTGGTGACTTGAGGTCGTGCAGGTTCCGGGGTGGACCTTCTGCTTTGTATTTGGCTCCGTTTGGTGTAAGGTGAGGTTTTAGGATTTTTGTTTTAGTTAAAGCGACCTACAACCCTATATGCTCGTTTTCAAGCTCGCATGCGAATATATACTATATGTATATTAAATATGTGTCTTACGATATGTTATGAATTTTGTTAATTCGATTTGATATGAATTCTTCTGAAATTATACGTATGGGCGTATATAAGCTTAAAATGTTTTGCAACGAGGCTATGCTCCAAACCGTGTGTCTTCATACCAGCTGCGGATTAGGATGACACGGAGAGGTACGTTTATAGCATATGCTAAGTTGCAAGGTATGGTATGCTCCGATAAGGTACGTAAGTATGATTTTGATACGATATGATAAGTTTGATATGTGGCGAGTTATGATATGATCTGTTCTGATATGCTCTGTTCTGTTATGTTGGGCCCCGAGACGTGGGTAAGGGGGACCCGGGACGACCATGGGGTCGCCGGTTATTGACCCCGTGCACGTTCTCATTTGAGATATTCACGTGCGACCTATGGAGGTTGGGGAGGCGTGGTATCTTGAGCCCTCGGTGGATAACCGGGGAAGGCACAACGTGGATTAGCTACCCCGTGTGTTTTTGGTAATGGTAATGTGTAGTAAGGGTTTGATTCCCGAGCTACTTCGCTGATGGGGAAGGATTGTTTTTGACTTATGCTTTCCATTTGGATTTATGTTAAGAATTGAGGAGTTAGGTGGGAGACCCGTACTCGCCGGGTATATGATTATGATATGATATGTTGATTATGAAACGGGATAGGAGCTTTCGCTTTTGATATGTTACGAGGTTGTTCAGTCTGATGTGATTTGGTTAAGGATAAAATTTGGTATGAGTATGCTCAGTTTGTTAAGTTATGAATAAGATAAGATATGTATAGGTTTGGTTTGAAAATTGTGTAAGTTTGATTTGAAAATGGTTTTGGTATGCAAAACCCTATTCCCGGTTCATAATCTTTCTTTTGATACGTGCTTTGCTCTATACGTATATATGTGTTGGTGTGTGTTCAGCCCCCTCGCTCAGTCAGTGGACTGACCCTCGCCCCACCTTTGTTTCCAGTCTGCAGGTTCAGGTTCTTGGAGTTCGAGCTAGGCGGCTTTGAGTCTTGTCTGTTGAGTCCGTGTCTTTTGAGCCTGTATCCATTTGTTTAAGTTGAGAATCTCTGATCTGCATCCGTTTATAATTATGTACATAGCATGTTCTGTACAGGATTATGTTTATGCTTTGATTATATGCATTTTCGGGACAGGTTAGGACAGGGCTTGGATTAGTTGAACCCGTTTCGGTATTTTGTTGATTAAAGTTTTTGGTAGTTCATATTTTGATTCGCTTCCGCGTACAGGTTTTTGCATATTTGTCTTGTACAGGGTTTAGGAACCGCCTAGCTTAGGTTGGATTTTCGTTTGTCACCCGTTCGCTGTGACTTGGTGCGTGTGCGGACGTTCCATTTCGTACCACGTGTCGGGTCATAGTGCGGGGGTGTGGTGCCCCACCGCTTGGGGTGCTACAATACATGTAATATATTATTATGTATTAAATATTGAATCAATTAATGTGAATTTTCTTTGTTTTGATTTTTGAACATTTCAAAGATATGATCTTAAGTGGCATATATGAAACGAATTCGATGAATATATACGTGTAGGAATTATGGATGCTCGTGGTATGATATTAAATGACTTAATATGAATTTATTTGACGTAAAATGAATTTGTTTCTTGGATTAATTGTATGATATTTGGTTTATTGCTCCAAATATGACTAATTAAGTGTGAATTTATATGAAGTACATTGCATCATATGCATTCATATGCATTTGCCGAGCGTTTCCTTGGTTCATATTGAGTCTAAGTGTTGTTCCCTTGTTTAGATTGTTCGAGTGGAGTAGCTCGTTGGCGTGGAGCCACTCCGTGGGTGTGTTTTGAACCTGTTCGTTCGGTTTGTTCGTTGAGGTGAGGTTTCTTTCTTTTAGTTATTATGACCTACAACCCTAAATGTGTTTTAAGCCCGCATGTGACCTACGTATATATGTATATATATTTAGATACGTGTTTGTTATGTATTTTGCGGGAATTAGCCCTTTTGTTATGAACCCTTTTGAAAACGCTTTGTATATATATACGTATATATGTTTTCGGTTATTTGTTTTGAAAACGGGTTGGTGTGTGTAATTTGAATTTGGATACGTAGCGAGGTTTGGCTTTGAAAGATAAGTCTTTTATATGAATCCCTCTGTTTGAGTTTGAATCTGGGCCCGGGAGATGTGGGTAAGGGAGACCCGGGACGGTTATGACCCCTTGCACATTCTCCTGTTGGATAGGATCAACCCGGAATCCACTAGGAGGTTTGGTGGGGGATGGAATCCTCGGGCATGAGCGTCATGAAACTCACGACCCATGCATAAAGTAATGGATAGTTAGGGTGTGCACAACCCTTCTATCACCCGGTGTTGGGGAAAGTACGTTTGATTTGGTTTTCGTTTGAATTTGAATATAAGTTTGAATCTATATGAAGGAGGTTGGTTTGAAAACTCGTACTCGCCGAGTTAGTTTGAATTTGATTATGCATTCGATTCGTGAAACGGGAGTGGACTTATAATTATTAAAATTTGGTAGATTTTGGCCTTTTGCCTAACTTTTCTTCTATATATAGTATCACTGGATCAAAATGTTTTGGATTGCAAAAACCACGCCCCGGTTCATGAATATTATGATTTTGAATATGCTCTGTCTTTATGTATATGTACATGTGCGTGAGTTAGCCCCTCACCAGTCTTTAGGACTGACCCTCGATGTCGTTTTTCCCTTTTTCCCTTTGCTTTTGAGTTGCAGGTGCAGGGTTCGGTCTGAGCTAGGCGGCGGTTTTCTTTTGGGTCGTTCGAGTCGAGTTGTTTGAGTCTTTTGCATATTGCATCTTTATCTCTCGCTTTAGTTTTTGGAGATATGTATAAGATTATGTCTATGACTCGAATTTGGAACTTGTAAGCTTTTATTTGGCCCTGGAGTGGCATCGCATGTATATCTTTTATTCTCTTGAGCATGTATGATGATAGTATTTGTTGATCCTGTTGCTTCCGAGTATGTTTTATTTTGTTGCGTACTCTGTTTTAGGGTCTAGACCGCCTAGCTTAGGTGAGAGTTTTTGCTTGTCTTCCGTTCGCTATAGCTTGGTGCGTGTGTGGATTTTTCATTTCGTTACACGTGTCGGACTATGGTGCGGGGAATGTGGTGCCCTTCGCTTTGGGGTGCTACAGGGGGGAAATTTATATTCATTAAGTTGGCTTTTGCGGGAGTTTACTTATTAATACCCAATTTTAGCATCCTAAATCAACTTAGAATAATAACTCTGAATCACTCTCATTAAGGTAACGTCGTGCTAAAATGAGGTATTAATAAACAAACTCTCACAAAAACAACCTGATGAACAATAAATTTTTTCCCCAAATTGCACTTGACGGTAAAAAAATATATTTTTCATCGATTATTTGATGGATGAGACCAAAATTAGAACTTTTTGAAACTAATGAGACTAAATATGTCTAATTTTAAAGATATAAGACTAAAATTGTAAAATACCTAATCCTATGGGACCAAAAATGTAATTTGCTCAAATATTTAAATATTTCAAAATCTAATTAGTACTCCTGATTAGATACCAAATCCTCCTCATAGAAAGTCAAAATTCAAACCCAATTTAAATATAATTTAATTATAAAGTAATTGATATTATTAAACACTTACTTTAATTAGGACATAATTATGAAGCTTAACAACCTACATACTTAAAAACCTAAAGATTTGCCACTCGTGTGGTCAAGTTAAGGGTTCACATAACATAATAATAGAAAATATTACAAATTATGTTCAAAGTAGGAGGTTGTCTCCTCCGGCCCCCGACAGCCATTAGGCCTAATTTAGTTGTTTAATTAGATTTAACAATAATTAAATTATATTGGATTGGAGTTAGATAAATTAAAATTCAAATAAAAGGCTCCTTCCACAATTAAAATTCATAAAGAGACCCAATAAATCAGTCACAACTAGGGATGGCAATGAGCCGAGCTGGCTCGCGAGCTTCACGAGCCAGCTCGGGTAAGGCTTGGGTTCGCGTTCGTGATTGGCGAGCCAAGGCGAGCCTTTGCTCGGCTCGTGGTATCCGCGAGCCAAGCCGGAGCCTGGTTGTCTCTGTTCATTGGCTCGCGAGCCAGCTCGCGAACCATGCATTTTCTTAAAAAAAAAAAATTTATATTATATATATATATATAATAAACCTATAAATACTTATTATATATAATATATATATACATACATATTATTAGGGATGTAATTGAGCCGAGCTGGCTCGCGAGCTTCGCAAGCCAGCTCGGGAAAAGCTCGCGTTCAAGTTCGAAATTGCCGAGCCGAGCCGAGCCGAGCCGAGCCATGGCTCGGCTTGTGTGTTTTTCGAACCAAGCCCGAGCCCTTCTATTTATGATTCGAAGCTCGCGAGCCAGCTCACGAATTAAGTTATTAAAAAAATATATTTTATATCATATAATATAATATATATATATACATATACACGCACTATATATTTGTATACTAAAATATAAATATATATATATATATTTATATATGCACAGAAGCTTGCGTATATAATATATACATATGAATGAATATTAATCCCATTAAATGATAGACAAACATCAAGAGAAGAAAAAAAACCCTTAAGGCCTGAACTTCTTAGCAGCTTCCCACCACCGTCCATCTCCATCTCAGTCGTCTCCCATCAAATTTGTGCCCACTATCTCACGCCATCTCCATCTCAATTCTGAGCCGCCTTCCACCAGATTTGTGCCTCCTAAATCCAAACATTTCTCCATCTCTTCTAATCTCCATTAACTGCTCCTGCTCCAAAATCCACCACCGTCTGCTCCAAAATCCACCACCGCTGCACCTTGCTTTTCGCCACCACCACCGCCAGCGACAACCACCACGTTTCAGGCCGCCGCCACGACAACCAAGTCTCTTGCTGCTTCAAGAATGCCACCCCCGCTCGCGCAGCACCAAAGGAAGAGATTCCAAAAATTGAAGTTTGAAGGCATTTGAATCAAGTCCCAAAAGTCCCAAAATTTGTATGTACATATGTGTTAAAAGTTGATTTAAATTTTCGGACTAGATTTTGAATTTAATTTTCCTCCAAAGATTTTTGTTTGTTTTTAAATTGAATCCCTTTTCATTTATGTTTTATGTGTTGGGATGTATATGATTGATAGATCTAGATTTCTTTATCATGCTTTAGATTTAGATCTGTCCAAAACTGATCTATATGAAAGATAGATCTAGATTTTTTTTCTCAAGCTTCAGTGATATTATATATGTACACACACTTACCAATCTCTCTCCATATATACATAATATAAATATAGAACCTCACAAATTCACGATCTCATTTACCAAATGCCCTAAATTCAGCGCAGCCAGAAGTCCCTCTCTCTCCATTCCGCCGCACTCCACCACTGCATACTCCACCACAGCCAGACGCCACCACTCCGGGCTCCACCACCTCCGGGCTCCACCGCCCTTCAGAGTTCAGACCTTCACTCACGCAGCCCCATTCTTTTGTTTTTTGGTTTGTTCTTGGCATTGTGATAAAGAAAGAGTACCCATTAGCACAAGGAGAATAAGGAAAATTTCTACCAATAGGTTTATCTATTTGTGATTTTTGTTGTTTATGATTGAGAAAATGAATTTTTATTCTTTGAAAAGAATGATGTTGAATTGCGGGGAAATGCATATGCTACTCTGTGTTTTTTTTTTGGATTATTTTGAGAATCCTTGTGATTTTTAGGATTCAATTTAGGGAAAATTTTGTGTATAAGTTGATATAAAATGGTTTTGGCTGCTTTTTTTCTTTTGGAATAACAGATCTGGAAGGGCTTTTTTGCTCAGATCTGTAAGGGTTTCTTCGCGTGGATGGGCTGTTCTTCATGTGGCCTGGCTCGCGAGCCGAGCCGAGCCAGTCCGAGCCAAGCCCGAGCCAGACTTTTAAGGTTCGTTGGCTCGCGAACCAGGTTCGAAACCTTAATTTATCGAGCGAGCCCGAACCTCAAAAAAATGCCAAGGCTCGGCTCGGCTCGTTGTCATCCCTAGTCACAACATTTCGCAACCCTAATTGATCCCACAAAAAATTGGCTCGCCGAGTTCGATCCCAAGCTCGAGCCTACTAGATATTCTTCGACCCTGTAATTTTGAGCCAAGCTCGGATCGGCTCGTTTGCAGCCCTAAATTTTACATGACATGAATTTTTATAGAAAATTGAAAGGGTTTTCTCTTTCCCTAAATTCCACCCTAGCCAGTTAACCGGCATACTCATCACTGAAATCCTGCCCTGGTCGCCCCGCCGTCAACTTCACTGGTGTCGTATTGTAGCAATTACTAGTGAATTACTTGCTGTAAGTTGTAGGGTTTCATCTCAATTTATTTAACGGGATTTAGAGTGCCTGTTGTTGTGTAGGTGTCTTCTTCACCTGTTTCTTGCTGTGCTGGGTGAAATATTTTCACTGGGTCAATGTTGCAAACGAAAATTTTCTTTCTTTAATTGTTTTGGTGAGGTTGGTTAAATGGGTTTTTATGTGGAAGTTTAGTTGGTTCTACTTGCTCTATGTTTTGTTTTAGCTTTTTAATATATATGCTCAGACAGTATTTTGTTGTTTTACTAAATTATAGAATTTAATTCGTGGTTAGAGTTGTTTAGGTTTCCTATAGCTCAGTTGGGTACTCATGGGGAGGAAAGGAGGAAAGTTCAAAAAGAAGGAGAACAGTGTTCCTGCCAAAAAGAAAGCAGCTCGGTTTAAATCTGATGATGAAGATATGATGAACGATGAAATTGATGCCTGTATGTATATATTTATTCTCAAGCAAGTGATGTTTTGTAGGATTTATCTTGCATATGGGTTTTTCTGCTATGTGTGGCTAATGCTTATTTATGTTCTTTTTTCTTTCCCTTTTTGTTTTTTATATTTTAATTGCAGTTCACAAGAATAGAGATATTATCCCTCTTAACATAAGCGAGGATATGGAAGAGTCTGATGAAGATAATGAGCAGCCAGTGTTTGATTTTGAGGTTGTTACTATTAGCTGAGTCTCTTGCCCCTTTTACGCTTTTGGGTCCGAGTTGTTTATTTGCAAAACACTTGATCATTGGAGTTATATATTGTTTGTTTGTTTGTTTGTTTCCCTGGGATGATGGATGGAAGGTAGAAATATGGGAAAACAGTTGGATTAAGAAATGTGGGGAACAAATCTTGAACTTTCTTAAAATGTGATATCTCGTGGTTGGAATGTGTGTTGTCTATTAGCTTGGAGTAAATACAGTATTTAATTCTGAACAGAGAGAAATGAGATATGATTTGTAGTGCCTATTTGCTTCTTGCAATGAAAAGCTTTGCTTTGCATCTTGTTTCTTTTTTAATCAGTGGTTTTGTATGATTGTAATTAAGACATCAGAAATATTGGAGTATTTTTCCTGATGCTGTTGCTCAGCAATCTTCATTGACTGATTCATGTTACTTTTGTTTTCATTGATTAGGACGATAAAGATGAGGATGATGAAGATCGGGACATTGACGATGATGATACTGCACCTAAGGGTCTGGCAGCCAAAAGTAGGGGAGCTTGCTTTGATTATTGAATGATGTGAATACTTTAGTTCTTGAAAAGATTAATATGCTGGTGCATGTCATGATAATATGGTTTGAGTTGGTTTTGTTCGTATGCTCTAGACTAGAACGGCTCCCTTTTGTTTTATTTTGAAATAATGTGTCGTATTGAAGAAATTATTTTCAATCATATGTTCTCTTCTTCAGGTTTCAGTTTTCTCCGATTTTGTTTGTGAGTTAAAAGTGGGTTGGCACTCTTTTGAATTGATGTGTGACTATAAGTGATTTTGAATTGTTCTATGAGTGAGAGAAGATGTTGGTGATCTGCTCGAGTCCTGTTCACTCCTTAGCATTTGTTTGATTATATGTGCGCAATTAGTTTGTCTTCATGACAGAAATGGGTGTGCAATCACTGTTAGGATTGCGTGATATTTATCTAAGAGCAGAAGTCATAGTTGATACTGTTCAAGTATCAAGGTTCTAATTGGAGTGCATGTTGGTTATTGAAGTTGATTAAATCTAATAAAGTTTTACGGTTATTCTTTATAGTTGCAAGAACACAAAAGTATTTGCGTGCTAAGTTTGGTGATGTTGAGGATGATGAAATGCTTGATGATGCTGATGATGAGGAACAAGAAAAGGCTGTTTGGGGTAGCAAAAAGGATATGTATGGTGCTGATGTTGATTATGAGGTAACACTCTAGTAATAACCTTCAATTTTCACACAGTTGGCCTTGTATATGAAATGTTCCAAAATTGTTGTATTTTCCAATTCATTGAACATCTTTATATCCGTAAGTCATACAATCAGTTTCGAGAAAGAATAAAGACAATATTGCATGCAGGCGCATTCTCAAGGTTGAAGATCTCTTGAGTAACTTTTGTGTGACTCATGAATAAGAAAAACAATGGGAAAACTTAACCTTTTGTCCCATTTCCTTCTCCAAATGTTATTACCTTGCTTTAGTTACTTTTGGACAAATTCTGTAATTGTTGAAGATCTGAATTGCTTCACATTGTTGATCCGTACCTTAGATTTGGTCTTCCTTGGAGGCTGATGCTTACACAAATTGATAAATGGGCTTAAATGATGGATAAGGTGCCTTCACTTTGAACGGGATGTTCCTCTTAGTCGGCTTATCTGAACACCAACATTATATTTAATATATCGTTCGCAACATTTTTGAATTGCTTGTGCTTTGCTTTTTAGTCTTGGAATGTGTATCTTCACATGTTTTAACTGTCTATCTTTTATTCTGAAGCCACAATCAAGTGATGATGATGATGCAGCAGAAGAGGAGGCAGAGGTGTTGAAATTGCAAAGTGAAAAGGCAAAACTTCTGTCAATGGAGGATTTTGGTCTTGAAGACTCTAGTCGGGATGAGACTGATAGGGAGCCCACTTTCGAGGTGAGGAATTTGCATAAGAATGACCTTTGGGTACCCAGAAGCAGTTGTGTTACATTAGAAATGCTTGAGATTCCGAAAGAACTTTGCTTATTCCCTTATCGTTGTGGTCATGTTACAGGAAAGCTTAAAAGCTTCACTTGACAAAGGCATCAAAGATGAAGATGAACACTTAACCCTCGTGAAGAAAGACTCCAGTGCTTTAACGGAGGAAGAGCGGATGGGTATTGTGTACAGGTCAGTTTGCATTTGCATTACTGAGTGATTGCTTACTTGGTTATGGTGTACGCGGTTAGACTTTAGTAAGTTTTTATGGAAAGGGATATTGGATCTTGCTTATATTTTTTCTAATGCTAGAGTAATGTCTGTTTACATAAATGGAAGAAAGATGAATCCAGGAAGAATATATCTTCAAAGTGACTGAGACATTAGGAGATCCAAGAAACTAAAGGTTTCTGTATCTGCATTGTAGTTTCAGGAACATATTTATGCTTTACATTGCTTGAATGGCCATTTTTCTTGTAAATAATGTCGTAAATTTTCTGATTCTTGCTGTATGTTGTCATTGCCATGTTGGTATCTTCTAGTGCACTACCTTCTTGTCTACACATGGGAAACTTCCGTCATCGATCTGATTGTTTCTTCTTCTACTTTCCTGTATTCAACTAAGGCAAAATTGTAATTTGACGTTGTTGCTATTTAACTATATGTTAGTGGTTGCTTGTGTTCCACCATTTCTATTGTTTCAAGCTTTGCTTGCTTATTTCTTTTCTTCTGATTGATCTGCCTAATTATTGGTTTCACAGCTCTGCCCCAGAATTAGTTGGCCTTTTGTCTGAGCTAAATGATGCCCTATCACAACTCGAGAAAGTTAACCCACTCGTTGATAAGGTATACTAAATTAGTTAACTGTAACTCTTTTATTTGCTAGTGTTGCATTAGCATACTTCCTGCCTCGCATAGCTTGCCGATGAACGAGTCACTTTGAAGAAATATTTTTCATGATCTACCTGGCTTGAACTTGTCTCTTCACCAGATGCCTTTAGGGACATGGGGGCTTAAAAGTGGCTTAGTTGCATAAACTTGGAAGTGCCACTCTCTATATAATGAAAAACATATAGTTTGAACAGATTGTGGTGATGGTGAAAATGTAACCATTATGAGGATTACGATTTAGAGAGTGAATCATAGAAGACAGTAGATAGAGCAGTTTTTAAGCAAACAATATATTTGGCCCTAGAGATACGTCCTATAATATTTCATGTTTATCAGACCGTAATATCTAAAACATCATCAACAGCTTGTTAGATTTTCTTAAGATGCAATCTTTTCTCTCTCTCTCTCTCTCTCTCTATTCATCATATCCATTTAGTTTCTATATGATGTGATAGAGACTGTTATACTTGGTCTTTCTTTTAAGTTGGTGTTCTACGGTAGAAGCTCTTCTTCCTCGATTAATATGGCGCTGCTGATACTTCTGAAGCTGTATTTTCATGAGAGTGGAATCAATTAGCAAGTGGCATTTTAAAACATTATATATTTGTCTGATAAGAACTAGAATTCTATTTTGGTGCTGAGACCATTGCTACTGGTGCTGATGGTTCATATTTTTTCTTCACTTTGTCAAATAAGATGGTAACTGTTACACAGGTTGCTTCTAGAAAAAGAAATGTATGCATGTTAGAGTTTACATGTGATGCTAGAAAAGATGTTTGCTGGCTGGTAGTAGAGATGAGTTACATAATATAGGAATACCTTTGTATTGTGAAAATTAAACCTCCAAACTTCTGAGATATCTTTTTTTGTATGTATAGTCTTTTGACTCGACAACATATTCTGCATGATTTAAGGGATTTTGTCTGATAAGTTTGATGTTAAATGCATTATGTTAATTATTTTTGTTGTGTGTAAAGATTAAAGGACAAGGGAATGCAAAGAACGGAGGAATGTACTTTATTGAGGTCAAGAAGCTTCTGTTGCAATCCTTTTGCCAGGCTATATCCTTCTACCTACTTCTGAAGTCTGAAGGGCAGCCAGTCCGTGATCATCCAGTTATTTCTCGTCTAGTGGAGATCAAGAGTTTATTGGATAAGGTTATTGTTTCTCATTTCTTGCTGACCAGAACATGATTCTTAAGTTATGGAAAATTTCAAAAGGTTAATCTCTGTTGTGCCACAGGATCAGAAAGGAGAATGTAAAGATCAACACTTGCCTCTTTTATCTGTCCCTCTTTTCCATTATTCTTCTCTTTTTGTGTTAAATTCTTTCATGTTGGATCTATGTGTAACCCTCTTAATCTTCCCCCTGTTAATAATCTTGGAAATTTGTGTGATAGATTAACCTGTGATATCATGTTTGCTTTGTGTTATTGGGTATGTTATGGTCTTTTTCCCCTGATTTTCTTTGGTGGGGTTAGAATGCTAGAACAGTGCTAAAGAGTACTGGTAACTCTTGTCAGGGATTTGTGTATGTGAGCCCTTTATGAACTGCATTTACTATAGATGGCTACTTAGGTGTGCCTATTTTAGCGAATGAAAGATGTTCTTTCTTCCATCCTGATGATTGTTTCCTTTCCTTTTCAATGGTGGCAGATAAAAGAAATGGATGAAAAGCTTCCTTTTGATGTGGAGGACATGGTCAACAAAGATTTGGATGACATACAAATTACAAAATTAGTTGAGGAGAATGCCGCTTTAGAATCTGATTCTGTCATCAATGGTCGGATGCTCTCTGTCGTGTCATCTAAAAGACAAGCTGTAGATGAGGTGCGTCTTCAATTGTTTGCTGTTGGTCTTTTAACAAACTATTTATTATCCAACAGATTTTGTTCCTTGCGCATTCAACATCCTCTGAATCTACATCCTTATTTTCTCTTTTCCTTCTGTATGTCATAACTCTAGCCCGCCAAACCAGCTGAGTTGAATACTTCCAGTAATTCAAAGAGTAATGATTCCCAACACAAGCATCAAGTAAGGCGTACTACAATATTTGCAAATCTTTATTTTGCTGTCTTACTGCTGCTATTATCAGTGGCCAGCATTATAATTGAATCGACTTTTACATTTTTTTATATATCTGAAGTCCTTAATTTGAGTGTTCTAAACCATGTCAGGTTAAACAAGTGGGATCGCAGAGCAAGGAAATGTTAAAAATAAGGGCTTCTCTTGAGGAGAAATTGAAGCAGCAAGGTGTGTTTAGTTCCATTGCACCAAAGAAAGCTAGGATTAGAGAACACATTGGACCAGTGAACAGGTATCCCTTCTTGTACAATTTGTATATTGCTATGGTTATTTTATGTACTGCCTAAGGCCATCATCTGATGCTAATTTCGGCAAATGCTTAACTGTGAATAGAAAACTTGAGACATTAAGTGATTTTGTTGATGAGACCATGGAAATCGATGGAGTGCCTAATGGCAGAAGCAATGCAAATGCAAGTCTCTCGTACGCAAACAAAAATTCCCAGCAATTGACTCATCATCTGAATAAACGTAAGGTATGTGATTCTAATTAATAACTCGTTATGCATAGAACCAAAAGTTTTTTACTTTGTAAGAAATCACTACATATATTTTAAGCTCTTTCGTGATACAAGCACTTGAAAATATTGTAAAGTTTCAACATGATATATCCCATTTAATTTGTCAGAGTGAGAATGTGTAATTGCAGTTGCTAGCAAATAATAGTTGAGCAGTATGCAAATCTGGAACTATCTGGAGCAACTTATAATTTTGAGTTTCATAAAACCTTTTGGTAGCTTATATTGATAACATTAACGATCTTGAATTTGGACGAAAAACAAAATACCAATCATGAACTGTCATTCCTAAGATATATCCCTATGATATATATTTTCAGATATCTAAATAAATTCTAATGAAGGTTTCTTTATATTTAATTAAGAATATGGTTTATGAAAATCTTAAATAAAGAAAAAGAAACTTTAATTTGGGATTTTCCTCTTATCTTTCCTTACAACACATACATAAACTTGACGAAATTGAGAAACATGCTATAGAAAGTTCTCCCTTTGACAAAAAGAGTAAAAGAGAGCAACCAACAAACAGCTACAAAATGAGTGATAATATTTGAGTCAAGAAGTTCCCTCCAAGGAAAAGTGCTGAGATAATCTTTTCTTTCATGGATGAGCATAAGCAATACGTTCTATTTCATATTCCAAAAGTCTTATGAAGAGACTTGTATCATTTACGTATATGTTTGCCCGTTCTTTATAAGCTTCTGACAATATTTAACCATAACAATGATTGGAAGGTTATTTCTGGTGATGATGATTTACCAAAACGTGATGATATCGGAGAAAGGCGAAGAAAGCATGAGCTACGAGTTCTAGCAGGAGCTGGAATTAACTCTTTTGATAATGTGGAAGATGAGACTGGTGCTGTTTCCAGTGATGGAGCTGCTGATGGTAGTGAAGAAGGTGATACTGATTCTGATTTGGAATATTACAAACAAGTGGAACAACAGCATGCCACGAAGCTTGCTGCCAAATCTGATAAGTACTCCAGGTATTTGATTAAGTTTTGATGAAAATAGCACGTTTCTGCAGACTAATCTGTTTCCTCAATATTTAACTCTTGATTTTAAGTCTACTCATGCTAATAATATCCTACAGAACCCCAGAAGTTCCATCGTTGCCTGATACTGTTGTTGATGGGAAGCGCCATATCTCGAATCAGGTACCTGAAGTCCGGGCTGTGGATCTTGCTCCTACCCCACCCACCCACCCGCCACCATATATATATATATTTTTTGGATTTTTCTCACCATTGACATGATGCTTGATTCTGGTTTAAATTTTCTTCAGATGGAGAAGAACAGGGGCTTAACTCGTGCTCGTAAGAAGCTGATCAAGAATCCTAGGAAGAAATACAAGGTATTTGGATGGAATAGTGGAACATCTCTCTCTCTCTGTGTATATATATATATACACGGAATATATCAGTTCAGTTTTCAGTTTGATTGGTGATTTTGGTTTTGTAGAGTAATTTTCGCTTTTGATTTTCTGGATGAAGTTCGGTTTTGTTTTTCAGTTTGAGGTTCAGTTTCTGGGTTCCATTTTTCTGGGTTCGGACCGGAATGAAAATTTTGCTAAAACCTGAAGTGAAAAACCGAATTTCTGGTTTTTAACCGATTAAACATCCCTCATCACTTGACAGTAGTTGAGTGCTCGGCAACAAATTGAACTCTTGAATGATAAAGACTAACTTTCTCTCTCTCTCTCTCTCAGTTGAAGCACAGGAAGGCTGAAGTACGTAGAAAAGGGCAGGTTCGTGATATTAGGAAGCCCACAGGTCCATACGGAGGGGAAGCTTCGGGTATTAATACTGGAATCAGTCGTAGTATCAGATTGAACAGCTAATTCTTGCTTCATTTGTGTTGTTACGTTGTCGAGTATTTAGCGAGCATTTCTGTCAAATGGTGCTTGTCTGCAATTTTGACACAATTTGGACTCTTTAGTTATACTAATACGAGAGACTAGAAGCTTTTAGTTTGTTTCTTGGGCAAATTTCCGAAGTGATTGATGCAAAAATGAGGAAAGTCAATTTTGTAAGTCTTCTCTGTTAATGTAATCTTGTTTGATAAAAGAACTATTTATGGACAACTTATAAACTATCTCGTTTTTAACCGCCTGTACTTTTCTCATTTTCTTTGAGATCTGAGCGTCGGAGTCCCAAAATAAGGCAAAACCCCCGGTCCCCTAATTTGACTCTTAGCTCACATTTGTTGATATTTTGGACAGTAAGCTTTCAGGAGTTTCTACATCAAATAACAAACCAACTAAAATTAATTATTCAAATCTAAATTATACATATCGAAAGCTCGTTGCTACTTGATTATTAAACGTGATATATGATTTGAAATTATTGTCTATTAAGTAAGACTCTGAAATTCTTCTGCCTCAAATATCATTGCGTGGATTAAGGCAAGAGTGAAAACTCAATCCAAGACATGAAAGCGGGATCACAACTCACAACCGTCGAAGGTTTTAGGTCAATATCAATGAGAAAGACAAGACGTCGATATGTGGTCAAAGAAAACTATACCTGAAGAATGACTTTTTTAGTGTGAGGAATCGTACCGAGATCGAATTCACTTTGTCTGTCAAGCTCCCAAAAATGCATTAAATCGTGACCAACATGTCCCGCCGAAGGCACAAGTCACAACTACGAGACCAGCCTGGTTGACAGGTGCTCTTTTTTCTTTTGAGCGTGTGGATTAACTAAGTTCGTTAGTTAAATATTAAACAGAGCTCAATTTGCATTCAATTATTTAAAATTCGTTCGAATTTAATTTATTTAATAACTAATCTGATTTTATACGAAACTTTAGTTTTTGGTTCAAAACAGCTTTAAATCAATTATGACTAGTAATTTATTTGATTCGACTCAACTATTGTCTATCCTTTGACATGTATATAATAAATTATATTATATAATTTCGTAGTTGACTAAAAAAAATCTAATATTTAATACTTATAAAAAAAGAAAGAAAGCATTAATTTTCCAAAAAATATATTAATAAATTAGTATTATTTGTCGAAATTATAATCATGTGTTTGTGCATGTTGGACATGAGTCAAACTACCCCTCTTTTTAATTTAAATAAAATAATTGCATATATATAATTATCAAAAGAAAAAAAAAGATTTATATATATATATATAAATAAATAATTATAGAGAGAGAAGGTTTACAGAGAGAAAACTCGAAGCCCGTCTTCCTATGTCAGAGCAACTGACCACAGAGCTTCCATAGACGAAAGCTTCACTGCAGTAAACTAAAGCGCTCCTGCTTCGCCGGAGATTTTTTCCGGTAGCTGCCAACAAATGAATCCAAGCAAAATTGAGGAGGATCTGTTCCACCACCTCGGCCCACCGCCGCCGCACCATGTACAGTTCATGGACCTCACCACACCCAGTCGCAGCCCGCCTCCATTGACGACGACGCCTTCTCCCTCGCCGAAATCGACCTCTTCCGCGACGACGAGGACGACGACGTCAGCCACACCTCGTCCGACGCCGAAATCCCCCTCCCGCCTTCCAACGGCGGAGGTCAGTTCCCGAACCCTAATTTGCCGAATCAAACCTCAATCGGCCAGAGCAAGAGGCCAATTCATCAGCCTCAGCTGTGCATTAGCCCCGAGCCGCATATTTCCTCACAATTCTACACCTTTAACAAGGAATCGCATGGGTTGATGATTCAGTGTTTAATTGAGGGAAGATTGGCTACGCCGGAGGAGATCCGGGTCGCGACTCCACCGGCGGTGCTTTCGAGCTGGCGGTCGGTGTGGAAGGATCGGAACGAGGATACGGCCTATCTGACGGCGTGGAAACGCATCCAGGATAAGCTCACCGTCCACGTGTCGGAATCCGTTGCCAGCATCACGGGTAATAGTAGCCATTTCCTTTGCTTCAAAAACAATTCCAGTCAATATGTTTCGCATGTTGATCAGTGGCAGGACATAGTCATGTCGTTCCATGGTGATGCCGATTTTAAACACTTAGGGTTGAAAGAAACCATAGAGAGAATTAAGCAGGTATGGACTGTAGGGGCAAAGTTTTATGGCATACCCGAGAGTTATATTAGGACGTGTGTTGCTGCTTGCCCTGTTTGCTCAGATGAGTCTTCTGGCTGTGCTCCTAGGTCCAAGAGGCGTAGGTTTGAATATACTGAATCTTTTGATGTGCCTGCCAAGGAAGTGCCTGTGAAGTTGCAACAGTTGGCTGCGAAGCATAAGGTCGTGTTGTGCATACGGCAGAAGTATATTAGGTATAAGCCATTTATGGCCGAGGTAAAGGATTACGCGTGTCATAGGGCTGGGGAACCAGCTTCCTCAAAAAAATCAAGGATTCTGAAAAGGGAGCCGTATACGTCAAAACGGTGTGGGGGTGGGTTTCGTATACGGGCGATAGTTCCTATATCAAATTACAATGAGAAAGATAAGACATTTGTCTATGAGGAAGAAGGGACAGCTGTGTTTAAGCTTTATGCAGTGCATTCAGGACATGAGCCAGGTCCATTGGATGGGAATGCAAGGATCATGCATCGGATGGTTGGACATAAAGGTGGTTTTCTGATGGATCACGAGACTGTGTATGGGATGGCTGAGGATGGGGAAAATGAGGGTTTTGGTTTCTTAGGCAAGGATTCTGGAGATCTACAGCATTCAGTTTTACAGCAGGTGCAGGAATTGAGGAACGAGTTGGGGTTGCTTGAGGGTAGGATTGGGAAAATCCCTCCCCCATTGTTGGGTTCAGTATCACGTGAGCTCTTTGACATTGTGAATAAGCTTAGAAATGTTGCAGATGACGGTTCGAAATCCATTGGTTTGATGTCAGAGAAGCAGCACCTGGATGATGTGCTGGTGGTGGAGCATGATTTGCCAGATTGGGGCGATGACCATCACTCGAGGATCTATGGCGACGGCAAGGATGCAGATGTTATAGAAGATGATGAGGACAGCTTTGGGAGAACTCTAGGGGAGGTTGCTTCTTGGGATCAGATGAGGGCAGGATGCAGGAATGAGAAAGATCTGCTTGGTGAGAGCTGTAAAGAGGAGAAGTGGTTGAAGTGTGGCGATTTCGACCAGAAGGGAATTCTTGGCTGCAATAACACTAAGCTGACCAAGCCCTTAAGGCATGATGAGGGAATAGATACGGATGTAGGTCTTGCTGGTATACATGTAGATGGCTTTTACCCTGAAAATCCAAAATGGTTTGACTCTCCTTGTGGACTGGATCCTGCAGCTGACTGTAGTGATGGTGGATTCAGACCTGGGGAGATTGTGTAGAGATCATTCATCTCGGTGAACCCACTCTAACTTAACTATTGAGTTATTTTCTTTTGTTTTTCCGTTAAATTATCATAAATTCACTGTTGGAAGTGGGTTGTACATTTGTGCACACAGTTTGATGGCTCTCACAATCAGTCACAGTCCTTTAGGTGTATTTATTGCATGTAATTTGTAAAGTTAGCCATTTTTGGCATCTCTGCATATACCAAATGGCTCTGTGTTACCTTGTTTGATTTTCAATATAATCTTGGAGTTGTAATTATTTTATGTCACCTCTGCTATTGCCCCCCTTAAGCTTTATTTGGCATTTGCCTATTCTAGTAGATGTATGTCTATTGTTGAAATGCTTTTAATGTGCTATTGCTTAAAAAGCTTCCTCTTTATTATTATCAGTGGTGCATTCCTCTCTTAAAGAATGTTTCACTTGTTGATTATTAGGTAATTGCTGTTTTGCAGGTAATTGTTTAGTAGTTATCTGATTTTCGCTGCGGTAGAGGAGATACATCATCATATTATGATGCCTAGTATGCAATCTCTTCAATAAGAATCTTTATAATTTGGGTAAATCTCAGCATAGTAGATCCAAAATATGACATGCGATATAGTGTTTCACCTTTTCTCTAGTTTTTGCTGTTTAAGAATGTGCTTGAATTCCTGGTATATAACTGGGGCTTAATGGCCGTTTTTCAGTCAACTATGAGATTGCTTCGTAAAAATAATTGTTTCTTGTATTCTGCACGTGACATATTTGCGCCCTTAAAATTGTTTGCTCTCAGTCTGTTGGTGATGTTTTCTGACTCTTGACATTTGTAATAAATGAGCTGAATCAATATCTTATACTCTTTCTATGATGGGCTGATTTTTGGCTTTATGGTCGATTAATATTTTTCGTTTGTTGTTCTTACCAATGTGTATTCTTTGTGAGCTGGACCCGGACAATTAAGTGAAGTTGTTACCAGAATTCACTTTTCTTTTGTTCTATTTCTCACTATAAAAGCTCTTTACTTTCGTTTTGAACAATAACTATTCTTCTTCCGCTAAATTTGCAACTTTCTGGCTTATCCATGTCCTAGCCTCCTGGACCAAGGTTATTTGCATATTAGTTTGCCATTTATGGGTAATGCTCCAGTCGATTAACAAAAGTATATGACAAGTAAATTGGAAAGTTTTTTAAAATTGGAACGTGTTGACTCTGATGCTGATTGTACTAAGGCTGTTAATTTGATATAAATGTAGGAATACCGAGGAGCATTTACAAAGCTGTCAATGTCCATGTATCGGGCTATTGTTTACTTCCGAAGCATGAAAATTTATTAAATATGAAAACGATGTGATAACTGCTGGCAAGGACTGGTTAATTCTATAATTCCTTAACTGAGTTCTAATATTGACCTATTGTTTTTGTGCTGCAGACAACCCAATTTACAGATTAAATGGTTGCTATTATTAGGTCTGTGAGGATACTCTTTCTTAGCATTTCATATGCCAGAATTTATTTGGGTTTCTGGTATTGTAGTATTTGGCTAAAAGTGGGTGATATTATAAAAATAGTATTGTTTTTCAAAAGTTTTATAAGATTAGTGTACTTTTATGTTTCTTTTCAAATTTAGTATAAGACGTTTTTCCCTTTAACGTCTTTATCATTGTTTTCATTTTTCAATTTTTGTATATTTATGATTAAGACCCATAGTTTATAAATGTTTTCAATTTGGTCCATTAATTTCTCTTTCGTGTATTTTTTCTATAAATTTATTGTTTATATGATTTATTATTTTTCCTTTTTCTTCTATGCCTTGTATAATTGTATCTCGATTTAATATATCTTTATTTATTGTTCGTTCGTAATTTTTCTGATATATTTCTTTTTTCTGTAGAGATGTTTCTAAATTTTTTCCCATTTGTTTAATATTTTTAGTTTTCATAATTTCTTTTAATCGGTGTCTTTCTTCTGTTATAGTATCTAATTCTATTTTTGGTTTATAACTCATAATTAGGCGTGTGACATCTGATATGCTGTATTTCTTTTTCTTTTAGTATTATTTAAATCTTCGTTTGCAGTTTTTATCATTATTTCTTGAGTTCGTTGTGATATAGTTTTATCGTGTCTTAAATTATGGTATGCCATTTTAACAAGATATTCGTCTATAATAACTTGTTCTTCTAATTCTCGTATATCTCGTGTTATTCTTGTTTTGTAATTAAATCTTTCCATTATGTTATAGTTAATTGTGTAACTATTTGTTTTGATTTTTCTAGACTAATAATGTTTTTCAAATGTTGTATAGCATCTGTTTTACGACCTTCGTGTTTAGCTTTTAAGTAAAGTTTTACTTCTTTATCATAGCTTTCGTTTATAGCTTTTATATTGTCTCTATAGAATTTTTGTCTATTATAATCATACATTTTTGTATTATAATTTGAGTTTCAGTATTTTAGAATCGTATACGGGCTCTGATACCAGAAAAGGTTCAGAGTGTTTCCTTGATAGTGGTGGTTAATTTAGCCATTTGATCGGCTAATTGTGTAAATTCGTTTTCAGTTATTTCATTAGAAGATTCCTCTTCTTTGAAATGTTTAATAGAGGCCCGTGTACTAGTACTAGTTTCATTAGTTCTTTGGTTTGGTGGTAGGTATGTATAACATGTACTTTTACTTTTTAAGAGTTTAGGTGTTTTATTTTGAAAAACATTAGTGTTAACATATTGTATAATAGGTGTTTTTGGTATGTATTTTATACGAGAGACTTCTCGAAAAATATCTTCCATATATATTTTATCTGTATTTCTAAATTGTATACTATGATGGCTGTTTGTTAAAGCATATCCAATAGTGTATGTTATTGAAAATGGATAATCGTTTGTTTCCATTAAATCTTGTCTATCAAATTTATAAGCAATGTTTAAAGATTTATCTAGTTTTTCTGTTACAAGTGGTATAGCATAGTGTAAAGCTACATTAAAAAGTAGTTTAGTATAAGCAAGGTTTCCTTCAATTATTCCGAGTATTTTATCTTTTATGTTCATAATTCTGTCATCACATATAGCTAGTTTTATTGGTGAGTTTATTCCTTCAGCGAATGTGCTCTTAATTAATATCTGTATTGTAGAGATATGTATATATCCTATTTCACTAGGGGTATATTTAGCTTTTTTAATTTTCTGAATTATATCAGCTTTGTTTATTAATGAAATAGCCTGTGTTCCTTTTGTTGTGGAAATTTCAATAGGTGTTTCACATGTAAATTTTCCATATAGTATAATGTTTTTTCTGCTCAGTTTTGTTTTCAAATCTGTTTTCATATCTTGTCCATCAATTAAGTTTAATTCTTTTCTTCTAACTTTGTTTAATTTTTTGTTGTCTATAACAATATCTTGAGAAAAATATCCGTATTCTTCGGTTGTTTCAAAGTTTTCTATTTGATCTATCAAACTAATCTCCATGTACATAATTTTTAGTATATAAAAATGTAAATAACGGTATCAGAACGAAGTTTGTATTGTTTACCTGTTTGTGTATTCGTATCTACTGTCTTCATGCACTCCATGTTACCTGTTCATCATTTCTTCAAAATATATGTTTGATTTTTGTATGAGAATTGTTTGGTTGTGTATGGTTGTGTATGGTTCTGCTATTCAGGCGTGAGGCCAACAGAAAAGAAAAGCTCAAAAGCTTTCGAAACTCAGAGAGTTTTGATCAACACATGATCTTTTTCTCCATTCCAGTCTCCCTTTACATACTAAATTGAGGCCATTATATAGGCGCTCGACTCACTATTACAGACGCGTTTTTATTTACAAAAGTCAAAAAGTAGAAAAAGACTTAAAGTAAAAAACAATAATGGTGCTCAACAACTGCACCTAAAAAGCAGACAAAGACATAAAGTCTGCATTATTGGAGTGTGTTCGTCATTGCATGCGTATTCCCTTGAGTGTTTGACGTCATTGCATGCGTCAGTTTACATTATTCTTCAATAACAGCGTCTTCTTTTATTGATTCGTTTGAATTGTGGGACCCTGTTTCTTCAGCTTTGTCTTCTGGTTTGTCTTGGCATACTGCACAGCTGTGTTCATCAATTATTTCGCTGTATTCACAGAAAATGAGTTTGACTTCCAGAGGGAGTGTCTTCAAACTGTGTTCTTCAATCTTGATGAAAGTTTTCTCAAAGTTTTCCAACGTTTTTAGTTGTAACGGTGGAATTGTGTATCTTGAAGATCCGTATATCAGATGATAATTGGATTTGTAGTTTATTTTGACATTACTGTCCTTGTTTATCTCCTGTGATGCATAAAATATTTGATTTAGTTGTTTTGCAACTATCTCGTTTATGTCATCAAATGTCTTCATTGTGTCAATGCTGGGGTATTCTCCGTTTGAAACTATCAGTTTGATAATTCCATAAGAGTGTACTAAAATTCCTTCTTCGTTGAAGATAGGATATGATAGTGTAGATTTGAAGACTATTTCTTTATCCATGTTTCCTTTTGAGACTCGTTTAGCATAGTCTTGAAGTGTAGACATAAGTTTTGGGCTGAATTTTCGGAAACAGTTTGGGTTTTTGAAGTATAAGGTGTCAAGAAATCCATGTATGAAGAATTGATATATCAAGTCTGGGTCTGTTTGTTCAAATACAACGACTTTTGGGCCGTTTCTGTTTACTGGGTACCAAAAAAGGTTGTTTTTGTCTTTCTCTGGGTTGTATTCAAAAATGGATTTCAAGAGGTTGTCAAATTTTTCTTTTGAGGGTTGTATTTGGGCCTCTTTTTGGGCTGGTGTTTGAACACGGTCCATTGGGTTTATTGTGGGTATGTTTCCAAGAACTCTCATTTTTTCTTTAAGACTGTTTTGGGTTTGAAGAGTGGTTTGGAGAGTATTTTTGTAGGTTTTAGTCTCTTCAAGGGCTTGTTTGGCTTCTTCAAAACTGTTATAGGATTTGTGTGTTATTCCTGAGTGTCCCAATATGTGTATACTTGCTTTGGACCAATGGTCGTAGATTCCACGGCTTGGACCATTGAATATTGTGTACCATTTTTTGATCTGTTTTCTTTCATCTCCACTGTCTGCTGATGATGAAGTATTCCCTTCTGCTGCTGCTTGTGGAAATGTTTTTGATTTTGTGAGTGTTTTGGATGATGGTTCCACCACGCTTGCTGGTAGCTCTGATGGTGGAAGTCCGGCTGCTTGTTGGACAGCGTGTAACGCGGCAAGAAGTTCTTGTCGTTGTGTCATCTTGGATTCTGTGAATTTTTGTATTTCCAATTGTTTAGCTCTCGTGAATTGTTGTATCTCATGATCAATTGTTTCGATGTTTTGTTTCATCAGGGCTATCGCGGCCTCCATTCTCGAGTGAGTGTGTCCGCAAGAGCGTTCTCTTCTGATTTTATGTATACGATGTGAAACTGGTATCTTCGTATTTCGAGCTGCCACCGTATCAATCTTCCTTGATTGTAGTTGTCTCGGAGTGTATACCTGTAGAAAAATGTTAAATATTTGGAGTCTGTTCGAAGTTCGAATTCTCGAGGTAAAAGCTCGAGCTTCCACTTCCGAAGTATCTTTAGACATGCAAGTGTCTCTTTTTCATGGACTGTATAATTTTTCTGGGTTTCTGTAAATGTCCCAGATATGTATTTACAGAGTTGTGTAATTTCGCGAACCTTTTTGGTTCTTGTATTCATATGACCTTCAAGGTCGTTTGTATTCATCTTTTCGGCTGTTATTGCAAGCATGCAACCAGACCATGTATCATTTGAAGCATCTGTCTCAATGATGATAAAATCGTTTTCCTTTGGATTGTATAAAACAGGCAATGTTTCACAATACTGTTTTATTTTCTGAACTTGTATCGAATCATCAATTCTCCAATTCCATTGTATTTTCTCAGAAAGTTTCTTTTGTAGTTGTGTTCTTTCTTTAGCAAGGTTCTTTATGAATCCTTGATCAGAAATGTAGTTTAAACATCCAAGAAATCTTTGTAGTTGTTTTCGATCAGAAATTTGATCTGGAAAGTCGTTTAATTTTTTCAAAATGTTGTCTCGAAGAACTATATTTCCTTGTGAATCAAAAATATTTCCAAGGAAATCAATTTCTTGTTTACATAAGACTGCTTTCTTTTTAGAAAGAATTAGTCCTTTGTCTTTGCAACGTTTCAAAACTAGTTTTAGTTTTTTCAAATGATCTTCTTTATCTTGATTACTAAAGATGATAATATCATCAATGTAAGCAAGACAAATGTCTTCTAAACCTTCAAGGTTTTTGTCCATAAATCTTTGGTATATTCCAGGTGCTTGTTTCAAACCAAATGGTAAAACATTCCATTGGTAGTGTTTTTGTGGAGGACATGTAAAAGCTGTTAATGGTTTTGTATTTTCATGCAACCGTAATTGCCAATATCCTGATTTAGCATCTAGTGTACTAAACCATGTTTTTCCTTTCAATCTATCTTTGATGTAATCAATTCTAGGAAGTTTATATGCATCTCCTATAGTTTTTTCATTTAATTGTTTATAATTTATGACCATTCGTCGTTTTCCTCGTTTTATTTCATTTTTGTTTTCTACATAAAATGCAGGTGCTGCGTGTGGACTTTTGCTTTCAGAAATTAATCCCTTTTCTAAAAGTTGTTTACATTCTTCTATAAATTCATCAATATCTTTTTTAGAGTATGGTATATTATTTTTGACATTTACTTCTTCTAAAGGGTTTTTAAGTTTAATTTCAACTATCATATAATTATTATTCTTATCTTTGTCTAAAGGGTCTTCACTAGTGACAGAGTCTAAGATTTCTTCTATTTCTTTTTCAAGATTTGTTTTTATGAAAAATATTAATTCATGATTGATTAAATAACTTATTTTGTCTATAAGATTACTTCTGTTTTCAATTTTTATTATAGGTATTTTAACTGTTTCACTTCTTTGAGATAGTTTTTCATTAACAGGTGATTTTAAAGTGATGTATTTTAAATCTTGACAAAAAGGTCTATATAGTTTCAAAAAGTTGTTTCCTAGGATAAATGGTAATCCTGTTTCGTGTCTGTATATAGATGGTATAATAAAGCAATATCCCTGTATCCAGATTTTTTCTAAGTATGTTGCGTACCATATATAATAATGACTTGCATCTGCTATCATTACTTTTAATGGTTGTTTAAGTTTTTTCCATTTGAATATTGTAAGAGCTGGTGAAGCGAAGCATAAACTTGCTCCTGTGTCTATAAATGCTTTTATTGTTTTATGTTTTATTCTTACTTCTATAAATGTAGCGTTAGAGTTTTTCATTTAAAAATCTTCGTCTGAACTATAATCATTTTCTGATTCTGTAACTGTTTCTATTTCGTATATGTTTTCTAGATCAGAATAGTCTTCTTCTATGGGTTCTAGATTGTATGTTTGAGCTACTTGAAGTATATATAGTTTTTTCTCAGGCTGTTTTCGTTGTTTAGGGCATTCCCTAGCATAGTGTCCTTCTTCGTGGCAAAGCCAGCATTGACATTTTTTCTTTCCTTCTGGACAGTATTTTTGTTTAGGTTTGTATTCTTTCTTTTTAAAGAATCGTCTTCTTCTTTTCTGAAATTTATGTTTGTTATTGTCTATCCATCTTTTAGGTTTCTTTCTCCATCTATATCTTTTGTCTTTTCTCCTGTATTTTCTTTTTTTGTTTGATCTAATTATGTATGGACTTTCTCCGTATTGTTGAGGTACTAAAGGATTTCCCTCACAACATATCGTGACTTTGTTTTTAACTGCATTGTGTAGGTCTCTTTCATAACATTTATCTCCTAAAAATTGTTGTACGACAGTTTGTGCTCCTCCTAGTGTTTCTGAAGCAAATCCTTCGTTTACTTGTTTCTTAAATTCTGCGTATACAATTTGACCTACTGGATAAGGTAGTTTATTGAAGTATAAGGATAGATATTTTTCTCTGTTTTCTTTGGATAAGTTATAGTAATACGTATCATATTCACAGTTAAAGTGTTCTATAGCGCACATATCTAATATTTGTATATTAGCAAGATGGTATGCTGCTCTATCTTGTTCTCTTGCATTAATAAAGAGTCCTGAATCTTGTATCGGTATTCCAATGAATTCTGAGTATATCTTTGCAACTATGTTCCAAAAAGTATCTATAGCTTCTTTTCCCTTTAAGAGTGTTTTCTGTTCTTCTGATAATGTAGCTAAATAATGTGTTACATTTCCTGTTGTTTTGTATTGTGCAAGATTGAATATTGTTTTAAAATCTCCTAGTCTTAATCTATCTTCAGTTTCTATAATTAATCCTAATTTATGTGCCCATTCAGTAATGAGTATTGATTTGTTTGTTACACAGTCTAAATTTAATATTCCATCGACTCCTAGTATTCCCTTTGTAGGTATATATTGGTCAGGTATTTTAGACCATCTTCCTTTTTTATTTGGAATATATCCCTTTTTAAAATTGTATTGTATGCTTGAATTTTTTAGAGGATTAGTATATTTATCTTCTTGATAATATTCCCATTTAATTTCTTCTTCTTTTGTGTTACTGCTTTCTGGAATATCTTTCTTATCTTTTTCTTGTTTCATATTATGTTCCATTCCTAACACATCGTCTTCTGATGACTCATATCCATATATAACTTCTTCATTTTCCACTTCTGGTTTTATAGCTTCCAGTGTATGATTTTGTTTATTTTCTTCATCAACTATTTTTAATGATTCTAATAAATTGTTTATTTCTGAGATTTTCTCTTCTAAATTAAAAGTTTCCATTATATTCGTGGAGCTTCTATTTGAAATGGTTTGAGATTTTTGTTTCCAAAATATGTTTCAAGATCGGCAATAGTTATATGTCTAGAGTATTCTTTTCGTATAATGACTTCTTTAAGTTGTTTTAATAATTCCTGACAGTTTGACATAGGAAGTATTATTTGTTTTTCGTCAGATGTTTCAATTTGGTTTTCCACCTGTTGTTTTCCTCTAAGTTCTCTTAGAAGTTTATTAAGAATTTCTTGTGTATTATCTATTTCATTTATAACATTTTGTTTTTTATCTAAAAGAATTTGTTGTAACATATCTATAATGGTGTTTAATTGTGGGTTTGTAGTGGTGTGAAATAAATGTGGATAGTCTCCCCCCTCCTGATGACAAGAGAAAATGTTTGGATCTATTTTATAGTATGTTTCAATTTCTTGAGTTTTAGTCATATCTTTTAGAGTATCTTCTAATTGTGACATTTTTGCATTAGTATTTATTAATTGTTCTGTTAATGTTTGTACTGTATTATTTAAAGATTGTACTTGTTCATTTAATGTTTCTACAAATTTTTGTAATTCTTGTGTAAAATTCATGCTGATGAAAGTATATTTATTTTAGTTCTTAGTCTTTTGCACCAGTTTAATGTATTTTCTGTTTGTTCTCTAAATTCTTCTGCATGTGCATTATGTTGTTTTAACCATGTCATATATTTTTCTAATCTTATTAAATTAACTGGAGTGTATATTTCATTTTTCAAGAGTTGTTTTTCTCTTCGTTTTCTACTATTAAGAATTTCTTCATGTATTTTGTAGTTTGTTGGATGAGTTATTGAGTTTAAAACTAAAGTTTCTTGTTTTATTATACTCCGTATTTTTCTTAATTCCCTTCGTTTCATCTGTTTATTAAATTGATCCATTTTTATCCATTTATTTCCCGTTTATATATTTTTTCTATTAATTTTGTATTTATTGTATCAATTTGTTTAACATTATCTGTTATATTTTTTATTTCATTTGGGTATATAAATATTTCTTTCATAATAGAGTCGTATTTTGTTGCAATGTTTAATTTCTTTCCCAATTTTCTTATATCAGTTTCGATTTTCTTTTGTTCATTCATTTTATTTTTTAAAACGTTTTAGTATTGAAATAGTTTTTTGTATCTGTTCTTGATAATATTCTATCCAATCTTTATGATATCTAGCAATATACCAGTGTCCATTGTTTCTTGCTATTAAGTATAAGTTTTTATGGTTATTATATTCTTTGTATAAATCCGTTAAATATTTACTATAGTTTTTCATAAAAAGTATTGTGGTTCAAAGTATAATATTTCAAAAGTTTCTAGTATTGATTTGTAAGAAAATATCAGCTGTGTCATGGTTTTTTAGAAAACGTTTTTTGAATTAGCGTCTTGCGCTACTTTTACAAATCCTTTTGAAAAGTATTCTTATTTTGAAAAGTCTTCCTAAAAGTGTATTACAGATACTGACAACCATGTCTTTTAAGTAAATATGTGCAATATTCTCTCCATCACAATCTTTATGTCCTAAAAGGTCTGAAGGGCTAGAAGTAAACGGAAAGAGTGTTTAAGACCAACATTGTGGCGTAGCTGAGGACGACACAAGGCCTTTCTATCAGGGTCCAGCAAAGATATCCACAAGGTAAAGGCATCATATTGTGATTGGTTTATGTGAGATGATTAAAGACTGTAATGGAGAGGGACCTCGTTTAATATCTTATGCCTGTTCAATGACTTCTATTTTTCCAGGATTTGATCATTCTATATGAGACCAGGCTCAAAACTATGCCTACAGTGATGAGCGCAGGTTGCTTTTATGTAATTTGAAAAGTTTGGGAATCTAACCACTTCTTGGTGAGACCTCTTTGGAAAAAAGTTGCAACCTGTTTGTGACCCAAGAAAACTCCAGAGATAAAAAGCTTCGAGGTATTTGTTAGAGTTTACAGGTCTGAATTCCTGCCATTTCTCCTTTTTCTTTCACCTTCTCATTCTATATTTTGTGTAAAGTTACGCTTCCTCTAATTCTCACCATGAAAAATATTATGTTTAGTTTCTGATTGTTTGGATCATTGCTGATGTTGCTCCAATGGGAGGGGAAAAAAAGAAAACATAAATGCACACACGAAAACCAAAGCTTTGCTGTTAAGTGTCCTGATTCGATTCAATTGAATGTTATTCACTACACTTTCTTCGTTTTGTCCTTGTCTTTTCTCAGCATGGAAAGTTGTTCTCGCTGGAAACAACCAAAAAGCCAAAAATCAATCTATCCATCTTTCTTAGGAGATGTTTGCTTGTGAATGATAGTTTATAATAGCTACAGCATATTTAAGGATAATCGATGCTCTTCAATTCTTGAGCTGCTGAAGTATGTAGATTCGAACTATTTCCTCCAGCTCTCTTGAGGCATATCATCATAAAGGTAATGCCAAAAGTGCTTGATAAATACACACACATGGAGAAAATGTGTGCTGCATTGGGTGTTGCTCAGTACCGTTTATAAAGCCCAGTTTTACACAGTAGCTTTACTGCACACGGGCGCGCACACACACATGGGGAAAATGTGTGCTGTGTCGGGTTGTTAGTCAGTTTCGTTTATACAGCCCAGTTTACGGGTCGGTTTTACAGCATGCACAGCATTGCTACCTCAGTTTTGTCTGAGTGATCAGTAATGGAGTTCTATTGATGATTGCTCCATTAAAAGCTTCTGCTTTTGATGGAGCGGATATAAGCAACATTCATGATGCTTTTCTGCTTTTTAGCAGCTCCCAAAAGCTGAAAGCCCACTTTTCGTGTATGGAAAATCGCTTTGGACTAGTTTATGGGAATTTTATGACAAAAGACTTGGGAAATGGAAATGAATCTTTTTTTGTGGGTCTCAGATATATGCCATCGATTATATATGCTTGATTTGTGGGATCTTTGTAATGATCATATTCCAATTCACAAACACAAACAATAGATACTGTTTTAACACGGAGACATGAATTTTCTTTTGAATTTTCTACGGGTACAGTGTTGGACACGACATGACTAGTGTTGTGCATTTGAAGGCTTTACCAAATAATTAAATGAATTATCAAAGTGGCTAAATTAATTCTTAAAAAATAGTTTTATCGTGCAAATTGCAAAGAGAAATTTAAAAACCTCCTTAGGAATTACGCTTTATGATGGTCTAAACGAGCAAGTCATTGTTTTACTACAAATGTAACAGTCTATAATCGTTTGAAACTCGTCCAACCTTTTAAATTCAAATTTGGAAAATGAAATATTACATATTTACGTTCAACACTGTCCACTAAATATTCCAAAAATTAAGAAAAATGATACTGAAATAATCAACATTTACTTAATAAATTAGTGTTTAAAATTTAGGGTTTGCCATTCATCGTAAATCCGATTAAAACAGAGTTCACGATATAATATTTACGGATTTGGTTGAGCCATACGGGCTCTCTACCGGTCCTATATAACATTAATAATTAACAACATAGATATAGTTTTGAATTGTATCACCATAATTATTTTAAGAAAAAAAATATAACCGAAATTAAATGAAAAATGATTTTTTTTCAAGAGAAATGTGAAAAAACACAAAAATTAAAATCAAGGACAAAACAGAGAATCCATTTTGAAATTCGAAAGACAGGTAAGATGCGGGCCCCACAACGGAGCTTCCTCAACACAAAAAACGCGGTGAATTTTTAACTTTAGTGTACTGTTCACGGGCGTATTTTAAAAATGGTGTACTTTTGAAAAATATTTTAATTCTGGTGTAAGACGCGTTTTCGAAAAACGTCTTCACTGTTCATCTGATGAAGACGTTTTTTGGAAAAACGTCTTCATCAGAATTTGTAGTTGACCAACTTATTTGGTCTGACCATGGATCTCTATTGAAGACGTTTTTCAAAAAGGCGTCTTCACTAGTGAAGACGTTTTTCTGAAAAACGTCTTCATTAAACGGCGAATTTTATTACAGAGACGCAGGATTCTCGGCAGCAGTGGATGAACATCTTACTATATTTTGTGCTTTGAATTTTATTGATGTTCTAGAGGATGTTGTATTCTGTGTTGGCTCTACGCAAACTATTGTGTGATTTCCACTCTAATATTTTGGTTTTAATGCATGTCAATTCGTGTGAGTTTAATTTTAGTATGTTGTGTTTATGGGTAAGTACGTGTGAGTTGTGAAATTTGTGCTAATTGCCAGCCTCAAATAAGATCAAGGTTTATATTATTCAATACTACAAACGCAGGGATACATAAAACGAAAATATATTCAACGTCCACCACGTCTTGAAATACTTGCCCTCGCACGAGTCTGTGCACGATCCATCTCCATAGGGAACCGAGTAGTACGGGGCCTGCCGGCATTCCCCCTCCGCCGTCCAAGTCGTCGTGGCCTTTCATCGGTTGTGTTGACCAGGTTGAAAGAAGCTTCTGGCCAGTAATCTTCATCCCAAATCGGGGCGAAACCTCCCTCATAAGTTGCAAGGTAGTGGTTGATTTCGTAGTACCAGGCAACATAATTTGACGGCGTAATTCCAAACGAAATGGCGGTCTTACTGGCATGTGAACAAGGGATGCCGTGTTGCTGCCAGAAACCACATGAACATGTTTTATTCACCAAGTGCACGATATGTTTTCTCGATCTTCCACCGGATTCGAGATTAAATCGTTCCGCTCTTCAATACAGACAAAAGAAGCCACAGAAATTGAGCAATTACTTGAAACTTTTGCCAATGAAAGAATTCACAACTGTGCTCCATTTGCTCCATTTGCCAATGAAAGAATTCACAACATTGCAGTTTTCGGCATAGTTTATATTATAAAAATTTTGACAATGCAACGTTAACCAACACTCCATTTTCTCCAATTCGTAAATTGATGAAATACTTCATACACCAAATTCAGTTTTTTGCCAAAATTTGTTTCTGAATGGAATTGAATTTGCAACAACTCCAAAGTTAACCAACAACTGAGCTACCTAGATTAATCACACTACCATCACAATAGAGAAACGAATCAAATTGCATTGCAAGTTAAACATTATAAAAAAAAAAAAAAAACCTCAGCTCCGACCAACTAACCTTCAGGGAAGAACCACACCTCCCAACCGGAAAACTCCCCTCTCCCACCAGCAAACGCCCCAATTTCCTCGGCAAAACCCTCCTCACGTCTTCGGCACAACAGGATTTCTTCACTGACCTTTTTTCGCCCCTTTCTCGCGTAGTGTTTCAATTAAGGGTTCTCTGCTGCCGAGAGCCCTGACTCTCTGTAATAAAATTCGCCGTTTAATGAAGACGTTTTTTAGAAAAACGTCTTCACTAGTGAAGACGCCTTTTTGAAAAACGTCTTCAATAGAGATCCATGGTCAGACCAAATAAGTTGGTCAACTACAAATTCTGATGAAGACGTTTTTCCAAAAAACGTCTTCATCAGATGAACAGTGAAGACGTTTTTCGAAAACGCGTCTTACACCAGAATTAAAATATTTTTCAAAAGTACACCATTTTTAAAATACGCCCGTGAACAGTACACTAAAGTTAAAAATTCACCCAAAAAACGCTCGCAGGTGGGGCCCGCTTTCATTTTCTTATATTTTTTTTTAAATTTAAAAGGAAAAAAGAGGAAATATTCATATAATCATTTTCCCTCCCATTATATTTGGATTCAAAAAGCGAGCGTTACGAATTCCCTTCAATTCTTTTTAGGGTTTTCTTTTTTGGCGATCTATATATGGGATAATCACGACGGAAAATCTCTGGTAATTCTCCAACAACGTTGGAAGATAGCGCGAATTCTCCGCTGTGATCATCGGGTTCAGGTATGGTAGTCGCTGTTGTTGCTGTGTGATTGCTGCTCTGTTTTTCTGGTGCTTGCAGGGGGAGATAGTGGGAATTGTGATTTGTAGTTACTGCGTGTAAAATGCATGTTATTGAGAATTTTAAGTTTGATCGGGAGAAGGCTTTTTGATGGACTGTTTGGTTGGAATGAAGGTCTCGAGTTATGGTGCTTTGAGGAAAAGGATATGGTTTATGTTGAATAGTTGGTATTTTCATGCTTAATGTGTGTTCTTCTCGCCTTTTTGTGTCTACTATGTGTTTTTGGTGGATTTTCATGCAAATTGTTGTTTTTAATTCGCTCCATTTGTTACGGATATCTGATGCTCTGTTTCTTGAGTCAGTCCTAGATATAATAGGCTTCTCGTAGAGCAAGCGCATTGGTCGACTCTTGGAAATGGAAACAACTTGTGGTACTCTTTTATCGGAGCTACAGGTGATCTTTGAATGCAAGTTTTCTTATGTAAACCTTTCTAGCTGGCATTTGCAAAACATGGTTATTTCGTACATTTGTAACTATTACTGTTTCTTATTAATTGTTACTGGGATCAGAAAATATGGGATGAAGTTGGAGAGGATGATAATGAAAGGGACAAAATGCTTTTTGAGCTCGAACAAGAGTGTTTGGAAGCATACAAAAGGAAAGTGGACCAAGCAAACCTATGCCGAGCTCAATTGAGGCAAGCAGTTGCTGATGCTGAAGCACAGCTTGCAGATATATGTGCTGCTTTGGGAGATCGACCAGTTCATATAAAGAAGGTGTAATAGGGGGGGTAAAAGAAATAGAAGCCCCTGCCGTTACAATCTGTAATGTGTAAATCTATTTGAGTGTCTAATAGTGCTATGGATGTTTGCAACAGAGTTCTGGGTGCTTGAAGGAGGAGCTTCAGGAAATCATGCCTCAACTAGAAGACATGGAAAAGAAACGAAAAGAAAGGAAGAGTCAGTTTGTCGAGGTTCTTAAACAGATAAATAGCATCTCTAAGGAGCTTGCAGGATCCACAGAACAGAACCTTAGCACAATTGCAATTGATGAGAGTGATTTGTCGCTGAATAGATTAGATGATCTAAAAACCCAGTTACTTCTGCTGCAAAAAGAGAAGGTGCTCCTTTCGCCCCTCACTTGTGCGTCGTGTCTTTTACTGTTGATGTTGTTTTAAACCTCTGTATTTAATTTAGTAGTTGACTCTATCTTCATTTCCAACAAATTAACTCAATTTCCGTGCAGGGTGAGCGCCTGAAGCAGGTTCTCGACCAATTGAATATTCTGAAAGATCTGTGTTTGGTGCTTGGTATGGACTGGAAATTAACAGTTCGTGGTGTTCATCCTTCTTTGGATGATTCTTGTAGCACAAAGAGTATAAGTACAAACACCATAGAGAGCTTATCTGCTACAATACGTAGGCTTAAGGATATTAAGTTGGAGCGCATGCAAAGGGTACACATATTTTCACCTAACATTTCTTCAAAGTTTATTCTCTCTCTCTCTCTCTCTCCCCCCTTATCTGTTTCATTTTCAGCTTCAAGATCTTGCAATGACTATGGTAGAGCTCTGGAATCTGATGGATACACCAGTTCATGAGCAGCAGATGTTCCAAAATGTCACACGTACTATTGCTGCTTCAGAAATTGAAATAACAGAGCCAAACAGTTTGTCTCTGGAGTCCATGAATAATGTAATTTCTCAATGTTATCATCATACTAAGTAGTGTTCATCTAAGAGCAGTTTTTTTTTGCACCTTCTCCACTCACCCTATTTCCAAAACCCCAATGTTTTATACATGCAACTTTCATGTTCTCAGGCTGAGGCTGAAGTTATGCGGCTGCAAGAAATGAAAACAAGTAAAATTAAGGAGGTTTTGTTGAAAAAGAGATTGGTTTTGGAGGAAATATGCCGAGGAGCACAAATGGTTGTTGAAGGACAATTTGGGACACATCATTTTGTGGAATCTATTGAATCAGGTTCGGCTTCTGTAGTCCTATAATCTTATCACTATAAATGAATTATACCATTTCCTTCTTCTTTAAAAATAGAAACAGCAGCGGCACTTTACAGTAGGCAGCACTTGATCAATTTGAGTTTATCACATCTTATTACTACAATCTTGCAGGGGCAGTTGATCCGGCATATCTACTTGAACAATTGGAAGTTCAGATTTCCAAGGCTAAAGAGGAAGCTTTCTCTAGAAAAGAGATTCTTGAAAAGGTTCAAAAATGGTTAGCCGCATGTGAAGAGGAAAGCTGGCTGGAGGAATACAACAGGGTTGGTCATAATGTCGACACTAAGTTTTTCTTTTCTTGTCTATATATGCTCTTTCCCGCTCTCCTCCCCCCTCTAACTAAGTGTCTTTCTAAATTAGGATGACAATCGTTACAATGCTGGGAGAGGCACACATCTTATACTAAAGCGTGCTGAGAAAGCTCGTGTGATTGTCAATAAAATTCCAGGTACATGGTTTATTTAAAGCATAATTACAGATAGTAAAACTGAAAAACATTATGTTTATATTTAAGTTCTATTGGAGAGCAAAGTTTCTGGTTAAATGGTTCTTAAAGTACCTGTTACTTTACAAAAATGTGATCTTTTTGCACGTTTGGCCATGCCCATTTTTTTTCTGAAATTCTAACTCAATAACATAGTCCTCCCTTCACATTTCAACCGGTTTTGCAATTATATTTATTCATATCGTTCTATTTCTTTGGAACCAAAGCGATGGTGGAGGCACTGAGATCAAAAGTAAAAGCTTGGGAGAAAGAAAGAAAAGTAGATTTCCTATATGATGGTGTAAGCACTTTCTATATATTCATTCAACCTGCCAAATTGACTTGTTCTATACTATATTGAATATATGTTCCCTTAAATTGTGATCTCTTGCAAGTTGCAACCCCCATCTTAATCTTACTTCTGTGTGTAGGTTGGTCTTATATCCATGATTGATCAGTACTGTGAATTAAAGCAATTGAAAGAACAAGAGCGCCAAAGGCAGAGGGTATGGGTATTATTTAATTAAACTTCAGTTACTGAAGTTGTATGAGTTACCGATCAAAATATTAATAGAACTTTGAGCTCATAACTCTTATGACATACATCAGGATCAGAAGAAAATTCAGGGGCAGCTCATGACAGAACAAGAAGCAATTTATGGGTCAAAACCTAGTCCATCGAAGAGTGGCAACAAGAACTTTAGACCTTCAACTGGAGGTGCAGTCAATAAGAGATTTTCATTAGGAGGGGCAATGCTTCAAACTTCACTTGCAGAAAAATCGTCTGGTTCTCTTCTGAAGAATAACTCTGTAAAGCGGCAGACACCTTACAGCCATCATCACAGTGGACCCACAGCTCCTTCTTCAGGTAAAATCTGCTTATAAGTTAAGGATTTCAGTTGTTAGAGAACTTGTTCAGTCGATTATGAAGGAGCAGTTTTGCATAATGGTAGATTCTACAGCAACATATTTCTATCGGGTTACTAATTATTCTTTTTCTTATTGAATAACCACATCATCCTCCCGTTAGAATCTATTAGGGATGATAGATATAACACATATTTAATACCGAGAATAGATGTTAAAATATATTTAATAAGTCCGACTCGCGCATTCAAATGCGCGTGGTATTTGTCCTGCTCGACGAATGTTTGAGCTCAAGAAAGTATTTGATCTCGAGCCAAGAAACTCACAGGTAGCTCTGAGCCTGATAAAAATAAAAACTTATTTAAACACCTTGTTTGACACGAATTGATACTATGATACCATATTGGATGATCACCGCTCCTAAAATCTTTAGCTATTAAATAGGAGAAAAGAACATTTCATGTCTTATATCAAGTTTTGGTAAATACCACAATTGTTTATGATAACATTTGACATATGCAGGCAAGAAAAGCACATCCAGCGTCCGTGCAAAGCAACATTCAACCAAACCATCAAACTCACAACTAAACAGCCAATCAACGCTGCGGAAGGCCCTCTCTCCGATCTCCTCACTATGCTCCAACATCGTTTCCTGCAATTTCCAGGACCAGAATGCCAAAAGCAGCGAGTACCACGCCACACACACCGTCTCTGCCTACAAAACTCCAGCAGCAACCCCCACAAAGAACACCCCTTCTGCTTACGACGAGAACAGAACACCAAAAACAATGCCAATCCCAATGCCGGCAACTCCTCCAACCGTGTCGGCCGCAATGCAAACAGCAATGACCCCTTTCACGCCGGGGGTTCGTTGCCGTGATGAAGTCGAGTACTCTTACGAGGAGAGAAGAGCTGGTTTTGTCCTTCCTAAATGATACTGGTTTGAGAAATATTGGTATTATAAGGTTTGTTTTTCAGTTTCTTTGGTTTAGGGCCATTGCTTCTATGGCTTCTGCTATGTATAGAGAGCATGAAATGGTATGCTATATAGTGTGTTTGGATGACTGCATGGGAATGAATGAATATAAGCTTTAGCTAACTTTCATATTTTTCTTACATATTTTTGCTATTAAATTATGTCATTAAAGAATTTAATGAGGGTTTAAAGTTTAATCAATCATGTTTATTTATATAATAATATTATAATTAAATACAAATATGAAATTATAGACTTTAAAGTAAATATATAACTCTCAGACTCTTATACGAGAGACATGGACTTTCATGAAAGTAAGATGAAAAGGCAAAAGAAAAAAACAAAATAAATAAATTAAAGAATCTATTAAATAAATTGAATTAATTTATTTTATGCAACTAATAGAAAATAATAATCACACGACAAATATAGTAAACAAGTCCCACAATATTATAACATTTCTAAAAAGAACTTGAATTTAGTCTGATCTGAATTCAAATTAACCATACAATATTTAGTTTACACAATTTAAAAAAGAATTAACTACATGATAAATATAATTAACAGCTAAGAAATCCAACAACATTATGATTTATAACCCTTTTTTATAAGTTCTAATTTAAATTCAAAATAGTCAATTATATCCCCGAAAAATAATTTGTTATTATTATAGAATAAATTGGTAAGAGTTAATTGTTTTTTGCACCCCAACTTTTGGGATATTTTGCACTTTAGTACATAACCTTTGAATTTTGTTGTACTTAAGTGTCTAATTTCAAATCCAGCCAATAAGTACAAAACACGTGTCATTTTTTTAATGGTCGGATCTAAAATTGGGTACTTAAGTGTAATAAAATTCAAAAATTGGGTACTAAAATATAAAATTTTAAAGATTGAATACTAAAGTACAAATTTCATGAAGGTTGGAGTGAAAAAAAAAAAAAAAAAAACCCCAATTGGTAAATTAGTAATTTACCCTGAAAGTTAAGGGTCTTTTATTTTAAGCTACTGTAAAAAGCAGAATGGCAGGTCAGCAACAGAGGAAAGAAGTTGACCAAAAGATCTCTCTGATGCACTTTGGTCCCTACCTGAATTATTTATTCCTTTAAATGGAAAAATATTTGTCCGTAATTTCAAAAGATCTTTTCTTTTTTTATTTTTTTTCACTTTTTCCTATTAAGAAACGCATAATTTTACTGCCCATTTTCACCAGATTACTTGCAGTGATACAGCTTTCCGTGTTCTTGAAAATGAGGCCCGGATTTGAAACCTTTTCTCCCCATAAATCACAGTATTTTCGTTTTTTGAGTGGTAGAAACTAGAAAGAAACCATTTTTATTCCTTTTTTTTTTTCATCTTTTTTTGTCTCCAGTAAAATTTCAATTGCTGTGGTTTCAGAGGAATTCAGCAAGGTATAGCTGTGTATATGAATGAATTCTAGGTACCATTTCTGTTTACTAGTAGGGTTCTTGATACAAGTAAAGATAGTGGCTGCTGTGGTTTGGCAATTTTTGTTCTGTGTGAACTCCGTCACCTTTTGCTTGTGTATTTGTTTCATTTTCTTTCTGGGTTTTGCATGGCTTGATGATATATTGGAGAAGTTCCTTGCTTTGGGTAAGATTTATATCGTGATCACATAAAGATTGGATTTTTTTTTTTTCTGAGCTTTGGAAATTAGATAAAATGCTGCTTGTTCGTGGGAGGTTTTCTTGCTAGATTCTAACGCCTCTTCTGTCAATTTGGTCAAATTTATTTCTTGCTTGGTTGGTATATTTCAGTTTGTGGGATGATTTTCAGTGCACTTTAGATTCAGTCTTTGCTCACTATATATATATACACACGCACACGCACACTGTATCTTTCGGCTTCCTTGATCAATCTTTCTAAGCTTTGGTTACATCTAACTTTATCGCATTTAGCCTTTGATTCAGCTTATGTCTACATATGATCAAGTTCTTTGTAGTGAATAGCATAAAGATCTTTGTTTGCAAGATCAATGGATTCTGCTAAGGCGATGGCTTCCGAGGTGACGGTTGTGGGGCCCAGAGCTTCATCGAGCTACCACGTGGCCCCACGAGCCGAGATTGTGGGACCCACTGGAATGTTGCATACCGGTAATCCTACCATGATTGGTGGATCGGAAAGGAAGAAGAGAGGTAGACCTAGAAAGTATAGGCCTGATGAATCATCGGGTCAGGTTTTTTCGCCCGTCCCACTTTCTTCATCGGCCCCACCTGCAACCGGAAAGCCCTATGTGGAGGATAAGAAAATGGATCCCACACGCTCGGAGAAGAGACAGAGAAATAAAATCGGGGCAGAAAAATTAGGTAAGTTGAATCATGTCCTGTTTTTAAGGTATGTGTTTAATGGAGATTGCTAACTGTGCTTTATTTGTTATTGCTATCTTTGATGCTCAGTTTTATGCCTTTGTAATCCTATTGATTGAATGCAACGTGGGTTCGTTTTTTCTTGGTGTTCTGGTTATCATTACAGAGCCATATTTGCTATATGGAGTTGGCTGAGTAGTTGTGGCTTATTTGTTATCTTGGTATGAAGTTCTTGTTGTTTTAATATGTTCTTGAAGTTCTTGGAGATTGGTTGAGTTATCGGTCCTCTGGTCTTTGCTGAGTTATTCTGAATGATCGTTACGGTTCATAGTAACCACGATTATTCAGATGATCGACTGTTTATAGTTTCCAGACATAAGTATCCTGGTTATTCTTATGTACATGCTATGGCGGCCATGCTTATGTCGAGACCACCTAGCATGCAAAATTGGAAATTTACCTATTGTATATTATCTATTTTATCCATTTTATCTATACTTTAGATGAATTACGAGCTTTTATTGTTGAAATCTTTGGTGCCGTGTGCCTGTTTTCTGCCTTCAACCAGATCCACACTATTTCAGTTCTTTTCTTACAGGGGAGGAAAGAGTAAAAGTTATTTAATATTGTGAATAAAATTTTGTTTTATTTAATATTGCTGCTGAATAATATTTTCTTCTTCTTCATTGTTCTGCAGATGGATGGATCGACTGTTATACGGGTTCAAGTTTTTTACCGCACATGATCACTGTTAATGCTGGCGAGGTATATTTTACTAAACTTTGGTTGTTACTTTCGTTTCTTGTTATTTTAAAAATATTTAGAAGCATTTGGCTTGTCACTATATCCCTTCACTTGATGAAGAGCTTTGTGTAATATTGTGAAGTTTGTTATATATATTATTCGCGGATTTTGTTTGATTTGTTGATTTATAGGATATCTCCTCAAAGATCATGGAGTTCTCATTACAAGGGCCCAGATCTGTTTGCGTAATATCCGGAAGTGGGGTCGTCTCGAGTGTCACAATCCGTCATCCTAGTTCGTCCGGAGGCACTCTAACCTATGAGGTTTTACAACATCTAACTTCTAATATGTTGGTTATGTCTTCTGTCGAGACATAAAATGTAGAAAATTAGAACAGAAAACTTCTATGCATGTCAAAAGACCATAGCAAAGTATTTATTACAACGAAAAAATTGTAGTAAACTCACTGTGGGAGAGCTTTTTTGCTACGAATTTTGGCCTTCTGTTACAGTTTCTTGACCTTAGTGAAAAATTGAATTTTCTTGTATGAATATTAAGTTTTACCACGAGTTATGACAGGATAATTTGGCACGAGAAAATTACGAATCTAATGTATAGCATGGTTTCATTAAGATTTTCTACTTCTTCCTAATCTTTTACCTTTGGTTGACCTAATTTCCTCCTCGGAACATTGTAGGGTTTATTTGAAATTATTTCCTTTTCGGGATCTTTTTCGCCAGTTGAGGTGGCAAGCTCCAAATTTGGGAGATCCGGCATGATAAGCATAAGTTTGTCCGGCGCTGACGGTCGTGTTGTGGGAGGTTTAGTTGCTGGACTTACTATAGCCGCCACCCCCGTAAAGGTATGGACTTCAATGCAATCTTCCTCCTTAATGCTTGTTGATTCTTCCCATACAATTTATGAAGAGAAATCTTATGAATTATGGTAAGGCTAATTGGTTAAGGATGTAGTTTATGCTGCACCTCAACCCTCCTATGTTGGACAAATGACATGTTCTCAACAACAATCAATCGCTGTAGTTGGCCGAATATAACGAGAAGAAACTAAAATTAAAATTACATGTTATTCATCCAACTACCAAAAGAAAGGCATTTCCGGGGTTGTAAATGAGTCGACTTGGTTCTTGTTTCTGTATGAATACAAACACGACTGTATTGTCTCAATGCAAGTGTCAGTTATGTAGGTAAGAAAACGGAAACTATATATTGTTTCTTTTATGTTTTATGCATATGTATATATCAGGTCATCGTCGCGAGTTTCCTGCTGAGCAGTCTCCACGAGCTGAAACCGAAGAAGCAGAAGAGCAATCCTCTGCCGTTCACTGTGAATGAACCGGACGGTCCAAACGAGAAGAAGGGTTCTGATCAGATGCAAGGGCCTAGCTGCTCCACATCCAACCACCCCAGTAATTGGGCAGAAACATCAAGAAAGGCCACTGCAGATATTAACATATCATTGCAGGGCTAGTCTCCCTCATAACTGGATCTTTTGTAACTATTATCTTGGTTGTCAATGGCTATTCCAGATGATCTTTGTGCAATTTGTAGCTTTTGCAGAAACTTGATGATGGACTGCTATTTAAGTACTTGTTTAGTCAGTCTCTTGTTATTCGTCGTTTAAGATTGTGCGATTGTGCGCCGTCGCGTGGTAGAAAGTTAAAACTTATGCACAAAGAATTGCTGTTTAGTTTTCTTGATTGCTCGAGGCTCTCCATGTTGTTGGTGGGACAATAACTAGCAGAGGGGTGAAAAACGAATCAAATTGCTCGTCTGAGATCATGCTCGATACGATTTGAAGTTCAGTTCGAACTCAACTCATTTAGTGTATCCAGATTCGCCTCTAGCAATGCTGCTGCTGCAGCAGCAGCAGCTGCTTTAGTATTATTAGCCTCTAACCAAGCAACTTAGAAACAAACCAACCAACATACTACAAACAAACTATGTAATGAACAAATCAGAATGTCCTAAAAACATCCCTTTAGCAGAAAGATTAAGGATTCACTAACTATTAGTTCTTGAACAGCTCCAAGCAGTGCTCGCGATCCAGATTGCCGCTCCAGAATTTTTCATAATATTCAGCGTATGTGAAATCTTTGTAGATATTGTGATCTTCTCCACTTGAGAGTGCTTTCGGAGCCCGGATTATGGCACTTTCGGATGGACAGAAAAAGGAAGCTATTGAGAGTCTTGGAACATCAGCATTGACAATAGCTCGATGCCAAACGCTCTTGTACTTCCCGTTGCTCAAAGCCTGCAGAAAATCGAGCTTTAGAGAGTGTTTGTTGAGGCAATAAACTTCTAAGAACAGCATATCAGATGTTTGAGAGCTTATAAGATGTAATCTAGCACCCTCTGAGTTACCTGAAGTTGATCACCGAGGTTGATGACAAAGGCGCCCTCGTGAGGTTTTATGGCCAACCATTTGCCGTCCTTGAGAACTTGAAGTCCGGCTACTTGCAAATCTTGAAGAAGAATAGTGAGAGCATTTGGATCTGTGTGCGCCGGCAATCCATAAGTCAGCTCCGGCTCAGGGCACGCAGGGTAATAATTCATGGCCATATGTTGGCCTTGCTCCCCTAAGATGTTTGTTAAGGTCTCTTTCTCTAAGCCTAAGCTCTCGGATATGACCGCCTGTAATCTGAAACCGAGTTGCCGGACTTCCTTGCAGTAATTGCTCACGATATCCCTGCAAAAATCAATCATTAGATCACTAATAAAAAAGTGGAAACATTGGAACTACAGTCGAATAGGACGGATGAAAAACTGAGATTTTTTCCTCAAAAATACAAGTGGTGTAACTTAAGCGCCATGTTTTTCCAGAGTTTCGCCTTTCGTCTATCTTTTCCTCACTAAAAATCCGAAGGTTCAACACAGGCAAATCTTTCTTTTTTAAGCATTCGTGATCATAGTTGTTGTAAGAATCGAGATTAAGCTTAATTACTTGAAAGAAGATGGTGTAGAAGGCCACTCGGGTACGTATTTCTCCAACGGATAACAATGAAGCCTCAGAAAATCCCTCCAGTTATGAACTGTCTCCTTCTTCATGTTAAAACTCGTTGATAACCGCATAGTTTTCGAAGGGTCATCGGAGTACAACTTCATCTTTTCTTCCACAGCTAAATCGAAGAACTCATGAGCCAACCTTAGGATTTTATCAATGGCATCTTTTGGTACGCCGTGATTGATAACCTAATACCATCAATTCACAAAAAATGTTATGGGAAGCTAAATTCTGTTTGCATTGTTTCTAAATTTATTGAAACTCAAGAATTTGTCTCCGTTCTTTACTAGCTATAACAATAACTTGAAGGGATAATTACACCAACATATCCTGGGGTTTGATCTAATTACATAAACTTCCCTTCACGTTGAGAAATTACATAACTTTCCCATTTTCAAAGGATTCACAATATTTTTTCCTCGATCTTTTTATGAATAACTTAATTTGGCACCTGCTTCTAATATTTGATTTGAATTTAATGACATACTAGCATGCGTAAGGCAAACGTTAGAGTATGTCAGGGAAGTTTCTGTAATTTCTCAAACCACAAGGGAAGTTTATGTAATTTTCCAAACCACAAGGGAAGTTTATGTAATCAAGCCAAATCTCAGTGTACGCCAGCGTAATTATCCCTAAACTAAACTATCTTTGATTAATTGATAACCTGGAAAAACCCATAATCTCGACAAGCATCGCCAATCTTTTTCACTAATAGGCTTCTGTCTTTAAGAGCCAAGTCAATCACTGGAATACTGTTGCACTCAGCGACTTCCGAAAGCTTCGGCCTCTCGGATTCCGGCCGGATAAAGCTCTTCGGGAGGCTCGAGAACCGGATTCCGCTAATCACCTTCGTCTCCATGGAATCCGATCCTGATATACCAACAACAACACAAATTAGAACGAAACTGCAACAATGGCAGATAGATCACTCACAACCATGAAGCTAAACACCCGATTCATACAAGAATCTTCCCCAAACAATTGAAGATTCATCATTTCCATGTCCACACAACTACATGATCAACTCAAACACATTTTCAGACTTGGAAAAGAGAAACTACAAAGTGAAGACAAGAAAAGGGCCTCAACTTTTTCACTTTACAACCACCCAAGACGACATTAAAAAGGACCAAACTTTTCATTTCAGGACCACTCAAGACAACCTTAAAAAGGACCACACTTTAAATCTTTAAGCCTTCAATGACTGAATTCCAAATTTCAGACATGCAGAGAACATTACAAGTTTACCATTGTAATGAATGATTGTACTACAAAGTGGTATAACTTAATGATCGATCGATAAGATATATGTTAACTTATCTAGAGATCTCATATTTCGAATCTCAGGATACGCAACTACCATTGATGCGCGAAAATTTACATCACAATAGTCCGACCGATTCGACCCATATAAATGAACTACATAACGTGTATGACAATGAGCTGAAAAGATAAATCAAGATTGGAAAAGGAGAACCTGGGATCTTCGATTTCTACTCCAAAGAGCAATCTTTATCACTGCAAGCTCGATCCCACATGAAAACACGAGATGGGTTCGCATTTACTTATAGCAAATGAGATCCCAGATACAATAAATTAATGAAGACGATTAGCATACATCATGGTGGTGGCGTCACCTTCGTCTGATTGCATTTTCTTACGTCAACACGTATGGCAATGATGATATCAGCGTAGGTTGCGGTGTCGGTACATGAGCGGTGCTGTTAATGGAGGTGAGATCAGATTATGACGTCATCTCCGGCGTCATGCTCAGGGAGGGTTCGGGATAAAACGGGGCGGTGGTTTGCGGCGGAATACGGTGGGCCGACGGCGGAGAATCCCACGTTTGATTCTGAGGGCCCGTTTCGTACTTTGCTTTATACTTTATAGAAAAAGCAAACAATTATTCAACTATTTCATTGGAGATTTTTTTATGAAAATCATTACTTTTCAGTATTTAAATTTTTGATAATATTTTTTTAAGAAATATAAATTTTTATAATAAAAAGTTATTTAATGTGACATCAGAATCCAAATTAAAGACTTTTTGTAATCCAATTTTTTACGATTAATTATTAGAAAGAAAAATTCATGTGTATATCAGATATCAAAGAAATCTCTCTGCATATGAGAAAGGGTGGTAGAGGTGAAAGATTAAATTTGACTAATATTTAACATATCTATACTATAATATATAGGAAGGGTGTCTTTTGACCAAATTGAGTGAATTTTGACCAAATGGAATTTTGTGGTTTTTTTGAGATTTTTTATTCTTTAAAAATTATTTGATTGGTTGGTTAACTTTTCAATCTATTTAATATTTTAATAATAATTAAATCCCACTAATTAAGACATTAATGTCTTAAATTTAGAAAACTATAATTAATATCGTTTTATTTATGTATACTGATTTTATACGAAATGTTTGACTTTTCAAAATATAAAACTTAAACACATATAAGGTAATAGATAAAAATAAAGAATACATTAAATTTAGAAAAATTTAATAAATATTATTGTATTTATATCAATTACTTTTATATGGATGTTTGACTTTCCATATCTTAAAATTTATGTCAAGTATAAAATAACTGAGAACTAATTATTAGTATATTGGCTACATAATTAACGTAATTATATTGGCTAATAGCTTTTATATAGAGTACATAATTACCGGAAATTAAGCACTCAATCTCCTTAATTAACATAAATTAAGCACTCATTGATTAATCCGTGATTTTGTTTTAAATATAATCCACTTTTTATTGTCTCTCTATGATTATATTCATACACTCTCAACATTTTTACGTCATTAGTTTTGACACAAGTTTTGAATATACCTCAGGTAATATCTCCTTTGATTGGATCTTTTCTTACACCGTACGCCATCAATTACAATAACAATGATTCATAACCTGTTTATACTTTAGTTTTTAAAGGTGTTTATTTGTATATTAATTCATAGCTTTTTTTTTCCCTTTTTTTTGTGTGTAGAAAATTTCTTTTGAAGTTGTTGTTCAAGTTCCGTGTGTGGTAAGGTAATTATATTTATATAGTTGTTCAATGATAATTTATGTATTATTTGTGTGTGTGTGTGTGTTTTGATTTATGGTTTTCTCTTAATTTTTTGATAGAGAAATATATCCTTTTGAAATATTGGTTCAAGTACGCTGCGTGAAAAAGGTAATATATTTTTTTTCTTACATATTTTGTGGTATTATTTATATATTAATTTATATTTTTTCTTCGTGTTTTATGGTTTTCTCTTAATTTTTGGATAGAGAAATATATAATTTTGAAGTATTGGTTCAAGTACGCTGCGTGAAAAGGTAATATATTTTTTTCCTTACATATTTTGTGGTATTATTTATATATTAATTTATAATTTTTTCTTCGTGTTTTAATACAGAAATATCTTTTTCTGAAGTTTTGTCAAGTACCGATCAGTGATGAGGTAATTTATGTACATATGGCCCATGAAAATTATGTTTCAAATCCCTTTTTAAATGTAAAAACAATATCCACACATCAATTATGTTAACTTTAATTAAATTATATTTTTGTTGTAATTTTAAAATATTTTAATATTTATAAATTTATTTTTAAAATGTGGCAGGATTCGTAAAGAAACGGAAATAGATTCAACTTCATTAGGATGCACTAATTTTGGAAAGTAATTATTAGTATATTGGCTAAAAGATTTAATATTCTAAAATGAAAATCAAAAATCATTTATAAATATGTAAGAATTACATCCATGAGTCATAAATTGCTATAATTTTGCATTTTACTTTTGGGAGTTATAAGTTGCTACAATTTGTTGCTATAGTTTTGGAGTTGGTTTTTGGACAATGAACGGTTTATTTATATTTAATGATCTTAAAATTAACTGTGCACATATATGTTAAAAATGGATAGAAAATATAAATAAAACTTTGAATTTAAAAATAGATATATATGTTTGCACATATATTTTTTGTTTCTTACATATTTTGTGGTATTATTTATATATTAATTTATAGTTTTTTCTCCGTGTTTTAACACAGAAATATCTTCTTCTGAAGTTTTGGTAAGTACCGATCAGTGACGAGGTAATTTCTATACATATCTTTAATTTGTTCGAAAATAATTTATATATTTGTTATATATTTTTTTTATGATCTTAAAAGTAACTGTGCACATATATGTCAAAAACGGATTGAAAATATAAACAACTTTTTGAATTTAAAAATGGATATATAGGTTTGCATGAGATTAAAATATAAATATTTTCTCTATTATTGCTATAAATATATGTTTAAAAATGGATGGAAAATAAATTATAGAATGAATTAGTGGAGTAGTAATTATGATTAATAAATTTAAAATTATATGTTTGTATATTGGCATATTTTAATTATGTCAAGAATTTTATATTGATTTATTGGGATATGCAAGTTAATATTTCTGTAGATATGCAAATTATAGTTTTTTCTCTGTGTTTCGCAAGACCAGATGTTCATTGCACGGTGAATTTCATTTTAGTCATTGATTGGTCTGAAGAGTGCTTCCATCTTCCCGAAAGATTGCGTCTTTTACGCAAATAAATATAATGTTGGACTAATGAAAATGATTAAAAATAATTTTTATTGTTATACTCAAATTGTTATGTTATATTAGATGCATTATATATTGTTATTGTTTCCGTGCATAGCACGGGGAACATACTAGTATATATAGAGAGAGAGAGAAAAAGATCATAAACTATTAAGTCACTATTTCATAATCAACGAGATACTTTGAACTTCCACCGTTCAATATGGAAAAAATATTTTCTAAAGAAAAGTATTGAACTCTTTTAATGATTATTCTTAATTCGTTGAAAATATGGGATTATAAAATTAATCACATGGCCGACACCACATTTAATAGTGATATTAAAAATCAATCCATATGTTATGCATCTAAAATGAGGTTAGGATCATTAACGTGGCACCAATTAAAAAGTTTAGAAAGCGCTTGGTAGGCTGTATTAAGGCATTGGTATGAGGTGTGGATTAATTTTTGTTTGGTAGCAAATATTAGCAACTATGGATCGCTATGTTTTGAAACCTGGACCGGAGGTCGAACCGGGAAGATTTACTGGTTGTTAGTTTTACTGGTTCGATCGGTTCAACCACCGATCAGACCGGTATGACATCATAATTAAATAATATTTATATTCAATTATATGTACTATATAAGATTATAAATAATCAAATAAACTAAATTATATAAAAGAAATTATAATTTTAAATACTTTTAGGCTTTTTATTAAATTTCTAATAATAAAATTCCAAATTATAAATCTACAAATATAATAAAGTATTTAACTAAATAGGAAGATAATCAACATCTAACAAATTAACAATATAAATAAAAGATTAATTCAACAATATTATACTTTTATTATAGAGTCATAAATAAAAAGAATATCACCCATAATTTATATTTATATAAATATATATTATAAAAAATATATATTAAGCATTAGTTTCTCGAATTGTTAAATGAATTCAATCTTTTTTTTTCCCCCCAATTTACTTGTTTGAATGATCTTTGGCACATGAAAAGCATTATATATATATTTTATTTTGAATACAAGACAACAACAATTGAAGTAGCACACTTGGTTAAAGTGTGCTTCTTCTATTTGAAAGGTATAGGGGTTCAATTCCTTGTATTCCAAAATAAAAATATCAATTTTTGCCAAAAAAAAAAAAAATCAAAATAAAAAAACCGGGCAAACCGGTCTGGTCCGGGTTCAACACCGGTTCTTGATCGGTTTTTAGCGGGCCAAACTGGTTTGAGAGACAACTGGTTTTTGGGGGTCAACCGGACCGGAGTGGTGGCCGGTCACCGGTTGGACCGGTCGGTCCGGTTCGGGTTTCAAAACATAGGTGGACCGCATAATTCTAATACTTGGCCCGTTGAAAGCCAGTACTATTCATTCATTAAATCTCAAATCTCATAACTTAAAATGATAGGTATTAATTTCTGTTGGTATCATATATTAAATCTCAAATCTCATAACTTAAAATGATAGGTATTAATTTCTGTTGGTATTTCGTTTTTCACTGTACAAAATTAATTGCCAGAATTTGCCCCTTCATTTTGGGAATTCACCCCCTTTCTGACTTAAGGGAATGGACAAATTTGTAATTCCAATTCGTACCTAGGTAATTGAGTCCAATCAAACAAGAAATTAAGAAATACTTCCCCCACTATCGCATTAAATATCTACCAAACAAAATATTATACACACCATAATGACGTCTAATTGACCTTAATAAGCCCGAAAATTACTAAGCACCATTAGGTGTTAAGCGCTACCAAACACTTTCTTAATGAATTAATATGTATAGATCATTTTCAAACAATGTGATTTTTGTGTAATATTATTCAACATCATTCACTGTTTTATGGGAGAAATCATGACTTGTAATTTAAAATTAGGAAAATAATATACATTTGACGTCACGATATACATTCCAGAATAACCTAACTTTCACGTCTCTATTCGTAGACCCCACTAAGTATTTTGTTACAAAGTGCAACCCATTAGCACATGCCGTGTGATATTTGAATAGCGTATCTCCTAAAAATTTGAAATATTTGAAAGTTCATGATAATTAGTCTAAACACGATAATAGTATTGATGGTAATATCCTTTTAATTTAGAGCTGAAAAATAATTTTTTCTCTCATTTCGGCTCGAACTTGAATATCATTCTAACTTGGAAGTAAGATAATAAAACTACTATGGCTAGCTTCGTTGAAGGGGCAAAGAAAGACACTTATGGGGATCATAGGTTAAGTTTTGTGGATTGGAGCAGAATTACACAAACGTAGATTGAAATTTCGGTTGAATATATTAGATTGTTAAAGTGTAAAATACTTTTAAAAAATATATATAGTATGTTCAAAAGACAAAGCTTAAAAAAAAACACATAATAGCACAAGATATAATACATAAACATTCTTGACATTACGAATCTAACTTGTTTATGCGTGGTGTTCGTATCTAATATTATATCGGACACTTATTAAATAAGAAATTTCAAATATGAAGTGTTAGTTTTATAAATTTATTTTAGTTTTAATGTGATTGGGGAGGTAATATTAAATCTTGAGACCATATTAAACATTTCCTTTTCTTACAAATGTGATATTTAATATTTTAAATATTTAATATTTCTCACACATTCAAATTTCAATTTAACTAATATAGTCTAACATTTAGACTCGGCTAAAATTTGTGACTTTTTGGAAAGAAAATAATTGCGAAACTATTTTCTTTTTATTTTAATTTTGTTTATCGACATTGAGGCAGCCAATTATTGACAATCACTAAGTTGAAGTTCAACTTTTAATTTTTAAAACAATATTAATTAGTCTAACAAAGACTTCAATTATAAAATGTATTGTACGGGTCATTCTTTAATTACGAATAATTATGATGTTAATCGAAGCTCTAAACTTTGACTATTTAAGACTAACCACCGAAATCCCATAATTGATTAATATATTTCATCGTCACCATTATTTTTAGCTGGTGGTTCTGTTTTAAAGTTTAAGGGGCCGATACTATATTAATTTAATCACCTATTTTGTGTTTGAATTTATGTATTTTGCAATTTATTAGTCTAATACGAGCTTTGCCAGATATTAATTTGAATTAACTGAAATTCAAATAAATGAAATTCAAAAAAGATTGCCATTTTTCAACTAATATATGGCACATTAATTAGTAAGCCACGTGCAGCAGCCCACGTAGAATTGAATTTTAAATATTATTGAATTAAAAAGATAAGTATTTGAATTAATTTATTTTGCTTTACATGGAGGCCGAATGATTTACAAGTTGATTTCGAATCATGAACTTTTTGTCAAACCAAAGTTTTGAGTGAATTATTACAATATTTTTGTATGACTTTTGAGTATTATTATTATTATTTTCTTCCCCAAAGTAGTATTATTTCTAGAAAAGTAAAATGTCATAACTTCAAACCGAAACCTTTGACAATTACTAATAGATGAAAATTAGGTAAAACCACTTTAATTAATATTGTTGACATTAACTCCATTCATGGCTTTGAAGCCCGAATAAATAATCATTTAATGTCGATTAGTATGACAGATTTTTGTCGGAATTTTAATGTCACTTTGAGCTGTTTTATTTTCATTTCCTGTTTGATAGATGGATAATAACTTGTCATACAAATAATTAATTTTTCGACTAATTATATATGAGAGGGAATTTTCGATAATTCTATGATCACTAAAATCAATTCTGCTTTTTTATTTTTAAAAAGGACTCTTTAAGATATTATCTATTTTAGGTAAATGAAAAATATCACCGATTTTAACAAGATAATAACTCTTACGAAAGATTCATTTATACATATATGATCTCATTAATTAATTATACTATAAATTAATAATTCTTGAATATTACAAAAATGGCTATAACAACATAGAATATCACTAGTGTTCTAAAGAGAATTGTTGTTGATTCCAACTATCCATCTCTAACGACTAACAATATTGTAAATCATTCTAGACGAGATAAAGTACCAAGGTTATCGAGCCAAATGTTGGGTCGAATTGCTTAGGGTATAAAACTCTCCTCATTAATAATAGTTGTATTACCATAAATTCAGTGGCAGAGCCACGACTTTGTTGAGGGGGTACAATTGACCCCCTCAAAAAAAAATTTTTTTTTTATTATTATGTATATATATGGATATTTATATATGTAATTTTATGAAATTTTTTATTATTGATCTCCCTCATCAAAATTAAAATTAATACTAGTGAGAGTCAATCTAGTAAATTATTGAAACCCCTGTAGTATTATGCTTTGATTGATCCCTCTAACTAAAATTTCTCGCTCCGCCACTGTATAAATTTAAATAGAATATATTTAATTAAGTTAATTATAGAGTTGGAACGATAAACTCTACCTACTCACAGAACAAGATACAAACATAATAAAAGAATCGAGGGAGGAATGCGTCAAAATTCGAATTAAACAACAAGTTCTATGGGTTTGGGCCGAAGTTCGAGCCCATTATGGTCCAATACTGAAATGGGCTTAATGATCTGGGCTGAAATTATGGTCCAATACTGAAATGGGCTTAATTCAATAAGCCCAAGGATTGCATTCTGGCCATTATTAGCAGGTTCCATTATTTGTTAGGTTCTTATCTATACTATATTATTAAGCGCGAGAGACAAATGTGGTCTCTTGGTGTCCTCTTTTTTTTTTTTTTTGCCTTTTTTATTTACTTATCTTTTATCCATCAGTTTTCTTCTCTTACGGTTTTCTCTCTTCTTTTCTTTTTATTTATCTTTTATCCGTTTGTTTCTCTTACATTTTCTTTTCTCACCTTATTTCAATTATTTTTCTTTTCTTCTGAATTTTTTTTAAAGATAGTGTTGTTTGATATTTTATGCTTTTATGTTATTTTTATATTAATTCAATAATTATATTAAAAATACTTATAAAATATATATTAATATAAAAATTAATTTAAATATAAAAAAAATTATAATTTGCACACGCAACAAGTGTGCCAAAATGACTAGTTCTTATGAAATGATGTTACTTTGTTTACTTGTAGATTTATGAGCACCAACACAACAAGCAAATGAGCTGCCCTGCAATGCAATGGCTCAGTTGCCGTCACGTTTGGCCTAATTACAGAATTTTCCCCTGTCAAAAAAATCACATTACATCTCAATGAATTTTGATGATGTCATTTTTTTTGGTTAACGAATACCCTATCTTGCCGCACTTATTGGTCAATATTGAAGTTAAATTCCTGATCATAATAGAATGCATTTGCTGGGAGAAGTTTTTGTAATTTCTCAAACCTGAGGGGAAGTTTGTGTAATTATTATATGCCAGTATAATTGTCCCTTTTTTTTTGGTGGAATATATGGATAAACATTGATTACTGCAGGATGCCGATACTCCACTTTCGGAGGTCGAGGCAATTGACTTGGTGGAAACTTGTTTTGCATCAGCAACAGAACGAGATATATACACGGTAAGTTATCATTTTCTATTTATTTTCTTCAAACAAATTCAATTTTTTCGTCTAGATTGTTGCTTTACAGAATATAATTCTCACTTTGGGTTTTATAGGGAGACAAGCTGGAGATTGTTGTAATGAATGCTAGCGGTATACGTCGCGAGTACATGGAACGTCTCAGGAAAGATTAAAAATCCAATTTCACTGTTCCTCGTGCCCAAGCTTTTCAGGTGGCTTGTTTCAAGCTAACTCACCAGATAATTTGTGCATTTGCGTGGGACGTGAAATACCGGTTTACCCTCTGTTTGCTCGCATCAAGTAAGTGCATATATATGTTTAAAAATCTTGATTTGATGCATTATGTAAGGATTGCTGGTGATCAGTTATTCAATACCACTGTGTTATCAAACTCTTGGATTGGTTGTATTGTATCTGATGGACATGAAGCATGCTATTTTTATGTTGTCTCATCCCCTCGTGTGAAAACTCGAACATGTGAAAGATTGTTTCTCATTCCATGAGTACGACCGTAAATAGCATGCATTAGGTGAAACCTCCAGGTACTACGGTAGACGAAGGTTTTGTAACTTCAAAAAGTTCAAGGGAAGTTGTGTAATTAGGTCAAATTTCAAAGTATGCCGATGTAATTATCCGGCCGGTGAGATTGAATTTTAGATAAAACTGAGAAAAATATGTAGAGCTGTATCAAAGACTGTTTTCTGATGCCCATCCCTTCTTCTCCAGAGCCATCCTCAGAGGTCAGAGCCTAAACAAACCAAGAAACAATTATCTTATCTGTAAGATGTTAGTATTGTCTACTGTTTCAACACTTTTGATTTGCTAAACTATTGTTTATTACACTTTACCACATAAATTATACGATATTTGCACTCTGGCCTGGCACATAGATGAACTTTTTTGTGTAGCAAAATATAACATAAGTTTGATATAGCAAACAGAGTGTAGAAATCACCGTAGTTTATAGAGCAAGATATCAGCAAATACTTTTACCTTGATTCTCTTTCTATTTATGTCGAAATCGAAGCTCCCCAAACGCGAAGCCGATCGATACTGCACGATGGTTTTATCGCCCGGTGGGAACCAGAATTCGACATCATCAACAAACTGCGAGATAGAACACTAAAGAAATGGAGTAATTGCACGTATGTTGAAGGATTAAACGAAAGATAAACGTGAAAAACTCACCCCTAAGATGGGGCTCTCGTACTCGACTCGAACGTAGTCGTCCCGTTGCTCTGTTATTTCCGGTATGAAATTGTCTGGTGTCGTTGATTCTACCTGTATCATAGTGTGTTCGTAAATGAAGATGTGTTTTCGAGTATGGAAATTGTGTTTGATTAGTGATACTTCTTGCAAGAAAATGATACCACTTCAATGAGCTCCACCATTGCTTCTTCTCTGCTCACTGGCCTTTCACTTCCCCGCCCCTCCTCAGGATTATAATTCCTTTTCGAACAATAAAAAGACATAATTCATGCAATATATCATTCTAACTGTTTCACGATACTGATATTACTTTATTTTAGTATCAAGTTTGACCGCCCCAAGGGGTGGGGGGCCACCACCCCTCTCAAATTTTGAAATAAATATATGTAATAAATCTAGATTTCAGCCCATCCTAAAATACATAAAATAAAGGGAAAATTACATTGTACTACCCTGAGGTTTACCATAATTACAAATAGGTCCCTATTCTTTGCATAATTATATTGAAGTCCCTAAACTTTCACTTCCGTTTGAGGTCCATAACGGACTTTACTGTTCCGTCAGGGTCAACGGTTGACCGGCCCGAAATACAGGGACTTATTTGTAATTGAGTAAATTACAGGGATCGTTTTGTTGGTAAATTCAAATCTCAAGGATCTATTTGTAATAATAATTTAATATTCAGGGGTATTTCGGGCCGATCAACCGTTGATCCTGACGGCGCACCAACGTCTGTTATGGACCTCAAACAGAAGTGAAAGTTTAGGGACTTCAATGTAATTACGCAAAGAATAAGGATTTGTTTTGTAATTATGGTAAACCTCAGGGTAGTACAATGTAATTTTCTTTAAAATAAAATTAGAGTATTTACCAAGGAGGAGCATAGTGTATGAGATCACTAATATTCTCAGAAGTTGATACACAGTTGTTTGTGGCAGGGCATAATGCCAGACCAGGAGGATTTTTCTGTACTCCCAAGTAATTTGGTTTCTTTCCACTGCAACAATCACCACATAAAAGATACCAATAATGTAATAATTTTCATAAATCACACTAATTTCTTTAAAATGAATCAAATACGTGACGAATCCCAAACCGAGTGCATGCAAGAATTTCTCCGATTTTAGAACCTGAAGTTGAAAATGGCGCCGAGATCAACGGCTTCGCTGCTCCTCGAATCCGTGGCGTGCGCATAGGTGCGTACGTACCGGGTACCCTTTACGCGTGTGGTTTCGCGGGGCGGTTCGTCTTGGCGATCCCGGTGAGACGCGACGGAAAGCTTGATCTGCAGAGGGAGAGGAGGTTTGGAGTTTGTTGTGTAGTTGTTGAGACAAGTGCAGAAATGGAGATTGGAGAGTGATATGGAAGACATTTCTGAAAGCTAATGTTAGTGTATGTTGGCCGCAAATGCATAGACTATATAAAAGGAGTATTCAAAGTGGCCGGTGAGTTCCCATGTGGGAATTGTTCATGGTTTTCTTGGTCGGAGGCCGCTATTTGTGTAGCATTAGCATAGTATTAGCCATTATGGAATAGTGTTCATCTCTATCTCTATTTCTCCCCCGGTTGAGTAATTTTTCTTAATCTAGATATCTACGGTCAACTACATCTCTTATTGAACCGTAGCTCGTAAACATCTCAAAAGAAGAACGATTGATTAAGAGATTTGAAATTTCGAATAATAGATATTTAGTTAAAGATGGATGAGTTTGTTACACTCGATCAAACACATTATATATTTAATACTTCGAAGAATAACCCCGCCCACCTTCCCTCCTCTCTCTCTCTAATGTATTGAATAAATGTGACTCGTTGTATTCTTTATTATGTCTTCAAATTATTTATTTATTTATTTTTTACGTCTTCAATTTAACTGCCCTACATATTAGATGTGTTGAAAGAAACACAAAAGCTATTGCACCCAACCAAGGAAAGAAATTTTAACAATTTTTTTTTTTTTTTCAATAATTGTGAACCTCATGTTGTATTTGAGATTGTTCGGGTCATTAAAGAGTAATAAATTGCAAGTATTTCCTACCAATATTTCGATAAAATTGAATTCAAAATCTTCGATTAAACTAGCATAATACTAAACCAATTACGCCAGTCCAACGTGAAATTTCAAGATTCCAATAGGAGATGAATGGAAATTAACAACTCTCAGATATATCAAAGATGTTAGAAGAAGTAGATTTGAGCATCGCTTAATAAGCATGTAACCATAAAAAATAACAGAACAGATTGTATCCTCAATTCCTCATCTCAAGCATTTTACTATACTTTTACACACACATTCAAGATTTCAATAGAAGAAACTGAAAGAAAATTGCTGCACCTTCGGCTTTAGACAGGCACCGGTGTTCCTCTTACCATTTCTTCGAAAACTTTAGAGGCAGAAAGTTGTAAGCAAAGCATGTGAAGGAAAGACGGATACAAAGGCGAGATCATTTACGAACAGCAACCAATTCGACATCATACACGAGCCATGAATTTGGTGGAACATTTTCCTCCACTTGACGTTTTCCAAAACTGCAAGATAAGTAAGAAAACCATAATATGAGCGCACGCGCGAGAGAGAGAGAGAGAGAGAGAGAGAGGTTTGTATTTTTGAATATTCGCCGCATACCCCAGAGATGGTGGAATAATGAGTCTCCTCTTGTCGCCAACATGCATACCTAAAGGTTAAGAATACGGTCATATCCCCGGGCATTGGGAAAACGAAAATGAGAAAGTAATAAAGAATGCTTTAAGACGATATATTTCATTTTCAGAAATAACTACCTTCGATGCCAATGTTCCATCCATCAATAACTCCTTCTTGACCTTGATAAAGATGGACAATGGATGGTGAGTGAAAAATATCAAGAAAGCCCATTTTTCTATCTTTTTTCTCGGAATAGAAAATAAAATGAGGATGTGAAAACACTATATACGTACCTAACCGGAACTTGAGAGCATCTTTCCCCACATTTGAGTCAAAAATATGGGCATTCTCCTTCAACATGCCAGTGTAATAAATTTTGACCTGATACAGGACAGGATATAAATAAATAATATATATCTATATATACATTTTTTAATTGGCACACCATTAAGTGTGCCACGTTAGTCGTTACTAGTATATATAAAATTATTAAAATAATTGCAAAGTATACCGTTTTCCCCTGAGCAGCTACTTTTCCATCTGGTGGTCCATTTGCCACCTGTGCAATTATCAACCCGTTTGATAAGGTCCTGATTGGTTTCGCTTCTGTAGCTTGATTTTCAACTTCCATGGCTGTGTTGTCTGGACTATCTGCCATATTAGACAAGTCTATGCCCGATTTTCCCTCACTTTGAGTTTTCTTTTTAACCTTTTTTGTACTTGCCTTCTCAACTTGACTCCCATTAGCAAGCAACTCCGAATTTGTGCTGAGACTGCTGCATGTAGAAATTTCTGTTATAATATCACATAATTTCCTTTGAATATAATAGGACTTTTCCTGTATAGATGCTTAACTTGTCAATATGTTGCTCTTTCCTTCTCTTCTTTGACTTTTTATGACTTTCAGAGCCTGATTCTGGTCTGCTTGAGTATGCATTAAAAGATGACAAAGTTAGTTATGGTTTATTTATAAAGAATACGGGGGTGTCGGGGGACGCGGGGAATACAGGTCATGCATAAAGATGCTTAATTCAATTGTCCATAATTAACATATCAAAGAAATGGCATTCTTACAGATTATTAGGGGTTTCGGCTTGGTGAGCTGTGTCTTCTCTGAGAATAATATGATCCTTATCAGTTTCAGCTTCACGGGTTTTTCCCCCCTTAGAAGATTCTCTTCGTTTCTTTTTGAGTTTTGCCCTGATTCACACCCCAGGAAGGCAAGAAAATAATAGAAGGCAAGTGAGATGATAGTGTTTTACAAGATGGATGAATGCATACACTTAAATGCACATATATCTGTCTATGTGTGTGTGAATGCATATATATATATATACACATACATGTGTCTGTGGATGTGATGTGTGTGTGTGTATATATATAGACACACACATGTCTGTATTAGCATCACTATTTGATTACCCTTCCGGTTTGCCATTTAAATCTGCATGATCCTCTTCATGATCCTCTTTTTCCTTTGAATTTTCATGAGCGATCTTTTCTCCAGCATCTGCTAAAATCTTCTCTGCACCTTTTTTGCTCTTAAATACAGATAAAAGGTAGCTGCCTCCATCTTCACTTTCATGTGAGTTAGCATCACTATCTGATTCAACTACCTGGCGTTTCTTCCTAACCCGTGTATCACAACTATGTCTGGCCTTAGGCTTGTTGTCTTCTGGCGTAATCTCATCCATCCCTTTAATAACACAGCGTTCAGAAAATAATTAGCTACGATGATAAACAATTGCAATAGCCAAAAAAAGGGAGCAAAAGGGTTCTCAAAAACTTAATGTTAAACAAGATCGTCCAAAAGCAACAATCTGGAATAAAAGAACTCAAGATAGATTTCAATTATCATTGTTGATTCAATAAGTATCGGCATTATGATTTTCTAGATAAGGATATCACGGAAGTGTTGCAAACCCCAAATGTGATTTGTGCTTTTTTTTTTGTTCCAGCACTTTGGGGGTGTTTGAAAAATTAATGATGGGCTATCTCAAGCAACACCAGGCTGAAAGCACACAAAGACAACTTTTAGCTTCAACTTTCATTTTCGAGGTTATCTTTTAAAATAAATTGAAGTTTGTTTAAAGTAGTGACAGCATACCTGAACTTTTCTCCAAACATACGACTTTTGTATTTTTACTTTTACCCCTCAAAAACTCCCTATCATTACTAATACAACTTTTTACAACTGAAGATTCTTCAAAAGAATATAGGTGGGTTAATCTACAAATGAAATGAATGAACATATATAAATACACCATAGAATTTGTTTACTTAAGTAGAAAATGGGGTGTTAGCTATTTAACACACCCTTTTCTAGTGTTTACTCTATTAGATAAAAGGCCTTGTGTTAAACACAAGGGCCTTAGGAAACAATGGAAATGAATATGCTATTTAGCAACTCATTCCATGAGTTGCTAAATAACCCATTTTTCATCTAGAGATGCAATTACTTTTTTGTCCTTTTATTTCTGAATCTTTATAAATAACTTCTCAATAATAATAATAATAATAATAACATCAATATTATTATAATTATTATTTTATTTATTATTATTATTATTATTATTATTTGTAGTTGTATATAATTATTTAATAATTCCTATATATAATATGTATGTACATGAGAGAGAAATTCATCCTACAATTTTTATATAAATTTTTATACATATATATATATATATATATATATATATATATATATAAATAATTACATGTAATATATTTACGTATAAATGATTTCCCTCTCATATAACATATATATATACATCTGATTTAGGGAGAGGACAATATAGGAATTTCAGCCCTTTTTAATAGTTTTTAATCTATTTAAGTAAATCAAATACAAATGTAGGTAATTTAACTAGATTAATGTCCAATAAAGTAAACAAGTACATTGGGGTATCTAACAAATTTTTTACCTAACTAGATACAATCTAATTGGATAACTAACTAAAAAAGTAAACAATTTCATATTTTCAAAATAACATTGCACTAACATAAAAAAATTTTAGGGGTTCCTGTGTGTGAACTGTATAATATACCTTGGTTACTTGAAACAGGGGATAGTGAACAAACTTGCAATTCCTCATCATCATCAATGAAACTGTCCTCGTATTCATCGTCATCACTGCAATGACTAGATCCATCTGTGTGACTATTCTGTATATCCACCCCATATGATTCTCTAATGACGTAAAGTTAAGGAAAACTATACAAACCTAAACTAAAAAAATAGATTTATCAGTAAAATCCTGGAAAGAATTAAAGCAAATGAAGCGAGTGAAAAAAGGATACGTATCACTATCTGGATTAGAGTGGTGACTTTGACGAACATAATAACCGGTCAGGTAGATATTTCGAGGGCCGATAACAGAAAACACAACATCATCGGCCTCCTCAAATTCCAAATCCAAATGACACGACTCTGTTTTGTCAGGCAGCAAAACACAAAGCAAAACTGGTCTTTTTTTACCCACATTACACTGTAAAATAGTCTTCCTGACGTTATCACCAATCCCAAGCGTCGCCTGTAAGGTCAATTACAGCATACATAACCATGACAAAATAACAAATTAAATAGTTCACCGCCGAATCATAAAATACTGTTTCATATACACTGAAAATCAAACTAATTTTCCAAATTTAACTCCTATCCAATTATGCATCACATCCATCATTTTCTAGCAAAAAAGGTTAACATTTTCGTTTTCATTTTTTTTGTTCATCAAAAGAAAAGTACCTGGGAAACTCGAAGCCTTCCTCTAGCCTTTTCACAGGGATGAGTTACAGGCTTTCCGGGCCTTACCTCAATACCTAGAACACAGCAACAATCAGAAATTTTAGAAATAAAATAAATACAATTAAATTCTGCCCCATAACAGAAAAACGAACGCAAAAATTAAATAGTTCTCCACTGCAATTAATCAAAAAGATTGAAATATCACCAAAAAAGCCGAAATTTCAGAGAGAGACCCGGACAAAAAATCTCGAAAATACACGACAAATTGATAATTAAAACGGAAATAAGATAGTAAGAGCTCACCCCAGAAAGCCATTTCTATGGGCAGAGCAGACGAATTCAGGCTTCGAACAGTTTCAGCTCTTGATTGCTTTGTACTTCTCTCTCTTAAACCCTAATGTGGGAAATGTATGGTTTTTTACTTTTTTGTATGAGATCTTTAAACCCTAGAATTTTATATAGGCAATGACTGGCGGGAGATGGGAATTGATTGATATAGTTGTAAATATCTCTTTGGTCCTTCATTTTCTTATTAATTCATTTCCGACCCCTTTGGATGTAACATTTGCTAGAGTTGGTCCCCATGCTTGTACACTTTTAACATTTTCGGTCATTTCTATTGGTATATGAAATTAAATAGTAAGATTTTAGACTTAAAGAACAAATTTTAAAATTTGAGGGAAAATGTAGTAATCATCTAATTTATATTGACTGGAATTTAATGGTATATTTAATAATTTTCTTTTTATTTAAAAAAAAGATATATGTTAATAATACTAGTTTATTTTTATTAGGAACGGAAATGAGGCGAGTTGACCGGTGAATTTGGCGTCGAACTCAATGAAGCTCCATCTTGAGGGTGACATGAGCTCGAGCCCTACGTATGAGTCTTGGGCGCGTATACGTATATGCCTTGATATATAGTTTTTAATAATTATATAACATAGATCTTATATATGTGACTTAGTAATATATAATTTATGGTTAATTATAATGTATAAATATATCTTAATAATACATATCCAAGACGAACTTTTCTCAAAATTTCATAAAATCAAGTTTGAACTCAATGACTTAATTATATATTATTTTTTAGTTTTTCGAGAACGCAATAACTATTCATAAAAAGAGTTTTATACTTAAATGGTTCCACACAACCCGAACCTAGACAAATTGGTTATAGAATAAAATAGCTTGTATCTTCTACTCAAATTCAATGTTTGATCTTATATTTTACATGGTGAATGCGGAACACGTATAAGTTGACATATGAGATATAGAATAAAACGGTTCAGATATTCTACTTCAATTTATTTAATTTTATTTTATTATCTATTTATATGAATGGAATCTATTCGAGTCAGATCGCTAAAAAGGGAAGTTTTTCTTTACTAATTGTAGTTACATACCTAGTGACTCAAATACAAATCATTTTATTGCCATCCAACATACCTAGCAATTTAACAACTCATTTATGGAGTTGCTAAATAATATACTATTATATATTTTTCACTTGATCGGAGTAGTGTTATATATTCTTATATTGGAATTTGTAAATAATATAAGGTCTTATCTTATACTTAATATATAATAAACACTATAAAAATAGCTAACATCCTATTTTCTAGTGTAGTAATCTATTTCTCAACATTTTGTATCTCTTAATAGTAGGGCTTTAGCCTTTATTAATTTTTAATTTTTGTTTTTCTTTTATCCATTAAAAATTTACTTTTTTCATTATTAATATTATTTTGATTTTTTCTGTTAAATATATTAATTCTATCGATTAGAAAACCTATCACTTAGAAATACATATCTAAACACGTGTTAGAATACTTAAAACACGTATCAAACATGTATTGCGTATTCAACACGTGGAGTATGAGATGAAACACACAGTAAGAAGTTTTGACTCGAAAAAATAAAAAAAAATGAAAAGAGAAAATCCCTCCAATAAAGAAATACTGCGATCTTCGTCCTATGGCGTTGCTCGCACAGTTAATCCAATGCAATTCCAAGAACCCAATTTCTGAAATGTTTTAAATTCGGGGGTTTTCTGCTAGAATTCTTCGTCGCCACTGTTGATGGAGTCGAAGAACAAGGTTTCTCAATTGCTGCCCCTTACTTCTCTCCTATATGCACCCACAAAATCACACACTGAATTCTTTCCCTACAAAGATGCATGCGATGTTTTAGTAACATGATTTGTTTAACCTCTGCAGATGGGTAGCTCAGTTGATTCATCGTCAGCTCCAAAGCTCGTGCTCTACTCTTACTGGCAGAGCTCCTGTTCTTGGCGTGTTCGCTTCGCTTTGAATCTTAAAGGTTTGTTATTATTGTTTGGTCTTGATTGCTGCGCCCTTAAATTCTTGATCTTTTGAGTTTTGAGATTATGTGATAAAGAAAGTATTTTTTAGTTCATTATCTTTTTCTTGGGGGTTGGTGGAGTGGGTAATCCAGTCTTGTACCGAGTGTGCTGTAAAAGCTTGTGTTTTGAATGTTAAAGCTGCAGCAAAAGTTGTAAAAAGTTCTTTTGAAAGGGAAGAGGGAAAAGTTAAAAAGAATAATTGTGTGTGTTGGGAGGTATAAATTTAGAAGCATTTTTACTACTTTGTATATGTGTTTATATGCTTGATGGAAATATCTAAAAGCTAGAAGCTAACATCTCTGGTCATTAGGTTTTAAGTTTCAGCAGTTTGTTTTTTCTTAAGTGATTTCAAACACTCCCATTGCTTTTTCTGTGTATAGTGTTTGATAAAGACTCGTGTTTTTTTTGGATTTGTAGGACTTTCTTTTGAGTACAGAGCAGTCTATCTGTCCAAAGGAGAACATTTCACTCCAGGTATTTTCTTGGATCAATTTTTGGCCTTAATGAAGTGAGGATTCAGCTCTGATTGCATTATGTTTGTAACTACTGTTGTTTTATGTGTTCGGCGTTATCAACATGGTAAAATTACCTCGAATATTGTATAAAGAAGTCGGTTGAGGTTTGAAACTTAAATAAGATATGTGAAAGACTGGCCTTTAAGTAACTTTCTTCATTTAATACAAAGATGAAAAGGAAACACGAAACCTTACTTTAATACTGCTGTAATTATTTCATTTTCATGATATCAAGGTTCTCCTATATGTGATTTTGCATTTTTCTTTCAGAGTTTGAGAAACTAAATCCTCTTCACTTCGTCCCGGTTTTGGTCGATGGAGATGTGATTGTTTCAGACTCATATGCAATTCTAATGGTTCGTTACTTGTTGCTCTATCTTTGATAATTAGTCCTGAAAATCAAGAAAAAAAAGATCACTACTGAATATTATTCATTAACTTTCCCGTTTTCTTGCAGTATTTAGAATGGAAGTATCCTGCAAATGCTCTTTTGCCGGCCGATCCCCAGCTGAGAGCAATCAATCTTCAGGTAAGATCCTTGAGGATGTTTTAGAAATAAAGTATTTGGAGTTTCTTAAAGCAAAAAGGGACACTAATTTATTCAAATTTATTATCACAATAATGTGGTGTTGTGTATTATTTATATATTTAAATTTGAAATAGTTACGAATCCCTCTGAGTATTAATACAATTACAAAAAAGAAAAGCTCCTCATAGTGAGAAATTAAGTAAAACACCTTAAGGTTTGGACAAGAGTTGTGAAAAAGCACCCCGAGGGCGTAATTTTCTTATAAATGTGAGTTGAGCCGGTCCAGCTCATCTTACATTTTTTAAAGGTTTGATAATTTTCCATCCATGCAATATAATCTTTCTGAATGTATAATTTGCCACAGGCTGCAAGTATTGTCTCTTCCAGCATTCAGCCTCTACACATGTTATCTTTGCTGGTTAGTTTTTTTGTTAATACATATATTCAGAACCGACACTGTTAGAAATTTATCAGTTGGGGTCTGATAGTAAACTAATGTTGTTCACAAATCAGAAAGACATCGAGGAGAAAATGGGCCCGGAAGAGAGACTCCGCTGGGCACAGTTTCATATAGAAAAAGGCTTCCTTGGTGAATTTCTTGATATATTTCTTCAATAATTATTTTCTATTTAACTCTGTCTGTGCTATCGTTCCCCCACACTTGTTCTTACCTTTTCTATTAGTGATAATTACGCTGAGATATACTGAGGTTTGGCCTAATTACAAACACTTCCTATGAGGTTTGAGAAACTACAAAAACTTCCCGTGTCAAACTCTAAGATTTGACCTGATGCATGCGATTAAAGTCATGAATCTAAAGTCAAAATTAAACCAAATTCAATTATCCAGATGTAATTTAAGTTCTCTGACTGGGGGCGTTTTTGTAGTGTTATCAAATGCCAGGGGAAGTTTTTGTAATTACATGAAACCTCAGGGTATGTTGGTGTAATTATTCCTTTCTGTTAACTATTATCAGGGTGTTTGCAAAAGCTTCTACTCTGGGAGAAGTTAAAATTGTAAGAAGCTACATTAGTAAAAGTCAGGAAACATGGAGAGAATAAGGACACTCTTGAGTAATTGAAAAAATAACCTAGAAGCTGGTAAAAGCATCCAATGTCTTCTTAACGTACATCTTATTTCAGCTTATTTTTTAGCATATGCAGCAAAACAAAACACTCCCTTGCTACTTCTTTTAAGCTAGAAGCAGAAAAGTGCTTCTTTTAGAATTACTAACACTCCTCAAACTGTTGTTGTCCCTTACAAATCCTTTCTCTAATAAAAGGGCCCTTGAATTGTATCCAGCTCTTGAGAAGCTGCTGAAAGACTATGCGGGCACGTTTGCTACAGGAGAACGACCTTATATGGTAATTTTCCTGTTCTTTCGACCTCGTTATTACTTATTTGACTATGTGATGTGCACTTTCTGTTGGAAACTATTATCAAATCGTCTAATTTCTGGTTTGTAAAAAGTAGAAAATCGAGTGCTTTTTTATATTGATTTTGCAAAATGGACTTGTGTTCTAAAATGCGACGATTGTGGCTATATCTGCAGGCTGATGTATTTTTGGCCCCTCAAATAGCAATAGCTGCGAAGAGGTTCAACATTTATATGGTAAATCCCCTTTCAACTCTGTTCTAAGTTCTCTCAACCATCTTTCTTTATTTCCAAGTATTGCTTTTCATGTGGCATTCCCGAGAAGGTGGTTGTTAATTGTTAACTTCTGCTTTATGGAGAATTATAGTAAAAGGTGTGAAATAAGTGACATTTTGAGGATTAAAAGTTTTTCTTGAAGCTAGAAGCTGGTCTGTATCTGGCTTATGTATGCTTAAAGGTAGCAGATATTGGTTTTCTAGACGCTCCCAAAGTGCCTTTTTTAAGTGCTTTTGTTTAGAGTTTGCAAATACTCCCAAAATTTGACCCCCCTTTTTATGGGTCATTACTGTAAATGCATAAATGGTCAGCTAAACTCTTTCGCTCGACTTCTTCTGCAGTCGAAGTTCCCTACTTTGCACGCAATATACGAGTCGTGCAATGCATTGCCGGAATTCCAAGCTTCGTTGCCAGATAAACAACCTGACGCGGTGCCATAAATCTGAAGGTTGCATTTCAACATCCTCTTCTTATGAGAGTAAACTTGAGCAGTGAAGAAATTGTATGCTCTTCATTACCTTTTACAAGTTGCTATGAAGGGGTGTGGTGTTTGAACCTTTATTGTGGTAAATTAATAACATTAATGTGCTATGTTTGATTGTATTTGTGAAATCAGAAACCCTAATCCTAATTTCTATCTTTTAAGCCATTTTTCTTCTTCTCTAAGTTTTTCTTTTTCATATTCATCGTTGACACTTGGTGATGCAAGGATACGGACACATCGATACAGACATTATACAATATGGAGATGATGATATATTTTTTTTTTTGAATTTCTCATATGACCAATATTAGACACGGTATCCGATATGATACGACACGATAAAATAATATTTTTAAAAATGTCTATGGATGAACATTTACGTGATCTCTGTTTTTTCACAGTAGTGGTCCAAAATATTCTTATATTAACATTTAGATTTACGAATAAACTATAAAAATTCATAATAAGTAATTTTAAAATAAATTTATCATTTTTAATATTTAATATTGTTTTTGACATAATTATAATATTATCTATTCAACCACAATTAATGGAACGATTGAATCCACAATCGATCACAATTAATCGAACAATTGAACCAATAACCCTTGACTCGGTTGATTTTGTAACTCACCTTCACAACTATTTTTTGTGATCGAATTTGACAACAAAGTGGAAAAGCTCAATCTTTATATCTAGGAATACACAGGGTTAAAAAAATAAATAAATAAAAAATATTATTATTTTTGGCCCGTACAAAAAGTATGTGAAAAATATAGAAAATATAACCTATGTGAAAGTAATATGTATGCATTAATAAAATATGAAAATAGCATATTGAATGACTGTGAATACGGCAAATTCGAGATTATGCCTAATTACAGGTTAGTCTCTCTAATTTCATTCATTATTATTTATCAAATAGTTCTTAAGGTATGATTTCCTTCAGCGATCCTTTTAATATGTTAGAATTTCATTAAAGCTTTTTTAATTTTTCTAGAATTTTGTTATGTTAACAACTCAGTTTTGCTAATATTTAAAAATTTTAGAGTTTAGTATGAATATTGCATATTGTCTTATTTGTGTTTAAATTATATTAAAAATAATAATTTAAAATTTATTTGTATAATTAATAAATTTTATTGCGTATAATATATATATATATATATATATATATATATATATATATGATCCGGCCTAAAAATGGTTCAGCTGAGTTGGAGGTCTAGCTGGCACTTCTCGGGTCAATCAGTCAAGAATTTGTAAGGTGGGCTCTTTAGTCGATCTGAAAACACTTGAGACAAACGTGAGCTCAAAGGCCAAATTGGGGACTTGGGGTTGGACCCAAGTTTGGCACTCCGACGCTCAAGTCAGTGGGAGATTCTTAGAGAGAGAAATAAATGCTAGAGAAGCGAAATTAATGCTCTTGAATGCTTACCAACTACTGTTCAAGACTTGGTATTTATAGTCAGGAGCATTTAACACAGTAGTGCGTGTACCGCGGCCATGCATTAAATGCTCTGCAGTCGATCGGTTCGTTTGTCGGACGCCTGAGCGGGTGCCTCGGGGTCGAGTGTACTTCGTTTCCCTTTTGGGCGTAGACACGTACCGAAAGCATTAAATGCACTGTAGCGCGTCTGGCCGTGGTGAATAGGGGAGTTACACGTGTCCCGACAAAGATGCTTTATGGCATCTTGTCGCCGGGTGACGTATGATCTCGATCCGAGAGATCGAGATCAGGCGGGTCGCGATGAAGCATGTCCGTAGTGAGGAACCCGTTAGCGGGGTCGAGTTCGACCCCTTGACTTGTGCGGGATAGGGACGCTTCATGCGTGGTTCCCATGCAGGAACAAGGATGGACCGTCTGTTGAGGATTATGGGGACGGATCGATCCCCTGAGGCGTACGGGATCGGATCGATCCCTAGAGGTGTATGGGATCGGGTCGATCCATTGAGCCTAGGGACCGGATTCGTCGTTACTTGAGGACAAGGGGATCGGATCGATCCGATGGGCCTTGGGATCGATTCGATCCGCTCTCGGGATAGGGATCGGTTCGATCCTTTGAGCCTATGGATCGGATCCGTCGTTCCTTGAGGACTAGGGGATCGGATCGATCCCATGAGGTATAAGGGATCGGATCGATCCGATGGGCCTTGGGATTGATTCGATCCGCTCTCGGGGTAGGGATCGGTTCGATCCTTTGAGCGAAGGGACCGGATCCGTCGTTCCTTGAGGACTAGGGGATCGGATCGATCCCATGAGGTATACGGGATCGGATCGATCCGATGGGCCTTGGGATCGATTCGATCCGCTCTCGGGGTAGGGATCGGTTCGATCCTTTGAGCCAAGGGACCGGATCTGTCGTTCCTTGAGGGATCGACCTCAATTGGGGTAATGGATCGGACTTGATCCGTTATGGCATAGCGGATCGGGTTCGATCCGTTGATCCGTTGGCGCGGGGACCTTGGTCCGCTTGAGGTGGCGAAATGTCCATGTGGCTTCCTCTAAGGCGTGCCACGTGGCTCGGTCATTTTATGCCATATCAGAGGCCCCCCAAATTACCGGCGTGAATTTTCGCGTGGGTAATTTTCATTGCTTCGGTAATGGCTTCCGCGTCCCGGCATGGCAAGTTCGGTCTTTGAGGCAATAATGACAACACTGTTTCGCGCCTCGAGGAAGAGCCGCACGGTCTTCCATGTGTGACAATGGCATCGTTTCGCGCGTCGAGGAAAAGCAGCGCGGTCTCCTGTGGGTGATAATGGCATCGTTTCGCGCATTGAGAAAAAGTAACGCAGTCTCCTAGGGGCAATAATGAAAATGGTTTGCGTACTTCGAGGAGCCACTTTTCCTCCCCTATAAATGAGTGGGCACCCCCCATTCCCATTCTTCACATTTCTCCTTGCAAGATATCGATCCGCTCTTTCCACCCCCCTTGGCTTCCGATCGAAAATTGGGCGAGGCGTAGAGGGTTAACTTCGTTCTTCAAGCCAAACAAAGAGAGGTAATTTTCGGCGTTTATTCCCATCTTCTCCTTCTTTGTGGGAAATATGTCCAGAGCACCTTATATGTGCGTAGTCTCCGATGAGAGCGAGGTGGAGGAGCCGTTCACCCCCTCCGTGGGTTGCTCCGGTTCGTCGGGCGATGTTCCGCCATTGCCCAACATGGATTTTGGGTCCTTTTTCGACTCCTCCGACGAGATACGGGTTCAGGAATTCTGGGCGAACCGTGGCCGGGCCTCGGCCTCGAGACCCCAACGACGGATCGAGGAGGCCGAGGAATACGAGGAAGAGGAAGAGGAAGAGGAAGAGGAAGAGGAAGAGGAAGAGGGGCCGGATGAGGGTACTTCCGGTCGACCCCAGGGGCGGTCCGGGCATATCTACCGTACTTTATCCGACGTCGCCCAGAGGCCGTCGACATTGTCGGGTAAAGAATTCCGAGAGGTTCGCAATTGGTGTAGTGTGATGCCCGAGGGTGTCATGGCTCGGTTGCCCTTTGACGGGGAGACGGTAGGGGCTCCACAATCTAAATATGCTTTCGGTCTATACCATGCGACAATGAAGTATGGTTTCCGATTTCCGACCCACCCGTTGGTGTCAACCTTTCTCGATCGGGTGAATATGTGTCCGGCTCAGCTAGTCCCGAACTCCTTCGCTCTGATATACAGTGCGATCATCATCCTCAAGTGTTTGGGGTTCGAGCCTCGGTTCGAGGATTTGGGGGAGTTTTTCCTCCTTGTTAACTCCCCCAAGTCTGGGGCCGGCTACTACTACCTCCAAGCTAGGCCAGGTCGGAAGATGGTGGATATCCCGGTCTCCTCTCATGGGCTTGGTTGGAAGGAGAGATTTTTCTTTATCGACTGCTCGATGCCTCTTCCTTTCCGTTCGACATGGACCACCAAGGAACCCAAAAAACTTCCAACACGGAAAAGCGCCTGGCTGCACAAAAAACAATCTTTCGAGCACTTGACCAACCTGGGCCCGCTCGACCCCGAGTACTTGACGAGGACGGGACACTTGGTTGAGGCGGGTTTGGTCCCGGGGACGAGGTTGTGGAATTTCCACTTCGGTGAGCCTCCGCCTCAGGCCGGACCCACCCGATCGGGTTACGCGCCAAACGATCTGTCACTGGATCGAGTTCGATCCGTCATATCGGATCGATATCGATCCGTATGGGGTCGAACGAATGGATCCATTTGTGGTCGGATCGAATGGATCCGTTTGTTCCGGATCGTGTTTGAACTCTTGCTTTTATATATACATATATTCGGCGCCCTTCTCTTTCAAGGTACTAATCGATCGATTTCTGCAGGTCTGCATATCTTAGCCATGAGTCGCGTGGAAAGGGTGAGGAGGACCATGAAGCTGAAAAAGGGCGAGTCGATCCCGCAGGCTGAACGGGAAAGGGTTGACCACGCTATAGCTGCGATCCACGGAGCTCTACCGGAAGCTCAAGCCGCAGCCCAACAACCCCGTCGAAGGGTCCCCTCGAACTCTCAACCCATGGAAGATGTCCAAGAGCCGGGGCAGGCATCGGATGCGGTCGAGCCCGATCCTGAGGACCCCGATCAAGTAATAAATTTGGACCACTTAGATCTTTATTTCGACTTCGACGAAAATCTTTATGATCTGACTCTTCCCCAGGAGGAACAGCTGGCGTCTAACAGGCGCTTGAGAAAAAGGAAGAAGAAGGTGACTGTGGAAGAGGTGCCGGTCGAAATCGAGGGGGATTCCAGCGGGTCGGATATTGAGAGTAAGTTGCTGAACTTCAAACGGACCCCACCACCTCAATGGCCTAGTGAACTTGAGAGAGTCCGGGAGGATGGGTCGGTTCGGAACCTTGGCGTCGAGCACCCCGATATCAGCTTGTTGTCCTCACTTTTCAACACCGGTTGTGTGGTCGACGAACAACGGGTGATTCATAAGGAGCCCGTCGATCACCAGAGGTATAGGATCAACAAGGCTATCTTCGGCGTAAGTGCTTCCCCCTTATATCTGTCTTTTTTCCCCCCCTTTGAGTTCGGTTCGTAATCGACCGGTTGAGGTCGGTCGTGAACGATCCATCGCATCGGGTAGTTTCTTCTTGCGTATTCTTGCTTTGCTGAACCATGACAATTCTCGCATCCATGAACAGGATATTCTCCCAGCTGCCATCAGCTTGTCCCAGAAGGTGGAGGTTTATCAAGAAGAGATGGTCAAGTACAAGGAGAAGTACAGGGCCGCCAAGGCCATGCTGAGGTCAGCCAAGGCAGAGAAGATAGCTGAGCTCCAGGAACGGCTGGACGAGCTGCTGAGCCTTAGGGAGGAAGAGGCCCAAACGCGCGCAGCAGAGTTGCAGAGCGCCCTCGATCGGATGGAGACCATGGAGAAAGCCCTACAGGCTCGCGAAACCGAGCTCAATGCCATCCGTGATGAAACCAAAGAGAAGGTTCAACAGGCGAAGGCCGAGGGGCAAACGTCCCGAGCGGCCGCGTTGGCGGAAGGTCAGGCTAGAATCGACGCCATGATAGAGTCTTTTCGGAAGGCCAAGGGCTCAATCGAGCAGTATGCGGTTCGTGAGTTTATGGAGGGTCCAGCCTTCGACGAGGCGAACACGGTCATGGCCGCGATCGACTTGGAGACTGGCTTCAAGATTGCCCGCAATTAGCTCAAAGCCCAGGGCCTGATTCCGGTGTCCTTCGACGAGTCTCTCATCGGCCTAGACAAACCCGATCCGTACCCCGATCCGTTAGAGGAAGACTCCGAACCTCCAGTGGATATCGATTGGCGTCATCACAAGTACGGGTTTGCTGTTGATATGGCCTTTGCTAAGAGGGATAAGAGGGATCCCGTCTATGAGCTTCCTTCTCCGATCGACATCGAGAGCTTCCTACCATCGACCCGACGCAGTCGGAAGAAGTCTTCGGGCCGTACGGGCGCCTCGGGTTCCTCTCCTTCTCAGCCTTGATCTCATTTGTCTGAAATTATTTTTAAGATAATTTTCATTTGACCTAGCGGTCGGGGATGTCGCCGCATGAACATCTTGTTGCTTCGTTTGTTTAGTTTTACTTTCGCTTCAGTATTTTTGAGATTTGATAGGTGGCGCGGGGGATCGTGTTTGATCCCTTCGCGTAGCGGAATGGGGTTGGTCTCCAACACGAATGAGGGATCGATTTCGATCCCCTACGGCCTGTGGGATCGATTTCGATCGGTTTGAGTTGGGCGGGATCCAACATGATCCGAAAACGGATCGAGTTCGATCCGACTAGCCAAAGAGGGATCTTGTTTGATCCATACCCTTGCGGGATTCGATTCATTATTGGTCCCGTTCTCGTCGGGTCGTTGAACGACCTCGTTGGAATTGGGGATTAGTGAGTGCAAGAAAACAATCAAAAATATTTACAGTGAATGTGGTTACTCCTTCCAGATGTCATGATCGTGGATAGGATGCCTGACTAATACAAGAGATGTAAAAATGATTATCGCATTCTTTAGTCCGGATCGAGATCGATCCGAAGACAAGTTCGTGACCGGGCTTCGAACGGGCTCCGGACCGGTTAACTATACAAAATAAACTTTCTAAACAAAAAACTTCTTCAGATTGTGCGCGTTCCAAGGTCTTGGTAGCGGCACTCTGGCCATATCTTCGAGCTTGTACGCCATGTTTTTGCCTATTTTAGTAACTCGGTAGGGACCTTCCCAATTGGGTTCAAGCTTTCCCACATGTTGGAGGACCTCTACCTTCTTCAACACTAGATCCCCGATCTGGAATGCACGGGGCCTGACGTGTTTGTTGTATGATCGGGTCGCGGCTGCCTTGTATTGCTTAATCTTCTGGTACGCGCGTTCCCGTTTTCCCTCAATCAGATCCAAGTCATCGGATCGGTTTTCGTTGTTTCTATCGAGCTGGTACTGACTGTCGCGGGCCGTTTCGTGTAATAACTCCGATGGGATCACAGCCTCCGACCCGTATATCAGGGAGTAGGGGGTTTGGCCCGTTGCCGTTCTGGGGGTCGTTCGGTAAGCCCAAAGGACCCCATCGAGTTCGTCCGCCCACGCCCCCAGCTTGGCATCGAGGCGGGTCTTCAAATTTTGGATGATGATCAGGTTGGTGACTTCGGCTTGGCCATTCGTTTGAGGGTGGCCGACGGTCGTGAACCTGAGGTCGATCCCGATATCTCGACAGTAGCTTTTGGTGTTCTCGCTCCGGAACTGAGGTCCATTGTCACAGATAAGAACCCTCGGGACCCCAAAGCGGCAGATTATACTCTTCCAAAGGAAATTTCTTATCACTGCATCAGTTATCTTTGGGACAGCTTCGGTTTCGACCCACTTTGAGAAGTACTCGACGGCCACTATGGCGAAACGTTTTTGTCGAGGGGCCAGGGGTAAAGGTCCAATAATGTCGATCCCCCATTGATCGAAGGGCCATGAGACATCGATCGCGATCATGGTTGCGGGGTGTGTGTGTATGAGGTTGCCGTGTTTTTGGCACTTGGGACATTTCATCGAGTGCAACTTCGCGTCTCGGACAAGGGTCGGCCAGAAATACCCGCTTCTTAAGACTTTGCGGGCTAGGGCTCGACCCCCTGAGTGATTCCCACAGTTCCCTTCATGAATTTCTTCTAACACATCTCTGGCCTGGCCCGGACGGAGACATCTTAGCGGTGGACCTGTGAATGATTTCTTGAACAATCTCCCTTCGTGATCCAGTAGGTATAGCAGCGAGCGGTATTTCATTCGCCTCGCCTCTAACCGGCTTTGAGGTAGCGTCCCATCCTTTAGGTAGGAGACTAGGCTATCCATCCAACACGGCTCCTCCGGGTCGATCGCGGAGACATCGATCCGACCAGGGTCGATGACCCGACCGGATGAGACGTGAAATGAGATGGTCCCGTCTCGGGTGCCTTGAAGGCCGTTCGTGAGTTTGGACAATGCGTCCGCTCGCGTGTTTTCTTCACGGGGGACTTGCTCGATCCGAAATTCTTTGAATTTTGAGGCCAACTCTCTAACCACCTTGAGATAATCCGCCATCGATTCTTCCCTTGCTTCATACGTGCCGTTGACTTGATCCGCGACAAGCTGGGAGTCGGTAACGACCGCCAGTCGGTCGACCCGATGTTCTGAAGCGAACTTTAGTCCCGCGATGAGTGTCTCGTATTCTGCTTCGTTATTGGTGGCCTTAAAGTCGAGGCGGACGGCAAAATCGAATTGTGTACCATCCGAGCTGACTAGCGATATCCCTACCCCTCCCTCCTTGGAGGTCGATGAGCCGTCAACGTACATTGTCCAACTCATGGGATCGGGGGCGTCTTTTAGGGGCTTCGTGTTCTTTTCGACTAAGAAGTCAGCCTGAACTTGAGCTTGTTGGGCGACGCGGGGTTGGAAAGTGATGTCATGTTCACTCAACTCCACCGCCCATTTCATCATTCGACCCGAGACGTCGGGCTTGGACAAGACCTGCCTGAGAGGTTGATCGGTTAGTACCACGATCGGGTGTGCTTGGAAGTAGGGGCGTAGTTTTCGAGCCGCATGCGTCAACGCGAAGACGAACTTCTCAATCTCAAGGTAGTTCCGCTCCTCCCCATGTAAGATTTTGCTCAGATAATAGATGGGCATGTGTTTTCGATCCCTAATGGCGACGAGGACCGAACTAAAAGTTTCGTCGGAAAGGGAGAGATAGAGGTACAAGGTCTCCCCTTCGTTGGGCTTGGCCAACAGCGGTGGAGATGCCAGGTACTCTTTAAGTTGTTCAAAGGCTCTATCACACTCCTTATTCCATTCGAACTTTTTTAAGTTTCGTAGTATTTTGAAAAAGGGGAGGTTCCGTTCGGATGACCTGGATATGAACCGATTTAGGGAAATGATCCGACCTACTAAAGATTGGACTTGGCTTATACAATCGGGTCGAGGTATGACCCGTATGGCCTCGATCTTAGCTGGGTTCGCCTCGATCCCACGCTGACTAACCATATACCCGAGGAATTTCCCTCCTTCGACCCCGAAGGTGCACTTGTCCGGGTTGAGCTTCATATCATACCTCCTGAGGATTTCGAACGCACGACCCAAGTGGTTGAAGTGATCACATGCCCGCTTGCTTTTTACGATCATGTCGTCCACATAGACTTCCATTGTTTTACCAATCTCCTCTTTGAACATTTTGTTCACCAATCTCTGGTAGGTCGCCCCCGCATTCTTGAGACCGAACGGCATTACTTTAAAGCAATAGATGCCCTTGACTGTTATAAAGGCGGTGTGGGGTCGATGCTCGGGTGCCATGGAGATCTGGTAATATCCCTGGAAGGCGTCCATCATGCTCAGCATCTCACAACCAGCTGTCGAGTCGACGAGCTGATCGATCCGAGGGAGCGGGTATGGGTCTTTCGGACATGCCTTGTTTAGATTCGGAAAATCGTTACACATCCTCCACTTGCCACCCGTCTTTTGTACCAGGACTACATTACACAACCAATCGACGTATTGGGCTGGGGTCACTTAACCCGCATCGAGCAATTTATTCACTTCGGCCTCGATGATCTCGTTCCGCTCTTTGCTTTGAGTTCTCAGCTTCTGTTTTATGGATCTGTGGGTGGGATCGAGTCCGAGGCGATGGCAGATCACCTTCGGGTCGATCCCCACAAGATCCTTCCCGGTCCACGCAAACACGTCTGCATTTGCTTGGAGGAACTCAATCATCATCATCTCGTGGTGGGGGTTCATGTTGGCCCCGATCTTCGTTGATTTGTTGCTGTCGTTCGGGTCGAGGGTCATGTGTTTCAAAGAGTCAGAAGGCTCGATCCGACCCACTGCTTTCCTCTTTTGAGCTACGCGTGATCCTTCGGCGCCTACCGTGGGCGCAGCGAGATCGAGATCCGAGCTCGCGTAAGTCTGGAGATCAAGGCATTCGCCCGCGTCTTTCTCCTTGTCTTTCGGCTCCTTAAGGGTGATCGCATAACATGCCCAGCTGTCCGGGACGTCACACTCCACTTTCCCGACCCCGTTAGGGGTTGGCATTTTCAACTTCTGGTGGTAGGTGGAGATTATGGCTCTGAATTGAATGAGGCCGGGTCAACCAAAAATCATGTTGTAAGCAAGGTGCATATTTACCACAACGTACTCGACCTCTTGGGTAACTCGCTGAGGCGATGTTCCCATCGAAGTGAGCAGTTTGATGTGCCCAAGCGGGACGACCTGGGATCCTCCGAAGCCGGACAGAGGCGTTCGGATCGGGTCCAATTTCAAGTTATGCAGTTTCATTTTTACAAGCGTAGAGTAAAGGATAATGTTCGTGCTACTTCCATTGTCAAAAAGGCATTTGGTTACATTGTAATTAGCCACCCCCAAGGTCACCACCATCGGACAACTAGGCGTTTCGCCCTCCCGATGTGGGCCCGTGCGGCTATCATTCTCGCTAAAGCTAACCTCTTGCCTCTCCCACTCATTGTTTTGATCGATCTGGAGGACCTCCTCGCGGGGTCCGTTGTACTCTCGAGCCGCCTTCCGGATATTCTTCTTCCTCGCAGCATTGGAGTCTCCACCCTCATGCCCCCCGGTAATAATGTAGATAGTGCCGTTGGTTGGGGGGTTGTCCTCAGTCCTCTCGAGGGGCTGCTTCCCGGATCTTCTGGACGGGGATCGAGATCGATCCCGGGGGGGTTCCTGACTTCGACCGGCTTTCTCAGAGTAGTGGTCTATCTTGCGAACGAAATCCTTTAGATACCCTTCCCGGATGAGTCTCTCGATCTCGTTACGAAGGGCGTTGCATTCCTCAGTGGTGTGGCCCCACTGCTGGTGGTACCCGCAAAACTTCCCCTACTTTTGTGCTTTGGGGCCTTCCCTGATGGTTTTGGGCTTATTCAGAAGTTTTTTGTCCATGACCGTGAAGATCTGTTGGACGGTTGTATTGAGGGGGATGTAGCTTCTCCGATCGATTTGGGCCGGCGGATCGATTTTCCCCTTCGATTTTTTGGGCTCGAACCCCTTCCGGGTAGGGGTCGAGTTTGATCCGTAGTGATGGCTTTCGGGAGCGGGCAAAGGAGCGGGCCAATGAGCTAACGCCATTTCCTCGACCCGCATGAACCCATGGGCGAGGTCCTGAAGTTCAGTAAGGTTTTTAGGGCCGGCCCTGACTATCTCATCCGCCCACAGGCGGTTGCGTAGCGCTCGATGGACGACCGACAGCAGAGTGTCCATCGTCGGGTCCTCGACCCGAACTACTTCCTTTGAGAATCGGGTGAAGAAGTCTCTAAGGGATTCCCCCTTTTCCTGTCGGAGGTTGTTGAGGTAAGAAGGAGGCAGTTTTTGTAACGCCCCAGTTTTTCAGTTTTAAATAATGTGGCGTATTTGTTTATAAATTGCGCAAATTAATTATTTAATTATATGATTAATTGTTTATAAGTGTTTTTATTTAATTTAAACTGTAAACTATTGTTACTCTAATTTAATTCATTTTATCTTACTTTGATATTTAGTGTTTAATTTCTTAATTAAGGTTTCATGTTACCTTAACTATTTCGGTAGTTTCGTTAATTAATTTCAACATGTTATAAGTTGGCTTTAAATTTATTTAATATGGAATTTGAGTTTTAGTAATTCATTTATAACTATATGAATTCGTTCATGCGCATGAGTGTTCTATTTGCGCTTCGTTCATATATGTAATGATATCGGATTGGTATGGAAATTTAGTATGTCGTAAATATGTGTGTTATGAACATGCCTATGTGCTCGGTTTATGTTTTCGGATTCATTTGACGTGTTTATGAATTTAATTTGATTTGTGGAACCAAGTCGGGGGCTAACGAGCAATTAGCGCACCCTTGGTTCCGTGCGTGATATCTTGAGCTCGGGAATTCGGATTCGAATTCCGTCAACTCCGTTGCCTTCGTATCGACGATTCGGAGACAATGGAACAAGCCTCACACCTTTTTGAAATCATTAAGACCTCCGAAATCCAACCGTAACGAGCAACCCGTGCAAGAAGAGCTTCTTTTGTTGACTAGTCTTCATGGTGGGACCCTATAACACCCCTTAACCTAACCCTACCTTAACCATGACTTATCTACCTTGAGTTAAGCCCTTTCTCTCCTCTTTAGCTCTGAAAACCGAACCAAATCTCCCTCATTTCTGCTGGGTCTGATCGAGAAAGGAAGAGGGAAGAAAGGAGAAGAAACCTTGGCCATTTTTGTGGTTTTGGAGCTCAAACCACCACCTTTCTCTCCCAAATCTTCAAGGTATGAATATTGATGTCTTCTCTACTCTATTATACTTGATTTCATCTACTTACATCATGATTTGGGTCAGATTTGGTTAGGGTTTGAGGGATGAGTTTTATATGAACTTTTAGGGATTTTTGCTCTTGTGACCTATTTGCTTGTGTAGCTGATTTCCTTGCTTGTAAATGAGTATATGAGCTTGTTTCTTGGCTTACTTCTTTCCTAACTGATAGTATATGATGTTATGAGGATTTCATCTCTTGCTCCTTTTATAAAATTTTGAGATATGGAGCTCTAAACTTGATGATCAAACTACTTCCCCTGTTTTCGAACTGCTGTATGAAATATTGTGTTGATGCTTGATCAAATGGTCTCCATTTCGTGTGAAATTGCTTGGAGTTGATGTACACTCATTGTTATATATGTTAGCATTCATGTTTCAAGTAATTGGTTCCATTTGAAGCCTCAAAACCGAAACACATGGCCTGTTTTTATGCATGCTCCATGACAGATTTGTTGCTGTTGCCTATGTGTGGTTGTTGGTCACCCTAATGTGCTTTAAATTGTGCCATTTTGCATATATATGATGTATATTAGTTGTTTAGTATGTTAGCATCCATTCCACAAAGTTTTAGATCCGAATTCAAGCCCTAAGTACTTGATCAAGGCATGATAGAATCATTAGGGTTCATATGTGCGATTTTGGCGACCCAGTTTTGTTGCATGGATTCGATGATCTTAACGTGTGATTTAGCCTTTTCACTCTAAATCAAAAATGTTCATAACATGCCAAATATGTTGTATATTAAGTTTCAGAGTATTTGGAGTTCATTTGGTATGCCTTTGGATTGAGTTTGTTTGGGTTCAGTTTTTGCCGGAAAATTTTTAAGTGTGAATAAGTTCTGTACCGTGACACCCCCGTGTCTCATTTACTCATAAGAGTGAGACACGGGCGTTTCACACCTTCTGGGCAGCTCTGTACTGAGCCACGCCCGTGGCTCAGTTTGGCTAGGGTTGGTGACACCCCCGTGTCCCTTCCCCTGCGCAGTCCGTGTTGCTTCCTTTTCGGGTTTTGATTTGTTTCACCTCTTGAATGGCTTTATCTCTTTTTGTGTTGAACTATGAACTTGTTTTACTATATGTTAGGAGTATTGTAGTTTAATTTCATGGCTTTTGGATGTGTTATAGGCCTGCTTTTACGTAATGCCGTTTATGTGTGTTTATATGTCGTTTATGAATCGCATAACTTATTTTCCATATCATATGATTTCTTCTTGTTGTCAAACCTTGGAAATATGCTATCTTATGTAATATGAGGTATGTAGTAGCTTGTTGGGAGAGCTTGAATATGTTCTATGCTCCTATTTGAGTTCTTGAAATAAATTGATTGGACATATGAATTGAAGAATTTGAATGATTTATGATCGGACAAGTGAATGAATTGGTTATATGATTTTCATGACTTAATATGATCTTTATGCCTTCATATCATGCTTATGCATTGCCGTGCGTCATATATGGTTCATCAGAGTCTTGAGTCTCACGAACACGTCTTGTTGTCTTTGTTCAGTTTATCTCCAGGGTGGAGAGATCTTGATCGTTCAGGCACTTGGTGCTCGATCCTTGTAACTTCACGGTTCAGGTGAGGGTGGTTTTCGTTTTAGCTATGTAACAAACCCCTACAACCCTTATGTGAAAAGCTTTGGCCAAAACCTTATGACTATATATATATGGTTTTCAAATAAAGCTATCGAGTAAATTCTTCTGAATTATACGTACGAGCATATATAAGCTTAAAAATGGTTTTGTAATGAGGCTATGCTCCAAACCGTGTGTCTTCATGCTAGCTATGGATTAGGATGACACGGAGAGGTACGTATATAGCATATGCCGAGTTACACGGTAAGGTATGATTTCCTATAATATGTATCATATGTATGTATTGATATGTTTTGGCGAGATTATGCAAATATGATATGTTCACGGGCCCAGGGACTTAGTATATGTGGCTAACCGAGTAAGCAAGGGCTGACGGGGATCCCATATACTAGTTCCAACCAAATTTACGACGATACGGACCTCGTTAGGAGTTTTGACGAGAAAACGCAGGTCGGGCTTTTGAGGATTCATGTACCTCACTAGCCATTATGTATGTTCCGGTGGCCGGGTCTTGCAAGCCCGTCCACCACCCGGAGGAAGAAGGTTGGTTATGATATGATTATGCACCGTGCGGGAATGCCGGGATCCGGATCGCCCAAACGAATATGTTTATGATATGATTTATGGTCTGTGTGTATTATGATATATTGCATGATCGCCTAATCAATATATTATTGATATTTGTCGTACACGGTCGGAGTTTGGTTGGAGATTGTGCACGCTCACTCGCCGAGCCTTATATTTATGTATGATTTATGAATGTAATGAATTTAATATGAATTAGTCATAAAATCCGAGCATTGATTAATCATTCTCTCGCCCTTTTAGGGAACTAATCGCAAACAAAACCTTGCTCGGGATTTATGACTTGCATGTGCATGTTTTATATATATATATATCGCTCCTGCTCACTCAGTCTTCTAGAGACTGACCCTCTCCCTCCCCAACACTTTAGTGTGCAGGTTTGGCTTTGGAGTTTCGAGCTAGGCGGAGGTCTGGAGTCTTTAAGTGGGTCGAGTTAGGCTAGGAGAGTCTCTGCATTCTCATCTGTATTGGAATTATGTATAATTCATTTCAGTTATATCATGAAATTGGATACCTATGTATTTATTATGAAATTGGCTTTACTGGGTTTTGCTATGAATTAAAAGAGGCCTGAAGAGCCCAAATTCTGCTTATGGTTGGTATACTTGAACTTTGGCTTTGCAATGCATTATACTTCGTGAATTGGTTTTCATTGCAGGGTCTAGCTCCGCCTGGCTTAGGAAGGTTTTTATGTTTGTCTCCCGTTCGCTATGGTTTGATATGGGTGCGGATTAGCTGTTTCGTTACTCGTGTTGAGCCATAGTGCGGGGGATGTGGTGCCTCACGTGCGGGGTGCTACATCCTTAAGTGGTATCAGAGCCAGGTTGCAAAACCGGTGTTCTCGTGTCGTGTGTGAGTCAGTCTAGGTCGTACGGCTTAGGGACTATATGACAATGTGTGCATTGCATTGATCTTGAACATGAATTTGGCCTTCCTTTTTGAATTTTGCTAGACTATCTGTTGCAATTACCTAAGGATCCTTGCATTAATTGTTGAAAATGTGTCATGAGCATGCACTAATCGCATGCATCTATTCTTGAAGTAAGCTATGATTTATAGGTTATGGAGATAATATCAAACCACGGCCAAGTTCGGCGATAAAGAAGATCGATTGCAAACTTTTCTGAGACATGGAAGATGGGCAGGATACTCTGGGAAGAATGTAGAGAATTAGAGATGTGAGACTTCCCAAATGGAGCTAGAGTCAAGGATGAGGATTCGGAATGGGAAGATTGAATCTAGAGATGCGATGGCAGAGAGACATTTGGCGAAATCGGAATAGGAGTTAATCATGGGATTGTTGGGACTCAAAAGACTAATTTATGAGAATCTGCTACTTGGAGTGTTTTAATTGGATTCAGCAAGATCGGTCAACCTAAATAATGAAGTGCACGGACCTTGAAGATATTTTGATCCCGGATGGGATCGTTGAAGAGGTCTCAATAATTAGGAGAGACTAAGATAAAATGGGTCCGGTAGGAGCTGTGTACCTGGGCTCGACAAGAAGGATTTCTGATTAAGCCTAGTGAATTAAAATCAAGTCTATCGAAGTTAAGACCGGGAAGAGTTGGACTTGGGTGCTCTGGATTTCGATCGTGATGGGAAACTCATAAACAATAGTCACGGTAATCTTGAGCAAGGTGTTGAGTGGGAGATGAGCTTGTTTTTCCAAGACCAAGCTGAATTGTCATGTTGTGAAGTTGAAATGGAAGATATGAAGCAACAAATGGAAACGGTAAAGAAAGGCAACCACTCCTTGAAAGGAAATCCTGCGCTCAAATGTAAGCAGTGGGAGGTGAATTGAACTTTCGAAAGGGTAAGTGCGGGATTCTTGATTGAGACGACGATTGGAAGTAAAGGTCGAATTTAGAGAATTGATTGGATGCTAACTCCTTGGAAGTGGAAGATACAAGTTGATTTATAAAGATGCATGGGAATCTCGAAGACCGTGGGAAAGACAAGGAATAATTACCAAGTCAAAGTAACCGCGGGACTTGGAGTAGCAAGGAAAAGCTGTCGAGCTAACTACTTACCCCATTGGTGACAGGTTCCAAAGCATTCATAGCACGTGCATCCTATTTTACATTAATTATTTATTCTCTTGATCTTATGTTATTCGTGCATTTCTAATTGGTTTCGTTGCGCTAATGTGTGGTATAATTGCTTGATGTAAACGTGACACATGCATTGCCATCTTTACCCGACATGCATTTTAGTGTTTACTTGATAGGAAGATCTGGCACCTCAATTGTCAAGTATATCCTCGCTCGAACCATATCTGAGTTAAGGGAAAGGAAATAATGGCGTGGCACATGACAAGAAAGACAATTGGGGAATAAAGAACTTTAGGTAAGGGATAGGTTAGTGGAAAGGACCTCCGAAGGAAAGTCAGATTAGATTCATCTTTGGGGTGTTCGGATCGAATAAGAATAGGGAAGAGAGATTGAGGGAGTTCGATATGAAAGAGCAAAATTTTAAGGGGGAGAGCGACCGAGAGATAAAATGGAGGATGAAAGTAGTGCTCGAATAAATATGTCAATAGCAACAACGGGGATGCAAATTAAGGAGAATCCGGATATCCTAATGGTGGCCATTGGAAATGAATAAGAGGACGGTAATGGTTAAGTTGTTAAGAGAGAAGTGACAATGCCAAATTCGGGGGAAGATTTTTCGAGATATAAAGAAGAGAGTTTATTGAACGACTCTATGCCTGGAATTCCGAATTGGGAGTGATGAAATTATATGGGAGTTCTGTGACCTCCTAAGATGGAATTAACTAAAGGAAAATTGGATCAATCTATTAGATGAGGTGATGTTGTCGACCAAGATTTATTTAGTAGAAGTATTAAGGGATCCGAGACAACATTATTAAGTTATCGGTTCTATCAAAGGTGATCCGGAAGGAAATCCACGAAGAAACCAAACCGGAGAAGATGATCATTGGAGGATTTACCTCGAACTTCAAGAGTCATCATGAACACTCTATCTTCGATTCAAGAAATGTGGGGCCAGATACCGAATATAGCCCTAAGGGGTTAAAGAGTATGAATAGATAACATGAACGGAAGATGGAAAAGGATTCGTGTTAAGGTAGATCCTAATGACGAATACCTCTAGGTAGGGATTGAATCGTCAAGGTGGTCAGGGGTAGTTATTCTTGAGGATATTTTAAACTCTGATATGAGTAAGATAGTAGCTATGGATCTAACATTGAGACAGATGGTCTAAGGATATTCGGGGAGGTCAAGCTCGGTTAATTAAAAAGAATTGGATGGTCGAACGAAGATTGTGGGAAATGGGGAAGACTGGAAATAGTACAAGTCAGAACGGATCCAAGAGTATGATCCTTAAAGGATTTATCAATAGCTTCACCGAGGAACCTTGAAGAGCTTCAAGACAAGCTGACCACTGAGCTATCTTCAGGATAGATCCTACACTGGACAACGACAACTCTCAATTCTAAACTTTGAAACTTCGGTGAACGGTACTTATAGCATTCATGATACATGCATCCATGCAAATTTAACTTATATAATTTTTATGTTAGGTGCTTTAATCTTGTATTGTGTTAAATTACCTGGAATAATTGGATATCAATATGGGAGATATTTATTACTTGCTTTGGGTGCCTTACGTGATTTTAAACTTGGTTTTGCGTGAGTTGCTTGGGAGTATTGGAGACTTCCTTGCTTTATTTTCGGTTAAGAGACGGGGATTCTCTTATTTTTGTTTGAGAGACGGGGTACTCTCTTTGTTTGCGAGAGACGGGGTTCTCTCATTGTTGTTGGAGAGACGGGGTTCTCTCATTGCTGCTCGAGAGACGGGGCTCTCTCCTTGTTGTTTGTGAGAGACGGGGAATCTCTCATTGTTTGATTTCAAGCGTGTTTTGAATCCGAGGACGGATTCCTTTTAAGGGGGAGAGATTGTAACGCCCCAGTTTTTCAGTTTTAAATAATGTGGCGTATTTGTTTATAAATTGCGCAAATTAATTATTTAATTATATGATTAATTGTTTATAAGTGTTTTTATTTAATTTAAACTGTAAACTATTGTTACTCTAATTTAATTCATTTTATCTTACTTTGATATTTAGTGTTTAATTTCTTAATTAAGGTTTCATGTTACCTTAACTATTTCGGTAGTTTCGTTAATTAATTTCAACATGTTATAAGTTGGCTTTAAATTTATTTAATATGGAATTTGAGTTTTAGTAATTCATTTATAACTATATGAATTCGTTCATGCGCATGAGTGTTCTATTTGCGCTTCGTTCATATATGTAATGATATCGGATTGGTATGGAAATTTAGTATGTCGTAAATATGTGTGTTATGAACATGCCTATGTGCTCGGTTTATGTTTTCGGATTCATTTGACGTGTTTATGAATTTAATTTGATTTGTGGAACCAAGTCGGGGGCTAACGAGCAATTAGCGCACCCTTGGTTCCGTGCGTGATATCTTGAGCTCGGGAATTCGGATTCGAATTCCGTCAACTCCGTTGCCTTCGTATCGACGATTCGGAGACAATGGAACAAGCCTCACACCTTTTTGAAATCATTAAGACCTCCGAAATCCAACCGTAACGAGCAACCCGTGCAAGAAGAGCTTCTTCTGTTGACTAGTCTTCATGGTGGGACCCTATAACACCCCTTAACCTAACCCTACCTTAACCATGACTTATCTACCTTGAGTTAAGCCCTTTCTCTCCTCTTTAGCTCTGAAAACCGAACTAAATCTCCCTCATTTTTGCTGGGTCTGATCGAGAAAGGAAGAGGGAAGAAAGGAGAAGAAACCTTGGCCATTTTTGTGGTTTTGGAGCTCAAACCACCACCTTTCTCTCCCAAATCTTCAAGGTATGAATATTGATGTCTTCTACTCTATTATACTTGATTTCATCTACTTACATCATGATTTGGGTCAGATTTGGTTAGGGTTTGAGGGATGAGTTTTATATGAACTTTTAGGGATTTTTGCTCTTGTGACCTATTTGCTTGTGTAGCTGATTTCCTTGCTTGTAAATGAGTATATGAGCTTGTTTCTTGGCTTACTTCTTTCCTAACTGATAGTATATGATGTTATGAGGATTTCATCTCTTGCTCCTTTTATAAAATTTTGAGATATGGAGCTCTAAACTTGATGATCAAACTACTTCCCCTGTTTTCGAACTGCTGTATGAAATATTGTGTTGATGCTTGATCAAATGGTCTCCATTTCGTGTGAAATTGCTTGGAGTTGATGTACACTCATTGTTATATATGTTAGCATTCATGTTTCAAGTAATTGGTTCCATTTGAAGCCTCAAAACCGAAACACATGGCCTGTTTTTATGCATGCTCCATGACAGATTTGTTGCTGTTGCCTATGTGTGGTTGTTGGTCACCCTAATGTGCTTTAAATTGTGCCATTTTGCATATATATATGATGTATATTAGTTGTTTAGTATGTTAGCATCCATTCCACAAAGTTTCAGATCCGAATTCAAGCCCTAAGTACTTGATCAAGGCATGATAGAATCATTAGGGTTCATATGTGCGATTTTGGCGACCCAGTTTTGTTGCATGGATTCGATGATCTTAACGTGTGATTTAGCCTTTTCACTCTAAATCAAAAATGTTCATAACATGCCAAATATGTTGTATATTAAGTTTCAGAGTATTTGGAGTTCATTTGGTATGCCTTTGGATTGAGTTTGTTTGGGTTCAGTTTTTGCCGAAAAATTTTTAAGTGTGAATAAGTTCTGTACCGTGACACCCCCGTGTCTCATTTACTCATAAGAGTGAGACACGGGCGTGTCACACCTTCTGGGCAGCTCTGTACTGAGCCACGCCCATGGCTCAGTTTGGCTAGGGTTGGTGACACCCCCGTGTCCCTTCCCCTGCGCAGTCTGTGTTGCTTCCTTTTCGGGTTTTGATTTGTTTCACCTCTTGAATAGCTTTATCTCCTTTTGTGTTGAACTATGAACTTGTTTTACTATATGTTAGGAGTATTGTAGTTTAATTTCATGGCTTTTGGATGTGTTATAGGCCTGCTTTTACGTAATGCCGTTTATGTGTGTTTATATGTCGTTTATGAATCGCATAACTTATTTTCCATATCATATGATTTCTTCTTGTTGTCAAACCTTGGAAATATGCTATCTTATGTAATATGAGGTATGTAGTAGCTTGTTGGGAGAGCTTGAATATGTTCTATGCTCCTATTTGAGTTCTTGAAATAAATTGATTGGACATATGAATTGAAGAATTTGAATGATTTATGATCGAACAAGTGAATGAATTGGTTATATGATTTTCATGACTTAATATGATCTTTATGCCTTCATATCATGCTTATGCATTTCCGTGCGTCATATATGGTTCATCAGAGTCTTGAGTCTCACGAACACGTCTTGTTGTCTTTGTTCAGTTTATCTCCAGGGTGGAGAGATCTTGATCGTTCAGGCACTTGGTGCTCGATCCTTGTAACTTCACGGTTCAGGTGAGGGTGGTTTTCGTTTTAGCTATGTAACAAACCCTACAACCCTTATGTGAAAAGCTTTGGCCAAAACCTTATGACTATATATATATGGTTTTCAAATGAAGCTATCGAGTAAATTCTTTTGAATTATACGTACGAGCATATATAAGCTTAAAAATGGTTTTGTAATGAGGCTATGCTCCAAACCGTGTGTCTTCATGCTAGCTATGGATTAGGATGACACGGAGAGGTACGTATATAGCATATGCCGAGTTACACGGTAAGGTATGATTTCCTATAATATGTATCATATGTATGTATTGATATGTTTTGGCGAGATTATGCAAATATGATATGTTCACGGGCCCAGGGACTTAGTATATGTGGCTAACCGAGGAAGCAAGGGCTGACGGGGATCCCATATACTAGTTCCAACCAAATTTACGACGATACGGACCTCGTTAGGAGTTTTGACGAGAAAACGCAGGTCGGGCTTTTGAGGATTCATGTACCTCACTAGCCATTATGTATGTTCCGGTGGCCGGGTCTTGCAAGCCCGTCCACCACCCGGAGGAAGAAGGTTGGTTATGATATGATTATGCACCGTGCGGGAATGCCGGGATCCGGATCGCCCAAACGAATATGTTTATGATATGATTTATGGTCTGTGTGTATTATGATATATTGCATGATCGCCTAATCAATATATTATTGATATTTGTCGTACACGGTCGGAGTTTGGTTGGAGATTGTGCACGCTCACTCGCCGAGCCTTATATTTATGTATGATTTATGAATGTAATGAATTTAATACGAATTAGTCATAAAATCCGAGCATTGATTAATCATTCTCTCGCCCTTTTAGGGAACTAATCGCAAACAAAACCTTGCTCGGGATTTATGACTTGCATGTGCATGTTTTATATATATATATCGCTCCTGCTCACTCAGTCTTCTAGAGACTGAACCTCTCCCTCCCCAACACTTTAGTGTGCAGGTTTGGCTTTGGAGTTTCGAGTTAGGCGGAGGTCTGGAGTCTTTAAGTGGGTCGAGTTAGGCTAGGAGAGTCTCTGCATTCTCATCTGTATTGGAATTATGTATAATTCATTTCAGTTATATCATGAAATTGGATACCTATGTATTTATTATGAAATTGGCTTTACTGGGTTTTGCTATGAATTAAAAGAGGCCTGAAGAGCCCAAATTCTGCTTATGGTTGGTATACTTGAACTTTGGCTTTGCAATGCATTATACTTCGTGAATTGGTTTTCATTGCAGGGTCTAGCTCCGCCTGGCTTAGGAAGGTTTTTATGTTTGTCTCCCGTTCGCTATGGTTTGATATGGGTGCGGATTAGCTATTTCGTTACTCGTGTTGAGCCATAGTGCGGGGGATGTGGTGCCTCACGTGCGGGGTGCTACAGTTTTTCCCCTGCCATGGAGGAGAAGTGAGCAAGGAACCGATCGGTAAAGTGATTGTAGGTTCGAATGCATCGTGGCGGCAGGCGGATGAACCAGTCCTGCGTCGGGCCCGTTAGAGTGGTAACAAATATCTTGGCCCAAATCTGTTGCGGGTGGGCGTGCAGCAACATTCTATTCTCGAAAGAAGTGACATGTTTTTCGGGATCGGTCGTCCCGTTGTACAGAGGCAACCCCGAGGGGATGCGATCCCCGTCGCAGGTTGTGCGGAGAATATCCTCAGAGAATGGGGAGGCTTCCTCCCGATCGGATCGGTAGCGCAGTGGTCGGCGATTCAACCCAGCGCGTAGATCGACCTGCCTCTGGGAGATCATGGAACCTCGATCCCCCAGGCGGTCCTGAACCCGCTTTCTTGGCGGATCGATAAATCGATCCGGGCTGTTGTCCTGTCGGGTTGCGGCGATCCTAGCCACCTCGTTGCGGGCTGATCGGGTGGGTATCTGGTTCCGCAAGTCATCGTACTCTTCATGGTCGTTGTCGACCGCTCGTTTGCCGTGATTCGCGCGGCTAGGATGTTCCGAATCCCCGTGGCCCTCCAACGGGACCTGTTTGCTTCCTCCCGCGGGCGGCAGGGGAGGTGCATATCCTTGGACCGGTCCCTGGCCTGCGCCCGTCTGGGGGGGAGGCCTCAGATGACCTGAACGGGTCCGCCGTTGAGCGGCTGGAGGTAATAGGGGACAGCGGACCCGTAAGTCTGTGCCGCGGGTCCCAGACCGCTGGCTATTACTGGGCTGGCGATTGTAGCTGGGCTCGCCCTTGGCAGCTCAGGGCGTCTCGGTTCCCGGCCCTCTACTTGGGCCTGTTCGATCTCAACCCTCCATTGATCGAGGAAGGTGTCAAGGTCGGCTTGCCTAATAGCGACCCTCGGCGCGGCCTCGGGTTGAGGCATGATCACACTGGCGCTGGGGCCAGCAATCCCGACGACGGGGGGAGCAGTGGGGAGATGACCAAGCGGCGCGTTGGTGTCGTGCCTGCCTTTGGTGACCTCCTCCAAGTCCTCCTCCTGTCGGGTCTTCCTTGTGTTCACCATGATTGCAAGAAGAAAGAAAGTGTTTCACTCAAGATCGAGGTAGAGAGAAGTGTAGATTCCCACAGACGGTGCCAAACTGATCCGGCCTAAAAATGGTTCAGCTGAGTTGGAGGTCTAGCTGGCACTTCTCGGGTCAATCAGTCAAGAATTTGTAAGGTGGGCTCTTTAGTCGATCTGAAAACACTTGAGACAAACGTGAGCTCAAAGGCCAAATTGGGGACTTGGGGTTGGACCCAAGTTTGGCAATCCGACGCTCAAGTCAGTGGGAGATTCTTAGAGAGAGAAATAAATGCTAGAGAAGCGAAATAAATGCTCTTGAATGCTTACCAACTACTGTTCAAGACTTGGTATTTATAGTCAGGAGCATTTAACACAGTAGTACGTGTACCGCGGCCATGCATTAAATGCTCTGCAGTCGATCGGTTCGTTTGTCAGACGCCTGAGCGGGTGCCTCGGGGTCGAGTGTACTTCGTTTCCCTTTTGGGCGTAGACACGTACCGAAAGCATTAAATGCACTGTAGCGCGTCTGGCCGTGGTGAATAGGGGAGTTACACGTGTCCCCGACAAAGATGCTTTATGGAATCTTATCGCCGGGTGACGTATGATCTCGATCCGAGAGATCGAGATCAGGCGGGTCGCGATGAAGCATGTCCGTAGTGAGGAACCCGTTAGCGGGGTCAAGTTCGACCCCTTGACTTGTGCGGGATAGGGACGCTTCATGCGTGGTTCCCATACAGGAACAAGGATGGACCGTCTGTTGCGGATTATGGGGACGGATCGATCCCCTGAGGCGTAGGGGATCGGATCGATCCCTAGAGGTGTATGGGATCGGGTCGATCCATTGAGCCTAGGGACCGGATTCGTCGTTACTTGAGGACAAGGGGATCGGATCGATCCGATGGGCCTTGGGATCGATTCGATCCGCTCTCGGGATAGGGATCGGTTCGATCCTTTGAGCCTATGGATCGGATCCGTCGTTCCTTGAGGACTAGGGGATCGGATCGATCCCATGAGGTATAAGGGATCGGATCGATCCGATGGGCCTTGGGATTGACTCGATCCGCTCTCGGGGTAGGGATCGGTTCGATCCTTTGAGCCAAGGGACCGGATCCGTCGTTCCTTGAGGGATCGACCTCAATTGGGGTAATGGATCGGACTTGATCCGTTATGGCGTAGCGGATCAGGTTCGATCCGTTGATCCGTTGGCGCGGGGACCTTGGTCCGCTTGAGGTGGCGAAATGTCCATGTGGCTTCCTCTAAGGCGTGCCACGTGGCTCGGCCATTTTATGCCATATCAATATATATATTTATATATTTATTTATGCCTATCAAAGTATTAAGAAAAATTGTATTTTTATTCTCACTTATTTTATACCGTTGCTAGAGACAGAGTCAGGTTTCAATAAGGGTGGCAAAAATTAAAATTTCAAAAATAAAGGTGAAAAAAATTTCAAATTAATGAGAACAAAACTGTAAATATTTCAAAATATGTATAAAAAAAATAAGAAATTTTTAATATTTGGCGGCCACCCCAGGCCACCCCCTAACTCCATCCCTGACCATTTTAGCATGAGTCCTATTTATTTCAAAAATCTAAAACAATGTCTCATGTAGGGGTGTTCATAAAAACCGAAAACCGAAAAACCAAACCGAACCGATCGAGAACCGAACCGACCGAGGAGGGTTCGGTTCGGTTCGGTTTTCGGTTTGCCCCTTTTGGATTTTCGGTTTTTCGGTTCGGTTTCACGGTTAAACCGAATGCCATTTTCTTTTTTTTCTTTTAATATATATATATCATATATTATATATATATATCATATATTTTGATTAATATATACATATATTTTAATTATTTGGCAGAAATATATATGTATATATATAATAATTATATTTATATATATATAAATAATTATATATATAATAATTATAAGTATATATATATATACCCATATATATATATATACCATATATTTTAATTATTTGCCATTTAGGTTGATTGTAATTTTTATATTTTTCACAAAATCCCAAATTTTTTTAAAAATTATATTCAGTTTTTTTTTTTTTTTTTAAAATAATATCAAAGTTTCGGTTTTTCGGCCGAAAACCTAAATCGAAACCGAACCGTGAACACCTCTAGTCTCATGCTTTAAAGAAAATGTTACAATAATTATCCCATCGTTAACTAGGTGACAAAAAGAAACATGGAGATTATGTGCACCTTTAGAAATCCGTTAAAATAAATAAAAATATTATTGTGAGTTAAAAAAAGAAAATTAAAAGTTTCACAAAATTGTTTAATACTTTTTTTTTAATTTTTAACACACCCCCAAGTGGTTTGAGGGTTGATTCTCGAAGTCAAAATTGTTTAATACTTATAGCAAGTCACATTTAAAAAATGTCTCAAAATGTAATTGGGCCAGTCTAAGAATTGCTATTGATTTTCGGTCCATAGCAAAGCATTGGACATCATGTTTAGCTATGTTTGGTCCAGATCACATTTTAAGACATTTTCTACGTGTGATTTGCTATTAAACAATATTCGTGACATTTTTATTTTTTTTTTAATTTTCTTTTTAAAAATGTTGATCCGTCGTTAATTCAAGATAATATTTTTATTTATTTTGATAGATTTCTAATGGTGCACATGATTTTGACGGCTTTCTTCGTCACCTAATTAATGATGAGATAGTTATTGTAATGTTTTATTAAAGTATGAAATCTTTTTTAAAATTTTAAAACAAATAGGATTAGTGTTGCATCGGTAGGAAACAATTAAGACTAAAAATACAATTGTCCCAAAATATTATAAGCCCTAATTTCAAAATTAAACACTCACCAAAAAAAAGGAAAAAGATGTTGAAAATCCACCTCCTACAATCACGAGCAGTTTAGTCTTTTATCATTTTCTGTCGCAAATCAAAACCTCAAAAACTACACGTAAAAAGAAAAAGTCAAATTGAAATGACTGGTTTGTAGTTTAGTCAAGCCTCATACTAATCAAATATAATTAGCTCTATAATTATTTTTTTTGTCCTATAGCTAAAAGCTCTTCACGAATGATAGTTGGAATTCAAAATTTCTAGTTAAATTAATCGATAAATTACACCACTTAAGGTCTTCGCTCCCCTTTATTCCCGATTTCTCATATATTTTTCCCTTTATTTGAAAGGTCCTCATCTTCTCCATTTCTTATATTTTAGCCCCTCTTCTTTTCCTTTAAAACCCCTTCAACTGTTTTCTGGTTTCTCATCAACTGTTTCTTCTTCATCTGACAACACTAAGCAACAATCTTGTTAACAGTTCCTTCTAATTCTTCGGTTTCCTTGTTAACAGTTCCTTCCTCTTCTTCAGTTGCTATGAAGGGATGTGGTGTTTGAACCTTTATTGTGGCAAATTAATAACATTAATGTGCTATGTTTGATTGTATTTGTGAAATCAGAAACCCTAATTCTAATTTCTATCTTTTAAGCCATTTTTCTTCTTCTCAAACTGTATTTTTTTCTTTTTCATATTGATGTTGACACTTGATCTCTGCTTTTTCATAGTAGCAGCTGTCCAAAATATTCTTAGATTAGCATATTAGATTTAGATATAAACTATAAAAGTTCATTAATTTACAAATAAATTTTTATTATTTATTATTTATTATATTTAATATCATTTTTGACATAATTATGATATCATCGATTCAACCACAATTTACTAAACCTCGACTCGTTTGATTTTGTAACTCACCTTCTCAACTTTTTTTTTGGTTGAAGATCCCCATATCAAATTCAGATAACAAAGTAGTAGAGCTCAATCTTCATCGGTCGGAATACTAAAGGTCGAAAAATTAACAAAAAAGATTATTTCTTTTTTCCTGGTTGGTACAAGTAGGTGAAAAATGAAACCTATGTGAATGTAATATATATGTATTTGAATTCCGGGCACTCCGTTAAGAAAAGCCCTCTTTCCAAGATGTTTGTCTCAACCTCACATGTCCATACTTCCAAAAATATCAGTTTGCTATATCGTGTTGTATCGGATATTCATATCGGATACTGTGCTCGATATTCTTTACATGAAAAAAAAAATATTCGTGTCTCTCACTACTAGAAAAACAGGCTTTCGTGACAGCTAAAAGCGTCACTATAAGTGGCTGTTGTGACGCTTTTAATATGGTGACGCTGCCTAAAAGCGTCACAGAAGTAGCCGTCTTATTAGCCTTTGGTGACACTTTCAAGTGTCACGAAATATTATCTGTAATGACGCTTAAAACCATCTCAAAATCATTGCTTTAGTGACGCTTTTTAGCGTCATTTTTGAAAGCCCAACAACCACAACTAACTGTGTCTGGAGACACGTGAAAGCGTCTCAATAAATTTGTTGCGACGCTTGAAGTTGTCATAATATGTCCAAATTTAAGACACTTTTGACCGTTAATATTGCTACGCCTATCAGCGTCTCAAAACCGATTTAATGTGACGCTTTTTAACATCTCAAATAACTTGTTGCAACATTTATTGTTGTCTCAAAATAAGACTATTATGACGCTTTTTAGCATCTCAAATAACTTGTTGCAATGCCTATTGTTGTCTCAAAATAGAGTTATTATGATGCTTTTAATTGTCACGGTAAGTTTGAATATAGTGATACTCGAACAGTATACCACTATATTCGAATCATAATACAATAGCACAAAAGCATGAAATAAAAAACAATACATAACTCATGAAATAGAAAGACATAATATAATATTGTCATTTCTCAAAATACCAAGAAAAGATTTAACTTCTAAATAACTAAATATTCATCTACAAGAACTCGTAAGTGTTCAATGTGCAGAGATTGGTATACTAAGAAAACATAAACATAAATCCCAAAAGTCAAAAACTATCTTATTGTGTTGATCCACACTTCATTTGTTCTCCTAAAGCACCAGCAATTGTCACTAACCTATCATGCATGCCAGGGTAGTAGTTGATCTGGGGAGAGATCTTAATACTTGCTCTGGACTCTTCTATCAATGACCTGTTTGAACAATAGAACAATTAATATGACTGTCAATTTAATAAATATAACTAACTAATCCAAAGACATACCTACTCAAGCACATCTACATAAAGTAATATATCATCATGAGACTTGACTTGACAATGTATGCAAGTGTGCATCACTGTTAGATAGAGGTTTAGATATCATCAGATTTCAGCTTCACCTATCAAATTGGCTTATCAACCTTTTGACTATTTATGATACTAGAAAGCTAAATAGAAGTGTTAGAGCATTGCGGAACAAGAGGTAAGATAAAACACAACAATCCAGCGATGTCCTGTGAAATTCTTGTTAAAAGTGAAGCCAAATTATTTGGCCTCAGTTAAAACAATGAGTCATGAAAATATATACAAATGAGAGCAGGTTTCCATGTAATGTCATCGGAATACACTTCCACAACTAATTCAAGCACCTAAAAGAATTACAAATGCAGAAACACAAAGAGTTGTATACTTCTAGAAAATCGTCTCAAGGATACATGTAAGCTTACAACAAGAGTCTAATTCCATCAGCAAAACTCGGATCAGGGACTGCAGGGACATTTTGGAATTTTTATAGGGTATCAAATGGACTCGGATTAACATAAAATTTAACAGACCTAAACCTTAATATACTAGTAATATCCAGTTAAAATAGTTTTTAAAACCGAGATTGTATGAGTTTGGAATTTACGTCTGAATTTTCTGCATACATGCTGTCATAGTTCGGATAATGCATTCAACATTCTTGATCATGTAAAACTCATCCAAAAACATCAAAACTCATGACCCAACTTTAATTTGCCTACAATGTTCCTAAAAATATTTAACACATAAACACTCAAGTTTCCATGTTTCAGGCGTCTCATAACATTTGATATAAAACCTGAGCATGAACATTCTTCTAAGCATGCCTACCCTTAATCAAGGCTAAATTTCAGTCCAAGATCATTTAGCCATCTAAAGATGACTATCCCCTGCACAAAGAGCCATGCCTAGTGCAAGCTCATCAAAGACTAGTATATTAAATTTTCAGCCCCTGGTCATCATCCTTGACCTTTCTGTACATGCACCTGAGCTCAGTCCTAATCACCATAACAACTTAAATTTAAAACAAATATAATTTAATTGTATCGGTGAAAATTTACTACCCCTTGAAAATGAATGGATGCCTTTTGACATAGTAAACATTGTCAGAAGTAAAAGCTCAGGTGCATCAGTGCCCTTGTCCACTTAATACCAAATAATCATGAATCTGTCACTTAAAAGATTAATCAACCAAAACAAGACATTAACCTCCTATTTTAAGACACACAAATGGTTAGAGAAAGCTTTTATGCCAAACATGTCTTTTGAAAATTCTGTTCAAATTTCAAACAAATAGTTTCTTCACATCCATCTCATATACATATCAAAAGTTGCACTGAACAGAGAGTTGGTAACAATTCCAGTGTACCCAGACAAGCAAATAACCTTTAGGTCCACTTGTTCAGCCATCCTCTTTATTGGGGATAAATGCTGCGTTAAAATGTTATCCGACTGTAGAAATTTAATTGTCTAGAAAAGGAACATTATTTAAATCTTAAGTTAAACCAACAACTCTTTCATTATAAAAGGGATTCAGTCAATTAAATCTTAAGGGATCAGCAAATTTAATTGCCAATATAAATGTAACGGAGCAACAAATTCATCATGCATTTAGGATTGAGTGAGAAACTAAGCCCACAAAGTTCAGATACTCAAAACTGATCCTTAATTCCAAGGAAGTTCAGATATGAAGAATCACAAACTCACCCTGATTCAGCAACCGATAGCAATTTGGAAGCACATCCATGAAAGGATTAAGCTTATTACGCTCTGCTAGCAATTCCGAGAGATACTTGTCAATGTTACAAACACATAGCATCATCAGCGTAGGTCATGATTAAACAAAACATCACCATTTTTTAGTCAGTTCTGGATTGACAATAAAATAACTACATCTACAACCAAATAAGGTATTTCACCATCCGATTATCTAAAGAAGCATACATAAATGATTTTTTTCCCCCTGAAACTAGGAGATCTTCTGGGGTGCTATGATATCTAACTTTAACTGAAATAACATCTCTAACTAACAATACCCAGGCTTTATCATAATTAATCACGGAATGAAGAACCATCTAGACCCCGAAAACATACATGTTACAACAACCATATAGATTCCTTATTACCGGAGGTAATTTCACTTCTTTATCCATCAGAACACCAATCCAGTTCACAGGATAGCTATACACAAATGTCATTTTATCCTGAATAAATAAGTACACCATAATCTCCAAACTATGCACAACATAAAAACACATATATGAATAATTCATTGATTGGTGATTGATACTATATTACAGCTAACAAGAGTCCTATTCAATTCCAAATAGGCAATACAAACTAATACTTGCAATTAGCTGGAAGTAAAGTAAAACAAGTATTGCTCACGAACAACTCAACTTCCAAAAATTATATCACCACACTTGAACAGATCCTATTTCATTACCTAAATGGCCACCAAATCTATACACTAAAGCCGTATTAAACTTCAAAAATCAAAATACGACTTCCTAACCAGAAACCTACTAAGTACACATCAACAATCAAGATCAACCAAAAAAAAAAAAACCTCACATCTTTAATTATAAACTCCAAACCAACAGCACGCTTAGTTAAGCATTTCCGCATTAGCACAAAATCAAACAGAACAAACCAAAAACAAGTCCAGCATTTGTATGCAAACACATCTTTCAAGTAAACACACAAGGTAGAAAAATAGAAGTTAAAATAAAAGCCATACGTTTTCCACCACCGATGACCTTGTGCACCAGCTTTTCTCTACCGAACAGGCGGTAGATCTTGGCCTTCACGGCGGAGGTAGCCAACTTTCTGCCCTTATCATCATCGGAATCAGACGATGACGATGAATCACTGCCGTGGAACTATAACAATGATTAATCAGATAGCAAAAAGAAGATGTATAGAAAAATAATGATTAATCATATATCATAGAACGATTTGATCAGTGAAAAGTATAACTATCACTGCTAATTAAAAGAAGACAAAGTTGCATGCCTACACGCACATTTGGTATATTAACAATATTACATAGGTACATTATCCCAGCATTTGCAAGCTACTACAACGATATGCGGGAAAGAAATTAATAAATGGGTTCATTTTGGGGATGCAGTACAATAACCATACTTATTCTGTAGTAGCAAGGTCATTAGATGATTAGAATTTTTTTGTTATAAGAGCTTCAGAAGGTGACAAAGTAAAAACAAAATTTCATATGAAGTATGATAGAAGCTTGTTAGTTCAGATTTCAAAGGTAATAGTATTTCACCTGTTTGCCTTCAAGTGAAAGTAGCTTGCCATCCTGCGAAACAGATATAGGGTCACATGGGAGAAAGGAAAGTAATGCACTAACACAAATTGAAAATGCAAATATACTGTCTAAGATCATTTAAATTCAGAATAAACTCAATCAATTCAACACCACAGCAGAATCCATTATTTGCCCAAATTACAGTTGATTTTTTTTTTATTTCAGAGAGGATGCAATCGCCACTCACTCCTAGAGTTCACATCAAACGTTTACAGCATCAGGCCTACACCCCACAAAACTACACCACTTATCCAGGTACTTTAAAACAGTTTGTTGGAAATCACCATGTGAAAGTCTAGTTTATTTTGGTCCTCTCTTAATCAAAAAGCTAATCAGCACAGAACATAGAATGATATCTAGAGCAACTTATATCTGATTTAATGACCAACCTATAAATGATTGACAATCATGAAATGGAAAACTAAGTGAAGAAAGTCGTGCAACAGCAAAAGGACATGGCTGGAGCATCCTATGTAAATGGTTCCAACATGTTTCCTAAAATTTAGCCACAAAACAAAAACTAATACAAAGATTTAAGCAAAAAATCACAAAGATCCATAGCCTAAATCTCACCTGGGAAAATATACGCCCAAGAAACAAATTAAGGTTTAGTAGATTACTAAATACCTAATAGACAATGAACAACTAGGGAAGCAACACAACATGATCGAAACCTGAATCAGATAGGCAAAACAGTATCACTAACGACGAAAGTAAAACTTAAGATCAAGCTTTTCTTAGGATAATGAACATTTCAGCTGTAAAATAATTGTCATATACGGGGGATAGCTAAAAAGAAATTTCATACCTCAAGTGGAAGAGTTGTCCAAGAGTGATCTGCACACTCAAGTTCTCCTTTCAGTTCATTGAAATTTTCCTACAAAATGGAAACAATCAATTAGCACAGGTAACAATAATCCTAAAATCTAATAAAACATCTACTTCTTCCTGTTCATATAGGCAAAAAAAACACCAAATTGGGGCAAAATGCCCAAGCTAAACTACATTTTCACAGCAATCATCAATAATTTGAGCCACACTATACTCAGAAATGTTCTATAATTTAATTTAACAACGGATTATGCCTTATTGCAACCTTGATAGCAACCCTTGTTGATAAGAATAAATTAGAACCGTACTGGGAAGGTAAAGCGAGGTTACCTGGAAGAGCTTGGGCAAGTCCGACGTCGGCAAATCGCCAGCAAGACCTGGAAAAAGTCTCAAAACATGCATGAACACAGACAATATAGTCATTATCTCGAAGAAGAACCCACAACCTGAAAAAAGCCATAGAACACGAAGAGGACGAGTTTTCATATAATGAAGCGATGGGAATCAGACAAGGCTTCAAGGTTTTTAGAAGTTAGAAGACAAAGGAATGGAAAATTAAACCAACCCACAAACCAAAGTTCAGAATTCAGAATTCAGAATTCAGAAATCCCTAAAGTTCAAGAATTTGAAAAACAATTCCATAACTGTCACTCTCTATTAATCATCGAATTCAGAAATCCCTAAAGTTCAAGAATTTGAAAAACAATCAAGTAATGGAAGTACAGAACGCACTCTCCAAGAGCGGCCGCAAGTTCAGAGAGCGGCGGCGAGGTTGCGAGACGATGGAGCAGCGCCGAGATGAGAGCGTCCTCCGACTGGATTCCCATGAAATCGGGTGAAATTGGCTGGAGAAGATGGGTCTTCGTCGCTGGCTGGAGAAAGAAGGGTTTCCCTCAATTTTTTTGGACAAAGTGCAGAGATTAAGCCGCCGGAGAAGAGGTTTCCCTCAATTTTATTGACAAAGTGCAAATGTTTCCCTCGGTTTTTTTAGTGCAGCGCCAAAAAGTGAGTCTAAAACAAATAAATTTATAATTATCTAATTGTGACGCCTCATATAAAAACGTCACATTATTATTAGTTTAGTAAATAAATAATTTAATAAATGAAATAAATTATATCAAATAAGATGAATTCAAAAAAAGCGTCACAACAGGTGTTCTATTGTGACGTCTTTTAAAAAGCGTCATAATAGGGCGTCACGATAAGCTATTTTTCTAGTAGTGTCTGTATTCGTTTCATGTCGTGTTCGTGTTGCTATGTCTGTATTTGTGGATCATAGGCTCAACAAATCAAGAAAATTCCTCCCGTAAGAAATACTGTCATTGTGTAGCTGGCCCACTTAATGCATTTTCCAACAACCCAGTTTCTGAAATGGTTTATATTCGGGAGTTTCTGCTTCTGCTAAGAATTCTTCCATGGAGTCCAAGAATAAGGTCCCCTGCATGCACACACGAAACCATACACTGAATTCTTTCATTACAAAGATGCATACGATGTTGTAATAATATAATTTGTTTTACCTCTGCAGATGGCTAGCTCTGTTGATTCATCGTCAGCTCCAAAGATCGTGCTCTACTCTTACTGGCAGAGCTCTTGTGCTTGGCGTGTTCGCTTTGCTTTGAATCTTAAAGGTTTATCTTCATTATTATTTTTGTTAAAATTGTAATTTGACCTTGATTGTTGTGCCCTTAAATTCTTGATCTTTTGAGATTATGTGATCAAGAATGTCTTTTTAATTCATTATCTTCTTTGGGGAGTTGGTGGGGGTGGGCAATTGATCCAGTCTTATACCGAATGTGCTGTAAAAGCATATGTTTTGGATGTTGAAATTGCAGCAAATGTTGTAAAAAGCTTGTTTGAAAGCTAAGAGGGAAAAACACAGAACAATAATTGTGATTGTTTGGAGGTATAAATTTGCGCCCTTCTCCCTCTCCTGATTTCTCTCTCTAGCTCGTTCATGGATCCCGCCATAGCTGAAATCTCCACCCGGGATTCGTAACACAAATAAAGTATACCAAACGATATCGATTCCGAAGAGAAGAACTTTCGTGCGAGGAATTCGTCGTTGTTATCTAATCGTGACTGGTGAATCGATCCCATCATGTATAGATCTGGTGCAATAATGGCGTGGGACGTTTTTAGGTTTTGCACATTGCTGAGGGGGCTTGGGTCGATCATGATATTGTTTGTTCTCGCCGTGGTGGGCGTTAGCTATTACGCGGTGGTGATTACGCATTACGGACCTGGCCTCGTCGCCGGCGGCGTTGATTCGTTGATCGCGTTCGGCGTTTTGATCTCGTTTCATTTTCTGGTAATTTCTGCTTGTTTCTTGTGCAAATTTTCGAGTTTCAGCTGTTTCTCGTGTTGGCCTTCAGCTCGGTTTTTCTGCTTATTAATTTTAAGGGCCATTTCCTTGTTGTTTTCATTGCTTGGTGGTTTCAATTTGATGCTAGTGTTTCTTCTGAGTTTGCTGAACTTTGAGAGTTTTTGAGAATTACGTTGTCTATAGTAAACTAGTTTTTCTTTCTTCTTGATGGGCGATAAACATAGCAAAGAAATTCATTGCCACTGTTAATGAGTTCTGATTTGTAATGCGATCGTTCTCATTGTTCATCAGTTTTACTGAGGTAAGGTTTTCTTGTAGATTGGTTTAACAGTGAAAATGTTACCTTGATAGAACTTTGACAAACAGAATTGCTACTGCTATGGCTTTTAGCTGGATAATTGTGAGTTCGACAACCTGGTTGGTTGAGCCTGTTTCCCCCTAAAGTTTTTCTTTTAAAAGTTATGGACAAATTTATCAATATTATATATCCCAATCAATATATTACATGTGAAGAAACTAAATGGCTTATGAATTAATGCTCATGCAGTTAGGAATGCTATTGTGGAGTTATTTTTCAGTTGTTTTTACCAACCCAGGCCATGTACCTCCAGGTTGGAGGCCAGACGTAGATGAAGAAGGAGGAGATACTATCCCATTGAATGCAACCGAGTTTCCTTCCGACTCTGATAACAGTAGAATCCGTTTTTGTAGGAAGTGCAACCAATTGAAACCACCTAGGTCCCACCACTGCTCCATTTGTAAGTCGCTTCATACACAGATCACTGGATATTGTTGCAACTTGTTATTGTTTTCTCGAGATTGATGGGTTAATGGACGATCTGTTTAGGCGGAAGATGCATATTGAAAATGGATCATCACTGTGTATGGGTTGTTAATTGTGTTGGAGCATTGAACTACAAGTATTTCATACTCTTCCTGGTATGATACCATAACTTAGTAAGAACCCTGTTGATTGGTTTCTGTTGGCTCAATGATTTCATGTGTTTTGGCTATCATCGGATGTTTTATCTTTTGGATGGTGTAATTTTCCTATGCATGTTGATATATCTGAAACATGTTGAATGTTGATGTAAGCTATCATTCCTTCTGTTTTGCAGTTGTATACGTTTCTCGAAACTAGTCTAGTTACTGTATCATTGCTGCCAGATTTCATAGCATTCTTTAATGATGAAGATGGAGATATCTCTTGGGATTTAACAACTCTTGCAGTCTCTTTTCTTGCCTTCGGTGAGGTCACATATCCAATTCCATCCCCTTTCTAGGACCTTTGTCTTTTCTGATGGTTATTTCTCCACATTTTACAGTATTGAATTTGGCATTCGCCTTGAGCGTTTTGGGAATTCTTATTATGCACATATCATTAGTGGCTGCGAATACCACAACCATTGAGGTACAAATACCTGTTCTGTGTTTCATTATTTGATTTTCATGATGGAAGCTATGCCCTTTCCCTTTTCCCTTTTCCTATTCTTCCATTATTCATTGTAGTAAATTGGAGCTGATAATGTTGCCGGCTTGTATCCAGGCATTCGAGAAGAAAACTTCTCCCAAATCGCGTTTCGACCTTGGACGAAAAAGAAACTTTGAACAGGTTTGGTTCTCCCAACTTTCAAGCATCATTTGTTTTGGTTGACTAAACACCTTCGTATCGTGATATCATTGTCTTACAAATACACTGTAAGGGGTTCAATTTCAATATGAGCAAATACTTATTGTATTCCATATTTATAATTTTGGGAGTAAAAGTTTTGAACTTTTAGAAAGGTACCTACAACTTACGCTAGAGATATATAGACTTGAGAGGGATTACCCACCCTTTCGCCCCCGCCACTCATCCCTAACTGTCTTGGTATGTTATCAGGTGTTTGGTACAGACAAGAAATACTGGCTTATCCCTGCTTTCTCTGAAGAAGATATACGGCGAATCCCTGGTTTTAATGGTCTCGATTATCCCTCAAGGCCCGACCCAGAGGCGCAAGAGCTAAGAGGATGAATTATGAACACAAATTATAATATACAGTTCTACATGATTAAAATGCTGGAGCTCCAAAGATGAAATTTTTACAGATTTTACATGAGACAGCTGCAATCAGAACTAGAACCTGGAGATGAAGCAACTTATGCAGAAAGTTTTCACCAAGATTGCAGCTGGTTATTGAACATTTTCATGATTATATCAGCCTTGTATGTTCTTCAGAAATGTAGATTAGTCACACCAATACTTGGAAAAAGAAAAGAATCTAAAAACCATTCATAGTAGTGTATTATAGACGTCATTTGATGCCTTCTCTTTAAACTTGATGAAACGGTTGTGATAAAACATCATCCAACGGTCCAAATTCAATTTCCCAAAATCAGCTGTTTTTAATCATATATATGACAAAAGTCCATCAAAAAACAACCCAATAGAAGAGACAACATTCGATTACCATCCTTAATTCCTAAGACACTATCCCAAATTCCTCAAACTTCTAAAAAAAAAAAAAAAAAAAAAAAAAAATTCCACTAGTTCAACAATTGTAATCAAACTTGCGTTGAAAGAAACTAAACTTACCACATCAAGAAAATGGGGCATACCACATGAAGGGGCAAAGACTGAAGAATGGACGATGAAGAAGAAGTTGAAGGCTGCTGCTGGTAGAAATCATGACCACCTTCTTAGAATACTCGCTGCACAACCTGATCATCCATCGACTCTTCCCTCTCACACTAACACACTAAGATTGCAGCTTTCTTGGAGAAAAGGGGAAAAAATTGTCTTTTTTTTATGTTGTTGGTGATAAAAATTCAATCTTGATGGAGTGTGAATGAGTTTTTTGGAAAGGGAATCTTGGGTTTTGCCTTTTGGGTTACATATATACTATACAAAGATGTAGATTATTTTTTTTTTTGGTCCTAAACGGAGCAAACCCACGCAGGGGTTACGGACCTCTAACCATAATCATCGCCACCTTCAAGCCTGGGCGCATCCATGACAACCAGCCGCTCCCCCAGAGCGTGCCCTCTTCTCGCAAAATCATCCGCGCTCCCGTTCCTCGTTCTCGGGACGTGTCTAAAAATAGTCTCCCAAGGCTTCCTCAACAGAGACCGGCAATCCATGATCAGGTTTCGCATGGGATGATCCTCCACGTTAGCATTCTTGATGAGGTTGACAACAACCTCCGAGTCCACCTCAATCTCAATCTTCCGAAAACGCCTCTCCCACACGAGGCGTAAGCCTTCCCGCAACCCCAACAACTCCGCCATATTGATCGTCACCTCACCCAAGTTCATGGAGTAAGCAAAAACACACTTCCCCGTATTATCACGGACCAAACCACCTGCCGCCGCCCGCTTGTTATGGCCATAGTAGCTTCCATCCGAATTCAACTTCACCCAACCCAACTCCGGAGCAATCCAAGGCAGCACCGGTTTCATCTTAGCAGCCTTGCGCAATCCCCCTCCCATAGCCTGAGTTAAGTCTGCGGCAAACATCTTAATGTTGTTCAAGGTTAGCCAAGATGGTTCTTTCACTTGTTGATAGAACCATCTGTTCCGCTGTTTCCACAGGCTCCAGATGACCGCCATCATCATCACCTTCCAATCACACTTAGGCTCCAGTAGATTGGGAAGGTCCAGTTTGAAAGCCTCTTCAATCCAGCATGACCCCCCCACGGCCTCCAAACGTTGCCAGGCCTCACGCCCCAGCACCCTTGTCCAAATCTGTTTCGAAAAAGAGCAGCTTCGAAGAATATGTTCCACATCCTCCCTAGCGTTGCAACCCCGGCTACATCGGTCATCCTCCCCAAAGTTACGATCGTAACGCAACGCTTTGGTCAGCAATCTATCCTGGCAGCTTAACCAAAGGAAGATCCTCAATTTCTGAGGGCATTTCATACGCCAAATCCAACCAAAATTGCAACCCGTCTGCTCTCCCGGCCCCATCAACGTACTATACGCAGTTTTACACGAGAACCTGCCATCTTGAGTGCCCCTTCAAATCCGGTTGTCCTCATGCACCTCTAATGGAATCGGGGTGTTGAGGATTTCTTTACGGACATCCTCTGGTAAAGGCGTCTTAATCCCCTCCAAATTCCAACATTTTTGATCACTGACAATGTCCTGGACTCTTAACGTCGCATCGTCGGCATGGATCGGTCCCTGCAGCCTGTCACAAATAATTCCTCCCTGCAGCCACCGCGCGTTCAGCAAATTCACGTTCGACCCATCTCCAATTCGCCATATCACATTCGATTTCACCGCTTGGATGCTTCGAACGATCCCCTTCCATGCCCGCGAGTGAGTGGGCTTCGGTGTATGCTCCAGGATATCCTCCCCTTTCAAATATTTCGTACGGAAGATCTGATTCCAAACCGTCTCCGCATTTTTAAGAACTCTCCACCCAGTTTTAGCAAGCATCGCAATGTTGCTCTTGCGAGCCTCCTTCAAACCGAGCCCCCCATCTCGTTTCCTTTTAATGACCTTCGCCCAACCCACAAGGTGCGTTCGCTTCTGAGAGGCGTCCGTTGCCCACAAGAAGCTACGGTTCAGACGGTCCAGTTTGTCACATACATGTCTCGGGAGCCAATTAGTATGCATGTGGTAGATAGGAATCGAGTTCGTCACCGATTGAATCAGAGTGACACGACCAGCCATATTCAAGTTTTGTGCTTTCCATCCCGCGAGTCTCCTCTCAACCCTCTCAATAACACTAGAAAACAGTCCGCCGGCGTTGCGTCCATAACCAATCTCCACCCCAAGGTATCTTCCCAAGGTTGGTTTCTCTCCGAAGCCCAAAAGCTGACACAGTTCCCTTTTCGTATCCAACGCCACGCAAGGAGCATACGTCACACTAGACTTGCCTGGGTTAAAATTGAGCCCCGAAGCTTTGCTAAATTTATCCAGGACTAATTTGATCTGTAGGGCCCCCCGTCTCGTGGCCTTCCCCAACAAAATGATATCATCCGCGAATAAGAGGTGTGATATGTAGGGGCCACCCCGACTCGCAGCCAGCGGTTTCCAACCCCCCTCCGACACGGCCTCTTGAATGAGATAAGTAAGTCTTTCCATACAAAGGACAAAAAGATACGGTGATATGGGATCCCCCTGACGGATACCGCACGAAGGGTGTATAGGGTCGGTCGGTTCCCCATTCCATAGGATCGCTGGTTTGATACAGCTGACCGCACTCATGACAGTGTTGATGACATTTGTAGGGAAATCAAAGAAGACCAAGGTTTCCCGTAGAAAGTCCCACCTAACTCTGTCGTAAGCTTTCTCAATATCAAGCTTAATCACCATGCCGCCTTTTCTATCCCTCGAGTTGTGCATCATGTGGAGAACCTCTTGCAAAATCAGGATATTATCGTGAGTGCTTCTTCCTGGGATAAAACTGTTTTGATTCGGACTAACCAGGTGTGTAATAAACGGCTTAAGACGGAGCACCAGCAGCTTCGTAATGATCTTCAGCATAACATTGCAAAGAGCAATAGGTCGAAATTCGTTAATAGTCTCCGGGTTGGCAGATTTCGGAATAAGGCAAATGAATGCTTGCCCGATGGCTGCCGGAACTTCCTCCCGTTCGAGGCAGTTGTTGATCAGCTCCACGACCGAAGAACCAATAATATCCCAATATCTCTGGAAGAAAAAGGCCTGACAACCATCCGGTCCCGGAGCCTTGTACGGACTCATGCTTTTAACCACCAAATAAACCTCCTCCGGAGTTGACAAGCGGCCTAAACCACCCTGCCAATCGCGTTGAAGAGTTCTTTGAAGAGAGCTCCGGGGTAAAGGCCCCCCACCGGAATCCCCACTCTGCTGGAACAAGTTAGAATAGAAGTTACGAACATGGTCCTGGAGTTCTCGGCCATCCGTTATCCAGGTATCCCCCACCCGCAACGTGGTAATGCGGTTTCTCCTCCGGCGAGTGACGGTTGAAATGTGAAAGAACCGTGTATTCCGATCCCCAAAGCGTAACCAATCAATTCTGGATTTCTGGAACCAAATCCTCTCCTCCTGTTCCAAAAGCAAGTTACAGTCAGCCATCAATTCTCTTTCCAGGGCCTGAAGTTTGGGGGTCAACTTTTCCTGATCAAGTCTTTGGATGCCAAGGAGTCTAGCTCGGAGCTTGCGTTTTTTAATGAACACATTGCCGAAGCAGTTACGGTTCCAACTACCCAACGCCTCCGGGAGGGTTCGTACAGCGTCCAGGAATTCTGTTTCCTTCGTCCAGACCTGCTCCACGACACCCCGACAGCCCGGATCGGTATCCCATGCAATCTCGAATCTGAACGGGCGCTTGCTGGGCGGCGGGTCTTTACCAAAACAATAAGTGAGTAACGGATGGTGGTCAGAGTGAGTCCTTGGCAGCACAAACGCCACTCCTTCCGGGAATTTAAGCCGCCAAGCCGTGTTAACAAGTACCCGGTCCAATTTTTCCATAACCTTGCGTCCCCCAGTAACCGTACCCTCCCAAGTAAATCGGGGACCATGGGCATGTAAATCCATAAGGCCACAACTGTCTAAATGCTCTTTGAAGGCTAAACATCGAGACCAATTAACTTCACGCCCCCCACACTTCTCACTTGGTCCCAAGATGTCATTGAAATCGCCCGCTAACATCCAAGGGTGATCATGGCTGCCATTGAACTGTTCCATCCTCTCCCAAAGCTCCTCCCGTCGTGCCTGGCACGGACTAGCATACACTCCTGAAAGAATCCACATATTCTCTGACAGAGGGTCCACCATCGCGTGGATCACCTGCTCAGACGTGTGTAGGATGTCCATTTTAGTGTGTTGGTTATCCCACAGCATCCAAATTCCGCCCTCCCGACCGTGCGTCGGCGCTTTACAAACATCCGGAAAACCAAGCCCAGCTGCAATCCTATCCGCCTGCGAGACGCTGACTTTGGTCTCGAGGAGAAAGACCACATCAGGTCGTTGATTATAAGCATTCAACTCTTGACTAACGGGGAATTCCCGAAAACTCCCCAAATGATAAGTCCAATTCCTTTTAGCTCCCCATTTTCAAAAATGATGTATTAAAACTCACGAATCGCGTATCTAAAACCCCAAATGATGTATTTGAAATACAAGGAAAAAATCACGTATCTAAATCCCAGAATCGCATATCTAAATCCAAGAATTGCGTATATAAATCCCAGAATCGCGTATCTAAAACCTCAAATGATGTATTTGAAAATGGGGAGCTAAAAGGAACTTTTCAAACCCATGGGGAGTTTTAAAAAATTCCCCCCTTGACTAATTATATTTAAGCCTATGCGTGGTTTATCTCTCTTCCGGTAATAATAAGTTTATATATTCTTCTTTTCCGCCTGAGCTCGCATTATAAGAAAATAACTGTACATTATCATTTGAGTTAACAACATCCAAAACCCTATGTTAAACGAAAATATCATAAAAAACCCCAACAAAAAAAAAGTACTAAAAACTCTGTGTTTTTTAAAATAAAGTCACCGTCCCCCTCATCCCAAATAGTCAACAAAAAATAGTAAAATTGCTATTATACCCTTATACACTATTTCAAACATATAATATTATTAAAAATTATTAAATAAATTTAATAATATATACGTTAATAATTTATTATTTATATATATATATATATATATATATTTATATTTATATTTATATTTATATACTAATTATAATAATTAATTTAATATATATATTAATAATTAATTTAATGTATATATTAAATTTAATTATATTAATTTTTTTTTATAAATTCATTATATATATATATTAAATTAATTATTAATATATATATTAAATTAATTATTATAATTAGTATATATATATATGTATATTACTTACATATATATATTAATTTTTTTTATAAATTCATTATATATATATATAAATACTAAATATAATAATTAATTTAATATATATATATATGTTATCATATTTACTAAAAATATTAATAATTTAATAAATATATATATAATTATCATGAAAATTGTATATATGTATATATTATACCCTATTATAATAATTAATATATATTATATACTAATCATATATAATTAAATTTAATATATAAGTATATAATATATAATTTTTTATATATATATAATTATTTATATTACTTACATATATATATTAATTTTTTTTATAAATTCATTATATATATATATATATATATATATATTATCATATTTACTAAAAATATTAATAATTTAATAAATATATATATAATTATCATGAAAATTGTATATATGTATATATTATACCCTATTATAATAATTAATATATATTATATACTAATTATAATAGTTAATTTAATATATATATTAAATTTAATTATATATAATGAATCTATAAAAAAATTTAATATATAAATATATATGTAAGTAATATAAATTTATTATATATATATATATATATAATCATATTTAATAAAAATATTAATAATTTAATAAATATATATATAATTATCATGAAAATTATATATATGTATATATTATACCCTATTATAAATTATTGATATATATATATTATTAAACTTATATAATATACGTATTATATAATACATAATATGTATTACGTATTATATATGTATGAATATATACATATATATCATAAAACAGAAACATATATATAAGTTTATATTGTATCATCGTCTTCATCCTCTCCGGCCACTACAATCGTCGCCGCCATCGCCACCGTGGGATCTCCTCACCATCCACTGCCACTGCCGCCGCCACCGCCTCTCCAGCCATCGCCTCCTCCACCTCCACCATCGCCTACGGTGGAGTGCAACAGCAGCGGCACGACCTGCGGCTGCCACGAGAACTTTCGGCCATCCTCCGTCGGCGGAATCTTTGGGTTTCGACTAAGTTCGACGAGGCGAGTCTATTGGTGATACTCCCATCACCTGAAACCCACCCGAACGACGGTGACGGCGAAGAAACGGAGGCGCACGGCTGTTCACGACGGTGATCAGTTTCCGGTGAAATTTTCCAACGTCCAACATATGCATTTCGAAGATCACAACAAGGGGTAAGCTAATGTAATTTACGGATTTGAATTTCGTTAAGCGGTTTGAGAGTAATTATGATTTCAAATTTTTGATTTCGTGTTTTTAGATTTGAAATTGGGGATAAACGGCTTGAAATTTCTAGAAAACGATCGGAAATATGGAACAAGCACGAAGAGTATATTCGGGGTTGATTTTCAGAGATTTTTCTGGCGAACTTCAGTGGCGGCGCGGCGGTGGCGGCGTTTTCGGGAGCCGCTGGACTATATATATATATATATATATATATATTATATTTATTTATATTTATAATGGAGTGGTAAAATAGTCATTTTAGTTGAAAAAGTGAAAAAACTTTCAATCTCAGTCGCAGTCAATGCGCGTGAATCTCACATTCGAGTTTCAGGGTTTTTCGTGCATGTTTTGAGAAACATGGGGTCTTTTAAAGTACTTTTTTTTTGTCAAGGTTTTTCTTGCTACTTTCGTATTACACAGGGGAGTTGGACAATATTTTGTCATTATCATTTATTGCCTGTACGTGCAAAAACAATGGACTGTTTGTAAATTTTTTAAAAAAAGTTATTTATTTTTTAAGTTTTTAATATTTTTAGGAGTATTGAAAATAATATATTAAAAAGGGGTTAGAAGCAATGCTTTTATTTATAAAAAAAAATTGAAAAGAAATATATTAAAAAATTGAAAAGGGTTAGAAGCAATAGAGTGAAGTTTGAAAGTTGGCTACAAATTATTCACAAAGGTGTGAAAAAGCCCATGCTCAAGCATGTTGAAAAGATAATTATGCTTCATAACCATTCTTGCCAAGTCAAGTCGGCTTTTTTCTTGATCAAACATAAAATTTTTAAGTTTCACATTTTCTTCAATCCCTATTTGAAGAATATTTTGATATTTAGGCTTACAATTTCTCAACGGACATCTCAATAAGTGATTTTTCAAGTGTGTTGTCCCACTAGTACTAGATCAGGTAAATGATTTTCTACAATGTTTACATATAGTTTTATCTATCTCATTTAGGACTTTAACCTTTTTAAAATCAAGACATGTCTCAGATGATAATTTTTGTAGCGCCCGGATTGTGTGACGCCGTATACCGCGCACCTAAACCCGACCTGCATACGAAATGGACAATATGTACACAAATCCGATCAAGGCAAACAGGAGACACGACGCGGACATACTGGCTATGCAGGACTAACCCTGTACCAATTAATCGCCATGCACAACACAGAAGCTTAAACACAGCGAGCTCAACACTCTCAATAACACTCAAGCAATCAATCATTTATTCAAACAATCACATGCACCTGACAACAGGTTCAACTAAACATGCAACCTATCCTGAAAGTTCAAATTCCAATTGCCTTCACGCCGCATTACAATAACACTATAACAATAATTGGCCGGCATGACCCAAGTGATGTAAATACAATAAAGTGCAAATGTCAAGACTCAAAGTGTACAATCTAGACACAAACTTAGACTCAAGACTCGACTCCAAATCCCGCCTAGCTTCAAACCTGCAGAAGAACTAAATAATAACTGGGTTTAATTTATAAGAGATTGGTCGGTATAAAATGTGGGCTTATATATAGATAATTGCAAGAAAGTAACCACGCACATGCATGCTATAATCCCAAGAGAAGTTTTAGAAATATTTTTGAAGTGGGTAAGAAAACAAGGCGGCATTATGGGATTATGACTAACCAATTCATTCATTAAGTGAGGCAATAAATGAGCCCGACGAGAGGGCAAATTCTCCAACCTTACTCCGACTCGTGTACGTTAGATTAATTTTTACATTTGTTCATGCAAATATTGATTAGATCATTGGGTACTCATTAGATCATTCATTCATTCATTAACATTCATGGATCATTCAATGTGCTCATTCAATCAATTATAACTCTTTTTTCCTCCGATTTGATGGATGGGTTTGCAAGGTCCAACCATCCATTGGGTGATCATGTGAGTCAAGGTCTCATGACTTCCTCGTTCCTTCGATGAGGTTACCATGGGCTCAAGAATATCCACACCTTCCCGCCTTCTGGGTCGCACATGGATACCTCAAATGGAATGTATGTAAGAGCTAGCCCGATGGCCCACACTGTCCTAGGTTCACTCAATACATGAATTTCGGGGCCTAATTCATTATTGTGAACATTGCTCGCCAAAACATTAGGTAGGGGATTTTTATAAAACGGCCAATACATTTGAAAAGGGGTTATTTTAGACATGAAAGCATTTGACCCTTTTGAAAAAAACTCGATATATATACATACATATATATATATATATATATATATATATATATACGGTTGGCGTAAAACTTATACATTAAGGGGGGTCATAGATAACTAATAGAAGAGAAACCATCTATAAATTTTACCGACCAAATACCAAGGGAGATGAAAACTTGACAGAGAGCCTACAAGGTCGGTATGTCTCCACCCTGGAGATTAACTGTCCAAGAAGAACATGATAATGTACTTGTGAGAGACTACTCGATATGAACCAATTAGGTCACACGGTAATAATCATGGATGATATGATATGATATGATGTATGTTTATAAATATGATATGTCATATAGAACGGTCACACGATCTCAATATATATCAAACAATCTCATAATCAATTCAATTAGAAAGCAAGTGACACTTTTAACCATGTATAACATTCCATCAACACATAAAAGATGCAATTAAACCCAAGGAGGTCACATAAGTATGCATTTCAATCATACAGATTCAATTAATTCACTTTAAGCAATTAAGGATCAAAAAGTATAGTTTAACAAGATAATTATCAGTTAGGAATGCATACAATTCATGTAAACCACATACGAAAGTCAAGAAAATGAGAGGAACGCAAGAAAACGGGTTTGGCCCAACTAAGCAAAAGCTAACAGTTTTTTTCGAATGCGTAAGCTATAGAAAAATGGAAATATCTCAAGATTTAGAAGTGGGAATTCGGTTTTGCTTGTTGTATATGAAACTAGACAAATAGGTTTTTCCAACGGTATGCTGTTCGAATTATGGTTCAAAGAAACCCAGAAATAGAATAGGTTTGAAATTAGACAAATGTTGTATATAAGCAAAGTGGCGACACCAAATTAAAATGGTTATATCTCACTCCTCAGATACGATTTTAATATGATCTTAATTGGAGAATACTTTACACTCAAATAGGTTTCTGTGGTTAAAATTTCAGGTAAATCGGAGTACTTTTGAGCGGTAAAGGGCCGTGTGAAAATTGGTTTAGAAACTCACACGGTCGTGTAAAGCTCTCGGGTAAAAAAGGGGTAGTTAAACGGGCGTTTGGAAAATGAACTGGGGAGCCAGACGACCGTTTGGGAAGGCCTGGAAGAAAAAAAGAACAGGAGAAAAAAGGCAGGTTTAAGCCATTCCCCACTCATTCCAATAGCACGTAAGCTCCCAAATCAACATATAACATGTATAAACACTTAATGCAACTTCACACCAAGTTATAACACATTAAAACATGTCTTAAATCTTCAAAATCCAACCAACAAACCCTTATTCATACCAAACTCATAAATATTCCAACAACCAACAAATCCTTGCAATAACTTCATGGATTCATGTATAAATACATCACATACTCAAGGAATCATGCTTTAGACTTAATAGACAAATAGCAGCATGACATGTGGAAACCTGAGGAAAGTTAGGCATTGTTCACTATCAATATCAATCTAATTATTTGGGAAAGGTAACTATTATAAGCTTTCTATTTTCAGTTTCTTATTTTATAATACAGTCTAACTTGGTGACCTGACTTAAGCATCGATCTTCTCTTGACCTTTACGGCGTCATTGGTATGGAGGAATAAGGCAGTAATGGAATGACCATTACTAAATTCATTCCTAAAGACAAGATTGGTATAATTTAAAATTAGGAATCCTCATTCCATCAGGAATGCTCATTCCTTTAAACATGGTATTATCCATTCCCCCCACCCCCATGGTATTACCGATTCCTAATCTATTAGGAATCGACTTATATTTTCTTTTTCCAAAATTATCCCCACCAAAAAACCTGATCTCTTTTTTCTATCGTGTTTTGTTTAACTTCTTCCTTGGGATTTTTCCATCTTTTACTCTTCTTCAACCTGTAGTAAAAAATTCATCGTTTGCTCTTCTTCAACGTGTCGTCTTCTTGTGTTCTCGTCTTTGCAATCTTCCTCAATTAATCAGGTATGATTTTAACCTATCATCTTCTTGTTCCATTTTGATATATGTTGTGTTGGATTGTATATTATATGGTCGATTCATAATTTTTTATTGTACGTAAATCAAGATATTAACCCTAGATTACTAGAATTTGTTAACATCCCATGTTTTGCAGAATTCTTTAACCCTAGATTACTAGAATTTGTTTGTTGTTAACCTCGCCCACGTAGATTACTAGAATTTGTTAAAGGGTTACTAGAATCTTGACATAATTTTGATTGGTTTGTAAGTACTCGTAGTTCTACAGAACTCCCACCCAAAACCAGGCCACTTATATTATTTAATCCATATTCTTCAGCGACTTTGACCAATTTGTTTTGGATCAAAACCATATTTTCCTATGAATAATCTAAGCAAGCTAGAGCGAGGATAATTATGTTTGTTCTTTTCCTTTTTATTAACAAGTTAACCATTCATGGTATTAATGTTAAAAAAGTAAGAACTGCACAAAAGAGAGATGAATTACTGATGTGGGAGGAGTATAAGAATATGAGCAACAAAAAAACACCATGTTTGGTGGTCTGGTGATGCAATAAATTTGGATGCCTTTCTGTAAATATTGTCTCCAAATTGTGCTGTGATATTAATTGATTTACTGATTTTGCCACACACAAAAAAGAAAGGGGGGAAAAAAATCCGAATCCAATTACTGATCTTTCTCTCTGTAAACTTTTTGACCTTCTTTAATTTTTATTGCTCTCCAATCTCCATATTTTATGCTTTTAGACTTTCAGCATCGAAGCGATTGGTTTGTCAATATCTTTTCTCTATAGAAATATTAAAAGCAGTGTAAAGTATTAAGGAATCAAGAATAAACTCCCATCTTTTATGCTTTTAGACTTCCAGCAATGAAGCAATTAGTTCGCTATGATTTTTGCTCCAGATATCTCATTTCTCTTTAGAAATATTAAAAGCAATTCTAAATGGTATAAAGTTTGAAAGCAATGTTAAGTTTTCTATTTAATTGGATATCTCATGTTAGTTGAACAATTATTTTCAATATATATATTCATATTAAATTGCAGTTATGCCACGGTTAAGTTTAGCAAGAAGAAAGTTATCAAGGAAAAAGGAACACTTGGCCTTGTTGTCATTTTGGTTGAGTGTAATGCAACTAGTGAATTGGTCCTGGATCATTGTTATTAGAAATCTAGAGCATTATGAAAAATCAGTTACATTGAGACCGATGTATCAATATAATTACTATGAAAGAAGAAAATATATTCACAAGATAATTTATTCGAGTGATAGTAAATGCAAACATGTTACTAGAATGAATAGACAATTATTTGTTCTTCTATGCTCTAGACTTGAGGCCACCGATATAGTATCCAGTACTAAAAATACGCTAGTTGATGAACAAGTGGCTATGACTCTACATATTTTGGCTCATCATATAAAACAAAGAATTATAAATGTAAATTTTGAACGATCGGGGGAGACAATTAGTAGATATTTTAGAAGACGGATAAATGCTATCATTAGACTTCAAGGAGAATTGCTTAAAACGCCAGAGCCAATACCTAAAAACTCCACAGACGAGAGATGGAAATGGTTTAAGGTATGATATTTGACTAGATATATATATTTCCTTGTAAAATATAATGTACTTATTTTTATTAATAATAATAGGGATGATTAGGAGCTCTAGATGGCACTCATATTAAAGTCCGAGTATCTATAGAAGATAAGCCAAGATATCGAACTCGCAAAAATGAAATCGCTACAAATGTATTAGGAGTATGCTCCCCAGATATGCAGTTAATCTATGTGTTGCCAGGGTGGGAAGGATCAACAGCTGATGGTAGAGTTCTAAGAGATGCAATGTAACAGCCCGAAACAGGGGCAAGTTCGAAATTACGAAAATACCCCTACAACCCTAGAATTTTCCTACATTCCCGAAAGTACTTTTACTATCCAATATTTTGACCAAAAGAATCCTCACATTATTTCGAGGATCTTGACACTCTCCGTGAACCATAATTCCCATCCTAACTCTAGTAGCATCAAAAATCGGCAAAACCCTAGCTTATAGTTCGATCGTAATTAACTCTTTACTCATCTACCTTTCGATATTCAATATTATAACCAAAACGATCCTTGAATTATTTTGTGAATTTTCATGCATTTACCAAAACTCGATCCCACCATAGCATATTTTATAAATATTTTTCTTTCTAAAAATTGTCATTTTATTTTAAACAATTAGCTTTCATTCAATATTCGAAATTTTACTCAAAACGTTTCTTGAATTTTTCTCTAAAATATGATAATTTTTACAACCTTTAGACTTCGTCATAGCTTCGTTTATATAATTTTCTCTTGATTTTTATCATCTTTAATATTCATAATTTATAAACGAAAACTCTAAATATTCCACATTTATAATCAAAACGAAGCTTATTTTTCACTCGTTCTTTCATTAATTTACTACTTCAAGGTTTCACCTCTCGACTCTTGAATAAATTTTATACCATTTTATATTTATTTTTATTCAACATAAACCTTCTAGAAAGTTTAAATAAATGGACATATTTTCCCCACATTTCCTATCTAATTACCAAGCATATGTCTAAAATATAATTCATCCACATTACCTCAGTAGCAACCAAGCATTTGTTTAGGTTATGAAGCATCCACATCTCCCTTAAACTTTTAGAAATTGCAACATAAGCCCCTAAATCCCAAGTATAAATACCCCTCCAAGATCATTTCCAAGAACACACACAAATCCTCTCATTTCTCTCCCTAGGTTCGGCCATCCCCTCTCTCTCTAAGGTATTAGTCTTGTTCTTTTATTATTTCATGCTTTATAATATGTTCTTAGGGTGTTTATGAGTATAGCATGCTTAGATTTAATTAAATTATGCTTTAGGAATTTATTTTATGAAAAGTATGCTATTTATGCTAGTTTAGGAAAAATATGATAATATATGTGAATTTTATTTAATTAAATACATGAATTATGATATGATATAGTATATTCATATGTTTAAGTGTTCATGATCTTGTTTAATTAAATTCATGTCAAGAATAATTTATTTAGAATTATTTTTCATAGAGAATTAATATATTTTGCTATATTATGCTTCAAATTCTATGTTATAAATATGAATATGATCAAGTGTGTTACATGCCTTCTTTGAATATTCAAATAGGCTCAAGAACATGTTCATGTTGTTCTTGAATAATTTTAAGTGCACGTGTGATAGTGTGTGAGTGTGTGTGTTCGATTTTGTGTTATAAAGTGTTTAATTCATAAGAAATTGAATAGTAAATGTTTTAAATAGTAATTTTGACCTTTTGATCAACATTTATTGAATTAATTTCGAAATTAATATAAAATTAATTATACAATAGGTTTTGGAATTTTAAATAAAGATTTTATCCGAATTTTCCAAAAATCGGTAAATTGTGACTTATTTTCAAAATATAACCTACATTGTCAAATTAAATTCTAAATTTCATTTCTAATGTTATAATTAAGATTATAATGTGATTAATAAATATTTAAGTGGTTAAAGAATTCACAAAACCTGATTAATTACTTAATTTCCCTTAAATGGTTAAAATTAGAGTTTACCGGGAATTCTCTAACATGATATAGTTTATATGTTTACTTGATTAAAATAATGTGTAATCCTTTTATGCATGAACATTATGTGTTTTATGTGCTTATTTGATTAATATAAGGAACATAGTTCTTAGCCTATAGTAGTTAATACTTTTAGGCGCACTGGAATCCACATTACAATATCTGACTACTGGTATAGGTGAGGGTTAAAATGTTTTCAACTGTTATGCTATACATATGTATCTATATAAAAACTATTTCCAAGCCTACCTATCATTTTGATTTACTACCCTATATACATATTATTGTACTACAATGTCCCTCTTAAGGGATAAATACTTTCATGCCGGAATCAACGTTTTACTAGGACATTATATATTTCAAGTCCACTTTATCAAAACATTGATTCCGGGTTACGCAAGCAAAATATTGTTCTTGATTCATGTTATGGGCCCCAGCAGTATCCTTAGCGAGCAATTACCCGGAAGGTATCGGGCCGAGGGTATTATTGGTGCTGCGGACTGCCACCACCTCTTGGTAGTGGTTTAACTGGAGGTTAGTTACTCCACGCCAAGGGATGAGGGAGAGATAGCTGCCTCCCGAATCGTGTTCATGGTCTCTAGGGTTTGATTCCCTATTGACATCAAGGAGTAGCGGAGTTATTATCATATTGGTTTTATTGAAGTATCGGTGCCTTGATCAGCCCGATACTATTTTATCAATTATTTAAGGATTTATTGATGGAGAGGCCTAGCTTACGGGCATTAATGTTCTTGTTACAAACGGTTCATATTTCTACAAATATTCCAAACTACCCCTATCCCTATTTTACAATTATTATATATGAATCGTTTCCTATTTGTTATATCCTATTGTTAATATTTCAGATCAAGATCTTCTTGATCATATACATATATCAATAAGTTATTATACCCCCTCCCCCCTTCACTTAGTCACTTTGACTAACCCTCTCGCCTATTTTTAAAATGCATGATTTCAGGAATCAATGAACGACAACTAGAGGTATCTTGAAGCATTATAACCGCAGGTTGGATCCGATCCTAAGAGTACACTGTCTTGAGCCTACTCTCTGCAGAAACAAATTATCTTATACTTTGTCCTTGCATGTTAACCTGTAGTACTCTTTTGCGAACTACTTTGATCAATAATGATAATCCTTGCTCATTGTACGTTATCCTCCCCGTTCATTGGTAAAGTTGAATCTCTTTATCTTCAGCTACACTGTGACATATACTCCATTCATATATTATCCTGACCGTTCGCCGTAGTATTTCCTGAGTGTTGGGTCTAACCTCCGCTCAAGGAGTATTGTGGTGCGGGGTTGTAGTGCTAGGGAGGCGCTACATGCAATAAGTAGGAGAAATGGATTGGTGGGCCCTAGAGGTAATATTTATAAATTATACATCATAAAAAAAATTTAAGGAAACGTTATTGATGTCTACAAACAAACATGTAAATTTTATATAACTTAAGGTTCGTACTATCTCGTTGATGCTGGATATACAAATGGTGAGGGATTTCTTGCGTCATTTCGAGGTCAAAGATACCACCTTAATGATTGGAATGAAAGACATCAACCTACCACTGCTGAAGAATTCTTTAATAAGAAGCACTCATCTGCTCGAAATGTTATAGAGAGGTTGTTTGGCCTGATAAAGACCCCGTTGGTGTATTCTTAGAACTTCCACACATTTTCCAATTAAAATTCAAAATCGCATTATCATGGCCTGTTGTCTACTACACAATTTTATAAAACAAGAAATGGGCGCTTACCAACACAGTGATGACGATGAAGAAGAAATGGAACATTTAAATAATAATGAAGATGAAGAATTGGTCTCTTCTGTCGAGCCTTCTAGTGAGTGGACTGCTTTTAGCCAAAATCTCGCAGTTACCATGTTTAATACTTGGAGAGATCATAGAAACTCTAACTGATTTGTATTGTGGAAAGTTTCTGTTTAATTTTATTTTAGTGGATATGTTCATGTTACAAGCTTTCTTGGTGTTCTTTGAACGGTATAAAACTGACTTTTTAGTTAAAGCTTATTTGATTTCTTTGTTTGATTATTTATTATTTTTCTTTTTTGTATGATTATTTTATAATGAATGGATGCTTGAACTCAAGATACCAGAGGTCCTGGTAAGAATAAAAGAAAATGGAAAACTGAGGAAGATGTAAAACTTATTGAAGCATTTCTCGATATGGTAAATTTAGGATCATAAAGCTGAAAATCGGTTTAAACCGGGCTATCTAAATTTTATTGAAGATAAGTTGAGAGTTATGGACAAATTTATCAATATTATATATCCCAATCAATATATTACATGTGAAGAAACTAAATGGCTTATGAATTAATGCTCATGCAGTTAGGAATGCTATTGTGGAGTTATTTTTCAGTTGTTTTTACCAACCCAGGCCATGTACCTCCAGGTTGGAGGCCAGACGTAGATGAAGAAGGAGGAGATACTATCCCATTGAATGCAACCGAGTTTCCTTCCGACTCTGATAACAGTAGAATCCGTTTTTGTAGGAAGTGCAACCAATTGAAACCACCTAGGTCCCACCACTGCTCCATTTGTAAGTCGCTTCATACACAGATCACTGGATATTGTTGCAACTTGTTATTGTTTTCTCGAGATTGATGGGTTAATGGACGATCTGTTTAGGCGGAAGATGCATATTGAAAATGGATCATCACTGTGTATGGGTTGTTAATTGTGTTGGAGCATTGAACTACAAGTATTTCATACTCTTCCTGGTATGATACCATAACTTAGTAAGAACCCTGTTGATTGGTTTCTGTTGGCTCAATGATTTCATGTGTTTTGGCTATCATCGGATGTTTTATCTTTTGGATGGTGTAATTTTCCTATGCATGTTGATATATCTGAAACATGTTGAATGTTGATGTAAGCTATCATTCCTTCTGTTTTGCAGTTGTATACGTTTCTCGAAACTAGTCTAGTTACTGTATCATTGCTGCCAGATTTCATAGCATTCTTTAATGATGAAGATGGAGATATCTCTTGGGATTTAACAACTCTTGCAGTCTCTTTTCTTGCCTTCGGTGAGGTCACATATCCAATTCCATCCCCTTTCTAGGACCTTTGTCTTTTCTGATGGTTATTTCTCCACATTTTACAGTATTGAATTTGGCATTCGCCTTGAGCGTTTTGGGAATTCTTATTATGCACATATCATTAGTGGCTGCGAATACCACAACCATTGAGGTACAAATACCTGTTCTGTGTTTCATTATTTGATTTTCATGATGGAAGCTATGCCCTTTCCCTTTTCCCTTTTCCTATTCTTCCATTATTCATTGTAGTAAATTGGAGCTGATAATGTTGCCGGCTTGTATCCAGGCATTCGAGAAGAAAACTTCTCCCAAATCGCGTTTCGACCTTGGACGAAAAAGAAACTTTGAACAGGTTTGGTTCTCCCAACTTTCAAGCATCATTTGTTTTGGTTGACTAAACACCTTCGTATCGTGATGTCATTGTCTTACAAATACACTGTAAGGGGTTCAATTTCAATATGAGCAAATACTTATTGTATTCCATATTTATAATTTTGGGAGTAAAAGTTTTGAACTTTTAGAAAGGTACCTACAACTTACGCTAGAGATATATAGACTTGAGAGGGATTACCCACCCTTTCGCCCCCGCCACTCATCCCTAACTGTCTTGGTATGTTATCAGGTGTTTGGTACAGACAAGAAATACTGGCTTATCCCTGCTTTCTCTGAAGAAGATATACGGCGAATCCCTGGTTTTAATGGTCTCGATTATCCCTCAAGGCCCGACCCAGAGGCGCAAGAGCTAAGAGGATGAATTATGAACACAAATTATAATATACAGTTCTACATGATTAAAATGCTGGAGCTCCAAAGATGAAATTTTTACAGATTTTACATGAGACAGCTGCAATCAGAACTAGAACCTGGAGATGAAGCAACTTATGCAGAAAGTTTTCACCAAGATTGCAGCTGGTTATTGAACATTTTCATGATTATATCAGCCTTGTATGTTCTTCAGAAATGTAGATTAGTCACACCAATACTTGGAAAAAGAAAAGAATCTAAAAACCATTCATAGTAGTGTATTATAGACGTCATTTGATGCCTTCTCTTTAAACTTGATGAAACGGTTGTGATAAAACATCATCCAACGGTCCAAATTCAATTTCCCAAAATCAGCTGTTTTTAATCATATATATGACAAAAGTCCATCCAAAAACAACCCAATAGAAGAGACAACATTCGATTACCATCCTTAATTCCTAAAACACTATCCCAAATTCCTCAAACTTCTAAAAAAAAAAAAAAAAAAATTCCACTAGTTCAACAATTGTAATCAAACTTGCGTTGAAAGAAACTAAACTTACCACATCAAGAAAATGGGGCATACCACATGAAGGGGCAAAGACTGAAGAATGGACGATGAAGAAGAAGTTGAAGGCTGCTGCTGGTAGAAATCATGACCACCTTCTTAGAATACTCGCTGCACAACCTGATCATCCATCGACTCTTCCCTCTCACACTAACACACTAAGATTGCAGCTTTCTTGGAGAAAAGGTGTAGCACCCTAAACCCCAAGGCGCCACATCCCCCGCACTATAGCCTCGATCCACGTATGAAATGGACAGTTCATACATAAACCAAGACCACAGCGAACGGGTGACAATAGAAATGACGCTCTAGGCGGGACACTCTCCCCAACATAATCAACAAACATGAATAGAAAAGCGGAAGCAATAAAGTTACTCATCCATATATATAGGTACCATATTTATTACATAGATACATATAGGTACCAATTTTCTATCAATACATTATCATATCTTCAATAATATACATCAATAGGTATCCAAAAGCTGTCAATCGTGAACATAACATGATATCCGATCTAATATGTACATGAAAGGTGCAACACTAGACCCGTGATAATGCAAGACTCGACCAACGCCCGCCTAGCACAACCACGCTCAAAAGGTACCTGAAAAGTGAAGTATCAGTCTACCGAAGACTGAGTGAGGGGCAATAAATATATATAACACACGTCACATGCAAGTTGTAGCCTCGGGTAAAGACTTTTAGAAGACAATAATTATATAGTTCAAGAATCTCATCCTTTGCCCGAGATTACAACTATCCATTTTAACACGTTTATTTAATCATGCTTGTCAATATCATGAACATGTGGCCCCGGCGAGCAAGGGCAATCTCCAACCGAACTCCCAATCGTGAACAATACGTGAACATGCTTGCTTGCTTGATAAATACGTGATCATGCAATTCATTTAGTGCTCATATAGACAGTTTCATGCTTGAAATCATGCAATAACCCGAGGATAACCCGACATGCTGGATTAATCCCCAGTCTCCTTCTTCCTCCGGGCGATAGCGAGTTTGCAAGGCTCGACTATCCACGACATGGTGTGTGTAGAGGACATGACCCTCTAGACACGGAACTCCTTCCACCACTAATCTCCTAGTGGCTTCGGGGATGATCCCAACAATGTGAGGATAATTCAGGAGTTACCCGTCAGCCCTTGCTTTCCCGGTTGGCTCAAGAATTACCCTCGGGCCCACGTGCAATCATGTACTCGCCAAACATGCTTGAAAATCATGACAATCGATACATTCTTGCTTGAAACATTTATTACTTTGAAAACGTTTATAAGTATACTAGGTTTTGGCCGAAAATTAGCACATAAGGGTTATAGGGTTCGTTTTACCAAAACAAAACCTCACCTTTCTTGCAAAATATAATAAAGAAGCGTTCTAAGGAGCTTGCTCCCCGTCCACGCCCTCGTGACCTGTGTAAATACGATGTACAACCATGAGACATGAACTAAAATGGCCAAAATATGACGAACGGCGAAAACGTGTCGAGACGACCATGAAAATGCAATGTGGTATGATAACTTTTCGTTTCACATCATATTAACACGTATTATAGCAATTCGGGGTCAAAGAAGTCGTTGGATCGAGGGGTCAAAATCGTAATTTTATGCAGTGAGTTTTGTTCTGTCAGCCCCTTGGGAACGGCCGTTCCAGGCTTCCTTTGAAAACTGGGAACGGTCGTTCCCGTTGCCCAAAAGACGCGGCAACGTTTTCCATTTTTAAAACGCGCTTAGCCGGGGAACGGCCCTTCCGGTTCCAAGGCCAAGATGGGAACGGCCGTTCCCGTAGTCAGCCGCGCATATATTGAAAAGGGATGGGAACGCCCGTTCCCACCAAGCCTTGAGGCTGGGAACGGTCGTTCCCTGCTTCTGCAACTGAAAAACAGAGCAGAAACAGAGTATGCTCTCGGGAAGAAAGCAACAAAGCAACCAAAATCCATTTTTGGACCCCAAATGCTATAATTTCTGGAAATATGATGCAAATATGTTCAATAGACACTAATATAACATTTAAACACATAGAACATGCTATATCAACAAGATTTCAAGGTTTCATGGACATGATCACACTAGCTCCATCTTGCCAAATATTCAAGATTTTCATGACCAAATCATGCTATAATTCAAGTTATGATCCTTCAATCATGCTTTGCACCACTAACCATACATCTAGCATATTAAACTCAAACCCTAGCCTAGGAAATTATGATCAAGAACCATGGCTTTCATGCAACCAACCTTACAATGAAGAAATGGATGAAGAAGATGATGAACTCTCAATTTCTTGTAATATTTCTTGATGATTCTTGAGATGGATGATGAAAATCACTTCTTCTCTTTGTCTTCTTAATACCGAGAGTGGGAGAGATGAATAAGTTGGAGAATTTTGGATGATATTTGATCAAGAAGATCATGGAAGCTTATACCGATATATCCCATTTTTGAAAAGTGTGAAATATGCTAATTTGCCACTTAATCCTTGAAGTTTCTAAGTTATGCAATTAGGTATGTCACCATTTAAAATATGCTCAATTTGGTCCCTAAAAGCTTATGCAATTAAGTCCCTAGAATTATAGAAATTATTTAACTAGGGACAATTTGGTAATTTTATCACTCTCGGTAATGGTTTTCATGCAAGAAATATTTTCCGTGTCATGAAATAATATTTTCAATGATATGAATTCAAAGAATTGATATGAATATTGTTTCATGAATTTTATAAAATATGAATGCCACGTAAGAATATTATGAAATTAAAAGAAATAAAATAAAACCTACGCTCAACTCACACGTGGCGTGCTTACCTGTTCATCCGGAAACCGGGGCGTTACAACTCTCCCCCCCTTAGAAGAATCTGGTCCCCAGATTCTCTAGTCTTGTTCGAACAACTCCGGGTGGAACCGTTTCATTTTATCCTCTGTTTCCCAAGTAGCTTCCTCGGTTTTATCGCTTCTCCACAAAACCTTAACCATGGGAATTCTCCGGTTTCTCAACTCCTGAAATTTCCGATCCAAGATCTTAACCGGCCTCTGAACAAATGTCAAATTCGGTTCCAGTTCAACTTCCTCCACGGGGAGAATTGTAGTCTCATCGGGGTAATATTTCCTTAGTTGCGAAACATGAAACACATTGTGAATCCCCGTAAGACTCGGTGGTAGGTCCAGTCGATATGCTACCTCGCCTATTATTTCCAGAATCTCGAACGGACCTAAGTAGCGAGGATTAAGCTTTCCTCCTTTCCCAATCCGGGTGAAACCTTTCCTTGGTGACACCTTCAAGAATACCCGGTCACCCACTTCAAACTCCAGATCTCTTCGGCGCTTATCTGCATAGCTCTTTTGCCTATCTTGCGCGGCTTTCATCCGTTGTTGAATCATCTGAACCTTTTCAATCATAGCTTGAACGACTTTGGAAGGCCTTTCGAATCTTTCACCTCTCTTTACCCCTTCTTGTTTCGACCATTTCCATTCTTCCAAGTCGAAGAACAACGGAGATCGACACTTTCTCCCATAAAGTAACTCGTAAGGAGCCATCCCGATCGAAGCCTGAAAGCTGTTATTGTAAGCAAACTCGATCAAGGGAAGCTGTTCTGACCACGAGTTCTGAAAATCCATCGCGCAAGCCCGAAGAAGATCTTCCAAATACCTGATTAACCTTTCAGTCTGGCCGTCTGTTTGCGGGTGGAATGCTGTACTGAACTTAAGTTTCGTTCCCAAGACAGCCTGTAATTCCTGCCATAACTTAGAAGTGAACCTCGGGTCTCGATCCGATACTATGCTCACCGGAATACCATGGAGTCGAATAATCTCTCTGTTATAGATTTCAGCTAACTTCTGAATCTTATAGGACATCCGGACCGGTAGAAAGTGAGCAGACTTTGTAAATCTATCCACGATCACCCAAATTCCATCAAACCCGCCTTTAACCTTCGGTAATCCGGAAACAAAGTCCATCGTTACTTGTTCCCACTTCCACTCGGGAATAGGTAACGGTTGTAGGAGTCCCGCGGGTTTTTGGTGCTCCGCTTTCACTTTCTGACAAGTCAGGCAATGTTTCACATACTCTGCCACGTCCCTCTTCATCCCGTTCCACCAATAATATTGTTTCAAATCCTTATACATTTTATTTCCTCCTGGGTGGATCGAGTAAGCTGACTTGTGAGCTTCTTCGAGTAGGACCCGTCTCAACTCTTCAGGTACTACTACTCTGTTCTTAAACCGAAGCAACCCGGTCTCATCAAACCCAAACGGACTCTCCGGATCATCCTTAGCTTTATTGGCAAGTTTCTGTACTTCCGGATCCCTATTCTGAGCCTCAAATAACTGATTCTTCAATTCCGGCTGAATTATGATATTAGAAACCCGAGCCCGTAACACAATCGGAGCAACTTCCTCACTTTCCTTTATTTCCAAACTCGATACACTCGCCTTCCTGCTAAGTGCATCGGCGACCACATTGGCTTTCCCAGGATGGTACTTAATTGTACAGTCATAGTCTTCCAACTTTTCCATCCAACGCCGTTGCCTCATATTCAAATCCTTCTGTGTGAATAAATGCTGGAGGCTCTTATGGTCGGTAAAAATCTCAAAGGAAGTCCCGTAAAGATAATGTCTCCATTTCCCGAGAGCAAAGATCACGGCTGCAAGTTCTAGGTCGTGTGTTGGATAATTCCTTTCATATTCCTTTAGCTTTCGGGAAGCATAAGCGATCACTTTTCCTTTCTGAGTCAAAACACAACCTAAGCCTTCTTTAGAAGCATCTGTATACACTGCATACTCTTCTGAACCCTCGGGAAGCGTTAACACCGGAGCTGAGACTAACTTTTCTTTCAAAGAGTTAAAGCTTTGATCACACTTCTCATCCCAGACAAATTTAACATCCTTCTTTGTCAACCGGGTTAACGGTGCAGCAATCTTGGAAAAGTCCTGAACAAACCTTCTGTAATAACCGGCCAATCCTAAGAAACTTCTTATCTCCGAGGCATTCTTTGGTTTCTCCCACTTAAGCACGGCCTCGATTTTCGAGGGATCGACTTCCAACCCTTTTCCTGAAATCACGTGCCCCAAGAAAGAAACCCGATCGATCCAAAATTCACACTTACTGAACTTAGCAAACAACTGATGCTCTTTTAATGTCCGAAGAACGAGTCTGAGATGTCTCGCGTGCTCCTCGGGTGATTTCGAGAAAACCAGAATATCATCGATGAAAATTACCACAAACTTGTCAAGGAAAGGCCTGAATATCCGGTGCATCATATCCATAAAAGCTGCAGGGGCGTTAGTTAATCCAAAAGGCATAACCACGAACTCATAATGCCCGTACCGAGTATTGAATCCTGTCTTTGGAATATCCTCTGCTCGGATTCGCAGCTGGTAGTATCCCTGTCTTAAATCCAATTTCGAATACACCTTGGAACCCTGGAGTATATCGAACAACTCCTCGATATGTGGGAGGGGATACTTGTTCTTAATAGTCATCCTGTTCAACTCTCTGTAATCGATGCACATTCTTAAAGTCCCGTCTTTTTTCTTTACAAACAACACTGGTGCTCCCCACGGCGAAGAACTCGGCCGAATGTACCCAACTTCCAATAAAGCCTCAAGCTGAACTTTTAGTTCCTTTAATTCGGCTGGAGCCATCCGGTAAGGAGTCTTAGAATACGGCTCGGCATTCGGGAAAAGATCAATCACAAATTCAATCTCCGTTCAGGCGGCAATGAATCCAATTTCTCTGGAAATACCTCGGGGAATTCCTTTACCACTTCTGTGTCCTCTAATTTCACCTGATCTTTTGGCTTGTTCAGAATATAGGCAATGAACCCTGTAGCCCCGTCTCTGACTAACTTCTGAGCCTCTGAAAACGAAAGTAGGGGTACGGTCTTTGAAGTACAGCCCGTAACAACCTCTGAACCCAACTGAACCTTCTTAGCCCGACAATCCACCGTAGCACTATGCCTGTATAACCATTCCATCCCCAAAATAGCCCCGTATCTCTCCATTGGCATAACAATAAAATCTGTCAGAAACTCCCGGCCTTCAATTACCACTGGAACATCCCTGTAAACCTGATCCGTCTCTCGCCTACTACCGAAAGGAGTACTGACTATATAACGCACAGAAGTACACATAGCAGGCAAAGACAAGGTAATAGCAATAGAATGCGCAAGAAAGGAGTGTGTAGCTCCTGGATCAAATAATGTATGGATGTTCGTGCCATGGATGCAAATAATACCTTCAACTACTGCAGCGGGGTCAATATCCGCATCCTGCTCCTCTCCCGCGAGTGCATAAGCCCGAGCTCTCACCAGTGGCCTCGGTCCTGCAGGTGGTGGATCCTGACGATCCGGACAACCATCAACCAGGTGCTCGTTACTCCCACAGATCAAACATAGGCCCAACCGACGCCTGCAGTTATCATAGGTGTGCGTCGGATGTCCACACCATGTGCATCTCGGTCTCTGGGGTGGCTGAGGTAGTGCTGGAGCTCTCGGACCCTTCTGTGATAGCCCTGTAAACTTAGGTTTCTTCCCGGAGTCCCTCTGCGCTGGAGGTGCAGAATACACCATCGGCCTTTTTCCTGAACTCGAGCCCTGGCCTGATCTCGAGCCTGAAGCCTGTCCTGTCCGCTGAGTAGCCCTCCTAGCACTATCAGAATCTTCAACCTTTAGGGCCTTTGAAGTAGCTTTCGCCCAGGTGCTAGTATTCGTCGCTTTCAGTGCATCCTGAATGTCTGGTCTCAACCCCTGAACGAACTGCATCGCTTTGTGAAAGTCATCGTTCGCTATGTTGGGTGCATAGCGAGAAAGCCTCTCGAACTCGGTGATATACTGGCCCACGGACCTGCCTCCCTGCTTTAGCTCTGTAAACTCCCTCAATCTGCGGGTACGGGAAGCTGGAGGAATATACTTGTTTCTGAACTCCCGTACAAAGACCTCCCAAGTAATCTCTGTCCCTGCTGCCTCCAGAACAATCTGAGTGCTCTCCCACCAGGAGTAGGCCTCGCCCTGAATAAGAGTGAGGGTGCAACGAGCCTTCTCCCGACTGTCGCAAGGAATAAGCTGCCATATCCTCTCGATCTCCTTTAACCACATCTCTGCCTGTATGTCGTCTCCCTTATAGAACTTCGGGGGACGCTGATTCTGGAATTCTCGCAAGATAGCAGAAATGGGATTCTCTGGAGGTGCTACCTGCGCTGGTGGTGGTGGTGGAGGTACCCGTTCCTGTAACCTCTGATCAATTAGCCCCACTACTGCGTTCATAAAGTCCTGGGGCTGTGCCTGGGCAGGTGGAGGAGGTGGTGATCTCTCGCGGCGATGATGTCGGCGATGATGATGCCTGTGCCTCGAGGATCAATCACTATAATGTCTATCGGGCTCCATCCTGAAATTAGATCACTAAACATGCGTGGCTTGGTCAATAAATGCAAATGTGTGCACACAATTCCATAATATCAAGTAGCACATGTTCAAAGAAGATCAAGTAGCTCAATTAATGCAAAGAAATAGGTAATTCAGGTAAGTCAACCCAATGCAGACTCCCAAATACCACATAATCCTATGCCGCGCGACCTAGACTGACTGAACACGACTCGAGAACCTCGGTTTTACAACCGGGCTCTGATACCACCTGTAGATGTAGCACCCTAAACCCCAAGGCGCCACATCCCCCGCACTATAACCTCGATCCACGTATGAAATGGACAGTTCATACATAAACCAAGACCACAGCGAACGGGTGACAATAGAAATGACGCTCTAGGCGGGACACTCTCCCCAACATAATCAACAAACATGAATAGAAAAGGGGAAGCAATAAAGTTACTCATCCATATATATATAGGTACCATATTTATTACATAGATACATATAGGTACCAATTTTCTATCAATACATTATCATATCTTCAATAATATACATCAATAGGTATCCAAAAGCTGTCAATCGTGAACATAACATGATATCCGATCTAATATGTACATGAAAGGTGCAACACTAGACCCGTGATAATGCAAGACTCGACCAACGCCCGCCTAGCACAACCACGCTCAAAAGGTACCTGAAAAGTGAAGTATCAGTCTACCGAAGACTGAGTGAGGGGCAATAAATATATATAACACACGTCACATGCAAGTTGTAGCCTCGGGTAAAGACTTTTAGAAGACAATAATTATATAGTTCAAGAATCTCATCCTTTGCCCGAGATTACAACTATCCATTTTAACACGTTTATTTAATCATGCTTGTCAATATCATGAACATGTGGCCCCGGCGAGCAAGGGCAATCTCCAACCGAACTCCCAATCGTGAACAATACGTGAACATGCTTGCTTGCTTGATAAATACGTGATCATGCAATTCATTTAGTGCTCATATAGACAGTTTCATGCTTGAAATCATGCAATAACCCGAGGATAACCCGACATGCTGGATTAATCCCCAGTCTCCTTCTTCCTCCGGGCGATAGCGAGTTTGCAAGGCTCGACTATCCACGACATGGTGTGTGTAGAGGACATGACCCTCTAGACACGGAACTCCTTCCACCACTAATCTCCTAGTGGCTTCGGGGGTGATCCCAACAATGTGAGGATAATTCAGGAGTTACCCGTCAGCCCTTGCTTTCCCGGTTGGCTCAAGAATTACCCTCGGGCCCACGTGCAATCATGTACTCGCCAAACATGCTTGAAAATCATGACAATCGATACATTCTTGCTTGAAACATTTATTACTTTGAAAACGTTTATAAGTATACTAGGTTTTGGCCGAAAATTAGCACATAAGGGTTATAGGGTTCGTTTTACCAAAACAAAACCTCACCTTTCTTGCAAAATATAATAAAGAAGCGTTCTAAGGAGCTTGCTCCCCGTCCACGCCCTCGTGACCTGTGTAAATACGATGTACAACCATGAGACATGAACTAAAATGGCCAAAATATGACGAACGGCGAAAACGTGTCGAGACGACCATGAAAATGCAATGTGGTATGATAACTTTTCGTTTCACATCATATTAACACGTATTATAGCAATTCGGGGTCAAAGAAGTCGTTGGATCGAGGGGTCAAAATCGTAATTTTATGCAGTGAGTTTTGTTCTGTCAGCCCCTTGGGAACGGCCGTTCCAGGCTTCCTTTGAAAACTGGGAACGGTCGTTCCCGTTGCCCAAAAGACGCGGCAACGTTTTCCATTTTTAAAACGCGCTTAGCCGGGGAACGGCCCTTCCGGTTCCAAGGCCAAGATGGGAACGGCCGTTCCCGTAGTCAGCCGCGCATATTTTGAAAAGGGATGGGAACGCCCGTTCCCACCAAGCCTTGAGGCTGGGAACGGTCGTTCCCTGCTTCTGCAACTGAAAAACAGAGCAGAAACAGAGTATGCTCTCGGGAAGAAAGCAACAAAGCAACCAAAATCCATTTTTGGACCCCAAATGCTATAATTTCTGGAAATATGATGCAAATATGTTCAATAGACACTAATATAACATTTAAACACATAGAACATGCTATATCAACAAGATTTCAAGGTTTCATGGACATGATCACACTAGCTCCATCTTGCCAAATATTCAAGATTTTCATGACCAAATCATGCTATAATTCAAGTTATGATCCTTCAATCATGCTTTGCACCACTAACCATACATCTAGCATATTAAACTCAAACCCTAGCCTAGGAAATTATGATCAAGAACCATGGCTTTCATGCAACCAACCTTACAATGAAGAAATGGATGAAGAAGATGATGAACTCTCAATTTCTTGTAATATTTCTTGATGATTCTTGAGATGGATGATGAAAATCACTTCTTCTCTTTGTCTTCTTAATACCGAGAGTGGGAGAGATGAATAAGTTGGAGAATTTTGGATGATATTTGATCAAGAAGATCATGGAAGCTTATACCGATATATCCCATTTTTGAAAAGTGTGAAATATGCTAATTTGCCACTTAATCCTTGAAGTTTCTAAGTTATGCAATTAGGTATGTCACCATTTAAAATATGCTCAATTTGGTCCCTAAAAGCTTATGCAATTAAGTCCCTAGAATTATAGAAATTATTTAACTAGGGACAATTTGGTAATTTTATCACTCTCGGTAATGGTTTTCATGCAAGAAATATTTTCCGTGTCATGAAATAATATTTTCAATGATATGAATTCAAAGAATTGATATGAATATTGTTTCATGAATTTTATAAAATATGAATGCCACGTAAGAATATTATGAAATTAAAAGAAATAAAATAAAACCTACGCTCAACTCACACGTGGCGTGCTTACCTGTTCATCCGGAAACCGGGGCGTTACAACTCTCCCCCCCTTAGAAGAATCTGGTCCCCAGATTCTCTAGTCTTGTTCGAACAACTCCGGGTGGAACCGTTTCATTTTATCCTCTGTTTCCCAAGTAGCTTCCTCGGTTTTATCGCTTCTCCACAAAACCTTAACCATGGGAATTCTCCGGTTTCTCAACTCCTGAAATTTCCGATCCAAGATCTTAACCGGCCTCTGAACAAATGTCAAATTCGGTTCCAGTTCAACTTCCTCCACGGGGAGAATTGTAGTCTCATCGGGGTAATATTTCCTTAGTTGCGAAACATGAAACACATTGTGAATCCCCGTAAGACTCGGTGGTAGGTCCAGTCGATATGCTACCTCGCCTATTATTTCCAGAATCTCGAACGGACCTAAGTAGCGAGGATTAAGCTTTCCTCCTTTCCCAATCCGGGTGAAACCTTTCCTTGGTGACACCTTCAAGAATACCCGGTCACCCACTTCAAACTCCAGATCTCTTCGGCGCTTATCTGCATAGCTCTTTTGCCTATCTTGCGCGGCTTTCATCCGTTGTTGAATCATCTGAACCTTTTCAATCATAGCTTGAACGACTTTGGAAGGCCTTTCGAATCTTTCACCTCTCTTTACCCCTTCTTGTTTCGACCATTTCCATTCTTCCAAGTCGAAGAACAACGGAGATCGACACTTTCTCCCATAAAGTAACTCGTAAGGAGCCATCCCGATCGAAGCCTGAAAGCTGTTATTGTAAGCAAACTCGATCAAGGGAAGCTGTTCTGACCACGAGTTCTGAAAATCCATCGCGCAAGCCCGAAGAAGATCTTCCAAATACCTGATTAACCTTTCAGTCTGGCCGTCTGTTTGCGGGTGGAATGCTGTACTGAACTTAAGTTTCGTTCCCAAGACAGCCTGTAATTCCTGCCATAACTTAGAAGTGAACCTCGGGTCTCGATCCGATACTATGCTCACCGGAATACCATGGAGTCGAATAATCTCTCTGTTATAGATTTCAGCTAACTTCTGAATCTTATAGGACATCCGGACCGGTAGAAAGTGAGCAGACTTTGTAAATCTATCCACGATCACCCAAATTCCATCAAACCCGCCTTTAACCTTCGGTAATCCGGAAACAAAGTCCATCGTTACTTGTTCCCACTTCCACTCGGGAATAGGTAACGGTTGTAGGAGTCCCGCGGGTTTTTGGTGCTCCGCTTTCACTTTCTGACAAGTCAGGCAATGTTTCACATACTCTGCCACGTCCCTCTTCATCCCGTTCCACCAATAATATTGTTTCAAATCCTTATACATTTTATTTCCTCCTGGGTGGATCGAGTAAGCTGACTTGTGAGCTTCTTCGAGTAGGACCCGTCTCAACTCTTCAGGTACTACTACTCTGTTCTTAAACCGAAGCAACCCGGTCTCATCAAACCCAAACGGACTCTCCGGATCATCCTTAGCTTTATTGGCAAGTTTCTGTACTTCCGGATCCCTATTCTGAGCCTCAAATAACTGATTCTTCAATTCCGGCTGAATTATGATATTAGAAACCCGAGCCCGTAACACAATCGGAGCAACTTCCTCACTTTCCTTTATTTCCAAACTCGATACACTCGCCTTCCTGCTAAGTGCATCGGCGACCACATTGGCTTTCCCAGGATGGTACTTAATTGTACAGTCATAGTCTTCCAACTTTTCCATCCAACGCCGTTGCCTCATATTCAAATCCTTCTGTGTGAATAAATGCTGGAGGCTCTTATGGTCGGTAAAAATCTCAAAGGAAGTCCCGTAAAGATAATGTCTCCATTTCCCGAGAGCAAAGATCACGGCTGCAAGTTCTAGGTCGTGTGTTGGATAATTCCTTTCATATTCCTTTAGCTTTCGGGAAGCATAAGCGATCACTTTTCCTTTCTGAGTCAAAACACAACCTAAGCCTTCTTTAGAAGCATCTGTATACACTGCATACTCTTCTGAACCCTCGGGAAGCGTTAACACCGGAGCTGAGACTAACTTTTCTTTCAAAAAGTTAAAGCTTTGATCACACTTCTCATCCCAGACAAATTTAACATCCTTCTTTGTCAACCGGGTTAACGGTGCAGCAATCTTGGAAAAGTCCTGAACAAACCTTCTGTAATAACCGGCCAATCCTAAGAAACTTCTTATCTCCGAGGCATTCTTTGGTTTCTCCCACTTAAGCACGGCCTCGATTTTCGAGGGATCGACTTCCAACCCTTTTCCTGAAATCACGTGCCCCAAGAAAGAAACCCGATCGATCCAAAATTCACACTTACTGAACTTAGCAAACAACTGATGCTCTTTTAATGTCCGAAGAACGAGTCTGAGATGTCTCGCGTGCTCCTCGGGTGATTTCGAGAAAACCAGAATATCATCGATGAAAATTACCACAAACTTGTCAAGGAAAGGCCTGAATATCCGGTGCATCATATCCATAAAAGCTGCAGGGGCGTTAGTTAATCCAAAAGGCATAACCACGAACTCATAATATATATTAATTTTTTTTTATAAATTCATTATATATATATATATATATATATATATATATATATATATATATATATTATCATATTTACTAAAAATATTAATAATTTAATAAATATATATATAATTATCATGAAAATTGTATATATGTATATATTATACCCTATTATAATAATTAATATATATTATATACTAATTATAATAGTTAATTTAATATATATATTAAATTTAATTATATATAATGAATCTATAAAAAAATTTAATATATAAATATATATGTAAGTAATATAAATTTATTATATATATATATATATATATAATCATATTTAATAAAAATATTAATAATTTAATAAATATATATATAATTATCATGAAAATTATATATATGTATATATTATACCCTATTATAAATTATTGATATATATATATTATTAAACTTATATAATATACGTATTATATAATACATAATATGTATTACGTATTATATATGTATGAATATATACATATATATCATAAAACAGAAACATATATATAAGTTTATATTGTATCATCGTCTTCATCCTCTCCGGCCACTACAATCGTCGCCGCCATCGCCACCGTGGGATCTCCTCACCATCCACTGCCACTGCCGCCGCCACCGCCTCTCCAGCCATCGCCTCCTCCACCTCCACCATCGCCTACGGTGGAGTGCAACAGCAGCGGCACGACCTGCGGCTGCCACGAGAACTTTCGGCCATCTTCCGTCGGCGGAATCTTTGGGTTTCGACTAAGTTCGACGAGGCGAGTCTATTGGTGATACTCCCATCACCTGAAACCCACCCGAACGACGGTGACGGCGAAGAAACGGAGGCGCACGGCTGTTCACGACGGTGATCAGTTTCCGGTGAAATTTTCCAACGTCCAACATATGCATTTCGAAGATCACAACAAGGGGTAAGCTAATGTAATTTACGGATTTGAATTTCGTTAAGCGGTTTGAGAGTAATTATGATTTCAAATTTTTGATTTCGTGTTTTTAGATTTGAAATTGGGGATAAACGGCTTGAAATTTCTAGAAAACGATCGGAAATATGGAACAAGCACGAAGAGTATATTCGGGGTTGATTTTCAGAGATTTTTCTGGCGAACTTCAGTGGCGGCGCGGCGGTGGCGGCGTTTTCGGGAGCCGCTGGACTATATATATATATATATATATATATTATATTTATTTATATTTATAATGGAGTGGTAAAATAGTCATTTTAGTTGAAAAAGTGAAAAAACTTTCAATCTCAGTCGCAGTCAATGTGCGTGAATCTCACATTCGAGTTTCAGGGTTTTTCGTGCATGTTTTGAGAAACATGGGGTCTTTTAAAGTACTTTTTTTTTGTCAAGGTTTTTCTTGCTACTTTCGTATTACACAGGGGAGTTGGACAATATTTTGTCATTATCATTTATTGCCTGTACGTGCAAAAACAATGGACTGTTTGTAAATTTTTTAAAAAAAGTTATTTATTTTTTAAGTTTTTAATATTTTTAGGAGTATTGAAAATAATATATTAAAAAGGGGTTAGAAGCAATGCTTTTATTTATAAAAAAAAATTGACAAGAAATATATTAAAAAATTGAAAAGGGTTAGAAGCAATAGAGTGAAGTTTGAAAGTTGGCTACAAATTATTCACAAAGGTGTGAAAAGACCTATTTGTCTAGTTTCATATACAACTGAGCTCGGTATCTGAAGAGAAAGTCCATGCCAAGGATAACCTCATACTTCTTCAACGGTAAAACTATCAGATCTGCAGGAAAAACTCGGCCCTCAAACACCACCGGACACTCCCTAAACACCCTGTCAGCTTCCAAAGATCCTCCCAAAGGAGTATTCACCACATACACATGCGCAGATAATTCATCAAGTAAAGGCAAAGAAGCAACAATATCCCGGGAAATAAATGAATGCGTAGCCCCGGGATCAAATAATGCATGTAGTGATATGCCATGAATGTTGATTGTACCTTCTATCACGGCGTTTGGGTCGACATCAGCAGCTTCCTCCTCTCCCTCCAAAGCAAACACGCGAGCCTGCACAACCGGCCTCCTATTCGGGCAAGCATCAATCAAGTGATCAGAAGACCCACACGCGTAGCATTTACCCAGAAGCTTCCAACACCGCTCCACCGGATGTCTCCCCTGACAATGAGCACAAACAGGTGGTCCCTGAGCTGGAGCCGGTCGAACTGGAGCAATAGGAGGTGCTACGGGACCGGTAATACGGGGCTTTTTGTTCCCTAAACCCTGGGGACGAAAAGCCGGTGGGACAGGAGCTCGTGGAGCATAAGAAACAGGCCTCTTACCCGATCCAGAAACTGATCCCGATCCTCGAGTAGAAGAGAAAGGTGGAGGCTTCAACCGAGCCATTTGGGCCTCAACTTGAATTGCCTTCTTTGTAACCTTGGCCCAAGTACTCACATTAGCAGCTTGTAAAGCTTCTTGAATATCCCGGCGAAGTCCATGAAGAAACTTTCGGGCCTTATGATCATCGTGGTCGGTGATGTGAGCAGCATAAGGTGCTAGCCTCTCAAACTCCGAAATATAATCCTCCACCGTCCGGTTGCCTTGCCTCAAATTGGAGAACTCTTGGAGGCGACGTTCTTGTGCACTATGAGGGATATATTTCTCATGGAATTCCTGCACAAACGTCTCCCAATTAAATTCCATACCCCGTTCTCTCAAGCCTGGATCTCACACTTCTAAGCCAAATAGCCGCTGGCCCTTGAATAATACGCCCGGTGCAAACAGCTTTGTCTTGAGAATTCCCCTGACAGATCTCCCAAATACCTCGAATCTCAGACAACCACTCTTCCGCCTTAATATCATCACCTCCATACCACTTTGGAGGATTGTTGTTCCGGAAGTCCCTATACACGGCGGAAATTTCTTGTCCTTCACCCGGATTTACATTACCCCTTTGATTTTGTTGAAGCTGATTGAGTAGGGCTTGGACAATATTCTCCGCATTCATAGGTGGTGGCGGAGGTGCATTCTGTGGAGCCTGTGGAGCCGGCTCGTTCAAATCAGGTGTTCGTTCACGATTGTTATGTCTTCTTGGAGGCATCCTGAAACTCATAGATTCAAGCAATATAGATGCATGTACATTAGTGTATGAATATGTATACAATTTAAGGAAATAATCAAGTAAACAAGTAATCAATCAGTCAAGTAATCACATACCCAAATTATGTATGCACACTTACACACGATCACACAATCACGTTGTCCTAAGCCGTACGACCTAGACAGACCCACACGACACTAGAGCCCGGTTTTGCAACCGCGCTCTGATACCACTTAAGGATGTAGCACCCACACGTAGGGCCACATCCCCCGCACCATAATCCAAACCCGAATACGAAATGGAATGTCCGTACCCGAATCCGAATCATAGCGAACGGGAGACCAAACACACCCTCTAGGCTAGGCGGAGCTAAACAACACCCAAATCAGAGTATGCGGAAGCGAATAAATAAAAGCATCAAGCAATGATCATCACATATATACATAGGTACCAACCCACACCTATCCATGTAGTATTTACATATAGGTACCAACACGACAACCCGTACAAAAGCCATCACGGCTCGAGCAACATAGTATTTACAAGTATATACAAACCATAGCTGTACAACTACAAAATAACAAAGTGCAGGTATGTAAATGCACCTAACGAGACCTAGACCGACAAGTGCAAAAGAAGACACACTTCTCCGCCTAGCTCACGCTCCCAAAACCTGCAACTAAAAGAGTAAACGAGGGTCAGTCAACTGACTGAGTGAGGGGGCTAACTCACACCCACACCCTATATATACATAAAGCAGAGCACAAAGCAAAGGGTGAAATTATGAACCGGAATAGGTTTTACAAGCTAAAACTTTCCAAAACAAATACATATACTTTAAAACATTTCATAAACACTATCCCGATTCATACTTCCTGACATAACACAGCATAACATAATGCTCGGCGAGAACGAGCTTCCAACCTTTACTCCTCAGAACAAACAAAACGGAAATCATACATATCAACCTCTACACCAATGATGGAAGAGCCACCGGTGGCCCTAACCATCCATACATATACAGACTCACGAGGGGTAGCGAACCCACATCGTGCCCTCCCCGGTTTTTACGCCGAAGGCATCGAAATACCACACCTTCCCAAACTCCCAGGGGTCGCGTGTGATATATCGGATGGAGACTACGCACAGGCCGAACCTCGACGGCCCGAACCGTCCCGAGGGTTCCTTACCCGTAGCTCCTTGGATCCACACATACAAATCATAACAAATGCCAAATCTTTCATGGCAATCTCGCTAACAGAATTGTAAAGCCTTTTCCAAAACTTAGCTTACATATGCTTATATAATACCTTTCCGAAGCAAGAGTATTCACAAGGTCATAAACATATTCTAATCAACACATACATATCTATATATATAATATATAGTCACATGCACGGCTTGAAAACATCACATAAGGCTTTAGGTCGCTTAGCTAATAAAATTCCTAAATCTCACCTTGTGCTTGACCAAAATACGAGCAGACGTGAACAACCTACGCCTCGGGCTCGTCAACTGGAACCTCCTCTGAAAAGAAAACACGAAAGCCCAAGACTTAGACTCTATATGAACCAAAGGAGACGCTCGGCAAAATGCATGATTCATGTCCACATATAAAATATTACAATTAGGTCATATAATTCACAAATCATAGTACAACATATTCATTTACAATTTATTATGCAATAAAAATCAAGTCATAACAATTAACATGCAAAAGAAAAGCATTTAAAGTCATACAAATGCATAATTAAGGCAAAGAGAAAAAGTGGCAAAATCCACCCCCATGGATTTTTCCAAAGGGAAAAATCCACCCCCGCGGATTTTTCCAGACCTACTGCCTCAAATCCACCCCCATGGATTTTTCCAAAAGGAAAAATCCACTCTCATGGATTTGATCCAGTAGCACAAAGGAAGGGTTTCGGCCATGGGAACGGCCGTTCCCGTTCCCAGTACAAACTGGGAACGACCGTTCCCACTCTCGGCAGGAACAGTAAAATGGCCTGGGAACGGTCGTTCCCAGTTTGAAACTGGGGCGGGAACGGCCGTTCCGGCCTGGTTCGAAAAGCTGGAGCAGAGTTCATTTTACAGAAACAGGGGAAGCTCCATTTGGTGCCAAAAATGGCCAAAATCCAATCCCAAGAGTTGCCACAACCTCTCAAATTGCACAAACAATTCACATAAATCATGCTTGACAAGTTGACACTCAAATAACGCAAGAAAACGGAATTAAAAGGCATGATCAAAGGAATGCAAAATTCAAGCTAAAATCATGATCATCAATACATGCTCAACTAACCATGGATTTAATGCAATAAATACAACACATACAACATATACAACTCATATAAGAAGCTAGGAATCAAACACATCAAGCAAAGAGCAAGTATTCACATTTTTCATTAAACCCTTTCTATTCACGTAGGGAAACTAAAGCACACCAAACTCACTCCAAACTCAGAAATTAAACCATAGAAATGACGAGCACGACGAGGGGATTCCGAAACATACTCAAGTTCGAGAAAAGGCGAAGAAACGAGGAAGATCTTGGCTTGAGAAGTTGGATGATCAACTTGGGGTTTGGCTCTTGCTTGGACAAGGGCTGCTGCTGTTTCACGTGAAATGAAGGAGGAGAAAATGGTTCAGCCTTTAAGGCTGGACCGGTCGGTTCACGGGTTCGGTTCAAGGTTCCCGGTTCAAGTTGGTTCGGTTCAACAATTACGGGTCCAAATAAGGCCAACTCAATTAAACGAATAAATCACATACAACATTAATTTAAATAAATTCACATAAATTCAAATAATTTATATAAGTCATATACAATTAATCCAAAACGCAAATATTGATAAATCACATAATTTACCTGTACCGACTGTGAGTCGGGGTGTTACAATTGATGCATCCATTCCATTTTCTCCTGTGCAAACTCAACGAAAGGTTCTCAATATCCAAAAAAGAAAAAGAGAAATCGAAGTGCTGATAACTTAACCCTTATGGTAGATGGCATTAAAGATGCAGCTTCAACTATTGGAAGTGAAATAGCCAAGGCTAGTCAAATTTATAGCAAAGCAATTGGAGTTGATGCCGAAATTTCAGAAAAGAGACAAAAACTTAATTCTGAAATAAGAAAGATTCCTAATCTTTCAACAAGTGAAATTATCAAAGTTGTGTGTCATGTAGCTCGTGACCATGAGCTAACTGATGTGTTCTTTAGTATGACCGAAGAAGAAAAGGAAGAACTAGTTCGAGCTATTCTCCGTGGTGAAGTTTGAAACTTATCTAATATTAGACATTTTAAATACTTCTGAGTAGTTTTTATTTTCGTTTGAGAACTTGAACGAATCCTTGTTAGTTTGATAGATTGATTTTATTCGTTTAATATTTATTAGTTTCGTGGTTAATATTATGAATTATGTTTTAATTACTTGGTGATTTTTCCATCCATTAATATTTTGGCTTTCACTATTACTTTTGATTTTGATTGTTTTCATTGTTGGCTTCAATTTTTTTCTTTGTCAGAAAAAGAAAAGATAAAAACAAAACAAAACATAATATTCTGTTTCGAAAAAACAAAACATAATACTCTGTGTCGTTCCATTGCAAAGGAAGAATATGATTCTTGATTTACTTTTTTTTCCCCTATTCTTTATTAGTTTTTATATTTTTATATGATTAGATTATTATTATTATTCTTGTGGCAGTATGGTGTTTACAAAATTATTATTAGTTTTTTATTAGTTATATATTTATTAAAATTTTATATAGTTAAAAGGGTAGTTTAGTCAATTTAATAAAATTTTATTCTATTACCATTTCTTAAATTTAGTTACCAATCGTGGGAATGGAATAATGTAAGGAATGACGATTCCATTCCTTACGCATATCAATCATAAGAATGATTATATTATAATCATTTCATTCCCATATTTATTCCATTCCTGCATAATTCCATTCCGGCATACCAATCATGCCGTTAGTATCTATGTATTTACTTGTCATTCGAGAGACCAAGCATTACAGTTGGTGAAGTGAAGCGTGATACTGGAACGGTACGATTAGTAGTATCGTACTGGTTTCAATATTATTCGACATCTTTATATATAAAATTTAAAAAAATTATCAGACAGTATATTTGAGATTTTTATATAAAAAAAAAATTAAAATACCATGTAAGCATCATTAAAATTTGATGACTTGTACAAAAAAAAAAAAAAAAAAAAAATCATTAAAATTTGATGACGTACACGTCAAATCAAATTTAGTACAGATGAATTCGTTTCTCTTTGATAAAAGAAAATCTCAAGTCTCTCCAATTTCTTATCATTCTTGAGTCTTCACTTTGTTAGCTCCCCAAGCGAATCTCAAGAAAAGGAAGCGAAAAGTCAAATGGAGGGTTTGCCCTCTGGTTATCGCTCAAATGTTGGAGTCTGTCTCATCAACAAGGATAATTTGGTGAGAAAAGATTGCATTTTTATTGATTTTTTTTTTGGTAATTCCAAGATAAGTATTTCAGTATTTATCTGCGCGAAACTCTTAGTCTTTTGCTGATTTGGGTTGAGAGTTTGCATGGTTATCTGTTTTGTGGCATCAAAACGCTAACATTATTTTCGGGGGTTGATATAGTAACGACAATATGAGATTCGGAGAAAGATTTTGCCTTAAGAAATTATTTGTGGTTGATGATTTCGAATGTAAAGGGGGGAAATGTAATTTCGCTTTTAGTGCCCTAGGGCAGATATTTTGTTGTTTGTTCATCTCATAGTTTATGAATTTTAAAAAGTTTTCGATTATTGTTCAGGATGTAGCTGCTTTGAAGTAGGATTAACTGAGAATCTTATTTTAATGTTATTTTTCTCTTGTGTTAATTGGCTGTTGATGTTATTTCTCTTGATGAGATCATTAAGTACAAGATCGACATAAAACTGAAAACCAGATTACCCAAGTGTATAAAGATTTGGACATTATATTATGAAGATTTTCTTGTGTATTTGCAGGTATTTGTGGCTTCTAGATTGAATGTTCCTGGGATCTGGCAAATGCCTCAGGTAATTACACTGATAGTTCAGAAGGCCCCATAATCTTGGAGGTCAAAAATATTGATTCTTAAAGATTCCTAATATTCAAATCTAGTTTCACTTTCAAATAATCATCTTTTTTCTTTTCGTCACGGACCGTGACTGATGATGGTATAGGAAACCGGTAGTTTTCACTGATCTGCTCGCCTAATCTTATAGGCTCGTCTTGTAGATTGTAACAAGCCTGCTATTTTCACCATGTTTTACGAGTAATATGGATTATGGACTCGAATGATTACTTTTAATCAGTTTATTACATGTTCGATAATCAGGGTGGTATTGAAGAGGGCGAGGACCCAAGGTCTGCAGCAATAAGAGAATTAAGGGAAGAAACTGGAGTAGTATCTGCTGAAATAGTGGCTGAGGTACGTAGAGTTCTTTTTTTATGCAAATCATGTTAACTGTAACAATTAGGAAGATTAATCAGCCATTTCTTCGTGTAGTCCGTTTGCTTAATGTTTTATGCACGGAGATTGTTCTAACCTTACAACTTTTACTTGAATTTACTGTAGTTGTAAAACAGAAAGAACTTTGTTTCTTCTTCAGATAAATTACACTGGCATACCCTGAGGTTTTACTAAATTACACAAACTTCCCCTCAATTACCTCGAGGCTTCCTCGACGCATGCTGTTATGGTTATTAATTAAAGGTGTAATATTGACCGGAGAGTATCAAAGCAAAAACAGAGTATTGGTAAAAGGTTTGAGTTGAAATGATGAAAACATCTCAAAGTTGAAGGGACCTTTGTGTAATTACGGAAAACCTTCGGTATCTCAGTGTAATTACCTCCTCCTTCTTTCTTTAAAAGAGGTTTGGTGAATTTTCAGGTTTCACAATGGTTGACCTATGACTTCCCTCCTGCTGCTAAAGCAAAATTGAATCATTTTCTGCGCGGAAACTGGTCTGGACAGGCACAAAAATGGTTAGATCGTGACTTATTCATGTTTGGCGGCATGATCTTCCTATATATTTAGGACATAATTTTCTCGATCAAATGATGTTTCGTCTCTTTAAGTTGTGTATGTTCGTCGTTGTCGGGAAAAACCCGTGTCTTAATTCTTCTTACAAGGAAAAACTCCTCATGATGAACAGGTTTCTCATGAGGTTCACAGCAGAGGAGAGTGAAATCAACTTAGCCACGGGTGAAGCAAAGCCCGAATTCGCAGACTGGAAATGGGCTACACCTGAACAAGTCATTGAGCAGGTACTTTCCTTCATGTCTTCCAGGATTAAGCTGGATTAATGAGTATGATTATCCTTAACAGCAGGATTATTTTATCCCAGGTTGTGGATAACAAGAGAGCTACGTATGAGGAAGTCATGAAAACATTCAGGCCTTATTTCAGTGCAGAAACAGCTACAAAGTAGTGTTGTTATATTCAATAAAATCGTGATAGTATTCAGCGATTTTGGAAATTCGTAAGAATATATTAAATGGGTGGGTTGGATTGGATTTGGGTTGGATTCATATGGATTGGATCTAAATGGATTGGATCAAATATGGATTTTATATTAATGGGTTGTTAATGGGTTGGATCGTTAATGGATTCTTAATGGGTTGTGATGGGTTTTAGTGGTTTACTAATGGATTCAATAATGGGTCTTAATGATTTCCTACTCAATTCAAGTATCTAAATGTCCAATATACCCCTCATTAATATATTTGATCCATTTTGGGTTTATTTGACCTAATTAATATATTTTCAACCCATTTGGCTTATTTTGAGTTCGTTTTTTTGTCTTTTGATATATTCGTTTTATTTGGGACTCCCACATGCATTAATTAATATTATTAATTAATGCATGTGGGAGTCCAGTTATTTTGAAATTTCATGAGGATAAGATTACGATGTGATTTGATTATACTCTAATCGGGATTTTCTTCATTACACAAAATTGTTTTTTAACTTGGAAAAGATTAAATATTGCTGTTCATTGACTATGTTACGATTTCTTATTCGAAATCCCCTCTAAAGCACGGACACGGCGAAATATTGCTCCGTGCAGTGTCCGACACGTATCGGATACGGACACATCTCGGACACGGCTCCGATACATGTTGGACACGCTGGATCCGTGTCCTAAATAAAAAAAAAAAAAAAAGAAAGCGACACGGTGTCGGACACTTCGTAACCAAGTGTCCGACACGGTTGGGGAAGAAATCCTTGCAGGTGTTTCAGAGTTCAGCCTGAGAAGAGAAGGGGAAGAGAAGGGGAAGAAGTCCCAGAACCAACATCGTCTCACCTTGAGAAAAGAAGGGGGATCGTCGGCGTTGTTCGCTGCCACTGCCAGTCTGCCACCTTTGCCCTTTCTCTCTTCGAGACGAAGCCAGCCTTCACGCCTCTGTTTGCGTCGCCAACACCCACCACCACCGCTACTATCATCAATTCCTCTCCTCCTGATCTCCAGCCCCCACCGCTAATTCCTCTGTGCGTGTCGGTGTGGCCAAAGCAGGGGAAACAAATTAAAAGAGAGAGTAGAATGGGCTAAGCCCTACCCCTCACGCCACCTTATCAAAATTCAAAACTCAAATACTCAATTAATGGGCATTGGGCCACATCTTTATTATTGGGTTGTTTTGGTTGTATTGGACTTCATAACTATTAAAAATTTAAAAGTTTTGGGCTAACAAAATGGTCCACTTAGTTTTAAAAGATAAATTAATATTTATAAAATATATTATTTATATATAAAATATAGCTGTGTCAGAGCCGTGTCGTGTCCTAAAATTTTGAAAAAATCCGTGTCGTCGTGTCCGTGTCGTGTCGTGTCCGTGTCGCCATGTCCGTGTCCGTGCATCATAGGAAATCCCTATTTACAAACTCAAGCACAAGTTTTTCTTGCTTAAAGGAAAAAAAAAAAGGTTTTTCTTGCTTAAATTTGTAAATGGATGTTCTTTGTACTATTCAATAATTGGCTAAATAAACCAATAAATACTTTCAATTGGTAAATTATGATGTACAGATACTTTTAAAAACATTATTTTGTTATATTGAACATCATATCCAAAACTCCTCATATAAAAAATCCAGACAAAAATAATTTATTCCTCATGTGAAAATTTTAAAAAAGATTTGTGTGGCTTGCTTACCTGATCGTATCGAAATAAATCCAACAATCACAATCCCCTTAATATCTGTTTCTTTTCAAAAAAATAAATCCACAATCCCCTTCATATCTATTTCTTTTCAAAATCATGCACTAGATCTATTGGTTTGAGTACAAAAAACAATTTTAAAATTTTGATCAATTTATTCTATTCTTTAAAGTATCTACAAATGAATAAGAGGTGTGAGACGATTAATTATTGTGGTGATAAGAGGATAATTACTGTGATTGATCATAAGTGAATTTGAAACGGCGCCTCGTGGTGAAAATTATATCTAAACTACTCTCAATTTGAAAAATCTAGGTTCTAAAATTTCAACAAAGAGAAAAGGTTTGCTTTATATATATATATAAAGAATTATGTTAAAATCAACGAGGGCCACGTCAAATTTACCGTATGTGAAGATTAATGTGGTGTACTGAATATTTTAACCAGAGACTTTGTCACCCAAACTGTAATTCAAAGTGAGGGAGACCGTACAAAGGAGTCACGTAAATAAAAGCCTGAGAAGAGAACAACACATGAATGCATGTTGTTGATCCGAAGAAAGGGGTAGAATGGAGGAAGAAATAGGTAGTGCATGAAAGGGATAGAATAGAGAAATATATGAATTCAGAATATTATGCGAATGAAAGAGAAAATCTGAAAATTATATGAGTGAGAAAAAATCTTAAAATAGAATCTACATGAGGGAGAGAGCAAATATCACAGGAAGGAAAGAGTAAGCCTGAGAATAGATTAGCCTAAAATGGTAGAATCGAAAAATCTATGACTAGAATCGAGGAATATGTGAATCCAGAATATCAAGTGAGCCCTCAAAAAATATCACTTAAAGGAGAGAGAATGAATTCAAGACTATCACGTGAGGGTTCAGAAAGAGAAAACCTAAGGATATCACGTGAGGGAGAGAGAGTGTGAATCCATGTGTTTAAAAACTTATGAAGGATATCACCCGAGGGAAAGATGGTTTACTATATGCTAGGTGCACACCATTAGGTCATTCCTCTTAAATTTTGACACTTGTCACTTTTTATCTCTTCTTTACTTTTTAGAGGGAGAGAATATCAATCCACGTAAGAGTTCAAAAAGTGAAACCCGTGAATAATATTAACATGAGGAAGAGAGAAAGAGAAAACCTGAAATTATAAGCACAGTCTTATCCAATATTTTCAAAATTAGAGGGAGAAAGAGAGAACCTAAAATTTTGAGCACGTACCGAATGTTTTCAAAATTAGAGGGAAGAGCACTTTGTATCCAATGTTTTCAAAAAGGGGTTTTCTATGAATAGTACCTAAAAGTTGAAAAAATTCCCTTTAACTCCCCATTTTTAAAAAAGTTACCATTTGCTCCCTAGATGACAGACCAAATTCCCTTTAACTCCCCATGGTTGTATAAAAATTCAAGAATCGCGTACCCGAACCCCGAAATCACGTACTTAAATGCCCAAATGATGTATTTGGGCAAATACATCATTTGGGCATTTAAGTACGTGATTTCGGGGTTCGGGTACGCGATTCTTGAATTTTTATACAACGTTCCAAAAAAACGGGGAGTAAAGAGGAACTTTGATTTTCATCTGGGGAGTTCAGAGGAACTTTTTTGAAAGTGGGGAGTAAAGAGGAATTTGAGTTCTCATATGGGGATTTTTCGGGAATTTCCCGTTTCAAAATCAGAGGGAAGAACGAAAAGCTTTATTGATCACCGGTCATATCAATATTAAAATATTGTTATTTTGTCAAATATATATATAAATTTATATAATATTATAAAATTATAAAATATATCTAATATTAAAATATTGAAAAAAGGTCGATGTATAACAAAATTTAAAAATTAAAAATACAATTTATAACTTAATTACGCAATATTCAATAAAATTCTTGATTTGTTTTTTTTTGACAACCAAAACCCTCAAAAAAGAATATTATAGCAAATCATTGAGTAACAACAAGAAGAATATAAGAAGCAACAACAAAAAAATTAACGCAAGTCGAAGCTGCAATTCCAATAAATTTTTGAGCTATTATATTAGCATCACAATTAGTAAAAGAAAAGACCACGTAAATGAATACAAACCCAAAAAATTGAAAATAGGATAAAGAAAAACGAAAAAAAAAAATCCGAAAATCTCTCTAACAACCTTTCCATTCTCCAACAAAATCTCATTCTTTTATATATATATATTGATGGGTCTGAATACGGGGTACAGAGTCCGATCACTTTAGAATTTGTTTAGGTGAGAAAAACCAGTTGATGCTCGCTGGAAAAGATGGGGGTTCTACCTGCTAGGACAAATACAAAGACAAAAGTCAGAAGGCCAAGCTGGGGGAACTGGGGGTGATTCCCAGTTTGGCTCTCCGACGCTCAAGTCAGATGAAGATCTAAAAGAGATAGTATGCTAAGTATGGAGTTGCAATAATGGAAATTGCTTATAGTGAAGGAGATGAACTCGCATATTTATAGTTGAGGGTTAGGGACCCTTTAGTCATTTGCATTGTGTGGTCCTGGCCGAATGTTGCCCTAACACGTGGCGTTGCGAGAGAGAAACCTAGGAGGAATCTTCTGCAAAAGCTAGTGGAAGTTAGTGTAGGCAACAGTGGCAGGTGCGCGGGCATGTACGGGGTGTCAGAGAGCCGTTTTGGGGGTTGGTAACGAGGGCTTAGCTCGTGTCAACCAAGAGCCTTGGAGACCAAGGGATCCGCTAGGGGATGAAGACCTAGGCTCATAGAATGAGGGAGAGTGTAAGTTTCCCTAAATGAGCGTAGCGCTCGAAGAGAGCTTTCTTAACTGGTTGGAGCCTTAGCCCTGTAGTATGGATCGCGCTCGTTAGAGAGCGGCGATGTTGAACACGTGTACGCATAGCCGAGATGACACATATCTTTGAGGAATGTTGACGCTTGAGAGGTTTGAACGCTCGTGTATAATTACCTCAATCATAGGAGGACAAGTGTCATTGTCTTGAGCTGCCACGTGTCCAAACGTGGCACGAGCGTGTTTTGACCCTATCATTTTGCCCCCCAATTCTGTAGTCCTTAGTGATAAGGACTGTAGAATTCTACCAAGGTAAGTCATCGAGCGTCGCGCTTGTATGGGGCATGGCGTGTTGGACAGTCACCTTTCTGAAGGTGCCATAAATGAGGTCTCTTCATCTGACCGCTTGTAACATTCATGCATTAAATGCAGTCCTTTCTTCTGACCACTTGGAGCGTCTAAGCATTAAATGCTGATGCGCGTGAAGCGCATGAGACTTGGGAAGTACGTGATGGTTCAATAAAGTGAACGGTTTCCTAGGCGGGAAATTATTACAATTTTGAATTTTTTGCCAGAAACGTACCAACTTCCATCCCTATAAATAGGGGATTCTGTATCCATTCCACTTTTTACCCGAACACATCTTCAAAGCAGACATTTGCAAAAAAACTCTTTGCAAACAAGTTTCAGAGCATCCACAATCTTCTTCCCAGTTTTTCCAGAGAACCCAAGGTAATTCTCGGTGAAATCCTCTAACTTTGTTGACCTTAGAATCAAATTAGGATTTAGTAATTCTTCAAGCTTTATCTCTCCCGAAATCCCAAATTCTTCGAAAATACTTTGCCTCCGAAAAATCCTCATATCCCTTCCAAATTCCATCACAATCATGGCTGGAAATCATGTAGAAGAGTTCGCCCGTGAGGTTGAAGACATGGCTACCCAGAGTTCATCTCCTCCAGGTTCTCCCAGGGACGAGGAGTTGGACGCGGCCGTTATGGCCATAGATGAAAGGAACCCAGATGGGGTTGAACATCTCTTTGAAGAGATGAATCTTGTAACATCCCGTTCGTCCGACTTATAAGGTATGCTACGTTTCAACCTTTTTATGTGTTTAATCATGTGATTTTATGTTTTTCGTGGCCCTATTTTGAACTCTTTTAGAGTTTAGGGGCCCCTTTGTAATTTTCTCTTTTTAGGGGGTTTTCGGTCATTTCTCGTTCGATCGAGTTTTCGACCTTTTTGACCCCTTCAACGCGTTCGGGGCATCGAGACGAGTCCGTAGACTCTGGGTTTGCCCCATTCCGACTTCGTTAACCCGTTCTTCCGACCGTTTTCACGTACGAGGACCCGAGATATATACCCGGATCCCCGTATTTCGTGCCAAACGCAGCAGACTTCAGCTCTCTCCCTCTCTCCCACGATTTTCACTATTCACACACACTCACGGTGTGTTTTCATCCACAACCCGGAACTCGCTCGTTTCTCGACGGAATTCGATGATCCAATAGTCCATTTCGATGAGCTCGACGACGCGGTCACAACCGTATCAAAAACTCGACCAACCGACGATCGACGGCGGAGTTATCGGCGATTTTCAGTCGCGGCTGGAGGAGGTGGCGGAGCCGCCACTTCGCCGCCCTTTCGCGGCGGCTTCCGACGATCCTCCGGCGACACTCGCCCCAGACCCATGGAGAAGGCTTCCCGGCGTTTCTTCTGACGTAGGCGGCGCTGCCATCGGGGCGGCAGTTGGGCCGCACGCGCCGGCCGAAGATCGCGGCGGCGGTGGCACGTCACTGTAGCGGCGGGTTTCACCGCCTTTCGGCGGCTTTTTTGGACCAAGGTTTGTGCTTTCCAAGGTTTTTGACTACCCCGAGTTCATTTTCGGCACCGTTTTCACCCAATTCTGGCCGTAGGTGGTGGTTCCGAGGAGGTGTACGGCGGAAGAAACTTCAACGGCCAACGGGGGCCTTTTCCGGCCATCTTTTGGTCTCGGGCCCTTCACGAAAGTTATTCGGAACGACGAGAACTAGTGGCCTGTGATCACACGACTCTTGATTCAACCGTTTGGCGATGGTTCGCGGCGGTCCAGCGGCGGTTCGCGGTGGCGGAGGTCTCCGAGGATTTTTCCGGCGAGCTACCTCAGGGCTTTCGTAAAGCTCGTCACGGGTAAGCCGATGCCTCTTTTGGATCACATTTTGGTTCACCGGTTTGAAAGGAATTGAAGTTTGAAGATTTTAGGGTTTTCTTGTTCTTGGATTTTAAATTGGAGACAATTGGCTTGGAATTTGTAGAAATTGATCGAGGAATTGGATTGAGCACGACGAATCCTTGCACGGGTGTTTTTTTGGGATTTTTTCGGCACGCTCCGGCGGCGGTCGAGCGGCGGGCCACCACTGTTCCGGCGGCTCCGATGGCGGCGATCCGGCGGGCTTCGGACAGAATGTCCGTCTCGTTATGGTGAGTCCGTTGCCGCTTTCCGTTCGTTAATCGGACACTTAGTTTATTTTCTGTGAATTTATTTGTATAATTGTGAATATTTAATTATTTGTTCTAATTGTAATTTAATTGCGATTTGCTTGACTTATCGATTTATATGAACTACGATGTATACGAAATCTTACATTTAATGAAATGTGGTATGCCTTGACTCTTTGAATTGTAAATTGAACCCCGTTATGTCAAAATTGTATTAGTTGTTAATTGTTTAAAATGTAATTCGTACTTGTATGTTCGATAAATTGATGAATATGCATTGCTTGGTATTTGAAAATATGTAATGAATTATGAATGTATAAACTTATGAATTGTTGTTGATATTAGTTTCGTTTCATGCCAATTGGGTATAATTCTTGTACAAGGGGTGTTTATGTAATGCATGAATTGAATATGTAAAATATGATTTGTATGAATTGAGTATGGTTAGAATTTGATTTGTAACCTCGTGAAATTTGTATGAATTAGGAAGCATGCTATTATGATTTATTTGATTTATTAATATGTGTCAATTGATATGAAAGGTGTTACGTGAATTTGCATGAAATGAATTAAATAAACGTTGTTAATTAAATTTGTTATACAATCCATGAATTGTTTGTGTGATAAATGCATAATATGATTTGCCTTGCCTTTCAGTTTCCCTAATTTGCATTAATTGTGTGTATGAACATGTCTTAATGTTTTGTTTTGCATAGAATTAATATGAATTTGAAACCTGTTTATGTGATTGCATTTCGTAAGTGCTTGAGCATTGCCGTGCGTCTCTGTGTGGTTGTCTGAGTTTGAGTCTGAGCCCTGTGTTGTGTTTGTGTGTTCAGTTGGTTCAGGTGCACCCGGGGTGGTGACAAGTGAGTTGTGCAGGTTCCGGGGTGGACCTTCTGCTTTGTGTTCGGTTGTGTTTGGTACCAGGTGAGGTTAGGATATAGTTATACCCTATTGCAACGTGCCCGTTTTCGAATGCATGCGGTTTATAAGCCTTATGTATATGTAGATATGTGCGAAGTACGTATTTTGCTGGTTTTCTCATATGATTTGATTTGAAAAGTACGAATCGCTATGTATAAGCCTACGTATGCTTTGTCTCAGTTCTGTTATGATTTCGAGGTCAGTCTGCGTGATATGTACGTACGATATGATAAGTGCGATATACATGAGTTATGTCTGTCTGTCTGTGTGTGGCAAGTTAAGTTTCCGGTATATGTCTGTTTATCTGTGTGATGGGCCCCGGAGATTGTGGGTAAGAGAGACCCGGGACGACCATGGGGTCTCCGGTTACGACCCCTGTGCACTCCTCCACCAATGGGAGACTTAGTTCTCCTATGCCGACGGAGCGCGTTTTGGCTGGCCGTCGAAGGAACAGGGCGGGATCCTCCGGTTCACATGTTTCGTTCTGTGAAGGGTTGAGAGGGGCACCTCTCTTCCCCAATGGTGTGCAGGTGGGATTGTTTTATGAGTTCTGTTTTGGTATGAGTAAGTGTGTTCTATCTGTCGGTCTGTCATAAGTTCGTGAAACGGGGGTAGATTCTTAAATTAAGATAAAAATTGATATACTTTTAAGCTAATAAGATATGCTCCGATATGTGTGTTAAGTCTGCATGAATTTGAGTTGTGCCTTAAGGAACTTTTGATTTAAGATTTGTTTAGTCTGTTTGATAAGTCTCCCTATATGTATATTATCACGGGAAAATGTTTTGGCATGCAAAAACTAACCCCGGGTTCACGAACGTTGCTTCTTCTGCGTGTTGTGCTCTATATATATGTAGGTGTGTGTGGGTAGCCCCTCGCTCAGTCTTTGGACTGACCCCTCCCCGTTTATGTTTTTAGTTACAGGTTCAGGTCGTTGGAGTTCGTGCTAGGCGGCGGTGTGTCGTGTCTGTGTCCGTTCGTTTAAGTTTGTTAAGTATTTTATTCTGATTTATGATTCGTAAATTCTTTATAAGATATGTTCTGTGCAGGTCGGGAATCTATGTTTTGAATGTTTGGAATTCGGGACAGGTTAGGACAGGTGCTCGGATTAGTTGAACCCCGTTTTGATGTGTAATTATTCGGGACAGGTTAGGACAGGTTTTCTGAACTAGTTGAACCCGTATATTTGATTCTAATGTATGTACTGCATTGTATGCTTGGTGTGTAAAAGTTTTTGTAAGTTGGCATTTCGTGCTACTTCCGCTGTCATGTTTTGCATATTTTCTTTTGTACAGGGTTAGATACCGCCTAGCTAGTGCGTGTGTTCTTGTTTGTCACCCGTTCACTGTGACTTGGTGCGTGTGCGGACCTTCCATTTTGTACACGTGTCGGGTCATAGTGCAGGGGATGTGGCGCCTCACGTGCGGGGTGTTACATCTATGAGTGGTATCAGAGCTACCAGGTTCAGAACCGGTGCTCTGGAGTCGTGTCGCGTCTGTCTAGGTCGTACGACATAGGAATATGTGTGCATTGCATCCGTTTGACATGGAATTTTTATTCTGAGCATGAATTGTTTTGAGCTTATGTGATTATGTGTACGTTGTGATTATAATTGTACAACATTTTATCAATGTGCCTTTAATTACATTTAATTGATGCACTTACGTGACTTAAGTACTGCATTTCATTTGCATCTCTAACCAGCATGCACCAACTTTAGTGTTTTAATTGCAGGGCTGCAATACCAACAATTTAACCAGCTTCCATGACATCATTGCAACATTATGGTCAAGATTTCAAGTACCACGGTGAACGGTACACTAAGCATTCATGGTACGAGCATCCATGCATTCTTTATTTGATTAATTCTTGTTATTATGTGTTATATCTGTCAATTGTAATACTTGTTGATTATTGTAATTTTGATTCTGCTTTTGTGCTTGAGTGAGAGAGATTTGATTCTCTCTATTTATGTGCTAGGGGGGATGTTGATTCTTCTTACTTGTGTGTTAGAGAGATGCTGGATTCTCTCTATATTACGTGACAGAAAGATGCTGGAGTCTTTCTGAGTTCTGTGCACGAGAGATGCTGGATGCTCTTGTACTTAGGTATTCGAGGGATGCAGGATTCCCTTGGATTTAGGGTTTGAGAAATGCCGGATTTTCTCAAACTAGATTGTCTGAGAGATGTGGAATCAATCAGACTTAGGTTGAGAGACGGGGTTCTCTCAATTGTGTGCGTGAGAGACGGGGCTCTCTCTTTTGTGTGTTGAGAAACGGGGTTTCACTTTTTGTGTGTCGAAGGACGGGGTTCCTTCGCTTGCGTGTCGAGAGATGGGGTTCTCTCTCTTGTTTGTTACGGTTGCGTTACTTCTGGCCAGACGACAGTTTGCAAGCAACGAGGACGTGACGGTATCAAGCTTTGGGTACAGTGGCCTAGTGGTGATCGAATGAGCTTGAAGTGACCAACGGTCAAGTGCTCAGTGGGACCTCTATGACAACGAGTCAATATGAAGGGAGTTGATGCCAACTAAGGGAGAAGTATCCTGCAGAGATTGCAGTTCGCCTAGATCAGAGTTACGCAGCGGAAGCTTGGAGCGGAATTCGTTTCAGAGTCGTTCAAGATCCTGCTTTTGGACCTGAGGACAGGTCCTTTTGAAGGAGGGGAGTTTGCAATATCCCGTTCGTCCGACTTATAAGGTACGCCACGTTTCAACCTTTTTGTGTGTTTAATTATGTGATTTTATGTTTTTCGTGGCCCTATTTTGAACTCTTTTAGAGTTTAGGGACCCCTTTGTAATTTTCTCTTTTTAGGGGGTTTTCGGTCATTTCTCGTTCGAACGAGTTTTCGACCTTTTTGACCCCTTCAACGCTTTCGGGGCATCGAGACGAGTCCGTAGACTCTGGGTTTGCCCCATTTCGACTTCGTTAGCCCGTTCTTCCGACCGTTTTCGCATACAAGGACCCAAGATATATACCCGGATCCCCGTATTTCGTGCCAAACGCAGCAGACTTCAGCTCTCTCCCTCTCTCCCACGATTTTCACTGTTCACACACACTCACGGTGTGTTTTCATGCACAACCCGGAACTCGCTCGTTTCTCGACGGAATTCGATGATCCAATAGTTCATTTCGATGAGCTCGACGACGCGGTCACAACCGTACCAAGAACTCGACCAACCGAAGATCGACGGCGGAGTTATCGGTGATTTTCAGTCGCGGCTGGAGGAGGTGGCGGAGCCGCCACTTCGCCGCCCTTTCGCGGCGGCTTCCGACGATCCTCTGGCGACACGCGCCCCAGACCCATGGAGAAGGCTTCCCGGCGTTTCTTTTGATGTAGGCGGCGCCGCCATTGGGGCGGCAGTTGGGCCGCACGCGCCGGCCGAAGCTCGCGGCGGCGGTGGCACGGCACGGTAGCGGTAGGTTTCACCGCCTTCCGGCGGCTTTTTCGGACCAAGGTTAGTGCTTTTCAAGGTTTTCGACTACCCTGAGTTCATTTACGACATCGTTTTCACCCAATTTTGGTCGTAGGTGGTGGTTCCGAGGAGGTGTGCGGCGGCAGAAACTTCAACGGCCAACGGGAGCCTTTTCCGGCCATCTTTTGGTCTCGGGCCCTTCACGAAAGTTGTTCGGAACGACGAGAACTAGTGGCCTGTGATCACACGACTCTTGATTCAACCGTTTGGCGGTGGTTCACGGCGGTTCGCGGTGGCGGAGGTCTCCGAGGATTTTTCCGGCGAGCTACCTTAGGGCTTTCGTAAAGCTCGTCATGAGTAAGCCGATGCCTCTTTCGGATCTCATTTTGGTTCACCGGTTTGAAAGTAATTGAAGTTTGAAGATTTTAGGGTTTTCGTGTTATTGGATTTTAAATTGGAGACAATTGGCTTGGAATTTGCAGAAATTGATCGAGGAATTGGATTGAGCACGACGAATCCTTGCACGGGTGTTTTTTCGGGATTTTTTCGGCACGCTCCGGCAGCGGCCGACCGGCGGGCCGCCACTGTTCCGGTGGCGGCGATCCGGCGGGCTTCGGACAGAATGTCCGTCTCATTATGGTGAGTCCGTTGCCGCTTTCCGTTCGTTAATCGGACACTCGGTTTATTTTCTGTGAATTTATTTGTGTAATTGTGAATATTTAATTATTTGTTCTAATTGTAATTTAAGTGCGATTTGCTTGACTTATCGATTTATATGAACTCCGATGTATACAAAATCTTACATTTAATGAAATGTTGTATGCCTTGACGCTTTGAATTGTAAATTGAACCTCGTTATGTCAAAATTGTATTAGTTGTTAATTGTTTAAAATGTAATTCGTACTTGTATGTTCGATAAATTGATGAATATGCATTGCTTGGTATTTGAAAATATGTAATGAATTATGAATGTATAAACTTATGAATTGTTGTTGATATTAGTTTCGTTTCATGCCAATTGGGTATAATTCTTGTACAAGGGGTGTTTATGTAATGCATGAATTGAATATGTAAAATATGATTTGTATGAATTGAGTATGGTTAGAATTTGATTTGTAACCTCATGAAATTTGTATTAATTAGGAAGCATGCTATTATGATTTATTTGATTTATTAATATGTGTCAATTGATATGAAAGGTGCTACGTGAATTTGCATGAAATGAATTAAATAAACGTTGTTAATTAAATTTGTTATACAATCCATGAATTGTTTGTGTGATAAATGAATAATATGATTTGCCTTGCCTTTCAGTTTCCCTAATTTGCATTAACTGTGCGTATGAACATGCCTTAATGTTTTGTTTTGCATAGAATTAATATGAATTTGAAACCTGCTTATGTGATTGCATTTCGTAAGTGCTTGAGCATTGCCGTGCGTCTCTGTGTGGTTGTCTGAGTTTGAGTCTGAGCCCTGTGTTGTGTTTGTGTGTTCAGTTGGTTCAGGTGCACCCGGGGTGGTGATAAGTGAGTCGTGCAGGTTCCGGGGTGGACCTTCTGCTTTTTTTTCGGCTGTGTTTGGTACCAGGTGAGGTTAGGATATAGTTATACCCTATTGAAACGTGCCCGTTTTCGAAAGCATGCGGTTTATAAGCCTTATGTATATGTAGATATGTGCGAAGTACGTATTTTGCTGGTTTTCTCATATGATTTGATTTGAAAAGGACGAATCGCTATGTATAACCCTATGTATGCTTTGTCTCAGTTCTGTTATGATTTCGAGGTCAGTCTGCGTGATATGTACGTACGATATGATAAGTGCGATATACATGAGTTATGTCTGTCTGTCTGTGTGTGGCAAGTTAAGTTTTCGGTATATGTCTGTTTATCTGTGTGATGGGCCCCGGAGATTGTGGGTAAGGGAGACCCGGGACGACCATGGGGTCGCCGGTTACGACCCCTGTGCACTCCTCCACCAACGAGAGACTTAGTTCTCCTATGCCGACGGAGCGCATTTTGGCTGGCCGTCGAAGGAACCGGACGGGATCCTCCGGTTCACATGTTTCGTTCTGTGGTGGGTTGAGAGGGGTACCTCTCTTCCCCAATGGTGTGCAGGTGGGATTGTTTTATGAGTTCTGTTTTGGTATGAGTAAGTGTGTTCTGTCTATCGGTCTGTCGTAAGTTCGTGAAACGGGGGTAGATTCTTAAATTAAGATAAAAATTGATATACTTTTAAGCTAATAAGATATGCTCCGATATGTGTGTTAAGTCTGCATGAATCTGAAATGTGCCTTAAGGAACTTTTGATTTAAGATTTGTTTGGTCTGTTTGATAAGTCTCCCTATATGTATATTATCACGGGAAAATGTTTTGGCGTGCAAAAACTAACCCCGGGTTCACCAACGTTGCTTCTTCTGCGTGCTGTGCTCTGTAACAGCCCAAAACAGGGCCTGGATGAAAATAGTAAGTTAAGGCAGTGGTAAAGCGTTTATAGACCGTGATCCAACTTTTTGAATCATCGTGCATTGCATTCTTACATGAACTTTGTGCTCGTATTTGTTCTGACATGCTTTAAGGGGGAATTCTTGACCTTTGATTCAGTTTACTATTCATAACCCGAGCCTACCTTGTTCATATTGCTACTCGAACCCTAGAGGTTCATCACACATGTTTCCTAATCGTTTGAACTTGTTTCCCGAACTCAGAAAGTCTTTCTTGAGCCATAAGGGTATTTTTGGAACTTACCGACCAAAGTTACTATTCATCAGAAAATGATCTTTTGATTCTGATACCTTTTTCTACCCAAGTTACAGTCGAATCGATCCTTGAATCGAGACGAGTCTTTTGAAATCATTCTTGGCTTGGAAATCCATTCCGGAACTTTGTTTTATTGAAAACGTTTTTGAAAACCCTAGTTTACTATTCCTTTTACGAACGGTTTTCATTCGAAAAATGTTTTCTCTTCGGATTTGCACTACTTGAGCTATTTCAAGATTTTTGAGATGTTTTACAACTCTTGATTCAAACCTTAGCTTGAAATTTTGAAGCGTACGTTCGTACGTGAGAATTCACTATTCATCCTACGTTTTCAACTTTTTAACGGTAAAACGTTTTATAGTCGATTTTGGACTCAAAATGCTTCTCGATTTATTTCTTGAATTTTGGAAGCAATCCGGACTTGAAAATCATTCTAGAAAGTCGTTTTTCACTCGTGTCGAGTCACTAAAACTAATGTATCTTTCAAACGGTAAATCCGATTTCGACTAATGAATATGCGTTTCGAAGCTAATTTTCTTGCCGTCGGAATGGTTAAACTTCCAGCCACTTATCCTTGAGTCTTGGGGGACGAAATTACAGAAATACCCCCAGCAGCCCATTTTTAGCTTCAACATCCCTAAAGCTTCTAGAAGATACAAGTGGATGAACTCTTGTTTTGCTCTCCTACCCTTAAGCCCTCTCTAATTGCAAGGTGAGGGGCTTCCCAACACCTATATATACCCCTCTCATGGCATTTGAATCCTTGCTCAAAGTCTTGTGTTAACAAGCACTCCTCTCTCCCTCCTTTCCCCTCTTGCCGTCGGCATCCCCTCCCCTTAGCTAGGTTAGTTGTTTTATTTTTATGTTATGTTAGTTTAGTTTATGTTTTTATGTTATGGTATGTTTATATTATGTTTAGGTTGGGTCTTAGGGTCTTCCCTAAGCCATATAGGATTTTATTTTATGCATTTATTATATAGTTTTCATGATATGTTTGTGTAGATGTTTATATGTTTTAATTGTTTAGTATATGCTTGAATATGTTATGAATTGCTCTAGTATATGCTTTGATCATGTGATATGCTTGTTATATTATGAGAATTGATGCATGATTATGGAATTTGAATTATGTTCATGCATGCTAGCTAATGGAATAGTGATTTACAATTTATTATGTCACAACTTGTTACATGTTGATATGGAATTAAATTGTTACATGTTACATGCCTAAAGGTTCATGATATATGATATGATATGATATGAGATATGTTGTGACATGTTGTCACATTGTTATATGACTCTTGAATTATGAATTGAGCTTATGGTATGATTTGGATTAATGGATTAGTGCCTTGATCATGTTATACACTTTAATAGTGTCACATGTTATAACCTAAGATAGAATAGTGTTTCATAACTTGATTTATGCCTTAATTGGATCTCTTAACTATAGGTTATACCTTTAACCTAGATCACACTTGATTATATTAACATGAACTTGAAACTATAGGTTATAATCAAGATCATAATTTAATTAGGGTGTGTGTGTGTGCATGCCATGTGTGTGTGTGTGTTCATGCATGGTGTGTGTGTGTGTACCGTGTGTGCGTGGGTGTGTGTATAGTAAGGGTTTGACCCGACCCTTTGACCCGACACGTGAATAGTAACCTGTGAATAGTAATCGTGAATAGTAATCTTGAATAGTACTTTTGAATAGTGCTTTTGAATAGTAAAAATGAATTAAAACTTGTGCTTTCTCTATAGAAATTTGCACCTAGGGTTTCCATATCCAGGGTCCAAAATGTGTTTTCAAAATGTGTTTTCTTTCGTGGACTTGTTTCTTAACCTAAGGTTTGCGATAGGATTCATAATTTGACTAAAGCTTACTCGGTTATAGTAAGATCATAGTCTAACGTTAAGAGTAACTCACTTTGACGTATTCCTTTGTATGTTACTTTTCTTGAATACCTTAAATGGTATTACTCTCTTGTGTTACATGTTCTTTACATGTTCCTTGTTCATTGTTTCTTGCATTTCATATGCATCTTGGTTAGTAGTGGGTCTTAGTTCTTAAGCTCACTCTAGTACGCCACCTACAGGAGTTAAAGTTGAGCACTGGGATCCCTAGGGCACCGCATAATCTGTCTACCTACCTTTTGTTACTATTAGGTGAGGTGAAGTTATAAATATTTTCCAACTGGAACCACGATTATACTATCGTATCATATGTTTTGAAATTCAAAGCTAAACCTTGTTTTGAACTATCCCTTTTATCGGGACATTCTCTTGAAAGGATCATTCATACTTTAATAGTATACATTGATCAACAGTACATGTTTTCCAAAGTTCTGCATTCTTGTTCAAAGACAGTTACATGTTTGCATATGTTTTCAAAGTACAGACAGGATCACATGTTTTCAGACAGAATCATATGTTTTACAGACAGCATCATATGTTACAGTTACAGTTTCACATGTTATAGTTAGCATACTGGAGTGTTACTCTGGTCACTGCTAATCTTAAATGCAAGCATACAGTTTACAGTTTGGGCCCGGCGGTTATGTGTGGAGGTGATGCTCGGGAGGTGAGCGCCAACGACATCACCAATACCGGCCGCCACACTTAGACTATTGACACCGACTTTTAACAGGAGGTTTGTTAAGTCAGGACAATTTGTCTGGGAACGGACAGCAAATCTGTTCCCATTACATGTTTACAGGTCGCCTAGGGCTAGCTACCCGAAGTGACAACCGATGGAGGATGGTGCATGTTTGTATGCGTTGGTAAGAGTTGTTGTTGACCTTGGTCCGATAGTCTACTATGTGCGGAGTTGTTGTTGACCTTGGTCCGATGCTCTACTATATGTGGGGTTATTGTTGATCTTGGTCCGATACTCTACTAAACGTGGAATTATCGTTGATCCTGGTCCGACACTCTACCGAATCATGTTTTCTGGAGTAAGGATGGAGGAGCCTAGCTTGCGGGCAAAATTCTGTTTCATAAAGGATGGTTCATATCTGAAAAAGTTCACTTTACCCTTATCCCGTTTTATGAAAGAACTATGAACCATCAACAGCATATGTGTGCGCGTGTGATAACATTCATGAAAATGTTTTATAACGTGCATTCTTTTACAGCATCGCATTCAAAGAGTTTTATCAATCGAACTTGTTTCAAGTTCTTCTTTAAAGCATTGCATTTAACAGTTTCGAACTTTACTTCAAGTTCTTTAATTCAGTACTTTCTTTAAAGTATTCCCTCACTTAGTCCTTTTGACTAATACCTCTCCCGTTTTCTTGCCTCGTGGTTTCAGGTCTTGCAGCCGCAGTCTAGAGGTATCTTGAAGCTCTAGATTGTCATTTTTGTTTCAGTCAGGACTTAGTATTACTTCCTCTTTTGCGTCCTGCATATGTTTTATGGCTGCATCACTTTATACCTCTGTATATGTTTCTGAATACTTGAGTATCTTTGTTATACTCTTTCTGCTACTCTGTTACCGATATTTTGAACTCTGCTGTATCGGTACTTATATGTGAATCTGTTATATGTTCTGATATGCCGAGTCTCTCTTACACGATCAATATGTTCTTGCTTGTTACATGCCATCACGCACATGTTTTGAAAAGTTTTAAAATACTCTGATTTTCCGCTGCATAGCCACATCGTTGTACATGTATAGTTCTGATAGACAGCCGTTCGCTGGAGTATTTCTTGAGTGATGGCTCACACCATTACTTGAGAGGTGCTTCGGTGCGGGGGTTGAGACGCCGCTCTCCTCTTGTTCTGGTACGGGTGGGGGCGTTACATGCTCTATATATATGTAGGTGTGTGTGGGTAGCCCCTCGCTCAGTCTTTGGACTGACCCCTCTCCGTTTATGTTTTTAGTTACAGGTTTAGGTCGTTAGAGTTCGTGCTAGGCGGCGGTGTGTCGTGTCTGTCGAGTCTGTGTCCGTTCGTTTAAGTTTGTTAAGTATTTTATTCTGATTTATGATTCGTAAATTCTGTATAAGATATGTTCTGTGCAGGTCGGGAATCTATGTTTTGAATGTTTGGAATTCGGGACAGGTTAGGACAGGTGCTCGGATTAGTTGAACCCGTTTTGATGTGTAATTATTCGGGACAGGTTAGGACAGGTTTGCTGAACTAGTTGAACCTGTATATTTGATTCTAATGTATGTACTGCGTTGTATGCTTGGTGTGTAAAAGTTTTTGTAAGTTGGCATTTCGTGCTACTTCCGCTATCATTTTTTGCATATTTTCTTTGGTACAGGGTTAGATACCGCCTAGCTAGTGCGTGTGTTCTTGTTTGCCACCCGTTCCCTGTGACTTGGTGCATGTGCGGACCTTCCATTTCGTACACGTGTCGGGTCATAGTGCGGGGGATGTAACGCCTCACGTGCGGGGTGTTACAAATCTGGTAATGGAGGCGGAGAGGCAGGGGGTGACCCTCCCGATAACAGAGAGTGCAACTCACCCTCATCGCCACATTGTGACTGTGGCCATCGCAGCCCTGGCTCCGGAACCCGAGGATGGAGCGGGGCCCTCAGAAAGACCCCAAGATAAGGGCAAAGGCAAGAAAACCCAGAGGCCCAAGAAAGCCAAGAAAACCAAAGGGCCAAACGAGGGTGATGGCTCAGGCATGCAGGCGACAGACCGTACTCCGGACGAGACTCCCAGCACCATTACTTTGGGGGAGATAAAGTCTGTTATGGCCCCGATCTACTGGGACTAGCGCTACAAATGGAGAATTTCTACCGAACACGAGCGCGCCAACCGTCCCCCACCCGGCGAAATGGCGGTTTACAAGGATATGATCGGTTCCGGGGGTCTAAGATTTCCCATTCCTATCCCCGTGGCTTCCATCCTGAATGATTTGAATCTCTGCCCTTCACAAATCGTGCCCAACGGCCTCGCTTTGATATCCAGCTTTGTGATCCTCATGAAATGTGCTGGATTCGAGCCCTTCATGCGGAGTTTCAACGCCCTATTCCAAGTAGTGATTTCACCACGCTCGTCACTCGAGGCGGGTTACTTCTACTACATTCAAGCGAAGGCCCACTTGAAGTTGATTAATTCTCCCTCAACCACTTATGGCCCAGATTGGAAGGAGAAGTATATTTTCGTTAAAGCCCCGAAAGATGATGATTTCGGGGTGGCCCGAGAGTGGATATCTCATGGGAAGGGATCCCTTGTAAAGAGCCGCTTGGAACCTGCCTTCCCGAGGGACTGGGCCAAGACTTGGCTTGGGCATTGAGGGACGAGAGCCACCTAATTCAAGCCAAGGACTGGATAGATGATGCAGAGCTCATGTTTTGCGGGCTCACTAACGACGCTCATTATCTCAGCAACCCTCCCGCTCGAGATATGGAGAGAGATGGTTAGACTTTAGGGCGCTAACTTTTAGATAGGAATACTAACTGTACTTTGCATTTGCAACTTGCATTTTGTAAAATTTGCTTAAGGGTTTCTGACCCTCGTTTTCGCCTTCTTTGCAGGAGTAGACATTTTAGAGATGGCTGGAGGCATAAGAAGCGCAGCTAGGTTCGCCAACGCTAACAGGTGTCAGGCCCAGCAAGAAGACCAGCAAAATCCCTGAGGCCATGGAGCAGGCCGGGGTGACGGTCGTGGCGGCCACCGAGGCGCCAGCTCAAGCGCTGCAACTGGCGCTCAAGTGTCGCAGGGGCGAGGGGAAAGCCGAGCGGCAAACGCCGAGAACCGAATAATAGTATGGCCACCGACCGCTGTAGATACGAGGGTGGTCAACCTTAACGCCGTCAACCAAACGAGGCCCCCTGCGAGCGTGGTGATAAACGAGGCTCAGGAGGGCTCTAGCCAACCTTCCCGCAAGAGGAAGAGGATGCCTGATGCCTTCGCGATAACAGGCAAGGGCAAGCAAGTTGTGGAAGGCCCCAAGGGTGGCGACGGTGAAACTTCTTCCTCGGAGGAGGAACATTTATGGGATTTTGACCGCCGGGGGGACAGGAGCTACAAGGGCTCCGCAGACGGGGGTGCCGTATTACTGAGGCACGGGACAATGGCCCAAGGTATTAGCCAGAATCTATATGATAGGGCCCAAATTTCTGCGGACCATAAGCACCTGTACTCTGAGTCGGTGGAGAAGTTGACCGGCGACATGGTGCACGCCATAATCTCCGTAAGTTTTCTTACTTCTTGTAATTTCCTTATTTCTTGGGGGTGTTGTTTTTCAATATATTTGCTAACACTTTTGCCTTTTCGAGCCCGTGCAGCAAGTGCTCCCGAGGGCGAGGAATATCCAGATGCACGCCACGGTTTACGCTGATCGGAAGGCAAAGTATAAGAAGATGGCGTGCTCGAACAATCCTGCCCAGCTTCAGGAGGAGTTGGATACAGAGAAGGCTATGTACATTTCTCTGAAGGAGGAGCACAACAAGATGGAGGCGGAGATGAAGAAGTTGCAAGAAGACTTCACGAACGCGGAGAACGCTCAAAGGAGTTGGCACCACCAGTTCCACCAGCTCGAGGAGAATCACAAGAAACTCACTGCCGAGCACAACGAGTGGAAGACGAGGGCCCAAGAGGCGGAAAAGAAATATGCTGATGCCATGAGCCAACTCTCTCATCGTTTTGAGTAATCAAATAAGGAAGCGCTCATCAAATTCTGCCACTCCAAGGCGTTCAACTTCGCGGCTTTCCTGCATTGTCTAGACGAGGCTCAAAAGGCCTTCAATTTGGCGATTGAACAGGGCATTCATAAGGGTTTGACTGATCCCGCCATTCGTGAGGCGCAAGGCATGGGGCTCATGTTTAATGAGCGCTGCGAGGAGGATGACGATGATCGGGATGATCCTGAGGCCAACATCTCTGAGTCGGAATACAATTTCCTGGTCAATCTCATTCAAGATGAGTACATGGCTGCCCATCCCCCAGAAGAATCCTCCCAAGCAGAACAGAATGAGGAGAATAATAATGCTGAAAACTCTCCAGTAAACGAGCCTCCAGCGCCTGTTGTTGACGCTCTAGCTTTCAATACCGAGAACGCCCCCATTCCTGCCAATAATGTCAATGAGCCCAATGCTCTACAAGTGCCTGGAAACAATGAGCCTGAGCCCCCAGCTGCCCAGCACCAAGAGGAAAATGCCCCTCTAGCACAAGAGCCCGAGGGCCCAGTTCATGGTCCTGTGGCTCAAAATATCTTGGTGATTTTGGATGAAGACGTCGCTCCCGCAGCTTGAAGTTCCTCCTCACAGCCTGCTTATGTTGTAACTTCCTCCTTCTGACTTAATACCTTTTTTGTAAAGATGTTATAGGCCCCTACGCCTTTATTTTGTAATCTTTGACGAAGAGCCTTGATTAATAAAGTTCTTCTTTTCCTTAACAATGTTCTTTTTCTATCTCCTTGATTGTGAAATTTTACTTTGCGCTTGTTGTAACAAAATCTTGTAATGCTAAGATTGTGTGTAACATGCTTAGTAAAAATTGTATTACTTGGTTAAGTCTTTAAAACTTGAGAAATTTTACTAAGTCTTGAGTAATCATGGGGGTCTTACTGTGAGGCTGCCCTTATTCAAGACTTGTGTAAATTTTGTCTCTAAAATGTTGAGAATTTTACTAAGTCTTGAGCGACTACGAGGGTCTTACTGAGAGACTGCCCTCGTTCAAAACTTGTGAAAATTCCTCTTAACTTGGAAAATTTTACTAAGTCTTGAGCAAATACGAGGGTCTTACTGAGAGATTGCCCTCGTTCAAGACTTGTGAAAATCCATCTTCTTCTTGGCTCCTCAGAGATCTCATAAGGAGGCTAGATTTGACCAGAGCGCTTCTCCCTTTGTGGAGTGCGATTGTGCAGCGAGTCCCATTTTCGTGCGCTAGGTATCCACAGTATAGGCTACCTAGGCCTACTAGGACGCTCGTGCATACAGACTTTGGGGAGTATCCATAGAGGCGCTGGGCAAGCACACTCATGGAGTTATGCCCACCCTTGATTTATGAGGAAATTCTTGCCCCTTGGTTCTAAGATACCAAGGGAGAATTCTCAGTAGCTTGCATACTTAGACAAAATAAATAAGAGGAACAATTTTCATTATAAATTTCTTTTAGAAATAACAAGGGTTTCATGCTTTACAGAATAAACTCAAACATAGAACTTCCTGAGGTTGCATGCGTTCCAAGGTCGTGGGAGACGCTCGCCTTGTAGTGATTCAAGCGTGTAGGTGTTGTTTGCACGTATTTGTATGACTTTGAATGGACCTTCCCACTTGGGATCCAATTTCCCCACATGTTTGGATACTTCCACTTTCTTCAAGACCAAGTCTCCTAGCTGGAAAGTTCTTTCCCTCACACGCTTGTTGTATTGTTGTGCTACAGCTGCCTTGTATCTGTGTATTTTTGCCCAAGCTTTGTCTCTTCTTTCCTCCAGTAGGTCCAACTCCAGGCTCCTGTTATCTTCATTAAGCTGAGGCTCGAAATAGGCTACACGAACGGATTCGTTTACAATTTCTGCTGGTATCATGGCTTCTGACCCATATACGAGAGCGAACGGTGTCTCGCCAATGGCCGCTCATGGAGTAGTGTGATAAGCCTAGAGTGCTCCTTGCAATTCTTCTGCCCATTCACTCTTTTTGCTTTCTAGCATTGTTTTCAGATGCTGCAGAATGACCCTGTTAGTGACTTCCGCCTATCGTTTGGCTTGGGGATGGCCCACGGAGGTAAAGCGTTGTTCAATCCCTAACTCTGAACACCATTCTCGTGTGTCAGCTGCTATGAACTGGGATCCATTGTCTGAGATGAGCACTCTTGGTATACCATACCTGCAGATAATTTTTTTTCCAAATGAAGTCCCTCAAGACCCTAAAGGTAATTTTTGCCACGGCTTCAGCCTCGGCCTATTTGGTAAAATAATCGACAGCTAAAATGACAAACTTCTTCTGTCCGACTGCGATGGGTGAAGGGCCTACGATGTCGATTCCCCACTGGTCAAAGGGCCATGAGACATCTATAGGGATCATTTGAGCGGCTGGTAGTTGAGGGGGGTTAGAATGGAATTGGCACTTAGGGCATTTTCTGGAAAACTCAATGGCGTCTTGGAGAACTGTGGGCCAATAAAACCCACTCCTCAGAATTTTCTTAGCTAGGATACGCCCTCCTGAATGGTTTCCACAACTTCCATTGTGAATAAGTTCGAGCGTTTCTTTTGCTTGCGAGGGCCTTAGACACCTCATCGGAGGTCCTTGAAACGATTTCCTGAATAATCTTCCTTCAGAGTCTAAAGAAAACCGAGGGGCCTTGTTTCTAATTTTATGAGCCTCTACCTTGTCAGTGGGATAAACGCCATCTTTAAGAAATCTGATAATATCGTCAAGCCAGCAGGGCTCGTGCGGATCAATCATAGCGACCATCTCCTTGATCAAAGGTTTTTCTGTTCTAAGGAACGTGACAGAACGCTTGGAAGTACCTTCCAACGCCAAAGCAAATTTTGATAGAGCGTCAGCGCGCTCGTTTTCTACCCGTGGGACCTGAAGTAAATGGAATTCTTTGAACTTCCCAATGATTTCCCTGGCTTTGCTCAAATACTGCACCATGGTGGTTTCTCGAGCCTCATAAGTTCCTTCAATCTGGCTCGCAATTAACTGTGAATCAACATAAGCAGTGATTCAGGAGGCTTCGTTCTTAAAAGCAATTTTCAATCCTTGCACAAGGGCTTCATACTCTGCCTCGTTATTGGTGACTTGAAAATCCAACCTAATTGCAAAGTCTACTCAATCCCACTGGGGTCTCTAAGGGTTACCCCTACTCCTCCCCCTTGAGAGGTTGAGGAACCATCTGTGTGCAGGACCCATAACCCCTCGTTCTCTGGAGCAACAGGTTCTAAACGGTCTTAGGAATAGTGCCCTAGAAAACCGATTGTATATCCGCTTTGTGCTTTTCCTTATTGTAATCACAGACAATCTTTGAATGAAATAACGAATTGAGGCAACACTTCTTTATATGCTCTTGTTTGGTATGCGTTTACTTTAGCTGTGCTTGTATGAGAACTCCCCTAATCTTGATGACTTTAGGACTCTACCATTTAGGTGAAATGGTTCATGAAACGAGCCCTATATCACATAAGTCATGATTAGTAAAATACTCCAAGTCGATGAGTCCTACCGACAGTGGGAGTGTCAACCTGACTCCTCTGAGGCTTGCTTGTGGGATCACGCCCTTAAGAAGGACCACCTTATTTCATGGAGGTGCAAAGTGTATAGTTGATACGTGCGTGATACATGATGGTGCTTACTTCAATAAGTAAGTTCACTGAGGTGCCCCATGTGAAAACATTCCTAAATGGGAAAGGAAGTTTCTATTTCAAGAAATAGAAACTTCCAGATTAGGAAATATCTCACGAGTCATTGATGTGATTAATTGATCCTTAAGACTTGAGGTTCCTTGTCACTTTATGAGTTAACTCTGTAGTCTTAGGTATAAGCTTTAAAGGGTGTCGCCTTAGACAACTGATTCAAGGCTTATGCTGGGGCTGCACAAGTGATTCATGAAAGTGAATGAGAATCAAGAAAGGACCTACACTTGCATTTGCAAAGGTGATCTCTTATTGTGTAAGTCATTCATATGCCATATGGAGTCCTTGGCAAAGGCAGTAGATCAAGACATCAAGAAAAGGGTTTCTTGGATTGAGATCAAATGGATATGAAATGCACTTAGCTTTAAGACCAGATTATTATGGTTCTGATTATTCCCTTACCCTAGATCTTGGTTGAGAGATAGTAAGTAGGAGGATTGTATCTCACATGAATCAATGACTTAAAGGTTCTGTCGAATCTGAACATTCCAATTCAGCTAGGGGTTCAACACCTGTTGCTAGACTATGGTCGTTTAATCTGTGGACCGATTAATTAATTAGTGAATTAATTAATTGGGGTCACTGCTAATTGAATTGAGAACCTAGAGGGTCACACACAACAACTTGGTTACATGAGTTGAGGCTTTAAAATGATTAAACGAGTTAATCAAGCCAAGAGGGTTCCACACGTGTGAAGCCACACGTGTGGGTCAGGTGAGTGACACGTGTCCTTGTGACACGTGTCCCACGCGTGTAAATATATATATTGTATATATATATATATTAAATAATTAAATGTGTTAATTATTTAATAGACTTTGATTTAATTTTGAATTAAAAAGAAAGTCTAATTTTGGAGAAAAAAATAATCTAGTTAATTAATTATGAATTAATTAATTAGATAAAATAAGTTATTTATTTTAAATAAATAAAGTATAAAATTATCCAAAAATAGTTTGGATTTTTTAGCTCTCTTGAAAGTTGATTTGAATTTGAATTCAAAGTCAAAGTCAAAATTACTTGATGATCAAGTAATAGGAGAGAGAGACCAAAACCCTAGCCCATAAGGACTAGGATTTTCGGTCCTCCCCTTCTTATAAATAGGGGAGCTCGAGCTCCTCTTGGAGCTAATTGGCAATTCTTTTGGTTCATGTGTTGAACACCATCCTTTGTCCAAGATAAACGAAACCCTAGGTTAAGCCTAAACACTAACTAGAGAACTAGCATCCTTACTAGTTAGATTGTAGTCAAGTTGGTGGACTATCTCTAGAGAGCTTCAATTTAGAAGTTTGAAGATTCGAGCTTCACCAAGGAGAGGGGATCAAGCCGCGAGAAGAGCGTTCTTGGGTGGCTTGAAACGCTTCCAGAAAGTTAATTAAGAAAGTAAGTTTCTAATCCCTACGAATTTGGTTACATGATTGCAAGTCCTAGATCCTTCTGTTGGGAAAATTTTTACATTCCGCTGCTTTCTGATTCGTGTTTCCCAACAAGTGGTATCAGAGCCACCTCGTTAATCGTGTTTCTGATTCATCTCAATTATACTGAATTTGGTAGAAATTCTTAGGCTTGATGCGATTGAGTATTTGTAATTGTTTTAGAAAGCCTGAATTATGAAACTGTAATTTTTTCCTGAAAGTTTCTGAAAATTGGTTTTTGCAAAATTTAATTTTTGAAAACTATTTTAGATTTGAAACTGTACAAACTGTTTTTGGATTTCTTGGATTGGTTTTGCTTTTGAACGAAAACACGAAACGAAAAGCCTAGATTACGAACACGCGAAACCCCGCGCGCGAAGGCGTTGCACGCGGGCTTCGCGCGCCGCCGCCCGTCTGTCCTAGGCGCGCGCAGGCCCCAGCGCCTACTCCCTCCTGCAACCGCGCGGGAGGCGTTTCGGGCGCGCCTAGGAGCGCCCGCCCACAGCCGCCCACACCCGCCCGCAAACATGCGGGAGGACCGCCTGCAGCAGCGCTCGCACTCGCGTGGCTTTGGCCTGACGCTGTGCGCGCCTGTCGCGCGCGCGCGCACACCGCATGCGTGCTGTCTTCTTCGCGTATGGGCCCCGTTTTTCCTTCGTAATCCGTTTTTGTATTTCGTGCAATCTAGTCCCAATTTTTATTTTAATTTTAAATTTTTATTTTTTGAATATTTATTTTAATTTTTGAATAAAACTTAAAATTGGGATTTTTGAGAAATAGAAACGGTTTATATTTTGGGAAAATACATCTTTGATAAAATTATTAATTTTCAGAAATTAATTGGAATTTTATTTGTTTTTGTTAATTTGGGATTTATTGAAAACTGTTATAAATAAGACTCGCATCAAGTCGTGTTTTAAGTCATTAAGACTTGAAACGGGATTTTGGGTAAATTTAAATTCTCCCAAAAGCATGTTAGGTGATCATGGGTTTAGACTTATGTATGGTTTTAATTTATGCACATGGATGGTTTAAATTGGGGTTGGAGCCCTATAGTTGCGTTTTTCAATTGAGGTTGGAGCCTCACTTATGTGCGTACTGTTATGTGATTTATTATGTGGCTTTCCATATTACTGTTTTTGAGGCCGGGGTATGCCCCGTGTAATTGTCTAAGGCCAATATGAAGATTGAGCCTTATTACTTTATGTCTTTTTCTTTTTATTGTAATTTGAGAGTAGAGATAGGTGGTGAGGTTTTATTTTCATTTTGGAGACAATGCACCCATGGAGTAAGATGGACCACATTCAAGTAACAAGGAGGCCATAAGTGAAGACCCCTTAAAATGTAAGGGAGAGGAATCTCAATTGTAAAAATGTAATAGAGATAGGGCTCGTATTTTGTTACCGCTTTCCCTTATGTGATTTAAACTGTTTATGTGGCATGTATGTTAGAACTTGTGATTGTGGAGTGGCTCCCACATATCACACATAAGATAGGTAGAACCCATGATCATTACATGTTAGTATCATGCTAGGACATGTTATCTGTTTATGTGCTTGTTTGAAATGCATTTAAGTGTACTTGCATTAATCAAGACTAATAAAATTGGATAACATATATGTTGGTGAGGTTGAACCGGATAACTCTCCGGTTGATTCGAAAATTCCCATTAAATATTAAGCTAATTTCGAACAAATAGGTATTTAATTCAAGATGCAAATTTTGAATTAAATTCCTAACATTCCATCAATAGTTTTATGTTTAGTAAGTGAAGCTAGTTATTGTCCGCGAGTCGTGGGATAGCTAGTGGAGCTTATTAGTTCTTAGTTACCTAATTGATCATTTTAAATGATCAATATTTCGTGATCAATTTTAGCAAGGGCGATGTCCGCGAGTCGTGGGTCGTTCGAACTAAGTTTTGATCATGATCTTATGATTGACGGGTCTAGCTTAACGCCTAAGTAAGTATGGATGTCGCACGAGTCGTGGGTCCATATTGAAAGATAGGTGATGCAAAAACAATTACTAAGAGTTCTAAAGGTGTTAGAATTGGTAAGTTGTACTACCTGGGGTTCTTACTTAGAATGTCCGCGAGTCGTGGGTTCGAGGTAAAATGCCTAGGATCTTAGTACCCATTGGGAAACGTGTTCCTCTTAGATCTTTGAGAATTCTAGATCTTTGAAAAACAGTGGGAGCTACATTAGATTAAAGACCTTATCTTTTGTATATCGTTATAATTCAGCATGCTCACTAGTTATCTGTTTTACCATTTAGGTCGTAGATTCTGTGATTCTCTACGTGTTTTGAAATGGCAACCAAAAACCCTCTTGTATCGATCCTCGAGTCAAACAAGTTGAGTGGTCCCAACTATTCTGATTGGCTGAGGAATCTAAAAATCATTTTCGATTCTAAGAAGAGAACTTATGTTCTCTTCGAAGGGGAGCCTAGTCCCGAAGGGGAGGCTCCCACTCGGGCCGAGCGGGACGTGATTCAGAAGTGGAAGGATGATAATCTCCAAGCCCGTTGCCTTATGTTGGCTAACATGTCTCAGGACTTGCAAAGGCAACATGAGGCCATGGAATTCACTTGGGAGATTTACGACCTCTTAGAGCAACTTTACCGCCCTCATGAACGTGTTACAAGGTATAACATTTCAAAGGAATTGTTCCACTTAAGAATGAGGGAAGGTTCAAGTGTCCATGAATATGGACTCAAGTTTCTCACCCTTACTGAGAAACTTGCTTCCATGGACATGCCAATGAAAGATGAGCTTTCAGTGGATTTGTTGCTAGCTTCGCTCCCACCCTCATTCAACCCATTTGTCCTTAACTTCAATATGAATCATGCTGGTGCTACTGTAGCTGAGCTGATTAGTCAGCTTGTGACTGCTGAAAGCACGATCAAGAAAGACAATAAGGTTTTGATGGTAAATGCTCCATCTTCCTCTTCTGGACCTTCTAAAGGTAAGGGCAAGAAAGCCCAAAAGAAGAAGAAGAAACCCCTTAGGCCCACTAGTGGCGTTTCGAAGGGGAAGGCCCAAAAGAAGAAGAGTGATCAGAAAGAGGATGTTTGCTTCCATTGTGGCAAAGCGGGACATTGGAGGAGAAACTACCCAGAGTACAAGGCTACTCTAAAGAAAGGTATGTTTCTCGTTGAAATAAATCTTTCTATTAATTCTAGTTCTTGGGTACTTGATACCGGTTGTGGAACTCATATCTGTAATGATGTACAGATGCTCAGTGAAGTCCAACAACTCAAAGAAGGGGAATGTGTCTTGAAGATCGGCGATGGCTCAAACGTTGAAGCTCGAGCTTTAGGCACAATTAGATTAGATTTAGGTAGTTTTGAGTTAGTCTTAAATAAAGTCCTTTATATATCGAGCATTATTCGTAATATAATTTCAGTTCCAGTTTTAGATTGTGAAGGTTATGAAACTTATATCAAGAATGGTAAATATTTTACGGAACAACTCTTCCGTTCACATCGGTACTCTAAGTAATGGACTTTATCTAACTCAAAATATAAATATTATGAATATACAATGAGAAACAAAGCGTAAGAGAGATGACAAAGTTTCAGCTCCCTTATGGCACGCTAGATTAGGACACATTTCCAAGAACAGAATTAGCAAGATAAACACTTTAGGATCATTCTCTGAAAATGATCTTAAGGAGTTAAAATTTTGCGAATCCTGTCTCAAAGGAAAAATGTCCAAAGTCCCTTTTAAAGGAACTGTGGAATGTGCCATTAAGGTTTTGGATTTGATCTATACTGATGTTTGTGGACCGCTTAGTGTAAGCACAAGAAACAATCATCAGTATTTCATAACCTTTACCGATGACTTTAGTCGATATGGTTATGCATACTTAATGAAGTATAAATCTGAAGCTTTTGAGAAATTCTTAGAATTTCAAAAGGAGGTTGAGAACTAAACTGGTCACAAGATCAAAGCACTTCTATCTGATCGAGGAGGCGAGTATCTTAGTGAAGAATTCCTTAATCATCTCAAAGATAATGGGATTATCTCTCAGTGGACTCCTCCGGGAACTCCTCAGCTTAATGGAGTTTCTGAGAGAAGGAATCGAACCCTACTAGATATGGTTCGTTCCATGATGAGTTTCACTGACTTACCACTTTCTTTCTGGGGTTATGCCCTAGAAAGTGCAGCAAAGATTTTGAATCTAGTTCCCTCTAAGTCAGTCCCCAAAACGCCCTATGAAATGTGGCATGGTAAAATCCCTAGTTATTCTTACTTAAGAATTTGGGGTTGTCCTACTTACGTGAAGAGGACAGTGGGAGATAAATTAGAATCTCGTTCTAACTTATGCTACTTTGTAGGTTATCCTAAGGAATCCATAGGATATTACTTCTATGATCAATCTGAGCAAAAGGTGTTTATTTCCAGAAATGCCACTTTTCTTGAGGAACCGTTCCTTAAAGAAAAGAAAGGCAAGATCATAGAATTAGAGGAAGTACAAAGTGAGCCCACGCCTCCCACTGAAGAAAGGTCTCCTTCTGATCAACTACAACCAATCACGAATTTTGATACACACGTAAATCCTCCTCTAAGGCGTTCTGAACGCACTCCTAGACAGCCGGTGAGATGGTATGGATTCTTTCATGAAATATCTCAAAAGGATAATGATCCTTTTACATATGAGGAGGCACTTTCAGATTCTGACTCTGAACAGTGGATAGAAGCCATGAAATCCGAAATGGACTCCATGAACTCCAACCAAGTTTGGACCTTGGTAGATTTGCCTGATGGGGTCAAACCCATAGGTTGCAAATGGATCTTTAAGAGAAAGCTTAGAGTTGATGGAAGTATTGCAGCTTACAAAGCAAGACTGGTTGCAAAAGGATTCACTCAAAGACCCGGCGTGGACTTTGATGAAACCTTTTCGCCAGTTGCAATGCAAAAGTCTATTCGGATCATGCTTGCCATTGCTGCGTATTATGACTACGAGATATGGCAAATGGATGTGAAAACTGCCTTTCTCAATGGTGACATTGATAAAGACATTTATATGGAGCAACCCATAGGTTTCATATTCAGTGGGAGTGAGCAAAAGGTTTGCAAACTCCAAAGATCAATCTATGGATTGAAACAGGCTTCTAGGAATTGGAACATTCGATTTGATGAATCAGTCAAAGCGTTTGGCTTCATTCAAATTTCGAATAAATCATGTGTGTATAGAAAGGAATTGGAGACCTCAGTACAATTCTTAGTACTTTATGTTGATGACATCCTTCTTATTGGGAATTCGAAGGATGACATGAAAGTAACTAAGTTATGGTTATCAAACCAATTCGAGATGAAAGATCTTGGTGATGCGTCCTATATCCTTGGAATTAAAATCTATCGAGATAGATCTAGAAGGTTAATAGGACTATCACAGTCGATGTACATTGACAAAGTATTGAAGAGATTCAATATGGAGTCAGCAAAGGTTAAGAACCTTCTATGAGTGTAGGAACATATCTTTCAAAGAAGATGTGTCCTAAGACTAACCTTGAGAAGGAGAGAATGACTCATACACCTTATGCATCAACAATAGGTAGCATAATGTATGTAATGTTATGTACTCGACCGGATGTGGCTTATGCACTTAGTGTTACAAGTCGTTTCCAATCTGACCCTGGAGATGGTCACTGGGCTGCCATGAAGAATATTCTTAAGTACTTGAAAAGTACTAAAGATTTATTCTTAGTTTACGGAGGTCAGAAAGATCTTACTGTCGAAGGATACTGCGATGCATGCTTTGCATCTGACTTAGATGATTTTAAGTCAATATCAGGATACATTTTTCTGCCTAAACGGCGGAGCAGTGAGTTGGACGAGTTCCAAACAAACTACCACTGCAGATTCGACCACTGAGGCCGAATACTTAGCTGCAAATGATGCAGCTAAGGAAGGTGTTTGGATTAGAAACTTCATTCAAGAGTTGAATGTTGTTCCTAGCATGAAAGACCCGCTTTCTGTGTTTTGTGACAACACAGGGGCGGTTGCTCAAGCAAGAGAACCAAGATCTCACCAACGGACCAAGCACATTATGAGGAAGTATCACTTAATCCGTGATATTATCAAAAGAGGAGATGTACTAATTGAGAGGGTCACATCAGCAGAGAACGTGGCAGATCCACTTACTAAACCCCTTAGTCGAGAAGCTTTCCAAGGTCATCTTCAGAAGATGGGACTTAGAGTAGCTTTAGAATGACTTTGACGGGTAAGTGGGAGATTGTTAGGAATAGTGCCCTAGAAAGCCGATTGTGTGACACCCCGACTCACAGTCGGTACAGGTAAATTATGTGATTTATCAATATATACGTTTTAAATTAATTGTATATGAATTCCTTGAACTATATGAACTTATATGAATTAATTGAACTTATATGAATTTACTTGAATTAATTGAGTTGGCCTTGTTTGAACCTGTAATTGTTGAACCGAACCAACTTGAACCGGAAACCCTGAACCGAACCCGTGAACCGACCGGTCCAGCCTTAAAGGCTGAACCATTTTTTCTCCTCCCTCATTTCACGTAACAACAGCAGCTCTTGAGCCAAGGAAGAAGAGAAAAACCCCAAGTTGATCTCCATCCTTCTCAAGCCAAGATCTCCCTGGTTTCTTCATCTTTTCTCGAACTTAAGTATGTTTCGGAATCCCCTCGTCGTGCTTGTCGTTTCTATGTTTTAATTTCAGACTTTGGAGTGAGTTTGGTGTGCCTTTGCTTCCCTACGTGAATAGTAAGGGTTTGGTGTTTTTGTTGAATACTTGTTCTATGCTTGATGTTCTTGAATTCTAGCTTCTTATATGAGTTGTTTATGTTGTATGTGTTACATTCATTGCATATCTTCCCTTGGTAGTTGAGCATTTATTGATGATCAAGATTTTAGCTTGATTCTTGTATCCTTGGAGCATGCCTTTAAATTCCGTTTTTCTTGAGTTATTTGAGTGTTAATTTGTCAAGCATGATTTATATGAATTAATTGTGCATTTTGAGAGGTTGTGGCAACTTTGAGGCTTGGGATTTTGGCCATTTTGGCAAAAATTGAAGCTTCCCCAGCTTCTGTAATGTCTGTTTCTGCTCCAGCTTTTTGAACCAGGCCGGAACGGCCGTTCCCGTCCCAGTATAAACTGGGAACAGCCCTTCGGGGCCATTTTACTGTTCTTTGCCGAGAATGGGAACGGTCGTTCCCAGTTTGTACTGGGAATGGGAAGGGTCGTTCCCATGGCCAAAACCATGTTTTTAGTTCAACATTACAGACGCGAGGGGAGAGTTCGAGATTTTTGGGAACGGCCCTTCCCGTCCCCAGTACAAACTGGGAACGACCGTTCCCATCTTCCAGAAACTTTGAGCGAGTGTGGGAACGGCCGTTCCCTACAGTGAAAGGGCCATTCCCACCCTTTCCCGAAACCTGGGAGCTGCCACTGCTTCTTTTTGCTTATATTATGCATTTGTATGACTTTAATTGCTATTCTTTTTCATGTTAATTGTTATAATTTGATTTTAATTGTATGATAAATTATAAATAAATATGTTGTGCTATAATTTGTGAATTATATGACCTAATTGTAATATTTTATATGTGATCATGAATCATGCATTTTGCCGGGCGTCTTCTTTGGTTCATATAGAGTCTAAGTCTTGGGCTTTCGTGTTTTCTTTTCAGAGGAGGTTCCAGTTGACGAGCCCGAGGCGTAGGTTGTTCACGTCTGCTCGTATTTTGTCACGTACAAGGTGAGGTTTAGGACTTTTGTTAGTTAATCGACCTAAAGCCTTATGTGATGTTTTCAAGCCGCGCATGTGACTATATATTATATATATAGATATGTATGTGTTGAGTAGAATAAATTTATGATCTTGCGAACAACTTTGTTTTGGGAAAGATACTAAGTAAGCCTATGTAAGCTAAGTTTTGGAAAAGTCTTTACCATTCCATTAGCGAGATTTCCATGAAAGATTTGGCATTTGATATGATTTGTGTTTGTGGATCCAAGGAGCTACGGGTAAGGAGCCCTCAGGACGGTTTGGGCCATCGAGGTTAAGCCTGTGCATAGTCTCCATCCGATATATCACACGCGACCCCCGGGAGTTAGGGAAGGTGTGGTATTTCGATGCCTTCGGCGTAAACACCGGGAGGGCACGATGTGGGCTCGCTACCCCTCGTGAGTCTGTATATGTATGGATGGTTAGGGCCGCCGGTGGCTCTTCCATCATTGGTGTAGAGGTTGATATGTATGATTTCTGGTTTGTTTGTTCTGAGGAGTAAAGGTTGGAATTTCGTTCTCGCCGAGCATTATGCTGTTGTATTATGTTTGAGAAGTATGAATCAGGATAGTGTTTGTGAAAAGGTTTTAAAGTATATGTATTTGTTTTGAAAGCTTTAGTTTGTAAAACCTATTCCGGTTCATAATTCCACCCTTTGCTATGTGCTTTGCTTTATATATATAGGGTGTGGGTATGCGTTAGCCCCCTCACTCAGTCAGTTGACTGACTCCTCGTTTACTCCTTTAGTTGCAGGTTTTGGAGCGTGGGCTAGGCGGAGAAGTGTGTCTTCTTTATGCACTTGTCGGTCTAGGTCTCGCTAGGTGCATTTACATACCTGCACCTTATTATTTTGTATTGGTATAGTTTGGCTTGTAAATACTTTCTTATTATATTTTGCTCAAGCCGTGATGGCTTTTGTACAGGATTACATGTTGGTCCCTATATGTAAATATTATATGGATAGTTATGTGTTGGTACCTATACGTATATATGTGTTGGTATTTTACTTATTGTTTTTGTTATTGCTTCCGTGCACTCTGATTCGGGTTGTTTAGCTCCGCCTAGCCTAGAGTGTGTGTTTGGTCTCCCGTTCACTATGATTCGGATTCGGGTACGGACATTCCATTTCGTATTCGGGTTTGGATTATGGTGCGGGGGATGTGGCCCTACGTGTGGGTGCTACATCCATAAGTGGTATCAGAGCGCGGTTGCAAAACTGGGCTCTAGTGTCGTGTGGGTCTGTTTAAGTCGTACGACTTAGGACAACGTGATTGTGTGATTATGTGTAAGTGTGTCTACATAATTTGAATATGTGACTACTTGACTAATTGATTACTTGAATACTTGAATCTTTTCTTAATTGTATACATATTCATACACTAATTTACATTCATCCATATTGCTTGAATTTGTGAATTTCAGGATGCCTCCAAGGAGATAAAACAACCGTGAACGAACCCCTGATTTGAATGAACCGGCTCCACAAAATGCACCTCCGCCACCACCTATGAATGCGGAGAATATTGTCCAAGCTCTACTCAATCAGCTCCAACAAAATCAAAGGGGCAATGCGAATCCGGGTGAAGGACAAGATTTATCCGCCGTGTATAAGGACTTCCGGAACAACAACCCTCCAAAGTGGTATGGAGGTGATGATATTAAGGCTGAAGAGTGGTTGTCCGAGATTCGAGGAATATGGGAGATATGTCCGGGGAGTTCCCAAGACAAGGCCGTTTGCACAGGGCGTATTATTCAAGGGCCAGCGGCTATTTGGCTTAGAAGTGTGAGATCCAGGCTTGAGAGAACGGGTATGGAGTTTAATTGGGAGACGTTTGTGCGGGAATTCCATGAGAAATATATCCCTCATAGTGCACAAGAGCGACGCCTCCAAGAGTTTGCTAACTTGAGGCAAGGCAATCGGACGTTGGAGGATTATTTATTGGAGTTCGAGAGACTAGCACCTTATGCTACTCACATTACCGACCATGATGATCACAAGGCCCGAAAGTTTCTTCATGGGCTTCGCCGGGATATTCAAGAAGCTCTACTGGCTGCCAATGTGAGTACTTGGGCCAAAGTTAGAAAGAGGGCAATTCAAGTTGAGGCCCAAATGGCTCGGTTGAAGCCTCCACCTTTCTCTTCGACTCGAGGATCGGGATCCGGATCTGGATCGGGTAAGAGGCCCGTTTCTTATGCTCCACGAGCTCCTATTCCATCGGCTTTTCGTCCCCAGGGCTTAAGGAACAAAAAACCCCGTATTACCGGACCCGTGGCACCTCCTGTTATTCCAGCTCGACCGGCTTCGGCTCAGGGACCACCTGTTTGTGCTCATTGCCAGGGAAGACATCCAGTGGAGAGGTGTTGGAAGCTTCTGGGTAAATGCTATGCATGCGGGTCTTCTGATCATTTGATTGATGCTTGCCCGAACAGGATGCTGGTTGTGTAGGCTCGTGTGTATGCTTTGGAGGGAGAAGAAGAAGCTACTGATGTCGACCCGACTGCCGTGATAGAAGGTACAATAATCATTCATGGCATATCACTACATGCATTGTTTGATCCCGGGGCTACGCATTCATTTATTTCCCGGGATATTGTTGCTTCTTTGCCTTTACTTGATGAATTATCTGCACATGTGTATGTGGTGAACACTCCTTTGGGAGGATCTTTGGAAGCTGACAGGGTGTTTCGGGAGTGTTCGGTGTTGTTTGAGGGCCGAGTTTTTCCGGCAGATTTGATAGTTCTACCGTTGAAGAAGTATGAGGTTATTCTTGGTATGGATTTTCTCTTTAAGTACCGAGCTCAGTTGGATTGTCATGAGAAGAATGTTTCATTGGGGTCTGTGGTTTTTACGGGTGAGAGGTTGAAGTCCAGCCCGTTTGTGTATTTTATGGAAGCAAGTAAGCTCCTCCGGGACGGCGCGACAGGTTTTGTGGCTTACCTTCTGAATAAACCGAAGGATCAGGCCAAACTTGAGGAGACAGAGGTCGTGAGTGAGTTCCCCGATGTGTTCCCCAAGAGTTTGGGTTCTTTACCACCTGATAGGGACATCGAGTTTGTGGTCGACCTTTATCCTGGAGCTGAGCCTTTCTCTAAGACACCGTATCGAATGGCTCCTGCTGAGTTGAAGGATTTGAAAACTCAGCTGGATGAGCTCTTGACTTGCGGTTACATCCGTCCGAGTACATCCCCGTGGGGTGCTCCCGTGTTATTTGTGAAGAAGAAGGACATGACTTTGAGGATGTGTATAGACTACCGCGAGTTGAACCTGATGACAGTGAAGAATAAGTATCCTCTACCTCACATCGAAGAGTTGTTTGATATTTTGCAAGGGTCGCAGGTGTATTCTAAGTTAGATTTGAGGCAGGGATATTACCAACTTCGTATCCGGGAGGAAGATATCTCTAAGACTGCATTCAACACCCGCTATGGACACTTCGAGTTTGTGGTGATGCCGTTTGGGTTGACTAACGCTCCAGCCGTGTTCATGGATATGATGCACCGAGTGTTTAGACAGTTTCTTGACAAGTTTGTGGTCATTTTTATAGACGACATTTTGGTGTATTCTAAGTCTGCAGAAGAGCACGCATCTCACCTCAGGATTGTCTTGGAGACACTTAGAGAGCACAAGCTTTATGCCAAGTTTAGCAAGTGTGAGTTCTGGCTCGACAGAGTGGTTTTTCTGGGTCACATAATTTCAGGTGAGGGAATTGAAGTTGATCCCTCCAAGATTGAAACCGTGGCTCAGTGGGAACGACCGAAGAATGCCTCCGAGATAAGAAGTTTTCTCGGGTTAGCGGGTTACTATAGGAGATTTGTTAAGGATTTCTCCAAGATTGCCTGCCCGTTGACTCGGTTAACCAAAAAGGAGGTGAAATATGAGTGGGATGATGGGTGCGAGAGGAGTTTCCAAGCTTTGAAGGAAAGAATAACTTCGGCACCAGTTCTTACCCTACCCGAGGGATCCGAGGGTTATTCGGTCTTTGCGGATGCTTCTAAGGAAGGACTCGGATGTGTGTTGATGCAAAATGGCCGAGTGGTGGCCTATGCTTCTAGGAAGTTGAAGGAACACGAGAAGAACTACCCCACTCATGATCTTGAGCTTGCAGCGGTTGTGTTTGCTTTGAGGAAGTGGCGTCATTACCTCTATGGGACGACTTTTGAGATATTCACAGATCATAAGAGCATCAAGTATCTTTTTACTCAGAAGGAGCTCAATAATAGACAGAGGCGTTGGATGGAATTCTTAGAGTATTATGACTGCTCGATTCAGTATCATCCGGGCAAGGCTAATGTCGTGGCAGATGCTTTGAGCAGGAAAGCAAGTGTTTCAGGTTTGAGTGCAGAGTCTTCAGGACAGGGTTCGACAGTTGTGGTATCAGTGGCTCGATTAGCTAACATCACAGTTCAGCCGGATTTGAAACAGAGGTTATTGGATTCTCAGGCTTCGGATGCAGAGATTTAGAGATTAGTGGTTCGGTCTAGGATAGACCCCGAGATGAAGTTTGGGTTTGATGATTCCGGTTTGTTCAGGTTTAAGACCAGAGTTTGTGTCCCAGAAGACCTCAAGAGGTTAATACTTGAGGAAGGACACCGTTCTGGATATTCCATTCACCCCGGTGGTACTAAGATGTACCGAGATTTGAAGGAATTCTTCTGGTGGAATGGCATGAAGAGAGATGTCGCAAACTTTGTGAAGCGATGTCTCACGTGTCAAGTGGTGAAGGCAGAACACTAGAAACCGGGAGGAACCCTCCAACCACTTCCGATTCCTGAATGGAAGTGGGAACAAGTGACTATGGACTTCGTGTCCGGCTTGCCGAGATCAAGAGGAGGTTATGATGGAATTTGGGTGATAGTCGACCGATTGACCAAGTCTGCTTATTTTCTCAAGGTGAAAATGTCCTACAAGACCCCGAAGTTGGCAGAGTTGTATTGTGATGAGATTGTGAGACTTCATGGAGCGCCTGCTAGTATTGTTTCTGATCGTGATCCGAGGTTCACAGCTAAGTTTTGGCAGGATCTTCAGAGTAGATTGGGTACGAGGCTTAATTTCAGCACCGCTTTTCGTCCTCAGACTGATGGCCAGTCAGAGAGATTGATTAAGTATTTGGAGGATTTGTTACGAGCGTGTGCTTTGGATTTCAAGAAAAAGTGGGACAAGCATTTAGCTCTGGTTGAGTTCGCCTATAACAACAGTTATCAGACCTCTAGTGGTATGGCTCTCTACGAGGCACTCTATGGAAGGAAGTGTAGATCGCCTCTCTTTTGGGATATGGAGGATTGGCGGTGGACAGAAGAGAATAAGCTCGAAAGAGCAACACCTCGAGAGAGACTGGATAAGACCACTGCCAAGGTCTAGTTGATTCAGCAGAGAATGAAGGCAGCTCAGGACCGTCAGAAGAGCTATGCAGATAAGAGGAGAAGACCCCTCGAGTTTGAAGTCGGAGATAACGTTTTCTTGAAAGCATCTCCGAGAAAGGGATTTTCTCGAATAGGTCGAGGTGGGAAGCTTAACCCGAGATACCTTGGACCTTTTGAAATCCTTGAGAGAATTGGAGAAGTGGCATATAGGTTGGACCTACCGCCTAGATTGACCGGGATACATAATGTGTTTCATGTTTCACAGCTCAGGAAATATTACCCCGAAGAATCAACTATTCTCCCTGTTGAAGAGGTACAGCTTGAGTCGGATTTAAAGATAGTAAGGCATCCGGTTGAGATTTAAGACCGGAAGATGCAAGTGTTAAGGAATAAACAGATTCCATTGGTCCGAGTTCTGTGGAGAGATCAGAAATCCGAAGAGTCGACTTGGGAGACTGAGGAGAAGATGAGACAGTTGTACCCGGAGTTGTTCTCAGGTCAGACAGTGAACCTGGGGACCAGGTTCTCCGAAGGGGGGGAGGTTGTGACACCCCGACTCACAGTCGGTACAGGTAAATTATGTGATTTATCAATATATGCGTTTTAAATTAATTGTATATGAATTCCTTGAACTATATGAACTTATATGAATTAATTGAACTTATATGAATTTACTTGAATTAATTGAGTTGGCCTTGTTTGAACCTGTAATTGTTGAACCGAACCAACTTGAACCGGAAACCCTGAACCGAACTCGTGAACCGACCGGTCCAGCCTTAAAGGCTGAACCCTTTTTTCTCCTCCCTCATTTCACGTAACAACAGCAGCTCTTGAGCCAATGAAGAAGAGAAAAACCCCAAGTTGATCTCCATCCTTCTCAAGCCAAGATCTCCCTCGTTTCTTCATCTTTTCTCGAACTTAAGTATGTTTCGGAATCCCCTCGTCGTTCTTGTCGTTTCTATGTTTTAATTTCAGAGTTTGGAGTGAGTTTGGTGTGTCTTTGCTTCCCTACGTGAATAGTAAGGGTTTGGTGTTTTTGTTGAATACTTGTTCTATGCTTGATGTTCTTGAATTCTAGCTTCTTATATGAGTTGTTTATGTTGTATGTGTTACATTTATTGCATATCTTCCCTTGGTAGTTGAGCATTTATTGATGATCAAGATTTTAGCTTGATTCTTGTATCCTTGGAGCATGCCTTTAAATTCCGTTTTTCTTGAGTTATTTGAGTGTTAATTTGTCAAGCATGATTTATATGAATTAATTGTGCATTTTGAGAGGTTGTGGCAACTTTGAGGCTTGGGATTTTGGCCATTTTGGCAAAAATTGAAGCTTCCCCAGCTTCTGTAATGTCTGTTTCTGCTCCAGCTTTTCGAACCAGGCCGGAACGGCCGTTCCCGTCCCAGTATAAACTGGGAACGGCCCTTCCGGGCCATTTTACTGTTCTTTGCCGAGAATGGGAAGGGCCGTTCCCAGTTTGTACTGGGAATGGGAAGGGCCGTTCCCATGGCCAAAACCATGTTTTTAGTTCAACATTACAGACGCGCGGGGAGAGTTCGGGATTTTTGGGAACGGCCCTTCCCGTCCCCAGTACAAACTGGGAATGACCGTTCCCATCTTCCAGAAACTTTGAGCGAGTGTGGGAACGGTCGTTCCCTACAGTGAAAGGGCCGTTCCCACCCTTTCCCGAAACCTGGGAGCTGCCACTGCTTCTTTTTGCTTATATTATGCATTTGTATGACTTTAATTGCTATTCTTTTTCATGTTAATTGTTATAATTTGATTTTAATTGTATGATAAATTATAAATAAATATGTTGTGCTATAATTTGTGAATTATATGACCTCATTGTAATATTTTATATGTGATCATGAATCATGCATTTTGCCGGGCGTCTTCTTTGGTTCATATAGAGTCTAAGTCTTGGGCTTTCGTGTTTTCTTTTCAGAAGAGGTTCCAGTTGACGAGCCCGAGGCGTAGGTTGTTCACGTCTGCTCGTATTTTGTCACGCACAAGGTGAGGTTTAGGACTTTTGTTAGTTAATCGACCTAAAGCCTTATGTGATGTTTTCAAGCCGCGCATGTGACTATATATTATATATATAGATATGTATGTGTTGAGTAGAATAAATTTATGATCTTGCGAACAACTTTGTTTTGGGAAAGATACTAAGTAAGCCTATGAATCGGGATAGTGTTTGTGAAAAGGTTTTAAAGTATATGTATTTGTTTTGAAAGCTTTAGTTTGTAAAACCTATTCCGGTTCATAATTCCACCCTTTGCTATGTGCTTTGCTTTATATATATAGGGTGTGGGTGTGCGTTAGCCCCCTCACTCAGTCAGTTGACTGACTCCTCGTTTACTCCTTTAGTTGCAGGTTTTGGAGCGTGGGCTAGGCGGAGAAGTGTGTCTTCTTTATACACTTGTCGGTCTAGGTCTCGCTAGGTGCATTTACATACCTGCACCTTATTATTTTGTATTGGTATAGTTTGGCTTGTAAATACTTTCTTATTATATTTTGCTCAAGCCGTGATGGCTTTTGTACAGGATTACATGTTGGTACCTATATGTAAATATTATATGGATAGTTATGTGTTGGTACCTATACGTATATATGTGTTGGTATTCAACTTATTGTTTTTGTTATTGCTTCCGTGCACTCTGATTCGGGTTGTTTAGCTCCGCCTAGCCTAGAGTGTGTGTTTGGTCTCCCGTTCACTATGATTCGGATTCGGGTAAGGACATTCCATTTCGTATTCGGGTTTGGATTATGGTGCGAGGGATGTGGCCCTACGTGTGGCTGCTACAGATTGTATATCCGCTTTGTGCTTTTCCTTATTGTAATCACAGACAATCTTTGAATGAAATAACGAATTGAGGCAACACTTCTTTATATGCTCTTGTTTGGTATGCGTTTACTTTAGTTGTGCATGTATGAGAACTCCCCTAATCCTGATAACTTTAGGACTCTACCATTTAGGTGAAATGGTTCATGAAACGAACCCTATATCACATAAGTCATGATTAGTAAAATACTCCAAGCCGATGAGTCCTACCGATAGTGGGAGTGTCAACCTGACTCCTCTAAGGCTTGCTTGTGGGATCACGCCCTTATGAAGGACCACCTTGTTTCATGGAGGTGCAAAGTGTATAGTTGATACGTGCGTGATACATGAGGGTGCTTACTTCAATAAGTAAGTTCACTGAGGTGCCCCGTGTGAGAACATTCCTAAATGGGAAAGGAAGTTTCTATTTCAGGAAATAGAAACTTCCAGATTAGGAAATATCTCACGAGTCATTGATGTGATTAATTGATCCTTAAGACTTGAGGTTCCTTGTCACTTTATGAGTTAACTCTGTAGTCTTAGGTATAAGCTTTAAAGGGTGTCGCCTTAGACAACTGATTCAAGGCTTATGCTGGGGCTGCACAAGTGATTCATGAAAGTGAATGAGAATCAAGAAAGGACCTACACTTGCATTTGCAAAGGTGATCTCTTATTGTGTAAGTCATTCATATGCCATATGGAGTCCTTGGCCAAAGCAGTAGATCAAGACATCAAGAAAAGGGTTTCTTGGATTGAGATCAAATGGATATGAAATGCACTTAGCTTTAAGACCAGATTGTTAGGGTTCTGATTATTCCCTTACCCTAGATCTTGGTTGAGAGATAGTAAGTAGGAGGATTATATCTCACATGAATCAATGATTTAAAGGTTCTGTCGAATCTGAACATTTCAATTCAGCTAGGGGTTAAACACCTGTTGCTAGACTATGGTCGTTTAATCTGTGGACCGATTAATTAATTAGTGAATTAATTAATTGGGGTCACTGCTAATTGAATTGAGAACCTAGAGGGTCACACACAACAACTTGGTTACATGAGTTGAGGCTTTAAAATGATTAAACGAGTTAATCAAGCCAAGAGGGTTCCACACGTGTGAAGCCACATGTGTGGGTCAGGTGAGTGACACGTGTCCTTGTGACACGTGTCCCACACGTGTAAATATATATATTGTATATTTATATATATATATTAAATAATTAAATGTGTTAATTATTTAATAGACTTTGGTTTAATTTTGAATTAAAAAGAAAGTCTAATTTTGGAGAAAAAAATAATCTAGTTAATTAATTATGAATTAATTAATTAGATAAAATAAGTTATTTATTTTAAATAAATAAAGTATAAAATTATCCAAAAATAGTTTGGATATTTTTAGCTCTCTTGAAAGTTGATTTGAATTTGAATTCAAAGTCAAAGTCAAAATTACTTGATGATCAAGTAATAGGAGAGAGAGACCAAAACCCTAGCCCATAAGGACTAGGATTTTCGGTCCTCCCCTTCTTATAAATAGGGGAGCTCGAGCTCCTCTTGGAGCTAATTGGCAATTCTTTTGGTTCATATGTTGAACACCATCCTTTCTCCAAGATAAACGAAACCCTAGGTTAAGCCTAAACACTAACTAGAGAACTAGCATCCTTACTAGTTAGATTGTAGTCAAGTTGGTGGGCTATCTCTAGAGAGCTTCAAGTTAGAAGTTTGAAGATTCGAGCTTCACCAAGGAGATGGGATCAAGCCGCGAGAAGAGCGTTCTTGGGTGTCTTGAAACGCTTCAAGAAAGTTAATTAAGAAAGTAAGTTTCTAATCCCTACGAATTTGGTTATACGATTGCGAGTCCTAGATCCTTCTGTTGGCAAAATTTTTAAATTCCGCTGCTTTCTGATTCGTGTTTCCCAACAAACGGAAGCGTTCAACCAGCAAATCCGCTACAACCTGCACTTATATAGCTGTTCTGGGCTCGAAACTTAAGTCAAACTGACTGAACTCAATGGCCCATTTTATCAATCTTCCAGACACGTCTGGTTTGGATAATACTTGCTTCAAAGGCTGATCAGTGAGGACCGTTATTGAATGCGCTTGAAAGTAAGGCCTCAATCGTCTTGATGCGTTGATGAGGGCAAACGCAAATTTCTCGATTTCCAACTACTTCTTCTCGGCCCCTTGTAATGTTTTGCTCAAATACTACACAGGCAAGTGCTTACGCTCCCGTACAGCTATCAGTACCGCGCTCGTTGCCTCGGTTGAAACGGAGAGGTACATAAACAGTCTTTCGCCTTCAACGGGTTTGGTCGGAGCGAAGCGCTCGAAAGGTAAGCCTTCATGTCTTACAATGCTTTCTCACACTCCTCAGTCCAAGCAAAATTTCTTGCATTCCGCAAAATTTTGAAGAAAGGAAGGTTTCTGTCTGCCGAGCGTGCAATGAATCTGTTCAGGGAAATGATTTTTCCCACTAGCACTTGCACTTCCCTGGGATTCCGAGGGGAGGGGATCTCCAAGATGGCTTTGATTTTCTCAGGGTTGGCTTCAATCCCCCTTTGACTGACCATATAGCCTAAGAACTTTCCCCCTCGTACTCCAAAAGTACATTTTGAAGGATTCAATTTCATCCCATACTGGCGCAGAATTGAAAAAGTGCGCTTGAGATCCTCCAGATGTGAGCCCTGACGCTCGCTTTTGACAATCATATCATCGACGTAAACCTCCATGGATCCTCTAATTTCTCTTTCAAACATCTTGTTGACAAGACGCTGATAAGTGGCTCCAACGTTCTTGAGTCCAAAAGGCATGACTAAGAAGCAATATACCCCCAAATGAACTACAAATGAAGTTTTGGGGCGATCCTCTAGGGCCATAAAGATTTGATAGTACCCCTGGAAGGTGTCCATCATGCTCAAGAGTTCACACCCAGCGGTCGAATCCACCAATTGGTCTATCCGGGGCAATGGGTATGGATCCTTAGGGCAAGCCTTGTTAAGATCAGTAAAGTCATTGCACATGCGCCATTTATTTGCGCTCTTGGGCACCAATACCACGTTACACAGCCACTCCGAGTACAAGATGGGCTCAATGTATTGGGCCTCTAGAAGCTTGTTAACTTCTTCCTCAATAACTTTCTTCCGAAAACCGTGTACATCCCTTTTCTTCTGCTTTATGGGTTTAAACGAGGGATCCACATTGAGCCTGTGGACTATGACGCTCGGGTCAATCCCTGTAAGGTCAGATGCTTTCCATGCAAAAACGTCAATGTTTTCTCTGAGGAAGTCAATCATCATAATCTGCGAGGGTCCAGAGAGGTTGGACCCAATCTGAGTAGTTTTATCCTTGTTCCTTGGTTCTAGCTCAATAGTAAGGAATTTTTCTGAGGGCTCAATCCTGACTTCAGGGCGGGGAAGCTCAAGCGCCCTTTTCTTTCCTATCAAACGTCCATCGCTAAGGGGCTCGTCAACCTCATGCTCATCCCCTTCAGAGGAGGATTCTTCTACTGTCGCTGGCGGAGCATTTTCGAGGGAGCCCTGGGTGCTGGGATCTTTCTTCTTGTTCTTTTTCTTGTTCATCTTGGCCCTCTTGCGCACGGGACCATCTTCGTCCAAATTGGGGAAATCCACGGATTTCTTGGTGGACCCTATTTGGAATGCTTTCTCTGCCTTAGGCTTCCTGAGGGATAGTATGTAGCATTCCCAGGCTTCTCGCACGTTGCACAAAACTTCTCCAACGCCCTCGGTGGTGGGGAACTTGATTTTCTGGTGGTAGGTGGAGATAATAGCTTTGAAATCCACGAGAGCCGGTCTCCCGATTATGATGTTATAGGGAATATCAATTTCTACCACTGCATATGTGACCATGAGCGTTTTGCGCTGCGGGGCTCGGCCAAATGAAGTGGCCAAGCGAAGTGGCCCTCGTGGGACTACCTCAGAACCTCCAAAGCCAATGAGGGCTGTTTTGAGGGGTTCGAGCGGGATGTTGGTAACATTCATCTTTTGGAACGTGGTGTATGGCAAGACATTAATAGAGCTTCCACTATCCACTAACACCCTCTTTACAACGTGATTGTGGACATCCAAGCTAACCACCATGGGGCAATCAGAGGTTTCACTGACCCCCATGGGGTGTTACAATATGCTCTAAATCCCTATCAATAAACCCTATTACATTATTTTCTTTCGAGCACTGATCTTTGGCCTCCCGGATGGCGTAGACTGATTTAGGCGCTGAGGGGCGTTGATCATAACTCCGAACATAGCGTCGCCGAGCAGCATTAGAATATCCACCAGAGGAACCCCCTGCTATCATGTTGATGACTACAAAAGGGGTATTTTCTTGCTCAGGAGCCTATCCTTTGCCTCGATGGCTACTCTCTATGGGGCCTCGCCTCCGCGGGCTTCTAGAACTTGACGGGCTCCTCCTTCTCTCTCCGGGGCGCTCGTTGCAGCGTTCATCATAACGTTCCAATATCCTGACAAATTCTTTCAAGTGGTCCCCAGCGATAAGCCTTTGAATTTCCACCTCCAGTTGGCGGCATTCATCCTTATCATGCCCCTTTTGCTTGTGGAAAGCACAGTATTTATTTAAGCGTCTCAAAGCTTCAGTTTCCCTCATCTTCGTGGGCCTTTTGAAGAGTTTCTTGTCTGAGAGGTTGTTGTTAGGAATAGTGCCCTAGAAAGCCGATTGTATATCCGCTTTATGCTTTTCCTTATTGTATTCACAGACAATCTTTGAATGAAATAACGAGTTGAGGCAACACTTCTTTATATGCTCTTGTTTGGTATGCCTTTACTTTAGCTGTGCATGTATGAGAACTCCCCTAATCTTGATAACTTTAGGACTCTACCATTTAGTTGAAATGGTTCATGAAATGAGCCCTATATCATATAAGTCATGATTAGTAAAATACTCTAAGCCGATGAGTCCTACAGACAGTGGGAGTGTCAACCTGACTCCTCTAAGGCTTGCTTGTGGGATCACGCCCTTAAGAAGGACCACCTTGTTTCATGGAGGTGCAAAGTGTATAGTTGATACGTGCGTGATACATGAGGGTGCTTACTTTAATAAGTAAGTTCACTGAGGTGCCCCGTATGAGAACATTCCTAAATGGGAAAGGAAGTTTCTATTTCAGGAAATAGAAACTTCCAGATTAGGAAATATCTCACGAGTCATTGATGTGATTAATTGATCCTTAGACTTGAGGTTCCTTGTCACTTTATGAGTTAACTCTGTATTCTTAGGTATAAGCTTTAAAGGGTGTCGCCTTAGACAACTGATTCAAGGCTTATGCTGGGGTTGCACAAGTGATTCATGAAAGTGAATGAGAATCAAGAAAGGACCTACACTTGCATTTGCAAGGTGATCTCTTATTGTGTAAGTCATTCATATGCCATATGGAGTCCTTGGCCAAGGCAGTAGATCAAGACATCAAGAAAAGGGTTTCTTGGATTGAGATCAAATGGATATGAAATGCACTTAGCTTTAAGACCGGATTATTAGGGTTCTGATTATTCCCTTACCCTAGATCTTGGTTGAGAGATAGTAAGTAGGAGGATTGTATCTCACATGAATCTATGACTTAAAGGTTCTGTCGAATCCGAATATTCCAATTCAGCTAGGGGTTAAACACTTGTTGCTAGACTATGGTCGTTTAATCTGTGGACTGATTAATTAATTAGTGAATTAATTAATTAGGGTCACTGCTAATTGAATTGAGAACCTAGAGGGTCACACACAACAACTTGGTTACATGAGTTGAGGCTTGAAAATGATTAAACGAGTTAATCGGGCCAAGAGGGTTCCACACGTGTGAAACCACACGTGTGGCTCACGTGAGTGACACGTGTCTTTGTGACACGTGTCCCACACGTGTGAATATATATATATTGTATATATATATATAATAAATAATTAAATGTGTTAATTATTTAATAGACTTTGGTTTAATTTTGAATTAAAAAGAAAGTCTTATTTTGGAGAAAAAATAATCTAGTTAATTAATTATGAATTAATTAATTAGATAAAATAAGTTATTTATTTTAAATAAATAAAGTATAAAATTATCCAAAAATAGTTTGGATATTTTTAGCTCTCTTGAAAGTTGATTTGAATTAGAATTCAAAGTCAAAGTCAAAATACTTGATGATCAAGTAATAGGAGAGAGAGGGACCAAAACCCTAGTCCATAAGGACTAGGAATTTCGGCCACTCCCCTCTTATAAATAGGGCAGCTCGAGCTCCCCTTAGAGCTAATTGGCAATTCTTTTGGTTCATGTGTTGAACACCATCCTTTCTCCAAGATAAACGAAACCCTAGGTTAAGCCTAAACACTAACTAGTGGTATCAGAGCCACCTCGTTAATCGTGTTTCTGATTCGTCTCAATTATACTGAATTTGGTAGAAATTCTTAGGCTTGATGCGATTGAGTATTTGTAATTGTTTTAGAAAGCCTGAATTACGAAACTGTATTTTTTCCTGAAAGTTTCTGATAATTTGTTTTTACAAAATTTAATTTTTGAAAAACTATTTTAGATTTGAAACTGCATAAACTGTTTTTGGATTTCTTGGATTGGTTTTGCTTTTGAACGAAAACACGAAACGAAAACCCGAATTACAATGAACAAGCGAAACCCCGCGAGCGGGCTTCGCGCGTCACCGCCCGCCTGGCCTAGCCGTGCGCAGGGCAGCCCCCCAGCACCCTCCCGCAACCGCGCTGGAGGTCTCCCGGGTGCACCGCCCGTCGTCCGCCCACGCTGGGCGAGAATCCCGCAAGGCGTGCGGGATTGCTCGCCCAGCCGCCCGCACTGGCCGACAGGGCCGCGCGCAGCTCTTTCGCGTACGGGTCCCATTGTTTTCGTGATTCGTTTTCGTGTTTCGTGCAATCCAGTCCCAATTTTTTTATTTTAAATTTTAAATTTTTATTTTTTAATATTTATTTTAATTTTTGAATAAAACTTAAAATTGGGATTTTTGAGAAATTGAAACGGTTTATATTTTGGGAAAATGCATCTTTGATAAAATTATTAATTTTCAGAAATTAATTGGAATTTTATTTGTTTTTGTTAATTTGGGATTTATTGGAAACTTTTATAAATAAGACTCGCATCAAGTCGTGTTTTAAGTCATTAAGACTTGAAACGAGAATTTTAATTTATTGGGTAAATTTAAATTCTCGCAAAAGCATGTTAGGTGATCATGGGTTTAGACTTATGTATGGTTTTAATTTATGCACATGGATGGTTTAAATTGGGGTTGGAGCCCTATAGTTGCGTTTTTCAATTGAGGTTGGAGCCTCACTTATGTGCGTACTGTTATGTGATTTATTATGTGGCTTTCCATATTACTGTTTTTGAGGCCGGGGTATGCCCCGTGTAATTGTCTAAGGCCAATATGAAGATTGAGCCTTATTACTTTATGTCTTTTTCTTTTATTGTAATTTGAGAGTAGAGATAGGTGGCGAGGTTTTATTTTCATTTTGGAGACAATGTACCCATGGAGTAAGATGGACCACATTCAAGTAACAAGGAGGCCATAAGTGAAGACCCCTCAAAATGTTAGGGAGGGGAATCTCAATGGTAAAAATGTAATAGAGATAGGGCTCGTATTTTGTTACCGTTTTCCCTTATGTGATTTAAACTGTTTATGTGGCATGTATGTTAGAAATTGTGATTGTGGAGTGGCTCCCACATATAACGTATAAGATAGGTAGAACCCATGATCATTACATGTTAGTATCATGCTAGGACATGTTATCTGTTTATGTGCTTGTTTGAAATGCATTTAAGTGTACTTGCATTAATCAAGACTAATAAAATTGGATAACATATATGTTGGTGAGGTCGAACCGGACAACTCTCTGGTTGATTCGAAAATTCCCATTAAATATTAAGCTAATTTCGAACAAATAGGTGTTTAATTCGAGATGCAAATTTTGAATTAAATTTCTAGCATTCCATCAATAGGTTTTAATTTTTGTAAGTGAAGCTAGTTATTGTCCGCGAGTCGTGGGATAGCTAGTAGAGCTTATTAGTTCTTAGTTACCTAATTGATCATTTTAAATGATCAATATTTCATGATCAATTTTAGCGAGGGCGATGTCTGCGAGTCGTGGGTCGTTCGAACTAAGTTTTGATCATGATCTTATGATTGATGGGTCTAGCTTAACGCCTAAGTAAATATGGATGTTGCACGAGTCGTGGGTCCATATTGAAAGATAGGTGATGCAAAAACAATTACTAAGAGTTCTAAAGGTGTTAGAATTGGTAAGTTGTACCTACCTGGGGTTCTTACTTAGAATGTCCGCGAGTCGTGGGTTCGAGGTAAAATGCCAAGGATCTTAGTACCCATTGGGAAACGTGTTCCTCTTAGATCTTTGGGAATTATGGATCTTTGAAAAACAGTGGGAGCTACATTAGATTAAAGACCTTATCTTTTGTATATCGTTATCATTCAGCATGCTCACTAGTTCTCTGTTTTACCATTTAGGTCGTAGATTCTGTGATTCTCTACGTGTTTTGAAATAGCAACCAAAAACCCTCTTGTATCGATCCTCGAGTCAAACAAGTTGACTGGTCCCAACTATTCTGATTGGCTGAGGAATCTAAAAATCATTTTAGATTCTGAGAAGAGAACTTATGTTCTCTTCGAAGGGGAGCCTAGTCCCGAAGGGGAAGCTCCCACTCGGGCCGAGCGGGACGCGATTCAGAAGTGGAAGGATGATAATTTCCAAGCCCGTTGTCTTATGTTGGCTAACACTCCGGACTTGCAAAGGCAACATGAGGCCATGGAATTCGCTTGGGAGATTTACGACCACTTAGAGCAACTTTACCGCCCTTATGTACGTGTTACAAGGTATAACACTTCAAAGGAATTGTTCCACTTGAGAATGAGGGAAGGTTCAAGTGTCCATGAATATGGACTCAAGTTTCTCGCCCTTACTGAGAAACTTGCCTCCATGTACATGCCACTGAAAGATAAGCTTTCAGTGGATTTGTTGCTAGCTTCGCTCCCACCATCATTCAACCCATTTGTCCTTAACTTCAATATGAATCATGCTAGTGCTACTGTAGCTGAGCTGATTAGTCAGCTTGTGACTGCTGAAAGCACGATCAAGAAGGACAATAAGGTTTTGATGGTTAATGCTCCATCTTCCTCTTCTGGGCCTTCTAAAGGTAAGGGCAAGAGAGCCCAAAAGAAGAAGAAGAAACCCCTTAGGCCCACTGGTGGCGTTTCGAAGGGGAAGGCCCAAAAGAAGAAACGTGATCAGAAAGAGGATGTTTGCTTCCATTGTGGCAAAGCGGGACATTGGAGGAGAAACTGCCCAGAGTACAAGGCTACTCTAAAGAAAGGTATTTTTCTCGTTGAAATAAATCTTTCTATTAATTCTAGTTCTTGGGTACTCGATACCGGTTGTGGAACTCATATCTGTAATGATGTACAGATGCTAAGTGAAGTCCAACAACTCAAAGAAGGAGAATGTGTCTTGAAGATCGGCGATGGCTCAAATGTTGAAGCTCGAGCTTTAGGCACAATTAGATTAGATTTAGGTAGTTTTGAGTTAGTCTTAAATAAAGTCCTTTATGTACCGAGTATTATTCGTAATATAATTTCAGTTCCAATATTTGATTGTGAAGGTTATGAAACTTATATTAAGAATGGTAAATACTTTATCAAACGGAAAAACTCTTCCGTTCACATCGGTACTCTAAGTAATGGACTTTATCTAACTCAAAATATCAATATTATGAATATACAACGAGAAACTAAACGTAAGAGAGATGACAAAGTTTCAACTCCCTTATGGCACGCTAGATTCGGACACATTTCCAAGAACAGAATTAGCAAGATAAACACTTTAGGATCATTCTCTGAAAATGATCTTAAGGAGTTAACTTCTTGCGAATCCTGTCTCAAAGGAAAAATGTCCAAAGTCCCTTTTAAAGGAACTGTGGAACATGCCATTAAGGTTTTGGATTTGATCTATACTGATGTTTGTGGACCGCTTAGTGTAAGCACAAGAAACAATCATCAGTATTTCATAACCTTTACTGATGACTTTAGTCGGTATGGTTATGTATACTTAATGAAGTATAAATCTGAAGCTTTTGAGAAATTCTTAGAATTTCAAAAGGAGGTTGAGAACCAAACTGGTCACAAGATCAAAGCACTTCAATCTGATCGAGGAGGCGAGTATCTTAGTGAAGAATTCCATAATCATCTCAAAGATAATGGGATTATCTCTCAGTGGACTCCTCCGGGAACTCCTCAGCTTAATGGAGTTTCTGAGAGAATGAATCGAACCCTACTAGATATGGTTCGTTCCATGATGAGTTTCACTGACTTACTACCTTCTTTCTGGGGTTATGCCCTAGAAAGTGCAGCAAAGATTTTGAATCTAGTTCCCTCTAAGTCAGTCCCTAAAACGCCCTATGAAATGTGGCATGGTAAAATCCCTAGTTATTCTTACTTAAGAATTTGGGGTTGTCCTACTTACGTGAAGAGGACAGTGGGAGATAAGTTAGAATCTCGTTCTAACTTATGCTACTTTGTAGGTTATCCTAAGGAATCCATAGGATACTACTTCTATGATCAATCTGAGCAAAAGGTGTTTGTTTCCAGAAATGCCACTTTTCTTGAGGAACCGTTCCTTAAAGAAAAGAAAGGGAAGATCATAGAATTAGAGGAAGTACAAAGTAAGCCCACACCACCCACTGAAGAGACGTTCCCTACTGATCAACCACGACCAATCATGAATTTCGATACACACGTAAATCCTCCTCTAAGGCGTTCTGAACGCACTCCTAGATAGCCGGAGAGATGGTATGGATTCTTCCATGAAATCTCTCAAAAGGATAATGATCCTGTAACATATGAGGAGGCACTTTCAGATTCTGACTCTGAACAGTGGATAGAAGCCATGAAATCAGAAATGGATTCCATGAAGTCCAACCAAGTTTGGGCCATGGTAGATTTGCCTGATGGGGTCAAACCCATAGGTTGCAAATGGATCTTTAAGAGAAAGCTTGGAGTTGATGGAAGCATTGCAGCCTACAAAGCAAGACTGGTTATAAAAGGATTCACTCAAAAACCCGGCGTGGACTTTGATGAAACCTTTTCACCAGTTGCAATGCAAAAGTCTATTCGGATCATGCTTGCCATTGCTGCATATTATGACTATGAGATATGACAAATGGATGTGAAAACTGCCTTTCTCAATGGTGACATTGACAAAGACATTATATGGAGCAACCCATAGGTTTCACGTTCAGTGGGAGTGAGCAAAAGGTTTGCAAACTCCAAAGATCAATCTATGGATTGAAACAGGCTTCTACGAATTGGAACATTCGATTTGATGAATCAGTCAAAGTGTTTGGGTTCATTCAAATTTCGAATGAGTCCTGTGTGTATAGAAAGGAATTGGAGACCTCAGTGCAATTCTTAGTACTTTATGTTGATGACATCCTTCTTATTGGGAATTCGAAGGATGGCATGAAAGTGGCTAAGTTATGGTTATCGAACCAATTCGAGATGAAAGATCTTGGTGATGCGTCCCATATCCTTGGAATTAAAATCTATCGAGATAGATCTAGAAGGTTAATAGGACTATCACAGTCGATGTACATTGACAAAGTATTGAAGAGATTCAATATGGAGTCAGCAAAGGTTAAGAACCTTCCTATGAGTGTAGGAACATGTCTTTCAAAGAAGATGTGTCCTAAGAGTAACCTTGAGATGGAGAGAATGACTCATACACCTTATGCGTCAGCAATAGGTAGCATAATGTATGCAATGTTATGTACTCGACCGGATGTGGCTTATGCACTTAGTGTGACAAGTCGTTTCCAATCTGACCCTGGAGATGGTCACTGGGCTGCCGTGAAGAATATTCTTAAGTACTTGAAAAGTACTAAAGATTTATTCTTAGTTTACGGAGGTCAGAAAGATCTTACTGTCGAAGGATACTGCGATGCAAGCTTTACATCAGACTTAGATGATTTTAAGTCAATGTCAGGATACATTTTCTGCCTAAACGGCGGAGCAGTGAGTTTGAAGAGTTCCAAGCAAACAACCACTGCAGATTCGACCACTGAGGCCGAATACTTAGCTGCAAATGATGCAGCTAAGGAAGGTGTTTGGATTAGAAACTTCATTCAAGAGTTGAATGTTGTTCCTAGAATGAAAGACCCCATTTCTGTGTTTTGTGACAACACTGGGGCGGTTGCTCAAGCAAGAGAACCAAGATCTCACCAACGGACCAAGCACATTATGAGGAAGTATCACCTAATCCGTGATATTATCAAAAGAGGAGATGTGCAAATTGAGAGGGTCACATCCGCAGAGAACGTGGCAGATCCACTTACTAAACCCCTTAGTCGAGAAGCTTTCCAAGGTCATCTTCAGAAGATGGGACTTACAGTAGCTTTAGAATGGCTTTGACGGGCAAGTGGGAGATTGTTAGGAATAGTGCCCTAGAAAGCCGATTGTATATCCGCTTTGTGTTTTTCCTTATTGTAATCACAGACAATCTTTGAATGAAATAACGAATTGAGGTAACACTTCTTTATATGCTCTTGTTTGGTATGTGTTTACTTTAGCTGTGCATGTATGAGAACTCCCCTAATCCTGATGACTTTAGGACTCTACCATTTAGGTGAAATGGTTCATGAAACGAGCCCTATATCACATAAGTCATGATTAGTAAAATACTCCAAGCCGATGAGTCCTACAGACTGTGGGAGTGTCAACGTGACTCCTCTAAGGCTTGCTTGTGGGATCACACCCTTAAGAAGGACCACCTTGTTTCATGGAGGTGCAAAGTGTATAGTTGATACGTGCGTGATACATGAGGGTGCTTACTTTAATTAGTAAGTTCATTGAGGTGCCCCGTGTGAGAACATTCTTAAATGGGAAAGGAAGTTTCTATTTCAGGAAATGAAAACTTCCAGATTAGGAAATATCTCACGAGTCATTGATGTGATTAATTGATCCTTAGACTTGAGGTTCCTTGTCTCTTTATGAGTTAACTCTGTAGTCTTAGGTATAAGCTTTAAAGGGTGTCGCCTTAGACAACTGATTCAAGGCTTATGCTGGGGTTGCACAAGTGATTCATGAAAGTGGATGAGAATCAAGAAAGGACCTACACTTGCATTTGCAAGGTGATCTCTTATTGTGTAAGTCATTCATATGCTATATGGAGTTCTTGGCCAAGGCAGTAGATCAAGACATCAAGAAAAGGGTTTCTTGGATTGAGATCAAATGGATATAAAATGCACTTAGCTTTAAGACCGGATTATTAGGGTTCTGATTATTCCCTTACCCTAGATCTTGGTTGAGAGATAGTAAGTAGGAGGATTGTATCTCACAAGAATCAATGACTTAAAGGTTCTGTCGAATCCGAACGTTCCAATTCAGCTAGGGGTTAAACACCTGTTGCTAGACTATGGTCGTTTAATCTGTGGACTAATTAATTAATTAGTGAATTAATTAATTAGGGTCACTGCTAATTGAATTGAGAACCTAGAGGGTCACACACAACAACTTGGTTACATGAGTTGAGGCTTGAAAATGATTAAACGAGTTAATCGGGCCAAGAGGGTTCCACACGTGTGAAACCACACGAGTGGCTCACGTGAGTGACACGTGTCTTTGTGGCACGTGTCCCACACGTGTGAATATATATATATATATTGTATATATATATATATATATATATATATATATATTAAATAATTAAATGTGTTAATTATTTAATAGACTTTGGTTTAATTTTGAATTAAAAAGAAAGTCTTATTTTGGAGAAAAAATAATCTAGTTAATTAATTATGAATTAATTAATTAGATAAAATAAGTTATTTATTTTAAATAAATAAAGTATAAAATTATCCAAAAATAGTTTGGATATTTTTAGCTCTCTTGAAAGTTGATTTGAATTAGAATTCAAAGTCAAAGTCAAAATACTTGATGATCAAGTAATAGGAGAGAGAGGGACCAAAACCCTAGTCCGTAAGGACTAGGAATTTCGGCCACTCCCCTCTTATAAATAGGGGAGCTCGAGCTCCCCTTAGAGCTAATTGGCAATTCTTTTGGTTCATGTGTTGAACACCATCTTTTCTCCAAGATAAACGAAACCCTAGGTTAAGCCTAAACACTAACTAGAGAACTAGCATCCTTACTAGTTACATTGTAGTCAAGTTGGTGGACTATCTCTAGAGAGCTTCAAGTTAGAAGTTTGAAGATTCGAGCTTTACCAAGTAGAGGGGATCAAGCCGCGAGAAGAGCGTTCTTGGGTGGCTTGAAACGCTTCAAGAAAGTTAATTAAGAAAGTAAGTTTCTAATCCCTACTAATTTGGTTACACGTTTGCGAGTCCAAGGTCCTTTTGTTGGAAAATTTTTATATTTCCGCTGCTTTCTGATTCGTGTTTTCCAACAGTTGTAAACTTCTGAGTTTGGCCTTGTAAGTGGGATGCGCTCGGAACGACGAGGGGGCGGGGGAGATTTCTTGTGCTCCTTCTTGATAACAACTTCCCGGCCCCGCTCCTGGTGACGCTCGTGTCTTACTGGACTGTGAGGCCGGGGCCCATTCGTTCCATACATATCTTCGAGCGCGAAGAACGGCTCGGCAATTTCTCTCAAGGCCATGAGGGTTCCTGGCCTTCTCTCCACAGGGCATCGGCGAATTTTATGCTCACGTACTGCTTGTGATCCACAGTCTGAAAGAGCACTGGGATCAAGAAATCCATGGAAGGCCTCTCCACTTGCAAGATTTCCTTGTTAAAACAAGCGAAGAATGAACGGAGGGACTCATTCTTGCCTTGCACGATTGATGTATCTGTTTATTGCATGGATTTGTAGGGCAATTTTAGTTAAATTATAGCAGTTTTAAGAACTTATAGCGTGATTTATGCTCCTTAGTAGGTACCTTTCACCTTGGAGTTGAAAAGACGGAGTTAAAGCAAAACCATGCAATAAAGGGCGAAAAACTAGAAATTCTAGGGGACACGCCCGTGTCCCCATGGAAGAGCAAACTGAGACACGCCCGTGTCTCAGTACAGAAAAAGCCCTCGGATTCCAGGAGGTGACACGCCCGTGTCACCTATGAAGAGTAATTTTCTGCACGACCGTGTCTGGGTACAGAGAAGCTGGAGATCATGACACCCCCGTGTCATCGAGAAGAACAGGACTTGACACCCCCGTGTCAAGTAGAAAAGCGCAAATACGATTTTATTATGTGACACGGGCGTGTCACATTTTAAAGCATGACCCTTGCACGCCCGTGTCACGGGCCGGTTTAGGATTCGAACTCCTATATATACACGGTTTGGAGGCGGAATAAGGGAGCTTTTGGACTACTCTTTTCCCAGAAGTTCAAGAACACTCGGAGGAGGAAGAAACACGAAGACATCGAGCTGAAGATTGATTCCAAGCACAAGACTTTATCAATTTGGTTTTATTTACTGCTTTCCGATCAAACTAATTCCTCAAGTTTTGGTTTTTCAATTCTAGCATAATTTAGTTAGTTTCTTAGATTCGTTTTTGGATAATTAGGTTAGAACTCGAAGTTATTAATTCCGTTTTGATGTTTATGTTAGACATGAGTATTTTGAATGCAATTCTTTTGATTTTAATGAGTTTTAATTCAAGTATGAGGAACTAATCTCCTAGGGTTAGGGGGTAAGGATTATGCATCTAAGGTGTTTGAATTAATGCTCGAGTCAATTTGTGTGATTCTTTGTTAGGAAAACGGTATTGAATAAGCTGGGAATGGATTGGCCATCCATGAACATATTGTAAATTATCCGATAATCGAGAGATTGAGGATAATTGAGATTGTTTTCCAAGACTTAGATTTGTTGGGCTTAAAGAAATTTAACCCTAATTTCTACAACACGTATTTAGAATTCCATGCCAAGCCGCTAGGTTTTAAATACACTAATCTTGCTTTATTCGATTAATTTGGTTACTAAGTGATTGTGAGAACAACACTTGGCTTAATTAATTAGACATCTAGCCTTCGAAAGAAGATAGGTATAACGTCGTGATTAGGTTGAAGAATCATACATCCGTACTTGAGTATTGAGTTGATCACAAAAGAGCATATGATTTACTCCCCGACCTGTTTTAATTAAGTGGTTAATTCTCGTGTTTATTTGTTAGCTTGTGTGATTGATTTCTTATTCGTCAAGTTTAATTTTGTCATAGTAGTATAGCACAACCTTGTCAATCTTTTCCGGTCTCTAGATTAGAAATAGTCATAAAAGTGGTTGTTGAATTCCCTTCCCTGTGGATACGATACCTTAAGTGTTGCAATCGGATTTAGAACTTACACTTGGGTTCAAGATTTGTCTATCAAGTTTTTGGCGCCGTTGCCGGGGAAGGCGTTTAATTCAATATTACTTTAGTGATTTTTTCTGGTGCTTTAGACCACCCTTTCTGCTTGATTTCTTTTTGAAGTGCGTTGAATTCGACCACAGGTTTTCCCCATTGCAGGTACCTAGTTTATGCTACGATCGAAAGGCTTGGAACCCTTGCCTTACGATCCTGAAATTGAGAAGACTTGTAGGGCGAATCGAACGAAGCGAAAAAAGGAAAAGAAGCAGAAAGTAAACCCAATTCCAATGGCACAACCCGTAAACGAGCAACCAACCACACTCCAGGATTATGCCATTCCTAACATTGGCTTAATCCAGAACAACCTGACTCGCCCCGCCGTGGAGGCGAACAACTTTGAAATCAAAACTGGGTTCATCAACCTTTTACAACAGAACCCGTTCGGGGGTTTACCACATGAAGACCCCGCATCGCATTTGTCCTACTTTTTGGATGTCTGTTCAACCTTTAAGATTCACAACGCTTCTGATGATGCGATCAGAGTTAGGCTTTTTCCCTTCTCCCTAAGGGACAAAGCCCGGACATGGATTTCGACCTTGTCAAATGAGACACTTCAGACATGGGCAGACCTCTCTAAGGCCTTCTTAGCCAAATTCTACCCTCCTAGTAAAACCATGAGGTTCAGAGATGAAATAACAAGCTTCAGGCTCTATGATGGAGAAACATTGTACGAAGGATGGGAAAGATATAAGGAACTGCAAAGGAAGTGCCCGCATCACCGTGTTCCAGGATGGCAATTGGTACAAATCTTTTACAACGGAATGACAGAGAACATGAAAATCATGGTCGATGCAGCAGCGGGAGGAGCATTTATGGCACTGTCTGAGGAAGAAGGAATGCGACTTCTGAATAAGATGGCAGCAAATAGCAGTTGGACAAAGGAGAGGAGCCTTCCTCCTCCAAAACCTGAGGCAGGCATACTCGCCACTGACACTGTGACAGCTTTCAATGCCAAGTTCGACGCACTGAACCAGAAGCTAGACCGACTTGCAATTGCTACAGCACGAAACACAGTGGCACAGTCAAATGCTCTACAGGTATTATGTGAAATTTGTGGTGGTCCCCATTCATTTGATATTTGTCCTTCTACCAATGCAGGTGCACAGGTTGTTGTTGGTCAAGAACAAGTCAATTACGTGCAGAATCAAAAACCAGCAAACGACCCATACTCGAACACCTACAACCCAGGGTGGAAGAATCATCCGCACTTCTCGTGGTCAAACAATCAGAATGTTCAGAACCCAAACCCAAACCAGAGACCACAGTTCCAACCAAGGCAAATGGGACAGCATCCACCACATCAAAATCAGCAGAGATTCGCACCCCCTCCACAACCACCGCAAGAACAGAAGCCGGGGTGGGAGGCGGCCCTCGAGAAGTTCATAAATGTTTCGAATGATAGGTATCAGAAACTCGAATCTCAGGTAGAACAGGTGCTGGTTCAAAATAAAAATTTGGAAGTGCAGGTGGGCCAGTTGGCTAATTCAATCAATGTTAGAGCCCAAGGAATGTTTCCAAGCAAACCTGTGGAGAATCCGAAAGAGCAGTGTAAGGCCATTACACTACGAAGTGGCACGACTTATAAGGAGCCTGCAATACCGGTGGAAACCGAAGTGAGAAAGGAAAAGGACCCCGTTGTGGAACCTGAGAAAGTAGTCGAGGCATCAAAGGGGGAGGAAGAAGTACTGACAAGTGAGCCCCCTTCAAAGCCAAAGACGTCAGTGGCACCCAAACCGTATGTGCCACCACTTCCTTTCCCGCAGAGATTTCAAAAGCAAAGGTTGGAGAAACAATTCGAGAAATTCTTGAATATCTTCAAGGAGCTACACATCAACATCCCCTTTGCCGAGGCCCTAGCTCAGATGCCCACTTACGTCAAATTCTTGAAGGAGATCCTCTCCAACAAGAGGAAATTGGAGGATTATGCCACGATTGCACTTACTGAAGAGTGCAGCGCCATTCTACAACATAAGCTTCCACCAAAGCTTAAGGATCCAGGGAGTTTCTCAATTCCTTGCACAATTGGTCATATGTCCTTTAATAAAGCTTTATGTGATCTTGGTGCTAGTGTGAGTCTAATGCCATTATCTGTTTGCAGGAAACTTGGACTGAATTCATTAAAGCCAACAACCGTTTCCCTACAGCTAGCGGATCGATCAGTCAAGTACCCCACGGGAGTCCTGGAAAACGTGTTAGTCAGGGTTGGGAAGTTCTACCTGCCCGTAGACTTCATAGTGTTGGACATGGAAGAAGATCAAAACATGCCGCTCATTTTAGGGAGGCCTTTCTTAGCCACAGCAGGAGCTTTAATTGATGTGAAGAGTGGCATTCTAACTCTTCGTGTGGGAGACGAACAGGTGGAGTTTAATCTGTTCAAAGCAATGAAAGGACCGGTGATCGAAGAACAATGCAATATGGTGGAAATCAGAGCACAGACACCGATGTCCATAAGCAACGAGGACCCTCTCGAACTCTGTCTAAGAGGACTCACTGACCATATTGATGGGGAAGACATATTAGAAGAATTGGCTGCCTACGCAAAGGCACTCGAAGCCACCCCGTACGTACCATTCCGAAAGAGGTTTGTATATGAAGAGTTGGGTACAGGTAAGCCCACTCTTCGTCCTTCTGTTGAATCAGCTCCCAAGTTAGAACTGAAACCCCTCCCCGCTCATTTGAAATATGCTTATTTGGGTGAATCTGAAACACTGCCTGTTATTGTTGCCTCTGATTTAACTGATTCACATCATGATGCTTTGTTGAGAGTTTTGAGAGAACACAAACGAGCGATAGGTTGGACTATTTCTGACATTAAAGGGATTAGCCCATCTATTTGCATGCATAAAATTCTTATGGAAGATAATCATAAACCCTCCGTAGAACATCAGCGTAGATTGAACCCGAACATGAAAGAGGTAGTTAGGGCTGAGGTACTGAAATTGTTAGATGCCGGGATAATTTACCCTATCTCGGATAGCAAGTGGGTTAGCCCTGTACAGGTAGTGCCCAAGAAAGGGGGAATGACTGTAATTAAAAATGAAAAGAATGAGTTAATTCCAACTAGGACAGTCACGGGTTGGAGAGTCTGTATAGATTATAGAAAGCTGAACAATGCCACTCGTAAAGATCACTTTCCACTTCCCTTTATTGATCAGATGTTAGAAAGGTTGGCCGGGCATTCTTATTACTGTTTTCTGGATGGGTATTCAGGGTATAACCAAATTGCTATAGCTCCAGAAGATCAGGAAAAATGTACGTTTACCTGCCCTTATGGTACTTTTGCGTATAGGCGTATGCCTTTTGGGTTGTGTAATGCCCCGGCTACCTTTCAACGATGCATGATGGCCATTTTCTCTGACTTTATAGAACGCACAATGGAAATTTTTATGGATGACTTTTCTGTGTTTGGTTCTTCTTTCGATTCTTGCTTGCATAATCTTGCTCAAGTTTTGCAGCGATGTGAAGAAACTAACCTTGTGCTAAATTGGGAGAAGTGCCATTTCATGGTAAAGGAAGGGATAGTGTTGGGTCACAAAGTTTCGGAGAAAGGCATTGAGGTGGACAAGGCCAAGATTGATGTGATTGCAAAATTGCCTCCACCCACCAATATCAAGGGAGTGAGAAGCTTCCTTGGTCATGCCGGGTTTTATCGCCGGTTCATCAAGGACTTTTCGAAAATTACCTTACCTTTATGCAAGTTACTGCAAAAAGATACTGAATTCGTGTTTAATGATGATTGCTTACTTGCATTTGATAGGTTGAAGAAGGAGCTTACCTCGGCACCAATCATGGTTGCACCGGATTGGACTATACCGTTCGAGCTAATGTGCGATGCGAGCGATTTGGCTATTGGAGCAGTTCTTGGCCAACGAAGGGAGAAACGTTTACACGTTATCGCATATTCTAGCAAAACTTTAAATGATGCACAATTAAATTATGCTACTACTGAAAAAGAATTATTAGCTATTGTGCATGCTTTTGACAAGTTTCGGTCTTATTTGATAGGTTCGAAGACAATTGTCTACACGGACCACGCAGCAATCAAGTATCTCCTTTCGAAGAAGGATTCAAAGCCCCGTTTGATTAGATGGATTCTATTGCTTCAGGAGTTCGATCTTGAAATTCGTGACAAGAAGGGGACAGAGAACTTAGTTGCAGATCACTTGTCAAGATTAGAGGTTGGGGACAAGGAGGATGAGTATGAGGAGGAGATTACTGAGAATTTCCCAGATGAGGAGTTGTTTGCAGCCGATGCAATCGTCCCTTGGTACGCAGATATCGTGAATCATATGGTTTGCAAAGCTCTACCACCGGGCATGAATTTCCATCAGAAACAGAGATTCTTATCCGAAGTGAAACGTTACTATTGGGAAGAGCCCTATGTATATAAGCACTGTTCTGATGGTCTAGTACGGAGATGTGTCCCGGAGGTTGAGGCTGATGAAGTGCTTGAGAGATGTCATGCAAGCTTATATGGAGGGCACTCTAGTGGTCGGAAGACAGCAGCTAAGGTATTACAGTCTGGATTTTGGTGGCCAACGCTGTTTAAGGATGCTTACAAATTTGCCAAGGAATGTGATACTTGTCAGAGATCTGGGAACATTAGTAAGAGAGATGAGATGCCCATGAAGTATATCTTGGAAGTTGAATTGTTTGATGTTTGGGGAATCGATTTCATGGGACCTTTCCCACCATCGTATGGGAATCAGTATATCTTGGTAGCGGTGGATTATGTATCCAAGTGGGCGGAGGCCGTGGCAACTCCGACCAATGACTCGAAGGTGGTGATTAAGTTCTTGCAAAAGAACATTTTCAATAGGTTCGGAGTCCCACGGGCATTAATCAGTGATAGAGGTACGCATTTTTGTAACAAGCCCTTGGAAGCACTGCTGAAGAAATACGGGGTCCAGCATCGGGTAACTACTGCGTATCATCCCCAAGCTAGTGGGCAAGCGGAGGTCACGAATAGAGAGTTGAAGTGGATTTTGGAGAAGGTGGTGAGCCCCTCTAGGAAGGATTGGTCCTCAAAATTGGATGACGCGTTATGGGCTTACAGGACCGCGTTCAAGACACCTATAGGAACTTCTCCGTATCAGTTGGTTTATGGTAAAGCATGTCACCTCCCAGTCGAGATCGAGTATAAGTCGTATTGGGCCATTAAGGCTATAAATTTTGATCTCACAAGAGCCGGAGAGAAAAGGATACTTGACCTGCAAGAGTTGGAGGAATTAAGGTTAGAAGCGTACGAAAATGCCCGGATTTATAAGGAGAGAACAAAGAAGTGGCATGATAAGCATATTCGGGTCAAGGAGTTTGTCGAGGGTCAACTGGTGTTGTTATACAATTCTAGATTGAAGCTTTTCCCCGGGAAACTCAAGTCAAGGTGGTCCGGTCCGTTCAGAGTGGTAAAGGTTTTAGTGAATGGAGCGGTGGAGATTGGTAATGAAGGTTCACCATCCTTTGTGGTGAATGGACAAAGACTCAAACCATATCTTGCCGGAGATCGAATTGGCGAACACGTCTCGTGCGTGTTAACAGCTCCAGCACCTTAGCCCGGAGTCATGAAGTCAAGCTAACGACTATAACTTAGAACTATTTTTCTTTCCTTTGTCGTTTTCTTTTCTTTCGCGTTAGTTAGTTAAGCTTGTGAGTTGATGATATCTTTTGTCTCGTGTTCAGGTATTTTGGTTCGAATAGAGAGGACGGATTATGAAAAGAAGGGATGATTTTGAGCTAATAGGTGAGGAATTTTCAGCAAAAGTCCAAGTTTGGGGGAGACACGGGCGTGACTCCCACAAAGCATAAGCCGAGACACCCCCGTGTCTCGGTACAGAAGAGGTTTGGATGAATCGAAGGTGACACGGGCGTGTCACTAATCTTAGGCATTTTGTGACACCCCCGTGTCAAGGTACAGAAGTGCCAGCCGAGAAGATGACACGGGCGTGTCAAGTTCCCTAAGGAAAAATCGACACCCCCGTGTCAAGGTACAGAAATTGCCAGAAAAAGGATGACACCCCCGTGTCATCCATACAGCATACTAGATGACACGGGCGTGTTCCTTCCGATCGGTTGAAATAAAACGGGGGTTCCTCACATTTTTCTAATAGTTAACACAAAAACATCCCCTTCTTTTCTCTCATCTTTCTTCCTCCCCCATTCCCACACGGCACAAGCACTCCCACCATTACTTTGGTTCTTAATCCGGCAAGACACACACCCACATTGCACTTTACATCTTAAATCAATCGGGTAAGTCTTCTTTTCTCTTGGGTGCTTTAATTTCTTGTATTTCAATTGAGAAAAGTTAGACCCTAGTTCTATGAAGCATGATTATGTGTGTTTTCTTGGGATTTCTTGACTCTATTGTGAGTTTTGGCATGAGTAGAACTAGGAATTGGCATGAAATTGGAATTTTTGGGCATTACGAGTATGAACCCTAATCTCTTATTTAAGCATGTTGGATCTAATTCTCTTGAATTCTTGCTCCTTTGTCGAGTTTTGCACATGCTAGAGTTAGGTATTTGCAATGTATTGGAAAATTTGGCCCTTGCTCTTACACATTGTCATGAATTTTGCAAATTTTTGGAGAATTGTATGGGTGATTATGTACACGGTTGGTGAAGAAATTGAGTCCCTATGAGCTTTAAACGTTTATGGTAGTATTGAGGGGTAAGTCTAGGTTTCGGGTGTTGAAATGTATGCATGATTTGATGAAATACTAGGCTCCTTACCTGTGCTTACAAGGTGTTCGATAAAATGCCCCATTGAACTTGAATTGATGTTGTTGTTGATATGGGGGTATTTTTGTGCAGGAATTATGGGACGCAACAAGAGACCCGCCCCTCTGCAAGTCACCTCTTCGTCCGGGCCAACCGGCCGCCAACCACGGGATTCCGTGAATGTCACATTGGAAGGGCTTGGGAACCCTTACAACCGTAATACGACACGTAATATCATGCCCACAAAATTCCCGCATCTCGCCACACTTCGGAGATTGGGAGTTTGGGAAGAGATTGAGGTGTTGTTCAACAATATCGGGTGGAGGACGTTCATGATGGTTCCGGCTAATACTTATCCGGAATTGACAACCGCTTTCTTCACGACCATGACTTGGGACCAAGTCGACACCAAGCTCAATTTCACATTAGATGGAGAGGATACCGAATCTTTAAACCTAGATGAGATTCGGGATGCCTTAGGGTTTCCTTTGTGCGAGATGACCACGTTGCCAAATTGGTCCACAGCAGATAGAGAGGCGGTGTGGCGGTCTTTCCCTCTCAAAGCTGGTGCCCCGGCCTACAACCCGCGTAATACTAAGGCCACATGGCTTGATAGCTTAGTCTGGAGAATGGTGCATAGGCTACTAGCTATGGGCATATGTGCGAGGCATGAGAGCGATGGCAATATAAACGGGTTTGAGTTGGCCATCATGTATTTCATGAAGGAGGGGATGCAGTTTGATGCCACAACGGAATTCATGTACAAGTTAAAGGAGGTGGCAGGCAGGGCATCGGGAACTATAGGTCATGGAGCCTATGTGACGAAGCTCGCCAGAGAAGTGGGATGGCTTGAAGAGGATACGGAGCCCCTATCCAACTTTCCCTATGTGGAAGAGCAGACATTCATCAAGATGGACCTATTCGTCCGATGGTCTGCTGGGAGCCTAAAGGACAGGGTTTTACCCTGGTATCCGGAAAGGGAAAGGAACCGGTTTGAGCGAATGTACAGGTGGGGTGTGGCCAAATATGATGACCTCACTCTTGATCAGCAAAGGAGGCTTGCTCAGATACCGGATAGGGAGGAAGGCGGACGAGGAGCACAGATGCCAATGGTCCAGGACGAAGAGGAGGAAATCCCCGCTTACATGCGGGATTATATGGCATCTCAAAATGCGAGGATGGACAGCTTTGTAGAGCATGTGGACTCCCGGCTTGATGCCTTGCAGCTCCACATTGACGGCCAGTTCGAGAACCTCCACGCATACCTCGCCAAACAATTTGGAGGCGCCGGAGCGAGTAGCTCAAGCCAGCCGCCACATTACCCGCCATCTTTTCCTTGAGTGATTTCTTTTCTAGTCTTTCATTTTCTCTGCCTTGGTCTGTATGAAGATATAATTCACCACACTAACCTAACTAATTGCACTGTGCTAATTATTCTTATGGTTTTTTGAGACACTTGACGACAGGGCATTCTTGTTGATTGCATGTTGATTATCATTTGCTTCGGTTAGCTTATGATCCGTGTTTTAGTCGTTTAAGTGCAGGTTAGGGGTGATGAATAGCTTGTTGCCGGGTTCTTCGCAGTATTGAGGGAGTTTTCTTTTTGCCTTCTTTCCTTTTTCTTTTATGCATGGGGACATTGCATGATTTAAGTTTGGGGGAGAGGGGCAAAAAGTTTTGGATTGCATTGCTAATATTGTGCATAGGAAGATGCGTTGGGGATTGATTTACTTGAATTTGTGATATCTTTGAGCATGAAAAGATGATTGCTGAAAAGAAAATAAGCCAAAATTTTTAATTTTTCGATGAGGTTTGATTGTTGGAATTTTGCCAAAGTGAGTTAGGCTAGTTGAATGCATGAAGTTAGGTGTGAGTCTTGATACTTTGGAATGGTGGGATATCCTTATTTTTGTGCACTATTGAACAAGGTCATGTACTTAGGTTAGGATACTGAGTTAGTAATTCTTGAATAATACTGAGAAGTGGATTAGGAGGCATTTTAGTCCTATTGAAGCGGAATTTTGAATTGACAAAGAGTTAGGGAGATGACTTAGGCATTCATGTCGGAGGTAGCCTCGCTATTGAGCCATTTGTACTAAAGAACGAAATCCTATTGACCCCGCTGAGCCTAAGTGTTGTGCCATTAATTTTTGTAGCCGCATTATAAGCCACAGGCACAGCACCATAAACCTACCCTTGAGTCACGCTTTGCTCACTCGTTTGAATCGATTGAAGATGTTGCTAAATTCCTGATGAGAAACCAAGAGAAGAATTAAGAGATACTCTTAGATGCTGAAAGAAAAGAAGAATTCAAAAGGAAGTAGTAAAAGAACGAGTGGTGTAAGCAATAAGTAGAAAAAAAAAAAAAAAAAGAGAAGAAAAAAAATATATATACTTTTGAGAAGAGTATTGAGAAGATTTGAACAGAAGAAGATGTTAGATTGTTTGTGACAAACTTGGACAAGGTCCAAGTTTGGGGGAGTTTGATGGGGAAGACGAAGATGGCAACCATGGACATTTGAATGGGTGAGCTAGGTGTGTTGAGTCACTACTATACTAAAAATTCCATAACCTTAACCCCGAGCCCACATTACAAGCCTCGAAAGACCTTCCGATCCTTAATTCTAGGTCAATTCCATTAGTGGAGATAGGTGCGAAGAATGTTTTCCGAAGTCTATCATTGGTACTTAGGAAGGTCATTAGTTGGTGTTCTGACCATTGTACATTTTCTTGTTCGAATTCACACACTACACGAGGATATTTGACTTATACCATTGTGTTGATTCTTGTGTCTGATTGAAATGTGTTTGATGGGCTAGACTTGTTTTAGTGAAATTCTGAAAATTGCTCCTTTGAGAGATTGATTTTGAGGTGGTTTGATGTAATTTTCTCAATTGCTCGAGGACGAACAATATCTAAGTTTGGGGGAGTTTGATGTATCTGTTTATTGCATGGATTTGTAGGGCAATTTTAGTTAAATTATAGCAGTTTTAAGAACTTATAGCGTGATTTATGCTCCTTAGTAGGTACCTTTCACCTTGGAGTTGAAAAGACGGAGTTAAAGCAAAACCATGCAATAAAGGGCGAAAAACTAGAAATTCTAGGGGACACGCCCGTGTCCCCATGGAAGAGCAAACTGAGACACGCCCGTGTCTCAGTACAGAAAAAACCCTCGGATTCCAGGAGGTGACACGCCCGTGTCACCTATGAAGAGTAATTTTCTGCACGACCGTGTCTGGGTACAGAGAAGCTGGAGATCATGACACCCCCGTGTCATCGAGAAGAACAGGACTTGACACCCCCGTGTCAAGTAGAAAAGCGCAAATACGATTTTATTATGTGACACGGGCGTGTCACATTTTAAAGCATGACCCTTGCACGCCCGTGTCACGGGCCGGTTTAGGATTCGAACTCCTATATATACACGGTTTGGAGGCGGAATAAGGGAGCTTTTGGACTACTCTTTTCCCAGAAGTTCAAGAACACTCGGAGGAGGAAGAAACACGAAGACATCGAGCTGAAGATTGATTCCAAGCACAAGACTTTATCAATTTGGTTTTATTTACTGCTTTCCGATCAAACTAATTCCTCAAGTTTTGGTTTTTCAATTCTAGCATAATTTAGTTAGTTGCTTAGATTCGTTTTTGGATAATTAGGTTAGAACTCGAAGTTATTAATTCCGTTTTGATGTTTATGTTAGACATGAGTATTTTGAATGCAATTCTTTTGATTTTAATGAGTTTTAATTCAAGTATGAGGAACTAATCTCCTAGGGTTAGGGGGTAAGGATTATGCATCTAAGGTGTTTGAATTAATGCTCGAGTCAATTTGTGTGATTCTTTGTTAGGAAAACGGTATTGAATAAGCTGGGAATGGATTGGCCATCCATGAACATATTGTAAATTATCCGATAATCGAGAGATTGAGGATAATTGAGATTGTTTTCCAAGACTTAGATTTGTTGGGCTTAAAGAAATTTAACCCTAATTTCTACAACACGTATTTAGAATTCCATGCCAAGCCGCTAGGTTTTAAATACACTAATCTTGCTTTATTCGATTAATTTGGTTACTAAGTGATTGTGAGAACAACACTTGGCTTAATTAATTAGACATCTAGCCTTCGAAAGAAGATAGGTATAACGTCGTGATTAGGTTGAAGAATCATACATCCGTACTTGAGTATTGAGTTGATCACAAAAGAGCATATGATTTACTCCCCGACCTGTTTTAATTAAGTGGTTAATTCTCGTGTTTATTTGTTAGCTTGTGTGATTGATTTCTTATTCGTCAAGTTTAATTTTGTCATAGTAGTATAGCACAACCTTGTCAATCTTTTCCGGTCTCTAGATTAGAAATAGTCATAAAAGTGGTTGTTGAATTCCCTTCCCTGTGGATACGATACCTTAAGTGTTGCAATCGGATTTAGAACTTACACTTGGGTTCAAGATTTGTCTATCAACGATATTGTAGAGGGCAGTGGGCGCAATGACGGGGGCCTTCAAAGAATTGAAGTGGTTGAGGAAAGCGTTGGCCAACTCTTCGTACGAGTGTATCGAGCGTGGCGGCAACCGTTTATACCATTCTTGAGCCATTCCTACTAGGGAAGTGACAAAGACTTTGGCCCAGTAGTGGCTCGAATGCTCGTATAAGTGCATCAGGTGTAAAAAATGATCCAAGTGTTCTGCTGGATCAGTTGTACCGTCGTAGCGATTGACGGAAGTGGGGATTTTGGTCATTCCTGCTTGGGCCATCAGAACTTCTTCAACGAGGGGGGAGCCCCTCGCCAGGGGATGATATTCGTAGGTGCAGAAGTTGTCTTCCTGTTCCTTGCGGTGGGGGACCCGTGGCTGGCGGTCTTTGGGGCGAGCGTCTCTGGCATCGGCTCGTTCATCCCTGCTGTGGAAGATCTGAGACCGCGCTCGAGAGGGCTGCCCAACCATATCCTTTATCCCCTGCAGCTGGTCTTGCACAGTCGCGAGGAGATTAGGATTCACATCTCCTTCTTTATCCCCTTGTTTTGTGGCTCGGGAGGCCTTTTTGGAGGCATGAGAGTCCCCTTCATTTTCGTTGACTCTTCCCGTGGGCTCTCTGCCCCTGTCCCCGCGGGGACGCTCATTTTCGCCTTGGTTGGGCGTTTCTCTGGCGGGTGGGGGCGGTGGTTGAGCCCTTCAGACGGCCTGAGCCTCCCTAAGCGGATAGGTCTGCAGTCCGCCCAAAGGAGCGGCGGGTTAAGTGGCCTGCCTAGAAGGAAAATACATGGAATGAAATCTCTCCCATGCCCCATGGGCCGCCTAAACCTCGCACTGGGCGTAAAGAGCCCTCAACTGCTGAGGTGTCAAAGGGGGTAACTCCACCCCTTCAATCTCCCTGGGGATCACCACCGGGAGCTGGATCTGGCCGGCATGGTAGGGCTGGATCTGCGGCATCATGACGGTGGGAGTAAGCATATATCCCGGTGGTGGCATCATATAGTTTTATCCTCCTGGACTCGTATGAGTATGAATCCACGGATTCTGGGGAGGCTGTGGAAGAGTGGGGAGAGAGGCCCCTCCAACAGTGCTGGAAATTGGTGGTGCTGGTGGCGCAGGTGTTGGGACCGTAGATTCCGCAAGTGGAGTCACATCTCCGGCAGGTGGTGCTCCTCCAGCGACGGCAGTAGGAACGACGATATTGGCGTCATGGGAACCTCCTCCCACAGCTCCTGATCTTGTAGCTACCATGGTTGAGAACCTTCCCTTCAAAATAGCAGAAGGACCGGGCCCATTTTTAATTATCCGACCCTGTAAATAGGTCTTGTCACCAAAAGCCTTCCCCGATTTCCCACAGACGGCGCCAAAAATGATGGGTCTGAATACGGGATACAGATTCCGATCACTTTAGAATTTGTTTAGGTAAGGAAAACCAATTGATGTTCGCCGGAAAAGATGGGGGTTCTACCTGCTAGGACAAATACAAAGACAAAAGTCAGAAGGCCAAGCTGGGGGAATTGGGGGTGATTCCCAGTTTGGCTCTCCGACGCTCAAGTTAGATGAAGATCTGAAAGAGATAGTATGCTAAGTATGGAGTTGTAGTAATGGAGATTGCTTACAGTGAAGGAGATGAACTCGCATATTTATAGTTGAGGGTCCGGGACCCTTTAGTCATTTGCATTGTGTGGTCCTGGCCGAATGTTGCCCTAACACGTGGCGTTGCAAGGGAGAAACCTAGGAGGAATCTTCTGCAAAAGCTGGTGGAAGTTAGTGTGGGCAACAGTGGCAGGTGCGCGGGCATGTACGGGGTGTCAGAGAACCGTTTTGGGGTTGGTAACGAGGGCTTAAGAGCACGCTCGTGTCAACCAAGAGCCTTAGAGACCAAGGGATCCGCTAGGGGATAAAGGCCTAGGCTCATAAAATGAGGGAGAGTGTAAGTTTCCCTAAATGAGCGTAGCGCTCGAAGAGAGCTTTCTTAACTGGTTGGAGCCTTAGCCCTGTAGTATTGATTGCGCTCGTTAGAGAGCGGCGATGTTGAACACGTGTACGCATAGCCGAGATGACACATGTCTTTGAGGAACGCTGACGCTTGAGAGGTTTGAACGGTCGTGTATAATTACCTCAATCATAGGAGGACAGGTATCGTTGTCTTGAGTTGCCACGTGTCCAAACGTGGCACGAGCGTGTTTTGACCCCCATCATATATATTGTAGCATAAACCTCGTGCTATGCACGGAAATAAGAAAAAAAAGAAATCACGTTAAAAAAACAATTTAGATTTATGTGTAATATTTTAACACACAAAAATGGCCAATAAGTAGATACTAAAATTAAATTAGCTAAATTGTATAGAAGTGTAAGTATATATTTTGATCAAAAAGTAACATAGTAAGTATGTATACAAACTAATTTTTTCAGTTGATACTATTTTTTAAATTAAATAAAAAACAGGTAACATGTAAGAAAACACACTATATAATATAAATATGACATGATATATATATATATATATCAAAATTTAAAATATATGTAAATGATAAAATGAGTATTATATATTATAATTATCTAAATTTCAAGCATTTTGAACGTATAAAATTGAGAAGTAAATGAATAATATTAAAATAAATAACTAACTAATACGAATAAAATCAAGAAAATAAGAAGTAAGAAATAAAATAAAAAAATAAGTGGAATATTAAAGATTTATACAAATACTTAAAAAATAAACAAAAGAATATAAGAAACTTCAGTGCCCGTAAAAATATAAAGTAAAATAAATTATAAGAAAATCAGACACATTAAATATAATATTATAGTATAAAACCAAAAATATATATAAAGAGTCACCTAAAAATAAAAAATAAATGTGCTAACTTGAAATGACAATAGCAACTAGCAAGCATTGAAACTCTAAATTAAACGATCTCAAAAAAATGTTCTTTAGTAATAAAATAAATCCAAACGAATTATAAAAATTGTAAAAATTAAAACAAAAATTATTGAAAAAATCTATGAGAATTTGATTAAAAAAAATCTATTAAAATCTGACATGTATTTGTAAATAAATTAAAGAATTCTAAAATCTAGTTACATTGTCACATTCAAGAAACAACCCAAATGTTATATTATGAAGCAAAACTTTTTTTTGGTGGAAAAACAAGAAAAGAATACACAATTACATCAAAGCTTCACAGAAGACATTCTCAAGCATCTCTGACGATGGCTCCGCCAACAGGTCAATTGTTTATCTTTATGGTCTTTCTTTGCCAACATGTCCGCACATTGATTCATATTAAGCAAAACTTGAATACATATTAAAAAGTTGATAATCAATAAATTTGATGATATATTATTATAAAATACCCTTCTTCTTTCCTTTTTCAAAATTATGGTGGTATTTTCATAAAATTCTTTTTAGTTAAAGTCGCAACTGGATAAAATAAGAAAATCAAATAAGAAAAAGATGGAAAAAAATATATTGCAAAATAAATAGCCAAACAATATTTATAATACATTCTCTAATATCATTAAATATTTAGCGAAGTTGTAAATGCATGAACCAAAATATCGAACGAAATCAAGGAAGAAGAAAGAAAGAAAGAAAAACGTTCAAAGAAATACCAAGAAATCAAAGAAGAAGAAAATTTTAATGTAGATAATTTGTGTAAATTAATCATCATTAATTAAGGAATTGGATAATTACAGCATAAAAAACTAATGACTTGCATGTTTTAAAATAAAGTTACAATAATAATTTTTTAAGACAATTAAAAAAATTTAAAATAAAGTTATAATAATAATTTTTTAAGACAATTAAAAAAGTTTAAAATTTTAAAAAATTAGTATTCGGTCAAATTGACACGTACAATTGATTTAAAATAAACTCTTCCTATATATTATAGTATAGACTATAGACTATAGTGTATACCTCGTGCGATGCACGGTATTGATGTATACATAAACTTATAACATTATGTATAAATCTTGTAAATTAAAATAATTTAAAATAAATAACTAAATCATATAGAATGAAAATAATTTACACACTACATATTTTTTATAAATAATGAATAAATTGTTGTTAAAACGTTTCTTTATTATAATTTTATTTATTTATTAATTAGAGACATTGTAAAAGAAAAATAATTTTAGAGAGTATATAATTATCGTCCAATTCTAAATAATAATAAGTATATGTAGAATTTTTGCTACATCACAATTTATAAAGGGCCAATTTTTTAAAAGGAACAAATATCTCTAATACTTATCCAAAACCCCCAGATTCAAATTTTATACATTTCACATTCCTAATATATAACACACTTTTCCTAAACTCCCTAATCACCTAAAAAGTTTATTTTCTCCCTATTTTCTTACTTTTTCCACACCCTTTTTGCTTCCTCCACACCTCATCCTCTTCATCATCTCCTTCCTCCTTCAAGCTTGTCGGAGCGCCGCCGCCACCACCACCGAACCGCCAACGAACCACTGCCACCACCACCGAACCGCCAACGAACCACCGCCGGCCGCCGACGGAGGTGATCCGAAAATTCCCGAAAAAATTCATCGGGAACGTACTCCTCGTCCTCGTTCCATATTTTCGATTAGTTTTTTAAAATTCGAAGCCCTTTGTCCCCAATTTCAAATCTAAAAATTTGAGATCTAAAAAAGAAATGATGATAACTCTCAAACCGCTTGACGAAAATCGAATACGTTCCTTGCAATATGTTTATCATGTCGAGAACTTCAAGATCCATACCATTTTCGTCGGAAAATATCGCCGGACGGAAACCCATTTTCTATTGAAATTTGCAGATTTCCGGCGAACCTTCCGGCGCCTTCTCCGACCATTTTCAATAGACGTGCTTGGTACCAATGAAGTCACGTCGTCGAAATGAGTTAAAACACGTAGGTCCCATTTTCTATTGAAATTTGCAAGTTTCTGGTGCCTTCTCCGGCCTTTTTCAATAGACGTGGTTGGTACCAATGAAGTCGCGTCGTCGAAATGAGTTAAAACACGTAGGTCCCATCTCCAGAAAGTGGCCGGAGACGGCGGCAGCACCGGCCGCAGGTGTTCCTGTGTCTTCAACAGAAAAAAAAAAAGGAAGAAGAAAGGGAAAAAAAAGGAAAAAGAAAAAGAAAAAAAGGGAAGAAAAAAAAGGGGTATTGAGGGTAATTTTTCATATTTTATTAGGGGTATTTTAGTCTTTATACGTGAATTAGGGGGTTTAGGAAAACTTTCATAAATATTTGATCCTTAAAACATAAAAAAAGCCAATTGGGGGTTAGGAAAAGTATTAGGGTATACTAGGGATGTTTGATTAAGTATCCGGTTTATAAATTCATGAGGATAACAAATAAATAAAATTCATGTCAATATCATATTTTAATTAAATAGGTTAAAATATATGGAAAATAAAAAACAAAAATTTATATAGAAAGAAATTTAATTAAATTCAATTAACATGTGATGATTTCATAAATTGTGGACTTGATTAAAAAGAAATTTGAATTATATTAAATTTACATTTAAAGTAAAAACAACTTATCATTAAAATAATTTTCACAACTAAAAAATTCAAAAAAATCACAAAATTACAAAATTTTATTTATTTATTAATTAGAGACATTATAAAAGGAAAATAATTTTAAAGAGAGTATATAATTATCATCCAATTATAAATAATAATAAGTATATCTATTTTTGCTACATCACAATTTATAAATTCATGAGGATAACAAATAAATAAAATTCATGTCAATATCATATTTTAATTAAATAGATTAAAATGTATGGAAATTAAAAACCAAACAATTTATATAGAAAGAAATTTAATTAAAATTCAATTACCATATAATGATTTCATAAATTGTGGACTTGGTTAAAAAGAAATTTGAATTATATTAAAATTTCATTTAATGTAAAAATAACTTACCATTAAATAATTCTCACAACTAAAAAACAATTAAAAAAAATTAACGTTATTTACTAAAAAGAAGTGTTAAAAAAAAAAGTTAATTCCCCTAATTTATACCAAAATACGTTAAGTTTATCTAATCAATCAATTAATTAATTGAGATACTTATATTTCATTGTTCCCTTAATTACTTGACATAAATATTATGTTATTAATTGCAAGTTTGAAAAATGTTAATGATTGTATGGTTAATTATCAATCGGCCATATATATTTATAAGATATAGATATTGTAGCACCCGGAACGCAAGGTAGCCACATCCCCCGCACTATAGCTCAATCCACACATGGAATGGACGATCCATACATGAATCAAGCCTATAGCAAACGGGAGACAATAAAAAAAAAACAATCTAGCTAGGCGGGACTAACCCTCAACCAAATATACCATCAAGTATACCAATGCATAACGAGTAAAGCGGAAGCATACTATATACACATCGTCATTTCAATCCGTTTCCTATATATCAATATATACAATCTCCAAAATACCATAAGCAACTCATAATTAATACACATGCCTCAAAAATGCAAATGGACCGTGCTAGACCCAAATGAAAGACCGGACTCGACTCAATTCCTGCCTAGCGTGCACCTGCAAGAACCTAAAAAGTGGAGGTGTCAGTCTATGAACGACTGAGTGAGTGGTTTAATATAAATATAAGCGCAACTAACACGCAAGTCATAAACTCGGGTGAAGTTTTAGGAAAGAAACAATATAAGTTCAATAGTGAATAACCATCGCCCGAGATTACAACTATCAAGTTTAACAATTTAGTCAATCTCAGTCAATCAGTGGCCCGGCGAGTGAGGGCAATTCTCCAACCTTACTCCGACAGTTTACAGTAATTATGTTATCAACTGATTAGGTGATCAATCAAGTAATTACAGTGCAATCAGTCAAGAGCAGTTTCAGTACCCTTTTTCTTCCGGTGATGGTGGGATTACAAGGCCCCACCACCCAGTTAGTGTGAGCATAGGGTTCATGAGTCCCTATGCCCGGAACTCCTTCCTCCACTAATCTCCTAGTGGATTCAGGGGTCATCCCATAGTTCTGAGGATAGTGCAAGAGTTACCCGTCAGCCCTTGCTTTCCCGGTTGGCTCAATACACTACCCTCGGGGCCCACAGTGCAATATAATATACTCGCCGAAAGACAGTCAATTCAGTACAGTAACAGTGGTTCAGTACAGTAGCAGTAGTTCAGTTGTAAATCATTTGAGGTTTATGGAAAACTATAGATATATGTATACATTTTGGCCGAAATCTATATAATGGTTTTATGGTTTCTATATAACAAGAAATTAAACCTCACCTGGAAGGCGACAATATAAGAACACGAGCTATGCTAGTGCCTATTAAATCACGATATCTCCGCCTTGGAGAAGAACTGTACAAGAAAGGGACAATGTGTACTCGTGAGCAGAGACTCAATATGATACAAAATATGACCCACGACAATGTTCATGAAGTGATGTATCGTGTCATAACATGATTAAAGGTGAAATAAAGCGTAATAATTTCATGGAATGGTGTGATCGTGTTCATATGATCAATTACTCAAACGAAGTCAATTCATATACCAAGTACGGATTCATACAATCAAACTCAAGCAAGTAAGGACCAATGAGTGTCAAATAAGAGCATAATCATCAAGTAAGCAAGCATACAATTCATATAAGTCACATACGGGAGCCAAGGAAGTGAAAGGAATGCAATATGAAGGGTTTTGGCAAAGTTTGGTAAAAAACTGACAGTTTTCAGAAATGCGCACGTTGTAGGAAAACTGGAATATCTTGAGTTCTAGAATTTGGAATTAAGTTTTGTTTATTGGATATGAAACTATACAAGTAGACCTTTCCTATGATATATGGCTCGTTTTCTAGTTCAAAGTGAGGAGAAAATGGCGTAAGCTTGAAGTTGGGTGAAAGCAGTTTTCCGGAGAAGTGGCGACACTAAATCTAAACGATTATATCTCTCAAACCAGAAAAGATATTGAAGTGATTCTAATTGGAGATTGATCTAGACTCAAAGAAGTTGATCGTGTCCAAAAATCAAATCAAACAGAGTTCGGATGAAGGGGTACCCGGCCGGATAAAGTTCAGGGAGAAAAGTTCCCCGGCCGGGGAAAGCTGTCCAGAAGCTTTTCTGGACAAAAGTACCCGCCCGGGTACTTTTTAGGTACAAAATGTACCCGCCCGGGTAACCTTTCTGGGCTGGAAAAAGGGGCAGAAATAGGGGATGCTCGAAGGGGAAAGAGGTGGAAGCCAAAACCCATAACAAACTCAACCAAAACACTCCAAAACAATCATATATCATGCATATAACTTAAGTACATCATTTAGGTAACATTTAATCCAAGGAAACATGCTTAGATCATCAAGAATTCATTCCTCAAACCCCATATATTTCATGATCCAACTCCCATATAACTCAAGAATTCAAGCAAGCTTTCAAGTTCAATGATCAAGATCATGCTTCTAATCACAAATAACCAAGGAATTACATCATAATTCTCAAACCCTACTTCAATCATGGATTCAAGAATTTAATCAAATTCTCAACTCTACCTTAATGAAAGAAAGAAAGGAGAAATGATGGTATGATGATGATGATGCTTCCAACTTCACAATTTCCTCCATAATCTAGCTTGGAAATGATGAAATCCTTCCTTCCTTCTATGGTGTTTTGATCGTGATAGAGTAGGTGTGAGTGTGTGTATATCTTGGATGAATTTGGATGAATGGAATGTGTGAGAGAGATATTATATATGATTCTTCCAAGAAAATGGATGACTCACCCTATTTTGCTCTTAAGTCCCCAAATTATTTAAGTTCTTGCAATTGAGTTCTATCTCATGTAATATGATCAATTAAATCCAATTCACATTATTGCAAGTAAGTCCTTAAATTATGGAAAACAATCAATTAAGGCCATGTAATCACATAAGTCACGTTCGGAAAATAAATTCACGTCTCAATCAAATTCAAGTTATGCAATAATTCTCAAATTTATAATAATTTCACGTAAACATTTAGTAATATAATTCACATAATATCACGTAATGTATAACTGAAAAACTGGGGCATTACAGATATAGATATAGATATAAATTTATTAAATATTAATTTTTAATTTTAAAAAATTAATTAACTGGAGAGAGTAATTTAAGCAATTAATTAATTAATTCGCTTTTAAGAGATTAATTATATTGACACTCAATTAAATCTCTTGAATTTATTTTATAATTGATGATTAGGATAAATAAAAATTATTTTATATCTCATAAAAGAATTAATAATGAAATTATATCAAATAAGAAAAGATTTATTTTGGAAATACCAATAATAATCTTTTTAAATATTAAAAATAATTTAAAATTTTAAGAATTACACATTAGAAAAAAAAGTACACTTAAAAAAGTATATTATGAGTTTTGTCAAAAATAATTATTTTTCTTAATTACTATTTATTTTCATAATAAAATAATATGCAAAATAAAAATAAGCCAATTATATTTTTTCTATTTAATCGAAAATCTAAAAAAAAACACAAAATATCATTCAGTCAAACTTGCCAAAGATAATTATTTTCCTTAGTTATTACTTACAAAAAGTCAAATAGTCAAATATGGTTTTCAAATATATAATAGTATAGATATATATATAACGAGGCCCCCTCCTCATATATATAAACCAAAACCAATAAAAATACAAGGATCCACGGATCAGTAATAGTATTCGTGCTAAAATGCTCACAAAAATAAAAATAAAGATACATTAAATGGGCATATATCCAAAAGACATGGAAATCAATCCAAATCAGGCTTATCTTAGGAAAAGGAAATAATGAAGCTAATCCTTCATTCACTTTATGGCCCCTCGTGCTCATCGAAACAATAGGATCCACCGTTGGCCTTCAAGCGAAGCGCCCGGACATCCGGGCAATCTCATTCTTTTATATCAAAAACCAAAACTCCATAAATGTTTCTTCAAAATTCTCTCCATCGTCTTCACATTTTCCTCCACCGGTTTTATGGTCCTTGCCCTTGCCGGTTTCCATAGGTCGCCGATTGCAGGCTGAACCGAACCGTCCGGTCCGTTTCCAAAAGCACTTTGTATCACACCTCTTATATATATACCCAAACTTAGAGGGGTCAAACAATAATTTACCCAAAAAGGTGATAAAGATGTAAACCTTTGTTCACTTTTCCAAACATACCCCACACAATCCTACTTATATCCCAAACACTTCTCAAGTACTCCTCCATCTCATCCCAGAGCCCAAAATCTTCTCTGAATTCTCGAGTATTCCCTCAAGAAAATGGAGAGCAACGCGCCTCAATCTCCTCCATCAAACCCACAAACCTAAACCCTTCTGCAAAATGCCAGGAATCACGCCATGGAAAACTTCCAGAGAGCTGTCTTCAACCTGGTAGAAACTCAACCAAAAGCGCCCTTAACTCCGGCCGCCAGAACCCTCCTCCAAGATCGTTTGAACCACTTTGCTTCTCAGCACAAAACTCCCGATCATCCCCCGTATGCTGCGGTAATCTCCTTTTTACCATCTGAAGATATGGGTTTTTATTCGTTTTTTTTTTTTTTTTTTGTCTTTTATAAAGTGTTTGTTTGTTATGTTTGAAATAATGCGCGTGGGATTTGTTTTTGAATGAATGTAAGTGTTTGACAGGCTATTTTGTAATGGGAAATTTGCAGTCCTGGGGTGTGTTTGAGTCTGTGAGTGTATATTCTGCATTTCATCTTTTTATGCATGGGAGATGTATGCATGTTCTTAATTTATTTGAGAAATTTTTCTGAATTTGGGATGGAATTTGTTTACTTATTTAGGGAGTGATTAGGGTTTTAAAATGGGTTTGAATCTTTATCTTTTATATGTTTATGCAGCCTCATGATGAATAACTGTGTATAGAATCCATTCTTTTCTTTTTGTCAGAGTATAGAATCCATTCTGAGAAACTGTTTTTCTTGAACTTTATTTGATAATCCTGGGAAATTGAGTAATGGATGCTCAAAGCTTATTCATAGGTTTGGACATAGTACAAAAGGATTTGAATCGGGGGATAGCTGTAATTAAGATGAACCGTCTAAATTATTCGAATAATTTCGAATTTGTTAGGCCCTTACTAGTTCTAGATTTCTTAGATGTTATTGCTTACTGTTAGCTCCATAATGTATTGGTTTCAAATCTCCTTCATTCTTTTCCCTTTTTGCTCCTTTCAGTAGCATTTGATAAGTTTTAGAGTGTTAGGAAAGCTGAAAATTAGGGATTTGTTATATTTGGTATAGTTGACCTTCTGTAATTAGTTTTGGTCTTGTACAGTATTTATGTTGTTATCCTAGCCTAATGTAATTAGACAGAATACACTCAAATAAAGAATAATTCCTCCAAGATCATGTCTTTCTTCAAGCTTAACATGGTATCAGAGCGGGCGAAGATCCATTAAACGGATCCGACCCTGGCTCATCACGTACCGTTACCTCTCTCAGCCATGGCCGATCTCAGCGGCACACCCAGTTCCGACAGCACCACCAAGGAATCGCAGCAGCCCGTCGATTCCTTGGCCACCCAACTAGCAAGCATCATTGAAACCAAATTCCAAACCCTACAGCAGCCACAACCAGAAGTAAATCAGTTCCAAATACCCCAATCCATAAACATAACCATCAAACTCAACCAGTTCAATTTTTCCCTATGGTCTCGATTAATGAAGATGGCAATCGGGGGTAGGGGAAAACTCAGCCACATCACCGGAGTACCTGCACCTCCGGCGATTGATCAACCAACTTACCACAGGTGGGAGCAAACCGACTTAATTGTGTGTTCATGGATTCTCAAAAACATGGAGGCAGAACTTGTCACCTACTATGCCGAATACCCGTCTGCCAAAGCCTTATGGGACGGACTAATGGCAACGTATGGATCCGGTGGGGATAGTTTTCAGATCTTTGATCTTACCGTCCGAGCAAATAGTATGAAACAAGGCACGGACACAATTGAACAGTTCTACAGCAATTTGCAGCGTATCTGGAGAGAAATTGAAGTCAGGCAACCCAACCCCATGGCCTGCGAAAGTGATATTAGAGTCTTCAACCGCCTCAGATCCGAGACCCGTTTGTTTTAGTTTCTCGCCGGGGTAAACGATCGCTACGACTCTGAACGAAGGGATCTCTTGAAAGAGGATCCCTTACCAACGGTGGAGAAGGCGTACGCCACCATCCGGTGAGAATCAGCAAGACGAGAGATCTTGACGGGGACACGAAGTTCATCACCGGCGGAAGGGTCTGGAATTGGAACAGGGTTGGCTGTTCAAAGCAGAAACCAAATCGGCGAGTTTCAGTCGCGTTTAGGGCAGGGACAACCGTGGAAGGGTCCAGCGCCGCCACGGCGGAACAGTGCCGGCGACCGCGGACCAGAGAAGTGCTCGAAGTGCGGCAGGCCCGGACACAAGAAGGAGACATGTTATGAGATAATCGGGTTCCCCGATGGCTGGCGTAGCCGGTGACGTGAGGCTACCACGCCGGGCCACGGCGCAGCCAAGGTGGTGGCGGCGGTGACGGAAAGTCTGCCGGAGATGGAGACTACCACGAGAACAGCGTGTTGGAAAACAAGAATCAGAAAGCAGCGAAAATTTAAAAATTTTTCCAACAAAAGGATCTACGACTCGCAATCGTGTAACCAAATTCGTAAAGATAGAAAACTTACTTTTTTTTTATTCTTTCTTGAAGCGTTTCAAGCCACCCAAGAATGCTCTTCTCGCGGCTTGACAACCCGTCCCTCGAAAGTCTCTTTCTACTTCAGAATCCATTGTCGGGATAGCAATCCAAACCAACCTAGATTCAATTCATGTTAGGGAAGTTCTTAACAATACAACATAAAGAAAGAAACATGAAACGAGAAAAGCAGGATTGAAACTCCCTTCGAAAACCAATTTCGCGAAAGTAGAAAACTGCCAGTCACAAAACCCTCGTGAAAAAATTCATCCTTCAGGATATGGACGAACGGTTTTCGCCATCTTCTTTGGTTCGATTTTTTCATTCGTTTCATGTCGGGTTCAGAATCGTTTCATTATCCCTTCTGATCGTTTTGCTTGATCCCCACTTTTGGTAAAGCTCGAATCTTCAAAACTTCTAACTTGAAGTTCTCTAGTAAGGATGCTAGTTCTCTAACTAGTAAGGATGCTAGTTCTCTAGTTAGTGTTTAGGCTTAACCTAGGGTTTCGTTTATCTTGGAGAAAGGATGGTGTTCAACACATGAACCAAAAGAATTCTCGATTAGCTCTAAGGGGAGCTCGAGCTCCCCAATATATAGGAGGGAAGTGGCCGAAAATTCCTAGTCCTTTATGGGCTAGGATTTTGGTCTCTCTCTCTCCTATTACTTGATCATCAAGTAATTTGATTTTGACTTTCAATTCTAATTCAAGTCAACTTTTAAGAGAGCTAAAAATATCCAAACTATTTTTGGATAATTTTATACTTTATTTATTTAAAATAAATAACTTATTTTATTATCTAATTATTTAATTCGTAATTAATTAACTAGATTATTTTCTCCAAAATAAGACTTTCTTTTTAATTCAAAATTAAACCAAAGTCTATTAAATAATTAACACATTTAATTATTTAATACATATATATATAATATATATATATTCACACGTGTGTGACACGTGTCACTCACGTGAGCCACACGTGTGATTTCACACGTGTGGAACCCTCTTGGCCCAATTAACTCGTTTAATCATTTTCAAGCCTCAACTCATGTAACCAAGTTGTTGTGTGTGACCCTCTAGGTTCTCAATTCAATTAGCAGTGACCCTAATTAATTAATTCACTAATTAATTAATCAGTCCACAGATTAAACGACCATAGTCTAGCAACAGGTGTTTAATCACTAGCTGAATTGGAATGTTCGGATTCAACAGAACCTTTAAGTCATTGATTCATGTGAGATACAATCCTCCTACTTACTATCTCTCAACCAAGATCTAGGGTAAGGGAATAATTAGAACCCTAATAATCTGGTCTTAAAACTAAGCGCATTTCATATCCATTTGATCTCAATCCAAGAAACCCTTTTCTTGATGTCTTGATCTACTGCCTTGGCCAAGGACTCCATATGGCATATGAATGACTTACACAATAAGATATCACCTTGCAAACGCAAGTGTAGGTCCTTTCTTGATTCTCATTCACTTTCATGAGTTACTTGTGCAGCCCCAACATAAGCCTTGAATCAGTTGTCTAAGGCGACACCCTTTAAAGCTTATACCAAAGACTACAGAGTTAAATCATAAAGTGACATGGAACCTCAAGTCTAAGGATTAATTAATCACATCAATGACTCGTGAGATATTTCCTAATCTGAAAGTTTCCATTTCCTGAAATAGAAACTTCCTTTCCCATTTAGGAATCTTCTCACACGGGGCACCTCAGTGAACTTACTTATTAAAGCAAGCACCCTCATGTATCACGCACGTATCAACTATACACTTTGCACCTCCATGAAACAAGGTGGTCCTTCTTAAGGGCGTGATCCCACAAGCAAGCCTTAGAGGAGTCAGGTTGACACTCCCACTGTCTATAGGACTCATCGGCTTGGAGTATTTTACTAATCATGACTTATGTGATATAGGGCTCGTTTCATGAACCATTTCACCTAAATGGTAGAGTCCCAAAGTCATCAGGATTAGGGGAGTTCTCATACATGCACAGCTAAAGTAAACGCATACCAAACAAGAGCATATAAAGAAGTGTTTGCCTATGATATTAATCAATCGTATATTATTCAAAGATTGTCTGTGATACTAGGAAAGTCCCAAAACGGATTATGAATAATCGGCTTTCTAGGGCACTATTCCTAACAATCTCCCACTTGCCCATAAAAGCCATTTAGGTACTCTAAGTCCCATCTTCTCAAGATGCACTTTGAGAGCCTATTGACTTTGGGCGTTTCCAAAGTGGAGCCGTTATATTCTCTGCTGATGTGACCCTCTTGTTTACACATCTCTTAGGAAACACCTTTTCCTTATAAAGTGATTCGTAATCACGTGTTCAGTCTCTTGGTGAGGTCTTGGTTCTCTTACTTGAGCAACCATCCTTTTTATCATACAATATGATAAAGGAGTTGTTTCATGCTAGGAACTTCATCTAACTAGTTAGATGGAGTTTCTTACCCAAACACTTAACTTAGCGTTATATAATACGACCAAGTTCTCAACTACGATAGTCGAGTTTTGCAATGTCTGTCCTTGGAACCCCTTTCCAACACATTGCATTACCATTCTGGTAGAAGTTGTACCCTTTCAATGATTTCATAATCATCTATGTTTGATGAAACAATTACATCAAAATATCCTTTCAATGATAAGATCTCTTGGGCTCTGTAAACTAATAAATATCCTCATTTCTTCTCAAGTACTCTGAGGACATCCTTTACAGAAATCTAATGACCTTCTCTGAGGTCATTTTAGATTCGGCCTACTACGCTTAGTGTTGTGCCATACATAACTTTTCATACATTATGCACCCTTTCACTTAAAGGGATTTTGGACATTCTAATTTTCTTAAAGTTATCTTGGGACACATACTCTTCAAAAGAGATGTTCCATTGTCCATACTAAACTCCTTTTAGTACCGTGGTTATGTTCTCATTTTGTGATAATCCATTTATGCTCTTAGATCTATCTTCTATAGATCTGAATGTCGAGAATTTAGGATAATCACTAAGATCTTTCATGTCAAATTGTTTCTTAAACAAGAATTGGAAACTTTCACGTCATCCTTGACATTCCTAATGAGAAGGATGTCATTTTCTAAAGAACCAAAATTGACTCTTACATCACTAACTTTCTTATGTACACTTTTGAGACTTATTCGACTTCCATCTGTATCAAACGATTTGACTATCCTATGGAATCGAATTGTCTAACTCCTAGAAGCCTTTATCAATCCACAGATTGACTTTAGGGATTTGCATACCTTATGCATACTCCCACTGAATATGAGATTTACAGAAATACCTTATTTCAGTCTCTTTCAATCTCATATTGAACAAGATAGTTCTCATATTCATTTATCATATCTCATAGTCAGAATATGAGGATGTGGTAAATATAATCCAAATGGACTTTTACATTTCAATCGTCAAGAAGGTTGTAATGCTTTCCATTTACTCGAAGCTCCACGAGCTTGATCCTATCAGGTGGATCAACCAAGGTCAAAACTTGGTTTGAGTATATGGAATCCATATTGGATTTCAAGGCTTGCTTACACTACTCAGATTCCAAATCCGACAATGTCTCCTCTTCAAGTAATTCCTTGGCTATCTAGGAACGCGTTCTAAACACGTCTTAAGAGAAGGGTTTCACACGTGTACATGCTCTAATATTTGGCTAAGTTTTATCAGATGGGCTCATTTCTTCTATATGTGGCGTGGATATTTATTCTCAAATTTCTTTGAGGTCTGCTTGCTTGTCTTTCTTCTTCTATAGGAACGATTCGTTAAGAAAGATACATTCCTTCAGACAAACAACCTTTGTCTAAGGGAATCGCAGAAATGATATCCAATATTGTTTGCATAAACTTGAACTCATTTCAAGCCTATCTCCCACTATCCTCTTTACTTAAGAGGATTCCACTAAATTCTTGGACAAGAATAATTAGGGAATTTAGTGTGCCACATTGCATAGTGCATCTAAAGGACTGATTTTGGAAGGTGCAAAATTCAAAAACTTTAACTGCATATTCTGGGAGTTTATTCCTAGAATGATTATAAGTCAGTAAAGCTTGCTATGGAATGGACCATATCCTATAAGGTTTCATTCCCTCATTCGGAAACACTAAGGTGTTCTCGAATTAGTTTACTAAGAGATAATCCTATTATTTCTAAGATGACTAAGGAATTAGTTGATAAGATATTGGCTATCTCGATCATATCGATTTGCCTATAACTTATGACTACTTTGGTTCCTAACCTCCTTTTGAAATTCTAAGAATTTCATATAAGTTTCGAATTTGTACTTTAACAAGTACATTCATTCATAATGATTAAACTCTGACGATTGTATCTAGTGCTTACATTAAGCATTTTACACTCATCAGCATGGATCGAAATCCAGTATAATTTTGGAACGTTCCACGTTTCTTATAAACGGGATTCAGGAACGCTTCCCTCAAGACAGGATTCACAGGAAGTCAACTCTATAGGTTCATTTTCATAGAATGATCCTAAGGTGTCTGACTTGCTAATCCTTCTATATCTCAACGTTCCAAAGTAATTCGAAGCTTTGTCATCTTACTTACTTTTGTTATCTCGTTGTATGTTCAGAACATTAGTGCCTTGAGTCTTTGCACAACGGATTATGCAGAATTGACTAAAGACTAGTGAATTCTATTCCTAGTAGAATTACTAAACGAGGTAACATTTCAGAGTACTCATACTCTATGCAGTTCCCTTTCAAAGTCCTTATTTGCTATCATAGAAGCAAACGTCCTATTTGATCTCTAGTGTCTTTTGGGAGCACCCCTTACATGCCCCTCCATTGGGCTCTTAAGGGTTTCTTCTTCTTTAGGCGTTCAAGCCTTTAACTTAGGGAGTTTAGAAGAAGAATTAACCATCTCAACCTTTTATTCCTTCTTAAGGATGCTCTCAACCATTATCAACTAAATGATTAACTATGCTACATTAGCATCATTCTAGTTGAGCATAAAGGGTTTGAATGATGGTGGAAGCAATGTAAGCAATCAGTGCATTGAGAACTCTTTTCTCAGTTAATGATCGAGACCACAAGATCTTCAAATAAGATCTTTAGACCTTGTTCATGTGCACTTGTTTCCTCATTTGGAATATTGAATAATTCCAGAATGTTATACCTTGTAACATTTTTACGAGGTGGTTCAATTGCTCTTAAGTGGTTTGGAGAAATCCATTCACCTCAGATTGCTTCTCTTTTGGCCCGGGTCGAATTTTTCATAATTGAAAACTTCGCCCTTTAGAGAACACCTTTCTCTATTCGGAATCTAAAACGAATTTTAGGGTCCGAAGCCAATTTAGAGTTAGTTAGGACTTAGTCAACTCTTTTGACTTAAGGATGGATACGAATGGGTTTGCATTTCATATTGTAGAGAATCACAGAACTACAACCTAAATGCTAAGCAGAGAACTAGGTGAGCATGCTGAATAATAACGATATACATAAGATAAGGTCTTTAATCTAATATAGCTCCCACTGTTTTTCAAAGATCTATAATTCCCAAAGATCTAAGAGGAACACGTTTCCCAACGGGTACTAAGATCCTAAGCATTTTACCTCGAACCCACGACTCGCGGATATTCTAAGTAAAATCCAACGTAGGTACAACTTACCAATTCTAACACCTTTAGAACTCTTAGTAATTGTTTTTACATCACCTATCTTTCAATATGGACCCACGACTCGTGCGACATCCATATTTACTTAGGTGTTAAGCCAGACCCATCAATCATAAGATCATGATCAAAACTTAGTTCGAACGACCCACGACTCGCGGACATCGCCCTTGCCAAAATTAACCACGAAATATTGATCATTTAAAATGATCAATTAGGTAACTAAGAACTAATAAGCTCCTCTAGCTATCCCACGACTCGCGGACAATAACTAGCTTTACTTACTAAACTTAAAACCTATTGATAGAATGCTAGGAATTTAATTCAAAATTTACATCTCGAATTAAATACCTATTATTCGAAATGAGCTTAATATTTAATGGGAATTTTCGAATCAACCGAAGAGTTGTTCGGTTCGACCTCACCAACATATATGTTATCCAATTTTATTAGTCTTGATTAATGCAAGTACAACTTAAATGCATTTCAAACAAGCACATAAACAGATAACATGTCCTAGCATGATACTAACATGTAATGATCATGGGTTCTACCTATCTTATGCATGATATGTGGGAGCCACTCCACAATCACAAGTTCTAACATACATGCCACATAAACATTTTAAATCACATAAGGGAAAGCGGTAACAAAATACGAGCCCTATCTCTATTACATTTAACAATTGAGATTCCCCTCCCTAACATTTTGAGGGGTCTTCACTTATGGCCTCCTTGTTACTTGAATGTGGTCCATCTTACTCCATGGGTGCATTGTCTCCAAAATGAAAATAAAACCTCACCACCTATCTCTACTCTCAAATTACAATAAAAGGAAAAAGACATAAAGTAATAAGGCTCAATCTTCATATTGGCCTTAGACAATTACACGGGGCATACCCCGGCCTCAAAAACAGTAATATGGAAAGCCACATAATAAATCACATAACAGTACGCACATAAGTGAGGCTCCAACCTCAATTGAAAAACGCAACTATAGGGCTCCAACCCCAATTTAAACCATCCATGTGCATAAATTAAAACCATACATAGATCTAAACCCATGATCACCTAACATGCTTTTGCGAAAATTTAAATTTACCCAATAAATTAAAATTCCCGTTTCAAGTCCTAAAGACTCAAAACACGACTTGATGCGAGTCTTATTTATAAAAGTTTTTCAATAAATCCCAAATTACCAAAACAAATAAAATTCCAATTAATTTCTGAAAATTAATAATTTTATCAAAGATTGTATTTTTCCAAAATATAAACCGTTTCAATTTCTCAAAAAAATTCCCAATTTTAAGTTTTATTCAAAAATTAAAATTTTAAAATTAAAATAAAAATTGGGACTGGATTGCACGAATCACGAAAACTGGCCTCGCACACGAAAAAGGCCGCTCACATCGCGCGCACAGCGCGCGGCCAAGGCCGCGCGAGTGCGCACGCTGCTCGCCGATGCTCGCAGCCTTCTCGGCTGAGTGGCGGGCGGGGTTGGGCGGCCATTCTCGGCCGCCCTAGGCGGGAAGGGCCTCCCGCGTGGTTGCGGGAGGGTGCTGGGCGGCGTCGCCCATGCGCGCGCCTGGGAAGGCGGGCGGCTGGCGTGCGAAGCCCGCGCGCGCGACGCCTTCGCGCGCGGGGTTTCGCGTGTCCGTCGTAATCCGGGTTTTCATTTTCGTGTTTTCGTTCAAAAGCAAAACCAATCCAAGAAATCCAAAAAACAGTTTATACAGTTTCAAATCTAAAATAGTTTTCAAAAATTAAATTTTGCAAAAACCAATTTTCAGAAACTTTCAGGAAAAAATACAGTTTTGTAATTCAGGCTTTCTAAAACAATTACAAATACTCAATCGCATCAAGCCTAAGAATTTCTACCAAATTCAGTATAATTGAGACGAATCAGAAACACGATTTACGAGGTGGCTCTGATACCACTTGTTGGAAAACAAGAATCAGAAAGCAGCGAAAATTAAAAAATTTTTCCAACAAAAGGATCTAGGACTCGCAATCGTGTAACCAAATTCGTAAAGATAGAAAACTTACTTTTCTTTTATTCTTTCTTGAAGCGTTTCAAGCCACCCAAGAACGCTCTTCTCGCGGCTTGACAACCCGTCCCTCGAAAGTCTCTTTCTACTTCAGAATCCATTGTCGGGATAGCAATCCAAACCAACCTAAATTCAATTCATGTTAGGGAAGTTCTTAACAATATAACATTGAGAAAGAAACATGAAACGAGAAAAGCAGGATTGAAACTCCCTTCGAAAACCAGTTTCGCGAAAGTAGAAAACTGCCAGTCACAAAACCCTCGTGAAAAAATTCATCCTTCAGGATATGGACGAACGATTTTCGCCATCTTCTTTGGTTCGATTTTTTCATTCGTTTCATGTCGGGTTCAGAATCGTTTCATCATCCCTTCTGATCGTTTTGCTTGATCCCCACTTTTGGTAAAGCTCGAATCTTCAAAACTTCTAACTTGAAGTTCTCTAGAGATAGTCTACCAACTTGATCACAATCTAACTAGTAAGGATGCTAGTTCTCTAGTTAGTGTTTAGGCTTAACCTAGGGTTTCGTTTATCTTGGAGAAAGAATGGTGTTCAACACATGAACCAAAAGAATTCTCGATTAGCTCTAAGGGGAGCTCGAGCTCCCCTTTATATAGGAGGGAAGTGGCCGAAAATTCCTAGTCCTTTGTGGGCTAGGATTTTGGTCTCTCTCTCTCCTATTACTTGATCATCAAGTAATTTGATTTTGACTTTGAATTCTAATTCAAAATCAACTTTCAAGAGAGCTAAAAATATCCAAACTATTTTTGGATAATTTTATACTTTATTTATTTAAAATAAATAACTTATTTTATCTAATTAATTAATTCATAATTAATTAACTAGATTATTTTTCTCCAAAATAAGACTTTCTTTTTAATTCAAAATTAAACCAAAGTCTATTAAATAATTAACACATTTAATTATTTAATATATATCATATATATACATATACACGTGTGAGGCACGTGTCCCAAGGACACGTGACCCACACGTGTGATTTCACACGTGTGGAACCCTCTAGGCCCGATTAACTCGTTTAATCATTTTCAAGCCTTAACTCATGTAACCAAGTTGTTGTGTGTGACCCTCTAGGTTCTCAATTCAATTAGTAGTGACCCTAATTAATTAATTCACTAATTAATTAATCAGTCCACAGATTAAACGACCATAGTCTAGCAACAGGTGTTTAACCCCTAGCTGAATTGGAATGTTCGGATTCGACAGAACCTTTAAGTCATTGATTCATGTGAGATACAATCCTCCTACTTACTATCTCTCAACCAAGATCTAGGGTAAGGGAATAATTAGAACCCTAATAATCTGGTCTTAAAGCTAAGTGCATTTCATATCCATTTGATCTCAATCCAAGAAACCCTTTTCTTGATGTCTTGATCTACTGCCTTGGCCAAGGACTCCATATGGCATATGAATGACTTACACAATAAGAGATCACCTTGCAAACGCAAGTGTAGGTCCTTTCTTGATTCTCATTCACTTTCATGAGTCACTTGTGCAGCCCCAGCATAAGCCTTGAATCAGTTGTCTAAGGCGACACCCTTTAAAGCTTATACCAAAGACTACAGAGTTAACTCATAAAGTGACATGGAACCTCAAGTCTAAGGATTAATTAATCACATCAATGACTCGTGAGATATTTCCTAATCTGGAAGTTTCCATTTCCTGAAATAGAAACTTCCTTTCCCATTTAGGAATCTTCTCACACGGGGCACCTCAGTGAACTTACTTATTAAAGCAAGCACCCTCATGTATCACGCACGTATCAACTATACACTTTGCACCTCCATGAAACAAGGTGGTCCTTCTTAAGGGCGTGATCCCACAAGCAAGCCTTTGAGGAGTCAGGTTGACACTCCCACTGTCTGTAGGACTCATCGGCTTGGAGTATTTTACTAATCATGACTTATGTGATATAGGGCTCGTTTCATGAACCATTTCACCTAAATGGTAGAGTCCCAAAGTCATCAGGATTAGGGGAGTTCTCATACATGCACAGCTAAAGTAAACGCATACCAAACAAGAGCATATAAAGAAGTGTTTGCCTATGATATTAATCAATCGTATATTATTCAAAGATTGTCTGTGATACTAGGAAAGTCCCAAAATGGATTATGACTAATCGGCTTTCTAGGGCACTATTCCTAACACAGCGGCACAGATGGTGAGGGTCAGAAATGGAGAAGAAAGAGCAGAGGCGGCACACGCAGGAAATGGTGGAGATGTCTCCAATTTAGGTATTGGGGATATGGGAGCCAAATCCCCTAATTGCCCCTCTACTTATATTCCTCATATTTTTAATACTTCTGATACACAAATAGACTTGGACATTTGTCAACCACATGTGCATGGAATTGTTAAAAATAAAGATGCAGGCACTTCTCTTCACACGAGTACCGAGGCTAAAGGGAAGAATGGTCGGTGGCTGTTTGACTGTGGGGCCACCGACACGAGACCTATGACCCTACGGATTTTATTCAGAACTCTCCTGCTCCTATTACTGCAATACAGAGTGCAACGGGCAAACTTTCCTCAGTTGATGGGGCCGGAACCATAGCCTTGTCCCCTACCGTGAAATTAAATAATTGCCTTTATATACCAGATTTGTCTTGCAAATTACTGTCCATTAGTCATGTTACGAAAGAGCTTAATTGCATGGTTCTGATGTTCCCTACTTTCTGTTTGTTACAGGATATTCAGTCGGGGAGAGTGATTGGGCGTGGTACTGAGAGTGGGGGCCTATACTACGTTGATGAGGTGGCTCAACAAGGAACTGCAGCGCTGGCTCACGGAACAGTGGACCGTCAAAGATGGATGTGGCACCGAAGATTAGGACACCCGTCAGCAGGGTATCTTCAGTTATTATTTCCTCAGTTTTTTAAAGACAGTTTAGATTTTTCCTGCGAGACGTGTTTGCTCTCTAAAAGTCATAGACAACCGTTTTTTTCGTCAAATTCTAGAACTGAGAGTGTTTTTTCTATTGTTCATTCTGATGTGTGGGGGCCTGCCCCGAACAGCGGTGGTAATGTGAATGGACATAATTTTCAGTATTTTTTGTTGTTTGTTGATGACTTTTCCCGAATGACCTGGGTATACTTTCTTAAGCATAAATCTGATGTGCCATCCAAAGTTATTGAGTTCTTTAATATGGTTCGCACTCAATTTCGGTCCCATATCCAAGTCCTTAGAACAGATAATGGGGGGGAGTTTGTCAACACAACTTTGAAACAATTTTTTCGGGAAAATGGACTTATCCATCAGACTTCGTGTCCAAACACACCACAGCAGAATGGAGTTGCTGAGTGAAAAAACCGTCAAATTCTTGAAATGACTAGGGCTATGATGATTGAGTCTCGCTGTCCTAAGAGTTTTTGGCCCGAAGCCGTTGCCACATCTGTGTACCTCATTAATCGACTTCCCACTCAGGCTCTTCAACTAGAAACTCCTCTTAAGTGTTTTAGCTCTCATGTCAGTGTCCCGTCCACTCTCACTCTCCAGCCACGAGTCTTTGGGAGTTCTGTCTTTGTTCACATCCCTAGAGCCAACCGGACCAAGCTTGATCCTTGTTCACTAAAATGTGTCTTTGTGGGTTATGGGGTACACCAAAAGGGGTATCGGTGTTATCATCCTACTACCCGGAGGATGTATACCACCATGGATTGTACTTTTCTTGAAACCGAGTATTTCTTCCACCAAACCAGTCCTCAGGGGGAGAAACAGCAACCGGAGTCAGAGTTACTAGTCTGGATGTCATCTTGGCCAGACACAGTTCCAATAGAGCCAGTAGGCGGAACCACCGAGCCCGCCTCTCACAGTACACAGCCGCCTCTCACTCCAATCACTCCGACTGATATCCCTGAGGTAAGTAACAGTAATTCAGATTTCGACAGTAATTCTGATTCCAATAATATAAACCAGCATGAGTCTAACAGTATAGGGTGTGAAGAAGGACAGGGGGAGTGCGAAAGTCAGTCACAGGAGGAAAACAGGAGCCCTGAAACAGGTCAGGAGAATAGATATGTGTTGCCCCCACGAGCTAATAGAGGCATCCAGCCCAAGAGATACGAGCCAGAACTTGGGAGTCGAACCACAAGGTATCCGGTGGTTGGGATGGCACAGGGGAACCTATTATAACGGGCCCGAGCATATGCTGCCTCAGTTTACTCTATTGTGATCCCTAACAAAGTAGAGTAGGCACTTACAGATGACAAGTGGGTTCAGTCAATGAAGGAAGAAATGAAAGCACTTGAAAAGAATGAAACATGGGACAAGTGCAGGTTGCCAGACAGGAAGAGAGCAGTTAGATGTCGTTGGGTGTTCACTGTCAAGCATAGAGCAGATGGAAGTATAGAGCGGTACAAGGCCCGGTTGGTGGAAAAAGGGTACACACAGACCTATGGTGTGGACTACTCAGAGACATTCTCTCCTGTTGCGAAGATAGATACTATCAGAGTCCTGTTCTCTATCGCAGCGAATCGAGATTGGCCACTACATCAGTTCGATGTGAAGAATGCTTTTCTACATGGGGATCTGATAGAAGAAGTATACATGGAGCCTCCTCCAGGTTTCTCAGAAGGATATGGTGAAGGGGAAGTATGTAGGTTGAAGAAAGCCCTGTATGGTTTAAAGCAGTCGCCACGGGCTTGGTTTGGGAGATTCACGGTTGCTATGAAAGGTTATGGGTACTACCAGAGTAACTCAGATCACACCCTATTCTTGAAGAGAAGAGATAATAAAGTCATGTGCCTGATAATATATGTGGATGACATGATCATTTGAAATGAAGAACTTGGGAGAATTAAAGTATTTCCTAGGGATAGAAGTGCTGAGATCTAAACAGGGCATCTTCAACGGAAATTTGTGCTCGATCTTCTCACTGAGGTTGGACTCCTGGAGTGTAAGCCAGTTGACACTCCGATGGTGGTAAACCATGGGCTGTAGATAGTAGATGGGGGAGAGGAAGCTGACAAGGGACAGTACCAACGATTGGTTGGAAAATTGATTTATTTGTCTCACACTCGGCCCGATGTGGCATATGCAGTTGGGGTGCTCAGCCAGTTCATGCACCGGCCTCAGAAGGAACATATGGATGCTGCACTGAGGGTTTGCAGGTACCTAAAAGGCCATCCAGGGAGAGGGGTCCTGTATCAGAAGCATGGACACTTAGATATTGAAGCCTATACTGATGCAGACTGGGCTGCAAATCCAGTAGACAGAAGATCGACATCCGGGTATGTCACATTAGTTGGGGGGAATCTAGTAACTTGGAGGAGTAAGAAGCAGAAAGTGGTGGCTCTCTCTAGTGCAGAGGCAGAGTTTCGGGGAATTGCAAGAGGAGTAACTGAGGTATTGTGGCTCAGGAAGCTACTTGCAGAAATTGGATTCCCAACCAAGGGAGCTTGTGAGTTGAAATGTGATAACCGTGCCGCTATTAGTATATCAGAGAACCCAGTACAACATGATCGCACTAAGCACGTTGAAGTGGATCGGCATTTCATTAAAGAAAAGTTGGAGGAAGGAGTGATCAATATCCCGTTTGTGAGGTCCGAAGACCAATTGGCAGATATCTTGACCAAGGCAGTAAACGACAGGATTTTCAGCGAAGTTCTGGACAAGTTAAGTATTGGAGACCCAACACTCGACTTGAGGGGGAGTGTTAGGAAAGCTGAAAATTAGGGATTTGTTATATTTGGTATAGTTGACCTTCTGTAATTAGTTTTGGTCTTGTACAGTATTTATGTTGTTATCCTAGCCTAATGTAATTAGACAGAATACACTCAAATAAAGAATAATTCCTCCAAGATCATGTCTTTCTTCAAGCTTAACATAGAGAACATTTTCCAAATACTTTTTAGTAGCCTGTGGCAAGTTTTGATATATATGTTTCACATTTGGTTCGACGTGCCTATGCTAACTATATAGTATTTGAAAGTGAAAATCTTCGTCTTAAGGAGTGACAATGGAAAATGAGGGCCGGAATGTTCAAATTATGTATGGAGAAGGGGTCTGTTTTTTCTTTTCTCTGTTTTCTGTTTTGTTGTTGGGACATGGCAAGTTCTCTTGGACAATGTAATTTGTGCATTCATATGATATTCATACTGCTAACCCTATCTGTATTTTGTTTTTGCCAAGATTCTGTTGGGATATTACAAATACAACCCTAGGTTTAACCGAATTACGAAACAACTTTCTTTTTTGAGAAATTACAGAAAAACATTCTGGGCAGCGCGTTTTTCGTAACATTTGTTCAAATCTTGGGGTGTTTTTGGTAATTTATCAAATGTGAAGATTTTTTTCTGTAATTAGATTGAATTAGTTATCCCTTTCTTTTAATGCTTCTGTCCTGGTTTGAAAGCTGAAGCTGCATGAATGATAAGTGACTTTCCTTTTACTTACAAGAAAAAGTACAAAGATTTGGTACTGAGAAACTGATTAACCATGAATGTATATGCACAACAGCACTGTATTAGATGCAAGCACCACCGATAATAACATAAAACACTATCATCATTGTATAGAACAATTTTTATAAAACCTAACAGCATTGAACATTAGAAAATGAGTCCAATGAAATGGTCAGAATCTCAGCATTGAGGTAATATACAACAGCAATGGCTCTAAAATTGAATTGTATACAATAATCATCAGTTCCTTACAAAGTTTAAAATGAATACAACTTGGGCTATTTTTGACCAAAAAGAATATGGCAGAAACTCTAGCTCCATTTCTGGAAAGATTTGCTTTTCACCCCCTCAAATCTTTGTGACTGTTTAGTTTTCCTCCCATTGAATTTGCAACTCATTAATATTGTACATAATATCCATAAAGTTTTTATGGCTTCCCTGAAGTAATAAAATCTCCTGCGTTTTACTAAAAATTTCAATTTTGTCAGCTTATTAAATATAAATTTTGATCAAATCCTTTTCCTATTTTTGATTTTTTTTTCCTGTTTATTGTCTTACCCTCTTTCCTGTTCCCTTTCAAATTGAGTTTATTGCACCAAAAACCCTGTGATATATCTAATTAGCACTCAGAGCCCTGTGATTTGAAAATTCTCAAAGCGAACCCTGTGATGGTAATAAATTACGACTCAATTAGAATTTCAAACCCTACAACCGTGGTTGTAGGGTTTTGAGTGCTAACTTTAATACAATCACAGGGTTTTTAGTGCTAATTTATATAATCACAGGGTTCTCTTTGAGAATTTTCAAATCACAGGGTTCGAAGTGCTAATTAGGCATAACACAGGGGGTATCCAAGCAAAAAACTCCTTTCAAATTACTATCAACTCTGCAGTCTGCACATAACATGTCTACAATTGATTACACCAACTGTATATATGTACCATGGAATTGATTTGTTCGTTAAAGTGTTCCTGAAACACACTGTCTGTACCTTTCTCAGATGATAGAGAGGGCACTTAGGGAGCTGAACGAAAAACGAGGTTCCAATGAAGAATCTATATCTCAGTTCCTCACAAAAGAATACAAAAATTTACCATGGTCACACTCAGTACTACTTGAACCATCATCTCTCAAAGCTCTGTGACTCCGGTGACATTATTGAAACCCGCCACAATAAATATATGCTTCCCTGGCAAATTACAAATCCAAAGTCAACTACAAAAGTCAAGAGAAAGCCACAGAGGAGATTGAAGTGGGACTGGGAAAGGGAGAGAAACAAATGCAGGAAGCGCTTCAAGAAAACAAAAGGTGGAAAAGTCGGGGGTTCTGCAAAACATTAAGAATCCAATGTGGATCAAGAACAAAAAGTTGGTGTTTCTGCAACACATCAAGAATCCGAGGAAGAAGAACAAAAATTTGGTGTTTCTGCAAAATGTCAAGAGTCAGAGGAGGAAAAAGAATATAAAGTTAACTGCACCTGATGCAGAAGAGCACAACCACGAGTCCTGAAAGGCCTTCCGGTTTTGAATTTGTTAGAGTTGATAATTTATCGCCTAACTTGGATAAAGTGGAGGTGGAAGTAGTATCGGGTGAGGAATTTGCTAAATCAAAACGTGATTTGAGACAGAAAAGGCGTTTGACGTGGAAATTTCCAGTAAAATCAGAAAATTGTCCCAAGTTAGAGGAGAAAAAAGATATCCCATTTTCAAAAGAGCGTAAACCACGTAGGAGACGAAAGGGCCGTCCTAACTTTGAAAGTTTCTTGGATTTGTTGGGACCGGAATACGACCTTCCTAAAAGAGCCAATAAAAAACAAAAACCAATAAAGCCGGATTGCACAAATGACTCTGATAATGAAGTTGAAGAAAAGCAGGTGCAAAAACGGGGAAGGCCTAGGGGATGGAAAAAAAGGATGCTTGAACAAGAACCGGATGATGATGAAGAAAGCAGACAAAATTGTTCTTCTCTATGTGAAAAGATGGAGGCACTTAAAACAGAGGAGAGGCCACGACCACCACGAACGAGACAGACCAGAGGAACCCCAAAGCGGCGGTCCCCGAGGCTTCAAAAGCTGCAATAACTTAGTAACATAATAAGGCATGTGGCATGACTTTTGTTCATATTTTATCAATTTTCAGATTAACATCATTTTGAAGGTGTAGGAAATGTAGGTTTTGTGATGGTGGTGGTGATGGTGATGGTGATGGTGATGGTGATGGTGGTTAACTTGTTTACAGGTTATGATGTTCTGTAATTTGGGTTGTGGATCTGTTTGATTGAGTAAGATTGCAGTTGTTGAAAATAAAGCAATAATCTTTTTTGTGATTTGCGTGGGTGATGAAGTTTCAGACAAGCTGCTGCAGGAATTCAATTCCATCCTTGGACATATAAGTTTCTTTTTATCTTTTTCAGTTATATGTTGCATAATTTGTTAATCTATTCATCTCTTTCCCCAACTCCAACTCCAACTCCAACTCCAAGCAAAAATAGTAAAATACTAACTTATTTGTCGTATTTTATATTTTTATTGGTTGTTTCATGGTCATGGACCTCATGGTGTCTAATATTTATGCACACTCTTCTGAAAAACCTCCCGTGTGATGGGAAATTTGATCTTGTTGCGTCTTGCCACCTTCAATGCTCCTACTATTTTATTATATTGGATTCTCATATTACTTTGTTGTATTATTTTCTATCGCACATTCATAAAACGTTTCTTTATCGATATATTTTATATGGTGCGGGTACCTGAAAGGATAGTAACATCACATATTAGTATCAATATATTTCATGTCATGTTGAAAATAATAGTTTCATCATGATTGTCAATTTTATTGTTTTTGTTTTCATGCATGATGGATGGAAATATTGGATAAATGAAAAAGGAGAAAAAGAAACAAAGAAACTCAATCAAAAAGATCAAGGAGAAGAAAAAGAAGAGTGACGAAGTTAGGAGGTATGTGGTGGCTTCTACCCAAAATTTATTAAAAATTTTATTTTTGTATGCACATGCATATTTAATATATTTTTATTTTTACTCTTTAATTAAATTTTTTTTCCTCTTTATTTTCAAAATTTTAATTTTTGCTTGATGACAAACATGGTCGAAACTGGGTTACTGGGGAGTGGGGACATGCGGAAGTCCCCTCCCTCCTTACTAAATTTAATTTATTTCTATTTTTATATGTATATTTTAAAATATTATATTTTTGTTGCCTAATTAAAAATCGGGAAATTTCCGAAAAATCCCCAAATGATAACTCAAATTTGCTTTAACTCCCAATTTTTAAAAAAGTTCCTCTTTGCTCCCTAGATGACAGACCAAATTTGCTTTAACTCCCCATGGTTGTATTAAAACTCAAGAATCTCGTACCCGAACCCCGAAATCACGTACTTAAATGCCCAAATGATGTATTTGCCCCCAAATACATCATTTGGGCCTTTAAGTACGTGATTTCGGGGTTCGGGTACGAGATTCTTGAGTTTTAATACAACCTTAAAAAAAAATGGGGAGTTAAAGCAAATTTAGCTTGTCATCTAGGGAGCAAAGAGAAATTTTTTAAAAAATGGGGAGTTAAAGCAAATTTTTTCAACTTTTAAGTACTTTTTAAAAAAGTCCCCATTAAAAATTTTGTCATTTTTATTTAAAATTTTAAATTTTTGCCCCCAAATGTTAAATCTTAATTCCTTCTCGTATGAACTGTGTCAAAACTCAAAAGTAAAACAGAGTTATCAGTTATGACTTGTCTCAATCCAAAAGATACGAGCAATTTGGAGATCATAAGAAAAGTCAACATGAATACTTGGTCAAAATAATGAGAAATTTTATATAATTTAGAAGACATCATACCAGAAAACATTTTTTATACATTTGCTGTTGGTTGCGGCGGAGAGAGAACACCGTGAATTATACATTTGCTGTTGGTTGCGGCGGAGAGAGAACACCGTGAAAAGTCGCCGCCGTCGAACAGGTCAGCTCACTTTCTCTTTCTCCCTCCCACCCTACACACACACACCCATGCGTGTGTGTGTCTTGGACAGTAGTTCATGTGGATGGTGACACGACCAATAGATAAGGTTCGCATGCCGACTCTGAACAATTCATGAGTTTTTGTCGTATGCTCTGCTGAAACTTCAATCTATTTCCTGGCCATGATCATTGACCTTCGTCGGTTCGTGTTCGTTTTCCATTTTCCCTCTTTTTTTAGATTTTTTATTCGATTTAATTAGTATAGAAATCGAGTGGATTGTACGGCACCGGCAGTCGGAATGACATCTCTTTCGTAAGATCACGAGTTGCTCGTGGAAAAAGAAATTGAGATTGTGGTAGATACAGCTGCCATGAATTATGGGAAATTAAAGAATTTTTTGGTATCAATTAAGTCTAATATAATATATAGCCACTAATTGGAGCATATCGATTTATATTATATTCTGCCCTTTCATGTGCTGAGAAGTCTATTCATTTGACAATGTCAACTCGTCTGTTTTATTTGACGGTTTCACTTCAATTGTAGTGCTATATAACGGTGTTGAGGAATTGTGCTTTGACCTGTGCATTTTGGCTTCCATTCTTGCGGCGTACTTGAAGGAGTTATCTGCCTGCTGCAATGATTCAGGTATACGTCTTAGTTTCTTTGATTCATTAATCAAACATATTGTTTGATTACGTTTTGGTTTTAGCCTTTGCTTTCCAGCTTTCATGGATTATAGATGAGTCTGTTTTATGTTAAACTCCTCATATGTATGCTAATGATCGATCTTTGGTCTGTACCTCCTATTGATTGGTTTATTGTCTTTTCATGTATTTCATTGCGAATTTCTGGAAATAATTTAGTTTTGGAATTTCATTGGTCTGTCATCTGTGCTGAATCTTGAAAGAAATGGGTGACTAGTTTTGGCAGTCCTGATTTTCTGCTGAGTTTCTGTTTTACATTCCAGAACATGGCTTCCAAGGACTTCTTCACCGAATATGGTGAATCGAACTTGTATGAAATCCAGGAAGTTGTTGGGAAAGGAAGCTATGGTGTTGTTGCTGCTGCAGTTGACACACACACAGGAGAAAAGGTAGCTATAAAGAAGATCAATGATATTTTTGAGCATGTCTCTGAGTCAACTCGCATTCTTAGAGAAATCAAGCTCCTCCGTTTGCTTCGTCATCCAGATATCGTGGAAATAAAGCATATTATGTTGCCTCCATGCCGGAGAGAGTTCAAGGATATTTATGTTGTGTTTGAGTTGATGGAGACAGATCTCCATAATGTAATAAAGACAAATGATGACCTCACTCCAGGGCATCATCAGTTCTTTTTGTATCAGTTGCTTCGAGCTTTAAAATATATACATTCAGGCAGGCATTGTTTTTGAATTTTTTTGTGGCTTTGTTGACGTTTCTAGATAATCTAACTTTCTGATTTTATCTTTTTTGCAGCGAATGTTTTCCATCGGGATTTAAAACCCAAAAATATACTTGCCAATGCCGACTGCAAGTTGAAGATTTGTGATTTTGGGCTTGCTCGTGCATCGTTTGGCGACGCCCCATCTGCTGTTTTTTGGACTGTACGTGAATTTTGCTTTACAGTTTACACTATGTTTAGAAGGATACATCCCTTTGAACTATCCAACTATTTCCAATCATTTCTTATTTTGAGGAACAATTACCTGATCATTGCGATAATCATCAATGTGATGATTTTGACTGAAATGTGTGTTATAGGATTATGTCGCCACTCGTTGGTATCGTGCTCCTGAACTTTGTGGTTCCTTTTTCTCAAAAGTAAGTTGCTATATTTGTAGCAATTAGTTAGTTTGTTTCTTTCATAGACAATGATCCATGTAAGTTTATGTAATAGATACCTAAGAGTTTGTTCTCTTTTACAGTATACACCTGCTATTGATATCTGGAGCATAGGGTGTATATTTGCAGAAATGCTGATTGGCAAACCATTGTTCCCTGGCAAAAGTGTGGTTCACCAATTGGATCTTATAACAGATCTTCTAGGTTCTCCTTCTGATAAAGCCATTTCAAGGGTTCGTTCCTAAAATCATCTCAATTTAGTTAACTTTTCTAAGAAAATTGTTCATATTTAGAAATTCAATATTTTTAAGATATGCAGACTATTTTAAGTTAAGTTTGCAAGATAACTTATTAGCTGATTTTGTGTGTACGTGCAGATTCGTAATGAAAAAGCCCGAAGGTATTTGAGTTGCATGAGGAAAAAACCATGCGTATCTCTCTCCCAAAAGTTCCCAAATATTGATCCTTTGGCTCTACGTTTGCTCGAGCGTTTGATTGCTTTTGATCCAAAGGACCGTCCGTCTGCAGAAGAAGTAAGATGTCAATCGTGTTTGATCAATTATTAAGTACCTTTAAATTTCTTATAATTTTCAATTTTCTGTGTTTAAGATATGCCTTCCTTGCAATTAGTAATTATTTTTCACCACAGGCGCTAGCAGATCCATATTTTTATGGGTTGGCGGATGCAGAAGACGAGCCATCAACTCAACCCATTTCAAAATTTGAGTTCGATTTTGAAAGGAGAAAGTTGACAAAAGATGATGTGAGAGAGCTCATATATAGAGAGGTATGATTATCACTGATCTTATGGTGTGAATGATGTTAATCTTGCATTGGCTGTTACTTATATTAGTTATATCTTAATTTAAACCAAACAGATCTTGGAGTATCATCCGCAGATGCTTCAGGAGCACCTTCGTGGCGTCGAACAGATCCACTTTATGTATCCCAGGTCAGCCAATCAAATTTCTCTCAAATTTCATATATAGGCTTAATTACATTTGCACCCATTTGGAGATTGCCGTATTGCAGTTGGTACTAGCATTTAAATTTTTTTAAAATTACAGAAACCACCCTATATTACGAAGCTCTTTCTGTAAAATTTCTCAGAGGTGGTTTGTGTAATTTAAAATTCAAATGAAATGAAGGAGGTGTTTTGTAGTTTTCTCAAACTTGCACTCAGCACTAACTGTAATAATGCAATCGCAAAGGGACGGTATAGATTTATACCCTTTAGAAGTATTAATTATTTCATTTTCTTGTTTCTATTCCAGTGGACTTGACCAATGTAAGCAACAATTCGTTTGCCTTGAAGGGCAACCGGGTAAAGTAGACCGAAGTCCATTGCAAAGGCGATATGCCTCGTTACCAAGGTAACACTTTTCTAGATTATCCTCATGATATTTTCTTCTTCGTTTTTATTTGAGCTTCTTGTTATGATATCAGTTGCATTGATACCTACGTAGGGAACGCATTTGTTCATCCATAGATGAGGATCCTGATCAGGATTGTACTGAACCAAGCAATGATCCTCTGCTTGCTATTCCATGCCCGTGCCTCGTGAGTCCCAAAAATTTAATGGATATCAATGGTGGATCACTAGTTAGTAGCAGTAGACAAAATGTTAGGAAGAAATCAGGCTATAATGCACGTTGTTTATTGAGGAGTGCCAGTATTAGCGCTTCCAAGTGCACTGGTGTCAAAGGGGCAGATTATTGTGAGGTAAGTGTGAAGTATCTGCTATGGGATTTGTTGGGAGAAAATGATGCTAATGTATAATTAGTAATTACACTGACATACACCCAAGTTTGACATAATTATACAAACTTCCCCTGAGGTTTGGTAAATTACAAAAACTTCCCCTCTCAAAAAATTTACATTTCATCCGGATACATCCATTTTCATGATTTCATCTTTATGGATACCTTTTTTTTTTTTTACCACATGATCAATATTTGACTTCAAATTTACTATATTAGCTTGTGTTAGGCCAGTTATCAAGAGCATGCGAAGGGGACTACTTGTAATTTTTCAAATTTAGGGGAAGTTTTTGTCATTAGGCCAACCTCAGGTATGTCAGACTGTCCGTGTTATTATGCGCTGAATACTTGATTAAATCCTCTTCTTTTTGGCTGAACAGGTCTAAAGTGAAGAAATCCATGCACCTTTATACCTGAGAATCCTACTTTAGCCCGAAAAATTGCGTTAAATCGCGAATAGGGCGTCGAATGATGATGACGATAAGCTTTTATTCATGACACACTCCATTTATTTATTTATATCTTGTTGAACTTTTACGTTTTTCTTCGCTTCTGAGCAAAAAATTAACTGTATCATGTTGATGATAGTGTAATCTATAACAATGTATTGCTTAAACTTTGATTATAAATTGCTATTGGCAAGCTTCTTGTATCATCTATAGAGGTTTCTTAACCATAAATGATTGATATTTTCTTTAATTATTTTAGGGATAAAAAAATTTACCCGTTTTTATACTTTCATATCCAAACTAAGTTTTGTTGCATATCATTATCTTTGCTTCACGTCAATATTAAAATCATTGTGCATCATGTGTTTAATGTTCGGGCCACCAAAACTACTAAAAATTAAAAATTAGTCGAAGATGGTCCTTTGTAAAAAACACAAAGTATGGATGACGCTATGCGATAAATGCAAAGTAGGAACGACATGTAACGAAATTTAGTTTGGATATGAAAGTAAAAAAATGCTTATAGTTGTTCGAATGGCAAAAAAATTTTATTTTATTATTCTACTATGTTATTAAGTCTTTAATCAATTTCTATCTTAATCTTTTGCGAATTTTTAGTACATAGTATTTAGGAACTTCCTAATATATTTATAATGTATTTTATTTTCTGAAATGAGAAATAATTTTCCATTTTCCAAATGTAATAAGATAATTTTAAAAAATATCAATTATTTATGCGTAATAGCCCCCAAAGTGACTTGTAATTTTTTTATGGACATCTTGGACAAATATGTACAGAATTATAGTAGATGATGGATACCCAACTGTTATATCTGTACATAAATTTTATGTCTTTAAAAATTACAATTTGGATGGGGAACTAGCCAAAAAAATTCTATCAAGATGTCTTGAAAAATTACAATTTGGACGGAGAACTGATAAAAAACTCTCGATCCAGATGTCTCGGAAAATTATATTTTGGACAGAGCATTGATAAAAACACTCTATCCAGATACACATTTAATGGGACCCAACTTGTTCTTTCCAATGAGAGGATTGTAGTTATCTCTAATAACTAATAAGGGAATTGCACAAGAATAAGATCAGTAGGTTATCTCTGACAATAGATTGCGAGGAGACATGTACAAGATTGCGAGATTTGGGGACATAGTTATCTCAGAAAGAATTTGGGCGCAAGGGACTCCCAAGACCTTTTTTCTTTTTTTAGGGATGTAACCCTCAATTTCTTTCCCCTTTTTTCCTTTCTCTAATATTATCTGACATGACATGTTAAACCCATTAACCTAAATGTAATTAACTCAGTTTGTAAAAGAGAAAACTTTAGGGATTGTTTTGTAAAAATTTATACTTTAGATTAATAAATATCAAAAAACCCAACAAATCCTAATTTTTCATTCTTCTTCGCCGCTGCTGCCTTCTCTCCATTCTCTTCTCCCCCCCATCTTCCATCATCTCCTCTGGTGGTCACTCTGTAGGGTGCTTTGAAAAGGATTGGAATAATCTTGTCAAACTTGAAATGATCTTGAGGGTAAAGAAGTTTTTGTGTCTGTACCATAATACAAAATCATCTTCATCACCAACATCATTCAGTCGAGTTTGAAGACATCAAGAGGCCGATTGAGGAAGTCACATAAATTGAGTTTGAATCTATTAAGATGAACTATTGCAAAGAATCAACATAGTCGATTTCTAGTAAATTGCTTAGGATCGACAATGTCGACTAGAAAATCGACTAGTCGACTAATTAGAAATACACAGATTTGACAATAATTGTAATTATTTTATATTTATGAGGTTCAAAAAAAGTGATGGAGTGGGATCGACAATATCGAATATATAATTGATTGGTCGACTATTGATCGATATTGTCGATTATACAATCAACACATCTCTATTAATATAATTTCTTTTTTCTATTAGTGTCGTTTTGACTGATGCACGCCTCCGATTTTCTTTACTATAAATAGATCAATTTTTCCACCCCAAAACCACCAGACCTTAGCCGCCTCTGTTCGTGAGAAAAGCTTTGATTAAACCTCACGTGCGTGCAAGCATACACTTGTCAGGTGTAGCACATAAGGTGTCGATCCCACGGGGAAGGAAAACCAATCAATCACTCTTATATATTCTCCAATCGATAGACCAACACAAAAGACAGAGGGTTTAACTAAACTACTACGACAAAACACATAAACTAAATACGAAAGCAAATGACTGAAACTAATAAACTAACAAGTAACACGTAACCAAGGAAGTAACAAGGGCATAGATAGTATTCGAATTCATGCTTTAACAAATTCATGGAATATCACAATTCTAATCACCTATATATATATATATATATATATGCTAGTTTCTCTCGAAATCTAACACATGTGCTCAGGTGTTTGTGTACGCCACTCTCGTGATCTAACATGCATAAACAATCCCAACCAATTAAACAAGATTAGTGTGATCAATTTGCAGCGGCTAGTCATACACTAATTATACACAAATTGCTTAAAGAAAGACCGAATCTATTCGTGACTTTAACTTCAAGTGTCATGGAATTAGTAATCAGAATTCACCAATTATTTCTCAATTAAAAGATAAATTCTAGAATCATGTTAAAGTTGTGCAGGCTCCAACATGCAATCAAATCGTAATTCCATCACATGATATTCTACAAATTCATCTAGACATGTCATCGAACACATATACTACACAATCATTATTCCTTGGCTAGAACACAATTACTCAAACACAATCTACGGAATCATAAAACAATAAATAGTCAATAATTCCATTGCATTCATAAGTAAATATCCAATAATTATCCATAAGAACTGAAGTAAATAAACTGAAATTGAACCAAGAATTGTTCTAGAAAAACTTTGGAAGATATTGAATAGAATTCGGATGTCATGGTGTTGTCTCCTTCAAACAACAATGAACTTCTCCATCTTCAAGTCTTCATCGAAAATTATGAAGCGCTGAAATTATGATGTACAAGATATGAGAATTAGGTTTTCAGCTGCTACTTATACGTATGTCTGTACCGCATCGAGGCTGCGAAGCATTTTGCGTGTACTTGGTCGCGGGTGCGATCGGGTACAGAGTCTTCTGACTTCGGGAAACTATTTCATCGCGGCCGCAACGGATTCCTTCGGGTTTGAGTCGCGGCCGCGATGAATGTCTTCGTCGCGGGCCTGCTTTCTCTTCTTCGCGGGCGCTATATCTTCGCGCCTGAATTACTTAGGCCACGATCTTGAGCTCATTTTTGGTCCTTTTTGTGCCTTACTGCCTCATTTATTCCACAACATTGTCCTTTTCCATATTTATGACTTCGGAATGAAAAATACTTGAAAACGGACGAAATTACCAATATAAGACACAAAAATAGCATAAAATGGTACAAAATATATACTAAAACATTAAACATTTTATGCTCAACAGCCTCTGGTGCTCCTAATTCGCCTCCTTTCTGCCCTCCCCTGCTCCTAATTGCCACCTCTCTGGCTTCCAGTTTGTTGTTTGCTATATTAGTTTGAATTGCTCTTGAAAATTCTCATGTTACTGTATGATTTTCGCTAACAGTGTAGGAATTAGTAGATTCTTTGTTTGACCTGTGTACTCATTACAACGGGAATCATTCAGCAAAAGTGTTTGACTTATTTTTTCTGCAAATTGCCAGGAAGTTGCGAGGAAGAATAAACTAACATCCAAAATGTTTTGTGTGAAATTTGAAAATTATGAATTTGTGGAATTTCATTATTGTGTATCCTATAGATACTCAATTTGTTTTGGCAATTTGCAGTACTAAATGAGTTAGTCGCTTTTCCTGATTGTGCATGGCCAACAAAGAAAATCTATTAATTGTTACTATTTGGAAACCAATCCTACGAAAATGACGATATTCAAAAGAATTTCAATCAAATATGGTAGATTAAGGAGGAAGACATCAATAGAAGATAATATGCAAGAGTTTATCTTTTCTCAAGATAATAGCATGCTGCTTTGTAATTTTTGCACACAATTGCACACACATTGTGATAAAAAATATTATAAAGTAGCATGTCATTATCTTTAGAAATGACAAAAATTCTGGTCAATGATGCTGTATTTTGTAAATCATTTTATTAATAAAATCAGGTATACCCTTTATGATATTATTTGATTTGATCCAATATGTGTCGAGTAGGTAGTCGATTTATGTCGATTTCTTTAATCAAGTATTTAGTTTTGAATCGGCCTTGTCGAATACCTAAGAGTTAAGACATGTTGATTACCAACTATTTTTAGTAAAAAGGATAGATACATGTCGATTACTAATTAGTTTTAGTAAAAATGATAGCTATATGTTGACTACTAATAATTTTTAGAAAAAAAGATCGATAAATGTCGAGTAATCGTCTATCCCCCCCTCGACTAGTCGATCATACTGATTTTTGAATCGACTACTCGATTTAGTTTGTCGACCAATCCTTCACAAGTAAAATTCAAAATTTCCAAAAAGAAAAGAAATGGAAATTTTCCTTAAACGAGATAAAAATTGTATTTCTTACACACAATAATATAATTTAATACATTTGGATGATAAAATATATTCTATAATACAGTTTTCTAAAATTTAGATTTATCAACACTGAAAAAGGCCTCTAATGCTAAACGTAGTCTAAAAAAATGGGTATTTTGGTCATCTAGAATGATCAATGGTTCCTCTCTCATGATAAGATCAATGTAATACAAGGAATAGACTCCACAATCGCCACTGCAATTTAAGAAAGGAAATTTAGTCAAACAAAAAGCTAATAAATATATTAACCGAAAACGAAAATTCTTATTGATAATGTACCCTCTTTTGTTGATTGGACATGTGGTGTATTCCAATTTCCAAACATGGTTGAGCTTGTCACCTAAATGAGTGAATCTTTCGGTTTGCGCTAACAATTTGGGAATGCACAAACATAGATGATTCAAAGAAAGGTCGTAATACGGTTGGAGAACACATAGCTTATTACTATCGTATACTCAGATGGTAGACTCGTTGAACAAAAACCCCACAACCACCCAATGCTTATTATTTAAATTAACTATACCATACAATCTGTTTGCGCCATACGAAGGATGTGGGGTGAGATGGGGTAATTCACCTCTTGGATGAGATAGAACATTTTCTTGAAAGACTATCTGATTACCCAAAGCTGTTTCATCATTTCCATTGAATGATCAACGGGTATCTGCACAGTCTCATCTTCTTTCTTTTTCATAACCTTGCTACCCTTCCCAACCTTAGGCTTTACAAGTTTGGAATTCAAAATAATAGTATTAGACATTTGAGACAACAAAATGAAAAAAATTAACAAAATGAATTTCTAGAAAGTAAAAACATTCAAAACCTCGAAAACAGGGACAATATGCATGTTGTATGATTTTATAAGTTAAACCAATCGTGCAAGTGTACACTGAAATATACGCGTAGCACAACAGGATCGTACCCACAGGGAAGGGAAATCAATCACTACTCAATATCTCTTTCTAATCTAAAGACCGAATGAAATCAAGTTGGTTATTAATCTAGTGAAACTGAATTGAAATAACTAACTAGAATAGAACGCAATTAACTACTAACACACGTGGACTGAACTCAATAAACTAAATAGGCTGGGGAGTAATAATTCATACATTCAAGATTCAATATGATGCTCATTTGACAAGCGTAATTCTACAACCTAGTCACTTGGATTTGTATTATCCTCTCTCAAGGTATAACCAAGTGCTTAATTAATTTTAACGTTGTTCTCACAATCATCAATGATTAAATAAACCAATACGATCAAGACTAGTGCAAATCAAGTTCTAGCGGCTTGGCATGTAATAAGATTTACTTGTTGTATAGATTAAGAACCAAATCTCTTTGAATTCCTAAACCTACTAGTTATGAAAACAACCTCAATTACCATCAATTTCTCAATTCTCAGGTAATCCTAGATTATGCTAAGAGTGATCAGGCCGTCGCAATTCAATTCGAACCAGTTTTTAAACTAAGAATTAACACAAGTCATTCAAGCATTACATCAAACACTTATCATGCATTCATCATCACTCCCCTAGCCCTAGGGGTTTAGCTACTCATAATAAACTCAAAACTCATAAAACTAAAATAAATTGCATTAAAGGAATTCATGTTCGTCAAATCAAAACAAAGTCTAAAAAACGAAACCCTAAACTTCATAAATCTGGAAAAACAAATCTAACATGTAAAACGGATTAAAACAAAACCTAGAGGAATTAGTTTGATAATTAAAGCAACAAATAAAAATCGAAAAAACTGAAATTATTTTAAGAACTCGATCCTTTCTTCTTCTCGAAATTATCTGAACAACTCTATCAAAAGCTCTGCATCTCCCTCTTCAAGCAAGGTCACGAACTGAAGAAGAGGACCCCCCAAAAAGACTCCTAACAGTCAATAAATAGCAGCCCCAAAATCTGTCTCGCCGACTCTGGTAACGGGTGTTACCTTCTCCAATATAAATCTTGTTAATGCCCGTTACATGCTAAAATCGTGATTGTGCTTTTATTAGTGGTAACGGGCGTTACCACTTTTTCTCTGCCTAGGGGTAACGGGCGTTACCAGCTTTCTACTACCAGGGAGTAACGGGTGTTACTCCTCTACTTTGCCAAGAGTGATGCTTCTGGGTCCGTTAACGAGGGTTAACAATATTACTCTTCCAAGGAGTAACGGGGGTTACTCCTATTTCCTCCAGAAATGCATGAATTCGCCTCGTTTCGCCGTTTCTTAACTCCAACCTCTAAAACACCTAAATGGAGCAAAATAAACACATAAACGCATCAAACGTCACAAAAATATACTATAATTAACGCTTAAATCCATGCGAAATTTACGCTCAACAAATTCCCCCACACTTGCTTATTGCTCGTCCTCGAGAAATACGAAAATAAAGAAAACACATCCCCATAAAACCTTGACTTAAGAGCAATCATCGAACCTTCGCCTAAACAGGTCTAGCTCATCAAGTCAAGTACTCATAAACACAAAATCATCAAAAATAGTATGAAAAGTATACCCTTGTGTAGTGTGTGAATTCGAACGAAACAATGTACAAAGGGTAGAATGCAAAATTCACAACTTTCGCCTAAGCTCTAATCATCAACGTCGGAATACACTCTTCGCACCTATCTCCACTAATGGAGTTAAATCAAGACTCAGGATCGGTAGGTCTTTCGGGCTTGTAATGTGGGCTTAGGGTAAGGTTATGGAAATTTTGGATTAAGTGACTGCTTACCAAGCTTACATTGTTCAACTTTTTTTTTTTTTAGTACACGACACTTTCATTTGCCATTTAACACTTCCCCCACACTTAGACAGTTGTATCCCACTAATCACTCTCACACTTACATAATTTTTCTCTTTTCTTTTCTTTTGCTCATTTTTTTTTCTCTTCTCTTTTTCACCACATTTTCTCATTTTTTTTTCTTTCCTTTACATAAATCTCTTCACTGTCAATCCCAAGAACAATCAAAAGGGGACTTCAAAGTAGATATTCACTATAAGATCAACGAGCAAGCCTTGGTGTAAATTAACAAGGTGGGTTATATTTTTGTTATGCATCAGGCTTATAATATGACTACAAAAATCTTTGCACAACAATTAGGCTCAGCGGGGTCAATAAGATCACGTTATTTAGTGAAAAACGGCTAAAAGAAAGGCTTATAATCCTCCGACAATGAATGCATACTTCACTTCCTAATCTTTCATCAACACAAAATTTCGTCTCAATAGGACTAAAATGCATCCTAATCAATTCTTAGACTTATTTGAAAATCATCAATTCTCCTTTCTAAGCAAAGTACATTATCACGTTCAAAAGTGCTCAAAATATAAGGGCATACTAACACACTAAATTATCCAATATCATGCAAATTTTTCTCAATTCAATTAACCTAACTTATTCTAGCAAAAGCTCAACAATCAAACTTCGAAGAAAAAGTTCAAAATGGGGGAAAGTTTTCAAAAATTTCTCAATTCCTAACAATGCACAAGTTAAACAATTACGGTCCTAACCCAATCAAACATGTACTCCTCCCCCACATTTAAACTTTGCAATGTCCACATGCAAATTAAAGAGACAAAGAACAAGAAAACTCCCTCAATAATCGAAGACCCGGCAACGTGCTAGAAAAAGTTCCAAAACCTGAATAAGTGACTAGAACAACGCAGATCAAGTGCAAAGGCAATTGAAAATCAACATGCATCCAACAAGTAAGACATAACTCACACATTCAAGGAAAGAAAGGGCACATTGCATAAAAATCAAGGAGTTTAGAACAAAAGAAAAGAAATAAGTGTATCCCATGTATCAGAATATCAAAAGTACATGTCCAAATATAGATTCAATAAAGCAAGGGGAAAAGGTGTGACACAATCAAGGTGCAGGGGGCTACTGGGGACCGCTGAAATACTGATCAAGATGAGCATAGAACCCCTCAAACTTAGCATCCACATGAGCTTGCCATTCATCAAATCTTTCATCCACATAATGTGCCAAATCCTCAATCCTTGCATGTATTGTTGTCACATCAGCTCGTAGTCCAGCCAATTTCGTGCTAAGAATTCTCACACTGGCCGGAGCACCTTCATTAGCCTCATCAACAACAACCGGCGCAGCATTGTGGAGGATCTCAAACTCGTTATTCGGCCTATCAGGAATCTGAGCCAAAAGCTCCTCAAAACGAGCCTTACCCCAAGTATACATCTGCGATAACTTATCTCTGTCCCGGATTGGCCACCATGGCAAAACTCGCTCCTGGAGTCATCCACTCTCCCATTCAATGGCTACACCCATGTTCACCAGATATTGCGCACTAAGATCAAAACTAAAATCAACGGGCAACAATCCCCTTAGCCTTTAATCCACTTCACGGGCAATCATAATCACAAACGCGCCATGGACTATTGTCCCATTAGCTCTCCCCGTAATCTCTCTTAGTCTCCAGAGAAAGTCAGTCGTGCCATCAAATGTTATACATCCTTCATCATCGACATGATCCCTAGCTCCGTATCATTGATGTGGCTCTCACTCCCGTATCAGGCACAAAAGCCTGTAGCTAAAATTCTATGCACGATCACCCAAACCAACGAATCTAAGTAGCTATCCTTTTTGTTCTGGGGGGAACAATTCGGAACACCCTCACGCAGCGGAAAGGACCTCCACACCGCCTCTCTCTCAATCGCATCCCACTTAGGCAATGAAGAAGTAGCCTGACCCAGAAAACGTAGAATTTCCCTTATCCTTCCCGTGTCCCAAGTGTGAGTCACCCGATCATCCAAAGAGAAGACCAATGTGTTATCCATCGGGTTAAAGTCCATCGTGGTGAAGAAGGCGGCTATCAACTCCGCATATGTGATATCCGTCTTGGTGAAAAAAGGCAACCAACCAATATTGTTAAAAAGTCTCTTCACCTCCTCCCAAACTCCAAGTCTTTCCAGCCATGCTTCCTTAAAGAACCGAGTAGATATGATATTTTTTGTCAAATTTCTTCCAAACGGATTGCCCAAATCATTCACGGTCACATTGACCGACTCCCGCGGTTGATGGCCCACAGGGAAAGAGGTAGTAAATGGCTCAATGGGTCGAGGATGCTTAGAACGTCCCATGGTACCTGAAAACAAGTATACCAGAGCAAGGCACACAAATATCAATCACGATTCACTCGGATAATTTATCAAACACCTTGTGTGCAAAGTACTAGGGTGTGAGTTTTAGCCAAAATTCTTCAACCTACCCAACTCAAATTAATACCACCCTAAAGTATCACAATCTAAGCTCGGAGTTCTCCACATTCAACCTTAAAATTCAGAATCACAGGACAATTAGAGACTTGGTTTCTTGAAGAGTTCAACAAAATTCAATTTAGAATTATCTCATATCCTCCACCGCAACTCTAGCATGCAAAATCTCTCGAAATTCGTCAATTCCATCTCAAGTTTCATCCTAAATTACAATCTTAATCCTAGGTCTCAACCCTTAAATTGGAAGAATTAAATCAAAATTCATACTAAGATGGGGATATTAACTTACCTAAACTCAAGAGGAAAGGGAGTGTGTGGTTGTGGTGGTGGTTTGCCGAAAATCTGCCCGCGACGGTGCTTCGTTGGTGGCGGAGTGTTGGTGCTAGGTTGGGGAGAGCTACTGCTGTTCTTCTAAGGTGAGAGTGAGAGGTGAATAGTGCCCTAGAAAGCCGATTGTATATCCGCTTTGTGCTTTTCCTTATTGTAATCACAGACAATCTTTGAATGAAATAATGTATTGAGGCAACACTTCTTTATATGCTCTTGTTTGGTATGCGTTTACTTTAGCTGTGCATGTATGAGAACTCCCCTAATCCTGATGACTTTAGGACTCTACCATTTAGGTGAAATGGTTCATGAAACGAGCCCTATATCACATAAGTCATGATTAGTAAAATGCTCCAAGCCGATGAGTCCTACAGACAGTGGGAGTGTCAACCTGACTCCTCTAAGGATATACAATCGGATTTCCTCCCCAAAACATATAAATACACATCCACCTCTCACTCTCACCTTAGAAGAACAACAGTAGCTCTCCCCAACCTAGCACCAACACTCCGCCACCAACGAAGCACCGTCGCGGGCAGATTTTTGGCAAACCACCACCACAACCAAACACTTCATTTCCTCTTGAGTTTAGGTAAGTTAATATCCCCATCTTAGTATGAATTTTGATTTAATTCTTCTAATTTAAGGGTTGAGACCACATAGCAGTCCCGCGAACAAGTATCTAGGATTTAACTATATGATAGCATTGAGCACCAAAAGGACATTAATCATGATCCAAAATCTCAAGAAGCTTGGACTTATGAAGTCATACTACGCATGCCTCATCATTTTATTGAGTAAACATGGTGGTAAACTCTCAATGATGTGTGGTTCTTGTATACCTTTCCAAGACTATTACGTATCAAGTATTAGTATAACCTTATCAAGTTGTTATCTAGGCATCGATTGATCAGAAAGACGATTCGAAAACAACTTATTCAAATACGTTCAAAGCATGCATAATTACCACGGATTAGATTCGCATTCATTCACTTAGATCTCATAGATATTGGCAAGGAATAAGGATACAACCTAACTAAGACAAATATGTTCAGCTGTTGTTCATATTTACAGAATATAAAAGGCTAATAAACTGCTAAGGAACTGAAAGTAAAACAACTAAATCAAGCTACAAAAGATATGTTAAAGTGCTTCATAATCTAAGCTTGTAATTGAACTAAAAAGAGGAAAGGAAGAGAAAATCTTGCTCTTGGTCGAAACAGGGGATCAACCCCTGTTCTCGCTCTACTCCAGCAGCTGCTGCTGCTACTTTCTACTTTCAGAATTATCTCCCTCTCTCTCCTCTTCCTTTTTCCCCACTTAACTAGCTTAAATAAAGTATCCTTAAATCTAGAAATGATAATGATCAAGAGGGACAAAATGGCTTTTACAAATCCCAATAAGCATGATTAGGATTCTTGAAACTTCAAAAACGCAGGATCAACTCTTGCATGTAAGCCATGTTAGTGGTAAAGGGTCGATCCCACAGAGATTGGTTGGTCTCGTAAATCTCCTAATAGCCAAGCAAACAAACAACAAAAGTAAAGAGAAGGGGGGGGGGTTGTGTAATTAAAACAATCTTTTTTAAAGCACAAAATCAGATTACTTCAAATAACTAAAACTGAAATTAAAGAGAGTTGTGAAGGTTGATTATGAAGGGAAATATCCTAGCTAAGTTGTTACTTCATTCCATGCCTGTATCTAATCCTTGATGCAAAAATCAAATCTAATCAAATGGTAGACTAACTTACAATAGACAAGAAGCTTATCTATATCATCCTTTCTTATTTTTAACTTAATCAAGAGAAGCTCATCAATTAAATTCTTACCACATAGCAGTCCCGCGAACAAGTATCTAGGATTTAACCATATGATAGCATTGAGCACCAAAAGGACATTAATCATGATCCAAAATCTCAAGAAGCTTGGACTTATGAAGTTATATTACGCATGCCTCATCATTTTATTGAGTAAACATGGTGGTAAACTCTCAATGATGTGTGGTTCTTGTATACCTTTACAAGACTATTACGTATCAAGTATTAGTATAACCTTATCAAGTTGTTATCTAGGCATCGATTGATCAGAAAGACGATTCGAAAATAACTTATTCAAATACGTTCAAAGCATGCATAATTACCGCGGATTAGATTCGCATTCATTCACTTAGATCTCATAGATATTGGCATGGAATAAGGATACAACCTAACTAAGACAAATATGTTCAGTTGTTGTTCATATTTACAGAATATAAAAGGCTAATAAACTGCTAAGGAACTGAAAGTAAAACAACTAAATCAAGCTACAAAAGATATGTTAAAGTGCTTCATAATCTAAGCTTGTAATTGAACTAAAAAGAGGAAAGGAAGAGAAAATCTTGCTCTTGGTCGAAACAGGGGATCAACCCTTGTTCTCGCTCTGCTCCAGCAACTGCTGCTGCTACGTTCTACTTTCAGAATTATCTCCCTCTCTCTCCTCTTCCTTTTTCCCCACTTAACTAGCTTAAATAAAGTATCCTTAAATCTAGAAATGATAATGATCAAGGGGGACAAAATGGCTTTTACAAATCCCAATAAGCATGATTAGGATTCTTGAAACTTCAAAAACGCAGGATCAACTCTTGCATGTAAACCATGTTAGTGGTAAAGGGTCGATCCCACAGAGATTGGTTGGTCTCGTAAATCTCCTAATAGCCAAGCAAACAAACAACAAAAGTAAAGAGAGGGGGGGGGGGGGCTTGTGTAATTAAAACAAACTTTTTTAAAGCACAAAATCAGATTACGTCAAATAACTAAAACTGAAATTAAAGAGAGTTGTGAAGGTTGATTATGAAGGGAAATATCCTAGCTAAGTTGTTACTTCATTCCATGCCTGTATCTAATCCTTGATGCAAAAATCAAATCTAATCAAATGGTAGACTAACTTACAATAGACAAGAAGCTTATCTATATCATCCTTTCTTATTTTTAACTTAATCAAGAGAAGCTCATCAATTAAATTCTTACCACGTAGCAGTCCCGCAAACAAGTATCTAGGATTTAACTATATGATAGCATTGAGCACCAAAAGGACATTAATCATGATCCAAAATCTCAAGAAGCTTGGACTTATGAAGTCATATTACGCATGCCTCATCATTTTATTGAGTAAACATGGTGGTAAACTCTCAATGATGTGTGGTTCTTGTATACCTTTACAAGACTATTACGTATCAAGTATTAGTATAACCTTATCAAGTTGTTATCTAGGCATCGCTTGATCAGAAAGACGATTCAAAAACAACTTATTCAAATACGTTCAAAGCATGCATAATTACCACGGATTAGATTCGCATTCATTCACTTAGATCTCATAGATATTGGCAAGGAATAATGATACAACCTAACTAAGACAAATATGTTCAGTTGTTGTTCATATTTACAGAATATAAAAGGCTAATAAACTACTAAGGAACTGAAAGTAAAACAACTAAATCAAGCTACAAAAGATATGTTAAAGTGCTTCATAATCTAAGCTTGTAATTGAACTAAAAAGAGGAAAGGAAGAGAAAATCTTGCTCTTGGTCGAAACAGGGGATCAACCCCTGTTCTCGCTCTGCTCCAGCAGCTGCTGCTGCTACGTTCTACTTTCTGAATTATCTCCCTCTCTCTCCTCTTCCTTTTTCCCCACTTAACTAGCTTAAATAAAGTATCCTTAAATCTAGAAATGATAATGATCAAGGGGGACAAAATGGCTTTTACAAATCCCAATAAGCATGATTAGGATTCTTGAAACTTCAAAAACGCAGGATCAACTCTTGCATGTAAGCCATGTTAGCAAGCTGTTGCATGTGTGCCACCTGTCCTAAGAAGAGGAATCAGCCGTACTTGTTGACCGTGGTCTACTATGCGTACATTAGCCTTAGGAATGATCATGCATTGGGGTCATGGCTCAGGCATTTTCAACACTTAGCATCTTTTTCTTCATAATTCTGCCAAATCCCTCATTCATCAACTTTTTCCTGCAAAAGCCAAATAAAAGCAAATTAAGTAGAAATCTAATCCAATTCAGGGGGAAATTAAAGAGATTTTCATGTAATTTATGCATACTATCAAATCCCCCCACACTTAGACTTTTGCTTGTCCCTAAGCAACAACTCTCTATCCTAACAAATGCAAGATGATCCCCATCAAACCACCTTAGCCCCACAGTTTATCAATGAGAAAATGTGAGCATTAAAATGGGTATCATAACAAGTCTCCACAGCCTATTAAAATGGAAAAGAACAAATTCTTAAGTTTTTAACTTGCTAGAGAATGTTAAGGAATTTAGAATTCGTTTAATCATGCACATTTACCAAATAGAAATCACAACATATGATTAAAGGGTGCTTATTCTGGACTGTCTAAATTCCAACAAAACAAAAATAAAGTGAGGGTTCCAACATAACACTTATACCAAAATTCAAAACGTTGTCTATTTCGGGTGTCATAATACCACTTTGGTAATGTATGACTATCCCTAGACTGCACTAAGTGCATCACTCATGGTCAACCATTTTTCAGTTTATGATTTGTATTTAGCCTTAGGTAACCAGCGGAGTGAAACGAGCGGATTGCATCAAGCAAATGGCTGAAACAGCCTTATTCAGAGACAAATGGCTATAAAAGCCTTATTCAGAAGCTAATGGCTGAAACAACCTTATTCAGAAGCTAATGGCATTACAACCTTATTCAGAACATAATCCCTCAATCAACATTTAACATTAACATTTAGCATCAATAACATTCCTTAGACAGTCCAAAAATTACACACTTTTTTCACACATGAAGGTCCAATTTAAGCACGCAATTTTTAATTTTCAACCATTAATCCAAATTCAAAAACATTCTCTATCAGAGCCAAAGAACTTATAAATTTGATCAATTTCAAGAATCAGACATGGAAATTCATGCTACTTCAACCTATTTTTCATGTTAAAAAACTCTCAAATCAAAACATGTTACACATGGTCAGGTTCAAACTAACACAACTGCACAAAAGCACACCAAAAGGAACTAAGGACCTGAGCAAAAAGAGCTAAAAAGACTAACAACTAGGCTATCAAATTAGGCAGAAATAAAATTGGACCAATCAAACAAACATGCAAAACAGTCATCTTTACATGCTTTTCATCCTCTACTAATCTAGCCAAAATATTCATAAACTACCAGAATATCTCCCCCACACTTATTCCACATTATCCTCAATGTAAAAGTAAAGAAAAGGTAAGGGCATGAGAACTTCCCTGAATTCATTTATTGAAACTGTGAGGGGTTCATGAGGCTAAGGGATGATCATCCTTTGCGATCTGGGTCCTGGAGCCCCGTTTCTGCCATAATCTGAAAATTACACAAAAAGCGGTCCTTAGCCAAGAAACATAGAGAAACAAGAAGTAAATAACAGCAAATGAAAAAGAATTGGGTTGCCTCCCAAAAAGCGCCCTTGTTTAACGTCCTAGGCTAGACGATGTGTTGCATCACATGTATTCAATTGAAATCCTTTACATCTTTCATTGGAAAACCTGCATAAAATAGCTTCAAGTAATGTATGTTCAGAATTAACAGGTCTTCATCATCAGAATAGATGCAATCCCCTACATGATAAAGCAACATGTGATAGAAAAATTCTCTTCCACTTAGAACTCAGCTTGTTAGGAAATAAACTCAATAAGGATCGATAAAATAACCACTTAGCTCCATCAAAGCAAAATTTCCTAAAAAGCGAATGAGAGTGAGAGCTAAAAATATTTTTATCATTATATCTTAGCTCAAAAGATACACCACATGGAAGGGGACTAACAAAATTCTTGTCATTTAAAGGAAACAACTCACTAGGAGACTTTATGGAATCAAACATAGCAAATTTAACAACATTTCCATTAAATTCCATTGTGAGTGTATGATCAAACTCATTGATTTTTGTTTTAGATATATCAAGAAAAGGCTTTCCTAACAAAACATCATTTGAGTTATCAACTACAAAGAAGTCCAAGGGGAAAATCATGCCATCAATTTGAATCAAAATATTTTCCAATATGCCCTTAGGATAAACAATCGTTTCATAATCAAGTTCAATGATCATACCTGCTTTTCTCATGGAATTAATATGCAAGTGTGAGCAAATAGACAAAGGCATCAAATTAATTGAGGAACTATAATCACACAAGGCTCTATCGATTCCAATAGTTCCTATTTTGCATGGAAGAGCAAATAAACTTTGGTCATTACTCACTTGAGGTATCTTTTCTTGAAGAATATTAGAGAAATGATTTCCTATATTTACCTTCCCATAACAAGGCATGCCTTCCTTAGTTGCACATAATTCTTTAAGAGAATTCACATATTGAGGCATAGATTTAATTACATTAAGTAATGGAACATTTACCTCAACATTGTAAAATGCCTTTACGAACTTTGATTCATCATTTTGGAACTCTGATTCATCTTTTTGAAACTCAACATACCTCTGTGCGGTTGGGTTTAGGCTAATCAATTGTTGAGATTGTACAGTAGGTCTGGACTCCTCGTATGACCTTAAGTCATGGTCATGCCTTATGCTCAGGTCCGTTGTACACTCCTACTCTGTTTCAATTCCAGAAATTTGTACTGCTGTATTATGCTCTGTTTCAGCCCCTGTTTTCTAAAGTGAGTGTTGTCCTTCTTCAAACTCCTGCTTACTCTTCAATTCAGCCACAGAAGAAGTTAATTGGCTCAACTCATTCTTCAAGCTTTGAACGCACGTTTGGAGTTCTTGCATATTGTTCCTTGTCTCTTGTTGATATTGTTGTGTATTAATCATAAATGCTTTAAACATTTCTTCAAGAGACGTACCTGAATTCGAAGTGGGATATTGTTGTGGAGGTTGAAACGTTGTGCTTACATCACAGTCTTGCTTTGTTGGTTTCGAAAGAAGTTTCTCATCAAGCAAGGGACATCTATCAGTGTGGTGAGGTCCTGTACACACTCCACATTGCTCGGTTATGGGCTGCAAATGAGAAAAGGGATCACCAAGGAGCAAGGGACATCTATTGGTTGGATGGTTTCCAAAACAAATTCCACAAACATCACTTTGAGAGCTTGTAGCCATTGATGGCAACATGTTGATTCCCTAAACTGACTTCTCTGCACAACAAGAAACACTTAACTATCAAAAGAAAAACAAAATCAATTAGAACCAATCCCCGACAACGGCGCCAAAAATTTGATGGGTGCCGAATCCACCAAATAATATTCCTAAACTACCAAACACAATAAATTGTGTATAGTGGTAAAGGGTCGATCCCACAGAGATTGGTTGGTCTCGTAAATCTCCTAATAGCCAAGCAAACAAACAACAAAATCAGATTACTTCAAATAACTAAAACTGAAATTAAAGAGAGTTGTGAAGGTTGATTATGAAGGGAAATATCCTAGCTAAGTTGTTACTTCATTCCATGCCTGTATCTAATCCTTGATGCAAAAATCAAATCTAATCAAATGGTAGATTAACTTACAATAGACAAGAAGCTTATCTATATCATCCTTTCTTATTTTTAACTTAATCAAGAGAAGCTCATCAATGAAATTCTTACCACATAGCAGTCCCGCTAACAAGTATCTAGGATTTAACTATATGATAGCATTGAGCACCAAAAGGACATTAATCATGATCCAAAATCTCAAGAAGCTTGGACTTATGAAGTCATATTACGCATGCCTCATCATTTTATTGAGTAAACATGGTGGTAAACTCTCAATGATGTGTGGTTCTTGTATACCTTTCCAAGACTATTACGTATCAAGTATTAGTATAACCTTATCAAGTTGTTATCTAGGCATCAATTGATCAGAAAGACGATTCGAAAACAACTTATTCAAATACGTTCAAAGCATGTATAATTACCGCGGATTAGATTCGCATTCATTCACTTAGATCTCATAGATATTGGCAAGGAATAAGGATACAACCTAACTAAGACAAATATGTTCAGTTGTTGTTCATATTTACAGAATATAAAAGGCTAATAAACTACTAAGGAACTGAAAGTAAAACAACTAAATCAAGCTACAAAAGATATGTTAAAGTGCTTCATAATCTAAGCTTGTAATTGAACTAAAAAGAGGAAAGGAAGAGAAAATCTTGCTCTTGGTCGAAACAGGGGATCAGCCCCTGTTCTCGCTCTACTCCAATAGCTGCTTGCTGCTACGTTCTACTTTTAGAATTATCTCCCTCTCTCTCCTCTTCTTTTTTCCCCACTTAACTAGCTTAAATAAAGTATCCTTAAATCTAAAAATGTTAATGATCAAGGGGGACAAAATGGCTTTTACAAATCCCAATAAGCATGATTAGGATTCTTGAAACTTCAAAAACGCAGGATCAACTCTTGCATGTAAGCCATGTTAGCAAGCTGTTGCATGTGTGCCACCTGTCCCAAGAAGAGAAATCAGCCGTACTTGTTGACCGTGGTCTGCTATGCGTACATTAGCCTTAGGGATGATCATACATTGGGGTCATGGCTCAGGCATTTTCAACATTTAGCATCTTTTTCTTCATAATTCTGCCAAATCGCTCATTCATCAACTTTTTTCTGCAAAAGCCAAATAAAAGCAAATTAAGTAGAAATCTAATCCAATTCAGGGGGAAATTAAAGAGATTTTCATGTAATTTATGCATACTATCAGAGACCTAGGATTAAGTTAGCAATTTAGGATGAAACATGAGATGGAATTGACGAATTTCGAGAGATTTTGCATGCTAGAGTTGCGGTGGAGGATATGAGATAATTCTAAATTGAATTTTGTTGAACTCTTCAAGAAACCAAGTCTCTAATTGTCCCGTGATTCTGAATTTTAAGGTTGAATGTGGAGAACTCCGAGCTTAGATTGTGATACTTTAGGGTGGTATTAATTTGAGTTGGGTAGGTTGAAGAATTTTGGCTAAAACTCACACCCTAGGACTTTGCACACAAGGTGTTTGATAAATTATCCGAGTGAATCGTGATTGATATTTGTGTGCCTTGCTCTGGTATACTTGTTTATTTCAGGTACTACCATGGGACGTTCTAAGCGTCCTCGACCCATTGAGCCATTTACTACCTCTTCCCCTGTGGGCCATCAACCGCGGGAGTCGGTCAATGTGACCGTGAATGATTTGGGTAATCCGTTTGGAAAGAATTTGACAAAAAATATCATATCTACTCGGTTCTTTAAGGAAGCATGGCTGGAGAGACTTGGAGTTTGGGAGGAGGTGAAGAGACTTTTTAACAATATTGGTTGGTTACCTTTTTTCACCAAGATGGATATCACATATGCGGAGTTGACAGCCGCCTTCTTCCAGATTATGAAATATCTCACGAGTCATTGATGTGATTAATTGATCCTTAGACTTGAGGTTCCTTGTCACTTTATGAGTTAACTATGTAGTATTAGGTATAAGCTTTAAAGGGTGTTGCCTTAGACAGCTGATTCAAGGCTTATGCTGGGGCTGCACAAGTGATTCATGAAAGTGAATGAGAATCAAGAAAGGACCTACACTTGCATTTGCAAGGTGATCTCTTATTGTGTAAGTCATTCATATGCCATATGGAGTCCTTGGCCAAGGCAGTAGATCAAGACATCAAGAAAAGGGTTTCTTGGATTGAGATCAAATGGATATGAAATGCACTTAGCTTTAAGACCGGATTATTAGGGTTCTGATTATTCCCTTGCCCTAGATCTTGGTTGAGAGATAGTAAGTAGGAGGATTGTATCTCATATGAATCAATGACTTAAAGGTTATGTCGAATCCGACCATTCCAATTCAGCTAGGGGTTAAACACCTGTTGCTAGACTATGGTCGTTTAATTTGTGGACCGATTATTTAATTAGTGAATTAATTAATTGGGGTCACTGCTAATTGAATTGAGAACCTAGAGGGTCACACACAACAACTTGGTTACATGAGTTGAGGCTTTAAAATGATTAAACGAGTTAATCAGGCCAAGAGGGATCCACACGTGTGAAACCACACGTGTGGGTCACGTGAGTGACACGTGTCTCATACGTGAATATATATATTGTATATATATATATATTAAATAATTAATTTGTTAATTATTTAATAGACTTTGGTTTAATTTTGAATTAAAAAGAAAGTCTTATTTTGGAGAAAAATAATCTAGTTAATTAATTATGAATTAATTAATTAGATAAAATAAGTTATTTATTTTAATTAAATAAAGTATAAAATTATCCAAAAGTAGTTTGGATATTTTTAGCTCTCTTGAAAGTTGATTTGAATTTGAATTCAAAGTCAAAGTCAAAATTACTTGATGATCAAGTAATAGGAGAGAGGGACAAAAAAATCCTTTGCCCATAAGGACTAGGATTTTCGGTCCTCCCCCTCTTATAAATAGGGGAGCTCGAGCTCCTCTCGCAGCGAATTGGCAATTCTTTTGGTTCAGGTGTTGAACACCGTCCTTTCTCCAAGATAAACGAAACCCTAGGTTAAGCCTAAACACTAACTAGAGAACTAGCATCCTTATTAGTTAGATTGTGGTCAAGTTGGTGGACTATCTCTAGAGAGCTTCAAGTTAGAAGTTTGAAGATTCGAGCTTTACCAAGGAGAGGGGATCAGGCCGCGAGAAGAGCGTTCTTGGGTGGCTTGAAACGCTTCAAGAAAGACAATTAAGAAAGTAAGTTTCTAATCCCTATGAATTTGGTTACACGATTGCGAGTCCTAGATCCTTTTGTTGGAAATTTTTATATTTCCGCTGCTTTCTGATTCGTGTTTTTCCAACAAGTGGTATCAGAGCCACCTCGTTAATCGTGTTTCTGATTCGTCTCATTTATTCTGAATTTGGTAGAAATTCTTAGGCTTGATGCGATTGAGTATTTGTAATTGTTTTAGAAAGCCTGAATTACAAAACTGTATTTTTTCCTTAAAGTTTCTGAAAATTGGTTTTTGCAAAATTTAATTTTTTGAAAACTATTTTAGATTTGAAACTGTATAAATTGTTTTTGGATTTCTTGGATTGGTTTTGCTTTTGAACGAAAACACGAAACGAAAAGCCTGGATTACGAACACGCGAAACCCCGCGCGCGAAGGCATCGCGCACGAGGGCGTCGCGCACGAGGGCTTTGCGTGCCACCTCCCGCCTGTCCTAGGCGCACCCAGGCCATGCGCCTACTCCCTCCCGCAACCGCGCGGGAGGCGCGCCCGCCCAGGGCTGCCGACACCGTCTCGTCCAGGCTGGGCGAGAATCCCGCAAGGCGTGCGAGATTGCTCGCCCAAGCCGCCCGCCATCCAGCCGAGAAGGGCCGCACGCAGGAGCGCACGCATTCGCGCGGCCTTGGCCACGAGCTGTGCGCGCCTGTCGCGCGCACGTCTGGGACGCAGCCCTTTTCGTGCAAGGGGCCCGTTTTTCGTAATCCGTGTTTTCGTATTTCGTGCAATCCAGTCCCAATTTTTATTTTCAATTTTAAAATTTTATTTTTGAATATTTATTTTGATTTTTCAATAAAACTTAAAATTGGGATTTTTTGAGAAATAGAAACGGTTTATATTTTGGGAAAATACATCTTTAATAAAATTATTAATTTTCAGAAATTAATTGGAATTTTATTTGTTTTGTTAATTTGGGATTTATTGAAAACTTTTATAAATAAGACTCGCATCAAGTCGTATTTTATGTCGTTAGGACTTGAAACAAGAATTTTAATTTATTGGCTAAATTTAAATTCTCGCAAAAGCATGTTAGGTGATCATGGGTTTAGACTTATGTGTGGTTTTAATTTATGCACATGGATGGTTTAAATTGGGGGTTGGAGCCCTATAGTTGCGTTTTTCAGTTGAGGTTGGAGCCTCACTTATGTGCATACTGTTATGTGATTTATTATGTGGCTTTCCATATTACTGTTTTGAGGCCGGGGTATGCCCCGTGTAATTGTCTAAGGCCAATATGAAGATTGAGCGTTATTACTTTATGTCTTTTTCCTTTTATTGTAATTTGAGAGTAGAGATAGGTGGTGTGGTTTTATTTTCATTTTGGAGACAATGCACCCATGGAGTAAGATGGACCACATTCAAGTAACAAGGAGGTCACAAGTGAAGACCCCTCAAAATGTTAGGGAGGGGAATCTCAATTGTAAAATGTAATAGATATAGGGCTCGTATTTTGTTACCGCTTTCCCTTATGTGATTTAAACTGTTTATGTGGCACGTATGTTAGAACTTGTGATTGTGGAGTGGCTCCCACATATCACGCATAAGATAGGTAGAACCCATGATCATTACATGTTAGTATCATGCTAGGATATGTTATCTGTTTATGTGCTTGTTTGAAATGCATTTAAGTGTACTTGCATTAATCAAGACTAATAAAATTGGATAACATATATGTTGGTGAGGTCGAACCGGACAACTCTCCGGTTGATTCGAAAATTCCCATTAAATATTAAGCTAATTTCGAACAAATAGGTATTTAATTCGAGATGCAAATTTTGAATTAAATTCCTAGCATTCCATCAATAGGTTTTAAGTTTAGTAAGTGAAGCTAGTTATTGTCTGCGAGTCGTGGGATAGCTAGTGGAGCTTATTAGTTCTTAGTTACCTAATTGATCATTTTAAATGGTCAATATTTCGTGGTCAATTTTGGCAAGGGCGATGTCCGCTAGTCGTGGGTCGTTCGAACTAAGTTTTGATCATGATCTTATGATTGATGGGTCTAGCTTAACGCCTAAGTAAATATGGATGTCGCACGAGTCGTGGGTCCATATTGAAAGATAGGTGATGCAAAAACAATTACTAATAGTTCTAAAGGTGTTAGAATTGGTAAGTTGTACCTACATAGGGTTTTACTTAGAATGTCCGCGAGTCGTGGTTTCGAGGTAAAATGCCTAGGATCTTAGTACCCATTGGGAAGGTGTTTCTCTTAGATCTTTGAGAATTCTAGATCTTTGAAAAACAGTGGGAGCTACATTAGATTAAAGACCTTATCTTTTGTATATCGTTATAATTCAGCATGCTCACTAGTTCTCTGTTTTACCATTTAGGTCGTAGATTCTGTGATTCTCTACGTGTTTTGAAATGGCAACCAAAAACCCTCTTGTATCGATCCTCGAGTCAAACAAGTTGACTGGTCCCAACTATTTTGATTGGCTGAGGAATCTAAAAATCATTTTAGATTCTGAGAAGAGAACTTATGTTCTCTTCGAAGGCGAGCCTAGTCCGGAAGGGGACTTTCCTACTCGGGCCGAACGGGACGCGATTCGGAAGTGGAAGGATGATAATCTCCAAGCCCGTTGCCTTATGTTGGCTAACATGTCTCCGGACTTGCAAAGGCAACATGAGGCCATGAAATTCGCTTGGGAGATTTACGACCACTTAGAGCAACTTTACCGCCCTCATGAACGTGTTACAAGGTATAACACTTCAAAGGAATTGTTCCAATTAAGAATGAGGGAAGGTTCAAGTGTCCATGAATATGGACTCAAGTTTCTCGCCCTTACTGAGAAACTTGCTTCCATGGACATGCCACTGAAAGATGAGCTTTCAGAGGATTTGTTACTAGCTTCGCTCCCACCATCATTCAACCCATTTGTCCTTAACTTCAATATGAATCATGCTGGTGCTACTGTAAATGAGCTGATTAGTCAGCTTGCGACTGCTGAAAGCACGATCAAGAAGGACAATAAGTTTTTGATGGTGAATGCTCCATCTTCCTCTTCTGGGCCTTCTAAAGGTAAGGGCAAGAAAGCCCAAAAGAAGAAGAAGAAACCCCTTGGGCCCACTGGTGGTGTTTCGAAGGGGAAGGCCCAAAAGAAGAAGCGAGATCAGAAAGAGGATGTTTGCTTCCATTGTGGCAAAGCGGGACATTGGAGGAGAAATTGCCCAGAGTATAAGGCTACTCTAAAGAAAGGTATCTTTCTCGTTGAAGTAAATCTTTCTATTAATTCTAGTTCTTGGGTACTTGATACCGGTTGTGGAACTCATATCTGTAATGATGTACAGATGCTAAGTGAAGTCCAACAACTCAAAGAAGGAGAATGTGTCTTGAAGATCGGCGATGGCTCAAATGTTGAAGCTCGAGCTTTAGGCACAATTAGATTAGATTTAGGTAGTTTTGAGTTAGTCTTAAATAAAGTCCTTTATGTTCCGAGCATTATTCGTAATATAATTTATGTTCCAATTTTAGATTGTGAAGGTTATGAAACTTATATTAAGAATGGTAAATACTTTGTCAAACGGAACAACTCTTCCGTTCACATCGGTACTCTAAGTAATGGACTTTATCTAACTCAGAATATCAATATTATGAATATACAACGAGAAACGAAGCGTAAGAGAGATGAAAAAGTTTCAGCTCCCTTAAGGCACGCTAGATTAGGACACATTTCCAAGAATTGAATTAGCAAGATAAACGCTTTAGGATCATTCTCTGAAAATGATCTTAAGGAGTTAACTTCTTGCGAATCCTATCTCAAAGGAAAAATGTCCAAAGTCCCTTTTAAAGGAACTGTGGAACGTGCCATTAAGGTTTTGGATTTGATCCATACTGATGTTTGTGGACCGCTTAGTGTAAGCACAAGAAACAATCATCAGTATTTCATAACCTTTACCGATGACTTTAGTCGATATGGTTATGTATACTTAATGATGTATAAATCTGAAGCTTTTGAGTAATTCTTAGAATTTCAAAAGGAGGTTGAGAACCAAACTAGTCACAAGATCAAAACACTTCGATCTGATCGAGGAGGCGAGTATCTTAGTGAAGAATTCCTTAATCATCTCAAAGATAATGGGATTATCTCTCAGTAGCCTCCTCCGGGAACTCCTCAGCTTAATGGAGTTTCTGAGAGAAGGAATCGAACCCTACTAGATATGGTTCGTTCCATGATGAGTTTCACTGACTTACCACCTTCTTTCTGGGGTTATGCCCTAGAAAGTGCAACAAAGATTTTGAATCTAGTTCCCTCTAAGTCAGTCCCTAAAACGCCCTATGAAATGTGGCATGGTAAAATCCCTAGTTATTCTTACTTAAGAATTTGGGGTTGTCCTGCTTACGTGAAGAGGACAGTGGGAGATAAGTTAGAATCTCGTTCTAACTTATGCTACTTTGTAGGTTATCCTAAGGAATCAATAGGATATTACTTCTATGATCAATCTGAGCAAAAGGTGTTTGTTTCCAGAAATGCCACTTTTCTTGAGGAACCGTTCCTTAAAGAAAAGAAAGGCAAGATCATAGAATTAGAGGAAGTACAAAGTGAGCCCACGCTACCCACTGAAGAAACATCCCCTACTGATCAACCACAATCAATCACGAATTTCGATACACACGAAAATCCTCCTCTAAGGCGTTCTGAACGCACTCCTAGACAGCCGGAGAGATGGTATGGATTCTTCCATGAAATCTCTCAAAAGGATAATGATCCTTTAACATATGAGGAGGCACTTTCAGATTCTAACTCTGAACAGTGGATAGAAGCCATGAAATCCGAAATGGATTCCATGAACTCCAACCAAGTTTGGACCTTGGTAGATTTGCCTGATGGGGTTAAACCCATAGGTTGCAAATGGATCTTTAAGAGAAAGCTTGGAGTTGATGGAAGCATTGCAGCCTACAAAGCAAGACTGGTTGCAAAAGGATTCACTCAAAGACCCGACGTGGACTTTGATGAAACCTTTTCACCAGTTGCAATGCAAAAGTCTATTCGGATCATGCTTGCCGTTGCTGCGTATTATGACTACTAGATATGGCAAATGGATGTGAAAACTGCCTTTCTCAATGGTGACATTGATAAAGACATTTATATGGAGCAACCCATAGGTTTCACATTCAGTGGGAGTGAGCAAAAGGTTTGCAAACTCCAAAGATCAATCTATGGATTGAAACAGGCTTCTAGGAATTGGAATATTCGATTTGAAGAATCAGTCAAAGCGTTTGGCTTCATTCAAATTTCGAATGAATCATGTGTGTATAGAAAGGAATTAGAGACCTCAGTGCAATTCTTAGTACTTTATGTTGATGGCATTCTTCTTATTGGGAATTCGAAGGATCACATGAAAGTGACTAAGTTATGGTTATCGAACCAATTCGAGATGAAAGATCTGGGTGATGCGTCCTATATCCTTGGAATTAAAATCTATAGAGATAGATCTAGAAGGTTACTAGGACTATCACAGTCGATGTACATTGACAAAGTATTGAAGAGATTCAATATAGAGTCAGCAAAGGTTAAGAACCTTCCTATGAGTGTAGGAACATGTCTTTCAAAGAAGATGTGTCCTAAGACTAACCTTGAGAAGGAAAGAATGACTCATACACCTTATGCATCAGCAATAGGTAGCATAATGTATGCAATGTTATGTACTCGACCGGATGTGACTTATGCACTTAGTGTAACAAGTTGTTTCCAATCTGACCCTGGAGATGGTCACTGGGCTGCCGTGAAGAATATTTTCAAGTACTTGAAAAGTACTAAAGATTTATTCTTAGTTTACGGAGGTCAAAAAGATCTTACTGTCGAAGGATATTGTGATGCAAGCTTTGCATCTGACTTAGATGATTTTAAGTCAATGTCAGGATATTGTGTCCAGTCACGTGACCCACACGTGTGGTTTCACACGTGTGGAACCCTCTAGGCCCGATTAACTCGTTTAATCATTTTTAAGCCTTAACTCTTATAACCAAGTTGTTGTGTGTGACCCTCTAGGTTCTCAATTCAATTAGCAGTGGCCCTAATTAATTAATTCACTAATTAATTAATCAGTCCACATATTAAACGACCATAGTCTAGCAACAGGTGTTTAACCCTTAGCTGAATTGGAATGCTCGGATTCGACAGAACCTTTAAGTCATTGATTCATGTGAGATACAATCCTCCTACTTACTATCTCTCAACCAAGATCTAGGGTAAGGGAATAATCAGAACCCTAATAATCCTGTCTTAAAGCTAAGTGCATTTCATATCCATTTGATCTCAATCCAAGAAACCCTTTTGTTGATGTCTTGATCTACTGCCTTGGCCAAGGACTCCATATGGCATATGAATGACTTACACAATAAGAGATCACCATTGCAAATGCAAGTGTAGGTCCTTTCTTGATTCTCTTTCACTTTCATGAATCACTTGTGCAGCCCCAACATAAGTCTTGAATCAGTTGTCTAAGGCGACACCCTTTAAAGCTTATACCTAAGACTACAGAGTTAACTCATAAAGTGACATGGAACCTCAAGTCTAAGAATCAATTAATCATATCAATGACTCGTGAGATATTTCCTAATCTGGAAGTTTCCATTTCCTGAAATAGAAACTTCCTTTCCCATTTAGGAATGTTCTCACACGGGGCACCTCAGTGAACTTACTTATTAAAGTAAGCACCCTCATGTATCACGCACGTATCAACTATACACTTTGCACCTCCACGAAACAAGGTGGTCCTTCTTAAGGGCGTGATCCCACAAGCAAGCCTTAAAGGAGTCAGGTTGACACTCCCACTGTCTGTAGGACTCATCGGCTTGGAGCATTTTACTAATCATGACTTATGTGATATAGGACTCGTTTCATGAACCTTTTCACCTAAATGGTATAGTCCTAAAGTCATCAGGATTAGGGGAGTTCTCATACATGCACAGCTAAAGTAAACGCATACCAAACAAGAGCATATAAAGAAGTGTTGCCTCAATTCGTTATTTCATTCAAAGATTGTCTGTGAATACAATAAGGAAAAGCACAAAGCGGATATACAATCGGCTTTCTAGGGCACTATTCCTAACAACGTAGAATTGTATTATCCTCTCTCAAGGTATAACCAAGTGCTTAATTAATTTTAACGTTGTTCTCACAATCATCAATGATTAAATAAACCAATACGATCAAGACTAGTGCAAATCAAGTTCTAGCGGCTTGGCATGGAATAAGATTTACTTGTTGTATAGATTAAGAACCAAATCTCTTTGAAATCCTAAACCTACTAGTTATGAAAACAACCTCAATTACCATCCATTTCTCAATTCTCAGGTAATCCTAGATTATGCTAAGGGTGATCAAGCCGTCACAATTCAATTCGAACTAGTTTCCAAAGTAAGAATTAACACAAGTCATTCAACTATTACATCAAACACTTATCATGCATTCATCATCACTCCCTAGCCCTAGGGGTTTAGCTACTCATAATAAACTCAAAACTCATAAAACTAAAATATGTTGCATTAAAGGAATTCATGTTCGTCAAATCAAAACAAAGTCTAAAAAACATAACCCTAAACTTCATAAATCTGGAAAAACGAATCTAACATGTAAAATAGATTAAAACAAAACCAAGAGGAATTAGTTTGATAATTAAAGCAATAAATAAAAGCAGGAAAAACTGAAATTGTTTTAAGAACTCAATCCTTTCGTCTTCTCAAAATTCTCTAAACAACTCTATCAAAAGCTCTGCATCTCCCTCTTCAAGCTAGGTCACAAACTGAAGAAGAGGATCCCCCAAAAAGACTCCTAACCGTAAATAAATAGCAGCCCCAAAATCTATCTCGCCGACTCTGGTAACGGGCGTTACCTTCTCCAAAACAAATCTCGTTAATGCCCGTTACATGCTGAAATCGAGATTGCGCTTTTATTAGTGGTAACGGGCGTTACCACTTTTCCTCTGCCTAGGAGAGTCTTTCTCCTACTACCTCTGGTAACGGGCGTTACCAGCTTTTTACTACCAGGGAGTAACGGGCGTTACTTCCCTATTTTGCCTAGAGTGATGCTTCAGGGTCTGTTAATGGGGTTAACAATATTACTCTTCCAAGAAGTAACGAGGGTTACTCCTATTTCCTTCAGAAATACGTGAATTTGTCTGGTTTCACCGTTTCTTAACTCCAACCTCTAAAACACCTAAATGGAGCAAAATAAACACATAGACGCATCAAACGACATAAAAATATACTCTAATTAACGCTTAAATCCATGCAAAATTTACACTCAACACTGCACATGGCTATTGTTATTGGCATCAATAACTTTGCCATTCTCAAGGAGCTCCTGTGAGTTTAAGTAGTTTATCCTCAAATATTGGGAGAAGCCCTCATCAAGGATCACAAAATCTTGAGCATAATGTTGTGTGTGGGTTTTTTGTTTGATCCTCAAATTGTTCAGGCACTTTTCCAAATGCTGCAAAGGTATAAATCAGTCGAAAGGATTAGTCGACCAGTCGATTATATGGGGAATCAATGAATCGATCAGTCGAAAGGATCAATCGACCACTTGATACTATAGGGAATCAATGAATCGATCAGTCGACCAATCGATAATATAGGGAATCAATGAATCGATCAGTCGAAAGGATCAATCTACTAGTCGATCTTACTTAAAATTTTGGAGGGAAAACAGATGATGGTAAATTGACAATAAACCCATAATATAATCAAGCTCGATGTATTAAATACTTACGTCAGACCTTAACCACATCCCATTTTTTAGTAGGATTTCAAAGAATGTCCTATTAAAATATCCTGTGACCCGATGAATCGGCTGTCGTGGAAGTGAACACCCAATTGTATAATGTGGCACTTGAAATCTCTTGTTTATTGGATAACCATTTTTTGAGATAGACAGAGAGATAAGGAAATAGTTCTTCTTCTTCATTAGGCAGGGCTGGGTTAACTTTGATACTTTTTTCCCTTTTGCCAAAAAACTATGAATTTTAATCCTTTGTATTTCCTGGGTAAATAGGGAGCGAAGGCATGCGACAATTCTTTTTTTTTTTTCTCTTTGCTTTCCTCTCCGATGCTTTAACCCCCTTATCCTGAGTCATCAACACTTTATCGACATCTTCCTTCATTTTGGTCATCTCTGTTTCAAATTTCTCTAAAAATTTGGTCAGAGAGACAGGGATTTGATCTACAGGAGCTAGTGCTGGCGAACGGAGTCGCATTGGCGGTGGCGGTAGCCATAGAGCTGATGTTACTACAACATCCTGCATGACAGTTTCTTCTTGGACTGGAGTGGAGATCTCCTCAGGCAACTCATCACCAATGATGAGTCGGGTGCAATCTTCCAAACATCAACTAAGACGATCAATTGGTTGATCATCCACGTTAATGGGTTCGACGAGCGTCTTGATATACTTCCTTTTACTCTCACGTTTTGAAGAAAATAAAAATGGACGCACTGCAACTTGAAACTGGGGCTGAGAAGAAAAAAGATAATCAGTTGAGATGTCGAAGAGAAGAATCAATCGATCGATCCTTAGGGAAAAAACAGAATCGATCGGTCGATTACATCCATCGACTAATCGATACTTTGAAAAACATTAGAATCGATCGGTCGACTAAAACCATCACCTATTCGATCATTCAAAAAAATTACTGGATCAAATTATTGAAAGTTTAGTTGACCATTCGATTATTTAGAAAATAATCATTTTCCAACAAACCTCATGTGACGCCCGAGCGTGGGTTCACACATCCCCCGCACTATGGCCAAACTCATATACGAATATAGTCCACATACAAGTCCAATCATAGCGAACGAAGACACGACACGGACCCTGGCTAGGCGGGACTAACCCTGTACCAACAATTCAAGTATCCAATAGGAGAATAATCAATAGTATAACAGGAGTGCGGAAGCATAATCACAACTATACTATAATAATATACAAGTCTTTAAGTGATAATACAAGTACTCCAAAGTAGATAACATTTGGCCCTTACGCCTCAATACACAAAACATGAATATATAACATCAGTGTGTGATACAGAAAGAAGTGTAACCAAGTTAGACTCGAAAATACACTAAACAATGCAATTTCTCGCCTAGCTATGCCTGCAAAGAACCTGAGGGACAAAGAAGGGAGGGGTCAGTCTCTACAAGACTGAGTGAAAGGCATAAATAATATATAAAGCAGTAAAGATCATGCAAGTCATAATTCCATATATAGTTTTTAAGGAACAAGTGAAAACACGGGATATCAATGTTTGGAATTACAACTATCAAGTTTATTTCAGGAAAGTGATCAGTGGCTCGGCGAGTGAGCATTCTCCAACTTTACTCCTTTAGTGTACAAGATGATTATTAAGTGATCATGCAATAATTAAGTTTCACTTGTTAGAGGATCTGATTCAGATGCACAGGTATTCCTTTTTTCTCCGGGTTGGTGGTTCGGGTAGCTAGCCCTTACCACCTAGGACAAGGTGATCAATGGGTACATGAATCCCATTGATCGGAATCCCCTCGGTCCATCAAACCTTCTGATAGACGTCCGGGCTGCTCCAAAATGGTAGGACTTATGTAAGATATAGCCGTCAGCCCATGTTTTCCCGGTTTTCTCAATACACAAGCCCCTAGGCCCCAGGAAGTGTAATAGTCTCGCTAAAATAGGACAGGATTAGGATTTCAGGTGTATTTTGAAAACATTCATTCATTTGAAAACCAAATATAGGTATAATATAAGTTTTCTACCAAAACTTCACATAAAAGGGTTGTAGGGTTATGGATATATATCCTAAAAATTTCCTCACCTGTACTGAAACCAAAAGAAGGAAAAAGGACTCCCGAACCCTACACGGCAGGCTCGTCGCCCTTCTGGGAACTCTCTGGACAAGGAAAACAGGACGCGAGTGAGACACGACTTTAAATGAACCAAGTATGACACACGACAATGAAGTAGAAATAAGATGAAATGATCATGAAGTTAAGGTAGATTATAGACAAGTTCATGTGCACATTTAATGTCCCATGCATGCCTTAACAAGAATTAGATCATACTAAAGTCATATAAGTTTCAATCAGGTATTAGAGAAAGCAATGAAAAACAATTAAAGTATAAAACAAGGTAGGAAAAATTGGAAAGAAAAATAGGGCAGCCTCGTGGCCGCGTCAGAAGCGGTCGGGGGCGCGCCAGGTCAAGTCGCGGCTGCGGCAGAAAATGTCGCGGGTGCGACGGACAGGCAGAACTGGCCACTGGACTAACATCGCGGGCGCGACGGGGGTCCAGAAGCACTCACTGACAAGGTGTTACGGCCGCGCCCGATTTTACTTCAAAAAGCATCATGGACGCGAGGGACACCCAGAAACGTAAAGCTGTCTCTGAGTCGCGGCCGCGATGAAAAACAGTTGAAAGGGTGTCGTGGTCGCGACAACATTACAACAGTAAAAGCTCGAATAGGGAAGAGCTGGGGATGGTGGAAAATCCATCCCCAAGCCAAAAGTACACGTTCCAAACACCAAAAATATATCCAAACACATAAGTAAACATCATATAAACATTAGGCATCATTTAATCCAAGAATACATGCTTAGATTCATAAAAAATCCAATATCAAACCCTTATGCACCCAAGTGATCAACCAAGCTCAAAGATCACTTAACTCATGATTAAATGCATAAAACCAATTAAAGATCATCATATTAATCCATGAACTTGAAGCAAACCATAAACCCTAACATTAATCCAAGATTTCATCAAAATATGCATGCGTTTACCTTGCAAATAGAAGAAGTGAAGGGGAATGAAAAGAGATGATCTTGGAGCTCAAATTCTTGAAGAAAGATGATGAATCCCTAGGCTTCTTGGCTTCTTGGTGGATCGATATGATAGGGAGAGAGATGAGAGTGTCTTGTGCTTGTTTTTTTGCAAGAGAGGAAGAAAATTCAAGTGTGTGTATGTATGTGTGTATATGTTGAGATATGTAGGTGAAAGAAAAGGAAAAATTGGTCTAATGTCCTCCAAGAATTTAAATGTATGCAATTAGGTACCCTTTCATAAATGTTAAAAATAAGTCCAAGTCAATTGCCAATTAAGTCCACAAATCGAATAAGGTGTCAATCAAGGACAATTAAGCTCAATCACGAAAGATTAGACACTTAAACATGCTCGGGAAAGTTAAACATATACTTCACATAGTCAAACTCGCGAAAGAAGAAAATTACAAATCACTTAATTCACAAGAAGTCAAATTAAATAAATTAAATTGCGTAAGTAAGGTAACAAAAGGAATTAAATAAATCCTAAATCTCAAAACTCACACGCGTGGGGCGCGTACCTGTACGGTCTAGAAATCGGGGTGTCACAACCTCCTCCCCTTAAAAGAATCTGGTCGCCAGATTCATTGCTCGCTTGGAAATAACTTCGGATGAAATCTTTTCATTTTGTCCACTATTTCCCAGGTACCTTCCTCGGTCTTGTCACTTCTCCATAAAACCTTAACCAAGGGAGTACGCCGGTTCCTTAACTCTTGAAATTTTCGATCCAATATCTTTACTGGCTTCTGGACAAAAGTTAAATCTGGTTCAACTTCGGCTTCTTCAAGGGGAAGGATCTCAAAATCATAGGGATAGTACTTCCTCAACTGAGACACATGGAAGACATTATGAATCCCGGTCAGCTTTTGCGGTAGATCCAATCGATAAGCAACTTCTCCAACTCTCTCAAGTACCTCGAAAGGACCTAAGTAATGAGGGTTCAACTTCCCTCCTTGTCCAATTCTAGCAAAACCCTTACGAGAAGATGCTCTCAAGACACACGATCACCAATCTCAAACTCAAGGTTTCTTCCCCGGCGATCGGCATAACTTTTCTGTCGATCTTGGGCGGCTTTCATACGTTGCTTTAGCATCTGAACTTTCTGAACCGCATCTTGAGTGGCTGCCGAGAGTTTCGTCTTTCTAACATCTCTTTGAACACCTTCTTACTTAGACCATCGCCACTCTTCAAGATCGAAAAACAACGATGATCTACACTTCCCACCATATAAGATCTCATAAGGAGCTGCTTGGATCGAGGCTTGGTAGCTGTTATTGTAAGCAAACTTGATCAGGTGCAAATGTTATCCCACTTCGTCTGAAAATCTAATGCGTAAGCCCGAAGCATATCCTACAATACTGAATCAATCTCTCTGATTGCCCATCTGTCTGGGGATGCGAAGCTATACTGAACTTGAGCTTAGTACCCAACCTTTTCTGAAGTTCGTGCCATAACTTGGAAGTAAATCTCGGATCTCTGTCAGAAACAAATCTGAGAGGAGTGCCATGAAGTCTGACTATCTCCCGAACACACTTATCTGCAAGCTCACTGATCTTTTCAGACATCCGAACTACAAGGAAGTGTGCTGACTTAGTTAATCTGTCAATTATCACCAAAATTCCATCAAGTCCACCCTTAGCTTTGGGTAATCCGGACACGAAATCTATGGTGACTTGTTCCCACTTCCATTACAAAATAGGTAAAGGTTGTAATAAGCCTCCGGGATTTTGATGTTCCGTCTTTACCCTTTGGCACATCAAACAATGCTTCACAAACTAGGCTACATCCATCTTCAAACCATTCCACCAATAGAACTGCTTCAAGTCTCGATGCATCTTTGTACCTCCGGGGTGGACAGAGTAACCCGACATGTGAGCTTCTTCCAAAATTACCCATTTCAACTCTTCGGGTACACAAACCCTAGTTTTGCATCTCAATAACCCCATGTCATCAAATCCAAATGGACACTCTGGATCAGCACGAGATTTCAACTCCGACTTCTGAATTTTCGGATCCGTGGCTTGTGCATCAAACAATCTCTGTTTCAAATCGGGTTGTATCGTGATGTTAGCCACACGAGCCTTCAACACGGTACGCTTGATACTTTCTCACAAATCAACTTCCAGAGAAGACACGCTAGCCTTCCTGCTCAACGCATCTGTGACTACATTAGCTTTACCCGGATGGTAATGGATGGTATAATCATAATCTTCGTGAAATTCCATCCAACGCCTTTGCCTCATATTCAATTCCTTATGAGTGAACAAGTACTTGAGGCTTTTGTGGTCGAAAAAGATCTCAAAAGGAACCCCATAGAGATAGTGACGCCACTTTACCAGAGCGAAAACCACGATGGCTAACTCGAGATCGTGAGTGGGTTAATTCTTCTCTTAGTCTTTTAGCTTCCTCCAAGCATAAGCTATTGCTCGGCCATTTTGCATAAGAACGCAACCCAGGCCTTCCTTAGAGGCATCAGTAAACACGGTATACCCTTCAGAACCCTCGGGTAGGGCTAACACTGGAGCTGAAGTCAACCTTTCCTTCAAGACTTGAAAACTTGCCTCGCAGGCCTCATCCCACTTAAACTTTACCTCTTTCTTAGTCAGTCGGGTCAAAGGAGCAGCAATCTTAGAGAAATCCTTTACAAATCTCCGGTAGTACCCCGCTAGACCCAAGAAACTTCTGACTTCTGAGGCGTTCTTTGGTTTCTCCCAATGCACCACTGTTTCAATCTTAAAGGGATCCACTTCAACCCCATTACCGGACACTACATGTCCCAAGAAAGTCACTTGATCGATCCAAAATTCACACTTGATGAATTTGGCAAACAGTTGGTGCTCTCTAAGAGTCTCTAGCACAATCTTAAGGTGTTGCGTATGCTCTTCGGGACACTGGAGTACACAAGGATTTCGTCAATGAAGATCACCACGAACTTACCAAGGTATGGACAGAAAATCCTGTGCATCATATCCATAAAAGCTGCAGGAGCATTCGTTAAACCAAACGGCATCACAACGAACTTGAAACGCCCATACCGAGTATTGAATCCTATCTTAGGAATATCCTCTTCTCGGATTCGCAGCTGATAGTACCCTTATCGGAGATCAAGCTTGGAATAAACCTTAGATCCTTGTAGTAAATTGAAAAGTTCTTCAATGTGAGGAAGAGGATACTTATTCTTAATTGTCATCCTGTTTAGCTCGTGATAGTCAATGCACATCCTTGTTAGAAATAGTTCCCTTAAAGCAGATGTTTGCTTTACTATTTCCTTGTGAAATCACAAACAGTCTTTGAATAATAAACGAGATGATTTTGTTCATAGGCAATCACTTCTTTATGTGCTTATTTATATCAGTTTGGGTTGACTGTGTTTTGCATGTATTGAACTCCCCTAATCCGATGAGGCCGTTAAGAAGTTTATCGTTATGGGAATGGCACATGAAACAAGTTCTTAACTTCATAGGCGAGGATTAGAAACTTCTCCAAGTCAATGAGTCCGATAGACAGTGGGAGTGTCGACCTTGACTCTACTGAGACTTGCTTATGTAATTATGTCCTTTTAAAGTATCACTCAGTTTCATGGAGTGATAAGTGCATACGTTGATGCGTTCGTAATACATAAGGGTGATTGTTACAAGAACTTCAACACTGAGATGTCCCGCGTGAGAACATTCCTAAATGGGAAAGGAAGTTTCCTGAAACTTCCAGATTAGGAAATATCTCACAGGTCAATGACGTGATTCATTAATCCTTAGACTTGAGATTCTGTAATGTCTCATATGAGCTAACTCTATAATCTTTGATATAGGCTCAAAAGGGTGTCGCCATATAGACACCTAAACTACGGCCTATGTTGGGATTACACAAGTGGCATATGTAGAATTAGTAGAATCAATAAAGAACCTACAATTGTTAAGAACAAGAATGATCTCTTACTGATTGAGTTGTTCGTAGTCCATTAAATATTAAACCCTTGGCCAAGGTGGATAAAAGATCAAGACATCTAGAAAATGGGGTTTTCTAATATTGAGATCGAAATTGATATGAAACTAACTTAACTTTAAAGATCAAGAATATTTGGGCTCTGAGAATATTCCCATGCCTTAGTTCTTGATTGAGAGATGAAGTTGTAGGAGGATCGTATTTCACTGATTGTCATTGACTGAAAGGTTATTCAATTCATTTCGTTATTCGGCTAGGGGTCACACACCCATTGCTAGATTACGATAGTGTGATCTGTGAAATGATTAATTAATTAATTAGGGAATTAATTAATTGTTGTCACTACTAATCGAATAATGAACCTAAAGGGTCACACACAAATGCCAGAACACGAGGGTTGTGGTAGGATGTTAATATGATTAACGGAGGATCAAATTGTTGATCGAAAATGGGCTGGAACACGTGGGCATTGCCACGTGTCACGCAAGCCTACGTGGCTGCCACGTGTCACGTACACGTGGCTGATGCGTGGCTCTAACGTGTAATTATATTACACGTGAATTTTTTTCTAGAATTAATTAATTAAATTGTAATTAATTAATTTTGGTTTTTTAATTAATTTTGAATTAATTCTTCAGACTATTCTCAAATAAACTTAACCCAATAAATAATTAGTTGGGAATTGATTTATTTATTGAATGTGGACTTTTAACTTTAGGAAAGTTGAAAAGTCCAACTTCCTATTGTAGGAGAGAGAAGATTATTCTTACAAAACTTGGAGAACAAGTTGGGAACTTATTTTCTCCAATTAAATTAAATAATTAAATTAGTTAATTAGTGAGCAAGAAAACAAAGTCCACTAGGTTTGGGAACCCTAGGATTTTCGAACCCCATAGTATTTATACTAGTGGTGGTGCTTCTCTTATTTTTTAGACCAACAATCAGAAGTGTTAAGTTTTTGAGAAAATCCAAAAGAAAAGTTTTCAAAGCAAAATTATCCTAGCCTTAACACAAGCCATAGAACTAGCATTCTCACTCGCTTGATCGTGTTCTAGGTCTGGTGTGGATACGCTTTGGAGGGCTTCTACTTTGGAGTCTAAATCGAAGGCCATTTGAGGGACTTTCCGCCTGAAGGGTGTTTGTTAGGCGGTAACAACATCACAAGAAAGCTTCAATTAAAGTGAGTTTTTTGTTATTCCCAACGTTACAGTACGAAAATTGCAAGACAACGATTAAACTTTTGGAAAATTTTAAACTTCCGCTGCTCAACTCTTTCGTGTTTTCCAACAAGTGGTATCAGAGCCACCTTACAACGTTAGTATTGTATCTTTACTGCTTTATGAATTTTGATGAAAATTCTTGAATTTGGGTATTTGTTACGTATTCTTGGTTTTTAGTTTGAAAACAAATCTGTCGGATCAAAACTGTTTCTTGAAAACTTTGTGAAAAATTATTTCCCGAATAAATCTGGTTTTAAGTTGTTTAGATATGATTTATTTTGAATTGCTTTATTTCGAATCTGGATTGCATGAATTTGGTGAAATTGCAAAACGAAAAATCACAGAATGGGTCAAACCCGCACGCGGGGTTACGCGCATGGGGCTGCATCACGCAACCCCGCACCTGCTCAAACCCGCATGAGGCGGGTCTCCGGAGGTGCGGGGCTGGGTGATACAGCCCCATGCGCGTACTTGATGTGAGCAACCCCGCACGCGATCACGCGCGGGTTGACCCGTTCCGTAATTTTCGTTTTGCAATTTCACCAAATTCATGCAATCCAGATTCGAATTAAAACAGTTCAAAATAAATCAGATCTAAACACCTTAAAACCAGATTTATTCGGGAAATAATTTTCACAAACTTTTCAAGAAATAATATTGATCCGACAGATTCGTTTTTAAACAAAAACCAAGAATACATATCCAATATCCAAATTCAAGAATTTTTAGTCAAAATTCAAAAAGCAATAAAGATACAATACGAACGTTGCAAGGTAGCTCTAATACCACTTGTTGGAAAACACGAAAGAGGTGAGCAGCAGAAGTTTAAAATTATCCAAAAGTTTAATCGTTGTCTTGCAATTTTCGTATCGTATCGTAGGGTGTTTTAGAAACTTACAAAGTTAGAAGCTTTCTAGTGATGTCGTTACCGCCTAACGAACACCCTTCAAGCGAAATCCCTCGAGCGGCCTTCGAATTGGACTCGAAAGTAGAAGCCCTCCAAAGCGTATCCACACCAGTCCTAGAACACGATCAAGTGAGTGAGAATGCTAGGTCTATGGCTTGTGTTTGGCTAGGATTTACTTTGAAAACTTTTCTTTTAGATTTTCTCAAAAACTTAACACTTCGTGAGTGTTGGTCTAAAGAATAAGAGAAGCACCAACCCCTTTATTTATACTATATGGTTCGAAACCCCCTAGGGTTTCCAAGAACCAATGGGATTGTTTTCTTGCTCACTAATTAACTCATTTAATTATTAATTTAATTGGAATAATAAGGTCTTAACTTATTCTCCAAGTTTAGCAAGAGAAGACTTCTCTCTCCTACAGTAGGAAGTTTGACTTTTCTGCTTTCTTAAAGTCAAAAGTCAATATTCAATAAATAATTTAATTCCCAATTAATTATTTATTGGGTTAAGTTTATTTGATAATAGTCTTAACAATTAATTCAAAATTAATTAAAAGACAAAAATTAGTTAATTACAATTTAATTAATTAATTTCCAAGAAAAGAATTCACGTGTGGAATATACCACACGTGTGAAGCCACGTGTACAGCCACGTGTACAAGACATGTGGCAGCCATTTGCAGTCACGTGCGTAAGACACGTGGCAATGCCCACGTGTTTGTGGCTTCATTTCGATCAACATTTTGATCCTTCATTAATCATATTAATATCCTACCATAACCCTCGTATTCTGGCATTTGTGTGTGACCCTTTACGTTCATTATTCGATTAGCAATGACAACAATGTTAGGAATAGTGCCCTGAAAGCTGATATAATAGTCTACTTTAGTACTTTCCTTATGTAAATCACAGATAATCTTTGAATATTACGATTTAAGGCAACACTTCTTTATATACTCTTCTTTGATTGTGTGTTTACTTTTGACTACACATGTATAAGAACTCCCCTAATCAATATGACTTATAGGACTCAACCATTTAGGCGAAGTGGTTCATGAGAGGAGCCCTACATCACATAAGTCATGATTAAAAATCACTCCAAGCCGATGAGTCCTACAGACAATGGGAGTGTCAACCTGACTCGTTTGGGGCTTGCTCGTGTGATCACGCCCTTAAGAAGGACCACCTTGTTTCATGGGGTGCAAAGTGTATAGTTGATACGTGCGTGATACATAGGGGTGCTTGCTTATTCTAAGTAGGTATACTGAGGTGTCCCGTGTGAGAAGATTCCTAAATGGGAAAATAAGTTTCTATATCTAGAAATAGAAACTTCCAAATTAGGAAATATCTCACGAGTCATTGATGTGATTAAGTGATCCTTAGACTTGAGGTTCCAATGACACTTTATGAGCTAACTCTGTAGTCTTAGGTGCAAGCTTTAAAGGGTGTCGCCTTAGACAACTGATTCAAGGTTTATGTTGGGGCTGCACAAGTGGCACATGAAAGTATATGAGAATCGATAGAGGACCTACACTTGCATGAGCAAGTTGATCTCTTATTGTGTAAGTCGTTCATATGCCATCTAGGAGTCCTTGGCCAAGACAGTGGATCAAGACATCAAGAAAAGAGTTTCTTGGATTGAGATCAAATGGATATGAAATGCACTTAACATTAAGATTGAGATTATTAGGGTTCTAATTATTCCCTTACCCTAGATCTTGGTTGAGAGATGGGATGTAGGAGGATTGTATCTCACATGAATCAATGACTTAAAGGTTCTGTCGAATCGAGACATTCTTATTCAGCTAGGGGTCAAACACCTGTTGCTAGACTATGGTCGTTTAATCTGTGGACTGATTAATTAATTAGGATAACTGCTAATTGAATTAAGAACCTGGAGGGTCACACACAACAACCCGGTCACGTAGGTTAAGACTTGAATCGATTAAACGAGTTGATCGAACCATTAGGAGAATGATGGGGTCCACACGTGTGAAGCACATGTGTATGACACATGTCCTTGTGACACGTGTAGTCACGTGTGTGTACGTGTATATATATTAAATAATTAATGTGTTATTTATTTAATGGACTTTGATTTAATTTTGAATTAATATTAAAGTTCTAATTTGGAGAATTAAAGTCTAATAAATAATTAATTATGAATTAATTAATTATTAGTCTTCAAGTTATTTATTATTTAATAAATAAAGTAAAATAAAATATCTAAGAGAGTTAGATATTATTCTTGCTTGACAAGTTGGTCAAAAGGAGACTTTTGGTCAAACTAAGAGTCTTTCTCTTCAAGCAAGAAATCCCTTACCAAAAGGGTTTAGGAAACCCTTGCTCAACAAGCAAAGGGGTTCGAACCCCTTGCCTATATATACATAGGGTTCGAACCCCATGGTATGATGATAGAAAATTTTCTCCTTCTCCAAATTATACACTAAACCCTAGAGCCTAAGCACCGAATATAGAACTAGCATCCTCCCTATTCGGATCGTGGTCACGGTTGGTGGACTAATTCTCTAGAGGGCTACTATCGTGAAGTCTTGAAAGATTCGAAGGAGCTTTTGGGGATCAAGCCGCGTGAAGAGCCCATTCTCAGAGCCTAAATATTCTTGATCAATCAAGAACTATGGCATGTGAATATTCTCAGAGCCTAAATATTCTTGATCTTTAAAGTTAAGTTCGTTTCATATCCATTTCGATCTCAATCCTAGAAAATCCCATTTTCTAGATGTCTTGATCTTTTATCCACCTTGGCCAAGGGTTTAATATTTAATGATCTACGAACAACTCAATCAGTAAGAGATCATTCTTGTTCATAACAAGTGTAGGTCCTTTATTGATTCTACTAATTCTACATATGCCACTTGTATAATCCCAACATAGGTCGTGGTTCAGGTGTCTATATGGGTACGCCCTTTTGAGCCTATATCAAAGATTACAGAGTTAGCTCATATGAGACGTAACAGAATCTCAAGTCTAAGGATTAATGAATCACGTCATTGACCTGTGAGATATTTTCTAATCTGGAAGTTTCTGGAAACTTCCTTTCCCATTTAGGAATGTTCTCACGCGGGACATCTTAGTGAAGAAGTTCTTGTAACAATCACCCTTATGTATTATGAACGCATCATCGTATGCACTTATCACTCCATGAAACTGAGTGATCCTTCAAAAGGACATAATCACATAAGCAAGTCTCAGCAGAGTCAAGGTCGACACTCCCACTGTCTGTCGGACTCATTGACTTGGAGAAGTTTCTAATCCTCGCCAATGGAGTTAAGAACTTGTTTCATGTGGCGTTCCCATAGGGGCAAAGTTCTTAACGGCCTCATCGGATTAGGGGAGTTCAAAACACGTAAAACACAGTCAACCCAAACAGACATAAATAAGCACATAAAGAAGTCATTGCCTATGTACAAAATCATTTCGTTTATTATTCAAAGACTGTTTGTGATTTTACAAGGAAATAGTAAAGCAAACATCTACTTTAAGGGCACTATTCCTAACAAGAAAATCCTTAACAACCTCGGTTTCCTCAATCCTGGCTTGATCCTTAGGCTTGTTGAGAAGATAAGCTAGAAATGTTGGAAAACACGAATCAGAAAGCAGCGGAAATTTAAAATTTTTCCAACAAAAGGATCTAGGACTCGCAATCGTGTAACCAAATTCGTAGGGATTAGAAACTTACTTTCTTAATTGTCTTTCTTGAAGCGTTTCAAGCCACCCAAGAACGCTCTTCTCGCGGCTTGATCCCCTCTCCAAGGTAATCTCGAATCTTCAAACTTCTAACTTGAAGCTCTCTAGAGATAGTCCACCAACTTGACTACAATCTAACTAGTAAGGATGCTAGTTCTCTAGTTAGTGTTTAGGCTTAACCAAGGGTTTTGTTTATCTCGGAGAAAGGATGGTGTTCAAGACATGAACCAAAAGAATTCTCGATTAGCTCTAAGGGGAGCTCGAGCTCCCCTACATATAGGAAGGGGAGGACCGAAAATCCTAGTCCTTACGGGCGAAGGATTTTGGTCCCTCTCTCCTATTACATGATCATCAAGTAATTTTGACTTTGACTTTGAATTCAAATTCAAATCAACTTTCAAGAGAGATAAAAATATTCAAACTATTTTTGGATAATTTTATACTTTATTTATTTAAAATAAATAACTTATTTTATCTAATTAATTAATTCGTAATTAATTAACTAGATTATTTTTCTCCAAAATAAGACTTTCTTTTTAATTCAAAATTAAACCAAAGTCTATTAAATAATTAACACATTAATTATTTAATCACCAAATAAATATTCACGCACATGCACACGTGTCCATGAAGGACATGAGTCACGCACGTGACCTACGCGTGTGGTTTCAGACGTGTGGAACCCTTTGGCCCGATTAACTCGTTTAATCATTTAAAGCCTCAACTCATGCAACCAAGTTGTTGTGTGTGACCCTCTAGGTTCTCAATTCAATTAGCAGTGACCCCAATCAATTAATTCACTAATTAATTAATCGGTCCACAGATTAACCAACCATAGTCTAGCAACAGGTGTTTAACCCCTAGCTGAATTGGAATGTTCAGATTCGACAGAACCTTTAAGTCATTGATTCATGTGAGATACAATCCTCCTACTTACTATCTCTCAACCAAGATCTAGGGTAAGGGAATAATTAGAACCCTAATAATCCGGTCTTAAAGCTAAGTGCATTTCATATCCATTTGATCTCAATCCAAGAAACCCTTTTCTTGATGTCTTGATCTGCTACCTTGGCCAAGGACTCCATATGGCATATGAATGACTTACAAAATAAGAGATCACCTTGCAAATGCAAGTGTAGGTCCTTTCTTGATTCTCATTCACTTTCATGAATCACTTGTGCAGCCCCAGCATAAGCCTTGAATCAGTTGTCTAAGGCGACACCCTTTAAAGCTTATACCTAAGACTACAGAGTTAACTCATAAAGTGACAAGGAACCTCAAATCTAAGGATCAATTAATCACATCAATGACTCGTGAGATATTTCCTAATCTGGAAGTTTCCATTTCCTAAAATAGAAACTTCCTTTCCCATTTAGGAATGTTCTCACACGGGGCACCTCAGTGAACTTACTTATTGAAGTAAGCACCCTCATGTATCACGCACGTATCAACTATACACTTTGCACCTCCATGAAACAAGGTGGTCCTTCTTAAGGGCGTGATCCCACAAGCAAGCCTTAGAGGAGTCAGGTTGACACTCCGACTGTCTGTAGGACTCATCGGCTTGGAGCATTTTACTAATCATGACTTATGTGATATAGGGCTCGTTTCATGAACCATTTCACCTAAATGGTAGAGTCCTAAAGTCATCAGGATTAGGGGAGTTCTCACATATGCACAGCTAAAGTAAACGCATACCAAACAAGAGCATATAAAGAAGTGTTGCCTCAATACGTTATTTCATTCAAAGATTGTCTGTGATTACAATAAGGAAAAGCACAAAGCGGATATACAATCGGCTTTCTAGGGCACTATTCCTAACAATCTCCCACTTGCCCGTCAAAGTCATTCTAAAGCTATTCTAAGTCCCATCTTCTGAAGATGACCTTGGAAAGCTTCTCGACTAAGGGGTTTAGTAAGTGGATCTGCCACGTTCTCTGCTGATGTGACCCTCTCAATTTGCACATCTCCTCTTTTGATAATATCACGGATTAGGTGATACTTCCTCATAATGTGCTTGGTCCGTTGGTGAGATCTTGGTTCTCTTGCTTGAGCAACCGCCCCAGTGTTGTCACAAAACACAGTAATGGGGTCTTTCATGCTAGGAACAACATTCAACTCTTGAATGTAGTTTCTAATCCAAACACCTTCCATAGCTGCATCATTTGCAGCCAAGTATTCGGCCTCAGTAGTCGAATCTGCAGTGGTAGTTTGCTTGGAACTCTTTCAACTCACTGCTCCGCCGTTTAGGCAAAAAATGTATCCTGACATTGACTTAAAATCATCTAAGTCTGATGCAAAGCTTGCATCGCAGTATCCTTCGATAGTAAGATCTTTCTGACCTCCGTAAACTAAGAATAAATCATTAGTACTTTTCAAGTACTTAAGAATATTCTTCACGGCAGCCCAGTGACCATCTCCAGGGTCAGATTGGAAACGACTTGTTACACTAAGTGCATAAGCCACATCCGGTCGAGTACATAACATTGCATACATTATGCTACCTATTGCTGATGCATAAGGTGTATGAGTCATTCTTTCCTTCTCAAGGTTAGTCTTAGGACACATCTTCTTTGAAAGACATGTTCCTACACTCATAGGAAGGTTATTAACCTTTGCTGACTCCATATTGAATCTCTTCAATACTTTGTCAATGTACATCGACTGTGATAGTCCTATTAACCTTCTAGATCTATCTCTATAGATTTTAATTCCAAGGATATAGGACGTATCACCCAGATCTTTCATCTCGAATTGGTTCGATAACCATAACTTAGTCACTTTCATGTCATCCTTCGAATTCCCAATAAGAAGGATGTTATCAACATAAAGTACTAAGAATTGCACTGAGGTCTCCAATTCCTTTCTATACACACATGATTCATTCGAAATTTGAATGAAGCCAAACGTTTTGACTGATTCATCAAATCGAATATTCCAATTCCTAGAAGACTGTTTCAATCCATAGATTGATCTTTGGAGTTTGCAAACCTTTTGCTCACTCCCACTGAATGTGAAACCTATGGGTTGCTCCATATAAATGTCTTTATTAATGTCACCATTGAAAAAGGCAGTTTTCACATCCATTTACCATATCTCGTAGTCATAATACGCAGTAATGGCAAGCATGATCCGAATAGACTTTTGCATTGCAACTGGCGAAAAGGTTTCATAAAAGTCCACGCCGGGTTTTTGAGTGAATCCTTTTGCAACTAGTCTTGCTTTGTAGGCTGCAATACTTCCATCAACTCCAAGCTATCTCTTAAAGATCCATTTGCAACCTATGGGTTTGATCCCATCAGGCAAATCTACCAAGGTTCAAACTTGGTTGGAGTTTATGGAGTCCATTTCGGATTTCATGGCTTCTATCCACTGTTCAGAGTCAGAATCTGAAAGTGCCTCCTCATATGTTAAAGGATTATTATCCTTTTGGGAGATTTTATGGAAGAATCCATACCATCTCTCCAGCTGTCTAGGAGCACGTTCAGAACGCCTTAGAGGAGGATTTACGTGTGTATCGAAAATCGTGATTGGTTGTAGTTGATCAGAAGAGGACGTTTCTTCCGTGGGTGGCGTGGGGTCACTTTGTACTTCCTCTAATTCTATGATCTAGCCTTTCTTTTCTCTAAGGAATGGTTCCCCAAGAAAAGTGGCATTTCTGGAAACAAACACCTTTTGCTCAGATTGATCATAGAAGTAGTATCCTATGGATTCCTTAGGATAACCTACAAAGTAGCATAAGTTAGAACAAGATTCTAACTTATCTCCCACTGTCCTCTTCACGTAAGCAGGACAACCCCAAATTCTTAAGTAAGAATAACTAGGGATTTTACCATGCCACATTTCATAGGGCGTTTTAGGGACTGACTTAGAGGGAACTAGATTCAAAAATCTTTGCTGTACTTTCTAGGGCATAACCCCAGAAAGAAGGTGGTAAGTCAGTGAAACTCATCATGGAACGAACCATATCGACTAAAGTCGTCGGTAAAGGTTATAAAATACTGATGATTGTTTCTTATGCTTACACTAAGCGCTCCACAAACATCAGTATGGATCAAATCCAAAACCTTAGTGGCACGTTCCACAGTTCCTTTAAAAGGAACTTTGGACATTTTTCCTATGAGACAAGATTCGCAAGAAGTCAACTCTTTGAGATCATTTTCAAAGAATGATCCTAAAGTGTTTATCTTGCTAATTCTGTTCTTGGAAATGTGTCCTAATCTAGCGTGCCATAAGGGAGCTGAAACTTTGTCATCTCTCTTATATTTAGTTTCTCGTTGTATATTCATAATATTGATATTCTGAGTTAGATAAAGTCCATTACTTAGAGTATCGATGTGAACGGAAGAGTTGTTCCGTTTGATAAAGTATTTACCATTCTTAATATAAGTTTAATAACCTTCACAATCTAAAATTGGAACTGAAATTTTATTACGAATAATGCTCGGTACATCAAGGACTTTATTTAAGACTAACTCAAAACTACCTAAATCTAATCTAATTGTGCCTAAAGCTCGAGCTTCAACGTTTGAGCTATCGCCGATCTTCAAGACACATTCTCCTTCTTTGAGTTGTTGGACTTCACTTAGCATCTGTACATCATTACAGATATAAGCTCCACAACCGGTATCAAGTACCCAAGAACTAGAATTAATAGAAAGATTTATTTCAACGAGAAACATACCTTTCTTTATAGTAGCCTTGTACTCTGGGCAGTTTCTCCTCCAATGTCCCGCTTTGCCACAGTGGAACCAAACATTCTCTTTCTGATCACGCTTCTTCTTTTGGGCCATCCCCTTCGAAACGCCACCAGTGGACCTAAGGGGTTTCTTCTTCTTCTTTTGGGCTTTCTGGCCCTTACCTTTAGAACGCCCAGAAGAGGAAGATGGAGCATTCACCATCAAAACCTTATTGTCCTTCTTGATCGTGCTTTCAGCAGTCACAAGCTGACTAATCAGCTCACCTACAGTAGCACCAGAATGATTCATATTGAAGTTAAGGACAAATGGGTTGAATGATGGTGGGAGCGAGGCTAGCAACAAGTCCACTGAAAGCTCATCTTTCAGTGGCGTGTCCATGGAAGCAAGTTTCTCAGTAAGGGCGAGAAACTTGAGTCCATACTCATGGACACTAGAACTGTAACGGCCCGAATTTTAAACAGTCAGGTACGCTCGACACGTGTGAGTTTCGAACGTTAGGATTTTATTTTATTATTTTCGGTTATTTAATTTAAATGTCTTACATTAATTTCTATAAATTGTGTTCAACATGATTACGTGAAAATTATATGATATTCATTTCAAATTGAGAATTCTTGTATGAACGGAATTTAATTGTTACATGAATTAATTGTCCAATTTGTATTAATTGCATAATTGTCCTTAATTGTTCATTTTCTTTTCTTTAAGGACCTAATTGCATGAATATGTTAGGGGACCTAATTGGTCATTTCCAAACCTTAGGTACTCAATTGCATAACTTATAGAACTTTAGGGATTTGATCATAAATATTCCATTTTTCTCCCAAATATATCGGTATACATTTCTTCCACAATCATCATCTTCATTACATGCCAATCATCCCATATTTGCTTCCTTGCTCCACCGAACCAAAAACTTCCAAAAAGGGAAGGGAAGATTTCATCAAATTCATCAATTCTTTTCAAGAAAATTAGGAGTTTGGAGCTTAATCACCCATGTTCATCATCTTCTTCCATCTATTTTCACTTCAAGGTATATATGATCATATATGTGAATTCTTGATGATAATTCATGAAGCTAGGGTTTGAGGTTAGATGGAATATTATGTGTTTTGGTTGTTAGAAGCATGAGTTTAAGCTTTAGTCTTAAATTCTTGCATGAATCTTGAGAATCCTTGGAGAAATTGGTGATATATGATGGATATATATGTAAACTTCAATTGATGATTATGATGATTAAGGTGTGATATAGGTGTTTATGTTAGTCATTTTGGTATCTTAAGCATGTAAGTATATTTCTTTTCATGAATAATAATGTTTCGAATTGATTATGTGAGTTTTGATGAACTTTGATGGTGGTTCGTGCATCCTCTGTTCTTCTCCCCTGTTTCTGGACTGTTATATGATTACACAGTCGCACGATTGCACGATAATTGAATTGCATGAACGCCTATTGATTAATAAACAAGCAAGCATGTTCCATGTTCATTTGGAGTAAGGTTGGAGACCGCCCTCACTCGCCGGGGCCATGTATTGATTGATTGCATGAAAATGAACAAGTAATTAATATTGGCAGTTGTATTCTCGGGCGAAGAATATTTTATTCTTGAAATCATATATTTATCTTTTATAAACCTTTACCCGAGGATATAACTTGCATGTTATCTGCGCGAATATATATGTAAACCCCTCACTCGGTCTTCACAGACTGACACCTCCACCTTTCAGGTTATTGCAGGTGCACGCTAGGCGGGAAGTGAGTCGAGTCCAGTTATTAGAGTTGAGTAAAACACGGTGCATTTATTTAATTGTTTATTTATTGTTCGAGAGAATCATGTTTGCTGTTATATGTTATTTATTTTAAGAAGATGATAATGTATTGATATGTAAGTTAGAATATATTTTATTCGATAACTGGAAAATGTCATCCCCTGATAAATGGAAATATTAGATAGTGATTGGTTATGCTTCCGCTTTATTTTGTTACATGTGTAGGTCATCCCGCCTAGCTTGTCGTGTATTGCATTGTCACCCGTTCGCTATAGGTTGGTTCATGTACGGATTGGCCGTTTCGTATGTGGATTGACCTATAGTGCGGGGGTGTGGTACCTCCACGTGTTAAGGGGTGCTACATCTAAGGTGGTATCAGAGCCCGGTTGCAAAACCGAGGTTCTAGTGTCGTGTCGGGTCAAGTCTAGGTCGTACGGCATAGGAATTACTTGACAACTTGTGCTCTTGTATTGATTTACGCTCTTAATTGCCAATTTATTGATCACGAATTACCTGAAATTATGTGAACAACGTGTTTTGTTCGAACATTTATGAATTAGTTGTTGTATTTTAAATTAAATTCTCATTATTGGCAGTAATTATGTGACAACTATATGACATAAACACGCTTCACCCACATGCATTTATGTGCAAAGTAAGTTGTGAGTGACAGGTTTTGGAAATGTATGAAGCAAGGGCGAAGGATTTTGAAGATTTGAGAAATCAATCAACCGTTCGAACCAAGCTTGCAATTCGGTTAACCAAGAGTGGACACTGGAATTGAGTTTAACATTTCTATGGTGCCAGGTTCTTCAATGCATTCATAAACACGTGCATCATAATTGTTAATTAAATTGCTTCTCATTATAAACGTTGTTTTAATTGTATTCGAACCTTCCTACTTGATGCCTTGAGTATCTATTCAAATTATTTACATTACTTAAATTCCTTTATTTATACGTATACCTTCAAAGTGATATAATTTCTCCAACGTGTTGCATTTTAAATTATGCATAAGGTAGGTCGTAACACTTTAACCATCATGCATTATCCAGTGTTTATTACTAATATGTTGTTCCTATACTCTGCACGAACCTTGCTTCCACTCCTACCAACTTGAATTTAAAGAAGAGATTTCTGAATCATTGGGTATCATGTTGAGAACGAGGTAATTTGATTTTGCTTGAAGTTTAGGAATGTTTGGGACTATGAGAATTTATTGATCCAGGATTCCGTAGAAGCAGGTACGATATAGATATTTGGAAAATTTTGGAAATTGGGAAATGATGATAAGTCAAGCAGATAAATGTTCAGTGGGTTCTTCAATCATCAGAAATCCATCAGTATTTCGGAAATGTAGCGGGAATAAGAGAAAGAACTTTTCTTGCTTTGGATCAGGGTGTGAACCTTGCAAATATCAACTCTAGAAGCAGTAGATGGTAAGTACGGGATAGGACATTTTCATGAATAGCAGAAGGGATGTGGAATGCTGGAAAATTTTAATATCAAATCAGAGTGGTGACAGTCGGGGAATTTCAAGTTGGGTATGTCATTAACAGAAAAGATTAGAAAAAACCATTAATCAAAATCTTGATTAATAACAAGTAGGACGAGGAAAAGGTTATGGGAATTGAATCAGCAGAGAAGCTTGCAAGTGGGAAAGGACAGAATGAATCTAAAGGGTAAGAAAATTTCTATTTTCTTAAGGGGGAGAGCCGGTCTGGGAATGAATTTAAATCGGAAGCTGGACAACATTCAGGAGAGTCGGGAATCCTCTATCAGAACCAGGTGAAAGAAGTTTTCAATTAGCTAAACCTTTCCTTCCTTTTACCCAAAGAAAAGTTCCATCATCGACAGTACCTTACTTTATCACCGTTTCAAAAATGTGCGTACACCGTCTGCAGTTCTCCGATAGTCTCAGGATATCATTAGACTAAGGACATCCGGAAATAGAAAGGATTCAGTTTGGGTGATATCCGGAATCAATCTCAAGTTTTGGTAGGTTAGCTCCAACAAGAGTTTTCTTACGAAGTTATTACTTATACCCTATAGGTGCCTGTGAGTGCACACCGTGCTTTCATCCGTGCTGGCGCCGTCGCCTCCATAAATACACCAGTTTACCATGAACACTTCAGAAAGATGGAAGATAGATTGATCCTCTCGTTCAAGATATTTCGCAGAGTTGGTAGGTATGTCATCAAATTTCGGGGATCAAATGGAAGGCGTTTCCCTAGGACCTGATTCCTTCGGTTTCTATGCAAGTGTGCTTATGGAATTACTCTCACAGGACGACGACTTTGTTCCTTTTTCCGCATCAAGCATCCGCCCTAAATGGAAATCTTCATGACATGGACAGGGAGCTCAACTTTCGGATTTCAAAATAAAGAGGTTAGGATCCTTGCTTCGGGAAAATGTTTCACCTGGATTACAAAGATCGAGGAAAGGGTAAAACCTATTCTTTCTGTTGGTCGGATAAAAGTTTGCTTAGAACACAAAGTCAGTCTTCTAAGCTTGAATGTACAATGACTTGCTAACAAGAAACTCAGGGTTACTTTCAATATTCAAAGTCTGAAAGGGAATGTGGGAATCGACCTAAGAAAGTTCAACCGGTAAACCGGAAGATTCAAACAGGTATGAAGATGTGGTGGTTAATGATGATTTACGGATTATGTTACAACATAGCATGAGGGCAGAGGTGGTTATCAAGAATGGAAATTTCGAACCGTAGCGGGGTAAAGCAAGAAAATTCTCAACTAAAAGAATCAAGTATTCCACCGAATTAATTCGGTGCCAGAACTTCAGTCCTTGGTGAACGGTACATTTAATCATGCATACCACATGCATCATTATTTTATTATTACCATTATCCTGTTATTCTGGTACATGACTCCTTGTTTATTATTAATTGTCCATTATTATTTCGTTGTTTCTGTATATGATTTCTTGATTATTATTACTTGTTATGTGAACAATTAATTGCATAAATGATAATTTTAATTGATCCTTGTGTGTTAAGTGTAAATGTTTATCTAAGTGCTCGCTTGAACTTTTATTTCGTGTGCGTGAGAGACGGGGATTCTCTCAGGGTTTCAAGAGACGGGCCTCTCTTGCTACTTGCTCGAGAGACGGGGTTCTCTCGTTAACTGTTTGAGGGTCGGGGCACTCTCAATATTTTTAATTACTTGTCAACTTGTTTTAGTGGAAGGTTAGTGATGGGTTCAGAATGTGAGGGTCCGAATCCAATCACTTTACGATTTGTAGTTGTGGAGGAAACCGCCGGAGATTCGCCGGAAATGAGAAAGGGGGTTCTACCTGTTGGGACAAGCACAATAAAAGTCAGAAGGCCAAGCTGGGGGAACTGGGGGTGATACCCAGTTTGGCTCTCCGACGCTCAAGTCAGTTCAAGGTATGAAGGAGAAACGTAGGTTCAGTAGTAGTTTCAGTGATGAAGAATGCTTACCAGTGTAGAAGATGACTTTAGCTATTTATAGTTGAGGGTCAAGGGCCCTTTGGTCATTTGCCTCAAGTGGTCCTGGCCGAATGTTGCCCTAACACGTGGCGCCATGAGAGAGAAACCTAGGAGGAATCTTCTGCAAAAGCGGCCAAAAGTTGGTGCTGGTAACAGTGGCAGGTGCGCGGGCATGTACGATGTGTCAGAGAGCCGTTTGGGTGGTTGGTAACGAGGGCTTAAGAGCACGCTCGTGACAACCCAGAGTATCGGAGGCCAAGATATCCGCTGGGGGGGATGAAGGCTCCAGTTCAAGTAATGAGCCAGAAGGGAAGGCCACTCTGAGGGAGTGTGACGCTCGAAGAGGGCTCCCTTGGCACGTGGACGTGTCCATCATACAGTATGAATGGCGCTCGTGAGAGTGACAGCGCTCGTTGGGCTTAACTCCTGAAGAAGGATTGCGCTCGTTGGGCTTAGCGCTTGTGCACTGATGGGTGCAACCTTGGGGAGACAGATGTCATCATCTCGGTGGTGCCACGTGTCCTAACGTGGGACGATCGTATTTTGACCGCAACATTTTGCCCCCCAATTCTGTAGTCCTTAGTGATAAGGACTGTAGAATTTTAACACGTTCTATCTTTCGCATGTAACGCTCGTATAGGACTTGGCGTTTTGAGCACTTTTTCTTCTGGTTGCGCCATTAATGCGGTCTTTTCAACTGACCGCTCGTAACGCTTTTGCCTTAAATGTTGTACTATTCTTGAGTATCCGAAACGTCAGAGTATTAAATGCGGGCACGCGTGGGGCGTGAGCATTGGGAAGCATGTGACGATTCCATAAAGTGGGCGGTTTCCTAGGCGGGAAATGATTACCATTTTGAATTCATTGCCGAAAAAGGTACCAACTCCCATCCCTATAAGTATGGGATTCTGAAATCTTGCTACTCTTTACGCATTCTGAACTTCCAAGCATCCTTTGCAAAAAGAATTCTCTCGCACACCAGTTCTTAGAGCATCTTCTACCTCTCTCCCAGATTTTCTCAGAAATCTTCAAGGTAAACTTCCAGCGTAATTTTCTAACTCTGCTAACTTCAGATTCGGACTTTAGGACTTTGTAATCCCTTAGGTTTTACTCCTTTAGGGAACCCTAATTTCTTTCCAGAAAACTCCCATTCTCTAACCCAGATTAAATCTCTCCCAAATCTCAGCTTCTGCCATGGCTGACCAACACGTTGAGGAATTCGCCCGTGAAATCCATGAAATGGCCATTGAGAGTTCCTCTTCCCCTGATTCCCCCAGAGACGAGGAGTTGGGGGCGGCAGTGATGGCCATGGAGGATAGGAATCCAGGTGGAGTGGAACCTCTCTTTGAAGAGATGAATTTAGTAATAGAGGCAGAAAGGCAAGGAGTTACTCTCCCTATAACTCAGAGTGCCACTCACCCCCACCGCCATACTGTGACGGTGGCCGTCGCGACCCCGCTACCGATAGCCGAAGTCATAACAGGGCCTTCAGAACGAGCCCATAATAAAGGAAAGGGCAAGAAATCCAAGAAATCCAAAGGGCCCCACGAGGGGGAGGGATCAGGCTACCAGGCCACCGAACGCACTCCTGAAGAGACTCCCAGCACAGTTACGTTGGGAGAAGTGAAAACAATGCTGGCGCCTATCTACTGGGACGAGCGCTACACGTGGAGAATCCCTGAGGAACACGAGCGTGCCAACAATCCTCCTCCAGGCGAAATGGCGGTTTACGTGGCCACAGTGAGCTCAGGAGGCTTGAGGTTCCCTGTTTCGATCCCGATGGCCCACCTGCTAAATGATCTGGACCTTTGCCCGTCGCAAATCGTGCCCAACGGCCTGGTTCTCCTGACCTGCTTCGTAATTCTAATGAGGAGCATGGGTTACGAGCCCTTCGTGCAGAACTTCAATTCCCTCTTTCAAGTGGTTAGTTCATCCCGTTCATCTCCCGAGGCGGGTTTTTACTACGTCCAGGCGAAGGCCCATATGAAACAGATCAACTCGCCCTCGAGCACCTATGGCCCCAATTGGAAGGAGAAATTTATCTTCGTCAAGGCCCCAACAGAAGAGGGCTTTGGGGTGTCTACGCAATGGGGCTCGTTTGCAAAGAGCCGCTTGCAACCCGCACTCCCCAAAGATTGGGCCAAGAATCTGGCAGCAGCCCTGAGGGACGAGGGCCACCTCATTCAAGCGAAAGATTGGATAGATGACGAGGAGCTCATGTTCCTGTGTGGCCTCTCTAACGATCCCTATTTCCTTGACAACCCTCCGGCTCGTGATATAGAGAGAGATGGTTAGATTCCTAGGGCGCTAACCTTTAGATAGGCACACTGACTGCATCATTGTACTTGTAATTTGCATACTCAACAATATTGTTCAAGGATTTGTAACCCTTGTAGCTTCCACTTTTGCAGGAGCAGCTATATTAGAGATGGCTGGAGGAATCAGAAATGCCGCTCGTTTTGCTCATGCCAACAGGAACCGAGACCAACAGAGCGAGCAACAGCGCCCTCGCAACCGTAGCAATCGCGGAGATGCTCGTAGCGGTAATCAGGGCGCCAGTTCGAGCACTATTTCAGAGGTTCAACCCCCTCGCGGCCGAGGGGAGAGTAGACTGGCCAACAGAGAGACCAGGGGGCGGTTGACTACAGAGAGAGCAGGAGACGTTCAACCCCCTCGGGCTGCAGAAGAAACGAGGCCAACAACTACCCTATCAATAACCGAGGCCCCACCGAGCGCCAGTAGGCCTTCCCGCAAGAGGAAGAGGATACCCAATTCAGTGGCAATAAAAGGCAAGGGCAAGCAGGTGGCCGAGGGCCCCAAGGGCGAGGGAGATACCTCTTCTTTCGAGGAGGAGCGTTTGTGGGATTTTATCCGCCAAGGGGACAAAAATTTCTCGGGCGCCACCGACGGCGGGCCAGTTTTGCTGAGGCCCGACTCGCTTGCGACGATGGTTAGCTGGAACCTTTACGACAAGGCCCAGTTCACAGCTGACCATCGTCATTTATACAACCAGTCGGTGGAGACTGTAACCTACGAGGCGGCTCATGCCTTAATTTCTGTAAGTCATCACTCCTTGCTTTCTTTGCTAATTTCTGTAAGTTAGCATTTTTTGGCTAACACTTCCCTTTCCTCCAACTTATGCAGCAAGTTCTTCCCCGGCTCCGAAATGTGCAAATGCGAGCCTCCATTTATGCCGAGCGCAAGGCCAAGTACAAGAAGATGGCCCGCTCAAACGACCCGGCTCAGATTCAATCGGAGCTGGACACAGAAATTGCAAAGTATGAATCCCTCAAGGATTTGTACAATAAAACGGAGGAGGAGCTGGGAAAATTGAAGGAGGATTTTCAGGTGGTGGAGGGCGCTCGAAGCAGCTTGAGCGGCAAATTGGCCCAGGCTGACGAGCGTCGCAAGAAGGCGGAGACTGAGCTGGAGAGCTGGAAGACGAGGGCTCTGGAGGCTGAGAGGAAATTCAACGACACCATGAACGAGTGGCCTCAGAGTCTGGAACGTGCGAACAAGGAGGCCCTTATCAAATTCTGCCACTCAAAGGCCTTTAACTTTGCAGCCTCGTTGTACTGCCTGGATGAGGCCCAGAATGCCTTCAACGTGGTCGTTGAGCAGGGCATCCACAAGGGGCTGACTGACCCGGCTATGAGGGGGGCAGAGGGCACAGGGCTCATGTTCAATGACCGCTGTGAGGAGGAGGATGAAGACCCAAACGACCCCGCGGACGCCATTGCTGAGATGGAGTACGACTTCTTGGTTAAGCTTATCCAAGATGAGTACGCGGACGCTCATCGGGAAGGGGGTGCTGCACAGGCCGCTCAGGATGATAACCCTGAAGATGAGCCCCAAGCGCCTATTGCAGAGGATGCCCCTGTCCCAGCTGCGGATGGTGCCAACGCCCTCGATCCAAATGCCAACGAGCCCTTAGATCCGCAAGCTCCCGAGCCACCAGCTGCCCAACCCCAAGAGCCAGAAGGCCCCATCCATGGCCCCGTGGCCCAGAACATACTGGTGATTGTGGATGAAGACATTGCTCCGGCCGCTTGAAGCCCTTCCTATTTCAATGTACTTTCCTGCTTTGATGGTTCCTTATTTTAAAACAATGTTCAGAGGCCTTTGAGCCCTTGTCTTGTAATTTTCCTTTCCGTGAATATACATCCTTTTCTTCATAACTTTGTCCTTTTGCTTATTCATGAATCAGAACGTATACTCAGAACTTGCTGGAACAAATCTCATAATAATAAGACTGTGTGTGGCATAGTCTGGATGTTTTATTTCTCTGATAAGCCTTTAGAACTTTTGAGAAATTTTGTTAATTTCTGTAAAGCTGGAAAATTGTAAAGCTTGAAAATTCGCCTAAGTCCTGAGCGATCGTGAGGGTCTTACTGTGAGATTGCCCCCCCCCCCCCCTTTCAAGACTTGTATAAATTTTTGCTTCTGTTATCAGACTTGAAAATTTGTCTAAGTCTTGAGCAGTCGTGAGGGTCTTATTGTGAGATTGCCCCCCCTTTCAAGACTTGTATAAATTTTGTTTTTGTCATAAGTCTTGAGCGATCGTGAGGGTCTTATTGTGAGACTGCCCTCGATCCAGACTTGGGGACCTTCTTCTTATTCTCGGAAATTATGCTAAGTCTTGAGTATTTACGAGGGTCTTACTTAGAGGTTACCCTCGTTCAAGACTTGTGAAGTTTCGTCTGCAAGGGATCCCACTTTCGAGCGCAAGGCGTTGTAAGAAACGGCCAAGGCCTACTAGGATTTTCCCCATCTCGTTTATTTGGTTATGAGCGTAACCACTCTATCCTTATGAGGGCATCCCCCCAAGCGGAGTAGAGTGCTGGCCAGCGTAACCCATGCGAAATATCAGCATTTATATAGGAAGGGATTGCCAACCACGCTCGTGAAAACGAGGGACATGGGTCTCATCCATTCAAGCGATCAAAGAAACATAATGTTAGAACAATTAAGCAAAAGTTATACTGGAACTTACTCACAATTGGAAGTACAGAGGAACCCAACAAAGAGGGCTGTTACATCATGTTCCGCAAAGAGCTTTTAAACATAAAACCGCCGGAGGTTACATGCGTTCCAAGGGCGAGGCAAGCGCTCACCTTGAAGTGTCTCCAGGGTGTAAGTGTTGTTAGCTCTGAGTTGTACGACCTTGAATGGGCCTTCCCAATTGGGGTCCAATTTCCCCACGTGCCTGGACACTTCCACTTTATTCAAAACCAAGTCTCCCAACTGGAAAGTTCTTTCCCTCACACGCTTGTTGTACTGTTGGGCCACAGAGGCTTTATAATGGTGGATCTTAGCCCAGGCTTTGTCTCTCCTTTCGTCCAGCAAGTCCAACTCCAAGCTCCTGTTGCCATCGTTGAGCTGAGGCTCGAAATAGCCGACACGAGCGGATTCATTTACTATCTCTGCTGGTATCATCGCTTCTGATCCATAAACGAGCGCGTAAGGTGTTTCTCCAGTGGCCGCTCGTGGGGTAGTGCGATAAGCCCAAAGCGCTCCTTGCAGCTCTTCAGCCCATTCACTTTTCTTGCTCTCAAGCATGGTTTTCAGATGTTGCAAGATGATCCTATTGGTAACTTCTGCTTGCCCATTGGCTTGAGGGTGTCCTACAGAGGTAAATCGCTGCTCGATCCCCAACTCAGAACACCATTCTCGTGTGTCGGCTGCTATGAACTGGGATCCGTTGTCAGAGATAAGCACCCTCGGGATGCCGTACCTGCAAATGATGTTTTTCCAAATGAAGTCCCTCACAACTCTGAAAGTGATTTTTGAAACGGCTTCGGCCTTGGCCCACTTGGTGAAGTAGTCGACGGCTAAAATGACAAACTTCTTTTGTCCCGCAGCCATGGGCAAGGGGCCCACGATGTCTATTCCCCACTGGTCAAAAGGCCAAGAGACGTCTATTGGGATCATCTGTGTGGCTGGCAATTGAGGGAGATTTGAATGAAATTGGCACTTAGGGCACTTCTTCGAAAATTCAATGGCATCTTGGAGAACTGTAGGCCAATAAAACCCACTTCTCAGAACCTTCTTTGCCAGGATACGCCCTCCGGAATGATTCCCACAGCTTCCATTGTGGATGAGTTCAAGCGTCTCCTTCGCCTGTGAGGGCCTCAGGCATCTCATTGGGGGTCCTTAGAATGATTTCTTGAATAACCTCTCCTCGTGATCCAAAGCGAAACGAGGGGCCTTATTTCGGACTTTCCTAGCTTCCACCTTGCCAGTGGGGAGAATTCCATCCCTAAGGAAAACGACGATGTCGTCAAGCCAACAGGGCTCGTTTGGATCAATCATAGCGATTATTCCAATCGCGACCCTTTCCCTGATCAAAGGTTCCTCAGTCTTAAGGAACGTAACAGAACGCTCAGAAGTACCTTCCAAAGCTGATGCAAACTTTGACAGAGCGTCCGCACGCTCGTTCTCCTCCCGTGGTACTTGAAGTAGATGAAATTCCTTGAACTTCCCGATGATTTCTCTGGCTTTACTCAGGTACTGCACCATGGTGGTTTCTCGAGCCTCATAAGTTCCTTCAATCTGGCTCGCAATTAACTGTGAATCCACGTAAGCGGTGATTCTGGAGGCTCCATTCTGAAAAGCAATATTCAATCCTTGCACGAGGGCTTCATATTCTGCTTCGTTATTAGTGACTTGGAAATCCAGCTTGATTGCAAAGTCCAGCTCAATCCCATCGGGGTTTCTAAGGGCCACTCCTACTCCTCCCCCTTGAGAGGTTGAGGAACCATCTGTGTGCAGGACCCATAACCCCTCACTCTCCTGAACGGCAGGCTCTAAACCAAAGCGTTCTGCCAACAAATCAGCTACCACCTGAGCCTGTATCGCGGTCCTGGGCTCGAAGCATAAGTCAAACTGGCTCAATTCGATGGCCCATTTGATTAATCTCCCAGACACGTCTGGCTTAGACAGCACTTGCTTCAAGGGTTGGTCGGTGAGAACCGTTATGGAGTGCGATTGAAAGTAAGGTCTCAGCCTTCTTGAGGCGTTAATAAGAGCAAACGCGAATTTCTCAATCTCCAAATACTTCTTCTCGGCTCCTTGCAATGTTTTGCTTAGATAATAGACAGGTAAGTGTTTCTGCTCCCGTATAGCGATCAGAACCGCGCTTGTGGCCTCGAAAGAAACGGAAAGATACATAAATAATCTCTCACCTTCGACGGGCTTAGTCAGCAGTGGTGCGCTCGATAAGTAAGCCTTCATATCTTGCAGCGCCCTTTCGCATTCTTCTGTCCAAGCAAAGTTACGTGCGTTCCTCAAAATTTTGAAGAAGGGAAGGTTCCTGTCCGCCGAGCGCGAAATAAACCTGTTCAACGAGATGATTTTTCCTACTAGGACTTGCACTTCCTGCAAATTTCGAGGGGAGGGGATTTCCAATATGGCCTTGATCTTCTCCGGATTGGCCTCAATTCCCCTCTGACTGACCATGTACCCTAAGAACTTTCCCCCTTGCACTCCAAAGGTGCACTTCGAAGGGTTCAACTTCATCCCATACTGACGCAGGATTGAAAAAGTGCGCTTGAGATCTTCCAAGTGGGAGTCCTGGCGCTCGCTTTTGACAATCATATCATCCACGTAAACCTCCATGGACCTTCCAATTTCTTTTTCAAACATCTTGTTGACGAGCCGTTGATACGTAGCTCCGGCGTTCTTGAGTCCGAAAGGCATGACTAAGAAGCAATATACCCCCAGATGGACAACAAACGAGGTTTTGGGGCAGTCTTCTGGGGCCATAAAGATCTGATAGTATCCCTGGAAAGCGTCCATCATGCTCATGAGCTCACAGCCAGCGGTCGAATCCACCAATTGGTCAATCCGGGGCAGCGGGTAAGGATCTTTAGGGCAGGCCTTGTTGAGATCAGTGAAATCGTTGCACATGCGCCATTTATTCGCGCTCTTGGGCACCAAGACGACATTACACAACCATTCCGGGTACAAGATGGGCTCTATATATTGAGCCTCCAGGAGTTTATTAACTTCCTCTTTAATGACTTTCTTTCGAAAGCCATGTACATCCCGCTTTTTCTGCTTGATGGGTTTGAAAGAGGGATCCACATTAAGCCTATGGACAATGACGCTTGGGTCAATCCCTGTGAGGTCGGAGGCTTTCCACGTAAATACATCACTGTTCTCCCTGAGGAAGTCAATCATCATAATCTGAGAGGGCCCCGAGAGGTTAGATCCTATCTGAGTAGTCTTATCCTTGTTTCCGGGTTCCAACTCAATGGTCAGGAACTTCTCCGAGGGTTCGATCATTATCTCAGGGCGAGGAAGTTCGAGCGCCCTCTTCTTTCTCGTCAAACGGTCACCGGGTGCTGGCTCACCCTCTCCTGGCTTGTCTCCTTCTGAGGACGATCCACCAACGGTCCCTGGTGGTGCACTTTCGAGGGGATTCTCCACGTTGTCTCCCTTCTTCTTTTTGTTCTTCTTCTTGTTCAACTCGCCCTTTTCCGTGCTGGGCTGTCCTCATCTAGATTGGGGAAATCCACTGATTTCTTGGTGGAACCAATTTGGAAGGTTTTCTCCACTTTAGGCTTTCTAAGGGACAGCATGTAACATTCCCAAGCCTCTCGCACATTGCACAGTACTTCTCCCACGCCCTCGGAGGTAGGGAATTTAATCTTCTGGTGGTAGGTGGAGATGATGGCTTTGAAATCCACGAGGGCAGGGCGCCCAATTATGATGTTATAAGGAATGTCAATCTCCACCACCGCGTATGTTACCAAGAGTGTCTTGCGCTGAGGGGCTCGGCCGAATGAAGTAGCTAAGCGAATTTGTCCTCGTGGGACAACTTCCGAGCCTCCAAAGCCAATGAGGGCTGTTTTGAGAGGCTCGAGCGGAAGGTCAGCCTTCATCTTTAAAAATGTAGAATAAGGCAAAACATTAACAGAGCTTCCACTATCCACCAACACCCTTTTTACAACGTGATTGTGAACATCTACACTAACCACCATGGGGCAATCGGAGGTTATACCCTCCCCATGGGGTGTTACAATATGCTCTAAATCCCTATCATCGAAGCCTATTACATCATTCTCTCTTGACCTTTGAGCGCTTGAACTCTGGATGGCGTAGATGGGTTTAGGCACTGCTGGGCGTTGGTTGTAGCTCCGGACATACCTCCGCCGGGAGGCGTTGGAATCCCCTCCTGACGAGCCTCCTGCAATCATATTTATGACTGTGAAAGGTTCGTTTTCTTGCTCAGGGGCTTTTCCTTTACTGCCCCGGCGGCTACTGCTTTCAGGGGGTCCCCTACCCCTTGGGCTCTTCGATCGGGACGGACTCCTCCTTCTTCCTCCAGCGCGCTCGTTGCAGTGTTCATCGTAACGCTCGAGCACCCGGACGAATTCCTTCAGGTGGCCCCCTGCGACGAGCCTCTGAATCTCAGCTTCCAACTGGCGGCACTCATCCGTGTCGTGCCCCCTCTGCTTGTGGAATACGCAGTATTTGCTCGAGCGCCTGAGCGAGTCCGTTTCCCTCATCTTGATGGGTCTCTTAAAGAGCATTTTATCGGAGAGGTTGTAGACTTCTGAATTCGGCCTGGTGAGCGGGATCCGCTCGAATCGACGAGGGGGTGGTGGCGACCTTTTGCGCTCTTGAGGGCGCTCCTTCTTGACTACCACGTCCCGTCCCCGCTTGTGATGGGGTCGCTCGTTCCTGGCTGGACTGTGATGCCGGGGACCATTCGTCCCATACATGTCTTCGAGCGCGAAGAACGGCTCGGCTACCTCTCTTAAGGCCATGAGGGTCCCTGGCCTCCTTTCTACAATGGCATCGACAAACTTCTTGCTCACATACTGCTTGTGATCCATAGCCTGAAAGAGCACTGGGATCAAGAAATCCATAGAAGGCCTCTCCACCTGTAGGATTTCCTTGTTGAAGCGGGCGAAGAACGAGCCAGAGACTCGCTCTTGCCTTGCACCACGTTGTAAAGGGCAGTAGGTGCGGTGACTGGCGCTTTCAAAGAATTAAAGTGGTTGAGGAAAGCATGAGCCAGCTCTTCATATGAGTGAATCGAGCGCGGCGGCAGTCTTTTGTACCACTCCTGAGCCATTCCTACCAAGGAAGTGACAAAGACTTTCGCCCAATAGTTGCTGGAATGCTCGTAGAGGTGCATGAGATGCAAAAAATGATCCAAGTGTTCAACTGGATCAGTCGTCCCGTCGTATCGGTTGATGGAAGTGGGGATTTTGGCCATGCCTGATTGGGCCATCAAAACTTCCTCCACGAGGGGCGAGCCCCTCGCCAACGGGTGGTACTCATACGTGCCGAAGTTTTCCTCCGGCTCCTTGCGGTGGGGGACCTTTGGTGGGTGGTCCTTGGTACGGGCGTTTCTGGCGTCAACCCGTTCATCCCGACTAGGGGAGATCTGAGTTGATCGCCCTCGTGAGAGCTGTCCCACAATATCCTTTAAACCCTGCAGCTGGTCTTGCACAGCCGCGAGGATATCAGGATTCACGTCCCCTTGTCTGTCCCCGTGCCTGGGGGCTCGAGAGCCCCTTCTGGAGACATGAGAGTCCCCTTCGTTCTCGTTAACTCGTTCCGTGGGCTCCTTATTCCTGCCCATGGAGGGACGCTCGTTGCCCTCCTGCTGGGGCGCTTCTCTGGCTGGTGGTGGCGGCGGTTGTGCCCTCAGGACAGCCTGGGCTTCTCTGAGGGGAAAATTTTGTTGTCCGCCCAAAGGGGCTGCAGCTTGAGTGGCCTGCCCAGAGGGAAAGTACATGGAGTGGAACCTCTCCCATGCTCCCTGGGCCGCCTGAACCTCACATTGGGCATAGAGAGCCCTCAACTGCTGGGTGGTTAGTGGAGGTAACTCCACTCCTTCAATCTCCCTGGGGATCACCACCGGGAGCTGGATCTGACCAGCATGATACGGCTGGACCGGCGGCACCATAACAGCCAGGGTGAGGGTATATCCGGGTGGGGGCATCATGTAACCCTGCACTCCGGGATTCACCTGGGGATGGACCCATGAGTTCTGTAGCAGATGGGGAGGGGCCGAGAGAGAGATTCCTCCGGCGGCGGCGGAAACTGGCAGCGTTGGCGGAGGAGCTGAAGCTTCTGCTTGTGGTGTTACTCCTGTGGCGGGGAGCGTCTCTCCACCCACGGCGGTGAGCGGTGGGCCTCCGTCCGCAGAGGCTGGGGGAATAACGATATTGACCTCGGGGGAAGTGTGGTCTCCCCCTCCTACGGCTCCAGACCTTGTAGCGACCATGAATGGAAAGGGTACAAGTGTGCTTGCTCTTCTACCAATAGAAAGAAAGAAAGGGATGGAGAACCGGTTTCCCACAGACGGCGCCAAAAATGATGGGTTCAGAATGTGAGGGTCCGAATCCAATCACTTTACGATTTGTAGTTGTGGAGGAAACCGCCGGAGATTCGCCGGAAATGAGAAAGGGGGTTCTACCTGTTGGGACAAGCACAATAAAAGTCAGAAGGCCAAGCTGGGGGAACTGGGGGTGATACCCAGTTTGGCTCTCCGACGCTCAAGTCAGTTCAAGGTATGAAGGAGAAACGTAGGTTCAGTAGTAGTTTCAGTGATGAAGAATGCTTACCAGTGTAGAAGATGACTTTAGCTATTTATAGTTGAGAGTCAAGGGCCCTTTGGTCATTTGCCTCAAGTGGTCCTGGCCGAATGTTGCCCTAACACGTGGCGCCATGAGAGAGAAACCTAGGAGGAATCTTCTGCAAAAGCGGCCAAAAGTTGGTGCTGGCAACAGTGGCAGGTGCGCGGGCATGTACGATGTGTCAGAGAGCCGTTTGGGTGGTTGGTAACGAGGGCTTAAGAGCACGCTCGTGACAACCCAGAGTATCGGAGGCCAAGATATCCGCTGGGGGGGATGAAGGCTCCAGTTCAAGTAATGAGCCAGAAGGGAAGGCCACTCTGAGGGAGTGTGACGCTCGAAGAGGGCTCCCTTGGCACGTGGACGTGTCCATCATACAGTATGAATGGCGCTCGTGAGAGTGACAGCGCTCGTTGGGCTTAACTCCTGAAGAAGGATTGCGCTCGTTGGGCTTAGCGCTCGTGCACTGATGGGTGCAACCTTGGGGAGACAGATGTCATCATCTCGGTGGTGCCACGTGTCATCGTATTTTGACCCCATCAGTTAGATTTTCTTTCGAGTGTTAGATTCCAGAAAGTTGAGGGTCGTGAATTCACACATGGGAGGATATTGTGGATCGAAGATCTCTTCCGAGCTAATCCCTGACGGGGAGTAGCTAACTCGTGTGGGATGAACACGTAAGTGCCAATTAAATTTCAGGAATTCAGGACAATGGAATCCGAGGATGGATTCTCTTAAGGGGGAGAGAGTTGTAACGCCCCGAATTTTAAACAGTCAGGTACGCTCGACACATGTGAGTTTCGAACGTTAGGATTTTATTTTATTATTTTCGGTTATTTAATTTAAATGTGTTACATTAATTTCTATAAATTGTGTTCAACATGATTACGTGAAAATTATTTGATATTCATTTCAAATTGAGAATTCTTGTATGAACGGAATTTAATTGTTACATGAATTAATTGTCCAATTTGTATTAATTGCATAATTGTCCTTAATTGTTCATTTTCTTTTCTTTAAGGACCTAATTGCATGAATATGTTAGGGGACCTAGTTGGTCATTTCCAAACCTTAGGTACTCAATTGCATAACTTATAGAACTTTAGGGATTTGATCATAAATATTCCATTTTTCTCCCAAATATATCGGTATACATTTCTTCCACAATCATCATCTTCATTACATGCCAATCATCCCATATTTGCTTCCTTGCTCCACCGAACCAAAAACTTCCAAAAAGGGAAGGGAAGATTTCATCAAATTCATCAATTCTTTTCAAGAAAATTAGGAGTTTGGAGCTTAATCACCCATGTTCATCATCTTCTTCCATCTATTTTCACTTCAAGGTATATATGATCATATATGTGAATTCTTGATGATAATTCATGAAGCTAGGGTTTGAGGTTAGATGGAATATTATGTGTTTTGGTTGTTAGAAGCATGAGTTTAAGCTTTAGTCTTGAATTCTTGCATGAATCTTGAGAATCCTTGGAGAAATTGGTGATATATGATGGATATATATGTAAACTTCAATTGATGATTATGATGATTAACGTGTGATATAGGTGTTTATGTTAGTCATTTTGGTATCTTAAGCATGTAAGTATATTTCTTTTCATGAATAATAATGTTTGGAATTGATTATGTGAGTTTTGATGAACTTTGATGGTGGTTCGTGCATCCTCTGTTCTTCTCCCCTGTTTCTGGACTGTCTGCATAACGGGAACGGCCCTTCCCATTCCCTTAGTAAATGGGGAATGGCCGTTCCCATTGTTTGATTAATATGCATGGCGACGAGGACGGGAACGACCATTCCCATTTTGGCTTGCAAGCCGGAACGGCCGTTCCCATCTTCGGGGAACACTTCGGGACTGGGGAACGGCCCTTCCCATTTTTGTACTAAAGCCTGGAACGGCCGTTTCCAAGCCTCTAGAAATGCTGAAAGTTTCTGCATAAAATTACAATTTTAGCCCCTCGATCCAATGACTTCTTTGACCCCGAATTGCTATTATATGATTAATTATGTGTCAAAACAAGATGTTATCATGCTACATTGTGTATTGCTCGATGTCTCGTGTATGATCATGTCGTGCGTCTTATATGAAGTAATTGTCTTAAATTATGGTCTCATGCACGTACATTGTCCCATTTCTTGTCCAGTTGTTCTCCAGTGCGGAGATTGTCAAGCATGAGCACATTCACGCAATCACGAGTTGTGTGTCGCCTGTCAGGTGAGGTTTAATTGTTAGTTATAAAGAACCCGTATATCCCTTATGTGATATTTCGGCCAAAAAGGTATTTATATTTATAATTTTCATGAATCATTGATCATTTCAAGTCATGTTCAAGCAAGCAAGTCATGTATTGTTTCGTGCATGTTTAGGCGAGTAGCATGACCGTTCACGTTTGGGCCCGAGGGTAGTGACTAGAGCTAACCGGGAAAGCAAGGGCTGACGGGTAACTCTGGTGCTATCCTCACCACAGTTGGGGTCACCCCTGAATCCACTAGGAGGTTAGTGGAGGAAGGAGCTCCGGGCTTAGGGATTCATGTACCCTCTGCTCAACATGCATGGGTGATGGGGCCTTGCAATCCCATCGTCAAACCGGAGGAAGAAGGAGACTGGGGATGGGTCCGGTACCGCGGGCTGTCCTCGGGTTATTGCATGATTTCCATTCCATGAACGTGTTATATGATTACACAGTCGCACGATTGCACGATAATTGAATTGCATGAACGCCTATTGATTAATAAACAAGCAAGCATGTTCCATGTTCATTTGGAGTAAGGTTGGAGACCGCCCTCACTCGCCGGGGCCATGTATTGATTGATTGCATGAAAATGAACAAGTAATTAATATTGGCAGTTGTATTCTCGGGCGAAGAATATTTTATTCTTGAAATCATATATTTATCTTTTATAAACCTTTACCCGAGGATATAACTTGCATGTTATCTGCGCGAATATATATGTAAACCCCTCACTCGGTCTTCACAGACTGACACCTCCACCTTTCAGGTTATTGCAGGTGCACGCTAGGCGGGAAGTGAGTCGAGTCCAGTTATTAGAGTTGAGTCAAACACGTTGCATTTATTTAATTGTTTATTTATTGTTTGAGAGAATCATGTTTGCTGTTATATGTTATTTATTCTAAGGAGATGATAATGTATTGATATGTAAGTTAGAATATATTTTATTCGATAACTGGAAAATGTCATGCCCTGATAAATGGAAATATTAGATAGTGATTGGTTATGCTTCCATTTTATTTTGTTACATGTGTAGGTAATCCCGCCTAGCTTGTCGTGTATTGCATTGTCACCCGTTCGCTATAGGTTGGTTCATGTACGGATTGGCCGTTTCGTATGTGGATTGACCTATAGTGCGGGGGTGTGGTACCTCCGCGTGTTAAGGGGTGCTACAAGAACCTTCCCTCATTCTCAAGTGGAACAATTCCTTTGAAGTGTTATACCTTGTAACACGTTCATGAGGGCGGTAAAGTTGCTCTAAGTGGTCGTAAATCTCACAAGCAAATTCCATGGTCTCATGTTGCATTTGCAAGTCCGGAGACATGTTAGCCAACATAAGGCAACGGGCTTGGAGATTATCATCCTTCCACTTCTGAATCGCGTCCCGCTCGGCCCGAGTGGGAGCCTCTCTTTCGGGACTAGGCTCCCCTTCGAAGAGAACAAAAGTTCTCTTCTCAGAATCTAAAATGATTTTTAGATTCCTCAGTCAATCAGAATAGTTGGGACCAGTCAACTTGTTAGACTCGAGGATCGATACAAGAGGGTTTTTGGTTACCATTTCAAAACACGTAGAGAATCACAGAATCTACGACCTAAATGGTAAAACAGAGAACTAGTGAGCATGCTGAATTATAACGATATACAAAAGATAAGGTCTTTAATCTAATGTAGCTCCCACTGTTTTTCAAAGATCTATAATTCCCAAAGATCTAAGAGGAACATGTTTCCCAATGGGTACTAAGATCCTAGGCATTTTACCTCGAACCCACGACTCGCGGACATTCTAAGTAAAACCCTAGGTAGGTACAACTTACCAATTCTAACACCTTTAGAACTCTTAGTAATTATTTTTGCATCACCTATCTTTCAATATGGACCCACGACTCGTGCGACATCCATATTTACTAAGGCGTTAAGCCAGACCCATCAATCATAAGATCATGATCAAAACTTAGTTCGAACGACCCACGACTCGCGGACATCGCCCTTGCTAAAATTGATCACGAAATATTGATCATTTAAAATGATCAATTAGGTAACTAAGAACTAATAAGGTCCACTAGCTATCCCACGACTCACGGAAAATAACTAGTTTCACTTACTAAACTTAAAACCTATTGATGGAATGCTAGGAATTTAATTCAACATTTGCATCTCGAATTAAATACCTATTTGTTCGAAATTAGCTTAATATTTAATGGGAATTTTCGAATCAACCGGAGAGTTATCCGGTTCGACCTCACCAACATATATGTTATCCAATTTTATTAGTCTTGATTAATGTAAGTACAGTTAAATGCATTTCAAACAAGCACATAAACAGATAACATGTCCTAGCATGATACTAACATGTAATGATCATTGGTTCTACCTATCTTATGCGTGATATGTGGGAGCCACTCCACAATCACAAATTCTAACATACATGCCACATAAACAGTTTAAATCACATAAGGGAAAGCGGTAACAAAATACGAGCCCTATCTCTATTACATTTTTACAACTCTGATTCCCCTCCCTAACATTTTGAGGGGTCTTCACTTATGGCCTCCTTGTTACTTGAATGTGGTCCATCTTACTCCATGGGTGCATTGTCTCCAAAATGAAAATAAAACCTCACCACCTATCTCTACTCTCAAATTACAATAAAAGGAAAAAAACATAAAGTAATAAGGCTCAATCTTCATATTGGCCATAGACAAATACACGGGGCATACCCCGGCCTAAAAAACAGTAATATGGAAAGCCACATAATAAATCACATAACAGTACGCACATAAGTGAGGCTCCAACCTCAATTGAAAAACGCAACTATAGGGCTCCAACCCCAATTTAAACCATCCATGTGCATAAATTAAAACCATACATAAGTCTAAACCCATGATCACCTAACATGCATAAATTGCAAGAATTTAAATTTAACTAATAAATTAAAATTCTTGCTTTAAGCTCTAATAGCTTAAAACACGACTTAGATGCAATTCTTGTTCAAGAGCCTTTTCAATAAAACCCGAAAAACAATAAACTAATAAAATTCCAATTAATTTCTGAAAATTAATAATTTTATTCTTTCAGTATTTTCATAAAGTTTGTAATTTTTCCCAAAATTTAAACCGATCAATTTCTCAAAAATCCCAATTTACTCAAAAATTTAAAATAATTTTATTTTAGCAAAACTGAATTTAAAAGATAAAATTAAAATAAAATTAAATCGGGATTTTCAAGGACCGAAAACACAAAACACGAAAACTGGCCCGGAACCACCCGCCCAAGGGGGCACCGCCGCGCGGCATGCGGCCCGCGTGTGCGCGCTGGGCATGCGGCCCGTGCGATTGTCGCGCGCAACAGTGCCCGCCCGATGGGGGCGGTCTCGGCCTTGGCGTCCCGCTCTGTTGCGGGACGGTGCGGGCGGTTGTCCCTCGCGGTTGCGGCACAGGCGAGCGGGCGGCCTCCCGCGCAGTTGCGGGAGGGCTGGGCGGCGGCGACGGGGCCTGGGCGTTCGACGTGCTAGCACGCCTAGGCTCGTCCTTTTCGTGTTCCGTTCCGTATTTTGGGTTTCTCAAAAACCCGGTTCAATCCATAATTAAGAAAATACGATTTAAATAGATTTCAATCAAAACGGTTTTCAAAAACATAATTTAATAAAACAATTTCATAAATTCACGAAAAATTACAGTTTCGTAATTCAGGCTTTCTAAAAGAACTCATGAATACCTAATTCGCATCTAAGCCTAAGAATTTCTACCAAATTCAGAATAATTGAGACGAATCAGAAACCCGATTAACGAGGTGGCTCTGATACCACTTGTTGGAAAACACGAATCAGAAAGCAGCGGAAATTTAAAATTTTTCCAACAAAAGGATCTAGGACTCGCAATCGTGTAACCAAATTCGTAGGGATTAGAAACTTACTTTCTTAATTGTCTTTCTTGAAGCGTTTCAAGCCACCCAAGAACGCTTTTCTCGCTGCTTGATCCCCTCTCCAAGGTAATCTCGAATCTCCAAACTTCTAACTTGAAGCTCTCTAGAGATAGTCCACCAACTTGACTACAATCTAAATAGTAAGGATGCTAGTTCTCTAGTTAGTGTTTAGGCTTAACCTAGGGTTTTCTTTATCTTGGAGAAAGGATGGTGTTCAACACATGAACCAAAAGAATTCTCGATTAGCTATAAGGGGAGCTCGAACTTTCCTATATATAGGAAGGGGAGGACCGAAAATCCTAGTCCTTATGGGCTAAGGATTTTGGTCCCTCTCTCCTATTACTTGATCATCAAGTAATTTTGACTTTGACTTTGAATTCAAATTCAAATCAACTTTCAAGAGAGCTAAAAATATCCAAACTATTTTTGGATAATTTTATACTTTATTTATTTAAAATAAATAACTTATTTTATCTAATTAATTAATTCGTAATTAATTAACTATATTATTTTTCTCCAAAATAAGATTTTCTTTTTATTTCAAAATTAAACCAAAGTCTATTAAATAATTAACACATTAATTATTTAATTAATTATTTAATCACCAAATAAATATTCACGCACATGCACACGTGTCCATGAAGGACACGTGTCACGCACGTGACCCACACGTGTGGAACCCTTTGGCCCGATTAACTCGTTTAATCATTTTAAAGCCTCAACTCATGTAACCAAGTTGTTGTGTGTGACCCTTTAGGTTCTCAATTCAATTTGCAATGACCCCAATCAATTAATTCACTAATCAATTAATTGGTCCACATATTAAACGACCATAGTCTAGCAACAGGTGTTTAACCCCTAGCTGAATTGGAATGTTCAGATTCGACAGAACCTTTAAGTCATTGATTCATGTGAGATACAATCCTCCTACTTACTATCTCTCAACCAAGATCTAGGGTAAGGGAATAATCAGAACCCTAATAATCCGGTCTTAAAGCTAAGTGCATTTCATATCCATTTGATCTCAATCCAAGAAACCCTTTTCTTGATGTCTTGATCTACTGCCTTGGCCAAGGACTCCATATGGCATATGAATGACTTACACAATAAGAGATCACCTTGCAAATGCAAGTGTAGGTCCTTTCTTGATCCTCATTCACTTTCATGAATCACTTGTGCAGCCCCAGCATAAGCCTTGAATCAGTTGTCTAAGGCGACACCCTTTAAAGCTTATACCTAAGACTACAGAGTTAACTCATAAAGTGACAAGGAACCTCAAGTCCAAGGATCAATTAATCACATCAATGACTCGTGAGATATTTCCTAATCTGGAAGTTTCCATTTCCTGAAATGGAAACTTCCTTTCCCATTTAGGAATGTTCTCACACGGGGCACCTCAGTGAACTTACTTATTGAAGTAAGCACCCTCATGTATCACGCACGTATCAACTATACACTTTGCACCTCCATGAAACAAGGTGGTCCTTCTTAAGGGCGTGATCCTACAAACAAGCCTTAGAGGAGTCAGGTTGACACTCTCACTGTCTGTAGGACTCATCGGCTTGGAGCATTTTACTAATCATGACTTATGTGATATAGGGCTCGTTTCATGAACCATTTCACCTAAATGGTAGAGTCCTAAAGTCATCAGGATTAGGGGAGTTCTCATACATGCACAGCTAAAGTAAACGCATACCAAACAAGAGCATATAAAGAAGTGTTGCCTCAATATGTTATTTCATTCAAAGATTGTCTGTGATTACAATAAGGAAAAGCACAAAGCGGATATACAATCGGCTTTCTAGGGCACTATTCCTAACAAGAAAACTCGTAGCCCTTTTACGGACCAACTCATAAGCTTTTGTAAAGGGAAGTAGTGGAGGAGTCTTCGAACCTCCACCAACAAACACATCTGAATCCAAACAAACCCTCTTCTCGAAACAATCAACCTTATCTAGGTGAAGAAAGAGCCAATCCATGCCCAAGATAGTCCCGTATCTGTCCATGGCATCTCAATCAAATCTGCTTGAAAAACACGGCCCTCGATGCTCACCGAAACCTCCCTAAACAGCCGATTCGACTCTAAGCTCCCCCCGAGAGGAGAATTAATCACAAAGCATGAAGAGGTACAATCGATAAGCAAAGGGAAAGAAGAAACCACGTCACGAGAAATAAAAGAGTGGGTAGCACCTGGATCAAATAATGCATGAATGTGTATGCCATGAATATATATTGTACCTTCCACCACAGCATTAGGATCAACATCGGCCTCTAGCTCTTCTCCTCCGAAAGCATATGCACGAGCTCTTATTAATGGCCTTTGGCCCCCTAGTTACGCTCCCAGTACCATCTCCGGACATGTATCAATCTTATGATCCGCTTTACCGCACCTTAAGTATAGTCCCAACCGGCGTCGACAAGTATCATAGGTGTGAGAAGGGTGTCCACAATGCGAATAACCAAGCTTCCCTTGTTGAGGTGGTGGAGCCGGTAGTGTCGAAGCTTTTCTTTTGAACTTTTGTTTCTTATCATGCCTCTAGGAGCTTGTATTTGTTGAAATGCGGGCCTCTTTCCGTCTCCGGTGCTGGGTTGTGGGCCCAAAACAGTAGCGGTACAGGATCGTATTTTAAAATTTTTATTATAATATAAGTATTAAAATATTTCTAAAACATTTTAATACAAAGCGGAAGACTAGTTGGATCTACTCAAGTATATACATGCAATTGATAATAAATTTTAAATCACTTAAGCAAATAAATATCTAACATGCAATTAACACTTAAGAGCATATAAGTTATCATGCTTAAAATAATATAACTGTAAAATATTACCGTACTCCAAATATAGCTATCTAACGACATTTTTTCAGCTTCTTTCCCTTTCTTGAGACCGGCAGAGCTTCCCCGCAATATCCCCGATTCGACCCTCGGAGTATGGGCTCCGAAAGAACTTGAGAAAATATTTTTCTAGAAAAACTCATTTTTCAAAAACTAGAAAATCCCTATTTTCTAATAATTAAGTGGATTATATATTAATTATATAACCACCTAATTATATATTAATGGATTAATTAAAGAGAAAAAAATCAGCCAAAAATTAGGCAATTTTGGCTGAAAAACTGATAGAAAAAAATGGCAACGGCATTGCCCTATTTAAAGCCATCAAAACAAGGCCATTTTGGTCATTTAGCACATTCCGCTTATAAACCGTGTACCGTAGGACCAATCAGAATACACCACGTGGGAAATTAGCTAGCCACGAGTCCAACGCCGCTTGGCATGTGCCAAACGCGCCACCCACGCGCTTTTCACGTGCCGCCACATGGCGGCAGTGTATTGGCGCGTGTTTCACACGCGTATCCACCCAGTGAACGCATCCGGGGTCGGCGGTTCGACCGACAGTCCAGCATTCTAGACCCCGTTCAGGTTGAACCAGTCGACTTTAACGGGTCTGGTCAAGTGGACACGTGTCCCTATGTCATTGGTCCACGTGTCCGGTACTTGTCCGCCCCGAACTCGATCCATCCGACCCTATCCGGTTAAGATCCAAACCTACCCGTTGACTAACCCGGTTGACCGGCCTAATACCAGGTCAAATCTGGATCATTTATTGGCACTGGTGCGGCTCGATCTCAGCCGCACACGCGGACGCTATGTCAGCGCCACCTCGTCCTGACTTGTTGATGTGATTTTCCAGTTTGCCACGTCATCGCGATGCCACGTCAGCAAAAAAAAAATTTTTTTTTTTGTTGAAAATTTTTATTTTCTCCAAAATAAAATTTCGGCCATTTCCAACTCTTTGGAACTTTGATTTATTTCTTAAAATAAATCCCTTGGCTATTTTCAAATACTTTGAAAATTCATTTCTCTTTCTCCTTTTAATATTTTCTCTTCGGGTTTTCAATTTGGGGCTTGCACGGGGACCTGCAGGATTAATTAATTTTAACTCCAAAACCGTTAATATATTATCATCTCATGATAGTAATTAATTACCGTTTAATAATATTTAATTCCACTAAATAAATATTGTTGCACTCTAAAATTAATTAAATTATTCACGAATTTCTAGATCTAGAATAATTTCGCATTTCACTCCTCCGTGTAGATATCCATGAAAAATAAATTGTAACTACTATCATTTATTTTTCATCTCCAATCTGAAATTTATTCATTCGCCTTAAATTCAAATTCTCTGTATATGAAACACATTCATCATACAACTTCAGTGACGTATCATGCAAAGTGCTTTGGCCAAAGTCTTAATTTGAACTTTTGCAAATCTATTTTAGGGATATCTTTTACCTTCCAGCAAGGCCACAGTTTCCTTGATCAATATAACTCTTTAGCACATTTCATGTTGTCACCGAACTACAAAGTATTTTGGCCACCCATTACCGAGACCTCACTTCGAGTATATTACAGTGAATAACACTACATGCCTAAAGCCGAAATATTATCAGGATTAAGAGTACAATGCTTCCTGAGATTTTATTCATTTTAGATAGCAGTATGAAATGAATAATCTCAGTGGTCCAGTTCGATGTTTCCAATCCTATTGAAAATCATCAACATGTTATAATCGGAATCACCATTCCCATGACGAAAGACTAATCATCTTATATAACCAAGTTATAGTCTTGATAAGAACATATTCTTATCTTACCGGCTAGAACTTTAATGACACATGATTTCGGTATTCAAAGTCTTTTCCTATGAAACACATTTCATATAAAAATACCACAACACACCTTTAATTATCAATATGTGAAATACTCACAACTCGCTGTAAATTCAGTTTAATTAATTCAACAAATTGAATTTTTAGGGCACTATTCCCAACAATCTCCCACTTGCCCTAAATTCAATTTGGCCACACGTCTAAGTCTTATTCCTTTCACATGAGTGTCAAAACTCGTTTTGCACTCTTTTGCGCCAATACTTTAGTGAAGGAATCTATTAGATGTTTCTTTGAGCCAACAACTAGGAAATCATGAATCCAATATGTCTAACTGGCTGTTTCTCAAGCTACCACGTATTTAACTTCTGTGGCGGTGTAAGCAATACAAGTCTGCTTAACATTCCCCAATTAACGGTTGCTCTTTCTAGAATACAAATCAGATTGTCAATCTGAATCTGCGTACTCTATATAGAAATGAGCTCATCACTATGGTAGACTAGCATATAATCTTGAGTTCTTCTCAAGTACTCCAATTTATGCTTTTACTTCTACCCAGTGCCAGATTCTAGAGTTTGACTAATATCTGCTAACTTAGACCTAATTCATAATAGACATCTAGCCTTGTACATAATATGACACACATAAAGCTTCCGCTGCGGAACTCTAATCATGTCTTCTATCTTTTCAGTTGTCTCAGGACACTGATCCCGAGATAGATAAATTCCATATCTAAAAGGTAATGAACCTTTCTTAGAATTTATCATATTATACCTTACCAGTATCTTATTTATATATGATTCTTGTAATAAACCAATCTTTTTATTCTTATGATCACGACAAAAGTCTGATACTTAGAATAACATTGGTTTCATCTAGGTTTTATGTGTCAAACTGCTTTGACAACCAAATCTTGACCACTGAAAAAATTCTTGCATCATTCCCAATGAGCAGAATATCGTTTACGTACAAAATGAAAATGTTACAACATTATCATGATGTTATTTTTTACACTTATGGTTCATCGGGCAATTGCTCAAATCCAAAGAATTTAAATTGCCTCTTTAATTCTGATGTTTCATGATCCAGACGCTTGCTTAAGATCACAAAATGATCTATTAAATTTGCATACTTATATGCACCTGATTTATAGCTGTGAAGCCTTCAGGTTATGGCATGTTTTTCTTCTTGAAGGTGCCCGTTCAAGAACATAGTCTCTATATCCATTTGCCAAATCTCATAATAAAAATGAGAAACAATGGAGATGAGAGTTCTTATGGACTTAAACCCTGCTATAGGGGAGAAGATCTCATAAATGATTTCTTCTTTCCGAGTAAAAACCCTTTGCCAAAAGCTTTGCTCTAGAGTCTCTACTTTTTTGTCCATTTCTCCTTTTATTTTCTTGTAGAACCCAATTGCATTTAATAGGTTTAATGCCTTCAGGCGCCTCCACAAGTTCAAGACTTTGTTAGAATACTAAGATTCTAACTATGATTCAATGGCTTTTGACCAAACGGTCAGCGTCTATATCATCCACAGCTTCATTACACGTGATAGGATCAGGTACGTTAGATTCAATGTTAATCTTAGGTATCTTGTCAGGTATCCTGATAATCCTCCCACTACAATGATGCTCTCGTGTACACATCTCTACATCACATGTTGTATTTGGTACATCACATGTATTTAATACATTTTTAGTTATTTCGAGTTTAGGAAATCAATATCAAATACTATTATATTCTTTTAACACTATTTTGCTTCCACCCTTGGTGGTTATCTGTGTAATCATCTTTGAAATATCCACAAACATCTTTTGTGATTTCTCAAATCACAAAATATACCACCTCTTATTCTTTTTTTTTTTTTTTTTATGAAACTACCTCTTGTTCTTCTAGGATAAACTTAGAACAAGTAAACCTTTGTTCTTTATTCTAACTCGTCAGGACCCATCCTTAACACATGGACCAGGCTACCTCAAATTCGAAGATAAGAGATACAGGGTTTTTCACCCTAACTACAGATCTATCAGTGTTTTAGGAACTGACTTAGAAAGAACTGGGTTTGATGTGCATTGTCGTTTTGAGCGCAAGACCCCAAAACAAACTTCGTTGGGTAACATGACTTTTCATGAATCTTACCATCATTATCAGAGTTCTATTTCTCCTTTCTACAATACATCCTTGCTAAGACGTATCTCATACAGATAGTTGAGATCTAATCTCATTTGAGAAATTCTATTCAACTCTGAACACAGATACTTACCGTCACATCGATCTAATCAAAGTGTCTTGATACATTTTCTAGTTTGACTCTTTAACTTCAATCTTATATTCTTTTAACTCTTCAAAAATACAGACTTAAGTCTCATCAAACAAACATATTTGTATCTAGAGTGATCATCCAAACGAATGATGAAATATCCAAAACTTCCTCTTGCTTGAACATTCATAGGATCACATATTCATATGAACTGACACAAGCAACTTCATGGCTTAAATACCCTTTGTCACAAAAAGGCTGCTGGGAGGTGGGCCCAGAACAGTAGCTGTCCGGGACCACATTTTAAAATTTTATTATAATATAAGTATCAAAATATTTCTAAAACATTTTATTACAATAGCGGAAGACTAGTCGGATCTACTCAAGTATATACATGCAATTGATAATAAATTTTAAATCACTTAAGCAGATAAATATCTAACATGCAATTAACACTTAAGAGCATATAATTTATCATGCTTAAAATAATACAACTGTAAAATATTACCGTACTGCAAACATGGCTATCTAACGGCATTTTTCCAGCTCCTTTCCCTTTCGTGAGACCGGCAGAGCTTTCCTGCAATAACCCCAGAGAAACCCTCGGAGTGTGGGCTCCGAAAGTATTTCTCTAAATACTTAGAGAAAATAAACTTTAAACTACAAAACCCTTTTCAGGGTTTAATCTCCCGAAATTAGGCGTTTTATATATAAACACCTAATTAAAATTAATTCCAAAATGAATCGGAATTAACTAGGAGAAAATGGGACTTGATTTCAAAGCAAAAAATTAGCCAAAATCATCCCAAAAATGTTATGAGAAATGAGGGAGGGGATCAGCTTATTTATAGGCAAAAACCGGAGGGCATTTTTATCATTTTAGGTACAAAATGAAGGGTATCTTGGTCATTTGTACAACCGCGCACAAACCGTGTGTCATCTGGCCAATCGGATCACACCACGTGGTAGCTCTCTCCGCCGCAGACACAACGTCGCCAACCACGTGCCGACACATGGCCGCACGCGCTTCCACGCACCGCCACAAGCCGGCCAAGTGGTTTGCGCGTGTTCAAACGTGTGACCTCACCAGGCGTCGACACGTGTCCGGGTTTGGTCCTACCCGGACCGGACCCGGTTCGACCCTATCCGAATAGCCGACCCTTTAACCCGTTGATCGACCCATTTGACCAGCCCGATTTCAGATCACATCTGGGCCACCGATTCGAGATGACGCGGCGTGATCCCAGCCGTTCATTTGGCGCGCCACGCGGACGCTGCGTCAGCGCCAACTGGGCCCATCCCGCTGACATGGCGTGACACGTCAGCTGCCACGTCAGCAAAAATGTCATGTCATTTTTTTTTAAATTTAAAATTTCATTTTCTCAAAAATAAAATTCCGGGCATTTCCAACTCTTTGGAACTTGATTTATTTTCTTAAAATAAATCCCTTGGCTATTTTCAAACACTTTGAAAAATCATTTCTCTTTCTCCTTTTAATATTTTCTCTTCGAATTTTCAATTGGGGCTTGCAGGGGGACCTGCAGGACTAATTAATTTTAGCTCCAAACGGATTAATATATTATCATCTCATGACAATAATTAATTACCGTTTAATAATATTTAATTCCACTAAATAAATATTGTTGCACTCTAAAATTAATTAAATTATTCACGAATTTCTCGATCTAGAATAATTTCGTATTTCACTCCTCCGTGTAGATATCCATGAAAAATAAATTGCAACTACTATCATTTATTTTTCATCTCTAATTTGAAATTTATTGATTCGCCTTAAGTTCAAATTCTCTGTATGTGACACACATTCAACATACAACTTCGGTGACGTATCATGCGAAGTGCTTTGGCCAAAGTCTTAATTAGAACTTTTGCAAATCTTATTTCAAGGATATCTTTTACCTTCCAGCAAGGCCACAAATTCCTCGATCAATATAACTCTTTAGCACATTTCATGTTGTCACTGAACGTACAAAGTATATTCGCCACCCGTTACCGAGACCTCACTTCGAGTATGTTACAGTGACTAACACTACATGCCTAAAGCTGAAATATTATCAGGATTAAGAGTAAAATGCTTCCTGAGATTTTATTCATCTCAGATAGCAGTATAAAATGAATAATCTCAGTGGTCCAATTCAATGTTTCCAATCCTATTGAAAATCATCAACGTATTATAATCGGAATCACCATTCCCTATGACGAAAGACTAATCATCTTATATAATCACGTTATAGTCATGATAAGAACATATTCTTATCTTACCGGCTAGAACTTTAATAACACATGATTTTAGTATTCAAAGTCTTTTCCTATGAAGCACATTTCATATAAGAATACCACCACACACCATTAATTATCAATATGTGAAATACTCACAACTTGCTGTAAATTCAGTTTAATTAATTCAACAAATTGAATTTTCAGGGCACTATTCCCAATAATCTCCCACTTGCCCTAAATTCAATTTGGCTACACATCTAAGTCTTATTCCTTCCACATGAGTGTCAAAACTCATTTTTCACTCTTTTACGCCAGTACTTTAGTGAAGGAATCTATTAGACGTTTCTCTGAGTCAACAACTAGGAAATCATGAATCTAATACATCTAACTGGCTGCTTCTCAAGATACCATATATTTGACTTCCATGGCGGTGTAAGCAATACAAGTCTGCTTAACATTCTCCAATTAACAGTTGCTCTTTCTAGAGTAAACACATATTCTGATGTCAAACATCTAGAATACAAATCAGACTGTGAATTCGAATCTGTGTATTCTATTGAAATGAGCTCACCACTTTGGTAGACAAGCATATAATCTCAAGTCCTTCTTAAGTACTCCAATATATGCTTTAACTACTACCCAGTTTCAGATTCTAGGGTTTGACTAATATCTGCTGACTTAGACCTAATTCATAATACACATTTGGCCTTGTACATAATATGACATACATAAAGTTTCCGCTACGGAACTCTAATCATGTCATCTATCTCTTCAGTTGTCTCAGGACACTGATCCCGAGATAGATAAACTCCATATCTAAAAGGTAATGAACCTTTCTTAGAATTTGTCATATTATACCTTACCAGCATCTTATCTATACATGCTTCTTGTAATGAACCAATCTTTTTATTCTCATGATCACGACAAAAGTCTGATCCTTGGAAGAACATTGGTTTACAAAGGTCTTACGTGTCAAACTGATTTCATAATCGAATCTTGACTACTAACAAAATTCTTGCACCATTCTCAATTAGCAGAATATTGTTTACATAAAAAATGAAAATGTTAGAACATTATCTTGATGTCATTTGTACACACATGGTTCATCAAGCAATTGTACAAATCCAAAGAATTTAAATTGCCTCTTTTAATTCTGATGTTTCATGATCTAGACGCTTACTTAGGATCATAAATTGATCTATTAAGCTTTCATCATATGCACCTGATTTCTGGCTGTAAAGCCTTCAGGTTGTACCGTGTATCTCTTGTTCTTGAAGGTGTCCGTTTAAGAACATAGTCTTTACATCCATTTGTCAAATCTCATTATCAAAATGAGAAATAATGGAGAGGAGAATAAACTTAATCATTGCTATAGGCGAGAAGACCACATAAATGATTTCTTCTTTCTGGGTAAAATCCCTGTAACGCCCCGGTTCCGGATGAACAGGTAAGCACGCCACGTGTGAGGTTTGGAGCGTAGGATTTATTTTAATTCTTTAAATTTCTATTTTCCTACGTTACATCTCATAATTTTATAAAATTCATGATACATTATTTATGTGAATTATATGAAATCATATCATTGGAAAATTATTTCAAGTCATGGAAAAATAGTTATTACGCGAAATAGTTACCGAGAGTGCTTTAATTACGAAACTATCCCTAGTTGTTTATTTCTATAACTTTAGGGACTTAATTGCATAAACTTTCAAGGGCTTAATTGATCACATTTCAAAACCATATATCCTCAATTGCATGACTTGAATTCTTGGAGGATTAATTGGCAAATTGAACATTACACATATTTCAAAAAGGGGATGTTACGGTATAAACATCTCCAAGCTTCTTTGATCATTTTTCATCCAAAATCTTCCAACCTAATTGCTCCCTTCACTCTCGGTTTCAAGAAGAAAAAGGAAAGAAGAGAATTTCATCTTGATCATCAAGAATTTCAAGAAATCTTTGAAGCTTGATCATCTTCATCATCTATCTTCTCCATTTCTTTAGCTCAAGGTGGGGGTTTTGCATGAATTGATGAGTCTTGCTTAAGTATGTGGTAGCTAGGGTTTAAGGAATCATGGAATTATGGATTATTGGTTAAGTGAAGTGTGATTACATGATTATATCTTGAATTATAGCATGAATTCTTGCCAAAATTTGAGGTTATGTGAAGATATGTGCATGAACTTGAAGTTATGAATCTTGATGATATCTCATGTTTTAGGTGTTTAATTAATATAATTTCATATCTTGAACTTGTATGCCTGCATATTACCAGAAATTATGGTTTATTGATCAAAACTTGAGACTTTGGTGCTTTGTTAATGTTTCCCGTAGCCATCCCCTGTTTCCCGCCTCAAGGCATTATAGGAACGGTCATTCCCACTCTTTTAAATTAAAAAGGGCTGGCGAACCTGGGAACGGTCGTTCCCATTTTGGCCTGCGTGCCGGAAGGGCTGTTCCCAGCCTCAGCGCATTTTCAAAATCAAAATCGTTGGCTCGTTTTTGGAAGGCCTGGGAACGGCCGTTCCCACACGTCTGACAGAAGAAAACTTTCTGCATAAAATTCAATTTTTAGCATGTTGATCCAATGCGTTCTTTGATCCCAAATTGCTATTATATGATTGAATATATGACAAAACAAGATATTTTCATGCCACATTGCATATTGCTCGTCATCTCGTTGCATTTTCGCCGTTCATCCTATTTGGTCCATTTTGAGTCATGCCTCACATATACATGTCGTGTTTGCACAGGTCACGAGGTCGTGGACGAGGAGCGGGCTCCCTAGAGCATATCCTTGTTTCATTTTGTAAGCAAAGGTAAGGTTTTGTTCTAGGTATATAGAACCATTACCACCCTTATATGTTGATTTCGGCCAAAATCTATTATATCTATAAACGTTTTCTAAAATCCAAACATTTCAAGCAAGCAAGCCATGATTGTTCATTATTTCAAGCATGTTTTGGCGAGTCATGATTGCACTTGGGCCCGAGGGTAATTCTTGAGCCAACCGGGAAAGCAAGGGCTGATGGGTAACTCTTGAGTTATCCTCACCTCATTGGGATCACCCCCGAAGCCACTAGGAGATTAGTGGTGGAAGGAGTTTCGTGCGTAGGGAGTCATGTTCCCTACGTACACCATGTCGTGGATAGTTGGGCCTTGCAAACCCGCTATCACCCGGAGGAAGAAGGAGATTGGGGATGGATCCGGCACCACGGATTATCCTCGGGTTATTGCATGTTTTAATCATGATTATGTCTAATTGAGCACTAAATGAAATGTATGATCACGTATTGAATAAATCATGCAAGCACGTATTTCCATGTTTGGGGAAAGGTTGGAGATTTATCCTTACTCGCCGGGGCCACATGTTTCATGAAATGATCAAGTTAACATGTTAATTTGGATAGTTGTAATCTCGGGCAAAGAACAAGTTATTCTTGAACTATATATATATTATTTCATTTTCAAGTCTTCACCCGAGGATACAACTTGCATGTGACATGTGTTATATATATGTATTTGCCCCTCACTCAGTCTTCGGTAGACTGATACTTCACTTTTCAGGTACTCGGTCGTGCTAGGCGGGAGTCCGGTCAGGTCTTGCATTTTCTTGAGTCTAGCATTGTACCTTTCATGTATAGTACTTTTGAGATCTCCTGTTATGATCATTGTTATCACGTTTTGGATACTTGGACCTGTATATTATATAAGAGATGATAATGTATTGATAGTTAATAATGGTATCTATTATGTATATACTTTGGTAAATATGGTACCTATACATATTAATTGAGATGCTTCCGCTTTTGATTTCATGTTTTGGTTGTTTATGTTGGGAAGTGTCCCGCCTAGCTCGTTTATTTTGATTATCACCCGTTCACTATAGTCTTGGTTTATGTACGGATTATCCATTTCGTATGTGGATCGAGGCAAGTGCGGGGGATGTAGTGCCTTGGGGTTTAGGGTGCTACATCTACAGGTGGTATCAGAGCCCGGTTGCAAAACCAAGGTTCTCGAGTCGTGTCAAGTGAGTCTAGGTCGTACGACATAGGATTACTTGTTACTTGAGAGTCTGCATTTAATTGAATTACTTAATCTACTTGAATTCTTGCATTGCTTGAGCTATGTGATCTTCTTTGAATGTGTGTTTATTAACAATATGGAATTATATGCACGCATTTGCATTTATTAATTAAACCACGCATGTATAGTGATTGGATTTCAGGATGGATCGTGATAGACATCGTCGTGACCGAACTCTGAGACATCGGCATCATCATCATCGCCGCCACCATCATCATGAGAGATCACCTCCTCCTCCACCTGTTCAGGCACAGCCTCAGGATTTTATGAACGCAGTAGTGGGGCTGATTCATCAGAGGCTACAGGAAAGGGTTCCTCCAACACCACCAGCACCCGTAGCACTCCAGGAGAACCCCATTTCAGCTATAATACGGGAGTTTTAGAATTAGCGTCCCCCAAAGTTTTATAAGGGCGATGATATACAGGCTGAGATGTGGTTGAAAGAGATTGGAAGGATTTGGCAGCTCATACCTTGTGATTCTCAGGAGAAAGCCCGTTGTACTCTTACTCTGATCCAGGGCGAGGCCTACTCCTGGTGGGAGAGCACTCAGATAGTTCTGGAGGCTGCTGGTACAGACATCACGTGGGAGGTCTTTGTACGGGAGTTCAGAAACAAGTTTATTCCTCCAGCTTCCCGTACCCGCAAGTTGAGGGAGTTTACAGAGTTGAAGCAAGGAAGAGATCAGTTGGTCAGTACATCGCTGAGTTCGAGAGATTATCTCGCTATGCACCTAACATAGCGAATGACGACTTTCACAAGGCGATGCAGTTCGTGCAGGGACTCAGGAGAGACATCCAAGATGCGTTGAAAGCAGCTAACACGAGCACATGGGCCAAAGCTACTGCCAAAGCTTTGAAGGTCGAGTATTCAGAGATGGCCAGGAAGCCTATTCCCCGATTGGACAGGCTTCAGGTTCGAGATCGGGACAGGGGTCTGTGCAGGAAAGAGACCTATAGCTTACTCGGCACCTCCAGCACCGAAGGACTCGGGGAAGAAATTTAAAGCTACAGGGCCATCACAGAAGGCTCCAAGAGCTCCAGCACCATCACAGCCACCTCAGAAACCGGGTTGCAGATTTTGTGGGCTTACTACACATACCTATGATAACTGCAGACGACGGTTGGATTTATGTTTGATCTGCAGGAGTGATGAGCATAGGGTTGACGGATGTCCAGATCGTCAGGATCCGCCACCTGCAGGTCCGAGGCCACTTGTGAGAGCTCGGGCCTATGCACTGGCTGGAGAGGAGAAGGATGCTGAGATCGACCCTGCAGCGGTAGTTGAAGGTACTATTTACATCCATGGCACGAACATCCATACATTATTTGATCCAGGAGCTACACGCTCCTTTCTTGCGCATTCTATTGCTATTACATTATCTTTGCCTGCTATATGCTCTTCTGTGTGCTATTTAGTTAGTACTCCTTTCGGTAGTAGACGAGAGATGGATCAGGTTTACAGGGATGTTCCAGTGGTGATTGAAGGCCGAGAGTTCTTGACAGATTTCATTGTTATGCCGATGGAAAGATACAGATCTATTCTGGGGATGGATTGGTTGTGCAAGCACTGTGCTACAATAGATTTCTGGGCAAAGAAAGTGCAGTTGGGTTCAGAGGTTACTACGGGGTGGACTTCAAAGACGGTACCTCTACTTTCCTTCTCAGAGGCTCAGAAATTGGTTAGAGATGGGGCTACAGGGTTCATTGCCTACATTCTAAATAATCCTAAAGATCAAGTGAAATTGGAAGATACAGAAGTGGTAAAGGAATTTCCCGAGGTCTTTCCAGAGAAATTAGATTCTTTGCCTCCCGAGCGAGAAATAGAATTTGTTATTGATCTTTATCCGAATGCAGAGCCGTATTCGAAGACTCCATATCGGATGGCTCCAGCATAATTGAAAGAGTTAATGGTTCAGCTCGAGGCATTGTTGGAAGTTGGGTACATTAGGCCGAGTTCTTCACCCTGGGGAGCACCGGTATTATTTGTAAAGAAAAAGGATGGGACTTTGAGGATGTGCATCGATTACCGGGAGTTGAACCGGATGACTATTAAGAACAAATATCCTCTTCCACATATCGAGGAGTTATTTGATATACTTCAGGGTTCCAAGGTCTACTCAAAATTGGACTTAAGACAGGGGTATTACCAGTTGCGAATCCGAGCAGATGATATTCCAAAGATGGGATTCAATACTCGGTACGGGCACTACGAGTTCGTGGTTATGCCGTTTGGATTAACTAACGCCTCTGCAGCTTTCATGGATATGATGCACCTGATTTTCAGGCCTTTCCTCGACAAGTTTGTGGTAATTTCATCGATGATATTCTGGTATTCTCAAAATCTGCCGAGGAACATGCAAGACATCTTAATCTTGTTTTACAGACTTTAAAGGAGCATCAGTTGTTTGCTAAATTCAGTAAGTGTGAGTTTTGGATTGATCGGGTTGCTTTCTTAGGACATGTGATTTCAGGCAAGGGTTTGGAAGTCGATCCCTCGAAAATTGAGGCCATACTTAAATGGGAGAAACCAAAGAATACCTCAGAAGTTAGGAGCTTCTTGGGATTGGCCGGATATTACAGGAGGTTCGTTCAGGATTTCTCTAAGATCGCTGCACCGTTGACCCGATTGACAAAGAAAGATGTCAAGTTTGTCTGGGACGAGAAATGTGATCAAAGTTTCAACTTTTTGAAAGAAAAGTTAGTCTCAGCTCCGGTGTTAGCACTTCCCGAGGGTTCAGAGGAGTATGTCATGTACACAGATGCTTCTAAGGAAGGCCGAGGTTGTGTATTGACTCAGAAAGGAAAGGTGATCGCTTATACCTCCCAAAAGTTAAAGGAATATGAAAAGAATTATCCTACACACGACCTGGAGCTTGCAGCCGTGATCTTTGCTCTCGGGAAATGGAGACATTATCTCTATGGGACTTCTTTTGAGATTTTCACCGACCACAAGAGCCTCCAGTATTTATTCACGCAGAAATATTTGAATATGAGGCAACGACGTTGGATGGAAATGTTAGAGGATTATGATTGCACGATCAAGTATCATCCAGGAAAAGCCAACGTGGTCGCCGATGCACTTAGCAGAAAGGCGAGTGTTTCGAGTTTGGAAATAAAAGAAAGTGATGAAATTGCTCCAATTGTGTTAAAGGCTCGGGTTTCTAATATCACAATTCAACCGGAATTGAAGTATCGATTATTCGAGGCTCAAAATAATGATCCGGAAGTACAGAAATTGGTAAGTAAGGCTAGAGCTGATCCGAAGAGTCCTTTTGGGTTTGATGAGACCGGTTTGCTTTGATTTAAAAACAGAGTAGTAGTGCCTGAGGAGTTGAAACAGGTTCTACTTGAAGAAGCTCACAAGTCCGCATATTCGATCCACCCGGGAGGAAATAAAATGTATAAGGATCTGAAAAAATATTACTGGTGGAACGGGATGAAAAGAGACGTTACCGAGTATGTGAAACATTGTCTGACTTGTCAGAGAGTGAAAGCTGAGCATCAAAAACCCGCGGGACTTCTACAACCATTACCTATTCCCCGAATGGAAGTGGGAACAAGTAACGATGGACTTTGTTTCCGGATTACCAAAGGTAAAAGGAGGATTTGATGGTATTTGGGTAATCGTGGATAGATTCACGAAGTCTGCTCACTTTTTACCGATTCGAATGTCTTATAAGATTCCAAAGTTAGCCGAGATCTATAACAGAGAGATTATCCGACTTCATGGTATTCCGGTGAGCATAGTTTCAGACCGAGACCCGAGATTCACATCAAAGTTGTGGCAAGAGTTATAGGCGATGTTGGGAACGAGGCTCAAGTTCAGTACAGCATTTCACCCGCAAACATACGGTCAAACGGAGAGATTGATAAGATATTTGGAAGATCTACTTCGGGCTTGCGCGATGGATTTTCAGAATTCGTGGCAAGAACAGTTACCTCTAATTGAATTTGCCTACAATAACAGCTTTTAGGCTTCGATCGGGATGGCTCCTTATGAACTCCTTTATGGAAGAAAGTGCCGATGTCCGTTGTTTTTCGACTTGGAAGAGTGGAAATGGTCGAAACAAGAAGGGGTAAAGAAAGGTGAGAAATTTGAGAAACCTTCCAAAGTCGTTCAGGCTATGATTGAGAAAGTTCAAATAATTCAACAACGGATGAAAGCCACGCAAGATAGGCAAAAGAGCTATGCCGATACTCGTCGAAGGGATCTTGAATTTGAAGTTGGTGACCGGGTATTCTTGAAGGTGTCACCAAGGAAAGGTTTCACCGGAATCGAAAAAGGAGGAAAGCTTAATCCTCGCTACTTAGGTCCTTTCGAGATTCTTGAAAGAATAGGCGAAGTAGCCTATCGATTGGACCTACCACCAAGTCTTACGGGGATACACAACGTGTTTCATGTCTCGCAACTCAGGAAGTATTACCCCGATGAGACCACGATTCTCCCCTTTGAAGAAGTTGAATTGGAACCAAATTTCACATTTATTCAGAGGCCGGTTAAGATCATGGATCGCAAATTTCAGGAATTGAGAAACCGGAGGATTCCCATGGTTAAAGTTTTGTGGAGAAGCGATAAAACCGAGGAAGCTACGTGGGAAACCGAGGACAAGATGAAACGGTTCCACCCGAAGTTGTTCGCTCAGGACTAGAGAATCTGGGGACCAGATTCTTTTAAGGGGGGAGAGTTGTAACTCCCCGGTTCCGGATAAACTGGTAAGCACGCCACGTGTGAGGTTTGGAGCGTAGGATTTATTTTAATTCTTTAAATTTTTATTTTCCTATGTGACATCTCATAATTTTATAAAATTCATGATACATTATTTATGTGAATTATATGAAATCATATCATTGGAAAATTATTTCAAGTCATGGAAAAATAGTTATTACGTGAAATAGTTACCGAGAGTGCTTCAATTACGAAACTGTCCCTAGTTGTTTATTTCTTTAACTTTAGTGACTTAATTGCATAAACTTTCAAGGGCTTAATTGATCACATTTCAAAACCATATATCCTCAATTGCATGACTTGAATTCTTGGAGGATTAATTGGCAAATTGAACATTACACATATTTCAAAAAGGGGATGTTACGTTATATGCATCTCCAAGCTTCTTTGATCATTTTTCATCCAAAATCTTCCAACCTAATTGCGCTCCCTTCACTCTCAGTTTCAAGAAGAAAAAGGAAAGAAGAGAATTTCATCTTGATCATCAAGAATTACAAGAAATCTTTGAAGCTTTGAAGCTTGATGATCTTCATCATCTATCTTCTCCATTTCTTTAGCTCAAGGTGGGTGTTTTGCATGAATTGATGAGTCTTGCTCAAGTATGTGGTAGCTAGGGTTTGAGGAATCATGGAATTATGGATTATTGGTTGAGTGAAGTGTGATTACATGATTATATCTTGAATTATAGCATGAATTCTTGCCAAAATTTGAGGTTATGTGAAGATATGTGCATGAACTTGGAGTTATGAATCTTGATGATATCTCATGTTTTAGGTGTTTAATTAATATAATTTCATATCTTGAACTTGTATGCCTGCATATTACCAGAAATTATGGGTTTATTGATCAAAACTTGAGACTTTGGTGCTTTGTTAATGTTTCCAGTAGCCATCCCCTGTTTCTGCTCTGTTTTTTTTTTCAGTTGCAGAAACTGGGAACGGCCATTCCCGCCTCAAGGCATTATGGGAACGGTCGTTCCCACTCTTTTAAATTAAAAAGGGCTGGCGAACCTGGGAATGGTCGTTCCCATTTTGGCCTGTGCGGGAAGGGTCGTTCCCAGCCTCAGCGCGTTTTCAAAATCAAAATCGTTGGTGCGTTTTTGGAAGTCCTGGGAACGGCCGTTCCCATTTTCAAAGGGGAAGCCGGAACGGCCGTTCCCACACCTCTGACAGAAGAAAAAATTCTGCATAAAATTCAATTTTTAGCATGTTGATCCAATGCCTTCTTTGATCCCAAATTGCTATTATATGATTGAATATATGACAAAACAAGATATTTTCATGCCACATTGCGTATTGCTCGTCATCTCGTTGTATTTTCGCCGTTCGTCCTATTTGGTCCATTTTGAGTCATGTCTCACGTATACACGTCGTGTTTGCACAGGTCACGAGGTCGTGGACGAGGAGCGGGCTCCCTAGAGCATATCCTTGTTTCATTTTGTAAGCAAATGTGAGGTTTTGTTCTAGGTATATAGAACCATTACCACCCTTATATGTAGATTTCGGCCAAAATCTATTATATCTATAAACTTTTTCTAAAATCCAAACATTTCAAGCAAGCAAGCCATGATTGTTCATGATTTCAAGCATGTTTTGGCGAGTCATGATTGCACTTGGGCCTGAGGGTAATTCTTGAGCCAACCTGGAAAGCAAGGGCTGACGGGTAACTCTTGAATTATCCTCACCTCATTGGGATCACCCCCGAAGTCATTAGGAGATTAGTGGTGGAAGCAGTTCCGTGCGTAGGGAGTCATGTTCCCTACGTACACCATGTCGTGGATAGTTGGGCCTTGCAAACCTACTATCACCCGGAGGAAGAAGGGGACTGGAGATGGATCCGGCACCACGGATTATCCTCGGGTTATTGCATGTTTTAATCATGATTATGTCTAATTGAGCACTAAATGAAATGTATGATCACGTATTGAATAAATCATGCAAGCACGTATTGCCACGTTTGGGGAAAGGTTGGAGATTTGCCCTTACTCGCCGAGGCCACATGTTTCATGAAATGATCAAGTTAACATGTTAATTTGGACAGTTGTAATCTCGGGCAAAGAACAAGTTATTCTTGAACTATATATATATTATTTCATTTCCAAGTCTTCACCCAAGGATACAACTTGCATGTGACGTGTGTTATATATATGTATTTTCCCCTCACTCAGTCTTCGGTAGACTGATACTTCACTTTTCAGGTACTCGGTCGTGCTAGGTGGGAGTCCGGTCAGGTCTTGCATTTTCTTGAGTCTAGCATTGTACCTTTCATGTATAGTACTTTTGAGATCTCCTGTTATGATCATTGTTATCACGTTTTGGATAATGTATTGATAGTTAATATTGGTATCTATTATGTATATACTTTGGTAAATATGGTACCTATACATATTAATTGAGATGCTTCCGCTTTTGATTTCATGTTTTGTTGTTTATGTTGGGAAGTATCCCGCCTAGCTCGTTTATTTTGATTGTCACCCGTTCGCTATAGTCTTGGTTTATGTACGGATTGTCCATTTCGTATGTGGATCGAGGCTATAGTGCGGGGGATGTAGTGCCTTGGGGTTTAGGGTGCTACAATCCCTTACCATAAGTTTGCTCTAAAGTCTTTACTTTTTCATCCATTCTTTCCTTTTATTTTCTTGTAGAACCCAATTACATCTAATGGGTTTAATGTCTTAAGGCGCCTCTACAAGCTTAAGACTTTGTTAGAATACAAAGATTCTAACTTAGGTTCCATGGCTTTTCACCAAATGGTCAGCGTCTATATCTTCCACAACTTCATTACACGTGACAGGATCAGATATGTTAGATTCAACCACTTGGGTTAATCTAGGTATCTTGTCAGGTGTCCTGACAATCCTCCCACTACAATGATGCTCTCGTGTACATGTCTCTACATCACATGTTGTATTTGGTACATCACATGTATCTAATACATTTTCAGTTATCACAGGTTTATGGAAATCAGTATCTAATACTGTTATTTCTTTTAACAATACTTTGCTTCCACCCTTTGTGGTTATCTATGTAATTATATTTGAAATATTCACAAACATCTTTTGTGATTTCTCAAATTACAAAATATACCACCTTTCGTTCTTCTAAGATAACCTTAGAACAAGTAAACCTTTGTTCTTTATTCTAACTTGTCAGGATCCTGCTGGGAGGCGGGCCCAGAACAGTAGCTGTCCGTGACCACATTTTAAAATTTTTATTATAATACAAGTATTAAAATATTTCTAAAACATTTTAACACAAAGCGGAAGACTTAGCCGGATCTACTCAAGTATATACATGCAATTGATAATAAATTTTAAATCACTTAAGCAGGTAAATATCTAACATGCAATTAACACTTAAGAGCACATAATTTATCATGCTTAAAATAATATAACTGTAAAATATTACCGTACTGCAAACGTTGGCTATCTAACAGCATTTTTCCAGCTCCTTTCCCACTCGTGAGACCGGCAGAGCTTCCCCGCAATATCCCCGACTCGACCCTCGGAGTGTGGGCTCCGCGAGTATTTCCTTAAATACTCGAGAAAATATTTTCTAGAAAAATCATTTTTCTAGACTAGAAAATTCCCTAATTTTCTAATAATTAAGCGGATTATATATTAATTATATAACCACCTAATTATATATTAATTAATCCCTTAATTAGGGATCAATTAATTTGAGAGAGGAGAGCTCTCTCTAAAGCCAAAGTTGGCTGAAAATTGGAATGAGAAAATATGGCAAAGGAGTCAGCTATTTATAGGCAAAAACAGGAGGGTATTTTGGTCATTTTAGGCATAAAATTGAGGGGTATTTTCATCATTTGTACAACCGCGTACAAACTGCGTACCGGCCGGTCAATCAGATCACGCCACATGGTAAATCTCTCCCCCGCGGACACAACGCCGCCAACCACGCGCCGACACGTGGCCGCACGCGCCGCCACAAGTCGGCCAAGTGGTTGGCGCGTGTTCAACCGCGTGACCTCACCAGGCGTCGACACGTGTCCGGGTCTGGTCCTACCCGGACCGGACCCGGTTCGACCCTATCCGAATAGCCGGCCCTTTAACCCGTTTGACCCGCCCGTTACCGGATCACATCCGTCCGTTGATCTGCGCTGACGCGGCGCGATCCAGGCCGCCCACTTGGCGCGCCACGCGGCGCTACATCAGCACCAACTGGGGCCCAACCCGCTGACGTGGCATGACACATCAGCTGCCACGTCAGCAAAATGCCACGTCTTTATTTATTTTTTTTTTTTTTACAAAAAAAAAAAATTTTTTTTCTCCAAAATAAAATTTCGGGCATTTCCAACTCTTTGGAACTTGATTTATTTTCTTAAAATAAATCCCTTGGCTATTTTCAAACACTTTGAAAAATCATTTCTCTTTCTTCTTTTAATATTCTCTTCGGGTTTTTAATTGGGGCTTGCAGGGGGACCAGCAGGACTAATTAATTTTAGCTCCAAATGGGTTAATATATTATCATCCCATGATAATAATTAATTACCGTTTAACAATATTTAATTCCACTAAATAAATATTGTTGCACTCTAAAATTAATTAAATTATTCACGAATTTCTCGATCTAGAATAATTTTGCATTTTACTCCTCCGTGTAGATATCCATGAAAAATAAATTACAACTACTATCATTTATTTTTCATCTCTAATTTGAAATTTATTGATTTGCCTTAAGTTCAAATTCTCTGTATGTGAAACACATTCAACATACAACTTCAGTGATGCATCACGCGAAGTGCTTTGGCCAAAGTCTTAATTCAAACTTTTGCGAATCTATTTCAAGGATATCTCTTACCTTCCAGCAAGGCCACAGATTCCTCGATCAATATAATTCTTTAGCGCATTTCATGTAATCACCGAACATACAATGTATTTTGGCCACCCGTTACCGAGACCTCACTTCGAGTATGTTACAGTGACTAACACTACATGCCTAAAGCCGAAATATTATCAGGATTAAGAGTACAATGCTTCCTGAGATTTTATTCATTTTAGAAAGCAGTATAAAATGAATAATCTCAGTGGTCCAGTTCGATGTTTCCAATCCTATTGAAAATCATCAACGTGTTATAATTAGAATCACCATTCCCTATGACGAAAGACTAATCATCTTATATAACCACGTTATAGTCTTGATAAGAACATATTCTTATCTCACCGACTAGAACTTTAATGACACGTGATTTCGGTATTCAACGTCTTTTCCTATGAAACACATTTCATATAAGAATACCATCACACGTCATTAATTATTAATATGTGAAATACTCACAACTCGTTGTAAATTCAGTTTAATTAATTCAACAAATTGAATTTTCAGGGCACCATTCCCAACAGATCCATCCTTAACTCGTGGACCAGGCTACCTCAAATCCGAAGATAAGAGATACAGGGTTTTCACCCCAGCTACAGATTCATCAGTGTTTTAGGAACTGACTTAGATAGAACTAGGTTTAGTGTATTTGTTGTTTTGAGCGCAAGACCCCAAAACGAACTTCGTAGGGTAGCATGACTCTTCATGTATCTTACCATAATTATCAGGGCTCTATTTCTCCTTTCTGCAATACATCCTTGCTAAGACGTATCTCATACAGATAGTTGAGATCTAATCTCATTTGAGAAATTCTATTCAACTCTGAGCATAGATGCTTATCACTACTTCAATCTAATCGAAGTGCCTTGATATATTTTCTAATTTGACTCTTTGACTTTAGTTTTATATTCTTTGAACTCTTCAAAATACAGACTTAAGTCTCATCAAATAAACATATCTGTATCTAGAGTAATCGTTCAAATGAATGATGAAGTACCCAAAACTATCTCTTGCTTGAACATTCATAGGATCACATATCCGTATGAACTGACACAAGCAACTTCATGGCTTAAATACCTTTGTCTCAAAAAAGGCTTCTTGGTCATTTTAACTTTCTAAATAGGATTCGCAGATTGATATTGTTTTCAAGTCAATAGGACTCAACAATCAGTCTTTGGATCCTATTCAAATTCAATTGACCAATAGATAGGTGCCACGTACAAGTTTTTCCTCTTAGATGGTAAGTCAAGCTTCTTTATGTTAAACTTAAATTAGGGTTTTCATTGAGATATAAAAGACCATCTTTTATTGTGCCAGAGCAAATAAACCTTTTATTTTGCTTAGCGGTAAACTTTTGTTCAAAACAAACAGTTAAACCATTAGTTATCAAATAACTCACAGAAATTAAATTTCTGTTTATACGGCACGTGTAATATAAAACCCTATTGCCAAAATGCAATACTACAGTTCCTACTGCTAATACAATTACACTTGTATTATCCTTGAGCATTAGTTGCATGTTAGCCATTTTTCAAACTTTCTGGTTAGTTTGAATCTTCGCAACGAATTGCAAATATGATTAGTTGAGCTCGAATCCATATTCCAGGAGTCTGGTGAATTTTCAATTAAGCATACTTTCAACGAGTAAGATATCTTCATATCTTATCTAAACGGCGTAGCAAATGGACAAACTAAGTATTTCGGATAATTTCCTTTCCAATACCCGTTACTACCGAAATAGAAACAATTTTCCATTTCTAGGTCGTGGACAAACTAAGTATTTCGGATAATTTCCTTTTCTTTTACTTCCACTCACAGCCTTTCTAGGTCGTGGACATTGATGTCTGATTTAAGAGAACCTTTCCCTTAGTCTATATCACCCTTTCTACCATATTAAGGTCGTTCATTAGTTCAGGTTAGGTTAAAAAAATTATTTAAAATTAATCCTGAACGTTCAAACGACTTAGGCAGAGAGTATAGGATCGTATCCTGTTTGTTAAGATTGTTTCTTTAAGCACAGAGGTTTTCAATCTCGTTCAGATTAGTTATCATATCATAATATGATTCTGAATCGGTGATCCTTCAAACATCTTCATAACTAACAACCTTCTTATTGGCTCGTACCTTCGTAAGATTCTGTCTTCAGAACATGTTCTTATCAGTGGACATCTCATGCGTCTGATGCTCAAGAACTTTTAAGATAGATGTCAGGACATAAGACTAGCCAGATCATTATACTTGATCTGTTTGGAATAAACGTCTTTCTAATCCTGACTGGCTGTAGTTTCTGGAATTTTCGGATAAGGTTCAGTGAGTACAAAACGTTCGTGTCTCAACACGATGTCAAGATTCATTTCCTAGTCAGCATAGTTGAACCCTTACTAGCCTATTTCCTTAAAGTCATTCCGAGAGGGCTAAGGGAGATCATAATTGTAAAACTGAATTAACTAAATAAATGCAAATTAACTAATCATCGCGATGCCACGTCAGCAAAAAAAAAAAAATTTTTTTTTTTTTGATGAAAATTTTTATTTTCTCCAAAATAAAATTCCGAGCATTTCCAACTCTTTGGAACTTTGATTTATTTCTTAAAATAAATCCCTTGGCTATTTTTAAATACTTTGAAAATTCATTTCTCTTTCTCCTTTTAATAGTTTATCTTAGGGTTTTCAATTTGGGGCTTGCAGGGGGACCTGTAGGACTAATTAATTTTAACTCCAAACGGATTAATATATTATCATCTCACGATAGTAATTAATTACCATTTAACAATATCTAATTCCACTAAATAAATATTGTTGCACTCTAAAATTAATTAAATTATTCACGAATTTCTCGATCTAGAATAATTTCGCATTTCACTCCTCCGTGTAGATATCCATGAAAAATAATAAATTGTAACTACTAACATTTATTTTTCATCTCCAATCTGAAATTTATTGATTCGGCTTAAATTCAAATTCTCTGTATGTGAAACATATTCATCATACAACTTCGGTGGCGTATCACGCGAACTGCTTTGGCCAAAGTCTTAATTCGAACTTTTGCAAATCTATTTTAGGGATATCTTTTACCTTCCAGCAAGGCCACAGATTCCTTGATCAATATAACTCTAGCACATTTCATGTTGTCACCGAACGTATAAAGTATTTTGGCCACCCGTTACCGAGACCTCACTTCGAGTATATTACAGTGACTAACACTACATGCCTAAAGCCGAAATATTATCAGGATTAAGAGTACAATGCTTCCTGAGATTTTATTCATTTTAAATAGCAGTATGAAATGAATAATCTCAGTGGTCCAGTTCGATATTTCCAATCCTATTGAAAATCATCAATGTGTTATAAAAGGAATCACCATTCCCGATGACGAAAGACTAATCATCTTATATAACCACGTTATAGTCTTGATGAGAACATATTCTTATCTTACCGACTAGAACTTTAATGACACGTGATTTCGGTATTCAAAGTCGTTTACTATGAAACACATTTCATATAAAAATACCACCAGACGCCATTAATTATCAATATGTGAAATACTCACAACTCGCTGTAAATTCAGTTTAATTAATTCAACAAATTGAATTTTCAGGGCACTATTCCCAACATCCCGAACCTGTGCCGACATGGAAGGTCCTTGATTTGCCCTTCAATAGCTTGGCTTCGGCCTTCAAGGCTTTGTCCATGGCCTTAGCCCAAGTCCTCACATTAGAAACCCCAATTACATCTTTAATTTCATATCGAAGGCCATCCACAAATTGTAAAGCTTTGAGTCAGTTATCTCCGGTAATGTGTGAAGCATATGGAGATAACCTGTTAAATTCCAAAATATACTCATTCACGGTTCTCCCAACTTGCTTTAAGTCCAGAAATTCCGTAAGTCTTCTTGTCCTCGCCGATGGTGGTATATAATTATTCTTGAATTCTCTCACAAATATTTACCAAGTCAAATTATCCCCATTAGCTTGTATTTGGATCCTCGTGGTATTCCACTAGTTTCGGGCCTCTCCTTGGAGTTGAAATATATAGAGTTCAACCATCTCTTGAGGACTATATCAGCATACTCTGAAAATATCCTGTATCTCCGCTAGCCAATCCTCAGCCTGAACATCGTTTCCACCATGAAATTGTGGTGGATGATAAGAACGGAAATACCTCTGAGCCTGAGATAATCCCTCTTCTTGGATGGGGATAGGGGCAGGAGTCAGAGGTGGTGGTGGTGGATTCTCCCGGAATCTTGTCTCCATATAATTCATGACTGCTTCCATGAAAATCTCGGGAGTGGCTTGTGGATTCCTCCCTTGAGGAGTAGGAGAGCGGTCACGGCGATGACGATGACCTAGCGAACGATCACGGTCTCTTCGGGGAGGCATTCTGTAAATCAAACACTGAAAATACATGTTTGATCAATTTATGCCCATGAAACAAAGAATGCAACACTCAATAATTCACATAGTCAAGAACAGAGAAGTAAATGCAAGAACACGTTGACAAGTTCTTCCTAAGCCGTACGAACTAGATAGACTCGACACTAGAACATCGGTTTTTCAACCTAGGGCTCTGATACCACTTTAGGATGTGATGCCCGAGCATGGGTCCCCACATCCCCCGTACTATGGCCAAACTCACATACGAATATAGCCCGCATACAAGTCCAATCATAGAGAATGGAGACACGACACGACACGGTCCCTGGTTAGGAGTGACTAACCTTATACCAACAATTCAAGTATCCAAGAGGAGAATAATCAAGAGTATAACAGGAATGTGGAAGCATAATCACAACGGTACTCTCATAATATTCAATTCTTTAAGTGATAATATAAGTAGTCCAAAGTAGATAACATCTAGCCCTTACGGTCTTAATACATAAAACATGAATATATAACATCAGTGTGTGGTACAGAAACAAGTGTAACCTAGCTAGACTCGAAAATACACTAAACAATGCAATTTCTCGCCTACCTACACCTGCAAAGAACCTGAGGGACAAAGAAGGGAGGGGTCAATCTCTACAAGACTAAGTGAAAGGCATAAATAATATAGTAAAGATCATGCAAGCTATAATTCCATACAAGGTTTTTAAGGAACAAGTGAAAACACGGGATATCAAAGTATGGAATTACAACTATCAAGTTTATTTTAGGAAAGTGATCAGTGGCTCAGCGAGTGAGCACTCTCCAACCTTAATCCTTTAGTGTACAAGATAATTATTAAGTGATCATGTAATAATTAAGTTTAACTAGTTACAGGATCAGATTCAGGTGCACAGGTACTCCTTTTTCCTCCGAGTTGGTGGTTCGGGTACCTAGCCCTTGCCACCCAAGATACTCAATACGCAAGCCTCTGCGTCCCAGGAAGTGTAATAATCTCGCCAAAACAGGACAGGATCAAGATTTCAGGTGCATTTTAAAAACATTCGTTCATTTGAAAACCAAGTATAGATATAATATAAGTTTTCGGCCAAAACATCACATAAAAGGGTTGTAGGGTTATAGATATATATCATAACAATTTCCTCACCTGTACCAAAACCAAAAGAAGCAAAAAAGACTCCCGAACCCTACACGGCAGGCTCGTCACCCTCCTGGGAACTCTCTGGACAAGGAAAACAAGACACAAGTGAGACACGACTCTAAATGAACCAAGTATGACTCATGGCAATGAAGTAGAAATAAGATGAAATGATCATGAAGTCAAGGTAGATTATGGACAAGTTCATGTGCACATTTAATGTCCCACGCATGCTTTAACAAGAATTAGATCATACAAAAGTCATATAAGTTTCAATCAGGTAACAGAGAAAGCAACGAAAAACAATTAACGTATAAAACGAGACAAAAAAACTGGAAAGAAAAATAGGGTAGCCTCGCCGCCGCGCCAGGCCAAGTCGCGGCCGCGGTAGAAAATGTCACGGGCATGACGAACAGGCAGAACCGGTCACTAGACTAACATCACGGGCACGACAGGGGTCCAGAAGCACTCACTGACAAGGTGTCGCGGCCGCGCCTGATTTTAGTTCAAAAGGCGTCGCGGGCCGAAGCTCCCGATCCCTCCTCCTTTCTTCCTCCTCCGGGGATGGTTTAGGGGGCTCTGGTTCCGGCCCCGGATGGGGAGGGAAATTCAAATAGATACGCGGTCGATTCGATGAGCTGGGACTGCTTCCATCGTGCGGATACCTAGAAACGTAAAGTTATCTCTGAGTTGTAGCCGTGACACCATTACAACAGCAAAAGCTCGAACAGGGCAGAGCAGGGGATGGTGGAAAATCCATCCCCAAGCCCAAAATACATGTTCCAAACACCAAAAATATATTCAAGCACATAAGTAAACATCATATAAACACTTACGCATCATTTTATCCAAGAATACATGCTTAGATTCATCAAAAATCCAATATAAAACCCTTATGCACACAAGTGATCAACCAAGCTAAAAGTTCACTCAACTCATGATTAAATGCATAAAACCAATTCAAGATCATCATACTTAATTCATATTAATCCATGAACTTGAAGCAAACCATAAACCCTAACATTACTCCAAGATTTCATCGAAATATGCATGAGTTTACCTTGCAAATAGAAGAAGTGAAGGGGAATGAAAAGAGATGATCTTGGAGCTCAAATTCTTGAAGAAAGTTGATGAATCCCTAGGCTTCTTGGCTTCTTGGTGGATCGAGATGATAGGGAGAGAGATAAGAGTGTCTTGTGCTTATTCTTGTGCAAGAGAGGAAGAAAATGCAAGTGTGTGTGTGTATGTGTGTATATGTTGAGATATGTAGGTGAAAGAAAAGGGAAAATTGCTCTAATGTCCTCCAAGAATTTAAATGTATTCAATTAGGTACCCAATTTTATAAATGTTCCAAATAAGTCCAAGTCATTTGCCAGTTAAGTCCACAAAATGAATAAGGTGCCAATCAAGGATAATTAAGCTCAATCACGAAAGATTAAACACTTAAACATGCTTGGGAAAGTTAAACAATACTTCACATAGTCAAACTCGCGAAAGAAGGAAATTACAAATCACTTAATTCACAAGAAGTCAAATTAAATAAATTAAATTGCGCAAGTAAGGTAACAAAAGGAATTAAATAAATCCTAAATCTCAAAACTAACACATGTGGTGCGCGTACCGGTACGGTCGAGAAATCGGGGTGTCACACCTCTTCCCATGATCATCTATCTTTCTCCACAGGTTGTCGATGTCAATTTGGCAGACTTTTTGGTGATGCATCCAAGGATCCTTGGGAGTGGCAGTTTTGATAAAATTTGAGGTGGTGGGCATGGCTCACCATAATTTTCAAATGTGGGGCGTATTTCGTAAGCACACACCTATCAATCAATGATAAAACAATAGTATTATAACCTAATAATTAGGATATAAATGATTCATAAAACAAATGTTATATACATACTCTCCTGTAAGGCTCACGGAAAACTATTAAGATGATAGGTTCGCTATTTTTTGTCGACCGAATGATCCTCCCATCCAAAAACAATTTTCTTCCTTTTTATTGAGGTTTTTGTCGCCTTGAACGAAACTAACCCCAATGGGTAAGAGTAAAAAAAATCCAAATCATTTGCAAAACAAATGTAGTCCTTATTTACAACTTTTAAATTGTTATGACCCAACAAAATTAAAGCAATCTTCAACCCGCTCTTTCACAGTGTAATTCTCATCCTTGTTTAATATTTTCTCTAAATCGCTGGCCTTTACGTTAGGTCTGTTGCCTAGGACCTTCCCCAGAAAATTTTGGCCATCATCTACTGCGTTCATTATCTCGTTTCTCTCTAGCAACAGTCCACAATTAAACCCGGTTACGATTGCAAACTCCCTTAAGCCAAATCTCACCGGCTTTTGTCCTATCAAAAACTACAATTCATAATTTTTTTGGGTTTGAAAGGAGTATATCATCAAAAAATGGAAGAGTGTGCCTGAAAATCCTCTTATCCCATGGCGAGGTAGGTCATCCATATATTTTTTAAACACCTTTTTAAAACTTTTACTATTTTCTTTAAGGAAGGCCTTCACCATGTTCATCCGTTCCCATGAACCTCGGATTGTAACCCTCGCCTGGGAGAAGAAGTGTCGTTCACAAAAGGGAGCATGTTGAATTTTGAGAAATTAATGCTTTTTGTAAAATCCTCTACCTCATTATACTCATCATCTCCCTCCTCTTCCTCAGTCGCACCCATATCCTGCTTATCCTCCTCATCTTCAACTCTTAATCAGTGCATCTGTTTCGTCCGATTTTCGCGAACATAATATGATGATGCGTCACCTTCCTCATCTCCTTCACTTACATAATCATCTCTAAACTCATGGAAAGAATAAAATATCAGTTAAAAACAGTAAAAATTTGGAAAAAAAAAGTGCCAAACTAGATCAAACATATTCGAGTAGTCGATTAGCACAATAGACAAGTCAATTTTAAGGGTATCGATTCACTACTCGACAATAATCGAGTAGTCGACCAAGATATAAATACCCCCAAAAACACAATACATAGACATATCGTCGACCTTACGTTTCAGAACCAAAACAAAAGGCATAAAAAATGAATCTTTCATTATATTCGAGTTCCTGATCTGTGGGAACACGAGTTTTTAGTTCGTCCTCATATGACTTTTGGTTAGCTTCCTCAGACAATATTGTGTTTTTTTATGATAACTGATGAAACAAAGTATGTAGAAGATCGTTAAATGCAAACCCTAATTTTTGAATTCTTGAGGAAGATGAAAAAGATGAACACTCGCATCTTTTCTCTCTGTTTCTTTCTTTACTTACAGCGTTCAACATGCAAATAAGGAAAAGTCTGACAATTGATGGAAATATATATTTATAAATAGTCACAAAACGTATCGTTTCGTGTAAAGACGTATTTTTCCTATATCTGTAATGTTTCATCTAACGACACGATATCTTCTTTATATTAGCGACACTTATCAAGGAGGATAATCGATCGGTCGATTCCACAGATTGAGAAGTCGATTCCATTAGAAAACCGTAGAGTCGATCGATCGACTAAAGTAGTCGAGTACTCGACTGTGTACTACTTTTGCACAAATCCGAAAGGAAAAATTGTTGTAGACGTGTTTAATGGTAACTACCAATAAGGAACCCTAATATACACGTTTGAGAATTAATGATTACTGATCAAAATCAAATTACAGATATAATCCTCTACATTCTCTCCAAATTGTTAACATAATATGGTTGCAAGTGGTACAAAACTTGTTACTTGTATCATTTTATTTTATACTGAGATAAATTAAAAGATATTGTACGTGAATGCAAGGAGATGGATTAAGTGTGTAAAAATATTACCAAAGAGTAAAAGAAAACGTATCAAGTAGAAGAATCGATCGGTGGACGCCACAGATCGAGAGGTCGATTCCATTAGGGAACCGTAAGGTTAATCGATCGACTGAAGTAGTCGAGTACTCGACTGTGTACTACTTTTGCATAATTCCGAAAGGAAAAATTGTTGTAGACGTGTTTAATGGTGACTACCAATAAGGAACTTGAATATACATGTTTGGGAATTAATGATTACTGATCAAAGTCAAATTACAGTTATAATCCTCCACATTGTTAACATAATATGGTTACAAGTAGAATAAACTTTGTTATTTGTATCATTTCTTTTATACTGAGATGAATTAAACGATATTATACGTGAATGCAAGGGGGTGAATTAAGTGTGTAAAAATATTGCCAAAGAGCAAAAGAGAAATGTGTCAAGTAGAAGAATCGATCAGTCGACGCTACGGATCGAGAGGTTGATTCCATTAGAAAACCATAAGGTTGATCGGTCGACTGAAGTAGTCGAGTACTCGACTGTGTACTACTTTTGCACAATTCCAAAAGGAAAAATTATTGTAGACGGTCCTTCAGTTATAAATTGGAGTTTTGCATGATGGATTTTAGAATGTAAAACAACAATAGCATAACGAGAAGACACATATTAAATACTATGAACTTATATAATATCAATTGTTCTACTCCAGAACGAATGAGTGTAGTTGTTCCACTTGTTGCTTCATCTTCATCAATTATGTGCTCTTCTATTGGGTTACACCAATTAGAAAATCCATGCTGCTCGTAACAATAAAATAACCTATCTCGGTTAGAATTATTTTTATCAACCACTTTGATAGTAGTCCATAACTCGCAGGACCTGCACTTCTTCTTTCTATATTTCAAAGATGCTTTGCATGTATAAGTGGAGCTAAGTGAACTTGCCATTTTTTTAAGTACTTGAAGTAATGAAAATGAATGGAAATATATATATATAGACAAACAGACCAACGGCTATAAATGGCTAGTTTTTTAAATAATGTAATTCTTTTCGAACTGTTAAAAGGGATCAACAACTGTCGACTATCTAGAAGATAAGGGTCAATCAATATAAATTAAAAAACTCCTGTTGCAATATTAAAAAACCTTAAGGTTTCTTTTGCAAAACCCTAAAATCTTTTTTATATAAATTCAGCCTACAATCCAGCAAACACAAACACAAACCCTAACCGTGGCCACTTCAAGTTCTCCTCCGTCGCGCCATTCCAAACTCTAGCTTGCCACCGACCACCGCTCCAAGCGATCAGCTCTTCATAGATCTGTAAGTGTCTGCTCTATTAGGTTGAATTACTCTTGAAATTATCATGTTTGCTCAAACAGTAGGAATTAATAGATGTTTATTTGTCTAGTTCATGTACTCGTTACTCGTTCTGTGGGTAGTATGTGAGTTACTCATTAAATACTTTAGTGGAACCTTTTGCGTACCAACAATGGGATAATCCTGGAATTGCGATTGTTGATTTATTATTAGAAAGTCACCATGGCGTAAGAGCATGGAACCCAGAATTTTAATTTTTTTTAACAAGGTCTGGTCTAAGAAAGCACTCCAAGATCTGAATCAAGAGGATCATCCTTATGTTATTGTGTTATTTTAGTGCTTTCTTAGACTTGCTCTTGTTAAAAAAAAAATAAAATCCCCGAGTGCAATGCTCTTATGTTTTGGTGACTTTCTAATAACAAATAATCAATCCATTTCAAGGGTTATCCCCGTTGTTGGTATACAAAGGTTCCACTAACAATCTAATGAGTATCTCACATATTGTCGATAGCTTGGTTCTTCTAGAATGGCTAACAACATAGTGCAAGGCCAGACTGTGACACCCCGCTAGTTCGTACGTACAGGTTTGTACCACTTGTAAGTTTATTTTTCGTAATTGTATTTATTTTCATTTTTTATTTGATGCATTTATATTTTATTTTTATTGTTTTCTATATAAATTATTTGAAGTTATGTGAAATATACGATTTAAATGTCAAGAAAATGCCCTAAGTGAAACGATGATGTGAATTCTTGTGAATCATGAATTTATGATATGTGAATTTTATTCTCGAGCATGCTAATTTCGTGAATTATGTGAAATACGTGATTTAAGGATGTAATTGCATGATTTTAAAATATGTGGACTTAATTGAAAATTTGGTTTTGGACCTAATTGTAACTTTTTGAAAGTTTTGGACTCATTTGGAAAATGAGTCATTTTAGTACACTTGTGTACGTTTTATTTTATATCTTGAGCTCCGGCACTCGGATTCGAGTGCCGTCTTCGGCGTTCAACTCCTTTCGACGACCCGGACGTAATGGAACAAGTTTTGTAACTTTTTGATGTCGTTTTGACCCCCAACGACGTAGATTTCGGTCATACGTACCTATTACACACCTAGGAGCCACTTTTGAGCTAGGTCACTCATTCCTTTGTACTTCCTTTGACCTTATACACCGAATATCAGCTCTCCGTTCCTCTTTTGGCTACTGATACACTAACCAAACACCAAGGAAAGAAGGAAGAAGAAGCCATTGAAGAAACCCCCTTTTTTTAGACCCTTAAGCTCAAGTCTTGTACCTTTCTTGCTCCAATCTTTCAAGGTAAGTTAGGAATTGTGATTCTCTTGTTCTTGTGATTATTTTGCACTCCTTAAATCATGCTTTAATGTTAGAGATCATTGGATTTGATACAATTGATGAATAGCAAGGGTTTTGTAGAGATTATGAAGATTATGTGTTTCTCTTGCTTTCATGAAATTTTATGACCTATCTGATGACCTATGAAGAGTATTTATTACATATCTTGAGTTCTAATACATGTTAGTTGGTTGAGAATTTATTCACCATTAATGAATATATGAGTTTCGGAAGAAAATGGTTTTTACTTGAGTTTTCTTTGATCCTTGCCTTCTTGTTGATTTCATGAGTTTGGGACTTGTATTTGCTTGATTTTCTTGCATGTCTTTATGATATATTTGCACCATTTCATGTCCTTTTGTTGTTACTATGGTTTGGGATGAGTTTTCTTGGAGTTTTCAAGCTTTTTCTCCGAGTTTTGGCTTCTGCCCGGAATCCACCGGGGTGGATTTTCCCTTTGAAAATAATCCATCGGGGTGGATTTGGAGCAGGCCCTTTTGGGAATCTTCTGCCCTGAATCCATGGGTGTGGATTTTCCCTTTGAAAATAATCCACCAGGGTGGATTTGGGGCAGTGGGTCCTTTTGCTCCGAACTTTGTTTTCTTGTTTTTCTTCGCTTGGTTATTGCTCTCCCACCCCTAATTTGATCCCCATGCTTTTCTAACATGTAATATTATGTGTTATGATTGAAATATGGGAATTATGTTGGGAATTCGATATGTTTGTACGAGCTCAAACTTTGAATACATTAAGTGTTACCTTTTGACATCTCTTGTGCATAGTTGTATTCATATGCATCGTCGGGCGTCTAATTGGTACACGTTTGAGTCTAAGTCTTTAGTATTGCGTTGGTTTGTCTCAGGGGTACTTCTGGGGGGAGTCGTGCCCGAAGTTTGAGTTTGTTTGGGATCGTTTTCTCGCACCACTATACATTTTGTTCAAGGTGAGGTTTAGGTTCTTTTCTTTTAGTTAAGCGACCTAAGACCCTTAAATGCTCGTTTTCTAGCCCGCATGCGACTATATATTATATATAGTTAAATATGTGTAATGTACGATATGTTTATGATCTTGTTATCAAGTTTTGGCTTTCGACAGGGCTATATCTACGAGCATATATGAGCTCTTGGTTTTAATGAAAGTTTAATGCTAATGTACGTAATGTTAATGATTTTTAATGAGCGAGAATGCAATGAAAGGTAAGGTAACGGTAAAGTTGGATCCATGGAGACTACGGGTTAGGACGCCCGGTACGGTAGAAGGTCGTCGGGTTAAGCCTAAACGTGGTTTCCCTCCGAGGTATTACGCGCGACCCCGGGAGGTTAGGAAGGAGTGGTGCTTTCGATGCCTTCGGTATGTAGCCGGGGAGGACTCTTGTGGGTTAGCTACCCCTCGAGGAATTTATAATGGCACTCGTGTGGGTTAATCGCCCCTCGAGGAATTTACTAATGGATGGTTAAGGGTTGACCGACCCTTCCATTACGGAAGCGAGGATTGAATGTGATTTCTGTTTTATGTAATGTAATGAGAAGTAATGGTGGATGTTCGTACTCGCCGAGCTTAACGAAATGGTTGGATTATGGAAAGGGAATAGAGTCTTCAATAATGTAATGTATACGTATATGATTTGTAATGTTCTTTGAAAATGTTTTGGTATGAAAAACCTATTCCCGGTTCATAACCTTTATCTTTTACGTGCTTTGCTATTTATATGTATAATGTGTGGGTGTGTGTTAGCCCCCTCACTCAGTCGAGATATGACTGACACCTCTCTTTTACCATTTTTAGTTTGCAGGTCTTTTGAGCACGAGCTAGGCGGAGAAGTGGGTCGTTCGAGTCTCACTTTTGGGTATAGGTCGTGCTAGGTGCACTGCATTATATTTTTGACATGTACTTAATGATTTGATCGTAAATTATATTTTGTTATATAAATATGAATCGATACGGATTTGTATAATTGGATACTTGGTGCCTATGTTTGATCTTGAATTTTATATTACTAGAACTCCTTGCTTCCGCTACTTGTTTATTTGTTGCACGCTCTGGTTTAGTTTTAGCTCCGCCTAGCCTAGTGAGTGTGTGGTCTTCCATTCGCTTAGACTTGGGCTCGTGTATGGACTTTCCATTTCATGTGCGGGTTCGGGTTTAGGTGAGGGGAGTGTGGTGGCCCGCGCTCCGGGTGCTACACAGACAAAGAAATCTATTGATTGTTGCTTCTTGGCAATATGTCCTATAGAAATGACGATTTTCATAAGCATTTCAATCAAATAAGACAGGTTAAGGAGACCACAGACTAAAGCCCATCAACGAGAAAGCTATTCTCTTTTTATTTTAAAAATCTTTGTATAAATAAAAGCTCATTTTTTTACTTTTATATTAATGTATGATATGATTTGATCAGAATTGATATAATCGATTATCCAGTCAATTCTAATTTTTTGGATAAAATTGAATATGATCGACACTATCAACTAACCAATCGATTCTAGTAAATTTTTAAAAATTACATTGGATAGACAATGTTGACTAACCAGTCGATTCATGCCAAATATAAAAAATTTGAGTATCAACATTGTCAATTAACTAATGTAACATTCAACAACAACAACAAAAATTACATAGGATAGATATTCTCCACCTTATGATTGAGTTTATCGATTCTTTGACATATTTTAAAAAACAAACGATTGACATTGTCGACCGTCTGGTCAAGCTTATCGATTGATTAACATATTTAAAAATTACATAGGATCGATATTGTCAATCGACCAGTCGAGTTTACCGATTCTTTGACATTTTTAAAAAAAGAAAAGGTCGATATTATCGACCGCCTGGTCGAGCTTATCGACTTATGATTAGACCTTTAAAATTACACAAGATCGATATTGTCAATCACCTGATCGAGCTTATCGATTTATTGAAATCTTTAAAATTACACATGATCGATATTGTCGACTGCCTGGTCGAGCTTATCGATTCATTAACATATTTAAAATTTACATAGGATCAACATTGTCGACTGTATGGTCAAGCTTATCGATTCATTGAATCCTTTATAAATTACAAAGGAACGACAATGTCTAGTAACTAATCGATACATTCAACAAATGAAAAATTTACATATGGTCGACATTGTCAATTATTCAGTCGATTCAATGACATTTTGATCACATGTAGTCTTTTTTAGACCCTTTTGTCCACATTGTGAACAAGTATTATATCTTTTTCTTCCCTCGGAAGCTGCCCGAAATCTCGTCTTTCTTTTTCTTCCAACACGTTTCTTCAGTGATGATGGATTTACTACTTTAACACTTATATCTTCAGGCACATCCCGCTGTACCTCTGGACGAGTAGGGAATATTGTCTCGGAATAGGCATGTATGTAATAATCAACAGTGTAAAATTTAGAGCATAAAATATATATTCTTTGTCCAAACCCATCTGCGTTGTGCTCCATTAAGGCCGCTAATGCTTGGGGCAGGGGATCTTATCTACTTGGAAGACTCCACATGTGCACGTCATATTGTTCAAGTCAACCATAACTTCCTAGCTAAATCCGCGATTCGAAAATTCATGAATAGTGAACTGTTGTGCAAAAGCAACCTTTAGCTTTCTCCAAATTACTCCACAGAGCTTTCTCTTTTGAAGGCACCAAAATTGTTGTATTGCAGCTGATTATGTCCGTTCGACTAGTGAATAACCAATTAGCCAAAATTTGAATAATACACTCAAAGAGCGCAGGGATAGGGTACTCTCTTTCAAAGCGAATCCTCGAATTAACAGACTCGGGAAAGTTGCTTATTAGAACATCATACTTGTTTTCTTTATAATAAACTCTTCTCCATAGTTCAAAAATAACATCATCCTTGAGGTATTCCACTGCATGCTTGTGAATACGTTCTATCTACCTGTAGTGCTCCATGAAAACTTCGATAGTGTAGGCTTTGACTGCCCTAAAAAATAGCTCGACAAGCGTACTTTTCTTGAAACGTTGTTTCAAGTTCTCCGATAAGTCATGCGTACAAAAGCCTTGATGTGCTTTAGGATAAACCTTAGCAACACATTTTTAATGGAAACATATCTACCAGATATTACACAGAGATCATCATTATCAGGTGCTATCCTTTTTAAATTGTTAAAAAAATCATTCCCATGATGTATTATTTTCGGAATCAATCACTGCCCATGCAATAGGATACGTATGGTTCTCTCTATCTTGTACCGTAGCCAATAGGATAGTACCATCATATCTACTAGTCAAGAAGCAACCGTCAATGGCTAACACTTTGCACATGAATGTAAAACCCCATATGCAATGCCCAAATGCGATAAAAAAATGAAGAAATCTGTCTTCGTTGTCAAGAACCAATTCAGTGATGCTTCCTTCATTTCTATTTGTGAGCTATAATGATATGCATCTAGAACTATATATCCATGCTCAGGTGATCCCCTGACGATATTCTTTGTATGTACTTTCCCCATCCAACACTTCCAGTAACTAACTTCAACCTTATTTGAGCTTAGATGTACTTTTGAATTTCACGTGGTGTGGGATCTTTCCCATCTATAAACAATGGTTTCACTAATTTCCCAATAAGTTTCGCAGTCGCCTGTTGATGATGATTAGATACCTGTTCCAACCCACAGATGTGAATCCGATTATACTTTCTGAGAATAAATTTCTCAAAATTAAGATATTTAACACATCGAACCCACCACTAGCAATCTTTGGAAGAACATCCAAGAACAAGAAGGGATTTTGTTGATTTTATTGTTTGGAATTGGAAGCTTACCTTACATGCAACTAGATTGAGCTTCATAATGGCATCTTCCTTGTTTGGAAACTCTTCATCTTCATTAAATTTTGAATCGTCATCCCACGTACGACTTTCAATCCTAACTTCTAGATTATCATAACAAATGATGGCTTCATCCTCAGTAAATGTTTGATTAGGCACTTTTTCCTCGTTTACTTTCTCATTGGGATGTTGAAGATCTTCATTACTCCAATTTATCGTTTCTTGATTTACATCATTGCTTGTATAGTTAACAAGATTGTTATCAGTGAGATTGAAGTCTTTATAATCGGCAGAGGTCGTACCATATTGTTGTTCGGATTGATCTTCATACTCACTAAACCGAGTTGTTGTAATATGTACGGATTCTGTTTGACTCTCCCTCATATTGACATCAACTGAAACCTTTAAAATGGGCCTCCAACCCTAAAAAGAGATACCGGCAAAGTAAACTTGAAGGTCACGATCAGAGTTTATTTCAGTTGGATGACATGTTGGAGGTGCACTTGAAAGAAAATATTTCACATGTACATCATCATGTGAGCAAATAAATCCTCCTTGTTCGATAATATCACTTATTAACATTTGAAATGTAATATGATTGTTCACAAGAAGAGCAGTCGTTTGCTTGTTGTCCGTAACCCAATTCCAACACGCGGACTCTTCTTCCCACTCTCCATATTCAACTGCTACCACAAATTTTGACAAAACCCAATCGCCGTTCCTACACACAGTTGGAAACAAATAATGATTAACCATACATGCAGTAGAAAAATAAAAAAAAAAATTGGATCGACCTGTCGAAATATAAAATCAACTAGTTGTCAAATGAACGACTAGTCGATACCTATGATTCAATTAGTCGATACATATGATCGACCAGTTGAATCATGTGTATCGACTAATCCATCACTACATATTTGCATGTACCGATCACCTAGTCGATAACCATGATCGATCGGTCGAATCAGATAATTGACTAGCCAATACATGTGCGTCTAGTCGATGAACGATTGGCTGATACAATTTTTTGAGTAATCTATTCATGCAAATATGAAGAGTCGACACGTCGAACGTAATGCATGGATAGCCGAACGTTATGCATGGAACAGATATTAAATGAGAAAACCCTTTGCGATCAACAAAGACGAATCCATTAAAAGGAGATTGAATGAGAAAACCCTTTGCGATCGACAAAGTAGAATCCATTAAAAGAAGGTCGACGGAGAAAACCCTTTGCAATCGAAAGTCGATTCCATAAAAGATGGGTTGAGAAACATAATGATCATGTTGTATGGCGTCGAAATCAGGTTATGGAAAGTAATGCATTAAGCCCAGATAACGAAGCCAAGCTCGTGTTGAAAAAAATCAAGCTTGAAAATCCAGATGAACCAAAATCGTTCAAAGCATGATAATGAAATGCAGAAAAACCCATATGATCAAATAATGTTCTTAGCTTTAGTTGTTGTTGTTTGCCATTGTCGTCTAATTCAAAGAAGAATGGTAATTCAAGATAATATTTAGTGTTATTTGAACGATCGATCGAAGAGCTGGAGGAGAAAGTCGAGAAAACTAGGGCTTTTACACGCCGCAAGCAGCAGATTTTGGTTGAATGTGATTGGGGCCAGTTTTTAAATTATATAAATTTTGGGGTTTAAAAAGAAGTATTAAAAACTTATTCTAATGAGAATTTAATTAGATAAATAATTAATTAAGAGTTGATTAGACCTTAATGAAAAATGGGTTATATATTGAAGGTTTTTGAAACTAGAAATTACTTTACTACAAAAAGATTTGGTTGTACTTTTTAATAAAAAGTCCTTAATTATCTCCGACAAGAAATTGGATCAGAAGTGATAATCATCTCCGATAAGGATTGCAAGACAAGTTGAAGACGAAAACTGTCGAATGATTAAAAAAAAAAAGGGCAATTTACATCTAGGTCCCCTGAGGTTTGACGTAATTACAAATTAATCCCTGCACTTCCAGAAATTACATACAACTACCCTATTGTTTCCTTCCGTTAGAGGTCCCTGGACGCCGTTATAGTTCCGTCCAAAAAATTATCCTGAATATTACAAAAAAGTCCCTGTATTTTACAAAATGTTACAAAACGAGCCCTCAAGAATACCCAGATTTGGACGGAAATATAACGGTGTCCAGGGACCTCTAACGGAAGGAAACAGTAGGGTAGTTGTATGTAATTTCTGAAAGTGCAGGGATTAATTTGTAATTACGCCAAACCTCAGGGGACCCAGATGTAAATTGCCCAAAAAAAAAAACCAAAGAGGCATAGTTATTCTTTTAATTTCAATTAAGAATCACTTTTTCACTAATTTTAAATTTTAATCCCTAATTTTATCATTCAATTGCATTTTAGTCATGTGATGCACTTGTAGAAAACTACCAAAATTAATGTTTCACACTAAAGTAATTATAAACCAAAATTTCAAGGCTTATTAATACCATTTTTTCCTAAACTCAAATTTCTTTAACTCTAAATTCAAACCAAAGGGGACAAGTGGGGCCATTTGTTTCCTACCCAATAATCAAGAAGGGCCCACACCAGCATGTAATGAACCCAACCTAATGATAAAGTGGGGCCCACAATGTATAACTTTAGTGGATATCTTGCCACTCTGCCTGCTAAGAATTAATTATGTCCCCCTCGTGTGCATTGATGCATCTACATTGCAACTAATACTAATCCCTAATCTGACAAGACATTTTTGCACAATTTTTGGGGAAATATATTTTGTACCCCTTTTGGGGATATAATAATGCATTTCCTAATAATGATACGCACAACATTTCATAATGTAATTCTTTATATGCTGCATATTGGATGGGAAAATAATATATATATATAACAGATTATGTCTTCAACTTTTCTCAAGGTTAAGTAGCAATCTAATTATCTAACATGATAAACGTTTTTCTCAAGCTTATTCTTGTATTAAGCTTTTGTGTTTCCCTACTTAATCAAATTTCAGGAATTTAATTCTTGATTTTATCTATGGAACAACTTTAAATCTAACGATTGTCTCACTCTTTAATTTAATTAAATCAATTTTGTTTATCGTGACAAGAGAGTGTGTGTAGTATTTGCACGTAAGTTGTTATTATCCATAATTAATATAGTAGCAATTTAGTGATGATGAATATTACGTTAATTGCAAATTTTTGGTGAAACTTTTTTATTATTATTATTAAATTGTGACCGTAGAAATATTGTCTATTGATTGTATGTAACACGGCTCGAAATACTGAATCAATCCCATAACTTTTGGGCCATTTAATTATTGATGGAATAAAAATGAACATAGTCCTGTGCTGATTCAATTATTTTAACAAAGTTCATGATCATATACATAACTCATTACTATCGTCTTTGTAGCTATCAATATACATCAGTGCTTCATCAATCGCTAATCTCTTCAAATCACATACTTTTAGACAAGATTATAGTTACATATGAATCCAAAGAAATATAGAGAATTATCCTTTGGTCCAACTTAGTTAAATAATTATATTTACATCTCTTTATTAATTTAATAATTATATTTACATCCTTTCATGAAATTAATAATATCCCAAAAATCTGGATTTTTTTGGTGTGTAATGTAATTATTAAATTCACGAGAAGTATAAATGTAATCATTTGATTAAATAGTATTCAATTGTAATTTTTTATATTTTTTTGGGATCTAAACGTAAGTGACCGGACAAGCAAACTATACTTAACATTAAACGGAAAAAAATATTTAATGATGGAAAGTAATTGAGAATTAATTAAAGCTCCATTAGTGAATATTACATGCCTCGGATAAGCGTTGCAAAAGGTACATAATTGAAGCAGTTTCTAAAAAGAATATACATTTAATGAATATTTTAGTACAGTTTTAATATTAGCTAGCAATAATTTGGTGCAAAATTAATGCAAAGAGGAGTTGATGTCACAATAATAAATACCTGTTTTGAGGAGTTTGTAACCACACAACTTTAATTTGATCATGTGACAAGTCCTTTTCATCATGGAATTATTAATGTAAATAGGAGTTACAACTATTGCTTTAACCTACAATTAATTGCATAAAGGAGCAGTAATAATAGAGGGAGCTAGGTCCCAAACTCTCTTAACAAAATTAGAATTTTTAGTAAATATTTAGGTAATTTTAATTTGAATATGGTTCTCCCAAATTAGTGTAATGAGAGACGAGTATTTTACATGACTTATCTTTTATGTATACAAAATTTAAGAATAATCAATCAAATAGCAAATATATTATATTTCATTATAATTGATTAAGTTTTATCGAGCAAGATTACTTTACTAAAATATCCACAATTTATGCAAATTGTATCATATATATATTTCCAAAATTATTTACATGCATTGGACTTAGTCTCGTTTCCCCATTGCTGCGCATAGTAAAGGTAAATCTGGGAGGGGACAATAGGCAGGAAAACTTTATAGACATGGTCATAAAAGTATATATTACAATTATAGAATATATATGATTGATCATTACTCACAACTTTGTAGACACCATTTTGTCTCATCAATATCCCTATTTTCGCTTGTCTTTCTAATTAGCTTCTCAAGCGTGTGTTACTCTAATTTAATCAAAAGTTTTGATATAAAACTTTTAAAATATAATTAATTATAATTGATGGAAAAAATTAAGTACCATAACAAATTAACGTGATTCAACTACAAAATATAAAGTGATTGTGATGGGGTAAAATACGTTTGACCCACGTTTTGACACATGACACGGTCAACGCACGACAGGTGGATTCAACGATCCCCAAATAAGCCCCTACGAGCGTCCCAAACCATCACTAACACAAGGTTGCATAAAGCATGTCGTCATTCATAAAGCACATGGTCACCCCGGGCTCACTAACGAGCGCCTCGCTTAAGGCCCATTAACGAGCGCCAACTTCATTGCCATGAATGCCTCCATGGCTCTAATGGGTCCATCAGCGAACGTCATGTTCCTTCAGACATACTCTCGTACAATAACTGATTAAAGGGGTCCCACTCACCCTCGTTGCACTACTTGGGCGCTAATCCCCATGCAGATCCCCAAGTCCATCAATCTCAGTTGACACGAGCGTGCCTCCAGCCCTCGTTACCAACCTTAAAAACGGCTCTCTGACACCAGTACATGCCCACGCACCTACCACTGTTGCAAACACTAACTTTTACCAACTTTTGCAGGAGATTCCTCCTAGGTTTCTCCTCATTGCGACACGTGTTAGGGCAACAATAGGGCAGGACCACGCAAAGTAAATTACCAAAGGGTCCCTGACCCTCAACTATAAATATGGGAATTCCTCTTCATCCCTGTAAGCATTCTCCATTACTGTAACTTCATACCTTTGCTTACATTCTCTTTCAGATCACTATCTGACTTGAGCGTCGGAGAGCCAAACTGGGAATCACCCCCAGTTTCCCCAGCTTGGCCTTCTGACTTTGTTGGTGTTTGTCCTAGCAGGTAGAGCCCATAGCTTTTCCGGCGACCCTCATTGAGCTTTCTCCTCTGTTTCCCCACCACAACAAAATAGAAAGTGATCGGAGTTTGACCCTTACCTGATCGGACACCATCAGATTGAAGACATCAAAAAATTATGAAGCAATAACTCGATCAAGTACTAAAGGAAAATTCAAGTCTCAGGCGTAATTTAGTCAAATCTAACCAATACAATTATATAACAAATGTATATTACAACTAATATTTAAAAATTAGTTAATCTCCTTACACACATTTACAAATCACCTAAGAAAATATAAAACATTCATCACTTAATTGATATTATTTGATCAAGTCAGGTCTGCATAACGATTTGATCAGGCCCTATTCTCGATTATATCAAACTTGTTCACCGTCAACATGAATTAATTACTAAATCACTTACTAACTTAAACGCTCAAACAACCCTCGGCCCACTTAATTTATTAACTTTTAGGATCAGTTAGACCAAACAAATATTACGTAACCAGATCAACATAATGGAACATACCACATGCTCTACATCAAGTTTGTTCGTCTCTTCATCATCTTCACACACACTAAAAAACACAGAGAATGAGACACACATGAAATGATGTATAGTTAGGGCATTAACCATTAAGGGTGGTGAAGGTGCTTATACCAATCATATCAGCAGCTGACCTTTAAACCGACATGTACCCCTCATACAAGGGGACCTTTGCTCCTTTGTCACACGCCCAACCCTAACATCCAAACCAACAATAAAACACACTATATTTTTGCCCATTCATTGAGACCGTCCACGTGTCACGCATCGAACGGGTGTCGTTCTCTTTGACTTGAGGAGTACCACATTCCACCAAGAAAATGAAATTCCATTAATGTCTAATTCTTGATTATGTATCACCACATTAATGATCTCTCTCTCTCTTCTCTTTCAACAACTCCTTCATTAGGTTTATGACCTTTTGCCATTTCCCTTTCTCCCTTTCACATTTACTTTTTGTCCTCTCTATCTCAATTGATGTATGTGTATATATATATACACACACACGCACGCTCAAGGGTCTTGTTATAGTTAGAACCCCACACCTGAAATCTTGTCTGCAAATAAAAAATCGTCTTCCATGGAGGGTTTTCGTAATAATTCTTCGTGTTTGGAGCTATCCATAGCCATGCCAGGCTTCTCTTTCTCTCCGTCTTCCCTCCCTTCTGGTAAGAAACTACCTGTACGTATACACACACACATATATTAAATGTATGTTGGTGAAAGACTAAAAATACAAGACGAGATTCATATATACCTCGCTCTTTTTAAGGAGATTCAAGCTCCGTTTACCAAGAATACATGATTTCGTCTATATATGGACTGAAATTTATCCTCTGTGTCTTTCTTCTTTATAATTTCCTTATATGTTCAGTTCAACGTGTTACCTTTAATTATGATCAAGATTAATATAGGTACGTTGAATATTATATATTTCTAATTATATGTGATTATAGGGGAAATTAATCATGGTAGCAGCACCATGAAGGAGCTGCTTGACATGAATCAAGTGCCTTCCTCAGGAACAGAAGATGAATGCATGGAGGAAGAAGATGAGAGCTCCAATGGAGGTCCAGCCCCACGGAAGAAACTACGTCTAACTAAAGAACAATCCCGTCTTCTTGAAGAAACTTTCAGATTAAATCACACATTAAACCCTGTAAAAGATTTATTAATACTTTTGAACATTGTTTCTTGATTAATTTTGGAGAAATTAAGAAAATTAATGATTATTGATCATGATATGCAGAAAGAGAAGGAGGGTTTAGCACTGCAATTAAAGCTAAAACCTAGACAAGTTGAGGTGTGGTTTCAAAACCGTAGAGCAAGGTACGAATATACTTTATTTTACAACGTTTGGAATTTGGTGTCATTTACTTATTTCTTGTCTTATGAAAGAGAACCAAACTAGTACGACGAGAGAGGAGATTGTTTTATATTTGTATAACAAATAATTTGTTGAGTTCGCCCAATTGAATCGGGTCTGTATGTCTTAGAATTTTACATTTAACGTCTCCGTGGGATCGCTATATTAATTCCACGAAGAAATCTTACAAAATCCTGACCTAAAATGAAACAATGAAGGTTTTGTTGGCCTTCTTTTTCTAATATGTTTCGATTTAAAAAATAAATGAAGTGGATGTATATATATATTTATGAAGTTGAGGCTAATTTGTCTAAGTTAATAATTACATGGAAAGCAGAGAGTATTTACTGATATTCATGTCGTACGTCCCTTTGTATGTATGTCTCCAGCAAATCTGCAAAATGTGTACTTGAATTAAGTATGTTCATTTAATGCAATTTATGTTGCTATTTAATTTGTTCTGAAATTTTTAAGCAAACCATTTACTTCACGTTTCAGCTTTATTTCTTCCAAAAAAGTATATATATATTTGCCATCTCATGATCATCACTTTATTATGTGCATCAAACTGTCCACATCCTTATCAAGAAACAAACAAAACAAACGATCCTTTCAGTATGAATAAAATTGAATAGATTATAAAAGAATAATATTAATTAATTAAACATTAGCTAGGTCATGTAATTAGGATCTGATCGATTTTATTAGGTTCGGTCAGTAATGTATAGTTATTATGACATATATTTTGTTGACATCATGTATCAGAACGAATTAAGTCAGATCACTAAATCTTTTAATTCTTTCTAGTCAGGATAGTTGTGTTTCGAGAACTTGAAAACGAAATATCTAGTTAAACTAGCATTATATTCCTTTTTGTTATGTAATATCACATTTTTTTAATCTCAAATGTTATAATATCTCCTGATATAGGTCATAAAAAGCAATGGTTGTGAGAAAATTTTAACTTTCTCATAAATACTCATTATTTACATATAATACAAGGGTTTGGTGTAAATTACACTTAACCCCAATATAATCTTTATTGATGAACCAAGTATAACTATTTGTATATATTAACTTACACAGAAGCAAGCTGAAGCAAACAGAAATGGAGTTCGAGTACTTGAAAAGATGGTTCGGATCACTGACTGAGCAAAACCGGGTATTACAAAAAGAGGTGGAGGAGCTCCGGGCCATGAAAGTTGGCCACCACGGAGGCCGCCACCCCACTCCGCCGTCAACCCTCACGATGTGCCCTCGTTGCGAGCGTGTCACCACTGCCACCCTCGGCCACAATGACGGTTCCACGGCCACCAACACCAGGTTGCCTCTTCTCCTACCCCGACCGCAGTCGGCCGCTTGTCAGCATTAGTACCACCTTTTAATATTTTGATGTGTTCATATTATTAATTGGCTATAGATATCGAAAGTACTTCGTCTAATTAATCTAGGTTAAATTTGAGATACTATTAACTAACGGATATTTGATTCCGCAACTTATTATGATTTGTTGACCGGCATTCCATTTTTTTAAGGGAATCTTCGATTAGGGTTGCAAACTATAGAATACGGATACTTATAAAAATATTATTTTGTGATTTCACCTCGCATTGGATATTGTGTTCGATACTTCTCATATAGGGGATTCAGAAAAAAAAAAAAAAAAAAATCGTATCGTCAAATTCGTATTATATCATGTCTTATCCGTGCATCACTTATTGCAATTGCAACGGTTACTAATAATTAAGAAAAGATTGTATATAAAAATTGTTATAAAGCTTGTGCATTCTTTGGACTAGATAAGTTTGATTATTATTATTTAAGTGAATCGAGGAAAAAAAGATTTCTAGACGCCTTATCGAGGAAAAAAAAGTTTTTATTTTACTTAATTAGTTTCACTTAATTAATTAAGCTGAAAATTTTTATTTTCCGCACTGAACACCTAACTCTCCCTAACAATGAGAGGCACGTGTTTTTAGTGACTTGAATACGAGACCGTTAATTAAGATAATATAATGACGAACTACTAATTTACACTACTCGATTATGGCTTGGGTTCATTTTACTCTATAAGAAAATTATTTAGCTTAATTTGAGCAGCTGAAGTCGTTGTTTTCAGCCCTACAGTATGGGCCCTGGAACTCCATTTTGGGCCAAATTTCAATATCCATCTGTCAAACTATGCCATGCGTAAATGGGCTGGAATTAGAGAGCTTTTGTCCTTCCTAAATAGCATTCTTTATAAGGCCCATAGTAGAATCCAAATAAGAACACATTGCTTTTAGTTTTCATCAGAAAAACAAAAAAAATATATATATATATATATATATATATTTTTTTTTTTTGTGTGATCAGCCAACTTGGAATCATTCTTATTTAACACATATTCTACGTCAATTTCTCAAAATAACTTAATTAATAAAAAATGCCAGGATAATTATTTTTCGAGCATAAATAGGACATTTTTCTTATTATTTGGCTTGACATGGACCGCGAGAATTATAGACTAATAAGTGGCGCACATATATTTATTTATATATATTTTTATATTCTTTTGGTCTAAGGCAAGACATCACACCGTTGATTAAGCTCTTCAAATGATACAATTGAGTCGAGAATTTAAAATTGTTCCATATTCAAATCGAGAATCGTCCCCTGAGATTTTTCGCTTTATATTGGAAAGAATAAATTAGGGATTTAGGGACATGAGTAATATTGAAGTAGACATATGGGCCCTCTATGGGTTGTGGATAGGGAGTCCAATGGGCCGACAAAGCATTTGATGAATTATCGTATCCACACAAAAAATATAATGGACAAATCCACTTTTATCCTTTTCTTTTTGTATTCGAATCTATTTTGCTTTTTTTTTTCTTTTTATCTCGTCATATTTTTACAAAAAGATTAGAAAAAAGAAAATATCATGCCAAAATATCAAAGATTTTCTTACTTAATAATTCTATCAATTCGCCTAATATATTTCTTTCAATTTTAATCCTAATATTGTACGTTATATGCCACCAATTGTAGTCCCAACAATTCATATAATGAAGTGAAAGTAACTAAAAAAAAAAATGAAATATATATATATATATATATTGATAGATAGATATTTAAGAAACAGAGAGGAGGTTTGATGCGTATTAAGCGATGCTCTACCTCTGTTCTTTATTCTCCCCACTTAGGTCCCGTTTTTATAGAACGGAGTCATTTTTTAGGGTTCAATTCTTTTCATTGCTACTTAGTTCCCTAGGTAAGTTAGATTAATCTTTATTCTTTATTCTATGTGATCTTCCATAAGTTTATTCTTATCGAGTTATATAAGCATTATTCCCCCAAATTTTTTAATTATGTTTGTACTATTATGACTGTTCGCTTATTCGAAGAACACCGAACTTCTTTAATTTGTATTGTCCACTGAACTAGTCACGTGTCAGGATGGTCGGACATCATCAAGTTCATACATTAAAATATAATTCCTGAGATACAAATCCTAAGTATTATTAATTATTACTGCTTTAGGGATATACTTATTATTAATTCCACTTCCCCAACTCACAAGAGCAAGAAAGAAACAATCTTTTATTGTTGAGAAGCACAACTTTGACTCACCAAACATAATACGTTCAACACTCGTGAAACTGTGATCCATTTCAGATATTATTCTCCCAACTCGTTTGATTTGAGGATGTAATTAACTTTACATTAATTATTTAAAAAAAAAATGATCCCTATATATACCAATGATGTATAAATGATAGCAGAGCCGACTCTTAATCGAAAACATAACATCAAAATACCCAATTTTTTAATTTACTTGACAGTGATATTGAACTGTCTCTTCTTCTAAACAACGTAACGACATTAATCGTGTTTGCTCAATCTATACTAATAGGTAAATTTTTGTTACCAAAAAATTAATTAATTAATAAATGACTTATCTTCAATTATATTGGTAATTAAGGATATATCTGTCTCGGTCTAGCAGGGGTCCAAACACAACATTATTTTAAGTAAAGACTATGAAAAAGGAGGCTTATTAATGGTGGTGGGTAAGGAAACCACAAATAAGAAAAGGCTATTAACTTTTTCCTCTACATAATGATAGTGCCTCTCAATCATGCAAATGTGAAAAGAAAATTAATATATTTTAATTTGGTGCATGCATGCATGATTGGATAGCGACATATACATATGTTTAGTACTTAATTTGTCATCTAAACCGTATTTATTATTAATTTTCCTAAGTTTAAAGATATTATTGTTCCCAGGAACATAACCTAAGTCCAAAGTAATTTAAAGAGGCAGAAAGTAAGGGCGAAAGTACCATGTGTCGAAACCAATTTTTGCTGTCGGTTTAGCGTAATTTGCAGACTAATTTTTTCTATATATATATTTTTTTTTGATTTTCTGAAATATTTTAATAAAAAGATGAAGTGTTGATAGTTTTGCATAAGATGACAATGTTTTCTGACAATTGATTACTGAAAACAAATACAATCAGATATAATCCTGTTTCACTTCACATGTTAAGTATCAAATTAAGTTAATTAATTAAATGCAATTGCAAAATTAATATGTTTATTTTCTTACGTTTTACATGTTCATGTATTCTAATATTGTGTTATATCAAATATCGTGTTAGATACCCTATGACCTGTTAAACGAAAACTTTTAATAAAAAAATCAATATAGTTGTTTTCATAATATGTCGTGTTTGTATGCATACATGCATAATATACGGTAAGTCAGTAATCTACTAGTATTTTTAATGTCATGTGGTGTGACGATTTTTGACACGATCGATACACTTATCTTGTAGCAAAAAGGTTGAATTCCCAACCTTAAAGGCCCCCATACCCCGGCCCGACAAAGTACGTAGATGAGAGAAAGTAAATCAAGTACTTAGCGGTTCGCTAAGGGAGATGTGTCTCCCACGGCCTATAAGGAGTTCACCCTCGAAGTCCATATTGGATTCAAGAATAAAGCTCTCATACTACAAACCATGAAAATTGAACCTTGTATCTTATAGCAAATCTGTCCCTCCAAAACTAATTGAGCTACGCCCTACGACCATCAATGTACTTATCTAATTATGTAACGTGCTTAGCAAAAGACAAATGAGAAAAAGGCTGTGAAAGTTAAAACATAAAAAAAGGATGAAGATGCAAATTGAAGTGAGGTGTTGCTTCTACGCAACCCTAAAGTTTCATTATTTCTTCAGCACCATGGCCAGAGTTTTAGTAAGTTGCCTTCATAATTATGAACGAATTTAAAATCTTTTACGACAACAAGGCTTAATTTTGTAGTCATAATGATAATCTTTTACATTAAGCCTTAATTAAGAAGATAATTGTGATTTAGTGATGATGTACGTGGTTGGTACTAATTCCGCTCACTCGTGTGTGGCTAATTAAGTAGGGAGTCTACGGAGCAGCTAATCACGGAGCTGCCGCACGTGAAATATTGTCTTTAAACAACAACTAATCACCAAAACTGATTCCTTTTCTTTTGCTTGTTATTTTTTAGTGTATATTTTAATTTGATCAATCTTTGTCTTTTCATTAGTCAATAATCAATATTAATAGACATAATTAATTAGATTAGATTACAAACCAATTAGGTCAATTTCTCTTGGACTTGATAATTAATGGCTCTTTTGTTCAAAAAAGAGGGACAGATTATGTTTGACACTCAATTTGTTGAGAAAAACGAGGTGCTGACTTATATAACGTGGTTTCTATTTATGATGCGCTTCCTATTAATGGACAATTTTAAATAACTCCCTATCAGTTTAGAGATTTTTACTTTACTTTTCAAAAATTTATATTACATAATACGATATAAATACTACATTAAAACATTTTAGTATCATATTATGCGAAAATTATACAACATGTTTTGAGAGTGGTGAAAATTTATACAACATAATAGGATATAAATATTATATTATATCATATTCATACTACATGTGGGGAGTAAAATAAAAATTTAATGCTCAATTAGGAAGTTGAGTAAAAATATGATGACCAAGTGGAGATTTATTCGACATTATCCATTTATTTTTCGAATATAATAATGGAAATAATATCTGGATTTATTTAAGTTTGATATAAAAAATATTACGCACATACGTAGATATAAATATATATAGACACACCATACGATACAAAGAATCTTAAATCATGATTCATCTAAAATTATGAAGTTGGTATATTTATATCCAATAGCAAACAAATGCACAGCAAGGAAAGGTTAATAATAATAATAATAATAATAATAAAATGCATATTTGGTCACATATTATATGAATATTCTCTTTCTTTTTTTTATTTTTTGAAATATACACATTTAGTCCCACTAATTTTTGTTTTGTATAATATTGATCCCACTTGTTAGTATTTTTTTAATGGAAATCTCAATTTGTCCGGTAAGTCCGAATTTGGTGGAAAAAAGAAATACTATCATCTTGTCTATTTTGGGAATTTTTTTCCAAAATAATATTTATTTTATTTCACTTTCATAAAATAGTATCGTTTTGGAGGATTTTAATATTTTACAACAAGTCTTGGTAGATTCCTAGGACTCTGATTGTATATACTATAAACGAGAGATCCAAGTAGTTAGGGGTGAACATAAACCCGCATCACCCGCAAAATCCTCCTGAACCGAGTCGATCCGTCGGTGAACCGTCGGATTTTTTATTTTAATTTTTTTTGTATAGTTTAAAATTTTAACACCCACTAAGATTCGGTCGGGTGACGGATTTAAAAGATTACACTCGCCATATACCCGGCCCGCCCGCCATATACATATATATATTATTAAATTATATGTATATATTATAATTATTTATAACTATATAAGAGTCTAAGAATAATCCATCAGTATTTAGTTCATTAATTTAGGCATTCACTTTCTACATATTTATCTACAAAGCAGATTTACAGAATATATCATTACTCTTTTTTTTTTTTTTTCCAGATCTATTATTATGATGAGTATATTCGTAAATTTTAGAGAATTATGACTTCTGAAGATTGAATACCCTCACTGAAATACATTTTTTATTTGGTTGGTTAGTTTTTATAATTGGCTAATTGCAAGGCTTTTGATGTAATATCAAAATTTTTGATTTTGAGACTTTGAAATGTTTGAGTAATGCTATATATATTTTCAGTTTGAAATATATATTTTTTTTATTAAGTGTCAATCCGCGAAACCGCCTATTAGAATTTCAAAACCGACCGACCAAAATCTCTCGGTTGATAATAAAATTTAAACCGCAACCGGTTTAAGTTATTAGGAACCTGCCTAAAATAAGTACGGTAGATTTTATACCACTAAACCGAGTGAAACCGACCGCGTACACCCCTACAAGTAGTAACCGTTCTGGTGTCTTGTTGTTCTCTCTTTCTTTATTTATTTATCTTTCATCCGTTTTCTTCTCTTACATTTTTCTCTCTTCTTTTTTTAATTTATTTATTCTATTACATTTTCTTAACTTATCTTTTCTCTCACCTCATTTCAATTCTTTTTCTTTTTTTTTTTTCCAAAGATAGTGTTGTTTGGTATTTTATTCTTTTATGCTATTTATTTATATTGATTTAATAATTATATTAGAAATAGTAATAAAATATATAATAATATAAAAATTAATTTAAATATATTTTAAACGATAAATTTTTTTAATTTGCACACGCAATGAGTGTGCCAAAGTTACTACTTACTAGTTTTAATAATATTTTTTGATGAGTCGTGGAGATCTTCCCCGAATCCAATACTTTTGAATATTTTAATCGAAGTCGGGGATATCTCCAACGACTCCAATTTCTTTTATTAATTTATTAAAGAGTTGTGGAAAAATCTAGCGAATCCATTTTTTTTTAGTGGGACACTTAAATATAGGGACCAACAATCCTTATTATTTATCCTAAACCCCCCAATTCAAATTTTATACATTTAATCTCCCCAATATACAATACATTTTTCCTAAAACCCCTAATCACCTAAAAAGTCTATTTTGTCCTCATTTTTTTTTAACTTTTTCCACACAATTTTTGCTTCCTCCATACCTCATCTTCTTCATCATCTCCTTCATCCTTGAAGCTCGTCGGAGCACCGCTGCCACCACCGCCAACTGCCGCCGGAGGTGGTCCAAAAATTCACGAAAAATTCACCGGGAACGTACTCCTCGTCCTCGTTCCATATCTTCGATTAGTTTTTCAAAATTCGAAACCATTTGTCCCCAATTTCAAATCTAAGAATTTTAGATCTAAAAAAGAAATGTCGATAACTCCCAAACCGCTTAACGAAAATCGATTCTGTCACTTGTAATGGTTTCTTCGTGTCGAGATCTTCAAGATCCATACAAAAAACGTCGAAAATTATTGCCGGAAAGGAGAGACCCATTTCCCATTTTCTATTGAAAATTTGCAGGTTTCGGTCGACCTTTCTGCGGTCTTCTCCGGTCATTTTCATGAGACGTGGTTGCTACCAATGAAGTCGCGTCGTCGAAATGAGTTAAAACACGTAGGTCCCATCTCCGGAAAGTGGCCAAATACTGCGCGCCGCCACCGCCGGAAAACCTGCGTTTTCAATAGAAAACGCCAGAAGAAGAAAAGGAAAAAAAAAAAGAAGGAAGAAGAAGAAAGGGGCATGAGGGTATTTTTACATATTTTATTAAGGACATTTTAGTCTTTTTACGCGAATTGGGGGGGGAGGGGGTGTTTAGGAAAACTTTCATGAATAATTGATCCTTAAAACAAGGAAAAAATCAATTGGGGGGTTTAGGAAAAGTATTGGGGTATATTACGGATGTTTCACTAATTCTCCGTTTTTTAATTATTTTATTAGGGAGTCGTGGAAAAATCCACCGACTCCCTAAGTAGGGGTGGGCGTTCGGGTCGGGGAATTCGGGCCCCGTCCCGACCCGATCGGGACAGGGAGTTCGGGATATTTTCAGTTCGGGACGGGATCCCGAATCCCGATTAAGAATTCGGGTTCAAGATCGGGTAGTATTTCAGTACCCGAATTCCCCGATCGGGTACCCGAACTACCCGATAATTAAAAAAAAAATATATATATATATATATATATATATATATATATATATATATAATATGATATAATATAACACTAACTCATATCTAATATCTCTGCATCTCAATTCTCTAACAATCAAACTCAAATTCCCAATTTTCTCTTCTGCAACTCTATGCCCGAGTCTGACACCTTGTCTTCTTCTCTCTTCACCAAGGATCACACGTCTGATTGTGTACGAACAGAACAACCAGTCCACATGCAGCTCTGTCGGTTTGAGTCTCGACTCTTGAAGACTTGAGGACTGAGGTAAGTTTTTATTTTTAGACCTAATTTTAAAATTTGTGATTTTTTTTTTAATTAACAAAAAGAAATTTCAACAATTCAAATCAAAGGTATATGCTGATGGTTGTCATTCTACATTTAAGTGATTTATCTATTTAAGTTCGTAATCCCTAGTTCGTAACCCTTAGTTTTTCAATTCATTTTTTAGATGAAGCCATAAAGATGTGTGCTTGTAATTCCAAAATTTTCATTTTTGTTTGAAATGGTTGCTACTAGTTGTGAATACTAATTCTGGAATGCTTATTTTTAATACTATTAGTACTTAGTAGTGAATATTTGTTGTGAAATTGCTACTGTAAGTCTGTAATACTTCCATTTTTGTTAAGGATTTGTGTTAAGTGAGTCTGTGAAATTGCTACTGTAACTCTGTAAGTTTGTGCAATTGCTAATGCCTACTGTAAGTCTATGAAATTGCTACTGTAAGGTGTATGCTAATATATATTCTACAATTTATTGTAAACTTGTGTTAATAACTATTGTATAATTTACAGATGTCAAATCTACACGGTGACGAAGATAAGAGGGATCATATTCTTGATTTGGGTGATGAAGATATTGATGTGGGTGATGTTGATATGGATGATATTGAAAATGATGGCGAAAAGACGAATAAAAGAACTAAGAGGGAAATTGCAAATAGGTCGGTTTATTGGGAACATTTTGATAAATTCTATTGCCCCGTTGATAAAATTCAAAAGGCAAGATGCAAATATTGCAAACGAGAGCTTAAGGCAGATCCAAAACTTCATGGAACGAAGGACATAAAAATTTATTGGGAGGCATGTAAAAAGAAACCTCATGAAGTCAAAACCAATCAAGCCCGAATTAATTTACAACCGAATCGACCGGGTGAGAAGGAGGGAAATACTATGTCTTGTTGGAGGTTTGATCAAGAAAAAACTAGAGAAGCTATGTGTTATTGGTTGATACTTGATGAACTTCCTTTCAAAACGATTGAGAATGCCGATTTCAAGCATTTTATGTCGATGATATGTCCCATGTTTATAGTTCCATCCCAAAGGACTATAACTAAGGACATCTACAATTTGTATGTGAGTGAAAGATCGAAGTTGAAATTATATATAAAGAATCACTCCCAAAGAGTATCAATCACTACCGACACTTGGACATCGATTCAAAGAATGAATTACATGGTCCTCACCACATATTTCATAGATGATGATTAAATTCTTCAAAAAAGAATTCTAAATTTTTGCCCAATCCTAGGACATAAGGGTGAGGAATTGGGTAAAGGAGTGGAGAAATGTTTGCTTGATTGGGGTATTGATAATATTTTTACAATTACGGTTGACAATGCTTCATCGAACGACCTTGCAATTGCGTACTTGAAGAAGAGACTTGAGAATTGGGGAACAAAATTAATGGGAGGGAAATATCTTCACATGAGGTTTATTGCACATATTGTAAATCTTTTGGTTCAAGATGGTTTGAAGAATCAGGAAGAGCACGATACTATTTCTCGGATTAGGGGTGCCGTGAAGTATATTCGTAATTCTCCTGCTAGGTACAAGAAATTTTTGGCATGTGTGGAGCTAGCAAAGGTGGAATCAAAAAAATTGCTTTGTCATGACGTACCTACTAGGTAGAATTCGACTTACTTAATGTTGGATACGACATGTTTGCTTAGAGGGGCTTTTGATTATTATGGTGATCAAGACTTCGTCTTTTACAATGATCTTCGTCATGAGCCTTTTCATGGTATACCGAGTGGGATTGATTTTGATAGGGTCGAGTTGTTGTGTAAATTTTTGGGGCATTTTTATAAGCTTACTTGGGTAATTTTCGGTTCTTTATATGTCACATCTAACGCCGTTTTTGTTGAAATAAGCGCCATTGAATTGCTTTTGAAAGGGTGGGAGAATAGTGATGATTTTGAATTGTAAGAAATGGCAAAGAGGATGAAATCTAAGTTTGAAAAATATTAGGGTTCGGTTGACAAAATGAACATGATCCTTTATTATGCCGTCATTCTTGATCCACGTCATAAGCTTGGATTTCTCGAGTACATGTTTGAGCTTTTGTATCCTAATAAGGAGGGGGAGGAGGTGAATCCAAAGTGTGCACTAATGAAGGAGAATGTGAGGCACGACATGCAAGAATTGTTTGAAGAGTACAAAAGGATGTATGGACGTCCCTCAAGCCCGATTTCTTCAAAAACTTCTTCTACATCATCTAGCTCTTCCTATACTACATCACTTGGTAATTTGACGCAAGCATCATGCATCAAAGATCAATGGAATAAGAAAAAGAAAATACGAAAAAATGATCACGCAAGATCCGTGTATGAGAAATACTTGGCCGAAGAAACGAAAGACGACAACGAGGACTTTGATATATTGAAATGGTGGAAATTAAATAGTCCTCGATTTCCTATTTTCTCAAAGATAGATCGTGATGTATTAGCCGTCCTGGTTTCCACTGTTGCTTTGGAGTCGGCATTTAGCACCGGTGGGCGTGTACTCGATGCTTTTCGGAGTTCTTTGTCTCCTCGAATAGTCCAAGCTTTAATTTGTACTCAAGATTGGATTCGTCGTGATTTTAAGCCAATGAATATCGAGGAGGATTTATATGATGTTGAAGCTATTGAAAAAGGTATTGATGAACATTTTATCTATATTAATTTTAGAATCTTATTCTCTATTTTAGTTTTAACTTATAATTTTTTGCTTTTGTAGAATTGACGAAAGATGGAGTCGATTCGACAATTATTGATATTTGACGTTTGGGGCTTTGTGGATTCCTGGAATGCTGGAAGGTTTTTCAACGTTTTAGTAATAACGTGAACTTGGTATTGCTTCTCAAATTTTTTTAATGCTTTATGCTTCTGTAAGACTGTAATGCACTATTATTTAACTGATGCTTTGTACCTGTTTAAATAGCATTGAATGCTATTATTTTGTTTCTGTAAGATATAAACCTGGTAATTCACTAATTTGGTATTGTTTTTGCTTCTGTATCCTTCTGTAAATATTTAGCTAATGCATGTTATAATGTCACAAAAAAATATGTCCCAAGTTCCCCACGGGCCATAGCAGCTTTTTTATTTGGTCCAAGGGTCCATTAGAAAATATAAAGACAGTCCAAGCCCAACCCAAAATTAATTGATTAAAAAAATACAGAAATATACGGGCTCCCTGAACCCGATCCAGTCCCGAATCCCGAATTCCCCACTAGGTCGGGTACCCGACATTTCCGAGATGGGCTTGAGCTGCAAATTTCCCATCCCGATCCCGAACTACCCGACCCCAAATTCCCCATCTCGCGCCCACCCCTATCCCTAAGAATTGTTTTTTTTTTTTCCATAAGTTGTTTTTCTATTTTTTGTTTAAGTATTTATACTTTAATTTTAGGATTTTTATTTTATTTTAAGTATTATCAATTATTTCATTTATTTTGAAAAAAACAAAAATAATACATGTTATTTTATTCATACACCAAACACTTATTAAATATGAATTCTTATTTTATGGATTTACATTGATATGACCTTACAATATAAGTAAAAGGGTTTGTACAATAATTACTCTATTTGAATTAGTACGTCTATAGTATTGCAGTGAGGTATTGTCATGTCAACTTTAATCTCAATTATTTATTATTTTTACAACTGAATTTGAATTCTTATTTTATGATGCATTGATATGACCTTATAACATAGACAAAAGTTGTTGTACAATTATTACTCTGTTTGAATTATTATCTCTAAAGTATTTCTGTGAGGTATTGTCATGTCAACTTTAATCTCAATAATTTATTATTTTATTTAATTTTTACAACTGAATTTGAATTCTTATCTTATGGTGGCACATTGATATTGTAACACCCCAAGCGGTGGGGCATCACACCCCCGCACTATGACCCGACACGTATACGAAATGGAGAGTCCGTACACGTACCAAGTCACAGCGAACGGGTGACAAACGAAAAACGCACCCACTGGCTAGGCGGTATCTAACCCTGTACAAGTGAAAGAATGCAAAACATGACAGGGGAAGCAATACAAAATGGCAACTTTCAAAAAAAAACTTTCATACAGCGAACATATTGAGCAATACAGAAAACCAAATCATTTACACGGGTTCCACTAATCCAAGCACCTGTCCTAACCTGTCCCGAATAATCAAACAACAAAACGGGTTCAACTAATCCCAACACCTGTCCTAACCTGTCCCGAATAATCAAACATTCAAATCATAATTTCAAACTTGTACAAAACATATCTTATACGAAATTTACAGATTATAAATCAGAACAAGATACTCAACAAACTGAAACGTGCAGACACAGACTCAAAAGACATGACACACCGCCGCCTAGCACGAACTCCAACGCGAACCCAAACCAAAACCTACATTCTAAAACATAAAAGGGGGAGGGGTCAGTCCAAAGACTGAGCGAGGGGTTAACGCACGCACACTATACATATATATACAGAGCACAGCACGTTCAAAATCAAACTGTTTGTGAACTCGGGACTAGTTTTTGCATACCAAAACCTTTATCTCGTGATAATATGTATACGGGGTGACTTACCAAAACAGAACGAACAAAGCTCAACTTATACACAATTCAAAGCATACATACAAACTCAAGCAGACTTAGCACACGTACCGGAACATAACTTATTAGGTTAATAGCGAATCAAATTTTATCTTAATTTAAGAATCTACCCCCGTTTCACGAACTCATGACAGACGGACAGACAGAACACTCTTACTCATACTAAAGCAAAACTCATAAAACAATCCCACCTTCACACCATTGGGAAAGAGAGGTGCCCCTCTCAACCCACCACAGAACGAAACATGTGAACCGGAGGATCCCGCCCGGTTCCTTCGGCAGCCAGCCAAAATGCGCTCCGTCGGTATGGGAGAACTAAGTCTCCCGTTGGTGGAGAAGTGCACAGGGATCGTAACCGGCGACCCCATGGTCGTCCCGGGTCTCCCTTACCCACAATCTCCGGGGCCCATCACACAGATAAACAGACATATATCGGGTACTCAACCCGCCACACATAGACAGACAGACATATCTCATGCATATTGTGCTTATCATATTACACGTACATATCACACACTGACCTCGAAATCATAACAGAACTGAGACAAAGCATACATAGGCTCATACATAGCGTTTCGTACTTTTCAAATCAACTCATATGACAAAACCAGCAAAATACGTACTTCGCACATATCTACATATACATAAGGCTTATAAACCGCATGCATTCGAAAACGAGCACGTTGTAATACGGTATAACTATATCCTAACCTCACCTGGCACCAAACACAGCCGAAGACACAGCAGACGGTTCACCCCGGAACCTGCACGACTCACATGACACCACCCCGGGTGCACCTGATCCACTGAACACACAAAACAGACCACAAAGCTCAGACTCAGACAGACAACCACACAGAGACGCACGGCAAATGCAATCACATAAGTAGGATTCAAATTCATAATAATTTCAAGCAAAACAAAACATTAAGGCATGTCCATAAGCACAATTAATGCAATTAAGGGGACTCGAAAGGCAATGGAATTCACATATAACATTTCATAAATTTATACATATTACAAAGCCAAACAAATCATATAATAACATGCTACAAATTCTATTTACAGATCACGAAGTTACATATCAAATTCCAATTTACGTGATTAACATATTTATTTACCAAGTGACAACTAAAGTTCAATTAATTCAAATCACGCAAGTTTACATATCACATTTCATACAAATTTGCACGTATTACAAAGCTAAACAAATCGTAATAGCAAGCTTCGAATTTTATATAAATCTCACAAGGCTACATATCAAATTCCAATCGTACTAAGTTCATATATTTCCTACGTGGCCTGCCCAATTCATATGTTACATAATGGATTCAATTATCAAGGTTGAACTAATCAAATCAAACAAATTCATCCTGTTTCAAAATTACACAAACACCCCCTCTAATCTAATCAATTAGCATAAATTCAATAAATCGGGATTCAATTTACAAATTACAAAGTCCATACTTATCATATTTCATATCATACATGATTTCATACACATAGGAGTACATTTTTGATCGACAATTCAAACATATAGCAATTAATTCGCATTTAAACAATTAATTCAAATATATCCCAAATACACAAATAAATAGGTAGAAAATAAACCGAGTGTCCGATTGACGAACGGAAAGTGGTGTTGGACTCACCATGACGAAGCGGACAAGCTACCCGAAGGTCGCCGGAGCACCGCCGCCGGAGCTGCCGGAACAGTGGCCGGCCGCCGTTCGGCCGCCGTCGGAACGTGCCGAAAAAATCCCGAAAATTCACCCGTGCAAGGATTCCTCGTGCTCAATCCAATTCCTCGATCAATTTCTGTAAATTCCAAGCCAAATACCTCCAATTCAAAACCAAGAATACGAAAACCCTAGAATCTTCAAACTTCAATTACTTTCAAACCGGTGAACCAAAATGAGATCCGAAAGAGGCATCGGCTTACCCGTGACGAGCTTTACGAAAGCCCTAAGGTAGCTCGCTGGAAAAATCCCCAGAGGTGGCGCCGCGGCTGAACCGCCGCTGTGCCACCGCGATCCGCCGCCAATCGGCCAACTCTGGAGTCGCGTGATCAAAGGCCACTAGTTCTCGTCTTTCCGAACAACTTTCGTGAAGGGTCCGAGACCAAAAGATGGCCGGAAAAGGCCCCCGTTGGCCGTTGAAGTTTCTGCCGCCGCACACCTCCCCGAAACCACCACCTACAGCCAGAATTGGGTGAAAATGAAGCCGGAAATGAACTCGGGGTAGTCGAAAACCTTGGAAAACACTAACTTTGGTCCGAAAAAGCCGCCGGAAGGCGGCAAAACCCGCCGCTACAGTGCCGCGCCACCGACGCGAGCTTCGGCCGGCGCGTACGGCCCAACCGCCGCCCCGATGGCGGCGCCGCCTACGTCAGAAGAAACGCCGGGAAGCCTTCTCCATGGGTGTATGGCGCGTGTCGCCGGAAAATGGCCGGAAGCCACCGCTAACGGGCGGCAAAGTCTCCAGCCGCATCTGAAATTCTGCCGTATCTCCGCCACCGTTCATCGGTAGGTCGAGTTCTTGGTACGGTTGTGACCGCGTCGTCGAGCTCATCGAAATGGACTATTGGATTATCGAATTCCGTCGAGAAACGAGCGAGTTCCGGGTAGTGCATGAAAATACACCTCCTGTGTGTGTGTTGGGTCGTGAATCGCTGGAGGGGGAAGAGAGAGAGAGCTGAGCCAGTTCTGACACGTTTAACGAGGATCCGGGTGTTTTATCCCGGGTTCTCACGCGCAAAACGAACGGGAGGAAAGGATAACGACGTCAGAATTGGGCAAACTCAGAGTCTACGGACTCGTTTCGATGCCCCGAATGCGTTGAAGGGGTCAAAAAGGTTGAAAACTCGATCGAACGAGAAATGACCGAAATCCCCCCAAAAAGAGAAAATTACAAAGGGGCCCCTAAACTCTAAAAGAGTTCGAAATAGGGCCACGAAAAATATAAAATCACATAATTAAACATATAAAAAGGTTGAAATATGGCGTACCTTATAAATCGGACGAGCGGGATGTTACAGATATGACTTTACAATATAGATAAAAGTTGTTGTACAATTATTACTCTGTTTGAATTATTACCTCTAGGAGGCATTTGACATGCAAGATTAAATTTTCCACTTTAATCTTATTTGGGCTTTTTAGGTAAAATTAAATTGGATTAACTTAAGTTAATTTTTCGTTTGATAGGTGATATTGGCAAAGTATCTTTCCCAATTAGTAGTTTAATTGTTTGATAGGTAAGATTAGATCTTCAATTACATGTACTTTGCCTAAAATGGCCTTAAAATATAAGAAATACAAATGTGGTTATATTATTTTATGTAATATCTCTAGAACTCTTGTAATCAAGAAATACAAAGGTGTATATTGTTTCCAATCAATTAGCAGAAAACAAAGTACATTTTCAGCAGTGTGTAGATATGCCAAAAGAAAAGACTGAGAAACACAATTTTGTACATGGAAAGGGTACAACTTTTACACGTTGCAAAGGGAAAAGCTAACCATACTATTTATGCACATACCACAAGTCAAGAAGGATACAAAAGAATGTAAACTCTTGGACAATAAGCCGAGGCAGGTGGCATGTGCATACTTTTCCATCCTTGGTTTCATAATAGGGACGTTTCACAACCCTTAGCGAGCATCTGACGGCCTGGCCTCTTTAAAAGCACCTAATCTGTTGCATCAATGGCACTTTGATGTAAATTGTTTTGAAGAATGTATTTAGGACTTACTGAGTTCATTGAAGTTTTCCTCTCATCAAGAATGGCACTAGCAGAAAGTTGTAGCAGACAATAATAAAATGTGAGTAACATGCCAATCAAAAAGGAGAAAAGATATTAAAAATTTATCACTGCCTCTTGTAGGTAAGATTTCACCAAGGAGAGCCATTGAGTTCATATAAATACAACTACTCATAACATTGTCTAAAAATTAAAAAAAAAATAGTTGGAGACAAACACAAAAACAAAAATCTTATGTATTTAGAATGTGGATTTAAGGCCTATGTCCACAAATCGTATACAGGAGGAAGTGAAATCCATGACCGAATCATTACGTCCAGCAATAGCAATAGATACAAAGTTACAAAACTGATTTGCATGATCTTGTTTAACTTAAACTCTATTAACAAAATGGCTTTTAAACAAATATATATCAGAAAGGTAGAGTGATGCTATCACCCAAGATCTACTTAAAGTATTTTTGAAAAGGTCTGTGTGTCATTAGCTTGATTTTGAAACAACTCAATGCATAATTAGTGGTGTTATTTGCTATTTCAACATTACATCGAGATCAATCAATTCAACAATGTTTTATCAATACTCATTCTGTTAGGCTTCAAAGGATTACCCCAATATTTTTTTTTATTTTTTTTTTACGCATTTTGAACAAACATACTAGATCATGATTCAGTTCTGTTAACATCAATAGCATGCAAACGCGAAATAACAGCTTCCACGATCCAGTTTACTATGATATAATTATTAACTTTCTACCATCAAGAAGAAACAAAAACTTTAATCTTTAACTCAGTACTAGAAAACTCACATGAAAAATGATGATGTTAAAGACATATTTAAAGACCCTAACATCTCCACAACAAAATAACAAATAGAATTCATCCAAAATGATGATGTGAACAAGAATTCACCAAGCATATAAACTAAACTATTGGGGTGTGAACAAAGAGCCCATTTCCATTGAGGACTTGATTCAAACAGTTAATGAGCATGAAAACTTTTGGAAATCATGCTGAAACAACTCTTTCTAAAAGATCACAATTTTTGTAATTAATATTTGGAAACGTAAATCTTAACACGCTCTTGATTTTGTCCAACAATTAATTCTAAGAATCAAGACAAACAAAAAAAATTTTGAGCGACTAAATTCAAAATGATCATAATTTTAGTCATCATATAGTTAAATGTTGGGTTCCTCCATTCGTTCGATGCTACACATGAATCAGCTGATTTGTTTGTGAAAATTACAGACATTATGTTTATTATGTGTAGAGGTTCTAAGTTTAGTACCCTTGGATTGACTTCAAACTCTAGAACGAACAAGAGAATGGCAGTGGAGGGAGATACGTACCTGTCCTTGGAGGAGAGATGACGAGGGTAAAAATGGGCTGAAATTTTTGGCGATGAAGAGTCAATGAGTAGAGTGACTTAATCTCACCCCCTCCCCAAGGATCGAGAACTCCACTTAATCCGTCTACAGTGGCTGATTTTGAAGGACAAGAGATTAGGTCGAGCGGGCCGAAGGTAGGTAATCTTTGCTATCAAACAGAAGATAAATTTTCAACGATGAAGAGACTCATCAACACAATTTTGTACATGGAAAGGCTACAACTTTTACATTTTACAAAGGAAAAACACCAACTATGCTACTTTGTACACATACCGTATTTCTCAAATAGATAGGAGTGGAACAATTCATAATTGGCAACATATTATATACTTGTATCCCCCAATCTCCAACATGGTTTCTTTGAAGAACCTCCAAGTTTGAAAACTCCAACATAGAAACATTCTTTTGCGATGTTGGGTGATGACAAGTCAAACTACAACCCTTTATGAGATGAATTTGGAAGGCCAGTCCTCCTAGCCAAATGGTGTCTGTTTCTCTGAATTGTTTGTTCTATTGTAAGTTGCTATGTTTAGTGACTTATAGCTGGGAAGACATTATTATGAACTTCTTTCACGATGCTTAATAAAACACAACCCTTTTAATGGGAAGCTTGGGATCCCTTATTTTAATACCACTGGCTATCCATTGTCGTGATAATACAACATTTACAGAGCCGGGACCAGCAATTAAGCAGGAACAACCATTTCTAATGCAGGGAGATTCTTCACAATGGTTTACAAACATAATTAGCGAGCACCTCATGCCATCAGTATCAACTTAAGTTGTAAGATTTACAGCATTATACAACAAAAAGAATGTAAAGAAACTGTAATAGAACTTATATACTTATCATCAACGGTCCTATTAGTTGGGGGGCCTCTAAACAGGGTACCTCTGCTTTGATTTTTGACCAAAAGCCCATTGCATTGTTGCTATGAGAAAAAAAAAAGATATATAAGATCTCGAGCTATCAGAGAGCTAATAAGAAATAAAAGGTTACATATAGCAAGAGATTATTTTTGGTCATGTATAGCAAAAGATTATTAAGGTTAAACCTTTGAACAAATAAAACTAAAACTTAAAGTTAATTATTGAGCATACAAGACAACAATTTGCTAAACAAAATAAGAAAGAACATGTAATACCACTGATAATCACCAAATTTAGGATTTTGGCAGGGGGCAATAGCAGGATCTAGATCCAACTCTTCGGGATAATAACTTTAAACGATTCTTCAAATAACTTTGCAGGTTGTTTCTTAAGACTTCCAATTGTCTCTTGATTTTGTTTGATAATAAATTAGATAAGCAGGTAGACAGTTCTACTTCTACCACATCTGTTTCATGCCTTAGCTTTCTTCAGTTTACTAAATGCATATTCATGTGCATTAAGCTTAGTTGTTGATGTCTTTGACATGTAGATATCACTGTGTGTTTGCTTATAAACTTACATTTTTCATAATTGTCTAAGACGTTGCCTTTAGCTCTGATAGTTATTCTTGATCAAGAAATTTTGAAAATACCTGTCTAGTTTCATGAGAACCACAAGAAAATTACCAAAACCACCAGTTACATGCAACATATGAAAAGTAGTCAGCAAAGGATATTAAAAAGGAGATTGATCAACACATTAAAATGTATTCAAATCCACATATCCATTACAAAGAAACCCCAATCATGCTCCAGAGTATTAATAGCCTCACTTATTTCCATAGAACTTTCACCAGCACAAATTACCAGTTGTCTTGCTTGTGGTAATGAAGTAAAAACCTCAAATGCAATGATGCAATAAGTCCAAAACAAAATAAATAAACAAGAAAAATATCATCTAATCAGAAAGTGAAAGCATATGCAAAATACACCATATATTCAAGCATACCAGTTGATTAATAAATATAAAGAAGCTCTACTTTACAAGCATGGATTTTGAAAAGGAAAGGGTAACTCAAGAACTGTAAGAGAAGAGCGAACTGCGATGGACAGAATAAAAATTTATTAAAGGACTAAGAGAGCTATTCCAGGAACCGTAGTATCTTCTTGGATCAGCAACAACAATATCTTCTCGTTGATTTTTAGGGATATGGGATTTAATTGAATTAGAAAAGAACCAATTCTACTTACTTTTCCTTGAACCAGTCATGATCAAGAGCAGCCTCTGTCATTATTCTCTTGGCCGGGTCGTATGTCAAAAGTTTGCTAAACAAATCAAACCCAACTTCTGTTAGAAGAGCAGCAGAAATCTTACTAAGCAAATTATGAGGCTGTTTGATCAATGTGTTTTTGCTTCCCGGCAAGCTAGAAAATCCAGGCCAACCTTTCACATTTGGTATGCCAAGAATACCATATATCTTCACAAGCTAACTTATTTCAGTTTCCCCTGGGAAAAGGGCTTCTTTTAGCAAAAGCTCTGCCATTATACAACCCACAAACCATATGTCGATTATAGATGAATACCTTTTAGCTCCAAGAAGTAGCTTTGGTGCTCTGTACCATCAAGTCCCCACAATAGCAGTAAACGATCCCACTCTACCCCCGAAATGGAATGACAAACCAAAATCATATTTTTTCAACTTGTGCGACTTGTTCACATTCTTAATCAAAATATTCGAAGGCTTTAAATCCGTATACATCACCGTGTTATCGTGTAGAAACTTCAATCCCTCCAAAAGTTGTCCATCAACCACTTAGCTTTAATCCTTGGAGATCTTTTAATGTGTCTCCAGAGATTAGATTACAAATACTCCATCACTATATAGACACCATTACGACCGACCACAACTTTCTTGAATTCAACAAAGGTGGGGTGACCATTGAGATTCTTCAGAATCTCGATTTCCCTTAATGATACTACATATTTTTCATCAAACCCCTTTTTGACGGCCACAATTTCGCCAATTTTTTTTTTTGTCTGGTGCTCTGTGCACAACACCGTAAGAGCCTCTGCTTATTTTATTGAGAAGATCATATTTATCATCCACACTTGTTGATCCAGAAATCCAACCGCTGCTCTCACATAAATGGATTTTCTTGAAACAAGGTTTGGTAATCGTACTATCATCATCATAGTCGCGATGCTCCTTCTTTAGCTTCTTAACATTAATTCCTTCTGAAGGTTTAGATCTCCGAGCATATTTTTTAGTGCTGTAAATGGATGCAAGATTGAGTTTCTACGGATAGAGGGCCACTCTGCTGACTTCTCGGCTAGTCTCACAAAAATGGATTTTCTTGAAACAAGGTTTGGTAATCGCACCATCATCATCGTAGTCGCGATACTCCTCCTTCAGCTTCCTGACAGTAATTCCTTCTAAAGTTTTAGATCTCTGAGCATATTTTCGAGTATTGTATATGGATGCAAGATTCCGTTTCTGACGATGGAGGGTCATTTTACTGACTTCTCTTCTTTAGAATAAAAGAAGATCCACTCCTATTCTATACAATAGTTGGATTGAGATATATATCCTAAGGTAAACTTATTTCCTTAAATTGTATTGGAAGAGTCCTAGTTATTTTAGAAAAGGTTTTCAACGTAATAGAAAAAATTATTTTTTGGTCAACAATAGGAAGAATTCTGGTTATATCAGACTTTTGATTATCTCATTTCCTTAAATTGTATTGTAAGAATCCTAGGAAAGGTCTTCAATGTAAATTACCTTAAACGGCTACAATAAAAAAAATGAGGTTCTAGTTGATCGTCGGTCCGCACAACCTACGAAGAAGAAGAAATAGCCTATCAAAACACAAAAATAGAACTAGGGTATATAAGGATATGCCATTGATGTACCTTCAATTTGGAAGCATGAGACATGAGTTTTTATGGGATATTTTGCACTCTTGCTACCTTCTTTGATGCTCTTAAATGATATACAACATGTTTGAGGTGTTCTTGAGGTGTTTTTGGGTTGGAATCGAACTTGGGGAGGTTTGGGGACTTTTCCCCATCGAATTTCAGCTTTTTCGCCATTGTTGTAACTTATGGGGAGGCCTAACGGTCGTTACCCCCAATGGCCTAACGGCCATTAGTCAAGTCAGGAGCTCAGGGACTGCCTAACGGCCGTTACACTTTCGCAAGCCAATTTTTTTCTAACAGTCGTTACCTATCCAAACGACCTCCGATTGACCTGAATTTTTAAATACAGAAACCTTTTGAAGTCTAGAACATTCTCCAATTGGAATCACCTTAAAATTCATCCTAGATTGTGAGATATAATTGATCCATTTTGGTGTCTCCACTTCGCCAAAATTCTGCATTTATCCAACTTCAAACCTACGCCATTTCATATCGCTTTGAACCATGATTCAATCCATATATCATTGGAAATACCTGCTTATCTAGTTTCATATCCAATAAACCAAACTTGATTACAACTTCTAGAACTCGAGATATTCCCATTTTTCTATAGCTTGCGCATACGAAAAACTGTCAGCTTTCACCAAAACTTGCTCAAATCCATTTTCTTGCTTTCCTTCCACTTCCTCGGACTCCGTATGTGGTTTGAATGAATTATATGCTTGATTAATTGATAATATATGATATATTTTGATATGATTATGAATTTTATGTTGTGAATTCAATGTGTAAATGTGAACGTTTAAGTGCTACAATATGACCTTCTTTGCAACCCTTACATTCTTTATATGTTTAATGGATTCCTTTCACCTCTAAATGATTCATATACATTGTTAACATGCATTATAACGTGTTATGAATTGAATATTGAATGAACAAACGATATTGAATGAGCAAATGATATAGAATGAACGAATGCTAATTAATGGACATGATCTATTCGTGTAATGAATGATTGAATAATTTATGTGTCAAAGTGGCATTAATTGTGCACATGAACATCTTCATAGCACATTGTTATTGCTCATGCATGTCATGTCAAGTTTATTGCATTATCGTGCGTCATGTATGGTTCATTTGGAGTCTTGAGTCTCATGAATTCACCGTATTGTCTTTTGTACAGTTTTCTCCAAGGCCAAGACGTACTGGGTTCATAGGCTACCTCCAAGTTTTCCTTTCTCTTGGTATTGTTCGGTAACGTGTAGCCAGGTGGGTTTCTCTTATATAGTTAAATATAACCTGATATACTCCAATGTGCAAGTTTTAAACCAAAGTACTATCTATATATATGTAGCACCCGAGCGCAAGGTACCACATCCCCCGCACCGAGACCCGACCCGAATATGAAATGGGCGATCCATACCCGAGCTAAATCACGGCGAACGGGGACATACACACACTCTATGCTAGGCGGGACTAACCCTTGAACCATAAAATCAGAACAAACATTAAAGCGGAAGCCATGAACGAACATACATCATATAAACGTACAATAAGCGTCACCGCTCCAAAAATAAGTCATATACATCAATAATGGCCGTCACGGCTCAAAACAAGTACGCTCCATAATAACATTCATATACAATGATCAAAAGTGTAAAATGTGAGTGTAAGACCAAAATACAAGGGTTAAAAGCAAATGCAAGACCTATGACTCGAAATCCCGCCTAGTTCCCTTGACACCTGCACCAAACAACTGAAAGCCAAACGGTTTCAGTCCAAAAGGGACTGGTGGGTATAAAAGCAGGGCATAATATAATATACGACAATATTTAAACAATCACATGCACGCTATAATCCCAAGTGAGGTTTTAAAGAATTTCCCAAGTGGGTGAATAGAAATCATCAAAAGGGATTATAACGATTCATTAACATTAGGTCATTAATGGCCCGGCGAGTGGGCGTGCATTATCTCCAACCAACACCTCGTGTAATTCATTAACATTCATTCTTTTCATGCATTTCAATCTTTCGTGCACATTCAATAACATTTCCACCTTCTTCCTCCGGGTTGGTGGCGGGTTCGCAAGGCCCATCCACCCATTCATTGACCAAAAGGGGAACATGACTCCCCAGATGGCACTCAGCGTCCATTCCTCGCTAACTCCTAACGAGGTCCGATTACGCCGTTCATTGGTGGGACTAGTGTGAGGGATCGCCGTCAGCCCTTGCTTCCTCGGGTCACCACTCACACCAAGTCCCTGGGCCCCATTCATTGTGAACATTCATTCATTCTCGCCAAAACATTAGGTAGGATTCATGAAATAAGGGTTTTACGTTTGCAATCATTTACTCGAGAAAAGACTCAATATATATATCGTATTACTTTGGCTTAAAATTTTTCACATAGGGAGATATATCGGGTCGTTTTATCTAAGTAGAAGAGAAACCCACCTTAAACCGTCAAAAAGGAGCAAACACGAGCCTCACTGACCGGCCTCATCTCCAACTGGATCAAAATCTGTGCAAGAAAGGTGAAGTGAGACTCAATATGACCAAATAAGACGCTCGGCAATGCAATGATCATGATATGAATATATAAAAGATTAAATTATGTTATGAAAATGTTCATGTGTACTATTAATACATTTAAATCATATAAACAATCCTTTCATTCGACATTAGAAGCGTTCATATTCGTTCAAGTCATAAATTCACATTTCAATTAATTCAATTCAAGAATTTCAAATATAATCAAAGCACAAGTTAAATCACATTTAAAATTAGAACATAAACAATTAAATACATTCAATTAAATTAATTCAATTAATGATCAATTATTCACTAAACATATATATATAATGCGTGCATACGTAGTCCATGCATGAAAAACAAGTTCAATTTATGCAATAAATATCAATTGATATGAATTCACAAAAATACTAAATATTAAATAACTTAGGATATAATAATTAACACAATCAACATATATACATATTTATATAAATATAGGTGATATTACTAACATTAAAATAAAGTAAATAACATTTAATATATTTAAAATAAAATTAACTATATAAAACACGTATAATTAATTATTTCGCGCAATTTGATAAACACATACGTCATGCTGTACAAAATAAGAAAAATGGGACGTTATAATATATATCGAGTCTTTTCAAAAGAGTCAATAATTTCACGTTAAAACCCTTTTCTTTTATGAATCCCTACCGAATGTTTTGGCGAGATCAGTGATCACAATGAATGGGGCCCCTCGGACTATGTGTACGTAGCTATCCGGGGAAGCTTTGGCTGACGGTGATCCCCGTACGCTAGTTCCAACACAATGATGATGTTACCGACCCTCGCTAGGAGATTAGCGAGGAATGAGAATCAGGCTTTTGGGGCCTCATGAACCCCTCTAGCCATAATGAATGGGTGGACGGTGCTTTGATCGAGTCCGTCCACCAACCGGAGGGAAAAGGTGTAATTGATTATGCATAAATGAATAATTATGAACGAACGGCTGAATGAATGAATGTTGTGTGATCATTAATGAATTAATATTACACACACGAGGAGAAGGTTGGAGAATTTACCCACTCGCCGGGCTCACGAAATGACCTCATGAATGTTATGAATAATGGAATTGATTGTTGTAATCCCGAGCCTTGTTTTCTTTATTTTCACCCACTTGGGAAATATTTCAAAACCTCGTACGGGATTATAGCTTGCATGCGAGTGTGTTTATTTCCCGAAATATTATTGTATTAAGCCCTGTTTTATACCCACCAGTCTCTTAAATACTGAACCCGACTTTGTTTTCAGTTTCTCTTACAGGTTTTGGAGTGCTAGGCGGGAATTCGAGTCTGTAGAGTCTCAGAGTCGTGTATAGCTTTACTTTTCGTTACACTCTCATCATTCAATTGTCATTTATGATTCTGAACGCGTATGAGCGCCTTAAATGTTATTGAATTCGAGCCTGTGAGCTCATTATTATGCTATTGTAATATTAGTGCTTCCACTCATGTTTTTTTAACCTGCATTTGTCCCTTTTACTGTTTATTTGGTTTCGAAAGTTAGCTCCCGCCTAGTATAGTGAGTGAGTGAGTCCATGTTCGCTCTGATCTGACACGTGTATTGATTACCTATTTCATATACGGGTCGGGTCTTAGTGCGGGGGGATGTGGCGTCACGAGCTTGGGCGCTACATCCTTAAGTGGTATCAGAGCTCTAGGTTGCAAAACCAGAGTTCTCGTGTCGTGATTGAGTCAGTTTAGGTCGCACGACATAGGATCAATTTGTCGACGTGTGTATTGCATCGATTTTCATCGTTAATTGTTATGAATTGTGGGAAATTATTTGTTATATATGATTCACTTTGACTTTGTTTGCTTTATGTGTTTCATTTTGCATTTAATATGCGCTTGTTGTTCTAAATATGTGTCATATATAACCATATACTAACCCACATGCATCTATAGTTGAGTTAAGCTCTTGATTGTAGATTGTTATTGCACTATCAAGGCTACTCTCTACCTCAACCACAAGTTATCTTCTATCACACCAACAATGAGATTTAGGGGCATCAGGATTCAAAAGTCGGGTATCGAATCTTCACGGTCTATAAGATAGGACAACACCTCATTGCTTAACCCTATGATGGAAGGCTTTGACCACGGAGAAGTTCATCAATTTCATTCTCTCTATAAATCTTGAAGATTATCAACATAGGTGCATCATGGGGACCCAAACCACCAACTTAGAGGATACGTGAGACAACTAAATAGGCGTGGAATTCCTAACTATCAAATTATGAAGACACTTAATGCAAGATCAAGCCACTCAAAGCTCACCACTGAAACCTTTAAGTCTGAAGTAAGTGAGCAAATAGAAGGTCGAATCGGGAAGTTTTAAGGGGCATATCAGGTCCGAGACCGGACGCAAGGTGTGTTACAAGGATTTCCAACTAAGATGCATGAAATAGAGAGTCGTCACTCATGTGGTTTCACAACGGGCCAAGTAAGGAAGCTTAATTAATACGACTACAGTCGTGGATCAATGAATAGATGCAAAGCAGAGATAACAAGGAGCATTTAAGAATTCAGATTTTATCATCTTCTCGAGACTTCGGGACATGCAGTGATACAAGGAAGTAAGCAAGGATTTTGAAGCATCATCAATTACTGAACAATGTTCAACCTTACAACTATACTCACAACATCGGGATCAAAGGGAAGGATGTCGTGCTAAACTACTATTATGGTGACAGGTTCATAACATTCATGGCACGTGCATCATACACTGTATTGAAATATCCATTTTAGTTTATGAACTTTAATATTATGATTTTTATACGTGTTGCATGTTTTAATGTGAAATACTTGTTTCATAACATTGGCATCTTAACTCGACATGCATTATATCCGTGTTTACTTGTTAGGATGTCTTCCTCATTTGATACTTCAACTACCACTTCAATCAAAATTCTACCGAGCCGAGTTGAAGGAAAACATTTTTGGTGATAGGGTTAAGAAAGAGATGAGAATGGAATTTTAGAAATTAGGAGTTGGAGATGGGATTTTAGAGTTAAATAGGGGTAAAGTTGATTTTGGGCCATATCGACCAGACAACAAAAGAAATTGGGATTCAAGATTTCAAGTGGATTAAAAGAGAATTTGGAAGACAAGGGATTTGGGTCGTTACTCTGAATAATCACTTCGAAGTGAATATGAGTTATACACCGAACACACTTTCTAACTAGAGTTACTCGGTCAAAGGAGATCAAGAATTCCGCTTAGGAGATGAATGATAAAGTTCGAACTGAGAAGGCGAAAATTCTTAAGGGGGAGAGCACGACCAAGAGACAAACTTAAATTCAAGAAGGTCTTAGCAGTTAAACTGTCAAAGTGAAAGTTTAGCTACTATACCCGGGTTGAAGACTGCTACGGGGTATTGAAGAGATTTCTTCGTTGGGCATTCATACGTACAGAATTCAGATTCTGAAGATAATGAAATTATGAAGGAGCTTCTGCTGGACTTTTATGTTAACTCTAGGAAAAGAAAGCTGGATCAGGTTATCATATTTCGTGATTGTGTCCGTGGAAGTTATTTCAACTAAGTATAGAAGGGGTTCGGACGACACACAATAAAATAAGACCTTACTAAGTCATCAGTCATTTTTCCATGATCACCAGGAGGGATTTAAGATGAGAAAGGGTATACAAAAAGGATTGATCTAAACTTAGGGAATCAATGGTCTCAGCTTGATTGGGAAAGAATTTGTGAGGAAATGAACTGGGGTGGTGACTATTCCGAGATTGGGATCAAACTTTAAAGGTCATCGAGAGTAGTTACCTTTGAGTAGGGTAGATTCTGATATGAGTAAAGATAGAAGATTTGAATTCCAAGAACTTTGCCAAATAGAAGAAGGCAAGAAAGGGTAAGAGTCAGAATGGAATCAAGAATAGAATCAATAGAGGGTTTATCATCTTTTCACTCGGATACACTAAAGATATTAAAGATAAGTCAAGTATCGAGCCAGCTTTTGGGGTCAGACCATGCATTGGGCAATGAAGCTACCAACTTCAAATATCCTTACTATGGTGAACGGTATATAAAACATCCATGGCATATGCATCCATGCAATTTTTATTGAAATAAGTTTTTGATGCTATGTGCTTTGATCTCCGACTGATTTGGCTACTTTTGTATGATTAATGAATGATATAATTGATATTTATTACATGTTCCTTGTGTGGTTATTGTGAGTGTTAATTATTGCAATTGATGTTTTGCTACTTCTTACTTGTGTTATTGTTTTGTGTTGTAATTGTATTTTATACCTTGGAGACTTTCTTGTTTTGTTGTTTAAGAGGCGAGTTTCTCTCTTTGTTGTTCGAGAGACGGGGTTCTCTTCTTGTTGGTCAAGAGACGGGGTTCTCTCCTTGTTTTTTGAGAGACGGGGTTTTTTCATCGTTACTTGTTACCTGTTTAGCTTGCCTCTGATGGCAGCTTAGAACTTCGGGTGCTTAGGTTTCTCGGTGAGACAAGGGTTGCGATAACAACATGCTTAACGAAATGCCTATGGAGATTCTTGATGCCTCTTGAGGATGGTTCGAGTGCCTCAACATCAAATCGTGATCGTGGTGTAATGAAGATCCCCTTTATTGCTTGAAGACCTAGCTCGAACTAATTCCTGATGGGGAGTTGCTAACCCTGCGTGGGATGAACACCGGAAAGTTTTTGCTTAGAGTCCAGTACTCGAGGCAGTGGACCTGAGGACAGGGTCCTTTTAAGGGGGAGAGGATGTGACGCCCCACGTCTTCGTACGTACAGGTATAACGTCACCGGGTTGATACTTGCGTATTTTAATTAATTAATTATGCAATTATATGTTAAATTCAATGTTAGTATGCCATTTGAAATTATGTGAATTAATTATTGAATTTATGAATATGAAACTTAAATGTTTATACTTATATGACTCCTAACATAGTTCGTATGCGCCTAAATTCAATTCCGATTTTTATGGAAATTTGATATGCATGAGAAATGTGAATTATGAGCATGTTTATATGCTCGTTTCATGTTTTTGGGTTTATTTTTTTCAGGTTTTGAATCATTTTAGTGGAACGGGACTTAAAGGGGCTAAAGAACATTTAGTGCACCTTGGGTTCCAGGAAGCATAACTTGAGCTCGAGAATTCGCATTCAAATTCTGTCACCACCATTGGACTCGTTTCAATGATTCGGAGCCAATAGAACAAGCCTCATATTTTTCTAAACCCGTTTGAAAACCCTAAGCTTTAAAATCCGATCTGAATTGACAGGATTCTTGACCGGACCCGTTTTAACCCTTGCTTGACCCGTTTTTTTAGCCCTTATCAGCCAAGAATTAACCCATCTCTCCCTCATTTCTCACCACACACGTACAAGACAAGGGCAAGGAAAAAGGAAGAAGAGCACACCCCATTCTTGGTCATTTTGAGCTCAAAACCCCTCCATTATTCCATCAATCCTCAAGGTGAGTATGGTTTTGGATTCTCCACATTTTTGTGCTTTTTCTCATCTATATATTTCTTGTTTTAAGCTTGGTATTCATGATATATGAAGAGCATGATGAATAGTAAGGGTTTAGCTCACAATATGAATTGTACGCTCATCCTTGTGTTATTTCTTGTTATGGACTTATTTCTTGATCTTTTGACCTCCATTGCTTCATATTCATGCTTGGTTTTGTTGGTGGGTGAGTATATAAGGATATGCCATTGATGTACCTTGAATTTGGAATCATGAGACAAGAGTTTTTGTGGGATATTTTGCACTCTTGTTGCCTTCTTTGATGCTCTTAAATGATATACAACATGTTTGAGGTGTTCTTGAGGTATTTTTGGGTTGGAATCGGACTTGGGAGTTTTGGGGACTTTTCCCCATCCAATTTTTGCTTTTTCACCATTTTTTCAGCTCTAGGGGAGGCCTAACGGCCGTTACCCCCAAAGGCCTAACGGCCATTAGTCAAGTCAGGAGCTCAGGAACTGCCTAACGGCCATTACACTTTCGCAGGCCAATTTTTTTTTTCTAACGGCCGTTACCTATCCAAACGACCTCCAATTGACCTGAATTTTTAAACATAGAAACCTTTGGAAGTCTAGAAAATTCTCCAATTAGAATCACCTTAAAATTCATCCTGGATTGTGAGATATAATCGATCCATTTTTGGTGTCTCCACTTCGCCAAAATTCTGCATTTGTCCAACTTCAAACCTACGCCATTTTCAAATCACTTTGGACCATGATTCAATCTATATATCATTGGAAATACCTACTTATATAGTTTCATATCCAACAAACCAAACTTAATTCCAACTTCTAGAACTCGAGATATTTCCATTTTTCTACAGCTTGCGCATATGAAAAATTGTCAGCTTTCACCAAAACTTGCTCAAATTCATTTTCTTGCTTTCCTTCCACTTCCTCGGACTCCGTATGTGGTTTGAATGAATTGTATGCTTGATTAATTGATAATATATGATATATTTTGATATGTTTATTAATTTTATATTTTGAATTCAATGTGTAAACGTGAAATAAAAACATGAATGTTTAAGTGCTATAATATGACCTTCTTTGCAACCCTTGCATTCTTTATGTGTTTAATAGATTCCTTTCACCTCTAAATGATTCATATGCATTGTTAACATGTATTATAACGTGTTATGAATTGAATATTGAATGAAGAAATGATATTGAATGAACAAATGATATGGAATGAACGAATGTTAATGAATGGACACGATCTATTCGTGTAATGAATGATTGAATCATTTATGTGTTAAAGTGGCATTAATTGTGCATATGAACATCTTCATAGCACATTGTTATTGCTCATGCATGTTATGTCATGTTTATTGCATTATCGTGCGTCATGTATAGTTCATTTGGCTTGAGTCTCATGAATTCACCGTATTGTCTTTTGTACAGTTTTCTCTAGGGCGGAGACGTGCCGGGTTCATAGGCTACCGCTGAGTTTTCCTTTCTCTTGGTATTGTTCCGTAAGGTGTAGCAAGGTGGGTTTCTCTTCTATTAGTTAAATATAACCTGATATAGTCCAATGTGCCAGTTTTAAACCAAAGTACTATCTATATATATATCGAGTCTTTTCAAAAGAGTCAATAATTTCATGTTAAAACCCTTTTCTTTTATGAATCCCTACCAAATGTTTTGGCTAGATCAGCGATCACAATGAATGGGGGCCCTGGGACTATGTGTACGTGGCTATCCGGGGAAGCTTGGGCTGACGGTGATCCCCGTGCGCTAGTTCCAACACAATGACGATGCTACCGGCCCTCGCTAGGAGATTAGCGAGGAATGAGAATCGGGCTTTTGGGGCCTCATGAACCCCTCTAGCCATAATGAATGGGTGGACGGTGCTTTGGTCGAGTCCATCCACCAACCGGAGGAAAAAAGTGTAACTGATTATGCATAAATGAATGATTATGAACGAATGAATGAATGAATGAATGTTGTGTGATCATTAATGAATGAATATTGCACACACGAGGAGAAGGTTGGAGAGTTTACCTACTCACCGGGCTCACGTAATGACCTCATGAATGTTATGAATAATGGGATCGATTGTTGTAATCCCGAGCGTTGTTTTCTTTGTTTTCACCCACTTGGGAAATGTTTCAAAACCTCGTACAGGATTATAGCTTGCATGCGTGTGTGTTTATTTCCCGAAATATTATTGTATTAAGCCTTGTTTTATATCCACCAGTCTCTTAAAAAATGAACTCGGCTTTGTTTTCAGTTTCTTTTGCAGGTTTTGGAGTGCTAGGCGGGAATTCGAGTCTGTAGAGTCTTAGAGTCGTGTATGGCTTTACCTTGCGTTGCACTCTCATCATTTAATTGTCATTTATGATTCTGAACGCGTATGAGCGCCTTAAATGTTATTGAATTCGAGCCTGTGAGCTCATTGATTATACTATTGTCATATTATTATTTTCGCTCATGTTTTTTTAACCTATATTTGTCCCCTTTACTGTTTATTTGGTTTCGAAAGTTAGCTCCCGCCTAGTATAGTGAGTGAGTGAGTCCTCGTTCGCTCTGATCTGGCACGTGTATGGATTACCCATTTCATGTGCGGGTCGGGTCTTAGTGCGAGGGATGTGGAGTCACGCGCTCGGGCGTTACAGTTGTAGTGGATCAATGGACACGGGCAGCGCCATAGTTCTGGAGCGCATTCCGCCAGCAAATGTCGTATCTCTACCCACATCATATCATACGACCTCCAGTCAAATTGCAAATCAATAAAGATAAAGTCAAACGTATTTACCAAAACATAATATACTTAAATCGAAATATAAAAATACACAATGAATTACCTCATACGGGGTTAAGTTATCAAGTATAGCCCTGAAAATCCTAACACTGTTTCTCGTAGTACGCATCCACGAAAAATATGTTGTCCATCTACAAATAAATTATAAAATAATTTACATAATTATTTACAAATAAATTAAAATTAATTAGTGTGTTAACGAAATACGTGATATAATATAACCTGGCACCATGAGGTAGGATTGAGAGTACTTGACCATTTGAAAGTTCCTTTACACTAAAAGGCATTCATTGTGCTCCCCAACCAGGCCTAATGGAAGAGAACGTATCCATGCCCACATTTGCAAGATGACTTTTAATAATTATTAAACCCAATATAATAAATAAAATAATAAATTTAATTAATAACGACAAATTACCTGTAAGAATTGCAAAGCTCCACCGATACTCTGATTATGGGTGCAACTGTTGCTCCCTCCACATAATTCACAATACAAAAACGCCAATACAGCACTCTCCCAACTAAAACCCCGACACTGTTCTACAGTACGCATATGTTTTAGATATATTAGAGAGACCTTATTTTCACTAGTTTCAGGAAACATGTAGGCACCCATTATGAGTAACGCGACACATCTAGCTTGTTGCAATATCTCCTCGGCAGGGCTACTTTCATCGAGCGGATTCTCCACTAAGTGGCTTCTTAAGGCTACCATTTTAATGCGTGATCCTTTGAGATCATCACCGTGTGAAAAAAATCCAACATAGCACCACAACAACTCATCCAGGACTGATACAGTTCCGGAGGTACATCTATCCTAATTATTAGATCACCACGAATCGGAAGCCCCTATAGCACAGCCACATCCTCCAAAGTAATGGTGGTCTCCCCAACAGGAAGGTGGAATGCATGTGTCTCCGGACGCCATCTTTCCAATAACGCAGTAATTAAGTGTGCTCGCTCTATATGTACCCACAAAAAAAAGCTCCATAAAAACCCATGTCTTATAAGGTAGCAATGATGTCATCGTTTATGTGTACATATCTCTCGTCTTCAGGATCGTGACTAAATCCAATCGTGTTATTGTGTCTTAGGGTTACAATCCGATCAATATGACCATTAAAAACATATTTTGAACAATGGATATTTTGTAGATAAAGTAAATTGTCTTCTTCTGGACCATAAATATATTTAGAAATCTACAAAAATAAATAATTAAACCCAATTAATATCTACAATTATTAACTAATTAACGAAATATTTCATAAATTAGTCAAATATTTGTTACAACATATGTAAAAATTAACCATCATAAACCAAATGCCTAACCAATTCGTAGATTATAACAAAGTAATAAATTAACAAAATAAAGGCAATAACCAAATAACTAAATTAATTAATATTTTTATTTATAGCTAAATTAACTAAAATAATTAACAAATTGATTATTTATAATTTATGTCATTAACAGCATAATTAATAAATATACCAAACTAATTAACAATAACTAGTTAAAAATAATTAATAAATCCATTATTTGTAATATATATAATTAACAACATTATTAATAAATATATCAAACTAACTAACATGAATAACTACCTAAAATTAAATAACTAATTGATTATTCATAATTTAGGTAATTAACAAAATAATTGATAACTATACCAAACTAATTAACTTGAATAATATCAATAATTATCTAAAAAACTAACAAATTAATTAACTATCTTATAACTATTAAATAACATATTAAATAAAATTACATAACTAATTATTGAAAAAATTAAACAATTGATAAACAAAACAATAAAATTACATAAAACTAAAGTTACTTTCACCGTGGAATGGTGGCGCCGGCGGGGTGAGGCGGCGGCAGGTCTTCGGGCTCGCGGCTTCAGGCAGCATCGGTGCTTCGGACGCTGGTCTTCAGGCGGCGGCGTGCGAGTAGCTGACGATAGCGGGCGAACGACTTCAGGCGGCTTTTGCGGATGACAGGGGTGAGCGGGAGGACCGTGTTGGAGAAGGATGAGAGATGGCGATAGTGGTAAGAATGTTTGGTCCAGATCTAGATTTGAATCACAATATAAAAATAAAAATAAAAATTAATGGGAGTCGTGGTTCTCAAATGCGACTTCATATAAAATAATACTAAAAAATATCGGAGTCGCTGGGGATCCCCACAACTCCTATTTAAATATTGAAAAATATTGGAGTCGAGGGAGATCTCCACGACTCCGCAAAAAATAATAATAATAAAAATAAGAGTCGTGGGAAGCTCCCACGACTTGTGGTAAGCAGTACTATTTTATGAAAACGGAATAAAAAAATATTATTTTGGAAAAAGTCTCCTATTTTGAAAATAAATTTTATTATATAAACTACCTTTTTCTAGTTTGGAATCTCCTAATTTAAGTTTGTATTTTATCTCTTCTTTTTTATGTGTTAAGTGTATTAATAAACGGTTGAGATTAACATAGAGAAATTGTAATATAAAAAAAATTTAAAAGATATTTCTTCTAATTTCAATCGTTTATTAACGTGCTTATCACATATATATGAACGAAATATGAGATCCCAAGCCCCTCTTTATCACAATTCACAACAATCTAATTTTGTTATATCTTCAGGGCCTATAGGGAAATAAAGTATGCAAATTGCGAAGGGAACTAAATGTGGGAGTGCCATTGCACCAAATACAAATAACGAGACTAAATGTTTAATAGAGTAGACTAAAATTGAGAACGATAATTCTATCCTAAGCCTAACTCAATTAAATTGACATATGAGAGGATGAATATTTTATATTTATCGTATAATTGATAAAAAATTTAGAGAAAATAACAAATAAAATAATAAATATAATATATTTATCCTTCTTAATAGTTAAATTCGATTGAATTGAGTTTGAGATAGAATTTTTGGATAGAGCAAATATAGAATTTTTTCAACAAAGAAAAAGAAAGCAATTTTCTCTGATAATAATAATCTAAGTTAGAAAAAAGTTGCCACGTTGACATGGAGGCCCACATGTGTGGTTAAGGGAACCACAGCATGTGGTTAAATCCAACTTCCATTTGTTCCCTAATCTTAAATCCCATGATGATTGATGAACCCCTGTTCATTCACAAACAACGCAAACTCTATATATACATAATCCTCTGTATTTACACTCCACTGCAACTCTCTCTCCCCACTTCTTTCTCTCTCTCTAGTGCAGCTGCGACTGCGTAGTTTGTAGAAGAATATCAACAACAGAAATACCTTTACGTTACAGTTGCATAACGACTTTTTCTTCCCCTTTTCTGCTCTTCTTCTTCTTCTCCTTTGTAATTCCATCCCACCTACAGATTCTTCTTGCGGACCTGAATCTTTCACTTAATTTTTTCCTCGAATTGTAACCGGAGAAAATGATAACCTGGCACGATCTTTATGTGGTGCTGAGCGCGGTGGTTCCGCTGTACGTGGCCATGATTCTGGCCTACGGTTCGGTGCGGTGGTGGAAGATATTCACGCCGGATCAGTGCTCCGGCATCAACCGATTCGTTGCGATTTTCGCCGTCCCGCTTTTGTCTTTCCATTTCATCTCCAAGAACGATATCTACACGATGAACTTCCGGTTCATCGCCGCCGACAGTCTGCAGAAGGTGATCATGCTCGCGGTTCTCGCGATATGGGCTAATTTCACCAGGAATGGCAGCCTCGAATGGTCGATTACGATTTTCTCTCTCTCCACCCTGCCCAACACCCTTGTGATGGGGATTCCGTTGCTGATCGCCATGTACGGCGAGTACGCCGGCGGCCTCATGGTTCAGGTGGTGGTGCTCCAATGCATCATTTGGTACACTTTATTGCTGTTTTTGTTCGAGTACCGCGGCGCGAAGCTGTTGATTTCCGAGCAGTTCCCTGAAACAGCGGCGTCGATTGTTTCCTTCAAGGTCGAATCCGACGTCGTTTCGTTGGACGGTCAGGATTTTCTGGAGACTGATGCGGAAATCGGCAATGACGGCAAGCTTCACGTCACTGTGAGGAAGTCGAACGCCTCGAGGCGGTCGTTAGGGCAGGGATCTTTCTCCGGCATGACGCCACGCCCTTCGAATTTGACCGGAGCTGAGATTTACAGCCTTAGCTCGTCGAGAAACCCTACTCCGAGGACGTCCAATTTTAACCACTCTGATTTCTACCACATGATGGGTTTTCCTGGAAGGCTGTCGAATTTCGGGAACTCTGATACTGGTAGATTGTCCAACTTCAACATTGCTGATATGTATTCGGTGCAGTCTTCAAGAGGCCCAACTCCAAGGCCGTCGAATTTCGAAGAGAACTGCGCGCCGGGAGGACTGATGACTTCTCCGAAATTCGGTTACTACCCGCCGCAGCCGGCGCCGACTTCTTACCCTGCTCCGAATCCCGAAATTGCTTCGTCTCTGCCGAAGACTGCGAAAACTAATCAATCGGCGGCGGCGGCGCCACCGCAGCAGGGTGGAAAAGCTAGTCACGACGCGAAAGAGCTTCACATGTTTGTCTGGAGCTCGAGCGCGTCACCGGTATCCGAAGTCGGCGGCGGTCTTCACGTGTTCGGCGGTCCAGATTTCGGTGCTTCCGAGCAATCGGGGAGGTCCGATCAGGGTGCTAAAGAAATCAGGTTGTTGGTTACTGATCACCCTCAAAATGGGGAGACCAAAGGTGAATTCATTTTTTTATGAATCATCAACATGGATTGTTCTTTAAATATTCGTGTCGCCAGGTGTTTGATAATTTGCCTCTCTTGTTTTCTCCTCTTTTTTAAATGTAGCTCATCCGCAAACTGGGGACTTTGTTGGAGAAGACTTCAGCTTTGGCGGTGGAGCGAGAGATCACGGAGATGACGATAGAGAAAAGGCGGGTCCCACCACCGACATCCATTCCAAATCCGCCGGAGCTGCAGATACCGGTGCCGGAAAACACATGCCTCCGGCGAGTGTCATGACTCGCCTAATCTTGATCATGGTTTGGCGTAAGCTTATCAGAAACCCCAACACTTACTCCAGCCTCATCGGCCTTATTTGGTCTTTAGTCTCGTTTAGGTAAAGCTAGCCAAGAATCAAGAACCTGATTAACCAATTAAACATTTTTAGTCAATTTAACTGTTTAGTATGATTATTTCATTAATGAATTAATGTGGGTCGCTCTGGTTTCAGGTGGGATGTACATATGCCCAAAATCGTCGAACAATCAATCTCCATTCTTTCAGATGCAGGCCTTGGAATGGCTATGTTCAGCTTAGGTTAGTGGTCACATTCAAGAACTCATTTACAACCCCCACCCCCCACCCAATGTGAGTATTGATTGAAAGAGTTAATTTCGGACATTAATGTTCGATATAGACCATCTAAGTGCTGAAATTTTGACCATCCAGGAATACAACGTTATCAATTACTATTTTCATGAGTATCATGCAATGAATAATGTGACAGCCCCCCGACAATTTCATCAAAGGTGGTTGGGTGTTTAATTAGTTGACGAGTTAGTATGGATTTGTCACAGGTTTGTTTATGGCCCTTCAACCAAAGATAATTGCTTGTGGAAATACTGTGGCTTCCTTTGCCATGGCCGTGAGGTTCCTCACAGGCCCCGCGGTTATGGCCGCTGCCTCCATCATTGTTGGTGTTCGTGGTACTCTCCTCCACATCGCCATTGTGCAGGTGAGACTTTGTGAAGGGTGAAATTGAATTTTCACTAAATATAAAAAGTTTCGACAATTTTGAGTATTAAAGAATGTTGAAGATACAAATTAATCTTTCTCATTTGAATATTACACTATAGTTATTTCATTTGCGATACATGGGTAAACTTTGATGTATACCAGCACTTAATGTTTCAAGAGGGGCAATTTTTAAAGTTTTATGCATTTGTTGCCAATAGGCCGCGCTTCCACAAGGGATTGTTCCGTTCGTGTTCGCTAAAGAGTACAACGTTCATCCGGCAATCCTAAGCACTGCGTAAGTAAATCAATTTCATCCTCAAGAAGCTGAATTAGAACCTCATCATTTATTTTCTCAGCCTCCCTAACTGTTGAATTTCTTGCAATTTCCAGTGTCATATTTGGAATGTTGATCGCGCTACCAATCACCCTGGTCTACTACATTCTTCTTGGATTATAAAGACTTTGGCATAGCAAGTTAGCAACATAGACTCGTGACTAACAGTGGGTTGAAGAAGTCAATTTCCATGTAAGAAAAAAGAGTCGTTGCGCTTCTTCCCATGAACTCGGAGGGCCTAAATACAATACGTGACTTGGATTAATGCCCTGATACGAGGATCATGCCCCCAATTACAGACAAAAATTGTCCATTGAGGAAGATAAAGTTGGACTATATAGACCTATGGAGGTGGAACAGCACACGAGGAAACAGGGGAGCGTAAATTATTACTAAAAAGTCAATTTTCTCCGCAATCATTGCGCATGTAAACCTCTTAATTAGGCTTTAATCTCTCTCTTTTTTATGGTAGTTTTCCAATGAATTCACAAGGGAGAAGAATAGTTTCTCCTTTTATAAGCCCTTTTGCTTGTGTTAAGTTATCATTAGTTCTGGTCACTGTATTTGTTCTGTTTTTGTCGTGTACTTGTTAGTAGTGTAGATTGCTTTAGGATGTTTATGATAAGAAGGTTTGTCGTGAAGTTCGTTTTCTTTATTTGGGGTCTTTTTTAAAAAGTACTTAAAAGTTGAAAAAATTTGCTTTAATTCCCCATTTTTAAAAAAGTTTCTATTTGCTCCCTAAATGACATGTCAAATTTGCTCAACTCCCCATTGTTGTATAAAAATTCAAGAATCGCGTACCCGAATCCCGAAATCATGTACTTAAATGCCCAAATGATGTATTTGCCCCAAATACATCATTTGGGCATTTAAGTACGTGATTTCGGGGTTCGGGTACGCGATTCTTGAATTTTTATACAACCTTCTAAAAAAATGGGGAGTTAAAGCAAATTTGGCCTGTCATCTAGGGAGCAAATAGGAACTTTTTTAAAAATGGGGAGTAAAAAGGAATTTGAGTTCTCATATGGGGATTTTTCGGGAATTTCCCGTTATTTATATATGTTCATGTGCAGCCAATAAGTCTTCTATGTATGTTAATTATGAATCTACACATGTGTATTATTGATTTCTCTTTATTTTTTTCTTTTTTTTAAAACAAAAATGTATAAATCCAAATTGAATCATTGAAATGTGTCAAACTCTTTATATTTATGATGATTATAATCTCAAAACATTATATTTAAGTTACCGTGCTTCAATAGATCTGTTGTCATTCTTTTCTCTTGTGATGGGAATTCATAATTGATTGAGTTTATGGAAAAAGAAAAAGGAAATCAAAACAGCGTTACATTATCTTAGGCTTTAAGTGGCCCTAGTGATTGTTGAATTTTTGGCACATTTCAATTTAGGGAGTTTTGCATTAGGGAAAAATGTGTGATCTTTAAGTGTGTGTTGCAAAAAGAAATGACAAACAAGTCAAAACTCGAAATGATATTGCTTTTGCTTTTGCTTTTTTGATTTTTTGGGCAATTGATGCGGCCACAATCCTAACCCTAGCTAGGAGGCCTCTTCCACAGATGATAGGGTGGTGGTGGTGGTGGTGCCCGCCGCCGTACGTGCTGACTCAAAAATTCAAAACCCTCCTTTTTATGCATTTGGCAAAAGTTAAATTTAATTTTGTTATATATTTTTATACATAAGTTTGTTATTTTTGTCCCCATATTTTTTTGTTCCTTTTCGATCTACTAATCGATAATTCAAAACTGTACAATAAAGATATCCGTACAAGGATAACCATTTCAGTCCAATCATATGTATACATGTAAAATGTGACCGAATCTTAACATTCATTTGAGATATAATAATGAAACCCGAACACATAATTTAGACGAGAATTTCCCTTTTTCCTTTAAGAATGATAAATGAAATACTTGGAACGTGATTTAACCACATATCCATGCTTTAGTTCACCGAACATGTCACAAGGCATCTTCATCTCTCTCCACCATTATTCTTCTAAAGAGGTTACTATTACCAATGGGGCATCCCCTTTTCCCCTTAACTTTTTTACATGAAGATAATTGGCCATCATATTACCATAATATAAGGAAAAATCATCTACATTTTAATCAATTCATATATAAGTACTTTAAATTAAAGGTAAATAGTAACAAAATTAAAGTACAACTTACCAAAACACACTATAAATGATAATTTTAATTTCTTAGACATAATATAAACCAGACCCGAAATTCGATTATCACTACAAGAAATGAAGATAGTTTTGTTCTTCGAAAAATGTTCGATTTCTAATCTTATTGAAAATACTTGATTATTGAACGAAATTAAAATATAATTATTTAAGGGGGTTTAATTAAGCCTATTATATATATAAAATAAAATAAAAAAACCATTTCTTTTTCAAAAAATGAGGGGGCGGTAGCCCCCACCCCAGAAGATTTGTATGTGCCTGTGCATGCATGTTTAGACTGGTTTCTCTGGTAGCTGTTGTTCTTTGCCATGGAGACATTAAGGTCCCTCTCAGTTCCTCCCCTTTAATTATGTGTATGCTTTTGCTTTCACAGACCCTTTGAACTGGACACAACTAATGTAGCTACCTTCTTCGACGTAAATTTAACAACTTTAATTAGTATTGCAAATGCTTTGCCCTCGATCGGGTACTTTTTAATGGGTCGAAATTGCTCAATCAAATGTAATTAGGAAGTCGAATTCTATAACTGTATCGATGAACAAAATTTGGCTAAATCGTATTCGTGATAAAATTCTCTCTCGACTCCTAATTGACTTCTTGATCCAGTTTACTGAGAATGTCCAAATCTCAACCAGAATATATTTATGTTGATTAGGTTTTCATGTAATGAATGCATGGCGACAAGAACATGCGCATGGATGCATGCATGTGGTGTGCGACGACGTAGACGGCCACAGCTGGTGTCATCGTAGGGTTTACGGTGGCTATGGAGACAAGGTGGTCTCACCTCATGTGCATGCCCATGCCATGTTCATGTGGGAAATTTTTCCTTTTTTTTTTTTATTGAATAATATGATTATATATATGAATGGTTTGTATTCTTTCTAGAAAAGATAAATATATAGCAAGAAAAATAATAATTATAGGGTTGATTGATGTCACAAACATTCATTTGGGAATTGCATTATTGAGAAGATAGGATTCCAACTTGGTGTAGGGACTGACTCTCAAGGGAAAGTTTGGCACCAGGTTTCTGGATTTTTCATCTCTCTCAGTCTCAGATCAAAGGAGAAAGAAATGGACCATATATCTCCAACCCCAAAGTTCTGAAATTAACTACTCTTTTCTTATATATGTCTCCATATTTTGGTTTTAGCAATTTAGATTTTATGAAACATGATCCTGTAATATTAAAATTGTATATAGGTAAAGTTAAAGCGAGAATTTTGCGTAAATGGAGGTGCTAAAATCTTTAATTAGTATTAACTATAAAATAAGGTCATTTGAAAGGAGCAAAGTTATCCAATTACTGAAACTTATATACAATAATAAACATGAACAAGAAATTTAGATCAATAACTATCAGCGATATAGCTTAATAATTAAACGTATAGTTTAACAAGAAAAATGTTTCATGTGCAAGTCCTATGAATGCAGAGTGTTCAAGTTCTTGTGAATACAATTATTATTGGTAAAAAGTATTTTACGTTTCAATAATTTGATCTGAATGGAATCTAGTAAATAATTGAAAATTTGAAAAAATCAAGGGATTTCGCCCCCAACAAGCTTGATTAAGGTGGAAATATCCTGGTAACACTTACAAACCAAGCATATTACGTTTTCTTTTTTTTTTTTTTACCGGTTCCTCTAAAAAAAAAGCATATTACGTTTTTTATAAAAGGATAAGGTCGCTTATCACATTAATCAAAGATTTTGTGTTTGGAATCAAGAAAATGCAGTTATTAAGTAAGAAAATTTTTTATACTTTAACATTTCAACCAAATTCGAACTTAATAAATAAAATATAAAAAAAACACATAAATTTTACTTTTGCTCAACTTATAAAATTCTTTTTCCTATTATTAATATTTTTTTTTCAAACACTTCCAACTTTAGCTGCTACAATTTAAAATATATTTAAAATTTGTATGTATTTTAGGTATATATTAAGATGTGTCATGGTCAGTGTAGCGCGAAGAAGGGACATGGGCCAGCAACAGTTTGGGACCATAACATATTTGCGTGATAAAAGACGCTTACTTTACAAATCCAACTTACATCACAATACAGATACAGCTTTCTTTCACATTTTCGTATATGCAACTTTCAACACTTGGCCCCATCTACACTTTTCCAACATATTCTGCGATTATCAATTTTGTAAACATAATAATTTAATTTAATTTATACCATTTTATCAAAAAACAAGCCGGGCCTGATAATTAAAATGTAAAATTTTTCATATTGATTGTAACTATCAATTCAATAACTCGAATATAAAATTTTTAGTTAAACTAATATATATAGAATTGATCAATCGGTACCTGATAAACTAATTATAACTATGTACTCATAAATTCGAATATAAAATTTCTGATTAAACTAAGATAACGTTCAACTACTTGATTACGTCCGAAAACAACGGTCTGTCTCAACTTCTAAATAAGTCAAAATATTTGCAGCAAGTTAGTAGTGTGCATTTAAGTCGGACATGAATGCAGTCTATTTTGCAGCATTAAATGTGAGAATAATATGGGCTTCAGATTTTGACTATTTAGAGCTGAAAGAACACATATCCAATAAGAAAATTTTGTAGCCACAAATAGATCCAACTTAAATTGGGCCTTAAATGGTAGGTCCATTTTGGAGGAATTTTTCTCCTCCTTTCCTTTCATGTTCTTGTTGTTTTTTGGAGCTCTTATCCTTATCCGTAGGCCATAGCCATCTCATATAAAATTTTCCTTTTTTGTTATTTTTGCTGTCATTAATGAGTAATGGTCCCAACTATTCAAGAATTAACAGTGGTAACAATTACCGAATAGCTGATCCGGCCCATGAACTTGTTAGTGGGCTTTTTTTCCTTTATTAGAAAGCCCAGCCCAAACAGGATATCACTATTTTGAAACACTCTTTTTGTTTCACGGGTAATTACGAATTTAATTAGTGGACTTTCAATTTTCTATTTCAGTTAGGGCTGTCAACGGGTCGGATTCGGACCGGATCAGGAGATTCCGGATCCGAATCCGATAAGAGAATCCGAATATCGGATCCGAATCCGATATAATCGGGTCGGATTCGATCCGATAAAAGATCCGACCCGATTAGTAATAAAATTTATTTTTTTAAATAACAAATTTGATATAAAAAATAAATATAATTACATAATATTTAATAAATAATTATTATTTAATGAATTATTTGATAGTTTTTTTTATATTTATTTAAAATAAATTAATTTAAACTTATTAATAAAAGAAAATATATACTTTTAGAGTAAAAAATTTAAATTTTATTATTGTTTAAAATGATAAATATGTGAAAATTTTAATTTTAATCATTTTACTTAATATTATGTACTAGTAAATAATTTATTTAATTAAATATTATATATAATATCGGATTCGGATTCTTAACGGATCGAATTCCTTAAATCCATATTCGCTCCATTTATTTCGGATAACGAATATTTATAATCGGATATGATCCATCGAATATTTTTATCGGACGAATATGCTAAAATTCAGATCGGACTCGGACCGGATTCGGATTAAAATCCACCCCATTGACAACCCTAATTTCAGTTGTGTTTAATTTTCGGTTTTACTTACCACATATAATAAGTATATTGATCGGTGATCGAGATATACGAGAACATCTTTTAATTCTTTTTACATATCAAAACTACTTCTTTTCTAATTTTAATTGTCTATCAATACATGTGATATATATATAGAGGAAATGAAACACAAAATTGAACCATGAAATCTAAACCTGACAACCTTGGGAGTTTCCAACTGGAACTTGAAACAGTTTTGAACATTTTGAGAAAGAGAAAAAGTTCCAACAAACTGTAAAGTGGAATAATTGTTGAAAGTAAAGTGCACAATTGATTTATAACGGGTTCCGCAAGTCTAGTCCTATCCCAAGTTGTTAGCTTGGAGTTTTTAAAGGGAATTCATTAAGAACTTTAGAATCCACAAGCAAAGCTTTGTAAGTCCTTGCACCACACAGCTAGGATAAATAAGTTCCTTTAGTCTATCTATCTTACAAACTCGCATAAAGTAAACTACATCAAAGATCAGAACTTATATTTGATCTACCAGAGGAATTCTTCCTCTAACCTCAACACCTAGTATTGGTCACTAACAACCAGAGACTCACAATCTCGTACACTAACAGAGAACTTCTCAACCTTACAAAAGCTCTTAGAAGCAATGCCTTAAACTCTCCCAAATATATAGAGATCTTTTAGGTTTATTTTTGTATGGAAAATCCGTTAGTGATTGGTCCAGAAATTACACCAATCTTTGATCCCGTATCCAGCTTCTTAATGGATGGGATATTCCCATGCTTCTCGTTGTCCAATATTCCACTAGAGATATGAGTTGTGCTTCCTTTCTTGATTCATTCCTGTCAAGATTAACAATATACTAAGTGTAACGCCCCCGAAAAAAGACTATCACATCCTATCCCGTGCTACAAGTTGTCATCCATATACGCATCATATCTAAAGCAAGCGGTGACGGACAGACATCCTAACTACGCGCTTCTAAGACAACTCAACGCAACAAGTAAACATAAGTGGAAACATACAAAAATCCAACATATAAAATTTCAAACATAAACATCAATTTAAGAGATAAGCATAATATAACAATTCCATCAACACAATAATTTCGAAGTCATAATACATCCATGATAACAATTTAGTGACCATCGCGGTCCAGCAAGCAAATCCCAAACGAGTTATATAATCCAACCTAGATGACAGTCACGGTCCTACTAACATAATCCGAAAGTACAACATACGAATCATAACAGGAGTATCCAAAAGTAACAACATAGTATGCTACAAACATAACTAAAAGTACATGCTTGACTTAACACGACGAACCAAGTGTTAGGAATAGTATCCTTAAAGCCGATGTTGTAATCCGCTTTGTACTATAAATCACAGACAATCTTTGAATAATAAACGAACTGATTTGATCATAAGGCAACACTTCTTTATATGCTCTTGTTTGATTGTATGTTTACTTTAACTACGCATGTATAAGAACTCCCCTAATCTAAATGACTTATAGGACTCTATCACTTAGGAGAAGTGATTCATGAAACGAGGCCTAAATCACATAAGTCATGATTAAAAATCACTCCAAGTTGATGAGTCCAATAGATAGTGGGATTGTTGATATGACTTGCTCGAAGTTTGCTCGTGTGATCACATACTTAAGAAGGACCACCTTATTTCATGGGGTGCAAACTGTATGGCTGATACGTGCGTGATACATGGGGGTGCTCATTTATTCAAAATGAGTACACTAGGGTGTCCCGTATCAGAAGATTCCTAAATGGAAAAGGAAGTTTCTATTTTTGGAAATAGAAACTTCCAAATTATGAAATATCTCACGAGTCATTAATGTGATTCAGTAGTCCTTAGACTTGAGATTCCATCGATGCTTCGTGGGCTAACTCTGTAGCTTTAAAGGATGTCGCTCGAGACAGCTGATTCAAGGCTTATGTTGGGGCTGCACAAGTGGCGCATAGAAGCATATAAGAATCAATAAAGGACCTACACTTGCATAAGCAAGTTAATCTCTCATTGTGTAAGTCATTCATGTGCCATCTAGGAGACCTTGGCCAAGGTAGTGGATCGAGATCAAGAAAAGGGTTTCTTGGATTGAGATCAAATGGATATGAAATGAACTTAACTTTAAGATCGAGATTATTAGGGTTCTAATTATTCTCTTGCCCTAGATCTTGGTTGAGAGATAAGTTGTAGGAGGACCTTATTTCACATATTTTAATGACTTAAAGGTTCTTTCGAATCGATACATTCTTATTCAGCTAGGGGTCACACACCTGTTGCTAGACTATGGTAGTGTGATCAGTGAACCGATTAATTAATTTAGGAATTAATTAATTGGGGTCGCTGTTAATTGAATAAAGAACCTAGAGGGTCACATACAAATGCTCGATCACGGGGTTTAAGGCTTGAATCGATTAAACGATTTGATCGAACCAATCATGTATTGGAAAGAGGGCCACACGTAGGGATGTAAACGAGACGAGACGAGCTTTGACTTTTTTTTGCTGGCTGGGGCTCGGGCTCTAAAGGGGTGGCCCGGGCTTGCCTCGGCTCGCGAGCCATCTGCCTATGCTGTAATTTATTTATCTTTACAGACAAAATGTGTACACAATTTATTCCAACATCCATTATCCATCAATCAAGATTTTTGCAGAAGCAGGTATACACAGTTACACTATTATGAAGACCTTAGCTATAAAAAACCACTATCTATTACACTTAACATGTTTGAATAATAAAAATAATTATAACAATGTCTTCAACATCCATGTTATAAAGAAACGTGTCAAAAAGCATTACAAATAAAGCATCCATGTCTTCAACATCCATGCTGCAAATAAACTGTAAATCCTCAACCAAATTCAGCATTACAAATATAATTTCAAAAACTTGAAATCCTAAAGTTAAAAATATGTTAAATGCCTCCAACAAGCATTTGTGTCCAACTGTCCATCATCCATGCTATAAAGACACGTGCCAAAAAGGGGAGAGGGGGGGGGGGGGGAGGGGGATGAAGATCTCATTAATAAATATCAAAGCAATAACATAGTTGTCTTATAGCACATTAACTGTAACTAGAACAATAATTGAAATCAAAGCAATATCATAAATATTTTTTTGATACTACAAGCATCAAAACTTAGGAGCTATCTCCAATACAATAGAAATAACTCTATAAGTTAGGAACTAACTTTTAATTTATAAGTAGTACCTCTCACTCGGTGAATCGAATCACTTCTCAATTCAAACGTTCGGTAACTCAATCACATTGATCTTCGTTCTTCCTGAAAAATCAAAGACATCATTAGTTACTTTTAAATAGAAATAAGAAATTTTAATAAGAAATTACTTACATCAACTTTAGCCTTGACTTCGAAACGCTTTCTCAACCAATCTCCACTAGATAACAACATCTCGACGATCTTCAGCTTTAATCGGGCACGGCATTTATCAATCACTCGACTTCCGGCACTAAATGTAGCCTTCGATGCCACTATTGTAACGGGAATGGCTAGAGTGTCCTTAGCCATTATAGACAATATAGGAAATTTGTACACGTTTTGGTGCCACCACGCCCATGCATTGAATGCATTTGAAGCCAAACTTGGATCATACTCATGGCATCTCTCTTCAAGATAAACATTCAACTCACTCTTTGTTGGGGTAATCATCTCCCTAGTCTGAACCGCTTTATTGAATAAACTCCATCCACCAAACGAAGAAGAAGAGGTTCCACTAGTCCTTCCACCTACTTCAATTGAGTCGTGCTTTCTTTTAGACCCCGAAAGTTCAGAATTTTAGAATTTTCCATTGCATAATATATCTAATTCAGTTTTCAATTATTCAATTTTCAGAATCATTTCTATATAGACATCAGTAGTGATACTAAAGCATATACGAATTCTCTAAGTTATGATTATGAAAGACTATATCTGGTAATGAACAAACTTCAAAATCAACCATTTCAAATCAACAAAAAAATGGTTGAGTTGTTCTTCAAAAAAATAGGCATAAATTAGAAAATATAGGATTTTTCATACCTTCATATCTAACCTCTATAGATATCCTCTAATTTAATTTGCAGTTTATCAAATTTTCAGAAACATATATATAATTCAGTTTATCAAATCCCCCAAAACATATATCGAATTCAGTTTTCAATTATTCAATTTCCAGGCCCTCTTATTCAATTTCAATTTATCAAATCCCCAAAAATATACATCTAATTCAGTTTATCAAATTTTCCAAAAACATACATGATACATCTAAAAGCAAATTAAATTATATCTAAAACTGATTTTCAATTATTCAATTTTCAGTTTCAATTATTCAATTTTCATGCCCTCTTATTCAATTTCAGTTTATCAAATAACAAGAAACACCACAAAAAATTAACTTTTTTAGCTAAAATGAAATATTTAATAACTAATTTTGATTTACCTTTTATTGGTGAGGTGATGGGAGGTGAAGAATCAGCGTTGTGGTTAGGGGTGGGCGTCGGGTCGGGTTTTTGGGTTTCGGGTCAATCGGGTCGGGTAACGCAAAATTTCGGATAGCTATTTATGGTACCCGAACCCGACCTGAAAAAATCGGGTACCCGATCAAGTCGGGTTCGGGTATCCGCTATTTTTTCATTTTTTATTTTTTACTTTTTTCCATCAAAATTCATGTTATCTTGTTAACAAGCAGAACAAAATTTGATTAAACTAAAGCAGAAGTAACAACACTAAGTAGCAGTAGCAGCAGCACAAATATAGCAATTCTTACAAATTTGATTAAAGCAGAAGTAGCAGTAGCAACAACACAAATATAGCAGTTCTTATAAATTTGAATAAACTAAAGCAGAAGTAGCAGCACTAAGTAGTAATAGCAGCAACACAAATCAACACAAAACACAGTCCAAATTTCAAATGCAAATAACTTCAACATCTAGCTAGTTCTTACAATCACAACAATAAACTTCTTCAATCTTCTTCAAATATCAACTATTGTGTTGTCAATTCCCATATTCGCCAATTCTACATAAAAACAAAGAAAAGATAATTTAATGACAAATTAATTAGAAATAAGTTGATTATATTATATATTATTTTACACGAGTAAGATCCAGAATTGCATGGGCTTAAAGATCTACTGAACTTGAAGAACTTGATTGTTTTGGACTCAAGGGATTTCCATATTTCAGTTTATATAAACCAAAAAAGTCTTGCATGCCACGGCTCACCTTTTCCTTCATCAAGGCACTCTTCTCAATATCATCATACAAGTTGTCAAACGAAAAATCAAGAAATTCCCACTTGTGTCGTAGATCAAGGATGTAGCACCCCGAACAATGGGCACCACATCCCCCGCACTAGAGTCCGACACGTGTAACGAAATGAAGAGTCCGCACACGCATCAAACTATTGGGATTAGTGCCCTGAAAATCCAATTTCTTTGTAAATACTTCGTATTTTGTTGGATTAATAAAACTGAAATTATTGCAAGTTATGAGTATATTAACATAATTAATAACGTGTGATGGTGTTCTTATATGAAATGTGTTTCATAGGAAAAGACTTTGAATACCGAAATCACCTGTTATGAAGGTTCTAGTCGTCAAGATAAGAATAAATTCTTATCGAGACTATAATGTGTTATATAAGATGACTAGTCTTTCATTATAGGGAAATGGAGTTTCCAGTTATAACACATTGATGATTTTCAATGGAATTGGAAACATCGAACTGGACCACTAAGATAGTTCATTTTATAACTACTATCTAAAATGAATAAATCTCATGGAGCATTGGACTCTTAATCCTGGTAGTATTTCAACTTTAGGCATGTAGTGTTACTCATTGTAATTTGCTCAGAAGTGAGGTCTCGCTATGGGATGACCAAAACCTTTGTACGTTCAGTGATTACATGAAGTGCGCTAAAGAGAAATATTGATCGAGGAATCTGTGACTTTGTTGAAAGGTTAAAAGGCATCCCTGAAATAGATTTGTAAAGTTCGAATTAAAACTTTGGCCAAAGTACTTCGTGTAAATGTTTCACTAAAGTTGTATGTTGAATGTGTTTCACGTACAAGAAATTTGAACTTAAGGCGAATCAAGAAATTTCAGATTAGAAGTGAAAAATAAATGATAGTAGTATTAATTTAGTTTTCATGGATAACTACACGGAGGAGTAAAATGCAAAATTATTCTAGATCGAGAAATTCGTGAATAATTTAATTAATTTTAGAGTGCAACGATATTTATTTAGTGGAATTAAATATTGTTGAACGATAATTAATTATTATCATGAGATGATAATATATTAACCCATTTGGAGCTAAAATTAATTAGTCCTGCAGGTCCCCCTGCAAGCCCCAATTGAAAACTCGAAGATAAAACATTAAAGGGAAAGAGAGAAATAAATTTTCAAAGTGTTTGAAAATAACCAAGGAATTTATTTTAAGAAAATAAATTGAAATTCCAAAGTGTTGGAAATGCCCGAAATTTTATTTTGGAGAAAATAAAAAAAATTTAAAAAATGACGTGGCAGCTGACGTGGCAGATGACAGGTCACGCCACGTCAGTAGACAGGCGCCAAGTGGCACTGACTGGGCCCCTCGTGGAACGCCGCGTGGACGGTTCGGATCACGCCACGTCGCTAAAGGTTAACAACCCAGATGTGATCTTGACCGAACTGGACTGAACGGGGTTTGAACCAGGTTCGGTCAGACCAGAAACTCTACGACCGCGCGTGCCATAACAAGCGCCACTTTCAGACGGCGCGTGAGGGCGCGTGCGGAGGAGTTTCGGCGAGTGGCTGGCGGCATTGAACTCGTGGTGATGAGAGCTACAACGTAGTCACTTCAGATTTTGCATCCAAGTTGCAACCGCAAGTGGGATATGAAATTACTATTTTACCCTCAGTTTTTCCCCTATAAATAGGGGTCTTGGCACTTTATTTTTTCTCACAACTTTTGGGAGAAGGTTTGGCTAGCTCTTAGCTTTGAAACCATATCCCTTTCTCCTAATTAATTTCTTATTATTTTGGAATTAATTTTAATTAGGTGTCTATATATTTAATATATAAAACACTTAATTTCGGGATATTAAACCCTGAAAAGGGTTTTCTAGTTTAAAGTTTTATTTTCTCTAGTATTTAGAGAAATACTTTTGGAGTCCACACTCCGAGGGTTTCTCTGGGGATATTGCAGGGAAGCTCTGCCAGTTTCACGAGAAGTGATCGTGTATCGGATTCTCGGGAGGTGAATTCAGAGCGCAGTAGCCATCTTCGGTGAAAGGTATTTTTATATGATATTTTGTTTAAGCATGATAAATTCTGTGCTCTTAAGTGTTAATTGCATGCTTTATTTATCTGCTTTGTGATTTAAAATTTATTATCAATTGCATGTATATACTTGAGTAGATCCGGCTAGTCTTCCACTGTTTATATTTAAATATTTTAGAAATATTTTGATACTTGTATATTAGGAAAAAAAAATTTAAGTACGGTCCCAGAACACTACTATTTCGGGCCCCTAACCAGCACAAACAATAGCGAACAAGAAACAACAAAACTCACACCCTAGCTAGGCGATCTAGACCCTCAATCAGAGTGCATATTAAAACAAGAATATAGCAGAAGCGATTAACAACTCATATCATACATCCCAAGACCAACAACTAGTTTAGAGAGCATATATACAAGTTATTTACATGTTCATGCCCATCCCGGGCCAAAAGATCAAGTATCCCAAAGTCTACGAGTATCTAAGTATCATATTACAAATTTCTCAAAATAGATCATGAGTATCCAAGATAAAACCACTACAATGCAAATGAGACTCGAGCTATGCCACAAGTAAGACTCTACGACCACTTGCTGCCTAGCTCAACTCAACTATACCTGCAACTCAAAAGAAAAGGGGAAAAGAAGAAATAACAACGAGGGTTAGTCCTAAAGACTAGTGAGGGGGCTAACACACGTACCCATAATACTTATAGAGCAAAGCACTTAACAAAATTCATAAAGATTCATGAACCGAGAATGGTTTTTGCAAGCTAAAACGTTTCCCGTGATAATAGATATAGATACTTAAAAGAAGTTAAGGGCCAAAGGCCAAAACAACCAATTTTAAGTAGTTAGAAGTCCATTCCCGTTTCATAGATTCATTCAAAGTCACACCAACTTCCATAAACAAAGGCATAATCATACTCAAAACAGAATTCATAAACCATCATTTCTCTGGGTGATAGAAGGGTTGACGGCCCTAGCTATCAGCAAAATGCACACGAGACAAGGATTAATTACGACCTTGAAACCTTTGGCGGTTGCTTCCACCGGTTCAAGAGAAACACCCTTCGTCAACCTCCTAAGGTTGGGTGACTCTCAAAGGAAAGTGTTGATGGGAGAGCTCGATGACCCTACGGCCGTCTCGAGATACCACACCACTCTCCGGGGGACCGAGGCCCAATGAAAAGTTCAAAGTTCACATTTCCACAAAGCTTAACTTTCAAAGTTCAAAACTCGCTTACACACACACCCTTATCAAAGGTTTTCAAATCAAACAAAAAATAGCTTATATACGTATACCAACCGTTTTCAAAGTCTTATAACAAACGGGACAAGCCCTCAAAGTACATATCATATGTTGGAAAATATCAGAGTATGCGCAGCGGAAGTTTAAATTTTTTTCCAAAAGCAGATCTAAAAACTTGTAATATTCGTATCGTATCGTAAGGTGTATCAAGAAACTCACGTTAATTGAAGCTTTCTTGTGATGTCGTTACCGCCTAACGATCACCCTTCAAGCGGAAAGTCCCTCGAACGGCCTTCGATTAGATCCAAAGTAGGCAATCCTCCAAAGCGTATCCACACCAGTCCTTGAACACGATCAAGAGAGTGAGAATTCTAGTTTTATGGCTTGTGTTAGGCTAGGATTTTTACATTGAAAACTTTTCTTTTATTTTTCTCAAAAACTTAACACTTCTTGAGTATTGGTCTAAAGAATAAGAGAAACACCTCCACTAGAATAAATACTAGTGGGGTTCGAACCTACTAGGGCTTCTCTAAGCCTAGTGGACTTTGTTTTCTTGCTCACTAATTAACTAATTTAATTATTAATTTAATTGGAATAATAAGTCATCAACTTATTCTCCAAGTCTTTGCAAGAACAACACTCTCTCTCCTACAATAGGAAGTTGGACTTTTTAACTTTCTTAAAGTTAAAAGCCAAGCTTCAATAAATGATTTAATTCCTGATTAATTATTTATTGGGTTAAGTTTATTTGAGAATAGTCTTAACAATTAATTCAAAATTAATTAAAAGACTAAAATTAATTAATTATAATTTAATTAATCAATTCTAGTAAAGAATTCACGTGTAATATAATTACACGTTTGGAGCCACGTACGTGCTATGTGTGCGTGACACATGGGAGCCATGCAGGCTACGTGACACGTGGCAGTCACGTGTCTTTTGACACGTGGCAATGCCCACGTGTTCCAGCCCCATTTTCGATCAACAATTTTATCCTTCGTTAATCACATTAACATCCTACCATAATCCTCATATTCTGGCATTTGTGTGTGACCCTTTGACAAGTGTCGAATTTGTCAAAATAAAGTAATCCTATTCACAACTAATAACTGAGTTTAGTGCGAATGGGTCGAATCCTCAGGGATTGGGTGAAAATAATTCTAATTTAATCATAGAAGAACTCACTAAAATTAACACGTAAAAATAGGGGGTTTTGAAGTTTACTAAACTAATTAACAACTAATAATTAAAAACAAAGTAAAAACGAAAAATCACGTAGAGATTGGAGTTTTGATAAATCAATTGGAAAGGCAATACCTAGCTAGGAATCACAATTCAGTTTAAAACATCGATCATAGACGCAAAGATAAATTTAGTTATTCAAATAGACTAGCTATAGCGGATAGAGACACTCGACCCCGCTTCGTTTTCTCTTAAGTGGTAGAATAACCTAGAGACACTCGACAGTTATTCCCTAATCAACTCACAACCCCTGGAGACACTCGACAGGATTCAATGAGTCAATAGCATTAAGTATTAAGAAAACACTAGCCCAAATTAACCAAGTCATTACACGTGCAAGATTCAAATTCGATTATTAATTCCCTTAGTGAAGCAGATTCGACTTTACGACTTCCTATCACTAACGCACTACTAAGTATCTATCAAGCACTACGTATACTTCATGCAATCAAGATTAGCAATATGCAACCATCTAATTAGAAAATTGGGCTTAACTAAGCAAATAAATAACAATAAAAAAGGCACACGGGGAATTAATAAATACTTGAATTAAAACTGAATTATAAAACTAATTAGGTCTCACGATGTCTAAAACATGAATTGTAAACTCCTAGCTAAGTACTATAGATTTAGTTATTCATAAACATGATTGAAAGCATAAAACAAAATAAAGGCATAATCTAACTAACAAAAGAGGAAAGATTGTTGCTTCTCGGAGAAATCTTCGACACTCGCCGATATGCTTCTGCGTTGAACTGCTCTCAGGAATTGTCTCCTGAATCTTCTCTAAAGTTCTCTCCCAAGACGTGAATATATAATCTCCAAAACAAGCCTTCCAAATCCTTGTCCAAAGAGGACTTGGATTCTACGCAAACTTGACGCACAAGACTTCTCTCCAAGGCTGGACTTCCTTCAGTCAAATTAAATCAATGTATGCTCAAGGCCCAGCACTATCAAGCCCATCTCCGAATAAAACAAGCCAGCCACATTATACTAAAACCAAGGTCCACACTCCAAAAATTCCCATGTTTGCAACCCACATGCCAAATTGAAAGCTCCAACTTCTAAAACACAATTACATGCTAAAGTCTACCATATAAGTCCAAAAATTATTTCCAAGTCCCTGCACTTCTCAAAACACGAAAATCCATCAAAAGCACCAATATATATACAATTTAAGCTCAAAAGTGCAGTCCCGAGAATAAGAAAGATAGAAAATTAAGCACGTTATAAAATTCCCCCAGACTTATCAATACATTCGTCCTCGAGGGAAATAAAATAAGGTAACATCATAACCATCGAACCCCTCGCTAAAACGATCCTCACACACTTGCCTAAACGAATCTAGCAATTCAAACTCATTACTTGACCACATGCAATTCAACCAATTAGTACAAAAATCATGCCCTCGTGTGTAGTGTGAAACGAACCAAAAGATGTACAAAGACTAGGCAAATAAGTTCAAGTTTTTCGCAATAGGACCAATCATCAATTTCAAGCACACCCTTCATTCCAATCTCCACTAATTGAATCAACTCATGACCCGGGATCGAAAGGTCTTTAGGAGCTTGTAACGTAGGCTTGGGTCGGGGTAGGAAAAAGTAAATCAAAGGCTCAAACACCAAGCTTACTCAAATTAAAATTAATCCCCAAATTGTTTCCCTTTTCATTTTCCCAAAAAGACTCCCAATCACAATAATATCCCCACCCTTTTGTATATGAAATTCTAGAATATTCAACTCTCTTTTTTTTCTTTCTGTTCTCATACTATTCTTATTCTTTCTCTCTTGCTTTTGTTTTTTTTTTTTCTTTTTTTTCTCAGCTCACTTTTCTTTTTCTTTTTTTCTTCTGACTTCTTTTTCGTTCTGTTTTTGTTTCATTAGCCACTCCACAGGCATGATTTCTTTCATTCCTCACATAACGAAACTCTCAAATTCACCTAAATCCAAAAAGGAGTCTAGACATCTATCATGTAATCCCAAAGAAAAACGAGTAAGCAAGATGTTAAGAAAATAGGGGTAGGAAATTCGTATTGTGCTTTTGGCTTGTAACATGGCTAAGAAAGAAATTAGCACAAAACTAAGGCACAGCGGGGTCAAAAGGGCAATGTGATATAGTGAAAATCCAACAAAAGGCTGAAAACACCGACATGAAGGCCTTAGTCACTTCCCGATTCATTCGTTAATCAATCTATTTCGCCTCGAAGGGAATTAAAGTGTACTCTAGTCAAATTTCAGTCCTTAATTGAAAAAAAAATCAACCAATTCGTCTAAGCAAAGTACATAATCCGATCAATTAGTGCGCGAGAAATAAGGGTATGAAGTCATACTAATTAATCAAATTACACACAAGCGTTCACATGTCCAAATTGCCTAATAAGTTCGAGCAAATATTCAAGGTTCAAGCTTAGGCAATCACGTTCAAGATGGAAACGAATTAGTGATAAATTCTAACATCCTCGGGTTCAAGTGAAACCAAAAATCAGCCCCAAAAATCCTAGAAAATAAACTGCCTAAAAATAAGAAATATAGACAGCAGTATGTACATGCAAAACCGATGAAAATACCCCCAAATTCAGTCAAACGAGCCTACAAAAGTGAACTCAGCTCGTATATCCCCCCCTCCCCTTAAAACATGCAAAGTCCCGATGCATTGACAAAATTTAAATGAGGACTTCCCTGAAAGCGCCGGGGCGCGACTGTGTCCGTTCGAGGGCTGTGTATGGCCGAAAGAGGCCAGGATGATGTCCAACTTCCTGTTAGTTATCTCCCGGAGCTCAAGCAATTCAAGTTCGACTCGCTCCAAACGCGTTTTCAAGTCACTAACAGCCATACAGGGCTGTTGCTCAACGGGGGAATCGTCCTTCTTTGGAAAAACTCTCAGGACATCTTCCGGTTTCAAACCTGCACGGGAAACAGAAAAACCTTCCTCGGGTTTAGCCAACATGCGCATATTATCCAAACTATAAAGGTCAAGAGGAGATACGCTACAAGCAATAGTGAAATTAGGCATATCACGATCAATTAAGTATAAATTACGTGCCAAGTGTGTGATGACCTGCCCAAGACTCAACTTCCGGCGTCCCCGTCTGACATCCCTAAATGCAATTGCTAACCAAAGACCAAGGTTGACTTTCCTTTTCTATACCATTCCCCATAAAAAGAACAATTACGTTTTAGTTATAACACCCAAACCACTAGTTCTGTTGGAAAAAGTTGATGAAATAAACCTATACAAATATCTCAAGGTGGGGTCCACTAAATTAAAATCCATGGATTTTTTGGAATGATATGCAGGGGTCCCTCTCACAGAAAGAGCATGGAAAACATCTCTAACAACAAATGCAGTCTCATTTTTAAAGTCATTAATCATGTGCACGTAGTCTTCACTTTGCAAATCAGAAGCAGCAACAAGACGGAGGGCAATATTGAAATCATTTACAGACATAGTATAATGCGCACCCATCAAAGTAAAAGTGATGCACGGGGTATCCAGATTAAAATTTTTAGGGGTCCGAAAATGAAAGGCATGGTAGAATTCTCTTACTAATTCCACATAGATAGGATCATCTAAAACAAAAAACTCATACCACCCTATGGAATGCATGTACTCACAGGCATCATCATATAAACCTATTTGTTTTAAAGTGTCAAAGTTCAAGGATCTTACCTGCAACGATAGGGGCTGTGTGAGCATTGAATTTCGGCTTCCTTGTGCCAGGAGGTGCTTCTTCCTCGAATTCCTCCGAACCTTCAGAGGCATCTGAATCAACCGGGGGACAGGTGGTCAGTTGGAGCAGGCAACCTAAGCGCGAATGAGTGAAAACCCATCTCAACGGCTCAGGGCATGGGATCTCTTCACCCTCAAAAGTAAATTCTGGATCAGACCTGGAATTGAGAAAAGCATCGTCTTCAGATTGGTGAACAGATGTGCTTGGTGAATCAGAGGGAGAGCAATAGGGTTGTGATGGCCCCACTTCATCAAACACAGAAATCGGAGGAGGGCAAGGGGTGTCTGAGTGGGTCCGTGCACTCTCTTCCGTCGGAGATGGAGGCGAAGTAAGGGGAGCAGTCGAAACAAGCGGCGGAGATGTGACGGTAGGCGGCGGCGCAACCGCTGCCCTAGGAGCAAGTGACGGCGGCCGGTGGGGTCTCCTATAAGGAAGATGGCACAGACACGTCCTTAATTCGGGAAGAGCGCCGGATTTCGAACTCCGGTGGCTGAAACTTGGGGGGAATGGGAATGGAAACAGCGGTGGAGATGGTGGCGAGGTTGTCTTGTCGACGCTTGGCCTTTCTTTCTGCAGCCGTGAGTGGAGGTGACGCGGTGGTTTGGGTCGCAAGTGTGGCGGCAGAAATCTAGAGAGAGGCGGCAGCCTTATAGGCTTTGCCCTTCGCATCTAAGAATGCATAAATATCTGTCGCGGAATGAATGACCGAAATAGGAGTGATGGTTGGCTAAGATGGGGGTACAAATGGCGGATCTAGGGTTTTAGGTGGTGGTGAAGGGGATTCTGCCGCTGTTGATGGTGGATCTGAGGATGCAGCTTCTCGTTCCCGGGCTAGTGCTTCGCGATAGAGGCGAAGGTCTTCCTCCGTCTCAATGATGGGGTAGTCACCGACCGGATGACCGCGTGGTGGTTTGCGGCGTCTGGGTGGTTGTGATTTGGCTGTGGAGGAAGGTTTAGGGGTTGAGTGCTTTCGCTTTTTGGCCATGGTGCTATGGTTTGTGGTGGTTCTTTAGTGGTTTCCTGGCAAAGATAGGGTGGTGGACGGTGGATCTCGGCCGCGGTAAGTGTGAAGGCAATGATTCTATAAATTGGTAAGGGTTGAAACTGAATTAGGATGAGGGTTTGCGTAAGGTGAAAAGGGGGGTGAGGCGGTTAAAATTTCGGTCGGGTCAGCGGGTTACGGAGGCGGGTCGGCTAGGGTCCGCGGATTTTAATGGCGTAGATATGCGGTAACCGGGTAGGGTTGCGGGCAGGGTATGTATCAGGCAGGTAGTTTATTTTTAACAATCAGGAAATTTCCCCCTAAAATAAATATTGTACGGTTTCTGGGTATGGCTAAACCTCCACTTATTTTGCTACATAACCCTGAATTGTGGGCAAGGAGACCTGTTCCTACGGAATACGAGAGCTTAAATCAAAACGAGAGCAGAATCAAAGAAATAAAGAAAAAAAGAAAGATAAATAAAAGAAACGGGACTAATGTGACGCTTGAATTGTCACAATTTAGGTTACCTCCCAAGAGCGCCCTTGTTTATTGTCTCAGACTCGACGAAGCATTTCAGAAGTATTTAAACAGTTGGAGGCGGGGCCTCCAAACGGATATCCTCAATCTCAGACGGCTGAGAAAACTCATAGAAAGGTTTCAGTCGATGCCCGTTTACTTTCAAGATATCCCCATTCTTCAAATCCTTGATATCAATTGCTCCATGTGCAGCAATGTTCGTGACCACGAAGAGGCCTGTCCACCGAGACTTTAGCTTGCCTAGAAAGAGACGCAACCGAGAATTAAAAAGTAAGACTTTCTGACCCACTAAGAAATTTTTTCTAGAAATCAACATGTCATGAAATTTCTTAGTCTTAGATTTATAAATCACTGAATTCTCATAGGTATCATTTCGAATTTCCTCTAACTCCTGGAGTTGGAGTTTTCTTTTCTCTCCAGCGGCATCCATTTGCATGTAGCAAGTCTTGATAGCCCAAAAAGTCCTATGTTCCAATTCCACGGGGAGATGGCAAGCTTTGCCATAAACAACTCGAAAGCGAGACATCCCTAGTGGTGTCTTATAAGCCGTTCGATACGCCCATAAGGCATCGTTTAATCTCTGACTCCAATCATTTCTGTTTGGGTTCACCGTCTTCTCCAGGATAGACTTAATTTCCCTATTAGATATCTCTGCTTGTCCATTCGTTTGAGGGTGATAAGCCGTGGAAGTCCGGTGTGTAACGTGACACTTAGCCAACAGTGACTCCACCAACCGATTGCAAAAGTGTGTACCTCGATCGCTGATAATGGCACGAGGTGTTCCGAACCTAGAAAAAATGTTAGACCTGACAAATTCTACAACTACTTTTGAATCGTTAGTCCGGGTGGCCTTAGCTTCCACCCATTTAGAAACGTAGTCCACAACTAAAAGTATATAAGTATTGCCAGAAGACGAAGGGAACGGTCCCATAAAATCAATACCCCAAACATAAAAAATTTCGCAGGGTTGAATAGGGTTCAGTGGAATTTGATTTTTAGGGTCTATGTTACCCGTCTTCTGACAATTTTCACAGCTTTTGCAGAACAAGTATGCATCTCGAAACAGGCTAGGCCAAAAGAAGCCATATTCAAGCCCTTTTAAAGCTGTTCGTTTTGACCAAAAATGACCCCCACATGCATAAGAGTGACAAAATTTCAGAATTGACTCAAATTCATTCTTAGAGACACAACGCCGAATGATTTGGTCAGAACAAATTTTCCACAAAAAGGGATCATCCCAAATAAAATACTTTGCATCACTTTTTATCTTATCCTTTTCAGCACGAGACATACTTTCAGGCAGTATACCTGATGCTAAGTAATTAGCGATGTCTGCATACCAGGGTGGGAGTTCTAGGTGTGCAAGGGTTTCACGGTCATACACCGTAAAAAGCTGTTCATCAGGGAACTTGTCACGTATTGGCCTTGAACTTGTAATTTCTCCTAAAATCCTGCTCAGATGGTTGGCGGCGAGATTTTCAGAACCTTTTTTATCGCGAATTTCTAGATTAAACTCCTGTAGAAGTAAAATCCAACGGATTAGCCTTGGCTTTGCATCCTTCTTTGTCAAAAGGAACTGCAACGCCGCATGATCAAAAAATACAACCACTTTAGTACCCAAAAGATATGATCTAAATTTATCTAGAGCAAAAACAATGGATAAGAGTTCTTTTTCCGTAGTGGCGTAGTTGATCTGCACGTTATCAAGCATCTTAGATGCATAATAAATGACATGCGGGTTTTTGTCAATTTGTTGACCCAAAACAGCTCCAACCGCATAATCACTTGCGTCACACATGATCTCGAAGGGGTAGTTCCAATTCGGTGGTTGCATAATTGGTGTAGAAACCAGCTTCTTCTTCAATACATCAAAAGCTTCCTTGCATTCTTCATTGAAAACGAACTCCACATCCTTTTGCAAGAGCTTACAGAGGGGTTTAGTGATCTTTGAGAAATCCTGTATAAAATGCCTATAGAAACCTGCATAGCCAAGGAAAGATCGAATCTCCCGCACACTTACGGGGTAAGGCAAGGATTTCACAACATCTATCTTCGATTTATCAACCTCGATTCCCTTATGAGAAACCACATGACCAAGAATAATTCCCTTATCTACCATAAAGTGGCATTTTTCGAAGTTTAAAACCAAGTCATTTTCAGAACATCTTTTCAAAACCTTAGCCAAATTTTCAAGACATTCGTCAAAAGAATTACCGTAAACTATAAAGTCGTCCATAAATACCTCAATTATTTACTCAACAAAATCAGAGAATATGCTCACCATACATCGCTGAAAAGTCACCGGAGCATTACAAAGACCGAACGGCATCCTTCTGAACGCGAAAGTTCCAAATTGGCAAGTGAATGTAGTTTTACTTTGATCCTCGGGAGCCACTGGAATTTGGTAGAAACCTGAATAGCCATCAAGACAACAATAGTGAGATTTACCGGCTAAACGTTCCAACATTTGGTCAATAAAAGGAAGGGGGAAGTGGTCCTTTTTAGTGAAAGAATTTAAGCCTCTATATTCCATACAAACCCTCCACCCGTTTTGAACGCGGGTGGGTACCATATCACCTTCGTCATTTTCAATAACCGTGATGCCTGTTTTCTTTGGAACTACCTGCACCGGGCTTACCCACTCGCTGTCTGAGACCGGAAATATCACACCTGTATCTAAAAGTCTTAATATCTCCTTTTTAACGACTTCCATCATTGGTGGGTTAAGTCGGCGTTGAGCTTGTCATTTTGGTTTTGCATCATCGGTTAGGATTATCTTGTGCGTGCAAGTTGACAGACTTATCCTTTTTATGTCGGCTATGGTCCAACCGATTGCTTCCTTGAACTCCCTAAGCACTCGAATTAATTTTTCCTCTTCCAACGGGCTTAATGCACTAGAGATGATCACGGGAAAGGTCTCCTTTACACCCAGGAAGGCGTACTTGAGATGATCCGGCAACGTCTTGAGTTCCAATTCGGGAGCCTGCACAATTGAAGGTAGCAATTTAGTTTGTGAAATAGGCAATTCAAGCTTTGACAAACTACCGACAAAATGATTTGAAACATCTAATTCATGCACTACATCAAAGAGTTCACTAGGTATTTCAAATTCTCTTGCAAAATCACGTAATTCCTTAGTGCTAAAACTTTGACAAAGAGCATAATGCAAAGCCTCTAAATTATTTAGCCCGAACACTTTCTCAGTTAAATCATCAACTACATCAATGCCAAATACTCTAGAAAGTTCATCAGGCCTTTTCGTAGCATTATAAACATTAAATTTAACCATGTCACCATCAAACTCAAGAGTTAGTAAACCATCATGAACATCAATCTTAGCCCTAGCCGTGCTAAAAAAAGGGCGACCCAAAAGAATATCGGACGATTTTTCAGAGTTGTTCTCCTCCATGTCTAGTATGAAGAAATCTGCTGGAAAAGCTAGATCATTGATTTGAACCAGGACATCCTCTAGAACACCCTCCGGATATACGATAGAACGGTCCGTCAATTGAATGATGACACTTGTACCTTTCAAGGGGCCAAGATTAAGTGCATTATAAACAGATAGTGGCATAACGTTAATAGAAGCACCTAAATCGCACATGACCTTTTTGATTCCTAGATTACCAATTTTACATGGTATAGAGAACATACCTTGATCCCGACACTTAGGGTGGAGTTTCTTTTGCAAGACAGCAGATACGTTCTCCCCCACACTTACCTTTTCATTCCCCTTTAATTTCCTCTTATTGGTACAGAGCTCTTTGAGGAATTTAGCATACCTGGGGATCTGTTGGATGGCTTCTAACAACGGTATATTCACCTCAACTTTTCGAAATGTCTCTAGAATGTTCTTTTCTTCCTTCTGCTTTTTCATCTCGGCCAGACGTTGAGGGAATGGTGGTGGGATTACTAGGGGCTGCGGTTGTGCGACAATCTCTGTCTCTCTGTTCCGGTTTAGGGTTGAGGCGTGGTCATTCTTAGAAGTAGTACCTTCTTTTCGATCGTCTACAGACTCAGATTTCCTCCCTTGTTCCTTCTCTGGTGGCGGGGAAAGCTCCTTACCACTTCTGAGAGTGATCGCACTGACATTCTGCCTAGGGTCCTCCGTTTGCAAAGGTAACTTTCCTTGGTTCTCCATCTTACTTAATGCAGTGGCGATCTGTCCTAGCTAGGTTTCTAAGTTCTTAACCGAAGAGCCTAAGTTTTGAACGGTGGACCCCAGGCTGTTGAATTAGATAGCTTGGGAGTTGGGGGTTAAGGGATGGGTTCTGTTGTGGATTTTGTTGCTGAGGCTACAGAGGCCTAGGTACAAAATTCTGGAAGTTTGGTGGTTGAGGGTTTGGGGCATAGCTCAAACTAGGGTGATTGTTCCAACCAGGATTATAGGTGTTTGAGTATGGATTATAGTTCTGTTTTTGGTATCCTGCAGCCTTAACATTCTCCAAAGTCCTCTCTTAAAGAGACGGGCATGCATCAGTGGGGTGTAAGGTACTTGAGCATAACTGACAAACCATTGCTACTTGAGGAGTACCTGTAGTAAGGTTAGAGGCCAAAGCAGTTATCATACTTTTAAGTTCATCAAAAGGAGACGAATTAACCTCACCAACATTCCGGGACATATCATGTGTTGTGTAATATTTCTGCGAGTTCGCAATAACTTTGCTGATCGTGTCCTTAATCTCCTCGGTTGTCTTGTCCATAATACAACCTCCACTAGTAGCATCCAACATCTTCTTTTCAGCAGGCATCAAACCTCAGTAAAAGTTATGAATAACGGAATTTTCGGTAAGGTTGTGATGCGGGCACATAGCTAGGAGAGCGTTGTACCGTTCCCAGTACTCGTGCATGGTTTCGGTTTCATTCTGCCTAATGGTGATAATCTCCTGAAGGAGATCTCGCTGTCGCGAGGCAGGAAAGAACCTATCCAAGAATTTTTTAGACATTTGTGCCCATGTCGTGATGGTACCCGGTGGAAGCGAATTCAACCACTTTTTAGCTGCATCTTGTAGAAAATGTGGGAAGGCTCGTAGCTTTATATGTTATTCCGTCACTCCGTGTGGCATGCTGGAGCAACATAGGGTATGGAAGTCTTAGAGATGCTGATGCGGGTTTTCATTCTCCTTTCCTCGGAAGATGGGAAGCAAGTGTATCAATCCTGTCCGGAGTTCGAAATTAGCAGGAACCTCTGGAAAAGTGATGCAGAGGGTCTGCTGTGTGACGCCTGGGCGTGCTTGATCGCGCATAGTTACGCGAGCTGCTAATACTGCCATCGTCAAGATATGGTCAAACCTTACGATCAAATCTGACTGTTCGCCTTCTGAGTGTTCCGAATCGGTACTGGACTCTTCGGATTTGATCAGATTGGAATTTTTCTCCAGATTTTTGCGTGTTTTGGCTTGTCTCCTTAATGATTTCGTAGTTTTCTCGATCTCAGGATCGAAAATTGGCTCGTCAACTCCGCGAATACTCCTGTTCACAAAAAAGAATTAAATTCTATTAATACCAATCCCCAAAAATGATGCCAAAATTTGACAAGCGTCGAATTCGTCAAAATAAAGTAATCCTATTCACAACTAATAATCGAGTATAGTGCGAATGGGTCGAATCCTCAGGGATTGGGTGAAAATAATTCTAATTTAATCACAAAAGAACTAACTAAAATTAACGAGTAAAATTCGGGGGTTTTGAAGTTTACTAAACTAATTAACAACTAATAATTAAAAACAAAGTAAAAACGAGAAATCACGTAGAGATTGGAGTTTTGATAAATCAGTTGGAAAGACAATACCTAGCTAGGAATCACAATTCAGTTTAAAACATCGATCATAGACGCAAAGATAAATTCAGTTACTCAAATAGACTAGCTATAGCTGATAGAGACACTCGACTCCGCTTTGTTTTCTCTTAAGTGGTAGAATAACCTAGAGACACTCGACAGTTATTCCCTAATCAACTCACAACCCCTAGAGACACTCGACAGGATTCAATGAGTCAACATCATTAAGTATTAAGAAAACACTAGCCCAAATTAACCAAGTCACGACACGTGCAAATTCGATTATTAATTCCCTTAGTGAAGCAGATTCGACTTTATGACTTCTTATCACTAACGCGCTACTAAGTATCTATCAAGCACTACGTATACTTCATGCAATCAAGATTAGCAATATGCAACCATCTACTTAGAAAATTAGGCCCTAATTAACTAACAAATAATTAAAAATAAACAAGGCACACGGGGAATTATTAAATACTTGAATTAAAACTGAATTATAAAACTAATTAGGTCTCACGATGTCTAAAACGTGAATTGTAAACTCCTAGCTAAGTTCTATGGATTTAATTATTCATAAAGATGATTGAAAGCATAAAACAAAACAAAGGCATAATCTAACTAAGAGAAGAGGAGAGATTGTTGCTTCTAAGAGGAATCTTCAACACTCACCGATATGCTTTTGCGTTGAACTGCTCTCAGGAATTATCTCGTGAATCTCCTCTAAAGTTCTCTCCCAAGACGTGAATATATAATCTCCAAAACAAGCCTTCCAAATCCTTGTCCAAAAAGGACTCGGATTCTACGCAAACTTGACGCAGAAGACTTCTCCCCAAGGCTGGACTTCCTTCAGTCAAATTAAATCAATGAATGTGCAAGGCTCAGCACTATCAAGCCCATCTCCGAATAAAACAAGCCAGCCACGTTATACTAAAACCAAGGTCCACACTCCAAAAATTCCCATGCATGCAACCCACGTGCCAAATTGAAAGCTCCAACTTCTAGAACACAATTACATGCTAAAGTCTACCATATAAGTCCAAAAATTATTTCCAAGTCCCTGCACTTCTCAAAACACGAAAATCCATCAAAAGCACCAATATATATACAATTTAAGCTCAAAAGTGCAGTCCCGAGAATATGAAAGATAGGAAATCAAGCATGTTATCACCCTTTAGGTTCATTATTCGATTAGCAGTGACAATAATTAATTAATTCCCATAATTAATTAATCATTTCACATATCACACTAATGTAATCTAGTAATAGGTGTGTGAACCCTAACCGAATAACGAAATGAATCGAAGAACCTTTCAGTCAATGACAATCAGTGAAATACGATCCTCCTGCAATTCCATCTCTCAATCAAGAACTAAGGCATGGGAATATTCTAAGAGCCTTAATATTCTTGATCTTTAAAGTTAAGTTCGTTTCATATCCATTTAGATCTCAATCCAAGAAAACCGCATTTTCTTGATGTCTTGATCTTTTATCCACCTTGGCCAAAGGTTTAATATTTAATGGACTACGAACAGCTCAATCAGTAAGAGATCATTCTTGTTCTTAACAAGTGTAGGTCCTTTATCGATTCCACTAATTCTACATATGTCATTTGTGTAATCCCAACATAGGTCGTGGTTCATGTGTCTATATGGCGACACCCTTTCGAGCGTATATCAAATATGACAGAGTTAGCTCATATGAGACATTACAAGTAACACCCCGGAGCGAAGGGCGCTACATCCCCCGCACCATAGTCCAACACGGGTATCGAGAGGGGAACTCCATCCCCGCATCGAACCATGGCGAACGGGTGACAAACAAAAATCAACTCTAGGCTAGACGGTCTAGACCCTGAACAGAGTGCGCCACAGAATAAAATCGAAAGTGCGGAAGCCACAGGATCAACTAACATAACCGATTACAAATATAAAAGCTCAGGAAGAGATATACATATTTCAACATGCTTTGCCCACCCCGGGCTAAAAGAAATATTCAAAGCTTCAAATTACAAAACATAGCTTATAATTATGTATACATAGTACCAAAGCGGGAAAGTAAATATGCAAATGCAAGGACTCTACGAAGACTCGAACTACTCCCAAGACTCGAAAGACAACAGGCGCTTAGCCAGACTCCCAACCGGGTACCTGCAAAACTCAAATCAAAGGGGAAAAAGAGAAGAAGCAACGAGGGTCAGTCCTAGAGACTGTTGAGGGGGCTAACACATGCACCCCTATATACATATAGAGCAAAGCACTTAACAATTTGAAGAGAATCCATAAACCGGGGATGGTTTTTGCAAGCCAAATCATTTCCCGTGATAATAAATATATAGGAAAAAAAGGGATTAAAGGCCAAAGGCCAAAACAACCAATTTTAAGTATTTAAGAGTCCATTCCCGTTTCATAGATTTATACATAATCACACTAACTCGGCGAGTACGAGTTCTCCTTCCAAACTCCATTCATAATCAAAGACATAAATCATAATCAAAACATAATTCGTAATCCAACCTACTCCGGGTGATAGAAGGGTAGCAAGCCCTAGCTATCCATACACAGAAATGTGACAAGGTTTAATTACTACCTTGTATCCTTCGGCGGTTGCCTCCGCCGGCTCAAGAGAAACACCCTTCCTTAACCTCCTAAGGTTGGGTGAGACTCTCAAATGGAGGTGTTGATGGAAGAGCTCGGCGACCCCTCGGCCGACCCGAGATTACCACACTCCGGGCCCCAAACAGATTACAAAAGTTACACAAACATATCTCAAAGCTTATCTTTCAAAGCCAAATCTCGCTACGCACTCACACATATTCAAAGCTTTCCATAAGAATATCAAAATAGAGCTATATACATATAAAACCTTTTTAAAGTCTTATACAAAATGGGACGAGCCCTCAAAATACATATCATACACATATTTATCATATAGTATACATAACTCGCATGCAGGCTTCAAAACACATAGGGTTGTAGGTCATATTATCTAAAAGGAAGAAAACCTCACCTCCGAGAAGCAACGGGAACAAAGGAAGCAAGTCGGACAACTAGAAGACAACCTCGTCAACCAAGGAACGAACCTAAAGGCAAAACAAAGGCAAAAGATAACCTTAGACTCAATATGAACCACATTAGACGCTCGGCACATGTGGATGTATGTTTATGATGCAAGGAATACGAAATGAATGCACATTAGGTCAAATAGAAGCATTCAAGGCATATAAGGTTCTATCTCATAATCGAGAGCAAAGAATATACCATAAATCCACAAGATCAAACTTAGCATATCATACTACAAGTTAATCATGCATACACATTATAAACGAGGCAAGAAGAACCAACGAAAAGCAACGAAACGACGAAAGAAACTCCTCCCGGCCAAAACCTACTGGGTGGACACGGCCTCGTCCAGAATGCAAAGGAATCGGACACGGTCGTGTCCGGTTTAAATTAATTCAGGGCCCAAAGTCAAGAGCTTGACACGGCCGTGTCCATTTCCAGTTAAAACATGACACGGCCGTGTCATGCATTCGGGACTGAAAAATAAACGCAGCAACACTTCGTTTTTTGGCAAGAAAAACAGGGTATTTCGGTTCTTGCCTTGGGGAGTCTCTTATGCCTTAGAAAGCACACTTAACATACATAAAAAATAACACCAATCCAACATATATCCGAGCCATACAAGTAGGAATAATTTCAACCACCAAACATGCAAGAAACAAGGCAAGAAAATGGGAGGGAATGCATCAAGCTATATCATCCATTCTCAAGCACTCATCCAAGGCCAATCACTCATAACTCAACTACCAAGGAACAAGATGCAATAAACACTTAGAATCAAGTCATGGAAGCAACATATAATCATCCAAACTCAAGGGAATCAAGAAGGAAGCAAGAATCATCAAATTCATCCAAACTCCACTATTCACATGCTTGCTCAATCTCATCAATCAACCAATAAAATCAACTCAAATCCACACATAAGAGAGAAGAGAGAGTGTAGAATACGATCATGAGCTTACCTTTCGAATTTGAGAAGATTTGGTGGAGATTGGAGCTCAAAATCATCAAGAATGGCCAAAAGGGTTTCTTCCTTCTTCCTTGCCTTGGAGCTGATCGATTCTTGAGGGAGAGAGAGAAATGGATCGGTTCTCTTGGGGTTAGGGGCTGAAATGGGTGTTAACCCAAGGTATAAGTCATGGTTAAGGGTTTGGTTAAGTTTAAGTGGGGTCCACAAAGCTCAATTAAGTCAAAAGATGGCTTAAAGGTGCAAGGGGCTCGGTCCGGTCGAAAAACGGGGAATCAAACGAGCTTAGAAAAATATGAATCTTGATTCTCTGTCTTGCTTACTTCGTTACGAGTCCAACACATCTTTCGAAATTCGAATCTGAATTCCCGAGCTCAAGTTACGCCTTCCGGAACACAAGGTGCGCTAAAGCTCGTTAGGTCCTTATGTCCCTAAAACATAAAACGGTTTCAAAACCGTTTCAAACGAACTCAAAAACAAGTAACAATCACAAAGACGCATACATAACATACATAAGTCACGCATAACACGTAGTCACAAAAATAAAAAACGAAAACGGACACGAACGGAACAAGAACAAAGCAAAGAAGACAAATACGTATAAATAAATCACATAAGGTCAATTAAGTTCAAGTAATTCAAATATATCACATAGAAAGTATAATAAACACATAATTCACATAATTAAATACTTAAAAGCGCACATAGCTCACCCATGAAGGCATACCTGGGAAGGTCGAACGATCGGGATGTTACAAACTCCCCTCCTTCAAAAGGACCAGTCTTCAGGTCCTAAGCGAGACCTAAGAGGACACTTGAACGAGCTCGACTCCATGCTTCCGCTGCACTACTCTGATCCAAGAGTTGCAACTCCTCGGGACCTTGCTTCCTTAATAAGAAATAAGGAAGACTCCTCATGTCCCGATTGCTCGGTGGTACTCACCAAATCCGAGTGAATCCCCTTATTCCTAGCAAACTTTGGTTTGCTCCCACTTCTGATTAAAATTCAAAAGTAGTTGGGGGAAAACTGCCGGTTCTTGATGTTCGGTCTTCTACCGAAAGCACTTTTAGACATTGTTACACTAAGTCTACAATGTCTCTTCTTGTGCCAACACTATTACCGGCTCTTCAAGTTTTAAACCATGAGTGGAATTAGTCTCGTGACTAAGCACTTCTTGAGACATAGGCTCCAACCCTCCGTAGCAACGCACAACCAAAGTCTTCCTTAGTACCTCGATCGTAACGGAAGAATTTGAGTATCCTTGTGTAATCAAGGTAACTCTCTTCAAAAGCCTCATCCACTCGAACCATGCCTCTTCCTTGTCTTTCATGTCATGGGACGACACTTGAGACTTAATCTCTGAGACAATTCTCGGTTCTTCTACCAAAATGCGTAGTTAACTATACCCTTGCTGGAACCACACTCAGCAAAACCACAGAACACTAAAGAAGGACTAACGACTCCTCGAAGCAAACTAAAAGGGTATTTATCTTCCACAGTTAACCTGTGCAGCTCACGGTAATATATTCATCCTAAATCCCGCCTTCTTCTTAGATGGGACTAAGATACTCCACAAAGAAATATTCACAAGGATGAAATTACCTTCTAAGAGCTTGTCAACTACGACTTAACTCCAACAACCTCGCTAGAGTCCACCGGAAGAGAAACTCCAAACATAAAATAATTCCGGGATAAAGATCACGACAACCTCGATGTCCTTATTAGGTGGAAACGAATTCCCTCTTCAAAGAAACACCAAAGGTGGCTTACTTCGACCTTTGTCTCCTTAAGCTTGGCTCGGTCTCTAGGTTAACCCAAAGAAAAGCCACAAAACTTACCGCACCGTCCCGGAATTACCAACCACTATTACAAAGGATATCAACGGGCTAGCCTTCTATCTAACACTCGTACATACCGTTGAGCCCCGAATGGACCTCCTAAAAGCAACAACCCACGTCAACGGTAACACCGTTACCTTAACAAAACTAGGCGCCTTCAAGAACAACTGCCGGAAAAGGACCAACCACCGAACAAGCTCGGCCCTCACAACTCACCAAACACTCGAAACTCTTCTCACCAAACTCTCTCTAAAGAGAGAACCAACACAAAAGGAAAGAAAAAGGAAAACCACAAGCAAACAAGTAAGAACAAAAACACGTAAGCACTGAGAGCAACTAGGAAAAGGAAAGTAAGACCAACTAAAATAAAATGCATGTATGTAGTGCCATGAATGTTTAATGTACCTTTCACCATGGCGGTAGTGTCAAGCTTGACAACCCGTTCTCCCTCTTCAATCATATCCACTTGGATTGGGCTTGGAGTCTTGGAATCACGGCTTCTTGTAATCCTTAGATTCCTAGTCTTCGGGAAACTGTTCACCTTATGTCCCGGTTCCCCGCATTTGTAACATCTACCAAGCTTATTTCGGCAAACTTCTTCGGTGTGATTAGGGCCTTGACAATAAGAGCATCGAATTATCTCCAACGAAAGAGGTACCGGATCCGTCTTTAGTAGTTGAAGTTTCTTCTGCTTCTTAGTGTAGTCGACATCTTAGAGTTCTTGGGTTTCTTCTCGGAATATAGGCCTCTTGCTTGAGCTCGAACTCGATCCTTGATCATGTCCCATATTAAGAGTATGAGACCTCCTCCCTTGCTTATCCATTTCGTCTTGAATCACTCTCCTAACTTCCTCGGACCATTCCTGCACCGGTGAATCTTGAAAAGCTTGTTGAATCTCGTCTCTACGCCCTTGTATATATTTCCGGACCTTGGGGCAATCTTGGTTAGCTCTCGAGTTTTCTAGCTCCATTACAAGATCGTCCATCATCTTCACTTCTTGCTCAAGATCTAGAAATTCTTGAAATCTTCTAATCAATTCATTGGAAGGGATATACTTGTAGCAAAATTCTCGGATAAACCTTTCCCAATGGAGCTCTTCTCCGGACTTCTTTAGATATGATTTTATTTGCTTGAACCATTTTGAAGCTTCACCTTGTAGTAAGCGGGAAGTGTATCTTACTTTCTCTTGTGAGGTTCCCGAACAACTTCCCCAAATCCACAATATCCCGGATAGCCACTCCTCGGCTTCAATACTAACGCCCCCAAGCCACTTCGGTGGATTAAAGTCTTCAAACTTCTTTGAGACCGAAGAAACTTGTTTCTCTAGTTTTCCTTTTGATAAAGTATGTTGATTCGAAGAACTCATCCTAAGATAAGAAAGATGATTCCAAAATATCGATGCGTGCAGGGTTCAGTACATGTTCATGTGAACTATTAACATAATTAAGCCAAATAATTCAAGTAATTCACGTAAGAGATGAGAATGAATGCAAACAATCATAAAATCCTAAGCCGATGGACCTAGACAGACCCAACACGACGCTAGAGCTCCGGTTTTGCAACCTAGAGCTCTGATACCACTTACAGATGTAACACCCCGGAGCGAAGGGCGCTACACCCCCCGCACCATAGTCCAACACGGGTATCGAGAGGGGAACTCCATCCCCGCATCAAACCATGGCGAACGGGTGACAAACAAAAATCAATTCTAGGCTAGGCGGTCTAGACCCTGAACAGAGTGCGCCACAAAATAAAATCGAAAATGCGGAAGCCACAGGATCAACTAACATAACCGATTACAGATATAAAAGCTCAGGAAGAGATATACATATTTCAACATGCTTTGCCCACCCCGGGCTAAAAGAAATATTCAAAGCTTCAAATTACAAAACATAGCTTATAATTATGTATACATAGTACCAAAGCGGGAAAGTAAATATGCAAATGCAAGGACTCTACGAAGACTCGAACTACTCCCAAGACTCGAAAGACAACATCCGCTTAGCCAGACTCCCAACCGGGTACCTGCAAAGCTCAAATCAAAGGGGAAAAAGAGAAGAAGCAACGAGGGTCAGTCCTAGAGACTGGTGAGGGGGCTAACACATGCACCCCTATATACATATAGAGCAAAGCACTTAACAATTTGAAGAGAATCCATAAACCGGGGATGGGTTTTGCAAGCCAAATCATTTCCCGTGATAATAAATATATAGGAAAAAAAGGGATTAAAGGCCAAAGGCCAAAACAACCAATTTTAAGTATTTAAGAGTCCATTCCCGTTTCATAGATTTATACATAATCACACTAACTCGGCGAGTACGAGTTCTCCTTCCAAACTCCATTCATAATCAAAGACATAAATCATAATCAAAACATAATTCGCAATCCAACCTACTCCGGGTGATAGAAGGGTAGCAAGCCCTAGCTATCCATACACAGAAATGTGACAAGGTTTAATTACTACCTTGTATCCTTCGGCGGTTGCCTCCGCCGGCTCAAGAGAAACACCCTTCCTCAACCTCCTAAGGTTGGGTGAGACTCTCAAATGGAGGTGTTGATGGAAGAGCTCGGCGACCCCTCGGCCGACCCGAGATTACCACACTCCGGGCCCCAAACAGATTACAAAAGTTACACAAACATATCTCAAAGCTTATCTTTCAAAGCCAAATCTCGCTACGCACTCACACATATTCAAAGCTTTCCATAAGAATATCAAAATAGAGCTATATACATATAAAACCTTTTTAAAGTCTTATACAAAATGGGACGAGCCCTCAAAATACATATCATACACATATTTATCATATAGTATACATAACTCGCATGCGGGCTTCAAAACACATAGGGTTGTAGGTCATATTATCTAAAAGGAAGAAAACCTCACCTCCGAGAAGCAACGGGAACAAAGGAAGCAAGTCGGACGACTAGAAGACAACCTCGTCAACCAAGGAACGAACCTAAAGGCAAAACAAAGGCAAAAGATAACCTTAGACTCAATATGAACCACATTAGACGCTCGGCACATGTGGATGTATGTTTATGATGCAAGGAATACGAAATGAATGCACATTAGGTCAAATAGAAGCATTCAAGGCATATAAGGTTCTATCTCATAATCGAGAGCAAAGAATATACCATAAATCCACAAGATCAAACTTAGCATATCATACTACAAGTTAATAATGCATACACATTATAAACGAGGCAAGAAGAACCAACGAAAAGCAACGAAACGACGAAAGAAACTCCTCCCGGCCAAAACCTACTGGGTGGACATGGCCTCGTCCAGAATGCAAAGGAATCGGACACGGCCGTGTCCGGTTTAAATTAATTTAGGGCCCAAAGTCAAGAGCTTGACACGGCCGTGTCATGCATTTGGGACTGAAAAATAAACGCAGCAACACTTCGTTTTTTGGCAAGAAAAATAGGGTATTTCGGTTCTTGCCTTGGGGAGTCTCTTATGCCTTAGAAAGCACACTTAACATACATAAAAAATAAAACCAATCCAACATATATCCAAGCCATACAAGTAGGAATAATTTCAACCACCAAACATGCAAGAAACAAGGCAAGAAAATGGGAGGGAATGCATCAAGCTATATCATCCATTCTCAAGCACTCATCCAAGGCCAATCACTCATAACTCAACTACCAAGGAACAAGATGCAATAAACACTTAGAATCAAGTCATGGAAGCAACATATAATCATCCAAACTCAAGGGAATCAAGAAGGAAGCAAGAATCATCAAATTCATCCAAACTCCACTATTCACATGCTTGCTCAATCTCATCAATCAACCAATAAAATCAACTCAAATCCACACATAAGAGAGAAGAGAGAGTGTAGAATACGATCATGAGCTTACCTTTCGAATTTGAGAAGATTTGGTGGAGATTGGAGCTCAAAATCATCAAGAATGGCCAAAAGGGTTTCTTCCTTCTTCCTTGCCTTGGAGCTGATCGATTCTTGAGGGAGAGAGAGAAATGGATCGGTTCTCTTGGGGTTAGGGGCTGAAATGGGTGTTAAACCATGGTATAAGTCATGGTTAAGGGTTTGGTTAAGTTTAAGTGGGGTCCACAAAGCTCAATTAAGTCAAAAGATGGCTTAAAGGTGCAAGGGGCTCGGTCCGGTCGAAAAACGGGGAATCAAACGAGCTTAGAAAAATATGAATCTTGATTCTCTGTCTTTCTTACTTCGTTACGAGTCTAACGCATCTTCCGGAATTCGAATCCGAATTCCCGAGCTCAAGTTACGCCTTCCGGAACACAAGGTGCGCTAAAGCTCGTTAGGCCCTTATGTCCCTAAAACATAAAACGGTTTCAAAACCGTATCAAACGAACTCAAAAACAAGTAACAATCACAAAGACGCATACATAACATACATAAGTCACGCATAACACGTAGTCACAAAAATCGAAAACGAAAACGGACACGAACGGAACAAGAACAAAGCAAAGAAGACAAATACGTATAAATAAATCACATAAGGTCAATTAAGTTCAAGTAATTCAAATATATCACATAGAAAGTATAATAAACACATAATTCACATAATTAAATACTTAAAAGCGCACATAGCTCACCCATGAAGGCATACCTGGGAAGGTCGAACGATCGGGATGTTACATTACAGAATCTCAAGTCTAAGGATTATTAATCACGTCATTGATCTGTGAGATATTTCCTAATCTGGAAGTTTCTAGGAGACTTCCTTTCCCATTTAGGAATGTTCTCACGTGGAACATCTCAATGATGAAGTTCTTGTAACAATCACCCTTATGTATTATGAACGCATCAACGTATGCACTTATCATTCCATGAAACTGAATGATCCTTCCAAAATGACATAATCACATAAACAAGTCTCAACGAAGTCAAGGTTGACACTCCCACTGTTTGTCGGACTTATCGACTTGGAGAAGTTTCTAATCCTCGCCTATGGAGTTAAGAACTTTTTCATGTGCCGTTCCCATAAGGGCAAAGTTCTTAACGGCCTCATCGAATTAGGGGAGTTCAAAACCCAAACAGACATAAATAAGCACAGAAAGAAGTGATTGCCTATGAAATAGTAAAGCATAAAAACTGCTTTAAGGGCACTATTCCCAACATCATACACGTATCTATAGTACAATATACGTATCTCGCATGCGAGGCTTCAAAACACATAGGATTGTAGGTCATTTAGCTAAAAGAACAAAACCTCACCTTAGACACGTGTAGTGGGGACAAAAGAGGGCAACGGATGCCTAGGGAGCAGCCTCGCCGTCAAAGGGAGGGTCCGCTGAACAAAACAAACAACAAAAGACACTCTTAGACTCAATATGAACCAAATAGATACTCGGTACATGCATATTAATGTAGATGATGTAAATGAAATGAAACAATTCAACACTTAGGTCATATCTTGCATATAAGCATCAAAATCACGTTATAAACACATAACGAATGATATAACATGCATAACAACAAGTTAACAACATATATGAAGCATGAATGAAGCCAAAGAAAAATGCAGCAGCAAGTGCAGGGGAGTGAATAGGCGTTCATTCCAGCCACGAACGGGTGTTCGTATGGACAGAAACTCCTCCGGGGCTGAAATGGGACTGAACAACTATTCAGTCCCTTTCTTCACAAGTGCTGAACGGTCCTTCAGCTGTACAGAAGCTGGAGCCATGGACTGAACGGCCGTTCAATCCATTTCCTTCACCGCGGCAGAACGGGCGTTCATACTTGCAGGAAACTGATACCTTCGATGTTTGCAGCTGAAAATGGACCTAAAACCTTACAAAACAGGGCATACACGTAGAGCAACATATACACTTCATAGCCATACAAAAACACATGTGATTCAGCTCAAGAATTCATCATTTCAGTTCTAAAAACCACACAGCAGCAGCAGTTCAAGTAGAGAGGATTATATGTCAAGTTTCAAGCTCAAAAACTCAATATTTCTCCAAAGGCTTTAATGGCAATTCATTTATTACACAACCACCAAGTGTTAAGTGTCAAAAATTGAGATTAACAAGCTCATATGATCAGCTTACATGTATTAAATTACCTCAAAACTCAAGCTAGAACAAGGTTTCAAATATGAGAGCTAACCCTTACAATTCATGCATATCTCCAAGCTCATATCAAATCTGATGTAAATCATGAATTTCATGGATTAAAAGAAGAATAAAAGAGAGGAGAATTCAAAAGTATACCTACCTTTAAGATATGAAAGAGTATGGAAGAGAATTGAGTTCAAAAATCACAAAGATGACAATGGGCTCTTCTTTTTCTTCACTTGGAGCTGAACTTTTCTCTTCTTTGGTGAGGGAGGTTCGAATGGATGGGTTTAAGAAAGAGAGAGGGGTACCTCAAGGTGATATAAGTCAAGGTTTAAGCTTAATTGGGGTTAAAGTGGTCCCACAAACTCAAAGACTAGTCAAAGGGTGTCACTTTGGTACAAGGTGCTCGTTTCGGTGGAATTTCGAAGGTCCAAATGAGTTTATAAAAATATAAGGTTAGATTATAAAGCTCCCAAATCTCGTTACGAGTCCAAAGCCTCTTCCAGAATTTGAATCCGAATTCCCATGCTCAAGTTACGCCCCCCGGAACCCAAGGTGCATTAAATGCCCTTTAGCCCATTTTAGGTCCCGTAAAAATAAAAACGAGCCAAAACTAAAACAAATAAATTCAAAATCACATAACGAGCATATAATCATATTCATAACTCATGTATTTCATACATATCAAAGTTTCACAAACATCGGAATTAAAATCGGATGCATATAGGTCAAGTTCCAAAGCGTATAGGCATAAACGTTCAAAATTCAAATTCATAACTTAAACAAATAATTTCATATAAATTCAAATAATCATATAAACATTAAAATATCAATTAATTGCAAAAATAAATAATTAAATGCACAAATAACACACCCGTTACGTCGTACCTGAAAGTCCGAACTGTCGGGATGTTACAAAGGATCACCGCAAAATATAAAATTGAATTCATCTTCTCAATTGCACCCCAATATTTATCAAAATTTTGCTTCATTCTCGGACATTGCACGTATTCCCAACCTTCACTATCCAACCATTCTCATAAAAGCATATCAACGTTACTTTCATGGAAAATCGTGTTAGCTTTAACGTATAGTGAACCGGAAACACACAATATAAGTTTGTAGAAATGAGATAAAAACTTACATAAAGCTCGGCTCGATTCCAATCACCATTCTTTGGGATGCCAATATTTTGTGCATTTGAAAGCTCATTCTTATATCCAAGATCCATATCCACGTAAAGATCAAAAGCTTCCCAAAGAGACAATGCCAACTCCAACATCAAGTAGGTGTAATTCCACCTAGTAGGTACATCAAGACTCAATAATTTTTTGCTTTCAATTTTTCTCAAATTCCATGGCCTCTTGAAACTTTTTGTACCTAGTGGGGGAGTTCTTAATATATCTAATGGCACCTCTAATCCGACAAATAGTATCATGTTCTTCTTTGTTCTTCAACCCATCGTGCACCATAAGATTAATAATATGTGTCACGCACCTCATGCCCAAATATTGTCCACCCATTAGGCTTGTACCCCTAGCATCTAACCTTTTCTTCAAATATCCTATTACACCGTCATTTGATGATGCATTATCAACCGTGACTGTATAAACCTTGTCGATGCCCCAATCAAGTAAGCACTTTTCAACTCCCTTGCCAACTTCCTCACTTTTATGTCCCAAAATAGGACAAAAGTTCAAGATCCTCTTTCGCAAATTCCAATCATCATCAACAAAATGCACCGTAAGACACATATAATTAACTTTTTGAATTGACGTCTATGTATCGGTAGTGATGCAAACACTTTGTGCGTGATGCTTGATGAAGGACTTTAACTTCGTCTTTTCACTTACATACAAGTTGTATATATCCTTAGTTACAGTCCTTCGTCATGGAATTATAAACATAGGACAAGCACCACACGTAAAATGCCTAAATCCCGGATTTTCAATGGTTTTTTTAAAAAGAAGCTCGTCAACAATCAACCAATAACTCATAGCTTCTCATGTTTTATCTTGCTCAAATCTCCAAGATACGAGAGTTCCATCCTTATCACCATCCTTAGTTGTTTGAAATGCAATTCGGGTTTGATTAGTAGCAACTTCATGAGGTCGTTTTTTACATACTTCAAAATGATTCTTGAGAGTCTTTGTTCCATTTTGTTTCGGATTTGCCTTAATTATTCTAAGATAATATATACACTTAGCTTTTTGAATCTTCTCTTCATCACAAAAGAACTGTACAAAGTGCTCCCAAAATTGAGACCTAGAAGCCACTTCTTTTCTAGTTCGTTTTTTGGATTGACTTGGGCCACTCGGCACTTCTTCCTTATCAACACCATCTCCAATATCACAACTTAAATCATTCCGATCATCAGTTTCAAAATTCAGATTACTAACCTTTTCTCTCGTCATAGAGTCAACACCACAAAAGTTCTCATAGTCCGTAAAGTTTTCTTCTTCAATTGCAATTTCAGGATTTTGAAATGCCAGACTACTCATCTATAAAAAATATCAACTTTCAATTATCAATTTCAGAATTTACATCTTGCGAAGAAGAAAAAAATGAAAAACCCAAACTTTATAACTCACTTGAACTGAAGTTGTGATGTTGGAGAAGTCGCCGCGTTGGTGGTGTCGGTGAAGCAGTGGTGTCGTCGCGTCGGTGGTGTCGCCGTGTGGGAGAAGGGCGGGGTGTAGTGGGGTTGGGAATTGGGGTTTTCTGTTTAGCCGTTTAGGGCATATGCTGAACTCTGTTTTCTATTTAGGGAATTATATAATGTTATATAATTATATACATATATAATATATATATACATATATATATATATATAATATTATATTAAAGTCGGGTTTCGGGTACTCGATCGGGTAGATTTTTTCAACCCAAAATTCGACCCAATTTTTATGTCGGGTATCGGGTACCCGACCCGAAACCTGTTTTACCCGTAATTTGCTACCCGATCAGATCGGGTCGGGTACCCGAAACCCGACCGAAAATGCCCACCCCTAGTTGTGGTGGTGGCAAGGTGATGGGAGGTGGCACGGAGAGAAAAAAGCGACGCGGGACACCGGAGAAGCAGCAAGGTAATGATATCGAGGGAGGGCATGCACTTTAAAAGGAACTACTACGAAAGTGCCCTTTCGAAACTACAATGCACTGTTCGACAGAGGAGGTTTACCAGTGGACTTGTCAATTTGCTGCTGTGATGAATAGAAGCAGCGGACAATGAGGTGGCGCTGGCGCGAGATGGTGGAGAAATGGGACGCAGAGAGCAGAGATGTTGTGGAGGGACAGCGGCAGGCCGACAGTAGCGCTAGCGGCAGGCGGACGGTGGGGGGCATGGTGGCGGTGGGGGTGGCTTTGGGGTTTGGGCGCTGAAAAGGGAAATGGAAATGGCGAAGTGGGATTCTAGGAGATGAATTTTGATTCTAGGGTTAAAACTTAAACGTTAAATTATACTATGGCTCGCGAGCCACGAGCCCAGAAACATATGGCTCGGGCTTGGGTTCGAAGCCCTTCAAGCCGAGCCTTGCCTCGGCTCATCATATTCGAACCCAAACACGAGCTATCCTCGAGCCGGCTCATCTCGTTTGCATGCCTAGCCACACGTGTGGGACATTTGTCACTCTTGTGTGATAAATTAAATAATTAATTTTGATTAATTATTTAATGGACTTTAATTTAATTATAAATTAATATTAAGTCCTAATTTGGAGTTTAAGTCTATTAAATAATTAATTATTAGTATTTATTTATTTATTATGAATAAATAAAATATCCCATGAAAATATCTAAGAGAATTAGATAGAGTTTCTTGCTGGACAAGTTGATCAAAGGAGACTTTTGGTCAAAGTAGAATACCTTTCTTACCTAGCAAGTAATTCAAAGTTTTGAGGGCTAAGGAAACCCACTCCAACAAGACAAGGGGGTTCGAACCACCCTAACCTATTTAAGGGTGGGGTTCGAACCCCATGGTAGAATGATACAAGAATTTCTCCAAATTACTTCATACAAATCCCTTAGAGCCTAAACACTAAATATAGTACTAGCATCCTCCCTGTTTAGATCGTGATCGAGGTTGGTGTGGATTATTACTCTAGAGGATTGTGATTTCGGAGTCTTTAAGATTCGAAGAAGTTTGAGTGACTTACCACTTGAAGGGCGTTTGAGGGCAGCTCAAAACGTGTCGAGAAAGCTACAATCTTCGTAAGTTCCTGAAATCTCTATGAATCGAGAATAGCAATTGCAAGTCTAGATCTTGCTTTTGGGAAAAAAAATTAATTCCGATGTGACTGTTTTGTATTTCCCAACACGAAGGACTCAAATAACACCGCCTAACACGACCTCAAAACCTGCAGACGACACAAAAGGGAAACGAGGTCAGCTCAAACGAACAGGTGAGGGCTAAGTACATATAGAATTACAAGGGGTACAATGCATACTATACAAAGGTGTTTGGGTTCTTACTTTTCAAAATCAATGTAAGTTCTAGAAAGAGAACGGTCCCATGAACTAACAAAATAAAGTAAAATGCTCGGTGAGAACGAACGCTCTAACCTTCACTTCTACAACATAAAAACAACAGACTTACAAACAATCTCCACCTTTATGCCATTGATGAAGGGTGTACGGCCCTACCATCCACACATAGTTGTTACGGGGTTTACGAAGCCCAACGTAACCTTCAGAAGGAATCATCCGTTCGAAAGGATTCATCCAGCTGGCTCAAGAAAACATAGCACCAACACCTCCATTGGTGATCCGAATTCTCAAAATGGTGGGATCGATTGAGGGTAAGCCTTTAGGCCCGATGCTTTCTCGGCGTTCCCACTTTCTCAATCCCGTAAGCTCAATATATCCATAAGTGTCTTTTTTTTCTTTTTGGTCCTAAACGGAGCAAAACCCACGCAGGGTTACGGACCACTAACCAAACTCATCATTCTCCTCGAGCCAGGGCCACTCCCAGACCACCAAACTATCCATAAGCGTGTGCCCTTTTCTAGCAAATCTGTCAGTGTTCTCATTCCGCGATCTCGAAATGTGATTGAGAGTAACCTCCCAAGGCTTCCTCAATAAAGCCCGACAATCCAAAATCAGATTCCGCATAGGATGATCATCAATATCCTCAGTGTTAACCAGCTTAACAACCACTTCTGAGTCAACCTCAATCTCCATTTTAGGGAAACGTCTTTCCCACGCAAGGTGAAGACCTTGTCTCAAACCCAGCAGCTCAGCCATGGTGATAGTAACTTCCCGAATCTCATCGAAAAGGCAAACACTCACTTACCCGAGCTGTCCCGAACCAAACCCCCGGTCGCTGCCTGATTGTTGTGGCCATAATAGCTGCCATCTGAGTTTAACTTCACCCATCCCGGAGATGGGACAATCCAAGGTAAAACGGCTTTCAATCTCGCAGCTCTGGTTGAACTCACGCCCATAGCCTGTTTTAACTCCGTAGCCAACACCATGATGTTGTTCAACGTAAGCCATGGTCGTTCCTTAGATTTCTGATAAAACCACTTGTTTCATAGCTTCCATAAACTCCAAAGGACAGCCATCATCATTACACTCCACTCACAATTCGGTTTCAGCAGATTCGGCAACCTCAAGTTGCTCGCTATCTCAAGCCAATTTAAGCCCTGTATAGCCTCGAAACACTGCCAATCTTTATGTTCAAGCACCCTTCTCCAGATATGTCTCGCAACTGCGCAGCTTCGGAGGATGTGTTCGACATCTTCCCTGGTGTCGCAACCCCTGCAACAACAATCATCACCCCCAAAGTGTCGATCATACCGCAACGACTTGGTGAGCAGCCGATCCTGACAGCTTAGCCAGAGAAAAATTTTGAATTTCTGGGGGTACTTTGAACCCCATATCCATCAGAAGTTCCTATCCGATTGGGTCCCAAGTTCCATAAGCATATTATACGTTGACTTGCATGAAAATCTCCCAACTTGAGTACCCCAGATGAGGCTATCTTCTTGCTCTTCCAGTGGAATAGGAACGCTGAGAATCTCCTTGTGAATATCCTCTAGCAACGACGTTCTCAATCCCTCAAACTTCCAAGATTTATTATCACCCACAATGTCCCGAACATGTAGGCCTACATCCTCCTCATGAACGGGCCCCTGTAATCTATCCCGAATAGCGACTCCTTGCAGCCACCGTACACCCCAAAGATTAATACACCGTCCATCCCTAATCAGCCATCGGATCTGCGCCTTCACTGCTTGGATGCTACGCACGATGCCTTTCCAAGCCCGCGAGTGATTCGGTTTCGATTTGTGCTCCAAAATACTCTCACTGCTTGGATGCTACGCACGATGCCTTTCCAAGCCCTCGAGTGATTCGGTTTCGGTTTGTGCTCCAAAATACTCTCCCCCTTCAAGTACTTCTTGCTGAAAATCTGCTCCCACACCGTCTCTGTTTTCTTAAGAACCCTCCACCCGGTTTTTGCAAGCATTGCAATATTGCTCTTGCGAGCCTCCTTTAAACCAAGCCCTCCGTTTTCTTTCTTCTTAATGGCAGTCTCCCAACCAACCAGATGCGTTCGTTTCTGAGAAGCATCCGTCGCCCATAGGAAACTCCGATTCAGCAGGTCCAACTTATCACACACATGCCGGGGAAACCAGTTTGTGTGCATTTGGTAAATAGGTATCGAATTGGTGACAGATTGAATCAGTGTCACCCAACCAGCCATACTCAAGTTTTGGGCTTTCGAGCCCACAAGTTTCTTCTCCACTCTTTCAATAACGTTTGAGAAATCCCTATCGTTACCGCGCCCGTAACCAATCTGCACCCCTAGGTACCGCCCCAACTGCGGTTTTTCGCTAATCCCTAAGAGGTGACAGAGGCACCGCAGGGGCAAAAACCACACTGGACTTGCTTGAGTTGAAGTTAAGTCCCGATGTTTTGCTAAACGTATCCATCACTTCCTTAATCCGAATGGCCCCCTTCCTCGTCGCCTCACCCATCAATATAATGTCATCTGTAAATAAGGTGAGAAAGATATGACCCGCCCTTACTCACAGCCACCGATTTCCAATCCCCTTCCGACACCGCCTCTTCAATAAGATACGATAGCCTTTCTATACAAAGTACGAACAGGTAGGGTGATATGGGGTCACCTTGTCGTATCCCGCACGAGGGTTGTATTGGATCGGTCGGTTCACCATTCCAGAGTATCGTCGGTTTGATGCAACTAACCGCGCTCATTATAACATTTATGATGTTCTCCGGCAAGTCAAAAAAACCAAAGGTTCCCGAAGAAAATCCCAACGGACTCTATCATATGCTTTCTCAATATCCAGCTCGATCACCATACTATCCCGTCGATCCTTCGAATTGTGCATCGTATGAAGAACTTCTTGCAGGATCAGGATGTTGTCATGGGTACTCCTACCCGGAATAAAACTATTCTGATTGGGGCTCACCACATGTCTTATAAACGGTTTCAGACGAAGCACGAGTAACTTGGTTTTGATTTTCAGCATGACGTTACAAAGAGCAATAGGCCGAAATTCACTGATGGTCTTCGGATTGGCAGATTTTGGTATTAGGCATATGTAAGCTTGCCCAATCTCCGATGGTACTATTTCACTTTCCAAACACTCATTAATGAGCCTCACCACCGACGTTCCGATGACATCCCAGTATCTTTGGAAGAAAAAGGTCTGGCAGCCGTCGGGGCCCGGGGCTTTGAAAGGATTCATGCTTTGGACCACTGAATGCACCTCCTCCCATGTTGACGACCGGCTTAACCTGCTCTTTCATTCCTGTTTTAGAAATTGTTGGAATCTGCTTCGAGGAAGCTCCCCCACCGCCTGTTCACTACTGCATTGGAATAAATTAGCATAGAACTTGCGAACATGGTCTTGGAGTTCTCGAATATTTGTAACCCATCTATCCCCAATGCGTAGCGTAGTAATCCGGTTCCGTCTCCGGCGGGTTATAGTTGAAATACGAAAAAAACGCGTGTTCCGATCCCCAAACCGCAGCCAGTCTATACGTGATTTTTGGAACCATATCTTTTCCTCTTGTTCCAATAAGATATTGTATTCTGTTGTCAACTCACATTCCAGCGCCTGTAGTTTCAGATGCAATTTCTCCTGATCAAGTCTTTGGATGCCCAAAAGTCTTGCTCTCAACTTTCGTTTTTTAATGAACACATTACCAAAGCAACTCTTATTCCAAATGCTCAGCGCTTCGGGAAGAAGCTGAACCGCCTCCACGAAATTTTTATCCTCTTTCCAAATCTGTTTCATAATACTCCGGCACCCCAGGTCCGTGTCCCAAGCAATCTCAAATCGAAAGGGACGGTTGCTGGGTGGTGGATCTCTTCCCAAGCAATATGTGAGCATGGGATGATGATTGGAATGTGCTCTTGGCAATACGAAAGCCACCCCTTCCGGAAAATTTAACCCCCCAAGCAGCGTTAACTAGGACTCGATCCAGCTTCTCCATCACCTTACAACCTCCGTTTAAGGTGTCTTCCCATGTGTAACGCGGTCCATGCATTGTCAGCTCAAGGAGACCACAACTGTCGATGTGATCTTTGAAAGCTAAGCATCTGTTCCAATTAATGTCTCGCCCCCCATACTTCTCGCTAGGCCCAATATGTCATTGAAGTCACCAGCTAGCATCCAAGGGTGTTCGTGAGTTCCATTAAAAAGTTCGAGCGTTTCCCAAAGCTCCTCTCTTCGCGTGAGGTTTGGGCTAGCATACACTACCGAAAGCACCCACATTCTCTCAGACTGGGGTTCCACCATAGCATGAATAACCTGTTGCGACACGTGTAACACCTCAATCTCAATTTGTTGGTTATCCCACAACATCCATATGCCATCTTCCCTCCTCTGGGTTGGCGCTTTACAAACATTTGGGAAACCAAGTCCTGCTGCAATCCTATTTGCTCACATCTCACTGACTTTGGTCTCAAGAAGAAAGACCACCCCTGGACGGTATTCACGTATAATCTCCCAAAAATTCCTTCGAAAACTCTCATTCCCCGTGCCCTTGTAATTCCACGTTAAGACTCTCATCAGAACGGTGAAAAGGCGAGTAAATGACTGGCTCAATAGTCCGATCTCCCGATGTAACGCCCCGTTTTCCCGACAAGTCAGGTACAACGTCACGAGAGAGTTTAATTCAGTAATTATGTGATTTATGTTATGTCGCATGTTAAACGTGTCAACGTGTAATTTTATTTAATTATATCCGCTTTAGAAATTTATTTAAATTGTACTCGAACTCAATTGTCCAATAATTGTAAGATAGGAACCTAATTTTAATTAGGGTGTTTTGAGGCCTTAGTGGCTACCTTGAGCCCGGGAATTCGGATTCGAATTCTAACCTTATTATTGAGTTCGTTTTGGTGATTCGGATTCAAATACTTAACCTTTTATTTTTTTAAAGCTATTTGATTGCCCAACCGTTTTAAAATGGTATCCGGGTGGACCGGATACCGCTTGACCCTACCCGTTTATACCGACCCTGTTGACCAGCCCTAAAAGGGCCAGCCTTATCCCTTTTTCCCCATTTTGATTGATCATTAGCAGCCATGAAGGAAGAGAGAAGGAAATTCCTAATTTTGGCTCCAAGATCTCAAGCTCGGATTTTCAAGATCCAACCGTCCGATCAATGACCTAAGGTAAGATTCGTGCTCTATTCGTTACGTGCTTTAATTTGATATAGCTTTCGTGCCTCGGATATATGCTTATGTGATGTTTTGGGAAGATGATGAATAGTAATCGGGGTATGAGTTTTATATGTTCAAGGCCGTTTTACGAGTTCTAACGTGCAAATATATGATCTATGTGTTTTACTTGATCCGTGGTATTAATTTCATGCATTTTGGAGTGGTTTTGGGTTGTGTTTGTGTGTGGAGTGTGTCTTTTCCGCCATTGTTGCTGTTTCTGCTTCGTACCAGGCGAACCAGGTGGGAACGGTCATTCCCGTGTTGTACTGGAGTTGGGAACGGACATTCCCAGGGGTCATACCAGCTAATTCTTTACAGAGCCGCGGGGAGAAGTTCGGCCGTTCCCAGCTCAAGCGTGGAACCGGAATGGCCGTTCCCATGGGCGGGACCGCTGAGCATGGCCATTCCCAGAGCTAGCGAGGTCATTCCCGGCACTGTTTCAATGTATTTTCATGCTTTGTTCATGTATTGTTATTTCGTGACTTCCTTTGAATGTCTAAGTATTATTGCATCGTTTTACTTGCATAATTTCATGTAATTGAACTAGTTTAGTGAATGTAAGTGTTACATGACTTAGCTTACCATCTTGTATATCGTTTCATATATTTCATGTCATTTCATATCAATGTCGTGCGTCGTAATTGGTATCATTATTGAGTCTCCTCTCACGAGTAGAAATTGTTTCCCTTCTTATCCAGTTCTTCTCCAGGGCAGAGATTATCGGTCGAGTGAACTCTGTCCTGCACACTTATATTGTTTCGTCACTTGTCAGGTAAGTGTGTTTTCGTTCTAGCTACCTATCGAGCCCTAAAACCTGCATGAATGATATTTGGTCTAAAAAATCATATTTGTATTTATATTATTTTCATGTGTGTAATCGAGTAAACCTTTATTAAACTGAACGTATTGTTTTTGCTATTGTTACTCACTGATCGTTTCTGTTTTGGCGAGATACTGTACTGCACACTGATTGAGGGCCCTGGGACTTGTGTATTAAGCGAGCTGGGGAGGTATCGGGCCGACGGTGACCTCTTGCACAGTTCCATGTTGTTAGGATGACCCCTGAATCCACTAGGAGATTAGTGGAGGAAGGAGTTCCGGGCATAGGAGTCATGTTCCTGATGCTCACACTGACTGGATGGCGAGGGCTAGCTACCCGAACCATCATGGAGGGAAAAGGAGATCTTGGGAGAGTCCGGCACCACGGGTGACCCAGGGATTATTGTCGTGATTGATTGCACTGATTGACTGTACTGAGTGTGAACACTGTTACACTATTGCACGGTATAATAACGATTGAATTGCTTGATCACCATTAAATAACTGAAACTTAATCATTGTACACTGTCGGAGTTTGGTTGGAGATTGTGCACGCTCACTCGCCGAGCCACTGGTAGCCTGAAATTGTAACTAAGTGTCTAAAGTGATAGTTGTAAAGTCCGAGCATAGCTTAAGTGATTTCTTACCCTCACGGGAACTACTTTAACTAAAACGTTTTTCGGGATTTACACCTTGCATGTGCATGTTTCTATATATATGTACACCTCCTGCTCACTCAGTCTTCTAGAGACTGACCCCTCTTTTCCCTTTCCTCCAGTTTCTTTTGCACGTGTTGGTTCCTAGGGCGGAGTTAGAGTTGTCGAGTCTTTATCAAGTCCCTCACTTGTACACTCATCACATACTGCACTGTTTCCCGTCTTGTATTGAGTTATTTATTTACTATTGGGCCGGTGTGCCATTTACTGAAGTGATATTGTTTCGGGACAAGTTAGGACAGGATTTTGGCTCTAGTTGAACCCGTGGTTATATTATTGTATTGTATTGGTTCGGGACAGGTTAGGACAGGTGTATCAATTAGTGGAACTCATATTTACTTTTCTGTAGAATTGCATTTATTTCTCATGGATATTGAAAATGTCCTTGCCTTGCTTCCGCATCGCTGGTATTATTGAATTGTTACAGGGTTAGATTCCGCCTAGCTAGGATAGTCTTTTTATTATCTTCCGTTCGCTGTGAGTTTAGTTCATGTATGGATTAGCCATTTCATATGTTTACCGAACTCATAATGCGGGGATGTAGTGCTCTCGTCGCGGGTGCTACACCCCATGCCGTGCTCCACATCTGTAACCATGGCCATGTTACCATCCACCTCCACTTCATATAGCTCATTTTGTTACATCACGAATGCCTCTGGGTCACCTCGCGGGTCTGGATCCCAAGGGAAGCCATCGCCTCCATCCGTCACGTCATCCCCCCAATCAGCCGGCTGGCTACCAGGTGCGGGCAGGGATTTTGCTGCCATCCCAATATCCATATTGTTATTCATCTCCCCACTTACGTCCTCTGTTGCATGTGGCACAGTCGCGACCCTCATCTGTCTTGGTGTAGTCTTCTTGATGTGCTGCTGTAGGGATTCGGTTCTAAGAGATATTGTCGTTTTGGTATTATCATTGCCTGCCGAAAAGGTGAAGCTAGAGCTGGGGATGTCCAAATCGAAAGGAATCTTTTCTTGGCCACTGACATCAGCAGAAGGTCGTTGGAGAATTTTATTTGGAATCTTATCTTTCCCTTTTGTATTTACGCGTTTAACGGGCTGCCTTTTATTACGCTCAATCGGCGCCGAAACTGGGTGACTTTCCCCTGGTTGGGTTTCCTCCGTTAAACGGTCAAAGATACCAAATCTGTTATGGTTACTAGGGTTTGAGTTGCTCTGATCACGCGCGCCGTCCTTGCGTACGGGCCAGGCCCTCTTGGCCAACATCCAAGGTCCGAAGCCACGCCTAGCCTCCCCGCCGTCTACCGTCTCCTACTCCAGCACCCCTCCGACTGTCTCCCCGGAGTCCACCGGTCTAGGATTATTCTGGAACCACACATACATACCAAATCTCGCCACAAGCTTACTTACATACATATCTTAATCCGAAATCCGATTTGGGTACATATCCCTAATAACAAATCATTTTCATACTTTTGCAAAACGGTTTTGATTAACAAAACAAATACATAAGTACATATGAGTCAAGCTCTGAAAACGGCATACTAAGCCTATACATAGTTTTGCAAAGAGGGTGTCTGAAAACAAATAATGTGAAGGTCTTACGGTGTGTCTGCAGCCAAAAGGATAATAAACTCACCTTACTTTCGAGCTTAACGAACACAAGTAACCCACAACCAATGATCATGTTTCCTCGTCCTAAGACTCAAAACCTAACAACACAGCACAACCACAACTCACAAATAAGACTCGACTCAAGCAATTAAATGACGCACGGCTAAATATCAAGTTCAATCATAAGAGATATGCATGCACATGGAGCCATGTTATGCACTTAATTAAATATGATAATCAATCAAGAGCATAGGTAGTAGTACAAAGCCACATGTCAAGTAGGAGGTCATACGAATTCGACAATATGCATAACTTAGCAAATAAAAGGCAATCTAAGCATGGTCGTAACACATAATCACAATCTAAGGCATGCAAAAGGTTTCACAACTTAAATTAAAGTTACAATGTGTTAGGAACATAATAGGGGTTAGGAAAAGAACATATGAGAACTAAGATATGTTTAACGAACAAAAATCAAAACTTGACCCGAGAGTGTCAAACGCCCGTGTGATTATTACACTACGGAGCTAAACGGCCGTGTGAATCGTTCTGCCCAAAAAAAGAGGCACCAAACGGCCGTTTACAAATTACTTTGTAAACCTAAACGCCCGTTTGGACCTGTCTGGCCTGAAACAGATGGCTCTAAACGGCGGTTTGCAGAATGAACTACAAACCCAAACGGTCGTTTAGGATAGTCAACCCCAAACGTCAAGTGCTGATAAAAGTTTGAAAACTTGATGGGAATGATTTTAAATCATCCCAAAACCCAGCAACAAAGTCTCAAAACAAGGTATAAACATTGCACAACATTTATATATCATATAGGAACATATTAAGAGCATAAAACCCATCAAAGTCAGTCTCAAAAGTAAGAAATTCAGATAATCAAGAGTTTTAAAGCTTCAAGCAAGGTCTTCAATGGTGAAACTTCATTCCAAGCATAAATTCAACCCAAATTGATTCCAAACTTCATAAAAACTCGAATATAATCATTCTCAATCATCAAACTCCAAAGAAATCAAGTCGATAATAGACATGCAAGAAAACTTTCAAAACTTCAAAAGTCCAGTAATGGAGGATTCATGGAGTTAGCAAGAATTCAACCTAAACATGCTCCTACAACTCATTTAACACCCTTATAACACAAATTTACTATCAAAGCATGGATTGGAGCTCATAATTCTAATTCCTAAGTCATGCTTCTATCAAGAAATCAAAAACCAAGATTAATCAAATAATTTATACAAAGCTTACCTTAAATTCTTAGAAAACAGATGTGGGGAAGAAATCTTGAATTCTTGGAGCTTTATCCTACAATCTCTTGGTATTCTTGAGCTTGGGCCTTCAATGGAGGTTTTGAATGAATGAGGAAAAAGAAGCTTTTGGAACATTAAAAGCTTAGTTTGATTTTAGAAAATTAGATGTCTCTTGGTAAGAGATGTTTAATATAATGGGTTATAAAAATATGAAATTGGGTCCTTATTTGGGTAGGATAACGGGACATGGAGCGCGTCAAATGGTTAGGACTTAGGCAAATTGGGTCTGAAATTGGGTCAAAGTAGCTTAGGTTTCGTAAAACGGTCATAACTTCTTCGTTCGAACTTCGATTTGGACGAAACAAGCGCTCACGAACTCATCATAAAATTTCCAACCCAAAATCAAGATTATCTATTCAGTTTCCAGATTCGAAATTAAATTTACCGTTTTACCCCTAATTACATTTTAATCCCCAAATAGGCACGTATTGTTTTTAAACATGAAACATGCTATTAAAGTCCAACAATTACAATACGAACACATAATTAACATTCTATAATTCCACGTATAACACTCAAGGCACAAATTACACATAAGCACAAATACGAAAGCCAATTAAAGCACATATTCAAAGAATTAAAGTGCGGAAAAGGAAATCGCGCTCACACGTACCAAAACATACCTTAATCGAGAAGCGAACCGCCACACCATGTATAATAAAGATATGTTATGACAACAGCAAAAATATGTTTAACAAAACCCCTATATATAAATCCTTCAGTTATTCAATGAAGACAAAATAATAAAGTGCTGATTATTTTTCTTTATTTAGAGTATATTCCAAAAATGTATTTTCCATTTTCATTCTGTCCCCATTATCATGCATGCAGCTGTAAAAATCTAGGTATATACTAATATATATACCTCAATACACCGGAGAATAGAATGTTGGTCACTCCAAGCCCAAGTTTTAATTGGGCTAATATTAATCAGATTTCATAGACCACCAAAAATTCTTATTGGGCCATGAGAATATTTATTTGTTCAACTTTTAAAATTCAACTAGTTTGAACTTTTTCATATAGAAATATGACCTAAATATATAATATTCTTTGATTGTCGCAGAGATTTAGGGCATGTGTCTTAGAATAGTTTACAAATATCACATGCCTTCTGGCGACACATATGCTTTACAAATATTCACAGCCCACCTGACCAACACTGAAGAGTGAAGCCCACTCTCTATTTGGTCGTATTTAATTTGGCTCCTTGGCTATTACAATTTCACATTGGCAACCTATTATTTTAGAATTATAATGCCCTAAGTTTGAATCTATTGTTTTGTCACTAATTGTGTTGGAGATTCTATTATTTTCTGAAATAATTTTAAAACCGTGAAATGTTATGATTTAACATTTCGATATTATATTGGTTTAACCAAACGGTTCATATTTTAGTTTTTAAGTACACGGTCATAATTGATAACAAGAACTTTCCATCAAATTTTTGTGTTTTATCTCATTTTTCCCTTACATGCACATACCAAGTGTACTGTCTTGAATTTAGGAGAGTTAATAATATAAAAAAAGTTAAAAGATTATTTCTCCTAATCTTAACCACTTACCTACACATCTGGTTTGTATTTATTAGTAAAACATGAGATGACACACGTAATTAAAACGAAATATTCAGTACTGATATAATATTATAAAAAGGTGTTATTTAAACAGTAGTTTCCAATAAAAACTCCACCCTAATTTTAGGTTTCAATGTTTTTGGATTTAAATATTGGAGCAAGCAATTAACTCGAACAATTAAATCTCACCTTATCTTCCCCGACCTATATTGGAAGTGGCAAATCTAAGTTAAAGATTATAATATTATATTATCATGGAGGGCCTTGAAAAGATGTTCAGCACGTAAATATATGTATATATATATATTGGTATTTGGTTGGACCACTTATTAGGTCATGATGAAGCAGGAAAATGATTAAAACCCTACTAAATTATGCATATATATTTTGATGGAAAAACATTAATTATGTGCAATTACTTTGGATTAGTTAAAAGAATAAATGGTGACAATGCCATGGCGTCTACTGTTATTAACTACGTAAATTAATGCACCTCAATTCGTTAGTAGATCTACATTAATTAATACAATAATTACATATGATAATAACTAACTATATAAATTTAAGATGCTTGAATAATATAACTATTTATAAAGATTTCACTTGATTAATTTCTTAAAAATAATAATTGACATCTTAAATCTACTCAACAAGTTTGGTATTGGAGTTTATAAGTACACGGTTAATTTATATAATAAAAAAGAGTTTTTACCCAAAATAATAATAATAAAAAAGAGTTAATGTATGTTATTCTATATGATACACGAACATTTCTAAAAATATCATTTTGTCGTGTCGTGTCGTGTCGTGTCGTGTCGTGTCGTGTTGGATACTCCTCATATGAAAAATTCAAAAAAAAAAAATCTATATTATTTTATATCCGTATCACCGTGTTCGTATTTGTGCATCGTTGGTTATTCTTAATGGCTATTGCACACGTTACATGTAAACTTGTGATCTTCACCTTTTCATGCATTTTCCGTAACTTGGAACAAGATCAACTTAGATCGATCATTAATCAAACAATAAATACAATCAACAACTTGATCCAATTGCATAGAGAACGCGTGCAAAATTGTACTTTAATTTGATTTATTAATTATGATTTGAGCTGTTGTCTTTGCTTATTAATCGAGAGATTTATAATTATTGCTCAATCAAAGAATCAACATTTACCGAACTGATTAGTAATCTTGTTGAATTGTAATTATTTAAAATAATACAACATTTGTTAGGAGATCTACAACTGATCCACATCCACATCCACATCCACATCCAAAATCAAGAACCCTACGTCTCCAACATTCAACTAAGATTTGGTTAATTAAGTTTCTTTTATCCAACCACACCATCTTATTAAAGATTATAAACTTATAATAGTTTACGATCCCCTTGAAATCACGAGCATTTAAACAAAAAAAGCACATTTTCAAGTCGAAAATTTTATTTCTATTAGTAAATACTTTACTACTAATAATTATTTTACATTTTTGTGATGGATTGATAGTCGTAGAGATTTCGGACTGAGTTGGGGGATGTGGGGGCCGACACCCCCAAACTTTCGATGGGTTGGACCACAGGCAGTGGTGGTTGTACAGGGGGCCGAGGCCGGTGCAGTGTATGAAGGTGATGCAAATACATATGTATGTGTTGCAATTATAGAGACAACGTTCACATGCCCTTACCAAGTTTAGCTCTTTTACTTCATTTCTTTTTCTAGTATTTTTTATTTTGTTATTTCCTTATTTTGGACAAAAATTATGTCCCTTTTTTAGGTTGATGCGCAAGCTTATATATATTGATACTATAAAATAAGATATTAGGACCCAAAAAAAAGTAAAATAAAATAAGATATTAAAGTATTGTTTTTTCTTTAATTTTAGGGATTTGAATGTGAATAGTAATTATGTGGACAAATAATATGTTTTTTTGTGTTTTGTGTGCTGCGGCAATGGTGTTCCATGCTTGGGAAAGACATGGACACTATGATTAGATCTAATATGTACCTAAATAATCAGGCCAAAGTTTTGTATTTAATCAAGAAAGATGATGGGCCATGTTGTTATTATGCCTTTTCATGTGACATTCAAACAAAAAATTTAAAATTCAAATACTGCTTCAACTAATCTGAATATTAACATATTCCACCGATAAGAAAGTCTAATATATTATATCTAATTATACATATTCATATTACAAAATAAATAGATCCAACATAAAACTTAAAAACTTAGATCTCCTAAAGAATCCTCATAACAATAATATATATTAGTGCTAATCGATTAATTTTTTTGATGGACAATAACTATGTACTATTTTCAAATCCTCCCTAAATTTATGTGATTCTTTAGCTTTTAATTTTATTTTTTTTTACTTTATTTAAATAATATTTATGAAATATAGAACTTTGTGATTTTCAAAGAAGAAAAATTCAAACATTCTCGATAGTGTGCGAAATTTTTGCTTTACCTAAAGAAAATACATTAAATTTCCTATTTTAATTATTTATTTATCTTTTATTTCACTCCACAACTATATAATAAGTGATTTAGATTAGAGATAATTTTTAACGAGTCGTAAAGTACTCCTTGCATCCCATAATAAATATAGCACGATTTTCGATTTTGACCTATCCAAAATAATAAATATAATTCACTTTCTTTTATAATCATCAGTGTTTTGAAAATCAGATCGGACCGGTTCGATCGATTTAACCGGTGATCGGTGCCTTATCCGGTCCGATACACCCTATAAAACCAGTAGGGTTCGGACCAGTCTAAGATCGAAAAAACCGGCCGGTTAACCGGTGGTTTTCGTCCTGGAAACTGGACTGGACCGCCGGTTTTATGAATAAGTGGCTTCTTTTTTTTTTTTTTTTTTTTCCGATCTTTTTTTCCCAATCTTGCTTTCTCTTCGTACATCTGAAATCTCCATGATTGAACGACTCTTCCTTCCAATCTAAAAAGGGAAACGGGCAACAGAAAAATCAGACGATACTGAGTTGAGATCTGGTGAAAATAGTCGCAGTGAAGTGGTCGAAGAAGGAGGGGAGGTAAGAATAGTTGCAGAGATGTGGTTGGAGAAAGGGATTAAAAACTGACAACGATGAAGAGAGAATAATAAAAAGTTGTGAAAAAAAATACAACGCTTTGGACTTTTGGGGAGTATAAAAGGCTGGTGGATGTATTCTCGGGAGCTGGGACTTGTGTTATTTTTCTTGATTTTGTTTTTCCTCTTTTCTTGTCATGTTTTTTTTTTTTTTTTTTTTTTTTTTTTTTTTTTTTTTGGCCTTTTGGGCATTCTTGGAGTGGTATTCAATTATTTTTTTCGCTTTTTAATATACAATATATTCTTTTCTTTCTTAAAAATTCTAATAATATTTTTGGATCCCGTAAACAAAGTTATAATTGTATATTTATTTTATAGAATTTTGTTAGATATTTTATGAAAAAACTCGAAATTTCCAAATATTTCAATATTAAATATATTTATAGTATTATGATCTTATATAAATTAATATTTTATTTATGATGTCATACCGGTTCTACCGATGGTTGAACCGGTCGAACCGATCTGAACGGTAACCAGCAAGGCCACTGATTCTCTCTCCAGTCCGATTTTGAAAACATTGATAATCATAGTTAACCTTTAAATAATCCTTAAAACCTATTTAATTTTTTCTTATTAATCATGCATTTTTCCTATGTTAAAATTTTTAACACTAGATACTTTAATCATTATATTTTTATTTTCACAACATAATAATAAATGTCCATCCATATATTTTTTTTGAGGAAATTGTTGTTTTCGTCCCATAAACTATTCACTTTTTAATTTTAGTCTCAATCATTAGTGATTTCGCAATTTACATCCCATAAAGTCATTTTTTTTTTGCAAAAATAGTCCCACCATTAATTTTCCGTTAATTATGAACGGGAATAGCATGTGCAATGCACGTGACCGTTAAAAATATTGCAATTTGCCCCTTGTAGAATAATGTTAGCTCATTAAACCCAAAAAAATAAAACCCTATACAAATATCACCCTATGTATATACATATGAATCGATATATACATCTATACATTTATATATTAGCTATATCAACCACCACCACCATTGAATCACCGCCAACATACCACCATTATGCTGCCGCAGACGACGGCGGCACCATTGAAGATGAGGAGAAAACCTATCATCTTCTTCACTTAGTCACTCCACCGTCATGGCCACCGCCACCATCTCCGTCGCAGCCACCCCATGTTGGAAAACACGAATCAGAAAGCAGTGGAAATTTAAAATTTTTCCAACAAAAGGATCTTGGACTCGTAATCGTGTATCCAAATTCGAAGGAATTAGAAACTTACTTTCTTAATTGTCTTTCTTGAACCGTTTCAAGCCACCCAAGAACGCTCTTCTCGCGGCTTGATCCCCTCTCCTTGGTAAAGCTCGAATCTTCAAACTTCTAACTTGAAGCTCTCTAGAGATAGTCCACTAACTTGACTACAATCTAACTAGTAAGGATGCTAATTCTCTAGTTAGTGTTTAGGCTTAACCTAGGATTTTATTTATCTTGGAGAAAGGATGGTGTTCAACGCATGAACCAAAAGAATTCTCGATTAGCTCTAAGAGGAGCTCGAGCTCCCCTATTTATAAGAAGGGAGTGGCCGAAATTCCTAGTCCTCATGGACTAAGGATTTGGTCCCTCTCTCCTATTACTTGATCACCAAGTAATTTTGACTTTGACTTTGAATTCAAGTAACACATAATCACAATCTAAGGATCAATTAATCACATCAATGACTCGCGAGATATTTCCTAATCTGGAAGTTTCCATTTCCTAAAATAGAAACTTCCTTTCCCATTTAGGAATCTTCTCACACGAGGCACCTCAGTGAACTTACTTATTAAAGTAAGCACCCTCATGTATCACGCACGTATCAACTATACACTTTGCACCTCCATGAAACAAGGTGGTCCTTCTTAAGGGCGTGATCCCACAAGCAAGCCTTAGAGGAGTCAGGTTGACACTCCCACTGTCTGTAGGACTCATCGGCTTGGAGCATTTTACTAATCATGACTTATGTGATATAGGGCTCGTTTCATGAACCATTTCACCTAAATGGTAGAGTCCTAAAGTCATCAGGATTAGGGGAGTTCTCATACATGCACAGCTAAAGTAAACGCATACCAAACAAGAGCATATAAAGAAGTGTTGCCTCAATACGTTATTTATTCAAAGATTGTCTGTGATTACAATAAGGAAAAGCACAAAGCGGATATTCAATCGGCTTTCTAGGGTACTATTCCTAACAATCTCCCACTTGCCCGTCAAAGCCATTCTAAAGCTATTATAAGTCCCATCTTCTGAAGATGACCTTGGAAAGCTTGTCGACTAAGGGGTTTAGTAAGTGGATCTGCCACGTTCTCTGCTGATGTGACCCCCTCAATTTGCACATCTCCTCTTTTGATAATATCACGGATTAGGTGATACTTCCTCATAATGTGCTTGGTCCGTTGGTGAGATCTTGGTTCTCTTGCTTGAGCAACCGCCCCAGCGTTGTCACAAAACACAGAAATGGGGTCTTTCATGTTAGGAACAACATTCAACTCTTGAATGAAGTTTCTAATCCAAACACCTTCCTTAGCTGCATCATTTGCAGCTAAGTATTCGGCCTCAGTGGTCGAATCTGCAGTGGTAGTTTGCTTGGAACTCTTCCAACTCACTGCTCCGCCGTTTAGGTAGAAAATGTATCCTGACATTGACTTAAAATCATCTAAGTCTGATGCAAAGCTTGCATCGCAGTATCCTTCGACAGTAAGATCTTTCTGACCTCCGTAAACTAAGAATAAATCTTTAATACTTTTCAAGTACTTAAGAATATTCTTCACGGCAGCCCAGTGACCATCTCCATGGTCAGATTGGAAACGACTTGTTACACTAAGTGCATAAGCCACATCCGGTCGAGTACATAACATTGCATACATTATCCTACCTATTGTTGATGCATAAGGTGTATGGGCCATTCTTTCCTTTTCAAGGTTAGTCTTAGGACACATCTTCTTAGAAAGACATGTTCCTACACTCATAGGAAGGTTCTTAACCTTTGCTGACTCCATATTGAATCTCTTCAATACTTTGTCAATGTACATCGACTGTGAAAGTCCTATTAACCTTCTAGATCTATCTCTATAGATTTTAATTCCAAGGATATAGGACGCATCACCCAGATCTTTCATCTCGAATTAGTTCGATAACCATAACTTAGTTACTTTCATGTCATCCTTCGAATTCCCAATAAGAAGGATGTCATCTACATAAAGTACTAAGAATTGCACTGAGGTCTTCAATTCCTTTCTATACACACATGATTCATTCGAAATTTGAATGAAGCCAAACGCTTTGACTGATTCATCAAATCGAATATTCCAATTCCTAGAAGCCTGTTTCAATCTATAGATTGATCTTTGGAGTTTGCAAACCTTTTGCTCACTCCCACTGAATGTGAAACCTATGGGTTGCTCCATATAAATGTCTTTATCAATGTCACAATTGAGAAAGGCAGTTTTCACATCCATTTGCCATATCTCGTAGTCATAATACGCAGCAATGGCAAGCATGATCCGAATAGACTTTTGCATTGCAACTGGCGAAAAGGTTTCATCAAAGTCCACGCCGGGTCTTTGAGTGAATCCTTTTGCAACCAGTCTTGCTTTGTAGGCTGCAATGCTTCCATCAACTCCAAGCTTTCTCTTAAAGATCCATTTGCAACCTATGGGTTTGACCCCATCAGGCAAATCTACCCAGGTCCAAACTTGGTTGGAGTTCATGGAGTCCATTTCGGATTTCATGGCTTCTATCCACTGTTCAGAGTCAGAATCTGAAAGTGCCTCCTCATATGTTAAAGGATCATTATCCTTTTGAGAGATTTCATGGAAGAATCCATACCATCTCTCCAGCTGTCTAGGAGTGCGTTCAGAACGCCTTAGAGGAGGATTTATGTGTGTATCGAAATTCGTGATTGGTTGTTGTTGATCAGAAGGGGGCGTTTCTTCAGTGGGTGGTGTTGGATCACTTTGTACTTCTTCTAATTCTATGATCTTGCCTTTCTTTTCCTTAAGGAACGGTTCCTCCAGAAAAGTGGCATTTCTGGAAACAAACACCTTTTGCTCAGATTGATCATAGAAGTAGTATCCTATGGATTCCTTAGGATAACCTACAAAGTAGCATAAGTTAGAACGAGATTCTAACTTATCTCCCACTGTCCTCTTCACATAAGCAGGACAACCCCAAATTCTTAAGTAAGAATAACTAGGGATTTTACCATGCCACATTTCATAGGGCGTTTTAGGGATTGACTTAGAGGGAACTAGATTCAAAATTTTTGCTGCACTTTCTAGGGCATAACCCCAGAAAGAAGGTGGTAAGTCAGTGAAACTCATCATGGAACGAACCATATAAGTAGAGTTCGATTCCTTCTCTCAGAAACTCCATTAAGCTGAGGAGTTCCCGGAGGAGTCCACTGAGAGATAATCTCATTATCTTTGAGATGATTATGGAATTCATCACTAAGATACTCGCCTCCTCGATCAGATCGAAGTGCTTTGATCTTGTGACCAGTTTGGTTCTCAACCTCCTTTTGATATTCTAAGAATTTCTCAAAAGCTTCAGATTTATACTTCATTAAGTATATATAACCATATCAACTAAAGTCGTCGGTAAAGGTTATGAAATACTGATGATTGTTTCTAGTGGTTACACTAAGCGGTCCAAAAACATCAGTATGGATCAAATCCAAGACCTTAGTGGCACGTTCCACAGTTCCTTTAAAAGGAACTTTGGACATTTTTCCTTTGAGACAGGATTCGCAAGAAGTTAGCTCTTTGAGATCATTTTTAGAGAATGATCCTAAAGTGTTTATCTTGCTAATTCTGTTCTTGGAAATGTGTCCTAATCTAGCGTGCCATAAGGGTGCTGAAACTTTGTCATCTCTCTTACGTTTAGTTTCTCGTTGTATATTCATAATATTGATATTCTGTGTTAGATAAAGTCCATTACTTAGAGTACCGATGTGAATGGAAGAGTTGTTCCGTTTGATAAAGTATTTACCATTCTTAATATAAGTTTCATAACCTTCACAATCTAAAATTGGAACTGAAATTATATTACAAATAATGCTCGGTACATAAAGGACTTTATTTAAGACTAACTCAAAACTACCTAAATCTAATCTAATTGTGCCTAAAGCTCGAGCTTCAACGTTTGAGCCATCTCCGATCTTCAAGACACATTCTCCTTCTTTTAGTTGTTGGACTTCACTTAGCATTTGTACATCATTACAGATATGAGTTTCACAACCGGTATCAAGTACCCAAGAACTAGAATTAATAGAAAGATTTATTTCAACGAGAAACACACCTTTCTTTAGAGTAGCTTTGTACTCTGGGCAGTTTCTCCTCCAATGTCCCTCTTTGCCACAATGGAAGCAAACATCCTCTTTCTGATCACGCTTCTTCTTTTGGGCCTTCCCCTTCGAAATGCCACCAGTGGGCCTAAGGGGTTTCTTCTTCTTCTTTTGGGCTTTCTTGCCCTTACCTTTAGAAGGCCCAGAAGAGGAAGATGGAGCATTCACCATCAAAACCTTATTGTCCTTCTTGATTGTGCTTTCAGCAGTCACAAGCTGACTGATCAGCTCAGCTACAGTAGCACCAGCATGATTCATATTGAAGTTAAGGACAAATGGGTTGAATGATGGTGGGAGCGAGGCTAGCAACAAGTCCACTGAAAGCTCATCTTTCAGTGCATGTCCATGGAAGCAAGTTTCTCAGTCAGGGCGAGAAACTTGAGTCCATACTCATGGACACTAGAACCCTCCCTCATTCTCAAGTGGAACAATTCCTTTGAGGTGTTATACCTTGTAACACGTTCATGAGGGCGGTAAAGTTACTCTAAGTGGTCGTAAATCTCCCAAGCAAATTCCATAGCCTCATGTTGCCTTTGCAAGTCCGGAGACATGTTAGCCAACATAAGGCAACGGGCTTGGAGATTATCATCCTTCCACTTCTGGATCGCTTCCCGCTCGGCCCGAGTGGGAGCCTTCCCTTCGGGACTAGGCACCCCTTCGAAGAGAACATAAGTTCTCTTCTCAGAATCTAAAATGATTTTTAGATTCCTCAGCCAATCAGAATAGTTGGGACCAGTCAACTTGTTTGACTCGAGGATCGATACAAGAGGGTTTTTGGTTGCCATTTCAAAACACGTAGAGAATCACAGAATCTACGATCTAAATGGTAAAATAGAGAACTAGTGAGCATGCTAAATTATAACGATATACAAAAGATAAGGTCTTTAATCTAATGTAGCTCCCACTATTTTTCAAAGATCTATAATTCCCAAAGATCTAAGAGGAACACGTTTCCCAATGGGTACTAAGATCCTTGGCATTTTACCTCGAACCCACGACTCGCGGACATTCTAAGTAAAACCCTAGGTAGGTACAACCTACAAATTCTAACACCTTTAGAACTCTTAGTAATTGTTTTAGCATCACCTATCTTTCAATATGGACCCACGACTCGTGCGACATCCATATTTACTTAGGCGTTAAGCTAGACCCATCAATCATAAGATCATGATCAAAACTTAGTTCGAACGACCCACGACTCGCGGACATCGCCCTTGCCAAAATTGATCACGAAATATTGATCATTTAAAATGATCAATTAGGTAACTAAGAACTAATAAGCTCCACTAGCTATCCCACGACTCGCGGATAATAACTAGCTTTACTTACTAAACTTAAAACCTATTGATGGAATGCTAGGAATTTAATTCAAAATTTGCATCTCGAATTAAACACATATTTGTTCGAAATTAGCTTAATATTTAATGGGAATTTTCGAATCAATCGGAGAGTTGTCCGGTTCGATCTCACCAACATATATGTTATTCAATTTTATTAGTCTTGATTAATGCAAGTACACTTAAATGCATTTCAAACAAGCACATAAACAGATAACATGTCCTAGCATGATACTAACATGTAATGATCATGGGTTCTACCTATCTTATGCGTGATATGTGGGAGCCACTCCACAATCACAAGTTCTAACATACATGCCACATAAACAGTTTAAATCATATAAGGGAAAGCGGTAACAAAATACGAGCCCTATCTCTATTACATTTTTACAATTGAGATTCCCCTCCCTAACATTTTGAGGGGTCTTCACTTATGGCCACCTTGTTACTTGAATGTGGTCTATCTTACTCCATGGGTGCATTGTCTCCAAAATGAAAATAAAACCTCACCACCTATCTCTACTCTCAAATTACAATAAAAGGAAAAAGACATAAAGTAATAAGGCTCAATCTTCATATTGGCCTTAGACAATTACACGGGCCTCAAAAACAGTAATATGGAAAGCCACATAATAAATCACATAACAGTACGCACATAAGTGAGGCTCCAACCTCAATTGAAAAACGCAATTATAGGGCTCCAACCCCAATTTAAACCATCCATGTGCATAAATTAAAACCATACATAAGTCTAAACCCAGATCACCTAACATGCTTTTGCGAGAATTTAAATTTAGCCAATAAATTAAAATTCCCGTTTCAAGTCCTAATGACTTAAAACACGACTTGATGCGAGTCTTATTTATAAAAGTTTTCAATAAATCCCAAATTAACAAAACAAATAAAATTCCAATTAATTTCTGAAAATTAATAATTTTATTAAAGATGTATTTTCCCAAAATATAAACCGTTTCTATTTCTAAAAAAATCCCAATTTTAAGTTTTATTCAAAAATTAAAATAAATATTCATAAAATAAAAATTTAAAATTAAAATAAAAAAATTGGGACTGGATTGCACGATAAATGAAAACGGATTACGAAAAACGGGGCCCGTATGCGAAGAGAGCCGTGCGCGATGCAGGCGCGCGCGTGCGGCTCCTCCCGGCCAAGTGCGGGCGACGATGGGCGGGCGCTCCGAGAGGCCTCCCGCGCTGTTGCGGGAGGGTGCTGGGCGGTTGCCCTTGTGCGCGCCTAGGAGAGACGGGCGGCGGCGCGCGAAGCCCGCGCGCGCGGTTTCGCGTGTTCGTCGTAATCCGGGTTTCCGTTTCGTGTTTTCGTTCAAAAGCAAAACCAATCCAAGAAATCCAAAAAACAGTTTATACAGTTTCAAATCTAAAATAGTTTTCAAAAAAAAAATAAAAAAATTTTGCGAAAATCAATTTTCAGAAACTTTCAGGAAAAAATACAGTTTCGTAATTCAGGCTTTCTAAAACAATTACAAATTAAGAATTTCTACCAAATTCAGTATAATTGAGACGAATCAGAAACACGATTAACGAGGTGGCTCTGATACCACTTGTTGGAAAACACGAATCAGAAAGCAGTGGAAATTTAAAATTTTCCAACAAAAGGATCTTGGACTCGTAATCGTGTATCCAAATTCGAAGGAATTAGAAATTTACTTTCTTAATTGTCTTTCTTGAACCGTTTCAAGCCACCCAAGAACGCTCTTCTCGCGGCTTGATCCCCTCTCCTTGGTAAAGCTCGAATCTTCAAACTTCTAACTTGAAGCTCTCTAGAGATAGTCCACCAACTTGACTACAATCTAACTAGTAAGAATGCTACTTCTCTAGTTAGTGTTTAGGCTTAACCTAGGGTTTTATTTATCTTGGAGAAAGGATGGTGTTCAACACATGAACCAAAAGAATTCTCGATTAGCTCTAAGAGGAGCTCGAGCTCCCCTATTTATAAGAAGGGAGTGGCCGAAATTCCTAGTCCTCATGGACTAAGGATTTGGTCCCTCTCTCCTATTACTTGATCACCAAGTAATTTTGACTTTGACTTTGAATTCAAATTCAAATCAACTTTCAAGAGAGCTAAAATATCCAAACTATTTTTGGATAATTTTATACTTTATTTATTTAAAATAAATAACTTATTTTATCTAATTAATTAATTCACAATTAATTAACTAGATTATTTTTCTCCAAAATTAGACTTTCTTTTTAATTCAAAATTAAACCAAACTCTATTAAATAATTAACAAATAAATTATTTAATATATATATATATATATTCACGTGAGACACGTGTCATAATGACACGTGTCACTCACGTGACCCACACGTGTGGTTTCACAAGTGTGGAACCTTCTCGGCCCGATTAACTCGTTTAATCATTTTAAAGCCTCAACTCATGTAACCAAGTTGTTGTGTGTGACCCTCTAGGTTCTCAATTCAATTAGCTGTGAACCTAATTAATTAATTCACTAATTAATTAATCAGTCCACAGATTAAACGACCATAGTCTAGCAACAGGTGTTTAACCCCTAGCTGAATTGGAATGTTGAGATTCGACAGAACCTTTAAGTCATTGATTCATGTGAGATACAATCCTCCTACTTACTATCTCTCAACCAAGATCTAGGGTAAGGGAATAATCAGAACCCTAATAATTCGGTCTTAAAGCTAAGTGCATTTCATATCCATTTGATCTCAATCCAAGAAACCCTTTTCTTGATGTCTTGATCTACTGCCTTGGCCAAGGACTCCATATGGCATATGAATGATTTACACAATAAGAGATCACCTTGCAAATGCAAGTGTAGGTCCTATCTTGATTCTCATTCACTTTCATGAATCACTTGTGTAGCCCCAGCATAAGCCTTGAATCAATTGTCTAAGGCGACACCCTTTAAAGCTTATACCTAAGACTACAGAGTTAACTCATAAAGTGACAAGGAACCTCAAGTCTAAGGATCAATTAATCACATCAATGACTCGTGAGATATTTCCTAATCTGGAAGTTTCCATTTCCTGAAATAGAAACTTCCTTTCCCATTTAGGAATCTTCTCACACGGGGCACCTCAATGAACTTACTTATTAAAGTAAGCACCCTCATATATCACGCACGTATCAACTATACACTTTGCACCCCCATGAAACAAGGTGGCCCTTCTTAAGGGCGTGATCCCACAAGCAAGCCTTAGAGGAGTCAGGTTGACACTCCCACTGTTTGTAGGACTCATCGGCTTGGAGCATTTTACTAATCATGACTTATGTGATATAGGGCTCGTTTCATGAACCATTTCACCTAAATGGTAGAGTCCTAAAGTCATCAGGATTAGGGGAGTTCTCATACATGCACAGCTAAAGTAAACGCATACCAAACAAGAGCATATAAAGAAGTGTTGCCTCAATACGTTATTTTATTCAAAGATTGTCTGTGATTACAATAAGGAAAAGCACAAAGCGGATATTTAATCGACTTTCTAGGGTACTATTCCTAACACCCCAACCTCACCAACATTACAAAACACAGACCAACTCTCTCACCCAACACAAAATCGCGCACACACAGGGATTGAAGAAGTATAGGGGAGGAGGCTAATATTGTGGTGGTTGCACGGTGGGAAAGCCAAATCTGGGAGAAAAGGGTTGGGGGAGAAAGGGGTAGTTGCGATGTTGAAGCCAGATCTACAGTCGTGGTGGTGGTTGTTAGGAATAGTGCCCTAGAAAGCCGATTAGTCATAATCCGTTTTGGGACTTACCTAGTATCACAGACAATCTTTGAATAATATACGAATGATTAATATCACAGGCAAACACTTCTTTATATGCTCTTGTTTGGTATGCGTTTACTTTAGTTGTGCATGTATGAGAACTCCCCTTATCCTGATGACTTTAGGACTCTACCATTTAGGTGAAATGGTTCATGAAACGAGCCCTATTTCACATAAGTCATGATTAGTAAAATACTCCAAGCCGATGAGTCCTACAGACAGTGGGAGTGTCAACCTGACTCCTCTAAGGCTTGCTTGTGGGATCACGCCCTTAAGAAGGACTACCTTGTTTCATGGGGGTGCAAAGTGTATAGTTGATACGTGCGTGATACATGAGGGTGCTTACTTCAATAAGTAAGTTCACTGAGGTGCCCCGTATGAGAAGATTCCTAAATGGGAAAGGAAGTTTCTATTTCAGGAAATGGAAACTTCCAGATTAGGAAATATCTCACGAGTCATTGATGTGATTAATTGATCCTTAGACTTGAGGTTCCATGTCACTTTATGAGTTAACTCTGTAGTCTTTGGTATAAGCTTTAAAGGGTGTCGCCTTAGACAACTGATTCAAGGCTTATGCTGGGGCTGCACAAGTGACTCATGAAAGTGAATGAGAATCAAGAAAGGACCTACACTTGCATATGCAAGGTGATCTCTTATTGTGTAAGTCATTCATATGCCATATGGAGTCCTTGGCCAAGGCAGTAGATCAAAACATCAAGAAAAGGGTTTCTTGGATTGAGATCAAATGGATATGAAATGCACTTAGCTTTAAGACCAGATTATTAGGGTTCTGATTATTCCCTTACCCTAGATCTTGGTTGAGAGATAGTAAGTAGGAGGATTGTATCTCACATGAATCAATGACTTAAAGGTTTTGACCAATCCGAACATTCCAATTCAGCTAGGGGTTAAACACCTGTTGCTAGACTATGGTCGTTTAATCTGTGGACTGATTAATTAATTAGTGAATTAATTAATTAGGGTCACTGCTAATTGAATTGAGAACCTAGAGGGTCACACACAACAACTTGGTTACATGAGTTGAGGCTTTAAAATGATTAAACGAGTTAATCGAAGCCAAGAGGGTTCCACACGTATGAAACCACACGTGTGGGTCACGTGAGTAACACGTGTCTCACACGTGAATATATATATTGTATATATACATATATATATATTAAATAATTAAAAGTGTTAATTATTTAATAGACTTTGGTTTAAGTTTGAATTAAAAAGAAAGTCTTATTTTGGAGAAAAATAATCTAGTTAATTAATTAGATAAAATAAGTTATTTATTTTAAATAAATAAAGTATAAAATTATCCAAAAATAGTTTGGATATTTTAGCTCTCTTGAAAGTTGATTTGAATTTGAATTCAAAGTCAAAGTCAAAATTACTTGATGATCAAGTAATAGGAGAAAGGGACCAAAATCCTTAGTCCATAAGGACTAGGATTTTCGGCCACCCCTCCCTTTCCTATATATAGGGGAGCTCATGCTCCCCTTAGAGAGTAATTGACAATTCTTTTGGTTCATGTGTTGAACACCATCCTTTCTCCAAGATAAACAAAACCCTAGGTTAAGCCTAAACACTAACTAGAGAACTAGCATCCTTACTAGTTAGATTGTAGCCAAGTTGGTGGACTATCTCTAGAGAGCTTCAAGTTAGAAGTTTTGAAGATTCGAGCTTTACCAAAAAGTGGGGATCAAGCAAAACGATCAGAAGGGATGATGAAACGATTCTGAACCCAACAGAAAACGAGTGAAAAAATCGAACCAAAGAAGATGACAAAAATCGTTCGTCCATATCCTGAAGGATGAATTTTTTCACGAGGGTTTTATGGCTGGCAGATTTCTACTTTCACAAAATTGGTTTTTGAAGGGAGTTTCAATCATGCCTTTCTCGTTTCATGTTTCTTTCTTTATGTTATATTGTTAAGAACTTCCCTAACATGATTTGAATCGAGGTTGGTGTGGATTGTTATCCCTACAATGGATTCTGAAGTAGAAAGAGATTTCGAGGAACGGGTTGCCATTACCGCATGAAGCGCGTTTGAGGGCGGCTCAAAACGTGTCAAGAAAGCTACTACCCAAGTGAGTTTCTTGATCTCTACGAATTTGGATACACGATTGCGAGTCCAAGATCCTTTTGTTGGAAAAATTTTTAAATTTCCGCTGCTTTTTGATTCCTGTTTTCCAACAGTGGTTGCGGTTGCGGTTGCGGTTGTGGTCGAGGCCGATTGAACAAATGGTGGTGGTGGAGTTGTGGCGGTGGTGGGCTAGCGGTGAAGGCTCTATCGAGAAGGTGACTGTGGGGAGGGAGTTGGACAGTTGGTGAGACGCCGAATTTGGAGGGTTGAATTGGCCGGCAAGCCATGGTTGAAGTCGCCCTTGTACTGTTGAAGTGGCGGTGGAAATGGGATGGAAGGGGGGAGATAGGTTTGTCTCTACTTTTTAGGACGAAAATGTATCATTTAAATAAGTTTGGGGTAATTTTAAAAATTTAATGATCAAAATGGGGCAAATTGCAATATTTTTAACGGTCACGTGCATTGCATATGCCATTTCCGTTCATAATTAACGGAAAATTAACGGTGGGACTATTTTTGCAAAAAAAGGGACTTTATGGGATGTAAATTGCGAAATCACTAATAATTGGGACTAAAATTAAAAAGTGAGTTAATTATGAAACGAAAACAACAATTTCCTCTTTTTTTTTTTCTTTTGAAAGGAAAGCCAAAATAAACCACATATTGCTTAAAATTTCTAAAATACATAAGTAACAATATTAAAAAAGTACAAAGTCTTCGTCCTAGTTAATATGGACACAATTGGAATGACTATGAACTGTAATAACTATTATTTTTAAACTGTTTGAAGAGAGAAGTGAGACTATATTTGAGAGACGAGAAATATTTATCTTATTTATTCAAATAAATTGTAATTCCTATTTATTTAGCGTTATTATTTGCTGAAGATTAAAGCTCCAAAAATAAATAAATAAATAAATAATTAAAGCTCATTATATTTCCCAACTTATATTAGTTATTTCTTAGGAAAGTGGCTGTTCTTTGTAGTTATCAATAGTCTTTAAAAGATTAAATGCTAGCAATTATGAATCCCTTTTCATTTCCTAAAAACAAAAAAGAAACCAATCATGAAGCCCTTTTTATTCATCAACGAAACAAGTTTATTACAAGGTAGCGATAATTTAACAATTAGACTCTCTAAAAATATAATTATTAATAAGGAGAATTTTATACTAAATGCAGTTATAGAAAAAAGGTTTTTTTTTTAATAGTATCAATGAGTTGAAAAAATATTTGTTTATTCCTTATTTTTAAAAAAAATTTCGTTTGCTACCCCGATGAGAGACAAAATATTTTTTTACTCATTTTCTGCAAATGTGATATAAAAAATCAAGGATCACATAACTAAATCCCAAAATGTTGTATATTTTTCGCAATATCATGAATATACATCATATTACGAAAAATATATAATATTTGAGACTTTAATTACGTGATCCTTGAGTTTTTATACCATATTTATAAAAAATGGGAGTAAACAAAAAATTTGCCTCTTATTTGGGGAGTAAACACAAATTTTTTTTTAAATGGGAAGGAAAAGCAAATTTGACTCCGATCTGATCCGTAGAAAAAAAGAAAGAAAAAGAACAAATACAAAAGCTTATTATAGCCTGATACTGTCAAATTATTGAGAACCCACATCAAATCAATCCCAGCCGTTGGATGACAATCATCCACACCAGTCAACGATGACAGATGGGCCCACAATAGCATAGTCTTCAGGAAGAGACAAAAAGAAGACAGCAGCACATGATCCATGATGCACCTTTACAACACTGGATCACAATGCCTACAATTACAAAGTACACATGCCATTCGAAACTATGTGAAGTTTTAACTGCCCCTTTCACTCTCCCTCTCCCTTTCTTTCTTTCTTTCTTTCTGCATCTTCAGATTGTTACAGGTCTCGAAAACTATAGCCCCATGAAATTTTGGAAAAGGGTTGTATAAGAAGTCTCGATCTTTTCTTGGAAATTTTGCGAAAAATCCCATCTTTAAAGCAAAGAAGTGATTCCTAATTTAGAAGCTTCGTTTGCTTTGATTCTAAGAAAACGGTTCTGAGATTATATTCGTGTGTGGTCTGGTAAGTTTAGATTCTTGTTTTCGTTCAGTTTCTTCGTTTTTAGGGGGTGATGGTTTCTCTTCATGCAATGCTGAGTGATTTTGATCATTTTGATTTATGGGTTTTGATTATTTTGTGTAGGAAGTTGAAAAGTTTTGTGCTTTTGAGCGAGTGGTGAGAGTTCGTAAATGGCTGGTGAAGTTGAAGAACCTTTCAGTCTCAATTTTCAGGTATCTTTTCAGATTCTGGGTTATTTTATGAAATGGGATCTGTTTGAGTTATGATATTATGATTCATTGGATGATTTGATCTGAGATTTGACTGTTGTGATTATTAAGTCACTGATTTTTCCTTTAGATTCGTTTTCTGTTTCAAGATGTTGGTGTTAATGGTGATCATTTCTTGCATTAATAGCCATGGCCTGATTGACTAAATGCATTATTCAACTTTTTGTTGTTTTTGGTGGTGAAATATGCCTCTTTGATTGAATTGAATTGTAATTGTAAATGAGCAGTTAGATTCTTTTCGCTCTGGCTCGATCTCGTTTGGGAGATATGAAAACGAGGCTCTATGTTGGGAGAGAAGGTCATCTTTTTCACACAACAGGTATCTTGAAGAGGTTGAAAAATGCTCAAAACCAGGCTCTGTTACAGAGAAAAAGGCATACTTTGAGGCACATTTTAGGAAGAAACAGGTGCAGAGCTCACCTGAATGTCTGAACGATATCAAATACCAAACGAGTGAGACCGACTTCTCAGATAAGAGGGACTTTAATGAGGAAACAGCAACCTTTGATGGTTCGGTACATGAAACTGAAGAATCTGGGAACTCATTTTCTGAGCCTCAAATTGAACTTTCGAGTGATATTACCGAAAACACAGAGAATCATGAAATTGAGGAAAAAGCCGAGGTTTGGCTTTCTTCCATGCTTGTGGGTTTAGTAGCTTTAATTGTGTAATTGCTAATGAGTAAGGAATTTAAATCTGATATGGGTAATCTTATTGCAGCAGAAGATTCCATTTGAAGTTAAATTAATGAATCCTCAAGAAAGTGTTGGACAGAGTAAAGAAAATACATCAGGGAATTCATCTAAAGTCTCTGAAAACAAACCTAAGAAGACAGTTCCATCGAAATCCAGAGCCGGAATCAAGACTTCTGAAGCCGCTAGCAAGATTGAGGTTGCTCTTCCTTTCATAGATGCCACTTTGACTTATTAAACTTAATCTTATTAGTCCATTCATTTCTTGAATTATCTTAATGAGTTTCTTTCTTTTTTCCTTCTTTAATGCCTCAGCGTGGTTCAAAGATAAAAGGGGTTGATGAAATTAAAAGGTACTCATTTCAGGTTGTTTTGTTGAAGGGATAATTTACACTGGCATACTCGAAAGTTTGGCCTAATTACACAGACTTCCCCTGAAGTTTGAGAAATTACAAAATCTTCCCTGGACATACCCCAAGTTTTGGCCTAACATATGCTATTATGGTCATTAATTTAAAAATTCAAACATTAAGTGTCAAGGGCAACTCTTTGACTAGGGAAGTTCCTGTAATTTCTCAAACCTCGTGAAGTGTGTTTGATTAGGTCAAAGTTCAAACCTCAAGATATGTTCTTGTTACTATCCCTTTATTAAATGCCTGCCTTATATTCTAGAACTTAGTTTCTCAACTGTTTATATTTGTTTCAATATAGTGTGGGAAAAAGATTGATAAACAGAACCTCTGTTGAGCCTCGGTTTTCTACACCACAGAAAGTTTCCAGTCGAGTGCATCAAAGTGCAAACAGGTTCATAAGGAAAATGGTGATTATTTTCCATTGCGTGAGATTTTATCTAAGCTTTGTGAATTCATGCCTATAGGGCTGTTGGAGCAAATAAACCAGGCTTGAGACAGGATAGCGCTAGGCTCAGTTTAAAAAGTGACGAACGAGCACAGAGAAGGAAACAGGTAAGATCGATAGTGCGTGTTTTTCTTTTAATTTCTGTTCTCTTTTGCATATTTAATTTCGATTATTAGTGTATTATCAAACTTCTTTTTCCTTTTTTAATCTTGTAGTTTGATTCAAAGTTGGAGGAAAAGATGCATGTAAAGAAAGCTGAATTGCCCCAACTCCGGACCAAGACACAGGTACCAGTAGCGAGAACAATCTTTATGAGCTTCTGATTGAAGCAATCTTATGAGATGTTTGTCTAGATTATATAATGATAATGCGTAATTACATGGCGAAAGTGCTCGAGTAATGTGATGTTTGTTTCTGTAGGAGAAGACGAAAATGGACATTAAGCAGTTGAGTAAAAGCCTCAATTACAAAACTATACCAACACCGTCTCTTTATCGTGCAGCTTTACGTGAGCCAGCTGGAAACAAGGTAACTGAAATAATCTAGAAGAATCTATGAATGGACATACAGTTCAAGTTTTCATTTCATGTTTTAGTTAGTTTTCCTTTTTCTTTTGTGAGTGTGTGCATGCCTGCCTGCGTATGTATGTGCCTGACTGTGTGTAGCCAATACGAATGTGATTGATGTATGTATACATGTCTCGATATGTGTGTGTGTGTCTGTGCAGGTGTATGAGAAAGTAAAAATAATATGTTTTTTATTAATGTGTTCAAGAAGGGAAATTCCATCTTAGTCTAGCTCGGCCAACCAAACCAGTGTTAATCCTGTGGCGAGTGTTTTACACATGCAATATGATTGGTCTATACTTTATGTATAGTGACAACACATAGCACATGTAATACCCTTGCATATGATTGATTCAGTTCGGCCAAGCCATATCTGATCTAGAATTTTCAGTTAAAGCATGGATCTAAAACGACGCTAAGTTTGATACTGGTTTCTGAGTGGATTTGAAAATTGAAATCCATTAAACTTTGGCCACAAAGCCACTACTCTCTTTTAGGCATCCTGTCCAAATAGATCTGGGATTGTGGGACTCAAATCCATCCAACCAAAAGGAGCCCCAAATCAGTTTTACACTATATGAAGTGATGATGATGTTGCTTTTGCTCATTCTCTAGGATATACCTACAAATACGAAACCACGAAAAGTAGCTTCTGCATCTTCGACTCCAGGTAGTAGAGTTTCCAAAATCTCTCAACCAAGTGGACGTGCAAAGACAAGCGATGCAGCGCAAGCCTCAAGAGCAACGAGCTCCCATTCAACACTGACTTCAGGCAGCTGCGCATCATCTCAAGCCATAACCAGCAATGCTCTTCCAACATTACGTTTGAAGAGAGATGTAGTAGATCACAAAGTGAAGCTCGTAGGACCCAATCAAAAGACGACAAGTGGGAGGGATAGCACCTACACCTCGTTTAATCATAGTTCTAGAACACGTCGCACGGCGCTTGGTGTTGTCTCTTGAATGTAGATATATATGTTTATTCGTAACGCAATGTGTAACATCTTCTGTTATACTTATCGATATGGAACGCATGAGTGAATGGACGGACGTGATGAGATGCAACATGTTGATGTACATTAATGTAGTTCTATAGATGTGATCAAATCTATGCCTCATGACTTATATAAGCCGATGCAGCCCACAAACTATGCATGTTGGACGTTGTACCATAGATGTCCAAGTGTTTACTTTATTTGTCATATATATTAGCTGCTCTACTATAAGTTGTTCCATGCTACTGCCCTCTGACTTTATACTTATAGCGTGATTGGTGTCAGAGACGGGTCGGGATGGAGGGGGTGGTCACGATCGAGGGGCGGTGCCACTCCTCATCTTTTGCTTGTAGCTTTTCATCTTCTAACAAAAGAAAAAGTGAAAAAGGTGGTGTTTTTATCATCTTGTGTGTCAATTGCCAAAAATAGTCCAAAAGTTCAAAAATTAAAAAAAAAAATAAAGAGAGAATCGATGGTCCTTATTTGAGTTTGAGTCAAATTAAACCACTTAAGCGTAAGATCCTCTCTATCAAGATGTCGGAACCACTTAGATAGATGTACAATTCTCTCTATCAAGAACAACTACCTTTCGAGTTATTCGAACACGAAAACTTTGATTATACTAATAAAATATCGAACTGTCTAGTTATATTACTTCATGGTCTGCATATTTCTAAATGAATATCCTAAAACTTTAAATTTAAATGCTTAAGCACAAAGATAATTTAAGAAACATTGCAGCTGTAGGCAACTTATAGGTTGTTTATGAAGAGTAGAGTATTATTGCTATCCACGAAATTTAAAAGATAAACAGTTGGAGCAGCTAGCAATAGCATTAGTTTCATAAACCTTTGATTTGACTATTATCATTATTACTTTAGCCCAATTTCTTATTTTAAATAAATGAATATTCCCTACCATGGATAAGCTTTTTAGGCCGCGTTTACATGGAAGAAAATGTTTATGGATGTCATGTTATAGTGGGTTAGTGATCGTTGCCCAACATGTGTTTTTGGCCCATGTTGGTGCCTGTGGTCTGGCCCAGTTAACCATAGTTTTTTTGTTTACTTATTCAGATTAAATTTCATGTTAACAAGAAATTACTTTGGTACCCCTGATGAATTAAACTGTATAACTAATATACCTATTCAGATCAAACTTTTCATATAACTCCTCCAAAAAATTATGAACAACAATTAATATCCCAATGACAATAACAAAGAAATTGCTGTTTAATTCTCATAATTTGGGTCTCATTTGTAAGAGCATAGTATACTCCATTTTCAAGTCGGCCTTTGTAGACTCTTCCAATCCCACCTTCACCAAGCAAGCTCTGTGGTCTAAAGTTCTTGGTTGCAGCAGCAAGCTCAAGAATGTGCTACAATGAGTTGTTGGCTCTTTTGGGATTCCTGCTTCCTTGTTAGAATCCTTACAATTTCGACCCTTCAATTTATCTGCAAATCATATTTCAACACATTCAACCACTGATTGAAAATGAAAGCTCAAGTTTTTCAAATTATTCTTAAATTAACTCCAAAAGCAATTGGTTCAATTTGAATACAATGAACCAACTTAACTGAAAGAAGAGGAAAAGAAAAGGCAAAAGATGACTGCTCTGAGGTTGGCCAACTCCATGAGCAATGCCCTTATGCATAAGCCTCAATAATTCAAAACATCTAGCACAACTTTTAGATATAAATGTTGACTGATCTCAACTGCCCACAAAAGCTTTCAAAGGAATACCATAGCTTCAACTCCAACATACAACATCACCACTCAATGCAGCAACCAAGTTTTCAACAATACCTTTTTGGCAAATTGGAGCTTTTATTGTCTTTTAAGCCTCGACATCAAATGGAAATGAATTCAAATTTTGAACACAACACTTTTGAACTTTAATCAAATCACAAAAGAAGAGTACCTCATTTAACAACTGCAAAATTCAACAACGTAGTTGCTCATAGCATAATAATATAGCATTTTTAAAATAAAAGTCACACAGATACATGTTCTGCATTGAAGTATTCCATGAAAACGGGTTTACAGGAAAATTAACAACTCATGGCATAAAGTTGGTAACTTTCAGCCATAATAGAGCATCATCATAAAACTTTGTAGTTCATCAATCTAACGTCGTTTACATCATTAACATTTTCATGCCCCTAACAGATTAATGTGCACAGATTGTTTCACAGATATACAAATAGATACACACAAGACTAATGGTGGTCCCTAAGTCAAGTGATATCTCGCAATACAAATAATATCAAGAAATGAAACAATTGACAAGAAAAAGAGCAAAAAGAAAAACACTTCATGCAACATTACCTTCAGACGCTCAGGGCAATCACGATCCAAGGTCATCACCACTAGTGAAAACTTCAATTATTTTGTTAGTTCAATCGGTGAACTCCAATTCAAAGAAAAGAAATCTGAAATCGATCCCACAATCCCGCTCGCCCACAAAGTCCCTATAGACTAACAATCGATTAAACAGAAATTCCGCAAGAAAAGTTCGTTCTTGCATAAAAGAATAATAAATAACGGAGAAAACAAATCATATATATTATTAAGAATACCTGTTTTTGACAATCCAAGCCCTGATAGAGTCAATTTGGCTATTTTCATCTTCGATTCTTTTTCATCTAACCAACTTTTTTCTTATTTTCTTACATTTGACAACGTCGAAGAGCATAAACACCCAGCCGTGGTATAGGGATTTTCACGATCAAATCTTGAAGCATCGGATCCATCTCAAGCACCACCGTCGCCGTTGGAGACTACAGTTGCCTTTCTGATTTTTCTTCGCGGTGAGGTGTGGATCAAATTTTCCGATGGTGGAGTGCGAATCTGGTTGTGGTCGTACCGATCTTGGCGGCAGCAGATATTATTTGGTAGTGGCGGGCGGTGATGGTGAGGGTGGAGATGGAGGTGGGAGAGATGGCGGTAGTGATGCCCCAGAACAAAATATCACGAGCGAAAACCAACCCCTCAATAATTTCAATGGCAATCAGATGTAAATAAGGGCAAGTATTGGACAACTTAGTAATTTTCCCACGCATGTTAAATTGGCTCAGTTATAAACACGCAATTTTGGCGTGTTTGTGGGTCATGCAATTTCTCCCCAATCACACGGGCTCGGCGCTATGACATGGGCTCTAGCCCAGCTGAAGTAAACAGCTGTCACCCCATGTCACATCCAGATAACATGGCTTTTTCTTGGAAGTAAACGCGGCCTTAAAGTTGTAAATGGTTGGTTGGGGGAAAAGGAGGCCATCTTTAATCTTATTTTGCAAGTAGGGTAATATAGGAATAGGAGGGGCCTTAACCTTTAATTTGCCTTTAGCATTAAGAAATATTAAGGTAGGGGCCTTTTTACAAGCATAACATTTTATTCTTTAAACATAGTTTAGATATTTGAAATTATATATAAATTTATTTTTTGGGTATTGTTGATAAGATTTATTTTATAAAAATATTTACATATAGTAGAATAACATTAAATATACAATCTTCCAAAATAAAGATTAAAATTTGATATTATTTTATAAATTAGATATTTTTAAGGAATAATCTCATCAATTGTCTGGTGGTAATTAAATTCGAGTTTTACTTTGATGTTATATTTTTAAAAAAATGCAAGAGATAATTATTAAATAAGTTTGAGTTGAACTCTAACTCTTGATTCCCACATTTATATAAAGGGGTCATGGGGTAGTTCATTCAAAACACAACAGAAATACAAGAAGAATAAGGAGAAAAAGAAAGTCAAAGTTCTCTCTACAAATTCAAGACGGAGTTCTAAGGCATTCAAAGGTGTTCTTCCCCGAAGTTATTAAATCAAGACGTTTGATCCGCTATTAAGGCGTTATACCGGCGAATCAGTTTTATATTCAAGCTAAACCTACGGAGTTACTGACGAGTTCAAAGGCGTTCTTGGCGGCATTCTCCAAAATCTGGCGTTTGATTCATAAATAAGTCGAAGGACCTACGGAGTAACGTTATTAAGAGCTAAACTTGAAGTTGAAGAAGATCAAACCATCAAATCCATCAAGGAGCATTTGAAGATTTCAACAACTTTAAACTTGAAGGAAGAATCAGAGGATCAAACAAAAGATTGAAGACCACTTTGATATTTAAATTCACAAAATATTTGTACTATTTATCCGATGTTTACCCAAAATCAATAAACACGAATTTTTAGTGCAAATACATTGGCACGCCCAATGGGACTGATCTTACTTCTCATCTCTTCCTTTTCATAACAAAGTTCAACGAATTTTCAATGGCTCCACAAAACCAATCCAACCCGAAAAATAAGGGAGTTAATGGCTTGAACCAACTCAATTTGAAGAAGAAGGAAGTTGATGACACATTGCAATTATCTATAGAAGGCAAACTCTCTAACTCCCACTCATCAGATGGTTCAAATCCAACAAGTCCTAACGCGACTGACTCAAAAGTCACTTCTTCTATGAAAGAGCAAATTGTCCAAATGACTCAAGCGATGAATTATCTACAAAAAGCTATAGAAGATAAAGACTTTCAAATCGCTCATGTGACACCCCGTCTCCTCGGCAATCCAGGTACGACGTCTCAAGAGAGTTTAATTCAGTAATTATGTGACTTCACATGCCTTATGTGTCAATATGTATTTTATTTTAATTATGTGCGCAATAGAATTCAATTAAATGTGCTTGGACTCAATCGTCCAATATTTGGAAATTAGGGACCTAATTGTAATTAGGGTGCTTAAGCCTTCATGGCTACCTTGAGCTCGGGAATTCGAATTCGAATTCCGACTTCACTTTTGGATTCATTTTGACGATTCGGGTCCAACGGGACTAGCCTTGCCTTTTTCTAAAGTCGTTTGACCTCCTTACCGATTTAATTTCTAACCGATTGAACCAAACCCGTCTCTGTAGCGCCCTATACGTAGAGATGCCACACCCCCGCACTACAGGCCGATCCACATACGAAATGGGTAATCCGCACATGAACCAACCCATAGCGAACGGGTGACAATAAAATAAATTACTCTAGTTAGGCGGGACTAAACCCCAAACCATGTAAATCAAGACATAATAACGTAACGAAACATAAGCAATAATAATGATCAAACAACATGCACCACGAAATATACAATATTCTTTACATGTGCTTCGATACAACATATCCAAGTAGCAACACTAGCATAATTATTTAATCAGTTTTCCCGATACATACTAACAATGAAAATGAACCGTGCAAGACCTGAATGAAAGACTGGACACGACTCTAATCCCGCCTAGCATGCACCTGTAAGAACCTGAAAGGTGGAGGCGTCAGTCTATGAAAGATTGAGTGAGGGGTTAATATAATTATAAGCATAATTAACATGCAAGTCATACACTCGGGTAAAGTTTTAGAAAAGAAACAATATAAGTTCAGTAATAAATAAACATCACCCGAGAATACAACTATCAAGTTTAACAATTCCTTTAATCAATTTCATTCAATACGTGGTCCGACGAGTGAGGGCAAATCTCCATCCTTACACCAATAATGAACAATACATGCTTTGTTTAATTATCATGTGATCATGCAATTCCATTATAGTGCATATGTAGCAATTTCATGAACCCTTTTCCCTCCAATGATGGGAAGGTAGCGAGCCTTCAACCATCCGCGACATGGTGTACGTCAAGAACATGACTCCCACGTACGGGACTCCTTCCTCCACCAAACCTCCTGGTGGATTCAGGGGTGATCCCACAATAGTGAGGATAGTGTAAGAGTTACCCGGCAGCCCTTGCTTTCCCCGGTTGGCTCAAGACACTACCCTCGGGCCCATAGTGAACAATACATGATACTCGCCAAACATGCTCGGTACATGACAATAACATAGCTTGCTTGCAATGAACATGACTTGCTTTCAAGAAACATGGCTTGCTTGTAATCATGAGTAAATTTCATGGAAAACTATAGATATAAATACCTTTTTGGCCGAATCTCACGTAAGGATTGTATAGGTTCTATATAACTAGAAATTAAACCTCACCTGACAGGCGACAGACAACTCAAGGATACATGAACGTGCTCAATCGATCAATAATCTCCGCCCTAGAGAAGAACTGGACAAGAAACGGGACATTGTGTACACGTGAGATAATAATTCAAGGATGATACCAAATAGAACACACGGCGAAGTCATGCAACGAGATAACGTGCAATGATCAATGTAGCATGTAATAATCATATTCTTGCATGAAATGTATCATATAATGACATGTTAGGGTCACTTAAGTGTTTAGAAAAGGATTTTGAATTACACATTTTATGCAGAAACTTTCTACCTCATCAAAGGGCTAGGAAGGACCGTTCCGGCCCGTAGTTCAAAATGGGAAGGGCCGTTCCCAGTACTGTTCAAGCATACGCAACAGGCTGGGAACGGCCATTCCGGCCACAGGCCAAAACTGGGAAGCGCCGTTCCCATGTTCGCGCGCCTGTCCTTTTCAAATGGGTGGGAGCTGCCGTTCCCAGAATAAACTGGGACGGGAAGGGCCGTTCCCGCCATGCAGAAGGTGCAGAAACAGAGTATGAAACAGGGGATTTTTTGGTCAAGTTTAGAACCACCAAAACTCACATGATTCAATCTCCAAATGCATAAATTCATGAAACAAACATGTATACATGCTTAAGGTACAATAAAATCCAACATAAACACCTAAATCATGCCTTAATCCTCATAATCATCAACTTTCACCCAAATAAGAACTCATCATATAACTTCATAAATCTCAAGATTTGAACATGAAATTCAAGTTACAAGCATGTAATCATACTTCTAACAACAATTATACAAATTATTAAGCTTAAATCATGAACCCTAGTTTCATCAAGAATTTCAAAAATTCATATATAATAACTCATAAATACCTTGAATGGAAAAGAGAAGAAAATAGGTGCAAATATGAGATGCTTGAAACTTCAAAGTAATTAATTCGATGAAAGATAGCTTGGTAATGATGATAAAGGTGAACTCCCACTTTTCTCTTTTTCTTTGATGTTGGATCGAGAGAGATGGAGATGAACATGGTGTATACGATATGAAATGAAATGAAGGTGGAAGAAGAATGAAGAAATATTACGTGATATCATCTCCTCAAACTTGATGAAAGTCCTTAATTGCAACTAAATCCTCTAACTATTTAAGTATATGAAATGAAGGATGAAAGGTTGGAAGAAAGACCAATTTACTCCAAGAAATAATCATGAAATTAGGTCCTCACATTTAAATAAATGATCATTTAAGGACAAGTAATCAATTAAATCATCTCCAGCAATTATTTCAAGTAACAAACATTTTCAAGTCATGCAATATTTCTCAAATTGACACGAATTTCACATATTTTCACATAAACATGTTGAAATATGATTCAAATAATTTTCACGAATTGTAGGAATTTAATAAATGAAAGGATTAAAATAAATCCTAGCTCTCAGAAAATCACACGTGTCATGAGTACCTGAATAACTGGAAATCGGGGCATTACAATTCTCTCCCCTTTAAGAGAATCCGTCCTCGGATTCACTCTCCCGTGTTCATCCCACGCGGGTTAGCTACTCCTCGTCAGGGATTAGTTCGGAAAAGGTCTTCAATCAACAAGGTTCCTCCCAACTGTTAAGTCACGACCCTCACGTACCGGAGCTTAAACACTCGAAAGATAATCTAATCTGCCGCTAAAACAAGTTGATAAGTAACAAGTAATAATGAGAGTGCCTCGTCTCTCTAACAGATAATGGGAGAACCCCATCTCCCAGACAATGAGTGAACCCCTTCTCTTGCACAACACTGAGAGAATCCTGTTAACTGCTTCTTATGCTTTGTATTTAAATGCATGATTCGCTTCCGTATACGCATTTGGTTTTTGTGAGTTGTACTTATTTGCAGGGTCTATGTTCCGCCTAGCTTAGGTGTGTGTCTGTCGGTCTCTCGTTCGCCTCTCCTTGGTTCATGTATGGGTGTCCATCTCGTATGTGGATTGGGTTTAGGTGCGGGGGATGTGGTGTCCCACGGTTCGGGGTGCTACAACTCAACTTATGGACAAATTGGAGAAAAGAAATTCAAAAGAATCTAACTTCAATCCTCAAACTTTGCTTCAAGCCACTACAACTGGAAAACAAGTAGACTCAAGCCAGGAACATGAGTCAATGCAGAAGTATAAGCACCCTACTACATCCATTACAACATTATCTATCCAAAAGTTGCAATATATGATTGCATACACAATCAAAACTCAATATGGTGTACCAAATTTAAAATCTACAACATACACAAAACCATACACCAAATATATTGACTCCTTAAGGATGCCAATAGGTTATCAAACCACCAAAATTTCATAATTTGATGGAAAGGGTAATCCAAAGCAACATGTAGTCCATTTCATAGAAACATGCAACAATGCAGGAACATATGGTGATCATCTGGTGAAACAGTTTGTGCGATCGCTCAAAGGAAATGCTTTTGAGTGGTATATTGACTTGGAACCGGAATCAATTGAAAGTTGGGGTCAAATGGATAAAAGTGTTTCTTAACCCCTTTTACAGCACACGTCGTATCGTAAGCACGATTGAGCTTACCAATGCAAGACAGTGGAAAGATGAACCCGTGGATTACATTAACCGCTGGTGAGCATTAAACTTAAACTGCAAAGACAAACTCTAAAAAATACCCGCATTTGAAATGTGCATTCATGGGATGAACTGACTACTTCTCTATATCTTACAAGGAATCAAACCCCGTAACTTTGAAGAATTGGCTACTCGTGCTCATGACATGGAACTTGTTACTGTCAATCGCGGAGTTAACTTCTCAACGAGAAATCAGGAGAAATAATACCCTTTTCAGACTCGGATGTACCTGATATCTTTGATGAACTACTAGCTAAGAAGTTGATTGAGCTCCTCGAACCAAAACATCCAAATCAAAGTGGAAGGGTGAATGACCCTAAATATTGCAAGTACAATCGAGTCATTAGTCACCCCACAGAAAAGTATTTTGTGATTAAAGAAAAGATCATGGAGCTTTTACATGATGAAAAAATCATCCTTGAAGATGGAGATACTATACAAGTGAATACCACCAGTATCACAACTTTATTAGATGTCGATGGGGGCAAAAGAAGTATCATGTATCATCAAAGAAATCAAATTCAGCAAGTGCATATACACTGGCAGGAAAACACCTGGGGCAACTAAAATTCAAGTGAAAGTTAAAATACTCCTTAATATGAGTATAAACTGTTTTCAAATTCAGGTCAGAAAAATACTCCTAAATACGAGTATAAACTATTTAAAAATTCAAATTCAAGTGATATTCCTTAATAAGAGTATAAACTGTTTAAAATCAAAATCAAGTGTACTCTCTGACTCGAGTATAAAATGTCTGTAAGTTTGAAAAACATTTGAACTACGTTATGACTTGATCCTCTTGAGGAGGTATGTAGGCAACTTGAATTAAAATTCAAGCTCAGTCACATCTTCAAAGAAAAGTTTTGTTCAATAAATTTGAGTACTTCAAGTCTTGTCTTCGCACGAATACTTGGTATGTTTTTTGCCAAGCCTTGAAGTGGTGGCATTTGTTGATAAGATTTATTTTCTAAAAATATTTATATTTAGTAGAATAACATCAAGTATACAATCTTCCAAAATAAAGATTAAAATTTGATATTATTTTATTAATTAGATATTTTTAAGGAATAATCTCATAAGTTGTCTAGTTGTAATTAAATTCAAGTTTTACTTTGATATTATTTCTTTAAAAAAATGCAAGAGATAATTATTAAATAAGTTTGAGTCGAACTCTAACTCTTGAATCCCACACCTACATAAAGGGTTCATGGGGTAGTTCATTCAAGATACAACACAAATACAAGAAGAATAAGGAGAAGAGAAGGTTAAAGTTCTCTCTACAAATTCAAGATGGAGTTCTAAGGCATTTGACATGGGCCGCCCAGTCATTCCGAAGAACACTTGCCCCCCCCCCCCCCCCCCCCCCCCCGGCGTCTTACCGCGACTGCTGGCTTATATAAGATAGGAAACTTGATGAGAGGTTTACCAGGTTAGACCACTAGAAGGAATGGAATGATGGCTTACACCACTAGGTAGGAGCTATTCCACCAAGATCAAATGAGGGCCAACTAGGGGACTTAAAAAAGGATTCCAATTCACTTTTTCAAGGTACATCTCTTATTATTATTAAAAGGCTAGTTAAGAAAGATTAAAAGAGAGTTGGAATGCATCGACAGCTTTTCCTGCGCTTACTCCAATAGACAAAGAAAGGAGGGGAACTTAGCCAGCTAAACGATACCCAAATGGTCAACCCCCGCTGCTTAACCAGAATCGAAGCCGGTCTCGCCACGCAAGCATGAAGGATTCCAATGATCACCCGCCACGTGCCCCGTTGACCATGCTGATCGATAAGAAGCGCCACATCAGTACCCTCGAGTCGACGCACTCGGCCTCAAGCCTTTAAAGGAAGAGGACCCAGGCTGTAACACCCCGCTCGTCCAACGTATAAGGTACGCCACAATCCAACTTTATTATATGTCTAATTATATTATTTTGTGTTTTGCCTGGCCCTATTTTGAACTCTTTTAGAGTTTAGGGGCCTGTTTGTAATTTTCTCTTTTTAGGGGGTTATTCGGTCATTTCTCGTTCGGTCGAGAGTTCGACCTCTTTGTCCCTCTTTTGCTTTCGGGGCATCGAGACAAGTCCGTAGACTCTAAGTTTGCCCTATTCTGACTTCGTTAACCCCTTCTTCCGATCGTTTTCGCATACGAGGACCCGAGATATAATACCCCGGATCCTTGTAATTCGTGCCAAACGCAGCAGACCTCAGCCTGCTCTCTCCTTTCTCCCGCTTCAACGTTACACACACACTCACGGTGTAAAAACACGCACAACTCCAAACTCGGCCTATACTCGACGGAATTTGACGAACCAATAGTCCATTTCGACGAGCTCGACGAGCCCGACACGATGATACCAGTTTCGTGACCTGAGAATGGCTGACGGCGGCGCAGTGGTGGTCCGAAGGTGGTGGGTTGCGCCACCTCATCGCCGGCGACGATCCGGCGAGCTTCGCCGGCCAACACCACCCTACCCCCATGTTTTCCGACCCGCTGGTGACGTTTCCGGCCTCGGTTCGATGCAAAAACCACCGCAGGTGGCGGTTCCGGCGAGTTGCAGTGCGGCGGCATTTGGTGGCGGGTTTGGTGCTCCGATCGTTGTCCGGCGACGGGGCTTGAGGGGAAAGACTCAGGACGACGAGCTGAGTTGTTTGAGGTCAGTCCCGCCACCTGAATTTTGTCGGAGCGGTGGCGGCAGAGCAGCAGTGGTGGCGCGACGGTGCTTCACGGTGGCAGCCATCTCCGGTGACTTTTTCCGGCGAACAACATAGGGGTTTCAAAGAGCACTTCACGGGTAAGCCAATGCCTCTTTCGGATTCGATTTTCGTTCACCGGTTTGGAAGTAATTGAAGTTAGAAGTGTTTAGGGTTTCGTATTATTGAAACTGAAATTGGAGACAATGGGCTTGGAATTTGCAGAAATTGATCGAGGATTTGGATTGAGCACGACGAATCCTCGCACGAGTGAATTTTTGGGGATTTTTTCGGCATGCTCCGGTGGCTGCCGAGCGGCGGCCTGCCACTGTTCCGGTGGCTCCGGTGGCGGCGATCCGACGGGCTTCGGACAGTTTGTCCGCCTCGTTGTGGTGAGTCCAACGCCACTTCCCGTTCGTCAATCGGATACTCGGTTTATTTGTTACGAATTTATTTGTGTATTTGGGACTTATTTGATTTAATTGTTTTAATGCGAATTAATGGTCATATGCTTGAATTGTTGATCGGAATGAATTCCAATGAATATGAAATCATGTATTAAATGAAATGTAATACGTATTGATGCTTTGAATTGTGAATTGAACCCCGTTATGCCAAATTGTATTAATTGTTAATTGTTTTAAAATGTAATTTGTTCTTGTATACTTGATAATTAATGAATAGGCATTGTATGGCATTTGAAAACATGAAATAAATTATGAATGTATGAATTCATGTTGTTGTTGATATAGTTGGAAATTGATAAATGACTTCGTGAATCTATATGGAACTCGTAACATGTTATATGAATTAATTGGCCTTATATTATGTGAATTTGTATGAAATGTGATATATGAGTTAGTTTGATTTAATTAAATAAAATTTGTAGCATGCTATGATATGATTTAGTTGGCTTTGAAATACGTGCAATTTTATGAAATGTTATATGTGAATTGATTTGATTGCTTTGTAGATGCGCATTATATGAACCTGGTATGCAATATCTGAATTGAATAAGATTTATATGATTAAATTAGAAACTTTTTAATTGGTCTAATCACTTAAATTGAATTGAATTGGAATTTATTATATGATATAAGAATTTGTTATGCAAATTATGATTTAGTAGGAATTGAATTAGTATGTCTTGGATGATTTAAATTAGAAACTTTGTAATTTAGGTTTAATTAGTTAATTTAAAATAAATCTATTATGCGATATGTGAACTATATGAAACTTATATGATTGAATTAAGAACTTTTGCATGTAAGAAATAAGTATTCGTACGAATATAAATTGGTTATTTGATATATGAATTTATATGAAATAAGGTGACAAGCATTGCCTTTCCATTTTGTTTATTTGAATTAATTGTGCATAAGAACATCTCTGGATGTGCTTTATGAATATGTTGAGTTATGTGATATTTTATTTTGTAAGTAATTAGTATGATTATGAACCTTGCTTATGCGATTGCCTTTCTTAAGTACTTGAGCATGTGCCGTGCGTCTTTATATGGTTGTCTGAGTCTAAGTCTGAGTTTTGGTTCTGTGTTTGTGTGATCAGTTGGTACAGGTGCACCCGGGGTGGTGACTTGTGGTCGTGCAGGTTCCGGGATGGACCACTTGCTTTGGGTTTTGGCTTTGTCTGGTACCAGGTGAGGGTGTTTTCGTTCTAGTTACATATTAAACCCTACAACCTTTATGTGACAAGTTTTGGCCAAAACCTTATGTATATACTCATATATATGTTATTTTCAAAGTGGAGTCATCGAGTAAATTATTATCGAGTAACTTTTCTCCAAAATTATGAAATATGTTATGTTTCTTATGAAATGTTTTGGCGAGATTATGCATGTATTTATGTTCACGGGCCCAGGGACTTAGTGCAAGTGGCTATCCGGGGAGGCAAGGGCCGACGGTGATCCCTTGTACCAGTCCCACCTCATTTATGTACGGCGATACCGGCCCTCGCTAGGAGGTTTAGCGGGGAATGGGAGCTGAGTGCCCTTGGGGGAGTCATGAAACCCCATTGGCCCATGTATGAGGTGGTCGGGCCTTGCAAACCCGTCCACCACCCGGAGGAAGAAGGTTGGAACTGATTTATGAATATGTTATGTTATGTTATGATTGTTATGCACCGTGCGGGAAGGCCGGGACACGGATTGCCCAAACGAATATGACTTATGATTTATGGTCTGCATGTATTATGATATATTGCATGATCGCCTAATCAACATATCAATGATATTTGTCGTACACGGTCGGAGTTTGGTTGGAGATGATGCAAGCTCACTCGCCGAGCCTTTATGTTTATGTATGAATTATAAATTTAATGAATTTAATATGAATAGTCGTAAAATCTGAGCATTGCTGAGTCATTCTTTTGCCCTTTTTGGGAACTAACTTTAAATAAAACCTTGCTCAGGATTTATGACTTGCATGTGCATGTTTTATATATATTTATCGCTCCTGCTCGCTCAGTCTTCTAGAGACTGACCCTCCCCCTTATTTTCCACTTTCCAGTTCTTGCAGGTTTGAGCTAGGCGGCTTTGAGTCGGGTCTGTTGAGTCTGTGTCGGTCTGTTTGATTTGTTATATACCTTGTTTTGATTTGTGAAGGAAACTATGTATATGACATGTATATATCATGCAGGGTGGTACTCATGATTTGGATGTATGATTTTCGGGATAGGTTAGGACAGGTGCTCGGTTTAGTTGAACCCGTTTTGATTATATGTTTGATCGGGACAGGTTCCTAGGACAGTTGAACCCGTTTAGCTGATGTTGAGTTACTTTTGAAATATATGAATTATGATTGCTGATTAAGGTTTTTGAGAATTCATATTTTGTATCGCTTCCGCATTCCGGTCTTGCATATTTGCACTTGTACAGGGTTTAGGTACCGCCTAGCTTAGGAGTGGTTTTTGTTTGTCACCCGTTCGCTGTGACTTGGCGCGTGTGCGGACTTTCCATTTCGTATAGGTGTCGGGTCATAGTGCGGGGGTGTGGTGCCCCACCGCTTGGGGTGCTACATCTTAAGTGGTATCAGAGCTACCAGGTTCAGAACCGGTGCTCTGGAGTCGTGTCGTGTCAGTTTAGGTCGGACGGCATAGGAATACTTGTGCATTGCATTCGTTTGAAGTGAAAATTTGACTTCTCTGCATGAATTTGTTTGAGCTTATGTGATTGTGTGCACACTATGATTACGATTCTTGCAAAATTATCACTGTTATGCTTTAAATTTTATTAAATTACGTATTGCATGTGCATTACTTAAGTGTTTTTAAGTGTTTTTATTACTTGACATATCCACGTACTAACCCGCATGCATAGATATTTATTCAATTTGTGAGTTGCAGGGAGTTGGATTGATGAAGAAATAATAATAATAAAAATAAAAATTTAATTGATCGTGACAACATTCCCGCTTTTATAAATTGATGACAGAAACTACCATGCCTTGATTACTTGAATAAAGGATAAATGGATTTCTGAAAGAATTCGACAATAGCTAGATGCTAACCTTATGGAAACAGGTATTATGCATTCATAGCACGTGCATCATGCATTGGATTAAATTATAATTATTTTGAACATTTGTTCTACGTGCTTGATTGCCTTCTTTGCTGGATATGAGTGCCTACCATTTACATCCCTAATCCCGCATGCATTAGTTTTGTGGTTATATTTAGGTGATTTTGTTACCTGTTTCAACGAGTACTGATTTTAGTGGAAGCTACATTGGGATCTGAATAGGAGTGGATCAGAAAGTGGACAGTTGATTTAACAAACTCGGGCTATAGAGTGGATAAAAGAAGATGTCTGTATACAAGGGAAACAAGAGACCTTTTAACTAACGAGGTGCCTTCAGGATATATACTTAACTACTTTGAGGTACTCGGGGTTAGCAAATTTTATAAGGAAGTCAGAATTTCTAAATCTGAATGGCATGAGGGGACAATGAAGGAATCAAGGCACTTGTACAATTCAGAAAATTCTAAAGAGGGAATCGGATTACTATTATAGAGACACCACCTGAGTAGTTATTTTTACACAAAGAAAAAGGGGGAAAATTTTGTAAGCTATGGGATTTAGTGCTGAGGTCATTGAAGATCAACTCCACCAAATATTGAGGATAAGGGCATCATTTACAATGACGGTGTACTAAGTAAGATCGTTTAAAGATTCTTCATTTATTTCCCGACGATGGTCCTGAGAGATTTTACCGTTGGAAGAAATAGCAATTCCCGATTACCGAGGATTTTACTAGGATTTCAAGAGACCCCACGGATCACTTTACTCCGAGAATCAAGTGAGGCGGTCCAAGATCATTTGGGTACCCTAGAATATGAGGGAATATTAAAGAATGCAAGTTTGAACGAAGGATTGGAACCACTGCCAGTCAAGGATTCGATTATCCTTCCAAATTAAAGAATTGCCAACCTCGACTTCAATTCCACAGTGAACGGTACCTTAAGCATTCATGGCATTTGCACCCATGCATTTTATAAGCAATTATATTTGATTTTGCTTGATGTATGTGACAACATGTAATGTTTGATGTTGCTCGATTGTAATAACGTGACTAACTGCTTTAATTTTTCATAGCTTAAAATTTGTTGTTTTGTTGTTAATTCTTGTAAACTGAATGGAATACTGTGTGAATTGTTCGTGTCTCTATGTTTATAATTTCTTTGGTTACTCACTAACCCTTCATGCACATACAAGCATATTGTGGTTTTATTTTACAGAAATTCCATCGCGATATCCCCCTTGAGTTGAGCATGGATGATGAGTCTATACTCTAGGGACACCGATATCAGTTGTGATAAGGTACACGATACATGCATCCCATGTTTCGCATCCAGTGTTATTTTGACATGTGTATGTATGAATGCTGAGTAAGTGAACTTGTGTGCTAGAGAGTTGTTGAGATCTCTCTATTTAAGTGTTAGGGGGATGTGGGATTCTCCCTATTTATGTGATAGAAAGATGTTGGATTCTTTCTAATTATGTGAGCAAGAGATGCTGGATTCTCTTGGTGTTAGATATTTGGGAGATGCTGGATTCTCTCGAATTTAGGGGTTTGAGAAATGCTGGATTTTCTCAAACTAGAATGTTTGGAAGATGTGGAAGTCTGCTAGACTTAGGTTGAGAGACGGGGGTTCTCTCAATTCTGTGCCTGAGGGACGGGGTTCTCTCTTTTGATGTGCTGGGAGACGGGGCTCTCTCTCTTGCGTGCTGAGAGATGGGATTCTCTCTTGTTTGTTGCGGCTTAGTTACGGGTGGCCTGACAGCAGCTAGCGAGCGATGAGGGTGCGACGGTATTGAGCTTTGGTTGCAGTGACCTAGTGGAGATTGAACGAGTTTGAAGCGACCAACGGTCAAGTGTTGAACATACCTCTGGGACTACGGAACTCTGAGGGGAGTTGATGCAATTAGTGGAAGTAAACTTCACAGCCAGGGCTTTGACTCTACACGATTCAGGAGATGGATTGAAGTATTCCAACTTGAAGCTTTATGACTCAGTAATAGGACCTGAGGACAGGTCCTTTTGAAGGAGGGAAGATTGTAACTCCCCGCTAGTCCAACGTATAAGGTACGCCACAATCCAACTTTATTATATGTCTAATTATATTATTTTGTGTTTTGACTGGCCCTATTTTGAACTCTTTTAGAGTTTAGGGGCCTGTTTGTAATTTTCTCTTTTTAGGGGGTTATTCGGTCATTTCTCGTTCGGTCGAGAGTTCGACCTCTTTGTCCCTCTTTTGCGTTCGGGGCATTGAGACGAGTCCGTAGACTCTAAGTTTGCCCCATTCTGACTTTGTTAACCCCTTCTTCCGATCGTTTTCGCGTACGAGAACCCGAGATATAATACCCCGGATCCTCGTAATTCGTGCCAAACGAGCAGACCTCAGCCTGCTCTCTCCTCTCTCCCGCTTCAACGTTACACACACACTCACGGTGTAAAAACACGCACAACTCCAAACTCGACCTATACTCGATGGAATTTGACGAACCAATAGTCCATTTCGACGAGCTCGACGAGCCCGACACGATGATACCAGTTTCGTGACCTGAGAATGGCTGACGGCAGCGCAGTGGTGGTCCGAAGGTGGCGGGTTGCGCCATCTCATCGCCGGCGATGATCCGGCGTGCTTCGCCGGCCAACACCACCCTACCCCCATGTTTTCCGACCCGCTGGTGACGTTTCCGACCTCGGTTCGATGCAAAAACCACCGCAGGTGGCGGTTCCGACGAGTTGCAATGCGGCGGCGTTTGGTGGCGGGTTTGGTGCTCCGATCGTTGTCCGGCGACGGGGCTTGAGGGGAAAGACTCAGGACGACGAGCTGAGTTGTTTGAGGTCAGTCCCGCCACCTGAATTTCGTTGGAGCGGCGGCGGTAGAGCAGCAGTGGTGGCGCGACGGTGCTTCGCGGCGGCAGCCATCTCCGGTGACTTTTTTCGGCGAACAACATAGGGGTTTCAAAGAGCACTTCACGGGTAAGCCAATGCCTCTTTCGGATTTGATTTTCGTTCACCGGTTTGGAAGTAATTGAAGTTTGAAGTTTTTAGGGTTTCGTATTATTGAAACTGAAATTGGAGACAATGGACTTGGAATTTGCAGAAATTGATCGAGGATTTGGATTGAGCACGACGAATCCTCGCACGAGTGAATTTTGGGGATTTTTCCGGCATGCTCCGGTGGCAGACGAGCGGCGTCCCGCCACTGTTCCGGCGGCTCCGGTGGCGGCGATCCGACGGGCTTCGGACAGTTTGTCCGCCTCGTTGTGGTGAGTCCAACGCCACTTCCCGTTCGTCAATCGGACACTCGGTTTATTTGTTACGAATTTATTTGTGTATTTGGGACTTATTTGATTTAATTGTTTTAATGCGAATTAATGGCCATATGCTTGAATTGTTGATCGGAATGAATTCCAATGAATATGAAATCATGTTTTAAATGAAATGTAATACGTATTGATGCTTTGAATTGTGAATTGAACCCCGTTATGCCAAATTGTATTAATTGTTAATTGTTTTAAAATGTAATTTGTTCTTGTATACTTGATAATTAATGAATAGGCATTGTATGGCATTTGAAAACATGAAATAAATTATGAATGTATGAATTCATGTTGTTGTTGATATATTTGGAAATTGATAAATGACTTCGTGAATCTATATGGAACTCGTAACATGTTATATGAATTAATTGGCCTTATATTATGTGAATTTGTATGAAATGTGATATATGAGTTAGTTTGATTTAATTAAATAAAATTTGTAGCATGCTATGATATGATTTAGTTGGCTTTGAAATACGTGCAATTTTATGAAATGTTATATGTGAATTGATTTGATTGCTTTGTAGATGCGCATTATATGAACCTGGTATGCAATATCTGAATTGAATAAGATTTATATGATTAAATTAGAAACTTTTTAATTGGTCTAATCACTTAAATTGAATTGAATTGGAATTTATTATATGATATAAGAATTTGTTATGCAAATTATGATTTAGTAGGAATTGAATTAGTATGTCTTGGATGATTTAAATTAGAAACTTTGTAATTTAGGTTTAATTACTTAATTTAAAATAAATCTATTATGCGATATGTGAACTATATGAAACTTATATGATTGAATTAAGAACTTTTGCATGTAAGAAATAAGTATTCGTACGAATATAAATTGGTTATTTGATATATGAATTTATATGAAATAAGGTGACAAGCATTGCCTTTCCATTTTGTTTATTTGAATTAATTGTGCATAAGAACATCTCTGGATGTGCTTTATGAATATGTTGAGTTATGTGATATTTTATTTTGTAAGTAATTAGTATGATTATGAACCTTGCTTATGCGATTGCCTTTCTTAAGTACTTGAGCATGTGCCGTGCGTCTTTATATGGTTATCTGAGTCTAAGTCTGAGTTTTGGTTCTGTGTTTGTGTGATCAGTTGGTACAGGTGCACCCGGGGTGGTGACTTGTGGTCGTGCAGGTTCCGGGATGGACCACTTGCTTTGGGTTTTGGCTTTGTCTGGTACCAGGTGAGGGTGTTTTCGTTCTAGTTACATATTAAACCCTACAACCTTTATGTGACAAGTTTTGGCCAAAACCTTATGTATATACTTATATATATGTTATTTTCAAAGTGGAGTCATCGAGTAAATTATTATCGAGTAACTTTTCTCCAAAATTATGAAATATGTTATGTTTCTTATGAAATGTTTTGGCGAGATTATGCATGTATTTATGTTCACGGGCCCAGGGACTTAGTGTAAGTGGCTATCCGGGGAGGCAAGGGCCGACGGTGATCCCTTGTACCAGTCCCACCTCATTTATGTACGGCGATACCGGCCCTCGCTAGGAGGTTTAGAGGGGAATGGGAGCTGAGTGCCCTTGGGGGAGTCATGAAACCCCATTGGCCCATGTATGAGGTGGTCGGGCCTTGCAAACCCGTCCACCACCCGGAGGAAGAAGGTTGGAACTGATTTATGAATATGTTATGTTATGTTATGATTGTTATGCACCGTGCGGGAAGGCCGGGACACGGATTGCCCAAACGAATATGACTTATGATTTATGGTCTGCATGTATTATGATATATTGCATGATCGCCTAATCAACATATCAATGATATTTGTCGTACACGGTCGGAGTTTGGTTGGAGATGATGCACGCTCACTCGCCGAGCCTTTATGTTTATGTATGAATTATAAATTTAATGAATTTAATATGAATAGTCGTAAAATTTGAGCATTACTGAGTCATTCTTTTGCCCTTTTTGGGAACTAACTTTAAATAAAACCTTGCTCAGGATTTATGACTTGCATGTGCATGTTTTATATATATTTATCGCTCCTGCTCGCTCAGTCTTCTAGAGACTGACCCTCCCCTTCTTTTCCACTTTCCAGTTCTTGCAGGTTTGAGCTAGGCGGCTTTGAGTCGGGTCTGTTGAGTCTGTGTCGGTCTGTTTGATTTGTTATATACCTTGTTTTGATTTGTGAAGGAAACTATGTATATGACATGTATATATCATGCAGGGTGGTACTCATGATTTGGATGTATGATTTTCTGGACAGGTTAGGACAGATGCTCGGTTTAGATGAACCCGTTTTGATTATATGTTTTATCGGGACAGGTTCCTAGGACAGTTGAACCCGTTTAGCTGATGTTGAGTTACTTTTGAAATATATGAATTATGATTGCTGATTAAGGTTTTTGAGAATTCATATTTTGTATCGCTTCCGCATTCCGGTCTTGCATATTTGCGCTTGTACAGGGTTTAGGTACCGCCTAGCTTAGGAGTGGTTTTTGTTTGTCACCCGTTCGCTGTGACTTGGCGCGTGTGCAGACTTTCCATTTCGTATACGTGTCGGGTCATAGTGCGGGGGTGTGGTGCCCCACCGCTTGGGGTGCTACACAGGCCATTAAAACTGGATCGGGCCGGCCACCATCAAAACAACTCGAAATCCATTCGACTTAGTTCAAGGTAGGCCGATTGGAGTTTGACTCATCCACATTCAAGTCGAAACTCGCTCGATCCGATGGAGGGCCCCAAACCGCCGCCTCTCGTATTTAATGAAGCCGACAATCCGTACCAAGTTACTGAGATGCATTAAATGCACCTGCAACCAGTACTATTCAGTCATCATTACCCTTCAGGTATAAATACCCCTTCAAATATGTCATTTATTACGCACATTTAATGCACCTCAAGTCAACTCGAACTGCTCCCTTTATCGATTCTGACTTGAGCGTCGGAGTGCCGACATAGGGTAAATCCCCACCAGTCCCTGGTTGGCCTTCAGTTCACGTTTGCTTCCACCTTGTAGCTCTACCACAAAATCGAGTCCCCACCAATACAAATTCTAAGTGGTCAAGTCAACTATTTCGAGCCACCTTAGCAGCCCATAATTCGACACGATCATTTTGGCCCCGTCTGTGGGAAAACTCGAACAGAAGCCTAGCACGAATGGAACTACGCAGTCACCGAACTTTTGGGGCAGACGGGCAGGAACTCGATGCCCCGGCGGGAGTGGATGGGCCCAGCCACGTACAAGAATAGCCCGGCGGCAATGGCAGCGGCCGGGGGGGGGGGGGGGGGGGGCGGTTTCCCTATTATACGCGGCCCTTGATTTGGACGCATACATCGAAAAGTGCCAAGTCGAGGCGATCGCCGCAGCGGCAGAAGGTCGGGCCCCAGTCTTCCCGGAGAAACCTCGAGCCAGTCCCACCACGCCATCACCGGGGCAGCACCCCTATTAGTATGGGCCTCCAGCCCATTATGGTCCCCCTCCTCCCTACTAGGGGTATCCCCCTCCTCCTCCTGCGTATTATCAGCCGGACTACTATGGTCCGCCCCCACCACCTGGTTTGGTCCAGGGGCAAGGGGCGGGTCGAAGACACCAACGCACCGAGATCTTGTCGGTCCAGTAGGAGGCCGAATCCGGTCGGCGCCGAGATAAGCGGCCGGCCGATCGCAGTGAGCCAAATGTCGATCCCCCTAGATCCAAAAGGAGGGAATATCGCCAGGGCGCCGCTCGCACTTCCAGGGTCCAGGGTAAGTCTCATGATTCGACCCCAAGTGGAGACAAAGACCAGGAGCCGAGGAACTCAAGAGTTTTCGATCGCCTGGGGACTTGGGTTGATCCTGAAGCCCCCAGGCTGTCCAATCGGGGATTCACGGTCAGTCGGGATGACCTGCGTAACCGCCTGCCACGGCGAGAGAAGTCATCCCGCCGCCCTCCCTCTCGAAACCTACGGGTCGAGACGGAAGAAGAGGAGTCCTGCTTTGACATCTCTCCACCACGGAGAGACCGAGAAGCCCCACGACGCTGAGACTAGGTCGATGATCTTCCACCTCGAGGGCGGTCGACTGGAAAGTTTAGAAGCACGCGAGAAGCTCGGTCTCCCTTCAGTGAAGAGATATTAGAGGTAATGGCGGTAGATAAAATGCTGACCAACCTCCCAAACTATAGCGGCACGACAGACCACGAGCGGCATTTGGACCATTTCGAGGTCGAGACAATTATGTTCGGCCACTAGCCCAATGTCAGGGCTAAGATCTTTGCTACCACCCTCGTTGGGGTAGCCCAAGACTAGTTCTCAAGGCTGGTCCTAAGATGTATTCACTTCTATGACGAGTTGGTCAACCGTTTCATCGCCTATTTCTCATCAGTAAAGGGCGATAAGATGCCTGCGACTTACCTCTACTATATCGTGCAGAGAGAAGACGAAACGCTCAGAGACTTCTTCTCTCAAGCCGTGGTCCAAGTTCAAGCGACCAGTATGGACATGTTAATCTCTACCCTCCATACAGCACTCAGTGACAAGGAATGTGCCCGACACATAGTCCGTAAAAACCCAGATTCTATCCAAAAGCTGCTCGAAAATGGAGGAGACTGGATGCGTGTGGAGGAGGTTGAAATGGCCCAAAGGGGTGGGTCAAGTCGGCAGACTGAAGCGCCCGGCCACCCCGAAGTGAGCCAAGGAGAGACTGCAAGGGGCGGGTTGAGCCGAGTTCGGGGACTAGTTCCAAGAAGCACTACACCCCTCTGAACTGGCCGATTGAAGAAATCTATAATATTATCGATAAGAAGCTATTTAAGACTCCCAACCCCATGAAGGAGACTCAAAAGACGAGGGATTCTGGGAAATACTTCCACTTCCATCGGTAGACTGGCCATAACACCTCCGAATGTTTCGCCCTACGCACCGAGGTCGAGCGATTGGTCCAAGGTGGCCATCTTCAGGAGTTTGTCAAGAAGCTCGACGAGTTCGCGCTTCGGGCAGAGGGGCGAAGCCCTCCCCGGCATCGGGAGGCCAAGCAGTCGACCGAAAGGGACAACCATAATCTCCCTTGCCTCAGCCGAATCGAAGACGACCCGGGGGAGACACCAAGACGGCCCGGAAGAGAACGAGAAAAGAGGCCCAGAGGAATTAGTACGGGCCACACGAAGTCATGGAGATCGAGTCGAGAGGAAGTTGGGTAGATCAGGATATTAGCTTTAGCAATAAGGACCTCATCGGCATGCCACAGGAGAGGGCGAAATGCCTAGTTGTCCGATGGTGGTTACGCTTGACGTAGCCAATTACGCTGTATCCAAAACCTTTGTCGATAATGGAAGTTCAATAAATATTATTTATCTCTCGACTCTAAATCGAATGAACTTGGCTGAAAAGCTCCGCCTCGAGCCACTCAAGACTCCGCTAACAAGGTTCGGGTCTCCGAGATGTATCCCAAGGGCCGAGTCCATCTAATCACCTCCATGGGAATCCTCCTCAAGAGATCGACGATGGAGGTAGAATATCTAGTGGTCGATCAACCTTTGGCCTATAACATAATCCTGGGTAGGCCTGGTTTGATCGACTTCAGGGCAGTAATCTGGACCTATCACCAACTGATCAAGCTCCCGACACCGGCAGGTATTGGGGAGCTGAGGTGTGACATCCCGATGGCCTGGTTGTGCTACTCGATCTCAATGGAAAAGGTAAAGTTGCCTGACCGGCAAGTGGTGCCTATTCTTGGTTTGCCTGAAGGAGATGAGGAAGAGATCGAGGACTTTGAGACCCTGATCGATGAATCGACCCGGATTCCAAAACGAGCCAAGAAGAAGAAAAAGCTCACCGAGAGTCGAGTCGAGGCCTCCAGTCAAACAATGGAAATTGAACGTCTACCCGGGCAGGCGGAGAAGATCATGCACGTCAGTCTACCCGAGCCGGGAAAAGAGGACGAACAGGTGCTCCTAATACAGTTCCTTCAGGAGAATGCCGATGTCTTCGCATGGAGTGCCAACGACTTGGTAGGGGTCGACCCGTCCGTGATCATGCACCACCTCAATGTCAACCCGTCCTTTAAACCCGTCACGCAGAGGTTGCGCACTCAAAGCGTGAAAAGGAACGAGATAATAGAAGAGGAGGTAAACAAGCTACTAGATGACGGGTACATCTCGCCCCCCAAATATGTCGACTGGTTATGCAATGTGGTCTTAGTCGCTAAATCCGGGGGAAAATGGTGCATGTGTAATGATTTCACAGATTTGAACAAGGTCTGCCCTAAAGACCAGTATCCCTTGCCCAGAATTGACCAGCTAGTCGACTCGACAGCAGGGTGCGAGTCGATGAGTATGATGGATGCCTTCAAGGCTACTATCAAATCTTTATGGCACCCGAGGATAAAGAGAAGACCGCTTTCATAGTCGTGAAGGGTATCTATTGCTTTCGAGTAATGCCCTTCGGACTTAAAAACGCGGGAGCTACCTACCAGAGGCTGGTAGAGCGGATTTTTGAAGATACGATCGGTAAAACCATGGAGGTCTACGTCGACGATATGATAGTAAGGTCAACCAAGTCGAGCGACCACCTCCGAGACCTTAAGCGAGCGTTCAAACTTCTCAGAAAGTATAACTTGAAGCTCAACCCAAATAAGTGTACCTTTGGAGTAGGAGACGGAAAATTTCTAGGTTACATGGTTAGCCGCAAGGGGATCAAAGTTAACCCAGAGAAAAGCAACGCCATCGGCGGCTTGACTAGTCCGAAAATGGTTCGAGACGTTCAGTGTCTAGTCGGCCGGATTATATCGCTCAATCGATTCATATCCAGGTCGGCCGAGAAAAACCTTCCCTTCTTCAAGGTTCTGAGAAACATAAAGGAATTCAAGTGGACCGAAGAGTGTGAGCAGGCATTCGAGGCATTGAAGAAATATCTTGAGTCATCCCCTCTCTTGGCAAAAACCTGAACCAGGAGAAGCCCTATACCTCTACTTGTCCGTGTCGAATGAGGCAGTCAGCTCCGTTTTGGTCACTATCCGGGAAAAGAAGCACACGCCAGTCTACTATGTTAGTAAGATCTTGCATGGCGCCGAGACGCAATACCTAGAAATTGAGAAATTCGCCCTTACATTGGTCCACACGGCCCGGAGGCTAAAGCCGTATTTCCAAGCTCATGCCATAACTGTACTCACAGATCAACCTCTCCGAAAAGTATTAGAGAAGTCAGACTGCTCGGGCAGATTAACTAACTGGGCGGTCGAGTTGGGCTAGTATGACATAACCTATCAGCCAAGGTTAGCATATCAAGCCCAAGTGTTGGCCGACTTCTTGGTCGAAAAGGATTCACCAACATTAACTGGGAGGGGCCTTGGCCATTGGACTCTATCAGTCGATGGCTCCTTGACCTCTTCTGGGGAAGGTGCCGGGGTATCCCTAAGGAGTGTCAAAGGAGATGAGCTCGATTTCGCCATCTGCCTGGAATTCCCAGCACTACTAGAAAAACGCCCGATAGCAACGGAAATTTAGCAACGGAAATTATTCGTTGCTATTTAGCAACGGATATAGCAATGAAAAAAAAAATCGTGGCAAAATGCTTTAGCAACGGATTTTTCGTTGTTAAATCCGTTGCTATTTATGAAAAAAAATAGCAACGGATTTTTCGTTGCTAAAATTAAATAATACAAAAAATAAATAAATTGGTATATATAGCAACGGAAATTCCGTTGCTATTAAAATAAAAACCTAATAAAAAATAATATAATATTTATAAATATTTGCAACGAAAAATCTGTTGCTAAATAGCAACGGATTTAGCAACGGATTTTCCGTTGCTATTTAGCAACGGATTTTCCCTTGCTATATGAAAGAAAAAAAAAAGAAATAAATATAAAAAATATTAGCAACGAAAAATCCGTTGCTAATTTAGCAACAGATTTTTCGTTGCTATATGGAAGGAAAAAGGGAAATAAAAATAAACAAATATTTAAAATATTAGCAACGGAAAATCCGTTGCTATTTAGCGACGGATTTTTCGTTGCTATAAGGAAGAAATAAAAAGAAATAAAAATAAATAAATATAAAAAAGATTAGCAACGGAAAATCCGTTGCTATAAACATATGAATAAAAAAAATTAAAATATTTATAATTTAGTGACGGATTTTTCGTTGCTATATGGAATAAAAATAAATGAATAATAAAAAATAGAGCAAATTACATTTTTGGTCCCATAGGGTTGTGCCGTTTTCAATTTTGGTCCTATTCTTTTAGAATTAGACAAAAATAGTCCCGTTGGTTTTATTTCGTTACATTTTTTGTCCCAACCGTTAAATTTTGGACGGAACCATTAAGTGCATTTAAAAGTCAAATAAAATTTCACTGAAACAAAACTCTAACGGATTGTATCCAAGTTGGTTGGATGCTCATTTTCTTTTCATGAGGTCCTGGGTTTAATCCTAGGCTCTCTCTTTTTTATATATGTATATATATATTTATTATACAATATATATTATTATTATTATAATATTATATAATATTTAATATATTGATATTATATATATCGTATATATATTATATATTATATAATATTATATAATCTATAATACATATAATATTGTATACATATGTATATTATATATAAAGATATAATATTTATAATACATATAACATTATATACAAACGTATATTATGTATAATTAAATATAAAATATTTATAATATATATATATATATATATATATATACATCTACATATACACTCACACACAATGTTATTTATATATAAGTATATATATATTATATAATATTATAATAACATATACACATCTACATATACACTCACATACAATGTTATTTATATATATGTATATATATTATATAATATTTAATATATAGATATATATATCTTATATCTTAAATATTAAATAATAATTAATATTATATGTTTATATATAATATACGTACATATATATAATATGTGTGTATAATATACATTATAAATCATTAATATTAAGAGAAAAGTTTTTCATTTAACGTGTAACGGTTGCATAACACAATAATTTCTTAATATTTAGATTTAATTCTACAAATTTTAATATAAATTCATTATATTAAAAGAAAACTTCTTAATTTAACATCTAATGTACGGTTGCGAAACACAATAATTCCTCAGTGTATAGATATAATTCTATAAATTCAAATATAAATGTTTCATATTAAGAAAATAATTCTTTATATTAAGTTATTCAACTACGATTGCTAAATAATACAATAGTTCCTCAAAATGCAGATATTGTTCTACATATGTATAATTGAATACTTCATATTGACATAAAATTAGTTCTTTATTCAACTACCAACTAAATCTAATTATTTAATTATGTAAACTTTCATCTTTTTTTTATATGTCATAAAAACTTATACTTAAGTTGATATACATTACTATTATATATATACATATATATACATGCTTGGGGTTTATATAGAATTTAACACAATAATTCTTCAATATTTAGATATAATTCTACAAATTCAAATATAAATGTTTCATATTAATAAAATAATTCTTCATTAAGTTATTCAACTACGATTGCTAAATAATACAATAGTTTCTCAAAATGCAGATATTATTTTACTGATGTAGAAGTGAATACTTCATATTGACATAAAATTAGTTCTTTATTCAACTACCAACTAAATCTAATTATTTAATTATGTAAACTTTCATTTTTTTTTATATGTCATAAAAACTTATACTTAAGTTGATATACAGTATTATTATTATTATTATTATTATTATTATTATTATTATTATTATTATTATTATTATTATTATTATTATTATTATTATACATGTTTGGGGTTTATATCGAATTTAACACAATAATTCTTCAATATTTAGATATAATTCTACAAATTCAAATATAAATGCTTCATATTAACAAAATAATTCTTCATTAAGTTATTCAATTACGATTGCTAAAGAATACAAATGTATAAGTGAACACTTCATATAGTATAGAAGTTCTTTATTCAAAAAACAATTAAATCTAATTATTTAGTTATGTAAAACTTTCATCCTTTTTTTTGTATGTCATAAAAAGTTATACTTAAGTTGATATACATTATATTTTTATCTCATAACTAAAACTTGAGATATGTAGTTAATTAATAAATATTTAAATTTTTAACGGAATATGTATTATAATATAAATAATTATATATTTAAAAATATTTTTATTTAAAATATATGATAACAAGTATTTAATTATTTAAATTAGTATATGAATATTTGATAGTGGTTAAATATAAAAAATTACATAACAATAACAACAATGGAGTTAGCCCTGTTGGTTTGGGGTTCAACCTTCTTCACATGAGGTCCAGGGTTCAATTCCTACCCAACGCGAATATGTGGAATTAATGTGTTGGCTCGTGTGGGGCTCGGTTGGGGCTCAGCTCGGTTAGGTGGGGTGATTTATTAATTTGAATTATTGGTTTTTGCGACGGATTTTGCAACGGGAATGCAGAAAATTAATTAATTATTGTTTGGTTTGCAACGGAAAATCCGTTGCTAAATCTGTTGCTAAAAAAATCGTTGCTAAAACCGTTGCTAATTTCCGTGGGTAGTAATTCGTTGCTAAATCCGTTGCTATAAGTTCGTTGCTAATTCCGTTGCTAATATCCGTTGCTAATAATTCGTTGCTAAATCCGTTGCTACAGATTAGCCACGAGGGTTATAGCAACGGAAAATTTTCGTTGCTAAATCCGTTGCTAAGCCGAAATCCGTTGCTAATAGGGCCAAAATCCGTTGCTAAATCCGTTGCTATAGGGCGTTTTTCTAGTAGTGCAGTGACGAACAATGAGGCCGAGTATGAGGCCCTCATAGCAAGGATGAAGCTTGCCAAAGAACAAGGAATCGACGACCTCACAGCCTTAACTGACTCACAACTGGTCGCAAGCCAATACGCCGGGTCGTATGAGGTGAGGGAAGAGTCGATGGCAAAATACCTTGACAAGGTAAAAACATGGGCTAGCAAATTAAAAAAATTCAGACTTGAGCAAGTCTCTCGAGAAGAGAACGAGAGAGTTGATGTCCTTTCCAAAGTAGTCAATGGCCTCAGAGGAACAAGTGACAGGTCAATTACGTTCTTCATGAACAAAGCTTGCTCGATAGACGAGAAGAGAGAAGATGTCCTGAGTATCAACCCCGTCGAGCCGTGCTGGTTGGACGAGATAATCCTCTACCTGAGGGACAGGGTCTTACCGCCGAACAAGACGGATAGGCGACGACTCATGGCCAGGTCTTCAAGCTATGCAATCGACCCCGATGGAGTGCTGTACAAAAGATCGTTCAGAGAGCCGGCCAAGAGATGTTTAAGACCCTCCCAAGCCAAGGAGGTTCTCGAAGAAGTTCATGCTGGATCGTGTGGGAACCACGCGGGCGGAAGAGTCTTAGCCAAGAAAGTAGCCCGAGCCGGATATTACTGGCCGACCCTGATCAGAGACTCGATCATTTTCGTGCAGAGGTGTCCAAGTTGCCAGAAGCATGCCAATCTCGCACACCAACATCCAAGTGAGATGATTCCCATCGAGATATCGTGGCCTTTCGACCAATGGGGGAATCGACATAGTGGGGCCCTTCTCATTGGCTCCTCTCCAGCACCGGTTTTTGATAGTCTGTGTCGAGTACTTTTCCAAGTGGGTCGAGGCAGTGTCTGTCTCCAAGATAACGTTCACAGTCGTGTCACGCTTCCTGTGGAAGAATGTTATATGCCGGTTTGGGGTCCCTAGGATTTTAATCTGCTATAACGGGCCTCAATTTCGGAGTCGACAGTTCAAGAGCTACTGCGCGTACCAAGGCATCAACTTGAGGTTCACCTCCGTCGGCCACCCCCACGCCAATGGCCAGACCGAGGTGACCAATCGGACAATAGTCCAAAACCTGAAGACTAGACTCGACGAGAAGAAGGGGGCTTGGGCAGAAGAGTTGGATGGAGTATTATAGGCCTATCGAACTACACCTCGAACCGCAACCGGGGAGACGCCGTTCTCGATGGTCTATGGCTCAGAAGCCATGATCCCAGCCGAACTGGTACATCCAACTGCCCGGGTATCTCAATACTAGGGATGCAAACGAGCAAGTTGTGAGTATATCACATATTAATAAAAGTGAATTTACAGCAAGTTGTGAGTATTTCACATATTAATAATTAATGACGTGTGGTGGTATTCTCATATGAAATGTGTTTCATAGGAAAAGACTTTGAACACCGTAATCACGTGTCATTAAAGTTCTAGTTGGTAAGATAAGAATATGTTCTTATCAAGACTATAACGTAGTTATATAAGATGATTAGTCTTTCGTCATAGGGAATGGTGATTCCAATTATAACATGTTGATGATTTTCAATAGGATTGGAAACATCGAACTGGACCACTGTGATTATTTATTTTATACTGCTATCTAAAATGAATAAAATCTCAGGAAGCATTGTACTCTTACTCCTGATAATATTTCGGCTTTAGGCATGTAGTGTTAGTCACTGTAACATACTTGAAGTGAGGTCTCGATAACGGGTGGCCAAAATACTTTGTATGATTCGGTGACAACATGAAATGTGCTGAAGAGTTATATTGATCGAGGAATATGTGGTCTTGCTGGAAAGTAAAAGATATCCTTGAAATAGATTAGCAAAAGTTCGAATTAAGACTTTGGCCAAAGCACTTCGCGTGATACGTCACCGAAGTTGTATGTTGAATGTGTTTCACATACAGAGAATTTGAACTTAAGGCGAATCAATAAATTTCAAATTAGAGATGGAAAAATAAATGATAGTAGTTGCAATTTATTTTTCATGGATATCTACACGGAGGAGTAAAATGAGAAATTATTCTAGATCAAGAAATTCGTGAATAATTTAATTAATTTTAGAGTGTAATAATATTTATTTAGTGGAATTAAATATTGTTAAACGGTAATTAATTATTATCATGAGATGATAATATATTAATCCGTTTGGAGCTAAAATTAATTAGTCCTGCAGGTCCCCCTGCAAGCCCCAATTGAAAACCCAAAGAGAAAATATTAAAAGGAGAAAGAGAAATGAATTTTCAAAGTGTTTGAAAATAAGCCAAGGGATTTATTTTAAGAAAATAAATCAAGTTCCAAAGAGTTGAAAATGCCCGGAATCTTATTATGGAGAATATAAAAAAAAAAATTTTAAAAAACTTTTGCTGACGTGGCACTGACGTGTCACGCCACGTCAGCAAGGTGGGCACAGGTGGTGCTGACTGGGCGGCCGGGTGGCACGTCACTTGCATGACGCGTGGACGGCCCAGATCGCGCCATGTCAGCGCGGAATAACGGTCCAGATTTGTCTGGACCGGATCGGTCAAAAGGGTCAGGGTCGGTCAAACGGTTCGGGTCGGAAACGGATAGGATCGGGTCAAACCGGGTCCGGTTGGACCAGGTCGGACACGTGGCAACACCAGAATGGGCCACGTGTCGAACCGGACCGGCTCAAGATCCTCAAACCCTAGCCGCGTGTACCACAAATGCGCCACCTGAAGCGTCAGATTGGGGAGCGGCCCACGGCGTTGGACTCGTGGTGACGAGACCTTCAACGTAGTGTCCTTGGTTTTCGTATCCAAGTTGCACACGCAAGTGGGGTGTGAAATTACTATTTTGCCCTCGGTTTTTCCCCTATAAATAGGGGCCTTGGGTCCTCATTTCTCATTCACAAGTTTGGGAGGTGGTTTTGGCTGAGTTTAAGCTTTGAAACCATATCCCTTTTCTCCTAGTTAATTCCGATTGATTTTGGAATTAATTTTAATTAGGTGTTTGTATAAAACGCCTAATTTCGGGAGATTAAACCCTGAAAAGGGTTTTCTAGTTTAAAGTTTATTTTATCTATGTATTTAGAGAAATAATTTCGGAGCCCACACTCGGAGGGTGTCCCTGGGGTTATTGCAGGGAAGCTCTGTCGGTTTCACGAGGAGATCGGGTATCGGATTATCAGGAGGTGAATTCGGGAGCTGGAAAAATGCCGTTAGATAGCCATGTTTGCAGTACGGTAATATTTTACAGTTGTTTTATTTTAAGCATGATAAATTATGTGCTCTTAAGTGTTAATTGCATGTTAGATATTTATCTGCTTAAGTGATTTAAAATTTATTATCAATTGCATGTATATACTTGAGTAGATTTGGCTAGTCTTCCGCCTTTGTATTAAAATGTTTTAGAAATATTTTAATACTTGTATTATAATAAAAATTTTAAAATGTGGTCCCGGACTGCTACTGTTCTGGGCCCACCTCCCAGCAACTGGTATCAAAGCCGTGCTCTAGATATATGCATGCATTTATATGATGCATGCGATGCATAATTTTAAATCTGCTACTGTGCACGTAAATTTTGTCAAAGGAGGCTGGTTTTTAAGTGGGACCGTTTGTGACCCCTCCAGTGTTTCCTGGGAATTTACGTGGAATGGTAATTTTTCTGGGAATCGATTTCAATAATCTTCCTGGTTAATTATCGAATCAGTAAACATGATTTAAATTATGAGATAATTTATTTATAACATGTTTACTTTATGCCATTTATTTTAAGCATGACAATTATGTGATAATTATACCAGCATGCTTAATTGATTTAATTTATGGCATATTTATTTTGTGTCATTTAAAATTTTAAGCATGATAATTATGTGATAATTATATGAAAGCATGCTTAATTATTTTTATTTTATGGCATGATCATGATAATATGAGATATTATGATATTTCAATTATGCATATTTTATTTAATGTGATTAAATATTAATGTTTAATAGAGATTGAACGAGATGCATAATTGAACTAATATTTTTCGGCCTAATTAATAAATTATTATTAAAGCCTTAAAATATTATTAGGATTATAAATGTGATTTGGTAATCCTAGTGGGAGGGTATTAATTAGATTAATTACTTCCGAAAACAAGACGCCAAAAGTGATTATTAAGATAATCAACAGATAATCCACACCTTTTAAAAATTCAAGTGGGAGCGAGATGAAAAGAGTTGGATTCTCACGGCCTCCATTACCCGTCTATAGTATAGTGGATGTATACTAGTCCCTTCGGTGGGTATACATTCGCGGTATACAAGATTAGACTTCTACGGATAGAATGAAATGCGACGAAAGTCAGCTCGACCACGCCTCCGTGGAGTGTCTTGACTTACTTGTACGGACTTCTAGGTAATGGTACACACTTGACTAAGTAATGTATTAACCTCCCTTCGGAGCTATGTTACATTCACTTAGAGGCCAAGGGTTGACGTGGTGGATTAACATTGTTTGGTAAGAGTTACCTAGATGACATGTTAATAAAGAATAGTTCCTGCTTTTCTAAGCGGTTTTCGACCTCGCCTCCGGGGAGTCAACTGCAGTTAGTTAAGTCACCATTGCATGAATCAAAATGCTTACGTGGATTTCATTCATTGGTTAGACGCAGAAGAAAATGAAATACACAATCATAACTTGCATAATTTTATTTATTTCAGTTTTATAATAATTACGATCTCTCTTAGCCCACTCCCAACTATATGTCTATAAGGAAATAGGCTAGTAAGGGTTCAACTATGCTGACTGAGTAATAAATCTTGACATCGTGTTGAGACACGAAAGTTTACGTACTCACTGAACCTTATCCGAGAATTTCGAAAACTACAACCAGTCAGGATTAGAAAGACGTTTATCCCAAATGGATCAAGTGTGATGATCTGGCTAGTCTTATATCCTGACATCTGTTTTAGATATTCTTGAGCATCAGATGCATGAGATGTCCACTGATAAGAACATGTGTTGAAGACAGAGTCGTACGAAGGTACGAGCCATGAAAACGGTTGTCAGTTAAAGATGTTTGAAGGATCACAGTTTTAGAATCATATTATGAATATGATAGCTGATCTGAACGAGATTGAAAGCCTCTGTGCTTAAAGAAACAATCTTAACAGATAGGATACGATCCTATACTCTCTGTCTAAGTCATTTGAACGTTCAAGATTATTTTAAATAAATTTTAATAAAACCAATGAACGACCTCAATATGGCAGAAAAGGGTGATATAGACTAAGGGAAAAGTTCTCTTTAATCATACATCAATATCCACGGCCTAGAAAGCCAGTAAGTGGAAGAAAGAAAAGGAAAAGTTCCTAATCTAAGGTTCAGAAATTGAAAGTCAAATCCGACAATGGAAAAGTTTTTCTATTTCGGTGGTAACGGGTATTGGAAAAAGAGATTATCCAAAATACTTAGTGTGTCCTTTTGCTACGCCGTTTTAGATAAGATATGAAGATATCTTACTCGTTGAAAATATGTTTAGTTGGAAATTCACCAGACTCCTGGTGTGTGAACTTGAGATCAACTAATCATATTTGCAAGTCGTTGCGAAGATTCAAACTAACCAGAAAGTTTGAAAAAATGGCTAACACACAACTACTGCTCGGGGATAATACAAGTCTAATTATATTAGCTGTAAGGACTATAAAGTCATATTTTGGCAATAGGGTTTTATATTACGCGTGCCGTATAAACAGAAATTTAATTTTTGTGAGTTATTTGATAAATAATAGTTTAACTGTTTGTTTTGAACAAAAGTTTACCGCTAAGCAAAATAAAAGGTTTATTTGCTCTGGTACAATAAAAAGATGGTCTTTTATACCTTAATGAAAACCCTAATTCAAGTTTAACAATTAAGAAGCTTGACTTACCATCTAAGAGGAAAAACTTCTACGTGGCACCTATCTATTGGTCAATTGAATCTGAATAGGATCCAAAGACTGATTATTGAGTCCTATTGACATGAAAATAGTATCAATCTACGAATCCTATTTAGAAGGTTAAAATGACCAAGAAGCCTTTTGGAGACAAAGGGTATTAAGCCATGAACTTGCTTGAGTTTGTTCATACGAAAGTATGATATTATGAATGTTCAAGCAAGAGAAAGTTTTTGCATACTTCATCATTCATTTGAATGATTACTCTAGATACAAATATGTTTGTTTGATGAGACTTAAGTCTGTATTTTTGAAGAGTTCAAAGAATATAAGACTAAAGTCAAAGAGTCAAACTAGAAAATGTATCAAGACACTTTGATTAGATCGAAGTATCTATGTTCAGAGTTAAATAGTATTTCTCAAATGAGATTAGATCTCAACCTTCTGTATGAGATACGGTTTGGCAAAGATGTATTACAGAAAAGAGAAATAAAACTCTGATAGAGATGGTAAAGATTCATGAAGAGTCATGCTACCCTATGAATTTCGTTTTGGGGTCTTGCACACAAAACGACAAACCTAGTTCTATCTAAGTCAGTTCCTAAAACACTGATGGATCTGTACCTAGGGTGAAAACCCTGTATCTTTTATCTTCGGATTTAAGGTAGCCTGGTCCACGAGTTAAGGATGGATCCTGACAAGTTAGAATAAAGAACAAAGGTTTACTTGTTCTAAGGTTATCCTAAGAAGAACGAGAGGTGATATATTCTGTAATTTGAGAAATCACAAAAGATGTTTGTGAATGTTTCAAAGATAATTACATAGATAACCACAAAAGGTGGAGGCAAAGTAGTGTTAAAAGAAATAACAGTATTAGATATTGATTTCCATAAACCCGTGATAATTGAAAATGTATTAGATACATGTGATGTACCAAATACAACATATGATGTAGAGACGTGTACACGAGAGCATCATTATAGTGGGAGGATTGTCAGGACACCTGACGAGATATCTAAGATTGACCCAAGTGGTTGAATCTAAAATATCTGATCCTATCACGTGTAATGAAGCTGTAGAAGATATAGACGCTGACCGTTTGGTCAATATCCATGGAATCTAAGTTAGAATATATGTATTCTAACAAAGTCTTGAAATTGTAGAGGCACCTGAAGGCATTAAACCCTATTAGATACAATTGGGTTCTACAAGACGATAAAAGGAAGAATGGACAAAAGTAGAGACTTTAAAGCAAGCTTATGGCAAGGGATTTTACGCAGAAATAAGAAATCAATTATAAGGTCTTCTCGCCTATAGCAATGCTTAAGTCCATTACCCTCTCCATTTTATCTCATTATCAATTACGAGATTAGATAAATGGATGTAAAGACTATGTTCTTGAATGGGTGATTTCAAGAAGAAGAGATACATGGTACAACCTGAAGGCTTCACAGCCAGAAATCAGGTGCATATAATGCAAGCTTAATAGATCGATTTATGATCTTAAGCAAGCGTCTGGATTATGGAGCATCAGAATTATAAGGCAATTTAAATTCTTTGGATTTGTATAATTGCCTGATGAACCATGAGTGTACAAAATAACATCATGATAGCGTTGTAACATTTTCACTTTGTACGTAACTAATATTATGCTCATTGGGAATGATGCAAGAATTTTGTCAGTGGTCAAGATTCTAACGTCAAATCATTTTGACAAGAAAAGACCTTAATGAGACCAATAATATTCCAAGGATCAGACTTTTTTCGTGATCATGAGAATAACAGGATTGGTTTATTACAAGAAACATACATAGATAAGATGTTGACAAGGTATAATATGACAAATTCCAAGAAAGGTTCATTACCTTTTAGATATGGAATTTATCTATCTCGGGATCAGTGTCCCGAGACAACTGAAGAGATAGAAGACATGATTAGAGTTCCGCAGCCGAAGCTTTATGTATGTCATATTATGTACAAGGCCAGCTGTCTATTTTATATAGGTCTAAGTCAGCAGATATTAGTCAAACCCTAGAATTTGACACTGGGTAGTAGTGAAAGCATATATTGGAGTACTTGAGAAGGACTTGAGATTATATGCTTGTCTACCACAGTGGTGAGCTCATTTCAATAGAGTACACAGATTCGGATATACAATCTGATTTGTATTCTAGATGTTTGACATCAGAATACGTGTTTACTCTAGAAAAAGCAACTGCTAATTGGAGAATGTTAAGAAGACTTGTACTGCTTACAACACCATGGAAGTCAAATACATGGTAGCTTGAGAAGCAGCCAAGTTAGATGTATTAGATTCATGATTTCCTAGTTGTTGACTCAGAGAAACGTCTAATAGATTCCCTCACTAAAAATATTGGCGCGAAAGAGTGCAAAACGAGTTTTGACACTCATGTGGGAGGAATAAGGCTTAGATGTGTAGCCAAATTGAATTTAGGGCAAGTGGGAGATTGTTGGGAATGGTGCCCTGAAAATTTAATTTATTGAATTAATAAAACTGAATTTACAGCAAGTTATGAGGATTTCACATATTAATAATTAATGACGTGTGGTGGTATTCTCATATGAAATGTGTTTCATAGGAAAAGACTTTGAACACCGTAATCACGTGTCATTAAAGTTCTAGTCGGTAAGATAAGAATATGTTCTTATCAAGACTATAACGTAGTTATATAAGATGATTAGTCTTTCGTCATAGGGAATGGTGATTCCAATTATAACACGTTGATGATTTTCAATAGGATTGGAAACATCGAACTGGACCACTGTGATTATTTATTTTATACTGCTATCTAAAATGAATAAAATCTCAGGAAGCATTGTACTCTTAATCCTGATAATATTTCGGCTTTAGGCATGTAGTGTTAGTCACTGTAACATACTTGAAGTGAGGTCTCGATAACGGGTGGCCAAAATACTTTGTATGATTCGGTGACAACATGAAATGTGCTGAAGAGTTATATTGATCGAGGAATCTGTGGCCTTGCTGGAAGGTAAAAGATATCCTTGAAATAGATTAGCAAAAGTTCGAATTAAGACTTTGGCCAAAGCACTTCGCGTGATATGATACGTCACCGAAGTTGTATGTTGAATGTGTTTCACATACAGAGAATTTGAACTTAAGGCGAATCAATAAATTTCAAATTAGAGATGGAAAAATAAATGATAGTAGTTGCAATTTATTTTTCATGGATATCTACACGGAGGAGTAAAATGAGAAATTATTCTAGATCGAGAAATTCGTGAATAATTTAATTAATTTTAGAGTGTAATAATATTTATTTAGTGGAATTAAATATTGTTAAACGGTAATTAATTATTATCATGAGATGATAATATATTAATCCGTTTGGAGCTAAAATTAATTAGTCCTGCAGGTCCCCCTGCAAGCCCCAATTGAAAACCCAAAGAGAAAATATTAAAAGGAGAAAGAGAAATGAATTTTCAAAGTGTTTGAAAATAAGCCAAGGGATTTATTTTAAGAAAATAAATCAAGCTCCAAAGAGTTGGAAATGCCTGGAATTTTATTTTGAAGAAAATAAAATTTTATTTATTTTTAAAAAAAAAATAATTTGCTGATGTGTCACGCCATGTCAGCAAGGTGGGCACAGGTGGTGCTGACTGGGCGGCCACGTGGCACGCCACGTGCGTGACGCGTGGACGGCCCAGATCGCGCCACGTCAGCGCGGAATAACGGTCCATATTTGTCTGGACTGGATCGGTCAAACGGGTCAGGGTCGGTCAAACGGTTCGGGTCGGGAACGGATAGGATCGGGTCAAACCGGGTCCGGTTGGACCGGGCCGGACACGTGGCAGCACCAGAATGGGCCACGTGTCGAACCGGACCGGCTCAAGATCCTCAAACCCTAGTCGCGTGTACCACAAACGCGCCACCTTCAGGTGGCGCGTGCGGCGTTAGATTGGGGAGCGGCCGGCGGCAATGGAGTCGTGGTGAGGAGACCTTCAACGTAGTGTCCTTGGTTTTCATGGCCAAGTTGCACACGCAAATGGGGTGTGAAATTACTATTTTGCTCTCGGTTTTTCCCCTATAAATAGGGGCCTTGGGTCCTCATTTCTCATTCACAAGTTTGGGAGGTGGTTTTGGCTGAGTTTAAGCTTTGAAACCATATCCCTTTTCTCCTAGTTAATTCCGATTGATTTTGGAATTAATTTTAATTAGGTGTTTGTATAAAACGCCTAATTTCGGGAGATTAAACCCTGAAAAGGGTTTTCTAGTTTAAAGTTTATTTTATCTATGTATTTAGAGAAATAATTTCGGAGCCCACACTCGGAGGGTGTCCCTGGGGTTATTGCAGGGAAGCTCTGCCAGTTTCACGAGGAGATCGGGTATCGGATTCTCAGGAGGTGAATTCGGGAGCTGGAAAAATGCCGTTAGATAGCCATGTTTGCAGTACGGTAATATTTTACAGTTGTTTTATTTTAAGCATGATAAATTATGTGCTCTTAAGTGTTAATTGCATGTTAGATATTTATCTGCGAAGTGATTTAAAATTTATTATCAATTGCATGTATATACTTGAGTAGATCCGGCTAGTCTTCCGCCTTTGTATTAAAATGTTTTAGAAATATTTTAATACTTGTATTATAATAAAAATTTTAAAATGTGGTCCCGGACTGCTACTGTTCTGGGCCCGCCTCCCAACAGCTTCGACGCACCATCATCTCGACCTGCCCCTTGTCTGGGCAATGGGGCATCCATCGTCTTGTGATGTACCACCATCTCGGTCGTACGATCAATCTCCTGCTGGCCCTCGAGCTACTCCATATCTGCCCGCATTACAACAAGTCGGCTCATGATCGCTTTGTCTGAAAAGGACAAAAGAAACAGGTTAGAATCGACCTGAAAGATTGCAAGAATGCTTAAACAAAAGCTTAACGTTTATCCCTTGACTCGACCACTCGGTGTACTAGGGTTGAAGCTTTGACTAGGGACTCCAGAAGCTAGGCCGAAGTTAACCAACATCTTGTCCTCAACCAGTCTCTTACAATCGAACTGCCCGAGAGACAACATGTCTCGAATAAAAATGTTCGACCACCGGGGCATGGCGATCGGCAATGTCGTAATGGGCCTCCAACACCACATCCTATTAAACAGATTAGGCCACCCCGTCCGACTCTCAACATAAACGAATTGCGGCTTCTAGGTTTAACCGTTTGATGAGGTCGGAGAGGTTGTGAGCATGTGATTTTGCTTGAACGCCAGCTGCACGATCCCGAAACCCGAGCCTGACTTCTCCTTTGTGATACTTGCCTTAAAAAGTTCCTTAACCACGCCGAGCATTGGAAGGCCAAAACATGGCATAAGGACTCGAATCCCAATTACCATGGCGTGGGCATTCGACATAAATTGGACTGGGATTATGTTGAGGTGGTTCAGTATGTCGAGGACGTCATCATCGATGGGTACCCGGAATCCCGCCTTGATCATTTTCCAATTTATGGCTACACAATTCTCGGGGGGATCTATAACATCCCGCTCGTCCGACCTTTCCAGGTACGCCTTCACGGGTGAGCTATGTGCGTTTTTAATTATTTAATTATGTGAATTATGTGTTTATTATACTTCTATGTGATATATTTGAGTTACTTGAAACTTATTTGACCTTATGTGATTTACCTATAGGTGTTCGTCTTCTTTGTTTCGTTCTTGCCCCGTTTGTGTCCGTTTCCGTTTTCTTTTTTTGTGATTACGTGCTATGCGTGACTTATATGTGTTATGGATGTGTCTTTATGTTTGTTACTTGTTTTTGAGTTCGTTTGATACGGTTTTGAAACCGTTTTATGTTTTAGGGACATAAGGGCCTAACGAGCTTTAGCGCACCTTGTGTTCCGGAAGGCGTAACTTGGGCTCGGGAATTCGGATTTGAATTCCGGAAGATGCGTTGGACTCGTAACAAAGAAGGCAAGACAAAGAATCTTCATATTTTTCTAAGAAAATTTGATTCCCCGTTTTTCGACCGGAACGAGCCCTTGTGCTTAAGAGTACCCTTCTGTTGACTAATCTTCACTGGTGGGGCCCCATTTAACCCTAATTAAGCTTCTAACCTTGAATTATATGTATATAACCATCCCTCACTCTCTCCCACTCCCTCATTTCGTCCCACACCCAAAGAAAAAGAAAGGAAAGTGCAGCAACCTCAGCTCTAAGAAGAGAAGGAAGAGAAGAGAAACCCTTTTGGCCATTTTTGAAGATTTTGAGCTCAAATCACATCCAAATCTTCCCAAATTCGAAAGGTAAGTTTATGATGCTATTCTAATCCCTCTTCTCTCTCTTTTGTGTGCTTTTGAGCTTATTTCCATGGTGGATTGATGAGATTTAGCTAGCTTGTTGAATAGTAGAGATTGGATGAATTTGATGATCTTTGCTTCCTTGCTTGAATTTCTTGAGACTTGATGATTATATGTTGCTCCTAAAGCATGATTCTAAGTGTTTATTACATATTCTTTCAAGGTAGTTGAGATATAAGTGTTTGGCCATTAATGAATTCTTGAGATATTTGATAATATAGCTTGATATATTTCTTCCCTTTTTTTTTATGCCTTGTTTGCTTGCATTTTGTGGCTGAACTTGTTGCTACTTATATGGCTTGAATATATGATGAATTGATGTTAATTTCATGCTTGGTTTATGTGCTTTTGATGGTATAAGAGACTCCCCAAGGCCAAGAACCGAAATCCCCTGTTTTTCTCTCCAAAACCGAAGTGTTGCTGCGTTATTTTCTTCCAGGCCGAACGTTGGACACGGCCGTGTCATAAAACACTTGTAACCTGACACGGCCGTGTCAAGCTCTCGACTTTGGGTCCTGATTTTATTTAAACCGGACACGGCCGTGTCCGATTCCTATGCATTTTGGACGAGGCCGTGTCCACTTAGTAGGTGATGGCCGGGAGGAGTTTCTTTCGTCGTTTCGTTGCTTCTTGTTGATCTTTCTTGCCTCGTTTATGATGTGTATGCATGATGAACTTGTTGTATGATGTCTTAAGGTTGATCTCGTGAATTTATGGTTTATTCTTTACCCTCGGTTATGAGATAGGACCTTATATGCCTCGAATGCTCCTGTATGACCTAATGTGGATTCATTTCATATTCTTTACATCATAAACATACATACGCATCCGCCGAGCGTCTAATGTGGTTCATGTTGAGTCTAAGTTTGTCTTTTATCTTCGCTTTGCCTTTAGGTTCGTTCCTTGGTTGGCGAGGTTGTCTTTTAGACGTCCGTTTGCTTCCTTGGTTCTCGTTGCTTCTCGGAGGTGAGGTTTCTTTCTTTTTAGCTATTATGACCTACAACCCTACTTGTAATTTAAGCCCGCATGTGAATTATATCTATTTATAAATATATACATAAGTGTTTGATATGTATTTTGCGGGAATTGGCCCATTTGCTATGAAATCCATTGAAAATGCTTTTATGTATAAGTAAGCTATTTTCGTTCTTTTGTTTTGAAAAGGGTTGGCGTGTGTTCGTGTTAAGTTTTGGCAAGATAAGCTTTTTGTGATAAGTATACGCTTTGTGAGATATATGTGTGAGTTTTGTGATCAGTTTGGGCCCCGGAGAAGTGGTATGTGATCTCGGGTCGGCCATGGGGTCGTCGGGCTCTCTCATCAACACGACTCCATTCACGGGAGACTTAGTTCTCCTATGCCGATGGAGCACTTTAAGGTTGGCCGTCGAAGAAACCGGGCGGGATCCTCAGGTTCATCAGTTTCGTTCTGTGGAGGGTTGAGAGGGGCACCTCTCTTCCCCAATGGTGTAAAGGTGGGATTTTTTATGAGTTTTGTTTTGGTTTGAGTAAGTGTGTAAGAACTCGTTCTCGCCGTGTTATTACGTTTAAGTTTTTACTTTTGTATCCGTTAAGGTTTGTGAAACGGGGTGGACTCATAACTTCTAAAACTTGGTTGACTTTGGCCTTCGGCCTTAAACCTTTCTTTATATATATATAGTATCACGGGTTAAACTTTTTGGAGTGCAAAAACCACACCCGGTTCATGAACACTTTCGATTTGAATATGTTATGCTCCTACTTATACGTATGTATGCGTGTGTAGCCCCCTCACCAGTCACTAGGACTGACCCTCGTTGCTTCTTTCCCCTTTTTTCCCTTTTGTTTTGAGCTTTGCAGGTGCTCGGTTGAGAGTTTGGCTAGGCGACGGTCGTCTTTCGAGTCTTGGGAGTTGCTCGAGTCGTTGTAGAGTCCTTGCATTTGCATATTTACTTTTCCGCTTTGGTACTATGTATATTTGGTACTATGTATAAATACTTATAAGCTATGTTTTTGTAATTAGAACTATGCATGTCCTATTTGGCCCGGAGTAGGCAAAGTATGATGTAAACTGTTTATTTTACCTTAAGTTTGTATGTATAGATTTGGTTTTGTTATGTGATCCTGCAGCTTCCGCACTTTCGGTTTATTTTGTTGCGCACTCTGTTCAGGGTCTAGACCGCCTAGCCTAGAGTTGCTTTTGTTTGTCACCCGTTCGCCATGGTTCAATGCGGGAGCGGAGTTCCCATTTCAGGGTCTAGACCGCCTAGCCTAGAGTTGCTTTTGTTTGTCACCCGTTCGCCATGGTTCAATGCGGGAGCGGAGTTCCCATTTCGTTAACAGTGTTGGGCTATGGTGTGGGGGATGTGGCGCCCTCCGCTCCGGGGTGTTACATCTGTAAGTGGTATCAGAGCTCTGGGTTGCAAAACCCGAGCTCTAACGTCGTGTCAGATTTGTCTAGGTCGTTCGGTTTAGGATTACGTGTTTGTTGGCATTCACTACATCACTTGTGTGAATTATGTGATATTAATTGATATTATTTGCATTAATAGTTCATATGAACACGCACTAAAACCCCGCATGCATCGATATCTCTTGGTATTGTATTTTATTTCAGGATATTCCTTCAACATCAACAAGTATTACCGGGAAAAGAACAAGAGAGACGGGTATATTCGGGCTACAAGGGGGTTAGGGATTTTGACCTTAGGAAGCGATTTGAAATAAGGATATCAAGGCCAAGTTCTAGGTGATCAAGAGAATGGAGTTGAGATTTGAGGAGTCCGAGAAGAATTCGTAGGAGGGATTTTTACTCGAGAACTTTGTACAACTACCTTCCTTTCAAGTTTAATGATAAGAAGATTTCAAATTGAAGAATGAGAGAAGATGGATGATTTCATATAAGGGTTTGAAAGATTGGTTGCCTTCGAGGACTATCCTAGAATTCGGAATTAGTTGCAAGGAATAGACATGGAATTCGATCAAAATTTCAAATTCTAAGAGTATGAGCATGATCCGAGGATGTATGATAAATGGGGCTATGAAGGAATGGGTAATCAAGGGATTGAACCTCCCATACTACTTACGCGAGAAAAGATCGGTTTGGAGTTCGAAGATCAAGCAAGGAATCTAAACTTCAAGAATTCTCGAGAAGCTTCAAAATACCAACAATGTCAGAAAGAAAGAGTTCAATGCCGAAGTGGAAGGATCAAATTAAGAGGAATTAGGAAATTGTTTCAAGTCCAGTTAGATGGGAGAGTACTATAAGATTAAATAATTGTAAGACGAGGCGAGAAACCAAAAGATAAGAGAAATTCCCGAAAATTTAAGAATTCAATGACTCGAAGAATAAGAAGATCCAAATAACTAATATGGATTTTATATCTTCTCACCGGAAGGAAGTCATTGTTCATATTGTAGAGACTCGAATCACATAGTAAGGGAAAATTCGAGAATCTCGTGAGGCCACCCATATCAAACAAGGAAGGATTCCAATACTGAGGGTCAGAGAGTGATTCAAGTGCCGAGAAATTAAAGGTATGATGAAAGTTAACCGAAGAACAAGAATTCAAGATCATCACAGAAATGGCCCGACTTCAAGATCCCTGTTCAAGCACAAGATGATCCTCCCGAAAAATAAGAAGATGACACCACACTCAACGCAACTCCAATGCTGAACGGTACATAAGGCATTCATGGCATCCCATTTCATACATGTTTTTATATCGGGGAAACCCATGTGTTTATTGTCTTACTCCTTGCTCATCGGTGATCCTTGATTACATTTATCGCGTAACTGCTTTCCTTCTTGTTCTTGTTTGTTGTGTGCTTCCTTCCCTTCTCAGTTTTGCTCGTTGTGTGTTTCTTTTCCTTTCTAGCTCTTGTTTGAAGTGTACTTCATTTTCTTCTTAGCTTTGCTTGTTGAGTATTTATTTCCCTTTTGAGTTCTTGTTTATTGTGTGCTTTATTTTCTTTCATGTTAACTTTCTTGTGGAGAGAGCTTGTGGTGTGGAGTGTTCGTGAGTGTTTGGTGAGTTGTGAGGGTCGAGCTGCTTAGGGTCGGTTTATCTGAAGGTGTCTTGTTCTCGTTGAAGTTAGCGGATGCTTTTAGGAGGTCCGTCAGGGACTCAACGATATCTTCGGGGATTAGATAGAAGGCTAACCCGTTGGTATTCCCCGTAGGAGAACCGAGGATTGCCTCAGAGTAAGAGGCACCGTTTTGAGTGGGAAGAGGCGGTTGAAGAGAGTTACCCATGGTATTGGCTCTTGCCTAACCAGAGGTACGAAAGGCTACCTTGTTTCCAACAGAGGCACAAAGGAAGGCCTTTGTTGTGTGTTGCTTGTAGAAGAACGGTAGCCTACGCCTTAAGGAGTGCAAGGTCACGAGTTAATCCCACTCAGGGTTTTAGGTTGTTTGGAATTTTAGGAAACTGGTTCTTATGGCATAAGAAAGACGTTATCGACTTTGTGTAGTAATGTCTACGTGCCAACGGTTGAGGATTCTCCAACCACTCCCGAATCTTTATTTGGGAAGTAGGGGCAAACGACTAGGACTTTGTGTCCGGTTCGCCAATTAAGGAGATAGGGTTTCAAGAAGTTTGTGATCAGAGTGGCGCAGCGGAAGTGTGGAGTTGGGCTTGTCTTCGGAGCCGTTCAAGATTCTCTTTAGGACCTGAGGACAGGTCCTTTTAAAGGAGGGGCGTTTGTAACATCCCGCTCGTCCGGCCTTTCTAGGTACGCCTTCACGGGGGAGCTATGTGCGCTTTTAATTATTTAATTATGTGAATTATGTGTTTATTATACTTCTATGTGATATATTTGAGTTACTTGAAACTTATTTGACCTTATGTGATTTACTTATACGTGTTCGTCTTCTTTGTTTCGTTCTTGCCCCGTTTGTGTCCGTTTTCGTTTTCGTTTTTTGAGATTACGTGCTATGCGTGACTTATATGTGTTATGGATCTGTCTTTATGTTTGCTTCTTGTTTTTGAGTTCGTTTGGTACGGTTTTGAAACCGTTTTATGTTTTAGGAACATAAGGGCCTAACGAGCTTTAGCGCACCTTGTGTTCCGGAAGGCGTAACTTGGGCTCGGGAATTCGGATTAAAATTCCAGAAGATGCGTTGGACTCGTAACGAATAAGGCAAGACAAAGAATCAAGATTCATATTTTTCTAAGCCCATTTGATTCCCCGTTTTTCGACCGGAACGAGCCCTTGTGCTTAAGAGTACCCTTCTGTTGACTAATCTTCACTGGTGGGGCCCCATTTAACCCTAATTAAGCTTCTAACCTTGACTTATATGTATCTAACCATCCCTCACTCTCTCCCACTCCCTCATTTCGTCCCACACCCAAAGAAAAAGAAAGGAAAGTGCAGCAACCTCAGCTCTAAGAAGAGAAGGAAGAGAAGAGAAACCCTTTTGGCCATTTTTGAAGATTTTGAGCTCAAATCACATCCAAATCTTCCCAAATTCGAAAGGTAAGTTTATGATGCTATTCTAATCCATCTTCTCTCTCTTTTGTGTGCTTTTGATCTTATTTCCATGGTGGATTGATGAGAATTAGCTAGCTTGTTGAATAGTAGAGATTGGATGAATTTGATGATCTTTGCTTCCTTGCTTGAATTTCTTGAGACTTGATGATTATATGTTGCTCCTAAAGCATGATTCTAAGTGTTTATTATGTATTCTTTCATGGTAGTTGAGATACAAGTGTTTGGCCATTAATGAATTCTCGAGATATTTGATAATATAGCTTAATATATTTCTTCCCTTTTTTTTATGCTTTGTTCGCTTGCATTTTGTGGCTGAACTTGTTGCTACTTATATGGCTTGAACATATGATGAATTGATGTTAATTTAATGCTTGGTTTATGTGCTTTTGATGGTATAAGAGACTCCCCAAGGCCAAGAACCGAAATCCCCTGTTTTTCTCTCCAAAACCGAAGTGTTGCTGCGTTATTTTCTTCCAGGCCGAACGTTGGACACGGCCGTGTCCTAAAACACTTGTAACCTGACACGGCCGTGTCAAGCTCTCGACTTTGGGTCCTGATTTTATTTAAACCGTACACGGCCGTGTCCGATACCTATGCATTTTGGACGAAGCCGTGTCCACTTAGTAGGTGATGGTCGGGAGGAGTTTCTTTCGTCGTTTCGTTGCTTCTTGTTGATCTTTCTTGCCTCGTTTATGATGTGTATACATGATTAACTTGTTGTATGATGTCTTAAGCTTGATCTCGTGAATTTATGGTTTATTCTTTACCCTCGGTTATGAGATAGGACCTTATATGCCTCGAATGCTCCTATATGACCTAATGTGGATTCATTTCATATTCTTTGCATCATAAACATACATACGCATCCGCCGAGCATCTAATGTGGTTCATATTGAGTCTAAGTTTGTCTTTTGTCTTTGCTTTGCCTTTAGGTTCGTTCCTTGGTTGGCGAGGTTGTCTTTTAGACGTCCGTTTGCTTCCTTGGTTCCCGTTGCTTCTCGGAGGTGAGGTTTCTTTCTTTTTAGCTATTATGACCTACAACCCTACTTGCAATTTAAGCCCGCATGTGAATTATATCTATATATAAATATATAGATAAGTGTTTGATATGTATTTTGCGGGAATTGGCCAATTTGCTATGAAATCCATTGAAAATGCTTTTATGTATAAGTAAGTTATTTTCGTTCTTTTGTTTTGACAAGGGTTGGCGTGTGTTCGTGTTAAGTTTTGGCAAGATAAGCTTTATGTGATAAGTATACGCTCTGTGAGATATGTGTGTGAGTTCTGTGATCAGTTTGGGCCCCGGAGAAGTGGTATGAGATCTCGGGTCGGCCATGGGGTAGCCGGGCTCTCTCATCAACACGACTCCATTCACGGGAGACTTAGTTCTCCTATGCCGACGAAGCACTTTAAGGTTGGCCGTCGAAGGAACCGGGCGGGATCCTCCGGTTCTTCAGTTTCGTTCTGTGGAGGGTTGAGAGGGGCACCTCTCTTTCCCAATGGTGTAAAGGTGGGATTGTTTATGAGTTTTGCTTTGGTTTGAGTAAGTGTGTGAGAACTCGTTCTCGCCTTGTTGTTACGTTTATGTTTTTACTTTTGTATCTGTTGCGGTTTGTGAAACGGGGTGGACTCATAACTTCTAAAACTTGGTTAACTTTGGCCTTCGGCCCTAAACCTTTCTTTATATATATATAGTATCATGGATTAAACTTTTTGGAGTGCAAAAACCACACCCGGTTCATGAACACTTTCGATTTGAATATGCTATGCTCCTACTTATACGTATGTGTGCGTGTGTAGCCCCCTCACCAGTCACTAGGACTGACCCTCGTTGCTTCTTTCCCCTTTTTCCCCTTTTGTTTTGAGCTTTGCAAGTGCTCGGTTGAGAGTTTGGCTAGGCGGCGGTCGTCTTTCGAGTCTTGGGAGTTGCTCGAGTCGTTGTAGAGTCCTTGCATTTGCATATTTACTTTTCCGCTTTGGTACTATGTATATTTGGTACTATGTATAAATACTTATAAGCTATGTTTTTGTAATTAGAACTATGCATGTCCTATTTGGCCCGGAGTAGGCAAAGCATGATGTAAATTGTTTATTTTACCTTAAGTTTGTATGTATAGATTTGGTTTTGTTATGTGATCCTGCAGCTTCCGCACTTTCGGTTTATTTTGTTGCGCACTCTGTTCAGGGTCTAGACCGCCTAGCCTAGAGTTGCTTTTGTTTGTCACCCGTTCGCCATGGTTCAATGCGGGAGCGGAGTTCCCATTTCGTTAACCGTGTTGGGCTATGGTGCGGGGGATGTGGCGCCCTCCGCTCCGGGGTGTTACATCTGTAAGTGGTATCAGAGCTCTGGGTTGCAAAACCCGAGCTCTAACGTCGTGTCAGATTTGTCTAGGTCGTTCGGCTTAGGATTACGTGTTTGTTGGCATTCACTACATCACTTGTGTGAATTATGTGATATTAATTGATATTATTTGCATTAATAGTTCACATGAACTCGCACTAAAACCCCGCATGCATCGATATCTCTTGGTATTGTATTTTATTTCAGGATATTCCTTCAACATCAACAAGTATTACCGGGAAAAGAACAAGAGAGACGGGTATATTCGGGCTACAAGGGGGTTAGGGATTTTGACCTTAGGAAGCGATTTGAAATGAGGATATCAAGGCCAAGTTCTAGGTGATCAAGACAATGGAGTTGAGATTTGAGGAGTCCGAGAAGAATTCTTAGGAGGGATTTTTACTCGAGAACTTTGTACAACTACCTTCCTTTCAAGTTTAATGATAAGAAGATTTCAAATTGAAGAATGAGAGAAGATGGATGATTTCATATAAGGGTTTGAAAGATTGGTTGCCTTCGAGGACTATCCTAGAGTTCGGAATTAGTTGCAAGGAATAGACATGGAATTCGATCAAAATTTCAAATTCTAAGAGTATGAGCATGATCCGAGGATGTATGATAAATGGGGCTATGAAGGAATGGGTAATCAAGGGATTGAACCTCCCATACTATTTACGCGAGAAAAGATGGGGTTGGAGTTCGAAGATCAAGCAAGGAATCTAAACTTCAAGAATTCTCGAGAAGCTTCAAAATACCAACAATGTCAGAAAAGAAAGAGTTCAATGCCGAAGTGGAAGGATCAAATTAAGAGGAATTAGGAAATTATTTCAAGTCCAGTTAGATGGAAGAGTACTATAAGATTAAATAATTGTAAGACAAGGCGAGAAACCAAAAGATAAGAGATATTCCCGAAAATTCAAGACTTCAATGACTCGAAGAATAAGAAGATCCATATAACCAAGATGGATTTTATACCTTCTCACCGGAAGAAAGTCATTGTTCATATTGTAGAGACTCGAATCACATAGTAAGGGAAATTCGAGAATCTCGTGAGGCCACCCATATCAAACAAGGAAGGATTCCAATACTGAGGGTCAGAGAGTGATTCAAGTGCCGAGAAATTAAAGGTATGATGAAAGTTAACCGAAGAACAAGAATTCAAGATCATCACAGAAATGGCCCGACTTCAAGATCCCGGTTCAAGCACAAGATGATCCTCCCGAAAAATAAGAAGATGACACCACACTCAACACAACTCCTATGGTGAACGGTACATAAGGCATTCATGGCATCCCATTTCATACATGTTTTTATATCGGGGAAACCCATGTGTTTATTGTCTTACTCCTTGCTCATCGGTGATCCTTGATTACATTTGTCGCGTAACTGCTTTCCTTCTTGTTTGTTGTGTGCTTCCTTCCCTTCTCAGTTTTGCTCTTTGTGTGTTTCTTTTCCTTTCTAGCTCTTGTTTGAAGTGTACTTCATTTTCTTCTTAGCTTTGCTTGTTGAGTATTTATTTCCCTTCTGAGTTCCTGTTTATTGTGTGCTTTATTTTCTTTCGTGTTAACTTTCTTGTGGAGAGAGCTTGTGGTGTGGAGTGTTCGTGAGTGTTTGGTGAGTTGTGAGGGTCGAGCTGCTTAGGGTCGGTTTATCTGAAGGTGTCTTGTTCTCGTTGAAGTTAGCGGATGCTTTTAGGAGGTCCGTCAGGGACTCAACGATATCTTCGGGGATTAGATAGAAGGCTAACCCGTTGGTATTCCCCGTAGGAGAACCGAGGATTGCCTCAGAGTAAGAGGCACGGTTTTGAGTGGGAAGAGGCGGTTGAAGAGAGTTACCCATGGTATTGGCTCTTGCCTAACCAGAGGTACGAAAGGCTACCTTGTTTCCAACCGAGGCACAAAGGAAGGCCTTTGTTGTGTGTTGCTTGTAGAAGAACGGTAGCCTACGCCTTAAGGAGTGCAAGGTCAAGAGTTAATCCCACTCAGGGTTTGAGGTTGTTTGGAATTTTAGGAAACCGGTTCTTATGGCATAAGAAAGACGTTATCGACTTTGTGTAGTAATGTCTACGTGCCAACGGTTGAGGATTCTCCAACCACTCCCGAATCTTTATTTGGGAAGTAGGGGCAAACGACTAGGACTTTGTGTCCGGTTCGCCAATTAAGGAGAAGGGTTTCAAGAAGTTTGTGATCAGAGTGGCGCAGCGGAAGTGTTGAGTTGGGCTTGTCTTCGGAGCCGTTCAAGATTCTCTTTAGGACCTGAGGACAGGTCCTTTTAAAGGAAGGGAGTTTGTAACATCTTTCTTATGTGCTCTGAGTTTGAGAAAATTTTTGAATGCAAAAGTAAGAGAAAGTGGGGACGGTTAAGGCCTTTTATAGGGGGAATATGGGCTGGAACTCCGAATGCGAACCGTCGCCATGATTACCTAGGGATTAGCGTCCTGACAGGTAAAAGGTGGCCGTCACGTGTCCCATGAAGCCCACCTTTTCGGGGCCTAATGACGTGGGCCAAGCCGGCCTCGCCACGCAAGCATGAAGGATTCCAATGATCACCCGCCACATGCCCTGTTGACCATGTTGACTGGTCAGAAGCACCACGTAAGCACCCTCGAGTCGACGCACTCGGCCTCAAGCCTTTAAAGGAAGAGGACCCAGGCCACTAAAACTGGATCGGGCCGACCACCATCAAAACAACTCGAAATCCATTCGACTTAGTTCAAGGTAGGCCAATTGGTGGTCGACTCATCCACATTCAAGTCGAAGCTCGCTCGATCCGATGGAGGGCCCCACGCCGCCGCCTCCCGTATTTAATGAAGCTGACAATCGGTACCAAGTTGCTGAGATGTATTAAATGCACCTACAACCTGTACTATTCAATCATCATTACCCTTCAGGTATAAATACCCCCTCAAACATGTCATTTATTATGCACATTTAATGCACCTCAAGTCAACTCGAACTGCTCCCTTTATCGATTCTGACTTGAGCGTCGGAGTGCCGACATAGGGTAAATCCCCACCAGTCCCTGGTCGGCTTTCAGTTCACGTTTGCTTCCACCTTGCAGCTCTACCACAAATTCGAGTCCCCGCCAATACAAATTCTAAGTGGTCAAGTCAACTATTTCGAGCCACCTCAGCACCCCGAAATTCGACACGATCAGCATTCAAAGGCGTTATTCTCCGAAGTTATCAAATCAAGGCGTTTGATCCACTATTAAGGCGTTATACCGGCGAATCGGCATTATATTCAAGCTAAATCCACGGAGTTACTGATGAGTTCAAAGGCGTTCTTGGCGGAATTTTCCAAAATCTGGCGTTTGATTCGTAAATAAGTCGAAGGACCCACGGATTAATATTATTAAGAGCTAAACTAGAAGTTGAAGAAGATCAAACCATCAAATCCATCAAGGAGCGTTTGAAGATTTCAACAACTTTAAACTTGAAGGAAGAATCAGAGGATCAAAAAGAAGATTGAAGACCACTTTGATATTTAAATTCATGAAATATTTTTACTATTTATCCGATGTTTACCCAAAATCAATAAATACGAATTTTTAGTGCAAACAAATATAAATTTAAAATTATAACTGAGAGATTATAGACGGAACAAGATTGGGGACATGCACGAGTGCTACTGGCCTCCCAATTTCTTTTAATATCGTCCACTTTCCCTAAAATACTAACTCCACCCCGATTAAGGTGAACATTTGCTACTACGAATTTCACTTAATGCGCCTTGTGTGTTGGTTTGGAAATGAATCAAAACTTGATAAATTTTATAACTTGTCATATTTATTACAAAATTTTAAGTTTTAGTCTATTAGAATTGAATTATAAAACAGTATACTTTTCATTCATTAATTTTAAGTAAAGGCCAACTGGTTTCCGTTCAAGGCATTTAAATGATGCTAACAAATTTATGACATGATACAAGGTTCTTCAACTATGTACGTACCAATTAATTGGGACCATATGTAAAGAAATTAAAAGGTTGTCCTTAATTTGTTTGGATAGCTTTTTGTGGGAAATGCGAAAAGCTGAATGTAGCTTTTCGCTTTTCTTTTGTGAACAAAGGAAATATCTTTTGATTTATGGGAAAAGATTCATGTCAGTAAAACTTTATCCGTTTTTATAATTTATTATTTTAATAGATTTTTATTACATTCAACTAATATTTATATTTATAATATATTATTATTTAAAAAATTTTTAATAGTTTTGATTAAATTGGAGTGTATGTTCTATAAATATGTCATGTATGCATCATGTTTTTTTACCTAAAATCAATAAAAAAAATTAAATAACGGTATATCATAAATACAAATATTGAACGATGGTATGTACGAGAATTTATCGAAATAATAAATAAAAAAAAAGAGCAATTTGGATGACATAAATTTTTTTTTCCCGATTATATTAGTGCTTCGGTCCCCCTTAGGCTAAACTCCATCCAGCTACATCTAGGGGTGTCAATTCGGGTGGGTCAGGTGGGTTCGGGTCGGGTTGAGGTAGGGGTATTACACGAAAATTCCCAACCCGAACCCGACCCGACCCGAATTTGAACCCGAAAATCCCAACCCGAACCCGACCTGATCGGGTTCGGGTTGGGTTCGGGTTGACCCGAACACTGTTCGGGTCACCCGATAACCCGGCCAACCCGAATAACCCGAACCCAACCCGACCCGACCCGATTTTCTTTTTCCTTTTTTTTTTTTTTTGATTTTTTTTAATTCTAATATATGTTTAAAGTATTTTAAAACTTGATAACAATATATAAAAATATATAGTTTGTAAGGTTTGACATAATTGCAATTAATATAAGATAAAAAAAAATTAATACATAAATATTATTAAGTTCTAATTCTAAGTGTAATTATAACTAAGTTCTATATCAACTCTATTTAAATTCCTATTTATATAAATTCAATCAATAAGGTAATTATGTAAAATAAAAATTAGATACATAAACATTATTTAGATCGAATTATATATTTTCTACTAAACTAATCATAATGTAATTCAAATTCTTTAAGTCCAAATAAATACATCTATTTTTGTCCATAAACTCCATTTAATTCTAATCATATTATAGTCATATATGTCTTTCTAATGAACAAAACTATACAATTTAGACAAATTATATAATATTGACATTATAAATCGTATTTTTCTCAGATAATAATCACATGTTTATAGAAAATAATATTTTACTAGCCCTTTTTTTAATAGTCTATTATATTATATTATAAAAATACGGGTTGATTTTTGGATTTTTTTTTACAATTTATTGGTCGCCAAAATATCCTTACAATAATGATTGCCCACAAATTTATTAGAATTGAAGTCTCGAGTCTGCGTTACTTTGATTGTCTTTTTGTGGGTAAAATGGATCCAAATATGTAAAATGGATCCAACATGGGTAAAATATGGATAAAATTGATTAAAATAGGTAAAAAGGATCCAAGTAGGTAAAATGGATTCAAAATGGGTAAAATGTGGGTAAAATGGATTCAAGTGGGTAAATTGAACCTAAATGCACAAAATAGATCCAAAATGGGTAAAATGGATCCAAAATGGGTAAAACATATCCAAATGGGTAAATGGATCCAAAATTGGTAAAACAGATCCAAATTGGTAAAATGGATTCAAAATAGGTAAATTGGATCTAAATGGGTAAAATCGATTCAAAATGGGTAAATGTGGGTAAAATAGATCCAAGTGGGTAAAATGAATCTAAATGGATAAAATGAATCCAAAATGAATAAAATGAGTTCAAGTGGGTAAAATGGATCAGAAATGGGTAAATTGGATCCAAGTGGGTAAATTGCATCCAAAATGGCTAAAATATGGTAAAATGGATCCAAGTGGGTAAAATGAACCTAAATGCACCAAATAGATCCAAAATGTATAAAATGGATTCAAATGAATAAAATGGATCCAAAATGGGTAAAATAGATCCAAATTGGTAAAATGGATCCAAATGGGTAAATGGATCCAAAATAGGTAAATTGGATCCAAATGGGTAAAATGGATTCAAAATGGGTAAATGTGGGTAAAATAGATTTAAGTGGCTAAAATAGATCTAAATGGATAAAATGAATCCAAAATGGGTAAAATGAGTTCAAGTGGGGAAAATTGTTCAAAAATGGGTAAATTGGATCCAAATGGGTAAAATGGATCCAAGTGGGTTAAATGGATCCAAAATGAGTAAATTGGATCCAAATGGGTAAAATGAATCCAAGTAGGTTAAAACGATCCAAAATGGCTAAAATTTGGTTAAATAGATTCAAGTGGATAAATTGAACCTAAATGCACAAAATAGATCCAAAATGAGTAAAATGGATCCAAATGGATAAAATGAATCCAAAATGGGTAAAACAGATCCAAAATGGTAAAATTGATCCAAATAGGTAAATGGATCCAAAATGGGTCAGTTGGATCCAAATTGGTGAAATGGATTCAAAATGGGTAAATATGTGTAAAATGGATCCAAATTGGTAAAATGGATCTAAATGGATAAAATGAATCCAAAATTGGTAAAATGAGTTCAAGTGGGTAAAATGGATCCAAAATGGGTAAATTGAGTCCAAATGGGTAAAATGGATGCAAGTGATTTAAATGGATTCAAGTGGGTAAAATGAACCTAAATGCACAAAATAGATCCAAAATGGGTAAAATGGATTCAAATGGATAAAATGGATCCAAAATGAGTAAAACAGGTCCAAACTGGTAAAATAGATCCAAATGGGTAAAGGGATCCAAAATGGGTAAATTGGATCCAAATGGGTAAAATGGATTCAAAATGGGTAAATTTGGGTAAAATGGATTCAAGTAGGTAAAATGGATCTAAATGGATAAAATGAGTTCAAGTGGGTAAAATGGATCCAAATGGGTAAAATGGATCCAATTGGGTTAAATAGATCAAAGTAAGTGGGTAAAATAGATTCAAATGTGTAAAATGGATTCAAAATGAGTAAAATTGATCCAAAATATGTAAAATATGGATAAAATTGATTAAAATGGGTAAAATAGTTATAACTGGGTAAAATGGATCCAAATAGGTAAAATGTGTCCAAAATGGGTAAAATGCAAGTAAAATAGATACAAGTGGATAAAATGGATTTAAATGGATAAAATGAATCCAAAATGGGTACAATAGATCCAAATGGGTAAGATGGATCCGAATGGATAAAATGGATCCAAAATGGATAAATTGGATCCAAATGGATAAAATGGATTCAAAATGGGTAAAATGGATATAAGTGGGTAAAGAGATAAAAAATGAGCCTAAAACAAGTAGAACGAGTCCAAAATACGTCGAACAGGTTGAAAAACGAGTGAGATGGGGTGAGATGGATAGGGATTTGGTTACAAATCTAATCTTAATCAAATTCTAAATCCAACTCGAATAAATTGTATTCACATTAAAAACTTGTTTATAATTTTAATTAAGATCTAATTATAAGTGTAATTATAAGTAAGTTTTATATGAACTCTATTTAAATTCTTATTTATATAAATTTAATAAAATTCAATTAATATGGTAATTATGTAAAATGTAAATTAGATACATAAAATTATTTCGATCGAATAATATATTTTTTACTAAACTAATCATAATGAAATTCTAATTGTTTAACTTTAAAAAAACTCATCTCTTTTTGTCCGTAAACTTTTGGTTAATTCTAATCATATTACAATCATGTATGTCTTTCTAATTAACAAAATTGTATAATTTAGACAAATTTATACAATATTAAAATTATAAATCACGTTATTCTCAAATAATAATCACATGTTTATAGAAAAAAATTATTTTACTAACCATTATTTAATATTCTATTATATTATATTATAAAAATACGAGTTAATTTTTGAATTTTTTTTTAAATTTATTGATCGCCAAAATATCCTTAAAATAATGATTTCATAATGTCTAATTAAGTTAATTATGTAAACCAATATGTATTATAAATTATTATTGAAATTTTATAAGTATTTAATTATGGATAGAAATTTGGTTACAAGTCTAATCTTAATCAAATTCTAAATCTAACTCTAATAAATTGTACCCACATTAAAAACTTGTTTATAATCTTAATTAAGATCTAATTCTAAGTGTAATTATAATTAATTGTCATATCAACTCTATTTAAATTCTTTTTTATATAAATTTAATAAAATTCAATCAATAGGGCAATTATGTAAAATATAAATTAGATACATAATAATTATTTAGATCGAATAATATATTTTTTACTAAACTAATCATAATGCAATTCTAATTGTTTAAGTTTAAATAATACATATCTTTTTTTTTTTTCCGTGAACTCCGTTTAATTTTAATCATATTACAATCATGTATGTCTTTTCAATTAACAAAATTTTATAATTTAGACATATTATATAATATTAACATTATAAATCACGTTATTCTCAAATAATAAATTAATTATTATTTTTTAAGTATATCTAATCCTAAACCAATTATCATTTCATAAATTTTTTATCTAATTATAATACACCATATAATTTAAATATATTAAATATATATTAAATATATTTTTTTAAAAATTTCGGGTTGGGTCGGGTGGGTTCGGGTTGTTGGGTCACCCACCTAATTTTTCGGGTTGAATCGGGTCAACCCGAAACCCACCCGAACCCGACTTCTCTCATTCGGGTCAATTTCGGGTCCGACCCGATTTCAACCCGACCCGAAAACCCCCAACCCGAACCTGATATTTTTCGGGTTGGGTCGGGTCGGGTTGGCGGGTCGGGTCAAGAATTGACACCCCTAGCTACATCAAGAATTAAAATTATTTAAAAAAAATATTATATACACTACAGAAGTTTCAACTTAGATACTTTTCGTTATAAAAATAAAAAGAAAAAAAAAAACTTAGATACTTTTCGTTAATGTTTCGTGACTTTTAAGGGTTCAGAATTGCTCTCCTTTTTTTTAAAGGAGAATTGCTCTTTAAAACAGTCAAAAGTTGTCTAGTTAGTCTTAGGATATTCGATTTGTAGGAGTTGACGAAGAAAATGTTACGTCTTTATCGTTTAATTATAATCCAAAACAAAGTTTGTAATAAAATTCAAGTATTCATATTAAATATTACTCTTTGGTCGATGAGTAACATGTAGACTAATACACCTTGCCGGGCACGAGTCACACAAAAATACATAATTACTAACGCAAATAGCGACACTTGGACTTTATATCGTCACCAAAAACTTATATTATAATTATTAAACTAAAATGCAGATAAATATACAATTTATTTAAAATAGTAAGAAATTCACAATAATTATTACACTATCTAACGTAAAAGCCAAGACATGAGTTGATGTCGATATGCCATCAATATTTATATTTCCATGGCCTTCTTCTTCATCATATATCCCACCGCTCCACCCATTTAATAAAAAATAACAATAATTATTATTATTATTATTTTCCAAAATAGAACAAAACTATTTTTTCTGGCCATAATTGACAAATTAAATAATCAATAACAAAACAAACCTACAACAAATTCTATTTTTTCAGTAATAATCGAATAACACAACATAGAAAACAATTACAAAGAGTGGAAATACAAAGACATCTTTTCTTGATCCTCTAAGAGCCGTCGATGAAGACTGATCTCCGTGCGGCGGCTTTCGGAAGTAGAACGGAAACCAGGTCGTTATGGGCTCCGGCGGCGGCGGTACGGTGCCGAAGAAGTAAGGCGGCGGAGGAATGAAACTTGGGGGGATGGTGGAGACTTGCGGAGGTGAGAAGACGGCGGGAGGGGTGGTGGGAATTGGTGGCGTCGGTGGTGTTGTGGTCACCGGAGGGTTGTTTCCGCCGGGGCCGGTGGGCGGCGGATAACATGGGTAGGGGCACTCCTGCGCCGTGGTGGTGGTCGGAAAGTTGAGAGTTGTTGAGAGAAAGAGTAGTGTTGGGAGTAGCTTGTGAATTGTGGAGGCCATGGTTAGTGGGGGTTAGGTGTAATTTTGAGAAATGAAAGAGAGGGAGTGTGAGAAGAAATGAGAGGAGTGGAGATTTAGTGAAGTCTTTGTGAGGAGAGGTGAGGTGAGCCTTTTCTTTCCTCCCTTTTTTTTTTTTTTTTTTAATTTTTTTGTGATTTAAAAATATTTTCTTTTCTTCTTTTTGGTGTCTTTATTTGTTGGGTGGGTGTGGCCGTGTGGGGGTTCCTTTTTTTTATCTCACTTTTGAATTGAACATTTATATATTCCATTTAATTTGATTACACCTAATTAATTTGGGTTTGAAAACTTTTTGATTGATCACTCTATTTAAAATATAAAAGCATATTTCAATAAATGTAAGACGTTATACGTCGTGAGTCATTTGTTTTACATAATTTAACGAAATCAGGTTTGATTTGGATTTGGATTTGTTTTTTCTTTCGTACTGTTATGTGTTCAACTGTTGAGACTTCGAAAGTTTTATTTGGAAACTAATTTAAATTCGAACTATGTTGAATTTTATTTTTCTAACGCACTCTTAATCGGGATTCGAAGTTTCGAATCTGAATCATTACCCTGAAAAAAATCACTTGAACTAATCCCTATTGGCCGAAACTATATATATTGAAATTTGCTTCCTATGTAAGAGCAAATACTAGGACTAAAGTGGTTTCTATTATGTACACAGGAGATAAAATTTATTGATGATGTTATCCGGCACATGCAGTTACAACTGCTTTGAGAAATTTGGAAATGTAGACTTGTTCTACGGGGCAGGGGCGATAATGTCCGATCTTATTTTGTGGTACAGTATAGGTTGATAGGGACTTCTGAGTTGAAATGAATTGTAAATATCAATAACATTTTATTTTATACATACTCTTACTTTTAATGTTAGTATAGCATGTAACTAATAATCAGTGTTTGAGCTTTCTTATCTATAGTATTTTTACATCAAACATGGAAATAAGGTCGTATATATGATTGATGGTTTTTGGTTAAATTACTTATACTATCATAAATTTAGGAGTGACTATAATTAGTTCAGATGGGACCAACAGTTGGTGTAACACTGTAACTTAACCATTCGGTGTTATGCTAGCTAGTTTAATTAAAGGTCTTGAGTTCGAATCGCTAAGAGTGCACTACCATTGGTAGGAAGAACTTTACACCCTAAATGGTTTATCCCGACTCGACCCATGAAAATGAGCTATAAAACCAAAAAATTTACTCCAGATGGTATTATTATCGGTGATTGGAAGGGCAAACAAAGCATGCACCCACTGAGAAACATTATTGGTGATTGTCAACGTCTCAAGTCTCAACGTTTGATTTATTTGTGTTGGAAGGCTAAGATCATTCAGATGGATAGATAAAGTTAACTTTTGTGTTGATCCGCTAGTTAAAAGAGAGCAATCACTTTGGTGCCAATGTGATTTGGGATCTCCCACTGGATTTTGAGGAGTTTTTAGAGACTTATTGTACTAGTTAAACACAATACTAGCAAGAATTGAAGAAAGAGAGATTATTGTATAGGTTACTTTCCCCACAATAATAATGCCTGGGGATCCATCCAAATTGCAAAGTACAGTCCTTGGTTGCTTCAGAATTATGCATCACCAGACACGGCCCAAGTCCGAGGAGATCAACATTTCTTGGATCTCGAGTTTTTCATTTATTTTATTTTATTTTTTTCTTATTTGGTTAAAGATCTGATTCCATTTCTTGTACAAACAAATTTTAGTTTGCACCCGACTCGATCAACTTCAATAATATGTTGCTTGTATATGAATGTTGCCTCTGTATGTTTCAAATTCACCATAATATTTAAATTTTAACCTCTTTTTAACTGTTCTTGAATACGTTGGTCATCGATTCAAACCTTTTGACAGATTCTACCGGTGTTGCTTAAATTCAAAAGGGGATATTATTAATCTTGAAAATCTAGAGAAAAAAAGGTCCATTTTATACGAATTAATTAGGGTATTAATTTCTTGAGGGAAAAAACAACACAATTCCTTGAGTGCAATGACCATCATTTGTTGTCATGTGTGCATGTGGGATGTGGAAAGCAGTACCACTAAAGACGTTACGTTTGGAAAATCAAGCAAAAGGAAAACAGACGTGTAACAAACGCCAACGTATGTTTCTTAAATAAGATATATATTGACAAAATTGGTTAAATAATGATGCAAAAAATAGGTGAAAAATGCCAATAATAAGTGGAATGTCACAAAGTTTTAAGGTAAATTTTTAGTGAATATGCAATAAGATTAACTGTAACAACCAACTAATTTGACAATTGAGTTTGATTAAGATTCTTAAAGAATAAAGCCATGCATATTGATACAAAAATAAGCCGGAAAAGGGAATATTAGGTGAGGTTTCACTTCACTTCAGTTCAGTTCACCACTTCAAAGACTAGATAATGAAAAATGGGTCATAATCTTGCTATACATTTTCCACGAAAAGAGTTGAAAACTAAACAGAAATCCCATTTAATATAATGCCAAACTTTCTGTCCTACTTACTTTCTTTTTCTGAGTGTTTGTGTTAATTAAATGCATGAAAAGCGTATAATTAACCAACAGAGATGAAAGGTACTAGCTTAGTGACATAGTCGTCCTATATTTCCTTCATAAAAAACCGACTAAATTTCACACATAATATTTACGTGTTTTATTTGATACTGGTATATCCCCGTGCACTTTGCTATTTAAAAAAGGGTTTTTTTGCACTATTCATCCCGGTTTTAAAGACTAATTAACACAAAAAATTCGATAATATAAAAATCAAATAGAAAACCTTATGTTTTCAAAATAGTTGCATATAGAACTCTACTCAATTCCTGCGCTCAAAGTGAGAGTCAAATAGCATTTTTCTTAAAATTTTTATGTGAAAATGACTATTTTACCCTTATATTTTTCACAATATTATTTTTGAATTAATTATATTTTATCGCTAATCAATTTCTCACCACTAATTGAGGGGGAAAAATATCATTATAAATATCAATTTACAAACGAATCATGTGTTGATCCTTCAAAAAACTTCGTAATTACCTGTTTGTCATTTGAGAATGAGGCGTGGGTTGTTGTGAGGAACTAATTAGTGGTGAGATATAATCAATTCAAGAATAATTTTGTAAAAAATCCAATCGGAATGGGTTCATGTGCAATTTTTCCAAACAATTGGAAGGGTAGATTATATAATATTTTCGTCTAAAGGAATACACGTTGTAATTATCCAATCTCGCAGAAGTGCATACATAAACAACTCATTTTTTATTTTTTATTTTTTAAATGAGTGATATTTCTCATCAATATGTGTTATGCAAAAAGATGAAAAAACCTATGTTATAAAAATTAGTCTAAAATTTTTTGTGTAATATATTTATTTACTCACTATCCCCTAATTAAGTAGAATACAACACAAATAAAATTTGATTTTTCAATTTTACCCTTATACCTTAAAAAACAATTCTTTAATTATTTTCTATTTTTTTTTTCTTCCCTATCCAATACCACCATGTCCCCATCTTCCCCCAAAACCATTTACAAAAGGGCAAAAAAAATTATATATATATATATATATGGCGGGGCACCGCTACTATTTTAGGGGAGGGAAAAGGCGGTGATGGTGCTGCCGGAGGGTGAATTTCTAAAATTGATGTGTTTTTCTTGGGATAGTGTATTTTTGATGTATTTTTTGGGTGTATTGCAATTTTGAGGTTTTTCGTTTTTTAGTAAATAAAAAAACGAAATCAACAAAAAAAATTATGATTGCAACGTAGACACTCATAATTTTTTTTGTTAATTCCGATTTTCCAAAAAACGGAAAACCCAAAAATTACAATACACCAAAAAAAAACACCAAAAATACAAAATCAATAAAAAAAAAAAAACAAAAAAATACCTAAATTAGAAAAAAAACCCTACCGGAGGAAGGGGAGACGTGGAGCACAGGGAGAGAGGGGGCGGAGACAACGGTGCTTGGGGTGGGTGTTGGGGTGGGTTTGAGTTATGCCGTTTTATATATGCTTGGGTTGTTTATAAATATATTAATTCAGAAAAAAAATATTATTAAAAATTCGGAATGGATTTATTCGTCGTTTTTCAAACTTAAAAAGATAAATTGTGTAATATTTTCATTCAAGGGAGTACGAGTTATAATTACTCAATCTCATAAGGAATATAGATATAAAACTATTCAATAAAAAATTTGATAAAGACCAATAATATCATATTTTCTAATATTTCCTATAAGCTAGTGCCTCTTCAAAGAAAAAACCAATCCATCGTTTACAATTACCGTGCCCCACTTTTTTTGTTCGTAACGACTAACGAGGGAGAACACTTGAAAAGATGGAATTACCTACCGATATCAAGTTAGGCTCCGACACTTGAGATTTTGGTGAAACCGTTAAATATAAATGATTTCTTTTCTACCAAATCACGATAACCTCTATTACCATATGCAATTTATATTAATTAACATATTAATTACCTTAACTAATTTGTTTTAACATCACATCAAAAAAGTAATTAAGTTTGTTTACATGTCGAGTTCTCATTTAACACCACCAAAAAAGGACAGCAAGAAAAGCCAATAACCAACCAAAACCACCCATAACTTGGCTAATAAATTCAACACAGCTTTAATAATTGACTAGGATTAGGATTAGGATTAGGATTAGGATTAAATGTGGCAGTAGAAACTAGAAAAGTACAAATAGGAGTAAATAAACAGATGACAACCTTTTTCCTTAATCAGCATTCAAATTAGGGCTGTCAATGGGGTGGATTTTAATCCGAATCCGCTCCAAGTTCGATCCGAATTTTAGTATATTCGTCCGATAAAAATATTCGATGGATCATATCTGATTATAAATATTCGTTATCCGAAATAAATGGAGCGAATATGGATTTAAGGAATCCGATCCATTAAGAATCCGAATCCGATATTATATATAATATTTAATTAAATCCGATATTATATATAATATTTAATTAAATAAATTATTTACTAGTACATAATATTAAGTAAAATGATTAAAATTAAAATTTTCATATATTTATCATTTTAAACAATAATAAAATTTAAAATTTTTACAAAATCCATTAAGAATCCGAATCCGATATTATATATAATATTTAATTAAATAAATTATTTACTAGTACATAATATTAAGTAAAATGATTAAAATTAAAATTTTCATATATTTATCATTTTAAACAATAATAAAATTTAAATTTTTTACTCTAAAAGTATATATTTTCTTTTATTAATAAGTTTAAATTAATTTATTTTAAATAAATATAAACAAAACTATCAAATAATTCATTAAATAATAATTATTTATTAAATATTATGTAATTATATTTATTTTTTATATCAAATTTATTATTTAAAAAAATAAATTTTATTATTAATCGGGTCGGATCTTTTATCGGATCGGATCCGACCCGATTATATATGGATTAAAAAACAATGAATCCGAATCCTATAGGATTCGGATTCGGATCCGATATTCGGATTCTCTTATCGGATTCGGATCCGGAATCTCTTGATCCGGTCCGAATCCGACCCGTTGACAGCCCTAATTCAAATACACCATATCTCGACACCTTTCGGGTAAAGGGCCCGTATATTAAATGGGCCCCATATTTGGTGAAAACCGATGTTGATCTCATCCTTTTCTATTGCAATCTCATCTGACAATCTCTGACATCAATATGAGATGGGTTTAGAAGCTTCTCATCATCCCTTTTCATTTACTACACCTCGGAAAATGGGAATTTTATTTTTCTAATTGGAAAATCATTATTAATCATATAAAAATGTAAATGTAAAGATCCAAGAGATCGTAGAATTTTGTACAAATTAAAGCGTGGTCCTTGAATTCCTCAACAAATTTACAAGAAGAAATAAAATAAAATTGCTGATTTCAAGACTTGAAATTGGAAACTAGTTAAGGATCCCAAAGTTCTTCTTCGGTGAGTAAAAAATTGGAATTTCACAACACAAAATAAAAAATTTACTATTTTTTAGAAGGAAATAATCAAAATCTCTATATCGACAAAATAAATAAGATATATACACAATGTGTAGTTAGTATCTATATGGGACAGTGACAAATTTGAATATGACTTAACGTCTGTAGTATATAATTCTTATATTTTAAAATATTCAATGATCAATATGTCATAGAATTATTAAACTAGACCACTGATATAGTAGTGGACCTTTATCAACTCGTACTTCTACTATGAATTATTTTTTATTTTTCAAAGTATAAAATTAACTATATATTATAAAATAAAGAGAGTGGACTTCGAAAGAAAATCACCATGAAGCTTCTAAAATTGTAGACACCATTAACACTACTAGCTGGCATCTATTGACCTAAAATGTGAATTCAATTATAAAGTTGAGCAATGAAAATATGAGCTTTGAGTTACACATTCCTTTGAAGACACGTTCTTTAAACACCTTCACCACTACTTTTCATTTCCCATACAAACTTAATTTCTTGAACAATCCAATGTATCTTCCCATAAAACAAGCCAATAATGCAAGTTCTTGCGTACAAAACTTAATTTCTTTTTCCCTTTTTTTCCTTAATCTCAGGGTAATGTTGCTGATTCCTCAACCATTCAGTTCGATGAGACTCCATTCTTGATCCATCTATTCAAATCTATAGATACTTACGGCTAAGTTATTTGTTCGGTTTACATATAAAATTTTCGTCCCGCGTATAGAATTTAATTTGAAAAATCAAAAATAAAATATAATAAAAATGAAACTTTAAGACAAGAGCATGGACACCTCATCACGACTAATGTTGGTGGTGGACCCTCAAGGCCAGAATACCGACCTCTAAATTAATTAGATTAGAAACTAGTGGAAGCACAAGCCGGTGGATGATGCGTAACTTTCATTATGATGGCGATTTCTTATATTATCCAATATATTAAATCATGCACTACACAATTAATTCATATCCAATTAATTAAATTATTAAAGTTTTTAAACTTTGCGTAACGGATGGAAAAAGTCTTGACCCCATACGACAAATAATTAACAAGATTAATATACATAGAATTAATATAACTTTTGTTTTCAATATAATTGGAACAAGAAAAGGAGATTAAACCATAAGGGGTTTATTGAAATTACAAACACTTAATCATGATTTGAGATAAAAATTCTAATTAAACGCAAACCTAATGAATTAGAATGAAAATATTTGATCTCATCATCCTAACTCTTACGGAACTTTATACCTTAAATTCCTCATATGCATAAAAAAAATTGCAGCTCTTCCTCACCAGAAAGCTAACAGGCACAGAACAGTACTGATCAAGAATGGCAGCAAACCGGTCGAAACCCGACTCGAACCGGAACCAAACTCATCGACCGGATATAAATTTCCCGGCGGACCATTGATGATTATGGAAGGAGGGTACGGCGGGTACTGGCCGCCGCCGCCACCGCCACCGCCACCACCTCCGCCGCTGGGTGGTGGGGGGCAGTAGTTGCTTGGAGGGGGCTTCTTTGGCGGGGGTGGGGACGGCGGAGGAATCGCTGGCGGAGGCGGAGGCGGAGACGGTGGTGGGATGCAGGGGTTGTTGCAGGGGCAGCCGCCGCACTTGTTCTCCGCGTTCTCGTCGAGCTTTCTTGAATTCGCCGGTAATTCTTGAGCCTGAGCAATAACTGAAATCATGGCGAGGAGAATGGTGAATTGCAGCACCTTGAGCGTCGCCATGGGAGGAATTTGAGCTCCTTTCGTGTTATGTGCGTCAAATTTGTAGGTGTTTCTGGTGAAGTGTTAGTGTTAGGTATGGTATATTTTTGTAGGGAGGGGTCAATAAGTAGAAGAGGAAGAAGAAGGGAGGTTTGTTAATTTACGTTTTCTTAGGTGCATGGAAATTTGGACAGAGAATTGAGCTAATTTAGGCTTTTATAATAATCAAGAAAATACTTATGAAAATTGAAAATAAGAAAATAATAATAATAAATCCAAAATTGAGATAGAAATAGTGAGAATGACATTATGGGCTCCCTTCAATTCTAATTTTTCATGTGTGTGTTGGCTTGATCTATAAGGCAATTCACACCACTGCATGTGGATGGTCCACTCTCAAGGCCACATAAATTAGGCCTTAATTAATAATTTTTGGGATTATTTATTTATTTTATAATAAAGGAGATATATGTATATGTATCTAGCTAACATATTCTTTGTATAATTGCATATGTACAGTACCAATAATTGTGCACTTCTTTTTCTAAAGGCAACATGTGCTACCTAACGTATGCATGCAAAATATTAGGCACCGCAAATTATTTAATACAAATTTTTATTTTATTTTTTTTATTCTATGGGTAGTACAATAATCTAATTAATGAAGTATGAGAGTTGTTCACCGGTAATTAAAAAGTACCGTATATTACTGATCAATTGTACTAATCCAATTTTATTTTATTTTATCTCGTAAACTAAAAAAGAAAAAAACTTCTGGGGTAATTAAAAAGAAATAGTGTGTATGAATTTAAGAATTGGGAACATTAATGATAAGTCAAGGGGCAGGTGATGTATGGGCAGGTGGATGACCTTTCCCTTCGCCCCTAATCAAAGGTATGCATGCATCACAGTGAGGAATATGTGGAGAAGGTTATATATATATATATATATATATATATATATATATGAAAATTCATATTTAACTACCTTTATCTATGCTTAGCAATTTATTTAAATCGAAAAATTATATTTTAATTCTTGTAAATTTTATTTGGTTTGAGGTCGTTAACGAAAATTTTAAAAGTATACTTATATCCCTTACGGTTGTATGAGTATTGTATTAAATATATAATCAAAATTATAAAATTATCCCTAAAATTATAAATATAAATAAAATGATCCTTATAAACTAGGAACAACACAATATCTGGTAATCACAAATTAATTAAAAAATCGAGGGTATTTTTGGAATGAACGAAATCCTAATGAACATCAAGATTGATAAATGATTCTCAAAAATTAGAAACTACAATAATTTTAAAAAAAAAATTAAGAATTAAAATATAATTTTGAAATATAAATAAATTACGTTGCAATTAAATTTAAATGCATCTAAATTTCCATATGTATATGTAATAGCACAAGATGAAGCCAAAATAATAATTTTTTGATAAAGAAATTCGGACAGCCCATTTTTGTTGTAAGAATATGATTTGAGGAAAGGAAGCATCTCATAGGGTGTTGACGTGTCCTAAATTCTAATCAAGGTCACTTAACTTTTTAGGGTTCTTTGTAAAGTATATCTTTTTATTTATTATTTTTTTAAAAGGGAAGTATGTCTTTTACACAATTCTCGTATTCTCATGATTGAATTAATACAAAGGAACCACACGATAACTATTTTTTTCACTTTTCTCCCTTATAAAAATGAAGGAACCCTTTCTAAATTTATAAATTTCAAAATCAAAACTTATATGCCGCCGTAGGTTGGTTCGTACCTTCAGTCAATACTCAAATCCAAATCAGTGACAAATTGAATGTATTAAATTATCACTTTTTTTTTTTTAAACACACGCACCCCAAATGGTCAGAGGGATTTGAAATCGGATCTTTGCCTTCGAGAATCAACCCTCAAACCACTTGGTCAACCCCTGTTGGCATTAATTATCACTTTGTATCCGAAAAAGACATTAATAGTAAAATAATTTGTTAAAATAATTAACAAATATAAGTTAATCACATAGGGAGATTTATAATCTGCTTAATTTAATTTCATGACCAAGCATGATAAAAATCACATTGATAGGAGCATCATCACATGTGACCACGTAATTACGAATTGACAATAGCCGGCTATTTTAATTGTGTGTGTGTGTCTCTGTCTCTATCAATTCTAAGGTTGGTGGAAGACGAAGAAATTAATCATCAAAATTATGTCTTAAAAATAGGGAAAAGTTGCAACTTTAATCATGTTTTAACTTTAAATTTGTACATATAAAGTTGGTCTAAGTGGTTAGTTTTTTTTAAATAATAAATTTAAATTTAAATTTCTCTAAAAGTGTGTATTTTTTTCTTAAAAAAAAAACTTTAAATTTGTACGAAATTATAACCTCAACAAATAAATTTCCAGATGATACTCAGTAGTTGGCCACGTCTCGAGAAAGAAGGAGCGAGACAATCGCCTTATCTACGTCGGCGCATATGTCTGCATCAAATGGTAACATAGTCATTTCGCCCTAATTTGTTGTCAAATCATTATCACGCAATACAAACATAAGACTAGTTGAAATAGACAAATTTATTTTATTGTTTTTATTTTCAAATATAATCAATTAAAAATAATTAAATTAACGGATAATTCCTCAAAAATCCCCAAGTGTAAACTGAATTTCCTTTTCACTCCCCAATTTTGAAAAAGTTCCTGTTCACTCCCCAATTGAAAAACAAAATTCCTTTTCACTCCCTAAGGTTGTATAATAATTCAGGAATTGCGTACATTTTTTAGAGAATTGCGTATAAAAATCCCGGAATCTCTTATATACGACATTTTGATATTTTTATACGCAATTCCCTAAAAAATGTACGCAATTCCTAAAGACAATGTACGAACATGTACTGTTTGTGGGGACCTAAAAGGAATTTTGTTTTTCAATTGGGGATTGAATGGGAACTTTTTCAAAACTGGGGACCTAAAAGGAATTTTTTCAACTTTTTGGTACTAATCAAAGATTTTCCCTTAAATTAATTTGTTATGCCTACTTTTTTTAAAAATCACATTATCATTTCATATTGTGTAGATATTTGTTGTAAAAAAAATTAAAGAAAATTTCGTATCTTTGAATCCATAATTGGCCACTGTTAGGAAAATTTTATATCGGTGTGTTCGTTGGTCATGAACTCGAAACAATCACTAATACAAAAATAAAACTACTCATTTTGTTTTTAATCAAATATTAAAATTTCGAGTTCTGAGTTTAATATATAAAACAGCTTTATATCTTCTAATTATTTATTCCATCCTTATTTATAGAAAGAATTAATCGAAAAACAGTTTTATATCTTCTAATTAATTGTTTCATCCTTATTTATATCAAAAGAACCGATTAATTATTCCATCCTTATTTATCGAAAGAACTAATCGGTTCGATGAACATCCTGATTTAAAAAATAAATATATACATACCTCCCAAGGCTCATGAAGAAGTCTTCGGGAGACATTGAGGATCACCCATTAAAGAATATTATCCTGGATTATAGAAGACTTCTTCACGAATCTTGGGAGACTACGATTCATCATATTTACTAGGAGAGAAACGACAGCACCAATAGATAGTCTCGGATGGGACACGAGCTTAGGGTGGATTGTGTGACTTGGGATTCGTTGCCGGGCGAGTTCGGCTAGTTTTGTTTTGCTTTGGTTTGCTTTCTTTGGCCCGGTCTGAGCGTCTATTTGACCAAAAAAAAAAACCCACTTTCACATAGACCCGAAATGCAAAACCTTTTTTTTAAACACACATACCCCCCAAATGACTAGACAAATTTGAATCCAAATCATTATCTTTAAAAAACAACCCTCAAACCATTCAAACCACTGAGACCGACCTTTATTGACAACCCAAAATGCAAAACTTAAATACTAATAAAGTCATTCTTCCTCTCGTTAGCAAGACATGTATTAATATCTTTGCAGCCCACAAAAGCATAACCTAAGGCCCAATGAGCTATAACAATGATGGGCCCAAAATCCAGCCAAAATTAGGAGCAGCTCAAATCACAAGACTGATAGAAGCAGAGCAAATCCACATAATTAACTTTGTTGAATTCATACACAGAAAAACGTTGTATGGACACAAACATCATGACTCCAAATGTATTACTACATTCCTCTACAATCCCAAATGCCAAAATCACAACATGGAAAGGGACCATTTCTTGACCAGTAACCAGTTGTGTTTGAAGCTTGAACAGTCAAGAAAGGCTCAGTCCTCAATCGGTGGAAGCCCCGTCGTCGTCCTCTAAGAACGAAAGAATTGTGTTCTCCTCCGCATCTACATTCTCATCTGCAGCATTGATGTGCGCCGTAGGTTTGGAAGTTCATCTTCTTAAAGTGCGAATCTCCTTGCATCATCATGTTTGCTCCCAAAGAATCACTCTTCGCGGTTCCAAAATCGTAAAAAGTACTGAAAGGCCCGTAAGAGCATTGCATACCGTTGTAATTAGGTTGTTGCATATTGACCGTAGTCCATTGGGGCGTCTCGAAATCTTGTGCCATCTCCCAGAACATGCTTTGCAGTTCTTCAATGCTGTAATTCTTTTCCTGTTTTTTTGATTTTTAAATTCAAGATGGAACTGAGTTAGAGATTTGAACACTGGGACAGGGACTATTAGGTTTGGTAATATGGTAAAGGGGCGACATACCCTGAGGTTTGGCATAGTTACACAAACCTCCCCTAAGGTTTGAGGAATTACACAAACTTCCTCTGACATACTCGGGGGAGGTTTGCGTAATTATTTTAAACCTCAGGGTACTGTCAATTTAGCTATCCCTATAGTAAAACAGTTCAAATTCTCACCTCTTTTCTGGCATCATTCATGAGAGACACCATTTCTCCAAGAAAATCAGTAAATCCCTGTTGAAAGGAATTGGAATTTAGACATTCCTCATGAAATACAAAGCTCATAATAGCATATATAACAAAACACACTAATACACATACCTCAACCTCATCTTCATCATCATCAAGATCATAAAGCCCTGCATCATACAGCATCCTTTTTTGCCTATCCGACAGCACTGTTTGTGCAAATCAAACTCAGGTCAGCACAACCTCATCAATTTAAGCCATTAAAATCACAAAAACACACAAATACACGATTTTGGGCAGAAAATTACCTCCATATGCTTCTTGAATTTGCTGGAATTTCTGCTTGGCTTCCATTAGGTGAGAAGGGGCTTTAATCCACTTATCCGGATGCCATTGCTGCAATCAAAATTCAAATTCAGAGATTAATCAACATATTATAACCAGACCATCCAATTTCACATTGCAATTTCAGCTCCTAATCACTGCTAAATCCTACTTACAAGAAATCATTCCCCCAATTCAAAACACAAAGACATGAACACCTGTGCGTTTGTATGTGAGAGAGAGAGAGACATACCATTGCAAGCTTACGATAAGCACGTCGAATTTCTTCATCAGAAGCGTCGGTACCAACACCCAGAACGCTATAATACTCCATTATCGATCTCCAATCTTCAAAATATACGAGAAAATAAAAAAAATAACAATCCCACAGGAAAGAAGAAGATTGAATATTGATTCGCCAGAAATAGCAGCAGCCCACAAACAAATTCAAGATTCTCCAACTGGGTTCTGTTCCTTTCGTGTAACTATCGCATTGGCGACGAGACGAGTGTATATATAGATAAGCACACATGGCGAAAAGCAAGAATATATTATATATATGAGATGATAGATATGAACGGAGAAAGAAATCATTAAGGCGGTTAGCTCTGTGGGGTCCGTGTGATATTTTGTGGAAAAATTGCAGAAGCTAAAAATATCTGAGAGCTAACAAGCTTCTATGGGCTTCTGGGAGAGATGAGCTTGGGTAATCTCGAACGTTCTAGCAACAGTTTTCTTGTCAAACCTTACGTATCATCTAACCCTAAATATCTTTCACGGATCAGATATTTTTGCAATACTCTGAAACTTTCGGGCAATGGAAAATGACATTTGTACCATTTATGTTTTCTTTAATTTAGTCTTCATTTACGCATTTTAGATTGGTAAATTTTAGTTTGAATCTGATTTAACCAAATAATATAATAAAAGTAAGAACATTTTATATGTTAGGATTAATTATATAAGTTATTCAAGATAAATAAGATAATTACAATTCGTATTAATTTTTAGATTAAATTACATACATCACTGTTAATAAAATATTAATTACACTCGAACCCCCCAGTGTTTCGGTTATAAAATAACTGAATTGTCCGTTATGCCCCTACTAGATTCCATTAAATAATTTTTGAAAAAAAAATTATAATTCAAAATGATACTTTTACCCCTCAGTGTTATTGAACACAATAAACAAAACGGGCAAAAAAGCCCCTTGCACTTCCCAACACTTACCGCGCCAAAGAAGCGATGGTCTCGGTGTTTTTGCTAATATTTTATCGTTTTTCTCCGAATATTTTGGTCGCTCATTGTTGTTTATACCAAAAAAGGAATTTGTAACCACATCTTTTTTATCTAAGCCATGAAAGGTGCGAAGGTTTTTAATTTTTTAGAATTTCTGGTCGTAGATGTCCGTTTAGCTTTTTTGTTTTAGTATTGCCCATTTTGAACGACATCTGTGAACTAACCTGTCTAACTGAGTTGATTTTTGACGCTATAATTTAGGAATTTTCCAATTTTTGGTTCTTACCTCTAAAGCACGGACACGCCTAAAAAATGACCCGTGCAGTGTCTGACATGTGTCGGACACGGACACGGCTCCGATACGCCACCGACACGTGTCGGACACGGCTGAAGGAGTGTCCGGAAAAAATAAAATAAAATAAAATTGGGACACGGTGTCGGACACGGCGAGATGGAGTGTCCGACACGGCGAGACAAATTTGATCATTTTTTTATGCTTTTTTTAATATTTTTTGGAAAGAAAATTGAAATAACAAAACCTATTTTAGTTTTTAATATTATATATTTTTATAAATATTTTATGTTACATAGATTATACTTATAAAATATTTTTATTTATATATAAAATATAGCCGTGTCGTGTCCTAAAATTTTGAAAAAATCCGTGTCGCCGTGTCCGTGTCCGTGCAACATAGGTTCTTACATGGTCTTAGTGGATTTTTTACAGTCCTACTAGATGATTTTTTGGAATATTTTTTTGTGATTTTCAGTTATCAGTTGTGCTTTGTTGTTTTTCGAAAGCCCTAGTTTCATGCATTAGGGACTTTGCAGTTTTTCTTTTCAGCTTCTGTGTAATTGAAAACCCTAGTAATTTCTTGGTTTTTTAACTGATTTCGTATGCATGTTCACCTTTACAGAATTTTTTTGAGATATTCAATGGGCTTTTAAACAAATTTTTTTGCTATGCTACATGCTTGTTTAAGAGTAATGCTCGTACTTGAGGGTACTGTATGAAAAACAAGAAAAATGGTTGAAAAAAGTGTATCTCAGGTACTATAAGCTAAAGGATCTAGTACTTGATATAGTAAAATTTCTATATACGGATTGTGCAGAGTTGAAAAAGGGTCCTATAATTTTGAGTTACGATGCTTTACATTCAAATAAGATAGTAAACTATAGGTCAATCCTCGAGCATGACATGGTCAAAATGTTTGAAAGAACCACTAGATCCGGCTGTATATTAAGTTCTATGTTCCGCTGCCCGAACAAATGAATAATCCATATACAAGTCCTGTGTTGTTTATTAAAAATAGAGATATGAAAATTGTAGATTATGTTGCTACTATTGAATCTGAAAATCGGGAGCATGAGGAAACTAAAAATGGGGGAAATGAAACTCTTCAACCAGATGGTAATCTTCCTATTGAACCTATTAACCATCAAAATGAGGGTGCATGTAAAGATACAACAAATCACTTTCCAAATTGGAGACCGAGTATTGATGATGAAGGGGTGAAAAATTAGGATGAATAATTAGAGGTTGAGGATGATGACAATGAGGGAGATGATGAATTTGAAGAGCAAATTATATCACTGGATGGTAACCTTGAAGAAGTTTTAGAAGATGAAATATGTCATCATACCGACACCGAAAATTATGAGGAGATGTTTGAGAGTGAAAAAGAGGAGTTACTTATGTAGGAAAAACTAACAAAACAAGGTCCAGTAGAGGTAAGTGTTGGTTAACAATTATTTGACTTTTCATAACTATGTTTTTTTATTGATTTGATTTCTTAGTAACATTATTAATCATACTTTCTGTGATCTCGAGTAGGATGCAATTGATGAAGAAATTGGGAACCAACAAGTCCAATATACAACCACTTCAGATTCATCGCTGGGATGTTTTGTCGATATTCCAACCGATGAGCTACCTGATTACGAGTCCTCTGATAATTGCTAGTGGTTCAACGATAGTGATGAAGACTTACCGGATTATCCCTGAAGAGTTTGAATTGCTAAAAAAGAAGTACAAATTTCAGAAAACCCCAATGAGTAGTTCAACTTGAAAGAGCATGCTATCTTTGATTTAGTAAATGAATTTAGAGCAACGCAGAAGGAGTATGTAATTAGAGCGCCGATATCAAGAACAAAAAAGTCGAGAATGAAAGGATTAGGATAATTGTGAAGTGTGCAGATCAAAGATGCCCTTGGAGAATCCATACATCTGCTATAACATAAGGAACTAATAAGACTACGTTTGTAATCAAGAAGTGTGTCCCTGATCACTCTGTATAAGAGTTGACAACGTTAAAGAAGCTAACGCAATTTAGATAGCACAAAAAATAATTCCAATTTTGAGATATTAGCACAACATTAAAGACGAATATCTGAATAAAGCGTTGGAGAAATTGGGAGTGAAACCCCAGTACATGCAATCGTATCCGGGAAAATGTAAAGCACATGAGATTATCCAAGGAAATCCTGCTAAGTCGTATGCTATCATGCCACAATATGCTGAAATGATTGAAATGACCAATCTTGGAAGCATAACAGATTTAATTTTATGTTACTGAAAATGGGAGTATTCAGCGGGAGCCACATTTTAAAAGATTTTTTATGGGTAAGATACTAAATTTATGTAATTTTTTAACTTGTATTACATACTATTTTATCCTGCATTGTATACTAATGACATTCAACTTGTTGTCATTGGGCTTGTAGCACTAAAATAAGTTTTTTTAGATGGTTGCCAGTCATTTATTGGCCTATATGGTCGCCATCTAAAGGGAAAATATGGTGGAATACTACTTTCAACAGTATCTCTTGATGGTAACATGAGAGTGACTAGAGACCTATCCGATTCGAGTCCGATTCGAACATCCCACCAAAACCAATCCTATTCTGAACCAATGTTGGCCCCTTTGGACTAGTCAAAATTTGGGTAAAAACTCGGACCAGTCCGCTTTGCAAACCGATGATCTGAAATTTTTTTTTAATATTTTATTATAAAACATATTTTTTATGCTTATGAGTTGAAAAATATTTCTCCATTTCTAATTTCAATCTTTGCAAAAGGGCAGATTGCGAACCCAACACTTCAATTTCCATTTTCATCAAACCACTCTCACTCACAAAGCCTCCAACCATAACCCGTCGTCGACCCACTGCCGCTCAGCTTCCGCCTCCGCCGCTGCTAAGCCATTGCGTTGACCCGCTATCCATCGAACCAAGGTAAGAGCTAAAATTTGTGCTTTATAATATTTTCGAAGTTTTTATGCTTTATAGCTAAAATCTTATTTAATTTTTGTTAGCAAATAAATACATTTTAAGGACTTGAATCTGATGTTAGTTCTATTGGGTTATTTCAAATTTCATTAGAATTGAAAAATGTTAGTTTTATTGGGTTATTTCAAATTTCATTAAAAACTGAAAAATGTTAGTGCTATTGAGTTATTTCAATTTTCATTAGAACTGAAAAATGTTAGTTCACTTTGGTTTCAATTTTTGTTAGAGTTTAAAATTAATCTAATTAGTATGTTAGTTTAAACCAATTTGATACATAGATTTATGTTTATATATATATATATTAATCTGGCTCAAATCTGGTCGATTCGAGTTGTCGAACTAGGTGGTAGGTTTGGGTCGATCAGTCAAGAATTTGTATACGTGGGCTCTGTATCGATCTGAAAACACTAACACACGTGAGCTAAAAGGCCAACTTGGGGGGAATTGGGGTTTAGCCCAAGTTTGACACTCTGACGCTCAAGTTAGTAACAGGATCTTTAGTGAGAGAAATAAATGCAAGGAATGCGAAATAAATGCTCTTAAAGGTTTACCAACTACTGTTCCGGTGAGGAGTATTTATTGCCTTGACCAATTAACGCAGTAGTGCGTGTACCGCGACTGTGCATTAATTGTGCTGCCGATGATCGGCTTGGTTGTCGGACGAGCGAGCTGGCTAGGAGAAGGACAGGCGTACCTTCTTTCCCCATTTGGTATAGACAGGTACGATTGGGCATTGAATGCCTGCAGATACTCTGATACGGGGGAAGGAGAGGCCCACACGTATCCGACAAAGGTGCTTTAGGGTACGTACTTGTCTGGTGGATCGTACTTGAACTACCGGGTTGAGGTACGACACTTGAGAATAGTTTTTTGGGGCGATAAGGCAGATCGACATGGGAATCGATCTGGGGAGCGTCAGATCGACATGAGACTGGTTGTTCAGTAGTATCGATCTGGTAGTCTGGCTTTGCGTAGCGGCCACGCGGCGACACATGTCTCTTTGTCAGGTCTTGTTGGTGCCAGGCACAATACCATGTGTCAATCTCTGATTGGCTTAGCGCCATAGAAAACACACGTGGAGCCCACTGGATGGGTCCACGTGGACCAATGGTATTTTGTCATGTCATATATATATATATATATATATATACAAAACAACAGTAGAAATTCACATTTTGTTTCTTTTTTCTTTTAATTGTTGTAAATATGGATAATATCAGTTCGTCTATGCCCCACATAATTCCTCATCTATGGAGAAAAGTTGTAGCGAAAATCCTCGGTTGAGAAATGATATAGCTTGGAAGCATTGTTACGAGGTACAATCAAGTGGCAAGAAACGCATTTTAGAGTGTACTTATTGCGGTCAAGCAATTTGTGGTGGGGGAATAAATTGAATGAAGCAGCATTTAGCCGACATTACAGGATATAACTTTGGTATTAAATCATTGTTACTTGAAATATTTAAAAATAAAAAAGATAAAGTTCAGTCTGGATTGAGATTGTTTGATGTTGAGCTTTGTGAAGCTGGGGGAGATGATGTAGAGGAAATATCGAATGTCGTTATTATTAAATGGATGCGGAGGGTGTAATAAGAGAAAAAAACAATGAAACTAGAAACTACATGAAAGCTGGTGACAATATTAAATCCTCTCAACCTACCATAAAAGCTAAATTACAAAGTAAAGAAAGATGGCATGAAACTGATATGTAGTTGCTTTGTGGATGTAAGATGCTTATGTTCCTATAAATACTATCAATTCTCCATTTTATCAACTCATGATGAGTCGAGTTGCAACTATATATGGGTTATGGATATACTGGTCCTAATTATCATGCATTCAGAGTTCCACTACTTAAAGAAGCTAAGACCCAAGTGTGGTTAACTATTGATGTTTTGCGTCCGAAATGGTCTGATAGTGGTTATACAATTATGGGTGATGGTTGGAGTGATCAATGTCACAAGTCTTTGATTAATTTCTTAGAAATCGTTTGGTACGAGTATTAGGTCTCCTAGATATGAGGAAGGAGTGTTAATTTCTTGTTTAGTATGAAGTATTAGGTCAATCGGGCTTGCACACTTTAATCTCCAGCCCGGTGAAGCCCACCACTGTTCAACTAAAAAGTCTCAACTCTCATATCCGATTTTACCTGATATTAAGTCTTGTTGTGGGCTGTGCTAATTTTTTTGGGACAATTATTACCTAATTTCAGCACATTTTTGTCTACCAAACAACAGATTAGCTCGTCCTAATCTTACCTAATATCAGTTAATAAGCCCGATATTTATTAACTAAAATTAAGTATGCAAAGATACCAAATGCTTTATTAGTTTATTATCCATCTAGAATTTCATTTATAAAATCTGTTGATATTTCTAATATTGAGTCTGATACGCAAACATTGTGTAATCTTTTCTATGAGATTGTTGAGATGGTTTGTGTTAATAATGTGGTCCATATGGTGATTGACAATGCAAAGAATTACAAATAGGTCGATAGTTTGCTTTCGATTAAATATCCCTCAATTTATTGGTCTCCATGTTTTGTCCATTGTATTAATTTGATTATGAAAGACATGATGACAATGGTAAAGAATTTGATAGTTCTTGCATCGAGGATTATAGTGTGTGTGTGTGTATAATCATAAATGACCTCATGCATGGTTGAGTAGACGACCTGGTTGGACTGATATTATTTGGCTTGGAAAAACTTGACTTGACACACATTTGTCATAGAATCGAGTTCTAATGGAGGTGAAGTGGCTCGAATGTTGAGATAACAAAGGAATCACCTCATTGATGAAGATTACTATAAATGAATTGGTGTTCTACTTTTCTTTTTTAAAAATGACTTTTGGACTTTTAGTTGTTTGGATTTGGTTATATTAGACACTGTTGTTGAATTATGTGGTTGAATTTAGTTATGTTGAAATACTTGTTGAGACTATAATGTTGGATTTAGTTATGAAATTGCATTTTTAGACTATTTTATTATTTGGAATTTGATTAATTTACATGTTATTTGAAAGTTAATAAATGCTTGAAAGTTATATAAAATTGCATATAAATTTTAAGTTGCTAAATGTTCTGAGGGCAAAAATAATGAATAGTGTTTGCGATAGGATTGTCAAAAATCTAGATTTGGTGAACGGGAAGGGGGACAAAATGTAATATTTTGGTGGGGGGTGCACATGAATTCCAGGTGAATGATAGTCTTAGGCATTACATTGTCCACTTATGGCTTAGACATTGTGATTGTAGGTTTTGGGATTTGAGTGACATTCCTTGTAAACATACTGCATGTGCAATTATATTTAAAAGATAAAACATTGAGGACTACTGTATCACAACTATAGTGTAGAGGTTCTTCTTAATATATACGAGTTACCAAAAAAAAAAAAAAAATCACAAGATCAAAGGTATTCTCGATCCAAGTTTGTGACCAGCTATAGAAACTAATCCAATGACGGTTATGCCACCATTAAACAAAAGGCTATTGGGTAGGCCAAAGAAGCACATGAGGAGAGATGTTGGAGAAGTACCTCGAGTCATACCCACTAGAAAAAGAGGTAATAGAAAATGTGGCACTTGTGGTGGCAAGGGATGACCATGTAGTATAGGGTTAAACAAGATATTAAATCATTATACCAATTATGATTCTATCCTTCTATAATTTTGTTATATTTCTGATACTTGGTTTTTTGGATTGCACATGGAGGATCACAGAAGACTGTTGGTCAAGAAACGCAAGAACAACCCACTGCTACAACAAGCATTGCTGTAGAAGTCACTACCACAACATCAGCTGTTACTAGAATTCCAATAAGTAGAGGTAGAGCTAGACCCCAAGAAACAATTCAAGAAATGGAGTTGGTGAATCTTCGCAACATACCTCAACTCAAGGCTCAAGGGTTTAAGGTGTTTATGACTATTGATGCTTTTTTGCAAGGGTTCAGAAGGTTTGTTGATACTTTACCCTCTATGAATATTCAAGGGTTTAAGGTTTATTGATACTTCAGCCTGCTTTATTTGTATGATTTTTTTAGATGAACTTTTCGCTACTTACTACTATTTTTTGGGAGTAATAGCCGATGAATGGCAAATGAACAACTTTAATGTTATCTTATGAACAATGCTTAGGTCAATTTATGGCTCTTAATTACGGGTTTTGTTTTCTCTCTACTTATTTGTTAGCTTATTAAGGATGCTTATGTCAATATATCCTTAATTAAGATTAATTAGTGTTAAATATTATTACATGATGTAAGAGTGTACGTTGGTTTATTATAAACCTCGTCTTCTTCTTCTTCTTCTTCTTCTTCTTCTTCAATTGGCACACACCACCCCACATATCCATCGACCAGACAACAATAAAATAATCTTCCACGATTTTCTGGAGTATTGGCCACCTTGATAATTTATAATTTTCATAGTTTCGGCCATCTTATTCCTATATTTCAAAGCATGATTTAAAGAGAATGAGGTGCTTGAAGCCATAATTGGAAATTTTGTTTATAGGATGAAATAATTTAGAGCTTCAAAAGGGCAATGACTGTATTCATTACAAAAAGAGCAATTAATAACGACTATTTTATGCCAATATGGCTATTGCAAATTTGGGCTGAAAAATTACATATAAACTCCTCTGTAAACAATGTAATTACATTTAACCCCAGGGGTAGAAATTGAATAAAAAATTCAACTTCAGTGGACAAAGGGTAATTTCCAGTTTTCATTGAAAAGTTTGCTAATCATTAACTTTTTAAAGGAACCTAATAATTTAGGGGTTGAGTGTAATTAATATTTTCTTAGCATGTGGTGTCTGTAATTTAATCTAAAAATGGGGGCTAATTGTAATTACCCCATCTATCTTGGAGGCCATATGTAATTAACCCTTATATTTATTGTGTAATTCATATAAACTTTAGAGAATATGACCAATTAAAGAGCAGATGTAATATGCTTACCTTACTATTATATTAAGTGTCAGGGGTAGGTAGAAACCATTTTGGTGTTTTCGACTCTTGAACTCTTTTCTTTTCAGCCGCTAACTTTTTAAATCTTTTACTTTATTTTCTTTTAGTTTATTCACCTATTATTTCTTAACTCCTCTTTTCTCTCACACCATGTTAATTTTTCCATATTCTTTTATCTTTTTTTCTCATATTTTTAATTTTTTTTTTAATTTTGACTGATATGATTTTGACTTTTTTTTTTGTATTTTAAATTTATTTTTATCTATACTATTTTATTAAGCATATAACCTATTTACTTTTTATTAATATAAAAAATTTAATTTTAATATATTTTAATAATAAATTTTTTTTTTTGGGTATACGCTTCGAGTGTGCGTAATTACTAGTTTATTATTATTAGTTCGGTTGGATGAAGTATGGATCAGAAGTTTTTATTCTCATGTTAAATGAAGATCCTCTAGAGTTATGTTACATAGATACGAACACGAATACGACGATAAGAATTTTTTCTTAAATTTTTCATGTGAAGAGTGTCGAACATGGTATCAGACATGAGTATCTGGCATAACACGACATAACAAAATGATATTTTTAGAAGTGTCCGTACTACATAGCTTTATAATAACTCTTTTTTTTTTTTTGTTAAAGCTATAGAATTCTTTTTTAATTCTTTTTTTTTACCTTACTTAATTTTTTTCTTTAGTTTTTTAATTCTTTTTTTTTTTTTTTTTTTTTTTTTTTTACCTTAGCTTAATTTCTCTTTTCTTTTCCTTTCTTATGTATTCAGTAATTTCTATTTTATCTTTTTATTATTATGATATTATTTATGTTATTTATTCATCTATCTATCACAAATCTAATAAGGATATATATATATATATATATATATATATATATATATATATATATATATATATAATTTTTATTTTATTTTATTTTATTTTTGAAACAAGGAACAATTTATTAAAGAGAAAGGTCCATCATTAGAAAATGCATAATAGAAGAAGGAAGCACATCAGACAAAAGGGAACAAGCACCAATTGCAAGTTTTGCAAGGAATGAGCAGCTTTATTCCCTTCTCTACGAACAAATGAGAAAGAAAGTGAGAGGCAATTGTTTTGAGATATCTCTAATTTCTTGAATAATGTTGGCAACGGGAGAATAATATGGAGTGGAGTTCTTGAGGGCCTGAACAATAATCAAAGAACCTTTTAATATAGCTGAATTAAAGCTCATTTGAACTGCAAGTTCAATTGAAACTCTTGCTGCCAATACTTCCACTTGAAGCGCATCCCCACCGTGTTGTATTTTTACGGACCTCCACGCAATGCAATGACCTGTAGGATTTCTTGCAATGACACCTGCTCCCATGGTAAAATCCAAGGTAGATACGGCCCCATCAAAGTTGATTTTAATGACGCCTTCGGGAGGAGGAGACCATAAAGATCTCTATACTTGGGTATGTGATGAATTAGTAGGAACCGCAAGACCTGAAACTAATCTAAAGGCACCTAGACAACAATCTGCCATCTCAATGACTCCGCCTGGTTATGTAAAGATGTTTTCCATGACCTTTTTATTTCTACTAGTGCAGAGAGCCCAACAAATCAAAGAGAACCAAGCATAATCAATGCAAGAGAGTTTTTTTATGTATCCCCGTTAACCAAGATTCAACATCATTCATCCAATTTGATACCACCCTCCATGGAATATTAGATAATACCCAAACTTGTCTTGAAAATGAGCGAGTCAAGAGAGCATGGTGTGTGTCTTCATTCTCCTCATGACACCATGGACAACCATCTGAGATATAACAGTTTCGTTTCCTTAAGTTAACGGATGTAGGGATAGCCTCCTTTGCCAGTTTTCACATAAAAGTCCTAACCTTATTGGGGACCTAAGAAGACCAGATAAAATTCCAATTACCCCGAAGTGCAAGAGAGCAGCTAGTGTGAGTCTCTAGTTTATTTCAAAGTTTCAAATCTAAGGCCACATGATAAACACTTTTTACTCTAAAACAACCATTCTTAGCAAAATGCCAAATAAGAATATCATCGCATGGGATACGACTGAGGGGTACGGAAAGAATGCTTGACATATCAAAAGGCAAGAAAATAGAATCCAGAAGCTCGTATTCCAATCTCCAGTTGATGGTTGTATAAAAAAAGCAGATCATTGCATAAGTTGGGATAGACTGGACGACTGATTTAATCAAAATCTTTTTCCCCGCTTGAGATATAAATGTCTCATTCCAACCCTCAATCCGTTGGTAAACACGATACCGAGTGGAAGAGAAAATATCCCCTTTTTTTTTTGTTCCGGTGACTAAAGGTAAGCCAAGATATTTCACATGACGTTCTTGGATATGAATATTTAACAAAAATGCAATTTCATCTCGTTTTGCGATGTCAACCTTTTTGCTAAAAACCACAACAGACTTATGAAAGTTGACCTCTTGGCCTGAAGCCTGTCCATAAACCCGAAGGACATATTTAGCACCTTCAGCTGCCTCCCTTGTTGTTGGGCAAAAGAGTACTGTATCGTCAGTAAAAAATAGGTGGCTAATTGCTGGGGCTTGCTTGCAAATTACAACACCTTTAAGGATGGATTTAGCTTCTTCTGTTTGAATTAGGCAACTGAGGACTTCTGCATATAACAAAAATAAGTAAGGCGACAACGGGTCTCCTTGTCTAAGACTACTCGACAAAATAAATGAGTAAGAGATAGAAGTGACACACCACATGATCTGACCGAGAAAAGCTTTATCAAAACCCAAACGAATTATTTCATTTGAAAGAAAGCTCCATTTAATTTTATCATAGGCTTTACACATATCAAATTTTAACGCCATGTGTCCTTTTCCCCATTTTTTATGTTTTAAAAAGTGGTTTATCTCGAATGCAATCAAGATGTTGTCAGTAATTAGTTGCCCTGGGACAAAAGCTGATTGAGAGGGAGAAATGATTTTATCCAACATATGTTTTAGACGGTTCACTATGGTTTTAGCCACAATACTATAGAGCACATTACAAAGACTAATGGGGCAAAACTGGGAGATGTATTCAGGGTCCGAACATTTTGGAATAAGCACAATATGTATTTTGTTTAGATTGGGTTTAATTTCATGATTATTCAGGAAATTAAGTACATATTCAATAACATCAGCGCCGATTTATTCCAGAAGGTTTTATAAAAAATAGGCGGCATATTGTCGGGCCTTGGGCCTTTGAGCGGGGACATTTGGAAAATGACTCTAGAGACTTCTTCTGCTGTGTAAGGCTTTAGAAGGGCTTCATTCATCTCATAGTCGACTCTAGGCCTGACTGAATTGAGGGCAATCTCCATATTCTCCATTATTGGATGATCTGAGGAAAAAAGTTTGGAGAAATAATCAATGATAGTCCTTTGAATTTCCTCTCTGGATATTCATCTACCGCCTATATTTCGTGTTCGATTAATCCTATTTTGCTTATACCTCTTGGAAGCCTTTGCATGGAAGTTGTGTTCTTATCGCCCTCATTCAACCATTGAAAGTTCTTCACAACTCTTTCCTTAATTCAAGTTCACGTGTTTTAGAAAAGGACTGATCTCATCCTTTCTGATGTTTTCAATTTCATTTTCAATATTTGCCATGCGTTTGTTAAGATTTCCAAATCGGCCTCTGCTCCACGCTGAGAAACCATCTAAACATTTGTTGATTTTCACTCAATTTAAGTTTCAAATGATTTTGCTTCAATAAGAGTCCAACATTTCATTAAAATTTGTTCACGCTGATCGAAGTGAAGCCAACTGGCTTAAAAACAAAATGGTTTTTTCCTTTTCAGATGAGAATCGAACTCTTCCTCCAAATTTAGGCAAAGTGGGTAATGATCTGAATAGATTGAGCTAAGATACCTAACAGTTGCGTTTGTGAAAGTGGAGATCCAAGCAATATTTGCACAAGCTCTATCCAATCGTGCTCGAGCTGTATCGAAAAATAATCTGTCAGTGCTCCAAGTAAATGGTGTGCCCAAGTAGCCCAAATCATACAAACCACTGGAGCTTAATGCTGTCCTAAAATCCAACATCTGCCAATTTGGTCTGCTTGGACCACCAAGCTTCTCTTCATCAAAAAATATTTCATTAAAATCCCCAATACAAACCCAAGGCCTATTAGAAAGTTTGCTTAAATGCTCCAGCAATTTCCAAGACTCTTTTCGGTGTTAAACTTTAGAATCTCCATAAAAGCCTGTTAATAGCCAAGATTCCATGTTATTTTTCCCCATTACTGTGACGTCAATGTGATGAGAGGAGTAATTTTGCAAAACCACTTGAATATCCTTGTCCGATAGTAAAGCAAGTCCATTTTTTTGCCCATCGAATCAATACTAATCCTATTCATATTAAAATTGCACTTCAACCGATCGATACGGTGGTTCTTGCATTTGGTTTCAATTAAAAAAAACAAAAGTTGATGATCTCAGATAGTTGACCGAGATAGCGAACTGTCCAAGAGCCCCCAACCCTTGGAAGTTCCACGATAAGATAATCTTTCGGTGTTGAACTTTAGGATCTCCATAAAAGCCTGTTAATCGCCAAGAGCCCATGTTATTTTTCCCCATTACTATGATGTCAATGTGATGAGAAGAGTAATTTTGCAAAACCACTTGAATATCCTTGTCCCATAGTAAAGCAAGTCCCCCTTTTTTGCCCATCGAATCAACACTAATCCTACTCATATTAAAACTGCACTTAAACCGATCGATACGGTGCTTCTTGCATTTGGTTTCAATTAGAAAAACAAACGAGGGTTGATGATCTTAGATAGTTGACCGAGATGGCGAACTGACCAAGGGCCCCCAACCCTTGGAAGTTCCACGATAAGACAATCCTGGCTCCCGGCAGGCCTGCAAATCAGGGCCCGCCGATGAAGAAGATAGCTGATCATTGACAATTTTCATGGATTTTGATATTTTCCGTTCCAGCTGAGCAATATCTACAAGTGTATCTACAGAAGTGCAAAACTTTCTCTTGTTTGACACCGTACTGATACGTTTTTTCTGACCCACTCTTCCGCCAAACTTTGAATCTGCACTTTTAGTTCTACGGGTTGAACTATTAGAAGAAACCTGGCAAGTAGAGATGTCCACTTGAAATGGAATGCTTTTTAATTTTTGATTACTAGAGGTAGGCTACATATAAAATGTGACGCTCCGACTTTTCAGCAGTACAGGTACGTCTCCACGAGTGAACTATATACATATTTAAAATATTTATTTATGCAATTACGTGTTTAATTTATTATTTATTTGCTACTTTGAATATTATTTGAAATAGTTGTTATATTTGAATTTATGAATTTTGTACGTATATGCATGTTTGCTCTTGAACTTGATCCGTGTGCCTCGAAATTTAATTCCGATTTTTGTGAGAACTTGCCATGTATGAGTTTTATATGTTATAAATGTGTTTTTATGTTCGTTGCATGTTTTTGAGTTCGTTTGATACGGTTATAAACCGTTTTGCGTGAATTGGGACTTAAGGGCCTAATGAGAATTTACCGCGCCTTGTGTTCCGGAAGGCATAACTCGAGCTCGGGAATTCGGATTCGAATTTCAAAACCTACACTAGACTCGTATAAAAAATATGGATCTAGTAAACCTAGCATTGTATTTTTCTAAGCTCGTTTGAACCTTCGAAATTTGCCCGGAACGTGAGCCTCGCGTAGATCTGCCGCCCTTCACGGTTTTAGCCATAACTTGCTCATTTCTTAACCAAATGACTTCAAACTTGGACCCACTTGATCATGGTTAAACCTAATTTCTCCATAACCTAGCAACATTTCGAACTCAACAACCAAGGAAGAGAGAGAAGTAGCTGAAGTGAGGAGAGAAGAAGGAAATTCGAAACTATTTACCCCCTTGCACATTTGAGCTCGTATCTTCCTTGTTTCTTCTCCGATTCAAGAGGTAAGCAGGGATTCTTGTTCCCTACTTCATTGTGGTTCTTTTAAGATATCATTTGCATACTTTCATCATGATTTGAGCATGCTTTGATCAAGAACATGAATAGTAATGTTTTAGCCAAATTCTTGAATCCATGAGCATGAGTTGATTTCTTTGGAATTGGTTGCTTATTATATGATCACTTAAGCTTCCATGACTTGTTTCTTTGTCTTGATTTCGTGCTCCTTCTGTTAATGAAGAGCCACCATTGATGAAGCTTGAAAAATGAATAGTTTTGGAGTTAAAACTTGAAGAGAAATCTGCACATCTTGTTTTTGTATTGTCACAGGTACATTCGGGGAGGTTTTTATGGGAATTTTTTCATGAAGTTTCATGGCTTGATGCTTGGATATGTTGCTTGTTTGTTGCTGCGTTGCCCTGCTTGTTGCTTGCTTTTTTCCCTGTTTTGCAGCTTATACGAAGAAGAGAGCAGCAACAGCGCATAGGGACACGCCCGTGTCGGTCCCAAGGCCTTTTGGGTGACACCCCCGTGTCACCCTAGGGATGGGGTGTCTGTACTTAGACACCCCCGTGTCTCCTTTTGTGCTGCAAGGGAGACACGCTCGTGTCCCTAAATGGATGCCATGTGGTCGTTTCTTTACTCGTTTGTGACGTTATGCCTTGTTTACTTGTTCTTGATTATGTTTGATTTATCTCACCCCAATCATGATCCTAACATGTTAATGAATATGTATATGATGTATTTTATTGTTTATTTTAAGTTTTATGACTTTATATGCTAAGTGTTAACGAGACGCGAGTGCATGAACGTTTAAGTGCAATGTGTGAAGCTTTCTTGTATCTCTTGCCTTATGTATGTGCTTTAAACTTAAATATGCATGAAATATGATATAATATGATGTTTATGTGTTCATTTGACGTGTTATGTGTTTAATTTACGCGCCACATATATGTCAATATGTTAAGTGCTATGATATGCCCTATCTTGAACGAATATGAAATACATTGTATCATATGCATCCATATGTATTTTCTGAGCATATACATGGTTCATAATCGAGTCTAGCCTTATTTCTTGTGTCTAGATTTATCCTTGAGGAGTAGCTCATGGTGTGGAGTCACTCCATAGGCGTGGTTTGGTTTTCCTTTGTTTGGTTCGCTCATCAAGGTGAGGTTTTGTTCTTTTAGTTAAAATGACCTACAACCCTACTTGATTTTGAAGCCCGCATGCGAATACTTATATTATATGATAGATATGTACTCGATATGTATCTTGAAAATGGGTTTTATACGTATATAAGCTATGTTTTGATTTGTTTTGAAAGTCTTGTAGCGTGCGTGTGTGTCTTGCGAGAAAATGACCTTGAAATATAGGTCCTTTGAACGTGAGTTGTACGTGACTTGATGGGCCCCAAAGATTGTGGGTAAGGAGCATTCGGGACGGCCAAGGGGTTGCCAGACTCACCTTTTGTGCATGATCTCCACTTGATAGGATAAACCTGAACCCACTAGGAGGTTGGTGGGGAATGGAGTCCTATGGGCATGAGTGTCGCGAAACTCACGACCCACTTGCTTGCACGGATGGTTAAGGGTCGGCCTGCCCTTCCATCACTGAAGTGTGAGGTAGGGTTGTTTTGATTTGAACTTGCTTGACTTGACATGAGGAGCTTGGGGAAACTCGTACTCGCCGAGTTTATTTGACATGCCTTGAATCTATGAAACGAGAATGAATTTATAAATACTTAAAATTGGTTGATTTTGGCCTTCGGCCTAACTTTCTTTAAGTATATATATCTATTATCACGGGAAACGTTTTGATGTTCAAAAACCATTCCCGGTTCATGGATTATTCAAGATCTTGATACGTGCTTTGCTCTATACATATACGGATGTGTGTGTTAGCCCTCTCACCAGTCTCTTGGACTGACCCTCATTGTTTTCTTCTTTTTTTTTCCCCTTGTTTTTGAGTTTGCAGGTGTAGGAGAGGTTCGTGCTAGGCGGCAGTCTTCTTTTGAGTCCGGTTTTGTAGTCGAGCCCTTTGCATGTTGCTTATTTAACTTCTCACTTTGGTATTTTGTATAAGCTTGTATATGAGCACGAACTTGAATTTGGAGATTTTTTATGATTTAATTGGTCGTGGTGGCTTAGTATTTAATGTTGCTGATTCACTCGACAGTTATTCCCTAATCAACTCACAACCCCTAGAAACACTCGACAGGATTCAATGAGTCAACAACATTAAATACTAAGAAAATGCTAGCCCGAATTAACCCAGTCACGACACGTGCAAGATTCAAATTTGATTATTAACTCCCTTAGTGAATCAGATTCGACTTTACGGCTTCCTATCACTAATGCGCCACTAATTATCTATCAAACACTACGTATACTTCATGCAATCAAGATTGGCTATATGCAATTAAATCTACTTAGATGATTGTGCGCTATCACTAAGCAAACAAATCACAATAATCACGACACACGGAGAATTAATAAATACTTGAATTAAAACTGAATTATAAACACCAATTAGATCTCACTATGTCAAAAACATAAATTGTGAATTCCTAGCTAAGTACTAAAGGTTTAGCTACTCATGAAAATCATGTCCAAAAACATAAAATAATTCAAGAGCATAAACTAATTAAAATAAAGGAAAGAATTGATTTCGATGCTCTCGGAAGTCTTCAAGAGTTGCTGCCTGGAAACTCCAACTGCTGTTGCGTGAAAAGTTATATGAAAGTTATCTGCAAACTGCACGAATAAATAGCACCACAACAAGGGCACAATCTCTCTTCTAAATCCAAGTCCTAAACGGATTGCATATGCTTATCCTCCAAGTCAATCATCAAGGCATGGGCTTCTCTCTTAATTTAATTCCCAAGACAATGCTCAGCCCACTAAGCTGGGCCCAATAACCAAATTAGAATCAAGGCAGCAACTCCTTCACGCATGCGTGCTTCAATCCCCCACAAAGTGGGCCTATTCCAATTAATCCCAAGTCTCATGTAGGCCTATTAATTAATTTCGTAGCCATACCAATATTCCAATTTCCAAGAATCTTGTAACTTAATTTGGCCCATTACCACAAAAGCAGCCTCATGCACGGATCAACAACATAACTAGCCCAAAAGTTCCAATAAATTAGAAACGTCGCCCAACTGCACCAAAAACACAAAAACACATCACGACACCAATTTATATCAATTAAAAGCACTAGAACTACGCCACAAACTCACAAATATATGAGAATTAAGCACACTAACAGTTTTGCCCTTTTCATTGGTATTTGCTTCGTTTGTGCTCGTATTTGAATTCCATTTTTTGTGCCGATTTGTTATGCATGAGATATACGTGTTATGAACTTGATTATAAGCTCGTTTTATGTTTTCAAGTTTATTTGTGGAGCTTTTGAGGCGTTTGTTTCGTTTGGAACCTAAAGGAGGCTAAAACTTTTTAGCGGGCCTTGGGTTCCGGGTTGTGTATCTAGAGCTTGGGAATTCGGATTTGAATTCTGTCACTTTCGTTGACCTTGTTTTGGCGATTCGGAGTCAATGGACTAAGCCTTGTATTTTTCTAAGCCCATTTCATACTCTAAAATTTGACCGAAAACTCACCTTGCGCCTAAATGACCATCTTTCACTAAATTGCACATAAGTCCTTCAATTTTCAACCTTTTCACTTGAAACTTGGCCCCACATTTCACCAACTCAATGCACTATCATCTCCTACACCCCCAATTTCGAAAAAGCAAGGAAAGAGGGAAAAAATTCAGCAAACTTTGGAGAAAAGCTATTTCCATCTCGCCACTATTCACCCAAGGAGAAATTTGAGCTCTAATCTCCATTTTTCTCCATCATCTTCAAGAAGTAAGTATATATTTGATATTTACATGCTTATGCGATCATTTTTATCCATAAATTTCAGATTTTAACTTGGTTTGGTATGATTTTGAGGCATGACATGAATAGTTAGGTTTTATGCTCATATTTGACATCTTTGGTGTTTTTCTTGAATTGATGCATGAAAAGTGATCACTTGAGCTTCATTTATCAATAAATGAACCTAATTTTGTTGGTAGTTGATGTTATATTAAGTTGCCATTAATGCACTTGAGTTTTCATTTCTTTTTTAACTTGGAATTGGTTGATCTTTGAGCTCCATCTGTGTGCCTGCTGCTGCGTGCGAGTTTGAGGGCCTATTTTGTTGCATTTTCTTGCTCTTTCATGTTATATAATTTTTGTCATATTGCTTGCTTTGCTTCTTCTATATGCCCCTGATTCCCCTACGTGACAACTGCTGCTGTTGCTGCGTTTATTTTCTGTTACAGAGCAACGCGGTGGTCGTGCAGCGGCTGAACTATTTCTGTGTCACGGGCGAGCTGATTGACCAGTGGCATTTCAGAGTTTCCATCGCGGCCACGCAGATGTTGAGCTAATTTTGTGTCGCGGCAGCGCAACCCTTTTCCGCAGCTGTCTATAATTACACCGTGGCCGCGCCATGTTTTGTGGTGATGGAGGTCGCGGCCACGCCTAGCAGTTCATGCGCATTACTGCATTGTTTTCCTTTCCTTGCATGCTTTATTTCTTTGATTTGTTTGAGAGTGCAGCATGCATGTGTATTTAATGCATGACTTTAATTAGTGTTTGGTTTGCATGCATGCTACGTTGTTCTTTAAATTCTTTTCCATGCATTTTGTTTCTTAATTGATAGGCAATTTATAGTGCAGGTATGTGTATATATATATAACATATTATGCAAGTATATGTGTATATATGTAATATAATATATATTATATATATTTAATTTTTGAATTATTTGAATTAGTTTTTATTTAATATGATCTTAAATAATTTGTTCTCGCGTACATAACTTTCGTGTTTCATTTTGTGCCTTCTAATGCCTTCTTTTTATTCGTTTATGACTTATATGTTATGTGAACATGTTATACTATATGTTAAATGTCTCGTATTAATTTTATGAATTTATTTGTTACGAATTTCACGTGATTTGAACTTGAACGATTTAAGTGACACTTTCTTGAACTTCATATGCATACATTGCATTCATGAGCATTGTCGGGCGTCTTTATGGTTCATGTTTGAGTCTAAGTCTCGGGTTTTATCTCTTTTTGTTTCAGAGCCACTTCCGGACGTTGTTCAACCCGGGGTTTAGGTGGTTCTTTGCCCGTTTCGGTCCCGGTCCTTCTTCTCTACTGTTTTTAAGGTGAGGTTTAGGACTTTTTGATTTAGTTATCAACCTATGGCCTAATATGTGACGTTTTCTCTCCCCGCATGCGAATATATACCTTATATATATCTAAATACGTGTGTTTAAGTTATGATTATGATTTTATGGGAACGTTTGAATCTTATGAAAATGGTATATGTAAGAGCATATATAAGCTTCTCTTTTGAACCTTTTTATACGTTTGTGTGATGGTATGAGCGAGTTAAGCCCTGAAATATGGGATTTGGTATTCGTAAGGTATTTTGGGCCCCGGGAATTGTGGGTAAGGATGCCCGGGACGCCAAGGACCGTCGGGTTAAGCCTATGCATGATTCCCATTCGTAGTATTACATGCGATTCTTGGAGGTTGATGAGGCGTGATGCTCCGAGTACATTGTGGGTTAGCTACCCCTTGTACATAAGTAAGTAGGTGGAGAGGGTTTGATTCCCAAAACACCAAGGTTGTTGGGATTGGATTTGATTTATGATTTCCGTTTTATGATTGAATTTGAGGAGTTAGGGGAGGTCCGTTCTCACCGGACGTTTGTTTATGTTATGTATCGATGAATTGTGGATCGATATAGGTTTTCTTTTATGTATTATGCATTATCTCTTACAAATGATTTGGTATGCAAAACCCTAGCCTCGATTCATGATCATCCCTTTAATATATGCTCTGTTTATACTTATACGTGTGTGGGTGTGCGTTTAGCCCCTTCACTCAGTCGAGTTGTTAACTGACCCTCCCTTTTTCCTACCTTCAGTTGCAGGTTACCTTGAGCTAGGCGGGGAAGTGCTTCGAGTCGTGTAGTACTTTCAAGTCTAGGTCAAGTTGCATACATATTACTCTCTTTTGTCACTTAATATGTACTTTGTTATATGACTTGTATATTTTGGAGATATGAACACTTGTTGTATATACTTGATCTATTTTGGGCCGGTGGCCATTGTATATGTTAATGTAAGTTTAATTGAGCTCTTTGAGATCCTGTTTGTTGCTTCCGCATTCTACTTGTTTGTTTTGCGTGCTCTGTTGGTCTTTAGCCCCGCTTAGTCTAGGGTGTGAGTGTAGGTTCCCGTTCGCTTAGACTTGGACTCATGTATGGAAGTCCATTTCATATGTGGGTTCGGGTTTGGGTGCCGGGATGTGGTGGCCCACCGTTCCGGGCGCTACAATTCGCATAGAACCGACTTCCTTGATTGCTCGCTGAACTTGCTCGTAGCAATGGACTAAATGGTGTATGGTCTCCTGGATCAACAAATCTATCTTCGAATTTAATTTCACAGTATTTTGAAATATGCCCAAGTTTTTCGCATAGATAACGAAAATTCGGCAGCCTCTCATATGTAAAAGTAACAAGCAACTCCTCTCCAAGTGTTTTTAATTTTTAATGCCCTTTTTAAAGGAGAATTTAGGTTTAGTCAAACCCTTATACGAAGATCATAATTCCTCTGATATTTCCTTTGCTCGAAATCCACCTCAAGAAATTGTCCGACACATTTTCCAAAGGATCAAGAATAATGAGATTGCGATCAAAAGCCCAGGGACCCTCTTCCATAATACGTCGTCTATATAGAGGGTGGTTGAAGGAAAATAGAAGTCTTCCTCCGGTCAACTTTGTAATCTCCAAACCTTGTACTGTATGGAAAGATACCATTAGAGTACCCTTCAATGAATCAAAGTGAAAAGACTTATGGGAGAGGATCTTTCCCACTAGCTTGAACCTCTCCTTGCCAAACACTAGTTGGAATAACCACACCCTCATCCTCTTCTTCGATTAGTGAAAGTGAAACTTTAAGCCTATCCGCCTCTTTATCCATTTTGAGGGAAACTTGCCCTCAACGAAAAGAAAATCTTCCAAATACTGCTTAGATTATGGAATGTGAAAAGATGCATTGCTAGTAAGAGAGCAAAAATGTTATGGAGAAAGGAAAATATTGTCTTTAAATTTTTGGGAGGGAATAAGGAAAGCTCTCATGCGATAGGAGTGCAACTCTCATTTGAGAGAAAGAGTTCGTAAGATACACTTTATTTAATTTCTGACTTCGCAAAAAGCCATTATTGAGAAGACCTCCTAGTAAGGATATTAATAACAATAATTATAGAATATGTATTAACCAAAAAGTTTAAATTAGAATATATTTAAATAATAATTGTTTTTTATTTGTAAACGAGCATGGAAAATTACTAGTTATGGATACTTTGTTATATTTATCTTTTCCTTTTGATTTTAAAAATAAGATACTATTATAGTATTTATTATTTTTATTTTTTTTTTGGTCTTCATACATGAAGACTATTATAGTATTTATTCTTTTTATATTTTTGTTCTTAAAGTCCGCCAATATACCTCCAAGCTCCATGAGAAAAAATATCATGAACTAAACATAAACTTTTTTTCCCCTAATTTCTAAACATAGTAGTTCATTTCTTCGAAAAACCTAGTTAAATTTAACAATCCAAGTAGAAAATTTTAGGTAAAATTATTAAGATTATTAATATCAGAAGGCATTTGGTAATGCCATCTAATATCTTTCGACTTATTAATCTATATTAGATAAATGAATAAAACACAACAATACTTAATATCAATTCAAATTTGATATGAGAATCAACATTTATTACATGAATAATGCTGGGCTTGGCCGGATCAGATATTTAAACACAGATGACCCAAAACATCTAATATCACATATCAAATAGAAAATTAACTCTCCTTGTTTTTACCTATCTGACCTAATGCCCGAATCAAAATGCTTTCTTGGGAAATAAGGGATTGACGATTAATTCAATATCCCAGGCGGCCGTCTCCTTCTCCAGTCAACTTCCCAACAAAAATCCCCCAAATCGCATAAATCTAAATCGAAACCCTAATTTCAATTTCTCAGAATTCCACATCCTTCGGTAAACGGCAACATGTTTGGGAAGATTCTGATAATCCTTGTCCTCGCTTTCTTCGCTGCCCCTTCCGACTGCCGGAAAAGCCACGTCATCAATTTCCGGTGGCCCAACCTCTATCCGGAGTCCTTCACTTGGGACCCTAGATCGGATCACTTCATCGTCGGCTCTCTCCGTCACCGTCAGCTTATTTCCGTCTCCGACGCCGGCGTCGTCACCGACCTCCTCTCCGACGACTCCCTCCCCTCCAAATCCTTCATCATCGGCGTCGCGATCGATCCCCGCCTCCACCGCCTCCTCGTCGTCATCTTCAGCTCATCCCCTCCCTTCTCCGGCGTCGCCGCCTACGACCTCCCCTCATTCCGCCGCATCTTCCTCACACAGCTCGACCACCTCCTCCCCAACAGCACCGTCGCCAACGACGTCGCCGTTGATTACTCCGGCAACGCCTACGTCACCGACTCCGCCAACGACGCCGTCTACAAAATCACCGAAGAAGGCGAAGCGACGGTTCTGTCCAGATCTCGGGCCTTCAAATCGCATCCGGTGGACACCGACGCAACTTATCGCGACTGCGGATTAAACGGCATCATCTACAACTCCAAGGGCTATCTTCTGGTGACTCAATCAAATACAGGGAAACTGTTCAAGGTCAACGCCGAGGACGGATCTACAAGGTTGGTGATTTTGAACAAGGACCTACCGGCGGCCGACGGAATCGCCGCCAGGAGCGACGGCGTCGTTCTGGTGGTGTCGGCGAACAAGCTGTATTTCATCAAGAGCGACGATAGCTGGAGTCAGGGGGTGGTGTTTGACGAAACTACCCTTGAGAAGGAGAGGCACGCCAGCGCTGTTTCAGTGGCAGCTGAGAACAGGGTATATGTGTTATATGGGCATATCGATGAGGGCATGCTGGGAAATACTGAAAGAGAAGAATTTAGCATAGTTGAAGTGGTGTCGAATGAGGAAAGTAAAGAAGAGAATGTCTGGATTTTCGTGTTGGTTGGTTTTGGTTTTGCTTATTTCTTATTCTGGAGATTTCAGATGAAGCAGCTTGTGAAAAATATGAACAAGAAAACTTCTTGATTTCCTTTTTCTGGTTTATGGTTAGATTTTTTTTTTTTTTCTTTTTTGAGAGGAAGGAAGAATAGAATCAATAGATTTTATTTGTTTTTAGTACAGACATTGATTCTTAATAAACTCCCATTATTCATCATCCATGAAATTGAATTCCATAAGAACAGTTGCAAATATGTTCCTGAGAACCAGCTTTTGTCTGCCTGAAGCAGCATCAGGAGGACATCAATCTTTTGTTCTAAAGTTGGACAAACAAGAACTCATAGGATTGTTGGGCACAGAGAATCATGGAAGATTGGTTTCCACAAGTTTATCGTTTAGGATACTTGGAAGTGCTGGAACTTCATCTTTCGACCCTGTCGACTGCTGAGATGGAGCTGCATGTTTTTTTTCTTCCCCATCATTTTTCAGATCCTTTGGTTTCTTCTCTTCAGCTTCAGCTTTTGGCTTCTTTGCTTCAGCCTCAGCTGTTGGCTTCTTTTCTTCAGCTTCAGCTGTTGGCTTTTTTGCTTCAGCTTCTTCTTTTGGCTTCTTTGCTTCAGCCTCAGCTGTTGGTTTCTTTGCTTCAGCTTCAGTTTTCGGCTTCTTCTCTTCAGCTTCCTCTTTTGGCTTTGACAAACCAGCCTTTCGCCTGAGTTCCTCAAATTTCTCCATGATCTTCTCCCTAATGCTGGCATTTTTCGTGCGTGCTTCAGCAGCACCTGGCACCAGAAGTGAGAGAAGGCCTATCGATGCAGCCGTTAAATGCATCATTTCTCTCCGGGAGGCATTGGTGGAGCTTTTCTGCAATACTAGTTTCTCATTTTCTTTCACCTAAAATTAACCAAGCAGCAATACATAATGAAACTCGCAATATTTAGTCACTTTCTAAGTATAGGAACAATCATAACTCACAAAAGATCATTCCAAGTTTCTATTAATTCGAAATATGAAATTAGTACTTTAATTTGAAATATGAAATTAGTACTTGAGTCACAGGTGCATTGACCAAACAAAATGTAAATGATTATGGATGATGTATATGCAGAAAACAACCATTGAAACACTCGTAATACTTAATTCGAAATATGAAATTAGTACTTGAGTCACAGGTGCATTGACCAAACAAAATGTAAATGATTATGGATGATGTATATGCAGAAAACAACCATTGAAACACAGACAATACATCCTCCAACTTGTTCTTTCAACACACATAATACATCCTCCAACTTGTTCTTTCAACTTGTAACTAGAAAGAACATAGCTTGGTATCAAGTGAAATATCTTCAAGCTCATATACTCTTTAGTAATAGCTTTGTGAAGCCAGGATTCAGGTTAAGTACTGCATCACAAATGCTGTTTCAATCACTTAAAACCATCTTAAACAAGAATGTCAATAATTCCTTTCACTATTCATCCATAAGACTGAGAATAGAACAAAGTAGTACCATGCTATCTTGTTCAAGAAAGTATACCACAATTTCTGCGGGTACTTCAGAAATCATTCCTAGAATGGACAATTGTAAAGCTACAAATGTGAAGATTACCAGCATAATTGTACTTAATAATGTATGAGCAGAGATTTGTCTGTGAATATGATTTAATCAGATGAAAGAAAGCTCCCAGAAAGCCATTATTGAAGTCAAAGAAACCTTTACTTCTCACCGCATCCAAACTTCAAAAGCAGACATTCTGTCAAACAACTTAACTACAAGTAAACTGTAACAACTTAAAACAACAAATTTCATAGCATTATTTACAGCAAATACACAAATACATCTGCAAAACAAAGCAGAGGATCATGATCCGTAAGCAGAAACAACTCTATAATACTAGAACAGGGCAAGAATATAACTCAGTGAGTCGAACCTGGAGAGGAGGAAGAGCATTTCCCTTCACCATTTTAACCTTCGAAAGTTTCAAGCCCGACCCATTTAGTCCGTTCACAGGAGCGATCCGGCAGGCCACTGGCCTCGACGTGGACAACGACATTCTCCGGCGAGATCAACGGCTCAGATCAGGCGGTAGGTGAAGCAATAGATGCTCCGTCCGTACTGTGAAAATGGAAAGAAGGGGAAGTATGAAACTCGTGCCGCTGCTTATTTTAGCATAAACTCTGGAAATCTGTGCTTATTTTCCTTTTTCTTTTCCTCCTAAAAGATTTAATCTTGAAGCTCGTGTAAAATTACCATTGGCCCCTCGACTTCCAAAATTTAAAATTCAAATTTTTTTTTTTAACATACACCTAAAACGATTTTATAATTATAAGTTCGATCCCTGAGTTATTATTCTCAAACAAAACATTAATCATTTGAATCAGTCACCGTTAACTTCCAAAATTTAAAAGTCACTTGTCAACAAAGTGTTATTTATTCGGGGTCTTGATCTAGTGGTGATGGGTAAGATCACAAGAGATAAATTTTATTTGATTTTTTAATAGATTAGGTTCAAAATTTAGTTATTAAAAAAAAGTCAACAAGCTTTACTTATCGTGCGTTTTAAACCTAATTTTAATTTATTAATTTTAAATGGTGAAGTTAATATTTAACTTTTAATAATCAGCAGCTAAAATTTCATTTATTTAAAAAGTTTATATATATTAATATGCAAAACAAAACTTAGATTGTTAGTCTAAAAAATGTAAATTATTATATATATTTGTAGCAGCATATCCGTCTTTAATGTGACAAGGACTTGTGGGTGTGCTGGTTGGTTGGCCGGACCTTAGAAGAATTACATTATTAATTGTTGTGTCAATAATACATGGTTGCTTATTATTGCCCTTTTCTAGTATTTTAATGGGACCGATATATGTGTGGATATCCATTACAAATTTACTTATCCTTTTGGAATTAATGAGATACTATTTAATATCTGTACAATATAATTAATTTAATGTGCATGCTTCAGTGGTAGAAAAATATACAGATCTAACCGATTGTGATTTGTCAGCAAACTAGTTTAGTTAACCGCGCATGCCCGTAAATATGAATAGTAGTTATATTATTAACTATAATATTGTATTGCATGCTTGTATTTGAAAAAATTACATCTTTTAAATTACATATGTAGTTTATCATACACTAACTTGTAAAGAAGTAGTTTATTTATATTAACTTATAAAAGTACAGTACAAAATATATCCCCACAATATCTGGAATTTCATGAAATGTAAATAAACTCTGAACATGGGAACAACTTGAGCCAAGGTAATCACTGAACCACTTCTGATTCAAACTTCATCCATTGTTGTAACTGTGTGGCTGCCAAGTGAGCGTAGCAAATAGGAGCAATTGCAGAGTGCAGATTCAACAGACAGAAATGAGAAGCATTTCTCAAAATGAAGGAAATATATACATATGGAGATAAAATTGGTTCTAATTTTGAATCTTAATTACCAACAGATATAACAGTGGTGCTATGCTGGTACCTGCAGTAATGAATAACACAAGTTTAGACCAATAATTCTGGAAACTACTGATTTGCATATAATTACCTAAATGAAAATATCTTCTTTTTAAAAGAAAAATAAGGGTCCACTTACACGTACGACAGGGAATGCACAAACTCCTGTAGATTAGATCCTTTTTCACCTGGTTCACCGTCTATCCCATATCGAAAAATCCATATATAGATTTCAAAAAGAATTAATTAAAGGTTTGATAAATAAAATTGTACGATTAGGCTATGTGTAAAATTTAGGTGTCGAAGTTGCAGAGAATAGGGGTGTGCATAATTCGGTAAAACCGACTGAACCGACCGAAACCGAAATTTCGGTCGGTACCGAATACCGAACCGAAATTTCGGTTCGGTATTTGGTTATTTTTTTTTTAAATTTCAGTATTCGGTTCGGTATCGGTATTCCGAGACGGTATACCGAACCGTACCGAATACCGAAATATTATATATATAATATATAAATATATATATAATACATATTATATTTATATATATTAGCCAGATTATTATCCATACATAATATATATATATATATATATATATATATATATATATAATACTTTTAATATATTATATAATATATATGATATAATATATGTTTTTTTATTTTTTTTCCAAATTTTATTTTTTTATATAAAATTTCGGTAGAATGGTTTTTTACCGAAAAGAACCGAATTAATTTCGGTTTTTACCGAACCGAACTGAGAAGTTCGGTTCGGTATTCGGTTCTCCAAAATGGTGTACCGAAATTTCTGTTCGGTTCGGTATTACCGAATGAACACTCCTAACAGAGAATGATACATGGGGAGACACATTTAAGAATGTTTATGTGATGAAATCTGAAGATTGCACGTAAGTAAAGAGGAAGAAATCTAAGAAGAAGGATAACGAAGAAGAATAAAATGAGAAAAGAAGAAACCTGAAGATTGCACCACGTAACAGCGGCGACGTCGTTTGGGCAGAGAGAGAGAGAGAGAGGGAATTATCCCATGCTTCGTACAATTCTGCACCTGGACGACGAAAACTCCAAGTACCACTCTTATATATATAGGCTATGATGCACGGACACTTCTAAAAATATCATTTTGTCGTGTCGTGTCATGCCGTGTCGTGTCGGACACCGTGTCCGACACTCCTTATGTGGGAAATTCAAGAAAAAATCCGTGTCGCCGTATCCGTGTCGTGTCGTGTCCGTGTCGCCGTGTCCGTGTCCGTGTTCCGTGCATCATAGTATATAGGGTAATTATTTACTATTTTAGTAAAGTATAATTGAAGTTGCATATAAATTCTCTTAAAATTTGGATAACAATAGCTTCAAAATTTTTTTGATAATAATATTGATACTGGACCAATTTACCTTTAAGTTTAGCCTAAGGAAGAGATAGGTTGTCTGGATCTATTAGCTAATGACATAAGATGGGCTTCAATTAGTAAGCATATGGGCCGATAATAAGAGTGTTAGTGCAAACTCATCTAAAGTAGTAGTGTGCTAGGGATTATTTATCTTACTAATTCAACGGTCATCAGAGAAAAAATAATAAGTCTACTTCAAATTGGTGGTTACGGGATTAGTGGGGGGGAAAAAAGTCAAATAAGTTTAGGGTTTAGGAACGGTGGATAACCAAAACACAGGCCTTCTATAGACTAGAAGGATAGTTGATGGATCAGAAGGACCTGGAAGGACTTTCCTGCTAGGACGGCTGCGCCTACCTGCTGGGGGAGGAGGCCGGGAAGGCTACCCGTCTACTGCTGAGAAGTTGGAAGGACTATTAGCCTAGGCTCAACACCTCTAGCAAACCACCAAGATGCCTCATGCTCTAGAATGGCTAGGACTAGTGGATGCCCAAACGGTGGGGCTTTTACATACCATAAGGATAGCTGATGGACTAGGAGGACCTGAAGGGTCCTTGCCTAGGTTATATCATTTTAATTGCAAAGTTATTACCTATGTAAGTGGGACATTTTATCTATGTTAAAGTCATTTGAGGACATGAATCATGATTTATTTGCAACAAAGAACACTTTACTTTTTGCTTAGTAGTTGTCCTAGTGAAGCATATAAAATGTTATCATTACATGAAAGGAGAATATGCATTACGAGTCACATATGTATTTGTTGTGAAATTGACACTTAAGACAAGTACATGCAAAGCCTCCGTGGCTATACCTCTGAAAATTAAAATTCAAGGACACATAAAAACCCTGGTAAAAGGGGGCACACAAATAAGTCCCCATTGGGAAGACGATCCTATAAAAGGGCATTGGGAAGCAGACATAATGAATGCTCTGTTGAGCTTAGCTCCCATTCCCCTACTAGGAGGGTTGGCCTCTCTCCTGGTAGGGATAGTTAGCAGAAGGAGTCGAAGAGAATGCTCCTGAAAATTTGAAATCCATCGTCTCAAGAAGAAAAACGACTTCCGGCTAGGCAGAAGACCAACATAAGGAGTCAATGAGAATGCTCCAAAAAAAAAAAAAAAAAAAAAAAAAATTTGCTCTGCCCCAGCAGAAAGGTCAACTTCCAGTCAGACAGGTCGTTCATATAAAGGAGATGTTAATACCTCCTTAGAAAAAACAGACAAAAAATATCCACCTTAAAAATATCGTAACAAAAAGAGTACAATGAAGAAGAAAAAAAAAAGAAAAAAAAAGTTGAATGATTGAAAATCACGCCAAGGCGTACCAAATGTATCAACTGAGAGAGAAAAATTATTATTATGACCAGGGGTGAGCATTCGGTAAAAAACCAAAATTTCGGTTAATCGGTTTTGGTTAACCGAAATTCCGGTTAGCAATTTTACTAACCATTTACCGAACCGAAGTAGCTCGGTTTCGATTCGGTAAAAACCAAAATATTTCGATTTGATTTTGGTTATTTATTGTAAAATCGAAGTTAAATATAAAATAAAAATCAAAAAACCTAAAAGCTAACCGAAACCGAAACTCATTTGGTTTACCCAAAAACCAAAAATTGTCAAAAAAAAACAAAAAACAAACTAAAGTACTGAATGGAGAATTGAAAATTGAACTCCCTATATTTGAAAAAACAGAGAATTGAAATACAAAACAGCAGCAGACCAGCAGCCAACAACTTGCATGATGCATCAATATAGCACAACACTGCAGTAGCCAGCAACATACAATATAGCACCAGCAAAGGTCCAAGTCCAATCCAACAACAAAATGTCAAATTATCAAATACAAGAAAATAATAATCAAATTGTCCAATGACTCACAGGCAACAACACTTCTAATTTCTAATAACGTTTCATCACAATTGCAAGTTTACAACCTTCTTGATCTTTGTTTCGAAAACCCAACAGGCAACACCACACCAGGCACATCACATATTCATTTAACAACCTACAAAATACAAAAAATAAAAATAAAAATACTCATTGTAAATAAATTCAAAAGAAAATATTCATTGCAAAATACAAATATCTTACCATTACCACCCACTCATCAACTCTTTCAAAGGCTAAAAACAATAGATTGCATGTTGACACTTGAGATCTCCTTTACAAAACACAACAAATATGATAATTGTTAAAGTTAAGTTGTAAGACATATATTAGTTAATCTAAATTTTATTGAATTATAATCCATAACAATACCTTCTTCAATAGACTTAATTTCACCGTAATTTTTCTCAACTGGTCTCTCACTCGAAGGCTCATTGCGAAGCCAACCTTGGGTACAAATTGATTATTCTATACCTTACTAATTGATTATTTTCGTTGTACTGGGTTATGTTGTATTTGAGGTTTATTACATGTCTTTGTGTGATTTTAAACTTGGTTTTGCGTGTGTTGCTTGGGAGTATTGGAGGCTTCCTTGCTTTATTTTGTTTGAGAGACGGGGTGCTCTCGTTGTTTCTAAGAGACGGGGATTCTCTTATTTTGCTTGAGAGACGGGGTTCTCTCCTTGTTGTTTTTGAGAGACGGGGTTCTCTCTTTGCTGTGTTTGAGAGACGGGGATTCTCTCTTTGTTGTTTGTAAGGAACGGGGTTCCTTCATTAATTGTTTTCAGACAGATAGTGAATCCGAGGACGGATTCTTTTAAGGGGGAGAGGTTGTAACGCCCCCGTTTTTCTTATTGTGTATAGCATGAAGCATGTGTTTATCAAATTGCGCGAAATACTTATTTATACGTGTTTTACATATTTAAGTTTATTTAAATGTATTAAATGTTAATTATTTTATTTTAATAATACTAATATTAAATATAGTTATGTAAATGTATATATGTTAGTGATGTACGTATGCATAAATATGTTAATGCATGCATATCATATTTACAAATTATTTTGCATGCATGTTTATAAATTATATATATATACGTATGCATGCATTTATATTTATAAATTCTATATGTATTCATTTTATATTAATTGTAATATTATGCATTTTATTGTTACATTTCGTATGAGTGATATTTACGTGCTTCGTTTCTATTTAAATTGATACCGGAATTTTGTTCAAATTTAATATGTTGAACTTACATGTGTCTTGTATATGAATATTTGTTCGTTTCGTATTTTCGGATTCATTTGCATGTGTTTTGGATTTAATTTGAATTTTGGAATCCAAGTCGGGGGCTAACGAGCACTTAGCGCACCCTTGGTTCCGTATTTAATATCTTGAGCTCGGGAACTCGGATTCGAGTTCCGTCAACTTCGCTGAACTCGTAACGAAAATTTGAGTTTAGTAAACTTAGCCTTATATTTTTCTAACGTCATTTGAACCTCCGAAATTCAACCGAAAAATGAGACGGCGACTAAACTGACCTTGTTGCACTAAAATGACTATAACTTATTCATTTGTTGACCAAATTAACTATGGTTGGATGCTATGGAAACCTAACTCAACCACCTAACCTGATATATCATGCCCTAGCCAAAACAACCCTCACACAATCCCCAAATCTCAGCCAAAGTCTCTGGAATTACAGTCAGTCCCGTAACCTAGCATCCCTTAGAGATTTTGGAGCTCAAATCTCATCCAATCTTCATCCAATCAACAAGGTAAGCTTAGGGTTGTAATATATGTTCATTCCTGATCATTTTCATCTTTTCATCCCCAAATTTGAGCATGGTTCATGACGTTTTTGGCTGGAATTCGAAATAATGGGTTTGGGACAAATTTGATGATCTCTTTCATTTCTTGATGGATTTGAGTGATTCCAAGCTTGAGAATGATTATTTTGACGTACTCATATCATTTATGATCATTGATTTCATGGTGGTTGAAGTATTAATGAGATTTTATTTATGGCCCTTTGGGAGATTTCATGAAATGTCACGTATGACTGTTGTTCACGGTTGAGCTCTTTTAGGAACTGATATACGTGTGAATTTGTGTTGCTTGGCAGTGTATTTGCTGGCCTAAATGACCTGAACATGTTGGGGATAAGTGGGATCAGTTGTGCCCTGTTTTTTTACGTGATTTTGCCCTGATTTTCGGACTGTGTTGCTACTGTCAAACTGCTGCATCTTCTTGCCTTTTTGCTGTCAGTTTTGTGGGAGTTGTTGGAGCTAAATTGTTGCTGCATCATTTGGTTTTCATTGTTGCATCTTGCTGTTGCATTTCATGACAGAAAATAGAGGGTTATTTCTGCGTTTAAGATGAGCTGTTGCGTTCATGGCACGGGTGTGTCATTTTCTTTCTTTCCAGCGTGAACGGGGGTGCTAATTTTGGTCTGAAACTTTTGTACCGAGACACGGGGGGTGTCTCAGTTTGTGCTTTGGAGGTGACACGGGGGTGTCACCCTATTTTTCCCGAACTCTTACCTGCGTTGCAGGTGTGTGTTTGCTGCTGTGTACATATGTGTTGTGTGTGTGAGTGTTAGTTTGCGTGCATGGCTGTGTGATTTGTGTGTGCATGGGATGCTTTAAGTGCATATGTATTGTTGTACGCATATATATATATATATGATGTGTGTGTGCATGCATATATGTAAATGTATATATATATATATATTTATAATATATATACTAATATATGTTTCTTAAATATTTAATAATAATTGATTTAATTGAATATAGAATTGGTAATTGTTGCATGAAACCGCATGAGGAGTGTAATTGATGCATGTTAGTTTGCATGCAAGGAGTGGTACGTGTGCATGTTAATTTATATGTAATTGTTGAGATAATTATGCATGCATCTTTATATAGTATATAAATATATATCTATAGTTATATTTGCATGCATGGGAATTGATGTACGTATACATATATATAATTATATATATATATATATATATATATATATATATATATATATATATATTTATTATTATGTATTAAATGTTATTTGATTTAATTGAATATTAGAAATTAAATGTTACCTATTTCATGTTTTATTTAATTTTGATCTTTAATTGAAAGTAATCAATTGCCTATTTTCTAATTGTAAATATGAATACTACGTGTTATGAATATTAAATGGATTCTTGAATTAAATTGATATGAGTTATGAATTTATGAATTTATGAATTCATGAAATGAATGAACGAATGGTTTGATTATGTACTTTAAATTTCTTAATAATGCACATGAATATTTCCATGATATAATATCATCTTTTACGCATTCATATCATGTTCATTGCATGCCCTGCGTCTTATTTGGTTCATTTAGAGTCTTGAGTCTCACGAACACGTTACGTTGTCTTTTGTACAGTTTATCTCCAGGGTGGAGAGATCTTGATCTTTCAGGCACTTGGTACTCGTATCCTAGTATCGTCATGTTTCAGGTGAGGGTGTTTTCGTTCTAGTTATGTATAAAACCCTACGACCTTATGTGACAAGTTTTAGCCAAAAACCTAATATAGTTATATATGGTTTTCAAATGAAATGTACCAAGTAAATATTGATCGAGTAAACCCTTTTCAAATGACTTGTGAACTATGTTATGTTTCTTATGAATTGATATGTTTTGGCGAGACATGATTATGATTGCACGGGCCCAGGGACTTAGTACATGTGGCTATCCGGGGAGGCATGGGCTGACGGTGATCCCATGTGCTAGTTCCACTATGTTACGGCGAAACGGACCTCGTCAAGGAGTTTTTGACGGGGAAACGCTAACCGGGCTTTGAGGCCTCATGAACCTCATAGCCATATTGATATGTGTAGGTGGTCGGGCCTTACAAACCCGTCCACCGCCGGAGGAAGAAGGTTGGAACTTGATTTATGAATATGCTTATGTTATGTTATGATTGTTATGCACCGTGCGGGAAGGCCGGGACACGGATTGCCCAAACGAATATGTTTTATGATATGATAAATGCTATGCGTGTAGTATGATATACTGCATGATCACCTACTTAAAGTATTATTGATATTTGTCGTACACGGTCGGAGTTTGGTTGGAGATGATGCACGCTCACTCGCCGAGCCTTTATGTTTATGTCTAAATTATGAACCTAATGAAACTAATATGATTAGTCGTAAAATCCGAGTATTGCTTGGTTATTCTCTTGCCCTTTTGGGAACTAATTTCAAATAAAACCTTGCTCGGGAATTATGACTTGCATGCGCATGTTTCTATATATATGTATATTGCTCCTGCTCGCTCAGTCTTCTAGACACTGACCCTCTCCCTCCCCAACACTTTAGAGTGCAGGTTTGGCTTTGAAGTTCGAGCTAGGCGGAGTTATGTTGATTTTGAGTCGGTCAAGTTAAGTTAGAAGCGTCTCTGCATTCACCTTATGTATTTAAATTATGTATGATTCAACCTTGTACGATTATGGAGTTGAATTTTGTATAATTGCTATTGAATTGCTTTTGTTGGGCTTTGATTGAGTTTAAAAGAGGCCTGAAGAGCCCAAGTCTGCTTATGGTTTGTATGTTTGAATTTTAGTTTTCCGAGGCATTATATTTTGTTGATTGATTATTATTGCAGGGTCTAAGTTCTGCCTAGCTTAGGAGGGTTTTCTGTTTGTCTCTCGTTCGCTATGGCTTGATACGAGTGCAGATTTACCATTTCGTTACTCGTGTTGAGCCATAGTGCGGGGGATGTAGTGCCTCACGTGCGGGGTGCTACATCCTTAACTGGTATCAGAGCCTGGTTGCAAAACCGGTGTTCTCGAGTCGTGTTTGAGTCAGTCTAGGTCGTACGGCATAGGGACTACGTGAAAATGTGTGCATTACATCGATCTGGAACAAGAAATTTGGCTTTTCTTTTGAAATTTTGTCGAACTATCTGCTGCATTATTATATGGATCCTTGCCTTTAGTGTTGAATATGTGCCATGGGCATGCACTAATCGCATGCATATATTCTCGAAATAAGTTATGAATTTCAGGTTATGAAGATACTACCAAACCACGGCCAAGTATCATGCTAACAACGCCTTACTGCAAGTTCTTTTTGAGGCTTGGAGGATAGGAATGATACATCGGGGAAAGATATAGAGAATTCGAAAGGTGTAGTCCTCATAGATAAAGCTAGAATTCAAGGGATAGGAGATGAAATGGAAGTTTGACTGAAGAGATGCAACCATAGAGGGATATTCGTAGAAATGGGAATTGATCGGGAAATATTTATGACTCCTAATATGGATATATATAGATATGGCTCTCCTCCGTAAGATGCCATAATTGGATTCAACAGGACTGTTCAACCTAAGGAATGAAGTGAACAAAACCTTGGAGATATTTTGATCCCGGATTTGGATTATAGAAGAGGTATCAATAATTAAGAGGAGGCGAGGTAAGATGGGAAACAAGTCGAGAAGGGGTTAGAGAAAGATAAGTAATAGGATAACTACAATTCATGGAGGGTGATAATGCTAAGGACAGGACTTGAGTCCAATTTTCCAAATCCAAGCTGAATTGGCATGTTGTGAGGTTGAATTGGAAGATATGGAGCAACAAATGAGAATGATAAAGAAAGGCGAGGCCTGGTTAAAGGATGATTCTCGGGGAGAAATTCAGATACTAACTCAAGGGATGTAGAAGAAATTAGGGATCGTGAAACTTCAACTCCGGATGGTGGAAGGTACAAGCTGATATATAAGAATTCTTGGAAGTCTTGAAGACCGTGGGAAAAGGCAAGGAATAATCAGCAAGTCAAAGTAACTCCGGGATTTGGAGGAACGATGAAAAGCTCCCGAGTTAACAACTTACCACATTGCTGACAGGTTCCAAAACATTCATAGCACGTGCATCATACCTCGCACTAATTATTTATTTTCTAGCCTTATGTTTATTCGCGCATTTCTGTTTGATTTCATTGCTGTAATGTGTTGCCTCTTACTTCGTTGCAAATGTGCCATGTGCATCGTCATCTTTACCCGACATGCATTTTAGTGTTTATTTGATAGGAAGCTCATTCACCTCACCTATCAAGTATTACTTAGCCAAGCCACTCTCGAATTCGATGAAGATGACTTCGAGGAATAAAGAATTTCAAGTAAGGGATAGGTTAATGGAAACGGGAATTCATAAGGAGAAGCGAGATTAGAGTGGATTGCGGGGTGTTTGGATCGGACAAGAATAGGAAAAGGGGTTTCGGATATTAAGCGAATTAGAAGGGAAGTTGAAATGCAAAACCTTGGGGTTGCCCTTTTGATCAAAATCCTCCCTAATGGAGTTCAACATGTGACAATAGAAATTTAAGGGAGAGAGCACGACCGAGGAACAAATTGGACGATTGAAGGGGTGCTCGAAGAAATATTTTAGTAGGAATAACGAAATTGCAAATTAAGGAAGACCTGGGAGTCCTATTGGTGATGATCAGGGATAAATAAGGCGGCTTGAATGGTTAAGTTGTTAAGAGGAGAGCTAAGTTACTAAATTCGGGTTGAAGTCCCTCACTAGGTATAAAGGAAATGGCTTGGAGAATATTCTTATGTATAGAATATGGATCTGGGGATAACAAAATTATAAGGGAGCTTCTGTGAACCCTAAGTCAGAATTGACAGGAGAGAGAGAGTCGAATCAAGCTAGCATATAATGGAATGATGGCAATCAAGAGTAATCCAATAGAGTTCAAAAGGGGGTTCAATAATGACAATATTATCAAGTCATCGGTTATTCCCACGATAATTCGGAAGGAAATTTAAGAAGAAACCAAACCGGAAAAGATGATCATTGGAGGATTTACATCAAACTTCAAAAGTCATCAAGAACATTCTATCTTTGATTCAAGAAATGTGGGGCCAGATACCGAATATAACCTTAAGGGGTTAAAGAGAATAAATGGATAACATGAACGGAGGATGGAAAAGGATTCGTGTTAAGGTAGATCCTAATGACAAATACTTCAAGGTAGGGATTGAATCATCAAGGATGTCAGGAGTAGTTATCCTCGAGGGTATTTTAAACTCCGATATGGGTAAGATAGTAGCTATGGACCTAACTTCGAGACGGATGGTCTAAGGGTATTCGGGAGGTCAAGCTCGGTTAATTAAAAAGAGTTGGTTGGTCGAAGGAGGATTAAGGGGAAATGATGAAGACTGGAAGCAGTACAAGGCAGAAGGGATCTAAGAGTATAATCCTTAAAGGATTCATCAATTGTTTCATCGGGGTACCCTGGAGAGTTTTAAGACAAGCTGAGCAATGAGCCTATCCCCGGAACAGATCACGCACTGGACAACTTACAAATTTAAATTTCTTAGCTACGGTGAACGGTACATAAAACATTCATGGCATAAACATACATACAATTTAATTTAATTGATTCTGGATATTCTATACCTTACTAATTGATTATTTTCGTTGTACTGGGTTATGTTGTATTTGAGGTTTATTACATGTCTTTGTGTGATTTTAAACTTGGTTTTGCGTGTGTTGCTTGGGAGTATTGGAGGCTTCCTTGCTTTATTTTGTTTGAGAGATGGGGTTCTCTCCTTGTTGTTTTTGAGAGACGGGGTTCTCTCTTTGCTGTGTTTGAGAGACGGGGATTCTCTCTTTGTTGTTTGTAAGGAACGGGGTTCCTTCATTAATTGTTTTCAGACAGATAGTGAATCCGAGGACGGATTCTTTTAAGGGGGAGAGGTTGTAACGCCCCCGTTTTTCTTATTGTGTATAGCATGAAGCATGTGTTTATCAAATTGCGCGAAATACTTATTTATACGTGTTTTACATATTTAAGTTTATTTAAATGTATTAAATGTTAATTATTTTATTTTAATAATACTAATATTAAATATAGTTATGTAAATGTATATATGTTAGTGATGTACGTATGCATGAATATGTTAATGCATGCATATCATATTTACAAATTATTTTGCATGCATGTTTATAAATTATATATATATACGTATGCATGCATTTATATTTATAAATTCTATATGTATTCATTTTATATTAATTGTAATATTATGCATTTTATTGTTACATTTCGTATGAGTGATATTTACGTGCTTCGTTTCTATTTAAATTGATACCGGAATTTCGTGCAAATTTAATATGTTGAACTTACACGTGTCTTGTATATGAATATTTGTTCGTTTTGTATTTTCGGATTCATTTGCATGTGTTTCGGATTTAATTTGAATTTTGGAATCCAAGTCGGGGGCTAACGAGCACTTATCGCACCCTTGGTTCCGTATTTAATATCTTGAGCTCGGGAACTCGGATTCGAGTTCCGTCAACTTCGCTGAACTCGTAACGAAAATTCGAGTTTATTAAACTTAGCCTTATATTTTTCTAACGTCATTTGAACCTCCGAAATTCAACCGAAAAACGAGACGGCGACTAAACTGACCTTGTTGCACTAAAATGACTATAACTTATTCATTTGTTGACCAAATTAACTATGGTTGGATGCTATGGAAACCTAACTCAACCACTAACCTGATATATCATGCCCTAGCCAAACCAACCCTTACACAATCCCCAAATCTCAGCCAAAGTCTCTGGAATTACAGTCAGTCCCGTAACCTAGCATCCCTTAGAGATTTTGGAGCTCAAATCTCATCCAATCTTCATCCAATCAACAAGGTAAGCTTAGGGTTGTAATATATGTTCATTCCTGATCATTTTCATCTTTTCATCCCCAAATTTGAGCATGGTTCATGAGGTTTTTGGCTGGAATTCGAAATAATGGGTTTGGGACAAATTTGATGATCTCTTTCATTTCTTGATGGATTTGAGTGACTCCAAGCTTGAGAATGATTATTTTGACGTCCTCATATCATTTATGATCATTGATTTCATGGTGGTTGAAGTATTAATGAGATTTTATTTATGGCCCTTTGGGAGATTTCATGAAATGTCACGCATGACTGTTGTTCACGGTTGAGCTCTTTTAGGAACTGATATACGTGTGAATTTGTGTTGCTTGGCTGTCTATTTGCTGGCCTAAATGACCTGAACATGTTGGGGATAAGTGGGATCAGTTGTGCCCTGTTTTTTTACGTGATTTTGCCCTGTTTTTCGGACTGTGTTGCTGCTGTCAAACTGCTGCATCTTCTTGCCTTTTTGCTGTCAGTTTTGTGGGAGTTGTTGGAGCTAAATTGTTGCTGCATCATTTGGTTTTCATTGTTGCATCTTGCTGTTGCATTTCATGACAGAAAACAGAGGGTTATTTCTGCGTTTAAGATGAGCTGTTGCGTTCATGGCACGGGTGTGTCATTTTCTTTCTTTCCAGCGTGAACGGGGGTGCTAATTTTGGTCTGAAACTTTTGTACCGAGACACGGGGGGTGTCTCGGTTTGTGCTTTGGAGGTGACACGGGGGTGTCACCCTATTTTTCCCGAACTCTTACCTGCGTTGCAGGTGTGTGTTTGCTGCTGTGTACATATGTGCTGTGTGTGTGAGTGTTAGTTTGCATGCATGGCTGTGTGATTTGTGTGTGCATGGGATGCTTTAAGTGCATATGTATTGTTGTACGCATATATATATATATATGATGTGTGTGTGCATGCATATATGTAAATGTATATATATATATATATATATATTTATAATATATATACTAATATATTTTTCTTAAATATTTAATAATAATTGATTTAATTGAATATAGAATTGGTAATTGTTGCATGAAACCGCATGAGGAGTGTAATTGATGCATGTTAGTTTGCCTGCATGGAGTGGGACGTGTGCATGTTAATTTATATGTAATTGTTGAGATAATTATACATGCATCTTTATATAGTATATAAATATATATCTATAGTTATATTTACATGCATGGGAATTGATGTACGTATACATATATATAATTATATATATATTTATTTATATATATATATACATATATATATATATATATATATATATATATATATATATGTATGTTTATTATGTATTAAATGTTATTTTATTTAATTGAATATTAGAAATTAAATGTTACCTATTTCATGTTTTATTTAATTTTGATCTTTAATTGAAAGTAATCAATTGCCTATTTTCTAATTGTAAATATGAATACTACGTGTTATGAGTATTAAATGGATTCTTGAATTAAATTGATATGAGTTATGAATTTATGAATTCATGAAATGAATGAACGAATAGTTTGATTATGTACTTTAAGTTTCTTAATAATGAACATGAACATTTCCATGATATAATATCATCTTTTACGCATTCATATCATGTTCATTGCATGCCGTGCGTCTTATTTGGTTCATTTAGAGTCTTGAGTCTCACGAACACGTTACGTTGTCTTTTGTACAGTTTATCTCCAGGGTGGAGAGATCTTGATCTTTCAGGCACTTGGTACTCGTATCCTGGTATCGTCATGTTTCAGAGGAGGGTGTTTTCGTTCTAGTTATGTATAAAACCCTACGACCTTATGTGACAAGTTTTGGCCAAAAACCTAGTATAGTTATATATGGTTTTCAAATGAAATGTACCAAGTAAATATTGATCGAGTAAACCCTTTTCAAATGACTTGTGAACTATGTTATGTTTCTTATGAATTGATATGTTTTGGCGAGACATGATTATGATTGCACGGGCCCAGGGACTTAGTACATATAGCTATCCGGGGAGGCATGGACTGACGGTGATCACATGTGCTAGTTCCACTATGTTACGGCGAAACGGACCTCGTCAAGGAGTTTTTGACAGGGAAACGCTAACCGGGCTTTGAGGCCTCATGAACCTCATAGCCATATTGATATGTGTAGGTGGTCGGGCCTTGCAAACCCGTCCACCGCCGGAGGAAGAAGGTTAGAACTTGATTTATGAATATGCTTATGTTATGTTATGATTGTTATGCACCGTGCGGGAAGGCCGGGACACGGATTGCCCAAACGAATATGTTTTATGATATGATATATGATATGCGTGTAGTATGATATACTGCATGATCACCTACTTAAAGTATTATTGATATTTGTCGTACACGGTCGGAGTTTGGTTGGAGATGATGCACGCTCACTCGCCGAGCCTTTATGTTTATGACTAAATTATGAACCTAATGAAACTAATATGATTAGTCGTAAAATCCGAGTATTGCTTGGTTATTCTCTTGCCCTTTTGGGAACTAATTTCAAATAAAACCTTGCTCGGGATTTATGACTTGCATGCGCATGTTTCTATATATATGTATATTGCTCCTGCTCGCTCAGTCTTCTAGAGACTGACCCTCTCCCTCCCCAACACTTTAGAGTGCAGGTTTGGCTTTGAAGTTCGAGCTAGGCGGAGTTATGTTGAGTTTGAGTCGGTCAAGTTAAGTTAGAAGCGTCCTGCATTCACCTTATGTATTTAAATTATGTATGATTCAACCTTGTAAGATTATGGAGTTGAATTTTGTATAATTGCTATTGAATTACTTTTGTTGGGCTTTGATTGAGTTCAAAAGAGGCCTGAAGAGCCCAAGTCTGCTTATGGTTTGTATGTTTGAATTTTAGTTTTCCGAGGCATTATATTTTGTTGATTGGTTATTATTGCAGGGTCTAAGTTCCGCCTAGCTTAGGAGGGTTTTCTGTTTGTCTCCCGTTCGCTATGGCTTGATACGAGTGCGGATTTACCATTTCGTTACTCGTGTTGAGCCATAGTGCGGGGGATGTCGTGCCTCACGTGCGGGGTGCTACAGGGGTTGTCCTCGGTCTTTTCAAGGGGCTGCTTCCCGGATCTCCTGGAGGGGGATCGAGATCGATTCCGGGGTGGGTCCTGGCTTCGATCGGCCTTCTCGGAGTAGTGGTCTATCTTGCGAACGAAATCCTTTAAATGCCCTCCTCGGATGAGTCTCTCGATCTCGTCACGAAGGGCGTTGCATTCTTCAGTGGTGTGGCCCCATTGCTGGTGGTACCCGCAAAACTTCCCTGACTTCTGGGCTTTGGGGCCTTCCCGGATGGTCTTGGGCTTATTCAGGAGTTTTTTCTTCATGACCGTGAAGATCTGTTGGACGGTTGTATTGAGGGGAATATAGTTTCTCCGATCGATTTGGGCTGGCGGATCGACTTTCCCCTTCGACTTTTTGGGCTCGAACCCTTTTCGGGTCGGCGTCGAGCTCGACCCGAAGTGATGACTCTCCGGAGTGGGCAAAGGTGCTGGCCCATGAGCTAACTGTTGGAAAACACGAATCAGAAAGCAGCGGAATTTAAAAAATTTTCCCAACAAAAGGACCTAGAACTCGCAATCGTGTAACCAAATTCGTAAAGATAGAAAACTTACTTTTCTTTTATTCTTTCTTGAAGCGTTTCAAGCCACCCAAGAACGCTCTTCTCGCGGCTTGATCCCCTCTCCTTGGTAAAGCTCGAATCTTCAAACTTCTAACTTGAAGTCTCTAGAGAAAGTCCACCAACTTGATCACAATCTAACTAGTAAGGATGCTAGTTCTCTAGTTAGTGTTTAGGCTTAACCTAGGGTTTAATTTAATCTTGGAGAAAGGAAGGTGTTCAACACATGAACCAAGAATTGTCTATTAGCTCCATAAGGAGCTCGAGCTCCCCTATTTATAGGGAGGGGGTTGCCGAAATTCCTAGTCCTTTATGGGCTAGGATTTTGGTCCCTCTCTCCTATTACTTGTTCATCAAGTATTTTCCAACTTTGACTTTGAATTCTAATTCAAGTCAACTTTTAAGAGAGCTAAAAATATCCAAACTATTTTTGGATAATTTTATACTTTATTTATTATAAAATAAATAACTTATTTTTATCTAATTAATTAATTCGTAATTAATTAACTAGATTATTTTCTCCAAAATTAGACTTTCTTTTTAATTCAAAATTAAACCAAAGTCTATTAAATAATTAACTAATTAATTATTTAATATATATATATATATATATATATATATATATATATATATATATACACGTGTGTGACACATGTCACAGTGACACGTGTCACTCACGTGAGCCACACGTGTGACTTCACACGTGTGGAACCCTCTTGGCCCGATTAACTCGTTTAATCATTTTCAAGCCTCAACTAATGTAACCAAGTTGTTGTGTGTGACCCTCTAGGTTCTCAATTCAATTAGCAGTGACCCCAATTAATTAATTCACTAATTAATTAATCAGTCCACAGATTAAACGACCATAGTCTAGCAACAGGTGTTTAACCCCTAGCTGAATTGGAATGTTCGGATTCGACAGAACCTTTAAGTCATTGATTCATGTGAGATACAGTCCTCCTACTTACTATCTCTCAACCAAGATCTAGGGCAAGGGAATAATCAGAACCCTAATAATCCGGTCTTAAAGCTAAGTGCATTTCATATCCATTTGATCTCAATCCAAGAAACCCTTTTCTTGATGTCTTGATCTACTGCCTTGGCCAAGGACTCCATATGGCATATGAATGACTTACACAATAAGAGATCACCTTGCAAATGCAAGTGTAGGTCCTTTCTTGATTCTCATTCACTTTCATGAGTCACTTGTGCAGCCCCAGCATAAGCCTTGAATCAGTTGTCTAAGGCGACACCCTTTAAAGCTTATACCTAAGACTACAGAGTTAACTCATAAAGTGACAAGGAACCTCAAGTCTAAGGATCAATTAATCACATCAATGACTCGTGAGATATTTCCTAATCTGGAAGTTTCCATTTCCTGAAATAGAAACTTCCTTTCCCATTTAGGAATGTTCTCACACGGGGCACCTCAGTGAACTTACTTATTAAAGTAAGCACCCTCATGTATCACGCACGTATCAACTATACACTTTGCACCTCCATGAAACAAGGTGGTCCTTCTTAAGGGCATGATCCCACAAGCAAGCCTTAGGGGAGTCAGGTTGACACTCCCACTGTCTGTAGGACTCATCGGCTTGGAGTATTTTACTAATCATGACTTATATGATATAGGGCTCGTTTCATGAACCATTTCACCTAAATGGTAGAGTCCTAAAGTCATCAGGATTAGGGGAGTTCTCATACATGTACAGCTAAAGTAAACGCATACCAAACAAGAGCATATAAAGAAGTGTTGCATCAATTCGTTATTTCATTCAAAGATCGTCTGTGATTACAATAAGGAAAAGTACAAAGCGGATATACAATCGGCTTTCTCGGGCACTATTCCTAACACTAACGCCATTTCCTTGACCCACATGAATCCGTGGGCGAGGTCTTGAATTTCGGTCAGGTTGCGGGGGTCGGCCCTGACGATCTCATCCTCCCATAGGCGGTTGCCCAGTGCCCGGTGGATAACTGGCAGCAAAGTGTCCATCGTGGGGTCTTCGACCTTGACCACTTCCCTCGAGAATCGGGTAAAGAAGTCTCGGAGGGATTCTCCCTTCTCCTGTCGGAGGTTGTTGAGGTAAGAAGACGGCAGTTTCTCCCCTGACATGGAGGAGAAGTGCGCCGAAAATCGATCTACAAAGTGGTTGTAGGTCCGGATGCATCGAGGCGGCAGACGGATGAACCAGTCCTGCGCGGGGCCCGTCAAAGTAGTGACGAATATCTTGGCCCAGATTTGCTGCGGGTGGGGGTGCAGTAGCATCCTGTTTTCGAAGGCAGTCACGTGTTTTTCGGTATCAGTAGTCCCATTATAAAGAGGTAGCCCAGAGGGGATCCGATCTCCGTCACAGGTTGTGCGGAGGATGTCCTCAGAAAATGGGGAAGCTTCCTCCCGATCGGATCGATAGCGCATTGGTCGACGGTTCAACCCCGTGCGCAGGTCGACCTGCCTTTCGGAGATAACAGATCCTCGATCTCCTAAGCGGTTCTGCACCCGTCTCCGCGGTGGGTCCACATATCGATCCGTCTCATTCCCTTGATGGGCGGCTGCGATTCTAGCCGCCTTGTCCCGAGCGGATCGAGCGGGTATTCGGGTCCGCAAATCCTCGTACTCGTCATGGTCGTCGTCGACCGCATGTTTGCCCCGATTTGCGCGACTGGGGTGGCCTGAATCGCCGTGACCCTCAAACGGGACCTGCTTGCTTCCTCCCGCAGGCGGCGGCGGGGGCACTAATCCTTGGACCTGGACTTGGCCCTTGCCCGCCTGGGGAAGACCCCATATGAGCTGACCGGGTCCGCCATTGACCGACTGGATGTAGTAGGGGACAACCGACCCGTAAGTCTGAGTCGCGGGTCCAGGAGCGCTGACCATTACTGGGCTGGGGATAGTAGCTAGGCTCGCCCTTGGCAGCTCAGGGCGTCTTGGTTCCCGGCCCTCTACTTGGGCCTGTTCGATCTCGACCCGCCACTGGTCGAGGAAGGTGTCAAGGACAGCCTGTGTAATGACGACCCTCGGAGCAGCCTCTGGTTGAGGCATGATCACACTGGCACTGGGGCCGACGTTCCCGGCGACGGGGGGAGCAATGGGGGGGGAGGGGGGGTTACCAAGCGGCGCGTTAGTGTCGTGCCTGCATTTGGTGACCACCTCCAAGTCCTCCTCCTGCCGGGTCTTCCGTGTATTCGCCATGTTTTGTTTTTAAGAAAAGAAGAGAAAGTGCTCAAGTTTCTAACTCAAGATCGAGGTAAAGAGAGAATGGATTTTCCACAGACGGCGTCAAACTGATCCGGCCCGAAAATGGTTTAGCTGAGTTGGAGGTCTAGATGACAATCTTGGGTCAATCAGTCAAGAATTTATAACGTGGGCTCTTTGGTCGATCTGAAAACACTTAAACACACGTGAGCTCAAACGCCAAATTGGGGACTTGGGGTTGGACCCAAGTTTGGCACTCCGACGCTCAAGTCAGTGGGAGATTCTTAGAGAGAGAAATAAATGCTAGAGAAGCGAAATAAATGCTCTTAATTGCTTACCAAACACTGTTCAAGACTTAGGTATTTATAGTCAAGAGCAATTAACACAGTAGTGCATGTACCGCGACTATGCATTAAATGCTCTGCAGTAGATCGGTTCGTTTGTCGGACGCCGGAGTGGGTGCCTTGAGGTCAAGTGTACTTTGTTTCCCTTTTTGGTGTAGACACGTACCGGGGGCATTAAATGCACTGTAGCACGTCTAGTCGTGGTGAATAGGGGAGCTACACGTGTCCCGACAAAGATGCTTTATGGCATCTTGTAGCCAGGTGACGTAGGGTCTCGATCTGCGAGAGGGATCGGAATCGACGGGCCCGGGACGCTTGGCTTGAGGGACACGCGGTTCCCTCACTGAGGATCGATCCCGTCAACAGGTTCGGGACCGCTGTCGATCCAGATGGACTTAGCACCATCGTGAATCCCTTGGGCGGAAACGGATCGAGTTCGATCCCATTAGCGAGCATGGATCGATTTCGATCCGCAAAGGTGGCCGGCCGGATATCCCTGGGCGGGACGGGATCGAGTTTGGGATCGAATTCGATGCCATTGCCGGGAAGGGATCGAATTCGATCCCTTGGGCAGGTGTGGGTCGACTTCGATCCGTCAAGGTTGTTGGCCAGAGTGATCTCCCTTTGGCGTAGTGGGATCGAGTTTTTGACCGATCCCAGTTGGGTTCGAGGCCGATCTCCCTGACTCCGAAGTTGGGTTGGGGATCTCGAAACGCTTGGGGTGGCGAGGTGACCACGTGGCTCCTCTTAGGGCACGCCACGTGGCTCGACCAGTTTATGCCATATCACTATATATACAATTTTTTATACTTATTTATACGGTTCTTTATGCAATTTTTACTTTGTATAGAGTTTCGGTGTATATAAAAAAAAGGATTTCGGTGCATATAAAAAAATATTGAACAATATAGAGAGATTTAAAATGATGTATATCAGAATATAAACAAGTAAATTAATTATTTTGCATCCAATGAACAGAGAAAATTAGTGTTTTACCAACACCAAAAATTTTCAGGGTTCAGCATGCATATATTTTGAAAACATAGGATTCACTATGTTAATTTTTGTAACACAGGATTTTCTTTGTCCATTTCACCTAACACAGGGGGTATGGTGTAAATAACTCATCAGAAAAGCATACGTTCAACATTATTTGGCTACGATACCAGAAATCCCCAACTTAAATCAAATAGTTAATTCAGAAAATTACAGATCAATGTCCACATAATTACTTCACTAATGCGACAAAGGACAAATCTACATTAATAATCAAGAACTAACTAACTACGAAGCTTAATTAATTAACAATTCCAGGTAGCCTGGGGGATCTTCAAAGGTATTGATCTCCATGCAGTCTCTTGGCAAATCAGCAGTCCTTGCTCGTTATACCTTTGTTACGATGGCTGTTCGACCTTAACATACTTTAAAACACTCCTAAAATACATTTAAGGGACATTAATCTACCTACTTATCAAACTACACATACATATACATATCTACATGTTTCTTCGGTCTCCACACTACATTTTTTTAAAATTGTACCGTATTTATATTGAATCTAAATAAATATAAAACTCAATCTATCGATAATAGTAGCGTATCAAATAACCTGAATACGAAACTCAAAACTCGACCCTCATTTAGAGGTATGCAAACTTGAATGTGCTCATACAATTTAAATACCAATAATTTCAAAATGTTAAGCCTTTTCCAAAACAATAAATCATGTATCCTTCAAAAATAGAAAAAGAAAATAGGATATATATATATATATAAGATGAGTCAATTACATGAAATTAAAGTGTTAGGTGGTGCACGTGAGATGATTCAGGACCGTTGCAACCTTTCCTATATTGCTTCAAAATTACATGGGCCATTTCCCAAAGCGATGTACAGATCCCCAGACTACTACATTGGTGTTTTTTTCCCTTTTCTTTTGGCTTCTATCTAACTACTTTTTATTTATTTTTCATGATATTTATATGCTCCGAAAGAAAATTTCTTATATGAATGCCACATTGGTGAATAACCCCAACATTTCTTCTCGAATCTTGTCATATATTTTAGTTCTCTCGTTGATTAACTATGGACGTGGAGAAAATTCAAGTACGAGAAAACATAATTAATTACCTATCAGAATTTCTAGGTATGTGTAATTTGTCTTGGTGCGATTCAACTATGACCTATCCCATTGCAGAGTATTTACACATTCTCCTAAAAGTTCCCAGAACTTTCCTGTTTTTACCAAACACTATATATTATCTCCTAATTCAGAATTTATTTTCTCCAAAGAGAATGAGGGTGAAAATTCTGTTCACAATATGAAAACTTACATAGGTCTGTACTTAAAAATTGAAACCGGTTTTTAACTCAGCTCAATGATACTTGAAATCTATTACGAATCTGATTCGACTCTAACTCAGTTAGTCATGCATTGAGTGTATTATACACGAGCTAATATACACCATAATGTGTTAATGGTATCACACTAGAGTGTATATGCAGCATCATATATTCCATTTAAAGATGGAAAATCGAAAATATTATTATTCAGATTACGTTTCCCATTATAAATGTTCATGCATACTAGCTAGAACCCTAAATTTGTACAGCGTTATTGCATTTCTAATTCCTATTTTTCTGGAAATATTAGCAATTGTTTGTATATAATATATATGCATTAGACCTTAAAGTTCGTAATATAATTAAGTAACTCACACCACAGTTCCTCAGACATAGGAAATTAAAGCCCAAAAACCCTCACTCAAGCAACGATACATCATACATCAGAGTTCAATTAGCCAGCTTGATTACATCTTATGAACTAGGGTTTGTTCACAAGTTTAAGGTCGAACAGACAACGAAGCAAAGGTTAACTGCATAACAAGACTGCTCACTTGACAAGAACAGCATGGAAACCACTTACCTCAATACAACACTCTCTTCCTGCCGGCCCAGCTGTATCCGTATCCGTATACATATCATTATCAGATTATCATCCCCATCAGAAAGACCGAAACCCTAAATCTGCTTCGATTAAACTCGATTAAATATTGCTATATATATACACACATGAATATGAGATGACTAAACATCAGAAACAAAGTTTTTCAGAAGAAAAGAGAATAGAAGAAGAGTGGGAGAGAATGAATCAAAATTATATAACAAAAAAGTGATGATAAAGAGCATCGCAATTCCCTTTTGTGTGGAATAGGTGAGAACATTTTATAGTGTTGAGCGTGTGAAATAATTCTTGTTTTGTAGTTAAGGTTAAGAAGAGGGTCTCGCACGTGAGAAAGCGGGTTTGACTGACGGGTGAGATTTGTTCCCAAGTGCTTTTCCCAATGTTCAACAACCCGCTATTTAACCAAGAGGGTAGATATATGTATATCATCATGCATATTTCATTCTCCGTGAAATTATATCATAAGTAATTGAGTAAATAACATTATTATAACATATAATAAATGCTATATTTCCTTTTTCATGAAGACATTGGGGCATAAACAAGATTTAATTTATTGGATCGATTCAATTTGAATGTGTTTGTCCTTAAAATGTATTGCAATTTAATTCGTTCAAATGAACTGGTATTCAAATCACGTCAACAGGAATTGATCCAATTAGTTAAGGTTTCTTTATCCAAAGCAATGACTCATGTTCGAATCCTCTGACCAATTTGGGGTGCATGTTTTAAAAAAAAAGTATTTCTAGAAAAAATTGATATTCAAATCACCCAACATGAATTTACTAATACGACAAACAAGATAATTAATATTTTTAAAAATATTCATGCATCGTAAACCTAAACTTCTTATTATCAGTATCGTTTTTAAGCCCTCGACCCGTATAAAAGTAAAAAAACAGAAGTAAATAGGAAATGATGTCAGTTTCCTATTATATATATGAAATAACATATACTGATATACATATACTAATATGAGTATGCATATATATGAAGTAAATATCAACCATAAATGTCGAATAAAGACATGAGATGCAGGAATCCTTTTCAGAGAAAGCAATAGAAGCCAACAAAGAACAAATATGAGGACAGCATGAAAAGATATCTCAGGCATTAACAGCATGTGGTGGTAATAATTACGTCACAGTAAAGAAAATGAAATTTTGATTTTTTAAAAATAAATAAAATAATATTTGGTGGAGAGCTTTGGAATCACATGCATGTTGTTTCCCATCTAACCCCTTCACTGATGTATTGTTGTGGAAATTCTGGAAATTTGCATCCCACCTACACTTCTCAGGGGAGGTAAGTGTATATATGTAAAAGCTGGGGTCAAATTTGTAATAATGATTAAATTTCGGACTTCATCACTACTTGGTTCCTTTTTGCTTTGGTAATTGACTTCGAGTGTACTTAAATAGCTCTGGTCCATGCAATTATTATATGCGCTGAAGCTTTTAGAGAAAAGTTATGTTGTACGTATTGGAAATTTGACGCCTGATATTTTTTCATGTACTAAATTGAAGAAAAAAATTATATAAAAAATTTTATGTTACAAAGTCGGTGTCGTATTTATATCAACGTAATATATCTTTGACGGTAAGTCATAATTTGTGGTCAAGACCCATCTGAGCCATACACTTACTATTCAACTCCCTAATTTGGGAGTTAGGGAGAACCAATTCCGATGCTTGTAAAAATTGCACATATGATCTTAAATTATACTGCTATTGAATATTTGGTACTAATTTTTTGAAAGAAGTTGAAGTGGTTCCACAATTTTATTGATAGTTGCATTTGTTCTTTGCTACATTAAATATTCTAATCAATCATTATAATTTGGCAAAAATGTAAATTTGATTCGGTAATTTTGTAATTTTGGTAATTTAGACTTGTTGGTTTCAAAATTTGCATTGAAGTCCTATAAATTTGTAATTTTAGCAATTTTGGTCCTGTCCGTTTCGAATTTCGCAATTAAGTCCTGTAAATTCTAATTTGTAATTTATATCCGAATTCAGACGATACAGGCCGTGTCTGAATTCAGACCAAGACAGGTCAGTTCAGAACAAGTGAGATCTTCCTGTTTGAGCTGCTCCCATGCACACAGACTGGGAGATCTCACTCGTTCTGAACTGGAACAAGTACGTAGAGATTTTCGTGAGACCATAGTCGTCCGTCTCCGGTTTGTCGGCTGATAAGATCTCTGAGATTGACCAGCTAGTTGGATTTGTTTGGCTATTCTTTTCTATTGAAAATGAGTCAGTTGTTTAAGGGAGTCACCTTCTTATAGGCTCCGCAGGATGACACGACATTTTCGTTCAAATATAATTATATTTTTTTATTTAAATTTTCTTTTATTAGATACGCCACATGTATAATAATTTTTTTATACAAGTCCAACATTTTTGTCATGTCAACCCGTCAAGTCAGCAAAGAAATGAGTCAAGTGACCAATTCCGGCAACTAATAAATTTTCTTGCTAATTGGACATAAATTGCAAAATTTTAAAACTTACAGGATTTAATTGCAAAATTCAAAACGAACAGGACCAAAATTACCAAAATTGCAAACTTACCGGACTTAATTATAAATTTTAAAACGGATAGAAATAAATTACCAAAATTATAAATTTACATTTTTGCCTTATAATTTGGATGTTTTTTATATTAGTATTTGTACTTGTAAATAGGTGATCGAGTATTATACTAGTTAATTAGGAAGTAATGGGGCCACCCTGGTGGTACATTTGGTGACCTCCCGTTGATGGATGCGAGTACGGTCCAGAGCCCTCTCTCCAATAGCTAGCTCCCGAGTCCCGAGTAGGGGCATTATGAAGAAGTCCATAAGCAGCCAGACTCCTACAAGCGAAAGAACTTCTCAAAAAGACGGAAACTTTAAAATGAGTCTTCCTAAGAAAAGACAAATTAAACTCTAAAATAGTCTTCCTAAGAAAAGACAAATTAAACTCTAAAATAGACAAACCCTAACCCGGCTCTTTCTTATAAAAGGGAAGGAAGAGGAATCAATTAAACCGAGAGAGAATTAGGAGACAGACTAAAAATGTTCTGGTAGTAAAAAAAACAATGGATTGGTGTGTAAAAATAAATTAGTTGTATATATATATCTACAACAAATTATCACATATTCTTTTTGCCTCTATTATAATTACAATTCCATTTTCCTACATTTATTTCATCAAATTAAAGCCTTAATGGAAATCTTTTATGACCTTTGGCTTGAGACTAACCTTAACTAATGATATTATTAAGACAATCATGTTAGGGTGGCGGCTACGGCATTAGCTAGGAAGATATCTATAGTCAATTGAATGAATTTTCATGTTTAATCAATATAATAAATTATATTATAAACTATATATGGGGTGTAAAAACAACATACATATATATTGATGAACTTCAACCCTTAGATACCATTTGAATATTGCAGAAAATTCTGTTTCTTTACAACGACGATTGACCTACTACATCCAATAAATTACCTTCTGGAAGGCACAAATACGGTAAAAAAATGTTATGTGTAGTGTCTAATACATGTTGGACATGACACGTCTCGAATATGACTCAACACGTCGGATATAGCTGAAACGCATTCGAAATACAAAAAATTAAAAAAGGATTAGGATACGGTGTTGGACACGATATAACTTAAACATGGCAGGGCAAATTTTATAACTATACAAAAAAAAAATTATACCTTTTTTAATATTTTTAGAATTTTTTGGAGAAAAAACTAAAATAACAAACCTTATTTGAGTTTTTAATATTACATACTTTTATAAATATTTTACATGTATATATTATACTTATAAAATATTTTTATTTATATAGAATATAGTTGTGTCAGAGCCCTATCATGTCCTAAAATTTTGAAAAGATCCACACCGTCATGTGGGGTCATATTCATGTCAGGGCAACATAACTAGTTACCTTTCCCAATCAAATTAAGACCGCAATCTACTTCCCAACAAATAATAAATAAGATACTGCAAAAATGCCGGGACATAATGAGGAAACATTTCATGTGATGAGTTTATTCATTTCTCTTTCGTTCCAATGTTGTCTTGTTCCAGTCAAGATATTATGTCAAATTTTACCAATAATTCAATGACCATTATCATGCCAAAAATAATATATAACTAATAATAATAAAAAAAACTCAAATTGTTAAAAAGAAGACGTCAAGAAAACTCTATAACATTATTTAATTGCATAAGCACAAACAAATCCGCCATGGTAATTAATATAGATAAAAAAACTCATACAAAGAAATTTATAGTTAATTACATGTGTTCCAAAACCCGTATATACATTCTTAGAAAATGTGTTGTCCTGTAAATGTATGCTAAATATATGTAATTTCAAACTCATAGTTCTTTTGGGTCTTAATTTCATACTCTTACCGGTACAAGTGATTGTGAGCAATAACATATAAAATATCTCATGATAAACAGATACGGATACGACGATACGAATATTAAATTATAGGATATGAACACAAAGATACAAAATTTTTCTTAAATTTTCGGCACAATATATATAATATGAAATATTGATATTTTCTTGTTGTAAAATACGCATACCACAAGAGTAAAAGATGTATAAAAAGAAAAAGAAACAAAGGAAAAGTAAAAAAAAAAAAAAGAAGTCGAATGTTATTGGTTTCTCTTTAAATTATGCCTAAGAGTACTGTAAGTAGCCACTTATAAACAGTTTAAACATATTAATATTTACCCCATAAAAATCAATAATAATGAACGAAATTAATGGAGTAAAAGAAGATACTGACCAAATGAATAAAGTACACAGTTTCTCTTGACTCATATAGAAGCTTGATTTGCAAACTACTTCCTAGAAGTGCTTTCTTTGGTAATTAAGGAGCTGCATATGCGACCATCATCTGCCGGCTGAAAGGCAATTTTTATCCAATAGATTAAGGATTCAAAAAATACAATTCTGGATCCAGTAACTTTTTCATATTATCAATTTAGTCACGTTTGAATTCTAGTTTCTAAGTCCTATAATTTATAAAAATTTGTCATGTATGTCTTATTTTTTTCGAAAAATCAATTTGTTGTTGGGCAGCTACGTACATATTTTCGGTGGTAAATTAATTTTTTTGGCAAAAATCAAATATACATTACAAACTTTTAAACGTTTTATTAGGACTTTACTGTAAAAGAAAATTCGGACAATTCCTCAAAAATCCCCAAGTGTAAACTGAATTTCCTTTTCACTCCCCCATTTTGAAAAAGTTCCTGTTCACTCCCCAATTGAAAAACAAAATTTCTTTTCACTCCCCAAGGTTGTATAATAATTTAGGAATTGCGTACAATTTTTAGGGAATTGCGTATCTAAATCCCGGAATCTCGTATATACGAGATTCCGGGATTTTTATACGCAATTCCCTAAAAATTGTACGCAATTCCTAAAGACAATGTACGAACATGTACTATTTGTGGGGACCTAAAAGGAATTTTGTTTTTCAATTGGGGATTGAATGGGAACTTTTTCAAAACTGGGGACCTAAAAGGAATTTTTTCAACTTTTTGGTACTATTCAAAGATTTTCCCAAGAAAATTTTGATGGGACTAAATTGTCAAAATAAAAAATTTATAGGACAAACTTTATTGTTTCCATATATATATATAACAAGAATGGGTTTGAGACCCCAAAAGAATTTAACTTTTACGCTCAATAATTAAATATTATAATTTCGTTAGAAAATAAATTTTGGTACCACCCTTGTTCAAGAACATGCATGCGCCAACAAATGTTGGTCATGTAGTTTGAGGTTCTTTCTTGAAGGCAATGACCCGGGTTCGAATCTCTCTGGTCACTTGGGGTGTGAAAAAAAAAAAAAAAAAAGAACATGCATACAATTTACGGAGATATTCAGAACCCCCAGATTTTTGAACTTTTTTTATTATTATTATTAGGGAGAATTACATTTGAGTACCCTCACAATAAATGAAATTACAATGCATGATCTCTTGCTTGAAAAATTACACCAGAGTCCCTAACCTTTTTCCGTTTGAGTCCCTCCTGTTCCGTTAGGGTTCCGTCAAATTTGACCTCCTGTAATGACCAAAATACCCTCGGGGGTTGTTTTGTATTATACATAAAAGTGAGGGTTCGTTTTGTTAAAAAAATGCAGGGTTTGATTAATTAGATTTAATAATAAAATTAAACTTTAATAATATAAATTTTATTTTAAGTAAATTTTAATAACATAAATTTTATTTTAAGATTTATTAAAATTTAATTTTATTCTTAATAGTATAAAATTTACACTAATTAAAATATTATATTTCAATTAGTCTTAAATGTCTATTTTCTGAAATTAAACAATAGGATTTTTTTTTCCTTATATATGTATGCAATATAAAAGTATCTATAAAAAATATACATATTTATGAATAAAAATATTACATTCGATTAGAATAAAAATAAAATAAAATAATATTATATTTTAAGGATTATTATGTAAATTTTTTGTGTTTAAATTATATTTTAAAAAATAATATTTATAATTTATGTGTAATATAATTAATAAATTTACTATTATTGAATTTATGAAATTTAAAAATAAAATAAAATTCCAACAAAGAATATCATTGTCATAATATTTATCATATATAAAATAAATATAATATTTTTGTATATTCACATAAATTACATTTATTAATTTCTAAATTGATCAAGTATAATATTTATAATTGTAAATATATACATAAAAATAAAATTCTATTATTTATCATATATATAATATAATATAATTTTATTTTTATTCTAATCAAATGTAATATTTTTATTCATAACAAAACGAACCCTCACTTTTATGTATATTACCAAACAACCCCCGAGGGTATTTTGGTTATTATAGGGGTCAAATTTGACGGAACTCTAACTGAACAGGAGGGACTCAAACGGAAATAAAGGTTAGGGACTCTGGTGTAATTTTTCAAATAAGAGGTCCTGCATTGTAATTTCGCTTATTGTGAGGATACTCAGATGTAATTCGCCCTTATTATTATTATTATTATTATTATTATTATTATTATTTGTTTCGTTATCTAGACATTTTTACCCTTTATCTTAAATACTGATTCAACTCCTAAAGATATTACCACATTTCGAAAACAAAGGTTAATTTTTTGGCCAGCAAAAGCAAATAGCCGATAATCACCGGTAGTTAACAATCACAATCTCTTTTCACTATGTATATAGAAAAAATTCAGGTGGCATAAGGGAGAAACAAAAGAGATGTGGAAACACTCAAACCCTATAACTACTCCAGCATTATTACAAATTAAAATCCCCCCAATTACGTATGCCTAGTCCTTCATATATAGTATTTATAGTAAAAATGTATAAATCTTCTATATGTTATACACAACTCAAATTGATCATGAAATATGTAAAGCTACAAATAAAAACTGTAATAATTTTCATATTATTATAGGGGAAATTACATTCAACTACCCTCACGATAGGTGAAATTATAAATCAGGACGTCTAGTTTGAAAAATTATATATTAGTGGTGCCTAACCTTTATGCTCCGTTTGAGGTCCCTCCATTCCGTTAGGATTCCGTCAAATTTGACCCCTGTGATGACCAAAATACCCTCGGGGGGATTATTTTGTAATATACATAAAAATGTACATAATAATCCTTAAAATTTATAAATATTAACAAATCGATCCCTTAACATTTAATATATAACAAAATAGTCCATGGGGTCAAATATTTTAACAAAACGAACCCTCACTTTTATGTATATTACAAAACTATTTTGTAATATACATAAAAATGTACATAATAATCCTTAAAATTTATAAATATTAACAAATCGATCCCTTAACATTTAATATATAACAAAATAGCCCATGGGGTCAAATATTTTAACAAAACGAACCCTCAAATCGATCCCTTAACATTTAATATATAACAAAATAGTCCATGGGGTCAAATATTTTAACAAAACGAACCCTCACTTTTATGTATATTACAAAACTATTTTGTAATATACATAAAAATGTACATAATAATCCTTAAAATTTATAAATATTAACAAATCGATCCCTTAACATTTAATATATAACAAAATAGCCCATGGGGTCAAATATTTTAACAAAACGAACCCTCAAATCGATCCCTTAACATTTAATATATAACAAAATAGTCCATGGGGTCAAATATTTTAACAAAACGAACCCTCACTTTTATGTATATTACAAAACTATTTTGTAATATACATAAAAATGTACATAATAATCCTTAAAATTTATAAATATTAACAAATCGATCCCTTAACATTTAATATATAACAAAATAGTCCATGGGGTCAAATATTTTAACAAAACGAACCCTCACTTTTATGTATATTACAAAACTATCCAAAAGGTATTTTGGTCATCACAGGGGTCAAATTTGACGGAACCCTAACGGAATGGAGGGACCTCAAACGGAGCACAAAGGTTAGGGACTAATATGTAATTTTTCAAACTAGACGTCTTGATTTGTAATTTCGCCTATCATGAGGGTAGTAGGATGTAATTTGCCCTATTATTATATCCACGCATACATGCATCATATATGTTAATTAATGGAGCTTTTGTAGGGAGAACCCCTATGCCATGCTTAATAATCACATATTATAATGTGTTTCAAACAAAACCCCATGAAAATATAAGGATGGAGAATCTCGAGTGCTTGTGTTGTGATCTATAATGCACGAATACACGTATTGTAATATATACACGACATGATACGGATACGACGATACAGATTATTTCTTTGAATTTTTCATGTGAGAAGTGTCGGGCACGATATTCGACACGTGTATTCGACACAACACAATACGGCAAAATAAAACTTTTAGAAGTATTCATGCATTGAAGGTTGTGACACAACGGCTGAAAATGCAACTCGGGTTCATTTAATGCCTATCCGATATAAGAATTTTCCACAAAACCTTACGTTTTGAAAAAATTGCATAGAAAACCTTTGTAAATCAACTTGATCGAATTAAACAAATAAAGAGGGGTAATAATTGTGGATTTCGCTGTTCAAAGTACACTTAACGTGGTACATTAAGCTTCTCCATGAGCAACGTTTTTCAAACTTAGGGTTTTGCTATAGATAAACGAGGGTCTTAGGTGCAATATATTCCAAATTAATGAGTGATATATTCAGCTACAACATAAGATATTACATAATATGCAAAGAACACTCGTTTGTAAATGCTTACCTCCTTGAGTCTATCAGACTATTTATCTGTATATATCCTCTCCATCCTTTTATGGCAAGGTTACGTTAATTACCCATGACATGAGAAGAACAGTACTCCCTGTATAAATCATGATCTTAATATCATTATCCTTTTGAAGGTTCTTGATCAACCCTATAGCTATCCATTCTGACAAAGGTCTCATAAACGCGGGCTTCCCCTTATTCTTCCAGCCGCTTCACTGATGTGAATAATTTTTCAAGGGCCATGGTTCCTCCTAGCTGTCATAAATTGTAAGTTATGGTAGTAGCATGTAATAACTCAATAGTATATATAATACATGGAGAGGGATAGTAACAGTGGAAAAGAATGAAAATAGGGATATAATTCTAATTGTTATATATGTGTTACAGATATATGGGTAAACATGTGCAAATTATCCATATATATATAGGTACATCATCAATTGAAAGTAAACTGGAGAAAGCAAGAATAACAAACATAATCAGTGATGAAATCAGGATTTTGAGAGAGGCGGCATGAATTTGTGGAAAGTGAAGAAAATGAATATATTTAAATTCTATACAAAAATTAATGAATTAGGAAAAAAAAAAAAAAAAATTCCTGATCGGAAGGCCACAGAAAAATTAGAAGGGGCAGCGGGCGCCTCCACCACCCACCTCTAATTTCGTACCTGGACATGATCGATGTAGAACTTATAATAAAATTCAATATCCCATATCACGAAAGAAATAAAGCTCATACTTACAAATGTTTCATTGTTTGCGAATCGGCATATATATGTAGCAATTCATCACGAGGTATTGATTTCCATGCAAAGTCTTGGCAAATCAGCAGTCCTTGCTAGTAACCTTAGGTTCGTTATCTGGTCGACCTTAAATTAATCTTATTGAAATAATTTGAAAATACTACATATGATTTCTCATTATTTTCAAAATTCTTAAAATTAAAGCCTTAGAATTTAAATCCCCAACTCATAATTTACACTTTTTTTTTTTTCTGGAGAAATTAAGGTATCTATGTAATCTATCAGAAGTCTAATTAAGTAATTCATAAAAATAGAAATATAATTAAACTTCAGGAAATAGAAGTTTTTCTTTCGTCTTGTTCCTTATGAAAAATTCATTGCATATTATATTTTATTGCCTACTATAAAACCTTTTTGATTTCTTTTTTTTTTTTTTCAAATTTCCCCTTTTTCTTTTGTTAATTAGAATTTCTACTTTGATTGAAACATAAAAAATTAAGAATTGAATAAAACTCCCCAATTTTATGTATAATCAAGAGTCAAGCTATATCATATAGATTATGTGCTGATCAAAAGAATCACAGAATTCTTGTTCATATATAATTAATTAGAAACTAGGTATATACTTTAATCGATAGCTTCATCAAAACCAAGAATTCAAACTTGAGCCAAAGAGGGCTTTATAATTTCAAGAAAAAAGTTAAAATTCTTGCTTTACTATGATGAGATTGAGGGGGTAATTTACCTAGGGGTTTCAATAAGTTTAAGGTCGAACAGACAACGAAACAAAAGTTAACTGCAAACAAGACTGCTAACTTGACAAGCCCTAGCATGGAAACCACTCACCTATATTTCTTGATTCATTCGTCGTCGCAAGAAATATCCGACCAACCGACGATCCGATCACACAAACATACATATACATACCTTATACATGTATGCATATAACCATAAAATACTGAAGCATGTTGAAGATGATGAAGATAAGAGAGGAGAAGATGATGATGAAGCATCTCTTGCAATCTGGTGCTATATTATTGAGCAGATTTTTATAGACTTAGAAAGGGATTATTGAAATGATATTTGGCTCGTGTCAAAAACAGTGTGCCCACACGTACGTAGGGGAAAGTAATTATTGACTGACGGGTGAGATTTCAATTAATCCTATAGCTAAACTTTTCCTTTTCAACAACCAAACACAAGTGACACACATGCATGCAATGTAATTATTTATATAATTACTTATGAGTAAATACTTTTATTATATACATGAATTTTGTTTTTCCTTTTTTTTTCTTTTCTGTGAAAATTTAGGCATTATTAGGTTATAAAATGAACACGTAAGTGTATGTTTATATGTAGGGATATTGCGTAAGAGAAAACAATTTGTTGACAACAATATCCCGTGACGAAAGTATAAAAATGTCTAAATCAAATTCTTTTTTGTGGATTTGAGATTAATACTAGCTATTTTATTCAGCTTTTAAAAAGAGAAATTTTATCTCCAATTTGATTCGAACAAACTATGTTATATTAAACACGTAACTTGCATTCTATGAAAATTTTGTAGTTAGAAAAAAATAATCAGTTAAACAGTAAGTATAATAAATTTATTTTATAATTCCCTTTATGTTCGATTCTGTATTTGTCATATCTTTTCTCAAAGTTAGATCCAAATCGAGAATATTCGGACTATTATTTTTATTAAAAACATATGTATACGCACCCAGAAAAAAAAAGTTATATTTTCAGGAAAATTCTAGCCCAAACCAGGTTCGGCCGAACTCCAACCAATTTAGGGGTGTCAATTCTTGACCCAACCCGCCAACCCGACCCGACCCAACCCGAAAAATATCAGGTTCGGGTTGGGGGTTTTCGGGTCGGGTTGAAATCGGGTCGGACCCGAAATTGACCCGAATGAGAGAAGCCGGGTTCGGGTGGGTTTCGGGTTGACCCGATTCAACCCGAAAAATTAGGCGGGTGACCCAACAACCCGAACCCACCCGACCCAACCCGACCCGACCCGAAATTTTTTAAAAAAATATTTAATATATATTTAATATATTTAAATTATATGGTGTATTATAATTAGATAAAAAATTTATGAAATGATAATTGGTTTAGGATTAGATATACTTAAAAAATAATAATTAATTTATTATTTGAGAATTACGTGATTTATAACGTTAATATTATATAATATGTCTAAATTATAAAATTTTGTTAATTGAAAAGACATACATGATTGTAATATGATTAGAATTAAACGGAGTTCACGGAAAAAAAAAGAGATGTATTATTTAAACTTAAACAATTAGAATTGCATTATGATTAGTTTAGTAAAAAATATATTATTCGATCTAAATAATTATTATGTATCTAATTTATATTTTACATAATTGCCCTATTGATTGAATTTTATTAAATTTATATAAATTAGAATTTAAATAGAGTTGATATGACAATTAATTATAATTACACTTAGAATTAGATCTTAATTAAGATTATAAACAAGTTTTTAATGTGGGTACAATTTATTAGAGTTAGATTTAGAATTTGATTAAGATTAGACTTGTAACCAAATTTCTATCCATAATTAAGTACTTATAAAATTTCAATAATAATTTATAATACGTATTGGTTTACATAATTAACTTAATTAGACATTATGAAATCATTATTTTAAGGATATTTTGGCGATCAATAAATTTCAAAAAAAAAATTCAAAAATTAACTCGTATTTTTATAATATAATATAATAGAATATTAAATAATGGTTAGTAAAATAATTTTTTTCTATAAACATGTGATTATTATTTGAGAATAACGTGATTTATAATTTTAATATTGTATAAATTTGTCTAAATTATACAATTTTGTTAATTAGAAAGACATACATGATTGTAATATGATTAGAATTAACCAAAAGTTTGCGGACAAAAAGAGATGCGTTTTTTTAAAGTTAAACAATTAGAATTTCATTATGATTAGTTTAGTAAAAAATATATTATTCGATCGAAATAATTTTATGTATCTAATTTACATTTTACATAATTACCATATTGATTGAATTTTATTAAATTTATATAAATAAGAATTTAAATAGAGTTCATATAAAACTTACTTATAATTACACTCAGAATTAGATCTTAATTAAAATTATAAACAAGTTTTTAATGTGAATACAATTTATTCGAGTTGGATTTAGAATTTGATTAAGATTAGATTTGTAATCAAATCCCTACCCATCTCACCCCGTTTTTCAACCTGTTCGACGTATTTTGGACTCGTTCTACTTGTTTTAGGCTCATTTTTTACCTCTTTACCCACTTATATCCATTTTACCCATTTTGAATCCATTTTATCCATTTGGATCCAATTTACCCATTTTGGATCCATTTTATCCATTCGGATCCATCTTACCCATTTGGATCTATTGTACCCATTTTGGATTCATTTTATCCATTTAAATCCATTTTATCCACTTGTATCTATTTTACCTGCATTTTACCCATTTTGGACACATTTTACCTACTTGGATCCATTTTACCCAGTTAGAACCATTTTACCCATTTTAATCAATTTTATCCATATTTTACATATTTTGGATTCATTTTACTCATTTTGAATCCATTTTACACATTTGGATCTATTTTACCCACTTACTTGGATCTATTTAACCCAACTGGATCCATTTTACCCATTTGGATCCATTTTACCCACTTGAACTCATTTTACCCATTTTGGATTCATTTTATCCATTTAGATCCATTTTACCTACTTGAATCCATTTTACCCAAATTTACCCATTTTGAATCCATTTTACCCATTTGGATCCAATTTACCCATTTTGGATCCATTTACCCATTTTGGATCCATTTACCCATTTGGATCCATTTGACCAGTTTGGACCTGTTTTACCCATTTTGGATCCATTTTATCCATTTGAATCCATTTTACCCATTTTGGATCTATTTTGTGCATTTAGGTTCATTTTACCCACTTGGATCCATTTAACTCACTTGCATCCATTTTACTCATCTGGATTCAATTTACCCATTTTGGATCCATTTTACCCACTTGAACTCATTTTACCCATTTTGAATTCATTTTATCCATTTAGATCGATTTTACCAATTTGGATCCATTTTACACATATTTACCCATTTTAAATCCATTTCACCCATTTGGATCCAACTTATCCATTTTGGATTCATTTACCCATTTGGATCAATTTTACCATTTTGGATCTGTTTTACCCATTTTGGATTCATTTTATCCATTTAGATCCATTTTACTCATTTTGGATCTATTTTGTGCATTTAGGTTCAATTTACCCACTTGAATCTATTTTACCAAATGTTAGCCATTTTGGATCGTTTTAACCCACTTGGATCAATTTTACCCATTTGGATCCAATTTACTCATTTTGGATCCATTTAACCCACTTGGATCCATTTTACCCATTTGGATCCAATTTACCCATTTTTGAACAATTTTACCCACTTGAACTCATTTTACCCATTTTGGATTCATTTTATCCATTTAGATCTATTTTAGCCACTTAAATCTATTTTACCCACATTTACCTATTTTGAATCCATTTTACCCATTTGGATCCAATTTACCTATTTTGGATCCATTTACCCATTTGGATCCATTTTACCAATTTGGATCTATTTTACCCATTTTGGATCCATTTTATTCATTTGAATCCATTTTATACATTTTGGATCTATTTGGTGCATTTAGGTTCATTTTACCCACTTGGATCCATTTTACCATATTTTAGCCATTTTGGATGCAATTTACCCACTTGGATCCAATTTATCCATTTTGGATCCATTTTACCCACTTGAACTCATTTTATCCATTTAGATCCATTTTACCCACTTGGATCTATTTTACCCACATTTACCCATTTTGAATCCATTTTACCCATTTGGATCCAATTTACCTATTTTGAATCCATTTTACCAATTTGGATCTGTTTTACCCATTTTGGATCCATTTACCCATTTGGATCTGTTTTACCCATTTTGGATCCATTTTACCCATTTTGGATCTATTTTGTGCATTTAGGTTCATTTTACCTACTTGGATCCATTTTACCCACATTTTACCCATTTTGAATCCATTTTACCTACTTGGATCCTTTTTACCTATTTTAATCAATTTTATCCATATTTTACCCATGTTGGATCCATTTTACATATTTGGATCCATTTTACCCACAAAGAGACAATCAAAGTAACACAGACTCGAGACTTCAATTCTAACAAATTTGTGGGCAATCATTATTGTAAGGATATTTTGACGACCAATAAATTGTAAAAAAAATCCAAAAATCAACTCGTATTTTTATAATATAATATAATAGACTATTAAAAAAAGGGCTAGTAAAATATTATTTTCTATAAACATGTGATTATTATCTAAGAAAAATGTGATTTATAATGTCAATATTATATAATTTATCTAAATTGTATAGTTTTGTTCATTAGAAAGACATATATGACTGTAATATGATTAGAATTAAACGGAGTTTATGGATAAAAATAGATGTATTTATTTGGACTTAAAGAATTTGAATTACATTATGATTAGTTTAGTAGAAAATATATCATTCGATTTAAATAATGTTTATGTATCTAATTTTTATTTTACATAATTACCTTATTGATTGAATTTATATAAATAGGAATTTAAATAGAGTTGATATAGAATTTAGTTATAATTATACTTAGAATTAGAACTTAATAATATTTATGTATTAATTTTTTTTTTTTAATCTTATATTAGTTGCAATTATGTCAAACCTTACAAACTATATATTTTTATATATTGTTATCAAGTTTTAAAATACTTTAAACATAAATTAGAATTAAAAAAAATCAAAAAAAAAAAAAGGAAAAAGAAAATCGTTTCGGGTCGGGTTGGGTCGGGTTGGGTCGGGTTCGGGTTCGGGTTGGTCGGGTTGGTCGGGTTATCGGGTGACCCGAACAGTGTTCGGGTCAACCCGAACCCAACCCGAACCCGATCAGGTCGGGTTCGGGTTGGGATTTTCGGGTTCAAATTCGGGTCGGGTCGGGTTCGGGTTGAGAATTTTCGTGTAATACCCATACCTCAACCCGACCCGAACCCACCCGACCCACCCGAATTGACACCCCTAAACCAATTAGAGAGCAAGTGTGTTACACTTGCCATTTGATTGGTCACTTTCCCTAAATTTTCCACCAACCACAGAGCAAGTGTAAAACACTCGCCCTCTCATTACACCGGTTTGGCCGAGCCAGGCTCGGGCTAGAATTACCCATATTTTCATGACAAAAGGTTTGGTGACAATTTGAAATTTAATACCAATACCATATTTTAAACGGCAATAAACTTCATTTCGTCACTAGCTAACAAAAAAATGTATACGACTCATTTACGGACAAAATTGGAATAAGCATAATTTCCGCGAAATTATAGTTTGGGGATGACATCACATAGCTTACTTTTGTTATTATTGACTTTGTAAAGTTCATTTCGTGACGAATTAGACAATTTTACGTACTTCTTGCATTACCTAAGGTAGATAATTATGAATTTTAATTAGCATATGTTAGATCAAACAATAATATACATACATATATTCTCGTTCAATAGCTCTTTTATTTAATTCCGAGTGAAATCGAACTAGAGTATTTAACGTAAAATTTTATCTATTGATGGTAGCTGAAACCGCTATAACTATTTTTGAATATATTGAGATTTTAAAGTTTTGACTTTCGACCGAATAGACGTGGGAAACGTGTCCTCACCCTTAGTTTGGGGGTGTGACAATCTCTCCTACATAATGTTAGGTTTTGACGATGCGAATATGGGTGCGTAAATGTGGTGTCTTTATCATGAATCAGTTCTGTGTTTCTGATCACATGGAATCCGCCAAAACTTGGCCTACTTTTTAATGGAATTAATTACCTCAAATGGTGGTGAAATTAATTAAAATATGTGATTAAATAAGGAGTCACTTTTTTTTTTCTTTTTTTACTGTCTCTTTAACTGGTTAAATTTGCTATAATATGATCTGGTGCTTAGTTTCTCTATATAGGTAGCTTCCACGTATCGTGTATTTATGTCGATCAAATTAAAGATGTAATTTTCATTTTAGAAAATCTCATGGAAAAAATATAAAAGGTATGTTCTAAAGTAAGTTAATGAGTCTAAATATAACTAACCATATTTTAATTCAAATTTAAATTGCACTATTGAATTAGGAGATTGCTCCCTCATCCAACGGGATTAGTATTATGTAATATCATACGCTATTGTGTTGATATAACTTACGAGTTTGACAAAAGTAAAAGATAAAATTAAAACAGCAAGTAAAAGATAAAATTAAAACAGCATAAGTATTCTTATTTTGAAAAGCCTAAATACGGGTTATATAGTTAGGGAAGGAGGATATATCATATATATATATTTGTTTTAGCTAATTATTTCTGGTATATATATATATATATAGAGAGAGAGAGAGAGAGACTATGATTAAATTTTGAGCTTAATTTCATACACACAGAAGCTTGGCTTTTGAGGAATGTTGTCATGAAACTGAGAAGAATATCATAAGCAAATAACAGGATATCTAAGAAGCAATGATTTCAACACAGTAATTAGGGTTTACAAGAAACATATATATATATATATATTGACAGTGGAAACTTACCCAATATAGAGTAGGATAGCTTCAGTCTTTCCCTGCCCAGCAAGCACCTAATCATCCTGATTTATCTTTTCCTGAACTAAAACACACACACGCACAGAGAGAGAGAGAGAGAGAGAGAGAGAGAGAGAGGTTAAAATTTAAAAATTAAAAATTCAATATATATAGATTTCCTTTTTCCAATAGCCAATGATATAAGTTTAAGTCGGGCAATTTTATAGAACTCGAGCTACTGTTACATGCATGAGAACATGCTTATTATTTTTCAATATCATATATATGCACATAAGTAATTTTATTTTCTAGTGGCATGCGTTAAAAGTAATTTATTACTTTTTATATTTTCCCAAATTAAAAATGATCGTTTCTTTGAGATATATATATATTTTTTTGGAAAACCGGCAAGGAGCCATAGAGTTTCTTTGTGATACTTTATATTATTAATTAATTCTTAAGTTAATTACTCAAAAAAAAAAAAAAAATATATATATATATATATATATATATATATATGTGTGTGTATCATCCACCATCATGTTGGAAATAGTATAAAATTTCAAACAAATAATAAAGAGCACTATATGATTATATATGTTTCCTTTTTTCAAAAAATGAAAGAAAATATAAATTTCATACCAACTACCCAGTAATACTGATGCATCCCCACCAAACCATTTCAGTAGCAAAACTCCACCAACCACCAAATACTGCCAATAGTAAGCCCTCAACTTGGTGCTTCATTTAATTTTCCCATGGAAATTGGAACTATGTCACTTTGATAAATTATTGGTTCAAATTTAAGTTGTTAAAACAATTACCATTGCATGTTCCTTTTTATCTTCTGTTTCTGATTAAAAGTTTACATCGTATGATTAAATTTAGTGTCAAAGTGATGTATATGATGATTAGTGTAATTATCCACGGTCTCCTTGACCCGTTTTTTATTTTTAAAAAGAAATATGAACTGTATTCTAAAATTAGTGAAATTTTAAATTTGTTGGTTGTAAATATTTGTGGGTCTAATTGATCATTTTAATTTCTATATCGGTTATTTAATGTTGAAATTATTTTGGTCACTTTATATTTGGGTTTCATTAGAAGACTATAAATTACATTTTGTGTTTGTTCAAGAAAAAATATTTTTAGTTTAAAGCGGTATGTAGAAATAGGAAAAAGGAAATACTTGCTATCAAATCGATATACATGTAAAAAATATAATGTCGATATATGTATGTTGCATTATGAATTTGTTATGTCTCCAGTTTGTGAGATTGCATAATATATAACAACCCATATACTTGCTTAAACGGGAATATTAAGAATTCGGTCCCCTTAAGTTTGAGAAGTTGCAATTACCCTATTCCATTACTCATTAGGGTGTAAATGAATTTGTGAGTCCAAAGACTATTTTACTATAAACTTAATAATTAAAAAATACAAAAAGTAAAAAATTTACTTTTCTTGAAAACACCCAAATTTAATTGTTTTATAAATTTAAAATTTCCATTAAATTAATATTTTTAATATTCTAATTTTTTAATTGAGATTAAAACCGTTATTTCACTCATGAACTGACCTAAGCCCCTAATATAATGATGTAATATGTAATTCTCAAACTTCATAGAAATACAATTTTTAATCTATATCTATATATCTTATAAAAGCACGAATAGTTTCTTACAAAATACGGATCGCCTAAAATATCCTCACAACAATTACTTCAATAATTATTAGTCAAGGATAATGATGTAAATACATGTTATAGATTATTAATTAATTATATTTAAAAAGCACATATTAACATAAAATAGGACTCTTTGTAGAAGTAAAATTTCTCCAACTTACCTAGAAAAGATATATAGTTCAACAAGGATTGTTTTAATATTACTATATTAATTAATTGTATTCAAATTTTATATTATAAGTTGTCTATTTTTTTAATTTTAAGGCCTATAATTTAAAATGTTATAATAAGATATATCTAATGAATTGAAAAACAACAAATTGATTCACTTTATTTTAATAAATTGATTATATTTTAAGAAAGTTTTCAATAAATCAAGCATAATGTAAGTCTAATTATATAAGTCCATAGTTCTATTTATCTAAATCAATAAACTTTCTTAAAATATAATCATATTATAATTCTATAAATTTATCTAATTAACAAAATAATATAATTTAATGATTTATATAAAATATTTTTCAATAAATTAATTAATCCTAATGTAATATTTTTAATTAACTAATACTAATATAATTTTAATTATTTAAATTTAATTAACCATATAATCTTCCTTTAGTTTATATGATAAAATATAAACTAAATACTTCAAAGCACGAATAACGTTTTTGGTTTCTTAATTCTATAATTTTAATTAATTGTATTCAAATTTTATAATATAAGTTGCCTGTTTTTTAATTTTGAGGCCTATAATTTAAAATTTTATAATAAGATATATCTAATGAATTGAAAAACAACAAATTGATTCACTTTATAAAATTTTGTAATTATGTAAAATAAAATATTATTTAAATAAGTTACATAGAATAACTTACAATAAATCAATCATAATGTAAGTCTAATTATATAAGTCCATAGTTCTAATTATCTAAATCCATATCTTAAATTATAATCATATTATAATTCTATAAACTTATCTAATTAACAAAATAATATAATTTATGATTTACATAAAATATTTTTCAATAAATTAATTAATCCTAATGTAATAATTTTTATAACTAATACTAATATAATTTTAATTATCTAAATCCAACTAACCATATAATCTTCCTTTAGTTTATATGATAAAATATAAACTAAATACTTCAAAACACGAATAGCATTTTTGGTTTCTTAATTCTACAATTTAGAATTGTAGGTTCTTAGACCAAAGTTACTTTAAATTAAGAATACTAAGAAAACTCAATATGTGTGCATATAAAAATAAGATATAAACTAATTTTATACATAATTTTTACAATATTCGATTAAATATTTATATAAACATACTCTTTTAATTATTTCTACTATATATATAAAATCAATTATAAAAAAAATAAACATAAATCTGAAATAATACTCACTAGAAGATTACAAATAAAAAAATAGAATGCAAGATCAAATGACAAAGAGAATATAAAAAAGAGATAAATTAAATAAAAAAGAAATAAAGAATAGTTGGTTTAAAAAAAAGAATTACTTGATTTTAATGTATATGCACATGCATACCAAAATTAAGAACGACTTGAAATATCTTCACAAATATATGCGAGAATTAATATAGCGTAATGGTAACAAAATTTCGAAGATTAGATTAAAAATTTCAAGATGTTAGATTGGTTGTCAGTTCAAGAAAGATATGGAATTTTTTTTAATTTAAACTAAATGAGATTGATCCAATAGTTATCAATTTATTTTTACATTCTCCAAAGTAGCAATATACAACTTATTGGCCGAATCTAAACTTGAAGGACATTTTGAATTGGGATCATTGCTCAGAAACAATGGTTCTTGAACAGTTTTCAATATGCTCGAAAAGCAAAAAAATAAAACAAAAATACAAAGAATTTCTAAAGCATTATGCATGAGACAAACAAGGTAAATATTCAAATGATTTGGAGGAAGAATTGAGGGCAGAATATAACAAACTATGGCAACAAAAAGAGATTATTTGGCTTTAAGAGTTGAGAATTAATTAGCTCAAATTTAGGGATAAACAAACAAGTTTCTTTTATCTGTCAGCTATAATGAGAAGAAGAAGGAATCAGATGAATGCTCTGAAAATAGACAATGAATAAGCAACCAACAAAGATTATCAGGTGTGTATTTGTCTAATTTCAAAAATTAACACTCTACAAAAAAAAAAAAAAAAAGAGTTTTAGCCCATTACATTGTGCAACATATTGCTCAAATTAATACTCACTAGAAGAATACAAATAAAAAAATAGAATGCAAGATCAAATGACAAAGAGAATATAAAAAAGAGATAAATTAAATAAAAAAGAGATAAAGAATAGTTGGTTAAAAAAAAGGATTACTTGATTTTAATGTATATGCATATGCATACCAAAATTAAGAACGACTGTGAAATATCTTTAGAAATATATGTGAGAATTAATAAAGCGTAATGGCAACAAAATTTTGAAGATTAGATTAAAAAATTCAATATGTTAGATTTGGAGTGAGTTCAAGAAACGATATGAATTTTTTTTTTAATTTAATATAAATGAGATTGATCCAATAGTTATCAATTTATTTTTACATTCTCCAAAGTAGCAATATACAACTTATTGACCGAATCAAAATTTGAAGGACATTTTGACTTGGGATCATTGCCTAGAAACAATGGTTCTTGAATAGTTTTCAATGTGCTCGAAAAGCAAAAAAAAAAAAACAAAAAACAAAAAACAAAAATACAAAGAATTTCTAAAGCATTATACATGATACACACAAGGTAAATATTCAAATGATTTGGAGGAAGAATTGAGGGCAGAATATAATAAACTATTGCAACAAAAATAGATTATTTGGTTTAAGAGTTAAGAATTAATTGGCTCAAATTTAGGGATAAACAAACAAGTTTCTTTCATCTGTCAGCCATAATGAGAAGAAGAAGGAATCAGATGAATGCTCTGAAAATAGACAATGAATGAGCAACCAACAAAGATTCTCGGGTGTTTATTTGTCTAATTTCAAAAATTAATGCTCGACAAAAATAAACGAGTTTTATCCAATTACGTTGTGCAACATATTGCTCAAAATAATCACCAAGATGATTATACTTCGTTTAAACCGTATATTAAAAAAATTGCGGGATCGAACTAGAATAGCTTCATTCCCGACCAAGGCACCTATTATAATATTTTGATGCCTGAATAAGTGTTACGAATGCTACATCACTCCAACGATAAAAAAGGGGCATGGTGCTGAAATTGAATATTGAAACAGCGTACGAAAAAACCCAGTGGAATTTCTAAAAAGACTTTTAACTTTCTTCAAATTCCCGACGAAAATCATCAATATCATTATGAGCAGAATGTAGCGGATACAATCGGAGATTCTATAGAATGGTGAACCAACGGAGGTTGTACGGATGTGTGGCATTAGATAAGGTAATCACGTTCGTTTTATTTGTTTGTAATATGTATGGAACAACTTACATATATAATTGAAAAGACCATTTCGGCCGGACCTGGAAGCCAATTATGGTATATTAGAGAAGCTCTTACATGATCTCACACTTGCCTTTTGCGGACAACTTAATATTGGGAGTCAAACCTATCGTGGATGGAGCAAAGTGCATTAAAAATGTGGTTTAGACGTTTTGCAAGGAGTTGGGCCTCAAATTAAACTTATGCAAATCACATGTGTTGTTTGCACCTTATGCGACAAATGATTTAAAACAGTAGGTTAGTAGAATTTTGGGCATGGAAAATACAGACAACTTAAGGAACTATTTGGGGGGTGCAAATGAACTTTAGTTGTAATTATAATGAGCATTTCCCGATTGTGATTAATAGAGTCGAAAAGCATCTCTTGGGATAGAAAGCCAAAATGACAAATATTTATTGATGAATGACACTTATTAAGTCCATCACGATCTCGATCTCCATCAACCACATGCACACAAAGTGGCTCCCTAATCAGATGTACGATAAACTTGTTCCACTCAAGCACAACTTTCTTTAGGCGATTAATATAACAAGGAATGAACCCATCTTGTAGAGTGAAAGAAGGTGACTGCAAAGAAGTAAGAATGTGGATTGGGTTTTAGAGAAGCCCATCAAAAGAAAATATAGTGATGCTAGCTAAAACGGGATGAAGAATGCTTAACAAGGAGATGGCGTTATAAATCAAAAAAATATTTAAAAAGGAATAACATTCTTGATCGAATATAAGCCGCGACTTATGGGTTTCCCGAGCATGGAAGGGGATAGTTAAAAACACTTGGATGGTGGAACCATTTTGAAAATGGAGGATTGGGAACGGTGAAGGGACATCTTTATGGAATGATAGATGGTTATCACAAGGCAAACTGACGGACATCTTTGGAGATAACATTCATGAGGAGGATAAAGATCTTATGGAATGTAATCTCATTGGAAAAGATAAAAATTGAAACCTAAATAAGTTGAAAACATCACCGTCCAAAGAGGTGGTGAATGAGGTACTTAGTGTCCTAACGCGTTGCATGATAATGGAGATAAGAGAGAATGAATTGTGTCAACAAAAGATAAATTCTCCTATAAAATGACTATACTCTACTTATGGCATTGGATGAGACATGCAAGAAAAAACTTTAAATGAATTTGAAAATTACCTTACCCCAAAAATTCAAGATTTTCCTGTGGCTTTGCCAATATGATAGCTTGCTTACAAATGTATTGGAGTATGATAGAAAATTTAGGGAAAACTTGCGAGTGCTAGATGGGCTCAAAGAGAGCTTTAGTAGCAAAATACTGAGTAATATGTTCCTAAAATATCCTGGGTGGGTTGTGTTGATCTTGATGCTCTAAAATTTTTGGAAAACATGAAACCGATGGAGCTATCAAAATGTTATGAAGCTTAGAAATGTTGTTATTCGCCACATAAAAAAGTTATCTACGACCTTAGTAATAATCAATAAGGACACAAAACACAGGCAAAAGAAAATCTGCACTTAGTTGTCATGAAATAAATTCGAGAAGTGATGGGTAAAACTAAAATCGGATTGAAACTTTTATAACTACACCAACAGGGGCGTCATTCGAGATGGCAATTGGAGATGAATGCTAGGATATATATGTTATAAATCTTGGTATAGTTTCAATAATGTAGCAAAGTTATTGAACTTACGTAAAGGATTAAAACTAACTTTGGAGAGATACTTTTCAAAAATTAATGTGGAGATTGATTTGGAGACGGTCGTTAAATGAATAACAATGAAGGATACTCAAAAACAACTAATGAGAAATGTAATATTTGATTGGCGAAGGTTACTCCAAAGATTTTGAGAAACTTTGATTAAATAAATCTCGAGAGAAAGAAACATGATGATGGATAAATTGGCGAGGATAGGTCATAAGGTTCAAGATGGTTATTGCTGCTAGGATGTTCTCATTCTTGAACATAAGCTTCTACTTATGGCTTCCCGAGTATGCAAGGGGATAGTTAGAACCAGTTGAATGGACGTCTCTATGGAATGATAGATGGTTATCACAAGCAAACTAGCGGACATCTTTGGAGACAAGATTCATGAGAAGGATAAAATCTGATGGTATGTAATCCATTGCACAAATAAAAACTGAAACTTATATAAGTTGAAAACGTTATTGCCTAAGGAGGTGGTGGATGAGATACTTAACGTCCTAATTGCATTGCATGATAACGGAGATAAGAGAGTTTTGATTGAGTAAACTAACGACAAATTGTCCTATAAATCGGTTATAGTCTACTTATGGTGTCGGATGAGACATGGAAGAAAAATTGGAAATGAATTTGAAAATTACTTTGTCCCTAAAAGTTTAAGATTTTCTTGTGGCTTGCTAACATGATAGCTTGCTCATGAATGTACTGAAATATGACAGAAAATTTAGAAAAAGTGATGTATGTACACGCTGCTATATAGGACATGAATATGTGGACCACATGCTCAGAAGTTGTCCATTCGCACTCCGGGTGTCAGATAAGATTATTGATGCACAAACTGAACGAAATTTCCATAGCATGCGAGTGTCGAACGGTCTCAAAGAGAGCTTTTATAACAAAATTCAGAGTAATATGTTATCTGATTATCATGCGTGGATTGTCTTGATCTTGACGCTTTAAAATCTTTGAAAAATATGGAACCAATGGAGCTATCAAAATGTTATGAAACTTAGAAGTTCCACTCTTCGTCACATAAAAGAGTTAATGAAACCTCAACACTAATCAGTGTGGACAAAAAATACAGATAAAAGAAAAATATACACTGAGTTATCGTGGAATAAACCCGAGAAAGGATTGATGAAACTAAACTCTGAGGTGAGCTTTTATAACCAGGGGAATCATTTGAGATGACAGGGGCGTCATTCTAGACGACAGCTGAATATGGGTGTTAGGATATGCTATGGATCTTAGTAGAGTTTAAATAATATAGTGGAGTTATTGAGCTTACGCGGAGTATTAACACTAACTTGGAAAAGACACTTTTCGATGACTAAAGTGGGCATTGATTCGAAGATGGTAATGAAATGGATAACAATGAAGGATATTGAAATGGAACAAATGAGAAATGTAATTTAATTGATAAAGTTTACTCCAAAGGCCATACCAAACTTGAATTAAATAAATCTCTAGAAAAAGAAACATGATGACCGATAAACTGATGAGAATAGGTCATAAGTTTCAAGATGATTACTACATTTAGGATGCTCCACCGGCAAAATTGGGTGATCTTTTAGGTTTTGTTCTATAATTTTTACATGTCTCTTCATTTTATTAAATATATTTGAAAGTTATAAACTATTACTTATGCTTAAAAGCGAGAATTATTTGGCCAAATTACTATACACTTAAATATATATGTTTTTATATAATAACAAAATTTCAAATATTTTTATTGCTTATTTATTTGGATGTTCTCTACTTCGAATTTCTACTTATCGTAGATGATTTGAAAGACAAATTTCATATAAATATTTTTGTATGTGTATAATTATTTAATCAAAATAAATATTTTTAATATCTTAATTTGTTCAATAAATATAATAGCTAAATTTATTTTAAAAAATTAAATGATAAACGTTCAACGCACGTTCACCTCACTAGTATTATCTAAATATCTAGACAATCTCTCGAAACTACATGTGAAAAACCCTAGCTTTATTGAACTCTTCATTATTTAGGAAAAACGAAAATTACATAGCACGGAAATTTTGGCATCATGATTTGGAAAAATTCTGTATGCACTGGGTGTGGCCTCGTACCCACCTTTTTTTTTCAATTCAAAAATTACTTTTTCCAATTTTTAATTTCTCTTCTCGTTTTTATTTAAGTTTTTAACCTACACAAATAAACACACAATCTTGGAAGTGGAATATATTTTGAAAAAATATATATTTAATGTTTCTATAACAATTTTTTCAAAATATTCTAATTTAATAAAGTGTTATATATTTATAAGTCTCATAAATTAACTTTGATTTTTAAATTTTTTTAATTTAATTTAATTCCTAAATAATGTATTTATTTAAGGGTTAATTCCGGATACCCCTTCATCCTTTAGCCTTTAGTGCGTTTTGCCCCCTAATCTTTGAATTAGTGTGATTGTGCCCCCTAACCTTTAAAAAAATTTACACTTAACCCTTTTTAACAAATTTTGACCATCGATTTCTCATCCGTTATGGCGACCCAAGTTTCAAGACCACCGTCATCGTGTTTGTCTCTCCAAGGTGAACAAAGCCCATACCTTAGTCGACCCTATTAGCCTCCGAAAACCGCTACATTATAATGCTTCGTCCGTCATGCGTCGTCTTTGACCGATGATTTCTACTTCGTCGGTTGTCGGATTTTGGTTCTGAGACCATTGTTGTGTTCTTTGTATCGAGAACTTCAATTTGATATATAATATCAACACATTTGAAATTTACTTTGTACAGATTTGTTTTACTAAAGGGTTTAAGTGTGATATTTTTCAAAGGTTAAGGGGGTTAATCGTACCGATTCAAAGATTAAGGGGCAAAGCGCCCTAAACCCTAAAGAACAAGGGGTGTATGGGATTAGCCCTTTATTTAAAATATGAGTTTTCTATTAAAAATATTTGCTACATTTATGGTAAATATATAACACACTACCTCATGTAATTTAATATATAACTCTCATAGATATATGACATTTTATGTGAAATTGGATATGATACTCATAAATATATAACACTTGAATACATTAAATTTTAAAATAAATAAATGTTATAGAAAAGTTTACATTTTCTCCCAAATACATTCTATCCATAATATTGATTGTAAGCTTAAAAATTTAAATAAAAAAGAGAGAAGAAATTAAAAATTAAAAGAAAAGCAATTATTGAATGAAAAGAAAGGAGGGATACAAGAATTTCCCGATTTGATTTTGAACAATGCCTTCTTTTAGGAAAAGAAAGGAGGGATAAAGAAATGACCGAACCTGCCTTCTTTCTTTTATGGGAAAGGACGACGTGAATCATCAAAATGACATGACAAGTCATTTATTTACCGTCTGTCATTTTATGCCACTTTAACAATAAGTTAAATTCTTAGTCCTTTTTAGTTTATTACCACGTTTGTTCATAAGGGGATGATAGTTTTTCCATTTTTGTTTTGTTCATCATATAATGGGAAATTAAATTAACAGACCTGAAATTGCCAACATCGAACACCAAAACGCCTATGTTGAATTGATTAGCGTAAACGCGGAACAATTGTCAGGTGCCCACCAAATTATTAGTTTACCGTATCGTGTTATTTTGATGTCATGCTTTTATACGATAAATTTAAAATATATATATATATATATATATATATTGCACATGTTTATATAGTGTCGACGTACTATTCGATCGTAAGATTACTCTTATGATATAAAAAACTTTAGTAGATATTACGAATTTTGAAATAAATTAAAGGAAAAGGGAAAACCTAACTAGTATTCATATTTGGACAATGAACATCACCGCATTAATCTTAGCAATTGATGTTTGCTAAAGCGATTGAAGAAGAAGCCAATACCAGTTGTCGCAACTACCAAGCTAAATTTGGTACGTATTATGGCGCACCTACTTTAGTATACCTAAAGAAGAATTACGTATCACAAAAAAAATATGTAGACAAAAAAAATAAATAAATAATTAATGAAGATAACAACTTGCATGAGAGTTCGATAATTATTTTATTATAATTAAGCGAAAGTAATTATTTTATTATAATTAATTAATAAATAAACAAACATTTATGGGAGTTGGATAAATTTCAAAGGGCTTTTAAAAAGCGGGTTACTAACGTAAATAATCTTTCATAATAATGTACACTAATAAAAGGGATATTAATTAGGGGACACCCTCCCAACTTTCAGGGGATATTCGCACTTACTATGTTAATCTTTGCAAATTGCAATTGTTAATCAAATACATAATCTTAAATGTATATTTTTGAGGAAGAAAATTTTAGGCACTTTAACTACGTCATTCTTTTTACTTTGTAATCTAAATTACGATGTCAAAGGTTGGAATTTCATCCACCCATCAAGCAATAAGTGAAATTAGTTATGGTGCACTTTGTGAAAAAATTGCACTTGAAGTTGTTGTAATGCCCCGGACGCAAGACGTCATATCCCCGCATCGTGATCCGATCCGTATATGAAATGAAAAATCCATACACGAGCTAAACCAAGGTGAACGGGGACACAACACACTCACTACACTAGGCGGGACTAACCCTCAACGCAATTAACCAACAATCATAACAACAGAGTAGCATAAACGCGTAAGCATAAAATCCATATCTCGTATATTAAGCTATAAGCTCTAGATACCATCAAAAGAATACAATTATCATAGTCATCGGCCCATACGGTCTAATACAAGTCATGAGCGCTCCAAGCCATTCATAATACATAATATTCATAAAGTATGAGTGTAGACATAAGAGAAATGTTAGACACTAATGCAAGACTCCACAGACTCGTATTCCCGCCTAGTACTTCCCACCTGCAAAAGAAAGGTGAAAACAATACCAGGTTCAGTTCTTAAAAAGACTGGTGGGTATAAAACAGGCATAGTATAATAATACCACTGGAATTAAACAAATACATGCAAGCTATAATCCCGATCAAAATTTTACCAACATTTTCCCAAGTGGGTAACTCAAGAGAAGCAATGAACGGGATTATAACAATCATTTTAATCATTAGGTCATTCGTGAGCCGGTGAGTGGCTAAATCTCCAACCTTCACCTCGTGTATTATTAACATTTATTCATTAGTGATCATACACATAATCTTTCGTGCTCATTCATTGATCGTTCATTCAATCATTCATTTACTCCTTTTTCCTCCGGTTAGTGGATAGGATTGCAAGGCCCGGCCACCCATTCATTATGGCTAGTGGGGTACATGAATCCCTAAAAGCCCGATTCCCATTCCCCGCTAATCTCTTAGCGAGGACTGGTATCACCGTAATTTGGTGGAACTAGTGCACAGGGATCACCGTCAGCCCGAGCTTCCCCGGACAACCACATACACTAAGTTCCAGGGCCCCCATTCATTGTGAACAATCAATTCTCATAAAACATTTGATAGGGTTCATAAAGTAAAACCTTACGTTGAAAACATTGACTCGTTGAAAGACTCGATATATTTATATATATACTTTTGGCCGAAATCTTGCATATTAGGATATATCGGGTCATATTTTAACTAATAGAAGAAAAACCCATCTGGTTTACCAAAAGAAAGATACAAGGACCTCACTGCCCAGCCTCGTCTCCCACCTGACCAATATCTATGTAACAAAAGTGGTGTGAGACTCAATATGACCATAACGACGCCCGGTATGCAATAAACGTGATATAAGGTGCATGAACAAGGTAATTATGTTATGGAGATGTTCATATGTACAATTAAGGTCATATAAGCATGTAATCAAGCTATTCATCCAATTCACGAAGAATCGATACTCATTTATGTCTAATCGTTCATTTCATTTCCAATTCATTTACATATAGATCCAATATCGAGTTTCACGTATTTTTATCATAGCATGAGGACTCATATAATATTCAATATTCATATACAAATCTCATAAATTACGGAAAATAGATCTACGATTCAACACATAAAATAAGTTATATACATTCAAGAAAACAGGGGAGACACGCTCACAGTACATGTAACGCCCCAACTTTTCAGTATTTTAAAATAGCATATGTGTTTACTAAATTGCGCAAAATTAATTGGCTTTCAGTGTTTTTGTAATTGATTTTCATTGTCTAAATTGTTAAATAAGTGATTAATTTAAATATATGCAATATTTGAATTGGAATTAATATGAATAACTTGTGTGCTCCGTAATTTCGCGTTTAAATTATGTAATTGCTTAATTAATCACCTTTGCTAGTTACTAATCATTACTTTCATCAATTTTCCATTATATGCATTTGTTATAATTTTATTAAATACTTTAAATGGATTCTTAATTTTAATTGAATTTTGGAATATTTGAAATCTTGAAACGATTTGTATTTACATGACAAGTTGTGCACCCTTACCTTATGAAATGAATCCGGAATTTTGTGGAAACTTATTACGTTATAGATATGTGTGTCATGAATGTGTACGTATGCTCGTTTTACGTTTTCGGATTCGTTTGAGTGCGTTTTAAATTCATTTGGTATGTTTGGAACCAAACCGAGGGCTAACGAGCACTTAGCGCACTCTTGGTTCCGTATGTGATATCTTGAGCTAGGGAACTCGGAATCGAGTTCCGTCAACTCCGTTGAACTCGTAACGAAAATTCAGGTTCAATAAACTTAACCTCATATTTTTCTAAGATCATTTGAACCCCCTAAATTCAACCGAAACATGCACCGTTCGTCAAAACTATTACCTTTTACTAAAAGAGCCATACCTTATTCAAACCTTGACCAAATTAACCATGGATGGAGGCTATGGAACCCTAGTTAAACCCACTATCTGATCCTTATTCCCCTAAACCGAAATAACCCTCACAAACAAGAGAAATATCAGCCCCAACTCTCTGCTCCAGTTTCATCCCGTCACCATGCCCAACCTTGGAGATTCAAGCTCAAATCTCTTTCATCTTTCATCTAATCTTCAAGGTGAGTTTAGGATTGTATTGTACATTCAATATGTGTCATTTTAAGCTATGCATCCCCAATTTTGAGCATGTGTGGGTGAGATTTTGAAGATATGAAGAAATAGTTAGGTTTTATGCCAATATGATGATCTCTCTCATTCCTTGGTGATTTAGGTTGCTTCCAAGCATGAAAATGATTGTTTTAACTTCCTCTTTATATTCATGATCATGAATTTTATGTTGGTTAAGTGTTTAATGAGTTGCCATGAATGGAATTTTGAAGAAAATATATGAATTGATCACTTCATCCTTCATCTCACGTTTCAACCTTTGGAAAGCATGTTTGCATGATGTTTTGGAGTTGTTTCATCTCATATTTGTGATCATTCCTTAGCTGAGTATGTTGGTTAAAGATTGGCCTCGTTTCTGCCCTGTTTCTTGCTGCGTTCTGCTCCAGTTTGAGCAGGTCGCGGCCGCGATCGGACTAAGAACAATCTTGGTCGCGGCCGCGACTCGTGTGTGCGTGTGGTGGTTGTGTCTCTCAGGTCGCGCCCGCGACCTGATCTACTTGCATTTCAGGTCGCGCCCGCGACCACTGTTCATGTTTGCTCACGTATTATGAAATTCATGGAAATTCAGGCATTTTATTAGGGGGTAGCGGCCGCTACCATTTTTATGAAGAAAATGGGTCGCGGCCGCGACCCTGTGCATTTTGCATGAAAAATTCAGTTTTCCTACGTGAAATTGCATGGCTTCCTTGGATTGTTTTTGGCTCATTCACTTCATTAACATGTCAGATAATATGTTATCTTATGTGTTGTGAAGTTGGGTGATCTTCGTGGAGTCTTTTCCGAATTATGGCTTCATATGTCTTCAATGCTCCTAATGTGCGCATGCTTGGACCTTTTGCTTATAAGATGAACCCTAATTGCTAGCTATCTTTTATTTTACGACTTGTATGATATGTATACATATTTATGACGTGTTATGCTTGTTAATTGGAATTCTTGGATTGATTTGGCTTGACATATGAAGAATATGAACCTAAACGAATCTAAATGTTACAAGTATGCTTTGATGCTTCATATTTAAACCTTAAATGACTTCCTACTTCTTTATAAGGGCTTATATGAACTATATGCATAGTATACTATGTGTTATATGTATTATTTGGATTCCTTGGTTTACTTGATATGATTTATGAAAGATATGAAACATATGAATATGAAGTACTTCATTATATGACCTCATCACATGATTTATGCTTCCGATGCATCTCATATCATGTGTATAGCATGCCGTGCGTCTATGTGGTCTCATTTCGAGTCGATTCTCACAAGGACACATTGTTTCTTCATTTGTACAGTTCGTCTCCAGGGCGGAGACTTCCGATTGGAATAGGCACCCGCCATACTTATGCTTTATGTCTCGTGGCCTTCCAGGTGAGGGTGTTTTCGTTCTAGTTATGTACAAACCCTATAACCCTTGTGTGACAAGTTTTGGCCTAATCTTATATATATATATATATATATATATATATATATATATATATATATATATATGTTATCTTTACAAGTGGAGTCTTTGAGTAAATTCTTCTGAAATTATACATATGGGCGTATATAAGCTTAAAATGGTTTTGCAACGAGGCTATGCTCCAAACCGTGTGTCTTCAGGCTAGCTACGAATTAGGATGACACGGAGAGGTACGTGTATAGCATATGCCGAGTTGCCCGGTAAGGTATATTTTCTTATAGTATGTATCCTAAGTATGAAGTATATGTGTTGGCGAGATTATACATGTATGTTATGTTCACGGGCCCAGGAATTCAGTACATGTGGCTATCCGGGGAGGCAAGGGCCGACGGTGATCCCATGTGCTGATTCCATTTATGTTTAACGGCAGTACCGGACCTCGCCAGGAGATTGGCGGGGAAAGGTAGCTGCGTGCTATCTGGGGAGTCATGTAACCCCTTATAGTCAATGAATGGATGGTTCGGGCCGATCACCCAGCCATCACCCGGAGGAAGAAGGTTGGAACTTATTTTATGATTATGATTATGTTATGATTTGATTGATATGCACCGTGCGGGAAGGCCGAGACACGGATTGCCCAAACGAATATGTTTTATGATATGATATATGAGCTGTATGTATTATGATATATCGCATGATCACCTATTTAAAATATTAACGATATGTGTCGTACACAGTCGGAGTTTGGTTGGAGATGATGCACGCTCACTCGCCGAGCCTATATGTTATGTATGATTTATGAACGTAATGAATTAATGTGATTAGTCATAAAGTCCGAGTATTGCTTGGTCATTCTCTTGCGTTTTGGGAACTAATTTTAAATAAAACCTTGCTCGGAATTTATGACTTGCATGTGCATGTTTTATATATATGTATCACTCCTGCTCACTCAGTCTTTTAGAGACTGACCCTCTCCCTCCCCAATCTTTTAGTGCGCAGGTTTGGCTTTGGAGCTTCGAGCTAGGCGGATTTGTGTTGAGTCTTTGAGTCGGTCAGGTTAATCTAGAAGAGTCTCTGCACTCACATATGTATTTAAATTATGTATGATCTAACTTTGTAAGATTATGAATTTAAATCTTTATGTGATTGTTATTGAATTGCCCTTGCCGGGCTTTGTTATGAATTAAAAAGAGGCCTGAGGAGCCCAAGTCTACTTGTGGTTCATGTGTTTAATTTCTGCAGGCCTGTGGCTAATGCATGTGTTTGGTTTTAATTTTCCTACTGCATTATGTTTTGTTGGTTGGTTATATTTGCAGGGTCTAAGTTCCGCCTAGCTTAGGAGGTTTGTTTTGTTTGTCTCCCGTTCGCTATGGTTTGATACGGGTGTGGACTTCCCATTTCGTTACTCGTATTGAGCCATAGTGCGGGGGATGTGGTGCCTCACGTGCGGGGTGCTACATCCTTAAGTGGTATCAGAACCCGGCTGCAAAATCAGTGTTCTGGAGTCGTGCTTGAGTCAGTCTAGGTCGTACGGCTTAGGAACTACGTGATAATGTGTTCATTGCATTGATTATGAGATTTGTTATTGAAATTTGACATGGAATTATATTGTTAAATGTGTTTAACTTAGATGTTGTTAGCTTATGTGTTGCGCATCAATATGTGTTCTTGGTGCTAATTATGTGTTATATGCACTTACTAACCGGCATGCATTTATATTGAGTTGAAATATGATTTGTAGGATACTAAAGCAACACCAAACCACGACTAATGTTCTCAATCACAACAATTCACTACAAGCTCTTCTTTCAAATGTGGGTGATTTAGGGGATATACCGGAATAATGAGAAGTATTGAGAGGTTATAGTCGTTTCTATAAGAAAGGTCTCGATTCGGAATTGACATGGCTATAGTTAAGAGGACTCGAAGTAAAATAAATTGTCGAAAGATAAGCAACAAAGGCCATCGAGGATGAGTTTCTAAGTGAATCAAGTTAATTGGTTTCAAGTTCGGGATAGAAGGTTCGGGATATGCTAGGAATTATGATTGGCGAGTGAGGTGAATCGGCGAAGCAGAACTTCCGAATAAATTAAGTTTCCGAAGCGAGTTCGGGAAGAAACTGAATTTGAAAAGAGTTAAATAAAATTAATCCAACATGATGAATGCAAACCTGTGGTAGGTAACAATGCTAACAGTTTTATCTTCGGCCGGATGAGAGTTTAACTTCCAAATCCAAGCTGAATTGTCGTGTTGCGAGGTTGAACTGGGAGATATGGAGCAGCAAGTGGGAAGGATAAAGAAAGGCAAAGACTCATTGGGAGAAAATCAGGTGCTCCAGTATAAGCAATTGGGAAACGAGTTTTATTCACTAATCTCCACTCGTAATGGATAAGCACGGGATTCTTGATCACAGTGATGATGAGAAGTAGGGTTTAGAACTACATTAGGGTTCATTGTATAAGGGAAACTTGGGCAACGTTGGAGGATAATTCTTGGGGAGAAATCTAGATGCGAATTCAGTGGATGTCAATGAAGTCAGGGGTTGATTCAGACCATGGGAAAGATAAGGCGTGATTAGCAAGTCAAAGTAATCTCGTGACTGAAGGAACGAGGAAAAGCTACTGAGCTTACGACTTACTACATTGGTGACAGGTTCAAAACATTCATGGCACGTGCATCATATTTTGTATCAATTATTTATTTCTTTATTTTGGTTCGTGCATGTATTTCTATCTGATTTCGTTGCCCTAATGTGCTACATAATTAATTGTTGCAAAATGTGCCGCATGCATTGTCATTTCAACCCGACATGCATTTTAGTGTTTATTTGATAGGAAGTTCCTTCATCTTAATCATCAAGTATCTCTTCGTACGGGCTACATTGGAGTTAAGAGGAAAAGAATTAACGGGATGGCGTGTGTTAAGGAAGGTAACTTCGAGAAATAACGAACTTTAAGTAAGGGATAAGTTGGTGGAAAATCCAAGACTATGGGTTGTTATGTTATTTAAGGCCCTTCCCAATGAAGCTTCCATCAAGAATTCCGAGGAAAGAAAGTTTGATGGAGTTCGATATATAACGATAGAAATTTTAAGGGGGTGAGCATGACCAGGAGGTGAATTCAAGACTTGAAATCGGAACCGAAGAAATAAAAATAACAGAAATGTAATTAAGGAAGATCCGGGAATTTTAGGTTGGCAAGCGAAGATGAATAAGACAACTCTACGGGGTGATCAGTAAGATGAGACCAGATTCGGGTTGAAGGTTTCATGAGGATTGGAGAAGATAGCTCGTTGAATTGTTTTGCGTATGAAAGTCGAGTTGAAGACAAAGGAGATATGAAGGAGGTTGGGGAAAATTTCTAAGTTGAATTGTCAAGAGGAAACTGACTCCAATTTATCATGGAAAAGTCTATTGTCAATGAAGTTTGATTTCATGAGTTTGGAAGGAAATTTAAGAAGCAATAAATCGGCAAGGACGAGCATTGAAAAGTTTTAAATCAGACTTCAAAGATCATCAAGAACATGTTATCTTCAATTAAGGAATGGTAGGGGTCGAATACCAAATTCCACTATAGAAGTTTAGAGAGAGTATAAAAGAAGAAATTGGACGGAAGATTGTAGGAGATTGTGTGACATATGTATATTCAGGTCGGGAAAGATCTACTAAGGGCGCAAAGGGTAGTCATCTTTGATGGTTTGTTAGATTTTGATATGGGCAAAGGAAAATAGCTATGGATTTCAATTCGGGATGGATGATCTAATAGTAGACGGGGAATCAAAGCTCGGGTGCTAAGAGTTAACCTCGTTGAGTGAAGATTAGGGGAAAGGATGAAAGGTCGAAAAGGATTTATCATGTTTGCACCAGGTCACATTGAAAAAATTAAGGACAAGGCAAATGCTGCAATCATTTCGGGGCAGATCATACAGTGGATAACAACACTCATAGCTCTAAATTATGCAACTACGGTGAACGGCACTTGTAGCATTTATGATACATGCATTCAACGTGTTATGTGCTTTGATCTCTTATCATGTTCAATTTGCTTGGAGTATTGGATAGTCAACGTGAGTGATATTTGTTACCTGCTTCGAGTGCCTTATGTGATTTTAATTATGAGCTTGCACGGAGTTGCTTGGGAGTATTGGAGACTTCCTTGCTTTTTATTTTTGTTTGAGAGACGGGGTGCTCTCGTTGTGTGTAAGAGACGGGGATTCTCTTATTGTTGCTCGAGAGACGGGGCTCTCTCATTATTGTTGCGAGAGACGGGGCTCTCTCTGTGTTGTTTAGGAGAGACGGGGAATCTCTCATTATTTGTTCGGTCGAGTAGTGAATCCGAGGACGGATTCTTTTTAAGGGGGAGAGATTGTAACGCCCCAACTTTTCAGTATTTTAAAATAGCATATGTGTTTACTATATTGCGCAAAATTAATTGGCTTTCAGTGTTTTTGTAATTGATTTTCATTGTTTAAATTGTTAAATAAGTGATTAATTTAAATATATGCAATATTTGAATTGGAATTAATATGAATAACTTGTGTGCTCCGTAATTTCGCGTTTAAATTATGTAATTGCTTAATTAATCGCCTCTGCTAGTTACTAATCGTCACTTTCATCAATTTTCCATTATATGCATTTATTATAATTTTATTAAATACTTTAAATTGATTCTTAATGTTAATTGAATTTTGGAATATTTGAAATCTTGAAACGATTTGTATTTACATGACAAGTTGTGCGCCGTTACCTTATGAAATGAATCCGGAATTTTGTGGAAACTTATTATGTTATAGATATGTGTGTCATGAATGTGTACGTATGCTCTTTTTACATTTTCGGATTCGTTTGAGTGCGTTTTAAATTCATTTGGTATGTTCGGAACCAAACCGGGGGCTAACGAGCACTTAGCGCACCCTTGGTTCCGTATGTGATATCTTGAGCTAGGGAACTCGGAATCGAGTTCCGTCAACTCCGTTGAACTCGTAACGAAAATTCGGGTTCAATAAACTTAACCTCATATTTTTCTAAGATCATTTGAACCCCCGAAATTCAACCGAAACATGCACCGTTCGTCAAAACTATTACCTTTTACTAAAAGAGCCATACCTTATTCAAACCTTGACCAAATTAACCATGGTTGGAGGATATGGAACCCTAGTTAAACCCACTATCTGATCCTTATTCCCCTAAACCGAAATAACCCTCACAAACAGGAGAAATATCAGCCCCAACTCTCTGCTCCAGTTTTATCCCGTCACCATGCCCAACCTTGGAGATTCAAGATCAAATCTCTTTCATCTTTCATCTAATCTTCAAGGTGAGTTTAGGATTGTATTGTACATTCAATATGTGTCATTTTAAGCTATGCATCCCCAATTTTGAGCATGTGTGGGTGAGATTTTGAAGATATGAAGAAATAGTTAGGTTTTATGCCAATATGATGATCTCTCTCATTCCTTGGTGATTTAGGTTGCTTCCAAGCATGAAAATGATTGTTTTAACTTCCTCTTTATATTCATGATCATGAATTTTATGTTGGTTAAGTGTTTAATGAGTTGCCACGAATGGAATTTTGAAGAAAATATATGAATTGATCACTTCATCCTTCATCTCACGTTTCAACCTTTGGAAAGCATGTTTGCATGATGTTTTGGAGTTGTTTCATCTCATATTTGTGATCATTCCTTAGCTGAGTATGTTGGTTAAAGATTGGCCTCTTTTCTGCCCTGTTTCTTGCTGCGTTCTGCTCCAGTTTGAGCAGGTCGCGGCCGCGACTCGTGTGTGCGTGTGGTGGTTGTGTCTCTCAGGTCGTGCCCGCGACCTGATCTACTTGCATTTCAGGTCGCGCCCGTGACCACTGTTCATGTTTGCTCACGTATTATGAAATTCATGGAAATTCAGGCATTTTATTAGGGGGTAGCGGCCGCTACCATTTTTATGAAGAAAATGGGTCGCGGCCGCGACCCTGTGCATTTTGCATGAAAAATTCAGTTTTCCTACGTGAAATTGCATGGCTTCCTTGGATTGTTTTTGGCTCATTCACTTCATTAACATGTCAGATAATATGTTATCTTATGTGTTGTGAAGTTGGGTGATCTTCGTGGAGTCTTTTCCGAATTATGGCTTCATATGTCTTCAATGCTCCTAACGTGCGCATGCTTGGACCTTTTGCTTATAAGATGAACCCTAATTGCTAGCTATCTTTTATTTTACGACTTGTATGATATGTATACATATTTATGACGTGTTATGCTTGTTAATTGGAATTCTTGGATTGATTTGGCTTGACATATGAAGAATATGAACCTAAACGAATCTAAATGTTACAAGTATGCTTTGATGCTTCATATTTAAACCTTAAATGACTTCCTACTTCTTCATAAGGGCTTATATGAACTATATGCATAGTATACTATGTGTTATATGTATTATTTGGATTCCTTGGTTTACTTGATATGATTTATGAAAGATATGAAACATATGAATATGAAGTACTTGATTATATGACCTCATCACATGATTTATGCTTCCGATGCATCTCATATCATGTGTATAGCATGCCGTGCGTCTATGTGGTCTCATTTCGAGTCGATTCTCACAAGGACACATTGTTTCTTCATTTGTACAGTTCGTCTCCAGGGCGGAGACTTCCGATTGGAATAGGCACCCGCCATACTTATGCTTTATGTCTCGTGGCCTTCCAGGTGAGGGTGTTTTCGTTCTAGTTATGTACAAACCCTATAACCCTTATGTGACAAGTTTTGGCCTAAAATCTTATATATATATATATATATATATATATATATATATATATATATATATATGTTATCTTTACAAGTGGAGTCTTTGAGTAAATTCTTCTGAAATTATACATATGGGCGTATATAAGCTTAAAATGGTTTTGCAACGAGGCTATGCTCCAAACCGTGTGTCTTCAGGCTAGCTACGAATTAGGATGACACGGAGAGGTACGTGTATAACATATGCCGAGTTGCCCGGTAAGGTATATTTTCTTATAGTATGTATCCTAAGTATGAAGTATATGTGTTGGCGAGATTATACATGTATGTTATGTTCACGGGCCCAGGAATTCAGTACATGTGGCTATCCGGGGAGGCAAGGGCCGACGGTGATCCCATGTGCTGATTCCATTTATGTTTAACGGCGGTACCGGACCTCGCCAGGAGATTGGCGGGGAAAGGGAGCTGCGTGCTATCTGGGGAGTCATGTAACCCCTTATGGTCAATGAATGGATGGTTCGGGCCGATCACCCGGCCATCACCCGGAGGAAGAAGGTTGGAACTTATTTTATGATTATGATTATGTTATGATTTGATTGATATGCACCGTGCGGGAAGGCCGGGACACGGATTGCCCAAACAAATATGTTTTATGATATGATATATGAGCTGCATGTATTATGATATATCGCATGATCACCTATTTAAAATATTAACGATATGTGTCGTACACAGTCGGAGTTTGGTTGGAGATGATGCACGCTCACTCGCCGAGCCTATATGTTATGTATGATTTATGAACGTAATGAATTAATGTGATTAGTCATAAAGTCCGAGTATTGCTTGGTCATTCTCTTGCCTTTTGGGAACTAATTTTAAATAAAACCTTGCTCGGAATTTATGACTTGCATGTGCATGTTTTATATATATGTATCACTCCTGCTCACTCAGTCTTTTAGAGACTGACCCTCTCCCTCCCCAATCTTTTAGTGCGCAGGTTTGGCTTTGGAGCTTCGAGCTAGGCGGATTTGTGTTGAGTCTTTGAGTTGGTCAAGTTAATCTAGAAGAGTCTCTGCACTCACATATGTATTTAAATTATGTATGATCCAACTTTGTAAGATTATGAATTTAAATCTTTATGTGATTGTTATTGAATTGCCCTTGCCGGGCTTTGTTATGAATTAAAAAGAGGCCTGAGGAGCCCAAGTCTACTTGTGGTTCATGTGTTTAATTTCTGCAGGCCTGTGGCTAATGCATGTGTTTGGTTTTAATTTTCCTACTGCATTATGTTTTGTTGGTTGGTTATATTTGCAGGGTCTAAGTTCCGCCTAGCTTAGGAGGTTTGTTTTGTTTGTCTCCCGTTTGCTATGGTTTGATACGGGTGCGGACTTCCCATTTCGTTACTCGTGTTGAGCCATAGTGCGGGGGATATGGTGCCTCACGTGCGGGGTGCTACAGTACAAAGGGGAACACGATCATGTCTCAGTACAGGGCCAAATCCCCTGTTCTGACACGGGGGTGTCTCATCCGTAGTTGAAAGTGAGACACGCCCGTGCCTCGGTACAGAGAGCTTCCTTCGCTGAAAAAACGGGGTGACACGGGCGTGTCATGTTTCATGCACAAAAGACTACATGCCCGTGTCGCGTACCAGTCACCATCATCTTCGTCGAATTTCAGCTGCAACACACACAAACACACACCTTCCACCCTTGTTTCGAACCAAAAGCACCCACCACTAACTAAACACCATCTTAGGCCAAGAATTCATCACAAAACTTAGGGAAAAACATGTATTTTAATCTCCTAAACAAGAATTCATGCATATCAATTGAAATCCTCCATTAAAACTCAAGTTTCATGCATGGAGCTTGAAGCTCCTTTAATGGCAACTTTCATATCATGCAACCAACACTTAATCCATGCTCGTAGAAATGATAAGGGAGCTAGATAGAGCATGTTTCATGCATAAAAACACAAGATATACCATGAATGATCACATACCAAGAATCAAGCTCAAATTTGCACTATTCATGTTCATGTCTAACCCTCATGAATCTCTAACTTAAATCATGCTTTTCATGGATGAAAATATGCATGAAGATGAGGAGATTTCACTTCAATCCTTACCTTGAAAGAAGATTGGAAGATGGTTGATCTTGAGCTCAAATTATGGTGGATCAAAATGGAGATTTTCTTGGAGCTTCTCTTTCCTTCTCTTGGAGCTGAGTTTGATCGATATTTTTGGAAGAAAGGAGAAGGACTCAACTCTTTAGGTGGAGAAACAGGTCGAGTATGGGTTGAATCAAGTTCGGGGGTGATTAAAACGGATTCAAGTTGAGCTATGGGGTTGTGTTGGCTGAAATTCGCTTCGTTAGAAATTCAAACGACATCGAAAAGATATGAGGTCAAGTTTATTGGTTAGGAATCGTCGAAACAAGTTCAACAGCGAAGACGGATCTCGAATCCGAGATCCCGAGCTCAAGATATTCGGAAAACCGTTCAGGATGGCCTATTATTCAAATAGGTCCCTAAACTTTCAAAAAGTGACAATTAAGCCCAAAGTTTATTTTCAATCAAGTCCAAAACTTTTAAATAAATTACAATTACACCCTCGACATACGTAAATCACACAATTTCACCAAATCGACATAGGGTTCATGCAAGTTCAATCATATATTCACATTTCAAATTGGAACACAAATGAAATTTAGACAAATATTTCAAGTTATAAATGCAATTAAACAATTAAATGAAAATTAGAATCATATAACTCAAGAAATAAACACACGTATCACTTACCTACACGTGCCAGAACACGGGGCGTTACAGTTGCAAATTGCGAAAATTTAAAATCCAGGTCAGTAAATCTAAAAACGACCATAATTCAAATTGTAAAAATATTTTTCTCATATATATTTTTTTCAAAAAATGTCATGCACTTCTCGCATGTCGTTTTCACTTGGTATTTTTATCAAAACACTAAAATATATGAGTGCGTGTGATGCGCAAATATTAAAAAGGTTAGGGTTAGGGATTTTTTTTTTTCTCTCACCAAATTATAAACATATCAAAGATCGAAAGTTTCATATATTACATTAGAACACATTCTCCTATATTCCCATTTATACCAAACTAGACATCTTTCTTGTACTAATAGAATACAATAAAGTTCCTCTTCGGTAAAGGGAATATCCAAAAAAGAAAAAGAAAAAAAACTCAACTGCCAAAACTTGAAAAGGAATTTTGTTTGTCTATTAATTATTTTCCCGAAAAATAAATATAAATAATAAAAGAAAAAAAAAAGTAAAAAAGGGCTAGGGAATTTAATAACACACATTACCAAGATTAGGGGATGTAGTAATACACGTAAAAAGTGCACGACTCCCTTTTACTCGAAAAAAAAAAAAAAGACTTTGAAATTTGCTTATGGGAGCGACACACGTTACAAAAATAAATGTACTATTTAATTACAATTACAAAGGCTATGGAAGAAAATACAAATCCGATCCTTTGGGGGTGCCTGTTATTATCCTAACCAAAATTTGCAATGCTATACGAGTTACAAAAATCTTCACTAATTGTTTAAAAAATATATAGATATGTTTGAATATTTTGATCAAAATTTCGACCGTTAAAAGTGGAGGTGAAGAAATACTATAATTTGTGACAATTAATGAATATAAATATTATGGAGATACGATTGCATGATGAAGGCAAGGCAAACTACCTCCTCATATTAACAAGCCACCAACCCTCCTACCCCACCTATAGTCTATAGTATAACATATTAATTACACCTTTAAGGCACTCAAACTTTTGGTTGTGGATCCATCTTCATGAATCTTTTGTCTCCTTTATTATCATATATAAATATATGAAATCTTTTTTGTTTTTTTTTTCCCTTTTGCTTAGGTTAGGTAAGGGGGACTAGGAATTTGAATCTTCGTGAGTAGTTGGGAGTGGAAAGTTAAATTTATAGTCTAAACATATTAGCTTATAATAAAACGTGGTTAGATGTTCTTTGATTCTATGCTGAATAAGTTTTCAGTTAGAACTTAATTAAGTAAACCAAAGAAAATAAATGAAATTCGGAGCAAATGATTAAAGTCACATTCTTGAACAACATTCAAAGTAAGCTTATGTACGATTTTAAATTTGATAAAAACTTCAAGATATTATATTTCCAACATTTCATGTTTTAAAAAATAATTCACTAGTTTACCCTTGTCTCTTTTTATAATTAATTAACAATCTATAACGCAGTTTTTTTTTTGGCACAATTAAATTTTGACGCTTTTCTATATTATTATTATTTACTATATTATTACATATGATTTGGGTTTTTGATTTTTTGAAACTTATTGATCCCCCAAAATATACTCGCGATAATACTTTTAACATTATTTTATTAGAGGGTGATTTGGTAAATACATATTGTCTATAATTATATTTAAACTTTTTAAAAATATGTATTTTAGTGAAAATAGAACTCTTTAATAAAATTCGGACTCATCCAATCTATAGATATAACATGCATTATATTTAAAATTTTTAAAATATGTATTTGAATGAAAATATGACTCCTTAATAAATTAGAATTAAAACTCATACAATCTATAGAAATCATATAGAGTAGAGTAATAAGGACTCTTTTTAAAATTAATATATTAATTATAAATTACATTATAAGATACTTATACATGAAAATAAATTGTATAAGTATATCCATGAAGACATAATCTTTTAACTATTTCTACTATATGAATAAAATCAATTATAAAAAAAAAAAAAAAAACTAACATAAATGTTAAATAATACTCACTAAAAAATATAATAAGAAAAGGAATGAAAGTAAAATAATCAAGGGGAAGATAAAAAAAATATAAGAGATAATTAGTTAAAAGAAATAACTATTTAATTTTAGTATGTATACACAGATATCAAAACTAAGAAACAACTCAAATTATTAGTCTGAGAGAATAAGTATTATTAAAAAAAAAAATAATAAGTATTTCTATTATAATCTTTGCTAAAGTTTCTAACTTGTGAATGTAATAAGATAAAAATTAAATCTTACAGTTAAAATTAAAACAAACAAACTCAAAAGAAAATATTGATTGAATATGACAAAAGTATCGAGTTATCAAAGGAATGAAACAAAATAAAAAAAGCTTTGTAAAATTTTTGGTACAAAATTATAAATTAGACCAATATTAATTCCTATTAAGTTTATTATTTTACTAATAATGTAAATCCATATTGAAGGGTTAATCTTTCTTTGCACCCCAACCTTTAAGTGTTGTTGCATTTTAGTACCCAACCATTAAATTTTGACGAATTAGTATCCAACCTTTAAAATTTGTTAAATTACAGTACCTAAGCTAACATTCCGGCGTAATTCTCAGGCCAAGCCACAGCGCGTGTGTTGCACGTGATTTTTTAAGGTTATTTTCGTCATTTTAAGTTTGCTCCCGCTAATATCACTTGTCTCTGCCCTTATTTTATTCTAAAATTGGTAGTCATTTTCTTCCCTAATTGAAGAACTAGGGTTCGGCCATGGAAGGAGTGTGCAATTGCGGAAGACCCCTTTGTTGGAAAACACAGAGTTTGCATAGCGGAATTTTAAAAAAAAATTCCAAAAACGGATCTTAAAACTTGCAATGTTCGTTTCGAATCTAAGAAGGGTTACAAGAAATTTACTGGGGATTGAAGCTTTCTAGTGATGTTGATACCGCCTATCAAACACCCTTTGTGCTAGGCGGGAGCTAACTCTCGGAACCAAGTAGGCAAATCAAGCCCAAATATGAATGCACATGCGGAAGCAGAACATAAAGTTAATCACAATATAAGCAGCAAGCGACGGGTTCAACTATCCCTAGAAACCTATCCCGAATATCGTAAAATACAATCATAATAGTTCGTACATTCAATGCATAACTTAATCAATTTACAATATGCGTGTAATGTGACTCAGACTTAACCACAGGACTTGACAGACCCAAATCCCGCCTAGCATTCCAAAACTTGCAAAAGAAAACTGAAAACAAAGCCGGGTTCAGTCTATAGGAGACTGGTGGGTATAAAACAGGGCATATCATAAATAATATAGCAGAATTTAAGCACACCCACATGCAAGCTATAATCCCGTGCGAGGTTTTATTAGATATTTCACAAGTGGGTGAAAGCAAAGGAAAACAACGCTCAGGATTACAACGATCAATTTCATAATTCATAATCATAATCATTCATGCGGTCAATACGTGAGCCCTGGCGGGTGGGCGAATATCTCCAACCTACTCCTCGTGTGTGCATATCAATTTAATCCTTATATTAGCGATCATACACATTCATACATATTCGTTCATAATCATATCGTTCATATTCATATCATTCATAATCATAATCACTTACACCTTTTTCCTCCAAGTGGTGGACGGGTTAGCAAGACCCGACCACCGGTCCATACATTGACCCAGGGGGGTACATGAATCCCCAAGGGTACTCAGCTGCCATTCCCCGCTAAACCTCCTAGCGAGGGCCGGTATCACTGTAAATGTGATGGGACTAGTACAAGGGATCACCGTCGGTCCTTGCCTCCCCGGATAGCCACTTGCACTAAGTCCCTGGGCCTGTGCAATACAATCATATCCACGCCAAAAATCATAAGGTGGGGATACATAAAAGAAGGGCTTTACGGTGGAAATCATTGACTCTTTTGAAAAGACTCGATATATATATATATATATATATATAATACTTTAGCTTAAAACTTTCACATAAAGGATATATCGGGTCATCATAGCTAATAGAAGAGAAACCCACCTGCTACACCTTGCCGACCAATACCAAGAAGAAAACAAGAGGACTTGAAACTAACCTATGAACCCGGCACGTCTCCTTCCTAGAGAAGACTGTACAAAGGACAACATAGTGTGGTCGTGAGACTTGAGACTCTAAATGAACCATATAAGACGCACGACAATACATTAACATGGTATGGCATGCATATGAAGTAATAACGTGCCAAGAAAGGTTCATGTATACAATTAGTGTTACTTAGGCACGTAAATCATTCAATCCTTCATCACACGAATGAATCGTGTCCAATCATGGTCATTCATATCATAACACCAAATTCATAGCATAAATCCATAATGAGGAGCATAACATGCAATGGATCAAGTTAATGAAGTACATGATTCATAAACAAGGTACGAGAGATCATATAATACTCCACGAAATAACATAGAACACAAAAGAGGTAAGGGCATTGAAAGAGGTAGCACGTAGGCCATATAAGATCATATCTTGCACGTTTCACATCAATTGAATCCATAAACTTGCTACCATGGCCATAACACATTATAATACTTGTTAATAAAGTAAAAGAATCATAAACAAGGTGGAAGAATAATAAATAATCGAAGAAAAACAAGAAAAATGGAATCGGAGTAATAGAAACTGGCAGGACAGAATCCACCCCCATGGATTTTTCCAAAGGGAAAAATCCACCCCCATGGATTCTGGTCAAACCCACTGACTCAAATCCACCCCCATGGATTCTGGTCAAACCCACTGACTCAAATCCACCCCCATGGATTTGTGTCAGTGGCAAAAAAAAAAAAAAAAAAAAAACAGAAAACAAGGTAAAGTCATGGGAAAGGGGCAAAAATGCTAGAAACCAACTCAAACCTCTACCAAAGATGCACAACTCCAAGCTAACACATTAAGATAAGTTCAAACATCAAGAATTCAAGTAATTCATGACAAGAAATGAGTTAAAACAAGTTACACATGCAAGAGACATGATCATAAATCATTTTCTTCCAAAACCTCAAAGTTCATAAATGGCAAATCCTTTAATACTCAACCACCAACCAAAATAAATCCATACAATCATAAATACATGCTTTAGGGTTATATATAACTCATGCAACTCAAGGAAATTCCAAGAAATCAAGCTAGAATCCACAAAATACATCTAACCCTCTCTATTCATCATATATATCAATTCTAATTCAAAACATGGTGAAATCATGCAATATTGGACTTGAAAGAACCACAAGGAGATATAATACACAAATATGAGCTTAACTTTCAAATTGAAGAAGTAATGGACGTGAGATGAGCTCAATTCTCACTTGGGGAAAATAGTTCTTCTTCTTCCTCTCTTTCTTCTTCATTCTTTCTTGCTTTTTGGCTAAAATGTTTAAGTGAGAGGGAGGGGATCTTGGTTTGGGGCTGATTGGGGTGAGAGAGAGAGAGTGTGCAAATGGGGTTAGGTCAAGAGTTTAGGGTCTAGGGTTGTATTTTAGGTCCGTAGCTTGGGAAAAGTCAAGAATTGTCATTTTAAGCGTAAAATGCTTGTCTCGGTTGAAATTCGAGAATCCAAATGGTCTTAGAAAAATGTGAGGCTTGTTCCATCGGATCTGAATCATCGATACGAGTCCAATGGAGTGACAGAACTTGATTCTGAGTTCCCGATCTCAAGATATCACATACGGAACCAAAGGTGCGCTAATTGCTCGTTAGCCCCCGTTTTGGTTCCAAAACTCAAAATAAATTCAAAACTCAAGCAAAAGAATCTGGAAAATAAAACGAGCAAAAATATATGATCATAATACACATAATTCACTCATACCAAGTGTTTACAAAAAACGAAAATCAAATCGAATAGAAATGACACTCAAACACAATCACATAGGCATAAACGTTTCAAGAATTCATATTCAAAATTAAACTAATAAGAGAAATAATAATTGAAATTATATAAAATTAATTTAATTGCACATTTTGGTAAATATAAATGTCATACTTGAATAACGGAAAAACTGGGGCGTTACAATCTCTCCCCCCTTAAAAGAATCCGTCCTCAGATTCACTATATCCTTTGCAAAAACGAGAGAACCCCATCTCTCAAAAGCAACAAAGAGAGAGCCATGTCTCTCAAACAACAAGGAGGGAGCCCCGTCTCTCAAACAATAAGGAGAGAACCCCGTCTCTCAAACAACAAGACAATGGAGTCTCCAATACTCCCGAGTAACATAACATAAAACAGTTATATTAAAGAACAAATACCAAAAAAAGGATACCAAACATCAATTACAACAATTAAAGTCACGTATGTCACACAAGAGCAAGTAATAAGTATCATTCATGTCAATCTTCAATTATACAAAGCAATTTAACACAGCCAGTGATCAAAGCACATAGCATCAAAATTATTTAAATTAAAATTGCATGTATGCATGTGCCATGGATGCTTCATGTACCATTCACCGTAGTAGAGAAATTTGGAGTTGTTAGTTTTGTTGTCCAATGCATGATATGCCCCGAAAGCTAGCCTAGTGCTTCACTTGTCTTTAATTTCTTCAGTGTACCCCAGTGAAGGGCTGATGAACCTTTTATTCCTTCTCTGAACTCCACTCCGACTCTTGCTCCTTCTTACCATATCTTATCTGGCGATGTTCTTGGAATTTGAATCTTTTATCTTAGCTAATACTTGAATTTGCTATACTTAAGGGTAACTACTTCTAATCTCTTTAAAGTTCGATCCCCATCCAAAGATGGTTATTACCACGGTTGTCTCTTTTATGAATTCTTCTTCAATCGAGTTGAGGCCCTTGGTTCCTATAATTAGACCAACCTTTTCGTGGACCCTTTCTCATCTCTTATTCAACGTATCTCTTCATGATCTTCAAGCTTGTAGTCGTCCATTCGGTTCTGGTCCATTTAATCTCTTTAATTAGAGATATAACTTTCTTAATGATCCTTGATGCTTGATCTAAGTCCTTTAACGATCATTCCCTTCTGATTTACTTCCATTTAACAACCTCCAAGGCCCTCACGAAAGAACGACTGACAACTCAGTGAGGTTTATTTGTTGTGAGTTGCCCGAGTTCCTCCTGTTTATAGTTGAATGGAATTTTAATATTCTCTTATAATTCCATCATCTTCGGACTCTGAGACCGATTGCTAGAGAGTCAATCATTTTAAGCTTAAAAGATTAAGTCTATATGGGTTTTCCATTAAGAGATTGGTGTGACTATCTGTCCTAATGATTTCGCAGCAACCTTATCTGCACTTTGAGGGTCTTAGACTGATAAACCATTTCATTCTTTCATCACTACCATTAGAATTCTCATGCATAGTAAGATTTGCATTTCATCATTTCTATTAGAAGCAATTTCGTCGAGTACAACTTCGAATTTAACTTTGTCTCTCGGTTGTGATCTCCCCCTTAAAAATTTTCACCTTCATATCTTGAGCTCAATTAATCCTTCTTTCATCGGAATTATTGGTGAACAATTTTCATTAGGGAGGGTTTTGATCACACGGGATGCCCGTATCCTTGGCCCTTCAACTTCTCATCAAATTCTCTTGATTCTCGAAACACCGTTCTCTAATCTTATTCGATCCATACACCCCAAAGTCAACTCTAAACCCCTTTACTTCCTGAAATTTCCATTTCCCTCTCTGTCTGAACTTCATCGTCCAAAGATTCTTCTACCATTCGGTTTGGTTAAGTTCTGATTGTGATAGTAGTTGAAGCATCAAGTGGAAAGTATAACCTAACAAGTAAACACTAAAATAGTGTGTAGCACCCGAGCGTAAGGTACCACATCCCCCGCACCGAGACCAGACCCGTATATGAAATGGAAGTCCATACACGTGCCAAATCCACGGCGAATGGGGACACAACACACACGCTATGCTAGGCGGGACTAACCCTTAAACCAATCAACTCAAGGCAATATAAAATCAGAGTTAATAATGAAATGCGGAAGCAAGATCACCACATAATATATACAACGAGCCACCAAGCTCCAAAAATAGATATACAAAATCATTCAAGTGTTCAACGGCACGCACGGCCTACAAAATCATGACGCTCCATGCTATACTATGATCATATACAAAATAGCAATAAGAGTATGAGTATGTGAGACTGAAAAGAAGTGCTAAACAACAATGCAAAACCTATAAGACTTGTATTCCCGCCTAGCACTCCTATACCTGCACAAAACAACTGAAAACAAACCGGGTTCAGTCTAAAAGAGACTGGTGGGTATAAAACGGGGCATAAGATATAATATTGCAGAAATTAAGCACATACATGCAAGCCCTAATCCCGTGTGAAGTTTGATAAGAATTTCCCAAGTGGTTAAAACAAAAGAAAACAACAACGGGATTACGACGTTCATATTCATTCATAATTATTCATAAGGGTTTATAGCCCGGCGAGTGGGCGTGCACAATCTCCAACCTACACCTCGTGTAATCATAATCAATTATTCAATCATTATCATACATATGTTTTGTGCTCATACATATCATGATCATAATCATTCACATACACCTTCTTCCTCCGGGTGGTGGACGGGCTTGCAAGACCCGGCTACCGGTTCATACATAGGCCAATGGGGGTACATGAATCCCCCAAGGGCACTCAGCTCCCATTTCTCGCTAAACCTCCTAGCGAGGGCCGGTATCACCGTAGTTTGGTTGGGACTAGTATATGGGATCCCCGTCAGCCCTTGCATCCTCGGTTAACCACATATACTAAATCCCGGGGCCTGTGCAATCATAATCATGTCTCGCCAAAACATAAGGTAGGGTTTCATAAATAAAAGAGGTTATACGTTTGAAATCATTTACACGAAATGACTCGATTTATATAATATACTAATTTGGCTTAAATCTTGCACATAAGGGATATATAGGGTTGTTTTAACTAGTAGAAGAAAAACCCACATTTTTAAAGCAAAAGAAAGGCACAAGCGTCTCAATGCTCGCCCTCGTCTCCGACCAAACCCGAATCTGTGCAAAAGAAAAGGTATGAGACTCAAAATGACCACATATGACGCTCGGCAATGAAGTGAATATGATATGAATGCATAAAAGATCATATTATATCACGGAAATGTTCATGTGCAATATTAAGGAATTTAAAGCACATAATCAAACCGTTCGTTCATATATTTCATTCAAATTCATAAATTCATATTTCATATCAATTAATCTAAGAATTCATTTAATATCCATAACACATAATATTCATATTCACAATTAGAAATAGAATAAATAAAACGTTCAATCAATAATCGGCAAATTAAATACGCGAAATAGAAATCAATTAATTTCTAAAATTGAATTAAATCAAATAATATTTAAAATATATAATAAATATATATATAATAAATGTATAAGTAATAAACATATAATAATTATATAATAAACATATGTATATATAATATATATATATATATATATATATATATATATATATATATACGTAAATCAACATGCATGCATAAATTATATTTAACATAAATAATACATATATATATAACCATGCATGCATTTACACACAAATTACATATATATATATATAACATACACAATATCACATGCATGCAAACACTCCATGCACACACAATCACACAGCCATGCATGCACAACAACACACACATCACATATATATATATACAGCAACATATACATGCATGCAACCCAGGAAAAAAAACGCAGGCAAGAGTTGGAAAGAACAAGGTGACACCCCCGTGTCACCACCCAAGCACAAACCGAGACACCCCCGTGTCTCGGTACAGAAAGATCAGGCCAAATCTGCACCCCCATTACTCGATGGAAAGAAGAAAAATGACACACCCGTGTCTCGCCTACAACAGCCCCTGTTTTGACAGCAAATAACGCAGAAAAAAGGGCAGCAACTCCAGCATGAAATGCAAGCAAAATATGCAACAATATAAGGCATGAATTACAGCAAGAACTCAGCCAAAACAATCCCACAAAGCCATGAAAGCTGACAGCAAAAGAAAGAAGGAACGCAGCAGTTTTTTACAGCAGAAATTCAGTTTGAAAAACAGGGCAAAGGTCACGAAAAAACAGGGCATGATGGATTCTCTTCATCCCCACATTTTCATATCAGTTTAGGCTATCAAATGTGCAGCAAACAACACAAATTCAACATATAATTCAGTTCCAAAAGAGCTCAACCAAGAAAAGAAAGCATACGTGACATTTCATGAAAGTTCTCTCAAAGTACCATAAATGATATCTCATTAATACGTCAACCAACAGGAAATCAATGATCATAAATGAGATGAGGATGTCAAAATAATCATTCTCAAGCTTGGAATCAATCAAAACCATTAAGAATTGAATAAGATCAACAAATTGCCCAAAACTCACTATTTTCGAAAGCAGTCCATAACCTCATGAAACCATGCTCAAAATTGGGAAAGAAAGGATGAAAATGATCAGAAATGAACATATATTACAACCCTAAGCTTACCTTTTTGATTGGATGAAGATTGGATGAGATTTGAGCTCCAAAATCTCTAAGGAATGCTAGGTTACGGGACAGAATGTAATTCCAGTGACTTTGGCTGATATTTGGGAATTGTGTGAGGGTTGGTTTGGTTAGGGCATGATATATCCGGTTAGGTGGTTGAGTTAGGGATCATTAGAATCAAACCATGGTTAATTTGGTTAAAGTTTGGGTAAGATATGACTATTTTTGTACAGCAAGGTCAGTTTGGTTGCCGTTTCGTTTTTCGGTTGGATTTCGGAGGTTCAAATGACTTTGAAAAAATATAAGGCCAAGTTTACTAAACTCAAATTTTCATTACGAGTTCACCGGAGTTGACGGAACTCAAATCCGAGCTCAAGATATTAAATTCGGAACCAAGGGTACGCTAAGTGCTCGTTAGCCCCCGATTTGGCTCCACGATTCAAATTAAATTCGTTAACATATCAAATGAATTCGAAAACATAAACCGAGCATATAGGCATGTTCATAACACATATATTTACGACATACTACAATTTCACGGCATTTCGATATCATTTCATATAAGAACGAAGCACAAAATAAACAACCAAGCTCATATTCATGCAATTCATGCACATATTCATTAAAATTCATGCATTATAAAATTAAACCAAATAAATTAAATTAATATGGTTAAGCATGATTAATTAGCATAATGCTTAATTAATAACATAATTAACATTAATCATTAAATTAACAATAATTAAAGAAATATATATATATATATATATATATATATATATATATATATATATATATATATATATATAATTTATACTTAAAATACGAAATATTTTAAAATAATAATAAATTAAAATATAATATAATAAAATAAAATAATAACAATTTATAATAAAATTAAATATAAAACACGTATAAATAATTAATTCGCACAAATTGGTAAACACATACGTCGTACCTTTACGTCCGAAAAGTCGGGGCGTTACAATCTCTCCCCCTTAAAAAAATCCGTCCTCGGATTCACTGCTCGCTCGGAAATAATTCGGGATGAAATCTTCGCATCTTTTCCTCCGTCTCCGACGTAGCCTCTTCGGTTTTATCACTTCTCCAAAGAACCTTGACTAGTGGAATACGCCGATTTCGAAGCTCCTGAAATTTTCGATCCAATATCTTAATCGGCTTCTGAACGAAGTGAGATCCGGTTCTAATTCCACTTCTTCAACCGATAGAACCTCAGACTCGTCTCGATAATATTTCTGAAGCTGTGAAACATGAAATACGTTATGAATTCCAGTCAAACTCGGAGGCAAGTCCAATCGATAGGCGTATCCCCAACCTTCTCTAGAATCTCATACGGCCCCATATACCGAGGGTTTAATTTTCCTCCTCGTCCAATCCTTGAGAACCCTTTTCGTGGAGATGCCTTTAAGAAAACCCTATCTCCAATCTCAAACTCCAAATTCTTTCTCCGAAGATCTGCATAACTCTTTTGTCGATCCTGAGACGCCTTCATCCGTTGTCTAATTATTTGGACCTTGTCAATAGCCTCTTGTACAGCCTTAGAGGGTTTCTCCTTCTTCTCCCCTCTCTTAACACCTTCCTACTTGGTCCAATTCCATTCCTCCAAGTCAAAAAACAACGGAGATCGACATTTTCATCCGTAAAGAGCTTCATAAGGAGCCATTTCAATCGAGGCTTCATAGCTATTGTTGTAAGCGAACTCGATTAACAGCAACTGTTCATTCCACGAGCTTTGAAAGTCCAATGGACAAGCTCTCAATAGGTCCTCCAAATACTTAATCAACCTTTCTGATTGTCCATCGGTCTGAGGATGGAAAGCTGTGCTGAATTGAAGCCTTGTTCCCAAACACTTCTGTAATTCTTGCCATAACCGTGAAGTAAATCTGGGATCCCGATCCGAGACAATTCTAACAGGTACACCATGAAGCCTGACAATCTCATCATTATACCTCTTAGCCAGTTTACTCACTTTATCGGACATTCTGATAGCAAGGAAATGAGCTGATTTTGTCAACCTGTCCACGATAACCCAAATTCCATCGAAACCTCCTCTCACTTTTGGTAATCCCGAAACAAAATCCATGGCTATTTGTTCCCATTTCCACTCCGGGATAGGCAATGATTGAAGTAGCCCCGATGGCTTTTTATGTTCTGCCTTTACCACTTGACAGGTCATACAATGTTTCACGAAGTTGATAACATCCCGTTTCGAACCATTCCACCAATAGAATTGTTTTAGATCCTTATACATTTTATTCCCTCCGGGATGTATTGAATACCCTGACCGATGGGCTTCCTCAAGAATAATCCTTTTTAACTCTTCTGGGACAACAATTCTATTCTTGAATCTTAGAAGTCCCGTATCATCAAACCCAAACGGACATTCTGAATCAGCTTGAGCTTTCTCAGCTAATTTCTGAACCTCGGGATCAATCCTCTAAGCATCAAATAATCTCTGTCTGAGATCCGGTTGAACCGTAATATTCCGGATACTAGCCCTCAGCTTGAACATCTCATTCTCATCTCCAATTTCCATTTTCACATTGGACATACTAGCTTTCCTACTAAGCGCATCCGCGACCAAATTGGCTTTACCGGGATGGTATCGGATTGTACACTCATAATCCGCCAAAAGTTCCATCCAATGCCGTTGTCTCTTATTCAATTCCTTTTGTGAGAATAAATATTGGAGACTCTTGTGATCGGAAAAGACCTCGAACGAAATTCCATAAAGATAGTGTCTCCACTTACCTAAAGCAAAGATCACAGCCGCTAATTCCAAATCGTGAGTGGGGTAGTTCTGTTCATGATCTTTCAATTTCCTTGAGGCATAGGCAATTACCCTTCCATTCTGCATCAACACACATCCCAAACCTTCCTTTGAGGCGTCCGTAAAAACTGTATATCCTTCTGTACCTTCGGGAAGCGCTAATACAGGGGCAATAGTCAACTTTTCCTTTAAAAGTTGAAAGCTAGCCTCGCATGCCTCGTCCCACTCAAACTTAACCGCCTTCTTAGTCAATCGGGTTAAAGGAGCCGCAATCTTTGAGAAATCCTGAACGAATCTCCGATAGTAGCCTGCCAAACCCAAGAAACTTCTCACTTCTGAAGCTTTTTTCGGGCTTTGCCATTGAATAACCGTCTCAATCTTAGAAGGATCTACTTCCAAACCTTTCCTTGAAATAATATGGCCCAAAAATGCTACCCGATCAATCCAGAACTCGCATTTGCTAAACTTAGCATACAACCGATGTTCTCTTAAGGTGTCCAACACAATTCTGAGGTGCCTGGCATGATCCTTCGGAGTTCTCGAATAAAGCAATATGTCATCGATGAATATTACCACAAACTTATCCAAATAGGGTCGGAAAATTCGATGCATCATATCCATAAAAGCAGCCGGAGCATAAGTCAGTCCAAAAGGCATCACTACGAACTCGTAGTGTCCATACCGGGTGTTAAATCCCGTCTCGGAATGTCCTCTTCCCGGATCTTCAATTGATAATATCCTTGTCTCAATTCCAATTTTGAATATACCCCCGAACCTTGTAACATGTCGAATAAATCCTCAATATGGGGCAAAGGATATTTGTTCTTTACAGTCATCCGATTAAGCTCCCGGTAATCTATACACATTCTTAAGGTTCCATCCTTTTTCTTAACAAAGAGAACCGGAGCACCCCAAGGTGACAAACTTGGCCGAATATATCCAACTTTGAGCAATTCCTCTAATTGAATCTTTAACTCTTTCAATTCGGTCGGTGCCATCCGATACAGGGTCTTAGAATACGGTGTGGATCCCGGATATAAGTCGATAACAAATTCAATCTCACGGTCTGGTGGTAAAGAACTCAAATTCTCCAGGAACACATCGGAAAAATCCTTAACAACCGCGGTATCCTCCAACTTAACTTGATCTTTCGGCCTATTAAGGAGATAAGCAATAAATCTCGTTGCTCCTTCCCTCATCAACTTGTGAGCTTCCATATAAGACAAGAGGGGTATCGATCTTGAGCCACTACCAATCACCATTTCATTACCCAAAATCACCTTCTTCGCAAAACAATCAACATTGGCCCGATGCCTGGACAACCAGTGCATACCCAAGATAACTCCGTACCTCTTCATAGGCATAACAATTAAATCAGCCAGATATTCTTTCCCTTCAATCAGAACTGAACACTCCCGAACCAACTGATCTGTCTGAAGACTCCCACCAAGTGGCGAACTCACCAAATAACAAGAAGAGAGACAAATAACAGGCAAGCACAGAGTAGCAACTAAATCACAAGAAATAAAGGAATGCGTGGCACCCGGATCAAAGAGTGCATGAATGTTCATGTTATGTATGCATAGAGTACCTTCCACCATAGTTGTAGGATCAATCTCTGCATCTTGCTCCTCACCCTCGAGGGCATAAGCACGAGCCTGGATCATTGGCCTTTGAACTCCTTTCTGAAATCCGGGGTTCTTGTCGGGACAGGTATCCGCCATATGGTCACCTTTTCCACATATGAGGCACAAATTCAACCTTCTTCGACAATTGTTGTAGGTATGGGTCGGTCCCCCGTAATAAGTACATGCAGGTACATCCGGGCGTGAATTGGTAGATGCCGGTGCCATAGGTAGAGCCTTTGGTTGAGTCGGTACGGCCTAAGAACCTTGTCCTCCAAACCGAGGCTTCTGAAAAAGACCTTTAGGAGGGGGAGTAGCTTGAATCATCGGCCTCTTTCCTGAATTAGATCAGGAACCTCTTCCCATTGGAGCTCTAAAAATCGGATCCTTCTTCTTAAAGGTTTATAGGGGGAATAGGATTTACGAATTTTCCATGGTCAAGGCCTTCTCTCACGATACCGAGCAATGAAATGTAGCTCCATTTCATAAATCATGAGGATGCAAGCCTTTCATTCTCGTTGACTCCACCGTCCCTTCTTTGAAAAGTAGAAAATATTCATAATTGAGGTTGATTAAGGTTTTGTTAATGTGGTAACAACCTATAACCCAAGATTCAATTTGAATGTAGATGCGTGTGGATTAGTATATGCTTATGGCACGTAGTTAGATTAATTAACACACACAAGATCCAAAAAAAAAAAAAAAACAACGACTAAAGCAACGAAATTAAAATTAGATCACATATAACAAGTAATTTCTCGCAAGCAACAAATAACCATGAAAATTCAATGCAATACACACGTTAACAAGTTGCTCCTAAGCCGTACGACCTAAACTGACTCAATCACGACATCAGAACATCGGTTTTGCAACCAGGCTCTGATACCACTTAAGGATGTAGCGGCCCAAACGGAAGGCACCACTTCCTCCGCACCGAGACCTGACCCGCAATATGAAATGGGAAGTCCATACACGTGCTAAGTCATGGCGAACGGGGACCACTCACTCGCTATTCTAGGCGGGAGCTAACTCTCGGAACCAAGTAGGCAAATCAAGCCCCAAATATGAATGCACATGTGGAAGCATGATGTGTCGGGTTTTTGCATGGATTTGTAGGGCAATTTGAGTTAAATTCAAGTCGTTTTAAGAGTTTATAATGCGATTTATGCTCCCTTTTAGGAATATTTCACCTTGGAGTTGAAGAAACGAAGTAGAAGCAAAACCATGCGAAAAACGGGCGAAAAAACGAGAAATTCTAGGGGACACGCCCGTGCCCCCTTGGAAGAGTAAACTGAGACACCCCCGTGTCTCAGTACAGAAGTGATCCACGGATTTCAGGAGGTAACACGCCCGTGTCACCAACGTAGAGCAATTTGAGACACCCCCGTGTCTCGGTACAGAGAGGCCCGGATAGTCTTGCACCCCCGTGTCATTCAGAAGAACAATCTTTGACACCCCCGTGTCAAGAAGAAAGCGCGAGTACGTTTTTTATATGTGGCACGGGCGTGTCACATTTTTGTGCATGGTCACTGCTCGCCCGTGTCACGCTGGTTAGGAATTCTATTTAAGCACGGTTTTGAGGCGGAATTAGAGAGCTTTTGGATGGATACCTTCCCAGAAGTCAAGAGGACGTTTAGGGCGGAGGAAACACGAAGACCTAGAGTTGAAGCTTCAATTCAATCACAAGACTTTATCAATTTGGTTTTATTTATTGCTTTTCGATCAAACTAATTCCTCAATCTTTGGTTTTTAATTTCTAGCATAGTTAGTTTTATTGCTTTAGATTAGTTTTGATAATTAGGTTAGAATTTCAGAAGTATTAATTTTGTTTTGATGATTATGTTAGACATGAATGTTTTGAATCCAATTCCTTTGATTTTAATGAGTTTTGAGTCTATTATGAGGAACTAATCCCCTAGGGTTAGGGGGTAAGGATTATGCATCTAAGGTGTTTGAATTAATGCTTGAGTTAAATTGTATGATTCTTTGTTAGGAAAACGGATTTGAACAGAATGTGTGTGGACTGGCCATCCATTAACATATCGTAAATTATCCGATAATCGAGAGATTGAGGATAATTAAGACTGTTTTCTTTAACTTAGACTTTTTGGCTTAAAGAAATTTCACCCTAATTTCTACAACGCGTATTTAGAATTCCATGCCAAGCCGTAGGTTTTAAATACACTAATCTTGTGTGAATCGATTAATCAGGTTACTAAGTGATTGTGAGAACAACACTTGGCTTGATTAATTAGACATCTAGTCTTTGAGAGAAGCTAGGTATAAATTTGTGATTAGGTTGAAGAATCATACATCCGTACTTGAGTATTGATTTGATCACTGAAGGGCATATGATTTACTCCTCGACCTACTTTAGCTAAGTGATTTATTCTCGATTTTAGTCGTTAGTGAGTGTGGTTAATTAGTCATTGCTTGATTTAATTTTTATCATAGTAGTATAGTACAACTCTGTCGATCTTTGTTCGGTCTCTAGATTAGAAGTAGTCATAGAGGTGGTTGTTGATTTCCCTTCCCTGTGGATAAGATACCTTAAGTGTTGCAATCGAAATTAGAACTTACACTTGGGTTCAAGATTTGTCTATCAAGTTTTTGGCGCCGTTACCGGGGAAGGCGTTTAAATCAATATTACTTTATTTACTTTTTCTGGTGCTTTAGACCACCCTTTCTGCTTGATTTCTTTTTGAAGTGTGTTGAATTTGACCACGGGTTTTTCCCAATTGCAGGTAGCTAGTGTATGCGACGATCGCAAGGCTTGGAACCTTTGCCTTACGACCCTGAAATTGAGAGGACTTATCGGGCGAATCGAACAAGGCGAAGAAAGGAAAAGAAGTGGGAAGTAGACCCAATTCCAATGGCTCAACCCAATAACGATCCACCAACCACAGTTCAGGATTATGCCATTCCTAACATCGGCCTAATCCAGAACAACCTGGTTCGCCCCACCTTGGAGGCGAATAACTTTGAGATCAAAACTGGGTTCATCAACCTCTTACAACAGAATCCGTTTGGTGGCTTAGCACATGAAGACCCCGCATCACATTTGTCCTACTTTTTGGATGTTTGCTCAACTCTTAAGATCCATAATGCTTCAGATGACGCGATCAGAGTTAGGCTTTTTCCCTTCTCCTTAAGGGATAAAGCCAGGACATGGATTTCGACGTTGTCAAATGAGACACTTCAGACATGGGCAGACCTCTCTAAGGCTTTTTTAGCCAAGTTCTACCCTCCTAGCAAGACCATGAGGTACAGAGACGAAATAACGAGCTTCAGGCTCTATGATGGGGAAACGTTGTACGAAGGATGGGAATGATATAAGGATTTGCAAAGGAAATTCCCACATCCGCGTGTTCCAGGATGGCAATTAGTACAAATCTTTTACAACAGAATGACAGAAAACATGAAAATCATGGTCGATGCAGCAGCAGGAGGAGCATTTATGGCACTGTCAGAAGAAGAAGGAATGCAACGTCTAAATAACATGGCAGCAAATAGTAGTTGGACAAAAGAGAGGAGCAATCCTCCTCCACCTAAACCTGAAGCGGGCATACTTACCACTGACACTGTGACAGCTTTTAATGCCAAATTCGAAGCACTGAACCAGAAGCTAGATCGACTTGTAATTTCTGTAGCGCGTAACACAGTCGCACAATCGAACGCCGTACAGGTAGTATGTGATATTTGTGGTGGTCCCCATTCGTTTGATATTTGTCCTTCTACCAATGCAGGTGCACAGGTTGTTGTTGGTCCGGAGCAAGTGAATTACGTGCAAAATCAAAAGCCGGTGAATGACCCATACTCGAACACCTACAACCCAGGTTGGAAGAATCATCCGCACTTCTCGTGGTCAAACAATCAGAATGTTCAAAACCCAAACCCAAATCCGAGACCACACTTCCAACCGAGACAACAGGGACCACATCCACCGCCACCACATCAAAAGCAGCAGAGATTCGCGCCCCCTCCACAACCACCGCAAGAACAGAAACCGGGGTGGGAGGCAGCCCTCTAAAAGTTCAACAATGTCTCGAATGATAGGTATCAGAAACTCGAGTCTCAGGTAGAACAGGTGCTAGTTCAGAACAAAAATTTGGAAGTACAGATGGGCCAGCTTGCAAATACAATACATGTTAGAGCCCAAGGCATGCTTCCAAGCAAACCTGAGGAGAATCCGAAAGAGCATTGCAAGGCCATTACACTACGAAGTGGCACAACCTACAAAGGGCCTGTAATGCCGGTAGAGACTGAGATAAGGAGAGAAAAGAAAACTGAGATGGAGTCTAAGAAAGTAGTTGAGCCCGAGAAAGAGGAGAAAGAAGCAAAGACAACTGACCTCCCTTCCAAGCCAAAGACACCAGCGGCACCCAAATCGTATGTGCCACCACTTCCGTTCCCGCAGAGATTTCAAAAGCAATGGTTGGAAAAACAGTTTGAAAAGTTCTTGAGTATCTTCAAGGAACTACATATTAACATCCCCTTTGCCGAGACCCTAGCCCAGATGCCCACGTACGTCAAGTTCTTGAAAGAGATCCTCTCCAACAAGAGGAAATTGGAGGACTATGCCACGATAGCACTTACTGAGGAGTGCAGTGCCATTCTACAGCATAAGCTTCCTCCGAAGCTTAAGGATCCAGGGAGTTTTTCAATTCCTTGCACAATTGGCAATTTGTCCTTTAATAAAGCTTTATGTGATCTTGGTGCGAGTGTGAGTTTAATGCCATTATCTGTTTGCATGAAACTTAGACTGAATTCATTGAAGCCGACTACAGTTTCCCTGCAGCTAGCCGATCGATCAGTCAAGTACCCCACGGGAGTTCTAGAAAATGTTTTGGTCAGAGTTGGGAAGTTCTACCTACCAGTAGACTTTATAGTGTTGGAGATGGAGGAAGATCAAGACATGCCGCTTATCTTAGGGAGGCCCTTCCTAGCCACAGCAGGAGCCTTAATTGATGTGAAGAGTGGCATTCTAACTCTTCGAGTGGGAGATGAACAGGTGGAGTTTAACCTGTTCAAGGCAATGAAAGGACCGGTAATCGAAGAACAATGTAACATGGTGGAAATCAAAGAACAGACACTGATGTCTGTTAGCAACGAAGATCCTCTCGAACTCTGTCTGAGAGGGCTCAAAGACCGCATTGAAGGGGAAGACATATTAGAAGAATTAGCTGCCTACGCAAGAGCACTTGAGGCCACCCCATATGTGCCATTCCAAAAGAGGTTTGTATACGAAGAGTTGGGTACAGGTAAGCCCACTCTTCGTCCATCTATTGAGAAAGCTCCTAACTTAGAATTGAAACCCCTCCCCGATCATTTGAGATATGCTTATTTGGGTGAATCTGAAACATTGTCTGTTATAGTTGCATCTGATTTAACTGATTCACATCTTGATGCTTTGTTGAGGGTTTTGAGAGAACACAAACGAGCGATAGGTTGGACTATTTCTGACATCAAGGGGATTAGCCCATCTATTTGCATGCATAAGATTCTTATGGAAGATAACCATAAACCCTCCGTAGAACATCAGCGTAGATTGAACCCAAACATGAATGAGGTAGTTAGGGTTGAGGTACTAAAACTGTTAGATGTCGGGATAATTTATCCTATCTCGGATAGCAAGTGGGTTAGCCCTGTGCAGGTAGTGCCCAAGAAAGGGGGAATGACTGTAATTAAAAATGAGAAGAATGAGTTAATACCAACTAGGACAGTCACGGGATGGAGAGTTTGCATAGACTACAGGAAGTTGAACAATGCCACTCGTAAAGATCACTTTCCACTTCCCTTTATTGATCAGATGTTAGAGAGGTTAGCCGGACATTCTTATTACTGCTTTCTGGATGGGTATTCAGGGTATAACCAAATTGCTATAGCTCCAGAGGATCAGGAAAAATGTACGTTTACTTGCCCTTATGGTACCTTTGCTTATAGGCGTATGCCTTTTGGGTTGTGTAACGCCCCAGCTACTTTTCAACGATGCATGATGGCCATTTTCTCTGACTTTATAGAACGCACAATGGAAGTCTTTATGGATGACTTTTCTGTGTTTGGTTCTTCTTTCGATTCGTGTTTGCATAATCTTGCTCAGGTTTTGCAGAGATGTGAAGAAACTAATCTTGTTCTAAATTGGGAGAAGTGCCACTTCATGGTAAGGGAAGGGATAGTGTTGGGCCACAAGGTTTCAGAAAAAGGCATTGAGGTGGATAGAGCCAAGATTGACGTGATCATGAAATTGCCTCCACCCACTAATATAAAGGGAGTGAGAAGTTTCCTTGGTCATGCCGGTTTCTATCGCCGGTTTATCAAGGACTTTTCAAAGATTACCTTACCTTTATGCAAGTTACTACAAAAAGATGCTAAATTCGTGTTTGATAATGATTGTTTACTTGCATTTGACAGGTTGAAGAAGGAGCTTACCTCAGCACCAATTATGGTTGCACCGGATTGGACCCTACCGTTTGAGCTAATGTGCGATGCCAGTGACTTGGCCATTGGAGCTGTTCTTGGCCAACGAAGGGAGAAAAGTTTACACGTTATCGCATATTCTAGCAAAACTCTAAATGATGCACAAATAAATTATGCTACTACTGAGAAAGAATTATTAGCTATTGTGTATGCTTTTGACAAGTTTCGTTCTTATTTGATAGGTTCAAAGACGATCGTCTACACGGACCACGCAACAATCAAGTATCTCCTTTCGAAGAAGGATTCCAAGCCCCGTTTGATTAGATGGATATTATTGCTTCAGGATTTTGATCTTGAAATTCGTGATAAGAAGGGGACGGAGAACTTGGTTGCCGATCACTTGTCAAGATTAGAAGTTGGCGAAAAGGAGGGTGAGTATATGGAGGAGATTACTGAGAATTTCCCTGACGAGGAGCTGTTTGCAGCCGATGCGATAGTTCCTTGGTACGCAGATATTGTGAATCACATGGTGTGCAAAGCGTTACCACCGGGCATAAATTTCCATCAGAAACAGAGGTTCTTGTCAGAAGCGAAGCGTTATTATTGGGAAGAGCCATATGTATACAAACATTGCTCGGATGGGTTAGTAAAGAGGTGTGTTCCAGAGGCTGAAGTTGATGAAGTGTTAAGTAGATGTCATGCGAGCTTATACGGAGGACACTCGAGTGGGCGGAAGACAGCAGCTAAGGTATTACAGTCAGGGTTTTGGTGGCCAACGTTGTTTAAGGATGCTTACAGATTTGCCAAGGAGTATGGCGCTTGTCAGAGAGCCGGGAGCATTAGTAAAAGAGATGAGATGCCAATGAAGTATATTTTGGAAGTTGAATTGTTTGATGTTTGGGGAATCGATTTCATGGGACCCTTCCCACCGTCGAATGGAAATCAATATATCTTGGTGGCGGTGGATTACGTATCCAAGTGGGCCGAAGCCGTGGCAACTCCAACCAATGATTCGAAGGTGGTGATTAAGTTCTTGCAAAAGAACATTTTCAATAGGTTCGGAGTTCCACGGGCGTTAATCAGTGATAGAGGTACACACTTTTGCAACAAGCCCTTGGAAGCTTTGTTGAAGAAATACGGGGTCCAGCATCGAGTAACGACGGTGTATCATCCCCAAGCAAGTGGGCAAGCTGAGGTCACGAATAGGGAGTTGAAGTGGATTTTAGAGAAGATAGTGAGCCCCTCTAGGAAAGATTGGTCATCAAAGTTGGATGACCCGTTATGGGCTTACAGGACTGCATTTAAGACACCCATAGGAACTTCGCCGTATCAGCTTGTTTATGGTAAGGCGTGTCACCTCCCCATCGAGATCGAGTACAAGTCATATTGGGCCATTAAGGCTATAAATTTTGATCTCACGAGACCCGGAGAGAAAAGGATACTTGACTTGCAAGAGTTGGAGGAACTGAGGTTAGAAGCTTATGAAAATGCCCGGATTTATAAGGAGAGGACGAAGAAGTGGCATGATAAGCATATTCGGGTTAAGGAGTTTGTCGAGGGTCAATTGGTATTGTTGTACAATTCTAGATTGAAGCTCTTTCCCAGAAAACTTAAGTCAAGGTGGTCCGGTCCGTTCAGAGTGGTCAAAGTTTTGGCAAATGGAGCGGTGGAGATAGGCAAAGAAGGCTCACCATCCTTTATGGTGAATGGACAAAGACTCAAGCCATATCTCGCCGGAGATCGAATTGGAGAACACATCTCGTGTGTGTTGACGGCTCCAGCGCCTTAGATCGGAGTCGTAAAGTCAAGCTAACGACTATAACTTAGAACTATTCTTCTTTCTCTTTTCTTCTCTTTTCTTCCCCTTTCTTCAGTCGGTTAAGCTTGTGATTGATGTTATCTTTTGTCTTGTGTTTCAGGTATTTTGGTTAGCTTCGAGTGGATGGAGTATGACGGTCTTGGATGGTAATCGGTATTGAGGTTCTTTTGTGGTTTTAAGTTCGAATGGGTGCATGAGTATTGTGTGTGTTTCTCTTTATAATGAAGTGATATGGTGCTTAGCTTGGTGTACTAAGGTCTTACTTTGCAGAATTTGAGCTAATAGGTGCGAATTTAGCGGATGCAAACACCAAGGAACGTTTTGTGCGGAGTTTCGTGCTGAATTCCTAAGTTTGGGAGAGACACGGGCGTGCCTTCCACAAGGAGAAATCCGCGACACCCCCGTGTCACGGTACAGAATCTGCCAGCCGAGAGACGACACGGGCGTGTCAAGTTCCCTAATAATAACCGACATCCCTGTAACAGCCCGTATCAGGACCTAGCTGAAAACAGTAAATCAAAGAGGACAAGAATGCGTTTATATACCTTGGTTCACCTTTACAAATGTTCATGCATTGCATTCTTATGTGAACAATGTGCATTCACTAGTCATATTGTGTTCTAAGGGGGATTTCCTTACCACGAACCAAATTCACTATTCATTTCCCGAGCCTACCTTGCCCTAGCATCTCATTGGAACCCTAGAGGTTCATAACTCATGCTTCCCAGTCATATGAACATGTTTTCCAAGCTTCGAAATCCTTTCTTGATCAATAGGGGTATTTTGGGAAATTTTGTTAAAAGTACTACTCATTTTCCGAACCAGCACTGCGCCATTTTATGCGAGAGACCTCAAAGAACCTATACGTACTTTCTTGGAATTTTTCAACTCTCTTTTCAATGGTTTGAGGTTTCGTTTATGTGTCCAGAGCAATTTAAGAATTTATTTTCAAATAAAAATTTCCATCGGTAAGAAATATTTCCTTCGTTAGAATGATTTAGCCCTTGAGATCATCACCATAACGTTCCTCGATTTTTTCTACATTTTTGGAAAGCCTTTTGGACCTTCATATCTTATCCTAGTATTTATTTCATAATTAAATTAATTTTCGAAATTCAAGAAAATCAAATCTTCCGAAGCTTATAACTTTTGAACCGTACGTCCGATTTTGATCCGTGAGTAACCGTTTCGAAGCTAATTTTATTTCCTAGCTCTTGGGCACTTTTCCAGCTTCAAAAATACGCAGGAGGAAGGTGAAATTACCAAATTACCCCTGCTTTAACAATTATACTAAAGAGCAAACCTATTTTTGGAAATTTCATAAAATGCCCCACCTCTAGTCCCTAAAATAAATATTATTTGCACTCTAGCCCTTCCCTACAACTATAAATAAGTGGATTGGGGTCTCATTTGGTCCCTTACCCCAGCCATTCCTCACGCCACTCTCTCTCCCCCTTAAGGTATGTTTTCTTATTTTTTTTATGTTTTAATTAGTTTAATTTATGTTTTAATTTATGTTTTATTTTATGTTTTAATTTATTTATTAATTATGCTAGGTTTAGGATTTAATTTATGTTTTATTTTATGCATGAAATATGTGACTTAATTTATGTTTTTAAATATTCATGAATTTATGAATTATGTTTCTTATAGTATAGTTTATTATGAAATGTGTTACATAATTTAATTATGTGACAATTATTATGACATGTTACATGTTACATTTTATTTATTTTATGATCATACTTAGGTAATTTAATTTATTATATGATTTAATTTAATGTTACATGTTGTTTAATGTTACATAATTAAAGTATAACATATAGTTTAACATGTTACATGTTTAATTAATTGTTACATATTTATACTTGACCAATTGATATATGTTATGGTATACATGTATAATATACGTATACGTATTTGATTCCAACATGTATAAATACGTGTATACTTTCGTATAAATACTATGTGTATTTCCATAACAAATACGTATGTACTTTTGTATAAATACCGTATGTATTCTAGTATAAATACAGCATGTATTCTTGTATAAATACTGTATGTACCCTGTATAAATACTGTATAAATACGGTAGGTATCCCCGTATAAATACCGTATACATACAGTATAAATATCGTACATATACGATATAAATGCACGTATACATACAGTATAAGTACCGTATACATACAGTATATATACCGTATACTTGTATAGTGACCTTTGACCTTGACCTTTGACTTTGACCATTGACTTTGACCTTGACCAAGAATTTTGACTTTTAACCTAAATGATCGTTTCAAAGAGACGAATTCAACGGTCAAAGCCTTTTTCAAAAATTCTCAAAAACAGGGGATCAAAGTAGGTTTCAAAGTTCACATTTCTTTTCTAAATGAGATTGTTTTAAGACCCTAAGAATATTTACCCTTGAGTTCTTGACACGAGCTTTCAACTGAGACTAATCGTTTACTTGAATCCTTTCTTCGAAAAGATTATTCCTTGTTTAAGTGTTCCGCATTCTTGTTGATCTTATACTTCAATACTTGGATATCCTTACCCAATCATGAATTATTAAATATAGTTTGGAACTTAGTTCTTTAAGGTTCATGTCTATGATAATAAATTGATTAAAGATTGTTTGATTTGTATTGATCTATTAACTCAAGATTAAGGATAACTCGCAATCAATGTTCCATTCTTAGTTAAATGATTCTCCTGCATTAAATGGTATTACTCTAGACAGGGTTCATGTCTATGAACAGGATACTACGTTACATAAATCCTATTATGCCTTCAAGCTTTGATGGTTATTGAATAATTATCATGAAATCTCGCCACATGATATGATATACTTTGATAACGCTTTGTCCTGTACATGTGATATCGTTATGTGTTATTGAATGTCTTAAGGTCGTCCCTACTTGCTTATGTGACCATATGGTTTTTGGATAGAAACTTAATCATTCACCACTCACAGGTGAAGTCCGGATTTACTGTGGCTCTGGTATTATTGCATAATACCGTATCTGTAGATGAGGTTTAAACTATTTCAACTGGAACCATGAATATTCCTTCGTTTTCAAATGATTTCAAAATCAACGCCTTCGGGTGCAAAGATTCCTATCTTTCAAAGTTTAACGTTTTCCCGTTTTGGGACAATGCTTCAAGTTTAAAGCAATGATCTCTGATATACGTTCTGTTCACTGTTATACTGCTTTGATTAAAGGTTCAGTCTTCTGAACTCTGTGTGCTTATGCACTTTTGATATTCTGAAAGCAAGCTTTGGAAATTTTGTTATGTTGGGCCCTGGCGGTATGGTTAAGTAGTAGACCGGGAGGCGTGCGCCAATGGCTACTATGAGACTGGCCGCCGTAATGACCTTGGTGATGGTTTAATCGGAGGTTGGTTACTCCACATCGAAGGTCGGGAGAGGTGGTAAATTCCTCCCGTTTTGCACGTCACCGCGGGGCAGCTCCCTGGGCGCGACAATAAGGGGAGAAGGGGTGGTGCATGTGATTATGGGTGTTGGGATCCTAATGGATCTCGATACCAACTTTGTAAATGTTTTTGAGGATTAAAGGATGGATATGGCCTAGCTTGCAGGCAACTTTGGTTTTAAAGTCTGGTTCATACTTTTGGAAAATATCCCGTACCCTGTTCCCCGTTTATAAAGTATATATGAACCAGAACCTCTGATGTGTGTGTATGTGTGTGCTTGCTTGGAAATCTCGTTTCAAAGTAATGTTTTGGAATACGATTCTGAAATAAAGATTCCGAAATTCAGTTTTAAAGTACAGCTTCGAAGTAAATCCTTTTCTGAAAACCTAAAGTTTAAGTACTTATATTGTTTCAAAAGTCATGCCTCACTTAGTCCTTTTGACTAATACCTCCACCCTGTTTTCTGACCTCATGGTTTCAGGTTCAGTGATTGCTTGTTGGCTGGTATCTTGAAGTATAGGAAACCTTTTGTTGTGCTCTTGTGGCCAGGTTCTTTTGAACCATCTTGGTCTCCACCCTCTTGATGATAATGTAGCATTCGATTAGGTACTTATCGATCTAGCCTCCGGTGTCCTTTGTTACTTGTTATATTTCCCTTGACACTCTATCGAAATATCTCTTTCAATACTCAATTTCCTGTATAGTCCTTGTACTTGGCTACTAGCCTCTTTAGTCTCCTGATTTATGTTTTGAAAGTTTTAAATTGCTCATATTTCCGCTGCAATGTTCCCTTCTAGTACTCTGATCCTGTATTGTTTTGTCCGTTCGCCGACGCGCTTCTTGGGGGCTAGGTCTCCTAGCCACTTGAGAGGTACGACGGTGCGGGGTTGTGGCCCCTTCGGGGTGCTACAGCTAAGGTGGTATCAGAGCCCCAGGTTGCGGAAATCTGGGGTTCTCAGAGTCTCACAAGTATTCTCGTATCTTTAGTGCTTAAATTGTGATTGATCATTGTTTGGGGCGGCCGACCAACATTTGATTTGTTACAATTGTAGTACTAAAACTTTTTTTTCAATTGAGTCAACCGTCTAGTTTTATCAACATCAAAACTCTTGAGTTCTATTGAGTCTTTCAGTACTTTTGGAAAACAATTCGCTCGTTAGAGGTTACGATTTTCAAATTTTACCTCCTTCATCGTCTTACTTGCATCTCCAGCTTGCGGAAATTTCCTATTTGCACTTCTAGCCCGATCATGCTTCAAGTCCTAGAGTCACTTCAAGATACCGACAAGGCCCCTATATAATGTGTTTTATGTGCTACTTGGATACTGATTACTTGAATACTGAGCATTGATGACTTGTTATTCCCTGCGTTGACAAGTGCTAGCTAATTGATAATTGATGATCCTTGATATATAATTGTTACTAGATTATTGTTGATTGGAATAATGAATGCTGATTAGCTTTGGTTCTCCACTTTGATATGTACTTGATACTTGTTAATAAGTGCTCTGTGACATGTATACGTGTTTCATGAATATTACCTCTGTGACATGTTGTGCACCATTCCTGACCCACATGCATTATATTTTAATCGTTGTTCCTGACATCAGAAAGTACTTGCTTTGGAATGAAGAGGGAACTCGAATTTTGCTAAATATGGCCAGAAGTACGGTACACACTCTTAACACGCCAGTTAAGGTTCTATAACCCTGGCGCCATGCATTCATCGCATCAAAGTTATATCTGGGCATACTTGTTCATGATTGAGTACTTGGTCATGGAAACATCATATTTAATCTCTTTTGAGATTTGCTTTGTTGCACCATTGGTATATAAACGCATAACTTTATCGGAGGTTAATCGCTACTACTCATCGAATTCTGTCATGCTGCTAGAATGAGATATGGGATCATCCAAGGAAAGGATAAGGGTTGGGAAGAAGAAGAAGAAACAAAGTATGCGTTATGGGAAGGTAAACGGTAATCTTCGTGAGAAGACGTAGCCTGTTCTTTGAATAAGCAATAAAGATCAACTCTTGTAAGAGAAATGGAGGTAGTATATGTGTTCTTAAAGGAGTTTTTGGTCATCGAAACTTATTTCCTCCTGAGCATAAGTGTGTTAAGACTATATCAGACATGAGGGAAGTAAGACCACTTTTGAGGAAAACTATAATGAACAACTCCGACTTAGTACAAGAGGATGGAAGAAGTAACTTATTAAAGTTATAAAATTGAGGTGTAACTACCATAGCGCGTTGTTGTAGGAAACGCTCGCGTTATGTGAAACATCCAGTTGGTATAATGATACAAAGAGAACTGAATTCCCTGATAGTAAGGAAAATGTGATATCTCCTACCACTAATCGAGAAGTTATTTGGAAAACTACGAGGTTCCCGATTACGGTTCAAGTTGGATTTGAATAAGGGTAGCGTTTCCCAAATCGGAGGACAGAGAAGGATGATCCAGAACCGTTTTCCATACAGAACTAAGGGCACTCCAATTTCACAAAGATATCGCGGCATTGACTATTATATCTACAATAATTGAGAATGTGTTGGATTTCCAGAGGGTATCCTAACAAGTTATCCTGAGCTTCGTTGGCAACATCCTGGTGTACTTTATGGCTAAAGATGCATGATTCATATGACAACTAGTATTGGGCACTTCACTGGAGCACAAGTTAACTATTAAGTTCAATGAATACAATTTTAGGTAGAAAAAGAGAAACACTCTTTGATCATATCACCTGTGGCTCAGGAAGTTGCAGATAAACCTTCAAGGGTAGGAACAACGATGGATTTGATATTATCACGGAATACATCTAAAGTAAAGGCTTCTTGTAAGATGGAATATTATAAAGTGTCTCCAAAGAAATTAAGTAAAGATCGGCTTCTGTACCCATAACAACCTTGTTGAAAGAGTAAGAAGTACCTTCTTGCTTTAGTGATGGACACTTTGCTGGATCACAAGCCGTAAGCCAAGTTCAGATAATGCAAATTTTAGCCGGAGAAAGAGTCACAATTCTCGGGCGTATCGCAACTGTTTAGGTATTAGAGTGGACCCCTCGAAAATTGAAACGATTTTGGATTGGAAACAACCAAGGAATCCTTCTGAGGTAAGAAGCTTTTTGGGACTCGCAGGATACTATCGAAGATTCATGCAGGATTTTTTTCGAGGATAGCTGCACCACTTACTCAGTTAACCAAGAAAGAAGGAAAGTTCGTATGGACAAAGAAATGCGAACAGAGCTTTCAGGAATTAAAGAAAAGATTAACTACCGCACCTATACTAACATTACCAGAAGGGAAGGAAGGTTACACCGTCTATACCGATGCTTCAAAAGAAGGGTTAGGATGCGTTCTGATGCAGCATGGAAAGGTGATAGCATATGTATCCAGGAAGCTTAAACCACGTGAAGTCAACTATCCCACCCATGATTTGGAACTAGCAGCGATTGTCTTGCCCTCGCAAAATGGAGACATTACTTGTATGGGGTAACCTTTGAAATATTCACGGATCATAAAAGTTTGCGGTACTTTTTCACTCAAAAAGAGCTAAACATGAGACAGAGAAGGTGGATGGAATTCCTGGAAGACTATGATTGTATAATTCAATACCATCCTGGAAAGGCTAACGTGGTGGCTGATGCATTGAGTCGAAAGGCTAGTGCATTGCATGTCGAAGGACACCCAACGGAGTGTAGAAGGAAACCAGCTCAAGTGATTCCTAAAGTTAAGTTGGCAAATCTAATAATTTCGTCACCGCTGAAGGATCGGTTGATAAAGACGCAAGCTATAGACGGATGGATTAAGAAGTGTCTCAAATCCAAGGAGAAAGATGATGAGACAAAATTCAGTAAAGGTGAAGGTGGAATCTTGAGATATAAGAACCGAGTTTGGGTACCCTCAGCTATCCGAAAAGAAATACTTGATGAAGCACACAAAACACGATATACAGTACACCCTGGAGGAACAAAGATGTACCAAGATCTCCAGAAGCAGTTTTGGTGGAATGGAATGAAAAGAGATATTGTTGAATATGTCAAGAAATGCTTAGCTTGTCAAAAAGTTAAAGCAGAACACCAAAAGCCAGCAGGAAAGTTACAACCACTACCAATTCCTACATGGAAGTGGGAGCAAATAACCATGGACTTTGTTACTGGGTTACCTAAAGTTAAGGGAGGACAAGACAGTATATGGGTCATAGTTAACAGATTGATTAAATCAGCACATTTCTTATCGGTTAAGATAGCAATTAAGGATAACTCTTTGGCAAAACGGTATCGGGAGAAGATTGTGAGATCTCATGGAGCACCTGCTAATATAGCGGCTGATAGAAATCCAAAGTTTACATCATAATTTCGGCAGAGTATTCCAGAGTTATGGGTAGAAACTTAGACTTCATCATAACAGGCCATCCTTAGACATATGGATAGTCACTAAGGATGATAAAGGGTCTAGAGGACATGATGAAGGTATGTGCACTAGACTCTCGGGTACCATGCAGAGACGTTCTAAGTTTTGTTAATGAAGGAAGTACCGTAAGGATCAAGCTCAACCGATGGTTTAATCCAAATAAAGATTTTTGGAAATAAAGTTACTTGGTTTGAGATATTGGAAAATTACCTAACAAAGATCCTGAGAAAAAGACACGACATTTGGAAAGTAATGTGGTAACCAAAGAAAGATACAAGAACATCACCCGAAGTTATCCCCAGAACGGTTGTGGAATCTGAGGACAGATTCCTTTTAAGGGGGGAAGATTGTAACAGCCCGTATCAGGACCTAGCTGAAAACAGTAAATCAAAGAGGACAAGAATGCGTTTATATACCTTGGTTCACCTTTACAAATGTTCATGCATTGCATTCTTATGTGAACAATGTGCATTCACTAGTCGTATTGTGTTCTAAGGGGGATTTCCTTACCACGAACCAAATTCACTATTCATTTCCCGAGCCTACCTTGCCCTAGCATCTCATTGGAACCCTAGAGGTTCATAACTCATGCTTCCCAGTCATATGAACATGTTTTCCAAGCTTCGAAATCCTTTCTTGATCATTAGGGGTATTTTGGGAAATTTTGTTAAAAGTACTACTCATTTTCCGAACCAGCACTGTGCCATTTTATGCGAGAGACCTCAAAGAACCTATACGTACTTTCTTGGAATTTTTCAACTCTCTTTTCAATGGTTTGAGGTTTCGTTTATGTGTCCAGAGCAATTTAAGAATTTATTTTCAAATAAAAATTTCCGTCGGTAAGAAATATTTCCTTCATTAGAATGATTTAGCCCTTGAGATCATCACCATAATGTTCCTCGATTTTTTCTACATTTTTGGAAAGCCTTTTGGACCTTCATATCTTATCCTAGTATTTATTTCATAATTAAATTAATTTTCGAAATTCAAGAAAATCAAATCTTCCGAAGCTTATAACTTTTGAACCGTACGTCCGATTTTGATCCGTGAGTAACCGTTTCGAAGCTAATTTTATTTCCTAGCTCTTGGGCACTTTTCCAGCTTCAAAAATACGCACGAGGAAGGTGAAATTACCAGATTACCCCTGCTATAACAATTATACTAAAGAGCAAACCTATTTTTGGAAATTTCATAAAATGCCCCACCTCTAGTCCCTAAAATAAATATTATTTGCACTCTAGCCCTTCCCTACAACTATAAATAAGTGGATTGGGGTCTCATTTGGTCCCTTACCCCAGCCATTCCTCACGCCACTCTCTCTCCCCCTTAAGGTATGTTTTCTTATTTTTTTTATGTTTTAATTAGTTTAATTTATGTTTTAATTTATGTTTTATTTTATGTTTTAATTTATTTATTAATTATGCTAGGTTTAGGATTTAATTTATGTTTTATTTTATGCATGAAATATGTGACTTAATTTATGTTTTTAAATATTCATGAATTTATGAATTATGTTTCTTATAGTATAGTTTATTATAAAATGTGTTACATAATTTAATTATGTGACAATTATTATGACATGTTACATGTTACATTTTATTTATTTTATGATCATACTTAGGTAATTTAATTTATTATATGATTTAATTTAATGTTACATGTTATTTAATGTTACATAATTAAAGTATAACATATAGTTTAACATGTTACATGTTTAATTAATTGTTACATATTTATTCTTGACCAATTGATATATGTTATGGTATACATGTATAATATACGTATACGTATTTGATTCCAACATGTATAAATACGTGTATACTTTCGTATAAATACTATATGTATTTCCATAACAAATACGTATGTACTTTTGTATAAATACCGTATGTATTCTAGTATAAATACCGCATGTATTCTTGTATAAATACTGTATGTACCCTGTATAAATACTATATAAATACGGTAGGTATCCCCGTATAAATACCGTATACATACAGTATAAATACCGTACATATACGATATAAATACACGTATACATACAGTATATATACCGTATACTTGAATAGTGACCTTTGACCTTGACCTTTGACTTTGACCATTGACTTTGACCTTGACCAAGAATTTTGACTTTTAACCTAAATGATCGTTTCAAAGAGACGAATTCAACGGTCAAAGCCTTTTTCAAAAATTCTCAAAAACAGGGGATCAAAGTAGGTTTCAAAGTTCACATTTCTTTTCTAAATGAGATTATTTTAAGACCCTAAGAATATATACCCTTGAGTTCTTGACACGAGCTTTCAACTGAGACTAATCGTTTACTTGAATCCTTTCTTCGAAAAGATTATTCCTTGTTTAAGTGTTCCGCATTCTTGTTGATCTTATACTTCAATACTTGGATATCCTTACCCAATCATGAATCATTAAATATAGTTTGGAACTTAGTTCTTTAAGGTTCATGTCTATGATAATAAATTGATTAAAGATTGTTTGATTTGTATTGATCTATTAACTCAAGATTAAGGATAACTCGCAATCAATGTTCCATTCTTAGTTAAATGATTCTCCTGCATTAAATGGTATTACTCTAGACAGGGTTCATGTCTATGAACAGGATACTACGTTACATGAATCCTATTATGCCTTCAAGCTTTGATGGTTATTGAATAATTATCATGAAATCTCGCCACATGATATGATATACTTTGATAACGCTTTGTCCTGTACATGTGATATCGTTATGTGTTATTGAATGTCTTAAGGTCGTCCCTACTTGCTTATGTGACTATATGGTTTTTGGATAGAAACTTAATCATTCACCACTCACAGGTGAAGTCCGGATTTACTGTGGCTCTGGTATTATTGCATAATACAGTATCTGTAGGTGAGGTTTAAACTATTTCAACTGGAACCATGAATATTCCTTCGTTTTCAAATGATTTCAAAATCAACGCCTTCGGGTGCAAAGATTCCTATCTTTCAAAGTTTAACGTTTTCCCGTTTTGGGACAATGCTTCAAGTTTAAAGCAATGATCTCTGATATACGTTCTGTTCACTGTTATACTGCTTTGATTAAAGGTTCAGTCTTCTGAACTCTGTGTGCTTATGCACTTTTGATATTCTGAAAGCAAGCTTTGGAATTTTTGTTATGTTGGGCCCTGGCGGTATGGTTAAGTAGTAGACAGGGAGGCGTGCGCCAATGGCTACTATGAGACTGGCCGCCGTAATGACCTTGGTGATGGTTTAATCGGAGGTTGGTTACTCCACATCGAAGGTCGGGAGAGGTGGTAAATTCCTCCCGTTTTGCACGTCACCGCGGGGTAGCTCCCTGGGCGCGACAATAAGGGGAGAAGGGGTGGTGCATGTGATTATGGGTGTTGGGATCCTAATGGATCTCGATACCAACTTTGTAAATGTTTTTGAGGAGTAAAGGATGGATATGGCCTAGCTTGCAGGCAACTTTGGTTTTAAAGTCTGGTTCATACTTTTGGAAAATATCCCGTACCCTGTTCCCCGTTTATAAAGTATATATGAACCAGAACCTCTGATGTGTGTGTATGTGTGTGCTTGCTTGGAAATCTCGTTTCAAAGTAATGTTTTGGAATACGATTCTGAAATAAAGATTCCGAAATTCAGTTTTAAAGTACAGCTTCGAAGTAAATCCTTTTCTGAAAACCTAAAGTTTAAGTACTTATATTGTTTCAAAAGTCATGCCTCACTTAGTCCTTTTGACTAATACCTCCACCCTGTTTTCTGACCTCATGGTTTCAGGTTCAGTGATTGCTTGTTGGCTGGTATCTTGAAGTATAGGAAACCTTTTGTTGTGCTCTTGTGGCCAGGTTCTTTTGAACCATCTTGGTCTCCACCCTCTTGATGATAATGTAGCATTCGATTAGGTACTTATCGATCTAGCCTCCGGTGTCCTTTGTTACTTGTTATATTTCCCTTGACACTCTATCGAAATATCTCTTTCAATACTCAATTTCCTGTATAGTCCTTGTACTTGGCTACTAGCCTCTTTAGTCTCCTGATTTATGTTTTGAAAGTTTTAAATTGCTCATATTTCCGCTGCAATGTTCCCTTCTAGTACTCTGATCCTGTATTGTTTTGTCCGTTCGCCGACGCGCTTCTTGGGGGCTAGGTCTCCTAGCCACTTGAGAGGTACGACGGTGCGGGGTTGTGGCCCCTTCGGGGTGCTACAATCCTCGTGTCAGAGTACATAGTTCACCAGGTAAAGGATGACACCCCCGTGTCATCCATATAGTATACTTATTGACACGGGCGTGTCACGTCCGTGGGGTTGAAATAAAAACAGGGGTTCCTCACTTTGTCTTGTAATTTAAAACACAAGAACCCTCTTCTCTTCTCTCATCTCTTTTCTTCCCCCATTCACTCACGGCACAAGCATCGCCACCACCATTTTCAGTCATATCCCGGCAAGACAACACACACATTACACTTTGCATTCTATATGTATTGGGTAAGTCTCCTCTTCTCTTGGGTACGTTAATTTCATGGATTTAATTGAGAAGGGTTAGACCCTAGTTCTATAAACCATGCTTATGATGTATATTCTTTAAAATTCTTGATTCTATTTCAAGTTTTGGCATGTTTAGAATTAGGAATTGGCATAATTTGCAAATTTTTGGCCTTTTTAGACTATGAACCCTAATTTCTCTTTGAAGCATGTTGGATATCAATTCTATGAATTCTTGCTCCTTAGTCGAGTTTTGTGCATGCTAGAGTTAGGTGTTCGAAATGTAGTGGAAAATTTGGCCCTTGTTCTCACACATTGTCTTGAATTTTGCAAATTATGGAGGTTTGTTGTGGGCGGTTATGTACATGTTCGTGGGAGAAATTGAGGCCCTATGATATTTCAACGAGTTTGGTAGTATAGAGGGCTGAGTCTAGGTTTTGGGTGATGAAATGTTGCACTTTATTTGATGAAATCCTAGACTTACTACTTATGTTTACAAGGTGTTCGATAAAATGCCCCTTTGAACTTAAATTAATTGTTGTTGTTGTTTTGGGGGTATTTTTGTGCAGGAATAATGGGACGCAATAAGAGACCCGCGCCCTTGCAACTCACCTCATCTTCAGGCCCCACAGGCCGCCAACCACAGGACTCCGTGAATGTCACTTTGGAAGGGCTTGGGAACCCGTACAACCGGAATACTACTCGCAACATTATGCCCACCAAGTTCCCGCACATCGCTACACTCCGGAGGTTAGGAGTTTGGGAAGAAATAGAGGCTTTATTTAACAACATAGGGTGGAAGACAATTATGATGGTTCCGACTAACACATATCCGGAGTTGACAACAGCATTCTTCACCACTATGACTTGGGACCAGGCCGCCACCGAGCTCAATTTCACGTTAGATGGGGAGAATGCCCAATCATTAAATTAAATGATGACGTAATTCGTGACGCCTTAGGGTTTCCTTGTTGCGAGATGTCAGTGTTGCCCAATTGGTCTACGGAGGACAGAGAGGCGGTGTGGCGATCATTCCCTCTAAAAGCTGGTGCCCCGGCTTACAACCCACAGAATACTAAGGCCACCTGGATTGATAGTTTAGTTTGGCGCTTGGTGCATAGATTCCTGGCTGTGGGAATATGTGCTAGGCATGAGAGCGATGGAAATATCAACGGGTTTGAGTTGGCCATTATGTACTTTATGAAGGAGCGGGTGCAGTTTGATACCACGTACGAGTTCATGTACAAGTTGAAGGAGGTGGCAGGCAGGGCGTCGGGAACTATAGGCCATGGAGCCTATGTGACGAAGCTAGCCAAGGAGGTAGGGTGGCAGCCAAAGGACGCGGAGCCTTTATCCGACTTTCCCTATGTTGAAGAGTAGACGTTCATCAAGATGGATCTATTCATCCGATGGCCTGTCGGGAGCTTAAAGGACAGGGTTTTACCGTGGTATCCAGAGAGGGAAAGGAACCGGTTTGAGCGGATGTACAGGTGGGGTGTGGCAAAGTATGATGACCTCACCCTAGATCAGCAGAGGAGGCTTGCACAGATACCGGATCGAGAGAAAGCCGGGCGAGGAGCACCGATGCCAATGGTCCAAGATGACGATGAGGAGATCCCCGCTTACATGCGGAATTATATGGCATCTCAGAATGCGCGGATGGATAGCTTTGTAGAGCATGTGGACTCACGGTTTGATGCCTTGCAGCTTCACATTGATGGAAAGTTCGAGAATCTCCACGTATATCTTGCCTCGAAGTTTGGAGGTGCCGGACCGAGTAGCTCAAGCCAGCCCCCACATTACCCGCCTCCTTATCCTTGATTGGTTTCTTTTCTAGCTTCCTGTTTTTCTTGCTTTGGTCTGTATGATAATATATTTCACCACTCTAACCTAACTATTCGAATTGTGCTAGCTATTGTTATGGTTATAGTAGGTACTTGACGATAGGGACTTCTTGTTAATTGCATGTTGATTATCCTTTGCTTTGTTTAGCTTATGATCCGTGTTTTAGTCGTTTAAGTGCAGGTTAGGCTTGATGAATAGCTTGTTGCCTAGTTCGTCGCTGTGTTGAGGGAGTTTTCTTTTTGCCTTCTTTTTCTTTTATGCATGAGGACATTGCATGCTTTAAGTTTGGGGGAGAGGGGCAAGAAGTTTTGGTCTTATTGTTAATATCTTGCATAGGTAGATGCAGTGGGGAATTATATACTTGTTATCATGATATCCTTGAAGAATGAAGAGTTAATTGCTGAAAATAGACCAAAATTTTTAATTTTTCGACGAAGTTTGATTGTTGGAACTTTTGCAAAAGTGAGTTAGGCTAGTCGAATACATGAAGTTAGGTGTGAGTATTGATACTTTGGTATGATGGGATATCCTTATTTTTGTGCACATTTGAACAAGGTCATGTACTTAGTTTAGGATGCTGAGTTAGCAATTCTTGAATAATACTGAGAAGTGGATTAGGATGTATTTTAGTCCTATTGAGGCGAAATTTGGAATTGACAAAGAATTAGGGAGATGACTTAGGCATTCATGTCGGAGGTAGCCTCGTTATTGAGCCATTTTCACTAAATAACGAAATCCTGTTGACCCGCACTGAGCCTAAGTGTTGTGCTATTAAATTTTTGTAGCCGCATTATAAGCCACAGGTACAGCACCATAAACCTACCCTAGAGTCACACTTTGCTCACTCGTTTGAATCGATTGAAGATGTTGCTAAATTCCTGATGAAGAGCCAAAAGAAGAAATAAGAGATAATCTTAGATGCTGAAAGAAAAGAAGAATTCAAAAGGAAGTAGTAAAAGAACGAGTTTTAAAAGCATAAAGTAGACAAAAGAAGAAAAAAAAAAAAAAAAAAAAAAAAGAGAAAAGTGATTGAGTAGATTTGAAACAGAAGAAACTCTTAGACTGTCTGCATGTGACAAACTTAGTCTAAGTTTGGGGGAGTTTGATGGGGAAAGTAAAAAATGGCGACTGAGGAGATTTGAATGGGTGAGCTAGGTGTGTTGAGTCACTACTACACTAAAAATTCCATAACCTTAACCCTTAGCCCACATTACAAGCCTCGAAAGACCTTCTGATCCTTAATTCTGAGTTAATTCCATTAGTGGAGATAGGTACGAAGAATGTTTTCCGAAGTCTATCATTGGTATTTAGGAAGGAATCATTAGTTTGGTGTTCTAACCTTTGTACATTAGTTTGTTCGAATTCACACACTACACGGGGATATTCTATTTTATACCATTGTGTTGATTCTTATGCTTGATAGTAATGTATTTGATAGGCTAGACTTGCTTAAGTGAAATTCTGAGAATTGCATTGTTGAGAGATTGATTTTGAGGTTGGTTTGATGCAATTTTCTCGATTGCTCGAGGACGAGCAATACTCAAGTTTGGGGGAGTTTGATGTATCGGGTTTTTGCATGGATTTGTAGGGCAATTTGAGTTAAATTCAAGTTGTTTTAAGAGTTTATAATGCGATTTATGCTCCCTTTTAGGAACATTTCACCTTGGAGTTGAAGAAACGAAGTAGAAGCAAAACCATGCAAAAAACGGGCGAAAAAACGAGAAATTCTAGGGGACACGCCCGTGCCCCCTTGGAAGAGTAAACTGAGACACCCCCGTGTCTCAGTACAGAAGTGATCCACGGATTTCAGGAGGTGACACGCCCGTGTCACCAACGTAGAGCAATTTGAGACACCCCAGTGTCTCGGTACAGAGAGGCCCGGATAGTCTTGCGCCCCCGTGTCATTCAGAAGAACAATCTTTGACACCCCCGTGTCAAGAAGAAAGCGCGAGTACGTTTTTTATATGTGACACGGGCGTGTCACATTTTTGTGCATGGTCACTGCACGCCCGTGTCACAATGCGAAGCTGGTTAGGAATTCTATTTAAGCACGGTTTTGAGGCGGAATTAGAGAGCTTTTGGACGGATACCTTCCCAGAAGTCAAGAGGACTTTTAGGGCGGAGGAAACACGAAGACCTAGAGTTGAAGCTTCAATTCAATCACAAGACTTTATCAATTTGGTTTTATTTATTGCTTTTCGATCAAACTAATTCCTCAATCTTTGGTTTTTAATTTCTAGCATACTTAGTTTTATTGCTTTAGATTAGTTTTGACAATTAGGTTAGAATTTCAGAAGTATTAATTCCGTCTTGATGATTATGTTAGACATGAATGTTTTGAATGCAATTCCTTTGATTTTAATGAGTTTTGAGTCTATTATGAGGAACTACCCCCTAGGATTAGGGGGTAAGGATTATGCATCTAAGGTGTTTGAATTAATGCTTGAGTTAAATTGTATGATTCTTTGTTAGGAAAACGGGTTTGAACAGAATGTGTGTGGACTGGCCATCCATTAACATATCGTAAATTATCCGATAATCGAGAGATTGAGGATAATTGAGATTGTTTTCTTTAACTTAGACTTTTTGGCTTAAAGAAATTTCACCCTAATTTCTACAACGCGTATTTAGAATTCCATGCCAAGCCGCTAGGTTTTAAATACACTAATCTTGTGTGAATCAATTAATCAGGTTACTAAGTGATTATGAGAACAACACTTGGCTTTTTTAATTAGACATCTAGTCTTTGAGAGAAGCTAGGTATAAATTTGTGATTAGGTTGAAGAATCATACATCCGTACTTGAGTATTGATTTGATCACTGAAGGGCATATGATTTACTCCCCGACCTACTTTAGCTAAGTGATATATTCTCGATTTTAGTTGTTAGTGAGTGTGGTTAATTAGTCATTGCTTGATTTAATTTTTGTCATAGTAGTATAGTACAACTCTGTCGATCTTTGTTCGGTCTCTAGATTAGAAGTAGTCATAGAAGTGGTTGTTGATTTCCCTTCCCTGTGGATACGATACCTTAAGTGTTGCAATCGAAATTAGAACTTACACTTGGGTTCAAGATTTGTCTATCAAAGCAGAACATAAAGTCAATCACAATATGAGCTGCAAGCGACGGGTTCAACTATCCCTAGAAACCTATCCCGAATATCGCAAAATACAATCATAGCATAACTTAATCAATTTACAATATGCGTGTAATGTGACTCAGACTTAACCACAGGACTTGACAGACCCAAATCCTGCCTAGCACTCCAAAACCTGTAAAAGAAAACTGAAAACAAAGTCGGGTTCAGTCTATAGGAGACTGGTGGGTATAAAACAGGGCATATCATAAATAATATAACAGAATTTAAGCACACCCACATGCAAGTTATAATCCCGTGCGAGGTTTTATTAGATATTTCCCAAGTGGGTGAAAGTAAAGGAAAACAACGCTCAGGATTACAACGATCAATTTCATAATTCATAATCATAATCATTCATGTGGTCAATACGTGAGCCCTGGCGGGTGGGCGAATATCTCCAACCTACGCCTCGTGTGTGCATATCAATTTAATCCTTATATTAGCGATCATACACATTCAAACATATTCGTTCATAATCATATCGTTCATATTCATATCATCCATAATCATAATCACTTATACTTTTTTCCTCCGGGTGGTGGACGGGTTAGCAAGACCCAGCCACCGGTCCATACATTGACCCAGGGGGGTACATGAATCCCCTAAGGGCACTCAGCTCCCATTCCCCGCTAAATCTCCTAGCGAGGGCCGGTATCACCATAAATGTGGTGGGACTAGTACAAGGGATCACCGTCGGCCCTTGCCTCCCCGGATAGCCACTTACACTAGGTCCCTGGGCCCGTGCAATACAATTAGGTCCACGCCAAAAATCATAAGGTGGGGATACATAAAAGAAGGGTTTTACGTTGGAAATCATTAACTCTTTTGAAAAGACTCGATATATATATATAATACTTTGGCTTAAAACTTTCACATAAAAGATATATCGGGTCATTATAGCTAATAGAAGAGAAACCCACCTGCTACAGCTTACCGACCAATACCAAGAAGAAAACAAGAGGACTTGAAACTGACCTATGAACCCAGCACGTCTCCGCCCTGGAGAAGACTGTACAAAGGACAACATAGTGTGGTCGTGAGACTTGAGACTCTAAATGAACCATATAAGATGCACGGCAATACATTAACATGGTATGGCATGCATATGAAGTAATAACTTGCCAAGAAAGGTTCATATATACAATTAGTGATACTTAGGCGACATGTAAATCATTCAATCCTTCATGTCATTCATATCATAACACCAAATTCATATCATAAATCCATAATGAGGAGCATAACATGCAATAGATCAAGTTAATGAAGTACATGATTCATAAACAAGGTACGAGATATCATATAATACTCCACGAAACAACATAGAACACAAAAGAGGTAAGGGCGTTGAAAGAGGTAGCATGTAGGCCATATAAGATCATATCTTGCACGTTTCACATCAATTGAATCCATAAACTTGCTACCATGGCCATAACATATTATAATACATGTTAATAAAGCAAAAGAATCATAAACAAGGTGGAAGAAGAATAAATAATCGAAGAAAAATAAGAAAAATGGAATCGGAGTAATAGAAACTGGCTGGACAGAATCCACCCCCATGGATTCTGGTCAGAAACCCACAGACTCAAATCCACCCCCATGGATTTGTGCCAGTGGCAAAAAAAAAACAGAAAACAAGGTAAAGTCACGGGAAAGGGGCAAAAATGCTAGAAACCAACTCAAACCTCTACGAAACATACGCAACTCCAAGCTAACACATTAAGATAAGTTCAAACGTCAAGAATTCAAGTAATTCATGCCAAGAAATGAGTTAAAACAAGTTACACATGCATGAGACATGATCATAAATCATTTTCTTCCAAAACCTCAAAGTTCATAAATGGCAAATCCTTTAATACTCAACCACCAACCAAAATAAATCCATACAGTCATAAATACATGCTTTAGGGTTATATATAACTCGTACAACTCAAGGAAATTCCAAGAAATCAAGCTAGAATCCACAAAATACATCTAACCCTCACTATTTATCATATATATCAATTCTAATTCAAAACATGGCGAAATCATGCAATATTGGACTTGAAAGAACCACAAGGAGATATAATACACAAATATGAGCTTACCTTTCAAATTGAAGAAGTAATGGAGGTGAGATGAACTCAATTCTCACTTGGGGAAAATAGTTCTTCTTCTTCCTTTCTTTCTTCTTCTTTCTTTCTTGCTTTTTGGCTGAAATGTTTAAGTGAGAGGGAGGGGATCTCGGTCTGGGGCTGATTAGGGTGAGAGAGAGTGTGTGAAAGTGGGGTTAGGTCAAGAGTTTAGGGTCTAGGGTTGTATTATAGGTCCGTAGCTTGGGAAAAGTCAAGAATTGTCATTTTAAGCGCAAAGTGCTTGTTTCGGTTGAAATTCGAGAATCCAAATAGTCTTAGAAAAATGTGAGGCATGTTCCATCGGATCTAAATCGTTGATACGAGTCTAATAGAGATAACAGAACTCAATTCCGAGTTCCCGAGCTCAAGATATCACATACGGAACCAAAGGTGCGTTAATTGCTCGTTAGCCCCCGTTTTGGTTCCAAAACTCAAAATAAATTCGAAACTCAAGCAAAAGAATCTGGAAACATAAAACGAACAAAAAGATATGATCTTAATATACATAATTCACTCATACGAAGTTTTTACGAAAAACGGAAATCAAATCGAATAGAAACGACACTCAAACACAATCACAAAGGCATAAACGTTTCAAGAATTCATATTCAAAATTAAACTAATAAGAGAAATAATAAAAATTATATAAAATTAATTTAATTGCACATTTTGGTAAACATATATGTCATACTAGAATAACGGAAAAACTGGGGCGTTACATCTTTTTAGTGCCCTGTAAAGTCTTACTCAAGTAATAAACCGACAAATGTTTGTGCTCGCGTACAGTCACCAAGACCGCGCTCGTGACCTCAGTGGAAACAGAGAGATACATAAACAAGTTTTCACCCACCATTGGCTTTGTTAGGAGAGGGGCGCTCGAGAGATAGGCTTTCATGTCTTGTAGTACTTTTTCACATTCCTCGGTCCAAGAGAAATTCCGAGCGTTGCGTAGAATTTTGAAGAACGAGAGATTTTTATCTGCTGAGCGGGAGATGAATCTATTCAAAGAGAGGATCTTTTTCGGATTGGCCTCAATTCTGCGTTGGCTCACCATATAGCCCAAGAAATTTCCCCCCCGTACCCCGAACATACATTTAGAGGGGTTCAGCTTCATACCATATTGGCGCAAGATGCCAAATGTGCGCTTGAGATCCTCCAAATGTGAGGCTTGACGCTCACTTTTGACTATCATATCGTCCACATACACTTCCACAGATCCGCCAATTTCTTTCTCAAACATTCGATTTATGAGGCGCTAGTACGTGGCGCCTGCATTTTTTAGCCCAAATGGCATGACCAAGAAGCAATATACCCCTAGGTGTACCACAAATGAGGTTTTGGGGCGGTCCTCTGGCGGCATGAAGATTTGGTAATACCCTTGGAAGGCATCCATCATGCTCATTAGTTCACAGCCTGCGGTCGAATCCACCAATTGATCAATGCGAGGTAAAGGGTAGGGATCATTGGGGTAAGATTTGTTAAGATCCATGAAATCGTTGCACATTCGCCATTTGTTAGCGCTCTTGGGTAGTAGCACCACATTGTAAAGCCATTCCGGGTACAATATAGGCTCGATATATTGGGCTTCGAGGAGCTTGTTCACTTCCTCCTCAATAACCTTCTCTCGAAATCCGTATACATCCCTCTTCTTTTGTTTGATTGATTTGAAGGTGGGGTCCACATTGAGCCTATGGACTATGACTCTTGGGTCAATCCCGGTTAGATCTGATGCCCTCCTCGCAAAAACATTGATGTTTTCCCTCACGAAATCGATCATCATGATCTGCGAGGGCCCTGAGAGATTAGACCCAATCTGAGTGGTTTTATTTTTGTTCCCGGGTTCTAACTCTATGGTCAAAAACTTCTCCGTGGGCTCAATCCGGGCCTCGGGGCGAGGGAGTTCGATCGTCCTTTTCTTTCCTGTCAAACGGTTGCCAATAGCCACATCATCGCCCTCATGCGTGTCTTCCTCCGAGGAGGATTCCCCGACCGCTCCGAGTGAGTTACCCTCAGGATGACTTCCGGTGTTGGGATCTTTCTTTTTGTGCTTCTTCTTATTCATTTTGGCCCGTTTTCGTACGGGGCCATCTTCATCCAAGTTGGAGAAGTCCACCGATTTTTTGGTGGATTTAATCTGGAACGCCTTCTCCGCTTTGGGTTTTTTGAGGGATAACATGTAGCATTCCCAAGCCTCTCGAACGTTCCAAAGGACCTCACCAACCCCCTCGAGGGTTAGGAATTTATCTTCTGATGGTAGGTTGAGATGATTGCCTTAAAATCAATAAGGGCGGGTCGTCCAATTATGATGTTATAAGGGATCTCGATTTCTACCACGGCATAGGTGACCATGAGTGTTCTTTGTTGTGGGATGCGACCAAAGGAGGTGGTCAAGTGAATTTGTCCGTGAGGGACAACCTCAGAGCCCCCAAAGCCAATGAGGGCTATTTTGAGGGGCTCGAGGGGAGTGTTGGTAATATTCATTTTCTGAAACGTTGTGTAAGGCAAAATATTAACAGAGCTTCCACTATCAACCAAAACCCTCTTTACAACATGGTTATGGACATCTAAGCTAACCACCACGCGGCAGTCAGAGGTTTCACCGTCCCCATGGGGCGTTACGATGTGCGCTAAATCCCTATCGGTGAATCCTACTACCTCATTTTTCTCAGAATGACCAGCGCTCGGTTCTTTGATAGCATAGACCTACTTGGGCATTGAGGGGCGTTGATTATAACTCCTGACGTATCGACGGTGGGAGGCACTGGAATCTCCTCCTGACGAGCCTCCCGCGATCATGTTGTTGACCGCGAAAGGAGCGTTGTCCTGTTCAGATGCCTTCTGCTTTCCTCGGGAAGCACTCTCCGGGGGACCCCACCCTCGGGGACTCCTTGAGCGCGATGGACTTCCTCTCTTTTCCCTTGACTTCTTATTGTAGTGCTCATCATAGCGCTCCAACGCTTGTACAAACTCTTTCAAATGTCCCCCAGCGATGAGTCTCTGAATTTCACTCTCCAGTTGGCGACATTCATCTGTGTCGTACCCTTTCTGCTTGTGAAAGGCACGACACTTGCCCGAGCACCTCAGAGCCTCAATTTCTTTCATTTTTTGGGGCCTTTTGAAGAGCTTTTTGTCCGAAAGAGCGTAGACTTCTGACTTGGGCCTATTTAGGGGAATACACTCGAACCTATGGAGGGGAGGAGGTGATTTGCAACGCTCCTTGTGAGGTTCCTCTCGCCCCCATTCGCTCTTATGGGTTCCAAAATGCCTGGGAGCTTTGGATCCGTACATGTCCTCGAGCGTGAAATACGGCTCGGCGATCTGCCTCATCGCCATGATGGACACTGGTCGCTTCTTAACAATGGAATCCGTGAACTTTTTGCTCACATATTGTTTGTGATTGCAAGCCTTTAAAAGCACGTGGATCAAGAAATCCATTGAGGGCCTTTCCACCAATAGCACTTCTTTGTTGAAACGAGTGAAGAAGGATCGAAGATATTCGTGCTCACCTTGAACCAAGTTGTACAGAGCGGTGGGTGCAGTAACAGGTGCCTTCAGGGAGTTGAAATGATTAAGGAAGGCGTTGGTAAGCTCAACATATGAGTGGATCGAGCGGGGTGGCAGCCGCTTGTACCACTCTTGGGCCATTCCCACAAAGGTTGTAACAAAGACCTTAGCCCAGTAATGGCTGGAGTGCTCGTATAAATACATGAGATGCAGAAAATGGTCCAAATGTTCTGCAGGATCAGTAGTTCTATCGTAACGGTTGATGGATGTGGGGACTTTGCCTATGCCCGCTTAGGCCATTAAAACCTCTTCCACGAGGGGAGAGCCTCTTGTGAGCAGGTGATAATCGTAAGTCTCATAGTTTTCGTCTTGTTCTTGGTGGAGAGGGACTTATTGTTGACGGGCATGGCGACGAGCGTCTCTGGCATTAGCTCGTTCGTCCCTAGCGTGGGGGACTTGAGACCGCGCTCGAGAGAGCTGTCCCACCATATCCTGCAACCCCTGCGGCTGGTCTTGCACAGCTGCGAGAAGGTTGGGATCTTCTCCTTTTGCCTTGCTCCCTCGTTTTGAGATTTGGGAGTGAGCTTTATCATCAAGGTTGATTCTAATCACAGGCTCTTTGCCTCTGTTTGCCTGCAAACGCTCTCCACCTTTCCCAGCAGGAACCTCTTTTTCCTTAGCGAGTGGAGGAGGCGGTTGTGCCTGTAGAACCACTTGTACCGCCATGAGCGGGTGGGCTTGCCACCCTCCCATAGGGGAGGGGAGGCAATTTGAGCGGCCTGCCCAGATGGGAAATACATCGACGTGAAGTTTTTCCAAGCATTCTGGGCCGCCTGGACCTCACACTGGGTGTAGATGGCTTGAAGTTGTTGGGAGGTCATGGGGGGTAACTCTACCCCTTCAATCTCCTTAGGAATAACCACAAGCAATTGAATTTGTCTTGCATCATACAATTGGACGGTGGGCATCATGGCGGAAGGAGTGAACATATATCCAGGGGGAGGCATCATGTAAGGACATCCACTTAGGTTGACGTGGGTGGCAGGCAGTTGATTCTGAGGAAGACTCTGGGGTATATGAAGCCTCGATCCTCCAGACCCGGTGACGGGGGGTTGTTCTGGAATGAACCCAGCGACGGGCGCCACCGGCCCGGGTGGGGGAGGTGCTCCACCAACTGGCGGCGCTCCGCTGTCAGCGGCGAAGGAAGGGATGTGGTTACCATCACGGGCGAGGTCATCGCCGCCTCCTGCAGCTCCAGATCTAGTGGTAACCATGGTAAAGATGGTGTTTGCTTTTCAACTAGCAAAAAGAACAGTGGAATGGAAGTGGTTTCCCACAGATGGTGCCAAAAATGATGGGTCTGAATATGGGAGGATCAGAATCCTATCACTTTACAATTTGTTTGCTGTGGGGAAACCAGATGGAATTCGCCGGAAAAGCTAAAGGGGATCAACCAGCTAGGACAAACACCACAAAACAGAGGTCAGAATGCCAAGTTGGGGGAACTGGGGGGGGATTCCCAGTTTGGCTCTCCGACGCTCAAGTCAGATGATGATCTGAAATAGAAGATGAAACAAAGTGAATACAGAGTTTCAATAGTGGAGATTGCTTACAGTGGTGGAGATTAAGACTTCTATTTATAGTTGAGAGTCAGGGACCCTTTGGTAATTTACACCCTGTGGTCGTGGCCCAATGTTGCCCTAATACGTGGCACAATAAGGAGAAACCTAGGAGGAATCTTCTGCAAAAGTTGGTGAAAGGTGGTGCGGGCAACAGTGGCAGGAGTGCGGGTGCGTACAGGGTGTCAGAGAGCCATTTTGGGTTGGCAACGAGGGCTGGGAGAACTCTCGTGTCTTACCATAAGCTCGATGGGCTCGTAACTCCGAGGGTGGATCCGGGCCAAGGTTGTATGATGAGGGGGAGCTTGGCTCCTTTGTTCGCTTGTATGCAGAAGCTCATCCGAGGGGAATTAGCGCTCGGAAACCAATCCTTTAGGGAATGGGGACGTATATGGTAGTATGGAGGATGCTCGTTGGGAAGCGTCTATGAGGGTCACGTGTCCCGCAAGGGGGAGGCCACATGTCTCACATGAGTCTACGCCAGCGAGAGCGATTGACGCTCGGGGAGGCTTGCTTGGGCATCAAGTGTCCACGCGTTTGATGTTGGGGGCGCCACGTGTCAAAACAGGGGCCCTACGTGTTTAGGTCCCATCAGGGAGAGAGGGGAAGAGAGATGAGGGTGGGGGAAGGCAAGGCGGAAATCGTGTATGAAGTTAGGGAGTTTTCAAGGATCTTATATATAACTTACATGATAATTAATACATATTATCGATGCTAATTTTATATTATATAAGGCGAAAATCGTGTATGAAGTTAGGGAGTTTTGAGGGATCTTATATATAACCTACAAAATAACTAATATATATTATCAAAAATAATTTTATGTTATATATAATAAATCGATAATTAATACATATTATCAATAATAATTCGTAATTTTGATTGCTGGGTACAAATTGTAATTATTATACTTTAGACTTAGTTCAAATGTCCATTAACACTATATATTTATTCTAAAGTATTAAATTCCTTAAAAAATATTTATTTATGTAAATTAGGATAACTTTTAAAGTAGAAAACAAAACTCATTAATACCAGAAACCAAAAAAAAAAAAAAAAAACCAAGAGCAATTTTACAAATCAAACTAAGTATGGAAAGTCAAATAAAAATAAAAAATAAATTATAATTTAATTTATCATATTAATTTTGCAATTTATCTTATGATTTTTTATATGTAAGTGAATGTCTATGATGCATGGATATAAATCAGGGATGTAAACGAGACGAGCCCGTTCGCGAACCTGACGAGCCGAATCAATGAAGGTTCGGGCTCGAGTTCGAAGTAAACGAACCCGAATCGAACCCTGGCTCGGTTCGTTGCCTTCACGAATCGAACTCGAACCCATTCTTTCTAAAATTTAGGTTCGCGAACCCTAATATTTTAATTAAAAAAATAATATTTATTATATATAATATAATTAAATATGTAATATACTATATATTTTTTTATTTATAATTTATATAATATATTATATATATCTAATATATTACATTAAAAAAAAAACATCAACTTTCATACACTCTCTCATTTCACGAGAAACATTTCAAAAGAAAATCTCTCTCTCTTCCATTTTAGATCTAAGGAAGAAAACCCTAGCCTCCTCCACTTTTCCCTCAGCCATTGCCATCCCAGCCGTTCGCCGCACCGCCGCACCGCCGCCGTCCCAATCATCAACCGCAGCACCTCTATCATCCCAGTCATCCACCGTCTCGACTTGCGTCGCCCACCGCCCAACCCCCAAATCTAGCTATCTCTCAGCCATCGCGAGTCGCGACCACCTGTGCATCCACCACCACCATCAGCGCAGCTGAAACGTCCAGGTCCAGGTAAATGTTGTATCATCTTTTTTCATGGGTTTAATTTAATTTTTCTTGACTTGAGAGATGACTAGGGTTTGCGCCGTAGAAAAATTTTGCTTGATTTTTTTCTTCCGGGTATGTGAATGAGGAAAATGAACTCAATGGTGTATGTTTTTTGAGATGGTGATGTATGCTCTGTTGTAAAATTACTTGAAATGTTGGTATGAGGAATTAGGAAAATGACCTGAATGATGCTCTGTTTCTTTAATGTTTTTCTCCTTGAATACTTGCTTTGAATTTATTTTGACTTTTCTATTTATGAATGGTGAAAAATGTCTTGAATGATGGTTTGCACTTTGCAGCAAGAATGGTGGATTGAAGTTGATGGCCAGGTAAAGTTCCCTTTCTAGACTTTGTTTAAAAATTCATGAAGATTAAAGTTGTCTTTTGGAATATTTTGTATGTATATTCTGTTGTTTCCAATTGTTTTGAGCAAATGCTGAAGAAAATCTTTGGTTAACAGGTTGTAGTTGAATGGTCGGAGGAAGACTTGGTTACTTGGTTTCAAAATTCACGAAGGAAGAAGAAGTCATGTTAAATTTGCGAATTGTAATTCTGTTCAAGTGTTTAATGTTGGATTGTAATTGGCAGATTTATTTATCTGGGACTTTAATTCTATTCAAATGCTTATATCTTAATGTTTGGTGCATTGTAAATCTGTAAACAGCAAAAGTTGGTAAGACAATCTCGAGCCCGAACTCGAACCCACGAACCGAATCAATCGAATCAGTTTCACGAACCCACGAACCGAACTCGAACCGAACCCTGTCACGAACCGAACTCGAACCTAATTTTCTTAGGTTCGTCAGGCTCGGGTTCGAGTTCGAGTTCGAGTTCGAGTTCGTTAAAAAACCTCACGAATCGAACTCGAACCTTAAAAAAAGGCTAAGGTTCGGCTCGGCTCGGTTCGTTTACATCCCTAATATAAATAATAAATGGATATAGATATGATACGACACAAATTAATTTTAAATTTTAAAAAGTGAGAGACGTCAGACATGGTACTCAACATGAATATGATACGACGCGATAAAATAATATTATTAGAAATAGTTGTGCATCATATGTAAGTTTTAATTTAAAAGTATAAATTTTTTATTTTTATATGTAAGAGTATCTGATGTGAGTCAATTATAAACTAAACATGTCAATTGCACGCTAGTCCATAAGAATGTGCCACGTGAATCATGGAACCATTTCAAATCCTCCCACAGGCCCGTCAACACTACAAAGTAACAACTCTGAAATAACTACGAGTTCTCCCTCGACGATCGAGCGTGACATATAGATCCTCTGTCGCTCTAAGGCGACCCTCAGGCTCCTAGAGTACACAAGGTTGTTGGGAATAGTGCCCTAAAAAGACGATTCGACTTAATCTGCTTTGGCATTTTCCTTATATCACGAACAATTTTTGAATAATATACGTACAATATTGATCATATGCAAACACTTCTTTATATGCAATTGCTTGTTTTGTGTGTTTCCTATTACGTGCACACGTATTAGAACTCCCCTAATACATCAGGCTGTTAGGGACATTGTTATTAGGTGAATGGCACATGAAAGAAGCCCTAACTCAAGTCGGATTAGAAACTACTCCAAGTTGATGAGCCCAACGAACAGTTGGAGTGTTAATTAAGATCGATTAAGGCTTGCTTGTAGGATTGTGTCCTTAAGAAGGATTACCCAGTATCATGGAAGTCATGTATACACAATACATGAGGGTGTTCATTGTGAGAACGAGTACACTGAGTTGTCCCACGTGAGAAGACTCTAAATGGGAGAGAAAGTTTCCACTTTTAGAAGAGAAAACTTTCAGATTAGGAAACATCTCACAGGTCAATGACGTGAGTAATTAATCCTTGACTTGAGATTCCATTGATGTCTTGTGTGACAAAACTAGGTAATCTTAGATATAGGTTTAAAAGGGTATCACTGTAACTTATTTTGGGGTTATAAAAGTGCCACATGGAGGCACGTGAGAATCAATAAAGTACCTATACTTGCTTAAGGCATGAAGATCTCTTATTGCATAAGTCGTTCATACACCATCCTAAAACCCTCGACCAAGGTAGTGGATCAAGAATTCAAGAAAAGTGTTTCTTGGATTGAAATCAAATGGATATGAAACGAACTTATCTTTAAGATTAAGATTAGTGAGGCTCTCATTATTCCCATACCCTAGGTCTTAAACGAGAGATGGAATGGTAGGAGGATTGTATCTCATTGATGTCATTGACTGAAAGGTTCTTTCGATTTAATTCGTTATTTGGGTAGGGGTCACACACCTGTTGCTAGACTAAGGACATGTGATCTTTGAGCTAATTGATTAATAAGTGTATTAATTAGTCAGACTTACTGCTAACTGAATAATGAACCTAAAGTGTCACACACAAATGCCAAATTCAAAGGGTATTTTTGGAAAGATCAAATAACTGATTGAAACAAAACCACACGTGTAAAGTACACATGAGTAAGTTTGGGCACATGGTCTAATTGAGAAATTGGACCATGTGTTAATTAATTGGAGAATTAATTATAAAGCGCAAATATAATTAATTGGAGAATTAATTATGAAGCCCAAATATTATTAATTGAAAAATTAATTATAAAGCCCAAGTACAATTTTTTTTTTTTTTTTAACACACACACCCCAAGTGGCCCAAGAGATTCGAACCCGGGACCTTGCCTTCGAGAAAGAACCCTCAGACCACTTGACCAACCTCAGTTGGCATTTACAAGCCCAAGTACAATTAGTTTTGGAATTAATTGTAAAATCCAAATATAATTAATTGGAAAATTAATTATAAAGGATCATTAGAATTAATTAGAGAATTAATTCTAAATCCCAATATAATAATTATGAATTAATTATTAATTAAAAATTCGTATTATTTATTTATGAAATAAATATGACATTATCCAACTTTATTTGTTTAAAAAATAAATAAAAGATATTATCATCCTTATTTGAGAAATAAAGGAGAAGATATTATCTTACGTTATTTGAGAAATAAGTGACAAGATAATATCAAAACTTAATTATTTATGAAATAAATAAGTGAAAATAATATCAAGTTTTTATTATCATAAGTATTTATTTATGAAATAAATATAAAGATAATATCATGCAGTTATTATCCTTGTTATTTATTTATTAAATAAATAGAATAAAAATATCATAAAATATTTACTTATGAAATAAATAATGGATAAAGTCATAAGTTATTTATTTGTGAAATAAATAATTATGAGATAATATCCTAAAGTTGTTAGAATAATTATACTAATTAATAATAAATAATCAGTTATATTATATTATCTCATTATGTAATTTAAGAAGAGATAAGACTATTTTCTTAGTAGAAGAAAGAGGTTGTTATTTTCTTCTTAGATAAAAGAGAAGAGTTTTCTCTAGTTCTCTTAAACTAGCATTCGTGGAGTGTCATTATAGCTCCTGAAATGCTGGGTCACCACATTCCCCGTATCATAGTCCGACCCGTATACGAAATGGGAAAAATCCGTACACTTGATAAAGTCATAGTGAATGGGAGACTGACAAGATTCGGCCTAAGCTATGCGGTACCTAAACCCTATACAATGGAAAGACACAAAACCTGAATGCAGAAGCAATGCAAAAACACGAACTTTCAAAAACTTTCTTGCATCATGCATAACAATACAATCAACATCAACTACACAAGTTCAACTGGCCCTAGAAACCTGTCTCGAATAATCATTCATAAAATAAATACAGGTTCAACTGGCCCTAGAAACTTGTCCCGAATAATCATTCATAACGAATAAATTAATTTATAAAAATTACAATGTAGAATGAATTCAAAAAGAATTCAAGACATAAACAAATCCAAACGGAAATAACTTAACTCAGACAGAAACAAAAGACTCGACTCAAACCGCCTAGCTCCAACGAACTCCAAAAGCTACAAGCGAGGGTCAGTCCACTGATTGAGTGAGGGGGTTAAACGCACTCCTACATACTACATTAATATAAAGAACACAACACGTTCAAAGCGTAAATGTTCATGAACCCGAGACAGTTTTTGCACGTCAAATTTTTTTTACCCGTGATAATACATATAGGATTTTTTTTCAAAACGAAACATAACTCAACAGAAGCATAGCATAACATATTATATCATATCTTATCTTATCAAAACGTATTTCAATTTTTATCTTAATTAATCAAATATATGCCTGTTTCACAAACCATAACATAACAACATAATGCTCGGTGAGTACGAGCTTCCAACCTTTACTCCTCATAACATAAAAACCGAAATCATAAACATATCCATCCAACACACCAATGATGAAAAAGGTTGCATGATCCTAATCATCCATAATGCATACCTCGATGGGTAGCGATCTCACAATGAGTCCTCGCCGGTTTTTACCCCGACAGCTCAAGAATACCACGCCTTTCTTAGCTCCCGGAATCGCACGTGATATTGAGGCACTACAGCTCGATACCGTCCCGGAGCTCCTTACCCATAGTCTTCAGGGTCCAAACATACCATATTATAACATATGCCAATATTTCACTGCTCAACTCACTCAACATAAACGTAACATACTTAACCTTTCAAAGCATAAGCTTACATATGCTCGTATACATAATTTTCAAAACCCGAAGCATATTCATAAGGTCATAAAAATACAATATATATAGCACATATTTAACTATATATATAATATGTACTCTCATACAGAGTGAAAAACGAGCACATAAGGGTTATAGGTCACGTAAGTAAAAGAAAAACCTAAACCTCACCTAATACCGAACGAAACCGGAGACAAAGCAAATGGTTCATCCCGGAACCTACACGACCCACTTGTCACCACCCCGGGTGCACTTGTACTAATTGAATACAAAACGAGGGACTTAGACTCAAGAATGAACGATATAGACACACGGCAATGTATATGAATGCTAAGGATGCATGCACATGACATATATCATAATTCATAATCTTTAAGATGATGTGATACGTGATTAGAATACATGCATAAATATACAAACATGTTAGATAAGAATTAGGAAACATTAGGCGACACTCACATAACCATTTAAGTCACTTAATAGTAATTAGACACCTAATTAACAATGAAGTACATACGGAAGGAAACAAAATCATAGAATAACAATTAAATCATTAGCACATATTCAAACAGCACAAGACTCGTTGAAAGAAATTCAAAGAAGCATACAATTTATGTGTATGTGTGGTTCATGATTGTTGAATATGCACAGTAACAAGTATAGATCAACTAACAATTCAAGACCTAAATATACCCTAACACAACAATAATTCTTAACATGCTCGAACAATAGAAAGGAGAAATTTAAGCATTCATTGTTAATTAGACATGTACAACAAATATACTTATCATGTTTTGAGTATACAAATCATAAAAAAATTAAACATAAATAATAAAGTAAGCATATCATCAATATAAGTTCAACTACTAGTTTGAAAACTATTATATAAATCTCCCTTAAAGAGAACTAAATTCCAATTAATCGACTTATTGTTGTTTAGCCTAGGCATGCGCTTAGCATTTAAATAAGTATACATACACAAAAGAAAATCATGTCAATTATTTAAACAAAGTATATAATATTCCATCACGTTCATAGCAAGCAATTAAACAAATATAAGAATGATACGAGTTCTATTTATTACACTTAGACTTCCCTTTTAGTTTAACACAAATCATGAAATTGTAGTTTAAAAGCTTATTCTAAGCATACATAGCCAAGTAAGCATTCAAGTTAATCATGTAAGTTCGCTCCTAGCATATTTGATCATACTTGTTTCCGCGAAGTTCATTTAAGATTATGAAATTTCATAATCAAATTCCTACTAAGTCATGAAATGCATAAACAATGTTATCTAAATTATTCAACCACACAAGGTTTTATATAAATTCATGCATTGTACAATCAATTCATATTTATATAAGTAGATTATTTCTTAGATGCAAAAGTCTCTAAATTAATCATACATAACATAGCAACTCATTTAAGGTATTCAAGATTGGTATACTTGTTTATCAAATGTCAAGGTTTAATTAACATAGGTCAAACAAACTTGTATTGTCCGGAAAATTACACATAGACCCCTTAAGTTAAACAAACTGCACAAAATTCACCTTATCGGGTTTCAAATTACAATTCGAAACACCAATGCATATCACAAATTATTCATAACATGATTTATAGACATTAGATTAAATCTTCGTCGACAAATCAAGCAAATAGAAATTAATTTACATTTAAAACAGCTAAATCAATTAATCCCAAATATATAAAATAATTCGTAATAAATTAACCCAGCATCCGATTGACCAACGAAGACCGGCATTGGACTCACCGTTGTTCGTGAGAAAAGCTTTAATCAAACGTCACGTGCATGCAAGAGTACACTTGTCAGGTGTAGCACATAAGGTGTCAATCCCACAAGGAAGGGAAACCAATCAATCACTCAATACATTCTCCAATCGATAGGTCAAAACATGAACAGAGGGTTGATTGACTCTAATACTAACTACTAAGACTGACTCAACTCAAAATAAATAAAAATAATAATAAACATAGACATAGCCAGGGAAACAATAACAATGCAGTTCAGTGTTCAAATCCATACTCGACAAATTCTCTAATTCTTACAATTCTAAGCACGAAAGTTTATGCTAGTTTCTCTCTAAACCAAGCACATAGGTTTAAGTGTTTGTGCAAGCCACTCTCGTGGTCGAACATACAAAAACAGTTTAAACCATAAGAATAAGATTAGTGTAATTAAATAACAGCGGCTTGTCACGCATTATTTAATCACCAATTGCTTAGAAAAAGACCGAATTTCTTCACCTCTTTAATTCTAAGTGTTTAGGAATTAATTATCCAAATTCATTAACAATCTTTCAATTAGAAAACAAATTCTTCAACCATGTCAAAGGTGTACAGGCTTCAACATATCATGTAAAATCATAATTCCTTCACATAAGAACCACAACAATTCATGCGAGCATTTCATCAAACACCTTCTCTACACAATCATATTTCCTTGGCCAGAAATGATTAACTAAACATGATCCACGGTATAATAAAACAATAAATCACTAATAATTCCATTGAATTCATAAATAAATAATCCAACAATTAATTCATAAAAACATGAATGAAAAACTGTAAATAAAATTGAAATTGTTCTAAAGAAAAGCTTATGAGTTATTAGCAAAATTCGTGGCTCATGGTAGTATCTCCTAAAGTATGTGTAGAAGGCTAAAATTTATGGCCAGTAAGAATATGACACGTGTAAATTAAATATATATTAAATATCAAAATTATATTTTCTATTTTAATTTTAGGGATTTGAACGAATAAAATTCCTCTAATTAAATAGTCAATTAGTTGATATTTTTAATATATATTTAAATGTGTCAAAATTCATATTTGGCAATGAAATTATATCAAGCCAAATAAAGGAAAAGTCAAATGTAATATTCTCATAATCAAATCATATCTTGTGATTATGGGAAGATATTACAGAAACAATGAATGAAAATTGAAGTATTCCTTCGTTAATTAGGGTAAGGATTCCCCTCCTACACCTATAAATAGAGGCGTTCTAAAAATTCAAGGACACACCAACACAACTCACACAACTCGGAGATACGAAGGAGCAAGCAACAAAACAAGGAGAAAGAAGTTCTTCATGTTTTTCAGTATCCTCGACGTTCTTCGTCATCTTCAACAGCGTTCTTTGTGAAAATCAGCATCTTCGGCGTTCAATCCGGCATCAAAGCATCAAAGTAGTGTTTCGGCGTTGCTCTCCTCCACGAACTCAAGTCAAATTCAAGTTGATCGAAGCGAGATTCGAGGCGTTCTTCGCGTTATTCGTGGAAGTCAACAAATCGAAGCGTCCAATCCGCAACAAGGCGTCAAGTCCGCGAATCTGGCTTTCTTCTCAAATCAACTTCGAAGGTGCTCTAAGCGTGTTCTTCGGCGTTCTTCGGGAAAGTCAACAAATCAAAGCGTAGAATCCGCAACCAAAGCATCAAATCCAAATTTCGTTGTCGCTCCTCAACAAATTCAAATCAACATCAAAGGTGTCCATCGGTGTGATCTTCGACGTTCACCAAAATCAAGGTGTTCGATTCGCGATTAAGTCGAAAGACCCGCGATTAACGTTTTTCAAAAGAAAATCAGATCCAACGGAAGATCAAAACTCCGAAGTCAACAAGGGTTTCAAACCTTCCAAATTTGAACAAATCTTGTAGGGAGAATCAGAGAAACAAATAGAGATTGTACCCACACTTTGATTAAATCAATAAAAATTCATTTGTGATAATTTTTTGTGTTTAGTTATTTAATTATTCACGAAAATTGAGTTACAAATTTGTGATAATCAAGGCTCCTTGATATGAGTATAAACTATCTACAAATTCAAATCAAGGCTCCCTGATACGAGTATAAACTATCTACAAACTCAAATCAAGGCTCCCTGATATGACCATAAACTATCCATCAAGTCCAAATCATGGCTCCTTGATACGAGCATAAACTATCCATCAAGTTCCAAATCAAAACTCCTTGATATGAGTGTAAACTATCTATCTTCTCGATAAACAATTTCGAGACTCGTCCACTTACTCAAAATAATTGAACGTGAACAAGTCTCGAGGGGGTATTTGTAGAAGGCTACAATTTATAGTCAATAAAAATATGACACGTGTAAATTAAATTTATGTTAAATATCAAAATAATATTTTCTATTTTAATTTTAGGGATTTAATCAAGTAAAATTCCTATAATTAAATAGTCAATTGATTGATGTTTTTAATATATATTTAAATGTATCAAAATTCATATTTGGCAATGAAATCATATCTTGTCAAATAAAAGAAAAATCAAATGTAATATTCTCATAATCAAATCATATCTTGTGATTATGGAAAAGTATTACAAAATTGACGAGAACCAATCAGAATGAAGTATTCCTTCGTTAATTAGGGTAAGGATTCACCTCCTACACCTATAAATAGAGACCTTCTACAAACTCAAGGACACACCAACACAATTCACACAACTCGGAGATACGAAGGAGCAAGCAACAAATCAAGGAGAAAGAAGTTCTTCGGCATTCTTCAGCATCTTCGGCGTTCTTCAGCATCCTCGGCGTTCTTCGACATCTTCGACAGCGTTCTTCACGAGAGTCAACATCTTCGACGTTCAATCCGGAATCAGAGCATCGAAGTAATGTTTCGGCGTTGCTCTCCTCAACGAACTCAAGTATAGATTCAAGTTGATCCATGTGAGATTCAAGGCGTTCTTCGTGGAAGTCAACAAAATCAAAGCGTCCGATCCACAATAAGGCGTCAAGTCTGCGAATCCGGCGTTCTTCTCAAATCAACTTCGAAGGTGCTCCAAGAGTGTTCTTCGACGTTCTTCGGGAAAGTCAACAAATCGAGGTGTTCAAGCCGCAATCGAAGCATCAAATCCAGATTTCGGTGTTGTTCCTCAACAAATCCAAGTCAAACTCAAATCGATCAAGGCGAGATTCAAGGCGTTCTTCACGGAGATCAACAAATTGGGTGTTCGATCCGCAATAAGGCATCAAGCCCACGAGTTCAGCATTTTCTCCAAGTCAACCTCAAAGGTATTCATTGGTGTGATCTTCGGCGTTTACCAAAATCAAGGCGTTCGATTCGCGATTAAGTCGAAAGACCCGCGATTAACATTTTTCAAAAGAAAATCAAATCCAACGGAAGATCGAAACTTCGAAGTCAACGAAGGGTTTCAAACCTTCCAAATTTCAACAAATCTTGTAGGGAGAATCAGATGAACAAATAGAGATTGTACCCACACTTTGATTAAATCAATAAAAATTCATTTGTGATAATTTTTTGTGTTTTGTTATTTAATTATTCACGAAAATTGCGTTAAAGTATGATCGGACGTCTCCATCCTCACAGTCTTCATCGACCTCCAAGGACTTTGAACTCAACCCTAGCTTCTCCCTTCTGTTGTTGTGCGTCTCTTCGAAATGAGATAAAAAGGAATTCTCCTTTTCTTAGGTCATGACAGAAGCTTTTATACGGCACTCTGACTCACATCGCGGGCGCGATGTTTCATACGTGTTTTGGATCGCGGGCGCAATGGGGTGAGAGTCTTTAGATTCTGGAAATGCAGTGTGTCGCGGCCGCGAAGGATTCCTTCGTGACTTGGTCGTGGCCGCGATGCGGGTCTTTATCGCAGGCCTAACCTTCTTCTCTTCGCGGGTGCGATGGAGTCATTCCTGAAATGTAATGGTCGCAATCCTGGGCTATTCTTTGGTCCGTTTTGTGCCTTAATTCCTCGTTTATGCTACAATATCACCATTTTCCATCTTTTATGACTTCGAAATGAAAAGTACCTGAAAACGGACGAAATTACCAATATAAGACACAAAAATAGCATAAAAAGGTACGAAATATATACTAAAAAAATTAAACACTTTATGGTCAACAATCGCGTTGAGACGAACAAACTGTCTGGAGGTTGCAGAGCACCGCAACCAAAGGTTGCCGGAAAATCCCGACAAATCAGTCGTGAATATACTTCTCGCCCCCGTTCCATACCTTTGATCAATTTCTGAAAATTCCAAGCCAGTCGTCTCCAATTTCAGATCTAAGAATATGAAACTCTTGAGATCTTCAAAATCAAATTACTCCCAATCCGATGAACAAAAATCAAACCCGTAAATTGCAATGAGAGTAGAGAGAGAGAGAAGAGAGAGGTCTGACCGGTCAAAGGGGGATTCAGATATTTTAGTCCGGGTTCGAACGCGTTGAAATAATGGTAGGAAGGGTTAACGATTTCAGAATTGGTCATACTTTTAGTTTACGGACTCGTTTTGATGCCCCGAACGCAATTAAGAGGTCGATTTCGCCAAAATCTCGATCTAAGAGAAATGACCAAAGTACCCCTAAAATAAAAAAAATTACAAACAAGCCCCTAAACTATAACGGAGCTGCAATCGTTTTGATGCCCCGAACGCGATTAAGAGGTCGATTTCGCCAAAATCTCGATCGAAAGAGAAATGACCAAAGTACACCTAAAATAAAAAAAAATTGCAAACAAGCCCCTAAACTCTAACGGAGCTGCAATCGTTTTGATGCCCCGAACGCGATTAAGAGGTCGATTTCGCCAAAATCTCGATCGAAAGAGAAATGACCAAAGTACCCCTAAAATAAAAAAAATTACAAACAAGCCCCTAAACTCTAACGGAGCTGCAATTATAGCCACATAAAACACATTATCACATAATTGAACACATAAGAAACTTAACACATGTCGTTAAGTTGGACATCATAAAAGTGGAGTGTCACGGTCATTCTCTATTCTGGAGAAAATAAAAGAAAAACTCTCCCAACTCTAACGTGTAGAATAGATGGAGCTTTTTCTTTGGAGCTTATGCGTGAATCATCTCACGCATCAATTGGGTTTTGACGGGAGAAATTTCTTGTTCTCTATTTTTCGTTTCTTATTTCTTTCAATATACACATTATATGGTACTAGCATACTCACTAATTTGATTTGAATCTAGGATTGGTGTGCATACATTCTAGAGGGCTCCTACTTTGGAGTCTCGAAGGAAAGAATAGATCATGAAACGAAAAAATTCATTATCGCATGAAAAACGTTTGAGAGCGGCTCAAAACGTTTCAAGAAAGCTCTAGTAAAGTAATTTACTCAGAAACTTTCTTTTGAGTTTCGAAATAAAATTTTCAAACCAATGATCCTTATAAGAAAAAATTTTAATTTTCCACTGCGTTTTGAACCCGTTTTTCCATCAAAGGTTACATAGATTAAATACATTGTACCCCTCAGAATGGAGGTCTTGTACACCTCGGGTATCTCATGAATACCACTTAAGAGCCAATATGTTAGGGATAAAATACTCTCATAAATACACCGAGGGCCCATGTCCTTTGATAACAACCCAGTAGTGCTCTGTGACAAATCGTACATGACCGTGCTCATGCTATAGCTACCTTTACGGTTACCTTTCTGGTAGACATACGGATACTTTTTCTAAGACACCCCTCATTGGGCCACGTGTATAGGGCGACATCTCCTCGTACCTGAGCAACACGAAATTACTTAAGAGTCATTGCCCTTCTCCTGTATATATACTTCAGTAATACACCTTCAAAGGTAAGTTTTCTCTAAGCAATTTTAACACTTTCTCTCTAAGTCACCTAAATCTTCATATAATATTTACTAACTTGAGCATCGGAGAGTCAAAACTGGACATCCCCTCATATTCCCCATATTGGTTTTCTAAAGTTTTCGTGTGTTTAGCCTAGAAGGAAAGAACCCTTGACGCATTTGGAGCTCACTTTCACCGTTTCTATGAGAATCATCATCTTGTTCGATTTCCCATTTTATAAATTTTGAATGATATTGTAGTGACACCTCTAATGACACATTATCAATATCCATTAAAAATTAAGGTCTTATTATTATATTTAAATATAAAAAATTAATATTTTAAATAATTTTATTTTAATAATTTCATTATTAAAAATATTTAAATAAATCTTATACGCAACAAACATTATTTTCACTACTATTTTTAAAAGATAGACAAAATTCGTAGCAATTTTGAGTTTTATGCTTTGTGGCTTTAGGACTTATTTGGGCCATCGAATGTAGACATAGATGATAGAACAATTATAATGTATTGATAAGAAGCCCATTGCTAAGGCCCAATGACATATGTATGTCTATAGTATATTATTAAGCCGAGGTAGATGTGGTGTCTTGGACTCTTTCCTTTTTTGTCCCTGACTTTTTAACCTTTTCTTTTCTTTTTATTTATTGGTATTATCCCAGAACTCTCTTTCTCTTTCGTGTCACGTTAATGTTTTCACAGTCTTTTATCTTTCTTGATATTATATATCTTTTTTACCACAATTTTACCTTTAAAACTCTTTATTTATTTATTTTACTATTGCACGTATTATCTCTGAAATTTCTCTCATATCTCGATAATCTTTTTCTTTTAATAACTTTTATATATTCTTATTATCTTTTTCTTTTTACTAATGATATCATCAAATTTATTTATCATAATTTAGTAATTATTTAATTTTTATTAATAAAAATTTTTAATTTTAATCTATTTTAATAATAATATTTGGTTTTTTGGCACACACATAGGGTATGCATAATTACTAGTCTATATTTAAAAAACAAAAATCAAACTCGAGTACTCGACCCCAAAGTTTTTTCCCAAACCCCATCATATATATCATCAATTTGCTACGTGTCAATTACGGTGACGGAGTTATTGGGTTGCAAGAAAGGTCTCAGATTAGCGTGGGAAAGACGTATTGCCAAATTGGAAATTGAGATCAACTCGGCCGCCATGATGAACTTGATGGCTAGATAGAGTCTCGACGACCATCCTCTCGACAATATTATTGAGGATTTAAGATTAGTCATGTGAGGGTGAGTTAGACTAATGGGCACAGATTTTTTGGCTGCTGCTTGTTACTGGGTTGAGCCTCCTACTGAGATGATGGAGTTACTCCCTAGAGAAGCTTAGCTGTTGTTCCCTTTTTTTTTTTTTTCACCAAAAAAAATATATATCATCAATTTAAAAACATGCACCCTAAATGGCAAAAAAATTTAAATTCGAATTATTATTCTAAAAAAAAACTTTAATCATTTAAATCAACTCCTATTAACATCAAATAAAGAAATTTAAAAAGTACATTTTCCGAAAACAAAACCACCTAATTAAGAGTTTTTGATTCGACTTCCCCTTTATTTGTTATCGTTCTTTAATTTTTTGCCATGTTCTCTAAAGGGTCATTTTGAGCATTATATTCGATTATAAATAGATTATTAGCTGAGATTGCTACCAATATGTTGGTGGACTAATAATGGTGTCATTTGATTAAATTGAAAAATGCAATTTATCTTGAACACAACTCAATCAAGAATTGTTGAATAACATGTGCCCAAATCACTACTTGACTGATCGGAGGAGGTTCCGGGTTTGGTAAAGCATTACATATTTTGCAAAATCCAACTCACTCAATACTACAAATTTGGTCTCTAATTCAAGACGAAGAATGAACTCTAGATACTTATCCAATACATAGAAAAAGCATAAATTAGACACTCCGTCCTATGATCGAATCCATAGCTTAAAAAAATACATTTAACTCATATTTGCACTTTATTTCATAAGTACTAGTGTTATTCAATCTTTCTTTATTATAAAAAATAAAAGGATATCTAAGTTTTCAGCAAATATCAAATACACCTATTATTCTCACCATCATCATCTCCGTTGTATGAAACCTAAAATGTACAATCTATGGTGTCAAAATCCTCAAGTTAAAAAAAAGAAAAAAATGAAGTCCAAATTAGAAAAGAAATCAAAATGAAAAATAAAAAATTCAAGGACAGATTACATCATTTCCCGGGTAATAATTATAGAACTTGCTTTCCCTGAAAGGATCCAATTTGTTATGACACACCGACGGCCCTGACGGCGGCACCGGCCCTCTCGGTAGCCTGTTTCCCAGCAAACTCCCCATACCTCTAATATTCAACATTCTTCTGCACTCTCCTCTTGACGCCATTGTTATGCACAAAACGGCCAAAACCAAAGCAACCCTCTTTGCAGTTACCAGAAATATTGTCTCCTTCTGCAACATCTTTTTTCTTTATTCAATTTTGAGAAAATATGTTTATGGTTCAAGAACTGAGAAAAAGAATGGAGATATTTTATGCCCATTTGTTGATGGATATATAAATGTGGAGTTTGACGCCGGGAAAGAGGAAAACGGATGGTTTGAAGTAAAATAATGTGTGTTTTGAGCAAAGACTTTGAATTTTGGAGTCATGGGTTGGAATTAAACGATGCCGATGGCAGACAAAGTGGAGATTTTGACTATTTGGGGTTTGAATATTTTGTGTTTTGTTATAGTTTAATGAATTTGTTGTTCACAAAGGGGCGTCTTAGTCTTGTAGAGTGTTCTATCTGTTTCAGACTTGTGTTAATAATTGAATTGATTTTAAATGCAGAGATGGAGGAACACTTCCGGCAACTGGAAATTGACATTTGCTGTCAAAGTTTGAATGGGAATTAATCGCAGCGCCGGCAGCGGGTTTTTACTGTTTTCTAGTGTTTACATTTTCCGGCGTTTGGGGTTGAAAATATGAAAAGTGATTTTACGTGATGGGTTTTCACAACTTGAGAATAATGATGAAATCATGAAAAATAATGTTGTGCGATGTCAGAATTAAGAGATTTATGCTTCAGATAAAAGTCAATGACATATTTTAATAGGTAAAAAACAGATGTTTTTTCTTTAGACTACAGTAGCACGAGACGATCAAGATGACACCGTCTTCGATGGTAACAAACGAAAAACAACAGTCGTAAAGTACGGGCACTAACGCAGGTCGTAGCGGCCGTGGGGCCCTTACCCCCTAAATTTTGAATTTTTTTTAAATTTATATATATATTTTTTAAATTTTAAATTTTCGTTCCTTAATTTTGGATATTTTAATTTTTATCCCTCTTTATATTAAATCTGACTCCTTCTCTGATTCTCCAACGAACATAACTAAAATAACAAGAGACGATAGAGGTACTAAGGTTCCTAACATCATAAGTCAGGTTGCCAACACGAGAATCATCATCTAAACAAGGGTAATATGGAGACAGAATATTTAATTTAATGTGTTTTTGTTTGGCACAAATAAATTTTAAAAATATTTGTATTGTTATATGCATGTTATGGAATAACTGTGTTCATACCTCATATCATACGTGTGAATAAACCATAAGTTGGTCTATTCCTTCCAGTCAAAAATGACGTTCCTTCGAATAAGTTTTGAAAATGAAGTATCTAGGTGGCTGCTCACTTTTGTAATTAATTTTCGCCCACCATTACGATCACCCAATCAACAATAATATTAATATATATTACCTAATCTTTAGAATTTTTTGAGTGATTTCAGATCGTCCGTAGTTCTTAATAAAGTCTAAAATACATTAAATTAAAACCAAAACTCTTTTACAATTCATATATACTCTCAATATTTATTTACCCTCGACTCGTCCATATTGAAGTGATCGTGGAAATTTGAGATATATGTTGCTAAAATTACTTTTACTAACATTCCTGGAAAATATTCTTTCTTTTTTTTTTTTTTTTTTAAATATTCTCAGATTTTTCTATTCTAATTTTTCATAATTTATCTATAATTTAACTTTAAAAAAAAATTAAAAATGAGAGGACTCTTGCACAATACAGAACACAGTCACACAGACATCCTCTTGGGCCTATTGGGTGGTTATTGACATATGTATGAAGATGGCAGATGGGCCGGTTCAACCACCTCAAAAATCCTTCGTGAGTGAGGCTGGTTCAATTGGACCCACAAAATGGATTGTGGAAAACTAATGGGCCCGGAGTAGGTTTTCGGCCTTAATTTAAGACTAGCAGTTAACTTGATATTAAATATCTGCATCTATCAATTGTGAATTCAAATCTCGAAGATGTTATTTGGAGAACCAACAATAATGCTATTAATAAAAACATTCGTTTGTAGATGGATATTGGATGAAATTTCAAGAAAATCTAGAAAGGAAAAAAAAGAGAGGGAGAAGACCTGTAAAAATATGTTAGATTCTTCATTACATCAAGTCAGCAATGATTCAGAAAAAAAAAGAAAAATGAATGAGAAATGATAATAAGTGCTATAAGCCCTGATTATGAAAGTATATCATAGATTTAGACAGAACAATTGCGATTAGTCTATAAAGTGCGTAACCGAGAAAATATAAGTAGGGAGAACCCTGCTACTATAGCCCGGATGACTGGGCACCAATTACGAACAACGAATAATCCTTTAGATTCGGTGTGTAATAGGAACTCGAATTTTAACTTAGCTAATAGTGCCCATCTACCGCCTATTTCTTAGTTTTGGATCAATGAGGCATTTTTGCTCGATCTCTCCTTCGACTATGCTGGTCTTGGCTGGTTATATATGAAATAGCGGTCTCAATAATAATCCCACCATCACGTTGATGGATTTTAGGGGGAAAAAAAAATAGAGAGAATCCCGTAAGCCGTAACCCTCCTATGGGTGAATGTCCTTCTAATAAATAACGCGTTGATGGATTTTAGGGGGAAAAAAAATAGAGAGAATCCCGTAAGCCGTAACCCTCCTATGGGTGAATGTCCTTTTAATAAATAATTTTATAATATAATAATTTACAATTGTTTAAGCCCTGGAATATTTTCTAACTTACTTAAATAGAGTAAAATTTTAAAATAAAACCTTTCATATTTTATCTATGTAACCACTAACAAGATGGGCTGTAGAAATAACTCTCAACGGAGTCGATTGGTAAAATCTTTGGTGCCTTTTTATTACATGTCAGAGCAATTGATCTTGTAACAGATATTAATGTAAAATTGGTTGTTTTACCAAATTGCATTAAATCATCCCGTGGTTTCAACTACAAAACTACCTATTTGTCACATTATTTTTTGAATTATTGAAATTGAGAGGGTGTAATTTTTAAAGTTAGATAAATATTTCACATGAAAGGTGCTGACCTGCGGCGGTTTGTGACCATCCAGAAGCAGACCAAATTTTATTGACATTCGAATGTGAATGTTACACTTGTAATATGATTTGTAGGTAAGTTTCCTATGCTTCTTTATCATCCGACTGTCAAATTGCTATCAATAAAGTTATTTATCAGTTCCACGTTATATTAATTTAACTAAATATTTTATCTTCGAAACTTTAAATATACAACTACATTAATCGAATAATTTTTATCTCTTATTAGTTTAACCTAACTTGGACTCTTAAGTTAAAAAATGTAACTCCCCGGTTCCGGATGAACAGGTAAGCACGCCACGTGTGAGTTGGTGAGCGTAAGATTTATTTTAATTCTCTTATTTGTTAATATTCCTACATGTCATCCCATATTTTTATAAAATTCATGATACATTATTCATGTGAGTTATATGAAATCATATCATTGGGAAATTATTTCAAGTCATGGAAAAATATTTGTTACGTAAAATAATTACCGGGAGTGATTTAATTACGAAATTGTTCCTAGATGTTTATTTCTTTAAATTTAGGGACTAAATTGCATAAACTTTCAAGGACTTAATTGACCATATTTCAAAACTATCTATCCTCAATAGAATGACTTGAACTTTTGGAGGATTTAATGGCAATTTGAAAATTTCACACAAATCAAAAAGATGAATTACGTGAGATAGCTTCCTCAAGCTTCCTTGATCAATTCACCCAATTCTCCCAACATATTTGCTTCCCTTCACTCTCGGTTCATTCAAGCAAAAAGGGAGAAAGGATTTTATCAAATTTCATCCAAGCTTTCCAAGAAATATCTCAAGATTTGAAGCATAATCATCATCATCATCTTTCTTCTTCATTTCTTTTCATTTCAAGGTGGGTACTTGCATGGTTTGGTGATTTTGTTCAAGTATGAATTGGCTAGGCTTTGTGATTTATAGTCTAATTGGATTATTTGTTGTTGAAAACATGATTACATGATTATATCATGGTTTATTTCATGAATTTTTGCAAAATATGGAATTATATATTGAGTTTGTACTTGAGCCTGAAAGTGGGAAAAACTTGAAGGATCAAGCATGATTGATGATTTATTTCATGTTTTATGTTTCTATGAACTTGTATGCATGCATATTTCCAGAAAGGAAGCAATTTTGAGGGATTAAACTTGGAGCTTTGTTGTGGTTGTTGATGTCGTAGCTGTTGCCCTGCTTCTGCTCTGTTTTTCAATTTGCAGAAACTGGGAACGGTCATTCCCGCCTTAGTGCATTTTGGGAACGGTCGTTCCCAGGCTTCTGTGTAAAGAAGGCCAGCGAGACTGGGAAGGGCCGTTCCCATTTTGGCCTGCGTGCCGGAAGGGCCGTTCCCAGCAAAGCGCGCATTTTAAAATTTAAAAGCGCTGGCGCGCTTTGGAAGGGCATGGGAACGACCTTTCCCATTTTCAAAGGGAAGCTGGAACGGTCGTTCCCATACCGTCTGGCAGAAGGAAAGCTACTGCATGAAAATTGATTTTTGAGGTTTTGATCCAATGCATTCTTTGATCCCAAATTGCTATTATATGATAGAATACATGTCAAAACAAGATATTTTCATGCTACATTGTTCATTGCTCGTCATCTCGTTGCATTTTCGCCGTCCTATTTGGTCCATTTTGAGTCATGTCTCACGTATACACGTCGTGTTTGCACAGGTCACGAGGCCGTGGACGAGGAGCAAGCTCCCTAAAGCATATCCTTGTTTTATTTTGTAGCAAAGGTGAGGTTTTGTTCTAGGTACTTAGAACCTTACAACCTTTATGTGACATTTTCGGTCAAAACTATTATATCTATAAACGTTTTCAAACTATAAACATTTTCAAGCAAGCAAGCCATGATTGTTCATGATTTCAAGCATGTTTTGGCGAGTTCATGATTGCACTTGGGCCCGAGGGTAGTTTCTTGAGCCAACCGGGAAAGCAAGGGCTGACGGGTAACTCTTGAACTATCCTCACCTCATTGGGATCACCCCCGAAGCCACTAGGAGATTAGTGGTGGAAGGAGTTCCATGCGTAGGGAGTCATGTTCCCAACGTACACCATGTCGTAGATAGTTGGGCCTTGCAAACCCAATATCACCCGGAGAAAGAAGGAGACTGGGGACGGATCCAGTACCACGGATTGTCCTCGGGTTATTGCATGTTTTAATCATGATTATGTCTAATTGTGCACTAAATGAAATGTATGATCACGTATTAAATTAATTATGCAAGCACGTATTGTTCACGATTGGTGTAAAGGTTGGAGAATTGCCCTACTCGTCGGGCCACATGTTTCATGAAATGATCAAGTTAACATGTTAAATTGGATAGTTGTAATCTCGGGCAAAGAACAATCTATTCTCGAACTTCATATTGGTTTCATTTCCAAGTCTTCACCCGAGGCTATAACTTGCATGTGACGTGTGCTATATATATATTTATTGCCCCTCACTCAGCCTTCGGTAGACTGATACTTCACTTTTCAGGTACTCGGTCGTGCTAGGCGGGAGTCGAGTCAGGTCTTGCATTGTCTCGAGTCTAGCATTGTATATTTCATGTATAGAACTCTTGGAGTATCATGTTATGGCCATTATTATTACATTTTGGATACTTGGACATGTATAACATATAAGAGATGATAATGTATTGATAGTTAATATTGGTACCTGCTATGTATCTACTTTGGTAAATATGGTACCTATACGTATTAATTGAAATGCTTCCGCTTTTAATTTCATGTCTCGGTTTGTGTATGTTGGGGAGTGTCCCGCCTAGCTCGTTATTTTCTTGATTGTCACCCATTCGCTATATGTTCGGTTTATGTACGGATTGTCCATTTCGTATGTGGATCGGGCTATAGTGCGGGGGATGTAGTGCCTTGGGGTTTAGGGTGCTACATCTACAGGTGGTATCAGAGCCCGATTGCAAAACCGAGGTTCTCGAGTCGTGTCAAGTGAGTCTAGGTCGCACGGCATAGGATTACTTGTTACTTGAGAATCTGCATTTAATTGAATTACTTGATTTATATGAATTCTTGCATTGCTTGAGTTATTTGATCTTCTTTGAATGTGTGCTTATTGATATTATGGAATTATATGCACACATTTGCATTTATTAATCAAGTCATGCACGTGTAGTGATTTGATTTCAGGATGGATCGTGATAAACATCACCGTGATCGATCCCCGAGATATCGGCATCATCATCGCCGCCATCATCGCCGTGAGAGATCACCTCCTCCTCCACATCCTCAGGCTCAGCCCCAGGATTTTATGAATGCAGTAGTTGGGTTGATTGATCAGAGATTGCAAGAACGGGTTCCTCCAGCACCCCTTGTGTAACAGCCCAAAACAGGGCCTGGAAGAAAATGGTAAACTAAGGGCTTTGGTAAAGCGTTTATAGACCGTGATTCAACTTTATAAACCTTCATGCATTGCATTCTTACATGAACTTTGTGCTCATATGTGATCTGACATGTTTTAAGGGGGAATTCTTGACCTTCGATACAATTTACTATTCATTTCCCAAGCCTATATTACCCAATGCTTCAATGGAACGCTATAGGTTCATATCACATGTTTTCCTATCCTTTGAACTTGCTTTCCAAGCTCCGAAAACCTTTCTTAAACCATAAGGGCATTTTAGGAACTTACCGACCAAAATTACTATTCATCTGAAAATGAGCTTTTGATTCTGATATCTTTCCTACCCAAGTTTACAATCAAATCGATCCTTGAGTAGAGACGAGTCTATTGAAATCAATCTTGACTTGAAAATCTATTCCGAGCTTTGTTTTATTGAAAACGTTTTCGAAAACCCTAGTTCACTATTCCTTCTACGAACGGTTTTCATTCGGAAAATGTTTTCTCTTCGGATTTGCACTACTTGAGCTATTTCAAGATTTTTGAGATGTTTTACAACTCTTGATTCAAACCCTAGCTTGAAATTTTGAAGCGTATGTTCGTACGTAAGAATTCACTATTCACTCTACGTTTTCAACTTTTTAACGGTAAAATGTTTTATAGTCGATTTTGGACTCAAAACGCTTCTCGATTTATTTCTTGAATTTTGGAAACAATCCGGACTTAAAAATCATTCTCGAAAGTCGTTTTTCACTCGTGTTGAGTTTCGGGCTCAAAACTTTTATTCACTAAAACTAATGTATCTTTCAAACGGTAAATCCGATTTCGACGTATGAATATGCGTTTCGAAGCTAATTTTTGGCCGGACGGAATGGTTATACTTCCAGACACTCACCTTCACGTTTTGGCAGTGAAAATACCGAAATACCCCCAGCAGTCCCATTTTAGCTTCAAGAACAAAGTTAGCTTCCAAGAGAAGTTTTACCATTTTGCTCTCCTACCCTTCCTTACATTTTATTTCCAAGGTGAGGGGCTTCCCAACACCTATAAATACCCCCCTCATGCCATTGAATTCCTTGCTCATTTGTTGTGTTAACAACTCCCTTTCTTTCTCCCTCTCTCCCCCTCTTGCCGTCTCCCTCCCTTTTGTTAGCTAGGTTAGTTGTTTTATTTTTTATGCTTTAGTTTATGTTATGTTTTAGTTTAGTTTATGTTTTTATGTTATGGTATGTTTATATTATGTTTAGGTTGGGTCTTAGGGTCTTCCCTAAGACATATAGGATTTTATTTTATGCATTTATTATATAGTTTTTATGATATGTTTGTTAGTAGTGAATTATGATTTAATTGTTTAGTATATGCTATGAAATGTTATGAATTGCTTTAGTATATGGTATGATCATGTTATGGAGCTATTATATGATGATAATTGATGCATGATTATGATATTTAATTTATGTTCAAGCATGTTATGCAATGGAATAGTAACCTATGATCAATTATATCATAACTTGTTACATGTTACTATATGGTCTCAATTGATGAATGCTACATGATTAATGGTCTTGATATGCTATGACTTATGTCTATGATATGTTATTACATTGTTACAATGTTACATGACTCATATGTTATTTGAGCTTATGATATGATATGGATTAATGGAATAGTGCTTTGATTATATGTTATACACTTTGATGGTGTCACATGTTATAACCTAAGATAGAATAGTGTTTCATAACTTGATGTTATGCTTTAATTAGACCTCTTAACCATAGGTTATGCCTTTAACCTAGATCACACTTGCTTATAATAACATGAACTTGAAACTATAGGTTATAATCGAGATCATAATTGAATTAGTGTGTGTATGTGCATGCCGTGTGTGTGTGAGTGTGATCGTGTGTGTGCATGAGTGTGTGTTTAGTGTGTGGGTTTGACCCGACAAGTGAATAGTAATCTGTGAATAGTAATCCGTGAATAGTAATCTGGAATAGTAACTGTGAATAGTAAAAGTGAATTAAAACTTGTGCTTTCTTAATAGACATTTGCACTTAGGGATTTCAAATCCGGGGTCTAAAATGTGATTTCAAAATGTGTTTTCTTTCGAGGACTTGTTTTATAACCTAAGGTTTTGCGATAGGATTCATAATTTGATTAATTCCTAATCGATTATAGTAAGATCATAGTCCCACGTTAATGATAACTCACTTTAAGGATTCCTTTGTGTGTTATCCTTCTCTAATACCTTAAATGGTATTACTCTCTTGTCATTACATGTTCTGTACTTGTTTTATATGTTTATGTGCATCGTGATAGAAGTGTGTCTTAGTTCTTAAGCTCACCTTAGTACACAGTTACAGGAGTTAAGGTTGAGCACTGGAATCCCCAGGGCACTGTATAATCTATCCTACCTACTGTTATTAATAGGTGAGGTTATAAATGTTTTCAACTGGAACCATGAATACTTAATGATTCAATTGTTTTGAGACTCTAAGTCTAGTGCTTTACATTCTTGTTTTGAAATACCCTTTATAAGGGATGATTCTTCAAAGAACCCAGACCTATCCATATTTCTTGATCAAAGGCACATGTTTTCAAAGTAATGCATCAATGGTTCAATGTTTTCAAAGTAATGCATCAATGGTTCAATGTTTTCAAAGTATTGCATCAATGGTTCAATGCATATGTTCAATGGTTCATACATTCGGATTTATTCTGGATGTCATCAATGGTGCAAGCAATCAATGGTTAATGGTATGGGCCCGGCGGTTATGTGTAGAGGTGATGCTCGGGAGGTGAGCGCCAACGACATCACTAATACCGGCCGCCACACTAAGCGATTGATACCGACTTTAATCAGGAGGTTTGGTTAAGTCAGGACAATTGTCGGGAATGGACCGCAAATCTATTCCCAAATCAATGGTTAATGGTCACCTAGGGGTCGCTCCCCGAAGTGAAACTTGGTGGAGGATGGTGCATGTGTGTATGTGTTAGGGTGTTGTTGATCTCGGTCCGACACCCTATTAATGGTCATGTTTTCTGGAGTAAGGATGGAGAAGCCTAGCTTGCGGGCATCAATGTTTTCATAAAGTTGGTTCATATCTTGCAAAGTTGTTCCCTACCCTTATCCCGTTTTATGAAAATCATATGAACCAAATCATAACATATGTGTGCGCGTGTGACAGCATTCATGAAAGTGTTTTGAAAACTCTCATTTCTTATAGCATTGCATTAAAAGGGTTTTATCACTTGAACTTATTCTTAAGTTCTTCATTAAAGCTTTGCATTAAAGGTTTTACCTTATAAACTTCACTTCAAACGTTTACTTTAAGTACTTTCTTTTAAAGATATCCCTCACTTAGTCACTTTGACTAATACCTCTACCTGTTTTCTGGCCTCATGGTTTCAGGTCTTGCAGCCGCAGTCTAGAGGTATCTTGAAGCTCTAGAGTGTTCATTTTGTTTGAGTCAGGACTTTACTTTATTAATCTATTTTGTGTCCTGCACATGTTATATGGCTGCATTGATACTTTACCTTATGCTTTTGTAATAATCCTTCTGCTACTTGGATACTGCTACAATTGCTATTATATGCTCCCGTGATAATGTTCAATGGATATAGTAATGTTAATAGTCTCTTCTGCTTAACGATCAGTACTTGCTTGTTTATATGCCATCACGCACATGTTTTGAAAAGTTTTAAAATACTCTGATTTTCCGCTGCATATGCCACATAGTTAAACACTATTTGTTAATCGTTAATGGATATGCCGTTCGCTGGGGTATTTCTTGAGTGATGGCTCACACCATTACTTGAGGGGTACTTCAGTGCGGGGGTTGGGGCGCCGCTCTCTACCAGCAAAGTGGGGGCGCTACAGCCTGAGGTGGTATCAGAGCGCCAGGTTAAGTAAGAAGAGACTTGACCTGGATTGCTCACATCATGGAAGCTTGTTTGACGTTGCATGGTTCTATCTTCTGGCATTCATATCCGTGGTTCTCTGTATGGCCATGGCAGTTTAGCCACATCTCGATCCTAACCAGTAGCAGATAGACGAGGCATTTTTCAAGCAGTTCTAGGCTTCACGTACTATGGTTGTTTCTCACCGAGGAGGTACTCACTTCTATACTTGGCGTCAACCAAAGAACAGAGGCAGGACTAGGAGCTGCCTAATGGAGGTAATGATGGATCTGATAGTGATGAGGCTGATCTAGCAGGGCATGGACAGGATTGTTTGGCGAAGGGGATGTATAGCTTTGGTAGAAGATCCCCGAATTTTGGCACCACAGATGATGGATTTCAGACGACATGGAATCACAAGAGGTATTTTGCACTTGGTTTGGATGAATGGTAAGGCCTGAATGGGAGTCGACTCGATGGTATCGGGTCCTCCTTATTTTAAATTTTGTTTAAAAATGTGGCCTAATGTAGAAAAATTTTTCAAACCTTACACGTTTATGACACATTCAGCTTTATGTTGGATATCTGTTTACTGCTTTCCATAACTGTCATTGCATGAGTCTTAGAGTTGCTTCAAGATACCATTAGGGCCGTTATAGGATCATGCCATTTCATTTATTATTATCATACTTGATATGTTATACATGTTCATGAATTGTCAATGGTAATGGATAATGGAATAATGGATCAATGTTGATATGTTGTTCATGCTTATAAGTTGCCCTTGCCTATGTGGTAATGCGATAATGGATTATCGTTGATATCTTGCTGTGGGAATGTGTTATTCTCATGATTATATGTGACTACGTGGAAATGTGAATACGTGGTTACCAATTATGTGAATCATCCTTACTGTCATGCATTATACACATGTCTAAATGCGTGAAACTTCAGTATCATCATGCCACCAAGAAGAGCACCACGTAATCGCGTACCACCATCGCCACCCCAAAGAGAAGTCACGCCACAACGGGATCTTACACCGCCAAGGGATGTCACGCCACCACCTCCTAGAAGGGAGGAAGTTCCTGATTTAGCTGATGTGTTGCGACAATTCGTGAGGGCTTGCAATTCTCCTAATGGGAAAACACTAGAAAAGTTTCTAAGAATGAACCCGCCTAAGTTTTATGGCGAACCCAACGACTTGAAGGCTGAAAATTGGTTAACTAGTCTCGAAAAGATCTTTGAAGCTATGGATATCAACCCTGAAGATCGTGAACGAGTTCAGTATGCTGCATTTCTGATGGAAGGAGCGGCGTTTAACTGGTGGAGGCATACTCAACACATGTGGACAGAGAACAACGTTGATGGAAACTGGACTGAGTTTGTGAAGGAGTTTCAGCAGAAATACACTCCTCAGGTAACACGTGATGCAAGAGAAGCTGAATTTATGAATTTGGTCCAAGGATCTATGAACGTGATGGAGTACGAAGCTAAGTTTGTTAGGCTGATCAAGTATGCACCCCACATTCTGAGTGATGAACGTCGTAAGACTAAAAGGTTCATTGATGGTCTGAAACCTGAGCTCCGTTGGGCACTAGCTTCTTTGGATGACGAGACCTACACTAGAGCAGTTGATAGAGCATTGAAGGTCGAGGCAACCCATAAGGATATCCGGATGACCGTTAGTCGTCAAGAGCCTTTTAGCCCTAAGACTTTTCAAGGAACAAAGCGACTTGCCGGATCCTCCTTTCAGGGAAACGGGAAGAAACCAATGATGGCACCGCAACAACAACAAAGGGCACCCCAACAGTATGAAACAACTCAGCCCACTCAAGAGGAGATAGTCTGTGACTACTGTAGCCGTAAAGGACACACTGAGGAAAATTGTCGTAAGAAGAATGGTCAGTGTTATTGGTGTGGTTCCCCTAAGCATATACGGGAACATTGCCCTACCAGGATTAAAAGATTTGGGGTTCAAGACAAGGGTAAAGCGGTGGTGGGTACGACGAGCAAACCGGTGGTTAAAGGCAGAGCATATGCAATGGATGGTAATGAGGAGGTCGATCATTCGTCTGATGTGGAAGGTACTGTGCACATTCTTAACATGCCAGTTAAGGTCTTATATGACCCTGGTGCCATGCATTTATTCATTGCATCTAATTTATGTGTGCATTTACTATTTCCACTTGAATAATTATCATATGAAATTTGAAGTAAGTTCTCCTTTGGGGACTTACCTCGTTACGGATCAAGTATATAAACGCTGCCTTATATGCATTGGTAATTGCTACTACCCGTCAAATCTCATTGAGTTGCTATGACAAGATAAGGAATCATCATTGGAATGGATTGGTTGCTTAAGTACCGTGTTAATCTGGATTGTTACAAGAAGGAATTCATCTTGGAAGAGTTGAGAAAACAATTGGACGACATTTTGGTGTTCTTAAAGACACCAGAGGAGCACGCCGAGCATATCCGAATTGTGCTGAGCACTTTGCTGGATCACAAGCTAAATGCCAAGTTCAGCAAATGCGAGTTTTGGCTAGAAAGAGTTACATTTCTAGGACACATCATTTTCAAGACCGGAGTTAAAGTAGATCCATCAAAGTTGAAGCAGTGATGGAGTGAAAGACACCGAAGAAATGGTTTACTCGAATTGAGAAAGGTGGTAAATTAAACCCAAGATACATTGGATCCTTCCAGATAATGGAACGAGTTGGAGAAACTACTTATAGATTGGATTTACCTGCAAGTCATACAAGGATCCACAATGTATCCTATATATCTCAGATTCGCAAGTGGTTTTGGATGAAAAAGAGATAGTACCAGTGGAAGAATTACCGACAGAACCAAACTTGACTTATATGTTAAACCGGTGAAGATCTTAGATACAAGGTTCCAAGAGTTAAGGAATAAGAAGATTCCTTTGGTAAAAGTCCTTTGGAAGGGACATGGTACAGAAGAGGCAATGTGGGAAACAGAGGATAAGATGCAGAAACATTACCCCGAACTGTTTGCAGAAGAATCTGAGGACAGATTCTCTTTAAGGAGGGGTGATTGCAACAGCCCAAAACAAGGCCTGGAAGAAAATGGTAAACTAAGGGCTTTGGTAAAGCGTTTATAGACCGTGATTCAACTTTATAAACCTTCATGCATTGCATTCTTACATGAACTTTGTGCTCATATGTGATCTGACATGTTTTAAGGGGGAATTCTTGACCTTCGATACAGTTTACTATTCATTTCCCAAGCCTATATTACCCAATGCTTCAATGGAACCCTATAGGTTCATATCACATGTTTTCCTATCCTTTGAACTTGCTTTCCAAGCTCCGGAAACCTTTCTTAAACCATAAGGGCATTTTGGGAACTTACCGACCAAAATTACTATTCATCTGAAAATGAGCTTTTGATTCTGATATCTTTCCTACCCAAGTTTACAGTCAAATCGATCCTTGAGTAGAGACGAGTCTATTGAAATCAATCTTGACTTGAAAATCTATTCCGAGCTTTGTTTTATTGAAAACGTTTTCGAAAACCCTAGTTCACTATTCCTTCTACGAATGGTTTTCATTCGGAAAATGTTTTCTCTTCGGATTTGCACTACTTGAGCTATTTCAAGATTTTTGAGATGGTTTACAACTCTTGATTCAAACCCTAGCTTGAAATTTTGAAGCGTATGTTCATACGTAAGAATTCACTATTCACTCTATGTTTTCAACTTTTTAACGGTAAAATGTTTTATAGTCGATTTTGGACTCAAAACGCTTCTCGATTTATTTCTTGAATTTTGGAAACAATCCGGACTTGAAAATCATTCTCGAAAGTCGTTTTTCACTCGTGTTGAGTTTCGGGCTCAAAACTTTTATTCACTAAAACTAATGTATCTTTCAAACGGTAAATCCGATTTCGACGTATGAATATGCGTTTCGAAGCTAATTTTTGGCCGGACGGAATGGTTATATTTCCAGACACTCACCTTCAAGTTTTGGCAGTGAAAATACCGAAATACCCCCAGCAGTCCCATTTTAGCTTCAAGAACAAAGTTAGCTTCCAAGAGAAGTTTTACCATTTTGCTCTCCTACCCTTCCTTACATTTTATTTCCAAGGTGAGGGGCTTCCCAACACCTATAAATACCCCCCTCATGCCATTGAATTCCTTGCTCATTTGTTGTGTTAACAACTCCCTTTCTTTCTCCCTCTCTCCCCCTCTTGCCGTCTCCCCCCCTTTTGTTAGCTAGGTTAGTTGTTTTATTTTTTATGCTTTAGTTTATGTTATGTTTTAGTTTAGTTTATGTTTTTATGTTATGGTATGTTTATATTATGTTTAGGTTGGGTCTTAGGGTCTTCCCTAAGACATATAGGATTTTATTTTATGCATTTATTATATAGTTTTTATGATATGTTTGTTAGTAGTGAATTATGATTTAATTGTTTAGTATATGCTATGAAATGTTATGAATTGCTTTAGTATATGGTATGATCATGTTATGGAGCTATTATATGATGATAATTGATGCATGATTATGATATTTAATTTATGTTCAAGCATGTTATGCAATGGAATAGTAACCTATGATCAATTATATCATAACTTGTTACATGTTACTATATGGTCTCAATTGATGAATGCTACATGATTAATGGTCTTGATATGCTATGACTTATGTATATGATATGTTATTACATTGTTACAATGTTACATGACTCATATGTTATGACTTGAGCTTATGATATGATATGGATTAATGGAATAGTGCTTTGATTATATGTTATACACTTTGATGGTGTCACATGTTATAACCTAAGATAGAATAGTGTTTCATAACTTGATGTTATGCTTTAATTAGACCTCTTAACCATAGGTTATGCCTTTAACCTAGATCACACTTGCTTATAATAACATGAACTTGAAACTATAGGTTATAATCGAGATCATAATTGAATTAGTATGTGTATGTGCATGCCGTGTGTGTGTGAGTGTGATCGTGTGTGTGCATGAGTGTGTGTTTAGTGTGCGGGTTTGACCCGACCCTTTGACCCGACAAGTGAATAGTAATCTGTGAATAGTAATATGGAATAGTAACTGTGAATAGTAAAAGTGAATTAAAACTTGTGCTTTCTTAATAGACATTTGCACTTAGGGATTTCAAATCCGGGGTCTAAAATGTGATTTCAAAATGTGTTTTCTTTCGAGGACTTGTTTTATAACCTAAGGTTTTGCAATAGGATTCATAATTTGATTAATTCCTAATCGATTATAGTAAGATCATAGTCCCACGTTAATGATAACTCACTTTAAGGATTCCTTTGTGTGTTATCCTTCTCTAATACCTTAAATGGTATTACTCTCTTGTCATTACATGTTCTGTACTTGTTTTATATGTTTATGTGCATCGTGATAGAAGTGTGTCTTAGTTCTTAAGCTCACCTTAGTACACACTTACAGGAGTTAAGGTTGAGCACTGGAATCCCCAGGGCACTGCATAATCTATCCTACCTACTGTTATTAATAGGTGAGGTTATAAATGTTTTCAACTGGAACCATGAATACTTAATGATTCAATTGTTTTGAGACTCTAAGCCTAGTGCTTTACATTCTTGTTTTGAAATACCCTTTATAAGGGATGATTCTTCAAAGAACCCAGACCTATCCATATTTCTTGATCAAAGGCACATGTTTTCAAAGTAATGCATCAATGGTTCAATGTTTTCAAAGTAATGCATCAATGGTTCAATGTTTTCAAAGTATTGCATCAATGGTTCAATGCATATGTTCAATGGTTCATACATTCGGATTTATTCTGGATGTCATCAATGGTGCAAGCAATCAATGGTTAATGGTATGGGCCCGGCGGTTATGTGTAGAGGTGATGCTCGGGAGGTGAGCGCCAACGACATCACTAATACCGGCCGCCACACTAGGCGATTGATACCGACTTTAATCAGGAGGTTTGGTTAAGTCAGGACAATTGTCGGGAATGGACCGCAAATCTATTCCCAAATCAATGGTTAATGGTCACCTAGGGGTCGCTCCCCGAAGTGAAACTTGGTGGAGGATGGTGCATGTGTGTATGTGTTAGGGTGTTGTTGATCTCGGTCCGACACCCTATTAATGGTCATGTTTTCTGGAGTAAGGATGGAGAAGCCTAGCTTGCGGGCATCAATGTTTTCATAAAGTTGGTTCATATCTTGCAAAGTTGTTCCCTACCCTTATCCCGTTTTATGAAAATCATATGAACCAAATCATAACATATGTGTGCGCGTGTGACAGCATTCATGAAAGTGTTTTGAAAACTCTCATTTCTTATAGCATTGCATTAAAAGGGTTTTATCACTTGAACTTATTCTTAAGTTCTTCATTAAAGCTTTGCATTAAAGGTTTTACCTTATGAACTTCACTTCAAACGTTTACTTTAAGTACTTTCTTTTAAAGATATCCCTCACTTAGTCACTTTGACTAATACCTCTACCTGTTTTCTGGCCTCATGGTTTCAGGTCTTGCAGCCGCAGTCTAGAGGTATCTTGAAGCTCTAGAGTGTTCATTTTGTTTGAGTCAGGACTTTACTTTATTAATCTATTTTGTGTCCTGCACATGTTATATGGCTGCATTGATACTTTACCTTATGCTTTTGTAATAATCCTTCTGCTACTTGGATACTGCTACAATTGCTATTATATGCTCCCGTGATAATGTTCAATGGATATAGTAATGTTAATAGTCTCTTCTGCTTAACGATCAGTACTTGCTTGTTTATATGCCATCACGCACATGTTTTGAAAAGTTTTAAAATACTCTGATTTTCCGCTGCATAAGCCACATAGTTAAACACTATTTGTTAATCGTTAATGGATATGCCGTTCGCTGGGGTATTTCTTGAGTGATGGCTCACACCATTACTTGAGTGGTACTTCAGTGCGGGGGTTGGGGCGCCGCTCTCTACCAACAAAGTGGGGGCGCTACACCTTGTGCCTGTAGCACCCCAGGAGAACCCCACTTCTGCTATATTGCACGAGTTTCAGAATCGGCGTCCCCCGAAGTTCTATAAGGGCGATGACATTCAGGCGGAAATGTGGCTTAAAAAGGTTGAAAGAATCTGGCAGCTCATTCCTTGTGACACTCAGGAGAAAGCTCGCTGCACCCTTACTTTGATTCAAGGCGAGGCTTACTCCTGGTGGGAAAGCACTCAGATAGTCTTGGAGGCTGCCGGGACAGCTATCACGTGAGAGGTGTTTGTACGGGAGTTTAGAAATAAGTTCATTCCTCCAGCTTCCCGTACCCGCAGGTTGAGGGAGTTCACCGAGTTGAAGCAAGGAGGGAGATCCGTTGGTCAGTATATCGCTGAGTTTGAGAGACTTTCTCGCTATGCACACAACATAGCGTATGATAACTTTCACAAGGCGATGCAGTTCGTACAGGGACTCTGACCTGATATACAGGATGCTTTGAAGGCAGCAAATACTAGCACCTGGGCCAAAGCTACTGCCATAGCTTTGAAGGTCGAGGATTCAGATATCGCATGGAGGCCTATACCCCGCACAGGACAGGCTTCAGGCTCGAGGTTAGGACGGGGGTCGAGTTCAGGAAAGAGGCTTATGGTTTATTCTGCATCTCCAGCACCGAAGGACTCCGGGAAGAAATTTAAAACTACAGGACCACCTCAGAAGGCTCCACGAACTCCAGCACCACCACAGCCATCTCAGAGACCGGGTTGTAGATTTTGTGGACTCCCTACACATACTTATGATAATTGCAGGCGACGGTTGGGTTTGTGTTTGATCTGCGGGAGTGACGAGCACCGGGTTGATGGTTGTCCGGATCGTCAGGATCCGCCACCTGCAGGCCAGAGGCCACTAGTGAGAGCTCGAGCTTACGCATTAGCTGGAGAGGAACAGAATACTGAGATTGACCCCGCAGCGGTTGTTGAAGGTACAATATGCATCCATGGCACGAACATCCATACATTATTTGATCCAGGAGCTACACACTCCTTTCTTGCGCATTCTATTGCTATTACTTTATCTTTGCCTACTATGTGCTCTTCTGTGCGCTATTTAGTTAGCACTCTTTTCGGTAGTAGACGAGAGACGGATCAGGTTTACAGGGATGTTCCAGTGGTGATTGAGGGTCGAGAGTTCTTGACAGATTTCATTGTTATGCCGATGGAGAGATACGGGTCTATTCTGGGGATGGATTGGTTGTACAGGCATTGTGCTACAATAGATTGCCGGACCAAGAAAGTACAGTTGAGTTCAGAGGTTACTACGGGTTGGACTTCGAAGACAGTACCTCTACTTTCATTCTCAGAGGCTCAGAAATTGGTTAAAGACGGGGCTACAGGGTTCATTGCCTACATTCTGAATAATCCCAAGGATCAGGTGAAATTGGAAGACACGGAAGTGGTAAAGGAATTTCCTGAAGTTTTCCCAGAGAAATTAGATTCTTTGCCTCCCGAGCGAGAGATTGAATTCGTAATTGATCTTTATCCGAATGCAGAGCCGTATTCAAAGACTCCGTACCGGATGGCACCAGCAGAATTGAAAGAGTTAAAGGTCCAGCTTGAGGCATTATTGGAAGATGGGTACATCAGGCCGAGTTCTTCACCCTGGGGAGCACCAGTTTTATTTGTAAAGAAAAAGGACGGAACTTTGAGGATGTGCATCGATTACCGGGAGTTGAACCGGATGACTATTAAGAACAAGTATCCCCTTCCACACATCGAGGAGTTATTTGATATACTTCAGGGTTCCAAGGTTTACTCAAAATTGGATCTAAGATAGGGGCACTACCAGCTGCAAATTCAAGCAGAGGATATTCCAAAGACGGGATTCAATACTCGATACAGGCATTATGAGTTCGTGGTTATGCCTTTTGGATTAACTAATGCCCCAGCAGCTTTCATGGATATGATGCACCGGATTTTCAGGCCTTTCCTCGACAAGTTTGTGGTAATCTTCATTGATGACATTTTGGTATTCTCCAAATCTGCCGAGGAGCATGCGAGGCATCTCAAGCTTATTTTACAGACTCTAAAGGAGCATCAGTTATTTGCTAAATTCAGTAAATGTGAGTTTTGGATCGATCGGGTTGTTTTCTTGGGACATGTGATTCCAGGCAAGGGTTTGGAAGTCGATCCCTCGAAAATTGAGGCAGTGCTTAAATGGGAGGAACCGAAGAATGCCTCGGAAGTTAGGAGCTTCTTGGGATTGGCCCGATATTACAGAAGGTTCGTCCAGGATTTCTCTAAGATCGCTGCACCGTTGACCCGATTGACAAAGAAAGATGTCAGGTTTGTTTGGGATGAGAAGTGTGATCAAAGTTTCAACTTGTTGACGGAGAAGTTGGTATCAGCTCCGGTGTTAGCACTTCCCGAGGGTTCAGAAGAGTATGCCGTGTATACTGATGCTTCTAAGGAAGGCTTAGGTTGTGTATTGACTTAGAAAGGAAAGGTGATCGCTTATGCCTCCCGAAAGTTAAAGGAATATGAAAAGAATTATCCTACACACGACCTGGAGCTTGCAGCCGTGATCTTTGCTCTCGGGAAATGGAGACATTATCTCTACGGGACTTCCTTTGAGATTTTCACCGACCACAAGAGCCTCCAGTATTTATTCACGCAGAAGGACTTGATGTGAGGCAACGACGTTGGATGGAAGAGTTGGAAGATTATGATTGTACGATCAAGTATCATCCAGGAAAAGCCAACGTGGTCGCCGATGCACTTAGCAGGAAGGCGAGTGTATCGAATTTGGAAATAAAGGAAAGTGATGAAGTTGTTCCGATCGTGTTAAAGGCTTGGGTTTCCAATATCACAATTCAGCCGGAATTGAACTATCGATTGTTTGAAGCTCAGAATAATGATCCGGAGGTACAGAAATTGGTAAGTAAGGCAAGAGCTGATCCGGAGAGTCCTTTTGGGTTTGACGAGACCGGTTTGCTTCGATTCAAAAACAGAGTAGTAGTGCCTGAAGAGTTGAAACGGGTTCTACTTGAAGAAGCTCACAAGTCAGCATATTCGATCCACCCGGGAGGAAATAAAATGTATAAGGATTTGAAGCAATATTATTGGTGGAACGGGATGAAAAGAGACGTCGCCGAGTATGTAAAGCATTGCTTGACTTGTCAGAGAGTGAAAGCTAAACACCAAAAACCTGCGGGACTTCTATAACCGTTACCTATTCCCGAATGGAAGTGGGAACAAGTAACGATGGACTTTGTATCTGGATTACCGAAGGTGAAAGGTGGATTTGATGGTATTTGGGTAATCATGGATAGATTTACGAGGTCTGCTCACTTTCTACCGGTCTGGATGTCTTATAAGATTCCGAAGTTGGCCGAGATCTATAACAAAGAAATTATCCGACTTCATGGGATTCCGGTGAGCATAGTTTCGGATCGAGACCCGAGGTTCACATCGAAGTTGTGGCAAGAGTTACAAGCCATTTTGGGAACGAGACTCAAGTTCAGTACAACATTTCACCCGCAAACAGACGGCCAGACAAAGAGATTGATAAGGTATTTGGAAGATCTACTTCGGGCTTGCGTGATGGATTTTCAGAATTCGTGGCAAGAGCAGCTACCTTTGATTGAATTTGCCTATAATAACAGCTTTCAAGCTTCGATGGGGATGGCTCCTTATGAACTTCTTTATGGAAGAAAATTCCGATCTCCGTTGTTTTCGACTTGGAAGAGTGGAAATGGTCGAAACAGGAAGGAGTAAAGAAAGGTGAGAGATTTGAGAAACCTTCCAAGGTCGTTCAGGCTATGATTGAGGAAGTTTAAACGATCCAACAACGGATGAAAGCCGCGCAAGATAGGCAAAAGAGTTACGCCGATACACGTCGAAGAGATCTTGAATTCGAAGTTGGTGACCGGGTATTTTTGAAGGTGTCACCAAGGAAAGGTTTCACCCAGATCAGGAAAGGAGAAAAGCTTAATCCTCGCTATTTAGGTCCCTTCGAGATTCTTGAAAGAATAGGCGAAGTAGCCTCGACTGGACCTACCACCAAGTCTTACGGGGATTCACAACGTGTTCCATGTTTCGCAACTAAGGAAATATTACCCCGATGAGACTACGATTCTCCCCGTGGAAAAAGTTAAGTTGGAACCGAATTTGACATTTGTTCAGAGGCCGGTTAGGATCTTGGATCAGAAATCTCAAGAATTGAGAAACCGGAGGATTCCCATGGTTAAAGTTCTGTAGTGAAGCGATAAAACCGAAGAAGCTACATGGGAAACCGAGGATAAGATGAAACGGTTCCACCCGAAGTTGTTCTCTCAGGACTAGAGAATCTGGGGACCAGATTCTTTTAAGGGGGGGAGAGTTGTAATGACCCGGTTCCGGATGAACAGGTAAGCACGCCACGTGTGAGTTGGTGAGCGTAGGATTTATTTTAATTCTCTTATTTGTTAATATTCCTACATGTCATCCCATATTTTTATAAAATTCATGATACATTATTCATGTGAGTTATATGAAATCATATCATTGGGAAATTATTTCAAGTCATGGAAAAATATTTGTTACGTAAAATAATTACCGGGATTGATTTAATTACGAAATTGTTCCTAGATGTTTATTTCTTTAAATTTAGGGACTAAATTACATAAACTTTCAAGGACTTAATTGACCATATTTCAAAACTATCTATCCTCAACTGCATGACTTGAACTTTTGGAGGATTAAATGGCAATTTGAAAATTTCACACAAATCAAAAAGATGAATTACGTGATATAGCTTCCTCAAGCTTCCTTGATCAATTTCATCCAATTCTCCCAACATATTTGCTTCCCTTCACTCTCGGTTCATTCAAGCGAAAAGGGAGAAAGGATTTTATCAAATTTCATCCAAGCTTTCCAAGAAATATCTCAAGATTTGAAGCATAATCATCATCATCATCTTTCTTCTTCATTTCTTTTCATTTCAAGGTGGGTACTTGCATGGTTTGGTGATTTTGTTCAAGTATGGATTGGCTAGGCTTTGTGATTTATAGTCTAATTGGATTATTTGTTGTTGAAAACATGACTACATGATTATATCATGGTTTATTTCATGAATTCTTGCAAAATATGGAATTATATATTGAATTTGTACTTGAGCCTGAAAGTGGGAAAAACTTGAAGGATCAAGCATGATTGATGATTTATTTCATGTTTTATGTTTCTATGAACTTGTATGCATGCATATTTCCAGAAAGGAAGCAATTTTGAGGGATTAAACTTGGAGCTTTGTTGTGGTTGTTGATGCCGTAGCTGTTTCCCTGCTTCTGCTCTGTTTTTCAATTTGCAGAAACTGGGAACGGCCATTCCCGCCTTAGTGCATTTTGGGAACGGTCGTTCCCAGGCTTCTGTGTAAAGAAGGCCAGCGAGACTGGGAAGGGTCGTTCCCATTTTGGCCTGCGTGCCAGAAGGGCCGTTCCCAGCAAAGCGCGCATTTTAAAATTTAAAAGCGCTGGCGCGCTTTGGAAGGGCATGGGAACGGCCTTTCCCATTTTCAAAGGGAAGCTGGAACGGCCGTTCCCATACCGTCTGGCAGAAGGAAAGCTACTGCATGAAAATTGATCTTTGAGGTTTTGATCCAATGCATTCTTTGATCCCAAATTGCTATTATATGATAGAATACATGTCAAAACAAGATATTTTCATGCTACATTGTTCATTGCTCGTCATCTCGTTGCATTTTCGCCGTTCGTCCTATTTGGTCCATTTTGAGTCATGTCTCACTTTATACACGTCGTGTTTGCACAGGTCACGAGGCCGTGGACGAGGAGCAAGCTCCCTAAAGCATATCCTTGTTTTATTTTGTAGCAAAGGTGAGGTTTTGTTCTAGGTACTTAGAACCTTACAACCTTTATGTGACATTTTTGGCCAAAACTATTATATTTATAAACGTTTTCAAACTATAAACATTTTCAAGCAAGCAAGCCATGATTGTTCATGATTTCAAGCATGTTTTGGCGAGTTCATGATTGCATTTGGGCCCGAGGGTAGTTTCTTGAGCCAACCGGGAAAGCAAGGGCTGACAGGTAACTCTTGAACTATCCTCACCTCATTGGGATCACCCCCGAAGCCACTAGGAGATTAGTGGTGGAAGGAGTTCCGTGCGTAGGGAGCTATGTTCCCGACGTACACCATGTCGTGGATAGTTGGGCCTTGCAAACCCACTATCACCCGGAGGAAGAAGGAGACTAGGGACGGATCCGGCACCACGGATTATCCTCGGGTTATTACATGTTTTAATCATGATTATATCTAATTGTGCACTAAATGAAATGTATGATCACGTATTGAATTAATCATGCAAGCACGTATTGTTCACGATTGGTGTAAAGGTTGGAGAATTGCCCTACTCGTCGGGCCACATGTTTCATGAAATGATCAAGTTAACATGTTAAATTGGATAGTTGTAATCTCGGGCAAAGAACAATCTATTCTCGAACTTTATATTGGTTTCATTTCCAAGTCTTCACCCGAGGCTATAACTTGTGTAACACCCCGTCTTCTCGGCAATCCAGGTACGATGTCTCAGGAGAGTTTAATTCAGTAATTATGTGATTCGCATGCCTTACGTGTCAATTTATAATTTTATTTAATCATGTGCGCACTAGAATTTATATAATGTATTTGGACTCAATCGTCCAATATTTGCAAATTAGGGACCTAATTCTAATTAGGGTGTTTGAGCCTTCGTGGCTACCTTGAGCTCGAGAATTCGAATTCGAATTCCGACCTTGTCATTGAGTTCGTTTCGAGGATTCGGATTCGATGAAATTAACCTTTTAATTTTCTAAAGTCGTTTGATACCCCTACCGTTTTAAAATCCGATCTGAGTGGACCGGATCCTTTTTGACCCGACCCGTTTCAGCCCCTTTATGGCTGAAAATATCTCCCCTTTTTTCCTCATTTTGGAACGATCAAAACAAGGCAAGAAATGAGAAGAAGAAAACCTCCCCATTTGGCCCTTCAAGCTTTGGCTCAAGCTTGCGAGATCCGACCAACTGATCGAAGATTCAAGGTAAGATTTGTGATCCTCTCCTTACGTGGTTCGATTCTACCGATTGAATCTTACTTTCCTTTCTTGATTCTATGAACTTGGAGAAGATGATGAATAGTATGCTTATATGAAAATTTGATCTTTTGCCTTCATACTTGAATTATATGATCTAAATTTGATATATGTTCTTCTTTTGAGTTCCCTTGTTGCATAATTGTTGGAACTTTGGTTGTTGGGTGAGTATTGCTTACAACTCCATTAATGGAGCTTGGTGAAGATAAGAATGGCAACTTGGTTTCTTGTTTGTTTCATGTCTTAAGTTTAAGATATGTGTTAGAGCATGTTTCCATGAATTTATACCTTGATTTTCATTGCATTCGGATGAGTTTTGAGGTGGTTTTGATCATTTTTGGTTTTCTCCCATATTTAGTCCTGTTTCTGCCATTTTTGCTGCCCAGAAGAACTACCCGGGCGGGTAGTTTTGTGTACAAAAAAGTACCCGGGCGGGTACTTATTATGCAGAAAGTTTTCTGCACTAGTCTCCCTGGCCGGGAAGATTTCTGTTTTGTTTTTTCCCGGTCGGGTACCCCCTTATATGACCTCATATTGAGCTGATTTTTGGATATGTCTAACCTGATTGAGTCTAGAATAATCTACAATTGGAATCACCCCAAAATCCATTCTAGATTGTGAGATATAATCATTTTAATTTGGTGTCGCCACTTCGCCGAGAGTCTGCACTCGTTCAACTTCAAACCTACTCCATTTTCGCCTCGCTTTGAAACATGATTCGAGCCACCTACCATTTTAAAGATCTATGTGTCTAGTTTCATTTCCAAGAAACACAACTCAATTACCATTCATGAAACTCATGATATTCCTGTTTTCGTACAGCTTGTCCGTTTTGGAAATCTGTCAGTTTGGCCCAATTCACTCGGAACCCCTTTTTGTGTTCTTATTCCGTTTTTCTCGTATCTTCCCACCTCTAAACTTATTCCTAACTTGTTTTAGCATGTGTAAGTGTAGGTATTTGCTCTTTTTATGCATTTTATGTTTCTTAAGTAATGTGAGTTGTTTGCACGAATCGCTTATGCGCCTTGTTATGTTTTTAGATGCTTCATTATGCATTAATTGTGCACATGAACATGCTTTAATGCATATTATGAATTTGTTAAGCTATGATATGTGTGTTTTTTTTGCACGTCTTGTATGAATTTGATACGTGTATGAGCTTTTGGCTAAGTATTTGCATCTCTTACGCGACTAAGCATATGCCGTGCGTCTATATGGTTCGTCCTCGAGTCTAAGTTTTGCATATTATCTTCAGCTTGTCCAGGTGCACCCGGGGTGGTGTTTCGTGATTCGAGTTGATTCCGGGGTGAATCATTTGTCTCATTCTTGGCCACGTCGGTGTAAGGTGAGGGTTAGGATCTTTTCTTTTAGATAAGCGACCTACGACCTTAATGTGATGTTTTCTCACCCCGCATGCGAATATATACTATATGTATATTAAATATGTGCCTTATGATATGTTATGAATCTTGTTATTCGATTTCATATGAATTCTTCTGAAATTATACGTATGGGCATATATAAGCTTAAAATGGTTTTGCAACGAGGCTATGCTCCAAACCGTGTAGTGTCAAGCGAACTGTGGATCTCCCTCAGTATCATATGAACTTGGAAGACACGGAGAGGTACGTGTGTAGCATATACCGAGTTGCACGGTAAGGTATGTTTCTTATGGTATGTTTCTTAAGTATGAATCGTATGTTTCTAGGTTTCGCGAGTTAGGTATGTTTCTTTATGAGTCTTATGAATCCATACGAATCTATTTGAATCCCTGGGCCCTGGAGGTGTGGGTAAGGGAGACCCGGTGCGGCTGTTGGGGTCGCCGGTTATCACCCCTGTGCACACGCTCCTTTGAAGTACCTACGCGCGACTCTGAGGGAGATGGAGAAGGCGTGGTGCTTTGAGCCTTCGGCTGAGGCCGAAGAAGGTACGTTGTGGGTTCGCGACCCCACGTATATTGAGTTACACGATGTGGGCCCGTAACCCGCGTGCAGACTTCCGGAGAAGGTTGGAATACGGGAATATGAATCTTTGAATTTATGAATCTTATGAATTTATGAGTTTATGCTTTCTTATGAATCTTTTAATTAAGGAGTAAGGTGGGAGACCCGTACTTGCTGGGTATTTGAATTCTTTTGTTATGTTGATTATGAAACGGGATAGGAGAGTTTGTTTCTAATATGAGATTTCTACGCTAAACTATGAATCGATCTGAATATATGAATACTTATGAGTTTTAATATGAATCCATATGCGTTCTTGAATCTATGTATCCTTATGAGTTTTCAAACTTAAGAATATACGATTATATGAATAAGTATGAGTACTTTTGGAAAATAGCTTTGGTATGTAAAACCCTATTCCCGGTTCATAGTCTTTTGTTTGATACGTGCTTTGCTCTATATGTATATATGTGTTGGTGTGCGTTAGCCCCCTCACTCAGTCGAGTTGTAGACTGACCCTCTCCCTCCCCAATCTTTTAGTGTGCAGGTCTGCTTTGGAGTTTGGAGCTAGGCGGAGTTGAGTCAAGTCTTTTGAGTTGGTCGGTCTGAGTTAGTTTAGTCTGCATTTGCATTTGTATTATTTGAATTCGGATCAATATGTAAGATTTGTATATGTATACTTATGCATTTGTTATTTGAATTGCCCTTGTTGGGTTTTGTAATTGTTTAAAAGAGGCATGAGGAGCCCAAGTCTGCATGTGAGCCGTGTGTTTAATTTCTATAGGCCTGTGGCCAATGCTTGTGCTTGATCTTTAGTCTTCCGCTGTACTCTGCTTTGTTGGTTGATTTTGCTTGACAGGGTCTACATTCCGCCTAGCTTAGGTGTTTGTTTTGTTTGTCTCCCGTTCACTACGGGTTTGATCCGGGTGCGGACTCTCCATTTCGTTGCTCGGGTTGGACCGTAGTGCGGGGGATGTGGTGCCTCACGTACGGGGTGCTACAACTTGCATGTGACGTGTGCTATATATATATATATTTATTGCCCCTCACTTAGCCTTCGGTAGACTGATACTTCACTTTTCAGGTACTCGGTCGTGCTAGGAGGGAGTCGAGTCAGGTCTTGCATTGTCTCGAGTCTAGCATTGTATATTTCATGTATAGAACTCTTGGAGTATCATGTTATGGCCATTATTATTACATTTTGGATACTTGGACATATATAACATATAAGAGATGATAATGTATTGATAGTTAATGTTGGTACCTGCTATGTATCTACTTTGGTAAATATGGTACCTATACGTATTAATTGAAATGCTTCCGCTTTTAATTTCATGTCTCGATTTGTTTATGTTGGGGAGTGTCCCGCCTAACTCGTTATTTTCTTGATTGTCACCCGTTCACTATATGTTCGGTTTATGTACGGATTGTCCATTTCATATGTGGATCGGGCTATAGTGCGGGGGATGTAGTGCCTTGGGGTTTAGGGTGCTACAAAAAAACATTTAAAAATTTAGATTGTGAAATTTAACCACTAAATTAGAGTTTCATGTATTAACAAAAAGTAGTGGATTTTTTGTTAATAATTAAATTATTAAAATAAAAATATTTAAAACATCAATTTTTTAATTTTAAATAAATAAATGAGATGTCAATTGAAATTTAATTTTTCACTAAACACTCACATATACAAATAAAAAATTTATAGTTTTAAATTAATACTCATGATGCACAAACAGTTCAAAAAAACATTATTTTATCGTATGATATCGTGTCGTGTCATGTTCATGTTCATGTTGAACATTGTGACAAACATCTCTCACTTGTTATTTTTTTTTTTATTTTTTGAAAAGTAAGAACAATATCATATAATCAAATCAGGTAGTATAACTAACGCGGCAAAAGTCGAAATAACGCAAGTCAAAGCTGCAATGAACGAACGCAAGTTGAAACTGCAATTTTTTAGAGCGAATGGGCTACACAGTTAACCTCACGTTGAATAGACACAGAAGAGATAAAACTTCCATAAGGAAGATTAAAAAAAAATATAACTTAAAAAACAGTGGACGCAGATTGTCTTTGCACCATAAAAAAGTTAGCAACAGAGCAGATCTCCGCTAGATTTGAGAGGATGACAGTAAATGTAAAAGAGTAGTGGTGGATTTGAGAAGATGACAGTAGATCTGAAAGAGTTGAATTTCGATGGAAGAGATTTGAAACAATCCGGCTGTGAAGTAATGATAGTATTCTCCTTCTCATCGAAACTTCAATTAACTACCTATAGTCCTTCGCATAAATGTTGGCTTCCCAAATTAATGTACATAAATATCCATCTTTTGGTCTTATCCTTCCCTAAACACTGTTGGCGGCTTTAATCTCCGCTTTTACATTAATTAACTATTTTTTTCCGGTATATAGCTTACATAATTACCAATCGTATCCAATTAGATAAAGTTATGAAGATATTACACGATCAAAGAGGAGGACATGCATTATAGAAGATTTACGTTTTCAGGTTCTCTGATTTTGAGTTGCCTGTTGATGAAGATTTCTCGGACATTGGCAACCTCATTGCGGATGTCAGGCTTCTGTGTTCGTGTTTTTGGGAAGTTCGCTTTTCTTTTAGTAGACGTGGTGCAAATCTAACTGCCCACCTGCTTGCTCGTAATGCGGCTTTGGTCTGCGTAGGTTCTTCGGATATTCCGTCCTTTGTCTCGGACGTGGTTGTTAGTGATGCTGGTTAGTCTGTAGCCGTTGGGGCTGATCGTCAAAAAAAAAAAAAAAAAAGATAATTGAGAGTTTGGTTAGAATGAAATATCCTAAAATAATATTATGTATCAATTTAGTATTTTACAAAATTATCCTTAACTGTATTTTACTAAAAAAAACTTACGATGAGGGTATTTTGATCAATCACAAAGTTTCAAGAAACCAAAAACTCAACTGGTACTTTTATATAATAATAATATATAATATAAATATAGATATAAATAATTAAGTATTTTTGATATTTTAATTGGTATTGTTTATTTATACAAACTTATGTAGGAGATAAATATAACTTTGAGGATATTAATAAAGTGAGTATTTTATTATTTTGGATCATCTAACTGAAATAAGAGTATGAGAGCCACTCAATATTTCTTTCAATTTCTATCATTGATCTATTCAAAAAGCTAAATGATGGCTTAGAATACTCTCTCATGCCACAAATTTTTTTGCAAAAGTGCTTAATGCCAAAGAACCGATGGAGTACAATGAAGACCCATCTCTAAGTGGACTACCTCTTAAGATAATGCATCATTCAACAAGCAAATGATAAAAGGTTTGTACCATAGAACTCGGTAAAGGAATACTTTTTTTCCCTATAAAGTATAAACTATTTCCTTTTCCATGGGCTTGAAATGAAAGAAAGAAAAAGGCAAAGATAACAAAAGAAAACATTTTTTTTCAAAAAAAAAAAAAAACTCCCAAAAAACATATTATAAGTCAGTTTCAAATATATCAATCACAATATGAAGGGGATCAATTCATTCCATTCGATTCAAAAACTGATAACCAATTTTAATTACTAAGATATCTGCGTAAAAATTGCCATCTCTACGAGTATCTCAGATATTTTTTTTTTCTTTTATATTCTTTTCACAAAAGCCAACAAATTAATGGTAGGGGTTTGTTCTATCAATAGTTTGGGTAGTGCTTTTTGGGAACATGCAATGCACGGAAGAGATTAGTGGTTTGCTTGGCCCCTTGAGTCCAAGTTCAAGAAGCATCAATTCTTACCTCTAAAAATTACTCATCAATAATAAATTAAGCATACGTTAATTATTTGAACTGATTCATAAACAGAATAATCACAATGCATATGTTATTTTTCTATAAGCTAGCTAGAAACTTTTTCTAAGAATTACAATTGTATATGTTCTCGTCTCTCTATGATGTTAAAATTGTTAACTTATTACGTATTTTTCTCAAATAAAATTCCTACTCGACACATGAAAATGGCTCATATGTGATGACAGGTGTGATGGAAAAAGAAAGAAACATTAGGCATGGGATAGGCTAATACTCTACTGTTATTGCATGGCGTGACACGCCATTTGCAAGAAACAAAAACAATTGCAATAATTTAACGTGCCTCTAAATAGGAAATGACAATGCATATCATACAAAACATTAGGTTTTATGGAAGGTTTATAGTATAATATATTGTTAATCAGGGAAAATGCCAACAACATAAAGTTTGGACTTTAGGGAAACAAATATTGAAAAAACATACGACCCATCTTTCGGTACGCATATCTTGACAGGAATATCTCCTCTTTCTACAGACCCAAAAAAAAATGAATTATTTTTTTTCTTTAATAAATAAGATTAAAATAAATAAAGCTGCACAAACCATCACCAACACAATCTTATGTGGAACCACCTCATGGGAATTAATTTATTCTTGGCTTCTTTTTTAAAAGAAAAGTATTTGAAGTTCTTAAAATATCTAACTACTTACGAATATTTGTTGTAAAGTGGTTTTTCATTCTTGGTTTATCCTAATATATCATATAATATATCTCAACAATTAATCTGACTAAGGCTGATCTTTCCTTTTTTCCCTCAGAGAGCTTATTTTATTCTAAATATAATTATTATAATATATGGAGTATTTTTAATTTTTCTAATCAGTTATCTCATCTTTTAAAGTATCTATACAATTTAACGAGGAATTATTGTAGTAAACCGTGGATATCATTTTTTAAATAGAAGTAAAATGAAAAGGTTATCGATATATTTTTAGATTGCACCAATTGTATAAAGTCGATTTTTCTCTTTAAGTTTATTCAAATTAATAAACACTCATCACAAATTACTCCTATTCCTGTGAAACCCTATTGCCACTTTGTCTCCATACGTAGGAAAAATAATCATATGATCTGATATGTAGATGAAAAGTCAAGAAACCAATCCTTATTCGTGGCATAAAAGTAGTGACTTTTAGCGATAATTTAGGGTTTGCTAAGCAAAGCGATTAGGACATTTAACATATCTAATAACTTTTTGGGGTCAAAATTTTTTATTTTTTTATTTTTTTATTTTTTTTTTGAAAGAAAAAAGGCACTGTGCATTATAGAGAGGTGTCCATCATTACAAGGTGCATAACAGAAGCGGGGAGTACATCAGATGAGAAGGAACAATCACTAACAGCTAATTTTGCAAGGGCATGAGCAGTTCTATTCCCATCTCTACGAACAAAAGAGAAAGAAGTGAAAGGCAACTGTTTTGAAATATCTCTAATTTCTTGAATAAGGTTTCCAACTGGAGAGTAATCTGGTGTAGAATTCTTGAGTGCCTGAACAATAATCAAAGAGTCACCCTCTAATATAGTTGAATCAAAACCCAATCGGACTGCAAGTTCAACTGCACATCTTGCTGCCAATGCTTCCGCCTGAAGAGCATCCCCGCCACGCTGTATCTTAACGGACCTCCACGCAATGCAGTGACCTGTAAAGTCTCTTGCAATAACCCCAACTCCCATGGTACACTCCGAGCTAGACACTGCTCCATCAAAATTGATTTTAATGGCGCCTTCGTGGGGAGGAGACCATAAGGATCCGGATGCTTGGGTATGTGATGAATGAGCAGGGGTCGCGTGAAACGAAGCTAATCTGAAGGCATCAAGACAACAATCTGCCATTTGAATGACTCCATGAGGTGGTGTAGAGATGTTTTCCATAGCCTTTTTATTTCTACTTATCCAGAGAGCCCAACAAATCATAGAGAACCGAGCATAGTCGATACACGAGAGTTGTTTATGAATTTCTCTTAACCAAAGTTCAACATTACTCTCCCAATTTGACACCACCTTCCATGGGATATCAGATAATGCCCAAACTTGTCTTGAGAAGGAGCAAGTCAAGAAAGCATGGTATGCATCTTCATGTTCTTCGTGACACCATGGGCATCCATCTGAGATATAACAGTGCCGTCTCCTTAAATTAACAGATGTAGGGATAGCCTCCTTTGCCAATTTCCACATAAAAGTCCGAACCTTGTTGGGGACCTGAGTAGACCAGATAAAATTCCAATTATCCTGAAGTGTAAGGGAGTCGGCAGTATGAGTCTCAGGTTTGTTCCGATGCTTCTCATTTTTCGTGTACCTAAATGTTATATGTTGAGGTTTCGTAAGTGGAACATACTCTTCCCTTTCTTCTTTCAAATTTCCTTAGTTTGGGAGGAATTTACTTTCCTTTATTCCTCAATTTATGTTTACTTTTAGAACAAAAGTAATATTGTAATTTTAATATTTACTTTTAGAACAAAAGTAATATTGTAATTTTAATATTTACGGCAATAATTAAACTAAAAAAAAATTATCTCTTCAACCATGAAAATGTACCAAATAAAAATAACATTACCATACAACAAACAAAAGAACTAGCTAAGTTTAAAATTCAGTTACCGAGATATTGTTACTTACAATTAAACGTTTTTTAAATTAGATATATTTACACATGCCTCCTCCTTAATTTTGAAGATTATATTTTTACCCTCAATGACTTCTTATATTGATTATCAAACTTCGGGGTAATTAGGCTCCAAGCTATGTAAAAGACTTGATTGATATGTAGAGTATATAAATCGTCCCACCTCTAGTAGTATAAGTAGGGTTAATTTCCCCTAATCCTCATATTACACGGGATAATTACAATTTATTATTATTTTTAAATTAAATTATAGATACCACCATTCAGAAAATAAATAATTATATTTAACTCACATTTTAGTTTAAAAATCACCGACGGTAGCAAAAAAAATTTATAAAAAAATCCGAAAATACTATTTGTTGACTTTGATCAGTTTTTTTAATTTCCATATTTCCCTTAGGGTTGAGTGTGATTGACTATATATATACTAATTTTGAAATTAAGTATAATATTTTTAACAAAATTTTCTAATTATTATTTTTTGACAAAATATGACCGTTATAACTGTGATGGGGTCAAAATACGATCGTTCCACATCAGGACACGTGGCATCACCGAGATGATGACATCTGTCTCCACAAGGCTGCATCCCTCTGCGCACGAGCGCCAAGTCCAGCAAGCGCAAGCCTTCTTCGAGGAGTTAAGCCCAACGAGCGCTATCACTCCCACGAGCGTCCAACAAACTAAACGATTGGTACGCCCACGTGCCAAGGAAGCCCTCTTCGAGCGTTACATTTCCTCAGAGTGGCCCCTCCCTTGGCTCGTCATTTGAACTGGAGCCCTCATTCCCCTCAGCGGATACCTTGGCCTCCAATACACAAGGTTGTCACGAGCGCGCTCTTAAGCCCTCGTTACCAACCACCCAAATGGCTCTCTGACACAACGTACATGCCCGCGCACCTGCCACTGTTGCCAGCACTAACTTTCGGCCACTTTTGCAGAAGATTCCTCCTAGGTTTCTTTCTCATGGCGCCACGTGTTAGGGCAACATTCGGCCAGGACCACTTGAGGCAAATGACCAAAGGGCCCTTGACCCTCAACTATAAATAGCCAAAGTCATCTTCTACACAAGTAAGCTTTCTTCATCACGGCAACTGTGACTGAACTTACCTTTCTTCATACACTGAACTGACTTGAGCGTCGGAGAGCCAAACTGGGTATCACCCCCAGTTCCCCCAGCTTGGCCTTCTGACTTTTCTTGTGCTTGTCCCAACAGGTAGAACTCACTTTCTCATTTCCGGCGAAGCTCCGGTGGTTTCCTCCACAAATATAAATTGTAAAGTGATCGGATTCGGATCCATCTATTCCCGAACCCATCATTTTTGGCGCCGTCTGTGGGAAACCAGTCCCTCATCTTCTTCCTTTCTTTTTGTTGGTAGAGAAACAAGCACATCCTTATCCTTAGCAGTCATGGTTGCAACGAGATCTGGAGCTGTGGGAGGAGGAGAAAACACCTCCCAAGATACAAATATCGTTCTTCCCTCCACCGCTACTGGTGGAGCACCACCTCCTTCCGTCGTAGCTGGTGGAGCACCTCCCGCCGCAGGAGTGACTCCACAAGCTGAATCTTCTGCACCGCCACCTGCACCACCGGCGCTGCCCATTCCCACCACCGCCGGAGGAGTTTCTCTCTCAGCTCCACCGCCGCTTGCACAGAGTTCTTGGGTCCATCCCCAGATGAATCTTGGCGTGCAAGGTTATATGATGCCTCCGCCTGGATACACCCTTGCTCCGGCTTTGATGATGCCGCCGGTCCAGCCATATCACGCCGGACAACTCCAACTCCCAGTGGTGGTTCCCAGGGAGATTGAAGGAGTGGAGTTGCCTCCACTGACCACCCAGCAATTGAGGGCCCTCTACGCCCAATGTGAGGTTCAGGCGGCTCAGGGGGCATGGGAAAGGTTCCATTCCATGTACTTCCCCTCTGGGCAGGCCACTCAGGTTGCGGCCCCTTTAGGCGGACAACAGAACTTTCCCCTCAGAGAAGCCCAGGCTGTCCTGAGGGCACAACCACCACCACCACCAGCAAGAGATGTGCCACCACAAGAGGGCAACGAGCGTCCCTCCATGGGCAGGAATAAAGAGCCCACAGAGAGAATAAACGAGAATGAAGGGGACTCTCATGTCTCCAGGAGGGGCTCACGAGCCCACAAGAACAAGCAAGTAGACGTCAATCCTGACATCCTCGCAGATGTGCAAGACCAGCTGCAGGGTCTCAAGGATATCGTGGGACAGCTCTCACGAGGGCGCTCAACTCAGATCTCCCCTAGTCGGGATGAACGGGTTGACGCCAGAAGCACCCGCACCAAGGACCCTCCACCAAGGGTCCCCCGTCGCAAGGAGCCGGAGGAAAACTTCGGCACGTATGAATATCACCCACTGGCGAGGGGTTCACCCCTCGAAGAAGTTCTGATGGCCCAAGCAGGAATGGCCAAAGTCCCCACTTCCATCAACCGTTACGACGGGACGACTGATCCAGCTGAGCACTTGGATCACTTTGTGCATCTAATGCACCTCTACGAGCATTCCAGCCATTACTGGGCGAAAGTGTTTGTCACTTCCTTGGTAGGAATGGCTCAAGAGTGGTACAAGCGACTGCCGCCGCGCTCGATCCACTCGTATGAAGAACTGGCCAATGCCTTCCTCAACCACTTCAATTCTTTGAAGGCGCCAGTCACCGCACCCACAGCCCTGTACAATGTGGTGCAAGGCAAGAGCGAATCGCTGCGCTCGTTCTTCGCCCGCTTCAACAAAGAGATCCTGCAAGTAGAGAGGCCTTCTATGGATTTCTTGATCCCAGTGCTTTTTCAAGCTGTGGATCACAAGCAGTATGTGAGCAAAAAATTTGCTGATGCCATTGTGGAGAGGAGGCCTGGGACCCTCATGGGCTTAAGAGAAATTGCCGAGCAGTTCTTCGCGCTCGAAGATATGTATGGGACGAATGGTCCCCGGCACCACAGCCCGGCCAGGAACGAGCGACCTCATCACGAGCGGGGGCGGGATGTGGCCGTCAAGAAGGAGCGCCCTCAAGAGCGCAGAAGGTCGCCACCACCCCCTCGTCGATTCGAGCGCATTCCGCTCACAAGGCCAAATTCAGAAGTCTACAATCTCTCCGATAAGAAGCTCTTCAAAAGACCCATCAAAATGAGAGAAACAGACTCACTCAGGCGCTCGAACAAATACTGCGCCTTCCACAAGCAGAGAGGGCACGACACGGACGAGTGCCGACAGTTGGAGGCTGAAATCCAAAGGCTCGTTGCAGGAGGCCATCTGAAGGAGTTTGTCCGGGTGCTCGAGCGCTACGATGAGCAATGCAACGAGCGCACCGGAAGGAGAAGAAGAAGTCCTTCCCGGTCAAAGAGCCCAAGGGGTAGAGGACCCCCTGAAAGCAGCAGCCGCCGAAGCAATAAAGGCAAAGCCCCTGAACAAGAAAAAGAGCCCTTCGCAGTCATAAATATGATTGCAGGAGGCTCATCAGGAGGGGATTCAAACGCCTCCCGACGGAGGTACGTTCGGAGCTACAACCAACGCCCAGCAGTGCCCAAGCCTATCTACGCCATCCAAAGATCAAGCGCTCAAAGATCTAGAGAAAATGATGTAATAGGCTTTGATGATAGGGATTTAGAACATATTGTAACACCCCATGGGGGGGGTATAACCTCAGATTGCCCTATGGTGGTTAGTTTAGATGTCCATAATCATGTTGTAAAAAGGGTATTGGTAGATAGTGGAAGCTCCGTTAATGTTTTGCCTTACTCTACATTCTTAAAAATGAAGGTTGATCTCCCACTCGAGCCTCTCAAAACAGCCCTCATTGGCTTTGGAGGCTCAGAAGTGGTCCCACGAGGGCAGATACGCTTAGCTACTTCGTTCGGCCGAGCCCCTCAACGCAAAACACTCTTGGTGACGTACGCGGTGGTGGAGATTGACATTCCATATAACATCATAATTGGGCGCCCTGCCCTAGTTGATTTCAAAGCCATCATCTCCACATACCACCAGAAGATTAAGTTCCCTACTTTCGAGGGCGTTGGAGAAGTGCTGTGCAATGTGCGAGAGGCTTGGGAATGTTACATGCTGTCCCTCAGAAAGCCAAAAGCGGAGAAAACCTTCCAAATTGGTTCCACCAAGAAGTCAGTAGATTTCCCCAACTTGGATGAGGACAGCCCAGCACGGAAAAGGGCAAAATTGAACAAGAAGAAGAACAAAAAGAAAAGGGGCGACAACGGGGATAATCCCCTCGAAAATGTTCCCCCAGGGACCGTTGGAGGATCGTCCTCAGAAGGAGACGAGCCAGGAGAGGGTGAACCAGCATCTGGCGACCGTTTGACAGGAAAGAAGAGGGCACTCGAACTTCCTCGCCCTGAGGTAAGGATCGAACCCTCAGAAAAGTTCCTTACCATTGAGCTGGAGCCTGGAAACAAGGATAAGACTACCCAGATCGGATCAAACCTCTCAGGGCCTTCTCAGATCATGATGATTGACTTCCTAAGGGAGAACAAAGATGTATTCGCGTGGAAAGCCTCTGATCTCACAGGAATTGACCCGAGCGTCATTGTCCATAGACTTAATGTGGATCCGTCTTTCAAGCCTATCAAGCAGAAAAAACGGGATGTACATGGCTTTCAAAAGAAGGTCATTGAAGAGGAAGTCAATAAGCTCTTGGAGGCTCAGTATATCGAGCCCATTTTGTATCCAGAGTGGCTATGCAACGTCGTCTTGGTGCCCAAGAGCGCAAATAAGTGGCGCATGTGCAACGATTTCACGGATCTCAACAAGGCCTGCCCTAAAGATCCATACCCGTTGCCCCGGATTGATCAATTGGTGGATTCGACCGCTGGCTGCGAGCTCATGAGCATGATGGACGCTTTCCAGGGATACTATCAGATCTTTATGGCCCCGGAAGACCGCCCCAAAACCTCGTTCGTTGTCCATCTGGGGGTATATTGCTTCCTAGTCATGCCCTTTGGACTTAAGAACGCCGGAGCTACATATCAGCGGCTCGTCAACAAGATGTTTGAAAGTGAAATTGGGAGGTCCATGGAGGTCTATGTGGATGATATGATTGTCAAAAGCGAGCGTCAGGATTCCCACTTGGAAGATCTGAAGCGCACCTTTTCAATCCTGCGACAGTATGGAATGAAGTTGAACCCTTCAAAGTGCACCTTTGGAGTACAGGGGGGAAAGTTTTTGGGATACATGGTCAGCCAGAGGGGAATCGAGGCCAATCCAGAGAAGATCAAGGCCATCCTGGAAATTCCCTCCCCTCGAAATCTGCGGGAAGTGCAAGTCCTGGTAGGCAAAATCATTTCGTTGAACAGATTTATTTCGCGCTCGGCGGACAGGAACCTTCCCTTCTTCAAAATTTTGAGGAACGCACGTAACTTTGCTTGGACAGAGGAATGCGAAAGGGCGCTGCAGGATATGAAGGCTTATTTATCGAGCGCTCCACTGCTGACTAAGCCTGTCGAAGGCGAGAGATTATGCATGTATCTTTCCGTGTCTCCCGAAGCCACGAGCGCAGTTTTAATCGCTGTGTGCGAGCGGAAACACTTACCCGTTTACTATCTAAGCAAAACATTGCAAGGGGCTGAAAAGAAATATTTGGAGATTGAGAAATTTGCGTTCGCTCTTATTAACGCCTCCAGAAGGCTAAGGCCTTACTTTCAAGCGCACTCCATAACAGTTCTCACCGACCAACCCTTGAAGCAAGTGTTGTCCAAGCCGGACGTATCTGGCAGATTAATCAAGTGGGCCATCGAATTGAGCCAGTTTGACCTATGCTTCGAGCCCAGGACCGCGATACAGGCTCAGGTTGTGGCGGATCTGTTGGTTGAACGATTTGGCTTCGAGCCCACCATTGTGGAGACTGAGGGATTGTGGGTACTGCACACAGATGGTTCCTCAACCTCTCAAGGGGGAGGAGTAGGAGTGGCCCTCAAAAGCCCCGATGGAATTGAGCTGGACTTTGCAATCAAGCTGGACTTTCAGGTCACTAATAACGAAGCAGAATATGAAGCCCTCGTGCAAGGGTTGAATATTGCTTTTCAGAATGGAGCCTCCAGGATCACTGCTTATGTGGATTCACAATTAATAGCGAGCCAGATTGAGGGAACTTATGAGGCTCGAGAAACCACCATGGTACAGTACTTAAAGAAAGCCAGAGAAATCATTGGGAAGTTCAAGGAATTTCACCTACTTCAAGTGCCGCGAGGAGAAAACGAGCGTGCGGACGCTCTGTCAAAGTTTGCTTCAGCTTTAGAAGGCACTTCCGAACGTTCTGTTACGTTCCTTAGAACTGAGGAACCTTTGATCAAGGAAAGAGTCGCCGCCAAGATGATCGCCATGATTGATCCAAACGAGCCCTGTTGGCTTGACGACATCATCATTTTCCTTAGGGATGGAGTCACTCCCGCTGACAAGGTGGAAGCCAGGAAAGTCAGAAATAAGGCTCCTCGTTTCGCTCTGGATCCCGAGGGAAGATTGTTCAAAAAATCATTTCAGGGACCCCCAATGAGATGCCTAAGGCCCTCACAAGCGAAGGAGACGCTCGAGCTCATACACAATGGAAGTTGTGGGAATCATTCCGGAGGGCGTATCTTGGCAAAAAAGATCCTGAGAAGTGGGTTTTATTGGCCTACGGTTCTCCAGGATGCCATTGAATTTTCGAGGAAGTGCCCCAAATGCCAATTTCATTCAAATCTCCCTCAATTGCCAGCCGCACAGATGATCCCAATAGACGTCTCTTGGCCTTTTGACCAGTGGGGAATAGACATTGTGGGCCCCTTGCCCATGGCTGCGGGACAAAGGAAGTTTGTCATTTTAGCCGTCGATTACTTCACCAAGTGGGCCGAGGCCGAAGCTGTTGCGAAAATCACTTTCAAGGTTGTGAGAGACTTCATTTGGAAGAACATCATTTGCAGGTACGGCATACCGAGGGTGCTCATTTCTGACAACGGATCCCAGTTCATAGCAGCTGACACACGAGAGTGGTGTTCTGAGTTGGGGATAGAACAGCGATTTACCTCGGTAGGACATCCACAATCCAATGGACAAGCAGAAGTTACCAATAGGATCATCTTGCAACATCTGAAAACCATGCTTGAGAGCAAGAAAAGTGAATGGGCTGAAGAATTACAAGGAGCACTTTGGGCTTATCGCACCACCCCACGAGCGGCCACTGGAGAAACTCCTTACGCGCTCGTGTATGGATCAGAAGCAATGATACCGGCGGAGATAGTAAATGAATCCGCTCGTGTCGGCTATTTCGAGCCTCAGCTCAACGATGGCAACAGGAGCTTGGAGTTGGACTTGCTGGATGAAAGGAGAGACCGAGCGTGGGCTAAGATCCACCACTATAAAGCCTCTGTGGCCCAACAGTACAACAAGCATGTGAAGGAAAGAACTTTCCAGCTGGGAGACTTGGTTTTGAAGAAAGTGGAAGTATCCAAGCACGTGGGGAAATTGGACCCCAATTGGGAAGGCCCATTCAAGGTCATACAACTCAGAGCTAACAACACTTACACCCTGGAGACACTTCAAGGTGAGCGTTTGCCTCGCCCTTGGAACGCATGTAACCTCCGGCGGTTTTATGTTTAAAAGCTCTTTGCAAACCCTGATGTAACAACCCTCTTTGACGGGTTCTATGTACTTCCAATTACAAGTAAAAGGTAACGTAATCTTTTTAATTTCATTAATATCCTTGTTTCTTTGGTTGCTTGAATGAATAAGTCCCACGTCCCTCGTCTTTGCGAGCGTGGTTGGCAACTCATTCCATTGTGTATGCTGTTATCTCGTATGGGTTACGCTGGCCAGCACTCTACTCCGCATGGGGGGACGCCCTCATAAGGATAGACTGGTTACGCTCAAAACCAATTAGGCAAGTTGGAAGAAGATCGCGAAGAAAATCCTAGTAGGCCCCGGCTGTTTCTTACAACACCTTGCGCTCGAAAACAGGATCTCCTACAAGAACGAATCCCAGTAGGCCTTGGCTGTTTCTTACAACGCCCTGCGCTCGAAAACGGGATCTCCTACGAGAACGGATCCTAGTAGGCCTTGGTTGTTTCTTAAAACGCCTTGCGCTCGAAAGTGGGATCTCCCTCAGAGAAAGTCCTAGTAGGCCTTGGCCGTTTCTTAAAACGCCTTGCGCTCGAAAATGGGATTTCTTGCAGAACCAGAAAAACGATAAGAGTCAAAGCGCTCGAATGATGGTCTCAGAATCAAAAAGGAGTTGCACAAGTCTTGAACGAGGGCAACCACTCAGTAAGACCCTCGCACACACTCAGGACTTAGCAAAATTCCCCCAAAGGCACAACAAAATTTGCACAAGTTTTGAGCGTAGGGGCGATCTCACAGTAAGACCCTCACGATCGCTCAGGACTTAAACAAATTTACAAAGGAAAGATTTATACAAGTTTTGAGCGTAGGGGCGATCTCACAGTAAGACCCTCACGACCGCTCCAGACTTAGACAAACTTTCAAGATAAATTTACGAAGGCAGAAATTTATACAAGTCTTGAGCGGGGGGGCAATCTCACCATAAGACCCTCACGAGCGCTCAAGACTTAGACAAATTTTCATTGCATCAAAGAAATAAAACATTCAAGGAGTATGCTACACAGTCTTATTATATAATTCATAAAGGAACTGGAGAACAAAGGCATGAAAAAGAAATATTATTCCTCGCAAAAAGAAAAGTCTTACAAGCAAAAGGGCTCAAAGGCCCATGAAATACTATTACAAGAAAGCAGAAAAACAGGAAAATACAAAGAACTGATGGAGGAAAAGTTTCAAGCGGCTGGGGCGACGTCCTCATCAACAATCACCAGAACTGGGCCATGAACTGGGCCGTGAACTGGACCCTCAGGCTCTTGCGGATGGGCTTGCGGATCGTTGGGGGCATTGGCATCTAGAGCAGGCGCATTGGCATCTGGAGCGGGGGCGTTGGCACCTTCATCAATTGGGATTGGGGCATCCTCTACGACCGGCGCTTGTGGCTCGTTCTCGGGATCGTCGTTTCGAGCAGCATTACCCGCCGGATGAGCATCCATGTACTCATCTTGAAGGAGCTTGACCAAGAACCCATACTCAGGCTCCGCGATGGAATCAGCAGGGTTATCGCCCTCGTCATCTTCCTCCTCACAGCGCTCGTTAAACATGAGCCCTGTGCCCTCAGCCTCTTTCATAGCAGGATCCGTCAGCCCCTTATGTATGCCTTGCTCGATGGCTAGATTAAAAGCCTTCTGAGCCTCTTCTAAGCAATGCAGGGAAGCAGCGAAATTGAAAGCCTTGGAATGGCAGAACTTGATGAGAGCCTCCTTATTTGCGCGCTCTAGGCTCCGAGGCCACTCGTTCATGGCATCGTTGAATTTGCGCTCGGCCTCAAGAGCCCTTGCTTTCCAGCTTTCCCTGTCCGCCTCGGCCTTCTTGCACCGCTCGTTGGCCTGGGCCAGCTGGTTGCCCAAGTTAATTCGAGCGCCGTCAACCGCTACAAAATCTTCCTTCAGCTTCCCCATTTCCTCTTCCGTTGTTTCGAACAAGCCCTTGAGGGACTCGTACTTTGCAATTTCTGCATCCAGCTCTGCTTGAATTTGAGCCGGATCGTTCGAGCGCGCCATCTTCTTGTATTTAGCTTTCCGATCGGCGTAGATGGAGGCTCGCATTTACACATTTTTGAGCCGGGGAAGAACTTGCTGCATAAACGAGAGGAAAAGTGTTAGCCCGAAAAATTGTGATTTGCAGAAAAGAAAAGAAAGAATGCAAGGAATGATTACTTACGGAAATTAGAGCGTGGGCTGCGTCGAGGGTCACTTTCTCCACAGATTCGCTGTAGAGGTGCCGGTGGTCAGCCGAGAATTGAGCCTTGCTGTATAAATTCTCGGTGACAGCCTGGGAGACCGAGCCAGGCCTCAGCAAAACTGGCCCACCGTCAGTGGCGCCTGAGAAGTCTCTATCCCCTCGGTGGGGGAACTCCCACATGCGTTCTTCCTCTGAAGAGGAAGTTTCCCCCTCGCCCCGGGGGCCCTCAACAACTTGTTTGCCCTTTCCTTTGATTACGGCGGAGTCGGGCATTCTCTTCCTCTTGCGGGAAGGCCTGTTTGCGCTCGGAGAAGCTTCTGTTATCGCCAGTGTGGTTACTGGCCTTGTTTGCTCTGCAGGAATGGGGGGCTGAGCATCTCCCGCTCTTTCTGACCTCCCCCTTGTCTCTCTGGGGACCAACCTACGCTCCCCTCGGCCACGAGGGGGCTGCACCTCAGGATTTGCACTCGTGCTGGCGCCGCTACGAGCGTCCCCTCTAATGTTGCGGTTGCGAGGGCGCTGTTGTTCACGTTGTTGGTCCCCCTGTGGGGTCTGGTTCCTGTTCGCATGAGCGAAACGAGCCGCTTGTCTGATTCCGCCAGCCATTTCGAGTATAGCGACTCCTGCAAGAATGAAATGTTTAAGGGTCAGAAATATTCAAATCATCTACTCAGATTACAAGTTACAAGTACCAAAAAAGAAGTTAGTATTTATTCCTATCTAAAGTTAGTGCCCTAAGAATCTAACCGTCTCTCTCTATGTCACGAGCCGGAGGGTTGTCAAGGAAATGAGGGTCGTTGGAAAGACCACACAAGAACATGAGTTCCGCATCGTCTATCCAGTCCTTTGCTTGTATAAGGTGACCCTCGTCCCTTAGGGTTGTTGCCAGGCTTTTGGCCCAATCTCTGGGGAGTGAGGGTGGCAAACGGCTCTTTGAGTACGAGCCCCATTCCATGATCACCCCAAAGCCCTCATCTGCTGGAGCTTTGACAAAGATAAACTTTTCTTTCCAATCAATGCCATAAGTGCTCGAGGGTGAGTTGATCAGCTTCATATGGGCCTTCGCTTGAGTATAATAAAAACCGGCCTCGGGGGATGAGCGGGATGAACTGACCACCTGAAATAGGGCGTTGAAGTTTCGCAAGTAGGGCTCGTAACCCATACTCCTCATCAGAATTATGAAGCACGTCAAGAGGGCCAAGCCGTTGGGCACAATTTGGGACGGACACAGGCCCAGGTCATTCAGCAAATGGGCCATTGAGACTGAGATAGGGAACCTCAAGCCTCCTGACCTCACGGTGTCCACGTACACTGCCATTTCCCCGGGAGGCAGATTATTCGCACGCTCGTGGCTTTGTGGGATTCTCCATGTATACCGCTCGTCCCAGTAAATGGGGGTCATCATCGTCTTTACATCTCCCACGGTGACAGTGCTGGGAGTTTCATCAGGCGTGCGCTCGGTAGCCTGGTAGCCTGACCCTTCGCCCTCGTTGGGTCCTTTGGATTTTTGGGTATTCTTACTTTTGCCCTTGTCACGGGCCCTTTCTGAAGGCCCGGTTACGGCTTCCGCCACTGGAAGCGGGTTTGCAATCACCACGGTCACGGTATGGCGGTGGGGATGTGTGGCACTTTGAGTTATGGGGAGAACAGTCCCTTGCCGTTCTGCCTCCATCACCAGATCCATCTCCCCAAAAAGAGGATCCACTCCGCCTGGGTTTCTATCTTCCATAGCCATTACTGCTGCCCCCAACTCTTCATCTCTGGGGGAATTGTGGGAAGAGGAACTCTCAGTGGCCATCTCTTGTATTTCACGGGCAAATTCTTCAATGTGTTGGTCGGCCATGGCAGAAACTGAGGTTTTGAAGGTTTTTCTTGGAGAAGAGTTTAAGGTTCAGAAAGGCGAAAATCTAAGGGGTTAGGAAATCCTAAAGTCCAAATCTACGGTTAGCAAAGTTAGAAAGTTACACTGGAAATTTACCTTGAAAGTTTTGGAGAAAACTGGAGAAGAGGTTGAAGATGCCGGAGATGCGAGAGAATTTTTCTTGCAAAGGAGACTTGGAAGTTTTGAATGCGTAAAGAGTGACAAGATCTCAGAATCCCGTATTTATAGGGATGGAAGTTGGTACCGTTTTCGGCAATAAATTCAAAATGGCAATCATTTCCCGCCTAGGAAACCGCCCACTTTATGGAACCGGCACATGCTTCCCAATGCTCACGCGCCCCACGCGCACCCGCATTTAATGCTCTGACGTTTCAAGGACTTCAGAATGGTACAAACATTTAATGCGGAAGTGTTACGAGCGGTCAGTTGAAAAGACCGCATTAATGGCACCATCAGAGGAAAAATTGCTCAACACGCCAAGCTTTACACAAGCGCTATAAACGAGAGATAGAGCGTGACAAAATTCTACAGTCCTTATCACTAAGGACTACAGAATTGGGGGGCAAAATGATGGGGTCAAAATACGATCGTTCCACATCAGGACACGTGGCATCACCGAGATGATGACATCTGTCTCCACAAGGCTGCATCCCTCTGCGCACGAGCGCCAAGTCCAGCAAGCGCAAGCCTTCTTCGAGGAGTTAAGCCCAACGAGCGCTATCACTCCCACGAGCGTCCAACAAACTAAACGATTGGTACGCCCACGTGCCAAGGAAGCCCTCTTCGAGCGTTACATTTCCTCAGAGTGGCCCCTCCCTTGGCTCGTCATTTGAACTGGAGCCCTCATTCCCCTCAGCGGATACCTTGGCCTCCAATACACAAGGTTGTCACGAGCGCGCTCTTAAGCCCTCGTTACCAACCACCCAAATGGCTCTCTGACACAACGTACATGCCCGCGCACCTGCCACTGTTGCCAGCACTAACTTTCGGCCACTTTTGCAGAAGATTCCTCCTAGGTTTCTTTCTCATGGCGCCACGTGTTAGGGCAACATTCGGCCAGGACCACTTGAGGCAAATGACCAAAGGGCCCTTGACCCTCAACTATAAATAGCCAAAGTCATCTTCTACACAAGTAAGCTTTCTTCATCACGGCAACTGTGACTGAACTTACCTTTCTTCATACACTGAACTGACTTGAGCGTCGGAGAGCCAAACTGGGTATCACCCCCAGTTCCCCCAGCTTGGCCTTCTGACTTTTCTTGTGCTTGTCCCAACAGGTAGAACTCACTTTCTCATTTCCGGCGAAGCTCCGGTGGTTTCCTCCACAAATATAAATTGTAAAGTGATCGGATTCGGATCCATCTATTCCCGAACCCATCAAACGGTTATAATCTTTTTTCAGCTACAATTAACTATACAATTAGTTCATATTTTATTTGACTTAATATATTTATTTTGATTTGTAAAATTTGCTCAGGTTTTCTTTATATTAAATAAGTCTGATTTTTAATTAATACATTATCCTAATTTATTTAAATAAATATTTTTAAGGAATTTAGTTCCTTATAACGATATTTGAGCTTAACTCTAAAATATGAAAACTACAATTTGTGTCATGCAAAGCAACAAATAGTCCATACTAAATTAATAATTTATAAATTCACTCAAATCGAATCAAATCTAATTGAAACAGTTCAATATTGAAATTTTTACTAATTATACATCTGTAAAAGAATTTTTTTACATTTACATAAACTCTTAACATATATATATATATATATATATATATATATATATATATATATATATATTACAAATCAAAAGTTTGTTATTTCAAATTGTTATTAAATAATTATAAACAATTAACTTATATCAATATAAAAAATAATTTAACTTCTAAATTTGAATTATTAATTTTTTTTCATTAAGCTAAGTAAATAAAAATTTCAATAATAAAAATCACCACAATTATTTCTAATCGATCTTTAACCACTACAAAAAAAGCCCAAAAACCGACGGACATTTTCTGATGGGATTTTCAGAAAACCCGTACGTTGTCCGTTGGAAAAGTCGATTTCTGACGAAAAACTGACGGGATGGCGCCCGTTGGAAAATGTATCGTCGGAATTGGGTCCCCACGGGTCCGTTCCGTTGGTTTTCCATTGGAAATATATTTCCAACGGAAAATTATTTTTTCCAACAAAATAATTTCCAACGGAAAGCCAATGGGACATTTCCGTCGGTTTTCAGTTGGAAACCAACGGATTTCCAACGGAACAAAAATAATTTAATTTTTAAGTTAACCGACGGATTTCTAACGGAATTTTTCGTCGGTATTCCGTCGGAAATAGAATAAAAATAAATAAATTAAAAAAAATAAAAAAATTCACAAGTCGAGCTTGAGCCAACCGAGCCAACCCAATGCGAGAATTAATTCTCGAGATAATTGCGCATGCAAGGATTCGAACTCGGGTCTCCAAGGAAGAATGGTGATGAGACCCAAAATCACACTAGAATCAGAGCCGTCCACGTGTCAACGCTTCGGAGAATGAGAGTCTGGACGCTCGCATTGATGGGCTCGCGGGCCTTCCCAGCCCACTTGCTTGCTTATCGGTACAGATCAATGGGCCTCGGCCAACTGCTCAGGTAAAGGGCTCCAGTTGACCGGTTTGACGCTCACATTACGGCCCTCAGGAACACTTTCCTCAAGGAAGTGCCTACCTGATGGCCCCTTCCCGATGCTCGGGACTTTGGCGCTCAAGGGTCATCTACCGTGGGGAGGCCATCCGTACACTCTTCGAGCGTCACCAGCGTTCGTGCATAAGCATACCCCATTGCGAGGGATCCGAACCTTAGCGAAGAGGATCTTGGGCCTTCCTCACATGCGACCCTCGCCAACAACCTCTGACACATAGGTTGTACGCACCTTGTACCTAACACGCCGCCTCCTTTTCAGAAACGTCCTTCTCACTCCCTCACGGGCTGCCACGTGTTAGGGCAACACAGGTTTGGGACCACACGGTCGATTTACCCATTTACCCTTACCCCTAACATATAAATAGGGGAGAACGCATGCTTTCTCCCCCAAGTCATCTTCCTAAAATTCACGCACTCATACACAGTTCTGGGCAACTTTCCTCTATCTTCTCAAGCTTTATGATTACATTCACCACAGTGGCATCATCCTTGCATCTTATACTCTTGGTGTTATCCTAGCTGGAAGAACCCACGCTCAAAAAGGAAACCCAGTTCCTGAGGCTTTCGCGCCTGTGATGGTCTTCCCCTTCTCACAAATATTAAAGTGTTGTTGCATTTAGGAAGCTCAGATTCCTGCACCATCATTTTTGGCGCCGTCTGTGGGAAATCCGTCACAACTGCCAACATCTCAGTCTTCCTCTGAAAGCTAGTTGAGACATAGCACCTTTTGATTATGAAAATGGTAACTGCAACCAGGTCTGGAGCTGTGGGGGACAAGGGCGCTCTTCCCCCAGTCGACGAAGGGAACGCCGAGAGCCACATCCCCGCCGGAGGTACGAACCCACCAGCCGCGGGGAATGGAGTCGAGAATCCAGACACGGCGGCTGCAACTCTCCCACCGGGAGGGAACGCTACAGGGGGGCCCAGTTCCGTTGTTCCACCTACAACTCACACCGCCAACGCTTCCTTCCCTTACTCAGGTATGTATCCCATGGCCATGCCTCCACCGGGATACCCTTTTATGCAACCCGGAATGATGCCCGGGATGATGCCGATGATCCAGCCCTACCAAGTGGGGACTCTGAATCTCCCCCTGTCATTGCCAAGAGAGATACAAGGGGTAGAAATGCCCCAAATCACTACACAACAACTTCAAGCGCTGTACGCGCAATGCGAGGGACAAGCGGTGCAGAATGCTTGGGAACACTTCACTACGGCTTACTTTCCCTCATTGGCGGGTGCGCGAGCGGCCCCGCCCCTTGGAGGACTTCCGGCCCATCCGCTGACATTGGCGCAGAACGCGTTGAGGGCCCAGCAACCCCCCCTCCACCGAATCAAGAAAATGAGGCCCCACCGAGGGCCCAACAGGAGCAGCAACCCGCTGGAGACGAGAGAGTCCCTCAGGATAGGAGGGCCGCACAAAATGAGGGAATCGGAGTCGGCGAAGAGGTTCAATCGAGGGCCACAGAAAGGGCAAACCGCCGAAAGGCTGGGGACCCTCAGCTCGCTGCTGTGCAAGATCAGCTTAAAGGGCTCCAGAATGTGGTAGAGCAGCTCTCTCGAGCAAGGTCTCAAGTCCCCCGTGATGGGGACGAGAGGTCCAGGGCCAGAGACGCTCGCCGACCACGTAGCCCAATTTCCCGCCGCATGAGAGAAGCCAGCTATGAAGATCCCGAGGACAAGGATTACAGGATCATGACGGGCGATTCACCCCTCGTCGAGGAGGTACTAATGACCCGTGCGGGGAAAGGCAAAATCCCCACAGCTGTCAACAGGTACGATCGAACCACTGATCCAGCCGAGCATCTGGATCATTTTGTACATCTTATGCACTTATATGATCACCCGAGCAACTATTGGGCCAAGGTGTTTGTCACTTCTCTCATGGGAATGGCCCAAGACTGGTACAAAAAGCTTCCCCCACGCTCAATCCGGGGGTATTATGACTTGACGGATGCTTTCATAAGCCACTTTAACTCTTTGAAGGCACCGGCCCCAGCCGCGACCGCTCTTTACAGCTTGGTCCAGGGGCCGAACGAAACTCTACGGTCTTTCATGGGAAGGTTCAACAAGGAGATCTTGTTGGTAGAAAAGCCCTCGATGGACTTCTTGAGGCATGTTCTGTTTGGGGCTATCAACATGAAGCATTACGTCAGCAAGGAATTTGTGGAAGAGGTAGCCAAGAAAAAGCCACGCTCGCTGATGGAGATTAGGGAGATTGCGGACTCTTTCTTTACTCTCGAGGATAAGTACATCGCGAGGGATCAGAAAATGGCGAACGCCCCTCGCCCCAGTAAAGTACCCGAGGATCGGATGGACTCTAACAGAGGCCGCCGCCGCAGCCCTATTCCCGCTCGTCGGAACTCTCCACCCCCTCGGAAATTCGAACGCATCCCTCTCAACCGCCCTATAGCCGAAGTATATGCCATGGTGGATAAGAAGCTGTTCAAGAGGCCGCCAAAGTTGAGAGAAACCGAGGCTCAGAAGAGCTCGGGGAAGTATTGCGCTTTCCACAAGCAAAAAGGGCATGACACCAGTGAATGTCGTCAGCTTGAAAGTGAGATTCAGAGGCTGATTGCTGGGGGGCACCTCAAGGAGTTCGTGAAAGTGTTGGAGAGGTACGACGAGCATTGTGCCGAGCGTGCACATGCACGGGGGAGAAGCCGTTCGCGCTCTCGGAGCCCACGACACCGTCACCCCGAGCCCAATGACCGTGGGAAAGGGAAGGCATCAGATATGGAAAACCAACCCTTCGCGGTCATTTACATGATTGCTGGGGGACCCTCGGGAGGCGACTCTAATGCTTCCCGACGCCGTTACATTCGGAGTTATGACCAAAGATCTTCTCAGCCCAGGCCGGTGCTCTCCATTGATCAATCATCCCGCTCGGAGAAGGATGAGAGCGTAGGTTTCACAGAGAAAGATTTAGGGCGCATTGTAACACCCCATGGGGTCGGTGAAACTTCTGATTGCCCCATGGTGGTTAGCTTAGACGTTCACAATCACGTTGTAAAGAGGGTCTTGATTGATAGTGGAAGCTCCGTGAATGTTTTGCCTTACTCCACTTTTCAGAAAATGAATATCACAAACATCCCGCTCGAACCCCTCAGAACAGCCCTCGTCGGCTTCGGGGGTTCCGAGATCGTCCCTCGCGGACAAATTCGCTTGGCCACCTCTTTCGGTCGCGCCCCACAGCGAAAAACTTTAAATGTTCTCTACGTGGTGGTCGAAGTGGACCTACCTTACAACATCATCATTGGGCGCCCAGCCCTCGTTGACTTCAAAGCTGTAATTTCCACCTATCATCAAAAAGTCAAGTTTCCCACCCCCGAGGGTACCGGAGAGGTATTGTGTAATGTTAAAGAAGCTTGGGAGTGCTACATACTTTCCCTTCGAAGCCACAAGCCCAAACAACCTACCCAAGCAGGTTCCACCAAAAAGTCCGTTGACTTCCCCAAACTAGATGAAGATGGCCCCGAGCGCAAGAGGGCCAAGCTCTATAAAAAGAAGAATAAGAAGAGGGCCACGGACAGACCAGTAGATGCTGGGAATTCGCCCCTCGGAGAAGTTGGGGTCTCTTCCTCGGAAGGCGAGGATCATAAACCCTCGGGAAATACCAGCGAGAGAATTACAGGTAAGAAACGAGCGCTTGAACAACCGAGGCCTGAAGTGCGGGTGGAACCTACGGAGAGCTTCATGACCATCGAGTTGGAGCCTGGGAATCCTGATAAGACTACGCAAATAGGTTCCAGCCTCGACGGTCCCTCTCAGATTATGATGATCGAATTCTTGCGAGAGAATATTGATGTCTTTGCTTGGAAGGCCTCCGATCTCACTGGCATAGATCCGAGCGTTATTGTCCACCGACTGAACGTGGATCCGGCCTTCAAACCTATAAAGCAAAATAAGAGGGATGTTCGTGGATTCCGGAAACAGGTCATAGAAGAAGAAGTCAATAAACTGCTTGACGCTCAATACATAGAAGAAATTCTATACCCAGAATGGCTGTGCAATGTGGTGCTCGTTCCCAAGAGCGCCAACAAGTGGCGTATGTGCAATGACTTCACAGACCTCAACAAAGCATGTCCTAAGGATCCGTACCCGCTACCTAGAATTGATCAGTTGGTGGATTCGACCGCTGGGTGTGAACTTATGAGCATGATGGACGCTTTCCAAGGATATTATCAGATATTTATGGCTCTTGAGGATCGTCCTAAAACTACGTTCGTAGTCCATATGGGGGTTTATTGCTTCAAGGTCATGCCCTTTGGGCTCAAAAATACAGGAGCGACCTACCAACGCCTTGTCAACAGAATGTTCGAGTGCGAGATTGGAAAGTCCACGGAGGTATATGTGGATGACATGATCGTCAAAAGCGAACGCCAGCATTCTCATCTAGAAGACCTAAAACGAACGTTCAATATCCTGCGTCGTTACGGTATGAAACTGAATCCATCCAAATGTACATTTGGCGTGCGGGGTGGCAAATTTTTGGGATACATGGTTAGCCAAACGGGCATAGAGGCCAACCCAGAGAAAATTAAAGCAATTCTGGACATACCCTCGCCTCGCAATCTGAGAGAAGTCCAGGTTCTTGTGGGTAAGATCATTTCCTTAAACAGGTTCATCTCCCGCTCAGCGGACAGGAACTTACCCTTCTTTAAAATTCTGCGTAACGCTCGCAACTTTGCCTGGAGCGAGGATTGCGAAAAGGCCCTGCAGGACATGACGCGGTATCTTTCGAGCGCGCCTTTGTTGACCAAACCTATCCCGGGGGAGAACCTGTTTGTCTATCTATCAGTTTCCTTGGAAGCGACGAGCTCTGTCCTCGTGGCGATTCGCGAGCGTAAGCATATGCCAGTGTATTATTTAAGCAAGACTCTACAGGGAGCGGAGAAAAGATACATGGAAATAGAGAAGTTTGCTTTTGCGCTCGTTAATGCCTCTCGGAGGCTGAGGCCTTATTTCCAAGCGCACTCCATCGTAGTGCTCACAGATCAACCTCTCAAACAGGTGCTTGCAAAGCCGGACTTCTTAGGGAGATTGACTAAATGGTCAATTGAACTTAGTCAATTCGACATCATCTTTGAGCCTCGCACGACAATACAAGCTCAGGCCGTGGCCGACTTATTGGTGGAGCGCTTCAACTTAGATATCGGGCCCTCGGCAGAGGATGGCTTATGGCTTCTGCACACAGATGGCTCCTCGACCTCGCAAGGGGGGGGGAGGGGAGTCGGGGTGACCCTCAGGGACCCTCTCGGAGCTGAAGTTGACTACGCCATCAGGCTGGCATTCCAAGTTACCAACAACGAGGCTGAGTATGAGGCCCTCATCCAGGGGCTCAGGATTGCACTCCAAAATGGTGCCACTCGGGTCACGGCATATGTTGATTCGCAGTTGATCGTGAGTCAGATTGACGGTTCTTATGAGGCCCGAGAAGCCACCATGGTGCAGTATCTGGCGAGCGCTAAGGAGGTGATAGCCAAGTTCAGAGAGTTCCACCTTTTGTAAATCCCAAGGGCAGAAAACGAACATGCCGACGCTCTGTCAAAGTTCGCATCCGCCCTGGATGGTTTTAGTGAGCGTGTTATTACATTTCTTAGAACAGAAGAACCGTTGATAAGTAGAGGCGAACCTTCGAAGGAGGTGAATATGATTGACCCCTCCGAGCCTTGTTGGCTCGACGAAATTATCAGATTCCTCCAGGATGGAACCATCCCGAGTGATAAAGTTGAGGCTCGGAAAGTCAGAAGCAAAGCCCCTCGCTTCTCATTGGACGTTGAGGGTCGACTATTCAAGCGATCCTTCCAAGGCCCACCGTTGAGATGCTTGAGACCCTCGCAGGCCAAGGAAGTTTTAGAACAGGTGCACAATGGAAGTTGCGGGAACCACTCGGGCGGTCGAATCTTGGCAAAGAAAATCTTAAGGAGTGGGTTCTACTGGCCCTCGGTGTTGCAGGATGCCATTAGCTACTCCAAGAAATGCCCTAAGTGCTAGTTCCATTCTAACACCCCCCAGTTGCCGGCGGCTCAAATGATTCCTATTGATGTCTCGTGGCCTTTCGATCAATAGGGCATTGATATTGTGGGACCCCTCCCCATGGCGGTCGGACAAAAGAAATTCGTAATACTCGTCATGGATTATTTCACTAAGTGGGCTGAAGCCGAAGCGGTCGCCAAGATATCGTTCAAGGTGGTTAGAGACTTCATTTGGAAAAACATCATCTGCAGATATAGTATCCCGAGGGTGCTCATCTCAGACAACGGCTCCCAATTTATCGCTGCCGACACGCGGGATTGGTGCTATGAGCTAGGAATTGAACAACGATTCACCTCCGTGGGCCACCCTCAAGCCAATGGTCAAGCGAAGGTGACCAATCGAACCATACTCCAGCATCTGAAGACGATGCTCGAGAGTAAGAAGGGAGAATGGGTTGAAGAACTTCAAGGAGCCCTGTGGGCATACCGTACTACTCCCCGAGCGGCAACGGGGGAAACCCCTTATTCCCTCGTTTATGGCTCCGAGGCTATGATATCTGCGGAAATTGCTCAGGAATCCGCACGCGTTGACTATTTCGAGCCTGCTGCCAACGAAGCCAATCGGGCGCTCGAATTAGATTTGTTGGATGAGAAGAGGAATACTGCTTGGGCACGCATCCACAAATACAAAGCAACCGTAGCTCGCCAATACAACAAACGTGTTAAGGAGAGGACTTTCCAGCTAGGGGACTTGGTCCTCAAAAAAGTTGAAGTCTCCAAACATGTGGGTAAATTGGACCCCAATTGGGAAGGCCCCTTCAAAGTCATTCAGGTACGAGCAAATAACACCTACCTGCTGGAGACTTTGCAAGGCGAGCGTCTCCCTAGGCCATGGAATGCATGTAACCTTAGAAGGTTCTACGTGTAAACATCAGTTTCTTTTATAATTGCCCGTTGGCGGCATGGGGTACTTTCTTTTGACAGAAAGCATACTGTATTCATTTTGGAAATTGCAAGTACAACAGTAAGCATGTGATTTTTTGATTATGTCATTTATTTGCTTTCCTGTTGGTTAAATTATTTGAGCAACATAAGGCCCACTCCGTGTCGAGCATCCTCCACGTCGAACGGCCTAAGTAATACCCCAATCATTTTGAAGCAACGCTATCTGGGTGTTGATAACCATCCACCCGGAATAGTTTGACAATTTGGGAGTGTATAAAATCCTAAGCACGAGCGTGTCAAATGGATGGATGCTAAACGCTTAATTTACGTCAGTTGGGTGCTCACTGCTCCAGTTCGTGCTCGTAAACCCCCGATGACCCTCTACTTATTGAGTATAAAACACACTTGTAAAATAGTGGATCCCAGACCAATCCTTTTAGGGGTCCCTCGAAATGACGCTAACCCCACGGTTACGCTCTCTTTAATCCCATACTTATTGATTTCTGAAGTATATGCAACCCAAAGGAGCGTTCGAGACAAGGGTGCACATTATGGGGCCAATACTTAGGTAAATCCCCAGAGGGTTCCTAAGTTCAAATTCGAGCCTCATTACGAATACGGCCAGGGAACACCCATGGGAAACACCCTCGCTTCCGTATCTACGCCCCTCGAATCGCCAGACGCCGCCAAACTTTGAACTGATGGCGCATTGTGATGAATGCCAGGGCACCCTCAAAGAAAACGCCCTCGTGCACAAACACGCTCATCGAAAACATTCAAACAAAAGAAAACGGCGAGCACAATGAAACATCATCATTCACCATTCAAAAGTATCAGAGAAAGCATTCAAACACCCAAGAGATTAAAGGGCAGTTCAAATATATGAGAAGGAGCATAAATGGATCAAAAATATTCAGAAAATAACTGGAGAATTAAGTATAAACATAAATTGTTCATAAATATGACAAGGAATTTAAATCAGCAAGGAAAGGGATCAACATCCAAGGGATCTTCACTGGGCTTGAGAGTTGGGCTCTGGAGGGGCCATCGCAAGAGGAACTGGGGCCAACACGTTGGCGTCAGAAGTTTGGGCCTCGCCAGGTTTCTCGACGTCCGCAGTATCCATGACGGTGCCCTCGTCTTCTATTTGGATGGGCTCGGGACCTACAGTGTTGGCACCAATAAATTCCCGTTGGAGTGTTTCCACGAACTCCTGATATTCCGGCTCCGCCAAGCTCTCAGTAGGATCCTCGTTTTGGACCATGGGCTCGCAGTTTTCATCCAGATCCATGCGCAAGCACGCGTCAGTCCTAGCGCTCTCAGGAACCAAGCCCAGTTTGACCATTTGCCCTATAGCCTTGTGGAAGAAGCGTCGGGCGTTGTCAAAACACTGGACGTTGGCTGCAAATATGAACGCTTTGGAGCGCACGAACTTCATTACTGCGTCCCAAGAGACCCTCGCAGCCAGGCCTTCCACCTTCTCTTGCAGATCAGTGAGCGCCTTATTGGTAACTTCGTTTTGGCGTGTGCTCTCTGCCAGCTGTGTGCCCAACTCCCCGTTCTGGACCCGCAGTTGGTCGCGCTCTTCCTTCAACTTTCTATGGCGGTCATCAAGGGTGAGATAGGCTGCGTCCGCCTTCTGCAGATTCTCCCTCAACTGATCCCTCTCAAGGTTGACAGCAGTCAGTTGGGCGTGGATACGGTTGTAATCCTCTTGCAATTGGCCGGGGTCAGAGATGCGCAGCAATTTCTTGTATTTGGCCTTATGATTCGAGTAGGCCTGCGCTCGGCCCTGCAAATTCTTCAGCCTAGGGATCACCTCCTGGAAAGTCAGTAGCAAAGGTTAGCATTAAAATGGGAACAATGGAAGTGGGAAATCTTCAGAGGACACCAAGGACTTACCGTCAGAAGCGCATGGCAAGCGTCGTCCGCGACCCGAGCGGCGTCATGCTCATTTAATTTGTCGTGATCGGCAGAGAACTGGAGCTTTCCGACGATGTCGGAGACCATGTTGACGGAAAAGGCGCTCTTTTTCAGTAGAACGGGACCGTCCTTCCTTTGTCGCTTGAATCGAGTGTCGCCCCGACCGCCAATCTTCCAAAATTCTTCATCCTCAGAAGATGAAGTATCGCTGCCCTCACCACGGTGGCCCACGACCACCTCTTTTCCCTTGCCTGAAATCGGGAGGGAGTCCGCCATCCTTTTCCTCTTTCCTTGACGGTCAGCCCGGATGGTTTCATGGATGCGAACCAGTTCCCCCGAGTGATTGAAGGAGCCGCTCGAACTCAGTGCTATTGGACCCTCGTGGGCAACCGGTGGAGGAGTAGCCTCGCGAGCCCATCAACCGTTAAATCCTCGATAGGGCCCCTAGGGGGGGCTTCGTTCCCCGCACCTTCACGAGCGCCGTCTCGTCCTCGGCCGGCCCCTCGCCTAGTTCCCCTTCCCCTTGGAGTGTTGGGAGGGCGGTTTTGCTGCTGTTGCGAGGGCTGAGGGTCGGTGGCGGGTACCTGGGCACCCAACATACGAGAAAGAGCTTCAGCATTCATTCCTTGAGATAATATTTGGACACCTGCAGATAAGAAGAAACGAGAATCAGCAGTTGGTGGCTTGGATCGCAGATGTAAAAATACAGCAATCACACCAAGTTAGAAGGTTATTCTAAAAGTTAGGGCAGTTAGTTCCTAGAATCTAACCATCGACGGCCATGATGTCAGCTGGAGGGTTGAGGATCATGTCTGGAGGGCAAGATAATCCACAACGGAACAATATTCCCTCGTTCTTCATCAAAGTATCAGCCTTAATCCACTTCCTCTCACTCCTCATCTCGAAGGCTAAACCCTGTGCCCAATCCTCAAAGGCTTTATTCCTCGTTCTTTCCCTAATCAAAGGACCCTCGCCATGTATCATCCACTGGCGGTGAACCCCAAAAATCCCCCCGGGGGCTCCCACGAAGAAGTACTTCTCCTTCCAATGCTCGCCGTAGGAGGTGGATGGGGAATCTATCATCTTAAAGCCCGATTTGGCCTGGGCATAATAAAACCCGTCCGTAGGCGACGAGCGTGGCGAGCGGGCTGCTTGTATCAAACTGTCGAAGTTGACGATCGAGGCTGCTTTGTTTAAGGCTCTCATCGTTATTATGAAGGTGTTGATTAAAGCTATGCCGTTGGGCAGAATTTGTGAAGGGCAAAGCCCTAGGTGGTGGTAGATGATAGCAGCCGTGTGAGCGATAAGGAACCTCAGACCCCCAGCCAGGACTGCATCCCAATAGACCGTTATCATCCCAGGCGGCGGTCGGTTGGCCCTCTCCCCCTCCTCAGGAAGTCGCATGGGAAATACTGCTTCATCCCAATAAAGCTTTCGCCCTCAAATCCTCCAAATCGTCGAGCGTCAAAATACTCTCAATCTCATCCGGAGATCTGTCAGTTTGATGGCGGTTATCTTGCCTCACTCGAGTGGCAGGCTCCTTTCCTCTCCTTTGGCGCCTTCTGGAAGGTTCAGCCTCAAATGGACGCCCGGATGGTCCGACTTCGCCCTCGGGAGCCATCACGGCCACTGTGATCTTGGGGTCGCACGGTACTGTTCAACACCGGGAATACTCTCTCTCCCTGTCTTTGCATTTCCATCACGTTATGCATCTCTTCAAAGAGGTCATTCACACCTCCAGGAGCACGCTCGTTCATCCCTTGAACAGCCGCGTCAACCTCCTCATCCCTGGCGTCAACTGGAGCCTGAGCCACTGAAATCGTCATGGGAATCCCCTCACCTGGGGACGCCCTAGCCAAGGGAACAGCGGTGGGAACATTGCCGTGAGGAGAAGAGCTCCCCACTGACATCTCATCAATCTCCCTTACATAATCGTCAGCTTGGTTTCCGGCCATGTTTGCCTTTCGATTTTAAACTCAGTGAAGGGGAAACTCTCTGAAACGAATTCAACAGTAGAAGGGGGCTCTTCACTCAGGGATTTCACTCACTCAACCTAAACCTAATGTTAGCGCGAGGAAAATAAGAAAAATGTTATGGAGTTTTACCTAAAGCTTGAAGAACAGAAACTCGCCGGAATCGGTGAAGGTTGCAGAGTTTTCTCGCTGATTATGTGCTTGAAGGAGGTTGAATGCGTGAAAGAGGCTCCAAAGCCTTGCAGATCCCTATTTATAGGGGTAAAGGCTGGCATTAATTAGGGTTTAAGATTTCAAATAGCAATCATTTCCCGCCTAGGAAACCCCCCACTTTTGGTAACCGCCTCAAGTCTCCCGGAGTGTACGCGCCCACGTTCCCACTCAGCATTAAATGCGGACATGACTTCAATTAATGCAGTGTCAGGCTGTATCCATTATAGAAGGCAAACGGTCATTTCTCTAGCAATGGCTTGACCCTCGGATATTCAAAAATTCAAGGCTCCACTCTTTCTAAATTCTACAGTACGCTCGAAGCTATACTACAGAATTTGGGGTGCAAAATGATGAGACCCAAAATCACACTAGAATCAGAGCCGTCCACGTGTCAACGCTTCGGAGAATGAGAGTCTGGACGCTCGCATTGATGGGCTCGCGGGCCTTCCCAGCCCACTTGCTTGCTTATCGGTACAGATCAATGGGCCTCGGCCAACTGCTCAGGTAAAGGGCTCAAGTTGACCGGTTTGACGCTCATATTACGGCCCTCAGGAACACCTTCCTCAAGGAAGTGCCTACCTGATGGCCCCTTCCCGATGCTCGGGACTTTGGCGCTTAAGGGTCATCTACCGTGGGGAGGCCATCCGTACACTCTTCGAGCGTCACCAGCGTTCGTGCATGAGCATGCCCCATTGCGAGGGATCCGAACCTTAGCGAAGAGGATCTTGGGCCTTCCTCACATGCGACCCTCGCCAACAACCTCTGACACATAGGTTGTACGCACCTTGTACCTGACACGCCGCCTCCTTTTCAGAAATGTCCTTCTCACTCCCTCACGGGCTGCCACGTGTTAGGGCAACACAGGTTTGGGACCACACGGTCGATTTACCCATTTACCCTTACCCTTAACATATAAATAGGGGAGAACGCATGCTTTCTCCCCCAAGTCATCTTCCTAAAATTCACGCACTCATACACAGTTCTGGGCATCTTTCCTCTATCGTCTCAAGCTTTATGATTACATTCACCACAGTGGCATCATCCTTGCATCTTATACTCTTGGTGTTATCCTAGCTGGAAGAACCCACGCTCAAAAAGGAAACCCAGTTCCTGAGGCTTTCACGCCTGTGATGGTCTTCCCCTTCTCACAAATATTAAAGTGTTGTTGCATTTAGGAAGCTCAAATTCCTGCACCATCAAATGGTGACTCCCTTACTAACTTGGATAACTTACTTCTTATTAATATTATGTCTTTAAATATATTTATACATTTATTTCAATTAACTATTTAAATACTTTTTGTTATTAATTTAAAATATAAAATTTTAAATATATGATTATTTGAATTAAATATAATCATATTTATTGAAAATTTTTAAAAATACTTATTCGAATGAAAATAAAACTCATTAAAATTAAGAGTTCTCCAATCTATAGAAAATATATAGAGTATCATAATAAGAACTCTTTCTAAAATTAATATATTAATTATAAGTTACATTATAAGATATTTGTACATTTAAAAATAAAATTAGTAATATAAAAATAATTTTTACGTCGTTTCACTTAAATTATTAATTCAAAATTATAAATAAAATTATTTTTCTGTATAAATATAAAATCATTGCTAATAACTATTACATAACGATTAATTATATTATAAACCTACAAGTTTTTTTTGTATATATATATATATATATATATATATAAGTTTTTTTTATAAAGATACATAATTAATAAAAATTTTCGTAGTTTTCATATTTTAAACTTAGTTCAAATATTATTAACACTATATACTTATTATCAAGTATTAAATTTATTAAAAATACTTATTATGTAAATTACGATTGATAACTAATAGAATAGTATATATATATATATATATATATATATATATATATATATATATATATATATATATATATATATATATATATATATATATATGTTTTTTTTGTGTGGAAACACTATATATATTGTTAGGAATAGTGCCCTAGAAAGCCGATTGTATATCCGCTTTGTACTTTTCCTTATTGTAATCACAGACAATCTTTGAATAAAATAACGAATTGAGGCAACACTTCTTTATATGCTCTTTTTTGGTATGCGTTTACTTTAGCTGTGCATGTATGAGAACTCCCCTAATCCTGATGACTTTAGGACTCTACCATTTAGGTGAAATGGTTCATGAAACGAGCCCTATATCACATAAGTCATGATTAGTAAAATACTCCAAGTTGATGAGTCCTACAGACAGTGGGAGTGTTAACCTGACTCTTTTAAGGTTTGCTTGTGGGATCACGCCCTTAAGAACGACCACCTTGTTTCATGGAGGTGCAAAGTATATAGTTGATACGTGCATGATACATGAGGGTGCTTACTTCCATAAGTAAGTTCACTGAGGTGCCTCGTGTGAGAAGATTCCTAAATGGGAAATGAAGTTTCTATTTCAGGAAATGGAAACTTCCAGATTAGGAAATATCTCACGAGTCATTGATGTGATTAATTGATCCTTAGACTTGAGGTTCCATGTCACTTTATGAGTTAACTCTGTAGTCTTAGGTATAAGCTTTAAAGGGTGTCGCCTTAGACAACTAATTCAAGGCTTATGTTGGGGCTGCACAAGTGATTCATGAAAGTGAATGAGAATCAAGAAAGGACCTACACTTGCATTTGCAAGGTGATCTCTTATTGTGTAAGTCATTCATATGCCATATGGAGTCCTTGGCCAAGACAATAGATCAAGACATCAAGAAAAGTGTTTCTTGGATTGAGATCAAATGGATATGAAATGCACTTAGCTTTAAGACCAGATTATTAGGGTTCTGATTATTCCCTTACCCTAGATCTTGGTTGAGAGATAGTAAGTAGGAGGATTGTATCTCACATGAATCAATGACTTAAAGGTTCTGTCGAATCGAGACATTCCAATTCAGCTAGGGGTTAAACACCTGTTGCTAGACTATGGTCGTTTAATCTGTGGACTGATTAATTGTAGCACCCTAGACCCCAAGGCGCCACATCCCCCGCACTGTAGCCTCAATCCACGTATGAAATGGACAGTTCATACATAAACCAAGACCACAGCGAACGGGTGACAACAAAACGACGCTCTAGGCGGGACACTCTCCCCAACGAACTTAAACAAACATGAATAGAAAAGCGGAAGCAGTAAAGTCATTCATATATATATAGGTACCATATTTATTGCATAGATACATATAGGTACCAATTATCTATCAATACATTATCATATCTTCAATAATATACATCAGTAAGTACCCAAAAGTTTTCAATCGTGAACATAACATGATATCCGATCTAATATGTACATGAAAGGTGCAACACTAGACCCGTGATAATGCAGGACTCGACCAACTCCCGCCTAGCACAACCACGCTCAAAAGGTACCTGAAAAGTGGAGTATCAGTCTACCGAAGACTGAGTGAGGGGCAATAATAAATATAGCACACGTCACATGCAAGGTGTAGCCTCGGGTGAAGATTTATGAAATGAAAGGAATATATACACAATTAAAGAACTTAATCTTCGCCCGAGATTACAACCACTCATTTTAATACGTTTACTTTATCATGCTTGTCAATATCATGAACATGTGGCCCCGGCGAGCAAGGGCAATCTCCAACCGAACTCCCAATCGTGAACAATACGTGATCATGCGTGCTTGCTTGATAAATAAGTGATCTTGCAATATATTTTAGTGCTCACATAGACAATTTCATACTTGAAAACATGCAATAACCCGAGGATAACCCGACATTCCGGATTAATCCCCAGTCTCCTTCTTCCTCCGGGTGATAGCGAGTTTGCAAGGCTCGACTATCCACGACATGGTGTGTGTAGAGGACATGACCCTCTAGACACGGAACTCCTTCCACCACTAATCTCCTAGTGGCTTCGGGGGTGATCCCAACAATGTGAGGATAATTCAGGAGTTACCCGTCAGCCCGTGCTTTCCCGGTTGGCTCAAGAATTACCCTCGGGCCCACGTGCAATCATGTACTCGCCAAACATGCTTGAAAATCATGACAATCGATACATTCTTGCTTGAAATGTTTATCACTTTGAAAACGGTTATAATTATAATAGGTTTTGGCCGAAAACTAGCACATAAGGGTTGTAGGGTTCGTTTTACCAAAACAAAACCTCACCTTTCTTGCAAAATAAAATAAAGTAGCGTTCTAAGGAGCTTGCTCCCCGTCCACGCCCTCGTGACCTGTGCAAATACGACATATGAACATGAGACGTGGACTAATATGACCAAAATATGACGAACGGCGAAAACGTGTCGAGACGACCTCGAAAATGCAATGTGGGATTATAACTTTTCGTTTCACATCATATTAACACATATTATAGCAATTCGGGGTCAAAGAAGTCGTTGGATCGAGGGGTCAAAATCGTAATTTTATGCAGTGAATTTTTGTTCTGTCAGCCCCTTGGGAACGGCCGTTCCAGGCTTCCTTTGAAAACTGGGAACGGTCGTTCCCGTTGCCCAGAAAACGCGGCAATGTTTTTCCATTTTTAAAAGCGCGCCTAGCCGGGAACGGCCCTTCCGGCTCCAAGGCCAAAATGGGAACGACCGTTCCCATGCTCGGCCGCCCATATTTTGAAAAGGAATGGGAACGCCCGTTCCCACCAAGCCTTGAGGCTGGGAACGGTCGTTCCCTGCTTCTGCAACTGAAAAACAGAGCAGAAACAGAGTATGCTCTCGGGAAGAAAGCAACAAAGCAACCAAAATCCATTTTTGAACCCCAAACGCAATAATTTCTGGTAATATGATGCATACAACTTCAATGAATGATAATATAACACTTAAACACATAAAACATGCAATAATCACAAGATTTCCAAGGTTTCATGTACATGATCAACTAGCTCAATCTTGCCAATATTCAAGATTTTCATGATCAAATCATGCTATAATTCCATATATGATCACATAATCACACTTTGATCACCAATATCTCATTTATCATATCAAACTGAAACCCTAGCCTAGGCAAATATGATCAAACCCCATGGCTTTCATGCAAACCAACCTTAAAGATGGAAAGAAATGAAGAAATGGATGATGGTGATGATGAACTCTCAATTTCTTGGAACACTTCTTGAAATCTTGATGATTGAAATGAAAATTATCTTCTTCCCTTTTCTTCTCTTTTGGAACCGAGAGAGAGATGAATATGTTTGGCAATTTTGGATGAAATGATCAAGGAAGATGGGAGAAAAGATGATACGTAATTCATCATCTTGATTTTTGTGAAATTTGCCAAATTGCCAATTGATCCTTGAAGTCTATAAGTTCTACAATTAGGTATGTCATGATTTAAAATATGCTCAATTTTGGTCCTTAGAAATCATGCAATTAAGTCCCTAATATTTTAGAAAGTATTTAACTAGGGACAATTTGGTAATTTTATCACTCTCGGTAATTGATTTCATGCGAGAAAATATTTTCCGTGTCATGAAATAATATTTTGAATGATATGAAATCATATAATTGATATAAACAATGTTTCGTGAATTTTATAAAAGTATGAAATGCCACGTAATATATTATGAAATTAAAAGAAATGAAATAAACCTACGCTCAACGCACACGTGGCGTGCTTACCTGTTCATCCGGAAACCGGGGCGTTACATTAATTAATTAATGAATTAATTGATTAGGGTCACTACTAATTGAATTGAGAACCTAGAGGGTCACACACAAAAACTTGGTTACATGAGTTGAGGCTTTAAAATGATTAAACGAGTTGATCATACCAAGAGGATTCCACACGTGTGGTTCACGTGATTGGCTCGTGTCCTTGGGGACACGTGTATATTGTTTATGTATTAAATAATTAAAGTGTTAATTATTTAATAGACTTTGGTTTAATTTTTTGAATTAAAATGAAAGTCTTATTTTGGAGAACTTAATCTATTTAATTAATTATGAATTAATTAATTAGATAAATAAGTTATTTATTTATTAATAAATAAAGTATAATATTATCCAAAAGGGTTTTGGATATTTTAGCTCTCTTAAAAGTTGATTTGAATTAGAATCCAAAATCAAGGTTTGGAATTACTTGACGATCAAGTAATAAGAGAGAGGGACCAAATCCTTAGTCCGAAAGGACTAGGTTCGGCCGCCCCTCTCTAGAGCTATATATAGGGGAACTCGAGCTCCCCTTAGGGATTGATCGATTCTTCTTGGTTCATGTGTTGAACACCATCCTTTCTCCAAGATCACATAAACCCTAGGTTAAGCCTAAACACTAACTAGAGAACTAGCATCCTTACTAGTTAGATTGTAGTCAAGTTGGTGGATTATCTCTAGAGAGTTTCAAGTTAGAAGTTTTTAAAGATTCGAGTTTTACCAAAGAGAGGGGATCAAGCCTCGAGAAGAGCTTTTTTGGGTGGCTTGAAACGCTTCAAGAAAGATTATTGAAAAGTAAGTTTCTTTACCTTATGAATTTGGATTCATGATTGCGAGTTTCGATCCTTTTGTAGGAAAATTTTTAAATTTCCGCTGTTTTCTGATTCCGTTTTTCCAACATATATGTATGTATGTATATAAGTGAGTGTTTATAATGCATGGATACAAATATGATACAACATATATTAGTTTTTAATTTTAACATTGAAAGACGTTTGTCAAGATGTCCAACCTTAATATGATACAACACCATACAATACAATAATATTTAGAATTGTTTGAGCATCATAAGAGTGGTAATTTAAAATTATAAACTTTTTATTTATACATGTGAGAGTGTCTAATAGAAAATTAAATTCCAATTGGGATCTCCTCACTATAATTAAAGTTAAAAGATTGATGTTCTAAATATTTTTATTTTAATTAATAATGTATAATTTGTATATTATATACTTTAGTGTCTATTAATAATTTATAATTTGTATATTATATAATTTTTAAATATATAAATAAGTTGAAGGACCTACAGATTAACGTTATTAAAAACTAAATTTGAAGTTGAAGAAGATTAAACCATCAAAAGGGCGATCTTCTCGTTACGTAATTGATACTTTTCACTATTAATTAACTTATATAATTGATAACATAGTTTTTCTTAATTAGAAATAATTGTTTATTAAAAAAACTTAAATTTTAATACGAAGATGACTTAAAACTATAATATATGTGTTGGTTTATTAAAAGATATTTGAATCGAGATTTCTAATTAAATTTGATTGAAAAATTCCAATGGAAAACCGACGGAAAACCAACAGAATTTTTATTTAATTGAAATTCCAACGGAAAACCGACGAAAATCCCGTCGGTTTATTTTCGTCTGTTTTTTTAAAATTGAGGAATAAAAAAACCCGACCGGTTATTCCCGTCGGTATTCCGTTGGAATTTTTATTTCATCGAAATTCCAACCGAAAACCGACGGGAAAATCCCGTCGGTTTTTTTTTTTAATTGAGGAATAAAAAAACCAACGGGAATTTTATTTAATTGAAATTCCAATGGAAAATCGACGAGAAATCCTGTCGGTTTTTTTGGCGCAATTTTTTTAGAATTGCGCCAAAACTTCCGACGGAAACCCAACGGAGTTCCGTTGGAATTTTTGGCGCAATTTTTTTTAAAATTCCGCAAATTTTCCGACGGAATTTTCCATTGGTTTTTTCCCATTGGAATTCGGCTGTTTTTTTTTTAGTGAACCATAATTAATCAATTCCTACTTTTTACCTTAACATTAATAATAAAGTACATATTTAATTTTTATTAATAAATTAAAGCTGAAAGAGGAATATAGTCGTTATAACGGCTATATTTTTTTCAAAAACGATAGTTGAAATTTTTTATTAAAAGTATTAGCCCCTATATTAGTATGTATAGTTAATTACACTTAACGGCCAAGGGCAACATAAGAATAAAAAAATTGATCAAAGTCAATTGAGGGTATTTTGGGGTTTTTATTAAAAGTTTTGCTGAAATCAATAATTTTTAAACCAAAATGGGGTTAAGTGTAATTACTTGTTTTTTGAAGGATAATATCTGCAATTTAATTTAAAAATTGGGGTGAATTGTATTACCCCGTCTAATATGAGCCGGGGGCTAGGTGTACTTAACCCTTTTCTCCAAAAATGATAGTTGGAAAATTTTATTAAAAATATTATACTTGATCCGCATATTAGTATAGTTAATTGTAATTCACCCAAATAATAACATGAGAATAACAAAATTGGCCAAAGTCAACAAATATTTTTAGGTTTTCATTAAATTTTTTTGCTTACGTCATCAATTTTTAAACCAAAATAGGATTAAGTGTAATTACTTATTTCTTGAGCATAGCGCTGTAATTTAATTTAAAAATAATGATGAATTATTATTATCTCATTTAATAGGGTGACTAAGTGTAATTGACCCTGACAAATTATCATATTTTTCAATTGTGATAAACTTTAACAATCTTGACCTTTTGATATGAGATACAAATGTTATGAAGTTTCAAAATTGTCAGTTGTTTGATATTGATCCGTTGGGTAAATTTCAGAACTGCATATCAAAATTTAATCATAGAAATATTATTTGAATCTATAACAAAACATAATAGATAAAATGATATTTGTCAATCATAAAGAAACTACAAGAAATTGAAAACGTAACTTTTGAAACTAAGCAGAGTTCCTATACAAATACACCTGTCTATCGAAAATGTCAGACGTAATTTATCCTATTTTAATTTAACACAAGCTTCGCAACTGAAATACCGAAAAGACATTTCAGAAAAGCTATTCCAAAATGGTGTAGAAAAGTGACTCAAAAAGCTTAGCGTAACTTACTGACCAAAACAATGTGATGAAAATACTACATAAAGGGGATTTATGTGTTGACCATGTCCACTGTCCATATACATATATATCTTGTGGAAATTCCTAGCAAACTATTTAATTAATCCATAAATTAAACCATTTTTTTCTACCCAGAAGAAAAAAAGGAAAGAAAACGATATCGCGTGATTGAGAAGATTATTCATGTGGCTCATTTAAGTTGACCAAAAGTATTCTTCTAGTCAATGTATACCTGCCAGTTTAAAAATAAATGAAAAAAAAAAAAAATGAAATTTAAGATTGCTCGAGGATTAGACTATTTAAATTAAGTGCATTTGAGTTATAAAATTTCCTTAAGTTTAGAAAATATTCTTAGGTTGGCAGGTGCTTAAAGATGATTTTTTAAAAAAAAAAAGGAATCGGTTAGAAAAACAGTGGGGAGTTTAAAGGAGGTCTCCACCTCATATATAACCAATAAGAGCCAATAAATACAGAGATCCAAGCTAAGCATTGAACAAGGCGAACATATAAAAATGACCACAAAAATATTGAGCATGAACAATCCCAACCTATAAAAAATGTGAAAATAAGTCTCATTTGAGGACATGCCGATGCCCAACACAACTACGACAACTAAGTTAGCAGTCAAATCTCAAATTGTAATAATCGAGTTAATTACCAGATACCAACAAGAATATTAAGACTTCTATCGATCGGTGCCTTAAAGATTTTTTTTTTTTTTTAACACACACACCCCCAAGTAGGGATGCAAACGAGCCGAGCTCGTGAGCCTGGCGAGCAAGCTCGAGCCAAGCCCGAACTCCAGCCCCTTTTAGTTAGGCTCGTGGCTCGCGAGCCAACTCGCGAGCCAAGCTATTTAATTAAAAAATAATATTTTTATTTTTATATAATATTATATATATTTTTATTGATTTTTATATAAAATTAATAAAAATTTAATATATATGTATATATATTTAATAAATATATATTATTATATATAAAAATACATAAAATTATTTAAAAAAACTAATTTTTAATTAAAAATAATATAATTTGATTTGGCTCGAGCCGAGCCGAGCGAGCCTCGAGCCTTGGTCGAGCCGAGCTCGAGCCAGAAAAAAAAAAAAAGGCCAAGGCTCGGCTCGGCTCGTTTGCATCCCTACCCCCAAGTGGCCAGAGGGATTTGAACTCGGGACCTGCTTTCGAGAAACAACCCTCTAACCACTTGGACCAACCCCTGTTGGCATCGGTGCCTTAAAGATGATAAAGATTAATTAATAAAATAATTGTTTTAATTGTTATTACTTATAAAAAGTTTGAAAATAGGGTTAACTAATCAAACCATTTTAAGCCTTGGACATTTTTACACATGTTGCTATATTTCCGTCTAGGCCCATTTTAATACAAATACTCAATTATTCGATTGGGGTTAGTCCAAGTGATCAATTTTTAGGGTAATAATCTGAATTCGAATTTTATTTGGGGATGAATGTGCTAAAAAGAAATACAAATACTCGGTCACGGAGGTAGGTAGGTTAAATAATAAATATGAAAATTTAATTCCCAAGAGGGTAATATAAAATATAAATGGTATGAAAACATGCAAACATCATCTCGTGAATGTTTGTCTAGAATTAAATAAAAATACCGTCGACACAAGAAAATATATCTTTTAGTGAAGAAAAAGTACTGAGTAGTTTGTTTCATGTTTTCCTGTGAGGTTTGGTAAAAACTGCGATCAATGAAATTTCGTAATCCTCCTTTGTCCAAAAATAAATAAGAGTGTAATTTCTTTTTCCTTTTTGGAATGACTGGCAATTGAATCCAGTAAATTGGACCTTGTCATAAGAAGAATACTCGGTATAAATAACTTGCCGACTTGCTCATCAATTCCTCTTAGTTATTTTTTTTTTTTGACAACCAACACCCTCAAAGGGGAATATTATAGCAAAACATGAGTAACAACGAGAAAAATACAAGAAGCAACAACAGAAAAATTAACGCAGGCCGAAATCGCAATTTCAACAGATTTGTGAGCTATTATATTAGCACCACAATTAATAAAAGAAAAGAACTCTTTGAAAATTGTTCATTTCAAGTGGATCTCGATCTGATCCGGCTGAAGATCCGCAACCGCTTTTCCTCTGGATTGAGAACAAATAGCTTGGCCTACAGCAGAGAACTCGGCTAGAAAGTTGCTCGAAAAAAACACAGAAAGTTGCTCGGAAGGGACAAAACTTCCATACGGAAGAGATAAAGCTTCCATACGAAGAAAAGAAATAAAACATAACGAAAAGAAAAACAGATAAGGAAATCGGCTGTAAACCAGAGAAATCCGCTAGATTTGGGAGGATGCCAGTAGATCTGAAAGAATAACGATGAAATTCACGGTAGATCTGCGAGAGTGGCAGCAAATCTGGGCGGATTTCGACGAACAAATCTGAGAAGATGAATAGATCTGGACCGATCCGACGGTGGAACTGTATTCTCCACCGCCGGATCGAAGTTGCGATCTCGTGCGTGCCTCTCTTTTTCTCCTCCACAACCCTAACTAAGAACGCGTTCTTATGATTCCTCTTAGTTATTACGAATGTTTTATCCCTATATTATTTTACTAATCATTTCGTCGTATTAGGTCGAACATTCATGTTGAACACTGTATCGGATACTTCTCAAAGAAAATTAAAGAAAAAATTCATATTATCATATTCCTATCATATCGTGTTCGTATTATTTTATCTATATATCTAAATGAGGATAAATGAGTTGAGCTCGAAGAGAACTTTTTCTTTTTCTCAAACTTAAGCTCGTTTCAAACCTTTTGAGCTTGAACTTGTCAAACCTATTGTAAACATTTTGCTCAAGTTCATTCTAAAAAATTCGAGTTTAAACATAGCTGTTAATCTGTTATAGTGTTATATATAATACAATCTAATTTATTAAAGGTTGAGTTTTGAACACAAACTTACGTACTATAAATATGTTTGGAAAAAATAGAAAGGTCAATACTATCATTATTTACAATACGTTGAATTATTATAATACATAAAATAGAAAAATTGATAAATCCACTCCCAAATCCTTAACCAAGTGGTTTTTTCACCCTCAAACTCACCTCTAAAACATGCTCATTTTTTAAATAGAATATTCATTCTCATTAAAATTAAAATTAATAATTGATGAATAATATAATTAGCCTAACTCACCCCAAGAGCTAATTGTTGAGGGGAGGGTTGTCAAGTCATTAATTACTAGCTTAATTCCCGTGCTATGCACGGTGGTAAGAGAAGAAAACTTAATTTTATAAGAAAATTGAAGACATTAATTTTCATCCTCTATAAAAACAAAAACATATGTAAAAAGGAACCTAATAATAAAAATTAAATGTGCTAGTATGACATAAATAATTAATAAAAAAGTATAATATAAATTCTAAAGAGAAATAGTTTTCAGGGTAAAAATTATAATATTTCACATATAATCAACATAAAAAGAAGTTAAAATGTTAAAAATTAATTTAGCATAACACATGAAAGTTAAAACTATCAATCATGTGTAGCGTGAGAAGAATAGGCTGACTAATATACTCGCAAAGATGGGCCACAAGATTCAGGGACGTTGACTAATTAGGGACTGGATTCTCTTTCCGGTTTTTGTCTTGCTCGGTCAGGGCTGACCAAAAAAAAAAAAAAAAGGTAAAACTCTAAAGATTGTCTGTTTTGATGAAACGTGAATATAAATCTAAAAAAAAAAAAAAGACGGACAAATTTCCCAAAAAAAAAAAAAAAGAACTTTTTGTTTAAAAAAAAATGAATTTTTAAAAAAATAATATTCAAATCTAGTTCCATAGTGTTTGTTTTCGATGGGAGAAATCTTTTAAAATATACAAATATTTTCCATTGAAAACATGTAAATTGATATATTAAAAATACAAAATAGAAAAGGAAAATTTTGAACAATTCAAAAAATGACAGATTAAGAATAATAAATATTAATTAATATATAATTTTAAATTTTCATAAAATATAAACAAAAATAACAAACAATGTATAAAAGTATAAAACCTAAATAATAATAATAAAATATTAAAAAATAAACTACAAATCAACAAATTCCAGGAGAACAAAGCAATAAAATATAAATTAAAATAACAAACAAAATATAAAAATATAAAACCAAAATGATAATAATAAAGTATTAAAAAATAATCAACAATTCAGAAAATACAACAAAATAAATGTAAAAATACAATAAACTCATCCAATTTAAATAAACAAACAACATTAAAATGCAATCAAAATAATAAATAAAAAGAATTTTTTGAAAGAGTGTATGAACTAAAACAATAATCAACAAAAGATTACAAAAAATAATAAAATTAAAAAATCAAAAAACAAAGTAAAAGAATAGAATAAAATGTGTCACACATACAGAGGAAGAGAGGGCCAGACAGAGGGAGAGGATGACAACTAGGGTACGAAGTGGTTTCTATATACATCCAATTTATTTTTGGTAAACAAATATTTTCTTATTGGTGAAAGATATTAAATTAATTTATTAGGGTAATTTAAGCAATTTAATTAATTCATTTTATTTTTGAAAGGTTTGACTTTAAATTTAAAATTGTAGTAGTTTTTCATAAAAATTGCATCCATAATTAAGTGAAACAACTTTACAAAATTTGTATTATATTTTGAAAACACAAATATAATGCATTTAGCCCTAATATTAATCTCAATTAAAACTATTATTCAATTAAAAAATTCAAAATTTGATCAAAATCAACATAATTGGGTCAACATATACTCTTGCTATATTATATAGTCTAGATGTATATATATATATAATGTATTCTAAATAAATAAATTAATGAGAATTTTTTAACTTATTAAAATTTTAAACCACATGAATTTTCAAATAAACAATAGAATAATATTTAATTAAATTTTTTTTTTCTGAAAAGAAAGTTCAAATTTTGTGATTTAATATGTCAAAATTTAAATTCATGTGATTTAATTACCTCATATTGAAATGACCATGAATATTTAAAAAAAAAATAATAATTTAGGCAACATTTAAGGGATCATTAATTCTATTGATTTGAGATTAATTGAGAGGATAATTTCCAAAAATTAAGAAATTTTTAAAATTGCTAAATAAATAAATAAATTTAATAATTATTAACCAATCATAAATTTTAGCATTAATTAAAAATCTCAAAAATACCACAAAATTCTATTCAGTCAAAATTGATAATAATCTGACAAAAAAAAAAAAAAAAAAGAAAAAAAAAAGATATAATTTGAGTCAAAGATACCCTTCCTATATATTATAGTATAGAAGTATAGATTATATATTAAACTCCACATCTTTGATTATTCGATGTGGGATTCTTAATACACCCTCACATCTTTGATTATTTAATGTGAGATATATTCCGTCACACCCAATTTGATGTGGGATATATTCCGTCACACCCAATTTGATGTGGGATACTTGACCCAACCCAATCATTCCCAAAGTCGCGGAATGCGGGACAAATTTCACATTACAGGAATCGAAATATTTGCAAACCAGGAATTAGAACATCTGGCGGGTTAGAGAGACAAACCTAGAGTAGAACCTGTTTCTTATACCATGATAAATAATATATTTAACCTAATTCACTGTTAAAAGCTAGCTGTTAAGAGGAGGATTGTCAAACCATTATATATTGAATTCCAAATCTTTAATTATTCTACTTGAAATACTTGATAATAATCAATCTATTTAAAGGTACGATTATTCACCACTATATTATTTATTTGTCTTAAATTAAGCTCAAGCTCGAGTTCAATATTTGATATAGACTAACGCTCTTCTAATGCTCAATTCTCTCTCTCCCTCTCCCTCCCAAACACCTAATTCTATCTGTCCGTTTGGTGATGGATTAATTTCAATATCTACCACGATTAAATAGAATAATAAATACATAGTAAAATATCACGTTGTCACACACATTTTGGGCATGAGATTTGGACAGGACCATGCTGCCAAAATAAATACAAAAATTTGTTCGAATATTACATTCTGCTGCTGACAATAGCAGCAAAACAAATTAAATTCCATGACATGGTTTCTGACCAATAGCATCCCCCAACATTCAATCCAAAAAATAAACAAAAGAATATTAATAATAATAAAAAAACTACATTTAATATTTAAATCTCATTAATTATGTGACCAATCTCTGACAGATGAGGTACATCTAACCAACTCAGTACGTCAAAAACCCATTAAATAATGCCCATAAATAATTAAATATGTAATAAATATAACATTCAAGAATATATGAAATAAAATAAAATAGATGGATTTCATTTTCACCATGAGGAAGATAAAGTTGATAGCGATACAAACTGTTTTCACAAAGATAGATGAGAGAGAGAGAGAATCTGATATAGATATACTGATATACACATATATATATATATAGAGAAAGAGAGAGAAAGAGGGAGAGAGTGTTTTATGTGCATGAACTGATACCAAAAGTAAAGTAGAGAGAGAGAGAGAGAGAGAGAGAGAGAGGAAGTGAAGGAGAAGGTTAAAAGTTAAGCTACAAGAACATATGTCTGGGCATATTTGGTTGAATATTTTAATGTAGTTGAGGAGTGAGAATGAAAGCAACGCCGGTAAAGATGGGGAGGAGAGAGAAGGAGGAGGTGGTGTTGTTGTTGAAGAAGCAGGGGAAGGAAAAAATGGTTATGGATATGCGAGCCAACGCCATTAGTGTCGCGAGAGATCGAAAGGGAAACTTCTGTGTACTCTTCCTTTTCCTCATTTTAATTCTCCTTCTCTTCATCCTTTGATTCTAAATTAACTCTTGAATAGTTTATGTTTTTCTATCGTCTCTCTTTGCTTGCTCTCTAATTCATCCAAGGTTTTTCTCTCTCCCTCGCCATTCTTACATCTGAAAAAGCTCACGTATTTTCTGGGTTTTACTTCATCTGGTTTCTTTTTATGTTGGTGAAAGCTTTCGGGGAATTCAATTTTTTCCTATTTTCTGGTGTGTTGTTGAGTTGAGTGAGCTTGTCTTTGACCATATTCTTGGGGTTTTTTTATTTACTGTTTGATTGAGGTGGGAATCAATCTAAATTTGCTGTTGTGGTGTATTGGTGCTGAGCTCTGGATTCTGGTTTCATTTTGATGAATGAATTGGTTTTGGAAGCCTAATGTTGATGATTCTGGGATTGGTTGAGACAAAAATTAGGGGTTTGTTATTGCAGTGTTGTCATACAATTTGGGGGGTAAATATACCTCTCTGTTGATTTTCGTTGTGGTGTTTTGACAATTTAGATATTAGAAAGAAAAAAGAGAAAAAAAAAGAAAAATACACATATACATACATCTAACTTGAAAAGGAGAAAGAACCCACCTTTTTGTTTGTGGGTTTTTGTAGTTTGGATAGTTCATCAGACAAAATTTTCTGTTCTGAATACAAATTAGAAGAAGGGTATCATTTCTTCTCTAGGAGTGGATATTCCTAGTCTATGGGAATACCTGATAATTCACTGCAACATTTGATAAAGAAGATTAGCTCTTGGATTAATTGGGAAAATATTGAGATGTCTGAAAGCAATTGCAACATGTGCTTCCATTGTCAAGCAATCATGTCAGATTCATGCCTCCAATGCCACTGTCAAAGCTGTGGAAGGCTGTTTTGCGAGAAATGTGTGTTTTTGGATGAATCTGGCGTTAGTGGTTTAAAGAAAACAACTGGGGCTGTGGAAATGTGTGTCAAGACATGCAAGCTTTGTTTCAATCCAAGAAAAACTTTAAGAAGATGTAGTAGTAAGATTTATCCTTCTGAATCTCCTAGACAAAGCCCAGAACCACCATCACCAAGTTTTAGTGGTGAGGGATTTTCAGACAATCCGTCTCCGGTATCTGTTCGTCGCTCTCTAAGCAGGTATGAAGCTCGATTTTTTGTGAACTTTACTGGATCTTTTGGTTCTCAGTTTGGTGAATTCTTGAAGTAATTACTGAGTTTCATGCTAATTTGAATTCTTTTAAGTTTTCTAGATGTACTCTTTCGAGATGATTGGTGTTAAACACTATGTTTGGTTTTAGGATTTTGCTGAAAAAATAGAAAGCAAAAGAAAAATTTTAAATCCTCAACTCGTTTGGTTGTTGAGAAAATTGATTCTTTTATAACAAGACATGGTGAAGATAATAAAATTGGAAGCTTTCCCTTGTTTTCTATCCCTTTTCCTACTTAATAGTGTATTTTTTTCACAATATTTCTTTCTTTTCTTTTCTTTTCATATTCTCCATAGCAACCGAACACCAACTATATTGTTCCTCATTGTTTTCTTTTCTTTTCTCTCTCGAATCCTAGAACCAAACATAGTGTTAATGTTCGTGAATTCTTGAAGTAATTAGTGAATTCTATGCTGATTCCAAATTTTTTAAAACTTTTCTGGATAAACTATTTCAATTCTATGCTAATATATCTATTTGGTTTCTAAATCCTATATTTTCATTCAGAATATATGTTACAATTCGCTCCTTTTCGGGATTCAAGTTTCTAATTCCATATCTCGATCAACAGGAGTGATGAAGATGAAGGAGAAGATTCAAGTAACTATTTCAGTGCATCAAGTGAATACTATCATGATTCTACTTCTGATGTAGATTCTGTTTGTGTTAGTTCTAGACATGATTTTTTTAGTTTTACTAGATCTGTTGGATCAAGTCCTTCAGATAGCCCCTCTAGGATCCATATTACTTCCTACAGAGCCGGGCATTTTGTACAGCAAGACAACAATGAGCAGGCTGTTTTAGAGAAGCCCGCTAAACATACTTGGGACCCACAAAAGGTTGATGAGCAGAAGCCGCCACAGCCGTTGGATTTCGAATCCAACGGTTTGATTTGGTTTCCTCCTCCTCCTGATGATGAGGAAAATAGTTTCTTTACATATGATGACGAGGATGATGATTTTGGGGACTCAGATGTAACCTTTTTCCCTGACAATGGCATTTTGGGTAGGGAGAAGCAACATTTGGATCAGAAGGAACCGTTGAGAGGCGTTGTAGAGGGGCATTTTAGACTTCTTGTGTCACAGCTTTTGCAAGGAGAGAAGTGTGATGAGGAGTGGATAAATATAATAACAGCAATATCATGGAAAGCTGCTAATTATATTAAGCCTGATACAAGTAGAGGAGGTAGCATGGATCCATCTGACTATGTTAAAGTTAAATGTGTTGCTTCTGGAAGTCGTAGTGAAAGGTAAATAGTATTTATTTATTTTATCTTCTATATTTTGAGTATTATGTGATCATTTAAGTGACTACGAGTTCACTTCCCTTCTTTCTTTTTCTTTTCTGAATGCAGCAAAGTTATCAAAGGAGTAGTTTGTACAAAGAATATAAAACATAAACGTATGATGTCTCAATACAAAAACACCAGATTACTTCTGCTAGGAGGAGCGCTCGAGTACCAAAGAGATCCCAATCAGCTGGCATCTTTCAATACGTTACTGCAACAGGTTTGTTTTTTAATTTCACACAATTTTCCTGCAAGTTCTTTCTAAATTTATGAATATTATTTTATTTTATTATAATCAGGAAAAGGATCATTTGAAGATGATTGTTTCAAAGATCGAGGCACATCATCCTAATGTTCTCCTTGTTGAAAAAAGTGTGTCATCGTTTGCTCAAGACCAGCTCTTGGAAAAAGAGATATCATTAGTTCTAAATGTGAAAAGACGATTATTGGAAAGAATTGCAAGATGCACTGGCGCTGTTATAACCCCATCAACAGATAAGATATCCGGTACAAGATTGGGTCATTGTGAACTCTTCCATTTGGAGAAAATCACTGAAGAACATGAACAAGCCAACCAATTCAACAGAAAGCCGTCAAAAACCTTAATGTTTTTTGAAGGTTGTCCCAGGCGGTTGGGTTGCACGGTAATAGTCATATAACAACACTTTTTCTCGCCCCCGGCCCCCTCTTGTTTGATGTCATTTTCTGAAAAATAGGTTGATTTTGTACAGGTTATGCTAAGGGGTTCATCTCGTGAAGAACTCAAAAAGGTGAAAAAAGTGGTCCAATATGCTATCTTTGCAGCATATCATTTGTCATTAGAGACTTCTTTTCTTGCTGATGAGGGTGCGAGTCTTCCTACTAGTATTGGATCACCTGTTCCTGATCTGGATCTTGGATTAAAGGAATCTTTTTCTGAGCTTTTTGAAGATGGTTATGATGAAAATTCTCTTCCAGATGAATTTAGATACAGAAAAGCTTTATCTGAGGCTTGTATTGAGAATTTGGCTTTGGATGAAGGTCTGACTAATCATATTAAAGCTGATGATGAATATTTTTCTGCTAATGACAATAATCAGAGCATATTGGTTTCTTTCTCAAGCCACTCCGTCCTAAATGGAACCATATGTGAACGTCCAAGGCTTGTTCGTGTAAAATTCTATGGCCCTTCTGATAAACCATTAGGAAGGTATCTTAGGGACGATCTGTTTGATAAGGTAAACTTTTTTCGTTCAAACCCATTTTCACCCTTTATTTATTTATTTTTTAATTTATTTATTTTCTCATTTTTGGATTTTCCAGCTGTGTCGGTGTCGGTCATGCAAGGAATCATGTGAAGCCCATGCAATACGTTACACCCACCAGAATGGGAATCTGACAATAAATGTCAGACAGATTTCTTCAGCTAAGCTTCCTGGTGAAGAGGACGGAAAGATATGGATGTGGCATAGATGTCTAAAATGTACACACACTGAAGGTGTTCCACCGGCCACACGAAGGGTAATTATGTCAAATGCTGCGTGGGGACTTTCTTTTGGGAAGTTTCTAGAACTTAGTTTCTCAAGCCATGCTACCGGGAACCGTCTTGCAACCTGTGGTCACTCTCTCCAAAGGGACTGCCTTAGGTTCTATGGGTGCGTGCCTATTGATTTCATCATCATCATCATCATCATCATCATCATTTTTGTTTCTTAATGTTTGTGAATTCGCAAAAAGCTGACTTTAATGTTGTCTAAACAGGTTTGGGGATATGGTTGCTTTCTTCCAATATTCTCCTATAAACGTCCTTTCGGTTTGTTTGCCGCCTTCGGTTCTCGAGTTTTCTTGTCCTGGGGAACAAAGTTGGATCAGAAAAGAAGCAGCAGAGGTTCTTATATACCTTAAAAATGCCAATTTTCTGATTGGTTTTTGTGTATGGAATCAAATGTTAACTATTTAACTCTTGTTTTATTCAGCTTTTGGGCAAAGCAAAAGTCCTATATTCTGAGATATCAGCTGCTCTTGAGAAGATCAATCAAAGGAGCTTATCAGCTATGCATAAATTCTCTGATGCAAGCGACTTGCATAGTCATGTCTTGGAATTATACAACATGGTTTCAGAAGAAAAGAATTATTATGAAGTGAGTGGTAATTTTGTTGTGAAATCTTAGTTCCTCCGACATTTTTGCCTGTTTTTTAATAAAATTTACTTACTAATTTATATGGCTTATTGCTATGCATCCGTACAGGATTTGCTCCAATTAGACCAGAAAGAGATTCTTGACATTCTTGAAATCAACCGTTTGAGACATTCTCTTCTAATTGGTTCAAATGTTTGGGATCGGCGCCTATATTTACTCGACTCCCTCCTTAGGAGAAGTTCCATTCCCGAAGCTCCAAATGTTGTCAACTCGTTTGCTGAATTAAAAGATTTTGAGTATCAACCACCGGATAATGCAAACTTACAGGAATGCCTTCCGGAAGTGGCTAAGCTGGAGCCCAGTCTCCATTATGAGGAGAATTTTGTAAATGATACATCTCTGGAACGCCTCCCGTCAGCTGGATCGATCCTGTCTGATCAGATAGACTCTGCATGGTCTGGTGCTGATGTGGCGGTACCACTCGAATTTCAGTTTCTTGATAATAATTCACCAAGTCCAAATCGACATGATAGTCCAGCTTTTAGGAGTTTATTATCACCAACAAGAGTTTACTCCTTCGATTCTGCACAGATTCTCCAAGAAAGATTGAGAAAAAAAGACCCAAATTCAATGCATTTATCCACCCTTCGATCTTTTCATGCTTCTGGAGATTACAAATACATGGTGAGAGATCCTGTGCCAAATGTTCAGAGAACTTACTCTCAAATTTCAGCACCCGAGGCAGAAAAGCTAAACCTCACTACAGAAAGTGCCCCACACTCGTTTATCTCTTCCACATCCCTTTTGCCCGAAGGGGCAAGATTAATCGTCCCAAAAAATGGAGAACATGATATTATTGTCACTGTTTATGATAATGAGCCCACTAGCATAATATCACATGCCCTTAGTTCCAAAGAGTATTCCGATTGGATTTTGAACAAACATCCAAACAAGCCCGAAAGAGTTAATTCAGTTGCTTCTGAACTTTCAAAGTGGCACTCTTTCAATTCATTGGATTTGGATAACTATGGAAGTTACAGTTCTGAAGATGAGTCCAAGAGTTCTCCTCACCTTAGAATTTCTTTCAAGGACAATTCTACCCTTGCTGCTTCTGGAAGCGTGAAGTTTTCTGTCACATGTTATTTTGCCAAGCAATTTGATGCACTTAGGAGGAAAAGCTGTCCAAGTGAATTGGATTTTATACGCTCTTTGAGCCGGTGCATGAAATGGAAAGCTCAGGGAGGGAAGAGTAACGTTTATTTTGCCAAGTCATTCGATGAACGGTTCATAATCAAACAGGTGACTAAAACTGAGTTGGAATCCTTTGATGAATTCGCACCAGATTATTTTAAGTATTTGACAGATTCTCTTAGCTCTGGAAGTCCCACTTGTCTTGCCAAAGTACTCGGCTTGTATCAGGTTCGAGTCAACCCCTTTTCTTGCTCTTGTGTTTTATGTTATTGTTGTAATTGTATGAAGTTCATAAAATTTTGTTATTTGAAATTGTAGGTTTCGGTCAAACACTCGAAAGGTGGCAAGGAAATAAAAATGGAGCTGATGGTAATGGAGAATCTCTTCTTCGGAAGAAGTGTTTCAAAAGTTTATGATTTGAAGGGATCAGAGAGATCCCGTTATAATTCAGATACAACGGGATCGAATAAAGTGCTGTTGGATATGAATCTTCTAGAAACACTGCGCACAAATCCCATATTTCTTGGAAGCAAAGCTAAGAGGAGGCTGGAGAGAGCTGTTTGGAATGATACTTCTTTTTTAGCAGTAAGCTTTTTATTTAAATGCTATTATAGAGCTTTAAGATCACTAACGAGTTATCCGAATTTCCCTTTTGAACCAATTACATTTACCATCTTTAAGGTTAGGTGAAACTACAGGTTAATCCCACTGGTTTGAAAAATTACACCATGGCCCTGACATTTGCTGTAAATGTGTTACCCTTGTTGACACTATAAGTGCAGATGTTTTTGGAAGTTACACAAAGTTGTTGCAAATGTTGGACACTATACTGTAATATTTCAATTCAAAGGCTTTAGCATGTTATTTAACCCAACCTCTGGATAGTAAATGTAATCCAGAGGGATCATTACCAGAAGTCCCTTGAGGACTTGCCTCAGCTACTAAACCCCCTCACTCTATATATTAAAATTACAATTACCCCCTAACAATGAAGGATAGAGGGTTTTTTCTTCTTTTTTGGTAAGACAGAAGCCTATAATTTCAAAAGAATGGTTCTGTTCTTGTGATTTTAACAAACATGAGGGGTCACTTTATAATTATTGACGGTCTTGTTCCCGATTTGCAGTCGGTGGATGTGATGGATTATTCTTTATTGGTTGGTGTGGATGAGGAAAGGAAGGAGTTGGTTTTGGGCATCATAGATTACATGAGACAATACACTTGGGACAAGCATTTGGAAACATGGGTTAAGGCTTCTGGTATTCTTGGTGGACACAAGAATGCTTCACCAACAATTGTTTCACCCAAACAGTATAAGAAAAGATTCAGGAAAGCAATGACAACCTATTTCCTTACAGTCCCAGATCAATGGTCTTCTCAATAACAGGTAGCATTTTCTAACTTAGTTCATGGTATTTTTTTATGTAACCTAGTAATTTTATTGCTGAGTAAAGCCCCAACCATAAGGGGCATGTAATAAATGTAAGTAGAGTTTGTACAACTTTGAAGGAAAAGAAACAAAGAGTTAACTTAATTTTAAGCCTTTAGGTCTTTATTTGTTGGGTAGTTCTAGCTCGATTCCGGTTGAATCAAGTTAATGAGGCGAGTGTATTGTCGTTAATGTCTGATTTGTGGAAAATTTAGGAAGAGTGATGAATCAAATAGTAAATATTATAATACACTTGCCATATGTTTGATTGAGTTCGACCGAGTCGGGTCTGGAATAAATCTTTCCTTTATTTGTTGGATTGCTTTATGTAAAAGTATGATGTGCATGTGAAGGAATTATAACATGAAACTTGTAAAAGCATGCAAAAATATAAATGCATGTGGCTAGCACCTTGATAATTGGATCTTGAATCTCTCTCACCCTAATAATTCTATAAATTTTTTTTCCAAGAATAAATTATTCAGTAATTCAAAACCCTAAAAGATGAAAAGAAAATTGGAAATTTCCAAATCATGCAGGGCAGCTATTGTGAGCCATGATTGTTTTAACTTTCTATTTTACTTTTTTGGTTCAGAGGGGATTAATTTAATATGTTGACTTATGGCATTGACAACTATTGAAAAATTATATATATTTTTTTCTAAAATTAGTTTATTACGAGAACATTAAGAAAAATAAGGTCTTAAACCATGAATGTGCTTGTCTATTGATACTCGAAGACTGTAATATAAAAATGCAATATTTTTAGTATAAAATTGCAACATTAAAAATTACAAAACATACTAAGGACGACAAATTACTACGAAATTCAAAGTTTGACGTATTTTGGAAGGGATATAAAAGGGAATATTTAGGCAATTGACTTTTTGTTTCAAGTAATTAAGTACATCTTCTATAGTCAGATTACTTATTAACTAATTTTCGATCGACCAAAAAAGGATCTAAATTCTAAAATAAGAAATTAGTCTAACGTATCCAACTGAGAACGACTCAACATATTTCTCTTATTTACGTTACAACACCCTCATCACGGGTATAGACATGGAGTAAAATTTAATTTACCCTCTCATGACATTCAAAATATTTGAAATACCTTCTTATATTCATTCTACGGATAATTAATCAAACATCCTTAGTATACCCCAATACTTTTCCTAAACCCCCCAATTGGTTTTTTATATTTTTTAAAGATCAAATATTCATGAAAGTTTTTCTAAACCCCTCAATTCACGTAAAAAGACTAAAATACCCTTAATAAAATATGAAAAATTACCCCAAACATCACTTTTTTCTTCTTCCCTTTCTTCTTCTTTTTTTTTTTTCCTTTCTTCTTCCTTTTTTTTTTTTTTTTTTTTCTGTTGAAGACGCAGGAACACCTGCGGGCGGCGGCGGCGCCGTCTCCGGCCACTTTTCGGAGATGGGACCTATGTGTTTTAATTCATTTCGACGACGCAACTTCATTGGTACCAACCACGTCTATTAAAAATGGCCCAAGAAGGCCATGGAGAGGTCGACCGAAACCTGTAATTTTTCAGTAGAAAATGAGAAAATGTGTTTCTTCTTTCCGGCGATATTTTTCGACGTTTTTGGTATGGATCTTGAAGATCTCGACACGAAGAAACCATTGCAAGTGACGGAATCGATTTTCGTTAAGCGGTTTGGGAGTTATGGATATTTCTTTTTTAGATCTAAAATTCTTAGATTTGAAATTGCGGACAAATGGCTTCGAATTTTGAAAAACTAATCGAAAATATGGAACGAGGACGAGGAGTACGTTCTCGGTGTATTTTTTGCGAATTTTTGGCGGTGGTCCGGCGGCGGAGCTCCGACGAGCTTCAAGGATGAAGGAGATGATGAAGAAGATGAGGTGTGGAAGAAGTAAAGATGGTGTGGAAAAAGTAAAAAAATAAGGACAAAATAGACTTTTTGGATACTACTTTGAATAAAAAAAATGAATAAAATATAATTATTTAAATAAGATAAATAAGTGGTCAATATAAAAATATTAGTACTAATTTAAACGTAATAAATATATAAGAGGTTATTTTAGCTTTAATATAAAATTAAACTAAAATTAATTAGGGAGGCGGTGTGATTTTTTTTAAAATATAACATGGGGTTAGATTAAAATAAATTTCTTTCAAAAAGGTATTTCGAATATTTTAAATATCACAATGAGATAAATTAAAGTTTACTACATGTCTTCAGTATCCTTCGCCTTTTCGCTAGCATCCTGCGTTGCAAATAAATGCATTCTTCATCAACTCCATGACTCGAAGCTTTGGTAGAAAATGAAGGGTTAATTGTTTTTTGCACCTCAATCTTTGGGGTGTGTTGCACTTTAGTACCCAACCTTTAAACTTTTACATTTTAGTACCCAATCTTTGAATTTTGTTGCAGTTAAGTGCCCAAGACCAATAAAAAAATGACACGTGTACCTAAGAAAATGACATGTTGCTCTTGGGCACTTAAGTGCAACAAAATTCAAAGGTTGGGTACTAAAATGTAAAAGTTCAAAGGTTGGGTACTAAAGTGCAACACACCCTAAAGGTTAGGGTGCAAAAAACAATTAACCCGAAAATGAATTCAAACTTCCCACAAATATGGCTTTGTTCCCATTCAACACTACTCAAACCTCAAAAATCCCTCTTAGCGCAGGAAATGGTGAGCTCACTCGATAATAAAAGTAGAGACAAGAACGTGATTCTTAAATTAGATATGGAAAAAGCATATGATAGACTTGATTGGCGATTTCTTTTCTGTATCCTCGAGGCTAAAGGATTCCCGATGGGTTGGATATCTTGGGTTCGTAAATGTATAATATGCTGTGGCTTCTCGGTGATGGTGAATGGAGCCTTCGCGGGTTTCTTCCGCTCGACACGGGGGCTCCGACAAGGTGACCCTCTGTCTCCTGCATTATTCGTTATAGCTGCTGACTTCTTGTCTTTATCTTTGCGCAGGTGTATGGAGGCGAATCCCTCGGCGAGATTCAAGACCTCTGCACTCACAACGATCTCTCACCTAGCTTATGCGGATGATACCGTAATATTCACCAACAGCCGAGCGAGCTCCTTGCAAAATATTAAGACGGTTCTCGACACATATGAATCGATCTCTGGCGAAAAAATCAATGTGCAAAAAAGCTCATTCATAGTTGGCAACAACCTTACTTCGGCTGCAAGTACGATAAAGAGTATCTTGGGATATAAGCAGGAAAAGCTACCTATTAAATACTTGGGGGTGCCGCTGTTTAGAGGTCGAAAACGCATTAATCTGTTTGATGATTTGATCACAAAGATAAGAGCAAAGATTCAAGGATGGTCTACCACCTTTCTTTCACATGGCGGAAGATTACAGTTGATCAAGTCGGTGCTCGGGGCACAAACTATGCACCTTTTCCAAATTATAGACCCACCAAAAACTGTTATGGATAGGATCGAACGTATATTGAATAAATTTTTTTGGGGCTCTCGGGAAGGACAGAAGCGTATCCATTGGACATCTTGGGGAAATGTGTGTTACCCTACAAACGAAGTTGGCTTAGGCACTCGGTGCATATCGGACATGGTTGAGGCATTTTCAGAGAAACTTTGGTGGAGGTTCCGATCCAGTGACTCTCTATGGGCTCAATTCATGCGTTCGAGATACTGCAAAGTGGCACACCCTCGATATGCTATTCTCTCACAACAATCTTCGCATGTTTGGAAAAGGATGTGTCGGAGTCGTTTTGAAGTTGAGGGGAGAATTGGCTGGATCCTTCAAAATGGCAGTAGGTGCTTTTGGGAGGACCAATGGCTGCAGAACTCGCTTTTAGCATTTGAGGAAGTAGGTCCTCATGAAAAAACGGTTGTTAATGTGGACAAGCTACATGGAAAGCTTGTGAAGATATAGTTCAACGTGTGTTGGAGGTCCCTATAGCAGCACCGGCTGGTAGTGATCGGCCTATATGGTTGGCTTCAAAAGATGGAGAATTTTCAATAAAGTCGGCCTGGCAACAAGCTAGACAGAAAAGAGAGAAATCAGATTTCCTTCAGGCTATTTGGAGTAGCAATTTGACTCCAACAATTATGATTTTTGTTTGGAGACTTATTCACGCCTGGATTCCAGTTGATGAGAGATTACACCGTAAAGGAATGATCTTCCCTTCGAAATGTGCTTGTTGCAATGAGGAGGAGAATATAAGCCACTTATTTTTAAATAGCAGCAATGCTAAAATTATTTGGACCCACTTTGCTAATCTATTTCATTTGCAGGTACCTCAAACGGATTCGATAATCACATGGCTACAAGCTTGGATATCTTCAACACCATTCGGGAAGGAGAAACATATCCGAATTGTAATCCCGCTACTGGTATTGTGGTACATATGGACAGAACGGAACAAGAAAAAGCACGAGAACATTCCGTTCTCAACATATAGGATCATAAGAAGGGTCAAACAACATATCGGTTACTTGCATCAGCTGGGAAGATTAGGAGGCTCGTGGTGGAGAGGAGACCAAGGGGTGGCCTCTTCTTTTGGTACTAGGTTGGATATCCGGTCAAAAACTCTTGTCACCCTTGTTCGCTGGATTAGGCCACGGTTTGGTTGGATGAAGATTAACACAGATGGGGCTTCTCGAGGGAATATTTTGCAATGATTCTCTCTCTCTCTCTCTATATATATATATATATTAACTGGTACAAAAGGATGATCAGCAACATTAGGACTACGACACGGCCCAAACTCCTACAGAAGACAACAATGGGGAATTTTTCGCAATGGACGAAAAAATATTCATTTATTTTTATGATGGATTCTGTATGTTGTATATAGAAGAAATTTTTTCTTTTTCTTATTACTTAAGCCGAAGGCTAGATGCAGACCTACGTCAAGATAATCCCACCTTTAAACACTTTGGTAGTGCTATGGATCATATATATATATATATATATATATATATATATATATATTATGAACACCCATTGAATACGACAATCACGATTGTTTAAGTCCCTTGTCGAAAGTTCTACCAAATAAAACAGAAGCTCTACCTTTACGTAAATACTGATGATGCCAAACTTATCAGCACTTGGTTTAGAATCTATACTCTATTATTGAGTTCGAGAGATAGAGGTGGTCTCTAATTCTTTTTTATTTAATTTATTTATTTTTCTCTATCATATGGGGCACGCGTTTATTGGTCTATTATTTCTACTTTTCTCTCACCCCACTTTTATTCTTATTTTTTATTTTATCTTTTTTAGTTTATATGTTAACTATTTCCTATTAATATACAATTATTAAATTTACATTAAAATAAATAATTTAATTGCTTATATTTAAATAATAATATTTTTTCTTTGTACGCGAATAAAGTGTGCGAAATTACTAGTTGTTTGTTAAGGCATGAAGTTTAGTTTAGAATCGTGGATTAAGGGGTGAAGTTTTTTCTCGCAAAAACAAAGGCCCATATACATATTTCCATTTGACAAACTTTTGTGTTTTCTCGATGATTGAGAAGGGAGTTTCGATTGATCATTCGTTGGGAAATGTGGTGGCGGACCGTCAAAATCTTATCAGACAACCTTGGGAAATTAAGTTGAGACATATCCACCGCGAGGGTAATTATTGTGCATACAATTTGGCTAGGATGGGCCACGATATCACTTCTGACTTGGAAATCTGGTTGGAGGAATCGGGTTTGTTGAGTTCTCTTCTAAAGGATGAAGCTTAGTTGCAAGGCTTTGTTTCTTTCAAAAATTGTGATTAATTTTATTAGAACACAATGCAAAATAAAAAAATCATTTAAAATTAACAAAATACCAAGGACCAAGCAATTTAATCTTTTAACTCCTCTTGACCCAAATATGAGTCAAAGTTTTTCTTCGCGTGGATCTTGAGAAATTTGGAATAATTAATTAATATTGAACGGTAATACGAAGAGCGTGGACAAAATTAGAAAAGTTGGAATTTAAATAAAATTGAATTTATTTAATAATATTAAATTAAATAATTATATCGAAGAGTGAGGAGAATTAGAAAGTTGAAATTTAAATAAAATTGAATTTATTTAATAATATTAAATTAAGTAATTAAATTGAACTAAGGGCTTATCTTTTTCTTTTTCTTTTTTAATAGGGCTGAAGCCCTTTTTAATTAATATTGAACGGGTAATACGAAGAGGACAAAATTAGAAAAGTTGGAATTTAAATAAAATTGAATTTATTTAACGGAGAATTAATCAAACATCCCTACTATACCTCAATACTTTTTCTAAACCCCCCAATTGATTTTTTCTATGTTTTAAGGATCAATTATTTATAAAAGTTTTTCTAAACCCCCTAATTCGCATAAAAAGACTGAAATACCCTTAATAAAATATGTGAAATTACCCCCAATGCCTTTTTTTTCCTCTCCTTTTTTTCTTTCCTTTCCTTTTTCTTTTTTTTTCTTTTTTTCTTCCTTTTTTCTGTTGAAGACGCAGGTGTTCCTGCGGGTGGCGGCGGCGCCGACTCCGGCCACTTTCCGGAGACGGGAGCTATGTGCTTTGACTCATTTCGACGACGTGACTTCATTGATACCAACCACGTCTCATGAAAATGGCCGGAGAAGGTGTCGGGAAGATCGACCGAACCTGCAAATTTTCAATAGAAAATGGGAAATGGGTTTCTCCTTTTCGGCGATATTTTTCGATGTTTTTTGTATGGATCTTGAAGATCTCGACACGAAGAATAATTGCAATTAACGGAATCGATTTTCGTTAAGCGGTTTGGGAGTTATGGACATTTCTTTTTTAGATCTAAAATTTTTAGATTTGAAATTGGGGACAAACGGCTTGGAATTTTGAGAAACTAATCGAAGATACGGAACGAGGACGAGGAGTACGTCCCCGGTGGATTTTTGGGGATTTTTTGGACCATCTCCGGCGGCGGTCCGGTGGTGCTCCGGCGAAATGAAGGATGAAGAAGATAAAGTGTGGAATAAGGAAAAAAGGTGTGGACAAAGTGAAAGAATAGGGGTAAAATAGACTTTTTAGGTGATTAGGGGTTTTAGAAAAAATGTTTTGTGTATTGGGGGATTGTAAATGTATAAAATTTGAATTGGGGGGGGTTTTGGATAAAAATTAGGGATTATTGGTACTGTTTAATAATTGTCCCTTTATTTAATAATATTAAATTAAATAATTATATTGAAGAGTGAGGAGAATTAGAAAGTTGAAATTTAAATAAAATTGAATTTATTTAATAATATTAAATTAAATAATTAAATTGAACTAAGGGCTTATCTTCTTCTTCTTCTTCTCTTTTTTTTTTTTTAAATAGGGTCGAAGCCCTGTTACGAGGCTCGCCCCTTGTATTCAACCAAAAAAGTTTACAAAGGAGTTTTAAGATCCTAAGTAAACAACACAGTCAAACCTGAAAACATGTTGGGCTAGTATCAAAACAAAACACAACAAGAAAACAAACAAATCCAAATATAATTTGGACTGGAAAACCAAAGCAACAAGGGCCCAAACGCATAAAACCAAAACCAAGCAACAAGGCTCAAACGTGCAAACAAGACCAAGAAAGGGGTGCAAACCGGGGAAGGCTACCAATCTCTTGGGTGCCCGCCACCAGAACGTCCACAATAGTAATCTCCACATCAGCGATAGTAATCTCCTCGCCCTCTAAAACGACCCCCTCTAGAGTAACGACCACGCGAAGCACTACGTGTCTTGCGTGGTGAAAATTGACTCGTATCCTCATAAGAAGATCCTCCACCCTTTCGAGTTGCAAAAGCATCATTTGAATTCGAAAAAAAATTCTCTTTCTCATCACTATCGTCCTCTTTAGCCTCCTCTTTATAATCATTACCCCCACTAGTGTCTGCAATAATGACCTTTAGGGAGTCCTCAACAACACGATTATCAGGCTCATCTCTAACACCCTTATCCTCAACCACTTTCTGAGTAGTCTGGGCAATAGCTGCTTTGGCTTGTTGGATCACACTCTCAGAAGAACCCAAATCTATGGGCTGAGATTCTTCCTTTAACACCTGTTTCTGTGAGTTTGATTCATCCTCACTTCCAGAAATATAATCACTCCCTTCCTCTTCTTCGTTAGTATCATTATCAGGATTAACCTCCAAGTTCACTTTATCTACCTCATTGTTCTCACTCTGATCATCATCAGATCCCAATTCCTCCGAAGTGGTAGCTTTGGTGTCAAAAGGTGCCGAAGTTTTTCTGGTTTCGCATCCAATGTACTACAAGTCAGCTCATTCTCGTCCTCAGGATCGTTGTTATCATCAATGGGTTCATGTAGGATCTTTTCTGCATCTTGCTGAGCCAAATTGTCTTCCTTATCATTCACTCCCGATTTTTCTCCTTTTACCTTTATAGTATCAGCTTTTTTTTTCGAATTTTCAACTTCCAATACATTAAATTTGTTTTCTAAGGTAGGTTTATTCAAAACATTATCATCCTTGTTGACAATAGAGACATGCCCAAAAGTGAGATTCTTATTGGATTTATCCGAATTCTTCTTATTCTTAGACTCAATCCAAACTTCTTTCTGTCGGGACTCACGTTTCTTGTTTATATTTTCTCTCATATCTCTAGAACCAGCGGGACCCTCACCCTCCCGATTACCGCCACCATCAACATCCTATCCGCATCACGAGGCTCACGAACCTCATCATCCTCACCCTCCTCGCCTTTGCAATCACTACTATCATGCCCTAGATGATTACAAAGGTTGCCAAGTTTTGGTGTTTTCCCATACATTATCTCTTGAAGAAACGTCCAATCACCATATCTAACCCATACAGCTTTCTTGAAGAATTTAGAGATATCAAGCTAAACACAAACCCTAGGTTCGTAAGTATTGTCAAGTTTGGCAGTTAATTCATCAACCCTAATCGGATTGCCGATGAGCGAAGCCAAATTCCATAAACCATCTTTATGAATTAATTGCGATGGCAGCCTAGGGAACGAAATCCAAACAGGTATGACAGGTGAATCCACGTTTGGGTTAAAATCAGGTGACCACTTTAAAACTCTTATCGGAAAATCGTGAAAATACAATATTTCTTTCATAAACAATCTCGCGTAATCATCCGAATTATCATAGTGAATAAAGACATGTGTTTCGTTAAGCAAACTTACACGCACGTTTCCTTTGAAGTCAATCTTGGAAAAATAAAATCTCAATTGAGCCAGAGTTGGATACCCATGAGAGAACTTACCAATCAAAGCGAGCTTGAATCTTGCGTTGAGAACCTCACACGCCTCTGGCAAAAAAACGACAGCAGGTAGTCCCTTGAACTCCGTTATAGTTCCTAGAGGTTTGAAAGTTGCTAGGTCAAAGTTCTTGATTCGTGCCTTCTCGTCTGGAAGGAGGAACGAATCCTTGAGTTTCGTACCCCCCCCCCCCCCCCCAGCCGCTGTAGCACCCTAACCCCAAGGCACTACATCCCCCGCACTATAGCCTCGATCCACATACGAAATGGACAATCCGGACATAAACCAAAACTATAGCGAACGGGTGACAATCAAAATAAACGGGCCAGGCGGGACACTCCCCAACATAAACCATGAAAACATGATAATAAAAGCGGAAGCAATTCAATAAATATGTATAGGTACCATATTTACCAAATAGATACATAATAGATACCAACATTAACTATCAATACATTGTTATCTTCTTATATTATATACATGCTCGAGTATTCAAAATGTAATAACTATGATCATAACATGATGCTATCAAAAGTTCTATACATGAGAGGTGCAATGCTAGACTCGATATCATGCAGGACCTGACTCAACTCCCGCCTAGCACGACCCGATCAAAAGTACCTGAAAAGTGAAGTATCAGTCTACAGAAGGCTGAGTGAGGGGCAATAAATATATATCACACATCACATGCAAGTTGTAGCCTCGGGTGAAGACTTGGAAATGAAATAAATATATAGGTCAAGAAAACTTGTTCTTTGCCCGAGATTACAACTAATCACTTTAACACGTTAACTCGATCATTTCATGAACATATGGCCCCGACGAGTAGGGCTATTCTCCAACCTTTACACCAAACGTGAACAATACGTGCTTGCATGATTAATTCAATACGTGGTCATACATGACAGGTGTCGAATCCGTCAAAAATAAATTTAAAACCTATTCAACGACTAAACATAGAGTATAGCGTAAACAGGGTCGATCCACGGAGACTGGTTGACTTATTTCTAACAATTCCAAGTAATTCACGGAAAGTAACAATTAAAAGGGGGGTTTTGAATTATCCTAACTAAGTATGCAATTAAAATAAAATAACAAGAATTAAAAACTAATTAAAATTATCAAGCAAAATCACGTAGGATTAAATCAATCAGAGGGAAAATTACCTAGCCAGGGATATTCGATTCGAATTATTATATTGATCATTGACTCAAAGATGAATTCAAGTTATTCAGACAGATTGGCTATAGTTGATAGAGACACTCGACTCAACCTCGTTTTTACTTAATTAATCGGATAACCTAGAGACACTCGACAGTTATCTTCCCTAACAAATTCACAACCCCTAGAGACACTCGACAGGATTTAATGAATTTGCAGCATTAAGAATCATAAAAACACCAATCCTAATTAACCAAGTCGTGACACACGCAAGATTTAAATTAGATTATCAAATCCCTTAGTGAACGAGGAATGTTATCGCTAAGACCCTGTCACTAATTTACCACAAATTATCAATCAACTTTACTACACTTCAAGCATCAAGATTGGCTATATGCAAATTAAACAACCTAGAGATCGTGCACTATCTCGAAATTGCCTAATCACAATAAACACGAAACACGGAGATAAGATAAATGCCTAAATAAACATGAATTAATAAAAACGTTTAGGTCTCACAATATCCAAATCGAATCTATAATCCCTAGCTAGATAATTAAAAACTTAACTACTAAAATTCATAAAAACAATAAAGGAATTCTTTAACATAAATCAACTAAAAAGAGAAATAATTAAACTAAGATGAAGAGCGGTGATGAAATCTGCTCCTCGATGTTGCTCGCCAAGGCCCCCGAACTGCTGCTGCCAATAAAATTACGTGATCCACCTGCTGCCGTCATGCGTGTATAAATATAAGATCCCAAGCTCTCGAATCCTCTTGCAAATAGGACTTCAATCTTGCACTTCAAGAATTAAAACAAATGGGCCTAATCAAATTAATTCCAAATATAAGCACAACCCACAACATAGAAGCCCAATACTAAGTCCGCAGCCCGCAAATTGGTTTTCCAATTATTCCATGCACATGCAGCCCCAAGTCCACACCAATAATTCATAACCAACAGCCTCAATTCTCCTTAATTCACTATACACGTGCATCCCACAACAATTCAAATTGGCTTTTGGCATTAATTTCCAACGCTATATTCATGGGGCCCTCCTCCCAATTATTTCCAAGCGTGCGGCCCTCTAAATCAAATTCTATGTGTGGCCTACTTATAATATAAAATTCATTCCACCCAAATCGGCCCATTCTCAAACAAAAGCCAAGGCTACGCCTGCAACAGCCCACTTCAGACTAAAATAATTTGAATTTGACTTTCCAATTAATTCTATGCACAACCCCTTATCAGTCTTCCAATGTCAACAAATTCCCAAGAAACATAACATTGCTTCCCATCTTACGAACAATAACAAAATCATGCGGCAAGTTAGCAGCACAAGACGATCAGCTGCGGTTGGCCCGAATATCTTCATAAAATGACCGAGTTAGCATCAATTTTGCATTCTAGTCCCGAATCTACAATAAAGACAACAAGGTATCAATTCCTTCCAAAATAATATCAATTAAAGCACAATTCGGGGTAATACTCAATCATAAAAATGGTGAAATAATGAGTTATCAAATCCCCCCACACTTGCCCATTACTCGTCCTCGAGGAATCATGAAAATCCAATGGAAACAATACCACCCACCAAACACAATCACAAAGGCAATCATCGAATTCTCTCCTACACAAGTCTAGCTCATCAACACACTACTCAATTGCGGAAAATTCAATAAATTAGTATAAATAGCATACCCTCGTGTAATGTAGTGTGAATTGAACAAAAGAATATACAAAGACTAGATTGATTAGTCTATGATTTTTGCCTAAGCTCTAATTATTAACTTCGAATGCATCCTTCACTCCAATCTCCACTAATGTAGTTAACTCATGACTCGGAATCGATAGGTCTTTCGAGCTTGTAATGTAAGGCTTGGGTTAACGGTTAGGAAAATTTGGAATTTAGTGGCTTAACACACCAAGCTTACACACTTTACAATAAAACCCGTAGTAATTCCCTTCTCATCTACCGGACTCCCTTACTTTGTCTTATACAACTAAATTCCCCCCTTTACTCATCGAACTTTTTATAACTCAAACACACTCTTACTTTTTTTTTTCTTTCTTTGCAATTTTTCTGTTCTTTTCTTTTTCTCTTTTCTGCTCATTTTTTTTTCTTTGTTGACTTCTTTTTCCCTTTTTCTTTTCATCTTTTTTTTTTTTTTTTTTCTTTTTCAACATTGTATATCATTCTCTCAAAATTCAAGCACAAGGGAGAATACAAAGGAGCCTAAGACATCTAAAATTTTCAATCCAAATGAGCAAGCAAGGTGTGATTCAAAGAAGGGTAGGAAATTAATGTTGTGCATGTGGCTTGTAACGTGGCTAAGAAGAAAATATGCACAACATGAGGCTCAATGGGGTCAAACAGGATAACTTTATTTGTGAAAAGATCAAGAAAAGGCTTACCACCGACAACGATCGCCTAAGTCACTTCCCAAATCAATCGTTAACTAAAAATTTCGCCTCGAAGGGAGTTAAGATGCATTCTAATCAACTTTTAGACCTAATTGAAAATCAAAGACTTTTCTATCTAAACAAAGCACATTAATTTGTTCAATGGTGCGTAAGAAATAAGGGTATAAGATTATACTAATTCATCAAATTTCACACAAGTTTCATGTATTTAACAAGCCTAACTCGTTCTAGCAAAATTCAACAATCAAACCTAAAAGAAAGCATTCAAAATGGGGGCAAAATATCCATAATTATCAATATCCTCAAGTTTTAAGTAAAATAAAAAATTCAGCCACAAAACAAAAATTTCAAAAAAAATTCAATTTTATCACTAGTAGACCTAATTCCCCCACACTTAAATCATGCATTGTCCTCAAGGCATAAGAAAAATCAAGATCTAGAGTAAAGAGGACTTCCCTGAAGTTCAGGTTGGGGAGTAGGGCGTCTGGGTTTGTAAATTTCCCATTTAATTTGAAATTCTGGAAGTGGCGTGGGTGTTAGGCGTGGTCACGCTTAAGGGTCATGTTAGCAGAAAATTGACAGCAGTTATCAGCAGCATATTAGCACTATCTGGACCAAGTTATACGAGCCTGCAAGATAGCAAAGAGCATAAAATCAACTCAAACACCACGAGAACCGAAAAAAACAAAAGAAAAAGAAACTAAGGGAAGAAAAAGGCGCCTAAACCACCAAAACTTGGGTTGCCTCCCAATAGCGCCCTTATTTAATGTCCTAGGCTCGACAAAGCTTGTTGAAGTGCTACTCAAATGGAGGTACACCCTCCATACAAATCCCCTCTACTGTGTGGAGCTGACTCTTCTAGCCCATTGCGGCCTCTAGATTGGGGATGGTAACTCGTAGAGGTTCGCAACATGGCTTGATACTTCCTCATTAAAGACTCCGTCAACCATTTATAAAAATATTTACCCCGATCACTAAGATTCCTGAACTCGAAAAAGATATGAGATCTGAGGAAGGTAGTAGTCAAATAATCAATAATATCAGCATACCAGTGCGTGACCATAGAGCGTGGCCACGTCTTACGGTCACGTGTCTTGAAAAACTGCTCATCCAGAAATTCAGCTCGTGTAGGCATTAAATCTGCAAATTTTCCTCCACCTTTAAAGGTATAACTCAGATTATCCAAAAATTTCTTGAGTCCCACAATAGGTGCCTGCAAAATGAAAGAATTTAAATTAGCCAAGTCATCAAGTAGTTTCAAATTCGGAGCCTTTTTACTTAGATACTCTAATGGAATAACCATATCATAGATATCATCATGCAAACCAATATGTTTCGGCTTATTCTCAAAATTTTCAACTACCAAATTTTGAAGAGGTTCAAAACTTAGCTTTTCCACGTTGTTAGGCACAAAAGCTTCATTACTTGGGTTTTCAATCACATCAACACAGAACACACTAGGCAGTTCATTAGGATGTTTCATAGCATCGCAAACATTAAATTTAACAATGTCACCATCAAATTCAAGAGTTAACAATCCATTATAAACGTCTATTTTGGCTCTAGCAGTGCTTAAAAATGGGCGACCAAGCAAAATATCAGAAGGCTTAGAGGATTTATCATCCTCCATATCTAGCACGAAAAAGTCAGCAGGAAAAGTCAAATCGTTGACTTGAACGAGCACATCCTCCAACACTCCTTCCGGGTACACTATGGATCGATCAGCAAGCTGGATTATAATACCTGTACCTCTCAAGGGACCAAGATTAAGTGCATTATAAACAGATAGAGGCATAATATTAATCGACGCACCCAAATCACACATAGCGTTCTTAATACCAAGGTTGCCTATTTTACACGGAATTGAAAACATACCTTGGTCTCTGCATTTCGGTGGTAATTTCTTTTGCAAAACAGCGGAGACATTTTCTCCAACACTTACCCTTTCATTACCTTTTAGTTTCCGTTTGTTGGTGCAGAGTTCTTTAAGAAACTTCGCATAGCGTGGAATTTGTTGAATGGCATCTAATAAAGGAATGTTGACTTCAACCTTTCGGAAAGTATCAAGAATGCCTTGTTCCTCCTTTTGTTTTCTTGCTTGGATCAGGCGCTCTGGAAACGGGGGTGGTTCCACCCATGGCTTAGGCTGGACTTTAATTTCTGCCTCTCTGTCGCGACTGGAGCCTAAGACGTGGTCACGCTCAACGGTCAAGTCGACTGTCTGTTCTGTTTCTGCTCTGTTCTGGCGAGTTTTGGTCTTCTCCACTGGGGAAGACAGTTCCTCATCACTTAGGATCGTGATTGCACTCATGTTTTGCCTCTGATCCTCCGTTTGTGATTGAAGTTTTCGTTGATTCTCTAATCTGCTCAATGAGGCTGCAATTTGACCCAATTGGGTCTCCAAATTATTAAAGGAGGTTTCCAAGTTATTAAATTGGATATCTTGTGGGTTGAAAGGTGGGTACGGTTGAGGGATTGGTTGTTGGGGTTGTGGAGGTGTAGGTACGAAGTTTTGGAAGTTTGGTGGATTCGGTGCATAACTCATAGTGGGGTAATCATACCATCCGGTATTGTACATGTTGGAGTATGAATTGTACATCGGAGGTTGATATCCGAATGGGTCCACATTTTCGAAAGAGGATTCTTGAAGGGATGGACACGCGTCGGTGGGATGCAACATGCTCGCACACAATTGACAGACCTTCGCTACTTGGGGTACACCTGCACCAAGGTTAGAAGCCAAAACACTTATCATGTTCTTAAGTTCATCAAAAGGTGAAGAGTTGACCTCGTTAGCATATCTTGGAGTGTTTGCATAATTGTTGAACTGTTGTGCATTCGCAAACATTGTTGGATGATCGTCCTTTCCGTGAATGCTCCTGTTCATGAAAAGAAATAAAATCGATTAAAAACACAGTCCCCGGCAACGGCGCCAAAATTTGACAGGTGTCGAATCCGTCAAAAATAAATTTAAAACCTATTCAACGACTAAACATAGAGTATAGCGTAAACAGGGTCGATCCACGGAGACTGGTTGACTTATTTCTAACAATTCCAAGTAATTCACGGAAAGTAACAATTAAAAGGGGGGTTTTGAATTATCCTAACTAAGTATGCAATTAAAATAAAATAACAAGAATTAAAAACTAATTAAAATTATCAAGCAAAATCACGTAGGATTAAATCAATCAGAGGGAAAATTACCTAGCCAGGGATATTCGATTCGAATTATTATATTGATCATTGACTCAAAGATGAATTCAAGTTATTCAGACAGATTGGCTATAGTTGATAGAGACACTCGACTCAACCTCGTTTTTACTTAATTAATCGGATAACCTAGAGACACTCGACAGTTATCTTCCCTAACAAATTCACAACCCCTAGAGACACTCGACAGGATTTAATGAATTTGCAGCATTAAGAATCATAAAAACACCAATCCTAATTAACCAAGTCGTGACACACGCAAGATTTAAATTAGATTATCAAATCCCTTAGTGAACGAGGAATGTTATCGCTAAGACCCTGTCACTAATTTACCACAAATTATCAATCAACTTTACTACACTTCAAGCATCAAGATTGGCTATATGCAAATTAAACAACCTAGAGATCGTGCACTATCTCGAAATTGCCTAATCACAATAAACACGAAACACGGAGATAAGATAAATGCCTAAATAAACATGAATTAATAAAAACGTTTAGGTCTCACAATATCCAAATCGAATCTATAATCCCTAGCTAGATAATTAAAAACTTAACTACTAAAATTCATAAAAACAATAAAGGAATTCTTTAACATAAATCAACTAAAAAGAGAAATAATTAAACTAAGATGAAGAGCGGTGATGAAATCTGCTCCTCGATGTTGCTCGCCAAGGCCCCCGAACTGCTGCTGCCAATAAAATTACGTGATCCACCTGCTGCCGTCATGCGTGTATAAATATAAGATCCCAAGCTCTCGAATCCTCTTGCAAATAGGACTTCAATCTTGCACTTCAAGAATTAAAACAAATGGGCCTAATCAAATTAATTCCAAATATAAGCACAACCCACAACATAGAAGCCCAATACTAAGTCCGCAGCCCGCAAATTGGTTTTCCAATTATTCCATGCACATGCAGCCCCAAGTCCACACCAATAATTCATAACCAACAGCCTCAATTCTCCTTAATTCACTATACACGTGCATCCCACAACAATTCAAATTGGCTTTTGGCATTAATTTCCAACGCTATATTCATGGGGCCCTCCTCCCAATTATTTCCAAGCGTGCGGCCCTCTAAATCAAATTCTATGTGTGGCCTACTTATAATATAAAATTCATTCCACCCAAATCGGCCCATTCTCAAACAAAAGCCAAGGCTACGCCTGCAACAGCCCACTTCAGACTAAAATAATTTGAATTTGACTTTCCAATTAATTCTATGCACAACCCCTTATCAGTCTTCCAATGTCAACAAATTCCCAAGAAACATAACATTGCTTCCCATCTTACGAACAATAACAAAATCATGCGGCAAGTTAGCAGCACAAGACGATCAGCTGCGGTTGGCCCGAATATCTTCATAAAATGACCGAGTTAGCATCAATTTTGCATTCTAGTCCCGAATCTACAATAAAGACAACAAGGTATCAATTCCTTCCAAAATAATATCAATTAAAGCACAATTCGGGGTAATACTCAATCATAAAAATGGTGAAATAATGAGTTATCAATACATTTCCAATTAGTGCTCACACAGACAAATTCATGCTTGAAAACATGTAATAACCCGAGGACAACCCGTGGTATCGGATCCGTCCCCAGTCTCCTTCTTCCTCCGGGTGATAGTGGGTTTGCAAGGCCCAACTATCCACGACATGGTGTGTATAGGGAACATGACTCCCTACACACGGAACTCCTTTCACCACTAATCTCCTAGTGGCTTCGGGGGTGATCCCAATGAGGTGAGGATAATTCAGGAGTTACCCGTCAGCCCTTGCTTTCCCCGTTGGCTCAAGAATTACCCTCGGGCCCAAGTACAATCATGACTCGCCAAAACATGCTTGAAATCATAATCAATCATGGCTTGCTTGCTTGAAATGTTTATATTTTTAAAACATTTATAGAGATAATACGTTTTGGCCGAAAATGTCACATAAAGGTTGTAGGGTTCTATGTACCTAGAACAAAACCTCACCTTTTCTTACAAAATGAAACAAGGATATGCTCTAGGGAGCCTGCTCCTCGTCCACGACCTCGTGACCTGTGCAAACATGACGTGTATACGTGAGACATGACTCAAAATGGACCAAATATGACGAACGGCGAAAATGCAACGAGATGACGAGCAATGAACAATGCGGCATGAAAATATCTTGTTTCGGCACATAATCAATCATATAATAGCAATTTGGGGTCAAAGAAATCATCAGATCATGGGGTTAAAAATTCAATTTTATGCAGAATATTTTTGTTCTGTCAGACGTACGGGAACGACCATTCCGGCTTCCCTTTGAAAATGGGAAGGGCCGTTCCCGTGGCCCTTCAAAACGCGCCAACGTTTTTCAAATTAAAAGCGCGCCTTAAATGGGAACGGCCCTTCCGGCACTCAGGGTCTTCCAAATATCTGATTAGCCTTTCTGTTTGACCGTCTGTTTGCTGGTGAAATGTTGTACTGAACTTGAGCCTCGTTCCCAAAACGGCCTGTAATTCTTGCCACAACTTCGATGTGAACCTCGGGTCTCGGTCTGAAACTATGCTCACCGGAAAGCCATGAAGTTGGATAATTTCTTTGTTATAGATCTCGGCTAATTTTGGAATTTTATAAGACATCTGGACCGATAGAAAGTGAGCAGACTTCGTAAATCTATCCACGATTACCCAAATACCATCAAACCCGCATTTAACCTTCGGTAATCCGGAAACAAAGTCCATGGTTACTTGCTCCCACATCCATTCAGGAATAGGTAATGGTTGTAGAAGTCTCGCGGGCTTTTGATGCTCAGCTTTCATGTTAGAAAAATACGAATCAGAAAGCAGCGGAATTTAAAAATTTTTCCAACAAAAGGACCTTGGACTCGCAATCGTGTAACCAAATTCGTAGAGATAGAAAACTTACTTTTCTTTTATTCTTTCTTGAAGCGTTTCAAGCCACCCAAGAACGCTCTTCTCGCGGCTTGATCCCCTCTCCTTGGTAAAGCTCGAATCTTCAAACTTCTAACTTGAAGCTTTCTAGAGATAGTCCACCAACTTGATCACAATCTAACTAGTAAGGATGCTAGTTCTCTAGTTAGTGTTTAGGCTTAACCTAGGGTTTCGTTTATCTTGGAGAAAGGATGGTGTTCAACACATGAACCAAAAGAATTGCCAATTAGCTCCATAAGGAGCTCGAGCTCTCCTATTTATAAAGAGGGGAGTGCAGAAATTCCTAGTCCTTAATGGGCTAGGATTTTGGTCTCTCTCTCTCCTATTACTTGATCATCAAGTAATTTTGACTTTGACTTTGAATTCTAATTCAAATCAACTTTAAGAGAGCTAAAAATATCCAAACTATTTTTGGATAATTTTATACTTTATTTATTTTAAATAAATAACTTATTTTATCTAATTAATTAATTCATAATTAATTAACTAGATTATTTTTCTCCAAAATAAGACTTTCTTTTTAATTCAAAAATTAAACCAAAGTCTATTAAATAATTAACAAATTAATTATTTAATCACTAAAATAATTATTCACGCACATGCACACGTGACCCACACGTGTGATTTCACACGTGTGGAACCCTTTGGCCCGATTAACTCGTTTAATCATTTTAAAGCCTCAACTCATGTAACCAAGTTGTTGTGTGTGACCCTCTAGGTTCTCAATTCAATTAGCAGTGACCCTAATTAATTAATTCACTAATTCATTAATCAGTCCATAGATTAAACGACCATAGTCTAGCAACAGGTGTTTAACCCCTAGCTGAATTGGAATGTTCGGATTCGACAGAACCTTTAAGTCATTGATTCATGTGAGATACAATCCTCCTACTTACTATCTCTCAACCAAGATCTAGGGCAAGGGAATAATCAGAACCCTAATAATCCGGTCTTAAAGCTAAGTGCATTTCATATCCATTTGATCTCAATCCAAGAAACCCTTTTCTTGATGTCTTGATCTACTGCCTTGGCCAAGGACTCCACATGGCATATGAATGACTTACACAATAAGAGATCACCTTGCAAATGCAAGTGTAGGTCCTTTCTTGATTCTCATTCACTTTCATGAATCACTTGTGCAGCCCCAGCATAAGCCTTGAATCAGTTGTCTAAGGCGACACCCTTTAAAGCTTATACCAAAGACTACAGAGTTAACTCATAAAGTAACAAGGAACCTCAAGTCTTAAGGATCAATTAATCACATCAATGACTCGTGAGATATTTCCTAATCTGGAAGTTTCCATTTCCTGAAATAGAAACTTCCTTTCCCATTTAGGAATCTTCTCACACAGGGCACCTCAGTGAACTTACTTATTGAAGTAAGCACCCTCATGTATCACGCACGTATCAACTATACACTTTGCACCTCCATGTAACAAGGTGGTCCTTCTTAAGGGCGTGATCCCACAAGCAAGCCTTAGAGGAGTCAGGTTGACACTCCCACTGTCTATAGGACTCATCGGCTTGGAGTATTTTACTAATCATGACTTATGTGATATAGGGCTCGTTTCATGAACCATTTCACCTAAATGGTAGAGTCCTAAAGTCATCAGGATTAGGGGAGTTCTCATACATGCACAGCTAAAGTAAACGCATACCAAACAAGAGCATATAAAGAAGTGTAGCCTCAATTCGTTATTTCATTCAAAGATTGTCTGTGATTACAATAAGGAAAAGCATAAAGCGGATATACAATCGGCTTTCTAGGGCACTATTCCTAACATTTCACTCTCTGGCAAGTCAAGCAATGTTTCACATATTCAGCCACGTCCCTTTTCATCCCGTTCCACCAATAATATTGCTTCAAATCCTTATACATTTTATTTCCTCCTGGGTGGATTGAATATGCTGACTTGTGAGCTTCTTCAAGTAGAACCCGTTTTAATTCTTCAGGCACTACCACTCTGTTTTTAAATCGAAGCAAACCGGTCTCATCAAACCCAAAAGGACTCTCCGAATCAGCCCTAGCCTTACTTACTAGCTTCTGAACTTCCGGATCATTATTCTGGGCTTCAAATAACCGATACTTCAATTCCGGCTGAATTGTGATATTAGAAACCCGAGCCTTTAATACAATCGGAGCTACTTCATCACTTTCCTTTATTTCCAAACTCGACACACTCGCCTTCCTGCTAAGTGCATCGGCGACCACGTTGGCTTTTCCTGGATGATACTTGATTGTACAATCATAATCTTCTAACTTTTCCATCCAGCGCCGTTGCCTCATATTCAAGTCCTTCTGCGTGAATAAATATCGGAGGCTCTTGTGGTCGGTGAAAATCTCAAAGGAAGTCCCATAAAGATAATGTCTCCATTTCCCGAGAGCAAAGATCACGGCTGCAAGTTCCAGGTCGTGTGTAAGATAATTCTTTTCATATTCCTTTAACTTTTGGGAAGCATAAGCGATTACTTTTCCTTTCTGAGTCAAAACACAACCTAAGCCTTCCTTAGAAGCATCTGTATACACTGCATACTCCTCTGAACCCTCGGGAAGTGCTAACACCGGAGCCGAGACTAACTTTTCTTTCAAAAAGTTGAAACTTTGGTCATATTTCTCGTCCTAAACAAACTTGACATCTTTCTTTGTCAATCGGGTCAACGGTGCAGCAATTTTAGAAAAACCCTGAACAAACCTCCTGTAATAGCCGGCCAATCCTAAGAAGCTTCTAACTTCCGAGGCATTCTTCGGTTTCTCCCATTTAAGCACGACCTCAATTTTTGAGGGATCGACTTCCAAACCTTTACCCGAAATCACATGTCCCAAGAAAGTAACCCGGTCGATCCAAAATTCGCACTTACTGAAATTGGCAAATAACTGATGCTCCTTTAAAGTCTGTAGAACGAGCTTAAGATGCCTCGCATGCTCCTCGGCAGATTTTGAGAATACCAGAATATCATCGATGAAAATCACCACAAACTTGTCGAGGAAAGGCCTAAAAATCCGATGCATCATATCTATGAAAGCTGCAGTGGCATTGGTTAATCCAAATGGCATAACCACAAACTCGTAGTGCCCGTATCGAGTATTGAATCCTGTCTTAGGAATATCTTATGCTCAGATTCGCAGCTGATAATACCCCTGTCTTAAATCCAATTTTGAATAGACCTTGGAACCCTGAAGTATATCGAATAACTCCTCGATGTGGGGGAGGGGATACTTGTTCTTAATAGTCATCCGGTTTAACTCCCGGTAATCGATGCACATTCTTAAAGTTCCGTCCTTTTTCTTTACAAATAAAACCGGTGCTCCCCAAGGTGAAGAACTCGGCCGAATGTACCTAACTTCCAATAATGCCTCGAGCTGAACCTTTAATTCTTTTAATTCTGCTGGAGCCATCCGATATGGAGTCTTTGAGTACGGTTCTGCATTCGGATAAAGATCAATCACAAACTCTATCTCTCGCTCAGGAGGCAAAGAATCTAACTTATCTGGAAATACCTCGGGAAATTCTTTTACCACTTCTGTATCTTCCAATTTCACCTGATCTTTAGGCTTATTCAAAATGTAAGCAATGAACCCTGTAGCCCCGTCTCTGACTAATTTCTGAGCCTTTGAGAATGAAAGTAGGGGTACTGTCTTCGAAGTCCAACCCGTAATAACATCTGAACCCAACTGCACTTTCTTTGCTCGGCAATCTATTGTCGCACAGTGCCTGTACAACCAATCCATCCCCAGAATAGACCCGTATCTATCCATCGCCATAACAATGAAATCTGTCAAGAACTCCTGGCCTTCAATCACCACTAGAACATCCCTGTAAACTTGATCCGTCTCTCGCCTACTACCGAAAGGAGTACTAACTAAATAGCGTACAGAAGAGCACATAGCAGACAAGGATAATGTAATAACAATAGAATGCGCAAGAAAGGAGTGTGTAGCTCCTGGATCAAATAATGTATAGATGTTCGTGCCATGGATGCAAATAGTACCTTCAACTACCGCTGCAGGGTCGATCTCAGCATCCTGCTCCTCTCCGGCTAGTGCATAAGCTCGGGCTCTCACAAGTGGCCTCTGGCCTGCAGGTGGCGGATCCTGACGATCAGGACAACCATCAACCCGGTGCTCGTCACTCCCGCAGATCAAACATAACCCCAACCGTCGCCTGCAGTTATCATAAGTGTGTGTAGGAAGTCCACAGAATCTGCAGCCCGGCTTCTGAGGTGGCGCGGTGGGGGTGCTGGAGTTCTTGGAGCCTTCTGCGAGGGCCCTGTAGCTTTAAGCTTCTTCCCGGAGTCTTTCTGTGCTGGAGGTATAGAATAAACCATAGGCCTCTTTCCTGAGCTCGACCCCTGTCCCGATCTCGAGCCTGAAGCCTGTCCAGTACGCAGAATAGACCTCTTGGCAATATCTGAATCCTCGACGTTCAAAGCTTTAGCGGTAGCTTTGACCCAGGTGCTCGTGTTAAATGCTTTCAGGGCGTCCTGGATGTCTGGCCTGAGTCCCTGTACGAACTGCATCGTTTTGTGAAAGTCGTCATTCACTATGTTAGGTGCATAGCGAGATAGTCTCTCAAACTCAGCGATATACTGGCCAACGGACCTTCCTCCTTGTTTCAGCTCTGTAAACTCCCTCAACCTGCGAGTACGGGAAGCTGGAGGAATAAACTTGTTTCTGAACTCCCGTACGAAGACCTCCCAAGTAATATCGGTACCAGCGGCCTCGAAAACTATCTGTGTGCTCTCCCACCAGGAGTAAGCCTCACCCTGGATCAAAGTAAGGGTGCAACGGGCCTTCTCCTGAGTATCACAGGGAATAAGCTGCCAAATCCTCTCAATTTCTTTTAACCACATTTCGGCCTGTATATCATCGCCCTTATAGAACTTCGGGGGACGCTGATTCTGAAACTCATGTAAAATGGCAGAAATGGGGTTCTCCTGGGGTGCTACGGGTGCCGGTGGTGGTGGAGGCACCCTTTCCAGTAGCCTCTGATCAATTAACCCTACCACGGCGTTCATAAAATCCTGAGGCTGTGCCTGCGCAGGTGGAGGAGGAGGTGATCTCTCACGGCGATGGTGGCGGCGATGATGATGATGCCGATGTCTCGGAGATCGATCACGGTGGTGTCTATCGCGATCCATCCTGAAATCAGATCACTACACATGCATGGTTTGATTAATAGATGCAAATGTGTACATATAATTCCACAATGTCAATAAGCACACGTTCAAAGAAGATCAAGTAGCTCAAGTAATGCAAGAATTCAAGTAATTCAAATAATTCAATCAAATGCTGACTCTCAAGTAACAAGTAATCCTATGCCGTGCGACCTAGACTGACTTGACACGACTCGAGAACCTCGGTTTTGCAACCGGGCTCTGATACCACCTGTAGATGTAGCACCCTAACCCCAAGGCACTACATCCCCCACACTATAGCCTCGATCTACATACGAAATGGACAATCCGTACATAAACCAAAACTATAGCGAACGGGTGACAATCAAAATAAACGGGCCAGGCGGGACACTCCCCAACATAAACCATGAAAACATGATAATAAAAGCGGAAGCAATTCAATAAATACGTATAGGTACCATATTTACCAAATAGATACATAATAGATACCAACATTAACTATCAATACATTATCATCTTCTTATATTATATATATGCTCGAGTATTCAAAATGTAATAACCATGATCATAACATGATGCTATCAAAAGTTCTATACATGAGAGGTGCAATGCTAGACTCGATAACATGCAGGACCTGACTCAACTCCCGCCTAGCACGACCCGATCAAAAGTACCTGAAAAGTGAAGTATCAGTCTACCGAAGACTGAGTGAGGGGCAATAAATATATATCACACATCACATGCAAGTTGTAGCCTCGGGTGAAGACTTGGAAATGAAATAAATAGATAGGTCAAGAAATATTGTTCTTTGCCCGAGATTACAACTAATCACTTTAACATGTTAACTCGATCATTTCATGAACATGTGGCCCCGGCGAGTAGGGCTATTCTCCAACCTTTACACCAAACGTGAACAATACGTGCTTGCATGATTAATTTAATACGTGGTCATACATTTCCAATTAGTGCTCACACAGACAAATTCATGCTTGAAAACATGCAATAACCCGAGGACAACCCGTGGTATCGGATCCGTCCCCAGTCTCCTCCTTCCTCTGGGTGATAGTGGGTTTGCAAGGCCCAACTATCCACGACATGGTGTGTATAGGGAACATGACTCCCTACAAACGGAACTCCTTTCACCACTAATCTCCTAGTGGCTTCGGGGGTGATCCCAATGAGGTGAGGATAATTCAGGAGTTACCCGTTAGCCCTTGCTTTCCCAGTTGGCTCAAGAATTACCCTCGGGCCCAAGTACAATCATGACTCGCCAAAACATGCTTGAAATCATAATCAATCATGGCTTGCTTGCTTGAAATGTTTATATTTTTAAAACATTTATAGATATAATACGTTTTAGTCGAAAATGTCAGATAAAGGTTGTAGGGTTCTATGTACCTAGAACAAAACCACACCTTTTCTTACAAAATGAAACAAAGATATGCTCTAGGGAGCCTGCTCCTCGTCCACGACCTCGTGACCTGTGCAAACATGACGTGTATACGTGAGACATGACTCAAAATGGACCAAATATGACGAACGGCGAAAATGCAACGAGATGACGAGCAATGAACAATGCGGCATGAAAATATCTTGTTTCGGCACATAATCAATCATATAATAGCAATTTGGGGTCAAAGAAATCATCAGATCATGGGGCTAAAAATTCAATTTTATACAGAATATTTTTGTTCTGTCAGACGTACGGGAACGACCATTCCGGCTTCCCTTTGAAAATGGGAAGGGCCGTTCCCGTGGCCCTTCAAAACGCGCCAACGTTTTTCAAATTAAAAGCGCGCCTTAAATGGGAACGGCCCTTCCGGCACTCAGGCCAAAATGGGAACGACCGTTCCCAGGCTCGGCCGCCTATTTTGTTTAAAAGAGTGGGAACGCCCGTTCCCACAATGCCTTGAGGCGGGGAACGGTCGTTCCCAGTTTCTGCAACTAAAAAACAGAGCAGAAACAGGGGAAGAGCTACGGGAAGCAACAAACAACCACAAAAACTCAAGTTTTGATCCCCAAATTCTATTATTTCTGGAAATATGCATGTATACATGTTCAACAAGGAAATATTATTCCAAATAAACACTCAAGTCATGAAAATCATCAAGGATTCCAAGTTTCAAGTTCATGCCCATACTCAAATATAATCCTATATTTTGCAAGAATTCATGTAATAATTCAAAGAAAAATCATATAATCATGCTTCTATCTACACATAATCCATTTAGCATATGATCATCAAACTCTAAATATCAAATATGTGATCAAAATCATCAATTCATGCAAAACACCCACCTTGAGCTAAAGAAATGGAGAAAATAGATGATGATGATGATCAGCTTCCAAACTTGGGATTATTACTTGAAATTCTTGATGAAAATTGGTTGAAATCTCTTCTCTCTTTTTAGCTTGGTGAACCGAGAGTGAAAGGAAGCAAATATGTTGGGAAATTCTTGAATGAAAATGAGATCATGGAAGCTTGGAGATAATCTAATGATGCATCCAATTTTTGAAATATGTGAAATGTCCAATTTGCTAATTAATCCTCCAAGGATTCGAGTCATGCAATTGAGGATATAACTTTTGAAATATGATCAATTAAGCCCTTACATGCTTATGCAATTAAGTCCCTAAAGTTAAAGAAATGAATATTTAGGGACAATTTCGTAATTGAAACACTCTCAGTAGTTGTTTTTCGTAATAAATATTTTTCCATGATATAAAATAATTTTCCAACGATGCAAAATCATATAATTCACAAAATAATGTTTCATGAATTTTATAAAATTATGGAATGTCACGTAGGGAAATAGAAATTTAAAAGAATTAAAATAAACCTACGCTCAAAGTCTCACACGTGGCGTGCTTACCTGTTCATCCGGAACCGGGGCGTTACAGCCGCGGTATGGGAGGGTTTATAAGGCAGCACGTTGGCGGCGCATGATGGCTGCGTATGTGGAGCGGCGGCATTGAGTTCACCGCCGTCCACCATGATAACGCCGTGAAAGACGATGATGAGGATGGCGCAATGAAAAAATCGTCGAAACCTTAGGAGAGATGTCAGAGCATTTTGCCTAATTAATTTTAATATTGTTGAACTAAGGGCTTATCGATTATTTATTTTTTATCTAAAAAATATTATAATTAAGTTGGACAATAAACAATTATGTCAATTCATGAGGAAATAGAGACCACAACAATGAGGAAATGCATATCCTTTCATCTTGGCTAGCTGCAATCTCACGCAACAAAATCTCCAATAGTGACGGAATGGTCTGACCAAATCAGTTTTAGACACCATCAGAGTTCTGATTGAACGTGTGACGCCCTGACTTTTCGGCCGTACAGGTATGACATCATGAGTGTGCTATGTGCGCATTTAAATTATTTAAGCATGTAATTATATAATTTATTCGATAATTGAATATTTATCTTATGCTTTATGTTTATATTTTGAAAGTTTATACTCTTTGAACCCGTTCTTGATCCGTTTAGCTCCGAATTCGATTCTGATTTTTGTGAAAACTTGATATGCATAAAATATATGAATTATGAATGTGTTTATATGCTTTATACATGTTTTTTTAACCGTTTTGGTGAAACGGGACTTAAAGGGGCTAAAGAGCATTTAATGCACCTTAGGTTCCGGGAATTCGGATTTGAATTCCGGCACCACCCTTGGACTTGTATTGATGATACGGATCCGATGGAATAAGACTTGTGTTTTTCTAAGCCCGTTTCAACCTCCGAAACTTCATCGAACCGAGCACCGTGTACCGAAGCCTCCATATTTGACCGTTTTGACTATATCTAGCTCATTTCTCCACCAAATGAGGTCATTCTTGGTCCCACTTGACCCCAACACGCCCCTCTATCCATCCCTTCACTCTCATTTTGGACCACACAAAAAGAAAAAGGGAAAAGATCATTTGAAGCATGGAAGAAAAAGGAATCCCTTCACTATTCACCACCTTGGAGTTTTGAGCTCATAACTACTTCGTTTCTTCTCCGATTCAAGAGGTAAGCATATATTCTTGTTATCCTTATCATTGAGGTTCTTTTAAGTCATGATTTGTAGATTTTAATTTAGGCTTGAGTATGCTTTGAGCTTTAACGTGAATAATAAGGGTTATATGTAATTTTGATGAATTCTTGAGCACCCTTGTTGCATTTCTAGAAATGAGACTTGATATATGATCTAGATAGCTTTCTTGTTATGTTTATAAGCATGAATTTCATGGTATTTGGTTGTATGTTGATCTACCATTGATGAACTTGAAGTTCTTGATTTTGAAAATAGATTTTTACACCTTGATTTGTTGCCGCTTGGAGTTTGCATTGTGTGTAATTTATTTGCAGCTTGTGTGTACTTGATTTAGTGCCAATATATGTCTTGTTTGCTCTCCTTTTCATGCCCTATGAACTACTTTTGATGCTTCTTGAAGAAGAGGAAGAAACAGGGCTGCAAGCATGGAAGATTTCGCGAGGAAAATGATCTGCACTAAGACACGGCCGTGTCTAGTTTGCTTCATGGATTGAGACACGGGCATGCCCTATGTCCGAATTCTAGCCCTTATGCCTTTGTACTGAGACACGGCCGTGTCTCAGCTTTGCCTTGAGGTGAGACACTGCCGTTTGTGCCTACGTGTGTTTGTGGTTCGTTTCTTCTTCGTTTATTCATTTTGTATGCTATTCTCTTGCTTCTTATATGACTTATATGCAATGTTAACTTGATGAATTATGTGTTATGATCATTGTATTGAATTTATGGATTGATTTCATATGATATATGGAAAATGTGATCCTATATGCTCTAAGTGTTACGTGTGGCAATTCTTTGTATCGATTACCTTCTTTAAGTGTTTTGAACTTGTGTATGCTCTTAGTATGATATATTTGAATGCATTAGGTTTTTATTTAATGTTTTGTGTATTTGAATTAAGTGTCTTTTATGTGATAAGTGTTAAATGCTTCGATTATGCCTAAGTTTGAACGTATGTGATTTGCATTTTTGCATCATTCACATTCATATACATTTGCCGAGCGTTTATATGGTTCATTTTGAGTCTAAGCATGTCTTGTAATGTTTGTCTTGTTCAGAGGAGTATTCAGCTGGTGATGAGGTCATTCCGTAGGCATTGGTTTTGATTCCTTTTGCCCGGTTTCGTCGGTGTAAGGTGAGACTAGGCTATAGTTAAACCCTAATGACCGTGCCCGCTATGTATGCATGTGAATATAAGCCCTCTGTATACGTAAGTACGTGTGAGATATGTATGTGTATGACTATGTTCTAAGATATAGAATATGATATGCTAAGTACGAGCATATGTAAGCTTGTTATGTTATGAATATGTCGAGCAACGCCAAACTATGCTCCATACCGTGTGCCTCACCGAGCCATGCATCAAGTTAGGGACAAGCTATGAAGTGGCACAGAAGGGTAAGTAAAGCATAGCTTGTCACAAGAGAAAGGTATGATAAGTGTTATGTTATGTCTTGTTAGTAAGCTTGGGTATGCTCTTGAAAAGGAATCCGCTATGAATATGATATAAATCCGCTATGAACATGTCAGGCTCTAGTGCGGGGGATGTGGTACCCACTGCTTGGGGTGCTACAAAACAGAACGTCGTAAAGACCTCATCGGCTCTTTTCTGGAATAGGATCTCTTCATTCACCGTTGCTTTTCTGGAACTGGATCTCGTTGCCACAAAGGAAACTTTTCTGGAACTGGACCTCTTCATTCACGTCTATTTTGGGAATGGCCTCAACTTTTCATCTCTACAATTCTTGGGCAAACAGAGGCAATTGTAAGGAGAAGAAGGTGCTACCGTACCCTTCTTTAGTCTCAGCGTGCTGCGACATCACGCAACAACTTCACGGGTGTGGAATGAGAATTTTTTTTTCCAATTTGCTCTTTCATTCTAGAATCAAAACTCAGGGTTTGACTCAAAAGCGTGGTTCTTATCAAGTGTTTTTCCTTTTTCATGAATCATGAGAAAATCATCAAAGAAATCAGAGGGCAAACAAAACCCAATTTCTTTAGCACCATTCTTATGGAGCGAAATTCTAGTAAATTTTTTTTTTTTTTTTTTATTTTTTTAGTTTTGACTTATATATTGACTCAAATATTTTAGTGCTTTTCAATTGAAATTTTCGGCATGGACATCGAAGATTGTTGGTGTAGCACCGCGGAGCGGTGGGCACCACATCCCCCGCACCAAAGCCAAGCACATGTAACGAAACGGACTCCGCACACATGCCTAACTCTAGCAAATGGGTGACCAAACGAAAACCAACCTAAGCCAGGCGGACTAGACCCTTACATCAGAGTGCACAAACAAAACATGAATGCGGAAGCGAGACATATTATATATTTACGTATAGGTACCAACACATAAAGTATAATTATGGATACCAACTATCTACTTATACTACATATAGGTACCAATATTTCATAATATTTATGTACAAACCCCTTACGGGCCAAAAGAATAATCGTAATCCATAAGAAAGCGTATCCAAAAGTGCGGTAAAGTAATTACAGAACATAAATAAAATGCGTGAGACTCGAGCTATCCACAAGTGAGACGACTCGATAAACTTGCCGCCTAGCTCAAGACTCCAAAAGCAACTACCTGCAACTTAAAAGAAAAGGGGAAAAGAAAAGAAACAACGAGGGTTAGTCCTAACGACTAGTGAGGGGGCAAACACACTCACTCTAATACGTATAAAACAAAGCACGTATCAAAAGTAAAGAACCTTGAACCGAGAGTGGGTTTTGCAAACTAAAACGTTTCCCGTGATATTCGATATATAGGTTGAAAAGGAAACAAAACGGCAAGTGCCAAAACGCCAAATTTTAGTTGATCACAAGGCCAATCTCGTTTCACGGTTCATACAAAAGTAAACCCCTAACTCCGAATCAAAACGAACAAATCAAACAGAAATCATAAACCATCCTTCACACCGGGTGATAGTACGGTGTACGGCCCTAACTATCTAACGAGCTTACGAACTCAGTACCAACAATACAAGGCTTAATTACTTCCTTGAATCCTTCGACGTTTGCCTACGCTGGCTCAAGAGCACCGCCCTTCCTCAACCTCCTAAGGTCGGGCGAAACTCTCAATGGAAAGTGTTGATGGGAGAGCTCGGCGACCCCATGGTCGTCCCGAGTTGCCATGCCACTCTTCGGGGCCCAACAGATCAAAACCAACAAAAAATCGTAGACTTGCTTGAATCTGATACAAATGAAATGAAGCTAACACACGCACCCTTACCAAGGTTTTCAAAACAAGCTGAAAATAGTTTCTATACATATACGAATCCGTTTCAAAGTCGTATAACAAATGGGACAAGCCCTTAACATATATATCTCACACATATTTACCATAAATATACATATATAATACTCGCATGCGGGTTTCAAAAACACACAAGGTTGTAGGTCGAATAACTAAAAGAAATAAACCTCACCTTACACCGAAGACGAAACAAAGGAGGGAAAAGAGTGTCTAAGGAGCGACTTCCTCGTCCACGGGAGGGTTCTCTGAACAAAATAAACAAAGGAATACGAACTTAGACTCAAACATGAACCATTTAGATGCTCGGTAATGCATATGAATGCTTATGACGAAAATGGAAAGAGACAAGTTATCACGTAATTTCTATTAAACCCTAGCTTGCATATACGCACGTAAATCATACTATAAATGAAATGTGGGCTGTAAAAAGCTCATAACTCAAATATAATAACACATATAAGTCGAAACGAGGCAAAGAGAAGTAACGAAAATCAAGGGAACGGAAAAGAGTTACACTTAAAATCAAACCGAGGGGAATGACACGCCCGTGTCATCCCAGAAGCCTAAACTGAGACACCCCTGTGTCTCAGTACAGGAGGGAAACAAAGCTACAAAAAGGGGGTGACACGCCCGTGTCACTCCAGAAGAACAAACCGAGACACGGGGGTGTCTCGGTACAGAGGCGAAAAGGGCGGAAAGGGCTGACAACTGCGGTTTAAAAAGGGGAAGAAAAAGAGAGCAACTCAAGGGCTGAAAGAAAGGGAACTACCCAAGCATTCTAACACATAAAACAAGCATCAAGTACACACCAAAGAATCACACAAAAAGATTCAAGAATGCATCAAAAAAGGTTCATCAAACAAGCAATGCAATTAGAGTCAAAATTGAGAAATCAATACATTCATGCCATGATCAAGGCTCTAGGGGCTGAGAATGAATCTAAACTCTTAGGAACTTAATCTTAACATGCAAAGGGACTAATATACTACATGTATATGCAATTTGGCACAAAATGAAGCACAAATGATCAACCAAAGCAAGCAAAAGCTGGGGCAATTAACCGAAACAGGGGAGCTGTTCTAAATTTCAACTTTCATGCTAAATAACTCATAAATTTCCCAAAGAATATCAAAGGCACATGAACCCTAGTTCTACTACAACATGTTAGGCATCTAATATAAGAATAAATCGGACCAAAATGTCAAGTTAAAGTCCCTAACTCAGCCCCAAACTTCGAGCATGCCATTTAACAAGAAATTGGTGAAAACTCACAAACTTGCTCATATCGAACCCTAATCACATACCAATCAAAGCATGGATAAAAAGCATCAAAACACATCTAAAAGAGTAGAGAATAACAAAATATACTTACCTTGAAGATTAGAAGAAGAAAGGAGTTGATTTGAGCTAGAAATCAACAAGGATGGCAAGGTTCTCTCTTCTTCCTCTTCTCTTCTCTCTTGGAGCTGGGTTTGGAGCAGCAAATGGATGAGGATGGAGGGTTATGGCTCGAAATTCAGAAGCTAGGAGGGTTAGGGAGTGGGTTAACTCAATCTACAAAGTATTGGTCAAGTTAAGGTTAGGTTAAGAAGGGTCCCACCAAGACTTGTCAACCCAAAGGTACGAATTTGCACAAGCTGCTCGTTACGGGTGAGGTTCGGAGGTCTAAATGAATTCAAAAAGTCATGAGGCTTGTTCCATTGACTTCGAATCATCGATACGAAGCCAACGGAGGTAACGGAACTCGAATTCGAGTTCCCTAGCTCAAGATATGCCTCCCGGAACACAAGGTGCGCACAAAGTGCTTAAAAACCCTAATTGTCCCGGTTCCAAAAACCAAACTCAAAACTGAATCAAACGAGCATCAAATTAACACGTGCGCATGCTAACACGTAAATAACTCACATATTTCATGCACGGAAAAAATACGCATGAAACGGAACTCGAAACGAATAAGAAACGAGCAAGATACAAGTAAACGAGCAATTAGGGCAAATATCCAAATTCAAACAAATTTCAAGTAAATTCAAATAACTAAGTATAGCAATTAATCAATCATAATAACAAATAAAATCATGAAATAAATAACGTAAATCTCACGAAACAAACACGTGACGTCAAACCTGTATGGCCGAAGAATCGGGGCGTCACAACCTTCCCCCCTTAAAAGGGACCTGTCCTCAGGTCCGGCTCGGAGCCTCGAACAAAACCGGATACAACTCCTGCATCTTTTTCTCGGTTTCCCATGTGGCTTCTTCGGCTTTCTGATCTCGCCACAACACTTTCACCAAGGTAATCTGCCGGTTCCTCAATTCTTGCCATTTTCGGTCCAAAATCTTAACCGGTCTCTTCAAGATGGTCAAATCCGGTTCGAGTCGTACCTCTTCCACGGCCAACACCAAAGACTCATCGGGATGATATTTCCTCAACTGCGAGACATGGAAGAAATTATGGATCCCGGTTAAGCTCGGCGGTAAATCAACTCGGTATGCCACTTCCCCTATTTTCTCAAGAATCTCAAAGGGGCTTAAGTAGCGCGGGTTTAACTTCCCACCTTTACCAATCCGAGTGAACCCCTTTCGCGGAGATGCTTTAAAAAAAACCTTATCTCCTACTTCGAATTCTAGGGGCCGTCTTCTCTTATCTGCATAACTCTTCTGACAGTCCTGAGCTGCTTTTAGTCTTTGCTGAATAACTTTCACCTTGTCGATGGTATCTTGAATCACCGCAGGCTTCTTAGCTCTTTCAAGCTCATTTTCCTCTGTCCATCTCCAATCCTCGATATCCCAAAAGAGAGGAGATCGGCACTTCCTTCCATACAGTGCTTCGTACGGCGCCATACCAATCGAAGCTTGGTAGCTGTTGTTATAGGCAAACTCGACCAAATGTAGATATTCATCCCACTGATTCTGAAAATCTAAGGTACAAGCACGAAGTATGTCCTCAAGATACTTGATCAATCTCTCAGATTGTCTATCCGTTTGTGGGTGAAAAGCGGTGCTGAACTGAAGCTTAGTGCCCAAACACTTCTGAAGCTCTTGCCAAAAACTCGAAGTAAAGCGGGAATCTCGATCCGAAACAATGCTAACCGGTACCCCGTGCAATCTCACAATTTCTTTACAATATAACCGAGCTAGCTTTGCAACCTTATCGGACATCTTAACCTGAAGAAAATGGGCTGACTTAGTAAGTCTATCAAGCACGACCCCAATCCCATCATAACCTCCTTTGGTCCTTGGCAAGCCGGACACGAAGTCCATAGTCACTTACTCCCACTTCCACTCAGGAATCGGAAGTGGTTGGAGGGTTCCTCCCGATTTCTGATGCTCGGCCTTCACAAGTTGGCACGTAAGGCACCTTCTTACATAATTCGCCACATCTCTCTTCATACCGTTCCACCAGTACAAAGTCCTTAAATCCTTGTACATCTTGGTGCCACCGGGATGTAACGTATAAGCCAAACGGTGGGCTTCATCCAAAATCACCCGCTTAAGTTCTTCCAGAACACACACTCTTGTCTTGAACCGAAACAACCCTGAATCGTCAAACCCAAAATTGGTCTCGGGATCCACTCTTGCCCTTGCAACCAATCTCTGAATCTCCGGATCGTTAGATTGAGCTTCAATCAACCTTTGCTTCAAGTCCGGTTGAACATAAATGTTAGCCAATTGAGCCTCTGAAACCAGTACCTTAGAAACTTGCTTGCTAGAACTAGATTCCAAAGCTTAAACACTAGCCTTCCGACTCAGAGCATCGGCAACCACATTGGCTTTTCCCGGATGGTAGAGAATCTTGCAATCATAATCTTCAAGCAGTTCCATCCATCGCCTCTGTCTCACATTCAAATCCTTCTGCGTGAAAAGGTACTTGAGACTTTGGTGGTCGGTGTACACTTCAAAGGTAGTTCCGTAGAGGTAGTGTCTCCACTTCATCAAAGCAAAGATAACGACTGCAAGTTCCAAATCGTGAGTGGGATAATTTCTCTCGTGATCCTTCAATTTCCTAGAGGCGTAGGCTACAACTTTACCTTCTTGCATCAACACACAACCGAGGCCTTCCTTAGATGCGTCGGTGTATACTACGTAGCCTCCGGAACCTTGTGGTAGAGTCAGAACCGGTGCAGTTGTCAAGCGTTCCTTAAGAGTCTGAAAACTGTTCTCACACGCCTCATCCCACTCGAATTTCACCTCTTTCTTTGTTAACTGGGTCAACGGGGCGGCTATCTTAGAAAAATCCTTCACAAAATGCCGGTAATATCCCGCCAACCCGAGAAAACTTCTTATCTCTGAGGCATTCTTCGGTTGCTTCCATAGCATCACCGTCTCAATCTTCGCCGGATCAACTTCTATACCATCACCCGAAATAAAATGGCCCAAGAACGAAACCCGATTGATCCAGAACTCGCACTTGCTGAACTTGGCGTACAGTTGATGCCCTCGAAGCTTGGTTAAAACCATTCTCAAATGCTGCGCGTGCTCTTCAGCGGACCTCGAATACACCAGAATATCATCTATAAAGATGACCACGAATTTATCGAGGTAAGGCCGGAATATTCGGTGCATCATATCCATAAATGCAGCCGGGGCATTTGTGAGGCCAAAAGGCATGACCACGAACTCAAAGGGCCCATAACGAGTATTGAAACCCGTATTTGGTATATCTTCTTCCCGGACACGCAACTGGTAATACCCTTGCCTCAAATCTAGCTTGGAATACACTCTCGAACCTTGGAGAAGATCAAACAACTCTTCAATGTGAGGTAGGGGGTATTTGTTTTTAACCGTTAACCGGTTAAGCTCTCTGTAGTCGATACACATCCGTAAAGTCCCGTCTTTCTTCTTTACAAACAGAACCGGAGCACCCCAAGGCGAGGTACTCGGACGGGTGTAGCCACATTCTAAGAGCTCGTCCAATTGCGTCTTCAGCTCCTTCAACTCTTCTGGAGCCATCCTATAAGGGGATTTCACATACAGTTCGGCTCCAGGATAGAGGTCAATGACAAATTCTATGTCCCGATCGGGAGGTAGAGATCCCAAACTCTCCGGGAACACATCAAGAAAATCCTTCACGACCTCCGTCTCTTCGATCTTGGCTTGGTCCTTAGGTTTGTTCAAAAGATAAGCCACATAGCCCATTGCACCGTCCCGGACCAACTTATTAGCTTCCATGAACGAAATAAACGGGCTAGCCTTCAATCTATTGCCCGAGAAAACCGTAAAACCCAACGAAACCTTCTTAGCGCGACAGTCCATCAAAGCTTGATGTCGAAACAACCAATCCATACCCAGAATCAAATCATACTTCTTGATGGGCATCTCGATCAAGTTTGCCGAGTACTCTTGGCCCTCAACACTCACCGGGCACTCACGAAACACTCGGTTTGTCACCAAGCTCCCCCCGAGAGGAGAACTCACAACAAAAGAAGCACTAACACACACAACAGGCAAAGAGAGAGAAGGCACAAGCCGGGAAGCAATAAATGAATGCGTTGCTCCCGGATCAAACAATGCATGTAATGGGATGCCATGAATGTGTATTGTACCTTCCACCACGGCGTTTGCATCGGGCTCCGCGTTCTCTTCCTCTCCCTCGATAGCATGGGCCCTAGCTTGAATAGGAGCTCTCGAAGGCATCACATTCAAAGGTTGCGGGTTATTCTTCCTTTTCGGACAAACATTCACCATATGACCGGTTTCCCCACAACCAAAGCATCGGTTAAACTTCCTCCTGCACATCTCTTCCGTATGGTTCGGCCCATTGCAGTAAGAACATCGAATCGGGGCCGGTGGAGCAGGTAGAGCCGGTACAGCGGGTCGGGCCTTCTTCTGAAAAGGAATAGAACCTCGGGCTTTGAAAACCGGAGGCCCACTTGATGTGACAGGCCTCTTGCCCAAGTTTGAGCCCGAAACTGTGCCCCGAGGGAAAAACCGGGGGCCTCAACCTGATCTTCTGCGCCTCTACCTTCAAGGCCTTCCTCGTGGCTTTCTTCCACGTGTCAACCGTAGATGCTTGAAGAGCCTCTTGGATATCCTTTCGCAACCAGTGAGCAAAATTCCTTGCTTTCAATGAATCCACATCCGTAATGTGAGTAGCATACGGGACCAACCTCTCGAACTCCAAAATGTACTCCTCAACCGACCTTCCTCCTTGTTTCAACTCCATAAATTCTTGGAGTCTTCTTTCACGAGCACTTGGAGGGATGTATTTGTTGTGAAACTCCCTCACAAAGCTTTCCCAAGTGAAGTCCTCCCCACTTCGCTCCAATCTTGATCTTGTGGCTTTCAACCAATTGGAAGCGGGGCCTTGGATAAAACGAGCCGTACAAACGGCTTTCTCGTGAGAGGGGGCCGGGCAAATCTCCCATATACCCGAGATCTCGGAGAGCCACTCCTCCCCTTGAATATCACTTCCACCAAACCACTTCGGGGGATTGTTGTTCCGAAATTCCCAAAAGGTCGGAGTCACGAGGCCTTCATTTGTTTCCCCTTGATTGTTATTGTTATTCCTCTGATTTTGTTGAAGTTGGTTCAAGAGGGCTGGCACTATATTCTCGGCATTAATAGGGGGTGGTGGTGGTGCTTGTGGAGGTGGTTGATTTAAATCCGGAGTTTGCTCGCGATCTCTTCTACGAGGAGGCATTCTGAAATCACAATTCAAGGCAAATATTGATGCGTGGGATTTAGTACATGCTCAGGTGTACAATTAACATGAATATAAACAAATAATTCGCATACAAGAGTAAGTGAATGCAAATAACCACATACTCCTAAGCCGAACAACCTAGACAGACACGACACGACTCCAGAGCTCCGGTTTTGCAACCCAGAGCTCTGATACCACTTAAGGATGTAGCACCCCGGAGCGGTGGGCACCACATCCCCCGCACCAAAGCTAAGCACATGTAACGAAACGGACTCCGTACACATGCCCAACTCTAGCGAACGGGTGACCAAACGAAAACCAACCTAAGCCAGGCGGACTAGACCCTTACATCAGAGTGCACAAACAAAACATGAATGCGGAAGCGAGACATATTATATATTTACGTAAAGGTACCAACACATAAAGTATAATTATGGATACCAACTATCTACTTATACTACATATAGGTACCAATATTTCATAATATTTGTGTACAAACCCCTTACAGGCCAAAAGAATAATCATAATCCATAACAAAGCGTATCCAAAAGTGCGGTAAAGTAAGTACAGAACATAAATAAAATGCGTGAGACTCGAGCTATCCACAAGTGAGACGACTCGATAAACTTGCCGCCTAGCTCAAGACTCCAAAAGCAACTACCTGCAACTTAAAAGAAAAGGGGAAAAGAAAAGAAACAACGAGGGTTAGTCCTAACGACTAGTGAGGGGGCTAACACACTCACTCTAATACGTATAAAGCAAAGCACGTATCAAAAGTAAAGAACCTTGAACCGAGAGTGGGTTTTGCAAACTAAAACATTTCCCGTGATATTCGATATATAGGTTGAAAAGGAAACAAATCGGCAAGTGTCAAAACGCCAAATTTTAGTTGATCACAAGGCCAATCTCGTTTCATGGTTCATACAAAAGTAAACCCCTAACTCCGAATCAAAACAAACAAATCAAACAGAAATCATAAACCATCCTTCACACCAGGTGATAGTAAGGTGTACGACCCTAACTATCTAACGAGCTTACGAACTCAGTACCAACGATACAAGGCTTAATTACTTCCTTGAATCCTTTGACGTTTGCCTACGCCGGCTCAAGAGCACCGCCCTTCCTCAACCTCCTAAGGTCGGGCGAAACTCTCAATGGAAAGTGTTGATGGGATAGCTCGGCGACCCCATGGTCGTCCCGAGTTGCCATGCCACTCTCCGGGGCCCAACATATCAAAACCAACAGAAAATCGGAGACTTGCTTGAATCCGATACAAACGAAACGAAGCTAACACACGCACCCTTACCAAGGTTTTCAAAACAAGCGGAAAATAGTTTCTATACATATACGAATCCGTTTCAAAGTCGTATAACAAATGGGACAAGCCCTTAACATACATATCTCACACATATTTACCATAAATATACATATATAATACTCGCATGCGGGTTTAAAAAACACACGAGGTTGTAGGTCGAATAACTAAAAGAAATAAACCTCACCTTACACCGAAGACGAAACAAAGGAGGGAAAAGAGTGTCTAAGGAGCGACTTCCTCGTCCACGGGAGGGTTCTCTGAACAAAATAAACAAAGGAATACGAACTTAGACTCAAACATAAACCATTTAGACGCTCGGCAATGCATATGAATGCTTATGATGAAAATGAAAAGAGACAAGTTATCACGTAAGTTCTATTAAACCCTAGCTTGCATATACGCACGTAAATTATACTATAAATGAAATGTGGGATGTAAAAATCTCATAACTCAAATATAATAACACATATAAGTTGAAACGAGGCAAAGAGAAGCAACGAAAAGCAAGGGAACGGAAAAGAGTTACACTTAAAATCAAACCGAGGGGAATGACACGCCCGTGTCATCCCAGAAGCCTAAACTGAGACACCCCCGTGTCTCAGTACAGGAGGGAAACAAACCTACAAAAAGGGGGTGACACGCCCGTGTCACTCCAGAAGAACAAACCGAGACACGGGGGTGTCTCGGTACAGAGGCGAAAAGGGCGGAAAGGGCTGACAACTGCGGTTTAAAAAAGGGAAGAAAAAGAGAGCAACTCAAGGGCTGAAAGAAAGGGAAATACCCAAGCATTCTAACACATAAAATAAGCATCAAGTACACACCAAAGAATCACACAAAAAGATTCAAGAATGCATCCAAAAAGGTTCATCAAACAAGCAATGCAATTAGAGTCAAAATTGAGAAATCAATACATTCATGCCATGATCAAGGCTCTAGGGGCTGAGAATGAATCTAAACTCTTGGGAACTTAATCCTAACATGCAAAGGGACTAATATACTACATGTATATGCAATTTGGCACAAAATGAAGTACAAATGATCAACCAAAGCAAGCAAAGGCTGGGGCAATTAACCGAAACAGGGGAGCTGTTCTAAATTTCAACTTTCATGCCAAATAACTCATAAATTTCCCAAAGAACATCAAAGGCACATGAACCCTAGTTCTACTACAACATGTTAGGCATCTAATATAAGAAGAAATCGGACCAAAATGTCAAGTTAAAGTCCCTAACTCAGCCCCAAACTTCGAGCATGCCATTTAACAAGAAATTGGTGAAAACTCACAAACTTGCTCATATCGAACCCTAATCAAATACCAATAAAAGCATGGATAAAAAGCATCAAAACACATCTAAAAGAGTAGAGAATAACAAAATATACTTACCTTGAAGATTAGAAGAAGAAAGGAGTTGATTTGAGCTAGAAATCAACAAGGATGGCAAGGTTCTCTCTTCTTCCTCTTCTCTTCTCTCTTGGAGCTGGGTTTGGAGCAGCAAATGGATGAGGATGGAGGGTTATGGCTCGAAATTCAGAAGCTAGGAGGGTTAGGGAGTGGGTTAAATCAAGCTACAAAGTATGGGTCAAGTTAAGTTTAGGTTAAGAAGGGTCCCACCAAGACTAGTCAACCCAAAGGTACGAATTTGCACAAGCTGCTCGTTACGGGTGAGGTTCGGAGGTCTAAATGAATTCAAAAAGGCATGAGGCTTATTCCATTGACTCCGAATCATCGATACGAAGCCAAAAGAGGTGACGGAACTCGAATTCGAGTTCCCTAGCTCAAGATACGCCTCCCGGAACACAAGGTGCGCACAAAGTGCTTAAAAACCCTAATTGTCCCGGTTCCAAAAACCGAACTCAAAACTGAATCAAACGAGCATCAAATTAACACGTACACATGCTAACACGTAAATAACTCACATATTTCATGCACGGTAAAAATACGCATGAAACGGAACTCGAAACGGATAAGAAACGAGCAAGATACAAGTAAACGAGCAATTAGGGCAAATATCCAAATTCAAACAAATTTCAAGTAAATTCAAATAACTAAGTATAACAATTAATCAATCATAATAACATATAAAAGCATGAAATAAATAACGTAAAGCTGACGAAACACACACGTGATGTCAAACCTGTACGGCCGAAGAATCGAGGCGTCATAGTTGGGAACTATACTTACATGTCATCAGAGTGCATAAGGATATTTAAAAATCCAGATTACCACCCTACTGATCCATCAACCCCACAATCATCCATCATTCTAGGATATGTTTATCAGACAAATCCATGCGTCTTTCAAAGTGAACTATCTAGGAAACTATTGAAACCATTGATCTGTGCTCCGGTGCCACTTCCAACTCCCGAGTTCTCCTGCTGAAATCTTCACTCCATCATGGGCAAAATATAGATTTCCAACTCCTTCAGCAGCCACTTATGGGGAACCCCACCATCCAAACTTGGCGAAGTTGTTGTGTTGTTTTACTCAAGTTAAAACCAATCGTGCAAGTGTACACTAACATATGCGTAACACAATAGGATCGAACGCACAGGGAAGGGAAATCAATCACTACTCTATATCCTTCTCTAATCTAAAGACCAAACGAAAAGCAATTGTTGTTGTTATCTAATAATCTACTAAAGTAGAAATTAACAATTAACTGGAAATAAACACAAGTAATAGCTTAAACACACGAATTAACTTCAGTAAACTAAACAGGCAGGGGAAAAGTAATGAATCATACAATCAAGAGCTGATACCGATACTCGTCTGACAAGTATAATTCTACAACCTAGTCACTTATATTTGTATTACCCTCTTTCAAGGTGTAACCAAGTGCTTAATTAGTGTTCAATGTTTCTCTCGTAATCACCAATAGTTAATTAAACCATAGGAACAAGACTAGTGCAATTCAATATTCTAGCGGCTCGGCATGGAATAAGATTACTGTTGTATAAGCTAGGACCAAATCTCTATGTATCCTACAACTTACAATTTATGAAAACCATCTAAATTACCATCACTCTTTCGATCTATAGGCAATTATGACACATGCTAAGGGTGATCAGGCCATCGCAAGTCAATTCAAACCTGTTTTCAAACTAAGAATTAACATATGTCATTCAAGCATCATATCAAACATCTATCATGCAATCATCATCACTCCCCCTAGCCTTAGAGAATTAACTACTCATAATTAAAACAAAACTCATAAAACTAAAGGAAATTGCATTAAAATAAATCATATTCATCAATTCTAAACAAAGTCTCAAAAACAAAAGCATAAACATTCAGTAATATCTAAAAACGAATCTAACATATGAAAACTAATCAAAACTAAACTCAAAGGAATTAGTTTGTAAATTAAAGCAAAAATAAAACTAAAGATCGTTCTAAAAATTCAATCCTTTCGTCTTCTCGAATCTCTGAAAACCTCTGAAACTCCTTGTCTTCTCTCCTAACCCTAGGTCACAACCTGGAAGAAAAGCCATCTGAAAAAGACTCCAAAACGCGCTAATATAACAGCCCAAATAATTCTCTTGCCGCCATAGGTAATGGGCGTTACCTCTCCATATACCATTATTGTTAACGCCCGTTACTGATGAAATCGCAGTAACGTTTTTATTAGTGGTAATGGGCGTTACCACTTTCCTTCTGCACAGGGGTAACGACCGTTACCCCTCTTCTCTCTCCAAAAGCTCCACGCCTGTGTCTTGTAACGGGGGTTACAACAATTGAACTCCTAAGTGGTAACGGGAGTTACCACATTTTTCTCCAAAAATGCGTGAAATTGCTTCGCTTCATCGTTTCTCATCTCCAACTCTAAAATCACCTAAACGGAGCAAAATAAATACATAAACGCATCAAACGGTACCAAAAATATAATCAAATTACACTCAAAACCATGCAATTTCTACACACAACAGAAGTATCTCTCCATGATGGCTATTGGGGATGGACTGAGGATATCCATAGCCATCTCGCAGATGTCTTCGATTAGGCCAGAATCTATAATGTCATCCACGCCTCCCTCTTTATATATATATGCGACAGGAACATCCTTCAAGCTTGCAAGGAACTACATACCACTCAACCAACAGTCTACACATATGGAACCTCCTCAAGAACATTTATTTCATGCCACTGACATATACAGAGCTTTGTTTTCTCCCACAAGCTGACATTCTTAAAATTTCGACTATCACAGACGCTTAGATCTGACTTTTGCCTCCACCGAGTCAACATATAAGTTTCATGGAAACTCTCTCTTGAAGCCATCTTTTCTCGACATCATATAGATGCTAACATAATTTTGTTCTAGAACCACCAACTTATCATTAATGATCCTTGCTTGAAATTTTTTGCCTCAGGAAACAAAACAACTACTCATACATCTTGTTAGCGATCATAATCTGCATCATTGAGATCCTCATCATTACAAACATGTGTATCCATCAATCCTAAATTTTGCAGGTTGCTGAGGGTCATCAATCTTTCACATCACGAAATCGCATGCCAAAGCTTTATCGACGACCATCAATTTTCAAATCATGCTGGATTTCATCAACTTCTCTGATACTTCATATGCTTTCAGATGACTCCGTGATGAATATGACGAAGTGGAAAGACTCAAATCTTCATATTTGCTTTCATGCAATTCTTTTTGTTTGTTTCTCTTTTTCTTTTGTAGGTGATGGACGAAAAACGAGCCGGGGAATCAAGTCATTAGAAGACTGAAACCCCTCTGATCGGCAGTAAGAGAAGTCTAAGATATTTTTTTTAACCTTGGCGTGAAAGCAAAATGAATCATCACTCAACGGACAAAAAGATTTGTTGGTTATCCAAAAGATGTTGGCTTTTTAGGAACACTCTAATAAGAGAATTAGGTGCTGAAAGAGTTGAAGATACAACATGAAGAATTTAGACAAAGTGTAGCAACTTTATCATTTTTTGTATTCCTTTGGTTTTTTGATGTAAAAGAACACCATTATATAGAATAAAATTATACTTTCGTATCTTTTCTTGTATTTCTGTTGTGTATTTGTTTGTCATTCTTCATTTTAATTTTGGTTTGGAATGACTCTAATGCATGCACATAGTGTTGGAATTTCATGAATTGGTTGAAACTCACGATCAGTTTAAGTTGCTTTGGGAACATCAAATTTGTTTAAAGATATGACTGAACTTAAAAATTTATTATTCAAGTTACCTACGTACCTAAAACAAATGAGGATCAAGTCATCACATAATTCAAAGTTTTTTTTTATCACAGTTTATACTCATGCGAACAAAGAGTAACATGCAGTTTAGACTCGTACATTAAGGAACAAAGTCCTTCATTTAGGCTTGTCCGTCGATTTGTTGGTGTTACTTGGGAACACAACGTTGGCTCCTCCAAGAAAGTCGGGTGGAAAGAAATATTCAAATGTTGCAGGATTTTGCTTGCAAATCCTTTCCGATTTGTTTTGGCTTGATTGGAAATCCTTTGAACTTTTTGAAATCCGTTTGCGGATTTTTGCTTGCTTGGGTTTTCTCCTTGATATTGGTTAATGGACTTGATTAACATGTTGTTTTGGACTTTTTCGGCAAGTCACAGGAATCCACGTGCCATCATCAGGAGTTTCTTTGAGAGGATTTTTAACTTGCTCGGTTCCTGGGTTACCAAGTATGGTATTTGCCAAATTTGGATCTAAACTCCCAAATTGAAGCGTTATCGATGCCCCCGAAAGTGTAGATGAAGGAAAGAATTCTTTGTTGCAATAACACTAGCATGATTCACCTCTGCAACATCTTCATTATCATCTTCATCTTCATCGTCAAGAATGATTTTTCCTAAATTGGCCAATAACATTATCTTTTCCTTGACCATGAAACACTTTTCTATAGGATGACTGATAATCCGATGATATTTACAGTATTTGGGATGAGTCACGTTGTCGCTTTCTTTAGGGAGTTTTGACTTAGGCAATTTGATCTACCTTCTTTCGATGAATTCTTCGAAAATATACGAAACATCAGAGTTAGCAAAAGGATATTCTTTTTCTTGCCTTTCTCTTAGTGTTGGTCGATGACTGTCACGTGAGTTGTATTGATCTCCAATCCTCTTAATGGTTGAAGACATTCTCGTGGAAACCGCGATGGCCATTGACTCATCCATGGAGGCTTTAACGAACTTATTATTTTTCTAGTGATGTTTACTCACACTTTCATGTTCTCCTAGTGAAAACGAGGGCTGATGATTTGCGATACTCAATTGCATATCATGGGCATGAGTATCTAGTTCCTAAAAAATTTGAGGTCTGACCCCTTGGAGAATGTGTTGAAAAAATCCCCAATGCATCCCTTGCGTGCACATTTCTATTGCTGACATTTCTGACAGTTTGTCTTTACAACATAAGCTTAGTGTTTGCCAACGGTTGATGTAGTCAATGACTATCTCATCTTTATGTTGCTTTATATTTGTAAGTTCGATCACACTCACAGTGCGGTGAGTGTTGTAGAAGCGATTCAGAAAATCCCTTTCCATTTGATTCCAACTATCGATGGATTGTGGCACCAGGTCAATGTACCAGTCGAAGACATTTTCCCGGAGTGATCTCACGAATTGTTTGACTAGAAGATGATCCTAGGTCCCTGCATTATTGCATGTCTCAGTGAAATGTGCAATGTGTTGTTTTGGGTTGCCTTTCTATCCAATTATTCGAAGTTAGGTGGTTGATATATAAGTGGCATTTTCAGTGAATCGACCCGCTTGGTATAAGCCTTTGCGTATGCATGTGAATTTAGGTAGATCCATCAATTTGAGCTCTAGTGGTGCTTGCAATCATGTCCTGCAGTTGTTGAATGGATAATGTTACAGCGGATGTTTTCGAATGAGTGGAATTTCTGACAGAGTTCTGCTTATGAGGTACTCCATCAATTTGTGTTTTCTTAGTAGCATGTTTTGGAGAAGAAGCGAGGTTATGGTCAGATTATCCAACATCGGGGTGCTCATCCCTACTCATCAGTTTTGTAATTTGAAGATCTTTCTCTCCTATAAACTTTTGTAGATCTACAATTGCTTGAGCCATCTGAGCAAGTTGTTCGTCCACATTTATCGCCCCAATAGTCATCGCAAGCAAATCGATAAAGGAAGTGGAATTGACTTCTTTTGGAGTGACAGAATTGGAGTTGTCATCTTCGGATGAGGCTGAACTATTGCGCTTGTCCCCAGTAGAGGATTGAGTAATGTCAACAATAAGGTTGACAACGTTTTTCTTGTTGAACATGAGTTGATCCTTCTTAAGCGCCATGGAAGTGCTTATAAAGATGAATTGAGATTTTCCTTAGGATGAAGAGATGAGAGGTAGACAATGTCTCACTAGGTATGCCAAAAAAAATTTTACACAAATTTTCATTAATCTGCAATAAGTGTTTACAAAACACGAAAATAAGGGAAATAAAAATAAGGGATAACTACATACAGGTACCTGAGGTTAGGCCTAATTACAAAATGGACCCTATTCTTTTAAATATTACACTGTAGTCCATAAGCTTGTTAATTTGTTAATTTTTGTATACTTTTAGGGAAGATTTTACATTTTTGGTCATACATTATACGTAACACTCACAAAACCTTCAGGGATATAAGTGTACTTTTACAAAATTCATTAATGGATCTCACACAAAATAAGAAATATAGGGACTGCAGTAACAAAAAAAAAAAAAAGGGGGACTACAGTGTAATATTTAAAAGAATAGGGACCGGCTTGTAATTAGGTCTAACCTCAGGGACCTGTATGTAATTATCCCTAAAAATAATACTATTAATTTAAATTCTAAGTGGTGCAATCTCTGAATATCCCCTGATTCTTCGGAGTGGATTAATCCGAGGGCTTGATCCTTGTTCCTGGATTGAGTGTGGTTTGGTTGAATCAAAGGTAGAAATGGAAAAGGTCCAAACTTGAGAGCTTGAATGCTTGAATTCATTTTTGATTCCTTAAGTGTTTGATGCTTGAGGATCCGCAGTCTTTTGGTTCCTTGTGTTTGCTTGTCGACTTGTCCTTATACTTTGGTCTTGTGATTTTTTTATCTTCTAATCCCCTGATTTGTGAGGCCGGGTGCCTTATTTGTAGGCAAATGTTGGGCTCGCTTAATTTCATAGGCCTGGACTTGGACTTGGTCTTAGATTAGAAAGCCCATTTAATTAACTGAAAATAATAACAAATTATATTTATTATTTTGAATTAAATTATAATAAAACCCGAATTTGATATGGACTTATAATTGAAATTAATAATTAATAGTCATTTTATTTGGACTATTAATAACAATAATCTCTGATTTTTCGATGCCAACAAACACTACATGCATTATGTTTGCTTCCAGGCATATGCTTACACACATTATGTTTGTTCTATTTGCAATAAGTCCATGGGGGGACATGTCGGTAAACATTATCTCTTATCTTCGATGTATATCCCATTTTCAACCTGCACAACTTGATTTGCTTACAAAAACTCTCTTATATCCAAGTCTACTTTGACATGCTTGATGCTTAATGGCTTCCCAAGTTCTCTTGGGATAATACAGAAACTATTGCCAAGTAAGTATATATTTCAACCATGTTTGCAAATTTCTAAAAAATAATATTCTTGTACTTTTTCTTAAGCATTTTTTGAGTGCTTGAAAAACTATTTTTTACTTTTTTTCAAGCTAAAATAAACTAGATGCATTTCTTAAAAACCAAAGTCTAGCTTAGTTTTGAAAAAAAATAGAAGTAGTTGAGGTTTGATTTTCTATCCCCCCCCAAAAAAAAAAAAAAAAACGCTCACTATAATTAATATTCTAACACTTTACAACTCCTAATAAAGTGTACATGGGTTGCATGTGTATGACTTTTTTTAAAATAATTTATTATAATAAGATAGAATTTAAAGAACTGAAGATGACAAGGTGTGGGGGGAAGGAGGGTGCTGATGGAGATGTGGGGTTAGGGTGGGGTGTGGGGCGACGGAGATGTGGACTGCAATAGATTTGAGGGGTTGGGGTGGTTGTGCATGGTATATATTTTTTTTAATTTGTATTGTTATATGATTTTAATGTGTAACATATAAAATGATGAATTTAAAATGTTATTACCACACCCTTTACGTTTTACGCACTAAATTGATTTATGTGCTCTGGCACGTTCAGAGTTTCTTCTTAAAACTTCAAACTGACATAACTTTTCACCCGAATATCGTTTTACTGCCCAAAAAAATACCAATATGTGGTCAAGAGATTGGAAAAAGCCCATCCTGGAATATCTCAAGGACCATCGACCTCAAATACTAGGCAAACTAGGCTCTATTCTCTTAACTATGTGTTAGCCGGAGCAAATGAATCGTAACAAAAGAGCGGGGATGAGGTTTTATAGAGATGCCTTTGTAGCGCCCCAAACGGAAGGCACCACATCCCCCGCACCGAGACCCGACCCGCATATGAAATGGGAAGTCCATATACGTGCCAAGTCACAACGAAAGGGGACCACTCACTCGCTATGCTAGGCGGGAGCTAACTTCGAAACCAAATAAACAATTCAAAAAAATAAAATGCATGTGCGGAAGCAAAACATATAATCAATCATAATTACAGTTAGCAATTGACGGGTTCGACTAACAGAGATTCCTAGTCCCGAAATTCAAACCTAACTCATATATCATAATATTATAACCATAGTATCCATACATGCTATACATAACTTATTCAATTTACAAAATGCGTGAAGTGAACCAAACTTGACCACGCGACACGACCGACTAGAAAACCCGCCTAGCACACCAACACCTGCAAGGGAAAAACTGAAAACAAAGCCGGGTTCAGTCTATAGGAGACAGATGGATATAAAACAGGGTATATCATAGTAATATCGCAGAATTTAAACACCCACACATGCAAGCTATAATCCCGTGCGAGGTTTTGAGATATTTCCCAAGTGGGTGGAAACAAAGAAAAACAACGCTCGGGATTACAACGATCAATTTCATTCATAATCATAATCTTTCAAGCGGTCAAAACGTGAGCCCTGGTGGGTGGGCGTATATCTCCAACCTACTCCTCGTGTGTGCTTATCAATTCAATCTTTATTGGCGATCATACACATTCATACATGTTCGTTCATAATAATAATCATATCATTACATGTTCATATCATTCATAATTATAAACATATACACCTTTTTCCTCCGGGTGGTGGACGGGTTAGCAAGACCCGGCCACCGGTCCATACATTGACCCAGGGGGTTACATGAATCCCCCAAGGGCACTCAGCTCCCATTCCCCGCTAAACCTCCTAGCGAGGGCCGGTATCACCGTAAATGTGGTGGGACTAGTATAAAGGATCACCGTCGGCCCTTGCCTCCCCGGATAGCCACTTGCACTAAGTCCCTGCGCCCGTGCAATACAATCATGTCCACGCCAAAAATCATAAGGTGGGGATACATAAAAGAAGGGCTTTACGTTGGAAATCATTGACTCTTTTGAAAAGACACTATATATATATATATATATATAATATTTTGGCTTAAAACTTTCACATAAACGATATATCGGGTCATTATAGCTAATAGAAGAGAAACCCACCTGTTACACCTTACCGACCAATATCAAGAAGAAAACAAGAGGACTTGAAAGAGTCCTATGAACCTGGCATCTCCGCCCTAGAGAAAACTGTACAAAAGACAATGTAATACACTCGTGAGACTCAAGACTCTAAATGAACCATATATGACGTATGGCAATGCAATGAACATGATATGAGACATGCATGAGAAATAACAATATGCCAATAAGATGTTCATGTATACAATTAATGTCATTTAGTCACCAAATCAAGCTATTCATTCATTACAAGAATAAATCGTGTCCGTTCATAACAAATCTTTCATTTAATATCAATCGTTCATTGAATATTCAAACTCTAACATGTTATAATACATGTTAACAATGTATATGAAGTAAAAATCATGTCATGAAGCCATATTATCATGTAATTCATTCAAGTACATTCAATACATGGAGTTATCAAGTTCTATCATTCATAACTTTCATATTTCATAGCAATTCAAGTCATAAGCTTCATACATTAATCAAAACACCTGATAAAGCATATTAGTATAGCATAGGAGTCATAAAAGAGGTGGAGAAAGATCAAACAAGTGAAAAAAAACAAGAAAAACGGAACCGGAGTAACAAAAAAACCCGCAAGACAGAATCCACCCCCATGGATTCTGGTCAGAAACTCTACTGACTCAAATCCACCCCCGTAGATTTTGGTCAGTAGCCAAAAAAAAAAACAAAACAAACAGGGCATGCACGAAAGGGAAAGGAAAAGAAGCATGATACCAACTTATAACTCAATTAAAAGTATACAAATATGCAAAGATTCATGTCTTGATTCATACAAAAACCGAAGCTAAATTATGAGAGTGGAAGAGATGCTCACAAAGGTTCATATTCTTCAAGTTTCATGAGAATCCATTAATGGTAACTTGCAAATAACTCATCTATCATGCAATATAAGTTCAAGGAAACACAAATGGAAGTCTTAGAATCATATATCATGCTTCATACTAAAAGAAACCACAAGAACTCATGCAAGAATCATCAAATTTCCCCAAACCTTACTATTCATCATCTTCATCAATCCCAAATTAAAACTTGGCGAAATCATGCATGATCTATCTTAAAATGACCACAAAGAGATACACATAGTAAATATGAGCTTACCTTCAAGAAATGATGAGAAATGGTGAAGAGATGAGCTCAAATCTCAAGGGTTTGAATAGTTTTCTTCTTCCTTCTCTCTTCTTTCTCTCTCTTTTGGCTGAATTTGGGGGCTTGTGAGGGGGTATGGTTAGGTTAGGGGCTGATTAGAGAGAGAGAGGAGTATGTCAAGTGGGCTAGGTCATGAGTTTAGGGTCTAGGGGTGTTATTTAGGTCCGAAACTTACGAAAAGTCAATGGTTTTATCGTTTTAGGTACAAAGTGCTCGTTTCGGTTGAAATTTGGGAATCCAAATAGTTTTACAAAAATATGAGGTTTGTTCCATTGGATCCAAATCGTTGATATGAGTCCAATGGAGCTGATAGAACTCAATTCTGAGTTCCCGAGCTCAAGATATGCCGCCCGGAACACAAGGTGCGCTAAATGCTCTTTAGCCCCCTTTTCGGTTCCGATCACACAAACAATTCCAAAATTCAAACATATGAAGATAAAATCATGCAACGAGTATAAAGACATGTTCATAATACACATAATTCACTCATACCAAGTTTCCATGAAAATGGAAATCAAACAAACTCACTCAAAGTTATATAAGCAAATACGTTCAAAAATTCAAAGAATCAACAATTAAAATAAGAATAAAATATATAATTACATAATTAAAATAATTTAAATGTGCAATTAATTATCACATACGTCATACCTGTACGGCTGAAAAGCCGGGGCGTTACAACCTCTCCCTCTTAAAGGAATCCGTCCTCGGATTCACTATTCGCCTGAAAACAAACAATGAGAGAACCCCGTCTCTCGTAAGCAATAATTAGAGAACCCCGTCTCTCAAAAGAAACAAAGAGAGAACCCCGTCTCTCAAACAATAAGGAAAGAACCTCGTCTCTCGAACAACAACAAGAGAACCCCGTCTCATAAACAACAAGGCAAGAGAGTCTCCAATACTCCCGAGCACCAAAACACAAAACGCAAACACACCACAAAACAATACAAATAGAAAATAGCAAAACATTAAACACCACGACCACACAAGAATCAAGTATCAAGTATCAGTCACATCAAGTATCAACCGATCAAAACAACTAATACTACCGATGATCAAGGCACATAGCGTGAAATTTTACTTGAAGTTAAAATTACATGGATGCATATGCCATGAATGTTTGATATACCGTTCACCGTGGTGAGGAATTTGGAGAGGAGAATTTCAGGGTCAGATTGTACGGTTGAACCCAAAAGCTAGCTCGATTCTTGACTTGTCTTTATTGCCCTTAGTGTGTGTCCAGTTGAAGAGAAGATAGACTCTTAGTTAGTTTTATTCTGACTCTTGCCCCCTAATTAATTTCTTTAATCCCTCATCTTATAATCGAAATTCTTGATCTACTCGAAATGAGCAATCCTTATTAGGGATGATGTTTGGTGTGTTACTCACCATCATTTAAAGTGATAAGTTGGAATAACATCCCGAATCCTTTGCTTTCCAACTCCTCCTCAAATTCTCTCAAAATCCGAAATCCCAATCTCTTTCCTCGTTCGATCCGAACATCCCTGAGTCGACCCCAACTCTTAATCTCTGAACTACAATTCTCCTCTCGGTCTTAGCCCCATCATCAAAATATTCTTCTTCTTCAATTTGGTTCGGCAGAGCTTTGATTGAAAATGTAGTTGAAGTATCACACGAGAAAGTCATCCTAACTAGTAAACACTAAATAATGCATGTCGAGTTAAAATGTCCATGTTATGAAGCAAGTACATGCAACACATTGGAGCAATTATATAATTAGAAATGCGAATATAAATAGAGAAATTTAAATAATATGAAGCGACGTATGATGCACGTGCCATTAATGTATTAAACCTGTCACCGTGATGGTAGCTTTTAGCTTGGCAACTTATTCTTCATTTCCATAATCACGGGTTGACTTGAACTTGTTGATCAACTCTTGTCTTTCCACGGTCTTCAAAATTCTTCAAAGTTATCTCGTATTAACTTGTGTGTTGCCATGGCCTGATATTGTTATTCTCGATTCCCAAGTTTTCTACGGTCACGGAATTGGGTATTTCGATCCTTTCCCAAAATTGGATTTCCAATTGTTATCAGAATCTTCTCCATGGTTATCACTCTGTTTGAAGTTCCCTTTACTTATACTTTATAAGTTCAAATTGGTGGAATGAACTCGTCCTCCAATTGCTTAAACCTGATTTCACAATTTTTTCCAAAAGCTCTTTGCCTTTCTTTATCATTTCCATTTGCTATTCCATATCTTTCAATTCAACCTCACAATACGACAATTCAACTTGGATCTGAAAGATAAACTCCAATCCGACCAAAGATAGACCCGTTAGATTGTTACCTCCCATAAGTTTGCATTCACCGTGTTGGATTGATTCCTTTAAGTCTTTTCAAATCCAGCTTCTTCCCAAACTCAGCTTCCAAAACCTTATTTATTCGGAAGTTCTGCTTTGCCGATTCGCCTCGCTCGCCATTAACAAATCCTAGTATATCCCGAACCTTCTACCCCGAACTTGAAACCAATTAGCTTGATTCATATGGAAACTCATCCTCGATTGTCTTTGTTGCTTATCTCTCGACAATCGATTTTACTTCGAGTCCTCTTGATTATCATTACCTTTTCGTTGATCTGAACCTCAAACTAAAGTACCTTCAAGGTTTTGCTTTGCTTCTTTCGTGAATCAGGTGATCTCGTTGAATCCGATTGGATGACCTTTGTAGTTCAGGTGTGCACGTGTTGATCTCGTAAGTTGTAACCGTCCCACACCCTACCATTGTCCCATCAAGTATCCATCAACTACAATTGAACCCATAGATTGTTACCACTTGCTGAGCCTTCAATTCCGGATCTTAACCTTCATACCTTAGCCCCATTTAGAAAGGACCATGACTCTCAAATCCTTGTATGTAATTCCCGGTGTATTTCTTTCATCATTCATGCTTGAAAGTAGAACTCGTGAAGAATTGGCAGTGGTTTGATATCGTAAGAATGTCCTACAATCACAACTCATCTCAAATATAAATGCATGCCGGTTAGTAAGTGCATATGACACGTAAGTAGCACGAAGAGTATGTATTTAATGCAAAATGCAACATATAATCGAAAAGTTTAAAGTAAACAAGTTCAACAGATAAATTTTCAACATTTTGCATCAATCACCATCAAGTGAAATCAAGAATCAATGCAATGCACACATTGACAATTAGTTCCTATGCCGTACAACCTAAACTGACTCAATCACGACACGCGAGCTCCGATTTTGCAACCTAGAGGCTTTGATACCACTTAAGGATTTAGCGCCCCAAACGGAAGGCACCACATCCCCCGCACCGAGACCCGACCCGCATATGAAATGGAAAGTCCATATACGTGCCAAGTCACGACGAACGGGGACCACTCACTCGCTATGCTAGACGGGAGCTAACTTCGAAACCAAATAAACAATTCAAAAGAATAAAATGCATGTGCGGAAGCAAAACATATAATCAATCATAAATATAGTTAGCAATTGACGGGTTCGACTAACAGAGATTCCTAGTCCCGAAATTCAAACCTAACTCATATATCATAATATTATAACCGTAGTATCCATACATGCTATACATAACTTATTCAATTTACAAAATGCGTGAAGTGAACCAAACTTGACCACGCGACACGACCGACTAGAAAACCCGCCTAGCATACCAATACCTGCAAGGAAAAAACTGAAAACAAAGCCGGGTTCAGTCTATAGGAGACTGATGGGTATAAAACATGGTATATCATTATAATATCGTAGAATTTGAACACCCACACATGCAAGCTATAATCCCGTGCGAGGTTTTGAGATATTTCCCAAGTGGGTGAAAACAAAGAAAAACAACGCTCGGGATTACAACGATCAATTTCATTTATAATCATAATCTTTCATGCGGTCAATACGTGAGCCCTGGCGGGTGGGCGTATATCTCCAACCTACTCCTCGTGTGTGTATATCAATTCAATCTTTATTAGCGATCATACACATTCATACATGTTCGTTCATAATAGTAATCATATCATTACATGTTCATATCATTCATAATTATAAACATATACACCTTTTTCCTCCGGGTGGTGGACGGGTTAGCAAGACCCGGCCACCAGTCCATACATTGACCCAGGGGGGTACATGAATCCCCCAAGGGCACTCAACTCTCATTCCCCACTAAACCTCCTAGTAAGGGTCGGTATCACCGTAAATTTGGTGGGACTAGTACAAGGGATCACAGTCGGCCCTTGCATCGCCGGATAGCCACTTGCTCTAAGTCCCTGCGCCCGTGCAATAAAATCATATCCACACCAAAAATCATAAGGTGGGGATACATAAAAGAAGGGCGTTACGTTGGAAATCATTGACTCTTTTGAAAACACACGATATATATATATATATATAATACTTTGGCTTAAAACATTCACATAAAGGATATATCGGGTCATTATAGCTAATAGAAGAGAAACCCACCTGTTACACCTTACCGACCAATATCAAGAAGAAAACAAGAGGACTTGAAAGTGTCCTATGAACCTGGAATCTCCGCCCTGGAGAAAACTGTACAAAGGACAATGTAATACACTCGTGAGGCTCAAGACTCAAAATGAACCATATATGACGCACGACAATGCAATGAACATGATATGAGACATGCATAAGAAATAACAATATGCCAATATGATGTTCAAGTATACAATTATTGTCATTTAGTCACCAAATCAAGCTATTCATTCATTACACGAATAAATCGTGTCCGTTCATAACAAATCTTTCATTTAATATCAATCGTTCATTGAATATTCAAACTTAAACACGTTATAATACATGTTAACAATGTATATGAAGTAAAAATCATGTCATGAAGCCACATTATCAGGTAATTCATTCAATTACATTCAATACATGGAGTTATCAAGTTCAATCGTTCATAACTTTCATATTTCATAGCAATTTAAGTCATAAGCTTCATACATTAATCAAAACACCTGATAAAGCATATTAGTATAGCATAGGAGTCATAAAAGAGGTGGAGAAAGACCAAACAAGTGAAAAAAAAACAAGAGAAACGGAACCGGAGTAACAAAAAAACCCGCAGGACAGAATCCACCCCCATGGATTTTTCCAAAGGAAAAATCCACCCCGTGGATTTGGGTCAGTAGCCAAAAAAAAACATAGCAAACAGGGCGTGCACGAAAGGAAAAGGAAAAGAAGCATGATACCAACTTATAACTCAATTAAAACATACAAATATGCAAAGATTCATGTCCTGATTCATACAAAAACCGAAGCTAAATCATGAGAGTGGAAGAGATGCTCACAAAGGTTCACATTCTTCAAGTTTCATGAGAATCCATTAATGGTAACGTGCAAATAACTCATCTATCATACAATATAAGTTCTAGGAAACACAAATGGAAGTCTTAGAATCATATACCGTGCTTCATACTAAAAGAAACCACAAGAACTCATGCAAGAATCATCAAATTTCCCTAAACCCTTACTAGTCATCATCTTCATCAATCCCAAATTAAAACTTGGTGAAATCATACATGATCTACCTTAAAATGACCACAAGGAGATACACATAGCAAATATGAGCTTACCTTCAAGAAATGAAGAGAAATGGTGAAGATATAAGCTCAAATCTCAAGGGTTTGAATAGTTTTCTTCTTCCTTCTCTCTTCTTCTTCTTCTCTTTTCTTTCTCTCTCTTTTGGCTGAATTTGGGGGCTTGTGAGGGGGTATGGTTTGGTTAGGGGCTGATTAGGGAGAGAGAAGAGTATGTCAAGTGGGCTAGGTCATGAGTTTAGGGTCTAAGGGTGTTATTTAGGTCCGAAACTGAGGAAAAGTCAATGGTTTTGTCGTTTTAGGTACAAAGTGCTCGTTTTGGTTGAAATTCGGGAATCCAAATGGTTTTAGAAAAATATGAGGTTTATCCCATCGGATCCAAATCGTCGATACAAGTCCAATGGAGGTGACAGAACTCGATTCCGAGTTCCCGAGCTCAAGATATGCCGCCCGGAACACAAGGTGCGCTAAATGCTCTTTAGCCCCCTTTTCGGTTCCGATCACACAAATGATTCCCAAATTCAAACAAACGAAAATAAAATCATGCAACGGGTATAAAGACATGTTCATAATATACATAATTCACTCATACCAAGTTTCCACGAAAAACGGAAATCAAGCAAAGCTTATTCAAAGTTATGAGCAAATACGTTCAAAAATTCAAAGAATTAACAAGTAAAATAAGAATAAACTATATAATTACATAATTACTATAATTTAAATGCGCAATTAATTATCACATACATCATGCCTGTATGACTGAAAAGTCGGGGCGTTACAGCCTTGGAATGGAAGATTCATAAGGAACATGATAGAAGTTCATGGGAGAGCTTGTAAGGCTCACTAGAGTGGTCAAAAGGCCATGTGGCTGCTCCACATACACGAAAGAAATTGATGAATTCCTTGCCGAATATTTGTTCCTAGTTGTTGTATTTAAGTTGGATATTTTATGTGAATTTCTGGACTTGGATTGAAGTTTTGGGATGGTTTGAACAATTGATAGTGGATATTAAAAATAGAAAGCACAAATCAAATAAGAGATAATAGTTGCATTAGTAACAAATTTCTCCTTTCCAAAATTTTTCAAAAACTTATAGTTATAGAAAAGTTTTATAATTATAATCTGAATTTTTTTTCAAATTTTGATTTGTGTGGGGTGTTTATTACCTTAATGATGGACTAGTTTGTAAAAGACTAAAAGTAGGCAAAAAGTTTTGGATAATCCATTTATAAGGTGCAAATATCATGTCCGATCATCTAATATATTGTCATCTCTCATAATATTGTCCAAATTGGTATTTTTCTTCATTTAGTCAGAAAAATAAAATGCATCCTAAACTGAATAATCAACAGTTTTAGTCTAGCTTTTGTTGCGCAATACTTCTTTGGTTTGCTAACCTGAACTACCCCTACTTGCTTATACATATATTAATTTGAAAAGGGCACGATGATACCAATACTAATGCTCTAAATCCCATCGGGATGGGTGTCCCCCTGGGAAATCCTTATGTTGCACCCTTCCATTTTTTCATAACCAAAACAAAATATGAATTTGAAAAGAAAATTCATATTATGTTGTAGTGGAAAATTGTTACAGGTCCAATTAATTTGTGACGTGACCAACTTTTTCTCCATGTATGGTTTATCAAAGCCCATACTTAAACAAGTTTGGGCAATTGCTGACAAGTGACAGGGGATTCTAGGTTTGAAGGTCACTACAATGCAGCTCATATCTTTGTCACAAGAAGGACTTGAACTAACTTCGAATTTTCTTAAAAACCCAGGTAATTTGGAAACAATGGTTTCTCCTTATATGGAAGGTTTCAATTATTTACTGGAAAAGAATAGAGGTCCAGTATCAAATGGTAAATTTGAAACCAATGAATATACACAATCGCAACTTGCATCACCTAAGAGTTGGATGTTTTACTGGAAAAGAATAGAAGCTTATGCCACTAGAAGCTACTTACCATTTTAATGATTTTGTATCACCTTTTTCTGAATACTAGTGAATTTGATACCTAGTCGATGGTCATGCTTTTGGGTCAATACTCAACTGGAAAAACCACATTCATAAAATACTTACTCCAGGGCAACTACCTAAGTTCTCATATTGGATTTGAGCCAGCTACCGATTGATTACAGATGAAAAGAGCATTCTGAGGAATACTATTGTTATTCATGCAGATTTGGTGGATCTTTTTTATCAAAGTTTGAGTGTTCCAAAATACCACATCCTATGCATGAGCATATAACATTGGTCGATACTCTTGGTGTTTTATGTGGAGGAAATCAACGGACACAAAGAAGCTTCGACTTTACAGGTGTTATATCATGATTTGCAACAGAATATGACTTCACACTACTCTGGTTTGTTTCCCATAAACTTGACATCATTAATGAGTTCAAACGTGTAATTTCATCACTCAGCGGTCATGATGATAAAATATGTGTAGTTTTGAACAAAGCTGCTCAAGTTGATACTCAACCATTGATGAGAGTTTATGGTGCACTTATGTTATCCCTTGGCAAAGTTCTAAATACTCCCGAGGTATCCAACATGTATATCGGATAATTTAATGACAAATCTGTGAATGAAGCAGCCATTGGCCCTGTATGTAAACAAATTCGAGAAAGGACAAGATGAACTCCTCGTAGACTTAATAGATATACCAAAGAATTCTTGTGATCGAAGGATCAACAAGTTTGTGAACCGTACTAGAGCTATAAAGATAAATGCCTACATAATGAGTTAGCTTAAGAAAGTGATGTCGGTTTTAATGGGCAAAGCTAAAACTCAAAATGACTAATTGATAATCTTAAAAATGTATTTGAAAAGATTCAGAGAGAATTTTATCAACCGGATGGGGACTTTCCAAACATGGAACAATTTAAGGAGTTCTTGAGTCGTTACAACATTGATGATTTTGAGAAGTTGAAGCCCAAAGTGATCTAGGCTGTTGATGATATGCTTGATTATGATACCCTGGAGTTCTTGAAAGGTTTTAGAAATTGGTATGACTAAAATCGTAAGAAGCGCTTCAAGAAGGTTTGAAGACAGTAGTTTAAAAACATATACAATTCAATAATTTTTCTTCCATTTTTCATTTTATTCAAGGTGGAGCTACATATAAACAAGGAGTAAACTTGCATGTTTCAGTGTGTTATTTTCCATGAGAATAATGTTTTTTGATGTGTTTTTTCAAAGAAATATAGAATTAGAAGAAATAGAAATTTTTTTAAAGTACCCACATGTAGTAACAATTAATGATCGACTTATTTACAATTAGTATCTTCGTTATGTCCATGTCCGAAATTTTTTCACATAATGTTTTACCTTTAATTACTAAAATAATTTGAGGTTTCAAATGACAATGTATAATTCTCAACTAGTGTATGTGGGTAACTCCACACACAATGTCCTGTAATGATATACTATTATGTTTCACACATTTTACCTTACTATAATGTGAATTTCTTCTGATTCTGATTTATATATGTTTGCTGCCATATAGTATGTTTATTACGTTGATGTTGGGTAGTTTGCAAGAGTCTGAAAATTAGACGACAAGTTTCGGGTAAACCATCTCTAATGTACAAATATCTTGTCCGATCATCTAATATATTGTCATTTCTTAACAATCGTGTCAAAAGGGAGTTTTCCTTTATTTAGGCAAAAAGTTAAAATGTACCATAGACTGAATAATCAACAGTTTCAGTTGATGTTTGTTGTGTACTACTTCTTTAGCTTGCTAACCTGAACTACCCCTACTTATACGTAGATGAATTATGGATGTAGTGCAATTATATGCAGAAGAAATAAAAAATGTTTTAAAGTACCCACATGTAGTAATAGGCGATGATGAGTTGTTTAATGTCAGTTTCTTGCTGACGCCCATGTCCAATATTTTTTCACAAAAAATTTCAACTTTTAACTACTAAAATATTGTGAGGTGTTAAATCACGACGTATAATTCTCAACTTGTGTAAGTGGGAAACTCTGCACACGATATCCTGTAATAATATACTCGGAGTTTTCACAAATTTCCCTTTACTAAATTTTTTTCAAACACTCATAATTATAATCTAAATTTTTTCATATTCAGGTTTGTATGTGTTTGTTAGAATATAGTATATTTATTACCTACTTATTGTAAGTTTATGTTTGTCTACTTATTGTAAATACTCTGTTTTCCTTTATCAATCAATTTTCCTTCATCAATCTGTTTGTGTTTGTCTACTAATTGTAAACACTAAATACTATTGTCATTCTACAGCAACAGAAGAACAGAAAGACCCCAAGATAGGTTGTTTTACCCTTGCCCTTTGACCTTCTTATATCTGCTAATAAGGAGGTTAAACCAAGAATTTGAGTATTTGAATTAGTTCCTAAGCCAAGCCTAGGCCCATTCATCTATACCCTTCAACCATTCCCCATTATATTCCCTTATTGAACAGCCTACAAATATTGGCCGACAGAGATTTATGACCATCTTACAACTTGCAATGGAAGAGAGGTAATGTCATCTATGATTATCTAAGTTTTCTTCTCTTTTTAATAAGATATTAATTTTTTTTTTCACTTTAGGCAGGATGCACCGCTGAGGCTATTTGGCAATCAACTTACCATTACATCAACTTGGATCCTATAAACTGCCCAACATGCAAGAAACTGCTATACATGGACAATGAGAGAATCCAATTACACAGAGCAGGATGTGGACAATGGAGGGGCCAGAATCTAGGTTTGCCCACTCCTAGATCAAGTCAGAACTTGACAACTACAACTACAGGTCAAAAGTTTAGTCTTGACCTTCATAATTTCTTCTTTTTCAACTCTCCAGTTACTAAGACCCTTCCTTATCAGCCTCTACCTGTTTCTCCCCTTTCTCCTATTTTGACACCTAAAAATTAAGGATTTTTGATAACTCGTTATTTCACCATTTTTATTATGGAATTACGCCCCGACTTGTGCTTGCATTGATACTTTCTTGAAAGTAATTGATGCTTTTGTTAGCTATTTCGTAGAATTGGGGCTCGAAGACGGAAGTGAAGTAATTTCGATCGTTTTGTGAAAGGAATTGACTAAGTGAGCCATGTTGATGCGCAAAACTCAGCTCTGATGAAGATGCAATTTCTAGAATCTCGATGGTGGCTTGGATTAATGAGAATTGTTCAAATTTGAGATGCTGGGGAATTCCAGGATCAATGTATGCGTGCAATACATGGGAAAATAATTGTGTTAATTTGATTAAATGGGCTTTTCAAGTGGGCCAAGCGTGTACTTTGGAATTAAATGAAGTTGGATCAATTGGTGAACTTGGGGCTGCGGGTATATAATTACTTGAAGTGGGCTTGGCGAATTTATTTCTGAGATGGAATGTATTTGTTGATATTGGGCTGCTACTTTCCAAGGTTAATGATGGGCTAGCGGCATATTAGGAATTAATTGGGAAGAGGTCCGTGTGTGATGATTGCTTGGAGGACAAGTCCAATTCCTATTGCATGAAGGTTGAGGATTCCTAATAAGATGCAACTTTGATCACTTTTTAAGCAGCTTGGACGTAACAAAATTCGAAGGCAGCTTTTGGGGGAAGGACAGACGCAGCAACTCGAGGAGTTCTCGGAGGAAGGCTTCGGCCTTGTTCTTAGATTAATTATTTTGCTTTTTAGTTTATTTATGTTAAAGAATTCTTTATTTATTTTGATGGATTTTAGTAGCTAAACTCTTAATTATCTAGCTAGGGATTAAGATTCGATTTTGGATATTGTGAGACCTAACCGTTTTTATTAATTCGTGTTTATTTAGGTATTTATCTTATCTCCGTGTTTCGTGTTTATTGTGATTAGGCAATTTCGGGATAGTGCACGATCTCTAGGTTGTTTAATTTGCATATTGCCATTCATGATACTTGAAGTGTAGTAGAGTTTGATTGATATATTGTGGTAAATTAGTGACAGGGTTTTAGCGATAGAATTCCTCGTTCACTAAAGGATTTGATAATCTAATTTAAATCTTGCGTGTGTCACGACTTGGTTCATTAGGGTTGGTGTTTTTATGATTCTTAATGCTGCGAATTCATTAAATCCTGTCGAGCGTCTCTAGGGGTTGTGAATTTGTTAGGGAAGATAACTGTCGAGTGTCTCTAGGTTATTCGATTAATTAAGTAAAAACGAGGTTGAGTCGAGTGTCTCTATCAACTATAGCCAATCTGTCTGAATAACTTGAATTTATCCTTGAGTCAATGATCAATATAACAATCGAATCGAATATCCCTGGCTAGGTAATTTTCCCTCTGATTGATTTAACCCTACGTGATCTTACTTGCTCAGTTTTAGTTAGCCTTTTAATTCTTGTTATTTATTTTAATTGCATACTTAGGTTAGAATAACTCAAACCCCCCTTTTTAATTGTTACTTTTCGTGAATTACTTGGAATTGATAGAAATAAATCAACCAGTCTCTGTGGATCGATCCTGTTTATGCTATTCTCTATGTTTAGTCGTTGAATAGGTTTTACATCTATTTTTGACGGATTCGACACTTGTCAATTTTTTCGTGGGACAAACTTTGTAACGCCCTGATTTTCAGACAGTCAGGTACGCTCGACACGTGTGGGTTTCGAGCGTTAGGATTTTATTTTATTATTTTCGTTTATTTAATTTAAACGTGCTATATTAATTTCTATAAATTGTATTTCGACATGAAAATGTGAAAATATATGAAATATGTGTCAACTTGAGAATTCTTGTATAAATGGAATTTAATTGTTACATGGGTTAATTGTCCAATTGGATTAATTGCCAAATTGTCCTTAAATGCTCATTCATTTCAATTGAGGGACTAAATTGCATACAAACCTTTTGGACCTAATTGACCATTTCCAAATTTTTGATACTTAATTGCATGACTTGCACACTTTAAGGATTTAATTGCAAATATTACTTTTTTTTCCCCAAATATATCGATATGCATCTCTTCCACAAGCTTCATTTCTCATTTCATGCTAAACACCCAAATTTGCTTCCTCTCCCTACCGAGCCAAACTCATCAAGAAAGCAAAGGAAGATTTCCTCAAAGTCATCAATTCTTTCCATGGAAATTAGGAGTTTTGGAGCTTAATCATCCATATTCATCATCTTCTTCTATTTCTTTCATTCAAGGTATATATGTGATTACATGAGTGAATTCTTGAATTAGAGCTTGAAGCTAGGGTTATGATTTTGATATAATACCTTGTCTATATGATGTTAGAAGCAATATTCTAAGCTTTAGACTTGAATTCTTTACATAAATCTTGAGAATTATGAAATTATATGTTAATTTGATATTTGAGCTTGAAGTGAGAATTGTGATGATCAAGGCATGAAACATGTGTTTATGTTGGGTTTTATTACCTTTCAAGCATGTATACATACTTCTCTGCATAAATTATAGTTGTTGGAATGGAATTATGAGTGTTTGGGAGCTTTGGGAGTTTGGTCCGTAGCTCCCCTGTTCTTCTCCCCTGCTTCTGCATTTTCTGTAAAACGGGAACGGCCCTTCCCGTTCCCTTTGTGATTGGGGAACGGCCGTTCCCATTGATTTGAATAATGTGCAGGCGACGAGGAGGGGAACGACCGTTCCCACTTTGTCTCACAGACGGGAACGGTCGTTCCCATCTTCGGGTAGCACTTCGAGGAGGCGGGAACGACCCTTCCCACTTTGAATTAAAACCTGGAACGGTCGTTCCCACCCCACTGACAGAAGAAAACATTCTGCATAAACTTGAGATTTTGGAATCTAATTCCAATGGATTAATTGACCCCAATTTGTGATTATATGATTGATTACATACCAAAACGTGATATTTAGATGCCACATTATTTATTGCATGGTGTCTCGTACTTGATCACGCCGTGCGTCTTTTATGAAGTAATGTCCTTGAATTGTAGTCTCATGCACGTATATTGTCCCGTTTCTTGTCCAGTTATTCTCTAGGGCGGAGATTGTCGAGCATGAGCACGTTCACGCATTCACGAGTCGTGTGTCACCTGTCAGGTGAGGTTTAATTGCTAGTTATATAGCACCCGTATAACCTTTACGTGATCTTTCGGCCAAAGGTATTTATATTTATAATTTTATGAAATCACTTATCATTTTCAAGTCATGTTCATGAAACGCAAGCAAGCCATGTTATTGTCATGAATCAAGCATGTTTTAGGCGAGTAGCATGACCGTTTACGAAGGGCCCGAGGGTAGTGACTAGAGCCAACAGGGAAAGCAAGGGCTGACGGGTAACTCTGGCACTATCCTCACCACATTTGGGGTCACCCCTGAATCCACTAGGAGGTTAGTGGAGGAAGGAGCTCCGGGCTTAGGGATTCATGTACCCTCTGCTCAACACGCATGGATGTTGGGGCCTTGCAATCCCATCATCAACCGGAGGAAGAAGGAGACTGGGGATGAATCCGGCACCACGGATTGTCCTCGGGTTATTGCATGATTTCCATTCCATGAACGTGTTATATGATTACACTATTAAACGATTGCACGATAATTGAATTGCATGATCACTTATTGTTTAATAATCAAGCAAGCAAGTTCATGTACAGTTGGAGTTCGGTTGGAGACCGCCCTTACTCGCCGGGGCCATGTATTGATTGCATGGAAAGAACAAGTATTTAATATTGATAGTTGTATTCTCGGGCGAAGCTATATTATTATTGAACTTGTATATTTATCTTTTATAAATCTTTACTCGAGAATATGACTTGCATGTTATCTGCGCTAATATGTATTTAAACCCCTCACTCGGTCTTCACAGACTGACGCCTCCACCTTTCAGGTTGTTACAGGTACACGCTAGGCGGGAGTTAAGTCAAGTCGAGTCCATTTCATGTAGTCGAGTCAACCATGGTTCGTGTAGTTGATTATTTATTGTCACTTATCAAATTATGTTAATGTTATTGTTTTATATTTAGAGATGATCATGTATTGATATGCAAAGCTAGAATACAGTCATGTATGGTTGGTAATCGACACTGTTTGAATTATGCTTCCGCTTTATTTTGTCACGTGTATAGGTTAATCCCGCCTAGCTTGTCGTGTATTGCATTGTCACCCGTTCGCTATAGGTTAGTTCATGTACGGATTGGCCATTTCGTATGTGAATTGACCTATAGTGCGGGGGTGTGGCACCTCCACGTGTAAGGGGTGCTACAAACTTGTACTTCAACTTTCTAGTTCAGCCCCTGTCACCCATTGCTTATCATCCCCTTTCTTCAAAACCTACCGACAAGACAAATAAGTAGGAAATGGTGGCTAGTTTTAGAAGTTGCATGGAATCTTTGCTCTGAATGGGGAGGGAAGAAATTTTTGGAAGAAAGGGAAGAAAGTTGCAGACAATTGTTGTGATCTTCTGTTTGAATTTGTATAAAAACTAAAATCACACATCACACATCATTTTGTTCTTCTTCATAACTGTTTGAATTTTTATAAAACCAAACGTCTGTATCATTTTTGTGTTGGTAAACTGACAGAGGTGGCATCATTCTTGTGTTGGTTCTATTTTGTATAAAAAAGAACTCATATTAGCAATCTGCTGGGGTATTTGTATATAGTATATTTATTACCTTGATGAGGGCTAGTTTGCACGAGACTGAAAAATGCAATTTCCTCTTGGAATGATATTTGTTTAATATTTTCTCTTGTTGACAGGGGAGCATTATGCTTCATTCTTATTAGCAACATAACACAAAAAAAGGGAATCACGGTGTATAATTCTCAACTTGTGTAAGTGGGCAACTCCATACACAAATGTCCTGTAATTAAGTGTATATTAAATACATAATTTTTCAACTAAGACGACAAGTGTAAAAAAGGACATATATAAATTTTGAACTATAGTGATGGGTTTAGATTTAACTCATTAATTTTATAAGGAATATTGATGGGACCATATTATTATATGTTGCATCGATGATCATCACGGTGAATCTCTTTCTCTATCTTTGTGGAAAAACACTAACCGCAAAAGATACGATGGAACAACCGGTAGGCCTGTTGTTGGGATGATGCATTGCCCCAAAAGTTGTGAAATTCTAGGACTTGTCGTGAAAGGGGTCGTGGTATTTTTTTTCTTATTGTCAAAACTTTCTCCTCTATGAGTTTAGGTGGATTCATCGAGATTAAGTCATATAAGTTGCACGTACATCTCTCTAAACTTATATTGTCAAAATATTAATTAGATTTTACACTAAAGTATGTACTTATATTTGCATGGCGACGGGATGCAAATTAGATAATCTATCTCTTTCACTGGTAAATTATGATGATTTTTGAGAAGACGTTTAACAGCCATAGGAAGCCTTGATAAGTTCATTAAAAAACTATTGTCTCGTTACTCTCTCTTTACCAGGGACGGAGCCAAGGGGTGCATAGGGTGGCCCCTCCCCCCCTAAATTTTGAAATTTTTTTAAATTCATATATATATTTTTAAAGTTTTATATTTTTGCCCCCCCAAAATTAAAATTTCGCTCCCTTAATTTTGGATATTTTAAGTTTTGTCCCCCTTATATTAAATCTTGGCTCCGTCTGTGCTCTTTACCAATATCGTTACTCACCATTAAACTATTAATATTATCTTCTCTTATTTGCTCGAAGGTCAGTAATGATGAGGCTTTCTTGCTTTTCTTTGCAAGTTCCTAAGAGGTTAGTATTCATATTTCTGTTCCACTGTTTATCCAATTTTTGAAGTCATTAAGGCCCAATTTCAAAAATAATATTTTACTCAAAAATTCTTTCAAATATACTATTTTCTTTTTTATATATTAATAAAATGATATAGAACGCCATTTCATTTGGCGATCTTCAAAATGTGATCAACCTTGGGTTTTCCTAAATTGATAAATTGCAACAGTTGGTACAACAATTTTCTAAAATTATATTTTCAACCCAAAACCCTTTTTACAAAGATCGGTCCTATATATTTCCAAGAAATATCAAATAAACCCCTAAAATTAAATAACCTATATATTATATCATGGATGATAATTTCGATGGTGATTCTAATAGAGAACTACTCCTTACATGTAATTTTTGTAAATGTTTTGATGGAGACACATCTAATAGACATTTTACTATTTTAGACATTATGTAAAAAGATTCTTGAATGATAGAATGAGAATGTTAGGAAAGGAACATACAGAGAAGCATAAAATAAACCAAATAGATTGTGATGAAAATTGTGCAAAAACAAATAAAAAATTAAATTTTATAAATAAAATTATAATAGCTATAGAACAAATTTATGAACAAGAAAATTAAACTGGTAAAATGAATAATATGAATAAAGAAACATTTAAAGCTATGGTTTTTAATATTCTAGATGCATATAGACAGTTACAATATATCCGTTAATTAACAATTGAAGAATTATCATTTTGTTTTTACCTAGATTTTGTCTGGCACAATTTATAAGTATAAATATGCCTGGTAGATATTATAAAAGGATTTGTTGATTAAGAAAAAATATACAAATAAGTATAGAATTTCAACAAGCTAGAATAGATATTGAGAAAGAAAAATTACAACTCATTAGAACTATTAATAAAGATAACTTATTTAATGTTGAAGAATATCATATTCTTAAACAAATAGAGTTCCATAAAGCAATGTTAGCTTCTGAAATAAGAAGACTAAAATATATTGAAAAGGCAATAATCTAATAATCATGTATAATATCATTATTTTAATATCATGTTTAATATCACCCAAATACAAAATATATTCCGCGTCTAAGTGGTATCAGAGCCATATAATCCAAATAAATAATAAAACAAAATGAAAATATTTGATGAAAGAAAAATAATTGAATCAATAAAATATTTTGACTCAATGTATCAGTGGTATAAAGATCATTGTAACAAATATCCTAATGAATACTATTATAATAGAATGAATAGCCATAAAAAAGATAGAGATCACTATATAAGTCTTTTGTCAATATAAATGGTAAGACAATTAAAGACTAATCGAGTAATCCATTTAAACAAGTGGATTAATAATATAAACAATATCTTACGACTAAAAACAATACTTGAAGAATATAAAAGAGAAAATAAAAGTAATAAAGAAAATAAAGAAATAAAAAATAAAATAAAACTGTGTAAACAAAAAATAAGAAAACAAAAGGAAGAAGCCTAAAAAAATTGGCAAAAATGGAGAAAATCATAAAATCAATAATAGAAAGTTATGTAATAGGAATATTACTACATACAACTTTGATATATTTAAATTTCTGTTCAGATAATTGGAATTTAAATGAAACATATACAGAAGGAGGATATGAATTCTATGATGATACAGATTGACAACTTTCTATACCATAAATGAATCATATTGAATCAGTTGCAAATGCTATAAATACATTATTAGAAGAATTAGTAAAATTAAAATCTGAAATAAAGAATATAAATACAGAAATCCAAGTTATTAGAATTGAAATAAAACAATTAAATAACCTTATTCAAGATAATATTAAAAAGACAAAATTAGATAAGAAAAAAGAAATAGAAAGAACAATAAAAACACCTACAAAGATTGTTACTATCCCAACAGAAAAGAAATATGAACCTGGATCATTTGATGAATATATGTATACAATATACCTTCCTAAATTATTAAAAGAACAACATGATAGAGAAAATAAAATTAAGAAAGAATCAAAATTAAAAGAAATTATTAAAGAAGCTAAACTAGAAGAAAATTCTAAAAATAATGAATGAGCTAAATGATTTGATAGAAAATTTTGAAAAAATAAATCTAGATGATATAGTTGAATATGAAGTTAGAATGAATACAACCGGAGAACCTTCAGGAGTAACTAATGAAACTCCGGAAGCCTCTATGGGTTCTAACGATAATTACTCTAAAACATATTATAGACCTAAGCGAAATAAAGAACAAAGTAAGAAGAATATATCTTATAATCCGAAATACCAACCTACGGAACAATATAGTGAACCTATAAATCTTTAAGGAAGTAAATTAAATCTAGACTGTCAAATAGATAATAGAAAAGCTATAGTAAAGTGGCGGAACAATATGATAGCCTTCTTATTAACCCAAGATGAAATATATTGGGGAGCTACTAAGAAGAGTGAATATATTATAACTACGTTTGATGGAATAGTCCTTAAATGGTGGGAAGGAGTATCTCCTGATATACAAGGAATAATGAAAGCCGGCATGGAAACTGGTTTTGATACAGATATAATAACAGGTGTACAAAGTATAGTTGGTAATATATCTGATGAATTTTTAGGTGAATCATGGATAACTAATAAAGAAATAGAAATGGAGAGAGAAAAAGATGAAGCAAGACGTAATCTTATAAACCTAAGTATATTCTCAATGTGCAACATAAAAAATTATGTATGTGAATTTAGAGATTATTATTATACCCAATATTATAGTGCAGAATCTCAAGAAATAATGCTAAATATGTTTTATACTAAACTTCATTATCCCTGGAATAATCACATGAATAAAGTATGGAAAGAGAAGAAAGATATGTATCCCTAAAATCTTGGAGAAAGAATAAAAGTATTAACATCAGAACTTAAAAGAATATGTAGTGAACGATAATTATATAAAAAATCTAAAAGAATAACTAAACTCTGTTATGATACAATAGAATTACCTACACAATGGGGAAGTAATAGAAAGACATACCCTAAGAAGAATAAAAGAAAATTTTACAAGAAAAAATATAAAAAGTATAAAAAATTTCAAAGAAAAAATATAAAACCTAGAAGAAAGTTTTTTAAGAGAAATAAGTATGAAAATAAATCTAATAAGGAAAGAAATAAAAAATTAACTAAATGTCAATGTTGGAATTGTGGGGAAGAAGGTTATAAATCACCCGAATGTCCAAAACCTAAAGCTAAACATATTAAAAATATAGAAATCGAATTTTTAGAATAAGAGATGAACTTGAAGAAGTCTCTGATATAGAAAATTATTTTGGAAAACAAATATATATGAAAGAATCTGATATATCAGAAAATGGAATCTGTTCTGAAATAGATTCTGAATTAGAATGAATTCTGAAATAACAGAATTATCTGATGAAGAAATAGATATTTATGAAGGACCAGAAGTATATGCAGAACGCATTACCTTCAATAAAGAAACTCTAGATAAGATAAAGAAACTAAAATTAAACGCTACAAATCCTAGCCAAAGAAAGAAAGAAAATAAATATATATGACTACCCTGAAGTAGAAAAATCTATAAATATTGAACATACTTCAGGGCAAATTAATTAATTTATTAACAAAAGCTACAATAAATCAAGCTTTGAACAAAATAAAAGATAAAAAGGAAAAAAGTAAAATACAATATATATATATATATATATATATATATATCTAGGAAGAGTTCAATTCCCGATAAAATCATTGTTTAGAGAAGGAATAGATAGTCCTATAGTACTTTCTCTTCATGATCAAAGATTTACAGATGCAAAGAGAAGTCATTTAGGAACTATAGAAGGAAATTTGTGTTATAAACAAATATTATTTGATTCATATCCCAAATATAGTGTAAATATAAGTGATCATATTATAGATGAAACATTAAGTTTACATTACAAATTCATAAAAGATATAGGATTGAAAGATAAAAGTAAAGCTTTCTCTATTTACTATAGAGCATTATATGTTCTAAGTAATAGTAATTATGGAAAGATTTATCAAGATAAACCACATCTAGAAATAGATGAGAAATGTAGGGAAATAGCTTCAGCTAAATTACCTCTTCTTGAAGACCCAAAAGAAATAACAAATTATGAATTAGAAATCATAAATAAACCTTTGATAGAAGAAGGATCTTCTAGTAAAACTCCTCAAATAGAATTCGGAAGAAATAGTATAGCCAGGAGAAGTCAAAGAATGAATATAACTAGAACTTTGAGTATAAATAAAAATTTTGTTAATAAAACAATGATCATTTTAGGAGAATACTTTAATGGTCAAGAATATATTAAAGAACCAAAAATTTTAATAGATACAGGAGCAAGTGTAAATCACTTTGCTAAAATAAAAAATAAAGGGTTAATGATAGAAACATTAAATGAGGTTTTCTACTATGAAAACTTTGAAGGAAAGATAGTTGCATGTAACCAACAAATATCTATTCCAACAAATATTGATAAATCTAGAATAATTGTTAAATGTTATTTAGATGAAAATATGACGGGAAGTTCTTATGATATAATCTTAGTAAATGTTTTCCTTGATAGTTGTAATTACTATAAAATAGAAAAGGATGGAGTAACACACTGCATAGAAGACAAATTTATATATTGTCCAAGAATAAAATGAAAGGATATAACTTTACAGTTAGTGTTTTCATTCAGGTAGGAATAAGAGAAACTCCTAAAAATGAAATAATAACTTTTGCTTTAATAGATATTGGATCTGAAATAACTATTTTCAAAACTTTCTTGATTAATAAATGGAAAGAGAATGGGAAAATCAGAATAAAAGGTGTAACTGGTAAATCACAAGATATAAATAGATCAGCAATAGATATTGATATTGTCTTAGGAAGTACAATAATAACGGTTCCTAGGATATATGAATATAATGAATTAGAAGTTGATATACTATTAGGAAATGATTTCCTACAACAATTTCAATATTATATGCAAAATGCATATTCTATTATGCTTAAAACAAAGTGTGGTCATTTGTTAAAACTACCACGACTAAACCATCCCTTCAGAGTTCAGCCAGCTAAGCGTGGTGGACACTCTATATATGAAAAAATACAGATAGCAATAAATAAAATAGTTATAAAAAGAATAAACTTAGAAACGGTTACTAGCAAGATAAAAGAAAATTATAGTGACCATCCATTGGCTTTTTGGAATAAAGACTATCCAAAAGCTAGAATAGAATTAACAGATAATGTTATAATTAAAGAAAGACCTATGAGATATACTTTAAGTGAAGAAGATGAATTCAAAAAAGTAAATTAAAGAATTATTAGATAAAGGATTAATTAGGAAAAGTTTTAGCCCCTTTTCTAGTCCAGCATTCATGGTAATGAAAGAAGCTGAAAAGAAAAGAAATAAAGCAAGAATGGTAATAAATTATAAAAGATTAAACCATTTACAAAGAGTGATAGTTACCAATTACCCAATAAAGAAGTATTTATACTTAGTAAAGAATAAATCATATTACTCAAAATTTGATTGTACATATGGATTTTGGCAAGTAAAAATGGAAGATGATAGTATCCAATATACAGTCTTTAGTGCCCCTCAAGGACATTATGAATGGTTAGTAATGTCATTTGGATTAAAAAATGCTCCATCAATATATTATATATCAAAGAAAGATGGACGATATATTTGGCAAATATAGAGAATTCATGGTTGTTTATATAGATGATATTCTTATTTGTTCAAATACCATAGATGAACATAGAAAACATCTTTTACTTTTTGCTAAATTATGTAAAGAAAATGGTATTGCCCTGTCCGAAAGAAAAGCAGTCATAGAAACTAAAGAAATTGAATTTTTAGGATTAAAATTGAGTGCTGCAGGTATAAAATTACAACCTCATATATCTAGGAAAATAAATGAGTTTCCTGATAAATTAGAAAATAGAAAACAAATAGAAAAGCTTTTAGGATGTCTTAATTATGCTGAGGGTTTCATACCTGAGTTAGCTAAGAAAAGACATGAAATGCAAAAGTTATTGAGAAAAAATAATACAAAAGGTTGGACTCCAAAACATACAGAAATTGTCATAAAGTTAAAGGAAGAATGTAAAACTCTTCCAGAATTAAGGCTTCCTGATAAAAATGATAACTTAATTATGTAAACTGATGCCTCTGATTTATATTGGGTTGCAATCTTAAAAACAAATCTTAATGAGATTTGTAGATATACTAGTGGTACTTTTAAATCAACAAAAATAAATTATACTACTCATGAAAAGGAATTACTAGGAGTAATAAATGGAATCAAAAAAATTTCACTTTTCCTACTCCAAAAGTCTTTCATTGTTCATGTTGATAATACCCAAGTTCCGAGTCTTGCTAATAATAAATTACCCAGTGAACCAAATTATACAAGGTTACACAGATGACAAGTTTTCTTATCCATATATAACTTCAAAATTATTCCAATAAAGGAACTGATAATTTTCTAGCAGATTTTTTATCCAGAAATATAGATTTTGATTCAAAATGAAGGACAATATATGGGTATACATATATCTAGTCCATCTCAAACGGTAGATGGTAAAGACAAAGTCGAATCCGTTAATGGGTGGTGATTTCCCAAAAATCACTTATATAGAATTAGAAGACCAATAGATGGGTATACATATATCTAGTCCATCTCAAACGGTAGATGGTAAAGACAAAATCAAATCCGTTGATGGGTGGTGATTTCCCGAAAATCACTTATAAAAATTTTGGAAGGAATCTTAATAAAATTTTCTCTCTTTTTTACAGATGGAGGATAAAATTGATATTTCAAAAATAAAAGAAGAGATCTCATATATCAACAGTATGGCAAAAGATCTCTATGAAGGAACTGTTGTTCTAGAACAATATCTGAATAAAAATCTTCATCCATTAATAGATTTGGTGACTGAAAACCTGGGAAAGGTGAATAAAGTGACTCAAAATTTAGAAAAATATATTGAAAATTTTGAGTCAATAAAAATAGATGAGGCTGAGTCATCTGGAGAGAAAAATAAATAAGAAGCCAAAAATAAAGATCCTTCAGTCATAGAAATAAAACTAGAAAGGAGTTTTCTTCAAAGGCAATAAAGATTGAAATAGAAAAATATGTTCCTAGCACTGAATGGGAACATTTATATGTTCATACAGTTGATGAAGTATATAGTATGGAGAATACAGATACTATATTTTTCTCCAAAGGCAAAAATATATATCTAAGATTGACCTGCATCATGGGAGCATGTCCCGAGGCAGTTTATAGATATGCTTGTTTTGGGTTTCTTGATATAATCTACCCAAGTAAAGATCTCAAGGAAATTTCCAGATTTGATGATACCCTAAAATCTCAAATCAGTAAATTTGCCAGAGGAAGGCAAGTCGTTCTCAAGTTCTACACTATATCTCCAGAACCAGAGAAGCATATATGGCATGAAGCCTTCTTCATGATTACTGCAGACCACCTTTCTGACACCATAAAGATTGAACAAGGAAATAAACCTTTAAGGAAGGTCCAAGTTACTAAAGAATGGATTGTCCAAAGGCGTGCCTTAGGAATAAAAGTTATTCACAGCGTTGCAGAAAATCTGTACAAATATAAGTTTGAAACACTGATGAGTAAAGGAATTGGATTCTACTCACCAAAGGAGGAAAAATAAGTTCCCCTCTTTTAATGGAATTCATAAATAAATTTGAAAAACATAAATTCTTCTGCACTACAGAAACTAGACAAGAAGCTTGCAAGATGATGGGTTGTAACCATCAGTGATGTAAGCACACACATCAGCAAGGAAGTGAAGAACGACATGACGTCATACTCCATTCATCAAGTGGCAAATAAAAGTGTCGGCAACATCTCAACCATAGAAAAGTGTCGGCAAGATCTGGACCCTTGGAAGATAAAGCAGTGGATCTCAAATAAAAATTTCAAGTCCGAACAGTGGGAAAAATATAGCCTATAAATAGAGTCATTTCGTAGGATGAAAGACATCTTATCTTGAAATCTGAGAGTCATATGTAAAAACATCTTTGAGTCTTTGAGTGTTGAATGTTGTATTTCCAGATAAATCTTCTTTCAGAATATATGATGGTTGTATAAACCTCTTTTAAAGGAAATAAAATTCTCCTTTTCATAAACACGAGATAAATATTTTGTTAAGAGTTTTATTAAACCTTTTTACTCCAGTCTATTCCTGCAAACCTTTTATTGAAACTTATAAGCCGTAGTGAGGTTTTCCGTTGGAGGTTGAAGTCTGTTTCCAGTTGATGTCTTTGAAAGCATGGAGCTGTGAGGACTTTTGGAACAAGAAGGGCTGACCGAGGAGAAACGAAGACGAGTCTTAGAGGATCAATAAATCAGAATTGTAAAAGAGGAAGGAGATAAAGAGAGGTAATAAAATTTTTAGAAATTATTTGTGTGTTTTATGAATTATAGGATGAATTTTAGAGTACTTCAGTCATTTAAAGCATGATTAATTTCAAAGATTATGTTTACATTTTGATATTATGCACAAAAATATACTTCATATACCTATCTAAAATAATTTAGAAGTCTTGGGGTTAAATTTATAAATAATATAATTAGGGAAATAAAACAAAATATTTCCTTTTTGGCTTATTTGAGAACGCCAATTTTTTTGGCGACCTATAATAAAAAATAAAATCAATTTTCAAGTGGTATTATTTTATAAGAAAAATAAACATCAAATACTATTTTTGAAAAAAGCCCAATCATTAATAATATGGACCCCCGGCCCCGAGGTTTTCCTTTTAATTGCTAACAACTGTATAAAATGAGAACCACCTATTGACATTCTAAAGGAAAGAACTATCAATTACTTTTTTTTAATCTTTGACCTGCAAAAATAAAAGGGCGAATTACATTTAGGTCCTCTGAGGTTTGCCTTAATTATAAATCAGTTTATCTTGTTTCGAAAATTACATATTAGTCCTAAAAACACTGTTTTAATTGAGGTCCCTGGACGCTGTTAGTATTTCGTTAATTTTGACATTTGAATTTCCGAAAAATATTAAAAAAAAATCCCTGAACTATGAATTTTCTTACAAAACGACCCCTTAACTAAATCACATGAACAATGTAGTCCTGTCAAAATTAACGGAACCCTAACGGCGTACAGGGACCTCAATTGAAACAGTATTTATAGGGGTTAATATGTAATTTTCGAAACAAAAGGGACTGATTTGTAATTAGGGCAAACCTCAGGGGACCTAAATGTAATTCGCCCAAAATAAAAATAAAAACATAGATCAAGCAAGGGATATATTTTGGAGTTACACAAATCTTTCTTACTACGATTTTTTCAAACACTTATTCTTACAGAAAAACTTTATAGTTATAATGTGAATTTTTTCAAATTTAAATTTGTATATATTTGTTAGAATATAGGTTCGTTTATTACCTTGATGTTGGATTAGTGTATTATAATTATTGTATAGTTAGTAAAAGTTTTAAAAAATAATAAATTAAACAAGTATAATACACAATAATAGATTTGATTGATTGAATTTGTTGAAATTTAATTTGGGCTATAACTTTCTTTAATGATTGAGTTTCTTTATGGAGAAGTAGAATATGCATGGGAAAGGATTATGACATGAGGCTCGTAAAACATGCAAAATGCACGTGGCTAGCACTTGACTATTGGATCTTGGACATCTCTCATCCTAATAATTTCTATAAAATAATTTTGCAAGAATTATTTATTCTGCAATTCAATACCCTAAAAGATGAAGAAAATTCGAAATCATGCAGAGCAACTATTGTGAACCATGTTTGTTTTAATTTTCTATTCTATTTTCTTGGTTTAGAGTAGATTAATTTAAAATGTTGACTTATGTTTTAAACAACGAAGGTGCTTGCCTATTTGTACTCGAAGACTGTAGTATTAAAATACAATATTTTTAGAATAAAACTGAAACAATAAAAATTAAAAAACATATTAAGGACGACAAAGTACTACAAACTCCAAAATATTTAACGAGTTGACGTACTTCGAGAGTGACATAAAAGGGTATAATTTTGGCAATTGACTTTTTGTTCAAGTAATTAAGTATATCCTTAACAGCAAATTACGTATTAACTAATTTTCGACCAAGAAAAGGTCTAAATTCCCAGAAAGAAGAAGTTAGTCCACTGTATATCTATATCCAAGTGAGAAGAACCTAACATATTTCTCTTATTTACGTTAGACCATTTTATTGTTGTATAATTGTGGCCGGTTATCGTCTGATTTCAAGGACATTAACCGTAAGAATTCATCTTATTTATCTATTTATCTATATCTGATCGAGTCAAATTTCCGCTGGAAGTCCGATCGGGAAATCAGACCACGACCACTCTATTTGTTAGGTGGGGAATCGACGCTTGACTGCTCGAAATCTGCACAGGTTGAGACAAACATGAGCTTCGAGGCCAACTCGGGGAAAGGGGTGTGAGACCCGGATTGGCCCTCCGACGCTCAAATCAGGTACGATGAGGATGATCGAAGTGTTGAGCGGTGAAAAGGGGTTAGGTGAAAAACTTACCGTATCGTAAATGAAGGGGTGTTATATATACAGTGAAGAGAGAGAAGTTACTGCCTCGACGTGTCGGCGCGAGCAGTTGACAGGTGCCCCACTATGATCGTGCATTAAATGCGTGGTCGGCCACTCAACTACGTAGTGGTTAGTGGGCGGATGAGCTGGCCGGTCGAAGGATTTGGGTCGAAAGAACTGTCCTGAGAGCCCGACTCGGGGTCGGCGGCTAAGACAGTGAAGTATGGCGGTAACTGATGGATCGATCAGTTGGTTGAAATGAGGTTTTAGATCGTACAGGTGGAGCGATGTGATTGGTCCAACACGACAGCGGGTGCGAGCCACGTCATAAGCCCCTCGAAACGTCATCTGCTAGGGCTGACGTAGCAGTGGCGTTTCAACTCCCAAGGGTGGGACCCGCTGTAATCATTGCATCGTTTCACCTTCTCGATTCCCGCCAAATTTACTCATATAAATAGTTCCCTCTGTAATTTCATTTGTTACTTTTACGAAAGAAAGAACGTAGAGAGCTCCGAGCTATTGCAGGTCGATCAAGTGCTTTTGTGCATCAATTTTTTAGGTCGTTCATTCAGAAGGAAGTAATCTTCAGACCTTTTCCTAACACAGAAGGTACCATTTCGATCGGTAGCCCGATTCTATTCTCTTGTGTTTTTTCATTCATTTTCTTTTTCTTTCTTTTCTCGATTGCTTCGAGGGAGAGGTCTACCACTTCCCTCTTCGAAGACTTCCTCTCTATCGATTTGTTCGTATCCGACTCAAAAGTGAAAACATGATTTTATCGTTGTAGGATGTCAACAAATCGAGCGGAGACTAGGTCAAAGGGGACGGAGGTGGTGACCGTAAGTGTGGGGTCAAGTTCTGGGTCCAGTTCGAGTTCAGACTCAACGGATTCCGGGGCCACCATAGATACTAGGTCGACGAACCCCCAAGGAAGGGACGAAGATGTCGATGTGGTGGGAGTATCCGACCCATTACCTAAGGCAGAATTGGAAGAGGTTGTCGTGCCTCGTGTAGAGGGGGAGGAAACGTCGACCTCAGGTCGAGGAAAGGAGGAGGAAGAAGAAGAGGAAGAGGTGGAAAACCTCGAGCCGGAGGATCAGTTGGTGAAAGACTCTTGAGCCATAACCCCCGGTATATCGGACGAGAAGTTTGGGAAAGTCGAGCGCTGGTTGTTTGGTGGTGCTCCGGAGTTTGGGGGCTATCAGGTGATAAGGCCCAAGGTCGGAGAAAGAATTACCAACCCGTACAAAAACTGCATCGCGGTCAATTATTTGGCGGTCAAAAACGGATTCAGGGTGCCCATTTCCGAGGAGCTGCTCGAATTCTTCAACACCCTGAGAATTAGCCCCCTGTAGTTGATGCCCAATTCCTATGCCATGGTAAATGGGCTAAGGGCTCTATTGAGGTGTTTGGGGATGAAGACCAACGTCTTTTGTTTCTCTGAGATCTTCCAGGCTACCTTAACGACCGAGACCCCGGCGCCTGGCCTGGGATACATTCAGCTCCAATCAAAGAGCAATTATTGAGTGGTAAGGTCGCCAACCACCTCGAATGGCGTGGGATGGAAACAAAGATTTGTTTTCATCGAGTGTGAGAAAGGATGGCCCGGTCTGAAATATCCGGGGTGGAGTTGGGTCCCTCGAGCGGACCTTCCGAGGGGACATCCTGGCTGGCCGAACACTTTGATTGTGGCCTTGAGGGATTTGGGAAGTGTGGAGTCGGAAGATATGATTACTCCACAGATGTTGATCGAGTTAGGGCTCGCACCAGGAGTCCGGAAATACTTCGACCCCGGTACACCGAGTTGATCCCTCGGAGCAGCGAGCTTATTTGTTTCTGTAGTTGTTGTTTTCTTTTTTTTTTATCCAAGTTTGCGATCGGTTGTTTGTTCTTTTGCAGATCAATACATCATGTCTGCGGCTTTGAATGCGAGGAGGAAGGAGATGGTCGAGCTAAAGAAGGTGGCCGAGAAGAAGAAACTGCCTCCGCCGACCCAAGTGGAGATTAATGCTGCTAACAACGCCACGGTCGAGGCGTTACCAAAGGTCCTCTCGATGAGGACAGCTGATGCCCCCGAGAAGCGGGGTAATGCTCCATCGGGGGTCGAAGATCCGGAAGCCCCCCAGTCCAAGAAATAAAAAACAAGCCGCCACACCAAGTCCTCGGTCGAGGCGGAGAATTCTCGAGGGAAGGGTTGGGAGAAGACCTCTCTGCTACCCATGCCACCAACACTTGGGCCCATCATTGAGGTCCAAGTTGGAGAATTCTCGACCCCTCCCAACCAGGGTCGCGGGGCCATTGTGCCTCGGAACGTAGCGAGCATCCTAGCTGGGGTACGTAGGCCACTTCAGGGGGCCCGACCTGCGACCGCCATCTCCTAAAAGCCAAATGAAGAAGATATACGGCTCTTCTTCGACTACCCTACTCTCCAAGAGCCCCATTTTTCGAATGGCCTCTCGAGCTACACTGAGAACGGCGAGCCCAGAAGGATCGATACAGCCCCAAAAGACTACAACGCACTCGGGGCTCTGTACAGCTCGATCCAAACAGTGGTTGACCACAAGGAGAGATGGGCGCTCGCGGATGACGAGATCGAGGCGTCTTGGGTTCAGAAGTATTTCGCCGTAAGTTTGCTTATAAATCTCTTTTGTAATATCTCAAGTAGTGGATCGAATTCTGACGATCGATACTTTGATTGTAGATGGGTCAAGACTTCTTCCAAGTGGCCCGAAGGGGTTGGGTCCACCGGCAGATGAGGACAAGGGCCGAGCAGCAGGTTGAGCGAATGAGGGTCGAGCTCGAGGAGAAGGATAAGAAGTTGGCTGCAGCCAACAAAGACAAGGATGATGTAACATCCCGCTCGCTCGTCCGTCCAGGTATGCCACTTCGAGATTTTTATATGCGCATTTAAATTAATTTAATTATGTAAATACGTGTTATCTTAATGATTATGTGATTATTTGAATTTATTTGAATTAATTGATATACTTATAAATTTGAATATTTAAATGTTTTTAAGTTTTTAAACTTGTTTTTAATTCGTTTGAGTTTCAACTCGTTTCGAAATTTCGTGAAAATTTGATATGCATGAATTATACGTGTTATGAATTCATTTGCGTGCTCGTTTTAGTTTTTCGGACTTGTTTGATATGGTAACGCACCATATTTTATTTGTTGGGGACTCAGGGGCCTAACTAGTTTTAGCGCGCCTCGTGTTCCAGAAATTATATCTTGAGCTCGGGAATTCGGATTCGAATTCCAGAAATGACACCGGACTCGTAACGAAGATTGAGAACTAAGGAACCTAGCCTTGTATTTTTCTAAGCCCGTTTGATCCTCCGAATTTCGCCCGAAATGTGACCTTCGCGCAGATTTACCACCCTTTACCGTTTTGCCCGTAATTTATTCGTTTTAAGTCCGTTTGACCCGATTCTTGAACCTATTTCTTCCTAACACACCCACCTACCCTTCCACTTGATCATTTCCCCCTTTTCAGCAGCTCCAGGACCGAGAGAGAAAAAGGAAAGAGAAGAGAGCAAGGGTTTCCCGTCACTATTCACCCAAGCCGGATTTTGAGCTCGTTCGACCTCCATTCTTCATCAAATCGAAGAGGTAAGCACATATTATTGATGTACATCTTCTCCCATTTCATTTGAGTGCTCTTTTTCTTGCTTTCATGGAGTTTTGGGGCTGATTTGGGTGGTCATATGAATAGTTACGAGTTTGTTTATTTTGGTGATTTCTTGCTCGTTGTTGATCCAATTCTTGATCCGTGAAGTGCTATGTGACCCTTGTTGTATGCTTGATCTATTCCTTACCTTGTATTGCATGTGTGTGCCGAATGTGGAGCTCCACCATTGATGAATTCTTGAGTTTTGAAGCTTTTGTGCTGAAAATTGCCCTCCATGCCTTTGCCGGTTAATTGCTTGATGTTTAGCTTGAGTTGCTGCGTTTTCCTTGCTTTCTTTGTTGCATTGCTTGATCATCTTCATCCCCAAGCCATGGCTGCCCTTCCCCTGCTCCCCTCCATGCCGAACGCTGCTGTTGCTATTTTAATTTCACGAACGAAGGACCAACACGGCAGTGTCCGATTCCTTTGAAAAGTTGACACGGCCGTGTTGAGCTCTCGAGTTGGGGCTGTTGATTTAAATAAAACGTGACATGGCCGTGTCACCTTATGCCTGAAAACCAACACGGCCGTGTCATGATGTTGAAATTGGAATTTTTGGATTGAAAACTTTGCAGTTGTTGCGCCGTGCATGGGGGAAACTTGCTTGCTCACGTACCTTGTTTGTTTTATGCTTTTATGCATTAACTTCGTTTGTTTTGAATTGCTATAAACATGCATGATCTGATTATAATATGTTATAATATATATATATAGGTTTGCTACATTTTCATGCATGCTACGTATGGTGTGTATACATGTATGTTATATATTTAAGAGGATTCATGCAAACACTTTCACTAGGTAATTTAATTCCCATGTTAAGTTGATTTAGAATGTAAATGGCAAGCTATATTTATATGTTACTATGTTACGTGGTTGGAAGTATATATATATGTTTTCTTTTATTGTTAATTTATGAATTTAATTAAAACCCTTTTTACGTGTTGGTCTTTTGTATTGCGTGTGTGATTTTATTCCGTGTTTTATTTCTTCTCGCTTCGTCTATGCCTCACATGTAATGTCAACTTGAATCCTTAAATGTGCTCTTATGAGCCTAAAGTACTTCTTTGCCTTTTATATGAACTTAATCTTATGAATACTTGTGATATGCTATAATAAGATATGCTATGACTATATTTGACTTATTATGTTTTAATTCTTGCCTTGTTCTTATGATTCGACCCATGAGTACGTGCATGAACTTGAGTGCTTGAACGTGCTATATCTTGTTACTTCTTTTGCATCACTTGCATACATATGCATTTGTCGAGCGTCTAATTGGTTCATTTTAAGTCGAAGTTTGTATTTCGACCTTTGTTTTGTTCTTAGGTTCGTTTCGTGGTTGAAGAGGTGGTTCTTTGTGTGTCTTCCGGTTCCTTTTGTTTCGTCGGTTTGGTCGGCAAGGTGAGGTTTCTTTCTTTTAGTTATTATGACCTACAACCCTATGTGTGATTTCAAGCCCGCATGTGACCTATACGTATATATATACTTAGATACATGTTCGATATGTAATTTGTGGGAATTGGCCCTTTTTGTTATAAAACATTTGAAAACGCTTTTATGTATAAGTAAACAATATTTTCGTTCTTTTGTTTTGAAAAGGGTTCGCGTGTGTAAGTGATATGTTTTGGCGAGATAAACTTTGTGATATGCTCTATTTGTTTGTGTATGTTTGGGCCCCGGAGTTTTGTACAGAGGAGTCCCGGGACGGCGGCGGGCCGTCGGGTAACTCCCGAGTATGGACTCCACTTTGATAGGATCAACCCGAAACCCACTCGGAGGGAGGTGGGGGACGGAGTCCTTGGGACGTGAGTGTCATGAAACTCACATCCCTGACGTATCTGTGTGGATGCGAAGGGTGGCCACCCTTCCATCCCATGGAGTAAGGAGGTATGTGTTTATATTTGTTTTAAGTCTTCGTGTGTTAAGCTTCGAGTATTGCTTTGAGAAGGAGGTTGGTGGTGCACTTGTACTCGCCGAGTGATGTGTGTGTGCGTTATGTTTCTGTCTAAGATTCATGAAACGGGTGAGGACTTCTAATCCTTAAAATTGGTTGATTTTGGCCTTCGGCCCTAAACCTTTTCTATATATATATTATCACGTGTTAAAAATGATTTGGATTGCAAAAACCACGCCCGGTTCATGAATATTCTAAGATTCGAATATGCTATGCTGTGCTTTGCTCTATATTTATGTACATGTGTGTGTGTTAGCCCCCTCACCAGTCTTTAGGACTGACCCCACTTCGTTGTTTCTTTTTCCCCCTTTTGCTTCCGGAGTTTGCAGGTGCAGGTCTTCGGTTGGTGCTAGGCGGTGGTCTTTTACTTTGAGTTGTTCAGGTTGTGTAGGAGAGTCTTTGAATCCTTGCATCTTTACTTTCAGTTTTGGTACTACGTATAAATATGTAAAGATGGTACTATGTATAAGCTTTGTATGATTTATGATTCGGAATTTGAGCTTCTGTTATATGATTCATTTGGCCTTGGATGGGCATAACTTGTATAATTGTATAAGTATTATCATGTATGTTTGTAATTTGTGATCCTAGTTGCTTCCGCATTTGCTTTTGTTTCTTTGCGCACTCTGTTTTGAGGGTCTAGACCGCCTAGCTAGAGCGTGGGTTTTTGTTTGTCTCCGTTCGCTGTAGCTTGGTACGGGTACGGAGATCCCATTTCGTTACTCGCATCGGGCTATGGTGCGGGGAGATGTGGCGCCCTTCGCTCCGGGGTGTTACAGATGAACTCTACAAAAACCTTCTCGAGGCAATCGAAAAGTTATCCGAGACCGAGAAGAAGCTCAAGAGTGCTGAGAAAAGGGTCGCCCATCGAGATCTTCAAGGTGATATGCTCGGTTCTTTCCAATTTCGATCACACGGTAGGGACCTTCCCAATTAGTATCGAGCTTGCCCACATGCTTAGTGACTTCAACTTTTTTAAGGACTAGATCTCCGACTTGAAAGTGAAGAGGTCGTAAGTTCTTGTTGTATGCGCGAGCGGTTGTGACTCGATATTGTTGCATCTTTATACTTCCCTTTTCTCTGGTTTCATCTATGGTATCGAGATCGAATGCCCTCAATGCACCGTTCCGTTCGCGTTGAAAGTGAACCACTCGGGGAGATTGATGAACGATCTCGACGGGTATCATTGCTTCCGAGCCATATACCATGGCAAAAGGGGTTTGACCGGTTGGAATACGAGGAGTGGTTCGATAGGCCCACAAGACACCTTCCAGTCCATCGAGCCAATGTTCCTTCTTTACCTCGAGTCACGTGCATAAGTTCTGTATGATGGTGCGATTCGTGACCTCGACCTGTCCATTGGCCTGGGGATGTCCGACCGACGTGAACCTTTGGCTAATCTTGAAATCTGAGCAGTAGGCTTTGAATTTGGAACTCCGAAATTGAGGTCCATTGTCACATACTATAATTCGAGGTACACCAAACCTCGTGATGATGTGTTTCCAGAGGAAGTCTTGCAGAGTGTGAAAAGTTATCTTTGCGACCGCCAATGCTTCGACCCATTTAGAGAAGTAGTCAATGGAGACGCTGATGAACTGTCTTTGCCGAGTTGAGATCGGGAAAGGGCCGATGATGTCGATTCCCCATTGCTCGAAAGGCCAGCATGATTCGATCGGGATCATTTCTGCAGGGTGCAGGTGGGTCAAATTAGCGTGTTTCTGACAACGGTCGCATCGCTTCACGAATTCGATCGCGTCCTTGCGCAATGTAGGCCAAAAGAAGCCTGATCGGGACACTTTCTGAGCAAGGGATCACCCCCCGGTATGGTTTCCACACGATCCTCCATGGATTTCGGCCAGCACTTCCCGACCTTGAGAGGGTCGGAGTCACCGTTTTGTTGGGCTGATGAATGAACGCTTGTACAAACGACCCTCCTGGTCGAGTGTATAACTTAGTGCTCGGTGCTTGAGTCTTTTCGCCTCGAGGGGATCTTCGGGAAGGGTTCCATTTTGTATGAATGAGACTATACTGTCGAGCCAGCAAGGTTCGGTTACATCGATGGAATTGACTTCCTTAACGGATGGGTCGATGGATCTGGCAGAGGATGTCATAAACGTTATAGTTCGTTCTCGCGTGCCAAGCGATCCACTTGCAAATTTAGAAAGGGCGTCCGTTCGAAGATTTTCTTCTCGAGGAACCTGGGAGAGCTTAAATTCTTCGAATTCTGATATAGCCTTCTTAGCTAAGGCAAGATGTTTGATCATGGACTCCTCTCGAGCCTCATACTCACCATTGACCTGTCCAGCGACCAGCTGAGAGTCGGTGATGACGGTGAGCTTCCTGATGTTCTACATTTTTGTAATTTCCATTCATGCTAAAAGAGCTTCGTACTCAGCCTCGTTGTTAGTTGCAGGATATTCGAGGGCGATGGCATATTCGATCTGTTGGCCTTCTGTAGTTGAGAGGGATACACCGGCTCCCCCTCACGAGGAGGTCGAAGAGCCATCGACCGATAGGGTCCATATGGTTTGATCGTTACCAGGTATTGTGTGAGGGTCCTTCTCGATAAGGAAATTGGCCAAGATTTGTGCTTGATAAGCTACCCGTGGTCGGTAGGCTATCTCAAATTGTCCGAGCTCGATCGTCCACTTCGTGAGTCTGCCTAAAACTTCTGGTTTGTCCATGACGGTCTTCAATGGTTGATCGGTGAAAACTACGATGGGATATGCTTGAAAGTATGGTCGGAGCTTTCGTGAGGTGTGGACCACTGTGAGGGCGAATTTTTCGATCTCGAGATAGTGTACTTCGGGGCCATGGAGAATCTTGCTTACGTAGTATACAGGGAGATGTTTTCGATCCCGAACGGTGACAAGCACTGAGCTGATTGTTTCTTTCGACAAGACCAGATATAAATATAATGTCTCCCCATCGACCGGTTTTGCAAGCAAAGGTGGCGAGGCCAGGTAGTTCTTTAAATCTTCGAGCGCTTGGTCGCATTCTGGAGTCCATTCGAAATCTTTGAAGTTTCGTAAGATATTAAAGAATGGCAAGTTCTTCTCTGACGACCGGGCTATGAATCGATTCAGTGAGATGATACGACCAACCAGTCTCTAAACATCACGGATAGAATTAGGGGTCGGAAGCAACTATATGGCTTGTATCTTGGCAGGGTTGGCTTCGATCCCTCTCTGACTAACCATGTATCCGAGGAATTTCCCGCCGTCGACCCCGAAGGTGCACTTGGCGGGTTGAGCTTCAAGTTATATTTTCTGAGAAGGTTGAAGGCCCTTTTGAGGTGGTTGAGATGATCGATGGCTTTTTCAGTTTTGACAAGCATGTCATCGACATATACCTCAATGGTATTGCCGATTTCTGGCTCGAATACCCTGTTCATCATTCGCTGGTACGTGGCTCCTGCATTTTTTAGACCAAACGGCATAACCTTAAAACAGTAGATGCCGTTGAAAACTATGAAGGCTGTTTTGGGTTGATCTTCGATGGCCATGAAAATCTGATAATAACCTTGGAAAGCGTCCATCATACTCAGTCGCTCGCATCCGGCCGTGGAATCGACAAGTTGGTCGATCCTTGGCAAAGGATAGGTGTCCATCGGGCAGGCTTTATTCAGGTCGGTGAAATCGTTGCACATACGCCACTTTCCTCCTGGCTTGGGCACAAGAACAACGTTGCAAAGCCTTTCGACATACTGGATGGGCATTATGTATCTGGCATCGAGGAGTTTGTTAACCTCGATTTCAATGATGGCATTCCGGGAGTCGCTCTGAGTGCGTAATTTTTGTTTGATCGGCTTGAAGGATGGATCGACATTTAAATGATATTCGATCACCTTCCTATCGACTCCAATAAGGTCGGAAGCACTCCAAGCGAATACATCGAGATTGTCTAGGAGAAATTGTATGAGCATGCATTGTTCTTTGCCTTTTCGACCGGCCCCTATGCGTGTGATTTTCTCAGTCTATCCTGGGATCAATTGAATTTCTTCAAGCTCCTCTGTTGGTTCGAGCTTTTTATCTTCTTGCTTCTTTCTTTTTGCAGCATGAGAAGAGCTCATTTTCTTTAATTTTCTGGGTCGACTGCGTTTGGGTCTGCAAAATCATCTTCGATCATTGGGTCGTTGACAATCAAAGGAACATGCTTCCCCGTGGGTGGTTTAGGTTTTTCTATGGAGATGGAGTAACAACTCCAAGCGGTCGATATGTCGCACCTTAATTCTCCGACCCCAGTGGGGGTGGGCAATTTTATCATCTGATGGTAAGTGGATATGACCGCTCGAAAGTTTATGAGACCTGGTCGATCGAAAATGATGTTATATGCGGAAGGCATTTCGACGACAAGATATTCGATCTCGCGCGTGGCACATCGAGGTAAGGTACCCATTGATGTGATTAAACGTACTCGACCTTTGGTATAAACCTCTGCTCCACCGAAACCTGGAAGAGGGGTTCAAATAGGATCTAGAAGTAATTTGTCATGTAAATTCATGTGAACAAGAGTCGAATAAAGGATAATGTTGCTAGAACTTCCATTATCGATCAAAGTACGGGATACAGCAAAGTTGGCGACATCGAGCGTGACGACCATAGGACAGCTTGGCGTCTCGTTCGACTGTGCCGGTACATCGATTACATCGTTCTCGCTAAACACTACTTCATTATTGATCCAAGCGTCTTCTGGTCGAACTTGCATCACTTCTCGAGGTCCATAAAAGCTTTCTGCGGCTATCCGTCGAGTCTTCTTTCAAGCCGATCTGGAGTCTCCACCTGATGGCCCCCCAGAAATCATGTCAATCCGACCGAGGCATGGTCGATTATATGGGTCTCGTTCTGTCGGGGGCTTGGCTTGATGCTGTCTTGGTGGCGACCTATCGTGGTGATCCCGATTTCGAGCATTGTCGTCCATCTTCTTCACAAACTCGAGGAGGTGACCTCCCTTGATCAAGCGTTCGATCTCATCTCGTAATGCGTTGCACTCGGAGGCGTTATGGCCTTTCTGTTGATGGAAGTTGCAAAATGTGTTGCTCTCTCGGGTCTTGGGATTCTCTCGCATCGGTTTGGGCTTTTTAAGGAGGGCGGGATCGATGACATTATAGATCTCGTCGATTGGTCGTGTCTATTGCGTGAAGTGTTTCCTAGGGGTAGATCATGTCGGTGCATCGTTCCTAGGGGTATCTGCTTTTCGACCATGGGTCGGGCTTCTTTGAGAGTTTTCCAGTTCTTCGAGTTGCATCCAGTCGCAGGCGGCAAATTGGATATCGGCTAAGTTTTGAGGCTTCTGCAGGAAGATGTATCGAGCGCATCCATTGCTGATCAAGGCCTTATGGACAATTGGCTTCAACAGGTCGATGCTTGGCTCTTCTGTTTTGACCACTGCTTGTGAAAAGCGAGTGAAGAAATCCCTAAGCGACTCATTGGGACCCTGCCTAATGGTGTATAGATAGGTCGGGGGCAACTTGTCTCCTTTCATAGCAGAAAATTGAGCGTTGAAGTGATCGACCAGGGCCTTGTACGTGGGGATGGATCGAGGGGGAAGCCTCGAAAACCACTCTAGTGAAGGCCCGTCAAGGGTTGTGACAAAGATTTTAACCCAAATATCAGGCGAGTGACCGAACATGCTTAGTTGCATTTCGAGACGGGACACATGCTTCTCCGGGTCAGTCAACCCATTGTACGTGGGCAGACCGGTGGGGATCTTTTCATCGGTGGTAGCCTCGATTATTGCATCGCAAAATGGAGACTGAGCCTCTCTGTCACTGCGGTATCTCCAAGGTCGTGCTGGTCGTTGGGCCGATAGTGGATGCCGAAGGGATCTAGATCGATCGCGCTTGGTAGAATGAGACCGGCTGGGAGAGCGGCTGTGTGATCCTTGGCTCTCACTCTGATGTCGACTGGGTCGCGGAGGAATTTGATTCATTAGGTCATTCGACTTTACAATGTGTCCCCTATTTGACCTTCGAATCTAGTTTTGCCGACCGTGTGGCCCGAGTCTGTCGAAGATTCCACTCGAACCGTGACGGGATACGTCGAGTTGAGATGCGTTATGTTCCCTCCGAGATTCGGATCGTCGAGGATTGATATCTCTTCCTCGAGAGTGAGAGGGTCGAGATCTTTGCTGGGAGAGCGCTTGCCCTCCGTGGCTGACATTTAGATGTATCTGGGTGTCAGTGGGTATCCTAGAATCGACCTCATCGTCCGGTCGAAATGACAAGCGATCTTGAACCGGTCTCCTAACATTTCCCTGGGCAGGTAGTGGTCGTTGATATTGAGGTTGGTGGTGTACATTTTGTCCGATTCCAGCCCAATATCCGACAGGCTGTTGATATTGCATCGGTTGAACATACCCAGGATGATTAACCACAGGCTGAATGACCTCCACAGGTCGAGTTTGAGGGCATTCCGGCATCCGCGGCTGCAGCTATAGCTTCATCCCGATAGGCTTTTAGGTACTTGTCTAGCTCGGGCGTCGAGTAGACCAGTTGGGGCGGGATGATTGTAGGTACAACGACTTGTAGAGGGATCTGAGGGATAACCTCTCGACCATTCTCATCAAAGAGGCGATTGCTTGTGAGATTGTCAGTAGTCATATTCGATGGCCTGTCGTTGCGAAGTTCCCACAGACGGCGCCAAATGATTGAGTCAAATTTTAGCTGGAAGTCCGATCGGGAAATCAGACCACGACCACTCTATTTGTTAGGTGGGGAATCGCCGCTTGACTGCTCGAAATCTGCACAGGTTGAGGCAAACATGAGCTTCAAGGCCAACTCGGGGAAAGGGGTGTGAGACCCGGATTGGCCCTCCGACGCTCAAGTCAGGTACGATGAGGATGATCGAAGTATTGAGAGGTGAAAAGGGGTTAGGTGAAAAACTTACCGTGTCATAAATGAAGGGGTGTTATATACGGTGAAGAGAGAGAAGTTACCACCTCGACGTGTCAGCGCGAGGAGTTGACAGGTGCCCCACTATGACTGTGCATTAAATGCGTGGTCGGCCACTCAACTGCGTAGTGGTTAGTGGGCCGATGAGCTAGCCGGTCGAAGGATTTGGGTCGAAAGAACTGTTCTGAGAGCCCGACTCGGGGTCGGCGGCTAAGACAGTAAAGTATGGCGGTAACTGATGGAACGATCAGTTGGTCGAAATGAGGTCTTAGATCGTACAGGTGGAGCGATGTGATTGGTCCAACACGACAGCGGGTACGAGCCACGTCAATATCTATGCTATCTATTAAGCGAGAGACCCAAGTTTGGTCTCTTGGACTCTAAAATTAATTTATTATTTATTTATTTATTAATTGATTTATTCCGACTTTATGTCTTTCACATTTTGTGAATTTCTCTTTTATGTCTAGTCACTTCTCTTTTTAACTTCTTTTTTTTTCTTTCTCATCAGTTACATTCTTTTTCTTTTTTTATTATAATTTTTATCACCTATCACTTATATTTTAAAATTTTATAATTATTAATATAACATTATCTTATACTACTTATTTATTTTTTTATCATAAATTAGTGATTATGTTAAAAATAACTATAGAGTATATATTTAATGAAAACTTTTAAATTTTAGTAAATTTATACAATAATTTTTTTTTATTTGCATATGCATTGAATGTGCAAAGTTGCTAGTATATTATTAAGCGTCAGAGTCGATTATGTGTCATATACTCTTGCTTTCTTTTCTTTATTTATTTTATTTTATAACTCCCACTCTTTGTAACTTCTTTTTTTTCTCTCATTATTTCTACTATTTTCTTTTCTTTTTTTTTTTATATAATTTTTATCTTTTTTTACTTTTGTTTTTAATTATTAATATAACTCTATCTTATGCTATTTATTTATCGTAATTTAGTTATTATATTAAAAATAATTATAAAATATATATTAAAAAAATTATTTTAATATATTTTAATACTAATAATTTTTTATTTGCACATGCATTGGATGTGCGGAATTGCTAGTGTACATAATATATGATTATACATGCAGTTTTATTATGCCCCGACATGAATACATATAACGAAATCAACACGGCGCGATACAAATATGAAATTACAGATTTATTTTATTTTTAAATAATAAATATCCAACATAAATATTTAATAAAATAATATTTTAAAAAATGTTCATACAACGACAGGTTGCTCGTCTATATCCACGAGTCAAATAGTGATTTAAAAAGTTTATAAGTTTGGTGGATTTAGTTCCATAATAAATATCTTTCCTTTTCCTTTTTAAAAAACGTATCCCCTGTAAGTTCCTCCAAATTGGAAGATACATTTTCCTCGAATTGAGATTGAAGTTGACTCCAAGATTGTGTTGCATTGGGTTACTAGGGATGATATCGAAGACCATTCTTTGAAGAACATGATTATGGACTGTCGTAGGTTCCTTCGTATGTTCTAGGAGGCCAAAATCAACCACACGTTGAGAGATACGAATGATAATACATGTAGATAAGTTTGCGAAGATGGGTTACAGAATTCATACCGATTGCATTGTATGGGATTCGTCATCGGAGGAGACGTAGTTTGTTTTGGTTTGTTTGAGCCTGTTTTGGCGTCTGTTGAACCAAAAAAACTAATTTACAATTTGATCAATAATTTCATTTTTTCTTTTTTCTTTTAAATGGGGGATCGGAGGGGCATATTTATTTAAACATGAAAAATAAACTATAAAAAAGGGACAATTCAATTTTTCTTGAGGTCCTTTTATATGTGGCATCACAATTACAAGAATCTTTCCATAGAATTCAAAATTTAACAACGCAAGTAAATGGTAACATGAAATGAAACTTTCTAATTACTTAAGACTAATACCCACTCTCTCATAATTCACCTAGTCAACTTACAAAAAGCTTGGTTCTCAGCTCTAACAGTTGCATCCCTTTTCATGTAAAAAAAGAATAGGAAACCTTCTGTAATTGGTTGCTGACAACTTTTCTAGGGGATTTGGAGAGAAAAATACAGAGAATAACTTCTATCTATTAATCAACTCAACATATATATATGCTTCAATTCTACAAGTGCCACTTCTGGGGTGCTAAGAGGCCATACCAATATGAATCTCTCCTTCGTTTATCGGCATAAATCCGACACGCTTCTGCAAGATGAAGCAAGAATAATGTAAATAGGTCGAATTTCCCGAAATTTAAACTTAATGAACAAAAATAACTCAACAAATATTTATCTAACTCGATCAAGCTACCATCAATCGAGTATTTTACATTTGTTGAATAAATTTTTTTTATATTTTTCTTCAGATTACAATTTACAACTCATGTGTTCAATGGGCATGTCTAAAGCTGTTAAAATCACACACATTCTTTATCTTTAGTGTCATCTTTTTGGGTAGTTATCTTTATGCATCATACTTTACAGATCAACAAAACATTAATTTCTAATCAAGTGGAAGCAAAGGTGGTGGTCAAACATCAAAGACGCCTAACTTTCTGTCAAGAACATGAAATCTTATCAGCTTTTCTTAAAAAAAAACTTGAATTTCTAAAGTTCTTTTGTAAAGTTGATTAAAGAATCATTGGATAAGCTTTAATCTTTTCTGCAGTACAACTATGACCGAGCTTATCTAAACAGCAAGTGGGTCGAATTTGTTCTTCTTTACATGCAAACATGACAGAGCAGATTCCCAGAAATAGTCAGCAAAGTTATGCTATAAATCATGAAAAAATAAATTTAAGAAAATTTGAATGGAAACATAACTAATTTACCTACCAATGCAATAGGTAGATCCACTAATTATATATATATATATATATGAAAATTCTTGCACTAAAAGAGCCATTTTTTTCAACCTTGATTAACTCATGTTCATAAACTGTGCACATATCATTTTATACATTAATTAATATAAAGAAATAAAATCAATAATTAACTTATTATTAAGGTTGAATTAGTTATGGTAAAGTAAGAAATTGTCAAAAATGTTTGAATTTCTTGGAGTACTCACCGTTGAGCAAGATGTAACAGCTGTACCACAATTAATTAAGTCACAAATCAAATAATGAAGATTTAATTTCGAATATATATATTAGTTAAATCATAAATGTGATTAGTTTGAAAATTGGCACATGGAATTAATCCCTAATCCCGTAAACTTGGGAGGAAAAACAGAGCAATGTCGGAGATCAAAACGAATAAATTAAAACAAATAAATAATAAATATAAAAACAAATACCGAACCTCACGCGATTTGGGTGCTCTTTTGACCGATCCATGTTCGTTCATCAAATTGACATTCTTCTCCGGCGCCGCCGCAGCACCGCCTCCGGCAATGCAGAGTCCAACAAGTTTCTCCGCCACGTCAGCGCCGTCCTTACTCTCCGCCATCAACCTTTCCACCTCCGCCTTCGGCAACCTCACCCGAACCCTAACTCCACCGCCGCCGCCGTTCTGGGAAACAATTCCGGCAACTTTCTCCTCCTCGAGCTCAATACTCACCGGCGGCCTCATAATCGACAAATCCGAAGCCGATCTCCGCTTCAGCATCAGCGTGTCGAGCCGATCCTTGGCGCTCATTTGAATCCCCGACCGCACCCTCCGTACTCCGCCCGTTTCCGCCGGAAACTTCGGCAGCTCCACCAGGAAATAGAGGCGCTTCGGCTTCAGCTCCTGGTGCGGCTCCAAAGGCTTGGCTCGGACGCCGTACTGCTTTACCGCCTCCGACTCCAGCACCACATGACCTGGGTGGTTATCCACCACCGCGCCTGCCTGAATCGGAGTCCTCAATTTGAATGTTTCTCCATTGATCTTCATCACTTTTGCGCTTCTTTTCCCTCCCAAACTGTTCCCCATGGCTTGAATGTGAGAAGGACAAATGGCAATGTCGTATGTGTGTGTGAGAGAGAGGGTTTGTTAAATTATAATTTATAGGGAGCTACAATAGAGAAAAAAGTTTGACAATTGGTAGCTACGTTGACAAATATTAATTATCAGAAACTAATTAAGCATTAGTTGTATTTTTCTATTTTTTTTATTATAATCTAAAGATGATAATTTTGTTTTCGTAAGTTTAATAAATATAAAATATATCGAAAAAATTAGATAAGTTTAAATATTTATTAATACTAATATGATTAAACTTTAATAAAAAAAAATTTAAACTTAAATGAATAATTTGATTATGGTTTATTTTTGTCTTGCACATATATGAGTTTGCCCATTTTGTTGGGAGAACAAAAGTTAATCAGATAATTCTAGTTCGAGCCTAATTCTACCAAATCGATATAATGAGGGAATGAGTATTTTATACTTATCGTATGGTTGGTGGAAAACTTAAGGAGTGTGACAAATCCAATAACAAGTGTAATATAAAGTTGGCATCGAATTTGGATTGGACTAATTCCTATTAAAAATTTATAAAAAATATTGTTCGAGCAATGTCTTATACATTCCTGGTTAATCAATCATTCTCAAAATCATATTCTTTTATCTGATGGAAACATTAATAATAATCTAATCACCACTATACGAATATTAAGTTGTCGAAATCACTATTATGACACAACAAGAATTAATCTTAGTTGGTATATATTGTCATTTTAACGTCCTATTACCAATTCAACAATCAATTCAAATAAATTAAACAACAACAATCTATGATACATGGATACGGTTACGGCGACATGGACACGACACGACACGGATTTTTTCTTGAATTTGCCACGTGAGGAGTATCGGATACGGTGTCCAACACGATACGACACGGTAAAACGATATTTTTAAAAGTATTCGTACATCATAGACAATAATACAATAAAGTAGCGATACCAAATACAATATGATGTAAATTTAATTTTTTTTTAAATATAATAATATTCAATATAAACATCCAACTAACATATAAAACCCGATAAATGATACTTTGAAGTATCCAAACGGACTTACTCCATAATTAAACAAGGACCAAACCAGACATGATATAACAACAATTTAACCTTTTTTTTTTGGTAAGTCAATAATTTAACTTGAATATTAATTTGTTGAAAAAGATTAGTGTTATGAGGTAGAAACTGTTACCCCATATGACCTTAAATGGGTAATTAATCATTTGTGGCATGAAAGTGACTTACGTTAATCACGGTGTGGATCCAAGAATACGTAAGAGATTCCGTTCATCATGCATGTGCACAATTGACCAAGTAGCATTCTTCATAGATATTCCGTGGTTGAAAAATAATTACCAATATTTCATTTTATAAACCAAAATATATTTCGGGATGACGAGTGTCAACACTCAACCGGATTGGCCGTCTGCCACCATTACCGTCAGACGAAGGGGCCGTGCACCGAGGTGGCGCGCGGTGCATGCATGCCAACAGGCTTTCCGGATCATGTTGTATAACTCATCATATATAGTGGAGTTAAATGTGTATAGTCGAGTATTTTATGAAATGGAAAACCCATGAAGAAGATCGAACTGACATGTGAAATACGATAAGGGGATCCAATGCCAACTTACCTCTTTTGCATCAAATGCTTATCATACCCCATATTCTCTTTTTCTTGTTTTACCATGTCAGATGTAGTAACACATATATTTTTATAATGTTTGTCAGGTAGTAAATTTTAAAACATAAAAATCTATCCCGCTCTTTAATATAGTGCCGTATTCATAACACATATCCATGTATCATAATTGTATATTAATCGAGCAATACTTTGATTATGAGTCTAAGATTGTGAATGAATACTTTGATTGTGTGTCTAAGAGTGTGAATGGAGTTTGGACTATGAGTCACAGGAAAGGGTTCCATTTTGGTGTACGACTTTCTCACCAATTTTATGAACTGCTTCTGACTTCTGAGATTTATATCACTAGAAATTACTGACTAACAAACTAATTAAGTTAACCATATCAAGACAGGTGACTTTGTAACTAATACTTCGAACTTTATAGAGCAAAACATGGGAGTCCATGTGCTCTTGCAGCCTTGCTCAAGCAATTAGGTGAAGAGACGTGAAGTAACTCAAGACATATACTTATATTATATTAAAAAATTTCATCTCCAATACAATATAATTGTAAATGGTATAAATATCGTAAAAATAATAGAAATTATTAATTAGTACATAAATGTATTAATATTATATATATATATATATATATATATATATATGCATATATTCAAAAAGTATATGCATGCCGGTGCCTAAGATGCGGCAGCACTAAGAAGTCCTGGTCGTCCTTGAGTTGAAGTTTGACGTTCGCGGGTATGCTAACCGAGGGGGTTGCACTAAGAAGTCCTGGTCGTCCCTTACAATCCTAGGTGGATTTGCCGAGCCTGAGGGCTCTTGTTGTGGTGGACGTTCGCAGGTATGCCAACCGGTGCCTAAGATGAGGTTGCACTAAGAAGTCCTGGTCGCCCTGGTGATGGTCTTTGACGTTCGCGGGTATGCTAACCGAGGGTGGTTGCACTAAGAAGTCTCGGTCGTCCCTTGCAATCCTAGGTGGATTTGCCAAGCCTGAGGGCTTTGTTGTGAGTGGCGCAAGAGCGCTTTAAGGACATGTTGTGCGAAAGGCACAAGTTTGGGGCGCGAGCAAGTGGCGAACTTCTGATGTGCGGCACAGAAGGTGCCTTAGAACTGTTGTTCTGGAGATACTCCGTCTGGTGCTACAGTTAGTTGGCACAGCGCGCTTGTTGTGACGAGTGCGTTTTGACGAGGACGTCAATGGATCGAGTGGGGGAGGATGTTATGGGTCGTACTTATGTCCAAGGTTGCGGCCATAACTTAGAGACATTAGTTGCGGGCGATTCGAGAATATCATCCCTCCGGTGTTGTGGATCAGAGGGTCTTAACGAAGTGGGATCGGAATACTGTTCGACAAGCGTATTCCTTGATGTATGAAGATGATCTCCATCAAGTTTGGGGTCATTCCGAGTCCGTTTGGGCTTTGGAGTTGTGGTGCGACCGGGAGGCGGTCAACAGCGCGGGGCAGGCCGAAAGTACTCTGAGCAGAGAGATCAAACAAAAGAATTTCCTGGAGATATTTTATGGGCAGCTTCCCTCATGTGTTGGGACAGTCTCTGTAAAGTTTCAAGTCATTTGGACACTGTTTGAGCAATGAACAAGCCTTGACAACAATCTGCTGTCATAGAGGGACAGCTTCGTAAATTCAGCTTATTGCGAGGGCAATTCCCCAACGATGGAGTCTCGGACGGGGCTGAAAGTGTGGAGTATGAATATTGAAGTCAAGGGCTTCGTTTGACCGAAAACGGAGGGCGATTTGGAGGTCGGATGCGGGATTTATGCAAAAGTCGCGCTGCTCGGCTAGCTTCAATGTCAAGTGAGGAGACAAAGGAAATTTTTTTGAAGAGTACTATAAGGGGGCGCATGCATTGGTGAGCATCGACCAGCCCTCCCCGTGTTGTGATGGCACTAAGCGAGCACTGTGTGGGCAAGGGGTGCCCGTATGGGCCAGCACTAGGAACCTAGTAGAGGAACTTAGTGTTCTCGGGCGGTTTGGGAACCAAACGAGCGGCATGGGACGGTGGGGTCCGCGTTGGGCATCAGTTAGGCCACAAAGGTTATGCACGAGCTCCTGCTAAGCCCAGTGGGCTGTCCCTTTGTTGTTAGACCCGAGAAACACCTCAAGGCCGATTGAGTGATCGAAGACAAGTTCTCCAAAGTCCCGTGAGCTAACTAATAGATAAGTGCGAAGGGTTCACGCACACATCACGAGGGTACGTAGGCTTAAGATATGCAATTGTTGGGCAACAACGCATAGTGGGCATGACGACAAGTTGCCTATGAGCTTGAAGGCAAGTCCTAAGCTTTGTGTGGGATAATTTACAATTGTGGGTTGATGGCAAGTTGAATGAGCCTTGGACTTACGAGTTATCCTACTCGGGCGAGAAGCAAGTGAAGGGCGCCGAGACGCACCTAAGATCGAAGCATCCAGAGCGAGTGACGAGCACGAGGATTGCGTGTTGGGCACGCTTGTAGCCCTTCATGCCAAAACGGAGCATGTATGCTCCCATGCCATCAAGAGATGCATTGTTGGGACCCCGAGAGTGTGGGACGTATGGCAAGCATGCTAGCTTGTAGAACATGAATGGGCGAGTACCGAACACGAAGTGTGATACGAGTAAGCATTCGAAAGCTATCGCTAATGCGCGAATGATGCTAAGAAGAAGAAGGGTCATCATAAAGACTCGAAGATGGAAGGCGGACCGAAGGTTTTGGAGAACCTGAGGGAGCCTCACAGGCGAAAAATTATTCCGCTGCACAAGTAAATGAGTCCGCCCGTGACACTTTGTTGTGAGAAAATTTCTTGTTGAACTTATATTAATTGATGATTGTATTAAATAAAATGTGCTAAATAATACGGCTAATAACATAAGACTAATAAGGCCTATTTAGTTGACCCAATTTTGTCAAAGGGCTTGATTTAATAAACGTGGTTCGACGGCTGGTGTAGGCCCATTTCTAGAAAGCCCGTGATGGGAGGGCTTCTAGGGATTTATATGTCGTGGCTAGGTCCCTCTCTACTCCACATTCTGATATTGTTTTCCCATTAAGCTGTCAATTTTTGGTGTGAGAAGGAGAGGAAGACCTACCCAAAGCAGTTGATTCCACAACACGAGAGATCACGAGAGATTATCAGAGATGGCGGAATCAGGTAATCTTAATTGCTTATTAGGTATTTTATTTTCATGGTGTGATTCTGGCTCCCTAAAATTAATTTCTTACAATTGGTATCAAAGCCAAACACCTATGAATTTAGAATCCTAATTGAGATTATTGAATTGATATGAATATCAAAGTACGGGATTAAAATTTTTATCACAACATACCCGTAATTTGATATAATGGATGTTCTTCGGATTTATGAAATTTGAATTCGTATATTGTTGTTTTGATGATTCGCACATGAATTATATTTATTATTGAAAATATATGAAAGATGTACTGCGTTGTTCATGTTAATTTTGTTTATAATTGTCAGTTTTCGATTATCGGAATTACTCTACGTTTTATTTTGTTATCTATAAATCCAACTAGCGTCGGAGTAATTTTGAATTTCAATAGTGTTTTGACTTTTGTCTGGAATAGAAGTTTGGCAGTGAATTTTCTTTTGTGCTTATTGCTTATAAATAACTTACATGAAAATTGGCATGCCTTTTACTGTTTCTTTATGCTATCACAGGGAAGTTGGAACTTAAGATAATTGTATGTGGGCCCATGATGTGTCCTCACGAATTTGTTTTGTGATGAGAAATAGTATTTTTCTAGTAAGACTTTAATTGATCATGCGCCTATTATTTGTTTTCAATCAGAACATTAATTTAGGAACAACATTGATGGATGCAAATTGCCAAATGGCTACATAGTTCACAGTGCCCTCAATTCCTTACCTATTGAGTTCAGCCAAATCAAAACAACCTATAATACTCAAGATGAATCCTGGAGTGTCCTTGACCTTATTTCGAAGTATGTTTCTGAAGAAGAGAAAATTAAGAGAGAGAGTGGTCAAACAGCTTTTCTTGTCCTCAAAGGGTTTAGGTAACTTTAACTCTAGGAATCCTCATCATAAGAACAAAAAGACTGCTCAGAAAACTAATAGGCATGGTGCTGGTCAGACCCAAAACCTAGGGGTGAAGAAAGATGGTTTTAAAAAGGGAATAAAGTGTTAATTTTGTAAGAAACCAAACCATAAAAGACGTGACTGCCCTGATTTCAAAGCTTTGTTAGAGAAGAAGAAACAAGAAGGTAATCTTTTAGCCCTAGTTTGTTTTGAGTCAAATTTAGTTAATGTTCCCATTAATTCCTGGTGGATTGACAGCAGGGCAAATGTCCATGTTGTCATTTCATTGCAGGGGTTTATTAGCCAAAGGAAGCCATGTGAAGAAGAGTCTAAAATTGGAGTAGCTATTGAAGCCTTAGCAGTATTATAATGTGTAGGAACTGTTATTTTGAATTTAGACACAAATTTCAGACTAGTTCTTGAAAATGTTTTCTATGTTCCGAGTTTTACTCGAAATTTGATTTCTATTTCTGCTTTAGACAAACTGGGTTATAACATTTCTTTTGGTAAAAGAAAAGTTGATTTGATTTTAGATTCTAAAATTATTGGTTGTGGTATTTTGTCTAATGGCTTGTATGTTAGGAATAGTGCCCTGAAAGCCGATGTAATAGTCAGCTTTAGTATTTCCTTTTGTAAATCACAGAAAATCTTTGACTAATACGAATTGAGGCAACACTTCTTTATATGCTCTTGTTTGATTGTGTGTTTTCTTTTGACTACGCATGTATAAGAACTCCCCTAATCAATATGACTTATAGGACTCAACCATTTAGGTGAACTGGTTCATAGGACGAGCCCTATATCACATAAGTCATGATTAGAAATCACTCCAAGCCAATGAGTCCTACAGACAGTGGGTGTGTCAACCTGACTTGTTCGAGGCTTGCTCGTGTGATCACGCCCTTAAGAAGGACCGCCTTGTTTCATGAGGTACAAAGTGTATAGTTGATACGTGCGTGATACATAGGGGTGCTTACTTATTCTAAGTAGGTACACTGAGGTGTCCCGTGTGAGAAGATTCCTAAATGGGAAAAGAAGTTTCTATATCTGGAAATAGAAACTTCCAGATTAGGAAATATCTCACGAGTCATTGATGTGATTAGGTGGTCCTTAAACTTGAGGTCCCATTGATACTTTATGAGCTAACTTTGTAGTCTTAGGTGTAAGCTTTAAAGGGTGTCGCCTTAGACAACTGATTCAAGGCTTATGCTTGGGCTGCACAAGTGGCACATGAAAGTATATGAGAATCAATAAAGGACCTACGCTTACATTAGCAAGGTGATGATCTCTTATTGTGTAAGTCATTCATATGTCATCTAGGAGTCCTTGGCCAAGGCAGTGGATCAAGACATCAAGAAAAGAGTTTCTTGGATTGAGATCAAATGGATATGAAATGCACTTTAACATTAAGATCAAGATTATTAGGCTTCTAATTATTCCCTTGCCCTAGATCTTGATTAAGAGATGGAACGTAGGAGGATTGTATCTCACATATGTCAATGACTTAAAGGTTCTATCGAATCGAGACAGTCATATTCAGCTAAGGGTCAAACACCTATTGTTAGACTATGGTCGTTTGATCTGTGGACTGATTAATTAATTAGGGTCACTGCTAATTGAATTAAGAACCTAGAGGGTCACACACAACAACCCGGTCACGTGGGTTAAGGCTTGAATCGATTAAACAAGTTGATCGAACCATTAAGTGAATGGTGGCGCCCACACGTGTGAGTCACACGTGTATGACACGTGTCCTTGGGGACACGTGTAGTTGCGTGTTTATATGTGTATATATTAAATAATTAATGTGTTAATTATTTAATGGACTTTGATTTAATTTTGAATTAATATTAAAGTCCTAATTTGGAGAATTAAGGTCTAATAAATAATTAATTATGAATTAACTAATTATTAGTCTTCAAGTTATTTATTATTTAATAAATAAAGTAAAATAAAATATCTAATAGAGTTAGATATTATTCTTGCTTGACAAGTTGATCTAAAAGGAGACTTTTGGCTAAAGTAAGAGACTTAGTCTCCAAGAAAAAATCCCTTTCCAAAAGGAGTTTGGAATCCTTGGCTAACAAGGAATGGGGTTCAAACAGTAGCCCTATATATATGAAGGGTTCGAACTCCATGGGAGTGGATAGCAAATTCTCCTTTATCCAAATATTATACACTAAACCCTAGAGCCTAAACACCGAATATAGAACTAGCATCCTCCCTATTCGGATCGTGGTCGTGGTTGGTGGACTATTTTCTCTAGAGGGCTACTATCGTGAAGTCTTGAAAGATTCGAAGGAGCTTTGGGGGATCAAGCCGCGTGAAGAGCGTTCTTGGGCGGCTAGAACGTGTCAAGAAAGCTTCTAATTAAGTGAGTTTCTTGATCTCTATGAATTTGGGAATAAGAATTGCAAGATTCGATCCTTGCTTAGTTGGGAAAAAATTTTAAATTTTCGCTGCGTTTCTGTTCGTTTTCCCAACATTTTATAGATTAAATCTGGCTTCCAATCAAATTTATTCCTCTTTCAATGTTGAAAATGTTATGTCTAAGAGATGTTTGGTGGCTGATAATTCTTTAGTGTTATAGCATAGACGTCTTGGACACATTTCTAGAGAAAGGATAGAAAGACTAGTGAAACTAGATATTCTTCCTTCTCTTGATTTTGGAGATATGGGAACTTGTGTTGACTGCATTAGGGGAAAATTAACCAAGCCTAAGTGACATGGCATAAAATAACGGTACCACGTGGCGCGCCTTAGGAGGAGCCACCCGGACATCTCGCCACATCAAGCTGTTCCAGATCCCAACCCGCCTTCAGGGTCATACAGGGTGTTGGGATCGGTGAAAAGTTCGATCCCTGTCCGCCAAAGGGGATCACGCTAGCCGGAGACCCCAAGGGATCGAACTCAATCCCTATCTGCCTAAGGGGGTCGAACTCGATCCATTTCCGCCCAAGAAACTCTTGATGGTGCTAAGCCCATCCGGATCGTCATCGATCCCAAACCTGCTAACGGGATCGCATTTGAGCCCGGGACCCACGTTCGTCCCTCAAGCCTAGCATCCCGGTCAGATCGAGTTCGGTCCCCGCATAGCGGGTCGTACTAGCTCCCGTCCTGGTCCTCGCACGGGAACCAAGCTTGAAGCACCCTTATTTCGTACTCGCTCTCGTCCTGGTCCTGGTGACGTAGGGTCTCGACCCCACTGATAGGTTCCCTATTTCGGGCATGCCTCGTCACGATCCGCCTAATTTCGACCTGATGGGTCGAGACCCTACGACACTAGGCATCAAGATGCCATAAAGCATCTTTGTCGGGGCACGTGTAACTCCCTTATTCACCGCGGCTGGACGCGCTACAGTGCATTTAATGCCCGCGGTACATGTCTACGCCAAAAGGAAAATCAAGGTACACTCGACCTTAAGTCACCTGCTCAGGCGTTCGACAAATGGACCGATCGATTACAGGACAATTAATGCATAATCGCGGTACACGCACCACTGTGTTAATTGCTCATGACTATAAATACCCACGCCTTGAACAGTAGTTGGTAAGAAATTTAAGAGCATTTATTTCGCTTCCTTAGCATTTATTTCTCTCTCTAAGAGTTCCCCACTAACTTGAGCGTCGGAGTGCCAAACTTGGGCCCAACCCCAAGTCCCCAATTTGGCCTTTGAGCTCAAGTGTGTTTGAGTGTTTCTAGATCGACTAAAGAGCCCACTACTACAAATTCTTAACTGATCGACCCGAGATTGCCAGCTAGACCTCCAACTTAGCAAAACCAATTTCGAGTCGGATCAGTTTGGCACCGTCTGTGAGAAACCTTTCTCTCTTTACCTCGATCTTGAGTTAGAAACTTCAAGACCTTCTCTTCTCTTAAAAACATGGTGAATACCCGGAAGACCCGGCACGATGAGGACTTAGAGGAAGTCAACAAAGGCAGGCATGACACTAACGCGCTGCTTGGTAACCCCTCCACTGCTCCCCCCGTCGTCGGGAACGTTGGCCCCAGCGCTAGTGTGATCTTGCCTCAACCAGAGGCTGCTCCAAGGGTCGCCATTACACAGGCTGGCCTTGACGCCTTCCTCGACCAATGGTGGGTCGAGATCGAACAGGCCCAAGCCGAGGGCCGGGAGCCAAGACGCCCTGAGTTGCCAAGGGCGAGCCCGGCTACTATCCCCAACCCAGTGATGGCTAGCGCTCCAACTGCTCCCCCCCAGGCAGGCATGAGCCAAGTCCAGGTCCAAGGATTCACACCTCCACCACGGCCTGCGGGAGGAAGCATATGATGGACGCCTTTCAAGGATATTACCATATCTCTATGGCACCTGAAGATCGACCCCACACGGCCTTCATAACGGTCAAAGGCATCTATTGCTTTAAAGTGATGTCGTTCGGTCTCAAGAACGTCGGGGCAACCTACCAGAGGTTGGTAAACAAGATGTTCAAAGAGGAGATTGGCAAAACGATGGAAGTTTATGTGGACGATATGATCGTAAAGAGCAAACGGGAGTGTGATCACCTCGACCACCTGGGTCGAGCGTTCGAGATCCTCAGGAGATACGACATGAAGCTTAACCCGGACAAATGTACCTTCGGGGTCGAGGGAGGAAAATTCCTTAGGTATATGGTTAGTCAGCGTGGGATTGAGGCGAACCCAGTAAAGATCAAAGCCATCCAGGTCATAACTCGACCCGATTGCATAAGCCAAGTCCAATCTTTGGTCGGTCGGATCATTTCCCTGAATCGGTTCATATCCAGATCATCCGAGCGGAACCTACCTTTCTTCAAGATATTAAGAAACTTAAAAAAGTTCGAATGGAACGAAGAGTGCGATAGAGCCTTTGAATAACTTAAAGAGTACCTGGCATTTCCACCGCTGTTGGCCAAGCCCAACGAAGGGGAGACCTTGTACCTCTATCTCTCTCTTTCCAATGAAACTTTTAGTTCGGTCCTCGTCGCGATTAAGGATCGAAAACACATGCCCATCTATTATCTGAGTAAAATCTTGCATGGGGCGGAGCAAAACTACCTTGAGATCGAGAAGTTTGTCTTCGCACTGACACATACGGCTCGAAAATTATGACCCTATTTCAAGGCGCACCCGATCGTAGTGCTAACCGATCAACCCCTCAGACAGGTCTTGTCCAAACCCGATGTCTCGGGTCGAATGATGAAATGGGCGGTGGAGCTGAGTGAACATGACATCACTTTCCAACACCACGTCACCCAACAAGCTCAAGTTCTGGCTGACTTCTTAGTCGAAAAGAACACGAAACCCTCTAACGTCGCCCCCGATCCCCTGAGTTGGACGATGTACGTCGACGGCTCATCAACCTCCAAGGGGGGAGGGGTAGGGATATCATTAATCAGTTCAGACGGTACGCAGTTCGATTTCTCCTTTCGCCTCGACTTCAAAGCCACTAACAATGAAGCGGAATATGAGGCACTCATCGCCGGACTAAAGTTCGCATCCGAACATCGGGTCGAGAGGTTAGCGGTCATGAACGACTCCCAGCTTGTTGGTAGGCAGGTCAACAGCACGTATCGGGCAAGGGAAAAATTGATGGCAGATTACCTCAGAATGGTCAAAGAGCTAGCCGCAAAATTCAAAGAATTTCGGATCGAGTAAGTCCCCCACGAAGAAAACGCGCGAGTAGATACGCTATCCAAACTCGCGAACGGACTCCAAGGCACCCGAGACGGGACCATTTCGACCCGGGTATTGGGATCGGTCAAAAGTTCGATCCCTGTCCACCAAAGGGGATCACACTAGCCGGAGACCCCAGGGGATCGAACTCGATGCCTATCTGCCTAAGGGGTCGAACTCGATCCCCATCTGCCTAAGAGGGTCGAACTCGATCCCTTTCCGCCCAAGGAGCTCTTGATGGTGCTAAGCCCATCCGGATCGTCATCGATCCCAAACCTGCTAACGGGATCGCATTTGAGCGTGAAAACCACGTTTGTCCCTCAAGCCAGGCATCCCGGTCGGATCGAGTTCGGTCCCCGCATAGCGGGTCGTACTCGATCCCGTTTTGGTCCTCGCACGGGAACTCGACCCTTATCCCACGCAAGACTTGGGGTCGAACTCGACCCTACTGACAGGTTCCCTATTTCGGGCATGCCTCGTCATGATCTGCCTAATTTCGACCTGATGGGTCGAGACCCTACGTCACCAGGCATCAAGATGCCATAAAGCATCTTTGTCGCGACACGTGTAACCAGAAGATTAAACAATACAAGGCGATCGTGGCCCGATCGTACAAGAAACAGGTCAGACCCCGCTCGTTCCAAATTGGGGATCTAGTGTTAAAAAAGGTTGAGGTCCTCCAGCACGTGGGGAAACTCGAACCAAATTGGGAAGGCCCCTACCGAGTTACTAAAGTAGGCAAAAACATGGCATACAAGCTCGAAGATATGGCCGGAGTGCCCCTACCAAGGCCCTGAAACGCACACAATCTGAAGAATTTTTATGTTTGAAAAACCTATCTTGTATAGTTAATCGAACCGAAGCCCGTTCAAAGCCCGGTCCCGAACCTATCCTCGGATCGAGTTCGATCCGGTCAATAAAAGTCGATAAGCGTTCTTACATCTTGTGTACTTATTAGGCATTCGATCTACGATCATGCTATCAGGAGAGAATGAGACCCTCCAACCACATTTTCAGTAAATTTCTTAGTTATTTTCTCGTATTGCGAATCCCCAAGTCCAACGAGGTCGTTCGACGATCCTACGAGAACGGGACTAACGATAAATGATCCTCGAACCCTACACAAGTGGGGATCGAACTCGACCCCTCACGCCAAACGGGATCGAACTCGATCCCTTATTGGGATCTTGCTCGATCCCACAGTGCACAAGGGGATCGAACTCGATCCCTCATGTATATTGGGATTAAACTCGATCCCACAACACACATGGGGATCGAACTCGATCCCCACATCGCCTATGACATCCCATCAATCCGTCCAAGAGAGAGTATTGCGAGGAAAAATAAAGCCAAGCTCTATGAAATAAAGTAACACAATGTTCATACGGCGACACCCCCAGCCGTTGGGTCAAATAAGATTATCTCGAAAGTACTTACAAGAAAAGAGAGAACAACAACAACAAAGATCAATGCTGCAAAGATGGGGAAGAGCCCGAGGGACCAGATTGAGCCGAGGACTTGTTACGACCCCGTTGGGTCGGCGGTAGGAAGCTCTCGAGGTCGACCGGTGGAGGGAGCTAGTACTCAGGGGCTCTTTTATCCCTTTTTGCGAACGACATGTCAATCGCAAACCCATACTTATGGCTGCTCCAATCGATATCGACGGGGGGTTCGGGGTCTCCCTCTTCCGGGACAGCATACGGGTCGGGCTGGTCAAGGCCAATGTTTGGGTCGTTGAAGCCCTCGAGGATGAGACCTTGCTTCTTGAACTGATTATAAGCGAGCCTAAACCCGGTCTCCAGGTCAATCCCGCCCATGACCGAGTTCGCCTCGTCAAAGGTTGGCCCCTCGATGAACTCTCGGACGGCGTACTGCTCGATCCCGGTCTTAGCATTACAGAAGGACTCGATCATAGCATCGATCCTGGCCTGTCCTTCAACTAAAGTGGCCGCTCGACACGCGTCCTAACCCTCAGCCTTCGCCTGCTGAACTCTCTCCTTGGTTTCAGCCTGGATTGCCCTTAGTTCAGCTGCATGGCTCGACTCCATGGTCAGGATCCTTTCCAAAGCGCTTTGCAACTCTACAGCACGCACCCGGGCATCCTCCTCCCTAAGGCTCTGCGTCGACAACACCTCGTCGAGCTATCTCTCGAGCTCAGCCAACCTCTCCGTGTTGGTCGACCTCAGCATGGCTTTGGCGGCCTTGTATTTCTCCTTGTACTTGAGCATTTCAGACTCGAAGACATCTGCCCTTTGAAAAGCATTGTAGACACTCGGCATCAATTCCTGTCAATGGGATCGGGTTGTTAGACCGATACAAAACTAGGATGACAGAAGGAAATTAACAAGAAGACAAGTACGCTGTAATGACTTTGCAGACGTGATATCTTTTATTATCGCGAGGCTCCTTGAAAAGAGCCTTTTGCTCCTCGATCACACAGTTGATGTTGAAAAGTGAGGCCAGCAGGGTAACATCGGGCTGACCGACCCCAAGGTTCCGTATCGACCCGTCCTCTTTCCTCCTTTCGAGCCAGCCCGGCCACCTCGGCGGGGCTGTCTATTGGAAATCAAGCACCTTCGCCTCCACGTCCCACCCGCTGTCCAAGTCAACGTCAGGATCGACCTCCTCTGTCTGCCTTTTCTTCTTCCATTTGCGCAAGCGCCTATCGGCCCCTTGTTGTGCCTCCTGAAGAAGAGTCAGGTCATAAAGATTGGTGCAGGGGTCGAAATAAAGATCTAAATTATCCAAATTAATTACTTGTTCGGGGTCCGCAGGATCGGGCTCGAACGCGTCAGACGTCTGCCCCGCCCCGTATGCTTCTTCGGGGACCTATTCTTGAGGTCGAAGAATCGAGGGAGCCTACCGACGGGGCCGCTGGGCCAAGTCTTGGGGCTCTAGCAGAGACTCATTGATCGCGGATATTGATCGATCGACCATCTCCCGCTCGACCTGAGGAATGGGATCATTCTTGCTCAACTTCAAGTTTTTTCGTACCCGTTCCGATCGACTCATGGCCAGAATGTGCAAACCTACAAAACCAGATCGGGGTCGATTAATATCCAGAAAAAAAAGAAAAGAAAAAGAAAAAGGAAACAATGGGTCGAAATCGATCTGTTACGTGGGGATCGAAATCGACCCGGCCAACTGAGGATCGATACCGACCCGTTGCGCCAATGGGGTCGACTACTACCCGATATAAAAAAAATAAAAAAAAAGACACACACACACAAAAGACAAGACCCGATCTGGCAGGTCAGGCCAGAGGCGGAGGCTCACCAAAGTGGAAATTGTTAGGAATAGTGCCCTAGAAAGCCGATTGTATATCCGCTTTGTGTTTTTCCTTATTGTAATCACAAACAATCTTTGAATGAAATAACAAATTGAGGCAACACTTCTTTATATGCTCTTGTTTGGTATGCGTTTACTTTAGCTGTGCATGTATGAGAACTCCCCTAATCCTGATGACTTTAGGACACTACCATTTAGGTGAAATGGTTCATGAAACGAGCCCTATATCACATAAGTCATGATTAGTAAAATACTCCAAGCCGATGAGTCCTACAGATAGTGGGAGTGTCAACCTGACTCCTCTAAGGCTTGCTTGTGGGATCACGCCCTTAAGAAGGACCACCTTGTTTCATGGAGGTGCAAAGTGTATAGTTGATACGTGCGTGATACATGAGGGTGCTTACTTTAATAAGTAAGTTCACTGAGGTGCCCCGTGTGAGAACATTCCTAAATGGGAAAGGAAGTTTCTATTTCAGGAAATAGTAACTTCCAGATTAGGAAATATCTCACGAGTCATTGATGTGATTAATTAATCCTTAAGACTTGAGGTTCCTTGTCACTTTATAAGTTAACTCTGTAGTCTTAGGTATAAGTTTTAAAGGGTGTCGCCTTAGACAACTGATTCAAGGCTTATGCTGGGGCTGCACAAGTGATTCATGAAAGTGAATGAGAATCAAGAAAGGACCTACACTTGCATTTGCAAGGTGATCTCTTGTTGTGTAAGTCATTCATATGCCATATGGAGTCCTTGGCCAAGGCAGTAGATCAAGACATCAAGAAAAGGGTTTCTTGGATTGAGATCAAATGGATATGAAATGCACTTAGCTTTAAGACCGGATTATTAGGGTTCTGATTATTCCCTTACCCTAGATCTTGGTTGAGAGATAGTAAGTAGGAGGATTGTATCTCACATGAATCAATGACTTAAAGGTTCTGTCGAATCCGAACATTCCAATTCAGCTAGGGGTTAAACACCTGTTGCTAGACTATGGTCGTTTAATCTGTGGACTGATTAATTAATTAGTGAATTAATTAATTAGGGTCACTGCTAATTGAATTGAGAACCTAGAGGGTCACACACAACAACTTGGTTACATGAGTTGAGGCTTCAAAATGATTAAACGAGTTAATTGGGCCAAGAGGGTTCCACACGTGTGAAACCACACGTGTGGGTCACGTGAGTGACACGTGTCCTTGTGACACGTGTCCCACACGTGTATATATATATATATATATATATATATATATATATATATTAAATAATTAAATGTGTTAATTATATAATAGACTTTGGTTTAATTTTGAATTAAAAAGAAAGTCTAATTTTGGAGAAAAATAATCTAGTTAATTAATTATGAATTAATTAATTAGATAAAATAAGTTATTTATTTTAAATAAATAAAGTATAAAATTATCCAAAAATAGTTTGGATATTTGAGCTCTCTTAAAAGTTGATTTGAATTTGAATTCAAAGTCAAAGTCAAATTACTTGATGATCAAGTAATAGGAGAGAGAGGGACCAAATCCTTAGTCCATAAGGACTAAGAATTTCGGCACTCCCCTCTTTATAAATAGGAGAGCTCGAGCTCCTTATGGAGCTAATTGGCAATTCTTTTGGTTCATGTGTTGAACACCATCCTTTCTCCAAGATAAACGAAACCCTAGGTTAAGCCTAAACACTAACTAGAGAACTAGCATCCTTACTAGTTAGATTGTGATCAAGTTGGTGGACTATCTCTAGAGAGCTTCAAGTTAGAAGTTTGAAGATTCGAGCTTTACCAAGGAGAGGGGATCAAGCCGCGAGAAGAGCGTTCTTGGGTGGCTTGAAACGCTTCAAGAAAGAATAAAAGAAAAGTAAGTTTCTTAACTCTACGAATTTGGATACACGATTGCGAGTTCAAGATCCTTTTGTTGGGAAAATTTTTTAAATTCCGCTGCTTTCTGATTCATTTTTTCCAATAGAAATTGCACAACCTCGTCCTCGAAACCAGACCCGCCTCGACTAAGTGGGATGTCCTTATCAAGTACGTGGGGTCGAGAGAGCCCAGGTTAGTCAAAAGCTTGAAATTTTTGTCGCTGTGTAACCAAGCGTTTTTCTTCATCGGGAGCTTTTTGGGTTCTTTGGTGGTCCACGTCGTGCAGAAAGGAAGAGACATTGGACAGTCGATGAAGAAAAACTTATCTTTCCAACTACTCTCATTCGACGAGATCGGGATGTCAACAAGCTTTCGATTTGACCTGGCTTGGAGGTAGTAATAGCCCTCCTCGGACTTGGAGGAGTTGACGAGGACGAAAAATTCCCCGAGACCCTCGAAGCAAGGCTCGAACCACTAGCACCTAAGTATGATGATGGCGCTATACAGCAAAGCAAATAAATTCAGAACGAGCTGAGCGGGACACAAGTTAACCCGATCGAAGAATGTCAAAACGAAGGGGTGGGTCGGAAACCGAAACCCATGCTTCATTACCGCGTGATAGAGACCGAAGGAATGCCTAGTTTTCGGGGGGCCCACCGTCTCTCCCTCGAAGGGCAACTGAACCATCACGCCTTCCGGTATCCCATCACACCAATTGGAAATTTTGCGGAATTCGCGCTCCGACATCATCGACGCCCTCTGAGCGATGTCGATTAAGGTTCTGTAGACATGACCCGACTGATCCAGGGGAGGGTTCAAAACAAGAACATCCTCTGGCTCCTCGACCTCCTCCTCCTCCTCCGGCTCCTCGACCGCAATTTGACGTTGACGCCTTGAGGTCGAAGCCTGCGTCCCTCTGTTCTCCATGGGCTGAAGAGCCCCAACCTCGTCGGAAAAATCGAAAAAAGACCCAAAGTCCATATTCGGCAGAGGTGGAACCCCACCCAACGAGCCAGACCAACCCGCAGAAGGGGTGAACGGTAAATCCACCTCACTCTCGTCGTCGAAAACAACACACATGTATGGAACCCTCGACATGGCTCTTACTAAGAAAAAGGTGGACCGGAATAATTGACAAAATTACCTTTCTCTTTTCGCCTTAAGGACGATTCCTTGATGCTCGATCCGAATGGGTTGGAGAGGGAAAGGGATCGATTTTTTTGAGCAAGGATGTGTGAAATAAGAAAAGGGGTGCCCTCTTATTTATAGGAGGGGAAAAAGTAACTCCTCGAACTGCGCAGAACAACCATTATTGCGCCTAGAAGACCGCGTTGCTTTTCCTCGAAGCGTGAAACGGACTCATTATTTTACCTAGAAGACCGCGTTGCTTTTTCTCGAAGCACGAAACGGTGTCATTACTGTGCCTAGGGGACCGTGTTTCTTTTTCTCGAAGCGTAAAATGGAGCCTTTCTTACGCCTTGAAGACCGAGTCACTTTCTCTCGATACGCGAAACGTTGTCCTTGTTGCGCGCCGAAGGCCGGATCGACGAAAATTGCCCACGCGAAAATTCACGCCGATAATTTGGGGGGCCTCTGATATGGCATAAAATAACGGTGCCACGTGGCACGCCTTAGGAGGACCCACCCGGACATCTCGCCACATCAAGATGTTCCAAATCCCAACCCGCCTTTAGGGTCGTACGTCGACCCGGGTGTTGGGATCGGTCAAAAGTTCGATCTCTATCCGCCAAAGGGGATCACGCTAGCCGAAGACCCCAGGGGGATCGAACTCGATCCCTATCTGCCTAGGGGGTCAAACTCGATCCCTTTCCGCCCAAGGAGCTCTTGATGGTGCTAAGCCCATCCAGATCGTCATCGATCCCAAACCTGCTAACGGGGATTGCATTTGAGCGCGGGAACCACGTTCGTCCCTCAAGCCTGGCATCCCGGTCGGATCGAGTTCGGTCCCCGCATAGCGGGTCGTACTCTCTCCCGTCCTGGTCCTCACATGGGAACCAAGCTTGAAGCACCCTTATTTCGTACTCGCTCCCGTCCTGGTCCTGGTAACGTAGGGTCTCGACCCCACTGACAGGTTCCCTATTTCGGGCATGCCTCGTCACGATCCGCCTAATTTCGACCTGATGGGTCGAGACCCTACGACACCAAGCATCAAGATGCCATAAAGCATCTTTGTCGGGACACGTGTAACTCTCTTATTCACCGCGGCTGGACGCGCTACAGTGCATTTAATACCCGCGGTACATGTCTACGCCAAAAGGGGAATCAAGGTACACTCGACCTCAAGTCACCTGCTCAGGCGTCCGACAAATGGACCGATCGACTGCAGGACAATTAATGCATAATCGCGGTACACACACCACTGTGTTAATTGCTCATGACTATAAATACCCACGCCTTGAATAGTAGTTGGTAAGAAATTTAAGAGCATTTATTTCGCTTCCTTAGCATTTATTTCTCTCTCTAAGAGTTCCCCACTGACTTAAGCGTCTGAGTGTCACCCAACCCCAAGTCCCCAATTTGGCCTTTGAGCTCACGTGTGTTTGAGTGTTTCCAGATCGATTAAAGAGCCCAATACTACAAATTCTTAACTGATCGACCCAAAATTGCCAGCTAAACCTCCAACTCAGCAAAACCAATTTCGAGCCGGATCACTAAGAAAAAGGGAGCCACTCGTAGTTCTGAACTCTTAGAAATTATCCATACTGATATTTCTGGTCCTTAAGTCCCTACCTTATGTGGTAATAGGTACTTTATCATATTTATTGATGACTTTTCTCGATATGGATACATCTACTTGATCAAAGAAATATCAGATTCTCTTGAAAAATTTAAGATTTTTAAAAATGAAGTAGAGAAACAATTGGGAAAAGTCATCAAGATTGTGAGGTCTGACCGCGGTGGTGAGTATTATAGCAAACATACTGAAATAGGGCAACATATGGGACCGTTTGCCAAATACTTACAAGAATCCGGAATAGTTACCCAATATACCATGCCTGGTAGTCCTGAGCAAAATGGTGTGGCCGAAAGGTGCAATCGCACTCTAGCTGAGATGATAAGGAGTATAATAAGTTGGTGTGAGTTACCTATTTTTCTTTGGGGTGGGGCAATTAGAAATGCTATGTATATCCTAAACCGTGTTCCTACCAAATCTGTTCCTAAAACACCTTTTGAGTTATGGGTTAGTCGAAAGCCTAGTTTGAACCATTTTCGTGTGTAGGGGTGTCCTGCTGAAGTTAGAATCTATAACTCTTTTGAGAAAAAGATAGATCCTAAATCTACTCGTGGTTATTTCATTGGGTATCCAGATCACTCTAAAGGATACAGATTCTTTTGTCCTTCCCGCGGAACTAGAGTAGTAAAATCTCAGACAGTGAAATTTTTGGAGAATGATGTTCCTGAAACAAGTGAAAATTCTCGTTCTATCACCTTGGAAGATGAAATCGAGTCTGTTCCTCTTTCTTTGCCTATTTCTGATCAGGGTACTAGTGAACTAACTGACTGTCCTGGAACTGATGTTGAGGGGGAAGTTGATATTAATCCGGTTCAATATCAAGTCTCAAGTGAACCTGCGAGGCGTTCTACTAGAGAAAGGCGTCCATCCATTCTTGATGATTACTATGTTTACCTTGCTGAGAGTGATTATGACATTGGAAATATAGTTGATCCAGTAACATATTTTGGTGCAATGTCTAGTCCTCAATCTCACTGTGGTTCGAGGCAATGAGAGATGAACTTAACTCAATGAAAAATAATGAAGTGTGGGAGTTAGCTGATTTGCCTCAGGGATGTAAGGCTATCGGCTGTAAATGGGTGTTTAAGACAAAGAAAGACTCTAAAGGAAATATTGAGAGATTTAAAGCGAGACTCGTGGCCAAAGGCTTTACACAGAGGGCTGGAATCGATTACAGTGATACTTTTTCTCCTGTCTCTTCTAAGGATTCATTTAGGATTATTATGAGTCTTGTAGCTCATTTTGACTTGGAGCTTCACCAAATGGATGTACGAACAACTTTCCTAAATGGTGACTTAGAAGAAGAGATTTACATGGCTCAACCCGAAGGATTTACTCAAGATGGGAAGGAGCAATTGGTATGTAAACTTAAGAAGTCAATATATGGTCTAAAACAAGCTTCTCGTCAGTGGTACTTGAAGTTTGATAATATTGTGACTTCGTTAGGTTTTGAGGACAATAAAGTGGATCATTCCATATATCTTAAGATCTATGGGAGTAAATTCATATATCTCGTGTTATATGTTGATGACATACTACTTGCTAGTAGTGATTTAGGTTTACTCCATGAAACCAAACAAATGTTGTGTCATAATTTTGATATGAAAGATCTTGGCAAGGCATCTTTCGTACTTGGTATCGAAATTCGGCATGATAGATCTTGTGGTTTATTAGGACTCTCTAAAGTCAGTTACATTGATCGTGTTTTGGCTAGATTTAAAATGGAAAATTGTAGGTCGGGAGATGTGTCTATCGTGACAGGTGATAAACTTAGTCTTACGCAATGTCCGAAGAATGAGCTTGAGCGCGAATCAATGAAGAACATCCCATATTCGAGTGTTGTGGGGAGTTTGATGTATGCGCAAGTTCGCATAAGACCGGATATAGCTTTTGTTGTCGGAGTTCTTGGGCTTTACCTGTCTAATCCTGGGCATGAGCTTTGGGTTGTTGCTAAAAAGGTTTTGAGATATTTGAAGAAAACTAGAGATTTTATGCTCGTGTATAGAAAGGTTGATCATCTTGAGGTTGTTGGATACTCAGATTCTGATTTTGCTAGGTGTTCGGATGATCTAAAGTCAACTTCGGGCTATGTTTTTACGATGGCAAGTGGGGCGTCTCATGGAAGAGTGTTAAGCAAACACTTACGGCCTCATCAACCATGCAAGCGGAGTTTGTTGCTTGCTATGGAGTTGTCACACATGTTGTTTGGCTTAAGAACTTCATTTCTGGACTTTTTATAGTTGACACGATTTCTAGACCTTTGAGGATTTATTGTGATAATGCCGCTACCGTGTTCTTTTCAAAGAATAACAAATCCTCTAGTACGTTGAAGCATATGGAGCTGAAATATCTCACTGTAAGGGACTTGGTCAAGAATAGTACCATTTTGATAGATCATATTGACACAGATTCTATGTTGGCAGATCCATTGACCAAGGGGCTAAGACCTATTATTTTTAAAAGACATGTTGAACACATGGGTGTAATTGAGTCTTTTAATATTTTAGGTTAAGTGAGTTATTCTTTTTATATATATGCTGAACTATTTGACAATGTGTTCTGAATGACATTGATGTTCAATGCGAGACTATTTTTACTCATTAATGATTTATATATGTGCACATGATTGAGTTTTTGTATCCTGCATGTATGTTTATCTTAAGATTGGGTGTTGTTCTTAAGAAATATTGGGTATGTCTCATAAACACACCATATTGTATATTGAGAATTAAATGAGACATACATGACTTCCTGAGAAGTTGTTGAGTTTTCTTGAGATTTCATATTATTTTGGAAATCTATATCTTGCAAGAAAACTATAATTTTCTTAGGGTTTCCTATAGTTACTGAGACCCATATATGATAAGGAAATTGGATTTTCTTGGGATTTCATATTGCGCAAAAATCCATATCTTACAAGAAAATTAGAGGACTGACAATGAAATAGCATATTTAGGTCATTTTTGGATGCTATTTCTTGCTACACCACCACGTTTGAATCCATGTCAGTGCAAGTTGCTGGTATTTGTGAACATGGAAGGTCTTGTATCAATAAATGATGCAATCACCGCTATGATCCGATATTTAGTGCTTTCGCCGGACCGGATTGTTGAAAGTCTTGTCTATTGTCGTATTGTTTTTTAAAATTTGTGGCCACAGTCAAAATTATTTTTATATAATTTAGCCCGAGAGTCGTTTTGAAAATAGTGTCATTTTTCTTTTCTTCTTTTGGAGTCAAAACTTCAATTAATATTGTCCAAGTGGGAGACTGTGAGAAAATTTCTTGTTGGACTTATATTAATTGATGATTGCATTAAATAAAACGTGCTAAATAATACGGCTAATAACACAAGACTAATAAAGCCTATTTAGTTGATCCAATTTTGTTAAAGGGCTTGATTTAATAAACGTGGTCCGGCAGCTGGTGTAAGCCCATTTCTAGAAAACCTGTGATGGGAGGACTTCTAGGGATTTATATATCGTGGCTAGGTCCCTTTCCACTCCATGTTCTGATATTACTTTCCCATTGAGCTGTCAATTGCTGGTGTGAGAAGGAGAGAAAGACCTACCCAAAACAGTTGATTTCACAGCACGAAAGACCACGAGAGATTATCAGAGATGACGGAATCAGAGATCACGAGAGATTGTCAGAGATGGCGGAATCAGGTAATCTTAATTGCTTATTAGGTATTCTATTACTATATTCAATCCCTAAAATTAATTTCTTACATATGTAACTAATACTTCGAACTTTATAGAGCAAAACATGGAAGTCCATGTGCTCTTGCAGTCTTGCTCAATCAATTAGGTGAAGAGACGTGAAGTAACTCAAGGCATATTCTTAGAGTTAACTGCACCAAACCCCCCTGTATTTGTTCCAAATTGTAAAAAAAATCCTCTGTTATAAAAATTAGTTCAAAAAACCTTATGTTATTTTATTTTTTGCACACGGCCCCCTTATTCCATTTGGTCAACTATTAAATCTTTTAACCCTAAAATACCCTTACTCCATAAGGTTTTTTTAACAGTTGACCAAAGAAATGAGGGGGTGATGTGCAAAACATTAAATAACATAAGGTTTTTTGAATTAATTTTTGTAACATAGGGTTTTTTTTTTTGCAAATTGGGACAAACACAGGGGGTTTTATGCAGTTAACTCATTAAGGGCATTATAGACATTTTATCCCAAAAAAACACATTCCTACACGCAATCAACGCGCGTGAGGGCCACACAACGCGCTCAGGGTTATTTTTGCAAAATTTTAGAAAACACAGGGTTCTTTGGATGATATTCCATATGACGGGGTTTTTTTTGTTCTTTTCGCCTAACACGAGGTAGTTTTCGGCAATTTGCTCCATATTCTTATATTATATTAAAAAATTTCCTCTCCAATACAATATAATTGTAAATGGTATAAATATCGTAAAGATAATAGAAACTATTTGATGGGGTCAAAATACGATCGTCCCAAGTTAGAACACGTGGCATCACCGAGATGATGACATCTGTCTCCCCAAGGTTGCACCCATCAGCACACGAGCGCTAAGCCTAACGAGCGCAATCCTTCTTCATGAGTCAAGCCCAACGAGCGCTGTTACTCTCATGAGCGTCCTTCATACTGTATGATTGGCACGCCCACGTGCCAAGGGAGCCCTCTTCGAGCGTCACACTCCCTCAGAGTGGCCTCCCCTTTGGCTCGTCACTTGAACTGGAGCCTTCATTCCCCCCAGCGGATATCTTGGCTTCCAATATTCCAGGTTGTCACGAGCGCGCTCTTAAGCCCTCGTTACCAACCACCCAAATGGCTCTCTGACACAACGTACATGCCCGCGCACCTGCCACTGTTGCCAGCACTAACTTTTGGCCGCTTTTACAGAAGATTCCTCCTAGGTTTCTCTCTCACGGCGCCACGTGTTAGGGCAACATTCGGCCAGGACCACTTGAGGCAAATGACCAAAGGGCCCTTGACCCTCAACTATAAATAGCTAAAGTCATCTTCTACACTGGTAAGCATTCTTCATCACTAAAACTGTGACTGAACTTACGTTTCTTCAGACCTTGAACTGACTTGAGCGTCGGAGAGCCAAACTGGGTATCACCCCCAGTTCCCCCAGCTTGGCCTTCTGACTTTTATTGTGCTTGTCCCAACAGGTAGAACCCCCTTTCTCATCTCCGGAGAATCTCCGGTGGTTTCCTCCACAATTACAAATCATAAAGTGATCGGATTCGGACCCTCACATTTCTGAACCCATCATTTTTGGCGCCGTCTGTGGGAAACCGTTCCTCTATCCCTTTCTTTCTTTTTGTTGGTAGAAAAGCAAGCACACTCCTACCCTTAACAGTCATGGTCGCTACAAGGTCTGGAGCCGTGGGAGGAGGAGATAACGCCTCCCAGGATGCCAATATCATTATTCCCTCCGCCGCTGCTGGTGGAGCTCCGCCACCTTCCATCACCGTTGGTGGAACACCTCCCGCCGCAGGAGTGACTCCGCAAGCAGAGTCTTCAGTACCTCCACCTACGACGCCGGCACTGCCGATTCCCACCGCCGCTGGAGGAGTCTCTCTCTCTGCTCCTCCGCAGCCTGCTCAGAACCCATGGGTCCATCCCCAGATGAACCTCGGAGTGCAGGGTTACATGATGCCCCCACCCGGATATACCCTCACTCCGGCCGTTATGATGCCGCCGGTCCAGCCGTATCATGCTGGCCAGATCCAGCTCCCGGTGGTCATCCCCAGGGAGATTGAAGAAGTGGAGTTACCTCCACTAACCACCCAACAGCTGAGGGCTCTCTATGCCCAGTGTGAGGTTCAGGCGGCTCAGGGGGCATGGGAAAGGTTCCATTCCATGTACTTTCCCTCTGGGCAGGCCACTCAAGTTGCAGCCCCTTTGGGCGGACAACAAAACTTTCCCCTCAGAGAAGCCCAGGCTGTCCTGAGGGCACAACCGCCACCACCACCAGCCAGAGAAGTGCCCCAGCAGGAGGGCAACGAGCATCCCTCCATGGGCAGGAATAAAGAGCCCACAGAACGAGTGAACGAGAATGAAGGGGACTCTCATGTCTCCAGAAGAGGGTCACGAGCCCCCAGACAAGGGGACAGACAAGTAGACGTGAATCCTGACATCCTCGCGGCTGTGCAAGACCAGCTGTAGGGTCTAAAGGATATTGTGGGACAGCTCTCACGAGGGCGTTCAACTCAGATCTCCCCTAGTCGGGATGAACGGGTTGACGCCAGAAGCACCCGTACCAAGGACCCCCTACCAAAGGTCCCCCGCCGCAAGGAGCCGGAGGAAAACTTCGGCACGTATGAGTACCACCCGTTGGCGAGGGGCTCGCCCTCGTGGAGGAAGTTTTGATGGCCCAAGCAGGCATGGCCAAAATCCCCACTTCCATCAACCGTTACGACGGGACAATTGATCCAGCTGAACACTTGGATCATTTTTTGCATCTTATGCACCTTTACGAGCATTCCAGCAACTATTGGGCGAAAGTCTTCGTCACTTCCTTGGTAGGAATGGCTCAGGAGTGGTACAGACGGCTGCCGCCGCGCTCGATTCACTCATATGAAGAGCTGGCTCATGCTTTCCTCAACCACTTCAATTCTTTGAAAGCGCCAGTCACCGCACCTACTGCCCTGTACAACGTGGTGCAAGGCAAGAGCGAATCTCTGCGCTCGTTCTTCGCCCGCTTCAACAAGGAGATCCTACAGGTGGAGAGGCCTTCAATGGATTTCTTGATCCCAGTGCTCTTTCAGGCTGTGGATCACAAGCAGTATGTGAGCAAGAAATTTGCCGTCGCCATTGTGGAAAGGAGGCCTGGGACCCTCATGGCCTTAAGAGAAGTAGCCGAGCCATTCTTCGCGCTCGAAGACATGTACGGGACGAATGGTCCCCGGCATCACAGTCCGGCCAGGAACGAGTGACCCCATCACGAGCGGGGAAGGGATGTGGCCATCAAGAAGGAGCGCCCACAAGAGCGCAGAAGGTCGCCACCACCCCCTCGTCGATTCGAGCGAATCCCGCTCACCAGGCCGAATTCAGAAGTCTACAACCTCTCAGATAAAAAGCTCTTTAAAAGACCCATCAAGATGAGAGAAACGGACTCACTACGACGCTCGAGCAAATACTGCGCATTCCACAAGCAGAGGGGGCACAACACGGATGAGTGCCGACAGTTGGAAGCTGAGATTCAGAGGCTCGTCGCAGGGGGCCACCTGAAAGAATTCTTCCGGGTACTCGAGCGCTACGATGAACGCTGCAACGAGCGCGCTGGAGGAAGAAGGAGGAGTCCATCCCGGTCGAGGAGCCCAAGGGGTAGGGGACCCCCTGAAAGCAGCAGCCGCCGGGGCAATAAAGGAAAAGCCCCTGAGCAAGAAAACGAACCTTTCGCAGTCATAAACATGATTGCAGGAGGCTCGTCAGGAGGGGATTCCAACGCCTCCCGGCGGAGGTATGTCCGGAGCTACAACCAACGCCCAACAGTGCCTAAACCCATCTACGCCATCCAGAGTTCAAGCGCTCAAAGGTCTAGAGAGAATGATGTAATAGGCTTTGATGATAGGGATTTAGAGCACATTGTAACACCCCATGGGGAGGGTATAACCTCTGATTGCCCCATGGTGGTTAGTGTAGATGTTCATAATCATGTTGTAAAAAGGGTGTTGGTGGATAGTGGAAGCTCCGTTAATGTTTTGCCTTATTCTACATTTTTAAAGATGAAGGCTGACCTTCCGCTCGAGCCCCTCAAAACGGCCCTCATTGGCTTTGGAGACTCGGAAGTTGTCCCACGAGGGCAAATTCGCCTAGCTACTTCATTCGGCCGAGCCCCTCAGCGCAAAACACTATTGGTAACATACGCAGTGGTGGAGATTGACATCCCTTATAACATCATAATTGGGCGCCCAGCCCTCGTGGACTTCAAAGCTATCATCTCCACCTACCACCAGAAGATTAAATTCCCCACCCCCGAGGGTGTGGGAGAAGTACTGTGCAATGTGCAAGAGGCTTGGGAATGTTACATGCTGTCCCTCAGAAAGCCTAAAGCGGAGAAAACCTTCCAAATTGGGTCCACCAAGAAGTCAGTGGATTCCCCAATCTAGATGAGGACAGCCCAGCACGGAAAAGGGCGAAATTGAACAAGAAGAAGAACAAAAAGAAGAGGGGAGACAACGTGGAGAATCCCCTCGAAAGTGCACCACCAGGGACCGTTGGTGGATCGTCCTCAGAAGGAGACGAGCCGGGAGAGGGTGAAAAAGCACCCGGTGACCGTTTGACAGGAAAGAAGAGGGCGCTCGAACTTCCTCGCCCTGAGATAAGGATCGAACCCTCGGAGAAGTTCCTTACCATTGAGCTGGAGCCCGGAAACAAGGATAAGACTACTCAGATAGGATCTAACCTCTCGGGGCCTTCTCAGATTATGATGATTGACTTCCTCAGGGAAAACAGTGATGTATTTGCGTGGAAAGCCTCCGACCTCACAGGGATCGACCCGAGCGTCATTGTCCATAGGCTTAATGTGGATCCCTCTTTCAAACCCATCAAGCAGAAAAAGCGGGATGTACATGGCTTTCGAAAGAAAGTCATCGAAGAGGAAGTTAATAAACTCCTGGAGGCTCAATATATCGAGCCCATCTTGTACCCGGAATGGTTGTGTAATGTCGTTTTGGTGCCCAAGAGCGTGAATAAATGGCGCATGTGCAACGATTTCACTGATCTCAACAAAGCCTGCCCTAAAGATCCTTACCCGCTGCCCCGGATTGACCAATTGGTGGATTCGACCGCTGGCTGCGAGCTCATGAGCATGATGGACGCTTTCCAGGGATACTATCAGATCTTTATGGCCCCAGAAGACCGCCCCAAAACCTCGTTTGTTGTCCATTTGGGGGTATATTGCTTCTTAGTCATGCCTTTCGGACTTAAGAACGCCGGAGCTACGTATCAGCGGCTCGTCAACAAGATGTTTGAGAGAGAAATTGGAAGGTCCATGGAGGTTTACGTGGATGATATGATTGTCAAGAGCGAGCGCCAGGACTCCCACTTGGAAGATCTCAAGCGCACTTTTTCAATCTTGCGTCAGTATGGGATGAAGTTGAACCCTTCGAAGTGCACCTTTGGAGTACAAGGGGGAAAGTTCTTAGGGTACATGGTCAGTCAGAGGGGAATTGAGGCCAATCCGGAGAAGATCAAGGCCATTTTGGAAATCCCCTCCCCTCGAAATTTGCGGGAAGTGCAAGTCCTAGTAGGAAAAATCATCTCGTTAAACAGATTTATTTCGCGCTCGGCGGACAGGAACCTTCCCTTCTTCAAAATTTTGAGGAACGCACGTAACTTTGCTTGGACAGAAGAATGCGAAAGGGCGCTGCAGGATATGAAGGCGTGTGACGCCCGTAGCGGTGGCCACCACATCCCCCGCACTTAAACCCGAACCCACATATGAAATGGATTTCCATACATGAGTCCAAGTCTAAGCGAACGGAACCTACACTCACTCCTTAGGCTAAGCGGGGCTAAAACTCGGACAGAGCGCGCAAATATAAACACATAAATGCGGAAGCCATAACATAAGGATCGAAAAGAGCTCTATATCTAACACTTATACCAAATACCATGGCCTCACGGCCCAAAAGATCGAGTATATACATCAAAAGCCCATAACTCTTCAAAATACGCTTCTAGCATCAAATACATCATAAGAGTAACCAAAATGCAAGAAATATGGATGCAACTCGACCTAGACACACAAGTACAAGACCAAGACTCGCACTTCCCCGCCTAGCTCGAAACAACCTGCACTGAAGGTGGGAAAAGAGAGGGGTCAGTCAAAACTCGACTGAGTGAGGGGGCTAAACGCACACCCACACCTAAATACGTAGAGAGCAAAGCATATTACAAAGGTGATAGTCATGAATCGAGGATAGGGTTTTTCATACCCAAATCATTTTCCAAAGATAGCATATAATATAAAGGAAAACCTATCTCGATCCATAATCTATCAAACATAACATAAACATAAGTCCGGCGAGAACGGACTATCCCTTACTCCATCAAACATAACAAAAAAATCAAATTCAAATCACATCCACCCCACATCCATGGTGTATCGGGAATCAAACCCTAACACCTACATTACCAAACACATACGGGGCAGCTAACCCACGATATGCCTTCCCCGGTTATCCACCGAGGGCTCAAGATACCACGCCTTCCCAACCTCCATAGGTCGTACGTGAATACCTCAAATGAGAGCGTGCACAGGGGTCATAACCGGCGACCCCGTGGTCGTCCCGGGTCTCCCTTACCCACGTCTCCGGGCCCAACAAACCAAATCAAACCAAATTCCCATCTTTCAGGGTACAACTCGCTCAAACATATCACATACTAATAACGAATTTCAAAGTATAGCTTACTTATGCCAATACTTATACCAATTTCGAAGACGTAAAGCTTATTTCACAAAATCATAACATACCTTAAGCACTCGTATTTAATACATATATATAAGTATATATATTCGCATACAGGGTAAGAAAACAACACGTAATAGGTCTTAGGTCGCTTATCTAATACAAAGGATCCTAACCTCACCTTTGCAAAAGTAGAAGGAAGGCAAAACGGGCGAACGAACACTTAAACCTCGGGCTCACGAACTTCCGGAAGAGGCTCTGAAACAAAAGAAGACAAGACCCGAGACTTAGACTCAATAATGTACCAAAGAAGACGCCCGGCAAAATGCATGGATCATGTTCACAAAAATATCACAATTAAGTCATATAATTGCATAGTTATAGCACAACATATTTAATCACAATTTAGTACGCAAAACAATTAAGTTATAACAATTAATCATGCAAAAGAGAAGCAATTAAAGTCATAAAATGCATAATTAAAGCAAAGAGAAGCAGTGGCAGCTTTCAGGTCTTGAATTCTTCAAAGGGGAAAATCCACCCCCATGGATTTTTCCAAAGGGGAAAATCCACCCCCATGGATTTTTCAGAAGCTACTGCCTCAAATCCACCCCCATGGATTTTTTTCAAAGGAAAAATCCACCCCCGCGGATTTCTTTTTCAAAAGAAGGGTTTCCGGCAATGGGAACGGCCGTTCCCGTTCCCAGTACAAACTGGGAACGGTCGTTCCCACTCTCGGTCATGAACAGTATGGCCTGGGAACGGTCGTTCCCAGTTTAAAAACTGGGGCGGGAACGGCCGTTCCGGCCTGGTTCGAAAAGCTGGAACAGAATTTAACACAGAAAACAGGGGAAGCTCGAAAAAGTGCCAAAAATGGCCAAAAACCCAACCCTATAAATTGCCACATCTTCTCAAAATACACACACAATTCAAATAAATCATACTTAACATGTTGTCACTCAAATAGCTCAAGAAAATGGAATTAAAAGCCATGATCAATGAAATGAAAAATTCAAGCAAAAATCATGATCATTCAAAGATACTCAACCAACCAAAGATAAAATGCAATAAATGCAACATATATAACCTATACAACTCATACAAGAAGCTAGGAATCAATCATCTCAAGCAAAGAGCAAGAAATCACCATTATAGCTAAACCCTTACTATTCACGTAGGGGAGCAAAGGCAAAACAAACTCACACCAAACTCAGAAATTAAACCATGGAATCGAAGAGCATGACGAGGGGATTCCGAAACCTACCTAAGTTCGAGAAAAGACGAAGAAACGAGAGAGAACTTGGCTTGGAAAGTTTGATGATCAAATCTTGGGGTTTGGCTCTCTTGCTTGGCTTGAGTTGCTGCTGAACGTAATGAAGGAAAAGGGAGAATGGTTCAGCCTTTAAGGGCTGGACCGATTCGGTTCACGGGTTCGGTTCAAGGTTCCCGGTTCAAGTTGGTTCGGTTCAACAAATACAGGCTCAAATAAGGCCAACCCAATTTAAAACGAATAACACGCATGCAACTTTAATCCAAATAATCCGTATAAGCGTAATTAATTCAAAATAGTCCTATACAAACAATCTAAAACGCAAATAATATTAAATCATATAATTTACCTGTACCGACTGTGAGTCGGGGTGTTTATAACTTCACATATCCTAAACCACTTGAGGCAAATTTTTGACATATAATTCAAATATTTCATGTAAATTCAAATAATTCATATAAGAATTAAAATTAAATAATTCAAATAAACAATTAGAATAAATATAAAATGCGTAAATAATAATTTTAAATGCGCACATACGTCATACCTGTACGGTCTGAAAGTCGGGGTGTCACAATCCTTCCCCCTTAAAAAGGACTTGCCCTCAAGTCCGAACCGAGTCCTCAAACAACTCCGGATATAAATTCCTCATTTTCTCCTCAGTTTCCCAAGTCGATTCCTCGGATTTCTGATCCCTCCAAAGTACTCTGACCAAAGGAATCTGCCGTTTTCTCAATTCTTGCATCTTCCGGTCCTGAATTGCAACCGGATGCTTTTCTATTGTTAAATCCGTCTCTAACTGAACCTCTTCAACTGGAAGAATAGTTGCCTCATCGGGATGGTACTTGCGGAGCTGAGAAACATGGAAAACGTTGTGTATCCCGGTCAAATTCGGTGGGAGATCCAATCTGTACGCCGTTTCTCCAATTCTTTCCAAAATTTCAAATGGCCCTAGGTATCGTGGACTGAGCTTTCCACCTTTACCTATTCGAGTGAAGCCTTTCCTTGGAGATGCCTTCAGAAAAACTCTATCTCCGACCTCAAACACTAAGGGCCTTCTTCTCTTATCGGCGTAGCTTTTCTGTCGAGCCTGAGCTGCCCTCATTCTTTGTCTAATCGTATGAACCTTCTCAATAGTAGCAACAATGTTTTCTTTAGGCTCGGCCCTCTCAAGCTTATTCTCTTCGGTCCATCTCCAATCCTCGATATCCCAAAACAAAGGCGACCTACACTTCCTTCCATAAAGTGCTTCATAAGGAGCCATCTTAATCGAACCCTGATAACTGTTGTTATAAGCAAATTCAACTAGAGCCAGATGCTCATCCCACTTATCCTGGAAATCCAAAGCACACGACCGAAGCATATCCTCTAAGTACTGAATTAACCTTTCAGATTGACCGTCCGTTTGAGGATGCGAAGCGGTGCTAAACCTGAGCCTAGTGCCCAAACATTTTTGGAGATTCTGCCAGAAGATCGAAGTAAACCGTGGATCCCGATCCGAAACGATACTAGCCGGAATTCCATGTAGTCTTACAATCTCTCGAACATATAACTCGGCTAGCCTTGGAACTTTCTCGGACATCCGAACCTTGAGGAAATGGGCAGACTTAGTCAATCTGTCGACAATTACCCAAATTCCATCAAACCCTCCTTTGACTCTAGGCAAGCCGGACACGAAGTCCATAGTCACTTGCTCCCACTTCCACTCGGGAATAGGAAGTGGTTGGAGAGTTCCTCCCGGCTTCTGGTGTTCTGCCTTCACCTTTTGACACGTCAGACATCGCTTCACGAAGTTCGCGACGTCCCTTTTCATGCCATTCCACCAGAATTTCTCTTTCAGGTCCCGATACATCTTAGTACCTCCCGGATGAATTGAATACCTCGAGCGATGTGCCTCCTCAAGTACAATCCTCTTGAGCTCTTCTGGGACACATATTCTCGCTTCGAACCTTAACAAACCGGAATCATCTAATCCAAACTTAGAATTCGGGTCGTTCTTGGAACGAGCTACCAACCTTTGAATTTCTGCATCTGAATTTTGTGCTTCCAACAACTGTCCTTTCAAATCTGGTATTACTGTAAGATTAGCCAACCAAGTTCCCGAAACCAAGATCTCTGATCCCGAACTTGGAGAACCTGCTTCCAAATTAACCACACTCACTTTCCTACTCAAGGCATCGGCGACCACGTTTGCTTTACCCGGATGGTACTGAATGGTGCAATCATAATCCTCTAACAACTCCATCCAGCGCCTCTGTCTTACATTTAAATCCTTCTGAGAAAAGAGATACTTGAGGCTTTGGTGATCTGTAAATACCTCGAACGTGGTACCGTAGAGATAATGTCGCCACTTCATCAAAGCAAACACAACGGCAGCCAATTCGAGATCGTGGGTAGGGTAATTCTTCTCATGCTCCTTCAATTTCCTCGAAGCATAAGCTACCACTCTACCGTGCTGCATCAAAACACAACCAAGACCTTCTTTCGAAGCATCTGTATAAACCGCATAACCCTCGGTACCCTCGGGTAAAGTAAGAACCGGTGCTGAAGTTAATTTCACCTTCAATGTCTGAAAACTCGCCTCGCACTTATCATCCCATTCGAATTTCACTTCCTTCTTAGTCAGACGAGTCAATGGAGCGGCAATTTTAGAAAAATCCTTAACAAATCTTCGATAGTAGCCGGCCAACCCAATAAAGCTTCTAATCTCAGAGGCATTTCTAGGTCTCTCCCAACGAAGCACGGATTCAACCTTAGATGGATCAACCTCAATCCCATCGCCTGAAATTATATGACCCAAAAATACAACTCTATCGATCCAGAATTCGCATTTGCTGAATTTTGCGTACAACTTGTGTTCCCTCAAAGTTTCCAAAACGATCCGAAGATGCTGAGCGTGCTCTTCAGCGGACTTAGAATACACCAGAATGTCGTCTATAAATATAACCACGAACTTGTCAAGAAACTGCCTAAACACTCGGTGCATCATGTCCATAAATACGGCTGGAGCATTAGTTAATCCGAACGGCATGACAACGAATTCAAAATGCCCATAGCGCGTATTAAAACCAGTCTTCGGAATATCTTCCTCCCTAATACGCAGTTGGTAGTAACCCTGCCTCAAATCTAACTTGGAATAGACTTTCGAGCCTTGCAGAATATCAAATAACTCCTCGATGTGAGGCAAAGGGTATTTGTTCTTCACTGTCATCCGATTCAGCTCACGGTAATCTATACACATCCGTAACGTCCCATCCTTCTTCTTTACAAATAGAACGGGAGCACCCCACGGAGAAGTGCTCGGGCGGATGTACCCGCAAGCCAAAAGCTCATCAAGCTGCGTTTTTAACTCCTTTAACTCTGCAGGAGCCATTCTGTAGGGAGTCTTCGAGAAAGGCTCTGCTCCGGGATAAAGGTCAATTACGAACTCGATGTCCCTATCAGGCGGTAGAGAACCCAAAGTCTCAGGGAAAACATCGATATACTCTCGCACGACCTCCGTCTCCTCAAGTTTGGCCTGATCCTTCGGTCTATTCAAAAGATAGGCCACGAAACCTGTCGCACCGTCCCGGACCAGTTTACTCGCCTCAACAAAAGAAATAAACGGGCTTAACTTCACCTTTTCGCCCTTAAACACCACTGAACCAAAAGAAACTTTCTTAACCCGACAATCCATCTGAGCCCCATGTTCATACAACCAATCCATACCCAAGATTACATCATACCTCTGCATCGGCATTTCAATCAAATCTGCGAGGAAAACTCGGCCTTCGAAGCTAACCGGACAACCCCGAAAAACCCTGCAAGTTACTAAACTACCACCAAGAGGGGAGCTAACCACGTAATCATGCGCACACAAGGAAATAGGCAAGCACATAGAAGCGGCAATATCCCGGGAAATAAAGGAATGAGTGGCCCCGGGATCAAATAATGCATGTAATGTAGTGCCATGAATGCTTATAGTACCTTCGATCACGGCATTTGGGTCGATTTCCACAGTTTGCTCTTCCTCAACTCCCAATGCGTAAGCCCTAGCTTGGATTGCAGGCCTCGGGTTATCTTGCTTCTTCGGGCATGTGTTCACCATATGATCCTGTGCCCCACAAATGAAACACCTCTTATGAAGCCTAAAGCAATTATCCACGTGATGAGGACCCTTGCAATAGGTACATTGCACTTTAGGTGGAGCCGGAAGTGCTAAGGGTCGATTCGGTTGATTGGGTCCCGCGGGTCGAGGTTGTTTATTTTGAGGCTTGGCTTGTTGAAATGTTTTAAATGCCGGCCTTTTCCCGAATTTATTAAAATTCCCCAAGTTAGACCCTTGTCCGGTATAAGTACTCTTCCTCCTCATCACAACCCGTTCTTCCACTCTTAGAGCTTTGTCCGTGACTTTCGCCCAAGTACTTGTGTTAGAAGCCCCTAGAGCATCTTTCATATCCTCCCGAAGTCCTTGGAGGAATTGAGAAGCCTTGCTTTCATCATCATTGGCAATGTTCGGGGCATAACGAGAGAGCCTTTCAAACTCGTTGATATAATCAGTGACGGACATACCCCCTTGTTTGAGCTCCATAAATTCTCTCACCCTTCGATTTCTTGTAGCTTTGGGAATATATTTATTCTTGAATTCACGAACAAACACCTCCCATGTGATCTCCTCCTCGGTAGCCTCTAATCTTCCTTGCAAACTTGACCACCAACTATAAGCTTGGCCCTGGATCATGGTAAGTGTGCATTGTAGCTTCTCCATAGGCCCACACGGTATGAGATTCCATATCCGGTTAGTTTGCACGAGCCATTCTTCTGCTTGGACATCATTCCCACCCACGAAAACCGGTGGATTTTGGTTCTTAAACTCCCGGAGAGTAGCTGTAATTAGATTTCCTCCATGATTCCCAGCTGGAGGTGCATTGTTTCTTTCCTGAGCCCTTTGTTCCAAATATACCGCTAATCTCTCCATGAAATTGCCCGGATCCATTTGGGGTGGTGGTGGTGGATTATTATCTTCCGGGTGTGGAGAATGATCTCGGTGATGACGATGTTCCGGAGATCTATCTCGGCGGTGGTGTCTTCGGGGAGGCATATTTCTACAAAGGAAAAGATTCCAATTCATATGCGTGAGGGTTAGTACATGTTCATGTACACAATTAACAAGAAGAAAAACAAATAATCACATAATTGCATATAACCACGTTGTCCTAAGCCGAACGACCTAGATTCACCCGACTCGACTCTAGAGCTCCGGTTTTGCAACCGAGAGCTCTGATACCACTTTAAGGATGTGACGCCCGTAGCGGTGGCCACCACATCCCCCGCACTTAAACCCGAACCCACATATGAAATGGATTTCCATACATGAGTCCAAGTCTAAGCGAACGGAACCTACACTCACTCCTTAGGCTAAGCGGGGCTAAAACTCGGACAGAGCGCGCAAATATAAACACATAAATGCGGAAGCCATAACATAAGGATCGAAAAGAGCTCTATATCTAACACTTATACCAAATACCATGGCCTCACGGCCCAAAAGATCGAGTATATACATCAAAAGCCCATAACTCTTCAAAATACGCTTCTAGCATCAAATACATCATAAGAGTAACCAAAATGCAAGAAATATGGATGCAACTCGACCTAGACACACAAGTACAAGACCAAGACTCGCACTTCCCCGCCTAGCTCGAAACAACCTGCACTGAAGGTGGGAAAAGAGAGGGGTCAATCAAAACTCGACTGAGTGAGGGGGCTAAACGCACACCCACACCTAAATACGTAGAGAGCAAAGCATATTACAAAGGTGATAGTCATGAATCGAGGATAGGGTTTTTCATACCCAAATCATTTTCCAAAGATAGCATATAATATAAAGGAAAACCTATCTCGATCCATAATCTATCAAACATAACATAAACATAAGTCCGGCGAGAACGGACTATCCCTTACTCCATCAAACATAACAAAAAAATCAAATTCAAATCACATCCACCCCACATCCATGGTGTATCGGGAATCAAACCCTAACACCTACATTACCAAACACATACGGGGCAGCTAACCCACGATATGCCTTCCCCGGTTATCCACCGAGGGCTCAAGATACCACGCCTTCCCAACCTCCATAGGTCGTACGTGAATACCTCAAATGAGAGCGTGCACAGGGGTCATAACCGGCGACCCCGTGGTCGTCCCGGGTCTCCCTTACCCACGTCTCCGGGCCCAACAAACCAAATCAAACCAAATTCCCATCTTTCAGGGTACAACTCGCTCAAACATATCACATACTAATAACGAATTTCAAAGTATAGCTTACTTATGCCAATACTTATACCAATTTCGAAGACGTAAAGCTTATTTCACAAAATCATAACATACCTTAAGCACTCGTATTTAATACATATATATAAGTATATATATTCGCATACAGGGTAAGAAAACAACACGTAATAGGTCTTAGGTCGCTTATCTAATACAAAGGATCCTAACCTCACCTTTGCAAAAGTAGAAGGAAGGCAAAACGGGCGAACGAACACTTAAACCTCGGGCTCACGAACTTCCGGAAGAGGCTCTGAAACAAAAGAAGACAAGACCCGAGACTTAGACTCAATAATGTACCAAAGAAGACGCCCGGCAAAATGCATGGATCATGTTCACAAAAATATCACAATTAAGTCATATAATTGCATAGTTATAGCACAACATATTTAATCACAATTTAGTACGCAAAACAATTAAGTTATAACAATTAATCATGCAAAAGAGAAGCAATTAAAGTCATAAAATGCATAATTAAAGCAAAGAGAAGCAGTGGCAGCTTTCAGGTCTTGAATTCTTCAAAGGGGAAAATCCACCCCCATGGATTTTTCCAAAGGGGAAAATCCACCCCCATGGATTTTTCAGAAGCTACTGCCTCAAATCCACCCCCATGAATTTTTTTCAAAGGAAAAATCCACCCCCGCGGATTTCTTTTTCAAAAGAAGGGTTTCCGGCAATGGGAACGGCCGTTCCCGTTCCCAGTACAAACTGGGAACGGTCGTTCCCACTCTCGGTTATGAACAGTATGGCCTGGGAACGGTCGTTCCCAGTTTAAAACTGGGGCGGGAACGGCCGTTCCGGCCTGGTTCGAAAAGCTGGAACAGAATTTAACACAGAAAACAGGGGAAGCTCGAAAAAGTGCCAAAAATGGCCAAAAACCCAACCCTATAAATTGCCACATCTTCTCAAAATACACACACAATTCAAATAAATCATACTTAACATGTTGTCACTCAAATAGCTCAAGAAAATGGAATTAAAAGCCATGATCAATGAAATGAAAAATTCAAGCAAAAATCATGATCATTCAAAGATACTCAACCAACCAAAGATAAAATGCAATAAATTCAACATATATAACCTATACAACTCATACAAGAAGCTAGGAATCAATCATCTCAAGCAAAGAGCAAGAAATCACCATTATAGCTAAACCCTTACTATTCACGTAGGGGAGCAAAGGCAAAACAAACTCACACCAAACTCAGAAATTAAACCATGGAATCGAAGAGCATGACGAGGGGATTCCGAAACCTACCTAAGTTCGAGAAAAGACGAAGAAACGAGAGAGAACTTGGCTTGGAAAGTTTGATGATCAAATCTTGGGGTTTGGCTCTCTTGCTTGGCTTGAGTTGCTGCTGAACGTAATGAAGGAAAAGGGAGAATGGTTCAGCCTTTAAGGGCTGGACCGATTCGGTTCACGGGTTCGGTTCAAGGTTCCCGGTTCAAGTTGGTTCGGTTCAACAAATACAGGCTCAAATAAGGCCAACCCAATTTAAAACGAATAACACGCATGCAACTTTAATCCAAATAATCCGTATAAGCGTAATTAATTCAAAATAGTCCTATACAAACAATCTAAAATGCAAATAATATTAAATCATATAATTTACCAGTACCGACTGTGAGTCGGGGTGTTTATAACTTCACATATCCTAAACCACTTGAGGCAAATTTTTGACATATAATTCAAATATTTCATGTAAATTCAAATAATTCATATAAGAATTAAAATTAAATAATTCAAATAAACAATTAGAATAAATATAAAATGCGTAAATAATAATTTTAAATGCGCACATACGTCATACCTGTACGGTCTGAAAGTCGGGGTGTCACAAGGCGTACTTATCGAGCGCACCACTGCTGACTAAGCCCGTCGAAGGTGAGAGATTATTTATGTATCTTTCCGTTTCTTCCGAGGCCACAAGCGCTGTTTTGATCGCTGTACAGGAGCGGAAACATTTACCTGTCTATTATCTGAGCAAAACATTGCAAGGAGCCGAAAAGAAGTATTTGGAGATTGAGAAATTCGCGTTTGCTCTTATTAACGCCTCAAGAAGGCTGAGACCTTACTTTCAAGCGCACTCCATAACGGTTCTCACCGACCAACCCTTGAAGCAAGTGTTGTCCAAACCAGATGTGTCCGGAAGATTAATCAAATGGGCCATCGAATTGAGCCAGTTCGACTTATGTTTCGAGCCCAGGACCGCGGTACAGGCTCAGGTTGTAGCTGATTTATTGGTCGAACGCTTTGGTTTAGAGCCCACCGTTGCGGAGAATGAGGGGTTATGGGTACTGCACACAGATGGTTCCTCAACCTCTCAAGGGGGAGGAGTAGGAGTGGCCCTCAGAAACCCCGATGGGATTGAACTGGACTTTGCAATCAAGCTGGATTTCCAAGTCACTAATAACGAAGCAGAATATGAAGCCCTCGTGCAAGGATTGAATATTGCTTTTCAGAATGGAGCCTCCAGAATCACCGCTTATGTGGATTCACAGTTAATTGCAAGTCAGATTGAAGGAACTTATGAGGCTCGAGAAACCACCATGGTACAGTACTTAAGTAAAGCCAGAGAAATCATTGGGAAGTTCAAGGAATTTCATCTACTTCAAGTGCCGCGAGGAGAAAACGAGCGTGCGGACGCTCTGTCAAAGTTTGCATCAGCTTTGGAGGGCACTTCCGAGCGTTCTGTTACGTTCCTTAGAACTGAGGAACCTTTGATCAAGGAAAGGGTCGCCACCAAGATAATCGCCATGATCGATCCAAACGAGCCCTGTTGGCTTGACGACATCGTCGTTTTCCTTAGGGATGGAATTCCCCCCACTGACAAGGTGGAAGCTAGGAAAGTCCGAAGTAAGGCCCCTCGTTTCGCTTTGGATCCCGAGGGGAGGTTATTCAAGAAATCATTCCAAGGACCCCCAATGAGATGCCTGAGGCCCTCGCAGGCGAAGGAGACGCTTGAACTCATCCACAAGGGAAGTTGTGGGAATCATTCCGGAGGGCGTATCTTGGCAAAAAAGGTTCTGAGAAGTGGGTTTTATTGGCCTACAGTACTCCAAGATGCCATTGAGTTCTCGAGGAAGTGCCCTAAATGTCAATTTCATTCAAATCTCCCTCAATTGCCAGTCGCACAGATGATCCCAATAGACGTCTCTTGGCCTTTTGACCAGTGGGGAATAGACATCGTGGGCCCCTTGCCCATGGCTGCGGGACAAAAGAAGTTTGTCATTTTGGCCGTCGATTACTTCACCAAGTGGGCCGAGGCCGAAGCTGTTGCAAAAATTACTTTCAGGGTTGTGAGGGACTTCATTTGGAAAAACATCATTTGCAGGTACGGCATACCGAGGGTGCTCATTTCTGACAACGGATCCCAGTTCATAGCAGCTGACACGCGAGAATGGTGTTCTGAGTTGGGGATCGAACAGCGATTTACCTCTGTAGGACATCCTCAAGCCAATGGGCAAGCAGAAGTTACCAATAGGATCATCTTGCAACATCTGAAAACCATGCTTGAGAGCAAGAAAAGTGAATGGGCTGAGGAGCTGCAAGGAGCGCTTTGGGCTTATCGCACCACCCCACGAGCGGCCACTAAAGAAACTCCTTACGCGCTCGTTTATGGATCAGAAGCAATGATACCAGCGGAGATAGTAAATGAATCCGCTCGTGTCGGCTATTTCGAGCCTCAGCTCAACGATGGCAACAGGAGCTTGGAGTTGGATTTGCTGGATGAAAGGAGAGACAAAGCCTGGGCTAAGATTCACCATTATAAGGCCTCTGTGGCCCAACAGTACAACAAGCGTGTGAGGGAAAGAACTTTCCAGTTGGGAGACTTGGTTTTAAAGAAAGTGGAAGTATCCTAGCACGTGGGGAAATTGGACCCCAATTGGGAAGGCCCATTCAAGGTCGTACAACTCAGAGCTAACAACACTTACACCTTGGAGACACTTCAAGGTGAGCGCTTGCCTCGCCCTTGGAACGCATGTAACCTCCGGCGGTTTTATGTTTAAAAGCTCTTTGCAAACCCTGATGTAACAACCCTCTTTGACGGGTTCTATGTACTTCCAATCACAAGTAAGCGGTAACATAATCTTTTTAATTTCTCTAATATTCCTGTTTCTTTGGTTGCTTGAATGGATAAGTCCCACGTCCCTCGTCTTTGCGAGCGTGGTTGGCAACTCATTCCAATATGTATGCTGTTATCTCGTATGGGTTACACTTGCCAGCACTCTACTCCACATGGGGGGACGCCCTCATAAGGATAGACTGGTTACGCTCACAACCAATTAGGCGAATTGGAAGAAGATTATGAAGAAAATCCTAGTAGGCCTTGGCTGTTTCTTACAACGCCTTGCGCTCGAAAACGGGATCTCCTATAGAGCAAATCCTAGTAGGCCTTAGCCGTTTCTTATAACGCCTTGCGCTCGAAAACGGGATTTCCTGCAGAGCCAGAAATACGACAAGAGCCAGAGCGCTCGAACGATGGCCTCAGAATCAAGAAGGTATTGCACAAGTCTTGAACGAGGGCAACCACTCAGTAAGACCCTCGCACACACTCAAGACTTAGCAAAATCCCCCAAGGGCGGAAGGAATGTCGCAAGTCATGAACGAGGGCAACCACTCAGTAAGACCCTTGCAAATACTCAAGACTTAGCAAAATTCCCCCAAAGTTAAGAAGAAATCGCGCGAGCCTTGAACGAGGGCATCCTCTCCATAAGACCCTCGTATATACTCAAGACTCAGCCAAATTTTTAAGAGCAAAAACAAAATTTATACAAGTCTTGAGTGGGGGGCAATCTCACAATAAGACCCTCACGATCGCTCAAGACTTAGACAAATTTTCAAGATTTATGACGAAGGCAAAAATTTATACAAGTCTTGAGTGGGGGGGCAATCTCACAATAAGACCCTCACGATCGCTCAAGACTTAGACAAATTTTCAAAGATTTACAGAAGTTAACAAAATTTCTCAAAGTCATAAAGGCTCATCAGAGAAATAAAACATCCACAGAGTATGCTACACACAATCTTATTATTACAAGATTTGTTCCAGCAAGCTCTAAATATGAGTTCTGATTCATAAATAAACAAAAGAACACAGTCATGAAAAATGGGATGTATATTTATTGCAAGAAACATTACAAGATAAGGGCTCAAAGGCCACTGAACATTGTTTCAAAAGAAGGGAAAAAACGCATTAAAACAGGAAAATACAGAGGAAAGTCTCAGGCAGCTGGAGCAATGTCTTCATCAACGATCACCAGTATGTTTTGGGCTACGGGGCCGTGAACTGGGCCCTCAGGCTCTTGCGGTTGGGCTTGGGGATCGTCGGGCTCCTTGACAGCAGGAACGGGAACGTTGGCACCCTCGGCGGCTGGGACAGGGGCATCCTCCATGATAGGCTCTTGAGGCTCATCTTCATGATGGTCATTTTGTGCGGCCAGAGAGGCACCCTCCGACGGGTGAGCTTCCATATACTCATCCTGAAGGAGTTTGACCAGGAATTCATACTCTGGCTCCGCAATGGAATCCGCAGGGTTATCCCCCTCGTCATCCTCCTCCTCGCAGCGCTCATTGAATATGAGCCCCGTGCCCTCGGCCTCTTTCATGGCAGGATCCGTTAGCCCCTTATGTATGCCCTGCTCGATGGCTAAATTGAAAGCCTTCTGAGCCTCATCCAAGCAATGCAGAGAAGCAGCAAAGTTGAAGGCCTTCGAATGGCAGAACCGGATAAGGACCTCCTTGCTCGCACGTTCCAGACTCCGAGGCCACTCGCTCATGGTGTCGTTAAATTTCCTCTCAGCCTCCAGAGCCCTCGTCTTCCAGCTTTCCCGCTCGATCTCCGCCTTCTTGCAGCGCTCGTTTGCCTGGGCCAACTGGTCACTTAAGCCGCTTCGAGCGCTCTCCACCGCCTGGAAATCCTCCCTCAGTTTTCCCAGCTCTTCCTCCGTTTTGTTGTACAAATCCTTGAGGGATTCATACTTTGCAATCTCAGCGTCCAGCTCCGCTTGAATCTGAGCCGGATCGTTGGAACGAGCCATCTTCTTATACTTGGCTTTGCGGTCAGCATAGATGGAGGCTCGCATTTGTACATTTCGGAGCCGGGGAAGAACTTGCTGCATAAGTTGGAGGAAAGGGAAGTGTTAGCCAAAAAAAAATGCTAACTTACAGAAATTAGCAAAGAAAGCAAGGAGTGAAGACTTACGAAGATTAGAGCGTGGGCCGCGTCATAAGTCACCTTCTCCACAGGCTCATTGAAGAGATGACGGTGGTCCGCCGAGAACTGGGCCTTGTTGTATAGATTCTCGGTGACAGCTTGGGCGAGCGTGCCAGGTCTCAGCAGAACTGGCCCACCGTCGGGGGCACCTGTGTAGTCCCTGTCCCCTCATCGGGGGAACTCCCATATATGTTCCTCCTCTGAAGAGGAAGTTTCCCCCTCGCCCCTGGGGCCCTCGACTACTTGTTTGCCTTTGCCCTTGATTGCCGCTGAATCGGGCATCCTCTTCCTCTTGCGGGAAGGCCTGCTAGCGCTCGGTGGGGCCTCGGTTATCGCCAGGGTGGTTACTGGCCCCGTTTGTTCTGCAGCCAGAGTGGGTTGAACGTCTCCCGCTCGTTCTGTAGTCAACCGCCTCCTGGTCTCTCTGTTAGCCAGTCTACTCTCCCCCCGGCCACGAGGGGGTTGAACCTCTGGATTGGCGCTCGAACTGGCGCCCTGGCTACCGCTACGAGCGTCCCCGCGATTGTTACGATTGCGAGGGCGCTGTTGCTCGAGTTGCTGGTCCCCTTGTTGGGCTTGGTTCCTGTTGGCATGAGCGAAGCGTGCGGCTTGTCTGATTCCTCCTGCCATCTCTAATATCGCAACTCCTGCACGAATGGAAATTTCGAGGGTTAGAAATCCTCAAACCATCTACTAAGATTGCAAGTTACAAGTACAGAAAAGCAGTTAGTATTCATTCCTATCTAAAGTTAGTGCCCTAAGAATCTAACCGTCTCTCTCTATGTCACGAGCCGGAGGGTTATCAAGGTAATAAGGGTCGTCGGAAAGACCACACAGGAACATGAGCTCCGCATCGTCTATCCAGTCCTTCGCCTGTATAAGGTGACCCTCGTCCCTTAAGGCTTCAGCTAAATACTTTGCCCAATCTCTGGGGAGGGCCGGCTCCAAACGGCTCTTCGCAACCGAGCCCCAATTTGTGGACACCCCAAAGCCCTCTCCTATGGGGGCCTTAACAAAGATGAACTTCTCCTTCCAATTGGGGCCATATGTGCTTGTGGGAGAGTTGATTAGCTTTGTACGAGCCTTTGCTTGAATATAGTAGAAGCCCGCCTCAGGAGACGAGCGTGACGAGCTGACTACTTGGAAAAGTGCATGAAAGTTCCGCACAAAGGGCTCGTATCCAACACTCCTCATCAGGATCACGAAGCTTGTCAGTAGAGCCAAGCCGTTGGGCACTATTTGCGAAGGACAGAGGTTTAAGTCATTCAACAGGTGGGCCATTGGGATCGAAATGGGGAACCTCAAACCCCCTGAGCTGACCGAGGCCACGTACACCGCCATTTCTCCAGGAGGCGGATTATTAGCACGCTCGTGGTTTTCTGGGATTCTCCACGTATACCGCTCGTCCCAGTAAATGGGCGCCATCATCGTTTTCACTTCTCCTACGGTAACTGTGCTGGGAGTCTCATCGGGCGTGCGCTCGGTAGCCTGATAACCTGATCCATCACCCTCGTTAGGCCCTTTGGATTTCTGGGATTTCTTGCTTTTTCCTTTGTCACGGGCTCTTTCTGAAGGCCCGGTTATGGCTTCAGCCACTGGAAGCGGGTTCGCGACGGCCACAGTCACGGTATGGCGGTGGGGATGAGTGGCACTCTGAGTTATGGGGAGAACAACCCCTTGCCTCTCTGCCTCCATTACCAGATTCATCTCCTCAAAGAGAGGATCCACTCCGCCAGGATTCCTATCCTCCATGGCCATCACTGCCGCCCCCAACTCCTCATCTCTAGGGGAATCGGGGGAAGAGGAACTCTCAGTGGCCATTTCATTGATTTCACGGGCAAATTCCTCAACATGTTGGTCAGCCATGGCAGAAGCTGAGATTTGGGAGAAATTCAGTCTCGGTTAGACAATGGGGTTTTCTTGGAAAGAGATTAGGGTTTCCTCAAGGAGAAAAATCTAAGGGGTTATGAAATCCTAAAGTCTGAATCTAAAGTTAGCAGAGTTAGACAATTACGCTGGAAGTTTACCTTGAAGGTTTCTGAGAAAATCTGAGAGAAAGGTTGAAGATGCCCTAAGAACTGGTGTGCGAGAGAATTCTTTTTGCAAAGGATGCTTGGGAGTTCTGAATGCGTAAAGAGTAGCAAGATTTCAGAATCCCACATTTATAGGGATGGGAGTTGGTACCGTTTTCGGCAATGAATTCAAAATGGTAATCATTTCCCGCATGGGAAACCGCCCACTTTATGGAACCGTCACATGCTTCCCAATGCTCACGCGCCCCACGCGCCCCCGCATTTAATGCTCTGACGTTTCGAATACTCAAGAATAGTACAACGCTCAGTGCAGAAGCGTTACGAGCGGTCAGTTGAAAAGACCCCATTAATGGCACAATCAGAGGAAAAATTGCTCAGCACTCCAAGACCTACACGAGCGTTACATACGAAGGATAGAACGTGTCAAAATTCCACAGTCCTTATCACTAAGGACTACAGAATTGGGGGTCAAAATACGATCGTCCCACGTTAGGACACGTGGCATCACCAAGATGATGACATCTGTCTCCCCAAGGTTGCACCCATCAATGCACGAGCTCTAAGCCCAACAAGCGCAATCCTTCTTCAGGAGTTAAGCCCAACGAGCGCTGTCACTCTCACGAGCGTCCTTCATACTAAATGATTGGCACGCCCACGTGCCAAGGGAGCCCTCTTCGAGCGTCACATTCCCTCAGAGTGGCCTCCCCTTTGGCTCGTCACTTGAACTGGAGCCTTCATTCCCCTCAGCGGATATACTGGCTCCAATACTCTAGGTTGTCACGAGCGCGCTCTCAAGCCCTCGTTATCAACCACCCAAATGGCTCTCTGACACAACGTACATGCCCGCGCACCTGCCACTGTTGCCAGCACTAACTTTTGGCCGCTTTTGCAGAAGATTCCTCCTAGGTTTCTCTCTCACGGCGCCACGTGTTAGGGCAACATTGGGCCAGGACCACTTGGGGTAAATGACCAAAGGGTCCTTGACCCTCAACTATAAATAGCTAAAGTCATCTTCTACACTGGTAAGCATTCTTCATCACTAAAACTGTGACTGAACTTACGTTTCTTCAGACCTTGAACTGACTTGAGCGTCGGAGAGCCAAACTGGGTATCACCCCCAGTTCCCCCAGCTTGGCCTTCTGACTTTTATTGTGCTTGTCCCAACAGGTAGAACCCCCTTTCTCATCTCCGGCGAATCTCCGGCGATTTCCTCCACAATTACAAATCATAAAGTGATCGGATTCGGACCCTCACATTTCTGAACCCATCACTATTAATTAGTACATAAATACATTAATATATTACATATATATATATATATATATACTATTAATCTCGCTATATTAAATATAACATAGGAGATTAATAGTAGTTTTTTCTTTTTATATTTAAAAAAATAAGAAGAAGAAGGCCGGAATTACAGGCATTTATCTGCATTTACACGTGGTTTTTTCTTTTAGGAAAATGTAACATCATTTGAAAAGGTTATCAGATCCAAAGGAAAATTGCACTTTTATTTCTACGAACGTGCTTCTTCTTAGCTAGGAATTTCTGGGAAAATCATTTTTATCAATATCAAGAGAACATAAAAACTAATTTTGTTACTTTTTTTTTTTTTTGGAGGTCAAATAAAGTACATTATAGGAGGAAAACTGTAATTTCCCTGCAATAGAACCATATAATAAAAGTAAAGTATGGTCATAATGTAAGAGAAATTAATGATAAACAAGTTTTATTACATCAATGTCGTCGAAAACATCTCACTTTAGAGACACAAGTAATCAGTCTTAGGTGCAGTCATGATAGAGTTACAAAATACACAACTTTTCGTAACAATCAAGAATGAAGTGAAAATGAATACAATGGTTAACAGCATGAGAAAACATTTCTTTCCATCCTTCTCATGCCTTAATCCCCTCTTCCTTCTTACACACCCTAAAACTCGTGTAAATCAACAGTCAGATCTCAAGAACCAACAGAAAAACAAACAAATCACAACCCCTTTTGCATATTACCAATATGCCCCAACAGCGAAGACGCCTTCCTCTTCGCCCTCTCGGTCCCACTTCTCGCCAACTCGGCGAGTGCCGCCTCAGCGCCGAGTCTTCTCAAACAAGCCAGATTCTGGTTATCTCTTTTACACAAGGAGAGCAAAATAGCAGAAGCATTCTCCTTACTACGGTTCGAACCAATCCTAAGAAGGTTCACTAAAACCGGAATCGTTCCAGCTTTCACAATAGCCAATTTTGCCTCTAAATTCCCAGCAAGAACCGAGAGAATAGTTAACGCTTCATCAACCATACTCGAATCAGTTAACATTTTGATCAGGGCGGCCACAATACCTGCCCGAACTGCCCGGCCCTTGTTCCCATGATATATACACAGGTTGAACAATGCAGTTGCAGCATCTTTCTTTCCCCTCGAGCTTCCATTCTCGAGCAAATCCACTAAAGCTGGGATCGCTGCTGATGCACCAATTATTATTTTATTCTCATTGGCAAGGGATAAACTAAAAAGGCTTGCTGCAGCATTTTCCTTAGCTTCCATGGATCCAGCTCTGAGGACCTGAACGATGGAAGGGATTGCATTTGCAAGCATTATGAGCCCTTTGTTGTTGTCAAAGATGGACAGGTTTAGGACCGAGGTTACTGCATTTTCTTGAATTTGAGAATCTTCAGATGTTAGTAGGTTTACAAGAATCGGGATGGCACCGGCTTCAGCTAAGAGGATTCGATTGTCCGTGCTTCGCTTGGAGAGGGATCGGATTTCGGCAACCGCAGCCCTACGGTCATCGATTGAACGGCTCAAGAGCTTCCGCACAAGGGATTCGATGGCCGCGATGTCGTCTGTGACATCCCGAAAAGAACCATCCCCCTTCTTTATCTTGCCACCCATTAGGGATGTAGGTTGTTCTACGTTGTTTTTCAGACACCATTGGGATATTAGGTTTCTCAAGACATAATTTGGAGTTAGAGTGAGATGTCGGAGTTTCTGCTGTGTTTTTGGACATGTTGTGTTGCCACCGTCTATCCATCTCTGTATGTAAGATCTCTCATACGTCTGGAGAAGAAAAGTCAAAAGATATTATAATTAGAATGATTATTTTTTTGGGTCAACAATTAGAATGAATTTCACATATGAGTAAGAGGGTGTTCCATAATTTTAATAGTTTCTCTCCGAACAGTAAACTATACTACATTTCGACCATCTTTATAGAGTAATTAATTATATGAAATTAATTTCATTATTTTGTTTTTCATCCTTATGTGGAATACTTAAAAATAATAGGGGCAATTACACTAGCACGTTGAGATTAGACCTAATTACAAAAACTTCCCTTGCCAAAGAATTTATTTTGCCCTCTGACACTTATATATCAATAATATTTGATTTCAAATTCACGTCTATAATAGCATGCATCTAAGTCAAACCTCAGGGTATGTGTTGACATAAAGAGCTTATAAGCTATTGAAATAAGGTCTAAGAACATATATTACCTGCCCTGTTGCAACGATTACGGGATCCCTCATAAGCTCGAGGGATATAGGACAGAGGAAATCATCTGGAATTATGGGAGAATTTAGTTTCTTGTTTTCCTCTAAATCTTTGCAGGTTGACTTTTTAATCACATGCGGCACGGATGACTTCTTCAAACTTTCTTTGTTCTGAGAAACTTCATTTATTTCTGAACGATTGCCTTCTAGAAAATCTTTCAACTTCGGTCTAATTTCATGATCAATATTCTCAACATGTAAACTTTGAATCGATCGCTTGCTTTGCTTAAATGGATCGATCTCTTTATCCAACGGCTGTGACAATGTTCTGTATAGTAAGCTCGAGTTCAGAGATCCACCGTATCTTTCAGTCGCCCGTTTCAACTGTGACCTCACTAATTCAACCTGGATAAGGTTTCATGTCAGCTATGGATAAATTGCAGACAATGCGAATATAATTAAAATGCTAAACACAATAAAAATAATCACCTGTTCTTGTATTTCTTCTGATATGTCAAAATCATTATAAGGTAAGTTAGTCAATGCTTTCTCCAATTTCCACGTTACGCATTGAAATTGAAAGAGAAATTTCTTCGTCGCTCCATCCTTGAACAAAGCAAAAAAGAAAACTTTATAAGGGAAAGACAACATTAATCAAGAAAATAACTTAATTCAGATCAAAATTGGGATGAATACCATGGCAAATGTTTGGTCTTAATCATTCTATAGGACAATTATACAACGCGGAAAAGTAATAATGCTCGGTTGAATTAAATCAATACATCAAATCAAGCATAAACTATAACATCAATATGATGCAAAGAGAGATCTATAACCAAATCAAAGAGAAACAGACATATGACCCTTTGTTCCCATAAACCAAAAAAATTAACTAATAATTGATCATCAACTCTACAAATTATTCAGATCAGATGCCCAAATCAGCCAACATCACATTGCTAAGAAAAATTAGAAATTTTCAAGGCAAGTCAATCGGGAGAAAACCAACTATTTCAATTGATATCAAGTAAAATCCCATTTTAAATCTTCTCACAACATGCAGCCCACATTGTGGAAATCGGAATTCAAAACCCATAAATTAACTGAAGCAGCAAGAATCAAATGCAGAACCGAAAAAAGAAACCCTAAAACAAAACTTAATCTAACACACTTACAGAAGCAGTCTTGCAATTGTCAAAATTGTTAGCAGCAAAGACGAGTCTTTTAGCAGCCTGAAGAACCAGAGTCAGCTCCGAAAGGCAGGAAATGTCGGAAGAAGAAGAACCCACTTCACCATTTTCCTGGATTCTCTTCGAATCCCTAATTTCTTCAAGCAAATGAGCTAAGAGCGAGATTCTGCGAGATAAGTCCGCACAGTCTTTCTTGAAGAACCCCGAGAAGCCGGCGGTGGAGATCCGTACGACGTCCTGGATTAAGCGAAGGGGCAGAGTGGTGGCGCCGCCTTCCACCGCCGTGGAATCTCCGCCGGCCATTTCGAGGGGAAAGAGTGGGAGGGGTGTTTGTGTAATTTGGGTTTCTTACAGCCACAATGCACTCAACATTGTAGTAATGGGGACAACAAATGTGGGCTTATTTGTTTGAGGTTGCGTCGTTGGCAAACATTTTTTTTATTATTATTAATTATATTTATAGATACACATAAATGTGTATGTATTTGTAATGGTGGAAGACACTATAAAATTCATTGGATTCCATGATTGGAAGCTTTCCATTTGTTTTCTTGTTGATATAATATTATCTGGATTTTGATTCCTTATTCTTCTATGAAAGAAAAATTAAATAATCGAATTCATGAATAACATATAACCCTCATTTCTATTATGTGAACATAAATAAAAACATAAACCCCAACATATTGATTTTCTTGTTGATATAAGGATTCATAAAAATAAATAAAACTAATATAAGATATGCTATATATATATATATATATATGAAAACATAAAATGCCAATGAAATTGATCAAAACATACAAAATAAAATAAATAATAAAACCTTTCTTTGGTTCAATTAATTTGAACAATGTAATGCACCACCACCAAACTATGACTAGTTTTAAAATAATATGAATGTATGTTGAATTATTATCAACCTATAAAGCACGGACACTCCAAAATTTACCCCCGTGCAGTGTCGGACACGTGTCGGACACGGACACGGCTCCGACACGGCACCGACACGTGTCCGACACTCCAAAATGTGTCCAAAAATTAAAAAAAAATTCCGACACGCCGGGGACACGGCTAGGACACGGCGTGGAATGTGTCCGACACGGCTCGGACACGGCGTGGAATGTGTCCGACACGGCTCGGACACTTCGACACGAAAAATTCAGTAAAAAATTAATTTTTAATTTATTTTTCCTAAAAATTTAAGGATATAATTTAAAAAAAAAAAAAAGGAATTATATAAATGTGCTAAAAGATGTATAATATTAATTTAAATTTAATTTTTTTATAATATCATTATATAAAAAATGTATTAGTATTATTTTAATGATTTAAAATGTTGAATTGGAAAATGACGTATGTTATTTAAATTTGTAATATTGAATATTTTATGAATATTTTATTCTATATAAATTAACATATATATATATTTTATTTATTTATATATAATATAGCCGTGTCGGAGCCGTGTCGTGTCCTAAATTTTTTAAAAAATCCTTGTCGCCGTGTCCGTGTCGTGTCGTGTCGTGTCCGTATCATCGTGTCCGTGTCTGTGCATCATAGTTATCAACTAACAACCAAGGTTTGATTCCATCTAGCTATAGAATAAAGTTAGTTGTGATTGCCCCTTGGTATAAGGATTTTTTTACATGACTCCATCACTATTGCAAGGTGTAGTTTGGAATTGTGAATTACATTAGTCATTTTTGACATATAAAAACTTAAAGAAAGGTCGAAGCGAAAAATAAGGGGAGAGAGATGGGATTACGAGTTCTATTTCAATTTTATATTTTATCTTCTATTTGACTCCTTCATACACATCAAAAGTATTAATAAATAGAATTATGATATAAAAAATAATATTAAAATATATTATTTATCAAATTTTAACCAACTACTAATAGTCTAATACATGTATTGTGAAATAAGAGTGTGAGAGATGGAGATAGGGAGGGAGAGGGGAAAGAAATTCCGGGAACGTAATAAAGAAAATAAGTGGCACATAGAAAACAAACAAAAGAATACAGTTGGAGGAAGAATATTGTGAATTGGCATACAACATTGGTAGCTAAAGATAGCCTTTGCTGTTACATTTCCTATAAAAATATTTCCCAAGAGCCAACCTTTTTTTTGTTATAGATTCTCTCTAATTTCTTTCTATTTCTTTTTTAAATATGGTTCATAAATGATAATTGATAAGGTCACAAAGTCAATACGTAGGTGACTTTGAAAGGGTCCTTAATCAGAAGGAAAAGGGGCAAAACCATAATACATATTTTTCTATAATATATGACCAATGTTTAAGTTTGCCAGCTATTTCTTGCATAACCTTCTTTTGGGAACATTGTGAATTACATGTGTCTTTATATCTTTAATGAACTCGGAGATAACGAGATTTCTTCGATATTTTTATTATTTTCACGTTTCTTGGATATCTTTTTGCATTATGGCGTATAAAAGTAATAAATAGATAGCTTTATTGATCTAAAATGATAAAAATATTTCTCTATTTTCGATCTAAGGTCTCCTGATCACTTCAGGTCGAAACTAGTTTATCAAACTAATATTTATTGTGTGATCGATGCAAAATTTAAGAAAAGTGATCAATCAGAAAATAAATGTAAAATATTTATATTGTAATTTATTGAGTTCGTTCGGAAAGTTGTATTTTTATTTTAATTTTTCGTCTAGACCAGGACATCCGTCATTGATTACAGTGACCACCGTTGGCTATATTAACTAGTTCCCTCGCTGAATTTTAGGCACCTCATAGTATTAAACAGTTGACCAGAAAATTTAAAGTTGTTTCATACCCAAAATTAGGATTCGAATCTTTGACCTTTAATTAAGGATAGAGAGTTCCTTCCACTCAAGTCTCAACCACACCTTCCTTCTTCAAAATTCAGGTTATGGGGTTAGAAGTTTTGGAGGTCTGTCCTTACTATTTTTAGGACCCAAGAGAGTTCGTTAAATCTATAGCACGCAAAGACCGGCAAAGGGGGAGATCTCTATGAAATTGTGCCTAAAAATCCGAAGTTTTCACAAGGTACGTCAAATTAAATATGTAAAATAACAAATCAAGATTTCATAATAGAATGGGGTACAGTTGTGTAGAGAGTTGGAAATTAAAAGGCGTGATTAGCTGACATGACTTGAGCAAAAAGTGATTTTGGCCATACCCATGACCATTACCTCATACGTGGGCTCAAAATTCAGAAGCATGCCACATTTCTTTAATCTTATAGGTGACAGAATTATCATATACATTTGATATAATTACATTTGATATAATTACAAACCTCTAAGTGTGCAAATTTCGATTTGATATATGAGACATGTGATAATAATTAGGATGGTTAAGTGGGAGAGCTACATATATGTTAGGCGTTAGCATGACAATGTGGAGTGATTTGGGAACAGGAAGAGTACTGAGAGCATCAAAAGCTACATTGTTAGGCAGATTTGCAAGTTGATCCACAAACATCTCCCATCTCAAAAGGGCTAAAAAATCCATCTTCCGCCCATACAAATACCAACAAATCCACCAAAACTATACAAAATATCAACTCTAAGACCAAGATTTTGTCTACTCCCAACATTTCTTAGTTTCTTTTTTTTTTTTTTTGAACAAACATTTCTTAGTTTCTATTGTGCCTAATTTGACAAGAATCGGGGTGAAAGGGGTACGGTGGCTGCTCTCTTTTCAACATCCTTGCCCTTTTATAATACATGCATATAGACTAGGGGTGGCAAATGGGTGGGTTTGGGTTGGGTTCATATGGGTTGGGTCTAAATGAATTGGATCAAAAATGGATTCTATATTAATGGGTTTTTAATGGGTTGAGTTCTTAATGGGTTTTTAATGGGTTGTGGTGGATTTTAATGGTTTGCTAATGGGTTCAATAATGGGTTATTAATGAGTTCCAACTCAATTCAAGTACTTAAATGTCCAATATACCCTTCACTAATATATTTAACTTATTTTATATTTATTTGACCCAATTAATATATTTTCAACCCATTTGGTCTATTTTGAGTCCGTTTTTTCGTTTTTCGACATGTTCGTTTTAATTTAGACTCGTTTAACCCATTTTTGGTCTGTTTTATCCGTTTTTCGACATGTTCGACCTATTTTGGACTCATTTGACCCGTTTTGGATCCATTTCACCCAATTTTCAACCTGTTCGACCTATTTTTTACTCGTTCGACTCGTTTTGGGACTCGTTCACCCGTTTTTCGACCTATTCGACCTTTTTAGGAATCATTTGACCCGTTCTGGACCCATTTCACCCAATTTTCAACCTGTTCGACCTATTTTTGGACACGATTGACCCGTTTTGGACCCATTTCACCCAATTTTCAACCTGTTCGACCTATTTTAACTCATTCGACTCGTTTTGGGTCTCTTTCACCCGTTTTTCGACCTATTTTGAAATCGTTTGACCCATTTCGGGATCGTTTCACTCGTTTTTCAACTTGTTTGTCTTATTTAAGACTCGTTTGACCCATTTTTGACCATTTCAACCCGTATTTCGACCTATCTGACCTATTTTGGACTAATTTGACCCGTTTTTAACCTATTTCACCCGTTTTTTTATATGTTCGTTCTATTTTGGACTCGTTTGGCCCATTTTGGGCTATTTTAACCCTTTTTTGGACCTGTTAAATCTATTTAGACTCGTTTTGAACCGTTCGAAGCCCATCACACCCGTTTTTCAACCTGTTCGACCTATTTTGGATTCGTTCTACTTGTTTTAGGCCCGTTTTTTACCTTTTGGTCTATTTTGGACTCTCTTTTAACTTGGTTTTTAACCTATTTGTCATATTTTGGAATCGTTCGACTCATTTTGCCCATTTTGGATCCATTTTACACACTTGGATCCATTTTTACCCATTTTGGATCCATTTTATTCATTTGGTTTGGATCCATTTTACCCACTTGGACTCATTTTACCCATTTTGGATCCATTTTACCCACTTGGACTCATTTTACCCATTTTGGATTCATTTTACCCACTTGGATCCATTTTACCCATTTTGGATCCATTTACCCATTTTGGATCCATTTCACCCACTTGGATCTATTTTACCCATTTTGATTCATTTTACCCATTTTGGATCCATTTTACCCATATTCTACCCATTTGGATCCATTTTTTCCATTTGGATCCATTTTACCCACTTGGACTCATTTTACCCATTTTGGATCCATTTTACCCACTTGGTCCATTTTACCCATTTGAATCCATTTACCCATTTTGGATCCATTTTACCCACTTGGATCTATTTTACCCATTTTGATTCATTTTACCCATTTTGGATCCATTTTACCCACTTGGATCCATTTAACCCACATTTTACCCACTTGGATCAATTTTACCCATTTGGATCCATTTTATCCACTTGGATCCATTTAACCCACATTTTACCCACTTGGATTCATTTTACCCACTTGGATCTATTTTACCCACTTGGACTCATTTTACCCATTTTGGATCCATTTTACCCATTTTGGAGTCATTTTACCCACTTGGATCCATTTTACCCATTTTGAAGTCATTTTACCCACTTGGACTCATTTTACCCATTTTGGATCCAGTTTACCAACTAAAATCCATTTTACCCATTTGGATCCATTTTACCCATCTGGATCCATTTTACCCATTTGGATCCATTTTACTTTTTTTGGATCTATTTGGCCCATTTTAGATCATATTCACCAAATTTGGATATATATGATACGTTAGAGTAAACATGCTAAAAATAGGTTGAAACAAGTCCAAATTGGTTGAACAATTCAAAAAACGGATCAAATGGGTCTAAAATAATCAAACACATAAAAAAATCGGTGAAATAGGTTTAAAATGGGTCAAACGAGTCCAAAATAGATCGAATAGGTTGAAAAACGAGTGAAAGAGTTCCAAAATTGGTCATACGAGTCCAAAATTGATCGAATAGGTCGAAAAACCGATAAAAATGGTCTAAAATGGGTCAAACGAGTCCAAAATAGGTTGAACAAATCGAAAAACGGGTGAAACGGGCTCAAAATAAATCAAACATATTGAAAAATAGGTGAAACAAGCCCAAAATGGGTTGAACAAGTCAAAAAACGGATCAAATGGGTCTAAAATAATTCAAACACATAAAAAAATCGGTGAAATAGGTCTAAAATGGGCCAAAAGAATCCAAAATAGATCGAATAGGTTGAAAAACAAGTGAAAGAGGTCCAAAACTGGTCAAATGAGTCCAAAATTGGTCGAATAGGTCGAAAAACTGATTAAAATGGTCCGAAATGGGTCAAACGAGTCCAAAATAGATTGAACAAGTTGAAAAATGGGTGAAACGGGCTCAAAATAAATCAAACATTTGAAAAATAGGTGAAACAAGCCCAAAATGGGTTGAACAAGTCAAAAAACGGATCAAATGGGTCTAAAATAATTCAAACACAAAAAAATCGGTGAAATAGGTCTAAAATGGACCAAAAGAGTCCAAAATAGATCGAATAGGTTGAAAAACGAGTGAAAGAGGTCCAAAACTGGTCAAACGAGTCCAAAATTGGTCGAATAGGTCGAAAAACCAATTAAAATGGTCCGAAATGGGTCAAATGAGTCCAAAATAGATTGAACAAGTTGAAACGGGCTCAAAATGGGCCAAATAAGTCCAAAACAGGTCTAATAGGTCGATAAATGGATGGAACGGGTCCAAAACTGGTCAAACGAGTCCAAAATAGGTCGAATAAGTCGAAAAACGGGTTAAAATGGTCAAAAACGGGTCAAACGAGTCCGAAATAGGTTGAACACGTCGAAAAACGGGTGAAACTGGCTTAAAACGGACAAACAAGTCAAAAATAGATTGAACGGATTGAAAAATTGGTGAAATTGATCCAAAATGGGTCAAACGAGTCTAAAATAAATAGAGCATGTTGAAAAATTGGCAAACGAGTTAAAAATTGTGTTCGTGTGTGAAAATACGTGTAAAATTATGTTAATGTGTAAATATGTGTAAAAAATGTGTTATTGTGTGAAAATATGTGTTAGTATGTGTAAAAAATATGTAATTATGTTTAAAAAGTTTATGAATAGAAATATAATATTTAATTTATGGGGAGGGTAAAATAGTAATAAAACATTAAAATTGGATAATTAATCTTAAACCATTAAAGACTCAATTCAAACCCAATATCAACCCACCATAACCCATTAAGGACCCATTACTTTCCTAACTCATTATTGACCCAACCCAAACCAACCCAATTTAAATTTCATCAAAACCAACTCAACCCAACCCAACCCACCTATAATGGGTTCAACCCATTTTGCCACCCCTAATATAGACACAAGTTTGTCATACTAAAAGAATATTAATCTTTTTTTCTTGTCAACAGGGGTTGGTGTAAGACTGTAAGTGGATAATGGGTTCATACTCGTGAACAAGATTTCGGGTCCGAATTCCACTTGGGTGTGTGTGAGTTAAAAAAATAATAATAATCTTTTTTCCTTAAAATTTATAATTTATGCTATCTATCTCCCCCTCCCCCTCTCTAAAAAACATAAATAAATATAGTGTTCGGATTTGGAGTTGTTGAACTTGTAACAACCCTGATTTGGGGCCAAGAAGAAATAGATAAGTAGAGTGAGAAGAAAACATTTGTAACCTCGATCTCTATTAATTCTCTTCATGCATTGCATTTTATGTGACTTATGTGCACTTATGTGCTATAATTTAATTAAGTGTTCGTAAATTTAATTCTTTCCTCTATTTAGCTTGTACTCTTTTCATAGAATCCTAGAAATCTAGTATTCATTCCTTTCTAGCACCTAAAATCCCTTCATATGCTTCAAAACCCATTCCTACAATTTTAGGTTGGAAATTACAAAAATACCCCTAAAGCCCTAGAATTTTCCTACATTCTCCGAAATACTTTTCCTATCCGATATTATAGTCAAAACGATCCTTGAATTATTTTATGAATTTTCATACATTTACCAAAACTCTATTCCACCCATAGCATATTTTATAAATATTTTCCCTTTTTAAAAATTGTCATTTTATTTTAAACAAATTAACTTTTATTCAATAATCGAAATTATACTTAAAACGATTCTTGAATTTTTCTCTAAATTATAATGATTTTTCCAAATTTTAAACTTCGTCATAGCTTCGTCTATATAATTTTCTTATGATTTTCATCATCTTTAATGTTCATAATTTATAAACGAAAACTCTAAATACTCCACATTTATAATCAAAACGAAGCTTATTTTTCACTCATTCTTTCATTAATTTACTACTTCAAGGTTTCACCTCTCGACTCTTGAATAAATTTTATATCATTTTATATTTATTTTTATTCAACATAAACCTTCTAGAAAGTTTAAATAAATGGATATATTTTCTCCACATTTTCTATCTAATTATCAAGCATATGTTTAAATTATAAGACAACCACATTTCTTCCATAACTACCAAACATTTGTTTAGGTTATGAAGCATCCACATCTCCCTTAAACTTTTAGAAATTGCAACATAAACCCCAAAATCCCAAGTATAAATACCCCTCCAAGATCATTTCCAAGAACACACAAAAATCCTCTCATTTCTCTCCATTTTCGGCCATTCCTTCTCTCTATACATAAGGCGCACTGGAATCCACATTACAATGTCTGACTACCGGTATAGGAATCAACGAACGACAACTAGAGGTATCTTGAAGCATTACAACCATAGGTGGGATCCGATCCTAAGAGTACACTGTCTTGAGCCTACTCTCGGTAGAAACAAACCATCTCATACTTTGTCCTTGCATGTCAACCTGTTGTACGCTTTTGCAAACTACTTTGCTCAATAATGATAATTCTTGCTCATTGTACGTTATCCTCCCCGTTCATTGATAAAGTTGAATCTCTTTATCTTCCGCTGCACTGTGACAGAACTGGATGATGAATCGGCTATCGATGAATCCACTATCAACACTCAATAATTTGTATTGTTAGGGAAGACTTGGATCTGTATGAAGGCTATGAACAATAACAAATGTGAGCTCAAAAGTTAAACGGGGAAATAGGTGTTGTAGGATTTTGGCTCTCCGACGCTCAAGACAATCAGGTTGCTCGAAAGAACAATAAAATTGAGAAAGTGAGGCGCTCGAGAGGGAGAGTAATGACCGACTTACCTTGTGCAATAAATGTTGGGAAGTGCTTGTAGAGTAGCTAAATAGGGAAATAGGTGTTGACGGATCATGAGCTCAAAAGCTAATCAGGGAATTAGGTGTTGGAGGATTTTGCCTCTCTGATGCTCAAGACGATCAGGTTTCTCGAAAGAACAGTAAACTGAGAAAGTGAGGCGCTCAAGAGAGATAGTAATAACCGACTTACCTTGTGCAATAAATGTTGGAAGTATTTATAATTGGGAAATTTGTGCGTGCAGAGTGTACATAATCAAAGGTGCATTAAAATGCGAGTCATAATACAAGTAAGGTGTAACAATATGGTTCCTCGTACCTAATTGTAAGAGAATTTACAGGTATTAAATGCACGATCAAAGGAGACATTTGGCATTAAATACTGCCTTCGTACATGAAAATTTGGGTTGATCTCGATCGGCAACTCATGGAGTTGTTCGATTGAGAGGCTAGTGCTCGCAGGTAGCATCCCACATTCGAAGTTAGTGGTCGAGAATAGGATGATGAGTTGAGACAGTCATTGACATGTGGTTGTCCAAGGAGGCTTCCATGTCATCGCCATATGGCTCAACGTAGTGTCAGTTGTCAAACTGAATTGTCGTCCCATCAATACATACTAGCATATACTCCGTGTTATGCACGAAAATTGAAAAAAATAATTCAAAGTTTAACTTAATAATTAATTGAGAAAACTAATAATATAATTTAAATAGTATTTGAATATTAAAAGTTACCGTTGCTAAAAAAAAAAAAAGAATAAGTCAACAATATTGCATTTATTATCTAGTGAAATACAAAAATTTAAAAACAAAAATAATTAAAAATTTATAAATGTGAAAAAGGTTATCATGGAAAAAAGTTTATTGTGAGTTTAAATATAAACATGCAATATCTTCTATATTGTCAAAACAAAAAATTTCACCTATTTTAATAAAACGAAACATAAAAATATAAAATTACGTCATTCAAATATCCTAATTATATGTTGCACTGTGTGATAAAAAATAACAAAATTAAAATAAGTTACAAACTTTACAAACATGATAAAACTTAACGACTCAAAAAATATTAAATAACAAAAAAATTGAGATAAAACTAAAATACCATAGGAAAAAAAATACTAAATTTCGATAAGTAAAATATATTATATGTAAGAAATTAAATGTAATAAATATATGATCTCATCTTATTGTATAAAACCCATATTTAATAGGCAAAGAAAAACTTAAAAGAGCAATACAAATTGCTACATTAAAAATGTTAAGTAATAAACAAAAGATATAAAAATATATAAAACATTAAAGACAAGCATAGACCAATAACTAATTTCATATAATTTAAATCGAAAAAGTTATTAGTCTAACGTTTAAATCTCTCTATAAATAAAACTATGTATACATTAATGCAATTCAACATTGAACAAATTCAAAATATTGAAAACAAAATTGATATAAATGAAAATAATTCAAAATTCAAAGATTTTGTCACTTTTAATTTAGCTTGTACATTAGTTTTAGAAAAAATTATTAACCATTTATAAATAAAAAAATTTCAAATAAATTATTAAAACTTAAACCCAATAATATCTTTTAAACAGAAATATGCCTCTAAGACAAAGACATTTTTCTTACTATCACATGAATATAATTTAAGTAAAAACATATATAAAGTACCTCACTATATCAATTGCAAATTAAAATTACAAAGCTAAAATAAATAACTCAAAAGTGAATCAAATAATGATCAATATATTTGAATAAATATAACTAACTAATGAGTAATTGTTAACTCAAAATAAATCCCTTCAATTAATCAAAAGTAAATAATACATTGTAAAAATGAAATTAATAGTTAATAAAAATAATAATAAAATATTAAGAAAACAAACATTCAGTCAAAATTATAAAAAACTTGACCAAGATAAATATACATCACAATAAACAAAATTAATAATAAAATTTAATCAAAACAATAACAAAAACATTAATAAAAAACAAGGAAGAGGAAGAAACACAATAAAAACAATACTTAAAAACTTAACATTAAATCATAAGGAAAAATAAGAAAAAATATAAAACCAGAAGATACTCAATAAAATAAAACAAAATAAAAAATAATATTAATACGTATACATTTAAATGATAAATTACTTTATTGGAATAGAGAGCGTTATTGTTTGTGTAGAGAGATTACAAATAGAATTGTTGGTGGAGTGAGTTGTTTGTACACCGGACAAAAGAGAATTTAGAGAGAAAATGAGGAAGACAACTTAAAAAATTAGAGAGTGAAAGAAAGTTAGGACAACAAATTTATAAATATGAGCTGAAGTTAGGGCAAAAATCTATACTACATAATATTTTAAAAGGTTAAATATTATTTGCACCCCAAAGTTTGGGACGAATTGCACTTTTAATACGTAATCTTTGAAAATCAAGGATTTTATGCCAAACCTTTGATTTTTGTTCGCTTTAGTACCTAATTTCATTTTCGATGAAATCTTTCAATCAAAATATCACACAAAACACACATATGAGATTCATAAGAATAAAATAGACATTTTAGTGCTCTCATTTCCTTATTTTGATGCTCTTATGAACCTCATGAGTGATATTTTGGCCGGAAGATTCAACCAAAAAATGAAATTTTGCACTAAGGTGAACAAAAATCAAAAGTTGCACATCAAATCTTTAATTTTCTAATGTTGGTATTAAAGTGCAATTCGCTCCAAACTTTGTGGTGTAAAAAATGTTTAATCCTGTTTTAAATTTGAATTGAAATATAATTTCCTAAATTTATGCATTCAAAATAAATTTTACCATAAATTGACACTTTAATTGCGGATAACTTCCAAAAATGAAGGAATGTATAAAATTGTTAAATTAATTAATTAATTTAATAACTATCAACCAATCATAATTTTTAGTTTTAATTAAAATTTTTAAAAAATCACAAAATTCTATTCCGTCAAAATTTATTGAATTAAGATCAAACAAACCCTTATTATGCATGATAGTATAGATAAAGATATATTTCATTAATCTTGTCCGCTAGGATAAACAACTAAATAATATAAATTGTCCAAAATATAATTAAACTTGCTTATTATATGGGTCGAAATTGCAAGCCTAAAATAGGTCAATAAATTCTAGCTCAGTTCAGGCCCTAATCCATAGTCCATATCCCAATGGCTTCAGCCCAATCTAGATGATACATAAACGCTCTCTGAATCAGGCCCACATCCAATTATCAAGATTCAATTTCAAGGCAAGCAACATGATCCAGTGATATTAATATATATATACTGGCCAAGTGTTTGATTATACTGGAGTGAGAGTTCTCATACTTATTTTCGGAAAATTACACTTAATCGTGGTGGATTACGTTTGATTTATCAAGATAATACACTTTAATGACAATATATTCCCACCGGATTAAGGAAAACAAATCAAATCCCATGAATAATTATCCCATCCTTCCCAAAACCAAGTATTTAAAGAGTCCATAGAGCTGTTTTGTATGTGCAAAAACACACAAAATTGCTTGAGAAGGTATAAGCTAATGGCCTTTCAGTGTGCTGCAAGAAAATGCACCTATCAAGGTATCTCTCTCTCTCTCCCCCTCAACCTATTAAAACAAAATTTCTCTTTTTAATCTCGTCCAACGCTTCTATTTCTTCGTAAATTCTGATTCCGTATACATTTACAAAATAATTAATGTGTAGGGGTGCAAACTAAGTGGCCTCAGCTAGTAGGACTTCCTGGACCACAATGCAAGGCTATAATAGAACGTGACAATCCATACGTTGTTGTCATTTATGTGCCTCGTAATGGAGGCACCATTGATGCATATTATTGTTGCAACCGTGTTTATCTCTTTGTTGACGAGAACAACATTTGCTATTTCCCGCCTATTGTTGGATAGAAATTATATATATCATGCAGGATTGCTGATAAGTGATGAATTATGAATAAAATTATCATATGATGAATTATGAATAAAAGTAGGGCTGTAAATGGATTTTCGAAAATCCGATATCCGTCCGCATCCGAATTCGTTTACAGAGGATATTATCCGAATCCGTCTCAAGAGGATATTATCCGTATTCGATTATAGACATCCGAATTATAAACGGATAAGGATATGATAATAAGACATCCGATCCGTTTAACATCCGATCCGTTTCATTATCCGTTAGATATATCCGTTATCCGATTTATCCGTAATCCGTATCCGATAAATAATGTATTATATTAAAATATATACACAAAACTGTGTATATATGATAGATTATTAGTATTAAGTAAATTTTTTAGCGCATTTATTAAAGAAAAACCTTAGGTTTTATTAGTAACTATATGTTCACGTCAATATTCATATAGAGATAATATAATTAAGGGTTATTTACGCCTAGCCCCCATATTAGATGGGGTAATTACAATCCACCACCATTTTTAGATTAAATTACTTACACCACCCTTCAGGAAATAAAAAATTACATTTAACCCCATTTTCGTTTAAAAATTGCTGACGTCAGCAAAAATTTTAATGAAAATTCAAAAATACCCTCCTTTGACTTTGGTCAAATTTTTTATTCTCATGTTACCCTTGGGGGTTAACTGTAATTAATTATACTAATATGGGGGTTAAGTGTAATATTTTTAAAAAAAGTTCCAATTGTCATTTTTGGACAAATTATAACCGTTATAACGACTATATTCCTATTTCAACTATAATTTATTAATATGAATTAAATATTTATTTTATTATCGATGTTAAGATGAAATATAAGAATTAATTAGTTATGGACTTATGGTTAAAAATCAATTAAAAATATAATTAATTGTGGTGACTTTATTATTGATTTTTTTAATTTACTTAGTTTAATGAAAAAAAAATATTAATTCAAAATTAGAAGTTGAATTATTTTTTATATAGATATAATTTAATTGCTAATAATTATTAAATAATAATTAATTATAAATTGAAATTACAAACTTTTAATTTATAATATATATGTTAAAATTTTCATGTAAAGATAAAAAAAAAATTCCTCCTACATATACATAATTAGTAAAACTTTCGATATTGAACCGTTTTAGTTAGATTTGATTCGATTCGAGTGAATTTATAAATTTTCAATTTAGTGAGAACAATTTGCATATTTGACTGCATGATACAAATTATAGTTTTTATATTTTAGAATTAGTTCAAATATCGTTACCAGTAAGTATCTATTATAAAGTACTGAATTCCGTAAAAATACTTATTTAAATAAATTAAGATAATATATTAATAAAAAATAGAACTTATTTAATTTAAAGAAAACATGTGCGAATTTAACAAATCAAACTAAATATATACAATTAAATAAAATATAAACGAAGTGTATAGTCAATTGTAGTTGAAAGAGTAATATAGTCGTTATAACGGTTATATTTTGTCCAAAAATGAAAGTTGAGAAATTTTAATAATATTACACTTAACCTCCATATTAGTATAATTAATTGCAGTTAACCTTAAAAATTTTGGCCAAAGTCAACGGAGGGTATTTTTGGGTTTTCATTAAAAATTTTGCTGACGTCAGCAGTTTTTGAACGAAAATGGGGTTAGGTGTAATTTCTTATTTCCTGAAGGGTGGTGTCTGTAATTTAATCTAAAAATGGTGGCGAATTGTAATTACCCCATCTAATATGGGGGCTAGGTGTAATTAACCCTATAATTAACATATATTATGTTATTAATAAAAATATTATATTTCAAATTAATCATATGATAAAATTTATAATTTCACCACATTTATACATTCGCTAAAACATAAAAATGATCTATATAGATATACTTATTATTTCTCTATTCGTCTAAAATATATATATTCAAAGTTATATAATTATTAAATAATTTATCTATAAATGAATAGTTGATAATTTGATTAAAAGTTCGAAGTTATATAAATAAATAATTTATGTCAAATTTTGAATCGTTGAAAATCCGATTAAAATCCGAATTCGCCTTGTATCCGTATGAAAAGGATATTATCCGAATTCGATTTAAAAGGATATTATCCGTATCCGTCCGAATCATAAACGGATAAAGATATGGTAATCATACATCCGATCCGTTTATTATCCGTTTACACCCCTAAATAAAACTATCATTTTTCCCGTATGACATCGTTTTCAATACTTATTAAGTGAAAAATCAAAGAAAAAATGGGTTTCGTATTTGTGTCGTACTTTTGTTTGTTCGTTGCTAAAACATTGAAAATCTTGAAATGAGATTTTTATATGTTTGTGTTCTACGACTACGAGTTGATAGGGTGCACGTGCTTTGACCCGTGCATGGGCTCCAATACCGTTATTTAATATTTAGTTATTTTTTTTACCAACTCTTATGTTATATCATTTATATGTATGACATAATATTAAAATATTAAACACACAACTCACATATCTATACAGTTCCACCATTGTCTGCCAAATATTATTAAATTGCATGTTAATTATTTTCACATGTTTGACCATCTTCCTACGAAATCAATGCCACCCCTATGAAAGAAGAAAATTTTAGTTATATATATAGAGAGAGATATTTTATGTGTTTTAAAATTATTATTCGGGTAATATGGGATAAATCCCCAATTGAGCATCATATTTTTACTTAACTCCCCATTTGGACAAAATATCTTATAATTTTCACATAATTTAGTACTTAAAATACCTCTCAAAATATGTTGTCTAATTTTCACAAAATATAATATTAAAAAGTGGTGAATTTCTAAAAGTAGTGTTTTTTTTTTTGGCATAGTTTACTTTTGGTGTATTTTTTGAGGGTATTGCAATTTTGGGGTTTTCCGCTTTTGGCAAAAGCGGAATCACTCTAGTGAATAGTGATTCCGCTTTTGCTAAAAGCGGATTTAACAAAAAATTATAATTTAACGTACACACTCATAAATTTTTTTAATTAAATTCGCTTTTTAAAAAAGCAGAATTACTATTTACTAGAGTTATTCCGCTTTTGCCAAAAGTGGAATCACTATTCACTACAGTAATTTCGTTTTTACCAAAAGCGGAAAACCCCAAAATTACAATACACTTGAAAAGTACACCAAAATTGAAATATACCTTCAAAAGCACACTATTTTTAGAAAATCACCTTAAAAAGTTATAACACCGTAGTATAATTTTATGGGGAATTAAGTAAAAATATTCCAAACTGCTGGAGATTTTATTTAATAAAAATTTGCAATTTTGGGAGTCCAATGATCCAATTTAATTTTCAAATACCGAAGTCACTAAATTACAAATATAACAACCAGGGCAATCTTGAAAATTGAAACTTGACCACAATTAGATTAAGATCATATCAACCCTAAAACAAAGTACACAATTCAAACCAACAAAATGGAAGCATCACCAACTTAATTCACAACTAATTTCAAAAAGGGACCAAAAAAAAAAAAGAAAAAGAAAAGAAAAAACACAAATTCAACAAGTTCCCAAGTTCCAGATTACATGATAGAGCAGCTTCCAGCATTATCATCACTGAACATATGGGCAGCAGAATTATCAGCTGCAGCAGGAGCACCACCACCATATGGTCCATATCCATGGCCAGGGGCATAACTGTAATAATAGCCAGTATTTGGATGAACAAGAGGAGACCTATTGTACATCATCTGTGGCTGCAGCTGCCTATTCTGCATGTTGCTCATCATCATCATGGATGATGGATAGTTGTACTGATTTTGATGAAGATGATGATAGCCATTCATCATATTCATGTTTGCGAAATGACCGTTATGCCCTCCCGCCGCCGCCGCTGCGGAGGAGCTCTGCCCCTGGAAAGCATTGTTACCACCACCAATCCCATGAAAACCAGCAAGATTCATCATGCTGTTGATGTCGTTTCCCATGTTGCCCTCGACGGGGTTGCTCATTCTCGTTCCCGACATTGAGTTCCGATTTGGGGTCGCCTTTTTCCCGCCGTTGGTGGTGGTGGTGGTGTTGTTGCTGGTATTCGTCTTGCCATTGTTGTGAGATGCAATGGTTTTTTTGGCGTTGTTATTTGCTGCTTCGGCTTGTTTCTTGAGGAGGGAGAGATGATTGATCTTGTCCCTGAAAAGCTGCATCTCATCGTCTTCGTCATCTTCATCTTCGTCGAGACAATTATTATTGTTGTTGTTATTATTACCATCGTCTCCGGACATGAAAGGGAACTTGTGCTTGTTTTTTAAGGATTCCAGATTCTTGGACACATTAGACTTTTGTCCTTTGCTGTTGTTGTTGGTCTTAGAATCACTTTTGGTGATTGCAGCTTTCTGCTTCTGATTCTGGGTTGGCTTTTGAGACCAGAGTTCAGCATGCTTACCTGCTCTCGCTAGCTTCTTGATCAAAGTAGCTGAATCTATACTTCCTGATACAGTCACCTTTTGTTGTTCTGAATCTATATTTACTTGGTAAACGCCTGCATGTCATATAAATGGAGAAAATTGAACAATAATTCCATTTTCGGTACCATAAATTAACATATTTTAAATTATAGTTCAATAAGTTTCACTCTGTCTCACATTTGACACGACGAGTTTCAATTTGTATAAATTACAACACATTTAAACACAATATACTGTATTGCTGTTCATGTGACCTCAGTTGTCCAAAAATATATCATACAACGATGTGCATTGTCTTGAATTTGGCATGATAAGTTCTAATTAAGTTAAATTATGATACTAACAGTGATGTTAGAGGACAATGCAGCAAAGAAAGATCAAGTTTTAAGAAAAGAAAAGTAACATTTTAAACATTTTACGGAAGCCGGAAAACAGGGCAGCCAACCTTCAATTCTCTGAAGGAGTTTCTTCACTTTCTGCTTGCACCCATCACAATGTATGCTCACTTTCAGAACACAGGTCTGCACCAAGAAAATGGGGGAAAAAAAAATTTAAAAGGAGAGAGATTTCATCAAGATAACAGCTTTAAACCTGCAAAATAAAGTTGGATTAAAGATTAACAGAAAGGTTTATTTACAAGAGAAAGCTAAGGGGAAAAACCTGGATCTTGAGCAGCTTAAAGTCCTCATCTTTAGTCATCTCTTCACTGATGTGTAAGATCCGCACCTACAAACAAGACACAGACAAACTCAATAAACAACAATGTGTGTGCGCGCATATATATTATACAGCAGACATTCTAGTATCTCTTTTACCCTAACCCTGCTTCTTCTTCAGTTCCTCTAAAGAAACAAAGAAAGAGAGAAGCACATGGAGTGGGAGGATTTTAAGAGCATTTCTTTAGTATTATTGTTCTTTTTTTTTTAACTTTTTTGAAGGGCTACAATGCAGATAAAGCAGTAAATGCGAGGACAGAGTGTGGAAGACCCCAACACAGAGTCACAGACACAGGGATAGTGCAGAAAGAAACAAAAAAATAAAGTTGAAAACTGACCAAAGAAAATGCAAGTCAGAAGGTGGAGTGTTGAAAAGGTTGGAGAAACAATACAGCAGATTGGGAAGTGTGTTTTTGCTCCTTAAATTTGAAGTGATGTGATTTAACGTTAAATACTGTGAGAAAAAACCAATAAAAAATACAACATTGACATGACATGCCAACATCCCTCTCTGTCCTATTTGTTGCACACTTGCATTCATTGCTCTTCTTCCCCAAATTTATTTAGCATAATTATTAATTGCAGTACCATACATTTTGAGATAATTACATAATATTTGGCGAGGCTTCAAAAATTACAAAAACTTCTCCTATTATATCCTAGGATTAAGACATAATTTGTATGTTTACTTTGTAGGATGAAGAAGGATTAGATTAATAATTTTACTTAAATTTATTTTAACTAGTATTTTTGCGAGTTCGAGATTGATGATACGACCCGGGATGATATTGGATAAAAGGTTGATTATCTATCTCACATCCCTCATGGGATGACCAATCCACCATCACATCCCACGATTCATCCCATTACTTATCAATCATATCTCATTCCAACTAACAAAGTAAACGCTTTAAATAAGTCCACAACTAAGGGGAGTTTACTTTGCTAGGCGCTATTCCATCAATTATTGGTTGTGAATAGTAAAAATGTTGGTTAAATTATCACTTCTTTTCTTTTACTTTGATAGTTAAAGTTTTTGGCTGTATATATAATATTATGAGATAATTATTTTTTCCCATCCGAACTTTGACCTTTTTTACAGTTTGCCATCCAAACTTTTTTTCATTACAAACCACCAACCCAACAATACCTTTTTTTACAAAATGCCATCTCCATCCATTTTTAGCGGTTTTCAGTGAGTGAATACCATAACATGTGATATGCACATGTTTTCATTAAGGGTAAATATGTCTTCTAATTTTATTTTCAATTCTTTAATATTTTTATATCATCAACGCAACAGCATTCATATTTCACCATCTCTTTCGATTTGCTGCTTTTCGAATGATACCAACACTTCCACCAACTAATAATAGCAACTAATTACATCAAGATTCATAACAATCACACCAACTAATATATACCCACATTCATACGTGTACCAACTAAAAGAGATGATCACAACAAATAATTATAGTATCAACATTAAGTATATTTCAATCACAGCTGACAACATCAACACTGACCATACTTTAATGACAACTAATAACAATGCATTCATCCATATCAAATCAAAATACACTTGGTTTGTCAATAACAGTAACAATCAAAAGCGACCATCAATCTAAATAGGTTTGGTAATACATTCCAGACAAAAATAAATGACACCCATTATTGTTGTTTGCAATCAGCCACTTCTTCACCATCCGTCACAAATTTTTTCTTAGGGTGTTCTAGGTTTGTTTTTCCGATGGAGAACATAACACCTTGAGTGATTGAGCTTCCTGTGGGTTTCCAAGGCGGCTTTGTAAGAGCAGCTGATTGTTGTGTATTTGAGACAACATCATTTCCACTTGTGGTATTTGTGGGGTACGTCCTCTTCACTCCAAGTGTTTTCTTAACCGAGTTGTTTTTTTCTCTACAGTGATTGCAGAACTCTTAGTCACTCTTGAAGGATTTTGTAGCTGCGCATGCTCAAAATTCTTCTTTTTCTCTTTGTCCTTGACATTTGCAGCAGGTCTTGAGTTATTTTTATTCTTATCCGTTTGCTTTTTCTTTCCCTACATGAACAAAATTGGTACCTTAACGACAAAAATAATGTAATATATGTATAACAATCATTAAAAACATTCTCTACAACTGACCTTGTAGTTTTTGGGCTGACTTCGAGTACTTGTAGTAGGGATATCTAAACCACTCCTTTCTGACTGAGTGTTTGGCTTTAAAGGACACCCTCTAGAGTTGTGCCCCTCTTTACCACATGTCCTACAAGTCATGACCACTCCTTTTTTGCTCAGTTTAGTTGGACCATCTTCCTTTTTCTTTCCTTTTCCTTTCTTAACTTCATCCGCTTCTTTTTTTCGATTGTGTTTCTTTGGCCTTCCCGGGAGCTTAGTTGGAACAGGTGGTTGCAAGGGAGTATGAGGTGTGGAAGGCCACAAGTCAGAATCATCCAATGTATTCATCATATGACTGTAAGCCTTCTTAAATGTATCCCTATTGTAGCATTCATCTACGTAGTCCTCTGGATTGTGACCCAAGTACCAAATTCCAGATATTGCATGAGGACAAGGTATTCCAGTGAGTTCCCATCGCCTACAACTGCAAGTTTTCTCTTTCAAATTCAATTTAAACTTAGCACCATAAGAACTTTCAATCTCGAATTGATCCAACCCATTCCAATGTGCAACATAATCCATTGATTTTTTTTTGAACTCCTCCAACAGCTTGCATATTTTTGGACATAGATCTCCACCTGTATAACTCTTCATTTTATCCCTCCTTACATGAATCCGTTTCATCAAAATTGTTCTGATAATCTCAAACATTGTAATAATTGGCCTACTTCTTGCCTTAAGTATCAATGCATTGAAAGATTCAGACATGTTATTCAAAAGAATGTCGGTCTTTGAGTATGTTCTGAAATGGGATTTAGACCATTGTTGTGGTGGTTTAGATGCCAACCATTCATATGCTGCTAAATCTCTCTGTTTGAGGTCATTCATAATCCTTTCAAAGCCAACAACCCTTGTAGCTCTTGCTGCCATCCATAGTATATCCTTCAACATTAATCCTTTGTGTTGCTGTTTAAAATTCTTGAATAAATGCATAACGCAGAATCTGTGCTCACTCTCAGGTAGCAATATATCTATGGCTTCAACCAACCCTTTCTGCTTGTCAGAAACTATTGTCCATCTTACCCCATTTTGTATGTTCAAGTCTTGTATCACCAAGCTCAAAAACCAACACCAAGACTTGAATTTTTCCTTTTCAACAACTACATATGCAAAAGGGTATATGCAATTGTTACCATCCATACCAACTGCTGTGAGCAATATTCCACCAGATTGAGTCTTCAAATGACAGCCATCTAAGAAGATTACTGGCCGGCAACCTTCCAATAGTCCTTTTCTCAATGCACTCCTGCAAATGTACATTCTTTTGAACTTTGGCAGACCATCCACAAGCTTACACTTGATCTTCACAGTGTTGTCAGGATTAGACTTCTTTATTTCAGCTGCATAGGACCATAGCATTGCATACTCTTCCTTTTCTGACCCATTGCCCTTTGAGAAAACTATGTTTTTGGCTTTGTAACATTGATGTGGTTGAAAGTGCAGTTTCACATCCTTCTGAATTACATACATCATTGAATCAATTGGCCATTTTGGATCTGACCAGATCTTGTCTTCATATGTTTCTGCAATCCATTTAGCATTTGCACAACTTACTTTTTGCTTTCTTGGGCACTTATGTTTTGGAACATAAGTTTTCACTTGCATGGTATCTTCGCCTTGTACATTGGAAGCATAAAGGACCTAGGGACAGGTCTTATATTTGCACCTAGCTTGTATTTTTTTTCTTGTCATTTAATGAGAATTTGACATCTCTGCCTAGATTTATGAAGTGTTGCCTGATAGCTTTTCTCAAGGAATCTGCATCAGGATATTGCTTGCCCAATTCCAACTTTGGATTCCTTGCTTCATCCTTTCTATTCAACACAGGATATCCTCTATGCAGATTTGAGACTTTATTCATAACCTTCTGTAAACTACTAGCTTCACTAGTTTCTCCAACAAATTGCCCTTTTTGAGAACCCCATTCTACCTCAGGATCCACATATTCCTCAAATAAAACATCATCATCACTAACATTATCGTCACTGTCTACTAAACATTCTGAATTACCAGAATCACTCCCAACAGATACTTCACCATCACTATCAGAGCCTGAGTTGATATCTTTAATATCAAATACCAACCTAAAAGCCTCATTATTTTCATCAGGATCAGCTACATTTTGGTTGCCCTCTACATTATCAGCTTGACTCTCAACACCAACCTCTTCGTTCACATTTTCTAAATCTGCTCTTGTACTCTCATCCCCATTACCTCTTACAAACCTCATCCCACAATTTAAACTACGAGAACTTTCGTTTTGTTCTATTTCATTGTCATTAATGTCAACATGCTCAACAAATATACCCACCATTCGATTATCATCAACAAAATTGACCAAGTTAACAACATCAAAATCATTATGCAATGTCCTTAAACTTTCAGTAGCATTGATACCAGACACGCTCATATGGAATGTCATATTTTCAACATCGATCAACCCAATCTCTTTAGCCATGTTCTGAAGCTCAATCATAGATATCTCATCGGAGTTGCAGAAGTCTATATGACTTACCTTGCCTCCAAAATAAGTTGGTTTTCCAAGATTGTGCAGAAACCTTCCAGAGTGATGCATTATAATGGTGAAATTTTCGAATACATTGCCTGCGAGAGAGGAGACCAAAATAAATTCTTTTAGCCAAAGTAAATCCAGTAGAAACATGTGGGACACACATACAAATATTAAACCCTAAAAAAAACCCTTTTCGGAGACATTGTGGACCACAAAGTATTGAATATTCACTATAATACAAAAAATAGTATTGTAAATTTTGAGAGAGAAAAAGTATATAAATCTTAAAGAAGCCCTAGACCACAAAGCAAGAATCAAGAATGCAAGTGAAAAGCCAAAAAGAACTCACCATAATCTGGAGCTTCCCTGCCTTCTCGAATTTTACGGTTCGATTTTGTACGAAGCACCCAACCCATTACGGAAGAAGAGGTACTTTGCAGATGCATCATCGTTTTCCCTTTTGCTTTCAATTTTGTTTCTTCCTTTGTTTTTCAAGGTGAGAGAGAGAATTTTTTTGGTTTTGAACTATGTTTTATTCCCTTCGTTTTATGAAAGAGAAAAAGTGATTTTTTTCCCCTTCTTCTTGAAATCCTGGGTCTTAATCGTGTTTTGTCAAACAGAAAAGGTGAGAATTTCTTTTTGAGACTTACTTGCCCAACAAATAAAAAAAAAACCCTAATAGTTAGTCTAAATCAAATAAAATTAGAAGACATATTTACCCTTAATGAAAACATGTGCATATCACATGTTATGGTATTCACTCACTGAAAACCGCTAAAAATGGATGGAGATGGCATTTTGTAAAAAACGTATAGTTGGGTTGGTGGTTTGTAATGAAAAAAAGTTTGGATGGCAAACTGTAAAAAAGGTCAAAGTTCGGGTGGGAAAAAATAATTATCTCTAATATTATTCAGCTTTTTACTGTGAATATTTAATTACTCAATCTTGAGGGCAAAATTCCAAGCATGCCCTCTACCTTGATGAACGAAGCCAACGTGGTTGTCAAAAGACGTAATTAATTTACAGGGTTTGGATAAAATTGTCAATTCATCCAAACTCACTCCAATGGGTTATTTAACAATAGCACGAAAGAGTTTGTAACTTTGTATATAAGCATGCATTTCCAAGCTCAATCCCGGGGTTACAGTTTTATGGGAAAAGTTATTTCTATCAAATTAAAGAGTGGATTAAGGGGGAAACCTCTTATTTAAGCATAGTAAAATCGCCCTATGGAGAATTGGAAATATATCTAATCATACAACTATACAAAGTGGGATGTAATTTATCCTTATTTATGAAGTTAGTTTGCCAAAGGTGGCATCTAGAAACATAATAGGATGTAATACACATATATTAATTGATTAATGTTGTGAAATAATGCTGCAAATATTAAGGGTTAACGGTAGCAATGAATAAAGGTCTTGTCTTGTCTTGTTTGTAGGGAATGGGGGTCGGTTGTAATTCAGTAATTTGTAGCACAAAACTTGGAAGGATACTTCGTGGGGGGCTTCTTTCTTGATGTAGGTTATGCAACATAATGAGGCATTTATGACCATTCATTCACACTGTTGCCCATTTTAGTGAAAGTTCAACCAATTTGGAATTTATGATATATATACTCATAAGGGGAGAGATTTAAGTTTGAACTTTATGACGGATCCTCGTCCTCCTCTCTCGGCTGAAGAAGCGGATGCGTTTCGCCGGAGCAAGAAGAAGATACGAACGGCGGCGGAAGCCGGGCTAGATGAAATTTGTGAGCCAATCAGGTCAGGGGGACAGGCGAGCCAACCAAAGTCTTATATTGCTTCACTTATTGGAAGTCCTTCTCACTCCGACAAGAAGTTTGATGAAACCGGAATGACGGATCTAGAGAGGATCAAGATTGTGGAACCAACACCGGAGTACCCTATTCCCAGAGTTGTGATTGATGATGTTGGAAAACACGAATCAGAAAGCAGCGGAATTTAAAAAAATTTCCCAACAAAAGGACCTTGAACTCGCAATCGTGTAACCAAATTCGTAAAGATAGAAAACTTACTTTTCTTTTGTTCTTTCTTGAAGCGTTTCAAGCCACCCAAGAACGCTCTTCTCGCGGCTTGATCCCCTCTCCTTGGTAAAGCTCGAATCTTCAAACTTCTAACTTGAAGTCTCTAGAGAAAGTCCACCAACTTGATCACAATCTAACTAGTAAGGATGCTAGTTCTCTAGTTAGTGTTTAGGCTTAACCTAGGGTTTAATTTAATCTTGGAGAAGGAAGGTGTTCAACACATGAACCAAGAATTGTCTATTAGCTCTAAAGGGGAGCATGAGCTCCCCTATATATAGGAAAGGGGAGGGGCGGCCGAACCTAGTCCTAATGGACAAAGGATTTGGTCCCTCTCTCTCCTATTACTTGATCATCAAGTATTTCCAACTTTGACTTTGAATTCTAATTCAAGTCAACTTTTAAGAGAGCTAAAAATATCCAAACTATTTTTGGATAATTTTATACTTTATTTATTATAAAATAAATAACTTATTTTTATCTAATTAATTAATTCGTAATTAATTAACTAGATTATTTTCTCCAAAATTAGACTTTCTTTTTAATTCTAAATTAAACCAAAGTCTATTAAATAATTAACTAATTAATTATTTAATATATATATATAATATATATATACACACGTGTGTGACCCGTGTCACAGTGACACGTGTCACTCACGTGAGCCACACGTGTGATTTCACACGTGTGGAACCCTCTTGGCCCGATTAACTCGTTTAATCATTTTCAAGCCTCAACTCATGTAACCAAGTTGTTGTGTGTGACCCTCTAGGTTCTCAATTCAATTAGCAGTGACCCTAATTAATTAATTCACTAATTAATTAATCAGTCCACAGATTAAACGACCATAGTCTAGCAACAGGTGTTTAACCCCTAGCTGAATTGGAATGTTCGGATTCGACAGAACCTTTAAGTCATTGATTCATGTGAGATACAATCCTCCTACTTACTATCTCTCAACCAAGATCTAGGGCAAGGGAATAATCAAAACCCTAATAATCCGGTCTTAAAGCCAAGTGCATTTCATATCCATTTGATCTCAATCCAAGAAACCCTTTTCTTGATGTCTTGATCTACTGCCTTGGCCAAGGACTCCATATGGCATATGAATGACTTACACAATAAGAGATCACCTTGCAAATGCAAGTGTAGGTCCTTTCTTGATTCTCATTCACTTTCATGAGTCACTTGTGCAGCCCCAGCATAAGCCTTGAATCAGTTGTCTAAGGCGACACCCTTTAAAGCTTATACCTAAGACTACAGAGTTAACTCATAAAGTGACAAGGAACCTCAAGTCTAAGGATCAATTAATCACATCAATGACTCGTGAGATATTTCCTAATCTGGAAGTTTCCATTTCCTGAAATAGAGACTTCCTTTCCCATTTAGGAATGTTCTCACACGGGGCACCTCAGTGAACTTACTTATTAAAGTAAGCACCCTCATGTATCACGCACGTATCAACTATACACTTTGCACCTCCATGAAACAAGATGGTCCTTCTTAAGGGCGTGATCCCACAAGCAAGCCTTAGAGGAGTCAGGTTGACACTCCCACTGTCTGTAGGACTCATCGGCTTGGAGTATTTTACTAATCATGACTTATGTGATATAGGGCTCGTTTCATGAACCATTTCACCTAAATGGTAGAGTCCTAAAGTCATCAGGATTAGGGGAGTTCTCATACATGCACAGCTAAAGTAAACGCATACCAAACAAGAGCATATAAAGAAGTGTTGCCTCAATTCGTTATTTCATTCAAAGATTGTCTGTGATTACAATAAGGAAAAGTACAAAGCGGATATATAATCGGCTTTCTAGGGCACTATTCCTAACAATCTCCCACTTGCCCGTCAAAGCCATTCTAAAGCTACTCTAAGTCCCATCTTCTGAAGATGACCTTGGAAAGCTTCTCGACTAAGGGGTTTAGTAAGTGGATCTGCCACGTTCTCTGCTGATGTGACCCTCTCAATTTGCACATCTCCTCTTTTGATAATATCACGGATTAGGTGATACTTTCTCATAATGTGCTTGGTCCGTTGGTGAGATCTTGGTTCTCTTGCTTGAGCAACCGCCCCAGTGTTGTCACAAAACACAGTAATGGGGTCTTTCATGCTAGGAACAACATTCAACTCTTGAATGAAGTTTCTAATCCAAACACCTTCCTTAGCTGCATCATTTGCAGCTAAGTATTCGGCCTCAGTGGTCGAATCTGCAGTGGTTGTTTGCTTGGAACTCTTCCAACTCACTGCTCCGCCGTTTAGGCAGAAAATGTATCCTGACATTGACTTAAAATCATCTAAGTCAGATGCAAAGCTTGCATCGCAGTATCCTTCGACAGTAAGATCTTTCTGACCTCCGTAAACTAAGAATAAATCTTTAGTACTTTTCAAGTACTTAAGAATATTCTTCACAGCAGCCCAGTGACCATCTCCAGGGTCAGATTGGAAACGACTCGTTACACTAAGTGCATAAGCCACATCCGGTCGAGTACATAACATTGCATACATTATGCTACCTATTGCTGATGCATAAGGTGTATGAGTCATTCTTTCCTTCTCAAGGTTAGTCTTAGGACACATCTTCTTTGAAAGACATGTTCCTACACTCATAGGAAGGTTCTTAACCTTTGCTGACTCCATATTGAATCTTTTCAATACTTTGTCAATGTACATCGACTGTGATAGTCCTATTAACCTTCTAGATCTATCTCTATAGATTTTAATTCCAAGGATATAGGACGCATCACCAAGATCTTTCATCTCGAATTGGTTCGATAACCATAACTTAGTCACTTTCATGTCATCCTTCGAATTCCCAATAAGAAGGATGTCATCAACATAAAGTACTAAGAATTGCACTGAGGTCTCCAATTCCTTTCTATACACACATGATTCATTCGAAATTTGCATGAAGCCAAACGCTTTGACTGATTCATCAAATCGAATGTTCCAATTCCTAGAAGCCTGTTTCAATCCATAGATTGATCTTTGGAGTTTGCAAACCTTTTGCTCACTCCCACTGAATGTGAAACCTATGGGTTGCTCCATATAAATGTCTTTGTCAATGTCACCATTGAGAAAGGCAGTTTTCACATCCATTTGCCATATCTCATAGTCATAATATGCAGCAATGGCAAGCATGATTCGAATGGACTTTTGCATTGCAACTGGTGAAAAGGTTTCGTCAAAGTCCACGCCGGGTCTTTGAGTGAATCCTTTTGCAACCAGTCTTGCTTTGTAGGCTGCAATGCTTCCATCAACTCCAAGCTTTCTCTTAAAGATCCATTTGCAACCTATGGGTTTGACCCCATCAGGCAAATCTACCAAGGTCCAAACTTGGTTGGAGTTCATGGAGTCCATTTCGGATTTCATGGCTTCTATCCACTGTTCAGAGTCAGAATCTGAAAGTGCCTCCTCATATGTTGAAGGATCAATATCCTTTTGAGAGATTTCATGGAAGAATCCATACCATCTCTCTGGCTGTCTAGGAGGGTTTTCGTGTGTATCGAAATTCGTGATTGGTTGTAGTTGATCAGAGTGGGACGTTTCTTCAGTGGGTGGTGTGGGGTCATTTTTTACTTCTTCTAATTCTATGATCTTGCCCTTCTTTTCTTTAAGGAACAGTTCCTCAAGAAAAGTGGCATTTCTGGAAACAAACACCTTTTGCTCAGATTGATCATAGAAGTAGTATCCTATGGATTCCTTAGGATAACCTACAAAGTAGCATAAGTTAGAACGAGATTCTAACTTATCTCCCACTGTCCTCTTCACGTAAGCAGGACAACCCCAAATTCTTAAGTAAGAATAACTAGGGATTTTGCCATGCCACATTTACTGACTTAGAGGGAACTAGATTCAGAATCTTTGCTGCACTTTCTAGGGCATAACCCCAGAAAGAAGGTGGTAAGTCAGTGAAACTCATCATGGAACGAACCATATCAAGTAGGGTTCGATTCCTTCTCTCAGAAACTCCATTAAGCTGAGGAGTTCCCGGAGGAGTCCACTGAGAGATAATCCCATTATCTTTGAGATGACTAAGGAATTCTTCACTAAGATATTCGCCTCCTCGATCAGATCGAAGTGCTTTGATCTTGTGACTAGTTTGGTTCTCAACCTCCTTTTGAAATTCTAAGAATTTCACAAAAGCTTCAGATTTATACTTCATTAAGTATACATAACCATACCGACTAAAGTCATCAGTAAAGGTTATGAAGTACTGATGATTGTTTCTAGTGCTTACACTAAGCGGTCCACAAACATCAGTATGGATCAAATCCAAAACCTTAGTGGCACGTTCCACAGTTCCTTTAAAAGGAACTTTGGACATCTTTCCTTCGAGACAGGATTTGCAAGAAGTCAACTCTTTGAGATCATTTTCAGAGAATGATCCTAAAGTGTTTATCTTGCTAATTCTGTTCTTGGAAATGTGTCCTAATCTAGCGTGCCATAAGGGAGCTGAAACTTTGTCATCTCTCCTACGCTTTGTTTCTCGTTGTATATTCATAATATTGATATTTTGAGTTAGGTAAAGTCCATTACTTAGAGTACCGATATGAACGGAAGAGTTGTTCCGTTTGATAAAGTATTTACCATTCTTAATATAAGTTTCATAACCTTCACAATCTAATATTGGAACTGAAATTATATTACGAATAATGCTCGGTACATAAAGGACTTTATTTAATACTAACTCAAAACTACCTAAATCTAATCTAATTGTGCCTAAAGCTCGAGCTTCAACGTTTGAGCCATCGCCGATCTTCAAGACACATTCTCCTTCTTTGAGTTGTTGGACTTCACTTAGCATCTGTACATCATTACAGATATGAGTTCCACAACCGGTATCAAGTACCCAAGAACTAGAATTAATAGAAAGATTTACTTCAACGAGAAAGATACCTTTCTTTAGAGTAGCCTTGTACTCTGGGTAGTTTCTCCTCCAATGTCCCGCTTTGCCACAATGGAAGCAAACATCCTCTTTCTGATCACGCTTCTTCTTTTGGGCCTTCCCCTTCGAAATGCCACCAGTGGGCCTAAGGGGTTTCTTCTTCTTCTTTTGGGCTTTCTTGCCCTTACCTTTAGAAGGCCCAGAAGAGGAAGATGGAGCATTCACCATCAAAACCTTATTGTCCTTCTTGATCGTGCTTTCAGCAGTCACAAGCTGACTAATCAGCTCAGCTGCAGTAGCACCAGCATGATTCATGTTGAAGTTAAGGACAAATGGGTTGAATGATGGTGGGAGCGAAGCTAGCAACAAATCCACTGAAAGCTCATCTTTCAGTGGCATGTCCATGGAAGCAAGTTTCTCAGTAAGGGCAAGAAACTTGAGTCCATATTCATGGACACTTGAACCTTCCCTCATTCTCAAGTGGAACAATTCCTTTGAAGTGTTATACCTTGTAACACATTCATGAGGGCGGTAAAGTTGCTCTAAGTGGTCGTAAATCTCCCAAGCAAATTCCATGGCCTCATGTTGCCTTTGCAAGTCCGGAGACATGTTAGCCAACATAAGGCAACGGGCTTGGAGATTATCATCCTTCCACTTCTGAATCGCGTCCCGCTCAGCCCGAGTGGGAGCCTCCCCTTCGGGACTAGGCTCCCCTTCGAAGAGAACATAAGTTCTCTTCTCAGAATCTAAAATGATTTTTAGATTCCTCAGCCAATCAGAATAGTTGGGACCAGTCAACTTATTTGACTCGAGGATCGATACAAGAGGGTTTTTGGTTGCCATTTCAAAACACGTAGAGAATCACAGAATCTACGACCTAAATGGTAAAACAGAGAACTAGTGAGCATGCTGAATTATAACGATATACAAAAGATAAGGTCTTTAATCTAATGTAGCTCCCACTGTTTTTCAAAGATCTAGAATTCCCAAAGATCTAAGAGGAACACGTTTCCCAATGGGTACTAAGATCCTAGGCATTTTACCTCGAACCCACGACTCGCGGACATTCTAAGTAAGAACCCTAGGTAGGTACAACTTACCAATTCTAACACCTTTAGAACTCTTAGTAATTGTTTTTTTGCATCACCTATCTTTCAATATGGACCCACGACTCGTGCGACATCCATATTTACTTAGGTGTTAAGCTAGACCCATCAATCATAAGATCATGACCAAAACTTAGTTCGAACGACCCACGACTCGCGGACATCGCCCTTGCTAAAATTGACCACGAAATATTGACCATTTAAAATGATTAATTAGGTAACTAAGAACTAATAAGCTCCACTAGCTATCCCACGACTCGCGGACAATAACTAGCTTTACTTACTAAACTTAAAACCTATTGATGGAATGCTAGGAATTTAATTCAAAATTTGCATCTCGAATTAAACACCTATTTGTTCGAAATTAGCTTAATATTTAATGGGAATTTTCGAATCAACCGGAGAGTTGTCTGGTTCGACCTCACCAACATATATGTTATCCAATTTTATTAGTCTTGATTAATGCAAGTACACTTAAATGCATATCAAACAAGCACATAAACAGATAACATGTCCTAGCATGATACTAACATGTAATGATCATGGGTTCTACCTATCTTATGCGTGATATGTGGGAGCCACTCCACAATCACAAGTTCTAACATACATGCCACATAAATAGTTTAAATCACATAAGGGAAAGCGGTAACAAAATACGAGCCCTATCTCTATTACATTTAACAATTGAGATTCCCCTCCCTAACATTTTGAGGGGTCTTCACTTATGGCCTCCTTGTTACTTGAATGTGGTCCATCTTACTCCATGGGTGCATTGTCTCCAAAATGAAAATAAAACCTCACCACCTATCTCTACTCTCAAATTACAATAAAAGGAAAAAGACATAAAGTAATAAGGCTCAATCTTCATATTGGCCTTAGACAATTACACGGGGCATACCCCGGCCTCAAAAACAGTAATATGGAAAGCCACATAATAAATCACATAACAGTACGCACATAAGTGAGGCTCCAACCTCAATTGAAAAATGCAACTATAGGGCTCCAACCCCAATTTAAACCATCCATGTGCATAAATTAAAACCATACATAGATCTAAACCCATGATCACCTAACACGCTTTTGCAAGAATTTAAATTTAACCAATAAATTAAAATTCTCGTTTCAAGTCCTAATGACTTAAAACACGACTTAGATGCAATTCTTGTTCAAGAGCCTTTTCAATAAAACCCGAAAAACAATAAACCAATAAAATTCCAATTAATTTCCAAAATTAATAATTTTATTCTTTCATTATTTTCAGAAAACAAAGATTGTAATTTTTCCAAAATTTAAATCGCTTAATTTCTCAAAAATCCCAATTTAATCAAAATTTTAAAATAATTTTATTTTAGCAAAACTGATTTTAAAAGATAAAATTAAAATAAAATTTAAATCAGGATTTTACGGACCGAAAACACAAAAACATGAAACACGAAAAGGGGCCCGAAAAGGGGCCTAGCCGCGCGAGGCACTTTCGCGCAGCAGCGCGCAGCAGCGCCCGCCGCGACTAGGCGGGCTGGACAGGCGTCCCGCGCGGTTGCGGGACGGGCTGGGCGCGCCCGGGACGGCTCCCGCGCGGTTGCTGGAGGAGCTGGGCGGCAGCGGCGGGCCTGGGCGTGCGACGTGCTAGCACGCCTAGGCTCGTCCTTTTCGTGTTCCGTTTCGTGTCCAGGTTTCTCAAAACCAATTCAATCCAAAATTAAAAAATTCGATTTAAACATATTTCAATCAAAACGGTTTTCAAAAACAGTTTTAGAAATTCAGGAAAAAATTACAGTTTCGTATTTCAGGCTTTCTAAAAGAACTCATGAATACCTAATTCGCATCTAAGCCTAAGAATTTCTACCAAATTCAGAATAATTGAGACGAATCAGAAACACGATTAACGAGGTGGCTCTGATACCACTTGTTGGAAAACACGAATCAGAAAACAGCGGAATTTAAAAAATTTTCCCAACAAAAGGACCTTGAACTCGCAATCGTGTAACCAAATTCGTAAAGATAGAAAACTTACTTTTCTTTTGTTCTTTCTTGAAGCGTTTCAAGCCATCCAAGAACGCTCTTCTCGCGGCTTGATCCCCTCTCCTTGGTAAAGCTCGAATCTTCAAACTTCTAACTTGAAGTCTCTAGAGAAAGTCCACCAACTTGATCACAATCTAACTAGTAAGGATGCTAGTTCTCTAGTTAGTGTTTAGGCTTAACCTAGGGTTTAATTTAATCTTGGAGAAGGAAGGTGTTCAACACATGAACCAAGAATTGTCTATTAGCTCTAAAGGGGAGCATGAGCTCCCCTATATATAGGAAAGGGGAGGGGCGACCGAACCTAGTCCTAATGGACAAAGGATTTGGTCCCTCTCTCTCCTATTACTTGATCATCAAGTATTTCCAACTTTGACTTTGAATTCTATTTCAAGTCAACTTTTAAGAGAGCTAAAAATATCCAAACTATTTTTGGATAATTTTATACTTTATTTATTATAAAATAAATAACTTATTTTTATCTAATTAATTAATTCGTAATTAATTAACTAGATTATTTTCTCCAAAATTAGACTTTCTTTTTAATTCTAAATTAAACCAAAGTCTATTAAATAATTAACTAATTAATTATTTAATATATATATATAATATATATATACACACGTGTGATTTCACACGTGTGGAACCCTCTTGGCCCGATTAACTCGTTTAATCATTTTCAAGCCTCAACTCATGTAACCAAGTTGTTGTGTGTGACCCTCTAGGTTCTCAATTCAATTAGCAGTGACCCTAATTAATTAATTCACTAATTAATTAATCAGTCCACAGATTAAACGACCATAGTCTAGCAACAGGTGTTTAACCCCTAGCTGAATTGGAATGTTCGGATTCGACAAAACCTTTAAGTCATTGATTCATGTGAGATACAATCCTCCTACTTACTATCTCTCAACCAAGATCTAGGGCAAGGGAATAATCAGAACCCTAATAATCCGGTCTTAAAGCCAAGTGCATTTCATATCCATTTGATCTCAATCCAAGAAACACTTTTCTTGATGTCTTGATCTACTGTCTTGGCCAAGGACTCCATATGGCATATGAATGACTTACACAATAAGAGATCACCTTGCAAATGCAAGTGTAGGTCCTTTCTTGATTCTCATTCACTTTCATGAGTCACTTGTGCAGCCCCAGCATAAGCCTTGAATCAGTTGTCTAAGGCGACACCCTTTAAAGCTTATACCTAAGACTACAGAGTTAACTCATAAAGTGACAAGGAACCTCAAGTCTAAGGATCAATTAATCACATCAATGACTCGTGAGATATTTCCTAATCTGGAAGTTTCCATTTCCTGAAATAGAGACTTCCTTTCCCATTTAGGAATGTTCTCACACGGGGTACCTCAGTGAACTTACTTATTAAAGTAAGCACCCTCATGTATCACGAACGTATCAACTATACACTTTGCACCTCCATGAAACAAGGTGGTCCTTCTTAAGGGCGTGATCCCACAAGCAAGCCTTAGAGGAGTCAGGTTGACACTCCCACTGTCTGTAGGACTCATCGGCTTGGAGTATTTTACTAATCATGACTTATGTGAAATAGGGCTCGTTTCATGAACCATTTCACCTAAATGGTAGAGTCCTAAAGTCATCAGGATTAGGGGAGTTCTCATACATGCACAGCTAAAGTAAACGCATACCAAACAAGAGCATATAAAGAAGTGTTGCCTCAATTCGTTATTTCATTCAAAGATTGTCTGTGATTACAATAAGGAAAAGCACAAAGCGGATATACAATCGGCTTTCTAGGGCACTATTCCTAACAGATGACGCGTACAGGGAGGCTCTACAGGCACCATGGCGGAATTCGCTGATATTGAAAATGCTTGGACGAAAGGTGAATATACACCTGCTATCCTCCAGAATCAATAGTATGTGGCAATTGAAAGGCGCCTATGATCTCATTGATCTTGGACATAGTTGCTATATACTTAAACTGCAAGACATTGAGAAGGCTACTTTTATCCTAATGGAAGGCCCATGGATGATATCAGGCCAATACCTAACGATTCGTAAATGGCAACCGAAGTTTCAAGCGTCGAAAGATCGAATCCGCTCGGCAATCACATGGATACGCGTTCCGGAATTATCTGTAGAATACTACAGAGAAGCTCTCCTATACAAAACAGCAATGAGTGTTGGACAACCAATTAAGGTCGATAAGAACACATATCATGGTGACAAAGGGAAATATGCCCGAGTTTACGTCCAAATTGATCTGGACAAGCCACTCCGAAGTGCGGTGGAAGTCGATGGAGAAGTGCGGCATATAGTCTATGAGAGTCTTCCTTCGATTTGTTTCCAGTGTGGTCGGGTTGGCCATAGAGAGACGGGATGCCCGGAAAAGCCCCCAAAACAGCAGGAAGGTCCAAATATGGGGAAGACAGCACATGAGGGGACACAGCGGTCTCACCACCTAGTGACAAAGGTGGGGGCGACGATAGTATGAAAACGACGTATGGGCCCTGGATGCTCGCGACTAGGGGCCGGCCGGCGAGGATGGGTGCTGGCGGCGCCAAACGGGGAGAGGATACGAAGAGCAACAATGGAGAGTACAGGAACCCTAACAAACATAACCGTTTCAGCGTCTTTTCCGCGAGCCAAGAAACAGAAGAGAGGGAAAGTTCCCCAAGTCAGCAAGAGTCTCAAAAGGAATATTCCCCGCAGCAAAGGGAGTCCCATAATAACCCAAATCAGCGGGAGTCTGGTCCAAGCAAGAATGGGGGAAAAAAACAAGTTAACAAAGATAGCGGTAAAAAGAAAATCATAATCCCGCGGGTATCGAGAGTTACCAAAAAGTCTAGTAACTCGGATAAGGAAACCAGCAGTGCCAAGGAAAAAATCCTTGCGAAGGATACTACACAGTTCACCTTTACTGCCAACGTAACACCGGCAACTTCCGGAGGTAAACCTACCACTAGCAGACAACAGGAAACAACCTTGGTTAAGGAACGAACAACACTTGCGGATATCACTGAGACTGTCTTGAATGTAGGGAAAACTTCCCATGGAGGAGGAATGGGAGGAGTACGACCTGATCGAGGAATTTCTGGAACACCCGGAGATGAGGGATGGATACGATTTGACAATCCCCTTCATACGGGATTTGACAATCAACCCACTGTTCTGGCAAATAGAGATACAAGTGAGCACGAGTTTGATTGGGAACCTGACTCGTCGAATGTGCGTGATGGAGATCAATTTACCATCTCTGGAACGAGAGAGGCAATGCAGGCTAGCCATGAGCCTATGTCAACAGATGATCACGGATGTGATGGAGGAAACGATTGCTAATCCAATCGACTCTCGTACGCTTTTTTCTAATCCTATGAAGATTCTCTCTTGGAATTGTCAGGGAACTGGGAATGCAGATTTCAGAAGGAATTTTCTGGAGATAACTCGAGAACAGCATCCCGATGTGGTTTTCTTACTCGAAACGAAAGTTAACGAAACACGGGCTGCTACTATTGCTGCAAGCCTGGGGTATCCGGATACCTGCATCGCTCCGACTAATGGGCGAAAGGGGGGGATTTGGATGTTATGGGACAAAGACAGGGTTCAAGTGGAAGTCACGCATATTGGTCGTCAAGCCATCCACGCTATTATTGGCCCCCGGCATGCAGCCTGGCGCTGCTCTGGAATCTATGCTAGTCCGAACAATAGCCGTCGTGAAGAACTTTAGACGGACCTCGAAGAGCTTGGCTCCACTAATCACCTTCCGTGGATGCTCACCGGCGATTTCAATGATATCCTGGGCCCAAGTGAAAAGCAAGGGGGTCGGGAGGTTAACTGGAACCGTTGTCTGAACCTTAAAGAGCATATAGATAATTGTAATCACATGGATATTGGTAGCACGGGACCCCAATTCACTTGGGTGGGACATATGCATGGCGGGGGAGAGATCCGTGAAAAGCTTGATCGCGTCTTGGCCAACCCCGAGTGGAGGCTCATGTTTCCGGAAGGGACCTCACGAGTGTTGGCCCGTACGCACTCAGATCATCACCCTATTATTACTCATTGCATGGGACTAGAGCCACCGCCTTCCAATCGTCCATTCCGTTTTGAGGCGATGTGGACATCACACCCGGGATGCAAAGAAGTCATCAAGAACACTTGGGACCATGAGGAGTCTATCGTTAGTGCTATAGATAGGCTGCCCGATAGCTTGAAGAGGTGGAACCGAGATCAATTTGGCAATATCTTCATTAAGAAACGCCAACTACGGAGTCGTATCTTGGGTATTCAGAGGGTAGCGGCCAGCCGCAGGCACCCGAACCTCCGGGCCCTTGAATTTGAATTGGTACAAGAGTATAACGAGATTCTACGCAAGGAGGAGATCATCTGGTTCCAGAAGTCGCGCATCAACTGGTTACAGTTCGGGGATAAAAACACAAGGTTTTTCCACCTCTCGACTATTGCCCGTAGAAGGAAAAGCCGAATCCACGCGCTGAAAATTGAGGACAGGTGGGAGTCGGATCAAAATACCCTGCAGCAGCATGTTAGAAATTTCTTTGCCACAGTCTTCACCTGTGAGTATTCTGATCGCTTGGAAGTAATGCCACGGAGTTCGAAACAGAGGGTTCTCAATACTCGCTGTAAGTCAGCAATCTCTACAGACATCTCGATGGAAGAGGTTCTCTTGGTGATTAAGAGTATGCACCCTTATAAAGCTCCAGGTCCGGATGGTCTTCAGGCCATTTTTTACCAGAATTATTGGGATGTAGTGGGGCATTCGGTCTGGGAGTTTATCAATGATTGCTGGCGGAAGGAGCAAATCCCGAATTCTATCGGAAGGGCATTCATCGTCCTGATACCTAAGAAGGAGAGCCCGGAAACAGTTAACGAATTTCGCCCGATAACTCTGTGTAATGTCCTTCTCAAAATCATCACGAAGACTTTAGTCACTCGGCTCAAGCCGTTCATTAGTGAGCTGATCTGTCCGAACCAGAACAGCTTCATACCTGGCCGGAGCACGCATGATAACATCCTTGTTTTGCAAGAGATTCTCCATTCAATGCATAAATCGAAAAGCTGCAAAGCGGGTATGGTGCTCAAGTTGGACCTTGAGAAGGCCTATGATAAGATTCGGTGGGACTTCTTACAAGAAACGCTTGAGTTTTTTGAATTCCCGAGGAAGGTCATTAACGTGATCATGCAATGTGTGGTAGGAATTAAACCAGAGATTCTCTGGAATGGCGAACCTAGTGAGAAAATTGAGCCTAATTGCGGTATCCGTCAAGGTGATCCACTCTCACCATACTTATTTGTTCTTTGTATGGAGAGGTTATCTTACTCGATTGATCAAGCGGTGGAAAACGGAGATTGGAAGCCGATTCAGGTCTGCCATCGTGGTCCCTCGATATCACATTTGTTGTTCGCTGATGACATTATCCTATGTGCGAATGCTACCGTGGCAGGGGCGGGGTGCATCAAAAAAGTTATGGAGAACTTTTGCTCTGCGTCAGGCCTCAAGCTTAACTTGAGAAAATCGAGTGTCTTATTCGCTCCGTATGTGCCGCCCACAACGCAGCTGGATATCACCCGGATTCTTGGAATTAACAGCACCAATTCTTTGGGTAAATATCTGGGAATAAACGTGGGTTTTGGCAGGAACAACAACCAATTGTTCTCGACGGTTATCGAGAAGGTGGAGAAGAGGCTTGCGGGGTGGAAAGCTAATAATCTGAACTTAGCCGGTCGTGCAACGTTGATTCAATCGGTCACCAACTCTATACCGGTGTATCACATGCATACCAATTGGTTCCCGCAACACGTTTGTGATAACATTGATCGGCTCAATCGGAATTTTCTCTGGGCCACGGACATTACTAAGCGAAGAACCCATCTCGTGGGATGGGATAAAGTTATCCGACAGAAACAAGACGGAGGATTGGGATTACGTGAGGCCCGTAAGAACAACGTGGCAATGCTTGCCAAGGTGGGATGGCGCACACTACAAGAAGAAGACACGGTCTGGAACAAAATTTTCAGAAGCAAGTACTTAAAACAGGACGATATCATCACACATCGGCCCATGCAAATGGCCTCCCGTCAATGGAAAGGGATCGTTTGGAGCATCAAAATGGTGGAACCCCTTGTTAAATGGCGAGTCGGGACGGGGGATGCTATTTCTATATGGGATGATAGGTGGCTTAGTAGGGGTATTCTGCGGGAGCTTCTTGCGGGCCAGATACATGATGAGGATGAAGAATGTATGGTGAGTGATATTCTCACCGATGAAGGGTGGGTACTGGAACGTTTACGTACTAAGCTCCCTCAGGAGATCCGAGATGGTATCATGAAGTTGCCCATTGCCAAGACTAGAACTGACGATAAAAGGGTGTGGGGAGGCACGACTAACGGCAAATTCACGTGCCAATCAGCTTATCAATTCTTGATGGCTGATTACCCCAGAGATAGGCGATCATGGAATTGGATATGGAAACTGAAATGTCCTCAAAAAATTAAGTTTTTTCTTTGGTTGATTGGACACAATAGCCTGCTCACCAATGCCCTCAAACATGATAGACATTTTGGGGTTAGCGAGATGTGTCCGAGGTGCGGGACTGAGCGAGAAAGCATTGAACATCTGCTTTGCAGTTGTATTAGCGCTCAACGGGTTTGGCGGAAGATCATAAAGCCAGCGGACTGGGGGTCCTTCACTAACGTCAGGGGTGCTCGTTGGGTGGAGATGCTGATAAACCGAGACTTTAGCACTGAGTTGTCGCAAAGTTGGCCTTGGTGGATCATTTGTCCGGCTGGTCTATGGAATATCTGGAAGGCGAGAAACGGTGTAGTCTATCAGCAGAAATTAGAACCCCCGGATATTACTGTGAATAACACCAAAAGCTTGGTGGAGGATTGGATGGGTATGAATGTGGAAGCCACTAACCGTACGCAAACTGCTAGAACACATAAGTGGCTCCCCCCCGCCCCAGGTTGGGTGAAACTTAACACTGATGGAAGTTTCTTCCAACATACTAACTTAGCGGCGGCCGGCGGCGTGATCCGTAATGATATGGGTGAATGGGTGCTGGGGTTTGCGATGATTGTGGGTGAATCCTCGGTGGAAGCTGCGGAGCTCCTTGGCTTACGCGCGGGTCTGCAGATTGCGTGGGAACGGAGATTCCCAAGGATTGAAGTGGAAACGGACTCTCAAATTGTGTTCAAGTGGATCATGGAAGAAGAGGTTGCTGACAATCCCCTCAAAGATTTCATTCCGGACTGTCGGATGCTGTTGCACAAGCCTTGGGACTCCAAATTCCGGCATGTCCCGCGGGACAAGAATGGCGTGGCGGATGCTCTTGCACGTTTAGGGCATTCGGTTGACAACGGTTACATTGAGTGGGATGCCCCTCCGATGGAGATTAGTACGGTCTGAGTTTGGTTTTTTTGGTCTGCTGGTTCTTGCAGCTGCCTCGTGTAGACCAAAAAAAAAAAAAAAAAAAAGAAATTTATATACACCGTATAGTCTAGATTTGATAGCTGATGCAATGGTAGAATCAACCAGTTTAATCACTCAATAATTTATTTGAGGGAAATGAAAGTAAACGGCGAGCTAAATCGCACAAACACGATCACACGATATAGATTCTCTAATGCTTAAATCAGCAATGCATTCAAAAAATATAAAAAAATAATTAAGGGTTCAAGAGTGTAATAAATGTGTTTACTAACATAAACACTACAAATATTCATAATAATATTCGTAGTCTTTGTAAGTGCCAAAATATATATACTCGATTTGCATTAAATGCACCTGTAGAGTAGGTGACTGCAGACACAATGTACTTGTATTCAATAAGTTAGGACTTAGGAGATCGTCTGATATTATTGACCACACTTATTTTAATATTATTGCACATCTTCTGATATCTTTAACTCGAACATCGACCACACTTATTTTAGTTATGAAGGATCGAAGGTATAGTCAGGTAGAACTGACATATCGAGTTTTGTATTATGCTATGTGACGTTAAGTATTTTAACATCGAATTACGTCACCGACAAATATATATATATAAATTGATTGTTTTTCTTTTAAAAAAATTAGAATTACTATACAAATGCTGCTCAATTCTAAATTTTCTTTGAATTGATCGATGTAAAATTTAATTGAAATTATTCTTTTGTTCGTCATATAGAAAAACGTGTTGGTGGGGAGTTAAGGCCATGATTACTTGTGGTCTCCTCTCTTCTCCCAACTCCCAAATTCACTCTTGTTTTGTTGTGGATGTTTCAGCTTTTGGTTACTTTTCAATTGTATTTTTCCAAAAGCCCATGCTCATGAAATCATTTATCATTGCCTATCTGCCTTCCCTCTCATGGTTTCCCCAATTTACCACTCGCCTGTTTTGCCCCACAACTAATTGAGAGAGATAATGCCAAAACATAGACAAAAGAAAAGGTTATGGTATTTGGTATATTACATTTAGACCCCTTAGCAATATTATACATTGCTCTTTTTGGTTTAAAGAATGGGTTAATCTTTGTTTGCATCCTAATGTTTGGGGTGTTCTGTACTTTAGTACTCAACTTTTAAATTTTTATACTTTAGTACTCAACTTTTGAATCTTATTGCACTTAAGTGCTCAATATCAGTCGTGTCATTTTCTTATTGGTTGGTTGAATACACGTGTCATTTTCTTATTGATTTGGAGCACTTAAGTGTAACAAAATTAAAAAATTAAGTATTAAATTGTAAAAATTCAAAAATTAGATAATAAAGTACAAAATTTCCCAAAATTTGGGGGCAAACAAAAAATAACCCTTAAAAAATTATGTTTTCTACCCTTATAATTTTGTTACTAAGACTCTCTTTTGGTAGGGGATTTAAAATAGTTATGTATTAAAATCTTGATAATTAAATTACTAAAAATTATTAAAATTAATATGAAGTGATACTGCCATTGAAAGTCATAACATGACTCCGGTAGTAAATATCAAATTTAATAATAATAAAAAAAAGCTTTTAAATATGAATAGAATTTAACGGATTGAGAGTCTGCAATCGATTTAGCAAATTATAAAAGTTGAAAGCATATATTTTACGATAAGAAAATGGTGTTATGCATAAATTCAACAAATTACTAGGGCTTTAACTTAATTTACCCATAAAATTATCTGTATATACTAAATGAAAAATAATTTTTCCTTAATAAAACATTGTTACCTAAAATCATAAATTTGAATAATAGTTTGTACTCCACTATTTTTACAGCTAATTAATGCGTTGCCATTAGAAATAAATATTAGTCACAGTAATAAAAATAAAATAAATCCAAACATAATTGTATTCAAGTTGCAACGACTTTTCCATATGCTTAGTGAAATCCATTACAATTGTAGGACCTCCCTCATATTTTGTAGCCACTACATATATTTATTTGGTACCTTAAAAACACCAACTACACCAATTATTGGGCACATGGAATTCCTTTTCCAAAAATTTCCACTATTTCCTCACATGCGGTTGTTAGTACTTAGTACCATATATAATATATTGTGCCGTATTTTACAATAAATGGGGGCAACTCCTACATTTGGTGGCCCAATTTTAAAAATAACATTTTTCTCAAAAAATATTTCCAAAATATTACTACTTTATTTAAACATTAATAAAATATTATAAAATGCCACTCTCATCAGAGACTTTCAAAAATTGATCAACCTTGGGTTTTTTCTAAATTGATAATTTTCACAAGTTGGTACAATAATTTGCTGAAATTATATTTTCAACCCAAACTCCTTTTTACAACAAAGTCCTATATATTTTCTTAAAGTTCAAATAAACCACAAAATCTAAAAAATTGAATATTTTACCATGGATGATAATTCAGATGGTGATCTTAGAAGAGGGTTAAATCTTGCATATAATTTTAGTAGATGTTTTGATGTAGATATATCTGATAGATATTTTAGACATATTGTAAAACAATTTTTAAATGCAAAAATAAGAACAGTAGGTAGGGAACATACCGAAAAACGCAGTATAAATCAAATAGACTGTGATGAAGACTGTGCAAAAATAAATAAAAAATTAAAATTTATAAATAAAGTTATAATAACTATAGAACAAATTTATAAATAAGAAAGTTAATCTGAATAAATGAGTAATATGAATAAAGAAATATTTATAGCTATATTATTTAATATCTTAGCTGTATATAGGCAATTACAATATATCTGTCAGTTAACATCTCAAGAAATATTATTTTGTTCTTACTTAGAATTTGTTTGGAACAATTTATAATTATAAAAATGCCAAGAAAATATTATAAAAGAATTTGTGAACTAACAAGAGATGTGCAGATAGATATTAATTTTCAACAATCTAGAATCTATATTGAGAAAGAAAAATTAAGACTTATTAGAACAATTAATAAAGATAATTTATTTGATGTAAAAGAATATACCATTCTTAAAGATATAGAGTTCCATAAGAAAATTTTAGCTTCTGAAATAAGAAGATTAAAATATATTGAAAAGGCTATAATTTAATTTATAAATAATCATGTTTAATATCATTAATTTAATATTATGTTTAATATCACCCAAAATATCATGTTTAATATCACCCAAAATATATGAGCATGATGAGGCCCAAAAATGCGCTCTTATCAGGACCGTCCACCTGTCACCATCTGCTAACACTGAGATTACTCCCTCGCGTTGACGGGCTCGCGGACCAACCCGGCCCACTCACTTGCCAACTAATATGGGCCTCTGAGCCTCGGACAACCAGTTAAACGGCGAGGACGAGCAGGTAGGCCCGACTCTCCCGTATCGGCCCTCGGGATTACCTTTCTCGAGGAATCATCCACACGAGGGCCATATTCTTGTCGCTCGGGTTTTGGCGCTCAAAGCTCATAAACCATGAGGAACCCATCCGAGCACTCTTCGAGCGTCACTAATCGCTCGCGGGTCACCCCCCACCGCCGTGGTGGACCTGAACCCTCATAAGACGGATCCGGGACCCTCCACTCTTGCGACCCTCGTCAACAACCTCTGACACAAAGGTACTGCGCACCGTGCACTTGACACGCCGTCTCCTTTTCAGAAATGTCCTTCTCACACCCTCAAAGGCTGCCACGTGTTAGGGCGACACAGGTTTGGGAACACATGGTCAATTTACCAATTTACCCCCACCCCTAACATATAAATAGGGGAGAACCCATGCATTCTCCCCCAAGTCATCATCTGCATACGAATTGCATACATTGTTCTGGGCATTTCCACTGATCTTCTCAAGCTTCTCACCATTTTCACCACAATAGTTTCATTCTTGCAACTTGCATCCCTGGTGTTATCCTAACTGGAAGAACCCACGCTTAAGAGGAAACCCAGATCCTGAGGCCCTCACGCCTGTGATGGTCTTTCCCTTACCATACAAATACTAAAGTGTTGTTGCCTTTTTGGAGACCTGATTTCCAGCACTGAGACCAGATTTCCAGCACCATCATTTTTGGCGCCGTCTGTGGGAAATCCATCACCACCACAACCTGATTCTTCTTCTGAAGGCTAGTCGAGATATAACACCTCTTAAACTCTGAAAATGGTAACTGCAACAAGATCAGGGGCCGTGGGAAATAAAAACGCTTCTCCTCCAGTCAATGAGGAGAACGCGGAGAGCAATATTCCCGCCGCAGGCGTGAACCCACCAGCTGCGGGGAATGGAGGCGAGAATCCAGTTACGGCGGCTGCAACTCTCCCGCCAGGAGGGAACGCCATGGGAGGACCCAGTTCCGCTGTTCCGCCTACAACTCACACTGCCAACGCTTCCTTCCCTTACTCAGGTACATATCCCATGGCCACGCCTCCACCGGGATACCCTTTTGCACAACCCGGAATGATGCCCGGGATGATGTCAATGATCCAACCGTATCAAGTGGGGACTCTAAATCTCCCCATGTCATTGCCGAGGGAGATACAAGGGGTGGAGATGCCCCAAATCACCACCCAGCAACTTCAGGCGCTGTATGCGCAGTGTGAGGGCCAGGCAGTCCAGAATGCTTGGGAGCATTTCACTGCGGCGTATTTCCCCTCGCACGCTGGCGCTCGGATGGCCCCACCTCTGGGAGGACTCCCCGCGCACCCCTTGACGATGGCCCAAAATGCGTTGAGGGCCCAGCAACCTCCTCCACCGCCGAATCAAGAAAATGAGGCCCCACCGAGGGTCCGGCAAGATCCACCACCAGTAAGAGATGAAAGGGCTCCTCGGAACGAGGAGGCCGGAGATAACGACGAGGTCCAATCGAGGGCCACTGAAAGGGCAAACCGCAGAAATGTCGGTGACCCTCAGCTTGCAGCAGTGCAGGACCAGATTAGGGGGCTCCAGAACGTGGTGGAGCAGCTCTCTCGAGCACGGTCTCACGTCTCCCGTGATGGGGGCGAGAGGTCTAGGGCCAGAGACGCTCGCAGACCACGTAGCCCCATCTCTCGTCGACGAAGGGAAGCCAGCCCAGAAGACCCGGAGGACAGGGATTACCGGATCGCGACGGGCGATTCCCCCCTCATCGAGGAGGTGTTAATGACTCGTGCGGGAAAAGGCAAAATCCCCACGTCCGTCACCAGGTACGATGGAACCACAGATCCAGCCGAGCATCTGGATCATTTTGTGCACTTGATGCATCTATATGATCACCCCCTCAACTACTGGGCCAAGGTGTTTGTAACCTCCCTCGTGGGAATGGCCCAGGATTGGTACAAAAAGCTTCCTCCGCTCTCAATCCGAGGATACCATGACCTAACTGACGCATTCATCAGTCACTTTAACTCTTTGATGGCTCCAGCCCCCGCAGCGACGGCTCTCTACAGCTAGGTCCAGGGGCCGAACGAGACCCTCAGGTCATTCATGGGAAGGTTCAACAAAGAAATCCTGCTGGTGGAAAAGCCCTCGATGGATTTCTTGAGGCACGTTCTCTTTGGAGCCATTAACATGAAGCATTATGTCAGCAAGGAATTTGTAGAAGAAGTGGCCAAGAAAAAGCCCCGCTCATTGATGGAGATAAGAGACATAGCGGACTCGTTTTTCACCCTCGAAGATATGTATCTCGTGAGGGATCAGAAAATAGCGAACGCCCTTCGCCCCAGCAAAGCCCCCGAGGACAGAGGAGATTCAACCAGGGGCCGTCGTCGAAGCCCCCTTCCCGTTCGGAGGAACGCCTCACCCCCTCGAAAGTTCGAGCGCATCCCTCTCAACCGCCCTATAGCCGAAGTATATGCCATGGCGGATAAGAAGTTGTTCAAGAGGCCGCCAAAGTTGAGAGAGACGGAGACTCAGAAGCGTTCGGGGAAGTATTGCACTTTCCACAAGCAGAAAGGGCATGACACCAGTGAATGTCATCAACTGGAGAGGGAGATTCAGAGGCTGATCGCTGGGGGGCACCTCAAAGAGTTCGTGAAGGTGTTGGAGAGGTACGACGAACACTGCGCGGAGCGAGCGCACGCAGGAGGGAGAAGCCGTTCGCGCTCCCGGAGCCCGCTTCACCGTCACATCGAGCCCAGTGACCGTGGAAAAGGGAAAGCCTCGGACGTGGAAAACCAGCCCTTCGCGGTTATTCACATGATTGCTGGCGGACCCTCGGGGGGTGACTCTAACGCTTCCCGACGCCGCTACATTCGGAGTTATGACCAAAGATCTTCTCAGCCCCGCCCAGTGCTCTCTATTGATAAGTCATCACGCTCGGAGAAGGATGAGAGCGTAGGTTTTACGGAGAAAGACTTAGAGCACATTGTAACACCCCATGGGGTCGGTGAAACCTCTGACTGCCCCATGGTGGTTAGCTTAGACGTTCACAATCATATTGTAAAGAGGGTCGTGATTGATAGTGGAAGCTCCGTAAATGTTTTGCCTTACTCCACGTTCCAGAAAATGAACATCACAAACATCCCGCTCGAACCCCTCAGAACAGCCCTCGTCGGCTTTGGGGGTTTCGAGATCGTCCCTCGCGGACAAATTCGCTTGGCCACCTCCTTTGGTCGCGCCCCACAGCGAAAAACTTTAAATGTTCTCTACGTGGTAGTCGAAGTGGACCTACCTTACAACATTATCATTGGGCGCCCCGCCCTTGTTGACTTCAAAGCAGTCATATCCACCTATCATCAGAAAGTCAAATTTCCCACCCCCGAGGGTACCGGAGAGGTACTGTGCAATGTTAAGGAAGCATGGGAATGCTACATACTCTCCCTTCGAAGCCACAAGCCCAAACAACCTACCCAGGTTGGCTCCACCAAAAAATCGGTTGACTTCCCCAAACTAGATGAGGATGGCCCCGAGCGCAAGAGGGCCAAGCTCTATAAAAAGAAGAATAAAAAGAAGGCCACGGACAGACCTGGAGATGCTGGGAACTCGCCCCTCGGAGAGGTTGGGGCTTCCTCCTTGGAAGACGAGGGTCATATACCCTCGGGAGATACCAGTGAAAGTGTCACAGGTAAGAAAAGGGCGCTCGAGCAGCCAAGGCCTGAAGTGCGAGTGGAACCTACGGAGGGCTTCCTGACCATCGAATTGGAGCCAGGGAATCGAGATAAGACCACGCAAATAGGTTCCAGCCTCGAAGGTCCCTCTCAGATTATGATGATCGATTTCTTGCGGGAAAATATTGATGTCTTTGCTTGGAAAGCTTCCGACCTCACTGGCATAGATCCGAGCGTTATTGTCCACCGGCTGAACGTGGATCCGGCCTTCAAACCTATAAAGCAAAAGAAGAGAGATGTCCATGGGTTCTGAAAGCAAGTCGTTGAAGAATAAGTCAATAAACTGCTTGACGCTCAGTACATAGAAGAGATTCTATATCCCGAATGGCTTTGCAATGTGGTGCTCGTTCCCAAGAGCGCCAACAAGTGGCGTATGTGCAATGACTTCACAGACCTCAACAAGACATGTCCCAAGGATCCGTACCCACTACCTAGAATTGATCAGTTGGTGGATTCGACCGCTGGGTGCGAACTTATGAGCATGATGGGCGCTTTCCAAGGGTATTATCAGATATTTATGGCTCTTGAGGATCGTCCCAAAACAGCGTTCGTAGTCCATTTGGGCGTTTATTGATTCAAGGTCATGCCCTTTGGGCTCAAAAATGCGGGAGCAACATACCAACGCCTCGTCAACAGAATGTTTGAGTGTGAGATCGGAAAGTCCATGGAAGTATATGTGGATGACATGATCGTCAAAAGCGAACGCCAATATTTCCATCTAGAAGACCTCAGACGAGCGTTCAATATCCTGCGGCATTATGGTATGAAACTGAATCCTTCCAAATGTACCTTTGGCATACGAGGTGGCAAATTTTTGGGATATATGGTCAGCCAACGAGGCATAGAGGCAAATCCAGGGAAGATCAAAGCAATCCTGGACATACCCTCCCCTCGCAATCTGAGAGAGGTCCAGGTGCTTGTGGGTAAAATCATTTCACTAAATAGGTTCATCTCCCGCTCAGCGGACCGGAATCTGCCCTTCTTTAAAATTTTGCGTAACGCTCGCAACTTTACTTGGAGCGCGGACTGCGAAAAGGCCCTGCAGGACATGAAGCAGTATCTTTCGAGCGCGCCTTTGTTGACCAAACCTAACCCGGGGGAGACTTTGTTTATCTATCTGTCAGTTTCCTTGGAGGCCACGAGCGCTGTCCTGGTGGCCATTCGCGAGCGTAAGCATATGCCAGTGTATTATTTAAGCAAGACTCTACAAGGAGCGGAGAAAAGATACATGGAGATAGAGAAGTTTGCATTTGCGCTCGTAAATGCTTCTCGGAGGCTAAGGCCCTATTTTCAAGCGCATTCCATCGTGGTTCTTACAGATCAGCCCCTCAGACAAGTGCTTGCAAAGCCGGACGTCTCAGGGAGATTAATTAAATGGTCAATTGAACTTAGTCAGTTCGACATCACTTTTGAGCACCGCACGGCGATACATGCTCAGGCCGTGGCTGACCTATTAGTGGAACGTTTCAACTTAGATACCGTGCCCTCAACAGAGGATGGTTTATGGCTTTTGCACACAGATGGCTCCTCGACCTCATAAGGGGGAGGAGCCGGAGTGACCCTCAGAGACCCTCTCGGAGCTGAAGTTGACTATGCGATCAAGTTGGCGTTCCAAGTCACCAACAACGAAGCTGAGTATGAGGCCCTCATCCAGGGGCTCAGGATTGCACTCCAAAATGGCGCCACTCGGGTCACTGCATATGTTGATTCGCAGTTGATCGCGAGTCAAATTGATGGGTCTTATGAGGCTCGAGAAGCCACCATGGTGCAATATCTGGCGAGCGCTAAGGGGTGATGGCTAAGTTCAGGGAATTCCACCTTTTACAAATCCCGAGGGCAGAAAACGAACATGCTGACGCTCTGTCAAAGTTCGCATCTGCCCTGGACGGTCATAGCGAACGCGCTATTACATTTCTTAGAACAGAGGAACCGCTGATAAGTAAAGGCGAACCTTCGAGGGAGGTAAATATGATTGACCCCTCCGAGCCTTGTTGGCTCGACGAAATTGTCAGATTTCTCCAGGATGGAACCAGCCTAAGCGATAAAGTTAAGGCTCGGAAAATCAGAAGCAAGGCCCCTCGTTTCTCATTGGACGCTGAGGGACGATTATTCAAGAAATCCTTCCTGGGCCCACCGTTGAGATGCTTGAGACCCTCGCAGGCCAAGGAAGTTTTGGAACATGTGCACAATGGAAGCTGAGGGAATCACTCGGGCGGTCGAATCTTGGCAAAGAAAGTCTTAAGGAGTGGGTTCTACTGGCCCTCGGTGTTGCAGGATGCCATTGGCTACTCCAAGAAATACCCTAAGTGCCAGTTCCATTCTAACACCCCCCAGTTGCCGGCGGCTCAAATGATTCCTATTGATGTTTTGTGGCCTTTTGATCAGTGGGGCATTGATATTGTGGGACCCCTCCCAATGGCGGCCGGACAAAAGAAATTCGTAATACTCGCTGTGGATTACTTCACTAAATGGGCGGAAGCCGAAGCGGTCACCAAGATAACATTCAAGGTTTTGAGAGATTTCATCTGGAAAAACATCATCTGTAGGTATGGTATCCCGAGGGTGCTCATCTCAGACAACGGCTCCCAGTTCATCGCTGCCGACATGCGGGATTGGTGCTATGAGCTAGGGATTGAACAGCGATTCACCTCCGTAGGCCACCCTCAAGCCAACGGTCAGGCGGAGGTGACCAATCGAACCATACTCCAGCATCTGAAGACGATGCTCGAGAGTAAGAAGGGAGAGTGGGCTGAAGAACTTCAAGGAGCCCTGTGGGCGTACCGTACTACTCCACGAGCGGCAACAGGAGAAACTCCTTACTCCCTCGTTTATGGCTCCGAGGCTATGATACCTGCGGAAATTGCGCAAGAATCCGCACGCGTTGCCTATTTCGAGCCTGCTGCCAACGAAGCCAATCGGACGCTCGAGTTAGATTTGCTGGATGAGAAGAGGAATGCTGCTTGGGCACGTATTCACAAATACAAAGCAACCGTTGCTCGCCAATACAACAAACGTGTTAAGGAAAGGACTTTCCAGCTAGCGGACTTGGTCCTCAAAAAAGTTGAAGTCTCCAAACACGTGGGTAAGTTGGACCCCAATTGGGAAGGCCCCTTCAAAGTCGTTCAGGTACGAGCAAATAACACCTACTTGTTAGAGACTTTGCAAGGCGAGCGTCTCCCTAGGCCATGGAATGCATGTAACCTTAGAAGGTTCTACGTGTAAACATTGGTTCTTTTTGTAATTGCCCGACGATGGCATGGGGTACTCTCTTTTGACAGAAAGCATATGGTACTCGTTTTGCAAATTGCGAATATAACAGTAAGCATTTTCAATTCTTGATTATGTCATTTATTTGTTTTCCTTATTGGTTAATGATTTGAGCAAAACTTAAGGTCTACTCCGTGTCGAGCATCCTCCACGTCGAACGGCCTAAGTAATACCCCAATCGTTTTGAAGCAACGCTATTTGGGTGTGTGACAATTCGTAAGTGTGTAAAATCCTAAGAACGAGCGTGTCGGGCAACCGGGGGGCAAAATGCTTAATTTACGCCAGCTGAGTGCATGTCACTCCGGCTCGCGCTCGTAAAAACCCCGGAGACCCTCGACCTCTTGGGTGAGGACACACTCAGAAAACAGTGAATCCCATAATAACCCTTTCATGGGTCCCTCAAAATAATGCTAACCCCACGGCTACGCTCGCTTTGATCCCATACTTAGCAAATCCTACTGATGATTTCTAAAGTATGTACAACCTAATGGAGCGTTCAAGACGAGGGTACACATTATAGGGCCAATACTTAGGCAAATCCCCAGAGGTTTCCTAAGTTCAAATTCGAGCCTCATTGCGGGGGCCCTCTTAAAGGAAACGCCCACGCGCTCAAACACGCTCATCGCAAATGGTCATACAAGAAGGACCAGTTCACACAGGGAAGAATGACGAGCGCAATGAAATAATATCATTCATCGTTTAAAAGTAAAGGAGAAAACATTCAGACATTCAAGCATTTAAAAAGGAGTTCAAATATATCGGAAAGCAGCATAAAGGATCCAAAATATTCAGGAAATAACCGAAAGATTAAGTACATACTTAAAATTGTTCGTAAATGGAAAGAAGAATTTGAACTGACAAGGGCAAGAGATTAGTAGCCAAGGGAGCTTCACTGGGCTGGAGCGTCAGGCTCGGGAGGAGCAGTTGCAAGGGGAACGAGGGCCAACACGTTGGCGTCAGAAGTTTGGGCCTCACCAGGTTCCTCGACATCCACGGTGTCCATGAAGGTGCCTTCATCTTCTATCTGGATAGGCTCGGGACCTGCAGTATTGGCAGCTATGAACTCCCGCTGGAGTGTTTCCACCAACTCTTGGTATTCTGGCTCCGCCAAGCTCTCGGAAGGATCCTCGTCTTGGACCATAGACTCACAGTTTTCGTCCAAGTCCATACGCAGGCGCACGTCCGTTCGAGCGCTTTCAGGAGCCAAACCAAGTTTCACCATTTGCCCGATGGCTTTGTGAAAGAAACGCCGAGCATTGTCAAAGCAGTGGATGTTGGCTGCAAACACGAAAGCCTTGGAGCGTACGAACTTCTTCACTGCTTCCCAGGATACCCTCGCTTCCAATCCCTGCACCTTGGCCTGAAAGTCAGCAAGGGCCTTATGTGTTTCCTCGTTCTGGCGAGTGCTCTCCGCCAGCTGCTCACCCAGCTCCCCATTTTGCACCCTCAGCTGGTCCCGCTCGTCCTTCAATTTCCTGTGACGCTCATTAAGGACCAGAAAAGCGTCATCGGACTTCTTCAGATTTTCCTTTAGCCGAACGTTCTCAAGGTTGGCGGAATTCAGTTGAGCGCTGACAGTGTTGTACTCCTCTTGTAATTGGTCGGGGTCAGAAATGCGCAACAGTTTCTTGTACTTGGCCTTATGCTCGGAGTAGGCCTGCGCTCGCCCCTGCAAATTCTTTAACCTGGGGATTACTTCCTGAAAAGTCAGACACAAAGATTAGCGTTAGAATGGGAACAATGGAAGTTAAAAACCTTCAGAGGATACTAAGAACTTACCGTCAGGAGGGCATGCCAGGCATCGTCAGCAACACGAGCGGCGTCATGCTCGTTCAGCTTATCATGATCACCGAAAAACTGGAGCTTCCCGACGATGTCAGAAATGAGGTTCATGGAGTAAGCGCTCTTTTTCAAAAGCACCGGACCCTCGGTGCGTTGGCGCTTGTAGCGAGAGTCGCCTTTGCAGCCTATCTTCCAGAAATCTTCATCCTCTGATGAAGAAGTGTCGCTCCCTTCGCCTCTATGCCCCATGACCACCTCTTTCCCCTTGCCAGAAATTGGGATAGAGTCAGGCATCCTTTTTCTCTTCCCCTGACGGTCGGCCCGGAGAGTTTCGTGGATACGAATATGCTCCCCCGAGCGGTTCCAGGACCCGCTCGAACTAAGTGTAATTGGACCCTCGGGGGCCACCGGCGGAGGAGTAGCCCCACGGGTGCCCTCCACTGTTAAGTCTTCAATGGGGCCCCTAAGGGGAGCTTCATTCCCTCCGCGACCATGGGCGTCGTTATTCCCTCGGCCGGTTCCTCGCCGGGTTCCCCTCCCCCTCGGAGCATTGGGTGGACGGTTTTGTTGTTGTTGCGAGGGCTGAGGGTCAGCGGCGGGTCCTTGAACGCCCAACATGCGGGAAAGAGCCTCAGCATTCATGCCTCGCGATAATATTTGGACACCTGCAAATAAAGGAGAACCGAGCGTCAGAAGTTGGTTGCTTAGGTCACAGATGAAAAAATATACAACAATCACACCAAGTTAGGAGGCTATTCTAAAAGTTAGAGCAGTTAGTTCCTAGAATCTAACCGTCGAGGGCCATGATGTCAGCTGGAGGGTGAAGTATCATGTCTGGAGGGCAAGATAGTCCATAACGGAACAAAATTCCCTCGTTCTTCATCAAAGTCTCCGCCTTAATCCACTTCTTCTCACTTCTCATCTCGAAGGCCAACCCCTGTGCCCAATCCTCAAAGGCTTTATTCCTCACCCTTTCCCTAATCAAAGGACCTTCGCCATGTACCAACCATTCACGGAAAACCCTAAAAATCCCCCCTGGAGCCCCCACGAAAAAGTACTTCTCCTTCCAATGCTCGCCATAGGAAGTGGATGGAGAATCTATCATCTTAAAACCAGATTTGGCCTGGGCATAATAGAATCCGTCCGTGGGGGACGAGCGAGTTGAACGAGCCACCTGTATCAAGCTATCAAAGTTGACGATCGAGGGTTCGCGACCTAAGACAACCATCATCATCACGAAAGTGTTGATTAGGGCTATGCCGTTCGGCAGAATTTGTGAAGGGCAAAGCCTCAAGTGCTGATAGATGTTGTCGGTACGGGCGGGATGGGAAATCTCAGGCCCCCGGCCAGAACCGCGTCCCAGTAGACCGTCATCATCCCAGGTGGCGGTCGGTTGGCCCTCTCCCCCTCCTCAGGAAGTCGCATGGGGAATACCGCCTCATCCCAATAAGCTTTCTCCCTCAACTCCTCCAAATCGTCAAGCGTCAGAATACTCACAATCTCGTCCGGAGATCTGGCAGTCTGATGACGATTATCCTGCCTCACTCGAGTGGCAGGCTCCCTTCCTCTCCTCTGGCGCCTTCTGGAAGGTTCAGCCTCAAATGGGCGCCCGGATGGCCCCGCTTCGCCCTCAGGAGCCATCACGGCCACCGTGATCCTGTGATCTTGGGGTCGTACGGTACTATTCAACACTGGGTATACCCTCTCCCCCTGTCTTTGCATCTCCATCACGTTGTGCATCTCTTCAAAGAGGTCATTCACCCCTCCAGGAGCACGCTCGTTCATCCCTTGAACGACAGCTTCCACCTCTTCTTCCCCGGCATCGGCAGGAGCCTGGGCTACCGAGATCGCCATGGGAATCCCCTCGCCTGGGGATGCCCTAGCCAAGGGAACAGCTGTGGGGACATCGCCGTGAGGGGAAGAGCTCCCCACCGACATCTCCTCAATCTCCCTTACGTAATCGTCAACTTGGTTTCCGGCCATGTTTACTTTTCAACTTTTGGAAACGGGATTTCTAACAGAAAACTCAAGGAGGGAGAAGATTTCTGAAACTAGTTCAATGATAGACAGTAGCTCTTTACTCAAGGGAGTTCACTCACTCAATCCAAGCCTAATGTTAGCACGAAGAAAATAAGGAAAATGTTATGGAGTTTTACCTAAAATCTGGAAGGACAGAAGCTCGCCGGAACCGGAGAAGGTTGCAGAATTTTCTTGCTGAGTATATGCTTGAAGAAAGTTGAATGCGTGAAAGAGACTCCAAAGCCTTGCAGATCCCTATTTATAGGGGTGAAGGCTGGCATTAATTAGGGTTTAAGATTTCAAATGGCAATCATTTCCCGCCTAGAAAATCCCCCCACTTTTGGTAACCGTCTCACGTCTCCCGGAGTACACGCGCCCACGTTCCCACTCCGCATTAAATGCGGACATGACATCAATTAATGCGGTGTCAGGTTATGTCCGTTACAGAAGGCAGACGGTCACTTCTCTAGCAGCGTCTTGATCCTCAAGAAATTCAAAATATTAGGCTCCCTCCATGTTAAAAATTCTACAGTACGCTCGAGCGATACTACAGAATTTGGGGGGTAAAATGATGAGGCCCAAAAATGCGCTCTTATCAGGACCGTCCACCTGTCACCATCTGCTAACGATGAGATTACTCCCTCGCGTTGACGGGCTCGCGGACCAACCCGGCCCACTCACTTGCCAACTAATATGGGCCTCTGAGCCTCGGACAACCAGTTAAACGGCGAGGACGAGCAGGCAGGCCCGGCTCTCCCGTATCGGCCCTCGGGATTACCTTTCTCGAGGAATCATCCATACGAGGGCCATATTCTTGTCGCTCGGGTTTTGGCGCTCAAAGCTCATAAACCATGAGGAACCCATCCGAGCACTCTTCGAGCGTCACTAACCGCTCGCGGGTCACCCCCCACCGCCGTGGTGGACCTGAACCCTCATAAGACGGATCCGGGACCCTCCACTCTTGCAACCCTCGTCAACAACCTCTGACACAAAGGTACTGCGCACCGTGCACCTGACACGCCGTCTCCTTTTCAGAAATGTCCTTCTCACACCCTCAAAGGCTGCCACGTGTTAGGGCGACACAGGTTTGGGACCACATGGTCAATTTACCAATTTACCCCCACCCCTAACATATAAATAGGGGAGAACCCATGCGTTCTCCCCCAAGTCATCATCTGCATACGAATTGCATACATTGTTCTGGGAATTTCCACTGATCTTCTCAAGCTTCTCACCATTTTCACCACAATAGTTTCATTCTTGCAACTTGCATCCCTGGTGTTATCCTAGCTGGAAGAACCCACGCTTAAGAGGAAACCCAGATCCTGAGGCCCTCACGCCTGTGATGGTCTTTCCCTTACCATACAAATACTAAAGTGCTGTTGCCTTTTTGGAGACCTGATTTCCAGCACTGAGACCAGATTTCCAGCACCATCAGAGCATAAACATGGTATCAGAACCAATAATCCTAATAAATCAAAAGGAAAATATTTGATAAAAGAAAATTATTTGAATCAGTTAAATATTTTGATTCAATGTATAATTGGTACAAAGACCAATATAACAAATATCCAAATAAATATTATTATGATAGAATGATTAGCCATAAAAAAGATAGAGATTATTATATAAACCTTTTGGCAATATAAAATGGGAAGATTGTTAAATACTAAATCACAAAATCAAGTGATCCATTTAAATAAATGGATTAATAATATAAACAATAAATTAAGATTAAAAACAATACTAGAAGAGTATAAAAGAGAAAATAAGATTAATAAAGGAAAAAGAGGAACAAAAAATAAAATAAAAATATGTAAACAAAAAATAGAAGAGCAAAAAGAAGAAGCCTCAAGGAATTGGCAAAAATGGAAAAAATAATAAAAAGTTATATAATAGGAATACTATTACATACAACCTTGATATATTTGATTTTCTGCTTAGATAATTGGAATTTAAACGAAACATATACAGAAGGAGGATATGAATCCTATGATAATACAGATTGGCAACTCTCTTCACCATAATGAATCATATTGAATCAGTTGCAAATGCTATAAATACACTATTAGAAGAAATAGTAAAATTAAAATATGAAATTAAAAATATAAATACAGAAATTCAAGTTATTAGAATTGAAATAAAATAATTAAATAATTTTATTCAAGATAATATTAAAAAGACAAAATTAGAGAAGAAAAGAGAAAAAGAAAGAACAATAAAAACACCTACAAAGATTATTACTACAATAACAGAAAGAAAATATGAATTTGGATCATTCGATGAATATATGTATACTATATACCTTCCTAAATTATTAAAGGAACAAGACAATAGAGAAAATAAAATTAAGGATAATCATAAAAGAAACTAGACTAGAAGAAAATTCTAAAAATAATGAATGAGGTAAATGACATAATAGAAGAATTTGAAAAAATAAATCTAGATGATATAGTCGAATATGAAGTTAGAATGAATACAACTAAATGACCTTCAGGAATAGCAAATGAAACTCCAGAATCCTCTATGGGTTCTAATGATAATTACCCTAAAACATATTATAAACCTAAGAAAAATAAAGAACCAGGTAAGAAGAATATATCTTATAATTCAAAATATCAACCTACAAAACAATATAGTGAACCTATAAATCTCCAAGGGAGTAAACTAAATGTAGACTGTCAAATAGATAATAGAAAAGTTATAGTAAAATGGCAGAATGATATGATAGCCTTCTTGTTAACCCAAGATGAAATATATTGGGGAGCTACTAAGAAGAGCGAATATATTATAACTACGTTTGATGGAATAGTTCTTAAATGGTGGGAAGGAGTATCTCCTCACATACAAGGAATAGCTCCTGACATAAAAGGAATAATGAAAACTGGAATGGAATCTGGATTTGATACATATATAAGAACAGGAGTACTAAGTATAATTGGAAATATATCTGATGAATTTTTAGGAGAATAATGGATAACTAATAAAGAAATAGAAATGGAAAGAGAAAATGATGAAGTAAGAAGTAATTTAATAAACCTAAGTATATTCTCCATGTCTAATATTGTAGCACCCTAAACCCCAAAGCACTACATCCCCCGCACTATAGCCCGATCCACATACGAAATGGATAATCCTTACCTGAACCCGACATATAGCGAACGGGTGATAATACAAAAGCAAGCTAGCTAGGCGGGACTACACCCCAATTAACTTAAAACCAAGACATGAAAATTCAAAAGCGAAAGCATTATGTAACCATTACTTATAGGTACCATATTTACATCAAAAGTATAAGTACTAATAGGTACCAACATTTATCAATACATTATCATCTCCTATATATCATACATGTATAAGTTTCCCAAAAGATAATAGTAATCATAGCATAATAATCCAAGAACATCAATACATGGAAAATGCGATGCTAGACTCGGCTGAATGAAAGACATGACTCGGACTCCCGCCTAGAATGACCATATGTACCTGAAAAGTGAGGTGTCAGTCTACTGAAGACTAAGTGAGGGGCATAAGATATATATATATAAACACAAGTCACATGCAAATTATAATCTCGGGTAAAGATTTAGACATAAAAGATATATAAGTTTCAAGAATAAACTATTCTTCGCCCGAGACTACGCTCATCTAGTTTAATACTTCATTTAATCCATTTCATTCAATACGTGGCCCGGAGAGTGAGGGCAATTCTCCAACCTTTACACCAAGCGTGAACAATACATGCTTGCTTATTAATTAATACGTGATCATGCAATTCAATTAGTGCGATCAATTAGCAATTTCATGACTCCTTCTTCCTCCGGGTGATGGTGGGTTTGCAAGGCCCAACAATCCATGACATGTGTACGTCGGGAACATGACTCCCACGCACGGAACTCCTTCCACCACCAAACCTCCTGGTGGCTTCAGGGGTGATCCCAAAATGGTGAGGATAGCGCAAGAGTTACCTGTCAGCCCTTGCTTTCCCGATTGGCTCAAGACACTACCCTCAGTTCCAAGTGTAAATCATAGTACTCGCCAAAACATGCTTGAATCATAAACAATCATGGCTTGCTTGCTTGAAATTGTTTATATTTTAGAAAGTGTTTATAATTATAATAGGTTTTGGCCGAAAACTCACATAAAGGTCGTAAGGGTTCTATGTAACTAGAACAAAACCTCACCTGTGCAAACATGACGTGTATACGTGAGACTTGATTCAAAATGGACCAAATATGACGAACGGCGAAAATGCAACGAGATGACGAGCAATGTACAATGTGGCATGAAAATATCTTGTTTTAGCATGTAATCAATCATATAATAGCAATTTGGGATCAAAGAAATCATTGGATAAAAATCTCAAAATCCAATTTTTATGCAGTAGCTTTTGTTCTGTCGCAGGCCGGGGAACGGCCGTTTTCGGCCCTTAGTGTAAAATGGGAAGGGTCGTTCCCATGCTTCCCAAAAACGTCCTTGCGTTTTATAAAATTAAAAGGCGGGTTTAGCTGGGAACGGCCCTTCCGGCTCAAAGGCCAAAATGGGAACGACCGTTCCCATGTTCGCTCGCCAGTATTGATTCAAAAGCATGGGAACGACCGTTCCCATAATGCACTAAAGCGGGAAGGGCCGTTCCCACGCTTCTGCAACTCTAAAAACAGAGCAAAAGCAGGGGAAAGCTACGACAACAATGCAAACACCCCAAAACCTCAAGATTTAATTACCAAAGTGCAATAATTCTGGGAAACAAGTTGCATACATGTTCAAAGTATCTTAAAACACAACATAAACCATCAAACCAAGCTTGATCATTAAGATTCATAAGCTTCAAGTTCTCACACCAACCATCACATAACCTCAAAATTTCCAAGAATTCATGCACCAAATCATGATATAATCATATATTCATGTATCAATCAACAAATAATCCATTTATTCTATAAATCTCAAACCCTAGCTACCACATAAATGATTAAGAATCAAGTATTCATGCATGAACCCACCTTGAAAAAAAGAAATGGAGAAAGAAGATGATGATGGTGATGAAGCTCCCAAAGCTTGAAATTTCTTTGAAAACTTGGATAAAATTTGATGAAATCTTTTCCCTTTTCTTGCTGGTTGGTTCGGTTATGAGGAAGCAAAGATATCGATGAATTTTGAGATGAAAAATGAGCAAGGTAGCTTGAAGAAACTTATACCGTGATTCACCATTTTTGAAATTTGTGAAAATACCACAAATTGCAATTTAGTCCCTCAAGTGTTTAAGCTATGCAATCAAGGATGAATGATTTGCTAACTGCTCAATTAGGTCCATAGGAAAGTTATGCAATTTAGTCCTTAATCTAAAGAAATGATCATATAAGGACAATTTAGCAATTAAATCACTTCCGATAAATATTTCTCATAAAAATTATTTTTCAAGTCATGAAATAAATTCTGAAATGATATAAGTGCATATAATTCACATAAATATTATGATATGCAATTTATAAAAATTATGATAACAGGTAGGAAAATAATAAATAAAAGAAGTAAAATAAATTCCTAACGCTCACAAACTCACACGTGGCATGCTTACTTGTTCATCCGGAACCGGGGCATTACAACTATAAAAAATTATGTATGTGAATTTAGAGATTATTATTATACCCAATATTATAGTACAGAATGAAATAACTTTAAATATGTTTTACACTCAACTTACTTATCCATGGAATAATCACATGAATAAAGTATGGAGGGAAAAGAAGGAAATGTATCCTCAAAATCTTGGAGGAAGAATAAAAGTACAAACGACAGAACTTAAAAGAATATGTAGTGAATAAAAATTATATAAAAAATCTAAAAAAATAACTAAACTTTGTTGTGATACAGTAGAATTACCTACACAATGGGGAAGTGATAGAAAAACATATCCTAAGAAGAATAAAAGAAAATTTTATAAGAAAAAATATAAAAAATATAAAAATTTTCAAAGAAGAAATATAAAACCTAGAAGAAAGGTTTTTAAAAGAAATAAGTATGAAAATAAATCCAATAAAGAAAGAAATAAAAAATTAACTAAATGTCAATGTTAGAATTGTGGAGAAGAAGGTCATAAATAACCAGAATGTCCAAAACCTAAAGCTAAACATATTAAAAATATAGAAATTGAATTTTTAGAAATAAGGAGATGAACTTGAAGAAGTTTCTGATATAGAAACTTATTTGGAAAAGAAATATATACAGAAGAATCTGATCTATCAGAAAATGAGATATCTTCAAAAGTAAATCTTGAATCAAAATGAGTTCTGAAATAACAGAATTATCTGATGAAGAAATAGACATTTATGAAGGACCAGAAGGATATGCAGAACGCATTACCTTCAATAAAGAAACCTTAGATAAAATTAAAAAAATTAAAATTAAATGCTACAAATCCTAGCCAAAGTATTTTCAAAGGAATATCAAGTCTTATAAAAAGAAAGACTTGTTAAATAAAGTGGAAAAATCTATAAATATTGAACATACTTCAGGGCAAGTTAAGATTAACTTGTTAACAAAAGCTATTATAAATCAAGCATTGAACAAAATAAAAGATAAAAAAGAGAAAAGTAAAATACAATATATATATTTAGGAAGAGTTCAATTCCTATTAAAATCATTATTTAGAGAAGAAATAGATAGTCCTATAGTACTTTCTCTTCATGATCAAATATTTACAGATGCAAAGAGAAGTCATCTAGGAACTATAGAAGGAAATTTGTGTTATAAACAAATATTATTTGACTTATATCCTAAATATAGTGTAAATATAATGATTATAATATAGATGAAACATTAAGTTTACATTACAAATTCATAAAGAATATATGATTAAAAGATAAAACCAAAGCTTTCTCTATTTATTATAGAGCATTATATGTTCTAAGTAATAGTAATTATGGAAAAATTTATCAAGATAAACCACATTTAGAAATAGATGAAGAATGTAGAGAAATAACTTCAGCTAAATTACCTCTACTTGAAGACCCGAAAGAAATAACAAATTATGAATTAGAAATCATAAATAAACCTTTGATAGAAGAAGGATCTTCTAGTAAAACTCCTCAAATAGAATTCGAAAGAAATAGTGTATCTAGGAGAAGTCAAAGAATGAATATAACTAGAACTTTGAGTATAAACAAACAGTCAGTTAATAAAACAATGATCGTTTTAGGAGAATACTTTAATGGTCAAGAATGTATTAAAGAACAAAAAATTTTAATAGATATAGGTGCAAGTGTTAATCACTTTGCTAAAATAAAAAATAAAGGGTTAATGGTAGAAACCTTAAATGAAGTTTTCTATTATGAAAATTTTGAAGGAAAAATAGTTGCATGTAGCCAACAAATATCTATTCCAATAAATATAGATAAATCTAGAATAATTGTAAAATGTTATCTAGATGAAAATATGACAGGAAGTTCTTATGACATAATCTTAAGAAATGCTTTCCTTGATAGTTGTAATTATTATAAGATAGAAAAGGATGGAGTAACACTCTGCATAGAAGACAAAGTCAAATATTGCCAGAAAATAAGATGAAAGGATATAATTTTACAGTTAGTGTTTTCATCCAGGTGGAATAAGAGAAACCCCTGATAATGAAATAATAACCTGTGCTCTAATAGATACTGGATCTGAAATCACTATATCAAAACCCTTCTAATTAATAAATGGAAACAAAATGGAAAGATAAGAATAAAAGGAGTAACTGGAAAATCGCAGGATATAAATAGATCAACAATAGATGTTGATATTGTTTTAGGAAGTAAGATAATAACAGTTCCCAGAATATATGAATATAATGAACTAGAAGTTGATATATTATTAGGAAATGATTTCTTACAACAATTTCAATATTATATGCAAAATGCATATTCTATTGTGCTTAAAACAAAGTTTGGTCATTTATTAAAATTACCACGACTAAACCTTCCCTTCAGAGTTCAGCCAGCTAAGCGTGGTGGACACTCTATATATGAAAAAAATACGAATACCAATAAATAAAATAGTAATTAAAAGAATAAACTTAGAAACTGTTACTAACAAAATAAAAGAGAATTATAGTGATCATCATTTGGCTTTTTGGACAAAAGACTATCCAAAAGTTAGAATAGAATTAATAGATAACATCATAATTAAAGAAAGCCTATGAGATATACCTTAAGTGAGGAAGAGGAATTTAGAAAACAAATTAAAGAATTATTAGATAAAAGATTGATTAGGAAAAGTTTTAGTATCTTTTCTAGTCCAGCATTCATGGTAATGAAAGAAGCTAAAAAGAAAAGAAATAAAGCAAGAATGGTAATAAACTATAAAATATTAAACCATTTTACTAAGGGTGATAGTTACCAATTACCCAATAAAGAATTATTAATAAACCTAGTAAAGAATAAATCATATTACTCAAAATTTAATTGTACATCTGGATTTTGACAAGTAAAAATGGAAAATAATAGTATTCAATACACAGCTTTTAGTGCTCCTCAAGGACATTATGAATGGTTAGTAATGTCATTTGGACTAAAAAATGCTCCATGAATATATCAAAGAAAGATAGACGATATATTTGGCAAATATAAGGAATTTATGGTTGTTTATATAGACGATATTCTTATCTGTTCAAACGCCATAGAAGAACATAGGAATCATCTCTTACTTTTTGCAAAATTATGTAAAGAAAATGGTATTGTCCTATCTGAAAGAAAAGCAGTTATAGAAACTAAAGAAATTGAGTTTTTAGGATTAAAATTGAGTACTGCAGGTATAAAATTGCAACCTCATATATCTAGGAAAATAATTGAGTTTCCTGATAAATTAGAAAATAGAAAACAAATGGATTTTTTTTATAGTTGTCTTAATTATGCTGAAGGTTTTTATACCTGAGCTAGCTAAGAAAAGACACGAGATACAAAAGTTATTGAGAAAAAATAATACTAAAGGTTGGACGCCAAAATATACAGAAATTGTTATAAAGTTAAAAGAAGAATGTAAAATTCTCCCAGAATTAAGGCTTCCAGATAAAAATGATAATTTAATTCTTCAAATTGATTCCTCTGATTTATATTGAGCTGCAATCTTAAAGACAGATCTTAATGAGATCTGTAGATATACGAGTGGTACTTTTAAATCTGCAGAAGTCAACTACACTACTCATGAAAAAGAGTTGCTAGGAGTGATAAATGGAATCAAAATTTTTTTACTTTTCCTACTACATAAACCTTTTATTGTTCATGTTGATAATACCCAAGTCCCGAGCCTTGCAAATAATAAACTACCTGCTGAACCAAATTATAGAAGGCTAAATAGGTGGCAAGTTTTCCTATCCCTCCATAATTTAAAATTATTCCCATAAAAGGAACTGATAATTTTGATTTTGATCAAGAATGAAAGCCAATATATGAGTATGCATATATCTAGTCCATCTCAAACGGTCGATGGTAAAGACAAAATCAAATCCGTTAATGGGTGGTGATTTCCCAAAAATCACTTATAAAAATTTAGAAGACCAATAGATGTGTATGTATATATTTAGTCCATCTCAAACGGTAGATGGTAAAATCAAATCCGTTAATGGGTGGTGATTTCCCAAAAATCACTTATGGAAATTTGTAAAAGATTTTGATAAAAATTTTCTCTCTTTTACAGATGGAAGATAAATTTGATCTTTCAGAAATATAAACAGAAATCTCTTATATCAATAGTATAGCAGAAGATCTCTATGAAGGGACTGCTCAACTAGAACAATATCTTTATGAACAAATCCCTCCATTGCTAGAATTGGTAACAGAAAACCTGGAAAAAGTTCGTAAAGTGACTCAAAAGTTAGAAAAATATATTGAAAATTTTGAGTCAAAGAAAAAAGAAGAGATTGAGTCATCTGGAGAGAAAAATAAAGAAAATGCCAAAAATAAAATTCCCTCAATTATTGAAATAAAATTAGAAAAGAAGGAAGAGTCTTCTCCAAAGGAAATAAAGATTGAAATAGAAAAATATGCTCCTAACTCTGAATGGGAACATTTATATATTCATACGGTTGATGAAACATATAGTATGAAAAATACAGATACTATATTCTTCTCCAAAGGTAAGAACATATATCCAAGAATGACCAACATAATGGGAGCATGTCCAGAAAAGGTTTATCGATATGCTTGTTTTGGGTTCCTAAATATAATCTACCCAAGTAAAAATCTCAGAGAAATATCCAGATTTGATGATATTCTAAAATCTCAAATCAATAAATTTGCCAGAGGAAGACAAGTGGTTCTCAATTTCTACACTATATCTCCAGAACCAGAGAAACATATATGACATGAAGCCTTCTTCATGATTACTGTAGACCACTTTTCTGACACTATAAAGATCGAACAAGGAAATAAACTCTAAAGAAGATTCAAGTTACTAAAGAATGGATTGTCCAACGACGTGCCTTGGGAATAAAAGCTATCCATAGTGTTGCTGAAAATCTATACAAATATAAGTTCGAGACCTTGATGAGTAAAGAAAATCGGATTTTACTCACCACAAGAGGAAAAATATGTTCTCCTCCTCTAATAGAATTCATCAATAAATTTGAAAAACATGAATTTTTTTGCACTGCAAAGACTAGACAAGAAGCTTGCAAGATGATGGATTGTAACCATCAATGATGTAAGCACATACATCAGCAAGGAAGTGACAGATGCCATGATGTCTTACTCCATTCATCAAGTAGCATATAAAAGTGTCGACATCATCTCAACCGCAAAGAAGTATCGGCAAGATCTGGAACGTTGAAGGATAAAACAATGGATCTCAAATAAAAATTTCAAGTCCGAATAGTAGGAAAGATATAGTCTATAAATAAGAGTCATTTTAGAGGAACAACACACCTTGTCTTGAAATCAGAAGTCATATGTAAAATTGCCTTTGAGTCTTGAAGTTTTTTCAGTGTTGAGTGTTGTATTCCTGATAAATTGTCATTTCCAGAAATATTTAATGGTTGTATAAACTTTTTATTCAAGGAAATAAAATTCCCCTTTTCATATACACGAGATAAATATTTTGTCCGAAAGTTTTATTAAATCTTTCTACTCCTTTATATTCTCTCAAATCTTTAATTGAAACTTATAAGCCGTAGTGAGGTTTTCCGTTGGAGGTTGAAGTCTAGTTCCAGTTGATGTCCGAGAAAGAAAGAAGCTGCGAGGACTTTTGGAATAAGAAGGACTGACCAAGGAGAAACGAAAACGAGTATTAGAGGAATCAATAAATCAGAATTGTAGAAGAGGAAGGAGATAAAAAGAGGTAATAAAATTTTTATAAATTATTTGTGTGTTTTATGAATTATAGGATGAATTTTAAAGTACTTCTGTTATTTAAGCATGATTAATTTTCAAAGATTACTTTTGCATTTTGATATTATGCATGAAAATATACTTTGTATACTTATTTAAAATATTTTAGAACTCTTGGGGTCAATTTATAAATAGTACAAAGTTTAGGCCAATAAGACAAAATATTTCCTATTTTTCCTATTTGAAAACGCCAACCTCTTTGGCGATCTATAATATAAATTATAACACATTTCCAAGTGGTATTATTTTGCGAAATAAATAAAATTCAAATACTAGTTTTGCAAAATGACCTACATTTGGTTAAACCACATGAGACAGTTCAGAAATATTGAGTCTATAGAATGATTGAAATGTAAAATTTTTCCTATTAATGATAACTGTGTATTTAAAAATTCAAATATAAAATTTTTAATTAAATCAGTATAACTTCGAACCGATAAATTACACCACTTAGTAATAGATTTACTATTTTTAAAGTGAATGTAATATTTGATATTTTTTCTAGGTCAACTGTAATAAATTGGAAGTTCGGATGACTTGGTGCCTCAAAATGAGGCCGATGAATGATTATTTAATGCCACATTGGAGTTACGGGTTTACCAAACACTTTTGTCGTAACTCGCTCATTGATCGTTGGATCATGTATTTGTTTACGTACACTTGGTTCGGTTGTTTATATATTGAGGAGGATCTCGCTAATAACCCTACAGTCGTGTTAATTGATTTTAAAAAAAAAAAAAAACTGTAAAATGTTAAATTTTCCTGTTAGAAGATCAAATAAAGATACAATCAAGAAAAGGCCCAATAAAATATTGATCTTCATAGCAACGTTGAACGTCAGTTAGATCCGGCCCAAAGACCAAGATTAATCTAGGCCTAGCCCTCCTGACATGTCGTTTTGGCCCATGACGGAAATATTTGGTTCTGGAGGGTTAATCGAAAATCTTGCATCTTGTTCGCATTTGGGTCTGTTTTAACCAAAGTTTACCCACATTAATTTCCAGCGGGTATTATCTGTAGCCCCGATTATAGATATTCGAAATCTAAATGAATATGAATATGATAATCAAACATTTGATCAGGTAAATAAATATATGTCAGACATATTCGATTAATCGTGACATTCCATATACATAATTGAAATTTGAAAAATATGTATATATATTCTCCGAGTTATTTACACCATACCCCCTGTGTTAGGTGAAATGGGCAAGAAAAACCTTGTGTTACAAATATTAACACAGTGAACCCTGTGTTTTCAAAATATTTTCATGCTGAACCCTGAAAATTTCTAGTATCGGTAGAACATTAATTTTCTCTATTTATTGGATGCAAAATAACTAATTTAACCTTTTATATTATGATATACATCATTTTAAATTTCTCTATATTATTCAATATTTTTTTATATGCACCGAAACCCTTTTTTTACATGCACCGAAAGCCTGTACAAAATAAAAATTGCATGAAGAACCGTATAAACAAATATAAAAAATTGTATATAGAGAGATTTAACATGATGTATATCATAATATAAAAGGTTAAATTAGTTATTTAGCATCCAATAAATAGAGAAAATTAGTGTTCTACCAATACTAGAAATTTTTAGGGTTCAGCATACAAATATTTTGAAAACACAGGGCTTCCTATGTTAATATTTATAACACAGGGTTTTTCTTGCCCATTTCACCTAACACAGGGGGTATGGTGTAAATAACTCTATATTCTCCTCGTATAAGTCACATGGCAAAACCTTTTTTTTTTTCCCCTAGGAATTACATCAAAACTTGCTAAATCGAATCAAGAATAAACCAATTAATCGAACCAAGTGGAATGGTCAAGATATGAATTGGAAGCACCATATTGGTTCGGTGCAATACATTCAACTGGTTGCTGATGATGATATTGTTGGTTGCCAACACTCGACGGATTACTAAGAGCAGCAATCTCTGCTTGAATTCTGGCTAATTGACGTTGTGCATTATGAATTTCTTGATGCAAAACAGTGATGATTCCAACACAACCATAGACAGGGTCTTTGATTCTGCAATACGCCTCATAGTACAACGAATCGGCTGCTTCGGCCCGAAGATTGACTGGGAGATCCTGTTTATTTGAAATGATCGTCGTGAATTAAAATTCAGATGAAATAAAAAAATCTTGGATATAAATTATGTTCACACGCATACACATGTTACCTGAAGTATCTTTCCGACCTTGCTAGCTCCGTAGATTTTATGGACGTATATAAACCTTTTCGGGTTGTTGGAAGGAAAATAAGGCGAAAATATGCAATCGGAGCGACACGATCTTCTCAGATGAAAGCATACTGCACAGCGGTTGGAATTCATCTGAAATCTCTGAGAAAGATTGCTTGATATCTATGTTTAAATCTTTTTTTCTAAGTTATGAGGATGATGATCTAATGGAGTAATCTAATTTAGTTAAAACATTTATAATAAGAGAGAGATTGAGTAACGGTAATAATGTGTATAAGGTAAGTTGGCGGTGAATTTGAAATGCAACACAATAAATTAGGCAATCATACAATTAATTTCATTAATTGGCTAAGGAAAAATTATTGGACCATAAATTTAGTCTTTTCCTACTTGCCTTTTTCACAAAAAATGAGCCCATTCTGAACTGTATAATAATAACTAGTAACCGTGTTTAATTAAAAGAATTATTATTATTTAAATATATATTAAATTAATTATTCATGTTAAAATATATATTTTTTAATTATCTTTAAGCATATCCTAGGTGCTTTTGGTTTCTAGCTTATTTTTACTTAAAATAAGCAACAACCAGTGTTCCAAAGTCCAAACACTCCAAAATTACTGAAAATATGTACTTATCTCATAAGTGCTTATTTTAAGAGTTTGCAAATACTCCCTTACTATCTAGTGTACCTTTACTAATTTGATGGGTCAAAACCACAGCATTCGCGGCTAGTTGCATGCACATTTATTTTTCATTCCACCAAAAATGTCAAATTCGTAACTGTCAGAAATCAAAATGTGGTTTGCTGCATTGAGAGCCCGTGCACTTGAACTATTCTTTGTCAAACATCGGGAGGAGGAAGCTCGCAAAGCTCTCATCCGATGTCATCTCGAAAGGGTATTTCTCTTTTCTAGCTAGTTTTGTTTTTTAATTTTTTTTGCTGTCATCTAAAATGAAGAATATGAGAAGAATTGATGCATTTTGTTTTGAAAATTATGAATAACCCCTAAAATGCAATAGAAAAGAATTCGTTTTGTAATGAACACGGGAATCATGCTTTGGATCAGGAGAAATTGTAATTCTACCTAGATTATGCAGTTTTTTTGTTTTCTCCTTATGGAGTATACTAAATGATCCACCTGCTCTAAAAGCTAGCTTAAGTTGTTCATGTGAATTTTTTATTTTTTAAATGATTAACGGTGAGGATGCGCCTACAATACCTCTTTGGTCTCGACTCTAATACCCTCCGCCCCCCCTAATTTTTTTTTTTTTTAAAGTTTGTATATATATTTTGAAATTTTTATATTTTCGCCCCCCCCAAAATTAAAATTTCGCCCCCTTATATATATTTTAATTTTCGCCCCTCCCAAATCTTCCTGGCTCCGTCTCTGTTAATACCATATTGATTAATCTGTTAGATAAGAGTATCATTAAATACATTTAAACATGTGTAACAGAGAACATTCTTTATTTTTGTTCTCTCATGTAACTAGAATTGGTTCTTTTCAGATGGATTAATTGAATATATGATGATGTGAAGAGTTATTCAGTTCATGTTTCTCCATTTGGTCACAAAATCTCACTCAATGCTTTCGCTCTTTTAGATTTATATATGTTTCAAGAACTCTGTCGGATATATAGTACGTGACACAGCCAAACTGAATCGATAATTGACCAAATGATTATACACACAGGTTTACTCGTTACTGATTTTTACTTCTTTGAGTTGGGGCTTAGGATCCTACTTATCTACAACAGGGGCCATCAGAAGCCTTTATGCTGTATTAGGAGCCTTTATGAGCATTCTTTGCTTTCATCATGTTTCCGCAAGGAACACGGTATTCAGATTTCAGATATTTAAATTTTTTCGTAATTACACAACAATATATGTATGTAACTGTTTTTGAGTACTTCTTCAAAAGCAGAAACTAAAGGCTGTCTCCTAATTTTGGTTGCATTCTTTGGAGGGGCTTCTATTGCTCCCTGTCTTACATGTTTCCTCGACATTGATACCAGGGTAAGTGATGCTATGCTATTCTTACATTTAGAAAAAGGCACATAAGAATTAATGGTTTAGAAAGCCTTATTGTATGTTAAAGAATTTGACTCTGCAGATTTCATAATACATGGGTTCTTGAATACTAAAGTAATTAATATCACCTTTGAAGTCATTTAGTCGCTTCTAAGTTTGGCTATTTCTGGAGAGTGTCTATAGTCCCAACCGACTTTGCGTCCATGCATTCTCGAGCTCTGTTTTTTGGTTTTCCGCTTGCTTTACTTTCGGTGAAGGGTACTTTAAAATTCTTCAACGGTGACGTGGTGCCTGGGGAGGACTCTCGGGTTAGTTTGGATCGATTCCATCAACTAACTACATTCGATATTTTTATGCGGAAATTCCACAAAGGTGTTCAAAATTATTTGATCAGCATACATGTTTTGTTTTTTGGAAGCAGCTATGCTCCATGCTCTTATGGTACCTGTGTTATGCGGCAATATATAGCACGAACGTGGTGGTGGTAAAAGCTCATGAGGGAGATGTGGATTTTATAAAGCATGCAATTTTCATCTTCTCTCATTTCCCTGCTGTCATTCATCATCTCTTACTAGTTACAAGGGCACTATTACCCCGTGTTCTTGTCACTTTATTTAGTTGACTCACTATCGTTAAAGAATTGATATTAGCAGACGTGGTTTGATAGTTGATACAGACTCATTCCAAAAGGCTCGTGATAGAAGGACTTCTAGAATTGTATATATTAATGACTAGGTCTCTTATGCCCTTTAGACTTTTTGATTTTTTGGTTTTCTCATCAAATTTCTCAATTATTTGTGAGAGAAAGAGTCATTATCAGATTGAGTGCATCAAAGGTTCAGATATGTCTATACTCTTAGATATGTTAGTTTTTTAAATTTATAATGTAAATCTTGACTTAGAGAATTTCTGACGATACCAAATTAAAGTACAAAACATCGTGGTACTGAAAATGCTTTCTTAGTCAAACGCTCTTACCGTTGTAATAATGCAATTGTAACGTTCTATATACTTCTTGAGATGTTGGTTTTGCTAAACGACTACTCTTTCTTTAAGACACATGAATGACATAAGTGGTTGTTGATAGCTTTTGGTTGGGTGAGCTTTCACGATTCGATTTATTCATATTTGTGATGATGCTGGGTTCGTTTGTGGTTTAATGGGGATGAGTGGTTTGGAGGAATCAATTGAAAGTTTGTGTTGTCGTGTCACAGTTGGTACTTCTAATTTTTGCGAAGGCGTCAACAACATATTTCTGTTGACTTAAGACAATTCCAGATGAAGAGGGAACAACCTCAATCCCAAAATAATACTGAAGTTTTTCAAAACCTTTGATATGAAAATTAGCATCTAGATACTATTTTAATTCAACAATGCGATTAGAATTTGTTGTTATGATTATTATGTCATACATAAATAAGAACAACAAAAAAATATTCATGTTTGTGAGAAATCGTGAATAAGAAATAATTCCTATCTAATTGATGAAAATCAATATCAAGAATTGAGATGGTGAACTTTTGTACTAGTACTGAAGACTTATTGAAAGCCAAGAAGCGACATGTGGAATCTTCATATATATATATATGTATATATATCTTCATTAATATCGTCCTGAAAAAAAAAAAAAAAAAAAAAAAAAAAAACCTTGTTCGCTTCAATTTGGTGATTTTCATTGCTTAAGCGGAGCAAGGGCTAATAAGCACGGTATTGTAAGCAACATGACAATTGGTGCAAATGCCTTATGGATGGAAGTTTATGTCTCCAATACACACATATATATATATATATATATATATATATTTATCCTTAAGATTAGCTCGGGTCAAAATTCAAATTTAAAATAAGGGATAGAAAATTAAAATATTAGAAATATAATAAATACTATTTTTAAGAGCGGTTGTATTATATTTTTCATTATGGGTTACAATTTTTCTAATTAGGGAGGCAAAAATTATATAAATTTAAAATCTAAGGGGGCGGGGGCCGCTCTCCTATGTTTCTGTCTCTAAACGAGCTTTATACTCATCATTCTTGTATTTGACCTTGTAAACCTATTTGAGATCAATAATACGTTTTTCAGATGGTAGAGGTTCCAAAGGTCATATGTTTGTGGGTTTGCTTTCAGGGTAAATCTCTTTCTCCATAGCATTTTTCATTAGAGTTTAATTGCCTCAAAAAATGATTTTAGCTCATCCATGCAAGAGATGGTTGCTAGGTAAAAATGTATGCGATTTTGAAAATTAAGAGTACGACAAAAAATTCGAAAGAGAATTTATGGTCGAGTTCGCTGAATGAGACGATGGGAGCAACCTATTGTTTGGAAGGAGTGAGAGACGGGGACACAATATATTCATAACAGTGGTAGAATTATTAATTATTGGGATCAAAAAATTCATTTTTTAGAATTTTTTTGGAATCACTAAACAAGCTTTTATAATTTATATAAAATTAGTAATGTTTGAACACTCATTGTACGTGATGGGGTCTGATCCGACGTGGCAAACTCCAACACTTTAGAATTTGTCTGTGTAACGCCCCAATTTCCGGAAGTTCAGGTAAGCACGCCACGAGCGGGTCTTCGGGAGTTGGGGGAATTTAATTTAATCATCTCATTCAATTATTTACAACCTTCATCATATTATATATATTACATCTCTATGCATTTATATGAATTGTTATTAATGTGAGTTATATGAACTAAGTGATATATATGATCTAATTGTAATAAATGGCCTTAATTGCTCTTTTGTGTAAATTCATGGACTTAATTGCATTTCATGACTTGGGAGGTTATATGAAAATTGTGTAGAGATAGAACTCATTTGCATACATTTAAATTATAGAGGGACTTGGTTGCAAATTATGGTGAGTCATAGGAGTTAGTGGAAGACTTTTGTATATATCTATACATTACCTACATAATATATCATATTACATATATCTCTCCCAAATACATTTCATTTTATTTCATAAAAAACCTCACACACACACACACTAATACACGATCAAAACACCAAAGGAAGAGAAGGAGGAGATTTCATCCATTTTCAAGCCATAATTCAAGGAAGATAATTTGCATAAGTGGAAGCATCATACTCATCTCATCATTCCATTCCTTCTTCTTTCATTTCAAGGTAAAAAATGGATGATTTGGTTGATCTCTTGAATGTTATATGTGTAGGGTTTGATGGATATTTGATGATTTCTTGTGTGCAAATGATTAGAAGCATGTTTAGGGCCTTATATTCCAAAGCTTGCATGAAAACATGAAGTTGTATGAAAGTTGGATGATAGGAGAATATATGGGGTTTTGAATGATGATTCCTTGATGATTGATGCATATTTGATGGTTGGTTTGGTGCCTAGTTGAGATATATGAGCTATATACTTGATATATGATGGTTTTTGGTTAGTTAATTGCATTGATTTGGTGTTGGAATGGCTTGGGAGCCAAATCCCGTGCCTATACCCTGTTTTTCGCCAAGATTGCTTCCAAACGGGTGTTTGGTCCCTTAGTTATTTTACTTAACGCCCATGTGAGATGTGACTGCCTTACCCGAGAGGTTCCAAACGACCATTTCTGCTTTTAGTTCATTTTTCAAACGGGCGTTTCTTCCTCATAAGAACTCCAATTGACCTGATTTTTGAACTCACGGAAATCTCTTGAAATCTAGAACAACCTCCAATTGGAATCACCTCAATATATTTTCCCATTTATGAGATATAATCAATTCTTTTTGGTGTCGCCACTTTCCCAGAAAACTGCACTTGCCTAACTTCAAGTTTACGCCATTTTCTCCTCACTTTGAACTAGAATACGAGCCATATATCCTTGGAAAGGTATATGTGTCTAGTTTCATATCAAACAAAAAAAACTCAATTCCAACTTCTACAACTCAAGATATTCAAGTTTTTCTACAGCCTACGCATTTTCGAAAATTGTCGATTTTTGTCAAACTTTTCCGAAACCTCTCTTATTGCATTCCTTTCACTTCCTTGACTCCCGTATGAAACTTATATGAATTATATGCTTAATTTATTGATAAGTATGCTCCTATTTGACACTTATTTATACTTTAATTGGGAATTTAGACACATTCGTGATATTTATTGATTGTAAAGGCATGATTGACATCACATGACTTTGCCGTTCATCTTAAATGGTTCATACGAGTCGAGTCTCACGTACACGTGTCCTTGTTATACAGATCACGTTCCCGGTGACGAGGAGCACGCTCCTTAGGGTGTTTCCTTGCTTCTTTTGGTTGGTAAAGTAAAGGTGAGGTTTAATTTCTAGATATATAGAACCCATACTGCCCTATGTGACGTTTTAAGCCAAATGTATCTATATATCTATAGTTTTCCAACCTTAATGACTTTCAACTGATTTCATAAAATGAATGATTGATTTATTGTATTGGCGAGTAAGCATGTTCACGTTGGGCCCGAGGATAGTGTATTGAGCCAACCGAGGAAGCAAGGGTTGACGGGTAACTCTTGCACTATCCTCACCATTTTGGGATCACCTCTGAATCCATCAGGAGGTTTGGTGGAGGAAGAAATCCCGTGCATGGGAGTCATGTTCCCGACGTACACCATGATTGGGTGGTGGGGCCTTGCAATCCCACCATCAACCGGAGGAAGAAGGGTTCATGAAACTGCTAATTGTGCACTATAACAACTTGCATGCTAACCATTAAATTGAAACCTAAACATTGATTGTTCACTGTTGGTGTAAAGGTTGGAGAATTCCCCTCACTCGCCGGGCCACGAATTGAATTGATCGCGATTGAATTATTAATTGATTAGTTGTAATCTCGGGCGAGTTCTACTTTATTATTGAACTTATATTGCCCTCTTTTATAAAACCTTACCCGAGATTATAGCTTGCATGGTAATTGCGCTAATATTTATTTATAAACCCCTCACTCAGTCGTGCTTAGACTGACACCTCACATTTTCAGGTCTTGCAGGGTGCGTGCTAGGTGGGATTTGAGTCTTTCATTTTGGGTCCATTATAGCTCATGTAATTTAATGATGCATTTCTATTACTTATACAGTTTTGGTACTTATGTATATTATAAATTGTTAGGGATAATTGATATGGTATATGAATAAAAGTGATGGCCATGGACTTGAATGATGTTAATGATGCGAATGTAAATTATCATGCTTACGTTTATCTTTATGCATGTTGGTATTTAATTGAGGGTTAGTCCCGCCTAGCTAGTAAGTTAGATTATTTTTTTTATTGTCTCCCGTTAGCTATAGGCTTGATTCATGTATGGGTGTTCGTTCCATATGTGGATTGAACTATAGTGCGGGGGATGTGGCTACCTAGCGTTCCGGGTGCTACAGTTTGTGTGGGAAAACAGAGGTCCAGAGCTCAGGCGAGGGTCACTGGAGGAGATAGGTTCTACCTGCTAGGAACAAACACATAGTCAGAAGGCTAAGTTGGGGGAATGGGGGGTGATACCCAGTTTGGCTCGACACTCAAGTCAGACTCAGATGGTGAGTGAAGAAGAAGGTGAAAGTAAAACAGAACTCAAATATGGAAGCTTGCTTACAGAGTGAGATGATCTCTGGGTATTTATAGTTGAGGGTTAGGGCCCTTTTGGTAATTACCACCCAGTGGTTCTGCATTGATGTTGCCCTAGACACATGGCATAATGAGGGGTCTCTGAAAGGGATCTCCTGCAAAAAACCTGTGAAAAGGTTGGTGGCGGGAAACAGTGGCAGGTGCGCGGGCATGTTCTGTATGTCAGCCTTTTTGGGTTGTTATCGAGGGCTAAGCACACTAGGGTTTTGATATGTGTTTTGAGGCTCGTAGGTCCGAGGGGATTCCTGGGCCAAAAGCGTGGTAATGAGAGGAATAGTTTCGCCCTTGTGGTAATGAAAGGGTGCCTTTGAGGGCCAGCCCAGGAGTAGTACCGAGCGTCGCGCGGTGTTTATATATGAAACCCTGTTCATCCGCTCGGGGAGGCCAAGGTCCCTTGTGAAGATGGAGCAGTCATTTCTTTAAGGGGAATACCCAGCCGCGATGGGGGATTTGAGGTGTCCTTGAGGCGCTACGCGGTGAGGCGAAGATTGGGACACGTGTCGCATACGTGTCGCGAGCGTAATTTAGCCTCATCATTTTGCCTCCCAATCCTGTAGTCCACAGTAATGGGATTGTAGAATTTAGACTTTCAAAATCTCGAGGGTTACTTCTTGGCGGGGTGTTTGAGCGCTCGTGGGCTCTGCTCTGAGGCTGCATTTAATGCTGTCCTTTCACTTTGACCGCTCGAGACTCAGGCATTTAATGATGTTGGGGCGAGTGGGTGCACCTTTTCAGGAAACGACGTGTGACTCTTGGGACGTGTGTGACGGTTCGCAAAAGTGGGTAGTTACCTAGGTGGGAATGGTTGCAACTTTTGAATTTATTGCACAAATCCCACCAACTTTTCTCCTTATAAATAGCGATTTGCCTTCATCCCATTTTTTTTCTTCACGCAATCCTTCTAAGAACACACATAGTTTTTCAGAGATTTCTTTGCATTCTTCAAAGCACTCAAGTATCCTTTCAGGTTTTCAAGAACTTTAGTATTTTCTTGTTTCTTTTCTAACTTTCTTATTTGCTAACCCTAGATCCGTAGGCATTCCCTTCTTCTTCATCCCCTCCGCACGCCACTTCCATTATCCAAAATTCGCCATGTCTAAAGAGTTTATCGACGAAACGGTGAGGTAGATTGAAGATATGGCAAGCTCCAGTTCTCCCTCCAACAATCCTACTTCGCACCATCAAAAAATGGGGAAAATATTTGGCGAGGCCAGAGACGAAGATCTCAATGCCTCCATGTCAGCCATGGGGGAAAGGAACCCCGACGGAGTTGACCATATTTTTGAAGAGATGGATTTAGTTATGGAGGCAGAACGTCAAGTTGTTACATTACCTTTGGTGGAAGGTTCTACTAATCCCCAACGTCGTACAGTAACTGTAGCTATCCCAGGCCCGAATAACCCCCTTAATTCATCGAGTAAACAGGGCCTAGACACAATCTTCCTAGAGATGGAGAGCCCCTTGCCTCGCCTTTTCTAGCCTCTCCTTCTTGCTTACCTAGCTCTTCCCATTACTCAATAGGGCAATTTCTCGCCTTGGATTTGAAGATGGGAAGAATTGTCACCTAGAAAGCGAATGCAGACTCGTATTCAATCTAATTGATCAATGCACGAAATATGTGGATGAATTCACGCTTGTCGGGCTAACAAATGGATGGAAAAAAATGAACTGAAAGTGACTTCGGGCTCTGGTAAGCGATGACTTTCTCTTCTCGGGCCAGTCACCTTTTCTTTCTCAAAGTCAACTTTCTCGCTTCTTAGTCAAGCTTTGAAGCCCCAGCTTGTCGACTCTCTTCCCGAGGGAATCAGGTGAGACTTCCTTTCTTGCTTTGAGGCTTACTTTGATCAGTCTGACACAGCCCCTTTTGTCACAGCGAATTCTCTTTCTGAGTCTCCTAGTTGGCCGGGAGGCGTGGGACCTTGTTCTACCAGTCGACTGAGAGTCGTCTCATTTCCTTACTTCTTCGTTCTTTCTAATTCATTCACTTCAAAACTGGTTCTGAACGATAGGTATGTGACCTTAGGAATTAGGTTCGGCAGGAGAAGGTGGCCGGGCCTTCAGAGGAACCTCCTACTAAACATAGGAAGAGGAGTAAGAAATTCAAAAAATCCATGCAGGGGGAGAGTTTTGGCATACAAGCCACTGAGAGGACCCTCGACGAGATCTAGAGCACCATAACCATGGGGGATTTGGTTACAATGAGGGCCCCAGTATACTGGGACTAGCGGTTCACGTATCAGGTGCCAGCAGCGCACGAAAGGGCTAATAACCCACCCCCTGGAGAAATGACATTATACAGAGATGCCATAGCGGCAGGAGGATTAAGTTTCCCAATTTCGGTCCCAGTGGCGAGTATTCTCAATTGTTTAAACTTGAGCCCTTCACAAATTATCCCAAATGGAATAACTCTCATTAACGCTTTCGTAATTCTGATGAAATTTACTGGGAATGAGCCCTCCATCCATAACTTCAACAATCTGCTCCAGGTGGCCCGCTCACCCCTCTCGTCTCCGAGGGTGGGGTTTTATTATGTCCAAGCAAAATCCAATTTGAAGCTCATTGATTCTCCCTCAACATCATACGGCACCGAATGGAAAGAAAAATTCTTTTTTGTGAAGCCTTCCAAGGGTGATGATTTTGGTGTACCCTGAGCATGGGTAATTCATGGGGAGGAGCCCTTGGTAAAATCCCGTCTGGAGCCTGTGTTTCCCATAAGGTGGGCTCAAGATCTGGCCCTCGCAATGAGGAATGAGGGTTGGCTCATCTCGGCCAAGGACTTGATGGATGATGAGGAGTTGTTATTCCTCTATGGGCTCGTGAACCCACCTGGCATGATTAATAACCCTCTTGCTCGGAACTTGGAAAGAGATGGTTAGATTTTAGGATACTAATTTTAGATTAGGGGTGCTAACTTTGTCTTCTAGCTCTTTGGAACAGTAAAATTTGATGCTCGTTTTCCTTTTTCTTTGATAGGCACTGAAATCCTGATGGCAGGTAGAGGAGGTATGCAGAACATGGCAAACCTTTTGAACGCTCGGAGGTGCCCTCAGAACCAACAATAGTAGCAACAGAGATGGCCATGGAGGCTGTCATGGTGGAGAAAGTTTGAGCCCCCCCTGGCAGGGGGCGAGGGGACGTCCCAGGGGCAACCCTTGAAAACAAAATTATCCCTCGCCAGGGGGATGACTCTAGGCCAAGAGACGGGGACCGACCTCTCCAAATTGGTCCCAACGAGTACCGTGGGCAACGCTCGGGCGTTGTCACTAGGAAAGTCCAGGAGGGTGACAACCCTCCATCCAGGAAGAGGAAGAGATTGCTGACTTCGTTCCTGTGATGGAGAAAGGGAAAGAAGTGGTGGTTGGCGAGCCCGGAAGCGGTGAGACATCCTCCTCCGAGGGGGAATGAATCTGGGCCTTCAAGCGCACTAGGGATAGTTCTTACCAACATGCCCTCTCTGCAGACCCCACTCTACCGATTGACTACCTCTCCACGAGGAACCTGGTGCACAGGATCTTCCAGAGGTTGCAATTTACAGGCGACCATAGGAAATTGTTCGCTCAGAGCACCAACCAGATGGTGGAAGATCTTTGCCACGCCCTACTTGCGGTAAGTCCATGTTTCCTGCCTCAAAATTTGTCTAAGTGTTGCCTGATTTTTTTTCTTTTTAGGAGATTATTCAGAGGGTCAGGAATCTGCAGCAGCGCTCGTTGACCTTTTCCGAGCGCACGGTGAAATATAAGAAAATGGCTCGAGCGGCCAACCCTGCCCAGTGCCAGAACAACTCCCACCTGATAATGTTAATGTTAACGACTTTACGCGTCATTTTGCACAAGCTTGTGTACAACAAGCAAACCAGCAGTCTCAACAACAGTGTCAGGGACTAGTACAGGCAGAAGAGAAAACACTGGATAAGTTCCTTAAGTAAAATCCACCCAAGTTCTATGGCCAGACTGATGATTTAAAAGCTGAAGAGTGGATATCTGAAATGGAACAAATTTCCAAGTTACTCGAATCGGAGATTCCGATCGGGTAGAATTTATAGTGTTTCTGCTCAAGGGTCCTGCTCAAGATTGGTGGAAACTCACACGACAAGGATGGCAGGTTATTGGAGGACCAATTACCTGGGAGCGATTTCTAACTGAATTTAGAAACAAGTATATTCCCCAAGTGATTCGTGATCGTAGAGAGAACGAGTTTATGGAGTTGGTTCAAGGAAATTCTAGTGTTGCAGAATATGAGGTACGATTTGCTCGTCTAATCAATTATGCGCCTCATATCGTGCCGGATCAGAGGAGGAAAACTAAGAAATTCATCTAAGGGCTTAAGCATGAAATAAGATACTCCTTGATGGCTTCTAAAGTCACCGAGTATACTGATGTACTGTCAAGGGCAATGAAAGTGGAGTCTGAGATACGAGATATGCGATCAGTTCCGGTGCCAATAAACACAACGAATCAATCTTCTGGATCCAAGAGACCATTCATAAGGGCAAACCAACCTACATATAAAAAGCCACGTAAATTTGGGAATGGACCTATGGGCCACAAGCCTAATGCAGCCCTACGCCCAATGGGGACCTTTGTTCCAGAACATAAGTGTGGATTTTGTGGTGGACCAAATCATGAGGAAAACAATTGCTAGAGGAAGTTAGGTCGTTGTATACAGTGTGGAAGTGATGAACACTTGATCAGAAACTGTCCAAAGGTACAACCACAGCAAGGTCCAAGAGCACCAGCGAGAAATGTTCAACAGGCTGGAGGAGCAGGGAGACCGGTAGTTCATGCTCGGGCATACGCACTGGGGGGGAGAAGAGGAACAAGTGGATCCAACTGCAGTTGTGGAAGGTATGCTAAACATTTTAGACATCCCAGTTAGGGTATTATATGATTCGGGTGCGATGCACTCAGTTGTTGCGCATGATGTTGCTATGAAATTATCTGTATATGTCGAGTGCTTACCTTACATGTATGAAGTTAGTTCCCCTTTGGGATCTAGCTTTACAACTGATCGAATTTATATACGTTGTCCCGTAAGGATTAATAATAAGATCTATCCGGCTGACCTAATTGAGATACCGATGCAAAGGTATGGGGTTATTTTGGGTATGGACTGGTTGTTCCAGCATCGGGCACAAGTGAACTGCTATGAGAAGAAAGTCATCTTGGGCATAGAAGAGTCAACTAAGAAGGAAGTTAAAGATGACAAAGTAATACGGGTGCCTATCGTTTCAGTAATGGAGGCTAAACAACTTATTAAAGTTGGGGCTACTGGATATGTTGCCTACTTGCTTAACCGACCGAAGGATCAAGTGAAATTAGAAGAAATGGAGGTGGTCAAGGAGTTTCCAGATGTATTTCCTGAGAGCCTAAACTCACTACAACCAGAACGAGAGATTAAGTTTGTGATTGACCTTATTCCAGGAGCAGAGCCATATTCAAAGACACCTTATAGAATGGACAGAACTAAAGGAATTAAAGACACAATTGGATGATTTGTTGGCTAGTGGATACATCAATCCGAGTACCTCACCTTGGGGTGCTCCAGTTCTGTTTGTAAAGTAGAAAGACGGATCCCTCAGAATGTGCATCGACTATAGAGAGCTGAACAGAATGACAATAAAGAACAAGTATCCTCTATCCCACATCGAGGAGTTATTCGACTTATTACAAAGATAAAGAGTTTACTCCAAACTCGACCTTAGAAAAAGGTACTATCAACTTCGTATAAAAAAGGAGGACATCCCCAAGACTGGATTTAACACGCGGTATGGGCATTTCGAATTCGTCGTGATGCCGTTTGGTTTAACCAATGCCCTAGCAGCTTTCATGGATATGATGCATAGAATTTTCAAATCATACCTTGATAAGTTTGTTGTCATCTTTATTGACGATATTCTAGTGTTCTCTAAATCAGAAGAAGAGCATGCAGAACACCTACGCATTGTATTAGAAACCCTACGACTACACCAGTTATTTGCCAAATTCAGTAAATGTGAGTTTTGGATAGACCGAGTTACGTTTCTTGGACATATCATCTCAGAAAATGGTATAGAAGTTGATCCATCCAAGATCGAAGCAGTTATGAGTTGGGAACAACCTAAGACGCCTTCAGAAGTAAAAAGTTTCTTAGGATTAGCTGGGTATTACCGGAGGTTTGTTCGAAATTTTTCTAAGATTGCATCCCCACTTACCCAGTTAACTAAAAAGAACGTGAAGTTCCAGTGGGATGAGAAATACGAAACCAGCTTTCAAGAATTAAAGAAGAGATTAACCACAACACCCGTACTAGCACTACCAGAAGGATCAAAAGGGTATGCGGTGTACACTGATGCGTCAAAAGAAGGCTTGGGATGCGTATTGATGCAGAATGGAAAGGTTATTGTATATGCATCAAGAAAGTTACGTTCCCATGAGCAAAACTACCCTACCCATGATTTGGAATTGGCAGCAGTTGTGACGCCCCGTCTCTTCGGCATTCCAGGTACGGCGTCACGAGAGAGTTTATTTCAGTATTTTGTGAATTATGTGATTTTAGCATGCTTACGTGTCAACGTGATATTAATTTTAATTACGTGTGCTTTAGAATAATTAAATTGTACTTGGACTCAATTGTCCAATAATTGCAATTTAGGGACCTAATTAATTAGGACGTTTGAGCCTTCGTGGCTATTTGAGCTCGGGAATTCGAATTCGAATTCCGACCCTATCGTTGAGTTCGTTTCGATGATTCAGATTCAACGAATTAACCATTTATTTTCCAAAGCCATTTGGTAGCCCTATCGTTTTAAATCCGATCCGTTTGGACCGGATACCGTTTGACCCTACCCGTTTTAACCAACCCGTTGGACCAGCCCCAAAAGGGGCCAGCCTTTTCTTTCCCTCCTCACTTTGATCGTTAGCAGCAAGCAAGGAAGAGAGGAAGAGAAGTATTTTCCCCATTTTGGCCAAGAAGCCTTGAGCTCGGGTTTGGGAGATCCAACCGTCCGATCAACGACCTAAGGTAGGATTTGTGACCCTTTCGTTACGTGTTTTATTTTATCGTCTCTTTCGTGCCTCGGTTTTGTGCCTACGTGCTTTGTTGGGGAGATGATGAATAGTAACCGGGGTGTGAGCTTTGTGTGTTCTAGGCCGTTTTACGGGTTCTAATGTGGAAATATGTGTTCCATATGTTATATGTGATTTATTGTGTTAGTTTTGCATGATTTTATGGTTGTTTGTGGTTGTGTTTGTGTGTTGGTGGTGTTTCCCGACGCCATTGCTGTTTCTGCTCTGTTTTTTCGAGCAGGACGGTCCGGAACGGCCGTTTCCGTTTTGGCCTTGGGGCCGGAACGGCCCTTCCCATCCGCGTATAGGAACGGCCGTTCCCGTTTTGCTCTTGGGGTGGGAACGGCCCTTCCTGGGCTGGCGTCAGTGCGAGTGTGGGAACGACCGTTCCCAGTTTGTACTGGGAACGGGAACGGCCGTTCCCATGGCCGGTCCTTAGCGCTACTGGATCAAATCCGCGGGGGTGGATTTTTCCTCTTAGAAAAATCCGCGAGGGTGGATTTGAGGCAGTAGGTTTGGAAAAATCCATGGGGGTGGATTTTTGCCATTTCTTCTCTTTGCTTTGATTATGCAATTGTATGATTTTAAATGCTTTTCTTTTGCATGTTAATTGTTATGACTTGATTTTTATTGCATATTAAAGCGTGAATAATTATGTTATGCTATAGTTGCAATTATGTGACATTTTATATATGAACATGAATCATGACTTTATGCCAATCATAATCATACGCCGTGCGTCTATTTGGTTCATTCTTGTGTCTAAGTCCTGTTTTGTATTCAGTTTGTTCAGGTACACCCGGGGTGGTGTTTTGTTGGCCGTGTTGATTCCGGGGTGGATCAGTTGTTGTGTCTTCGGCCTCTTCGGTGTCAGGTGAGGATAGGATATAGTTACACCTTATTGCAATGTGCTCGGTTTTGATTGCATGTGATTAAATAAGCCTTATATGTATATAAATAAGTGTGAAATATGTATTTGTTGAATATGCCTCGGGTTTGCAAGTATGTTAAGCAATGTACGAGCCTATGTATGCTTGGTTTGGAATGATTTGTTATGATTTGCCACGTGAAGCTATGCTTCTGACCGTATACTTCTCATGAGCCATGTTTGGCAAGGACCGAGTGGATTGAAACGGAAAGTGGTTTGTCTACGTATATATGTATAAGTTATGTCTGTCTGTCTCTGTTGTAGCGGGTTATGATATGATATGTGTTTGTTGGGCCCCGGAGCGGAGCTATGGGTAAGGAACCCTCGGGACGGCATAGGGCCGTCGAGGTTAAGCCTGTGCATAGTCTCCATATGTCTGCAGAGGATCACCCCTGAACTCACCAGGAGGTTTGGTGAGGGAAGGAATCCTGAGGGTTTGAGTACTCGCAAGGCGCTCCCCTCGTTTGTCTGGATGGTTTGGGCGTATACACCCTTCCATCACCCGGAGTTGAGGATGATATGATATGATTTGATATGTATGTAAGTTTTCTGTTTTGATTCTGATATGATATGTTATGAGGAGATTGGGGGAGTCGGAGCTCGTACCCGCCGAGTTCTATATGATATGATATGTATGTTCTGTTAAGGTTTATGAAACGGGGATAGATTCTAATTTAAATAAAAAGGGAGTTTTATAAGATAAGTTAAGTTTTAAATATGTTAAGACCTAATAGGTTTGGCTAAGTTGTTCGGTAAGTTAAATTGGTTTGTTTGATTTGCTAAGTAAGCCCTTTATATATATGTATTACGGGAAATTATTTAGTGTGCAAAAACTATCCCCGCGTTCATGAACATTATGAGTTTGATATGTGCTTTGCTCTTATATATATATAGTGTGAGTGCGTTAACCCCTCACTCAGTCGAGTTAAGACTGACCCCTCCCCTTTTACCTTTAGTTTGCAGGTTTTGCTTGGAGTTCGTGCTAGGCGGAGTGTGTCTGTCTTTTGGAGTCTGTTCCGTGTCTTTGTCTAGCAGGTGGTCTTGCATTTACATTTCTTTAATTTGGGCTTATGTGTAAGATATGTTTGAATATGATATTTAGAATTTATATATGAATTGATATGTATATTTCGGGATTAGGTATTTATGCTAGTTGAACCCGTCAACTGTTTATGAATGTTTTGATTATTGCATGGCTTGTTTCGCTTCCGCATACTTTTAATTGTCTGTTTGGTTTTGTTGTTTAGGGTCTAAGTTCCGCCTAGCCTAGGTGTGAGTTTGTCAGTCTCCCGTTCGCCACTGTTTTGTTCATGTACGGACTCCCCATTTCGTATGTGGATCGGACTTTGGTGCGGGGGATGTGGTGACCCACCGTGCGGGTGCTACATCCTTAAGTGGTATCAGAGCCCCAGGTTGAAAAACCGGGGTTCAGTGTCAGGTCGTGTCTGTCTAAGTCGAACGGCATAGGACAACTTGATTATGTGTGCATTTGCATTTTGATTTGATAAGCTATGTATGTGAAATTTCAATACTTTGTTGAATTTATATTACGTGATGCATTGCATTTCTTTGATGCTCTACTTGATTTACTACGTGACATGAGCACTTACTAATGAACATGCATATACCTATATTGTAGTTGTAGAGAATTTCAGGGTACTTCCTATCAATAACACTGCGGACAACCTTCTCATCAAAATCAGGGATATTAAGGACAATCTTTTACCGAGTACTAGTAATGGATCCGATGGCTATGATGTACCAAGAATTCTTATCGTTCAAGCCTCCCCAATTTCGAGAGGGAAATGATGTAAAGGCCGAAGATTGGATTTCAGAACTTGAGGGTATTTTTGAAATATGGCCACGAAACTCTCGAGATATGGCTCGCCTTGCTACATTTCTCTTGCAAGGACAAGCAAGACAGTGGTGGAAAAGGGTTGCTCAACAACTAGAGACTACGAACGAAGAGTTGACTTGGGAGGTATTTATTCGAGAATTCAGAAAGAGGTTTGCACCAGCTATTCTACATGAGCGAAGACTTGAAGAATTCCTCAATCTGAAACAAGGAGATAGATCCGTTGTGGAATACATAGAAGAATTTGAAAGGTTGGGCTTATATGTGCCTCACATTATGGGTAATGATCAGATGAAGGCCAAATACTTCATGGAAGGTCTTCGGGATGAATTTAAGGAAGCCCTAATTGCAAAGGATACGACCACGTGGGATAAAGCTACAAAGAAAGCACTAAGAGTCGAAACTTGGATCCTGACAAAGGACAAGGAAGAAGAGGTATTGGGGTCTAAGGTCGAGTCGGGTTTATGCTCAAGCTTACAAGTAGAAGAAGAATCTCCTCAACAGGGAACTCGGGCTAAGAGAATTCGGGGAAAGAAACACAAGACTGGGAATACTTCCAGGTTGGGGAAAAGGCCCCAGTTATGTGCCTATTGTGGAGGAACTACTCATACCTATGAAGCTTGTTGGGACAGATTGAAGAGGTGCTACATTTGCGGGTCAACGGAGCACAAGATTTTCGAGTGTGATCAATCGAGAGCCAACAAGCAAAAGGCACGGGATCAACGACTTCAAATTGGAAACCAACAGAAACCCGAAAGTTGAGGTAATTGCATTCATGGCACGAGCATTCATCCTCCATTTTAAATATTACAATTATTTATTTTCGTGCCGTAATTGTTAATTGCCATTAATTGCTATTCATAATTAATTATTGTTAATTGTGGATGCTATTATGTGTCTAAGTGATGATTAAGTGATGCATCTCATTCGCACTTTGACTCAACATGCATATCTAGTGTTTTATTTTAGGATATTTCTTCATTCAAGTACCAAGGGGTGTTCAAGAGAAACTAAAGATTCGAGGTAGCTTATTTCACCAAGCAAGGCATGATTGTTTTGGAATTTGGATTTAAGAATAGTGAAGGAAATTAACTCTTGGAAATAATTGGGAGAAAGAATCAAGGAGTTTCTATCGGCGAAAGTTTTAAACAAAAATAACAAGAGTAGAACAAGAGATCAATTTGGGATTTGGGATCAATTACAATCCACTACAACCTTGGGGAAATGGTAACCGCTTTCCATTTAACAGTAAAGAAATTGATGCCACATTCGAAAGATTTTATTGGGAAGGAAACTAATTTTAGAACAAGAGTTTGTCTCAGGATTTGGCAACAATATGAGTAATTAAAATCCCGGGAGCACGGTGATCAATTGGTTTTCATTTAACCATGTCCTGAAGAGAAGAATTTGCTAGGAAATTCTAATCGAGCCTTGATTGAACTTTAAGAGAAGGAAATTAAAGCATAGTAGAAGGTATGGGTTCGGGAGAGACTACGGAACATATTACTACGGGAATTGGGTTATGGGATTCGCTTCATTGAGTGGAATAAATCACACAAGAAATTACCTCAGGATTTCCAAAGAAAATCAATAGCATTAATCAAGGGACGACGCACTTCCTTATATATTCAAGAGAAGGGTGTTAAGGTGAGGAGTTCGACACCAAATTTGAAGAACACTTATTGGGAAGGAACTAAGATTTTGAAGCAAGGCAATTATTGGAAAATTCCACAATACACAAATGGAAGAAGAATTCGGGCCATGAGTTTTGGAATAAATTAGGGAGCACATCAGATCTGCGGGGAATTATAATGATTAATCAAAGCTTAAGGAATTCATATATATTGGAGGAACAAGGATAGTTAAGAGTGAAGGATTAAATTCGAAGAACTAGCAAGGATAATTGTCAACCGTGAGATGAAGATTGACTTGATATTTGAAGTGTAAAAGATACTGGGGCATTTCAAGATATAGTCATGAGCATGGAGAATTGGATTAGAAGAGTTATTTGAGCTAAGCAATAACTGTGGGAGAAAGATCAGGGTGATATTCGAAGCTCGAGACACGTTGGGAATTTCAGAGCATAACCTGAAACCAAGAAATTCTGGCGTCGATCAATTCATCATAAAGATAAGATTCCAATGCTTCGGTGAACGGTACATTAAACATACATACCACGTGCATCATCCATCTTTTGTTTTGCTTTGCTTTGGGTGTGTGAGTTGTGAGTTGTTGGTTACCCTCTGGGGTGACTTGAGTGTGCGAGTGTTGTTGTTTTACGGTAAGTTGAGGGTCGTGCTTTGCAACGGTCTACTCCACAAGTTCCCGGAGTTCACGTTTGAGGTGATCAACGTTCGAATGTCAACTTCGAACCACAGGTTGAAGGCCCTGTTTGGGTTGGTGAGCGAGTGGTTGAGTTCTTTAACAACACCACTCGTGGTCCCGAATTGTGGGTTGGTTTGGATTGATTCAAGCGGTGGGAGTTGAATCACTTGTGAGCCTCCTATCGTGCGAGAAGTCTGAACTACTCCTAGTCGGGATCGAGATCGTGTGAAGCTTGAAGCAATGATCGAACCCCCTTCGTGCTTGGAAGACCTTTCTCGGGCTAACCCTTGACGGAGTGTCGCGAGCCCGAACTTGGGTGAATGCGGGAGAGTTGCTCGTCGTTTTGTTACGAGCGGTGGAACCTGGGGGCCAGGTTCTCTTAAGGGGGGGAGATTGTGACGCCCCGTCTCTTCGGCATTCCAGGTACGGCGTCACGAGAGAGTTTATTTCAGTATTTTGTGAATTATGTGATTTTAGCATGCTTACGTGTCAACGTGATATTAATTTTAATTACGTGTGCTTTAGAATAATTAAATTGTACTTGGACTCAATTGTCCAATAATTGCAATTTAGGGACCTAATTAATTAGGACGTTTGAGCCTTCGTGGCTATTTGAGCTCGGGAATTCGAATTCGAATTCCGACCCTATCGTTGAGTTCGTTTCGATGATTCGGATTCAACGAATTAACCATTTATTTTCCAAAGCCATTTGGTAGCCCTATCGTTTTAAATCCGATCCGTTTGGACCGGATACCGTTTGACCCTACCCGTTTTAACCAACCCGTTGGACCAGCCCCAAAAGGGGCCAGCCTTTTCTTTCCCTCCTCACTTTGATCGTTAGCAGCAAGCAAGGAAGAGAGGAAGAGAAGTATTTTCCCCATTTTGGCCAAGAAGCCTTGAGCTCGGGTTTGGGAGATCCAACCGTCCGATCAACGACCTAAGGTAGGATTTGTGACCCTTTCGTTACGTGTTTTATTTTATCGTCTCTTTCGTGCCTCGGTTTTGTGCCTACGTGCTTTGTTGGGGAGATGATGAATAGTAACCGGGGTGTGAGCTTTGTGTGTTCTAGGCCGTTTTACGGGTTCTAATGTGGAAATATGTGTTCCATATGTTATATGTGATTTATTGTGTTAGTTTTGCATGATTTTATGGTTGTTTGTGGTTGTGTTTGTGTGTTGGTGGTGTTTCCCGACGCCATTGCTGTTTCTGCTCTGTTTTTTCGAGCAGGACGGTCCGGAACGGCCGTTTCCGTTTTGGCCTTGGGGCCGGAACGGCCCTTCCCATCCGCGTATGGGAACGGCCGTTCCCGTTTTGCTCTTGGGGTGGGAACGGCCCTTCCCGGGCTGGCGTCAGTGCGAGTGTGGGAACGACCGTTCCCAGTTTGTACTGGGAACGGGAACGGCCGTTCCCATGGCCGGTCCTTAGCGCTACTGGATCAAATCCGCGGGGGTGGATTTTTCCTCTTGGAAAAATCCGCGAGGGTGGATTTGAGGCAGTAGGTTTGGAAAAATCCATGGGGGTGGATTTTTGCCATTTCTTCTCTTTGCTTTGATTATGCAATTGTATGATTTTAAATGCTTTTCTTTTGCATGTTAATTGTTATGACTTGATTTTTATTGCATATTAAAGCGTGAATAATTATGTTATGCTATAGTTGCAATTATGTGACATTTTATATATGAACATGAATCATGACTTTATGCCAATCATAATCATACGCCGTGCGTCTATTTGGTTCATTCTTGTGTCTAAGTCCTGTTTTGTATTCAGTTTGTTCAGGTACACCCGGGGTGGTGTTTTGTTGGCCGTGTTGATTCCGGGGTGGATCAGTTGTTGTGTCTTCGGCCTCTTCGGTGTCAGGTGAGGATAGGATATAGTTACACCTTATTGCAATGTGCTCGGTTTTGATTGCATGTGATTAAATAAGCCTTATATGTATATAAATAAGTGTGAAATATGTATTTGTTGAATATGCCTCGGGTTTGCAAGTATGTTAAGCAATGTACGAGCCTATGTATGCTTGGTTTGGAATGATTTGTTATGATTTGCCACGTGAAGCTATGCTTCTGACCGTATACTTCTCATGAGCCATGTTTGGCAAGGACCGAGTGGATTGAAACGGAAAGTGGTTTGTCTACGTATATATGTATAAGTTATGTCTGTCTGTCTCTGTTGTAGCGGGTTATGATATGATATGTGTTTGTTGGGCCCCGGAGCGGAGCTATGGGTAAGGAACCCTCGGGACGGCATAGGGCCGTCGAGGTTAAGCCTGTGCATAGTCTCCATATGTCTGCAGAGGATCACCCCTGAACTCACCAGGAGGTTTGGTGAGGGAAGGAATCCTGAGGGTTTGAGTACTCGCAAGGCGCTCCCCTCGTTTGTCTGGATGGTTTGGGCGTATACACCCTTCCATCACCCGGAGTTGAGGATGATATGATATGATTTGATATGTATGTAAGTTTTCTGTTTTGATTCTGATATGATATGTTATGAGGAGATTGGGGGAGTCGGAGCTCGTACCCGCCGAGTTCTATATGATATGATATGTATGTTCTGTTAAGGTTTATGAAACGGGGATAGATTCTAATTTAAATAAAAAGGGAGTTTTATAAGATAAGTTAAGTTTTAAATATGTTAAGACCTAATAGGTTTGGCTAAGTTGTTCGGTAAGTTAAATTGGTTTGTTTGATTTGCTAAGTAAGCCCTTTATATATATGTATTACGGGAAATTATTTAGTGTGCAAAAACTATCCCCGCGTTCATGAACATTATGAGTTTGATATGTGCTTTGCTCTTATATATATATAGTGTGAGTGCGTTAACCCCTCACTCAGTCGAGTTAAGACTGACCCCTCCCCTTTTACCTTTAGTTTGCAGGTTTTGCTTGGAGTTCGTGCTAGGCGGAGTGTGTCTGTCTTTTGGAGTCTGTTCCGTGTCTTTGTCTAGCAGGTGGTCTTGCATTTACATTTCTTTAATTTGGGCTTATGTGTAAGATATGTTTGAATATGATATTTAGAATTTATATATGAATTGATATGTATATTTCGGGATTAGGTATTTATGCTAGTTGAACCCGTCAACTGTTTATGAATGTTTTGATTATTGCATGGCTTGTTTCGCTTCCGCATACTTTTAATTGTCTGTTTGGTTTTGTTGTTTAGGGTCTAAGTTCCGCCTAGCCTAGGTGTGAGTTTGTCAGTCTCCCGTTCGCCACTGTTTGGTTCATGTACGGACTCCCCATTTCGTATGTGGATCGGACTTTGGTGCGGGGGATGTGGTGACCCACCGTGCGGGTGCTACAGCAGTCATCTTCGTATTACTTATATGGTGTTTCATTTGACATCTTTACCAATCATAAGAGTTTGAAACACCTATTTACCCATAAAGAGTTGAACATGAGACAAAGGAGATGAATGGAGTTCCTAGAAGATCATGATTGTAGAATTCAATACCATCCAGGAAAGGCAAACATAGTAGCGAATGCTTTAAGCAGAAAAACATGCATAGCTTGCTTAAAAGGAGCTTCAAATTTAAGTGAAAATACACTGGAGAAAGTTTGTATTACGTCAGTGATTATCATCATTAAGTCAGAATTGGGTCAAAGAGTCAAGAAAGCACAGACGACTGATGAGTGGGTTTGAAGACAGGCAGAACGGGTCAAGGAGACCCTAGACTCAAAGTTTTTCTTTGATGATACAGGCATCTTCCGATACAAGAATAGGGTCTACATTCCAACAACACTGAGAAGAGAAACTCTTGAAGAAGCTCATAAGTCTGCTTAAACAATTCATCCTGGAGGAAACAAGATGTACAAGGATCTCAAGGCTCATTACTGGTGGAATGGAATGAAACAAGATGTGGCAGATTTCGTAAAAAAGTGTCTTACTTGCCAACAAGTGAAAGCTTAACATCAAAAACCAGGTGGAACGTTGCAACAATTACCGGTATCGATGTGGAAATGGGAGCAAGTGACTATGGACTTCCTAATAGGACTTCCTAAAGTTAGAGGTGGTCATGATAGTATCTGGTTTATAATCGACAAATTGACCAAATCAGGTCACTTTCTCCCAGTAAAATCAATTGATAAGGTGGAAAAATTGACAGAATTGTATCATCAGGAGATTGTCAGGCTGCACGGAATTCCAATAAGCATCGTTTCCGATAGGGATCCTAAATTCACTTCAAAGTTATAGCAGGACTTGCAAAGCTATTTGGGTACTAAGTTAAAGTTCAGTACATCAGCTCACCCACAAACCGACGGTCAATCAGAGAGGTTAATCAAATATCTAGAAGATATGTTAAGGGCCTGTGCATTAGATTTTCATGACAGTTGGAACAAACAATTGTCCCTGATCGAGTTCGCTTACAATAACAGTTACCAAGCTTCAATTGGGATGGCACCGTATGAAGCTCTATTCGGTAGAAAATGCAGATCTCCACTGTATTGGGATCTAGAGGACTGGAAATGGACTAAAAATGGTATTCATCGAGCTACACCTCCAGATTTGATTCAAGACGCAATTGAGAAAATACAGATCATCCAACAGAGGATGAAGGCTACCCAAGACAGACAAAAGAGTTATGCGGATAAGAGACGACGAGATTTAGAATTTGAGGTGGGTGATAATGTATTTTTGAAAGCCTCTCCAAGAAAAGGGTTCACGAGAATCGGAAAGGGTGGAAAACTGAATCCAAGATACATTGACCCATTTGAAATTCTAGAACGAATTGGGAAAACAGCCTATCGGTTGGATTTACCACCAAGTCTCACAGGAATTCATAACGTCTTTCACGTTTCTCAACTTCGAAAGTATCACCCTGTTGAATCACACATTCTCCCAGTGGAGGAACGCAATTGGAGTCAAACCTAACCTTAATAAATATAAAGAACTTAGGAATAGAAGGATTCCATTGGTGAAGGTGTTGTGGAGAAATTAGACAACTGAAGAAGCCACGTGGGAAACCGAAGAGAAAATGCAAAAGCACTATCCCGAAATATTTGAGAGGTCAAAAGTGGAATCTGGGGACCAGATTCATTTAAGGAGGGGAGAGTGTAACAATCCAGATTTTAAACCAAACCAAAATGAGTAAGTTATTTAAGATATCGGGATACGCCTAGAAATTTGATCGAGCTAAGTATGTTTTAAAAGTATTTTTCTATGCCCAAATTGATATATCTGAACAATATGTGTTTTAATTAACAATAAATAAGATGTCTTATGTGTGTTTTGGATACAATTAAAAATTCTGACATGCATTTTATTGATCTAACTTTTAAAAATGCTAAGTTATATGTATCAGAGTATCTCCGCGTGTCTTAATTACCCTGTTACTAGTCAGTGTCTATTTTATTTAAACAATTAATCAAATTGATAAGAAGTCCTTATTAAAGGTGGTAATAAGTTCAAACCTAATAATTATTCTATTTGATATTATCATATATAAATAAAAAGAAATACGTTAAAGTATTTAGACTTGATGAAATTATCCCTTCAAATATACTATTCTTATTTTTATTCCAAAGAATATACCCACCCATGTTAGAAATATCTTCCGTGCTTTCCCAACTAATGAAGAACATATTTATTCATTAGGGAAAATTACATCCAACTACCCTGAGGTTTGCTCTAATTACGAATCAGTCCCTCTTTTTTCATTTATTATATATCAACCCCTAAAAACACTGTTTTAATTACAAATCAGTCCCTCTTTAGGGGTTAAAATGTAATTGAAACAGTGTTTTTAGGGGTTGATATGTAATAAATGAAAAAAGAGAGGCTGATTCGTAATTAGGGCAAACCTCAGGGTAGTTGGATGTAATTTCCCCTTATTCATTAAATTGTTAAGTTTACAACTAGCAACTTTGCACCTCAGTTAATCAACACCTAGCAATTTTTATTCTTGTGCATTAGCCATTAGCCACGTTTCAATTCAGGCAGACACCATCATTTCATTTCACGTGCTTCATGTCTAGGAAAGTGGATATCAAATAAAATATATTTTATTAGAACGATATTCTTGTTTAATAAAATATTAAAATCTGCAATTATGCAGTTTGCCTTTCCGAACACTATGTTTCCTTTCACAAATGATATGAAACTGTAGTACAAGATTTTGCATGACCGAAACTTTTGAACTACGCTGCTCAACCAAGTTTGTCCATAAACTAGTATAGTCAGCATGTAAGTATCTCTTAACTACTCATTGTTTAAGCTTTTCTTTTGTATCTTCGGGTATGTTTAATTTTAGCTTATGTATTTCTTAGTGATCAAATACTACTTAATTTAATTTAGCATTTATGTGTCATTATTATTAAACCTATAAATCTGATCGAATTAAATTTAGGATTTATGTGTTAGCGTGGGTAAAACTATGTTCATATTATAATTCAAAGAAAGAAAAATAATTCTTTTATCTAGAAATGTATAATCATGAAATTTTAGAGCAATATCTAAGAGATAGAATTCTATGACCTATTTATCAGTCTATGATACCTTACCCATGGATTTCTCTAATATACTTATTATTTTAGAATAAATTCACACCTGATTTTGTAGTTACTAAGTTGAATGAGTTCCTAGTTGTGGGAGAATGACTCTTGTTTACTGAAAATTTACTAATTGCCTTTTAATATTTGGTTTTCAAGTACAATATTTAAATAATTATTTATCAGTATAGAGACATCCTATTGGACTATAATTTGTTTATAGAACTCATTTTATATGTTTTCTATAGTTCTAATTGCGTGATTGATATTTGATAATACAGTAGGAATTGGTAGTCTAATACATCGGACAAATAAATATAGTTGGGAACTAATAATTATATCAATTCTTAATTACACGATATGGATTAGTTGGCTACATACTTATATAAATAGTAAAGGAAAAAGTGATGTGAAAATTCATGTTTGTGGTTAAGTTGTTAACATAAACAGTTCGTTAGTTGAGTAGTTAAGAGACACCGTGTCCGACACTCCTCATGTGGGAAATTCAAGAAAAAATCCGTGTCGCTGTATCCGTGTCGTGTCCGTGTCACCGTGTCCGTATCCGTACATCATAGCCGCTAATTGTTGAATTTATAATAAGATTAAATTTTCTAATCCTGTAAGGAATAACTTCAATTCACAATATTCTTCCGATGTCGTTTGATTCTCTTGTTTAGTTATTCGTAATAGAATTATTAGAATTATGTGATAGCCGTAAACGTCAGTTGTATTACTAAGTGTTAAGAGTCGAGTCGAGTCAAGTCTTAACTTGTAGTCATATGTGTATCCCAGGTGTTCTTAAGGAGATGCCCTAACCGTGTCGGACGTATCTAGTTTCAGCTTTTGAAGCTTTTCAGGTGAGGGATTAAAATGTTATCAACTGGGGCCAAAACATATATTATGTAAATACATATATTCTTAAAACTCAACCCTTATTTATTGAGTTTGATTTTGAACAGTTGATACTATATATATTATTAGTTGTTTTGTAATATTTTAGTATTTTATTAAAAAATCGGATTTCCTTACAAAATGGGTTCTTGTTATATTATATATATGCGTGAGTGAACGAAAAGTTTGATTTTGAATCGTGAAACAGTTAAGAGAAAGAAAGTGTGAAAATGTTTTTAAAGAAAGCGAGTAGTGATCGAATGATAGAACTTTTGGGGATGCCCTTGGGGAATATTGGCCCCAAGTATCTAGTGGGTGAAGCCCAGAGGTGTGTGCCAAAGGCTGACCTTGCTACGTACTTCTGTGAAGCTCTATACGGGGCGTAGCCGGAGGTTGACTACGATACGTATAGAGTGAGGTTATTGATACCAGGACATATTACCCCTATGTGATCGTGTGGTTGGTTGGGGGGCACCTCGAGTAACAATTGGAGGGAGAAGACTGGTTTATGTTTTGTGTTTCTTGTGTTCAGGGTGTGAAAGGTTGGAGAACTCCCCTCTACTCGCCGGGTTATTGTGATTGATCGATTGTTTTGATTATTGGTTCACAAGTGTTCTCGTTCAAACCAAATGATATATATGTTTTATCTTGTGTTGAAAAGAATAAAAGTGTGAACCAAATTGGTGCTCTTGTTTATATATATGTATAATCCTCTCACTTAGTCACTTTGACTAACTTCCCTTTTCTTCTCGTTTTGGCTTCAGGTAGATGTGACTAGACGACATGTTGAGTCTAGGTCGATAGGTGCTGTCTAGGTAGTTGTTTTGAAGTTATGCGTTTTGGAATTTCTCCTTCGTGGGAAACTCAGTATGTACAGTCTATGTACCTATACCTAATACAGTTGTCGTTTGTAGTTTTCCATTTGTCATTGGCCTTATCGACCTTATAATTATACTTGAAGTTTGATGGTGATTGGCGTTGTTTTAAGCTTCCGCTATACTTGTGTTTGTTTGTTCATCGCCGTTCGCTGGGAAAGATCTCGAGTGAAGGCCTAAAGTTAACACTTAGGGTATTTATCAGTGCGGGATGTGGCAAGGGCGCCACATTCGGGTGGAATCAGAGTCCGGTTTGAAAATCGGAGCTCTTGTCATGTCTAGAACGAGTCTAGGGCGAGTCTTGGAGTGAGTCTAGGTTGTACGACTATAGGATTTGAATCATTATGTGCTTTTGTGGGTGCCTGTGGTACGTGCCTGTGTGATATTTTGGTGGCCTATATGATTACACTCTAACCAATCATACATCATATTGGCCGTAAGTTAGGATTGCAGGAATGCCATGCGGAAGACCCCCTCGTGCTAAGATCCCACCACCAATGCCAGAACAGGTCCCACCTGAGAATGTTAATGTTAACGACTTTACGTGTCATTTTGCACAAGCTTGTGTACAATAAGCAAACCGATGATGACTAAGATTTGAATATCATGTTTCAATTTTATATTTCATCTCTTATTTCACTTATATAAAACACCATGTATACTAGTAGACCGCTGAGATTAGAAAAGGAATAATAATTCAGATGTATAAAAAATCAAAAGATATTCTTCTATAATCTGAAGTCTGAACCGTCTATCAATATACTTGACATATATGGATAAATGAAATAGAAGATGAAAATATGAACTTAAAACATGAAATCGAAAGTCATTTTTTTCCTTCTCCAAAGAAACTCCGATGTAGGTACAGAGACTTAGGTCAGCAAAAATATGGTCATCAAATTGCAAAAAATGATTGGTGTTATAGCCTATATATAATAAATCCAATCGTCCCACAGGAATTGATGATTGATCTTCAAAGGATGCACAAGGGCAAACCCGTGAACCCCATGGACATTTGCCTTTAGCCAACCATATATATATTTCTTTTATCTACACAAATAAAAATAAACCCTACAATAATTCTTTGATATCTCTCATTTTCACTCCAAACTGTCCTTGTCAATTTCGCGTAATATACGCTCCAATGCCCCAATCGTCTTAAATCCGTCTCCTCCTCAATTTTCGTATACTTCCAAAAACACATCTATCATTGTCCATGAATTGTGCTAATTTTTCCAAATTCATAACTAAATGCGGTTTGTATGGGTTGGAGTCGCTTGAACTAATTAAGATGTAAATTTCTTTTTATTAATAATAGTTGCGTACAGGGTTTGATCTTAATAAAGTCGTAGGTTCAAATCCCCATTGTCTTTATGGGGTGAGATATATGTAAAAATCTTTATAAGTGCTCGCTGAGCCTGAAGGTATTCATCGTCTTGGATTGGGGCGCCATCCCTTCAACCTAAAATTTGTAGGACCCAAAAAAAAAAAAAAAAAAAAAAAAAAAAGCAGTTGCGTACTCAAAAATTGAAATTCAAGACTTTTAGTTAAACTAATATAATGTTAAACCACTAAGTTATAATGCTTGATGGTGATTAGAAAAGTTTAGTGACCTAATTTCCCTAATTATGTCTCCCCGCTCCTCAATAATTAACTTTTGTGGATGAATTAGGCTAAACACGTTATTCATCATACTCTCGGAGCATATTCTATTTTAGGATTGCCTCTCTGCCCACAGATGTTCCAATTCCTGCAAATTTCACGCTCCAATTATCCCGCAGTAGGGTTGGCCATGGATCGGATCCGGACCCAACCCGTGATGGGTCTAGACCCGATCCAAACCCATTAAGGCATAAATGGGTCCAGACCCGTTGGGTCCATTTTTGAACCAGTTCCAGTCCAGACCCGTTTTGGATCCATTTATTCATTTTTGTCCCATTTGTCGTATTTTTGTTATGTTTGACTCGTTTCTCACACGTTTAACCCGTTTTAGACCTTTTTGACCAATTTTAGACATGTTGACTCATTTTTGACTCGTTTAACATATCTGGATCCGTTTGGGTTATATTTTTGTAATGTTATTTGATCATTTGATGTAGTTGGTGACTCATAATGTTTGTTTAATAATCATAATGTTATTAAATCAAAATATTTTACTACTATATTTGGGAGCATGTGAGAAGTAACGTAAACAAGAAGCAGTTCTTATTTGGGAGATGGAGAATTCCATCTATGCAATACCAAGTGCTATCACAAGAAAAAAGAACCTGAGTAGACCCAATATCAGTTAGTTTAGTAAGCAGCTCCATCAATAAGCAACAGAAAAAGAGAAAACACAGGTTCTCCATATCTCAGTTCCTCAATTTCCTCATCCTTTTACATTGAAGCTTGACATAAACTAATGTTATTACTAAGTTTCTAAGTTCATTAATTAAAGATTAATAAATGACAAAGAGCAGCTAATACCATTTCATTCCCAACCAACAATCCTTAACCACAAACAAATCATTTTCATAAACTAACCAACCCTCAATTTACTGCTAAATTTATACGATCAAACAAATGCCACCAAACTAAGCTAAGCCATAGGCCGAAGATTCAATTTTCTGGTTTCAACACACAACAAACTACTTGTGGTTGAGCATTGGTAGGTTTTTTCCCTTTTTTCGAACCTTGATAGCATAACAATTAACAACAAACTTCGGACAATATCAAATAACGGGCCTTCTCAAAATCATGAGAAAAAGCAGATTTTTCCAAACATTTAAAGAAATATTACAGATTTATAATACAACCCTTTTGAACGCACAAGCTAAAATTAGCAAAATCACAAGAAATTCACGCAAATTCCACAACCCCTTTTCACGCAAATCCCAGAACAAATAAAAAATTTGACGATAAATTACAATCCTTTCGGGAAACCACTTCCAGATCGAGAAAATGAATTAACTAACCTAAGATGGAGAAAAAGAGAGAGCAGTGGAGAACTTGGCGGCGCCGACGGCGACTTGGTGAGTTTGAAGGGATAGGTAGAGACTAGAGTTGAATGTCGGTGAGGCGTGGTGTGAAGCAGATCCGGCGAGCTAGAGTTTTACTTAATATTTCTTTTTTTGTTTAAATATTGGGCCGAATTCGGATCGGGTCTGTGTCAGACCCATTAAAGGCCCAGAATTAACGGGTCCATTTTTTTGGATCTATACCCAATCCAGGTTCCGTTGGATTGGGTCCTTCACGAGTCCCATGGGGCAGGTTCAGGTCTAGAACCCATTGAACTCGCCCCATTGCTATCCCTATCAGTACGTCTACCGTGATCCTAAGCATAAGGAGGTTGTCAAAAGATTTTCTTTTCTTTTTCTTTAGTTTGATATTAAAAAAAAATTCCAACAATCGTATTAGGGATGCGTTTTCTTCAGTCAAAATTCTGTTGATATAACTGTTTTTGGCGAGTTTTGGACGAAACTTTTTTGTTAGGAATTATCACTTATATCATCCATATCTATACTACAATATATAACAAGAATGTCTTTTGATTCAATTATGTCAATTTTGATTCAATACTTTTTTCTTTTTTTACTTTTTAAAAATTATTTGATTGGTCATTTGACTTTCTAATATATTTGGTATTTTGTAAACTTTAGTTATTCACCCAAATCACATTAATTAACTTATTGATTTTATAAATTTAGTAAATATCCCATTAGTAATTAATCACACAATCTTTAATATTTTTAAGACTTGTAATTAATAATATTATATTTATGTTAAGTGGTTAATTGATTCCACATAATTTTTTTTTAAAAAAACCGTACATATATAGATATCTTAATTAATTGATTGGTTTTATTAATTAAAATAAACTTAACATATTTTGGCATAAATTAAGGGAATTAATCGTTTTTAACACTTTTTTCAATAAATAGTAATTTGCATAATATATAATGAAATCTTAACAGTAACTAAGGAGATTTCTTTTTATTATCAAACATTAATTCATTATTTATAAATCTTGACTTAATTAATTAGATTAACGTATTAAATATAGCTCAAAGCATTGCATAAATATTTAATATACCTAAAGTCCACATTTTTCTAATTAATTCTTCAAGAGATGCAGTAGCCTCTTTTGTGATTAATAGAACAGATTTTACATTGTGAATCATCAATCACGATTTATATATTGCAAACTATTTCTTTAATATATGTTTGTATACTATTTTTTAGTTCTTACTTTCTTCTCATTGCAATTGATTAGTGATAAAAAAATGGTTGATGGGATGCTATTTCATCCTAGACAGTATAGGAGCTAAGAAGTAAATTTTTTTCTTCTACCTTCACAATATATATATTTTAATTTTTTGTAGTTGTTGTTTGTATACTAATTTATAGTTTCTTTTCTCATTTTTTGATAGAGAAATATCTTTTGAAGTCATTGTTCAAATACCAATCCATGATAAGGTAATTATATATATCTTTGTTTAAGAATAATATTCTTATATTTTAATTTTTTGTGGTATTTATTTCTATACAAATTTATATTTTTTCCTTTTTTTTTATAGGGAACTACCTTTTGATGTTTTTGTTCAAGTATCGATCCGTGAGGAGGTAGTTATGTATATATTTGTTCAATGATAATTATGTATTGTTTATGTATCTTTCTTGTATTAATATATCACCCGTGTCATTCATGTAAACTATATTGTTATTGTTTTTTATTTCAAAACAACTTATGAAAGAGTAAAAATAATATTTGTTATCTCAAAGTCTTATTGTATTATTTCTTCATTGTATAGTTCATATAATCACTTATTAATTTATGGCATAATTTTAGGTGAAAATAAAAAAAATTATTCTTATAAATAAAAAAATTACTAAATTATTTTGTATAATATTTAGTTACAATATTCCAAACTCAAATCCATTAAAAACAATGGTGGAAATTGTTACCTAATCATCTCATCCAGTCTCTTCTTATCTACTATTTTGAGTTCATATTGTACATCAATATTTCATTTTTTATAAATTTTACATCTTTTAAATATTTGGAAATAAAATAAAATTTACCGTTTTCTTTTTATTGCATTATAATTTTACTTCAGTATTATTTCGCTATTCTTATTAGTTTTCGTGGTAATTGTGTATAATATATTTTTTTGGTAAAATTGTGATTATAATTGATTTACTTTGTGTTTTTTTTATCTTATGAACTACTCGATAAGATGCCTTCTAAGTTCAGATATTACGATAGAATTTTTTTTACGTTTTTAGTGAACTTTTTTTTGTTTATTATTATTAATATTTCTCATTTGTTTATGATTAAGCGGAATCTTAATAAAGTATACATTTTAAAACTATTTTGCAATATGTATTTTCTTAATTAAATTCTACTTATCATTTATACTTTCATGGTTTTCTTTTGTATATTAATTAATTTATTTTTTTTATTTTGTTTAATAATTGTATTATCAAATTGAGTTTTTAGGAATATATATATTGAATGTATATTTCACTATTGATGAAATAATTCCTTATTTTATATTAGTTTAATTTTTATCATTAAATATCAAAGTGTATTATTTATTTTTTAAAATTCATGTAAAGCACTGGGTTATTGCTAGATTTGATTTATAAAGAGGGTGTATTTAACCCAAATCAATGTAATTTTGATTAAATTCTAATTTTTTAGAATTCTGAATTCTTTTAACTACTAAATAATATTAATTAAGGTTAATATTAAATACATATTCTTTTTATAATTCTAAATATACTGCAAATTATTCAAGATTATGTTTTAATGGTTAATTTGCTTAAATCATGAATACAATTTTTAAATTACTTAATTTACTCTGTCAAATTAACTAATGTTTAAATTTAAAATTCATAATTAACAAATTAACTATAAGATATATCTACCATTATTTGAATTCACAAGTACTGGGATGTTTTGAAAAGAAAATATTCATTTATTGGTTAATGCTAGCTAAATTAAAGTTTTAGTATAGTTGATTGTCAATTTAATATTTATTATTTTGCACAAAACATTAATGCAAAAGTCATTATTTATATATTAGAAAACATAACAATATCTTTGATAAATATTTGCATAGCAATGTTAACACATATACTATTTTAATATGTAAATTGTTTATTTTTTTCTTTTCCACATACTTTAAGCTATTTAATTAAAATATGATATTTAGATGAGTTTTATTTATTTACTATTTGTAATAAGAAAACACTTAACTCAATATACAATTTAGAATTAAGTATATTAAAATAATAAATTTGATTTCAGCAATAATTCATTTATTATTTATAAAAAATATATATTGCATATCGTTAGCTTGAGGGTGTCCTACTGACGTGCAGTGTTGTTCAATCCCCAGTTCTGAGCACCACTCTCGGGTGTCTGCAGCAATAAATTGAGACCCATTATCTGATACCAGCACTCTGGAGATGCTATATCTGCAAATAATATTTTTCCAAATTAAATCTCTAACAACACCAAAAGTGATTTTGGCAATCGCTTCTACCTCGACCCATTTTTTGAAGTAATCTATTGCCAAGATGACAAACTTCTTTTGTCCTACTACAATTGGCAATGGCCCCACGATGCCAATACCCCATTGATCAAAAGGCTATGCGACATCTTTAGGAGTCATCTGAGCGGCGGGTAGCTGTGGAATGTTGGAATGAAATTGGCACTTAGGACATTTCTTGGAGAAAACAATTGAATCTTGCATGACCGTTGGCCAATAGAAGCCGCTCCTTAACACTTTCTTGGCGAGGACACGCCCACCAGAGTGATTTTCGCAACTTCCACTGTGGACATGCTTGAGAACCTCTTTGGCTTGTGAGGGCCTCAAGCATTTCAGTGGAGGGCTTTGATAGGACCGCTTGAAGAGTCTCCTCTCGTGATCAAGTGAAAATTGAGGGTCCTTGCACCTGATCTTTCTAGCTTCCAGTTTGTCGGTAGGGCAAACGCCTTCCCCAAGGAACCTTACTATGTCATCGAGCCAGTATGGTTCAGTTGGGTCAATCATAACAACCTCCTATAACGCCCCAGTTCCGGACGAGCAGGTAAACACGCCACGCGTGAGAGTTGAGCGTTAGGATTTATTTTATTTCGTTTCTTAATTTATTAATTTATAATAATATGAATTACATTTCATCATAATTATATGAATTCATATCAAATTGAGAAACATTGCATGATTTGAAAATGTTGTTACGTTCGGCATCTAATTACCAAATTGTCCTTACATGATCATTTTTTTAAATTCAAGGACCAAATTGCATATTCAAATCTTGGACATAATTGATCAATTACCAAACATTTCATCCTTGATTGCATAGCTTGAATACTTGAGGGATTAAATTGCAATTGTGGACTTTCATCAAAATCAAAATGGTGAATCACGTAAAAAGCTTTCTCCATGCTTCCAAATCCATTTACATCCAAAATCTCCAATATATTTGCTTCCTTGTTGCTTCGGTTCCTCCAAGAAGAGAAGGAGAAGAGATTTCATTGATTTCCATCAAACTTTCCAAGGAAATTTCTGAGTTTGAAGCTTGATCATCCATTATCATCTTCTTCCTCCATCTATTTTCATTCAAGGTGGGTTTGTGCATGAATATGTGATTCTCGATCATTTATATGGAAGCTAGGGTTTCTGATTCCATGAAATATATAGATTAATTGTTATTTGCTACGTGAATACATGATTATAAATTAAATTGATGCATGAATTCTTGAAGGAATTGAAGTTATATCATGAAATTATGTATGAACTTGCAAGTGGTGATTCTTGAGGATCTTGGATGATTTAAGTGTTTATATGAAGTTTTATTGTATTATAAACATGTATGCATGTGAATTTCCAGAAAACTTGTATTTTGGTGCTTGAAAATTGAGGTTTTGGGTGATTTTGGTGGTTGGCCGAAGTGTTCCCCTGTTTTGCTCTGTTTTTTTTCCTGCTGCGTAGCAGGTTGTAGCCGCGACCAAAAATAGAACAAAAATTTCTGGCATCGCGACCAAAAATACACATAAAACATGTCGCGCCCGCTACCAAAATTTGGCCAACTTTTGACTTCTTGAAAAATTGCACAAAAAATCCCTGAAAAATAAGGTCGTGCCCGCGACCATTTTATGAACAAAATGGGTCGCGACCGCAACCCTTGCATAATCTGCCAAAATTCTAAATTTTCATTTTTCATTCCAATGCATTTATTGATCCAAATTGTAGTTATATGATACATTTCATGCCAAAGTATGATATTTGCATGCTGTATTAGATATTGCACGTCATCTCATTGCATTTTTCCGTTCGTCATAATTGGTTCATTTTGAGTCGAGTTTCACGTACACATGTCTTTCTTGCACAGATCACGTTCCCGGTGACGAGAAGCAGGCGTAGTAGATTGTATCCTTGTTATTTTGTCACAGGTGAGGTTTTGTTCTAGTTACATAGAACCTTTTCAACTCCTATGTGTAGTTTTAAGCCAAAACGTATTATAATTATAAACATTTCATTTTCAAACTACAAATTATTGCAAGCAAGCCATGAATGATATTGATTCACGCATGTTTTGGCGAGTACCATGATTGCACTTTAGGCCCGAGGGTAGTGTATTAAGCTAACCGGGAAAGCAAGGGCTGACGGGTAACTCTTGCACTATCCTCACCATTTTGGGATCACCCCCGAAGCCACCAGGAGGTTTGGTGGTGGAAGGAGTCCTGTGCGTGGGAGTCATGTTCCTGACGTACACCATGTCATGGATGGTTGGGCCTTGCAAACCCACCATCACCCCGAGGAAGAAGGGTTCATGAAATTGCTACTTGATTGCACTAATTGAATTGCATGATCACATGTGCCTTAATAAAGCAAACATGTATTGTTCACGATTGGTGTAAAGGTTGGAGACTTGCCCTCACTCGCCGGGCTACGTATTGAATGAAATTGATAAAATGAATTGTTAAACTGGATAGTTGTAATCTCGGGCGAAGAATATTTCATTCTTGAACTTATATTATTTTCTATTTTAAAAGCTTTACCCGAGGTTATAATTTGCATGTTACGCGTGTTTATATATATTTATGCCCCACACTCAGTCTTTCATAGACTGACACCCTCACTTTTTAGGTACTCACAGTTGCGTGCTAGGCGGGAGTCAGAGTCGAGTCTGGTCATTCAGCTGAGTCTAGCATTGCATTTCCATGTTATTGCCATTTCTGAATTGATCATGTTATCGATATATTTTGAGAAGATGATAATGTATTGATATTAAACTTGGTGGTTATGTTATTTTGGAATACTTTGATGTAAATAATGAAATATGGTACTTATAATAATCTTAATTATGCGTCCGCTTTTGAATTTTCATGTATGGGTTTTGAATGATTTGGGGTCTAGTCCCGCCTAGCTATTGTGTTTCTTGTATTGTCACCCGTTCGCTATACGTTTGGTTTATGTAAGGATTATCCATTCCGTATGTGGACCAAGCCATAGTACGGGGGATGTAGTGCCTTGGCGTATAGGGTGCTACATCATAAGGTGGTATCAGAGCCCGGTTGCAAAACCGAGGTTCTAGTGTTGTATCTTGTAAGTCTAGGTCGTACGATATAGAAATTAATTGTTACTTGAGAGTCTTACATTTATTTGAATTATGTGACTTACTTGAACCCTTAAACTAATTGAACTACGTAAATTTCTTGAATTATGTGAATTATTGGTGTTATGGCATTAACTGTGCTCATTTGCATTTATTAATCAACCATGCATGTATAGTGCTCTGATTTCAGGATGCCTCGAGGTAGACCTCGTCGTGAGCACTCTCCAGGACACAGAAGACACCGTCATGAGGATTCTCCTCGTGCTCCTCCACCTCCACCCCCTCCGGGTCAGCCCCAGGACTTTATAAACGCAGTGGTTGGTCTTATCGATTAGAGGCTTCGGGAGTATGTACCTCCAGCGCCGCCAGTTCCACCACCACAGCCTATACAGATTTCTGTGGCATTTCGGGAATTTTAGAACCAGCACCCTCCCGAGTTTTATAAGGGGAATGATATTCAGGCGAAGCAATGGCTGAAAGAAGTTGAGAGAATTTGGGAGCTTATCCCGTGTGATTCACAGGAAAAGGCCCGCTGCACTATCTCCTTGATTCAGGGCGAGGCATATTCATGGTGGGAGAGCACTAAGATTATAATAGATGCTGCTGGGGAGGAAATAACTTGGGATGTTTTTGTTAGAGAGTTCAAGAATAAGTTTATTCCTCCGTCTTCTCGCACCCGCAGGTTGAAGGAATTTACCGAGTTAAAGTAAGGAAGACGATTTGTTTCGGAGTATATAGCGGAATTTGAGAGGTTGTCCCGATATACACCGAATATAGCAAGTGATGATTTCCATAAAGCAATGCAGTTCGTGCAGGGACTCAGGCCGGATATACAGATTGCATTGGAGGCGGTTAATACAAGTACCTGGGTCAAGGCAACTACAAAGGCTTTAAAGGTCGAGGACTCCGTGAATGCCAGAAGACCTATTCCTCGCTCAGGGCCAACTTCAGGTTCAGGACCAGGACAGGGCTCTAGTTCCGGGAAGAGGCCTATTTCTTATTTTACACCGCCACCATCGAAGGGGTCGGGAAAGAAGTTTAAACCAGCCGAACCAGTTCAGAAGGCTCCAGGTGTCCCCCTTTACCGTTACCACCTCAGAAGCCTGGCTGTACCTATTGTGGACTGCCTACTCATACCTATGATGGTGCAGACGTCGACTAGGGTTATGTCTGATTTGTGGGAGTGCCGAACACAGAGTAGATGGCTATCCAGATCGTCAGGATCCACCACCTGGGGGTCAGAGACCGCTTGTGAGGGCTCGGGCCTATGCTTTAGCTGGAGGGGAACAGGATGCAGATATTGATCCAGCTGCAGTTGTTGAAGGTATTATATGCATTCATGGCACAAACATTTATACATTATTTGATCCAAGAGCTACCCACTTATTTCTTGCGCATTCTATTGCTATTACTTTATCTTTGCCTGCTATATGCTTTTCTGTGCGCTATGTAGTTAATTCTCCTTTTGATAGTAGAGAGACAGATCGGGTGTACAGGGATGTCCTAGTGAGAATTAAGGGTTGAGAATTTCTGATAGACTTTATTGAAATGCCGATGGAGAGGTATGGGTCTATTCTTGGGATGGATTGGTTGTACAGGTATGATGTTACGGTGGATTGCCAGGCTAAGAAAGTGCAGTTGGGTTCAGAGATTTCTACAAGTTGGAGTGTAAAAATAGTACCTTTACTTTCCTTTTCTGAGGCTCGAAAATTGGTTCAAGAGGCGGCAATGGGGTTTATTACATACATTCTGAATAAGCCCAAGGATCAGGTAAAGTTGGAGGAAACAGAAGTGGTGAAGGATTTTCCTGAAGTCTTCCCGAGAAATTGGATTCCTTACCTCCTGAACGCGAAATTGAATTTGTGATTGATCTATACCCGAATGCAGAGCCTTATTCTAAAACTCCATATCGGATGGCTCCAGTAGAATTAAAAGAATTAAAGGTTCAGCTTGATGCATTGTTGGAAGTCGGGTATATCAGGCCGAGTTCTTCTCCCTGGGTGCACCGGTTTTGTTTGTAAAGAAGAAAGACGAAATTTTAAGAATGTGTATTGATTATCGGGGAGTTGAATCGGATGAATATCAAGAACAAGTATCCCCTCCCACATATTGAAAAGTTATTTGATATACTTCGGGGATCCGAAGTCTATTCCAAACTTGATTTAAGACAAGGATATTACCAGCTGCGGATCCGACCAGAAGATATTCCAAAGATAGGATTCAATACTCGATACGGGCATTATGAATTCGTGGTAATGCCATTTAGGTTAACTAATGCCCCTGCAGCTTTTATGGATATGATGCACATAATTTTTCGGCCTTTCCTCGACAAATTTGTGGTAATTTTCATCGATGCTATTCTGGTGTTTTCTAAATCTGCCGAGGAACACGCAAGACATCTCACGCTTGTCTTACAAAATTTAAAGAAGCATAAGTTATTTGCGAAATTTAGTAAATGTGAGTTTTGGATCGATCGGGTTTCCTTTTAGGGGCATGTTATTTCGGGAAATGGTTTAGAAGTCGATCCTTCGAAGATTGAGGCTGTATTAAAATGGGAGAAGCCAAAGAATGCCTCGGAAGTTAGAGGCTTCTTGGGGTTGGCCGGTTATTACCGAAGATTTGTGAAGGATTTCTCTAAGATTGCAGCGCTGTTAACCTGGTTAACCAAGAAGGATGTTAAATTTGTGTTGAATGAAGAGTGTGATCAAAGCTTCAACATCTTGAAAGAGAAGTTAGTCTCGCCTCCGGTCTTAACACTCCTAGAAGGTTAAGAAGGGTACGTGGTTTACACTGATACCTCCAAAGAAGGTTTAGGTTGTGTGTTAACTCATCAAGGAAAAGTGATTGCCTATGCCTCTTGAAAGTTGAAAGATTACGAAAAGAATTATCCTACACATGACTTGGAACTCGCAGCCGTGGTATTTGTACTTGGGAAATGGAGACACTATTTATACAGGATATCATTTGAGATTTTCACCGACCATAAAAGCCTCCAATATTTGTTTACCCAGAAAGATTTGAATATGTGGCAACGACGTTGGATGGAAAGATTAGAGGATTATAACTGTACTATTAAATATCATCCCGGGAAGGCCAATGTGGTCGCCGATGCACTTAGCAGGAAGACGAGTGTATCGAACTTGGAAGTGAGTGAAAGTAGTGAAGTTGCTCCAATTATTTTGAAAGCTCGGGTTTCTAATATCTCCATACAGCTAGAATTGAAATATCAGTTATTTGAAGCTCAAAATGGTGATCCGGAGGTACAGAAATTGATGGCTAAAGCAAGAGATGATTCGGAAAGTCCCTTTGGATTTGATGACAAAGGTTTACTTCATTTTAAGAATAGAGTAGTTGTGCCTGAGGAATTGAAACGGGGTATTGCTCGAGGAAGCTCATAAGTCGGCTTATTCGATCCACCCTGGAGGGAATAAAATTTATAAAGATTTGAAACAATACTATTGGTGGAATGGATTAAAGAAAGACGTGGCCGAGTACGTGAAACATTGTTTGACTTGTCAGAATGTAAAAGCTGAACATCAGAAACCCACAGGATTTCTACAGCCTTTACCTATTCCCGAGTGGAAGTGGGAACAGGTCACGATGGATTTTGTATCCGGGTTACCAAAGGTGAAAGGTGGGTTCGATGGTATTTGGGTAATTTTGGATCGATTAACGAAATATGCACATTTTCTACCGGTTCGGATGTCTTACAAGATCCGCAAGTTAGCTGAAATTTATAATAGAGAGATTGTTCGGCTTCATGGAATTCCGGTCAGCATAGTTTCAGATCGAGACCTGAGATTTACATCAAAGTTGTGGCAAGAGTTACAGGCAATGTTGGGAACGAAGCTCAAGTTCAGTACATCCACGCATCCTCAAACAGATGGTCAGTCTGAAAGATTGATAAGATATTTAGAAGATTCATTACGAGGCTGTGCATTGGATTTTCAGAATTCTTGACAAGAACAGCTTCCTCTGATTGAGTTTGCTTATAATAACAGTTATCAGGCTTCAATCGGTATGGCTCCCTATGAACTCCTCTATGGTAGGAAATGTCGGTCTCCGTTATTTTTCGATTTGGAAGAATGGAAATGGTCTAAACAGGAAGGTATAAAGAAAGGTGAAAAGTTAGAGAAACCTTCTAAGACCGTTCAAGCTATGATTGAAAAGGTTCAATTAATACAACAACGGATGAAAGCTACCCAAGACAGGCAGAAGAGCTACGACGATACTCGCCGAATAGATCTTGAATTTGAAGTGGGTGATCGGGTATTCCTGAAAGTGTCTCCAAGAAAAGGTTTTGCTCGGATTGGGAAAGGAGAAAAACTTAATCCTCGATATTTAGGTCCTTTCGAAGTTCTTGAAATAATTGGAGAAGTAGCTTATCGACTGGATTTACCACCGAACCTGGGGATTCACAATGTATTTCATGTGTCTCAATTAAGGAAATACTACCCCGATGAAACCACCATCCTCCCCGTTGAAGAAGTGGAATTGGAACCGAACTTGACCTTTGTTCAGAAGCCAATTAAAGTCTTGGATAGGAAGTTTCAGGAATTGAGAAATCGAAGAATTCTCATGGTTAAAATTCTTTGGCAAAGTGACAAAACGGAAGAAGCTACATGGGAAACCGAGGATAAAATGAAACGGTTTCATCCAGAATTGTTCCAGTACGAGTAGAGAATCTGGGGACCAGATTCTTTTAAGGGGGAGGGGGGGAGGGGAGAGTTGTAACTCCCAGGTTCCGGACGAGCAGGTAAGCACGCTACGTGTGAGGGTTGAGCATTAGGATTTATTTTATTTCGTTTCTTAATTCATTAATTCTCCTACATTTCATTATAATACTATAAATTACATTTCATCATAATTTTATGAATTCATATCAAATTGAGAAATATTGCATGATTTGAAAATGTTGTTATGTGAAATAATTACCGAACGTGATCTAATTGCCAAATTATCCTTACATGATCATTCTTTTAAATTCAAGGACCAAATTGCATATTCAAATCTTGGACTTAATTGATCAATTACCAAACATTTTATCCTTGATTGCATAGCTTGGATACTTGAGGGATTGAATTGCAATTGTGGACTTTCATCAAAATCAAAATGGTGAATCACATAAAAAGCTTTCTTCATGCTTCCAAATCCATTTTCATCCAAAATCTCCAACATATTTGCTTCCTTGTTGCTTCGGTTCCTCCAAGAAGAGAAGGAGAAGAGATTTAATTGATTTCCATCAAATTTTCCAAGGAAATTTCTGAGTTTGAAGCTTGATCATCCATTATCATCGTCTTCCTCTATCTATTTTCATTCAAGGTGGGTGTGTGCATGAATATGTGATTCTTGATCATTTATATGGAAGCTAGGGTTTATGATTCCATGAAATATATGAATTATTTGTTATTTGCAACGTAAATACATTATTATAAATTAAATTGATGCATGAATTCTTGAAGGAATTGAAGTTATATCATGAAATTATGTATGAACTTGCGAGTGGTGATTCTTGAGGATCTTGGATGATTTAAGTGTTTATATGAAGTTTTATTGTATTATAAACATGTGTGCATGTGAATTTCCAGAAAACTTGTATTTTGGTGCTTGAAAATTGAGGTTTTGGGTGATTTTGGTGGTTGGCCGAAGTGTTCCCCTGTTTTCCTCTGTTTTTTTTCCTGCTGCATAGCAGGTCGTGGCCGCGACCAAAAATAGAATAAAAATGGTCGCGCCCGCGACCCACTCTCATTTCGGGCATAATTTCAGGTCGCGCCCGCGTCCAAAAATACACATAAAATATGTCGCGCCGGCTACCAAAATTTGCTCAACTTTCGACTTCTTAAAAAATTGCACGAAAAATTCCTGAAAAATAAGGTCGCGCCCGCGACCATTTTATGAACAAAATGGGTCGCGACCGCGACCCTTGCATAATCTGCCAAAATTCTAAATTTTCACTTTTCGTTCCAATGCATTTATTGATCCCAAATTGTACTTATATGATACATTTCATGCTAAAGTATGATATTTGCATGCAGTATTAGATATTGCACGTCATCTCATTGCATTTTTTCGTTCGTCATAATTGGTTCATTTTGAGTCGAGTTTCACGTACACATGTCTTTCTTGCACATATCACGTTCTCGGTGATGAGGAGCAGACACAGTAGACTGTATCTGTAACACCCGAGCGCAAGGTGCCACATCCCCCGCACCGAGACCCGACCCGAATATGAAATGGACGATCCATACCCGAGCCAAATCACGGCGAACGGGGACAAACACACACTCTAAGCTAGGCGGGCTAACCCTTGAAACCATAAAACAACATAAAACATTAAAGCGGAAGCAATGAACGAACATATACCATATATATATCATGAGCATCCAAGCTCCAAAAATCATTCATATACATCAATAATTACCATCACGGCCCAAAACATGTACGCTCCAAGATAATATTCATATACATTAATCAAAAGTGTAATATGCAAGTGTAAGACTCAAAATACAGAGCTAGAGACGAATGCAAGACCTAGGACTCGTATTCCCGCCTAGCTCCCTCAACACCTGCACAAAACATCTGAAAACCAAACGGGTTCAGTCCAAAGGGGACTGGTGGGTATAAAACAGGGCATAGATATAATATATGACGGTAATTAAACAATCACATGCAAGCTATAATCCCAAGTGAGGTTTTTAAAGACTTTCCCAAGTGGGTGAAAAGAATCATCAAAAGGGATTATAACGAATCATTAACATTAGGTCATTATTGGCCCGGCGAGTGGGCGTGCATTATCTCCAACCAACACCTTGTGTAAACCATTTAAACATTCATTCATTTATTCTTTTCATGCAATCAATCTTTTGTGCACATTCATAACATTTACACCTTCTTCCTCCGGGTTGGTGGTGGGTTTGCAAGGCCCGACCACCCATTCATTGACCAAAAGGGGTTACATGACTCCCTAGATGGCGCTCAACGTCCATTCCTCGCTAACTCCTAACGAGGTCCGGTTACGCCGTTAATTGGTGAAACTAGTGGGAGGGATCACCGTCGGCCCGTGCCTCCCCGGATAGCCACTCACACTAAGTCCCTGGGCCCCATTCGTGCATTCGATCATTTCTCACCAAAACATTAGGTAGGATTGATAAAACAAGGCTTCACGTTGAAAACATTTACTCTTTAAAACGACTCTCTATATATATATAAATTTTGGTCGAGAACTTTCACATTGGAGGTATATATAGGGTCTTGTATCTACATAGAAGAAAAACCCACCTTAAACTGTCAAAAGAAGAAACACGAGCCTCACTGACCGGCCTTGTCTCCAACGTGATCAAAATCTGTGCAAAAAAAGTGAAGTGAGACTCAATATGACCAAATAAGACGCTCGGCAATGCAATGATCATGATATAGATGTATAAAAGATTAAATTATGTTATGGAAATGTTCATGTGCACTATTAATACATTTAAATCATATAATCAAGTCATTCACTTTCATAATTTCACATTTTCAATCAAATTAATTCAAGAAATTCAAATATAATCAAAGTACAAATTAAATCACATTTAAAATTAGAACATAAACATTTAAACATATTCAATCGCGTTTACAATTAGAAAATAAACAATTAAATACATTCAATTAAATTTAGGAAATTAAATAAAGCATGAAATAGGTAATATTTAAATTCTAATAATTCAATTAAATCAAATAATAATTAATATTTAATAAATATATATAATATATGAAATATATATATACATACATATACATATACTATAATATATACCTATATACGTACTATATTATATATATACATATATATGTATACTATAGTATATATACATATATACGTAAAAATACACATGCAACCACACAAACATGCATGCAAATTAACACAAAAAAAAAAAACATGCAAACCATTACATGCATGCAACTAACATTAGAATGCATGCAAACATTACATTAACAAAACTCATGCAGAAGAAAAGGGAATGAAACTGTAACAGCAGCAGTAGTTCACGGTTCAGCAAAACGGGTAAGAAAAACAAGGTGACACGGGGGTGTCACCTTCAAGGAGCAAACCGAGACACCCCCGTGTCTCGGTATAGAAGAAACCACCCAAGAAACACCCCCGTTCCAGCTGAAAATGAAGGAAAAAGACACACCCGTGTCGCAGCGAACGCAGCAGCAACAAACACGCATACAATCCCTGTTTTTCCTTGCTCAACGCAGCATAACTCAAGCAACAAATAGACAACATATATGTAGCTATAAATGACATGAATTGCAGCAAGAAACCAGCTCAAAACTACCCCAAAGCTGACAACGAAAGAGCAAGAAAAACAGCAGCTGTGACAGCAACAATTCAGGCCCAAAAACAGGGTATAAAACGCGAGAAACAGGGCAAGAAATGATCTCCATTAATCCCAACACATTCATATAAGTTAGGCTAACAAATATGCAGCAAAACACCACAAATTCAACCTATAAATCAGTCCCACAACAGTTCGAACATGAAAGGCTGTCACACGTGACTTTTCTTCAAAGTTTTCTCAATGTTCCAAAGTTGATATCTCATAAATACTTCAAATACCATGAAATTAATGATCATAAATGAATAGAAGATAACAAAACAATCATTCTCAAGCTTGGAATCATTCAAATCCATCAAGAATTGGAGAAGATCGAAAGAATTGCCCAAAAACGTCTTTATTCAAGATCAGCCGAAAAATGCATGAAACCATGATCAAATTTGGGGATGAATAAATGAAAATGATCAGGAATGAACATATAATACAACCCTAAGCTTACCTTGTTGATTGGATGAAGATTGGATGAGATTTGAGCTTTGAATCTCCAAGGTGATCAAGGGTTGCGGGAAGAAACTGGAAGGCAGTGACTTTGGCTGAGATTTGTGAATTGTGAGAGGGTTGTTTCGGTTAGGGAAAGGTACAGCAGATTAGGTGGTTGAGTTAGGGTTCTATAGCCTCAAACCATGGTTAATTTGGTCAACAATTGAATAAGTTATGGCCATTTTAGTGTAACAAGGTCAGTTTCGTCGCCGTTTCGTTTTTCGGTTGAATTTCGGAGGTTCAAATGACGTTAGAAAAATATAAGGCTAAGTTTACTAAACTCGAATTTTCGTTGCGAGTTCACCGGAGTTGACGGAACTCGAATCCGAGTTCCCGAGCTCAAGATATTAAATACGAAACCAAGGGTGCGCTAAATGCTCGTTAGCCCCCGACTTGGATTCCAAAATACAAATTAAATCCGAAACACAAGCAAATGAATTCGAAAATACGAAACGAACAAATATTCATGTACAAGACACGTATAAGTTCAACATATTAAATTCGCACAAAATTCCGGTATCAATTCAAATAGAAACGAAGCACTCAAACGCGATCAAACAATAAAAGCCATAACATTAACTTAAATAAACAACTAAATTCATTCATAATATATTATATATAATATGCATGCATACGCATATAATATATATAATTACATGCATGCAAATATATATGTTATAATTATAAAATGCATGCAAATATGATATATAAGTATTACATGCATGCATAATTAAATTCATGCACACACGTACGTTTATATATATGTATATATATTTATATTATATAATGTAATTAATATAATAACATTAAATTAAATAATTAACATTTAATATAATTAAAATAAAATTTAAATACATAAAATACGTATAATTAATTATTTCGCGCATTTTGGTAAACAATTACGTCATACCTGTACGGCCGAAATATCGGGCCGTCACAGTATCCTTGTTATTTTGTCACAGGTGAGGTTTTGTCCTAGTTACATAGAACTTTTACAATCCCTATGTGTAGTTTTCAGCCAAAACGTATTGTAATTATAAACATTTCATTTTCAAACTACAAATTATTGGAAGCAAGCCATGAATGATATTGATTCACACATGTTTTGGCGAGTACCATGATTGCACTTTGGGCCCGAGGGTAATGTATTGAGCCAACCGGGAAAGCAAGGGCTGACGGGTAACTCTTGCACTATCCTCACAATTTTGGGATAACCCCCGAAGCCACCAGGAGGTTTGGTGGTGGAAAGAGTCCCGTACGTGGGAGTCATGTTCTCGACGTACACCATGTCATGGATGGTTGGGCCTTGCAAACCCACCATCACCTGGAGGAAGAAGGGTTCATGAAATTGCTACTTGATTGTACTAATTGAATTGCATGATCACATGTGCATTAATAAAGCAAGCATGTATTGTTCACGATTGGTGTAAAGGTTGGAGACTTGCCCTCACTCGCCGGGCCACGTATTGAATGAAATTGATAAAATAAATTGTTAAACTGGATAGTTGTAATCTCAGGCGAAGAATATTTCATTCTTGAACTTATATTATTTTCTATTTCAAAAGCTTTACCCGAGGTTATAATTTGCATGTTACGTGTGTTTATATATATTTATGCCCCTCACTCAGTCTTTCATAGACTGACACCCTCACTTTTCAGGTACTCACAGTCGCTTGCTAGGCGGGAGTCAGAGTCGAGTCTGGTCATTCAGCTGAGTCTAGCATTGTATTTCCATGTTATGGCCATTTCTGAATTGATCATGTTATCGATATATTTTGAGAAGATGATAATGTATTGATATTAAACTTGGTGGTTATGTCATTTTAGAATACTTTGATGTAAATAATGAAATATGGTACTCATAATAATCTTGATTATGCTTCCGCTTTTGAATTTTCATGTATGGGTTTTGAATGATTTGGGGTCTAGTCCCTCCTAGCTAGTGTGTTTCTTGTATTGTCATCTGTTCGCTATACATTTGGTTTATGTAAGGATTATCCATTCCGTATGTGGACCAAGCCATAGTGCGGGGGATGTAGTGCCTTGGCGTATAGGGTGCTACACCTCCTGGGTGTTCTTCTGTTCCTTTATCACAGGTTCTTCGATTCTAAGAACCGTTAGTGAGATGAAACTTAAATTAATGGTCCTTTTTTTTTTTTTTTTTTTTAGCAATATTCTAAAGAAATCTTTTGGAAATCCATCCATATGTTTTTGACATGAGCAATCTTTCTAAAGAAATCTTTGACATGGGTACTCTTTCTAGCCGCATTAATCTAAAGAAATCTATTGGAAATCCATCCATATGTTTTTGACATGAGCAATCTTGCTAGTAGCATTAATCTAAAGAAATCTTTGACATGGGAAATCTTGCTAGTAGCATTAAGATAAAGAAATCCTTTTGTAATCCATCTATATGTTTTTGACATGTGCAATCTTCCACCGATCTTCTCCGCCATCTTCGCCCTGATCATTTAGTTCAGGGCATTCTCTTATTATTAGAGATTCAAGTGAACTTGGCAATAATCCTTCAGGCAATGATATCAGTTTCAAGCAACAAATTAGTTCCAAATGTTGGAGAGAAGAGAGAGTTGAGAGAGATGGAAGAACATGATGTTTTGGGCAATATCTTATTGAAATATAATCAAGACAAGGGAAGTCACCATTCTCTAACCCAGTCTATTCTTCAAGGCCAAGCATGTCGTCAATAGTGAATTTCTCTAGCTTAGGAAACGCATTAAATCCTTGAGTTGCTTCACTTATGGAAAAAATGGTGTTAATATCCCTCACATTTTTCATTCCTACAATATGGAGAATCTTAAGAGCTGGAAGTCCCCCAATGCACGGCAAAATGCTACAATTGATGCAATCGTAGAGGGTAGTGCTTGCAAGATCGATGAAGGATGGATTACTTATCCAACTTGGAAGCTTCGAACCGCTAAAAAATGTTATTTGTAACGACGAAAATGTGGTTGCAAACATTCTAAGATCTCCGTATCCTGGGAATCTTCACTTTCAAAATCATGCGATCTCAATTCCAACTCATCTATGTGTAGTTTATCAGCCAGTGCTGCTTCCTTTGCTTCCTCTACATTGGCCACATTTTCATGCCTCGGGATACAAAATGACCCAGTGATGTCATTCATATTTTTCAACTCTCCTATGCGACAACCATAATCTTTTTCCATAAGAAATCTGTGTAATGTTTGAAGTTTTGTTAGATTTCCCATCCCTTTAGGCATAGACCTCAATCGGCCAACGATGTGAAGATCCAGATGACGAAGGTTAATTAAGCTTCCCATTCCTCTTGGTAATGCAGAAAGGCTAATGCAGCCTTTTAGTCTTAAAGTCTGTAGAAAACAAAGCTGGTCTGTTGATTCAGGCATATTTTGATGGGAGTGTTAGACATGTCAAGAAACCGTAAAGATTCCACTGTTCCAATAGAGTTTGGTAATTCTGATATATTAGTACTACTCAAATCCAATGATTTTACAAGCTTTAAGGCCAATAAGATATAATCGGGAAGTTGCTTAAAAAAATTCATTTCTACTCACAGTCAACGCGCGTATAAGACCAACATTGGATATAGGGCTTTTTGTACAAAATTTAACAAATGTAGGGTTTTTTGAGAAATATTTTATATATCAAGGTTTTTTCTATCTGTTTCGTCTAATATAGGGTAGTACGGTGCATTTTACTTGTGCAATAATTAATTCAAGAATAATACGAAAGCAAATCCCATCGAATCAATTCTATTTCCAAATCGACCATAATTAAAAGTAATACATCATTAATGTTTCAGAAAAAAACTATAACATTCTTAACAAAGTACGAAAAATACGACAATTCTAAATACGCATATACATTGAATTGAAGTGACAATATGAGAAAAATACACTTTGCACACATTATAATATTATACACATATATGGAGTTATATGTATAATCCTACATAATCCAAATTAAACCAATAAAAAAGGCATTTTCATCGCTCTTTAATTTCTCTTTCACATATATATATATATATATATATATATATATTTCAACTCTTAAATAAAGCAAAATTAATTACGTAAAAAAATCGTAGTAATTAATTTTAACTTTCACGGAGTCGTAACCTTGAGCGACATAACTATTGGCCAACGCCAAAGCATTGCTCGTTACCTCTTTCACCTTCACCGTCCGGTCATAGACGTCCATCTTCACCGGCACGTCGCTTGTTAGAGATTACGACTGACTTTACGTAGGATTTTTTGGATATTTGATTTATTTCTTTTCTTAACCAGAGTTTTAGTTCGAACTTTTGCAAATCTATTTTAGAGATATCTTTTAACCTTCCAACAATGCCACAAATTTCTCAATCAATATTACTCTTTAGCACATTTTATACAATCACCGAACGTACAAAGTATTTTGACCACCCGTTACCAAGACCTCACTTCTGAGTAAATCTGTTCGTGGGAAAAGTTTTAATTAAACCTCACGTGCATGCAAGCGTACACTTGTCAGGTGTAGCATATAAGGTGTCGATCCCACAGGGAAGGGAAACCAATCCAATGACTCCTATATATTCTCCAATCGTTAGACCAACACGGAATCGAGAAGGGTTGTCTAAACTACTAGAAAAAAAACATGAACTAAATACGAAAGTAAATAACTGAAACTAACAAACTAACACATAGCCAAGGAAGTAATAATAACATAGATCTGTGCTCGAATTCATGCTTAAAAAAATTCACAGAATATCACAATTCTAATCACAATCATATATACAAGCTTCCCTCGAAGTCTAGCACTTGCGCTCATGTGTTTGTGTATGCCACTCTCGTGGTCTAACATGCATAAACAATCCAAACCAATTAAGCAGGATTAGTGTGATCAATTAGCAGCGCTAGTTATATACAATTTAATCACAAATTATTCAAAGAAGGATCGAATCTCTTCGTGACTTTAACCTTAAGTGTCATGGAATTAATAATCAGAATTTACCAACTATTTCTCAATTAAAAGATAAATTCTAGAATCATTCTGAATTGCATAAGCTTCAACATGCAATTAAATCGTAACTCCATCACATGATATCATATGAATTCCTCTAAACATTTCATCCAACACATATACTACACAATCATTATTCCTTGACTAAAACACAATTACTCAAACATAATCCAAGGAATCATAAAACAATAAATAGTCAATAATCCCATTGCAATCATAAACTAATATTGAACAATTAATCCACAAAAACTTAATTAAATAATTGAAATTAAACTAAGAATTTTTCTAGAAAAACTTAGGAAGATGTTGAAATGATTTCGGATGTCATGGTGTTGTCGTCTTCAAACAAGAGTGGATTTCTTCATCTTCAAGTCTTCATCGACTCTCCAAGACTGCAAAACTCGAACTCTAATCTTCTCTAAAAGATGTGCTGAAATTATGATATACGATGTCTCTGAAACTAGGTTTTCAGTTGCTATATATACATATCTCTGTACCGCATCGCGGCCGCCAAGGGTTTCACGTGTACTTGGTAGCCGGCGCGATCGGGTACAGAGCTTTCTGATTTCGGGAATTTGCATCATCACAGTCGCGAAGGATTCTTTCGTGTTTGAGTCATGGCCGCGATGAAGGTCTTCGTCATGGGCCTGCTTTCTCTTCTTCGGGGGCGCGATGCATTTCATGCCTGAATTACTTAGGCTACAAATATGAGCTCGTTTTTTGGTCCTTTTTGTGCCTTAATGTCTCGTTTACACCGAAATCACCATTTTTCGTAATTATGACTTTGGAATGAAAAGTACCCGAAAACGGACAGAATTACCAATATAAGACACATAAATAGCATAAAATGGTACAAAATATTTACTAAGAACATTAAACATTTTATGCTCAACAACATCACATTGATTAACAATATATGCCTAAAGTCGAAACACTGTTAGGATTAAGAGTCCAATGCTTTCCAAGATTTTGTTCATTTTAGATAGCAGTATAAAATGAACAATTTTAGTGGTCCAGTTCGATATTTCCAATCCATTGAACATCATCAATGTGTTATAATCGGAAACTTTATTTCCCTATGATGAAATATCACATTATAATCTTGTTAAGAATATTTTCTTATCATACCGACTAGAACTTTAATGACATGTGATTTTGGTATTTAAAATCTTTCTTTTCATATAAAACACATTTCATATAAAAATACCATCACACTTCATTAATTATTAAATACGTAAAATACTCACAACTTGCAAAAATGTCAGTTCTCTTAATTCAAAGTGTTTACAATATAATTAGATTTTCAGGGCACTAATCCCAACAACAGTGATTTTGGCACCGTCATTTAGGTTACCCGTCATAGATACTTGCATTTACTTTTCCGATTATTTTCCCTTCTAGTAGTAATAAGTTATCCTGTGAGACTTGTATTCTTGAAAAAAGTCATAAATAGTCATATCTGTATTCTAGAACTCTTGTGAATAAAGTCTTTTCCCTTACAGAGAATTACATCTGACTACCCTCAGTTTAGGCACAATTGCAAGCCGGTCCCTGTTCTTCTGGATTTTACAATATAGTCCCTAAGGTATGATTCCGTTAGATGTCCCTGAAAATCATTAGGGTTCCGTCAGATTTTTGACCTGTCCTTCCAAAAATACCCCTGAATATTTTATTATTTTTTATAAAATGACCAAAATACCCCATGGACTAAATTGTAAAATCCATAAAAGTTAGGGATCGTTTAGTTATACAAATAAAACATCAGGGGCTATTATAAATATTTTTTATTCAAATTATATTAAAAAATTAGTATTTATAATTTATGAATATAATGAGTAAATTTTACTAATTTTGTGTGTAATATATATTATGCATATGTTATGTAACACCCGAGCGCAAGGTGTCACATCCCCCGCACCGAGAGTCGACCCGAATATGAAATGGACGATCCATACCGGGAGCCAAGTCACGGCGAACGGGGACAAACAGACACTCTATGCTAGGCGGGACTAACCCTTGAACCATAAATTCAGAGTTAAACATTAAAGCGGAAGCAATAAACGAACATGCATCATATATACGTACAATGAGCATCACAACTCCAAGAGTAAATCATAAACATTACTAATTGCCGTCACGGCTCGAAACAACCAATACGCTCCATTATTAAACAATACAATGATCCAACGTGCAATATGTGAGTGTAAGACCAAAATACAAGGATTAAAAGACGAAAGTAAAACCTATGACTCGAAATCCCGCCTAGCTCCCTTGACACCTGCACAACACAACTGAAATCCAACCGGGGTCAGTCCAAAAGGGACTGGTGGGTATAAAAGCAGGGCATAATTATAATATACAACGGAATTTAACAATCACATGCAAGCTATAATCCCAAGTGAGGTTTTTAAAGGATTTCCCAAGTGGGCAATTAGAAATCATCAAAAGGGATTATAACAATTCATTAACATTAGGTCATTAATGGCCTGGCGAGTGGGCGTGCATTATCTCCAACCAACACCTCGTGTACTACATTAACATTCATTAACATTCAATCATTAACATTCATTAACATTCATTAACATTCATTCATTCATTCCTTCATTCTTTTCATGCGTATCATTCTTTCGTGCGCATTCAATAACATTTACACCTTCTTCCTCCGGGTTGGTGGCGGGTTTGCAAGGCCCATCCACCCATTCATTGACCAAAAGGGGAACATGACTCCCCAGATGGCACTCAGCGTCCATTCCTCGCTAACTCCTAACGAGGTCCGGTTACGCCGTTCATTGGTGGGACTAGTGTGAGGGTTTACCGTCAGCCCTTACCTCCTCGGGTCCCCACTCACACCAAGCCCCTGGGCCCCATTCAGTGCATAACATTCATTCCTTCTCGCCAAAACATTAGGTAGGGTTCAAGAAATAAGGGCTTTACGTTTGCAATCATTTACTCGATAAAAGACTCAATATATGTACATCGTATTACTTTGGCTTAAAGCTTTTCACATAGGGAGATATATCGGGTCGTTTTATCTAGGTAGAAGAGAAACCCACCTTAAAACGCAAAAGGAGCAAACACAAGCCTCACTGACCGGCCTCGTCTCCAACGGACTCAAAATCTGTGCAAGAGAGGTGAAGTGAGACTCAATATGACCAATTAAGACGCTAGGCAATGCAATGATCATGATATGAAAATGTAAAAGATAAGACTATGCTATGAAAATGTTCATGTGCACTATTAATACATTTAAATCATAATATCAAGTCATTCACTTTCATTTACTTTCATTCGAACCATAATTTCACATTTCAATCAATTCAATTCAAGAATTTCAAATATAATCATAACACAAGTTAAATCACATTTAAATTAAAACATAAACAATTAAACATATTCAATCGCATTTACAATTAAAAACTAAACAATTAAATACATTCAATTAAATATCGAAAATTAAATAAAACATAAAATAGGTAACAATTAAATTCTATAATTTAATTAAACCAAATAACATTTAATATTTAATAAACATATATAATAAATATATACACCTATTCATAATATATATATATATATATATATATATATATATAGATATATGCATGCCATGCACGTACAGCAACCATAAATCATGCATGCAACTAATTACATGAGTATATATATAATAAGCATACGTACATGCATGCAATCATAATAACATTCATGCAATTTCATTAAAGCATAAGTAATTTCATGCAGGCTAACAGTTAAAACCATATTACATGCACAGCAACACATACACAAAGCTATCAAGGAGAAGCAGACGCAGCAAAGCAAGGAAGAAGAGGAAAATGAAGCAGCAGCAGCTCACGACAACAGACAGATCAGGCCTGAAAATGTAAGGTGACACCCCCGTGTCACCTTCAAGGAACAAACTGAGACACCCCCGTGTCTCGGTACAGAGAAAACCGCCCCCTAGCACGCCCGTTACAAGCTGAGAAGGGGCAGAATGACACCCCCGTGTCACAGCGTGCAGCAGCAGCAACTAACGCAGACATCCCCTGTTTTTCCTTGCTCAAAACAGAGTAAAAGAAGGCGGCACTTCAAGCAACTGCTGCAGCACAAGAGGCACAAAATGCAACAACAAAATAGCTCTAGCAACTCACCCAAAACCATAAAACTGATAGCACAAACAAGGAAGGAACGCAACAGCAAAACCAGTCCAGAATCGGGCCAAAACAGGGCAAAAACTCACGCGAAAACAGGGCATAGAAAGATCTCCATTAATCCCAACACATTCATTTAAGTTAGGCTAATAAATGTGCAGCAAAATACCACAAATTCAACCTATAAATCAGTCCCACAACAGTTCAAACATGAAAGCTGTCATACGTGACATTTCTTCAAAGTTTTCTCAATGTTCTAAAGTTGATATCTCATAAATACTTCAACTACCATGTAATTAATGACCATAAATGAAAAGAAGATATCAAAACAATCATTCTCAAGCTTGGAATCATTCAAATCCATCAAGAATCGAAGAAGATCAATAAAATGCCCAAAAACGTCTCTATTCAAGATCAGCCGAAAAATGCATGAAACCATGATCAAATTTGGGGATGAATGAATGAAAATGACCAGGAATGAACATATAATACAACCCTAATCTTACCTTGTTGATTGGATGAGGATTGGATGAGATTTGAGCTCCAAAATCTCCAAGGAAACAAGGGTTACGGGATGGAAACTGGAGAGCAGAAAATTTAGCTGAGATTTGTGAATTGTGAGAGGGTTAGTTCGGTTAGGGCTTGGTACATCAGGTTAGGTGGTTGAGTTAGGGTTCTATAGCATCAAACCATGGTTGATTTGGTCAACAATTGAATAAGTTATGGCCATTTTAGTGTAACAAGGTCAGTTTCGTCGCCATTTCGTTTTTCGGTTGAATTTCGGAGGTTCAAATGACGTTAGAAAAATATAAGGCTAAGTTTACTAAACTTGAATTTTCGTTACGAGTTTAGCGAAGTTGACGGAACTCGAATCCGAGTTCCCGAGCTCAAGATATTAAATACGAAACCAAGGGTGCGCTAAATGCTCGTTAGCCCCCGACTTGGATTCCAAAATTCAAATTAAATCCGAAACACAAGCAAATGAATTCGAAAATATGAAACGAACAAATATTCATATACAAGACACGTATAAGTTCAACATATTAAATTCGGACAAAATTCCGATATCAATTCAAATAGAAACGAAGCACGTAAATGTCACTCATGGACAAAGTAACAAATAAATTCAAAATATTAACAACTAATGCAACATTTACATACTAATATAATATATTATAAATACATGCATGAAAATTTAATTTATAATTACACATGCATGCATACGTATATATATATATTATAACTACATGCATGCAATATTAGGTTATAAATATAAATGCATGCATAATTAAATCCATGCACACGTACACAAATATATATATATATATATATTTATATTATATAAATGTATTTAATATTAATAACATTAAATTAAATAATTAACATTTAATATAAAAAATAAAATTAAATACATAAAACACGTAAAAATAATTATTCGCGCAATTAAGGAGCACACAAGTTATTCACATAAATTCAAATTCAAATATTGCATATATTTCAATTAGTCACTTATTTAACAATTAAACAATGAAATTTAATATAGAAAACACTAAGACCAATTAATTTGCGCAATTAAGTAAACATATACGTCATGCTGTACTAATAAAAGAACTGGGGCGTTACAACCTTTCCCCCTTAAAAGAATCCGTCCTTGTATTCACTATCTGCCTGAAAACAATTAATGAAGGAACCCCGTTCCTCACAAACAACAAGGAGAGAATCCCCGTCTCTCAAACAACAAGGAGAGAACCCCGTCTCTCGCAAGCAAAGAGAGAACCCCGTCTCTCGAACAAAAATAAGAGCATCCCCGTCTCTTACAAACAACGAGAGCACCCCGTCTCTCGAACAAAAATAAGAGCTAAGAAGTCTCTAATACTTCCAAGCCACACACGCGAAACCATAATTAAAATCATGTAAGACACCTCAAAGCAAGTAACAGACATCGTCCACGTTGGTTATCAATTGCTCCAATTAATTTAACATGATAAGATATCGAAGCACATAATATAAAAATTATTGGAGTTAAGTTTGTATGGATGCATGTATCATGGATGCTATAAGTACCGTTCACCGTAGTTGCGAAATTTAGAATTGTAAGTTGTCGTTGTCCAGTGCATGATCTGTCCTGAAGATAAACTTAGTGCTCAACTTGGCTTTAACCTCCTCAGGGTACCCCGGTGAAGCAATTGATGAATCCTTTAAGGATTATACTCTTGAATCCCTTCTGACTTGTACTGTTCCCAGTTTGCACCATTTCCCATAATCTTTGTTCGACCAACCAATTCTTTTTAATTGACCGAGCTTGACCTCCCCGAATACCCCTAAATCGTTTGTCCCGAACTCAGGTCTGTAGTTATTACCTTTACCATATCGAAGTCTAACATATCCCCGAGGATAACCACTCTGAACAACCTTGATGATTCAATCCCGACCTTAAGATGTTTATTCTTATGGTCTCTCTCAATACAAATCCCTTCCCATCTTCCGTTCCTATGATCTGTTCATTCCCTTTTACCCCCTGAAGGTTATATTCGATAATTAGTCCCATATTTCTTGAATCAAAGACAGAAGGTTCTTGACAATTCCTAGGTTTTGATTTAGATTTCTCAATGTTCATCCTCTTTGGTTTTGTTTCTTCTTAACTCCTTCCAACTCATTGGACCAAGCTTTATTGACAGCATCTCTTTCTGTGTTAATTCAAATTGATTCCCTCTCGATAAGTCAACTAGAGAGTTTCCTTAACTTCTCCGTAACTCCTCCATCTTCAAATCGACTTACACTTGTAGAAAATTCAATGAACCATCTTCCCAATTCCTCGTGGAAACCTTCAGCCCGAATTTAGTGGCCTAACCTTCGTTTTAATGGCCAATCGTTAAAGTCGTCTTACTCATTTCCGCTCACTAACATAACCCCGGATCTTCCTAATTGCACTTCCTTTATCCCTATTATTTATTTCTTCAGCCACAACTTCAAGTTTTAATTTTTGCTTCTTGATTACGCTCTCCCCCTTAAATTTTCTATCGTTATACCTTGAACTCCATCAATCCATCTTTCACCAAAACTCTTGACAAAACAATTTCATTTGGGGGGGGGGGGGGGGGAAAGGAATTTAACGAACATAGCAACCCCCTTCTCTATTCTTGTTCAATCCAACACCCCAAAGCCAACTCTAATTTCGCTTCTTTTTCTGAATCCCATTTCCATCAACCTGCCCCTTATTTGAGGTTCTTTATTTTCTCCAACGTTATCTACCTATGCAACTCCATTATTTCCTTTCATCTGAATTCTGAGGTGGCTCGGTTAAAATGATACTTGATGGGTGAGATGATGGAACTTCCTATCAAATAAACACTAAAATGCATGTCGGGTTAAAATTGACGATGCATGACTCACGTTTACATCAAGTAACTATGCATCACATTAGCGCAACGAAACCAAATAGAAATGCACGGATAATCATAAGGCCAGAAGAATAAATAATTAATGCGAAATATGATGCACGTGCTATGAATACTTTGGAACCTGTCACCAATGTGGTAAGCTATTAGCTCAGTAGCTTTCTCTCGTTCCTCCAAACACGAGGTTACTTTGACTTGCTGATCATGCTTCGTCTTTCCCACGGTCTTCAAGATTTCCAAGGATCCTGTACATCACTTGTATCTTCCACTGTCCGGAATTGAAATTTCACGATCCCTGATTCCTTCGACATCCACTGAGTTAGCCTCTGCATTTACCCCCAAGGATCGCCCTTCAACCTTACTCAAACTTTCTTACAAAATGAATCCCCAATATAATTCTGAACCCTACTTCTCACCATCACCGTGATCAAGTCTCCCGTGCTTATCCTTTATGAGTTTAATTCACCTCCAATTGCTTATACTTGAGCGTAGGATTTTCTTGCAAAGAGTCTCTCCCCGAAAACAATCCTTCAACCAGTCTTTGCTTTCCATTATCGTTCCCATTTGTTGCTCAATATCTTCCAATTCAACTTCTCAATATGACAATTCATCTTGGATTTGGAAAAACGAACTCAAATCTCATTCTCCATATCGCCTCCTCCCATATATTTGTATTTTTCTAGGTACTTGCCTCTCTCTACTCCCTTCCAGACTCGTTTCCCATCTTAATCGAAATCCAAAGCACTCAAATCTAACTCCTCCCAGTCTTAACTTTGACAAACTTGATTTCAAATCACTGGACTTAGTCAGAAATCCTTCTTGGTCAATCCTTGGTGCACAACTCCTACCGGACCCATTTTATCTTAACTCTTTTTAAATATTAATACCTCTTCAATGCTCCAAATCCGGAATCAAAATACCTTGAAGGTTTGTTCACTTCCTTCATTAGGTTGAAAGATCCCGTTGCTTCCAATCAAAGGCACCTTATATGGCAGAGCCGTATATGTCAATCTTCTAAGTCGTAACCATCTCATAATCAATCCCTATTTCACCAAGTATTCTTCTACCACCGCATCTCTTAATTCAAACCTCCCGTTCCGAATCGTAATCCTTGAACTCTAGCTCCCTCTAGAAAACCTCACATCTCGAATTCTCTGCATTCTTCCCGGGTGCATCCCTCCTAGCTTCCATGCCTCAGGAAGAGCTAGCAATAGATCGTCTTTATCGTGGAACTTGGCCGTGGTTTGATATTATCTTTATAACCTGTAAATCATAACTCATTTCGAAGGTACATGCATGCGATTAGGGCATGCATATGGCACATATTCAACACGAAAGACACGGATCCAATATAAAATGCAACAGGTAATTCGACAAGATTAAAAGGAAAGACAATTTCATGTTCAAAATCGATGCAATGCGCACATTATCACGTAGTTCCTATGCCGAACGACCTAGACTGACCCACATGACACGAGAGCCCGAGTTTTGCAACCCGTGGCTCTGATACCACTTAAGGATGTAACACCCGAGCGCAAGGTGTCACATCCCCCGCACCGAGAGTCGACCCGAATATGAAATGGACGATCCATACCCGAGCCAAGTCACGGCGAACGGGGACAAACAGACACTCTATGCTAGGCGGGACTAACCCTTGAACCATAAATTCAGAGTTAAACATTAAAGCGGAAGCAATAAACGAACATGCATCATATATACGTACAATGAGCATCACAACTCCAAGAGTAAATCATAAACATTACTAATTGCCGTCACGGCTCGAAACAACCAATACGCTCCATTATTAAACAATACAATGATCCAACGTGCAATATGTGAGTGTAAGACCAAAATACAAGGATTAAAAGACGAAAGTAAAACCTATGACTCGAAATCCCGCCTAGCTCCCTTGACACCTGCACAACACAACTGAAATCCAACCGGGTTCAGTCCAAAAGGGACTGGTGGGTATAAAAGCAGGGCATAATTATAATATACAACGAAATTTAATAATCACATGCAAGCTATAATCCCATGTGAGGTTTTTAAAGGATTTCCCAAGTGGGCAATTAGAAATCATCAAAAGGGATTATAACAATTCATTAACATTAGGTCATTAATGGCCTGGCGAGTGGGCGTGCATTATCTCCAACCAACACCTCGTGTACTACATTAACATTCATTAACATTCATTCATTCATTCCTTCATTCTTTTCATGCGTATCATTCTTTCGTACACATTCAATAACATTTACACCTTCTTCCTCCGGGTTGGTGGCGGGTTTGCAAGGCCCATCCACCCATTCATTGACCAAAAGGGGAACATGACTCCCCAGATGGCACTCAGCGTCCATTCCTCGCTAACTCCTAACGAGGTCCGGTTACGCCGTTCATTGGTGGGACTAGTGTGAGGGTTTACCGTCAGCCCTTGCCTCCTCGGGTCCCCACTCACACCAAGCCCCTGGGCCCCATTCAGTGCATAACATTCATTCCTTCTCGCCAAAACATTAGGTAGGGTTCAAGAAATAAGGGCTTTACGTTTGCAATCATTTACTCGATAAAAGACTCAATATATGTACATCGTATTACTTTGGCTTAAAACTTTTCACATAGGGAGATATATCGGGTCGTTTTATCTAGGTAGAGGAGAAACCCACCTTAAACCGCAAAAGGAGCAAACACAAGCCTCACTGACCGGCCTCGTCTCCAACAGACTCAAAATCTGTGCAAGAGAGGTGAAGTGAGACTCAATATGACCAATTAAGACGCTCGGCAATGCAATGATCATGATATGAATATGTAAAAGATAAGACTATGCTATGAAAATGTTCATGTGCACTATTAATACATTTAAATCATAATATCAAGTCATTCACTTTCATTTACTTTCATTCGAACCATAATTTCACATTTCAATCAATTCAATTCAAGAATTTCAAATATAATCATAGCACAAGTTAAATCACATTTAAATTAAAACATAAACAATTAAACATATTCAATCGCATTTACAATTAGAAACTAAACAATTAAATACATTCAATTAAATATCGAAAATTAAATAAAACATAAAATAGGTAACAATTAAATTCTATAATTTAATTAAACCAAATAACATTTAATATTTAATAAACATATATAACAAATATATAATAAATATATACACCTATTCATAATATATATATATATATATATATATATATATATATATATATATATATATATATATATAGATATATGCATGCCATGCACGTACAGCAACCATAAATCATGCATGCAACTAATTAGAGATAAAGATTTTTGCCCATCCGAACTATGACCCTTTTGGCATTTCACTATCCCAACTATTTTTCACCCGAAACCGCCATCTAAACTTTCAATTCCTGACAAACCACCATCCCATAGCGGTTTTGACCCTTTTTTGAGCGGTTTTTACTCTTTTTTCAGCGGTTTTGGATGTTTTAACACATGTAATTATGTCTCTCTTTGTTATTTTTTCATAGATTATGTGTTAAAACATCCAAAACCGCTGATAAAAGAGTCAAAACCGCTCAAAAAAGGGTCAAAACCGTTGTGGGATGGTGGTTTGTCAGAAATTGAAAGTTTAGATGGCGGTTTCGGGTGAAAAATAGTTGGGATGGTGAAATGCCAAAAGGGTCATTGTTCGGATGGGCGAAAATCTTTATCTCAACTAATTACATGAGTATATATATAATAAGCATACGTACATGCATGCAATCATAATAACATTCATGCAATTTCATTAAAGCATAAGTAATTTCATGCAGGCTAACAGTTAAAACCATATTACATGCACAGCAACACATACACAAAGCTATCAAGGAGAAGCAGACGCAGCAAAGCAAGGAAGAAGAGGAAAATGAAGCAGCAGCAGCTCATGACAACAGACAGATCAGGCCTGAAAATGTAAGGTGACACCCCCGTGTCACCTTCAAGGAACAAACCGAGACACCCCCGTGTCTCGGTACAGAGAAAACCGCCCCCTAGCACGCCCGTTACAAGCTGAGAAGGGGCAGAATGACACCCCCGTGTCACAGCTTGCAGCAGCAGCAACTAACGCAGACATCCCCTGTTTTTCCTTGCTCAAAACAGAGTAAAAGAAGGCGGCACTTCAAGCAACTGCTGCAGCACAAGAGGCACAAAATGCAACAACAAAATAGCTCTAGCAACTCACCCAAAACCATAAAACTGATAGCACAAACAAGGAAGGAACGCAACAGCAAAACCAGTCCAGAATCAGGCCAAAACAGGGCAAAAACTCACTCGAAAACAGGGCATAGAAAGATCTTCATTAATCCCAACACATTCATGTAAGTTAGGCTAATAAATGTGCAGCAAAATACCACAAATTCAACCTATAAATCAGTCCCACAACAGTTCAAACATGAAAGCTGTCATATGTGACATTTCTTCAAAGTTTTCTCAATGTTCCAAAGTTGATATCTCATAAATACTTCAACTACCATGCAATTAATGACCATAAATGAAAATAAGATATCAAAACAATCATTCTCAAGCTTGGAATCATTCAAATCCATCAAGAATCGAAGAAGATCAATAAAATGCCCAAAAACGTCTCTATTCAAGATCAGCCGAAAAATGCATGAAACCATGATCAAATTTGGGGATGAATGAATGAAAATGACCAGGAATGAACATATAATACAACCCTAAGCTTACCTTGTTGATTGAATGAGGATTGGATGAGATTTGAGCTCCAAAATCTCCAAGGAAACAATGGTTACGAGATGGAAACTGGAGAGCAGAAACTTTAGCTGAGATTTGTGAATTGTGAGAGGGTTGGTTCGGTTAGGGCTTGGTACATCAGGTTAGGTAGTTGAGTTAGGGTTCTATAGCATCAAACCATGGTTAATTTGGTCAACAATTGAATAAGTTATGGCCATTTTAGTGTAACAAGGTCAGTTTCGTCGCCGTTTCGTTTTTCGGTTGAATTTCGGAGGTTCAAATTATGTTAGAAAAATATAAGGCTAAGTTTACTAAACTTGAATTTTCGTTACGAGTTTAGCGAAGTTGACGGAACTCGAATCCGAGTTCCCGAGCTCAAGATATTAAATACGAAACCAAGGGTGCGCTAAATGCTCGTTAGCCCCCGACTTGGATTCCAAAATTCAAATTAAATCCGAAACACAAGCAAATGAATTCGAAAATACGAAACGAACAAATATTCATATACAAGACACGTATAAGTTCAACATATTAAATTCGCACAAAATTCCGATATCAATTCAAATAGAAACGAAGCACGTAAATGTCACTCATGGACAAAGTAACAAATAAATTCAAAATATTAACAACTAATGCAACATTTACATACTAATATAATATATTATAAATACATGCATGAAAATTTAATTTATAATTACACATGCATGCATACGTATATATATATATTATAACTACATGCATGCAATATTAGATTATAAATATAAATGCATGCATAATTAAATCCATGCACACGTACACAAATATATATATATATATTTATATTATATAAATGTAATTAATATTAATAACATTAAATTAAATAATTAACATTTAATATAAAAAATAAAATTAAATACATAAAACACGTAAAAATAATTATTCGCGCAATTAAGGAGCACACAAGTTATTCACATAAATTCAAATTCAAATATTGCATATATTTCAATTTGTCACTTATTTAACAATTAAACAATGAAATTTAATATAGAAAACACTAAGACCAATTAATTTGCGCAATTAAGTAAACATATACGTCATGCTGTACTAATAAAAGAACTGGGGCGTTACATGTTATTAAAATAATTAATAAAAATAAAATTCTTAATTTATACTAACTACCAAATTAATTAAATTTCTAATTTAGTCGAAAAAATTAAATTATTTAAATTTAATTCAAATTAAAATATCAAATTTAACATAAAAATAAAAATCTCTTTTTTTACAATAAAAAAGATCATATTTATTTCTTTGTCTTTTTTTTTCCCACAAAATTCAATTTCTTTTGACAAAAAAAAAAAAATAAAAAATATATATATATATTTTCCAATAGCGTGAATGCTCAAAGTAAATCAAGGCCTTTCCCAACCTCCACCCCAATCATACAAAATCAGTTCGACAATGAGCCCAATCATACGAATCTCAGCAGATGAGGCTTGAGAAAATAGAAAATAAAATAGAAACCCTTCAATCATCATCGGGGATGCCCTCAGCCAAAATCCCGCCGCCACCATCACCCTCAGGTCACCGGCCGCTGCCTCAACACCATCCACATAATCAAACAGCCGCCTTATAGATCCGTCATCGACTCCCCTTCTCTAGATCATCCCTCCCGTCGCCTCCACCACTATTAAATCAGTCATCTCTCTAAAGATCTAACACCCAAAACTCTAAATCTTCCGATATTTATGTTTAGAACTCGTCAAAAGAATGGAGGCGTGTATAGATTATGGTGATTTTGATGGCATCGAAGCATATCTGCTGTGGGAGACAGGAGGGGTTCGTGTTTTGATGGCAGTTGTGGCTCTTAGAGGAAGTAGAGGAGGCGATAATGGTGGTTATGGTGGTGGAGGCGGTGTCATTCTTTAAACAATTTACCTAGGGAAAAGGTCTCATTCACCAAACCACTTGTGTCCATACCCTTGAATTAAATGTGTTGTTGAACGTAAAAATCGAATTATTCTTGAGATCATTAGGGCACTGATGTTTGATTCCCATATCCCTAAGTCATTCTGTCCTAAAGCCATTACCACATCAGTGTACCTCCTTAATAGACTTCCCACTAAGATATTTGATCTTGGGACACCCCTCTCAAAACTCTCCAGGCATATCAGTGTTCCCACAGCCCTAACTCTGCAGCCTTATGTATTTGGGTGTCTGTGTTTGTCTATATTCTCAAATAGGAGCGCACCAAACTTGACCCATGTTCAGTTAAATGAGTCTTTGTTGGGTATGGGGTCTATCAGAAAGGCTATCGTTGTTATCACCCAGCCACTTGCTGCCTTTACACCACCATGAACTGTAACTTTCTAGAAACATAAATCTTTTGTCATGCCCAACCCAGTGATCAAGGGAAGCATACTACAAATCCACTAAGTTGGGTGTCATATCCCGCCATGCCAAATCCAGATCCAAAAAAACTAATATGCTGGACCACCGAGCTGATATCTCCCATAGTTTAGCCCTTCATGCCAGCATCAATCCCAGGATCCGAACCACTGAATATCCATGAGGTAACTCTTAAAACTCCCTCCTTTAATAATAATGAAAATGTTTATGCTTTTGATAATCTATAAGTGGAGGAATTACAGGATCAGGGAATACAGGTTGAGGGGGAGCCCATGGGAGGTGACCGATATACCCTTTCACCCAGAATAATCGTGGAGTACTGCCCAAGAGATATGAATAGAAGTATGAACCCAAAAAATCCCGGTACCCGTTCACTGATTATGCACAGGGAAAGCTAACAGTGGCTGCTAAAGCATATTAAGCACCAGTCTATGCTGACGTACTTCCTAGAACATTTCAAGAAACCTAGGAGAATGGTGAGTGGAAGCTGTTGGGAAAAACCAAACAATAACGCAGCGAAATTTAAACTTTTTTTCCCCAAAAGCAAGATCTAGACTTGTAATTCCTATCCCTCATTTGCAGGGTTATCAAGAACTTACAAAGATTGTAGCTTTCTTGACATGTTTTGAGCCTCCCTCAAACGCACTTCAAGTGGCAAGTCCCTCGAACTTCATCGAATCTTCAAGACTCCAAAATTGCAGTCCTCTAGAGTAATAATCCACAATAACCTCGATCACGATCTAAACAGTGAGGATGCTAGTACTTTATTTAGTTTTTAAGCTCTAAGGGATTTGTGTGATGTACTTTTGGAGAACATTTGCTATCAATCATCCCATGGTGTTCGAACCTCGCCCTTAAATAGGCTAAGGGGTTCGAACCCTTGTCTTGTTGGAGGGGGTTTTCTAAACCCTCAAAACTTTGAATTGCTTGCTAGGTAAGAAAGGTTTTCTACTTTGACCAAAAGTTTCCTTTTGATCAACCTGCCTTGCAAGAAACTCTATCTAACTCTCTTAGATATTTTCATGAGATATTTTATTTATTCTTAATAAATAAATTAATGCTAATAATTAATTAATTCATAATTAATTATTTATTTGACTTAAACTCCAAATTAGGACTTAATAATAATTCATAATTAAATTAAAGTCTATTAAATAATTAATCAAATTAATTATTCTATCATTACACAAGGAGTGGCACGTGTCACTCTGTAACACCCGAGCGCAAGGTGTCACATCCCCCGCACCGAGATTCGACCCGAATATGAAATGGACAATCCATACCCGAGCCAAATCACGACGAACGGGGACAAACACACACTCTATGCTAGGCGGGACTAACCCTTGAACCATAAAATCAGAATAAACATTAAAGCGGAAGCAATAAACGAACATACATCATATATACATTCAATGAGCATCAAAACTCCAAAAATAAGTCATAAACATTACTAATTGCCGTCACGGCTCAAAACAACCAATACGCTCCATTTAAACAATACAATGATCCAACGTGCAAAATGCGAGTGTAAGACCAAAATACAAGGGTTAAAAGACGAAAGTAAAACCTATGACTCGAATCCCGCCTAGCTCCCTCGACACCTGCACAACACAACTGAAAGCCAAACAGGTTCAGTCCAAAAGGGACTGGTGGGTATAAAAGCAGGGCATAATTATAATATACAACGGAATTTAACAATCACATGCAAGCTATAATCCCAAGTGAGGTTTTTAAAGGATTTCCCAAGTGGGCAAATAGAAATCATCAAAAGGGATTATAACAATTCATTAACAATAGGTCATTAATGGCCCGGCGAGTGGGCGTGCATTATCTCCAACCAACACCTCGTGTACTACATTAACATTCATTAACATTCATTATCATTCATTCATTCATTCATTCTTTCTTTTCATGCATATCATTCTTTCGTGCGCATTCAATAACATTTACACCTTCTTCCTCCGGGTTGGTGGCGGGTTTGCAAGGCCCATCCACCCATTCATTGACCAAAAGGGGAACATGACTCCCCAGATGGCACTCAGCGTCCATTCCTCGCTAACTCCTAACGAGGTCCGGTTACGCCGTTCATTGGTGGGACTAGTGTGAGGGTTTCCCGTCAGCCCATGCCTCCTCGGTTCCCCACTCACACCAAGCCCCTGGGCCCCATCCATTGTGAACATTCATTCATTCTCGCCAAAACATTAGGTAGGATTCATTAAATAAGGGCTTTACGTTTGCAATCATTTACTCGACAAAAGACTCAATATATATATCATATTACTTTGGCTTAAAACTTTTCACATAGGAAGATATATCGAGTCGTTTTATCTAAGTAGAAGAAAAACCCACCTTAACCGCCAAGAGGAGAACACAAGAGCCTCTCGGATCGGCCTCGTCTCCAACGGACTCAAAATCTGTGCAAGAGAGGTGAGGTGAGACTCAAAATGACCAAATAAGACGCTCGGCAATGAAATGATTATGATATGAATGTATAAGAGATGCTATAAGGTAATGGACACGTTCATGTGCACTATTAAAGTCTTAAGGACATATAAACGTTCAATTCATTCATTCAATGAAGCATTCGTATTCAAACGAATTCATATCCTTCACATTTCACATCAAAGGAATTTAAATTATATAATCAAGTTGTCCAATCTTTCATTCACTTTCATTCGAATTCATAATTTCAATCAAATTAATTCAAGAAATTCCAATATAATCAAGGTACAAATTAAATCACATTTAAAATTAGAACATAACAATTCAACATATTCAATTGCATTAACAATTAGAAATTAAACAATTAAATACATTCAATTAAATTTAGGAAATTAAATAAAACATGAAATAGATAACATTTAATTTAAATAATTCAATTAAATCAAATAACACTTAATATTTAATAATATATATAATATATATATAATAAATATATACACCTATTCATAATATATATATATATAGATATATGCATGCCATGCACGTACAGCAACCATAAATCATGCATGCAACTAATTACATGAGTATATATATATTAAGCATACGTACATGCATGCAATCATAATAACATTCATGCAATTGTGTAGGTAATTAAATCCATATATGCATGCAAGCATTATGCATGCAAAACATTCATTAGCACTTAGCAAAACATGCAGGAAAGAAAAGAAACTAGCAGTAGCAGCAGCAGCAGTTCACGACAGCAACAAGCATGAAATAACAGGGTGACACCCCCGTGTCACCCACAAAGAACAGACCGAGACACCCCCGTGTCTCGGTACAGCAACACCAGACCACCCCTGCACCCCCGTTCCACGCTGACAAGAAGAAACTTGACACCCCCGTGCCAAGAACGCAGCAGCTAAACTAATACGCAGACAGCCCCTGTTTCTCTAGCTTAAACGCAGCAACATCACAGGCAACAAATAGGCAACATATGTAGCAAGAAGAAGACATGAAATGCAGCCTAAAACCAGCCCTAACAATGTACAAAAATGACAGCAACATCAAGGGAAGAACACAGCTGCTGACAGCAATTTTCCAGTCCCAAAAACAGGGCAAAACTTACGAAAAACAGGGCATGAAATGATCTCAAGTAATCCCAACACGTTCATGTGAGTTAGGTTGTCATATGTGCAGAAAAACACCACAAATTCAACATATATATCAGGTCCAAGGAAGCTCACACACGGGAAGAAGGCATACGTGACTTATATGAAGATTTTCTCAAAGTTCCAAAATTGATATCTCAAAAATACCTCAACTACCATGCAATTAATGATCATAAATGAATAGAAGATAACAAAACAATCATTCTCAAGCTTGGAATCATTCAAATCCATCAAGAATTGGAGAAGATCGAAAGAATTGCCCAAAAACGTCTTTATTCAAGATCAGCCGAAAAATGCATGAAAACATGATCAAATTTGGGGATAAATGAATGAAAATGACCAGGAATGAATATATAATACAACCCTAAACTTACCTTGTTGATTGGATGAGGATTGGATGAGATTTGAGCTCCAAAATCTCCAAGGAACCAAGGGTTACGGGAAAGAACTGGAGAGCAGTGACTTTGGCTGAGATTTGTGATTTGTGTGAGGGTTGGTTCGGTTAGGGCTTGGTACATCAGGTTAGGTGGTTGAGTTAGGGTTCTATAGCATCAAACCATGGTTAATTTGGTCAACAAATGAATAAGTTATGGCCATTTTAGTGCAACAAGGTCAGTTTCGTCGCCGTTTCGTTTTTCGGTTGAAATTCGGAGGTTCAATTGACGTTAGAAAAATATAAGGCTAAGTTTACTAAACTCGAATTTTCGTTACGAGTTCAGCGAAGTTGACGGAACTCGAATCCGAGTTCCCGAGCTCAAGATATTAAATACGGAACCAAGGGTGCGCTAAGTGCTCGTTAGCCCCCGACTTGGATTCCAAAATACAAATTAAATCCGAAACACAAGCAAATGAATTCGAAAATACGAAACGAATAAATATTCATATACAAGACACGTATAAGTTCAACATATTAAATTCGCACAAAATTCCGGTATCAATTCAAATAGAAACGAAGCACTCAAACGCAATGAAACAATAAAAGCCATAACATTAACAAAAATAACCAACTAAATTCATTTAATATATTACATATAATATGCATGCATACGTATATAGTATATATAAATACATGCATGCAAATATATTTAAGTTATAATTATAAAATGCATGCAAATATAATATATAAGTATTACATGCATGCATAACTAAATCCATGCACACACGTACACAAATATATATAATATATATATATTTATATTATATAATGTAATTAATATTAATAACATTAAATTAAATAATTAACATCTAATATAATTAAAATAAAATGTAAATACATAAAATACGTAAAAATAATTACTCGCGCAATTAAGGAGCACACAAGTTATTCACATAAATTCAAATTCAAATATTGCATATATTTCAATTAATCCCTTATTTAACAATTAAACAATGAAATTTAATTATAGAAAACACTAAAGATCAATTAATTTGCGAAATTAAGTAAACATATACGTCATGCTGTACTAATAAAGAATTGGGGCGTTACAACCTTTCCCCCTTAAAAGAATCCGTCCTCGGATTCATTATCTGCCTGAAAACAATTAATGAAGGAACCCCGTTCCTCACAAACAACAAGGAGAGAATCCCCGTCTCTCGCAAGCAAAGAGAGCACCCCGTCTCTCGAACAAAAATAAGAGCATCCCCGTCTCTTACAAACAATGAGAGCACCCCGTCTCTCGAACAAAAATAAGAGCAAGGAAGTCTCCAATACTCCCAAGCCACACACGCAAAACCATAATTAAAATCATCTAAGACACCCCAAAGCAAGTAACAGACATCGTCCACGTTGGTTATCAATTACTCCGAGTAATTTAACATGATAAGATATCGAAGCACATAATATAAAAAAAATTATTGGAGTTAAGTTTGTATGGATGCATGTATCATGGATGCTATAAGTACCGTTCACCGTAGTTGCGAAATTTAGAATTGTAAGTTGTCGTTGTCCAGTGCCTGATCTGTCCTGAAGATAAACTTAGTGCTCAACTTGGCTTTAACCTCTTCAGGGTACCCCGGTGAAGCAATTTGATGAATCCTTTAAGGATTATACTCTTGAATTCGTTCTGACTTGTACTGTTTCCAGTTTTCACCATTTCCCATAATCTTTGTTCGACCAACCAACTCCTTTTTAATTGACCGAGCTTGACTTCCCCGAATACCCCTAAATCATTGGTCCCGAACTCAGGTCTGTAGTTATTACCTTTACCATATCGAAGTCTAACATATCCCCGAGGATAACCACTCTGAATAACCTTGATGATTCAATCCCGACCTTAAGATGTTTTATTCTTATGGTCTTTCTCAATACAAATCCTTTCCCATCTTCCGTTCCTATGATCCGTTCATTCCCTTTGACCTCCTAAAGGTTATATTCGATAATTAATCCCATATTTCTTAAATCGAAGACGGAAGGTTCTTGACAATTCCTAGGTTTTGATTTAGATTTCTCAATGGTCATCCTCTTTGGTTTTATTTCTTCTTAACTCCTTCCAATTCATTGGACCAAGCTTTATTGACAGCATCTCTTTCTGTATTAATTCAAATTGATTCCCTCTCGATAAATCAACCAGAGAGTTTCCTTAACCTCTCCGTAACTCCTCCATCTTCAAATCGAATTACACATGTAGAAAATTCAATGAACTATCTTCCCAATTCCTCGTGGAAACCTTCAGCCCGAATTTAGTGGCCTAACCTTCGTTTTAATGGCCAATCGTTAAAATCGTCTTATTCATTTCCGCTCACTAACATACCCCGGACCTTCCTAATTGCACTTCCGTTATCCCTATTATTTATTTCTTCAGCCACAACTTCAAGTTTTAATTTTTTTTTTGCTTCTTGGTTACGCTTTCCCCCTTAAATTTTCTATCGTTATCCTTGAACTCTATCAATCCATCTTTCCCCTAAACTCTTGATAAAACAATTTCATTTGGGGGGGGAAGAATTTAACGAACATAGCAACCCCCTTCTCTATTCTTGTTCAATCCAACACCCCAAAGCCAACTCTAATTTCGCTTCTTTTTCTGAATCCCACTTCCATCAACCTGCCTCTTATTTGAGGTTCTTTATTTTTTTTTTCCACGTTACCTACCTATGCAACTCCGTTATTTCCTTTCATCTGAATTCTGAGGTGGCTCGGTTAAAATGATACTTGATGGGTGAGATGAAGGAACTCCCTATCAAATAAACACTAAAATGCATGTCGGGTTAAAATTGACGATGCATGTGTCACGTTTACATCAAGCAACTATGCATCACATTAGCGCAACGAAACCAAATAGAAATGCACGGATAATCATAAGGCCAGAAGAATAAATAATTAATGCGAAATATGATGCACGTGCTATGAATGCTTTGGAACCTGTCACCAATGGGGTAAGCTATTAGCTCAGTAGCTTTTCTCTCGTTCCTCCAAACACGAGGTTACTTTGACTTGCTGATCATGCTTCGTCTTTCCCACGGTCTTCAAGATTTCCAAGGATCCTGTGCATCACTTGTATCTTCCACTGTCCGGAATTGAAATTTCACTATCCCTGATTCCTTCGACATCCACTGAGTTAGCCTCTGCATTTACCCCCAGGGATCGCCCTTCAACCTTGCTCAAACTCTCTTACAAAATGAATCCCCAATATAATTCTGAACCCTACTTCTCGCCGTCACCGTGATCAAGACTCCGTCCTTATCCTTTATGAACTTGGATTGACAAATTAAGCTTGTTTTCCGATTGCTTATACCTGAGCGCATGATTTCCTTGCAAAGAATCTCTCCTCGAGAATAATCCTTCAACCGGTCTTTGCCTTTCTTTATAGTTCCCATTTGTTGCTCCATATCTTCCAATTCAACTTCACAATATGATAATTCATCTTGGATTTGGAAAAACGAACTCAAATCTCGTTCTCCATATCGCCTCCTCCCATATTTGTATTTTCCCAGGTACTTGCCCCTCTCTACTCTTCCAGACTCGTTTCCCATCTTAATCAAAATCCAAAGCACTCAATTCCAACTCTTCCCAGTCTTAACTTCGACAAACTTGATTTCAAATCACTGGACTTAGTCAGAAATCCTTCTTTGTCAATCTTTGGTGTTCAACTCCTACCGGACCCATTTTATCTTAACTCCTTTAATTATTAATACCTCTTCAATGCTCCAAATCCGGAATCAAAATACCTTCAAGGTTTGTTCACTTCCTTCATTAGGTTGAACGATCCCGTTGCTTCCAATCAAAGGCACCTTGTATGGCAGAGCCGTATATGTCAATCTTCTAAGTCGTAACCATCTTATAATCAATCCCCATTTCACCAAGTATCCTTCTACCACCGCATCTCTTAATTCAAACCTCCCATTCCGAATCAAAATCCTTGAACTCTAGCTCCCTCTAGAAAACCTCACATCTCGGATTCTCTACATTCTTCCCGGTTGTATCCCTTCTAGCTTCCATGCCTCAGGACGAACTAGCAATAGATCGTCTTTATCGTGGAGCTTGGCCGTGGTTTGATATTATTTTCATAACCTGTGAATCATAACTCATTTTCGAAGATATATGCATGCGATTAATACATGCTCATGGCACTTATTCAACACGAAAGGCACAGATTCAATATAGAATGCTACAAGTAATTTGACAAGATTAAAAAGAAAGACAATTTCATGTTCAAAATCGATGCAATGCACACATTATCACTTAGTTCCTATGCCGAACGACTTAGACAGACCCACACGACACGAGAGCCCGGGTTTTGCAACCCTAAGCTCTGATACCACTTAAGGATGTAACACCCGAGCGCAAGGTGTCACATCCCCCGCACCGAGATTCGACCCGAATATGAAATGGACGATCCATACCCGAGCCAAATCACGACGAACGGGGACAAACACACACTCTATGCTAGGCGGGACTAACCCTTGAACCATAAAATCAGAATAAACATTAAAGCGGAAGCAGTAAACGAACATACATCATATATACATTCAATGAGCATCAAAACTCCAAAAATAAGTCATAAACATTACTAATTGCCGTCACGGCTCGAAACAACCAATACGCTCCATTTAAACAATACAATGATCCAACGTGCAAAATGCGAGTGTAAGACCAAAATACAAGGGTTAAAAGACGAAAGTAAAACCTATGACTCGAATCCCGCCTAGCTCCCTCGACACTTGCACAACACAACTGAAAGCCAAACAGGTTCAGTCCAAAAGGGACTGGTGGGTATAAAAGCAGGGCATAATTATAATATACAACGGAATTTAACAATCACATGCAAGCTATAATCCCAAGTGAGGTTTTTAAAGGATTTCCCAAGTGGGCAAATAGAAATCATCAAAAGGGATTATAACAATTCATTAACAATAGGTCATTAATGGCCCGGCGAGTGGGCGTGCATTATCTCCAACCAACACCTCGTGTACTACATTAACATTCATTAACATTCATTATCATTCATTCATTCATTCATTCTTTCTTTTCATGCATATCATTCTTTCGTGCGCATTCAATAACATTTACACCTTCTTCCTCCGGGTTGGTGGCGGGTTTGCAAGGCCCATCCACCCATTCATTGACCAAAAGGGGAACATGACTCCCCAGATGGCACTCAGCGTCCATTCCTCGCTAACTCCTAACGAGGTCCGGTTACGCCGTTCATTGGTGGGACTAGTGTGAGGGTTTCCCGTCAGCCCATGCCTCCTCGGTTCCCCACTCACACCAAGCCCCTGGGCCCCATCCATTGTGAACATTCATTCATTCTCGCCAAAACATTAGGTAGGATTCATTAAATAAGGGCTTTACGTTTGCAATCATTTACTCGACAAAAGACTCAATATATATATCATATTACTTTGGCTTAAAACTTTTCACATAGGAAGATATATCGAGTCGTTTTATCTAAGTAGAAGAAAAACCCACCTTAACCGCCAAGAGGAGAACACAAGAGCCTCTCGGATCGGCCTCGTCTCCAACGGACTCAAAATCTGTGCAAGAGAGGTGAGGTGAGACTCAAAATGACCAAATAAGACGCTCGGCAATGAAATGATTATGATATGAATGTATAAGAGATGCTATAAGGTAATGGACACGTTCATGTGCACTATTAAAGTCTTAAGGACATATAAACGTTCAATTCATTCATTCAATGAAGCATTCGTATTCAAACGAATTCATATCCTTCACATTTCACATCAAAGGAATTTAAATTATATAATCAAGTCGTCCAATCTTTCATTCACTTTCATTCGAATTCATAATTTCAATCAAATTAATTCAAGAAATTCCAATATAATCAAGGTACAAATTAAATCACATTTAAAATTAGAACATAACAATTCAACATATTCAATTGCATTAACAATTAGAAATTAAACAATTAAATACATTCAATTAAATTTAGGAAATTAAATAAAACATGAAATAGATAACATTTAATTTAAATAATTCAATTAAATCAAATAACACTTAATATTTAATAATATATATAATATATATATAATAAATATATACACCTATTCATAATATATATATATATAGATATATGCATGCCATGCACGTACAGCAACCATAAATCATGCATGCAACTAATTACATGAGTATATATATATTAAGCATACGTACATGCATACAATCATAATAACATTCATGCAATTGTGTAGGTAATTAAATCCATATATGCATGCAAGCATTATGCATGCAAAACATTCATTAGCACTTAGCAAAACATGCAGGAAAGAAAAGAAACTAGCAGTAGCAGCAGCAGCAGTTCACGACAGCAACAAGCATGAAATAACAGGGTGACACCCCCGTGTCACCCACAAAGAACAGACCGAGACACCCCCGTGTCTCGGTACAGCAACACCAGACCACCCCTGCACCCCCGTTCCACGCTGACAAGAAGAAACTTGACACCCCCGTGCCAAGAACGCAGCAGCTAAACTAATACGCAGACAGCCCCTGTTTCTCTAGCTTAAACGCAGCAACATCACAGGCAACAAATAGGCAACATATGTAGCAAGAAGAAGACATGAAATGCAGCCTAAAACCAGCCCTAACAATGTACAAAAATGACAGCAACATCAAGGGAAGAACACAACTGCTGACAGCAATTTTCCAGTCCCAAAAACAGGGCAAAACTTACGAAAAACAGGGCATGAAATGATCTCAAGTAATCCCAACACGTTCATGTGAGTTAGGTTGTCATATGTGCAGAAAAACACCACAAATTCAACATATATATCAGGTCCAAGGAAGCTCACACACGGGAAGAAGGCATACGTGACTTATATGAAGATTTTCTCAAAGTTCCAAAATTGATATCTCAAAAATACCTCAACTACCATGCAATTAATGATCATAAATGAATAGAAGATAACAAAACAATCATTCTCAAGCTTGGAATCATTCAAATCCATCAAGAATTGGAGAAGATCGAAAGAATTGCCCAAAAACGTCTTTATTCAAGATCAGCCGAAAAATGCATGAAAACATGATCAAATTTGGGGATAAATGAATGAAAATGACCAGGAATGAATATATAATACAACCCTAAACTTACCTTGTTGATTGGATGAGGATTGGATGAGATTTGAGCTCCAAAATCTCCAAGGAACCAAGGGTTACGGGAAAGAACTGGAGAGCAGTGACTTTGGCTGAGATTTGTGATTTGTGTGAGGGTTGGTTCGGTTAGGGCTTGGTACATCAGGTTAGGTGGTTGAGTTAGGGTTCTATAGCATCAAACCATGGTTAATTTGGTCAATAAATGAATAAGTTATGGCCATTTTAGTGCAACAAGGTCAGTTTCGTCGCCGTTTCGTTTTTCGGTTGAAATTCGGAGGTTCAATTGACGTTAGAAAAATATAAGGCTAAGTTTACTAAACTCGAATTTTCGTTACGAGTTCAGCGAAGTTGACGGAACTCGAATCCGAGTTCCCGAGCTCAAGATATTAAATACGGAACCAAGGGTGCGCTAAGTGCTCGTTAGCCCCCGACTTGGATTCCAAAATACAAATTAAATCCGAAACACAAGCAAATGAATTCGAAAATACGAAACGAATAAATATTCATATACAAGACACGTATAAGTTCAACATATTAAATTCGCACAAAATTCCGGTATCAATTCAAATAGAAACGAAGCACTCAAACGCAATGAAACAATAAAAGCCATAACATTAACAAAAATAACCAACTAAATTCATTTAATATATTACATATAATATGCATGCATACGTATATAGTATATATAAATACATGCATGCAAATATATTTAAGTTATAATTATAAAATGCATGCAAATATAATATATAAGTATTACATGCATGCATAACTAAATCCATGCACACACGTACACAAATATATATAATATATATATATTTATATTATATAATGTAATTAATATTAATAACATTAAATTAAATAATTAACATCTAATATAATTAAAATAAAATGTAAATACATAAAATACGTAAAAATAATTACTCGCGCAATTAAGGAGCACACAAGTTATTCACATAAATTCAAATTCAAATATTGCATATATTTCAATTAATCCCTTATTTAACAATTAAACAATGAAATTTAATTATAGAAAACACTAAAGATCAATTAATTTGCGAAATTAAGTAAACATATACGTCATGCTGTACTAATAAAGAATTGGGGCGTTACACACTCATTGACACGTGCCCTACACGTGTGCCATACACATGTGGGCCCTTTCCAATCCTTGATTGGTTCGATCAACTCGTTTAATCGATTCAAGCCTTAACCCTCGTGATCGGGCATTTGTGTGTGACCCTTTAGGTTCTTTATTTAATTAGCAGTGACCCCAATTAATTAATTTCCTAAATAATTAATAAGTCCACAGATCACACTACCATAGTCGAGCAACAGGTGTGCGACCCCTAGCCGAATAAGAATGTATGAATTCGAAAGAACCTTTAAGTTATTGACATATATGAAATAAGGTCCTCCTACAACCAAGATGTAAGGTAAGGGAATAATCAGAACCCTAATAATCTCGATCTTAATGCTAAGTTCATTTCATATCCATTTGATCTCGATCCAAGAAACCCCTTTCTTGATCTCAATCCACTGCCTTGGCCAAGGCCTCCGAGATGGCATATGAATGACTTACACAATAAGAGATCATCTTGCTAAATAAAGTGTAGGTCCTTTATCTATTCTCATATGCTTTCATGTGTCACTTTTGCAGCCCCAATATAAGCCATAATTCAGCTGTCTCGGGTGACATCCTTTTAGGCTTATTTCTAAGACTAGCATCGATAGAATCTCAAGTCTGAGGACTACTGAATCAAATTAATGACTCGTGAGATATTTTTTAATCTGGAAGTTTCTATTTCCAAAAATAGAAACTTCTTTTCCCATTTGGGAATCTTCTCACATGGGACATCTCAGTGTACTAGTTCAAATCAAGCGAGCACCCTCATGTATCACGCACGTGTCGACTATACACTTTACACCCTATGAAACAAGGTGTTCCTTCTTAAGGGCGTGATCACATAAGGAAGTCTCAAGCGTGTCAATTCGACACTCCCACTATCTTTTGGACTCATCAGCTTGGAGTAGTTTCTAATCTTAACTTATGTGATTTAGGGCTTGTTTCATAAACCACTTCTCCTAAATGGTTGAGTCCTATAAGTTAATTAGATTAGGGGAGTTCTTATATATGTGCAGTTAAAGTAAGCATATAATCAAACAAGAGCATATAAAGAAACATTACCTTGGTCGAATCAGTTTGTTTATTATTTAAAGATTGTCTGGGATTTACAAAGAAAAAGCACTAAGAGGATTACAAGATCGGCTTTCAGGGTACTATTCCAAACAGGAACTGGCAATGAAAACATAAATGATGGCCCTGCAAAAGAACATGACTCTGGAAAAAATGTATGTCATCACCAGGAAAGAAACAAGTAAGGTGCAGATGGTTGTCTTGGGAATAGTGCCCTAGAAAGGCGATTCGTCGTAATCCGCTTTGGGACTTTCCTTATATCATGGACAATCTTAGAATAATAGACGTATGACTATAATCAGGGGCAAACACTTCTTTATGTACAATTACGTGTTTTTATGTGTTTCCTATTACGGGAGCTTGAATTAGAACTCCCCTAATCCATCAGGCTGTTAGGGACTTTATCATTAGGTGAATGACACATGAAACAAGCCCTAACTCAAGCTGGATTAGAAACTATTCCAAGTCGCTGAGCCTAAATATAACACCCGGTTTTTCAATTCATACATTATGTGATATTATATGAATTTCATAACTTTAGATGCATTCTATTTACGTGAACTTCTATGAAATAATTGTCAACGTGAGGAATTACGTGAACTAATTGCCAAATGTGATTTAATTGTCCTTAAGTGATCATTTCTTGAATTGGTGGACTTAATTGCATAAATTCGTTGGAATTATTTGATCATATTCCATGAGACAATACTTAGTTGCATGAATTCATATATTTCAAGGACCTAAGTGCAAAAGTGATGATTCATACATTTTAGTGGAAGATTTTGGAAAATATCCTATGTATTTCATCTCTCTCTCATTTCATTTATCACATTCATTCAAGACTTCACACACATTCACACACTTATCTCGGTTTAAAACACCAAGGAAGGGAAGAAAGATTTCATCCTTTGTCAAGCCATAATTCAAGGGAAATTGTACTATTTGAAGCAGCACAACTACCATCACTTCATCTCTTCCATTCTTTCTTTGATTCAAGGTATATATGAGTTATATGATGGATCTCTTGAGTTCATATTGAAGTAGGGTTTGATGATTTGGATGTGATTTCTTGGTTATTTATAGTTAGAAGCATGATTAGGATCATTTTACTTCAAAGCTTGCATGATTTCTTGAGTTTATTTGAGAGTTGAAGGAATGAAATTTTGTGGGGTTTGGATGATAATTTCTTGATGAATCAGAGCATGTTCCTTGGTTTAAATGGTGTCTAATTGATATATGTGAACCATAGACAAGTTATATGTTAGTCTTAAGTTGATTTCTTAACTTGGTTGGTTGTGAGAGTGATTTGGGAGCCAATTTCCGAGCTTTTACCCTGTTTCCCCTGTTTTCCTGACACTTTTGCTGTTGATGGACTTGAAGGTCGCGCCCGCGACCAACAACTCAAGAATTGGCCATTTTTCCTTCTCGGCCGCGACTGCTTTTCAGTACAATTTTGTCATGGCTGCGACACCCTTGTCCGAAATCCGATTGACCTGATTTTTGAACCCACAAAAACATCTTGAAGTCTAGAATATTCTCCAATTGGAATCACCTCAATATCTTTTTGTAGTTTGTGAGATATGATAAATTCTTTTTGGTATCGCCACTTTACCAAAAAATTGCTTTCATCCAACTTCGGGCCTACGTCATTTTCACCTCGCTTTGAACCAGAAAACTAGCCATATATCATCAGAAAGGTATTTGTGTCTAGTTTTATACCCAACATGAAAAACCGAATTCCAACTTCTATAACTCAAGATATTCCAGTTTTCCTACAGCGTGTACGTTTCCAAATATTATCGGGTTTTGCCCAACTTCACCAAAACCTCTCTTCTTGCTTTCCTTTCACTCTCTTGGCTCCCATATGTGAATTATATTATATGCTTGGTTAATTGATAATTATGGCCTACCTGACACTTCTTGGTACTTAATTGCTCAAACATGATTGTGTGACTCCATGCCCTATATCAATTGAACTTGAAATAATTGAATGATAATATGAATACATGATTCCTTGATATGAATTTCACCTCTTACGTGTTAATTGGTTTTCATACATGCTAAGTGTCGCTTGATTGCTAGTTTATTTATTTACATGAGCATGGTCGTGCGTCATACTTGGTCTCATATTGGGTCTCGTCTCACGAGTTCCCGTTATTTCCTTTCTTGTCCAGTTTTTCTCTAGAGCGGAGATCATTGATCGTTTGGGCACTTTCTTGTATCCTTGTCTTGTTCCGTCGCTCGTCAGGTGAGGTTTAATTTCTAGATATATAGAACCATACAACCTTATGTGATGTTTTCGGCCAAAATGTATATTATATCTATAGTTTTCCAAATCTAAAACGATTGCAAGCAAGCCATGTTAGTGTATTGAATCAAGCAAGCCATGTTATTGTATTGAATCAACCATGATTGGGCGAGTATATTGTTCACTGTGGGCCCGAGGGTAGTGTATTGAGCCAACCGGGAAAGCAAGGGCTAACGGGTAACCCTTGCACTATCCTCACCATGTTGGGATCAACTCTGAATCCACCAGGAGGTTTGGTGGAGGAAGAAATCCCGTACGTGGGAGTCATGTTCCCGACGTACAACATGATTGGATGGTTGGGTCTTGCAAGCCCACCATCACCCGGAGGAAAAAGGGTTCATGAAACTGCTACTTGTGCACTGTAATGAATTGTATGATCACTCTTGAATGTAAACTAAAGCATGTATTGTTCACTATTGGGAGAAAGTTGGAGACTGCCTTCACTCGCCGGGCCACGGATTGAATAGAATTGCTAATGACTATATTGTTAAATTGGATTAGTTGTAATCTCGGGCGAGAAAGTATTCTATTCTTAAACTTATATCATTTCTTTCATAAAATCTTACGCGAGATTATGGCTTGCATGGTAATTGCACTAATATTATTTATAAACCCCTCTCTCAGTCTTTCATAGACTGACACCTCACATTTTCAGGTTGCAGGTTGCGTGCTAGGCGGGATTGAGTAGGTCTTTATTTTCGGGTCTAGCATCATTTCATGTACATTAGTGAGGCATATGCGGCTTTGTATCTTGGTATTTATGTATATTATAACTTGTTCTTGGAAGTGCTTGTATATATTGAAATGTTGGTCTCAGAGATGTTATTGATGAAATGCATGTATCTTATGCTTCCGTTTTAATGTTATGCATGCTGGTATTTACTTGAGGGTTAGTCCTGCCTAGCTAGAGTGTTGTTTTTTTTATTGTCTCCCGTTCGCTATAGGCTTGATTCATGTATGGGTGCTCGTTCCATATGTGGATTGAACTATAGTGCAGGGGATGTGGCTACCTAGCGTTCTGGGTGCTACACTAACGAACAATGGGAGTGTCAATTAGGCTCGATTGAGACTTGCTTATGGGATTATGTCCTTAGGAAGGAATTACCTTATTTCATACGGTGTAAAGTGCATAGTCGAGGCGTATGCAATACACAAGGGTGCTCGCTACCTAGAACGAGTGCACTAAGGTGTCATTAGGTGAATGACACATGAAACAAGCCCTAACTCAAGCCGGATTAGAAACTATTCCAAGTCGATGAGCCCAACGAACAGTGGAAGTGTCAATTCAGCTCGATTGGGACTTGCTTGTGGGCTTGCGTCCTTAAGAAGGAATCATCTTATTTCATGCAGTGTAAAGTTCATAGTCGAGGCGTACGCAATGCACAAGGGTGGTCACTACCTAGAACGAGTACACTGAGGTGTCCCGTGTGAGAAGATTCCTAAATGGGAAATGAAGTAACTACTTCAAGACGTAGAGACTTCCAGATTAGAAAATATCTCGCAGGTCAATGACGTGATAATCCTTAGACTTGAGATTCCATTGATGTCTTGTGTGAGCTTACTTGGTAATCTTTGATGTGGGTCTAAAAGGGTGTCTCTTGAAACACCTGAATTACAACTTATTTTGGGATTACAAAAGTGGCACATGGAGGCATGTGAGAATCAATAAAGGACCTACACTTACTTGAAGCAAGAAGATCTCTTATTGCATGAGTTGTTCATATGCCATCGGGAAACCCACTGGCCAAGGTGGTGGATCAAGATATCAAGAAAAGAGTTTCTTGAATTGAGATCAAATGGATATGATACTAACTTAGCTTTAAGATTAAGATTATTAGGGCTCTAATCATTCTCATGCCTTAGGTCTTAATCGAGAGATAGGATGATAGGAGGATCATATCTCATAGATGTCATTGATTGAAAGGTTCTTTCGAATTAATTTGTTATTCAGGTTGGGGTCACACACCTATTGCTAAACTATGGTATTGTGATCTATGGACTAATTAATTAATAAGAGTATCAATTAATTAGGATCACTGCTAATTGAATAACGAACTTAGAGGGTCACATACAAATGCCAGGATGAGAGGGTATTATTAGAAAGGTCAAATGAATTGATCGAAATGAGACCACATGTGTAGGGTACATGTGTGGCGGGTGAGGGAGAGCTTATGGGCACATGGTTCATCTAGTTGAGTGGACCATGTGTTAATTAATTGGAGAATTAATTATAAAGCCTAAATATAATTAATTAAGAGAATTAATTATAATGCCTAAATATAATTAATTAGGAGAATTAATTATAAAGCCCAAATACAATTAATTAGATAATTAATTGTAAGTCCAAATATAATTATTTAGAAGAATTAATTATACAGGTCCATTAGAATTAATTAGAGAATTAATTCTAAAGCCCAATCCATAATAAAAGGCCCAATGGATAATTAATTATGAAGTAAATAAATAAAAGATAATATCCTAGTTTATTTATTTATGAAATAAATGAATAATTGATAATATCTTAGATTATTTATTTAAGTAATAAATAAATAAAAGATAATATCCTAAAGTTGTTAGGACAAGATATTAATTAGTTTATTTATTTATGAAATAAATAAAAGATAATGTCTACTTTATTTTTTTAAGTAAAAGGATAAACTCAGAATTTATTTATTTATGAAATAAATAAATCAGAGATAATAACCTATAGTATTTAGACAATGATACCAATTAATAAGTGATTATTAATTACTTAGCTCTTAAACAAGAAACCAGATTTCTACAACTAATAAAGAATTCTTTTCTCATCAGTTTCTAATTATTCCGGATAATAAGAAAATAAAATAAAACCTAACTTTATCATATAAAAGGAGTTAGAGAGTTTCTTTGAGGCTCTCACGCATCAAAACTGGGTTCTCAAAAGGGGAAAAATCTCTCTATCTCTCTCTCTCTCTTTCTATCGTTTTAGTTTCTTTCAAGCTGGGTACTCACTGGATTAATTTCATCCTACGTTGGTGTGGATACATTCTAGAAGAATTCTACTTTGGATTCTTGAAGAAAGAAAAGAACCGTTTGAGGGACAAGGGTTTATTACCGCTTGAAGAACGATTGAGGGCGGCTCAAATCGTTTCAAGAAAGATTATTTAAAAGGTAGGTTCTTGAAACCCCTTTGTTTCGGAATAAAAATTGAAAGCCACGGGTCCTCTTATCGAATATTTTTTAATTTCTCGCTGTATTTCGTACTCGTTTTCCAACAAGTGGTATCAGAGCCATGCTTGCAACGTTTATTCTGAAATGTTTTATTGAACTGAATTTTATGAAATTCTCGTCTCGCGATGATAGTTAGAATTCTTGATTTCGTTTCGAAATCCTGACTTTTTAATTCTTGATGGTTTCCTAAAGAACTGTATTGTTAGAAACTTATTTATAAAAATAGTTTTATATAAAGTTTAGAAAAATCGAAGTTTAATTCCCAAATTTTGATCAATTATGAAAATTTTTGAATTTTTGTATTCTTGGAAAACACGCCTCGCAGCCGTGAACGATTCTTATGAACTTTGTTCACGGCCGCTAACACACTTTGCAACCACGATCAATTCTTTTGGATTCTGGTCGCGGCTGCGACGAATTACAGAAACTTAAAATTTTTAGAAAATGTGTTTTTCAACCGTTCAAAACTTTATCCCAATTATAAAATGTGATTTATTAAAATAATTTTATTTTTGAAATAAAAATTATATTTTGGATATTTAGGAATTAAAAGTAGATTAATTTGTTCAAGAAAAATTATAATATTATTTTTGAAATAATATTTGATAAAATTGTTAATTTTGAATTAATTAGAATTTTATCAAAATAGATTTGAAATTGGGATTTAGAAGATTTCTTGAATAAAGAACTGACTCTCGGATTAGGACTTTGAATTATGTGAACTCAAAGTAAAAGAATTTTAATTTTTGCGCAGTATATGTTGAAGGTGATCATGGGTTTATAGTCTTGTGGATGTTTTAAATTTAAGCACATGGATGGATTTTCAATTTGGGTCAGTGAACCCCTATTTGCGTTATTTCAATTGGGGTTGGTGCCCCACTTATGTGCTTACTGTTAGTTGCTTTATTATGTGACTTTCCTTCTTATTATTAGGGCGAATTACATTTAGGTCCCCTGAGGTTTGCCCTAATTACAAATCAGTCCCTCTTGTTTCTGAAATTACATATTAGTCCCTAAAAACACTGTTTCAATTGAGGTCCCTGAATGCCGTTAGGGTTGTGTTAATTTTGACATTTGAATTTTCAAAAAATATTACAAAAAAAGCCCTGAACTATGAATTTTCTTACAAAACAACCCCTTAACTAAATCACATCAACGATGTAGTCCTGTCAAAACTAACGGAACCCTAACGGCGTCCAGGAACCTCAATTGAAAACAGTATTTTTAGGGACTAATATGTAATTTTCGAAATAAGAGGGACTGATTTGTAATTAGGACAAACCTCAGGGGACCTAAATGTAATTCGCCCTTATTATTATTATTGTTTTGGGCTGGGGTATGTCCAGTGTAATTGTCTAAGGCCAATATGAAGATTGAGCCTTATTATTTTAAGTTTATTTTCTTATTAATCTAATTTGAGAGTAGATTTTAGATGGTGATGTTTTATTTTTATTTTGGAAGACAATGCACCCATGGAATAAGAAGGATCGACGAAGCAAGGAGCATGGTGGCAATAAGTGAAGACCCCTCAATATGTTTGGGAGGGTTAAATCTATTACTGCAATAGAATAGGGCACCATTAAATATATATTACATTCCCTATGTTATATATTTGTTTATGTGGCATGTATGATAAAACTATGTGGCACCATTAAATAGGGCTCCCATAATTGCGCATAAGATAGGAAACCCATGATGCATTTTAGTATCATGCTAGGACATGTTATCTGCTAATTGCTTGTGTGATGCATTTTATGTGAAATTTCATTAAATAAGACTTATTAAAAATGGATACCTGTACATGTTGGTGAGGTCAAAACTGGACAACTCTCCAGTATTCGAAAATCCCATAAAATATTAAGCAATCTTTTAAAATAGGTATTTTATTTAAGGTGCAAACTTTAATAAAATTCCTAACATTCCATCAATAGGATTTAAGTTTAGTAAGTTGATTTCTCACGAGTCGTGGGGTAACTAATTAATTCTTAGTTTCCTGATCGATCACTTTCAAAGTAATTGATATTTCGTGATTATTTTAGGGAGTACGATGTCTTATGAGTCGTGGGTCGTGCAAACTAAGTTTAAACATGATCTTATGATTGATGGGTCCTGCTTTACACTGAAGTAGGTATAGATGTCGCACGAGTCATGGGTCTATATCGAAAGATCAATGATGCAAAAGTATTACTGAGAATTCCATCGAGATGGAATCGGTAAGTTGTACCTACCTAAATGTTTTAATTTTGGATGTCTCACGAGTCCAGGGTCCGGGATTAAAATGCTTGGGATCTCAGTACCCACTGGGAAAACAAGTTTCCTCTTAGATCATTGGGACTTTGAGATCTTTTAAAAAAAGTGGGAGCTACACGCGATTAAAGACCGAATCCTATGTATCACGTTATTATTCAGCATGCTCACGTTTTCTCTGCTTAGCATTTAGTTGTAGTTCTATGATTTTCTACAAGTTGAAATGCAACCCATTCGTATCCATCCTTGAGTCAAATGAATTGACTAAGTCCTAACGATCCTGATTGGCTTTGGATCCTAAAATCCATTTTAGATTCTAAAAGAGAAAAGCATTCTCTACAAGGTGAAGTTTTCACCAACCAGTGGAAGTTCGACTTAGGCCAAAAGAGATGCGATAAAGAGTCAATCTCCAAGCCCATTCACTTTATGATTGTCAAACATGCTTTAGAACATGCAATGACAACAAGAAACATTGGGAACAACTTGAGAGATTTAACCACTTAAAGCAATTATACCACCTCATAAAACTGTTATAAGGTATACCTGTTGGGATTAGTGCCCTGAAAATCCAATTTCTTTGTAAATACTTTGTATTTTGTTGGATTAATAAAACTGAAATTATTTGCAAGTTATGAGTATATTAACACAATTAATGACGTGTGATGATGTTCTTATATGAAATGTGTTTCATAGGAAAAGACTTTGAATACCGAAAAAACGTGTTATTAAGGTTCTAGTCGGTAAGATAAGAATAAGTTCTTATCGAGACTATAATGTGTTATATAAGATGATTAGTCTTTCATCATAGGGAAATGGAGTTTTCAGTTATAACACATTGATGTCTTTTTTGGAAACATCGAACTGGACCACTAAGATAGTTCATTTTATAGCTACTATCTAAAATGAATAAATCTCATGGAGCACTGGACTCTTAATCTTGATAGTATTTCGACTTTAGGCATGTAGTGTTAATCATTGTAACTTGCTCAGAAGTGAGGTCTCGATGTCGAATGATCAAAACCTTTGTACGTTCGGCGATTGCATAGAGTGGGTTAAAGAGAAATATTGATCAAGGAATCTGTGGCATTGCGGGAAGGTTAAAAGATATTCCTGAAATGGATTTGCAAAGTTCGAATTAAAACTTTGGCCAAAGTATTTCGTGTGATGTGACACTGAAGTTGTATGTTGAATGTGTTTAGCGTACAAGAAATTTGAACTTAAGGCGAATCAGGAGATTTCATATTAGAAGTGAAAAATAAATGATAGTAGTATTAATTTATTTTTCATGGATATCTACACGGAGGAGTAAAATGCAAAATTATTCTAGGTAAATTATTCTAGATCGAGAAATTCGTGAATAATTTAATTAATTTTAGAGTGCAACAATATTTATTTAGTGGAATTAAATATTGTTAAACGGTAATTAATTATTATAATGAGAGGATAATATATTAACCCCGTTTGGAGCTAACATTAATTAGTCCTGCAGGTTTCCCTGCAAGCCCCAATTGAAAGCCCGAAGATAAAACGTTAAAGAAAAGAGAGAAATAAAATTTCAAAGTGTTTGAAAATAGCCAAGGAATTTATTTTACAAAAATAAATTGAAATTCCAAAGTGTTGGAAATGGCCGAAATTTTATTTTGGAGAAAAAAAAAAAAATGATGACGTGGCATGCTGACATGGCAGTGGATGACGTGTCAACTGACATGTCAGGTCATGTTAGCGAATGAGGGTAAGGTGATGCTGGCTCAGTGCCAGCGCAGCAGGACACGTAGGAATAGATACCCTAGGTAGCACACGAGCCACCTTCAAGCCGCGCGTGAGGGCATGTCCGGCGGTGTTTCTGCGAGTGCTTGGCGGCGTTGGACTCGTGGTGATGAGAGCTCCAACGTAGTCACTTCAGAATTTGCATCCAAGTTGCACACTCAAGTGGGATGTGAAATTACTATTTTACACTTGGTTTTTTCCCTATAAATAGGGGGCTTGGCACTTCATTTTTTCCCACAACTTTGGGAGAGATTTTGGCTGAGTTCTTGGCTTTGAAACCATATCCCTTTTCTCCTAATTAATTCCTTATTATTTTGGAATTAATTTTTATTAGGTGTTTATATATTTAATACATAAAACACTTAATTTCGAGAGATTAAACCCTGAAAAGGGTTATCTAGTTGAAAGTTTAATTTTCTCTAGTATTTAGAGAAATACTTTCGCAACCCGCACTCCAACGGTTTCTCTGGGGATATTGGAGGGAAGCTCTGCTGGTTTAACGAGATGATCGTGTATCGGATTCTCGGAAGGTGAATGCAGAGCGCAATAGGCATCTTCGGTGAAAGGTAATTTTATATTATATTTTGTTAAAGCATGATAACTTAGGTGCTCTTAAGTGTTAATTGCATGCTTTATTTATCTGCTTTGTGAATTAAAATTTATTATTAATTGCATGTATATACTTGAGTAGATCCGGCTAGTCTTCCGCTGTTTATATTTAAATATTTTAGAAATATTTTGATACCTGTATATTAAGGAAAATTTTTTAAGTACGGTCCCGGAACAGTACTATTTCGGGCCCCTACCAGTGTTTCCTGGGAATTTACGTGGAATGGTATTTCTTTGGGAAAGAATTTAATTGCTTTTCTTGAAAAATTATCGAATCAGTAAACATGATTTAAATTATGTGATAATTTATTTATAGCGTGTTTACTTTATGCCATTTAATTTTAAGCATGATAATTATATGATAATTATTTGCAAGCATGTTTTTAATTTTATGGTATGATTATGATAATATGAGATATTATGCTATTTTCAATTATGCATATTTTATTTAATATGATTAGATAAATAGTATTTAATAGAGATTGAACGCGATGCATAATTGGACTAATATTTTTCGGCCTAATTAATAAAGAGTTATTAAATAGACTTTAAAATATTATTAGGATTATAACTATGATTTATTAATCCTAGTGGGAGCATATTAATTAGATTAATCACTTCCGATTATAAGACGCCAAATAGATTATGTGATAATCGAAGATAATCCACAACTCTAAAAATTCAAGTGGGAGCAAGATGAAAAAGTTGGATTCTCACGGTTTCCAGTGCAAGTTGGATTCTCACGGTTTCCAGTGCTTATGTGGATTTCATTTAATGTTAGACGCTAAAGTAGTAATATACAGATTTATTACTTGTGCGTATTTTAAATTTTCAGTTTTAGAACAATGACGTCCGCTAGCCAAGTTCAATCAATTATTAAGGAAAATAGGCTTGAAGGTTCAAACTATGCTGATTGGAAAATGAATCTTGACATCGTGTTTGGACACGAGGGTTTGAAATATGTGCTCACTGAACCTTGTCCAGGGGTACCAGAAACCACAACCACCCAGGCTTGGAAAGACACTTATGCCAAGTGGATCAAGAATAATGATCTGACTATGTCTTACATCCTGGCATCTGTCTTGAATGTTCTTAAACATCAAATGCATGAGATGCCCACTGCTAAGAATATGATGGAACATCTCCATCAGATGTTCGGTGGACAAAATTGTACACGTAGGCACGAGCTGATGAGAAGGTTGTTGGTAACTAAGATGTCGGAAGGATCACCTGTTCAGGATCATGTTATGAACATGATGGCTTATCTGAACGAGATTGAGAGCCTTGGTGCTAAGATGGATAATCTCAGTAAACAGGAAATGATCCGATGCACTCTTCCAAAATCATTTGATATGTTCAGGCAGAATTATTCTATGAATAAGTTGGATTTCATGCTGCCTGAACTAATGAATGAACTCAAGGTGACAGAAGGGGTAATGAAAGCTAAGGGAACGGTTCTTCTGGCACAGGCATCGACTTCTACAGCTCCAAAAGCTAATATGTGGAAGAAAGGAAAGGGAAAAGTTGCCAATCCTAAAAAGGTAAGGTTCAGAAGAAGAAAGCTAAGCCAAACAAGGGAAAATGTTTCCATTGTGGAGGAAATGGGCACTGGAAAAGAAATTGCCCAAAATACTTAGCCAGTCTTCCTGCTAAGTCGTCTGCATAAGGTATGATGATGTCTTGTTTATTGGAAGTATGTTTAGTTGGAAGTCCACCAGGTTCTTGCTGTGTGGACTCAGGTTCAACTAATCATATCTACAATTCATTGTAGGGATTCAAGCTAACCAGGAAGCTTGAAGACGGCGAGATGCAGCTATTGCTCGAAGATAATACTAGTATATTTGTATTAGCAGTAGGGACTGTAGAATTATAATTTGGTAGTAGGGTTTTGGTTTTAAAAGACACTTTATATATACTATCTATACTCAGAAATCTGATTTCTGTTAGTTGTTTAATATATAATGGTTTTAGTGTTTATTTTGAATGATGTTTAACCATTAAGCATCATACAAGGTTTATTTGCTCTAGTACAGTAAGCGATGGTCTTTTCCTATTATACCCCGATAAAAACCCTAATTCTGAACTTAACCTTGCTAAACTTGACTTACCATTTAAGAGAAAAACTCCTATGCCTAACGAGGCTTACAAGTGGCACCTACGCCTTAGTTATATTAATCCGAATAGGATCCATAGACTAATTTCGGATGGACTATTAAGTCCTTTGGTGTAACGCCCCAGTTTTTCAGTTTTAAATAATGTGGCGTATTTGTTTATAAATTGCGCGATTTAATTATTTAATTATACGAATAATTGTTTATAAGTGTTTATATTTGATTTAAACTATAGACTATGGTTATTTTAAGTAATTCATTTTATTTTACTTTGATATTTAGTGTTTAATTTCTTAATTAAGGTTTCGTGTTACCTTAACTATTTCGGTAATTTCGTTAATTAATTTCAACATGTTATTAGTTGGTTTTAATTTAATTAATATGGAATTTAAGTTTAGTAATTTATTTATAACAATATGAATTCGTTCATGCGCATGAGTGTTCTGTTTGTGCTTCGTTCATATATGTAATGATATCGGATTGGTATGGAAATTTAGTATGTCGTATATATGTGTGTTGTGAACATGCCTGTATGCTCGGTTTATGTTTTCGGATTCATTTTACGTGTTTATGAATTTAATTTGATTTGTGGAACCAAGTCGGGGGCTAACGAGCAATTAGCGCACCCTTGGTTCCGTACATGATATCTTGAGCTCGGGAATTCGGATTCGAATTCCGACACCTCCGTTGCCTTCGTATCGACGATTAGGAGACAATGGAACAAGCCTCGTACCTTTTTGAAATCATTAAGACCTCCGAAATCCAACCGTAACGGACAACTCGTGCAAGAAGAGCTCTTTATGTTGACTAGTCTTCATGGTGGGACCCCGTTTACTTAACCTAACCTAACCATACCTTAACCATGACTTTTGTACCATGGGTTAAGCCTTCTCCTACCCCTTTACCTCTGAAAAACCGAGCCAAAATATCTCCTCTTGCAGCTGGAGCTGAACGAGAGAGGAGAAGAGAAGAAATGAAGAAAACCCTTGGTCATCCTTTGTGATTTTGAGCTCAAATCTCTTCCCTTCTTCACCAAATCTTTAAGGTATGAATATTTATGTCTTCTCTACTCTATTATGCTTGATTTAATCTACTTACATCATGTTTTGGATCAGATTTGATTAGGGTTTGGGTGATGAGTTTGGTATGAACTTTTAGGGATTTTTGCTCTTGTGACCTATTTGCTTGTATAGCTGATTTCCTTGCTTGCAAATGATTATATGAGCTTGTTTCTTGGCCAATTCCTTTCCCAACTGATAGTATATGATGTTAGGAGGATTTCATCTCTTGACCCTTTAATGAAATTATGAGTTATGGAGCTTCGAACTTGATGATCAAACTACTTCCCCTGTTTTCGAACTGCTGTGTGAAATTTTGTGTTGTTGCTTGATCAAATGGTCTCCATTTCGTGTGAAATTGCATGGTGTTGATGTACACTCATTACTCTATATGTTAACATTATGTTTCAAGTATTTGGATCCATTTTAAGCTGCAAAACCGAAAGACATGGCCTGTTTGTATGCATGCTTCATGACAGACTTGTTGCTGTTGCGTTTTGTAACTTGTTGATCATTCGAATGTGCTTTAAATTGTACCATTTTGCATATATATGAAGTATATTAGTTGTTTAGTATGTTAGCATGCATTCTCCAAAGTTTTAGATCCAAATTCAAACCCTAAGTACTTGATCAAGGCATGATTAAACCATTGAGCTCTTATATGCGATTTTGGTGACCCAGTTTTGTTGCTTGGAATCGATGACCTTAATGTGTGATTTAGCCCTTGCACTATAAATGAAAAATGTTCATAACATGCTAAATATGTTGTATATTAAGTTTCAGAGTATTTGGAGTTCATTTGGTATGCCTTTGGATTGAGTTTGTTTGGGTTCAGTTTTTGCCGAAAAATTTTTAAGTGTGAATAAGTTCTGTACCGTGACACCCCCGTGTCTCATTTACTCATAAGAGTGAGACACTGGCGTGTCACACCTTCTGGGCAGCTCTGTACTGAGCTACGCCCGTGGCTCAGTTTGGCTAGGGTTGGTGACACCCCTGTGTCCCTTCCCCTGCGCAGTCCGTGTTGCTTCCTTTTATGTTTTTGATTTGTTTCACCTCTTGAATGGCTTTATCTCCTTTTGTGTTGAACTAGGAACTTGTTTTACTATGTGTTAGGAGTATTGTGGTTTAATTTCATGGCATTTGGATGTGCTATAGGCATGCTTTTACTTAATGCCGTTTATGTGTGTTTATATGTCGCTTATGAATCGCATCACTTATTTTCTATATCATATGATTTCTTCTTGTTGTCAAACCTTGGAAATATGCTATCTTATGTAATATGAGGTATATAGTAGCTTATTGGGAGAGCTTGAATATGTTCTATGCTCCTATTTGAGTTCTTGAGATAAATTGATTGGACATATGAGTTGAAGAATTTGAATGAATTGGTTATATGATTTTCATGACTTAATATGATCTTTATGCCTTCATATCATGCTTGTGCATTGCCGTGCGTCATATATGGTTCATTAAGAGTCTTGAGTCTCGCGAACACGTCTTGTGGTCTTTTGTACAGTTGTCTCCAGGGTGGAGAGATCTTGTTCAGGCACTTGGTACTCGTTCCTTGTTTCATCACGGTTCAGGTGAGGGTGTTTTCGTTTTAGCTACGTAACAAACCCTACAACCCTTATGTGAAAAGCTTTGGCCAAAACCTTATGACTATATATATATGGTTTTCAAATGAAGCTATCGAGTAAATTCTTCTGAATTATACGTACGAGCATATATAAGCTTAAAAATGGTTTTGTAATGAGGCTATGCTCCAAACCGTGTGTCTTCATGCTAGCTATGGATTAGGATGACACGGAGAGGTACGTATATAGCATATGCCGAATTACACGGTAAGGTATGATTTCTTATAGTATGTATCATATGTATGTATTGTTATGTTTTGGCGAGATTTCATATCTGTTATGTTCACGGGCCCCGGGACTTAGTATATGTGGCTAATCGAGGAAGCAAGGGCTGACGGGGATCCCATATACTAGTCCCAACCAAACTACGGTGATACCGGCCCTCGCTAGGAGGTTTAGCGGGGAATGGGAGCTGAGTGCCTTTGGGGGATTCATGTACCCCCATTGGCCTATGTGTGAACCGGTGGCCGGGTCTTGCAAGCCCGTCCACCACCCGGAGGAAGAAGGTTGGTTATGATTTAGGCCTTTTCTTATGTATATGTTATGATATGATTATGCACCGTGCGGGAAGGCCGGGATCCGGATCGCCCAAACGAATATGTTATGACATGATTTACGGTCTGTGTGTAGTATGATATATTGCATGATCGCCTAATCAATATATATGATATTTGTCGTACACGGTCGGAGTTTGGTTGGAGGTTGTGCACGCTCACTCGCCGAGCCTTATATTTATGTAAGATTCATGAATGTAATGAGTTTAATATGAATTAGTCGTAAAAGTCGAGCATTGTTTATCTATTTTCTTACCCTTTTCGGGAACTAAATTCAAATAAAACCTTGCTCGGGATTTATGACTTGCATGTGCATGTTTTATATATATGTATCGCTCCTACTCACTCAGTCTTCTAGAGACTGACCCTCTCCCTCCCCAATCTTTTTAGTGTGCAGGTTGGAGTTTGGAGTTTCGAGCTAGGCGGAGGTGTTTGGAGTCTTTAAGTGGGTCGAGTTAGGTTAGGAGAGTCTTTGCACTCACTCATGTATTGGATTTATGTCTGTATCGATTCTATGGTATCATGAACTCGAATATTTATGTAATTGTTGTTGATTTGGCGTTACTGGGTTTTACTATGATTTAAAAGAGGCCTGAAGAGCCCAAATTCTGCTTATGGTTTATATGATTGAACTTTGGTTTTACTATGCATTATACTTTTCGGATTGGTTACCATTGCAGGGTCTAGCTCCGCCTGGCTTAGGAAGGTTTTTATGTTTGTCTCCCGTTCGCTATGGTTTGATACGGGTGCGGATTTACTGTTTCGTTACTCGTGTCGAGCCATAGTGCGGGGGATGTGGTGCCTCACGTGCAGGGTGCTACATCCTTAAGTGGTATCAGAGCCCGGTTGCAAAACCGGTGTTCTTGAGTCGTGTTTGAGTCAGTTAGGTCGCACGGCATAGGAACTACTTGCTAATATGTTCATTGCATCGACTAATTGTTGGAAATTGCTCAATACATGTATACCTTCTACTCTTTCATTTAGTTGCTTTAAATGTTGTATTTCGTATTCTATGTGCATTGATTTATTTAACTACATGACATAAGCATATGCTAATCTTCATGCACCCATATTTGAGTTGATCTTTCTTATATAGGCTACTATCATGCAAACAAAGCTACAATTCACACCAACTACAATTGGCAAAGTAACTTGAAGGCCGAGTGCTCAAATTCCACGGCTTGTACAATGGAACTACCTATCATGGCTCGTATCATGGGAGGAAGCTTGGTTCACGGGAAGGTTCATCAATCATGCCCTACCTACAAACCTTGAAGGTTCTCAACATACAAGACATGCAAAGACTCAAGTTCTAACTTGAGGAATGCGTAAGACAATGAGAGGGGTGTGGAACTCTTCACCACTCCGATTTTGAAGACATTTAATACAAGATTAAAGGCTCCAAAGTTCACCGTTGAAGCTCCGAGTTTGGAATGGTTGAGTGATTGGAAGATCAAATTGGGAAGCTTCAAGGGATTGGATACAAGATGTGTTAAAAAGGGATTCGACTCAACTCGGATGCAAGGATTGGGAGCCGTTAATCATAAGGCTCACTATGAGGTCAAATATGGAAGCTCACTTGATACGAATATAGGCGTGGAACAACCAATGGACGCAAGGCAAAGGGGCTTATGAGCATCGAGGAATACAAATCGTGTCGTCTTCTCAGAACTTTATGGAGACATCAAGAAGCAAGCAAGAATGGAAAGCGTTATCAGGGGTGAATTATGCGCGTAGATCGGAAACAAAGGATAAGCTAAAGGAACTTGAACCGGAGAGGACATCAAGATGAAGATTCGGACAACCTTTGGAGGTCGATGCTTGGAAGTACGTTGAGATGTAAACTCTACTGACAAAGAAGACCTTGGGTTCAAGAATAGCACGTTCGGGCCATGGGATATACAAATGGATGAAGAAGATTAGGGAGATTCGAAAACCATGAAAAGCTAAGGAGTTATCAATGTCTTCAAAGAAAGTTACAATTATGGGAATGAGGAACACGTCATCAAGCTAAAAGCTTACCACCTCAGTGACAGGTTCTGCATATTCATGGCATGAGCATCATGCATCGATTTAAATTAATTGCTTTCTTCATCTATATGTACATTTATGTTTAATTAATCTAATTGCTCCAACGTGTTGCATCTTTGACTGTTTATTATGTGCATTGGCATGTTAATCCAACATGCATGGCTTAGTGTTTAATTGATAGGGAATGGCTCCACCTTGTCCATCAAGGCTTACTCGAATCAAGACGAGAGGAATAGTTGGGTTATATCTTGGGAGTTTTGGGCATATAGCTTAGCTAGCACAATCTTCATCGAAGAAACTAAGTTGAAGAGTTTTGGAGAAACCTTAATCTCAGAGGCGAAGTAACGAATTCAACTAAACTTCCAAATAATAGAGCATTGGTTAGGAAATAATGTAACTCCTTTTCGATCCTTGAAGGGATTACCTTTAGTTGAAAGAATGGAAATACAAGAGGGGATTAAATTGGTCTAGATTTCAAGAAGAGAAAGAAAGAGAAGAGTTGAGGATTAGAAGGAAGTAATTATTGAAGGGTTTGAATTGAACCTTAGGAGCGAATTAAAGAAACAGAAGTGGCTCAGCAAAAATTTCAATGAAAGAAGGATTCATGGAGTTAGACATGTAAGAGCGAAAAATTTTAAGGGGAAGAGCACGACCGAGAGGTGAATTGGAGGATGGGAGTAGTGCTCAAATGAATATGTTAGGAGTAATAACGAGGATGCAAATTAAGGAGAATCTGGGAGTCCTAAGGGTGGTGATTAGGAATGAATAAGACGGCGGTTATGGTTACGCTATTAAGAGGGAAGCTACGTATGAAATTCTGATCTGGAGGTGATGGAATTATAAGAGAGTTTCTATGGATTTCTAAGTTAGATTTAACAAGGGGGAAAACCGAATCAAGCTATTATTTAAGGGGACGGTGTCAATCAAAATTTATTCAATAAAGTATGAAGGTGGGGTCCGAGACAATATTATTCAGTTATTAGTTATATCAACGATAAGCCAGAAGGAAGCTTAAGTAGAGACCCAATAAAAAGGGTGATAATTGAAGGATTGGTCTCAAACTTCAAGATTCATCAAGAACCTTCTGTCTTCGGTTAAGGAAATATGGGACCAGTTATCGAATATAACATTGAGGGGGTAACAAGGGAATGAACGGACCATTGGAACGGAAGGTGGGAAAAGACTTGTGATGAGAGAGACTACAAGAATAAACGTCGTAAGGTTGGGATCGAATTATCAAGTTGCTTAGAGTGGTTATCCTCGGGGATATGTTGAGCACTGAGTTGGATAAGGATTGAAGAAGTTGGGTAGCACTACAAGTGAGAAAGGATTTAAGAATATACTCCTTAAAGAATTCATCAATCGCTTCACCGGGGAACCCTGAAGAGGTTCAAAACAAGCTGGGCATTGAGTTACTTTCGGGACAGATCATACCTTAGACAACGACAACTCACAAATCTGAATTTTGCAACTACGGTGAACGGTACTTATAGCATTCATGATACATGCATCCATGCAAATTTAACCTACAAAAATTTTATGTTAAGTGTTTTGATCTCGTACTGTGTTAAATTACTTGGAGTAATTGAAGATCAATGTGGGAGACATCTATTACTTGCTTTGGGTGCCTTACGTGATTTTAAATCTGGTTTTGCGTGAGTTGCTTGGGAGTATTGGAGACTACCTTGCTTTATTTTCGGTTAAGAGACGGGGATTCTCTTATTTTTGTTTGAGAGACGGGGTACTCTCTTTGCTTGCGAGAGACGGGGTTCTCTCATTGTTGTTGGAGAGACGGGGTTCTCCCATTGTTGTTGGAGAGACGGGGTTCTCTCATTGTTGTTGGAGAGACGGGGTTCTCTCATTGCTGCTCGAGAGACGGGGCTCTCTCCTTGTTGCTTGTGAGAGACGGGGAATCTCTCATTGTTTGTTTTCAGGCGTGTGTGAATCCGAGGACGGATTCTTTTTAAGGGGGAGAGATTGTAACGCCCCAGTTTTTCAGTTTTAAATAATGTGGCGTATTTGTTTATAAATTGCGCGATTTAATTATTTAATTATACGAATAATTGTTTATAAGTGTTTATATTTGATTTAAACTATAGACTATGGTTATTTTAAGTAATTCATTTTATTTTACTTTGATATTTAGTGTTTAATTTCTTAATTAAGGTTTCGTGTTACCTTAACTATTTCAGTAATTTCGTTAATTAATTTCAACATGTTATTAGTTGGTTTTAATTTAATTAATATGGAATTTAAGTTTAGTAATTTATTTATAACAATATGAATTCGTTCATGCGCATGAGTGTTCTGTTTGTGCTTCGTTCATATATGTAATGATATCGGATTGGTATGGAAATTTAGTATGTCGTATATATGTGTGTTGTGAACATGCCTGTATGCTCGGTTTATGTTTTTGGATTCATTTGATGTGTTTATGAATTTAATTTGATTTGTGGAACCAAGTCGGGGGCAAACGAGCAATTAGCGCACCCTTGGTTCCGTACGTGATATCTTGAGCTCGGGAATTCGGATTCGAATTCCGACACCTCCGTTGCCTTCATATCGACGATTTGGAGACAATGGAACAAGCCTCGTACCTTTTTGAAATCATTAAGACCTCCGAAATCCAACCGTAACGGACAACTCGTGCAAGAAGAGCTCTTTACGTTGACTAGTCTTCATGGTGGGACCCCTTTTACTTAACCTAACCTAACCATACCTTAACCATGACTTTTGTACCATGGGTTAAGCCTTCTCCTACCCCTTTACATCTGAAAAACCGAGCCAAAATATCTCCTCTTGCAGCTGGAGCTGAACGAGAGAGGAGAAGAGAAGAAAGGAAGAAAACCCTTGGCCATCCTTTGTGATTTTGAGCTCAAATCTCTTCCCTCCTTCACCAAATCTTTAAGGTATGAATATTTATGTCTTCTCTACTCTATTATGCTTGATTTCATCTACTTACATCATGTTTTGGATCAGATTTGATTAGGGTTTGGGTGATGAGTTTGGTATGAACTTTTAGGGATTTTTGCTCTTGTGACCTATTTGCTTGTATAGCTGATTTCCTTGCTTGTAAATGATTATATGAGCTTTTTTCTTGGCCAATTCCTTTCCCAACTGATAGTATATGAAGTTAGGAGGATTTCATCTCTTGACCCTTTAATGAAATTATGAGTTATGGAGCTTCAAACTTGATGATCAAACTACTTCCCCTGTTTTCAAACTGCTGTGTGAAATTTTGTGTTGTTGCTTGATCAAATGGTCTCCATTTCGTGTGAAATTGCATGGTGTTGATGTACACTCATTACTCTATATGTTAACATTCATGTTTCAAGTATTTGGATCCATTTTAAGCTGCAAAACCGAAAGACATGGCCTGTTTGTATGCATGCTTCATGACAGACTTGTTGCTGTTGCGTTTTGTAACTTGTTGATCATTCGAATGTGCTTTAAATTGTACCATTTTGCATATATATGAAGTATATTAGTTGTTTAGTATGTTAGCATGCATTCTCCAAAGTTTTAGATCCAAATTCAAACCCTAAGTACTTGATCAAGGCATGATTAAACCATTGAGCTCTTATATGCGATTTTGGTGACCCAGTTTTGTTGCTTGGAATCGATGACCTTAATGTGTGATTTAGCCCTTGTACTATAAATGAAAAATGTTCATAACATGCTAAATATGTTGTATATTAAGTTTCAGAGTATTTGGAGTTCATTTGGTATGCCTTTGGATTGAGTTTGTTTGGGTTCAGTTTTTGCCGGAAAATTTTTAAGTGTGAATAAGTTCTGTACCGTGACACCCCCGTGTCTCGTTTACTCATAAGAGTGAGACACGGGCGTGTCACACCTTCTGGGCAGCTCTGTACTGAGCCAGCAGTTTTGTTGCTTGGAATCGATGACCTTAATGTGTGATTTAGCCCTTGCACTATAAATGAAAAATGTTCATAACATGCTAAATATGTTGTATATTAAGTTTCAGAGTATTTGGAGTTCATTTGGTATGCCTTTGGATTGAGTTTGTTTGGGTTCAGTTTTTGCCGAAAAATTTTTAAGTGTGAATAAGTTCTGTACCGTGACACCCCCGTGTCTCATTTACTCATAAGAGTGAGACACGGGCGTGTCACACCTTCTGGGCAGCTCTGTACTGAGCCACGCCCGTGGCTCAGTTTGGCTAGGGTTGGTGACACCCCCGTGTCCCTTCCCCTGCGCAGTCCGTGTTGCTTCCTTTTCGGTTTTTGATTTGTTTCACCTCTTGAATGGCTTTATCTCCTTTTGTGTTGAACTAGGAACTTGTTTTACTATGTGTTAGGAGTATTGTGGTTTAATTTCATGGCATTTGGATGTGCTATAGGCATGCTTTTACTTAATGCCGTTTATGTGTGTTTATATGTCGCTTATGAATCGCATCACTTATTTTCTATATCATATGATTTCTTCTTGTTGTCAAACCTTGGAAATATGCTATCTTATGTAATATGAGGTATATAGTAGCTTATTGGGAGAGCTTGAATATGTTCTATGCTCCTATTTGAGTTCTTGAGATAAATTGATTGGACATATGAGTTGAAGAATTTGAATGAATTGGTTATATGATTTTCATGACTTAATATGATCTTTATGCCTTCATATCATGCTTGTGCATTGCCGTGCGTCATATATGGTTCATTAAGAGTCTTGAGTCTCGCGAACACGTCTTGTGGTCTTTTGTACAGTTGTCTCCAGGGTGGAGAGATCTTGTTCAGGCACTTGGTACTCGTTCCTTGTTTCATCACGGTTCAGGTGAGGGTGTTTTCGTTTTAGCTATGTAACAAACCCTACAACCCTTATGTGAAAAGCTTTGGCCAAAACCTTATGACTATATATATATGGTTTTCAAATGAAGCTATCGAGTAAATTCTTCTGAATTATACGTACGAGCATATATAAGCTTAAAAATGGTTTTGTAATGAGGCTATGCTCCAAACCGTGTGTCTTCATGCTAGCTATGGATTAGGATGACACGGAGAGGTATGTATATAGCATATGCCGAATTACACGGTAAGGTATGATTTCTTATGGTATGTATCATATGTATGTATTGTTATGTTTTGGCGAGATTTCATATCTGTTATGTTCACGGGCCCCGGGACTTAGTATATGTGGCTAACCGAGGAAGCAAGGGCTGACGGGGATCCCATATACTAGTCCCAACCAAACTACGGTGATACCGGCCCTCGCTAGGAGGTTTAGCGGGGAATGGGAGCTGAGTGCCTTTGGGGGATTCATGTACCCCCATTGGCCTATGTGTGAACCGGTGGCCGGGTCTTGCAAGCCCGTCCACCACCCGGAGGAAGAAGGTTGGTTATGATTTAGGCCTTTTCTTATGTATATGTTATGATATGATTATGCACCGTGCGGGAAGGCCGGGATCCGGATCGCCCAAACGAATATGTTATGACATGATTTACGGTCTGTGTGTATTATGATATATTGCATGATCGCCTAATCAATATATATGATATTTGTCGTACACGGTCGGAGTTTGGTTGGAGATTGTGCACGCTCACTCACCGAGCCTTATATTTATGTAAGATTCATGAATGTAATGAGTTTAATATGAATTAGTCGTAAAAGTCGAGCATTGTTTATCTATTTTCTTGCCCTTTTCGGGAACTAAATTCAAATAAAACCTTGCTCGGGATTTATGACTTGCATGTGCATGTTTTATATATATGTATCGCTCCTACTCACTCAGTCTTCTAGAGACTGACCCTCTCCCTCCCCAATCTTTTTAGTGTGCAGGTTGGAGTTTGGAGTTTCGAGCTAGGCGGAGGTGTTTGGAGTCTTTAAGTGGGTCGAGTTAGGTTAGGAGAGTCTTTGCACTCACTCATGTATTAGATTTATGTCTGTATCGATTCTATGGTATCATGAACTCGAATATTTATGTAATTGTTGTTGATTTGGCGTTACTGGGTTTTACTATGATTTAAAAGAGGCCTGAAGAGCCCAAATTCTGCTTATGGTTTATATGATTGAACTTTGGTTTTACTATGCATTATACTTTTCGGATTGGTTACCATTGCAGGGTCTAGCTCCGCCTGGCTTAGGAAGGTTTTTATGTTTGTCTCCCGTTCGCTATGGTTTGATACGGGTGCGGATTTACTGTTTCGTTACTCGTGTCGAGCCATAGTGCGGGGGATGTGGTGCCTCACGTGCGGGGTGCTACATTTGGACTTAACAGAACTTCCAGTCTGCGAATCCTGTTTAGAAGGAAATATGACCAAGAGGTCTTTCAAGACTAAAGTTAATCGAGCCATAGAGTTGCTTGAGTTAATTCATACGGATGTGTGTGGTCCTATAAGTATTCAAGCAAGAGGAAGTTTTAAGTATTTCATCACTTTTACGGATGATTATTTCAGATACGGTTACGTCTATTTGATGAGATATAAGTCTGAAGCTTTTGAGTAGTTCAAAGAATATAAGGCTAAAGTCGAGAATCAAATTGGAAAACGTATCGAGGCACTTCGATCGGATTGTGGTGGAGAGTATTTGTCTACAGAGTTTCTAGAATTTCTCACTGCAAATGGGATTAAATCTCAGTTATCTGCACCGGGTACACCCTAGCAGAATGGTGTTGCAGAAAGGAGAATTAGAACTCTAATGGAAATGGTAAGATCCATGATGAGTCATGCTACCCTACCAAATTCGTTTTGGGGCTTTCCTCTCGAAACGGTGGCTCACATATTAAACCATGTTTCATCCAAGTCAGTTCCTAAAATACCAATGGAATTGTGGCGAGGGCGAAAGCCTAGTATCTCCTATCTTCGGATATGGAAAAGCCCAACCCATGTGTTAAGAAAAGATTCTGACAAGTTAGAATCAAGAACAAAGGTTTGTTTGTTTATAGGTTATCCTAAAGGAACAAGAGGTGGGATATTGTACGATCCGAGAGATCATTAAGTGTTTGTAAGCACTAATGCTAAATATCTCAAAGACGATTTCATAAATGACCACAAGGGTAGAAGCAAAATAGTGTTAGAAGAAATGACAGTATCAGATACTGAACTCCAAGAACCCATAATAACTGAAAATGTGTTAGATACATATGATGTACCAAATATAACATATGAAGAGGGTCAAGTACACAACAACCCCGTCGTAGTGGGGGGATTGTCAGGGCACCTGATAGATACTTAGGATTAACCCAAGTGGTTGAATCTGACATATCTGATCCTATGATGAAGCTATAAAAGATATAGACGCTGACCGTTGGGTCAAAGCCATGGAATCTGAGTTAGATTCAATGTAGTCTAATAAAGCTTGGGAACTTGTAAAGGCTCCTGAGGGCATTAAACCTATTGGATGCAAATGGGTCTACAAGCGAAGAAGAGAAGTGGACGAAAAGTTATAAACCTTTAAAGCAAGGCTTGTGGCAAAGGGTTATACTCATAAAGAAAGCATCGATTACGATGAAACGTTCTCGCCCATAGCAATGCTTAAGTCCATAAGAATTCTTCTCTCCATTACCTCTCATTATGATTATGAAATCTGGAAAATGGATGAGAAGACTGCCTTCTTGAACGGGAACCTTCAAGAAGAGATATACATGGCTCAACCTGAGGGCTTTATAGCAAAAAATCAGGAGCATATGGTATGCAAGCTTAATAGATCAATCTATGGTCTTAAGCAAGCGTCTAGATCATGAACATCAGATTTAATAAAGCAATTAAATCCTTTGGATTTATACAGTTGCCTGATGAACCATGTGTGTACAAAAGACATCAGAGTAGTGTTGTAACATTTTTAATTTTATACGTAGACGATATTTTGCTCATTGGGAATGACACAGGAGTACTGTCAGCAGTCAAGATTTGGCTATCAAATCAGTTTGATATGAAAGACCTAGGTGAGGCCAATTATATTTTAGGGATCAGACTTTGTCATGATCGTAAGAATAAGATGATTGGTTTATCACAAGCAGCATTTATAGATAAGATGCTGGCAAGATACAATATGGCTGACTCCAAGAAAGGTTCATTACCTTTCCGAAATGGAGTTCATCTGTCTCGAGATCAGTGTCCCAAGACAGCTGAAGAGACAGAGAAAATGAAAAATGTTCCGTATGCTTCGGTAGTCGGAAGCCTCATGTATGCCATGTTATATACAAGGCCAAATATCTGTTATAATGTGGGTATGGTCAGTAGATATCAGTCAAACCCTGGACCCCAACACTGGATAGCTGTAAAGCATATATTGAAGTACTTGAGAAGAACTCGGGATTATATGCTTAATTATCGCAGTGATGAGCTCATTCCTATAGGGTACACAGATTTAGATTTTCAATCTGACCTAGATTCTAGACGTTCGACATCTGGATACGTGTTTACTCTGGGAGGAGCAGCCGTAAGTTGGAGGAGTATTAAGCAAACTTACATTGCTGACTCCACCATGGAAGCCAAATACGTGGCAGCTTCGGAAGCAGCCAAAGAAGCGTATTGGTTTAGAAATTTCCTGATGGATTTCGAAGTCGTCAAAGATGGACTTACACCAATCACATTATACTGTGACAATACTGGAGTGGTGGCCAACTCCAAGGAACCTCGAAGTCATAAATGTGCAAAGAACATCGAGAGAAAGTTCTATATTATTCGAGATTATATGGAACGGGAGAAGTGGCAGTAGTAAAGATTGACTCGGTAAACAATCTGGCAGATCCATTCACTAAGACTTTGGCACCAAAGAGTTTTAATACTCATGTAGAAGCGATGAGCCTTAGATGTGTAGCTAATTAGATTTAGGGCAAGTGGGAGATTATTGGGATTAGTGCCTTGAAAATCAAATTTCTTTGTAAATACTTCGTATTTTGTTGGATTAATAAAATTGAAATTATTTGCAATTTATGAGTATATTAACATGATTAATGACGTGTGATGGTGTTCTTATATGAAATGTGTTTTATAGGAAAAGACTTTGAATATCGAAAACACGTGTTATTAAGGTTCTAATCCGTAAGATAAGAATAAGTTCTTATCAAGACTATAATATGTTATATAAGATGATTAGTCTTTCGTCATAGGGAAATGAAGTTTTCGGTTATAACACATTGATGTTTTTTTTGGAAACATCGAACTGGACCACTAAGATAGTTCATGTTATAACTACTATCTAAAATGAATAAATCTCATGGAGCATTGGACTCTTAATCCTGATAGTATTTCGATTTTAGGTATGCAGTGTTAATCATTATAACTTGCTCAGAAGTGAGATCTCGATACCGAATGACCAAAACCTTTGTACGTTTGGTGATTGCATAAAGTGTGCTAAAGAGAAATATTGATCAAGGAATCTGTGGCTTTGCTGGAAGGTTAAAAGATATTCCTGAAATGGATTTGCAAAGTTCGAATTAAAACTTTGGCCAAAGTACTTTGTGTGATGTGTCACTGAAGTTGTATGTTGAATGTGTTTCACGTACAAGAAATTTGAACTTAAGGCAAATCAGGAGATTTCAGATTAGAAGGAAAAAATAAATGATAGTAGTATTAATTTATTTTTCATGGATATCTACACGGAGGAGTAAAATGGAAAATTATTCTAGATCGAGAAATTCGTGAAAATTTTAATTAATTTTAGAGTGCGACAATATTTATTTAGTGGAATTAAATATTATTAAATGGTAATTAATTATTATCATGAGATGATAATATTGGAGCTAAAATTAATTAGTCCTACAGGTCCCCCTACAAGCCCCAATTGAAAACCCGAAGATAAAAAGTTAAAGGGAAAGAGAGAAATAAATTTTCAAAATGTTTGAAAATTGCCAAGGAATTTATTTTACAAAGTGCTGGAAATGGCCGAAATTTTATTTTGGAGAAAATAAAAATAAAATTTTTTTTTGATGACGTGGCATGCTGACGTGTCAGTTGACATGTCAGGCCATGTCTGCGAATGAGGGTAAGGTGGTGCTGACTCAGTGCCAGCACAGCAGGATACGTAGGAACAGAAACCCCACCTTCAGGCCGCGCGTGAGGGCGCGTCCGGCGGTGTTTCGGTGAGTGCTTGGCGGCATTGGACTCGTGGTGATGAGATTTACAACGTAGTCACTTCAGAATTTGCATCCAAGTTGGACACGCAAGTGGGATGTGAAATTACTATTTTACCCTCAATTTTTCCCCTATAAATAGGGGGCTTGGCACTTCATTTTTTCTCACAACTTTGGGAGAGGTTTTGGTTCAGTTCTTGGCTTTGAAACCATATCCCTTTTCTCCTAATTAATTCCTTATTATTTTGGAATTAATTTTAGTTAGGTGTTTATATATTTAATATATAAAACACTTAATTTCGAGAGATTAAACCCTGAAAAGGGTTATCTAGTTGAAAGTTTTATTTTCTGTAGTATTTAGAGAAATACTTTTGGAGCCCACACTCCGAGGGTTTCTCTGAGGATATTGCAGGGAAGCTCTGCTGGTTTCACGAGGTGATCGTGTATCGGATTCTCGGGAGGTGAATTTAGAGCGCAGTAGCCATCTTCGGTGAAAGGTATTTTTATATTATATTTTGTTTAAACATGATAAATTAGGTGCTCTTAAGTGTTAATTGCATGCTTTATTTATCTACTTTGTGATTTAAAATTTATTATCAATTGCATGTAGATACTTGAGTAAATCCGGCTAGTCTTCCGCTGTTTATATTTAAATATTTTAGAAATATTTTGATACCTGTATATTAAGGAAAAAATTTTAAGTACGGCCCCGGAATAGTACTATTTCGGGCCCCTACCCAGCAATAACACATCGAAGGAAGTGTTCCATATTCGAATTATAGATGATACAAATGTCCATAAACATGAACTGAAGTTCTTCACTGAGGAAGCTTATAGTCATAAAACCATACCGAGAAAGGAGTTCTCAATAGATTGATTGCTCACATTGACTCTACCATCATTTAATCCTTTTATGCTCAACTTCGATAACATTGTAGCATAGTTAATCAAATGAGTTGATAACTAAGAGCACCTTTGAGAAGGACTAAAAGGCAATGATGCTCACCTCTTCTTTTGAACCTAGTGAGGTAAAGGAATGAAGGCCCAAAGAAGAAGAAATCCTTAAAGCCCGATGGAGGGTTGAGTAGAAGGCAACCCTAAAAGAAAAATCAGAAAAGGACGTTTGTTTCCATAACTACAAATAAAGGAATTGGAAAGGGAACTGCAGAGAGTATATGGTATACTCTAAAAGGTTCAATCGTTGTAGTAATTCTAATAGGATCAGAATCACTAGTATTAAGTTAATTTTGCATAACTTTATTGTGCAAAACTCAAAATACTAATGTTTAGAACATACAACTAGATAACATAAGTAAGCAAGATGATAGAGTTTCAAATGAATTTGGCATGCTAGACTAAATAAGATTAGTGAGTTAACCATCTTAAGATCATTTTATGGAAATGAACTTAAGAAGTTAATTTCCTGTGAATCCTATCTTAAGAGAAACGTTCCAAAGACTCTATTTAATTGAAATATGGGAATATGCCAAGATCTAAATGAATTTCGATCCATACTGATAATTGTAAATCATTTAATGTAAGCACTAGAAACGATTATCAGTTTAATCATTATGAAAGTATGTACTTAATGAAGTACAAATTTGAAATTCTTATGAAATTTTAAAATTTCAAAAAGTGGTTAGGAACCATGGTAGTCATAAGATATAAGCGACTCACTTTGATTGAGATAGCAAATATCTTATTGACTAATTCCTTAGTCATCTTAGAAATAATATAATTATCTCTCAGTAAACTCATTCGAGAACACCTTAGTGTTTCTGAATGAAAGAACAAAACCTTATGGGCTTTAGTTAGTTCCATGATGATTTTTATTGACTAACCTTTACTCTAAGGATTTTCCCTAGAAAGTGCACTTAAGATTTTGAATCTTATGCCTTCCAAATAAGCCCTTTACATGCACTATCAATTATGGTATTCTAAATTCCCTGGTTATTCTTATTTAAGAATTTGGGATTGTCCTCTTAAGTGAAGATAAGGACAGCGGGAGAGAAGCTTGAACGGGTTCAAGTTTATACAACAATATAGAATATTGTGTCTGCAATTCTTTTGAACAAAGGTTGTTTGTTTAAAGGAATGTACCTTTCTAGAGAAATCGTTCCTGAGAGAGAAGAAAGGTAAGCAAGCAAATCTCAAAGAAATATGAGGATCACATCCCATGCCACAAATAGAAATGTAGCACCCCGAGCGATGGGCACCACATCCCCCGCACTATAGCTCGACACATGTAACGAAACAAGAACTCCACATACGCACCAAACCATAGCGAACAAGAGACAAATAAAATCAAACTCCTAGGCTAGGTGGTCTAGACCCTAATATAGAGTGCGCATCAAACAAAAGCAAGTGCCGAAATAACAGGATCCATACATACATGCATAATACGAGCAACATATAAAACAAATATACATGCTAAGCCACAATGACAAATTTTAAATCATATCCATTCTCCAAATTCAAGTTCATGTACATATACATGCTTATACAAAATATCAAAGCGAGAAAGTAAATATAAGAGATACAAGGACTCGAGCTATAAAACCGGACTCAAAGACTCAAAGGAAGACCGCCGCCTAGCACGAACCAAGACCTGCACCTGCAAACTCAACAACAAAGTGGGAAAAAGAAGACAACAATGAGGGTCAGTCCTAAAGACTGGTGAGGGGGACTAACACACACACCCGTATACATATAGAGCAAAGCAAGTATCAAGAGGGTGAATAATCCATGAACCGGGAATGCTATGCACACCAAATCATTTCCTGTGATAATAGATATATATACTTAAAGAAAGTAGGGCCGAAGGCCAAAATAACCAATTTTAAGTTATTAGAGATCCATTTCCATTTCATAGATGTAAGGCAAGACAAGACAAGATAATACATACTAACTCGGCGAGTACGAGTTTCTCCATGTCAATACAAGTACATAACAAGCAAGTTCAAATCAAAACAATCCCACCACATACTTCGGTGATGGAAGAGTGGATCCTACCCTTAACCATCCATGCCAACAAGCAAGCAGGACGTGAGTTTCGTGACACTCACTCCTGTCGGACTCCATCCCCCACCAACCTCTTAGTGGGTTTTGGTACATCCTACGTGTGGAGATCATGAACGGGAAGTGTGTCCGGCGACCCCGTGGTCGACCCAGGTGCTCTGTCTTACAATCTTCGGGGCCCATCGTGTCAAGTACAAGTTCAAGGACCTATCTTTCAACGTCAATCACTCTACAAGTTCAAAACATATTCAAACGTACTCAAAGTCTTCAAACCAAAACAAAACGTTGCGTATATACATATAAAAGCGTTTTCAAGATATTTAACAAGCGGGACAAGCCCTCAAAATACATATAAAGTACATATCTATCGTATACTATACATATCTCGCATGGGGGCTTTAAATCACGTAGGGTTTTTGGTCAAGATAACTAAAAGAACAAAAACCTCACCTAGACGAGTAAATCGGATCAAACAAGCTTAAAGCACACCTATGGAGCGACTCCACACCATGAGCTACTCCACAAGATCCATCTAAACACAAGAAATACGGCTAGACTTAATTATGAACCATAAATACGCTTGGCAAATACATATGGATGCATATGATGCTATGCATTTCACATTCGTCCAAGATAGGGCATATCAAAGCATTGAACATATTAACAAGTATGTAGTGCATAATTCAAACACATACCACGTCAAATAAACTCATAACATATCATATTTCATGCATAAACAAGTTTAAAGCACATACACAAGGCAAGAGATACAAGAAAGCTTCTTACATTACATATAAACGTCCATACACTCATATCTCGTATACACTTAGCAACTAAAGCCATAAAGCTTAAGATAAACAATAAAACACATCATATACACATTTATTAACATGTTGGGATCATGATTGGGGTGAGAGAAATCAATTACAACCAAGAACAAAGTAAGAAAAACAAGTAAACAAGGCATAACATCACAAACGAGCAAGGAAAATGGCTCGGGAAAGCCACACGAGCAGCATCCACAAAATGGCTTCCACAGGGCATGACACGGGCATGTCTCCCTTGTAGCACAAAGGGAGACATGGGGGTGTCTCGATACAGACACCCCAAACCCTCCAAGACACGCCCGTGTCCCTAAAAATAACTAGGGACCGACAAGGGCGTGTCCCTGCTGTGATGTTACGTCTACTTCTTCGTACCAGCTACAAAAATACAGGAAAAAGCAAGGAAAAATAGGGGAAACGAAGCACAACAAGTAGGAAACATATTCAAACATCAAACCATGAAAGATCATGCAAAGATTTCCACAAAAACTCCCCCGAATCCACCCATGACAACAAGGAAACAAGATGTGCAGATTTTGTTCAAGTTTCAAACCCAAAACCCTTCATGTATTCAAGCTGCAACCATGGTGGTTCTTCACACATACCTTAAGCACGAAATCTATACAACAAAATAAGTCATGGAAGCTCAAATCATCATATAACAAGCAAGAAATTCCAAAGAAAACAACTCAAGCTCATAAATTCAAGAATTGGGTAAAAATCTAACTATTCATCATCTTGTTCAAAACATGCTCAAACCCTAATCAAAATATGAAAATGATAGCTTCAAAAAACCACAATGAATTAGGGATCAAGAATCCATGCTTACCTCTTGATCGGATAAGAAACGAGGAAGTGATGAGCTCAAAAGTGCAATGGGGTGAATAGTGCCGAGATTCTTCCCTTCTCTTCATTTCATCTGCTTATCTCACCTCTTTTCCTACTGAAACTTGAAATGGGGCTGGGTTAGGGAGAAATTAGGCTTAACTAGGGTTACGTGGGTCCAAGTTTGAGATCATTTGGTTAAGAATTGAGCAAGTTATGGCCAAAACCGTAAAGGGTGTCGAATCTATGCGAGGATCACGTTCCGGGCAAAATTCGGATGTTCAAACGGGCTTAGAAAAATACAAGGCTAGGTTTACTAGATCCGCAATTTCGATTCAAGTCTAGCATAGATTTCAGAATTCAAATCCAAATTCCTGAGCTCTAGTTACGCCTTCCGGAACACAAGGTGCGCTAAATTCTCATTAGGCCCTTAAGTCCCAATTCATACAAAACGGTTTTAAACGAACATAAAAACGCATTCATAACATATAAAACTTGTAACACCCGAGCGCAAGGTACCACATCCCCCGCACCGAGACCCGACCCGAATATGAAATGGACAATCCATACCCGAGCTAGATCACGGCTAACGGGGACATACACACTCGCTAAGCTAGGCGGGAGCTAACTTTCGCAACTAAAGGACCAATAAAATAGAAATATCACTAATGCGGAAGCAATGTACATACATATATAACAAGATAAGAAAAGAGCAATGGGTTCAACTAGCATAGATACCTAATCCCGAAATTCAATAAAATCATAACTCATTACAATTCCAGGTTCTTTCTATTCCTGTAAGATTATCCTGAATTCACGATAATGGTAACGATCAATACAAATCATGAATCAATATGCACAAGGACTGACTCTGACCTAACCGAAAACTTAAAAGACTTGACTTCCCGCCTTGCACTCCAAACCTGCAATAACACTGAAAACAATCCGGGTTCAGTCTATACGAGACTGGTGGGTATAAAATGAGGCATAGATAGCATATACAACAATATTTAACATTCACATGCAAGTTATAATCCCAAATGAGGTTTTAAAGCATTTCCCAAGTGGGTAAAATAAAGAAGTCATCAAAAGGGATTATAACGTTCATTTCCATTCTTTAAGTCTTTTGTGGCCCGGCGAGTAGGCGTGCATTATCTCCAACCAACACCTCGTGTAGTTCATTAAACATTCTTTCTTTCTTTTTTTCATTCATGCATAACATTCTTTTGTGCACATTCATGAACATTTACACCTTCTTCCTCCGGGTGATGGCCGGGTGATCGGCCCGAACCATCCATTCATTGACCAAAAGGGGAACATGACTCCCCAGATGGCACTCAGCGTCCATTCCTCGCTAACTCCTAACGAGGTCCGGTTACGCCGTTCATTGGTGGAACTAGTGTGAGGGTTCACCGTCAGCCCATGCCTCCTCGGGTCACCACTCACACCAAGTCCCTGGGCCCCATTCTGTGCATAACATTCATTCTTTTCTCGCCAAAACATTTGGTAGGTTCATAAAAAGAAAGGTTTTACGTTGAAATCATTTACTCTTGAAAACGACTCTATATACATATAATAGTTTTAGCTGAAATCTTTACACGTTGGGTGTATATAGGGTCATTTATCTAAATAGTAGAGAAACCCACCTGTACGCCTCTTACCGAACAATACCAAGAAGAAAGGAGACTCGAAAGTGTCCTATGAACCCGGCATCTCCGCTCTGGAGAAAACTGTACAAAAGACAATGTAACGTGTTCATGAGACTCAAGACTCCAAATGAACCATATAAGACGCACGACAATGAATTGACCATGATATGAGATGCATAAGAATTATAATTCATGTCATGAGATCATAGATTCAATTAACTCATCACAACGTTCAAAACGGGGTGGTTCCATAGTCACACATCCACTATCTTTCATATCTTACCTCAATTCGAGTCATAATTCATATGCGACAGGTATACATAGGTTATGAAAGCACAAGAGGTGATATTATGCCAAGAAATCGTTCATGTGCACGATTAATATTTCCTAGATATTGAAACTTTCAATAAATTCATTTCAAGAATCATTCAATTCATTTAAGTTCATATCCTTCACATTTAAATCAAATTGATCCAAGAATTTCAAATAACGATCATAACACGTAGTATAACTTGTTTACAATTAGAAAATAGGTAAATAGAAACATTCAAATCATGTTCGGAAATTAAATAACACAAAATAGATAACAATTAAATTATAAAATTTAAATAAATTAAATAATATTTAAATATATATACAAAGTCATATCTATATATAGGTATACGTACATCATTCATGCAATTAGAATGAAATGAAACAATTATGCATGCACTTAAACATATTCATACAGTAGCATGCATTTAAGACAAAACAAATTAGTTCATAACATGCATTTATATTAAAACAAATAAATTAAAATCATAACATGCATTATAATTCCACAACATCCATTTAATTCATGCATGCATTACCTAAAATATATATATATATATATATATATATATATATATATATCCATACGTACAACAACATGCATTACTTAACAAAACAAATTAAATAACAACATGCATGCAAGCATTTTACAACCAATACATTAAATTAGTACCCATGCATTTAATAACAACAATGATATACGTAGGCATGCATGAGTATAACAAAGAAAATTAGAAACAAATGTGAAGCCATGCATGAGTTTGAAAAATGACTTTCATGCAGAAAATGTAAGGGTCGCGGCCGCGACCCATTTTCCTCATAAAATGGTAGCGGCCGCTACCCCTTAAATTCAGAATTTTCCTCAAATACTCAGAATACGTGAGCAGCCCGAATTTGAGTCGCGGCCGCGACACCAATTTCAGGCAATTCAGGTCGCGGGCGCGACCCTGTTCGAACCAGCAAAACAACGCAGCAACTGATGAAAAAAACAGGGCAGCAGCAGCCTACTTCGATCCAACACATTCAGGTAAGGTTATACAATAATTATGCAACAAAACAACAGCTTAAGGCAAGGGAAAACTCAGCAAAGAAGGCACAACAACAACAACCAAACACACGCAGCAGCGGACAAGCAAATCAGTCCCAAAAACTTCAAAAGCTTCACGTATCAGCCATGGTAAGTTTTCAAATTCAACACATAAATTAAATTCATGCTTAGTACAAGTTTAAGGATGTAACAAGGATCATATATTCAGCTCCATACCAAGAAATGCAACAAAACGAGCAAGAATTCCTCAAAAATTCAACAACCCTTACTATTCACATATACTTTGATACCATGCTCAAATCTCCAGGAAAATCTGGAATATAGCGCTTAAAATAGAGCCAAGAAGATGGACAACAAGATCATAAACTTACCCCTTTTATTCGGTTGAGTTTGGAAGAGATTTGAGCCGAAAATCTCCAAAATGGACAAAGTGGCGAAATGGAACTAGAGAACAGGGCTTTGGCTGAGCTTTTCCTCTTTGTATCAGGTATGGTTAGAATTGGAGTGGGTAGGGGCTGGTAGAGGGTTGAGTTGGGGTTCCAAAAAGTCCAACCATGGTTAGTTTGGTTAAGTATGGTGAGAGATATGAATATTTTTGTAAACTGTGGCAGATTTGCTTCCGTTTCGTTTCTCGGTTGAGTTTCGGAGGTTCAAATAACTTTGGAAAAATATAAAGCTAAGTTCATTAAACCCGAATTTTCGTTGCGAGTTCAGCGAAGTTGACGAAACTCGAATCCGAGTTTCCTAGCTGAAGATATCAAATACGGAACCAATGGTGCGCTAATTGCTCGTTAGCCCCCGATTTGGATTCCACAATCAAAATAAATTCGAAACGTATGCAAACGAACCCGAAAACATGAAACGATCATATATTCATATTCACAACACATATAACTACAACATATTAGATTTTCACGAAATTTCGGTATCAAATCATATAAGAACGAAGCGCGATTAAAACACTCATGCGCAACGTTAACAATTCCATATCAATTCCAAATTAAATAAACAATTTTATATTTCATTTTTAAATTAAAACTAAAGTCAACGATTAATGAAATTAATTAATTAGCCTAATTAAAACATGATTAATTAACATTAATTCTTAATTATCAATTAAATGAATTAATTAACGAAATAAAATTATAAAATAAAATAAAATAACTAATAACAATTTATATTAAAATTAAATATTTAAAACACTTATAAACAATTAATCACATAGCAAAATGATTTAATTGCGCAATTTATAACAAATACGGCATGTTAGTATAAATGAAAAACCGGGGCGTTACAAAACTCATTCATAGCAAGTTCTCACGAAAATTGGAATTAAATTCCGAGGCAAACAGATCAAGTTCGAGAGCAAACAAGCATATACGAACAAAATTCATAAATTCAAATATAACAAATATTTCAAATAATAATCAAAGTATCAAATAAATAATAAATTAAACACGTGATTGCATAAATAAATAATTAAATGGGCATATAGCCCACGCTTGGCGACGTACCTGTACGGTCGAAAGTCGGGGCGTCACAAGAAGAAACAAACTCATCTGACAAAACTTAGCTAATTTTGAAAGATAGTACACGGGTATATCCTCCTCACTTGAAGAGTTATGTATGCATTCCTTGATAGCCTAAGAGATGATATGGATGCTCTCTATAAAACATCTTAAGTGGATATTAATCCACTTACCTATGAGGAGGTGCTATCAGATTCGAAATCTGAGTAGTGTGAACAAGTTTTGAAATCCAAAATGGATTCCATATACTCAAACCAAGTTTGGACCTTGGTTAATCCACCTAATAAGATCAGGTCCATAGGGTGCAAATGGATCTACAAGTGAAAGCTTGGAATAATTGGAAATGTCACAACTATTATAGCAAGCTATGTTGCTAAAGTGCTTCATTCAAAGACTAAAGAGTAGATTTTGATAAAACCTTATTGTTTGCAGTGAGAAGGCCAATTTGAATTATAGTTAGCCTATCTGCATATTGTGACTATGAGATATGATAAATGAATGTGAAACTGTCTTTCCCAATAGGAGATCGATAAAGACATGTACATGGGACATCCCATGGATTTCACATTCAATGGGAGTATGCAAAAGGTTTGCAAACCCCTAAGATCAACCTACAGATTGATGAAGGCTTCTAGGACATAGTTTATTCGATTTCATTTAACAGACAAATTGGTTGGCTCAAATAAAGCTCGAATAAATCCTAAGTGTATAAGAAAAGGTTAAAGACTTGGGACCAATTTTTGGTAATTCGCGTAGATGACGTTTATATCATTAGAAATGTATAGAATGACATAAAAGTGACCAAAACCTGGTTAGGAACTAGTTTGAGATGAAAGATCTTGGTGATGTGTTAGGATGTAATTAGTGCTTTAATTGCCTTAATTTTCCCCCTTGTATTTAACTGAAAATATGCTTAATTTGGCTTAATTGTAGCTTTGCAGGATCAATTGCTTTGGATTGAAGGGTTATGCATAATCTGAACTAAAAGAAGTTATAAGTGAAGAAAATAGCTTGAGCCATGACCTTCAAGCTATGATCATCCATTAAGCTAAGGGTATCGAAGCAGACCCTGGTCAACAGTTGTGGCTGACTTTCCTTTTTAACAACTTGCACAACTTGCAGCTGCTCTATCTCAGTTTTGTGCGTCTCAAGACTGAAGATGACGATTTGGGGACTTGCAAAAGGCTCTTTGCCTTAAAGTGTGTGCCAAACTTGCAAAACATGGTTTTATAAGCTAGATTAGAAGGCAAAAGAGCAGAATTTAGTTGGAGAGGGCTGGAGAGGAGTTAGGCAGCATCTAGAGCTGTTAGAACACGGCAAGAACAGGGGTTTAATCCCCTGTTTCGATCAGAGCAAGAATTCCTCTTTCTTTCCCTCTTTTACTTGAATTCCATGGAGTGATTATGTAGCACTTTAATATATGTTTTGTAGTTAATCCTTGTAGTTTATTTTCAGTTCTTGATCAAATTATTAGCTAAATATTTTATACTATGAACAACAGCTAAATACCTCTTATTCTAGTTAAGTTGTTTGTTTGATTCATGCTTTGGTTTGTGAGGTCTAATTGAATCTCTTATGGTTTTGAATTGCTTGGTATATGCATGCTTCTTGTTCGAAATTTATGGACTTGTTTTGGGATAATTTTCTGATCAACTATTGTCTTGATATTTGTCTTTCTTGACTACACAAATAACTTGATCCGTAATTGTCATGTTAGATGTGCCTAAGAGTTACACATCATTGAAGGCTTACCACCATGTTTGCTTGATAGTGATGAGATGCATGTGTAATGACTTAAACATTCCAAGTTTCTTGAGTTTGTTGGTTAGGATTGGTGTCCTTTTCATGATTAATGTTGTCACGGAGTTAAATCTTAGGATCCTATCTTTAAGACTGCTTTTGTGATAAGAAGATGGTTAATGAGCATCTCATAATCATTGTAAAAATAAGAAAGGACTAGGGTGTGCAGAGCTTGTTGTCACCGCAGCCAATCTATCAAATGGAATTGAAGTTTATTATTGCAACTATGATCGACTCACTAACTTGAATCATAAGAATAACTTGACTAGAGTTTTATTCCCTAGCTACATTAAGTTCATGCTTTGTTGTTAGTTTATTTACTTTCAGCTTGTCCTTTAATTTCCTGCACTTTAGTTAATTACGTTAACCTCCCCCCTCTACTTTTGTTGTGTTGTTTGTTTGGCTATCGGAGATTAATAGAACCATCCAATCTATGTGGGATCGACAGTTTACCACTATACATAATTTATTGTGTTTGGTAGTTTAGGAATATTATTTGGTGGATTCGACACCTATCAAATTTCTGGCGCCGTTGCCGGGGATTGGTTCTAATTGGTTTTGTTTTTCATTTGATAGCTTTGTGTTTGTTTTTGTGCAGAGAAGTCAGTTTAGGGAATTAACATGTTGCCATCAATGACTACAAGCTCTCAAAATGATGTTTGTGGAATCTGCACAGGTGACCATCCAACCAATGGATGTCCTTTGCCCTTCGAAGATCCCTTTTCTCATTTGCAGCCCGTAAATGATCAATGTGGAGTATGTACAGGACCTCATAAAACTGATATGTGTCCACTACTTGATGAGAGTCTTCTTCCCATACCAAAGAATGAATCTGACACGAGCTTGAACTCTTGTAATTATGGGTGGAATGGTTATCATTTTAATCGCACATTAAATGCATTTCAGCCACCACAACAATATCCATCAGCTTCCAATTCAGGTACATCTCTTGAGGAAATGTTTAAAGCATTTATGATTAATACACAACAATTTCAACAGGAGACAAGGAAGAATATGCAAGAATTCCAAATGTACGTTCAAAGCTTGAAGAATGAGTTGAGCCAATTAACTTCTTCAGTAACTGAATTGAAGAGTAAATTGGAGTTTGAAGAAGGACAACACTCAATTCAGAAAACAGGGGCTGAAACAGAGCATAATATAGTAGCACAGATGGATGGAATTGAAACAGAGCAGGATTGTACAACGGACCTGAGTATAAGGCATGACCACAGCTTAAGGTCAGATGAGGAATCTAGACCTATTGTAGAATCTCAACAATTGATCAGTCCAAACCCAACTGCACAGAGGTATGTTGAGTTTCAAAAAGATGAATCAGAGTTCCAAAATGACGAATAAAAGTCCCTAAAAACACTTTACAATGTTGAGGTAAATGTTCCAATACTTGATGTAATTAAATCTATGCCTCAATATATGAATTCTCTTGTAGAATTGTGTGCAACTAAGGAAAGTATACCTTGTTATGGGAAGGTAAGTATAGGAAAGAATTTCTCTGATAACCTTCAAGGGAAGATACCCCCATTGGGTAAAGACCAAAGTTTATTTGCTTTTCCATGTAAAATAGGAACTGTTGGAATTTATGGAGCTTTATGTGATTGTAGTTCCTCAATTAATTTGATGCCTTCGTCTATTTGCTCACATTTGCATATTAATTCCATGCGAAAAGCTGCTATGATCATTAAACTTGATGATGGAACAATTGTTTATCCTAAGTGCGTATTGGAAAATGTTTTAATTCAAGTTCATGGCATGATTTTCCTCGTGGACTTCTTTGTTATTAATAACTCATTTGATGTTTTGCTAGGACAACCCTTTCTTGATATATCTAAAACAAAAATCAATGAGTTTGATCACACACTCACAATGGAATTTAATGGAAATGTTGTTAAATTCGCTATGTTTAATTCCATAAAGTATCCTAGTGAGTTTTTTTGTTTAAATGACATGGATTTCATTAGTCCTTTTCCATGTGGTGTATCTTTTGAGCTAAGCTATGGTGATAAAGATGTTCCTAGCTCTCACTCTCGTTTGCGTTTTCGGAAATCTTGTTTTGATGAAGCTAAGTGGTTGTTTTATCGATCCTTATTGAGTCTATTTCCTAATAAGCTTAGTTTTAAATGGAAAAGAGTTTTTTTATGTACTCACATGCTACTTTATCATATAGGGGATTTCAACAGCCATGATGAAGACCTGTTAATTCTGAACAATCATTACTTGAAGCTATTTTATGCAGGTTTTCCAATGAAAGATGTGAAGGATTTCAATTGAAGACGTGTGATGCAACATATCGTCTAGCCTAGGACGTTAAACAAGGGCACTTTTTGGGAGGCAACCCAATACTTATTGATTTGCTGTTATTTAGTTCTAGTTTCTCTGTGTTTCTTGACTAAGGACCCCTTTTTGTGTTATTTTCAGGTTTATGGCCGAAACAGGGCTCCCAGGACCCAGACTGCAAAGGTTGATCATCCCTTAAGCTTCATAAACCCCTCACAGTTTCAGTAAATGCATTCAGGGAAGTCCTCATGATCTTACCTTTTCTTTTATTATACATTGAGGACAATGTAGAATAAGTGTGGGGGGAGTTTGTGAATATTTTGGCTGGGTTATAATTGAAAAGTATGGTTTGGATGACTATTTTGATTTGCATGTTTGTTGGTCCTATTTTGATTTTATCTAAGTCTGCTTTGCCTGTTAGTTTGTTATTTTGTAGAGCCGTCCTTAGTTCTTTTTGGTGCGTTTTTGTGCAGCCTTGTAGTTTGAACCTGATCATGTGTAACATGTTTAGATTTGAGAACTTTTGAACATGAGAAATAGGTTGAAATAACATGAATTTCCACGCCTGATTCCTGGAATTGAACAAACTTGTAGTTTTTGGCTTAGCTAAGGAATGTTCTTGAATTTGGACTAATGGATGAAAATTAAAATTGCATGCTTAAATTGGACCTTCATGTGTGAAAAAGTGTGCGATTTTTGGACTGTCTAAAGGGATGTTAATGATGCTGAATGATTAATGTTATTGTTGATTGAGTGTTATGAATAAGGCTGTAATGCCAGTAGCTTCTGAATAAGGCTTTTTAAGCCATTTGTCTCTGAATAAGGCTGTCATAGCCATTTGCTTGATGCAAACCACTCGTTTCACTCCGCTGGTTACCCAAAGGCTTAATACAAATCATAAATTGAAAAATGGGTGACTATGAGTGATGCATTTTTATGCAGTCTAGGGATAGTCATACATTACCAAAGCGGTATTACGACACCCAAAATAGACAACGTTTTGAATTTTGGTATAAGTGTAAATAGAACCCTCGTTTTATCTTTTGTTTTGTTGGAATTTAGACAGTCCAAAACAAGCACTCTTTGATCACATGATGTAATTGCTATTTGGTAATTGTGCATGCTTAAATGAATTCTAAATTCCTTAACATTCTCTAGCAAGTTAAATATTTAAAATTTGTCCTTTTTCATTTTGATAGGCTATGGAGACTTGTTATGATACTCATTTTAATGTTCAAACTTTCTCATTGATGAACTGTGGGGCTGTAGTGGTTAGAGGATAACCTTGCTTGAAGTCTAGTTGCAGTTTGCTTGAGGGCAAACAAAGTCTAAATGTGGGGGGATTTGTTAGTATGTAATTAGTGCTTTAATTGTCTTAATTTCCCCCTTTGTATTTAAATGAAAATATACTTAATTTGGCTTAATTGTGGCTTTGCAAGACCAATTGCGTTGGATTGAAGGGTTATGCCTAAAAGAAGTTATAAGTGAAGAAAATGGCCTAAGCTATGACCTTCAAGCTATGATCATCCATTAAGCTAAGGGTATCGAAGCAGACCCTAGTCAATAGTTGCGAAAAAAATACGACTTTCAGGAGAAAAAACTCCCCCGATGGAAATACCAAATAATCGACGAGGACGAACAAGAAATCGGTGATTCTCCACAAGTGGTACCTGAAGATTATGGCATTCGTTCAAGAAAAGGCAAAAGTTACGTAAACCCTTAAATCATACTACATCAACATTTCAAGATAACTGGAAATTCCAACCAATAAGAATCCTAATGAACCTAAAAAAAACGATAAGGCGGTTGGCTTTCCTTTTTAGCAACTTGCACCACTTGCAGCTGCTCCATTTCAGTTTTGTGCGTCTCAAGACTGAAGATGACGATTTGGGGACTTGCAAAAGGCTCTTTGCATTAAAGTGTGTGCCCAACTTGCAAAACTTGGTTTTATAAGCTAGATTAGAAGGCAAAAGAGCAGAATTCAGTTGGAGGGGGTTAGAGAAGAGTTACGCAGCAGCTAGAGCTGCTGGAACACAGCAAGAACAGGGGTTTAATCCCCTATTTCTATCAGAGCAAGAATTCCTCTTTCTTTGAATTCCATGGAGTGATTGTGTAGCACTTTAATATATGTTTTGTAGTTAATCCTTGTAGTTTATTTTCAGTTCTTGATCAGATTATTAGCTGAATATTTTGTACTATGAACAACAGCTAAATACCTCTTATTCTAGTTGAGTTGTTCGTTTGATTCATGCTTTGGTTTGTGAGGTCTAATTGAATCTCTTATGGCTTTGAATTCCTTGGTATATGCATACTTCTTGTTAGAAATGTATGGACTTGTTTTGGGATAATTTTCTGATCAACTATTGTCTTGATATTTGTCCTTCTTGACTGCACAAATAACTTGATCCGTAATTGTCATGTTAGATGTGCCTAAGAGTTACACATCATTGAAGGCTTACCACCATGTTTGTTTGATAGTGATGAGATACATGTGTAATGACTTAAACATTTCAAGTTTCTTGAGTTTGTTGGTTAGGATTGGTGTCCTTTTCATGATTAATGCTGTCACAGAGTTAAATCTTAGGATCGTATCTTTATGACTGCTTTTGTGACTAAAAGATGGTTAATGAGCGTCTCATAATCATTGTAAAAATAAGAAAGGACTAGGGTGTGCAGAGCTTGTTGTCACCACAGCCAATCTATCAAATGGAATTGAAGTTTATTATTGCATCTATGATCGAATCTCTAACTTGAATCATACGAATAACTTGACTAGAGTCTTATTCCCTAGCTACTTTAAGTTCATGCTTTGTTGTTATTTTATTTACTTTTAGCTTGTCTTTTAATTTCCTACACTTTAGTTAATTACGTTAACCTCCTCCCTCTACTTTTGTTGTGTTGTTTGTTTGGCTATTGGAGATTAATAGAACCATCCAATCTCTGTGGGATCGACCCTTTACCACTATACACAATTTATTGTGTTTGGTAGCTTAGGAATATTATTTGGTGGATTCGGCACCCATCAAATTTTTGGCGCCGTTGCCAGGGATCAAACCCGGGTCACCCGCATGACAGGCGGGAATACTCACCACTATACTATAACCATACTACATTCTTGAGATTAATATCTATAGAGATAGATCTAAAAGAATGATAAGATCATCATAGTTGAGGTACATAGATAATATACTAGAAGAGTTTAGTATGGAAGATACTTAGAGAAGGATTTCCAAAAGGAAAATGGAACATCTCTTTTGAAGAGGATGTGTCCCAAGACAAGCTTAGAGAAAGCATAATCCCTTGTGCAAAGGGGGCATAACGTATGCAAATTTATGTACTCAACCGGATATAGCTTAGCAGCGGTAATGTGGTAAGCAATTCTAAATTTGATATTAGAGAAGGTCACTGGACTGAAGTAAAATATTCTCAAAGTACTTGAGAAGAAATGAGAATATGTTTAAGAGCCTAGCAAGATCTTCTCATTAAAGGATATTGTGATGCAAGATTAGCATCAAACATGGATAATTGCAAATCCATATTAGGATACAATTTCTGCCAAAATGGCAAAACAGTGAGTTGGAAAGAGTTCCAAAGAAGTAACACTGCAGATTCAACCACTGAGGTAGAAAACTTAGCCACGTATGATGCTGCCAAGTTAGTGTTTGGGTAAGAAACTACATCTAACGGTTGGATACATTTCCTAGCATGAAATAGCTCCATTATCATAGTAAGAGAATCGAAACCTCACCAAAGAGACCAGACACGTGATTATAAATCACTTGATAAGGAAAATGTTGTTTTGTTAATGATGTGTAAATCAAGAGGGTCACATCAGCAGAGAACATAGCAGATCCACTTTGGAAACGCCCGAAGTCAATGGCCTCTCTAAGGACATCTTGAGAAGATGGGACTTACAGTATACCTGAATGGCTTTTATGGGCAAGTGGGAGATTACTTGATAGTAAACCATTAGTAACTCTATCACAATCAATCATGGCCTAAAAATCACAGACAGGGCCGAGATGGTGGACCGAGGGCGGTACCAACACCTCGTTGGGAAGTTGATCTACCTATCCCACAATAGGCCCGATATTGCCTATACAGTAGGTGTGCTGAGTCAGCTTATGCACAGACCATAGCGTGATCATATAAAAGTTGCGCTTAGAGTCGTCAGATATCTCAAACGTTTACCCAGGAAATGAGTGTTGTTCCAGAAAAATAGGGATCTATCGGTTAAAGCCTATACATATGCAGACTGGGCCAGAAACCAGGACGACTGGTGTTCCACTTTAGGATATTTTACACTGGTTGGAGGGAATCTTGCACATGGAATAGCAAAAAAAATGGAATGTAGTTGCTCTTTCTAGTGCCGAGGCTGAGTTTCGGGGGATTGCATGAGGATTGGCCGAAGTGCTACGGCCACGGAAGTTACTTGAGGAGCTTGGATTTTCGGTGAAAGAAAAGTGTCGACTGTGGCATGATAATAAGGCAGCCGTAAGCATCTTAGAGAATCCAATTTAGCATTATGGAACATAGTATATATAGGTGTACCGCCATTTCATCAAAGAGAAACTCGAGAAAGGGGTTGTGACACTTCCGTTTGTACGACCAGAAGATCAGTTAGTAGACATTCTCACCAAGGCCGTAACTGATTGTGACAACCCATCCGTTCATACGTACAAGTTTGTGTCACGTGTGAGTTTAATTTCCATAATTTTATTTATTTTATTTCCTTAATTTATTTATTTATTTGAGATATCTAATTGTTATTCAAGTGTTTATATGAAATCTTGTGATTTATGAATTTTTATGATATGAATTAATTGCTCAAGCATGCTAATTTCATGATATATGTGAATTATATGATTTAAGGGTGTTTTTATATGACTTTTATTAGTTTTGCGCTTGATTGATCTATACTAGGACTTAATTGCACTTTTTATTAAGTTTTGGGACCTTTTTGTAAATAGCCCTTTTAGGCTATTTTGAGCTCTGGAATTTGGATTCAAATTTCGACAATGCCATTGGATTCATTTTGATGATGTGAGTCCAATGGAACAAGCCACAACATTTTCTAAGCCCATTTGAACCCCTAGGCTTTATAATCCGATCCGAACGGACCGGACCCTTGAACAGAGCCCACCTTTAGACCAAACCGACCGGTTCTCTCTCCCTTAAAACACCAATAACTGGTCCATTTTCTTTGCTTCATCATGTCCATACGCAGCTCATGAGACAAGAAGAAACAAGAAGAGCAAACCTCCATTCTTGCATATTTTGAGCTCAAATCCTCACCTTTCTCTTCCAACACATAAAGGTAAGTATAGTTTTGAATTCTCCACAACTTGAGCTACATTTAGATCCATATAAGTCTTTCATTAATTTAGGTTTTCATGGTTTATGAGATATGAGATAAATAGTAGGGGTTTTGATTCATTTTTGAATTATATGATCAACCTCGTGTTATGTGATTATTTGAGGCATGTTTTATGTTCTTTTGAGCTTCATTGCTTCATTTATATGCATGGTTTTGTTGGGAGTTGAGTAATTAATGATATGCCATTAATTCACCTTGAGTTTCATGACATGAAAACTTGGTTTTGTTGGAGTTTTTGCTTCCCTTTGTTGTTTCTCTATGTTGAGCTCGGTTTAGGGCATGTTTTGGTGCATTTATTGGTTTTGTTTTGAGCCGCTTTAGCTACCCAGTTGTGCCCTTTTTGTTCCCTGATGCTGCCTTGGTTGGAGATGATTTTGTACAGGTGAACAGGGCATTCTCACTAGCAAGATGTTGCCTGAACGGGCTAACGCCCGTTAGAGACATCAAGCTCATGTTAGGGTAACGCCCGTTACCCTTGTCTGGACCTGTTGTTGCTGCCAATAGCCGTGTGTGGCCTTATGCATGGCTTGACTATCTAGGCCATTTCCATTGGGTGCATGTTCTACACCAGGTAACGACCGTTAGACCTCTTTGTGCTTGTAGGGGGCTAACAACCTGTGTGATCTTTATTTTATTTAACAAAACGAACTCTCGCTTTTATGTATATTACAAAACAATCCTCAAGGGTATTTTGGTCGTTATAGGGGTCAAATTTGACGGAACCATAACAAAACGGAGGGATCTCTAATGGAACATAAAGGCTAGGGATTAATATGTAATTTTTCAAATAAGAAGTCCTATGTTGTAATTTCGTCTATCGTAATGGTACTGAAATATAAGTCGGCCTGGGAGTAATTAATCATGTCATGCCTAATCCAGAAAGGCAGAAATAGTTAAAATCTAATCATTACCCTTCTTTGTCCTGTTCGTTATAAATCTTAATCATGAATACTTAATGCCCACTAGATTTTCTAAATAGATATTTAAAACATTAATAATGGACACCATATTCAATAAATACAATTAATTTGGAAAATTACTTTGTGAAAAATATGTTCTTTTGGAGAAGCTTCACAAGAAAAGCCAATAAATACAAAAATTTATGTTCCTCCATTATTTCCCACTTTTGAGAGACAAGTTGGATGCAAATTGTATTTTGCTTATACTTTCAAGAGTGGTTTACATTTTTAGACAACTATCAAATTAGATTAGGTTGATGTTGGATTAATTTTTATGTATTTATCTATAACTATTGTTTGGCTTATTTATCATATTTTTTTGCTAGGTTATTTACATATTTCACCCCTGTGTTAGGTGAAATGGGGGAAAAAAACCCTGTATTACAAAAGTTAACACAAAAAACCCTGTGTTTTCAAAATATTTGCATGGTGAACACTGAAAAATTTTGGTGTTGGACACACGCTAAAAGCTCGACTAGAACACTAATTTTCTCTATTTATTGGATGCAAAATGACTAATTTACCCTTTTACATTTTGATATACATCATCTCACATCTCTCTATATTGTTCAATACTTTTTTATATGCACCAAGACTCTGTACAAAATAAAATTACATGAAGAACCCTATAAACAAGTATATGTTGAATACTTTTTTATATGCACAGAGACCCTGTTCAAAATAAAAATTACGTGAAGAATCCTATAAACAAGAATAAAAAGGAGTATATAGAGAGAAATGAGATGTTGTATATCAGAATATAAAAGGTAAATAAGTCATTTCATGTCCAATAAATAGAGAAAATTAGTGTTCTACTCGCGCTTTTAGCACGTGTCCAATACCAGAAATTTTCAGGGTTCGTCATGCAAATATTTTAAAAACACAGGGTTTTCTAAGTTAATTTTTGTAACACAGGGTTTTTTTTTTTTTTTGCTCATTTTACCTAACACAGGGAGTATGATGTATATAACTCTTTTTTTTTGCTTAATATCATTTCTTGTTTACCTTGTAATATATAGTCCCTCGCTTAAAAGGGTGGTATGTTTTTTTGTTATTATACCAAATTTTCTAATTTTTGGAAAGTGAGCTCACAAAAATTTGAAGATGGAGAAGAAGGGTATAACAATAAAAGTGAACATATATGAATTTAAATAGTCTAGTAATTTTCAATATGATCATGGGGTTTAGGCCTCAAGAAAAGGGGCTGTGGCACCCGGGACGATAGGCACCACATCCCCCGCACAATGAGTCTAATCCACATATGAATAGGCAGTCCACACATGAATCGGACTCACAGCGAACGGGTGACAATCAAAAGAACAACCCTGACTAGGCGGTAGCTAACCCTGGAACAATCAACAAAAACCAAAATGCGGAAGCAAGGAAATCATTTATGTAATATCCATGAGATAAATGAAATCCAATACGAATATAAATACGGGTTCCACTAATCAGTACACCTGTCCTAACCTGTCCCGAATCAATACAAGAAAACAACATAACAACGGGTTCAACTGGCTCCAGAACCTGTCCTAACCTGTCCCGAATCAATATCAATTCAATAAGGGCACACCGGCCAACAATAATAAATCAATACAGTACTTAGAGACAATATAATATGCAGTGAGTGTAAATGAGTGAGACTAGAACAATGACTAGACACTCTAACTCCGCCTAGTAACCAACGCCTGCAAAAGAAACTGGAAAAAGGGGGAAGGAGGGGTCAGTCTCTAGAAGACTGAGTGAGCAGGAGCGATACATATCATATAGAAACATGCACATGCAAGTCATAAATCCCGAGCAAGGTTTTATTTAAAGTTAGTTCCCAAAAAGGGCAAAAGAATGACTAAGCAATGCTCAGACTTTACGACTATTCATATTAAATTCAATAAGTTCATATATCATACTTAATCAATAAGGCTCGGTGAGTGAGCGTGCACAATCTCCAACCAAACTCCGACCATGTACGACAAATATCATTAATACATTAAATAGGTGATCATGCAATATATCATAATACACACAAATCACATATCATGTCCTGAACATATTCGTTTGGGCAATCCGTTTCCCGGCCTTCCCGCACAGTGCTTATCAATCAATAATCAATCATATTCAATCATAAATAAGTTCCAAGCTTCTTCCTCCGGGTTGGTGGTGGGTTTGCAAGGCCCGACCACCCAATCATTGACCAAAAGGGGTTACATGACTCCCCAAATGGCACTCAGCTCCCTTTCCCCGCCAATCTCCTGACGAGGTCCGGTACCGCCGTTCAATAGTGGGACTAGTGTGAGGGTTTACCGTCAGCCCTTGCCTCCTCGGGTCCCCACTCACACCAAGCCCCTGGGCCCCATTCAGTGCAATCAATCATTCTTTCTTTTCTCGCCAAAACATTTGATCCATGAGTAACATAACATATCCATAATCCATTTGAAAAGGGGTTTACTCGATCAATATTCACTCGATAACTCTACTTTGAAAATGGTATATGTATATATATATATAAGGTTTCGGCCCAAATCTTATCATATAAGGGTTGTAGAGATTGATATGTAACTAGAACGAAAACACCCTCACCTTGTAGCACCCGGAACGCCGAGATGCCACACCCCCGCACCATAAGTCTAGCTCACACATGAAATGGGTAGTCCATATATGAACCGGACTCATGGCGAACGGGTGACAGTAAAAAAAACTCACTAGCTAGGCGGGACTAACCCTCAAACCAATCAAGCCCAAATCTAGGAATTTAAAACGGAAGCATTATATCAATACATATAGGTACCATATTTACATCAAAAGTATATATATATAGTAGTAGGTACCAACACTTATCAATACATTATCATCCCCAACATATCCATAACATGAAAATGCAATGCTAGACTCAACTCGACAACTGGACACGACTCGGACTCCCGCCTAGCACGCCACTGACAGTACCTGAAAAGTGTGAGGTGTCAGTCTACCACAGACTGAGTGAGGGGTTTATAAATAAATATTCGCGCAAGTAACATGCAAGCCATAATCTCGGGTAAGGGTTTATAAAATAGAGACAATATATGTTTAATAGTAAAAGATAACTCGCCCGAGATTACAACTAATCAATTTAATAATTCAATCATTATCAATTCAATACGTGGCCCGGCGAGTGAGGGCAATTCTCCAACCTTTCTCCAAAAGTGTACAATTCATGCTTGATTTAATTATCAGGTGATCATGCGATTCAATTATAGTGTAGTAGTGCAGTAGTGTATTCAATCAATTCAATAAATAAGTGCAATCAATGTAATAACCCGAGGATGGCCAGTGGTGCCGGACCCATCCCCAGTCTCCTTCTTCCTCTTGGTGATGGTGGGCTTTCAAGACCCAGCCATCCATGCATGGTGTACGTCAGGAACATGACTCCCACGTACGGGATCTCTTTCCTCCACCAAACCTCTTGGTGGATTCAGAGGTGATCCCAAAATTGGTGAGGATAGTGCAAGAGTTACCCGTCAGCCCTTGCTTCCTCGGTTGGCTCAATACACTACCCTCGGGGCCCAATGTGAACATGCTTTACTCGCCAAATCAATCAATCAATCGGTTCAATCCGGTAAATTATTTGAAAATCAATAAGGTTTTGGCAAAATATAGATATATAGATACATTTTGGCCGAAAGATCACATAGAGTTGTAAAGGTTCTATATATCTAGAAATTAAACCTCACCTGACGAGCGAAACAAGAATATAACTATGGTGTGTGTCCCACGTCAACTGGAAGGAGATCTGTTCAATAAGGACAAGTGTACATGAGACTAGACTCAAATGAACCCATTAAGACGCACGGCGAAGTCATAATCAAGATATTATGCAATAACAATCAAGGAGTGTCAAGTAGGAGCATGATTATCAATTAAACAAGTATATGAATCATATAATTCACATATGGGAGCCAAGGAAGTGAAAGAAATGCAATAAGAAAGGTTTTGGTGAAGTTTGGCCAAAACCGACAATTTTTGGAAATGTACATGTTGTGGAAAAACTAGAATATCTTAAATTCTAGAAGTGGGAATCTTGTTTTGTTTTTTGGGTATGAAAGTAGACACAAAGACCTTTCCGACGGTATAAGGCACGTTTTCTAATTCAAAGCGAGGTGAAAATGGAGTTCGTCCGAAGTTGGACAAACTGCAGGAAAATAAAAGGTGACACGCCCGTGTCACCATTACAAGGCAAACCGTGACACCCCCGTGTCACGGTACAGAAAATCAAACCAACCTGCACCCCCGTGTCACGCTGAACAAGGCAAAGTTGACACCCCCGTGTCAACTGTACGCAGCAGAAAAAAACAGGGCAAAAACAGGGGATTGCATGGGAAAAACTCCAAAATCAATCCCACTCTCAAACAAATGTAAGGAATCAACTTAAAACTAACACATAACATACATATAACTCATATTCTTCATTTAAGCCACATTAAAATCAAGAAATATGCTTTGATCATAGAAATTCATCAAAAGCAAACCCATATAATTTCATGTCATCAACTTCCCATTTCCTTAAGAATTCATGCAAGCTTCAAGTATTAAGGTCCTAAACATGCTTCTAATCATTTACACACAAGAAATCATACCAAGATCATCAAACCCTACTCAATCAATACTTCAAGAATTCATACAAATCTCAATTCTACCTTGAATGAAAGAAAAGATGGAAGAGATGATGGTATGATGATGTTGATGCTCCAACTTATGCAACTTTCCTTCTTGAAATCAAGCTTGAAATGATGAAATTTACTTCCTTCCTTCCTTGGTGTTAATACCGTGATTTAGTGTGTGTGTGTGTGTGTGGTTTTGATAAAATGGAATGAAATGTAATTGGAAGAGATAAGTGCATATGATATATATGATGTATGTGATGTATAGATATATACAAAAGTCTTCCACTAACATGTATGAATCACTACTTTTTGCAATTAAGTCCTTGCCTCACATTAATTTACAAGTTAGAGATTTATTATGTGTTTGTGTGTGTGTCTTGCATATATGTTATATTTTATACAATGTATGCAATGTAACATAATTATAGATATATATATCATGTATGTATAAAGTTAGATATTATGCATATCATACATATATATAATTGCATGTCCCTTACATGAATGCATAAAATAATGCATATGTTAGAAAATAGAATGAAATGAAATGAAAGGGAATTAAATCATATGATCATATAACCAAATAGTGAATTAATTCACATGAATCCAATTAGACACATTAACAACTAATTTCATAAAAGTTCATGGACATAAACTGCGTCTAATGTCATGAAATCCATATAATATCATATAAAGCCTAAATGGAAAACCGGGGCGTTACACACCTGGAATACCACGAGACAAGAAACAAGAGCAATACTGGTGCCTATTCAATTTGGAAGTCTCCGCCCTGGAAACAAACAGTACAAGAGAAGGAACAATGTGTACTTGTGAGAATTGACTCAATATGAAACCACATAGACGCACGACAATGCTAAACACATGATATGAGATGTATAAGAAGGAAAATGATGTTATGGAGTTACATAATCAAGTACATTCCATACAAGAGGGTTTCAAGCCCAATCATTTCATATCTTTCATAATTCATAGCAAATCAAGTCATGAACTTCATATAACCTTTATAACTCAAGTATATCAAGTTTACAATTATAAAATAGACAAAATAGAGACATTCAAATCACTTAAATCTCACAAAGTCACATATAAATTCCAACTATATCAATTTTATATAATTCACACATGGCATACTCAATTCACATATCACTAAACGGATTCAATTAACAAGATTACCTAATTAAATCAAACAATATTGATATTGTTTACAAAATTACACATACACCCCTTCAAGTTAGATAAATAGCTCAAATACGGCATATCGGAGTTCAAATTGCAAATCAAAGCATCAACATATATCATAGTTCATTTAATACATGCTTTCGTACACATTGGAATTCATATTGATCGACAAATCAAGCAATTGACAATTCATTGCAATTAAAACAATTAATTTCAAATAAATAGAAATACACAAAATAAATCACAACAAATCAACCGGGCATCCGATTGACGAACGGAAAGTGGCGTTGGACTCACCACAACGAAAGGGACCTTCTGTCCGAAAGTCACCGGATTGCCACTACCGTAGCCGGCCGAACAGCCACTGGCCGCCACCGGAACACCGTCTCCGGTGGTCGGAAAAATCCCCAGAAGGACAGAAACGTGCGTCTCGGCCTGCTAAAAAAAAGCCCTCAATCAATTTCAGAAAATGCCAAACACGCCGGACTTCGTTGACAAAAAACCGAACCAAATTCCAAGGACGAAAACTGAAATTAAACGTAAACCGTAAAACGAAAATGAAATCCGAGCATACAGTTGGAAAGCCCGTAACGAGCCTTTCAAAAGCCCCAAGTTAAATTGCCGGAAAAATCGCCGGAGAGAGAAGCCGCCGGTCCAGGCCGGTTCACCACCGGTCCGCCGCCAACGGCCGGTTCCTGGAACACCGCCGATGGCATCCGCTAAGTTTCGTCATTCCAAGCAACTTTTGTGAAGGCTCCACCACCAAAACCGGCCGGGAAGAGGGCCCAATTCTCCGCCGAAGTTCCGCCGCTGCGCAACCGCCGATTCGGCCGTCTCCGCCGCGATTCGCTCAAAAAGGAGGTCGGAAATGGAACGGGTAGGGTAGGGTAGAGAATTGCTGGCGAAAGTCGCCGGATCGCCGACGGCGAAGTGGTGGCGCCACCCGCCACCTTCAGGCCGCCGATGCGCCGCCGTCGCTCTTCGGTTGGCCACGATCTTGGTACGGTTGTGACGGGCTCGTCGAGCTGATAAATTTCCACTAATGGTTCGTCGAATTCCGTCGAGAAACGAGGGAGAACGGGCATGTCTGTGTAATTACACCTCCACTGTGTGTGAACAGTGTCAGTCGCTGGAGGAAGACGATGCAGGAAGGCTGATCTGATTTGGCACGCAAAACGAGAAAATCCGAGTATATATCTCGGGTCCTCGTACGCAAAAATGGTCGGGAGAACGGGTTAACGAAGTCAGAATTGGGCAAACTTAAAGTCTACGGATTCGTCTCGATGCCCCGGACGCAAAGGAGGGGTCAAAGAAGTCAAAATCTCTACCGAACGAGAAGTGACCGGAAAAACCCCATTAAAGAAGAAAATTACAAAAAGGGCCCTAACTCTAAAATAGTTCAAAAGAGGGCCACACAACGCACCAATCACATATTTAAACACATAAAAAGGTTAGAAGGTGACGTACCTTATTAATCGGATGAGCGGGGTGTTACAATCTTCCCTCCTTCAAAAGGACCTGTCCTGAGGTCCTACTGTTGGACCGAAAAAATTTCAAACTGAAATGTATCGATCTATTTCCCGAAATTGCTTAGCATCTTAGCCCTGGTTGTGAAGTTTACTCCCCTTATTTGTATCAACCTCTTCAGAGTCTGGTAGTCAAAAAGATCTACTCGAACATTTGGCCGTTAGTCACTTCAAAACTCGTTCGACAGCTACTAGTCCATTGCCTCATCACTTGTTAACCCTTGTCTATCCAGGCGTAACGCAAACACGACAAACAAGAGAGAATCCCATCTCTCAACACACAAGTGAGGAAACCCCGTCCCTCAAAACACACAAAAGAGAGAACCCCGTCTCTCAGGCACAGAATTGAGAGAACCCCGTCTCCCAGCCTAAGTCTGGCACAACAATTTAAATATGTAAACGATGCATGTATGCTCGTGCGATGGATGCTTAGTGCACCGTTCACCGTAGTAATGGAATTGATGTTGTGACTTTACTTCTGCGATTTGGATAGTCTGATCTCTAGTTGGCTTGATTCCCAACTTGTCTTTCCTATCTTTAGTATATGTTTGACTGAGAAAGTCAGACCCTTGGTTGATCCTATTCTCGATTCCATTCGGATCCTTACTCACAGTTATCTTCTGCAATTAACCGAGCACTAGTTTATTCCGCCTACGATCAGAACATTTATCTTTGTACCAGGTTCATTATATTATCTTTGGCAGTACAAGAATCTTAAACTTTAACTCCCACTTCGTGCATTGTTACCAACTGGTTTAATTCTTTGTTGAAGATTTGGTCATCTGAAACTAGTTGACATCCTTCTTAAAGGTGATAAATTTTGACCGATTTTCCTTTCTTGAAACTAAATTAGGAATCCATCAGAAGTTCCCTGAGAGTATCATCATCCTCACTGTCTGATTCACGTACTTATAAATTCCCAAACGAACCACTCTCTTCGATGCCTTATGAAGATCTTCATCCCGGGTATATTAACTTAACTCAACTTTGAAGGTTTAAACTGATAACGCCGCCTCATTCTTTTCCTGTTACTATCATTGGGTCATTCATGTCCGTGAGAAGTATCTTCCTCAAGCACAACTGTGAATTTAAGTTTCATGTCTAGTCGTGCTCTCCCCCATAAGAAATTTTATCTCAACTCCTTAGACTTTTTTACCACTTCTCGGATCAAAACACCTCAATTTCTTCAACTTAACTTCCTCGGTATAAGTGGTTCTAATCATGCCACTTGTCTAGTGATAGTCCTTACATTTCCTTTGAAGCAATTAGTAGGAATGACAACCTGCTTCTTTCGTTCCCACTTTCGATTCTATTTTCCCAAACCTCAGAATTTTCCATTTCCTTTTTAACCAACCAGTGCAACCCAGAATTCTTCTTTTCTTGATTCCAGCAAGAATCAGTCGGAGTATCACTTGATAAATAAGATGTGGGGAATTCCTATCAAGTAAACACTAAAATGCATGTCGGGTTAGGGTGCCAATGCAGTATCACATTTGTAAACAATTAAAGATGCAACACATTGGAACAATTATACAAATTAGAGATGCGCATATAAATAGAGAAATTTAAATAATTAAAGCGATGTATGATGCACGTGCTTATGAATGCATAGAAGCTGTCACCGTAGTTGTAAACTTTAACTTGGCATATTTCTTTGTTTCTCAAATTGCAGGTTTATCTTGAATTAATTGTTCCCCTATTCTCTTCCCACGGTCTTTCAAATCTTCAAAGTTCCCGTGTATCAACCTATGGATCTCCCAAGTCCGAGATTGAAATCTCTTGAACCCAAATTCTTCAACACCCATGAAGTTGGTATCTTGACTTATCTTGAAGAATCAATCTCCAATTGTTTACATTTGAAATACATAATTTCCCTCCAATAGTTCTTTGTCTTTCTTTATCGTTTCCATTTGTTGCTCCAAAGCTCTTAATTCAATCTCACAACTCGACACTTCATCTTGAATTTGGAAGATGAACTCATTTCCGGCCGAAGATAAAATCCTTAGCATTGTCATTTTCCATGAACTTATACTTACCACGTCGACTAATTTTCTTTAATTCTTCTCAATTCTGAAGTATGTGAATTCCCTCTTCGTAGTCTCTTCATCCTTTTTCATCGATCTAAATCCCAAGCTATATTATTCTTCATATTTTCTTTCACCTCTTTCTCAAGTTAGATGGTCTTTACTGCTTCTTAACCACGAACCTACTTTACTTTAATTTTCTTGAAGGTCATCGTCTCCATGTTGATAGAAACCTCGAATCTAAAACATCTTCGAGATTTCTCTTCTTTGGAATCCGGTTGATAAATCTTCGTAGTGTAAAGAAACATGTTGATCTCGGGAAACCAAATCATTACACACCACAAATCCCGTCTCATCATGGATTCACCATCGGTAATAGAGCTTGCAAACTTCCTCCTTCGAACTGACCTCTTATTCTGGACTTTGTCGCTCGAGCCCTAACCTCATTTTAGAAAAGATTTGACTCTTAAATTTCTGTAGAAATCCCCAAGGCATTCCTTACAGCTTCCGAGCTAGAGAGAAGAGCTTGTGGTAGCCTGTAGTTGTCGTAAAGATTGGCCGTGGTTTGATATTGTCTTCATATCCTATGAATCACAGCTCATTTCGAAAATAAATGCATGCGATTAGTATATGCTCATGCCACATAATTAACACCAAAAGAATGGATTCAATACAAAATGCAACAAATAATCTAATAAAGTTTGGAAAAAAATCACAATTCAGTGTTCAAGAATGATGCAATGCACACATTGACAATTAGTTCGTATGCCGTGCGACCTATACTCGAGACAACACAACCCAGAGCACCGGTTCTGAACCTGGTGGCTCTGATACCACTTAAAGATGTGGCACCCGGGACGATAGGCACCACATCCCCCGCACTATAAGTCTAATCCACATATGAAATAGGCAGTCCACACATGAATCGGACTCACAGCGAACGGGTGACAATCAAAAGAACAACCCTGACTAGGCGGTAGCTAACCCTGGAACAATCAACAAAAACCAAAATGCGGAAGCAAGGAAATCATTTATGTAATATCCATGAGATAAATGAAATCAGATACGAATATAAATACGGGTTCCACTAATCAGTACACCTGTCCTAACCTGTCCCGAATCAATACAAGAAAACAACATAACAACGGTTCAACTGGCTCCAGAACCTGTCCTAACCTGTCCCGAATCAATATCAATTCAATAAGGGCACACCGGCCAACAATAATAAATCAATACAGTACTTAGAGACAATATAATATGCAGTGAGTGTAAATGAGTGAGACTAGAACAATGACTAGACACTCTAACTCCGCCTAGTAACTTACGCCTGCAAAAGAAACTGGAAAAAGGGGGGAAGGAGGGGTCAGTCTCTAGAAGACTGAGTGAGTAGGAGCGATATATATCATATAGAGACATGCACATGCAAGTCATAAATCCCGAGCAAGGTTTTATTTAAAGTTAGTTCCCAAAAAGGGCAAAAGAATGACTAAGCAATGCTCAGACTTTACGACTATTCATATTAAATTCAATAAGTTCATATATCATACTTAATCAATAAGGCTCGGTGAGTGAGCGTGCACAATCTCCAACCAAACTCCGACCGTGTACGACAAATATCATTAATACATTAAATAGGTGATCATGCAATATATCATAATACACACAGATCACATATCATGTCCTGAACATATTCGTTTGGGCAATCCGTTTCCCGGCCTTCCCGCACAGTGCTTATCAATCAATAATCAATCATATTCAATCATAAATAAGTTCCAACCTTCTTCCTCCGGGTTGGTGGTGGGTTTGCAAGGCCCGACCACCCAATCATTGACCAAAAGGGGTTACATGACTCCCCAAATGGCACTCAGCTCCCTTTTCCCGCCAAACTCCTGACGAGGTCCGGTACCGCCGTTCAATAGTGGGACTAGTGTGAGGGTTTACCGTCAGCCCTTACCTCCTCGGGTCCCTACTCACACCAAGCCCCTGGGCCCCATTCAGTGCAATCAATCATTCTTTCTTTTCTCGCCAAAGCATTTGATCCATGAGTAACATAACATATCCATAATCCATTTGAAAAGGGGTTTACTCGATCAATATTTACTCGATAACTCTACTTTGAAAATGGTATATGTATATATATATATAAGGTTTTGGCCCAAAACTTATCACATAAGGGTTGTAGGGATTGATATGTAACTAGAACGAAAACACCCTCACCTGGAATACCACGAGACAAGAAACAAGAGCAATACGGGTGCCTATTCAATTTGGAAGTCTCCGCCCTGGAAACAAACTGTACAAGAGAAGGAACAATGTGTACTTGTGAGAATTGACTCAATATGAAACCACATAGACGCACGGCAATGCTAAACACATGATATGAGATGTATAAGAAGGAAAATGATGTTATGGAGTTACATAATCAAGTAATTCGTTCAAGTACATTCCATACATGAGGGTTTCAAGCCCAATCATTTCATATCTTTCATAATTCATAGCAAATCAAGTCATGAACTTCATATAACCTTTATAACTCAAGTATATCAAGTTTACAATTATAAAATAGACAAAATAGAGACATTCAAATCACTTAAATCTCACAAAGTCACATATCAATTCCAACTATATCAATTTTATATAATTCACACATGGCATACTCAATTCATATATCACTAAACGGATTCAATTAACAAGGTTACCTAATTAAATCAAACAATATTCATATTGTTTACAAAATTACACATACACCCCTTCAAGTTAGATAAATAGCTCAAATACGGCATATCGGAGTTCAAACTGCAAATCAAAGCATCAACATATATCATAGTTCATTTAATACATGCTTTCGTACACATTGGAATTCATATTGATCGACAAATCAAGCAATTGACAATTCATTGCAATTAAAACAATTAATTTCAAATAAATAGAAATACACAAAATAAATTACAACAAATCAACCGGGCGTCCGATTGACGAACGGAAAGTGGCGTTGGACTCACCACAACGAAAGGGACCTTCTATCCGAAAGTCACCGGAATGCCACTACCGTAGCCGGCCGAACAGTCACCGGAACACCGTCTCCGGTGGTCGGAAAAATCCCCGGAAGGACAGAAACGTGCATCTCGGCCTGCTCAACAAAAGCCCTCAATCAATTTCAGAAAATGCCAAACACGCCGGACTTCGTTGACGAAAAACCGAACCAAATTCCAAGGACGAAAACTGAAATTAAACGTAAACCGTAAAACGAAAATGAAATCCGAGCATACCGTTGGAAAGCCCGTAACGAGCCTTTCAAAAGCCCCAAGTCAAATCGCCGGAAAAATCACCGGAGAGATAAGTCACCGGTCCAGGCCGGTTCACCACCGGTCCGCCGCCAACGGCCGGTTCCTGGAACGCCGCCGATGCCATCCGCTAAGTTTCGTCATTCCAAGCAACTTTTGTGAAGGCTCCACCACCAAAACCGGCCGGGAAGAGGGCCCAATTCGCCGCCGAAGTTCCGCCGCTGCGCAACCGCCGATTCGGCCATCTCCGCCGCGATTCGCTCAAAAAGGAGGCCGGAAATGGAGCGGGTAGGGTAAAAAACGTAGGGTAGGGTAGATATTTGTTGGCGAAAGTCGCCGGATCGCCGGCGGCGAAGTGGTGGCGCCACCCGCCACCTTCAGGCCGCCGATACGCCGCCGTCGCTCTTCGGTTGGCCACGATCTTGGTACGGTTGTGACGGGCTTGTCGAGCTGATAAATTTCCACTAAGGGTTCGTCGAATTCCGTCGAGAAACGAGGGAGAACGGGCATGTGTGTGTAATTACACCTCCACTATATGTGAACAGTGGCAGTCGCTGGAGGAAGACGATGCAGGAAGGCTGATCTGATTTGGCACGTAAAACGAGAAAATCCGAGTATATATCTCGGGTCCTCGTACGTAAAAATGGTCGGGAGAACGGGCTAACGAAGTCAGAATTGGGCAAACTTAGAGTCTACGGACTCTTCTCGATGCCCCGGACGCAAAGGAGGGGTCAAAGAAGTCAAAATCTCTACCGAACGAGAACTGACCGGAAAAACCCCCTTAAAGAAGAAAATTACAAAAAGGGCCCTAACTCTAAAAGAGTTCAAAAGAGGGTCACACAACGCACCAATCACATAATTAAACACATAAAAAGGTTAGAAGGTGACGTACCTTATTAAACGCCTCTTAGTCATATATACTAATTAGAATACATACTAAATGATCAAATATACTAATTGATACAAATGATATGTTGTGTGACAATATAGTAATAATACAAATGATCAATATAGTAAATGAGAATGATCAATATAAGATTATGTGACCATATGCTAAAGGATACATACTAAATGATCAAATATACTAATTGATACAAATGATATGTTGTGTGAGAACATACTAATGATACAAATGATTAATATAGTAAATGAGAATGATCAATATAAGATTATGTGATTATATTCTAAAGGATACATACTGAATGATCAAATTTACTAATTAATACAAATGATATGTTGTATGAGAATATACTAATGATACAAATGATCAATATAGTAAATGAGAATGATCAATATAAGATTACGGGACACATTATGTGTAACTCCCGAAACAAGAAGCGCTACATCCCCCGCACTATGAGCCCGATCCACACATGAAATGAAGAGTCCATACATGAACCAAGCTCACAGCGAACGGGGACACACTCACTCACTAGGCTAGGTGGGAGCTAAAAATTTAAAACCGAATAAACAATTATCAAAAGAAATAAACAAATGCGGAAGCAATGCAGATAAATTCATTCCAATAAAACAGAACAACTGGTTCAACTAACATAGATACCTAGTCCTGAATTTCATACACAAATCATAAAATAATCATAATCATACAATGCTCATAAATGATTGAGTTACAATGAAAGTGTGCGACAAGACTCAACTTGACCAAAAGACTTGACAACACGACTCCCCGCCTAGCACTCCAAACCTGCAAGAAAACTGAAAACAATCCGGGTTCAGTCTATAGGAGACTGGTGGGTATAAAATGGGATATAATAGAATAATAATAATATAACAGAATTTAAACACACCCACATGCAAGCTATAATCCCGTACGAGGTTTTATTAAATATTTCCCAAGTGGGTGAAAGCAAAGGAAAACAACGCTCGGGATTACAACGATCAATTTCATATTTCCATATTCATAATCATTCATGGGGTCAATACGTGAGCCCGACGGGAGGGCGAATTCTCCAACCTTCTCCTCGTGTGTGCATTAATTAATTAATTCATTCATTCAATCATTCATTAGTGATCATATCACATTCATTCATTCGTTCATGCATTCATTCATTAGCATACATTCATAATCATATCATAAAATAAGTTCCAACCTTCTTCCTCCGGGTGGTGGACGGGTTAGCAAGACCCGACCACCTCATGCATTGACCCAGGGGGGTACATGAATCCCCCAAGGGCGCTCAACTACCATTCCACGCTAATCTCCTAGCGAGGTCCGGTCTTTGTTAAATAGTTGGGACTAGTGCACGGGGATCACCGTCAGCCCGAGCTTCCCCGGATAGCCACGTACACATAGTCCCGGGCCCCATTAAACATTGTGTTCACTGATCTCGCCAAAATATTGGGTAAGGGTTCATGAAAGAAAGGCTTACGTTTGACATCATTTACTCGAGAAAAGACTCTGTATACGTAGTAAATACATTTTGGCTTAAAACTTTACACGTTGGTTTATATAGGGTCGTTTTAGCTAATAGAAGAGAAACCCACCTGTTACACCTTACCGACAATACCAAAAGAAAGAAAGACTTGAGGTGTCCTATGAACCCGGTATATCTCCGCCCTGGAGAAAACTGTACACAAGACGATACAATGCATTCGTGAGACTCAAGACTCTAAATGAACCATATATGACGCACGACAATGCAATGGATGTCTTATGATATGCATAAGAGAGGAAGTCATGTCATGGAGATGCATTAAGGCACATAATCAATCATTTCATTCATTCTTGGGGCTTTCATAGTCACTTGAGTTCATATCTCCCATGTATAATATCAAATCCATCCATTAATTCCGAACAAAGATCATAACCCATATTTCAACAAGTATACAATTCATATGAATCATAAAGAAAAGATAAATACACAAGTAGGGTTCATATTGATAGCAAAGATCCATATGTGCACATACTTGGAGCATTAACGACATATTAAATCATAACTCGTAAAATATTCCAGAAAAAATCATGAAAATTTATAATAAATAAGATAACATATTATAAAACATGTTAGTATAGCATAGAAGTCGTAAAAGAGGTGGAGGAAGCTCAAACAAGCGACGAAAAAGGGAACCGGGGTAATAAAAATGGGCAGGGCAGAATCCACCCCCATGGGGAAAAATCCACCCCCATGGATTCTGGTCAGAAGCTCTTCTGCATCAAATCCACCCCTGCGGATTTCTTCAAGGCCAAAAATCCACCCTCGCGGATTTAGGTCAGTGGTGAAAACACACAACAAGCAGGGTAAAACTCATGCTAAACCATATAAACATCAAATTAACACACATAGGTAAGTTAGGGTAGCAAATATTCATGCATTTCAATCCATTAAGACAACCGAAGATGCAACAAATCAAGCAAGGAAAGAATATGGAACAAGTTCATGCAAACTCTTCACTTCTCACAAATGGCAAAGTCATGGATCCTAATCCACTACCCAAACTAAGTTCATACATATCACATATGATGTGTTAGGAATAAAATACATGCTTCATACCAAAAGAATTCACAAGAAAGCAAGCTAGAATCATCCATTTTCTCCCAACCCATCACTATTCATGCCATATGCCCAAACATGCTCAAATCTTGGAGAAATCATGGAATATGGAACTTAAAATGATTACCAAGTGATACACAACACAAATATGAGTTTACCTTTCAATTTGGAGAAGAAAAGGTAGGGAGATGAGCTCAAAACTCCCATGGCCAAAAAGGGTTTCTTCTTCTTCTTCTTTTCTTCCTTCTTCTCCTTCTCTTCCCATAAAACTGAAAATATCTAAGTGTGGGGGGGTTAGGGTGTCGGTTTGGGGCAGAAAAGGGTGAGGGAGAGAGTGTGCAAGTGGCTAGGGTCAATGGATAGGGTCTAGGTGCCTAATAATAGGTCCGTGACTTAGGTATAGTCTTGATCGGTCAATTTAAGCACGAGTTGCTCGTTCCGGTTGAAATTTGAGGATCCAATTGGTCTTAGAAAAACATGAGGATTAACCCATTGTCTCCGATTCATCGATTCAGATCCAATGGAGTTGACGGAACTCGATTCCGAGTTCCCGAGCTCAAGATATGCCGCCCGGAACACAAGGTACGCTAAATGCTCTTTAGCCCCCTTTTCGGTTCCGATCACACAAACGAACACAAAACTCAAACATGCAAGAACAAAATCATGCAACGAGCAAATAAACATGATCTTAAAGCACATAATTCTCTCATGCCAAGAATCCACGAAAAACAGAAATCAAATCGAATAAGAACGACACTCAAACAAGAGCATATACGCAAATACGATTAAGAATTCATAATTAAACAATAAAACTTAACAAAAGAATCCATAATTAAAAATCATATATAATTAATTAAATTGCGCACTTTAGTAACCACATACGTCAAGCTTAAATCACAGAACTGGGGCGTTACAAACTCACCCCCTTAAAAAGAATCCGTCGTCAGATTCACTAAAACTAAAGCAAACAAAGAGAGAACCCCGTCTCTCAAACAACAAGAAGAGAGAACCCCGTCTCTGAAACAACAAGGAGAGAGAACCCCGTCTCTCAAACAACAAGGAGAGAGAACCCCGTCTCTCAAACAACAAGGAGACAAGGGAGTCTCCAATACTCCCGAGCGACACAACCCAAACATAAGCAACAACAACAACAAAGAGCAAATAACAAGGAGGAGGTAACAATGGCAATTACAACAATTAACATCAAGTAAGACACGTAGGGCCAAGTAATATATATATATATATAAGGCAAGCACATTATTCATCAATTATACAAGGCAATTATCATGAAAAGAGACCAAGGCACACAACAACAAAATTATTGAATTAAATTGCATGTATGTATATGCCATGAATGTTTATGATACCGTTCACCGTAGCAATGAGGTTGAAGGTTGATAATTCATAAAGTAGTTGGAGGATCCAATTTGACTCCCGATCAATTCTTGAAGTTTCCTTTTTCTCTATAGAAGTTGAGTTCGTAAAGGTATTCATCCCTTCCGCTATTACTTCCATGGCTTCATCTAATTGAATCTTGAAATGATAGCAAGTGCTAAACCTTTCCATGAAGCCTTCGTGAAGGGATGATCGACCACTAGGTAAAGTTGGTGTGTCGTACATTAATCACATCCCTTCAATACTTAGTGGCGTCCTTTGCTAATCTCCGAATTTATTTCATCTTCGACCTTTATACGTGCACTTCACTTCTGTTTCTTTAATTCACTCCTAAGCTTCAATTCAAACCCTTCAATAATTACTTCCTTCTGATCCCCAACTTTTCTCTTTCTTGCTCTTCTTGAAATCTGGACTAATTTAATCCCTTCTTGTATCAAAATTCTTGATAAGCCGTTTCTGGTAGAGAGGTTATCGCCATAAACCCAAATTCGTTGCCCCTCCAATTTCTCACCTAATTCTCTTAATTCTTGGAATACTATTCTCTAGTCTTGTTCTTCCTATAATCCCCGAGGTTAACCCAAAACTTTCTCGCTCCTTAAGATTCCAGCTCCATTCGTCCTTTATCCCTCATATGAAGTTTTCGTTACTTGTTGTCTCTTGTATTTCCATTCTTTCAACTAAAGGTAATCCCTTCAAGGATCGAAAAGGATTTACATTATTTCCTAATCAATGCTCCCTTATTTGGAAATTTTAGTTGAATTCGTTACTTCGCCTCTGAGATTAAGGTTTCCCCAAAACTCTTCAACTTAGTTTCTTCGGTGTAGATTGTGCTAGCTAAGCTATATGCCCGGAACTCTTGCTTTCACTCAATTCGACATGATTGATAGGGTTAAGCATCCGTTTTTGCTCTACTCCGGTTCTAATTTCCAAGCCTCCAAATTCCTTTTTCCTTTTTAACTCCCAAGATATAACCCAAGTATTCTTCTCGTCTTGATTCGAGTAAGCCTTGATCAAAGAATCGCTTGATGAACAAGATGGAGCCATTCCCTATCAATTAAACACTAAGCCATGCATGTTGGATTAACATGCCAATGCACATAGTAAACAATTAAAGATGCAACGATGCAACACGTTGAAGCAATTATATTAATTAAACATAAACATACATATAGATAAAGAAAGTAATTAATTTAAATCGATGAATGATGCTCGTGCCATGAATATGCAGAACCTGTCACCGAGGTGGTAAGCTTTTAGCTTGATGACGTGTTCCTCATTCCCATAATTGTAGCTTTCTTTGGAGACATTGATAATTCCTTAGCTTTCCATGGTTTTCGAATCTCCATAATCTTTTTGCATCCATTTGTATATCCCACGGCCCGAACGTGCTATTCTTGAACCCAAGGTCTTCTTTGTCCATGGAGTTTACACCTCAACGTACTTCCAAGCATCGACCTCCAAAGGTCGTCCGAATCTTCATCTTGATGTCCTCTTCGGTTAAAGTTCCCTTAGCTTATCCTTTGTTTCCGATCTACGCGCATAATTCATCCGTGATAACGCTTTCCATTCTTGCTTGCTTCTTGATGTCTCCATGTTCCAAGGTTCCAAGAAGACGACGCGATTTGAATTCCTCGATGCTCTTAAGTCTCTTTGCCTTGCGTCCATTTGTTGTCCCACGCTTGTATTCGTATCAAGTGAGCTTCCATATTTGACCTCATAGTGAGCTTTATGATTAACGGCTCCCAATCCATGCATCTGAGTTGAGTCGAACCTTTTTAACACATCTTGCATCCGATCCCTTGAAGCTTCCCAATTTGGTCTTCCAATCGCCCAACCATTCCAAACTCGGAGCTTCAACGGTGAACCTTGGAGCATTTAATCTTGTATTAAATGTCTTCAAAATCGGGGTGGTGAAAAGTTCCACACCCCTCTCGTTGTCTCACGCATCCCTTAAGTTAGAACTTGAGTCTTTACAATTCTTGTATGTTGAGAACCTTCAAGGTTTGTAGGTAGGGCATGATTGATGAACCTTCCCGTGATAGAAGCTTCCTCCCATGATACGAGCCATGATAGGTAGTTCCATTGTGCAAGCCGCGGAATTTGAACACTCGGCCTTCAAGTTAATTTGTCAATTGTAGTTGGTGTGAATTGTAGCTTTGTTTGCATGATAGTAGCCTATATAAGAAAAATCAACTCAAATATGGATGCGTGAAGATTAGGGTATGTTTATGGCGCGTTGTTACATTAATCAATGCACATAGAATGCAAAATGCAACATTTAAAGCAACTAAAAAAGAGAATAGATTGAATACATGTATTAAGCAATTTCCAACAATTAGTATCAAATATTCATGCCAAATCGATGCAATGCACACATTAACAAGTTGTTCCTACGCCGTGCGACCTAACTGACTCAATCACGACACTAGAACACCGGTTTTGCAACCGGGCTCTGATACCACTTAAGGATGTAACGCCCGAAACAAGAGGCGTCACATCCCCCGTACTATGAGCCCGATCCACACATGAAATGGAGAGTCCATAAATGAACCAAGCTCACAGCGAACGGGGACACACTCACTCACTAGGCTAGGCCGGAGCTAAAAATTTAAAACCGAATAAACAATTATCAAAAGAAATAAACAAATGCGGAAGCAATGCAGATAAATTCATTCCAATAAAATAGAACAACGGGTTCAACTAACCTAGATACCTAGTTCCGAATTTCATACACAAATCATAAAATAATCATAATCATACAATGCTCATAAATGATTGAGTTACAATGAAAGTGTGTGACAAGACTCAACTTGACCAAAAGACCTGACAACACGACTCCCCGCCAGCACTCCAAACCTGCAAGAAAATTGAAAACAATCTGAGTTCAGTCTAAAGGAGATTGGTGGGTATAAAATGGGGCATAATAGAATAATAATAATATAACAGAATTTAAACACACCCACATGAAAGCTATAATCCCGTACGAGGTTTTATTAAATATTTCCCAAGTGGGTGAAAGCAAAGGAAAACAACGCTCGGGATTATAACGATCAATTTCATAATTTCATATTCATAATCATTCATAGGGTCAATACGTGAGCCCGGCGAGAGGGCGAATTTTCCAACCTTCTCCTCGTGTGTGCATTAATTAATTAATTCATTCATTCATTCAATCATTCATTAGTGATCATATCACATTCATTCATTCGTTCATGTATTAGTTCATTAGCATACATTCATAATCATATCATAAAATAAGTTCCAACCTTCTTCCTCCGGGTGGTGGACGGGTTAGCAAGACCCGACCACCTCATGCATTGACCCCGGGGGGGTACATTAATCCCCCAAGGGCGCTCAACTACCATTCCACGCTAATCTCCTAGCGAGGTCCGGTCTTTGTTAAATAGTTGGGACTAGTGCACGGGGATCACCGTCAGCCCGAGCTTCCCCGGATAGCCACGTACACATAGTCTCGGGCCCCATTAAACATTGTGTTCACTGATCTCGCCAAAACATTGGGTAAGGGTTCATGAAAGAAAGGCTTACGTTTGACATCATTTACTCGAGAAAAGATTCTGTATACGTAGTAAATACATTTTGGCTTAAAACTTTACACGTTGGTTTATATAGGGTCGTTTTAGCTAATAGAATAGAAACCCACCTGTTACACCTTACTGACAATACCAAAAGAAAGAAAGACTTGAGGTGTCCTATGAACCCGGCATATCTCCGCCCTGGAGAAAACTGTACACAAGATGATACAATGCATTCGTGAGACTCAAGAATCTAAATGAACCATATATGACGCACGGCAATGCAATGAATGTCTTATGATATGCATAAGAGAGGAAGTCATGTCATGGAGATGCATTAAGGCACATAATCAATCATTTCATTCATTCTTGGGGCTTTCATAGTCACTTGAGTTCATATCTCCCATGTATAATATCAAATCCATCCATTAATTCCGAAACAAAGATCATAACCCATATTTCAACAAGTATACAATTCATATGAATCATAAAGAAAAGATAAATACACAAGTAGGGTTCATATTGATAGCAAAGATCCATATGTGCACGTACTTGGAGCATTAACGACATATTAAATCATAACTCGTAAAATATTCCACGAAAAATCATGAAAATTTATAATAAATAAGATAACATATTATAAAACATGTTAGTATAGCATAGAAGTCGTAAAAGAGGTGGAGGAAGCTCAAACAAGCGACGAAAAAGGGAACCGGGGTAATAAAAATGGGCAGGGCAGAATCCACCCTCATGGGGAAAAATCCACCCCCATGGATTCTGGTCAGAAGCTCTTCTGCATCAAATCCACCCCCGCGGATTTCTTCAAGGCCAAAAATCCACCCTCACGGATTTAGGTCAGTGGCGAAAAATACACAACAAGCAGGGTAAAACTCATGCTAAACCATATAAACATCAAATTAACACACATAGGTAAGTTAGGGTAGCAAATATTCATGCATTTCAATCCATTAAGACAACCGAAGATGCAACAAATCAAGCAAGGAAAGAATATGGAACAAGTTCATGCAAACTCTTCACTTTTCACAAATGGCAAAGTCATGGATCCTAATCCACTACCCAAACTAAGTTCATACATATCACATATGATGTGTTAGGAATAAAATACATGCTTCATACCAAAAGAATTCACAAGAAAGCAAGCTAGAATCATCCATTTTCTCCCAACCCGTCACTATTCATGCCATATGCCGAAACATGCTCAAATCTTGGAGAAATTATGGAATATGGAACTTCAAATGATTACCAAGTGATACAAAACACAAATATGAGTTTACCTTTCAATTTGGAGAAGAAAAGGTGGGGAGATGAGCTCAAAACTCCCATGGCCAAAAAGGGTTTCTTCTTCTTCTTCTTTTCTTCCTTCTTCTCCTTCTCTTCCCATAAAACTGAAAATATCTAAGTGTGGGGGGGGGGGGGGGTTGGGTGTCAGTTTGGGGCAGAAAAGGGTGAGGGAGAGAGTGTGCAAGTGGCTAGGGTCAATGGATAGGGTCTAGGTGCCTAATAATAGGTCCGTGACTTAGGTATAGTCTTGATCGGTCAATTTAAGCACGAGTTGCTCGTTCCGGTTGAAATTTGAGGATCCAATTGGTCTTAGAAAAACATGAGGATTAACCCATTGTCTCCGATTCATCGATTCAGATCCAATGGAGTTGACGGAACTCGATTCCGAGTTCCCGAGCTCAAGATATGCCGCCCGGAACGCAAGGTACGCTAAATGCTCTTTAGCCCCCTTTTCGGTTCCGATCACACAAACGAACACAAAACTCAAAAATGCAAGAACAAAATCATGCAACGAGCAAATAAACATGATCTTAAAGCACATAATTCTCTCATGCCAAGAATCCACGAAAAACAGAAATCAAATCGAATAAGAACGACACTCAAACAAGAGCATATACGCAAATACGATCAAGAATTCATAATTAAACAATAAAACTTAAAAAAAGAATCCATAATTAAAAATCATATATAATTAATTAAATTGCGCACTTTAGTAACCACATACGTCAAGCTTAAATCACAGAACTGGGGCGTTACAAACTCACCCTCTTAAAAAGAATTCGTCCTCGGATTCACTAAAACTAAAGCAAACAAAGAGAGAACCCCGTCTGTCAAACAACAAGAAGAGAGAACCCCGTCTCTCAAATAAGACACGTAGGGATAAGTAATATATATATATATATATATATATATATATATATATATATATATAAGGCAAGCACATTATTCATCAATTATACAAGGCAATTATCATGAAAAGAGACCAAGGCACACAACAACAAAATTATTGAATTAAATTGCATGTGTAGCACCCGAGCGTGAGGTACCACATCCCCCGCACAGGGACCCGACCCGTATATGAAATGGAAGTCCATACACGTGCCAAATCCACGACGAACAGGGACACAACACACACGCTATGCTAGGCGGGACTAACCCTTAAACCAATCAACTCAAGAATCATAAAATCAGAGTTAAAATAATACGCGGAAGCAAGAATAACATAGTATATATACAGTGAGCCACCAAGCTCCAAAAATAGATATACAAAAGCATTCCATTATTCAACGGCGCTCATGGCCTACAAAAATCATAACACTCCAAGCATAAACTATGATCATATACAAAATACCAATAAGAGTATGAATATGAGACGAAAAGGAAGTGCTAAACATAAATGCAAGACCTAGACGACTTGTATTCCCGCCTAGCACTGCTATACCTGCACAAAACAACTGAAAACAACCGGGTTCAATCTAAAAGAGACTGGTGGGTACAAAAACGGGGCAAGATATATAATATCTCATAAATTAAACACATACATGCAAGCCCTAATCCCGTGTGAAGTTTGATAAGAATTTACCAAGTGGTTAAAACAAAAGAAAACATCAACGGGATTACGACGTTCATATTCATTCATAATTGTTCATAAGGGTTTATGGCCCGGCGAGTGGGCGTGCACAATCTCCAACCTACTCCTCGTGTAATCATAATCAATTATTCAATCATTCATTATCATACATAAATCTTTTGTGCTCATAAATACATGATCATAATCATTCATATACTCCTTCTTCCTCCTGGTGGTGGACGGGGTTGCAAGACCCGGCCACCGGTTCATACATAGGCCAATGGGGGTACATGAATCCCCCAAGGGCACTCAGCTCCCATTCCTCGCTAAAACTCCTAGCGAGGGCCGGTATCACCGTAGTTTGGCTGGAACTAGTATATGGGATCCCCGTCAGCCCTTGCTTCCTCGGTTAGCCACATATACTAAGTCCCGGGGCCCGTGCAATCATAAATCATAAATATCTCGCCAAACATAAGGTAGGGTTCATAAATAAAAAGAAGGGGTCATACGTTTGAAATTATTTACCCGAAATGACTCGATATATATAAATATACGATTTTGGCTTAAAACTTTGCACATAAGGAATATATATGGTTGTTTTATCTAGTAGAAGAAAAACCCACCTTTACCAAAGCAAAAGAAAGGTACAAGCGTCTCAAGGCTCGCCCTCGTCTCCGACCAAACCCGAATCTGTGCAAAAGAAAAGGTATGAGACTCAATGACCACATATGACGCTCGGCAATGAAGTGAATATGACGTGCATGCATAAATGATCATGGTATATCATAAAATGTTCATGTGCACTATTAAGAGAGTTAAAACATATAATCATATCATTCGTTCATATATTTCATTCAATTTCATAAGTTCATAAATTCATAATTTCATAAATTCATATAAATTTCATAAATTCATAACATTCATAATTCATAATGCATATCAATTAATCTAAAATCCATTTAATAAGCATAACATATAATATTTAAATTCACATTTAGGAATAAAATAAATAAAACGTTCAATCAAAAGTCGGTAGAATAAATACGTGAAATAGAAATCAATTAATTTCAAAAATTAAATTAAATCAAATAATATTTAAAATTTATAATAAATATATATAATATAATTAGTATATAATAAACATATATAATATATAATATATAAACTCACACATGCATGCACGTACACACACACACAAACACACCCATGCATGCATAATTTATTTTTAACCTAATCAAAACATATGTATATACTTATGCATGTTTAGAGTAATATATATATATATACTATAATTATACATGCATGCAATATATTATAAAAATGCATGCATACACGTACACACACAAAGCCACAGCCATGCATACACAGGCACACACATTACACAAACCATGCATATATATATATATATATAATGTAAATATAAATGCATGCAAGGAACACAAACACACTCAGAATATATATACACAGCAGCCTATTCAAACATGCATGCAACAACACAAATGCACAGATTATATAAACAGCAACAACCACAGTCCCTGGAACGCAGCAAAATAAATCAAGAAAAACGGGGTGACACCCCCGTGTCACCTCCCAAGCCTAGACCGAGACACCCCCGTGTCTCGGTACAGCAAGTCCAGGCCGAGACTGCACCACCGTTCCTCGCTGGAACGGCCAGAAATGGCACCCCCGTGCCACGAACCAGAAACACCCCTGTTCTCGGACAGCAAAAACGCAGAAACAGAGCAGCCCTTATGTACGAGAAATGCAAGTAACCCAGGCAGCTATACAAGGTACAAAATGCAGCACAAACTCAACAAGAACACACACCACAAAGCCACGAACTGGACAGCAAAAGAGAGAAGGAAAATCAGCAGTTTTTGACAGCAAATCCTCACGCCAAAACAGAGCAAAACTCGAAGAAAACAGGGCATGCTTGCATTCAGTTAATCCGACTTCGTTCAGGTCCATAAGTCCCTCAAATGTGCAGCAAAACATCATAAATCCAACACATAATTCAGTCCCAAACAAGCTCAAACAAGAAAGCAACCGTATGTGACATACATGTGGGATTTTCTCAAAATTTCATAAATGATATCTCATAAATATCTCAACAACCATGAAATCAATGACCATAAATGATATGAGGATGTCAAAACAATCAATCTCAAGCTTGGAATCAATCAAAACCATTGAGAAACGAATGAGATCAACAATTTGCCCAAAATCCTTCATTTTCGGAAATCCGCCCAGAAATAAAGAAACCATGCTCAAATTCATGAATGAAAGGATGAAAATGATCAGAATTAAACATATAATACAACCCTAAGCTTACCTTGCTGATTGGAAGAAGTTTGGATGAGATTTGAGCTCCAAAATCTCCAAGGGGTGAAGGGTTACGGGACTGGAATGAAGAGCAGTAGCTTTGGCTGGTGTTTGGGGATTGTGTGAGGGTTATCTTGGTTAGGGCTTGATATTCCATGATAGGTGGTTGAGTTAGTAATCTAAAGAATCAAACCATGGTTAATTTGGTTATGGTTTGGACAAGATATGGCTGATTTTGTACAACAAGGTCAAATTGGTCGCCGATTCGTTTTTCGGTTAGATTTCGGAGGTTTAAATGACTTAGGAAAAATATAAGGCTAAGTTTACTAAACTAAAATTTTTGTTACGAGTTCAGCGGAGTTGACGGAACTCGAATCCGAGTTCCCGAGCTCAAGATATTAAATTCGGAACCAAGGGTACGCTAAGTGCTCGTTAGCCCCCGATTTGGTTCCTCGGTTCAAATTAAATTCGTTAACAAATCAAATGAATTCGAAAATATAAACCGAGCATAAAATCATGTTCATAACACATATATTTACGACATACTACAAAATCGTGGCAATTCGATATCATTTCATATAAGAACGATGCACAAAATTAGTGGTATGATCAATCCATGCAATTCATGCATAATTTATAAAATTCCATGCAAAATTTATAATTCAAAGTCCTTGCAATTCATGCACGAATTAAAATTCCCATGCAAAAATGAAATAATTAAAAAAATTCTAATATTAAATAAATCATATTAAGTCACGTAATTAATTAATTAAAACATGATTAATTAACATAACATATAATTAGCATAATCATTAAATTAATAATAAATTAAAATAAAATATAATAAAATAAAATAATAACAATTTATAATAAAATTAAATATAAAACACGTAAGAACAATTAATTCGCGCAAATTGGTAAACACATACGTCATACCTTTACGTCCGAAAAGTCGGGGCGTTACAATCTCTCCCCCTTAAAAGAATCCGTCATCGGATTCATTACTCGCTCGGAAATAACTCGGGGTGAAACCTTTTCATCTTATCCTCCGACTCCCACGTAGCCTCTTCGGTTTTATCACTTCTCCAAAGAACCTTGACTAGTGGAATACGCCGATTTCGAAGTTCCTGAAACTTTCGATCCAATATCTTAATCGGCTTCTGAACGAAGGTGAGATCCGGTTCTAATTCCACTTCTTCAACCGGTAGAACCTCGGACTCGTCTCGATAATACTTTCGGAGCTGCGAAACATGAAACACGTTATGAATTCCAGTCAAACTCGGAGGCAAGTCCAGTCGATAGGCCGTATCCCCAATCTTCTCCAAAATCTCATACGGTCCCATATACCGAGGGTTTAATTTTCCTCCTCGTCCAATCCTTGAGAACCCTTTTCGTGGGGAAGCCTTTAAGAAAACCCTATCCCCAATCTCAAACTCCAAATTCTTTCTCCGAAGATCTGCATAACTCTTTTGTCGATCCTGAGCGGCCTTCATCCGTTGTCTAATTATCTGGACCTTTTCAATAGCCTCTTGTACAGCCTTAGAGTGTTTTTCCTTCTTTTCCCCTCTTTTAATCCCTTCTTGCTTGGTCCAATTCCATTCCTCCAAGTCAAAGAACAACGGTGATCGACATTTACGTCCGTAAAGAGCTTCATAAGGAGCCATTTCAATCGAGGCTTGATAGCTATTGTTGTAAGCAAACTCGATTAAAGGCAATTGTTCATTCCACGAGCTTTGAAAGTCCAATGCACATGCTCTCAACAGGTCCTCCAGATACTTAATCAACCTTTCTGATTGTCCGTCGGTCTGAGGATGGAAAGCTGTGCTGAATTGAAGCCTTGTTCCCAAACACTTCTGTAATTCCTGCCATAACCTTGAAGTAAATCTGGGATCCCGATCCGAGATAATACTAACAGGTACACCATGAAGCCTGACAATCTCATCATTGTTTCTCTTGGCCAACTTACTCACTTTATCGGACATTCTGATAGCAAGAAAGTGAGCTGATTTTGTCAATCTGTCCACGATAACCCAAATTCTATCAAAACCTCCTCTCACTTTTGGTAATCCCGAAACAAAATCCATAGTTATTTGTTACCATTTCCATTCCGGGATAGGTAATGGTCGAAGTAGCCCCAATGGCTTTTGATGTTCTGCCTTTACCACTTGACAAGTCATACAATGTTTCATGAAGTTGATAACATCCCGTTTCAATCCATTCCACCAATAGAATTGCTTAAGATCCTTATACATTTTGTTCCCTCCGGGATGTATCGAATAACCTGACCGATGGGCTTCCTCAAGAATAATCCTTTTTAACTCTTCCTGGACAACAACTCTATTCTTGAATCTTAGAAGTCCCGTATCATCAAACCCAAACGGACACTCTGAATCAGCTCGAGCTTTCTCAGCTAATTTCTGAACCTCGGGATCAATCCTCTGAGCATCAAATAATCTCTGTTTAAGATCTGGTTGAACCGTGATATTCCGAATACTAGCCCTCAGTCTGAACAACTCATTCCCATCTCCAATTTCCACTTTCACATTGGACACGCTAGCTTTCTGACTAAGCGCATCCGCGACCAAATTGGCTTTGCCGGGATGGTATCGGATTGTACACTCATAATCCGCCAAAAGTTCCATCCAACGCCGTTGTCTCTTATTCAATTCCTTTTGCGAGAATAAGTATTGGAGACTCTTGTGATCGGAAAAGACCTCGAACGAAATTCCATAAAGATAGTGTCTCCACTTACCCAAAGCAAAGATCACTGCCGCTAATTCCAAATCGTGAGTGGGGTAGTTCTGTTCATGCTCTTTCAATTTCCTTGAGGCATAGGCGATTACTCTTCCATTCTGCATCAACACACATCCCAAACCTTCCTTTGAGGCGTCTGTATAAACTGTATATCCTTCTGTACCTTCGGGAAGTGCTAATACAGGAGCGGTGGTCAACTTTTCCTTTAAAAGTTGAAAGCTAGCCTCACATGCCTCGTCCCACTCAAACTTAACCGCTTTCTTAGTCAATCGGGTTAAAGGAGCCGCAATCTTTGAGAAATCCTGTACAAATCTCCGATAATAGCCTGCCAAACCCAAGAAACTCCTTACTTCTGAAGCATTTTTCGGGCTTTGCCATTGAATAATCGTCTCAATTTTAGAAGGGTCTACTTCCAAACCTTTCCTTGAAATAATATGGCCCAAAAATGCTACTCGATCAATCCAGAACTCGCATTTGCTAAACTTAGCATACAACCGATGTTCCCTTAAGGTTTCCAACACAATCCTGAGCTGCCTAGCATGATCCTCCGGAGTTCTCGAATAAACCAAGATGTCATCGATGAAGATTACCACAAACTTATCCAAATAGGGCCGGAAAATTCGATGCATCATATCCATAAAAGCAGCCGGAGCATTAGTCAATCCAAAAGGCATCACTACGAACTCGTAGTGTCCATACCGGGTGTTAAATCCCGTCTTCGGAATGTCCTCTTCCCGGATCTTCAATTGATAGTATCCTTGTCTCAAGTCCAATTTTGAGTAAATCCCCGAACCTTGTAACATGTCAAATAAATCCTCAATATGGGGCAAAGGATACTTATTCTTTACGGTCATCCGATTAAGCTCCCGGTAATCTATGCACATTCTTAAGGTTCCATCCTTTTTCTTAACAAAGAGAATCGGAGCACCCCAAGGTGACGAACTTGGCCGTATATATCCAACTTTGAGCAATTCCTCTAATTGAATCTTTAACTCTTTCAACTCGGCCGGTGCCATCCGATACGGAGTCTTAGAATACGGTGTGGATACTGGATGTAAGTCAATAACAAATTCGATCTCACGGTCTGGTGGTAAAGAACTCAAATTCTCCGGAAACACATCGGAGAAATCCTTAACAACCGCGGTATCCTCCAATTTAACTTGATCTTTCGGCCTATTAAGAAGGTAAACAATAAATCCCGTTGCTCCTTCTCTCATCAACTTGTGAGCTTCCATATAAGACAAGAGAGATACCTTTCTTGATCCACTACCAATCACCAATTCTTTCCCCAAAATCACCTTCTTCGCAAAACAATCGGCCCGATGCCTGGACAACCAGTCCATACCCAAGATAACTCCATACCTCTTCATAGGCATAACAATTAAATCAGCCGGATATTCTTTCCCTTCAATCAGAACTGAACACTCCCGAACCAACTGATCTGTCTAAAGACTACCACCAAGTGGCGAACTCACCAAATAACAAGAAGAAAGACAGATAACAGGCAAGCACAGAGTGGCAACTATATCATAAGAAATAAAGGAATGCGTGGCACCCGGATCAAAGAGTGCATGAATGTTCATGTTATGTATGCATAGGGTACCTTCTACCACGGCTGTGGGATCAATCTCTGCATCTTGCTCCTCACCCTTGAGGGCGTAAGCACGAGCCTGAATCATTGGCCTTTGAACTCCTTTCTGAAATCCGGGGTTCTTATAGGGACATGTCTCCGCCATATGGTCACTTTTTCCACATATGAGGCACAAATTCAACCTTCTTCGACAGTTATTGTAGGTATGGGTCGGTCCCCCGCAATGAGTACATGGAGGTACATCCGGGCGTGAATTTGTAGGTGCCGGTGCCATAGGTAGAGCCTTTGGTCGAGTCGGTGCGGCCTGAGAACCTTGTTCTCCAAACCGAGGCTTCTTAAACGGACCCTTAGGAGGTGGACTAGCTTGAATCATCGGCCTCTTTCCTGAATTCGATCCGGAACCTCTTCCCATTGGAGCTCTAAACATCGGATCCTTCTTCTTGAATTCCTCCTCTTGAACCAAAGCCCTTTGCACGGTGCCGACAAATGACTCGAAATTGTGCCCCGCTTGCCCGTGTCTCAAGTCCTGTCTCAATCCCGCTATGAATTTCCTTGCTTTCCTCTTTTCATCCCGGGTGACATGAGGAGCATATTTCCTAAGTCTATTGAATACGGCGAGGTATTGAGTTACCATACGAGCCCCTTGCTTTAACTCCATAAACTCTTGCTCCTTCCTCTCTCTTACCACTTCCGGTACAAAGCATTCCCGGAATTCTCTCTTGAAAACCTCCCAAGTCACTTCCTTTTCATCCACCTCGAGCTTCTCCCTTGTTCGTTCCCACCATTCATATGCATCTCCATCGAGTTGGAATATAGCAAATTGAGCCTTCTCTTGCGTACTAAACTGTCGGACCCCAAATATCCTCTCTAATCTAATCAACCAACCCTCCGAGGCCGCATCGTCAATAGAACTAGAAAACCGAGAGGGGTTGTAACTCAGAAACACCCCATGAGGATCTCTATAGTTATGGTTTGGTGGAGGAGCTTGTTGTTCTGCTTGTTGTGGTGGGGGAGCTTGAGCCCTCCTATGCTCGACATAGTTGAAAACCGCTTCCATAAAATTCCCCATATCCATCGGTGGTGCTTGTGGTTGGGGTGGAGGCGTAGGAGATCGATCATGATGACGACGGTGTCCTGGAGATCTCTCACGATGTCTACGTGGAGGCATCCTGTTCAAGAAACACTGAAATGCATGCTATTTTTAGTCCATGCATGCAAGTGCTATTAATTCGATCAAAATTCAAAATTTAAAGCGCACAAGCACGTAAACAATGCATATGCAACACATTGACAAGTTGTTCCTAAAGCCGAACGACCTAACTGACTCAACACGACACTAGAGCCCGGGTTTTGCAACCCTAAGCTCTGATACCACATAAGGATGTAGCACCCGAGCGTGTGGTACCACATCCCCCGTACCGGGACCCGACCCGTATATGAAATGGAAGTCCATACACGTGCCAAATCCACGGCGAACGGGGACACAACACACACGCGATGCTAGGCGGGACTAACCCTTAAACCAATCAACTCAAGAATCATAAAATCAGAGTTAAAATAATACGTGGAAGCAAGAATAACATAGTATATATACAGTGAGCCACCAAGCTCCAAAAATAGATATACAAAAGCATTCCATTATTCAACGGCGCTCATGGCCTACAAAAATCATAACGCTCTAAGCATAAACTATGATCATATACAAAATACCAATAAGAGTATGAATATGAGACAAAAAGGAAGTGCTAAACATAAATGCAAGACCTAGACGACTTGTATTCCCGCCTAGCACTGCTATACCTGCACAAAACAACTGAAAACAACCGGGTTCAGTCTAAAAGAGACTGGTGGGTACAAAAACGGGGCAAGATATATAATATCGCATAAATTAAACACATACATGCAAGCCCTAATCCCGTGTGAAGTTTGATAAGAATTTACCAAGTGGTTAAAACAAAAGAAAACATCAACGGGATTACGACGTTCATATTCATTCATAATTGTTCATAAGGGTTTATGGCCCGGCGAGTGGGCGTGCACAATCTCCAACCTACTCCTCGTGTAATCATAATCAATTATTCAATCATTCATTATCATACATAAATCTTTTGTGCTCATAAATACATGATCATAATCATTCATATACTCCTTCTTCCTCCGGGTGGTGGACGGGCTTGCAAGACCCGGCTACCGGTTCAAACATAAGCCAATGGGGGTACATGAATCCCCCAAGGGCACTCAGCTCCCATTCCTCGCTAAAACTCCTAGCGAGGGTCGGTATCACCGTAGTTTGGTTGGAACTAGTATATGGGATCCCCGTCAGCCCTTGCTTCCTCGGTTAGCCACATATACTAAGTCCCGGGGCCCGTGCAATCATAAATCATAAATATCTCGCCAAACATAAGGTAGGGTTCATAAATAAAAAGAAGGGGTCATACGTTTGAAATTATTTACCCGAAATGACTCGATATATATAAATATACGATTTTGGCTTAAAACTTTGCACATAAGGAATATATATGGTTGTTTTATCTAGTAGAAGAAAAACCCACCTTTACCAAAGCAAAAGAAAGGTACAAGCGTCTCAAGGCTCGCCCTCATCTCCGACCAAACCCGAATCTGTGCAAAAGAAAAGGTATGAGACTCAATGACCACATATGACGCTCGACAATGAAGTGAATATGACGTGCATGCATAAATGATCATGGTATATCATAAAAATGTTCATGTGCACTATTAAGAGATTTAAAACATATAATCATATCATTCGTTCATATATTTCATTCAATTTCATAAGTTCATAAATTCATAATTTCATAAATTCATATAAATTTCATAAATTCATAACATTCATAATTCATAATGCATATCAATTAATCTAAAATCCATTTAATAAGCATAACATATAATATTCAAATTCACATTTAGGAATAAAATAAATAAAACGTTCAATCAAAAGTCGGTAGAATAAATACGTGAAATAGAAATCAATTAATTTCAAAAATTAAATTAAATCAAATAATATTTAAAATATATAATAAATATATATAATATAATTAGTATATAATAAACATATATAATATATAATATATAAACTCACACATGCATGCACTACACACACACACAAACACACCCATGCATGCATAATTTATTTTTAACCTAATCAAAACATATGTATATACTTATGCATGTTTAGACTAATATATATATATATATATATATATATACTATAATTATACATGCATGCAATATATTATAAAAATGCATGCATACACGTACACACACAAAGCCACAGCCATGCATACACAGGCACACACATTACACAAACCATGCATATATATATATATATATATAATGTAAATATAAATACATGCAAGGAACACAAACACACTCAGAATATATATACACAGCAGCCTATTCAAACATGCATGCAACAACACAAATGCACAGATTATATAAACAGCAGCAACCACAGTCCCTGGAACGCAGCAAAATAAATCAAGAAAAACGGGGTGACACCCCCGTGTCACCTCCCAAGCCTAGACCGAGACACCCCCGTGTCTCGGTACAGCAAGTCCAGGCCGAGACTGCACCACCGTTCCTCGCTGGAACGGCCAGAAATGGCACCCCCATGCCACGAACCAGAAACACCCCTGTTCTCGGACAGCAAAAACGCAGAAACAGAGCAGCCCTTATGTACGAGAAATGCAAGTAACCCAGGCAGCTATACAAGGTACAAAATGCAGCACAAACTCAACAAGAACACACACCACAAAGCCACGAACTGGACAGCAAAAGAGAGAAGGAAAATCAGCAGTTTTTGACAGTAAATCCTCACGCCAAAACAGAGCAAAACTCGAAGAAAACAGGGCATGCTTGCATTCAGTTAATCCGACTTCGTTCAGGTCCATAAGTCCCTCAAATTTGCAGCAAAACATCATAAATCCAACACATAATTCAGTCCCAAACAAGCTCAAACAAGAAAGCAACCGTACGTGACATACATGTGGGATTTTCTCAAAATTTCATAAATGATATCTCATAAATATCTCAAAAACCACGAAATCAATGACAATAAATGATATGAGGATGTCAAAACAATCAATCTCAAGCTTGGAATCAATCAAAACCATTGAGAAACGAATGAGATCAACAATTTGCCCAAAATCCTTCATTTTCGAAAATCCGCCCAGAAATAAAGAAACCGTGCTCCAATTCATGAATGAAAGGATGAAAATGATCAGAATTAAACATATAATACAACCCTAAGCTTACCTTGCTGATTGGAAGAAGTTTGGATGAGATTTGAGCTCCAAAATCTCCAAGGGGTGAAGGGTTACGGGACTGGAATGAAGAGCAGTAGCTTTGGCTGGTGTTTGGGGATTGTGTGAGGGTTATCTTGGTTAGGGCTTGATATTTCATGATAGGTGGTTGAGTTAGGAATCTAAACAATCAAACCATGGTTAATTTGGTTATGGTTTGGACAAGATATGGCTGATTTTGTACAACAAGGTCAAATTGGTCGCCGATTCATTTTTCGGTTAGATTTCGGAGGTTTAAATGACTTAGGAAAAATATAAGGCTAAGTTTAATAAACTCAAATTTTCGTTATGAGTTCAGCGGAGTTGACGGAACTCGAATCCGAGCTCAAGATATTAAATTCGGAACCAAGGGTACGCTAAGTGCTCGTTAGCCCCCGATTTGGTTCCTCGGTTCAAATTAAATTCGTTAACAAATCAAATGAATTTGAAAATATAAACCGAGCATAAAATCATGTTCATAACACATATATTTACGACATACTACAAAATCAAGGCAATTCGATATCATTTCATATAAGAACGATGCACAAAATTAGTGATATGATCAATCCATGCAATTCATGCATAATTTATAAAATTCCATGCAAAATTTATAATTCAAAGTCCATGCAATTCATGCATGAATTAAAATTCCCATGCAAAAATGAAATAATTAAACAAATTCTAATATTAAATAAATCATATTAAGTCACGTAATTAATTAATTAAAACATGATTAATTAACATAACATATAATTAGCATAATCATTAAATTAATAATAAATTAAAATAAAATATAATAAAATAAAATAATAACAATTTATAATAAAATTAAATATAAAACACGTAAAAACAATTAATTCGCGCAAATTGGTAAACACATACGTCGTACCTTTACGTCCGAAAAGTCGGGGCGTTACAGCATGTATGTATATGCCATGAATTTTTATGATACCGTTCACTGTAGCAATGGGGTTGAAGGTTGATAATTCATAAAGTAGTTGGAGGATCCGATTTGACTCCCGATCAATTCTTGAAGTTTCCTTTTTCTCTTGAGAAGTTGAGTTCGTAAAGGTATTCATCCCTTCTGCTATTACTTCCATGGCTTCATCTAATTGAATCTTGAAATGATAGCAAGTGCTAAACCTTTCCATGAAGCCTTCGTGAAGGGATGATCGACCACTAGGTAAAGTTGGTGTGTCGTACATTAATCACATCCCTTCAATACTTAGTGGCGTCCTTTGCTAATCTCCGAATTTATTTCATCTTCGACCTTTATACGTGCACTTCACTTCTGTTTCTTTAATTCACTCCTAAGGTTCAATTCAAACCCTTCAATAATTACTTCCTTCTGATCCCCAACTTTTCTCTTTCTTGCTCTTCTTGAAATCTGGACTAATTTAATCCCCTCTTGTATCAAAATTCTTGATAAGCCGTTTCTGGTAGAGAGGTTATCGCCGTAAACCCAAATTCGTTGCCCCTCCAATTTCTCACCTAATTCTCTTAATTCTTGGAATACTATTCTCTAGTCTTGTTCTTCCTATAATCCCCGAGGTTAACCCAAAAGTTTCTCGCTCCCTAAGATTCCAGCTCCATTCGTCCTTTATCCCTCATATGAAGTTTCCGTTACTTGTTGTCTCTTGTATTTCCATTCTTTCAACTAAAGGTAATCCCTTCAAGGATCGAAAAGGATTTACATTATTTCCTAATCAATGCTCCCTTATTTGGAAATTTTAGTTGAATTCGTTACTTCGCCTCTAAGATTAAGGTTTCCCCAAAACTCTTCAACTTAGTTTCTTCGGTGTAGATTGTGCTAGCTAAGCTATATGCTCGGAACTCTTGCTTTCACTCAATTCGACATGATTGATAGGGTTAAGCATCCGTTTTTGCTCTACTCCGGTTCTAATTTCCAAGCCTCCAAATTCCTTTTTTCTTTTTAACTCCCAAGATATAACCCAACTATTCTTCTCGTCTTGATTCGAGTAAGCCTTGATCAAAGAATCGCTTGATGAACAAGGGGGAGCCATTCCCTATCAATTAAACACTAAGCCATGCATGTTGGATTAACATGCCAATGCACATAGTAAACAATTAAAGATGCAACGATGCAACACGTTGGAGCAATTATATTAATTAAACATAAACGTACATATAGATAAAGAAAGTAATTAATTTAAATCGATGAATGATGCTCGTGCCATGAATATGCAGAACCTGTCACCGAGGTGGTAAGCTTTTAGCTTGATGACGTGTTCCTCATTCCCATAATTGTAGCTTTCTTTGGAGACATTGATAATTCCTTAGCTTTCCATGGTTTTCGAATCTCCATAATCTTTTTGCATCCATTTGTATATCCCACGGCCCGAACGTGCTATTCTTGAACCCAAGGTCTTCTTTGTCCATGGAGTTTACACCTCAATGTACTTCCAAGCATCGACCTCCAAAGGTCGTCCGAATCTTCATTTGATGTCCTCTCCGGTTAAAGTTCCCTTAGCTTATCCTTTGTTTTCGATCTACGCGCATAATTCATCCGTGATAACGCTTTCCATTCTTGCTTGCTTCTTGATGTCTCCATGTTCCAAGGTTCCAAGAAGACGACGCGATTTGAATTCCTCGATGCTCTGTTGTCCCTCGCTTGTATTCGTATCAAGTGAGCTTCCATATTTGACCTCATAGTGAGCTTTATGATTAACGGCTCCCAATCCATGCATCTGAGTTGAGTCAAACCTTTTTAACACATCTTGCATCCGATCCCTTGAAGCTTCCCAATTTGGTCTTCCAATCGCCCAACCATTCCAAACTCGGAGCTTCAACGGTGAACCTTGGAGCATTTAATCTTGTATTAAATGTCTTCAAAATCGGGGTGGTGAAAAGTTCCACACCCCTCTCGTTGTCTCACGCATCCCTTAAGTTAGAACTTGAGTCTTTACAATTCTTGTATGTTGAGAACCTTCAAGGTTTGTAGGTAGGGCATGATTCATGAACCTTCCCGTGATCCAAGCTTCCTCCCATGATACGAGCCATGATAGGTAGTTCCATTGTGCAAGCCGCGGAATTTGAACACTCGGCCTTCAAGTTAATTTGTCAATTGTAGTTGGTGTGAATTGTAGCTTTGTTTGCATGATAGTAGCCTATATAAGAAAAATCAACTCAAATATGGATGCATGAAGATTAGTGTATGCTTATGGCGCGTAGTTAAATTAATCAATGCACATAGAATGCAAAATGCAACATTTAAAGCAACTAAAAAAGAGAATAGATTGTATACATGTATTAAGCAATTTCCAACAATTAGTATCAAATATTCATGCCAAATCGATGCAATGCACACATTAACAAGTTGTTCCTATGCCGTGCGACCTAACTGACTCAATCACGACACTAGAACACCGGTTTTGCAACCGGGCTCTGATACCACTTAAGGATGTAATGCCCGAAACAAGAGGCGCCACATCCCCCGCACTATGAGCCCGATCCACACATGAAATGGAGAGTCCATACATGAACCAAGCTCACAGCGAACGGGGACACACTCACTCACTAGGCTAGGCGGGAGCTAAAAATTTAAAACCGAATAAACAATTATCAAAAGAAATAAACAAATGCGGAAGCAATGCAGATAAATTCATTCCAATAAAATAGAACAACGGGTTCAACTAACATAGATACCTAGTCCCGAATTTCATACACAAATCATAAAATAATCATAATCATACAATGCTCATAAATGATTGAGTTACAATGAAAGTGTGTGACAAGACTCAACTTGACCAAAAGACTTGACAACACGACTCCCCGTCTAGCACTCCAAACCTGCAAGAAAATTGAAAACAATCCGGGTTCAGTCTATAGGAGATTGGTGGGTATAAAATGGGGCATAATAGAATAGTAATAATATAACAGAATTTAAACACACCCACATGAAAGCTATAATCCCGTACGAGGTTTTATTAAATATTTCCCAAGTGGGTGAAAGCAAAGGAAAACAACGCTCGGGATTACAACGATCAATTTCATAATTTCATATTCATAATCATTCATGGGGTCAATACGTGAGCCCGGCGAGAGGGCGAATTCTCCAACCTTCTCCTCGTGTGTGCATTAATTAATTTCATTCAATCATTCATTAGTGATCATATCACATTCATTCATTCGTTCATGCATTCATTCATTAGCATACATTCATAATCATATCATAAAATAAGTTCCAACCTTCTTCCTCCGGGTGGTGGACGGGTTAGCAAGACCCGACCACCTCATGCATTGACCCAGGGGGGTACATGAATCCCCCAAGGGCGCTCAACTACCATTCCACGCTAATCTCCTAGCGAGGTCCGGTCTTTGTTAAATAGTTGGGACTAGTGCACGGGGATCACCGTCAGCCCGAGCTTCCCCGGATAGCCACGTACACATAGTCCCGGGCCCCATTAAACATTGTGTTGACTGATCTTGCCAAAACATTGGGTAAGGGTTCATGAAAGAAAGGCTTACATTTGACATCATTTACTCGAGAAAAGACTCTGTATACGTAGTAAATACATTTTGGCTTAAAACTTTACACGTTGGTTTATATAGGGTCGTTTTAGCTAATAGAAGAGAAACCCACCTGTTACACCTTATCGACAATACCAAAAGAAAGAAAGACTTGACGTGTCCTATGAACCCGGCATATCTCCGCCCTGGAGAAAACTGTACACAAGACGATACAATGCATTCGTGAGACTCAAGACTAAATGAACCATATATGACGCACGACAATGCAATGAATGTCTTATGATATGCATAAGAGAGGAAGTCATGTCATGGAGATGCATTAAGGCACATAATCAATCATTTCATTCATTCTTGGGGCTTTCATAGTCACTTGAGTTCATATCTCCCATGTATAATATCAAATCCATCCATTAATTCCGAACAAAGATCATAACCCATATTTCAACAAGTATACAATTCATATGAATCATAAAGAAAAGATAAATACACAAGTAGGGTTCATATTGACAGCAAAGATCCATATGTGCACGTACTTGGAGCATTAACGACATATTAAATCATAACTCGTAAAATATTCCACGACGAATCATGAAAATTTATAATAAATAAGGTAACATATTATAAAACATGTTAGTATAGCATAGAAGTCGTAAAAGAGGTGGAGGAAGCTCAAACAAGCGACGAAAAATGAAACCGGGGTAATAAAAATGGGCCGGGCAGAATCCACCCCCATGGGGAAAAATCCACCCCCATGGATTCTGGTCAAAAGCTCTTCTGCATCAAATCCACCCCCGCGGATTTCTTCAAGGCCAAAAATCCACCCTCGCGGATTTAGGTCAGTGGCGAAAAACACACAACAAGCAGGGTAAAACTTATGCTAAACCATATAAACATCAAATTAACACACATAGGTAAGTTAGGGTAGCAAATATTCATGCATTTCAATCCATAAGACAACCAAAGATGCAACAAATCAAGCAAGGAAAGAATATGGAACAAGTTCATGCAAACTCTTCACTTTTCACAAATGGCAAAGTCATGGATCCTAATCCACTACCCAAACTAAGTTCATACATATCACATATGATGTGTTAGGAATAAAATACATGCTTCATACCAAAAGAATTCACAAGAAATCAAGCTAGAATCATCCATTTTCTCCCAACCCGTCACTATTCATGCCATATGCCCAAACATGCTCAAATCTTTGAGAAATCATGGAATATGGAACTTAAAATGATTACCAAGTGATACACAACACAAATATGAGTTTACCTTTCAATTTGGAGAAGAAAAGGTGGGGAGATGAGCTCAAAACTCCCATGGCCAAAAAGGGTTTCTTCTTCTTCTTCTTTTCTTTCTTCTTCTCCTTCTCTCCCCATAAAATTGAAAATATCTAAGTGTGGGGGGGTTAGGGTGTCGGTTTGGGGTAGAAAAGGGTGAGGGAGAGAGTGTGCAAGTGGCTAGGGTCAATGGATAGGGTCTAGGTGCCTAATAATAGGTGACTTAGGTATAGTCTTGATCGGTCAATTTAAGCGCGAGTTGCTCGTTCCGATTGAAATTTGAGGATCCAATTGGTCTTAGAAAAACATGAGGCTTATCCCATTGTCTCCGATTCATCGATTCGGATCCAATGGAGGTGACAGAACTTGATTCCGAGTTCCCGAGCTCAAGATATGCCGCCCGGAACACAAGGTACGCTAAATGCTCTTTAGCCCCCTTTTCGGTTCCGATCACACAAACTAACACAAAACTCAAACATGCAAGAACAAAATCATGCAACGAGCAAATAAACATGATCTTAAAGCACATAATTCACTCATGCCAAGAATCCACGAAAAACAGAAATCAAATCGAATAAGAACGACACTCAAACAAGAGCATATACGCAAATACGATCAAGAATTCATAATTAAACAATAAAACTTAACAAAAGAATCCATAATTAAAAATCATATATAATTAATTAAATTGCGCACTTTAGTAACCACATACATCAAGCTTAAATCACAGAACTGGGGCGTTACATTATGTGATCATATACTATATGATACATACTAAATGATGAATATAAGATTATTATCCCAACAAACCATGAATCCAGGAATTCATGCTACATAATGGGATATAAATACTGCATTACAAAGTTTTTATACTCCATTAGGTGAATTTCATATTACAAAAATTTGAACAACTACAGGGCTTATTGTCCCAACAAACCATGAATCCAGGAATTTATGCTACAGAATGGGATATAAATACTGCATTACAAAGTTTCTATACCCCATTAGGTGAATTCCATACTACAAAAATTTGAACAACTACAGGACATTGTCCCAATAAACCATGAATCCATGAACTATAAATACATAATGGGATATAAAAACTGCATTACAAAGTTTTTAAACTCCATTAGGTGAATTTCATACTACAAACATTTGAACAACTACAAGGCTTATTGTCCCAACAAACCATGAATCTAGGAACTATAAATACATAATGGGATATAAAAACTGCATTTCAAAGTTTTTAAACTCCATTATGTGAATTTCATACTACAAACATTTGAACAACTACAGGGCTTATTGTGTAACGCCCAGGTTTTCATTTATTAATCTTTTACGTTCATTATAATTTTATAAAATTACATTTCAATATATTTACATGCAATTATATGAATTCATATCAAATTGAGAATTTATCGCATGACTTGAAATTGTTTATTGTGTGAAATAATTATCGAGTATGAATTGATTGTCAACTTGTCCTTAAATGATCTTTTTTTAAAATTCAAGGACCAAATTGCATTTTTATTTCTTTGGACTTAATTGATCAATTTTCAAGCTATTCATCCTTAATTGCATGACTTGAACCTTTGACGGACTAAATGGCAATTTGTGGTTTTTTTTTTTATCAAAATCAAGATTGGTGATTCACGTAAATGGCTTCTTCATGTTTCCATTTCATTTCCAACAAAGCTTTCATCCCACAATTTGCGTCTTCTCTCACTGAACCATAAACCGCAAGAAGGAGAAGAGATTTTAGTGATTTCATCCAAGTTTTTCAAGGAAAATTCAAGCTTTGGAGCTCAATCATCCATCTTCATCCTCTTCCTCCATTTATTTTCGTTCAAGGTGGGTGTGTGCATGAGTATGTGATTCTTGATGATTTTCATAACAGCTAGGGTTTGTAATTTTATGAAATATATGGATTATATGTTAGTTAATGCATGAATATATGATTATACCATGATTTGAGGTATGAATTCTTGAAGAAAGTGAGTTATGGGATGATTTGGTGTATGAACTTGAAAGTGGGAATTCTTGATGTTATTCAGTAATTTAAGTGTTCGTATGGTGTTTTATTATATCTTAATCATGTATACATGCTCACTCCCAGAATCCTTACATTTTAATATGAAATTGATGAAGTTTTGAGTTGTTTGTTTTGTTGTCGAAGCTCTCCCCTGTTCTGCTCTGTTTCTGTAATTATATAGGAACAGGAACGGCCCTTCCCGTCCCCAGTTCATTCTGGGAAAGGTCGTTCCCACTCCTTTGAACCAAAGCCGACACGCATATGGGAATGGTCGTTCCCATTTTGGCCTGCGAGCCAGAAGGGCCGTTCCCAGCATAAGTCACCATTTTAATTTATAAAGGGAACGGCCCTTCCCACAATGAACTGAAACCCGGAACGGCCGTTCCTAGGTCTGTGATAGAACAAAATTCTCTGTATAAAATTATAAATTTTACATTTCAATTCAATGGCTTCATTGGCCTCAATTTGTGATTATATGATATATTTCATGCCAAAACAAGATGTTTTCATATTACATTGGGTTTTGCTCGTCATCTCGTTGCATTTTCGCTGTTCGTCATATTTGTTTCATTTTTAGTCAAGTCTCACGTACACATATCTTTCTTGCACAGACCAGCTTCCCCATGACGAGGAGCAGGGCTTGTAGGCCGTGTCTTTGCTTGTAATTAGTCTGTAAAGGTGAGGTTTAATTGCTAATTATATAGAACCCATATAACCTTATGTGGAATTTCAAGCCAAAAGGTATATAAATATTTATCTACAATCATTTCTAAACTTTCAAGTGAATTGCAAGCAAGTCATGTTCATGCAAAACAATACGTGTATCGTGATTGAATCGTGACCGTGTATTGGCGAGTCGCATGATAGCACTTTGGGCCCGAAGGTTAGTGTACGAGCTAACCGGGAATGCATAGGGCTGATGGGTAACTCTGCACTCCCCTCATCATTTGGGATGACCCCTGAACCCACCAGGAGGTTTGGTGGAGGAAGGAATCCCATACGTGGGAGTCGTGTTCCTGACGTACGTAGCATGGATGGTTACGGTCTTGCAAACCCACCATCACCTGGAGGGAAAGGAGTTCATGAAATTGCTACTTGTGCACTATAATAAACTGTATGATCACATGATAATTAAACAAGCATGTAGTGTCACTATTGGTGTAAGGTTGGAGACTTGCCCTCACTCGTCGGGCCACGTATTGAAGGGAATTGATAGAATGAACTTATTAAACTTGATAGTTGTAATCTCGGGCGATGAATATTTCATTCTTGAACTTATATTACTTTTATTATAAAATCGTTACCGGAGGTTATAACTTGCATTTTACTTGTGTTTACATATATTTATGCCCCTCACTCAGTCTTCCATAGACTGACGCCTCCACCTTTCACGTTTTCGCTGTGGCGTGCTAGGCCGGAGTCGGGTTGTGTCGTCCAGCTGAGTCTAGCATTTCATACATTTTCATGATGTTGATATTTTTGGATTTACTATGTTATGGTTATTGTTAGCATTTGGAGACTTATGCATGTATAGTATGTTGAAGATGATAATGTCTTGATATGTTAGCTAAATTAGGATGAGCTTTTGGATATTTGATATATGATGATGAACGAATCGTGTTATGCTTCCGTTTTAAATTTTCATGTGTTGATTTAGTTCATTTAGGGTCTAGTCCCGCCTAGCTAGCTTGTTTCTTTTATTTGTCACCCGTTCGCTATAGGTTGGTTCATGTACGGATTATCCATTTCATATGTGGATCGACCTATAGTTCGGGGGGTGTGACATCTCTACGTAAAGGGGTGCTACATCTTGCCCCAACAAACCATGAATCCAGGAACTATAAATACATAATGGGATATAAATACTGCATTACAAAGTTTTTATACTCTATTAGGTGAATTTCATACTACAAAAATTTAAACTATAGGGATTATTGTCCTAACAAACCATGAATCCAGGAACTATAAATACTGATTACAATGTTTTTATATTCCATTAGGAAATATAAACACCATAATATTAAATTCTAATGAGAAAAAAAAAATTTCCATCCGTACTTTCGCTGTTTTTGCAATTTACCATCTCGCCCAACTTTTGTTGCAAACCGCCACTGAACTTTACATTTTTTACAAACCGCCATCTAAACTTTTTTTTTTTGGTGGTTTGGGTGAAAATACAACTGACGTGGTGCATTTCTAAACATGCCACGTGTCAAGTTTTTTGGCCAAAACCACCATTAGATGGCGGTTTGTAAAAAATGTAAAGTTCAGATGGCGGTTTGCAATAAAAGTTGGGCGAGATGGTAAATTGCAAAAACGGTCAAAGCACGGATGGGAAATTTTTTTCCTTCAATTCTAATACTACAAAAGTTGATATTACTACTTAAGTATCCACGTACAACAAACATCATAAAGTTCAAGGGCAAACAACCAAAATACACCCCCTTGAGAACATATCCTCCAACCACAAGAAACAACATATCCACTTACCAACAACAGCCAAAATATGTACTGACCAACAACAAACAAAATATACAACCAACATATAATTTGTTATCAATCACTATTGAAATTATCTTCTCTAGACAGGATAGTGGCAGCTAAATGAGCACGATATGGCTTCTTCGTGTTCAGTCTTCATTAAAACCCGAATATGTTGCATTTCAGTGCAAAAGGCCACTGGGGAACATCGAGCTTGAATGGTAACAGTCCTCGGCTCAGTCATTTCTACCAAAAATAACATCACAAGATTAGGGCTTTTAGAGTCAAACAACCCACTAACAAATTAGGGTATTTCGATTCAAGCAACATACAAACAAATCAGGGCATTTCAATTCAATCAACTTAATGACAATTTCGTATAGAAAGAAGGTGTAATAGCATAGCTAAAAATTGAAATATCGTATTGGAGCAGAAGAGGGGAAAAAAGGGTTAGGGCTTTTAGATTTAAACAACCCACTAACAAATTACAAACAACACACAAACAAATCATGGTATTTCAATTCAATCAACTTACTGACAATTTCGTGTAAAAAAAAAGGGTAATAACGTAGCTAAAACTTGATATATCGTGTTGGAGCAAAGAGTGTTAGATATATTGTAATTTCATAGATAAAACCGAATTATGAAATACGCAGCGGAATCGAATCGTATACTAACCTCCAGTCATTGCTAATTCCTTAAGTTGTTGAGGTTACCGAAATATGCCGGAAAGCCTTAAGAATCGCCTAATCCTTCGTACCGCTAGGAGTGATCTTCTAAGCACTCAAAACCTCACAATGATGGAGTGGAGAAAAGACTTTGAGATTTTGTGCATAGGGACCTCCTCCATACCCCCCTATTTATACCCAAGTCTTCCCATCAAAAACTATGTGTTGGGAGGTAAGTTTGACTTAATAGACAAATTACAAAGTTATTGGGCAAATAATAAGGGCATGAATCATGGGATTGATCAAAGGACCAATTTGGTCCAAGAATCATGTGATTTACTCAATCAATTAATATGATTTACTCAATCAATTAATATGATTTCTTACATTCTCCCACTTGGTTCGAATGATCCATATGTGCTTGACTAGAAATACAATGCATGAATCATCACGATATTTTCTCTTTATATTGTGAATAGTTTCTTTCATGTATCACGATGTATATGTTTCTAAACCCTTCCCAAGTTTCTTGATGAATAAACCCTATGTTCATTCTATGTCCTTACTTTAAAGATATTTCTCAAACAATCACTAAATGTGTGCACAAAACGTAAATACGAGAAATATCAACTTAATAGAGTTTCATTTATTACATAGTGGAACCAAGTCCCATTGTGACTACATGATCCTTAAATTTTTATGGTGGCATACCCTTAGTCAAAAGATTAGCTAACATGAGTTGCGTGTTGATGTACTCAATGACCACTTTCTCATCTTTAACACACTCTTGTATGGCTAAATACTTGATGTCGATATGCTTGCTTCGACTTCCACTTTTATTGTTTTTAGCCATAAAGACAGCTGCTGAATTATCACAATATATCCTTATTGGCTTAGATATCGAATCCATAATTCTAAGCCCAGTAAGAAAACTCTTTAACCATACTCCATGTGAGGTGGCCTCAAAACAAGAGACAAGCTCAGCCTCCATAGTAGAAGTGGCAGTTAAACTTTGCTTGGCACTTCTCCAAGAGATAGCTCCACCACCTAACATGAAAATGTATCCCGATGTTGATTTGCGAGAATCAACACAGCCGGCGTAATCAGAATCGGAGTAACCAACCACCTCTAAGCTATCTGATCGTCTATACATAAGCATGTAGTCTTTTGTTCCTTGAAGATATCTCAACACTCTCTTTGCAGCTCTCCAGTGGTCAAGACCTGGATTGGACTGATACCTTCCCAACATTCCCACTACAAAAGCTATGTCAGGTCTAGTGCAAACTTGAGCATATATTAAGCTTCCAACAATAGAAGCATATAGAATGTCCTTCATCTTCTCCATCTCAAAGTTGTTCTTCGGGCATTGGCTCAAAATGAACCTATCACCCTTCACAATTGGAGCAACACTGGGTGAACAGTCTTTCATCTAAAATCTCTCCAAAATTTTGTTGATATAAGTTTCTTGAGATAGACCTAAAACACCTTGATGCCTATCTCGATGAATCTTGAAGCCAGTGACACCCATATCCTTCATATCAAAATTTTTGGAAAGAAACTGTTTCACCTCATGTAGCATATCTCTTTCATTAGTTGCAAGTAGAATATCATCTACATATAGAACAAGGAAACAAATTTTGCTCCTACTGACCTTCTGGTATATACATTGATCTAAAATGTTCTCAACAAATCCAAATGAAGAGACAACATTATGAAACTTCAAATACCATTGACGGGAGGCTTGTTTCAGTCCATATATAGATTTCTTTAACTTGCATACTAAGTGTTCACCTTCACTAGAGGAAAATCCTTTAGGTTGTTCCATATATATCTCTTCCTCTAGATCACCATTAAGGAAGGCTGTTTTCACATCCATTTTTTGCAATTCAAGATCAAAGTGAGTTACCAATGCCAATATTATGCGCAAGGAATCCTTTTTAGACATGGGACTAAAAGTCTCAGTTTAATCAATTTCTTATCGCCGTGTAAACCCCTTTGCAACGAGTGTGGCTTTATGTCTCTCTATGTTGCCAAATGAGTCTTTTTTAGTTTTGAAGACCCATTTGTATCCAATGGCCTTCAGACCATTAGGCAACTGAACGAGATCTCAGACACCATTACACTTCATAGAATTTATTTCTTCTTTCATGGCATTGTACCACAACTCTGATTTATCGTAACTCGTGGCTTACGAAAACGATTCGGGATTATTTTCAACATTACAGTCAGATTCTTGAAGATATACAACATAGTCACTAGGAATTGCTAATCTCTTTTCCCTAGTAAATTTTTTTAATGTTGGGGCAACATTTTCCTGTGGGATATGTTGCTCAACTTGTTCAATAGTTTACTAATTATCTTGAACAACTTGATCTACTTGGTTATTCTCAACAGCTTGTGGAACCTCATATATTAGTTGTTCAACAACCAATTCCACCTCAGGGTTGTTACGAACAATAATCAATCTCTCACTTGAAGCAGGATGTTGACCTCTCACAGGATTATCCTGAATAAAGTCACTCCCACTAATTGAGTCATTTTCAAGAAATTTTTCATTTCTTGATTTCACAATCCTTGTGCTATGTGATGGACAATAGAACTTATATCCCTTAGACCTTTCGACATAGCCGATAAAATATCCACGTATGGTCCGAGGATCCAGCTTCTTTTCTTGTGGATTGTAAACTCTTACTTCACATGGGCATTCCCATATGTGTACATGTTGTAAACTCGGTTTCCAACCCTTAAAAGGCTCAAATGGTATCTTAGAGATAGCGTTAGTTGGAACTCGATTCAATATGTAGGCTGCTGTTTTAAGAGCTTCAACCCATAAGGACTTAGGCAGCTTTGAACTGCTAAGCATATTGCGCACCATATCCATTAAAGTTCGATTTCTTCGTTCCGCAATACCATTTTGATCAGGTGATCTCAGCAAGGTGTATTGGCCAACTATACCGTTATCCTGAAGAAATTTTGCAAATGGACCGGGTTTTTATCCATCTTCTGTATATCTACCATAATACTCACCACATCGATTTGTTCTTACAATCTTAATTTACTTGCCACATTGTTTCTCCACTTCAGCCTTGAATGCTTTAAAGGTTTCAAAGCTTCATTTTTTTTATGAAGCATGTAGAGATACATATAACGTGAGTAATCGTCTTTAAGGGTGATGAAATATTCCTGACCATAAGCATCCATGTCTTGGCAACAAATATCAGAATGGATTATTTCTAATATTACAGAACTTCTCTTGGCACCCGTCTTAAACTTGTTAGTCTACTTTCCCTTTATGCAGCCTATATAGGTATCAAAATTAGTAAAATCTAAAATACTAAGTATTCCGTCATTTACTAATCTTTTAATTCGCCCAATGGAGATATGTCTCAATCTCCAGTGCCATAAAGTAGAGGAGTCCTCATTTATATCACATCATTTAGTACCAACGTGAACATGCATAACACTATGAGTGGTATCATTTTGTAATTTAATAGAATAAAAACCATCAATTAATAAACCATTCCCAACATGTTCAGACTTATAATATAAATTGAAGTTATTGTTCAAAAAACTAAAATTGTATCCCAAAGGAGCAAGTCTTGATACAGAAATTAAATTTCTAGACTGGGAATATAAAAGGTCTTTTCCAATGTTAAAATAAAACCACTCTCTAGTACTAAATCACAGTTCCCTACAGCCTCAACTCTTGATTGCATCTTATTTCCTGAATAGAAAGCATTGTTCAGCTTCCAATGGGTCCCGCAGGTTTCGTAATCCCTGTAAGGAATTCGAAATATGGATTGTGGAACCCGAATCAATCCACCATGTGTTATAAAGCAACATAAACCATATTAGACTTATAACAAACAAGACAGGTTGATAAGTTACCTTTCTTCTCAAGCCATTTTTTGTGTTTGACACAATCCTTCTTCATATGTCCATTCCTTTTACAGAAGAAACATTTGGATTCTTTCTTGATGTCAGCTTGGGGGCGTATGTAACGCCTCTCATCCGATAAATAAGGTACGTCACCTTCCAACCTTTTTATGTGTTTAATTATGTGATTGGTGCGTTGTGTGGCTCTCTTTTGGACTCTTTTAGAGTTAGGGCCCTTTTTGTAATTTTCTTCTTTTGAGGGGTTTTTCCGGTCACTTCTCGTTCAGTAGAGATTTTGACTTTTTTGACCCCTCCTTTGCGTTCAGGGCATCGAGACGAGTCCGTAGACTCTAAGTTTGCCCAATTCTGACTTCGTTAGCCCGTTCTTCCGATCGTTTTTGCATACGAGGATCCGAGATATATACTCGGGTTTCCTCGTTTTGCGTGCCAAAATCAGATCAGCAGCCTTCATCGTCTTCTCCAGTGATCCGACACTGTTCACATACAGTGGAGGTGTGAAAACACACACTAGCTCGTTCTCCCTCGTTTCTCGACGGAATTCGACGAATCAATAGTGGAAGTTCATCAGCTCGACGAGCCCGTCACAACCATACCAGTTTCGTGGCCTAAAAGTGACCAGCGGCGGCGCAGCGGTGGTCTGACGGTGGCGGGTTGCGCCACCTCCACGCCGGCGGCGTTCCGGCGAGTTTCGCGAGCGGAGCTTGACCCTATCCGACCTATTTCAACCTCCTGAGTCCGTTTCCAGCCTCAGTTTGGAGCGAATCGCAGCGTAGGTGGTGGTTCCGACGGTGACGCAGCGGCGCGACTTTGGGGTGGTGGTTCGGCCTTTTCCCGGCCGGTTTTGGTGGTGGAGTCTTCACGAAAGATGCTTGGAATGACGAGACTTAGCGGATGGCATCGACGGCGTTCCGAGAACCGGCCATTGGCGGCGGACCGGCGGTGAACCGGCGGGTCTGAACCGGGTACTGTTTCGGTGATTTTTTCGACGATTTGACTTGGGGCTTTCGTAGGGCTCGTTACAAGCTTTCCAACGGTATGCCCGGATTTCATTTTCGATTTACGGTTTACGTTTAATTTCAGTTTTCGTACTAGGATTTAAGTTCGGTTTTTCATCAACGAAGTTCGGCGTGTTTGGCATTTTCTGAAATTGACTGAGGGCTTTTGTTGAGCAGGCCGAGTAGCACGTTTCTGTCCTTCCGGGGATTTTTCCGACCACCGGAGGCGGTGTTCCGATGGCGGCCGGTGGCTGTTCGACCGGCTACGGTGGCGGCATTCCGGTGACTTTCGGACAGAAGGTCCCTTTCGTTGTGGTGAGTCCAACGCCACTTTCCGTTCGTCAATCGGATGCCCAGTTGAATTGTTGTGATTTATTTTGTGTATTTCTATTTATTTGAAATTAATTGTTTTAATTGCAATAAATTGTCAATTGCTTGATTTGTCGATCAATATGAATTCCAATGTGTACGAAAGCATGTATTAAATGAACTATGATATATGTTGATGCTTTGATTTGCAATTTGAATCTCGGTATGTCGTATTTGAGCTAATTGTCTAACTTGAAGGGGTGTATGTGTAATTTTGTAAACAATATGAATATTGTTTGATTTAATTAGGTAACCTTGTAATTGAATTTGTTTAGTGATATATGAATTGAGTATGCCAAGTGTGAATTATATAGAATTGATATAGTTGAAATTGATATGCGACTTTGTGAGATTTAAGTGATTTGAATGACTCTATTTTGTCTATTTATTAATTGTAAACTGGATATACTTGAGTTATAAACGTTATATAAAGCTCATGACTTGATTGCAAGGAATTATGAAAGATATGAAATGATTGGGCTTGAAACCCTCATTTATGGAATGTACTTGAACGAATTACTTGATTATGTAACTCCATAACATCATTTTACTTCTTATACATCTCATATCATGTGTTTAGCATTGCCGTGCGTCTATGTGGTTTCATATTGAGTCAATTCTCACAAGTACACATTGTTCCTTCTCTTGTACAGTTTGTTTCCAAGGCGGAGACTTCCAAATTGAATAGGCACCCGTATTGCTCTTGTTTCTTGTCCCGTGGTAATATATATGTTACTTTTAAAATGAGAGTTATCGAGTAAATATTGATCGAGTAAATATTAATTGATCGAGTAAATATTGATCGAGTAAACCCTTTTCAAATGGATAATGATGGATATGGTATGATTCTTATGAATCAAAGGTTTTGGCGAGAAAGAATGATTGATTGATTGCACTGATTGGGGCCCAGGGGCTTGGTGTGAGTGGGGACCCAATGAGGCAAGGGCTGACGGTAAACCCTCACACTAGTCCCACTATTGAATAGCGGTACCGGACCTCGTCAGGAGATTAGCGGGGAAAGGGAGCTGAGTGCCATCTGGTGAGTCATGTAACCCCTTTTGGCCAATGATTGGGTGGTCGGGCCTTGCAAACCCACCACCAACCCGGAGGAAGAAGGTTGGAACTTATTTATGATTGAAAATGATTGACTGATTGATTGAATATGATTGATTATTGATTGATAGGCACTGTGCGGGAAGGCCGGGAATCGGATTGCCCAAACAAATATATTTAGGACATGGCATGTGATCTGAGTGTATTATGATATATTGCATGATCACCTATTTAATGTATTAATGATATTTGTCGTACACGGTCGGAGTTTGGTTGGAGATTGTGCACGCTCACTCGCCGAGCCTTATTGATTGAGTATGATTTATGAACTTAATGAATTTAATATGAATAGTCGTAAAGTCCGAGCATTGCTTAGTCATTCTTTTGCCCTTTTTGGGAACTAACTTTAAATAAAACCTTGCTCGGGATTTATGACTTGCATGTGCATGTTTCTATAGTATATGTATCGCTCCTGCTCACTCAGTCTTCTAGAGACTGACCCCTCTTTCCCCCTTTTTCCAGTTTCTTTTGCAGGTGTTGGTTACTAGGCGGAGTTAGAGTGTCGAGTCATTGTTCTAGTCTCACTCTTTTACACTCACTGCATATTATATTGTCTTTAAATACTGTATTGATTAATTATTGATTTATTATTGCTGGCCAGTGTGCCCTTATTGAATTGATATTGATTCGGGACAGGTTAGGACAGGTTCTGGAGCCAGTTGAACCCGTTGTTATGATTGTTTCCTTGTATTGATTCGGGACAGGTTAGGACAGGTGTACTGATTAGTGGAACCCGTATTTGTATTCGTATTGGATTTCATTTGTTTCATGGATATTATATAAATGATTTCCTTGCTTCCGCATTTTTATTTTTGGTTGATGGTTCCAGGGTTAGCTACTGCCTAGTCAGGACTGTACTTTTGATTGTCACCCGTTCGCTGTGAGTCCGATTCATGTGTGGACTGCCTATTTCATATGTGGATTAGACTCATAGTGCGGGGGATGTGGTGCCTATCGTCCCGGGTGCTACAGCGTAACTTCTCATGTCCCCTTCTCTTGACTTGAGCTAATCCCTTTCCATGAGCCAATAGTGCGCTTTCTCCCATTTCAAGTACCAAACGGGCCTCTTCCTGATCACACATGGTCAATAGATCATTATCGTCCAATTATCTTTATGTGTGTTATAAGAAATCTTGAATGGCCCATACTGACTTGAGAGAGTATTCTATATATAATGCACTAGAAAGGATTTAAAATCTCAACCTCAAGTGCCTTGAGTCGTCCCGATATATCACGCAACTTATTAATGTGATCTCAAACACCTTTCACACCAGTGAGCCTTAGTGATGTGAACTTCATTATGAGAGTACTGGCCAATGACTTTTGAGAAATTTTGAATTGCTTTTCAACAGCCGTCAGCAATTCCTTGGCATTCTCAATATGCTGGACAGAGCTACGGATGTCAGCAGGGATTCGACTCTTTATAAACATGAGACTTAGCCGGTTAGCCCGCTCCAATTTTTCATAAAGAGTCTTATCAGCCGTAGTGCCGCTATCCGTTACGATAGACGCGTCCTTTCTTATAGCATGGTCAATGTCCATATATCCCAAATGAAGGAAAACATTTTCCTTCCAACTTTGGAAGTTTTCACTAGTTAAGACGGGGATTTCTACTAGGGTATCAGTCACATAATGGAAAACTGCAAAATACAACATACATGCTTAACTTAATATTTGAGGCAAACTTAAATCATAATTTACCAATGCAATTATGAAAATAATGAATCTAGCGACTTAAAACTTGCCTGTGGGCTAAATTTTAATTTCGATTAGATTCACTCTTTATGATAGAATTATCGAAGTAATATTCTATCCTTTAAATAAAATTATCAAGTTCAATTCCGTAATTCCTGTAGATAATTACAGAAGGGCACCCAATAATTTCATTATAATTAAATATGCAGTTGACCCATTACGCATGTTTACTAAATGTATATTTCTTAAATGATTCAATCCTTAAGAATTATTTAATCAAAGATGTTGTGGATACTCTTTTAATTAAAAAAAAAAAAAATTCACGAATCATATAGACAAAATCTAAAATTTAATGTCTTTATAATTTCTGTGACTCCAACAAATAATTTTACTCAACTTCGGTTGTTGTGGCTAAACCCCAATTAAATAAAATTATTTAATCACTAGACATTATCAATGGCTCATTACTTTATACAATTAAAACAAATTTGTATACGGCTAAAATGCAAACACACACAGTCACAAATTGTGTGAAGCACAAGAATATGACAAATTAATTTCAATACATCATTTATTCTTTTCAGTTTCCAAGACAAACAAATAAGTGTAATAGGCAACAACATTTCATCAGGCTCCAATTTGCACATGCTATGCCATAATAATGATGTTTTGTAAACATTGTTCCGTACTGCATGTAAATCCTTAAATCGATAAATCACTTATGGACATATATTTAATTGACATCCGATGCAAAGTAACATTAAAAGTACTGCATACTCCGGCCAAGTTCCGACATAATTCAATCAGGCATATTGAAACGGAAAGTTTATTAAAAAAAGGTCGTAATGTAGAATTATTATACCGCCATCATCCATTTCAATCTTCATAACCAAACTGTGATCTCATATAATCAATCCGTGAATCAGGCAAAGAATAAAGGTATAGTCTTGAATTTCAGATATCAATATCCAATTCACGAAATGATTTAGTCAAACAAATCATAATATGCAAGGCAAAGGTAAAACATGCTCTGATACCACATGTTAGATATATTGTAATTTCATAGATAAAACCGAATTATGAAATGCAAACACACACAGTCACAAATTGTGTGAAGCACAAGAATATGACAAATTAATTTCAATACATCATTTATTCTTTTCAGTTTCCAAGATAAACAAATAAGTGTAACAGGCAACAACATTTCATCAGGCTCCAAATTGCACATGCTATGCCATAATAATGATGTTTTGTAAACATTGTTCCGTAATGCATGTAAATCATTAAATCGAGAAATCACTTATGGACATATATTTAACTGACATCCGATGCAAAGTAACATTAAAAGTACTGCATACTCCGGCCAAGTTCCGGCATAATTCAATCAGGCATATTGAAACGGAAAGTTTATTAAAAAAAGGTCGTAATGTAGAATTATTATACCGCCATCATCCATTTCAATCTTCATAATCAAATTGTGATCTCATATAATCAATCCGTGAATCAGGCAAATAATAAAGGTATAGTCATGAATTTCAGATATCAATATCCAATTCACGAATTGATTTAGTCAAACAAATCATAATATGCAAGGCAAAGGTAAAACATGCTCTGATACCACATGTTAGATATATTGTAATTTCATAGATAAAACCGAATTATGAAATGCAAACACACACAGTCACAAATTGTGTGAAGCACAAGAATATGACAAATTAATTTCAATACATCATTTATTCTTTTCAGTTTCCAAGACAAACAAATAAGTGTAATAGGCAACAACATTTCATCAGGCTCCAAATTGCACATGCTATGCCATAATAATGATGTTTTGTAAACATTGTTCCGCATTGCATGTAAATCCTTAAATCGATAAATCACTTATGGACATATATTTAATTGACATCCGATGCAAAGTAACGTTAAAAGTACTGCATACTCCGGCCAAGTTCCGGCATAATTCAATCAGGCATATTGAAACGGAAAGTTTATTAAAAAAAGGTCGTAATGTAGAATTATTATACCGCCATCATCCATTTCAATCTTCATAATCAAATTGTGATCTCATATAATCAATCCGTGAATCAGGCAAAGAATATTGGTATAGTCTTGAATTTCAGATATCAATATCCAATTCACGAATTGATTTAGTCAAACAAATCATAATATGCAAGGCAAAGGTAAAACATGCTCTGATACCACATGTTAGATATATTGTAATTTCGTAGATAAAAACGAATTATGAAATGCAAACACACACAGTAACAAATTGTGTGAAGCACAAGAATATGACAAATTAATTTCAATACATCATTTATTCTTTTGAGTTTCGAAGATAAACAAATAAGTGTAATAGGCAACAACATTTCATCAGGCTCCAAATTGCACACGCTATGCCATAATAATGATGTTTTGTAAACATTGTTCCGTACTGCATGTAAATCCTTAAATCGATAAATCACTTATGGACATATATTTAATTGACATCCGATGCAAAGTAACATTAAAAGTACTGCATACTCCGGCCAAGTTCCGGCATAATTCAATCAGGCATATTGAAACGGAATGTTTATTAAAGAAAGTTCGTAATGTAGAATTATTATACCGCCATCATCCATTTCAATCTTCATAATCAAATTGTGATCTCATATAATCAATCCGTGAATCAGGCAAAAAATAAAGGTATAGTCTTGAATTTCAGATATCAATATCCAATTCACGAATTGATTTAGTCAAACAAATCATAATATGCAAGGCAAAGGTAAAACATGCTCTGATACCACATGTTAGATATATTGTAATTTCATAGATAAAACCGAATTATGAAATGCAAACACGCACAGTCACAAATTATGTGAAGCACAAGAATAAGACAAATTAATTTCAATACATCATTTATTCTTTTCAGTTTCCAAGATAAACAAATAAGTGTAATAGGCAACATTTCATCAGGCTCCAAATTGCACATGCTATGCCATAATAATGATGTTTCGTAAACATTGTTCCGTAATGCATGTAAATCCTTAAATCGATAAATCACTTATGGACATATATTTAATTGACATCCGATGCAAAGTAACGTTAAAAGTACTGCATACTCCGGCCAAGTTCCGGCATAATTCAATCAGGCATATTGAAACGGAAAGTTTATTAAAAAAAGTTCGTAATGTAGAATTATTATACCGCCATCATCCATTTCAATCTTCATAATCAAATTGTGAACTCATATAATCAATCCGTGAATCAGGCAAAGAATAATGGTATAGTCTTGAATTTTAGATATCAATATCCAATTCACGAATTGATTTAGTCAAACAAATCATAATATGCAAGGCAAAGGTAAAACATGCTCTGATACCACATGTTAGATATATTGTAATTTCATAGATAAAACCGAATTATGAAATGCAAACACACACAGTAACAAATTGTGCGAAGCACAAGAATATGACAAATTAATTTCAATACATCATTTATTCTTTTCAGTTTCCAAGATAAACAAATAAGTGTAATAGGCAACAACATTTCATCAGGCTCCAAATTGCACACGCTATGCCATAATAATGATGTTTTGTAAACATTGTTCCGTAATGCATGTAAATCCTTAAATCGATAAATCACTTATGGACATATATTTAATTGATATCCGATGCAAAGTAACATTAAAAGTACTGCATACTCCGGCCAAGTTCTGGCATAATTCAATCAGGCATATTGAAACGGAAAGTTTATTAAAAAAAGGTCGTAATGTAGAATTATTATACCGCCATCATCCATTTCAATCTTCATAATCAAATTGTGATCGCATATAATCAATCCGTGAATCAGGCAAAGAATAAAGGTATAGTCTTGAATTTCAGATATCAATATCCAATTCACGAATTGATTTAGTCAAACAAATCATAATATGCAAGGCAAAGGTAAAACATGCTCTGATATCACATGTTAGATATATTGTAATTTCATAGATAAAACCGAATTATGAAATGCAAACACACACAGTCACAAATTGTGTGAAGCACAAGAATATGATAAATTAATTTCAATACATCATTTATTCTTTTAAGTTTCCAAGATAAACAAATAAGTGTAACAGGCAACAACATTTCATCAGGCTCCAAATTGCACACGCTATACCATAATAATGATGTTTTGAAAACATTGTTTCATACTGCATGTAAATCCTTAAATCGATAAATCACTTATGGACATATATTTAATTGACATCCGATGCAAAGTAACATTAAAAGTACTGCATACTCCGGCCAAGTTCCGACATAATTCAATCAGGCATATTGAAACGGAAAGCTTATTAAAAAAAGGTCGTAATGTAGAATTATTATAACGCCATCATCCATTTCAATCTTCATAACCAAATTGTGATCTCATATAATCAATCCGTGAATCAGGCAAAGAATAAAGGTATAGTCTTGAATTTCAGATATCAATATCCAATTCACGAATTGATTTAGTCAAACAAATCATAATATGCAAGGCAAAGGTAAAACATGCTCAGATACCACATGTTAGATATATTGTAATTTCATAGATAAAACCGAATTATGAAATGCAAACACACACAGTCACAAATTGTGTGTAGCACAAGAATATGACAAATTAATTTCAATACATCATTTATTCTTTTCAGTTTCCAAGATAAACAAATAAGTGTAATAGGCAACAACATTTCATCAGGCTCCAAATTGCACACGCTATGCCATAATAATGATGTTTTGTAAACATTGTTCCGTAATGCATGTAAATCCTTAAATCGATAAATCACTTATGGACATATATTTAATTGATATCCGATGCAAAGTAACATTAAAAGTACTGCATACTCCGGCCAAGTTCCGGCATAATTCAATCAGGCATATTGAAACGGAAAGTTTATTAAAAAAAGGTCGTAATGTAGAATTATTATACCGCCATCATCCATTTCAATCTTCATAATCAAATTGTGATCGCATATAATCAATCCGTGAATCAGGCAAAGAATAAAGGTATAGTCTTGAATTTCAGATATCAATATCCAATTCACGAATTGATTTAGTCAAACAAATCATAATATGCAAGGCAAAGGTAAAACATGCTCTGATACCACATGTTAGATATATTGTAATTTCATAGATAAAACCGAATTATGAAATGCAAACACACACAGTCACAAATTGTGTGAAGCACAAGAATATGATAAATTAATTTCAATACATCATTTATTCTTTTAAGTTTCCAAGATAAACAAATAAGTGTAACAGGCAACAACATTTCATCAGGCTCCAAATTGCACACGCTATACCATAATAATGATGTTTTGAAAACATTGTTTCGTACTGCATGTAAATCCTTAAATCGATAAATCACTTATGGACATATATTTAATTGACATCCGATGCAAAGTAACATTAAAAGTACTGCATACTCCGGCCAAGTTCCGACATAATTCAATCTGGCATATTGAAACGGAAAGTTTATTAAAAAAAGGTCGTAATGTAGAATTATTATACCGCCATCATCCATTTCAATCTTCATAACCAAATTGTGATCTCATATAATCAATCCGTGAATCAGGCAAAGAATAAAGGTATAGTCTTGAATTTCAGATATCAATATCCAATTCACGAATTGATTTAGTCAAACAAATCATAATATGCAAGGCAAAGGTAAAACATGCTCTGATACCACATGTTAGATATATTGTAATTTCATAGATAAAACCGAATTATGAAATGCAAACACACACAGTCACAAATTGTGTGAAGCACAAGAATATGACAAATTAATTTCAATACATCATTTATTCTTTTCAGTTTCCAAGATAAACAAATAAGTGTAACAGGCAACAACATTTCATCAGGCTCCAAATTGCACATGCTATGCCATAATAATGATGTTTTGTAAACATTGTTCCGTAATGCATGTAAATCCTTAAATCGAGAAATCACTTATGGACATATATTTAACTGACATCCGATGCAAAGTAACATTAAAAGTACTGCATACTCCGGCCAAGTTCCGGCATAATTCAATCAGGCATATTGAAATGGAAAGTTTAATAAAAAAAGGTCGTAATGTAGAATTATTATACCGCCATCATCCATTTCAATCTTCATAATCAAATTGTGATCTCATATAATCAATTCGTGAATCAGGCAAAGAATAAAGGTATAGTCTTGAATTTCATATATCAATACCCAATTCACGAATTGATTTAGTCAAACAAATCATAATATGCAAGGCAAAGGTAAAACATGCTCTGATACCACATGTTAGATATATTGTAATTTCATAGATAAAACCGAATTATGAAATGCAAACACACACAGTCACAAATTGTGTGAACCACAAGAATATGACAAATTAATTTCAATACATCATTTATTCTTTTCAGTTTCCAAGACAAACAAATAAGTGTAATAGGCAACAACATTTCATCAGGCTCCAAATTGCACATGCTATGCCATAATAATGATGTTTTGTAAACATTGTTCCGTAATGCATGTAAATCCTTAAATCGATAAATCACTTATGGACATATATTTAATTGACATCCGATGCAAAGTAACGTTAAAAGTACTGCATACTCCGGCCAAGTTCCGGCATAATTCAATCAGGCATATTGAAACGGAAAGTTTATTAAAAAAAGGTCGTAATGTAGAATTATTATACCGCCATCATCCATTTCAATATTCATAATCAAATTGTGATCTCATATAATCAATCCGTGAATCAGGCAAAGAATAAAGGTATAGTCTTGAATTTCAGATATCAATATCCAATTCACGAATTGATTTAGTCAAACAAATCATAATATGCAAGGCAAAGGTAAAACATGCTCTGATACCACATGTTAGATGTATTGTAATTTCATAGATAAAATCGAATTATGAAATGCAAACGCACACAGTAACAAATTGTGTGAAGCACAAGAATATGACAAATTAATTTCAATACATCATTTATTCTTTTCAGTTTCCAAGATAAACAAATAAGTGTAATAGGCAACAACATTTCATCAGGCTCCAAATTGCACACGCTATGCCATAATAATGATGTTTTGTAAACATTGTTCCGTACTGCATGTAAATCCTTAAATCGATAAATCATTTATGGATATATATTTAATTGACATCCGATGCAAAGTAACTTTAAAAGTACTGCATACTCCGGCTAAGTTCCGGCATAATTCAATCAGGCATATTGAAACGGAAAGTTTAATAAAAAAAGGTCGTAATGTAGAATAATTATACTGCCATCATCCATTTCAATCTTCATAATCAAATTGTGATCTCATATAATCAATCCGTGAATCAGGCAAAGAATAAAGGTATAGTCTTGAATTTGAGATATCAATATCCAATTCACGAATTGATTTAGTCAAACAAATCATAATATGCAAGGCAAAGGTAAAACATGCTCTGATACCACATGTTAGATATATTGTAATTTCATAGATAAAACCGAATTATGAAATGCAAACACACACAGTAACAAATTGTGCGAAGCACAAGAATATGACAAATTAATTTCAATACATCATTTATTCTTTTCAGTTTCCAAGATAAACAAATAAGTGTAATAGGCAACAACATTTCATCAGGCTCCAAATTGCACACGCTATGCCATAATAGTGATGTTTTGTAAACATTGTTCCGTACTGCATGTAAATCCTTAAATCGATAAATCACTTATGGACATATATTTAATTGACATCCGATGCAAAGTAACATTAAAATTAATGCATACTCCGGCCTAGTTCCGGCATAATTCAATCAGGCATATTGAAACGGAAAGTTTATTAAAAAAAGGTCGTAATGTAGAATTATTATACCGCCATCATCCATTTCAATCTTCATAATCAAATTGTGATCTCATATAATCAATCCGTGAATCAGGCAAAGAATAAAGGTATTGTCTTGAATGTCAGATATCAATATCCAATTCACGAATTGATTTAGTCAAACAAATCATACTATGCAAGGCAAAGGTAAAACATGCTCTGATACCACATGTTAGATATATTTTAATTTCATAGATAAAACCGAATTATGAATTGCAAACACACACAGTCACAAATTGTGTGAAGCACAAGAATATGACAAATTGATTTCAATACATCATTTATTCTTTTCAGTTTCCAAGACAAACAAATAAGTGTAATAGGCAACAACATTTCATCAGGATCCAAATTGCACATGCTATGCCATAATAATGATGTTTTGTAAACATTGTTCCGTACTGCATGTAAATCCTTAAATCGATAAATCACTTATGGACATATATTTAATTGACATCCGATGCAAAGTAACATTAAAATTAATGCATACTCCGGCCTAGTTCCGGCATAATTCAATCAGGCATATTGAAACGGAAAGTTTATTAAAAAAAGGTCGTAATGTAGAATTATTATACCGCCATCATCCATTTCAATCTTCATAATCAAATTGTGATCTCATATAATCAATCCGTGAATCAGGCAAAGAATAAAGGTATAGTCTTGAATTTCAGATATCAATGTCCAATTCACTAATTGATTTAGTCAAACAAATCGTAATATGCAAGGCAAAGGTAAAACATGCTCTGATACCACATGTTAGATATATTGTAATTTCATAGATAAAACCGAATTATGAAATGCAAACACACACAGTCACAAATTGTGTGAAGCACAAGAATATGACAAATTAATTTCAATACATCATTTATTCTTTTCAGTTTCCAAGACAAACAAATAAGTGTAATAGGCAACAACATTTCATCAGGCTCCAAATTGCACATGCTATGCCATAATAAATATGTTTTGTAAACATTGTTCCGTAATGCATGTAAATCCTTAAATCGATAAATCACTTATGGACATATATTTAATTGACATCCGATGCAAAGTAACGTTAAAAGTACTGCATACTCCGGCCAAGTTCCGGCATAATTCAATCAGGCATATTGAAACGGAAAGTTTATTAAAAAAAGGTCGTAATGTAAAATTATTATACCGCCACCATCCATTTCAATCTTCATAATCAAATTGTGATCTCATATAATCAATCCGTGAATCAGGCAAAGAATAATGGTATAGTCCTGAATTTCAGATATCAATGTCCAATTCACGAATTGATTTAGTCAAACAAATCATAATATGCAAGGCAAAGGTAAAACATGCTCTGGTACTACATGTTAGATATATTGTAATTTCATAGATAAAACCGAATTATGAAATGCAAACACACACAGTCACAAATTGTGTGAAGCACAAGAATATGACAAATTAATTTCAATACATCATTTATTCTTTTCAGTTTCCAAGATAAACAAATAAGTGTAATAGGCAACAACATTTCATCTGGCTCCAAATTGCACATGTTATGCCATAATAATGATGTTTTGTAACGATTGTTCCGTAATGCATGTAAATCCTTAAATCAATAAATCACTTATGGACATATATTTAATTGACATCCGATGCAAAGTAACATTAAAAGTACTGCATACTCCGGCCAAGTTCCGGCATAATTCAATCAGGCATATTGAAACGGAAAGTTTATTAAAAAAAGGTCGTAATGTAGAATTATTATACCGCCATCATCCATTTCAATCTTCATAATCAAATTGTGATCTCATATAATCAATCCGTGAATCAGGCAAAGAATAAATGTATAGTCTTGAATTTCAGATATCAATATCCAATTCACGAATTGATTTAGTCAAACAAATCATAATATGCAAGGCAAAGGTAAAACATGCTCTGATACCACATGTTAGATATATTGTAATTTCATAGATAAAACCGAATTATGAAATGCAAACACACACAGTCACAAATTGTGTGAAGCACAAGAATATGACAAATTAATTTCAATACATCATTTATTTTTTTCAGTTTCCAAGATAAACAAATAAGTGTAATAGGCAACAACATTTCATCAGGCTCCAAATTGCACATGTTATGCCATAATAATGATGTTTTGTAAACATTGTTCCGTAATGCATGTAAATCCTTAAATCGATAAATCACTTATGTACATATATTTAATTGACATCCGATGCAAAGTAACATTAAAAGTACTGCATACTCCGGCCAAGTTCCGGCATAATTCAATCAAGCATATTGAAACGGAAAGTTTATTAAAAAAAGGTCGTAATGTAGAATTATTATACCGCCATCATCCATTTCAATCTTCATAATCAAATTATATCTCATATAATTAATCCGTGAATCAAGCAAAGAATAAAGGTATAGTCTTGAATTTCAGATATCAATATCCAATTCACGAATTGATTTTGTAACGCCCCGACTTTTTGGTCGTACAGGTATGACGTCACGAGTGGGTTTAGATCGAGAGTTATGTGACTTATACATGTTTTAATTGCTAAGTAATTATTTAATTTAATAATTTCGTGAATTAATTGCTATTATGTGACGGATGTGACTTATATGATTTAATTGAAAGTGTTAGTTTTATTTTTTTGTTACTTGTATACTAGCTAATTAATATTTTGTTTCGATTATATACTTATTTGAACTTATATGAAATCCTTAGACTCAACCGAACTTTTAATTGGATCCCAATTGATCACCTACCAAACTTTCGGGATACAATCGAAGCACTTAAATTGTTCAAGGACCAAAGTGCAATTTCCCTCCTCTTCCTCCCTTAATTACACGATCAAGACCCCCACCCCAATTTCATTCTTCTTCTTCCAATTTCTCTCCCAACATCAAAGCTCCAAACCCTTTATTCATTTCTTCCAAAATCGAGCCAAGCTAGAGACAAGGAAGCAAGAGGATTCTTCTTCAATTCCAAGCCAAGAACAAGCTCCATTCTATCTACTTCCATCTTCTTCTTGTTCCTCTCCAAGGTATATATATATGTATATAGGTGTGTATATATAAATATATATGGATTTATGTAATTTGATGGATTAATTGATGAAATTATGAGTGATATGTGTATATATGTTGTATTTGGTTGTTGTTGTATGATTTTGGGTGATTTGGGAGCCAAAATTCGAGCCTTTCCCTGTTTCCCATCGCCAAACGCAGCTGCTAGAATTAGGGGTCGCGCCCGCGACCGTTTTGTGAATAATTCGAGACTTGGCCAATTTTCGGTCGCGGCCACGACTGATTTTCAGTGCAATTTTGTCACGGCCGCGACTCCCTCGTCCGAACTCGGAATGACCTGATTTTTGAACCCACGGAAACCTCTTGAAGTTTAGAATATTCTAAAATTGGAATCAGTTCAATATAGTTTCTCATTTGTGAGATATGATCAATTCTTTTTGGTGTCGCCACTTTACCGGAAAACTGCTTTCACCCAAATCCGGGCCTACGCCATTTTCACCTCGTTTTGAACCATGATTCATGCCATAAATCATTTAAAAGCTCTATGTGTCTAGTTTTTTATCCCACAAGAAAAACTTAATTCCAATTTCTACAACTCAAGATATTTCCATTTTCCTACAACTTGTTCATTCCCGAATTTGTTAACTTTTGGTAAATCTTACCAAAACTATTCTTCTTACGTTCCTTTCACCCTCTTGGCTCCAATATGTGAAGTATATGACTTGTATGCTTGATTAATTGATGCTATATGATATTATTTGATATGATTATGAATTTTATGCTATGAATTCAATGTATAAATGTGAAATGACAACATGAACGTTTATGTGCTACTTTTATGCATGCGTGAATGGGTTGCTTCGTTTAGTTGTTTAGTATGTTGTGTATAGCTTCTTCCATGATTTATATATATTGCTAATATGTTATATTATGTGTTAACTTGTATATTATGAAATCATAATGTGATCTTGTTAAACATTTTGTGAATTATGATCCAATATGCCTTCAAATGCTCTCTAGCTTGCAAGCATGAATTGTTCCTCCATTTATTGGCCTCATATGATAACTTCCCGCTTCATTTATGACTCGCATGCATTGTAAATATGTTATAGTATGAGTTATGATTAATGTATGAAGCTTATGGCTTGATTTGATACAAAATATGAAAGATATGAAACATATGAATATGAAACCACAATGTATTGAATATTTTGAATGGATTACTTGATTATATGAGCCCATCACACGATTCATGCTTCTTATGCATCTCATATCATGTGCATAACATGCCGTGCGTCTATGTGGTTCATATTGAGTCAATTCTCACCAGTACACATTGTTCATTCTCTTGTACAGTTTGTTTCCAGGGCGGAGACTTCCAAATTGAATAGGCACCCGTATTGCTCTTGTTTCTTGTCTCGTGGTATTCCAGGTGAGGGTGTTTTCGTTCTAGTTACATATCAAACCCTACAACCCTTATGTGAAAAGCTTTGGCCAAAACCTTTTGATTATATATATGTTACTTTAAAAGTAAATATTGATTGATCGAGTAAATATTGATCGATCGAGTAAATATTGATCGAGCAATCCCCTTTACAAATGGATAATGATGGATATGGTATGATTCTTATGAATCAAATGTTTTGGCGAGAAAAGAAAGAATGATTGATTGATTGCACAGAATGGGGCCCAGGGGCTTGGTGTGAGTGGGGACCCGAGGAGGCAAGGGCTGACGGTAAACCCTCACACTAGTCCCACTATTGAACGGCGGTACCGGACCTCGTCAGGAGATTGGCGGGGAAAGGGAGCTGAGTGCCATCTGGGGAGTCATGTAACCCCTTTTGGTCAATGATTGGGTGGTCGGGCCTTGCAAACCCACCACCAACCCGGAGGAAGAAGGTTGGAACTTATTTATGATTGAAAATGATTGAATGATTGATTGATTGATTATGATTGATAGGCACTGTGCGGGAAGGCCGGGAAACGGATTGCCCAAACAAATATGTTCAGGACATGATATGTGATCTGTGTGTATTATGATATATTGCATGATCACCTATTTAATATATTAATGATATTTGTCGTACACGGTCGGAGTTTGGTTGGAGATTGTGCACGCTCACTCGCCGAGCCATATTGATTGAGTATGATTTCTGAACTTAATGAATTTAATATGAATAGTCGTAAAGTCTGAGCATTGCTTAGTCATTCTTTTGCCCTTTTTGGGAACTAACTTTAAATAAAACTTTGCTCGGGATTTATGACTTGCATGTGCATGTTTCTCTATATATGTGTAGCTCCTGCTCACTCAGTCTTCTAGAGACTGACCCCCTTTTCCCCCACTTTTCAGTTGCTTGCAGGTTTTGCTAGGCGGAAGTCAAGTTTTAATCTCTTGTCGAGTCACTTGTACACTCGAGTCACATTTTACATTCTTTTATGATTTAATTGTATTTCCGTTATGTATTGGGCCTGTGTGTCAATTATGATTATTGTTGGATATTGAATTCGGGACAGGTTGCATGCCTAGTTGAACCCGTTGTTAGTTTCTAGGTGGATTTAAATTATCTATTGGGAATTGTTGGGCGTGTAACTATTGTTGAAGATTTTGAATTATACGTTATTGCTTCCGCTTTACATTCTAGGTATTCTTGATTTTTTTGGTACAGGGTTAGATTCCGCCTAGCTAGGATAATTTTATTTTGGTCTCCCGTTCGCTATGAGTCCGGTTCATGCTTGGGTTATCCATTTCACGTGTGGACTAGACTTGTAGTGCGGGGAATGTGGCGCCTGTCGTCCCGGGCGCTATAGATTTAGTCAAACAAATCATAATATGCAAGGCAAAGGTAAAACATGCTCTGATACCACATGTTAGATATATTGTAACTTCATAGATAAAACCGAATTATGAAATGCAAACACACACAGTCACAAATTGTGTGAAGCACAAGAATATGATAAATTAATTTCAATACATCATCTATTCTTTTCAGTTTCCAAGATAAACAAATAAGTGTAATAGGCAACAATATTTCATCAGGCTCCAAATTGCACACGCTATGCCATAATAATGATGTTTTGTAAACATTGTTCCGTAATGCTTGTAAATCCTTAAATCAATAAATCACTTATGGACATATATTTAATTGACATCCGATGCAAAGTAACATTAAAAGTACTGCATACTCCGGCCAAGTTCCGGCAAAATTCAATCAGGCATATTGAAACGGAAAGTTTATTTAAAAAAGGTCGTAATGTAGAATTATTATACCGCCATCATCCATTTCAATCTTCATAATCAAATTGTGATCTCATATAATCAATCCGTGAATCATGCAAAGAATGAAGGTATAGTCTTGAATTTCAGATATCAATATCCAATTCACGAATTGATTTAGCCAAACAAATCATAATATGCAAAGCAAAGGTAAAACATGCTCTGATACCACATGTTAGATATATTGTAATTTCATAGATAAAACGGAATTATGAAATGCAAACACACACAGTCACAAATTGTGTGAAGCACAAGAATATGACAAATTAATTTCAATACATCTTTTATTCTTTTCAGTTTCCAAGTCAAACAAATAAGTGTAATAGGCAACAACATTTCATCAGGCTCCAAATTGCAGATGCTATGCCATAATAATGATGTTTTGTAAACATTGTTTTGTAATGCATGTAAATCCTTAAATCAATAAATCACTTATGGACATATATTTAATTGACATCCGATGCAAAGTAACATTAAAAGTACTGCATACTCCGGCCAAGTTCCGGCATAATTCAATCAGGCATATTGAAACGGAAAGTTTATTAAAAAAAGGTCGTAATGTAGAATTATTATACCGCCATCATCCATTTCAATCTTCATAATCAAATTGTGATCTCAGATAATCAATCCGTGAATCAGGCAAAGAATAAAGGTATTGTCTTGAATTTCAGATATCAATATCCAATTCACGAAATGATTTAGTCAAACAAATCATAATATGCAAGGCAAACGTAAAACATGCTCTGATACCACATGTTAGATATATTGTAATTTCATAGATAAAACCGAATTATGAAATGTAAACACACACAGTCACAAATTGTGTGAAGCACAAGAATATGACAAATTAATTTCAATACATCATTTATTCTTTCAGTTTCCAAGACAAACAAATAAGTGTAATAGGCAACAACATTTCATCAGGCTCCAAATTGTAGATGCTATGCCATAATAATGATGTTTTGTAATGCATGTAAATCCTTAAATCAATAAATCACTTATGGACATATATTTAATTGACATCCGATGCAAAGTAACATTAAAAGTACTGTATACTCCGGCCAAGTTCCGGCATAATTCAATCAGGCATATTGAAACGGAAAGTTTATTAAAAAAAGGTCGTAATGTAGAATTATTATACCGCCATCATCCATTTCAATCTTCATAATCAAATTGTGATCTCATATAATCAATCCGTGAATCAGGCAAAGAATAAAGGTATAGTCTTGAATTTCAGATATCAATATCCAATTCACGAATTGATTTAGTCAAACAAATCATAATATGCAAGGCAAAGGTAAAACATGCTCTGATACCACATGTTAGATATATTGTAATTTCATAGATAAAACCGAATTATGAAATGCAAACACACACAGTCACAAATTGTGTGAAGCACAAGAATATGACAAATTAATTTCAATACATCATTTATTCTTTTCAGTTTCCAAGATAAACAAATAAGTGTAATAGGCAACAACATTTCATCAGGCTCCAAATTGCACATGCTATGCCATAATAATGATGTTTTGTAAACATTCTTCCGTAATGCATGTAAATCCTTAAATCAATAAATCACTTACGGACATATATTTAATTGACATCCGATGCAAAGTAACATTAAAAGTACTGCATACTCCGGCTAAGTTCCGGCATAATTCAATCAGGCATATTGAAACGAAAAGTTTATTAAAAAAAGGTCGTAATGTAGAATTATTATACCGCCATCATCCATTTCAATCTTCATAATCAAATTGTGATCTCATATAATCAATCCGTGAATCAGGCAAGGAATAAAGGTATAGTCTTGAATTTTAGATATCAATATCCAATTCACGAATTGATTTAGTCAAACAAATCATAATATGCAAGGCAAAGGTAAAACATGCTCTGATACCACATGTTAGATATATTGTAATTTCATAGATAAAACCGAATTATGAAAGGCAAACACACACAGTCACAAATTGTGTGCAGCACAAGAATATGAGAAATTAATTTCAATACATCATTTATTCTTTTCAGTTTCCAAGATAAACAAATAAGTGTAATAGGCAACAACATTTCATCAGGCTCCAAATTGCACATGCTATGCCATAATAATGATGTTTTGTAATGCATGTAAATCCTTAAATCAATAAATCACTTATGGACATATATTTAATTGACATCCGATGCAAAGTAACATTAAAAGTACTGCATACTCCGGCCAAGTTCCGGCATAATTCAATCAGGCATATTGAAACGGAAAGTTTATTAAAAAAAGGTCGTAATGTAGAATTATTATACCGCCATCATCCATTTCAATCTTCATAATCAAATTGTGATCTCATATAATCAATCCGTGAATCAGGCAAAGAATAAAGGTATAGTCTTGAATTTCAGATATCAATATCCAATTCACGAATTGATTTAGTCAAACAAATCATAATATGCAAGGCAAAGGTAAAACATGCTCTGATACCACATGTTAGATATATTGTAATTTCATAGATAAAACCGAATTATGAAATGCAGACACACACGGTCACAAAATTGTGTGAAGCACAAGAATATGACAAATTAATTTCAATAAATCATTTATTCTTTTCAGTTTCCAAGATAAACAAATAAGTGTAATAGGCAACAACATTTCATCAGGCTCCAAATTGCACATGCTATGCCATAATAATGATGTTTTGTAAACATTGTTCCGTAATGCATGTAAATCCTTAAATCGATAAATCACTTATGGACATATATTTAATTGACATCCGACGCAAAGTAAATTAAAAGTACTGCATACTCCGGCCAAGTTCCAGCATAATTCAATCAGGCATATTGAAACGGAAAGTTTATTAAAAAAAGGTCGTAATGTAGAATTATTATACCGCCATCATCCATTTCAATCTTCATAATCAAATTGTGATCTCAGATAATCAATCCGTGAATCAGGCAAAGAATAAAGGTATTGTCTTGAATTTCAGATATCAATATCCAATTCACGAATTGATTTAGTCAAACAAATCATAATATGCAAGGCAAAGGTAAAACATGCTCTGATACCACATGTTAGATATATTGTAATTTCATAGATAAAACCGAATTATGAAATGCAAACACACACAGTCACAAATTGTGTGAAGCACAAGAATATGACAAATTAATTTCAATACATCTTTTATTCTTTTCAGTTTCCAAGTCAAACAAATAAGTGTAATATGCAACAACATTTCATCAGGCTCCAAATTGCAGATGCTATGCCATAATAATGATGTTTTGTAAACATTGTTTTGTAATGCATGTAAATCCTTAAATCAATAAATCACTTATGGACATATATTTAATTGACATCCGATGCAAAGTAACATTAAAAGTACTGCATACTCCGGCCAAGTTCCGGCATAATTCAATCAGGCATATTGAAACGGAAAGTTTATTAAAGAAAGGTCGTAATGTAGAATTATTATACCGCCATCATCCATTTCAATCTTCATAATCAAATTGTGAGCTCAGATAATCAATCCGTGAAACAGGCAAAGAATAAAGGTATTGTCTTGAATTTCAGATATCAATATCCAATTCACGAAATGATTTAGTCAAACAAATCATAATATGCAAGGCAAAGGTAAAACATGCTCTGATACCACATGTTAGATATATTGTAATTTCATAGATAAAACCGAATTATGAAATGCAAACACACACAGTCACAAATTGTGTGAAGCACAAGAATATGACAAATTAATTTCAATACATCATTTATTCTTTCAGTTTCCAAGACAAACAAATAAGTGTAATAGGCAACAACATTTCATCAGGCTCCAAATTGCAGATGCTATGCCATAATAATGATGTTTTGTAATGCATGTAAATCCTTAAATCAATAAATCACTTATGGACATATATTTAATTGACATCCGATGCAAAGTAACATTAAAAGTACTGCATACTCCGGCCAAGTTCCGGCATAATTCAATCAGGCATATTGAAACGGAAAGTTTATTAAAAAAAGGTCGTAATGTAGAATTATTATACCGCCATCATCCATTTCAATCTTCATAATCAAATTGTGATCTCATATAATCAATCCGTGAATCAGGCAAAGAATAAAGGTATAGTCTTGAATTTCAGATATCAATATCCAATTCACGAATTGATTTAGTCAAACAAATCATAATATGCAAGGCAAAGGTAAAACATGCTCTGATACCACATGTTAGATATATTGTAATTTCATAGATAAAACCGAATTATGAAATGCAAACACACACAGTCACAAATTGTGTGAAGCACAAGAATATGACAAATTAATTTCAATACATCATTTATTCTTTTCAGTTTCCAAGATAAACAAATAAGTGTAATAGGCAACAACATTTCATCAGGCTCCAAATTGCACATGCTATGCCATAACAATGATGTTTTGTGAACATTCTTCCGTAATGTATGTAAATCCTTAAATCAATAAATCACTTACGGACATATATTTAATTGACATCCGATGCAAAGTAACATTAAAAGTACTGCATACTCCGGCCAAGTTCCGGCATAATTCAATAAGGCATATTGAAACGGAAAGTTTATTAAAAAACGGTCGTAATGTAGAATTATTATACCGCCATCATCCATTTCAATCTTCATAATCAAATTGTGATCTCATATAATCAATCCGTGAATCAGGCAAAGAATAAAGGTATAGTCTTGAATTTCAGATATGAATATCCAATTCACGAATTGATTTAGTCAAACAAATCATAATATGCAAGGCAAAGGTAAAACATGCTCTGATACCACATGTTAGATATATTGTAATTTCATAGATAAAACCGAATTATGAAATGCAAACACACACAGTCACAAATTGTGTGAAGCACAAGAATATGACAAATTAATTTCAATAAATCTTTTATTCTTTTCAGTTTCCAAGTCAAACAAATAAGTGTAATATGCAACAACATTTCATCAGGCTCCAAATTGCAGATGCTATGCCATAATAATGATGTTTTGTAAACATTGTTTTGTAATGCATGTAAATCCTTAAATCAATAAATCACTTATGGACATATATTTAATTGACATCCGATGCAAAGTAACATTAAAAGTACTGCATACTCCGGCCAAGTTCCGGCATAATTCAATCAGGCATATTGAAACGGAAAGTTTATTAAAAAAAGGTCGTAATGTAGAATTATTATACCGCCATCATCCATTTCAATCTTCATAATCAAATTGTGATCTCAGATAATCAATCCGTGAATCAGGCAAAGAATAAAGGTATTGTCTTGAATTTCAGATATCAATATCCAATTCACGAAATGATTTAGTCAAACAAATCATAATATGCAAGGCAAAGGTAAAACATGCTCTGATACCACATGTTAGATATATTGTAATTTCATAGAAAAAACCTAATTATGAAATGCAAACACACACAGTCACAAATTGTGTGAAGCACAAGAATATGACAAATTAATTTCAATAAATCATTTATTCTTTCAGTTTCCGAGACAAACAAATAAGTGTAATAGGCAACAACATTTCATCAGGCTCCAAATTGCAGATGCTATGCCATAATAATGATGTTTTGTAATGCATGTAAATCCTTAAATCAATAAATCACTTATGGACATATATTTAATTGACATCCGATGCAAAGTAACATTAAAAGTACTGCATACTCCGGCCAAGTTCCGGCATAATTCAATCAGGCATATTGAAACGGAAAGTTTATTAAAAAAAGGTCGTAATGTAGAATTATTATACCGCCATCATCCATTTCAATCTTCATAATCAAATTGTGATCTCATATAATCAATCCGTGAATCAGGCAAAGAATAAAGGTATAGTCTTGAATTTAAGATATCAATATCCAATTCACGAATTGATTTAGTCAACCAAATCATAATATGCAAGGCAAAGGTAAAAGATATTCTGATACCACATGTTAGATAGATTATAATTTCATAGATAAAACCGAATTATGAAATGCAAACACACACAGTCACAAATTTTGTGATGCACAAGAATATGACAAATTAATTTCAATACATCATTTATTCTTTTCAGTTTTACAAGATAAACAAATAAGTGTAATAGGCAACAACATTTCATCAGGCTCCAAATTGCAGATGCTATGCCATAATAATGATGTTTTGTAAACATTCTTCCGTAATGCATGTAAATCCTTAAATTAATAAATCACTTACGGACATATATTTAATTGACATCCGATGCAAAGTAACATTAAAAGTACTGCATACTCCGGCCAAGTTCCGGCATAATTCAATAAGGCATATTGAAACGGAAAGTTTATTAAAAAACGGTCGTAATGTAGAATTATTATACCGCCATCATCCATTTCAATCTTCATAATCAAATTGTGATCTCATATAATCAATCCGTGAATCAGGCAAAGAATAAAGGTATAGTCTTGAATTTCAGATATGAATACCCAATTCACGAATTGATTTAGTCAAACAAATCATAATATGCAAGGCAAAGGTAAAACATGCTCTGATACCACATGTTAGATATATTGTAATTTCATAGATAAAACCGAATTATGAAATGCAAAGACACACAGTCACAAATTGTGTGAAGCACAAGAATATGACAAATTAATTTCAATACATCATTTATTCTTTTCAGTTTCCAAGATAAACAAATAAGTGTAATAGGCAACAACATTTCATCAGGCTCCAAATTGCACATGCTATGCCATAATAATTATGTTTTGTAAACATTGTTCCGTAATGCATATAAATCCTTAAATCGATAAATCACTTATGGACAAATATTTAATTGACATCCGATGCAAAGTAACGTTAAAAGTACTGCATACTCAGGCCAAGTTCCGGCATAATTCAATCAGGCATATTGAAACGGAAAGTTTATTAAAAAAAGGTCGTAATGTAGAATTATTATACCGCCATCATCCATTTCAATCTTCATAATCAAATTGTGATCTCATAAAATCAATCCGTGAATCAGGCAAAGAATAAAGGTATAGTCTTGAATTTAAGATATCAATATCCAATTCACGAATTGATTTAGTCAACCAAATCATAATATGCAAGGCAAAGGTAAAAGATATTCTGATACCACATGTTAGATAGATTATAATTTCATAGATAAAACCGAATTATGAAATGCAAACACACACAGTCACAAATTGTGTGAAGCACAAGAATATGACAAATTAATTTCAATACATCATTTATTCTTTTCAGTTTTACAAGATAAACAAATAAGTGTAATAGGCAACAACATTTCATCAGGCTCCAAATTGCACATGCTATGCCATAATAATGATGTTTTGTAAACATTCTTCCGTAATGCATGTAAATCCTTAAATCAATAAATCACTTACGGACATATATTTAATTGACATCCGATGCAAAGTAACATTAAAAGTACTGCATACTCCGGCCAAGTTCCGGCATAATTCAATAAGGCATATTGAAACGGAAAGTTTATTAAAAAACGGTCGTAATGTAGAATTATTATACCGCCATCATCCATTTCAATCTTCATAATCAAATTGTGATCTCATATAATCAATCCGTGAATCAGGCAAAGAATAAAGGTATAGTCTTGAATTTCAGATATGAATACCCAATTCACGAATTGATTTAGTCAAACAAATCATAATATGCAAGGCAAAGGTAAAACATGCTCTGATACCACATGTTAGATATATTGTAATTTCATAGATAAAACCGAATTATGAAATGCAAACACACACAGTCACAAATTGTGTGAAGCACAAGAATATGACAAATTAATTTCAATACATCATTTATTCTTTTCAGTTTCCAAGATAAACAAATAAGTGTAATAGGCAACAACATTTCATCAGGCTCCAAATTGCACATGCTATGCCATAATAATTATGTTTTGTAAACATTGTTCCGTAATGCATGTAAATCCTTAAATCGATAAATCACTTATGGACAAATATTTAATTGACATCCGATGCAAAGTAACGTTAAAAGTACAGCATACTCAGGCCAAGTTCCGGCATAATTCAATCAGGCATATTGAAACGGAAAGTTTATTAAAAAAAGGTCGTAATGTAGAATTATTATACCGCCATCATCCATTTCAATCTTCATAATCAAATTGTGATCTCATAAAATCAATCCGTGAATCAGGCAAAGAATAAAGGTATAGTCTTGAATTTAAGATATCAATATCCAATTCACGAATTGATTTAGTCAACCAAATCATAATATGCAAGGCAAAGGTAAAACATGCTCTGATACCACATGTTAGATATATTGTAATTTCATAGATAAAACAGAATTATGAAATGCAAACACACACAGTCACAAATTGTGTGAAGCACAAGAACATGACAAATTAATTTCAATACATCATTTATTCTTTTCAGTTTCCAAGATAAACAAATAAGTGTAATAGGCAACAACATTTCATCAGGCTCCAAATTGCACATGCTATGCCATAATAATTATGTTTTGTAAACATTGTTCCGTAATGCTTGTACATCCTTAAATCGATAAATCACTTATGGACAAATATTTAATTGACATCCGATGCAAAGTAACGTTAAAAGTACTGCATACTCCGGCCAAGTTCCGGCATAATTCAATCAGGCATATTGAAACGGAAAGTTTATTAAAAAAAGGTCGTAATGTAGAATTATTATACCGCCATCATCCATTTCAATCATCATAATCAAATTGTGATCTCATAAAATCAATCCGTGAATCAGGCAAAGAATAAAGGTATAGTCTTGAATTTAAGATATCAATATCCAATTCACGAATTGATTTAGTCAACCAAATCATAATATGCAAGGCAAAGGTAAAAGATATTCTGATACCACAAGTTAGATAGATTATAATTTCATAGATAAAACCGAATTATGAAATGCAAACACACACAGTCACAAATTGTGTGAAGCACAAGAATATGACAAATTAATTTCAATACATCATTTATTCTTTTCAGTTTTACAAGATAAACAAATAAGTGTAATAGGCAACAACATTTCATCAGGCTCCAAATTGCACATGTTATGCCATAATAATTATGTTTTGTAAACATTGTTCCGTAATGCATGTAAATCCTTAAATCGATAAATCACTTATGGACATATATTTAATTGACATCCGATGCAAAGTAAATTAAAAGTACTGCATACTCCGGCCTAGTTCCGGCATAATTCAATCAGGCATATTGAAACGGAAAGTTTATTAAAAAAAGGTCGTAATGAAGAATTATTATACCGCCATCATCCATTTCAATCTTCATAATCAAATTGTGATCTCAGATAATCAATCCGTGAATCAGGCAAAGAATAAAGGTATAGTCTTGAATTTCATATATCAATATCCAATTTACGAATTGATTTAGTCAAACAAATCATAATATGCAAGGCAAAGGTAAAACATGCTCTGATACCACATGTTAGATATATTGTAATTTCATAGATAAAACCGAATTATGAAATGCAAACACACACAGTCACAAATTGTGTGAAGCACAAGAATATGACAAATTAATTTCAATACATCTTTTATTCTTTTCAGTTTCCAAGTCAAACAAATAAGTGTAATATGCAACAACATTTCATCAGGCTCCAAATTGCAGATGCTATGCCATAATAATGATGTTTTGTAAACATTGTTTTGTAATGCATGTAAATCCTTAAGTCAATAAATCACTTATGGACATATATTTAATTGACATCCGATGCAAAGTAACATTAAAAGTACTGCATACTCCGGCCAAGTTCCGGCATAATTCAATCAGGCATATTGAAACGGAAAGTTTATTAAAGAAAGGTCGTAATGTAGAATTATTATACCGCCATCATCCATTTCAATCTTCATAATCAAATTGTGATCTCAGATAATCAATCCGTGAATCAGGCAAAGAATAAAGGTATTGTCTTGAATTTAAGATATCAATATCCAATTCACGAAATGATTTAGTCAAACAAATCATAATATGCAAGGCAAAGGTAAAACATGCTCTGATACCACATGTTAGATATATTGTAATTTCATAGAAAAAACCTAATTATGAAATGCAAACACACACAGTCACAAATTGTGTGAAGCACAAGAATATGACAAATTAATTTCAATACATCATTTATTCTTTCAGTTTCCGAGACAAACAAATAAGTGTAATAGGCAACAACATTTCATCAGGCTCCAAATTGCAGATGCTATGCCATAATAATGATGTTTTGTAATGCATGTAAATCCTTAAATCAATAAATCACTTATGGACATATATTTAATTGACATCCGATGCAAAGTAACATTAAAAGTACTGCATACTCCGGCCAAGTTCCGGCATAATTCAATCAGGCATATTGAAACGGAAAGTTTATTAAAAAAAGGTCGTAATGTAGAATTATTATAACGCCATCATCCATTTCAATCTTCATAATCAAATTGTGATCTCATATAATCAATCCGTGAATCAGGCAAAGAATAAAGGTATAGTCTTGAATTTCAGATATCAATATCCAATTCACGAATTGATTTAGTCAAACAAATCATAATATGCAAGGCAAAGGTAAAACATGCTCTGATACCACATGTTAGATATATTGTAATTTCATAGATAAAACCGAATTATGAAATGCAAACACACACAGTCACAAATTGTGTGAAGCACAAGAATATGACAAATTAATTTCAATACATCATTTATTCTTTTCAGTTTCCAAGATAAACAAATAAGTGTAATAGGCAACAACATTTCATCAGGCTCCAAATTGCACATGCTATGCCATAATAATTATGTTTTGTAAACATTGTTCCGTAATGCATGTAAATCCTTAAATCGATAAATCACTTATGGACAAATATTTAATTGACATCCGATGCAAAGTAACGTTAAAAGTACTGCATACTCAGGCCAAGTTCCGGCATATTTCAATCAGGCATATTGAAACGGAAAGTTTATTAAAAAAAGGTCGTAATGTAGAATTATTATACCGCCATCATCCATTTCAATCTTCATAATCAAATTGTGATCTCATAAAATCAATCCGTGAATCAGGCAAAGAATAAAGGTATAGTCTTGAATTTAAGATATCAATATCCAATTCACGAATTGATTTAGTCAACCAAATCATAATATGCAAGGCAAAGGTAAAAGATATTCTGATACCACATGTTAGATAGATTATAATTTCATAGATAAAACCGAATTATGAAATGCAAACACACACAGTCACAAATTTTGTGAAGCACAAGAATATGACAAATTAATTTCAATACATCATTTATTCTTTTCAGTTTTACAAGATAAACAAATAAGTGTAATAGGCAACAACATTTCATCAGGCTCCAAATTGCACATGCTATGCCATAATAATGATGTTTTGTAAACATTCTTCCGTAATGCATGTAAATCCTTAAATCAATAAATCACTTACGGACATATATTTAATTGACATCCGATGCAAAGTAACATTAAAAGTACTGCATACTCCGTCCAAGTTCCGGCATAATTCAATAAGGCATATTGAAACGGAAAGTTTATTAAAAAATGGTCGTAATGTAGAATTATTATACCGCCATCATCCATTTCAATCTTCATAATCAAATTGTGATCTCATATAATCAATCCGTGAATCAGGCAAAGAATAAAGGTGTAGTCTTGAATTTCAGATATGAATACCCAATTCACGAATTGATTTAGTGAAACAAATCATAATATGCAAGGCAAAGGTAAAACATGCTCTGATACCACATGTTAGATATATTGTAATTTCATAGATAAAACCGAATTATGAAATACAAACACACACAGTCACAAATTGTGTGAAGCACAAGAATATGACAAATTAATTTCAATACATCATTTATTCTTTTCAGTTTCCAAGATAAACAAATAAGTGTAATAGGCAACAACATTTCATCAGGCTCCAAATTGCACATGCTATGCCATAATAATTATGTTTTGTAAACATTGTTCCGTAATGCATGTAAATCCTTAAATCGATAAATCACTTATGGACAAATATTTAATTGACATCCGATGCAAAGTAACGTTAAAAGTACTGCATACTCAGGCCAAGTTCCGGCATAATTCAATCAGGCATATTGAAACGGAAAGTTTATTAAAAAAAGGTCGTAATGTAGAATTATTATACCGCCATCATCCATTTCAATCTTCATAATCAAATTGTGATCTCATAAAATCAATCCGTGAATCAGGCAAAGAATAAAGGTATAGTCTTGAATTTAAGATATCAATATCTAATTCACGAATTGATTTAGTCAACCAAATCATAATATGCAAGGCAAAGGTAAAAGATATTCTGATACCACATGTTAGATAGATTATAATTTCATAGATAAAACCGAATTATGAAATGCAAACACACACAGTCACAAATTGTGTGAAGCACAAGAATATGACAAATTAATTTCAATACATCATTTATTCTTTTCAGTTTTACAAGATAAACAAATAAGTGTAATAGGCAACAACATTTCATCAGGCTCCAAATTGAACATGCTATGCCATAATAATTATGTTTTGTAAACATTGTTCCGTAATGCATGTAAATCCTTAAATCGATAAATCACTTATGGACATATATTTAATTGACATCCGATGCAAAGTAAATTAAAAGTACAGCATACTCCGGCCAAGTTCCGGCATAATTCAATCAGGCATATTGAAACGGAAAGCTTATTAAAAAAAGGTCGTAATGTAGAATTATTATAACGCCATCATCCATTTCAATCTTCATAATCAAATTGTGATCTCAGATAATCAATCCGTGAATCAGGCAAAGAATAAAGGTATAGTCTTGAATTTCATATATCAATATCCAATTTACGAATTGATTTAGTCAAACAAATCATAATATGCAAGGCAAAGGTAAAACATGCTCTGATACCACATGTTAGATATATTGTAATTTCATAGATAAAACCGAATTATGAAAGGCAAACACACACAGTCACAAATTGTGTGAAGCACAAGAATATGACATTAATTTCAATACATCATTTATTCTTTTCAGTTTCCAAGATAAACAAATAAGTGTAATAGGCAACAACATTTCATCAGGCTCCAAATTGCACATGCTATGCCATAATAATGATGTTTTGTAAACATTCTTCCGTAATGCAAGTAAATCCTTAAATCAATAAATCACTTATGGACATATATTTAATTGACATCCGATGCAAAGTAACATTAAAAGTACTGCATACTCCGGCCAAGTTCAGGCATAATTCAATCAGGCATATTGAAACGGAAAGTTTATTAAAAAAAGGTCGTAATGTAGAATAATTATACCGCCATCATCCATTTCAATCTTCATAATCAAATTGTGATCTCATATAATCAATACGTGAATCAGGCAAAGAATAAAGGTATAGTCTTGAATTTCAGATATCAATATCCAATTCACGAATTGATTTAGTCAAACAAATCATAATATGCAAGGAAAAGGTAAAACATGCTCTGATACCACATGTTAGGTATATTGTAATTTCATAGATAAAACCGAATTATGAAATGCAAACACACACAGTCACAAATTGTGTGAAGCACAAGAATATGACAAATTAATTTCAATACATCATTTATTCTTTTCAGTTTCCAAGATAAACAAATAAATGTATTAGGCAACAACATTTTATCAGGCTCCAAATTGCACATGCTATGCCATAATAATGATGTTTTGTAAACATTGTTCCGTAATGCATGTAAATCCTTAAATCAATAAATCACTTCTGGACATATATTTAATTGACATCCGATGCAAAGTAACATTAAAAGTACTGCATACTCTGGCCAAGTTCCGGCATAATTCAATCAGGCATATTGAAACGGAAAGTTTATTAAAAAAAGGTCGTAATGTAGAATTATTATACCTCCATCAACCATTTCAATCTTCATAATCAAATTGTGATCTCATTTAATCAATCCGTGAATCAGGCAAAGAATAAAGTTATAGTCTTGAATTTCAGATATCAATATCCAATTCACGAATTGACTTAGTCAAACAAATCATAATATGCAAGGCAAAGGTAAAACATGCTATGATACCACATGTTAGATATATTGTAATTTCATAGATAAAACCGAATTATGAAATGCAAACACACATAGTCACAAATTGTGTGAAGCACAAGAATATGACAAATTAATTTCAATACATCATATATTCTTTTCAGTTTCCAAGATAAACAAATAAGTGTAATAGGCAACAACATTTCATCAGGCTCCAAATTGCACATGCTATGCGATAATAATGATGTTTTGTAAACATTCTTCCGTAATGCATGTAAATCCTTAAATTAATAAATCACTTATGGACATATATTTAATTGACATCTGATGCAAAGTAACACTAAAAGTACTGCATACTCCGGCCAAGTTCCGGCATAATTCAATCAGGCATATTGAAACGGAAAGTTTATTAAAAAAAGGTCGTAATGTAGAATTACTATACCGCCATCATCCATTTCAATCTTCATAATCAAATTGTGATCTCATATAATCAATCCGTGAATCAGGCAAAGAATAAAGGTATAGTCTTGAATTTCAGATATCAATATCCAATTCACGAATTGATTTAGTCAAACAAATCATAATATGCAAGGAAAAGGTAAAACATGCTCTGATACCACATGTTAGGTATATTGTAATTTCGTAGATAAAACCGAATTACGAAATGCAAACACACACAGTCACAAATTGTATGAAGCACAAGAACATGACAAATTAATTTCAATACATCATTTATTCTTTTCAGTTTCCAAGATAAACAAATAAGTGTAATAGGCAACAATATTTCATCAGGCTCCAAATTGCACATGCTATGCCATAATAATGATGTTTTGTAAACATTCTTCCATAATGCATGTAAATCCTTAAATCAATAAATCACTTATGGACATATATTTAATTGACATCCGATGCAAAGTAACATTAAAAGTACTGCATACTCCGGCCAAGTTCCGGCATAATTCAATCAGGCATATTGAAACGGAAAGTTTATTAAAAAAAGGTCGTAATGTAGAATAATTATACCGCAATCATACATTTCAATCTTCATAATCAAATTGTGATCTCATATAATCAATCCGTGAATCAGGCAAAGAATAAAGGTATAGTCTTGAATTTCAGATATCAATATCCAATTCACGAATTGATTTAGTCAAACAAATCATAATATGCAAGGAAAAGGTAAAACATGCTCTGATACCACATGTTAGGTATATTGTAATTTCATAGATAAAACCGAATTATGAAATGCAAACACACACAGTCACAAATTGTGTGAAGCACAAGAATATGACAAATTAATTTCAATACATCATTTATTCTTTTCAGTTTCCAAGATAAACAAATAAATGTAATAGGCAACAACATTTTATCAGGCTCCAAATTGCACATGCTATGCCATAATAATGATGTTTTGTAAACATTGTTCCGTAATGCATGTAAATCCTTAAATCAATAAATCACTTATGGACATATATTTAATTGACATCCGATGCAAAGTAACATTAAAAGTACTGCATACTCCGGCCAAGTTCCGGCATAATTCAATCAGGCATATTGAAACGGAAAGTTTATTAAAAAAAGGTCGTAATGTAGAATTATTATACCTCCATCATCCATTTCAATCTTCATTATCAAATTGTGATCTCATATAATCAATCCGTGAATCAGGTAAAGAATAAAGTTATAGTCTTGAATTTCAGATATCAATATCCAATTCACGAATTGATTTAGTCAAACAAATCATAATATGCAAGGCAAAAGTAAAACATGCTATGATACCACATGTTAGATATATTGTAATTTCATAGATAAAACCGAATTATGAAATGCAAACACACACAGTCACAAATTGTGTGAAGCACAAGAATATGACAAATTAATTTCAATACATCATTTATTCTTTTCAGTTTCCAAGATAAACAAATAAGTGTAATAGGCAACAACATTTCATCAGGCTCCAAATTGCACATGCTATGCCATAATAATGATTTTTTGTAAACATTCTTCCGTAATGCATGTAAATCCTTAAATCAATAAATCACTTATGGACATATATTTAATTGACATCCGATGCAAAGTAACATTAAAAGTACTGCATAATCCGGCCAAGTTCCGGCATAATTCAATCAGGCATATTGAAACGGAAAGTTTATTAAAAAAAGGTCGTAATGTAGAATTATTATACCGCCATCATCCATTTCAATCTTCATAATCAAATTGTGATCTCATATAATCAATCCGTGAATCAGGCAAAGAATAAAGGTATAGTCTTGAATTTCAGATATCAATATCCAATTCACGAATTCATTTAGTCAAACAAATCATAATACGCAAGGAAAAGGTAAAACATGCTCTGATACCACATGTTAGGTATATTGTAATTTCGTAGATACAACCGAATTATGAAATGCAAACACACACAGTCACAAATTGTGTGAAGCGCAAGAATATGACAAATTAATTTCAATACATCATTTATTCTTTTCAGTTTCCAAGATAAACAAATAAGTACAATAGGCAACAACATTCCATCAGGCTCCAAATTGCACATGCTATGCCATAATAATGATGTTTTGTAAACATTCTTTCGTAATGCATGTAAATCCTTAAATTAATAAAGCACTTATGGACATATATTTAATTGACATCCGATGCAAAGTAACATTAAAAGTACTGCATACTCCGGCCAAGTTCCGGCATAATTCAATCAGGCATATTGAAACGGAAAGTTTATTAAAAAAAGGTCGTAATGAAGAATTATTATACCGCCATCATCCATTTCGATCTTCATAATCAAATTGTGATCTCATATAATCAATCCGTGAATCAGGCAAAGAATAAAGGTATAGTCTTGTATTTCAGATATCAATATCCAATTCACGAATTGATTTAGTCAAACAAATCATAATATGTAAGGAAAAGGTAAAACATGCTCTGATACCACATGTTAGGTATATTGTAATTTCGTAGATAAAACCGAATTATGAAATGCAAACACACACAGTCACAAATTGTGTGAAGCACAAGAGTATGACAAATTAATTTCAATACATCATTTATTCTTTTCAATTTCCAAGATAAACAAATAAGTGTAATAGGCAACAACATTTCATCAGGCTCCAAATTGTACATGCTATGCCATAATAATGATGTCTTGTAAACATTCTTCCGTAATGCATGTAAATCCTTAAATCAATAAATCACTTATGGACATATATTTAATTGACATCCGATGCAAAGTAACATTAAAAGTACTGCATACTCCGGCCAAGTTCAGGCATAATTCAATCAGGCATATTGAAACGGAAAGTTTATTAAAAAAAGATCGTAATGTAGAATTATTATACCGCCATCATCCATTTCAATCTTCATAATCAAATTGTGATCTCATATAATCAATCCGTGAATCAGGCAAAGAATAAAGGTATAGTCTTGAATTTCAGATATCAATATCCAATTCACGAATTGATTTAGTCAAACAAATCATAATATGCAAGGAAAAGGTAAAACATGCTCTGATACCACATGTTAGGTATATTGTAATTTCGTAGATAAAACCGAATTATGAAATGCAAACACACACAGTCACAAATTGTGTGAAGCACAAGAATATGACAAATTAATTTCAATACATCATTTATTCTTTTCAGTTTCCAAGATAAACAAATAAGTGTAATAGGCAACAACATTTCATCAGGCTCCAAATTGCACATGCTATGCAATAATAATGATGTTTTGTAAACATTCTTCCGTAATGCATGTAAATCCTTAAATCAATAAATCACTTATGGACATATATTTAATTGACATCCGATGCAAAGTAACATTAAAAGTACTGCATACTCCGGCCAAGTTCCGGCATAATTCAATCAGGCATATTGAAACGGAAAGTTTATTAAAAAAAGGTCGTAATGTAGAATAATTATACCGCCATCATCCATTTCAATCTTCATAATCAAATTGTGATCTCATATAATCAATCCGTGAATCAGGCAAAGAATAAAGGTATAGTCTTGAATTTCAGATATCAATATCCAATTCACGAATTGATTTAGTCAAACAAATCATAATATGCAAGGAAAAGGTAAAACATGCTCTGATACCACATGTTAGGTATATTGTAATTTCATAGAGAAAACCGAATTATGAAATGCAAACACACACATTCACAAATTGTGTGAAGCACAAGAATATGACAAATTAATTTCAATACATCATTTATTCTTTTCAGTTTCCAAGATAAACAAATAAATGTAATAGGCAACAACATTTTATCAGGCTCCAAATTGCACATGCTATGCCATAATAATGATGTTTTGTAAACATTGTTCCGTAATGCATGTAAATCCTTAAATCAATAAATCACTTATGGACATATATTTAATTGACATCCGATGCAAAGTAACATTAAAAGTACTGCATACTCCGACCAAGTTCGGGCATAATTCAATCAGGCATATTGAAACGGAAAGTTTATTAAAAAAAGGTCGTAATGTAGAATTATTATACCTCCATCATCCATTTCAATCTTCATAATCAAATTGTGATCTCATATAATCAATCCGTGAATAAGGCAAAGAATAAAGGTATAGTCTTGAATTTAAGATATCAATATCCAATTCACGAATTGATTTAGTCAACCAAATCATAATATGCAAGGCAAAGGTAAAAGATATTCTGATACCACATGTTAGATAGATTATAATTTCATAGATAAAACCGAATTATGAAATGCAAACACACACAGTCACAAATTGTGTGAAGCACAAGAATATGACAAATTAATTTCAATACATCATTTATTCTTTTCAGTTTCCAAGATAAACAGATAAGTGTAATAGGCAACAACATTTCATCAGGCTCCAAATTGCACATGCTATGCCATAATAATGATGTTTTGTAAACATTCTTCCTTAATGAATGTAAATCCTTAAATCAACAAATCACTTATGGACATATATTTAATTGACATCCGATGCAAAATAACATTAAAAGTACTGCATACTCCGGCCAAGTTCCGGTATAATTCAATCTGGCATATTGAAACGGAAAGTTTATTAAAAAAGGTCGTAATGTAGAATTTTTATACCACCATCATCCATTTCAATCTTCATAATCAAATTGTGATCTCATATAATCAATCCGTGAATCAGGCAAAGAATAAAGGTATAGTCTTGAATTTCAGATATCAATATCCAATTCACGAATTGATTTAGTCAAACAAATAATAATATGCAAGGAAAAGGTAAAACATGCTCTGATACCATATGTTAGGTATATTGTAATTTCGTAGATAAAACCGAATTATGAAATGCAAACACACACAGTCACAAATTGTGTGAAGCACAAGAATATGACAAATTAATTTCAATACATCATTTATTCTTTTCAGTTTCCAAGATAAACAAATAAATGTAATAGGCAACAACATTTTATCAGGCTCCAAATTGCACATGCTATGCCATAATAATGATGTTTTGTAAACATTGTTCCGTAATGCATGTAAATCCTTAAATAAATAAATCACTTATGGACATATATTTAATTGACATCCGATGCAAAGTAACATTAAAAGTACTGCATACTCCGGCCAAGTTCCGGCATAATTCAATAAGGCATATTGAAACGGAAAGTTTATTAAAAAACGGTCGTAATGTAGAATTATTATACCGCCATCATCCATTTCAATCTTCATAATCAAATTGTGATCTCATATAATCAATCCGTGAATCAGGCAAAGAATAAAGGTATAGTCTTGAATTTCAGATATCAATATCCAATTCACGAATTCATTTAGTCAAACAAATCATAATATGCAAGGCAAAGGTAAAACATGCTCTGATACCACATGTTAGGTATATTGTAATTTCATAGATAAAACTGAATTATGAAATGCAAACACACACAGTCACAAATTGTGTGAAGCACAAGAATATGACAAATTAATTTCAATACATCATTTATTCTTTTCAGTTTCCAAGATAAACAAATAAGTGTAATAGGCAACAACATTTCATCAGGCTCCAAATTGCACATGCTATGCCATAATAATGATGTTTTGTAAACATTGTTCCGTAATGCATGTAAATCCTTAAATCGATAAATCACTTATAGACATATATTTAATTGACATCCGATGCAAAGTAACATTAAAAGTACTGCATACTCCGGCCAAGTTCCGGCATAATTCAATCAGGCATATTGAAACGGAAAGTTTATTAAAAAAAGGTCGTAATGTAGAATTATTATACCGCCATCATCCATTTCAATCTTCATAATCAAATTGTGATCTCATATAATCAATCCGTGAATCAGGCAAAGAATAAAGGTATAGTCTTGAATTTAAGATATCAATATCCAATTCACGAATTGATTTAGTCTAACAAATCATAATATGCAAGGCAAAGGTAAAACATGCTCTGATACCACATGTTAGGTGTATTGTAATTTCATAGATAAAACCTTATTATGAAATGCAAACACACACAGTCACAAATTGTGTGAAGCACAAGAATATGACAAATTAATTTCAATACATCATTTATTCTTTTCAGTTTCCAAGATAAACAAATAAGTGTAATAGGCAACAATATTTCATCAGGCTCCAAATTGCACATGCTATGCCATAATAATGATGTTTTGTAAACATTGTTCTGTAATGCTTGTAAATCCTTAAATCGATAAATCACTTATGGACATATATTTAATTGACATCCGATGCAAAGTAAATTAAAAGTACTGCATACTCCGGCCAAGTTCCGGCATAATTCAATCAGGCATATTGAAACGGAAAGTTTATTAAAAAAAGGTCGTAATGTAGAATTATTATACCGCCATCATCCATTTCAATCTTCATAATCAAATTGTGATCTCAGATAATGAATCCGTGAATCAGGCAAAGAATAAAGGTATTGTCTTGAATTTCAGATATCAATATTCAATTCACGAATTGATTTAGTCAAACAAATCATAATATGCAAGGCAAAGGTAAAACATGCTCTGATACCACATGTTAGATATATTGTAATTTCATAGATAAAACCGAATTATGAAATGCAAACACACACAGTCACAAGTTGTGTGAAGCACAACAATATGACAAATTAATTTCAATACATCATTTATTCCTTTCAGTTTCAGAGATGAACAAATAAGTGTAATAGGCAACAACATTTCATCAGGCCCCAAATTGCACATGCTATGCCATAATAATGATGTTTTGTAAACATTGTTCCGTAATGCATGTAAATCCTTAAATAGATAAATCACTTATAGACATATATTTAATTGACATCCGATGCAAAGTAACATTAAAAGTACTGCATACTCCGGCCAAGTTCCGGCATAATTCAATCAGGCATATTGAAACGGAAAGTTTATTTAAAAAAGGTCGTAATGTAGAATTATTATACCGCCATCATCCATTTCAATCTTCATAATCAAATTGTGATCTCATATAATCAATCCGTGAATCAGGCAAAGAATGAAGGTATAGTCTTGAATTTCAGATATCAATATCCAATTCATGAATTGATTTAGTCAAACAAATCATAATATGCAAAGCAAAGGTAAAACATGCTCTGATACCACATGTTAGATATATTGTAATTTCATAGATAAAACCGAATTATGAAATGCAAACACACACAGTCACAAATTGTGTGAAGAACAAGAATATGACAAATTAATTTCAATACATCTTTTATTCTTTTCAGTTTCCAAGTCAAACAAATAAGTGTAATAGGCAACAACATTTCATCAGGCTCCAAATTGCAGATGCTATGCCATAATAATGATGTTTTGTAAACATTGTTTTGTAATGCATGTAAATCCATAAATCAATAAATCACTTATGGACATATATTTAACTGACATCCGATGCAAAGTAACATTAAAAGTACTGCATACTCCGGCCAAGTTCCGGCATAATTCAATCAGGCATATTGAAACGGAAAGTTTATTAAAAAAAGGTCGTAATGTAGAATTATTATACCGCCATCATCCATTTCAATCTTCATAATCAAATTGTGATCTCAGATAATCAATCCGTGAATAAGGCAAAGAATAAAGGTATTGTCTTGAATTTCAGATATCAATATCCAATTCACGAAATGATTTAGTCAAACAAATCATAATATGCAAGGCAAAGGTAAAACATGCTCTGATACCACATGTTAGATATATTGTAATTTCATAGATAAAACCGAATTATGAAATGCAAACACACACAGTCACAAATTGTGTGAAGCACAAGAATATGACAAATTAATTTCAATACATCATTTATTCTTTTCAGTTTCCAAGACAAACAAATAAGTGTAATAGGCAACAACATTTCATCAGGCTCCAAATTACGGATGCTATGCCATAATAATGATGTTTTGTAAACATTGTTTTGTAATGCATGTAAATCCTTAAATCAATAAATCACTTATGGACATATATTTAATTGACATCCGATGCAAAGTAACATTAAAAGTACTGCATACTCCGGCCAAGTTCCGGCATAATTCAATCAGGCATATTGAAACGGAAAGTTTATTAAAAAAAGGTCGTAATGTAGAATTATTATATCACCATCATCCATTTAGATCTTCATAATCAAATTGTGATCTCATATAATCAATCCGTGAATCAGGCAAATAATAAAGGTATAGTCTTGAATTTCAGATATCAATATCCAATTCACGAATTGATTTAGTCAAACAAATCATAATATGCAAGGCAAAGGTAAAACATGCTCTGATACCACATGTTAGGTGTATTGTAATTTCATAGATAAAACCTTATTATGAAATGCAAACACACACAGTCACAAATTGTGTGAAGCACAAGAATATGACAAATTAATTTCAATACATCATTTATTCTTTTCAGTTTGCAAGATAAACAAATAAGTGTAATAGGCAACAATATTTCATCAGGCTCCAAATTGCACATGCTATGCCATAATAATGATGTTTTGTAAACATTGTTCCGTAAGGCATGTAAATCCTTAAATCGATAAATCACTTATGGACATATATTTAATTGACATCCGATGCAAAGTAAATTAAAAGTACTGCATACTCCGGCCAAGTTCCAGCATAATTCAATCAGGCATATTGAAACGGAAAGTTTATTAAAAAAAGGTCGTAATGTAGAATTATTATTCCGCCCTCATCCATTTCAATCTTCATAATCAAATTGTGATCTCAGATAATCAATCCGTGAATCAGGCAAAGAATAAAGGTATTGTCTTGAATTTCAGATATCAATATCCAATTCACGAATTGATTTAGTCAAAGAAATCATAATATGCAAGGCAAAGGTAAAACATGCTCTGATACCACATGTTAGATATAATGTAATTTCATAGATAAAACCGAATTATGAAATGCAAACACACACAGTCACAAATTGTGTGAAGCACAAGAATATGACAAATTAATTTCAATACATCATTTATTCCTTTCAGTTTCCAAGATGAACAAATAAGTGTAATAAGCAACAACATTTCATCTGGCCCCAAATTGCACATGCTATACCATAATAATGATGTTTTGTAAACATTGTTCCGTAATGCATGTAAATCCTTAAATAGATAAATCACTTATAGACATATATTTAACTGACATCCGATGCAAAGTAACATTAAAAGTACTGCATACTCCGGCCAAGTTCCGGCATAATTCAATCAGGCATATTGAAACGGAAAGTTTATTTAAAAAAGGTCGTAATGTAGAATTATTATATCGCCATCATCCATTTCAATCTTCATAATCAAATTGTGATCTCATATAATCAATCCGTGAATCAGGCAAAGAATGAAGGTATAGTCTTGAATTTCAGATATCAATATCCAATTCACGAATTGATTTAGTCAAACAAATCATAATATGCAAAGCAAAGGTAAAACATGCTCTGATACCACATGTTAGATATATTGTAATTTCATAGATAAAATCGAATTATCAAATGCAAACACACACAGTCACAAATTGTGTGAAGCACAAGAATATGACAAATTAATTTCAATACATCTTTTATTCTTTTCAGTTTCCAAGTCAAACAAATAAGTGTAATAGGCAACAACATTTCATCAGGCTCCAAATTGCAGATGCTATGCCATAATAATGATGTTTTGTAAACATTGTTTTGTAATGCATGTAAATCCTTAAATCAATAAATCACTTATGGACATATATTTAATTGACATCCGATGCAAAGTAACATTAAAAGTACTGCATACTCCGGCCAAGTTCCGGCATAATTCAATCAGGCATATTGAAACGGAAAGTTTACTAAAAAAAGGTCGTAATGTAGAATTATTATACCGCCATCATCCATTTCAATCTTCATAATCAAATTGTGATCTCAGATAATCAATCCGTGAATAAGGCAAAGAATAAAGGTATTGTCTTGAATTTCAGATATCAATATCCAATTCACGAAATGATTTAGTCAAACAAATCATAATATGCAAGGCAAAGGTAAAACATGCTCTGATACCACATGTTAGATATATTGTAATTTCATAGATAAAACCGAATTATGAAATGCAAACACACACAGTCACAAATTGTGTGAAGCACAAGAATATGACAAATTAATTTCAATACATCATTTATTCTTTTCAGTTTCCAAGACAAACAAATAAGTGTAATAGGCTACAACATTTCATCAGGCTCCAAATTACGGATGCTATGCCATAATAATGATGTTTTGTAAACATTGTTCCGTAATGCATGTAAATCCTTAAATCAATAAATCACTTATGGACATATATTTAATTGACATCCGATGCAAAGTAACATTAAAAGTACTGCATACTCCGGCCAAGTTCCGGCATAATTCAATCAGGCATATTGAAACGGAAAGTTTATTAAAAAAAGGTCGTAATGTAGAATTATTATATCACCATCATCCATTTCAATCTTCATAATCAAATTGTGATCTCATATAATCAATCCGTGAATCAGGCAAATAATAAAGGTATAGTCTTGAATTTCAGATATCAATATCCAATTCACGAATTGATTTAGTCAAACAAATCATAATATGCAAGGCAAAGATAAAACATGCTCTGATACCACATGTTAGGTGTATTGTAATTTCATAGATAAAACCTTATTATGAAATGCAAACACACACAGTCACAAATTGTGTGAAGCACAAGAATATGACAAATTAATTTCAATACATCATTTATTCTTTTCAGTTTCCAAGATAAACAAATAAGTGTAATAGGCAACAATATTTCATCAGGCTCCAAATTGCACATGCTATGCCATAATAATGATGTTTTGTAAACATTGTTCCGTAAGGCATGTAAATCCTTAAATCGATAAATCACTTATGGACATATATTTAATTGACATCCGATGCAAAGTAAATTAAAAGTACTGCATACTCCGGCCAAGTTCCAGCATAATTCAATCAGGCATATTGAAACGGAAAGTTTATTAAAAAAAGGTCGTAATGTAGAATTATTATACAGCCATCATCCATTTCAATCTTCATAATCAAATTGTGATCTCAGATAATCAATCCGTGAATCAGGCAAAGAATAAAGGTATTGTCTTGAATTTCAGATATCAATATCCAATTCACGAATTGATTTAGTCAAAGAAATCATAATATGCAAGGCAAAGGTAAAACATGCTCTGATACCACATGTTAGATATATTGTAATTTCATAGATAAAACCGAATTATGAAATGCAAACACACACAGTCACAAATTGTGTGAAGCACAAGAATATGACAAATTAATTTCAATACATCATTTATTCATTTCAGTTTCCAAGATAAACAGATAAGTGTAATAGGCAACAACATTTCATCAGGCTCCAAATTGCACATGCTATGCCATAATAATGATGTTTTGTAAACATTCTTCCGTAATGAATGTAAATCCTTAAATCAACAAATCACTTATGGACATATATTTAATTGACATCCGATGCAAAATAACATTAAAAGTACTGCATACTCCGGCCAAGTTCCGGTATAATTCAATCTGGCATATTGAAACGGAAAGTTTATTAAAAAAGGTCGTAATGTAGAATTATTATACCACCATCATCCATTTCAATCTTCATAATCAAATTGTGATCTCATATAATCAATCCGTGAATCAGGCAAAGAATAAAGGTATAGTCTTGAATTTCAGATATCAATATCCAATTCACGAATTGATTTAGTCAAACAAATAATAATATGCAAGGAAAAGGTAAAACATGCTCTGATACCATATGTTAGGTATATTGTAATTTCGTAGATAAAACCGAATTATGAAATGCAAACACACACAGTCACAAATTGTGTGAAGCACAAGAATATGACAAATTAATTTCAATACATCATTTATTCTTTTCAGTTTCCAAGATAAACAAATAAATGTAATAGGCAACAACATTTTATCAGGCTCCAAATTGCACATGCTATGCCATAATAATGATGTTTTGTAAACATTGTTCCGTAATGCATGTAAATCCTTAAATAAATAAATCACTTATGGACATATATTTAATTGACATCCGATGCAAAGTAACATTAAAAGTACTGCATACTCCGGCCAAGTTCCGGCATAATTCAATCAGGCATATTGAAACGGAAAGTTTATTAAAAAAAGGTCGTAATGTAGAATTATTATACCGCCATCATCCATTTCAATCTTCATAATCAAATTGTGATCTCAGATAATCAATCCGTGAATCAGGCAAAGAATAAAGGTATTGTCTTGAATTTCAGATATCAATATCCAATTCACGAAATGATTTAGTCAAACAAATCATAATATGCAAGGCAAAGGTAAAACATGCTCTGATACCACATGTTAGATATATTGTAATTTCATAGATAAAACCGAATTATGAAATGCAAACACACACAGTCACAAATTGTGTGAAGCACAAGAATATGACAAATTAATTTCAATACATCATTTATTCTTTTCAGTTTCCAAGACAAACAAATAAGTGTAATAGGCAACAACATTTCATCAGGCTCCAAATTGCGGATGCTATGCCATAATAATGATGTTTTGTAAACATTGTTTTGTAATGCATGTAAATCCTTAAATCAATAAATCACTTATGGACATATATTTAATTGACATCCGATGCAAAGTAACATTAAAAGTACTGCATACTCCGGCCAAGTTCCGGCATAATTCAATCAGGCATATTGAAACGGAAAGTTTATTAAAAAAAGGTCGTAATGTAGAATTATTATACCGCCATCATCCATTTCAATCTTCATAATCAAATTGTGATCTCATATAATCAATCCGTGAATCAGGCAAAGAATAAAGGTATAGTCTTGAATTTCAGATATCAATATCCAATTCACGAATTGATTTAGTTAAACAAATCATAATATGCAAGGCAAAGGTAAAACATGCTCTGATACCACATGTTAGATATATTGTAATTTCATAGATAAAACCGAATTATGAAATGCAAACACACACAGTCACAAATTGTGTGAAGCACAAGAATATGACAAATTAATTTCAATACATCATTTATTCCTTTCAGTTTCCAAGATAAACAAATAAGTGTAATAGGCAACAACATTTCATCAGGCCCCAAATTACACATGCTATGCCATAATAATTATGTTTTGTAAACATTGTTCCGTAATGCATGTAAATCCTTAAATCGATAAATCACTTATGGACATATATTTAATTGACATCCGACGCAAAGTAAATTAAAAGTACTGCATACTCCGGCCAAGTTCCGGCATAATTCAATCAGGCATATTGAAACGGAAAGTTTATTAAAAAAAGGTCGTAATGTAGAATTATTATACCGCCATCATCCATTTCAATCTTCATAATCAAATTGTGATCTCAGATAATCAATCCGTGAATCAGGCAAAGAATAAAGGTATAGTCTTGAATTTCAGATATCAATATCCAATTCACGAAATGATTTAGTCAAACAAATCATAATATGCAAGGCAAAGGTAAAACATGCTCTGATACCACATGTTAGATATATTGTAATTTCATAGATAAAACCGAATTATGAAATGCAAACACACACAGTCACAAATTGTGTGAAGCACAAGAATATGACAAATTAATTTCAATACATCATTTATTCTTTTCAGTTTCCAAGATAAACAAATAAGTGTAATAGGCAACAACATTTCATCAGGCTCCAAATTGCACATGCTATGCAATAATAATGATGTTTTGTAAACATTCTTCCGTAATGCATGTAAATCCTTAAATCAATAAATCACTTATGGACATATATTTAATTGACATCCGATGCAAAGTAACATTAAAAGTACTGCATACTCCGGCCAAGTTCCGGCATAATTCAATCAGGCATATTGAAACGGAAAGTTTATTAAAAAAAGGTCGTAATGTAGAATTATTATACCGCCATCATCCATTTCAATCTTCATAATCAAATTGGGATCTCATATAATCAATCCGTGAATCAGGCAAAGAATAAAGGTATAGTCTTGAATTTCAGATATCAATATCCAATTCACGAATTGATTTAGTCAAACAAATCATAATATGCAAGGCAAAGGTAAAACATGCTCTGATACCACATGTTAGGTATATTGTAATTTCATAGATAAAACCGAATTATGAAATGCAAACACACACAGTCACAAATTGTGTGAAGCACAAGAATATGACAAATTAATTTCAATACATCATTTATTCCTTTCAGTTTCCAAGATAAACAAATAAGTGTAATAGGCAACAACATTTCATCAGGCCCCAAATTACACATGCTATGCCATAATAATTATGTTTTGTAAACATTGTTTCGTAATGCATGTAAATCCTTAAATCGATAAATCACTTATGGACATATATTTAATTGACATTCGATGCAAAGTAAATTAAAAGTACTGCATACTCCGGCCAAGTTCCGGCATAATTCAATCAGGCATATTGAAACGGAAAGTTTATTAAAAAAAGGTCGTAATGTAGAATTATTATACCGCCATCATCCATTTCAATCTTCATAATCAAATTGTGATCTCAGATAATCAATCCGTGAATCAGGCAAAGAATAAAGGTATAGTCTTGAATTTCAGATATCAATATCCAATTCACGAAATGATTTAGTCAAACAAATCATCATATGCAAGGCAAAGGTAAAACATGCTCTGATACCACATGTTAAATATATTGTAATTTCATAGATAAAACCGAATTATGAAATGCAAACACACACAGTCACAAATTGTGTGAAGCACAAGAATATGACAAATTAATTTCAATATATCATTTATTCTTTTCAGTTTCCAAGATAAACAAATAAGTGTAATAGGCAACAACATTTCATCAGGCTCCAAATTGCACATGCTATGCAATAATAATGATGTTTTGTAAACATTCTTCCGTAATGCATGTAAATCCTTAAATCAATAAATCACTTATGGACATATATTTAATTGACATCCGATGCAAAGTAACATTAAAAGTACTGCATACTCCGGCCAAGTTCCGGCATAATTCAATCAGGCATATTGAAACGGAAAGTTTATTAAAAAAAGGTCGTAATGTAGAATTATTATACCGCCATCATCCATTTCAATCTTCATAATCAAATTGTGATCTCATATAATCAATCCGTGAATCAGGCAAAGAATAAAGGTATAGTCTTGAATTTCAGATATCAATATCCAATTCACGAATTGATTTAGTCAAACAAATCATAATATGCAAGGCAAAGGTAAAACATGCTCTGATACCACATGTTAGGTATATTGTAATTTCATAGATAAAACCGAATTATGAAATGCAAACACACACAGTCACAAATTGTGTGAAGCACAAGAATATGACAAATTAATTTCAATACATCATTTATTCTTTTCAGTTTCCAAGATAAACAAATAAGTGTAATAGGCAACAACATTTTATCAGGCTCCAAATTGCACATGCTATGCCATAATAATGATGTTTTGTAAACATTGTTCCGTAATGCATGTAAATCCTTAAATCAATAAATCACTTATGGACATATATTTAATTGACATCCGATGCAAAGTAACATTAAAAGTACTGCATACTCCGGCCAAGTTCCGGCATAATTCAATCAGGCATATTGAAACGGAAAGTTTATTAAAAAAAGGTCGTAATGTAGAATTATTATACCTCCATCATCCATTTCAATCTTCATAATCAAATTGTGATCTCAGATAATCAATCCGTGAATCAGGCAAAGAATAAAGGTATAGTCTTGAATTTCAGATATCAATATCCAATTCACGAAATGATTTAGTCAAACAAATCATAATATGCAAGGCAAAGGTAAAACATGCTCTGATACCACATGTTAGATATATTGTAATTTCATAGATAAAACCGAATTATGAAATGCAAACACACACAGTCACAAATTGTGTGAAGCACAAGAATATGACAAATTAATTTCAATACATCATTTATTCTTTTCAGTTTCCAAGATAAACAAATAAGTGTAATAGGCAACAACATTTCATCAGGCTCCAAATTGCACATGCTATGCAATAATAATGATGTTTTGTAAACATTCTTCCGTAATGCATGTAAATCCTTAAATCAATAAATCACTTATGGACATATATTTAATTGACATCCCATGCAAAGTAACATTAAAAGTACTGCATACTCCGGCCAAGTTCCGGCATAATTCAATCAGGCATATTGAAACGGAAAGTTTATTAAAAAAAGGTCGTAATGTAGAATTATTATACCGCCATCCTCCATTTCAATCTTCATAATCAAATTGTGATCTCATATAATCTGTAACACCCGCATTTTCGGAGCAAGATACGATGTCGTTCTCGTGCGATTAGATTGTTATTTATTTAACTCTGCTTATGCTTGAATCTCATTATTTGTGTTTTAATAGTTCGATTGACTCAATTGCAACCTTATGAAAATATGTGGACTTGACTGAAATATGTGTTTAGTGTCTAATTGCTCTTTAGATTAAATTATGTGGGCTAATTTGAGATTAATAAAATTTGGGGATCGTTTTCTAATTATGAGAGATCAACTTGGACTTAAATGTGTACTACTTTAAAACCTTGGGGATGCTTTTATAATTACAAAATCTTTAATTGGATCTATTTGAACCTTACTTGAACTTTGGGACTCATTTGCATGACTTGAATTCTTTGAGGGACTTAATTGAATTTTGTATTTTAATGTTAGGACTTAATTGAACTTTGCCTAATCGTTTGGGACTCCCTTTCTAATTTATTAATTTCGAATCTGGGCTTAATTGGACTTTATCTTTAATTCTGGGGACTTAATCGGTTGATCTGAACTCTCGAGGGACTTCATTGCAATTTCGGAGGATTTAGCCCTTTTTATCCCGAAACCCTAGCTGCTATTTCATTCTTCTTCCTTTCTTGGCTTTGAGCAGCAGCAGCCTCTCTCTCTCTCTCTTCCGATCAGCAGCGGCGCAGCAACAGAATCCGTCACACCCACCGGCGACACCATCTTCCTCAGCTCTTCCCCCACGACGTCGCATCGCCGCCTGATCTCCATCCTCTCCAGCACCACCATCAGGTCTCTCTCTCCCTCCCTTCAGCGACGACCAAGCCAACAACCACCAAGTTCCGCCGCGACTCAGCCCGACACCGCCTCCGCGTCGTCACCACCACCTCGCTTCTGCCTCATCTGAAAAGAGAAGCCACTGAGCGCAGCTCCTTCTTCCCCTCGATTTCCAGTAGCGGCTTCAGCTTCTCCACGTCTCCGCCTCTCCAACCACCAACGAATCTACTGCCGCCACCTTCTCCGATAACCCATCACCATCCTCCCGCCACACCATCTTCGGAGGCTCCGGTCTCTGCCTCGCCATCTCGCCGCCTGACCTCCACCTTCTCCAGCGACACCGAGTTGCCGCCATCATCTCTTTCCACCCGTCTTCTCTGCGGATCCTGGCTAAGAAGCAGCAACAAGCTATCTCTTTCTCGGCCAGACCTGAGAAGGGATTGAAATCCCTCCACCTTCACCGATTCAGCGCCACCACTCTTGAACAAGGAAATTAGGGCAGCAGCGGTGGATCTGCCGCCACCCAGTATCGCCATCTCCGCCGCCTCAAGCGAGCTCTTCTGCTGCTGAGACAACACCATTCCACCACCACCACCTTCAGTCGCCGACAACAGCTCTTCCTTGGCGACACCGGACCGCCACCACCTCCGGCGAAATAGATGTCGACCCGCCATCATCACCGCACGACCACCTCCTTCTCGATTTCTCAGTTTATGAATTCGACGACAGCAGCCGGTAGTCGAGAACCCCTTTTCTTCTCATTTCTCACATCTTAACTAAGTGTAATTTTTCTGTATTGTGTAGTTGAATTTCAGTATCGATATGTGATTGGCCTTTTTCCAATTTTTCCGATTTTCTTCCGAATAAGGATTATACAAGTTTACATGAATTATTATTTTCAGCTTATTTAGTTGTGTGTTGGTGAAATAAAATATTGAGCTGAACTTGAGTAGTTGGTTGGTTTGCCAGAAAATTGTTATTTGAAACATATGTTGTAATGGTTAAATTCTAATGACAATCGGATTTAATTAGTCTGACCGAACTGCTTAATAAATCATAAGTGAATCCTTGTTTTGATCAATTAGTGTTATATTGATTTGGAACTTTGGCAAATTCGAAATAATGGACTGATAATGTATTTTGTAATCTTGGCATGAAATGTATACATATATAAATCTGGTTATTTCGGAACTTATGTAGGAATTTTGAAAGAAATTGATGTTTAATCGGATCAAGTCTTGGTAATTGATTTTTGGGTTAGGATATTTAATTAATATGAAATACCTCCTGCCTGGTTCTATTTAATTCGGAACTTCACGTATTATGTAAAATATGTTATTAATGGATTAAGTTTGGTGTTTGGAACTAAGTACTTTCGGTCATATTTCACGGCGCAGAAATATTCAAGAAACAATGTACCTAAGAAATTAGTCTCCTTGATATTTACGAAAATAATGAATTGGCATGTTAATTGTCAAGAAAGAGTGTATTAATTGTTTAATTAATCTCCTTGCATATGTAATTATAAGTATGGTTTGGAATAGAGAAGTTTTAATCAGATTGAATCTTGAATAAATTATGTTGGAACAAGAGGAGTAAGTGCTATGCTTTAGATTGAATTTATCATATAAATTAAGTGTAATTGTTTGTATTTTAGTTGGGTGATCTAAGTATGAAGTTATTGAATATAATATGCCTTTGGTTGATTCTTAAACTTGCTCGTACATTTTGTTATCTTCAATTATGCATTTATGATTCGCACATGACCTCAATGCCTGTTTATTTATTACGTGGAATATTAATTGTGTACATGAGCCCTTTCATGATATTCTTGTAATTTCTATGAACATGTCATATTGTTCCATGTCATCTTACAATCATCGCCGTGCGTCTTTGTGGTTCATGTCTGAGTCTTGTCTCATGAGTACACTGTATTCCCTTTCTGTACAGTGATCTCCAGGGTGGAGACAACCTGATCGAGTATGCATCCGTCTTGTCAATTCTGGTATCTCGTCGCTTCTCAGGTGAGGTTTAGGATTTTGTATAGTTATGCGACCTATGGCCTTAATATGCTAATTTCAACCCTTGCATGCGAGTATACCTTACTATAGATATGTATGTGTTGAATATGATATTTTTATGATCTTATGCTTGCACTTCTCCGTGGGCGGGCTGTCCCTGCAGCGTGGGAATGTAAGTGCGTGAGTCCTGCGTGGGCGGGCTATCCCTGCAGCGTAGGAATACTTATAAAAACCAGTTTTTGAAGCATATGTAAGCTATTTTGGAAAAAACAGTTGTGTTGTGATTATGTAGCGAGATTGCCATGAAAGATTGGCGTATGTGATCCGTTGTGATCTGTTCTGTTGTGATCCGTAGTGATCTGTTCTGTTGTGATCCGTTGTGATCTGTGTGTGGATCGATCCTGGTGAGCTGCGGAATGGGTACCCCCGGGACGGTTAGGGCCGTCGGGGCATTTATCCATTGCGTAGTTCCATTTGAGATATCATTGTGCGACCTTAGGGTGATGAGGGAGGCGTGGTATCTTGAGCCTTCGGCTAAGGCCGGGGAGGACTCTTGTGGGTTCGCAACCCCTTGAGGGTGAGTCTATTTTAGACGGTTTATTCTCGATGGTATGGGGACGGTACATCTCCTCCATCATTGGTGTAGAGGTTGGATTGATTTTGATTTATGTTATGAGGAGTTGAGGTTGGAAGCTCGTACTCGCCGAGCCGTTGATTATGTTATGTTATGGAATTATGAATCGGGATAGAGTCTTTCTGGAAAATGGTTTCTAAACTTATATCTATATCTTATTCGGGTTCTTTCAAAACGTTTTGGTATGTAACACCTATCCCCGGTTCATGAGTCCATCCTTTTTATTATGTGCTATGCTCCTTATATATATATATTGTGGGTGTGCGTTAGCCCCCTCACTCGGTCAAGTTGACTGACCCCTCGTTTACACTTTTAGTTGCAGGATTGTTGGCGTTTGCTAGGCGGAAGTGAGTCCTTTGAGTTGCTCTTCGTCGGTCTAGTCTTTCTATTTGCATTTGTCTTTTCATACACTTCACTTATGCTTTGACTTGTAGACTTGAGATTATACTTTACTATTCGGTAGCCCTGTGTGGCACTCTCACTCGGCCCTTGTGGCACTTGATGATTATTACTTTATGTTGATATTCGGGACTAGGGATCTATGCTAGTTGAACCCGTCACCTGCTTTGTTTGTTGATCTATTATTCGGGATTAGGTATCTATGCTAGTTGAACCCGTCACCTGCTTTGTATGTTTTGTTTTAAATGCTTCCGCTATCTATTGATGTTGGTTTTAATTGCTTCCGCGCTCTGAGTTTTGGTCAAGTTAGATCCGCCTAGCCTAGCGTGTGAGTTGGTCTCCCGTTCGCTCTGATTCGGGTTCGGGCATGGACTTTCATTTCATGCTTCGGGTCTGGGTCATAGTGCGGGGGATGTGGCATCCTCCGTTTGGGGTGTTACATCCTTAAGTGGTATCAGAGTTCTAGGTTGCAAAACCGAGCTCTTGAGTTATATTGAGTCTGTCTAGGTCGTACGGCATAGGAATAACTGCGCATTGCATTTGTTTGACTTGATATTTTGATCCTTCGGCATGAATTGTTTCGTGATTATATGATTGTGTGCACATTGTGACTTTAATTATGCAACATCTTATTTTATGTGCTTTATAAATTACAACTAATTGTTGCATTTACGTGATGTACTTGTTACATTTCATTTGCATCTTAATCCGCATGCATCGAATTTAGTGTTTGAATTTCAGGGTACCCTATGAGTCAACACTAAGATTTCCCTCCGTCAACACTACCTATTGGTACTATAACGAAAACACGCCATAATTCGAAGATGAAAGGATTCTTTACCCCGATCAACGTTCATGAAAAGGTTTAGAGTTGAAGGAATGAGAATTGCTATATTGACTTACTATCTTAATGTCAATTGAAAGATGAAGTTTGATGAATTTTAACCTTGAGGATTCGTTCATCTGAAAGTAGTCACCTTGTTGAGGAAATGAGTCAATGGAGGAGAGTCGGATCAAGTAGAACCGTTTTGAAGGAGTTTGATGAGCTTTCGCCTTGATGATTCGTTTATTTGGGAGTAGTCACCTTGTTGATGGGAATGAGTTAATGTAGAAGAATCCGATCAAATAAGATCCGATCAAGTTCAAGGGATGTGGATAGGTAATCATGTTACTTAAGCAACGAGCTACAAACCATCGGTGAGTGTCGAAGGTTTTGGTGCCGTTTAGAGTTAACGAACGACAAGACAAGATTGGTTGTTAGCTCTCTGGGTGTCTTCTTTCTGCTGAGGTGGAAGATTCTACTGAGTTGGAAGATTCTTCTGGGATGGGAATAGATCACATAGACTCCAAAAGATTTTATTCAAGTTTTAGAATCATATACCATGGATTGCTTTGGGAAATGATTAATACCACTAGCGCCGAACTTAGCTCTGAGATAGATTTCTGATTGACAATTGAATTATGGGCAATTCATTGAGGATGTGCAGATCAAGGGTTAACATATAAGTCAGAGTTCTTGAAGGAGATTGCAGATGATTCTAGTTGAGCAAGTATTACGGTATAGTAAGGGGTTTGGTGATAGACGAGCTTTGCTGAGTTACCACTTTATGAAAAGACTCAAGACAAAGAAGTTCAGATGACGAGGGTTGCATCATTACCGGCTTAATCAACTCTTACTGCTTCATCTCGACTTTCTTGTAAAGATTGTTACGCTTCGGTTAACGGTACGCCAAACATTCATGGCATTTGCATACATGCATCGTTTAAATACTCTTACCTTGTTTTGCTTGATGTGGTTGATGACTACTGCTATTTTAATTGTGATAACTTGGATACCTGATCTAGTATTTATAAATTGAAATTTCTACTTGTTTTGAGCTGTTGCTGAAATGAATGAGTTATGTACTTATGTGAACTATTCATGCCTATGTGATTTAAAACTCTCCTGACTGCTCACTAACTTCTCATAGAACATACATACATACTGTAACCCTGTTTTATAGGGATTCCATCGCGATATCCCCCTTGAGTTGAGGTGTGAGCGTTGAATCTATACTCAAGGGACACCGATATCAGTTGTATAAGGTACACTAAACATGCATCGCATACTTTTCGTCAAATGTTACTATGATGTGTGTATGTATGAAGAACTGATCAGTGGATTTATGTGCAAGAGAGACCTTAGGTTCCCTCCTTTTACGTGTTGGAGAGATGTAGGATTCTCTCTATTTATGTGGTAGAAAGATGTTGGATTCTTTCTAAGTTTCGTGCACGAGAGATGTTGGATTCTCTCGTACTTAGATATTCGGAGATGCTGGATTCTCTTGAATTTAGGGGTTTGGGAAATGCTGCATTTTCTCAAACTAGAATGTTTGGGAGATGTTGGAATCTGTCAGACTTAGGTTGAGAGACGGGGTTCTCTCAATTATGTGTTTGAGAGACGGGGTTCTCTCAATTCTGTGCTTGGGAGACGGGGTTCTCTCAAATCTGTGCTCGAGAGACGGGGTTCTCTCACTTTACGCTCCGAGAGATGAGGTTCTTTCTTGTCTGTTGCGGTTGCGTTACGGGTCGTCCCGTCTACGGTCTGCAAGTGACGAGAGTGCGACACCATTGAAGTTGAGTGCAGTGACAACTATTGGTCTCATGGGAATGGTCGAACAACTTGATGAAAGCAACGATCCAGTACTCAAACGGATCCCAATGACAATAAGACATCACGAGAAAGGTTCAGTAAAGACAATGAGAGTAAACTTCACAACGGAGGCTATGTTTTACGAAATTCCTCGAGAAGGGTTATGACACTATCACTCGAAGCTTTTCCAGCTCAGCAGTGGAACCTGGGGACCAGGTTCTCTTAAGGGGGGAAGGTTGTAACACCCCGCATTTTCGGAGCAAGATACGATGTCGTTCTCGTGCGATTAGATTGTTATTTATTTAACTCTGCTTATGCTTGAATCTCATTATTTGTGTTTTAATAGTTCGATTGACTCAATTGCAACCTTATGAAAATATGTGGACTTGACTGAAATATGTGTTTAGTGTCTAATTGCTCTTTAGATTAAATTATGTGGGCTAATTTGAGATTAATAAAATTTGGGGATCGTTTTCTAATTATGAGAGATCAACTTGGACTTAAATGTGTACTACTTTAAAACCTTGGGGATGCTTTTATAATTACAAAATCTTTAATTGGATCTATTTGAACCTTACTTGAACTTTGGGACTCATTTGCATGACTTGAATTCTTTGAGGGACTTAATTGAATTTTGTATTTTAATGTTAGGACTTAATTGAACTTTGCCTAATCGTTTGGGACTCCCTTTCTAATTTATTAATTTCGAATCTGGGCTTAATTGGACTTTATCTTTAATTCTGGGGACTTAATCGGTTGATCTGAACTCTCGAGGGACTTCATTGCAATTTCGGAGGATTTAGCCCTTTTTATCCCGAAACCCTAGCTGCTATTTCATTCTTCTTCCTTTCTTGGCTTTGAGCAGCAGCAGCCTCTCTCTCTCTCTCTTCCGATCAGCAGCGGCGCAGCAACAGAATCCGTCACACCCACCGGCGACACCATCTTCCTCAGCTCTTCCCCCACGACGTCGCATCGCCGCCTGATCTCCATCCTCTCCAGCACCACCATCAGGTCTCTCTCTCCCTCCCTTCAGCGACGACCAAGCCAACAACCACCAAGTTCCGCCGCGACTCAGCCCGACACCGCCTCCGTGTCGTCACCACCACCTCGCTTCTGCCTCATCTGAAAAGAGAAGCCACTGAGCGCAGCTCCTTCTTCCCCTCGATTTCCAGTAGCGGCTTCAGCTCCTCCACGTCTCCGCCTCTCCAACCACCAACGAATCTACTGCCGCCACCTTCTCCGATAACCCATCACCATCCTCCCGCCACACCATCTTCGGAGGCTCCGGTCTTTGCCTCGCCATCTCGCCGCCTGACCTCCACCTTCTCCAGCCACACCGAGTTGCCGCCATCATCTCTTTCCACCCGTCTTCTCTGCGGATCCTGGCTAAGAAGCAGCAACAAGCTATCTCTTTCTCGGCCAGACCTGAGAAGGGATTGAAATCCCTCCACCTTCACCGATTCAACGCCACCACTCTTGAACAAGGAAATTAGGGCAGCAGCGGTGGATCTGCCGCCACCCAGTATCGCCATCTCCGCCGCCTCAAGCGAGCTCTTCTGCTGCCGAGACAACACCATTCCACCACCACCACCTTCAGTCGCCGACAACAGCTCTTCCTTGGCGACACCGGACCGCCACCACCTCCGGCGAAATAGATGTCGACCCGCCATCATCACCGCACGACCACCTCCTTTTCGATTTCTCAGTTTATGAATTCGACGATAGCAGCCGGTAGTCGAGAACCCCTTTTCTTCTCATTTCTCACATCTTAACTAAGTGTAATTTTTCTGTACTGTGTAGTTGAATTTCAGTATCGATATGTGATTGGCCTTTTTCCAATTTTTCCGATTTTCTTCCGAATAAGGATTATACAAGTTTACATGAATTATTATTTTCAGCTTATTTAGTTGTGTGTTGGTGAAATAAAATATTGAGCTGAACTTGAGTAGTTGGTTGGTTTGCCAGAAAATTGTTATTTGAAACATATGTTGTAATGGTTAAATTCTAATGACAATCGGATTTAATTAGTCTGACCGAACTGCTTAATAAATCATAAGTGAATCCTTGTTTTGATCAATTAGTGTTATATTGATTTGGAACTTTGGCAAATTCGAAATAATGGACTGATAATGTATTTTGTAATCTTGGCATGAAATGTATACATATATAAATCTGGTTATTTTGGAACTTATGTAGGAATTTTGAAAGAAATTGATGTTTAATCGGATCAAGTCTTGGTAATTGATTTTTGGGTTAGGATATTTAATTAATATGAAATACCTCCTGCCTGGTTCTATTTAATTCGGAACTTCACGTATTATGTAAAATATGTTATTAATGGATTAAGTTTGGTGTTTGGAACTAAGTACTTTCGGCCATATTTCACGGCGCAGAAATATTCAAGAAACAATGTACCTAAGAAATTAGTCTCCTTGATATTTACGAAAATAATGAATTGGCATGTTAATTGTCAAGAAAGAGTGTATTAATTGTTTAATTAATCTCCTTGCATATGTAATTATAAGTATGGTTTGGAATAGAGAAGTTTTAATCAGATTGAATCTTGAATAAATTATGTTGGAACAAGAGGAGTAAGTGCTATGCTTTAGATTGAATTTATCATATAAATTAAGTGTAATTGTTTGTATTTTAGTTGGGTGATCTAAGTATGAAGTTATTGAATATAATATGCCTTTGGTTGATTCTTAAACTTGCTCGTACATTTTGTTATCTTCAATTATGCATTTATGATTCGCACATGACCTCAATGCCTGTTTATTTATTACGTGGAATATTAATTGTGTACATGAGCCCTTTCATGATATTCTTGTAATTTCTATGAACATGTCATATTGTTCCATGTCATCTTACAATCATCGCCGTGCGTCTTTGTGGTTCATGTCTGAGTCTTGTCTCATGAGTACACTGTATTCCCTTTCTGTACAGTGATCTCCAGGGTGGAGACAACCTGATCGAGTATGCATCCGTCTTGTCAATTCTGGTATCTCGTCGCTTCTCAGGTGAGGTTTAGGATTTTGTATAGTTATGCGACCTATGGCCTTAATATGCTAATTTCAACCCTTGCATGCGAGTATACCTTACTATAGATATGTATGTGTTGAATATGATATTTTTATGATCTTATGCTTGCACTTCTCCGTGGGCGGGCTGTCCCTGCAGCGTGGGAATGTAAGTGCGTGAGTCCTGCGTGGGCGGGCTATCCCTGCAGCGTAGGAATACTTATAAAAACCAGTTTTTGAAGCATATGTAAGCTATTTTGGAAAAAACAGTTGTGTTGTGATTATGTAGCGAGATTGCCATGAAAGATTGGCGTATGTGATCCGTTGTGATCTGTTCTGTTGTGATCCGTAGTGATCTGTTCTGTTGTGATCCGTTGTGATCTGTGTGTGGATCGATCCTGGTGAGCTGCGGAATGGGTACCCCCGGGACGGTTAGGGCCGTCGGGGCATTTATCCATTGCGTAGTTCCATTTGAGATATCATTGTGCGACCTTAGGGTGATGAGGGAGGCGTGGTATCTTGAGCCTTCGGCTAAGGCCGGGGAGGACTCTTGTGGGTTCGCAACCCCTTGAGGGTGAGTCTATTTTAGACGGTTTATTCTCGATGGTATGGGGACGGTACATCTCCTCCATCATTGGTGTAGAGGTTGGATTGATTTTGATTTATGTTATGAGGAGTTGAGGTTGGAAGCTCGTACTCGCCGAGCCGTTGATTATGTTATGTTATGGAATTATGAATCGGGATAGAGTCTTTCTGGAAAATGGTTTCTAAACTTATATCTATATCTTATTCGGGTTCTTTCAAAACGTTTTGGTATGTAACACCTATCCCCGGTTCATGAGTCCATCCTTTTTATTATGTGCTATGCTCCTTATATATATATATTGTGGGTGTGCGTTAGCCCCCTCACTCGGTCAAGTTGACTGACCCCTCGTTTACACTTTTAGTTGCAGGATTGTTGGCGTTTGCTAGGCGGAAGTGAGTCCTTTGAGTTGCTCTTCGTCGGTCTAGTCTTTCTATTTGCATTTGTCTTTTCATACACTTCACTTATGCTTTGACTTGTAGACTTGAGATTATACTTTACTATTCGGTAGCCCTGCGTGGCACTCTCACTCGGCCCTTGTGGCACTTGATGATTATTACTTTATGTTGATATTCGGGACTAGGGATCTATGCTAGTTGAACCCGTCACCTGCTTTGTTTGTTGATCTATTATTCGGGATTAGGTATCTATGCTAGTTGAACCCGTCACCTGCTTTGTATGTTTTGTTTTAAATGCTTCCGCTATCTATTGATGTTGGTTTTAATTGCTTCCGCGCTCTGAGTTTTGGTCAAGTTAGATCCGCCTAGCCTAGCGTGTGAGTTGGTCTCCCGTTCGCTCTGATTCGGGTTCGGGCATGGACTTTCATTTCATGCTTCGGGTCTGGGTCATAGTGCGGGGGATGTGGCATCCTCCGTTTGGGGTGTTACATCCTTAAGTGGTATCAGAGTTCTAGGTTGCAAAACCGAGCTCTTGAGTTATATTGAGTCTGTCTAGGTCGTACGGCATAGGAATAACTGCGCATTGCATTTGTTTGACTTGATATTTTGATCCTTCGGCATGAATTGTTTCGTGATTATATGATTGTGTGCACATTGTGACTTTAATTATGCAACATCTTATTTTATGTGCTTTATAAATTACAACTAATTGTTGCATTTACGTGATGTACTTGTTACATTTCATTTGCATCTTAATCCGCATGCATCGAATTTAGTGTTTGAATTTCAGGGTACCCTATGAGTCAACACTAAGATTTCCCTCCGTCAACACTACCTATTGGTACTATAACGAAAACACGCCATAATTCGAAGATGAAAGGATTCTTTACCCCGATCAACGTTCATGAAAAGGTTTAGAGTTGAAGGAATGAGAATTGCTATATTGACTTACTATCTTAATGTCAATTGAAAGATGAAGTTTGATGAATTTTAACCTTGAGGATTCGTTCATCTGAAAGTAGTCACCTTGTTGAGGAAATGAGTCAATGGAGGAGAGTCGGATCAAGTAGAACCGTTTTGAAGGAGTTTGATGAGCTTTCGCCTTGATGATTCGTTTATTTGGGAGTAGTCACCTTGTTGATGGGAATGAGTTAATGTAGAAGAATCCGATCAAATAAGATCCGATCAAGTTCAAGGGATGTGGATAGGTAATCATGTTACTTAAGCAACGAGCTACAAACCATCGGTGAGTGTCGAAGGTTTTGGTGCCGTTTAGAGTTAACGAACGACAAGACAAGATTGGTTGTTAGCTCTCTGGGTGTCTTCTTTCTGCTGAGGTGGAAGATTCTACTGAGTTGGAAGATTCTTCTGGGATGGGAATAGATCACATAGACTCCAAAAGATTTTATTCAAGTTTTAGAATCATATACCATGGATTGCTTTGGGAAATGATTAATACCACTAGCGCCGAACTTAGCTCTGAGATAGATTTCTGATTGACAATTGAATTATGGGCAATTCATTGAGGATGTGCAGATCAAGGGTTAACATATAAGTCAGAGTTCTTGAAGGAGATTGCAGATGATTCTAGTTGAGCAAGTATTACGGTATAGTAAGGGGTTTGGTGATAGACGAGCTTTGCTGAGTTACCACTTTATGAAAAGACTCAAGACAAAGAAGTTCAGATGACGAGGGTTGCATCATTACCGGCTTAATCAACTCTTACTGCTTCATCTCGACTTTCTTGTAAAGATTGTTACGCTTCGGTTAACGGTACGCCAAACATTCATGGCATTTGCATACATGCATCGTTTAAATACTCTTACCTTGTTTTGCTTGATGTGGTTGATGACTACTGCTATTTTAATTGTGATAACTTGGATACCTGATCTAGTATTTATAAATTGAAATTTCTACTTGTTTTGAGCTGTTGCTGAAATGAATGAGTTATGTACTTATGTGAACTATTCATGCCTATGTGATTTAAAACTCTCCTGACTGCTCACTAACTTCTCATAGAACATACATACATACTGTAACCCTGTTTTATAGGGATTCCATCGCGATATCCCCCTTGAGTTGAGGTGTGAGCGTTGAATCTATACTCAAGGGACACCGATATCAGTTGTATAAGGTACACTAAACATGCATCGCATACTTTTCGTCAAATGTTACTATGATGTGTGTATGTATGAAGAACTGATCAGTGGATTTATGTGCAAGAGAGACCTTAGGTTCCCTCCTTTTACGTGTTGGAGAGATGTAGGATTCTCTCTATTTATGTGGTAGAAAGATGTTGGATTCTTTCTAAGTTTCGTGCACGAGAGATGTTGGATTCTCTCGTACTTAGATATTCGGAGATGCTGGATTCTCTTGAATTTAGGGGTTTGGGAAATGCTGCATTTTCTCAAACTAGAATGTTTGGGAGATGTTGGAATCTGTCAGACTTAGGTTGAGAGACGGGGTTCTCTCAATTATGTGTTTGAGAGACGGGGTTCTCTCAATTCTGTGCTTGGGAGACGGGGTTCTCTCAAATCTGTGCTCGAGAGACGGGGTTCTCTCACTTTACGCTCCGAGAGATGAGGTTCTTTCTTGTCTGTTGCGGTTGCGTTACGGGTCGTCCCGTCTACGGTCTGCAAGTGACGAGAGTGCGACACCATTGAAGTTGAGTGCAGTGACAACTATTGGTCTCATGGGAATGGTCGAACAACTTGATGAAAGCAACGATCCAGTACTCAAACGGATCCCAATGACAATAAGACATCACGAGAAAGGTTCAGTAAAGACAATGAGAGTAAACTTCACAACGGAGGCTATGTTTTACGAAATTCCTCGAGAAGGGTTATGACACTATCACTCGAAGCTTTTCCAGCTCAGCAGTGGAACCTGGGGACCAGGTTCTCTTAAGGGGGGAAGGTTGTAACACCCCGCATTTTCGGAGCAAGATACGATGTCGTTCTCGTGCGATTAGATTGTTATTTATTTAACTCTGCTTATGCTTGAATCTCATTATTTGTGTTTTAATAGTTCGATTGACTCAATTGCAACCTTATGAAAATATGTGGACTTGACTGAAATATGTGTTTAGTGTCTAATTGCTCTTTAGATTAAATTATGTGGGCTAATTTGAGATTAATAAAATTTGGGGATCGTTTTCTAATTATGAGAGATCAACTTGGACTTAAATGTGTACTACTTTAAAACCTTGGGGATGCTTTTATAATTACAAAACTTTAATTGGATCTATTTGAACCTTACTTGAACTTTGGGACTCATTTGCATGACTTGAATTCTTTGAGGGACTTAATTGAATTTTGTATTTTAATGTTAGGACTTAATTGAACTTTGCCTAATCGTTTGGGACTCCCTTTCTAATTTATTAATTTCGAATCTGGGCTTAATTGGACTTTATCTTTAATTCTGGGGACTTAATCGGTTGATCTGAACTCTCGAGGGACTTCATTGCAATTTCGGAGGATTTAGCCCTTTTTATCCCGAAACCTTAGCTGCTATTTCATTCTTCTTCCTTTCTTGGCTTTGAGCAGCAGCAGCCTCTCTCTCTCTCTCTTCCGATCAGCAGCGGCGCAGCAACAGAATCCGTCACACCCACCGGCGACACCATCTTCCTCAGCTCTTCCCCCACGACGTCGCATCGCCGCCTGATCTCCATCCTCTCCAGCACCACCATCAGGTCTCTCTCTCCCTCCCTTCAGCGACGACCAAGCCAACAACCACCAAGTTCCGCCGCGACTCAGCCCGACACCGCCTCCGCGTCGTCACCACCACCTCGCTTCTGCCTCATCTGAAAAGAGAAGCCACTGAGCGCAGCTCCTTCTTCCCCTCGATTTCCAGTAGCGGCTTCAGCTCCTCCACGTCTCCGCCTCTCCAACCACCAACGAATCTACTGCCGCCACCTTCTCCGATAACCCATCACCATCCTCCCGCCACACCATCTTCGGAGGCTCCGGTCTCTGCCTCGCCATCTCGCCGCCTGACCTCCACCTTCTCCAGCGACACCGAGTTGCCGCCATCATCTCTTTCCACCCGTCTTCTCTGCGGATCCTGGCTAAGAAGCAGCAACAAGCTATCTCTTTCTCGGCCAGACCTGAGAAGGGATTGAAATCCCTCCACCTTCACCGATTCAGCGCCACCACTCTTGAACAAGGAAATTAGGGCAGCAGCGGTGGATCTGCCGCCACCCAGTATCGCCATCTCCGCCGCCTCAAGCGAGCTCTTCTGCTGCCGAGACAACACCATTCCACCACCACCACCTTCAGTCGCCGACAACAGCTCTTCCTTGGCGACACCGGACCGCCACCACCTCCGGCGAAATAGATGTCGACCCGCCATCATCACCGCACGACCACCTCCTTCTCGATTTCTCAGTTTATGAATTCGACGGCAGCAGCCGGTAGTCGAGAACCCCTTTTCTTCTCATTTCTCACATCTTAACTAAGTGTAATTTTTCTGTATTGTGTAGTTGAATTTCAGTATCGATATGTGATTGGCATTTTTCCAATTTTTCCGATTTTCTTCCGAATAAGGATTATACAAGTTTACATGAATTATTATTTTCAGCTTATTTAGTTGTGTGTTGGTGAAATAAAATATTGAGCTGAACTTGAGTAGTTGGTTGGTTTGCCAGAAAATTGTTATTTGAAACATATGTTGTAATGGTTAAATTCTAATGACAATCGGATTTAATTAGTCTGACCGAACTGCTTAATAAATCATAAGTGAATCCTTGTTTTGATCAATTAGTGTTATATTGATTTGGAACTTTGGCAAATTCGAAATAATGGACTGATAATGTATTTTGTAATCTTGGCATGAAATGTATACATATATAAATCTGGTTATTTTGGAACTTATGTAGGAATTTTGAAAGAAATTGATGTTTAATCGGATCAAGTCTTGGTAATTGATTTTTGGGTTAGGATATTTAATTAATATGAAATACCTCCTGCCTGGTTCTATTTAATTCGGAACTTCACGTATTATGTAAAATATGTTATTAATGGATTAAGTTTGGTGTTTGGAACTAAGTACTTTCGGCCATATTTCACGGCGCAGAAATATTCAAGAAACAATGTACCTAAGAAATTAGTCTCCTTGATATTTACGAAAATAATGAATTGGCATGTTAATTGTCAAGAAAGAGTGTATTAATTGTTTAATTAATCTCCTTGCATATGTAATTATAAGTATGGTTTGGAATAGAGAAGTTTTAATCAGATTGAATCTTGAATAAATTATGTTGGAACAAGAGGAGTAAGTGCTATGCTTTAGATTGAATTTATCATATAAATTAAGTGTAATTGTTTGTATTTTAGTTGGGTGATCTAAGTATGAAGTTATTGAATATAATATGCCTTTGGTTGATTCTTAAACTTGCTCGTACATTTTGTTATCTTCAATTATGCATTTATGATTCGCACATGACCTCAATGCCTGTTTATTTATTACGTGGAATATTAATTGTGTACATGAGCCCTTTCATGATATTCTTGTAATTTCTATGAACATGTCATATTGTTCCATGTCATCTTACAATCATCGCCGTGCGTCTTTGTGGTTCATGTCTGAGTCTTGTCTCATGAGTACACTGTATTCCCTTTCTGTACAGTGATCTCCAGGGTGGAGACAACCTGATCGAGTATGCATCCGTCTTGTCAATTCTGGTATCTCGTCGCTTCTCAGGTGAGGTTTAGGATTTTGTATAGTTATGCGACCTATGGCCTTAATATGCTAATTTCAACCCTTGCATGCGAGTATACCTTACTATAGATATGTATGTGTTGAATATGATATTTTTATGATCTTATGCTTGCACTTCTCCGTGGGCGGGCTGTCCCTGCAGCGTGGGAATGTAAGTGCGTGAGTCCTGCGTGGGCGGGCTATCCCTGCAGCGTAGGAATACTTATAAAAACCAGTTTTTGAAGCATATGTAAGCTATTTTGGAAAAAACAGTTGTGTTGTGATTATGTAGCGAGATTGCCATGAAAGATTGGCGTATGTGATCCGTTGTGATCTGTTCTGTTGTGATCCGTAGTGATCTGTTCTGTTGTGATCCGTTGTGATCTGTGTGTGGATCGATCCTGGTGAGCTGCGGAATGGGTACCCCCGGGACGGTTAGGGCCGTCGGGGCATTTATCCATTGCGTAGTTCCATTTGAGATATCATTGTGCGACCTTAGGGTGATGAGGGAGGCGTGGTATCTTGAGCCTTCGGCTAAGGCCGGGGAGGACTCTTGTGGGTTCGCAACCCCTTGAGGGTGAGTCTATTTTAGACGGTTTATTCTCGATGGTATGGGGACGGTACATCTCCTCCATCATTGGTGTAGAGGTTGGATTGATTTTGATTTATGTTATGAGGAGTTGAGGTTGGAAGCTCGTACTCGCCGAGCCGTTGATTATGTTATGTTATGGAATTATGAATCGGGATAGAGTCTTTCTGGAAAATGGTTTCTAAACTTATATCTATATCTTATTCGGGTTCTTTCAAAACGTTTTGGTATGTAACACCTATCCCCGGTTCATGAGTCCATCCTTTTTATTCTGTGCTATGCTCCTTATATATATATATTGTGGGTGTGCGTTAGCCCCCTCACTCGGTCAAGTTGACTGACCCCTCGTTTACACTTTTAGTTGCAGGATTGTTGGCGTTTGCTAGGCGGAAGTGAGTCCTTTGAGTTGCTCTTCGTCGGTCTAGTCTTTCTATTTGCATTTGTCTTTTCATACACTTCACTTATGCTTTGACTTGTAGACTTGAGATTACACTTTACTATTCGGTAGCCCTGCGTGGCACTCTCACTCGGCCCTTGTGGCACTTGATGATTATTACTTTATGTTGATATTCGGGACTAGGGATCTATGCTAGTTGAACCCGTCACCTGCTTTGTTTGTTGATCTATTATTCGGGATTAGGTATCTATGCTAGTTGAACCCGTCACCTGCTTTGTATGTTTTGTTTTAAATGCTTCCGCTATCTATTGATGTTGGTTTTAATTGCTTCCGCGCTCTGAGTTTTGGTCAAGTTAGATCCGCCTAGCCTAGTGTGTGAGTTGGTCTCCCGTTCGCTCTGATTCGGATTCGGGCATGGACTTTCATTTCATGCTTCGGGTCTGGGTCATAGTACGGGGGATGTGGCATCCTCCGTTTGGGGTGTTACACGCACTATGACCCAGACCCGGAACATGAAATGAAAGTCCATGCCCGAATCCGAATCAGAGCGAACGGGAGACCAACTCACACACTAGGCTAGGCGGATCTAACTTGACCAAAACTCAGAGTGCGGAAGCAATTAAAACCAACAACAATAGATAGCGGAAGCATTTAAAACAAAACATGCAAAGCAGGTGACGGGTTCAACTAGCATAGATACCTAATCCCGAATAATAGATCAACAAACATAACAAGTGGCGGGTTCAACTAGCATAAATCCCTAATCCCGAATATCAACATAAATTAATAATCATCAAGTGCCACAAGGGGCCGAATGAGGGTGCCACAAGGGGCTACCGAATAGTAAAGTATAATCTCAAGTCTACAAGTCTTAAGTATAAGTAAAGTGTATGAGAGGATAAATGCAAATAGAAAGACTAGACCGACGAAGTGCAACTCAAAGGACTCACTTCCGCCTAGCAAACGCCAACAACCTGCAACTAAAAGTGTAAATGAGGGGTCAGTCAACTTGACCGAGTGAGGGGGCTAACGCACACCCACTGTATATCTATATGGAGCATAGCACATATCAGAGGGGTGGACTCATGAACCAGAGATAGGTGTTGCATACCAAAGACATTTCCAAAAGTACCCAAAAGATAGTTATAAGTATAAGCTTTAGAAAACATTTCAAAAACTCTATCCCGATTCATGATTCCCAGACAGAACAGAACGCATGCTCGGCGAGTACGAGCTTCCAACCTTTACTCCTCAGAACATATCATAAAATACAAAATCAATCCAACCGTCACACCAATGATGGAGGAGATGTACCGTCCCCAAACCATCCATAACAGACATACCCTCAAGGGGTAGCGAACCCACAAGAGTCCTCCCCGGCCTTAGCCGAAGGCTCAAGATACCACACCTTCCCTACAGCACGGGTCGCGTGAAGATATCTCAAATGGAACTACGCACAGGTATATCCCCGACGGCCCTAACCGTCCCGGAGGCTCCTTACCCATAGCTCCTCGGATCCACATACATACATACATACATATAGATGCCAATATTTCATGGCCAACTCGCTACATAATCACAACACAACTGTTTTTCCAAAATAGCTTACATATGCTTCAAAAACTGGTTTTTATATATATGCCTACACTGCAGGGATAGCCCGCCCACGCAGGACTCACACACTTACATTCCCACGCTGCAGGGATAGCCCGCCCACGGAGAAGTGCAAGCATAAGATCATAAAAATATCATATTCAACACATACATAACTATTGTAAGGTATACTCGCATGCAGGGGTAGAAATCAGCATGTAAAGGCCATAGGTCGCATAACTATACAAAATCCTAAACCTCACCTCGTGAAAGTAGAGTCTGAGAGTGTGAAGGGCCAAACACTCTAAGCCTCGGGCCCACCGGCACCACCAAACTCTGTGACAAGACATACAGAAGCCCAGACTTAGACTCTATATGAACCAAACAAGACGAACGGCGTTGCTCAACATGATCGTGGTTATGCATAAGTGTTCATGTTGTGCTTGGATAAGGTGTCGTGGTCAATCAAGGCATATCAATGCTCAACAAGATCATATTTACAAGCAACCATCATGCAATTCCATATCCAAAGATGCAAGATCAATTTAGGAAGTCAATGTATTCACGAAATGCATATTAAATCATCCAATGTCACAGGGTTCAATTATAATATTAGAATTAAGCATCAAGTTCATGTCGAGTTATAAAGTGCATAAGTAAGAGCAACTTGATCATATAAACATACAAGGTTGTTGTACGTAGATGGCATGCTTGATACAAATAAAGAGTGCATTTAATTCACTTAAGATCATACTTTACAACTTCACAACATGTTTGGTACACAAGCTCAAGTCACATACATAGTTTCATAAATATTACACTTACATCCCCTAAGTTGATTACTAAGCATAATTGTTCATTTAAAGTGTTTATACAATTATTCAACTAGGAATTAATTACTTACAAGCATTACAATTATCAATTTATCGTAATTCATAATATACCATTTTCAAGTAGTAAGAGTAAATCAAGATATTACAATTCTAACTCCTATCATGCATCAAGTCTCAAGTTGTTCAAGCATCTTTCATGTATCTAAATTTACATTTGAAACACAATTTACAATAAACATAACATTGAGAACGTCTCAAATTCATATAGAGAAATCACAACATTTTCGTTCTTCTAAAATACCATTCAAGTTCATTTAGTCACATAAAAGATTAGTTTCTAAATATTACACTAACACCCCTTCAAATCTAAACACATAGCACAAATTCATCACATCGGGATTCAAATTGTAAATCGAAACATTCATGCATGTCACAATCCATTCAATACATGTTTTCGAATATGATTGGGAAGACATCTCGATCAACAAACCAACAATAACCAATTTATTTGCACTTAAAACAATTAATTCAAATAATCATAATTACGCAAAATAATTCGTAATAAATAGATCGAGTGTCCGATTAACGAACGGAAAGTGGCGTTGAACTCACCACAACGAGACGAACATTCTGTCCGAAAGTCGCCGGAGTGCTGCCACCGGAGCCGCCGGAAAGTCGTCGGGCCGCCACCGGGCCGCCTTCAAAAGTCGCCGGAAAAATCCCGAAAAATCAGTCCTGAATGAAGTCTTCGTGCCCGTTCCGAATCCTCGATCAATTTCTGGAAATTCCAAGCCGATTGTCCTGGATCTGAAATCTAAGAACACGAAAACCCTAAATCTTCAAACTCAAATTACTTCCAAACCGGTGAACCAAAATGCGATCTGAAAGAGGCGTTGTCTTACCCATGACGAGCTCTTCGAAAGCCCTAAGGTAGCTTTCCGGAAAAATCCTCGGAGCTAGTGCCGCCGTTGCACCGCCACTTTGCCGCCGCCGATCCGCCGCCAAACCACCGAATCTGGAGTCGCCTGATCACAGGCCACTAGTTCTCGTCGTTCCGAACAACTTTCGTGAAGAGCCCGAGACCAAAATATGGTCGGAAAAGGCTCACGCCGCTGCCGCGAGCTTTGGGCGGCGCGTGCGGCGCCGTCGCTGATCCGATGGCCTTGCCGCTGACATCAAACGAAGAGCCTGGAAGTCCTCTGTCTGGGCATGGGGCGCGTGCATCAAGGAGGTGGCCGGAAACCGCCGCGAAAGGCCGGCGAAGTGGCGGCGGTCCGACACCTCCGCCGCTGCTACTGAAATCCGGCGATAACTCCGCCACCGTTCGTCGTTAGGCCGTGAAATTGGTACTCTTGCGTCGGTCTCGCCGAGATAATCGAAATGGACTATTCGTTTGTTGAATTCCATCGAGAAACGATCGAGTTATGGGCTCGTAACCGAAGCCGCGCATAGTGACCCCCAGGAATGAGAGAGAGTGAGAGAGGAGAGAGAGAGAGAGAGAAAAGGGATTGGGAGAAATGTGTCTTGTGCACAAGCTATATACAACCGGCTATCCTTATCGCGTAGCAAAGAGTAATATCGCGTACAAATAATCGTAGATAAAATCGGTAAAGTTACGACTAAACATTCAAGCTCCGCATAAATTTATAAATTAAAATGAAATAGAGATTTACCTATTTGAGTTTAATTCAATTTAATTTTAGAAACTTTTCGTATAATTTAACGACACTTTGTAAACACATGATTGACAATTAATCTCAAGGAATTCAAGTAAACCAAAATTAAACAAGTTAAGCAACATGATGGATTTAAAATCAACTTGACAATTATTTCATGGAATAAATTTGAATTAAATCAAATTAGAAGGTTAGGGTTAAATATGCGCGTAATTAATCAAGTTGGCAATTAATCTTAGAATAATTCGAATGAACACATATTAAATTGGATTTACATTAAATCACATAATTCAAGAACTCTTAAATTAAACACGCACAAGTGTAGAGACTTACTTGTAAATGTCATCAGGATGCCTTTCGAGAATACGGGGCGTCACAATTTGCATGGAGCAACCCATGGGTTTCACATTCAGTGGGAGCGAACAAAAGGTTTGTAAGCTCCAAAGATCAATCTACGAATTGAAACAAGCTTCTAGGAATTGGAACATTCGATTTGATGAAGCAGTCAAATCGTTTGGCTTTATTCAAAATCCGAATGAGTCCTGCATGTACAAGAAAGAATTGGAAACCTCGGTTCGATTTCTGATACTTTATGTAGATGACATCCTCCGTTTTGGGAATACGAAGGATGACATGAAAGTAACAAAGTCTTGGTTATCGAACCAGTTTGAGATGAAGGATCTTGGTGATGCATCCTACATTCTTGGAATAAAGATCTATCGGGATAGATCTAGGAGATTGTTAGGATTATCACAGTAGGTTTACATAGACAAAATACTAAAGAAGTTTAGTATGGAAGAATCCAAGCGTGGAAAACTTCCAATGGGCCCGGGAACAATTCTTTCGAAGAAGCTGTGTCCCAAGCCTGAACTTGAAAAGTCCAGGATGTCTAAAATTCCTTATGCATCAGCTATAGGAAGCATAATGTATGCAATGCTATGTACTCGACCGGATGTGGCTTATGCACTTAGCGTGACTGGCCGATTCCAATCTAACCCTGGTGAAGGTCACTGGACTGTTGTAAAGAACATCCTTAAGTACTTACGAAGAACTAAGGATTTGTTCTTGGTTTACGGAGGCCAGAAAGATCTTGTTCTTAGAGGATATTGTGATGCAAGCTTTGCATCAGACATGGATGACTTTAAATCCATGTCAGGATACATATTCTGCCTGAAAGGCAGAGTAGTGAGTTGGAAAAGTTCTAAGCAAGTGACCACTGCAGGTTCGACCACTGAGGCTGAATACTTAGCTGCAAACGATGCAACTAAGGAAAGTGTTTGGGTAAGAAACTTCATCCACGAGTTGGGTGTAGTTCCTAGCATTAAAGACCCCGTTACAGTGTTTTGTGACAACACCGGGGCGGTTGCTCAAGCAAGAGAATCAAGATCTCACCAAAAGACCAAGCACATTTTGAGAAAGTATCACTTAATCCGTGATATCATCAAGAGAGGAGATGTGAAAATTGAAAAGGTCACATCGACAGAGAACATGGCAGATCCACTTACTAAAGCCCTTAGTCAGCAGGCTTTCGAAGGTCATCTTCAGAAGATGGGTCTTAGATTAGCACCTGAGTGGCTTTAACAGGCAAGTGGGAGATTGTTAGGAATAGTGCCCTTAAAGCAAATGTTTGCTTTATTATTTCCTTGTAAAATCACAGACAATCTTTGAATAATAAACGAGATGATTTTGTTCATAGGCAATCACTTCTTTATGTGCTTATTTATGTCTGTTTGGGTTGACTGTGTTTTGCATGTATTGAACTCCCCTAATCCGATGAGGCCGTTAAAGAATTTTATCGTTACGGGAACGACACATGAAACAAGTTCTTAACTCCATAGGCGGGGATTATAAACTTCTCCAAGTCAATGAGTCCGACAGACAGTGGGAGTGTCGACCTTGACTCTGTTGAGACTTGCTTATGTGATTATGTCCTTTTGAAGGATCACTCAGTGTCATGGAGTGATAAGTGCATACGTTGATGCGTTCATAATATATAAGGGTGATTGTTACAAGAACTTCATCACTGAGATGTCCCGCGTGAGAACATTCCTAAATGGGAAAGGAAGTTTCCTGAAACTTCCAGATTAGGAAATATCTCACAGGTCAATGACGTGATTCATTAATCCTTAGACTTGAGATTCTGTAATGTCTCATATGAGCTAACAATGTAATCTTTGATATAGGCTCAAAAACGTGTCGCCATATAGACACCTGAACCACGACCTATGTTGGGATTACACAAGTGGCATATGGAGAATTAGTAGAATCAACAAAGGACCTACAATTGTTAAAAACAAGAATGATCTCTTACTGATTGAGTTATTCGTAGTCCATTAAATATGAAACCCTTGGCCAAGGTGGATAAAAGATCAAGACATCTAGAAAATGGGGTTTTCTAGGATTGAGATCGAAATAGATATGAAACGAACTTAACTTTAAAGATCAAGAATATTTGGGCTCTGAGAATGTTCCCATGCCTTAGTTTTTGATTGAGACATGGAGTTGTAGGAGGATCGTATTTCACTGATTGTCATTGACTGAAAGGTTCTTCGATTCATTTTGTTATTCGGCTAGGGGTCACACACCCATTGCTAGATTACGGTAGTGTGATCGGTGAAGTGATTAATTAATTAGGGAATTAATTAACTGTTGTCACTGCTAATCGAATAATGAACCTAAAGGGTCACACACAAATGCCAGAACACTAGGGTTATGGTAGGATGTTAATATGATTAACGAAGGATCAAAATAGTTGATCGAAATGGAACAAAACACGTGACTGCCACGTGTCAAGCAAGCCTGTGTGGCTGCCATGTGTCGTGTGCACGTGGCTTTGTACGTGTGCTTGCTTCATTTGTGAATTCTTTTCTAGAATTAATTAATTAAATTGTAATTAATTAATTTTAAATTAATTATTAAGACTATTCTCAAATAAGCTTAACCCAATAAATAATTAATTGGGAATTAATTTATTTATTGAATATTGACTTTTAACTTTAGGAAAGTTGAAAAGTCCAACTTCCTATTTGATGGGGTCAAAATACGCTCGTCCCACGTTTGGACACGTGGCAACCCCAGATAACGACACCTGTCCTCTTGTGATTAAGGTAATCATACACGAGCGCTCAAACCCCTCAAGCGTCAGTACTCCTCAAGGACACGTGCCCTCTTCGCTATGCGCACATGTGATCAACACCGCAGCTCTCTAACGAGCGCGCTTTGCAACTCCAGGGTAAGCTCCAATCTTTCAAGGAAGCCCTCTTCGAGCGCTACACTCCCTCAGGGAAGCTTCCACTCCAACTCATTGTATGAGCCTTGACCTTAGTCCCCTAGCGGATTCCTTGGTCTCCAAGGCTCTTGGTTGACACGAGCATGCTCTTAGCCCTCGTTACCAACCCCCTAAAATGGCTCTCTGACACCCGTACATAGCCACGCACCTACCACTGTTGCCAACACTAACTTTCACCAGCTTTTGCTGAAGATTCCTCCTAGGTTTCTCTCATAGCGCCACGTGTTAGGGCAACAACTGGTTAGGACCAAACTGTGCAAATGACCAAAGGGTCCCTGACCCTTAACTATAAATATGAGTCTTCATCTCCTTCACTGTAAGCAACTTCCATTAATGAACTTTTGCAACTTCTTTCCTTTCTCTTTCAGATCATCATCTGACTTGAGCGTCAGAGAGCCAAACTGGGAATCACCCCCAGTTCCCCCAGCTTGGCCTTCTGACTTTGCTTTGGTGTTTGCCCTAGCAGGTAGAACCCCCCATCTTTTTCGGCGATTCTCAACTGGTTTTCTCATCTAAACAAATTGTAAAGTGATTGGACTCTATACCCCATATTCAGACCCATCATTTTTTGAGCCGTCTGTGGGAAACCCGTTCTCAATTCATCTTTATCTCTCTTTTTGCTAGTCGAGAAACAAATACCCATCACCTTCGTAACCATGGTAACTACAAGATCAGGAGCTACGGGAGGAGGAGAGGATCTTCCCCATGATGCCAATACCACCACCATCCCATCATCCACCATTGGTGGAGCGCCACCGGCCGGAGAACTGCCTCCGTCGGCTGATCCTATGGTTCCGCCGCCAGCGCCACCAGCACCACCCGCTTCAGCACCATTGGAGGTGCTCCCCTCCCCACTCTTCCACAACCCTCCCAGAACCGATGGGTTCATTCTCATACGAATCCAGAAGGGCAACCCTATGTGATGCCGCCTCCAGGATATATGTTCACCCCCTCCGTCATGATGCCGGCGATTCAACCATACCACGCCGGGCAAATCCAGCCCCCGGTGGTGATTCCGAGGGAGATTGAGGGGGTGGAGTTGCCCCCTTTGACCCCTCAACAGCTGAGGGCTCTTTACGCCTAGTGTGAGGTTCAGGCGGCCCAGGGCGCATGGGAGAGATTTCATTCCATGTATTTCCCCTCTAGGCAGGCCACTCAAGTTGCCCCTCCTTTGGGCGGATTGCAGACATATCCGCTTAGGGAGGCTCAGACCGTCCTAAGGGCTCAACCGTCGCCCCCGCCCGCCAAAGAGACGCCCAATCAAGGCAAAAACGAGCGTCCCCATGCGGACAGGGGCAGAGAGCCCACGGAAAGAATCAACGCTGATGAAGAGGCCCATTCTTGAACCTCAAAACGAGGGCCTCAAGCCTCCCACCGAGGGAGCCACGTAAGAAGAAAAGATCCCAATCTCCTCGCGGCTGTGCAAGACCAGCTGCAGGAGTTGCAGGATATGGTGGGACAGCTCTCAGGGGAACGATCCCAATTCCCCCACACCGGGGACGAGCGGGAAAAAACCAAAGATGCCCATCGAAATATTCGTCCGCAGCACGTTTCACGCCACGGGGATCAGGAGGAGAATTTCGGATGCTACAACCATCATCCGCTCGTGAAGGGATCTCCCCTTGTAGAAGAAGTCCTGTTGGCCCAAGCTGGCATGGGCAAGGTCCTAACGTCCGTCAACCGTTACAACGGGACCACCGACCCCGCAGATCATTTGGACTATTTTTTACATCTAATGAACTTGTACGAGCACTCTAGCCATTACTGGGCAAAAGTGTTTGTTACCTCCCTCGTTGGAATGGCCCAGGACTGGTACAAGCTTCTGCCGGCAGGATCAATCCACTCCTACGGAGAACTTACAAACGCTTTCCTAAACCACTTCAATTCCCTGAAGGCACCCGTCACTGCGCCCACCGCACTTTACAATATAGTGCAAGGTAAGAATGAATCTCTTCGCTCGTTCTTCGCCCGCTTTAACAAGGAGATATTGCAAGTGGAGAGGCCTTCCATGGATTTCTTGATCACGGTGCTCTTCAAGGCTGTGGATCACAAACAATACGTGAGTAAGAAGTTCGCCGATGCCATTGTAGAAAGAAGGCCAAGATCCCTCATGGCCTTGAGAGAGGTGGCCGAGCCGTTTTTCACGCTCGAAGATATGTATGGGATGAATGGGCCCCGACATCATAGCCCCGTTAGACGCGAGCATCACCAGGAGCGGGGTCGAGAAGATGTTATCAGGAAGGAGCGCAAGAAATCGTCTTCGGCCCCCCGTCGTTTCGAGCGCATCCCCCTTATAAGGCTGAACTCGGAGGTTTACGCCTTGTCAGACAAGAAACTCTTCAAAAGGCTCACAAAGATGAAGGAAACTGAGGCTTTGAGACACTCAAACAAATAATGTGGTTTCCATAAGCAAAGGGGGCATGATACAGATGAATGCCGCCAGCTGGAGGTTGAAATTCAAAGGCTCATCACTGGGGCCCACTTGAAGGAGTTTGTTAAAATGTTGGAACGTTATGATGAGCGCTGTAATGACCGTCCAAGAGAGAGGAGGAGGAGCCCACGAGGGAGAGGCCCTCCAGAAAATAGCCATCGGGCCAAAGGAAAAGCCCCAGAACAAGAGAATACCCCTTTTGCGGTCATCAACATGATAGCGGGAGGCTCATCAGGAGGGGATTCCAACGCTTCCCGATGCCGATATATTCGTAGTTATGATCAGTGCCCCTCAGCGCCCAAATCAGTTTATGCCATTTAAGAGACAAAGGATCAGCGCTCGAAAGAAAATGATGTAATAGGATTTACTGATAGTGATTTGGAACATATTGTAACACCCCATGGGGTCAGTGAAACCTCTGACTGCCCCATGTTGGTTAGCTTGGATGTCCACAATCTGTTAACGTTTTGCCTTACACCACGTTCCAAAAGATGAATGTTACCAACACCCCGCTCGAACCACTCAAAACAGCTCTCATTGGCTTTGAGGGTTCTGAGGTTGTCCCACGAGGGTAAATTCTCTTGACCACCTCATTTGGTCGAGCCCTACAGCGTAAAACGCTCATGGTCACCTACACGGTGGTAGAGATTGACATTCCCTACAACATCATAATTGGGCGACCGGCCCTTGTAGACTTCAAATCGATTATCTTTACTCACCACCAGAAAATCAAGTTCCTCACCCCCGAGGGCGTCGGAGAAGTTTTGTGCAACGTACGAGAAGCCTGGGAATGCTATATGCTATCCCTCAGGAAACCTAAAACTGAGAAAGCATTTCAGATTGGGTCCACCAAGAAATCCATTGATTTTCCCAATTTAGACGAAGATGGCACCGCGCGCAAAAGGGCCAAGATGAACAAGAAGAAGAACAAAAAGAAAGACCCCTACAACAAAGATATCCCCGAGGCTGCCCCGCCCGGAATGGTAGGAGAGTCATCTTCTGAGGAAGACGAGCGTGGTCAAGGGGAGCCAATGGATGATGGCCAATTGACGGGGAAGAAGAAGGCGCTCAAGCTCCCCCGTCCAGAAATGAGGATTGAGCCCTCAGAGAAATTCCTTACTATTGAGCTAGAGCCAGGGAACAAGGATAAAACTACCCAGATTGGGTCCAACCTCTCTGGGCCCTCGTAGATCATGATGATAGACTTCCTTAGAAAAAACATTGATGTATTTGCATGAAAAGCCTCGGATCTTACCGGGATTGACCCAAGCGTCATAGTCCACAGGCTCAATGTGGACCCATCCTTTAAGCCAATTAAACAGAAGAAACGGGATGCACGGCTTTCGGAAGAATGTTATTGAGGAGGAGGTTAACAAGCTTCTTGAAGCTCAGTATATCGAGCCCATACTGTATCCGGAGTGGTTGTGTAACGTGATACTGGTGCCCAAAAGCGCAAATAAGTGGTGCATATGCAATGACTTCACGGATCTTAACAAGGCTTGCCCTAAAGATCCATACCCATTACCCCGCATAGACCAACTAGTAGACTCAACCGCAGGATATGAACTCATGAGTATGATGGATGCCTTCCAGGGGTGCTATCAAATCTTTATGGCTTCGAAGGACCGTCCCAAAACCTCGTTTGTTGTTCACTTGGGTGTATATTGCTTCTTGGTCATGCCTTTTGCACTTAAGAACGCTGGGGCCACTTATCAACGCCTTGTCAACAGGATGTTTGAGAAAGAAATTGGAAGATCAATGGAAGTGTATGTCGACGATATGATTGTTAAGAGCGAACGTCAAGCCTCGCACTTGGAGGATCTCAAGCGCACTTTTGCCATTCTGCGCCAGTTTGGGATGAAATTAAATCCTTCAAAATGTACTTTTGGAGCGCGGGGAGGAAAGTTCTTGGGCTACATAGTCAGCCAGAGGGGAATTGAGGCCAATCCGGAAAAAATCAAGGCTATTTTGGATATCCCATCCCCTCGTAATCTCCGGGAAGTGTAGGTGCTGGTAGGAAAAATCATTTCCTTAAACAGATTTATCTCACGCTCGGCGGCGGACAGAAACCTCCCTTTCTTCAAAATTCTGCGCAACGCTCGAAATTTTTCTTAGACTGAGGAATGCGAGAAGGCGTTACAAGACATGAAGGCTTACCTTCCGAGCGCTCCGCTCCTGACCAAACCAATCGAGGGGGAGAAGTTATTCATGTACCTCTCCATTGCAACCGAGGCAACGAGCGCAGTTCTGATAGCTATACGAAAGCGCAAGCACTTGCCTGTTTATTATTTGAGCAAAACATTACAAGGGGCCGAGAGGAAGTATCTGGAAATTGAGAAATTCGCATTTGCCCTCATTAATGCATCACGACGGTTGAGGCCGTATTTCCAGGCACACTCGGTAACTGTCCTCACTAATCAGCCTGTGAAGCAAGTGATGTCCAAGCCGGATGTATCGGGAAGACTGATAAAATGGGCCATTAAGTTGAGCCTGTTTGACTTAAGTTTCGAGCCCAGAACTGCTACACAAGCGCAGGTTGTAACGGACTTGCTGGTTGAACGCTTCGGTTTAGAGCCTGTTGTTCTAAAGAACGATGGTCTATGGGTTCTGCACACAGATGGTTCCTCAACCTCTCAAGGGGGAGGAGCAGGGGTAACCCTTAGAGACCCCAACGGGATTGAGTTGGACTTTGCAATCAGGTTGGATTTTCAGGTCACCAATAATGAGGCGGAGTATGAGGCCCTTGTGCAGGATTGAAAATTGCTTTTCAAAATGGAGCCTCCAGGATCACCGCTTATGTTGATTCACAGTTAATTGCGAGCCAGATTGAAGGAACTTATGAGGCTCGAGAAACCACCATGGTGCAGTATTTGGGCAAAGCCAGGGAAATTATTGGGAAGTTCAAAGAATTCCATCTCTTTCAGGTCCCACGGGCAGAAAACGAACGCGCTGACGCTCTATCAAAATTTGCCTCGGCTTTGGAAGGTACCTCCGAGCATTCTCTCACGTTCCTTAGAACAGAAGAGCCTTTGATTAAGGAGAGAATCGCCCAGCCGATGATCGCTATGATTGATCCGTACGAACCATGTTGGCTTGACGATATTATCAGATTTCTTAAAGATGGCGTTTGTCCCACTGACAAGGTGGAGGCTCGGAAAATCAGAAACAAAGCCCCACGGTTTTCTTTGGATTCTGAGGGAAGATTATTCAAAAAGTCATTTCAAGGACCCCCGATGAGGTGTTTAAGGCCCTCGCAAGCTAAAGAAACGCTCGAGCTTATTCACAATGGGAGCTATGAAAACCATTCAGGAGGGCGTATCCTAGCTAAGAAAATTCTGAGGAGTGGGTTTTATTGGCCCACGGTTCTCCAAGACGCCATTGAGTTTTCCAGGAGATGCCCCAAGTGCCTGTTTCATTCTAACCTCCCTCAACTGCCAGCTGCCCAGATGATCCCTATAGATGTCTCATGGCCCTTTGATCAATGGGGGATCGACATTGTGGGTCCCTTGCCCATCGCGGTTGGACAGAAGAAGTTTGTCATTTTGGCTGTGGATTATTTTACCAAATGGGCCGAGGCTGAGGCCGTTGCACAGATTACATTCAAGGTAGTGAGGGACTTCATTTGGAAAAACATTATCTGCAGGTATGACGTACCGAGGGTGCTCATTTCGGACAATGGATCCAAGTTCATAGCAGCTGACACGCAGGAATGGTGCTCAAAGTTGGCTATTGAGAAGCATTTCACTTCTGTAGAGCATCCCCAAGCCAATGGGCAGGCAGAAGTCACCAACAGGATCATTTTGCAGCACCTGAAAACCATGCTAGAAAGCAAGAAAAGTGAGTGGGCTGAAGAGATACAAGGAGCCCTATGGGCTTATCGTACAACTCCACGAGCGTCAACTGGAGAAATATCGTTTTCCCTCGTATATGGATCTGAAGCTATGATACCTGTGGAAATTGTAAACGAATCCGTTCCTGTAGCTTATTTCAAGCCCCAGGATAATGGGGTTAACAGGAGCCTGGAGTTGGACCTGCTGGAAAAAAGAAGGAACAATGCATGGGCAAGAATGCACAGATATAAGGCAGGTGTGGCACGACAATACAACAAGCGTGTAAAAGAAATAACTTTCCAACTGGGAGACCTGGTCTTCAAGAAGGTAGAAGTATCCAAGCATGTGGGAATATTGGACCCCAACTGGGAAGGTCCGTTCAAAGTCATACAAATCAGAGCTAACAACACTTACACCCTAGAGACACTGCAAGGCGAGCGTTTGCCTCACCCTTGGAACGCATGTAACCTCCGACGGTTCTATGTTTAAAAGTTCTCTAAAAATTGATGATGTAACAATCCCCCTAATGGGCTCTATGTACTGCTTCAAATCTCAAGTAAGTTATAAAACATTCTCCTGAATATCTCTATACTACTGATTTTAAATTACGCAAAGTGGATAAGACCTACGTCCCTCGTTTCCACGAGCGTGGTTGGCAATCAATTTCAATACGCACGATGTTATTGCACATGGGTTACGCTTGCCAGTACTCTACTCTACGTGGGGGGACGCCTTCATAAGGATAGCCTGGTAACGCTCAAGACCAACGTTATGAATCGAAGAAAAACATAAGAAAATTCCTAAGTAGGCCTTGGTTGTTTGTCACAACGCCTTGCGCTCGAAAACGGGGTCATTGGCAAGTCTAAAAAACATCAACGGGTACAGTCGCGCTCCTTCAACGGAAACATCATTCGGAATGAATTTGCTCAAGTCTTGAACGAGGGCAGCCTCTCAGTAAGACCCTCGTGATTACTCAGGACTTAGTAAAATTTTCCAAGTTAAGCAAAATTTTCACAAGTCTTGAACGAGGGCAACCTCTCAGTAAGACCCTCGTGATTACTCAAGACTTAGTAAAATTTTCCAAGTTAAATAAAAAATTTCACAAGTCTTGAACGAGGGCAGCCTCTCAGTAAGACCCTCGTGATTACTCAAGACTTAGTAAAATTTTCCAAGTTAAACAAAATTTTCACAAGTCTTGAACAAGGGCAGCCTCTCAGTAAGGCCCTCGTAATTACTCAAGACTTAGTAGAATTTTCTGAGTGTAAAAACAAAATTTTTCACAAGTCTTGAAAGAGGGCAATCTTCCAGTAAGACCCTCGTGCTTACTCAAGAATTAGCTAAAACAAGGCATATTTTACCAAGCATGATTACACATAATCTTAGCAGTATGAGATTTTATTACAACCGGCACAAGGAAAAAATTCCACAATCAAGAAAATAAAGAGAGACATTACTATGGAAAAGGAAAGATTTCATTGATTAGGGCTTTCGCTAAAGTTACAAAGCAAGGACCCGTGGGCCCTTAACATTCTTACAAAGGAAAAACTAAGCTATAGGGAGAAGTTTCAACATAAGTGAAGGAGGGGAATCTTCAAGCTGCAGGAGCAACATCTTCATCCAGAACCACCAGAATATTTTGGGCTACGGGACCATGAACAGGGCCCGCCGGCTCTTGCGCTTGGGGGGCATGCTCTTCTTGGTTTTGGGTGGCTGGCGGAGGCTCAGGCTCATTATTTCCCAGTGCTTGGTGGGCATTGGGCTCGTTGGCTTCATTGGCGGGAATAGGGACATTATCAGCCACAGGAGAGGAAGCATTAACAGTGGGCTCCGGAGGCTCATTTGCTGAGGGGTTTTCAGAAACGGTACTAGCATCATTATTCCCCTCACTTTGTTCCGCTTGAGAGGCTTCTTCCTGAGGGTGAGCCGCCATGTATTCATCCTGGATGAGCGTGACCAGGAAATTGTACTCCGGGTCGAAGATGCTGGACTCAGGATCCTCGCGATCATCGTCCTCCTCAACACAGCGCTCGTTAAACATGAGCCCCATGCCCTGCGCCCCACGAATGGCTGGATCCGTTAAACCCTTGTGAATGCCATGCTCAATCGCCAAGTTGAAGGCCTTTTGAGCCTCGTCGAGACAGTGCAAAGAGGCCACAAAGTTAAATGCCTTGGAATGGCAAAACTTGATGAGCCCCTCTTTGACCGCCTGCTCAATGCGATGAGGGAGATGGTTCATGGTGTCCGCAAATTTTTGCTCCGCCTGAGCAACCCTCGTCTTCCAGGCATCACGGTCGACCAAGAGCTTCTGATGGTTCTCGTTGAGATTATTGTATTGTTGGCGCCAGCTCCTTCGAGCGTTCTCAACGGTCGTGAAGTCGTCCTGCAACTTCTTCATCTCCGCTTCCATCTTTTCGTACTCTTCCTTAAGAGAAAGGTACTTGGCCTTTTCTATGTCCAATTCCTCCTGAATTTGGGTCGGATCATTCGAGCGCGCCATCTTCTTGTACTTGGCCTTTCGGTCAGCATAAACCGTGGTGCGCATCTGAATGTTTTTTGCCCTCGGGAGCACTTGCTGCATGGGCTCGAAAGGGTAGGAGTGTTAATAAAAATCTTGAAGAACCACATCTTTGAAAGACGACAAAGTTACAAAGAGGAAGGAGACTTACGGAAATTATGGCGTGCACCATGTCACTGCTGACCTTTTCAACAGACTCAGAATACAGGTACTTATGGTCTGCTGAGAATTGGACCCTCTCGTATAAGCCCTCACTAATGGTTTGGGCGACCGTCCCGTGCCTCAATAGTACGGCACCTCCATCTGCGGAGCCCTTGTAGCTCCTATCCCCTTTACGTGCAAAATTCCACAAATGTTCCTCCTCTAAGGAGGAAGTGTCTCCTTCAATGCCCTTGGGGCCCTCGACCACCTGTTTGCCTTTGCCGGATATAGTGAAGGAATCCGGCATCCTTTTCCTCTTTCTAGAGGCTGAGGCGGTTGCATCTTGATCCCTGATGTTGACGCCCGTCGGGGGCCTGGGTGGCGGAATAAAAATGGGAATAAGGGCCCCACTTGTTTGGGAAGCGATCGGGGCCCTCGGAATCACCCTTATGTCAGGATTGGGTGCTCGGTTATCACCACGGCCTTGGCTGGCGCTCGAGCCTGCCGCTTGTCTTCCTCCACGCTCGTTGCCATGGCCTGCGCCTCGGGGCGTTTGGTTTTGTTAATTACCCTGATTTGCCTGGCGCCTGTTAGCATTGGCAAAACGGGCAGCATGTCGGATTCCACCTGCCATGATAATGTTTAAACCTGAGGCAAGGAAAATAACGAGGGTCAGAAGCCTAAACGTAAACTTTACAAAATACAAATTACAAATGCAAGAGAACAGTTAGCATCCCTATCTACAAGTTAGTGCCCTAAAATATAACCATTTATCTCCAAATCCCGAGCGGGAGGGTTGCTGAGATAATGGGGGTCGTTGGTAAGACCACAAAGGAACATGAGTTCCGCATCATCTATCAAATCTTTGGCTTGTATCAGCCGACCCTCGTCCCTCAGCTCTCCAACAAAATCCTTAGCCCAGTTATCGGGAAAAGTAGGGCCTAAACGATTCTTCACGAGGGAGCCCTTCCCGTGCGAGACCCACTCTCGTGACACCCCAAAATCATCATCCGCTGGGGCTTTTACAAAAATAAATTTCTCCTTCCAATCTGGCCCATAGGTGGATGATGGAAAATTGACCAACTTCAAATGGGCTTTTGCTTGAACATAATAAAAGAAGCCCGCCTCAGGAGACGAGCGCGGGGAGCTGACAACTTGGAGCAGAGAGTTGAAAGTCTCCATGGAAGGCTCATATCCAGTGCACTTCATGAGGGCCACGAAGCTCGTTATCAAGGCGAGGCTGTTGGGCACGATTTGCGAGGGGCTAAGGTTCAAACTGTTTAGTATGTTAGCCACTGGGACTGGAATTGGAAATCTTAAGCCCCCTGAGCCAATCGCGTCCTTGTAAACCACCATTTCGCCAGGTGAAGGATGGTTGGCACGCTCATGATGGACCGGGATTCTCCATGTGTAATGCTCGTCCCAGTAGATTGGAGCCATAACAGTCTTTATCTCCCCCAGAGTGATGGTGCTGGGAGTCTCATCAGGGGTACGCTCGGTCGCCTGCATACCTGAGGCCTCACCCTCGTTCGCCCCTTTGGCCTTCTTAGCTTTCCTGGGCCTCTGGGACTTTTTCCCTTTGCCCTTGGCCTGGGCTCTATCTGAGGGCCCCGCTTCTCCCTCGAATTCAGTTGTCGGGGCAGCAACGGCCACGGTTACGGTATGGCGGTGGGGATGGGTGGCACGCTCCGTCAACGGCAATACCTCTCGTTGCCTCTCCGCCTCAAGTACCATATTCATTTCTTCGAAAAGGGGCTCAACCCGATCTGGGTTTCTCTCCTTCATGGCCATAACGGCCGCATCCAATTCTTCGTCCCTAGGGGAACCCAGAGGGGATGAATTTTGGGTAGCCATCTCTTCAACCTCGCGGGTAAATTCTTCTACATGACCTCTGGCCGTGACTATTACAGAATCTGAAGGGGATATGAGGATTTCGGAAACGAGGGAGGGTCAGAAAAATCTGGGATTTCTGAAAAAAGTGGAGTTTAAGGGATTACACAACCCTAAATTTGTTCTAGGGTTAGCAAGTTGGAAGGTTTCACCGGATTTTTACCTTGGGGTTTTCTGGAAGAACTTGGAAGAAGGTGAATAATACTCTGAAATCTGCTCCGCAAGTGTTTTCGCAGATATATGCTCTGAAAGTTTGTTCGCGTAAAGAACAAAATGGATCTCGAATCCCTTATTTATAGGGGAGGAAGTTAGTACGTTTCTGACAAATAATTTGAAATTACAATCATTTCCCGCCTAGGAAACCGTTCACTTTATTGAACCGTCACGTACTTCCCAAGAATCACGCGCCCCACGCGCATCATCATTTAATGCGCAGACGTTACAAGCGGTTAGAAGAAAGGACCGCATTTAATGCATAGACGTTTCGAGCGGTCAGGAGAAAGGACTGCATTTATGGCGCAATCAGAAGGATGATTGCCCAACACGGTATGCCTCATACGAGCGCGACGCTCGATGGATTACATTGGAAGAATTCTACAGCCCTTATCACTAAGGACTAAAGAATTGGGGGGTAAAATGATGGGGTCAAAATACGCTCGTCCCACGTTTGGACACGTGGTAACCCCAGATAACGACACCTGTCCTCTTGTGATTAAGGTAATCATACACGAGCGCTCAAACCCCTCAAGCGTCAGTACTCCTCAAGGACACGTGCCCTCTCCGCTATGCGCACATGTGATCAACACCGCCGCTCTCTAACAAGCGCGCTTTGCAACTCCAGGGTAAGCTCCAATCTTTCAAGGAAGCCATCTTCGAGCGCTATACTCCCTCAGGGAAGCTTCCACTCTAACTCATTGTTTGAGCCTTGACCTTCATCCCCTAGCGGATTCCTTGGTCTCCAAGGCTCTTGGTTGACACGAGCGTGCTCTTAGCCCTCGTTACTAACCCCCTAAAAAGGCTCTCTGACACCCCGTACATGGCCGCGCACCTACCACTGTTGCCAACACTCACTTTCACTAGCTTTTACAGAAGATTCCTCTTAGGTTTCTCTCAGAGCGCCACGTGTTAGGGCAACAGCTGGTCAGGACCACACTGTGCAAATGACCAAAGGGTCCCTGACCCTCAACTATAAATAGGAGTCTTCATCTCCTTCACTGTCAGCAACTTCCATTACTGAACTTTTACAACTTCTTTCCTTTCTCTTTCAGATCATCATCTGACTTAAGCGTCGGAGAGCCAAACTGGGAATCACCCATAGTTCCCCCAACTTGGCCTTCTGACTTTGCTTTGGTGTTTGTCCTAGCAAGTAGAACCCCCCATCTTTTTCGGCGATCCTCAACTAGTTTCCTCATCTAAACAAATTGTAAAGTGATTGGACTCTATACCCCATATTCAGACCCATCACTATTGTTGGAGAGAGTAGGTTATTATTACAAAACTTGGAGAACAATTTGGGAACTTATTTTCTCTAATTAAATTAAATAATTAATTAGTTAATTAGTGAGCAAGAAAACAAAGTCCACTAGGTTTATGAAACCCTAGGGATTTTTGAACCCCATAGTATTTATACTAGTGGTGGTGTTTCTCTTATTCTTTAGAACAACACTCACGAAGTGTTAAGTTTTTGAGAAAAATTAAAAGAAAAGTTTTCAAAGCAAAAATTATCCTAGCCATTAACACAAGCTATAGAACTAGCATTCTCACTTGCTTGATCGTGTTCTAGGACTGGGGTGGATACGCTTTGAAGGCCTTCTACTTTGGAGTCTAATTCGAAGGACCGTTCGAGGGACTTTCCGCTTGAAGGGTGTTTGTTAGGCGGTAACAACATCACAAGAAAGTTTCAATTAAAGTGAGTTTCTTATTATTCCCAACGTTACAGTACGAAAATTGCAAGACAACGATTAAAATTTTGGAAAATTTTAAACTTCCGCTGTCAACTCTTTCGTGTTTTCCAACACGTGGGACCCATAAGCCGCCTCAAGCATTAAATGCTAATTGTGCTTGCAACAGTATCTAGGATCCATAAATGCACGTTTAGTAAGCACATTTATTAATGACATTTAGTAAGCACATTTATTATACCTTAAATCTATTCGAATTCTACCTTCCAATCAACACTTGACTTAAGCGTCAGAGTGCCGATACTGAGTCCAACCCTACCAATCTCAGGTCAGCCTTCAGATCACGTTTGCTTCTTCTCTGGCAGCTCTACTTATCAGATCACTCCCAGTGTATAAATTCTAAGTGGTCAGCCGATTTTTTCTTCTGCGACTAGCAACCCAGAAATCGACTCGATCATTTTAGCGTTGTCTGTGGGAGACCTCGGACAAAAACCTTGCGAGAATGAAGCTTAGAAGTGACTGAGTTTTTGCCACTGATGGGCGGGAGACTACCCAGGTCTAAGGAACAGATAGCCTAAACATCGCCCAGGGTCGGGCTGGGGATAACTAAAAGGGGGCTCTCCCTCCAATGGTTTACTATGGACCCGACCTCGATGCTAACCTAGAGCAGTGCCAGGTCAAAGTAATAGTAGCCGCCGCAGAGGGCAGGGCCTCAATGTTCCCCGAAAAGCCTCAAGCCAGCCCAATGGATATGACCCCCTTATTGGGTCATTACACCCATAATTATGGACCTCTCGTCCATTATAGATATTCACCCCCACCCAATTGGGGGTACACCGTGCCACCACCCAGATATTACCGTGCACAACACTATAGCCCCCCTCCGTCGCCAGGTCTAACCCATTGACAAGGGACGGGTCGAGGGCAACAAGCCACTGAAGTCCTACCGCAGGAGCAGGTTGCTTAGTCGGGCCGACATCGGGATACGGGCAAAAGGCTTATGGGGGATGCCCGATAAAAGAAAGATGAGGTTCCTCGACAGAAGATGAGGGAGGACGATAGAGGAGTTTTGCACATAGTCAGGATAGCGAGTGAGTTCTGAGGAGTGTCCCTAGGGGGGGGGGGGGGGAGATGAACGGAAAGGAAACCAGGAATCTGGTTGTTTTTGACCGAATAGGGGCTAGGGTCGATCTTGAAGCCCCTAGGAGGGCGAATCGAGGTTTTGAAGTAGGGAAGGATGATTTGAGGAACAAGCTACCACCTCTTGTTCAACCCCTACCACCGCCAGATCAAGCTCCTCTCGAGTGGCCGCCGATCTATAATGTCCGAGATGAGGAGGAGTCCTATTATGAGCCCCTCCAGGAGACGAGACCACCAACAACAACAATAACACAGACGTGAAATAGCCCATCCCCTAGTCTAAGTGCCCGCTCAACATTATCGAAGCGCACGAGAGGGCAGGTCCCCTTTTTGTGACGAGAAATCATTGACGCCATGGCCGAAGAGAAAATGCCAACAAATCTACCAACCTATGGAGGAATGATCGATCCGAAAAGACGTGTCGATCGGTTAGAAATAGAGATTAGCGTGTTCCGAAACTCCTTCGACGTGCGAGCAAAAATCTTTACCGCAACTCTTGTAGAAGCAGCCCAGGACTGGTTCTCAAGGCTGCCTCCTCGATGCATATGATGACCTGGTCAACCGATTCATTGCATATTTCTCATTGGTTAATAATAGAGCGTTAATTCGTCTTCTTTATGGTTGATTTTTGGTCCTGATTAGTGCTTTAATTGTTATTATCTTGAAAATGATTAATGTTTTGTAGTTTTATTTGTAGATTTGGGGCTTGAAGGCCAAATTGAAGCAAATCAATCATTTTGAGAAGGAAATCAATGCACATAAGGTGAACTCTCTTTGACCTTGGAACGTAACCACGATTGGAAATTATGTATGAGCTAAGTCAGCGTGATTTAATGAAGAATTTGGAAACATCTGGAATATATAAGACATGCGTGCAGGCACATTACAACGTGAAAGGTGCTGACATCATTATGTTTGATTGTGGGCTTTGACTTATTGATTGTGGGCCGTGTGACTACCCTTGGATTTAATAAAGATCGGGTTGTGTGAATGATTGTTCTTGATTTAATTAAATAGTGGCCCTACTTTAATGATAACTTGGAGGGGCTGCCTTTATCATTCTGTTTGTGGGCTACAAGTTGCCTTAGAATTAAATTGGACTAAGTCCAATTTGTGGAGAACTTGGAGAACAAGTCACATATATACACTTTGGATTAGGATTCTATTTTGAGGGTAAAAGGAGGGCACGCTATTTATTGGTACTTTGGCAGCCAATTTTGGGGGACTTGGACAACTTTTCACGCAGCAGCAGTTGGAGATTTTGGAGGATGGGAGACAACAGCTCGAAGACACGTTCGAGACCAAATCATTCCTCACAAATTCTTATTTTAGTTCCTTTAGTTTTGTTTTGATGCTTTTGATTTATTTTTGGTTTTTGGACATGATTATATTGACTAGCTAAACTCTTAATACTTAGCTAGGGATTTATGATTCGGTTAAACATCGTGAGTCCTAATTGTTCTTGATTGTCAATGTAATTCAAGTATTTATTAATTCTCTGAGTGTCGTGATTATTGTGATTTGTTTACTTAGTGATACGGTCCGATCATCTAAGTAGATTTAATTGCATAGTGCTACTCATGATGAATGAAGTTTATGTAATGCTTGATTGATGTTTATGGCACATTAATGGTAGGAAGTCATCAAGTCGAATATGTCGTTAAGGAAATTAATAATCGGGTTTAAATCTTGCACGTGTTGTGACTTGGTTAATTCGGGTTAGTTTTTTCATAGATTTTAATGTTGTCGGACGTCGGTTCATTAAATCCTGTCGAGTGCCTCTAGGGGTTGTGAAACTGATTAGGAAAAATAACTGTCGAGTGTCTCTAGGCTATTCGAGAATTTAAGTGAAAACGAGGCGGAGTCGAGTGTCTCTATCTGCTATAGCTAGCCTATTTGAATTGTTTGAAATAATCCTTGCGTCCGTGATCGATGTGAACACTGACTTATGATCTCTATCTAGGTGTTGTTTGCCTTTTTTGGTTAATCCTATCTTCCAACATGCTCAATCGTATTCCCTATATTTCTTGTTTTGTGTGAGGTCCATTAACAAACATTGTAAAAGTACACTTATATCCCTGAAGATTTTGTGAGTGTTGCATATAATGTATTAACAAAAATGCAAAATCGTCCCTAAAAGTATACAAAAATTAACAAATTAACAAGGCTTAGGGACTACAGTGTAATATTTAAAAGAATAAGGATCGGCTTGTAATCGGGCCTAACCTCAGGGACCTGTATGTAATTATCCCTAATTTATATAACCCAATAGGGGTTGGTTCAAGTGGTTAAAGGGTTGTTTCTCTAGAATAATGACCCGAGTTCGAATCTCAATGGTCACTTGGGGGTGTGAGTTTTAAAATATAAAAAGAAATTAATTTATAAAAAATATGTGTAAACATATAATAGAAAATTATAAGATTTTTAGAGGAAAAAACAACTTAGCAAAAGAATTTTACATTGGCATCTCGATCAATTAGGTATTAACACTTCTCCGAACTATCAAATGTTTCAAGTTGTCATTTGTATTTTGAAAAAAGTTCGGATAAGAAGTTGAAAAATTATGAGCATGTTTCAACTTTTTAGCCGAACTTTCAAATGTTTCAAGTTGTCATCTATATTTGCAAAAAAATTTAAAATTGTAATCTCAGCCAATTAGGTGTTAACACATGGCTGTTTTGGTGTTAAATGTTTGTCGGAAATTAGCTATGTGTTAACACCTCATTGTTAAGATGGCAATTTGAAAAAAATTTCAAAGTACAGATAGTAATCTGAAACATTTGAAAGTTCGGATACAAAGTTGAAAAATGCTCATATTATATGGGGATATTTGTCCTTTTCTCAATTTTTTATTTTAAATTTTTTAAAAAAAATGTAGAACACAGTAGCCAGAAGATGTCGGCAACCCCACCTTCTCTAGATCTGCCGAGCCGAAACACCACTCATCCCCACCATAAAAAATCAACACCTCCATCGCCAGAAAAATAACAATCATAAAGAGATCATTGTTTACGCGCAATGTTTCTTATCCTAGGTATGTAATGCTAAAACATCTCGACCTATTCTTGCAAGAGCACATATCAGAATACATAAAATACAGCATAGATGGACAACGAAACCAACAGCAAAATTAGTACTAGTAGAATTCAATGAGGATTGCTCATGATTGAACTCACACAAAACCAACAAACAAGAGTAAATGATCCAGAAATATAGAAGCATTTCCACCCGACTATTGATAACAACTTCACAACCTTCCCTCATCCTCCCCACATCTCCAAGTGATGGAGAACGTCTGTAATGTCGTGTCGTTCGGGTGCTTCTGTGGTATCGAGAGGCTCGAAAAGTCGACATACGTTAAAAACATGATTACCAATTTCTTGTAGTCGCAGTGTCCAATGAGGGTGTTGTTAGCGTGCATTATTCTCTAATATTTGTGTTTTTATGGCCACGTTTTAAGTGCTTTTACTTGGTATAAACTGGTCACATGATGTATTTTCATGTTTTTAGTTCAGCAAGGCTATTTTAAGAATTATTGGAGTGTTTGGGCCGAATTAAGGAGATTAATTTGGAAAAACTTTGAATTATTATGGCGAGGATGCGACATAAGATTGGTGAAAATTATTCAATTTGTAGCATGGGAATTTCATGGACTATGCGTGCATGCGTGAAGAATTTGAAAGCATGTGAAATCTTTGGACCTGGGCAAGCATGCACGTAGCCTGAGAATGTGGGAATTTAATCTTCATTGGTTAGTGGGCTTGCATGAATGGTCCTTGAATTAATTGAAGAGGGGCCCATTTTATTTCACAAATTGAAGATACAAGATGTTGGTATGGGCTTACGTGAGCTTTGGTATTAATTGGAAGCTAATTGAAATCAATTACTTTGTGGGCTTATGCTTTGACCATGGAATTAATAAGGAGAGCCCAATTTAGTGGGTTACTTGGAGGGCAGGACATAAATCCCTTAGGATTTGGATTGAGAGCCTGGGAAGCCGAGATTTTTACTTGAGATATATATGCAACTTGGAGGAGGCAGCAGTTCGGGAATTAACTTGGGGACATCTTTGCATGCCACTTTTTGGGGACGACACAACAGAATCTTGGAGACATCCGAGAGCGTCATTCATCTAGAGTTTTTTATGCTTTTTGTTTATTTTATGTTTTCGTATTTTAGAACCATGAGTAGCTAATTTTTTTAGTACTTAGCTAGGATTTTATAATTTATTTTTGACATCATGAGACCTAATTTGCTTTTATAATTCAGTTTAATTAAAGTATTTATTAAATCTTCGAGTGTCGTGTTATTGTGATTTATTTGCTTAAGTGATTACGGCCGGATCATCTAAGTATGTTTATTGCATATCGCTAATCTTGATTGCATGAAGTTTATGTAGTGCTTGATAGATAACTAGTGGTACATTAACAAGAAGGATTGGTTTCAGTTCTCAACTTTAATAATCGGGTTTAAATCTTGCACGTGTCGTGACTTGGTTAATTCGGGTTAGTGTTTTCTTGATTCTTAATGCTGTCGATTCATTAAATCCTGTCGAGTGTGTCTAGGGGTTGTTAATTGATTAGGGAATAATTTTCGAGTGTCTCTAGATTATTCTACGATTTAAGAGAAAACGAGGTGGAGTCGAGTGTCTCTATCTGCTATAGCTAATCTACTTGAATATTTGAATTTATCTTTGCGTCTATGATTGATGTTCTAAACTAAATTGTGATTCCTAGCTAGGTATTGTGTTTCCACTGATTTATTAAAACTCAACTTCTAAGTGATTTATTGTTTTTCCTTTAGTTTAATTTTTAGTTAATTTAGTTAGTTTAATTAAATCGAAAACCCCCCTGATTTTACTTGTTAATTTTAGTGAATTTTCCTGTGAATAATTAGAATTATTTTCAACCAATCTCTGTGGATTCGACACCTGTCAAATGTTGGCGCCGTTGCCGGGGATTGTTGCTAATCGAAATTAATTCTTTTTATGAATAAGAGCATTCGTGGAGTTAACGAGCCGATTTTCGATCCCGAGATCGAAAGAACCGCAAAATAGTTAAGGAAACAGACCAAACACGTAGGAAGCTAGCGGAAAAACCTGATCTGAACCAATCTGAAGAATCCAGCACTGAGTCGGAACATCCAGAAGACGAACAGAAGGGTTTGACCGTAGAGTTTGACCGTACCTTAACGATGGCAGTACAAGAACGTCGTACCATGAAGGATCTGGTGCGCCCTCATAACGCCCAACAGCCCCTCTGTATCACTTTTCCAGAGCTGGGTGTTGGCTTCGAGCTAAAAACGGGAACAATTCACCTACTCCCCATCTTTCGTGGTCTGGAAAACGAAAACCCTCACCAATATCTGAGCAAGTTCCAGACGGTCTGCTGCTCAACAAAGCCTCATGGAGTTACCGAAGACCAAATCAAACTCCGTGCCTTCCCGTTCTCCCTACACGATGCAGCAGAAAAATGGTTGTACTCTCTACCTTCAGCAACCATTACTACTTGGCAGCAGATGCACGAAAATTCTTGGATAGGTTCTTCCCAGTTGAGCGATACTTGGATCTCCTTCAGGAGATAATCACCATTAAGCAAAAGGAGCATGAAGCCTTGCATGAGTGTTGGGAGCGATACCGGAATTTGCTTGCAATGTGCCCGCATCACAACCTGCCGGAAAATTCAGTTGTTCATAACTTTTACAGAGGCCTGATGCCTGCCGACAAAAGGCAGTTTGATGCTTCGAGTTGTTGTTCCATTATGATCAAAACACCTGCAGAACTCACGGAACTAATTAGCAGAATTTCTAGAGCCTCACAAAAGTACTATGCCAAGTCCGACATGACGAGACAGGTAAAAGAGGTAAGCTCTTCCCAGTTTGATGAACTTAAGAATATGATATCTGTTTTAGTTTCTAACATGAGTGCAGGAACACCACAAGCGGCAACAGTTTGTCAACTATGTGCTAGCCCATCTCACCCGACCGATGCTTGCCCATCACTACAAGAGGGTACCTTAGAGGATGCGAATGCCGCTGGATTCCATCAACAAAACAACAACCCTTACTCTAATACATACAACCCCGGTTGGAAAAATTATCCTAGCCTTAGCTACGCCCAAAAACCTCCACCAAACTTCCAGAATTTCGTACCCAGACCCTCGCAGCCTCAGCAACAAAACTCACAACAAAACCTTAATCCCCAAGCTATCCGTTTCAACAACCTAGAGTCCACCGTTCAGAACCTAGGCTCTTCGGTTAAGAACTTGGAATCCCAGCTAGGGCAGATCGCTGCAGCCTTGAGTAGGATGGAGAACTAAGGTAAACTACCCTCGCAAATGGAAGACCCCAGGAAGAATGTCAGCGCCATCACGCTTCGAAGTGGCAAGGAACTGCCTCCACCAGTGGAGAAAGATGAAGGATGGAAGTCTGGGTCCAAAGACGATCAGACAGGTGGTGCGACTTCTGAATATGACCATACTCTAAACTCAAACCACGACAAAGAGAAGGAACTCGTCGTGAAACCTAAGCTCCTGGTGGTCCCGCCTCCATTCCCTCAACGTTTAGCAGAAACGAAGAAGCAAAAAGAAGAAAAGAGTATTCTCGAAACTTTTCGCAAAGTTGAGGTGAATATTCCCTTGTTGGATGCCATCCAATAAATTCCCAGGTATGCAAAAGTCCTCAAGGAGCTCTGCAAGAATAAGAGAAAACTGTTAAGCAATGAAAAGGTAAGTGTGGGGGAAAACGTGTCAGCCATTTTACAAAAGAAACTTCCCCCCAAATGCCATGATCAAGGTATGTTTTCCTTTCCGTGCAAGATTGGGAATTTAGGCATTAAAAAGGCGATGTGTGATTTAGGTGCAAGTATTAATGTTATGCCACTTTCTGTATATAATGCACTTAATCTTGGCCCTTTGAAAGGTACAGGTCTTACCATACAGTTAGCAGATCGTTCGATCGTGTACCCGGAAGGTGTTTTAGAAGATGTCCTCGTTCAAGTCAACGATTTAGCCTTTCCGGCTGATTTTATCGTGTTGGACATGGAGGATAATTATTCTGAGAAATCCTCTGATATCCTTTTGGGTCGTCCCTTTTTTAGCACTGCTAATGCTAAAATAGATGTTAAAAAAGGCTTGTTGAATCTAGAATTTGATGGTGATGTTGAGAAGTTTAATGTTTATGAGTCAAGTAAAGGTCTTAATAAATTTTCTAGTGTTTTTAGCATTGATGTGATAGAAAACCTGCCTAATGAGCTGAACAATCTTGAGGAACTAAGTCTTGTTGAAAACATAGAGAGGAAGGCGAAGCACATTGGGTTGTCGGTTGATCCTTGTGGGATGGTTTTACCATTAGAGGCTTTTAGATCTATGAATAGGGATATTTTGATGCTTGATGCGCCTAATGCTATAACTGAACTAAATTCTTTCGTGTTTCAGGCACCTACTTTGAAACTCAAGAACTTTTTGAATAATCTGGAGTACGCCTTCGTGGGAGGAGGAAAATATGCAGATTCAAAGCTTATATACAATGATTTCTGGAATGAGCAGTTTTTCGAGGTGTACGACCTTAAGGTTCGGTCATACCTTACTCTCACGCTCTGGTACGCAAATATTCTCAACTACTTAACCACTATTTTCTTCAGATCTCACATATTTTTTTAGTACAGGAACCCAAGAGTCATTATGAAGGATCACGGAAATTTTTTTTATAAGTGGTTGACGAAGTCTGTGCTAAGAAAGTGTCGAATTGTGTTGAGAACATCTACGAATCATCATCCCCAATCTAGAGGGCACAATGGATTTGAAGATTCATCACCACATAGTCGAGGGGATTTATATGGAGGTTCTATCTCCATTTGATTGGATTGATGCTCTTGGTTGTCTTCCAGGCGCGTTTTGTTTGCCAAATTTTTCCGAATTGTTGCTGTTACACTGCTGATGTTTCTGTACAGGCTTGACCCTTAGGTGTAACTGTACCCCATGCTCATACTATTTTTTCGAAAAAAAAAAAAACGCCCCCAGATCTGCTCTTCAAGGAAGTCCTCTTTTCTCTCGATTTTTTTTTATGCCTTGAGGACAATGCATGATTTAAGTGTGGGGGGAGGGATAAGCCTATTTTCTGTTTGGCTTACGTGCTTGAATTCGATTTTTTTTTCTGCATTAATTGTTTTTACTTGTTTACTTAAATTTCAGGATGTTAGAAATTATGAATAATTTGCTCACATTTTGAATGTGTTTGCTTAAGCTTGAGCCTTGAATTTTGCTAGAACTTATTAAGCTATTAAATACATGAAAGATTGTGTGAAATTTGATTAATTAGTATGACTGTATACCCTTATTTTCCGCGCACCAATTGAACAAATTTATGTACTTTGCTTAGATAAGTTAGTTATGTTTTTCAATAAAATTCTGAAAATTGATTAGAATCCACTTTAGCTCCCTTTGAGACGAAATAGATTGCTTGACGAGTAATTCGGGAAATGACTTAGGAATTTGTTGTCGGTGTTTTTACCCTTTTTACTGATTTTCACTAAATAAAATAGCCCGATTGACCCCGCTGAGCCTTAGCATTGTGCAAAATTTCTTTCTTAGCCACGCTACAAGCCTAATGCACAATACAATTTCCTACCCTTATCTTATTCACACCTTGCTTACGCATTTTCTTTTCGGGATTGTATTGATTGATGTCTAGACCCCTTTTTCCTTGGTTTGAAGAGAAAAGTTTCATTATGTTTGAAATAGAAAAAATTGTGAGAGTGATGAAAAAAGTGGCAAAAAGAAAAAAAAAAAGAGTCAGAAAGAAAAAGAAAAGTGAGCAGAAAAATTGAGTTGAAAATAGAAGAAAAGCAAGAGTGAAACAAAAGAAACAAAAGAGAGTATGAGCATTGATGCAAATTCAATAAAGGGTTAGGAATTAGGTATGAAAAAGGGTAGTCTTTTGGGAAGAAATAAAAGGGGAACACTTGGGGTTAATTTTAAATGTGTAAGCTTGGTGTGTTAGCCTTTGATTTACTTTTTCCTACCCCGACCCAAGCCTACATTACAAGCTCGAAAGACCTTTCGATCCCGAGTTATTAGTTGACCAAATTAGTGGAGATTGGAGTGAAGGGTGTATTCAAATTTGATGATCGGTTATTATGCGAAAAATACTAACTGGTTTGTCTAGTTTTGTACATTTTCTTGTTCGATTCACACTACACACGAGGGTATAATTTTTGTACTAATTGATTGAATTCCATGTGATTGAGTAATATGTTTAATGTGCTAGATTCGTTTAGGCGAGAATTCGAGGTTCGCTTTAGTGAATATGTTTGATGGGGGTGATCTTTCAATTGATTTTTATTTCCCTCGAGGATGAGTGAATAGATAAGTGTGGGGGGATTTGTTAGCGTGCATTATTCTCTAATATTTGTGTTTTTATGGCCACGTTTTAAGTGCTTTTACTTGATATAAACCGGTGCCAAGATGTATTTTCATGTTTTTAGTTCAGCAAGGCTATTTTAAGAATTATTGGAGTGTTTGGGCCGAATTAAGGAGATTAATTTGGAAAAACTTTGAATTATTATGGCGAGGATGCGGTATAAGATTGGTGAAAAATTATTCAATTTGTAGCATGGGAATTTCATGGACTATGCATGCATGCGTGAAGAATTTGAAAGCATGTGAAATCTTTGGACCTGGGCAAGCATGCACGTAGCCTGAGAATGTGGGAATTTAATCTTCATTGGTTAGTGGGCTTGCATGAATGGTCCTTGAATTAATTGAAGAGGGGCCCATTTTATTTCACAAATTGAAGATACAAGATGTTGATATGGGCTTACGTGAGCTTTGGTATTAATTGGAAGCTAATTGAAATCAATTACTTTGTGGGCTTATGCTTTGACCATGGAATTAATAAGGAGAGCCCAATTTAGTGGGTTACTTGGAGGGCAGGACATAAATCCCTTTAGGATTTAGATTGAGAGCCTGGGAAGCCGAGATTTTTACTTGAGATATATATACAACTTGGAGGAGGTAGCAGTTCGGGAATTAACATGGGGACATCTTTGCACGCCACTTTTTGGGGACAACACAGCAGAATTTTGGAGACATCCGAGAGCGTCATCATCTAGAGTTTTTTATGCTTTTTGTTTATTTTATGTTTTCGTATTTTAGAACCATGAGTAGCTAATTTTTTTAGTACTTAGCTAGGATTTTATAATTTAGTTTTGACATCATGAGACCTAATTTGCTTTTATAATTCAGTTTAATTCAAGTATTTATTAATTCTTCGAGTGTCGTGTTATTGTGATTTATTTGCTTAAGTGATTACGGCCGGATCATCTAAGTAGGTTTATTGCATATCGTCAATCTTGATTGCATGAAGTTTATGTAGTGCTTGATAGATAACTAGTGGTACATTAACAAGAAGGATTGGTTGCAGTTCTCAACTTGTTAAGGGAGTTAATAATCGGGTTTAAATCTTGCACGTGTCGTGACTTGGTTAATTCGGGTTAGTGTTTTCTTGATTCTTAATGCTGTCGATTCATTAAATCCTGTCGAGTGTCTCTAGGGGTTGTGAATTGATTAGGGAATAATTTTCTAGTGTCTCTAAATTATTCTACGATTTAAGAAAAAACTAGGCGGAGTCGAGTGTCTCTATCTGCTATAGCTAATCTACTTGAGTATTTGAATTTATCTTTGCGTCTATGATTGATGTTCTAAACTAAATTGTGATTCCTAGCTCGGTATTGCGTTTCCACTGATTTATTAAAACTCAACTTCTAAGTGATTTATTGTTTTTCCTTTAGTTTAATTTTTAGTTAATTTAGTTAGTTTAATTAAATCGAAAACCCCCCTGATTTTACTTGTTAATTTTAGTGAATTTTCCTGTGAATAATTAGAATTATTTTCAACCAATCTCTGTGGATTCGACACCTGTCAAATGTTGGCGCCATTGCCGGGGATTGTTGCTAATCGAAATTAATTCTTTTTATGAACAGGAGCATTCGTGGAGTTAACGAGCCGATTTTCGATCCCGAGATCGAAAGAACCGCAAAATCGTTAAGGAAACAGACCAAACACGTAGGAAGCTAGCGAAAAAACCTGATCTGAACCAATCTGAAGAATCCAGCACTGAGTCGGAACATCCAGAAGACGAACAGAAGGGTTTGACCGTAGAGTTTGACCGTACCTTAACGATGGCAGTACAAGAACGTCGTACCATGGAGGATCTGGTGCGCCCTCATAACGCCCAACAGCCCCTCTGTATCACTTTTCCAGAGTTGGGTGCTGGCTTCGAGCTAAAAACGGGAACAATTCACCTACTCCCCATCTTTCGTGGTCTGGAAAACGAAAACCCTCACCAACATCTGAGCAAGTTCCACACGGTCTGCTGCTTAACAAAGCCTCATGGAGTTACCGAAGACCAAATCAAACTCTGTGCCTTCCCGTTCTCCCTACACGATGCAGCAGAAAAATGGTTGTACTCTCAACCTTCAGCAACCATTACTACTTGGCAGCAGATGCACGAAAATTCTTGGATAGGTTCTTCCCAGTTGAGCGATACTTGGATCTCCTTCAGGAGATAATCACCATAAAGCAAAAGGAGCATGAAGCCTTGCATGAGTGTTGGGAGCGATACCGGAATTTGCTTACAATGTGCCCACATCACAACCTGTCGGAAAATTCAGTTGTTCATAACTTTTACAGAGGCCTGATGCCTGCCGACAAAAGGCAGTTGGATGCTTCGAGTGGTGGTTCCATTATGATCAAAACACCTGCAGAACTCACGGAATTAATTAGCAGAATTTCTAGATCCTCACAAAAGTACTATGCCAAGTCCGACATGACGAGACAGGTAAAAGAGGTAAGCTCTTCCCAGTTTGATGAACTTAAGAATATGATATCTGTTTTAGTTTCTAACATGAGTGCAGGAACACCACAAGCGGCAACAGTTTGTCAACTATGTGCTAGCCCATCTCACCCGACCGATGCTTGCCCATCACTACAAGAGGGTACCATAGAGGATGCGAATGTCGCTGGATTCCATCAACAAAACAACAACCCTTACTCTAATACATACAACCCCGGTTGGAAAAATCATCCTAGCCTTAGCTACGCCCAAAAACCTCCACCAAACTTCCAGAATTTCGTACCCAGACCCTCGCAGCCTCAGCAACAAAACTCACAACAAAACCTTAATCCCCAAGCTATCTCTTTCAACAACCTAGAGTCCACCGTTTAGAACCTAGGCTCTTCGGTTCAGAACCTAGGCTCTTCGGTTAAGAACTTGGAAACCCAGCTAGGGAAGATCACTGCAGCCTTGAGTAGGATGGAGAACTAAGGTAAACTACCCTCGTAAACGGAAGACCCCAGGAAGAATGTCAGTGCCATCACGCTTCGAAGCGGCAAGGAACTGCCTCCACCAGTGGAGAAAGATCAAGGATGGAAGTCTAGGTCCAAAGACGATCAGACAGGTGGTACGACTTCTGAATATGACCATACTCTAAACTCAAACCGCGACAAAGAGAAGGAACTCGTCGTGAAACCTAAGCTCCTGGTGGTCCCGCCTCCATTCCCTCAACGTTTAGCAGAAACGAAGAAGCAAAAAGAAGAAAAGAGTATTCTCGACACTTTTCGCAAAGTTGAGGTGAATATTCCCTTGTTGGATGCCATCCAATAAATTCCCATGTATGCAAAAGTCCTCAAGGAGCTCTGCACGAATAAGAGAAAACTGTTAAGCAATGAAAAGGTAAGTGTGGGGAAAAACATGTCCGCCATTTTACAAAAGAAACTTCCCCCCAAATGCCATGATCAAGGTATGTTTTCCATTCCGTGCAAGATTGGGAATTTAGGCATTAAAAAGGCGATGTGTGATTTAGGTGCAAGTATTAATGTTATGCCACTTTCTGCATATAATGCACTTAATCTTGGCCCTTTGAAAGGTACAGGTGTTACCATACAGTTATCAGATCGTTCGATCGTGTACCCGGAAGGTGTTTTAGAAGATGTCCTCGTTCAAGTCAACGATTTAGCCTTTCCGACTGATTTTTTCGTGTTGGACATGGAGGATAATTATTCTGAGAAATCCTCTGATATCCTTTTGGGTCGTCCCATTTTGAGCACTGCTAATGCTAAAATAGATGTTAAAAAAGGCTTGTTGACTCTAGAATTTGATGGTGATGTTGAGAAGTTTAATGTTTACGAGTCAAGTAAAGGTCCTAATAAATTTTCTGGTGTTTTTAGCATTGATGTGATAGAAAACCTGCCTAATGAGCTGAACAATCTTGAGGAACTAAGTCTTGTTGAAAACTTAGAGAGTAAGGCGAAGCACATTGGGTTGCCGGTTGATCCTTGTGGGATGGTTTTACCATTAGAGGCTTTTAAATCTATGAATAGGGATATTCTGATGCTTGATGCGCCTAATGCTATAACTGAACTAAATTCTTTCGTGTTTCAGGCACCTACTTTGAAACTCAAGAACTTTTTGAATAATCTAGAGTATGCCTTCAAGGGAGGAGGAAAATATGCAGATTCAAAGCTTATATACGATGATTTCTGGAATGAGTAGTTTTTCGAGGTGTACGACCTTAAGGTTCGTTCATACCTTACTGTCACACTCTGGTACGCAGATATTCTCAACAACTTAACCACTATTTTCTTCAGATCTCACATATTTTTTGAGTACAGGAACCCAAGAGTCATTGTGAAGGATCATGGAAATTTTTTTTATAAGTGGTTGACGAAGTCTGCGCTAAGAAAGTGTCGAATTATGTTGAGAACCTCTACGAATCATCATCCCCAATCTAGAGGGCGCAATGGATTTGAAGATTCATCACCACATAGTCAAGGGGATTTATATGGAGGTTCTATCTCCATTTGATTGGATTGATGCTCTTGGTTGTCTTCCAGGCGCGTTTTGTTTGTCAAATTTTTCCGAATTGCTGCTGTTACACTGCTGATGTTTCTGTACAGGTTTGACCCCTAGGTGTGACCGTACCCCATGCTCATACTATTTTTGCGAAAAAAAAAAAAACGCCCCCAGATCTGCTCTTCAAGGAAGTCCTCTTTTCTCTCGATTTTTTTTATGCCTTGAGGACGATGCATGATTTAAGTGTGGGGGGAGGGATAAGCCTATTTTCTTTTTGGCTTACGTGCTTGAATTCGATTTTTTTTTCTGCATTAACTGTTTTTACTTGTTGTTTACTTAAATTTGAGGATGTTAGAAATTATGAATAATTTGCTCACATTTTGAATGTGTTTGCTTAAGCTTGAGCCTTGAATTTTGCTAGAACTTATTAGGCTATTAAATACATGAAAGATTGTGTGAAATTTGATTAATTAGTATGACTTTATACCCTTATTTTTCGCGCACCAATTGAACAAATTTATGTACTTTGCTTAGATAAGTTAGTTATGTTTTTCAATAAAGTTCTGAAAATTGATTAGAATCCACTTTAGCTCCCTTCGAGGAAAAATAGATTGGTTGACGAGTAATTCGGGAAATGACTTAGGCATTTGTTGTCGGTGTTTTTAGCCTTTTTACTGATTTTCACTAAATAAAATAGCCCGATTGACCCCGCAGAGCCTTAATATTGTGCAAAATTTCTTTCTTAGCCACGCTACAAGCCTAATGCACAATACAATTTCCTACCCTTATCTTACTCACACCTTGCTTACGCATTTTCTTTTCGGGATTGTATTGATTGATGTCTAGACCCCTTTTTCCTTGGTTTGAAGAGAAAAGTTTCATTATGTTTGAAATAGAAAAAATTGTGAGAGTGATGAAAAAAGTGGCAAAAAGAAAAAAAAAAGTCAGAAAGAAAAAGAAAAGTGAGCAGAAAAATTGAGTTGAAAATAGAAGAAAAGCAAGAGTGAAACAAAAGAAACAAAAGAGAGTATGAGCATTGTTGCAAATTCAATAAAGGGTTAGGAATTAGTTATGAAAAAAGGGAGTCTTTTGGGAAGAAATAAAAGGGAAACACTTGGGGTTAATTTTAAATGTGTAAGCTTGGTGTGTTAGCCTTTGATTTACTTTTTTCTACCCCGGCCCAAGCCTACATTACAAGCTCAAAAGACCTTTCGATCTCGAGTTATTAGTTGACCAAATTAGTGGAGATTGGAGTGAAGGGTGTATTCGAATTTGATGATCGGTTCTTATGCGAAAAATACTAACTGGTTTGTCTAGTTTTTGTACATTTTCTTGTTCGATTCACACTACACACGAGGGTATGATTTTTATACTAATTGATTGAATTCCATGTGATTGAGTAATATGTTTAATGTGCTAGATTTGTTTAGGCGAGAATTCGAGGTTCGCTTTAGTGAATATGTTTGATGGGGGTGATCTTTCAATTGATTTTTATTTCCCTCGAGGATGAGTGAATAGATAAGTGTGGGGGGATTTTTTAGCGTGCATTATTCTCTAATATTTGTGTTTTCATGGCCACGTTTTAAGTGCTTTTACTTGATATAAACTGGTGACATGATGTATTTTCATGTTTTTAGTTCAGCAAGGCTATTTTAAGAATTATTGGAGTGTTTTGGCCGAATTAAGGAGATTAATTTGGAAAAACTTTGAATTATTATGGCGAGGATGCGGCATAAGATTGGTGAAAATTATTCAATTTGTAGCATGGGAATTTCATGGACTATGCATGCATGCGTGAAGAATTTGAAAGCATGTGAAATCTTTGGACCTGAGCAAGCATGCACGTAGCCTGAGAATGTGGGAATTTAATCTTCATTGGTTAGAGGGCTTGCATGAACGGTCCTTGAATTAATTGAAGAGGGGCCCATTTTATTTCACAAATTGAAGATACAAGATGTTGGTATGGGCTTACGTGAGCTTTGGTCTTAATTGGAAGCTAATTGAAATCAATTACTTTGTGGGCTTATGCTTTGACCATAGAATTAATAAGGACAGCCCAATTTAGTGGGTTACTTGGAGGGCAGGACATAAATCCCTTTAGGATTTGGATTGAGAGCCTGGGAAGCCGAGATTTTTACTTGAGATATATATGCAACTTGGAGGAGGCAGCAGTTTGGGAATTAACATGGGGACATCTTTGCACGCCACTTTTTGGGGACGACACAGCAGAATTTTGGAGACATCCGAGAGCATCATTCATCTAGAGTTTTTTATGCTTTTTGTTTATTTTATGTTTTCGTATTATAGAACCATGAGTAGCTAATTTTTTTAGTACTTAGCTAGGATTTTATAATTTAGGTTTTACATCATGAGACCTAATTTGCCTTTATAATTCAGTTTAATTCAAGTATTTATTAATTCTTCGAGTGTCGTGTTATTGTGATTTATTTGCGGGAAAATTGCAAAATCGGGATACCAAGTCCCCCTATTTTGCATTCCAAGGACAGTTCATTTTCCGGTGGCAAAATAGCCCTGCATCTCCAAAAATTGGCAATTTAGGGACAATTTTGGCCGAAAACCGCCCGACCCTGCCTGAATACCCGACGACGTGTCCATGTGTGCTGACAGACCTGCATACGTGTCTTAAATGCTGAGGTGGATTGAAAAATATGGCCACATAACCAAATACGTGGCAGGAAAATACTCTGTTATGGAAACCAAAAATTTGTAAATAAAGGGCTATTATTTTAATGTAACGGAGCCACTACCAAGACAATATTTCTTGAATTGTAAAATTATATCTTGATTCACCCAAGAAAACTTTATCTTCCCCACAACAACGAAGCAGAAATCTGTTCATCTTCTGCCCAAGGAAAACCCTTCCCCGATCTTCTGCAGAAGGCTTGTGAATCTTAGCGATGGAGTACTCCACCATCTAATAAGATGGTCCGAGTTCGTACGGTTGGTATGGAGAAGTTTCCTCCCCCTCTTTACCGTAAGTCGCAACCCAAAAAATGAGTGGTCCCTAGTGCTTTATTTGTGGTTTATTTGTTTGTATGTGAAATTGGGTATCTTTTTTATTGTTCTTGCTTTGTCCATACTCGCACATTTATCGATTATCGGTGTTGTAACTATTAAAGTACTCGTAGTGCAGAATATTTGTTGTCCCTTTAGGGTCCACCTTGCTAATTTGTGTTGGTTTTGTTGGAACACTACAGATCCGGAGTCCTCAACCATAATTTTAGCAATTTATTATGGGGGACAGATAGAAAGTGGCGAGTACGTTGGGGGTAAGGTAAGGAAGTTTGATTATGTGGATAGTATTAAGTTGAATTTCAGCTCACTTGACGAGTATGTGCAAGATGTAGTGAGAGAGGGCAGCAAAAAAGAAGTTTACACTGCCGTGTCAACTGGGTTTACAAAGCTATCCTCTGATAAAGACCTGAGACTTTATGCAAGCAAATATCTGAAGAAGAGTAGAGAGTATTTGCTGTTTATTCAGGTTGTGGACAATGACAAAGTGGATGACACAAAAAAAAGGAGTCTACGAATAAAAAAGAATATACAGGGGAGGTTGATCTAGGTGCTGAAGAAGTAGTTGTTGACTTAGGTGATGAAGGTAATAGGGTCGAGCATAGCCAAGATTGGATTGAGCAAGGTGCAAACAATGAAAAGAATGGTGTTGAAAGGGAGAGCAGTGTGGAATTTTTCAGTAGGGTTGAGAATACTCAAGAGTGGATTGACGAGTTCAACCGTAGATATCCAGGAAACCAAAACTCTGAACCACATGAAACCGAAGAAGATGATGAGTATGAAATGGAGAGTGTGAATAATACAACTGAGGATAACAGATGGTATGATGACATTGTGGAGGATGACATTGAACCTCATTTTACTGTGGAGAAGGATAATGAGGATAATTGTCACTACTTAAATTATGATGAAATAGTACCTGATTCTGAATCCAACGATGATTTCGAGATGCCCTCAGCTGGTGAATCAGGTGGTGAGGCATCCAATGATGACAACTTGTACTCAGATAATGTTGCTTCCAGTGCCGAGATAGGAGCTAAGGAAGATGAGGATGTAGATGTTGAGGGAAGCTTAGATGAATGGTCTGAGGATGATGTTGTAGGTGACGATGATGATGATTTAGACATGGCGAAGATTTCAGATGATGAAAATCAGAAGCCTCAACTCCCAGCTTTCAATCCATGCAACGTATTTGATCCTGAATTTGAGGTAGGTCAGACCTTTGCTAACCAAAAGTTGTTCAAAAAATGTGTTGCTAGTTTTGCAATCAAGACTCGTCGCAGCTTAGACTGTAGCAAAAGTGATAGCCAAAGGGTGTATGTCAAGTGTGCAGTCAGAAGATGCCCTTTCAAAATGAATGCTATCAAGATTCCTTCAGAGGAATTCTTTTTTGTTTTGAGGGAAATGAATCCAGTTCATACATGTGGGGAATCCTTCCATGTCAAGAATTTAAAAACACCATGGCTAGCAGAGAGATTTGTTCATCACTGGAAAATTAATGCTAAAAGGTGTGTGAAGGCTTGGAGACTTGAGGTTCAGCATGAGTTGGATGTCAGCATATCTACAGATCAAGCATATAGAGCAAAGAATCTGGCAACTCAAATGATTCAAGGAGACCCTGACTATCAATATTCAAAGCTATGGGACTATGCAGAGGAATTGAGAAGGACAAATCCTGGCTCAACTGTTATATTGGGAACAGAAGGTGATGATGGTGAGCTACGGTTTTGTAAATTCTATGTATGCTTTAGTGCTCAGAAAAATGGTTTCAAACACTGCAGGCCAATGATTGGGGTTGATGGTTGCCATCTAAAGGGACCTCATGCAGGGATGTTACTTACTGCCGTAGGGGTAGATCCAAATGACAATGTATACCCTTTGGCTTATGCTGTTGTCTCATCTGAGACAAAAGACAATTGGATTTGGTTCTTCACTGTACTGAAATCAGACCTTCAGCTACAAAATGGAATGGGCCTTACTTTCATGTCTGACAAGCAGAAAGGTCTGATACATGCCTTACCTGAGGTTTTTCCAGCAGCTGAACAAAGGTTTTGTGTTAGGCACTTGATTACCAACATGAATTCTGCTGGTCACAAAGGCTTACTCTTGAAGAATGTAATATGGAAAACAGCTAAATGTAGTACAGTTGGTGAGTTCAAATCTGCATTGAATGAAATCAAAGACAAGTTCCCGGATGTTGCTGATTGGCTTAAAGACAAACCTCCTTCAGAATGGAGCAGGAGTCACTTCTTGGGAACATCAAAATGTCATTAGCTAAGCAACAACTCATGTGAATCCTTTAATAGCAGCATATTGTATGCTAGAGTGAAGCCTATTCTCACAATGCTTGAATGGATTAGAGAATATTTAATGAAGAAATGGCAGAAATGCAGGGATCTTGCTGAGGAATGGGATGGTATGGACTATTTACTTTAAATATCTTTTCATGAAGTCAACATTTGGCATAGTTTATTGATATTTGATATTGTTTTTTGTTTGGCAGGTCTGTTCTGCCTAAAAGTAGAGCAAACACTTCAAAAGCATGGGAAAAAAGTAGGCGGTTGCAGGCCAATAAAAGCTTGAAGGGCTCATTTTCAAGTTCAAAGCATTGATGGCCAGTTTGCTGTGGACCTAGATTCCAGAACTTGTTCTTGTAGGAAGTGGCAACTAACAGGTATTCCTTGCAGACATGCACTCAGTGCTATCTATGATCAGAAGTTAGATGAAACAGATTTTGTAGATTCTTATTACTTAGTGAGAAATTATAAAGATGCATATTCTGGAATAATTATGCCAATTAGTGGCCAAGCTGTTTGGGGATCTACAATGTTCGTCCCTCCCCTTCCCCCTAACTTTGGGAGAAGAAAAGCTGGTAGACCTGCCATATTGAGGAGGAGAGGGCCAGATGAGCCAAACCCAAAAAGAAAGAGAAGAGCCAGAGGTAGAGGGTCTGGAAAGCATGATGGGACTGAGAAGTTAAGGAGATTTCAGTATACCATTCACTGCAGTATATGTGGAGGTGCAGGACATAATGCCTTGTTTTGTAAGGACTTACCAGATAGTGCAAAGGCCAAACTAGAGAAATTGAAGAGAAGGGCATGGGCTGTAAGTTTTGTTAAGTTTATATATTATCATTGCTTCCAGTATGGGTATCTCCTTAGAAATTAATAAATTGTATTGCAGGAGTTTGGTGAACCATCAAATGCTGCTGACTTGGGAACAGAAAGTGGGCCTCACCAATCTAATGATGTGGTATAAAAATCTTTATGTTGTTGTTTCATTTAATCTTATGATAATATGTTTTTTCAAGGTTTACTAAGTAAGTATTTTATAGGATGCACATGACATTTTACCACCAGCACTTGTATCAAATGAGGCAGAAGATGATAGCCCAACACAGACAACTATCATTGATCCCATTTACTCACTCCCACAGCAACCTACACAGAAAGGGCCTACAATGTATGAACAACTCAGAATGGGCGCACAGACAACTGATGATGAAGCAATCAGGACAACAATCACTGCAATTGGTACCAACAAAAGAAAGGGCAGACAAACTCAAAGGGTGAAACTCAGAATCCCCCCTACAATGGTTTAGCAAAGCATTATCATGTCCCAACAAAATGTTTGCAGCAGTGCCCCACCTCAAGACAAAGTGATTGTAAAGAAAGGTGGGAGAAAATTCATGTCCCTATCAGTTGCTCCACCCAGCACACAACCTTAGATTAGAATGCAATTTCATGTGTACCTATGTTTTGAATGTCTGACCAAAACTTTGATTATTTAATTTTGGTGGTCAGTGATGTTTTGCAAGGGTTTAGGAACCAAACTTGTATTTTGTAAGGTGAAACTTGAACACCTGTTTGATGGTTCATTTTATGTTTTGGAATATATTTCATTCTACAAAGTCACTGCAATTGCTTACTAAGCTATGAAACTCGTTTTTTATTATAACCATATACAAGTACTAGCAACATTGTACAGATTATAACCAAAATTAACAGGTCTCATTCATACTTGCCTGCTGGAATTACATAATATGACGGCTACAATATAAATTTTGAATGATATACTAAGCTACACAAGCACTTTGACAACCAAAATACATAGAATAAATCCAACTGCACAACTAAGCCATATCAGCAGCATCTTAATTGTGTCAATCTTGTGCTTGTACTCAACATCCCTTAGCCTCATTTCTTTGTCTTTCTCCATCAACTTGGCCCCCAATTTTTTCACTTCTTCTTCCAGTTCTTCGTTTTTCCTGAGCAACCCAGGTATAATTACTTGTGCCTTGCGCACATTTCATCATCAAACCACTGGAAGAAATTGCATGTCTGCAATGGGTTGAGAAAGAGATTATAAATAATTATACCATATTACATCACACAAACTCATGCATTTTAAATTAAGATTACACACTTACCCTTTCAGCACAAGTGTAGAAACGCCTTCCTAGGTTGTTGACAGTCCAGGATGTCCGCATAACCGTGCGTGCCCCACAAAGGCACCAGCGTGGGTCGAAGTTCTCAAACCGGTGAGAGCTTGCGCTAGTCGACGGCATCCAATTTCTTTGCGAAGCAAAATTGACAGACGGGTTCTTGAGATTTAGGGTAAGGCTACCTTGTTTTATAATTAGGGTTCTTAGCCATGATGTAGTTGGTATGGATAAAGTAAGGAGCTATTAATAATATCTGTGAAATGATGGATATAAGCGGGAGATTTTCCCTCCTTTAGTTGCTTATATGGAATGATTTTTTATTAAGTCAAAAAACCACATAACCAGGTTTTGCGTAGGTGTACAAGGTGGTTTCAAAAAAGTGGTATTTTTATACCATGTAAGACTCGGGTTGGGTATTCAGGTAGGGACGGGCGGTTTCCGGCCAAAATTGTCCCTAAATTGCCAATTTTTGGAGATGCAGGGATATTTTGCCACCGAAAAATGAACTGTCCTTGGAATGCAAAATAGGGGGACTTGGTATCCCGATTTTGCAATTTTCCCATGTAAGAGGGGCCCATTTTATTTCACAAATTGAAGATACAAGATGTTGGTATGGGCTTACCTGAGCTTTGGTATTAATTGGAAGCTAATTGAAATCAATTACTTTGTGGGCTTATGCTTTGACCATGGAATTAATAAGGAGAGCCCAATTTAGTGGGTTACTTGGAGGACAGGACATAAATCCCTTTAGGATTTGGATTGAGAGCCTGGGAAGCCGAAATTTTTACTTCAGATATATATGCAACTTGGAGGAGGCAGCAGTTCGGGAATTAGCATGGGGACATCTTTGCACGCCACTTTTTGGGGACGACACAGCAGAATTTTGGAGACGTCCGAGAGCGTCATTCATCTAGAGTTTTTTATGCTTTTTGTTTATTTTATGTTTTCGTATTTTAGAACCATGAGTAGCTAATTTTTTTAGTACTTAGATAGGATTTCATAATTTAGTTTTGACATCATGAGACCTAATTTGCCTTTATAATTCAGTTTAATTCAAGTATTTATTAATTCTTCGAGTGTCGTGTTATTGTGATTTATGCAAGTGATTACGGCCGGATCATCTAAGTAGGTTTATTACATATCGCCAATCTTGATTGCATGAAGTTTATGTAGTGCTTGATAGATAACTAGTGGTACATTAACAAGAAGGATTGCTTGCAGTTCTCAACTTGTTAAGGGAGTTAATAATCGGGTTTAAATCTTGCACGTGTCGTGACTTGGTTAATTCGGGTTAGTGTTTTCTTGATTCTTAATGCTGTCGATTCATTAAATCCTGTCGAGTGTCTCTAGGGGTTGTGAATTGATTAGGGAATAATTTTCGAGTGTCTCTAGATTATTCTACGATTTAAGAGAAAACGAGGCGGAGTCGAGTGTCTCTATCTGCTATAGCTAATCTACTTGAATATTTGAATTTATCTTTGCGTCTATGATTGATTTTCTAACCTAAATTGTGATTCGTAGCTAGGTATTGTGTTTCCACTGATTTATTAAAACTCAACTTCTAAGTGATTTATTGTTTTTCCTTTAGTTTAATTTTTAGTTAATTTAGTTAGTTTAATTAAATCCAAAACCCCCCTGATTTTACTGTTGGAAAACAGGAATCAGAAAGCAGCGGAAATTCAAAAAAAATTTCCAACAAAAGGATCTTGAACTCGCAATCATGAATCCGAATTCGTAGAGATCAAGAAACTCACTTGGGTAGTAGCTTTCTTGACACGTTTTGAGCCGCCCTCAAACGCGCTTCATGCGGTAATGGCAACCCATCCCTCGAAAGTCTATTTCTACTTCAGAATCCATTGTAGGGATAACAATCCACACCAACCTAGATTCAAATCATGTTATGGAAGTTCTTAACAATATAACATAAAGAAAGAAACATGAAACGAGAAAGAGATGATTGAAACTCCCTTCGAAAACCAGTTTTGCGAAAGTAGAAATCTGCCAGCCACAAAACCCTCTTGAAAAAATTCATCCTTCAGGATATGGACGAACGGTTTTCGTCATCTTCTTTGGTTCGATTTTTTCACTCGTTTTCTGTTGGGTTCAAAATCGTTTCATCATTGCTTCTGGTCGTTTTGCTTGATCCCCACTCCTTGGTAAAGCTCGAATCTTCAAAACTTCTAACTTGAAGCTCTCTAGAGATAGTCCACTAACTTGGCTACAATCTAACTAGTAAGGATGCTAGTTCTCTAGTTAGTGTTTTAGGCTTAACCTAGGGTTTATTTGATCTTGGAGAAAGGATGGTGTTCAACACATGAACCAAAAGAATTCTTGATTAGCTCCAAGAGGAGCTCGAGCTCCCCTATTTATAGGAGGGGGAGGGATGCCCAAACCCTAGTCCTTTTGGGCTAAGGATTTGGTCCCTCTCTCCTATTACTTGATCATCAAGTAATTTTGACTTTGACTTTGAATTCCAATTCAAATCAACTTTCAAGAGAGCTAAAATATCCAAACCCTTTTGGATATTATTATACTTTATTTATTTAAAAATAAATAACTTATTTTATCTAATTAATTAATTCACAATTAATTAACTAGATTATTTTTCTCCAAAATTAGACTTTTTTTTTAATTCAAAATTAAACCAAAGTCTATTAAATAATTAATAAATTAATTATTTAATATTCAATCAAATAAACACGTGTGGAACACGTGTCCCCATGACACGTGTCCAGTCACGTGACCCACACGTGTGGTTTCACACGTGTGGAACCCTCTAGGCCCGATTAACTCGTTTAATCATTTTAAAGCCTCAACTCATGTAACCAAGTTGTTGTGTGTGACCCTCTAGGTTCTCAATTCAATTAGCAGTGACCCTAATTAATTAATTAGTCCACAGATTAAACGACCGTAGTCTAGCAACAGGTGTTTAACCCCTAGCTGAATTGGAATGTTCGGATTCGACAGAACCTTTAAGTCATTGATTCATGTGAGATACAATCCTCCTAATTACTATCTATCAACCAAGATCTAGGGTAAGGGAATAATTAGAACCCTAATAATCTGGTCTTAAAGCTAAGTGCATTTCATATCCATTTGATCTCAATCCAAGAAACTCTTTTCTTGATGTCTTGATCTACTGCCTTGGCCAAGGACTCCATATGGCATATGAATGACTTACACAATAAGAGATCACTTTGCAAATGCAAGTGTAGGTCCTTTCTTGATTCTCATTCACTTTCATGAATCACTTGTGCAGCCCCAGCATAAGCCTTGAATCAGTTGTCTAAGGCGACACCCTTTAAAGCTTATACCTAAGACTACAGAGTTATCTCATAAAGTGACATGGAACCTCAAGTCTAAGGATTAATTAATCACATCAATGACTTGTGAGATATTTCCTAATCTGGAAGTTTCTATTTCCTGAAATAGAAACTTCCTTTCTCATTTAGGAATGTTCTCACACGGGGCACCTCAGTGAACTTACTTATTAAAGTAAGCACCCTCATGTATCACGCACGTATCAACTATACACTTTGCACCTACATGAAACAAAGTGGTCCTTCTTAAGGGCGTGATCCCACAAGCAAGCCTTAGAGGAGTCAGGTTGACACTCCCACTGTCGGTAGCACTCATCGGCTTGGAGAATTTTTCTAATCATGACTTATGTGATATAGGGCTCGTTTCATGAACCATTTCACCTAAATGGTAGAGTCCTAAAGTCATCAGGATTAGAGGAGTTCTCATACATGAGCACGTAATGGGAACACACAAAACACGTATTGGCATATAAAGAAGTGTTTGCCTATGATTGTAATCAATCGTATATTATTCAAAGATTGTCTGTGATATAAGAAAAGTCCCAAAACGGATTATGACTAATCGGCTTTCTAGGGCAATATTCCTAACAATCTCCCACTTGCCCGTAAAAGCCATTTAGGTACTCTAAGTCCCATCTTCTCAAGACGTACTTTGAAAGCCTATTGACTTTGGGCGTTTCCAAAGTGGATCTGCTATATTCTCTGCTGATGTGACCCTCTTGTTTACACATCTCTTAGGAAACACCTTTTCCTTATAAAGTGATTCGTAATCACGTGTTCAGTCTCTTGGTTCTCTTACTTGAGCAACCATACATTTTATCATACGATATGATAATGGTGTTGTTTCATGCTAGGAACTTCATCTAACTATTTAGATGGAGTTTCTTACCCAAACACTTACCTTAGCTGTATTTAATACGACTAAGTACTCAACTGCAATAGTCAAGATTTTGCCACGTTCGTGCTTGGAATGTTTCCAACACGTTGCTTTGCCATTGAGGCAAAAATTGCATTCTTTCAATGATTTACAATCATCTATGTTTGATGCAACAATTAAATCAAAATATCCTTTCTATGATAAGATCTTTTGGGCTCTGTAAACTAATACATATCCTCTTTTCTTCTCAAGTACTCTGAGGACATCCTTTACAGAGATCTAATGACCTTCTCTGAGGTCATATTAGATTCGGCCCACTACGCTTAGTGTTGCGCCATATCTAATTTAGTACATAACTTTTCATACATTATGCACCCTTTCACTTAAAGGGATTTTGGACATTCTAACTTTCTCAAAGTTATCTTAGGACACATACTCTTCAAAAGAGATGTTCCATTCTCCATACTAAACTCATTTTAGTACCGTGGTTATGTACTCGTTTTGTGATAATCCATTTATGCTCTTAGATCTATCTTCTATAGATCTGAATGTCGAGAATTTAGGATAATCACTATGATCTTTCATGCCGAATTATTTCTTAAACAAGAATTGGTAACTTTCACGTCATCCTTGACATTCATAATGAGAAGGACATCGTCTTCTAAAGAACCAAAACTGACTCTTACATCACTAACTTTCATATGTATACTTTTGAGACTTATTCGACTTCCATCTGTGTCAAACGATTTGACTATCCTATGGAATCGAATTGTCTAACTCCTAGAAGCCTTTATCAATCCACAGATTGACTTTAGGGATTTGCATACCTTATGCATACTCCCACTGAATATGAGATTTATAGAAATACCTTATTTCAGTCTCTTTCAATCTCATATTGAACAAGGTAGTTCTCATATTCATTTATCATATCTCGTAGTCAGAATATGAGGATGTGGTAAACACAATCCAAATGGACTTTTGCATTTCAACCGTCAAGAAGGTTGTAATGCTTTCATTCACTCGAAGCTCCACGAGCTTGATCCTATCAGGTGGATCAACCAAGGTCAAAACTTGGTTTGAGTATATGGAATCCATATTGGATTTCAAGGCTTGCTTACACAACTCAGATTCCAAATCTGACAGTGTCTCCTCTTCAAGTAATTCATTGGACATCTAGGAACACGTTCTAAACGCGTCTTAAGAGAAGGGTTTCACACGTGTACATATTCTAAAATTTGGCTAAGTTTTATCAGATGGGCTCGTTTCTTCTATATGTGGCGTGGATATTTATCCTCAAATTTCTTGAGGTCTGCTTGCTTGCCTTTCTTCTTCTATAGGAACGATTCCTTAAGAAAGATACATTACTTGAGACAAACAACCTTTGTCTAAGGGAATCGCGGAAACGATATCCAATATCATTGCATAAACTTGAACTCATTTCAAGCTTATCTCCCACTATCCTCTTCACTTAAGAGGATTCCATTAAATTCTTGGATAAGAATAATTAGGGAATCTAGTATGCCACATTGCATAGTGCAACTAAAGGACTGATTATGGAAGGTACTAAATTCAAAATCTCTAACTGCATATTCTAGGAGTTTATTCCTAGAATAATTATAAGTCAGTAAAACTTACTATGGAATGGACCATATCCTATTAGGTTTCATTCCCTCATTCGGAAACACTAAGGTGTTCTCGAATTAGTTTACTGAGAGATAATCCTATTATCTCTAAGATGACTAAGGAATTAGTTGCTAAGATATTGGCTATCTCGATCATATCGATTTACCTATAACTTATGACTACTTCGGTTCTTAACCTCCTTTTGAAATTCTAAGAATTTCATATAAGTTTCGAATTTGTACTTCAACAAGTATATTCATTCATAATGATTAAATTGGCGATTGTATCTAGTGCTTACATTAAGCATCTTACACTCATCAGCATGGATCGAAATCCACTATAATTTTGGAACGGTCCACGTTTCTTATAAACGGGATTCAGGAACGCTTCCCTCAAGACAGGATTCACAGGAAGTCAACTCTATAGGTTCATTTTCATAGAATGATCCTAAGGTTTCTGACTTGCTAATCCTTTTATATCTCAACGTTCCAAAGTAATTCGAAGCTTTGTCATCTCACTTACTTCTGTTATCTCGTTGTATGTTCAGAACATTAGTGCCTTGAGTCTTTGTACAACAGATTATGCAGAATTGACTCAAGACTAGTGAATTCTATTCCTAGTAGAATTACTAAACGAGGTAACATTTCAGAGTACTCATACTCTTTGCAGTTCCCTTCCAAAGTCCTTATTTGCTACCATAGAAGCAAACGTCCTATTTGATCTCTAGTGTCTTTTGGGCGCACCCCTTACATGCCCCTCCATTGGGCTCTTAAGGGTTTCTTCTTCTTTAGGCCTTCAAGCCTTTAACATAATGAGTTTAGAAGAAGAATTAACCATCTCAACCTTTTATTCCTTCTTAAGGATGCTCTCAACCATTATCAACTAAATGATTAACTATGCTACATTAGCATCATTCTAGTTGAGCATAAAGGGTTTGAATGATGGTGGAAGCAATGTAAGCAATCAGTGCATTGAGAACTCTTTTCTCGGTTGATGATCGAGACCATAAGATTTTCAAATAAGATCTTTAGACCTTGTTCGTGTGCACTTGTTTCCTCATTTGTAATATTGAATAATTCCATAATGTTATACCTTGTAACATTCTTATGAGGTGGTTCAATTGCTCTTAAGTGGTTTGGAGAAATCCAGTCACTTCAGATCGCTTCTCTTTTGGCCCGGGTCGAATTTTCACAATTGAAAATCTCGCCTTATAGAGAACAATTTCTCTTTTCGGATTCTAAAATGAATTTTAGGATCCGAAGCCATTTTAGAATTAGTTAGGACTTAGTCAACTTGTTTGACTTAAGGATGGATACGAATGGGTTTGCATTTCATATTGTAGAGAATCATAGAACTACAACCTAAATGCTAAGCAGAGAAAATGTGAGCATGCTGAATTATAACGATATACAAAAGATAAGGTCTTTAATCTAATGTAGCTCCCACTGTTTTTCAAAGATCTATAATTCCCAAAGATCTAAGAGGAACGCGTTTCCCAATGGGTACTAAGATCCCAAGCATTTTACCTCGAACCCACGACTCGCGGACATTCTAAGTAAAATCCTAGGTAGGTACAACTTACCAATTCTAACACCTTTAGAACTCTTAGTAATTGTTTTTGCATTACCTATCTTTCAATATGGACCCACGACTCGTGCGACATCCTTATTTACTTAGGCGTTAAGCTAGACCCATCAATCATAAGATCATGATCAAAACTTAGTTCGAACGATCCACGACTCGCAGATATCGCCCTTGCCAAAATTGATCACGAAATATTGGTCATTTAAAATGATCAATTAGGTAACTAAGAACTAATAAGCTCCACTAGCTATCCCACGACTCCCGGACAATAACTAGCTTCACTTACTAAACTTAAAACCTATTGATGGAATGCTAGGAATTTAATTTAAAATTTGCATCTCAAATTAAATACCTATTATTCGAAATGAGCTTAATATTTAATGGGAATTTTCGAATCAACCGAAGAGTTGTTCGGTTCGACCTCACCAACATATATGTTATCCAATTTTATTAGTCTTGATTAATGCAAGTACAACTTAAATGCATTTCAAACAAGCACATAAACAGATAACATGTCCTAGCATGATACTAACATGAGATGATCATGGGTTCTTCCTATCTTATGCGTGATATGTGGGAGCCACTCCACAATCACAAGTTCTAACATACATGCCACATAAACAGTTTAAAATCACATAAGGAAAAGCGGTAACAAAATACGAGCCCTATCTCTATTACATTTTTACAATTGAGATTCCCCTCCTTAACATTTTGAGGGGTCTTCACTTATGGCCTCCTTGTTACTTGAATGTGGTCCATCTTACTCCATGGGTGCATTGTCTCCAAAATGAAAATAAAACCTCACCACCTATCTCTACTCTCAAATTACAATAAAAAGAAAAAGACATAAAGTAATAAGGCTCAATCTTCATATTGGTCTTAGACAATTACACGGGGCATACCCCGGCCTCAAAAACAGTAATATGGAAAGCCACATAATAAATCACATAACAGTACGCACATAAGTGAGGCTCCAACCTCAATTGAAAAACGCAACTATAGGGCTCCAACCCCAATTTAAACCATCCACGTGCATAAATTAAAACCATACATAGATCTAAACCCATAATCACCTAACATGCTTAAATTGCAAGAATTTAAATTTAACCAATATATTAAAATTCTCGCTTTAAGCTCTAATAGCTTAAAACACGACTTTGATGCAATTCTTGTTCAAGAGCCTTTTCAATAAAACCCGAAAAAAACGATAAACTAATAAAATTCCAATTAATTTCTGAAAACTAATAATTTTATTCTTTCAATATTTTCATAAAATAAAGTTTGCAATTTTTCCAAATTTTAAATCGCTTAATTTTTCAAAATCCCAATTTAAACAATTATTTCAAAAATAATTCAAATTTAATAAAACAAATTTTTTTTAGAAAATTAAATTGGGATTGGACTAAACACGAAAAACGAGACATCCACAGATTGGAGTGCCTACCCAACGGCCCAGGCCGCCCGCACGCGTCGCGCGCACATGCCAGCAGCTGCGCTGCCAGTTTGCGCACGCCTGGCGCGTGCCTTCTCGAGCGCAGGTGCCCAGGCCATTAGGCCGGCGCTGCGCAGACACCCTCCCGCGCGGATGCGGGTGGCGATAGCGGAAGGCCCCGCGCGGTTGCGGGGCTGTGGTGCGGGACGCTCCCGCGTGGTTGCGGGAGGGACTGCCGGGCCAGTCTAGGTGCGCCTAGGACAGGCGCGCGGTGATGGCGGATGGTCGCGCGGCCTGGGCATGCGACGCCCTAGCACGCCTAGGCTCGCGTTTTCGTAACGCGATTTTCGTGTTTCAATTCAAAACCAACAACAATCCAAAATTTTAAATACTATTTAAACAGAATTGAATTAAAACGGTTTTCAAAAACACACTTTAAGAAAACAGTTTCAGAAATTCAAGAAAAGTTACAGTTTCGTAATTCAGGCTTTCTAAAAGAACTCATGAATACCTAATTCGCATCTAAGCCTAACAATTTCTACCAAATTCAGAATAATTGAGACGAATCAGAAACTTGATTAACGAGGTGGCTCTGATACCACTTGTTGGAAAACAGGAATCAGAAAGCAGAGGAAATTTAAAAAAATTTCCAACAAAAGGATCTTGAACTCGCAATCATGAATCTGAATTCGTAGAGATCAAGAAACTCACTTGGGTACTAGCTTTCTTGACACATTTTGAGCCGCCCTCAAACGCGCTTCATGCGGTAATGGCAACCCATCCCTCGAAAGTCTCTTTCTACTTCAGAATCCATTGTAGGGATAACAATCCACACCAACCTAGATTCAAATCATGTTATGGAAGTTCTTAACAATATAACATAAAGAAAGAAACATGAAACGAGAAAGAGATGATTGAAACTCCCTTCGAAAACCAGTTTTACGAAAGTAGAAATCTGCCAGCCACAAAACCCTCATGAAAAAATTCATCCTTCAGGATATGGACGAACGGTTTTCGCCATCTTCTTTGGTTCGATTTTTTCACTCGTTTTCTGTTGGGTTCAGAATCGTTTCATCATCGCTTCTGGTCGTTTTACTTGATCCCCACTCCTTGGTAAAACTCAAATCTTCAAAACTTCTAATTTGAAGCTCTCTAGAGATAGTCCACCAACTTGGCTACAATCTAACTAGTAAGGATGCTAGTTCTCTAGTTAGTGTTTAGGCTTAACCTAGGGTTTATTTGATCTTGGAGAAAGGATAGTGTTCAACACATGAACCAAAAGAATTCTTGATTAGCTCCAAGAGGAGCTCAAGCTCCCCTATTTATAGGAGGGGGAGGGACGCCCAAACCCTAGTCCTTTTGGGCTAAGGATTTGGTCCCTCTCTCCTATTACTTGATCATCAAGTAATTTTGACTTTGACTTTGAATTCCAATTCAAATCAACTTTCAAGAGAGCTAAAATATCCAAACCCTTTTGGATATTATTATACTTTATTTATTTAAAAATAAATAACTTATTTTATCTAATTAATTAATTCACAATTAATTAACTAGATTATTTTTCTCCAAATTAGACTTTCTTTTTAATTCAAAATTAAACCAAAGTCTATTAAATAATTAATAAATTAATTATTTAATATTCAATCAAATAAACACGTGTGGAACACGTGTCCCCATGACAAGTGTCCAATCACGTGACCCACAGGTGTGGTTTCACACGTGTGGAACCCTCTAGGCCCGATTAACTCGTTTAATCATTTTAAAGCCTCAACTCATGTAACCAAGTTGTTGTGTGTGACCCTCTAGGTTCTCAATTCAATTAGCAGTGACCCTAATTAATTAATTCACTAATTAATTAATCAGTCCACAGATTAAACGACCATAGTCTAGCAACAGGTGTTTAACCCCTAGCTGAATTGGAATGTTCGGATTCGACAGAACCTTTAAGTCATTGATTCATGTGAGATACAATCCTCCTACTTACTATCTCTCAACCAAGATCTAGGGTAAGGGAATAATTAGAACCCTAATAATCTGGTCTTAAAGCTAAGTGCATTTCATATCCATTTGATCTCAATCCAAGAAACCCTTTTCTTGATGTCTTGATCTACTGCCTTGGCCAAGGACTCCATCTGGGATATGAATGACTTACACAATAAGAGATCACTTTGCAAATACAAGTGTAGGTCCTTTCTTGATTCTCAATCACTTTCATGAATCACTTGTGCAGCCCCAACATAAGCCTTGAATCAGTTGTCTAAGGCGACACCCTTTAAAGCTTATACCTAAGACTACAGAGTTAACTCATAAAGTGACATGGAACATCAAGTCTAAGGATCAATTAATCACATCAATGACTCGTGAGATATTTCCTAATCTGGAAGTGTCTATTTCCTGAAATAGAAACTTCCTTTCCCATTTAGGAATGTTCTCACACGGGGCACCTCAGTGAACTTACTTATTAAAGTAAGCACCCTCATGTATCACGCACGTATCAACTATACACTTTGCACCTACATGAAACAAGGTGGTTCTTCTTAAGGGCGTGATCCCACAAGCAAGCCTTAGAGGAGTCAGGTTGACACTCCCACTGTCGGTAGGATTCATCGGCTTGGAGTATTTTACTAATCATGACTTATGTGATATAGAGCTCGTTTCATGAACCATTTCACTTAAATGGTAGAGTCCTAAAGTCATCAGGATTAGAGGAGTTCTCATACATGCGCACATAATGGAAACACACAAAACACGTATTGGCATATAAAGAAGTGTTTGCCTATGATTGTAATCAATCGTATATTATTCAAAGATTGTATGTGATATAAGGAAAGTCCCAAAACGGATTATGACTAATCGGCTTTCTAGGGCACTATTCCTAACATTTACTTGTTAATTTTAGTGAATTTTCCTGTGAATAATTAGAATTATTTTCAACCAATCTCTGTGGATTCGACACCTGTCAGGTGTGTTGGATCTGTCAGGAACATGGCAAGTCCGACAAGTTTGGCAGCTTAGCGTCGACAACCCGTTTGTGTTAAGGTCGAATGCACTGTGAAAATAAATTGACGGGATTGATCGAATTCCCCATCATAAACATGCATGTTGTGAATTAACACATACTCCTTCTTCCGTAATAGCTACAGGGTGATAACACCAAGGTCGTATACATCGTCCCATAGGGATGTTAAGCCTAAATTTAAAATAAAAATTATAAAAAAAAAAAAAGATCATATTTCAATATAATCAACCTTATATAAAAAGTAAACGAGAGAATTTGCTCCAAGCATATTTTTCTAAAGAAAAACTATTTTTGGCTTCAGATTGTCATCTCGGCCAATTAGGTGCGAACACATAGTTGTTTTGGTGTTAAATTTTCACGGAAAAGTAGCTACGTGTTAACACCTAATTGGTCGAGATGGCAATCTGAAACATTTGAAAGTTCGAATAAGAAGTTGAAACATTATTAGCATGTTTTCAATTTTGTATCCGAACTTTCAAATGTTTCAATTTGTCATCTGTATTTGTAAAAAAATTTCAAATTGTCATCTCGGCCAATTAGGTGTTAACACATGGCCGTTTTGGTGTTAAGTGTTCGTCTGAAATTAGCTATGTGTTAACATCTAATTGGTTAAGATGGCAATCTGAAAAAAAAATTAAAGTACAGATGGTAATCTGAAACATTTGAACGGTCGAATACAAAGTTGAAAAAATGCTCATAATATATGGGGTTATTTGTCTTTTTCTCAATTTTTTATTTTAATTTTTTTTAAGAAAATGTAGAATGCAGCAGCCAAAAGATCCCTCAACCCCTACCTTTGCTAGATCCGTCGAACCGAAACACCACTCATCCCCACCATCAAAAATCAACACCTCCACCTCCGGGCAAATAACAATCATAAAGATATCATTGCTTATGCGCAATGTTTCTTGACCTGGGTATGTAATGCTAAAACGACTCGACCTATTCATGCAAAAGCATATATAAGAGTACATAAAATACAGCATAGACAGACAGCCAAACCAACAGCAAAATCAGTAGTAGCAGAATTTAATGAGGATTGCTCATGACAAAACTCCAACAAAACCAATAGATAGGAGTAAACAATCTCGAAATATACAAGCATTTCCACCCGACTATTAATAACAACTTTCACAGCCTTCTGTTAGGCAAAAAATACTCTATATTTTTTGGCCTATTTTTCATAAGCTTTCTTGTCATTTATGAGTTATTTATTACGTGAATTTACTCTTTTTCAGGTAATTCTCACTTAGGATTAGGAAATGGTGAGTTTAGAGCAAAAAGGATGAAACGAGCACAAAAGTGAAGTTGAACGAGCAAACTGGCGGCCGCGAGGAATTTATGAAGCAAAGTTAGTGGCCGCGAATGAAGCTGAAAAGCGTTAAAGTGATTCTTTAAGGATTGGGGCCATGAATAATTTTGCCTAGGATCGTTAGCGACCGCGAATCAGGTCAGATGTGGATATTCGGGAATTTGGGTTTAGTAATTATTGACATTCAGTAAGCGCATTTATTACATCTTTTTTTTTTTTTTTATCTATCAGAGTTTCTCTCCACCTAATTAAGTGAGAGACTAATCTCTCGAGGTACTGAAGGCGCTTATTGCGGTGACCTCTCCCAACGAAGTTTTTTACATCCACAAGGTTCGAACCTGAGACGTTGTTTAAGAGAACTCAAGTTCTTATCCACTTGAGTCAACTGCCCGTTGGTACATTTATTACACCTTAACTATATTCGAATTCTACCTTGAAATCGATACCTGACTTGAGAGTCGAAGTGCTGACACTGAATCCAACCCCACCAGTTTCAAGTCGGCCTTCAGCTCACGTTTGCTTTTTCTGTCGCAGTTCTACTTAGCATGGAGGATCACTCCCAGTGTATAAATTATAAGTGGTCGGTCGGCTTCTTCTCGAGCGACTAGGAACCTAGAAATCGACTCGATCAGTTATATTTAGCATAAATAAAAAACTATAAAGGATAGTTATAAAAAAATATTTTAAATAAAATATTTTATTCTTTAATAATAGATATTGTTATTAAGAAATAAGTTTTTTAAACTCCCCCGTTCCAACCCAGAAATCTCATCTATTCTATTTCCTTCTAAAAGTAGTAAAACAGCGATAAATTGGAGCACACCGGTGAAATGAGCGAGTAACACAAAACCGACCTTAACCAATGGGAAATTTGAGACCCACAAATTTCAGTTGGGCTGCTTGCCTTTTTAATGACGAAATGAGTGGACCCAATAAGTCAGGCAATAGCTACACAGCTCAAATGATGATTGAATTTACCAAAAAAAAAATCATAGGGAAATTACTTAAATTATTGATCGAATTACATTTTTATTTTAGGAAAATAACACAGCACTAAAGTATATACATTTGGTAAAATTACGAGGTTTTGATTATTTTACCTTCATTATCTAAATAAACTCTACTTATTGCGGTGTCAATTTCTTATGTTTTATATTCTTTCTGCTAGTGAAGCAAACTCTAAGTTGTACGCTCTGACCCAAATCCGAATTCCACTTAGAGACATGTATAAAAAAAAGTTGTAGGTGCTTATTGAACGATTTAGTATCTCCACATTAAGAATAGTTTCATGAACCGTCTTCTAATAGTTTTTGAAAATGAAATTATTTCTTGCTTGCTAAATAGACTAAGTCATAATTTATTTGCATCGAATGGAGTTGATAGGCTCTAATATCTGCCATTTAAAGGCGCTTATCTCATTTGGATCAAGGCACAAGTGAAGCCCGCTGGTCTTGGGCATATGTTGTGTGTCAGAGTTGTATTTAACAACTCCAAAATATGGTCTTAACTCGTAATATAACTCAATGCAAATTGACAAATCAAAATTACCCAGTTGTCCTTTTTTATTAGCTTAAAAAAAAATGTCTCATGCTTGTTGTTGTCGTCACTTTCAGCAGTGCACTGTACATCCCCCATTTTTCTTCAATACTTCATCCTGTGCTAAATTTAATGACCTTAAAATTTTGATGATAAATTTGGAGGCAAATATCTACTTCCCATGAACGCAACAACCGGAGCAAAAAAAAAATAAAGACATACTACCACAGGAACCCTCTGTTTAAGTGAAATTGCCAAAAAAGTCTCGTCATAAAAAAATTAATCTAGAAAACCCTGCGTTTTTTATTTTTGACACACCGCCCCGTCATTCTATTTGGTCAACAAAATGACGTATTTTACCCAAAATACCCTCCGTGTACATTTTAGACAAGAGTATGATGCAAAAAAAAAAAAAGAAAAAAGAAAAAGGACATGAGGTTTTCTGAACGAATTTATTTATGATAAGGTTTTTTTTTTGTTTTTTCATGTTACATAGGGGGTGCCGGTGCAATTTACTCATATATATATTATTTGATACATAAGGGGCATAATAGTCTTTTGACACCTAAAAAAAACAGAAAAAAAAAAAAACTGTTTCAGTCGCAGTCAACGCGCGTGCAACACATTTACCGGTCTGCAGGGGTTCTTCTACCAAAAACAAAAAAAAATTCCGAACGAATTTATTTATGACAGTTTTTTTTTTTTTTTTTTTTTTTTTTTTTGTGCTACATGGGGGTGGCGGTGCAATTTACTCAAAAAATAAACTTACCTTCTCGGACAACGACTAACTAAGACTCATTCAGGTTGATGAGAACTAGTTCGACGACAAGATTTCTTCTCATTCGACACCCAAGAACCTCTATGCTCTAGGAAAGATGAAAATTTTCATTGAGAAGGAAAATTGAATGGCCATGATGCAAGAGTTTTATAAAGGGTATTATTGACAATTGCTTGGATAATATGTGGGCTATGCAGCTTTAAATAGTCCATGTAAATATTGGGTTGTTTATATACATTATAGTCCATGTATTGATAACCATAACCACTGGATTAGAGTCCATCCAAGTAAACTATTTTTTAAGGGTTGCAAATTAAAAATATGATCGATTATTGACCGTGCCATCAAATTAGTAGGACGAAGTCGGTTCATGAAAATTGAAAACAAAAAAGAGATACAAAAGAGAAAGCAGGAAGAAAATATAAGAGTTAATTTCAAACACTCCCTTATTCTTTGGTTCTTAGTGTGTTTTGATCCTTAATTTTCGAATTAATGCAATTTCCTCCTAATATTTGAAAAATGTTACATTTAACCCCTTTAAGTTGAGCAGATCTATACATAGCATATTTCAAATATATCGATATTATATGTCAAATCGAAGCTCTTGACGCAAGAAATACAATAGTTGTCTTAGAGCCAAAATTTTCAACAACACACGAAGGAAAAATTACTGTCAAAGACGACGCACAATGGACGAAACTTTGCAGCGGCTTTCGGCGGCCAATAAAATCTACTGAGGTATGGACTTTTTCGCCTTGAATAGACGAACATGGTGACGATGGTTTAAAATTAACTTGTGTTGCTATGACGGAGGAGAAATTGACAGTCAAAGTTTATTAAACGTACTAAAAACTAAAGAATGAGAGGAGTTTGGAATTAGCCCAAAATATAATTCAAATACCAAATAGTTATAAATTTTATAGAATACTTCAGTTTCCGTAGAGACAACCATATATATATTAGTGTAGTCATAAAGTATACATAGTTACCTATTTTTTTAAAATTAGAGTTAACCTTCACATCTACAACTTATTAATTATGTATTTTCCTATGCGAAAATTTTAAAATAAGAAATTTAATTACTAAATTTTATCACAAACATTAAAATAAGCGTAAACAGACATGATATTCCATTAGACTGGGATGGGAAAGACCAATTGCCGAGCTACCTAGTTTAGCCGTGATAATCATGATTAAATGCATTAATCCTCCTCCATTTTATTTCCACATTATAATAAAACGGTTAATGACTTGATGGCATGAGAAAGTGCCTCATGAGGTAATTAAGGTATTAAGATTAATTAATCATGTCCTGCCTAATCCAGAAAAACAGAAACAGTTAAAATCTAATCATTACATTCTTTTGTCCTGTTCGTTATATATCCTAATCATGAATATTAGTGCGCCATTAGATTTTTATAAATAGATATTTAAAACATTGGTGGGCACCATATTCAATAAATACAATTAATTTGGAAAATTACTTTGCCAAGTCTTTTGAATAAAAAAATATTTTTCTTTTGGAGAAGCTTCACAAGAAAAGCGAATAAATACAAAGATTATGTTCCTCAATTATTTCCCACTTTTCAGAGGCAAATTGGATGCAAAACATATATATATATATATATATATAATTTATTTTACGTGGAAACTTAGATAAAAATTAAAAGTATAGAAGCATCTGTATTTTGTTTATACTTTTAGCTTTTTAGATTATTCTTTTTAAATAAACACGAAGCTATATAATTTATTGAAAGTGTTTCAACATGTTTTTTGGAGCACTCGATTACTTTAAATTCTGTTTTCTTACGACTTCTACTTCTATTTTCATAAAACTAGAAATCTTAATTTGTATACATGCATACAAATGGTTTAATAATTTCAACATATCAAATAAGAAAGATTATTCAAAATTGTTGTTCTTTCTTCTTTTTGAGACATTGTGGAGAAATGTCAAAATGATATGTCTGTTAAGTGGGAAGCTCTGCATGCGTGCTATATCCAATGTCCAATGATAAAGTTGATCATCTACCGTAAATGGTGCATAATTTTTTATTTTTTTTTTTGAAAAAGGATTTCATTTAAAATTTGCCTTTTTACTTTGTGATCCCTGATTTGCTGGGATTAGCTTCGAACGTTGTTTGAAGGCTAAAGATTAATCTCCTTAGGCCTGTTGAAAGTGTATTAATTGCACTAATGGGATGATTAATTATGATCTGATCCCAAACTGATCTCTGAGCTGTTGGAAGAGAAATAACTAATGAGGTCTTAATACGCAATATGAACACTTCCTCTTCGACTATGATATACGAATAAGGACACAATATGATACTGATTATTTTTAAAATTATTTACATGAAAAATGTTTGATATAATGTCAGATATGAGTGTCCGACACAACTCGACATTGTTAGAATACCATATCTTTGGTATGGTTGACTTACTGGATTTGGTTTTTATTCTATTGTAATTAGTCCAGATTTGTAAGGATTGTGTATAGGCCCTATATATCCCTGTTGCTCGTGAGAATATTTTAACACAGAATATCATACACAATGAATCAAATAATCAAAATCTTCTCCAAATACTATGTTCTAACATGGTATTTGAGCAGTGTTAGAATCCTTCAGACTCAACTTTAACATTATCATCCCAATACCAATCCTAAACCCTTAGCCGAGATAAGGCCAAAACCAAACATGACAACCCAAATCGATATCAACCCAAAACACTCACCTCATATTGCAAACCTGTTGCACAGCAACACCCAAACTCAATCCAAAATATTGTATCGGTGGATCCTTGACTGTGGGACAACTGATACAATGACCCTTGATCCATCCAATATACTAAACTCAGTTACCCCAAACTAATCCCATATCCAAACGGCGAATGGAGATCTGGCTGTGGTTGAAAAGGAGGGCTCAATTCTTGTTACTCCTAAACTTAAATTGAGCAAATGTCTTTATGTGTCATCTTTATCTTGTAAGTTGCTTTCTTTGAGCCATATTACGAAAGAGCTAAATTGTGTGGTCCTGATATATCTTCGGTTTTGTTTGTTACAGGATATTCATACGAAGGAGATCATTGGGCGTGGTACTGAGCGTGATGGGTTATATTATGTTGATGAAGTGGAAAACCCCTCCAAAACTCTTCTTTCAGCGGGAACAGAAAAATACACAGCTCTGGCACAGGCGCCTTGGTCATCCCTCACTCGAGTATCTAAGAATGTTATTTCCTACACTCTTTCTGCATAATCAGTCTTTGAATTGGTCATGTCAGACTTGTCTAACTGCTAAAAGTCATAGGGCCTTGTTTAAACCAAATAATACTTAGGTTGAGTCTGTTTTTTCGCTGGTACATTCAGATGTTTGGGGACCAGCCCTCGTGACAAATCAGAATCAATTTCGGTATTTCGTGTTGTTTATTGACGATTATTCTCGCATGACATAGGTATATTTTCTGCGTCATAAATCTGAAGTTTATGGTACTTTTGTGGCTTTCTTAATATGGTGCAAACACAGTTTGGTCACAAAATCAAGGTACTCTAGTCAGATAATAGACGAGAATATGTTAACCAGGAAATGCACAGTCTCTTTCAAAAACACGACATGATTCACCAAACCACCTACCCTAATACCCCTCAACAAAACGGGGTAGCTGAACGAAAAAAATAGAACCATTCTTGAAATGACCTGAGCTTTACTCACTGAAGCAAGTGTCCCGAAACATTTTTGGCCTGAGGCCGTTGCCACTGCAACCTACTTAACAAAGAGGCTACCCACAAAAATCTTAGCCTAAAAAACACCACTGTCAGTTCTCCAAACTCAAACTGAAGTACCACCCCATCTCACTTTACCACCTCGGATCTTTGGGTGTACAGTCTTCGTCCATGTCCCAAAATTTGATCGGACAAAGTTGGATGCTTGTGCAGTGAAGTGTGTCTTCCTGGGATATGCCCCCTGTTGTGGTTGTTTAGATTCACTAAGTTAAAACCAATCGTGCAAGTGTACACTTAATATACGCGTAGCACAATAGGATCGTACCCACAGGGAAGGAAAATCAATCACTACTCAATATTTATTTCCAATCTAGAAACCGAATGAATTTAAGTTGTTATATCTACCTACTAGAATAAAATTGAAGTAATTAACTCTAAGAAAACACAAATAGCACACTTAAACACGGATTAAACTTAGTAGACTAAATAGGCAGGGAAGTAATGACTTATGCATTCAGGATTCAATACAATACTTGTTTGACAAGTGCAATTCTATAACCTAGTCACTTATATATGAATTATCCTCTCTTAAGGTATAACCGTGTATTTAATTAAGCTCAACGTTGCTCTCGCAATCATCAATGTAGTAATTAAACCAACAAGACCAAGACTAGTGCAATTCCTATTCTAGCGCCTTGGCATGAAATAAGATTTACTGTTGTATAGACCAGAGCCAAATCTCTTTGCATTCATACAATCTACTAGTTATGAAAACCATCTCAATTACTATTAACCTCTCGATTCTCAAGTAATTCTAGATTATGCTAAGGGTGATCAGGCCTTCACAATTCAATTCAAACCAGTTTTCACACTAAGAATTAGCACAAGTCATTCAAGCATCATATCAAACACATATCATACATTCATCATCACTCCCCAAGCCCTAGAGGTTTAGCTACTCATAATTAAAGAAAAACTCATAAAACTAAAGTAAAGTGCATTAAGGAAATTCATGTTCATCAAATCAAGACAAGGTCTCAAAATTAAACTCATAAACATTCAGTAAGAATTTGGAAAAACGAATCTAACATGAAACTAATTAAAACTAAACTTAGAGGAATTAGTTTGAGAAATTAAAGTAGTAAATAAACCGAAAAAACCAAAATTGTTTAAGAACTCAATCCTTTCGTCTTCTCGAAATTCTTTGAACAATTCTTCAAAACTCCAGAACTTCTCCCCTCAGGCTAGGTCACGAATGGAGGAAGAACTCACTCAAGAAGACTCCAAAACGCACTTAAATAACTGCCCAAAATTCTGCCTCGCTACCTATCTATGCGCAATCCTCGTTAACCCCCGTTACTGCCTTGAAATCGCAATAACGCTTTTATAAGTGGTAACGGGCATTACCACTTTTCTTCTGCCCAGGAGTAACGGCCGTTACCCCTCTGATTCGCCAAAAGTGTTGTTCATGTGTCTGTTAACGGTGGTTAACAACCTTGTACTTCCACAGGGTAACGGAAGTTACTCTTTTGTTCTCCAAAAATGCATGAACTCGTCTTGCTTTGCCGTTTCTTATCTCTAACTCAATAATCACTTAAATGGAGCGAAATAAACACATAAACGCATCAAACGGCACAAAAGTATACTCTAATTAACGATTAAATCCATACAAATTTCACATTCAACAAATTCCCCCACACTTGCCTATTGCTCGTCCTCGAGTAATACGAAAATAAAGAAAACACATCCCCATCAAACCTCATCCTTAAAGCAATCCTCGAGCCTTCTCCTAAACAAGTCTAGCAAATCAAATCAAGTACCCATGACACAAGATCATCAAACATAGTATAAAAAGTGTACCCTTGTATATTGTGAATTCGAACGAAATAATGTACAACGACTAGAATGACAAATTCACAATTTCCTCCTTAGTTTTAATCATCAACTTCGGAATGCACTCTTCGCACCTATCTCCACTAATGGAGTCAACTCGAGACTCTGGATCGGTAGGTCTTTCGAGCTTGTAATGTAGGCTTCGGGTAAGGTTATGAAAATTTCGATCAAGTGACTATTTACCAAGCTTACATCATTCAATCTAAAACACGGCACTCTTCTTTAGCCCTGAAACACTAGTTTCCTCCACACTTGGACATTTGTATCCCACCTCTTCCAATTTCACACTCAACCTAAATATTTTTCTTTTCTTTTCTTTTTGCCCTTGCTTTTCTTTCATATCTTTTCTTTTTCACAAGTTCTCTCATTCTTTTTCTTTCTCATACATAAATCTCTCAATTTCAATCACAAGAATAATCAAAAGGGATCCAGAAGATAGATATTCACTATAAAAATCAAACGAGCAAGCCTTGGTGTAAAACTAACAAGGTAGGTATACTTATGTTGTGCAATTGGCTTATAATGTGGCTACAAAAATCGTGCAACAACAATTAGGCTCAGCGGGGTCAATAAGATTCGTTATTTAGTGAAAAACGACTAAAAGTTTAAAGGCTTAATATCCTCCGACAACGACTGCCTACTTCACTTCCTTAATCTTTCATTAACTCAAAATTTTGCCTCAATAGGACTAAAATGCATCCTAATCAATTTATAGACTTATTTGGAAATCATCAATTCACCTTTCTAAGCAAAGTACATTGTAACGTTCAAAAAGTGCGGAAAATAAGAGGGCATACTAACATACTAAGTCATCCAATCTCATGCAAATTCCTCAACTCAAATTGCCTAACTCGTTCTTGTTGGAAAACACGAATCAGAAAGCAGCGGAATTTAAAAAATTTTCCCAACAAAAGGATCTTAGACTCGCAATCGTGTATCCAAATTCGTAGAGATAGAAAACTTACTTTTCTTTTATTATTTCTTGAAGCGTTTCAAGCCACCCAAGAATGCTCTTCTCGCGGCTTGATCCCCTCTCCTTGGTAAAGCTCAAATCTTCAAACTTCTAACTTGAAGCTCTCTAGAGATAGTCCACCAACTTGATCACAATCTAACTAGTAAGGATGCTAGTTCTCTAGTTAGTGTTTAGGCTTAACCTAGGGTTTATTTGATCTTGGAGAAAGGAAGGTGTTCAACACATGAACCAAAAGAATTGCCAATTAGCTCCATAAGGAGCTCGAGCTCTCCTATTTATAAAGAGGGGAGTGCCGAAATTCTTAGTCCTTATGGACTAAGGATTTGGTCCCTCTCTCTCCTATTACTTGATCATCAAGTAATTTTGACTTTGACTTTGAATTCTAATTCAAATCAACTTTCAAGAGAGCTAAAAATATCCAAACTATTTTTGGAAAATTTTATACTTTATTTATTTAAAATAAATAACTTATTTTGTCTAATTAATTAATTCATAATTAATTAACTAGATTATTTTTCTCCAAAATAAGACTTTCTTTTTAATTCAAAATTAAACCAAAGTCTATTAAATAATTAACAACTTAATTATTTAATATCCAATTAAATAGTCACGTGTGGCACATGTGTCATAATGACACGTGTCCAGTCACGTGACCCACACGTGTGATTTCACACGTGTGGAACCCTCTAGGCCCGATTAACTCGTTTAATTATTTTAAAGCCTCAACTCATGTAACCAAGTTGTTGTGTGTGACCCTCTAGGTTCTCAATTCAATTAGCAGTGACCCTAATTAATTAATTCAGTAATTAATTAATCAGTCCACAGATTAAACGACCATAGTCTAGCAACAGGTGTTTAACCCCTAGCTGAATTGGAATGTTCGGATTCGACAGAACCTTTAAGTCATTGATTCATGTGAGATACAATCCTCCTACTTACTATCTCTCAACCAAGATCTAGGGCAAGGGAATAATCAGAACCCTAATAATCCGGTCTTAAAGCTAAGTGCATTTCATATCCATTTGATCTCAATCTAAGAAACCCTTTTCTTGATGTCTTGATCTACTGCCTTGGCCAAGGACTCTATATGGCATATGAATGACTTACACAATAAGAGATCACCTTGGAAATGCAAGTGTAGGTCCTTTCTTGATTCTCATTCACTTTCATGAATCACTTATGCAGCCCCAACATAAGCCTTGAATCAGTTGTCTAAGGCGACACCCTTTAAAGCTTATACCTAAGACTACAGAGTTTAACTCATAAAGTGACAAGGAACCTCAAGTCTAAGGATCAATTAATCACATCAATGACTCGTGAGATATTTCCTAATCTGGAAGTTTCCATTTCCTGAAATAGAAACTTCCTTTCCCATTTAGGAATGTTCTCACACGGGGCACCTCAGTGAACTTACTTATTAAAGTAAGCACCGTCATATATCACGCACGTATCAACTATACACTTTGCACCTCCATGAAACAAGGTGGTCCTTCTTAAGGGCGTGATCCTACAAGCAAGCCTTAGAGGAGTCAGGTTGACACTCCCACTGTCTGTAGGACTCATCGGCTTGGAGTATTTTTACTAATCATGACTTATGTGATATAGGGCTCGTTTCATGAACCATTTCACCTAAATGGTAGAGTCCTAAAGTCATCAGGATTAGGGGAGTTCTCATACATGCACAGCTAAAGTAAACGCATACCAAACAAGAGCATATAAAGAAGTGTTGCCTCAATTTGTTATTTCATTCAAAGATTGTCTGTGATTACAATAAGGAAAAGCACAAAGCGGATATACAATCGGCTTTCTAGGGGCACTATTCCTAACAATCTCCCACTTGCCCGTCAAAGCCATTCTAAAGCTACTCTAAGTCCCATCTTCTGAAGATGACCTTGGAAAGTTCTCGACTAAGGGGTTTAGTAAGTGGATCTGCCACGTTCTCTGCTGATGTGACCCTCTCAAGTTGCACATCTCCTCTTTTGATAATATCACGGATTAGGTGATACTTCCTCATAATGTGCTTGGTCCGTTGGTGAGATCTTGGTTCTCTTGCTTGAGCAACCGCCCCAGTGTTGTCACAAAACACAGAAATTGGGTCTTTCATGCTAGGAACAACATTCAATTCTTGAATGAAGTTTCTAATCCAAACATCTTCCTTAGCTGCATCATTTGCAGCTAAGTATTCGGCCTCAGTGGTCGAATCTGCAGTGGTTGTTTGCTTGGAACTCTTCCAACTCACTGCCCCGCCGTTTAGGCAGAAAATGTATCCTGACATTGACTTAAAATCATCTAAGTCAGATGCAAAGCTTGCATCGCAGTATCCTTCGATAGTAAGATCTTTCTGACCTCCGTAAACTAAGAATAAATCTTTAGTACTTTTCAAGTACTTAAGAATATTCGTCACGGCAGCCCAGTGACCATCTCCAGGGTCAGATTGGAAACGACTTATCACACTAAGTGCATAAGCCACATCCGGTCAAGTACATAACATTGCATACATTATGCTACCTATTACTGATGCATAAGGTGTATGAGTCATTCTTTCCTTCTCAAGGTTAGTCTTAGGACACATCTTCTTTGAAAGACATGTTCCTACACTCATAGGAAGGTTCCTAACCTTTGCTGACTCCATATTGAATCTCTTCAATACTTTGTCAATGTACATCGACTGTGATAGTCCTATTAACCTTCTAGATCTATCTCTATAGATTTTAATTCCAAGGATATAGGACGCATCACCAAGATCTTTCATCTCGAATTGGTTCGATAACCATAACTTAGTTACTTTCATGTCATCCTTCGAATTCCCAATAAGAAGGATGTCATCAACATAAAGTACTGAGAATTGCACTAAGGTCTCCAATTCCTTTCTATACACACAGGACTCATTCGAAATTTGAATGAAGCTAAATGCTTTGACTGATTCATCAAATCGAATGTTCCAATTCCTGGAAGCCTGTTTCAATCCATAGATTGATCTTTGGAGTTTGCAAACCTTTTGCTCACTCCCACTGAATGTGAAACCTATGGGTTGCTCCATATAAATGTCTTTGTCAATGTCAACATTGAGAAAGGAAGTTTTTACATCCATTTGCCATATCTCATAGTCATAATATGCAGCAATGGCAAGCATGATCCGAATAGACTTTTGCATTGCAACTGGCGAAAAAGTTTCATCAAAGTCCACGCCGAGTCTTTGAGTGAATCCTTTTGCAACCAGTCTTGCTTTGTAGGCTGCAATGCTTCCATCAATTCCAAGCTTTCTCTTAAAGATCCATTTACAACCTATGGGTTTGACCCCATCAGGCAAATCTACCAAGGTCCAAACTTGGTTGGAGTTCATCGAGTCCATTTCGGATTTCATGGCTTCTATCCACTGTTTAGAGTCAGAATCTGAAAGTGCCTCCTCATATGTTAAAGGATCATTATCCTTTTGAGAGATTTCATGGAAGAATCCATACCATCTCTCCGGTTGTCTTGGAGTGCGTTCAGAACGCCTTAGAGGAGGATTTTCATGTGTATCGAAATTCGTGATTGGTTGTGGTTGATCAGAAGGGTACGTTTCTTCAGTGGGTGGTGTGGGATCACTTTGTACTTCTTCTAATTCTATGATCTTGCCTTTCTTTTCTTTAAGGAACGGTTCCTCAAGAAAAGTGGCATTTCTGGAAACAAACACCTTTTGCTCAGATTGATCATAGAAGTAATATCCTATGGATTCCTTAGGATAACCTACAAAGTAGCATAAGTTAGAACGAGATTCTAACTTATCTCCCACTGTCCTCTTCACGTAAGCAGGACAACCCCAAATTCTCAAGTAAGAATAACTAGGGATTTTACCATGCCACATTTCATAGGGCGTTTTAGGGACTGACTTAGAGGGAACTAGATTCAGAATCTTTGCCGTACTTTCTAGGGCATAACCCCAGAAAGAAGGTGGTAAGTCAGTGAAACTCATCATGGAACGAACCATATCAAGTAGGGTTCGATTCCTTCTCTCAGAAACTCCATTAAGCTGAGGAGTTCCCGGAGGAGTCCACTGAGAGATAATCCCATTATCTTTGGGATGATTAAGGAATTCTTCACTAAGACACTCGCCTCCTCGATCAGATTGAAGTGCTTTGATCTTATGACCAGTTTGGTTCTCAACCTCCTTTTGAAATTCTAAGAATTTCTCAAAAGCTTCAGATTTATACTTCATCAAATATACATAACCTTACCGACTGAAGTCATCAGTAAAGGTTATGAAATACTGATGATTGTTTCTTGTGCTTACACTAAGCGGTCCACAAATATCAGTATGGATCAAATCCAAGACCTTAATGGCACGTTCCACAGTTCCTTTAAAAGGTGTTAGGAATAGTGCCCTAGAAAGCCGATTGTATATCTACTTTGTGCTTTTCCTTGTTGTAATCGCAGACAATCTTTGAATGAAATAACGAATTGAGGCAACACTTCTTTATATGCTCTTGTTTGGTATGCGTTTACTTTAGCTGTGCATGTATGAGAACTCCACTAATCCTGATGACTTTAGGACTCTACCATTTAGGTGAAATGGTTCATGAAACGAGCCCTATATCACATAAGTCATGATTAGTAAAATACTCCAAGCCGATGAGTCCTACAGACAGTGGGAGTGTCAACCTGACTCCTCTAAGGCTTGCTTGTGGGATCACGCCCTTAAGAAGGACCACCTTGTTTCATGGAGGTGCAAAGTGTATAGTTGATACGTGTGTGATACATGAGGGTGCTTACTTTAATAAGTAAGTTCACTGAGGTGCCCCGTGTGAGAACATTCCTAAATGGGAAAGGAAGTTTCTATTTCAGGAAATGGAAACTTCCAGATTAGGAAATATCTCACGATTCATTGATGTGATTAATTGATCCTTAAGACTTGAGGTTCCTTGTCACTTTATGAGTTAACTCTGTAGTCTTAGGTATAAGCTTTAAAGGGTGTCGCCTTAGACAACTGATTCAAGGCTTATGCTGGGGCTGCACAAGTGATTCATGAAAGTGAATGAGAATCAAGAAAGGACCTACACTTGCATTTGCAAGGTGCTCTCTTATTGTGTAAGTCATTCATATGCCATATGGAGTCCTTGGCCAAGGCAGTAGATCAAGACATCAAGAAAAGGGTTTCTTGGATTGAGATCAAATGGATATGAAATGCACTTAGCTTTAAGACCGGATTATTAGGGTTCTGATTATTCCCTTGCCCTAGATCTTGGTTGAGAGATAGTAAGTAGGAGGATTGTATCTCACATGAATCAATGACTTAAAGGTTCGGTCGAATGCGAACATTCCAATTCAGCTAGGGGTTAAACACCTGTTGCTAGACTATGGTTGTTTAATCTGTGGACTGATTAATTAATGAGTGAATTAATTAATTGGGGTCACTGCTAATTGAATTGAGAACCTAGAGGGTCACACACAACAACTTGGTTACATGAGTTGAGGCTTGAAAATGATTAAACGAGTTAATCGGGCCTAGAGGGTTCCACACGTGTGAAATCACACGTGTGGGTCACGTGACTGGACACCTGTCATTATGACACGTGTGCCACACGTGAATAATTATTTGGTGATTAAATAATTAATTTGTTAATTATTTAATAGACTTTGGTTTAATTTTGAATTAAAAAGAAAGTCTTATTTTGGAGAAAAATAATCTAGTTAATTAAGTATGAATTAATTAATTAAGTTATTTATTTAAAATAAATAAAGTATAAAATTATCCAAAAATAGTTTGGATATTTTTAGCTCTCTTGAAAGTTGATTTGAATTTGAATTCAAAGTCAAAGTCAAATTACTTGATGATCAAGTAATAGGAGAGAGAGAGAGACCAAAATCCTAGCCCATAAAGGACTAGGAATTTCGGCACTCCCCTCTCTATAAATAGGAGAGCTCGAGCTCCTTATAGAGCGAATTGGCAATTCTTTTGGTTCATGTGTTGAACACCTTCCTTTCTCCAAGATCAAATAACCCCTAGGTTAAGCCTAAACACTACTAGTTAGATTGTGATCAAGTTGGTGGACTATCTCTAGAGAGCTTCAGGTTAGAAGTTTGAAGATTCGAGCTTTACCAAGGAGAGGGGATCAAGCCACGAGAAGAGCGTTCTTGGGTGGCTTGAAACGCTTCAAGAAAGAATAAAAGAAAAGTAAGTTTTCTATCTCTACGAATTTGGCTACACGATTGCGAGTCCAAGGTCCTTTTGTTGGGAAAATTTTTTAAATTCCGCTGCTTTCTGATTCGTGTTTTCCAACAAAAGGGACTTTGGACATTTTTCCTTTGAGACAGGATTCGCAAGAAGTTAACTCCTTAAGATCATTTTCAGAGAATGATCCTAAAGTGTTTATCTTGCTAATTCTGTTCTTGGAAATGTGTCCTAATCTAACCTGCCATAAGGGAGCTGAAACTTTGTCATCTCTCTTACGCTTCGTTTCTCATTGTATATTCATGATATTGATATTCTGAGTTAGATAAAGTCCATTACTTAGAGTACCGTTGTGAACGGAAGAGTTGTTCCGTTTGATAAAGTATTTACCATTCTTAATATAAGTTTCATAACCTTCACAATCTAAAATTGGAACAGATATTATATTACGAATAATGCTCGGTACATAAAGGACTTTATTTAAGACTAACTCAAAACTACCTAAATCTAATCTAATTGTGCCTAAAGCTCGAGCTTCAACGTTTGAGCCATCGCCGATCTTCAAGACACATTCTCCTTCTTTGAGTTGTTGGACTTCACTTAGCATCTGTACATCATTACATATATGAGTTCCACAACCGGTATCAAGTACCCAAGAACTAGAATTAATAGAAAGATTTATTTCAACGAGAAAGATACCTTTCTTTAGAGTAGCCTTGTACTCTGGGCAGTTTTTGTAGCACCCAGAACGCTAGGCGCCACATCCCCCGTACCATAGCCTCAATCCACCTATGAAACCGACAATTCATACATGAACCGAAACTATAGCGAACGGGAGACAATAAAAAAAAAAACTCAAAAGCTAGGCGGGTTCCCTCAATTAATACCAATAAACAAATCGGAGCAATAAAAGCGGAAGCAATAACATTCAATACTTATAGGTACCATATTTACATATTTATTAATAGATACCAACATTTACATATCAATACATTATCATTTCCCCAAAATATGCCAAAACATGCTACAAAATGTATCAAGTATCAATAGATGAACAAAATATAAGGTGAAGTGTGCTAGACCCAAATACGACAAACTAGACTCTAATTCCCGCCTAGCACGAACCTGCAAAACTGAAAAGTTGAGGTGTCAATCCAACATGGACTGAGCGAGGGGTATAAATAAGTATATGCGTAATTACCATGCAATTTATAACCTCGGGTAAGATTTTATAAAGAAAACAATATAGGTTTAAAATAACAAGAAATTCCCGCCCGAGATTATAACAATTCAATTTACAGTTAACAATCAATTCGATCAATCAGTGGCCCGGCGAGTGAGGGCAAATCTCCAACCTTTCTCCGACAGTGTACAATACTTCAATTTAATTAATGAATTAGGTGATCACACAACAATTCTGTGCACAATTAGCAATTTCAATCAATAAATCCTTCTTCCTCCGGGTGATGGCGGGCTTGCAAGACCCAACCATCCAATCATGGTGTACGTCGGGAACATGATTCCCACGCACGGGATTTCTTCCTCCACCAAACCTCCTGGTGGATTCAGAGGTGATCCCACAATGGTGAGGATAGTGCAAGAGTTACCTGTCAGCCCTTGCTTTCCCGGTTGGCTCGATACACTACCCTCGGGCCCAATGTGAACAATAGTTACTCGCCAAAGACAATTCGTCAATCAATCAATCAATCAATCAATCAATCCATTTTCGTGAAATCATTTGAAAATCATAAGGTTCGAAAACTATAGATATATAGATACGTTTTGGCCGAAAATCACATAAGGGTTGTAAGGGTTCTATATATCTAGAATTTAAACCTCACCTTATCCAAAAAAAAAAGGAACAAAGAAACACCCTATGGAGCGTACTCCTTGCCTCCGGGACCGAGATCTGTGCAACAAGGACAAGTGTGAAATAAGACTCGACTCGAATGAACCAACTATGACGAACGACAATGATATGTAACCTCAATCATGCATTTATAATCAATGAGTCTCAAATAGGAGCATACTTATCAATAAAGTAAGCATATAATTCATATAAGTCACATACGGGAGCCAAGGAAGTGAAAGGAATGCAAGAAGAGGGGTTTTGGTGAAGTTTGGCAAAAGTTAGGAAAAGTTGACAGTTTTTGGAACCGCATATGCTGTAGGAAAATGGAAATATCTTGAGTTGTAGAAGTTGGAATTAAGTTTTGTTTATTGGAAATGAAACTAGACACATAGAGCTTTCCGAGGATATATGGCTCGTTTTCTAGTTCAAAGCGAGGAGAAAATGGCGTAAGCTTGAAGTTGGATGATTGCAGTTTGTCGGTAAAGCAGCGACACCAAAAAAGAATTGATAATATCTCACAAATGGGAAAAGATATTAAGGTGATTCCAATTGGAGGTTGTTCTAGACTTCAATATCTTTCCGTGGATTCAAAAATCAGGCCAATCGGAGTTCAAACGAAGTCGACACGGCCGTGTCAATATTGGCCTGAATCTGACACGGCCGTGTCGGAGTAAAAAAATTCCAACTCGAGGCCCCAACACGGCCGTGTTGGAAATGAACTAGGGTTGGACACGGCCGTGTTGAAGCAATTTCTGGGCGAAAAACAGGGGGGTTCACGGGAGATGGCTCCCAAACCTTAAAACATCATACCAAAGCATTTAAATCACTCCAAATCATTATATATCATGCATATAACTCAAAAACATCAATTAGGTAGCAAGTAGTCCATCAAAACTTGCTCAAAACAACAAGAATTCATCAAACACATCTCATAAAATCCCATGCCATCAACCTCACATATGTCATGAATTCATGCAAACTTTCAACTCTAAAGATCATGATCATGCTTCTAATTACCAATAACCAAGGAATCACATCATATACACCAAACCCTACTCCAATAGATTCAAGAATTCAACCAATATCCAATTATACCTTGAAATGGAAGAAAGAAAGGATGTAGTGAAGATGAGGATAATGATGCTTCAACTTGTGCAATTTTTCCTTCTTGAAATTAAACTTGGATTGATGAGATCTCTCCTTCCCTTCTCTTAGTGTAAAGATCGATTTTTAGTGTGTGTGATGTGTGTGAGGTTTGATGAAAATGTGAGGAATAAAGTGTATGAGACACTATGTATATACATGATATAATATATCTTCCACTAAATATGATGAATCACCACACTTTGCAAACAAGTCCCCCTATAATTTAAATCCATGCAAATGAGTCCCATCTCTACACAAAAGACCACTTAGCTCCAAATCATGAAATATGATTAAGTCCAAGAATTTACACAAGAGAGCAATTAAGAACATTTAATTCAATTAAATCACTTAGTTCATATAATTAACATAATTGACAATTCATATAAATGCTTGGAGATGTAATGCATATAATATGATGAAGTTTATGATTAAATAAACGGATGAAATGACTAAATTAAACCTCCCAACTCCCGAAGACCCGCTCGTGGCGTGCTTACCTGAACTTCCGGAAATTGGGCGTTACAACTCTCCCCTCCTTAGAAGAATCTGGTCCCCAGATTCACTGATTGGAAGAAAATAATTCTGGATGGAACCGCTTCATCTTCTCTTCCGGCTCCCAAGTCATCTCTTCGGTTTTATCACTTCGCCACAATACCTTGACCATAGGGATACTCCGATTTCTCAACTCTTGATACTTCCTGTCTAAAATCCCCACCGGTTTCTGAACAAATGATAGATTGGGTTCTAACTCAACTTCTTCAACGGGGAGAATTTCAGTTTCATCCGGATAATACTTTCTGAGCTGAGATACGTGAAAAACATTATGAATCCCGGTAAGATTCGACGGTAGATCCAATCTGTAAGCCACTTCACCAATTCTCTCAAGAATTACAAACGGACCCAAGTAACGGGGATTTAACTTTCCTCCCTTACCAATTCGAGAAAACCCTTTTCTTGGAGATACTTTCAAGAAAACTCGATCTCCAACTTCAAACTTAAGATCCCTCCGGCGAATGTCGGCATAGCTTTTCTGCCTAGCTTGTGCAGCCTTCATTCGTTGTTGTATAAGCTGAACTTTTTCAATCATGGCTTCCATGGCTTTAGAAGGTCTTTCAAGTTTCTCAACTTTCTTTACCCCTTCTTGCTTCGTCCATCTCCACTCCTCTAGATCAAAGAATAAGGGGGATCGACATTTCCGCCCATAAAGTAACTCATAAGGAGCCATGCCGATAGAGGATTGATAGCTATTGTTATAAGCAAATTCAATCAAGGGGAGTTGGTCACACCATGAATTTGAAAAATCCAAAGCACACGACCGGAGTAAATCTTCTAAATATCTTATCACCCTCTCAGATTGACCATCGGTTTGGGGATGAAAAGCCGTGCTAAACTGAAGTTTTGTTCCCAATATATCTTGTAATTCTCGCCACAACTTAGAAGTAAAGCGGGGATCTCTATCCGAAACAATGCTCACTGGAATTCCATGAAGGCGAATAATCTCTCTATTATAAATCTCGGCCAATTTCTTAATCTTGAAGGACATACGGACCGGTAAGAAATGAGCAAACTTAGTTAATCGGTCCACTATCACCCAAATACCGTCATACCCTCCTTTTACCTTTGGTAACCCGGTTATAAAATCCATTGTCACCTGTTCCCACTTCCACTCGGGGATAGGCAACGGCTGTTAAAGACCTCCGGGCTTTTGATGTTCAGCTTTAACCTGTTGACATGTCAAACAACATTTCACGAACTCGGCCACATCCTTCTTTAATCCACGCCACCAATAAAATTGTTTTAAGTCTCTATACATTTTGTTTCCTCCCGGATGTACCGAATAGGCCGACTTATGAGCTTCCTCCAACAATACCCTTTTCAATTCCTCGGGTACCACTACTCGGTTCTTGAAGCGAAGAAAACCAGCTTCATCAAACCCAAATGGACTTTTCGGATCCTTTCTTGCTTTCGCAACTAGCTTTTGCACTTCCGGATCCTTTCCTTGAGCCTCAAACAATCTAGATTTCAATTCCGGTTGAATGGTGATATTGAATACCCGGGCTTTTATCACAATAGGCTCGATCTTACCACTTCCTCCCAACTCCAAATTCGAAGCATCAACTTTTCGGCTTAATGCATCGGCAACTACATTAGCTTTCCCGGGGTGATACTTGATCACACAATCATAATCTTCTAACCGTTCCATCCATCTCCGTTGCCTCAAATTAAGATCTTTCTGAGTAAATAAATATTGGAGACTCTTATGATCCGTGAAAATCTCAAAGGTAACTCCATACAAATAATGTCTCCATTTTCCAAGTGCGAATATCACCGCTGCGAGTTCAAGATCATGCGTTGGATAATTCTTCTCATAATCCTTCAACTTCCGAGAAGCATAAGCAATAACTTTGCCATTTTGAGTCAAAACACATCCTAAACCTTCTCTAGAGGCATCCGTGTAAACTGCATATCCTTCTAAACCCTCTGGAAGACTTAGAACCGGGGCTGAAACCAATTTCTCTTTCAAAATATTAAAACTCTTTTCACAACTTTCATTCCACTCGTACTTAAGATCTTTCTTTGTTAACCGAGTCAAAGGAGCGGCAATTTTAGAAAAATCTTGCACGAACCTCCTATAATAACCCGCCAATCCCAAGAAACTTTTAATCTCAGAGGCATTCTTCGGTCTCTCCCACTTCATTACCGCCTCAATTTTGGAAGGATCAACTTCTAATCCATTCCTCGAAATAATATGGCCCAAGAAGGAAACTCGGTCAATCCAAAACTCGCATTTACTAAATTTTGCAAACAATTGGTGTTCCTTCAGAGTTTTCAACACAAGCTCAAGATGTCTTGCATGTTCCTCAACCAACTTGGAGAAAACCAAAATATCATCAATAAAGATCACAACAAACTTGTCAAGAAATGGCCGAAAAATTCTATGCATCATATCCATGAAAGCGGCGGGAGCATTCGTCAAACCAAAAGGCATAACCACGAATTCATAATGCCCATATCTCGTATTGAAGCCCGTCTTTGGAATATCCTCGGCTCGGATCCGTAGTTGATAATACCCTTGTCTTAAATCAAGCTTCGAATACACTTTTGAACCTTGGAGTATATCAAATAACTCCTCGATGTGTGGAAGAGGATATTTATTCTTAATTGTCATCCGATTCAATTCCCGATAATCAATACACATCCTCAAGGTACCATCTTTCTTCTTCACAAATAATACCGGAGCACCCCACGGCGACGAACTTGGTCTAATATATCCGACTTCCAAGAGACCCTCAAGTTGCACCTTTAATTCCTTTAACTCTGTCGGAGCCATCCGATATGGAGTTTTAGAATATGGCTCAGCATTCGGATACAAGTCAATCACAAATTCTATCTCCCTTTCCGGTGGCAAAGAATCTAAATTTTCCGGAAACACTTCGGGAAACTCCTTAACCACTTCTGTCTCTTCTAACTTCATCTGATCCTTGGATTGATTAAGAATGTAAGCTATAAATCCCGTAGCCCCATCACGAACCAATTTCTGAGCTTCGGAGAAAGATAATAAAGGCACAGTTTTAGAACTTCGACCCGTTATAATTTATGAACCCAACTGGACTCTCTTAGCCCGAAAATCGATAGTAGCACAGTGCTTGTAAAGCCAATCCATACCCAAGATAGATCCATACCGAGACATAGATAATTCAATGAAATCCGTGGAAAAGACCCGACCCTCAATACTCACCGGCACCTCTCTAAAAACCCGGTTAGTTTTTACACTACCACCAAAAGGAGTACTCACAATATAATAAGTAGAGGAAAGAGTAACACATAGAGGTAATTCCATAGAAATATCACAAGAGATAAAAGAATGGGTAGCCCCCGGATCAAACAAAGTATGTATGTTCGTGCCATGAATGCAAATGGTACCTTCAACAACGGCAGCGGGGTCCACATCTGCATCCGCTTCCTCGCCCTCCAAGGCATAAGCACGGGCTCTAACAAGCAGCCTCTGACCCCCAGGTGGTGGATCCCGTTTATCTGGACACGTATCCACTTTATGATCGGCCTTCCCACAAATCAGACAAAGATTCAGACGACGCCGACAATTCTCATAGGTATGGGTAGGCCACCCATAATAAGAACATCCCGGTTTCCCGGTAGATGGTGGTGTGGCAGGAGTAACCCGGGGAGCTTTCTGAACCAACACTTGTGGCGTTTGGGGCTTGAATTTCTTCCTCGGGCCCTTGGACTGCGGTGGTGAGATATCATAATTGATGGGCCTCTTTCCAGAATTGTAATTCGACCTCGACCCCGAACCGGAACCCTGACTTGATCTGTAAGTAGATCTCCGAGCATTTACGGAATCTTCCACTTTTAAGGCCTTTTGAGTAGCTTTCTTCCAAGTGCTAGTATTAACAGCTTCTATTGCGGCTTGGATGTCCGGCCTTAAACCTTGCACGAATTGCATAGCCTTATGGAAATCATCACCGGCGATATTGGGTGCATATTTAGACAATCTCTCGAACTCGGCTATATATTCGGCAACCGATCTATTCTCTTGTTTGAGCTCCGTGAACTCCTTAAGTCTCCTAGTGCGAGATGAAGGAGGAACAAACTTGTTCTTGAATTCCCTAATGAAAACCTCCCATGTGACTTCTTCTTCTGCGGCATCTAAAACAATCTTGGTGCTTTCCCACCAAGAATAAGCTTCTCTTTGGATTAGAGTGAGGGTACACCTAGCTTTCTCTCGAGTCTCGCAAGGAATAAGTTCCCAAATTCGTTCCACCTCATTAAGCCATTTCTCGGCTTGCATGTCATTTCCCTTGAAGAATCTAGGTGGATGTTGGTTTTGGAATTCCCTCAAAATAGCTGAAATTGGGGCCGGTGGTGCTGGTGGAGGAGCTGGTGGTGTAGGAGGCACATAATCTCTTAGTCTTTGATCAATAAGCTGTACCATAGAGTTTAAGAAATCTTGAGGTTGCGCTTGAGGGGGTAGAGGTGGAGTTCGATCACGACGATGATGCCCATGACCGGGAGAATGCTCTCTACGAGGCCTTCCACGAGGCATCCTGAAATTTAAACACTGTACATGCATGGTCGATTAACAAGTATGAATAAATGTAATTAATGTCCATAGAACACGTAAGTCACATAATTCAAATAAGGTCAAATAGTTTCAAATACGATGCAAGACTCTCAAGTAATCAAGTAATCCTATGCCGTACGACTTAGACTCACAAGACACGACACTAGAACCGCGGTTTTGCAACCGGGCTCTGATACCACCTTAGATGTAGCACCCGGAACGCTAGGCGCCACATCCCCCGCACTATAGCCTCAATCCACCTATGAAACCAATAATTCATACATGAACCGAAACTATAGCGAACGGGAGACAATAAAAAAAAAAACTCAAAAGCTAGGCGGGTTCCCTCAATTAATACCAATAAACAAATCGGAGCAATAAAAGCGGAAGCAATAACATTCAATACTTATAGGTACCATATTTACATATTTATTAATAGATACCAACATTTACATATCAATACATTATCATTTCCCCAAAATATGCCAAAACATGCTACAAAATGTATCAAGTATCAATAGATGAACAAAATATAAGGTGAAGTGTGCTAGACCCAAATACGACAAACTAGACTCTAATTCCCGCCTAGCACGAACCTGCAAAACTGAAAAGTTGAGGTGTCAATCCAACATGGACTGAGCGAGGGGTATAAATAAGTATATGCGCAATTACCATGCAATTTATAACCTTGGGTAAGATTTTATAAAGAAAACAATATAGGTTTAAAATAACAAGAAATTCCCGCCCGAGATTATAACAATTCAATTTACAGTTAACAATCAATTCAATCAATCAGTGGCCCGGCGAGTGAGGGCAAATCTCCAACCTTTCTCCGACAGTGTACAATAATTCAATTTAATTAATGAATTAGGTGATCACACAAACAATTCTGTGCACAATTAGCAATTTCAATCAATAAATCCTTCTTCCTCCGGGTGATGGCGGGCTTGCAAGACCCAACCATCCAATCATGGTGTACGTCGGGAACATGACTCCCACGCACGGGATTTCTTCCTCCACCAAACCTCCTGGTGGATTCAGAGGTGATCCCACAATGGTGAGGATAGTGCAAGAGTTACCCGTCAGCCCTTGCTTTCCCGGTTGGCTCGATACACTACCCTCGGGCCCAACGTGAACAATAGTTACTCGCCAAAGACAATTCGTCAATCAATCAATCAATCAATCCATTTTCGTGAAATCATTTGAAAATCATAAGGTTCGAAAACTATAGATATATAGATACGTTTTGGCCGAAAATCACATAAGGGTTGTAAGGGTTCTATATATCTAGAATTTAAACCTCACCTTATCCAACAAAAAGGAACAAAGAAACACCCTATGGAGCGTGCTCCTCGCCTACGGGACCGAGATCTGTGCAACAAGGACAAGTGTGAAATAAGACTCGACTCGAATGAACCAACTATGACGAACGACAATGATATGTAACCTCAATCATGCATTTATAATCAATGAGTCTCAAATAGGAGCATACTTATCAATAAAGTAAGCATATAATTCATATAAGTCACATACGGGATCCAAGGAAGTGAAAGGAATGCAAGAAGAGGGGTTTTGGTGAAGTTTGGCAAAAGTTAGGAAAAGTTGATAGTTTTTGGAATCGCATATGCTGTAGGAAAATGGAAATATCTTGAGTTGTAGAAGTTGGAATTGAGTTTTGTTTATGGGAAATGAAACTAGACACATAGAGATTTTCGAGGATATATGGCTCGTTTTCTAGTTCAAAGCGAGGAGAAAATGGCGTAAGCTTGAAGTTGGATGATTGCAGTTTGTCGATAAAGCAGCGAAACCAAAAAAGAATTGATAATATCTCACAAATGGGAAAAGATATTAAGGTGATTCCAATTGGAGGTTGTTCTAGACTTCAAGAGCTTTCCGTGGATTCAAAAATCAGGCCAATCTGAGTTCAACGAAGTCGACACGGCCGTGTCAATATTGGCCTGAAATCTGACACGGCCGTGTCGGAGTAAAAAAATTCCAACTCGAGGCCCCAACACGGCCGTGTTGGAAATGAACTAGGGTTGGACACGGCCGTGTTGAAGCAATTTCTGGGCGAAAAACAGGGGGGTTCACGGGAGATGGCTCCCAAACCTTAAAACATCATACCAAAGCATTTAAATCACTCCAAATCATTATATATCATGCATATAACTCAAAAACATCAATTAGGTAGCAAGTAGTCCATCAAAACTTGCTCAAAACAACAAGAATTCATCAAACACATCTCATAAAATCCCATGCCATCAACCTCACATATGTCATGAATTCATGCAAACTTTCAACTCTAAAGATCATGATCATGCTTCTAATTACCAATAACCAAGGAATCACATCATATACACCAAACCCTACTCCAATAGATTCAAGAATTCAACCAATATCCAATTATACCTTGAAATGGAAGAAAGAAAGGATGTAGTGAAGATGAGGATAATGATGCTTCAACTTGTGCAATTTTTCCTTCTTGAAATTAAACTTGGATTGATGAGATCTCTCCTTCCCTTCTCTTGGTGTAAAGATCGATTTTTAGTGTGTGTGATGTGTGTGAGGTTTGATGAAAATGTGAGGAATAAAGTGTATGAGACACTATGTATATACATGATATAATATATCTTCCACTAAATATGATGAATCACCACACTTTGCAAACTAGTCCCCCTATAATATAAATCCATGCAAATGAGTCCCATCTCTACACAAAAGACCACTTAGCTCCAAATCATGAAATACGATTAAGTCCAAGAATTTACACAAGAGAGCAATTAAGAACATTTAATTCAATTAAATCACTTAGTTCATATAATTAACATAATTGACAATTCATATAAATGCTTGGAGATGTAATGCATATAATATGATGAAGGTTATGATTAAATAAACGGATGAAATGACTAAATTAAACCTCCCAACTCCCGAAGACCCGCTCATGGTGTGCTTACCTGAACTTCACTAATTAATTAATCAGTCCACAGATTAAACGACCATAGTCTAGCAACAAGTGTTTAACTCCTAGCTGAATTGGAACGTTCGGATTCGACAGAACCTTTAAGTCATTGATTCATGTGAGATACAACCCTCCTACTTACTATCACTCAACCAAGATCTAGGGCAAGGGAATAATCAGAACCCTAATAATCCGGTCTTAAAGCTAAGTGCATTTCATATCCATTTGATCTCAATCCAAGAAACCCTTTTCTTGATGTCTTGATCTACTGCCTTGGCCAAGGACTCCATATGGCATATGAATGACTTACACAATAAGAGATCACCTTGCAAATGCAAGTGTAGGTCCTTTCTTGATTCTCATTCACTTTCATGAATCACTTGTGCAGCCCCAGCATAAGCCTTGAATCAGTTGTCTAAGGCGACACCCTTTAAAGCTTATACCTAAGACTACAGAGTTAACTCATAAAGTGACAAGGAACCTCAAGTCTAAGGATCAATTAATCACATCAATGACTCGTGAGATATTTCCTAATCTGGAAGTTTCCATTTCCTGAAATAGAAACTTCCTTTCCCATTTAGGAATGTTCTCACACGGGGCACCTCAGTGAACTTACTTATTAAAGTAAGCACCCTCATGTATCACGCACGTATCAACTATACACTTTGCACCTCCATGAAACAAGGTGGTCCTTCTTAAGGGCGTGATCCCACAAGCAAGCCTTAGAGGAGTCAGGTTGACACTCCCACTGTATGTAGGACTCATCGGCTTGGAGTATTTTTACTAATCATGACTTATGTGATATAGGGCTCGTTTCATGAACCATTTCACCTAAATGGTAGAGTCCTAAAGTCATCAGGATTAGGGGAGTTCTCATACATGCACAGCTAAAGTAAACGCATACCAAACAAGAGCATATAAAGAAGTGTTGCCTCAATTCGTTATTTCATTCAAAGATTGTCTGTGATTAAAATAAGGAAAAGCACAAAGCGGATATACAATCGGCTTTCTAGGGCACTATTCCTAACAGTTCTAGCATCAATTCAACAATCAAACTCCAAAGAAAAAGTTCAAAACGGGGGAAAATTTTCAAAATTCTCAAAAAATTTCAATTCCTAGCAATTCCCAAATGTAACAAAACATCTAATCGTGCAAATATTCAATAAAAACTCCTAGCATCCCTAGACAACTCCCCCACATTTAATCTTTGCAATGTCCTCATGCAAAAGAAAGAATTAAAGTTCAAGAAAACCCCAAATCGATTGAAGATCCGACAACGTGCTAGCAAAGCTTCCAAAACCTGAAATATATGACTAGAAAACACGGATCAAGTGTAAATGCAATTGAAGATCAACATGCATTCAACAATCAACACCCAAGACACAACTTCGAGGTAAGAAGGGGCACATTGCATAAACAATGGAGTTCAAAACAAAGCAAAGAAATAAGTTGTAGCACCCGGAACGCTAGGCACCACATCCCCCACACTATAGTTCAATCCACATATGAGATGGACAACCCATACATGAATCAAGCCTATAGCGAACGAGAGACAATAAAAAAAAACACTACGAGGCTAGGCGGGACTAACCCTCAAATAATAACCAAAAACAATTCAGCGCAATAAAAGCGGAAGCAATAGCATTTAATAATTATAGGTAACATATTTACATATTTACTTATAGATACCAACATTTATATTTCAGTACAATATCATCTCCAAATATAAATCCAAGACGTGCTACAAAATAACTAGTATCAATACAAGAACAAAGTATGAAGGTGAAGTGCTAGACCCGAATAAAAGACAAGCTAGACTCTAATTCCCGCCTAGCACGAACCTACAAAACTGAAAAGTTGAGGTGTCAATCCAACACGGACTGAGCGAGGGGTTATAAATAAATATATGCGCACATACATGCAAGTTATAATCTCGGGTAATAATCTTGGAAAATAACAATACAATTTAGTAAGATAAGAGATACTATCGCCCGAGATTACAACCAATTCAATTTATTAATTCCATCAATTCAATACAATCAATTCGTGGCCCGGCGAGTGAGGGCAATTCTCCAACCTTACTCCGACTGTGTACAATCAATCAATTATTAGGTGATCAAGCAGTTAATTACGGTGTACAATTAGCAGTTTCAGTAACTCCTTCTTCCTCCGGGTGATGGTAGGATTGCAAGGCCCCACCATCCAATCCGTGTGGGCAGAGGGTACATGAATCCCTAAGCCCGGAACTCCTTCCTCCCTTAATCTCCTAGGGGGTTCAGGGGTCATCCCAATTTGGTGAGAATAGCACTCGAGCCACTATCCTCGGGCCCACAGTACAATTCAATGACTCGCCAAAACAATCAATCCGTCAATCAATCAATCAATCAATTGGTTTTGTGAAATCATTTGAAAATCATAAAGTTCGTAAACTATAGATATATATATATATATACATTTTGGCCAAAATAGTCACATAGGGTTTGTAAGGGTTCTATTTATCTAGAATTTAAACCTCACCTTAACCAACCGACCAAAAGAGAGTAAGCGAACACCCTACGGAGTGTGCTCCTCGAAATCGGGACCGGGATCTGTGTAACAAGGACAAGTGTACATGAGACTCAATTCTTATGAACCATTTAAGACGAACGGCAAAGTCATGTGATGTCAATCATACCTTTACAATCAATAAACATCATGAATGTATCCAAATTCCCAAATAAAGTATCAAGAAATGTCAAGTAGAAACATAATTATCAATTAATCAAGTTTATAGTTCATATAAGTCACATACGGGAGCCAAGGAAGTGAAAGGAATGCGATAAGGAGGGTTTTGGCGAAGTTTGGCAAAAACTGACAATTTCAGGAAACGTACATGCTGAGGGAAAATTGGAATATCTTTAATTATAGAAGTGGGAATTGAGTTTTTGTTTATTGTTAATGAAACTAGACAAGTAGACCTTTAAAATGGTATATGGCTCATTTTCTAGTTCAAAGTGAGGCGAAAATGGAGTAAGCTTAAAGTTAGGTGAATGGAATTTGTCGGGAAAGTAGCGACACCTAAAATAATTGTTTACATCTCACAAATGACAAAAGATAATGAGGTGATTCTAATTGTAGGTTGTTCTAGACTTCAAGAGGTTTCCAACGGTTCAAAAATCAGGTCATTTGGAGTTCGTATGAGGGAGAAACGCCCGTTTGAAAATTGGTCTAAAAGCTGAATTGTGCCAAACGGGCGTTTGGAAAAACAACTAGGAGACTAAACGGGCATTTGGGAAGCCTCTGGACGAAATTCTGGATAGTGAAACGGGCGTTTGGGATTTGAACTAAGGGTCCAAACGGGCGTTTGGGAACCCGCTGGGCGAGAAAATGACAGGGGAAAATAGGGGATTTCGGTCAAACACCCCAAACCAACCAAAAACCCAAATTCAATCCATAATAAATGATCAAACACAACATATACACATTATACTACACTTATACAACAATTAAACCATGAAACATGCATCAAATCACCAAGAGTTTGGCCCCAAAACCCCATAATTATTCATGTATTCCAACTTTCAAATAACTTCATGTTTCATGCAAGTCTTGAAGGAAAAATAACCTAAACATACTTCTAATCATGAATAAATATGAAAGCATCAATCAATCATCAAACCCTATTCAACACACAATCAAGAAATTCATATATTCTCCAAGTTATACCTTGAGATGAAGGAAAAAGGAATGATGAGATGAAGATATGATGATGTTGATGATCTTAGCTCCAAAGTTCCTCAAATATAGCTTGAATTTAGATGTAAATTTCCTTCCTTCTCTTCAAGGTGTAAGAACCAATTTTTAGTAGGGGGGTGTGTGTGTGATGCTTGTATGAAATGTATGTAATGTAATGTGAAGGAAGAGATGCATACAAGATATATTATATCTTCCACTAAGCATAATAACTCTTCATTTTGCACAATAGCCCCTCATTTATTTAAATGAATGCACACAAGTCATGTCTCTACACAATTAGACATTTAACTCCCAATTCATGAAATGCAATTAAGTCCATAAATTTATAAAATGATCAATGAAAGTCATATAGTACAATTAGGCACATTATCACTTAATTCACATATTTCACATTTAAAGTTAATTCATATTGATACATAGGAATGTATAATGCACCTAATATTGTAATGAAATTATAATGAGCAAGTAAATAGATAAAATTGAACCCCCAACTCCCGAAGACCCGCACGTGGCGTACTTACCTGAACTTCTGGAATTTGGGCGTTACATAAGCGTATCAAAATCATCCAAACATATCAACGAATATGCCTAAAAAGAATGTCTAAAAATCAGGGGAAAAAAATAATAATAACAAAATCAGGGTGATGGGGGTCCTTCAAAATACTGATCAACACGAGCACAGAACCCTTCAAACTTCGCCTCCAACTGAGCCTCTCACGCATCAAATCGCTCATCCACATAATGTGCTAGAGCCTCAACTCTCGCGATCACGGTGGTCAAATCAGCCCTTAATCCTGCCAATTCTGTATGAAGGCCTCTCACAGTAACCGGAGCTCCATTGGCTTCTTCGATAACAACTGGCACAACACTGTAAAGGATCTCAAACTCATCATCTGGCCTATAAGGAATCTGAGCTAAAAGCTCCCTCTGCACCTCTGTAAGCTCATCGAAACAAGCCTTGCCCCAGCTATACATCTACCAAAGCCTATCTCTATCCCGAATTGGCCACCAAGGTAAAATATGCTCCTTGAGATGTCCACTCTCCCAAGCAATAGCCAAGCCCACATTCTCTAAGTACTGTGGACCAATATCATAGCCAAAGTCAACGGGCAACAATCCCCTAGGCCTCCAATGCATCTCTCGAGCAAACATAGTGACAAACGTGCCATGGGCTATCGTCCCAATAACACTCCCAGCAACCTCCTGAAGCTTCCAAAAGAATTCAGTAGTTCCATCAAACTTGATGCCTTCCTTCATCATGTATATTATTCCCAGCTCAATCTCATTAATGTGGCTATCTCTTCCATATCGAGCACAAAATCCCGTGGCCAAAATCCTATGAACTAGCACCCAAGCCAATGAATCAAGATAGCTATCCTGTGTATTCCGGGAGGAATAACTAAGAACACCCTTTCGCAACGGGAAGGATCTCCATACCGCCTCTCTCTGAGCATCACTTCATTTAGGCAAAGAAGAAGTAGCATTAGCTAGAAAACGAAGAGTCTCCCTTATCCGGCCCGTATTCCAAACTTGAGTTTTCCGGTCATCCAGAGTGAACGTCAGAGTGCTATCCACCGGGTTAAAATTCATTGTGGTGAAGAAAGCGACCTTCATCTCGGCATAAGTCAAATCCTTTCGAGTAAGGAAAGGTAACCACCCGATGTTATCAAACAATCTTTTCACTTCTTTCCCAGCTTCAAACTTCTCCATCCATGTTGCCTTGAAGAATCTAGTAGACACAATGTTTCTAATCAAATTCCTCTGAAAGGGGTTACCCATAGTATTCACCGTTATATTGACCTACTCCCTTGATTGATGACTCAATGGAGATGAAGTAGTGAAGGGCTCGATAGACTGAGCACACCTAGTACGACCCATAGTACCTATATCATTCATATAAGATAAGGAAAAGCACAAAAAAATCAATCATAAGTCATTTAGATAATTTATCGAACACCTTGTATGCACTACCCTAGGGTGTGAGTTTTTTATCAACATTAATCTACCCAATACAACTCAACAAGGCTCTAAAGAGTTATGACTCAAGTTCAAAAATTCTCCAAAACGGGCCCAACACTGAAAAAAAATACAAAGAAGTGGTGAAGTACTTCAAGCCCGGCCTCACGAATGTTCGACGCTCGTTCCGAACCTTGAAGTGGGGGCATCTGTTGACACCGAAAATTCGAAGATAAAATTATTAATTGATGGCCCAAAGAAATTGACTATTGATTATTAATTTTTATCCTAAGTCCATAATAAATTTGGGCTTACATATTTAATTCAAAATAAGAATTATGGATTTCAATTCTTATTTTTTGGATTAATTAATGGATTAAATAAATGATCCATTAAATAAAACAAAGTCCACTTTAAAGAAAGTGGCCCTCAAGTTCAGGCCAAAGCCCATGAAGCCCAAGAGAAGAACCGAAGGCCTATAAATAGAGGCCCCAAGGTTACAAGTTCAGACAACATCAAGTCACAAATCACATTACAAATCATAAGTCACAAGTTCTCAAGAGTAAAGGCATTCAAGCTCTCAAATCTTCGAGTCATTGCCATTTGCTATCTCGAAGTGCTGTCCGTGCAACGAGCTAACACTTCTAACCAAATTCAACCAAGTTCTACATTTTGATTCGAGATCAAGCTTCAAGCCCTCGAATCCGCTAGCAAAGAAGAATCAGAGGATACTCAGAGATTGTAACACTTTATTACATTAAATCAATAAATTTCATGTTTCGCTATTTTCTTGTATTTTGCATTCATTTATTGCAGATTCCAACGAAAATTTGTGTAAACAAATTTTGGCACGCCCAGTGGGACCTTCTCTGCCTCTCATCTCTTCATCCTACAGAAAATCTCAAATCCATCATAAAAAGCACTTCCATGGCACCTAAAAAGGATCAACTCGCGTTGAACAAGATTAACGTGGCTGACATCGTTGCCAACATTGCTCAATCCTCTACCGGGGGCAAGCACAATGACTCAGCCTCCTCCAAATCGAACAACTCCAATCTTGCCACCCCGAAAGGGACTCATTCAACCACCTTCGCCAACTTGTCTGCGATGACTACCAGCGTGACGAACGTGGAAGAACAACTCACTCAGATGGCTCAAGCCATAGCTGATTTGCAGAAGATCGTGGATGACAAAGATCTTCAAATTTCGCAACTGATGAACAAAGTGGAGCAACAAAATGCCGAAGGGTCTAGCCACAACCTTCCTTCTCCTCCAAAACACACTCCGAATGAGAAGCTGGTTGATCAGAAACTTCATAAGCCAGATTTTCCACAAAAGACCACGCGTTCAACAAGCTCGGTAGCAAACTTGTCAATGGAAGAGTTGCAGGAAATGATAGCAAACACAATCAAGGCACACTATGGCGGGTCATCCCAAAATCGAGTCGCATACTCAAAACCATACTCAAGGAGAATTGATGATTTGAACATGCCAAATGGATACCAGCCACCCAAGCTTCAGCAGTTTGATGGAGAAGGCAAACCTAAACAGCACATCGCCCATTTCATTGAAACTTGCAATAACGCCGAAACGGGTGGGGACCTTCTTGTCAAGCAATTCGTGCGATCGCTCAAAGGCAACGCCTTCGAATGGTATGCTGATCTTGAACCCGAATCCATCAATAGTTAGGACGAAATTGAGGGAGAGTTCTTGAACCGCTTCTACAGCACTCGTCGCACCGTGAGCATGATCGAGCTTACAAACGCGAGGCAAGGGAAAGATGAACCGGTCGTCGACTACATCAACCGTTGGCGAACACTAAGCCTAAGTTGTAAAGACAAATTGTCAGAAACGTCCGCAATAGAGATGTGCACGCAAGGGATGCATTGGGAACTTCAATACATTCTCCAAGGAATCAAACCTCGAACATTTGAGGATCTTGCTACTCGTGCCCACGATATGGAACTGAGTATTGCAAATCACCGATCTTTGTTTTCACTAAGAGAACAAGTAAGAGAAAGAAAAGATTATTGGAGAAGCGAGAAGTTTGCTAAAGCCTCAACTGAAGATTCCATTACCATTTCAGTTGCTGCAAGAGTGTCTCCAAATGTCGAGAAGAATAGGAATTTTGGAGTTCCACACAACTCAAATGATGGTCATCGACCTACGCTGAGAGAAAGACAAGAAAAGGAATACCCTTTTGCTGACTGTGATGTCTCGTATATTTTCGATGAATTAGTCGAAAGAAGATTGATCAAATTACTCGAGTCAAAACGCCCCGAAGAAAGCGGCAAGGTGGCTGATCCCAAATACTGCAAGTATCACCGAATTGTCGGTCATCCTATTGAAAAGTGCTTCATGGTCAAGGAAGAATAATGTCGTTGGCCAGTGAGGGAAAAATAATCCTTGACGATGATGACAGTGATGACGAGAAAGACGAAGATGTTGCTGAGGTGAATCAAGCTAGCTTTATTGCAACCAGGAACCCTTGGTGCAATCCTCAGAGCAAAAAGGTGATCTTTCCTCCATCTGAAGTCTCGGGGGGATCTACAACGCTTCAATTTGGGAATTTAGACCCTACTTTTGTGAAGACCTTGCTTGCTGAAAGAACAAAGCAAGAAGTAACTCCTTCCAACAAAACGACGAATGATAGATGGATTCTCATGACTCACCAAAAAGGTTCAAAACAACGTGCCAAGCAAGTTCATCCACTAACATCAAAGAGAAAGCCAAAGCAAACCAAAATCCATAGACGAAATCCCCCAAGAAGTTCAAAGAATTCTCGATCAAGACAAAAGAAATCAGAAAGAACCTGCAAATCAAACCATGCAACTCTTGGAGATTTCTTTCCACCTACGTTTCTTGGAGAAGCCGACAACGTGTTCCGGAACAAAACCAACAAATCGATGGATAAAGCAAAGTTACGCATCACCATCCGAAAGTTAAATTCCCAAAAAGAATCATCCTTATGAAGAAGTTTGCTCCTCAACGCACGAGCCTAAACTGCATGTTACTCCTGTTCGCATGAGTATAAACTGTGATGAAAAACAAAAATAAAAAAACTCTGAACTACGTCATGACTTGATCCTCTTTTTGGGGTACGTAGGCAACCTGAATACTAAATTTTCAAGTTCACTCATATCTTCAAACAAATCCAAATTGTTCGTGAGTTTCAACAAGTTTGTGAAATCCCAATACCGGGGGCATACATTGGAGTCGTTCGGAACCAAAATCAAAGCAAAAAATGAGGAACAAATGCACAAATGCAAAGGGGCATGGAGATGTTAAAGATCAATTTTATTCCACAAATTGGTGTTCTTTTACATCAAAATGACAAAAGGAATACAAAAACATGACAAAGCTATTACATTTGTCTAAATTCTTCATATGGAGTTTCCAAGTCTTTCACAGTCAAAGTATCTTGGGCTTCTCTTGTCACCGATCGGAGGGGGGGTCTCGATCTTCCGGCGACCTATCTCCTCAACTCGTTTTTCCATCCTTCACCTGCACCAAATGACAAAAAAAAAAAAAAGATTTCATTTGAAGAGCATACTTCAAAAGCAACATGGCGATTTGAGTTGTTCCACTTCGTCATATTCATCACGTAGTCATCTGAAAGCAAATGAAGTGTCGAAGAAGTTGATGGAATCCAACATGGTCCGAAAATTGATGGCCACCGATAAAGCTTTGGCATGCGATTTCGTGATGTGGAAGATTGATAGCTGACTGAAGTGACATTTTGCAACACAAAGTCATTTAGATGTGGATAACGTACATTGGGAAAATTTATTGAATTCGACAAGATGTGAAGTTGTTGGCCACCGCTACCGTTTGTGATGCAACTCCACGACGCGAAGAATTGATGGTCACGAACAATTTGCAATACTTTAACATGAGGGAGGTTTGAAGGATGTTCCGCAACTCTTTCACTTTGACAGGCGATGAAAAAGAATGACTTGCAAAGCTTGAAAGGGCAGAATTGTTTGTGATTCCCGAGCACGATCCAGATGGTAAAGTAAATTGCATGCAATCCTATTGTCATAGGACATCGAAATGATGGCTTCAGCAAAATCTCCATTGATGCCGAAGTGGTGATACATGCTACGGAGTCATAAGGTGGTGAATGAATGGCCTCCATGGTTCTGAGTCGAAGTTCGAGAACAAATCTGTCAGGATCTCATAATGCCAAGGAAGCAGGGCACCGCGACAATAGTGTTTCTATCGAGGGCAAGAGTTTGACACTTGTCTGCAACTGCGAGAATCTAAACGATGTTGGATGATGATCGCGCACAAGCTGTGAATGGTTATCTTGTTTCCAAAGGCAAAAACTTCAAGCGAGGATCATTAATGATGAGCTGGTGGTTCCGGAGCAAAATTTCATGAGCATTTCTGTGATGTCGAGGAAAAATGGCGTCAAGACAAGAGTCTTTTTCAGAGCTTATATGGTGGCACGATGGAGGCAAAAGTCAGATCAAAGTGTCTGCGATGGTTGGAACTTCAATGATGCCGGAAGATGGAGCAAACAAACCTTCGAGCTTACAAGTGCTATGACAGAGTTTCCATTTGTGATGATATTGGTGGTGGGTGTGACAGGAGATTTCCTGGCGCGTGTTTCTATTGTCATGAAGGAGTTCTCGTACATGTTGATGGTAGAGTGGCTCGTGGAGAGAAAGATCATGCGCACATCCGTCTGATGATGTATGTCTGCAACAAGAATCTAGATTGGTGTTGAGTCGAGAATCCGGAAATTCGAGCAGGGTTTGATGGTCAGAGGTGTAAAGTTCGCGCAATGATTGGACGAGTTCGATTCCTGAGCATTTCCAAATTCTCTGAAAATGTGGCGGAAGAAATTGCAATGATCAACATTGATGGTTCTCCAAATGCAATTGCTGGCCAATGATGAGCGTGTAGGAGTTGGAATTCTGAATGAATATCATAGTGGAGTGTGGATTTCAGCAAGAGAACTCCGGACGCCATTTTCTGATTCCTGTGGCAAGTCGAGCTACAATCCAAGATTAACAAAACCAAGCTTTTGAGATAGACACTGAGTTTTGATTCCAGCGAATTTATTGGCTATCCATGATTGTTGGGGCCTAGGAGAGTCTTCCCTGCATAAATAAATTTGAAAAAAAAAATGTAAACACAAATTCATGAAGAAATCAATTTGGAACCAGGTATAAAGAGGAGTTGTTATAAAAAGCTTCACGCATGATCAGAGGAGTCCCGAAAAGTGCGAATATGACATGGTGAAATTTTCCTCCATCTATCCTCAAACAGAGAAAAGACAAACCAAAGATTATGTTCTCAAATGATAAAAGGGATGCCAACAATACATCCGTGCTGATCTCGTCCCCTGCGTAAGTTGGATACCAGAAATTGGAACGAGGAGATTGGAGAAGAGAAGGAATATGATAGCACATTTTGTCTCGTTGCATTCACCTTTGTCCTATCTCAGAATTGCAAAAGAAAAAGGCTGAAAGCACTCATATATAGCATGGATCCAGCTGGGAAAATTCTAATTAGCCGAATCGGAGAAGGAAAGGGCAATCAAATCATGCAAATCCGGGTAATAATCCTTCACGCGTTGGCGGATTTACAAATGACTGAAATCATGCAATTTATTGTGAGCAAGCCAATTAATTGATCAGCTTAGGCGGTGTCTCGTGATTTTTCTTTAAAAGAATAAAGAAGGAAAAAATGTTGCTGATAGTTGCTGCATCGGCGGCTGTTGCTACTGCGCAATTTCTTTGCATGCCTTATTGGGGCCCACACGAATATGGCATCACAGTTAAAAGCCCAAAAAAGTCGTGGCTTGTGGGATCAATTAAACCACCTCATGGCCCAACTTTTCTTTATTTGAAAAATAAGAAGGAAATCAAGAAAGTTGATGTCACGGCTTGCTAAAGTCAAGAATTGAAACCCACCTACTCAATTCACCAAATTGAAGTTGGAGCTACATGCCACAATTCGAACGGCCCAACAAATTGTTCCCAGCTTGACAATTAAAATGTTGCTGATTGTCATTTGGACAGCCTACGAATTTCAAATCAAAACGGGCCCAACACTGAAAAAAAATACAAAGAAGTGGTGAAGTACTTCAAGCCCGGCCTCACGAATGTTCGACGCTCGTTCCGAACCTTGAAGTGGGGGCATCTGTTGACAACGAAAATTTGAAGATAAAATTATTAATTGATGGCCCAAATAAATTGACTATTGATTATTAATTTTTATCATAAGTCCATAATAAATTTGGGCTTACATATTTAATTCAAAATAAGAATTATGGATTTCAATTCTTATTTTTTGGATTAATTAATGGATTAAATAAATGATCCATTAAATAAAACAAAGTCCACTTTAAAGAAAGTGGCCCTCAAGTTCAGGCCAAAGCCCATGAAGCCCAAGAGAATAACCGAAGGCCTATAAATAGAGGCCCCAAGGTTACAAGTTCAGACAACATCAAGTCACAAATCACATTACAAATCATAATTCATAAGTTCTCAAGAGCAAAGGCATTCAAGCTCTCAAATCTTCGAGTCATTGCCATTTGCTATCTCGAAGTGCTGTCCGTGCAAAGAGCTAACACTTCCATCCAAATTCAACCAAGTTCTACATTTTGATTCGAGATCAAGCTTCAAGCCCTTGAATCCGCTAGCAAAGAAGAATCAGAGGATATTCAGAGATTGTAACACTTTATTACATTAAATCAATAAATTTCATGTTTCGCTATTTTCTTGTATTTTGCATTCATTTATTACAGATTCCAATGAAAATTTGTGTAAACAGGGGATAACGCCCATTACTCATGTTTTCACACAACACTCACTTTTACCCAAAAGCTAACTCGGACGGTGCTTAATCAAGTTAATTCACACAGATTAACCTAAAAATTTGCAATCAAACCATAGTGCACCAATCTCGTAACACACAAATATCTCAAAGCACATATTGCAAAATCACAACAATTCATTCTCCTCACAAGCAAATCTAATCATGTGCATACATACTCACACACACAACAAAAATTGACCTTTAATAGCGACATTAAAGCTCAATCACGGTCCTTGCCTTCATACTCTGACAACACCTCACTTAACCTACAACACGAGAGAGAGAGAGAAAACTAAAATTACACGAGAAAAACGAGGCGAACGAAAAAGAAAAGAAACAAGAGAGAGAAATTAGTTCTAAGTTATAGTCGTTAGCTTGACTTTGGAAACCGGATTGGGAATTAACAATCCCCTCGTGACGAGTCACAAGGCGTGACCTCATTCTTGTTGCTCTCAACACCAAATCTTAATTTTCCCTTATCTAATTTCGACACATTCTTCATCCTCAATTGTTGAGATTTTGGTTTCCTCCCCCAATTAATCGAATCTCTTTCGTTTGTGAACCGTAACACTCCGTCTGATGTCTCACTTATAGCCCCGCTCATGCGACACTCATCCGGTACCAGTGATGATGCCATGGAGCTAAAAGTACTAAACTCCATACTTTCATCTCCTACTTTGAATGTGAGAAGTCCATTATGAACATCAATATCCGCTTCAGCCGTGGCTAAAAACGGTTTTCCAAGGATCAATAGCATACTCTCTTCATTCTCAACATCAAGAACTACAAAATCATTAGGAATGTAGAATTTCCCAACTTTTACCAACACATCCTCAAGAATTCCTATAAGGTATTTCACTGATCTGTCCGCTAGCTGGTTTGAGCTCCTTCACTCCTAATTTCCTACAAGTAGATAAAGGGATTAGACTCACACTAGCTCCTAAAACATACAATATTTTTAATAAGTAAGGAACCAATAGTTAGAGGGATAGAAAAACTCCCGGGGTCCTTGAGCTTCTGGGGAAGCTTCTGCTGAATTATAGCACTGCACTTTTCAGTGATTGAAACTGTAGCAAAGTCTTCAGACTTTCCTTTTCTTGAAATCACTTCCATCAAAAACTTCAAATACTTAGGCATTTGAGCTAATGCCTCTGCAAAAGAGATGTTAATGTGAAGCTGCTTGAAAATGCTCAAAAACGTGTTAATTTGTTTCTCTAACTTCTGCATCTGTAATTTCTGAGGAAATATCACGGTGGCACTTGTTCTTTGGTTGTCACACTCACATTTAGCTTTGAAGGGACCTCTTCCTTTTTCTCCTCCATCTCCACTTTCACGATCTCAACTACCTCTTCAACCCTCTTACAACTCAACTCTTCAAATTCAAAATCTGCTAACAACTTTGGACTATCCTTTTCGCCATTGTTTTGCACAAAAATGGCCTTACAGTGCTCCTTGGGATTGTTCTCGATTTGACTCGGTAACATTCCTGGACCTCTCATATTTAAAGATTGGGCAATCTGGCCAATCTGGGTCTGCAAATTTTTGTTCTAATTCACCACCTGTTCCACTTGAGTCTCCAATTTCTGATAAAGTTCTGTAGACACAGCTATGAATTTCTCAAGTGCAGTCTCCCATCTTTGCTTTTGTTCCTGCTGAGGAGGTGGGGCGTGGTATGGAACGGGTGGTCTTTGTTGAAACTGAGCTCTCGGCTGAAATTGCGGTCTAGGCTGAGATGGTGGTTGTTGAACATTCTGATTGTTAGACCAGGAAAGATGGGGATGGTTCTTCCATCCTGGATTGTAGGTATTCGAGTAAGGGTCATTCACCGGTTTGAGTTGTTTACATAATTCACTTGCTCTTGCACCTGTTCTCCTGCATTGGTATGAGGACACACGTTAAATGCATGTGGACCACCACAAGTTTCACAAATTACCTGAACTGGTTGGGCGTCTGTCCCAACTGCATTCATAGAAAGTTGGTCTAATCTCTTGTTAAGAGCTTCTAACTGGGCATTGATGGAGGTTAATCCATCTCGTTCTGCAACTACTGCTTGCACTTTAGCTAGTTGGGAATGGCTCCTGTCATGCACAAAAACATCATTCTGTAACATATTATCTAACAGTTCTTTAGCAATGGTCTCAGATTTGGACAAGAATGCTCCGCCCGCAGCGGCATCCATCGATCCTCTGTATGTAGGGGGCATCCCATTATAGAAAGTTTGAATAAATAACCAACCGGGAATCCCATGATGAGGGCACTTCTTCTGTAAATCCTTAAATCTTTCCCACGCCTCATAGAAGGATTCTCCATCTAGTTGTCTGAAACCTTGAATATCATTCCTGTACTTCGTGGTCTTACTGAGAGGAAAGAACTTGGCTAAGAAAGCCTGAGAACGTGCATCCCACGTCTGAAAGAACTCATTTGGTACAATACTTAACCATGCTTTGGCTCTTTCCCTTAGTGAAAATGGGAAAAGCCTGATTCGAATAGCGTCAGTTGTGATATTGTGGATCTTGAAGGTATCGCACACCTCAAGGAAGTACTCAAGATTTGATGTTGGATACTCTAGTGATAATCCTAAAAACGGATTATTCTGCAGCAAGTTGATTATAAATGATTTTGATCTCAAAGTTGTTTGCTCCAATCAGGGGACGAGTTGCAGTCTGGATTGCTCCAGCATTTGGCAAGTTGCAATCTCTAATCATAAGAGGAGGTGGTGGTGGTGGAGGATCTACAACCCCATCGCCTCTTGCATTGTTCGGATCTACTGCCATTGATTCAGTTGTGGATTTCTTGCTTTTCTTTTACTTCTTCCTAACAGCGCTGAGTGTTCTCTTACTTTCCGGATCATAGGGAATTAGTTCCAGATCCTGAGATCTTCGCATGCACTGTATACCTGCACACAAGCAAAAAAAATCCTTACCTCAATTCCAAAAAGACTAAGATCAAAACACAAAATAAAGTAATGGTCTAAAGCACTAGATCAAAATATTTAAGTAATATTGATTTAAAACGCCTTCCCCGGCAACGGTGCCAAAAACTTCTTGTGGTTGTGTAGATTCACTAAGTTAAAACCAATCGTGCAAATGTACACTTAATATACGAGTAGCACAATAGGATCGTACCCACAGGGAAGGGAATCAATCACTACTCAATATTTATTTCAAATCCAGAAACCGAACAAATTCAAGTTGTTATATCTACCTACTAGAATAAAATTGAAGTGATTAACTCTAAGAAAACACAAATAGCATACTTAAACACGGATTAAACTCAGTAGACTAAATAGGTAGGGGAGTAATGACTTATGCGTTCAGGATTCAATACAATACTTGTTTCACAAGTGCAATTCTACAACCTAGTCACTTATATATGAATTATCCACTCTCAAGGTATAACCGTGTATTTAATTAAGCTCAACGTTACTCTCGCAATCATCAATGTATTAATTAAACCAACAAGACCAAGACTAGTGCAATTCCTATTCTAGCGCCTTGCCATGGAATAAGATTTACTGTTGTATAGACTAGAACCAAATCTCTTTGCATTCATACAATCTACTAGTTATGAAAACCATCTCAATTACTAGTAACCTCTCGATTCTCAAGTAATTCTAGATTATGCTAAGGGTGATCAGGCCTTCACAATTCAATTCAAACCAGCTTTCACACTAAGAATTAGCACAAGTCATTCAAGCATCATATCAAACACATATCATACATTCATCATCACTTCCCTAGACCTAGGGGTTTAGCTACTAATAATTAAAGCAAAACTCATAAAACTAAAGTAAAGTGCATTAAGAAAATTCATGTTCATCAAATCAAGACAAGGTCTCAAAATTAAACTCATAAACATTCAGTAAGAATTTGGAAAAACGAATCTAACATGAAACTAATTAAAACTAAACTTAGAGGAATTAGTTTGAGAAGTTAAAGCAGTAAATAAACCGAAAAACCAAAATTATTTAAGAACTCGATCCTTTCGTCTTCTCGAAATTCTTTGAACAATTCTTTAAAACTCCAGAACTCACTCAAGAAGACTCCAAGACGCACATAAATAGCTGCCCAAAATTCTGTCTCGCCGCCCAAGGTAATGGGTGTTACCTATCTATGTGCAATCCTCGTTAACGCCTTACTGCCTTGAAATCACAATAACGCTTTTATAAGTGGTAATAGGCGTTACCACTTTCCTTCTGCCCAGGAATAACGGGCGTTACCCCTCTGATTCGCCAAAAGTGTTGCTCCTGTGTCTATTAACGGGGGTTAACAACCTTGTACTTCCACAGGTATGAAAAGTATACTCTAATTAACGCTTAAATCCATACGAATTTCACACTCAACACCCCCAACCAGAAGGGGTATCGGTGCTATAACCCCAAAACCAGACGGTTTCTTTTCATTATGGATTGCAATTTTGTGGAAACTGAGTATTACTACCCCTTCCAACATAGTGATCAGGGGGAGATTCAGGATAGTAGATCTCTGAGCTGTTTGAGCTATAGTGATTTAGTTGAACCTACACCATCTGAACCTGAAGAATCTGAAGAACTCAGTACCACACCCACGCTCAGTGATTCTCCTCTGGATGATGTCCAAAATGAGGTAACTGAACTTTTCCCTCCTCCTGTTGTCGTTTCTGATAAATATTGATGCCATAAATGCTCCTGATATTGTGACTGAGAATGTAGCGATCCACCGGTACAATCTACTACAGAGGAGCACTAGAGGGGTTCCTCCACAAAGTTATTCACCTGACCATACGTCCCGATCAACCAAGTATCATGTAGGGAATATGGTCAAGGGAAGTCTGTCAAACATGGCGAAGGCATTCTTAAGCAGCCTTTACAAAGAGAAAATTCCCAGAATAGTATAGAAAGCCAAACAGAATAAGGAGTGGGAGAAAGCTATGAAAGTCGAAATGAAGGCCTTAATAAAGAATGGGACATGGGAGAAATGCAGGTTACCCGAGGGAAAGAAGCCGGTTGGCTATAGATACGTTTTCATAATTAAATACAAAGTTGAAGGCTCCGTGGAAAGATATAAGGCACGACTGGTTGTGAAAGGGTACACTCAAACTTTTGGGATCGACTACTCTGAGACTTTCTCACCAGTTGTGAAACTTAATACAGTTCGGGTGTTATTATCAGTAGCAGCCAACAAAGATTGACCACTTCATCAGTTTGACGTAAAAAATGTCTTCCTGCATGGGGATTTAACTAAGGAGGTATATATGGAACCCTCACCAGGTTTCACAAAAGTTTTTGGCCAGAATGAGGTGTGTAGACTTCGAAAAGCTTTGTACGGACTCAAGCAGTCACCGCGAGCATGGTTTGGCAGGTTCATGTTGGCTATGCAGCGTCATGGATACGTACAAAGTAACTCTGATCACATCTTGTTCCTAAAAAAACGAGGAGATTTGATCATGTGTTTGATCATATACGTTAATGATATGATCATAACAGGTAGTGATAGGTTCGAGATGGAGAGCCTTAGGGAAAATCTCTTCAAGGAGTTCGAAATGAAAGATCTCGGAGGATTGAAGTATTTCTTGGGCATTGAGGTTCTTCGATCAAAAGAAGAAATATCCATCTCCCAAAAGAAGTATATTCTAGATCTGTTAGTCGAAACCGGGATGTTGGATTGCAAACCCGTGGAAATTCTGATACAAGTAAACCACAGGCTCAGGATAGAAGAAAGTGGGAAACCAGCAGATAAGGAACGGTACCAGCGGTTGGTAGGAAAGTTGATTTACCTGTCACACACGAGATCAGATATTGCCTACTCAGTGGGGGTTGTCAGTCAGTTCATACACCAGCCACAGAAAGAACACATGGAGGTAGTCATACGGATTGTTTGGTATCTTAAGGGTACCATAGGAACGGGAATTATGTTTGGGAGACATAGACATCTTGATATTGAGGCATATACTGACGCAGATTGGGCAGGGAACCCGAATGACAGGAGATCCATGTCTGGATTTATCACACTTGTTGGGGGTAATGTAGTAACCTGGAGGAGCAAGAAGTAAAAGGTTGTAGCACTTTCTAGTGCCGAAGTGGAGTTCAGGGGAATAGCGAAAGGGGTGACTGAACTTATTTGGCTCAGAAAGCTGATGAAAGAAATTGGCATGGAACCAAAGGGTCCGAGTCTCCTGAGATGTGATAACAAAGCTGCAATCAGCATCTTGGAGAACCCGGTACAACACGATAGAACGAAACATGTGGAGGTGGACGGATACTTCATTAAAGAAAAATTGGAAAATGGCACTGTTTCCATTCTCTTTGTCAGATCAGAAGATCAGCTGGCCGGCATACTTACCAAGGCAGTTACAAGTCAAATATTCCAGGCTGCGTTATGCAAGCTAAGGCTTGGGGACTCCATCACTTAGCTTGAGGGGGAGTGTTAGAATACCATATCTTTGGTATGGTTGACTTATCGGATTTGGTTCCTAATCTATTGTAATTAGTCCAGATTTGTAGGGATTGTGTATAGGCCCTATATATCTCTGTTGCTCGTGAGAATATTGTAACACAGAATACCGTACACAATGAATCAAATAATCAAAGTCTTCTCCAAATACTATGTTCTAACAGACATAGCAAATTAAAATGATACTTTTACAAGTATCCATGCATTAGAGTTTTGATATATAGCATCCTGGGTATGGAACGAGTTCTCATTGAATATAACCTCACAAAATTTCTTAGAATCTATGCATAAATCTGTTCGAGTTTTGGGAGTAATGATCTAATGGCATAGTTCAATTTATGTGAGGGTTTTTTTACATATTTCACCTCTGTGTTAATTCTAATTAACATAAAAACCCCTATGATAAGAAAATTGACATTTAAAACTCTATTTTTTCAACATATTTGCATAGCAAACCATGAAATTTCTAGTGTTTGACACGCACTTTTAGCGCGACTAGAGCAATAATTTTCTCTATTTATTGGACTCGAAATAACTAACTTACTCTTTTAAATTCTGATATACATCTCACATCTCTTTGTATTATTCAATACTTTTTTATATGCACCAAGACCCCTGTATAAAACAGACAATACAACTACACCTGCTACTCTATTTACTGAAAAATAAAATAGACAATAGACATTGGAAAATGAAACTCGAAATCTACTTTTAATTCATGAAGGTAAAATAGAGATATTATATTTAAATTATAATGATATCATCTAAAGGGACAGTGTGCAAATATATTTAAAAAAACAGGATTTTTTATGTTAATTTTTATAACACAGGTTTTTTTTTTTTTTTTTTTTTTGCCATTTCACCTAATATAGGGGGTATGGTGTAAATAACTCATTTATGTGAAAATGAAAGGTTGTGAAATTCAAAATTGTAGCCAGTATATGGTAAGTTGCCTGTAAATTTGAAATTAATGACATACAAGAAAGGAAAATTCTATATTTTTGTATTTGAATCGGAAAAGTGATTGAAAACAATATTAACTTTATGTCATAAATTTTAATTTGTCTTCACTTGGCTTTTCACAAAAATTGAACAATTTTTTTTCTCCCTTCATTTCCTCTTAATCGTAGGTCCGGTGTATAATCCTATAATAAATTTTAACACCAATATAACAATAATAATGATAATAATAATAAATTTGGTTTTAGACATCAAAGGCAAAGCAGAAATTTTATAGAGGGAGACAAGATTGAAAATTACTAAATACTTTAAAATTTTAGCAGAGAAGAGATAGAACCCCCGACTCCTATATCTGCGTACTAATTACTATAAATACATGTTTGTTATAAATAATGAATATTATGAATGTCCATTGATTGTGTAATCGATTAATTTATGGGATTGATATCCATGATTAAGGTTAATTGATTAGCCAACCTTTTCTTTTCTCTTGTATTGTAGTACCTATAAATTGAGGTTTATTGATCATTGTATATACACTCAGGAATTAATAAAATCCCTCTCTTCTTTGTCTATTCTCTTAGCATTATTATGTTATTGTTCTTGCTTTTAGTCAATAGTTTCATAACATGTTATCAGCACGATTAGCTTGAAGGTTGGAGGTAGATTCGATTCGATAAAACAATCGATACAAAAGTACGAAAACCGAATTCACTTTCGCAAAAGGTTGGTTTGATTATATGGCCCCACATTGATATCAAAGTTTAAATTTTTCGTTTTAAACCTCTGTTATCAAAACTATAATTCAACAAAATTATGTATTAATCATGATTATGTATTAATTGTTGGTTTGATTATATTGAGATTATATGTTTGTAAGTCATATTGGTATATAATCCTTCTTCATGATCCGTGAGCAATCTGCATCTTCTTATATTCATATGTTTTTTACTCATGCCAAATCTTTTTGTTTTGTGATGATGTACCATGTAAGAACTGTACCTTTAAGTACTCTACAATGCATTGCATATTTTATATATTATATTGTCTAGTTTTGTAAAACTAAATCGGTTAATCTATTTTCATAGTTAAATAAATTGTCTTTATTAATCTTTGAATATATATAAAATTAAAGGAGATAATTCAATCTTGAATATGGATAAACCTATGGATGTCGTTTTAGAAGAAATCTTTTTTGCACACATTTTACAAAAATAATACAACCTATATTACTAGTTAAACCCAGATTAGGAAATCCATTCTGTATATGTGATCCTAGGCAATTAGAATGTTTAGTTTGATAATGGATTTAATATTAAACTGATGCAACTTACTTTCTATCTTTTATTTAGAGTATAATATATTAGCACTATTCCTTTCTCTCAATAGTTTCTATAAAGTGTTTATGGCATTTATCCAACAACTATGGAGATCTAATATTGATAACTATTGAGAATACATTTCATAATATAATAGTGCTTCCCCTCCATATATTGATAATCGGCATAAAACATACTCTCTTTTATAGATTAGATTTCAAACCTAAATTATGCACTAAAGTTATTGAGGGTATTAATAATTACATGATGATTTTTCATATGGTTGTTAGTATACTTGTCTAATTCGTTTATTTTTTATATAGTCTTTGAAATGTCGAACCTTACAAAGCTTGAGTTTGCCGCCCTTGATATTACCGGTAAGAATTATTTGTCATGGGTGCTCGATGCTGAGATTCACCTAGATGCAAAAGGCCTTGGAAATACAATTTTGAAAGATAAGGAAGCTGTTTCTAGCTAAGATAAGGTGAAAGCCATGATTTTCCTTCGCCATCACATTGACGAAGGATTAAAAACTGAGTATTTGACTTTTAAAGATCCACTCGAATTGTGGAATAATTTAAAGGCGATATATGACCATCAAAAAACAGTTATCCTCCCTAAAGCTCGTTATGATTGGATGCATTTAAGATTGTAAGATTTTAAGAGTGTGAGTGAGTATAACTCTGCACTATTTAAAATTACTTCCCAATTGAAATTATGTGGGGAAAAGGTCACTGATGACGATTTACTTGAAAAAACTTTCTCAATTTTTCATGCCTCGAATATGCTCCTATAACAGCAATATAATGAGAAAGGTTTTAAAAGATACTCGAAATTGATTTTATGTCTTCTTGTGGCTGAACAAAATAATGACTTATTGATGAAAAACCATGAAATTCGGCCCACCGGGTCTGCCCCATTCCCTGAAGTGAATGCAATAATATATAAAAACTTTGAAAATGGTAGCCGAGGTCATGGCTATGGCCGTGGCCGAGGTCGTGGCCAAAATCATGGTCGTGGATCTCAATTTAAACATTATTATGGTGGTAACCGTCCTAAGTGGAATAACGAAGAGAAACAAAAGAAGAGTGTGAATACTCAAAACAGTCACTCGAAGAGTGTGGAGGAGAAACCATGTTTTCGATGTGGCATGAAAGGCCATTGGTCACATATCTGTCGTACGCCCGAGCATTTTGTCAAACTTTATCAAGCTTCAATCAAAGGGAAAGGAAAAAATATTGAAGCAAATCTTGTGGAGAATGACAACATCGCAGATCTTACAAATAAAAGCGACAACATTGAAGCTAATTTGACATATAAGGATGATGATTTCAATGGCCTTGCTGATATAACTCGTCTGGATGCAACCGATTTTTTCGCACCATGAACATCTTTTTATTGGGGAATAGACTTATAATTTGAATTTTGTTCATGTTATTTTTCCTTATGTCGTTTGGAATTTCAGTATCTTAGTCACTTTACTTTTATGTCATTAGTAATTAATTCATTTCTCTTAATGTAATTTGTTTTCTTTTGTAATAAAGACTATGGATATTCCCCAATATTCAGTTGGATCCAAGGCCAATGAGAAGCTATATATCTCGTAGACAGTGCTACAACGCACACTATACTCAAAAAACAAAAAGTATTTTTCTTCTTTACTTATGAAAGAAGCAAATGTTAACACTATATCTGGTAGTACAAAAATAATTGAAGGGTTTGGGAAAGTAAATATAATGTTCCCCGGAGGAACGAAACTCTTCATTGAAGATACATTATTTTCTAGTAAGTCTCAAAGAAACTTATTGAGTTTCAAAGATATTCCGCGAAATGGTTACCATATTGAAACTACAAATGATGGTAAGATTGAATATCTTTACATTACCACAACCTTATCAGGTAAAAAGTATGTGTTGGAAAAATTACCTGATACAAGTATCAGCATGATTGAAAAACATGCGATAGTAAACCAGAAGTTTACTAATCCAAATACATTTATTATTTGGAATGATTGATTGGGTCATCCTGGAATAATTATGATGCGAAAAATTATTGAGAATTCAAATGGGCATCCATTAAAGAATCAGAAGATTCTTCAAGTTAAAGAATTCTCTTGTGTTGCTTGTTCTCAAGGTAAACTGATCGCGAGACCATCATTAACTAAAGTGGGAATTGAATCACTGGCATTTCTAGAACGTATTCAAGGTGGCATATGTGGGCCTATCCACCCACCGTGCGGACCCTTTAGGTGCTTTATGGTCTTAATTGATGCATCTACTAGATGGTCACATGTGTGTTTATTATCAACTCGCAACCTAGCTTTTGCAAGATTGCTAGCCCAAATAATTCGCTTGAAGGCACAATTTCCAGATTATAAAATCAAAACAATTCGCCTTGATAATGCAGGCAAGTTTACATCTCAAGCTTTTAATGATTATTGTATGTCTACGGGAATAAAAGTAGAAAATTCTGTTGTTCATGTACACACACAAAACGGTCTAGCAGAGTCATTTATTAAACGCCTCCAATTAATAGCTAGACCTTTACTTATGAGAACAAAGCTTTCTATCTCTGCATGGGGACATGCTATATTACATGCAGCAGCACTTATACGCATCAGACGAACAAGTTACCATGAATTCTCCCCATTACAATTGGCTTTTGGTCAGGAGCCTAATATTTCCCATCTTAGAATTTGGATGTGCGGTATATGTTCCTATTGCACCACCAAAACGCAAAAAAATGGGTCCTCAAAGGAGATTAGGGATATATGTTGTATTTGATTCCCCTTCTATAATTCAATATCTTGAACCAATCACCGGGAATCTATTTACAACAAGATTTGCTAATTGTCATTTTGATGAAACAGTTTTTCCAACATTAGGGGGAGAAAATAAACAGTTGGGAAAAGAAATTACTTGGAATACATTATCTTTGAATCATTTAGATCCTCGAACAAAACAATGCGAACAAGATCTATTGCATATAATGTAGCTACTGATATTTTAGAAGAAAATGAGGATCTTGAACCAAAATCTATTGAATAATGTAGAAACAAATATGATTGGTCAAAATGGAAAGATGCAATTCAAGAAGAATTAAATTCTCTTTCTAAACGTGAAGTTTTTGGACCTATAGTCCAAACACCTGATAATATAAAGCCAGTGGAATACAAATGGGTATTTGTACAGAAAAGAAATGAGCGAAATAAAGTCGTAAGGTATAAAGCACGACTTGTTGCACAAGGATTTTCACAAAGGCCTGGCATTGATTATGAAGAAACTTATTCTCCTATGGTGGATGCATGAAAGATAGTATATTTACAGTATATTTATGAAGAAACAGTTAGATATCTCATTACTCTGGCAGTACATGAAAGACTTGAGATGTTGTTACAGTATATTTATATGGATCGTTGGATAACGAAATCTATATGAAAATCCCTGAAGGATTTAAAATGCCTGAAACACGTAAGAATTCCCGGGAAACATATTCGATAAGGCTACAAAGATCATTATATGGATTAAAACAATCCGGACGGATGTGGTATAATCGCCTTAGTGAATACTTGCTAAGGGAAGGATATAAAAAATGACCCAATTTGTCTTTGTGTCTTCATAAAGAGATTTGGATCAAAGTTTGTTATAATCGTGGTGTATGTTGATGATTTAAATATTATTGGAACTCCTGAAGAATTATCAAATGCAATAAATTACTTAAAGAAAGAATTTGAAATGAAAGATCTTGGAAGAACAAAGTTCTGCATTGGTTTACAAATTGAACATCTCAAAGATGGAATATTTGTTCATCAATTGACATATACCGAAAAGATTTTAAAACGATTTTATATGGATAAGGTACATCCATTGAGTACCCCGATGATTGTGAGATCACTAGATATAACAAAAGATCCATTCCGGCCTAAGGAGGAGGATGAAGAAATTCTTGGTCCTGAAGTACCATATCTTAGCGCTATTGGGGGATTAATGTACCTCACTAACAATACAAGGCCAGACATAGCATTCTCAGTGAGTTTATTATCAAGGTTTAGCTCATTCCCAACTCGAAGACATTGGAGTGGGATTAAACATATCTTTCGATATCTTCGAGGGACATTTGATATGGGCTTATTTTATTCAAGTGATTCTATCCCTCAACTAATTGGCTATGCAGATGCAGGATATCTATTGGATCCCCATAAAGCTCGATCCCAAATAGGGTATTTATTAACTAGTGGAGGTACAGCTATGTCATGGCGCCCAACAAAACAAACAATAACAGCCACTTCTTCAAATCATGCAGAGATCATTGCAATTCTCGAAGCGGGTCGTGAATGCGTTTGGCTAAGATCGATGACTCAACAAATTCAAGAAATGTGTCATTTAACACCAAAAGAGAAGGTCCCAACAATGTTATATGAAGATAACACCGCATGCATCGCCCAATTAAAGGGGGGGATATATCAAAGGAGATAGAACAAAACACATTTCACCGAAGTTCTTTTTCACACATGACCTTCAGAAGAACGGAGACATAAATGTCCAACAAATACGTTCGAGTGATAATCTAGCTGATATGTTCACAAAAGCATTACCTAGTACGACATTTGAGAAGTTGATATACAAGATTGGAATGCGTCGATATAAAGATATTAAGTGATGTCATCATGAGGGGGAGTGCATACGCGCTGTACTCTTTTCCTTTGCTGAGGTTTTTGTCGCATTAGGTTTTCCTAGTGAAGGTTTTTAACGAGGCAACCTATATGCGTAATCCATGAATATATATTTTTAGCAAGGTGCATCAAACTGCAATGGACATTCAAGGGGAAGTGTTATAAATAATGAATATTATGAATGCCCATTGATTGTGTAATCGATTAATTTATGGGATTGATATCCATGATTAATGTTAATTGATTAGTCAACCTTTCATTTTCTCTTGTATTGTAGTACCTATAAATTGATATCTATTGATCATTGTACATACACTCAAGAATTAATAAAATCTCTCTCTTCTCTCTCTATTCTCTTAACATTATTTTGTTACTGTTCTTACTTTTAGTCAATAGTTTCATAACAATGTTAATGTTTTTCATTTTTAAATGCATCAAATTGGTTTTAATTTTCTTTCATTAATAAAATATTAAATGATGGTAGACATCAATCATCAATAGTGACATCCCAAATGTAATTCTTTCACCACATATTAAACATAACCAAAATTTTCATCACAAATTAAACGAATAAAATCAGCTAAAACTTAACGAACTTCCATTAATTTCCGAACAACACCGTATATTCCACGTCGCTATTTCCTATTTAGTACATCACAAAACTAATAAATACCTAACACATCCTACAAAGCCTACTATTTTAAAACCCTAAATTTAGTGATACATGTTGAAAAGATCATCACATAATTGAACAGGCATGGACATTCTCATCACTGAAAATGGTGGCATATTTCTCAGTCGGGTCATTTGGGTCACTCGGGTACGCCTGATAGACATTTCTGACGAAACCGCTAGGCGCCTTCTTGTCGTAGGCTCCAGGGGCATAAGGGTAATATGTCAAATTTTGCTCAACGTAGGGCCAAAACATAGCCGTCTTCTTCCCTGTACGCCTCACTTTCCTTAACACCTTGTTTTGATCCACATAACCCCTAACCGTAACCCGATTTTGTTTTCGGTCTACTTCCACGGATCTTGCACCTATAATAAAATATATAATCAACTTGGGTTAACACAAATTTATTTAATCCAAATGATGTTTCTAATGCACCACCACAAGGACGGTGTAGCTATCACTATATAAGTGTTAAATCAAAGTACAATTAATTATAATATTTATTATTGCCGGGGTGAAATTATGAGAAATTACGTTACAATTCTAACCGTGATGAAATCACATTTGTGTAGCAATTATACTGTAAATTTTCAAATCAGATGGACTAATTTGTGATTTCATTCATTTCCATATAGCAAATATTTGAAGCTTGTGACTAGATGCACTTATAATATTACCACCCCACTTCACGAATAAAGTAAACAAAAGGGGTAAATATTTTATAATGTTTTTCATCAAAGTTAAAAGGTATGCGTTTATGACATCAATCTATTTACACAAAAAGATTAATAGAAATAAAAAGAAAAAGAATAGATACAAATATATATATACCTTTGAGGGAGGAAACGGCGTTTCTAACTTTCCGTTCGCATCCGTCGCAGTCCAGTTTCACCCTGATATTAACCGTCTGTATGGCAATAATTACTATAATAATTAGGCATAATTAATTTTGATTTCTGTATATATAGTTGCATGCAATTAATTTTGAGATGCACCCCATATAGTAATATATAATCACACACAGAGACGCGCGCATATTTATATAAGACTGGTAAAAGACTGATTACCTTGAATGGCTTTTTGCTCTTTCTTGTGCTTGAAACTGTAAACATTTCTTGAATATGATCAATAATACCCATGATTTGACTCTCTCTCTCTCTATATGCACTCTTGTAAGGGTGGGAATCTGGTTCGAATTTGGTTTTTAGAATATATGGAGAGACCTATTTATAAGGGGAGGGAAATTTTATGTACGCAAGAAAGTTAGCTGTATTTAGCTACCATATACTACGTACGTAGAGTTAGTAATAATTTAAAATAATAATAATAATAGTAGCTAAGAAAGTGACTTGTGTGTCATTTAATTATGTACTGTAACTCAAGTATTATACCAAAGCTGGATTTCTGGACAAGTCTTACTTGTTTCTGCAACTTTTGACTTTTGATATATCTTGTTTCTTCCGACATCATTCTTATGTTTTCATTATGCAATAATAATAATTAGTTAAACATTTATTAATCTCTCTAGTTCCTCGTAAGTCACCGTGCACATAAATATTTGAAAATATCATCTTTGTTCGATACTTTTGGTCGGCAATATATACTATACTCGTGGCATGATAAATGTTCAAAAAGTAAAATTGTTACAATATTTATGTGATGTTGTGTGTGTTCGAGTATGTGCTGTTGCATCATAGTTGGGAAGCTTCAAATTTTGTCTTTAACTGGTTTCTTTGTTTATATTCAACACGGATTGATGATCAAGTGCGAACTTGATAATGCTGTAACTGGCAATGGAATTTTGTCCAGTAGTGTAAGATCTGGCGCCGTTTTAGCGAAACACCAGTGTAATATTGCTGGAGCTCTCAAATTGGTATCATGAGGTAACCAGCTCATGTACGCGTACGTCATTTCATATATATATATATATATATATATATATATATATATATATTATTATCAGTCAATTGTATAAAGTTGAAAAAATTATATTTGACGCTAAAATTAATAATATATTCGAAGAAAACTGAATTAAGTCCAAACTTAGAGTTTATTTGTATAGGTAAAATGTTCTGCATAAAGAAATTCAAAGATATAGCGTATAATTTATAATGTTTCGACAATTCTCTCGTTTTTAAGGTGAGTCAAATCAAACACATTATTTAGTATAATATTAGAGTGGAAATTTCTGTAAACTTTATGTTTCAATTATACCACATTTTTTGCAGGGTGAGGAGTGAATTAGGTCATATATATAATTCAATAGTATATAAAACATATATTTTATAATTTTAAAATGCCATTATACATGTGGTATTTCCGAACAAATTACCATCCAACAAATTGTTAAATTCATTTCACTTGCATATAAAAACTCTTATCTTAAATATTTTTCCACGTGGATAATGGGATTACAATTCTTTGAAGATATACATCAGCCTGTGGTCTAAATTGTTTTTGCCTATGCAACCGATATATCTTCGTCGAAACTTGTAATAATTAATTCTTTGAAATGTCTTAATTTTATACACCGAGGATCCCTTCATTAATTTTAATTAATTCTTGGCCACCAAAGTCCATACAGTTTACGTACATGTTGCAATATTTGAATAACTCAAACGTTTATTTCATTGAATCATAACTATTACATGAAGAACTAAGTCCTAGCTTGTAAATATATGGCTAAATAGAAGTGCTCCATAGCAACATAATCTTTAAAATAGAGGATTTGACTTAGGAAAAATGTCAATTTGTTAAATTATCCTATTCTTTGCATGGCATCGTATGCGACTGACACGTACAAGATAAGTTTACCTGTGATTGGTTTATGAGGTTTGAACTCATCAACAAGCCCATTTTTAGCTTCCTAAACAGATATTTACTCAGTACAATTAATTACCGTTATCATTTGTCATGAATACTTTTAAAATTATTATTATTTTATTATATTATATTATATTGGATATTTATATATAATATCATGTTTGATACTTCTTATATAAAAATTTTAGAAAAAAATATTATATTATTATGTTCATATAATGTCGTGTCCATTTTGTGAATCGGATAAATTACAATATTTTGTGAATTGTTTTTCGAGTTAATTGCAATTTTGTCTCATAATTTCGCCTAATCTTTTCTATTTTGTTCTTGTTTTGAATAGAATTTTGTAATTAATAAATTGATGACTCTTATAACGTATATTCCCTAATTGTGGGGAGATATATAAAGAACTGCAGAAGCCCTTTTCCAAAATGTTGAAACACCGTACTATGGTGTGGTTCAATGGCTTGTGCTATATTAATTTAATTTTTGTCGTTTGAAAATTATAAATAAATGAAGTTTGGTGAAATTAAATTAATCTTCATTGTTTGAAAACCGCAATATAGTGTTCGATATTTGTAATGAATATATATAACTTTAAAAAATGTCCCCGAAAATGCCATGTCTCATTCTCGGGACGCAACATGGTAGTTCCTCCGTGCCCGAAGAGACTCAAGGACACTAGACCTCCGTCACTTGGGTGTTTATGAAAATTTACACATTTATGGTAAATATTACAGATTATGATATATGAGTATGGGGATGATGACACGAACACGACACGACACACAGATATAATAATGTGGATCTTTTCTTAAATTTTCCATATGAGCAATATCAGATATGATATTTGACATAAAAGTCTGACATGATATAAAATAATATTTTTAAGAGTACATGTGCATATGACAGATTGTGGGGGTTTTATCCATCCAATGTGCTGGGTAGTCCCTTGTGGCCACCAGAGACCGTCCTCCTACCTTGTGGGGCCGTGAGTCACCGTGATTTACCTCCTCTCCTACTGGTGTGGGGTCACTTAGGAGGGGCGCCTAAGGTGGGCGATTCCACCTTTTGGAACAAGGTAAACATAGTAAGTATAATTGACCTTTATTATATTCATTCAAATAGACTTAAGTAAAACTGCAGACGTTATGACCTTATTAATTAATATAATTTCGATATTAATAAAGAGAGATTTCAACCTTATCACCTAATATAAAACATCCTTGTTAATATCAATTTTAAGTAATTGAAAACAACCCAAATAGAAGTGCGTTTACGACTGCACACGTTGGCATATTACTAACCAATCAGGAAGTGTACACGCAGTGGTATTAAGCCACATCTCAACAAATGTGAGGCTTATAATTCACCATAAAATACTGATTTCTTGTTACTAATTATTACTTGTTACCAAAGTAATCAAATTTTAAACGCACTTAAATTATTAAATAGCTTAGGTTCATGTGATAATACTGAATAATTAAATAGACTTAATCATGAAATTAGGTTTCTTATAATTAGAGATAAGCTTGTATATATATGGACCAAACTATGCCAACGTGTATTTCGAAATAGTAACTTCTGCCGAGGAGTTTAATTTAAGTGGCACATTTAAAAGCTTTTGTTTTTTTTAAACACACATCTTCGACCGAAATTCGAAGTCGAGATATTGCTCTGAAAAATGAACTTATTAACCACTTTGTAATATATTTTCGAAGCGGGAAAAGGAAGAAAGCTAAACGCCTAAATCTTTCGTAGTACAATCCATAACAAAATTAGGAGCTCAACATCACTATAACAAGCATCGAGAGTTAGACGCGACATATTATGAGTAAGCAAAATGCTGTATTTCCTTTGCGACGAATGAAAGTGAAGGATGTAAGAAATTTTAGCCAAGATCTATACCATGAATTTAGAACACCGATATAATTGAGGGTATAGACATACCTGATTTCCTGCTTATCGAATTTACTGAATTGAACATCATATTTACTGTTGTATTCTATCAACTCCTCTGACTAGATCTTCCTCTCCTTCTCACACCGACAATTTGACAGCTTAGATGGGAAAGCAGAATATCAAGAACGTGGAGTGGAGAGGGGACCTAGCCACAATCGATAAAAACCCTAGGAGCCCTCCCATCACGGGCTTTCTAGAGTGGGCCTACACCAGCTGTCAGACCACGTCTACTAAAGTCAAGCCCACAACGACAGTGGGTCAATTATATAGGCATGATAAGTCTTGTCCCATTAACCATATTTATTTAGCCCGTTTTATTTTAATACAACCATCAATTAATAGAAATCCAATAAGAAATATTCTTACAGTCTCCCACTGGACAATATTAATTGAAGTTTTGACTCAAAACAAAAAAAAAAGGAAAAAAGACACATTTTAAATTAAAATGACTCTCGGGCTAAATTACACACAAAATTTTTTTACTGTGGCCACAGATTTTAAAAAACAATACGACAATAGACAAGACTTTAAACAATCCGGTCCAGCGAAAGCCACTAAATATCGGATCATGGCGGTGATTGCATCCTTTATTGATACAAGACCTTCCATGGTCACAAATACTAGCAACTTCCACTGACATGGATTCAGACGTGGTGGTGTAGCAAGAAATAGCATCCAAGATATGACCCAAATATGCTATTTCATTATCGGTCCTCCGATTTTCTTGTACGATACGAATTTCTGCGCAATATGAAATCCCAAGAAAATCTAATTTCTTTATCATATATGGTCTCAGAAGTAATATGAAACCCAAAAGAAATTATAGTTCTCTTGTAAAATATGGATTTCTAAAACAACATGAAATCCCAAGAAAACTCAACTTATCAGGAAGTTATGTATGTCTCATTTAATGCTCAATATACAATATGGTGTGTTTATGAGACATACTGTAACGCCCCAATTTCCGGGAGTTCAGGTAAGCACTCCACGAGCGGGTCTTCGGGAGTTGGGAGTGATGGGTTCAGAAATGGATGGATCCGAATCCGATCACTTTACAATTTGTATTTGTGGAGGAAACCACCAGAGCTTCGCCGGAAATAAGAAAGGGGTTCTACCTGTTGGGACAAGCACAAGGAAAGTCAGAAGGCCAAGCTGGGGGAACTGGGGGTGATACCCAGTTTGGCTCTCCGACGCTCAAGTCAGTTCAATGTATGGAGAAATGTAAGTTCAGTCACAGTTGCAGTGATGAAGAAAGCTTACTTGTGTAGAAGATGACTTTGGCTATTTATAGTTGAGGGTCAAGGGCCCTTTGGTCATTTGCCTCAAGTGGTCCTGGCCGAATGTTGCCCTAACACGTGGCGCTGTGAGAGAGAAACCTAGGAGGAATCTTCTGTAAAAGCGGCCAAAAGTTAGTGCTGGCAACAGTGGCAGGTGCGCGGGCATGTACGTTGTGTCAGAGAGCCATTTGGGCGGTTGGTAACGAGGGCTTGAGAGTGCGCTCGTGACAACCTGGAGTACTGGAAGCCAAGATATCCGCTGAGGGGAATGAGGGCTTCAGTTCAAGGGACGAGCCAAAGGAGAGGCCACTCTGAGGGAATGTGACGCTCGAAGAGGGCTCCCTTGGCACGTGGGCGTACCAACCGTTTAGTTTGTAGTACGCTCGTGGGAGTGACAGCGTTCGTTGGGCTTAACTCCTGAAGAAGGATTGCGCTCGTTGGCTTAGCGCTCGTGGGCTGATGGGTGCAGCCTTGGGGAGACAGATGTCATCATCTCGGTGATGCCACGTGTCTTAATGTGAGACGATCGTATTTTGACCCCATCATTTTGCCCCCCAATTCTGTAGTCCTTAGTGATAAGGACTGTAGAATTTTAACACGTTCAATCTCTTGCATGCAACGCTCGTATAGGACTTGGCGTGTTGAGCAATTTTTCCTCTGATTGCGCTATAAATGCGGTCTTTTCAACTGTCCGCTCGTAACACTTCCGCATTAAATGTTTGTACTATTCTGAAGCACTCGAAACGTCAGTGCATTAAATGCGGGTGCGCGTGGGGCGCGTGAGCATTGGGAAGCATGTGCCGGTTCCATAAAGTGGGCGGTTTCCTAGGCGGGAAATGATTACCATTTTGAATTTATTGCCGAAAACGGTACCAACTCCCATCCCTATAAATACGGGATTCTGAAATCTTGCTACTCTTTACGCATTCAAAACTTCCAAGTATCTTTTGCAAGAAGAATTCTCTCGCACTCTAGTTCTTAGAGCATCTTCAACCTCTTCTCCAGTTTTCTCAAAAACCTTCAAGGTAAATCTCCAGTGTAACTTTCTAACTTTGTTAACCGTAGATTCGGACTTTAGGATTTCATAACCCCCTAGATTTTCGCCTTTCTGAACCCTAATCTCTTTCCAAGAAAACTCCCAAATCCCAGTTTCTGCCATGGCCGACCAACATATTGAGGAATTTGCCGGTGAAATCCAAGAAATGGCCACTGAAAGTTCTTCTTCCCCCGATTCCCCCAGAGATGAAGAGTTGGGGGCGGCGGTGATGGCTATGGAGGACAGAAACCCAGGCGGAATGGATCCTCTCTTTGAGGAAATGAATTTAGTGATGGAGGCAGAACGGCAAGGGGCTGTTCTCCCCATAACTCGAAGTGCCACACATCCCCACCGCCATACAGTGACCGTGGCCGTTGCAAATCCGCTTCCAGTGGCGGAAGCCATAACCGGGCCTTCAGAAAGGGCCCGTGACAAGGGAAAAAGCAAGAAATCCCAAAAATCCAAAGGACATCACGAGGGTGAAGGATCAGGCTACCAGGCTACCGAGCGCACGCCTGATGAGACTCCCAGCACAGTTACCGTGGGAGAAGTAAAAACGATGATGGCACCCATTTACTGGGACGAGCGGTATACATGGAGGATCCCGGAGAACCACGAGCGTGCCAATAATCCGCCTTCTGGGGAGATGGCAGTGTACGTGGCCACAGTGAGCTCAGGAGGTTTGAGATTCCCCATCTCAATCTCGTTGGCTCATTTGTTGAACGATCTGGGACTCTGTCCATCACAAATCGTGCCCAACGGCTTAGCTCTGCTGACCTGTTTCGTGATTTTGATGAGAAGCATGGGTTACGAGCCCTACTCGCGGAACTTCAACGCTCTTTTCCAAGTGGTCAGTTCCTCTCGTTCTTCTCCTGAGGTGGGTTTCTATTATGTTCAGGCGAAGGCCCATATGAAACTGATCAACTCGCCCTCGAGCACCTACGGCCCCAACTGGAAAGAGAAGTTCATCTTCGTTAAGGCCCCAACAGAAGAGGGCTTTGGGGTGCCCACACACTGGGGCTCGTTTTCAAAGAGCCGGCTGCAACCCGCACTTCCTAAAGATTGGGCCAAAGGCCTGGCAGCAACCCTAAGGGACGAGGGCCATCTTATTCAAGCAAAAGATTGGATAGATGACGAGGAGCTCATGTTCCTGTGCGGCCTCTCTGACAATCCTTATTTCCTTGACAACCCTCCGGCTCGTGACATAGAGAGAGATGGTTAGATTCTTAGGGCACTAACTTTAGATAGGAATGAATGCTAACTTCTTTTCTGTACTTGTAACTTGCCATTTGAATAGATGGTTTGAGTATTTCTAACTCTTGAAGTTTTCACTCTTGCAGGAGTTGCTATACTAGAAATGGCCGGCGGAATTAGACAAGCAGCTCGTTTTGCCCACGCCAACAGGAACCAAACCCCACAGGGGGATCAGCAGCGTGAGCAACAGCGCCCTCGTAACCGTAACAATCGAGGGGACGCTCGTAGTGGCGCCAGTTCGAGCGCCAATCCTGAAGTCCAGCCCCCTCGGGGCCGAGGGGAGCGTAGGTTGGTCCCGAGAGAGACCAGGGGGCGATCGGAGAGAACGGGAGATGTTCAACCCCCCATTCCTGCAGAACAAACGAGGCCAGTAACCACCCTGGCGATAACTGAGATTCCCTCGAGCGCAAGTAGGCCTTCCCGCAAGAGGAAGAGGATGCCCGATTCTGCCGCAATCAAGGGCAAGGGCAAACAAGTCGTCGAGGGCCCCAGGGGCGAGGGGGAAACTTCCTCTTCAGAGGAAGAACACCTATGGGAGTTCCCCCGTCGAGGGGATAGAGACTTTTCAGGCGCCACCGACGGGGGGCCAGTTTTGCTGAGGCCTGGCACGGTCGCCCAAGCTGTCACCGAGAACCTTTACAACAAAGCCCAGTTCTCGGCGGACCACAGGCATCTCTACAGTGAGTCTGTGGAGAAGGTGACCCTCGATGCGGCCCACGCCCTAATTTCTGTAAGTATTCACTCCTTGCTTTCTTTACTTATTTCTGTAAATCACCATTTTTTTTGGCTAACACTTTTCCTCTCATTTATGCAGCAAGTTCTTCCCCGGCTCAGAAACGTGCAAATGCGAGCCTCCATCTACGCTGACCGGAAAGCCAAATATAAGAAGATGGCTCGTTCCAACGACCCGGCTCAGATTCAAGCGGAGCTGGATGCTGAGATTGCCAAGTATGAATCCCTCAAGGATTTATACAACAAAACTGAGGAGGAGCTGGGAAAGCTGAAGGAAGATTTTGTGGCGGTCGACGGCGCTCGAATTGGTTTGGGCAACCAGCTGGCCCAGGCTAACGAGTGGTGCCAGAAGGCAGAAGCGGAGAGGGAAAGCTGGAAGGCGAGGGCTTTGGAGGCCGAGCGGAAATTTAATGATACAGTCAGCGAGTGGCCTCGAAGCCTAGAGCGTGCGAACAAGGAGGCGTTGATCAAGTTCTGCCACTCCAAAGCCTTCAATTTCGCAGCCTCGTTACACTGCTTGGATGAGGCCCAAAACGCCTTCAACTTGGCAGTGGATCAGGGCATTCACAAGGGGTTGACCGATCCGGCAATGAAGGGAGCCGAGGGCACGGGGCTCATGTTTAACGAGCGCTGTGAGGAGGTGGCTGAGGACCCCAATGACCCCGCGGACGCCATTGCGGAGATGGAGTACGAATTCTTGGTGAAACTGATCCAAGATGAGTACACCGACGCTCATAGGGAAGGGGGTACGGGTCCAGATGATGATCCTGAAGACGAGCCTCAAGCGCCCATCATGGAGGAAGCCCCGGTCCTAGCCGCTGAAAATGCCAACGCTCCTGATGCCGGTGCAGACGAGCCCAACGATCCCCAAGCTCAACAGCAAGAGCCTGAGGGCCCAGTCCATGGCCCCGTGGCTCAGAATATCCTAGTGATCGTTGATGAAGACATCGCCCCAGCCGCTTGAAGCTTTTCCCCTTATCAATTCTTTCATGTATTTTTCAGCTTTTCTGCCTTTTGTAATAGTATTTCCTGGGCCTTTGAGCCCTTTGCTTTGTAATAATTCTCCTTTGCAATGAATAAACATCCCTTTTTTCATGACTTTGTTCTTCTGTTCATTTATGAATCATATAATAAGACTGTGTAGCATACTCCGTTAATGTTTTATTTCTCTGATGCAATGAAAATTTGTCTAAGTCTTGAGCGATCGTGGGGGTCTTATTGTGAGATTGCCCCCCACTCAAGACTTGTATAAATTTTGTTTTTGCTCTTGAAAATTTGTCTAAGTCTTGAGCGGTCGTGAGGGTCTTATTGTGAGATTGCCCCCCTACTCAAGACTTGTATAAATTTCTGCCTTTGTAAATTTGTCTAAGTCTTGAGCGATCGTGAGGGTCTTATAGTTAGATTTCCCCCCTACTCAAGACTTGTATACATTTTTGCTTTTGACATAAACCTTGAAAATTTTGTCTAAGTCTTGAGCGGTCGTGAGGGTCTTATTGTGAGATTGCCCCCCTACTCAAGACTTGTATAAATTTTTTGCCTTGGGGGAATTTTGCTAAGTTTTTGAGTGCGTGCGAGGGTCTTACTGAGTGGTTGCCCTCGTTCAAGACTTGTGCAATTCCTTCTTGACTCTGAGGCCATAGTCCGAGCGCTCTGGCTCTTGTCGTTTTCTTGGCTCTGCAGGAAATCCCATTTTCGAGCGCAAGGCGTTATAAGAAACGGCCAAGGCCTACTAGGATTTGCTCTTGTAGGAGATCCCGTTTTCGAGCGCAAGGCGTTTTAAGAAACAGCCAAGGCCTACTAGGATTTTCTTCGTAATCTTCTTCCGACTTGCCTAATTGGTTTTGAGCGTAACCAGTCTATCCTTATGAGGGCGTCCCCCCATGCGGAGTAGAGTGCTGGCCAGCGTAACCCATACGAGATAACAGCATACACATTGGAATGAGTTGCCAACCACGCTCGCAAAGACGAGGGACGTGGGACTTATTCATTCAAGCAACCAAAGAAACAGGAATATTAATGAAATTAAAAAGATTATATTACTGCTTACTTGTGATTGGAAGAACATAAAACCCGTCAACGAGGGTTGTTACATCAGGGTTTGCAAAGAGCTTTTAAACATAAAACCGCCGGAGGTTACATGCGTTCCAAGGGCGAGGCAAGCGCTCACCTTGAAGTGTCTCCAGGGTGTAAGTGTTGTTAGCTCTGAGTTGTACGACTTTGAAAGGGCCTTCCCAATTGGGGTCCAATTTCCCCACGTGTTTGGACACTTCCACTTTCTTCAAGACCAAGTCTCCCAACTGGAAAGTTCTTTCCCTCACACGCTTGTTGTACTGTTGGGCCACGGAGGCTTTATAGTGGTGGATCTTAGCCCATGCTTTGTCTCTCCTTTCATCCAGCAAATCCAACTCCAAGCTCCTGTTGCCATCGTTGAGCTGAGGCTCGAAATAGCCGACACGAGCGGATTCATTTACTATCTCCGCTGGTATCATTGCTTCTGATCCATAAACGAGCGCGTAAGGGGTTTCTCCAGTGGCCGCTCGTGGGGTGGTGCGATAAGCCCAAAGCGCTCCTTGCAGCTCCTCAGCCCATTCACTTTTCTTGCTCTCAAGCATGGTTTTCAGATGTTGCAAGATGATCCTATTGGTAACTTCTGCTTGCCCGTTGGCTTGAGGATGTCCTACAGAAGTAAATCGCTGCTCGATCCCCAACTCAGAACACCATTCTCGTGTGTCAACAGCTATGAACTGGGATCCGTTGTCAGAAATGAGCACCCTCGGTATGCCGTACCTGCAAATGATGTTCTTCCAAATGAAGTCCCTTACAACCCTGAAAGTGATTTTTGCAACAGCTTCGGCCTCGGCCCACTTGGTGAAGTAGTCGACGGCTAAAATGACAAACTTCTTTTGTCCCGCAGCCATGGGCAAGGGGCCCACAATGTCTATTCCCCACTGGTCAAAAGGCCAAGAGACGTCTATTGGGATCATCTGTGCGGCTGGCAATTGAGGGAGATTTGAATGAAATTGGCATTTGGGGCACTTCCTCGAAAATTCAATGGCATCTTGGAGAACTGTAGGCCAATAAAACCCACTTCTCAGAATCTTTTTTGCCAAGATACGCCCTCCGGAATGATTCCCACAGCTTCCATTGTGGATGAGTTCGAGCGTCTCCTTCGCTTGTGAGGGCCTTAGGCATCTCATTGGGGGTCCTTGAAATGATTTCTTGAACAACCTCCCCTCGGGATCCAAAGCGAAACGAGGGGCCTTACTTCTGACTTTCCTGGCTTCCACCTTGTCAGCGGGTGTGACTCCATCCCTAAGGAAAATGACGATGTCGTCAAGCCAACAGGGCTCGTTTGGATCAATCATGGCGATTATCTTGGTGGCGACCCTTTCCTTGATCAAAGGTTCCTCAGTTCTAAGGAACGTAACAGAACGTTCGGAAGTGCCCTCTAAAGCTGAAGCAAACTTTGATAGAGCGTCTGCACGCTCGTTTTCTCCTCGCGGTACTTGAAGTAGGTGAAATTCCTTGAACTTCCCGATGATTTCTCTGGCTTTATTTAAGTACTGTACCATGGTGGTTTCTCGAGCCTCATAAGTTCCTTCAATCTGGCTCGCTATTAATTGTGAATCCACATAAGCAGTGATTCTGGAGGCTCCATTCTGAAAAGCAATATTCAACCCTTGCACGAGGGCTTCATATTCTGCCTCATTATTAGTGACTTGGAAATCCAGCTTGATCGCAAAGTCCAGCTCAAACCCATCGGGGTTTCTGAGGGCCACTCCTACTCCTCCTCCTTGAGAGGTTGAGGAACCATCTGTGTGCAGTACCCATAACCCCTCATTCTCCCCAACGGTAGGCTCAAAACCAAAGCGTTCAGCCAACAAATCCGCCACAACCTGAGCCTGTATCGCGGTCCTGGGCTCGAAGCATAGGTCAAACTGGCTCAATTCGATGGCCCACTTGATTAATCTACCAGATACGTCCGGCTTGGACAACACCTGCTTCAAGGGTTGGTCGGTGAGAACCGTTATGGAGTGCGCTTGAAAGTAAGGCCTTAGCCTTCTTGAGGCGTTAATAAGAGCGAACGCGAATTTTTCAATCTCCAAATACTTCTTTTCGGCTCCCTGCAATGTTTTGCTCAGATAATAAACGGGTAAGTGTTTCCGCTCCCGCACAGCGATCAGAACCGCGCTTGTGGCTTCGGGAGAGACGGAAAGATACATGAATAACCTCTCGCCTTCGACAGGCTTAGTCAGCAGTGGCGCGCTCGATAAGTAAGCCTTCATATCCTGCAGCGCCCTCTCGCATTCTTCTGTCCAAGCAAAGTTACGTGCGTTCCTCAAAATTTTGAAGAAGGGAAGGTTCCTGTCCGCCGAGCGCGAAATAAACCTGTTCAACGAGATGATTTTGCCTACCAGGACCTGCACTTCCCGCAAATTTCGAGGGGAGGGGATTTCCAAAATGGTCTTGATCTTCTCCGGATTGGCCTCAATTCCTCTCTGACTGACCATGTACCCTAGGAACTTTCCCCCCTGTACTCCAAAGGTGCACTTTGAAGGGTTCAACTTCATCCCATATTGACGCAGGATTGAAAAAGTGCGCTTGAGATCTTCCAAGTGGGAGTCCTGGCGCTCGCTTTTGACAATCATATCATCCACGTAAACCTCCATGGACCTCCCAATTTCTTCTTCAAACATCTTGTTGACGAGCCTCTGATACGTAGCTCCGGCGTTCTTAAGTCCGAAAGGCATAACTAAGAAGCAATACACCCCCAGATGGACAACGAACGAGGTTTTGGAGCGATCTTCTGGGGCCATAAAGATCTGATAGTATCCCTGGAAAGCGTCCATCATGCTCATGAGCTCGCAGCCAGCGGTCGAATCCACCAATTGATCAATCCGGGGCAGCGGGTAAGGATCCTTAGGACAGGCTTTGTTGAGATCAGTGAAATCATTGCACATGCGCCACTTATTTGCGCTCTTGGGCACCAAGACGACGTTGCACAACCACTCCGGATACAAGATGGGCTCGATATATTGAGCCTCCAAGAGTTTATTAACTTCCTCTTCAATGACTTTTTTCCGAAAGCCATGTACATCCCGCTTTTTCTGCTTGATGGGTTTGAAAGAGGGATCCACATTAAGCCTATGGACAATGACGCTCGGGTCAATTCCTGTGAGATCAGAGGCTTTCCACGCAAATACATCCTTGTTTTCCCTTAGAAAATCGATCATCATGATCTGAGAAGGCCCTGAGAGGTTTGAACCTATCTGTGTAGTCTTATCCTTGTTTCCGGGCTCCAGCTCAATGGTAAGGAACTTTTCCGAGGGTTCGATCCTTACCTCAGGGCGAGGAAGTTCGAGCGCCCTCTTCTTTCCTATCAATCGGTCACCAGGTGCTTGTTCACTCTCTCTCGGCTCGTCTCCTTCTGAGGACGATCCACCAACGGTCCCTGGAGGAACATTCTCGAGGGGATTCTCCCCGTTGTCTCCCCTCTTCTTTTTGTTCTTCTTCTTGTTCAATTTCGCCCTTTTCCGTGCCGGGTTGTCCTCATCTAAATTGGGGAAATCCACTGACTTCTTGGTGGAGCCAATTTGGAAGGTTTTCTCCGCTTTTGGCTTTCTGAGGGACAGCATGTAACATTCCCAAGCCTCTCGCACATTGCACAGTACTTCTCCCACGCCCTCGAAAGTAGGGAATTTAATCTTCTGGTGGTAGGTGGAGATGATGGCTTTGAAATCCACGAGGGCAGGGCGCCCAATTATGATGTTATATGGAATGTCAATCTCCACCACCGCGTACGTTACCAAGAGTGTCTTGCGCTGAGGGGCTCGGCCGAATGAAGTGGCTAGGCGTATTTGCCCTCGTGGGACAACTTCCGAGCCTCCAAAGCCAATGAGGGCTGTTTTGAGAGGCTCGAGCGGAAGATCAACCTTCATCTTTAAGAATGTAGAATAAGGCAAAACATTAACGGAGCTTCCACTATCTACCAATACCCTTTTTACAACATGATTATGAACATCTAAGCTAACCACCATGGGGCAATCTGAGGTTATACCCTCCCCATGGGGCGTTACAATATGTTCTAAATCCCTATCATCAAAGCCTATTACATCATTTTCTCGTGACCTTGGAGCGCTTGATCTCTGGATGGCATAGATAGGTTTGGGCACTGCTGGGCGTTGGTTGTAGCTCCGGACGTACCTCCGTCGGGAGGCGTTTGAATCCCCCCCTGATGAGCCTCCTGCAATCATATTTATGACTGCAAAGGGCTCGTTTTCTTGCTCAGGGGCTTTACCTTTACTACCCCTGCGGTTGCTGCTTTCAGGGGGTCCCCTACCCCTTGGGCTCTTTGATCGGGACGGGCTCCTCCTTCTTCTTCCGGAGCGCTCGTTGCATTGTTCATCGTAGCGCTCGAGCACCCGGACGAATTCCTTCAGATGGCCCCCTGCGACGAGCCTCTGGATTTCAGCTTCCAACTGCCGGCACTCATCCGTGTCGTGCCCTCTCTGCTTGTGGAAGGCGCAGTATTTGTTCGAGCGCCTGAGCGAGTCTGTTTCTCTCATCTTGATGGGTCTTTTGAAGAGCTTCTTATCGGAGAGGTTATAGACTTCTGAATTTGGCCTGGTGAGCGGAATTCGCTCGAATCGACGAGGGGGTGGTGGCGACCTCCTGCGCTCTTGAGGGCGCTCTTTCTTGACAGCCACATCCCATCCCCGCTCGTGATGAGGTCGCTCGTTCCTGGCCGGGCTGTGATGCCGGGGACCATTCGTCCCATACATGTCTTCGAGCGCGAGGAACGGCTCGGCTATTTCTCTTAGGCCCATGAGGGTCCCAGGCCTCCTCTCCACAATGGCATCAGCAAATTTTTTGCTCACATATTGCTTGTGATCCACAGCCTGAAAAAGCACTGGGATCAAGAAATCCATTGAAGGCCTTTCCACCTGTAGGATCTCCTTATTGAAGCGGGCGAAGAACGAGCGTAGAGATTCGCTCTTGCCTTGCACCACGTTGTACAGGGCAGTGGGTGCGGTGACTGGCGCCTTCAAGGAATTGAAGTGGTTGAGGAAAGCATTAGCCAGTTCTTCATATGAGTGGATCGAGCGCGGCGGCAGTCGCTTGTACCACTCTTGAGCCATTCCTACCAAGGAAGTGACAAACACTTTTGCCCAGTAATTGCTGGAATGCTCGTAGAGGTGCATAAGATGCACAAAGTGATCCAAGTGTTCAGCTGGATCAGTCGTCCCGTCGTAACGGTTGATGGAAGTGGGGACTTTGGCCATGCCTGCTTGGGCCATCAGAACTTCTTCTACGAGGGGTGAACCCCTCGCCAGTGGGTGGTATTCATACGTGCCGAAGTTTTCCTCCGGCTCCTTGCGGCGGGGGACCTTTGGTAGAGGGTCCTTGGTGCGGGTGCTTCTGGCGTCAACCCGTTCATCCCGACTAGGGGAGATCTGAGTTGAGCGCCCTCGTGAGAGCTGCCCCACAATATCCTTGAGACCCTGCAGCTGGTCTTGCACAGCCGCGAGGATGTCAGGATTTACGTCTACTTGCTTGTCTCCGTGCCTGTGGGCTCGTGAGCCCCTCCTGGAGACATGAGAGTCCCCTTCATTTTCGTTCACTCGCTCCGTGGGCTCTTTATTCCTGCCCATGGAAGGACGCTCGTTGCCCTCCTACTGGGGCACCTCCCTCGCTGGTGGTGGTGGTGGTTGCGCCCTCAGGACAGCCTGGGCTTCTCTGAGGGGAAAGTTTTGTTGTCCGCCCAAAGGGGCTGCAACTTGAGTGGCCTGCCCAGAGGGAAAGTACATGGAATGGAACCTTTCCCATGCCCCCTGAGCCGCCTGAACCTCACATTGGGCGTAGAGAGCCCTCAATTGTTGGGTGGTCAGTGGAGGTAACTCCACTCCTTCAATCTCCCTGGGGACCACCACTGGGAGCTGGAGCTGTCCAGCATGATACGGCTGGACCGGCGGCATCATGACGGCCGGAGTGAGGGTATATCCAGGCGGAGGCATCATATAACCCTGTACTCCGAGATTCATTTGGGGATGGACCCAGGAGTTCTGTGCAAGCGGCGGAGGAGCAGAGAGAGAGACTCCTCTAGCGGTGGTGGGAATCTGCAGTGCCGGCGGTGCAGGTGGGGGTATGGAAGATTCTGCTTGTGGAGTCGCTCCTGCGGCGGGAGGTGCTCCACCAGCGGCGACGGAAGGAGGTGGCGCTCCACCGGTAGCGGTGGAGGGAATAGTGATATTTGCATCCTGGGAGGCGTTGTCTCCTCCTCCCACAACTCCAGATCTTGTAGCAACCATGACTGTTTTAAGGTAGGGGTGTGCTTGCTTTTCTACCAACAGAAAGAAAGGAAGAAGATGGAGGACAGGTTTCCCACAGACGGCGCCAAAAATGATGGGTTCAGAAATGGATGGATCCCAATCCGATCACTTTACAATTTGTATTTGTGGAGGAAACCACCAGAGCTTCGCCGGAAATAAGAAAGGGGTTCTACCTGTTGGGACAAGTACAAGGAAAGTCAGAAGGCCAAGCTGGGGGAACTGGGGGTGATACCCAGTTTGGCTCTCCGACGCTCAAGTCAGTTCAATGTATGGAGAAATGTAAGTTCAGTCACAGTTGCAGTGATGAAGAAAGCTTACTTGTGTAGAAGATGACTTTGGCTATTTATAGTTGAGGGTCAAGGGCCCTTTGGTCATTTGCCTCAAGTGGTCCTGGCCGAATGTTGCCCTAACACGTGGCGCTGTGAGAGAGAAACCTATGAGGAATCTTCTGCAAAAGCGGCCAAAAGTTAGTGCTGGCAACAGTGGCAGGTGCGCGGGCATGTACGTTGTGTCAGAGAGCCATTTGGGCGGTTGGTAACGAGGGCTTGGGAGCGCGCTCGTGACAACCTGGAGTACTGGAAGCCAAGATATCCGCTGAGGGGAATGAGGGCTTCAGTTCAAGGGACGAGCCAAAGGAGAGGCCACTCTGAGGGAATGTGACGCTCGAAGAGGGCTCCCTTGGCACGTGGGCGTACCAACCGTTTAGTTTGTAGTACGCTCGTGGGAGTGACAGCGTTCGTTGGGCTTAACTCCTGAAGAAGGATTGCGCTCGTTGGCTTAGCGCTCGTGGGCTGATGGGTGCAGCCTTGGGGAGACAGATGTCATCATCTCGGTGATGCCACGTGTCTTAATGTGAGACGATCGTATTTTGACCCCATCAGGGAGGTTAAATTACTTGTTTGTTCATTTAATTACAAGTATCATCATATTACTTGCCATATGTTCCCATACATTTATATGAAATATCATTTATATGAATTATATGAAATAAGTGAAATAAGTGCCATACTTGTATTATATGATCCTTAATTATTCCCTTATGTGAAATTGTGTAATGAGTGTATATCATGACTTGAAGTTAATTGCATCAATAGTTAGAGATTATACTTATGTGCATCAATTTAAATAAATGAGGGAATTTTATGCAAATAGGGAGGAATCACATATTTCCACACATGACTTTAGGATATATCATGAATTATCTCTCATTTCTTCCATTATGTTCCATATGATTCAAGAGAAAAACTCACACACACATACACCTAGCAAAAACCGACATTTACACCTTGAGAAGAGGAAGAAGATATCAACCCTAATTCAAGCTAGAATTGAAGGAAGTGTGAAGTAGGAGCATCATCAACAACATATCATCATCTCATCACCATTTCTTTTGATTCAAGGTAGAAATTAGAAATTTCTTGAAATTCTTGAATATGTGATCAAGTATGAATTTAGGGATTTGTTGATGAATTCTTGCAATATTTGGAGTTAGAAGCATGTTAGGATCATGAGACTTGGAAGTTTGCATGGATACCTTGAAAGTTCATGAAGATTGGAAGCATGTGTATAATATGGGGTTTTAAGCATGAAATCTTGATGTCTTGATGTGTATTTCTTGGTTTGTTTGTTCGATAAGTGAAGTATAATGTGTATTTAATGTGTTTCAATAAGTGTTATGGAGTAGAACTCGCATTTGTAATTGTTTTGGTTGATTTTGGCTTGGTTTTACCCTGTTTTGCCCTGTTTTGTTGCTGCTGCGTATTTGGTCGCGCCCGCGACCTGTTTTAGTGTAAAAATGGTCGCGCCTGCGACCCCATTTTGGTCAACTCTCGACTTTTGAAAAAATTGGATAAAAATTCGGAAAAAATACTTGGTCGCGGCCGCGACCATTTTGTGAAGGATTTTGGTCGCGCCCGCAGCCACCGCCAGAAACTGCATTTTGTCCAACTTCGAACCAACGCCATTTTCACCTCGGTTTGAATTAGAAAACGTGTCATATAGCGTTGGAAAGGTCTATGTGTCTACTTTCATTCCCAACAAGCAAAACTCAATTCCCAATTCTAGAATTTAGCAAAACTCAATTCCCAATTCTAGAATTTTAGATATTCCAGTTTTCCCACAACATGTGCATTTTCCCAAAATTGTCAAGTTTTTCTAAACTTCACCAAAACCTTTCATATTGCATTTTTTTATTTTTTTGGCTCCCATATATGACTTATATGGACTATATGCTCACTTTATTGATAAGTATGCTCCTATTTGACACTCATTGATTATAAATTCATGATTGAGGTTACATATCATTGCCGTTCGTCATAATTGGTTCATTCGAGTCGAGTCTTATTTCACACTTGTCCTTGTTGCACAGATCTCGGTCCCGGAGACGAGGAGCACGCTCCATAGGGTGTTTCTTTGTTCCTTTTGGTTGGTTAAGGTGAGGTTTAAATTCTAAATATATAGAGCCTTTACAACCCTTATGTGATTTTCGGCCAAAACGTATCTATATATCTATAGTTTTCGAACCTTATGATTTTCAAATGATTTCACGAAAATGGATTGATTGATTGATTGATTGACGAATTGATTGTTTTGGCGAGTAACTATTGTTCACGTTGGGCCTGAGGGTAGTGTATTGAGCCAACCGGGAAAGCAAGGGCTGACGGGTAACTCTTGCACTATCCTCACCATTGTGGGATCACCTCTGAATCCACCAGGAGGTTTGGTGGAGGAAGAAATCCCGTGCGTGGGAGTCATGTTCCCGACGTACACCATGATTGGATGGCTGGGTCTTGCAAGCCCGCCATCACCCGGAGGAAGAAGGATTTATTGATTGAAATTGCTAATTGTGCACGGAATTGTTGTGTGATCACCTAATCCACTAATAAATTGAAGTATTATACACAGTCGGTGAAAGGTTGGAGATTTGCCCTCACTCGCCGGGCCACAAATTGATTGTATTGAATTATTGAATTGATAAAATGGATTAGTTGTAACCTCGGGCGATATTATCTCTTCTTTTCTAAATCGTGTTGTTATCCTTCAAAATTATTACCCGAGATTATAACTTGTATGTATGTGCGCAAATATTTATTTATACCCCCTCGCTCAGTCCGTGTTGGACTGACACCTCAACTTTTCAGCTTTTGCAGGTTCGTGCTAGGCGGGAATTAGAGTCTAGCCTGTCTTTTATTCGGGTCTAGCACTTCACCTTCATTTTGTAGCTCATGTATTGATACTTCTTACATTTTGTATTATGCCTTACTGAATATTGGAGGTGATATTGTATTGTATGAAATATTGTTATCTATTAATAAATATGTAAATATGGTACCTATAAGTATTGAATGTTATTGCTTCCGCTTTTATTGATACAATTGTTTAGTGGTATTAATTGAGGGTACCCGCCTAGCTTTTGTGTTTTATTGTCTCCCGTTCGCTATAGTTTCGGTTCATGTATGAATTGCCCGTTTCATACGTGGATTGAGGCTATAGTGCGGGGGATGTGGCGCCTAGCGTTCCGGGTGCTACACATACCCAATATTTCTTAAGAACAACACCCAATCTTAAGACATATATATATGCGAGATACACAACTCAATCATGTGCACATAAAAGAATCATTAATGAGTCAAAAATAATCTCACATTGAGTGCACATAAGATATTCAAAATGCATATTTTATTCGATTTATGAATGTAAACAAATCACATAGATCAATACGCACGCTGTAAAGCTAAGCTGCACTCACGTATTCTCTTGTCAAAGTATCAAGAGATTTACATACTAACATAGGCAATGTGCATCTCAAAAACGTCAGATCGATTTCATGGAGTAACATTATCGCTACTAACAAGTAGTATATCATCATCATAAAACGTAAGAGATGTACATGTACTCCCACTAACTTAATAATCATCACATATCAACATGAAAATTATGGATATTTATCAACAATTAGCAACCAGAGCCAAAATACAATATGCCCCTCAATAGACCGATAAAATATGTCTTATTAACCAAAATAATTGTCCACTCATCAAGTTTCTTTATAAGAAACCACTTATTGTCAAAATCATATCAATACGGAAACTTAGGAGAATTAATCACCAAAAACATGTTTCCTATTTTGTGACGTGTGGTTTTCTACTAAATAAAACTTAGAAAAACCACAGTGAATTAATCAATGTTCCAAAATTCACTTTCAAAATATTTCCTTTCTCAACCTACTAACCATTATGCACATATAGGTTATATAAAATACCAATCTATCTCAAATTTTAGTGAAATGATGGTAATAATAATCAAGTCTATTATTTTCAACATATTTCACTAAATCAACAAGACATTCTAACAATCAATATATGAGTGTCTCAAATACTTGATCGGTTAGCTAATGGTCATCACCAATTGAGAAAAGATAAAGAGTTATGAGGTGTTTCAACTATTCCATATAACAAAAATTCCATCTTTCACAATTTGTAAGAAATTATTAAAAACTAATGTATCCACATTCACCCCTTTTTAAATAAAGTTTTTAAGAACAAATTTTGATAGAAACAATTCTGAAAGAACTCCCACATATCTAGATAAATTAAACACTAATATTAGTTCATGACGGTATGGACTCCCACACATCTAGATGAGTTAAAACTGGAACCAGGATCAATTTGATAAAAAAATAATGATTATTCCCCTAATATTCAGTAAATGCAAGATATCTTTATCGAAATAAATTTTAGGATATCAGCTAAATTAATAGAATCTCAAAATGAAAAAAACTCATCATATCAGGACTTAATTGTTATAAAAGAGTTTACCTCTTCCACATTCCTATCACAAAATGGGGAATCAAATCACTAGTGGAGATTAAAATTTAAAGTGCATCAATCATATGCAATATCTGTTGTCATTTTAGATTTAACCAATATCAGTATGCATATGGCAAAAAACAAATATTTGAATCAAGCAATAATCAAATAAAGTGCAAGATCAAATAATTTCAAATATTGCATACTGATCCAAAACTGACAATTTACACATATTTGGTGAAGATTTATGTCAATTTTGAATTGAAGAACTTCCTTTTGTTTCTAAATATAAGAGTTCATGTAACGCCCCACATTTTCAAATTATTCAGGTACGCGCGCCACGCGTGTGAGTTTTGAGATTTAGGATTATTTTAATTCTTTTTCGTGATTTAATTGCTAGGTTCAATTCATTTAATGTGAATTCTTGTGATTGTATGATTTTTAATTTCTTCTTTCGTGAATTTCATTACGTGAATTATATGTCTAATTTTTCCCGAATATGTTTTAAGTGTTTAATTTCACTTAATTGCAAGAATTCATGTTTATTCGTTCTTAATTGAAACTTTATAAAATCCTTGGTCTTAATTGATAAATTGACAAAGAATAAGTGCCACATTCATAACTTTGTATACTTGATTGCATTGACTTAATTGCATGAGGACTTAGTGGCAATTTCCTTATCTCTTCCTTTTTTTCACGTTGAAACATATACATACATATATACACATTCTTCTTCTTCAATTTCATACAAACACAAGAGATAAACCCTTTCCATATCTTCCTCTCTTCATCTCGGTTCATCAAGGAGCAAGAAAGCCAAGTTTTCATCCAATTTCTTCAAGGAATCAAGCTCCATACCTTCATTTTTTCTTTCCCCTTCATCTCGTCCATTTTCAAGGTGAGATCATGCATATATCTTGATAATTCATGATATCAAAGTTAGGGTTTATGATTCTTTTAGTTTCCTTGAGGATATATGAATCTTATTTGATGATTTTGAGTTGGTTTTGTGCATTTATAACTTGAATACATGAAGCTTAGAGCATGATTGAGCACTTGACTTCATATTGGCTTCATGAATGATTTCTATGATCAAAGTATATTTCCTTGGATTATAGATGGCCTAAATAACTTATATGAATCATATGCATGTTATATGCAAGTTTTGAGTTGATTCTTGTTGTTGATTTGGTGTTGGGAAGGGTTGGGAGTCATTCCCCTGTGTTACCCCTGTTTTTCCCCTGTTTTTTCGTCCAGCGGCACTCCAAACGCCCGTGTGGTCCCTTAGTTCATTTCTCAAATGCCCGTTTCACTTCCCAAAATTTTGACCCGAGAGCTCCCAAACGCCCGTTTGGGTTTTCAGACCATTTTTCAAACGGGCGTTTCTCCCTCATACGAACTCCGATTGACCTGATTTTTGAACCGTTAGAAACCTCTTGAAGTCTAGAACAAGATCCAATTAAAATCATCTCAATATATTTTCTAGTTTGTTAGATATAATCAATTCTTTTAGGTGTCGCCACTTTCCCAACAAACTGGACTCGCCTAACTTCAAGCTAATGCCATTTTCTCCTCGTTTGGAACTAGAATACGGGCCATATATCATTTTAAAGGTCTATGTGTCTACTTTCATATCCAATAAATAAAACCCAATTTCAACTTCTAGAAATTAAGATATTCCTGTTTTTCCACAGCTTGTACATTTCCGAAAATTGTCAACTTTTGCCAAACTTCACCAAAACCCCTCTTATTGCATTCCTTTCACTTCCTTGGCTCCCGTATGTGATTTATATGAATTATATGCTTGCTTAATTGATAATTATGCTCTTATTTTCCACTCTTTGGTTTTTATTTGTTTAAGTTTGATTGTTTGAATTCGTGCTTAATATATGAATTGAATTTGTGTGAGTAATTGAGCATATGAACATGATCGCACCCTTCCATGACATACTTATGCTTTATTTCATATTAAATCATCTCATGACACGTTACACCATCTCATAAGCATGCCGTGAGTCTTATGTGGTTTCACATTGAGTCGTATCTCACGAGTACACATTGTTCCTTTTCTTATATAGTTCATCTCCAGGGCGGAGATATCGTGATCAATAAGCACACGGCCTAGCTTGTATTCTTGTATTGTCGTCTTCCAGGTGAGGGTGTTTTCATTCTAGATAAGTAATAAACCCTACAACCTTTATGTGATAAGTTTTGGCCAAAAACCTAAAGTATATATATATTTTGATTTCAAAGTAAAGTCATCGAGTAATTCTTTATCGAGTAAACCTTTTCTCATGATTTATGAAATGGAACGTATTATGATTGTCATGACTTGAAATGTTTTGGCGAGATTATGCACATTGATCATGCACACGTATTGGGCCCCGAGGAAATGTGTGAATGGAGACCGGTTCGGCATCGGGCTGACGTATAGCTAAGCCATTATACAAAGTACTCATTGAGAATCTCTCACGCGTCCATGTAGTGTGGAAGGTGAGTTATTCTTGAGCCGATGGTTAACCCATCGAAGGAGCGGGTAGGAGTCATGAGCCCCCGTCTCGATATTATTATGGAATGGCTCGGGTCTGCAGGCCCGACCATTATGGAGGGAGAAGGATGGAACTTATTTTCATGATTATGATTATGTTCATGTTATTATTGTTATGCACCGTGCGGGAAGGTCGGGACACGAATTGCCCAAACTCTTAAGTCTCATGTTTTATGTCTCGCATGTATAATTAATTATTGCATGATCACGTATTCAAAGTATTATGTCATGTTCATTGTACACGATCGGAGTTTGGTTGGAGAATATGCACGCTCACTCACCGAGCCATTATGATTATTCATGCATTATGAACTTAATGAATTTAATATGAATTAGTCATAAAGTCCGAGTGTTGCTAATCTATTTCTTACCCTTCTCAGGAACTAATTTCAATAAAACTTTGCTCGGGATTTATGACTTTCATGTGCTTGTTTTTATATACGTACAGCTCCTGCTCACTCAGTCTTCTAGAGACTGACCCCTCTTTCCCACTTTTCTCAGTTCTTGCAGGTGTGCTAGGCGGGAGTCAAGTCCTTGTGGTTTTCTCGAGTCTCACGTGTACACTCGAATCACATTTCACAATTATTATGTTTATTTGTATCATGTATTTAAGTGAGCCTGTGCCAACGCATGATTTATAGATTTTTGAGTTATTGATTATTCGGGACAGGTTGCATGCTTAGCGGAACCCGTTGTTAGGTGCTTGTTGAATTATGATATGGATTTAGGGCGTGTAGCCCATTGTTGTTTATATGGAGCTTGTGAGATCTTGTTGTGATTAAGTATGATTAATTGCTTCCGCATTGCTCATGTCAAGCTATTGAATTAATTGGTACAGGGTTAGATTCCGCCTAGCTAGGAAAGTTTTTATTTTGTCACTCGTTCGCTATGAGTCCGGTTCATGTTGGATCATCCATTTTACGTGTGGATTAGACTTGTAGTGCGGGGGATGTGGTGCCTATCGTCACGGGTGCTACAGTTCAAATATAATTTATCAAAGTACTAAAAGTACATGTCGAATTTAATTCATTTCAACTCATTTGGAATCAAATATGACATATATAGTAACAGTTTAAGGTGAAACTCATAGTCAAATTCTTACAATTAAGGCAGAATTTTAGAATTTGACATTTTCTCCAATATCTTTATAGCTTCCATAAAATTATATTTAAAATGACTTACTCAACTATTTTGAAAAATAATTTTCTTTATATCTCAAGAAAAGTATCTTGAAAACAAGAATAAAATATTGAGTAAAGTCGTCATTAGAGTGTAGAAAAATCTCTAATCATAATGTAAGAAATATTGCCGAATAATTTGCACGAATAACACATAGTCAGATAATATGGTTCATGAATTTAAGGTTCAAGTAATCTTTCAAAATCAAAACCAACTGCAAGATTCTTGCTAATGTGACATAACCATTTTAATCAAGTGACTAAAATTTTACATAAGAAAAGAAAATCCCACATAAATCATAGAAATATCAATTTTAGGGATTTTTCAAAAGAAACTTCATCCCTATAATTAACCCACAATTAACAATACATTGTGTCAAATTTTATATTTAGGCTTACTATTTTACTTGTTCCAAGTAAATTCTCGAGGGCCTAAAATCAAAACAATCAATAATATTGTTCCAAATACCACGGCAGGAAGACAAGCTCAACCAAAAAATATTAGTCTATCATTTATGCTAATACATAATAAGTTTCTAATTACATGCACAATTTACATAAATGCAATGTAATTATGTAACAAGAACACTTATTTAAAATAAGCCGGAACCAGCATAGCTTATTTGTGAGAAAATTAACACTTGTTATGACGAACTCCCCTTTAGGCAGAGTTTATCACACAAAACTTATTTTCTCCATGCAAGAGCGGTACAAGAATATCCTAATTTTCGACAAGTTGACTCCTTTGGGAGAACAAACCCTCTCAATTAGTAAATTCCAATCAATATGCTCTGCATCAATAGTTCAAAATATCTATGCATATAAACTCCATTTAAACAAGTGAGGATATATAATGCATCATAAGAATTCCTCAATATCATGTGATATATCATGCACGTTTGAGTATGGGACACTTAATCACATAAGATCATATAACATACACATGATGGAGTTCAACATATTATTGTGTATACTTCAAACTATGTATACAAAAATATTACTATTCAAACTCATAGTAATAATATGGGAGACCATGAATGCAACATATTGTGATCAGCAAACAATCAATAAGAATAAGCCTAGAAAATATAGTTTTAGGCTATAGAGAGTCCAGGGTGTCATGACAAACTCCCCTTTGGGCAGAGTATGCCATATGTAATAGGCCCCTCCGTGCAAAACGGTATAGGAATACCTCAATGTTCGAAAATCGCTTCCTTTGGGAAACTAAACTTTCTTGATTGATGTACCCCTATCAATATGCTTTGCACAAATAAAATAAAATTATCATACATATCTCACCCCCTTTGGGCAGGTAAGAATGCATAATAATTCATTCACTCGAAATATGCATGTTCCGAATTTTACAAGTCTTCATAAATAGAATACTTTGGTGTAACTATCTACTTAAACTTAATAAATTAAGAACACAACCGAGTTCAAATAAATTGTCCAATTTGCACACGCACGATATGTATGCAAATACTCCCACAAAATAAAGTACGAAAACTATGTACTTTTGGAAATTATCTATAATATAATATGTTGCATGCAAATTATTCCCAAGATCTAATTTGTGTGAATACGCATGTAAAGCAGTCAATCAAAGTAATTCGATTCCAATCAATATGATCAAATATGTGAATTTTATATCATATTCACCTTTTATGAAAATTTAGTGAATAATGAACAACTTAGTCTCAATATAGTTGTCATTCAATATAAAATATTTGATCACATATATCTCAAATTGAATCGAACAAGAGCAAAAAGGGACAACTAACCTTACCAAGCATATTCTCCTTTGCATGAACTCAAGAGACTTGATATCAAAAGTCACATTGGCCGCAAAATGCCTGAATTCTCATGCAACCATAAAATATATTATCTTGATCGTTCCAAAATATTGCTTGAGTCGGGCATATCGAAGAACCTTTTTAGAAATCACAAGTAAATTGGATGAAAACCAATATAATTGATTATCCCAATATAACAATCAAATAATATAAATAATTGATACAATAGTGGGATAACTTAGATATTTAAAAACTCAATACCTCATCAAGCATGCATATTGAACAATAATTGTACTTCCCAAGATCTTCTAAATTTTTTTCTAAACACTCATTCAAAAATATGTACTGGGAAAATAAATTTCATCCACAACTAAATCCCATTTTCTTTTTCCATATTTGTTGATAAACTTAATTCAAGAAGTCAAGAACCACACGTACATATATTTTGATTCTTGGATCCATGAATAAATTGTTCATAAAATATAAATATGACCAAATGATATTCCAAGTTATAATTCATTAACCTTAATTCTTTGGAAAGGTAAATAATTTTGTGGTAATAAATGGATCATTTAGATATCACCAACTTATACACACATCGTGACTATATAATCAAGGTCGCATGAATTCTCAAGATTTGATTCAAGAAACACATTCGTCATGTTTGGTTTCAAGAAAAGTAGTGAACCAATACATCAAATTTGAGAAGAAATGTTGATCCAATAAAATACCAAAATAGAGGAAAAACTTTCTCAACAAAAATAGTAGAAGGTTACTTGAACAAACACGCAAAACATGTACATAAAGTCAGAGAGAGAGAGAGAACTCATGAATAGAAGTACATACAAACCAAAATTAAGCGGCCTCTAAAACGGCCGATTCCACTTACTCCCGCGTAAACATAGAGATAAAACATGTTACCTTTTATTTATAAGAGTTTTGCACAGTATGCAAAAGTTTCTCCCTTCTCGAACATGTAACTATCACTTGTGAAACAATATAGACAGGTGAAACTTGATAGATATAAAATCATGCGAATATAACTAGAATTCTTCATATAACATTCAACACCTTTTCATATACGCTTATGATTCTTCCAAGATTAAAACAAGAATGTTGCTCAATTACAACAAATGTCAAATTTGATTTTCAGTCAGAAAATGTACTTTTCTAACAAATTACTTGTAACGCCCCAGTTCTTTTATTAGTACAGCATGACGTTTATGTTTATTAAATTGCGCAAATTAATTGGTCTTTAGTGTTCTATAATTAAATTTCATTGTTTAATTGTTAAATAAGTGACTAATTGAAATATATGCAATATTTGAATTTGAATTTATGTGAATAACTTGTGTGCTCCTTAATTGCGCGAATAATTATTTTTACGTGTTTGATATATTTCATTTTATTTTATATGTATTAAATGTTAATTATTTTACTTTAATAATATTAATATCATTTATTTACGTATATAATTATATATATATATATATATATATATATATATATATATATATGGTGTACGTGTGCATGTTGTGCATGCATTTATATTTATAACTTATATATGCATGCATGTATTCATTATATATATATATATATATATATATACACGTATGCATGCATGTATATTTATAAATTAATATTTCATGCATGTATTCATAATATATTATATACGTATATAATGTTACATTATGTGTTAATATTTTGGATTTTATTGTTACCTTGCGTATGAGTGACATTTACGTGCTTCGTTTCTATTTGAATTGATACCGGAATTTTGTGCGAATTTAATATGTTGAACTTATACGTGTCTTGTATATGAATATTTGTTCGTTTCGTATTTTCGAATTCATTTGCTTGTGTTTCGGATTTAATTTAAATTTTGGAATCCAAGTCAGCACTTAGCGCACCCTTGGTTCCGTATTTAATATCTTGAGCTTGGGAACTCGGATTCGAGTTCCGTCAACTTCGCTGAACTCGTAACGAAAATTCGAGTTTAGTAAACTTAGCCTTATATTTTTCTAACGTCATTTGAACCTTCGAAATTCAACCGAAAAGCGAAACGGCGACGAAACTGACCTTGTTGCACTAAAATGGCCATAACTTATTCAATTGTTGACCAAATTAACCATGGTTTGAGGCTATAGAAACCTAAATCAACCACCTAACCTACTATACCATGCCCTAACCGAACCAACCCTCACACAAATCACAAATCTCAGCCAAAGTTACTGCTCTCCAGTTCTTTCCCGTAACCCTTGGTTCCTTGGAGATTTTGGAGCTCAAATCTCATCCAATCCTCATCCAATCAACAAGGTAAGCTTAGGGTTGTAATATATGCTCATTCCTGATCATTTTCATTCATTCAACCCCAAATTTGATCATGGTTTTATGCATTTTCGGCTGATCTTGCAATAGAGACGATTTTGGGCATTTCTCTCGATCTCATCCAATTCTTGATGGATTTGTTTGATTCCAAGCTTGAGAATGATTGTTTTGACATCTTCTTCTCATTTATGATCATTAATTTCATGGTAGTTGAAGTATTTATGAGATATCAATTATGGAACATTGAGAAAAACTTCATGAAGGTCACGTATGACAGCTTTACTTGGTTGAGCTTGTTTGGAACTGATTTATAGGTTGAATTTATGGTGTTTTGCTGCACATTTGATAGCCTAACTTATATGATTGTGTTGGGATTAATGGAGATCAACCATACCCGGTTTTCGCGTGAGTTTTGCCCTGTTTTGGGACTGAAATGTTGTTGTCAAAGCTGCTGCATCTTCTTGCTCTTTTGCTGTCAGATTTGGGGTGGTTTTGAGCTGAATTCTTACTGCATTTCATGTCACTTATAGCTACATATATGGCCTAATTGTTGCTTGAGATGTGACTGCGTTTGAGCTAGAAAAACAGGGGTTGTCTGCGTTTTGTTGCTGCTGCTACCTGCTGTGACACGGGTGTGTCGTTCTTGCTTGTTCCAACGTGAAACGGGGGTGTGCTTTTGGTCTGAATTTCTGTACCGAGACACGGGGGTGTCTCGGTTTACTCTTTGGGGGTGACACGGGGGTGTCACCTTATAATTCTCCCTGCATGTTTTGCTGTTGCGTTGCTGCTACTGCTTCGCGTTCCCTTTCTTTTCTTCCTGCATGAAGTGTTAATTGCTAATGCATGATTTGCATGCATAAAGTTTGCATGCATATATGTAAATAATTAGATCTACACTATTGCATGCATGGGTTGTAATATTGCATGGAAATTTCATGAAATTGTTATTTTTGCATGCATGTTGGTACGTTGCATGTATTATATATGTATATATATTTATAATATAATATAGTATAGATATATGTATGTATATATATTTAATATATATATTATACATATTTATTAAATGTTGATTGCTATTTGATTTAATTGAATATTAGAATTTAAATTGTTACCTATTTCATGTTTTATTTAATTTCCTAAATATAATTGAAAGTATTTAATTGTTTATTCTCTAAATGTAAATGCGATTGAATATGTTAAATTGTTTATGTTCTAATTTAAATGTGATTTAACTTGTACTTGGATTATATTTGAATTGCTTGAATTAATTTGATTGAAATTATGAATTCGAATGAAAGTGAATGAAAGATTGAACGACTTGATTATATAATTTAAATTCCTTTGACGTGAAATGTGAAGGATATGAACTCGTTTGAATACGAATGCTTCATTGAATGAATGAATTGAATGTTTATATGTCTTTAAGACTTTAATAGTGAACATGAACATTTTCATAGCATAGTCTTATCTCTTACATATTCATATCATGATCATTGCATTGTCGAGCGTCTTAATTGGTCATATTGAGTCTCACTTCACCTCTCTTGCACAGATTTTGAGTCTGTTGGAGACGAGGCCGGTCTGTGAGGCTCGTGTGTTCTCCTTGTTGCCGTTTAAGGTGGGTTTCTCTTCTACTTAGATAAAACGACCCGATATATCTCCCTATGTGAAAAGTTTTAAGCCAAAGTAATATGATATATATATTGAGTCTTTCATCGAGTAAATGATTGCAAACGTAAAGCCCTTGTTTCTTGAACCCTACCTAATGTTTTGGCGAGAATGAATGAATGTTATGCACGAATGGGGCCCAGGGACTTAGTGTGAGTGGCTATCCGGGAAGGCACGGGCCGACGGTGATCCCTCACACTAGTTCCACCAATGAACGGCGTAACCGGACCTCGTTAGGAGTTAGCGAGGAATGGACGTTGAGTGCCATCTGGGGAGTCATGTTCCCCTTTTGGTCAATGAATGGGTGGTTGGGTCTTGCAAACCTGCCACCAAACCGGAGGAAGAAGGTGGAATGTTATTGAATGAGCACGAAAGATTGATTGCATGAAAAGAATGAAAGAATGAATAAATGAATGTTAATGAATGTTAATGAATTACACGAGGTGTTGGTTGGAGATAATGCACGCCCACTCGCCGGGCCACTAATGACCTTGACCTAATGTAAATGAATCGTTATAATCCCTTTTGATGATTTCTATTCAACCACTTGGGAAATTCTTTAAAACCCTCATTTGGGATTATAACTTGCATGTGAATGTTTAATTACAGTCATATATTATACTATGCCCTGCTTTTATACCCACCAGTCCCTTTTGGACTGAACCCGTTTGGTTTTCAGTTGTTTTGTGCAGGTGTCAGGGGAGCTAGGCGGGATTTCGAGTCTTAGGTCTTGTTTTCGTTTCTAGCCCTTTTGTTTATTGGTCTTACACTCGCATTTTGCACTTGCGATCATTGTATATGAATGTTGCTATTGGAGCGTACATGTTTTGAGCCCTAATGGAATTGGATAAGGTTGTGATGTATTTTTGGAGCTTGAATGCCATCGTTTTTATTAGGATCAGTTATTGCTTCCGCTTTAATGTTTATTCTGATTTTATGGTTCAAGGGTTAGTCCCGCCTAGCATAGAGTGTGTGTACGTCCCCGTTCGCCGTGATTTGGCTCGGGTATGGATCGTTCATTTCATATTCGGTGCGGGGGATGTGACACCTTGCGCTCGGGTGTTACATTACTAACAGTAATAAATTAAAAAATTCACATCACATGAGTTTGTTTCCAATTAGACTCATAGATCAAATCAATTTCATCCATGTTCCAATTCAAAATCTGAATTTTGATATAAAAGATATTCCAAGATTGAAAATTAAAAGGACATATCCTTATTCTAATTGATAATGTCTGCTTCCTTCAGTTCACATACCTTAATGTTCCAAATTTAAAACAAATAGGCACATGATCAATTAAATACATAAGGATAAATTAGAATAGAATGTAACTTCTTGCGCACAAAACAAGAATCATAAGGTTGAGTCATGGGCCCACATGCAACTTTTCATGTATATCAGAAGCAATAGAATAAACATTCATCACTTCCCCTTTTCATGTAGAATGTGATAAATTTTCTATCATGCAAAACAATTGAAAACTTCTAACATTGGGTTCTGAGTTTCAACATTTAAGGAGTCGTGGACAACAAACGAAATCAAGTAAAAATTCCATATTAAAAACATTAAACGGGAATCTGAATATCAATTATGTTTATCCAATATGTAAGAAAACATGCAATCAAGTTTTAATAACTGACATTATGCACTTTCACAGCCCAACATAAATTCATGGAATATCTTATACCGAAACACCGATTTTAAGATAATGGGAAATATTAAATCGGTGTTTGATATTTCATATCAATCGATTAATTTAAATATTAGGATTCTAAATTCATGATGTATGGCTCCGATATCAACTGTAAGAAATTTTAGCCAAGATCTATATCATGAATTTAGAACACCGATATAATTGAGGGTATAGACATACCTGATTTCCTGCTTATCGAATTTATTGAATTGAACGTCATATTTACTGTTGTATTCTATCAACTCCTCTGACTAGATCTTCCTCTCCTTCTCACACCGACAATTTGACAGTTTAGATGGGAAAGCAGAATATCAAGAACGTGGAGTGGAGAGGGGACCTAGCCACAATAGATAAAAACCCTAGGAGCCCTCCCATCACGGGCTTTCTAGAGTGGGCCTACACCAGCTGTCAGACCACGTCTACTAAAGTCAAGCCCACAACGACAGTGGGTCAATTATATAGGCATGATAAGTCTTGTCCCATTAACCATATTTATTTAACCCGTTTTATTTTAATAAAACCATCAATTAATAGAAATCCAATCAGAAATAATCTTACAAAGGAAACTTCTGGGATCATAATTATGAGGACAAAATATCATGAAATTGCTCATTAGTCATGACATGCATTGTGATGCCATTTTGTGAGGAAAAATGGTTAACCTTGTAACTGCACTTATATTTTTTAAGAATATTTTTCGCTCTTAATTTGTGACAAAATATAGTTTGAGTTACAAATTATAAAAATAAATAGAAATTGTTCATTTTGTCTTTAAAATATATATCATCTTTTGGTGATTTTACTGCCGGAAATGTGACATAAGCTCAAAAATAAAACTCAAATTAAACAATAGGGACTATAATATAATTAAAAAAACAGTAAGGACTAAAGTGATTTCCAACCGAAACTTGAAGGACCATTTCCGTAGTTTCCTGTTTCCCTTTCTAGACCGCAATAAATGTACTTTTTTTTTTTTTTGGTATCAGCAATAAATGTACTTAAAACGTGAAAAGTGCATTTGTGGTTCATTATAAAATCTAATGGACAATTACCACTTCCTTGGGCTGGGCTCATGGATTGGGCCTAAATGGTAAAATTGGCCCATTAAGCAAAAATATATCTCAGAATCCAATTATTGTAAATTTATCCGATACACAAAAAAAAAAATAGGAAAAAAAAAAAAGAAAAAAAATCCCCAACAAACTTCTTTACAGTAGCCAATAGTTTCTGCCCACGTGTCGCCTTCTTCCTCCCGCCAAAGTTCTGCATATAGATTATAGAGAGAGGAAAACAGTTGAACACGCTCTTCATACAGTGATCAGAGCTCTCAGCTATGGCGTCTCTCAAACTGCTCCTTTCTCTCATTCTCTCTCTCTCACTCCTCACCGCCTTCGCCCAATCACCGCCGCCGCGATCTCTCATCAACGCGGCGGACACTCTCGCGAACTCAGGATTCAATGCGATGTCGCTTACGGTCCAGCTCATCGCCCCCACGCTACCCCTCCCCTCCTCCGCCGTCACCACCGTCACCATATTCTCTCCGCCGGACGAGGCTTTCGTCTCTTCCGGCCAGCCATCGCTCGCGAAGCTTCTCCTCCATTTCTCCCCACTTTCTCTCTCCTCTGCGTCTCTACTTTCTCTCCCCTTTTCCTCGACTATCCCGTCTCTCTCACCTTCCAAGCATCTCGTTGTGACCTCGAATCCACCTAGAAATGTCTCCATTAATAATGTGGGGGTTTCGGAAATTCCTATTTTCGATGATGGCTTTGTGATGGTTTACGCCGTTGACGACTTCTTCAGCTTGGACTTCACGCTTACGAGCCCTAATTCGACCCAATCTGGCAATACATCAGATTTCCAATGCCTGAAATTGCAATCGCCTTCACTATTCGGTGATGCATCCGGGGTTCTGAGATCAAGAGGCTACTCGATTATGGCAGCGTTCCTTGAGCTGCAGATCTTGGGATTTGTCGATCTTGGGGTTCTCTCGAAGGATTCCATGAAATGGACTGTTTTCGCACCAATGGACCGTGATTTAGTGCAGTTTTCTGGGGATTTTCTGGATTACTCTTCATTGTTCATGAGGCATGTGGTGCCGTGCAGAGTCGGATGGAGTGATCTTGAAGAGATGGTGAATGGTACTCTGGTTTCCAATAACCTGCACGATTTCAGTTTGCAGACCACCAAGGATGAGGATAATGAAACGATGATGGTGAATGGAGCTGAAATTACGTTCCCAGAGATGTATGAAAGTGATTGGTTGGTGATTCATGGAATACGAGGGATAATTCCATTGCCAGATATTCCTGAGGGGGAGGAAATTGATGAGCTGATCTCCATTGCTCCAAATCATGAAGAAACTTAGTGTTGATTTGCCCAGAATCATTCTTAGTTTGGTAAGTAAGTTGGTCAAAAGAACTGTAGCTTACCTGTTTGTCTATATTCCTGAATGGAAACCTTGACATGGTTTCAAATATTTTGGATTGTTCAACTGTTCTTGAGCTTGAAAATGAAACTTTATAGATTTTCTGGGATTTTTACTCTCTAAATGAGAATTTGACATTAGATTTCTTGTTAAAGGTTTGTTTAAGTTTGAGGGTTCTTTATGGTAACAATCTGACTGCTATATTTGATCAAAGTGAGCATATGATCCACATGTGTAATGTTTCTGTACAATAAGTAGTCTTGTACAGCAAAAACAAATTCAGCATAACAAAAACAAATTCCCTTAACCAATTACTGGAGCTTTTCTCAGTTTCTCAATTTTGTGATTCAATATAATTACAACATCTTCTCTACCCTCCTTGAGCAGACATTGCTTCAAACGGTTAAACGTTCGTTCTGGAGGCCGCATGCCCATATCCATCATTTCTTGAATATATTTACACGCACCATCAAGCTTATTACCTTTGCAAAGCCCAGTAATCAAAGCCGAAAACACATGTATACCCGGAATTACGCCTTTGTCCTTCATCTGATCCCAAACCCTCAAAGCCTTATCCATGGAGCCCTCGTTGCAAAACATCCTCACAATTATCTCATAAGTGCTAAGAGTCGGCTCACATCCCGGCTCTTTATTCATTCCTTGGAAAACACTGTACGCCTCTTTTGTTTTCCCATTTTTCGTAAGATGATGGAGAATAATATCATATGTTCGCGTATTGGGTCCCACCCCATATTTCCTCATCTCATCAACGACCCTATATGCATCATTCATCTTTGATGACCAACAATAAGCAGCCACCAAAGCATTATAGGTAGGGGCCTCAAGAACACAATTATTACTAAATAACTCGAAGAATTTGATGGCTTCTTGTAATCTCTTCTCGATCCCTAAGCCATTGATCAAGGTACAGTATATATGAGGTGTTGCCTTGATGTTCTTCTTTTCCATTTCATGATACAATTCAATTGCCTCATCATATCTATTGGATCTGCAATAAGCATTGATTAAAATCCCGTAGCTCACCACATCCGGCTCGAAACCATCTTCCTTCATCTCACGATAAACCTCGTTGAGCCTAAGAAAATTAAACTCTTGCCCCCACCCTTCGAATAATATCGAGTATGATTTAATGTCGGGCTTCAACCTTCTATTCTTCAATTTGTCGAACACCTCTTGTGCACTCTCCACTTGCCTAGACTTGCTCAATGTATCTAGCAACCTATTGTAGTCCTGCAAAGTGGGAATCAAGCCATACTTCTCTTCCATCCTCACGAATGCCTCTATGGCCTCTTTTACCTTCTTCGCCCTTGCAAACCTCCGTGAAACAAGGGTAAAAGTGTCTTTAGAAAGAAGGCCCTTCGACTTCATCTCATCCACCAACAACCATACCATTTTGAACTGTTTGATTTTTCCCAATGAGTCAATGAGAGCGTTATAGCAGTCTGCAGTATGCTGAAAGTTTGTTCTCTTCTCGGCCCATCGGAAAAATGATAGCGCTATAATTCCAGCATTGCGGAGTTTCTTTAATACTTCAAGAACCAAGTCTGGGGATATATTATCACTTAAATTAGCAGAATCCAAAGCAGAGTCCAGATTCTTTGAATCACCAATCCTGGATACTATCGAGCAGATTATTTCAGATTCTTGGGTAGTTTTAGTATCAGACTGTTTTTCAGTGTCGGCATTTTTACAAACAGTTGGTGCCCTCAAAGGAACATTACAAAGATCTGATCTTTGAATGCTACGGATTGCGGGTTTTCGCAGGAAACGTGCTTTGGTTAGCGTATTCGAAAGAAACCTCATGGGGTTTAGAGATGAATCAGGAAGCAGGATTTGCAGAAAGTAAAGATGTCAAATGAGGATGACAACAGAGTGAGAAAGAACGTCTCAATCTTAATATTTTAAGGGTCTCTTTGGCTCTGAAACTTGAGAGCAGTGTAGTGTACTGTAGGTAATATATTAGAGGATTTTTGTGCATTTCAAATCCCCAAAGTTAATATACCGAAATACGAAATTTTTAATTAAGTTAATATAAAATCCGACCCCAAAGTTAACCTTAGTTAAGTTAATATAACACCAAATTCCCATGACTAGAAGTTAATATAATACCCAATCCCAAAATTAATCTTAGTTAAGTTAATATAAGACCCAATTCCCGTGGATACGGGAACTCCTAAATTGGTATTTTACGGTTTACGCCATTACTTTTCCAATAGCAACCAAATGAAGTGCTTCAAGATTTCATATTGCACGAACTTGTACAAAAAATAACAAAAATAAACGAATGTGCAAGTAAACTTCATCAGAAAAACCGAAACCAAAATCATCAATTTATATTAAGCTGTCTAACAAATCTTACAACAGTTCCACTTTAAGGATACAAATTGGCTTTTTCCCTGTGAATAGCTTTCTAAAAGTTGCCCTCAGCTAATGACAAAACTTCACTAAGAAACTGATTCTGCAACAAAAACGAAGTGTACAGATGGACAAAGGTGTTGGGGAATATCCCTTTGATATCATTGATGGAAGGAAGGAAGCCCAATTGGTGCCTGTACAACAAAACTTCAGCCACACATGAAACTACTCCTTGCCCCCGCCTTCCAAAGTTTCCACCCCCTCAATATAAACACATTGCCAGACAAGAATCCCCCGAAAAAGAATGAATCTTTCCACGTTTGCGTTTCCCTATCATCACGTGCACGTATTTGATCCCTCCGTTCGATCGTTCAAAATTTTTTGTAAGGATTCACCAAAGTTCTTACCGTGTGGGCCCGCCTTTACAACATTCACGTCACCCCATTGTGAGCATGGGTCGGTGAACCAGCTCCTCCGCCCCGTGCACCACGCACCAGGGGTGACACTATTGGGCCCACGCATGAGGATCTTTCTATCTATGGTGTTGAGGACATATGCATCTTTTTCAAATTGCCGGGCGAAAGCGGCCCCACTTTTGACCATTGGCTCATAGTGCGAGTTGTTGAGTAATTGGGGCTCCATTTTAGGGGGGTCATCCCACACAAAGTATCTCAGGTCGGCATTAACCGTTGTGTTCTTGAATTCAGGCGAATTGCAAATGACAGTGTGGAAATAGACTTCTTGGGATAAGACAACGTTGTTTACATACATAAGAAGGGTTCTTGGAAGATTGTCCCAACCAAAAATGCAGAATTCGAGGAAGGAGCGGCTTAGGACAACCCATGGAGAACCTAGGAGAATACAAGAAATAATCAGAAAAGAAATTTAAGAAAAGAAAATAACGGGATAACTATCATACCCAAGATTTGACATAACTACAAAAAATTCAAAAGTTTGAGAAAATACAATCATACCCTGAGGTTTGGCCTAGTTCATGCTATTATAGTCATAAATTTACATTCAAATACTTGATCAGCTAGTGTCAAGGTCAAAATGGGGTATCATAAAAAAATTAGAGATGATATCATCAAAATTCATCCGGATGTACTGTAAATACTTTGAGAGTGGAAGTTTTAATTTCTCAAAACTCAGGAGAAGTTTGAATAAATATGTCAAGTCTCAGGCTATGTCAGTGCAATTATCCCAAAAGGAAATAAAGGGGACAAAAAAAAAAGAACAATTTTATTTATACCGGTAAAAACCTTGAAGGCGTTGGGCATCGGCCTTTTTTCAGTGGCATGAAATATTTGAGTTCTTCTGGCCAAGTAAAGCCCAGGATCCACTACAATGGGCTGAATTCTTTGACCTCTGAAATTTGATTGTGAAGAGATGATAAGTAAAAGAAATGGAGAATTTACTTTGATTTGTGACTATAATTGCTTTTTTTGCCTTACTCTTTCCATCCCAGGTCACTTGTGTGATCGATGAAGTTAAGGTCTCTCCTCACTGATGAGAACACATGGGACAAATCTGAAAGGCAGTTAAAGAAAAACCTTATCAGCACAGGGTAAGTAGTTCATCTATTCATGAAGTGCATTATTAAACTACACCTGTAAAAGCAATATGAACCAAAGATCAGAAGGTTATAATCTTTAAACAACCTCAAATAGGCTGAATATGAATGTACATAATTAAGTAAAACGTAGGTATAAAATAAGTTGCATGTTGTGCAAGTTTCATGCTTTTGGGATCTAAGTGCTAATCCACATGGATTGAAAAATGCTGAAATTAACGATGACCGAATCTACAACTTGATCCAACTAACAAATTGATCGTACTAAATAAAATGGGATGAATCTGAAGCTAATAGTATGGCTACTGTGATTTATTCTGAGACGGCTACTTTGCGATACAGAGTTTCTAATAAAATGAGTCAAGATATTAATTTGGATTAAATAGGGAAAATATGTCAATAACCAATGGAATCGGGCACGTTTAGCTCATACACATTACTTTGTTCCAAAGACTTTGACAGAGTAACTAATTGGGGAATACATGAAAACTGAGAATGATATGAAGATGACACATTATACTAGATCTTCTCCAAAGACTATTGTACATTAGAATAGAATAGGGAACAACAAAACTAGGCATGAATATCTCTGACGAACAAGAATGATTCTACAATATGGAGGCTCCATTAGCAACAGAGGCGGTGTGCCAACCAAATCTCATATTAATCCTAAACCATGGAATACAAAAGGTCCAAGAGATCTCAGACAATTCAAATCCTAAGCACTCTTACAGGTCACAACAAAAACAGTAAGATAGGAAAACAAGATTGGAGACAATGAGAAGATTCATTCGAATCAAAACTTCAAAACCCGTTCAGATTTAGCAATCATCTTAAATCAGCATTAGCAAAGTTAACAAAGTTTCAATCTTGAAAATCTGAGGCATCCCCCAGCAACTCAAAATGGACATTTAAGAGAATTTTAGCCAAAAAGATCAAATCTTCACATCCAAATATTAAAACCATTTTCATATCTCGTAACACAATCCAGACTCCATCATAATTTCTGATGAGTTAAATTCAAAACCCACAAATGATCCTAGAACAAAATAAATAAATAAAACAGAGCACGAATCTCCATCCACCCCACCTCAAAGTTCACAAACAATTCCAGCAAAAAAAAAAAAAACAAGAAGACAAAGCTAGAATCAAAACATACCATCTTGTGTGATCAAAGGATAATCCAATGCGCTTAGAGTGATAAACCAATCCCAACCTCCATCCACCTTCAACAAAACTGAAACCGCCCTCAATATTGCCGCAATATGGGTTGAACCCATGTAGGTATTCGGATCAGGTTTCCCAAACACATCAACATTCCCAAATGCCCGAACCACAGGCATGGACTTCACCAAAGCTCCGAGCCTAATCCTCTCCTCATCTGTCCCATCCGCCGAAATATGTAGCAAATACCTATTCCTGGGGTGGTACACCGCCTGCAACAGCCGGAAAATTCGGTCCACATCACCGCGGCCGCCGGAAATGTAATAGGCAAACGACGGCGGGTGACCGGACCCGTGATGAATTGTCGAACCAAACGGCTTATGGGGAGGAAAAGCGTAGTAATACGAAGAGCTAAAGCCCGTTATAAATGACAAAAATATGAGGAATGTGATGAACGCCCCAGAAAAAAGGGTGAATAGCCATTTCCTTTCAGCTCCCATCAGGATACGAGAAAGGAAATTGACAGATTAAAGGAGAAGGAAACCTTCCGAATACCCAGATTGAAGCAAGATGAAATAGAAACGCTACAGGATTCGATATTTCCCCGAAATCGCAAATGGGATTTTATAGATCTCCATCGAAATGGCGAAAATTTAGCTGCCGGATCAAATGGGCGGTTCCTTCAAGGAATTTCTAATTTTGTGGGGTTTATGATTCCTGGAGAAACTCCTCGGCTGGGATTGCTCGCAAGATTTTTGTCTGGGATTAGGGTTTCAAGGACGAACAGTCAGATTTAGGTGGTGGATGGAGGTGAGAACAGTAAATGAGACTTGAATGATTTTGTGGTATTTGATTTTTCCTTGCTGTTATTGCAATTCTTGATGATTTTTTAAGTTTTGGTTTTGATTTTGATTTCCGCCATTAAAAGACCTTGATGATAGATTGTGAGGTAATACTCTTTGATTATTTGGACAAACTGTTCCTTGTGCTTCCCTTCCCACGCTCTTAGCTGTTGCGTGTACAACACGCAGGAGATGTGTTGCTGCTGTCGGTGGCGGGGTGTGCTCACGCGCTGATGTGACATAATAATTTTTTTATGTTGATCTTAAGTCTTAACCGCTGTTAATTAATTAACTTTCTTAATTTCTTTGTTAAATATTTAACTTTCCAAATTTGGGTTTAATGTTGATTTTAAGTTTTTCCAACTATCTAATATCTATATGATGGATTTATCTCTATTAACCACCTATATATAACTTTTTTTTTATTAATAATAGCAATTGAAATTGGGCTACAAAATATCTAATTGAAATATTTTTTTTTTTTTTTTGAAAGAATATCTAATTGAAATATTATAATATCAAAATGTGAAGTTAGATTATTTAATTATCTGCTAGACTGCTACTTTCTTTATATACTTGCAATAAAAAATGCGCCTTAATGACAGTTAATGAAAATAAATCCAAATTTGGACAAATAGGTGTCTTGTTAGAAATTAGAATCAATAATAATCGGTTCAAATGGCTAAAAAAATTTTGTCATCCAATTATTTTAAATTTTAATTTTTCTTATATTTTTGGGGTATATATTTTTAAAAAATAATAATAAGTGCTTTTTAGAAATTCCGATTACAAAAAGAATCTTAAAATAAAATTGTTTATTATGATTTATACGCTAACATGTTCGTAAGTAAAATTTAAGTTTTTATCCAACCCTGAATCTTTTAGCCACTTATGAGCATGTACGATTTTTCTTTTAAATCCTAAAAAAAAAAAATATTTATCTCCTAGGACCTAGGATATATTAATTAGTTTAAAATATTCTTAACTCAAAAATCAAAATGAGTAACAAAAATAAATAGAAAAAGAAGAAGATAAGTAGTAGAATTATTGAGCAGCTAAAATAAGATTTGCATGTGCCAAACATTAGCATCTTTAATAATTCATGTTAGACTTACGATGCCATGGGATATTTGTCCTAAATCTATAATAAACAATTAGGATACAGTCTTCAATGCTTGAGACAACAACAGTTAAATTTTTATATTTTAGTCCACATTTTGGATTTTGGAATCTAATTTCTATATAAGATTTATAAAATATGGTTTATATTTCATTTTAACTAAATATCCCACGTTGGATCCCTAACTTTTAACTGTGCATCAAAAAAAGAAAAAAAAAACTTTTAATTGTGCATCAAATTTAAATCACGAATTAATTAATTGTCTCAAAGTTTTCCCCTACCCAATTAAATAAGAAATTAATCTCCCGAGATACTGAAGTCATTTTTCACTAGCCCTCTCTTAATGTAATTTTTTACGTGCACAAGGATCGAATCCGAAATTTTGCTTAAATGAACTCAAGTTTTTATGCACTTGAATCAACTAACGATTGGTGTAATACCCTAATATTAGGTAAAAATAATCATAGCCTTTATTTCTTCTTACTATTATTGTGATTATGGTTTTAGATACTTGTATCATGTATGTACATTATTTTCCTTGCCAAAAAGTCAATATTGCATATTCCTTTTGTCTCCCCCTCCCAACCCCTACCCATCCCGGAAAATTAGAAAAAATTTAGGCGATTTTTCTAAGTTAGTCATTTGAATAGTAATATTAAAAATAAAAATATTTGTATAATGTAATAACCCGTATTAAAGTAAATATATAAATAGATAATATGTTTACTATTTGTGTTCTCCCATTTGACTCCAAATCTTAATTTCTTCTTTTAGACAGTAGTCATTACATTTAATCTCCACATTTTTGTCCGAGCTCGAAGAATTTAAGGTATTTAAGGAATAGTAGTTGCAACTTATACGTCACTTGCACCATATACAATTTTCAGCCCTTGGATTTTTTTTGCCTCCTCTTTTATATTAATTAATTACAAAGTTAGGTATAGAATGTTAATATTTAATATTAGTCTTCAAATACCAAACAATATTAATTAACCACCTACATCATTAAAAGACTACTATCACTATGTTGATTTGATTAAGATTTAAGAGCCCCCTCTTCTCTCACTACACTTTTCGACATCTTTCGAAAAAATTCAAGCTCACTATACCTATAAATACTACGAATTATGTTGCTTATTAATATTTCTCTTGCTGATTTGTTCTTTCACGATATAATGCCTTGAAATTATCAAATAATTCAATCAAATTTGTGTGAGTTATTGTGTCGGGATTACAATATAGTGACAATTTGTTTTCGAATTATAAACTCTTTCATTTTATTGTATGTAGATGTTAGTAAGAATGAATAATTCACTACTATGTTAGGAATCTAAAAACCTCTTATGGTAGAATACAATTAAAATTTTAATTAAATATCATGTAATTTAATTATGCTATCACGTAATTTAGTTATTCGGAACTACAATTTAATTAAAACTTTTGTATTTTAATTTTTAAGCACGCAATAATTATTGGCATACATATTAGAATCCGATTAGAAATATATAGTAGTAGCAACATACGAATTAGATAGAGAAAAAAAGGCATGGAAAACTAATTTTCATAATAAAATATTGCTGGGACTAATTTCAATGTGATAGTTTGCTGCTAATTAAGAAAATAAATTTTGCAAGCATGATCAACTTGGACCCATCAATTTAATTGCCTATGATTGAAGTAATATACGTGCAATATAAGAATTTGACATCTTTGAATCTTTGATACACTGCACACTCATAATAATTATTTGTAAACAATACTCACTAAAACTAAATTACTTGTTTATGTGGGGAAAATTAATAATTAAAAAAAATTAATTCAAATTCAATTTGTTTAAATCCAATCAATTATTTTCCATTAATCATTCAATAAATATAAAATACTCGTCTCTTATATCAATTTGACCTAATCGGATTTGAGTTAAAAATATCCATAACTACGTCAACTAAAAATCTAATCTTTTGAATATTTTGTTTTATTATATTTTTTAGAGTTTTTTTTACATCAAATTATAACGTTTTTTATAATTCGCAGACCAAATGATTATTTCGACTTGCAAACTGCTATATAATATTTGTACCACTATCTACGTTCATCTTTTAGCGATTTTGGCTAAAAAACAATTAATCTGTATGCATTATAGATATGTCATGCGTCTCATTTTTTAGTTAAAATCTTTGAAATTTAAATTTAGCATATGGTGTGTTATGAATGCAAACATTAGATAGTAATTTACAAGTCGGAAAAAATCACTATAGTTCCAATTTCAAAAACTATTTCTCTCTGTATTTTTATTCGAAGAATTGTACAAAAAACCGGGCGACCCGACCCGCAGGATGAAAATCCAAAATTTGTACCAGATCCGGGTAATATTAATTCTCTTGAAAAAAAAAAATCTTATCCTCACCTCGGACACGTGGCGATCAAACAGAGTAAAATTTGGATCCATCATTTTTCCACACACACATCGCCAATACTACGTCGTATCCTAATTCCCTGACTGAAACGGTGCCGTATCCCATACCATGCAAATTGCACTCCTTGAGTAGCAGCTGAGAAGAAGTGAATTGAGCCAAAGGTGTAGACCGTGGACGAGAGAGATGTTGAATTTTGGCCGGAAAGGAGGAGGCGGAGGAGGAGTAGGGCAGCTACTGGCGGCGGTGGCGGCGGCTTTGCTGCTCCGCCTCTTCTCTGCCCCCGGCCCGGAGTTGCTGCCGGAAACCCTGCCGGAGGATGAGGAAGAAACTAGCTATGCTCCGGCGAAGAGGAAAGTTGCGCCGGTCACTATCAAATGGACCAACATTAATTGCTCACTTTCGGATAAATCGTCCAAATCGGTAAGTGCCTGGACTCGGGTTGTGCATTAATGTCTGCCTTCTCTGTTTCTGTAAGTTTTTTGGCTATATGATTGCATGTCAACATATGCTTATTTTGTCAGTGTTTCCTTGAGGTTTAGATCAGTTATTATGCATGCTGAGGTTTTGTTATGTAACAAGTGATTTTGGAGTAAGAAACGTGTTGGCTTGGGTAACCGGAAGTGATGTATGAGTAGAAAGTATTTGAAATAGTTTAAATAGCCTCTGCTGTTTGAGGAAATGGTGCAATCTTTGAAATTTAGTAATGATTTTGGTGTATGAATAAGCAATGAAGGAGTTTGAAGTAATTTGTTGCTAGGTACTAATTTATATACGCAAAATAGTCATGTCACATGAGAGATTATCTGGTTCTATCAAAAATCATGTAATAGTTAGTGTTCAGAAACGCTCTTTGTCTGGGCATTTTGCTTCAATGGAAAAGATAGTTGGTTTGGTTGGGTGAAACTCTTTTATGAGTCATAGTTGTGCATATTTATCTTGGGGTCGGTTCTTGGTAAGCACTATCTTTGATGAGTATGCATATTGAGTTAACTAATACACTCCATTTCTTATTTGTTAGGTCCGTTTTTTGCTGAAAAATGTTAGTGGAGAGGCAAAACCTGGTAGATTACTTGCACTAATGGGTCCATCAGGATCAGGTAAAACTACATTGCTCAACGTTTTGACTGGTCAGATAACAGCATCACCCAGATTACATTTGTCTGGTCTTTTGGAAGTCAATGGCCGGCCATTCTCAAATAAAGCTTACAAGTATGCTTAATGCTTATATCGTAGCAACTTGGAGTGTTTACTGCTTGGGATTTTTCTTTAAAAATGGGCTGCATGTTATTGCAGGTTAGCCTTCGTTAGGCAGGAGGATCTTTTCTTCTCACAATTGACTGTTCGAGAAACACTCTCTCTTGCTGCTGAACTCCAGCTGCAGGATATATCTTCAGTGGAGGAGAGAGATGAATATGTAAATGATCTCCTGTTCAAACTTGGCCTGGTAGGTGTGCTTATTTTGCTCGCATGTCTACTTTTTATGAAATTCTGAAAAAAAAAAATTATAATGCAAGACTGAACATTATAGTCATTAATTGACTCTAGCTGAATACTCTCTTTATTTCTTCAGTTTAATTTGGTTAAAAACTTTACAGTTTCCTTATTGATATATTTTAAGATTGACACCATGAGTACATATTCATCAATCAAACCATTTTACAAATTAACTACAATGAGTGGTTTATAACTTAAATTTTGATGCAATTACAAGATAAGTTCGGTTTTGTTTGATGCGTTTATTTGCTATTTGTTAAAAGGTCAGTTGTGCTGATTCGCGTGTTGGGGATGCAAAAGTTCGTGGGATCAGTGGTGGTGAAAAGAAAAGATTGTCACTGGCTTGTGAACTAATTGCTAGTCCATCTGTCATCTTTGCTGATGAACCTACAACAGGCATGGTTTTTTCTGCTTCCAGAGTTTTCTCGGTAACTAGGCACTTTGGTTGCTTCCATAGCTACTTCAACTTTATCCAAGTTGAATCTAAGGATTAAATGTAAAGCAGTATTTCCTCAAAAGGTACTGTAAATACTGTTTGAATTTGGAATAAATATTAAGAAAACACATACTACAATGAAACATTCACTCAAATGGGTAAAACTAACTTGGATTAATCACATTATTAAAGTGTTGTTACCATGTATAGATATTATCAGAGACTGGATTAGCACAAGTGTAGTGCACGGAAGATATGGTAGGACTAACACTAGTAAATAACTCGGGGCCTTCATGAAGGGATTAGACCGAAAATCTTCCTTGTCTCTTTCCCTGCTATTTCACTTAGCTCTTGCTCCATTCGATCTCTTAACTGTGAGATGCCCAAATGCAAAACGATTACGGTGTTAATTAGGTGAATGATGCTTTCAGGACTTGATGCCTTCCAGGCTGAGAAAGTGATGGAAACACTAAGGCAACTTGCAGAGGACGGACATACTGTCATCTGCTCTATACACCAGCCTAGAGGATCTGTCTATTCAAAATTGGATGACATTGTGTTGCTCACAGAAGGTTCACTTGTTTATGCTGGTCCAGCTGGTGATGAATCACTGGCCTATTTCTCAAAATTTGGGTTCGTTATCTGATTGTCTTTAATGATACTTATCCCTTCTAGGCATCTAGCTAAGTTATTGTTAACTTTGTTAATAATGACAGGTATGTATGCCCTGACCATGTGAATCCTGCAGAGTTTTTGGCTGATCTCATTTCAGTAGACTATAGTTCTGCTGAGAGTGTCGATGCTTCTCAGAAAAGAATAGATGGTTTGATTGATTCTTTTGCAGAGCAGATGTCATCAACTCTATATGCGACTCCAATGACCATTGTAGATCCTAAGAGCGCCACAAAGGTAAGGAAGAAAACTATTACCAAGAAAAAAGGTGGTTGGTGGAGGCAATTCCGGTTACTCCTTAGACGTGCATGGATGCAGGTAAACGTGATAGTCTTCGTACTTGGTAATTTGACTGTTCCTCAAAAGATTATGGTTGTTTCCTTTCAATATGAGGAGCTGCACCGTATTCTATTTAAATGAGTGGCTGTGAGGGAAACCAGTAGATAGCTTATGCCATTCATTGGCAAGGTGGATGGTGGTTGAGTTACTAACTTTAACCAGTAGTTATGCATTTGTCCATTTACCCAATAACATAAATTCAGAGATCATGATAGATGAAGAATATCCTATTTCTACATTCTTGCGCATGGTGCATGTTCTATAATTTCTTGGTGAACTTCTAATTTATTTGAAGAAGTTTTGTTTCTTTTTTGTCTGGTTCATCCATAAAAAGGCATCTCGTGATGGCCCAACAAATAAAGTTAGAGCAAGGATGTCTGTTGCTTCTGCTCTCATATTTGGTTCTGTCTTCTGGAGAATGGGACGATCACAGACCTCGATACAGGATAGAATGGGATTACTTCAGGTAAGTGCGTGCTTGACTTTTTTGAAGTCAAAACTGTCTTTTTGATTGATGTGTTGCCGACTAGGATAAAGATCTATTTCATGAGGACCTAAATTTGAATCTCTATCTCTCCCTTGTACCATGGAATCCTTCTTGTATGCACCCTGAAAAATTAGTAATATCATGATTTAATTTGAAAGGTTACACCAGTTCTGCATTTCCGTTGTCATTGGATATCACTTTGCCGGTTTTTTGTCTTTAACTGATGTGATCTATTTATGGAGCTATAATTACTTAATACTTTTCTGTTTTCTGAAAAACCCGCTATAAATAGTTTGTTGGAGTGTTAAAGCCATTACTTTGCCGTGAATTTGATTTGTCATTATCCTTGGCTATCATTTCTTTATAATGCCATCTTCATCTTTTAAGACCCTGTTATTTGAACCCTCTTGCTTAATTCTTCCTTTTCCATTTGATAATCTTAGGGATGATTAGTTCATAATGATCTTCTTGTAGATTCCTGTAAATTAACGAAAGTTGTGCTTCACATGTTGGTGTCGTTACATTTATGGATGGGTTGATCCTAGCATAGTAACAACACTTTGAATGTGTTTTTTCAAGTTCTTTCGCGTATTATATCACAGCCTTTTTCTGAAAATCAAGAATAAAATGCTCAGACACTTGAAATGAAACTGTATCTTCATAGAACTTTACATTCAACTGTTTCTTTTTGGCTGTCTTATTCAGCTTACTGCTATAAATACTGCAATGGCTGCACTCACAAAGACAGTAGGTGTTTTCCCTAAGGAACGTGCAATCGTTGATAGAGATAGAGCCAAAGGTTCTTATTCACTAGGGCCATATTTACTCTCAAAATTGTTAGCTGAGATCCCTGTCGGAGCAGCTTTCCCTTTGCTCTTTGGTACCATTTTGTACCCCATGACCCGTCTTCATCCAAAACTGTCAAGGTGAGTTTCTGGTATTGATAAACTGGTAAATAGTATAATACAATATGTTGTCCATCTGTTTTAATGTAAAATTGTTAACTCTCAGACCTTGGTCATCATTTAAAAGTAATGCAGCATTTAGTAGCACAATGCTATTCTGATTCCATTACCCGGGATATGGATGTGATAGATCATATATTTTTCTTCATGATAAAACCTGAACATTTTGAATTCTATTGGTCATATATGGTATAATATTTCAAAAAAGAAAAAGAAAGAAAGAAAGAAAGAGAAAAGGAAAAAAAATTGTGCTTGATATTCATTGATATCTTACATTAGAAACCCAGAATGAAGCTGCCCTCAGCAAACCGGCCCTTTGCCCCAACATGAGTTAGTGTTCGGGTTAGTTATTTATGATTGTCTATGAGACTAAGAAGTTTCTCTCTCTAGATTTGGGAAATTTTGCGGAATTGTGACAACCGAGTCCTTTGCCGCATCAGCTATGGGCCTAACTGTTGGGGCCATGGTTCCAACCACTGAAGCTGCTTTGGCCTTAGGGCCATCACTCATGACAGTCTTCATTGTATTTGGGGGATCCTATGTCAATGCAGAGAACACACCAATCATCTTTCGCTGGATTCCACGTGTCTCACTCATCAGATGGTAACTCTCTTTCAAACTTGATGATTTTCCTTATGCAAATTGGTTTCAGGTTGATTTTGTTTGCTTTTTTACTTCCAGGGCATTTCAAGGGCTTTGCATCAATGAATTTCCTGGCCTTGAGTTTGATCATCATGCCTCGTTCGACATTCAGTCCGGTGAACAAGTGAGTTAAAAACACCATCATTCGACTAAGATTGAGGTCTTGCTTATTTAATTGCATTCAACCCCCTGTGCTATACTTTAATGAACATAAAGAATCCTATGATAGAAAAAGTTCTTATAAAGAAACTTGTAAAAGTAAATTTTATATAGAGAAACCCCATATATCTCGCGAGCAATGCATTGACAACAAAAATAAATGCATTTTTAGGCAGAAATTTTCCTTTCTTCTTTAGACAAGGGTGTGAGTGAATTTTAAAATTTACCGGGATTTCTATGCGAACCTTTCTGTCGCATGATTCTTTATGCTCATTAGCCATAACAAAGGGGTTAAGTGTAACTAACTCCTTGTTTTGGTAGGAAAATCCAATTTTAATGTGGCAATGGGGTATTTTGTTTAATCTTCCCTTTCAGGCACTTGAGCGGCTTTCATTTGGCGGCAGTCAGATAAAAGACACTGTGATAGCGCAAAGTAGGATACTATTATTTTTGTACTACACCACTTACCTTCTCCTGGAGAAAAATAAACCCAAGTATCAGCAACTTGAGCCGCCCCCATATGATGAAATAGAATCACCATTAAAGCTTGAGCCTCTTGAAGAACCACTAAATGAGGAACCTGAATCTCCCATTTCCGACCAAGGTAAACCCGAGCAGCCACTTCTTCAATCTCCTCCCTCCTCTGATCCACTTAGTCTCTTTGGCCTTGAAGGTTTGTAAAAACTGCTTTCTTGGGCTGTGTTGATGATCTTAATATGAGGCTTTCTGGCAATTTGCTACGTTTATTATCTCATACAGGTGCTACTTTGGAGGAGATAACTGCGCAATGAAGAAGGTATTGATCATTCAACCTTACAGAGCTAATTTTGGAAGAGCATGATGATATTAATATATATAGTGAAAATCGGTGCTTCACTTGTTACTTACGCATTGCCAATTATTTTCAAATACGTACATTTTGTTGTTATTACGTGAGAATTAAACTTGAGATGAAGCATTCTTCTTATATTTTAGAAATTGTTGAAGCTTGTCATTGCAGTACTCAGATTTTGAAGGTAGGCTATACTTTTCTGTTTTATTTTTTTTACCTTTTTGGTTAAAATTGACGATATGTTTGATTTATTTGGCTAAATTGTAACTGCAAATAATTAAAACGACAATCAGTTTAGGGTAATGAAGTGGAATTTTCTTTGGGGCTCCAATGTGGCCATGTTGGCGATGGTGGAACTTGCAAAAAGAAAATATTGTCAAGAAGAAATGTCTCTTGAAGCATTCTTCTAAGCTGACTTCCTCCATACTTGTCATGAACTTTCAAATTGGTGGATCATAATATCCAACTGAAAATTGGTAATGGGGAAAATATATTTTGGTTTGCTCGGTTGCTTGGAATCCAATCGATTTATGAGGAGCCTGATCCAAACTCCTTGCCGGCACGATTCCCTCATTTCCCGTAGATATTGTATGGGTTCATCGGATTTAGAACTATCAGTTCTATATGACATTATATGGGATGGTGGAATGTTCAACGAGGCGACCTTTGGAGAGTTTGGTGCAAACTTAATACAAATTGTAGTTTCATTCGAGAGACTTATAGGGCTATTCCACGAGGCAATTTGAGAGATCAATATATGGTTCGGATCACTATTTTTTTATCTGAGCCATCGCCGCGTGAGCATCTATTGATCTTTTTTTGAGATTTTTCTTTGTGTTTAGTACGATGTCAATTATGTTAGCTCGCTCACGAGCTAAAAAGCCAATTTTGATCGACTTGAATTTGGATCTTATTCTTGTTTTTGCTTGCTTTCAAGATCTTCTTAGTAATAATCTTCTCTTACCTGAGCTAAAGAAAAAAACCCACATTCTCACTATAAACAAAAAAATTAAAAAACGTTAATAACTTCACTCTTGCTTGTCGGGTTAGTTGAACAACTACTTTGCAAAAGCAGAATATCTTGAATCTTGAGTAACTTTAATTAATTAATTCAAGTCTATATCTTTATATATCGCCTGCAATATCTAAAAGCTCATCCTTCATGGCCAAAATCTTGGTAGTTTTAAAGTTACGTCTTAATGATTAGGTTTTTTCATATTGATTTCATGAAGACGCAAATGAAGCTAATATATAAATAAATATGTTCTCATTGTGCCGATCGAAAGAGATCTCTTCGAGGGAAATTATTGTATGAATCGAGTGTAGATTCCCAGACATGCACCTCCTATTTTCTTAATCAAAAATTATTTTGTCTTTTTGCTTGTTTAGTTTCTTTCTCATTTATTTAATTTTTTCAATTTCATAAAGATATAAATTATTATAAAACTTAATAATAAATATGGGAAACAGAACAAAAGAGATGAAAGATGATTATTTCTATCAGTAGTAAATTGTATTACTGAACTTCTATATATTTACAATGGATCAAACACCTCCTATTTATAGGAAATATTTCTAACATGTACAGTACTATTTATTGTAGCCTCTGGCGCGTGGGCCACCACATCCCCCGTACTTAAACCTGAATCCGCATATGAAATGGAAAATCCATACATGAGCCCAAGTCTTAGCGAACGGGAGACCACACACTCACTAGGCTAGGCGGAGCTAAAACTTAAAGCGCGCAACAAACAATTCAAATAGCGGAAGCAAGGAGTTCTAGAAACATAAAAGATTCAAATTCCACTATATACATCAAGTGATCAAATATACATAGCCATCAATACATAAATTCATAACATAATCAATTCATTAAATACAAGGCCAAAATGATATGTAATACACCTATCACGACCTAAACCCAAAAGTGAGACTCGAACGACCCACTTCTCTACCTAGCTCGTGCACCACAAGACCTGCAAACTAAAAGTGGTAAAGGAGAGGTGTCAATCATATCTCGGTTGAGTGAGGGGGCTAATACACACCCACACACTATACATATATAGAGCAAAGCACGTAAAAGATAAAGGTTATGCACCGTGAATAGGTTTTGCATACCAAAACGTAAAACATTACATATCTTATACATATACAGTACGTTTATAAAGACTCTATTCCCATTCCATAATCCAAACATTTCATTAAAGCTCGGCAAGTACGAGCATCCATTGTTACTCCTCATTCATTACATAAAACCCAAATCGAATTCAATCCCCAACTTCGGTGATGGAAGGGTCGGCCAACCCTGAGCCATCCATTAAATTAGTAAATTCCTCGAGGGGTGGTTAACCCACACGAGTTCTCATAGTAAATTCCTCGAGGGGTAGCTAACCCATACGAGTTCTCCCCGGCTTTCACACCGAAGACATCAAGAGCACCACGTCTTCCCAACCTCCCGGATTCGCGCGTAATACCTCGGAGGGAAACTACGCCCAGGCTTATCTTGACGGCCCTCTACCGTACCAAGCGTCCCAACCCACAGTCTCCGTGGATCTAAAATTACATTTACATATCATTCTCGCTCAAAACGAACCATTAGCATTACATACATAGGCATTAAACTTTCATTAAAACGTAAGCTCATATATGCTCGTAGATATAGCCCTTTCGAAAGCCGAAACTTGATCACAAGATCATAAACATATCATATATCATACATATTTAACTATATATATAATATATAGTCGCATACGGACTAGAAAACGAGCATTTAGGGTAGTAGGTCGCTTAACTAAATGAAAAGATCCTAAACCTCACCTTTGAACAAAATAGTGTAGTGTTGTGCGAGAAAACAACCCCGAGCAACCTTAATCCTCGGGTACGGCTCCTCCCGGAAGCACCCGTGTGACAAACAAACGTAATACTAAAGACTTAGACTTAATTATGTACCAATTAGATGCACAGCGATGCAAATGAATGCTATGACTGCAAGGAAGTATCATAAAGTAGCACTTAGACGTTCACATTTTCATTTCACATTTATACCTTGAATATCAGAGCATAAAATCTATAAACTTGTCAAAATATAACATATAATCACTACTTGATATCATAAGATCAGATTCGAGGCAAAAGAAATTAGTAAAGACATCAAACAAATGACGAAGATTCACATGCGACGTTATACGGTAGCATTTACGACATTCAAATTATAGCTCGTAAAAATCACATCAAATCAGGCCATAAATTGTATTGAGCTACACCTAGGTAAAAGCCTAAAAAAACCTCATGAGACATGGGTGTGTCTCATCCTAAGGCTTAGGAGAGACACAACCGTGTCTCAACTAAGAAATTCATCCCCAAGGAATGCCGCATGACACGGTTGTGCCACAAAACACATGCAAGTCCACACATGGGTGTGGCTGCTATTATGCTGTGTTTTCTCCTTGGAAAAACCTGTAAATCCCCTGTTTTTCCTTCACAAAACATAGCAGCACATGCAGCAACAGGTATGGTTACAAAGCATCAGCTAAAACCACGTAAATCAGGCACAAGAATCATGCAAATCAGCCACATACATGTTAGGAATAGTACCCTAGAAAGCCGATTGTATATCCGCTTTTCCTTATTGTGATCACAGACAATCTTTGAATAAAATAACGAATTGAGGCAACACTTCTTTATATGCTCTTGTTTGGTATGCGTTTACTTTAGCTGTGCATGTATGAGAACTCCCCTAATCCTGATGACTTTAGGACTCTACCATTTAGGTGAAATGGTTCATGAAACGAGCCTTATATCACATAAGTCATGATTAGTAAAATACTCCAAGCCGATGAGTCCTACAGACAGTGGGAGTGTTAACCTGACTCCTCTGAGGCTTGCTTGTGGGATCACGCCCTTAAGAAGGACCACCTTGTTTCATGGAGGTGCAAAGTGTATAGTTGATACGTGCGTGATACATGAGGGTGCTTACTTCTATAAGTAAGTTCACTGAGGTGCCCCGTGTGAGAACATTCCTAAATGGGAAAGGGAGTTTCTATTTCAGGAAATAGAAACTTCTAGATTAGGAAATATCTCACAAGTCATTGATGTGATTAATTGATCCTTAAGACTTGAGGTTCCTTGTCACTTTATGAGTTAACTCTATAGTCTTAGGTATAAGCTTTAAAGGGTGTCGCCTTAGACAACTGATTCAAGACTTATGCTGGGGCTGCACAAGTGATTCATGAAAGTGAATGATAATCAAAAAAGGACCTACACTTGCATTTGCAAGGTGATTTCTTATTGTGTAAGTCATTCATATGTCATATGGAGTCCTTGGCCAAGGCAGTAGATCAAGACATCAAAAAAAGGGTTTCTTGGATTGAGATCAAATGGATATGAAATGCACTTAGCTTTAAGACCTGATTATTAGGGTTCTGATTATTCCCTTACCCTAGATCTTGGTTGAGAGATAGTAAGTAGGAGGATTGTATCTCACATGAATCAATGACTTAAAGGTTCTGTCGAATCGAGACATTCCAATTCAGCTAGGGGTTAAACACCTGTTGCTAGACTATGGTCGTTTAATCTGTGGACTGATTAATTAATTAGGGTCACTGCTAATTGAATTGAGAACCTAGATAGTCACACACAAAAACTTGGTTACATGAGTTGAGGCTTTGAAATGATTAAACGAGTTAATCGAGCCAAGAGGTTTCCACACGTGTGAATCACACGTGTGGGTCACGTGAGTGGCATGTGTCCTTGGGACACGTGTATATATTTATTTATGTATTAAATAATTAATGTGTTAATTATTTAATAGACTTTGGTTTAATTTTGAATTAAAATGAAAGTCTTATTTTGGAGAAAAATAATCTATTTAATTAATTACGAATTAATTAATTAGATAAAGTAAGTTATTTATTTATTAATAAATAAAGTATAAAATTATCCAAAAGGGGTTTGGATATTTTAGCTCTCTTAAAAGTTGATTTGAATTAGAATTCAAAAGTCAAAGTTTAAAATTACTTGATGATCAAGTACTAAGAGAGAGGGACTAAAATCCTTAGTCCATAAGGACTAGGATTTCGGCCGCCCCTCTCTATTTATATATAGGGAAGCTCGAGCTCCCCTTAGAGGGTAATTGTGAATTTCTTTTGGTTCATGTGTTGAACACCATCCTTTCTCCAAGATCAAATAAACCCTAGGTTAAGCCTAAACACTAACTAGAGAACTAGCATCCTTACTAGTTAGATTGTAGTCAAGTTGGTGGAATATCTCTAGAGAGCTTCCAGTTAGAAGTTTTTAAAGATTCGAGCTTTACCAAGGAGAGGGGATCAAGCCGCGAGAAGAGCGTTCTTGGGTGGCTTGAAACGCTTCAAGAAAGATTATTGAAAAGTAAGTTTCTAACCTCTACGAATTTGGATTCACGATTGCGAGTCTAAGATCCTTTTGTTGGAAATTTTTTTAAATTTCCACTGCTTTCTGATTCCCGTTTCCAATAATACATGCATGCCTCAATTCGGAAGTGAAATGCTCAACATATTCCAACATTTTCTTGCAAGAAAGTTCAAGTATTTTAATGGAAACTCAATCATACATTAACTACCATGAAATAGGATCAAAGATATGCAATAAAGGAGCCATAGGGATCAAGAAACAAGTCACAAAACTCAAAATGGTGCAAGAATGGCCATGTTCCTCACAAAATTCATTTAAGCCCCAAGTATTCATGCTCTTGTCCATCCAAACACATATTCACATATTCAAGACACAAAATCATGCTAGAAAGGAAGTTCAAGTTGTGAAGATTATGAAACTAACCTAGGATCGTTAATTGGCGAAGAAACGAGCAAGATACTTGAGCTCAAAGGTTGAAAAAAAATGGCTATGGCTTCTTTTATTTCTTTCTCCACTTATGGGTGCATTTTTAGCTCCTTTTCTTGCCCCTTTCTTGCTTATCTCATTTATGAGAGAAATGAAGGAGAGATATGAGTGTATTAAGGTTGAAAATGGGTCAAAACAAGTACAAGAAATGATGGATATAGCTCAAAATAGGTCATAGGGGCTATATAGGGACATAGTGACTGAAATTTGCTTCGTCGGGGGGTCGGAACGAAGTCGAAAAATTATGAAATTATTCCATTGGGTATGAATCATCGAAACGAGTCCAACAACGATAACGAATCTCGAATCCGAGTTCTCGAGCTCAAGATATCAATTAAAATAGATTCAGGTGTCCTATTTTAAAATAGGTCCCCAAACTTTCAAAAAAGATCAAATAGGCCCAAAGCCTATTTTCAATTAAGTCATCAAACATTTAAATAAATTACAATCACATCCAAATCATTCATAATTCATTAAATTCCATGAAATTAGCATGCTTAGCAACAAATTTAATTCATAACATTTACGGATATTTGATAACGGATCAATTTAAACAATTCCAAGTTAAGTTAGTCATTTAAATCAAATTATTTCAAATACAACAATTTAAATCACACTTAAATCAAATTGTAAATAAATAAATATCAATTAAATTAAGTTCACATAGATATATTAAATAAACGCAAATACGTGGAATAAACTCACACGTGGCACAAACCTATAAGTACGAATGAGCGGGGTGTCACATTTACTGTGCATTTGACAATGTAAATTTACTATGTCAAATTACATGGGCTTGTGTGTGTCTTTTGTCAATGTTCTTTTCCAAACTTTGTGGGTTATGGCTATGGCATACAGTTGCATGGCATACCACCGCAATTGTTGATTTTCACAGCATAAACAACATTATAAATAGAATATATTTGAGAAAAATATAAATTTTTCTATAATATTTTTTTATTTTTAAATTTAATGTAGTAAAGTATTCTATATTTATGAGTATTGATGTGGGGCTATATTTTTCCTTCCCCTAATTTAATTAATTAAGATTTGTTGCCCAAGATGAGTCCAAGAAAAGTCTAAGAGAAAATATTAAGAGAATACCAGTTATGGAAGAAGTGAGGGGGTTGAGAGAAAAAGGGGAGAAAAGTCAAGTGGAAGAACGTGAAGAAGGATTTGAAATTCAAAAGCTCACATGTACCCAAAAAACAAGGATTCTACAACCATCAGAGAGGGAAATAAAGCAGAAAAGAGGGGAGAGGATACAGACTCAATTTTCAGAATTCTGAAGCTACTGCAATTCTCTTAAATTTCTCTCTCTCTCCAGAAACTCCTACACATCTCATCCTTACGCAGTTTTTATTCTCATCTTTTCACTTTAGAGATTATCCTGTAATTTTTAGAGACCATTTTAGTGAGAAGGTGTTATTCAAATTATTCTCAAATCGATATTGTATTTCAGAATCAAACATTAGAGGAGATTTTCAAGACAATACGAAGAACATTAATTATACCAGATTTGCATACTTCATATCATTTTCCTTTTTATATTTTTTCTTCCTTTATTATTATTTTTCAACATTACCATTTAGATTTGTTATTTACAACTCGATACGCTCGAAATCCCTAAAATCAAATAAAGTGGTGCGCATTATTTTTAACTAACATCATTTGGCGCCGTCTGTGGGAAAGTCGATTAAATCGAGCAAAGGCGTGAGTTATTCAAAAGCTTCAATGGTATCCAGCACCGAAACTAACATTGCTGCAATTTCGGCAAATCAGTTGGCCCCAACCACGATCAATGCTGAAAATGCAGCCGAAAATGTAGCAAATCAACTCTCCATTGGAAATCTGCCAACAGGGGTTGGTCCAAGCGGTTAATGGGTTTGTTCTCGAAGGCAAGGTCCCGAGTTCGAATCCTGTTTGGGTGTGCGTGTGTTAACCAAAAAAAAAAAAAAAAAAAAAGACTCTCTATTGAAAATCTTGCCGTTCTAACTGATTCAACCCTTGTTGTGGTAACGGGAGTCATGTCACCGACTGAGGAAAGCGAGGATATCCCAGAATCGAGTTTGATGGGGAGTTTGAGGAATCAACGAAGCGAAAATCATGAAATTAGAGGAAGAAACCCATTGGTTTCTCCATGTGCAGGTGACTTCCCGCCTGGAGAGATTTTCCTCCTTGGGGGACTGTACCCGCCTGCTAGAATAGACAGTCAGGAGGACTACCAGTTATCTACTGAAGGGTTGGAAGGACTGCCAACTCATAAACCTAGCTCCCAGCAAAGTACCAAGGCAACTGATATTCCTGGAGGGCTAGGACTAGGAGGTAGCCCAGCTGCAGGACAGCCACAAACTAGGAGGGTGGCTGATGGACCTAGAGGATCGCGAGGCAGAGTACTACGACCTGCTGGTCCCCTCCGTCGCACAACAGATGAACTCCAACAATGGATCAATGCAGGAAACAGCCCCACCTGCTCAGGGAAAAGAAGAGCCTCCCCCTAGCTCGATGGTACAACAGTGTGTTGGAAAATGAGTTTGAAATGTAGCAAAAAATTAAAAATTTTCCCGACAAGAGGACCCGTGACTTGCAATTTTTATTCCTAAACAATGGGGTTTCAAGAACTTATTTTTAAATAGTTTTTCTTGAAATGACTTGAGCCGCCCTCAATCGTTCTTCAAGCGGTAATGAACATCCCGTTTCTTGAAGGTTCTTTCCACTGAGATTCCAAATTAGCAGTCCTCTAGAATGTATCCACACCAACCTAGATTCAAATCATATCAGTGAGGATGCTAGTGCTATGATATTTGTATTGAAAGAAATAAGAAACGAGATAAAGAGAGCAAGAAAAATCTCCCTTTAAAACCGAATTGTTGTGTGAAATAATTCACGCTTCAATTCTTCAAAGAAAAACTCCGTCTTTTCTACAGGTTAGAGTTGAGAGAGGTTTTTCTTTTTATTTCTCCAGAATAGAGAAGGCATTTAAAGAATGTCGGGCTAAGAGAATGAGAGAAAACTCTTCTTTACTTATTTGTGGGAAACTTGTTTTCCTTGAAGAGAGAGAGAGACTTACATTCTCTTCTTTAACTCTATTTTACATTATAAGATAATTAAGTTAAATAATTAATAATTCAATTCTTAATCAATTATCTTTATTCTAACTACTTTAGGATATTATCTTATATTTATTTATTTCATAAATAAATAACTTTTGACTTTATCCATTATTTATTTCATAAATAAATAACTAGGATAATAACTATATGATATTATCTACATATTTATTTCATAAATAAATATTTATGATAATAACAACTTGATATTATCTTTGTATTTATTTCACAAATAAATACTAATGATAACAAATTGATATTATCTCACTTATTTATTTCATAAATAAATAAGTCTTGATATTATCTTAACATTTATTTCTCAAATAACGTAAGATAATATTTTCTCCTTTATTTCTAAAGGATGATAATATTCTTCATTTATTTCCTAAATAAATAAAGTAAGATAAAGTTATATTTATTTCATTAAATAAATAATGCCAATATTCCAATTAATAATTAATTCATAATTAATTATATATTGGACTTCTGTATTCTGGATTGAGCCTTAGAATTAATTCTTTAATTAATTCTAATGGCTTTTTATAATTAATTATATTTGGGTTTTACAATTAATTCTCTAATTAATTGTACTTGGGCTTTATAATTAATTCTCCAATTAGTTATATTTGAACTTTATAATTAATTCTCCAATTAATTAATACATGGTCCAATTTCTCTATTGGACCACGCGCTCAAACTTGCTCACGTGTCACACGTACACATTACACGTATGGTCTCGTTTCGATCAATTATTTGATCTTTCTATTAATACCCTTTGAACCTGACATTTGTGTGTGACCCTCTAGGTTCATTATTCAGTTAGCAGTGACCTTAATTACTTAATGCTCTTATTAATGAAATAGTCCACAGATCACACTACCATAGTCTAGCAACAGGTGTGTGACCCCTACCCGAATAACGAATTAAATCGAAAGAACCTTTCAGTCAATGACATTTGTGAGATACGATCCTCCTACCATCCCATCTCTCGATTAAGACCTAAGGCATGGGAATAACGAGGGCCCTAATTATCTTAATCTTAAAGCTAAGTTTGTATCATATCCATTTGATCTTAATCCAAGAAGCTCTTTTCTTGATATCTTGATCCACCACCTTGGCCAAGGGTTTTCATGATGGCATATGAACAACTTATGCAATAAGAGATCTTCTTGCTTGAAGCAAGTGTAGGTCCTTTATTGATTCTCACATACCTCCATGTGCTACTTTTGTAAGCCTAACATAAGTAGTAATTCAGGTGTCTTAAGAGACACCCTTTTAGACCCATGCCGAAGATCACCTAGTAACCTCACACAAGATATCAATAGAATCTCAAGTCTAAGGATTAATGAATCTCGTCATTGACCTGTAAGATATTTTCTAATCTGGCAGTCTCTATGTCTTGAAGTAGTTACTTCCTTTCCCATTAAGGAATCTTCTCATGTGGGAGACGTCAGTGTACTCGTTCTCATAAAGAACACCCTCGTGTATTGTGTACGCATCAACTTATGCACTTTACACCCCATGAAACTGCGTGATCCTTCTTAAGGGCACAATCCCATAAGCAAGTCTAAATCGAGCCTAATTGACACTCCCGCTGTTCGTTAGGCTCATCGACTTGGAGTGGTTTCTAATCCGGTATGAGTTAGGGCTTGTTTCATGTATCATTCACCTAATGACAAAGTCCCTAATAATCTGATGGATTAGGGGAGAGTTCTAATATATGTTCACATAATAGGAAACACACAGAACACGTAATTGTACATAAAGAAGTGTTTGCCCCTAATTATAATCATACGTCTATTATTTAAAGATTGTCCGTGATACAAGGAAAGTCCCAAAGCGGATTATGACGAATCGGCTTTCTAGGGTACTATTCCCAACACATTGGCAGACACTACCTCAGTCGCCTTAGTGAGGTTGCTTCCAGCTTTCTCCCAACTGCCACCTGGTATGATGTTACCACCAGCTGTTAGAAATGGCTAACTTCCGCCTACAAAAGAAGAGGTGGCAAGTATCAAGAAAAGTAGGAGGGAAAAGGGAAAAAACCATCCACAAAGAAGCAAGGCAAAGAGGCAAACTATACTATGTACCTACCAGGTAATAACGCCCAAAAAATGTACCCAACCACAACAATAAAGTAAAGAAACGAAGCAGGAGCACACAAGCATCATTTTCAATAAAGAGTCAAAGATTAACTCATCAAAGCTTTCATTAAAAAGAGATAATTTCACTATGTCTTTATTACATGAAAAAAAGAAACTCAACATACATACTCAAGATACAAGAAGAAAAGGTTGAAATCTTCACCTTCAAAAAATTGGAAGAGCATTCACACGCAAGGAGATTCCATCATTTCAGCCACAAGGAACAACAACATCAACAAGTAAACAAAGGAGCCAAAATTCAATCTCTTGTCTAATAAAATAAACAAGGGAATGCAAATAACATCAAGTAAAGTATTCAAAATTCCACCAAAGTCATAAAAATCAAATATCCTTACCGAAAAAAGTGGCGAATATTGGAACGAAGTTTGTGGTGATTGAAATTGGCGCTAACGAAAAGGCTCCCGAGCCAGATCTATAACAAATCATCCATCTGTAGCAAATGGAAAGGATGATATTTTACAGAATAATATAAAAGAGTAAACAGAAAAGAAGGTTTCTCATGTCAGAAGCCCAATTGACCCAGCAACGATCCCGACTGAACCCCGCAGCATCTACCACCATTGCTGACCATCGGAGACAGTTGGAGCCAACCAAGTTTGCATTCACAACCCTAAATTCGTGAATTTGATTCCTAAAGCGAGGCGGGAAACTAAAAAAAATAAGAGAAAAGATGCGAGGAAAGAAGGTGGAACTCGTGCTGGCGAGTCTGCCGAAAACGTGGCGGCACTAGCCCAAACTCATGTTCAGTGTTTTCTCGAAAATTTTAGTTAAAACCCTATGTAATGCAAGTGTACACACGACAATTGTAGCACATAGGTGTCGATCCCACAGAGACGGAGGAAACCAACCAATTACATCGTATTTTCATTGTCGATAAACCAGGTTAATCATTCAAGAGGTGTTCTAACTAACATGTACAAATGCGCAATTTAACTAAATTAAATCAACAATGATGAGAAATGGGAAATAGTGAATTCATGAAATCTTATAGCAATGCATGTTGGAAAATACGAAAGAGTTGAGCAGCGGAAGTTTAAAAATTTTCCACAAGTTTAATCGTTGTCTTGCACTTTTCGTACTGTAACATTGGGAATAACAAGAAACTGTCTTTAATTGAAGCTTTCTTGTGATGTCGTTACCGTCTAACGAACACCCTTCAAGCGGAAAGTCCCTCGAACGGTCCTTCGATTTGAACTCCAAAGTAGAAGGCCTCCAAAGCGTATCCACACCAGTCCTAGAACACGATCAAGCAAGTGAGAATGCTAGTTCTATAGCTTGTGTTAATGTCTAGGATAATTTTTGCTTTGAAAACTTTTCTTTTAACTTTTCTAAAAAACTTAACACTTCGTGAGTGTTAGTCTAAAGAATAAGAGAAGCACCACCCCTAGTACTTATACTAGGTGGTTCGAACTCCTAGGGTTTCCCAAACGTATGAGAGTTGTTTTCTTGCTCACTAATTAACCCATTTAATTATTTAATTTAATTAGAGAAAATAAGTTCCCAACTTGTTCTCAAAGTCTTGCAAGAATAACCTTCTCTCTCCTACAATAGGAAGTTGGACTTTTCAACTTTCCTAAAGTTAAAAGCCAATATTCAATAAATAAATAAATTCCCAATTAATTATTTATTGGGTTAAGTTTATTTGAGAATAGTCTTAAGAATTAATTCAATAATTAATTAAAAGACTAAAATTAATTAATTACAATTTAATTAATTAATTCTAGAAAAGAATTCACGTGTAACCTAATTATATAAATGGAACCTCGTACGTGCCACGTGTGCATGACACGTGGCAGCCATGCAGTGGCTACGTGACACGTGTCCTTGATCAACAATTTGATCCTTCATTAATCATATTAACATCCTACCATAACCCTCGTGTTCTGGCATTTGTGTGTGACCCTTTAGGTTCATTATTCGATTAGCAGTGACAATAATTAATTAATTCCCTAATTAATTAATCACTTAACAGATCACACTACCGTAATCTAGCAATGGGTGTGTAACCCCTAGCCGAATAACGAAATGAATCGAAGAACCTTTCAATCAATGACAATCAGTGAAATACGATTCTCCTACAACTCCATCTCTCAATCAAGAACTAAGGCATGAGAATATTCTCAGAGCCCAAATATCTTGATCTTTAAAGTTAAGTTCGTTTCATATCCATTTCGATCTCAATCCTAGAAAACCCCATTTTCTTGTTGTCTTGATCTTTATCCACCTTGGCCAAGGGTTTAATGTTTAATGGACTACGAACAACTCAATCAGTAAGAGATCATTCTTGTTCTTAACAAGTGTAGGTCCTTTATCGATTCTACTAATTCTACATATGCCACTTGTGTAATCCCAACATAGGCCGTGGTTCAGATGTCTATATAGCAACATCCTTTTGAGCCTATATCAAAGATTACAGAGTTAGCTCACATGAGACATTACAGAATCTCAAGTCTAAGGATTAATGAATCACGTCATTGACCTGTGAGATATTTCCTAATCTGGAAGTTTCAGGAAACTTCCTTTCCCATTTGGGAAGAAACTTCCTTTCCCATTTGAGAATATTCTCACGTTGGACATCTCAGTGATGAAGTTCTTGTAACAATCACCCTTATGTATTACGAACGCATTAACGTATGCACTTATCAGTCCATGAAACTGAGTGATCCTTCAAAAGGACATAATCACACAAGCAAGTCTCAGCAGAGTCAAGGTCGATACTCCCACTGTCTGTCGGACTCATCGACTTGGAGAGGTTTCTAATCCTCGCCTATGGTGTTAAGAACTTATTTCATGTGTCGTTCCCATAACGACAAAGTTCTTAACGGCCTCATCGGATTAGGGGAGTTCAATACATGCAAAACACAGTCAACCCAAACAGACATAAATAAGCACATAAAGAAGTGATTGCCTATGAACAAAATCATTTCATTTATTATTCAAAGATTGTTTGTGATTTCACAAGGAAATAGTAAAACAAACATCTGCTTTAAGGGCACTATTCCTAACAATCTCCCACTTACCCGTCAAAGCCACTCAAGTGCTAATCTAAGACCCATCTTCAAAAGATGTCCTTTGAAAGCCTGTTGAGTAAGGGCTTTAGTAAGTGTATCTGCCATGTTCTCTGCCGATGTGACCCTTTCAATTTGCACATCTCCTCTCTTGATGATATCACGGATTAAGTGATACTTCCTCAAAATGTGCTTGGTCCTTTGGTGAGATCTATGATGCATGGACACGGACATGGGGATATGGACACGACACGACACGGATACGTCGACACGGATTTTTTCTTGAATTTCCCACGTAGGGAGTGTCGGACACGGTGTCGGACACGAGTGTCCGGCACGACACGACACGACATGGCAAAATGATATTTTTAGAAGTGTCCGTGCATCATAGGGTGAGATCTTGGTTCTCTTTCTTGAGCAACCACCCCGGTGTTGTCACAAAACACTGTAACGGGGTCTTTAATGCTAGGAACTACACCCAGATCATGGATGAAGTTTCTTACCCAAACACCTTCCTTAGCTGCGTCGTTTGCAACTAAGTATTTGGCCCCAGTGGTCGAATCTGTAGTGGTCGCTTGCTTGGAACTTTTCTAACTCACTGCTCCACCGTTCAGGCAGAATATGTATCCTGACATGGATTTAAAGTCATCCATGTCTGATGCAAAACTTGCATCACAGTATCCTCTAATGACAAGATCTTGTTGGCCTCCGTAAACCAAGAACAAATCCTCAGTTCTTCGTAAGTACTTAAGGATGTTCTTTACAACAGTCCAGTGACCTTCACCAGGGCCAGATTGGAATCGGCTAGTTACGCTAAGTGCATAAGCCACATCCGGTCGAGTACATAGCATCGCATACATTATGCTTCCTATAGCTGATGCATAAGGAATTTTGGACATCCTGGACTTTTCAAGTTCAGTCTTGGGACACATCTTCTTCGAAAGAACTGTTCCCGGGCCTGTTGGAAGTTTTCCACGTTTGGATTCTTCCATACTAAACCTCTTTAGTATTTTGTCTATGTAAACCGACTGTGATAATCCTAACAATCCCCTAGATCTATCCTGATAGATCTTTATCCCAAGAATGTAGGATGCATCACCAAGATCCTTCATCTCAAATTGGTTCGATAACCAAGACTTTGTTACTTTCATGTCATCCTTCGCATTCCCAATGAGGAGGATGTCATCTACATAAAGTATCAGAAATTAAACCGAGGTTTCCAATTCTTTCTTGTACACGCAGGACTCATTCGGATTTTGAATAAAGCCAAACGATTTGATTGCTTCATCAAATCGATGTTCCAATTCCTAGAAGCTTGTTTCAATCCGTAGATTGATCTTTGGAGCCTACAAACCTTTTGTTCACTTCCACTGAACGTGAAACCTATGGGTTGCTCCATGTAAATGTCTTTGTCAATGTCTCCATTGAGAAAGGCAGTTTTCACATCCATTTACCATATCTCATAGTCATAATATGCAGCAATGGCAAGCAAGATCCGAATGGACTTTTTGCATTGCAACCGGGGAGAAGGTTTCATCAAAGTCTACACCTGGTCTTTGAGTAAAACCCTTAGCAACTAATCTTGCTTTAAAGGCTGCCACGCTTCCATCTACTCCTAGCTTGCGCTTATATATCCATTTACACCCTATGGGCCTGATCCCATCAGGTGGATCAACCAAGGTCCAAAATTGGTTAGAGTACATGGAATCCATTTCGGATTTCATTGCTTCTTTCCACTGTTCAGAGTCCAAATCTAACAGTGCCCTCATAAGTTAATGGATCATTATCCATTTGAGATGTTTGGTGGAGAAAACCATACCATCTCTCTGGTTGTCTAGGAATACGTTCAGAATGTCTTATTTGAGGAGGATTTTCGCGTGTATCACTCTCTGCGATTGGCTGAGAGATGTTATTCTCTGAACTTGGCGTGGGACCTTGGTCTCGAACCTCTTCTAGTTTTGCGAACTTGCCTTTCTTTTCTTTAAGGAACGAGTCCTCACGAAAAGTGGCGTTTCTTGACATAAAGACCTTTTGTTCAAGAGGATCGTAGAAATAATATCCTATTGACTCTTTAGGATTTCCTACAAAGTTGCATAAGCTTGATCTAGCTTCAAGCTTATCTCCCACTGTCCTCTTCACATAAGCAGGACAACCACAAATTCTTAAGTAAGAATAGTTAGGGATTTTGCCAAACCACATCTCAAATGGGCTTTTGGGTATAGATTTGGAGGGAACAAGATTCAGAATCTTAACTGCTGATTCTAGGGCATAACCCCAGAATGAAGGTGGTAATTCAGTGAAGCTCATCATGGAACGAACCATATCAAGTAAGGTTCTGTTCCTTCTCTCCGAAACTCCATTTAGTTGAGGAGTTCCCGGAGGAGTCCACTGAGAGATAATTCCATTATCTCTGAGATGACTAAGGAATTCGTCACTTAGATACTCGCCACCTCGATCAGATCGAAGTGTCTTAATCTTGTGACTAGTTTGGTTCTCAACCTCCTTTTGAAATTCCAAGAATTTCTCAAAGGCTTCGGATTTATACTTCATTAAGTACACATAACCAAAACGACTAAAGTCGTCTATAAAGGTTATGAAATACTGATGATTGTTTCTCGTACTTACACTAAGTGGTCCACAGACATCAGTATGGATTAAATCCAACACTTTAGTGGCACGTTCCACTTTACCATTAAAGGGAGTTTTGGCTATCTTTCCTTTAAGACATGATTCACAATGAGTTAACCCCTTAAGTTCATTATCATAGAATGATCCTAAATTGGTTAACTTAGCAATCCCATCTTTAGAAATACGCCCTAAACGTGCGTGCCATAGAGAAGCCGAGATCTTTTCATCTATTTTGCATTTTTTTAATTGTTGTATATTCAAAATATTAGTGTCTTTAGTTGTATAAAGTCCATTAGATAATGTACCAAGCAAAACGGAAGTTTTATTCTTCTTAAGATAAAAGTCTCAATTCCGGGAGAAAGTCTCATATCCTTCATAATCTAGTATTGGAATGGACATGATATTACGAATAATAGAAGGTACATAAAGGACTTTGTTCAAAACTAAAGCAAAGACACCTAAATCTAATCTACACTTCCCAATGGCTTGGGCTTGAACGCTTGATCCATTCCCAACCTTCAAGACGCATTCTCCTTCTTTAAGCTGCCGGACCTTATTTAGCATCTGTACATCATTACAAATATGAGCTCCACAGCCGGTATCAAGTACCCAAGAATTAGAATCGACAAATAGATTTACTTCAACAATAAACACACCTTTCTTTAGAGTATCCTTGCACTCTTGGTAGTTTCTCTTCCAATGGCCTTGCCACAATGATGACAAACGTCTTCTCTCTGATCCTTTCTCTTCCTGGCCTTTCTCTTTTTAACCCCTCATTCGGGTTTAAGAGATCCCTTCTTCTTGGGAACTTTCTTTCCTTTGCCTTTAGAAGGCCCAGAAGAGGAAGTGACCATTATTACTTTGCGATCCTTCTTGATCGTGTCTACAGCAGTTACAAGTTGACTAATCAGCTCAGCTACAGTAGCATAAGGATGATTCATGTTGAAGTTTAGCACGAAAGGATTGAATGATGGTGGAAGCGATGCGAGCAACAAATCCACAGCGAGTCCTTCACTCAGTGGCATTTCCATCGAGGTCAGTTTCTCGTTCAAAGCAAGAAACTTGAGACCGTGCTCATGGACACTTGTACCTTCTTTCATTCTTAGATGAAAGAGCTCCTTTGAGGTGTTGTACCTTATAACACGCTCTTTGGGGAGGTACAATTGCTTGAGATGGTCATAAATCTCCCAAGCGTTTTCCATAGACTCGTGTTGCCTCTGCATGTCCGGAGACATGGTGGCCAACATGAGGCAACGGGCTTGAAAATTATCTTCAGACCATTTCGCAATCGCGTCCCTTTCGGCCCGAGTCGGAGCCTCGCCTTCAGCGACAGGCTCTCCCTCGAAGAGAACATATCTTCTCTTTTCAGAATCTAAAACTATCTTTAGATTCCGAAGCCAATCAGAGTAATTGGGCCCCGTCAACTTGTTTGATTCGAGGATGGATACCAAAGGGTTTTTGGTTGCCATTTCAATTGTAGAGAATCACAAAACTACAACCTAAATGACAAACGTAGAAATCATGAGCATGCTGAATAATAACGATTACATATTAGTCTTTAGAAATATGTTCTCCCACTGTTTTTAGAAAGTCTAGAAATCCTAACGACTTTAGAAGAAACTTATTTTCCCAAAGGGTACGAGGATCCCAAGCATTCTTAGTTTTGGACCCACGACTCGTGAGACATCCAAAGGTCTAAGAATCTTTAGGTAGGTACGAATTGCCGATTCCATCCCCATGGAATTCCTAGTAATATTTTTGAATCACTAATCTTTCAATCATGGACCCACGACTCGTGAGACATCTATATCTACTTTAGTGTTGAACAGGACCCATCAATCATAAGATCTCAACCAAACTTAGTCTGGAACGACCCACGACTTGTGAGACATCACCCATTCTAAAATGGTTAAGAAATATTAATTATTTAAAATAATTAATCAAGAAACTAAGAGTTAATAAGCTACACTAATTACCCCACGACTCGAGAGACAACAATTAATTTCACTTATTAAGCCCTAAATCCTAATGATGGAATGCTAGGAATTTTATTACCGTGATAAAACACCTATTTATTCGAATTTTACTCAATATTTAAATGAGATTTTCGAATGAACTCACCAACATATAATGTTATCCAAATTTTAATTGTCTTGTAAATGCAGTTTCACATAAAGTGCATCACAGAAGCAATTAGCAGATAACATGTCCTAGAATGATACTAATTATGTGATGATCATGGGTATCCTATCTTATATGCAATTATGGTAGCCACTCCATAATCACTAGTTCTAACATTCATGTCACATAAGACAATTCATATCACATAGGGGTACAATATTTAATGGATAAAACGCCCTATCTATTACATTAATAGAAACCCTCCTAAACATTTTGAGGGATCTTCTTATGTCCACCGTTCTTCAAGTGCTCCTTGTGGATCCTTCTTATTCCATGGGTGCTTATCTCCAAAATGAAAATAAAACCTCACTTCCTAAGTTCTACTCTCTTTACATAAAGTAATATGACTCAATTTTCATATTGACCATAGACAAGTACACGGGGCATACCCCGACCCAAAAACAATAATAAGGAAAGCCACATAATAAATACATAACAGTACACACATAAGTAGGGTTCCAACCCTAATTGAAAACGTGCAACTATGGGGCTCTGACCCCAATTGAAATCATCCTTGTGCAGAATTTAAAACCATACATAAGACTAACCCATGATCACCTAAACTAGCATGCTCCCGCTTGAATTTAAATTTACCAATTAAATTTAAAATTCCTTTGACTTCAAATTACAATTAACTTAAGTAATTTGAATATAGTTCATTATTCAAGAATTTATTCAAAATCGAATCACCGGATTATGACAAAACCACAATTAATTCAAAATTAATTTTTTGTCTAAAATATCATTCAAAGTGATATTTATTATTTTCTCGAAAAATTAGAACTTGACTTTAATTCATAAAATTCCAAATTTTATAATTATTTCAAATAAATAATTTTATAGTTAAAATCAAATTTTAAAATAAAATCAGATTTTATGGGATTTTACGAAACTTGGAAAACACGAAACGAAAAGGCGTCCCGGGACGGCATACACGAGGCGCACAGCCGCCGCCAGCAAGCGTGCACACAAGGCGCGCGCGAGCAGGCAGCACCGCGCGGCTATCCTAGGCCAGGCTAGGCGAGCGCCCGCGCAGTTGCGTGCAAGGGCCGCACGCTCGCGCAAGCCGCGGGGTTGCCTGGGACGATGGCTGAATGGTACGCTCGGCGTCTGCCCGTGCGCTGGCTGGCGGTGGTGCGGGGCTGTGCGATACAGCCGCATGCGCGTACGTGTTGCCCATGATTGCGTGCGGGCAAGCCCGTTCCGATCCTTATTCCGTAATTTCGATAAATTCAAGCAATCCAATTTCGAACTAAAATAGTTTAAATAAATCTGAATCAAAACAGCTTAAAACCAGATTTATTCGGGAAACAATTTTTCACAAAATTTTCAAGAAACAGTTTTGATCCGGCAACTTCGTATTTCAAACAAAAACCATTAATACACAACATATCCTCAAATTCAAGAATTTTCATCAAGATTCATAAAGCAGTAAAAATACAATACGAACGTTGCAAGGTGGCTCTGATACCACTTGTTGGAAAACACGAAAGAGTTGAGCAGCGGAAGTTTAAAAATTTTCCACAAGTTTAATCGTTGTCTTGTAATTTTCGTACTGTAACGTTGGGAATAACAAGAAACTCACTTTAATTGAAGCTTTCTTGTGATGTCGTTACCGCCTAACGAATACCATTCAAGCGGAAAGTCCCTCGAACGGTCCTTCGATTTAGACTCCAAAGTAGAAGGCCTCCAAAGCGTATCTAAACCAGTCCTAGAACACGATCAAGCAAGTGAGAATGCTAGTTCTATAGCTTGTGTTAATGGCTAGGATAATTTTTGCTTTGAAAACTTCGTGAGTGTTGGTCTAAAGAATAAGAGAAACACCACCCCTAGTACTTATACTAGGTGGTTCGAACTCCTAGGGTTTCCCAAACCTATGGGAGTTGTTTTCTTGCTCACTAATTAACCCAATTAATTATTTAATTTAATTAGAGAAAATAAGTTCCCAACTTGTTCTCAAAGTCTTGCAAGAATAACCTTCTCTCTCCTACAATAGGAAGTTGGACTTTTCAACTTTCCTAAAGTTAAAAGCTAATATTCAATAAATAAATTAATTCCCAATTAATTATTTATTGGGTTAAGTTTATTTGAGAATAGTCTTAAGAATTAATTCAATAATTAATTAAAAGACTAAAATTAATTAATTATAATTTAATTAATTAATTCTAAAAAAGAATTCACGTGTAACCTAATTACACAAATGGAACCTCGTACGTGCCACGTGTGCATGACACGTGGCAGCTACGCAGTGGCTACGTGACACGTGGCAGTCACGTGTCCTTGACACGTGGCAATGCCCCACGTGTTACAATCTCCATTTTTTATCAACAATTTGATCCTTCGTTAATCATATTAACATCCTACCATAACCCTCGTGTTCTGGCATTTGTGTGTGACCCTTTAGGTTCATTATTCGATTAGCAGTGACAACAATTAATTAATTCCCTAATTAATTAATCACTTCACAGATCACACTACCGTAATCTAGCAATGGGTGTGTGACCCCTAGCCGGATAACGAAATGAATCGAAGAACCTTTCAGTCAATGACAATCAGTGAAATACGATCCTCCTACAACTCCATCTCTCAATCAAGAACTAAGGCATGTGAATATTCTCAGAGCCCAAATATCTTGATCTTTAAAGTTAAGTTCGTTTCATATCCATTTCGATCTCAATCCTAGAAAACCCCATTTTCTAGTTGTCTTGATCTTTATCTACCTTAGCCAAGGGTTTAATGTTTAATGGACTACGAATAACTCAATCAGTAAGAGATCATTCTTGTTCTTAACAAGTGTAGGTCCTTTATCGATTCTACTAATTCTACACATGCCACTTGTGTAATCCCAACATAGGCTGTGGTTCAGATGTCTATATAGAGACACCCTTTTGAGCCTATATCAAAGATTACAGAGTTAGCTCACTTGAGACATTAAAGAAACTCAAGTCTAAGGATTAATGAATCACGTCATTGACATGTGAGATATTTCCTAATCTGGAAGTTTCAGGAAACTTCCTTTCCCATTTGGGAATATTCTCACACGGGACATCTCAGTGATGAAGTTCTTGTAACAATCACCCTTATGTATTATGAACGCATCAACGTATGCACTTATCAGTCCATGAAACTGAGTGATCCTTCAAAAGGACATAATCACACAAGCAAGTCTCAGCAGAGTCAAGGTCGACACTCCCACTGTCTGTAGGACTCATCGAATTGGAGAGGTTTCTAATCCTCGCCTATGGTGTTAAGAACTTGTTTCATATGTCGTTCCCATAACGACAAAGTTCTTAACGGCCTCATCAGATTAGGGGAGTTCAATACATGCAAAACACAGTCAGCCCAAATAGACATAAATAAACACATAAAGAAGTGATTGCTTATGAACAAAATCATCTCGTTTATTATTCGAAGACTGTTTGTGATGTCACAAGGAAATAGTAAAGCAAACATCTGCTTTACCATCACAAAGATAATGAAAGACTGTTTGTGATTTTCACAATTACCATCACAAAGATAAGTACTAGTCTCTCTCAAATCCAATGTCTCTCTAATCAAGCCATTAACCTAAGATGATTATAATTAATTAGCAACGGCTATATCATACACCAATCAATTACCAATTGCTTAAAGTTGAGTTAAATTTCTTTATACTCGAAACCCTAAGTGATATGCAATTCATTCCAAGTCTATTAGCATATTTCGATTATCAAATAAACTCTAAACCATATCAAAGGTGATCAAGCTCTAATATGTGTATCAATCAAATTTCGTAACATGAAAATCATTCATCAACAACACATCACACATTCAATTCAAATCCGTCATTATTCCCCCTACGAGGGAATTAACTACTCATTATCATCAATAGCAAAACACAATTATAGTCTAAAATACTCATACTCATAAATAACAATGATAAAAATCTCCAAAATAATTCATAAAATAAAGTCTAAAACCAAACTAAGAGACGTTAGTTTGCATATTTACGAAAGACGAAATAATAGAATTTGTTTAACATAGAGAAACCGAATGTTTGACAAGGTGGAAGAAGACATGTGGTCCTTTTTCTCTCTTCTCTTCATATCGTACTGCTGTGCTTCTAAATCTGAACTCTCTCTTTAGCTCTTAGGGTTTTCTCAAATAAATACCCTCTCAGTAATTAAAAAGCCCAAAATTCCTGAGACCACGCCTGGGATGTTTCGCGGCCACGATTCTTACAAAATCGCAAAAACAATTTTTTCCAGCTCTTTGTGGCCACCAACTTTGCAGTGTACAACTCCTCGCCGTGGGTTTCCTCGATTAGCTCCTTTTTTGTTCTCGTTTCCTCGTTTTTGCTCCAATCTTGCCAATTTCGACTCCTTGATGGAAATTACCTGAAAAGGAATAATTCACGCAATAAATAACTTATATTTGGAAAAAAAAATCTCAAAAATAGGCTTAAAATATCAAACATTTTTCGCCTAACAAATACCCCCACACTTGAACCGTTACTCGTCCTCGAGTAAAAACATCGTACCCGAGAGAGTTATATTTAAAAGAAGATAGCTCAGCCAAGAATCATCATTCAAACATCCCTTATCAATTGTCTTAGTCAATTATTATTCCCAAGTGCACATGTATGACACAAATAATAGGAGAGACATAACCTCGTGTCGTGTGTAGATATGAACAACAAATGCAATACAATCACCCGAATTACCTTATGAATTCATCTTAAGTACTAGACAATCCTCGGAACTCACCATATACCTCAATCTTAAGTACTAGGAATTGTTAGGTCTTTCAATGGCTTGTAATGTAAGCTTGTGATGCCCCGTCTTTTCGGTAATCCAGGTATGACATCAAGAGTGAGTTTTATTATATAATTTAATTATTTTAATTGCAAATATGTGACGTTGCATGCCTAATGTGTCAATATGAATTTTATTTCAAGTTATTTGTTACCTTAGAACTCGTTTATTGAGTGTTTGGACTCTAAAGTCCATTGAAGTGAAGATTAGGGACCTAATCGGGCTTAGGGTTTTTGAGCCATTTCTTGGCTAACTTGAGCTCGGGGATTCTAATTTGAGTTCTAACTTCACCATTGGATTTGTTTCAACGATTTGGGTCCAACGAAACTAGCCTCGCCTTTTTCTAAAGCCTTTTGACCTCCCTATCTATTTAATTTCCAACCGATTGAACCGAACCCGTCGTGAACCGAACTGAGCCGGTTCTTGGCCTTAAGAGGACTGAACCCTCTCTTCCTCCCTTATTCTTGCTTCATCTCATTCCATAGGGGAGAAAAGAAAAGAGATTGGCTACTATTCACTCCCAACCTTGAGCTCAAGATTCCGACTCCGTCTCTCGCCCGATCAACGATCCGAGGTAAGATTTGAATTCCTCTCTTTGAGTGAGTTGTTTCTTCCCGATTGAATTCCATTTTAAGTGCTTGAATCCATGCTTTTCTTGAAGAAGATAAATAGTAATAAAATGTGAAAAAATTGCTCCCAATGTGTTCATATCTAATTTATTTGAACTAAGATAGAAGTATGTTGTTCACGTGATCTTCCTCTTCGTTTATTCATTGGAATTTTATATGTTGCTTGCCTATTTGTTGATTCGCGATTTTTGTTGCTTGAAGGAGCTTTAATAGCAACTTGATTTATTCTTCGATTCAAGAGTTTATTCTGTGCCTAAGTTGTTAAGCATGTAATTTGGAACTTAAGTATGCATTTTTAGTGTGATTTGAGGTTACGGTTGTGTTGTTGCCTTGTTTTCCTTCTCTTTTCGTCATTGTTGACGAGCTTGTGGAGCTGGGATTCAGGGGAGAGACACGGATGTGTCTGAGATACCCCCGTGTCTCGTTTTCTTCTTGGTGGGAGACACCCCCGTGTCTCCATTGAATCTTTGAGCCTCTGTATTGAGACATCACCATGTCTCAGTTTGTTCTTGGAGGAGACACCCCCGTGTCTCCCCTTTTTTGTGAGCTTATGTGCTTTGTTTCATTTGGTTTCATTTCGTACGTTTATTTCACGCTTTTATCCCTCCCCAAGCATGATCCAGACTTGATTTATGATGTGATATGAATATGAATTTATGTAATATGATGTGTTTCATGCTTTTATGATACGTCTTAAGTGTTTAAATACGTTGAGTGTTCGTAATTGACTAAATGCCACCGTTTTCTCTTCTTTGACGCTTGTATGCATTAATTGTGCACATGAACATCTCATAACGTTTTTATGAATATGTTGAGTTATGAAATGCGTTCTCTTGCATGAGATTGGTTGGAATATGAGCTTCGCCTATGTCTTTACATCTCTTAAGTGTATACGCATACGCCTTGTGTCTATGTGGTTCATCCTTGAGTCTAAGTCTTGCAATTGTCTTCAGTTTGTCCAGGTGCACCCGGGGTGGAGTTTCGTTAGCCGTGTTGATTCCGGGGTGGATCACTCGTTGTGTTACGACTCCATCGGTGTAAGGGTGAGGTTAGGTTATAGTTAAACCATAATGAAACGTGCTCATTTTCTATGCATGCAAATTATAACCTTAAGTATAAGTAAATACGTGTGAGATATGTAATTTTATGACTTTGCTATGAGTTTGCAAGTATGATGCGCTATGCACAAGCTTACATACGCTTGCTCTGATTTGGTATGATTTGTTATGATTTGTAACATCAAACCACTCTATAAACCGTGTGCTTCTTATGAGTCGGGAGATATGAGCCATGAAATATGTTAAGTATTTAACACGTAGAGGTATGTATGGCGTGGTTGTTGCAAGGTAAGGTATGTTATGTAAAGTATGATATGGTATGTTATGTAGCGGGTTATGTATGATATGCTTTGTTCTGTTCTGCTCTGTCTGCCTGTCTGTTGGGCCCCGGAGACTGTGGGTTAGGAATCTCGGGACGGCATCGGGCTGTCGGGCTTGGCCTAGACATAGTCTCCAATTTGATAGGATTACTCTTGAACTCTCCAGGAGGTTTGGTGGGGGATGGATATCCTGAGGGTTTAGAGTAGCTTGCACTCCCCTCACCCGTACGGATGGTTAGGGGGTATACACCCTTCCATCATCGAAGAAGGAGGTTTGATATGTAAGTATGATATGTTTGTTTTGTTTTGTTACGATATGATACGTATGAGAAGTCCAGGATGGAATTTGATACTCGTACTCGCCGAGTTATGTATGCATGATATGTTAAAATTCGTGAAACGAAGATAGATTTATAATTAAGGTAAAATATGGATCTTTTGAAAGTATATGCTAAGATTTGAAGTGATTTGCTATGATATGATATGTAAGATACGTATGAATATGTTAATTTAATTTTTGTTCCGTTTTGATAAGAAATCCCTATATATATGTATCACGGGTCAAAGTTTTGGTGTGTAAAAACTATCCCTGAGTTCACGAATATTTGAATTTGTATGTGCTATGCTCTTTATACATATGTAGTGTGTGTGGGTAGCCCATCATTCAGTCAATGTGACTGACCCCTCTCCCTCCCCATTATTTTAGTGTGCAGGTGTGGCTTTGGAGTTCGAGCTGGACGGCGTGGGTCGAGTCGTTGGAGTCTGTCGAGTCTTTTGTCAAGTTCGAGACTTTGCATACTCATTTCTGTAATTTGTATAAACTTGTACGTATGTATGTATACATTTATGATTTGTTTTGTTATGATGATTTCGGAACAGGCTTCTAGGAACAGATTGAACCCGTCACCTGATGTTTGTGCTTTTATGATTAGTATATATACATAAATCTTTTTTATATTTGGGATTAGGTATCTATGCTAGTTGAACCCGTCACCTGCTGTTTGTGCTTTCATGTTTGAATATATGACTCGTTTGCGCGTATGCTCTTATTTTGTTGATTCGTCTGAGTTCAGGGTCTATGTCCCGCCTAGCTTAGGTGTAAGTCTGTCTGTCTCCTATTTGCCTTTGCTTGGTTCATGTATGGGTTTTCCATCTCGTATCTGGATTGGGCTTAGGTACGGGGGATGTGGTGACCTACCGTGCGGGGTGCTACGAGGCTCAGGGTTAGGTTATGGTACATTTGTGATAGTGGGTCAAATCACCGAATCTACACCTATATCCTACTTTGAAGCATTGCCCTTCACCTTCGTACTTTGACCTTTTCTCCCCTACACTTGAACTTTTCATTCATCTACCTTTTTTTCTTTCTCATCACTTTTTTTTTTCTTTTCTTTTGATTTTTCTTTTCTTTTTCTCTTTCTTGCTCTTTCGTTTTGCTGCTGCTTTAGGCTGTTTTTGCGGTTGTTTTTGCATGATTAATTGTTATGCTTGGTTGCTACTTTGTTGCTCACTTTCTTCACTAGGTTTCAGCCCTATTCCAGCCCCATTTTCACAGCTTTTTACCCAGGGGCGCGGCCGGGATCGAGCAAGGAGTAATTGGATAGCGGTCGCAACACAACTGAGTTTTTGTGCCTGTAAGGGTGGCACGGCATCGCCAATTTCTTGCGCGGCTGGCGCCGCCGTGTCAATTTCTTATGCGGCCGCGACCACCATGCAGGGTTGTGTTCTGGGGGACTGTTGCGGCCGAGACGCTGCTGCCGTTTCGAATCTGCATGTGTGGCGTAGCCGCAATCATTTTCCTTGCTTTTTCGTGTATTGTATGATCTTAATTCCTTCGTGTATGATTCGTATATGATGTTAAATTATTATATGTCATGTTACGTGCTTATTTATGATCGTATAATGTGATTGAAGTGCATATATATGTTAAATGATCTTCATGCAACTCCATGCGTTTTATTTTATGCTTTGTTGTTCGTTGCTTGATCTTTATACCTCGTTTATGATTTATATGCTTTGTTAACTTCATGTATTATGTGTTATATGTTTCATTGTGGATTATAATGTGATTTCGATACCTTTATACGTAATATGTCACAAGATATGATTTAAATTCTCTCCTACGAGCATGCATGAACTAGTACTTTGTTTATTCGCCTCGTATGATATTTCCTTGCTCCATTTATGATGTTTATGCATTGTTAACATGTTATATAGTATGTCATGCTCGTTGGGTAAAATTTATAGATCCGTTTGACGTGAAAAGTATGAGTTATGACTTGATATGAATTGATATGTCTTGATATGACTTAGATGCTACTTTGTTGCATTGCATTCGCATCATATGCATTCATATGCATTGGCCGAGCGTTTAATTGGTTCATATTGAGGCTAAGGGTGTCTTTGGTTACCTGTTTTGTTCAGGGGATCATCCTGTTCGTGACGAGGTGGTTCCATAGGCGTTTGTTTGCTTCATTTTATTTCGATTCCTCTCGAAGGTGAGGTTTTCTTTCTTTTAGTTAATATGACCTACAACCCTATATGAGTTTTGAGGCCGCATGTGACTTTTATATATATATATATATATATGTATATATATATATATAAGTATTTAGATATGTGCTCTGATATATATTTTGAGGGAATTAATCCGGTTTGCTATAAAACCTTGAAAACGCTTTTATTATACGTAAACCATGTTTTCGTTTGTTTGTTTTGGAAAGCTCTGAAGTGTGTGTGTGTCTGTAGCGAGTTTTGGACATTGAAAGATATGCCTGTCTGCATTTTGAACTCCGTCTGTCTGATGGGCCTCGGAGATTGTGGGTAAGGAGTACCCGGGACGGCCAAGGGGTCACCGGGGAACTCTCCTGTGCATAATCTCCACTTGAAAGGATAAACCGAAACCCACTAGGAGGTTTGGTGGGGAAAGGAGTCCTCGGGCATGAGTGTCACGAAACTCACGACCCGCTTGATCTGTCTGGATGGCTATGGTAGGTACCACCCTTCCATCACCCGGAGAAGAGGTAGGATTGTCTATTTTGATTTCATCTGCATTTTGAATCTGAATCTGAATCTGAATCTGAGGAGTTTGAAGAAAAGAACTCGTACTCTCTGAGTTAAGTTTGAATCTGATCTGTTATGGTTTGTGAAACGGGAGTGGGTTCCTAATTTCTAAAATTGGTGGATTTTGGCCTTCGGCCGAAACTCTTTTCTATATAACTAGTATCACGGGATAAAACGCTTTAGATTGTAAAAACCATGCCCCGGTTCATGAACTCTTTGATTTCTGATATGCTCTGCTCGTATGTATATACATGGGTGCGTGTGCTAGCCCCCTCACCAGTCTCTAGGACTGACCCTCGTTGTTTTCTTTCATTTCCCCCTTTTCTTTTAAGTTGCAGGTACTCGGTTGGGAGTTTGAGCTTGGCGGTGGTTGTCTTTGAGTCCTTGGGTCTTGTAGCTAGAGTCTCATGCATCTTTTAGTTTATTGCTGCACCTTTGAGCTTCTAAACTCTTGTATAAGATTATGATTTGACTTTGAGAGCTTTTGTTATGTTAAATTAGCCCGTAGTGGCATGATATGTATAATTGATTTAGGCGATGCTAGAGTATTGCATGTATGTATATTTGTATATTCGCAATCTTGTCGCTTCCGCTTATGTCTTGATTTTATTGCGCTCTGTTTTAGGGTTTAGACCGTCTTGCCTAGGATTTGATTTTTTTTTTTGTCTCATGTTCGCTATGGCTTGGTGCGTGTGCAGAGTCCTTGTTTCATTACATGTGTCAGGCTATAGTGCGGGGGATGTGATGCCCACCGCTCGGGGTGCTACAGCCAAAATCGCATTCGTCGCCACATCGTCGCCTTTGACACCATCGTATTCGCCGCCATCATTGTCGCCTGTCCTGACCCTGGACTAATTGCAAGGTATGGGACTTGTCCCACATTCATTGTGTAAGCAATTGGTGTGGGGTTTATAGGCCAAATGAGCTCTCCTCCTTTCAGATTAGTCTTTTGGGATGAGCTCTCCTATTTGGTTGATAACAATTGGTATCAGAGCCAACTCCGAGTGGTGGCCTAGAGGAGCTAGCCGTGACCAAAGAGGACGTTGGCCCTTAAGGGGGGTCGATTGTCATGACCCTGGACCAATTGTAAGGTATGGAAGTTGTCCCACATTAGTTGTGTAAGCAATTGGTGTGGGGTTTATAGGTCAAATGGGCTCTCTCTCTCCTTTCAAACTAGTCTTTTGGGATGAGCTCTCCTATTTGGTCTATAACATCGCCGCTGTAACAGTTCTACACCAACAACCACAAATCAACTTCTCCTTCAAGATCCGCTGGCAGATCCAAATCCACATCACCACTGATCTACTTCTTCTCCCAAGATCCGTTGCCGTTACCGTCACCTGAACGAGATCTACGCTGCCACAAAATTGGCCCACTATTATATGTGTTTCACCAAAAAATTTGACCACCACCACCACCACAACGGCCCAACTAAAATTCCATCTCCGCCGACACCACCATAACAGGCCGTTGTTAGTCACCTTCCACCCATATCCGTCGCTGCCTTTCGCCAAAACATTCTTCTATGTCTAGATCAAGAGAAATAAATGTTAGAGATGGGAGATGAAGGGGGAGAGAGAGAGAGAGAGAAATGGTGCAGAAGGCATGGGAGAGGGAGGGAGAGAGATGGTGAATGATGGGGTAGGGAGACATATAACTGAGGGTAATTTAATAAAATAACAATTTTAGTTTTTAAATAATTTTCTAAAATAAAACATTAGGGAAAATTTAGTATTCTGTTACTTTTCGTCAAAAGACCAAAAATTAAAATTAAACCTCGGGGATTAATTAATTAAAAATGAAACCGAAGGGATCTCTTTGTAATTAGGTATAACCTCAGGGATGATTGATGTAATTTGCTCTAAAAAATATGATGTGTATGCACCTGGATCCACACCCAGTGCATACAAATATTTCCATTTCTTTGACATAGCCACAAATATCGTGCCCTATACATTTTATATTTCTAAGTAAAATATTGTAGTTGCACATCTAAACTTCCAATCATGAATGTGATTAAGTGTAAAAAATTTATGCAATTCTCATAACACGAGTGCAAAATCTGGTTAATTTATTTATTTTTGGTTAAAAAGATATAGAGCAAAATGCATTTTTAGTCCCATACTAATGGGTTATTGTCATTTTGATCCCTTGGTTATCAAAATCGGTTTTTTAGTCCCGTAGTAATTTTTTTTTCACTTTGAGGACTTTCGTCAAATAATTGACGGAAGTCACTGTTCATCCGTTAATTTTTTTATTTTTTTTGGTCCATATTCGTTAATTTCATATATTATATATTTATATTTTATATAATACGTAATACACGAATATATTATATATTATATGTATTTTAATACATATGCGTATTATATATTATATATTATGTACACTTGTATTAATAATATATATTTTGTTATATATTATATATAATATATAATATATATAATAAAATATGTGTAATACATATATATAATATATGTATTTACGTGTATTATATATATATATATATATGATGGGGTTGAAATACGCTCGTCCCACATTTGGACACGTGGCACATCAAAGGTGACGACACATGTCCTCCTGTGATACGGTAGTCATACACGAGCGCTCAAACCCCTCAAGCGCCAGTATCTTCCAAGAACGCGTGCCATCTCTGATACGCATACATGTGGTCAATATCGCTGCTCCCTAACGAGCGTCATTCATGTTGCATGGTTGGAGCCCCATCTAACCAAGGGAGTGTTGGAAAACACGAATCAGAAAGCAGCGGAATTTAAAAAATTTTCCCAACAAAAGGACCTTGAACTCGCAATCGTGTAACCAAATTCGTAAAGACAGAAAACTTACTTGTCTTTTGTTCTTTCTTGAAGCGTTTCAAGCCGCCCAAGAACGCTCTTCTCGCGGCTTGATCCCCTCTCCTTTGGTAAAGCTCGAATCTTCAAACTTCTAACTTGAAGTCTCTAGAGAAAGTCCACCAACTTGATCACAATCTAACTAGTAAGGATGCTAGTTCTCTAGTTAGTGTTTAGGCTTAACCTAGGGTTTAATTTAATCTTGGAGAAGGGAAGGTGTTCAACACATGAACCAAGAATTGTCTATTAGCTCCATAAGGAGCTCGAGCTCCCCTATTTATAGGGAGGGGGGTGCCGAAATTCCTAGTCCTTTATGGGCTAGGATTTTGGTCCCTCTCTCCTATTACTTGATCATCAAGTATTTTCAACTTTGACTTTGAATTCTAATTCAAGTCAACTTTTAAGAGAGCTAAAAATATCCAAACTATTTTTGGATAATTTTATACTTTATTTATTATAAAATAAATAACTTATTTTTATCTAATTAATTAATTCGTAATTAATTAACTAGATTATTTTCTCCAAAATTAGACTTTCTTTTTAATTCAAAATTAAACCAAAGTCTATTAAATAATTAACTAATTAATTATTTAATATATATATAATATATATATATATACACGTGTGTGACACGTGTCACAGTGACACGTGTCACTCACGCAAGCCACACGTGTGGAACCCTCTTGGCCCGATTAACTCGTTTAATCATTTTCAAGCCTCAACTCATGTAACCAAGTTGTTGTGTGTGACCCTCTAGGTTCTCAATTCAATTAGCAGTGACCCCAATTAATTAATTCACTAATTAATTAATCAGTCCACAGATTAAACGACCATAGTCTAGCAACAGGTGTTTAACCCCTAGCTGAATTGGAATGTTCGGATTCGACAGAACCTTTAAGTCATTGATTCATGTGAGATACAATCCTCCTACTTACTATCTCTCAACCAAGATCTAGGGCAAGGGAATAATCAGAACCCTAATAATCCGGTCTTAAAGCTAAGTGCATTTCATATCCATTTGATCTCAATCCAAGAAACCCTTTTCTTGATGTCTTGATCTACTGCCTTGGCCAAGGACTCCATATGGCATATGAATGACTTACACAATAAGAGATCACCTTGCAAATGCAAGTGTAGGTCCTTTCTTGATTCTCATTCGCTTTCATGAATCACTTGTTCAACCCCAGCATAAGCCTTGAATCAGTTGTCTAAGGCGACACCCTTTAAAGCTTATACCTAAGACTACAGAGTTAACTCATAAAGTGACAAGGAACCTCAAGTCTAAGGATCAATTAATCACATCAATGACTCGTGAGATATTTCCTAATCTGGAAGTTTCCATTTCCTGAAATAGAAACTTCCTCTCCCATTTAGGAATGTTCTCACACGGGGCACCTCAGTGAACTTACTTATTAAAGTAAGCACCCTCATGTATCACGCACGTATCAACTATACACTTTGCACCTCCATGAAACAAGGTGGTCCTTCTTAAGGGCGTGATCCCACAAGCAAGCCTTAGAGGAGTCAGGTTGACACTCCCACTGTCTGTAGGACTCATCGGCTTGGAGTATTTTACTAATCATGACTTATGTGATATAGGGCTCGTTTCATGAACCATTTCACCTAAATGGTAGAGTCCTAAAGTCCTCAGGATTAGGGGAGTTCTCATACATGCACAGATAAAGTAAACGCATACCAAACAAGAGCATATAAAGAAGTGTTGCCTCAATTCGTTATTTCATTCAAAGATTGTCTGTGATTACAATAAGGAAAAGCACAAAGCGGATATAAAATCGGCTTTCTAGGGCACTATTTCTAACAATCTCCCACTTGCCCGTCAAAGCCATTCTGAAGCTATTCTAAGTCCCATGTTCTGAAGATGACCTTGGAAAGCTTCTCGACTAAGGGGTTTAGTAAGTGGATCTGCCACGTTCTCTGCTGATGTGACCCTCTCAATTTGCACATCTCATCTTTTGATAATATCACGGATTAGGTGATACTTCCTCATAATGTGCTTGGTCCGTTGGTGAGATCTTGGTTCTCTTGCTTGAGCAACCGCCCCAGTGTTGTCACAAAAAACAGTAATGGGGTCTTTCATGCTAGTAACAACATTCAATTCTTGAATGAAGTTTCTAATCCAAACACCTTCCTTAGCTGCATCATTTGCAGCTAAGTATTCGGCCTCAGTGGTCGAATCTGCAGTGGTAGTTTGCTTGGAACTCTTCCAACTCACTGCTCCGCCGTTTAGGCAGAAAATGTATCCTGACATTGACTTAAAATCATCTAAGTCAGATGCAAAGCTTGCATCGCAGTATCCTTCGACAGTAAGATCTTTCTGACCTCCGTAAACTAAGAATAAATCTTTAGTACTTTTCAAGTACTTAAGAATATTCTTCACGGCAGCCCAGTGACCATCTCCAGGGTCAGATTGGAAACGACTCGTTACACTAAGTGCATAAGCCACATCCGGTCGAGTACATAACATTGCATACATTATGCTACCTATTGCTGATGCATAAGGTGTATGAGTCATTCTTTCCTTCTCAAGGTTAGTCTTAGGACACATCTTCTTTGAAAGACATGTTCCTACACTCATAGGAAGGTTCTTAACCTTTGCTGACTCCATATTGAATCTCTTCAATACTTTGTCAATGTACATCAACTGTGATAGTCCTATTAACCTTCTAGATCTATCTCTATAGATTTTAATTCCAAGGATATAGGACGCATCACCAAGATCTTTCATCTCGAATTGGTTTAATAACCATAACTTAGTCACTTTCATGTCATCCTTCGAATTCCCAATAAGAAGGATGTCATCAACATAAAGTACTAAGAATTGCACTGAGGTCTCCAATTCCTTTCTATACACACATGATTCATTCGAAATTTGGATGAATCCAAACGCTTTGACCGATTCATCAAATCGAATGTTCCAATTCCTAGAAGCCTGTTTCAATCCATAGATTGATCTTTAGAGTTTGCAAACCTTTTGCTCACTCCCACTGAATGTGAAACCTATGGGTTGCTCCATATAAATGTCTTTGTCAATGTCACCATTGAGAAAGGCAGTTTTCACATCCATTTGCCATATCTCATAGTCATAATATGCAGCAATGGCAAGCATGATCCGAATAGACTTTTGCATTGCAACTGGTGAAAAGGTTTCATCAAAATCCACGCCGGGTCTCTGAGTGAATCCTTTTGCAACCAGTCTTGCTTTGTAGGCTGCAATGCTTCCATCAACTCCAAGCTTTCTCTTAAAGATCCATTTGCAACCTATGGGTTTGACCCCATCAGGCAAATCTACCAAGGTCCAAACTTGGAGTTCATGGAATCCATTTCGGATTTCATGGCTTCTATCCACTGTTCAGAGTCAGAATCTGAAAGTGCCTCCTCATATGTTAAAGGATCATTATCCTTTTGAGAGATTTCATGGAAGAATCCATACCATCTCTCCGGCTGTCTAGGAGTGCGTTCAGAACGCCTTAGAGGAGGATTTACATGTGTATCGAAATTCGTGATTGGTTGTGGTTGATCAGAGTGGGACGTTTCTTTAGTGGGTGGTTTGGGGTCACCTTGTACTTCTTCTAATTCTATGATCTTGCCTTTCTTTTCTTTAAGGAACGGTTCCTCAAGAAAAGTGGCATTTCTGGAAACAAACACCTTTTGCTCAGATTGATCATAGAAATAGTATCCTATGGATTCCTTAGGATAACCTACAAAGTAGCATAAGTTAGAACGAGATTCTAACTTATCTCCCACTGTCTTCTTCACGTAAGCAGGACAACCCCAAATTCTTAAGTAAGAATAACTAGGGATTTTACCATGCCACATTTCATAGGGCGTCTTGGGGACTGACTTAGAGGGAACTAGATTCAGAATCGTTGCTGCACTTTCTAGGGCATAACCCCAGAAAGAAGGTGGTAAGTCAGTGAAACTCATCATGGAACGAACCATATCAAGTAGGGTTCGATTCCTTCTCTCAGAAACTCCATTAAGCTGAGGAGTTCCTGGAGGAGTCCACTGAGAGATAATCCCATTATCTTTGAGATGACTAAGGAATTCTTCACTAAGATATTCGCCTCCTCGATCAGATCGAAGTGCTTTGATCTTGTGACCAGTTTGGTTCTCAACCTCCTTTTGAAATTCTAAGAATTTCACAAAAGCTTCAGATTTATACTTCATTAAGTATACATAACCATACCGACTAAAGTCATCAGTAAAGGTTATGAAGTACTGATGATTGTTTCTAGTGCTTACACTAAGCGGTCCACAAACATCAGTATGGATCAAATCCAAAACCTTAGTGGCACGTTCCACAGTTCCTTTAAAAGGAACTTTAGACATCTTTCCTTTGAGACAGGATTTGCAAGAAGTCAACTCTTTGAGATCATTTTCAGAGAATGATCCTAAAGTGTTTATCTTGCTAATTCTGTTCTTGGAAATGTGTCCTAATCTAGCGTGCCATAAGGGAGCTGAAACTTTGTCATCTCTCTTACGCTTTGTTTCTCGTTGTATATTCATAATATTGATATTTTGAGTTAGGTAAAGTCCATTACTTAGAGTACCGATATGAACGGAAGAGTTGTTCCGTTTGATAAAGTATTTACCATTCTTAATATAAGTTTCATAACCTTCACAATCTAATATTGGAACTGAAATTATATTACGAATAATGCTCGGTACATAAAGGACTTTATTTAATACTAACTCAAAACTACCTAAATCTAATCTAATTGTGCCTAAAGCTCGAGCTTCAACGTTTGAGCCATCGCCGATCTTCAAGACACATTCTCCTTCTTTGAGTTGTTGGACTTCACTTAGCATCTGTACATCATTACAGATATGAGTTCCACAACCGGTATCAAGTACCCAAGAACTAGAATTAATAGAAAGATTTACTTCAACGAGAAAGATACCTTTCTTTAGAGTAGCCTTGTACTCTGGGCAGTTTCTCCTCCAATGTCCCGCTTTGCCACAATGGAAGCAAACATCCTCTTTCTGATCACGCTTCTTCTTTTGGGCCTTCCCCTTCGAAATGCCACCAGTGGGCCTAAGGGGTTTCTTCTTCTTCTTTTGGGCTTTCTTGCCCTTACCTTTAGAAGGCCCAGAAGAGGAAGATGGAGCATTCACCATCAAAACCTTATTGTCCTTCTTGATCGTGCTTTCAGCAGTCACAAGCTGACTAATCAGCTCAGCTACAGTAGCACCAGCATGATTCATGTTGAAGTTAAGGACAAATGGGTTGAATGATGGTGGGAGCGAAGCTAGCAACAAATCCACTGAAAGCTCATCTGTCAGTGGCATGTCCATGGAAGCAAGTTTCTCAGTAAGGGCAAGAAACTTGAGTCCATATTCATGGACACTTGAACCTTCCCTCATTCTCAAGTGGAACAATTCCTTTGAAGTGTTATACCTTGTAACACGTTCATGAGGACGGTAAAGTTGCTCTAAGTGGTCGTAAATCTCCCAAGCAAATTCCATGGCCTCATGTTACCTTTGCAAGTCCGGAGACATGTTAGCCAACATAAGGCAACGGGCTTGGAGATTATCATCCTTCCACTTCTGAATCGCGTCCCGCTCGGCCCGAGTGGGAGCCTCCCCTTCGGGACTAGGCTCCCCTTCGAAGAGAACATAAGTTCTCTTCTCAGAATCTAAAATGATTTTTAGATTCCTCAGCCAATCAGAATAGTTGGGACCAGTCAACTTGTTTGACTCGAGGATCGATACAAGAGGGTTTTTGGTTGCCATTTCAAAAACACATAGAGAATCACAGAATCTACGACCTAAATGGTAAAACAGAGAACTAGTGAGCATGCTGAATTATAACGATATACAAAAGATAAGGTCTTTAATCTAATGTAGCTCTGACTGTTTTTCAAAGATCTAGAATTCCCAAAGATCTAAGAGGAACACGTTTCCCAATGGGTACTAAGATCCTAGGCATTTTACCTCGAACCCACGACTCGCGGACATTCTAAGTAAGAACCCTAGGTAGGTACAACTTACCAATTCTAACACCTTTAGAACTCTTAGTAATTGTTTTTGCATCACCTATCTTTCAATATGGACCCACGACTCGTGCGACATCCATATTTACTTAGGCGTTAAGCTAGACCCATCAATCATAAGATCATGACCAAAACTTAGTTCGAACGACCCACGACTCGCGGACATCGCCCTTGCTAAAATTGACCACGAAATATTGATCATTTAAAATGATTAATTAGGTAACTAAGAACTAATAAGCTCCACTAGCTATCCCACGACTCGCGGACAATAACTAGCTTTACTTACTAAACTTAAAACCTATTGATGGAATGCTAGGAATTTAATTCAAAATTTGCATCTCGAATTAAACACCTATTTGTTCGAAATTAGCTTAATATTTAATGGGAATTTTCGAATCAACCGGAGAGTCGTCCGGTTCGACCTCACCAACATATATGTTATCCAATTTTATTAGTCTTGATTAATGCAAGTACACTTAAATGCATATCAAACAAGCACATAAACAGATAACATGTCCTAGCATGATACTAACATGTAATGATCATGGGTTCTACCTATCTTATGCGTGATATGTGGGAGCCACTCCACAATCACAAGTTCTAACATACATGCCACATAAACAGTTTAAATCACATAAGGGAAAGCGGTAACAAAATACGAGCCCTATCTCTGTTACATTTAACAATTGAGATTCCCCTCCCTAACATTTTGAGGGGTCTTCACTTATGGCCTCCTTGTTACTTGAATGTGGTCCATCTTACTCCATGGGTGCATTGTCTCCAAAATGAAAATAAAACCTCACCACCTATCTCTACTCTCAAATTACAATAAAAAGAAAAAGACATAAAGTAATAAGGCTCAATCTTCATATTGGCCTTAGACAATTACACGGGGCATACCCCGGCCTTAAAAACAGTAATATGGAAAGCCACATAATAAATCACATAACAGTACGCACATAAGTGAGGCTCCAACCTCAATTGAAAAACGCAACTATAGGGCTCCAACCCCAATTTAAACCATCCATGTGCATAAATTAAAACCATACATAGATCTAAACCCATGATCACCTAACATGCTTTTGCAAGAATTTAAATTTTACCAATAAATTAAAATTCTCGTTTCAAGTCCTAATGACTTAAAACACGACTTAGATGCAATTCTTGTTCAAGAGCCTTTTCAATAAAACCCGAAAAACAATAAACCAATAAAATTCCAATTAATTTCCAAAATTAATAATTTTATTCTTTCATTATTTTCAGAAAATAAAATTCATAATTTTCCCAAAATCCAAATCGCTTTAATTTCTCAAAAATCCCAATTTAATCAAAATTTTAAAATAATTTTATTTTAGCAAAACTGATTTTAAAAGATAAAATTAAAATAAAATTAAATCGGGATTTTAAGGACCGAAAACACGAAAAACACGAAACACGAAAACGAGCCCAAAAAGGGCGCAGCCGCGTGAGACACCGCCGCGCAGCAGCGCGCGCGGACGCGCGCCAGCAGCACGCATAGCGCGCGGCAGTTGCCGCTCGCGTGCGCACCCTGGACGTGCATCATGCGCGCGCCGCGCGCAGCAGCACCGGCCGCGACTAGGCGGCCTGTGCAGGCGTCCCGCGCGGTTGCGGGACGGACTGGGCGGGCGTGCCTAGGCACGCCCGGGATGGCTCCCGCGCGGTTGTGGGAGGGGCTGGGCGGCGTGCGCGCTCAGGCCTGGGGCATGCTACACATTGGCACGTCCCAATCCCGCGCGTTTGTTTCGCGTCTCGTTTCGTGTCTAGGTTTCTCGAAACCAATTCAATCCAAAATTAAAAAATTCGATTTTGATAAATTTCAACTAAAACAATTTTCAAAAACAGTTTTAGAAATTCAGGAAAAATTACAGTTTCGTATTTCAGGCTTTCTAAAAGAACTCATGAATACCTAATTCGCATCTAAGCCTAAGAATTTCTACCAAATTCATAATAATTGAGACGAATCAGAAACACGATTAACGAGGTGGCTCTGATACCACTTGTTGGAAATCACGAATCAGAAAGCAGCGGAATTTAAAAAATTTTCCCAACAAAAGGACCTTGAACTCGCAATCGTGTAACCAAATTCGTAAAGATAGAAAACTTACTTTTCTTTTGTTCTTTCTTGAAGCGTTTCAAGCCACCCAAGAACGCTCTTCTCGCGGCTTGATCCCCTCTCCTTTGGTAAAGCTCGAATCTTCAAACTTCTAACTTGAAGTCTCTAGAGAAAGTCCACCAACTTGATCACAATCTAACTAGTAAGGATGCTAGTTCTCTAGTTAGTGTTTAGGCTTAACCTAGGGTTTAATTTAATCTTGGAGAAGGGAAGGTGTTCAACACATGAACCAAGAATTGTCTATTAGCTCCATAAGGAGCTCGAGCTCCCCTATTTATAGGGAGGGGGGTGCCGAAATTCCTAGTCCTTTATGGGCTAGGATTTTGGTCCCTCTCTCCTATTACTTGATCATCAAGTATTTTCAACTTTGACTTTGAATTCTAATTCAAGTCAACTTTTAAGAGAGCTAAAAATATCCAAACTATTTTTGGATAATTTTATACTTTATTTATTATAAAATAAATAACTTATTTTTATCTAATTAATTAATTCGTAATTAATTAACTAGATTATTTTCTCCAAAATTAGACTTTCTTTTTAATTCAAAATTAAACCAAAGTCTATTAAATAATTAACTAATTAATTATTTAATATATATATAATATATATATATACACACGTGTGTGACACGTGTCACAGTGACACGTGTCACTCACGCGAGCCACACGTGTGACTTCACACGTGTGGAACCCTCTTGGCCCGATTAACTCGTTTAATCATTTTCAAGCCTCAACTCATGTAACCAAGTTGTTGTGTGTGACCCTCTAGGTTCTCAATTCAGTTAGCAGTGACCCCAATTAATTAATTCACTAATTAATTAATCAGTCCACAGATTAAACGACCATAGTCTAGCAACAGGTGTTTAACCCCTAGCTGAATTGGAATGTTCGGATTCGACAGAACCTTTAAGTCATTGATTCATGTGAGATACAATCCTCCTACTTACTATCTCTCAACCAAGATCTAGGGCAAGGGAATAATCAGAACCCTAATAATCCGGTCTTAAAGCTAAGTGCATTTCATATCCATTTGATCTCAATCCAAGAAACCCTTTTCTTGATGTCTTGATCTACTGCCTTGGCCAAGGACTCCATATGGCATATGAATGACTTACACAATACGAGATCACCTTGCAAATGCAAGTGTAGGTCCTTTCTTGATTCTCATTCGCTTTCATGAATCACTTGTGCAACCCCAGCATAAGCCTTGAATCAGTTGTCTAAGGCGACACCCTTTAAAGCTTATACCTAAGACTACAGAGTTAACTCATAAAGTGACAAGGAACCTCAAGTCTAAGGATCAATTAATCACATCAATGACTCGTGAGATATTTCCTAATCTGGAAGTTTCCATTTCCTGAAATAGAAACTTCCTCTCCCATTTAGGAATGTTCTCACACGGGGCACCTCAGTGAACTTACTTATTAAAGTAAGCACCCTCATGTATCACGCACGTATCAACTATACACTTTGCACCTCCATGAAACAAGGTGGTCCTTCTTAAGGGCGTGATCCCACAAGCAAGCCTTAGAGGAGTCAGGTTGACACTCCCACTGTCTGTAGGACTCATCGGCTTGGAGTATTTTACTAATCATGACTTATGTGATATAGGGCTCGTTTCATGAACCATTTCACCTAAATGGTAGAGTCCTAAAGTCATCAGGATTAGGGGAGTTCTCTTATATGCACAGATAAAGTAAACGCATACCAAACAAGAGCATATAAAGAAGTGTTGCCTCAATTCGTTATTTCATTCAAAGATTGTCTGTGATTACAATAAGGAAAAGCACAAAGCGGATATACAATCGGCTTTCTAGGGCACTATTCCTAACAGGGAGGCCCTCTTCGACCGCTACACTCCCTCAGTGAGGCTTCCCCTTCAACTCCTTACACAAGCCTTGGCCCTCATCCCCTAGCGGATTTCTTGGCCTCCAAGGCTTTTGGTTGACACAAGCGCGCTCTTAAGCCCTCGTTACCAACCCCCAAAACGGCTCTCTGACACATCGTACATGCCCGCGCACCTACCACTGTTGCCCACACCACCTTTCACCAGCCTTTGCAGAGAAGATTCCTCCTAGGTTTCTCTCGCAATACCACGTGTTAGGGCAACATTCGGCCAGGACCACACGGTGTAAATGACCAAAAGGTCCCTGACCCTCAACTATAAATACGAGAGTTCATCTTCTCCACTGTAAGCACCTTCCATTACAGCAACTTCATACTTAGCATACTTTCTCTTTCAGATCTTCATCTGACTTGAGCGTCAGAGAGCCAAACTGGGTATCACCCCCAGTTCCCCCAGCTTGGCCTTCTGACTTTGTTTGTGTGTTTGTCCTAGCAGGTAGAACCCCCATCATTCCCAGCGATCCTCCAGTGGTTTCCTTACTTAAATAAATTCTAAAGTGATTGGACTCTGTACCCCTATTCAGACCCATCATTTTTGGCGCCGTCTGTGGGAAACCATATTTCAACTCATTTCTTCCTTTCTGCTAGTAGAAAAGCAAATACCCAGAATCTTTTCAACTATGGTTGCTACGAGATCAGGTGCTGTGGGAGGAGGTTCTCACGATGCCAATATTGTCGTTTCCTCCGTCGCGGCTGGCGGAGCACCGCCTCCTTCCGTCGCCGCTAGAGGAGCACCACCTGCCGGAGGCGTGACTCCCCTTGCAGAATCTACAATTCCACCACCAGCGCTGCCAGCACCGCCAGTTTCTAGCACCGTGGGAGATGCCTCTCTTCCCACCCTTCCTCAGCCTCCTCAAAACCCATGGATTCCTACCTACGTGAACCCAGGAGGGCAGTCCTACATGATGCCGCCACCGGGTTACACGCTTACCCCCACCGTCATGATGCCGCCGGTTCAGCCTTATCATGCCGGCCAGATCCAGCTCCCGGTGGTGAACCCCCGGGAGATTGAAGGGGTGGAGTTACCCTCTCTAACTCCTCAACAGTTGAGGGCTCTGTACGCCCAGTGTGAGGTTCAGGCGGCCGAGGGGGTATGGGAAAGATTCCATTCCATGTACTTCCCCTCTGGGCAGGCCACTCAAACTGCCGCTCCTTTGGGCGGACTGCAAACTTACCCGCTCAGGGAGGCTCAGGCCGTCCTAAGGGCACAACCGCCACAACCGCCAACCAAAGAGACGCCCCACCAAGGCGACAACGAGCGTCCCCCTGTGGACAGGAACAGAGAGCCCAAGGAAAGAGTCAACGAAAATGAAGGGGACTCTCATGCCTCCAAAAGGGCTTCCCGAGCCACCAAGCAAGGGGACAAAGAAGGAGATGTTAATCCTAATATCCTTGCGGCTGTGCAAGACCAGCTGCAGGGTTTAAAGGACATGGTTGGACAGCTCTCTCGAGCGCGGTCTCAGATCTCCCACAGCAGGGATGAACGAGCCGATGCCAGAGACGCTCGTCACAAAGACCGCCAGCTACGGGTCCCCCACCGTAACGAGCAAGAGGAGAACTTCTGCACCTATGAGTATCATCCCCTGGCGAGGGGCTCTCCCCTCGTGGAAGAAGTTCTGATGGCCCAAGCAGGAATGACCAGAATCCCCACTTCCGTCAATCGCTATGACGGAACAACTGATCCAGCTGAACACTTGGATCATTTTCTGCATTTGATGCACCTATACGACCACTCGAGCAACTACTGGGCCAAAGTCTTCGTCACTTCCATGGTGGGAATGGCTCAGGAATGGTACAAGCGACTGCCGCCACGCTCGATACATTCATATCAAGAGTTGGCCGACGCATTCCTCAACCACTTCAATTCTTTGAAGGCTCCAGTCACTGCGCACTGCCCTTTACAACATAGTGCAAGGCAAGAATGAGTCTCTTCGCTCGTTCTTTGACCGCTTCAACAAGGAGATCTTGCAGGTGGAGAGGCCGTCCATGGATTTCTTGATCCCAGTGCTCTTTCAGGCTGTGGATCACAAACAGTATGTGAGCAAGAAGTTTACTAATGCCATTGTGGAGAGAAGGCCAGGAATGTTCATGGCCTTAAGGGAAGTTGCCGAGCCGTTCTTCGTGCTCGAAGATATGTATGGGACGAATGGACCCCGGCATCACAGCCCAGCAAGGAACGAGCGCCACCCGGAGCGGGGCCGGGAAGTCATTGTTAAAAAGGAGCGTCACCAGGAACGCAAGAGATCGCCCCTACCCCCTCGACGTTTCGAGCGCATCCCACTCACCCGGCCGAACTCAGAGGTTTATAACCTCTCTGATAAGAAACTCTTCAAGAGACCCGTCAAGATGAGGGAAACAGAGGCCCTGAGGCGCTCGAACAAATACTGTGCTTTCCACAAGCAGAAGGGGCACGGCACGAATGAATGCCGCCAACTGGAGACAGAAATCTAAAGACTCATCGCTGGGGGCCACCTGAAAGAATTTGTCAGGATATTGGAGCGTTATGATGAACACTGTAACGAGCGCACCGGGGAGAGAAGAAGGAGCCCGTCGCGTTCTAGAAGCCCACGGAGGCGAGGCCCCACGGAGAGTAGCCATCGGGGCAAATGAAAGGCTCCTGAGCAAGAAAATATCCCTTTTGTGGTTATCGACATGATAGCAGGAGGGTCCTCTGGTGGAGACTCTAACGCTGCCCGGCGACGGTACGTCCGGAGTTATGACCAACGCCCATCAATGCCCAAATCTATCTACGCCATTCAGGAGGCAAGTGGTCAACGCTCAAAAGAGAATGATGTAATGGGATTTGACGATAGGGACTTAGGGCACATTGTAACACCCCATGGGGACAGTGAAACCTCTCACTGCCCCATGGTGGTTAGCGTAGATGTCCACAATCACGTTGTAAAGAGGGTGTTAGTGGATAGTGGAAGCTCTGTTAATGTTTTGCCCTACACTACGTTCCAAAAGATGAATGCCAACATCCCGCTCGAACCTCTCAAAACAGCCCTCATTGGCTTTGGAGGTTCGGAGATTGTCCCACGAGGGCAAATTCGCCTTGCCACTTCATTCGGCCTAGCCCCACAGAGCAAAACGCTCATGGTTACATATGCAGTGGTGGAGATCGATATTCCCTATAACATCATAATTGGGCGTCCAACCCTTGTTGATTTCAAAGCTATCATCTCCACCTACCACCAAAAAATAAAGTTCCCCACCACTGAGGGCGTTGGAGAAGTATTGTGCAACGTGCGAGAGGCCTGGGAATGTTACATGCTGTCCCTCAGAAGGCCTAAGGCTGAGAAAACTTTCCAAATCGGGTCCACCAAGAAATTCGCTGACTTTCCTAATCTAGATGAGGATGGTCCCATGCGCAAGAGGGCCAAGTTGAACAAGAAAAAGAATAAGAAGAAAGATCCCAGCGCCAAAGGCTCCCTCGAAAGCGCTCCACCAGGAACAGTGGAAGAATCCTCCTCAGAGGGAGACGAGCGTGAGGGTGACGAGCCCCTTGAGGATGGGCGCTTGACAGGAAAAAAGAGGGCGCTCGAGCTTCCCCGTCCAGAAGTAAGGATTGAGCCCTCAGAAAAATTCCTTAGTATTGAGCTAGAACCAGGAAATAAGGATAAGACTACTCAGATTGGGTCCAACCTCTCTGGGCCCTCGCAGATTATGATGATTGACTTTCTCAGAGAAAACATTGACGTCTTTGCATGGAAGGCATCTGACCTTACAGGGATTGACCGGAGCGTCATAGTCCACAGGCTCAACGTGGATCCCTCGTTTAAGCCCATAAAGCAAAAGAAGCGGGATGTACACGGATTTCGGAAAAGAGTTATTGAGGAAGAAGTTAACAAGCTTCTGGAGGCTCAGTACATTGAGCCCATCTTGTACCCAGAATAGTTGTGCAACGTGGTGTTGGTGCCCAAGAGCGCAAGCAAATGGCGCATGTGCAATGATTTTACTGATCTTAACAAGGCTTGCCCTAAGGATCCTTACCCATTGCCCAAAATAGACCAATTGGTGGATTCGACCGCTGGCTGTGAACTCATGAGCATGATGGACGCCTTCTAGGGGTACTATCAAATCTTTATGGCGCCAGAGGACCTCCCCAAAACTTCATTTGTCGTCCACCTAGGGATATACTGTTTCCTAGTCATGCCTTTTGGGCTCAAGAACGCAGGAGCCACTTACCAGCGTCTTGTCAATAAGATGTTTGAGAAAGAAAATGGGGGATCCATAGAGGTTTACGTTGACGATATGATTGTCAAAAGCGAGCGTCAGGGCTCGCATCTGGAAGATCTCAAGCGCACTTTTTCCATTTTGCGCCAATATGGGATGAAATTGAATCCTTCAAAGTGTACTTTTGGAGTACGAGGGGGAAATTTTTTAGGCTACATGGTCAGTCAGAGGGGAATTGAAGCCAACCCTGAGAAAATCAAGGCTATCTTGGAAATCCCCTCCCCTCGAAACCTCCGAGAAGTGCAAGTGCTAGTGAGAAAAATCATTTCCCTGAACAGGTTCATTTCACGCTCGGCAGACAGAAACCTTCCTTTCTTCAAGATTTTGAGAAACGCACGAAATTTTGCTTGGACTGAGGAGTGTGAAAGAGCACTGCAGGACATGAAGGCTTACCTTTCGAGCGCTCCACTTCTAACCAAACCCGTTGAAGGTGAAAGGCTATTTATATAGCTCTCCTTTTCGACCGAGGCAACGAGCGCGGTACTGATAGCCGTACGGGAACGTAAGCACTTGCCTGCTTATTATTTGAGCAAAACGTTACAAGGGGCAGAGAAGAAGTATTTGGAAATCGAGAAATTTGTGTTTGCCCTCATCAATGCATCAAGGCGATTGAGGCCTTACTTTCAGGTGCACTCAATAACGGTCCTTACTGATCAGCCTTTGAAACAAGTGTTATCTAAACCAGATGTGTCAGGAAGACTGATAAAGTGGGCCATTGAGTTGAGTCAGTTCGACTTGAGTTTCGAGCCTAGAACCGCTATTCAAGCGCAGATTGTAGCAGATTTGCTGGTGGAACGCTTCGGTTTAGAACCCGCTCCAGAGAACGAGGGGCTGTGGGTCCTGCACACGGATGGTTCCTCAACCTCTCAAGGGGGAGGAGCAGGGGTAACCCTTAGAGACCCCAATGAGATTGAGTTAGACTTTGCAATCAGGTTGGATTTTCAAGTCACCAATAACGAGGCAGAGTATGAAGCCCTGATACAAGGATTGAAAATTGCTTTTCAGAACGGAGCTTCCAGAATTACTGCTTATATTGATTCACAGTTAATAGCGAGCCAGATTGAAGGAACTTATGAGGCTCGAGAAACCACCATGGTGCAGTACTTGAGCAAAGCCAGGGAAATCATTGGGAAGTTCAAAGAATTCCATCTACTCCAAGTCCCACGAGCAGAGAACGAGCGTGCTGACGCTCAATCTAAATTTGCTTCGGCGTTGGAAGGCACTTCTGAGCGTTCGGTCACGTTCCTTAGAACGGAAGAGCCTTTGATCAAGGAGAGAATTGCCAGGGAGGTGGTCGCTATGATTGATCCGCACGAGCCATGTTGGCTTGATGATATCATCAGATTTCTTAAAGATGGTGTTTGTCCCACTGACAAGGTAGAGGCTCGGAAAATTAGAAACAAGGCCCCTCGGTTTTCTATAGACTCTGAAGGAAGGATGTTCAAGAGGTCATTTTAAGGACCTCCAATGAGGTGTCTAAGGCCCTCGCAGGCAAAGGAAACGCTCGAACTTATCCACAATTGGAGTTGTGGTAATCATTCAGGAGGGCGTATCCTGGCTAAGAAAGTTCTGAGAAGTGGGTTTTATTGGCCCACAGTTCTCCAAGACGCCATGGAGTTTTCCAGAAAGTGCCCTAAGTGCCAGTTCCATTCCAATCTCCCTCAACTGCCAGCCGCTCAAATGATCCCTATAGATGTCTCCTGGCCCTTTGACCAGTGGGGAACTGACATCGTGGGCCCCATGCCCATCGCGGTCGGACAGAAGAAGTTTGTCATCTTAGCTGTCGATTATTTTACCAAATGGGCCGAGGCTGAGGCCTTGGCAAAAATCACCTTCAGGGTCGTGAGGGACTTCATTTGGAAAAACATTATCTGCAGGTATGGGATACCAAGGGTGCTCATTTCGGACAACGGATCCCAATTCATAGCAGCAGACACGCGAGAATGGTGTTCAGAGTTAGGGATTGAACAACGCTTTACCTCCGTGGGCCACCCCAAGCCAATGGACAGGCAGAACTTACCAACAGGGTCAGCCTGCAACATCTGAAAACAATGCTGGAGAGCAAAAAGAGTGAATGGGCAGAAGAATTGCAAGGGGCACTTTGGGCTTATCGCACTACTCCACGAGCGGCCACTGGCGAGACGCCTTTTGCTCTTGTATATGGGTCAGAAGCAATGATACCAGCTGAGATTGTAAATGAATCCGCTTGTGTAGCCTATTTTGAGCCTCAGCTTAATGAAGATAACAGGAGCCTGGAGTTAGACTTACTGGAGGAAAGAAGGAACATGGCCTGGGCTAAAATACACAGATACAAGGCCGCCGTGGCACAACAGTACAACAAGCATGTGAAAGAAAGGACTTTCCAGTTGGGAGATTTGGTTTTGAAGAAAGTAGAAGTATCCAGACATGTGGGGAAATTGGACCCCAACTGGGAGGGTCCGTTCAAAGTTATACAAGTTAGAGCTAACAACACTTACACCCTGGAGACACTTCAAGGTGAGCGTTTGCCTTGCCCTTGGAATGCATGTAACCTCCGGCGGTTTTATGTGTAAAAGCTCTTTAGAAATGATGATGTAACCACCCCGTTAATGGGTTCTATGTACTTCAAATCTCAAGTAAGTTGCAATACATTCTTTTCAATATCTCTGTACTTGTGCTTTTTTAATTACATGAATGGATAAGACCCACGTCCCTCGTCTCTACGAGCGTGGTTGGCAGTCCATTCCAAGGCGTACGCTGTTATTGCACATGGGTTACGCTTGCCAGCACTCTACTCCACGTGGGGGGACGCCCTCATAAGGATAGACTGGTAACGCTCACAACCAACCTGTTAAATAGGAAGAGAAATACGAGAAAAATCCTAGTAGGCCTTGGCCGTGGGTCACAACGCCTTGCGCTAAAAAACGGGATCGTTGGCAAACTCTGAAAGGTGAACAGGCACAAGAGCGCTTGTTTAACGATAGTATCGTTCTGAAGAAATTTCACAAGTCTTGAACGAGGGCAATCTCTCAATAAGACCCTCGTGATCACTCAAGACTTAGTAAAATTTCCCAAGATTAAGAAGAAATTTCACAAGTCTTGAACTAGGTCAGTCTCTCGGTAAGACCCTCGTGATCACTCAAGACTTAGCAAAATTTCCCAAGATTAAGAAAAAATTTCACAAGTCTTGAATGAGGGCAGTCTCTCAGTAAGACCCTCGTGATCACTCAGGACTTAGCAAAAATTTCCTAAGTATAAAAGCAAAAATTTACACAAGTCTTGAATGGGGGCAGCCTCACAATAAGACCCTCATGATTACTCAAGACTTAGTAAAAATTTTCAAGTTTTCAAGATTTAACAAAACCTTTCAAGTGTCAAAAGCCTAACTGGGTGATGTAGTTTTACTAAGCATGTTACGCACAATCTTAATACTACAAGATTTTGTTACAACAAGCACAAAGTAAATATTCACAATAAAGGAAAAGGAAAAACTTTATTAAGGGCTTTCACCAAGGTTACAAGCCAAGGGCTCAAGGGCCCATAATATTATTACAAAAAGAAGGCACTAAACTGAAATAAGAAGAATTGCAAGATAAGCTGGTGAGGAGGAAATTCAAGCAGTTGGAGCAACGTCCTCGTCCAAAACCACCAAGATGTTTTGGGCCACAGGGCCATGAAATGGACCTTCCGGCTCCTGTGCAGGGGGGGCATTCTCTTCTTGGTGTTGGGCCGTTGGGGGTACAGGCTCATTGCCTCCCGGCGCTTGGGGAGCGTTGGACTCATTGGCGTTGTTGGCATTTTCAGCAGCTGGAAAGGGGGCGTTTTCCGCAGCAGGCTCTGAGGGCTCGCTTACAGAAGGGTCTTCAGCATTATTATTCCCCTCATTCTGAGCGGCCTGGGAGGCTCCTTCTAGAGGATGGGCCGCCACGTACTCATCTTGGATGAGGTTGACCAGAAAATCGTATTCCGGCTCAGCTATGTTGGCCTCAGGGTCCTCAGGATTTTCTTCATCCTCTTCGCAGCGCTCGTTAAATACAAGTCCCATGCCTTGTGCACTGCGGGTGGCCGGATCCAATAGGCCCTTGAAAATGCCCAGCTCGATTGCCAGGTTAAACTCCCTTTTGAGCCTCGTCCAAGCAATGCAAGGAAGCGACAAAGTTGAAGGCCTTAGAGTGACAGAATTTGATAAGCGCCTCCTTGTTGGATCGCTCGAGACTTCGAGGCCATTGGTTCATGGTATCAGTAAATTTCCTTTCTGCCTCCAGAGCCCTCGTTTTCCAGTCGTCACGATCGGCCTCGAGCTTCTTATAGTTCTCACCAAGTTGGGTAAACTTGTCGCTCAAACTGCTCCTAGCGTTCTCCGCTCATCCTGCAGCCTCTTCATCTCCTCCTCTATCTTTCTGTACTCTTCCTTGAGGGAAGTGTACTTAGCCTTCTCAGTGTCCAGCTCCACCTGGATTTGAGCGGGGTCGTTCGAGCGTGCCATTTTCTTATACTTTGCCTTTCGATCAGTGTAAACTGAGGCGCGCATCTGAATATTCTTGGCCCTCGGGAGCACTTGCTGCACAGGCTCGAAAAAGGTAGAAGTATTAACAAATATGTTGAGGAATAATTTTTCCAAAAGAAAGTCAAGTTACAAAGAAAGGAAGAAGTAGACTCACAAAAAGAGTGGCATGCACCATGTCGCTCGTCACCTTATCGACAGGCTTCGAATATAGGTGCTTGTGGTCTGTAGTGAATTGGGCCCTCTCGTACAAATTCTCGCTGATAGTCTGAGCGAGCGTACCGTGCCTCAACAGAACCGCACCTCCGTCCGCGGAGCCGGTGAAATGCCTATCCCCTCGACGGGTAAAATCCTACAGGTGCTCCTCCTCTGAAGAGGAAGTTTCTCCGTTGCCCTTGGGGCCTTCCACCACTTGTTTACCCTTGCCCGTTATTGTGAGGGTGTCGGGCATCCTCTTCCTCTTGCAGGAAGTCCGGTCAGAGCTCGATTGAGCCCCGCTTGTCACCACATTTGTTGGGTGCCTCACTTGATTGGTAGCGCGAGGGTCGGCCACCCTCGCATCTATCGCAGGAGGTGGCCGCACCACTATCCTGTTCTCCACATTGGCCGCTCTGTCATCCCCTCGGCCTCGTTGCGTTTGAGCGCCAGGAGCCGTACTTGAGCTGGCGCTGTGATGGCCTCCACGACCGTTCCCCCTGCCCGCTCCACAGCCTCGGGGATTTTTTTGGTCTTCTTGTTGGGCTTGACGCTTGTTGGCGTTAGCAAACCTGGCAGCATTTCTCATTCCGCCGGCCATTCTCAAGATTTCTGCTCCTTTAAGGAAGGAAAAGACGAGAGTGAGAAATCCTTAAGCAACTCTCATAAAAGAAGTTACAAGTGCAAAGATAGACAAGTTAGCATTCCTATCTACACGTTAGTGCCCTAAAATCTAACTGTCTCTCTCCAAATCACGAACGGGAGGGTTGCCAAGATAATACGGGTCGTTAGTAAGACCGCAGAGGAACATAAGCTCCACATCGTCTATCCAGTCTTTGGCTCGGATCAGGCGGCCCTAGTCCCTCAACGCCTTAGCCAGGCTCTTGGCCCAATCCTTGGGGAAGGCAGGTTCTAGGCGATTCTTTACAAGTGAACCCTTCCCATGCGAGATCCACTCTTGTGACACCCTAAAACCTTCATCTGTTGGGGCCCTGACAAAAATGAACTTCTCCTTCCAGTTTGGGCCATAAGTGGTGGAGGGAGAGTTGATTAACTTCAAGTGGGCCTTCGCTTGAATGTAATAGAAGAAGCCCGCTTCAGGTGACGAGCGTGGCGAGCTGACCACTTAAAAAGAGCATTGAAATTCCGTAGGAAAGGCTCGTAACCGGCGTATCTCATGAGGATCACAAAGCCTGTTATCAGTGCGAGGCCGTTGGGCACGATTTGTGAGGGGCAGAGGCCCATATCGTTCAGAATATGGGCCACGGGGATTGGAATCGGGAACCTCAAGCCCCCAGAGCTGACCGCATCCATGTAGACCGCCATTTCACCGGGAGGTGGACGGTTGGCACGCTCGTGGTTAGCAGGGATCCGCCATGTGAAGCGTTCGTCCCAGTATATTGGCGCCAACATTGTCTTCACTTCTCCCAAGGTAATTGTACTGGGAGTTTCATCTGGGGTACGCTCGGTCGCTTGCATGCCCGAGCCTTCACCCTCGTTGGGTCCCTTGGTTTTCTTGGTCTTCTTGGGCCTTTGAGTTTTCTTGCCCTTACCTTTGTCACGGGATCTTTCAGAGGTCCCCGCTACTTCCTCTGTTTCCTGCACCGGAGCTGCAATGGCCACTGTCACTGCATGGCGATGAGGGTGAGTCGCACTCTCAGTTATCGGGAGAGTCACCCCCTGCCTCTCCGCCTCCATTACCAAGGTCATCTCTTCGAAGAGATGCTCAACGCCACCTGGGTTCCTTTCATCCATGGCCATCACGGGCGCGCCCAACTCCTCCTCCCTAGGAGAACCCGGCGGAGACGAACTCTGGGTAGCCATGTCCTCCACTTCGCGGGTAAATTCTTCTACATGATCTCCGGCCATGACTATGGTAGATTCTGGGAAAGATAGGAGGATTTCGAAAGTGGAGGATTTTCGAAGAAATTTGGGGATTTCTGGAAGGAGTAAAGGTTGAGGAAATACTAAATCTTAATTTGGTTCTAAGGTTAGCAAAGTTAGAAAAATTTCACTGGTGATTACCTTGAGTTTTCTGGAAAAGCTTCAAGAAAGTTTGGGATGCTCTGAAACTTGTTTGCAAAGAGTTTTTCTGCAAATGTCTGCTTTAGAGATGTGTTTGCGTAAAAGATGGAATGGATACGAAATCCCTTATTTATAAGGATGGAAGTTGGTACGTTTCTGGCAAAAAATTCAAAATCGCAATCATTTCCCGCCTAGGAAACCGTTCACTTTATTGAACCGTCGCGTACTTCCCGAGTCCCACGCGCCCCACGCGCATCAGCATTTAATGCTTAGACGCTCCAAGTGGTCAGAAGAAAGGACTGCATTTAATGCTTGAACGTTACAAGCGGTCAGATGAAAAGACCACATTAATGGCGTGACCAGAAGGATGATTGCTCAACACGCCATGCCTCATGCGAGTGCCACGCTCGGCGGATTGTTTTAGTGGAATTCTGCAGCTCTTATCACTAAGGACTATAGAATTGGGGGGCAAAATGATGGGGTTGAAATACGCTCGTCCCACGTTTGGACACGTGGCACATCAAAGGTGACGACACCTGTCCTCCTGTGATACGATAGTCATACACGAGCGCTCAAACCCCTCAAGCGCCAGTATCCTCCAAGAACGCGTGCCATCTCTGATTCGCATACACGTGGTCAATATCGCTGCTCCCTAACGAGCGTCATTCATGTTGCATGGTTGGAGCCCCATCTAACCAAGGGAGGCCCTCTTCGAGCACTACACTCCCGCAGTGAGGCTTCCCCTTCAACTCCTTACACAAGCCTTGGCCCTCATCCCCTAGCAGATTTCTTGACCTCCAAGGCTTTTGGTTGACACAAGCGCGCTCTTAAGCCCTCGTTACCAACCCCCAAAACGACTCTCTGACACATCGTACATGCCCGCGCACCTACCACTATTGCCTACACCACCTTTCACCAGCTTTTGCAGAGAAGATTCCTCCTAGGTTTCTCTCGCAATGCCACGTGTTAGGGCAACATTCGGCCAGGACCACACGGTGCAAATGACCAAAAGGTCCCTCAACCTTAACTATAAATACAAGAGTTCATCTTCTCCACTGTAAGAACCTTCCATTACAACAACTTCATACTTAGCATACTTTCTCTTTCAGATCTTCATCTGACTTGAGCGTCGGAGAGCCAAATTGGGTATCACCCCCAGTTCCCCCAGCTTGGCCTTCTGACTTTGTTTGTGTGTTTGTTCTAGCAGGTAGAACCCCCATCTTTCCCAGGGATCCTTCAGTGGTTTCCTCACTTAAACAAATTCTAAAGTGATTGAACTCTGTACCCCTATTCAGACCCATCAATATATATACATGTGTGTGTGTGTGTGTATTATAAAATATAATATACATATATTATTGTAATACATATATTATATATAGTATAAAATACACGTATATATATTATATATAATGCATATATATATATATATATATGTGTGTTTATATTATAAAATATAGTATACGTGTATATATATAATGTAATATATAATATATAACAATATATATTGTTAATACATGTGTATAATATATAACTTATAATATGCGCATATATTAAAATACATGTAACTTTGTATATATTATATATACACATATACTATATTTTATAATATAAACATGTATATATGCATTATATATAACGTATAAACGTATATTTTATCTTATATATAATATATGTATTACAATAATATATGTACGTGTATATATATAATATATACACGTATATTATACATGTGTATATATGTATTACAATAATATATGTACGTGTATATATATAATATACACGTATATTATACATGTATATTATATATAATATATAATATGTAACAATATATATTGTTAATACATATGTATAATATATAACTTATAATATGCGTATTGATGGGGTTTAATCCAGAGTGGCAAAACCAACACTTTATGTTTTGTTTGTGTGGGGAAACAAGAGTCAGAAAACTCAAACGATGGTAACCGGAGAAGATGGATTCCACCTGCTAGGAACAAACACACAGTCAGAAGGCCAAGCTGGGGGAATGGGGGGGATTAGACCCATTTTGGCTCTCCGACGCTCAAGTCAGATGGTGGATGAAGAAGATGAAGTATGTAAAAGAGAGCTTGGGAGAACAAAGCTTGCTTACAGAGTGAGATGATCTCCGGGTATTTATAGTTGAGGGTCAAGGCCCTTTTGGTAATTGTAATCATGTGGTCCTGCATTGATGTTGCCCTAGACACGTAGCTCAATGAGGAGTCTCTGAAAGGGATCTCCTGCAAAAGCCTGTGAAAAGGTTGGTGGCGACAATAGTGGCAGGTGTGCGGGCATGTACTTTGTGTGAGAGAGCCTTTTGGGGTTGTTATCGAGGGCCAAGCACGCTCGGGTTTGGATAGTAACCTTGAGGCTCGCAGGTCCAAGGGGCACCTGGGCTCGAGGCATGATCATGAGGAGAATGGTTTCACCCTTGTGGTGATGGAGGGGTGCTCTCGATGGCCATCTTAGGAACAGTCCCGAGGGTTGAGCGGTGCCCGTATGTGAAACCTTGTTCAGACGCTCGGGAAGGCCAAGGTCCCTTGTGAAGATGGGACGGTCATTTCCTCGAGAGGAATACCCAATCACGACGGAGGATGTGAAGTGTCCTTGAGGCACCATGCTGTGATGCGAGGATTGGGCCACGTGTTACGAGCGTAATTTAACCTCATCATTTTGCCCCCCAATTCTGTAATTCACAGTAAAGTGGACTGTAGAATTCAAAAACTTTTAAATCTCGAGGGTCATTCCTTGGCGGGGAAGCTATGCGCTTGAGGATGCTGTTCTGAGGCCACATTTAATGTAGTCCTTTCACTCTGACCGCTCGAAGCGTTAGGTATATAATGCTATTGGGACGAGTGGGTGCGCCTTTTTTAGGAAACGGCGCTTGAATCTTGGGACGTGTGCGACGTTTCATAAAAGTGGGCAGTTACCTAGGTGAGAATGATTGTAACATTTGAATTTATTGCACAAATCCGACCAACTCTCTCCTTATAAATAGTGATTTGCACTTCCATTTCTTCTCTTTATGTAACCACTTCCAGAGCATTTTAGGACTTCCAAAAACTCTCTATCAATCTACAGAGAACTTCAACCACCCTTCAAGGTTTTCAAGAACTCTAGGTATTTTTTTAATTCCTTTCTAACTTTTTGATTTGCTAACCCTAGATCTGTAGGCATTCCCTTCTCCTTCATCCCCTCCGCCCCTTCCATTATCCAGAATTAGTCATGTCCAGAGAATTTATTGAAGAAATAGTGAGGGAGATTGAGGATATGGAAAGCTCTAGTTCTCCCTCCCACGATCCTACCCCACATCATGAAACAATGGGGGAAATGTTTGGCAAAGCCAGAGACAAAGATCTCGATGCCGCCATGTTAGCCATGGGGAAGAGGAATCCCAATAGGGTTGATCATCTCTTTGAAGAGATGAACTTGGTAATTGAGGCAGAACGTCAGGGTGTTACATTGCCTTTGACGGAGAGTTCCATTAATCCTCAATGAAATATGGCCGCTGAGGGAGAAAGCTCTGGCATGCATGCCACTGAGAGACCCCTGATGAGATTCAGAGTACCGTATCCATGGGATATTTCGTTATAATGAGGGCTCCAAGATATTGGGACGAGCGATTTACATATCGGATACCAGTAGCGCAGGAGAGGGCTTATAAACCCCTACCACCCCTCCCCCCCGCGCGCTCGCGCGCGGGGAGAAATGGCGGTATACAGGGATGCAGTAGAGGCATGAGGGTTAAGATTTCCTATCTCTGTTCCAGTAGCGAGTATTCTCAATTGCTTGAACCTGAGCCCTTCCCAAATGGCCTAGCCCTCATCAATGCCTTGGTAATCCTGATGAAGTGTACTGGAAACGAGCCCTCAATCCATAATTTTAATAGTCTTTTTTAGGTGACCCGCTCACCACGTTCGTCCCCGAGGGCGGGTTTCTACTATGTTCAAGCAAAATCTAATTTGAGATTGATAGACGCACCCTCGACATCGTACGATGCTGAATGGAAGAATAAATTCTTTTTTGTGAGGGCCCTCGAGGGTGATGATTTTGACTTCCCATGAGAATGGGTTATCCATGGAGAAGGGCCTCTCGTGAAGTCCCATTTAGAGCCCATATTCCCTTTATCATGGGCTCAGGATTCAACCCTTGTGATGAGGAACGCGGGTTGGCTCATTAGAGCCAAAGAATTGATGGATGATGAAGAGGCTCTATTCCTTTGCGGGCTTATGAACGATCCTGGCATGATTGCTAACCCGTCCGCTCGGAACTTGGAGAGAGATGGTTAGATTCTAGGAAACTAACTTTAGATAGGATCACTAACTTTGTCCCTCGTAAATATTGATCAAGGAAGACCCAAGTTTTCTTCTTCTTCTTTTTTTTTTTAATAGGCTCAAGCATACTGATGGCAGGCAGAGGAGGTATGCAAAATGTGGCAAACCTTTTGGGCACTCGGAGGTGCAGAGCGCCCTTAAAATCAACAACAGCAACAACAGCGCAGCAACAACAGCAGCAACCATAGCAGCAACAACAACCGCGGCCTGGACGCTCAGGTGGCAGCCAAGGAGATGGCTGTGGAGGCGGTCGCGTCAGTGGAAACCCGAGGGGCAACCCTTGAAAACAGAACTGTCCCTCACCAGGGGGATGACTTTAGACCCAAAGGCAGGGACCGGCCTCTCCAACTTGGTCCCAACGAGCACCGTGGGCAACGCTCAGGCGTTATCATCAGGGAAGTCCAAGAGGGTGATACCCCTACATTCAGGAAAAGGAAAAGATCGCCTGACTCCGTTCCCATGACGGGGAAGGGGAAAGAAGTGGTAGTAGGCGAGCCCGGAAGCAGTGAGACTTCCTCCTCCAAGGGGGAACGAATCTGGGCATTCGAGCACAATGGGGACAACTCTTATCAACGTGCCCCTTCTTCAGCCCCCACTTTACTAGTTGATTGCCCTTCCACGAGGAACCTGATGTACAGGGTCTTCCAGAGGCTACAATTTACAGGCGACAACAGGAAGTTGTTCGCTCAGAGTACCAATCAGGTAGTGGAGGACCTTTTCCATGCTCTCCTCACAGTAAGTACTTCACCCCTTCACAAAGGTTTCCCACTTTATGGCTCCCTATTTTCTACTCCCAGAATTATCTAAGTATTGTCTGGTAATTTTTTGTAGGAGGTTATCTCGAGGGTCAGAAACCTGCTACAACGTTCGCTGACTTTTGCCAAGCGCAAGTGTTGAGTGTAGAATTTGCATGATTTTAAGCGTAATTAGATTATAATTTTTATGCCATTTGATGCGTTTATGTGTTTGTTATGCTTCGTTTAGGTGATTTTAGAGTTGGAGTTACGAAACGGCGAAGCAAAGCAATTTCACGCATTTTTTGGAGGAAAATGTGGTAACCCCCGTTACCACTCAGGAGTTCAATTTCAGTAACCCCAGTTACAAGACACAGGAGTGAAGCTTTTGGCGAGAGAAGAGGGGTAACGCCCGTTACCCCTATGCAGAAGGAAAGTGGTAACACCTGTTACCACTAATAAAAGCGTTATTGCGATTTCAGCAGTAACGAGCGTTAACTATAAATGCACGTGGATAGGTAACACCCGTTACCAAGAGTCAACGAGAAACTATTAGGGCTGCTACATTAGTGCGTTTTGGAGTCATTTTCAGAGAGCTTTTCTTCCAGGTCGTGACCTAGGGTTTGGAGAGAAGATAAGGAGTTTCAGAGGAGTTTTTCAGAGAATTCGAGAAGACGAAAGGATTGAATTCTTAGAACGATTTTCTGCTTTATTGTTGCTTTAATTATCAAACTAATTCCTTTGAGCTTAGTTTTAATTAGTTTTTGTATGTTAGATTCGTTTTTAGGTATTACTGAATGTTTATGCTTTTGCTTTTGAGACTTTGTTTAGATTTGATGCATATGAATTATTTTAATGCAATTTCCTTTAGTTTTATGAGTTCTACTTTAATTATGAGTAGCTAATTCTCTAGGGCTAGGAGAGTGATGATGATTGCATGATAGATGGTCGATTTGATGCTTGAATGACTTGTGTTAATTCTTAGTTTGAAAACAGGTTCGAATTGACTTGCAATGGCCTGATCACCCTTAGCATGTGGCATAATTGCCTATAGATCGAGAGATTGATGGTAATTTAGATGGTTTTCATAACTTGTAAGTTGTAGGATACAAAGAGATTTGGTCCTACCTTATACAACAGTAATCTTATTTCATGCCGGGCCGCTAGAATATTGAATTGCACTAGTCTTGTTCCTATGGTTTAATTAACTATTGGTGATTTTGAAAGCAATATTGAACACTAATTAAGCACTTGGTTACACCTTGAGAGAGGGTAACACAATTATAAGTAACTAAGTTGTAGGATTACACCTGTCAGACAAGTATCGTATTGACACTTGATTGTATGATTCATTACTTTCCCCTGCCTATTTAGTTTACTGAAGTTAGTTCACGTGTGTTTTAGTTGTTACTTGTGTTTAATTCTAGTTAATTGTTAATTCTGTTTTAGTAGATTAATAGATAACGACAATTGCTTTACGTTCGGTCTTTAGATTAGAGAAGGATATTGAGTAGTGATTGATTTCCCTTCCCTGTGGGTATGATCTGTTGTGCTACGCGTATGTTAGTGTACACTTGTACGATTGGTTTTGAACTTAGTAAAATCATACAACAAGTTTTTGGCGCTGTTGCCGGGGAAGGCGTTTTAAGTCAATATTACTCAAATATTTTGATCTAGTGCTTTAAACTATTATTTTAATTTGTATTCATTATCTTTGTCACTGTGGAGTTAGACTGAGGATTTCTTTTTCCTTTGTGCAGGTTTACGGTGCATGCGAAGATCTCAAGATTCGAAATTAGTACCATACGATCCGGAAATCGAGAGAACACTGAGTGCTATAAAGAGGAGGCGTAAGAAAGAGAAGAAACCGATTACTTTACCGATGGCTGAACCAGACCCACCACCACCACCGGCCATAAAAGATTATAACGTGCCGTAGGTTAGAGCAATTCAGACTGCAGCCCGTCCCCCGATCGCAGCAAATAACTTTGAAATCAAACCAGCTATCATCAATCTGCTACAGAATAATCAGTTTTTAGGATTACCACTGGAGGATCCGACATCACACCTTGAGTATTTTCTTGAAGTGTGTGATACCTTCAAAAATCACAACGTCACTACTGATGCTATCCGAGTTAGGCTTTTTCCCTTTTCACTTAGGGAACGAGCTAAAGCATGGTTGAGTATTATCCCAAATGAATCCTTTCACACTTGGGCAACATTATCTCAGGCTTTCTTAGCTAAGTTCTTTCCACTTAGCAAAACCACAAAGTACTGGAATGATATTCAAGGTTTCAGACAGTTGGATGGAGAGTCTTTCTATGAAACTTGGGAGAGATTTAAGGATTTGCAGAAGAAGTGTCCACATCACGGGATTCCCGGTTGGTTATTGATTCAAACTTTTTATAATGGGATGTCCCCCACTACTAGAAAAATAGTCTTTTGTGACGCCCTAATATGACACTTTTAAAACGGCGTCACAATAGACCACCTGTTGTGACACTTTTTTTAATTTTATCTTATTAAATTTAATTTATTTTATCTATTAAATTATTTATTAACTAAAAAAATAATAATATGACGTTTTTACACTAAGCGTCACAATATGATAGATTTATTATGACACTTTTAATGAAGCGTCTCAATAAAGTATTTCTATCAGGACACTTTTTCTTGGCGGGTTACGAAATAAAAAAGAGGGAAAGTCGTGAGACACAAAAACCAAACATTTCTAACATTTCTAAAATCAAACAAAATTGAAGAATCCCTACTCTACGAAAATCAGACAAATCGACGGAGCAGGAGAAAGACATCAGCCGACATCAGCCACCGTTCGACAGAGAGAAGAGAACTGAAGCGACAGGCTCTAGAAATCGACAGTGATGATAGTGAGGCGTGTGGGAGGGAGACTAGTTCGGAGATGGGCGAGCCAGTGATTTCGATTAGGAGGAAGGAGAAGATGAAAACACGACAGAATGTGGACGATAAAGAGGAGTATGAGCATCCTACTTCCGTATTCAATTTCTGGATTTTGAATCCTTTAGAGGGAGGTCTTGAAGGAAAAGGGGATCGAGTCTCTATTCCCGATTCAGGCTATGACATTCAATACCGATCTTGATGGCTCTGATTTGGTTGGGGAGGGCGTGCACTGGCCAGGTTAGGGATTTGGCAATTAGGATTTTTCTTATGCAATTCTTTTACAATCCTGAGCTTTCTGTAGCGTGAATCTTATATAAATCGATAGGATTTAGGTTGCAAAAGGAAATAATATCGTGGTTTCATGTGTTTATGTCAGTATGATTGTAGTCTTAGAATTCATTTAATCAGTAGATCCTAGTTATAGCCTGTTTAATGTACAATTTTCATACCTCGTAAGATTTATAATGAAAGGTGAAATGAATCTGGGGGTTCCTTAGGCTTAGCAGTATTTTCATGCCTAGTGTCCTAGAGCTTGTTTAAGGATTTTGAACATTCTAGTTTACAGTTGTTATCTCTAAAGCTTGGATTACAAAATAGCGTAATCTATAATTCACATTTAGAAAGAGTTGAGGAATTATGTGAAGGTTAGCTGGAAACTTATATATTATGTTAATTTTATTAAATTGGTTAGTTGTAGCATTAAAAATGTTCTGTTATAAGTTCTATGGTTTAGGCTTGTGCCTTTTTTATTAAATCTGTATTCTGTTCATACACTTTAATGGTCCATTGGAATTTGATCCTGTGAGAGATCATGTATGATAACCTTGGTTTAGAGAGAGATCGAGCGTGTAAAATCTGTGTTTATTGTTAAGGTGATTTTACTGTATAAGGAATTCCAAATGTATAGGAGAGTCTTTAAGAGAGTTTCTAAGTTTTTAGTTTTCATGGTTAAAGCTATTATTATTATTTATTTTATAGCTACAAAATCTCCGACCTTCCGTCTGAAAATAAAGTTTAGTCCGATACTTCACAACTTCAAACCTTTTTTGACAGTTTACTATTCTCGGGCCTTATGCAGGTAAGAGCATATAAGAAGATTACTGAAAACACATCTGAAATGGACATCGACAACTTAAATCAAGAAGATAGACGATGAGGAATATGCTTGGATTTTTTGGATTTTTTGGATTTTAATACTTCTATTGTTAGAGATTATAGTATTATTACTTCATATATTCCATTTTGCTCTATATAGATGGCTATGATTTCTGGAAGAAACTTATTTTACATCATAAATGCGCTAGAGTCCTCTAGCCATGTATTGAAATTCAATGACTCTATATTGTTCTATTCTTCTGCTTATGTGTTTGGTAGTTAGACCCTAGACCATATTCTCTTGATTTTATTGTATTATTATTATTATTATTATTATTATTATTATTATTATTATTATTATTATTATTGTCAATTTGTGAGAATCATCTAATAACTGTTTTACTCTTTTTCCATATCTACCTGTTTTCACTAATATATTTTGAATTGTCTGTTAAACCAGTTTGTAATGTTGGGTTGATGATTTTACAGGGGCGATTTGAAATAATCTCGTTGTCAGGTTCCTTCCTTCTGTCAGAGAATAATGGTAACCGTAGCCGAACTGGTGGTCTGAGTGTATCATTGGCTGGATCGGATGGTAGGGTATTGGGTGGTGGAGTTGTTGGAATGCTTAAAGCAGCATCACCTGTTCAGGTTCCCTCTCAACATACCCCATACCCTACCATCCGATTGTTCTTGTGCTTTTACCCACTAGAGAACTTGCTGCACAGGTATTGTATTTGTTAACATCTTTCCTGAGAACCTTTTGTGCCGTATTTGTCTTTCTAGGTTTGATTCCCTTTGTTTTCTTATATCCCATATTTCTCTTTTTATACGATCACAGTTGTTTTGTGACTTTGAGGTCTATAGTGGAGCATTAGGATTGAAATCTTATTGTCTATATGGTGGTTCTCCGTACCACCACAACAAGTTCAGTTGAAAAGAGGTTTGTATATAGTTGTTGGCACACATGGTTGCATTAAGGTAATGCACTAATAGTTCTTTTATATATATAAATTTTAGACATCAATTTGTTTTGTTAATACATATTTTAAATGCAGGATCACATTGTTAGAGGGCATATTGACTTGAGTGCTCTAAAATTTCGAATACTTGATGAAGCTGATGAAATGTTGAGAATGGGTTTCGTAGAAGATGTTGAACTTATTTTGGGTATGATATAAATAAAGTAAATGATGTTGTCTGTATCTAACTTTGTAAGGATGGTGATGTTTCCATGTTTCTCCTGTAGTTGTGATAACTTTTCCATTATGAGTTTTGAAAGGAAGGTTGAGGACCCAGCAAAGTTCAAACACTTCTCTTTAGTGCCACTTTGCCAGACTGGGTGAAATATATATGTTATTTTATTCATGTGAAACATCATTTGGTTACATATGACTATTGATGTTGGAGATACATTTTGTTTTTGCCTTTCTTTTAAATGATTAATACTTTTCCGGTTCAAGATAGCAGCTAAATTTCTAAAGCCAGATAAGACAACTGTTGATCTTACTGGGAATGAGAAAATGAAGGCTAGTACCAATGTCAGGCATATTGTTCTTCCTTGCTCTAATTCTGCCAGATCTCAGCTTATTCTTGATATCATTAGCTGCTATAGTAGGTTAGTTAGCATATAGTTATTCTTGTAATTGGTATGCCTTAGCATATAGTTACTCTTGTAATTGGTATGCTTTCAGATAATTTGATTTAATATTAACAATTCTCTCTATCTCTCTCTCATGTTTTATCAGTGGAGGCTGCACTATTATCTTTACAGAGAAAGGATTCTGCATCTACACTGGCAGGATTGCTACCTGGTGCACGCACTTTGTATGGGGACATAGAGCAGGCTACACGTGAGGTAAGATTCTTGTATAAATTAACATATTTTATCATTTCTATTATCTGATTCAGAAAAAGAATAATCACTTACCAATCTCTTGTCAATAAATGTTATTGCATCTGGGGATACTCTTGCTTCTAGGTTCAATATATATTCTGGGCTTCATCTCTTGAATATCATTCCATTGTAACTGTAACTCCTGTAGAGGCATACATACATTGGTCTGGGAGAACAGGGGGAGCAGGTAAGTTTCTATATCAAGAATTGCTTTAATGTTGATGTTGTTTGCTCTGGTTACATAACTGGGTGTTTTATTTTTTGTTTTAATGTATTAAAGTCTATGGTTGTGGTTATGTTATTTTAGACGTATTTGCTCATATATAGCTAAAGATAGTGGTTAATTTCTCACTTATTCTACATGGTCCTGATCTCATCTGTTTCTCCTTTGTTTTTATTTTGGATAACTAATCTGATTACAACCAAATCATATATACATGCCATATATACCAACTAAGTGAAGCGTATATCATATATAAACTCACACAGATTGAGTGAGATGTCTTGCATGTGAAATAGTATTAATAATCCTTCACATGAACAACTTTATTCCGCTGACAAAATGTTAATCAAATAATCAACTTTTGTATTAATGTTTCTCAATTTATGTGTTAGTTTGGTATATATGTCATGTATATATAATTTGACGGCACAAACTTTTGTTTATTGATAAAAAAATTATCTCACTTGATTACAACCAAAGTTAGAACAAATCTCTTGCTTTTATATCTTTTCTTAAGTCTGACAATATTAGAGGTCAAATCTCTCTTGGACATCATTAGTTAGGCCAATAAACCACACCAAATTGCTTCTCTAATTATAAAGTTGAAAAGCTTATTATCCATGCTTAAATCAAGTGAAATAGGATTAGTATTTAAGCAGACAACATTAAGGTAATCTTTAAACAATACACAAAATTATTTTGAGAAATAGAGGTAGACACTTGATTCATTACAAGTAGTTTAAGCTGGCAGGGATTCTTTTCTGAAGTTAGTCCATATACAGTTTATTGTAAGATATTATAAACTTATTTTAGTCTTTTTGTTGCATTCTTAAGATACTAAATGTGGTAGATTTGGTACTGAAACTATTTCATTTTATCTTCATTTAAATGATATGGATGCAGACTTGACCGACAATGTAGGTATGCTTGAAGTATAATATTTTGCACATTTTATAATTATGGTGTTTTGTATTTTTATTTTTTTAACTTTTGTTATAGGAAACATGTTTAAGGTAAAAACTCGTGGACCGATTAACATGCCACGTGTATGGACTAGAAAAGAACAAGTTGAAGTGGAGTTTGATAATCTTGGGAAGCCAATATGTAAATTTTGCCCATCCTTGAGCTTTTGGGGGATTTTCAGTTCTTGATGATTCTGGTTGGTTGTTAATTTTTGGGTTCTTGGGGTTGATCAAGCATGGTTGGATGCAAAAATTTTACTTTAACATCCTGGTGCAATTGTTTACTCCTAAAGACAGCCATATGTGACAATCTCCTTCGTGTTTCACTCTATGCATTTATGTGTCTCTGTGTGTGTGTGTGTGTGTGTATATTCTTTTGTTAAGTCTTGAATTTCTTGAAAAGATCTTGATTTCTTATGAACTAATGGTATCTGTATGGATATAATTGTATAGGCAATGCATTTGTGCTGGAGCAGTTGTTCTTGAATTTTTTTTAAGTGAAAATATCTGCTTTCTTGAGTGTTTTATTGAAATGTGGTCTCTCGAAGTTATGCATTTCACAGTTTCTTGTTCAAAAATGCCCTGAAAATTGTCTCCATATGCATTTCTATCCATTTGTAGGAATAAAAACAATTTTTAGATGCTTGGAATTAATTAATTAAGTTAATTTATATATTTACATAATTGCCTGATTAGCATATTAATTAAGATGACATTTTGATAGCTCTTGATAATAAGGATTAAAGTACACCATCTTTCTTACCTAATCTATCTATCTATATAATTATAATCGATAAGAATATGTACAGTATATGTATTCTGGAATAAAAACAATTTAAATGATTAGTATATGCTTGAAGTATATGACCAAAAAAGCATCACATTTTAGAATGTGTGTTGTGTTTTTTTGCAAATTCCTGGATCCGTTGGGGCTTATAAACTGTTTTTTAGGTGGAAAATGCTTATGAACTGGTGTGAGGTACTCATGTTTAGGTTGACACACTAGATGAAGTTCGTGGTTTTAATTCTTCAAATAGGCTTTGGAGTGGAAAATGCTTATGAACTGATTTTATATGCTTTTATATTCTAATTTCTTATGATGGATTTATATATTCTGAGTGGTATTGATATAATTTCGTTGAGTTTATCACCTTGAATTTGCTTGAAAATAGGATATGAAGAAATTTTGATTGAAATGCTGACTGGACTGTATTGAAACCTGAGTGTTTATGTGTTAAATATGTTTAGGAACATTGTAGGCAAAGTTGGGTCATGAGTTTTGATGTTTTTAGATGAGTATTGCATGATCAAGAGTGTTGAATTCATAACCCAAACTGTGACAGCATGTGTGCAGAAAATTCAGATGTACATTCTGAACTCGTACGATCTCCGATTTATAAATTGTTTTAACTGGATATTACTAGTGTGTTAAGGTTTGACACTGTTAAATTTTATGTTTATCGGACACCTTTTTTCCAGCTACAAAAGAATATGGCATTATTCCTCAACTCTTGTTTATTTTTTCCACTTTATGGGTAGGTTGAATGAGGATGAATATTGAGTTAGGGTGGAAAAATGAGAAATAAACTTAACTTTTTATAAGAGAGCTATGAATTTAGTAAGTCAAAACTTAAATTTACCTGGAATGCTATCTCCGTTTTTCTTATTTTCTCATTCCATTAATTCCTATTTTAATTGCACATGACATGGAATGGAAGAAACAAAGAAGTATTTGCCCATTTCCAAATGGAGAATCGTGCATTTATGAATAAACTGTATAGTAATTTGATTGTATTTAAATGATATTTATGGTTAATAACTCTTATTTTGATTGAAAGAATCTCTAATTATATTATTTTTCGAGAGGAAAAAGGTTTTTTTAAGGGCAAAAGGAGTAGGTTTATGTTGAAAGTTAAACTGTATTGTGAAATTGAGGCCTTGCCAACATTTGTTTGAGAAATATTTCAGTCACTAATCATGGCTGGGTAAATCATATGGTTATGATTTCATGCACCACCAGACTTATAAAGCAAATTCAACAATGGATCATTAAATGATTGGGTAATGTCCCAAATATTCTTTGTCTTTGTCATGGAGCAATTGTCTTATTCAAAATGGCTCATTCTAGTGGTTCAAACGAATATTTTGAGTAAATTTCAGGTTAAAATCCAGGACATATTCTTGAATATTTTGTGGTGGTTTGTCAAGACAGTTGTTGATCCTATTGTTCTTTTTGGTCTAAATTGTGTAGATTTGATCAAAAGTGTTATTAAAAAGTATATTTGATTCATCTAAAACCATGGCGATTGGTTCTCTTCAAAGTTTGGATCCATCAAAAAGAGTGGGGCAAGTATTGTTGGGAAATAATTGGTTTGAGGTGGTTATCAGTGTTGTCGTGGAAGGGGATGAAGATTTAATTCGCCCCACATCATATTTCAAAACTATTGGCGATGCAATTGGGGAGATTATTGCATGGCCAAAAAATTTGGTAAGGATCATTCATTAGCTCTTGAAAATTTATTTCGTATGGATTTAATATTGAGTACATAATGATTTGTTTGTATAGGTTGTGGCTCAAGATTGACACAATTTGTGAGACTTCGTTTGTTTTATTTTAATACGTAAATGACGCTTAAGTATGTATTGCAAGTGGCCGGCATAGACACTTAACCTTTTGTCATTTTTGTTGATATGGCCAATATCATATATTAGGGACACATTATTGTAACTAATATTATTTTGGATTGGAAATTTCGTGAACATATTAATACTATGTTACTTGATTTGGTTTTTTTAATTATGATTTTATTATTAATTGCATAATATTATTTATATATATGTTATCGTGACATTTTATTCCGTCATAATATACCTTATCATGTCGCTTTTTTCTATCATAACGTAAGTTTTAATGACATTTATTCCGGCATAATACAATTTATTATGACGCTTTATTCCATCGTAACATAACCTATTGTGACGTTATATTCCGTCATTACAAAATTTGTGATGACGCTTTATTGCGTCATAATACGCTTTATTGTGACGCTACTTTTGGTCATAATACGCTTTATTGTGACGACTTGCACCATCATATCACACTTTATTATGACACTTTATTATGTCATATTAAGGCCTATTGTGACGCTTTTACAGTGTCATGTTAAGACCTATTGTGACGCTTTACAGCGTCATCTTAAGATCTATTGCGACGCTTTTAGGTGTCGTATTAGCAGGTAGTTATAGTAGTTATGTATCACATATGACGCTGAAAAGCGTCACAATAGGCTTTAATGTGACGCTGTAAGGCGTCACAATATCGCTTCTTTAATGACACTGCAAACCGTCACAATATTAGCGTCACAATAACCTATTGTCACGCCTACTTACGTGACGCTTTTCGATAGCGTCACAACATCGAAAGCGTCACAAAAACCAGCCTATCATGACGCTTTCCGGCGTCATTAAAACCCGTTTTTCTAGTAGTGCCCTACTTTTAGAGGAGCAATGGATGCTGCAGCTGGCGAAGCTTTCTTAGCAAAATCTGAAGCAGTGGCTACTGAGTTGTTAGATAATATGTCACAAAACGATGTTTTTGTGAATGAGAGGAGCCATTCGCAAGCAGGAGTCATAGAGTTAGATGGCTTAACTACCATCAATACCAAATTTGAGGCCCTTAACAAGAAATTAGATCAACTTTCTGTCAACACAGTTGGGATACAACCCCAACCAGTTCAGGTAACTTGTGAAATTTGTAATAGTCCACATGAGTTTAATATGTGTTCTCATACTAATACAGGAGAACAGGTGTAAGAGCAGGTGAATTATGCAAACAACTTCAAACCAGCAAATGATCCCTACTCAAACACCTACAATCCAGGATGGAAGAACCACCCTTATTTTTCTTAGTCTAATAATCAGAATGTTCAACAACCACCTCAACCTAGGCCGCAGTTTCAGCCTAGGCAGCAATTTCAACCACGACCACCGGCCCCATTTAATGCTGCGCCCCCTCAACAGGAGCAAAAGTAGGGATGGGAGGTTGCACTTGAGAAATTCATAACCGTATCTACGGGTCGACATCAGAAGTTGGAAGCTCAATTAGATCAAGTGGTAACTCAGACCAGAACTTTGGAGACTCAGATTAGTCAGATTGCCCAACCTCTGAATCTAAGAGACCCAGGAATGCTACCGAGCTAAACTGAAAACAACCCTAAGGAGCATTATCAGACCATATTTGTAGGAGACAATAGAGAGAATGAAGGTCCGAAGATACTTGCAGGTTCGGATGTTGAGAGAGTTGTATTTGAGAAAGTTCAAGAGGAAGATTATTTTGAAAAGAAGGACAACTTCGAGAAAGAAGTGATTTCAAGCAAAGAGAAGTCTGAGAACTTCACGACTGTTATACTTACTGAGGAATGCAGTGCCATTATTCAGCGTAAGCTTCCCCCGAACCTTAAAGATCCAGGGAGTTTTTCAATTCCCCTTACTATTGGTTCTTTGCAATTTCATAATGTTTTAAGTGATTTAGGAGCTAGTGTGAGTATAATTCCGTTATCTACTTGTAGGAAATTAGGAGTGAAGGAGCTTAAACCGATTAATATGACACTCCAACTAGCTGACAGATCGGTGAAATATCCCATAGGAGTTCTTGAAGATGTTTTGGTAAAAGTTGGGAGACTCCACATTCCTACTGATTTTGTAGTTCTTGATGTTGAGAGCGATGAGAGGATGCCATTGATCCTTGGAAGACCGTTTCTAGCCACGGCTGGAGCAGATATAGATGTTCAGAATGGACGGCTCACGTTCAAAATAGGAGATGAAAGAATGAAATTTAGGAATTTTGGTTCTATGACACCACCGCCGATTCCGGATAAGTGTTGCATGATCAAGTTGATAAGTGAAACCTCAGACAGAATGACACTATTCACAGAGAAAAGAGATGCAGTTGATTGGGAAGGAGAACCGAAGTCTCAGAAATCGAGAATAAATGATGTTTTGGAATTAGATACTTGGAGATCAAGCTCCGGTTTTGTGAGTAACAAGAACGAGGTCACTCCTTGTGACTCGTTTCTTGGGGGTTGTTAATCCCCAATCCGGTTTTCAAAGTCAAGGTAATGACTATAACTTAGAACTAATTTCTCTTTTCTTTTTCCTTTTGTTTTTGTTTTCGTTAATTGAGTTGTCTCTCTCGTTTTGCAGGTCACTTGATGTTTTGCTAGGAAGCTGAAGTCTAGATGGTGCAAGGACCGTGATTTGAGCGTTATTGTCAATATTGAGGTCCATTTACTTTGTTCGTATGCGTGTGCATGAGATTGATTTCTTTTGTGAGGAGAATGAATTGTTGCTATGTATGGACATATATGTTTATGTGTTTCAAGAATGGTACACTATGGTTTGATTGAATTTTATGAGTTAATTTCTGTTAATTAACGTGATTAAGCACCATCCGGTTTGTGTTTGTATTTTAATTATGTTTTGGGCGGAAATATAGGAAACGGGCGTTACACCATCTTAGTTATCTTTTGGTAACGCCCGTTAAGGAGGCCAGGCATCCCGAGCAACATTAGTAACGGGCGTTACACCCTCGTAGTTGCTTTTAAGTAATGCCCGTTAACAGAGTCAGGCGTCTGGGCAAATAGGGGTAACGGCCGTTACCCTGTTCAAGAAGAAAACCGGTAACGCCCGTTACCGGTCCGATTTTGCGACACCTTGGTTTGGGAAACACGTTTTTAGGGTTAAATTAATTCATTCCCTACCCAATTTCCGATTTTTCTCCCCCAAACCTATAAATACACTTGCACCTACTCATTCTACCTTAGAAGAGATTCAATAGTTCCCCTTGGCCAACTATTATCAATTTGCAACCAAGAAGCATTACCACCAAGTTTACACTCTCTCTCTTTCTTTGTGAAACAAGGTAAGTCAATATCTCCTTTCTTAGGGTGAATTGTTAGAGTTAATTTTTCCGATCTAAGATTGAAACCTAGTATTGAATTGCATGTTAGGAGACACTTGAGATTGAATTGATAAATTTTGAGAGATTATGCATGCTAGAATTAGGATTAATGCCTTGAATTGAATTTAACTTGAATTGGGTTGAATTTTTTAAGAATCCTAACTTCTAAGTAGTCTTGAGTCCGAATTATGAAGTTGAAGGTAGAGAATTTTGAGTTTAAATTGTAGATTATAAGCTAGTGTGAATTTGAGTTGGGTAGATTGAAGAACTTTAAGTTAGAACTCACACCCTAGGTCTATGCACAAAAGGTGTTTGATAAATTGTCTAAGTGAATTGTGATTGATTTTTATGTGCTTTGTCTTGCTATATTTTTTTGATTTAGGTACTATGGGTCGCACTAAGCGCTCGAGAGTTCCGGAGCCCTTCACGACTACATCCCGGTTGGACCATCAACCGTTGGAATCAGTCAATATAACGGTGATTGCTATGGGTAATCCTTTTCAAAGGAATTTGACAAGGAACATTGTGTCTACTAGGTTCTTCAAGGATACGTGGATGGAGAAGTTTGAGGCTTGGGAAGAAGTGAAAAGATTATTTGACAACATAGGTTGGTTACCGTTCCTTACTAGGAAGGATTTGACGTACACCGAGATGACGGCCGCTTTCTTCACCACAATGAACTTCGATCCGGTGGACAACACCTTGACATAGATTGGTTACCGTTCCTTACTAGGAAGGATTTGACGTACACCGAGATGACGACCGCTTTCTTCACCACAATGAACTTCGATCCGGTGGACAACACCTTGACTTTTACTCTAGATGATATGGAAACTCGAGCATGGAATGTGAGCCGGATAAGAAAGATTCTTCGTTTCCCAGCTAATGCCACTACTTCTTTGCGTAAATGGAGTGATGCTCAGAGAGAGGCGGTATGGAGATCCTTCCCTTTGCGAGAGGGTGTTCCTAGTTATTCCCCACGATGCACACATGATAGCTATCTTGATTCATTAGTTTGGGTGCTAGTCCATAGGATTTTAACCACGGGATTTTGTGCTAGATATGGAAGAGATAGCCACCTTAATGAGACTGAGTTGGGTATAATGTACATGATGAAGGAAGGCATCAAGTTTGATGGAATGATTGAGTTTTTATGGAAGCTTTAGGAGATTGCTGGGAGTGTTACTGGTACGATTGCTCATGGTGCATATGTGAGGATGTTTGCTCGGGAGATGAATTGGAGACCTCGGGGGTCATTTCCTGTTGACTTTGGATATGATATTGGTCCACAGTACTTGGAGAATGTAGGCTTGGCTATTGCTTGGGAGAGTGGAGCACTGAAGGAGTGTAATTTGCCATGGTGGCCAATTCGGGATAGAGATCGGCTCTGGTAGATGTATAGCTGGGGTAAGGCCCGGTTTGATGAGCTTTCAGAGAGGCAGAAGGAGCTTTTAGCTCGGACACCTGATAGGCCAGATGACGAATTTGGGATTCTTCGCAGTGCCGCGCCTGTTGTTGATGAAGCTAGTGATGGAGCTCCTATTACTGTGAGAGGCTTGCGTGCAGAGTTGGTAGGATTAAGGACTGATTTGACCACCGTGATCGCGAGAGTTGAGGATTTAGCGCATTATGTGGATGAGCGATTCGATGCGTAGGAGGCTCAGTTGGAGGCTAAGTTCGAACGGTTCAGAGCTCGTGTTGATCAGTACTTTGGAGGACCTCCATCACCCTGATTCTGTTATTTTGTTTTTCTCCTCTGGTTTCTAGACATTCTTTCTACACATATTCGTTGATATGTTTGGTTATTTTTGCTACACTTAGATTTTTGCATATGTTTGAACTCCTGAATTTTGTTTATGCAATTGTGCTCTTCTTTATGTGAATTTGTGACTTGTGTGTTGATTGTTGAATGCATGTTGATTGTCAATTGCCTGTGCACTTGATCCATGTTTTAGTCACTTGTTCAGGTTTTGGAAGCTTTGTTAGCACGTTGCCGGTTCTTCACTTGATCAAGGAGTTTTCTTGAACTTTAACTCTTTAGTTTGCATGAGGACATTGCAAAGTATAAGTGTGGGAGAGGAAGTGCATGCTTGTTATGAGTTTTATCGAATATTTGCATGATTAGATGTAGTTTCACTTGTGATTTGCTAAAAATCGAGTAATTTTGAAAATTTTTGAAAATTTTCCCTTGTTTTGAACTTTTTCTGTGAAGTTTGATTGTTGAGCTTTTGCTAGAATAAGTTCGGCTTTTGAATTGAGGAAAATCGTATGAGATTTGATGATTTAGTGTGTTAGTATGCCCTTATATTTTGAGCACTTTTGAACGTTATAATGTACTTTGCTTAGAAAGATGAGTTGATGATTTCCGAATGAGTCTTGATTAGGATGCATTTTAGTCCTATTGAGGTGAAATTTTAAATTAATGAAAGACTAAGGAAGTGAAGTAGGCATTCGTTGTCGGAGGATAATAAGCTTTTCTGTTTAGCCGTTTTTCACTAAATAACGTAATCTTATTGACCCCGCTGAGCCTAATTGTTGTGCAAAAATTTTTGTAGCCACATTATAAGCCAATACACAACATAAAAATACCTACCTTGATAATTTTTACACCAAGGCTTGCTCGTTTGATTTTTATTGTGAATATCTATCTTTTGACCCCTTTTGATTGTTCTTGTGATTGGATTGAGAGATTATTGTAAGGAAAGGAAAAAAGAATGAGAAAAGTGTGAAAAAGAAAAGATATGAAAGAAAAAAAAGAGCAAATGAAAAGAAAAGAAAGATTATGCAAAGTGTGCAATTGAGAGTGTGGGATACAATTGTCGAAGAATTTGGGGAATTTTCGTGTTTAATGGCGAGATTGAAGTGCCTTGAGTTTAAAGATTGAATGATGTAAGCTTGGTGAGTAATCACTTGACCCAAATATTCCATAACCTTACCCTAAGCCTACATTACAAGCTCGAAAGACCTACAGATCCTAAGTCTTGATTTAATTCCATTAGTGGAGATAGGTGCGAATAGTGTATTCCGAAGTTGTTGATTAGAACTTAGGAGGAAATTATGAATTTGTCCTTCTAGTCGTTGTTCATTGTTTCGTTTGATTCACACACTACACAAGGCTATACTTTTCATACTAAGTTTTGATGATCTTATGTTTATGATTCCTTGATTTGATGAGCTAGACTTGTTTAGGTGAAGGTTTGATGATTGCTTTGAGGAGATGGTTTGATGAGGATGTGTTTTCTTAATTTCCGTATTACTCGGGGACGAGCAATAGTCAAGTGTGAGGGATTTTGTTGAGTGTAGAATTTACATGATTTTGAGCGTAATTAGATTATAATTTTTGTGCCATTTGATGCGTTTATGTGTTTGTTATGCTCAGTTTAGGTGATTTTAGAGTTGGAGTTACGAAACGGTGAAGCAAAGCAATTTCATGTATTTTTTGGAGGAAAATGTGGTAACCCCCGTTACCACTCAGGAGTTCAATTTCAGTAACCTCCGTTACAAGACACAGGAGTGAAGGTTTTGGCGAGAGAAGAGGGGTAACGCCCGTTACCCCTATGCAAAAGGAAAGTGGTAACGCCCGTTACCACTAATAAAAGCGTTATTGCGATTTCAGCAGTAACGAGCGTTAACGATAAATGCATGTGGATAGGTAACGCCCGTTACCAAGAGTCGGCGAGAAACTATTAGGGCTGCTATATTAGTGCGTTTTGGAGTCCTTTTCAGAGAGCTTTTCTTCCAGGTCGTAACCTATGGTTTGGAGAGAAGACAAAGAGTTTCAGAGGAGTTTTTCAGAAAATTCGAGAAGACGAAAGGATTAAATTCTTAGAACAATTTTCGGCTTTATTGTTGCTTTAATTATCAAACTAATTCCTTTGAGTTTAGTTTTAATTAGTTTTCGTATGTTAGATTCGTTTTTAGGTATTACTGAATGTTTATGCTTTTGCTTTTGAGACTTTGTTTAGATTTGATGCATATGAATTATTTTAATGCAATTTCCTTTAGTTTTATGAGTTCTACTTTAATTATGAGTAGCTAATTCTCTAGGGCTAGGAGAGTAATGATGATTGCATGATAGATGTTTGATATGATGCTTGAATGACTTGTGTTAATTCTTAGTTTGAAAACAGGTTCGAATTGACTTGCGATGGCCTGATCACCCTTAGCATGTGGCATAATTGCCTATAGATCGAGATATTGATTGTAATTTAGATGGTTTTCATAACTTGTAAGTTGTAGGATACAAAGAGATTTGGTCCTAGCTTATACAACAGTAATCTTATTCCATGCCGAGCCGCTAGAATATTGAATTGCACTAGTCTTTTTCCTGTAGCGCCCCTTAACACTACAACCCCGCACCGTTGTACTTCCCGAGTGGATGTGAGACCTAGCACTCGAGAAATACTCCGGCGAACGGACAAGACTATACAATACCAGAGTATGAAATTTAAACACAACGGAAAATAAACTTGAGCAATATAAAGGGACAATACATGACGAAACACATATCATTAAGTTGGATAAGTAATTACAGCGATAGATCTAATTTCATAGGAGAGTGCTTATTGAAATAGGTACATGCACTCTTAGTATAATCCTGATTAACTAAGATATGACACCTTAAAGCTTCAAGATACCTCTAAGGCGTCGCTCCGTGGATTCCTGAAATCATGCATTTGAAACCAGGCGAGAGGGTTAGTCAAAGTGACTAAGTGAAGGGGGTGTAATAAATTATAAGTATAAGTATATGTATATATATTTATATAATCAAGAAGATCTTGATCAAAATATTGGCAATAGGATATAGCAAATAGGGAACGGTTCATAATATTTGTAAAAATAGGGATAGGGGTAACTTGGAATATTTGTAGAAATATGAACCGTTTGTAACAAGAACTTTAATGCCCGCAAGCTAGGCCTCTCCATCCGTAACTCCTTAAATCATGATAAAATAGTAACGGCATTGATCAAGACACCGATACTTCAATAAAACCAATATGATAATAACTCCGCTACTCCTTGGTGTCAATAGGGGAGCCAACCCTAGAGACCATGAACTAGATTCGGGAGGCAGCTATCTCTCCCTCATCCCTTGGCGTGGAGTAACTAACCTCCAGTTAAACCACTACCAAGAGGTGGTGGTAGTCCGCAGCACCAACAATACCCTCGGCCCAATACCTTCCGGGTAATTGCTCGCTACGGATACAGCCGGGGCCCATAACATGAATCAAGAACAATATTTTGCTTGCGTAACCCGGAATCAATGTTTTGATAAAGTGGACTTGAAATATATAACGTCCTAGCAAAACGTTGATTCCGGCATGGAAGTATTTTTCCTTTAAGAGGGACATTGTAGTACAATAATATGTATAGAGGGTAGTAAATCAAAATGATAGGTAGGCTTGAAAATAGTTTTTATATAGATACATATGTATAGCATGATTCCAGTTGAAAACATTTTAACCCTCACCGAGTGTCTTGATGGTCTAGATAAAATCCTTGGGATTCCACTGTTGAATTATATCCTCGCCTAAAAGTAATAACTACTACTGACTTAGAACTAGGTTCTAATATTCAAATTAATCAATCATACGCACCATAAGGTACTCATCATGTAATATGTTAAAGATTTCCCGGTAAACCCTAAATTTACTCGTTCAAGGGAATTTGATTAATAATTTTGGGTTTATGGGATCTTTAGCTAATCAAATATATATATACCATATGATAATTATAATTATAAGATTTGAAATAAGATTTATGGTTAAATTTGACAATGTAGGTTATCTTTGAAAATACTACATATTTTACCGATTTTTGGAAAATTCGGGAAAAATCTTTCTTTAAAAATTTCAAAACCTATTTTATAATTATTTTAAAATTAATTTCGAAATTAATTGTATTTTGGTTGACCAAAAAGTCAAAATTACTATTGAAAACATTTACTATTCAATTTCATATGAATTAAACACTTTATAACACAAAATCAAATTCACACACACACACACACTAGTCACGGCACACACATGCACACACACACATCCAAGAACATTAAGAACATGTTCTTGAGCTTATTTGAATATTCAAAGAGGGTGTGTAACATGTTTAATTACATTCATATTTATAACATATAATTGAAGCATATTATAGCAAAATATACCAATTCACTATGAAAAATAATTCTAAATAAATTACTCTAGGCATGAATTTAATCAAACAACATCATAATTATTTAAATACATACTCACATTATATCATATTATAATTCATGCATAAAGTTCCATAATGTGCACACATTTTATTTAAAATTAACAATTATGCACATATATCTTAAAAATAAATTCCTAAAGCATAATTTAATTAATCCTAGACATGCTACTATTATTATTATACTAAGAACATTATATAAAGCATGAAATAATAGAAGAAAAATATACCTTAGAGAGAGAGAGTGGGAATGGCGTGAGGAAGGGAGAGAAGAGAGTGATTTTTGTGGGTTGATTTGTGAGGTATAAATGAGGCTTAAGGGGGGTATTTATAGGTAGTCATGAGGGGTCTTTGAGCAATTTATGAAAGTTTAAGGGAGATGTGGTTGCTTATGATTTCAACAAATGCTTGGTAATTAATTAGGAGATGTGGTTAAATTATATTATGAACAAATGCTTGGTAATTACTTAGGAAATGTGGAGAAATTATGCTCATTTAATTGATCCTTCTAGAAGATCATGTGGTCATGGATGATGTCATTTTGAATAAAAATAAATGTAAAATAATATAAAATTTATTCAAGAGTCGAGAGGTAAAAACTTGAAGTAGTGAATTGATGAAAGAATGAGTGAAAAATGAGCTTTGTTTTGATTATAAATGTGTAATATTTAGAGCTTTTGTTTATAAATTATGAGTATTAAAGATGATGAAAATCATAGGAAAATTATATCAACGAAGCTATGATAAAGTTTAAAGTTTGGAAAAATCACTATAATGTAGAGGAAAATTCATGGATCGTTTCAAGTATAATTTCGACTATTGAATAAAAGCTAATTTGTTCAAAATAAAATGATAATTTTTGGAAAGGAAAATATTTATAAAATATGCTATGGTGAAATCGAGTTTTTGGTAAATGCATGAAAATTCATAAAATAATTTAAGGATTGTTTTGGTTATAATTTTGAATATAAAAAATTAGATGAGTAGGGATTTATTGATGATCGAATCATAAGCTAGGGTTTTCGCCGGTTTTTGATACTACTAGAGTTAGAATGGGAATTATGGTTCACAGAGGGTATCACGATCCTCGAAATAATGTGAGGATTCTTTTGGTTACAATATTGGGTAATGAAAGTGCTTCGGGGAAATGTAGGAATATTTTTGAGCTATAGGGGTATTTTCGTAATTTCCAACCCAAAACTGTAGGAATGGGTTTTGAAGCATATGAAGGGGTTTTAGGTGCTAGAAGGGAATGAATATTAGAATTCTAGGATTTTATGGAAAGAGTTTCGAGATACAAGCTAAATAGAAGAAGGAATTAAATTCACGAACTTTTTATTAAACTATAGCATATTAAAGCACATAAGTCACATAAAATGCAATGCATGAGAGAATTAACAAGGATCGAGGCTATAAACATTTCCTGAGTTACCCCCTTTACTTACCTTTCTTGACTTGGCCCTGAGTAGGGCTGTTACAATCTTCCCCCCTTTAAAAGAATCTGTCCTCAGATTCTACTCATGTTTCATAATAGCTTTAGATAATGTTTGTATCCTCTATCCATGATAAACAAGTTTCCAAAGGAGAACTTACTTTAAACACATATGGCAAATGTTCAGGTAAGAAGTTTAAATGCACACATAAGTGATGTAATGAATGCGTGGCACCAGCACCATATTAAGTAGTAACTGGCGTGTTTTAGAATGTGTACCGTACCCTCATTATTGGCAAGATTTGGTTTCATGTTTCCTTCCACAGTATAAGCTCGTCCTTTGACCATCGGTTTCCCAGATGTTCCTTCCGTAGCCTTCCCTTTATTCCTTGGTTTTGGTCTTTTCGGACAATTTTCTATTTGATGATCAGGGTTTCCGCACCATAAACATGTTCCAGCCTTCCTTCGACATTCCTCCTCAGTATGCCCTCGCCTCTGACAGTGCTCACAAATAATCTCTTACTGAAGTTTTGGGGGTGCTTGTTGGGGCTTGGGCCAGGACTGTACTTGTTTCTTTTCGGAAGTTGACTTAAATGGTTCAGCGGGACGTTTGGATTCCTGGGATGACTTATAGGGTGGCTCGGAACGATTGTTTGCCAGATGGACTTCCTTATGTGTGGCCTCCGTTTTCATAGCCGTTTCTACAGCCTTAGTGTAGGTTTCCAATTCAAATGGGGCTAAGGCCCATCGAAGATTGGATCTAAGACCATCAACAAACCGTTTAATTTTGCGGCGTTCATCATGTAAGATATGTGGGGCATACTGGATTAGCCTAACAAACTGAGCTTCATATTCGGCCACCGATGCTTTGCCTTAAACTAGATTCATAAACTCCGCTTCTCGGGCATCCCTAGTCACCTGGGGAATATACTTGTCGTAGAACACTCTCACAAAGTCATTCCACCCATGATTCACCTGATTTTCTGCCCAGACTCATTTTGTATATTTCCACCAACTTAGGGCCGCTTCTTCTAGCATGAAGACAGCATACTGAACTCTTTCAGGTTCTTCAGGACTAATACCCATTGCTTCAAAGATTTTCTCAAGACTTGCTATCCAGTTTTCTACCTTCACATGATTGGGTTCTCCGAAGAACTTAGGTGGATCCATCCGTAGAAACTTTTCTCAGGACTTCTCGTTGTTACCTTTTGATCCATTAGCGCAGGTTTGCACCATCTCTTTTAAAGCATCTACTAACTCAGAATTTCCTCCGACCGAGGACATATCTTCTCTTGGTGGAGTGCTTTCTTGGGCAGTTCTTCGGGGAGACATGATGAGCTGTAATGAACTTTAGAAAGAATATGATGCATGATGGTTAAGAATGACTTGCAGATAATCACTTAGGTAGAAATTTTCCAAGTAGTGACAATCAATACACGTAATATTACATAAATCGTAGCAGAGATAAGACATATAAAGACACAGAAGAATAACATGTTAACTTACGGTCCTACTGGTATCTTGAAGCAACCTTAACACATAGTGCAACAGACAAGAGGATAGAGCACCCTTTCAGTTAAGTCTCTTCTTAACTTAACCGGGCTCTGATACCACTTTAGTTGTAGCGCCCCTTAACACTACAACCCCGCACCGTTGTACTTCCCGAGTGGATGTGAGACCTAGCACTCGAGAAATACTCCGGCGAACGAACAAGACTATATAATACCAGAGTATGAAATTTAAACGCAACGGAAAATAAACTTGAGCAATATAAGGGGACAATGCATGACGAAACACATATCATTAAGTTGGATAAGTAATTACAGCGATAGATCTAATTTTATAGGAGAGTGCTTATTGAAATAGGTACATGCACTCTTAGTATAATCCTGATTAACTAAGATATGACACCTTAAAGCTTCAAGATACCTCTAAGGCGTCGCTCCGTGGATTCCTGAAATCATGCATTTGAAACCAGGCGAGAGGGTTAGTCAAAGTGACTAAGTGAAGGGGGTGTAATAAATTATAAGTATAAGTATATGTATATATATTTATATAATCAAGAAGATCTTGATCAAAATATTGGCAATAGTATATAGCAAATAGGGAACGATTCATAATATTTGTAAAAATAGGGATAGGGGTAACTTGGAATATTTGTAGAAATATGAACCGTTTGTAACAAGAACTTTAATGCCAGCAAGCTAGGCCTCTCCATCCGTAACTCCTTAAATCATGATAAAATAGTAACGGCGTTGATCAAGACACCGATACTTCAATAAAACCAATATGATAATAACTCCGCTACTCCTTGGTGTCAATAGGGGAGCCAACCCTAGAGACCATGAACTAGATTCGGGAGGCAGCTATCTCTCCCTCATCCCTTGGCGTGGAGTAACTAACCTCCAGTTAAACCACTACCAAGAGGTGGTGGCAGTCCGCAGCACCAACAATACCCTCGGCCCGATACCTTCCGGGTAATTGCTCGCTACGAATACAGTCGGGGCCCATAACATGAATCAAGAATAATATTTTGCTTGCGTAACCCGGAATCAATGTTTTGATAAAGTGGACTTGAAATATATAACGTCCTAGCAAAACGTTGATTCCGGCATGAAAGTATTTTTCCTTTAAGAGGGACATTGTAGTACAATAATATGTAGATAGGGTAGTAAATCAAACTGATAGGTAGGCTTGAAAATAGTTTTTATATAGATACATATGTATAGCATGATTCCAGTTGAAAACATTTTAACCCTCACCGAGTGTCTTGATGGTCTAGATAAAATCCTTGGGATTCCACTGTTCAATTATATCCTCGCCTGAAAGTAATAACTACTACTGGCTTAGAACTAGGTTCTAATATTCAAATTAATCAATCATACACACCATAAGGTACTCATCATGTAATATGTTAAAGATTTCCCGGGAAACCCTAAATTTACTCGTTTAAGGGAATTTGATTAATAATTTAGGGTTTATGGGATCTTTAGCTAATCAAATATATATATACCATATGATAATTATAATTATAAGATTTGAAATAAGATTTATGGTTAAATTTGACAATGTAGGTTATCTTTGAAAATAATACATAGTTTACCGATTTTTGGAAAATTCGGGAAAATCTTTCTTTAAAAATTTCAAAACCTATTTTATAATTATTTTAAAATTAATTTCGAAATTAATTGTATTTTGGTTGACCAAAAAGTCAAAATTACTATTGAAAACATTTACTATTCAATTTCATATGAATTAAACACTTTATAACACAAAATCAAATTCACACACACACACACACTAGTCACGGCACACACACACATCCAAGAACATTAAGAACATGTTCTTGGGCTTATTTGAATATTCAAAGAGGGTGTGTAACATGTTTAATTACATTCATATTTATAACATATAATTGAAGCATATTATAGCAAAATATACCAATTCTCTATGAAAAATAATTCTAAATAAATTACTCTAGGCATGAATTTAATCAAACAACATCATAATTATTTAAATACATACTCACATTATATCATATTATAATTCATGCATAAAGTTCCATAATGTGCACACATTTTATTTAAAACTAACAATTATGCACATATATCTTAAAAATAAATACCTAAATCATAATTTAATTAATCCTAGACATGCTACTATTATTATTATACTAAGAACATTATATAAAGCATGAAATAATAGAAGAAAAACATACCTTAGAGAGAGAGAGTGGGAATGGCGTGAGGAAGGGAGAGAAGAGAGTGATTTTTGTGGGTTGATTTGTGAGGTATAAATGAGGCTTAAGGGGGGTATTTATAGGTAGTCATGAGGGGTCTTTGAGCAATTTATGAAAGTTTAAGGGAGATGTGGTTGCTTATGATTTCAACAAATGCTTGGTAATTAATTAGGAGATGTGGTTAAATTATATTATGAACAAATGCTTGGTAATTACTTAGGAAATGTGGAGAAATTATGCTCATTTAATTGATCCTTCTAGAAGATCATGTGGTCATGGATGATGTCATTTTGAATAAAAATAAATGTAAAATAATATAAAATTTATTCAAGAGTCGAGAGGTAAAAACTTGAAGTAGTGAATTGATGAAAGAATGAGTGAAAAATGAGCTTTGTTTTGATTATAAATGTGGAATATTTAGAGCTTTCGTTTATAAATTATGAGTATTAAAGATGATGAAAATCATAGGAAAATTATATCAACGAAGCTATGATAAAGTTTAAAGTTTGGAAAAATCACTATAATGTAGAGGAAAATTCAAGGATCGTTTCAAGTATAATTTCGACTATTGAATAAAAGCTAATTTGTTCAAAATAAAATGATAATTTTTGGAAAGGAAAATATTTGTAAAATATGCTATGGTGAAATCGAGTTTTTGGTAAATGCATGAAAATTCATAAAATAATTTAAGGATTGTTTTGGTTATAATTTTGAATATAAAAAAGTAGATGAGTAGGGATTTATTGATGATCGAATCATAAGCTAGGGTTTTTGCGGGTTTTTGATACTACTAGAGTTAGAATCGGAATTATGGTTCACAGAGGGTATCATGATCCTCGAAATAATGTGAGGATTCTTTTGGTTACAATATTGGGTAATGAAAGTGCTTCGGGGAAATGTAGGAATATTTTTGAGCTATAGGGGTATTTTCGTAATTTCCAACCCAAAACTGTAGGAATGGGTTTTGAAGCATATGAAGGAGTTTTAGGTGCTAGAAGGGAATGACTATTAGAATTCTAGGATTTTATGGAAAGAGTTTCGAGATACAAGCTAAATAGAATAAGGAATTAAATTCACGAACTTTTTATTAAACTATAGCATATTAAAGCACATAAGTCACATAAAATGCAATGCATGAGAGAATTAGCAAGGATCGAGGCGATAAACGCTTCCTGAGTTACCCCCTTTACTTACCTTTCTTGACTTGGCCCTGAGTAGGGCTGTTACAGTTCCTATGGTTTAATTAACTATTGGTGATTGCGAGAGCAACATTGAACACTAATTAAGCACTTGGTTACACCTTGAGAGAGGGTAATACAAATATAAGTGACTAGGTTATAGAATTACACCTGTCAGACAAGTATCGTATTGACTCTTGATTGTATGATTCATTACTTTCCCCTGCCTGTTTAGTTCACTGAAGTTAGTTCACGTGTGTTTTAGATGTTACTTGTGTTTAATTCTAGTTAATTGTTAATTCTATTTTTAGTAGATTAATAGATGACGACAGTTGCTTTTCGTTCGGTCTTTAGATTAGAGAAGGATATTGAGTAGTGATTGATTTCTCTTCCTTGTGGGTACGATCCTGTTGTGCTACGCGTACGTTAGTGTACACTTGCACGATTGGTTTTGAACTTAGTAAAATCATACAACAGCAAGGCGTAGTATAAGAAAATAGCTCGAACGGCCAACCCTACCCAGCTCCAAGAGGAGAATGATGTGCTGAGGGCCAAATTTGAGTCCCTCGAGGCTGAACACAATAGGCTCAAGAAAGAGCTGGAGAAAAAGGAGGAGTCTCGTAAGAAGGCCCGTGCAGATTTGGCCAAGTACAAGGAGAGCAATGAAAAGCTGATTAAGGACTTGGATGAGAGGAGTAGGCAGCTCAACGCCGCCGAGAAGAAGTTTACTGAGGCCTCTAAAAATGCCTGCGAGGAAGAGTTCAACAGGGTGCTCCCCGAGCGCATAGCCGAAGCGAATCATGAGGCTCTGCTCAAATTCTGTCACTCTAAGGCTTTTGGGTTCGCGGCCAACTTGCACTGCTATGATGAGGCTCAAAAGGCTTTCAACATGGCGATTGGGTAATTGATCACACTTGGTCTGGCGGCCCCCACCGCTCGAGGGCACTGGCTAATGGGCTTTCAATATGACGAGGAGTTGAACCCTCCCGCGGTGACCCAGGGGAGTCCGGAGGATGATTTGGCGGAGCCTGAGTATGCGGAGCTTGTCACTCTTCTACAAAAGGAGTTTATGGCGGCCCACGAGCCTGAGCCCATCCCTGAGGGAGATAACGAGGGGACCCCTGAAGCTGCACCTGTTCCTGAGGATTCCTCCAATGCTGCTCCCTAAGCGCCGGTCCATGAAGGGACTCCTACTTCCGCAGCTGAGACCCCCGAGCCTCAAACTCTACAAGCACCTGCTAATGCTCCCTACACTGAGGTGGTAGACTTAGAAGGTGGATAAGGCCAAGATGCCCAGACCTGTTGAGCATAGTTAGATCAATCTTTTCGAAAATTTTCTCAAATTTGGTCTGGAGCATCACAACACATTGCCCCCCACTAGCATCCCGTGTTTATGCCCTTCGAAGGTCTTTCTGAATCTGTATCTGTTTCTCTGTGAAAAAGTCTTGTAATTTTCTATTGTTTGTCAATGGCTTGAATGCACATCTTCTGTAATCGACCGTACGCTCCTTTTTGAATGAATGAACACCGTTTTTGTCATGAATGCTTTTATTTCTTACCTTTTTACTTACTTTATCTGCTTATCTCTTTTATGCTTTAACATAGGAAGTTTGGGAATGAAGCTAAGTAAATCTTGGCAAAATGAGTTCATAGTATTTTGACCAAGGTAAAACAACACGAGGGACCCGTATCCGAGGGTACCCTAGTTATATTAGGGAATTAATTAGAAGAATCCTTTAAGGAAATCACCATTAGAAATATTTCTTTTGGAAAGGAATCTCGAGGGGCCCGTTCTCGAGGGTGCCCTGGTCTTTAGGAGATTTCTTTAAAGATTATTTATAAAGAATTTTAACGACGAACTAACGCGAGGGACCTATTTTCATAGGTGCCCTGGTTAAGCTGTGGAATCCCTTGGAAAGTTTTCAAGGAATTTTACCAAGTAATGGGAATCACGAGCGTGAGATAAAATGAGCACGAGGGACATGCTTCTGTGGGTCCCTGGTCAAGTTTTCTATAAGAGGAATAAATAATTAAAGAACGCGAGGGGCCCGTTCTCGTGACCCAGGGGAGTATTATTTTACCCATCAACCTATTTGTTATGATAATCGAATTTTCTGTTTTCTATAGATCCCGTTTTTCTCTATAGAAGGACGGATCGAAAATCTCTCGTTACTAAAATCATTGAAACTAATTGATTAAAATTCTAAACCTTTTTGTACAACTTTCTTATTTTTGGATTGATGGTAAATAGTATAATACAATATGTTGTCCATCTCTTTGAATGTAAAATTGTTAACTCACGGACCTTGAAGGTTTGTAAAAACTGCTTTCTTGGGCTGTGTTGATGATCTTAATATGAGGCTTTGTGGCAATTTGCTACGTTTATTTATCTCATACAGGTGCTACTTTGGAGGAGATAACTGCACAATGAAGAAGGTATTGATCATTCAACCTTACAGAGCTAATTTTAGAAGAACATGAGGATATAGTGAAAATCGGTGCTTCACTTGTTACTTACGCATTGCCAAGTATTTTCAAATACGTACATTTTGTTGTTGTTACGTGAGAATTAAACTTGAGATGAAGCATTCTTCTTATATGCTAGAAATTGTTGAAGCTTTTCATTGCAGTACTCAGATTTTGAAGGTAGACTATGCTTTTCTGTTTTGTTTTTTTTCCTTTTTGGGTAAAATTGAGAATATGTTTTGACTTATTTGGGTAAATTGTAACTGCAAATAATTAAAACGACAATCAGTTTAGGGTAATGAAGCGGAATTTTCTTTGGGGCTCCAATTTGGCCATGTTGGCGATGGTGGAACTTGCAAAACTAAAATACTACATGGAACGAGATTGTTAAGTAGAAATGTCTCCTGAAGCATTCTTCTAAGCTGACTTCCTCCATACTTGTCATGAACTTTCAAATTGGTGGATCATAATATCAAACTGAAAATTGGTAATGGGGAAAATATATTTTGGTTTGCTCAGTTGCTTGGAATCCAATCGATTTATGAGGAGCTTGATCTAACTCCTTGCCGGCACGGTTCCCTCATTTCCCGTAGATATTGTATGGGTTCATCGGATTTAGAACTATCAGTTCTACTATGACATTTTCTGGGATGGTGGAATGTTCAATGAGGCGACCTTTGGAGAGTTTGGTGGAAACTTAATACAAATGGTAGTATCATTCAAGAGACGTATAGGGCTATTCCACGAGGCATTTTGAGAGATCAATATATGGTTCGGATTATTATTTTTTTATCTGAGCCGTTGCCGTGTGAGTGTCTGTTAATCTTTTTTTGAGGTTTTTCTTTGTGTTTAGTACGATGTCCATTATGTTAGCTCGCTCACGCGCTAAAAAGCCAATTTTGATCGACTTGAATTTGGATCTTATTCTTGTTTTTGTTTGCTTTTCAAGATCTTCTTAGTAATAATCTTCTCTTCCCTGAGCTAAAGAAAAAACCCTCATTCTCATTATAAAGTAAATAAACAAAAAAGTAAAAAACGTTAATAAGATCATGCTTGCTTGTCGGGTGAGTTGACCAGCAACTTTGCAAAAACAGAATATCTCGACTCTTGAGTAACTTTTAATTAATTAAAGTTACATCTTAATGATTAGGATTTTTCATATTGATTTCATGAAGACGCAAAGGAAGCTAATGTATAAATAAGGGAAAATTACATCCAACTAACCTCAGTTTAGGCCTAATTACAATTCGGTCCCTATTCTTTTCGATTTTACCATTTAGTCCCCAAGGTTTAGTTCCGCTTGAAGTCCAATTTTACCGTTAGGGTTCCGTCAGCTTTTAGGCCCGTCCTTCCAAAATTACCCCTAAATATTTTATTATTATTTGTAAAATGACCAAAATGCCATAGGGACTGTTCTGTTAGTTTCAGGAAAGTTAGGGGTCATTTTGTTATGAAAATAAAACATTAGGGATTATTATGAATATCTTTGTCTAAACCTTGGAATAATATAAAAAGGGAAATCTGACATAATTAATATTTCTCGCGCTAATATGGAAATCCTCCTCTGTCGTAAACTCCAAAATACAATGATAATCTTGAGAATATTCCAAACGTATGTTCTGACTTGCAATTTCTGAAATCTATAAAATAATCCCATAAGAATAATGAAGATAAGTGTGGCAACGTAAAAGACTTTCTCAAAGTGGTTGTAACGTATCCTTCTTTTCTCTATCTTTCTGATTTATATCTTTTCCTAGTGGTTGTGGAAATCCGCTTCTTTAGGCACGTGAGAGTTTTCAAAATTCAAATCCCGCTCCTCTTCTCCTTGACCTCGTCTTCCCTCTTTTCTCTAAACACCCCTTTTTCTTCAATAACCAGTCAAATTTTGTTCAAATATCTACTTGGACTCCTCTCGTGTTTGGGCTTTCTCTTGGACTTCTCTAATCTTGGTTAATTAAAATAGGGGAAAAATATAGCCTCGTATCATATCTACACGTCTTAATTTTCAAATTTTATTTTTTAGGAAAAAAGGTTGGATGTTTCGTACCATTGCACTCGCCACCTATAACGGCCGTAATCAAGGCCGAGTTGATCCAAAAGCGTTTCTAATCTCGATCCCTTTTTATTCTCTTCATGCATTGCATTCTTATGTGATTTATATGCCTTTATGTGCTATATTTCCATTTGAGAAGTTCGTACTTAAGTTCTTTCCTTTATCGAGCATATGTCTCGATATCCTTCTCAAAGAATCTTAGAAGCTTGATATTTACCTCTCTCTAGCACCTAAATCCACTCCTTGTATTTCGAAACTTCTTCCAACAATTGTAGGTCATTAAATTCCAAATATGTCCATAAAGCCCTAGATTTTTACCTAACTTCTAGTTTATTTCTCGAGATACTTTTTCCTACTCAATATTATAACCAAATGAATCCTCAAATTATTTCGAGGATTTTGACATTTTCCGTGAACCCTAGTTCCCATCCCAACTCTAGTAGTATCAAAAACCGTCTAAAACCCTAGTTACTATTCACATCATAAACAATTTTTTATTCGTTCACTTTTTGCTATTCAATGTTATAGTCAAAACGATCGTTGAATTATTTTACGAATTTTCATCCTCTGACCAAAACGTAATTCCAACCGCAACTTATTTCATAAATATTTTTCTTTTAAAAATCATTATTTTTACCATAAAAGTTTAACTTTTATTTAATATTCAAAACCATATTTAAAATGTTCCTCGAAGTTTTCTCTAACCATGACCACTTTCTCGACCTTTAAAATTTCATCATAGCCTCATTTTATATAATTTATCATGATTTTTGTAATTTCTAAAGTCTATAACTTTCAAACGAAAAACTTAAACGCAACATGTTTATAATCATGACGAAGCTCATTTTACGCTCATTCTTTCGCTGCTTTCACCATTTCAAGCTCTTGTCTCTAGACCTTTTAATAAATTTTACATTATTTTATATTTATTTTTGTTATATTATGACTAGGGGTGGGCACAATTCGGTAAAACCAGTCGAACCGACCGAAATCGAAATTTTGGTCGGTACCGACGGTATTCGTTTTTTTTTTTTTAAATTTCGGTATTCAGTTCAGTTTCGGTAATTCGACTCGGTTTACCGAACCTTACCGAATATCAATATATATATATATATATATATATATATATATATAATAAATGTGATATAATATATGTATAATATATAATATGTTTTTCTATTAAATTTATTTCTTTTTTCTTTGAAAACGTTGGGAGCTTATTATTTTTCAGTAAAAACGTGTTTATAGTTTTAACGATTAACAAAAAATACATTTACAAATATATTTACATTAAGAATACTAATCGATTTGAAGTTTGGAAATTGGGGGAAAGAACCCTAGCAGCTGCGCCTAGCTCGCTCACCCGTCGTCGTCGTTCCAGCCGCACCTCGCCGCCGCTGTGCCAGCCTTCCCTCCCAATTTTCTGTTACTTCTTTTAGGATTATTTTTATGTTGGATTTTTATTGATGCTTTGAGTTTCGTAAATAGTCTGGGTATTTCTGCTTTGTTGGTGGATTTGCTGAAGGATTTGGCTATGGAAATGGAATAGGAAGTGGTGGCTGCGGTGGGCACGTCGGTGGTGGGTTTTGATAGGAATAGTGCCCTAGAAAGCCGATTATATATTCGCTTTGTGCTTTTCCTTATTGTAATCACAGACAATCTTTGAATGAAATAACGAATTGAGGCAACACTTCTTTATATGCTATTGTTTGGTATGCGTTTACTTTAACTGTGCATGTATAAGAACTCCCCTAATCCTGATGACTTTAGTACTCTACCATTTAGGTGAAATGGTTCATAAAACGAGCCCTATATCACATAAGTCATGATTAGTAAAATACTCTAAGCCGATGAGTCCTACAGACAGTGGGAGTGTCAACCTGACTCCTCTAAGGCTTACTTGTGGGATCACGCCCTTAAGAAGGACCACCTTGTTTCTTGGAGGTGCAAAGTGTATAGTTGATACGTGCGTGATACATGAGGGTGCTTACTTTAATAAGTAAGTTCACTGAGGTGCCCCGTGTAAGAACATTCCTAAATGGGAAAGACAGTTTCTATTTCAGGAAATAGAAACTTCCAGATTAGGAAATATCTCACGAGTCATTGATGTGATTAATTGATCCTTAAGACTTGAGGTTCCTTGTCACTTTATGAGTTAACTCTGTAGTCTTAGGTATAAGCTTTAAAGGGTGTCGCCTTAGACAACTGATTCAAGGCTTATGCTGGGGCTACACAAGTGATTCATGGAAGTGAATGAGAATCAAGAAAGGACCTACACTTGCATTTGCAAGGTGATCTCTTATTGTATAAGTCATTCATATGCCATATGGAGTCCTTGGCCAAGGCAGTAGATCAAGACATCAAGAAAAGGGTTTCTTGGATTGAGATCAAATGGATATGAAATGCACTTAGCTTTAAGACCGGATTATTAGGGTTCTGATTATTCCCTTGCCCTAGATCTTGGTTGAGAGATAGTAAGTAGGAGGATTGTATCTCACATGAATCAATGACTTAAAGGTTCTGTCGAATCCGAACATTCCAATTCAGCTATGGGTTAAACACCTGTTGCTAGACTATGGTCGTTTAATCTGTGGACTGATTAATTAATTAGTGAATTAATTAATTAGGGTCACTGCTAATTGAATTGAGAACCTAGAGGGTCACACACAACAACTTGGTTACATGAGTTGAGGCTTTAAAATGATTAAACGAGTTAATCGGGCCAAGAGGGTTCCACACGTGTGAACCACACGTGTGGCTCACGTGAGTGACACGTGTCCTTGTGACACGTGTCTCACACGTGTGTAAATATATGTGTATATTTATTTATGTGTTAAATAATTAATGTGATTAATTATTTAATAGACTTTGGTTTAATTTTGAATTAAAAAGAAAGTCTTATTTTGGAGAAAAATAATCTAGTTAATTAATTAGATAAAATAAGTTATTTATTTTAAATAAATAAAGTATAAAATTATCCAAAAATTAGTTTGGATATTTTTAGCTCTCTTGAAAGTTAATTTGAATTTGAATTCAAAGTCAAAGTTAAAATTACTTGATGATCAAGTAATACGAGAGAGAGACCAAAACCCTAGCCCATAAGGACTAGGATTTTCGGTCCTCCCTTTATTATAAATAGGGGAGCTAGAGCTACTTGGCAATTCTTTTGGTTCATGTGTTGAACACCATCCTTTCTCCAAGATAAACGAAACCCTAGGTTAAGCCTAAACACTAACTAGAGAACTAGCATCCTTACTAGTTAGATTGTAGTCAAGTTGGTGGACTATCTCTAGAGAGCTTCAAGTTGGAAGTTTGAAGATTCGAGCTTTACCAAGGAGAGGGGATCAAGCCGCGAGAAGAGCGTTCTTGGGTGGCTTGAAACACTTCAAGAAAGAATAAAAGAAAAGTAAGTTTCTTATCTCTACGAATTTGGTTACACGATTGCGAGTCCAAGATCCTTTTGTTGGGAAATTTTTTTAAATTCCGTTGCTTTCTGATTCGTGTTTTCCAACAAGTTTTTCTACTTTCTTTTCGCCGTCTGGTGGGTTTGGACATTAGGCATACTTCTTTTTCTTTTCTTTTTTTTTTTTTGAAATTCGACATCTCGGTTTCTTACCGAACTATATCGAAATAATTTCGGTTTTTATCGGTTCGAGAAATTCGGCTCGGTATTCAGTAGGCATTTTTGTCCTACCGAATTATCGGTTTACCGAAATTTTGGTTCGATTCGGTACGGTTTTACCGAATGCCCACCCCTAATTATGACCTCATCCATGACATCACACTCCCTATGACATCATTCATGACAACACTTTTTTAAAAAATAGAAGGTTTAGGTGTGTGATCCTAATTTCTCCACATTTCCTACACATTTTAAAAATTCCCTCTAGGCCCCAAACTCCTACCTATAAATACCCCCCAAACCTCTCATTTTTAACTCACAAATCTCTCGTCTCAACCCAATATTTTCGCCACAACCTGGCTCCCTCTCAAGGTTAGTTTTTTTTTTATTTTTATGCTTTATTTTCATATTTAGTTTAGGTAATTTAATTAGTATATTTTATATGCTTTAAATTATGTTAAATATTTATGTTTTATTAGAAAATTATGATTTACGAATTTATATTTCATGGATTAAAGTTAGGAATTTAATTTATGAAAATGCATGATTATTATATGAAATAATTTAAATATGTGTTTATATATTCATAATTATGTTTTTGAATATTTGAATAAATGCATGTTTAGGAAATTAAATTTTGAATTATTTTTTTCATGAGAAATTCATATATTTTGCTACATTATGCTTTAGTCTTATATTATGAATATGAATGTGATCAAGTATGCTTAATATATCCTATGAACATTCAAATAGACTTAAGAACATGTTCTTGATGTGTGCGTGTGGACCTAAGATGCACGGATAGGGACACGACACGACATGGATTTTTTCAAAATTTTAGGACACGATACGACTTTGACACGTCTATATTATATATATATCTGTATATATGTTAAATATAAATATTAATTTATGTAGCACTATCCAAATATTCTTTATTTTATATACATAAAACATTCTTTTGAGTTATGTAAACTATTTCTAGTATGGACCGACTAAGATTTAAAACTTGAAAGTATCACAGTACTACTAGGAAATATATATACAGCGTTTTGAAAGAATGCTGGATAAAGAAGAAAAAAAAAACCATTTTAGAGTTCTATGGGCTAAAGGCCCAAAAGGATTAAAATTAAAAGTATTTTTGTCTAACCCTAATTACCATTACTCCGTAGCTCATTCATTAAAATTTCTCCCCACAACTCTTCCGCCGCTCATTCATCTACATCCCTAGTTCAGATATGTTGTAAACCATTCACAGTTTCACATCGACACCATGACCGGCATGAGGTATAGACCCTCCTTCTCCCAAAAACCCCACCACCACGTATCGTCACTATCACGGAGACGGAGTCCTCAACATTCGATTCGGCAGAAGATGTTAAGATGATGATGCCTCCTCCTTCCAAAACCTCACCACCACCACGGCCACCACCATTACCACCACATAGACTGAGCTTTTACCATCTAAATCGACAAGAGATGGCATGATGAAGCCTCCTTCCAGAAATCTAAATCTGTCCGAATCCGTGTCTAAGCTGTGTCGGATACTCTACGGCAGAGTGTCCGACACCGTGTCCCTATTTTAATTTAATTTTTTTTTATTTAGGATATGGACCACACGTGTCCGACACATGTCGAAGGCATGTCCGTGTCCGACACGTGTCCGATACTACATGGGATCGTTTTTCAAAGTGTTCGTGCATCAGAGGTGTGGACTGTGTGCTTAGTGTGTGTAGGTGTGTGTCTGATTATGTGTTTAAAAGTGTTTAATCCCCTATGCTCAAATAGTAACCATTTTTCAATAGTAACTTTGACTTTTTAATAGTAACTTTGACTTTCAACATTTAGGAAGAATTTTGACTAATAATATCATATAATAATTTTAAAAATAATTTGGATTTTTAAGAAAATACTTTTATCTAAAATTTCCAAAAATATAATTCGGGATTAAATAACGTTTTCAAAAATATAGTTCTAGGTTATTATAATTTTCCGTATATTACTTATTTCATTAGTAATACTTAGTCCTAAGCTGGTAGTAGTACTTTTAGGCGAGGATAAAGCAGAACATACCCTAAAGATTTTACATAGATCGTCAAGACACTGGGTGAGGGTTTAAACACTTTCAACTGGAATCATGACAACATATAAAATATTTTAGCCTATTTTATTAAATTTGTTCCCTATATATATTACTATCCCTTTTGAGAAAAAAGTTTCATATTAAATTATAGTATCATTCAAAAATCACGAATTTACCCGGAAGTACTTAGTACTTTCTTTCCGTTAAATACTCTCGTCTTGCAAGTAAAATTATAGTTTTCTTATGGGCCCGGTGGCCTTGGTAGAAGTACTAGTCCGGGAGGCACGGGCCGAGGTCTACTATTATACCAACCGCCAACTAGAACTTGATGATGGTCTAACCGGAGGTTGGTTATTCCACATCAAGTGACGGGAAAAGGTACGTCCCTCCCAAATATCGTTTATCGTCACTAGGGTTTGCTCCCCTACGTGACACTAAGGGGTAAAGGCTGATATCATTATATTTTGTTTTATTAAGTACCGACACCTTGATCAATGTCGCTACTATTTTTCTTGGATTTTTAAGGAGTTAAGGTTGGAGAAGCCTAGCTTGCGGGCATCAAACCATTTCTTTAAAACGGTTCATATTTTCAAAAGTAGCTTATAATTCCCCCTATTCCTGTTATTCCAAATTAGTATGAATCGAATATTAGTGCCGTATAATATTTTGAGAATATTTCCAAACCAAGACTTTCTTGGTAAATGCGTTTGCAAAAATAAAAACTATCTATAATTATAAGCATCAAGTCACCATCACTTAGTCATTTTGACTAATCCTCCTACCCTTTTAACTCATGATTTCAGGAATCTGTGGAACGACGCCTTAGAGGTATGTTGAAGTCATAAGGTGTATTGTCTTAGTAGATCAGGATTATACCGAGAGTGCATAATCCTGAGTATATATACATATTTAAATAAGCAGCTCTCATGTTGAATCTAGACTTATCACTGTAAATACACTACTACTTGACTTAATAATATATGCTCCATTCGACTTTGGTTATTACATTCTCCTTTCATGAAATAACTGTTTTAAGTTCTTCTATTTTCCGCTGTACCTTAATTTCATACTTTAGTGCTAGGACTCACATCCACTCGGGAAGTACAACGGTGCGAGGTTGTAGTGTTAAGGGGCACTACACCACCACATTGTAGCACCCCGCACGGTGGGTCAATACATCCCCCGCATCTAAGCCCAATCCACATACGAGATGGAAAACCCGTACATGAACCAAGAAGAGACGAACGGGAGACAGACAAACACACACCTAAGCTAGGCGAAAAGTAGACCCTGCAGTTTAAACAAACCAACAAAAACGAATGCGTATGCGGAAGTGATGCACATATTTCAAAAATAAATCACAAGCAGTAGGTGACGGGTTCAACTAGCATAGATACCAAATCCCGAATATTATCATAAATCATAAATGCAAACGGGTTCAAACTGTTTCCTAGAAGCTTGTCCCGAAATATAACATATCAAAATGGATCATAAGATATACATACAAACATTCAGATTCATACAAATACAAAAGTGCGTATGCAAGGACTCAAACTTGACAAAAGATTCGACAGACTCCGCCTAGCTCGAACTCCACGCAAACCTGCACACTAAAAACAAAAGGGGAGAGGGGTCAGTCACACAGACTGAGTGAGGGGCTACCCACACACGCTATGTACGTATAAGGAGCAAAGCACATTCAACCGCACACGGTTCGTGAACTCAGGGATAGTTTTTTGCACACTAAACTTTGCCCGTGATACATACATATAGGGGTTTTGTAACAAAACAGATCACAGCTTAACTTGACAGATTCTTACATATCAAACATTTCTGAATCATACCTTAACAAATCAAATCTTATCAAAACATTCATATTTTATCATAATTAGGAGTCTATCCCCGTTTCACGAACTTAGCAGAGCATACAAAGATAACTCGGCGGGTACAAGTCCTAAGTCCCATCCTGGGCTCCTCAGACAGAACATAACAGACATATTAAAGCAAAATAGACATATCAAACAAACCTCCTTTCTCCGGTGATGGAAGGGTTACGCTACCCTAACTATCCATTTCAGGTGAGGGGAGTGCAAGCTACTCCAAACCCACAGGATCTCCATCACTCACCAAACCTCCTAGTGAGATCAAGGGTAATCCGAATCAAACTGTGGAGATGTGCACAGGGTTGATAACTGGCGACCCCATGGTCATCCCAGGTCTCCTCTACCCACAACTCCGGGGCCCAACATACGAAAACATATCATATAAGCGTATACCATAACCCACTATAGAACTTAACGTAACCAAAACTTACCAAACATACCTTACCTTGCAACAACTATGCTGTACATACCTCTCCATGTCAAATCCATAACATATCTTTAGCTAGTAGATCTCGGCTCATAAGAGGCACACGTTTGAAGCATAGTTAATATTGCAAACATAATAAATCAGAATAAACCAAAACAAGCATACATAGGCTCGTACATAGCGTATCGTACTTGCAAAGTCTTAGCAAATTCATAAACTTATATATTTAGCACATATTTACTTATATTTAAGGTTATAGTTCACATGCATAGAAAACGAGCACGTTTCATAGGGTTTAACTATAACCTAACCTCACCTTATACCAACAGAAGCGAGAACAACCCATGTGATCCACCCCGGAATCAAAACGGCTCACGAAACACCGCCCCGGGTGCACCTGAACAAACTGAAGACAAAATAAAGAACCTAGACTCAAGGATGAACCATATAGACTGTAACGCCCCAGTTTCCGGATGAACAGGTAAGCACGCCACGTGTGAGTTGAGCGTAGGTTTTATTTTATTTCTTTTAATTCCATAATATTCATACGTGGCATTCATATTTTTATAAAATTCATGAAACATTATTTTTATCAATTATTTGATTTCATATCATTGAAAAATTATTTCATGGCACGGAAAAATATTTCTTGCATGAAAACCATTACCGAGAGTGATATAATTATTAAGTTGTCCCTAGTTAAATACTTTCTAAAATATTGGGGACTTAATTGCATGATTTCTAAGGACCAAATTGAGCATATTTTAAATCATGGTATACTTAATTGCTTAACTTTAAGACTTCATGGATTAATTGGCAAATTGGCAAATCTCACAAAAATCAAGATGATGCATTACGTATCATCTTTTCTCCCATCTTCCTTGATCATTTTCTAGCTCAAAATTGCCAAACATATCCATCTCTCTCTCGGTATTCATTGGAAGAAAAGGGAAGAAGATAATTTCTCAATCAATCATCAAGATTTCAAGAAAGCTTGCAAGGAATTAGGAGATCATCATCATCATCATCCACTTTCTTCATTTCTTTCCATCTTTAAGGTTGGTTGCATGAGTTGGTGATTCTTGGTCATATTTTCATGAGCTAGGGTTTAGGATTTGTGTGCTAAATGAGTTGTTGGTGATCAAAGTGTGATTATAGGATCATATATTGGATTATAGCATGCTCAAGGGTATGAATTCTTGAATAATTGTCAAGATTGATCAAAGTTGGCCATGAACATGAAACCTTGGAAATCTTGTTGTATTGCATGTTTTATGTGTTTAAGTGTGATATTATTATGCTATAAGTGTATTTGCATCATATTCCAGAAATTATAGCATTTGGGGATCAAAAATTGGATTGTTGTTGCTTGGTTGTTTTCTTCCCGAGAGCTTCCCCTGTTTCTGCTCTGTTTTTCAGTTGCAGAAGCAGGGAACGACCGTTCCCAGCCTCAAGGCTTGGTGGGAACGGGCGTTCCCATCCCTTTTCAAAATATGCGCGGCCGACTACGGGAACGGCCGTTCCCACTTTGGCCTTGGAACCGGAAGGGCCGTTCCCGGCGTAGGCGCGCTTTTAAAAATGGAAATCGTTGCCGCGTTTTTCTGGGCAACGGGAACGACCGTTCCCAGTTTTCAAAGGAAGCCTGGAACGGCCGTTCCCATAGGGCTGACAGAACAAAATTCACTGCATAAAATTATGATTTTGACCCCTCGATCCAACGACTTCTTTGACCCCGAATTGCTATAATACGTGTTAATATGATGTGAAACCAAAAGTTATAATACCACATTGCATTTTCGAGGTCGTCTCGACACATTTTCGCCGTTCGTCATATTTTGGCCATTTTAGTCCATGTCTCATGTTCATATGTCGTATTTGCACAGGTCACGAGGGCGTGGACGAGGAGCAAGCTCCTTAGAACGCTTCTTTATTATATTTTGCAAGAAAGGTGAGGTTTTGTTTTGGTAAAATGAACCCTACCACCCGTACGTGCTAGTTTTCGGCCAAAACCTATTATATTTATAACCGTTTTCCAACTTATAAACATTTCAAGCAAGAATGTATTGATTGTAATGATTTTCAAGCATGTTGGCGAGTACATGATTGCACGTGGGCCCGAGGGTAATTCTTGAGCCAACCGGGAAAGCAAGGGCTGACGGGTAACTCCTGAATTATCCTCACATTGTTGGGATCACCCCCGAAGCCACTAGGAGATTAGTGGTGGAAGGAGTTCCGTGTCTAGAGGGTCATGTCCTCTACACACACCATGTCGTGGATAGTCGAGCCTTGCAAACTCGCTATCACCCGGAGGAAGAAGGAGACTGGGGATTAATCCGGAATGTCGGGTTATCCTCGGGTTATTGCATGTTTTCAAGTATGAAATTGTCTATGTGAGCACTAAATGAATTGCATGATCACTTATTTATCAAGCAAGCAAGCATGATCACGTATTGTTCACGATTGGGAGTTCGGTTGGAGATTGCCCTTACTCGCCGGGGCCACATGTTCATGATATTGACAAGTATGATTAATTAAACGTGTTAAAATGGATAGTTGTAATCTCGGGCAAAGGATGAGATTCTTGAACTATATAATTATTGTTTTCTAAAAGTCTTTACCCGAGGCTACAACTTGCATGTGACGTGTGTTATATATATCTATTGCCCCTCACTCAGTCTTCGGTAGACTGATACTTCACTTTTCAGGTACCTTTTGAGCGTGGTTGTGCTAGGCGGGAGTTGGTCGAGTCTTGCATTTCCACGGGTCTAGTTTCGTACCTTCATGTATATCACTTTTGGAATTTGTCATGTTTTGGACCGATATTAGTATTTGGATTCATGGTTATGTGTATTATTGAGATATGATACTGTATTGATAGATAATTGGTACCTATATGTATCTATGGAATAAATATGGTACCTATATATACCTATGAATGACTTTATTGCTTCCGCTTTTCTATTTATTGTTGTTTTGAAAATGTTGGGGAGAGTGTCCCGCCTAGAGCGTCGTTTTGTTGTCACCCGTTCGCTGTGGTCTTGGTTTATGTATGAACTGTCCATTTCATACGTGGATTGAGGCTACAGTGCGGGGGATGTGGCGCCTTGGGGTCTAGGGTGCTACATCTACAGGTGGTATCAGAGCCAGGTTGCAAAACCGAGGTTCTCGAGTCGTGTCGAGTCAGTCTAGGTCGCACGGCATAGGATTATGTGGTATTGGGGAGTCTGCATTGGGTTGATCTACTTGATTTACTCCCTTATTCGCGTTAATTGCACTACTTGATCTTCCTTGAATATGTGTTATTTGATATTATGGAAATTCTATGCACACATTTGCATTTATTGATCAAGACACGCATGTTTAGTGTTCTAATTACAGGATGGAGCCCGATAGACATTACAGTGATCGATCCTCGAGGCACAGGCATCATCATCGCCGACATCATCGCCGCGAGAGATCACCACCTCCTCCACCTGCCCAGGCACAGCCTCAGGATTTCATGAATGCAGTGGTAGGGCTGATTGATCAGAGGTTACAGGAACGGGTACCTCCACCACCACCACCAGCGCAGGTAGCACCTCCAGAGAATCCCATTTCTGCTATCTTGCGAGAGTTCCAGAATCAGCGTCCCCCGAAGTTCTATAAGGGAGACGATATACAGGCAGAGATGTGGCTAAAAGAGATAGAAAGGATTTGGCAGCTTATTCCTTGTGACAGTCAGGAGAAGGCTCGTTGTACACTTACTCTTATTCAGGGCGAGGCTTACTCCTGGTGGGAGAGCACAGAGATTGTTTTGGAGGCAGCAGGGACCGAGGTTACTTGGGAGGTATTTGTACGGGAGTTCAGAAACAAGTATATTCCCCCAGCTTCCCGTACCCGCCGGTTGAGGGAGTTTACAGAATTAAAGCAGGGAGGCAGGTCTGTGGGCCAGTACATCGCCGAGTTCGAGAGGCTTTCTCGCTATGCACCCAACATAGCGAATGATGACTTTCACAAAGCGATGCAGTTTGTTCAGGGGTTGAGACCGGACATCCAGGATGCACTGAAAGCGACTAATACCAGTACCTGGGCAAAGGCTACTGCAAAGGCCCTGAAGGTTGAGGATTCTGATAGTGCTAGGAGGGCTACTCAGCGAGCAGGACAGGCTTCAGGCTCGAGAGCAGGTCAGGGATCGAGCTCGGGAAAGAGGCCGATGGTTTACTCCGCACCTCCGGTACAGAGAGACTCTGGGAAGAAGTTTAAGACTGCAGGATCATCACAGAAGAGTGCAGGACCGTTACTGAGAGGCCCGAGAGCTCCAGCACCACCCCAGCCACCTCAGAGACCGAGATGCACATGGTGTGGACATCCTACGCACACCTATGATAACTGCAGACGCCGGTTAGGTCTATGTTTGATTTGTGGGAGCAACGAGCACTTGGTTGATGGTTGTCCGGATCGCCAGGATCCACCCCCTGCAGGACCGAGACCATTGGTGAGAGCTCGAGCTTATGCACTTGCTGGAGAGGAGCAGGAGGCTGATATTGATCCCGCTGCAGTAGTTGAAGGTATTATTTGCATCCATGGCACGAACATCCATACATTATTTGATCCAGGAGCTACACACTCCTTTCTTGCGCATTCTATTGCTATTACCTTGTCTTTGCCTGCTATGTGTACTTCTGTGCGCTATATAGTTAGTACTCCTTTCGGTAGTAGGCGAGAGACGGATCAGGTTTACAGGGATGTTCCAGTTGTGATTGAAGGCAGGGAATTTCTGACAGACTTTATTGTGATGCCAATGGAAAGATACGGGGCTATTTTGGGGATGGAATGGTTATACAGGCATTGTGCTACAGTGGATTGCCGGGCTAAGAAGGTTCAGTTGGGTTCAGAGGTGGTTACGGGCAGTACTTCGAAGACTGTACCCTTACTTTCATTTTCAGAGGCTCAGAGACTAGTCAGAGACGGGGCTACAGGGTTTATTGCTTACATTCTGAACAAGCCCAAGGATCAGGTGAAGTTAGAGGACACTGAAGTGGTAAAGGAATTCCCCGAGGTATTTCCAGAGAAATTGGATTCTTTGCCTCCTGAGCGGGAGATTGAGTTCGTGATTGATCTTTTCCCGAATGCTGAGCCGTATTCAAAGACTCCTTACCGGATGGCTCCAGCCGAATTGAAGGAATTAAAAGTTCAGCTTGAGGCTTTATTGGAAGTTGGGTATATTCGGCCGAGTTCTTCGCCGTGGGGAGCACCAGTGTTGTTTGTAAAGAAAAAGGACGGGACTTTGAGAATGTGCATCGATTACAGGGAATTGAACCGGATGACTATTAAGAACAAGTATCCCCTTCCACATATTGAGGAGTTATTCGATATACTCCAGGGTTCTAAAGTGTATTCGAAATTGGATTTAAGACAGGGATACTATCAGCTGCGAATTCGAGCAGAGGACATTCCAAAGACGGGATTCAATACTCGATACGGGCATTATGAGTTCGTGGTTATGCCATTTGGATTGACTAATGCCCCTGCAGCTTTCATGGATATGATGCACCGGATATTCAGGCCTTTCCTCGATAAGTTTGTGGTGATATTTATTGATGACATTCTGGTTTTCTCGAAATCAGCCGAGGAGCACGCGAGACACCTCAGACTCGTCCTACAGACCTTGAAAGAGCATCAGTTATTTGCCAAGTTCAGCAAGTGTGAGTTTTGGATCGATCGGGTTTCCTTCTTGGGGCACGTGATTTCAGGGAAAGGGTTGGAAGTCGATCCCTCAAAAATTGAGGCCGTGCTTAAGTGGGAGAAACCAAAGAATGCCTCAGAGATTAGAAGCTTCTTGGGATTGGCCGGTTATTACAGAAGGTTTGTTCAGGACTTCTCTAAAATTGCGGCACCGTTAACCCGGTTGACAAAGAAGGATGTTAAGTTTGTCTGGGACGAGAAATGTGATCAAAGCTTCAACTTTTTGAAAGAGAAGTTAGTCTCAGCTCCGGTGTTAACGCTTCCCGAAAGTTCAGAAGAGTATGTAGTGTATACAGATGCTTCCAAGGAAGGCTTAGGTTGTGTTTTAACTCAGAAAGGAAAAGTGATCGCTTATGCTTCCCGAAAGCTAAAGGAATATGAAAGGAATTATCCGACACACGACCTAGAGCTTGCAGCCGTGATCTTTGCGCTCGGGAAATGGAGACATTACCTTTACGGGACTTCCTTTGAGATTTTCACCGACCACAAGAGCCTTCAGTATTTATTTACACAGAAGGATTTGAATATGAGGCAACGGCGTTGGATGGAAAAGTTGGAAGATTATGATTGTACAATTAAGTATCATCCCGGGAAAGCCAATGTGGTCGCCGATGCACTTAGCAGGAAGGCGAGTGTATCGAGTTTGGAAATGAAGGAAAGTAAGAAAGTTGCCCCGATTGTGTTACGGGCTCGGGTTTCTAATATTACAGTTCAGCCGGAATTAAAGAATCTGTTGTTTGAGGCTCAGAATAGGGATCCGGAAGTACAGAAACTTGCAAGTAAGGCTAAGGATGACCCGGAGAGTCCATTTGGGTTTGATGAGACCGGGTTGCTTCGGTTTAAGAACAGAGTAGTAGTACCTGAAGAATTGAGACGGGTCCTACTCGAGGAAGCTCACAAGTCAGCCTACTCGATCCACCCAGGAGGAAACAAGATGTATAAGGATTTGAAGCAATTTTATTGGTGGAACGGGTTGAAGAGAGACGTGGCAGAGTATGTGAAACATTGCCTGACTTGTCAGAAAGTGAAAGCTGAGCACCAAAAACCCGCAGGACTTCTACAACCGTTACCTATTCCCGAGTGGAAGTGGGAACAAGTAACGATGGACTTTGTTTCCGGATTACCGAAGGTTAAAGGCGGGTTTGATGGAATTTGGGTAATCGTGGATAGATTTACGAAGTCTGCTCACTTTCTACCGGTCCGGATGTCCTATAAGATCCCGAAGTTGGCTGAAATCTATAACAGAGAGATCATTCGACTTCATGGTATTCCGGTGAGCATAGTTTCAGATCGAGACCCGAGATTTACTTCTAAGTTGTGGCAAGAATTACAGGCTGTCTTGGGAACGAAGCTCAAGTTCAGTACAGCCTTTCACCCTCAGACAGACGGTCAGACTGAAAGATTAATCAGGTATTTGGAAGATCTTCTTCGGGCTTGCGCGATGGATTTTCAGAACTCGTGGTCAGAACAGCTTCCCTTGATCGAGTTTGCTTATAATAACAGCTTTCAGGCTTCGATTGGGATGGCTCCTTACGAGTTACTTTATGGAAGAAAGTGCCGATCTCCGTTGTTTTTCGACTTGGAAGAATGGAAATGGTCAAAACAGGAAGGGGTAAAGAGAGGTGAAAGATTCGAAAGACCTTCCAAAGTCGTTCAGGCTATGATTGAGAAGGTCCAAATGATTCAACAACGGATGAAATCCGAGCAAGACAGGCAAAAGAACTATGCAGATAAGCGCCGGAGGGATCTAGAGTTTGAAGTGGGTGACCGGGTATTTTTAAAGGTGTCACCAAGGAAAGGTTTCACCCGGATCGGGAGAGGAGGAAAGCTTAATCCTCGCTACTTAGGTCCATTTGAGATTCTTGAAAGAATAGGCGAGGTCGCCTATCGACTGGACCTACCACCGAGTCTTACGGGGATTCACAACGTGTTTCACGTTTCACAACTAAGGAAATATTACCCCGATGAGACTACGATTCTCCCCGTGGAAGAAGTGGAGTTGGAACCGAACTTAACATTTATTCAGAGGCCGGTTAAGATCATGGATCGGAAATTTCAGGAACTAAGAAACCGGAGGATTCCCATGGTTAAGGTTTTGTGGAGAAACGATAAAACCGAAGAAGCTACGTGGGAAACAGAGGATAAAATGAAACGGTTCCACCCGGAGTTGTTCGAGCAAGACTAGAGAATCTGGGGACCAGATTCTTCTAAGGGGGGGAGAGTTGTAACGCCCCAGTTTCCGGATGAACAGGTAAGCACGCCACGTGTGAGTTGAGCGTAGGTTTTATTTTATTTCTTTTAATTCCATAATATTCATACGTGGCATTCATATTTTTATAAAATTCATGAAACATTATTTTTATCAATTATTTGATTTCATATCATTGAAAAATTATTTCATGGCACGGAAAAATATTTCTTGCATGAAAACCATTACCGAGAGTGATAGAATTATTAAGTTGTCCCTAGTTAAATACTTTCTAAAATATTGGGGACTTAATTGCATGATTTCTAAGGACCAAATTGAGCATATTTTAAATCATGGCATACTTAATTGCTTAACTTTAAGACTTCATGGATTAATTGGCAAATTGGCAAATCTCACAAAAATCAAGATGATGCATTACGTATCATCTTTTCTCCCATCTTCCTTGATCATTTTCTAGCTCAAAATTGCCAAACATATCCATCTCTCTCTCGGTATTCATTGGAAGAAAAGGGAAGAAGATAATTTCTCAATCAATCATCAAGATTTCAAGAAAGCTTGCAAGGAATTAGGAGATCATCATCATCATCATCCACTTTCTTCATTTCTTTCCATCTTTAAGGTTGGTTGCATGAGTTGGTGATTCTTGGTCATATTTTCATGAGCTAGGGTTTAGGATTTGTGTGCTAAATGAGTTGTTGGTGATCAAAGTGTGATTATAGGATCATATATTGGATTATAGCATGCTCAAGGGTATGAATTCTTGAATAATTGTCAAGATTGATCAAAGTTGGCCATGAACATGAAACCTTGGAAATCTTGTTGTATTGCATGTTTTATGTGTTTAAGTGTGATATTATTATGCTATAAGTGTATTTGCATCATATTCCAGAAATTATAGCATTTGGGGATCAAAAATTGGATTGTTGTTGCTTGGTTGTTTTCTTCCCGAGAGCTTCCCCTGTTTCTGCTCTGTTTTTCAGTTGCAGAAGCAGGGAACGACCGTTCCCAGCCTCAAGGCTTGGTGGGAACGGGCGTTCCCATCCCTTTTCAAAATATGCGCGGCCGACTACGGGAACGGCCGTTCCCACTTTGGCCTTGGAACCGGAAGGGCCGTTCCCGGCGTAGGCGCGCTTTTAAAAATGGAAATCGTTGCCGCGTTTTTCTGGGCAACGGGAACGACCGTTCCCAGTTTTCAAAGGAAGCCTGGAACGGCCGTTCCCATAGGGCTGACAGAACAAAATTCACTGCATAAAATTACGATTTTGACCCCTCGATCCAACGACTTCTTTGACCCCGAATTGCTATAATACGTGTTAATATGATGTGAAACCAAAAGTTATAATACCACATTGCATTTTCGAGGTCGTCTCGACACATTTTCGCCGTTCGTCATATTTTGGCCATTTTAGTCCATGTCTCATGTTCATATGTCGTATTTGCACAGGTCACGAGGGCGTGGACGAGGAGCAAGCTCCTTAGAACGCTTCTTTATTATATTTTGCAAGAAAGGTGAGGTTTTGTTTTGGTAAAATGAACCCTACCACCCGTACGTGCTAGTTTTCGGCCAAAACCTATTATATTTATAACCGTTTTCCAACTTATAAACATTTCAAGCAAGAATGTATTGATTGTAATGATTTTCAAGCATGTTGGCGAGTACATGATTGCACGTGGGCCCGAGGGTAATTCTTGAGCCAACCGGGAAAGCAAGGGCTGACGGGTAACTCCTGAATTATCCTCACATTGTTGGGATCACCCCCGAAGCCACTAGGAGATTAGTGGTGGAAGGAGTTCCGTGTCTAGAGGGTCATGTCCTCTACACACACCATGTCGTGGATAGTCGAGCCTTGCAAACTCGCTATCACCCGGAGGAAGAAGGAGACTGGGGATTAATCCGGAATGTCGGGTTATCCTCGGGTTATTGCATGTTTTCAAGTATGAAATTGTCTATGTGAGCACTAAATGAATTGCATGATCACTTATTTATCAAGCAAGCAAGCATGATCACGTATTGTTCACGATTGGGAGTTCGGTTGGAGATTGCCCTTACTCGCCGGGGCCACATGTTCATGATATTGACAAGTATGATTAATTAAACGTGTTAAAATGGATAGTTGTAATCTCGGGCAAAGGATGAGATTCTTGAACTATATAATTATTGTTTTCTAAAAGTCTTTACCCGAGGCTACAACTTGCATGTGACGTGTGTTATATATATCTATTGCCCCTCACTCAGTCTTCGGTAGACTGATACTTCACTTTTCAGGTACCTTTTGAGCGTGGTTGTGCTAGGCGGGAGTTGGTCGAGTCTTGCATTTCCACGGGTCTAGTTTCGTACCTTCATGTATATCACTTTTGGAATTTGTCATGTTTTGGACCGATATTAGTATTTGGATTCATGGTTATGTGTATTATTGAGATATGATACTGTATTGATAGATAATTGGTACCTATATGTATCTATGGAATAAATATGGTACCTATATATACCTATGAATGACTTTATTGCTTCCGCTTTTCTATTTATTGTTGTTTTGAAAATGTTGGGGAGAGTGTCCCGCCTAGAGCGTCGTTTTGTTGTCACCCGTTCGCTGTGGTCTTGGTTTATGTATGAACTGTCCATTTCATACGTGGATTGAGGCTACAGTGCGGGGGATGTGGCGCCTTGGGGTCTAGGGTGCTACATAGACTCACAGCGTATGCATAGGCACTTAAGAGAGACAAACACGTAGGCAAGGTTCATATTCAGACTCATTTCACACAAAGGAATGTATTTCACAAAGTGGAGATACATAATAAGGTGCGTATGTGCTTCATGCAAACAATTCACATTACTTAAGCGACATAAAATGCATCTTAGAACAAATACATACATATGCCTAAGTTATAACAAGTCAGGAATGAGTTCGGAGGTGAAAAGGTGCAAGAAAAGTCGAAGAAATGGTTCCGAGCAAAAACGGGCAAAGGCTGAAAATTTTTCGAAACAGACAAGCTGTAGGAAACCGATCATAATTAACTTGAGTTTGAGAAATGAGAATTAAGTTTTATTTTTGGAACTGAAACTAGACACATAGATCTTTCAAATGGTGTATGGATCGAATCATGGTTCAAAGCGAGACGAAAATGGCGTAGATTCGAAGTTGGACGAAAGCAGAATTCCGACGAAGTGGCGACACAATTTTCAAACGGTAATAACTCACAATCTAAAATGAATTTTGAGGTGATTCCAATGACATTGTTCTAGATTCAAAAAGGTTACTATAGTTCAAAATTCAGGCCAAATGAAGCACAAACGAAGGCTGCACGGCTGTGTCAAAATTGGCCGGGAAGCTGACACGGACGTGGCGGAATAAAAAAAATTCCAACTCGAAGGCTTAATACGGCCGTGCTGGAAATGAACTGAGGGTTGAAACAGGCGTGTTGGGTCATCTTCTCCCGAAAAAAAAGAGCAAAAAAGCATGGGACCGACGGGGGTGGTTCCCAAACCACCCCAAAATCACATACCAATCAATAAACATCCGAAAAACGCCCAAATTCAAGCTATATCACATATATATAACACATTAGAACACAAATTGAACTTTGAAATGAGCCCGAACACCCAAAATACGAAATCTACACTATTCATCATCACTCCCAAATAGCCACTTAGACAATGAATCACACCACTAAATGCACGTAGAATTGAAGCATGTAACCAGAGGAATACAATGGTTGCCTTGGTTCTTCGATCGGATGGTCAGATCTCGCAAGCTCGGGCTCAAAGCTTAAATGACCAATGGGGTTTTTTTTCTCTTCCTTCTCCTCTCGCTTATGCTGATCGATCCAAAGGGAAGAGGGAGGGCTGATATTTCAACCTTTAAGGGTTGAAATGGTTTCGGCAAATGGGGTAGTGTCAAACGATATCCGGTTCATTCGGATCGGATTTTAAAGCGGTAGAGCGATCAAACGACTTTAGAAAATAAAAGGTTAATTCATTAGATCCGAATCATCAAAACGAACTCAATGACAAGGTTAGAATTCGAATTCGAATTCTCGAGCTTGAAGTAACCACAAAGGCTAAAAACACCCTAATTATAATTAGGTCCCTAATTTGCAAATATTGGACGATTGAGTCCAAGTACATTTAATTAAATTCTAACGCGCACATACTTAAATTAAAATACAAATTGACACGTAAGGCATGCGAATAACACATAAGTCACGAAAATACAGAATTAAACTCTCTCGTAACGTTATACCTGGATTGCCGAGAAGATTGGGTGTCACAATCTCCCCCCTTTAAGAGAACATAAGAGAACCTGGTCCCCAGGTTCGTCTGCTCGAGTTTCAAGCTCGAATAACTTTCCTTATTCACCCACGTTCGAGGTTCATGACGTCCTGACGAGGATTAGCTCGAGAAAGGTCTTCAAGCACAAGGGGTTCGAAACTTCAAATCGATCTGGTCATTTGAATTGCTCGTTCGACTTGCAAGATAAAGAGGGTCTAAAGTAGATTCATCTCTTACCGTTTGAGTTCATTTGAGTCAACTCTCGAGCTCAGTGTTCTCTCAAAGGGTGTAGCTACCACCCACGCCGCTTACATAAAGCTCAAACCGAATCTCCTTCTTGTCCACAATCTAAGGTCCGAAGTGTCTAACATCCGAGCCCTCTTCTCACACCACCAACTCTTCAAAAAGGGTAGTTGGGTTGTTACAGAGCACGACCCTCATCTTACCGAAGCAACACTCTCGAGCACTCATGACTACCCCGTAGGGCAACAAGTATACAACAAAATAACAAATACGAGCAAAAACTAAAATGCATGATGCACATGACATGTATGATTAGTGTACCATTCACCGATGTGGGAAATCTTGTTTTGTTGTGAAGATACGATCAATACCAAGAATTGTTGTTGAAATGCTTTTATTCTCGATACCAAATCTTGGAATTTTCGGTATGCCATAATACCATTGTGACCGTCCGGTCTTCGATTCCTTAAGAGACTTGATCTACAAATATCACTCTAATTCGAAATATCACTTCTTGAGGGTGCACTGGACCTTATTTTCACTTATCTCAATGGCTTCAAGATCCCCGACTAACTCCTCTTGGAATCCATGAAAATCCCACCAACTCTTTTTACCATTTTTGTTGGCTTCCTTCCTTCCAAGGTACAGTTTGAACAATGAATCAATTTCCAAGCCTGGGCTTTGTGATTGGCTGCAATTGCTTTTAAGTCTCGAATAGGAGTTTTGCTTCTAACATCGGTGGCATCCCCTCTTTGTTGCTTGAAATTTGATAGGGGTCTCGGTGAAAGCCATTCAATGATCCTTTATCGTCTTCGTACACTTCATAAAATCTCACCCGAGATCTTTTTCCTTCCAAAGGGCAGTTGAATTCGGACTCGGTCCCTAAGCCCGTGGGTCTACGGTTGATCCCAATTACTTCCATATTTCTAGCCGAACTCTTGCCTTATTCTAGGTTGCATGGTCTTGAATTATACCCTTACCGAACCCCTTAGTGCCTTCTCAATATAATCGTCCTTCGTAGATTAAGCTTCTCCTCCTTGATCCCCAACTTTGATTTTAAAATAGGCCTTAGTCTTGACCCAATTCCATCTTCTAATGTCGTTGATCATGCTCGACAATAAGAAAGTATCATCTATAAAGAAAACATTAGGAATGCATGTCAGGTTACATATGTCAATGCTATGCATTATATACTTTCCACTTAAACACATAGGAATGTTATAATTAACAATTAGGGTACAAAAAATAGCAAGCACAATTATTTTAATATATCGTGAATGCACGTTCCATGAATGCAAGTACCTCCATTTTTGATCTCATGTAGGTTCCCAAACTGAAGCCTTTGTTCATGTATCCTTTGTTTGTTAGCTCTTGACTGCTCGCACTCGGAAACCATATGCTCCATTGATCCGCACCGCACGCGTAGCATCTCTTCAACCTATCCCGACATGCCTCATAAGTATGGTTATCTCCTCCACAATAGGCACACGATTGGGAGTCTTTCTTTGATCTCGGATAATCTCAAGTCTTATGCTTCTTTCCACGGATCTTCTTAGCTCGAGTACCACGTTGATGGAATCTTTCTTCCACTTGTAGATTTGAGTAGAATCCCAACTCAACTCTCGGTCTTGAATTCTCTTCTTCTTTACCTCTTATTAATCTTCGATTCTCGACCCTTAGAGCTTTCGTGGTAGTTTTATCCCACGTGTTTGTATTCTCCGTAATTAAGGTCTCCTTTAACTTATCCCGAAGTCCCTCTATAAAGTACTAAGTCTTCATCTCCTCATCATTCATGATATGAGGCACGTAGGTGCCTAACCTCTCGAACTCTTCAAGGTACTCCGTGACCATTTTACCCCCTTGTCTTAGAGTGAGGAACTCCTCAAGTCTCCGGTCTCGTAAAATGGCCTGCGTATACCATTTTCTAAACCTCCGAACGAAGGCATCCCAAGTCAGTCCTTCATTTGTTGCCTCAATTTACGGGGCAACTCTTTTCCACCACAGTTTTGCTTGTCCTTGCAAAAGTAGTAAGGCAAGACGAGCCTTATCTCATGAGTCGCACGGACATACCTTGAATATACTTTCAATGTCAAAGAGCCACTCTTCCGCCCGGATATCATTGCCTTCTCTAAATTGGGGAGGATTGAAAGCTCTGAAGTCTCGATACAATGTTGCCATCCGATTCATAGGTAGCAATTCGGTCATCGTTTGTTCTCGATGATATGGATGTTGATGTAATGATTGACCGAAATCTTGTCGTCGAGGCGGCATCCTGAAAATCTCACAACTATAACATAGATATATGCATGTCGGTTAATACGTGAGATGACACATAAGTAAATCAATTAAGGGCAATTAGGAAAATGCAATGCATCATGAAAGATAGTATCAACAAAATGATAAAATTCAAACGTATAGCATATCGAATCATGATGCAAATGTACACGTATAATTACATTGTCCTATGCCGTTCGATTTAGACCGGCACAACACGACTCTGAGTTCAGGTTTTGCAACTTAGAGCTCTGATACCACTTTAGGATGTAGCACCCCGCACGGTGGGTCGCCACATCCCCCGCACCTAAGCCCAATCCACATACGAGATGGAAAACCCGTACATGAACCAAGCAGAGGCAAACGGGAGACAGACAGACACACACCTAAGCTAGGCAGAACGTAGAACCTGCAGTTTAAACAAACCAATAAAAATGAATGCGTATGTGGAAGCGATGCATATATTTCAATAATGAATCACAAGAAGCAGGTGACGGGTTCAACTAGCATAGATACCTAATCCCGAATATTATCATAAATCATAAATGCAAACGGTTTCAAACTGTTTCCTAGAAGTCTGTCCCGAAATATATCATATCAAAATAGATCATAAGATATACATACAAACATTCAGATTCGTACAAATACAAAAGTGCGTATGTAAGGACTCAAACTTTACAAAAGACTCGACAGACTCCGCCTAGCTCGAACTCCATGCAAACTTGTACACTAAAAAAAAAGGGGAGAGGGGTCAGTCATACAGACTGAGTGAGGGGCTATCCACACACGCTATGTACATATAAGGAGCAAAGCACATTCAATCGCACGGTTCATGAACTCAGGGATAGTTTTTTGCACACTAAACTTTGCCCGTGATACATACATATAGGGTTTTCGTAAAAATACAGATCAAAGCTTAACTTGACAGATTCTTACATATCAAACATTTTCGAAACATACCTTAATAAATCAAATCTTATCAAAACATTCATATTTTATCTTAATTAAGAGTTTATCCCCGTTTCACGAACTTAGCAGAGCATACAAACATAACTCAGCGAGTACGAGTCCTAAGTCCCATCCTGGGCTCCTCAGACAGAACATAACAGACATATCAAACAAACCTCCTTTCTCTGGTGATAGAAGGGTTGCGTGACCCTAACCATCCATTTCAGGTGAGGGGAGTGCAAGCTACTCCAAACCCTCAGGATCTCCATCACTCACCAAACCTCCTGGTGAGATCAGGGGTAATCCAAATCAAACTGTGGAGATGTGCACAGGGGTGATAACTGGCGACCCCAAGGCCGTCCCGGGTCTCCCTTACCCATAACTCCGGGCCCAAAATGTAACGCCCCGTGTTTTCGTCATACAGATACGCGCGCCACACGTGTGAGTTTTGAGAATTTGAATTCCTTTACATGCTTATTTGAATAATATGTTTATGTGAATTATGTGAGTATGGGATGTAAATGCTTATATAAGTATCTTGATTTAATTTCTTCCATTCCATTTCATAGCATATACACATTTCCTAGTTCACACATTTCATAAGCATATCATATTTACTATATATGTATATATATGTAGTAAAATTAATTTCATAAATAAGTGACATTATATATGTGTATATATATTTCATGCATACACTTATATAAACATGCACATTTATATATATAGATAGATTTATATATCATATACTTGCACACGCACACCATCAATATATATATATGGTATATGTATTTATATACATATTATATACAAAATATCTCACCCTTTTACTTTATACATATATATCATATATCTATACATTATATCTTATATACACACGAACACACACAACACACACAAAATCTCTACACACACACACAAACCGTTTTTTTCACATTTTCTTCACACACACACACACCCCCATTTCGATCCAAGAGAAGAAGAAGAGAGGGAGGAGCCAAGCTATCATCATCTTCATCATCTCCATCATTTCATTCCTCCATCTCCCTCATCCCATTTTAAGGTGTGTATATAGACATATATATATATATATATATATATATATATATATGTATGTGTATGTGTGTGTGTGTGTGTGTATGTTTATGTGTGTGAATGTGTGTTTTGTTAGAGATTGATATGATTTAAGTTTAGATTCTTGTTCCTTGTTGATATTATGCTAATATATGTTAGGATCTATGATTTTATTTCAAGAATTAGTTGATATGTGTGTGTGTGTATATGTGTGTATGTATATATGTGTGTTTTTTATGTGGGTTTGAGGATTAATGTGTTCCAATTGCCCTAAACTTGCTTTTGATGTTCTTACATGGTTTATTACATGTTTTAAGTGATTTGGGTTGAGTTTTGAGGTGGTTTGGTGTTTGGATGATTTCTCCCGCGAGTGCCCTGTTGCTGCTGCGTTTTTTGGCCCCTGATCTGAATCCGCGAGGGTGGATTTCTCCCTATAGAAAAATCCATGGGGGTGGATTCTGTCCAGCCGGTTCCTATTACTCCGGTTCCGTTTTTCTTGTTTCTCTTCGCTTGTTTATTCTTCTTCCACCTCTTTTATGATTCCCATGTTTTATTAACTTGTTAATATATATGTGTTTTGACCATTATTTGAATTTTATGGATTTTATGTTGTGAATCCAAAGTGTTAACGTGAAATGAAAATGTGAACATTTAAATGCTACAATATGGCCTTCTTAGCAACTATTGCTTTCTTTATGTGTGTTAATGGATTTCTTTCACCTTAAATTGATTCCTATGCATTGTAAACATGTTGATATGTATGTTATGATTATTGTTTTAAGGGTATGACTTAATTTGATACCAAATATGAAAGATATGAAACGCATGAATATGAAACCACTATGTATTGAACGTTTTTAATGAATTACTTGGTTATATGACATCATAACATGATTTATACTCTTTATGCATCTCGTATCATGTGCATAACATGCCGTGCGTCATATATGGTTCATTTAGCGTCTTGAGTCTCACGAGTACACTACATTTTCTTTTGAACAGTTTTCTCCAGGGCGGAGACGTGCCAGGTTCATAGGCTACCTCGAGTCTTCTTTTCCTTTTGGTATTTTCGATAAGGTATAACAGGTGGGTTTCTCTTCTATTAGCTATAATGACCCGATATATCCTTTATGTGAAAGTTTTAAGACAAAGTATTATATATATATATATATATATCGTGTCTTTTCAAAAAAGTCAATGATTTCCAATGTAAAGCCCTTCTTTTATATATCCCCACCTTATGATTTTTGGCATGGACATGATTTTATTGCACGGGCCCAGGGACTTAGTGCAAGTGTCTATCCGGGGAGGCAAGGGCCGACGGTGATCCCTTGTACTAGTCCCACCACATTTACGGTGATACCAGCCCTCGCTAGGAGGATTAGCGGGGAATGGGAGCTGAGCGCCCTAGGGGGATTCATGTACCCCCTTGGGTCAATGTATGGACCGGTGGTCGGGCCTTGCAAACCCGTCCACCACCTGGAGGAAAAAGGTGTATATGTATGATTATGATCATGAATGTATGTGCACAAAAGATATGTATGATAACGAATGAATTATGATATGTTTACATAAGGTGTTGGTTGTAGATAATGCACACCCACTCGCCGGGCCATAACCCTAATGAACATTTATGAATAAATATGATAGTCGTAATCCCGTTGATGTCTTCTTTGTTTTGCCACTTGGGAAATTCTTCTCAAACTTCATACGGGATTAAGGCTTGCATGAATGTGTTTTAATTCAGCGATATTCATATACTATGCCTCGATTTTTTATACCCACCAGTCTCCTATAGACTGAACCCGGCTTTGTTTTCAGTTCTTTTGGCAGGTTTTGGAGTGCTAGGTGGGAGTCAACTCTTAGCTTTCTTTCGAGTCCCACTTGTACACTTGAGTCACATTTTACGTTATCACGGTTTTAATTGTATTTATTCATGGACTTGGGCCGGTGTGCCATTTATGAATTTTTGGGAATATTGATTCTGGACAGGTTGCATGCTTAGTTGAACCCGTTCTTAGGTGCATGTCGGATTTAATTATGTTTATGAATTATATTGTTTGAGCTGGTAGTCATTACTGAATTCAATTGTTGGTATCATTGCTTCCGCGTTGCACTCGTACTATTTCTTGATTGCTTGGTACAGAGTTATATTCCGCCTAGCCAGGTTGTTTTTATTTGTCACCCCATTCACTATGAGTCCGGTTCATGCGTGGACTTTCCATTTCATATGTGGACTAGACTTGTAGTGCGGGGGATTTGGTGCCTATCGTCCCGGGTGCTACATCTTAAGTGGTATCAGAGCCCGGTTGTAAAACCGGGGTTTCTAGTGTCGTGTTATGTCAAGTGTAGGTCGTACGACTTAGGGACAACATGTCAACGTGAGTCCCACATTGATCACGAGCATTTGATATGGAGATTGTATTGTTAAATTTGATTAATTTAAATTTTGCTGAATTATGTGTCGGATTTTGCATTATATATGTGCATTTGGTACTCATTATATGACATATACATTCACAAACCTGCATGCATTTATATCCGAATTGAGTTGTGAATTGTAGGATATTATTACAATTTCATACCACGGCCAATTTTCGCACTCAAAGCAACTTGTCAAGAGCTCTTCTTTTGGATACGGGTGAATTGAAGAAGGCTCCTGAGATTTAGAAGAATTAGGGTTATTTGGTGCTTCTTATGACAAAGATGTAGGTTGGGGAGTTCAGGTTCGAGTTGGGAATCAAACCATGCATGAAGAATTGGTTTAGAGAAGGAAATGGCAGGGATATGTGATGTTTATGCCCCAAAATAAACACACGCTTCTACACCACAAACAGAGTTGATTAACCAAGTTCAAGAGGCTCGTCTAATCCGAGGAAGAAGATTGAGAATTTTGATCGATGGAACGATGAATCGAGTGCAATAAACCAAGAAGGAGATTGCATTTAGAGAATAAAAGAAGATTCTTGAGATTGAAGTTATGATCAGGGATTTAGTTCGGGTTGAGGAATAAAAAGACTATTGATATTAGAAAATTGGATCAAGGTGAACTAACAACTCAACTTTTGGATTCATCAAAGGGATAAGCAAGATACTTGGATCGACATTTAAGTCTAAGTTTCGATGGAAGATGAAGTTGCTCGATCATTGGAATCCCTCAAGGTTAGAACAAGGAAGCTTTAGTCGGGATAGCTATTATGGTAAGGAATTGGTAAAACGAAGAATTGTTCTAGAGAAGAATTGAGGGGGGTCGAGTCACTCGGATATGGAAGGCTGGGAGTAAGTAACAACCTCAGATCATGAGAATATACAACTTGATTTAAAGGAATTTGGAAGTTTGTTAGATCGCGCGAGGGATGCAAAGGAATCAAGGAAGTTAGAAGACCGTGGGTAAGCAAGTGGTGATTAACGAATTCGAGAACAAAGGACCAATCTTTCGAGCTAAAGGTTGCCACTACGGTGAAAGGTACTTGCATTCATGGCACGTGCATCATACCACATATTAATTATTTTAATCTTGCTTGTTTCATTTAATTGAAGTAATTGCTTAAATGTGATGGATACTTTGACTGTTAAAAATGTGTGACATGCATCGAGCATTCTTACTCGATATGCATAGCTGGGTGTTTGCTTAATAGGAGGTCTTCTCCACCCTATTCTTCGCGAGTCATTTTAGTTGAGCCGTGTGGAATCAAGAAATGAAGAATATTGAGATTGCAAAGACGGGAACAAAATGGGGCTTTGAGGAGTCGGGAATTGAATTGGAAGTTGGGAATGAGAGAAATGTGACTCTCATCCTAAAATAATCACTTCAAAGTGAATGTGGGCAAGAACACCGAACACAATGCAGAGTTAGAACCAATCATTTCTGTAACGCCCCGGTTTTCCTTTTTGTAATAATATGTCGTATGTGTTTTTAAATTGCGCAAATTAAATTATTTAATTATGTGATTAATTGTTTCTAAGTGTTTTAAATATTTAATTCTAATATAAATTGTTATTAATTTTTTTTAATTTAATTTTATTTTATTATAATTTATTTCGTTAGTTATTATTTAAATTGATAATTACAAATTAATGTTAATTAATCATGTTTTAATTATGCTAATTAAATTAATTTTATAACATCGTTGACCTTATATTAATTTTAAAATAGATTTAAATTTTATTATTTAATTTGAAATGTTATAAATTTTAGATGTTTTGCGCATGAGTGTTTTAATCGCGCTTCGTTCTTATATGATTTGATATCGAAAATTCATGAAAATTTAGTATGTCGTACATTTATGTGTTATAAACATGTCTGTATGCTCGTTTCATATTTTCGATCTCGTTTGACGTGTTAACGAATTTAATTTGAATTGTGGAACCAAATCGGGGGCTAACGAGTAATTAGCGCACCCTTGGTTCCGTATGTGATATCTTGAGCTCGGGAACTCGGAATCGAGTTCTGTCAACTTCGTTGAACTCATATCGAAGCTTCGGGTTTAATGAACTTAGCCTCATATTTTTCCAAAATCATTTAAACCTCCGAACTTTAACCGAAACTTGTAACGTTTGCCTAAATGACCACCTTTCACTAAATTGCACTTAAGTCCTTCAACTCTTGGCCAATTGCCCTCAAACCTGGACCCACTTGACCCTAACTCAGCCCTTTATCACCCTACACCCTTTAATTTCGATCCATACACCACAAGAAGAGGAAAGCTGAAATTTGATAGCAGCAACAGTTCCATTCCCGCAACTATTCACCCAAGGGAGATTTTGAGCTCCAATCTCCATTTTCTTCCATCTTCTTCAAGGGGTAAGTACATATTTGATATCTACATGTTCATATGATCATTTACATCCATAATTTTCTGATTTTGATCCATGAATGGTATGGTTTTGGATATTTGAATGAATAGTTAGGTCTAATTGATGAATATAAGATTTCTTGAATTCCTTTGGATTTATTCTTGATACGAAGCTATATCTGAACTCTTTGTGCCTCATTTATTATTGTGTGAGCTTGTATTAAGTGTTTGTTGAATGGTTTTGAGTTACCATTAATGGAGCTAAGTTTTTCTTAAGCCTTTTTCCTCTTTCCACTTCGTTGATCCATTGCTGCGTTTGAACTGACTTGAGCATGAGTTTGAGGGCTGAATTTCATGACTTGGTGGCTGGTATTATATGAGTTTATTGCTGTCTTGTACCTGGTATTTGCTGTTGTTGCTGGTTGAGGCTCGAACAGGGGAGAAAAGTTGCAGCTGCTGCTGTTGTCTGCGAGGAAGATCTCCCCGGGCGGGGAGATTGGTAGGCGAAGAAGTCCCCGGCCGGGCACTTTGCCTGATTACTTCTGTATCTTTTTCCTCTTTTCCCCGGCCGGGGAATGTTGTGTGGAAATTCTCCTCGGGCGGGGAGTGTCTAATTGAAATCTGTTGCTGCAGCTTGTTTTTGTGTGTGCGTATATATATATATATATACTAATTAAATGGTTAACATAATTAATTATGGGGTGTGCATGTGTTTGTTGCTGTATAATGCATGTATATATATGTACCTATTTAAATATATATAATATGGTTGTGCATGTGTGTGTGCATGAGTATATATATATATATATATATATATATATACACCTATGTACTATATAGTAAGTGCATGGAAATTGTCAATAATATATATAATCTGCATGTTGGCACGTATATATATATATAAATATGTATGTATATATATTATGTAATATTAATTATGCATGCATGTATACGTATATAACTATATATCTATATAGTTGCTTATGAATTGTACATATATATATATTATATATGTGTTATGAATTATTTAATTCATTTGGATTTATGGAGTTAATTGTTAGCTATTTCATGCTAATTATTTTCCGATCATGATTTGAATGTAATTAAATGTTTATCCTCTAAGTGTTAACGTGTCATAGTACGTGATATGATCGTTATTTGAATTCTTAAATTGAATTATTATAAAATGTGAAATTCATGAATTGATTGAATTTGAACGCTTCCTTGAACGAATGAATGGCTTGTCTATATGATTTAAATGCATTAATAGTGCACATGAACATGTTCATTACATAATATCATCTTTTATGCATTCATATCATGTTCATTGCATGTCGTGCGTCATATATGGTTCATTTGGAGTCTTGAGTCTCACGAATACGTTACGTTGTCTTTTGCATAGTTTTCTCCATGGCGGAGATATCGGGTTCATAGGAAACTTTCGAGTCTCCTTTTCTTCTTGGTATTGTTGGTAAGAGGCGTACAGGTGGGTTTCTCTACTATCTAGTTAAACAACCCTATATACTTCCAATTTGCAAAGATTTCGACCAAAATTTATTATATGTATATAGAGTCATTTTAAGATTAAATGATTTCAAAGTAAAGCCTTTATGTTATGAACCTACCAAATGTTTTGGCGAGAAAAGAATGAATGTTATGCACAGAATGGGGCCCAGGGACTTGGTGTGAGTGGTGACCCGAGGAGGCATGGGCTGACGGTGAACCCTCACACAAGTCCCACCAATGAACGGCGTAACCGGACCTCGTTAGGAGTTATCGAGGAATGGACGTTGAGTGCCATCTGGGGAGTCATGTTCCCCTTTTGGTCAATGAATGGATGGTTCGGGCCGATCACCCGGCCATCACCCGGAGGAAGAAGGTGTAAATGTTCATGAATGTGCACAAAAGAATGTTATGCATGAATGAAAGAAAGAAAGAAAGAATGTTTAATGAACTACGCGAGGTGTTGGTTGGAGATAATGCACGGCCACTCGCCGGGCCACAAACGACCTAATGAAAAATGAACGTTATAATCACTTTTGATGATTTATTTATTTCACCCACTTGGGAAATGCTCTAAAAAAAAAACCTCATTTGGGATTATAACTTGCATGTGAATGTTTAAATATTGTTCTATATGTTACTTATGCCTCGTTTTATACCCACCAGTCTCGTATAGACTGAACCCGGATTGTTTTCAGTGTTCTTGCAGGTTTGGAGTGCTAGGCGGGAAGTCAAGTCTATTAAGTCTATCGGTTAAGTCAGAGTCTGTACATATGCATATTTAACTATAATTTGTTTATGTTATAGAGAATGTATGATTGGTATTGATTGTTACTACTATCAGGAATTTTGAACAAGTTATAAGAACAGAGAGAATATGATATTGATGTTTTATGATTTTATTGAATTTCGGGATTAGGTATCTATGCTAGTTGAACCCGTTGCTCTTGCTTATCTTGATGTTTACGTATGTACCTTGCTTCCGCATTGATAATATTTCTATGTTATGGTCTCTTTGGTTGCGATAGTTAGCTCCCGCCTAGCTTAGCGAGTGTGTATGTCCCCGTTCACCGTGAGCTAGCTCGAGTATGGATTGTCCATTTCATATTCGGGTCGGGTCTCGGTACGGGGGATGTGGTACCTTGCGCTTGGGTGCTACAATTTCGAAGAAGGTGATTTTGAAGAAATCGAGGATTTTGGTCTAAGCGAATGATGGCCGAGTTCAACAACCAAAAAGGAAATTCTTAAGGGGGAGAGCATGGTAAAGGAACAAATTACAACTAGCAAGATCCAAAGAGTCACGGGACCTCACTCAAGCTATAAGGCAGAAGTTGGAAAATTTAGTACTTGAAAAATGCCAAGGCCGAGATGATTAAGGACTTCAATAAGTAGTTGGGAAGATGAGCATTTAAGTGAACAAAAGTACAAGCTCAGGGGATATTCCATAATTGTAATGACAAGATAGGAGAAGGATGATCAATGACCGAGAACAACGCCGTTGACATCTTAGTTAAAGACACGTATGAATTTAACCTCCCCGAGTTTTCAAGGGGTTGCATTTGTATTACCAGTTTCGAATACCTGGGGTTAACGGAAGCATGAAGGACTACGAGAAAGGAGGAGAAACCATCGAGTAAGGATAGCCCGATGGGAGTATTACATTCCGTGATAGCGAAAGTGAGAATCAATTCAACCGAGTATTGAAGGTGGGAAGTAACATAAACAAGATGGGATTACCGTTTCATCAGTCATTTTTCTAGGATGAGTTGGAGACACTTCCAAGGCGACAAACGGTAACTTGAATTAATAAAAGATTAGCTCGAGCATCCGAGACAGCGATATACAACCGTTGGGACAAACGAGTTAATTGGGTCAAGGCCAAGTGAACACATCGGGCATCTCAAGGCATGACGTTATGGTTAGAGAAATCTCCAACAAAGAATCAAGTGTCAAATCGGATCATTATAATGGAAGATTTCCAAAAACAACGGTGAACGGTACACCAAACATTCATGACATATACATACATGCTACTTTAATTCTAATAATTCCTTGAGGCTACGTGCTTTGATTGTTAGTTGTTTTAACAACTTTTATATAAATGATAATTGATGTATTTGATTTTTTTTTCCTACTTGCTACTCGTGTGGTTGTTGTGTGTTTGTTTATTTAATTGTCGTTTTAGGAGTTTTGGGGGTTCTCTTGTTGTTTACCCAAGAGACGGGGTTCTCTTGTTGTTTGTTCGAGGGGCGGGGTTCTCTCGTTGTTGTCCGAGGGACGGGGTTCTCTCGTTGCTGCTTATTACCTGTTTAGCTTGCCACTGGTGGCAGCTTAGTTTTGCGAGTGTTTAGGCTTCCTGGTGAGACTAGGGTCGTGGACAATCCAAGAGCTGAGCTTCGACGATAGGAGATGAATTCTTTGGACCCTCTTGTTGTACGAGTCCTACCGAACCACTCGCTTAACAACAGATCTAGTTTGCGGATAAACTTTCATTGCAACAGAGTCAAGACCCTTATTGCTTGAAGACCTTTTTCCGAACTAATTCCTGAAGGGGAGTCGCGAACCCGCGTGGGATGAACACGGAGAAGTTGTGCTTAGAGTCCAGAACTCGAGGCATTGGACCTGAGCACAGGTCCTTCTTAAGAGGGAGAGGTTGTAACGCTCCGTGTTTTCGTCATACAGGTATGCGCGCCACACGTGTGAGTTTTGAGAGTTGGAATTCCTTTACATGCTTATTTGAATAATATGTTTATGTGAATTATGTGAGTATGGGATGTAAATGCTTATATAAGTATCTTGATTTAATTTCTTCCATTCCATTTCGTAACATATACACATTTCCTAGTTCACACATTTCATAAGCATATCATATTTACTATATATGTATATATATGTAGTAAAATTAATTTCATAAATAAGTGACATTATATGTATGTATATATATTTCATGCATACACTTATATAAACATGCACATTTATATATATATATATATATATAGATATATATATCATATACTTGCACACTCACACAATCAATATATATATATGGCATATGTATTTATATACATATTATATACAAAATACCTCACCCTTTTACTTTATACATATATATCATGTATCTATATATTATATCTTATATACACAAGAACACACACAACACACACAAAATCTATACACATATACAAACCCTTTTTTTTCTCATTTTCTTCACACACATACACCCCCATTTCGATCCAAATGAAGAAGAAGAGAGGGAGGAGCTAAGCTATCATCATCTTCATCATCTCCATCATTTCATTCCTCCATCTCCCTCATCCCATTTTAAGGTGTGTATATAGACATATATATATATATATATATATGTGTGTGTGTGTATGTGTGTATGTATGTGTATGTTTATGTGTGTGAATGTGTGTTTTGTTAGAGATTGATATGATTTAAGTTTAGATTCTTGTTCTGTAGCACCCGAGACAATAGGCACCACATCCCCCGCACTATGAGTCTAATCCACATATGAAATAGGCAGTCCATACATGAATCGGACTCACAGCGAATGGGTGACAAGTAAAACCACAGTCCTGACTAGGCGGAAGCTAACCCCGGAACAGTCAACAATAACTAAAATGTGGAAGCAAGGAAATCATTCATGTAATACCAAAGAAATAAATGAAGTCCAACAAGATTATAAATATGGGTTCCACTAATCAATACACCTGTCCTAACCTGTCCCAAATCAATACAAGACAACAACATAACAACGGGTTCAACTAGCTCCAAAACCTGTCCCGAAATAATATTAGTTTACTAAGGCACAACGGCCAACAATAAAAGATCAATACAATACTTAGACACCATATAGTATGCAGTGAGTGTAAATGAGTGGGACTAGAACAATGACTCGACACTCTAACTCCGCCTAGTAACCAACACCTGCAAAAGAAACTGGAAAAGGGGGAAAGAGGGGCCAGTCTCTAGAAGACTGAGTGAGCAGGAGCGATACATATATAGAAACATGTGCATACAAGTCATAAATCCCGAGCAAGATTTTATTTAAAATTAGTTCCCAAGAGGGCAAGAGAATAACTAGGCAATGCTCGGACGTTACGACTAATCATATTAAATTTATTAAGTTCATAAATCATACATAAACATTAAGGCTCGGCGAGTGAGCGTGCATTCTCTCCAACCAAACTCCGACCGTGTACGACAAATAACATTAATTCATTAAATAGGTGATCATGCAATATATTATAATACATGCAAGTCATAACATAAAACATAGTCGTTTGGGCAATCCGTGTCCCGGCCTTCCCATACGGTGCATAATCATACCATAACATAAACATAATCATAAAATAAGTTCCAACCTTCTTCCTCCGGGTGGTGGATGGGTTTGCAAGGCCCGACCTCCTAAACATATCATTGTGGCTATGAGGTTCATGAGGTCTCAAAGCCCGGTTAGCGTTTCCTCGTCAAAAACTCCTTGACGAGGTCCGTTTCGTCGTTAACATAATGGAATCAGCACATGGGTTCACTGTCGGCCCTTGCCTCCCCAGATAGCCACATGTACTAAATTCTGGGCCCGTGAACATAACATACATGCATAATCTCGCCAAAACATTTGATTCATAAGGAGCATAACATATTCATAATTCGTTAGAAAAGGGTTACTCGATAATAATTTACTCGATGACTCCACTTTGAAAATGGTATATGTATATGTAAGGTTTTTGGCCCAAAACTTATCACATAAGGGTTGTAGGGATTGATATGTAACTAGAACGAAAACACCCTCACCTGGAAGACCACGAGACATAAAACATGAGCAATACGGGAGCCTATTCAATCCGGAAGTCTCCGCCCTGGAAACGAACTGTACAAGAGAATGAACAATGTGTACCAATGAGAGGAGACTTAAAATGATCAAATAGGACGCTCGGCAATGTAATGATCATGATATGAATGAAGAAAAGATGCTATAATGTAATGAACACGTTCATATGCACTATTAAAGTCTTAAAGACATATAAACAGTCAAATCGTTCATTCAATGAAGTATTCGTATTCAAACGAATTCATATCCTTCACATTTCACGTCAAAGGAAATTAAATCATATAATCAAGTCATTGGGTCTTTCGTTCACTTTCATTTGAAGTCATAATTCCACATTTTCAATCAATTTAATTCAAGAATTCAAGTAGGAGCATAGCACGTATTAAATCACATTTAAATTTAGAACATAAACAATTAAACACATTCAATCGCATTTACAATTAGAAAATAAACAATTAAATACATTCAATTAAATTTAGGAAATTAAATCAAATATGAAATAGGTAACAATTAAATTCTATATTCAATTAAATCAATTATTATTAAATATTTAAGAAACATATATAAATATATAACTAAATATATATATGCATATATTATATTATATTTATATATAATACATATACGTAGCATGCAACAACATTATGCATGCAACTAATTTAGAAAATGCATGCAAGCTTAAGCATCAAACCAATTTCATATGCATGCAAATTTATTAAATTCAATTCATGCATGCAACTATTTCCTAAAATGCATGCAAGTTCATGCATGATACAATTTTACATGCATGCAATTCCACACAACCCCACAACTCATGCATGAAAAATTAAGAAGGAAAGGAAAGCAGGCAGTAACAGCTGCGGCTCCACAGCACAACAGCAGCAGCGGGTTATGAGTTCAAAAGGTGACACACCCGTGTCACCAACATAGAACAAACCGAGACACCCCCGTGTCTCGGTACAGAGATATCAGGCAAAAGTTGCACCCCCGTTACATGCTAGAAAGGAAAAGATGACACCCCTGTGTCATATGAACGCAGCAATTCACAACAAAGCAAAACTCCCCTGTTTTATGGCTTAGAACGTAGCAACATCTAAAGCAATATGCAAGCAAGATATGCAGCAACTAATGGCATGAAATGCAGCAAGAATTCAGCCAAAACAAATCCCACAAAGCCATGAAAATTGACAGTAAAAGCAAGGAGTAACGCATCAGTTTTGACAGCAATATTTCCAGGCCAACAACAGGGCATAACTCGACGAAAAACAGAGCAACACCAAATCAATCTTCAACCAACATGTTCAGGTATGTTAAGGTCACAAATATGCAGCAAAAAGACTCCAAATGAACACACAAATCAGTTCCAAAAGAGCTCACCCGTGTAAAGCAGTCATACGTGACATTACATGAAGTTTTTCCCAAAGTTCCATAATTGATATCTCATAAATACTTTAACTACCATGCAATCAATGCTCATAACTGAGAAGAGGATGTCAAAACAATCATTTTCAAACTTGGAATCAATCAAAACCATCAAGAAACGAATGAGATCAACAAATTTGCCCCAAACCTCTTATTTCGAACTCAGCCCAAAAACCCCATGAAACCATGATCAAAATTAGGGATGAATGAATGAAAATGACTCATATTGAATGTACATAACATAACCAAGCTTACCTTGTAGATTAATGGAGGTTTGCAAGGAGATTTGAGCTTGAATCTCTTGGTAGGGCTTGAGCTACGGGAAAAACTGGGAAGCAGATGATGTTTGGGAAATTTTCAGCAAGTGGAAAGGGTTATCTCGGTTTGGGGGGTTTATGGCTGAATAAAGGGTTGAGTTAGGGTTCCATAGAGTCTAACCATGGTTAATTTGGTCAACAATTGAATAAGTTAAGGTCATTTTAGTGCAACAAGGTCAGTTTGGTTGCCGTTTTGTTTTTCGGTTGGATTTCGGAGGTTCAAATGACGTTAGAAAAATATAAGGCTAAGTTCACTAAACTCGAATTTTTGTTACGAGTTCAGCAAAGTTGACGGAACTCGAATCCGAGTTCCCGAGCTCAAGATATTAAAAACGGAACCAAGGGTGCGCTAAGTGCTCGTTAGCCCCCGACTTGGATTCCAAAATTCAAATTAAATCCGAAACACATGAAAATGAATCCAAAAATACGAAACGAACATATATTCATATACAAGACACGTATAAGTTCAACATATTAAATTTGCACGAAATTTCGGTATCAATTCAAATAGAAACGAAACACGTAAATGTCACTCATACGCAATGTAACAATAAAATTCATAAAATTTCCAAATAATATAAAATTCAAAAGCATAATAAATGCATGCATGCATAATTATTAATTAAAAAGGTTTGCATGATTTCATGCAAATACATTAAACAACTCGTGCACAATTAACATAGATATATATATTTATATTATATAAACATATTTAATATTAATTTATTAAAATAAAGTAATTAACATTTAATATAATTAAAGTAAAATTAAATATATAAAACACGTATAAATAATTATTTCGCGCAATTTGGTAAACACATACGTCATGCTATACTACTAAAAACAACTGGGGCGTTACATGTTCCTTGTTGATATTATGCTAATATATGTTCGGATCTATGATTTTATTTCAAGAATTAGTTGATATGTGTGTGTATGTATATGTGTGTGTATGTATATATGTGTGTTTTTGATGTGGGTTTGAGGATTAATGTGTTCCAATTGCCCTAAACTTGCTTTTGATGTTCTTACATGGTTTATTACATGTTTTAAGTGATTTGGGTTGAGTTTTGAGGTGGTTTGGTGTTTGGATGATTTCTCCCGCGAGTGCCCTGTTGCTGCTACGTTTTTTGGCCCCTGATCTGAATCCGCGAGGGTGGATTTCTCTCTATAGAAAAATCCATGGGGGTGGATTCTGTCCAGCCGGTTCCTATTACTCCGGTTTCGTTTTTCTTGTTTCTCTTCGCTTGTTTATTCTTCTTCCACCTCTTTTATGATTCCCATGTTTTATTAACTTGTTAATATATATGTGTTTTGACCATTATTTGAATTTTATGGATTTTATGTTGTGAATCCAAAGTGTTAACGTGAAATGAAAATGTGAACATTTAAATGCTACAATATGGCCTTCTTAGCAACTATTGTTTTCTTTATGTGTGTTAATGGATTTCTTTCACCTTAAATTGATTCCTATGCATTGTAAACATGTTGATATGTATGTTATGATTATTGTTTTAAGGTAATGGCTTAATTTGATACCAAATATGAAAGATATGAAACGCATGAATATGAAACCACCATGTATTGAACGTTTTGAATGAATTACTTGATTATATGACATCATCACATCATTTATACTCTTTATGCATCTCATATCATGTGCATAACATGCCGTGCGTCATATATGGTTCATTTAGCGTCTTGAGTCTCACGAGTACACTACATTTTCTTTTGAACTGTGACGCCCCGTGTTCTCGAAGGGCGTCCTAACGACATTAACAAGTAAGTCTCTACTCTTGTGTGTGTTTAATTTAAGAGTTTCTTGAGTTATGTGATTGAATGTAAATCCAATTTAATATGTGATCATTCGGATTATTCTAAGATTAATTGTCAAGTTGATTTTTTTAAATCCATCATGTTACTTAACTTGTTTAATTTCGGTTTACTTGACTTCTTTGAGATTAATTGTAAACCATAATTTAAGTCAAAATTAAATTGAATTAAACTCTAATTGGTAAATCTCTCTTTCATTTTAATTTATAAAATTAATTCGGAGCTTGAATGTTTATTCGTAACTTGACCAATTTTATTTACGATTATTTGTACGCGCTATTTCACTTTGCTTCGTGATAAGGATACCCGGTTGTATATAACTTGTGCACAAGACACATTTCTCCCAATCTCCTTTTCTCTCTCTTGGTTCTCTCTCTCTCATTCCCACACACACACTACACCTAAAACATACACTAGTCGTAACTTGGCCATTTCTCGATGAAATTCAATGAATAAGTAGTCCATTTCAAAGAGCTCGATGAGAGGATCATGATGGTATAAAGATCTTGGCTAAACGACGAATGGTGGAGGAGATATCTGCGATTTTCAGACTCGGCTGCTCAAAGTTTCGAAAAAATCGCGACTGGTCACCTCCGACAATGGAATCTAGGAAAATTGGTATGCAAATCGAACGTCTCAACGAGATCTACAACCTGGCGGTGGTGGTGCAATCATCGAGGCAGCGGTTGCACCACACGCACTGCCCGAAGCTCACGCCGATGGTGGTGAATCTGGGAGAAACTTCACCGACCGTTTTCGGTAATTTCGGCGGCGGTTTTGTACGAATGAGGTACCGATCTGAAGCTCTTCTCTTTAAGGATCAATTCTGGGTTAGTGGCGCAACCATTGAAGTGGAGGTGGAGGTGCACGCGCATCCTGAGGCGCGGCAGCGGGGCACATGACTGTAGTAGCCGAATTCGACACCTTCTGGCCACTTTTTTCGGCGACCAACTTAGGGGTTTTGAAGAGCTCGTCATGGGTAAGCCGAAGCCTTTTACGGATTTCGTTTTCGTTCACCGGATTGGAAGTAATTTGATTTTGAAATTTTTGGGGCTTTCGTATTCTTGGATTCAAGATCTAGGACGATTGGCTTGGAATTTTCAGAAATTGATTGAGGATTCGGAGCGAGCATGGAGGATACCTTCTCGGGTAATTTTTCGGGATTTTTTCGGCGACTTTCGGTGGCAGCCCGACTTTACGGTGGCTCCGATGACGGCACTCCGGCGACTTTCGGACAGAAGGTCGGTCTCGACGCGGTGAGTCCAACGCCACTTTCCGTTCATTAATCGGATACTCGGTTTATTTATTACGAATTATTTGACGTAATTGGAATTATTTGAATTAATTGTTTTAAGTGCAAATAAATTGTTTATTGTTGGTTTGTTGATCGAGATGTATTCCAATCGTATACGAAAACATGTATTGAATGGATTGTGATATGCATGAATGTTTCGATTTACAATTTGAATCCCGATGTGATAAAATTATGTTATTTGTTAAGTACGAAGGGGTTTTAGTGTAATATTTAGAAACTAATCTCTTATGTGACTAAATGAACTGGAATGATAGTTTAGAAGAATGAGCATGTTGTGATTTCTCTATATGAATTTGAGATGTTCTCAATGTTATGTTTGTTGTAAATTATGTTTCAAATATAAAATCGAGATACATGAAGGATGCTTGAACAACTGGAGAATTGATGCATGATAGGAGTTTTAATTGTAATATCTTGATTTACTCTTACTACTCGAAGATGGTATATTATGAATTACGATAAATTGATAATTGTCATGCTTGTAAGTAATTATTCCTAGTTGAATAATTGTATAAACACTTTAAACGAACAATTATGCTTAGTAATCAACTAAGGAGATGTATGTGTAATAATTCTAAACTTTTATAAATGACTTAGGGGATGTAAGTGTAATATTTATGAAGCTATGAATGTGACTTGAGCTTGTGTACCAAATATGTTGTGAAGTTGTAAAGTATGATCTTAAGTGAATTAGATGCACTCTTTATTTGTATCAAGCATGCCATCTACGTACAACAACTTTGTATGTTTATATGATCAAGTTACTCTTACTTATGCACTTTATAACTCTACATGAACTTGATGCTTAATCGTAATATTATAATTGAACCCTGTGACATTGGATGATTTAATATGCATTTTGTGAATACATTGACTTCCTAAATTGATCTTGCATCTTTGGATATGGAATTGCATGTTGGTTGCTTGTAAATATGACCTTGTTGAGCATTGATATGCCTTGAATGACCACGACACCATATCAAAGCACTCCATGAACACTTATGCATAACCACGTTCATGTTGAACAACGCCGTGCGTCTTGTTTGGTTCATATAGAGTCTAAGTCCGGGCTTCTGTATGTTCTGTTTCAGAGTTTGGTGGCGGTGGTATGCCCGAGGTTTAGGATTGTTTGTCCTTCACACTCTCAGACTCTACTTTCACGAGGTGAGGTTTAGGATTTTGTATAGTTAAACGGCCTATGACCCCAATATGATGATTTCAATCCCCGCATGCGGTTATATACTATATATGATTAGGTATGTGTTGGATATGATATGATTATGACCTTGTGGACCATCCTTGGTTCTGGAAAAATTAAGTATTGAGGCATATGTAAGCTATTTTGGAAAATTCAGATATGTTATGTTTCTGTAGCGAGTTGGCCATGAAATATTGACATCTATCTGTCTGTTTGTTTGTGGATCCGAGGAGCTACGGGTAATGGAGCCCCCACACGGTTAGGGCCATCGGGGTTTGACCATGTGCGTAGTTCCATTTGAGATATCATTGCGCGACTCAGGGAAATAGGGGAGGCGTAATATCTTGAGCCTTCGGTGTACAGCCGGGGAGGGCACTTGTAGGTTCGTAACCCCTTGTGATATGTCTGTTCGGGATGGTTAGGGCCAACGTGAGGCTCTTCCATCATTGGAGTTGAGAAGGGATTTATTTCTGTATTTCCGTTTTGTTCTGTTATGAGGAGTAAAGGTTGGAAGCTCGTACTCGCCGAGCATATGTTCTGTTGTGTCTGGGAATTATGAATGGGGATAGAGTCTTTCTGAAAAATGGTTTATAAACTTATATCTATATCTATTTTGGGTTGTTTTGAAATGTTCTGGTATGCAACACCTATCCCCAGTTCATGAGTCCACCCTTTCGATATGTGATGTGCTCTATATATATATTGTGGGTGTGCGTTAGTCCCCCTCACTCAGTCAGTTGACTGACCCCCTCATTTTGTCTTTTAGTTTGCAGGCTTTGCTTTGGAGTTCGAGCTAGGCGGCGTGAGAGTCTTTGTGTTCAGTTGTCATGTCGAGTCTGTTATCTTCGTTTAAGGTTATCTTGCATTACATTCGGTTTTGGACAAGTTATGTATGAGTGTTTAATTCTGGATCATATCATTTATTAATATGGACTTTTCGGGGCAGGCTTCTATGGATAGTTGAACCCGTCACCTGCTTTGCATGTTTTGTTTTAAATGCTTCCGCTATCTGATGTTGTTGGTTTTATTTGCTTCCGCGCTCTGAGTTTGTCGAGTTAGATCCGTCTAGCCTAGTGTGTGAGTTGGTCTCCTGTTCGCTATGATTCAGATTCGGGCATGGACTTTCCATTTCGTGACCGGGTCTGGGCCTTAGTGCGGGGGATGTGGCATCCTCCGTTTGGGGTGTTACATGAATAGTTTTCTCCAGGACGGAGACGTGCCAGGTTCATAGGCTACCTCGAGTCTTCTTTTCCTTTTGGTATTTTCGGTAAGGTATAACAGGTGGATTTCTCTTCTATTAGCTATAATGACCCGATATATCCTTTATGTGAAAGTTTTAAGACAAAGTATTATATATATATATCGTGTCTTTTCAAAAAAGTCAATGATTTCCAATGTAAAGCCCTTCTTTTATATATCCCCACCTTATGATTTTTGGCGTGGACATGATTGTATTGCACGGGCCCAGGGACTTAGTGCAAGTGGCTATCCGGGGAGGCAAGGGCCGACGGTGATCCCTTGTACTAGTCCCACCACATTTACGGTGATACCGGCCCTCGCTAGGAGGATTAGCAGGGAATGGGAGCTGAGCGCCCTTGGGGGATTCATATACCCCTTTGGGTCAATGTATGGACTGGTGGTCGGGCCTTGCAAACTCGTCCACCACCCGGAGGGAAAAGGTGTATATTTATGATTATGATCATGAATGTATGTGCACAAAAGATATGTATGATAACGAATGAATTATGATATGTTTACACAAGGTGTTGGTTGGAGATAATGCACGCCCACTCGCCGGGCCATAACCCTATGAACATTTATGAATAAATATGATAGTTGTAATCCCGTTGATGTCTTCTTTGTTTTGCCCACTTGGGAAATTCTTCTCAAACTTCACATGGGATTAAGGCTTGCATGAATGTGTTTCAATTCCGCGATATTCATATACTATGCCCCATTTTTTTATACCCACCAGTCTCTTATAGACTGAACCCGACTTTGTTTTCAGTTCTTTTGGCAGGTTTTCGAGTGCTAGGTGGGAGTCAAGTCTTAGCTTTCTTTCGAGTCCCACTTGTACACTTGAGTCACATTTTACGTTATTACGGTTTTAATTGTATTTATTCATGGACTTGGGCCGGTGTGCCATTTATGAATTTTTGGGAATATTGATTCGGGATAGGTTGCATGCTTAGTTGAACCCGTTCTTAGGTGCATGTCGGATTTAATTATGTTTATGAATTGTTTGAGCTGGTAGTCATTACTGAATTCTATTGTTGGTATCATTGCTTCCGCATTCCACTCGTACTGTTTCTTGATTGCTTGGTACAGGGTTAGATTCCGCCTAGCCAGGTTGTTTTTATTTGTCACCCGTTCACTATGAGTCCGGTTCATGCGTGGACTTTCCATTTCATGTGTGGACTAGACTTATAGTGCGGGGGATGTGGTGCTTATCGTCCCGGGTGCTACACAACATACCAAAACTTATCGTATCAGAGCATAACATAACTCGCTACAGAACTTAACGTAACCAAAACTTACCAAACATACCATACTTTACAACAACTATGCTATACATACCTCTCCGTGTCAAATCCATAACATATCTATAGCCAGTATCTCTTGGCTCATAAGAGGCACATGGTTTGAAGCATAGTTAATGGTGCAAACATAACAAATCAGAACAAACCAAAACAAGCATACATAGGCTCCTACATAGCGTATCGTACTTGCAAAGTCTTAGCAAATTCATAAACTTACATATTTCGCACATATTTACTTATATTTAAGGTTATAGTTCACATGCATAGAAAACAAGCACGTTTCATAGGGTTTAACTATAACCTAACCTCACCTTATACCAACGGAAGCGAGAACAACACAAGTGATCCACCCAGGAATCAAAACGGCTCACGAAACACCACCCCGGGTGCACTTGAACAAACTGAAGACAAAATAAAGAACTTAGACTCAAGGATGAACCATATAGATGCACGGCGTATGAATAGGCACTTAAGAGAGACAAACATGTAGGCAAGGTTCATATTCAAACTCATTTCACACCAAGGAATGTATTTCACAAAGTGGAGATAGATAACAAGGTGCGTATGTGCTTCATGCAAACAATTTACATTACTTAAGTGACATAAAATGCATATAAGAACAAATACATACACATACATAAGTTATAACAAGTTGGGAATAAGTTCGGAGGTGAAAAGGTGCAAGAAAAGCGGAAGAAAAGCCTAAGAAATGGTTCTAAGCAAAAACGGGGCAAAAGCTGAAATTTTTCCGAGACAGACAAGCTGTAGTAAAACAATCATAACTTGAGTTTGAGAAATGGGAATTAAGTTTTATTTCTTGAAAATGAAACTAGACACATAGATCTTTGAAATGGTATATGGATCGAATCATGGTTCAAAGTGAGACGAAAATGACGTAGGTTCGAAGTTGGACGAAAGCAGAATTCCGGCGAAGTGGCGACACAATTTTCAAACGGTAATAACTCACAATCTAAAATGAATTTTGAGGTGATTCCAATTGGAGAATGTTCTAAACTCAAAAATGTTTCTATAGTTCAAAATTTAGGCCAAATAGAGCACAAACAAAGGCTGCACGACCGTGTTAAAATTGGCCTGGAAGCTGACACGACCTTATCGGAATTAAAAAAAATTCCAACTCGAAGGCTTAACACGGCTGTGTTGGGTCGTCTTCTCCAAAAAAAAAAAAAAAAGAGCAAAAAAGCAGTGGATCAACGGGGGTGGTTCCCAAACCACCCCAAATCACATACCAATCAATAAACATCCCAAAAATACCCAAATTCAATATGTATCATATATAGAACACATTAGAACACAAATTAGACTTTGAAATTAGCTTGAACACCCAAAACACGAAATCTATACTATTCATCATCACTCCCAAATAGCCATTTAGACAAGGAATCACACCACGAAATGAACGTAGAATTGAAGCACTTAACGAGAGGAATACAATGGTTACCTTGGTTCTTCGATTGGATGGTCGGATCTCGCAAGCTCGGGCTCTGATGGGTGTCGAGACCACCAAGATTAAATCCCAAATATTGCACATGATTAAATTGTAAAATAGTGGCAACAGGTATCGATCCTCGAGCATTGGATGAATTTTGTATCTTTTAATATGCTAAGAAAATGCAACAAACAAGTAAAATTGTGTGGGGGGGGGGGGGGGGGTTGTTTTGAGATATTTATACTTAAAAATAAACTTAATTAAACAGATGACTAATTAATTGAACTAAATTGGAACTTGGATTAAACCTGGATAAATTCAGTGGATATCAAATAGCCGGGATTTTCCTAGGGATGCATCAGACTATGATCATTGATTGGGTGATTAATTCCACGTTAGGTTAGCTATAGTTACCAATTACCTCAGGCTCCCTCGTTTCTTCGTATTTTTAGAATAATCTAAAGAAACTCCTAAAGACTATTCCCTAACTAGCTAATAATCTTTTCGGAAACTCCCTCTAAGATTCAGTTAACTAGTTACTTTACGAGCTAAAGAAACACTAACCCTAATTGACTTAGTACGAACTCGTACTTCGGCTAATTAGACCGAATTATTCCTTAACACAAATTCAGACAAACTTAATATCCTAGTGTTGATTGCTACTTTGTTAATTATCCGGTTAACACCACCAAATAGATTAACTAGCTATATGCGTATCGGCAATTCTAAGATTCGAGCTCTAAATCAAAGAATAAACCAACACTCAATAACATGAAATCGGAAATAAAACAGATAACTTTGATTTAATTAACCAAAAGAAATTGTCTCACAAAATCTAAAGCATGTTTGGAAAATCCCAACTAAAAGCAAATTAGCAACTCATAACGAAACTAAACGAGCGAAATCTTAAAATCAACATAGTGTTCAAATGAAATAAAAGAAAGGAAAGAGAATAAAACTATTCGATACTCGAAAATCTCTTCCCGAAAGAATGAAAGCTGCTGCTGCGTATTTGTGTATAGCGTAAGAAGTGTATGTCTTCTTCTTCGTGATCTCTCAATTAAATAGTGCCAAGAGTGACTACTTCTGCTTCCCCACTTCGTTAGCCACGTTCTGCCATCAATTGGGGTTATTTACACCTAAAGTAACATCTTCCTTCAAGTCATTAGTCTTGAGAACGTGCAACCCCACTCTTCTGCGAATTAACTCTCTCATAATAAAATAGGGCTAAGGGTTATGGGCTCTTCAATCCGTGGCCATTAACAAGAAGTTGGGCTTCCTACATAAAGTAACATGGGTCACACGTCTCCAATAAGCATCAAGTGATTTCCCCCATTTAATTACATCCTAAGTCAATGGGCTAGAATTGATTTGTCTCCAGTTTGATCTAAGAAGTGGCTTCACGTGACTGCTCCCTTTTTGTTGCAAATTCTCCTCAAGTTCTTCCAATTACACTTCCTACAGAAAACATAGAATTTTAATCAGTTATCCATAATTAAATCAAATAGTGGGGTAAAATATAGGAATTCTAAGTTCCAAAATTAAATGAATATGCAACGTATCAAATCCCCCCTCCCCTACTTAGGCAATGCTTGCCCTCAAGCATAAACTAGGATCAAAGATAAGAGAGAAATTCAACTTTATTCAATGAAAACATGAAATGGACAATGTAAACTTGGAATGAAAGCATAATTTTTGCCCTACATTACCAAGTATTGAACCAAATGCAATGAGATTCTTACACGTGAAAACACAAAACCCGGTTACAATTTTAAGCACATGCATGATTTAACGAAGTTGAGTTATAAACCATTTAATCCTAGAAATCATATTCGACTTATGAGATGATCGGTATGTACAAGGAAGTTTCAAGTGAAATGGAAGTTGTGGGGAATTCGGGTTATTCGAAATTAAATTATATAAGGAACTTAGCTAGAAATTGCTTGAATTGTCATTGGCCTTTTGACGCGAACGCAAACATTTGTGATGAATGTCATCCGGTTACTCAACCAATCACAATACCAGGTGGCTTTAGCCTTACTCTTAATTACCCGTATTATTGTGATAAATCACTTATTTGGTCGGGTAATCAGCGGAGTATTCATAAATTACCTCACTCGTCGAGATTATTTGGAACCATTTGACACGAGCACAAACATTTGTGATTAATGTCACTCGGTTACTAAGCCCCATTTAATCTTTTCGACGGATTTTTGGCGCTACACATAATAGATCATAGCATGCAATTTCCAAGCTTAAATTAAATCCCTAGCTCCACCAGAATGTCCCGAAAACAAGTGAAAATTGAAATTGCATACCAAATTCAACTTCTAAGCTTCATAAGTTTCTATTCAAGAAATGGTGTCATTTTAATCACGCGATTTTAACATTCTAGCCATTTAAAATCGGGGCACGCTATTTCCAAAAATGTGAGAATATCACCAACGAGTAGCCAATATTAAGCATGCAAAACTCAACCATACTTCCATATCCTTTTAAAATTTTAGTCCATCATTGCCTAAATCGTGAAAAGTCATCAAATAAGAATAAAATTAGGCCATATCTTATCTCCTAATCATGTATAAAGGCAGCACAGCACTATTCACAGCCTTATCATCCTCAAAAATACCCTAGAATCGTGCAAAAATTTTCTTATTCAGCACTAATACCCCCTACACTTGAATCACATATTGTCCTCAACATAAAAAGAAATGAGAGTGAAAAACTGAGGACTTCCCTGAACCCGGGGGGTGTGATGGTCGCGAATTAGACTTGGGGAGTCCTGTCTATGATCACGAACAGCCTCCCGTCAGTAGCATTCTGCTACTTTCTTCAATTTTGTTCTGACTGTGCGTTGGCCTTGATTGTTGTGAGAGGTTTCAGGCCAGCGGAGTCTGTTCCCACTGTGGGAGACCTGATGGCAGTGGTTATTTGGCCTGAGAATCATCCCGTTACCCATGGTGGAATTAGGGTTTAGTGTTCTTGTAAGGTGGGGATTTGGAGGGGAAGTACGATTGAGAGAGAATTCTTGTGATTTGGGAATATAGGATTGTGGGGTGTCTGATTTGGGGAACGTAGGGTTAAGGTGAAACGGGTCGGATCGCGGGTTATGGAGATGGGTCGTGAAATGGGTAGTGTGGCAGATGTGGTGTGGTATGACGGTAAGGCTCTGTTTGGCAAAATGGGACCCAGAACCCTTGTTCGTGACCTCAGGCAAGTGTTTTCACAGTAGCAAAAATTCCATCTGCAGTGGTTCTTGCTTTTTATCAATGATTAATCTGCTCTTGTGTCTGCCCCATACTTATCCAAATATATCCCCTGCATAACCACCTACAAAGCACGAAAAGAGGAAAAAATTACGACGGGACGAAAAAATTGAGCAAAGAAGTAAACGAAAAACAAAGAAACAAAAGCAAGGGAAAGAAATATGGGTTGTCTCCCATATAACGTCCTTGTTTAACGTCATGGACTCGACGAGTTCTTGTTTTCACACTCAAGCTCCTAGAGGAGGATCCTCTAGATTTATCCCATCAACCGTGTGTGGCTCAAATCCCTCATAAAATGGCTTAAGTCGATGCCCGTTGACCTTGAATATCTTATCCGTATCAACTTCTCCAATTTCCACAGCTCCATGTGGAAAAACCTTGCTCACAATATACGGACCAACCCACCGCGATCGTAATTTGCCCGGAAAAAGTCTCAACTTGGATTGATAAAGGAGCACCTTTTGTCCAACTTTGAAAGACTTTCTCGGCAACATCCCATCATGAAAAGCTTTGGTCTTTGACATGTAGATCTTAGAGTTTTCGTATGCATCATTCCTAATCTCTTCTAACTCTTGCAAATTGAAGCTTTCGATGCATCCCGACCTCTTCCATTCCAAAGTTGCACTTCTTGATCGCCCAGTAAGCTCGATGCTCTAGCTCTACTAGAAAGTGGAAAGCTTTCCTAAATACCAATCTATAAGGTGACATACCGATCGGAGTCTTGTATGCCGTCCTATAGGCCCAAAGTGCATCATTGAGTCTCATACTCCAATCTTTACGGTTTGGACTAACAGTTTTCTCCAAAATTGACTTGATCTCCCTATTTGAGACTTCGGCGAGGCCATTTGTTTGTGAATGATAGGCCGTAGAGGTGCGATGAGTGACATGATACTTCTTGAAGAGTGCCTCGACCGTTTGGTTGCAAAAGTGAGTCCCTCTATTGCTGATTATGGCTCGAGGAATGCCAAACCTGACAAAAATGTGAGACCTAACAAAATCTACAACAACTTTAGAATCATTAGTCCGGGTGGCTCTTGCTTCCACCCACTTCAAAACATAATCAACGGCAAGAATGATGTACAAATTACCACGAGACGAAGGAAAATAACCCATAAAATCAATACCCCAGACATCAAAGATTTTGCAAACAAGAATAGGATTAAGAGGCATTTGATTCCTAGCACCTATATTCCCCGTTTTTTGACAATTCACACAACTTTTGCAAAACAAGAATGCATCTTTAAAAAGTTTAGGCTAGAAAAATCCACTCTCTAACACTTTATGAGTTGTTCGTTTAAGACCAAAGTGACCATCATAAGCATGACAAAACTCTAGTATGGATTTTATTTCATTTGCAGCTACACATCGCCTAACAATTTGATCGGTTCCTATTTTCTACAAATAAGGGTCATCCCAAATATAATATTTAGAATCAGACTTAATTTTATCTTTTTTAGACCTAGACAAGTGATCAGGCAAGGCACCAATAGCTAAAAAGTTAACAATATCAGCGTACCAGGGCGTCTAAAATCTTGTTTGTGACCTCAAATAGGCTTCCTGAGCAGGAAAAAGTTGTTCGTCTGGAAATTCGTAATTGATAGGCAGAGAATTTGGTTTAAGGATTAGAATTCGGCTGAGATGATCAGCTACCAGATTCTCACACCCCTTCTTGTCTCGTATCTCCAAGTCAAACTCTTGTACGAGTAGAATCCATCGAATGAGCCTTGGTTTCGCGTCCTTTTTGGTGAGAAGATACCGTAAAATTGCATGATCAGAATATACAACAACTTTAGTACCAAGCAAATAAGGACGAAATTTATCTAATGCATAAACAATTGACAAAAGCTCCTTTTCGGTAGTAGTGTAGTTGCATTGGGCATTGTCTAGCAACTTTGAGGCGTAATAGATCACGTGGGAGTTTTTGTTGATCTTTTGTCCAAGTATCGCCCCCACGGCATAATCACTCGCATCACACATGATCTCGAATGGATACTCCCAATTCGGTGGTTAAATGATCGGGTTCGAAACCAATTTTTCCTTCAACAAGTCAAAACCGGCTTTACAATCATCATCTATCTTGAACTTCACATCTTTTTGGAGCAACTTGCACAATGGTTTGGTGATCTTTGAGAAGTCCTTGATAAATCGCCTATAAAAAGCTGCATGTTTAAGAAAGGAACGTACTTCCCGCACACTCGTGGGGTAAGGCAAGGTCTTAATGATGTCAACTTTAGATTTATCAACTTCAATACCATGTGCAGAAACAATGTGACCCAAAATTAAACCTTTATCAACCATGAAATGACATTTTTCATAATTCAAGACCAAATTTGTTTCAATGCAATGTTTCAATATTGTAGCAAGATTATTGAGGCATTCATCAAAAGAGTTTCCATAAACCGTAAAATCGTCTATGAATACCTCAATAATTTGCTCAACATATTCAGAAAATATACTTACCATACACCTTTGAAAGGTAGCCCGAGCGTTGGAAAGTCCAAAAGGAATTCGCTTAAACGCAAAGGTCCCAAATGCACACGTAAAAGTGGTCTTTCCTTGATCCTCGAGTGCCATGGGAATCTAATAGAATCCTGAATAACCATCAAGACAACAATAGTGAGTTTTTCCAGCTAATCGTTCGAGCATTTGATCAATAAAGGGAAGGGGGAAGTGATCTTTTTTAGTAAGAGCATTAAGACCTCTATAATCCATACACACCCTCCAACCATTTTGAACTCTAGTAGGAACTAACTCACCATCCTTGTTCTCAACAGCCGTAATACCCGTTTTCTTTGGCACAACTTGAATGGGACTTACCCACTCACTATCGGATATCGGATAGATCATACCTGCATCAAGGAGTTTGATGATCTCCTTTTTCACTACCTCCATCATTGGTGGGTTAAGTCTTCGTTGTGCTTCATGGCGTGGTTTGACACCTTCCTCCAAAATGATTTTATGCATGCATGTGGAAGGACTGAGTCATTTGATATCAGCAATGGTCCATCCAATCGCCTGTTTGTACTCCCGAAGAACTCTGATCAATTTCTCCTCTTCCAGACTGTTGAGTGTACTGGCTATGATCACTGGCAGTGTCTCTTTGTCACCCAGATAAGCATACTTCAAGTGTTCTGCCAGTGTCTTGAGTTCCAGCGTTGGGGCCTGCAAGATAGAAGGTAACAGTTTAGATTCAGACCGATTAAGCTCAATAGGTACAAATTTCGAACTTGTAACATGGGGAGCTTCCAAAGCATAAATTATCTTAAGCATATCTTCAGAAAGTCCGAACTTATCATCAAATTTCCTCATTCTAACAGCGGACAAGTTATGGCACAAGACATAGTCCAATTCATCATCATGGTTCAAAGCAAACACTTTGTTAGTCAAGTTATCAATGATATCAACATTGTAGACACAAGACACATCATCAACACGTTTTATAGAATCATACATATTAAACTTGATCATTTCACCATCGAACTCTAAAATCAAAGAACCACTATGAACATCAATTTTTGCCTTAGCCATGCTAAGGAAAGGTCTACCCAACAAAATATCAGAAGACTTAGTAGAACTATCCTTTTCCATATCAAAAATAGAGAAATCAGCCGGAAAAATCAACTCATTCACTTGTACCAAAACATCTTATAAGACACCCTCGGGATAAATGTTGGAAAAACGAGACAGAAACGCAGTGGAAATTTAAAAAATTTCCCAACTAAGCAAGGATCGAATCTTGCAATTCCTATTCCCAAATTCGTAGAGATCAAGAAAGTCACTTAGTTAGTAGCTTTATTGACACGTTCTAGCCGTCCAAGAACTCTCTTCTCGCGGCTTGATCCCCAAAAGCTCCTTCGAATCTTTCAAGACTTCACGATAGTAGCCGTCTAGAGAAATGGTCCACCAACCACGACCACGATCCGAATAGGGAGGATGCTAGTTCTTTATTCGATGTTTAGGCTCTAGGGTTTAGTGTATAATTATGGAGAAGGAGAATTCTGTATCATCCCCTATGGGGTTCGAACCCCTCTATTTATGAGGCTAGGGTTCGAACCTCACTCCTTGTTGGACAAGGAATTCCAAACTCTTTTGGAAAGGGATTTCTTGCTTGGAGACTGAGTCTCTTACGTTGACCAAAAGTCCACCTTTTGACCAACTTGTTGGGCAAGAACAATATCTAACTCTCTTAGATATTTTATTTTACTTTATTTATTAAATAATAAATAACTTGAAGACTAATAATTAATTATTTATTTATTTATTAGACTTTATTTCTCCAAATTAGAACTTTAATATTAATTCAAAATTAAATCAAAGTCCATTAAATAATTTACACATTAATTATTTAATATGTATACACATAAACACGTGACTACACGTGTCACAAGGACGCGTGTCATCCACGTGTTCCACACGAGTGGCCCACACCATTCTATTAATGGTTCGATCAACTCGTTTAATCGATTCAAGCCTTAACCCACGTGACCGGGTTGTTGTGTGTGACCCTCTAGGTTCTTAATTCAATTAGCAGTGACCCTAATTCATTAATTCTCTAATTAATTAATTAGTCCACTGATCAAACGACCATTACCTAGCAACAAGTGTTTGACCCCTAGCTGAATAAGAATGTCTCGATTTGACAGAACCTTTAAGTCATTGACATATGTGAGATACAATCCTCCTATGTTCCATCTCTCAATCAAGATCTAGGGCAAGGGAATAATTAGAACCCTAATAATCTTGATCTTAATACTAAGTGCATTTCATATCCATTTGATCTCAATCCAAGAAACTCTTTTCTTGATGTCTTGATCCACTGCCTTGGCCAAGGACTCCTAGATGGCATATGAATGACTTACACAATAAGAGATCATCATCTTGCTAATGCAAGCGTAGGTCCTTTATTGATTCTCATATACTTTCATGTGCCACTTGTGCAGCCCAAGCATAAGTCTTGAATCAGTTGTCTAAGGCGACACCCTTTAAAGCTTACACCTAAGACTACTGAGTTAGCTCATAAAGTATCAATGGAACCTCAAGTTTAAGGATCACTTATTCACATCAATGACTCGTGAGATATTTCCTAATCTTGAAGTTTCTATTTCCAGATATAGAAACTTCCTTTCCCATTTAGGAATCTTCTCACACGGGACACCTCAGTGTACCCACTTAGAATAAGTAAGCACCCCCATGTATCACGCACGTATCAACTATACACTTTGTACCCCATGAAACAAGGTGGTCCTTCTTAAGGGCGTGATCACACGAGAAAGCCTCGAACAAGTCAGGTTGACACTCCCACTGTCTTTTGGACTCATCGGCTTGGAGTGATTTCTAATCATGACTTATGTGATATAGGGCTCGTCTCATGAACCACTTCACCTAAATGGTTGTCCTATAAATCATATTTTGATTAGGGGAGTTCTTATACATGTGCAGTCAAAAGGAAACACACAATCAAACAAGAGCATATAAAGAAGTGTTGCCTCAATTCGTATTATTCAAAGATTGTCTGTGATTTACAAAAGGAAAGTACTAAAACAGTCTATTACATCGGCTTTTAGGGCACTATTCCTAACAATCTCCCACTTTCCCGTCAAAGCCATTCAGGAGCTAATCTAAGTCCCATCTTCGCAAGATGACCTTCGAAAGCTTCTTGACTAAGGGGTTTAGTAAGCGGGTCTACCACTTTCTCTGTTGATGTAACCCTCTCAATTTGCACATCACCTCGTTTGATGATATCACGGATTAGGTGATACTTCCTCATAATGTGCTTGGTCCGTTGGTGAGATCTTGGTTCTCTTGCTTGAGCAACCGCCCCAGTGTTGTCACAAAACACAGTAACGGGGTCTTTCATGCTAGGAACGTCATTCAATTCTTGAATGAAGTTTCTAATCCAAACACCTTCCTTAGATGCATCATTTGCAGCTAAGTATTCGGCCTCAGTGGTCGTCTGCTTGGAGCTTTTCCAACTCACTGCTCCGCCATTAAGGCAGAAAATGTATCCTGACATTGACTTAAAATCATCTAAGTTAGATGCAAAGCTTGCATCACAGTATCGTCCAATTGCTAGATCTTTCTGTCCTCCGTATACTAAGAATAAATCCTTAATACTTCGCAAGTACTTTAGGATATTCTTCACGGCAGTCCAGTGACCTTCTCCAGGGTCTGATTGGAAACGGCTCATTACACTAAGTGCATAAGCCACATCCGGTCGAGTACATAGCATTGCATACGTTATGCTACCTATTGTCGAGGCATAAGACACATGAGTCATTCTTTCCTTCTCAAGGTTCGTCTTAGGATACATCTTCTTCGAAAGAGATGTTCCTACACTCATGGGAAGAACTTTATTCCTCGCATTCTCAAATGGAACAATTCCTTTGACGTGTTATACCTTGTAACACGCTCATGAGGGTGGTAAAGTTGCTCTAATTGGTCGTAAATCTCCCAAGCGAATTCCATGGACTCATGTTGTCTTTGCATGTCCGGAGACATGTTAGTGAGCATGAGACAACGGGCTTGGAGATTATCATCCTTCCACTTCTGGATCGCATCCCGCTCAGTCCGGGTCGGAGCGTCCCCTTCAGGAACCGGCTCCACCTCGTAGAGAACATAAGTTCTCTTCTCGGAATCTAAAATAATTTTTAGATTCTTAAGCCAATTAGAATAGTTAGGACCAGTCAACTTGTTTGATTCGAGGATCGATACTAGAGGGTTTTTGGTTGCCATTTTAAAACACGTAGAGAATCACAGAATCTACGACCTAAATGGAAAAATAGAGAACTAGTGAGCATGCTGAATAATAACGATATACATGAGATTAGGTCTTTAATCTATGTAGCTCCTACTGTTTTTCAAGGATCCATAATTCCCAAAGATCTTAGAGGATACTTGTTATCCCAATGGGTACTAAGATCCTAAGCACTTAACCTTGAACCCACGACTCGTGGCCATTCTCAATTAAGCCTAAGGTAGGTACAACTTACCAATTCCAACACTGTGGAATTCTTAGTAATATTTTTGCATCACCTATCTTTCAATATGGACCCACGACTCGTGCGGCATCCATATTTACTTAGGCGTTAAGCTAGACCCATCAATCATAAGATCATGATCAAAACTTAGTTCGAACGACCCACGACTCGTGACCATCGCCCTTGCTAAAATTGATCACGAAATATTGATCATTTAAGATCAATTAGGAAACTAAGAACTAATAGGTTTCACATAGACACCCCACGACTCGCGGCCAGCATCTAGCTTCCCCTATTAAACTTAAATCCTATTGATGGAATGCTAGGGATTTAATTCAAAGCTTGCACCTCGAATTAAACACCTATTTTCGAAAATTAGCTTAATATTTAATGGGAATTTTTTATTTAACCGGAGAGTTGTCCGGTTCGACCTCACCAACATATATGTTATCCAATTTAATTAGTCTTGATTAATGCAAGTACAACTTAAATGCATTTCACACAAGCACTTAGCAGATAACATGTCCTTGCATGATACTAACATGTGATGATCATGGGTTCTACCTATCTTATGCGTGATATGTGGGAGCCACTCCACAATCACAAGTTCTAACATACATGCCACATAAAACAGTTCAAATCACATAAGGGAATTGGAAATAAAACGATGCCCTATCTATTACAATAATAGAAATCCTCTCTAACACATTGAGAGGTCTTCACTTATGGCCTCCATCTTGTTACTTGTTGTATGTAGATCCATCTTACTCCATGGGTGCATTGTCTCCAAAATGAAAGAAAAAGACCTCACCACCTATCTCTAATCTCAAATTACAATAAAAGGAAAAAGACATAAAGTAATAAGGCTCAATCTTCATATTGGCCTTAGATAATTACACGGGGCATACCCCGGCCTAAAAAGCAGTAATATGGAAAGCCACATAATAAACACATAACAATACGCATATAAGTGGGGCACCGACCCCAATTGAAAAACGCAAGTATGGGGCTCCAACCCCAATTTAAACCATCCAAGTGCATAAATTAAAACCATACATAAGTCTAAACCCATGATCACCTAACATGCATAAATTGCGAGAATTTAAATTTAACTAATAAATTAAAATTCTCGCTTTAAGCTCTAATAGCTTAAAACACGACTTAGATGCAATTCTTGTTCAAGAGTCTTTTCTATAAAACCCGAAAAATAATAAACTAATAAAATTCCAATTAATTTCTGAAAATTAATAATTTTATTCTTACAATATTTTCAGAAAATAAAGTTCGTAAATTTCCCAAAATCCTGATTTAAAATTAATTTCAAAATAAAAACAAATTTTAAGAAAACATGATTTTACAAAAATTAAATCGGGATTGGATTGGACTAAACACGAAAATCAAGATCGCGAAACGACCGCTACTGACAGCCCGCACACCGCACGACATCGCGCACTAGGCAAGCACGCCTAAATCGGGATTGGATTGGACTAAACACGAAAATCAAGATCGCGAAACGAACGACCCCGACTGACCGCCCGCACACCGCACGACATCGCGCACTAGGCATGCACGCCAGCAACGCGCGCAGCCAGCAGCAAAAGCTCCCAGCGTGCGCAACAACAGACGGGCGTGGGCGGGCGTCCCGAGCGAGGCTCCCGCGCGGTTGAGGGAGGTGAGCAGGCGCGCCTAGGCACAGACGAGCAGCAGCGGCGGGCAGTCCCGCGCGGTTGCGGGACTGCTAGGCGGATGGACGCGTGGGCCTAGGCGTGCTACGCCATAGCACGTCTAGGCTCGCGTTTTCGTAACGCGATTTCGTGTTTCGTATTTTAGTTCAAAAACCAACAATAATCCAGAATATATAAAAACACGATTTAAATATATTTGATCTAAAATTATTTCAATCAAATTTTCGAAAACGTTTTTCAAAAACTTTTAGGAAAATAATACAGTTTCGTATTTCAGACTTTCGAAAAGAACTCAAGAATACTCAATTCACATCTAAACCTAGGAATTTCTACCAAATTCAGAATAATTGAGACGAATCAGAAATAGGCCTTGCAAGGTGACTCTGATACCACTTGTTGGGAAAACGAGACCGAAACACAGCGAAAATTTAAAAAATTTCCCAACTAAGCAAGGATCGAATCTTGCAATTCCTACTCCCAAATTCGTAGAGATCAAGAAACTCACTTAGTTAGTAGCTTTCTTGACAAGTTCTAGCCGCCCAAGAATGCTCTTCTCGCAACTTGATCCCCAAAAGCTCCTTCGAAATCTTTCAAGACTTCACGATAGTAGCCCCCTAGAGAAATGGTCCACCAACCACGACCACGATCTGAATAGGGAGGATGCTAGTTCTATATTCGGTGTTTAGGCTCTAGGGTTTAGTGTATAATTATGGAGAAGGAAAATTGTGTATCATCCCCAATGGGGTTCGAACCCCTCTATTTATGAGGCTAGGGTTCGAACCCAATTCCTTGTTGGACAAGGAATTCCAAACTCTTTTGGAAAGGGATTTCTTGCTTGGAGACTAAGTCTCTTACTTTGACCAAAAGTCCACCTTTTGACCAACTTGTTGGGCAAGAACAATGTCTCACTCTCTTAGATATTTTATTTTACTTTATTTATTAAATAATAAATATCTTGAACACTAATAATTAATTAATTCATAATTAATTATTTATTAGACTTTATTTCTCCAAATTAGAACTTTAATATTAATTCAAAATTAAATCAAAGTCCATTAAATAATTAACACATTAATTATTTAATATATATACACATAAACACGCGACTACACGTGTCACAAGGACACGTGTCATCCACGTGTTCCACACGTGTGGGCCTCACCATTCTCTTAATGGTTCGATTAACTCGTTTAATCGATTCAAGCCTTAACCCACGTGACCGGGTTGTTGTGTGTGACCCTCTAGATTCTTAATTCAATTAGCAGTGACCCTAATTAATTAATTCTCTAATTAATTAATTAGTCCACAGATCAAACGACCATTGTCTAGCAACAGGTGTTTGACCCCTAGCTGAATAAGAATGTCTCGATTCGACAGACCCTTTAAGTCATTGACATATGTGAGATACAATCCTCCCACGTTCCATCTCTCAATCAAGATCTAGGGCAAGGGAATAATTAGAACCCTAATAATCTTGATCTTAATACTAAGTACATTTCATATCCATTTGATCTCAATCCAAGAAACTCTTTTCTTGATGTCTTGATCCACTGCCTTGGCCAAGGACTCCTAGATGGCTTATGAATGACTTACACAATAAGATATCATCATCTTGCTAATGCAAGCGTAGGTCCTTTATTGATTCTCATATACTTTCATGTGCCACTTTTGCAGCCCAAGCATAAGCCTTGAATCAGTTGTCTAAGGCGACACCCTTTAAAGCTTACACCTAAGACTACTGAGTTAGCTCATAAAGTATCAATGGAACCTCAAGTTTAAGGATCACTTAATCACATCAATGACTCGTGAGATATTTCCTAATCTGGAAGGTTCTATTTCCAGATATAGAAACTTCCTTTCCCATTTAGGAATCTTCTCACACGGGACACCTCAGTGTACCCACTTAGAATAAGTAAGCACCCCCATGTATCACGCACGTATCAACTATACACTTTGTACCCCATGAAATAAGGTGGTCCTTCTTAAGGGCTTGATCACACGAGCAAGCCTCGAACAAGTCAGGTTGACACTCCCGTTGTCTTTTGGACTCATCGGCTTGGAGTGATTTCTAATCATGACTTATGTGATATAGGGCTCGTCACATGAACCACTTCACCTAAATGGTTGAGTCCTATAAGTCATATTGATTAGGTGAGTTCTTATACATGTGCAGTCAAAAGGAAACACACAATCAAACAAGAGCATATAAAGAAGTGTTGCCTCAACTCGTATTATTCAAAGATTGTCTGTGATTTACAAAAGGAAAGTACTAAAACAGTCTATTACATCGGCTTTCAGGGCACTATTCCTAACAATAAACAAGTGATCGATCAGCTAATTGAATGATAACTCCAGTACTAGCTAATGGACCGAGACCCAAAGAAGTGTAAATGGACAAAGGCATCACATTGATAGAAGCTCTCAAGTCACATATAGCCTTACCAATACCAATATTACCAATCTTTCAAGGGATAGAAAACATACCTCTATCATGTCATTTAGGTGGTAATTTCCTTTGTAAGACGGCTGAAACATTTTCACCTACACTCACCTTCTCATTACCTATCAACTTACGCTTATTGGTGCACAATTCCTTAAGGAATTTGGCGTAACGTGGAACCTGTTTGATGGCCTCGAGAAGTGGAATGTTTACTTCAACTTTTTCAAAAAGAGGCAAGATGCTCTTATCTTCTTTATCTTTTTTGCTCTGAGCCAGTCTCTGAGGGAATGGTGGTGGTACTACCAGTGGCTTAGGCTTCTGAATGATTCAGCTGGACGTGAATTCTGGTCGTGATCATGGACAGGCTCCTTTTTAATCTCTTTTTCAACTTCTGCATCGGATCCCTGTGCCTGATCATGTTTTGAAATCCTGTCCACTGGAGGCTGTATTTCCTTGCCGCTTCACAACACAATCGCGCTCACATTGTGTCTACGATCGTGTGTTTGTGATGGTACTTTACCTTGGGTCTCCAATTTGCTCACCGATGATGCAATTTGTCCCACTTGAGTCTCCAAGGTCTTGATAGTATCCTCCATCTTTTGAATCCTGTTCGTCGTGTCCTGTTGATATTTCTCGGTATTAGTAGCGAACATACGAACAATTTCACTAAGAAGTGTACCTGAACCTGAAGGGTGTTGTGGTCTTGGCTGCGGTGGAGGCGGTGGACAAAAATTCTGATCGTTTAGTTGGTTGTTTCCATAGCTGAGACGCGGGTGGAACTTCCATCCAGGATTATACGTGTTCGAATACGGGTCAAACTTCCTTTGCTGAAAATCGATGGCATTTACATTCTCCGATGTCTCCTCGTGGAGTGTAGTGCACGCATCGGTTGGGTGCTCAATACTAGTGCAAATGCCACAAACTCTTGCGGGTGGAGTAGGACCTACATTCATCTTTTGCACCAAAGTTGTTAGCAAAGACTTAATTTCATCAAGTGAATTGGTGTTTACCTCGTTCACCCTTCTAGGGATATCCTGCCGAGCTCCAAATTATTGAGAGTTTGCAGCCATGGTCGATATGAGCTCTCTAGCTTCGGCAGGGGTCTTGCTAACAATAGCTCCACCGCTCGAGGTATCCATCATTCGACGTTCCATCGGAGTTAGGCCTTCGTAAAAGTATTGAATAACCAATTGATCCGAAATTCCATGTTGGGGGCAGCTTGCTAGCAATCTCTTGAACCTTTCCCAATACTCGTAGAGGCTCTCGGAATCCCTTTGCTTCACGCCATAAATTTCTCGCCAAATGTTCGTAGTGCGTGAGGTTAGAAAGTATCTTTCGAGAAATTATCTCGATATTTCAGTCCAAGTAGTGACCGTACCCGAAGGTAAGTAATATAGCCACTCCTTAGCTGCATCTTGCAACGAGAAAGGAAAAGCCCTTAGCTTGATTTGATCCTCCGTCACATTGTGTAGCTTCATGGATGTGCACACAAGGTGAAATTCCTTCAGATGCTTGTTCGGGTCCTCATTCTCCAACCCACGGAAAGTTGGCAACAAATGGATGAGTCCCGACTTCAGTTCAAAGCCTTCCTGCAGGTCTGGAAAGGTAATACACAGTGGCTGTTGTGCTTCAGTGGGTCGGGCAAGGTCCCGAAGTGTTATGTTCTCAGCCATATCCTGACTGTGATAACTGTCAGGTTCACTGACAGTCTGCTCTGCAACTACAAACTCCTGTTCAGAATCAGAATCAGTATCTAGCTCAAATAAACTCGAACTTTCACCTACTGCTTCTTGTTCTTTTCTTTGTCTAGACCACTTTCTAAGCTTCTTTGCGGTCTTCTCAATCTCGAGGTCGTACGAAGCAAGTTGTCCCGTGCGAAGGTTCCTAGGCATAAGAAAAAGAAACAAAATCATTTAAAAACCAATCCCCGACAACGGCGCCAAAAATTGATGGGTGTCGAGACCACCAAGATTAAATCCCAAATATTGCACACGATTAAATTGTAAAATAGTGGCAACGGGTATCGATCCTCGAGAATTGGATGAATTTTGTATCTTTTAATATGCTAAGAAAATGCAACAAACAAGTAATTTTTTTTTTTTTTTTTTGGGAGGGGGTTGTTTTGAGATATTTAGACTTAACTAAAAATAAACTTAATTAAACAGATGACTAATTAACTGAACTAAATTGGAACTTGGATTAAACCTGGATAAATTCAGTGGATATCAAATAGCCGGGATTTTCCTATGGATGCATCAGCCTTGACTGGGTGATTAATTCCACGTTAGGCTAGCTATAGTTACCAATTACCTCTGGCTCCCTCGTTTCTTCGTATTTTTAGAATAATCTAAAGAAACTCCTAAAGACTATTCCCTAACTAGCTAATAATCTTTTCGAAAACTCCCTCTAAGATTCAATTAACTAGTTGCTTTACGAGCTAAAGAAACACTAACCCTAATTGACTTAGTACGAACTCATACTTCGCCTAATTAGACCGAATTATTCCTCAACACAAATTCAGACAAACTTAATGTCCTAGTGTTGATTGCTACTTCGTTAATTATCCGGTTAACACCAGCAAATAGATTAACTAGCTATATGCGTATCGACAATTCTAAGATTCGAGCTTTAAATCAAAGAATAAACCAACACTCAATAACATGAAATCGGAAATAAAATGGATAACTTTGATTTAATCAACCAAAAGAAATTGTCTCACAAAATCTAAAACATGTTTGGAAAATCCCAACTAAAAGCAAATTAGCAACTCATAAGGAAACTAAACGAGCGAAATCTTGAAATCAACATAGTGTTCAAATGAAATAAAAGAAAGGAAAGAGAATAAAACTATTCGATGCTCGAAAATAATCAACCAAAAGAAATTGTCTCACAAAATCTAAAACATGTTTGGAAAATCCCAACTAAAAGCAAATTAGCAACTCATAACGAAACTAAACGAGCGAAATCTTGAAATCAACATAGTGTTCAAATGAAATAAAAGAAAGGAAAGAGAATAAAACTACTCGATGCTCGAAAATCTCTTCCCGAACGAATGAAAGCTGCTGATGCGTATTTGTATATGGCGTAAGAAGTGTGTGTCTTCTTCTGCATGATCTCTCAATTAAATAGTACCAAGAGTGACTACTTCTGCTTCCCTACTTCGTTACCCACATTCTTCTATCAATTGGGGTCATTCACACCTAAAGTAACGTCTTCCTTCAAGTCATTAGTCTTGAGAACGTGCAACCCCACTGTTCTGTGAATTAACTATCTCACAATAAAACAGGGCTAAGGGTTATGGGCTCTTCAATCCGTGGCCATTAACAAGAAGTTGGGCTTCCTACATAAAGTAACATGGCCACACGTCTCCAATAAGCATCAAGTGATTTCCCCCATTTAATTACATCCTAAGTCAATGGGCCATAATTGATTTGTCTCCAGTTTGATTCAAGAAGTGGCTTCACGTGACTGCTCCCTTTTTGTTGCAAATTTTCCTCAAGTTCTTCCAATTACACTTCCTACAGAAAACATAGAATTTTAATCAATTATCCATAATTAAATCAAATAGTGGGGTAAAATATAGGAATTCTAAGTTCCAAAATTAAATGAATATGCAACGTATCAGGCTCAAACCTTAAATGGCCAATGGGGGTGTTTTTCTCTTCCTTCTCCTCTTGCTTATGCTGATCGATCCAAAGGGGAGAGGGAGGGTTGATATTTCAGCCTTTAAGGGTTGAAATGGTTCGGGCAAATCGGGTAGGGTCAAACGATATCCGGTCCATTTGGATCGGATTTTAAAACGGTAGAGCGATCAAACGACTTTAGAAAATAAAAGGTTAATTCATTGAATCCGAATCATCGAAACGAACTCAATGACAAGGTTAGAATTCGAATTCGAATTCTCGAGCTCGAAGTAACCACAAAGGTTAAAAACACCCTAATTTGCAAATATTAGACGATTAAGTCCAAGTACATTTAATTAAATTCTAACACGCACATACTTAAAATAAAATACAAATTGACACGTATGGCACGCGAATAACACATAAGTCACAAAAATACAGAATTAAACTCTCTCGTAACGTTACACTTGGATTACCGAGAAGACGGGGTGTCATAACCATCGTCGTCTATTCGCCTTCAGCAACATCGCATTCGTCGCCACATCGCCGCCTTCGACACCATCCCATTCGCCTCCATCATTATCGCCTATCATCACCCTGGACCAATTGCAAGGTATGAGACTTGTCCCACATTCGTTGTGTGAGCAATTGGTGTGGGGTTTATAGGCCAAATGGGCTCTCTCTCCTTTCAGACTAGTCTCTTGGGATGAACCCTCCTATTTGGTCTATAACAATTGGTATCAGAGCCGACTCGGAGTGGTGGCCTAGAGGAGCTAGTCGTGACCAACGAGGACGTTGACCCTTAAGGGGGGTCGATTATCATGACCCTAGACCAATTGCAAGGTATGGGACTTGTCCCACATTGGTTATGTAAGCAATTGGTGTGGGGTTTATAGGTCAAATGAGTTCTCTCTCTTTTCAGACTAGTCTTTTGGGATGAGCTCTCCTATTTGGTCTATGACATCGTCGTTGTAATAGTTCTACACCAACAGCCACAAATCAACTTCTCCTTCAAGATCCGCTGGCAGATCCAAATCCACATCACCACCACTAATCTACTTCTTCTCCCAAGATCCGGCACCGTTACCGCCACCTCAACGAGATCTACGCTGCCACAAAATCGGCCCATCACCATTAGATGTGTTTCACCAAAAAGTTGACCACCACCACCAAAGCGGCCCACCTAAAATTTTGGCTCCACCGACACCATCATAACAGGTCGTTGTTAGTCACCCTCCACCCATATCCGTCGCTGCCTTTCGCCAAAATATTCTTCTATGTCGAGATCGAGAGAAATAAATGGCAGAAATGGGAGAGGAAGAGGGGAGAGAGAGAGAAATGGTGCAGACGGCATGGGAGAGGGAGGGAGAGAGATGGTGAATATGGGGTAGGGACACATACAACTAAGGGCAATTTAATAAAATAATAATTTTAGTTTTTAAATAATTTTCTAAAATAAAACATTAGGGAAAATTTAGTATTTTGTTACTTTCCGTCTAAGGACCATAAATTAAAATTAAACCTCAGGAATTAATTAGTTAAAAATGAAATCGAAGGGATCTCTTTGTAATTAGGTCTAACCTCAGGGATGATTGATATAATTTGCTCTAAAAAATATGATGTGGATTCACCCGGTGCATATAATAATTTTCCTTTCTTCGACATAACCACAAATATCGTGCCCTATACATTTTATATTTCAGAGTAAAATATTGTAGTTGCACATCTAAACTTCGAATCGTGAATGTGATTAAGTGTAAAAAATTTATGCAATTCTTATATCACGAGTGCAAAATCTGGTTAATTTATTTATTTTTGGTTAAAAAGATATATTAATTTTCTCGTTCAAAATATCTTCAAGATTGCAAAAGAGAACTTGGAACTTGGAACTTGTACTCAAGTAATACGATGTTACAACATCAAACGCCAACAAAACAAAAAGTCAAATTCTTAAGTAAAAGAAAATAGTAAGACAAATTAAGTCAAATATTAATGTAGATACACAAAAAATGGAGGCGCCCTCAAGTGATGCCATAACTCAGAAAAACTGAGCATTGTTCGTCCATTGTGAAAATCATTTATGAAAATTTAATTATTATATCCTCTTTTTCTTTAATTTTTAAAGTACAAAAATTAAACAGCTTACAATCAATTTATATAGTAAGACATAAAATAAGCAACTCACATTTTATGAGATCAAGCTCATGGAGACCAACAAATGTGAAAATAGTCTAAAGTTTTATTTTATGATATATTTCTAAAAGCGCCATAAAATAATGTAATTTAGCAATTCGGAGTTATACTAGTTAAATCAGAGGTTTCGTATTCAATTTTGTGAGAATGCAGCTATTATAAGTTGTGAGAACTTCACACCTAAATAATTATCCCCCCCCCCCCCCCCCCCCCCCCCCAAAAAAAAAAAAAAAAAAAACAACTAAAACTGGTGATGTATAAAGTCGGTTGATGATGAGAGAGAGAGAGAGAATAATGATCGAGATTAAGAAACATATGTCACATCAAGGGAGGAGAAAAAACAATAAAAGTTAATCATTTCTACTCGTAATTTATAGGTCGGTTGATATTAGAGAGAGAAAAATAGGATGATCGAGATTGAGAAATATATGTCACATCATGGGAGAGGAAAAAATCATCAAAAATAAGTAAAAGTTAATCATTTTTACTCGTAATTTATAAGGCCGATCGATGTTAGAGAGATAAAAAGGATGATCAAGATTGAGAAATATGTCACATCTAGAAAGAGGGAAAAATCATCAAAAATAAGTAAAAATTAATTATTTTTTGTTCATAATTTATAAGATCGGCTAATATTAGAGAGAGAAAAAAAAGGAATATCGATATGGACAAATACCTATGCCATCAAGGGAGAAGAAAAAATAGTCAAAAATAAGTAAAAGTCAATCATTAATTCTCCATTAGCCGTAATCTGCGACGGGTAAAAAATTTTAACCTCTACAAAGACCATGCATGCACTTATCAATCTTTCACAAGCATTCTTATTTTGTGTCCAAAATAAATGTATGGCAATCATTTCTACTTACTATTTATTATGAGTTCAAAGTTCAACTAGTTAGTTCGAACCAATATATCGTACTCTTTACATGATTAATAGTTGGAATACTTTGTCGCGAAGTCCCTGTACTAATTAAAATGAGGCAAAAAAATCGTATATTATAATTAAATTATTATTTAAAAGAGTATTTGTGATAATTTTTTGCTAGTAAAATCTCAATATTTCTGGGTACGTCTCACGCGCCAAATTTACAAATTTCAGTTATACCTTTTTTTTTGTTTAATAAAGTAAATTTTCACATTGTCAAATATTAATTCTAGATAAAAACTTAAGTGTTTTTATATCACATGTTTTTTTAAAATGGCAAATCGAGGACCTTTATGGTTAGAATTAGGGTATAATTGTCATTACACACTAAAAGAATCAAGATATAATTGATATTTCATACTGAAAATTGGTGTAAGATTCGTAAATTTAGCGTGTAGATGTTCCCAACAATACCGGAATTTTACGAGCAAACAATTAATAACACTGGTCTTTTGATTGATAATTCATAACATATGATATTTTTAACTCATTTTGACTAGCATAGGAGGTTCAAAACAAAAATCTCTTAATGATTACGTGTCTAAAAACTCAAATACAAAATCTATTATTAAACTAGTATTTATAGCCGAGAAATTCATCATAAAAATATTGTTAAAAAGAATATTTTTGTGATACTATTTCTCCATTATTGTCCTTGACTCATTCCTCAAACACGTGATTTCCATACATATAAATACAATCCCCCTACGGCCCTACCCCATTAATTCCATTTCCGTCACAATCATCAGCCACAACGAATCTTTCCTAGTTGAAAGCCTATAAATACAAACCCCCTAATCCCTAAATTTTCAATACAATATCATAATTTATAATCACAATCTTTCTATCACATAAATATTTTCTAAGTTTCTTTCAGTTATAACCAATGTTTTCAAAACCGGATCGGAAGTCGAATCGGCAGACTTACTGGTTACTGGTTCGATTGGTTCAACCACTGGTCGAACCGGTATGACGTAATAAATAATTTATTATTATTTTAATTAATTAAATATATAATATTATAAATATGTAAATAAATTAATAATTTTCAATACTTAAAACAAAAAAAAATGCTTCCTTTACACAATATTCAGAAAAAGAAAATTACATTTAAAATATAAATTTTTATTTTTCCATACCATACCAACTTCTCTTATTTTTCATATATATTAAAATGTCTCATTATAACTAACTAACTAACTAATCCATAATATAAATAAATAAATAAATGAAAAGATAAAGTAGAAAAAGAAAAAAAAGTAATATATGCCTTTAAATTTTTTTTACCTAAGCCCTAAAGCCCATAAGCCCAAAAGTTGTTATTATATAAAAAGTTAGAATTGTGTCTCCGCCGCATTGTTCTTTTTCTCCATATGTTCAGCTAATCAATTCTCACTTCTCTGTTTCTCTGAAATGCTACTTCTCACCCAAACATTCATTCTATATTTTGATCAAGAATTATCTTCTGAAAGAACTTCCTCTATCTCTATGAAGAAGTGCCTCGGGAAGATAAACAAAGTCTGTCTGCTGCTGTGTGAAAGGTTGGGACTTGGGAAAACGAATAAAACAGGAGAGAAAATATGGTGCCCGTTAATCGGGCGGTTTTTCCGGTTCTGGACTGGTCCGGTCTCCACCGATTATATATGGTCAGCCGGACCGGACATGTCGCCGGTCACCGGTTGAACCGGTCCGGTCCGAATTTAAAAACACTGGTTATAACCCAAATATGGCCTCAACTTCTAATTCCCTTAGCTCACCACTTCTTTCTTCCAAACCATTTTCGAAAACTCGAATAATCAAACCTAACAGGAACAAACAGGTTCAGACTAGAATTGTCGCAGGTGATCAAAGGCACAGCAGCGGGAAGCTCGTGGATGAGAACTTAATCGTTCTTCACATGAGAATCCACGAGGCGAGGATGGCGAAGATCGATACCGAGCCGCCTATGGGGTGGATGGAATGGGAGAAAGAATTGTATCCGAATTATGATTCGATTATATGTGATGCAATGGCGTTGTTGCAATCGTCATTGATGGAGACGAGGCCGATTGTGGCCTTGGGGGTTGTCGTGCTGATTGCTTTGAGTGTGCCAACTTCAGCTGCTGTTATCGTCTTCAATTTATTTGAATTTTGTGACCAAATTGAAGATGTTTTAGTTAAACTGGGATTGATCATTTGATCAAGAAATTAAAGTCAGTCATAGTTCCATGTTATTTGCTTCAGACTTCAGTTGTCTCTCTCTCTCTCTCTCTCTCTCTCTCTCTCATATTTTAAATTTTAATAATAATTGTGTTATTATATTCATAACCTATATTATAATAATGGTCCTGTATTTATGCCTAATTTTAATATAATTTATTTAAATCGAAAAATTACATTTTAATTTTTACAAATCTTATTTGGTTCGAGGTTTCAAACGGGACTTATAAAAGTACATTTATGTCTCTAACGGTTTGTATAAGTGTTACGTTGAATATATAGCTAAAATTATAAAATTATCCCTAGAATTTACAAATATAAGCAAAACGATCCCTATAAATTGTGAATTTTACAATATAGTTTGTGGTGTCACAAATCAAATTAAAAAAAATTGGGGGTAGTTTTGAAATGACATAACGGAACCCTAACGGACGTCAGAGACCACAAACGGTTGTCAAAAGTTAGGAACATAAAATATAATTTCTCGATTTAGGTGGATTGTATTATAAATTAAACATAAATACATGTTAGCTAGATGTAATTACTTCTATAATATATCTGACATAAATGCATCAAATGTCAAAGTTATTGAAAGTTTAAAGTGGAAATTGTAATTTTGGTATACCAACTAATCCTAATTCACAATTTTGGTATAAAAAAATTTCAAGTGAAAAAACTAGCCCATAACTTTAAAAATTAGCTATTTCATGCACTATTTAACCAGAATAGATATGACCTGCCGGAGAATTCACCCGGATCTCCATGTGTCTGTTGGAGAATTTGCCCACAAAGTGGGTCCTGTGAACTTCGGCTGGGTTTTTTAGGAGATTATATCTGATGGTGCTGGAAATCAGACTTCCAAAATGCAACCACACTTTAGTATTTGTATGAAAAGGGAAAGACCATCACAGGCGTGAGGGCCTCAGGATCTGGGTTTCCTCTTGAGCGTGGGTTCTTCCAGCTAGGATAACACCAAGAATGCAAGATGCAATGATGATGCAACTGTGATGCAGGTAAGGTCAAGCTTGAGAAGATGCAGAAGAATGGTGGAAAAGACCCAGAACAGTGAGTGCAGTATGTATCGTGAAGATGACTTGGGGAAGAATGCAAGTGTTCTCCCTTATTTATATGTTAGGGGTGAGGGTAGATTAGGTAATCGGACCGTGTGGTCCCAAACCTGTGTTGCCCTAACACGTGGCTGCCTGTGGTGATATGAGAGTGATGGCTCTGGAAAGTAGGAGGCGTGTCAGGTACAAGGTGCGCACTACCTTTGTGTCAGAGGTTGTTGACGAGGGTCGCACGGGTGGAAGGTCCCAGATCCGTTTTATGAGGGTTCAGATCCACCACGGCGGTGGGGGACCACACACGAGCGAATAGGCGACGCTCGAAGAGTGCTCGGACGGGTTCCTCACGACTCATGATCTTTGAGCGCCGAAGTCCCGAGCGACAAGAATATGGCCCTCGTGCGGGTGATTCCCGGAGAAAGGTAACCCCGAAGGCCGGGATGGGAGCGCCGAGCCTGTCGGTTCGGCCCCTTTTCTTGAATAGTTGGCCGAGGCTCAAGGGCCTATACTAGTTGGCAAGTGAGTGGGCTGGGTTGGCCCGCGAGCCCACCAGTGCGAGCGTCCAGTCAATCTATTGCCAGATGTTGACACGTGGACAGCTCTGATTCGAACGTAGTTTTATGTCTCATCATTTTGCCCCCCAAATTCTGTAGTATCGCTCGAGCGTACTGTAGAATTTCGATAGGTATGGAGCCTTGAACTTTGGATTATCCGAGGGTCAAGCCTCAGCAAGGGAGGTGACCGCTTGACTTCCGTAACGGGTACAATCTGACATTGCATTAAATGGTGTCATGTCCGCATTTAATGCTGAGTGGGAACGTGGGCGCGTGCACTCCGGGAGGCGTGAGGCGGTTACCAAAAGTGGGTGTCTCCCAAGGCGGGAAATGATTGCATTTTCAAATCCCCAACCCTAATCAATGTAAATTCTCCCCTATAAATAGGGATTTGCAGAGTCTTGGAGCCTCTTTCACGCATTCAGACTCCTTCAAGCACATACGCAGCAAGAAATCTCTGCAACTTTTACAGACTCCGACGAGTTTCTTCTTCAATTTCTAGGTAAGGCTTCCACAAATCCTGATATTCCGATACTAACTTTTAGATTTAGGTTGTGCGTGAGTGATCCTTCTAAGCAAAGAACCCCTTCTGCCGTTGAATTCATTCCATAATTTTTCTTCTTTATTGAGTTTTCTGAGAGAACTCCGTCTTTGAAAGTCGAAAGACAAACATGGCTGGACACCAAGCTGACGATTATGTAAGGGAGATAGATGAGATGTCAGTGGGGAGCTCTTCCCCTCACGGAGATGTACCTACAGCGGTTCCCATGGCTAGAGCGTCCCCAGGTGAGGGGATTCCCATGGCGATTCCAGTGGCTCAAGCTCCGGCTGATGCCAGGGACGAAGAGGACGATGCAGCCGTTCAAGGGATGAACGAGCGTGCTCCTGGAGGGGTGAATGACCTCTTTGAAGAGATGCACAACGTGATGGAAATGCAGAGGCAAGGAGAGAGAGTATTCCCGGTGTTGAATAGTGCCGTGAGACCCCAGGATCATAGGATCACCATGGCCGTGATGGCTCCCGAGGGCGAAGCAGGGCCGTCCGGGCGTCAATTTGAGGCTGAACCTTCCAGAAGGCGTCAGAGGAAAGGAAAGGAGCCTGCCACTCGAGTGAGGTAAGATAACCGTCACCAAACCGATAGATCTCCGGATGAGATTGAGAGTATTTTGACGCTCGAAGATTTGGAGGAGTTGAAGGCGAAAGCTTATTGGGATGAAGCAGTATTTCCCATGCGGCTGCCAGAGGAGGGAGAAAGGGCCAACCGTCCGCCGCCTGGGATGATGGCGGTTTACTGGGATGCAGTCCTGGCCGGGGGCCTAAGATTTCCAATTGCTCACGCCGCTGCTGTCATCTACCATCACTTAGGGCTTTGCCCTTCACAAATTCTGCCCAACGGCATAGCCTTAATCAACACCTTTATAATAACGATGAGAGCCTTAGGCCACGCATCCTCGATTGTCAATTTTGACAGTTTGATACAAGTAGCCCGCTCGCCACGCTCGTCACCTACGGACGAGTTTTATTACGCCCAGGCCAAGTCGGGCTTTAAGATGATAGATTCTCCATCCACCTCCTACGGCGAGCATTGGAAGGAGAAGTATTTCTTCGTGGGGGCTCCAGGGGGAATCTTTGGGGTTCATCGACAGTGGATGATACACGGCGAGAGTCCTTTGGTTAGGGAAAGGGTGAGAAATAAGGATTTCGAGGACTGGGCCAAGGGATTAGCCCTCGTAATGAAGTGTGAGAAGAAATGGATCAAGGCTGAGGTCTTGATGAAAAACGAGGGGGTGCTGTTCCGTTATGGCTTGTCTTGCCCCCCAGAAATGATACTCAACCCTCCAGCTGACATCATGACCCTCGACGGTTAGATTCTAGGAACTAACTGCTCTAACTTTTAGAATAGTCTCCTGACTTGGTACGATTGTTGTATTTCTGTATTTGTGGTGCCAACAACCAATTTGTGACGCTCGCACCTTCTCTCTTGCAGGTGTCCAACTACTATCGCAAGGCATGAATGCTGAGGCTCTTTCCCGTATTCTGGGCGCTCAAGGAAACAACGCTAACCCCCAGGCCCCGCAACAACAGCAAGTCCGTCCTCCAAATGCCCCAAGGGGGAGAGGAACTAGGCGAGGAGCCGGTTGGGGCCATAATGGCGCTCGCGAGGGTGCGGGGAACGAAGCCCGTAGGGGCCCCATTGAAGATTTGACGGTTGATGGTGTCCGCGGGGCTACTCCTCCGTCGGCGGCCCCCGAGGGTCCGATATCACTAAGTTCGAGCGGATCTCGAAACCGCTCGGGGGAACTAGTCCGCATCCACGAAACCCTTCGGGCCGACCGTCAAGGGAAGAGGAAGAGGCTGCCAGATTCCATCCCAATTTCTGGCAAATGAAAAGAAGTGGTAGTGGGGCACAGGGGCAAGGGCGGCGACACTTCTTCGTCAGAGGATGAGGACTTCTGGAAGATAGGTTGCAAGGGCGACTCTCGATACAAGCGCCAGCGAACCGTGGGTCCAGTGCTTCTGAAAAAGAGTGCCTACTCCGTGAACCTCGTCTCGGATATCGTCGGAAAGCTCCAATTTTTCGGCGATCACGACAAGCTGAACGAGCATGACGCCGCTCGTGTTGCTGATGACGCCTGTCACGCCCTTCTAACAGTGAGTCCTTAGTGCCCTCTGAAGTTTTCCCCCCTTCCACTGTTCCCATTTCAACGCTAATCTTTACTTCTGACTCTCCAGGAGGTAATCCCCAGGTTGAAGAACTTGCAGGGGCGAGCGCAGGCCTATTCCAACCATAAGGCCAAATACAAGAAATTGCTACGAGCCTCGGATCCCGTCCAACTGCAAGAGGATTACAATAACGTCCACGCTCAGCTGACCGAAGCCAATCTTAAGAAAGACAGGCTGAGGGAGAATCTCCAGAAGGCGGACGCAGCCTATCTTACCCTTGACGAGCATCATAGGGAATTTAAGGTAGAGCGTGACCAGCTAAGGAACCAAACTAAGGAGTTGAGCACGCAGCTGGCGGAGAGCACTCGCCAAAATGAAGATACCAAGAAGGCACTCGCTGATCTTCAAGGGAAGGTGGAAGGACTAACGGCGAGGGTCTCCTGGGAAGCAGTAATGAAGTTCGTACGCTCTAAGGCTTTCGTGTTCGCCGCCAACATCCAATGCTTCGATAACGCTCGGCGTTTCTTCCACAAAGCCATCGGGCAAATGGTGAAGCTTGGCTTGGCTCCTGATAGCGTTCGAACCGACATGCGCTTGCGTATGGACCTGGATGAAAACTGCGAGCCTATGGTTCAAGACGAGGATCCCACTGAGAGCTTGGCAGAGCCGGAATACCAGGAGTTGGTGCAAACGCTCCAACGGGAGTTTATAGCCGCCAATACTCTAGGTCCCGAACCCATCCAAATAGAGGACGAGGGCACCGTTATGGATGCAGCGGACGTCGAGGAACCAGGTGAGGCTCAAACTTCTGACGCCCATGTGTTAGCTCCAGTTCCTCTTGCGACCGCCCCTCCAGAGCCTGACTTGCAAGCCCAGTGATGAACCCTTGGTTGTTGAATCCCTTTCCTTGCTGGTTTAAATTTCTTGTCTTACTTATGAACAATTTATGTCTGTACCTAATTCTCCATCTATTTTCTTGAACATTTTGGATCCCTTTATGCTCCTTTCTGTATATTGAGACTCTTCTTTTACTGCTTGAATGTTTGAATACTTTCTCTTTTACTTTTGAATGGTGAATGATGTTCTTTTTGAATGGGCGTGTGTGTGCACGAGGGCGTTTTCTTTGAGGGTGCCCTGGCATTCATCACAATACGCCATCAGTTTAAGGTTTGGCAGCGTCTGGCGATTTGAGGGGCGTAGATACGGGCGCGAGGGTGTTTTCCATGGGGGTTCCCTGGCCGTATCCGTAATGAGGCTCGAATTTGAACTTAGGAAACTTCTGAGGATTTGCCTAAGTATTGGCCCCAATAATGTTCATTTTCAGGTTGAACGCTCCAGGGAGTTGTATGTACTTTAGAAATCAATAGTAGGATTTGCTAAGTATAGGATCAAAGCGAGCGTAACCGTGGGGTTAGCGTCATTTTAAGGGACCCATGAAAGGATTGTTATGGGATCCACTATTTTACGAGTGTGCTCTTACCCCAGAAGTTGAGGGTCATCGGGGTTTTTACGAGCGCGAGCTGGAGTGGCGTGCACTCAGCTGGCGTAAATTAAGCATTTTGCTCCCCGTTGTTTGACACACTCGTTCTTAGGATTCTATACACTTACGAATTGTCAAACTATTCCGGGTAGATAGTTATCAATACCCAGATAGTGTTGCTCTAAAAACGATTGGGGTATTACTTAGGCCGTTCGACGTGGAGAATGTTCGACACGGAGTGGGCCTTTTGTTGCTCAAATCATTAACGAATAAGAAAGAAAATAAATGACAAAACAAAGAACTAAATACTTACTGTTATACTTGTAATGTTCAAGATGATTACAACACGCTTTCTGTCAAAAGAAAGTACTCCATGCCGTAAACGGACAATTACAAAAGAACTGACGTTTACACGTAGAACCTTCTAAGGTTACATGCATTCCATGGCCTAGGGAGACGCTCGCCTTGCAAAGTCTCCAGCAGGTAGGTGTTATTTGCTCGTACCTGAACGACTTTGAAGGGGCCTTCCCAATTGGGGTCCAACTTACCCACATGTTTGGAGACTTCAACTTTTTTGAGGACCAAGTCCCCTAGCTGGAAAGTCCTCTCCTTAACACGTTTGTTGTATTGGCGAGCCACGGTTGCTTTGTATTTGTGGATACGTGCCCAAGCAGTATTCCTCTTCTCGTCCAACAAATCTAATTCAAACGCCCGATTGGCCTTGTTGACCGCAGGCTCGAAATAGGCAACGCGTGCGGATTCTTGAGCAATTTCCGCGGGTATCATAGCCTCGGAGCCATAAACGAGGGAATAAGGAGTTTCCCCTGTTGCCGCTCGTGGAGTAGTACGGTATGCCCACAGGGCTCCTTGAAGTTCTTCAGCCCATTCTCCCTTCTTACTCTCGAGCATCGTCTTCAGATGCCGGAGTATGGTTCGATTGGTCGCCTCCGCTTGACCATTGGCTTGAGGGTGGCCCACGGAGGTGAATCGCTGTTCAATCCCTAGCTCATAGCACCAATCTCGCGTGTCGGCAGCGATAAACTGGGAGCCGTTGTCTGAGATGAGCACCCTCGGGATACCATATCTGCAAATGATGTTTTTCCAAATGAAGTCTCTCACAACTTTGAACGTTATCTTGGCCACCGATTTGGCTTCGGCCCATTTAGTGAAGTAATCCACAGCGAGTATTACGAATTTCTTTTGTCCGACCGCCATTGGGAGGGGTCCTACTATGTCAATTCCCCATTGGTCAAAAGGCCACGAAACATCAATAGGAATCATTTGAGCAGCCGGCAACTGAGGGGTGTTAGAATGGAACTGGCACTTAGGGCATTTCTTGGAGTAGCTAATGGCATCCTGCAACACCGAGGGCCAGTAGAACCCACTCCTTAAGATTTTTTTTGCCAAGATTCGACCGCCCAAGTGGTTCCCGCAACTTCCACTGTGCACATGTTCTAAAACTTCTTTGGCCTGCGAGGGTCTCAAGCATCTCAACGGTGGGCCCTGGAAGGATCGCTTGAATAATCGACCCTTGGTGTCCAATGAGAAGCGAGGGGCCTTGTTTCTGATTTTTCGAGCTTTAACTTTGTCGGTTGGGCTGGTTCCATCCTGGAGGAATCTGATAATTTCGTCGAGCCAACAAGGCTCGGAGGGGTCAATCATATTCACCTCCTTCGCAGGTTCGCCTCTACTTATCAGCGGCTCTTCTGTTCTAAGAAACGTAACAGCACGCTCGCTAAAACCATCCAGGGCAGATGCGAACTTTGAGAGGGCGTCAGCGCGTTCGTTTTCAGCCCTCGGGACCTGCAAAAAGTGGAATTCCCTGAACTTGGCTATCACCTCCTTAGCGCTCGCCAGATACTGCACCATGGTGGCTTCTCGAGCCTCATAAGAACCGTCAATCTGACTCGCGATTAACTGCGAATCAACATATGCAGTGACCCGAGTGGCGCCATTTTGGAGTGCAATCCTGAGCCCCTGGATGAGGGCCTCATATTCAGCTTCGTTGTTGGTAACTTGGAACGCCAGCTTGATGGCGTAGTCAACTTCAGCTCCGAGAGGGTCCCTGAGGGTCACCCCGGCTCCTCCCCCTTGTGAGGTTGAGGAGCCATCTGTGTGCAGAAGCCATAGACCATCCTCTGCCGAGGGTCCAGTATCTAAGTTGAAACGTTCCACCAATAGGTCAGCCACGGCCTGAGCCTGTATCGCCGTGCGAGGCTCGAAGGTGATGTCGAATTGACTAAGTTCAATTGACCATTTAATTAATCTCCCTGAGACGTCCGGCTTTGCAAGCACCTGTCTGAGGGGCTGATCTGTAAGCACCACGATGGAATGCGCTTGAAAATAGGGCCTTAACCTCCGAGAGGCATTAACGAGCGCAAAAGCAAATTTCTCTATTTCCATGTATCTTTTCTCCGCTCCTTGTAGAGTCTTGCTTAAATAATACACCGGCATATGCTTACGCTCGCGAATGGCCACGAGGACAGCGCTCGTGGCTTCCAAGGAAACTGACAGATAGACAAAAAAGTTCTCCCCCGGGTTAGGTTTGGTCAACAAAGGCGCACTCGAAAGGTACTGCTTCATGTCCTAAAGGGCCTTTTCGCAGTCCTCGCTCCAGGCAAAGTTGCGAGCGTTACGCAGAATTTTAAAGAAGGGCAAACTCCTGTCCGCTGAGCGGGAGATGAACCTGTTTAATGAAATGATCTTACCCACAAGCACCTGGACCTCTCTCAGATTGCGAGGGGAGGGTATATCCAGGATTGCTTTAATCTTCTCTGGGTTTGCCTCTATGCCCCGTTGGCTGACCATGTATCCCAAAAATTTGTCACCCCGCACGCCAAATGTATATTTGGAAGGATTCAGTTTCATACCGTAACGACGCAGGATATTGAACGCTCGTTTGAGGTCTTCCAAATGAGAATAATGGCGTTCGCTTTTGACGATCATGTCATCCACATACACTTCCATGGACTTTCCAATCTCACACTCGAACATTCTGTTGACAAGGCGCTGGTATGTCGCTCCTGTATTTTTGAGCCCAAAGGGCATAACCTTGAAGCAATAAACACCCATAGGGACTACGAACGCAGTTTTGGGACGATCCTCAAGAGCCATAAATATCTGATAATACCCTTGGAAAGCGTCCATCATGCTCATAAGTTCACACCCGGCGGTCGAATCCACCAACTGATCAATTCTAGGCAATGGGTACGGATCCTTAGGACACGCCTTGTTGAGGTCTGTGAAGTCATTGCACATACGCCACTTGTTGGCGCTCTTCGGAACGAGCACCACATTGCAAAGCCATTCGGGATATAGGATTTCTTCTATGTACTGAGCGTCAAGTAGTTTATTGACTTCTTCTTCTATGACCTGCTTCCGGAACCCATGAGCATCCCTCTTCTTTTGCTTTATAGGTTTGAAGGCCGGATCCACGTTCAGCCTGTGGACAATAACGCTCGGATCTATGCCAGTGAGATCGGAAGCCTTCCAAGCAAAGACATCAATATTTTCTCGTAAGAACTCAATCATCATAATCTGAGAGGGACCGTCGAGACCGGAGCCTAGTTGCGTAGTCTTATCAAGATTCCCAGGCTCCAATTCGATGGTCAGAAAGCCCTCCGTAGGCTCTACCCGCACTTCTGGCCTCGGTTGTTCGAGCGCTCGTTTCTTGCCTGTAACTCTCTCGCTGGTATCTCCCGAAGGTACATGATCCTCGTCTTCCGAGGAGGAATCTCCAACCGCTCCGAGGGGTGAATCCCCAGCATCTACGGGTTTGCCGACGGCTCTTTTTTTATTCTTCTTCTTATAGAGCTTGGCCCTCTTGCGCTCGGGGCCATCTTCATCTAGTTTGGGGAAGTTAACAGACTTTTTAGTGGAGCCTGCTTGGGTAGGTTGTTTGGTCTTGTGGCTTCGAAGGGAAAGTATGTAGCACTCCCAAGCTTCCGTAACATTACACAGCACCTCTCCGGTACCCTCGGGGGTGGGAAACTTGACTTCTTGATGATAGGCGAAAATTACAGCTTTGAAGTCGACGAGGGCTGGGCGCCCAATGATGATGTTGTATGGCAGGTCCACTTCGACCACCACATAGAGAACATTTAAAGTTTTTCGCTGTGGGGCGCGACCGAAAGAGGTGGCCAAGCGAATTTGTCCGCGGGGGACGATCTCGGAACCTTCAAAGCCGACGAGGGCTGTTCTGAGGGGTTCGAGCGGGATGTTTGTGATGTTCATTTTCTGAAACGTGGAATAAGGCAAAACATTCACGGAGCTTCCACTATCAATCAAGACCCTCTTTACAACGTGATTGTGAACATCTAAGCTAACTACCATGGGGCAGTCAGAGGTTTCACTGACCCCATGGGGTGTTACAATGTGCTCTAAATATTTCTCTGTGAAACCTACGCTCTCGTCCTTCTCCGAGCGTGATGATTTATCAATAGAGAGCACCGGCCTGGGCTGAGAAGATCTTTGGTCATAACTCCGAATGTATCGACGTCGGGAAGCGTTAGAGTCGCCTCCCTAGGGTCCACCGGCGATCATGTGAATCACCGCGAAGGGTTGATTCTCAACCTCCGGCCCTTTCCCTTTGCCGCGGTCGCTTGATTCGGTGTAGTGGTGGCGAGGACTGTGCGAGCGCGAATGACTTCTTCCTCTAATACGCGCTCGTTCAGCGCAGTGTTCATCGTACTTCTCTAGCACCTTCACGAACTCCTTGAGGTGCCCCCCGGCAATAAGCCTCTGAATCTCACTCTCAAGTTGGCGACACTCGTTGGTATCATGCCCTTTCTGCTTATGGAAAGCGCAATACTTTCCAGAACGCTTCTGAGCCTCGGTCTCCCTCAACTTAGGTGGTCTCTTGAACAGTTTCTTATCCGCCATGGAATAAACTTCAGCTATAGAGCGGTTGAGAGGGATGCGCTCGAACTTCCGAGGGGGTGGAGAGTTTCGACGAGCGGAAATAGGGATGCGGCGGCGGCCTCTGTTTGAATCTCCTCTGTCTTCAAGGGCTTTGCCGGGGCGAGGGGCGTTCGCCATCTTCTGGTCCCTCGCAATATACATATCCTCGAGGGTGAAGAAAGAATCTGCTATTTCCCTAATCTCCATCAATGAGCGGGGTTTCTTCTTGGCTACCTCCTCCACGAACTCTTTACTGACATAGTGCTTCATATTAATAGCTCCAAAGAGAACGTGCCTCAAAAAGTCCATCGAGGGCTTCTCTACCAACAAGATCTCCTTGTTGAACCTTCCCATGAAAGACCGTAGAGTCTCGTTCGGCCCTTGGACCAAGCTGTAAAGAGCGGTCGTGGCTGGGGCTGGTGCCTTCAAAGAGTTGAAGTGGCTTATGAAAGCATCCATCAAGTCATAATACCCTCGGATTGAGCGTGGGGGAAGCTTTTTATACCAGTCTTGGGCCATTCCCGTGAGAGAAGTGACAAACACCTTGGCCCAATAATTGCTCGGGTGATCATACAAGTGCATAAGATGTACAAAATGATCCAGATGCTCGGCTGGGTCAGTGGTTCCATCATACCTGTTGACGGACGTGGGGATTTTGCCCTTCCCCGCACGGGTCATCAGAACCTCCTCAATGAGGGGAGAATCACCCGTCACGATCCGGTAATCCCTATCCTCTCGATCTTCAGGGATGGCTTCCCTTCGGTGGCGAGAGATGGGGCTGCGTGGTCTGCGAGCGTCTCTGGCCCTGGACCTCTCGCCCCCATCGCGGGAGACGTGAGACCGTGCTCGAGAGAGCTGCTCTACCACGTTCTGGAGCCCCCTAATCTGGTTTTGTACTGCGGCAAGTTGAGGGTCACCGACATTTCTGCGGTTTGCCCTTTCTGTGGCACTCGATTGGACCTCTTCGTTATCTCCGACCGCCTCATTTCGAGGGACCCTTTCATCTCCTACGGGTGGTTGCTCTTGCTAGACCCTCGGTGGGGCCTCATTTTCTTGATTCGGTGGTGGTGGAGGCTGTTGGGCCCTCAGCGCATTTTGAGCCATCGTCAGGGGGTGTGCTGGGAGTCCTCCAAGGGGTGGGGCTATTCGAGCACCCGCGTGTGAAGGGAAATAAGCCGCAGTGAAATGTTCCCAAGCATTCTGTACGGCTTGACCCTCGCATTGCGCATACAGAGCCTGAAGTTGTTGTGTAGTGATTTGGGGCATTTCTACCCCTTGTATTTCCCTTGGCATCGACAAGGGGAGGTTCAACGTCCCCACTTGATACGGCTGGACGAAAGATATCATTCCAGGCATCATTCCGGGCATTACCCCGGGCTGCATAAGAGTGTACCCTGGCGGCGGCATGGCCATAGGGTACATGCCAGGATGGGAGGATGGGATATTTGGGGCGAAAGCTGGGGGAGGAGGATTGGAGCCCGATCCTCCCGCTTCATTTCCTGTTGGGGGAAGAGCGGCAGCAGCGGCATCAATGTCTCCGGCGACAGGCGGAGGCGTGCCTCCGGCGGGGATGGGGTTTTCAGCGTTCTCTCCATTGGCGGGAGGAAGACCTCCTCTATTCCCCAGAGTTCCGGATCTTGTAGCAGTAACCATGATGAAAGACCTTGGTGTCACTTTTTAACTAGCTTTTAAAGGAAGAAACTGGTAACGACGAAGATGGTGGTGATGGATTTCCCACAGACGGTGCCAAAAATGATGGTGCTGGAAATCAGACTTCCAAAATGCAACCACACTTTAGTATTTGTATGAAAAGGGAAAGACCATCACAGGCGTGAGGGCCTCAGGATCTGGGTTTCCTCTTGAGCGTGGATTCTTCCAGCTAGGATAACACCAAGAATGCAAGATGCAATGATGATGCAACTGTGATGCAGGTAAGGTCAAGCTTGAGAAGATGCAAAAGAATGGTGGAAAAGACCCAGAACAGTGAGTGCAGTATGTATCGTGAAGATGACTTGGGGGAGAATGCAAGTGTTCTCCCTTATTTATATGTTAAGGGTGAGGGTAGATTAGGTAATCGGACCGTGTGGTCCCAAACCTGTGTTGCCCTAACACGTGGCTGCCTGTGGTGATATGAGAGTGATGGCTCTGGAAAGTAGGCGGCGTGTCAGGTACAAGGTGCGCACTACCTTTGTGTCAGAGGTTGTTGACGAGGGTCGCGCGGGTGGAAGGTCCCGGATCCGTTTTATGAGGGTTCAGATCCACCACGGCGGTGGGGGACCACACGCGAGCGAATAGGCGACGCTCGAAGAGTGCTCGGACGGGTTCCTCACGACTCATGATCTTTGAGCGCCGAAGTCCCGAGCGACAAGAATATGACCCTCGTGCGGGTGATTCCCGGAGAAAGGTAACCCCGAAGGCCGGGATGGGAGCGCCGAGCCTGCCGGTTCGGCCCCTTTTCTTGAATAGTTGGCCGAGGCTCAAGGGCCTATACTAGTTGGCAAGTGAGTGGGCTGGGTTGGCCCGCGAGCCCACCAGTGCGAGCGTCCAGTCAATCTATTGCCAGATGTTGACACGTGGACAGCTCTGATTCGAACGTAGTTTTATGTCTCATCAATATCTATTTGGGTCAAATAGTGGATGAAATTGCGAACTTTTAGAGTTATGAGCTAGTTTTTTTTACTGAAAATTTTTTATACCAAAATTACGAATTTGAGTGAGTTGGTATACCGAAATTATAATTTTTTCAAAATTTAAAAATGTGGTGTTCAATATATATGGTTTGGAAATCATTCTCTCAACTTTTGACATATATTAGAAAAAAACATTATTAACATTCTTGGCTCCCTCTAGTTTATTATCTTTTCTTGAAACAGGTTGCTGGTTGGAATAAATAATAATTAAAAGAATAAAAACAAGAGCACCAGTTATTAGGCTGCTAGCTAGGTAATTAATTAATTTAATTACTTGGAATCTACATAATTGATATTAATGTTAAATTAATGGCATGGGTGAGATCATCAATAATTTTCTCTTAACGTAGCTAACTGCACCATCCAATATTATTATACATACAATTATTACTTCACCATTTTTAAGCATATTTAATATAATTACTAGGAAAGATTGGAGTCTACCAACTGGGGCTCTTGATTGATCATATATTATTGTTTACGCATATTTATATATATCTTTTTACTTTTTTTCACATAATTTTTATACTATAGGTATGCACTTTACATTTTCTATTATTTTATCTCTTTAATATAATCATCTGTTTATCCCGCGTGAATCTTAGACTTCAATTTTTGGACTGAAAATTACTCGATTTGCTATTAGAAATGTGACGAAAAAGGACAAAAAATGTTGAAAGTGAGCCTAATTGGGTAAATAAACAGGACTAAATTAATTAATGGATCGAAGTTTAAAAGATGTTAATATTTGCCCCCAAATACATCATTTGGAAATTCAATTACGTGATTTGGGATTTGGGTACGCGGTTCTTGAGTTTTTATACAACAATGGGGAGTTAAAGGGAATTTGGCCTGTTATCTAGGGAGCAAACGAGAACTTTTTTTAAAGTGGGGAGTTAAAAGAATTTTTTTCAACTTATGGGTACTATTCAAAGAAAACCCCAATATTAAAAGGCATTTTATTAAGTATTAAGCATTCATATTAACGTGCAGTTCAACTTGGAAAACTAAAATCTGGAGAAAATTAGTCAAAATAATCTCTACACATGATTTCCTTTACTTCCTAATTTGAAAAAAAAAAATTTGAATTAAACTCAGAAGTACTCTATCCAAAATCAGCATCGAATTACAAGTAATAATAATAATAATAATAATAATAATATTAAATAATGAGTTATTTACACCATACCCCCTATTTTAGGTGGAATGGGCAAAAAAAAAAATATGTGTTACAAAAATTAACATAGGAAACCCTATATTTACATGCCGAACCCTGAAAATTTATGGTGTTGGTAGATCACTCCCACTTATCAAGTCATTCTCAAGAAATTTTGCATTTCTTGATTCCACAAACCTAGTGCTATGAGATGGACAACAAAACTTGTATCCTTTAGACCTTTCGGCATATCCAACGAAATACCCACTAATGGTCCTTGGATCAAGTTTCTTTTCCTAAGGATTATAAACTCTCACTTCAGATGGGCATCCCCATACTCGTGTATGTCTTAAGCTCAGTTTCCAACCTTTGAATAACTCAAATGGTGTTTTAGAAACAGCCTTAGTTGAAACTCGATTCATTACATACACTGCCGTTTTAAGAGCTTCAATCCACAAAGACTTAGGTAGCTTAGAACCACTAAGCATACTACGGACCATGTCCATTAAAGCTCGCTTTATTCTTTCTGCTACACCATTTTGGTCTGGAGAACCAGGCATGGTGTATTGGGCAACAATCCCATTTTCTTGACGAAACTTTGCAAATGGACCTTGAGCTTGTCCATCTTCAGTGTATCTACCATAGTACTCACCACCTCTATCAGTCCTCACTATCTTAATTTACTTCACACGTGTGGAACCCTCTAGGCCCGATTAACTCGTTTAATCATTTTAAAGCCTCAACTCATGTAACCAAGTTATTGTGTGTGACCCTCTAGGTTCTCAATTCAATTAGCAGTGACCCTACCTAATTAATTCACTAATTAATTAATCAGTCCACAGATTAAACGACCATAGTCTAGCAACAGGTGTTTAACCCCTAGCTGAATTGGAATGTTCGGATTCGACAGAACCTTTAAGTCATTGATTCATGTGAGATACAATCCTCCTACTTACTATCTCTCAACCAAGATCTAGGGCAAGGGAATAATCAGAACCCTAATAATCCGGTCTTAAAGCTAAGTGCATTTCATATCCATTTGATCTCAATCCAAGAAACCCTTTTCTTGATGTCTTGATCTACTACCTTGACCAAGGACTCCATATGGCATATGAATGACTTACACAATAAGAGATCACCTTGCATATGCAAGTGTAGGTCCTTTCTTGATTCTCATTCACTTTCATGAATCACTTGTGCAGCCCCAACATAAGCCTTGAATCAGTTGTCTAAGGCGACACCCTTTAAAACTTATACCTAAGACTACAGAGTTAACTCATAAAGTGACAAGGAACCTCAAGTCTTAAGGATCAATTAATCACATCAATGACTCGTGAGATATTTCCTAATCTGGAAGTTTCCATTTCCTGAAATAGAAACTTCCTTTCCCATTTAGGAATGTTCTCACACGGGGCACCTCAGTGAACTTACTTATTGAAGTAAGCACCCTCATGTATCACGCACGTATCAACTATATACTTTGCACCTCCATGAAACAAGGTGGTCCTTCTTAAGGGCGTGATCCCACAAGCAAGCCTTAGAGGAGTCAGGTTGACACTCCCACTGTCGGTAGGACTCATCGGCTTGGAGTATTTTACTAATCATGACTTATGTGATATAGGGCTCGTTTCATGAACCATTTCACCTAAATGGTAGAGTCCTAAAGTCATCAGGATTAGGGGAGTTCTTATACATGCACAGCTAAAGTAAACGCATACCAAACAAGAGCATATAAAGAAGTGTTGCCTCAATTCGTTATTTCATTCAAAGATTGTCTGTGATTATAATAAGGAAAAACACAAAGCGGATATACAATCGGCTTTCTAGGGCACTATTCTTAACATATATATCGCCTGTAATACCTAAAAACTCGTTCTTCATGGCCAAAATATTGGTAATTTAAATTTACATCATAATGACAAAGGATTTTTCATATTGATTTCATAAAGACGTAAATGAAGCTGATATATAAATAAATATATATGTACTCATTGTGACAAGGGGAAAAGATTTCTTCGTAATTAACAACAAATATCATGCCCTATACATTTTAAATTTCTAAGTTCGAAATGTTGAATTAGGAGTGTGATTAATTATAAAAAACTTATGTATTCTTATATAACCGGTTTGAAATCTGATTAATTAATTTATTTTTGGTTAAAAAAATATATTAATTTTCTCTTTCCGAGTATCTTAAAGATTGCAAAAGAGAACCTGGAAATTGAAACTGGTACTCAAGGAACGTGATGTGACAACATCAAACGCCAAAAATAAAAATAAAAAGGTCAAATTCTAAAGTAAAAGAAAATAGTAAGACAAACTATGTCAAACATTAACTTAGATTCACAAAAAATGGAGGCGCACTCATGCCATAATAATTAAGCAACACTGTGGTCCGTGCATTGTGAATATTTTTAAAATACAAGTATTTAAACAACTTACAATCAATTTAGTATAGTAAGACATAAAATAAGCAACTCACATTTTATGAGATCATGTAGCACCCGACACGCTAGGATGTCACATCTCCCACACTATAGTTCAGTCCACATACGAAATGGAAAATCCGTACATAAACTAAACGTATAACGAACGGGTTACAATAAAAAAAAAATCATTCTAGCTAGGCGGGACCAACTCCGAAACCATATAAATTGTACAATATAAATCAGTGGAAGCATAACGCGATAATTAAGCAAAAGTAGATACATCAAAAGTTCATAATTTCCAACAAGTATAATCATAGCCATATATGTACAAGAATTCCCCAAAATAACATAATCAAGTCATAGGTATCCATAACATCGATAACATGAAGGTGTAGTGTGTTAGACCCAAATTAAAGGCAAGACTCGACTCTAATTCTCGCCTAGCATGCACCTGCAATAACCTGAAAGGTGGAGGCGTCAGTCTTATGAAAGACTGAGTGAGGGGTATATAAATATAAGCGCAATTATCACACAAGCCATAACCTCGGGGAAAGTTTTATAAATAAACCAATATAAGTTCAATAATAGCATAAAGATCGCCCGAGATTACAACTATCAAGTTTAACAATTTAATCAATTTCAGTTAATCAGTCGCCCGGCGAGCGAGGGCAAGTCTCCAATCTTTACTCTGACAGTGTACAATAATTAGGTTATCAATTTATTACGTGATCATGCAAGTATTTCAGTGCAATCAATCAATAGCAGTTTCAATGTCCCTTTTCCCTCCGGATGATGGTGGGTTTGCAAGGCCCAACCATCCAATCAGGGTGAGCATCGGGTACATGAATCCCATGCCCGGGATTCCTTCCTCCACCAACCTCCTGGTGGATTCAGGGGTCATCCCAAATGGTGAGGATAGGGCAAGAGTTACCCGTCAGCCTTTGTTTTCCCGGTTGGCTCAATACACTATCCTCGGACCGACAGTGCAGTACAATATACTTGCCAAAATACGGTTGATTCAGTACAATAAAGATGGATCATTTGAAATCATTTGAGGTTTTGAAGAAAGTATAGATATATGTACATTTTGGCCGAAAATTCACATAAGGGTTGTAAGGGTTCTATGTATCTAGAAATTAAATCTCACATGTAACGACCAAAAAGAGAACAAGGATACGGCCTACGGAGCCTTCTCATCGTCACCAGGAAGCTGGTCTATGTAATAAAGACAAGTGTACGTGAGACACGACTCAAATGAACCAATTAGGACGAACGGCGAAATCATGAAGCAATATAACGTGCATTGGCAATTATGGAGTGTCATGGTCATTTTCATGCATAAAATGAGCATATAATAACACGTATCGATCATTTATGGCCTTAGAAACGGATTTGGAAAAGTAAATTGTGTGCATAAAATTCACAAAATCCCCTGGAGCATGGGAACGGCCGTTCCGGGTTTGAACATGAAATGGGAAGGGCCGTTCCCGGCTCCCCGAATTGATCCCGTTCTTCTGTAAGGATTTTGGGCTGGGAACGGCCATTCCGGCTGTAAACCAAAACTGGGAACGACCGTTCCTAGTCTCGCGCGCCAATCCTGTCAGGGGTGGGAAGGGCCGTTCCCAGAATGAACTGGGATGGGAAGGACCGTTCCCATCATGCAGTAGTAGCAGAAAACAGAGCAGCAAGCAGGGGAGTTCGAACTATAACTCAAAAATCATCAAATGGTCACATATCAATCCCAAATGCTCTTAAATCATGAGATAAACATAATAGCACACTTAAAGCATAATAGAACCCATTAAAAACACTTAGTTCATGCTTGATCATCAAGAATCATCACTTTCAAACCCACATATGAACTTATCAAGTAGCTCTATAATTTCCAAGACTTCAAGCATAAATTCAAGCTAAAAGCATGTATTCATGTATCCAACAACAAATAAGCAAATTATCCAATCCAAACCATAACCCTAGCTTCACATATTCAAACCAAGAATTCATACAAAATCTCATCTATACCTTGAATGAAAGAAAGAAGAGAAGAGATGAAGTTTTGATGATGATGATGCTTCAAAGTATGCAATTCCTCCAGAAAATTGGCTTGAAAATGGAGAAATCCCTTCCTCTTCTACTTGGGGTTTTGATCGAGCAGCAATGGAAGCAAGGAGCAAAGTGTAGTATGTTTGTATGAGAGAAATGAAGCATCACGTTATATGCATCTCTTAAAAGGAATAAAATGCTCCAATAGCTATTAAATCCTCCAAGTTTAATAAGTTATGCAATTGAGTCCCCAAGCTTATGAAATGTGATCAATTTGGTTCACATAAATTTCCATGTAATTTAGTCCTCACATTTGAAAGAATGCTCAATTAAGGACACATAGGCAATTAAGTCATGTTCGATAATTAATTCACGTTCCAATCAAATTCAATTTATGCAATAATTCTCAAATTGACATGAATTTCATATAAACACTTAAAATAGAATTTTATAAAATTACCATGAAATGTAGAAATTTATAAATGAAAGAATTAAAATAAATCCTAACTCTCGAAAACTCACACCTGGCGTGCTTACTTGAAAGTCGAAAAACTGGGGCGTTACAGATCAAGCTCATGGAGCCTAACAAATGTGAAAATAGTCTAAAATTTTATTTCATCATATCTATATATATTATAAAAGCACGAGTTGGGTTTTTGGTTTCTTACAAAATACGGATTGCCTAAAATATCCTCACAATAATTACGTCAATAATTATTAGTTAAGGATAATGATGTAAATACATGTTATAAATTATTAATTTAACTATATTTAAATAGTACTTATTAACTTAAAATAGAACTCTTGCTAGAACTAATTTTTTTTCAACTTACCAAAAAATGATATAGTTCAACAAGGACTTTTTAATATTAATATATTAATTAATTGTATTCAAATTTTATGATATAAGTTGTTTATTTTTTAATTTTAAGACCTATAATTTAAAATATTGTAATACAATATATCTAACGAATTGGAAAACAACAAATTGATTCACTTTATATATTTTAATAAAATTTTGTTATTATGTAAAATAAATTGAATGAGTTCCGTAAGATAACTTTCGATAGATCAATCCTAATGTAAATCTAATTACATAAGTCCATAGTTCTAATTATCTAAGTTCATAAACTTTCTTAAATTATAATCATATTATAATTCTATAAATTTATCTAATTAACAAAATAAAATAATTGAATGATTTGTATACATTGTTTTTTAATAAATTAATAAATCCTAATTCAATATTTTTCAATTAACTAATACTAACATATAATCTTCCTTCAGTTTATATAATAAAATATAACTTAAACACATAAAAATACGAATAGCATTTTTGGTTTCTTACAACTTAATATACCACAATTTGCATGTCGTCAGATCAAAGTTACATTAAGAATTATAAGGAGACTCAATGTATGTGCATATAAAAATAAGATATAATATAATTTTTTAAATAATTTTTATTGTATTCAATTAAACATTCTTTAAAATTTTTATATAAATATACTCTTTTAATTATTTCTACTATATACATAAAATCAATTATATAAAAATAATATAAATCTGAAATAATACTCATTAGAGAAATACAAATAAGAAAATGGAATGCAAGATCAAATGACAAAGAGAATATAAAAAAGAGATAAAGAATAGTTAGTTAAAAGAAAGAATTACTTGATTTTAATGTATATACGCACCCATACCAAAATTAAGGAAAATTGTGAAATATCTTTATATATATATATATATATATATATATATATATATATATACATGACAAAATGAGAATTCATATCGTGTACAATAGTAAACAAAATTTTGAAGATTAGATTAAAAATTTCAAGATGCTAGAATGGGTCTCAACACTAGAAACAATACGGAGAATTTTTTAATTTAATTTGAATGAGATTGATCCAATGGTTATCACTTTAGCTCTACATTTTCCAAAATAGCAATACACAATTTATTGGTCGAATCAAAACTTGAAGGACATTTTGACTTGGGATCATTGCTCCAAAATAATGGTCTTTAAACAATTTTCAATGTGCTCGAAAAGTTAAAAAAAAAAAAAAATACAAAAAAATTCCAGAGCATTATGCATGAGGCAGGCAAAGGTAAATATCCAAAAGATTTGGAGAAAGAATTGATGGCAGAGTACAACAAACTATTATAACAACAAGAGATTATTTGGTTTTAAGAGTTGAGAATAATTGACTTCAATTCAGGGAGAATCACACATGTTTCTATTATCTCTCAACCATAACGAGAAGAAGGAGGAACCAATTGAATGCTCTCAAAATATGTAATGAATGGGCAACCTATAATGATCAACTGAAGCCACACACTTGGGAGTACTACACCAAACTCTTCAATGGAGCTACCATTGAAGACATGATGAGTTTAGGTATTAGCTTGTGCTAAAACTACCGTGGATGGAGCAAAGTGCATTCAAAGTATGGTTGAGGCGTTTCACAAGGCGTTAGGCCTCAAATTAAACTTCAGCAAATCACATGTGTTATTCACACCTTATGTGTCAAATGGTTTAAAGTAGTAGGTTAGTAGAATTCTGGGCATGGAAAGTACACACAACTTAAGGAACAATTTGTGGGTGCAAATAAATTTTAACTGAAACTATAATGAGCATTTCTCGATTGTGACTAACAAAGTTGAAATGCGCTTCTTTGGATAGAAGCCAAAATGACAAACCTTTTTGGACAAATGCTACTTATTCAGTCCATCACAATCTCGATCTCCATCTACCACATGCACACAAATTGGCTTCTCAATCATGTGTCGATAAATTTTATCAACTCAAACACAATTTCTTTAGGTGACTGATATAACAAAGAAACGGACCCATTTGGTAAGGTGGAAGAAGGTGACTAGAAAGAAGCGAGAAAGTGGATTGGGTCTTAGAGAAGTCCATAGCAATGCTCGCTAAAATAGGATGAAGAATGCTCACCAAGGAGGCAACGGTGTGCAACTAGATATATAAGAAAAAATATTTAAAAGGGGAGAACATTCTTGATCAAATATAAGCCTCAACTTATGGCTTCCTGAGCATGGACGGGGATAGTTAGAAACACTTGAATGATGGAGCCATTTTCCGAATGGAGGATTGAGCACGGTGAAGGGAAGTCTTTATGGAACGATCGATGGTTATCACATGGCAAACTAGCTGACATCTTTGAAGATAACATTCATGAGGAGGAGAAAGATCTTATGATATGTAATCTTATTGGCACAGATAAAAACTGAAACCTAAATTAGCTGAAAACTTAACTGTCCAATGAGGTGGTCAATAAGATATTTAGTGTCCTAATCACGCTTCATGATAATGGAGATAAGAGAGTTTGGATTGGATCAACTAATGATAAATTCTCTTATAAAAAGACATATAGTTTGCTTATGATGTGTGATGAGACATGCAAGAAAAATTGGAAATGAATTTCAAAATTACCTCACCCCCAAAAGTTCAAGATTTTCCTATCACTTTGCCAACATGATAACTTGCTCACAAATGTACTGAAGTATGATAGAAATTTTAAAAAAATTAATGTATGCATAAGTTGTTGTACATGACATGAATATGTGGACCACTTGCTGAAAAGTTGTTCGTTCGCACTCCGTTGTAGGACCAGATTGTTGATGCACAGACTGAACAAAATCTTCGTGACTTTTAAGAGTCGAATGGGTTCGAAGAGAGTTTTAATAGCAAAATTCAGAGTAATATGTTATCAAAATATCCTAGGCGAATTTTTTTCCTATGACTTTGCCAACATGATAACTTGCTCACAAATGTACTGAAGTATGATAGAAATTTTAAAAAAATTAATGTATGTATAAGTTGTTGTACAGGACATGAATATGTGGCCCACTTGCTAAAAAGTTGTTCGTTCGCACTCCGTTGTAGGACTAGATTGTTGATGCACAGATTGAACGAAATCTTCGTGACTTGTGAGAGTCGAATGGGTTCAAAGAGAGTTTTAATAGCAAAATTCAGAGTAACATGTTACCAAAATATCCTAGGCGAATCATCTTGAACTTGACGATCTAGAATCTTTGGAAAGAATGGAATTGATGAAGCTATCAAAATATTATAAAACTTAGAAGTATCACTCTTTGTCACATAAAAGATTTATCTGAGAACTAAGTACTAATCAGTGAAAACAAAAATCACAGGCAAAAGAAAATTTGCACTAAGTTGTTGAAAAACCCAATAAGGGATGGGTGAAATCAAACTCGGATAAATTTTTTTATAACCACACTAGAAATGCTTTGGCCAATGGCATCATTTGAGATGATAGCTGAAGATGTGTGGTACGATACATTATGAATCTTGGTAGAGTTTCAATATTATAGCGGAGTTATTCATCTTATGTGAGGGATTAACATTAGCTTGGTAGAGACGCTTTCCGAAATTTAATATGAAGATTAATTCATAGACGGTCGTGAAATGGACAACAATGGTGGATATTGAAAACAACCCAAATTGAAATGTGATATTTAATTATCGAAGTTTACTCCAAAGTCCTTGGGAAACTTTGATTAAATAAATCCTGAGATAAGTTGGCGAGAATAGGTCACAAGGTTCAATATGGTTACTGCGTCTAGGACGCTATCCTGATAAAACTGGATGAGTCTTAGTTTGAGGTTATTTTTCCTATGATGGGTTGTTTCGTTTAGAAAACAAAAAAAAAATTGGAAAGATAGAAAAAAAATAAATGAATACAATTGGACATATAAATACTGCAAAAGAAAATATTAATTATACTTTTTTTACTCTACAAGATACATGTTATTATTATAAGGGGGAGACTGACAGGATTAAAAAAAAAAAATCTTTCTTATGATATGAAACGTGTAAAAAGTGCTATGCATTAGTATGCAAATTTGAAAAAAGTTTTTTCTAGGCAAGTGCAATGATGAAGACATAAAGCCTATACAAAAGTAATATAAAAATATCAAACTATCAATAAGTAATTTTTTTATTTATAAATTTCATATTGTAAATTATTTTGAATCAATAATAGGTACAAAGTGGTACTAAATGTTATACATGTGGGTATAGTGCTCCTATCATATTATATGAAGTATATAAGTTGCTTAGTATATAAATATCAAAAATTAATTGAGAATCTAATTAATTTTCATAAAATATTATTTCTTTAATACTTTATAAATAAATTAATCATTAAAAGTTTCATTGATACTCTGTATAATTAAATTACTAACGCTTTTAATTGTTTAAGGAGAATATAACTCAAAATATTGTAGGAAACTTAGTTTACAAGTATTTACGGAGTTTTGTTTTCTCGTTGAAATTTGAAGAGTGGATGTTATCAATTGAAAATTGTATGCGGTAGCTGATATAATTGAAAAACTACAATCCGAGGTATAAATAGAAAGAAAAATAGAAATACCCATTTATTCAAATTACAATTATGGAGAAGAAGATGAAGATTTAATCAAATATATTATACTAAAAGATTGTTGGGGACATACCACTTGGGCCTTTAATGGACCCAAACCTAAGATCAACTCGCTTGAGGAGAAGGCCAGTCAGTTCTCTATCAGGTGGCAAACTGAGGAAGCGGCGTGAGGCGAACCGGTGAGAGTAATACCAAGAGAGGTGAGCACATATGTGATTCTATGAAATATCCAACAAGTCATAACTAAGCTTGACGATAAGAACGAATGTAGGTTAAGAAGAGAACAAATAACTGAGACTAAGAGGAGCTTGATATCTATGAATAAGGGAAGAAGAATCATTAAAGGCATAAGCAAGAAAATCAGAGAAATGAGTAATTATGAAGGAACCAACAGTAATAATGATATACCAAAACTATAATTTCTCAATATTATGAAATAAGAAAAAAAGAAAAATAACAATATTTCCATTTCAAATAAGGGAATCGAGATCGAAATTATAGAAAAAGATAAAGTGTAAACGTCATTGTTTTGAAAGTGAATATAAATTTTACATTTTGAACAACAACGAAAATATTCTTCAAAATTTTATAAAAAAAAATTAAAAATAAATCACAAATTATATTAAAGAAAATCAAACAATAAAAGGAATAAAGTATATATAATTAATATAGCATTTTATATGATCTTTTGTAGCACCCGAAGCGCAAGGTGCCACATCCCCCGCACTATAGCTCCATCCACATATGAAACGGATAATTCATACATGAACTAAGCTATAGCGAACGGGAGACAAGAAATAAAACGACAACTAGCTAGGCGGGACTAACCCCAAACCAAACAATCAATTCACATAATAAGAGCAGAAGCATAACTTTCAATATCAATTATCAAGTGTCCAAAAACGTATGATCCACCCATATACATATCAATACATTATCATCTCCAAAATTCCATAAAACATGCCGATAAATTCATAAGTATCAATACATGAAAGTAATATGAAGGTGAAGTGTGCTAGACCCAAATTAAAGACAGGACTCGACTCTCATTCCCGCCTAGCACGCACCTGCAAAACTGAAAGGTTGAGGCGTCAGTCTACAAAAGACTGAGTGAGGGGCATAATAGATATAAGCGCAGATAACATACAAGTCATAAACTCGAGTAAGGTTTTATAACTGAAAGCAATATAAGTTCAAAATACAATTCACATTGTCCGAGATTACAACTATCAAGTTTAACACTTTAAACACTTTCAATCAATCAATCAGTGACCCGACCAGTGAGGGAAATTCTTCAACCTTTACTCCGACAGTGTACAATCACGATACTTTCAATTAATTAAGTGGTCATGCAAGTGGTTACAGTGCACAAGTAGCAGGTTCAGTGACTCCTTCTTCCTCCAATGATGGTGGGTTTGCAAGGCCCGAACCATCCACGGTAACACGGTGTACGTCGGGAACATGACTCCCACGCATGGGACTCCTTCCTCCACCAAACCTCCTGGTGGATTCAGGGTTCATCCCCACGGTATGAGAGGAGTGTAAGAGTTACCCGTCAGCCTATGCTTTCCCGTTTGGCTCAAACACTAACTCTCGGGCCCACAGTGCATGGTACATGAATACTCGCCAAAACACGCTCAATTCAATCACGGTAACACGGTACACGGTCCAAATCATTTAAGGGTTTTTGGAAAGATTATAGATATATATATACATTTGGCCGAAAGTTCACGTAAGGGTTATATGGGTTCTAGGTAGCTAGCAATTAAACCTCACCTGTACCGACAAAATACAAGCAAAGGCACGGCCTACGACCCTCGTCACCGGGAAACTGGTCTGTGCAACAAAGACAAGTGTACGTGAGACACGACTCGTATGAACCAATTAGGACGAACGACGTAATCATAAACAATATGACGTGCATTGACAATTATGGAATGATATGATCATATTCATGCATAAAATGAGCATATAATAACACGTATCGATCAATTAAGGGCTTAGAAACCAATTCGGAAAAGTTAATTTTATGCAGAAAATCCCCTGGAGCATGGGAACGGCCGTTTCGGGTTTGAACTGGAAATGGGAAGGGCCGTTCTCGACTCCCCGAAACACTCACACGCGTCTGTAAAGATTTTGAAAACTTTGGGGCTGGGAACGGCCATTCCGGCCACAGACCAAACTGGGAAGGGTCGTTCCCAGTCTCGCGCGCCAGCTGTCAGGGGTGGGAACGGCCATTCCCAGAATGAACTGGGACGGGAAGGGTCATTCCCGTTATGCAGGTGATGCAGAACAGAGCAGAAACAGGGGAAAAAGCTCGAAACACAAACCATAACATTAATACAACCATAATTTTAATCACCAAATGCATCTAAAACATGAAGTAACATGTATACATGCTTAATATACAATAAAATCCAACATAAATACTCATATCACCCATTGATCACCAAGATTTCTCACTTTGAACCCATACAAGAACTCATCATATATCTTCATAAATTTCATAATATATGCAACGAATTCAAGTTCAAAGGCTACAATCATGCTTCCAATGCCAAATAATCAAGTTATCAAGTTTAACACCTAACCCTAGCTGTCATTCAAGATTCAAGAATTCAAATAAAATCTCAACTCTACCTTGAAATGAAAGGAAGAAGAGAAGAGATGATGTTGTGATGATGATAAGCTTCAAAGTATGCAATTAATCCGGAAATTTGGTTCAAAGTGATGAAATCCCTCCTTTCTTCTTGCTTGGGGTTGATCGAGATAAGGGAGAGAGAGGAATGATCAAGTGTGTGTATGTTTGTATGCAATAAGATGTAATAAGCTGGATATTATATGATGCTTCCACTAAATTAGATGACTAGGCACTATTTGCAATTTAATCCCTCCAATTAATAAGTCATGCAATTAGGTTCACACTCATGGAGAATGATCATTTAAGTCCCAATATTTCATAAAACGTTCAATTAAGGACATGTAAGAATCTAAATCACGTTTGGCAATTAATTACAATCATGCTATAACTCCCGAGTTGATACGAATTTCCATATAAACACTTAGGAAGTAATTCACAAAATATCACATAGAGTATAATTAGAAACTGGGGCGTTACAGCTTTTAACTTTTTGTCTATATTTTTTATATGTGTCTTTTTATCTATTAAATATATATATTTGAAAGTTATAAACTATTATTTATGTTTAAAAGCTAAAATTATTTGGACAAATTATAATACACATTAAACCTTTTTTTATATAATAATATAATTTTAAATATTTTTATTGTTTAATTATTTGAATGTTTCTCTACTTTGAATTTTTGCTTATTGTACAAGATTTGAAAGAGAGATTTCATACAAATATTTTTGTATGTATAGTTTTTTAAAATCAAAATGGTTCATTAAAAATATTATTATATTTATTTAAGTAAATTAGATATTTTTAATATCCTAATTACTCAATAAACATAATAACTAAATTTATTTAAATAAAATTAAATGATAAATGTAACGCCCCGACTTTTCAAATCGTTCAGGTATGAATTATGTGATAATTACGTGCGTGTTTAATTTATGTTAATTACGTTATTAACTATTTTATTTTATATTATATGAAATTATTCGAGTATATAATTATTTGAAAATATTTGAATTTGGATTTATATGAATTTTCTTTTACTATTTGCGCTTGAATGACTTGTTTGCTTGTCGTTTCTACGTGAAATGAATTCGAAACTTCGTGAAAATTTAATATGTCGGAGTTTTATTTGTTATGAATATTGTTATATGCTCGTTTCATGTTTTCGGATTCGTTTGATTAAGTTTTGGAATTTATTTTTATTTTGGAATCCAAAACGGGGCTAATGAGCAATTAGCGCACCATTGGTTCCTTATGTGATATCTTGAGCTAGGAAACTCGGATTCGAGTTTCATCAACTTCGTTGAACTTGTATCGAAAATTCTACTTTGATGAACTTAGCCTTATATTTTTCCAAAGTTATTTGAACCTCCGAAACTCAACCGAAATACGCAACGGAAGCCGAAATTGCCACATTTTACTAAAAGAGCCATAACTTATTCAAATCTTGACCAAATTAACCATGGGTTAAGCCTTTGGAACCCTGACTGAACCACCTAGCTGCTCATAATCTCCCTAACCGATCCAAACCCTCTCACTTGGAGAAATTCAGCCAAACTTCCCCTGCTTTCCTGTTTGTCCCATAACTCAAGTCAATCTTGGAGATTCAAGCTCAAATCTCTTTCAAACTTCATTCAATCCACAAGGTAATCTTAGGGTTATATTATACATTCATCATGAGTCATTTTGATCCATTCATCCCCAATTTTGAGCATGTTTTCATGGGTTTATGGCTGACTCAGTGAATAGTTAGGTTATGAGCATATATGTTGATCTCTTTCATTTCTTGAGTAAATTGGTTGATTCCAAGCATGAATATGATGGTCTTAATCCCTTCTTTGCATTTATGGTGATGTATTACATGGTAGTTGAAGCATTCATGAGTTGCCATTAATGAAATTTTGAAGTTATATCATGAAATGATCATCACACCCTCCATTTCACGTTTCAATACTTTGGGAGCTTGTTTATGTGTTGCTTTGGAGTTGTTTCTTTGCATATTTGTGATCATAGCATGGCTGATCTTGTTAATGAAGTTGTGTCATGGTTTTTACTCTGTTTTTCGTTGCATTTTGCTGCTGTAACAGGTCGGTCGCGGCCGTGATCGAACCATGAAGGAAAATGGTAGTGGCCGCGACCTCTTTCACGTCTTTGTTGCATTGTCTCTCAGGTTGCGCCTGCGACCTGAATCTTGTGCATTTTTGGTCGCCCAATTTTACCATGTTTCGAGTTGTTGGAGAAATTGATTAAAATTCGGACATTTGCATGGGTACCGGCCGCTACCATTTCATGAAGGAAATGGGTCGTGGCCGCGACCCTTCACATTTCTGCATGAAATTTCAGTTTTTCAACGTTAATTGCATGGCTTCTTCGGCTTGTTTTTGGTTCATTCACTTCATTAACATGTCATATAATATGTTATGTTGTGTGTTGTGAAATCTTATGAGTTTTCGTTGAATATTTTTCCAAGATATGCTTTAATGTGTCTTCTTTGATCATAATATGTACATGCATGGATTTTGCTCTTATACTTGAACCTTAAGTGTTATGTATTCCTTGTTTTATGACTTGTATGATAAGTACACATGCTATACTACGTGTTATGATCATTATTCGAATTTCGTTAAGTAATTTGGTATGATTTATGGACATGATAAGCTCTAACGAATTTGAATAATCCTTGGAAGGAATGGAATGAATGTTTATATGTCTTTAAGACATTAATCGTGCACTTGAACGTGTTCATTACATAATATCATCTTTTATGTGTTCATAGCATGATCATTTCATTGCCGAGCTTCTTATTTGGTCATTTTGAGTCTCACTTCACCTTCCTTGCATAGATTTTGATCCCGTTGGAGACGAGGCCGGTCCGTGAGGCTTTTGTGTCTTCTTTTGTCGGTTTAAGGTGGGTTTCTCTTCTATTGGCTAAAACAACCCTATATACCTTCAATGTCCAAAGTTTTAAGCCAAAATTTATATTATATGTATATCGAGTTGTTTTATGAGTAAATGATTTCAAATGTAAGCCTTCTTTTATGTTTGAACCCTACCTTATGATTTTGGCGAGATTATGTTATGTTCACGGGCCCAGTGACTTTGTGTATGTGGCGATCCGGGGAGACAAGGGCCGACGGTGATCCCATACACTAGTTCCAACCAAATTTATGGCGAAACTGACCTCGTTCAGGAGTTTTGACGAGGAAAGGATAACCGAGCTTTTGAGGATTCATGTACCTCACTAGCCACTATGTATGAGGTGGCCGGGTTTGCACCTGGAAGAAGAAGGTGTATATGTATGATTTTGATCATGTTATGTATGTGCACCAAAGATATGTATGATAACCTCATCTTATGAATTATGTTATGAATACACGAGGAGAAGGTTGGAGATTGTGCACGCCCACTTGCCTAGCCATGAAACCTCATGTTTAATATAAATGAATATGATAGTGTAAACCCGTAGATGTCTTTCTTTGTCTCACCCATTTGGGGAAATCTTCTAAAAACTTCATACGGGTTTATAGCTTGCATGTATGTGTTTAAATTCTGTGATATTTATATACTATGCCCGTTTATACCCACCAGTCCCTTTTGGACTGAACCCGTTTGGTTTTCAGTTGTTTGTGCAGGTGTCAGGGAGCTAGGCGAGAATTCAAGTCGATAGGTCTTGCATTCGTTTCTAGCTCTTGTATTTTTTGTCGTACACTTGCATAATCTTACTTTTGATTATTGTATTTACTTTATGACTGGAGCATATATCTTTTGAGTCGTGATGACATGTAAATGATGTATATGAATTATTTTTGGAGCTTGGATGCTCATGGTATGTATATATGATATATGTTCAGTTATTGCTTCCGCTTAATGTTTTGTTCTGATTTATGGTTTAAGGGTTAGTCCCGCCTAGCCTAGAGAGTGTGTGTGTGTGTTCCCATTCGCCGTGACTTAGCTCGTGTGTGGATTATCCATTTCATATGCGGGTCGGGTCTCGGTGCAGGGGATGTGGCACCTTGCGCTCGGGTGTTACAATAAATGTGCAACACACGTTTATTTCACTAGTATTTCTAAAAGTACTGTAATATAAAATAATATAGTTTAGCTATTCGAAGTTATACTAATTAAACCAAAAGTCTCGTATTCAATTTTGTGAGAATGCAGTTATTATAGTTAGTGAGAACTTCACACCTAAATAATTCGATTTGAAAAGAAAATCCGTAATTAACAAAGTCGGCTGATGTTAGAAAGAGAGAAAATAATGATCGAGATTGAGAAATATATGTCACATCATAGGAGAAGAAAAATTCATCAAAAATAAGTAAAAGTTAATCATTTTTACTCGTAATTTATAAGATCGGTTGATGTTAGAGAAAGAAAAAAAGGATGATCAAGATTGAGAAATATATGTCACATCATAGGAGAAGGAAAATTCATCAAAAATAAGTAAAAGTTAATCATTTCTACTCGTAATTTATAAGATCGGTTGATGTTAGAGAAAAAAAAAAAAGGATGATCAAGATTGAGAAATATATGTCACATCATAGGAGATGGAAAAATCATCAAAAATAAGTAAAAGTTAATCATTTTTACTCGTAATTTATAAGGTTGGTTGATATTAGAGAAAGAAAAAAAGGATGATCGAGATTGAGAAATATATGTCACATCATAGGAGGAAAAAAAAAAATAAAAAATAAGTAAAAGTTAATCATTTTTACTCGTAATTTATAAGGTCGGTTGATGTTAGAGAGAGAAAAAAAAGGATGATCGAAATTGAGAAATATATGTCACCTCATAGGAGAAGGAAAAATCATCAAAAATAAGTAAAAGTTTATCATTTTTACAAATTTATAAGACCGATCGATGTTAGAGAGAGAAAAATGATGATCGAGATTGAAAAATATATGTCATCATTTCTACTCGTAATTTACAAGATCGGTTGATGTTAGAGTGAGGAAAAAAAAATGGTCGAGAGGAAAAAATCTTCAAATATAACTAAAAGTTAATCATTTCTACTCGTAATTTATAAGATTGATTGATGTTAAAGTGAGAAAAAAAGAATGATTGACAAATAAATATATGCATCAAGGAAGAGGAAAAAATCGTCAAAAAAAGTTGATAATTTCTCCATTAGCCGTAATCTAGACAGGTAAAAGATTTTAACATCTACAAAGACCATGCGTGCACTTATCAATCTTCCACAGGCATTCTTATTTTGTGTCCAAAATAAATATATGGCAATCATTTCTATTTGCTATTTATTATGATCGAGTTCAACTCGGTGGGATCAATAAACGGTCAAGCTCTTCACATTATTAGTTAAAAAAAAAAAAAAAGAAACTCTTCATATTATTAGTAGTTGGATTTTTTTTTTCCTGAACTCTCTTGTCTTAGTTAAAATGAATTAAAAATAATTTGTATTATAAATTATCATTCAAAAGAGTGTGTGTTATCAATTTTTTACTCGTAAAATCCTAACATTGTTTTTTTTTAACACACACACCCCAAGTGGCCAGAGGGATTTGAACCCGTCATTATCTTTGAGAATCAACCCTCAAACCACTTGGTCAACCCCTATTGGCTAAAACCCTAACGTTGTTGAGTACATTTCACGCGTCAAACCTACGAATTTAACATCACTTTTTAAGTATGAAATGACAATTATACCATTTTTTTCGTTTAATAATCTAAGTTTTCACATTGTCAAACTCAAATCTCAATCCTACATAAAACTTAAATGTTTTTATGTCACCACCTTATTTGAAAATCGCAAATCGAGACCCTTCATGGTTAGAATTAGGGTATAATTGACATTTCATGTTAAAAGCATTAGGGAAAATTGTTCATTCATCCGGTCGATTTGTCCGATTTGAAATCTCTAGACATTGTTTTGGGAATTGGCAAATGTAGGACTCCAATTTTTGGAATCATGAGATTATAGGACAAAACACAATCGAAAATCTTCTTCCTCGCCGGAATTTTCCACATGGACAACGGAAAGACACATGGCAGCTACATGGATTATTTTTCGCCACATAAGATTATACATAAGAATTTTATTAGTTAAAAATTTCAGAAAAAAAAAGAAAAATTTAATTTTTTATATATATTAATTAAAAATATATATATGTAAAAAATCATATATTCTTATACATAAAAAATCAAGTTAATTATATAAATAAAAATATAAAAAGAAAATGAATTAAAAAAAATATGTTTCACTCTTATAATTTACATTACATTAAAAATAATATAAATATATAATGTATTATAAAATATATATAGAGAGAGAGAGAGTAAGATAATGATTAATAAAATATATATTTATTTTATTAAGTAAAAAATAAATAAATAAATTGAAATAGTTTAATGTAAGTTTTCATGTTTTATGTTTTTATGAAAAATTATAATTTTACGACATTTTTTAAATATTTTTTTTCTTCTAATATTTCCCTTCTTCTTTATGCAAACGGTACCCCATCGCCGGAGAACTTCTTGGGCCACACACCACCACCTGTAATACCACAATCATAGACCACTGCCGCCACCATCACTTGGAATCACCACCACAATCGCACACCACCACCACCACCACAACCACACACCATCACCATCACCACTATAACCACACACCACCACCACCAATCTCACTGCCACCCACAAAAAACAGATCTGTAGGAATTGATCAAGAAGCAAGAAGGTGTGTCGATTGTGTAAGCATTTTCCAGATTTTTCATCTCTGTTCTTTCTTCTTGTTCCTTGAATTTCTGGGTTGTAAAACTGTGTTTTATCACGTTCAGACTCAATATATTATCCCTTTTGCTTGCTGCTTTATTATTCTTCTTATTATAAGTACTAAGATCATTACACCACTCAATAGATCTAGGAAAGGGGAGTCATCAAAAGATCTGCTCACACAGAAAAGACACACACTCAAATCTCCACAGCAGATCTGGTAAGACGCGGTGGCGGTGGCTAATCTAGGGAAAGGGAGTCGATGGCGGAACTATGGGGTGTCAAAAGCAGCGGCTGTGACTGGGATGGGGAGGGGTTATGCAGCGACGAACTTAGGGATTGGGATGGGTAGCAACGGCGGTGGATTTGAGGAGGGGGAGGCGGTCGACTTCAGAGGGGAGGCAGTGACGTAGTGGGATGAGAGGAGAGAGCCGGCAGCGGCAGTTCTGTGCGGTAGTGGTCTGGCCTTCTGGTGGGTGACGGTGGTGGTGCAGCGCTATGGGCGGCGGCTGCGGTTGGAGGTGGCGACGGTGCTGCAATTTTTTTTGGAAGGCAGGTGGTATATATATATATAATATATATATAATATTTATATTAATTTATTATTATTATTTTTTTGGTAGCAACAGAACGGCGAAACACGTTGCCAAGACCAAAGAAAAGAACTAAGCCACAATCACAGGCGGCCGGCTATCCCAGAACACCCTATCTTCAACTATATCCTGCCCCCACTTTGCCAAAGCATCAGCAAGCTCATTTTCCTCCCTTTTGATGTGTTTAACTTTGCAAACCCAAGGTTTACGTATCAAAATTCTGCAATGCTCTATAATATGCCCTTTTGGATGAGTCTTAACGTCGGCTTCGTTAATCCAATTCACCACCACCAGTGAATCGCATTCCACTTCAATCATTGGGAACCGCCTCTCCCAAGCTATTTGTAGCCCCTCCCGGAGGCCGATCAGTTCAGCTAACTCAATGGTCATATCTCTGAGTTTAAGGGCAAAGCCTGTCAACCATACTCCGTTCTCGTCTCTGATGACTCCCCCCGCTGCCGCTGTTCTCCGACTGCCGAAGTAGCTAGCATCAGTATTTAGCTTAACCCAATTATGATTTGGTGGCTGCCACACTTTCAGCACTTGGGTCTTAGCTCTCTTATTTCCTCCCGTTTGTTCCAAAACACCAATATCCATCGCCATTGTTTTGAGAGATCCAATAGCCACCGTAATAGGTTCCCGCCTACGTTGGTACCCCCACCTATTACGCATCTTCCAGATAGTCCAGAGTCCCGCAATATAAATGTGCCTCCATTCACCTTCTGGCACTAATTTGTTACAGAATTCATGTCTCCATGTATTCCCCAACCATCCGTTATCTTCTAGTCGACAAAACTCGTCCCAGTCCCTGTCTTTAACCACTCGTTTCCAAATCCGAATTGCCTCAGGATAGTGCCTCAGCATATGCAAGATATCTTCCTCACCTGCATTGCATCTTGAGTACTTCTCGTCTCCTCCTAGGTGGCGTCTTTTTCGCAGTGAATTATTCATAATACTACCATGATTTAGTTACCAAAGGAAACACTTCAGCTTCTCCAATAACTTGCTCCTCCAAATCAATCCCCACGATTTATCCCTCGTGCCCGTCGAAGGTGACAACAAGTTATAAGCAGACCTACAACTATATTAGCCCGACGTCTCTTTCCCCCATATGCGTACATCTATAGCCTCGGGATCCCTTGTAGTCGGAACACCTTTAATCTTCTCCAGAACATCTTTAGAAAGTTTGGTGCGTATTCCAATGAAGTCCCAACCACTATTGCTACTGAAAACATCACACACTTTCAAGTGTTTGTCCTCCTCGTGTATGTCCCCTTGCACCAGGTTTCTTAACTTACTTCCCTCCATCCAATTATCATTCCATAGGCTCACGTTTTCTCCGTTGGCTAAACGCTATTGGATACCGCCACGAACCATCTTTAAACTCTTCACTATCCCTTTCCAGAGCGGTGAAGATGAGCTCTTAAGAGAGTGTTCCAAGATATCAGTGTTTTTAAGATACTTGTGGTGGAACAACTTCTCCCAACTGTTCCCCGTTCTCTGCATGATCTGCCACCCGGACTTGGCCAACATCGCTATGTTGGTTTTCCTCGCCTCTCGGATTCCAAGTCCTCCTTCCTCCTTACGGCGAATTATCTTATTCCACCCAACCAAGTGCGTTTTACCCCTCGTCGTGTCCGTCGCCCAAATAAACTTCCGGTTCATTTGATCGAGCTTATCGTAAACCCCTCTAGGGAACCAACTAGTATGTATTTGATACACCGGGATCGAAGATGTGACCGACCGAATCAACGTCGCCCTTCCCGCCAAGTTAAGATTATTGGCTTTCCAAGATGACAAACGACGCTGAACTCTCTCCATAACCTCTGCAAAGTTTGCATTCGTGTGTCTGCCATCTCTAAGTTCCACTCCCAAATATTTGCCAATCGTCTCTGTTTCTCCAATTCCCAATTCCCCAACAATGTCAGCGTGGTGTTGCAGATTTGTTCCAGGAGAGAACCATACTTTGGACTTATTGTTGCTTATTCTGAGACCCGATGCCTTGCAAAAACAATTCAGCACCGAATTAATCACCTTAGCATTTGCTATATTCGCCTTGGCAAATAGCATTATATCGTCTGCGAACATTAAGTGACTGAATTTGGGGCTCCCCCTACTTGCCGTCATCGGTGTCTAGCTCCCATTTTCAACCACCGTATCAATTAAGTATCCCAATCTCTCCATACATATTACGAAGATGTAAGGTGATAGCGGATCTCCTTGCCGAATTCCCCTCGTAGGGACAATAGACTAGGTCGGGTCTCCATTCCACACTATGCTTGGTCTCACACTTTCCACCGTCTTCATGATTGTAGCAATTGTCCCTTCCAGAAACTCAAAAAAATTCAGGGTTTCCTGTAGAAACTCCCAGTTAACCATATCTTATGCTTTCTCAAGGTCCAACTTGAGCATCATGTAACCTTGTCGGCTTTTTGACTTGTGCATGGAGTACACGAGTTCCTTGACGGTGAGGATGTTGTCATGTGTGGATCTTCTAGGGATGAAAGAGCTCTGACACGGCCCTACAAGGTCTGAAATAAATGGTTTCAACCTCATGACGATAAGCTTGGTGAGGATCTTCAGTGAGACATTAATCAGCGCTATAGGCCGAAATTCACTGGCATTTTTGGGATTGTCATTCTTGGGAATGAGGGAAATATACGCCGACCCCATTACGGGAGGAATGTGATGATTCTGTAAATAATTCTCTAAGCATTCCACTAGAGAATCTCCAATGATTTCCCAATATTCTTGGTAGAAGAAGGCTTGGCAGCCATCTGGTCCCAGTGCTTTGTACGGGCTCATGGCTTGAACAACCTTCAAGACTTCTTTTATCATTATAGGGCTTGCCAAAGTCTCTTTGTCCCTACTTGTGAGCACCCGCTGACGGGTATCTCGGGGTAACGAGCCCGTTATGTTCTCCCTACCCCCTGAAGAAAAGAGATTAACGTAGTATTCCCGGACATGTTCCTTGAGAACCTCTCTGTCCGTTTCCTATGTGTCGTTAACAAGAAGTGTATCTATTTTATTTCGCCTTCTCCGGTTTAAAGTCGAAAGATGGAAGAATTTGGTATTGCGGTCCCCAAATTTTAGCCAATCAATTCTGGATTTTTGAAACCAAATCATCTCTTCCTCTTTAAGAATCTCATTATATTCTCGTATGAGTTGCGTTTCCAGAGTCCTTAGTTCATCATACAGCCTGTCAATAGGGATCTTTTGGATACCCCCAAGCCTAGCTTTGATTAATCTTTTCTTCCAGAACACGTTACCAAACACTGAGTGGTTCTAATCTCTCAAGGTTTCTGGCAGTGTATTCAAGGCCCCAAGAAGATCTCTATTAGCGTCCCAAATAGAGCTAATGATATCCTTGCAATTGGGGTGCGATTTCCACGCCAACCCGAAGCAGAACGGTTTGACCTCTGGTGTTCTCAATAATCCCCTCGTGTCAGTAAGAATGGGATTGTGGTCTGAGTGGGTCCGCGACAAGACCCTAGTGACGCTGTCCGGGAATTTAGTAGTCCAACTTGGGGTAGCCAGAACACGGTCAAAACGTTCCAGAACCCTGCCACCCCCGTTTACCGTGCCTGTCCAAGTGAATCGAGGGCCTTTTCCCACGATATCCATGAGTCCACAACTCTCAATTGCGTTTCTGAATCTGTCACATTTTATCCATGAAACCGGATTTCCCCCACTCTTCTCGCTGGGGCCAACAATGTCGTTAAAATCGCCCGTCATCATCCACGCCCCCCATCCTGTTGCTAATCTCTTTTAAATCCAACCAAAACCCTTCCATTTTCCGAGCATTAGGTGTTAGGAATAGTGCCCTAGAAAGCCGATTAGTCATAATCCGTTTTGGGACTTTCCTGGTATCACAGACAATCTTTGAATGAAATAACGAATTTAGGCAACACTTCTTTATATGCTCTTGTTTGGTATGCGGTTACTTTATCTGTGCATGTATAAGAACTCCCCTAATCCTGATGACTTTAGGACTCTACCATTTAGGTGAAATGGTTCATGAAACGAGCCCTATATCACATAAGTCATGATTAGTAAAATACTCCAAGCCGATGAGTCCTACCGACAGTGGGAGTGTCAACCTGACTCCTCTAAGGCTTGCTTGTGGGATCACGCCCTTAAGAAGGACCACCTTGTTTCATGGAGGTGCAAAGTGTATAGTTGATACGTGCGTGATACATGAGGGTGCTTACTTTAATAAGTAAGTTCACTGAGGTGCCCCGTGTGAGAACATTCCTAAATGGGAAAGGAAGTTTCTATTTCAGGAAATGGAAACTTCCAGATTAGGAAATATCTCACGAGTCATTGGTGTGATTAATTGATCCTTAGACTTGAGGTTCCATGTTACTTTATGAGTTAACTCTGTAGTCTTTGGTATAAGCTTTAAAGGGTGTCGCCTTAGACAACTGATTCAAGGCTTATGCTGGGGCTGCACAAGTGACTCATGAAAGTGAATGAGAATCAAGAAAGGACCTACACTTGCATTTGCAAGGTGATCTCTTATTGTGTAAGTCATTCATATGCCATATGGAGTCCTTGGCCAAGGCAGTAGATCAAGACATCAAGAAAAGGGTTTCTTGGATTGAGATCAAATGGATATGAAATGTACTTAGCTTTAAGACCGGATTATTAGGGTTCTGATTATTCCCTTGCCCTAGATCTTGGTTGAGAGATGGTAAGTAGGAGGATTGTATCTCACATTAATCAATGACTTAAAGGTTCTGTCGAATCCGAACATTCCAATTCAGCTAGGGGTTAAACACCTGTTGCTAGACTATGGTCGTTTAATCTGTGGACTGATTAATTAATTAGTGAATTAATTAATTAGGGTCACTGCTAATTGAATTGAGAACCTAGAGGGTCACACACAACAACTTGGTTACATGAGTTAAGGCTTAAAAAATGATTAAACGAGTTAATCGGGCCAAGAGGGTTCCACACGTGTGAAATCACACGTGTGGCTCACGTGAGTGACACGTGTCACTGTGACACGTGTCACACACGTGTGAATATATATATATTGTATATATATGTATTAAATAATTAAATGTGTTAATTATTTAATAGACTTTGGTTTAATTTTGAATTAAAAAGAAAGTCTTATTTTGGAGAAAATAATCTAGTTAATTAATTACAAATTAATTAATTAGATAAAAATAAGTTATTTATTTTATAATAAATAAAGTATAGAATTATCCAAAAATAGTTTGGATATTTTTAGCTCTCTTAAAGTTGATTTGAATTAGAATTCAAAGTCAAAGTTGGAGATTACTTGAAGATCAAGTAATAGGTGAGAGACAAACCGAATCCTTGCCCAACAAGGAATAGGATCGGCGCCCCTCTCCCTTTCCTATATATAGGGGAGCTCATGCACCCCTTTAGAGCTAATCGAATTCTTTTGGTTCATGTGTTGAACACCTTCCTTTCTCCAAGATCAAACGAAACCCTAGGTTAAGCCTAAACACTAACTAGAGAACTAGCATCCTTACTAGTTAGATTGTGATCAAGTTGGTGGACTATCTCTAGAGAGCTTCAAGTTAGAAGTTTTGAAGATTCGAGCTTTACCGAAAAGTGGGGATCAAGCAAAACGATCAGAAGGGATGATGAAACGATTCTGAACCCGACATGAAACGAATGAAAAAATCGAACCAAAGAAGATGGCGAAAACCGTTCGTCCATATCCTGAAGGATGAATTTTTTCACGAGGGTTTTGTGACAGGCAGTTTTCTACTTTCGCAAAACTGGTTTTCGAAGGGAGTTTCAATCCTGCTTTTCTCGTTTCATGTTTCTTTCTTTATGTTATATTGTTAAGAACTTCCCTAACATGAATTGAATCTAGGTTGGTGTGGATTGCTATCCCGACAATGGATTCTGAAGTAGAAAGAGACTTTCGAGGGACGGGTTGTCAAGCCACGAGAAGAGCGTTCTTGGGTGGCTTGAAACGCTTCAAGAAAGAATAAAAGAAAAGTAAGTTTTCTATCTTTATGAATTTGGATACACGATTGCGAGTTCAAGATCCTTTTGTTGGAAAAATTTTTAAATTCCGCTGCTTTCTGATTCGTGTTTTCCAACAAGTGGTATCAGAGCCACCTCGTTAATCGTGTTTCTGATTCGTCTCAATTATTCTGAATTTGGTAGAAATTCTTAGGCTTAGATGCGAATTACGTATTCATGAGTTCTTTTAGAAAGCCTGAATTACGAAACTGTAATTTTTCCTTGAATTTCTGAAACTGTTTTCTTAAATTGTGTTTTTGAAAACCGTTTTGATAGAAATTAATTTAAATCGTGTTTTTGAATTTTGGATTGAATTGGTTTTGAGAAACCTGGACACGAAACGAGACGCGAAACAAAGGCACGGGATTGGGACGTGCCAATTTGTAGCACGCCCCAGGCCCGCGCGCGCACGTCGCCCAGCTCCTCCCGCAACCTCGCGGGAGCCGTCCGGCGCGCCCGCCCAGCCCGTCCTGCAACCGCGCGGGACGCCTGCCCAGCCCGCCTAGTCGCGGCCAGCGCGCGCACGCGAGCGGCAACTGCCGCGCACTGTGCGCTCTACTGGCGCGCGTCTGCGCGCGCTGCTGCGCAACAGTGCCTCGCTCGGCTAGGCCCTTTTCGGGCCCGTTTTCGTGTTTCGTGTTTTTCGTGTTATCGGTCCGTGAAATCCCGACTTAATTTTATTTTAATTTTATCTTTTAAAATCATTTTTGCTAAAATAAAATTATTTTAAAATTTTGATTAAATTGGGATTTTTGAGAAATTAAGCGATTCAAATTTTGGAAAAATTATAATCTTTATTTTCTGAAAATATTGAAAGAATAAAATTATTAATTTTTAGAAATTAATTGGAATTTTATTAGTTTAATGTTTTTTCGGGTTTTATTGAAAAGGCTCTTGAACAAGAATTGCATCTAAGTCGTGTTTTAAGCTATTAGAGCTTAAAGCGAGAATTTTAATTTATTGGTTAAATTTAAATTCTTGCAAGAGCATGTTAGGTGATCATGGGTTTAGATCTATGTATGGTTTTAATTATGCACATGGATGGTTTAAATTGGGGTTGGAGCCCTATAGTTGCGTTTTTCAATTGAGGTTGGAGCCTCACTTATGTGCGTACTGTTATGTGATTTATTATGTGGCTTTCCATATTACTGTTTTTGAGGCCGGGGTATGCCCCGTGTAATTGTCTAAGGCCAATATGAAGATTGAGCCTTATTACTTTATGTCTTTTTCCTTTTATTGTAATTTGAGAGTAGAGATAGGTGGTGTGGTTTTATTTTCATTTTGGAGACAATGCACCCATGGAGTAAGATGGACCACATTCAAGTAACAAGGAGGCCATAATTGAAGACCCTTCAAAATGTTAGGGAGGGGAATCTCAATTGCTAAATGTAATAGAGATAGGGCTCGTATTTTGTTACCGCTTTCCCTTATGTGATTTGAACTGTTTATGTGGCATGTATGTTAGAACTTGTGATTGTGGAGTGGCTCCCACACATCACGCATAAGATAGGTAGAACCCATGATCGTTACATGTTAGTATCATGCTAGGACATGTTATCTGTTTATGTGCTTGTTTGAAATGCATTTAAGTGTACTTGCATTAATCAAGACTAATAAAATTGGATAACATATATGTTGGTGAGGTCGAACCGGACAACTCTCCGGTTGATTCGAAAATTCCCATTAAATATTAAGCTAATTTCGAACAAATAGGTGTTTAATTCGAGATGCAAATTTTGAATTAAATTCCTAGCATTCCATCAATAGGTTTTAAGTTTAGTAAGTGAAGCTAGTTATTGTCCGCGAGTCGTGGGATAGCTAGTGGAGCTTGTTAGTTCTTAGTTACCTAATTGATCATTTTAAATGATCAATATTTCATGGTCAATTTTAGCAAGGGCGATGTCCACGAGTCGTGGGTCGTTCGAACTAAGTTTTGATCATGATCTTATGATTGATGGGTCTGGCTTAACGCCTAAGTAAATATGGATGTCGCACGAGTCGTGAGTCCATATTGAAAGATAGGTGATGCAAAAATAATTACTAAGAGTTCTAAAGGTGTTAGAATTGGTAAGTTGTACCTACCTAGGGTTTTACTTAGAATGTCCGCGAGTCGTGGGTTCGAGGTAAAATGCTTAGGATCTTAGTACCCATTGGGAAAAGCGTTCCTCTTAGATCTTTGGGAATTATAGATCTTTGAAAAACAGTGGGAGCTACATTAGATTAAAGACCTTATCTTTTGTATATCGTTATAATTCAGCATGCCCACATTTTCTCTGCTTAGCATTTAGGTTGTAGTTCTGTGATTCTCTACAATATGAAATGCAAACCCATTCGTATCCATCCTTAAGTCAAATAAGTTGACTAAGTCCTGACTAACTCTAAATGGCTTCGGATCCTAAAATTCATTTTAGAATCCGACTAGAGAAAGGCGTTCTCTAAAGGGCGAAGTTTTCAATTGTGAAAAGTCGACCCGGGCCAAAAGAGAAGCAATCTGAGGTGAATGGATTTTTCCAAACCACTTAAGAGCAATTGAACCACCTCATAAAAATGTTACAAGGCATAACATTATGGAATTATTTAATATCCCAAATGAGGAAACAAGTGCACACGAACAAGGTCTGAAGATCTTATTTGAAGATCTTATGGTCTTGATCATCAACTGAGAAAAGAGTTCTCAATGCACTGATTGCTTACATTGCTTCCACCATCATTCAAACCCTTTATGCTCAACTAGAATGATGCTAATATAGCATAGTTAATCATTTAGTTGATAATGATTGAGAGCATCCTTAAGAAGGAATAAAAGGTTGAGATGGTTAATTCTTCTTCTAAACTCCCTAAGTTGAAAGCTTGAACGCCTAAAGAAGAAGAAGCCCTTAAGAGCCTAATGGAGGGGCATGTAAGGGGTGAGCCCAAAAGACACTAGAGATCAAATAGGACGTTTGCTTCTATGGTAGCAAATAAGGACTTTGAAAGGGAACTGCAAAGAGTATGAGTACTCTGAAATGTTACCTCGTTTAGTAATTCTACTAGGAATAGAATTCACTAGTCTTGAGTCAATTCTGCATAATCCGTTGTGCAAAGACTCAAGGTACTAATGTTCTGAACATACAACGAGATAACAAAAGTAAGTGAGATGACAAAGCTTCGAATTACTTTGGAACGTTGAGATATGAAAGGATTAGCAAGTCAGACACCTTAGGATCATTCTATGAAAATGGACCTATAGAGTTGACTTCCTGTGAATCCTATCTCAAAGGGAAAACGTTCCCGGAACATTGTTTAGGTGAAACATGGAACGTTCCAAAATTATAGTGGATTTCGATCCATGCTGATGAGTGTAAGATGCTTAATGTAAGCACTAGATACAATCGTCAGTTTAATCATTATGAATGAATATACTTTTTGAAGTACAAAATTCGAAACTTATATGAAATTCTTAGAATTTCAAAAGGAGGTTAGGAACCGAAGTAGTCATAAGTTATAGGCAAATCGATATGATCGAGATAGCCAATATCTTATCAACTAATTCCTTAGTCATCTTAGAGATAATAGGATTATCTCTCAGTAAACTAATTCGAGAACACATTAATGTTTCCGAATGATGGAATGAAACCTAATAGGATATGGTCGATTCCACAGTTAGCTTTACTGACTTATAATCATTCTAGGAATAAACTACTAGAATATGCAGTTAGAGATTTTGAATTTAGTACCTTCCAAAATCAGTCCTTTAGTTGCACTATGCAATGTGGCATACTAAATTCCCTAATTATTCTTATCCAAGAATTCAATGGAATCCTCTTACTTGAAGAGGATAGTGGGAGATAAGCTTGAAATGAGTTCAAGTTTATGCAATGATATTGGATATCGTTTCTGCGATTCCCTTAGACAAAGGTTGTTTGTCTCAAGGAATGTATCTTTCTTAAGGAATCGTTCCTATAGAAGAAGAAAGGCAAACAAGCAGACCTCAAAGAAATTTGAGGAAAAATATCCATGCCACATATAGAAGAAACGAGCCCATCTGATAAAACTTAGCCAAATTTTAGAGTATGTACACGTGTGAAACCCTTCTCTTAAGATGTGTTTAGAACGCGTTCCTAGATAGCCAAGGAATTACTTGAAGAGGAGACACTGTCAGATTTGGAATCTGAGTAGTGTAAGCAAGCCTTGAAATCCAATATGGATTCCATATACTTAAACCAAGTTTTTGACCTTGGTTGATCCACCTGATAGGATCAAGCTCCTAGAGCTTCGAGTAAATGGAAAGCATTACAACCTTCTTGACGGTTGAAATGCAAAAGTCCATTTGGATTGTGTTTATCACATCCTCATATTCTGACTATGAGATATGATAAATGAATATGAGAACTATCTTGTTCAATATGAGATTGAAAGAGACTGAAATAAGGTATTTCTATAAATCTCATATTCAGTGGGAGCATGCATAAGGTATGCAAATCCCTAAAGTCAATCTGTGGATTGATAAAGGCTTCTAGGAGTTAGACAATTCGATTCCATAGGATAGTCAAATCGTTTGGCACAGATGGAAGTCGAATAAGTCTTAAAAGTGTACATATGAAAGTTAGTGATGTAAGAGTCAATTTTTGGTTCTTTAGAAGACGACATCCTTCTCATTAGGAATGTCAAGGATAACGTGAAAGTTACCAATTCTTGTTTAAGAAACAATTTGACATGAAAGATCTTAGTGATTGTCCTATATTCTCGACATTCAGATCTATAGAAGATAGATCCAAGAGCATAAATGGATTATCACTAAATGAGTACATAACCACGGTACTAAAAGGAGTTTAGTATGGACAATGGAACATCTCTTTTGAAGAGTATGTGTCCTAAGATAACTTTAAGAAAGTTAGAATGTCCAAAATCCCTTTAAGTGAAAGGGTGCATAATGTATGAAATGTTATGTACTAAATTAGATATGGCGCAACACTACGCGTAGTGGGCCGAATCTAATATGACCTCAAAGAAGGTCATTAGATCTCTGTAAAGGATGTCCTCAGAGTACTTGAGAAGAAATGAGGATATGTATTAGTTTACAGAGCCCAAAAGATCTTGTTGTTAGAAGGATATTTGATGTAGCCGTTCATCAAACATAGATGATTATAAAATCATTGAAAGGATACAACTTCTACCAGAATTGTAATGCAATATGTTGGAAAGGGGTTCCAAGGACGGACATTGCAAAACTCGACTATCGTAGTTGAGATCTTAGCCTTATTATATAACGCTAAGTAAAGTGTTTGGGTAAGAAACTCCATCTAACTGGTTAGATGAAGTTCCTAGCATGAAACAACTCCTTTATCATATTGTATGATAAAAATGGATGGTTGCTCAAGTAAGAGAACCAAGACCTCACCAAGAGACTGAACACGTGATTACGAATCACTTTATTAGGAAAAGGTGTTTCCTAAGAGATGTGTAAACAAGAGGGTCACATCAGCAGAGAATATAGCAGATCCACTTTGGAAACGCCCAAAGTCGATAGGCTCGCAAAGTGCATCTTGAGAAGATGGGACTTAGAGTATCTGAATGGCTTTTACGGGCAAGTGGGAGATTGTTAGGAATAGTGCCCTAGAAAGCCGATTAGTCATAATCCGTTTTGGGACTTTCCTGGTATCACATACAATCTTTGAATGAAATAACGAATTTAGGCAACACTTCTTTATATGCTCTTGTTTGGTATGCGGTTACTTTATCTGTGCATGTATAAGAACTCCCCTAATCCTGATGACTTTAGGACTCTACCATTTAGGTGAAATGGTTCATGAAACGAGCCCTATATCACATAAGTCATGATTAGTAAAATACTCCAAGCCGATGAGTCCTACCGACAGTGGGAGTGTCAACCTGACTCCTCTAAGGCTTGCTTGTGGGATCACGCCCTTAAGAAGGACCACCTTGTTTCATGGAGGTGCAAAGTGTATAGTTGATACGTGCGTGATACATGAGGGTGCTTACTTTAATAAGTAAGTTCACTGAGGTGCCCCGTGTGAGAACATTCCTAAATGGGAAAGGAAGTTTCTATTTCAGGAAATGGAAACTTCCAGATTAGGAAATATCTCACGAGTCATTGGTGTGATTAATTGATCCTTAGACTTGAGGTTCCATGTTACTTTATGAGTTAACTCTGTAGTCTTTGGTATAAGCTTTAAAGGGTGTCGCCTTAGACAACTGATTCAAGGCTTATGCTGGGGCTGCACAAGTGACTCATGAAAGTGAATGAGAATCAAGAAAGGACCTACACTTGCATTTGTAAGGTGATCTCTTATTGTGTAAGTCATTCATATGCCATATGGAGTCCTTGGCCAAGGCAGTAGATCAAGACATCAAGAAAAGGGTTTCTTGGATTGAGATCAAATGGATATGAAATGTACTTAGCTTTAAGACCGGATTATTAGGGTTCTGATTATTCCCTTGCCCTAGATCTTGGTTGAGAGATGGTAAGTAGGAGGATTGTATCTCACATTAATCAATGACTTAAAGGTTCTGTCGAATCCGAACATTCCAATTCAGCTAGGGGTTAAACACCTGTTGCTAGACTATGGTCGTTTAATCTGTGGACTGATTAATTAATTAGTGAATTAATTAATTAGGGTCACTGCTAATTGAATTGAGAACCTAGAGGGTCACACACAACAACTTGGTTACATGAGTTAAGGCTTAAAAAATGATTAAACGAGTTAATCGGGCCAAGAGGGTTCCACACGTGTGAAATCACACGTGTGGCTCACGTGAGTGACACGTGTCACTGTGACACGTGTCACACACGTGTGAATATATATATATTGTATATATATGTATTAAATAATTAAATGTGTTAATTATTTAATAGACTTTGGTTTAATTTTGAATTAAAAAGAAAGTCTTATTTTGGAGAAAATAATCTAGTTAATTAATTACAAATTAATTAATTAGATAAAAATAAGTTATTTATTTTATAATAAATAAAGTATAGAATTATCCAAAAATAGTTTGGATATTTTTTAGCTCTCTTAAAGTTGATTTGAATTAGAATTCAAAGTCAAAGTTGGAGATTACTTGAAGATCAAGTAATAGGTGAGAGACAAACCGAATCCTTGCCCAACAAGGAATAGGATCGGCGCCCCTCTCCCTTTCCTATATATAGGGGAGCTCATGCTCCCCTTTAGAGCTAATCGAATTCTTTTGGTTCATGTGTTGAACACCTTCCTTTCTCCAAGATCAAACGAAACCCTAGGTTAAGCCTAAACACTAACTAGAGAACTAGCATCCTTACTAGTTAGATTGTGATCAAGTTGGTGGACTATCTCTAGAGAGCTTCAAGTTAGAAGTTTTGAAGATTCGAGCTTTACCGAAAAGTGGGGATCAAGCAAAACGATCAGAAGGGATGATGAAACGATTCTGAACCCGACATGAAACGAATGAAAAAATCGAACCAAAGAAGATGGCGAAAACCGTTCGTCCATATCCTGAAGGATGAATTTTTTCACGAGGGTTTTGTGACAGGTAGTTTTCTACTTTCGCAAAACTGGTTTTCGAAGGGAGTTTCAATCCTGCTTTTCTCGTTTCATGTTTCTTTCTTTATGTTATATTGTTAAGAACTTCCCTAACATGAATTGAATCTAGGTTGGTGTGGATTGCTATCCCGACAATGGATTCTGAAGTAGAAAGAGACTTTCGAGGGACGGGTTGTCAAGCCGCGAGAAGAGCGTTCTTGGGTGGCTTGAAACGCTTCAAGAAAGAATAAAAGAAAAGTAAGTTTTCTATCTTTACGAATTTGGATACATGATTGCGAGTTCAAGATCCTTTTGTTGGAAAAAATTTTAAATTCCGCTGCTTTCTTATTCGTGTTTTCCAACATTAGGGCTCGTGTACACTCTGGTACAGTACCATTCTGAGATGCGTGGCCCTACTTTTGCATGGATATACTGATTAGAGACCTCGAGTATCTCCACGCGAATGTGGTCCTCATTCCACAACATCCAAATCCCTCCTTCCCTACCCATAGTAGGTGCTCGACACATATTACTGAAACCTAGATATCGCGAGAGTTCTTCAGCTCTACTCTCTGCCACCCTTGTTTCAAGTAAGTACACCACATCCGGGTTAAATTCCCGTATTAAATCATGAAAACTCCTTCTAAAGCCCTCACTCCCCGTGCCGTTACAATTCCAAGAAAGGACCCTCTCATTGGAACAATTTGCATGGAGTTTTTCGTGATGGGGTTGTCAACTGGATGTCCGGCTAGCCCCTTTACCATCTGACGTACTAACATCTTCATCAACGAGCATTGTCGTTATACCTCCATCGGCGGTAGCTCGAAGTCTATCCGCGTCATTAATTCCCGGTTTGCTAATGAATCCAGGGTCACCTGTATCTCCACTTGGTGGTAATTCGGACTCATGAAAGTCACTCTCGCGAAAGGATGGCCCATCCCGTAGAGTCCCGTCGCCCCCATCTGCCCATTCCTCCGTCAGAGTGTAACTCCCTACTGTCTCGTCCTCCTCCTTCGTGGCTGTGATCTCCTCCTCGTATTCCATGTTGAGCCACCCCCAACATCCCAGAAGTGTCGGAACTCTCTTCCCTTCCAAAGGGAGCTAATGGGCTCAAGGATCTAAACAGTTTAAATACTCCCCTCTCTAACGAGCCAACAAGAAAATAAGCCTTGGCTGGGAGCTTGGTTCTTTGGGATTTAGCCTGCTCCCCCGCTCTCGTGCGGTTACCAATAGTGTTAGGGTTTAGTTCGCTATGTGGGGTGCGTGGCTCAACTGGCACTGTTTTCTTGCTATGGTCTGTATTGATTTGGGCTTTACGAATAGCAATAGGTTTTTTTGGCCGGGCCTGTGTCTTATTTTGATCTCTATTTACTCCATAAGACTCCTTACGTAGGTTACCATCTTTTTCGCTTCCCCCATCTTTTGGGATAGTATCTTCCTTTTCTGTTTCTGACTCACTTGGGATGTTGTCAACTGTTTCCCTATCTTCCGCGGTTTCTTCCTTGTCAATTAAGGGGTTTGAAAATACGTCGAATTTGTTGAGCGACGTAGAATCCGGGTTTCTGTTACCCTTACCATTCTGGTTTTCGTGAACTTAGTCATGGCGATACCATCTTGACGTGCCGCCGTGGCCTGCCCGCTAGAATATCCTCCCCGATTCTGATTAGCCATCATCCAAGGTCCGAATTGAGGGCCTTGGGGTGATGGATTTGTAGCTGGTGCGTGGGAATTATTACCATGTTCATCTGAATTTTGCTCGGATTCCTTGGGCTTATTGGGACAGCTTCCACTCCTGTGGCCTACTCTACCACAATGGTAGCATATTGAGGGCAATCGTTCATACTCCACCGAAAGTAGTTGCCCTTCCACCTCCACTCCACTTCGTAGAGGTTTATCCAAGTTCAATTCGACGCAAACCTTGGCATATTTGCCCTTTTCCCCCCCAATATGTGTTTTTGTCGATTTTAATAGGAACACCTATTGCAGTGGCTATACCAAACCAGATAGGCTCCTTATAGTACTCCATGGATAGCACCCGGATTCGAACCCATGAAATGACCGTCGTAATCCGATTTTTGATGCTTCGAAGTTAGGTCCATTTTCTTGTAACCAGGTAATTCCCATTGATCACCCACGGCCCTTCGGTGAGAATCATCAACAATTTGTCTGTATTCTGCACTTTCAGTGTATAACACCCATTTCCCAACTCTATGAGTTCAAATTCACCCTGAAGGTTCCACAACCTGTCTATTCAAGCCGAAAGTAGATTGACGTTCATGCTTCGGCCGAGAATTCGCAGAATGATAGCTTGCCTCCAGGGCCTGCGTATCTTTTCTTTGTATTCATCTGATAGTTTGATTTTCGGGTACGAAAAATCCGCCGTGGGTTCCTCTATATGAATCTTGGTCGTGTCCAGATGAACTTCCTGGAACCTAGGGTGTTTTTCCACTTGATTGCCCAGTAGTGAATCGAGGTATGACTTCGAGGGTTATTTCTTCCCTCCCATACTGGCTATCGGTTCAGTTTCAATGCCCTCCATCTCCGCACTCGTTCCTTCGTGTCCCGATTTGAATTTCTTTGTGCTTCTTCTCAGTTGGTCGGATTCCTCACTGGAGAGAGGCGAGGAGTTCTCTCTCATTTTCTAATCTACTTTTAATTTATTAATCCTCCATGTTTTATTTATATTACTTTAATGTAATGTAAATAATAAGAATATATGATTTTTTGCATATAATATTTATATAATTTTCTTTTTTTTTTTTGAATTTTTTAACTAATATATTGTGGCAAAAAGTTCTTATGTGTAATCCGACGTGGCGAAAAAAATCCATGTGGCTGCCATGTGTCTTTCCGTCGTCCGCGTGGGAAATTCCGGCGAAGAAGATGATATCCGAATGTGTTTTGTCCTATAATTTCATGATTCTAAAAATTGGAGTCCTATATTTGCCAGTTTCCAAAACTATGTCTAGAAATTTCAAATCGGACATACCAAACGGATGAAATGAACAATTTTCCCAAAGAATTAAGATATAATTGACTTACATACTGAAAAGTGGTATTAGATTCATAAATTTGGCGTGTGAAACACACCCAACGATAACGAAGTTTTATGGGCAAAAAATTGATAATACTAGATCATTTAAATGATAATTCGTAACACATGCTTTTTTTAACTCATTCTTAATAATTGCGTATCTAAAAACTCAAATACAAAATTTATGATTAAAGTAGTATATACGACAAGAAAATTCATCATAAAAATATTGTTAAAAAGAATATTTTTGTGATACAATTTCTACATTATTTATTGTCATATACGTCATAAGTGGACCCTTCAGGCCTTGACTCATTCCTCAAACATGTGATTTCAATAAATATAAATACAATCCCCCTAACCCAATTCAATTTCCATCACAATCATCAACCACAACGACTCTTTCCTACTTGAAAGCCTATAAATACAAACCCCCCTAATCCCTAAATTTTCAATACATTATCATAGTCACAAAAATATTTTCTAAGTTTCTTTCGATTATAACCCAAATATGGCCACAACTTCTAATTCCCTTATCTCATCACTTCTTTTTTCCAAACCATTTTCGAAAACTCAAATAATCAAACCAAATAGAAACAAATGGATTCAGTCTAGAATTTTTACCCGTGATCAAAGGCACAACAACGGGAAGCTCGTGGACGAGAACTTAATCGTTCTTCGCATGAGAATCCACGAGGCGATGATGGCGGAGATCGATCCCGAGCCGCCTACGGGGTGGATGGAATGGGAGAAAGAATTGTATCCGAATTATGATTCGTTTATATGTGATGCAATGGTGTTGTTGCAATCATCTTTGATGGAGACAAGGCCGATTGTGGCCTTGGGGATTCTCGTGCTGATTGCTTTGAGTGTGCCAACTTTAGTCGCTGTTATCGTCTTCAATTTGTTTGAATTAGTGACCAAATTGAAGGTGTTTTAGTTTAACTGGGATTGATCATTTGATCAAGAAATTAAAGTCAGTCATAGTTACGTTCCATGTTATTTGCTTCAGTTGCCTAGTTGTCTCCCTCTCGCTCATAGTTTTAATTTTAATAATAATTGGGTTAGAAAGCGTTAATTATGGTGTATTAGACCTTTTTATTTAATTTAATTTTATTTAATCTTGTGTTAGTTAGGTGATATTATTCGGGCTTGATTAGATGGGATTAACTAGCTACTAATATTGATTAACCTCTATTAACATTGATTCGTCTCTGTTACGAAACCATGGGGAGTGGGTGTGATTAGGTGAGATTACAATTTTGCGCGCACAGACACACACACACAAAAAAAAAAAAAATGTAAGATTTCAATTAGGTGAAATTATAATTCATTGAAGGTAAATGTAATGTAACATATCTAACATAATGTTAATTAACTCGTTGAAATCTAACATATCTAACATAATATTAACTATAACTTATTAGAGCTTTTTCACAAACTCGAGTATCAAATATAATATTGTTTGTTGAATGCTTATGTACAAACATAACTTAATTTTAACTAATAAATATAATGGAAATTAGCTCCAAAAAATAATATTGCATAACTAACACTTTCTTATTATATTCATAACGTATTAATAATGAGTCACTTGCATATAACTATCCTTCATTTAAATCTAATTCTAATACCGTCCATGTAAATAGAAAGTTACATTTTAGTCCTTATAAATTTGTTTGGTATCAGATCCCTAACGAAATTTATAAAAGTATACTTTATAACCCTAACGATTTGTATGAGTGTTACATTGAATACATGACCAAATTACAAATCACCTCTAAAGTTTATAAATATAAAAAAAAACGATCCTTACAAATTATAAATTTAACAATATTGTTAGTGGAATCACATATTGAATTGAAAAAATTGGGGGGTATTTTTGTAATGAAATAACGGAACCCTAACGGACGTCAGGGGCCATAAATGGTTCTCAAAAGTTAGGGACTAAAATGTAATTTCTCAATTTAAGTAAATTATATTGTAATTAGACCTAAATGAAGGGTAGTTAGATGTATTAATTATTTCTATAATTATATCCTACAGCAAAAGACTGAGACGGCTGGGGGCGTTATCAGGAATGAGAAGGGGGAGTGGCTTACTGGCTACGCTTTGAAGGTGGGGGAGGCCTCAATCACGTTGGCTGAACTTATGGGCATAAAGGAGGGTCTCGCCATTGCCTGGGAGAGGCGCTACCTGAAGCTGGAAGTTGAGAGTGATTCTCTGGCAGTGATCAGTTTGATTGAAGGGGTAGATACTACGGTTCACCCTTGAGGGTGCTCATGCGCAAACCTTGGGCCTACGTGATTAAGCACATCAGCAGAGAAAGGAATCCTTTAGCTGACACTTTGGCTAAGTTGGGTCAGGTTATGGAAGAAGATAGAATGAGCTGGGACTCTCCGCCGGAAGGCCTGGCAGTCTAAGTTGGCAACTCGTTTCGCCATTTTTGTTGCTACCAAAAAAAGAGAGTTAAAAAATATGATGTTGAATCTTGAAGATCACCTATTTATGGAAAATTTGACTTTTCCTGTTATGGTAGTGATCACCCCTAATTCAGCCTGATATGTTGTGATCTTGTTTCCTCTGTACTTTGATATATTCCTTCTTTCCTTGTAATCTCTGTAACACAGAATTATTGAATACAAACACAATGAATAGAGTTAATTTTCTCTCTAAATACCATGTTTTAACATGGTATCAGAGCAGTGTCGAGATCCCAAGGACTCAGAATTAACCTCATCATTGTCCCATACCTTTTCCCGGCCACAGAATCAGCTGCGATCTGCACAAACCAAACCAAAGCCATGTCAACCGAAAGCAACAACAACAACAAAGAACTAGCAATCCAAACCCCCCAACCAACCATGCTCAATTCGGATAATTTATCAATCGACATCAAATTAAACAGTGATAATTATCCGGTCTGGGCCAGATTAATGAAAATGGCAATAGGCGGAAGAGGAGGCCGATCGCAAATAACCAGCGTCCCACCGGCTCCGGAGGAATCCGACCCAAAATTCGACTCATGGGAACAAACAGATCAACAAGTGTATACCTGGATTATACAGAACATGGAGAGCAGCCTTATCACCAATGCTCTCCAGTATCCGACTGCCAAAGCTTTGTGGGAAGGGCTGTCCACCACTTATGGCAGCGACGGTGACCCATTGCAACTCTTCGATTTGCATCGTAGAGCCAACACCCAACGTCAAGGCAAAGAAAGCCTTAAAGATTTCTGGAACAAATTGCAGAGCATATGGATGGCAATTGATCGAAAGCAGCAAAACCCAATGAAGTGCCCCGATGACATCAAGGCCTTCAACCTCATCACCCAAGAACAAAGGTTATATCAGTTCCTCACTGGAATTGATGAACAATATGAACCAATTCGGAAAGATATTCTTAAGCAAGAGCCCAAACCTGCTGTAGAGTCAGCCTATGCCACCGTCCGTCGCGAAGCTTCCCGTCTCCAGATCCTCAAATCCAATGCCGGTGGAGATGGGGATTCTATTGTCGGAACAGGGCTGGTAGCAAGGAGGGACAAAAACAATCGAAACGCCTCACGCTCAGACGGCACCGGACGCGGAGATGGTGCTGGTCGCCGGACATCATGGCGCGATGAGAAGAATGGGGTCACTTGCGGTGTGTTGGAAAATCGAGACACATATCGGAGCAATGCTTTGAGGTTATCGGCTACCCCAATTGGTGAGAGGGCAGCCGAAAAAACTCCACCGGTGCCGAAATCAAGGGAGGAAATCGGAGAGCTAACCTTGCGGTGGGGGACGGAGGCGGAGAAACAGCCACTGCAGGCACCATCCGAGGAGATACCGGTGCAGCAGGCGGCGGCGTGACGTCAACAAGCGGCCGGGCTAACCTCGCCGTCAGTTTCAGTGCCGGAGATAGAGAAGAAATAAAAGGGGCAATGACGGGTTGTGGCGCCGCAGGTAATGGGTTTGGGAGTTATGCCCCAAACCCTAGATCCATTTCATTTAATCCACTTATTTCTGATGCTACAGCCCCAAGTTCGGTTAAATTGCAAAAAGGACCCCAGGTTTTTAATGGTTATGTGCTTCACACCCAAAGTTTCCCAAACAAATTTTCGGATTGGATTCTTGACTGTGGGGCCACGGATTCCATGACTTTCGATGCTTCCGATTTAATTAACTCTGGTAAACCTAAGCGATCATATATTGAAACTGCAAATGGGGGTCAGGCTATGGTTGAAAGAGAAGGCTCTATCTCTATTACATCAAAACTGAAATTACATAATTGTCTTTATGTGCCTTCGTTGTCGTGCAAGCTATTGTCTTTGAGCCATATTACGAAAGAGCTAAACCGTGTGGTTCTAATTTATCCTCGGTTTTGTTTGATACAGGACATGCATACGAAGGAGATCATTGGGCATGGTGCTGAGCGTGGAGGACTTTACTACGTGGATGAAGTTGAAAATCAACCTAAAGCTCTTCTAGCTTCGAATAAAGCAAACACTCAACTATGGTTGTGGCATCGTCGTCTTGGACATCCCTCAGCTGGGTATTTGAAGTTGTTATTTCCCGCTTTATTTCAGCATAGTTCCCCTGTGGATTTTTCTTGTCAGACTTGTTTAACTGCGAAAACTCATAGGACATCTTTTAAGCCCAATAATACACGGGTAGAGACTGTTTTCTCTTAGGTGCATTCTGATGTTTGGGGACCTGCCCCAGTTGCAAATCAAAACCAGTTTCGTTACTTCGTGTTGTTTATTGATGATTTTTCTCTCATGACTTGGGTTTATTTTCTGCGTCACAAGTCTGAGGTCTATACAACTTTTGTTGCATTCTATAAGATGGTACAAACCCAATACAACAAACAAATAAAAATCTTGAGGTCTGATAATGGTAGGGAGTTTGTCAATAGGGAAATTAACACCTTTTTTACAGAACGGGGCCTTATACATCAAACCTCCTGTCCTAACACCCCACAACAAAACAGTGTCGCCGAGAGAAAAAACCGTACCATTCTAGAAATAACCCGGGCCTTGTTGAACGAATCCCTTGTCCCAAATCGTTTTTGGCCTGATGCAGTTGCTACTGCCACTTACCTTACCAACAGATTACCCACAAAAATCCTCAACCACAAGACGCCGCTATCCACATTCCAAACCCAAGTTACCATACCATCCCACCTTACCATGCCACCTCGAATATTTGGGTGTTCGGTGTTTGTTCATGTCCCAAAACATGAAAGGACAAAGTTGGAACCTTGTGCTGTCAAGTGTGTTTTTATTGGTTATGCACCTCATCAGAAGGGGTATCGGTGCTGTAACCCTGGTAGCCAACAGGTTCATGTTACCATGGATTATGAGTTCGTGGAAACAGAATATTACTTTGACACCCAGTCCAGTGATCAGGGGGAGACACAGGGTGAATCACTGCACTAGTTAAGTTATCCCGATGATACAGCTGTAGCACCTGAATCCGAATCAAACAAAGAAGATCTCAGTACCACCATCTCTGCTTAACCCAATGATCCTCCTCCGTATGATGTCCAAACCGAGGTAATGGATTCTCTGAACTTATGTCCCTCTGATATTCATGATTCTGGTAATATCACAAATGCTGCTAATGTTCTTAATGAGGATGATACAGTAAGTCATAGGTATTCTTTACTACAGCGCAGTAACAGAGGGGCCTCCACATAGGTATTCTCCGGATCAAGTTTCTAAATCATCTAAGTACCCCGTGAGTAACTTGGTCAAGGGGAGTATGTCTGTAGCTGCCAAAGCCTTCTTTGGAAATCTCTGCACGGAGATAATTGCCAAAAGTATGGGAGAAGCGAGACAACACAAGGAGTGGGAACAGGCAATGAATACAGAGATGGAAGCCCTAATGAAAAATGGAACATGGGAAAAGTGCCAGCTGCCTACAGGAAAACGACCGGTTGGGTGCAAATGGGTTTTTACAGTAAAACATAAGGCAGATGGATCAGTCGAGAGATACAAAGCTCGGTTAGTGGCAAAAGGGTACACTCGGACGTTTGGAATTGATTACTCAGAGACGTTTTGCCCTGTGGCAAAACTTGATACGGTCCGACTACTATTGTCTGTTGCTGCAAATTTGGACTGGCCCCTACATCAGTTCGATGTGAAGAATGCTTTTTTGCATGGGGATTTGACAGAAGAAGTCTACATGGAACCCCCTCCAGGGTTCGCAGGAAATTTCAAAGAAAATGAGGTCTGTAAGCTCCGAAAAGCTCTATACGGACTGAAGTAGTCACCCCGAGCGTGGTTTGGCAGATTTACCTTGGCAATGCAGCGACACGGATATGTTCAAAGTAACTCTGACCATACCCTATTTCTAAAGCGACGAGGGGAGTTGATCACATGTCTGATCATTTATGTGGACGACATGATTATAACAGGGAGTGATACTGAAGAGATAAGCAAACTTAGGGAGAATCTCTTCAGGGAGTTTGAGATGAAGGACCTTGGGGGTTTGAAGTACTTCCTCGGAATTGAAGTTCTGCGGTCAAAACGAGGAATATTTATCTCACAAAGGAAGTACATCCTTGATCTGCTTGCTGAAACTGGGATGATTGATTGTAAACCAGTTGAGACCCCTATACAGGTAAATCACAAAGTTGAGGATAGCTGAGAGTGGGGAGCCAATCGAAAAGGAACGGTACCAACAACTAGTTGGTAAGTTGATCTATTTATCCCATACAAGACCGGATATTGCATATGTTGTGGGAATTGTAAGCCAGTTTATGCATCAACCCCAGAAAGAGCATTTGGACGAGGTTATACGGATTATCCGGTATCTCAAGGGGACAACAGGGACAGGAATCATGTTTGGGAGGCATGGTCACGTAAATATTGAGGCCTACAAAGATGCAGATTGGGCAGAAAACCCAAATGACAGGAGGTCCACTTCTGGATTCTTCACTTTAGTTGGAGGAAATGTGGTGACATGGCGGAGCAAGAAACAGAAAGTTGTGGCCTTGTCAAGTGCAGAGGCCGAATTCAGGGGTATAGCAAAAGGAGTAACTGAGGTAAATTAGCTAAGGAAACTAATGACGGAGATTGGTGTAACCCCCACTGAATCAACACCACTTCGGTTTGAAAACAAGGCGGCCATCAGCATCTCAGAGAACCTGTAGCACCCCGCACGGTGGGTCACCACATCCCCGCACCTAAGCCCAATCCACATACGAGATGGGAAACCCGTACATGAACCAAGCAGAGGCGAACGGGAGACAGATAGACACAAACCTAAGCTAGGCAAAACGTAGACCCTGCCAATGAAATAAACCAACAAAAAAAAAACGAATGCGTATGCGGAAGCAATTCATATATTCAAACATAAAACACAAGCAGCAAGTGAGGGTTCAACTACCATAAATACCTAATCCCGAATATTAACAATAACTATAAATGAAAACGGGTTCATATCTATCCCTAGAAGCCTGTCCCGAAAAGTATAACATAATAAAAAATGCATACGTAATCAAATATTCATACTTATACAAATCTGAATCGTATGAAATGCAAAAGACTCAAACTAACATAGGACTCGACAGACTCCAGGACACGACACACCGCCTAGCTCGAACTCCACGTGACACCTGCACACTAAAACCAAAGGGGAGAGGGGTCAGTCACACGGACTGAGTGAGGGGCTACCCATACACACCAAATATATAGAAGGAGCAAAGCACATTCAGCACACATCGTTCATAAACTCAGGGATAGTTTTTGCACACCAAAATTTGTCCGTGATACATATTTATATAGGGATTCTTATCAAAATGGGATAAAACTTAACTTAACGGATTTATACATATCAAACATAACAAAACATACTTATCGTATCAAATCTTATCAAAACATTTCGTATTTTAACCTATACTTTAAAAAAGATCCATATTTTCTCTTAATTTTAAGTCTATCCCCGTTTCACGAACTTTAATAGAGCATATATTCAAACTCGGCGGGTACGAGTACCTAGTCCCATCCTGGGCTTCTCCGACTACTCAAACAAGAAAATACATTAAACGTAAAACATACTTACACATAAACCTCCTTCTCCGGCGATGGAAGGGTTGCGCGACCCTAACCATCCATTACAGTCGAGGGGAGTGCAAGCTTCTCAACCCTCAGGATATCCATCCCCCGCCAAACCTCCTGGCGAGTTCAGGAGTAATCCGAACTAACTGTGGAGATGTGTACAGGGGTCATAACCAGCGACCCCATGGCCGTCCCGGGTCTACCTTACCCACAACTCCGGGGCCCATCATTACTAATACATTACATTACAATCATTACGTATTAAAACCCGTAACATTAACTTACGTACAAAGCATTACCCAGCAACAACCACACTATTCATACCTCTCCGTGTCAAATCCTTTAGGCGTATCTTCCGGCTTATAAAAGGCACACTGTAACGTCCCGCGATTTCACACGTGCAGGTAACTGGTATGTTCATATTTAATTTAAGTATATGATTTTATATTTTGGTTATTTGTTTAAATTCGTTTATAATTTGAATTATTTGTTTAAATTTCATATGAATTCCAATGTAAGCTATGAATACATGAATGAAATTGTGGAACTATGAATTTCATGAATGTGGTAGTGATTGATTGAAATTAGGTGTTTCGTGTGATCCGAGGGTTCAATTACAACTTATTTGAAAGTTTTGGACTCAATTGAAAATTGAGCTTGGGCTTAATTGCCACTTTTTGAAAGTTTGGGGACCTATTTGTATAATAGGCAACCCTGAACGGTTTTCGCGATATCTTGAGCTCCGAACCTCGAAATCGAGATCCGTCTTCGGTGTTGAACTTGTTTCGACGATACCTATCCTTTAAACTTGACTTTATACCTTTTTGATATTAATCAAACCTCCGATGACAAACCTTTCCATAGCCTCGACATTATAACTTGTTTCGAACCATTTTTCTTAAACGAATCGGACTTGGATCGACCCGAACCCTACCCGAATGATTCTAAAGATCAGAGATTGCTTCCCATATCGTTCTCATGCTTCCATTTGATCGATCGTTGCAGCTCCTCAAGAAGCAAGAAGAAAACCTCCATTTTGATCAACCAAACTTTGAGCTCAAGTTTAACTTCCATCCGATCTTTTTCCAAGGTGAGTTAGGATTTGTAATCTCCATCTTCTCCTCTATCTTTTCATCTGAGTGAGGCATGATAGAAGTTGGGAATTTATGTGTTTTGAATAAGGGCATGAATAGCTTATTTGGGGTTTGCTTCTTGATAATTGGTTTTCATGATTTAAAGTGAGATTTGAGGCATGATCGATGATTCTTATAAGCTTTCTATCATTTTTACATGCTTAAATTTAAGGTTTGAGAGTTGGAGCATGAGTTGCCATTAATGAAGCATGAAGCTTCCATGGTTGAAAGCTTGAGTTTGGGTGGTCTTTTGCCAACTTTAGGCATGAATTCTTGTAAATATGAATGAGTTATATGATTAGCATGAGTTTTGTGGCTTGAATACTTGTCTAGATGTGGTATAAGAGCTTCTTTATGGCTGCCCTGTTTTGCAAAGCTTTTCCCTCGCAGAAACAGAGCTTCTGCTCTGTTTTTCATCTCAAGACGAAAAGCTGACACGGCCGTGTCAGCTTTGAACTGAAAACGGACACAGCCGTGTTGGACGTTCGACTTGCGTAAAATATTTTCTGAAAATCGGACACGGCCGTGTCCAAATGCTTTGAAAATTCAACACGGCCGTGTCACATGTTCGACTTACGAAAATTATTTTCTAAAATTCGGACACGGCCGTGTCCAAATGCTTTGAAGATGCAACATGGCCGTGTCATTTGAATTGGCAGCTTTGGGAAACTCTTTAATGTTTATATTGTGATTATCGTTCGTATTTGTGAATTTTATGCAATGTGACTTTATTAAGTCATGCACTATGATCGATATATGACCTCAAGAGTTACATGAATGCGAGAATGAAAGTCATGAACGTGAATGAATACGGTTTTATCGTATATTGAATAAAGCTTGGTGAATTATGTGTTGAATTGAATTCTATGGCATTCATGATCAAGTTTAGTGTATTTCATGATTTCATATGCATTTCATTACATGTCATTGCATTTTCGAGCGTCAAGTGTGGTCATGTTTGAGTCTCACACTACTTTTGTCACACATATCTCGATCCAGTGGGAGGCGAGGCCGGGCAGTGAGGTCTTTGTTGGGTTCTTTTGTCTATCAGGTGGGTTTTTCTTCTATTAGTTAACAATATGACCCTATCAACCCTAACGTGAAAAGTTTTGGCCAAAGAATACTATACTTATATAAAGTTTTTTGAGGGTCAATATTTTTAAATGTAAAGCCTTTATTTTGATTATCCTACCAAAAGTTTTGGCGAGAAATGAATGTTCACAATGAATGGGGGCCCTGGAACTTAGTGTATTTGGTGAACCGGGGAAGCTTGGGCTGACGGGGATCCATATAAACTAGTTCCATCAATTACGGTAACCTGGACTTCATTAGGAGATTAGTGAAAGAAGGGAAGCCGAGCTTTTGGGGATTTATGTACCCCTCTAGCACCAATGAATGAGGGTTCGGGCCTTGCAAACCTGTCCCCTAATCGGAGGAAGAAGGAGTATATGAATGATCAAATGAATGTGCACGAAAGAATGTAATGCATGAACGAATGAATGAATGTATGATTAACGAATTACATGAGGTGTTGGTTGGAGATAATGCACGCCCACTCGCCGGGCCACAAAGAACCTAATGAAATTGAATGCTATAATCCCACCTGATGATTTCTTAATTTCACCTGCTTGGGTAAATGTTCTAAAAACCTCAGTTGGGATTATAACTTGCATGTATGTGTTTAATTCTACCTTATTATGATATTATGCCTATTTTATACCCACCAGTCTGTCTAAGACTAAACCCGGAGTTGTTTCAGTTCTTTTTGCTGGAAGGGATGCCAGGCGGGATACGAGTCTGAGAGAGTCTTGCATGGTGTCTAGCATTTCTTTTGTATTACACACATATGTTTGTACTTCATGATCTTTTTGGATATTGTATATGATTGAGAGCGTACATGTATGTATTAGCTGTATTGATCGTACTTGAACATTAACTGTTGGTATATAGAGCATATAGCTCAATATATGGTATATGAATTATTGCTTCCGCTGTTATGTTACTTTGTTTGTTGTTGGGGTCGCGTTGAAGGTTAGTCCCGCCTGGCTTAGCGAGTGTGTATGTCCCCGTTCACTATGAGTGGGCACATGTATGGAAATTCATTTCATATACGGGCCAGGTCATGGTACGGGGGATGTGACGTCTCGCGCTCGGGTGTTACATCCTTGAGTGGTATCAGAGCCCAGGGTTACAAAACCAGGGCTCTAGTATCGTGTTGAGTCAGTTAGGTCGTTCGGCTTTAAGAACTATTTGCTAAGTTGAAGTAATTGCATCTTTTACATAACAGTGTGCTTTAATTTGTGATTTTGTAATTGATTGAATTCATTGCATTGTCACACATGGACTAAATTTGGCATGCATGTTAGTGTTTGATTGGACAGGATGCCTCCTAGAAGACATCGGGAAAGATCTCCGGGTCATCATCATCGTAGAGATCGATCCCCTAATCCACCACAACCGCCTATCCTATGAATATGGAGCATTTTATGGAAGCAGTGTATAATTATGTTGAACATAGAAGGGCTTAAGATCCTCCTGTACACCCTCCAGTCAAGCAGCAAGCTCCCCCTCCTAATAACCCGCGAGATCATCATGGGTTATTTTGAGCTATAATCCTTCAAGGTTTTCAGGTTATGTTGATGATGCGGTATCGGAAGGATGGTTAACCAGGATTGAAAGAATTTATAATGTTCGTCAATTCTCGTCTGAGGAGAAGGCGCAATTTGCTATTTTCCAGTTGGATGGAGAAGCGTATGACTGGTGGGAACGCACACGAGAGAAGCTTGAAGTGGAAGGAGAAGCGGTTACTTGGGAAGTTTTTATAAGAGAATTCAGAGAAGCTTTTGTGCCTGAGGTCGTTCGGGAAAGAAAGGAGCAAGAATTTATGGATTTAAAGCAAGGAACCCGAACAGTGGCTCAATATCTTTCTCTTTTCAATAGACTTGGTAAGTATGCACCTCACATTACAAGGGACGAAAAGAGGAAGCCGAAGAAGTTTATTACTGGATTGAGACAGGATCTTCGGTATGGGCACGCAGGGCACAATTTTGAATCTTTTGCTGATACGGTGCAGAGGGCATTAACGCAGGAAGAGGAATACAAGAAAAAGGATCCTATTCCACGAATGCAGATGGGGCAAGGATCTGGATTTGGTAAAGGAAAAAGGCCTATGGTACCCAACCCTCAGCCATTTCAAGGACAGAATAAGAAATTTCGAGCTGCGGGAACTACAACCCCGAAGCCACAAGTACCTCCAGCTTCTTCTGATCCGCGACATGATAGGCCACCATGTTTGTATTGTGGAGGCCCTACTCACACCTACAACATGTGCAGAAAGAGGTTGGGTCAGTGTCTGATATGCGGGAAGGTAACACACATGGCTAACACTTGTCCAGATAAAACTCCAGGATATCAACCGGGAGCTCAAAGGCCAATGATACCAGCTCGTGCTTATGCCCTTGCGGGTGAAGAGCAGAATGTGGAAGCTAACCCTAACGCCATGGTGGAAGGTACGATATGAATCCATAACACGAACATACACGCATTGTTTGACCCTGGAGCTACTCATTCCTTTATTTCTTGTAAATTAGTTGCTACTTTGTGCTTGGCTGTTACGTGTTTAAATGCTTGTTATGTGGTGAGTTCACCTTTGGGTGGAAGTCTTGAGACGGATCAGGTGGTCAGAGATTGTGTGATTGGGTTTGAAGGCCGGGGTTATCAAGCAGACTTGGTAGTGATGCCTATGAACAGATATGGGGTTATTCTGGGAATGGACTGGTTATTTCGATATCATGCTTCGGTTGACTGTTTTACTAAGAAGGTTAAGTTGGGGGAAGAAGTAACAGTGGGCAAAGATTCAAGGATTGCACCTCTCTTATCATTCACTGAAGCTCATAAGTTGGTAAGGAATGGAGCTAAAGGATATATTGCTTATATTTTGAATAAGCCGAAAGATCAAGCGAAACTTGAAGAAACAGAAGTAGTAAGGGAATATCTTGAGGTATTTCCAGAAGTTTTGGGTTCTCTACCTCCGGATAGAGAGATTGAGTTTGTAATAGATTTATAACCGGGATCTGAACCTTATCCTAAGACTCCTTACCGAATGGCACCGGCAGAGTTACAGGAGTTAAAGGTTCAGTTGGAAGATCTTCTTAAGAATGGTTATATTCGACCGAGTTCATCACCATGGGGCACGCCAGTTCTATTTGTTAAGAAGAAGGATGGAACTTTGAGGATGTGTATTGATTACCGGGAGTTAAATCGGATGACTGTAAAGAATAAATATCCTTTGCCTCATATAGAAGATTTGTTTTATATGCTACAAGGGTCAAGGGTGTATTCTAAACTCGATTTAAGGCAGGGATATTATCAGTTAAAGATTAAGGAGGAAGATATTCCTAAGACAGGATTTAATACCCGGTATGGACATTATGAGTTTGTGGTGATGCCATTTGGGTTAACCAATGCTCCGGCAGCTTTTATGGATATGATACATCGAATTTTCCGTCCTTATCTTAATAAGTTTGTGGTAATCTTCATTGATGATATTTTGGTATATTCGAGGTCGGAAGAGGATCATGCTCGTCATCTTAGGCTGGTGTTGGAGACTTTGAGGGATAATCAGCTTTATACAAAGTTTAGTAAATGTGAGTTCTGGATTGACAGGGTGAGTTTCTTGGGTCACATTATTTCGAGCAAAGGATTGGAAGTAGATCCTTCAAAAATAGAGGTAGTTTCACAGTGGCAGAGTCCTAAGAATGTCTCCGAGATTCGAAGTTTCTTGGGGTTAGCCGGTTATTATCTAAGATTTGTTAAAGACTTCTCTAAGATTGCAGATCCATTGACCCGACTAACCAAGAAAGAGGTTCAGTTTAAATGGGATAAGAAGTGTGAAGCTAGTTTTCAGCTTTTGAAAGATAAGCTAACTTCCGCACCGATATTAGCACTTCCGAAAGGTATTGAAGGGTTTGTGGTGTATACCGATGCTTCCCATGAAGGCTTGGGTTGTGTTTTAATGCAGAATGGGAGAGTAATTGCTTATGCCTCTAGGAAATTGAAAGAGCATGAGAAGAATTATCCCACTCACGACCTTGAACTTGCAGCGGTAATTTTTGCCTTAGGGAAGTGGAGACATTATCTGTATGGAACTTCTTTTGAGATTTTTACCAATCACAAAAGTCTTCAGTATTTGTTTTCACAGAAAGATTTGAATAGGAGACAGCGACGGTGGATGGAAACTCTCGAGGACTATGATTACGTGATTAAGTATCATCCAGGTAAGGCTAACGTGGTCGCGGATGCATTGTGCAGGAAGGCTAGTGTGTCTAATTTAAAGGTAAATATTGGACAACCAATAGAGCTGGCTAAAGTAAAAGCTCGTATCTCTAATATCACAGTACAGCCAGGATTAAGACAACAGATATTTGAAGCACAAAGGACTGATACTGAGATTCAGAAGTTGATAGAAAAGGCTCGATTGGACCCTGAATGTCCTTTTGGGTTTGATGACATGGGAATCTTCCGGTTCAAAAGTAGAGTGGTAGTTCCAACGGAGTTGAAAAGGGTTATTTTGGATAAAGCTCATAAAACTGCTTATTCAGTGCATCCTAGTGGGAACAAGATGTATCGGGATTTGAAACAGTATTATTAGTGGAACGGATTAAAGAGAGATGTGGTGAATTATGTAAAATAGTGTCTGACTTGTCAGTTAGTGAAAGCTGAGCATCAGAAACCGTCAGGATTGTTACAACCATTGCCTATTCCAGAGTGGAAATGGGAACAGATAGCAATGGATTTTGTCGCGGGTTTACCACGAGTAAAGGGTGGATTTGATGGAATTTGGGTAATCGTGGACAGATTAACTAAGTCAGCACATTTTCTTGCAATTCGGATGTCAGATAAGATAAACAAGTTGGCCAAGAAGTATTGTAATAAAATTGTTCGTCTACACGGGGTACCAGTTAGCATTGTCCCAGATAGGGATCCGAGGTTCACTTCTAAATTTTGGCAAGAATTGCAGAAATGTTTGGGGACCAAGCTTTAGTTTAGTACAACTTTTCATCCACAGACCGACGGGCAATCCGAGAGACTAATCAGATATCTTGAAGATATGCTAAGGGCTTGTGCGTTAGATTTTTCGAATTCATGGAATGAACAGTTACCACTGCCTGAGTTCACCTACAATAACAGTTATCAAGCTTCGATAGAGATGGCACCGTATGAGTTTCTCTACGGAAGGAAGTGTCGATCCCCGTTATTCTTTGATTTAGAAGAATGGAAATGGACCAAGCAGGAAGGTGTGAAAAGGGGGGAAAAGACAGAGAAACCCTCCAAAGCTATTCAGGATGTTATCGAAAGGGTTCAAGTTATTCGGCAACGGATGAAAGCAGCTCAAGATCGACAGAAAAGTTATGCAAATAATCGAAGGAAAGATCTTGAATTCGAAGTTGGGAATAGAGTATTTCTGAAAGCTTCACCTCGTAAAGGATTCACTAGAATTGGAAATTGAGGAAAACTGAATCCAGAGTATTTGGGACCCTATGAGATCCTGGAGAGAATCGGGGATACAACCTACCGATTGGATTTACCTCCAAGTTTAACGGGTATTCATAATGTCTTCCATGTATCACAACTTCGGAAATATTACCCCGATGATTCGGCAGTGATACCAGTTGAAGAAATTGAACTTGAACCGAATCTTACTTTTGTTCAGATACCAGTTAAGATTCTGGATCGGAAATTTCAAGAACTTCGGAACAGACATTTTCTCTTAGTCAAAGTATTATGGCGAAGTGATAAGACGGAGGAAGTCACGTGGGAAACCGAGGATAAAACGAGAAAGTTCTATCCCGAATTATTTCCGAACGAGCAATGAATCCGAGGACGGATTCTCTTGAAGGGGGAGAGGTTGTAACGCCCCGCGATTTCACACGTGCAGGTAAGTGGTATGTGCGTATTTAATTTAAGTATATGATTTTATATTTTGGTTATTTGTTTAAATTCGTTTATAATTTGAATTATTTGTTTAAATTTCATATGAATTCCAATGTGAGCTATGAATACATGAAAGAAATTGTGGAAATGTGAATTTCGTGAATGTGGTAGTGATTGAATGAAATTAGGTGTTTCGTGTGATCCAAGGGTTTAATTGCAACTTATTTGAAAGTTTTGGACTCAATTGAAAATTGAGCTTGGGCTTAATTGCCACTTTTTGAAAGTTTGGGGACCTATTTGTATAATAGGCAACCCTGAACAGTTTTCGCGATATCTTGAGCTCCGAACCTCGAAATCGAGATCCGTCTTCAGCGTTGAACTTGTTTCGACGATACCTATCCTTTAAACTTGACTTTATACCTTTTTGATATTAATCGAACCTCCGATGAAGAACCTTTCCATAGCCTCGACGTTATAACTTGTTTCGAACCATTTTTCTTAAACGAATCGGACTTGGATCGACCCGAACCCTACCCGAATGATTCTAAAGATCAGAGATTGCTTCCCATATCTTCCTCATGCTTCCATTTGATCGATCATTGCAGCTCCTCAAGATGCAAGAAGAAAACCTCCATTTTGATCAACCAAACTTTGAGCTCAAGTTTAACTTCCATCCGATCTTTTTCTAAGGTGAGTTAGGATTTGTAATCTCCATCTTCTCCCCTATCTTTTCATCTGAGTGAGGCTTGATAGAAGTTGGGAATTTATGTGTTTTGAATAAGGGCATGAATAGCTTATTTGGGGTTTGCTTCTTGATAATTGGTTTTCATGATTTAAAGTGAGATTTGAGGCATGATCGATGATTCTTATAAGCTTTCTATCATTTTTACATGCTTAAATTTAAGGTTTGAGAGTTGGAGCATGAGTTGCCATTAATGAAGCATGAAGCTTCCATGGTTGAAAGCTTGAGTTTGGGTGGTCTTTTGCCAACTTTAGGCATGAATTCTTGTAAATATGAATGAGTTATATGATTAGCATGAGTTTTGTGGCTTGAATACTTGTCTAGATGTGGTATAAGAGCTTCTTTATGGCTGCCCTGTTTTGCAAAGCTTTTCCCTCGTAGAAACAGAGCTTCTGCTCTGTTTTTCATCTCAAGACGAAAAGCTGAGACGGCCGTGTCAGCTTTGAACTGAAAACGGACACGGCCATGTTGGACGTTCGACTTGCGTAAAATATTTTTTGAAAATTGGATACAGCCGTGTCCAAATGCTTTGAAAATTCAACACGGTCGTATCACATGTTCGACTTACAAAAATTATTTTCTAAAATTCGGACACAGCAGTGTCCAAATTCTTTGAAGATGCAACACGGCCGTGTCATTTGAATTGGCATCTTTGGGAAAACTCTTTAATGTTTATATTCGTGAATGTTATAATCCCACCTGATGATTTCTTGATTTCACCTGCTTGGGTGAATGTTCTAAAAACCTCAGTTAGGATTATAACTTGCATGTATGTGTTTAATTCTGCCTTATTATGATATTATGCCTATTTTATACCCACCAGTCTGTCTAAGACTGAACCCGGAGTTGTTTCATTTCTTTTTGCAAGAAGGGATGCCAGGCAGGATACGAGTCTGAGAGAGTCTTGCATGGTGTCTAGCATTTCTTTTGTATTACACACATATGTTTGTACTTCATGATCTTGTTGGATATTGTATATGATTGAGAGCGTACATGTATATATTAGCTGTATTGATCGTACTTGAACATTAACTGTTGGTACATAGAGCATATAGCTCGATATGTGGTATATGAATTATTGCTTCCACTGTTATGTTACTTTGTTTGTTGTTGGGGGTCGCGTTGAAGGTTAGTCCCGCCTGGCTTAGCGAGTGTGTATGTCCCCGTTCGCTATGATTGGGCACGTGTATGGAAATTCATTTCATATACGGGTCAGGTCATGGTGCGGGGGATGTGACGTCTCGCCCTCGGGCGTTACACACACGGTTTGAAGCGTGGTCCAATGTTGCAACACTGAACGAGTACATTAACAAATTGAAACAAGCGTACATAGCTCATTATACTTGCAAAGGCTTAACAAATTCATAACATACATATTTCGCACATATTTACTTATACTTAAGGTCATAGTTCGCATGCATAGAAAACGGGCACGTTTCATAGGGTTTAACTATAACCTAACCTCACCTTACACCGACGTGGCTAAGAATGAAGACAAATGATTCACCCCGGAATCATCTCAGATCACAAAACACCACCCTGGGTGCACCTGGACAAACTAAAGACAAAATGCAAGACTTAGACCCGAGGATGAACCATATAGACGCACAACCATATAGACGCACGGCGTATGCTTAATCACGTAAGAGATGCAAATACTTAGTCAAAGCTCATACACGTATCAAAGTCATGCAAGACATGAAAAAACAAACATATCATAGCCTAACAAATTCATAATATGTATTAAAGCATGTTCATGTACACAATTAATGCGTAATGAAGCATCTAAACGCCTAACAACGCGCATATGCGATTCGTGCAAACAAGTCACATTACTTATGAAACATAAAATGCATAAAAAGAATAAATACATACACATACACAAGTTAAAACAAGTTAGGAACTATTTCGGAAGGTGAAAGAAAAGCGGAAGAAAAGCATAAGAAATGGTTCAGAGCAAAAATGGGCAAAAGCTGGTAATTTCCGGAAGGGACAAACTGTAGAAAAAAGATCATAAATTGAGTTTGAGAAACGAGAATTAAGTTTTGTTTCATGGAAATGAAACTAGACATATAGATATTGCAAATGGTAGGTGGCTCGAACCATGGTTCAAATCGAGGCGAAAATGGCGTAAGTTTGAAGTTGGACCATTGCAAAATCTCGGCGAAGTGGCGACACAAAATTCAAACGGTTATATCTCAGAATCTAGAACGAATTTTAAGGTGATTCACTCAAAAAGGTTTCTACAGTCCAAATATCAGCCAAAACGGAGCACATATGAGGTTTGCGCGGGCGCGACAAAATTGCACAAGAAACCAGTCGCGGCCGCGAAGGCAAAACAGAGGCATCTCCTGGACCCCGCGACCATTTTTATGCATAATTCCGTCGCGGGCGCGACCAAGCTCGTAGCCCATGGCGTCGGGAACAGTAACAAAACATCAAAACAACCCCAACCAACTACGAAACACCCCAAAATTCATACCACGAAGCAAGTATAACACGTAGATCACATAAACGTAGATCACATAAATGCAAGTTAGGTCACCCGAAACCAACCCGAACATACCAAATCCCAAACCCGGCACTATTCATCATCTTCCCCAAATAGCCACAAAGACAAGGACTCATACCACAAAATACACGTAGAATCAAAGCACGTAGCGAGAGGAATACAATGGTTACCTTGGTTCTTCGATCGGATGGTCGGACGGGGCACAAGCTCAAGCCAAAGCTTTTAGGCTAAAGGGGGGGGAGGCTTCTTCCTTCTCTCCTCTCCTCTCCTCTTGATATGTGAAAATGGGGAGAGAGATGGCTGATATTTTCAGCCCTTTAAGGGCTGAAATGGGTCGGTTACACGGGTATGGTCAAACGGTATCCGGTCCATTAGGATCGACTTTTAAAACGGTAGGGTGATCAAATGGCTTTAGAAATAAAAGGTTAATTCATTAAATCCTAATCACCGAAACGAATTCAATGATAAGGTTGGAATTTGAATTCGAATCCCAAGCTCAAGGTAGCCACGAGGGCTAAAAACATCCTAATTATAATTAGGTCCCTAATTTGCAAATATTGGACGATTGAGTCCAAGTACAATTAATTAAATTCTAATGCGCACATAACTAAAATAAATTACAAATTAACACGTAAGGCATGCAAATCACATAATTACTAAATTAAACTCTCCCAAGACTACATACCTGGCTTGCCCAGGAGACTGGGTGTTACAAACTCCCCCCCTTAAGAGAACCTAGTCCCCAGGTTCGCCTGCTTGAGTTTCAAGCTCGAACAACTTTTTGTATTCACCTAAGTTCGAGGTTCATGACGTTCCGATGAGGGTTAGCTCGAGAAAGGTCTTCAAGCACAAGGGGTTTGAATCTTCAAATCGATCCGGTCATTTGAATTGCTCGATCGACTCGCACGATATAGAGGGTCTAAAGTAGATTTAACCTTCACTGTTTGAGTTCATTTCAGTCAAATCTCGAGCTCGGTGTTCTCTCGAAGGGCGTAGCTACAACTCACACCACTTTACCAAGCTCTAAGCAAATCTCATCCTAGTCCATGCTCCGAAGTCCGAAGCGCCAACATCCGAACTCTCCTCTTACATCTATGACTCTTCGAAGAGGCTTGTTGAATCGTTGCAAAGCTCGACCCTCATCTTACCGAAGCAACACTCTCGAACACTCAAAACACAAAACAAGATTAAAATACATGATGCACGTGATATGTATGTTCAAGGTACCTTTCACCGATGTGGGGGGAATCTCATTTGTTAGTGATTGATCAATGCTCGAAACGTTGTTGAAGTTCTTTCATCCTCGTTGTTATTCTTGAATTACCAATGTGTACCGATGTCGTAGTAACTATCCCACCTTCCATTCCTTATTTAGCTTTTGATCTTCAGATATTACCCCATCATGCCTCGAAGTTCCCAACGTATTTTGTGCTGCTAGTCTCACCCCGGTTTTCATCTCATAGGTGCTGCCTCTCCTCAGAATTTTCTTAACCCAACCTAGCACTCTTAAGTGTTCTCGTAGTCTTGTTATCATTCCCACGAATTGAATTCCTCTAGCTCTACTTCATCACCAACTGCCTTATGGCTCGGATTTCTTCACTCGAACACTTGCTTGTAGAAATCCTAAAGAAGAGGTATTATCTTGTAATCATAATTCCTGTTCGTTGAGGTGTTCTAAAGTATGATGCCGATTCTCATATTTAACACTACTCTTTTCGTGGAATCTAGGAGAAGTACATCCGAAGTCTCGTAGGAATTTCAAGGATTGGCCTTGCTCCCTTGAATTTTAATTGGTCGTATCGATCTCCAAGTCCCGAATTGAACTTCCATTCAAATCCTTGATGTTTCTCCTTAATTGATTGTCATGGATTAATTCTCATACCCCCGTTATTCCTCGAACCTAGATTCTCATCGAACTCTTCCTTTAATCTGGAGACATTTCCTCGCATTTACCATAATGTTAGGTAACCTGATGTTCCTAACTACTACATCAATTCGCTCCCAAGTTCCTCCTTACCCGAGTACCACTCTTCATTGCCATATTGCTTCGTGTCATTTCGCCCTTATCCCAACTCTTCATTAAAGACCTTTATTTTGATTCTATGAAGTCCTTCAAAAGTCTGATCAAAGTCTCCTATTAATTCTCCTCGGATCTCTTCTTCAAGGGCAAGGTTGAAAAATAAGTCAATCCCCATGCCCCGAGATTTTGATTAATTCTATCCTATTCCCATTAGTAGAGTTCTCCACAATGTCCCTCTTGGATTAATTAGTTCCCTTTTCGGCACTTTCATCATAGTACCTCCTTGGGGAAATTAGCTCTCATTCAAAGTGGATTCCAATTCCCTTGAATCTTCAATCCTGTTTGTAGACTTCCCAAACCAATACCCTTCAACACCTTCTTCATAACATCCTACAATCTTCAACCCGATCTCAAGAGGGGGTCCCCAATTTCGACCCTTACTCTGACCACCCCTTCTAATTTCACATAACCCAACTTGGAGATTGAAGGAAGCAACATCCTATCAAGCAAACACTAAATGTGCATGTTGGGTTAAACTGCAGATGAAATGCATCACATAACTTCCACTCAAGCATTCAAGGATGTTAAAAAAAAAATAGCAATTACAGCACAACAATTAAATAAGTGCAAAATTTTAAATATGTCATGGATGCACATGCCATGTATACAATTACCTCCATCCCCGGGTTCATGTCAGTTTCCAAATTGGAGCTTTTGCTCACGTATCCCTTGCTTGTTCGCTCTCGATTGCTCACAGTCGGAAACAATATGTTCCGATGATCCGCATGCGTAACATCTCTTCAACCTATCCCGGCACGCCTAATAAGTATGGTTGTCTCCCCCACAATAGGCGCATGATCGGGGCTCTCTCTTTGATTTCGGATAATCTCTAGTCTTATGCTTTTTCCCACGGACCTTCTTAGCTCGAGTTCTACGTTGATGGAATCTTTCTTCTACTTGTTTATTCACGCAAATTCCCAATTCATCTCTCGGTTCCATTACTTCTCTTTCCTTGCTCCTAGTTAATCTTCGATTTTCGACCCGTAAAGCTCTTGTTATAGCTTTATCCCACGTGCTCGTATTCTCCGCAATTAAGGCCTCCCTGAACTCATCCCGAAGTCCTTCCATGAAATATCAAGTCTTCATCTTTTCATCATTCATGATATGAGGCACGTAGTTGCCTAACCTCTCGAACTTTTCAATGTATTCCATGACAATTCTATCTCCTTGTTTTAGGGAACGAAACTCCTCAAATCTTCGACCTCGTAGAGTTGCCGGTAAGTACCTTCTCCTAAACTCTTGAACGAAGGTATCCCATGTCAATCCTTCATTCGTTGCTTCAATTTATGGGGCAACTCTCTTCCACCATTGTCTCTCTTGTCCTTGTAAAAGTAATATGGCAAGGCGAGTCATATTTTGAGAGTTGCACGGCCATACTTCAAAAATGCTCTCGATTTCAGAGAGCCACTCTTCAGCTCGGATATCATTGCCTTCTCTAAATTAGGGAGGATTGAAGGTCCTGAAGTCTCGATATAAGGTTGCCATCGGATTCATAGATTGCATTTCGGCATGATTTTACCCTTGATTGTAAGGATGTCGATGTGATGGTTGACCAAAATGTTGTCTACGTGGTGACATCCTGAAATTCTCAACAACTACAATATAGATTTATGCATGTCGGTTAGTACATGAAGATGGCACATAATTGAATCAAGTAGGAGCAATTAGGAAATGCAATGCACCATAAAATATAAAATCAACAAAAAGGAAAAAATTTCGGTTCATATCATAGCAAATCACGACACAAATAAAAGCACAAAACCACATTGTCCTATGTCGTTCGACTTAGACCGACACAACACGATTCTGAGCCCTGGTTTTGCAACCCAAAGCTCTGATACCACTTTAGGATGTAGCACCCCGCACGGTGGGTCACCACATCCCCTGCACCTAAGCCCAATCCAGATACAAGATGGGAAACTCGTACATGAACCAAGCAGAGGCGAACGGGAGACAGATAGAGACACACCTAAGCTAGGTGGAACGTAGACCCTGCCAATGAAATAAACCAACAAAAAAAACCGAATGCGTATGCGGAAGCAATTCATATATTCAAACATAAAACACAAGCAGCAAGTGACGGGTTCAACAAGCATAAATACCTATTCTCGAATATTAACAATAACTATAAATGAAAACGGGTTCATGTCTGTCCCTAGAAGCCTGTCCTGAAAAGTATAACATAATAAAAAATGCATACATAATCAAATATTCATACTTATACAAATCTGAATCATATGAAATGCAAAAGACTCAAACTAACATAGGACTCGACAGACTCCAGGACACGACACACCGCCTAGCTCGAACTCCACGCGACACCTGCACACTAAAACCAAATGGGAGAGGGGTCACTCACACGGACTGAGTGAGGGGCTACCCACACACACCACATATATATAAGGAGCAAAGCACATTCAGCACACACCATTCATAAACTCAGGGATAGTTTTTGCACACCAAAATTTGTCTGTGATACATATATATATAGGGATTCTTATCAAAACGGGAAAAAACTTAACTTAACAGATTTATACATATCAAACATAACAAAACATACTTATCGTTTCAAATCTTACCAAAACATTTCGTATCTTAACTTGTACTTTCAAAAAGATCCAAATTTTCTCATAATTTTAAGTCTATCCCCGTTTCACGAACTTTAACAGAGCATACATTCAAACTCGGCGGGGACGAGTACCTAGTCCTATCCTGGGCTTCTCCGACTACTCAACTAAGCAAATACATTAAACGTAAAACATACTTACACATAAACCTCCTTCTCCGGCGATGGAAGGGTTGCGCGACCCTAACCATCCATTACAGTCGAGGGGAGTGCAAGCTTCTCAACCCTCAGGATATCCATCCCCCGCCAAACCTCCTGGCGAGTTCAGGAGTAATCCGAACTAACTATGGAGATGTGTACAGGGGTCTTAACCTGTGACGCCATGGCCGTCCCGGGTCTCCCTTACCCACAACTCCGGGGCCCATCATTACCAATACATTACATTACAATCATTACGTATCAAAACCCGTAACATTAACTTATCATTATAAACATTAACTTGTTAGGAATGGTGCCCTAGAAAGCCGATTGTATATCCGTTTTGTGCTTTTCCTTATTATAATCACAGACAATCTTTGAATGAAATAACGAATTGAGGCAACACTTCTTTATATGCTCTTGTTTGGTATGCGTTTACTTTAGCTGTGCATGTATGAGAACTCCCTTAATCCTGATGACTTTAGGACTCTACCATTTAGGTGAAATGGTTCATGAAACGAGCCCTATATCACATAAGTCATGATTAGTAAAATGCTCCAAGTCGATGAGTCTTACCGACAGTGGGAGTGTCAACCTGACTCCTCTAAGGCTTGCTTGTGGGATCACGCCCTTAAGAAGGACCACCTTGTTTCATGGAGGTGCAAAGTGTATAGTTGATACGTGCGTGATACGTGATGGTGCTTACTTCAATAAGTAAGTTCACTAAAGTGCCCCGTGTGAGAACATTCCTAAATGGGAAAGGAAGTTTCTATTTCAGGAAATAGAAACTTCCAGATTAGGAAATATCTCACGAGTCATTGATGTGATTAATTGATCCTTAAGACTTGAGGTTCCTTGTCACTTTATGAGTTAACTCTGTAGTCTTAGGTATAAGCTTTAAAGGGTGTCGCCTTAGACAACTGATTCAAGGCTTATGCTGGGGCTGCACAAGTGATTCATGAAAGTGAATGAGAATCAAGAAAGGACCTACACTTGCATATGCAAGGTGATCTCTTATTGTGTAAGTCATTCATATGCTATATGGAGTCCTTGGCCAAGGCAGAAGATCAAGTCATCAAGAAAAGGGTTTCTTGGATTGAGATCAAATGGATATGAAATGCACTTAGCTTTAAGACCGGATTATTAGGGTTCTGATTATTCCCTTACCCTAGATCTTGGTTGAGAGATAGTAAGTAGGAGGATTGTATCTCACATGAATCAATGACTTAAAGGTTCTGTCGAATCCGAACATTCCAATTCAGCTAGGGGTTAAACACCTGTTGCTAGACTATAGTCGTTTAATCTGTGGACTGATTAATTAATTAGTTAATTAATTAATTAGGGTCACTGCTAATTGAATTGAGAACCTATAGGGTCACACACAACAACTTGGTTACATGAGTTGAGGCTTTAAAATGATTAAACGAGTTAATCGGGCCTAGAGGGTTCCACACATGTGAAATCACACGTGTGGGTCACGTGACTGGACACGTGTCATTATGACACGTGTGCCACACGTGACTATTTAATTGGATATTAAATAATTAAGTTGTTAATTATTTAATAGACTTTGGTTTAATTTTGAATTAAAAGAAAGTCTTATTTTGGAGATAAATAATCTAGTTAATTAATTATGAATTAATTAATTAGATAAAATAAGTTATTTATTTTAAATAAATAAAGTATAAAATTATCCAAAAATAGTTTGGATATTTTAGCTCTCTTAAAAGTTGACTTGAAATAGAATTCAAAGTCAAAGTTGGAAAATACTTGATGATCAAGTAATAGGAGAGAGAGGCCAAAACCCTAGCCCATAAGGACTAAGATTTTCGGCCAACCCTTCTTCCTATATATAGGGGAGCTCGAGCTCCCCTTGAGGCTAATTGATGATCTTCTTTTGGTTCATGTGTTGAACACCATCCTTTCTCCAAGATAAATTAAACCCTAGGTTAAGCCTAAACACTAACTAGAGAACTAGCATCCTTACTAGTTATATTGTGATCAAGTTGGTGGACTATCTCTAGAGAGCTTCAAGTTAGAAGTTTGAAGATTCGAGCTTTACCAAGGAGAGGGGATCAAGCCGTGAGAAGAGCGTTCTTGGGTGGCTTGAAACGCTTCAAGAAAGAACAAAAGAAAAGTAAGTTTCTTAACTCTACGAATTTGGATACACGATTGCGAGTCAAAGGTCCTTTTGTTGGGAAAATTTTTTAAATTCCGCTGTTTTCTGATTCGTATTTTCCAACAAGTGGTATCAGAACCACCTCGTTAATCGTGTTTCTGATTCGTCTCAATTATACTGAATTTGGTAGAAATTCTTAGGCTTGATGCGATTGAGTATTTGTAATTGTTTTAGAAAACCTGAATTACGAAACTGTAATTTTTCCTGAAAGTTTCTGAAAATTGGTTTTAGCAAAATTTAATTTTAGAAAACTATTTTAGATTTGGAACTGTATAAACTGTTTTTGGATTTCTTGGATTTGTTTTGCTTTTGAACGAAAACACGAAACGAAAACACGGAATACGACGAACAAGCGAAACCCCGTGCGCGAAGGTGTCGCGCTCGCGGGCTTCGAGACTGGCCGCCCGTCGCCCGCACATGGCCGAGGCGCGCGCAAGCGCTGGCTGCGACGTGCGGCCCTCTTCGCGTACGGGCCCCGTTTTTCCTTCGTAATCCGTTTTCGTATTTCGTGAAATCCAGTCCCAATTTTTATTTTAATTTTAAAATTTTATTTTTGAATATTTATTTTAATTTTTGAATAAAACTTAAAATTGGGATTTTTGAGAAATTGAAACGGTTTATATTTTGGGAAAATACATCTTTGATAAAATTAATAATTTTCAGAAATTAATTGGAATTTTATTTGTTTTACCAATTTGGGATTTATTGAAAACTTTTATAAATAAGACTCGCATCAAGTCATGTTTTAAGTCATTAGGATTTGAAACGGGAATTTTAATTTATCGGCTAAATTTAAATTCTCGCAAAAGCATGTTAGGTGATCATGGGTTTAGACTTATGTATGGTTTTAATTTATGCTCATGGATGGTTTAAATTGGGGTTGGAGCCCTATAGTTGCGTTTTTCAATTGAGGTTGGAGCCTCACTTATGTGCGTACTGTTATGTGATTTATTATGTGGCTTTCCATATTACTGTTTTTGAGGCCGGGGTATGCCCCGTGTAATTGTCTAAGGCCAATATGAAGATTGAGCCTTATTACTTTATGCCTTTTTCTTTTTATTGTAATTTGAGAGTAGAGATAGGTGGTGAGGTTTTATTTTCATTTTGGAGACAATATACCCATGGAGTAAGATGGACCACATTCAAGTAACAAGGAGGGCATAAGTGAAGACCCCTCAAAATGTTAGGGAGGGGAATCTCAATTGTAAAAATGTAATAGAGATAGGGCTCGTATTTTGTTACCGCTTTCCCTTATGTGATTTAAACTGTTTATGTGGCATGTATGTTAGAACTTGTGATTGTGGAATGGCTCCCACATATCACGCATAAGATAGGTAGAACTCATGATCATTACATGTTAGTATCATGCTAGGACATGTTATCTGTTTATGTGCTTGTTTGAAATGCATTTAAGTGTACTTGCATTAATCAAGACTAATAAAATTGGATAACATATATGTTGGTGAGGTCGAACCGGACAACTCTCCGGTTGATTCGAAAATTCCCATTAAATATTAAGCTAATTTCGAACAAATAGGTGTTTAATTTGAGATGCAAATTTTGAATTAAATTCCTAGCATTCCATCAATAGGTTTTAAGTTTAGTAAGTGAAACTAGTTATTGTCCGCGAGTCGTGGGATAGCTAGTGGAGATTATTAGTTCTTAGTTACCTAATTGATCCTTTTAAATGATCAATATTTCGTGATCAATTTTAGCAAGGGCGATGTCCGCGAGTCGTGGGTCGTTCGAACTAAGTTTTGATCATGATCTTATGATTGATGGGTCTAGCTTAACGCCTAAGTAAATATGGATGTCGCACGAGTCGTGGGTCCATATTGAAAGATAGGTGATGTAAAAATAATTACTAAGAGTTCTAAAGGTGTTAGAATTGGTAAGTTGTACCTACCTGGGGTTCTTACTTAGAATGTCCGCGAGTCGTGGGTTCGAGGTAAAATGCCTAGGATCTTAGTACCCATTGGGAAACGTGTTCCTCTTAGATCTTTGGGAATTATAGATCTTTGAAAAACAGTGGGAGCTACATTAGATTAAAGACCTTATCTTTTGTATATCGTTATAATTCAGCATGCTCACTAAGTTCTCTATTTTACCATTTAGGTCGTAGATTCTGTGATTCTCTACGTGTTTTGAAATGGCAACCAAAAACCCTCTTGTATCGATCCTCGAGTCAAACAAGTTGACTGGTCCCAACTATTCTGATTGGCTGAGGAATCTAAAAATCATTTTAGATTCTGAGAAGAGAACTTATGTTCTCTTCGAAGGGGAGCCTAGTCCCAAAGGGGAGGCTCCCAGTCGGGCCGAGCGGGACGCGACTCAGAAGTGGAAGGATGATAATCTCCAAGCCCGTTGCCTTATGTTGGCTAACATGTCTCTGGACTTGCAAAGGCAACATGAGGCCATGGAATTCGCTTGGGAGATTTACGACCACTCAGAGCAACTTTACCGCCCTCATGAACGTGTTACAAGGTATAACACTTCAAAGGAATTGTTCCACTTGAGAATGAGGGAAGGTTCAAGTGTCCATGAATATGGACTCAAGTTTCTCGCCCTTACTGAGAAACTTGCTTCCATGGACATACCACTGAAAGATGAGCTTTCAGTGGATTTGTTGCTAGCTTCGCTCCCATCATCATTCAACCCTTTTGTCCTTAACTTCAACATGAATCATGCTGGTGCTACTTTAGCTGAGCAGATTAGTCAGCTTGTGACTGCTGAAAGCACGATCAAGAAGAACAATAAGGTTTTGATGGTTAATGCTCCATCTTCCTCTTCTGGGCCTTCTAAAGGTAAGGGCAAGAGAGCCCAAAAGAAGAAGAAGAAACCCCTTAGGCCCACTGGTGGCATTTCGAAGGGGAAGGCCCAAAAGAAGAAGCGTGATCAGAAAGAGGATGTTTGCTTCCATTGTGGCAAAGCGGGACATTGGAGGAGAAACTGCCCAGAGTACAAGGCTACTCTAAAGAAAGGTATCTTTCTCGTTGAAGTAAATCTTTCTATTAATTCTAGTTCTTGGGTACTTGATACCGGTTGTGGAACTCATATCTGTAATGATGTACATATGCTAAGTGAAGTCCAACAACTCAAAGAAGGAGAATGTGTCTTGAAGATCGGCGATGGCTCAAACGTTGAAGCTCGAGCTTTAGGCACAATTAGATTAGATTTAGGTAGTTTTGAGTTAGTCCTAAATAAAGTCCTTTATGTACCGAGCATTATTCGTAATATAATTTCAGTTCCAATTTTAGATTGTGAAGGTTATGAAACTTATATTAAGAATGGTAAATATTTTATCAAATGGAACAACTCTTCCGTTCACATCGGTACTCTAAGTAATGGACTTTATCTAACTCAAAATATCAATATTATGAATATACAACGAGAAACGAAGCGTAAGAGAGATGACAAAGTTTCAGCTCCCTTATGGCACGCTAGATTAGGACACATTTCCAAGAACAGACTTAGCAAGATAAACACTTTAGGATCATTCTCTGAAAATGATCTTAAAGAGTTAACTTCTTGCGAATCTTGTCTCAAAGGAAAAATGTCCAAAGTTCCTTTTAAAGGAACTGTGGAACGTGCCACTGAGGTCTTGGATTTGATCCATACTGAAGTTTGTGGACCGCTTAGTGTAAGCACTAGAAACAATCATCAGTATTTCATAACCTTCACTGATGACTTTAGTCGGTATGGTTATGTATACTTAATGAAGTATAAATCTGAAGCTTTTGAGAAATTCTTAGAATTTCAAAAGGAGGTTGAGAACCAAACTGGTCACAAGATCAAAGCACTTCGATCTGATCAAGGAGGCAAATATCTTAGTGAAGAATTCCTTAATCATCTCAAAGATAATGGGATTATCTCTCAGTGGACTCCTCCGGGAACTCCTCGGCTTAATGGAGTTTCTGAGAGAAGGAATCCAACCTTACTTGATATGGTTCGTTCCATGATGAGTTTCACTGACTTACCACCTTCTTTCTGGGGTTATGCCCTAGAAAGTGCAGCAAAGATTTTGAATCTAGTTCCCTCTAAGTCAGTCCCTAAAACGCCCTATGAAATGTGGCATGGTAAAATCCCTAGTTATTCTTACTTGAGAATTTGGGGTTGTCCTGCTTACGTGAAGAGGACAATGGGAGATAAGTTAGATTCTCGTTCTAACTTATGCTACTTTTTAGGTTATCCTAAGGAATCCATAGGATACTACTTCTATGATCAATCTGAGCAAAAGGTGTTTGTTTCCAGAAATGCCACTTTTCTTGAGGAACCGTTTGTAACATCCCGCTCGTCCGATTTATAAGGTACATCACTATTTAACCTTTTTATGTGTTTAATTATGTGATTTTGTATTTTTCGTGGCCCTATTTGAACTCTTTAAGAGTTTAGGGGCTTGTTTGCAATTTTCACTTTTTAGGGGTTTTTCGGTCATTTCTTGTTTGAACGAGATTTTGACTATTTTGACCCATTCAACGCGTTCGGGGTATCGAGACGAGTCCGTAGACTCTGAGTTTGCCCAATTCTGACTTTGTTAGCCCGTTCTTCCGACCGTTTTTACGTACGAGGACCCGAGATATATACCCCGAATCCTCGTAATTCGTGCCAAAGATCAGACCTCAGCCTTCATCGTCTTCTCCAGCGATCAGTTACTGTTCACACACACTCGAAGGCGTAATTGCACACACATGCCCGTTCTCCCTCGTTTCTCGACGGAATTAGACGTTTGAGTAGTGGAAATTTATCAGCTCGACGAGCCCGTCACGATGGTACAAGAATCGAAGACTAAAACTCAGCAGTGGTGGCGCTATGGCACAGCAACGGCAGCGGAACGGAGAACCGCCATTTCGCCGCCCCTTCGCAGTGGCTTCCGACGTCAGTTTTGGAGCACGCGCCCCTCACCCAGATGAAGGAGTTCCCGGCGTTTCAAATGGTGTTGGCGGCACAACCATCCGGCCAGCGGCGGCGGCTCACGCGCGGCCAGAATGTTACGTAGCGGCGGCGGCGCACTGTAGCAGCGGCGTTCGCCGCTTTCCGGCGGCTTTTCCGGAGGATCTTTGGCGGTTCCCTACCTTTTCCGGCCCCCTGAATCCATTTTCGGCCTCCTCTTTGAGCGATTCGCGGCGGAGATGGCCGAACCGGCCAGTGGCGCACCGGCGGACCTTTGGCGGCAAATGGGACCATTTCCCGGCCGGTTTTGGTGGTGCTCCCTTTACAAAAGTTGCTTGGAATGACGAAACATAGCGGATGGCATCGGCGGCGTTCCAGGGACCGGCCGGTGGCGGTGGACCGGTGGTGAATCGGGGCTGGACCGGCGGTCCGGGTTTTCCGATGATTTTTCCGGGGTTTGGCTATGGGGCTTTTGTAGGGCTCGTTACGGGCTTTCCAATGGTATGTTCGGATTTCATTTTCGTTTTGCGGTTTGTATTTAATTTCAGTTTTCGTCCTAGGATTTTAGTTCGGTTTTTCATCAACGAAGTCCTGTGTGTTTGTTATTTTCTGAAATTGTTTGAGGGCTTTTATTGAGTAGGCCGAGGCGCACGTTTCTGTCCTTCCGGGGATTTTTTCGACCACCGGAGGCGGTGTTCCGGTGGCGGCCGGTGGCTGTTCGGCCGGCTACGGTGGTGGCATTCCGGTGACTTTCGGACAGTGGGTCCGTTTCGTTGTGGTGAGTCCAACGCCACTTTCCGTTCGTCAATCGGATGTCCGGTTGATTTTATATGAATTTTTGAAGTTATTGTATTTATTTTCGTTAATTGTTTTTAATTGTATAATGTGATCATGTATGAGCGATAAATGGAAATTATGAATTGTCTGATATATGAGAATATGTTATGATGCATGAGAAGCTCGACTTCTAATTTATTGAATTTAATAATCTCGTTTTATGCCCACTTGATTGAGAATATTTTATTTAAGGGGTGTTCGTGTAATATTTGAAAACTAGATTGATAATGAGATTATATGAAACTTGAGATATAAATTATGAAATGATATGTTATATTTAATTTTGAATGAATCGATCAAGTATGCTATTTGTTGGAATATTAGACATTATGTATTTTGTATTTATTTATCAAATTTGTTATATGATCAACGTGTTAACTTCACGAGATTTGGACCATGATGAGATTAAATTATTATGCCTCAAATTATATTCCCTATATGATGATATGAATTCTATAAGTTATGCATCCTCTAACGTGTGAAATAATTGTGATTCGATACGAATGACTTAATTGGGATAAATGTGAACTAACTGTGCATCATTTGTATTCTTGAGCATTGCCGTGCGTCTTTATATGGTTGTTTGAGTTTGAGTCTGAGCCCTGTGTTGTGTTTGTGTGTTCAGTTGGTTCAGGTGCACCCGGGGTGGTGTCAAGTGAGTCGTGCAGGTTCCGGGGTGGACCTTCTGCTTTGTGTTCGGCTGTGTTTGGTACCAGGTGAGGTTAGGATATAGTTATACCCTATAGCAACGTGCTCGTTTTCGAATGCATGCGGTTTATAAGCCTTATATATATGTAGATATGTGCGAAGTACGTATTTTGCTGGTTTTGTCATATGATTTGATTTGAAAATACGAAACGCTATGTATGAGCCTATGTATGCTTTGTTTCAGTTCTGTTATGATTCCGAGGTCAGTGTGTGTGTGATATGTACGTGTGATATGATAAGCACGATATGCATGAGATATGTCTGTTTATCTGTGTGATGGGCCCCGGAGATTGTGGGTAAGGGAGACCCGGGACGACCATCGGGGTCGCCAGTTACGACCCCTGTGCACTTCTCCACCAACGGGAGACTTAGTTCTCCTATGCCGACGGAGCGCATTTTGGCTGGCCGTCGAAGGAACCGGGCGGGATCCTCCGGTTCATATGTTTCGTTCTGTGGTGGGTTGAGAGGGGCACCTCTCTTCCCCAATGGTGTGCAGGTGGGATTGTTTTATGAGTTTTGTTTTGATATGAGTAAGTGTGTTCTGTCTGTCCGTGTGTCATAAGTTCGTGAAACGGGGGTAGATTCTTAAATTAAGATAAAAATTGATATACTTTTAAGCTAATAAGATATGCTCCGATATGTGTGTTAAGTCTGTCTGAATCTGAGTTGTGCCTTAAGAAACTTTTGATTTAAGTTTTGTCAGTTCTGTTTTGATAAGTCTCCCTATATGTATATTATCACAGGAAAATGTTTTGGCGTGCAAAAACTAACCCCGGGTTCACGAACGTCGCTTCTTCTTTGTGCTTTGCTCTATATATATGTATAGTGTGCGTGTGTCAGCCCCTCGCTCAGTCTATGGACTGACCCCTCCCCGTTTATGTTTTTAGTTGCAGGTTCAGGTCGTTGGAGTTCGTACTAGGCGGCGTTGTGTCGTGTCTGTCGAGTCTGTGTCTGTTCGTTTAAGTTTGTTAAGTATTTTATTCTGATTTATGGTTCGTAAACTCTGTATAAGATATGTTCTGTGCAGGTTAGGAATCTATGATTTGAATGTTTGGAATTCGGGACAGGTTAGGACAGGTGCTCGAATTAGTTGAACCCGTTTTGATGTGTAATTATTCGGGACAGGTTAGGACAGGTTTGTTGAACTAGTTGAACCCGTATATTTGATTCTAATGTATGAACTGCGTTGTATGCTTGGTGTGTAAAAGTTTTTGTAGGTTGGCATTTCGTGCTACTTCCGCTGTCATGTTTTGCTTACCTTCTTTTGTACAGGGTTAGATACCGCCTAGCTAGTGCGTGTGTTTTTTGTTTGTCACCCGTTCGCTGTGACTTGGCGCGTGTGCGGACCTTCCATTTCGTACACGTGTCGGGTCATAGTGCGGGGGTGTGATGCCCCACCGCTTAGGGTGTTACACCGTTCCTTAAAGAAAAGAAAGGGAAGATCATAGAATTAGAGGAAGTACAAAGTGAGCCCACGCCACCCACTGAAGAGACGTCCCTTACTGATCAACCACGACCAATCACGAATTTCGATACACACGAAAATCCTCCTCTAAGGCGTTCTGAACACACTCCTAGACAGCCGGAGAGATGGTATGGATTCTTCCATGAAATCTCTCAAAAGGATAATGATCCTGTAACATATGAGGAGGCACTTTTAGATTCTGACTCTGAACAGTGGATAGAAGCCATGAAATCCGAAATGGACTCCATGAACTCCAACCAAGTTTGGACCTTGGGAGATTTGCCTGATGGGGTCAAACCCATAGGTTGCAAATGGATCTTTAAGAGAAAGCTTGGAGTTGATGGAAGCATTGTAGCCTACAAAGCAAGACTGGTTGCAAAAGGATTCACTCAAAGACCCGGCGTGGACTTTCATGAAACCTTTTCGCCAGTTGCAATGAAAAAGTCTATTCGGATCATGTTTGCCATTGCTGCATATTATGACTATGAGATATGGCAAATGGATGTGAAAACTGCCTTTCTCAATGGTGACATTGACAAAGACATTTATATGGAGCAACCCATAGGTTTCACGTTCAGTTGGAGTGAGCAAAAGGTTTGCAAACTCCAAAGATCAATCTATGGATTGAAACAGGCTTCTAGGAATTGGAATATTCGATTTGATGAATCAGTCAAAGCGTTTGGCTTCAGTCAAATTTCGAATGAATCATGTGTGTATAGAAAGGAATTGGAGACCTCAGTGCAATTCTTAGTACTTTATGTTGATGACATCCTTCTTATTGGGAATTCGAAGGATGACATGAAAGTTACTAAGTTGTGGTTATCGAACCAATTCGAGATGAAAGATCTTGGTGATGCGTCCTATATCCTTGGAATTAAAATCTATCGCGATAGATCTAGAAGGTTAATAGGACTATCACAGTCGATGTACATTGACAAAGTATTGAAGAGATTCAATATGGAGTCAGCAAAGGTTAAGAACCTTCCTATGAGTGTAGGAACATGTCTTTCAAAGAAGATGTGTCCTAAGAGTAACCTTGAGAAGGAGAGAATGACTCACGCACCTTATGCGTCAGCAATAGGTAGCATAATGTATGCAATGTTATGTACTCGACCGGATGTGGCTTATGCACTTAGTGTGACAAGTCGGTTCCAATCTGACCCTGGAGATGGTCACTGGGCTGCCGTGAAGAATATTCTTAAGTACTTGAAAAGTACTAAAGATTTATTCTTAGTTTACGGAGGTCAGAAAGATCTTACTGTCGAAGGATACTGCGATGCAAGCTTTGCATCTGACTTAGATGATTTTAAGTCAATGTCAGGATACATTTTCTGCCTAAACGACGGAGCAGTGAGTTGGAAGAGTTCCAAGAAAACAACCACTGCAGATTCGACCACTGAGGCCGAATACTTAGCTGCAAATGATGCAGCTAAGGAAGGTGTTTGGATTAGAAACTTCATTCAAGAGTTGAATGTTGTTCCTAGCATGAAAGACCCCATTTCTGTGTTTTGTGACAACACTGGGGCGGTTGCTCAAGCAAGAGAACCAAGATCTCACCAACGGACCAAGCACATTACGAGGAAGTATCACCTAATCCGTGATATTATCAAAAGAGGAGATGTGCAAACTGAAAGGGTCACATCAGCAGAGAACGTAGCAGATCCACTTACTAAACCCCTTAGTCGAGAAGCTTTCCAAGGTCATCTTCAGAAAATGGGACTTAGAGTAGCTTTAGAATGGCTTTGACGGGCAAGTGGGAGATTGTTAGGAATAGTGCCCTAGAAAGCCGATTGTATATCCGCTTTGTGCTTTTCCTTATTATAATCACAGACAATCTTTGAATGAAATAACGAATTGAGGCAACACTTCTTTATATGCTCTTGTTTGGTATGCGTTTACTTTAGTTGTGCATGCATGAGAACTCCCCTAATCCTGATGACTTTAGGACTCTACCATTTAGGTGAAATGGTTCATCAAACGAGCCCTATATCACATAAGTCATGATTAGTAAAATGCTCCAAGCCGATGAGTCCTACCGACAGTGGGAGTGTCAACCTGACTCCTCTAAAGCTTGCTTGTGGGATCACGCCCTTAAGAAGGACCACCTTGTTTCATGGAGGTGCAAAGTGTATAGTTGATACGTGTGTGATACATGAGGGTGCTTACTTCAATAAGTAAGTTCACTGAGGTGCCCCATGTGAGAACATTCCTAAATGGGAAAGGAAGTTTCTATTTCAGGAAATGGAAACTTCCAGATTAGGAAATATCTCACGAGTCATTGATGTGATTAATTGATCCTTAAGACTTGAGGTTCCTTGTCACTTTATGAGTTAACTCTGTAGTCTTAGGTATAAGCTTTAAAGGGTGTCGCCTTAGACGACTGATTCAAGGCTTATGCTGGGGCTGCACAAGTGATTCATGAAAGTGAATGAGAATCAAGAAAGGACCTACACTTGCATATGCAAGGTGATCTCTTATTGTGTAAGTCATTCATATGCCATATCGAGTCCTTGGCAAAGGTAGTAGATCAAGACATCAAGAAAAGGGTTTCTTGGATTGAGATCAAATGGATATGAAATGCACTTAGCTTTAAGATCGGATTATTAGGGTTCTGATTATTCCCTTACCCTAGATCTTGGTTGAGAGATAGTAAGTAGGAGGATTGTATCTCACATGAATCAATGACTTAAAGGTTCTGTAGAATCCGAACATTCCAATTCAGCTAGGGGTTAAACACCTGTTGCTAGACTATGGTCGTTTAATCTGTGGACTGATTAATTAATTATTGAATTAATTAATTAGGGTCACTGCTAATTGAATTGAGAACCTAGAGGGTCACACACAACAACTTGGTTACATGAGTTGAGGCTTTAAAATGATTACATGAGTTAATCGGGCCTAGAGGGTTCCACACGTGTGAAATCACACGTGTGGGTCACGTGACTGGACACGTGTCATTATGACACGTGTGCCACACGTGACTATTTAATTGGATATTAAATAATTAAGTTGTTAATTATTTAATAGACTTTGGTTTAATTTTGAATTAAAAAGAAAGTCTTATTTTGGAGAAAAATAATCTAGTTAATTAATTATGAATTAATTAATTAGATAAAATAAGTTATTTATTTTAAATAAATAAAGTATAAAATTATCCAAAAATAGTTTGGATATTTTAGCTCTCTTAAAAGTTGACTTAAAATAGAATTCAAAGTCAAAGTTGGAAAATACTTGATGATCAAGTAATAGGAGAGAGAGACCAAAACCCTAGCCCATAAGGACTAGGATTTTCGGCCAACCCTCCTTCCTATATATAGGGGAGCTCGAGCTCCCCTTGAGGCTAATTGATGATCTTCTTTTGGTTCATGTGTTGAACACCATCCATTCTCCAAGATAAATTAAACCCTAGGTTAAGCCTAAACACTAACTAGAGAACTAGCATCCTTACTAGTTATATTGTGATCAAGTTGGTGGACTATCTCTAGAGAGCTTCAAGTTAGAAGTTTGAAGATTCGAGCTTTACCAAGGAGAGGGGATCAAGCAGCGAGAAGAGCGTTCTTGGGTGGCTTGAAAAGCTTCAAGAAAGAACAAAAGAAAAGTAAGTTTCTTAACTCTACGAATTTGGATACACGATTGCGAGTCAAAGGTCCTTTTGTAGGGAAAATTTTTTAAATTCCGTTGCTTTTTGATTCGTATTTTCCAACATAACTTACATACAAAGCATTACCTAGCAACAACCACGCTATTCATACATCTCCGTGTCAAATCCTTTAGGCGTATCTTTCAGCTCATAAGAGGAACACGGTTTGAAGCGTGGTCCAATGTTGCAACACTGAACGAGTACATTAACAAATCGAAACAAGCGTACATAGGCTTATACATAGCTCATTATACTTGCAAAGGCTTAACAAATTCATAACATACATATTTCGCACATATTTACTTACACTTAAGGTCATAGTTCGCATGCATAGAAAACGGGCACGTTTCATAGTGTTTAACCATAACCTAACCTCACCTTACACCGACGTGGCCAAGAACGAGACAAGTGATTCACCCCGGAATCAGCTCGGATCACGAAACACCACCCCGGGTGCACCTGGACAAACTAAAGACAAAATGCAAGACTTAGACTCGAGGATGAACCATATAGACGCACGACATATGCTTAATCACGTAAGAGATGCAAATACTTAGTCAAAGCTCATACACGTCTCAAATTCATGCAAGACATGCAGAAACAAACATATCATAGCCTAACAAATTCATAATATGCGTTAAACCATGTTCATGTGCACAATTAATGCGTAATGACGCATCTAAACACCTAACAACGCGCATATACGATTCGTGCAAACAAGTCACATTACTTATGAAACATAAAATGCATAAAAAGAACAAATACATACATACACAAGTTAAAAAAAGTTAGGAACTATTTCGGAAGGTGAAAGAAAAGCGGAAGAAAAGCATAAGAAATGGTTCCGAGCATAAACGGGCAAAAGCTGGAAATTTCCGGAACGGACAAACTGTAGAAAAACGATCATAAATTGAGTTTGAGGAATGAGAATTAAGTTTTGTTTCTTGGAAATGAAACTAGACATATAGATATTTCAAATGGTAGGTGGCTCGAATCATAGTTCAAATCGAGGCGAAAATGGCGTAAGTTTGAATTTGGACGATTGCAAAATCTCGGCGAAGTGGCGACACAAAATTCTAACGGTTATATCTCACAATCTAGAATGAATTTTAAGGTAATTCGAATTGGAAAATGTTCTAGACTCAAAAAGGTTTCTACTGTCCAAAAATCAGCCAAAACGGAGCACGTATGAGGTTTGCGCGGTCTCGACAAAATTGCACAAGAAACCAGTCGGGGCTGCGAAGGCAAAACAGAGGCATCTCCTGGAGGATGGTCGCGGGGGCTACCATTTTTATGTATAATTCGGTCGCGGGCGCCAGCGAGCTCGTAGCAGCACACCCATGGCATCGAGAACAGTAACATAACATCAAAACAACCCCAACCAACCACGAAACACCCCAAAATTCATACCACGAAGCAAGTATAACACGTAGATCACATAAATGCAAGTTAGGTCACCCGAAACCAACCCGAACATACCTAATCCCAAACCCGGCACTATTCATCATCTTCCCCAAATAGCCACAAAGACAAGGACTCATACCACAAAATACACGTAGAATCAAAGCACGTAGCGAGAGGAATATAATAGTTACCTTAGTTCTTCGATCGGATGGTCGGACGGGGCACAAGCTCAAGCCAAAGCTTTGAGGCCACAGGGGGGGGGGGGGGGGGAGGCTTCTTCCTTCTCTTCTCTCCTCTCCTCTTGATATGTGAAAATGGGGAGAGAGATGGCTGATATTTTCAGCCCTTTAAGGGCTGAAATGGGTCGGTTACACGGGTAGGGTCAAACGGTATCCGGTCCATTCGGATCGGATTTTAAAACGGTAGGGTGATCAAATGGCTTTAGAAATAAAAGGTTAATTCATTAAATCCGAATCACCGAAACAAATTCAATGATAAGGTTGGAATTCGAATTCGAATCCCGAGCTCAAGGTAGCCACGAGGGCTAAAAACATCCTAATTATAATTAGGTCCCTAATTTGCAAATATTGGACGATTGAGTCCAAGTACAATTAATTAAATTCTAATGCGCACATAACTAAAATAAATTACAAATTAACACGTAAGGCATGCAAATCACATAATTATTAAATTAAACTCTCCCGAGACTACATTCCTGGCTTGCCGAGAATACGGAGTGTTACAGAACCCGGCCCAGTATGACCGAACAAAGCACGTGGAAGTTGATCGACACTTCATCAAGGAAAAGCTTGAAAGTGGTATCATCACGATTCCGTTCGTTAGATCAGAAGACCAGCTTGCTGATATCTTGACCAAAGCATTCACTGGCCAGATGTTTCAGACCGTATTGAGCAAGTTAAGGATTGGCGACTACATTACTTAACTTGAGGGGAAGTGTTGAAGATCATCTATTTATGGAATATTTGACTTTTCCCGTTATGGTAGTGATCACCCCTAATTCAGCCTGATATGTTGAGATCTTGTTTCCTCTGTACTTTGATATATTCCTTCTTTCCCTGTAATCTCTGTAACACAGAATTATTGAATACAAACCCAATGAATAGAGTTAATTTTCTCTCTAAATACCATGTTTAACATTGAATATATAATTATATATGGCTTCACAATTATTCTCTAGACTTTTAGGATAAGTTAAGAAAAAAAAAAACATCATTAACATTCTCGGGTCCCTCTAATTTATTATCTTTTCTTGAAAAAGGTTGCTAGTGGTTGGAATAAATAATAAAAACAAGACTACCAATTAGGCTGCTAGCTAGCTAGGTAATTAATTAATCGGGAAATTTTCGAAAAATCCCCAAATGTGGACTTAAATTTTTGTTTGCTCCCAATTTTCAAAATTATTCCTCTTCACTCCCCAAATGAGAATCATAATTCCTACTTACTCCCCATTTTTCTTAAACGTGGTATAAAAACTCAAGAATCACGTAACTTAAATCCTCAAATGTTGTATCATTTGGGGATGTAAGTACGTGATTATTGAGTTTGTATACCACGTTTACAAAAAATGGGGAGTAAACAGGAATTATGATTCTCATCTGGGGAGTGAAGAGAAATAATTTTGAAAATGAGGAGCAAACAAAATTTTTTTTAACTCGTGGGGAGTTTTCAAAGAAGACCCTTAATTAATTTAAGTACTTGGAATCTAAATAATTCATAATTGATATTAATGTTAAATTAATGACATGGGCGAGATCTCATTAATAATTTTCTCTTAACTAAGTGCACCATCGAATATTATTATACATACAATTATTACTAGGAAGATGGGAGTCTACCAACTGGGTGGGGATATATAAGATCTTGATTGATCATATATTATTAATTACGCATATTTATATATTTTTTTCACATATTTTTTTTACTATAGGTATGCACTTTACATTTTCTATTATTTTATCTCTTTAATATAATCATTTAATTTGTTTATCCCGCGTGTAGACTTCAATTTTTGGACTGAAATTTAATCGATTTGCTAATAGAAATGTTAAGAAAAAGGACCAAAAAAAAAGTTGAAACTGTGTGTGATTGGGTAAATAAAGAGGACTAATTAATGGATCAAAGTTTGAAAGATGTTAGTAGTTTAAGGATCAAAATATAATCTTGTAAAATATTTAATTAATTATAAATTCCCAACCAGCAAAATAGAAAGCATTTTATTAAGTATTAAGCATTCATCTTAACGTGCAGTTCAATTTGGAAAACTAAAATTTGGAGAAAATTTAGTTGAAATAATCTCTACACATGATTTCCTTACTTCCTAATTTTAAAAATAAAAAAAAAAATTTGAATTAAACTCAGAAGTATTCTATCCAAAATCAGCATCGAATTACAAATAATAATAATAATAAATAATTAGCCTACAAAACAAATACTTTTCCTTCATGATTTGTACGTATTAATCTGGACTAATGCTTCTCAAATCTCAGATCATCCATCGTTCTTGATTTCGTATGTCAACCTGCACCATGCAAACATAAAACATAAGTTTCAAATAATTATTGGTGAAACACTTCCATAAATCATAAGGAAATTAATTAAATCAAATATTTGAATAAATTACAAAATGAGTAGCAAATGAAAGTAATTTAAACACTAAAAGAACAATAAGGGATAGTGGATAAAACACAGGGAGCTCCCTTCAGTCCAAGCCGCGACAGAAGAAACCGATCGCAGCTCTTGCATCGCGGCCCGTTGGATCAAAAACCTGTCTCCGAAACTTGACGAACACGATGAGTTCATGAACCAACGAGTCAGCAGCTGAGTTCTCAGCTCCAGTGCTGCCTCGGACTGGACTGAAGGAAGCTCCTTTCTCCACAACCCTAACACACACACACACTCTAAAAATTTGAGAAAAGAATCACGTATATACAGGCGATGTTTGAAGGACTAAAGATAGATTTTCAGGAGACATGAAAATCGGAGGTGGGCTGCAATGGATTCATTACAGTGAAGAAAACTTGCCGAAACATCAAGAACAGTGATATTTCTCAGTTATGAATAAAACAGTTCTTACAACCTCGTACACTTTCTTATACATCTTTTCAAACCAGCTGTGTGATTAGATGATTAAGGTGGTCACTATTGAAGCATCTACGTTAAACAGTTGTGTTTTCCTCAAATTATTAATATCATGATTTAATTTGAAAAGTTACACCAGTTCTGCATTTCCATTGTCATTGGATATTACTTTTGGAGGTTTTTTTGTCTTTAACTGATGTGATCGGGGAAAAATGCAAAAATGGTATACCATCGGCACCCCTTCAGCAATATTGGTACACCAACTATTCCAATGGCAAATCGAACCCATACCTCCCAAAACCGCGCAAAAAGATGCAAATTTTCGCCGAAAACCGAAAACCCGCCGGAAACAACGTATGACGTGGCTATTACTCCAGCGTGGACGTCACGTGGATGCCACCTAATTTTTTTTGCCACCTAGCAGCTTACTTGGATGACATGTAATTAGCCCACACAAAACTAATTTAAAAAACATAAAATATATGTAAAAAAAAAAATCGAAAAAAATAAAATCAGTATAATCATTACTTTTGAGCAACAATTCAATTTCCCATCCTTCACTGTGCGCATTCAGGTCCTGAGAAAAAATTTGAATAGTGAACTGGTGGAACTTGAGACCCTTGGTTCTCTGATTTTGGCCGGAATTTCGTGCAAGACAACCGTGGGTAGTTGGATTTTCAGTGTGCGATGGTGATAACGACGAGGATACGAAGCCAGGGGATGCAAAAACCTGTGTATGGTAAGTGTTTCTTCTTCAGATCTTTCATGTGCTGTTGGGGTTTAGTGTGGGGTTTTCAATGTGGGGTGTTTTGGGCCTTGTGTGGGTAAAGTGCGAAGCTTTTTTGTAAGATTCCTTATGTGTAAGTGCTGATAAAGACTTCAACTTTTTGAAAGAGGTTAATATGTTATGTGTACTGTTTAATGGTCCCCATGTTTATTGCCTTGGTCTTTGGTGGTTGACACCATTACATTACTGAAGGGTACTGAATAGTTTATTGTCTATTTTTGTTTTTTCTATTTTGAACAGATTCCACTTCCTCATATTTGACTTTGTCAATCTATTATAATGGGGCAATGGAAACAGAATGTTATGTGGGTGGTAGGGTTCTCAAAGTTGACTATGTTGACGTTGAAAGATTGAACTTCGAATGCATTGATGAGTTTCTTCAGGATTTAATTCCAAAAGGCACTAAGAAACTGGTATACACAGCTCCTATGTCTGGCCATAGGCTAATTGAAACTGATGATGATCTTAGAAAGCATGGGAGAAACCATGTAAAGGTACTTAGGGATTTTCCACTGTTTGTTTCCACTGAGGATGATGAGTTAGATGACAATGGTGGTGATAATGTGGCTGAAAATGTAAACAACATTGTGGAAAAGCCACACATGGATAATGAAAATGAGATACCAACGGATATTAGGAACGAAGATAATGGTAATGAAACATTTGAAGAAAATAATGGAATTGACAATTCACCAGGGCAACCAACTCAAAACAAAGAATCTGAGTTTTTAGGACCCATTGACTATAGCATACCATTGGAAACACTGTCGGAAGATGATTTCTTTAGGAGAGTTGATACCTCAGCAGAATGGATAGATGAATACACCCGGAGGTTTGGCAATGGTCAAACTGATAAACAGTCTAATGAAAATGTGCAAGCAGATGTGTGTGTTGAAGATTGTGATAGTGATGACTCTGATTTCTATATTGATGATGATGTAAATTCTTTGGTTGATGAAGTATATGAAGAGTTACATAGGGAGCCTGCATACACTGTGAACAAGACTGTGGAAAATGGTAATACATATGAGTTCTTAGGGTTTGATGATGTTGTGTCTGATAGTGTAACCAGCGGTGATAAAGAGTTTGATGTCCATGGTGAGGAAAGTTATTCCAGTGATGATCAACAATTTGAGGATAATGTTAGTGAGAATGCAGAGATAGGGGAGAAATCTGATGGCAATGATATTGAGTCTGAAGAGGAATATGTCTGTGAAAATGTGGTGGGTTGTGAGGATGACGGTTTGGATATGCGTAGAGTTTCAGATGATGAGGAAGGGGTAATAGAGACATTTCCACAGTTTAATGAAAGTACCATTTTTGACCCTGTAATTGATTTAGGTCAGACTTTTGCGAGTAAAGAAATATTCAAGAAAATTGTTGACTCATTTGCCATTAAAACTAGAAAGACCCTTCCCTGTAGTAGGTCAGACAGTAGAAGGGTGTATGTTAGATGTTCTGAGAGGGGCATGGATTGTCCATTCAAGATTAACATAGTTAAGGTGACGAACACAATTCCTGATAATGAGGAGGTATGGGTTATTAGAGAACTGTGTTTAGAGCATACTTGTGATGAAGGATGGTATGTGAAAAATGTAAGTGTGAAATGGTTGGCCGAGAGGTTTATTTCATGGTTCAAAACTGACCCTAAGAGGTCTGTGAAAGGGTTCAGAGCTGATGTTGAGAAGGCTCTAAATGTTGAAGTATCTGTGGATAAGGCTTACAGAGCAAAGATCCTTGCACTTGAAAAAATCCAAGATGATCCAGATCTTTAATACACCAAGCTATGGGACTATGCAGATGAATTAAGAAAAACTAACCCTGTTTCTGTAGAGAATAAAGAAAATTGGAGCTGGTTTTTTAGTTTGTTGAAGGTTGATTTGGGGCTGGAAAATGGTTTAGGGTTCACCTTTGTATCTGATAAACAGAAGGGCCTTATTTATGCTTTGCCAGAGGTATTTCCAGCTGCAGAACATAGGTTCTGTGTGAGACACTTGGTGCTCAACATGATGCAGGCTGGACATAGAGGTATAGTTCTCAAGAACGCAGTGTGGAAAACAGCCAATGCACACACTGTGTCTGAGTTCAAGATTGCAATGAAGGATATTAAGGATAAGTTCCCAGAAGCAGCTGACTGGCTTAAGGATAAGCATCCTTCAGAGTGGTCCAAGAGTCATTTCATGGAACACTGTAAGTGTGATATGAATCTGAACAACTGTTGTGAATCGTTTAACAGTTTTATCCTTGAGGAAAGAAACAAGCCCATTATAGCAATGCTTGAATGGATAAGAGAGTACTTGATGAAGAAATGTCATTTGAGCAGGGAGACAGCTGAGACATGAGAAGGTATGATTCTTTAACTAAAATTCCATTGCTATTTTGTAGATAGTGTGTCATTGTATTTGTCTTTCTCATTTTTGTGTAGGTACACTGTGTCTTACAATATCCCAAATTGTCCAAATGAATGGGAAAGAGGTTGGTGGTTGCAGGCCCATCAAAGCTTCCAGAACACACTTCCAGATGCAGTGTTCAGATGGTGGCCAATATACAGTGGACTTGGGGGCCAAAGCTTGTAGCTGTAGGAGTTGGCAGCTTACAGGGATTCCATGCATGCATTCATTAAGTGCTATAAATCATGGCAGGCTAAAAATGGAAGATTATGTTGAGGATTACTACAAAGTGAGTTCATTCAAAGGTGCATATTCAGGGATTGTCATGCCCATAAGTGGTCAGAATGTATGGGGCAAAACATTATTTATTCCCCCTTTACCCCCAAATTTTGGTAGAAGGGCAGGAAGGCCTGCAAGGCTCAGAATGAGGGGGATTGATGAGGACAAGAACAGAAAGAAAAAGAAGCACACGGGACCAGTTATCAGAAAATTAAGAAGGTTTCAAAAGACTATTCATTGTGGCCATTGTGGAGAGCCAGGCCACAATGCTTTATTTTGCGAACAACTCCCTGAAAGTACAAAGGCCAAAAGAGATAGACTGATTAGAAGAGCCTTTTCTGCAGTAAGTATTTTCATGATATTGCTTTGCACATAGTCACTTGTTATTTTTGTTGAGTTTAAATGTTTTGTAGGGTCCTGGAAAAACATCAAAAGCACACAAAACAGAAGATGATCATGGTGCTGCATCTACTCAACAAGGTATTCATGATGGAGTTAGAGAGGAGCCACAAGCTCAGGTAATATTCCCTTAACAACAACGCATCATTCACTATTACTTTGTCACCAATTTTTTTGCATCTACAGGATATACTTCCCCCATTGATGGTTGCAGAGGAGCAACAGGCTATTACTAAAACTTTGAACACTGATGCCCCCGCCTATAGCTTCACATTTGACCTTACTACACCAGGCCCCTCAATGTTTGACCAATTAAACATGGGGAATACTGAAGTTGTAGCACCCAGAAAGAGACAAGCATTCAGCATTGACGATATTCAACAAGCTGCCAAGGCAGATTTGCAAAGAGCCAAAAAGACAAAGACTTCAAGGAGGTTGAAAATTGAGGATTCCCCCAAGGTTTACTAGTGATGATGATGTGGTCCTCAATCAACAGAGTGTCAGTGGCCCTATGAATTCAAAGAACATCATCACTGAAGGGGGAAAAAAATTGATGGATTTATCTTCTCAGAATTGATGATGTATTTGTTTTGGTAGACTGGTTTTGGGAAACCCTTTTAAGTTGTATGTATGTGTCTGTCGAGTATTACTCTTGCCATGGACTGCTGATACTTTTGTATTTTGACATCAGTATGGTCTAGAAAGCTCAGTATTTTATGCTTTCAAAATGGAAATGATATATTTTGTGCAGTGGTGCAATGAATATAGGTAGATAAGATGATCACGTTAGTGAATTTTTTGTCTTCATACATCAATTTCAATTTTACTAGCTCTGTATCATCATTATATCAGCACTGCATCAACATTGTACAACATCAATCTTAAATAAAGAAGTTAAAGAATTCAAATTTCCATTCCATCAAATTCCACAAAACATCAGGGAAATGCATGACATCATATCCCATCACTTCACACAATCCACACATGCGTCTACTGAAACTTGGATTTCAAAAGTAGTCTACTAAAACATTCCTTTCAAGAGTAGCAACACAACCAGAACACCTACAATAATCACTAGGGCAACTATAATATGAGCTTGTGTCTTCAATTTCTTGTTGGCTTCGTTCAGACGCATCTCGAATTTTTTCGATTCATCATCCAATTTGTTACTTTTCTTCAAGAGTCCAGGTATGATAACCCTAGCCCTTTCACACATTGGGGGGTCCCACCAGTTGAAGAAATTACACTTCTGCAACAACAAAAACATGTTAAAATCCCTTCAACATATAAATCCCTTCAACGAAAGGAAGTACATACCTGATCTTTGCATGCTATAAATCTTCTTCCGGTGTGATCTCCTCTCCATGCCGTTCTCATTGCAGCGAGCTCTCCACAGAAGCATAAAACCCTCACCTGATTTTCATACCATGGCTGCCTTCCGGGACCTGACTCAAAAGCAGCACTTGGCGTAGACATGAAAAAATGGACCACTGACTATAAGAACAACCCTTGTAATTTAAGAAGTGCCCTTCTAATTTAAGCAGCAACTGCAAAAGAAGAAGGGGGAGATGTTTATTAATGTTATCTCGTGGCAGGAACCACAGTAATGGGCGACAATTTTCCTCCCAATTTCATGCATTACGTTGCATTTATTTTTTGTTTTAAACCATTAAACATTACACATCATGAGTGGTTTATGACATGGCAATGGCGGTATTGCCACATAACAGACAATCGGGCCAAGTAGGATAACGGGTCGGGTTTTCGGTGGGCTTTCAATTTTCCGGCGAAAATTTGCATCTTTTTACGCGATTTTGGGAGGTATGGGTTCGATTTGCCACCGGAATAGTTGGTGTACCAATCTTGCTGAAGGGGTGCAGATGGTATACTATTTTTGCATTTTTCCCGATGTGATCGATTGCTGGAGCTATAATTACCCAATACTTTTCTTTTCTTCTGAGAAACCCACTGTTAATAGTTTGTTAGAGTGTTGAAGCCACCACTTTGCCATGACTTTGATTTATCATAATCCTTGCCCTTGGCTATCATTTCTTTATAATGCCATCTTCATCTTTTAAGAACCTGCTTAATTCTTCCTTTTCAGTTTGATCATCTTAGGGACAGATCTTCTTGTTGATTTCTGTAAATTAATTAAACTCATGCTTAACATGGTAGTGCCGTTACATTTCTGGTTGGTTTGATCCTAGCATTAATGTAACAACACTTTGAATATGCTTTCTTCAAGTTCTCTCGTATATTATAGCATAGTCTTTTTCTGAAAATCAATAGTAGAATGTTCATCCACTTGAATGAAACAGTATCATAGAACTTTACATTCAACTTTTTCTTTTTAGTTGTTTTGTTCAGCTCACTGCTATAAACACTGCAATGGCTGCACTCACAAAGACAGTAGGTGTTTTCCCTAAGGAACGTGCAATCGTTGATAGAGATAGAGCCAAAGGTTCTTATTCATTAGGGCCATATTTACTCTCAAAATTGTTAGCTGAGATCCCTGTTGGAGCAGCTTTCCCTTTGCTCTTTGGTACCATTTTGTACCCCATGACCCGTCTTCATCCAAAAATAGCCAGGTGAGTTTCTGGTATTGATAACTGTAGGGTATTACCCGCTTTGATGGTAATAGTATAGTATAATACAATATGTTGTCCATTTGTTTGAATGTAGAATTGTTAACTCTTGGACCTTGGTCATCATTTAAAAGTAATGCAGCATTTTGTAGCGCATTGCTTTTCTGACTCCTTTACCAGGGATATGAATATGATAGATCATATATTTTTATTTCATGATAAAGCCTAAAGGTTTTAACTCTCTTGATCATATATGGTATTTTTGGTTTTCGGAATATTTCAAAAAATAAAAAAAAAATTTAAAAGAAACAAAGGAAAAAAAGAAGGAAGAAAGGAGGAAAATGCAAAAAAGGTATACCAACTAACCCAATTCCGCATTTTTGGCACTAAATTTTTTCCAGTGAGAAAAGTACCCTTAACTCCAAAAAATAGCATTTTAGTGCACAATCCGACCCGACTAACATAGATCCGCCGAAAAACCCATCAACTTTACACCTGGCCATTTTGTGTCACCCAGGCGGAATTTTTAAGCCTTCATTTTCCAAGTCAGCTTGCCACGTCAAAGGCGTGTCAATAATGTTGGCTGCAACGAAATTTTTGTAGAAAGCGTGCTTAAGAAAACACCCTTATTCTGAAAAGTTGGATCCAAAAAATTTTCAAACTTTTCAGCTCAAGAAACGAGGCATCTCTTCATTTTCTTCCATCATTGTGCAATCAAAAAAATAGACAGTTATCTGAAGAGAAAACCCTATGTAAAATTGTCTTCCTTACTCTGAAATTGAAGTGAAGAAGCTTGACTTTGACGAGATCCACCTTGCGAATATGGTTAGATTAAGGTCCGATGACACGGTGACTCTTCCTCCACCCATGTACCGTCAGTCTCTGCCAGTCTTTCTGTTCACCTACATGGTTTTGTTGGTCAGTGTTTTGAAAGAATCTCACGAATTTTTTGAAAAATGATTTTCTTACAAGAGAGTTATGACAGTGGAAAAGGTGCTACTTTTTTTTATATTGAGGGTCAATGTGCACCGACATTGTTGTTTCTTTTTGGACAATGGTCCTCCTTGTCTTTGTGTGAACAAGGTGTCCCCATGTTGTTGGTGGTATCTTCTTTAATGGAGTCAACTGGTCATTATTTATGTAAAATTTTTGTTGTGTTATTCTCTTTTCAGATCCCCAGTTAACAAGTAGGACTATAACTAAATATTACCATGGGGAAATTGAGGGAGATGCGTACGTGGGAGGGAAGGTACGGAAAATTGACTACGTGGATGTTGAGAAATTTACTTTATTGTGCTTGGATGAATATTTACATGATTTGTTCACTGTGGGTAGTGTAATTAAGATTTTTACTGCTGTAAATAATGGGGTTAGAAAAATTTGCAATGACGATGATTTGAAGAAGTATGGCAGAAAATATATGAAAAAAGACAGCGAGTACCCCCTTTTCATTGAGAAATCTGATCATGAAGCTAAACCTAGTGTGCAGGTTAGAACTGAAACTCAAAATAAGATAGACAAAGTTGGGGGGGGGGGGGGGAAGGGAGTCTTCACCTGACTTTTTTAATAGAGTTGATAACACAGAGGAATGAGTTGCTGAGTACGAGCGTAGATATCCTGGGTGGTCAACACCAATGCAAAATCCTAATATTGTTTTTGTAGAGGAGAATGTTAAAACTTGTGAAGAGGATGTGAACTTAGATAAGAGTGATGGTAACTTGGATAACAATGATGTGAGTTTGGATAGTGATGACTCTGATGATGCGATGTATGAGCAGCCTGATAGTGATGGTGATTTAGAAAATTATGATGTGGTTTGGGAGGATTATGTTGATGAATCTGTTACAGAACCTAACTTCACAGTGGGAAAAGAAGATCCTCATGGTATTGTTCAGTGGTAGGATTTTGAGAAAATTGCACCTGACTCCGAGGATGATGAAAGTTTTGCCCCACCCAATGCACATTCAAACTCTAGCAGTGATGATTCTTTATTTGAGGATAATATATCATCTGGTGTTGAAGTAGGTGATAGTGAAGGGGGGTAGTGATGAAAATGAGACTAGTGATGAGCTAAGTGAAAGAGAAGATATTGTGGGAAGTGATGATGATGGATTAGACCTGAACAGAGTCTCTGATGAGGAGGGTGGGGTGGACTGTTTTCCTGTGTTTAGTGAGAGCAATAATATTTGAACCTATGTTAGATGTGGGGTAGACATTTTCATCAAAGAAGCTCTTCAAAAAAGTTGTTAGCTCCCTAGCAATAAGAACCCGGAGGAGCCTTCCTCGTTCAAGGTCTGACAACAAAAGGGTCTATGTAAGATGCTCTAACAGGAACAGAGGATGTCCATTTAAGATCAATGCTATCAAGGTTAATGACTCCACTGATGAACATGAGCAGGCTTTCGTTATAAGAGAGCTGTGTTTAGATCACACATGTGCTGAGACCTACAATGTGAAGAACGTAAAAGCACAGTGGTTAGCAGAGAAGTATATGACATGGTTCAAAAGTGATCCCAAAAGAAAACTTATAGCTTTCAAAGATGATGTGGAGGATGAACTCAGTGTAACTATAACAAGGGATCAAGCCTACAGGCTATGCAAGCTTCCATACAAATGATACAGGGTGATCCAGATCTCCAATATTCTAGACTTTGGGATTATGCTGAGGAACTAAGGAAAACAAATGCTGGCTCCACTGTCATTTTAGGGACAAACGATGTCAATGGGGAGTTGAGGTTTTGCTAATTTTATGTGTGCTTAGATGCAGTTAAAAAAGGCTTCAAGAGTTGTAGGCCATTCATAGGAGTGGATGGTTGTCATCTCAAGGGTCCATGTGGTGGTATTCTTCTTACAGGTGTAGGAGTTGACCCAGACAACAGCAACTTTCCAATTGCTTATGCAGTGGTTTCATCTGAGACCAAGGATAATTAGAGCTGGTTTCTTAGTGTGCTTAAGTCTGATTTGGGGCTTCAAATTGGTGAAGGGGTGACCTTTGTATCTGATAAGCAAAAAGGTCTGATCTATGCACTTCCAGAAGTGTTTACTGTAGCAGAACAAAGGTTTTGTGTCAGGCATATGGTAGTCAACATGCAAAGCGCTGGACACAAGGGTGTGTCCTTGTCAAATGCAGTTTGGAAAACAACTAAGACAGCAACAGTTGGAGAGTTCAAATTTTCTATGAGATTCCTAAGAAAACAATTTCTAGATGCAGCTAATTGGCTAAGGGACAAACATCCTAGTGAGTGGTCCAAAAATCACTTCCTGGAGCACTCAAGGTGTGATTTGCTCTTGAATAACACTTGTGAGTCTTTTAACCGTTCAATCCTTCCAGCAAGAGACAAGCCAATTATAACCATGCTTTAATGGATTAGGTATGCTAAATTAACATATTGTTGTTGTGCTTCAGTGTGATAAAGTATTATATTCACTTAGTTTGTTACTTAATGTGACTGAGTCGCATATTACTGTGTCTGATTTGCAGAGAATATTTGATGAAAACCTTCCAAAAAAATAGAGAGGTTGTTGAGCAATGGGATGGTAAATGCATTATTATGTTTCAGTTTATTTAATTCTGTTCAAGTAAATGGTGTACTATGTTAATACTTTGTCATCCTAGGAATGATTTGCCCTACAATTGCAAAGATTATTAAGAGGGATGGGAAGAAGGTGGGAGGATGCAAGCCTGTTAAAGCATCAAGAGCAAATTTCCAGATACAGTGCAACAATGGCATTCAATTTGCTGTGGAGCTGCATTCAAGAACCTGCAGCTGCAGGAAGTGGCAACTGACAGGATCCCATGCAAACATCGTCTGAGTGCCATCTACAATGAGAAGTTAGATGCAGAGGACTTTGTTGCAGATTTCTATCATGTGAGCACTTACAAAAATGTGTATGCTGAAGTTGTGATACCTTTAAGTAGCAACCAACTGTGGGGGAATACTCTGTTCATACCACCTCTACCACCCAACTTTGGTAGAAGGCCTGGCAGACCTGCAAAATTCAGGAGGAGAAGTGTTGGTGAGTTAAAGAGGAAGGGCAAGTCCAAAAAAAGGGGCCCATTATCAAGAAGTTAAGAAGATTCCAAAAAACTATCCATTGTGGGCATTGTGGTCAGCCAGGACACAATGCACTTTTTTGTTTAGCGTTGTCTGATAGCTCCAAAGAAAAACTAGAGCGGTTGAAGAGAAAAGCATTTGAAGTATGTTTAATTCAGTTTTTTGACTTTCTTCAAATATGAACTTGTTAAAAAAACTATGATGTTGTTTTGTGCCTTACAGGATGTGGGACAAAGTTATCCTGCATATGATGAGGGTGTTTCAGATGCAATGGAGGAACCACTAAACAGGGCTGTTGAAGATGAGATGAGTATAAATATTTTCCAAGCATTAATATTATTGTTTTTTAACTTTGAATAATCTTGTTACTTGTTCCATTAACATGGCACAGGACATCTGCCCCCTTTGCCTAAAGATGCTGTAAATGAGGAACAACAACTAAACAATGAACAATTTTCAGAAAGTCAAGAAATCTTTAGTGTGACACCTCGTCTTCTCGGCAATCCAGTTATGTGTTGTATGTTGTGTACGCGTAGCACAATAGGATCGTACCGACAGGGAAGGGATATCAATCACTACTCAATATCTATTTCTAATCTAAAGATCGAACGAATTCAAGTTGTTATTTCTATCTACTAGAATAAGATTGAAGTAATTAACTCTAAGAAAACACAAATAACAGACTTAAACACAGATTAAACTCAGTAGACTAAATAGGCATGGGAAGCAATGACTTATGCATTTATGATTCAATACAATACTTGTTTGACAAGTGCAATTCTACAACCTAGTCACTTATATATGAATTATCCTCTCTCAAGGTATAACCGTGTATCTAATTAAGCTAAACGTTGCTCTCGCAATCATCAATGTATTAATTAAACCAACAAGACCAAGACTAGTGCAATTCCTATTCCAGCGGCTTGGAATAGAATAAGATTTACTGTTGTATAGACCAGAACCAAATCTCTTTGCATTCATACAATCTACTAGTTATCAAAACCTTCTCAATTACTATTAACCTCTCGATTCTCAAGTAATTCTAGGTTATGCTAAGGGTGATCAGGCCTTCACAATTCAATTCAAACCAGTTTTCATACTAAGAATTAGCACAAGTCATTCAAGTGCCATATCAAACACATATCAGACATTCATCATCACTCCCCTAGCCCTAGGGGTTTAGCTACTCATAATTAATGCAAAACTCATAAAACTAAAGTAAATTTCATTAAAGGAATTCATGTTCATCAAATAAAGACAAAGTCTCAAAATTAAACTCATAAGCATTCAGTAAAAATATGGAAAAACGAATCTAGCATTAAGACTAACTAAAACCAAACTTAAAAGAATTAGTTTGAGAAATTAAAGCAGTAAATAAACCGTAAAATCGAAATTGTTAAAGAGCTCGATCCTTTTGTCTTCTCGGAATTCTTTGAACAACTCTTCAAAACTCCAAAACTTCTCTCCTCAGGTTAGGTCATGAAAGGAAGAAGAACTCCTCCAAAAAGACTCCAAAATGCACTTAAATAGCAACCCTAAATTCTGTCTCGCCGTCCTAGGTAACGGGCGTTACCTATCCAAGTGTAATTATCGTTAACACCTGTTACTGCCTTGAAATCGCAATAATGCTTTTATAAGTGGTAACAGGCATTACCACTTTCCTTCTGCCTAGGGGTAACGGGCGCTACCCCTCTGATTCACCAAAAACGCTGCTCCTGTGTCTGTTAACGGGGGTTAGCCTCTTTGTTCTTCCAAAATAAAGAAAACACATCCCCATCAAACCTCATCCTCAAAGTAATCATCGAACCATCACCTAAACAAGTCTAGCAATTCAAATTAAGTATTCATGCACATAAGATCGTCATACATAGTATGAGAAGTATACCCTTGTGTAGTGTGTGATTTCGAACAAAACAATGTACAACAACTAGAATGAGAAATTCACAATTTCCTCCTTAGTTATACTCATCAACTTCGGAATACGCTCTTCGCACCTATCTCCACTAATGGAGTTAACTCGAGACTCGGGATCGGTAGGTCTTTCGAGCTTGTAATGTAGGCTTTGGGTAAGGTTATGGAAATTTGGACCAAGTGACTACTCACCAAGCTTACATCATTCAATCTTTATACTCATTAGGCACTCTTCTTTTTCCATTGACACCAAATCCCCCACACTTAGACAGTTGTATCCCACCTCTCAATTTCACACTGCATAATTTTTCTTTTCTGTTCTTTTGCTCTTTCTTTTCTTTCATATCTTTTCTTTTTAACACTTTTTCTCATTCTTTTTCTTTTTTTTTTCTTTCAACATATAACTCTCAATTTCAACCACAAGAATAATCAAAAGGGATCCCAAGATAGATATTTACTATAAAATCAAACGAGCAAGCCTTGGTGAAAAATTAACAAGGTAGGTATTTTTGTTGTGCATTAGGCTTATAATGTGGCTACAAAAATCTTTGCACAACAATTGGGCTCAGTGGGGTCAAGGAGATTACGTTATTTAGTGAAACACGGCTAAAACTTTAAAGGCTTAATATCCTCCTACAACGAATGCCTACTTCACTTCCTTAATCTTTCATTAACTCAAAATTTCGCCTCAATAGGACTAAAATTCATCCTAATCAAATCTTAGACTCATTCGGAGATCATCAATTCACCTTTCTAAGCAAAGTACATTATCACGTTCGAAAAGTGCGCAAAATATAAGGGTATACTAACACACTAAATCATCAAGTCTCATGCAAATGTCCTCAATTCAAATAGCCTAACTCGTTCTAGCAAAAGCTCAACAATCAAACTTCGAAGAAAAAGTTCAAAATGGGGGTAAATTTTCAAAATTTTCATAATTACTCAATTTCTAACAACTCCCAAGTGTACCCAAACATCTTATCATGCAAATATTCAACTAAACTCTATACTGCTAACTCCCCCACACTTAACTTTGCAATGTCCTCATGCAAGTGAAAGAATTAAAGTTAGAAAAACTCCCTGATTACATGAAGACCCGGCAACGTGCTAGCAAAGCTTCCAAAACCTGAATAAGTGGCTAGAAAACACGGATCAAGTGCAAGGCAATTGATAATCAACATGCATTCAACAATTAACACACAAGTTATAAATTCACGTAAATAAGCGCACAGTTGCATAAACAAAATTCACGGAGTTCAACATATGTAAAGATCTAAGTGTAACAAAAATATCTGATTAAGGCAATAAGAACATGCCCAAATAGAATGTCTAAAATAAACGCAAACACGGGGAAAGAAAAACAGCATCATCAAGGCGATGGGGGTCCTCCAAAATACTGATCAACACGAGCACAGAACCCTTCAAACTTCACCTCCAACTGAACCTCCCACGCATCAAACCGCTCATCCACATAATATGCTAGATCCTCAACTCTCGCGATCACGGTGGTCAAATCAGCCCTTAATCCTGCCAACTCTATACGCAGGCCTCTCACAGTAACCGAGTTTTCATCATTAGCCTCATCAACAACCGGCGCAGCACTGCGGAAGATCCCAAACTCGTCATCCGGCCTATCCGGAATCCGAGCTAAAAGGTCCTTCTACGTCACTGAAAGCTCATCAAAACGGGCCTGACCCCAGTTATACATCTGCCAGAGCCGATCTCTATCCCGAATTGGCCACCATGGCAAAATACACTCCTTGAGTTGTCCACTCTCCCAAGCAATAGCCAAGCCTACAGTCTCCAAGTATTGTGGACCACGATCATAACCAAAATCAATGGGCAACGATCCCCTAGGCCTCCAATGCATCTCTCGAGCAAACATATGACAAACGCGCCATGGGCTATCGTATCAGTAACACTCCCAGCAATCTCCTGAAGCTTCCAAAGGAATTCAGTCATTCCATCAAACTTGATGCCTTACTTCATCATGTACATTATTCCCAGCTCAGTCTCATTAATGTGGCTATCTTTTCCATATAGAGCACAAAATCCCGTGGCCAAAATCTTATGAACTATCACCCACGCCAATGAATCAAGATAGCTATCCTGTGTATTCTGGGGGGGATAATTAGGAACACCCTCTAGCAACGGGAAGGATCTCCATACCACCTCTCTCTGAGCATCACCCCATTTAGGCAAAGAAGTAGTGGCATTAGCAGGAAAACGAAAAATCTCCCTTATTCGGCTCGCATTCCATGCTCGAGTTTCCATGTCATCTAGAGTAAAAGTCAATGTGTTGTCCACCGGGTTGGAGTTCATTGTGGTGAAGAAAGCGGCCATCATCTCAGCATACGTCAAATCCTTCCAAGTAAGGAAAGGTAACCAACCGATGTTGTCAAACAATCTTTTCACTTCTTCCCAAGGCTCAAACTTCTCCATCCACATGTCCTTGAAGAACCTAGTAGACACAATGTTCCTTGTCAAATTCCTTTGAAAAGGATTGCCCATAGCATTCACCGTTATATTGACTGATTCCAATGGTTGATGCTCCAATCAGGATGAAGTAGTGAAGGGCTCAGGAACTCTAGAGCGCTTAGTGCGACCCATAGTACCTATATTATTCATATAAGACAAGGGAAAAGCACATAAAAATCAATCATGATTCATTCAGACAATTTATCGAACATCTGGTATGCACTAACCTAGGGTTTGAGTTTTGATCAAGATTCTTTAATCTACCCAATTCAAATCAACAAGGCTCTAATATTATGACTCCAGTCCAAAAATTCTCCAAAATCAATTCCCCAATTGAAATTCAAAGGCTAGCCAGAGACTAGGGTTCTTCCAAAATTCACTCAATTCAAGATGAACTCACTACAAATCATTAAACCTAGTTCTAGTATACAAAAATTCTCCAAATTCAACAATTCTAGCCCAAAATTCACCTTAGATCGAAAGAATTCATTCTAACATCAAGCTTAGAGAGAGGAATTACTTACCAATTCACAAGAGGGAGGGGTAAGTATGATGGTGGTGATGCCTTGGAGAGGAAGAATTTCTTGCTTCTCTTCTAAGAGATTGTGTTATGTGAGAAAAGAAGAGAGGGCAGGCCAAATATATGGGTTATGGTGGGGTAAGACCTAAGTTGAGAAGAATTAGGATTTAAACTTCAAACACAAGTCTTCCTCTTTTAAAATTAAAACTCGATTTCGGGACCGTTAACGGGCGTTACCTAAATTATGCCTATCAGGAGTAATGTCTGTTACTCCTACTGTCCTACTTTGCCTGTACCCGTTAACGGGCGTTACCCAAATTGAACTGAAGAGGTGTAACACCCGTTACCAATAGTTCTTGAGACGCCTGACTCCATTAACGGGCGTTAACGAAAAAGACATAGAAGGGGGTAACGCCCATTACTCACGTTTTAGCACAAAACTCAACTTTACCCAAAAGCTAACTGGGACGGTGCTTAATCATGTTAATTCACACAAGTTAACCCAAAATTTTTAATCAAACCATAGTGCACCAATCTCGTAACACACAAATATCTCAAAGCACATATTGCAACATATCACAACAATTCATTCTCCTCAAAAGCAAATTCATTCATGCGCACACATGCTCACACACAACAAAAATGGACCTTAATGCCGACAATAAAGCACAAATCACGGTCCTTGCCTCTATATTCTGACAATACCTTACTTAATCTGCAAAAGAGAGAGAGAGAACTTAAGTTGACGAGAAAAATGAGGCGAACGAAAGGAACGAAAAAGAAAAGAAACAAGAGAGAGGGATTAGTTCTAAGTTATAGTCGTTAGCTTGACGAATCACATGGAGTGACCTCGTTCTTGCTACTCACAACACCGGGGCTTGAACTCCAAGTGTTTAATTTCAAAACATCCTCTCCTCTTGAATTTCGGGACTTCGGTTCTCCTCCCCAGTCAACTGCATTACTTTTCTCCAAAAATAATACCACTCCGTTCGAGGTTTCACTTATCACCTTGATCATGCAACATTTATCCCGAATCAGTGGTGGTGGTATGGAACCAAAATTCCTAAACTCTAAGCTTTCATCTCTTATTTTGAACGTGAGGCGTCCATTCTGAACATCAATATCTGCTCCTGCCATGGCTAGAAAAGGTTTTCCAAGGATCAATGGCATCCTATCATCGCTCTCAACATCAAGAACTACAAAATCTGTAGGAATGTAGAATTCCCCAACTTTTACCAACACATCCTCAAGAATTCCTTAATGATATTTCACTGATCTGTCAACTAGTTGGAGTATCATATTAGTTGGTTTGAGCTCTTTTACTCCTAACTTCCTGCAAGTATATAAAGGGATTAAACTCACAGTAGCTCCTAAATCACATAAAACATTATGAAATTGCAAAGAACCAATAGTTAGAGGAATTGAAAAACTCCCTGGATCTTTAAGTTTCGGGGGAAACTTGTGCTGAATAATGGCACTACATTCCTTAGTATGTGCAACAGTGGTGAAGTCTTTAGACTTCCCTTTACTTAAAACCAATCCTTTCTCTAACTCCTGCTTCTGAAATAGTTGGCGAGAAGAAATTGGTGGCACATATGACTCAGTTTCCACATTCACCTTTGGCTCTGAAGGGAACTCTTCCTTCATCCAAGAAAAGTGAGGGTTGCTCTTCCATCCTGGATTGTAGGTGTTTGAGTAGGGATCATTTGCTGGTTTGGAGTTGTTTGCATAATTCACCTACTCTTGCACCTGTTCTCTTACATTGCTATGAGGACACATATTAAACGCATGTGGACCACTATAGATTTCACAAGATACCTGAACTGGTTGGGGTGGTATCCCAACTGCATTGATAGAAAGTTGATCCAATTTCTTGTTGAGGGCCTCAAATTTGGCATTGATGTCGGTTAGGCCATCTAACTCTAATACTCCTACTTGCACCTTGGCTGGTTGCGAATGGCTCCTCTCATGCACAAATACATCGTTTTGTGACATATTATCTAACAACTCAGTAGCGACGGCTTCAGATTTTGACAAGAAAGCTCCGTCAGCTGCGACATCCATCGTTCCTCTAAAAGTAGGGGACATCCCATTATAGAATGTCTGAATTAATAACCAACCGGGAATCTCATGATATGGACAATTCTTCTGCAAATCATTGAATCTCTCCCAAGCTTCATAGAAAGACTCTCTGTCCAACTATCTGAAACCTTGAATATCATTCCTGTACTTCTTGGTTTTGCTAAGTGGGAAGAACTTGGCTAAGAAAACCTGAGATACTGCTGCCCAAGTCTGAAAAGATTCGTTTGGGATGGTACTTAACCATGCTTTAGCTCGTTCCCTCAGCGAGAAGGGAAAAAGCCTGACTCGGATAGCATCAGTAGTGACATTGTGGATCTTAAAGGTATCACACACCTCGAAAAATACTCAAGATGTGATGTCGGATCCTCTAGTGGTAATCCTGAAAATGGATTGTTGTGTAACAGATTGATGATAGCTGGTTTGATCTCAAAATTGTTTGTTGCGATCAGGGGACGGGCTGCAGTATGAATCGCTCCAGCCTGCGGCACATTATAATCTCTTATAGCCCGTGGTGGTGGATCTTGAGGTGGGTTAGCCATCGGTATGGTAGTCGGTTTCTTATCCTTTTTACACTTCCTCCTAATAGCACTCAGTGTTCTCTCGATCTTCGGATAGTATGGTACTAATTCCAGATCTTGAGATCTTCGCATGCAACGTAAACCTGCACAAAGGAAAAAGAAATCCTCAGTCCAATTCCATAGTGATAAAAGATAATGAACACAAAGTAAAGTAATGGTGTAGCACCCCTTAACACGTAGAGATACTACACCCCCGCACTATAGGCCAATCCACATACGAAATGGACAATCCATACATGAACTAACCTATAGCGAACGGGTGACAATAAAAGAAAAGACTAGCTAGGCGGGACTAAACCCCAAAGCAATACACAACCAAGACATATAAAAGTTAAAAGCGGAAGCATTAATTCATAGATACGTATAGGTACCATATTCACCTCAACGATATAGCTATTAATAGATACCATCAGATATCAATACATTTTCATCTCTTATATACCTATACATGATCAAGTATTCAGAATGTGATAATAACGGACATAACATGAGAAGTAGCAAAATATATACATGATGGTACACTGCTAGACTCGTGACAATGCAAGACTGGACCAGACTCCCGCCTAGCACGACCGGCTCTCAAGTACCTGAAAAGTGAAGTATCAGTCTACCGAAGACTGAGTGAGGGGCAATGCATATATATGCGCAGTTAACATGCAAGCTATACTCTCGGGTAAAGGTTTACAAAAGATAGATATAAGTTCGAGAATAAAGTACCCTTCGCCCGAGAATACAACTGTCAATATTAAATACTTATTCATTTTCATGCAATCAATCAATACATGGCCCCGGCGAGTAAGGGCGGTCTCCAACCGGACTCCAAATGAACATGTACATGCTTGCTGGATTATTAATAAATAGGTGATCATGCAATTTACTTATCGTGCAATCGTGCGAAAGTGTAATCATATAACACGTTCATGAAATGGAAATCATGCAATAACCCGAGGCGCATCCGTGGTGCCGGACTCGTCCCCAGTCTCCTTCTTCCTCCGGTTTGATGAAGGGATTGCAAGGCCCCAACATCCAATCTCGTTGAGCAGAGGGTACATGAATCCCTAAGCCCGGAGCTCCTTCCTCCACTAACCTCCTAGTGGATTCAGGGGTGACCCCAAACATGGTGAGGATAGCGCCAGAGTTGCCCGTCAGCCCTCGCTTTCCCGGTTGGCTCTAGTCACTACCCTCGGGCCCAAACGTAACCGTCATGCTACTCGCCTAAACATGCACGAATCAAATACATGGCTTGCTTGCTTGCTTGAACATGACTTGAAATGATCAATGATTTATAGAGATTATAATTATAAATACCTTTTTGGCCGAAATAGCACATAAAGGATAGATGGGTTCTATATACCTAACAATTAAACCTCACCTTTACCGACGAAAGACAAGTAGGCACGGCCTACGGGGCTTGCTCCTCGTCCCTACGAAGCTGGTCTGTGCAAAACAGACGTGTACACGTGAGACTTGACCCTAAATAGACCAAATATGACGAACGGCCAAAATGCAACGAGATGACATGCAAATCACAATGTGGCATGAAAACATGTTGTTTCAGTACATATGAGATCATATAGAAGCAATTCGGGGTCGAGGAAGTCATTGGATCGAGGGGCTATTTTCGTAATTTTATGCAGAATATTTTGTTCTGTAATTCAGGTGGGAACGGCCGTTCCGGGTTCCCTTTGTAAATGGGAACGGTCGTTCCCATGAGCCCCTAAAACGCGCCAACGATTTCAATTTTAGAAATGCGCCTTAGCTGGGAACGGCCCTTCCGGCGCAAGGCCAAAACGGGAACGACCGTTCCAATGCTCGGCCGCGTAATTCATTTGAAAAGGTGGAGACGCCCGTTCCCACAATGCCTTGAGGCTGGGAACGGTCGTTCCCAGTTTCTGAAACTGGAAAAACAGGGGAAACAGAGCATGGCTATGGGAATGATCAACAAGGCAACCAAAATTCCATTTTCAATCAACCAAGTCATGATTCTCTAGAAATAAGATGCATAGGTACTCAAAAGGTTATAATATAACATTTAAACACATAAACTAAGGCAATTCATCAAGTAACCAAAGTTTCATGATCATGTTCAAACTTGATCATTCATGCCAATTATTCAAGAATCTCATGAATTAATCATGCCATAAGTCAAGATATGATCATTCAATCATGCTTTGCACCACAAGAGTTCATCTAGCATGCAATTCTCACACCCTAGCTCAATCCAAATATGCTCAAGATCATCAATTCGTGCACAACCAACCTTGGAATGAAAGAAATGGATGAAGAAGATGAAGATGGATGATTTAGAGCTTAAAAGCTTGGAGCTTCTTGAGCAAACTTGATGGTGATGATAAAATCTCTTCTTCCCCTTTCTACTTAAAGAACCGAAAGCAAGAAAGATGGATATGTTGGTGATTTTTGGGATAAAATGATTGAAGAAGCTTGGGGAAGCTATGTACGTGAATCACCATCCTTGATTTAAGTGAAATGTATAAATTGCACTTTAGTCCCTCAACTCTTTAAGTCAAGCAACTAGGGATGGAAAGCTTTGGGAATTGATCAATTGAGTCCTTGAAAATGTTATGCAATTTGGTCCCGAAATTTAAAAGAATGAACATATAGGCCAAGTTTGACAATTAAATCATTTTCGGTAATTATTTTACGAAATAAATATTTTCAAGTCTTGAAAGGAATTCTCAATTTGATATAAATTGATAAAATCTCATGAAAGTATTGTAAAATATAATTTATAAAATTGTTTTAGACATAAGATATTAATAAATAAAAACCGGGGCGTTACAAATGGTCTAAAGCACTAGATTAAAATATTTAAGTAATATTGATTTCAAACGCCTTTCTCGGTAACGGCGCCAAAAACTTGTTATATGTTTTACATAAGTTAAAACCAATCGTGCAAGCGTACACTTAATATACGCGTAGCACAATAGGATCATACCCACAGGGAAGGGAAATCAATCACTACTCAATATCTATTTCTAATCTAAAGACCGAACGAATCCAAGTTGTTATTTCTATCTACTAAAATAAGATTGAAGTAATTAACTCTAAGAAAACACAAATAACAGACTTAAACACAGATTAAACTCAGTAGACTAAATAGGCAGGGGAAGCAATGACTTATGCATTTATGATTCCATACAATACTTATTTGACAAGTGTAATTCTACAACCTAGTCACTTATATACGAATTATCCTCTCTCAAGGTGTAATCGTGTATCTAATTAAGCTCAACGTTGCTCTCGCAATCATCAATGTATTAATTAAACCAACAAGACCAAGACTAGTGTAATTCCTATTCTAGTGGCTTGGCATGAAATAAGATTTACTGTTGTATAGACCATAACTAAATCTCTTTGCATTCATATAATCTACTAGTTATGAAAACCTTCTCAATTACTATTAAACTCTCGATTCTCAAGTAATTCTGGATTATGCTAAAGGTGATCTGGCCTTCACAATTCAATTCAAACCAGTTTTCATACTAAGAATTTGCACAAGTCATTCAAGCATCATATCGAACACATATCAGACATTCATCATCACTCCCCTAGCCCTTGGGCTTTAGCTACTCATAATTAAAGCAAAACTCATAAAACTAAAGTAAATTACATTAAAGGAATTCATGTTCATCAAATAAAGACAAAGTCTCAAAATTAAACTCATAAGCATTCAGTAAAAATATGGAAAAACGAATCTAGCATTAAGACTAACTAAAACCAAACTTCAAAGAATTAGTTTGAGAAATTAAAGCAGTAAATAAACCGTAAAACCGAAATTGTTAAAGAACTCGATCCTTTCGTCTTCTCAGAATTCTTTGAACAACTCTTCAAAATTCCAAAACTTCTCTCCTCAGGTTATGTCACGAACGGAAGAAGAACTCCTCCAAAAAGACTCCAAACGCACTTAAATAGCAACCCTAAATTCTGTCTCGCCGCCCTAGGTAACGGGTGTTACCTATCCATGTGCAATTATCGTTAACGCCCGTTACTGCCTTGAAATCGCAATAATGCTTTTATAAGTGGTAATGGGCGTTACGACTTTCCTTCTGCCTAGGGGTAACGGGCGTTACACCTCTGATTCGCCAAAAGCGCTGCTCCTGTGTCTGTTAACGGGGGTTAACCTCTTTGTTCTTCCATGGGGTAATGGGGGTTACTCTTTTTTCCTCCAAAAATGCGTGAATTCGCCTTGGAACGCCGTTTCTCATCTCCAACTCAATAATCATTTAAATGGAGCAAAATAAACACATAAACGCATCAAACGACACACAATTATAGTCTAATCAATGCTAATGTTCAAGAAAATTCTACACTCAACAGTATGACATCACGAGAGAGTTTAATTCTGTACTTTCGTGATTTACGTGACTTCACATGCCTTACATGTCAATATGTATTTAATTTTAATTATGTACGTGTTAGTATTTAATTAATGTACTTGGACTCAATCGTCCAACAATTGCTAATTAAGGACCTGATTATAATTAGGGTGTTTGAGCCTTTGTGGCTACCTTAAGCTCGGGAATTCGAAGGCGAATTCGAACCTTGTCATTAAATTTGTTTCGATGATTCGAGTAACATCCCGATCGTTCGGACATCCAGGTACGCCTTTACGGGTGTAATACGTGCGCTATTTAATTATTTATTTATGCAGTTATGTGATATTATAATGTTTATGTGATGGTTTGAATTTATTTGAACTTATTTGTTTAAGTATGAGTTTGGAAATTTTGAACGTTTATGCTTCTATGCCTCGTATTTTGCTCTATATGTGCCCGAATTTAATTCCGTTTCTTGCAAATTTTTGTTATGCCTAAATTATGTGAGTTATAAACTTGTTATTATGCTTGTTTTATATTTCGGAGTTTTTTTGGTTTAGTTTTGGCTCGTTTTTGTTTCACGGGACCTAAAGCAGGCTAAAGAGCATTTAGATCACCTTGGGTTCCAGGCGACGTAACTTGAGCTTGGGAATTCGAATTCAAATTCCGGAAGAGGCGTTGGACTCGTAACGAGATTTGGAAGATTTAGAACCTAACCTTATATTTTTCTAAGTTCTTTTGAACTTCCAAAATCCAACCAAAACCAGCACCTCGTGCCAAAAAACAACCATTTGACTAGTCTTGAGCTTCTGGGCCTCCCTTTTTAACCCCAATTAAGCCTAAACTATGACCAATATACCTTGAGTTAACCTCTCTCTCTCTCTCTCCCACCATCAAGCCCATTCGAACCACCCCTCAAAGAAAGAAGCAAAGTTCAGTTCTAAGGAATAAGAAAGAAGAGAAGGAGAACATTGGCCAATTTGATCCTTTGAGCTCAATACTCATCCATACTCTTTCATTTCTTTAAGGTAAGTGTATTTTTGTATTTCTAACTCTTCTATGCTTCTTTTAATCCATGAAATTCATGTTTTGATGGTGGTTTGCTATGATCTTGGAGAGATGCATGAATAGTAAGGGTTAGCTCCTATTTCTTGAAACCTTGCCATAGCTTGATCATGTTGGAGATTTTATTCATGTTTATGGATCATATGAACTTGTTAACCTCAATTCTTGACATTTATTACTTGGTAGTTGAAGGATGATCAAGATGCCATTAATGAACTTAAGTTCAAACTTGGAAGAACTTGGGAATTCTTGCATTTCTTTATGAACTTATGCATGTTTCACTTGATGGTTAGAGTATGGCTTGATTTGTGGCTTTCTTTGGGTTGTTTTGTTACTTCTCTCGTACCCTATTTGCCTCCCTTTCTTGTTGTTGTTGCCTTGTTGTTGTTGGAGCAAGGGAAAAGCTTCAAGCTCTGTTGCACAAAGTGCAACTGCCAGGGGTAAAGGGAGTTACCCAGTTTGTGCTGTGGGAGAGTAACGCCCGTTACTCTCCTTCCCCTTGCGAGCCTGCCTCCATTAACGAGGGTTAAGCTCCATGAACTGGAGCTTGGTAACCCCCGTTACCTACTGGAGTTGTGGCTGATGTGAGCCTTAACGGGAGTCACTCCTTTTGGCTTGAAGAGGAGTGACCCCCTGTTACTCCTTGCGTTTGTGTGTGTTTGTGTTTGTATTGTTTTACAGCTTATTGTTTGATTGATATATATGAATTATATGCTTCTCTTATGCTTTAATTACATTGTTAAGTTGTTAAATAACATGTTATAATTCTTGATTTGAGCTATAAACAAGATTTAAGTGCTCACATGCAAAGTATGGATATATATAACCTAAGTTTGATTTCCTTGCATTTCATTTGCATCATTCACATTTATACACTTTTGCCGAGCATTTATTTGGTACATTTTGAGTCTAAGAGTATCCATTGTTGTTTTTTTTTGTCCAGTTGTCCCTCTCGTTGACGACGAAGTTGATCCTTAGGCGTCCTATTTGCACTTTTGTCCCCACTACACGCGTGTTCAAGGTGAGGTTTTGTTCTTTTAGCTATAACGACCAATGACCCTATATGTTTTGAAGCCTCGCATGCGAAATATGTATATTATACGATAAATAGGTGTATGATATGTACTTTAAGGGCTTGTCTCGTTTGTCATATGATCTTGTAAACGTTTTGTATACGTATATAAACTATTTTAGGTTTGACTTGAAAATCGTGGATAAGAGTGTGTGTATAAGCGAGATTTAAATCTTGAAAGATAAGCTTTGTGAAAATTATGCCTTTTGAGTTATGCATTTGGGTCCCGGAGAGTGGTATGGTATCTCAGGACGGCCGTGGGGTCACCGATCTCTTCCATCAACACTTTCCATTTGAGAGTCTCACCCGACCTTAGGAGGTTGAGGAAGGGTGTTTCTCTTAAGCCGGTGGAAGCATTCCGTCGAAGGTTTCAAGGATGTGATTAAGCCTTGTGTTGTGTGCATTTTACCGATAGCTAAGGCCGTCAACCCTTCTATTACCCGGAGAAAGATGGTTTAGGATGTGATTAAACCTTGTGTCGTTGGTTTTGTTTGTCACCCATTCGCTATTGTTTGATACGTGTACGGACTTTCCATTTCGTTACATGTGTCGGACTCTAGTGCGGGGATGTGGTGCCCTTCGCTCTGGGGTGCTACATCTTAAAGTGGTATCAGAGCTCTTGGTTGCAAAAGGCTACGAGGAAGGCACTAAAAGTGGAAGCTAATAGATTAAGGTGGAGCCCCCGGCTTATTCTTTGGGGTAAGGTTCGGGCTCTAGATTAAACTTGGGTAAGAGCCTGCCACTCAAAGTGGGTCTCCGGTCTTCAAGCCCCAAGGTTTTAATACTTCTAACAAGAAAGCCCGACCTCCTGTACTGGCTGTACCCGCTCTACCGGCGCCAATACAGTGTTCTTATTGTAAGGGTCCCAATCATACCGAGACGACATGTCGAAAGAAATTGGGGAGGTGTTATGGAAGTGGAGAGCCCAATTACATGGTTAGTGCTTGTCCGAATAAGAAGAACCCACAACCCTTGAATGCTATACCTCCGTGAGCCCCTATTCAAGCTAGTGCATACGCTTTGGAAGGAGAGAAAGAGGATGCCGAGATCGATGCTAACGCCGTCGTAGAAGGTACTATTAGCATTTATGGCATTCCATTTCATGCATTATTTGATCCCGGAGCAACATACTCTTTTATTGCTTCCCGGCTTGTTCCTACTCTTTCCTTGCCTGCTGTTTGTGTTGCTGATACCTTTGTGATAAGTTCTCCTCTCGGGGGGAGCTTGGTGACGGACTGAGTGTTTTGAGAGTGCCCGGTGAGTATTGAGGGCTAAGAGTACGCTGTCGATTTGATCGAGATGCCTATGAAGAAGTATGGGGTGATTTTGGGGTGGATTGGTTATTTCGGCACCGAGCGAAATGGATTGTTTTGAGAAGAAGGTTACTTTGGGTTCTATGATGTTTTCGGGTCAGAGGTTGAAGACCTGCCCATTTATTTCCTTCATGAAAGCTAATAGGATGCTCCAGGACGGCGCGATGGGCTACGTGGCCTATCTTTTAAATAAACCGAAGGATCAGGCCAAGCTCGAAGAGACGGAGATTGTAAAGGAATTTCTCGATGTGTTCCCGGAGAGTTTGGGATCTCTACCCCCGGATCGGGACATTGAGTTTGTGATTGATCTCTATCCCGGAGCGGAACCTTACACTAAATCTCCCTACAGGATAGCTCCGGCAGAGTTGAAGAAGTTGAAGACACAACTTGATGAGCACTTAGAGTGTGGTTATATTCGCCTGAGCACTTCCTCGTGGGGTGCTCCCGTCCTGTTTGTAAAGAAGAAAGACGGGACGTTACGGATGTGTATTGACTACCGTGAGCTGAACCGGTTAAGGTTAAGAACAAATACCCACTTCCTCACATTGAAGAGTTGTTTGATCTCCATCAGGGTTCGTGTGTCTACTCCAAGTTGGATCTGAGGCAAGGGTATTCTCAGTTGCGTATCCGGGAGGAAGACATACCGAAGACGAGTTTCAACACTCGTTAAGGGCATTTTGAGTTTGTAGTCATGCCTTTCGGCCTTACAAATGCCGCAGCTGCTTTTATAGATATGATGCACCGAATATTTCGGCCTTACCTCGATAAATTCGTGGTCATCTTTATAGATGATATTCTAGTGTATTCGAGGTCCGTGGAAGAGCACGCGCAGCACTTGAGAACGGTATTGTCAATGCTTGGAGAGCATAGACTTTTTGCCTAGTTCAGCAAGTGCGAGTTCTAGATTGATCGGGTTTCCTTCTTGGGTCACTTCATCTCTGGAAAAGGTGTAGAAGTGGATCCGGCAAAGATAGAAACAGTCATGCTATGGAAGCAGCCGAAGAATGCCTCGAAAGTGAGAAGTTTTCTCAGATTAGCGGGATATTTTAGGCGCGTTGTGAAAGATTTCTCGAGGATTGCCTCCCCATTGACCCGGTTAACAAAGAAAGAGGCTAAGTTCGAGTGGGATGAGGTGTATGAGAAGAGTTTTCAAACTCTTAAGGAAAGGTTAACTACGGCACAAGTCTTAACCCTACCCAAGGGCTCCGAAGTCTACTCAGTTTACACCGACGTGTCGAAGGAAGGCCTCGGTTGTGTGTTGATGTAAAATGGCAATGTTGTAGCCTACGCCTGTAGAAAGTTAAAAGATCACGAGAGGAACTATCCCACTCACTATTTGGAGCTTGTTGCGGTTGTCTTTGCTTTGATGAAGTGGCGTCACTATCTCTACGGAGCCACTTTTGATGTGTTCACCGATCACCAAAGCCTCAAGTATTTGTTCACTCAAAAGAATTTGAACGTGAGGTAGAGACGTTGGGTGGAGCTTCTTGAGGATTATGATTATCAGATTCAGTACCATCCGGATAAGGCTAACGTCGTTGCGGATACTTTGAGCCGGAAAGCTAGTGTTTCAAGTTTGGAAGTAGGTTCAAGTAAGTAGAGTTCGGTGGTTCTAATTTCAGAGGCTCGGTTGGCGAATATCTCTGTTCAATCAGACTTGAAGCAAAGATTGATTGAAACTCAATCTAGTGATCCGGAAATTCAGAGATTGGTGGCGAAATCAAGGATCGATCCGGAGACCAAGTTTAGGTTCGATGATTTAGGGTTTTTTCGGTTCAAGGCTCGGGTTTGTGTTCCGGAGGAGCTTAAATAGTTGGTTCTTGATGAGGCACATAGGTTGGTTTATACGGTACATCCCGGTACTATGAAGATGTATAAAGATTTGAGGACTTTATATTGGTGGAACGGCATGAAAAGAGACGTCGCTAACTATGTGAGAAGATGTCAAACATGCCAAGTGGTGAAACCTGAACATCAAAAACCGAGAGGAACTCTCCAACCACTTCCAATTCCCAAATAAAAGTGGGAGCAAGTGACAATGGACTTCGTGTCTGGCTTGCCAAGGACCAAAAGAGGTTTCGATGGGATTTGGGTCATAATTGATCGGTTCTCGAAGTTGGTCCATTTTCTCAAAGTCCGGATGTCCGATAAAGTACCTAAGTGAGCCCGGTTGTATCGCAAGGAGATCATGAGATTACATGGTGCATCGGTCAGTATTGTTTCAGATAGAGACCCGTGGTTCACGGCGAGTTTGTGGCAAGAGTTACACAAGTGTTTAGGTACTAAGCTCCATTTCAGCACCGCATCTCACCCACAAACGGATGGTCAATCCGAGAGGTTAATAAAATATCTCAAGGACATGCTTCATGCTTGTGCCTTGGATTATTAAGACACGTGGGATGAGCCGTTAGACTTGGTCGAGTTCGCCTATAATAACAGCTTTCAAGCTTCGCTTGGTATGACTCCGTATGAGGCACTGTACGGAAGAGAGTGCCGGTCACCTCTATTTTAGGACATTAATGAGTGGAGGTGGACCAAGGATGGTAAGCTCGACAGGGCTAAGAAACCAATGGAGATTCAAGATACCATGGAGAAAGTTAAAGTGAGTCAACAACGGTTAAAGGTAGCTCAGGATCGACAAAAAAGTTATGCGGATAAAAGAAGAAGACCCTTAGAGTTTGAAGTAGGAGATAAGGTTTTCTTAAAAGCATCTCCTAGAAAAGGGTTTGCTCAGATTGGTAAAGTGGGAAAGCTTAAACCGCGCGACTTAGGCCCCTTTGAAATTCTTGAACGAGTTGGGAAAGTAGCCTACAGACTTGACTTACCACCGAGCTTGACCAGGATTCGTAAAGTTTTCCATGTCTCTCAGCTTCAGAAATATTATCCCGATGAGTCTTCTATTCTTCCCGTTGAAGAAGTACAACTAGAGCCAGATTTGACAATCAAGAAGCACCCGATTGAGATCTTAGACCGGAATATGCAAGAATTGAGAAACCGGCAAATTCCTTTGGTGAAAGTCTTGTGGCGTAATCAGAAATCCGAAGAAGCCACTTGGGAGACTGAGGAAAAGATGAAACAGTTGTACCCGAAGCTTTTCAAGACCTCGCTTCGGACCTGAGGATAGGTCCTTTTGAAGGAGGGGAGTTTGTAACATCCCGATCATTCGGACTTCCAGGTACGCCTTTACGGGTGTGATACGTGCGCTATTTAATTATTTATTTATGCAGTTATGTGATATTAAAATGTTTATGTGATGGTTTGAATTTATTTGAACTTATTTGTTTAAGTATGAGTTTGGAAATTTTGAATGTTTATGCTTCTATGCCTCGTATTTTGCTCTATATATGTCCGAATTTAATTTCGTTTCTTGAGAATTTTTTATATGCGTAAATTATGTGAGTTATGAACTTTTTATTATGCTCTTTTTATATTTCGGAGTTTGTTTGGTTTAGTTTTGGCTCGTTTTTTTTTTCACGGGACCTAAAGGAGGCTAAAGAGCATTTAGATCACCTTGGGTTCCGGGCGACGTAACTTGAGCTCGGGAATTCGAATTCAAATTCCGGAAGAGGCATTGGACTCGTAACGAGATTTGGAAGATTTGGAACCTAACCTCACATTTTTCTACGTTCTTTTGGACTTCCGAAATGCAACCAAAACGAGCATCTCGTACCAAAAAACAACCATTTGACTAGTCTTGAGCTTGTGGGCCCCTTTTTAACCCCAATTAATCCTAAACTATGACCAATATACCTTGAGTTAACCTCTCTCTCTCTCTCTCTCTCCCACCATCAGGCCCATTCGAACCACCCCTCAAAGAAAAAGCAAAGTTCACTTCTAAGGAATAAGAAAGAAGAGAAGGAGAACATTGGCCAATTTGATCCTTTGACCTCAATACTCATCCATACTCTTTCATTTCTTTAAGGTAAGTGTATTTTTGTATTTCTAACTCTTCTATGCTTCTTTTAATCCATGAAATTCATGTTTTGATGGTGGTTTGCTATGATCTTGGAGAGATGCATGAATAGTAAGGGTTAGCTCCTATTTCTTGAAACCTTGCCATAGCTTGATCATGTTGGAGATTTTATTCATGTTTATGGATCATATGAACTTGTTAACCTCAATTCTTGACATTTATTACTTGGTAGTTGAAGGATGATCAAGATGCCATTAATGAACTTAAGTTCAAACTTGGAAGAACTTGGGAATTCTTGCATTTCTTTATGAACTTATGCATGTTTCACTTGATGGTTAGAGTATGGCTTGATTTGTGGCTTTCTTTGGGTTGTTTTGTTACTTCTCTCGTACCCCATTTCCCTCCCTTTCTTGTTGTTGTTGCCTTGTTGTTGTTGGAGCAAGGGAAAAGCTTCAAGCTCTGTTGTACGAAGTGCAGCTGCCAGGGGTAAAGGGAGTTACCCAGTTTGTGCTGTGGGAGAGTAACTCCCGTTACTCTCCTTCCCCTTGCGAGCCTGCCTCCATTAACGAGGGTTAAGCTCCATGAACTGGAGCTTGGTAACCCCCGTTACCTACTGGAGTTGTGGCTGATGTGAGCCTTAACGGGAGTCACTCCTTTTGGCTTGAAGAGGAGTGACCCCCTGTTACTCCTTGCGTTTGTGTGTGTTTGTGTTTGTATTGTTTTACAGCTTATTGTTTGATTGATATATATGAATTATATGCTTCTCTTATGCTTTAATTACATTGTTAAGTTGTTAAATAACATGTTATAATTCTTGATTTGAGCTATAAACAAGATTTAAGTGCTCACATGCAAAGTATGGACATATATAACCTAAGTTTGATTTCCTTGCATTTCATTTGCATCATTCACATTTATACACATTTGCCGAGCATTTATTTGGTACATTTTGAGTCTAAGAGTATCCGTTGTTGTTTTTTTTGTCCAGTTGACCCTCTCGTTGACGACGAAGTTGATCCTTAGGCGTCCTATTTGCACTTTTGTCCCCACTACACGCGTGTTCAAGGCGAGGTTTTGTTCTTTTAGCTATAACGACCAATGACCCTATATGTTTTGAAGCCTCGCATGCGAAATATGTATATTATACGATAAATAGGTGTATGATATGTACTTTAAGGGCTTGTCTCGTTTGTCATAGGATCTTGTAAACGTTTTGTATACGTATATAAGCTATTTTAGGTTTGACTTGAAAATCGTGGATAAGAGTGTGTGTATAAGCGAGATTTAAATCTTGAAAGATAAGCTTTGTGAAAATTATGCCTTTTGAGTTATGCATTTGGGCCCCGGAGAGTGGTATGGTATCTCAGGACGGCCGTGGGGTCACCGATCTCTTCCATCAACAGTTTCCATTTGAGAGTCTCACCCGACCTTAGTGACACACCGTTTTTTCGGCCGTCCAGATACGCACTTACGAGAGAGCTAATTGTGCAATTTAAATCATTTTAATTTCATATTTAATTGAATTATACTTTATTATTTGAAATTCTTATATGAACTATTTGAATTTATATAAAATATTCGATTTATATGTCAAAATTTGCCTAAGTGATTTATGATATGAATTTTTATGAATTTTATGATTTGTGAATTTAATTTCCGAGCATGCTAATTTTTGTGAATTATGTGATTAAGGGCTTAATTGTATGATTTATTTAATCTTGGACCTAATTGAAAAATAGCCATTTTAATAAAATTTTATTTAATTTTTCTTTGAAAATTTAATTTTATTATTAGAATAATAAGCTTCTTTGTTGAAAATGTGTTGTGTTTGTGCTCGATTTGAGATCGGATTTTTTTGTTGATTTAATATGCATGAATTATACGTGTTATGAATTCATTTATGTGCTCGTTTTAATTTTCCGGACTTGTTTGATATGGTAACGAACCATATTTTAATTGTTGGGGATTGGAGGGCCTAACAAGTTTTAGCGCGCCTTGGATTCCGGAGACCGTAACTTGAGCTAGGGAATTTGGATTCGAATTCCGGAAGTATCGCTGGACTCGTGACGAAATTTGGAAGCTAAAGAACTTGGCCTCACATTTTTCTAAGCCCGTTTGATCCCCCGTATTTTATCCAAAACGAGTTGTTCGCGTAGATTCGCTACCTTGGAGTATTTTGGCCATAACTAATTCATTTTTAACCAAATCACTTGATTCTTGAGCCAAATTAACCCTAGTTAAACCCTATATCCATACCTTATCCCTTCATTTCAAACTCATGCCTGGAGAGAGAGAAAGAAGCAGCTGATCGAGAGAGAGAAGGGGAAAAGAAATCTGCACAGTTCATCTTGCTTTTCCAAGATCAATACTCCATCATTTCGCCTCAAATTCGAAAAGTTAGCCCGGATTCTTGTTCTATATCTTCTCCTCTTTCTTTTAAGTGTCTATTTGCTAAATTTGATGTGGTTTTGAGCATGGTTTGGGGTTGCTATGATGAATAGTTAGGTTTTGCTCCAAAGTTTGATTTCATGAGATTGCTTCGGTTTTTATGGATTTTAATGCATGAATCTTGTTTCCTTAAGCTTCAATAACTGAATTCTTGCTCTTATTTTCATGGATTGGAAGTATATGAATTTTCCTTCATGTTTGGAGCTTGGTAAATGACTGAAAATCTGAGATTTAGATGCATGATTGAAACCTTGTTTTGTTCTTCTTACTGCGTATGAACTGCTGCCAGTTTTGCTTCCTTTTCTTGTCGGTTTTGCTGCTGTTTTTGTTGCCCTGCTGCTGCTACTCTTTTGCCCTATTTTGCTGCGTGAAATTGAGTAAAACAGAGCTGCTGCTGCTGCTGTTCGTCGCCGCTGTGTGATCTCCCCAGGCAGGGAGATCTTCTTTTGGTTGAGTCCCCGGGCGGGGACGCTTCAGGAAGTAGCTTCTGCCTTCTCTTTGCCCGGCCGGGGACTTTCGTTTGCATTTCTTTCCCAAGGCGGGGAGTTCCTGGCAGCTTTGTGTTTGTGTGTGTTTTGTTATACATGCATGTGTGCTTTGTGTGTTATACGTAAATATGTAATATATGTATAAATATGTGTGTGCTGCGTGATTTTGTTGTGTGTGTGTTAGTGTTGTGTGATTGCATGCATGTGTGTAAGGTGGTGTGTATATATATATGATATATTTATACTATTATATGCATGAACATGAACATATACTGTATATAAATTAAATGCATGCAATTTACCTTAGTATGCATGTGTATGGGTGCGTCAGTGTATATATATTTGTTTAATAGATTACATATTTATGTATAATATGTTAAGTAAGTGCATTTGTTTACGTGAGTGCATGTGTGTGTGTGTGTTAAATATTTTGTGCATGCATGTTATAAATGTATATATGAAATATATGTATATATGTGCAATATATTATACTATATATTATGCATTTAAGCATTAAATTAATTATGTGAAATTTTATTTTTTTAATTTTGAATATTTCTTTGAATATTATGATCTTAAGTGGCATATATGGTATGAATTCGACGTGTATGAACTATGGATGCTCGTGGGATGCTATTATATGACTTAATATGAATTTATTTGATGTGAAATGAATTCTGGTTCTTGGATTAATTATGTGATATTTCGATATTTGCTTCGAAATGCCTAAGTGTGAAATTATATGAAGTACATTGCATCATATGCATTTGCCGAGCGTTTCCTTGGTTCATATTGAGTCTAAGTGTTGTCTCTTGTTTAGATTGTTCGAGTGGAGTAGCTCGTTGGTGTGGAGCCGCTCCGTGGGTGTGTTTTGAACCTGTTCGTTCGCTTTGTTCATCGAGGTGAGGTTTCTTTCTTTTAGTTATCATAACCTACACCCCTAAATGTGTTTTAAGCCCGCATGTGACCTACGTATATATATATATATATATATATATATATATATATATGTGTGTGTGTGTGTGTGTGTGTGTGTGTTTGTTATGTATTTTGTGGGAATTGGCCCGTTTGTTACGAATCCTTTTGAAAATGCTTTGTATATATACGTAGATATGTTTTCAGTTATTTGCTTTGAAAATGGGTTGGTGTGTGTAATTTGAATCTGGATACGTAGCGAGGTTTGACTTTGAAAGATAAGTCTTTTACATGAATCCCTAAGTTTGAGTTTGAATCTGGGCCCCGGAGATGTGAGTAAGGGAGACCCGGGACGACCATGGGGTCGCTGGTTATGACCCCTGTGCATATTCTCTTGTTGGATAGGATCAACCCGGAACCCACTAGGAGGTTTGGTGGGGGATGGAATCCTCGGCCGTGAGCGTCATGAAACTCACGACCCATACATAAGGTTTGAATAGTTAGGGTGTGCACAACCCTTCTATCACGCGGTATTGGGGAAGGTACGTTTGATTTGGTTTTCGTTTGAATTTGAATATAAGTTTGAATCTAAAATGGAGGAGGTTGGTCTGAGAACTTGTACTCGCCGAGTTCATTTGAATTTGATTATGAATTCGATTCGTGAAACGGGAGTGGACTTCTAATTATTAAAATTTGGTGGATTTTGGCCTTCGGCCTAACTTTTCTTCTATATATAGTATCACGGGATCAAAATGTTTTGGATTGAAAAATTCACGCCCCAGTTCACGAATATTATTACTTTTAATATGCTCTGCCTCTATGTATATGTACGTGTGCGTGGGTTAGCCCCCTCACCAGTCTTTAGGACTGACCCTCGATGTTGTTTCCCCTTTTCCCCTTTGCTTTTGAGTTGCAGATGCAGGGTTCGGTCTGAACTAGGCGGCGATTTTCTTTTGGGTCGTTCGAGTCCAGTCTTTTGCATACCGCATCTTTATCTTTTGTTTTGGTATTTTGGATAATTGTATAAGGTTATGTTTATGACTCGAAATTGGGTTTGTAAGTTTTATTTGGCCCTGGAGTGGCGTTGCATGTATAACATTATTCCCTTGAGCACCTATGTTGATAATATTTATTAATCCTGTTGCTTCCGAGCATTTTTTATTTTTGTTGCGTACTCTGTCTAAGGGTCTAGACCGCATAGCTTAGGTGAGAGTTTTGTTTGTCTTCCGTTCGCTATAGCTTGGTGCGTGTGCGGATTTTCCATTTCGTTACACGTGTCGGGCTATGGTGCGGGGGATGTGGTACCCTTCGCTCCGGGGTGCTACAGAGGAAGGGTGTTTCTCTTGAGCCGGTGGAAGTAATCCGTCGAAGGTTTCAAGGACATGATTAAGCCTTGTCTCCTGTGTATTTTGCCAATAGCTAGGGTCGTCAACCCTTCTATCACCTGGAGAAAGATGGTTTATGATTTCGTTTTGATTATGGCTTTGTTTACGGAAGTTGGAGGGATAACTCGTTCTCGTCGAGTTGTATGTGTTTGGATGACCTATGAAACGAGAATGGATTTTTAAAAACTTAAAGCTTTTCATTTTGGCCTATGACCTTAAACTTCTCTTTTAAGTATATACCTACTACCACGGGAAAAAGTTTTAGCTTGCAAAAACCATTCTCAGTTCATGGATCCTTATGAATTTTGTTAAGTGATTTGCTCTGTACGTATTATGGGTGCGTGTGTTAGCTGCCTCACTAGTTATTAGGACTAACCCTCATTGTTGTTTCTCTTTTCCCCTTTTTTCTTTTGAGTTGCAGGTGCAATTTGTATCGATCTAAACGGCAAGTGTTCGTCAAGTCTTACTTGTAGTGTAGCTCGAGTCACATTTGCATTGTAGTGGTTGTTAGTTTTATACTCATGAACTATTTTGGAATTCTGTATTATGATCACTTTGTCTCACTTGAATACTAGTTATATTTTGGCCCCAGATGGGCAATGTACATGTGTTTATACTTTCAGCTTGCTAGTATGGATCCATTTTGATAAATACATGTTGATCTTGTGATCTGATATAACTATTTTATCACTTCCGCTATATTATTGAATGTTATGCACTCCGATTGAGGGTTTAGGCCGCCTAGCTAGAGTGTGAGTTTTGTTTGTCACCCATTCGCTATTGTTTGATACGTGTGCGGACTTTCCATTTCGTTACACATGTCGGACTCTAGTGCGGGGGATGTGGTGCCCTTCGCTCCGAGGTGCTACAATTCGAACTCGATGAATTAACCTTTTTATTTTCTAAAGTCGTTTGATTTCCCTACCGTTTTAAAATCCAATCCGAATGGACCGGGTCTTTTCAACCCGACCAGTTTTCATTTGAAACGAACCCGTTTCAGCTCCTTTTAGAGCTGAAGCATAACCCATTTCCCCCTCCATTCTCACGTTTTATCCTTGGATAAGAGAGAAGAGGAACTCCCAAGCCCTAGACCCTTTCAAGCTCAAGTTCGACTTTATTCTTCGCCTCTCCGATGATGCGAGGTATGATTATTACTCCTTGCAATGTGAACTTTCATTCTACCCGACTCTTTTCTCTTGAAACCATGGTTTGATGCTTGATTGGTAGAGATGATAAATAGTGCTTTCTTGTCAAAATTTGAGAATATGTCTTGTTCTTAGATTCCCTTGCTTCAAGCTTGATATATGATGTTCTTTGGAGTTAATATGATGTATATTTGCTAGATTTTGTGTTGTTAGATGAAGCCTGAGTGTTCCACCATTTTTTGGAGCTTAAAATCTTTGAAATGGTAACTTGTTATATGCTTGATTTCATGTATATTTGAACTTATGCCTTGAATTTGAAGTGTTTTGGTTGAGATTTGAGGTGATTTTGGTTTCTCCCGCATTAAGCCCTATTTTTGCTACGTTTTTGCTGCCCAGAAACGTTCCTCGAGCCGGGAACTTTATGCCTAAAAAGGTCCCCGCCAGCAATAAGTTTCTGGACATGGTTCCCTGGGCGGGGACCCTCCCCTGTTTTCTGTTTGAGTTTGTTTTATTCCGTTGACCCTTCATCCAACCTCTGATTGATCTGAATTTTTGACACAATCAACTTCTTTAAGTCTAGAACACTCTTCAATTGGAATCACCTTAAAATTCATTCTAGATTGTGAGATATAACCGTTTGACTATTGTGTCACCACTTCGCCGGAATTCTACTTTCATTTAGCTTCTAACTTAAGCCATTTTGGCCTCGCTTCGAACCATGATACGAGCCTATGTACGTTTGTTTTGGTTTGCTCTGATCTTTTATGTTTGCAACATTTACTATGCTTCAAACCGTGTGCCTCTTATGAGCCAAGAGCTACGAGCTATGAATATGTTATGGATTTGACACGGTGAGGTATGTATAGCATAGTTGTTGCACGGTAAGGTATGTTTTGTAAGTTCTGATACGTTAAGTTCTGTAGCGGGTTATGATATGTTCTGCTCTGTTCTGTCGATTTGATAGGCCCCAGAGTTGTTGGTAAGGGAGACCCGGGACGGCCATGGGGTCGCCAGTTATCACCTCTGTGCACATTCTCCAAGTTTGATAGGACTAGCTCGGAACCTGCCAGGAGGTTTGGTAGGGGGATGGGAACTTGAGGGTTTGAGTGTTCGTGCTCCCCTCGTCCGTCTGGATGGTTAGGGTCGCGCAACCCTTCCATCACCGGAGAAGGAGGTATGTTTGATATGTCTGTTTTGCTCTGATATGTTATGAATTATATGAGGAGCCCAGGATGGGATTTGTTACTCGTACCCACCGAGTTCTGTATGTATCCTTTGTTAAAGTTCATGAAACGGGGATAGACTTATAACAAAGATAAAATATGGATCTTTTTGAAAGTATAAGTTAAGATATGAAATGGTTCGATAAGATTTGATAGGTATGAATCTGTTAAGTTAAGTTTTGTTCCATTTTGATAAGAATCCCTATATGCATGTATCACGGGCAAAGTTTGGTGTGCAAAAACTATCCCTGAGTTTACGAACTATGTGATTGGATGTGCTTCGCTCCTTATATATATGTAGCGTGTGTGGGTAGCCCCTCACTCAGTCAGTGTGGCTGACCCCTCTCCCCTTTTGTTTTTTAGTGTGCAGGTGTTGCGTGGAGTTTGAGCTAGGTGGAGTGTCGGGTCCTTGGAGTCTGTCGAGTCTTTTATTTTGTTCGGGTCTATTGCATTTCATTTGATTCGAATTTTGTACAAGTATGATTGTATGTTTATGTATATACTGTTTACTTTGTGGAATTGAATTTTTGGGACAATCTTCTAGGAAACAGATTGAACCCGTTATCTGCTGCTTGTGCTTTAAGTTTGTTTGCATGAATCACTTCCGCAAATACACTTATTTTATGATTATGTTTGAGTTGCAGGGTCTACGTCCCGCCTAAATTAGGTGTGTGTCTGTCTGTCTGTCTCTCGTTCGCCTCTGGTTAGTTCATGTATGGGTCTCCCATCTCGTATGTGGATTGGGCTTAGGTGCAAGGGATGTGGTGACCCACCGTGCGGGGTGCTACATTTAGTGATATGCCTGACTACACTGTCCTGGATGAGCCTAGCACAAATGGTCCTTCTATGTTTGACCAGCTGGAGATGGGCAATCCTCATATAGTACATGCTGCTGGAAAGAAGATAATGACAACTGAAGGAATTTCAAAGATGGGCAGGTCTATTGTTGCCAAGAGGAGGAACAAAGTTTTAGGTTTAAGGCCAGTGAGAATGAGGGTGCCACCGACTATGAATGAACAAGATTTGCAACTTTCTCAGCAAAGCATAACTGGACCAATGGACAAGAAGACAATTGTGGTCAAAGGTGACAAGAAGTATTTGGATTTGACTAGGGCATCGAACAAGAAGCTTGAAACTGTCAAGATTAGGGAAATTTTAAAACAATGTTATTTCGGTGCTGTTGATAAATGGCTTTTTTGTTAAACATTAACCATGGGAACTTTTGTTGATTGGCTGTTTTTAAGGATGTTTTTTGGGAATTTTTTTGGGTTATGCACCCAATTATGCACTTCAACATAATAAATTTCTTAGTTTTTAAAGCTTCCCTGTTGTCTTTACTTAACTTTATGTTCACATTAAGCTTAACTTTTGTCTCCATGGTTTTAACTGCTCGGATGTTACGTACACACAAACCTACATAGCTTTCATTCCATAAATTTTCAAGATTACATAGATAATACATCGTTTGTGGATAAAAGTTCCTCACACATACATACACCTCACCTATATGTTGACTAAGCTTCATAAAAACTTGCACTCACATAGACCTAGATATTCAGGATTTACAAGATAACAAAGAAGACAAACATAAAAACGCAGTATAATATGGTGAAGATCAGCTACTTTTCAAGCTTCGTAATAGTTTCATTCTTCACACGAATTTCACTTTGAAGTACTTCAATTTGGGAGACATCCTTCTCCATGTCCTCAATGTAACTTTCAAGTTCCTTGATTCTCACCAATTTAGCCTCCATCAGCTCAATTTCAGCCTCAAGCCTGTTCACTTTTTTCAGCAACCCAGGTATAATAGCCTTAGATCTCTCGCACATTGGACCATCAACCCATTGAAAGAACTTGCATTTCTGTCAAAATTAAACAATGTGGTTTACAAAAATACTAAAGACAAATTACCCAACTCTTTAGATGGAAATAAGAATTGAAATAAAGAAGACAACCATCTCAAAGCATCCAACAAATCTACAATTAGGGTTATCTAGCTTCCACCCTGTCCGTAAAGCCGCAACTCTTCCACAATAGCACATAGATTGACGAGGATATTTGAAGGGCGGACCGTGGTCCGCATTCGCGCTAGGTGCTGAGCTTGAAGACTCCATTTTCAGCCTGTTACTTTACGAAATAGCTAGGGTTCTTATTTGAGTAGGAGAAATCGTGTTATGGCTTTACAAATTATCAAATGGTGCAACATTTGTTTTTGTATTTTAATTTTGCTGGCTAAAATCCACATCAGTAAGTAATGACTACGTGGCTATGATTTTAGGACACGTACGAAAAATGATGCACGTAAGTGAATTTTTTAGCCCATGTGGCGACATGTATACGTTTTCCGGCGATGACTGGTGCCTTCCGATGAAAATGTGCACTAATGCGATGACTGGTGCTTTCCGAAGAAAATGATACCGCCAACACCCAGCCCCGCACTGTTCTTGCCACAGCCGCCGTGCCACACCACCATCGCCCAGCCTTGCGCTGTTGTTGCCACAGCCGGGTCACCTGCTCTCCTCCCGGCCACCGCTGTTCTTGTATTCAAAGATAATTTCAGACAATATTAGGTGTTCTCATTTATTTTGTGTATCGTGGTTACAGTGAAGATAAATGTGTTGTAATTTGTGGTTAAGATAATATGCTTAAGGAATTTTTTCTTTTATTTTCTAATAATGTAATTTTTCTAAAAATATGTGAAATTCTTTTGATGCTTATGCCCTAGATTTGTTGTAAAACCTTCTAAGTCTCAGATTTGTGGGGGGAAAAGGAGAGAAAATAGTTGTCTTAAACAAGGCTCGCGAGCCATACCGAACCAGTTTAGGCTTGGTGCGAGCCAAGCCCGAACCAGAAACTCCATGGCTCGTTGGCTCGTGAGCCAAGCTCGAGCCAAGTTTTCATAGGCCGAGCCCGAACTAACAAAAAATGCTAAAGCTCGACTCGTTGACATCCCTAGTTCCAATTGAAAGGATCGAATATTTTCTATATTGATTTCTCCAAGAATTTACAAGGTATACATATTGATACAAAATACAACTCTAACTATTTACCATAACTACCAGAGTAATTTAAGGGATAGGTAAAGATATAAAGAACATTTATATACAATTAATAATATCCTAAAGATAAGCACAAATCCCTAAGATTACGTCAACACCTCCCCCTCCCCCCGAAAGCTTAAGGTGGGTTAAAGATGCAAAGAATGGTACGAAGATCTTCACGAAGGGGACGGTAAAGAGGCTTTGTTAGGATATCAGCAATTAGATCTTTGGTACTAAGGTAGTGAAGTTTGAAAGTTCTAGTAGCCACTTTTTCTCATAAAAGTGAACATCAATCTTAATGTGTTTGCTCCTATTGTGAACCACCGGATTAGTAGCCATATAAATGGTACTAAGATTATCACAATGGATGTTAGGAGGAGGTGGTAGTTCTATTTTAAGGAACTTGATAAGATATAAAAACCAGAGAAGTTCAGAACTAAAATATGACAAGGCACGATATTCAGCTTCGGAACTTGACTTAGAGACAGTAGGTTGCCTATGGGAATGCCAAGAGATGAGATTCGCCCCAAAATAGATAGCATAACTTGTGGTGGAACGACGAGTGTCGGGCCAACCGGCCCAATCAGCATCACAAAACCTAGTCGGGGTAAAACTGGAACAAGGAGTGAAGGAAATACCAAGTTCCAGAGTACCCTTAATGTACTGAAGAATCCATTTGGCTACAAGAAGATGGCTGGTACAAGGAGCATGCATAAACTGACAAACAGAATTGACAGCAAAACAAATATTTGGGCGTGTCATGGTGAGATATAGAAGTGCTCCTACAAATTGACGAAACTCTGTAGGATCTGTGAGCAAATCAACTTCACTGGAACTTAACCGGACTCCGGAATGTGGATTTGAAATTGGTTTTGCCCCATAAAACCCATACGACTTGAGAAGTTAGACAGCATATTGGTTTGAGTTAGAAGGAGACCCTTTTGATGAGTGGAGACTTCCATGCTAAAAAAGTAGTGGAGTGGTCCAAGATCCTTCATATCAAACTTGTTAGAAAGTTCCAGAATAAACTTCTTAATGAGAGAATCAAAATTCCCTGTCAGAATAATGTCATCAACATAGATTAAGAGAATATCAATATGACAATCAATATCTTTGATGAACATGGAGGAATCATAAGGAGAATGAATAAAACCACATTCTATAACAAATTTGCTGAACTTCTGGAACCACGCACGAGGTGCTTGTTTTAAACCGTAAAGTGATTTGTGCAGCTTGCACAAAAAATCTGGTTTAGTTTGATCAACGAAGCCCTGAGGTTGATACATATAAACAGTTTTAGATAAATCACCATGCAAGAATGCATTTTTTACATCCAACTGGCAAAGAGACCAGTTGTTGGAGACAGCTAAAGATAATACCAGCCGAATAGTACCAGGCCTCACTGCTGCGTGGAGGGCCCAAAACAGTAGTGGTCCGGGACCACATTTTAAATTTTTTGTTTATAATACAAGTATTAAAATATTTCTAAAAAATTTTAATACAATAGTGGAAGACTAGCCGGATCTACTCAAGTATATACATGCAATTGATGATAAATTTTAAATCACTTAAGCAGATAAATATCTAACATGCAATTAACACTTAAGAGCATATAATTTATCATGCTTAAAATAATATAACTGTCAAATATTACCGTACTCCAAATATGGCTATCTAAAGGCATTTTTCCAACTCCTTTCCCTTTCGTGAGACCGACAGAGCTTCCCTGCAATATCCTCGGAGAAACCCTCGGAGTGTGGGCTCCGAAAGTATTTCTCTAAATGCTAGAGAAAATAAAACTTTAAACTAGAAAACCCTTTTCAAGGTTTAATCTCCCGAAATTAAGTGTTTTATATTTTAAATATATAAACACCTAATTAAAATTAATTCCAAAACAATTAGGAATTAAATAGGAGAAAAGGGATATGGTTTCAAAGCCAAAACTCAACCAAAACCTCTCCCAAAGTTGTGAGAAAAAATGAAGAGTCAAGCCCCCTATTTATAGGGGAAAAACCGAGGGTGAAACAGTAATTTCAAATCCAACTTCCGTGTGCAACTTGGATACGAATTCTGAAGTGACTAAGTTGTAGATCTCATCACCACGAGTCCAACGCCGCCGAGAACACGCCGATGGGACGCCGGACGAGCCCTCACGCGCCACCTGAAGGTGGCGCGTGTGTTACACACGCGCCCTAGGGTTTTGGGGCTTCAACCCGTCCAACCGAACCCGGTTCGATCCGGTTCAACACTTAGCCAATCCTGGTTTCGCCATGTGTCTGGTTTGATCCGACCCTATCCGTTGGCCCGTTGACCGGCCCGGTCCAGATCTAATCTGGACCGTCAGCGTGGGCTGACGCGGCACAATCTCCGTCGTACGCGTGGCGCGCCACTTGGCACCAGTCAGTGCCACCTCATGCCCGTCCACTGACACATACCACGTCAACTGCCACGCCAGCTGCCACATCATCATTTTTTTTTTTGATGAAATTTTTTATTTTCTCCAAAATAAAATTTCGGGCGTTTCCAACTCTCTGGATCTTTGATTTATTTTAAGAAAATAAATCCCTTGGCTATTTTCAAACACTTTGAAAATTCATTTCTCTTTCTCCTTTTAATATTTTCTCTTCGGTAATTGGGCCTTGCAGGGGGGCCTGCAGGACTAATTAATTTTACCTCCAAACGGGTTAATATATTATCATCTCATGATAGTAATTAATTACCGTTTAACAATATTTAGTTCCACTAAATAAATATTGTTTCACTCTAAAATTAATTAAATTATTCACAAATTTCTCGATCTAGAATAATTTCGCATTTTACTCCTCCGTGTAGATATCCATGAAAAATAAATTGTCACTACTATCATTTATTTTTCACCTCCAATCTGAAATTTATTGATTCACCTTATGTTCAAATTCTCTGTATGTGGAACACATTCAACATACAACTTCAGTGACGTATCACACGAAGTGCTTTGGCCAAAGTCTTAATTCGAACTTTTGCAAATCTATTTCAGGGATATCTTTTACCTTCCAGCAAGGCCATAGATTCCTCGATCAATATAAATCTTTAGCATATTTCATGTTGTCACCGAACGTACAAAGTATTTTGGTCACTCATTACTGAGACCTCACTTCGAGTATATTACAGTAACTAACACTACGTGCCTAAAGCCGAAATACTGTTAGGATTTAGAGTACAATGCTTCTTGAGATTTCATTCATTTTAGATAGCAGTATAAAATGAATAATCTCAGTGGTGTAGTTCGATATTTCCAATCCTATTGAAAATCATCAACGTGTTATAACCTGAATCACCATTCCCTGTGACGAAAGACTAATCATCTTATATAACCACGTTATAGTCTTGATAAGAATATATTCTTATCTTACCGACTAGACCTTTAATGACACGTGATTTCGGTATTCAAAGTCTTTTTCTATGAAACACATTTCATATAAGAATACCACCACACGCCATTATTTATCAATATGTGAAATACTCACAACTTGTTGTAAATTCAGTTTAATTAATTCAACAAATTGAATTTTCAGGGCACTATTCCCAATAATCTCCCACTTTCCCTAAATTCAATTTGGTCATACATCTAAGTCCAAAACTCGTTTTTCACTCTTTTGCGCCAATACTTTAGTGAAGGAATCTTTTAGATGTTTCTCTGAGCCAACAACTAGGAAATCATAAAGCCAATACTTCTAACAGGCTGCATCTCAAGCTACCATGTATTTGGCTTTTATGGAGAAGTAAGCAATGTCTGTCCGCTTAACATTCCCAAATTAACGGTTGCTCTTTCTAGAGTAAACACGTATTCTGATGTCAAACATCTAGAATACAAATCAGATTGTAAATCCGAATCTGTGTACTCTATTGAAATGAGCTCATCACTATGGTAGACTAGCATATAATATTGAGTTCTTCTCAAGTACTCCGATATATGCTTTTACTACTACCCAGTGTCAGATTCTAGGGTTTGACTAATAACTGCTAACATAGACCTAATTCATAATAGACATCTGGCCTTGTACATAATATGACATACATAAAGCTTCCGTTGCGGATCTCTAATCATGTCTTCTATCTCTTCAGTTGTCTCAGGATACTGATCCCGAGATAGATACATTCCATATCTAAATGGTAATGAACCTTTCTTGGAATTTACCATATTATACCTTTACCAGTATCTTATCTATATATGCTTCTTATAATAAACCAATCTTCTTATTCTCATGATCACGACAAAAGTCTGATCCTTGGAATATTATTGGTCTCACTAAGGTCTTTACTTGTCAAATTGATCTCACAATTGAATCTTGACTACTAACAAAATGCTTGCATCATTCCCAATGAGCAGAATATTGTTTACGTACAAAATAAAAATGTTACAATATTATCATGATGTTATTTTGTACACTCATGGTTCATCGGGCAATTGCTCAAATCCAAAGAATTTAAATTGCCTCTATAACTCTGACGTTTCAAGATCCAGACGCTTGCTTAAGATCACAAAATGATCTATTAAATTTGCATACTTATATGCACCTGATTTCTAGCTGTGAAGCCTTCAGGTTATGCTATATTTTTCTTCTTGAAGGTGCCCGTTCAAGAACATAGTCTTTACATCCATTTGTCAAATCTCATAATCAAAATAAGAAACAATGGAGAGGAGAGTTCTTATGGACTTAAGCCCTGCTATAGGCGAGACGATCTCAATGATTTCTTATTTCTAGGTAAAACCCTTTGCCATAAGCTTTGCTCTAGAGTCTCTACTTTTTCGTCCATTTCTCCTTTTATTTTCTTGTAGAATCCAATTGCATCTGATGAGTTTAATGCCTTCAGGCGTCTCCACAAGTTCAAGAATTTGTTAGAATACTAATATTCTAACTATGATTCAATGGATTTTAACGAAACGGCCAGCGTCTATATCATCCACAGCTTCATTACACGTGACAGGATCAAGTACGTTAGATTCAACCACTTGGATTAATCTTAGGTATCTTATCAGGTATCCTGATAATCCTCCCACTACAATGATGCTCTCGTGTACACGTCTCTACTTCACATATTGTATTTAGTACATCACATGTATCTAATACATTTTCAGCTATCACGGGTTTATGGAAATTAGTATCAAATACTATTATTTTCTTTTAACATTATTTTGCTTCCACTCTTTTTGGTTATGTAATCATCTCTGAAATATTTACAAACATCTTTTGTGATTTCTCAAATTAAAAAATATACCTCCTCTTGTTCTTCTCGGATAACCTTAGAACAAGCAAACCTTTGTTCTTTATTCTAACTCGTCAGGATCCATCCTTAACACGTGGGTCAGGCTACCTCAAATTTGAGGATAAGAGATACAAGGTTTTCACCCTAGCTATAGGTCCATCAGTGTTTTAGGAACTGACTTAGATAGAACTTGGTTTGGTTGTTTTTTATGTTTTGAGCACAAGACTCCAAAACAGACTTCGTAGGGTAGCATGACTTTTCATGAATCTTACCAACATTATCAGAGTTCTATTTCTCCTTTCTGCAATACATCCTTGCCAATACGTATCTCATATAGATAGTTGAGACCTAATCTCATTTGAGAAATTCTATTTAACTTTGAACATAGATACTTATCACTACTTCGATCTAATCGAAGTGTCTTGATATGTTTTATAATTTGACTCTTTGACTTAAGTCTCATCAAATAAACATATCTGTATCTAGAGTAATCATTCAAATGAATGATGAAGTACCCAAAACTTTCTCTTGGTTGAACACTCATAATATCATACGTCTGTATGAACTAACTCAAGCAAGTTCATAACTTAAATACCCTTGGTCTCAAAAAGGCTTCTTGGTCATTTTAACTTTCTAAATAGGATTCGCAGATTGATACTATTTTCAAGTTAATAGGACTCAACTATCAGTCTTTGGATCCTATTCAGATTCAATTGACCAATAGATAGGTGTTACGTATAAGTTTTTCCTCTTAGATGGTAAGTCAAGCTATTCAGTGTTAATCTTGAAATTAGGATTTAATTAGTATATAAAAGACCATCTTTTTACGTGCCAGAGCAAATAAACCTTTTATTTTGTTTAATTCTAAACCTTTATTCAAAATAAATTGTTAGACCATTAATTATCAAATAACTCACAGAAATCAAATTTTTGTATATATGGCACGTATAATATTAAAACCCAATTGCCGATATACGACTTTATAGTCCCTACTGCTAATACAATTACAGTAGTATTATCCCCGAACAGTAGTTGTGTGTTAGCCATTTTTCAAACTTCGTGGTTAGTTTGAATCTTTGCAACTAATTACAAATATGATTAGTTGATCTCAAGTTCACACACCAGGAGTCTGGTGAATTTCCAACTAAACATACTTTCAACGAGTAAGATATCTTCATATCTTATCTAAACAGCGTAGCAAACAAACAGACTAAGTATTTTAGATAATTTCTTTTCCAATACTTGTTACCACCGAAATAAAATATTTTTCATTATCGGATCTGGTTTTCTTCTTCTAAACCTTAAGATTGGGAACCATTCCTTTTCTTTTTCTTCCACTCACTGCCTTTCTGGGCCGTGGATATTGATGTCTGATTTAAGAGAACTTTTCCCTTAGTCTATATCACCTTTTCTACCACATTGAGGTTGTTCATTGGTTCAGGTTGAGTTTAAAAAAAAATTATTTAAAATTAATCTTGAACGTTCAAACGACTTAGGCAGAGAGTATAGGATCATATCCTATTTGTTAAGATTATCTCGTTAAACACAGAGGCTTTCAATCTCGTTCAGATTAGTTATCATATTCATAATATGATTCTGAACCAGTGATCCTTCAAACATCTTTAACTAACAACCTTTTTCATTAACTCGTATACTCGTACAATCTTCTCTCTGAACATCTGATGGAGATGTCCAATCATGTTCTTATCAGTAAGCATCTCATGTATCTGATACTCAAAAACATTTGAGATAGATGTCAGGATCTAAGACTAGCTAGATCATTATACTTGATCCACTTGGCATAAGTGTCTTTCTGAACCTGATTGGTTATAGTTTTCGAATTTTTCGGATAAGGTTCAGTGAGTACGTATACTTTCGTGTCTTCAACACGATGTCAAGATTCATTTCCTAGTCATCATAGTTGAACCCTTCTAGCCTATTTCCTTGAAGATTATTTCATGTGAGCTAAAGGAGATCGTAATTGTTAAACTGAAAAAAAAAAATAAAGTGCATGAAGACAAGGGGATCCCCGATGCCGGAATCGAGGGGAAGGGGAACCCTTATGATGAAGACGAGGGGATCCCCGATGTCGGAATCGAGGGGATCCCTGCGGCTGAACACGAGGGTGAACCCCGATGTCAAAATCGAGGGGAACCCTGATGATGTTACCTTATAAATCATTTGTCTGCAGCGTTACTTAAGTTTTATAACCGTTATACATTACTTTATGGTGAGAAGCCATCTCGTATGCATTTACGAACATTTGGTGCTTTATGTTGTCATGTTTAACACATTTTGGCAGGACAAAACTTGATTTTAAGAGCAGTCGATGCATCTTTGTAACAGCCCTAAACAGGGCCTAGTTGGAATTGGTAAACCTTGAAAGAAAGTGAAAGCGCTTATAAACATTGATCCGTCAAATGTTCTTCATGCATCACATTTCTATGTGTTTTAATTTGTTCTTACGCGTTATTGTGTAACTTTGGGAGAGATCTCATCTAAAACCCCATATTACTATTTATTTCCGAGCCTTCATTCCCTCAATAGAATCCTAAAGACTCAAATTGTATCTCTTAAATATCAAAATTCACATCTTTTGTCCTAAAATCATTTCCGAAAATTTTAGATCAAATTTATGATTTTATCTTCATGTCACCATTTATCCACTAAGCCATATCTTCTTATCTCATTAGAGACATGAAACTCTTATTTTTGCATCGCTTACATATGCTTTCTAGGACCCGAAACTCTTTACAAAAATTATTGATCAAAATTACCAATAGGTCCCTTGAGTACTATTCATTTCATAAAATTAGGAATTTCCCGGAACACTTTTCCTATCAAATATTACAGTCAAATGAATCCTTAAATCATTTCTAGAATTTTGATATCATCCACAAACCCTGATTCCTATTCTAACTCAAGTAGTATCGAAAATCACTTCAAAACCCTAGTTACTATTATTACCGTAAACGACTTTTTATCCGTACACTTTTTGATGTTCAATATTATAATCAAAACGATCCTAGAATTATTTTATGAATTTTCATACATTTATCAAAACTTGATTCCAACCGTAGCATATCTTATAAATATTCCTTTTATTTTAAATAACTAGCTTTCATTCAATATTCGAAATTTTACTTAAAACGTTTCTTGAATTTTTCTCTAAACCATCATAATTTTTCCAACCTTTAAACTTCATCATAGCCTCGTTTATATAATTTTCTCATGATTTTCATCATCTTTAATGTTCATAATTTATAAACGAAAAATCTAAATATTCCACATTTATAATCACGACGAAACTTAATTTTCACTTGTTCTTTCATTAATTTACTACTTCAAGTTTTCACCTCTCGACTCTTGAATAAATTTTATACCATTTTACATTTATTTTTATTCAACATGACATCATCCATGACAACATAGGCCTTCTAGAAAGTTTAAATAAATGAATGTAATTTAACCACATTTCCTATATAGCTTCCAAGCATTTGTTTAAACTATAGTTCAACCACATTTCCCACATAGCTACAAAGCATTTGTTTAGGTTATGAAGCATCCACATCTCCCCTAAACTCTTAGGAATTGCAGCATAAGCCCCTCATTCCTACCTATAAATACCCCTCCAAGCTCATTTCCAAGACTACACAAAAAATTCACTCCCTCTCTCCCTCTCACACGCCACTCCTCTCTCTCCCTAGGCTAAGGTGTGTTTTATTTTATTATTTCATGTTTTATATTATGTTCTTAGTATAATAATAGTAGTAGCATGCTTAGATTTAATTAAATTATGCTTTAGGAATTTATTTTATGAAATATGTGCTATTTATGCTAGTTTAGGAAAATATGATAATATATGTGAATTTTATTTAATTAAATGCATGAATTATGATATGATATATTATATTCATATGTTTAAGTATTCATGATCTTGTTTGATTAAATTCATGCCTAGAATAATTTATTTAGAATTATTTTTCATAGAAAATTTGTATATCTTGCTATATTATGCTTCAAATTCTATGTTATAAATATGAATATGATCAAGCATGTTACACACCCTCTTTGAATATTCAAATGGATTTAAGAGCATGTTCATGTTGTTCTTGAATGATGTTAGGTGCACGTGTCATAGTGTGTGAGTGTGTGTGTTCGATTTTATGTTATAAAGTGTTTAATTCAGAAGAATTTGAATAGTAAATGTTTTCAATAGTAACTTTGACTTTTTGGTCAACACATATGGTGATAATTTCGAAATTAATATTAAAATAATTATAAAATAGGTTTTGGAATTTTTAAAGGAAGATTTTATCCGAATTTTCCGAAAATCGGCAATCTTGTAAACCTTTTCTAAAATATAACCTACATTGTCAAATTAAATCCTAAATTTAATTTCAAATCTTATAATTAGGATCACGATGTGATTAATAAATATTTAATTAGCTAAAGATTTCATAAAACCTAATTAATTAAAGAAATTCACTTAAACGGTGAAAATAAGGGTTTACCGGGTAAAATTAAAGTTTCAAAGATCATTTAAACGTTTCATATTATTGTTTTGAAATTCAAAACATTCAAGGTTTCAAACATTAAAGAATTAGTATTTTTATCCAAGTTTTGAATTTCAAATAAAGATATTCATTTAGGATTTTCAAATCGGATATTTTCAAATATCATTTCCAAAATAAGATTTCTTTATGGATTTCTTTTATAACATAGAAGCTTATTGAGATTCCTAATTTGATTAATAATTACTTGATATAATAATGGATCTTATTTTATAAGTCTTGTTTGAATGTTAAAGTTGTATATTACCAAAATATTTTTATGTGATCACCTATCATGCTATGGTATGCTTTATTGTGGAAACTTGTCTGTGTGATTAGTATTGGTTATTGAATAGAAACTTATAGTTGATCACCACTCATAGGTGAAGATCTGGACGGACTAGGACTCCGGTATTATTACATAATACCTGGTTACTGTAGGTGAGGTTAAATGTTTTCAACTGGGATCATGAGTGTATATACATATATATGAAACATGTTATGACCTACCTTAATACCATTCAATTTTTATTGATACTGCCCTTTTGAAAATACTTTGATATCAACTTATATTGTTCCAGTATTCACAATCAATTATTTTAAAGTATTCATAACGTCTTGTCATACACAATTAAAAGTATCTACTGCTAAATTATCTCGGTACTATGTTACCGTTTATCGGGTATCGTTAAATGCAAGCAAAATATATTTTCTTATTGTGCGCTCGGTGGTCTTGGTAGAAGTAGTAGTCCGGGAGGTACGGGCCGAGGTCTACTATTATACCAGCCGCCAACTAGATCTTGATGATGGTCTAACTGGAGGTTAGTTATTCCACATCAAGTGATGGGAAAAGGTACGTCCCTCCCAAATTCATGTGTATCGTCAATAAGGGTAGCTCCCTGAGTTGACACCGGAGGAAGAAGGATGGTATCATTGTATTTTGTTTTATTACGTAACGATATCTTGATCAATATCGCTACGAATATTCTTGGTTTTTAAGGAGTAAAGGTTGGAGAACGCCTAGCTTGTGGGCACCATATTGTTTCATAAAAAAAGGGGTTCATATTTTCTTAAAAAGTATAATATATAATCCCCCTACCCCTTTATCTTCAAATGAACAAGAACCCAATATTGATATTGTTATAGTATTTTCCTATTATCGGTTACTGACCAAGGAGTTTCTTGGTTAGTCCGGCTATGTATACTGATTTCTCATTACTCTCAAAATTATTACTTCACTCTTATTCAATTACTATTAAAGATCCTTTCGTATAAAAGTTTCTTGGAAAAAATCCTAAAGTTTTATAGTATCACTCAACCACCCCTCACTTAGTCACTTTGACTAACCCTTCGCTCTTTTCAAATTCATGATTCCAGGTATTGCAATCGCTCCTTAGAGGGTATCTTGAAGCATAGAGAGTCCATTATCTTGTGCATGTTAGATCAGGTTTCTTAACTAAGCCAAGTTAGACTATAATCTTGTATAATTATTATATTACTTCAGTATCATACTCTTAGATCATGAACAACTCTAACCCTACGATATTGCTTCTAAATTTTCATGAGTTTCAAATTATTCCAAATTCTTTTATTTACTGCCCCAAATATAAGTTGTTGTTTTAAATGTTTCAAATTCTGCTGCCATGTTTGCTTACTCTGATATCGTATAGCATTGTCCGTTCGCCCTCGTGTCTCTCAGGTGCTAGGTCTCACATCCACCTGGGAAGTACGACGGTGCGGGGTTGTAGCGTATTTGGGGGCGCTACAATCTTTATTGGATACAGTCCGTTCCACAAGGGGTACAAATGCTTTGAGATCTCCACTGGCAAGACTCTTATTTCCCAACATGTGGTGTTTGATGAAAGTATGTTTCCATCACCAACTGAGTCTCCTGGACATCCCGAACCATTCACTTGTCGACCCCTGCCGAAATTCTAGTATGAAAAGGTCCCTCCGTTAGTTTCAGATTCTTAAGTTCCGGTGTCTGATGAGCAACCACTAGTTCCAGATTCTCAAGTTCCAGTATCTAATGATCAACCACTGGTTCCCCCGACTATTCAACAACTATTTATCTCAGATTCACAAGTTCCAATTTCAAATCAGCAGCCACTGGTTCCAGATTATCCTGTTTCGGTTGCCTTATCTAATGTACCATCTACCACTGCAGATACCAGTCTACCTACATCGTACAATTTGATGGATTCAACACTCACTGAGACTTCTTCTCCATTTGATGAAGTTTCATCCTTGACCATCCTTAGATCTCACACTATCGTGACCCGTTCCATGGATGGTACTAGAAAACCTAAAGTCTATCATGCCTCCAAGTACCCGTTGCCACATAGTGCTTTTACTACCATACATTCACTACCAGCAGAACCCACTTTGTTTGCTCAAGCTAATAAGGATGAAAATTAATGACAAGTAATGTTGGAGGAAATCAATGCTCTTGTTAAGATTCAAACTTGGTCTCTGGTACCAGCACATTCCTCTATGAATATCATTAGAAGTAAGTGGGCCTACAGAGTTAAGCAACGGTCTGATGGCAGTTTGGAACGGTATAAAGCCCGTCTCGTGGCTAAGGGTTATTCTAAGCAACCTGAAAGGGATTATGGTGATACTTTTAGTCCCGTTGTGAGTGTTAGGAATAGTGCCTTGAAAATTCAATTTGTTGAATTAATTAAACTGAATTTACTGCAAGTTGTGAGTATTTCACATATTGATAATTAATGGCATGTGGTGGTATTCTTATATGAAATGTGTTTCATAGGAAAAGTCTTTGAATACCGAAATCACGTGTTATTAAAGTTCTAGTCAGTAAGATAAGAATATATTCTTATCAAGACTATAATGTGGTTATATAAGATGATTAGTCTTTCGTCAGAGGGAATGGTGATTCCGGTTATAACACGTTGATGATTTTCAATAGGATTGGAAACATCGAACTGGACCACTGAGATTATTCATTTTATACTGCTATCTAAAATGAATAAAATCTTAGGAAGCATTGTACTCTAAATCCTAATAGTATTTCGGCTTTAGGCATGTAGTGTTAGTCACTGTAATATACTCGAAGTGAGGTCTCGATAACGGGTAATGAGTGGCCAAAATACTTTGTACATTCCGTGACAACATGAAATGTGCAAAAGAGTTATATTGATTGACGAATCTGTGGCCTTGTTGGAAGGTAAAAGATATCCCTGAAATAGATTTGCAAAAGTTCGAATTAAGACTTTGGCCAAAGCACTTCGTGTGATACGTCACCGAAGTTGTATGTTGAATGTGTTTCACATACAGAGAATTTGAACATAAGGCGAATCGATAAATTTCAGATTAGAGGTGAAAAATAAATGATAGTAGTGATAATTTATTTTTCATGGATATCTACATAGAGGAGTAAGATGCGAAATTATTCTAGATCGAGAAATTCGTGAATAATTTAATTAATTTTAGAGTGCAACAATATTTATTTAGTGGAATTAAATATTGTTAAACGATAATTAATTACTATCATGAGATGATAATATATTAACCCGTTTGGAGCTAAAATTAATTAGTCCTGCAGGTCCCCCTGCAAGCCCCAATTGAAAACCCGAAGAGAAAATATTAAAAGGAGAAAGACCAATGAATTTTCAAAGTGTTTGAAAATAGCCAAGAGATTTATTTTCTTAAAATAAATCAAAGATCCAAAGAGCTGGAAATGCCCGAAATTTTATTTTGGAGAAAAATAAAAAATTTTATCAAAAAAAAAATAATTTTTTTTGATGACGTGGTAGTCATGCCATGTCAGTGGACGGGCGTGAGGTGGCACTGACTGGCGCCAAGTGGCGCGCCACGCGTACGACGAGATTGCACCGCGTCTCTGAACACGGACGGTCCAGATTAGTTCTGGACCGGGCCGGTCAACGGGCTAACGGATCGGGTCAACAGATAGGGTCGGATCAAACTGGCCACGTGTCGAACCGAAGCGAACCGGGTTCGGTCGAACCGGTTCAATCCCAGAAACCCTAGGCCACGTGTCAACGGCGTTGGACTTTTGGTGATGAGATCTACAACGTAGTCGCTTCAGAATTCGTATCCGAGTTGCACACGCAAGTGGGATGTGAAATTACTATTTTACCCTCGGTTTTTCCCTTATAAATAGGGGGGCTTGGCTCTTCATTTTTTCTCACAACTTTGGGAGAGGTTTTGGCTGAGTTTTCTACTTTGAAACCATATCCCTTTTCTCCTAGTTAATTCCTAATTATTTTGGAATTAATTTTAATTAGGTGTTTATATATTTAATATATAAAACACTTAATTTCGGGTGAATAAACCCTAAAAAGGATTTTCTAGTTTAAAGTTTTACTTTCTCTAGTAGTTAGAGAAATACTTTCGGAGCCCACACTCCGAGGGTTTCTCTGGGGATATTACGGGGAAGCTCTGCCGGTCTCACGAAAGGGAAAGGAGCTGGAAAAATACCTTTAAATAGCCATATTTAGAGCACGGTAATATTTTACAATTATATTATTTTAAGCATGATAAATTATATGTTCGTAAGTGTTAATTGCATGTTAGATATTTATCTGCTTAAGTGATTTAAAATTTATTATCAATTGCATGTATATACTTGAGTAGATCCGGCTAGTCTTCCGCTATTGTATTAAGATGTTTTAGAAATATTTTAATACTTGTATTATAAACAAAATTTTTAGAATGTGGTCCCGGACCGCTACTATTTTGCGCCCTCCACCCAACAACTGGTATCTGAGTTGTGCTCTTGATATATACATGCATTGATATGATGCATGCGATGCATAATTTTTGAATCTGCTACTGTGCAAGTAAATTCTGTCAAAGGAGATTGGTTTTTAAGTGGGAGCATTGTGACCCCTCCAGTGTTTCCTGGGAATTTACGTGGAATGGTATTTCTTTGGGAAACAATTTAATTGTTTTTCCTGAAAAATTACCGAATCAGTAAACATGATTTAAATTATGTGATAATTTATTTATAGCATGTTCACTTTATGCCATTTATTTTAAGCATGATAATTATGTGATAATTATATGCAAACATGCTTAATTGTTTTATTTTATGGCATGATTATGATAATATGAGATATTATGCTATTTTCAATTATGCGTGTTTTATTTAATGTGATTAGATAAATAATGTTTAATATAGATTAGGCGCAACGCATAACTGAATTAATATTTTTCGGTCTAATTAATAAGTGCTTATTAAATTGCCTTAAAATATTATTGGGATTTTAAATATGATTTAGTAATCCTAGTGGGAGCATATTAATAAGATTAATCACTTCCGACAATAAGACGCCAAAAGTGATTATATGATAATCAAAAGATAATCCACATTTTTTTTAAAAATTCAAGTGGGAGCGAGATGAAAAGAGTTGGATTCTCACGGCCTTCATTACCCGTCTATAGTATAGTGGATGGGTACTACTCCCTTCGACGGGTATATATTCGCGGTATACAAGATTAGACTTATACAGATAGAATGAAATGTAGGGAAAGTCAGCTCGACCACGCCTCCGTGAAGTGTCTTGACCTACTCGTACGAACTTTTAGGTAATGGTACACGTTTGACTAAGTAATGTATTAACTTTCCTTCGGAGCTATGTTACATTCACTTAGAGGCCAAGGGTTTGACATGGTGGATTAACATTGTTTGGTAAGAGTTACCTAGATGACATGTTAATAAAGAATAGTTTCTGCTTTTCTAAGCGGTTTTTGACCTCGCCTCCGGGGAGTCAACTGCGGTTAGTTAAGTCACCATTGCGTAAATCAAAATGTTTACGTGGATTTCATTTATTGGTTAGACACAGAAGAAAGTGAAATACAAAGTCATAAATTGTGAAATATCTTTACAAATATATATATATATATATATATATATATATATATATATGTAAAGGACATGACAAAGGGAGAACTAATATAGCGTACAATAGTAAACAAAATTTTGAAGATTAGATTAAAATTTTCAAGATGCTAGAATGGGTCTCAGCACTAGAAACAATATGGAGAATTTTTTAATTTAATTTGAATGAGATTGATCCAATGGTTATCAATTTAGCTCTACATTTTCCAAAGTAGCAATACACAACATATTGGTCAAATCAAAACTTGAAGGACATTTTGACTTGGGATAATTGCTCCAAAATAATGGTCTTTAAACAATTTTCAATGTGCTCGAAAAGTAAAAAAATACAAAAAAATACAAAAAAATTCCAAAGCAATATGCATAAGGTAAGCAAAGGTAAATATCCAAAAGATTTGGAGAAAGAATTGATGGCAGAGTATAACAAACTATTATAACAACAAGAGATTATTTGGTTTTAAGAGTTGAGAATAATTGACTTCAATTCAGGGAGAATCACATATGTTTCTATTAGCTCTCAACCGTAACGAGAAGAAGGAGGAACCAAGTGAATGCTCTCAAAATAGGTAATGAATGGGCAACCTATAATGATCAACTGAAGCCACACACTTGGGAGTACTACACCAAACTATTCAATGGAGGTAGCATTGAAGACGTGATGAGTTTAGGTATTAGCTAGTGCAAGCTACCGCGGATGGAGCAAAGGGCATTCAAAGTATAGTTGAGGTGTTTCGCAAGGCGTTGGGCCTCAAATTAAACTTCAGCAAATCACATGTGTTATTCACACCTTATGTATCAAATGCTTTAAAGTAGTAGGTTAGTAGAATTCTGGGTATGGAAAGTACACACAACTTAAGGAACAATTTGGGGGTGCAGATGAACTTTAACTGAAACTGTAATGAGCATTTCTCGATTGTGATTAACAAAGTTGAAAAGCGCTTCTTTGGATAGAAGCCAAAATGACAAACCTTTTTGGACAAATGATACTTATTCAGTCCATCACGATCTCGATCTCCATCTACCACATGCACACATATTGGCTCCTCAATCATGTGTCGATAAATTTGATCAACTTAAACACAATTTCTTTAGGTGACTAATATAACAAAGAAACGGACCCATTTGGTAGGCTGAAAAAAGGTGACGGGGAAGAAGCGAGAAAGTGGATTGGGTCTTAGAGAAGTCCAAAAAGAAATATAGCAATGCTCGCTAAAATAGGATGAAGAATGCTCACCAAGGAGGCAACAGTGTGCAACTAGGCAACAGTGTGCAACTAGATATATAAGAAAAAATATTTGAAAGGGGAGAACATTCTTGATAAAAAATAAGCCTCAACTTATGGCTTCCTGAGCATCGACGGGGATAGTTAGAAACACTTGAATGATGGAGCCATTTTCCAAATGGAGGATTGAGAACGGTGAAGGGACGTCTTTATGGAATGATATATGGTTATCACAAGGTAAACTAGTGGATATCTTTGGAGATAACATTCATGAGAAGGAGAAAGATCTTATGGTATGTAATCTCATTGGCACAGATAAAAACTGAAACCTAACTTGTAGCACCCGAAACGCTGGGTTGTCACATCCCCCGCACTATAGTTCAATCCACATATGGAATGGACGATCCATACATGAATCAAGCCTACAACGAATGGGAGACAATAAAAAAAACGACTCACTAGATAGGCAGGACTAACCCTCAAATAAATCAGCATGTATAACAATAAAGCGGAAGCAGAATAATATACATTCATTCATTCATTATCATATCCGGTCGTTTACTTCAATATATACATCAATCTTCCATAACAAATTATGATATACATAGGTACCAAAACAATTCCCAAGTCATATACATGCTAACCTAAAAAGGGAATGCTAGACTCAACATGAAAGACCCAAAATAAGACCAACTCGATCCCGCCTAGCACTCAAGACATAATTTCGGGTAAGATTTTATAAGAAAAAACAATATAAATTTAAGAATAGAATATATATTCTTGCCTGAGATTACCACTAAGTCAATTTAGTTATCAATCATTTATCAATTCAGTCCGTGGCCCGGCGAGTGAGGGCAATTCTCCAACCTTTCTCCAATAGTGAACAATACATGCTTATTTCAATTTATTAAGTGATCATGCAAGTCATTTCGTGCGATCAATTAGCAGTTTCATGAACCCTTCTTCCTCCGGGTGATGGTGGGCTTGCAAGACCCAACCATCCAATCATGTTGTACGTCGGGAACATGACTCCCACGTACGGGATTTCTTCCTCCACCAAACCTCCTGATGGATTCAGAGGTGATCCCAACTATGGTGAGGATAGTGCAAGATTTACCCGTCAGCCCTTGCTTTCCCGGTTGGCTCAATACACTACCCTCGGGCCCACAGTGAACATGCTTACTCGCCCAATCAATCAATCCGTTCCATGAAATCAGTTGAAATCATTAGGGTTTGGAAAACTATAGATATATAGATACATTTTGGCCAAAAGCATCACATAAGGTTGTACGGTTCTATATATCTAGAATTAAACCTCACCTTTACCAACCAAAAGTAGAAAGGAAACACCCTATGGAGCGTGCTCCTAGACTCCGGGACCGTAATCTATGTAAAAAGGACAAGTGTACATAAGACTTGACTCGTATGAACCAAATAAGACGAACGGCGCATTCACATAATGCAATAGCATGGTTGGACAATTAAATCACTTAATTGTTCACTTCAAGGAACATTTGAGCTCATATTGGTAGCAAGGTTTCATGCATGCACATACTTGGAACCAAAATGACATATTAAATCAAACTCAAAAAATAATTCACAAAATCATGCCAAAGTTCATAACATGCAAGTTAATACAATATATGACATGGGAATGAAGTGCACATGTCAGAAACGAGCCAATAAAACCCTGAAATTAAAGTTTGAAAATCACATTTCCATGCAGAACATGCAGGGGTCGGGGCGCGACCCATTTTGTTCACAAAATGGTCGCAGGTACGACCTATTTTTTCCCGAATTTTTCTCCAATTTTTCAAATCTCGAAACTTGGCCAAAAACGGGTAGCTGCCGCAATCAAAATTAGTGTTTTTCAGGTCGCGGTCTTGCCAAAGCTGTGAGTGGGTCACGGGCACGACCATTTTTGCTTTGTTTTCAGTTGCGGCCGCGACCTGCTACGTAGCAGCAGCAAAACAGGGGAAACGAACCAAAATCACCCAAAACCAATAACAAATCAATATCCACTCCATTACTAATACTCAAATACATCTATTACACATTATACTTCACTTATACCTCAATTAAACCATGAAATATACATCAACTCATCAAGAATCCATCACCAAAACCCCACATATATATTCATGCTTCCAACTTCCATAAAACTCAATATTTTCATGCAAGCTTTCAATCCTTTTGATCATAAACATGCTTCTAATCATAAACACCCAAGAATTCATCCTTTTATCATCAAACCCTACTCAAGCATATATTCAAAAGATTTACAAACTCCAATTCTACCTTGAAATGGAATAGGGATGAGATGAAATGGTAAGATGATGATGATGATCCTAGCCTCACAGTACCTCCAAAATCTAGCTTGAAATATGAGATGAAATTCTTCTTCTCTTCCTTGGTGTAATGACCCATTTTTAGTGTGTGTAGGTGTGTGATAATTCTTGTATCTCTTGGAATGAAAAGGAATAAATTGGAAGAAATGAGATAATATATTCAAAGTCTTGAAAGAATAGACATGAGTCATCCATTTTTGCACATAAGTCCCTCTAATATTTGAATTCATTCTATCAAGTATCATTTCATGGAATATGCTCAAGTAACCCCAATTCATGTAATACAATTAAGTACACAAATTTACACAAAGGTCAATTAAGGACATGTAGTGCAATTATATCACATATAATAATTAATTCATATAATTCACGTTAATGACAATTCATACAAATGCGAGAAGATATAATGCATATAATATGATGAAAGTTATAAATAGATGAATGAAATAATTAAATTAAACCTCCCAACTAGGGCTGCAAACGAGCCGAGCCGAGCCGAGCCGAGTTTGGCCAAAAAAATAAAACTCGGGCTTGAGATCGAAAATGAAAAACTTGGCTTGAGCTTGAGATCGAGATCGACGAGCTACACTTTTCAGAGCTTGAGATCGGCTTGAAGGAAGATCGGGATCGGCTTGACTGGCTCGGCGAGCCATGAGTTCTCAATTGGGGGAGAAACAGAGAAAAATTGAAAAGAAAGTTGCAATCTCAAGATCTGCTCCCCATGCCTCTGTAATCTGTAATCCTTGGACGAAAATTAAAAAGAAAGCTGCAATCTCCAGATCTGCGTGCCATACCCTTGCAATCCTTGGATCTGGAAAATAAACTTCAGATCTGCTAGCCCATACCTTAGATCCATATATTTCTTCTTCGGGAATCACCCATATCTTAGATCTAGAAAATTCTATGAGGGGTGGTGGTTTTTGGCAGCGGGACGCGGGAGGGCGGTGGTGGTGGTGGTGTTGGCGACTGGAGATGCGGAGGCTAACGAGAGAGAAAGAGAGTGGCGGCGGAATGCGAGAGGGCGGCAGTGGTGGTGGTGGTGGTGGTGGGGACTGGGGAGAGAGAGAAAGAGAAGTGAGACAGAAGTTGAACCTTACCGTGGGACGGGGGAGGAGGGAGGCGGGAGGCGATATGGCGAGAAGCAACTCAGCAAGCAAAAAGAGAGAGGTGAAGAAGAAAGAAAAATGGAGGCGGAAGAAACTTTGGAGATGGTGGTGTTTTTTTATTTTTTGTTTTTATTCTAAATGGAATGTAACTATGTAAGACTGTAAGTATATTATTTACATATATATGTTATATTTTTTTTGGTCACCATATATATGTTATATTATAAAAGTATATATGTACTAAAAATATAAAAAAAAAGGATGCATGATTATATTAAATATATAGTCAATAATTAAGCGTAATATTCAGATATATAATTATATATATAATTATTACGTATGATATAATTAACGAAATTATATATATATATATATATATTAAATATAATATTTAACAATTATATAATAAATTAAATATATATTATATTTATCACTCTCAAATAATAATGTATGAGATAATATAACTTAAACCTATATATATTAAATATAATATTTAACAATTATATAATAAATTAATATATATTATATTTATCACTCTCAAATAATAATGTATGAGATAATATAACTTAAACCTACTATATTAAGTATATGATATATGTTATATATTGTCTTATTAGATCATATAAGTTTGGGGAAAAAAAAAAAGATCATAAACATTAGTAAACTAAATACTATTAAGATTTACAACATAATGTATATTTATCATATATACCATGTTATTAAATAAGATATATTATGGGACAGTCTCCCATAACTCCCCCATGGTTTGAATATTTTCACATACCTCCTCAAACACAAATCATGAATTTGTAAAATATAATAGTATATAAATACTGTATTAGAACATTTTTGTACTATATTATGTGAAATTCATACAATATGCATTTGAACGTTTACTGTTTACATATGGTGATTTGTTCCCAGACCCACAAAATCCGTATGATACATAATTACATATTATTTTACTAAACCATAGCATCGTACATGTTAGTAAATTTTATAGTTAAGAATTTAGAACACTTATATAATACGTGAAATGTATTCCGTCCATGAACAAAAGAATTTCAACATAAACCTATTATATTATATGATATATTTTATATATTGTCTTTTAGATCATATAAGTTAAAAAAAAAAAAAAAAAAAGATCATATACGTTTTTAAATTAAATATTATTAAGATTTATAACATATATATATACGATTGTACATAATATACATAATCGTACATAAGATCATATATTATTAAGGGCGATGTACATAATATACGAGTTACGACTGTTATTATCATGTTAAACTATATACTGTGGTGAATCATTTATTTTTAAGATTTTAAGACACAAATAATATAGTATAGTCTATATAATATATAAATGTACACTTTCATAATATAACATTGGACCATATATAATTAATAAAATTATATATATAATGTATGATATATATTTAGTATTTTATTTAAACTTTGAAACCATATAAACATATAATTGTGTATATTTAAAAGTACATATACATATATAATATTGGATAAAGCAATATGTAATTGATATTATCTTGTCAAACTATATATTTTGAAAAATCAAATATTGTAAGATTTTTTAAGACACATGATATGCTATAGTCTAGAATCTGTATGAAATATAATTGTATATTTATATAATTAATTAACCATATATTGGCCCATATATAATTTAAAAAATTGTGTGTGTAACATATGATATGTATTTAAAAAATCGTAATAATATAACTATACAATAAAATATATAATTGTATAATTATTTTGATAATATAACTATATAAATTTATCTTTTATATTATATAATATATATAAATATAATATATGTATTAAATAATTATACATAAGGTTATATAGTTATAAAATTTAAATAATATAACGTTATATAGTCTTACAAATAATTATTTAACACATATATTACATGTATATACTATATATATTATAAAATATAAAAGATAAATTTATATATAATAAAGAATATAAAATAAATCCATACATACATATAAAAAAATAAAAAATAAAAAAAAGCATATATAAGGGCAGGCTCGCGAACCACGAGCCTAGATACACAAGGATCGAGATCGACTCGATGCCTAGCTCGGGATAGTAAAGGATCGACTCGAGCTCGATCAGTTTCGAATTTTCAAGCCAAGCCAGCTCGAACTTGGCTCGCCAAGCTCGCAAGCTGGCTTGACTCGTTTGCAGCCCTACTCCCAACTCCCGTAGACCCGCTCGTGGCGTGCTTACCTGAACTTCCGAAATTGGGGTGTTACACCTCTCCCCCCCTTAGAAGAATCTGGTCCCCAGATTCACTGATTGGAAATAAACAACTCCGGATGGAACCTCTTCATTTTCTCTTTCGGTTCCCAAGTCATCTTTTCGGTTTTGTCACTTCGTCACAACACCTTGACCATAGGAATACTCCGGTTTCTCAACTCTTGATACTTTCTGTCCAAAATTCTAATCGGCTTCTGAACAAATGACAAATTCGGTGCCAATTCCACTTCTTCAACGGGAAGAATTTCAGTTTCATCCGGATAGTAATTTCTTAACTGAGATACGTGGAAGACATTGTGAATCCGAGTAAGATTAGGTGGTAAATCCAATCTGTAGGCTACTTCTCCAATTCTCTCAAGAATTTCAAACGGCCCCAAGTAACGAGGATTGAGCTTTCCTCCCTTTCCAATACGAGAAAACCCTTTTCGTGGCGATACCTTTAAGAAAACCCAGTCCCCCACTTCAAATTTAAGATCTCTCCGGTGAATATCGGCGTAACTTTTCTATCTATCCTGTGCAACTTTCATCAGTTGTTGTATCTGTTGAACTTTCTCGATCATAGCCCTCACGACTTTGGAAGGTTTCTCAATTTTCTCACCTTTCTTTACTCCTACTTGTTTTGTCCATTTCCATTCCTCCAAATCAAAGAATAACGGTGACTGACATTTCCGACCATAAAGCAGTTCATAAGGAGCCATACCAATAGAGGCCTGATAACTATTGTTATATGCGAATTCAATCAACGGAAGTTGATCATGCCAAGAATTTTGAAAATCCAAAGCACAAGCTCGAAGCAAATCTTCGAAATAACGAATAACCCTCTCGGACTTACCATCAGTTTGGGGATGAAATGTCGTGTTGAATTGGAGTTTTGTGCCCAAAATCCCTTGCAGTTCTTGCCATAACTATGAAGTAAATCGGGGATCTCTATCAGAAACAATACTCACTGGAATCCCATGAAGTCGAATAATTTCTCTATTATAGATCTCGGCCAACTTACGGATCTTGTATGTCATTCGGGCTGGTCGAAAATGTGCAGACTTCGTTAACTGATCCACAATCACCCAAATACCATCATATCCACCCTTCACCTTCGGTAACCCGGATATAAAATACATTGTCACCTATTCCCACTTCCATTCGGGAATAGGTAATGGCTGTAGAAGACCTTCCGGCTTTTTATGCTCGGCCTTAACTTTCTGACATGTTAGGCAATGTTTCACGAACTCGGCCACGTCCTTCTTTAATCCCCACCACCAATAATATCGTTTTAGATCCTTATACATTTTGTTCCCTCCAGGATGCACCGAGTAGGCCGACTTGTGTGCTTTTTCAAGCAATACTCTTTTCAATTCATCGGGTACTACCAATCGGTTCTTGAAATGAAGAAGACCGGTTTCATCGAACCCGAATGGACTTTCTGGATCTTCTCTTGCCTTAGCAATCAATCTATGAACTTCCAGATCCTTATTTTGAGCCTCAAACATTCTATGTTTTAATTCTGGTTGAATGAAAATGTTAGAAACCCGAGCTTTAATCACAATAGGCTCAATCCCACTACTTTCCCCAACTTCCAAATTCGATACATTAAACTTCCTACTTAAAGCATCGACAACTACATTATCTTTCCCAGGATGATACTTAATAACACAATCATAGTTCTCTAACTGTTCCATCCATCTCCGTTGCCTCATATTGAGATCCTTTTATGTAAATAAATATTGGAGACTCTTATGATTGGTAAAAATCTCAAAAGACACTCCATACAGGTAATGTCTCCATTTCCCGAGTGCAAATATCACCGCTGCAAGTTCAAGATCATGTGTCGGGTAGTTCTTTTCATATTCCTTCAATTTCCGGCATGCATAAGCAATCACCTTTCCATTCTGAGTTAGAACACACCCCAAACCTTCCTTTGACGCATCCGTATAAACCGCGTATCCTTCACAACCCTCCGGCAGGGTTAAAACCGGAGCTGAAACCAATTTCTCTTTCAAGATATTGAAACTCTTCTCACAAGAGTCATCCCACACATACTTAACATCTTTCTTTGTTAACCGGCTTAAAGGAACAGCTATCTTAGAGAAGTCTTGCACGAACCTCCTATAATATCCCACCAATCCCAAGAAACTTCTAATCTCGGACACGTTCTTTGGCTTCTCCCACTTCAACACCGCTTCAATCTTTGAGGGATCGACTTCCAATCCGTGACCCGAAATAATATTACCCAAGAAAGAAACTCGGTCGATCCAAAATTCACATTTGCTAAACTTCGCGAATAATTGATGTTCCTTTAAAGTTTTCAACACAAGCTTGAGATGCTTTGCATGTTCCTCGACCGACTTGGAAAAGACCAAAATATCATCAATGAAAATTACAACAAATTTATCAAGAAACGGTCGGAAAATTCTATGCATCATATCCATAAATGCGGCCGGTGCATTCGTTAAACCAAAAGGCATAACTACAAATTCATAATGCCCATATCTCGTATTGAAACCCGTCTTTGAGATATCTTCGGCTCGGATCCTTAGTTGATGATACCCTTATCGTAAATCAAGTTTCGAGTACACTTTGGAGCCTTGGAGTATGCCAAACAATTCCTCAATATGTGGTAGAGGGTATTTATTCTTGATGGTCATCCTATTCAATTCCCGATAATCAATACACATTCTTAAAGTACCGTCTTTCTCCTTTACAAACAATACCGGCGCACCCCACGGCTATGAGCTTGGCCTAATGTACCTGACTTCCAAAAGACCTTCAAGTTGCACCTTCAACTCTTTCAATTCCGCCGGAGCCATCCGATATGGAGTTTTAGAGTACGGTTCGGCATTCGGATACAAATCAATAACAAATTCTATCTCCCTATCTGGCGGCAATGAATCTAACTTCTCGGGAAAAACCTCGGGAAATTCTTTAACCACTTCTGTTTCCTCTAACTTCATCTGATCTTTAGGCTGATTCAGAATATAGGCTATAAATCCCGTAGCCCCATCACGAACCAATTTTTAAGCTTCGAAGAAAGATAATAAAGACACAATTGTAGAACTCCAACTCGTGACAACTTCTGAACCCAACTGAATTCTCTTGGCCCGACAATCAACGGTGGCACAGTGCTTGTATAACCAATCCATACCCAAGATAGATCCATAACAGGACATCGGTAATTCAATGAAATCCGTTGAGAAAACCCGACCCTCAATACTCACCGGCACCTCTCTAAAAACCCGATTAGTGTCTACACTACCACCAAATGGAGTACTAACCACATAGCATGCATCAGAATAATTAACACGTAAAGGCAATTTAATGGAGACATCACAAGAAATAAAAGAGTGGGTAGCCCCCGTATCAAACAAGGTATATATGTTTGTGCCATGAATGCAAATGGTACCTTCAACAACGACTGCTGGATCCACCTCGGCATCCTGGTCTTCGCCTTCCAAGGCATATGCACGGGCTCTGATGAGCGGCCTCTGACCCCCAGGTGGTGGATCACGTTTATCCGGACATCCCTCAACCATGTGATCGGCACTCCCACAAATCAAACAAAGCTTATGACGACGCCGGCAACCCTCATAAGTATAAGTAGGTAACCCAAAATAAGAACAACCGGACTTGTCGATAGGTGGTGGCGCTGCAAGTGTAGCACGGGGAGTTTTCTGAACCGGCACTTGTGGCTTAAGTTTCTTTACCGGACCCTTAAACTGTGGTGGAGCTATATCATAATTGATCAGCCTTTTTCCGGGGTTGTAATTTGACCTCGACCCTAAACCGGAGCCCTGACCCGATCTGTATGTGAATCTCCAAGCATTAACTGAATCTTCAACTTTTAAGGCCTTTGTAGTGGCCTTCTTCCATGTACTTGTATTAACTGCCTCAATCGCCGTTTGAATATCCGGCCTCAAACCTTGTACAAATTGCATAGCCTTGTGAAAATCGTCACTTGCAATGTTAGGTGCATACTTGGACAACCTCTCAAATTCGGCTATATACTCAGCAACCGATCTACCCCCTTGTTTGAGCTTTGTGAATTCCTTGAGCCTTCTAGTATGAGATGAGGGAGGAATGAACTTGTTCTTGAATTCCCTTACGAAAACTTCCCATGTAATTTCTTTTTCGGCGGCATCCAAGACGATCTTGGTACTCTCCCACCATGAATAAGCTTCCCCTTGAATTAAAGTAAGTGTGCACCGAGCCTTCTCTCTAGATTCACAAGGAATGAGATTCCAAATCCTTTCAACTTCCTTAAGCCATTGCTCGGCTTGCATATCATTTCCTTTGAAGAATCTTGGTGGGTGTTGATTTTGAAATTCCCGTAATATAGCTGAAATAGGTGCAGGTGGTGGTTGAGGAGGAGCTGGAGGCACATAATCTCTTAACCTCTAATCTATAAGTTGTACCATGGAGTTCAAGAAGTCCTGCGGTTGAGCTTGAGGGGTTGGAGGTGGAGGAGAATGATCATGGCGATGATGCCTATGACCCGGAGAATGCTCTCTACGAAGGCGACCATGTGGCATCCTGAAATTCAAACACTGTACATGCATATTTGATTAATACGTGCAAATGAGTGCAATAAAACTTGTAATACACCTAAATCACATAATTCAAATAATTCAAATAGATCCAGGTAGCATCAAGTAAAATGCAAGACTCGCAATTAATCAAATAATCTTATGCCGTACGACTTAGACTCACAAAACACGACACTAGAACCGCGGTTGTGTAACCGGGCTCTGATACCACCTTGGGATGTAGCACCCGAAACGCTAGGTAGCCACATCCACATATGGAATGGACGATCCATACATGAATAAAGCCTATAGCGAACGGGAGACAATAAAAAAAATGACTCACTAGCTAGGCGGAACTAACCCTCAAATAAATCAACATGCATAACAATAAAGCGGAAGCAGAATAATATACATTCATTCATTCATTATCATATCCGGTCGTTTACTTCAATATATACATCAATCTTCCATAACAAATTATGATATACATAGGTACCAAAACAATTCACAAGTCATATACATGCTAACCTAAAAAAGAAATGCTAAACTCAACATGAAAGACCCAAAATAAGACCAACTCGATCACGCCTAGCACTCAACTTGCAAAACTGAAAATGTGAGGGGTCAGTTTATGAGAGACTGAGTGAGGGGTTTATAAATATATGCGCAATTACCATACAAGCCATAATTTCGGGTAAGATTTTATAAAAAAAAACAATATAAATTTAAGAATAGAATATATATTCTTACCTGAGATTACCACTAAGTCAATTTAGTTATCAATCATTTATCAATTCAGTCCGTGGCCCGGCGAGTGAGGGCAATTCTCCAACCTTTCTCCAATAGTGAACAATACATGTTTATTTCAATTTATTAAGTGATCATGCAAGTCATTACGTGCGATCAATTAGCAGTTTCATGAACCCTTCTTCCTCCGGGTGATGGTGGGCTTGCAAGACCCAACCATCCAATCATGTTGTACGTCGGGAACATGACTCCCACGTACGGGATTTCTTCCTCCACCAAACCTCCTGATGGATTCAGAGGTGATCCCAACTATGGTGAGGATAGTGCAAGATTTACCCGTCAGCCCTTGCTTTCCCGGTTGGCTCAATACACTACCCTCGAGCCCACAGTGGACATGCTTACTCGCCCAATCAATCAATCCGTTCCATGAAATCAGTTGAAATCATTAGGGTTTGGAAAACTATAGATATATAGATACATTTTGGCCAAAAACATCACATTAGGTTGTAGAGGTTCTATATATCTAGAATTAAACCTCACCTTTACCAACCAAAAGTAGAAAGGAAACACCCTATGGAGCGTGCTCCTCGACTCCGGGACCGTAATCTATGTAACAAGGACAAGTGTACGTAAGACTTGACTCGTATGAACCAAATAAGACGAACGGCGTATTCACATAATGCAATAGCATGGTTGGACAATTAAATCACATAATTATTCACTTCAAGGAACATTTGAGCTCATATTGGTAGCAAGGTTTCATTCATGCACATACTTTGAACCAAAATGACATAATAAATCAAACTCGAAAAATAATTCACAAAATCATGCCAAAGTTCATAACATACAAGTTAATATAATATATGACACGGGAATGAAGTGCACATGCCGGAAACGAGCCAATAAAACCCTGAAATTAAAGTTTGAAAATCACATTTCCATGCAGAACATGCAGGGGTCGCGGGCGCGGGTGCGACCTATTTTTTCCTGAATTTTCTTCCAATTTTTCAAATCTCGAAACTTGGCCAAAAACGGGTAGCGGCCGCGATCAAAATTAGTGTTTTTCAGGTTGCGGTCTTGCCAAAGCTGTGAGTGGGTCGCGGGCACGACCATTTTTGCTTTGTTTTCGGTTGCGGCCGCGACCTGCTACGTAGTAGCAGCAAAACAGGGGAAACAAGCCAAAATCACCCAAAACCAATAACAAATCAATATCCACTCTATTACAAATACTCAAATACATCTATTACACATTATACTTCACTTATACCTCAATTAAACCATGAAATATACATCAACTCATCAAGAATCCATCACCAAAACCCCACATATATATTCATGCTTCCAACTTCCATAAAACTCAATATTTTAATGCAAGCTTTCAATCCTTTTGATCATAAACATGTTTTTAATCTTAAACACCCAAGAATTCATCCTTTTATCATCAAACCCTACTCAAGCATATATTCAAGAGATTTACAAACTCCAATTCTACCTTGAAATGGAATAGGGATGAGATAAAATGGTAAGATGATGATGATGATCCCAGCCTCACAATACCTCCAAAATCTAGCTTGAAATATGAGATGAAATTCTTCTTCTCATCCTTGGTGTAATGACCGATTTTTAGTGTGTGTAGGTGTGTGATAATTCTTGTATCTCTTGGAATGAAATGGACTAAATTGGAAGAAATGAGATAATATATTCAAAGTCTTGAAAGAATAGACATGAGTCATCCATTTTTGCATATAAGTCCCTCTAATATTTGAATTCATTCTATCAAGTATCATTCCATGGAATATGCTCAAGTAACCCCAATTCATGAATACAATTAAGTTCACAAATTTACACAAAGGTCAATTAAGAACATGTAGTGCAATTAGATCACATATAACAATTAATTCATATAATTCACGTTAATGACAATTCATATAATTGTGAGAAGACATAATGCATATAATATGATGAAAGTTATAAATAGATGAATGAAATAATTAAATTAAACCTCCCAACTCCCGTAGACCCGCTCGTGGCGTGCTTACCTGAACTTCCAGAAATTGGGGCGTTACATAAATTAGCTGAAAACATTACTGTCCAAGGAGGTGGTGAATGAGATACTTAGTATCCTAATCACGCTTCATGATAACGGAGATAAGAGAGTCTGGATTGGATCAACTAACGATAAATTCTCCCTAGTTTTTCAGTAATAATAATGTGGCGTATTTGTTCATAAATTGTGCAATTTAATTATTTAATTATATGATTAATTGTTTATAAATGTTTACATTTGATTTAAACTATAAACTATTGTTATTTTAATCTAATTCATTTTATTTCAACTTGATATTCAGTGTTTAACTTCTTAATTTATGTTTCATGTTACCTTAACTATTTTGGTAATTTCGTTAATTAATTTCAACATGTTATTAGTTGGTTTTAATTTAATTAATATGGAATTTAAGTTTTAGTAATTCATTTATAACAATATGAATTCGTTCATGCGCATGAGTGTTCTATTTGTGTTTCGTTCTTATATGTAATGATACCGAAATGTCGTGAAAATTTAATATGTCGTAAATATGTGTGTTATGAACATGTCTCTATGCTCGGTTTATGTTTTCGGTTTCATTTGACGTGTTAACGAATTTAATTTGATTTGTGGAACCAAGTCGGGGGCTAACGAGCAATTAGCGCACCCTTGGTTCCGTGCGTGATATCTTGAGCTCGGGAATTCGGATTCGAATTCCGTCACTTCCGTTGCCTTCCTATCGACGATACGGAGACAATGGAACAAGCCTCATACCTTTTTGAGATCATTAAGACCTCCGAAATCCAACCGTAACGAGCAACTCGTGCAAGAAGAACTCCTTTTGTTGACTAGTCTTCATGGTGGGACCCTTAACACTCCTCTAACCTAACCATGACTTTTGTACCTTGGGTTAAGTCTTTCTCCTACCCCTTTAGCTCTGGAAACCGAGCCAAATATCTCCCTTACCTGCTGCTGCTGATCGAGAGAGAGGAAGAGAGAAAGGAAGAAGAAAACCCTTGGCCATTCTTGTGATTTTGAGCTCAAATCACCTCCCTTCTTCTTCTAATCTTCAAGGTATGAATATTTATGTCTTCTCTACTCTATTATGCTTGATTTCATCTATTTAATACATGATTTGGATCAGATTTGGTTAGGGTTTGAGGGATGAGTTTGATATGAACTTTTAGGGATTTTTGTTCTAGTGACCTATTTGCTTGTGTGGCTGATTTTCTTGCTTATACATGAGTATATGAGCTCGTTTCTTGGCTTATTTCTTTCCTAAATGATAGTATATGATGTTAGGAGGATTTCATCTCTTGACCCTTTTATAAAATTATGAGATATGGAGCTTCAAACTTGATGTTCAAACTGCTTCCCCTGTTTTTCGAACTGCTGTGTGAAATCTTGTGTTGTTGCTTGATCAAATGGTCTCCATTTCGTGTGAAATTGCATGGAGTTGATGTACACTCATTGTTCTATATGTTAGCATTCATGTTTCAAGTATTTGGATCCATTTTAAGCCTCAAAACCGAAAGACATGGTCTGTTTTTATGCATGCTTCATGACAGACTTGTTGCTGTTGCGTTTTGTAACTTGTTGGTCATTCTAATGTGCTTTAAATTGTGCCATTTTGCATATATATGAATTACATTAGTATTTTAGTATGTTAGCATGCATTCCCCAAGGTTTCAGATCCAAATTCAAGCCCTAAGTACTTGATCAAGGCATGATTGAACAATTGAGCTCTTATGTGCGATTTTGGCGATCCAGTTTTGCTGCATGATTTAGATGCTCATAATGTGTGATTTAGCCTTTTCATTCTAAATGAAATATGTTCCTTACATGCTAAATATGTGGTATATTAAGTTTCAGAGCATTTGGAGTTGATTTGGTATGTTTTTGGATTGAGTTTGTGTGGGTTCAGTTTTGCCGGTAAAACTTTGTGTGTGATTTGGTTCTGTACCGTGACACCCCCGTGTCTCATTTACACTAAAGTGTGAGACACGGGCGTGTCACACCTTCTGGGTAGGTCTGTACTGAGCCACGGTCGTGGCTCAGTTTAGCTAAGGAGGGTGACACCCCCGTGTCCCTTCCCTTGCGCAGTCCTTGTTCCTTCCTTTTCGGTTTTTGATTTGTTTCACCTCTTGAATGACTTTATCTTCCTTTGTGTTGAACTATGAACTTGTTTTGCTATGTGTTAGGAGTATTGTGGTTTAATTTCATGGCATTTGGATGAGTTGTAGGCATGCTTTTGCTTAATGCCGTTTATGTGTGTTCATATGTCGTTTATTAATCGTGTAACTCATTTTCTATATCATATGATGCCTTCTTGTTGTCAAACCTTGGAAATATGCTATCGTATGTAATATGAAGTATGTAGTAGCATTTTGGGAGAGCTTGAGTATGTATTATGCTCCTATTTGAATTCTTGAATTAATTTGATTGGATATATGAATTTATGGATTGGAGTGGAAATGAATGAATGAGTGAATGACTTGGTTATACGATTTAAATGTCTTAATAGTGCACATGAACACTTTCATGACATAATATCATCTTTGTGCATTCATATCATGCTTGAGCATTGTCGTGCGTCATATGTGATTCATTTAGAGTCTTGAGTCTCACGAACACGTCATGTTGTCTTTTGTACAGTTTATCTCCAGGGTGGAGAGATCTTGATCCTTCAGGCACTTGGTACTCGTTTCTTGTTTCGTCACGGTTCAGGTGAGGGTGGTTTTGTTTTAGCTATGTAACAAACCCTACAACCCTTATGTGAAAAGCTTTGGCCAAAACCTTATGATTATATATATATGGTTTTCAAATGTAGTTATCGAGTAAATTCTTCTGAATTATACGTATGAGCGTATATAAGCTTAAAAATGGTTTTGTAATGAGGCTATGCTCCAAACCGTGTGTCTTCATGCTAGCTACGGATTAGGATGACACGGAGAGGTACGTATATAGCATATGCCGAGTTACACGGTAAAGTATGATTTCTTATAGTATGTATCCTATGTATGTATTGATATGTTTTGGCGAGATCATGTTATGCATGTTATGATTGCACGGGCCCCGGGACTTAGTATATGTGGCTAACCGAGGAAGCAAGGGCTGACGGGGATCCTATATACTAGTTCCAACTTACGGCGAAACGGACTTCGTCAAGCGAGGTTCTTGACGGGGAAACGCTAACCGGGCTTTGAGGCCTCATGAACCTCCTAGCCATATTAATATGTTTTGGTGGTCGGGCCTTGCAAACCCGTCCACCACCCGGAGGAAGAAGGTTGGTTATGATTTATGATTATGCTAATGAATATGTTTATGTTATGATTATGCACCGTGCGGGAAGGCCGGGATCCGGATCGCCCAAACGAATATGTTTATGATATGATTTATGGTCTGTGTGTATTATGATATATTGCATGATCGCCTAATCAACATATTAATGATATTTGTCGTACACGGTCGGAGTTTGGTTGGAGATTGTGCACGCTCACTCGCCGAGCCTTATGTTTATGTATGATTTATGAATGTAATGAATTAATATGATTAGTCATAAAATCCAAGCATTGATTAATCATTCTCTTGCCCTTTTTGGGAACTAATTTCAAACAAAACCTTGTTCGGAATTTATGACTTGCATGTGCATGTTTTTATATATGTATATCGCTCCTGCTCACTCAGTCTTCTAGAGATTGACCCTCTCCCTCACCAACCTTTTTAGTGTGCAGGTTTGACTTGGGAGTTTCGAGCTAGGCAGAGGTGTTTGGAGTCTTTAAGTTGGTCAAGTTAGGTTAGGAGAGTCTCTGCACTCACTTATGTATTGAAATTATGTATGACTCGTTCTATTATTTCATGAACTTGAATATTTATGTAATTGTTATTGAATTGCTTTTACTGGGTTTTGCTATGCATTAAAAGAGGCCTGGAGAGCCCAAATTCTGCTTATGGTTTGTATGTTTGAACTTTGGCTTTGCGATGCGTTATATTTTGTTAATTGGTTTTCATTGCAGGGTCTAGTTCCGCCTAGCTTAGGAAGGTTTTTATGTTTGTCTCCCGTTCGCTAGGGTTTGATACGGGTGCGGATTTACTATTTCGTTGCTCGTGTTGAGCCTTAGTGCGGGGGATGTGGTGCCTCACGTGCGGGGTGCTACATCCTTAAGTGGTATCAGAGCCCGGTTGCAAAACCGGTGTTCTCGTGTCGTGTTTGAGTCAGTTAGGTCGCACGGCATAGGAACAACTTGTTAATGTGTACATTGCATCGATTTGGCATGAATATGTGATACTAATTGTTGGAAATTGCTTAATACCTATATATCATCTACTCTCTTATTAGTTGCTTTAAATGTTGCATTTTGCATTCTATGAGCATTGATTTATTCAACTACGTGCCATGAGCATACACTAATCCTCATGCACCCATATTTGAGTTGATCTTTCTTATATAGGCTACTATCATGCAAACAAAGCTACAATTCACACCAACTGCAAGTGACAAGGTAACTTGAATGCCGAGTGTTCAAATTCCGTGGCTTGCACAATGGAACTACCTATCATGGCTCGTATCATGGGAGGAAGCTTGGATCATGGGAAGGTTCATCAATCATGCCCTACCTACAAACCTTGAAGGTTCTCAACATACAAGAATTGCAAAGACTCAAGTTCTAACTTGAGGGATGCATGAGGCAACGAGAGGAGTGTGGAACTCTTCACCACCTCGATTTTGAAGACATTTAATACAAGATTAAATGCTTCAAGGTTCACCGTTGAAGCTCCGAGTTTGGAATGGTTGGATGATTGGAAGACCAAATTGGGAAGCTTCAAGGGATCGGATACAAGATGTGTTAAAAAGGTTCGACTCAACTCGGATGCAAGGATTGGGAGCCGTTAATCATAAAGCTCACTATGAGGTCAAATATGGAAGCTCACTTGATACGAATATAAGCATGGGACAATAAATGGACGCAAGGCAAAGAGACTTAGGAGCATCGAGGAATACAAACCGCGTCGTCTTCTTGGAACCTTATGGAGACATCAAGAAGCAAGCAAGAATGGAAAGCGTTATCATGGGTGAATTATGCGCGTAGATCGGAAACAAAGGATAAGCTAAAGGAACTTTAACCGGCGAGCACATAAAGATGAAAATTCGGATGACCTTTGGAGGTTGATGCTTGGAAGTACGTTGAGGGGTAAACTCCATTGACAAAGAAGACCTTAGGTGCAAAAATAGCACGTTCGGGCCATGGGATATACAAATGGATGGAAGAAGATTGGGGAGATTCGAAAACCATGGAAAGCTAAGGAATTATCAATGTCTTCAAAGAAAGTTATAATTAAGGGAATGAGAAACACGTCATCAAGCTAAAAGCTTACCACCTCGGTGACAGGTTCTGCATATTCATGGCATGAGCATCATGCATCGATTTAAATTAATTGCTTTCTTTATCTATATGTACGTTTATGTTTAATTAATATAATTGCTCCAACGTGTTGCATCGTTGCATCTTTGACTGTTTACTATGTGCATTGGCATGTTAATCCAACATGCATGGCTTAGTGTTTAATTGATAGGGAATGGCTCCACCTTGTTCATCAAGCTATTCATTAATCAAGGCTTACTCGAATCAAGACGAGAAGAATAGTTGGGTTATATCTTGGGAGTTCCGGGCATGTAGCTTAGCTAGCACAATCTACACCGAAGAAACTAAGTTGAAGAGTTTTGGAGAAACCTTAATCTCAGAGGCGAAGTAACGAGTTCAACTAAAATCTCCAAATAAGGGAGCATTGATTAGGAAATAATGTAAATCCTTTTCGATCCTTGAAGGGATTATCTTTAGTTGAAAGAATGGAACTACAAGAGGGGATTAAAATTAGTCTAGATTTCAAGAAAAGAAAGAAAGAGAAGAGTTGGGGATTAGAAGGAAGTAATTATTGAAAGGTTTGAATTAAACCTTAGGAGTGAATTAAAGAAGCAGAAGTGGCTCAGCAAAAAAATTTCATTGAAAGAAGGATTCATGGAGTTGGACATGTAAGAGCGAAAATTTTAAGGGGGAGAGCACGACCGAGAGGTGAATTGGAGGAAGGGAGTGGTGCTCGAATGAATATGTTAGGAGTAATGACGGGAATGCAAATTAAGGAGAATCTGGGAGTCCTAAGGGTGGTGATTAGGAATGAATAAGACGGCGGTTATGGTTAAGCTGTTAAGAGAGAAGCTACGTATGGAATTCTGATCTGGAGGTGATGGAATCATAAGAGAGTTTCTATGAACTTCTAAGTTAGAATTATCAAAGGAAACCGAATCAAGCTATCATATAAGGGGATGGTGTCGATCAAGATTTGTTCAATAAAGTATGAAGGGGTCCGAGACAATATTATTAAGTTATCGATTATATCAAAGGTGACTCAGAAGGAGACTTAAGAAGGGACCAAATAGAAAAGGATGATAATTGGAAGATTACTGCAAATTTCAAGAATCATCAAGAATCTTCTGTTTTTGATTAAAGAAATATGGGACCAGTTATCGAATATAACATTGTGGGGAAAAGGGGAATGAACGGACAATAGGAACGGAAGGTGGGAAAAGATTTGTGTTGAGAGAGACCATAAGAATATACATCGTAAGGTCGGGATCGAATCATCAGGTTTGCCAGAGTGGTTATCCTCGGGGACATGATGAGTACCGATAAGGATTGAAGACGTTGGGTAGCAATACAAGTTAGAAAGGATCTAAGAATATACTCCTTAAAGAATTCATTAATCGTTTCACCGGGGAACCCTGAAGAGGTTCAAGACGAGCTGGGCACTGAGTTACATTTAGGACAGATCATACCTTGGACAACGACAACTCACAAATCTGAATTTTTGCAACTACGGTGAACGGTACTTATAGCATTCATGATACATGCATCCATGCAAATTTAACCTACATAATTTCTATGTTAGGTGTTTTAATCTTGTATTGTGTTAAATTACTTGGAGTATTTGAAAATCAATGTGGGCGACGTTTACTACTTGCGTTGGGTGCCTTAAGCGATTTTAAATTTGGTTTTGCGTGAGTTGCTTGGGAGTATTGGAGACTTCCTTGCTTTATTTTTGGTTGAGAGACGGGGTGCTCTCTCTTGTTGCTTGTAAGAGACGGGGATTCTCTTATTTTGTTTGAGAGACGGGGTACTCTCTTTACTTGCGAGAGACGGGGTTCTCTCATTGTTGCTCGAGAGATGGGGTTCTCTCATTGTTATTGGAGAGACGGGGTTCTCTCGTTGCTGCTCGAGAGACGGGGCTCTTTCCTTGTTGCTTGTGAGAGACGGGGAATCTCTCATTGTTTGTTTTCAGGCGTGTTGTGAATCCGAGGACGGATTCCTTTTAAGGGGGAGAGATTGTAACGCCCCAGTTTTTCAGTAATAATAATGTGGCGTATTTGTTCATAAATTGCGCAATTTAATTATTTAATTATATGATTAATTGTTTATAAATGTTTATATTTGATTTAAATTATAAACTATTGTTATTTTAATCTAATTCATTTTATTTCAACTTGATATTCAGTGTTTAACTTCTTAATTTATGTTTCATGTTACCTTAACTATTTTGGTAATTTCGTTAATTAATTTCAACATGTTATTAGTTGGTTTTAATTTAATTAATATGGAATTTAAGTTTTAGTAATTCATTTATAACAATATGAATTCGTTCATGCGCATGAGTGTTCTATTTGTGTTTCGTTCTTATATGTAATGATACCGAAATGTCGTGAAAATTTAATATGTCGTAAATATGTGTGTTATGAACATGTCTCTATGCTCGGTTTATGTTTTCGGTTTCATTTGACGTGTTAACGAATTTAATTTGATTTGTGGAACCAAGTCGGGGGCTAACGAGCAATTAGCGCACCCTTGGTTCCGTGCGTGATATCTTGAGCTCGGGAATTCGGATTCGAATTCCGTCACTTCCGTTGCCTTCCTATCGACGATGCGGAGACAATGGAACAAGCCTCATACCTTTTTGAGATCATTAAGACCTCCGAAATCCAACCGTAACGAGCAACTCGTGCAAGAAGAACTCCTTTTGTTGACTAGTCTTCATGGTGGGACCCTTAACACTCCTCTAACCTAACCATGACTTTTGTACCTTGGGTTAAGTCTTTCTCCTACCCCTTTAGCTCTGGAAACCGAGCCAAATATCTCCCTTACCTGCTGCTGCTGATCGAGAGAGAGGAAGAGAGAAAGGAAGAAGAAAACCCTTGGCCATTCTTGTGATTTTGAGCTCAAATCACCTCCCTTCTTCTTCTAATCTTCAAGGTATGAATATTTATGTCTTCTCTACTCTATTATGCTTGATTTCATCTATTTAATACATGATTTGGATCAGATTTGGTTAGGGTTTGAGGGATGAGTTTGATATGAACTTTTAGGGATTTTTGTTCTAGTGACCTATTTGCTTGTGTGGCTGATTTTCTTGCTTATACATGAGTATATGAGCTCGTTTCTTGGCTTATTTCTTTCCTAAATGATAGTATATGATGTTAGGAGGATTTCATCTCTTGACCCTTTTATAAAATTATGAGATATGGAGCTTCAAACTTGATGTTCAAACTGCTTCCCCTGTTTTTCGAACTGCTGTGTGAAATCTTGTGTTGTTGCTTGATCAAATGGTCTCCATTTCGTGTGAAATTGCATGGAGTTGATGTACACTCATTGTTCTATATGTTAGCATTCATGTTTCAAGTATTTGGATCCATTTTAAGCCTCAAAACCGAAAGACATGGTCTGTTTTTATGCATGCTTCATGACAGACTTGTTGCTGTTGCGTTTTGTAACTTGTTGGTCATTCTAATGTGCTTTAAATTGTGCCATTTTGCATATATATGAATTACATTAGTATTTTAGTATGTTAGCATGCATTCCCCAAGGTTTCAGATCCAAATTCAAGCCCTAAGTACTTGATCAAGGCATGATTGAACAATTGAGCTCTTATGTGCGATTTTGGCGATCCAGTTTTTCTGCATGATTTAGATGCTCATAATGTGTGATTTAGCGTTTTCATTCTAAATGAAATATGTTCCTTACATGCTAAATATGTGGTATATTAAGTTTCAGAGCATTTGGAGTTGATTTGGTATGTTTTTGGATTGAGTTTGTGTGGGTTCAGTTTTGCCGGTAAAACTTTGTGTGTGATTTGGTTCTGTACCGTGACACCCCCGTGTCTCATTTACACTAAAGTGTGAGACACGGGCGTGTCACACCTTCTGGGTAGGTCTGTACTGAGCCACGGTCGTGGCTCAGTTTAGCTAAGGAGGGTGACACCCCCGTGTCCCTTCCCTTGCGCAGTCCTTGTTCCTTCCTTTTCGGTTTTTGATTTGTTTCACCTCTTGAATGACTTTATCTTCCTTTGTGTTGAACTATGAACTTGTTTTGCTATGTGTTAGGAGTATTGTGGTTTAATTTCATGGCATTTGGATGAGTTGTAGGCATGCTTTTGCTTAATTCCGTTTATGTGTGTTCATATGTCGTTTATTAATCGTGTAACTCATTTTCTATATCATATGATGCCTTCTTGTTGTCAAACCTTGGAAATATGCTATCGTATGTAATATGAAGTATGTAGTAGCATTTTAGGAGAGCTTGAGTATGTATTATGCTCCTATTTGAATTCTTGAATTAATTTGATTGGATATATGAATTTATGGATTGGAGTGGAAATGAATGAATGAGTGAATGACTTGGTTATACGATTTAAATGTCTTAATAGTGCACATGAACACTTTCATGACATAATATCATCTTTGTGCATTCATATCATGCTTGAGCATTGTCGTGCGTCATATGTGGTTCATTTAGAGTCTTGAGTCTCACGAACACGTCATGTTGTCTTTTGTACAGTTTATCTCCAGGGTGGAGAGATCTTGATCCTTCAGGCACTTGGTACTCGTTTCTTGTTTCGTCACGGTTCAGGTGAGGGTGGTTTTGTTTTAGCTATGTAACAAACCCTACAACCCTTATGTGAAAAGCTTTGGCCAAAACCTTATGATTATATATATATGGTTTTCAAATGTAGTTATCGAGTAAATTCTTCTGAATTATACGTATGAGCGTATATAAGCTTAAAAATGGTTTTGTAATGAGGCTATGCTCCAAACCGTGTGTCTTCATGCTAGCTACGGATTAGGATGACACGGAGAGGTACGTATATAGCATATGCCGAGTTACACGGTAAAGTATGATTTCTTATAGTATGTATCCTATGTATGTATTGATATGTTTTGGCGAGATCATGTTATGCATGTTATGATTGCACGGGCCTCGGGACTTAGTATATGTGGCTAACCGAGGAAGCAAGGGCTGACGGGGATCCCATATACTAGTTCCAACTTACGGCGAAACGGACTTCGTCAAGCGAGGTTCTTGACGGGGAAACGCTAACCGGGCTTTGAGGCCTCATGAACCTCCTAACCATATTAATATGTTTTGGTGGTCGGGCCTTGCAAACCCGTCCACCACCCGGAGGAAGAAGGTTGGTTATGATTTATGATTATGCTAATGAATATGTTTATGTTATGATTATGCACCGTGCGGGAAGGCCGGGATCCGGATCGCCCAAACGAATATGTTTATGATATGATTTATGGTCTGTGTGTATTATGATATATTGCATGATCGCCTAATCAACATATTAATGATATTTGTCGTACACGGTCGGAGTTTGGTTCGAGATTGTGCACGCTCACTCGCCGAGCCTTATGTTTATGTATGATTTATGAATGTAATGAATTAATATGATTAGTCATAAAATCCGAGCATTGATTAATCATTCTCTTGCCCTTTTTGGGAACTAATTTCAAACAAAACCTTGTTCGGAATTTATGACTTGCATGTGCATGTTTTTATATATGTATATCGCTCCTGCTCACTCAGTCTTCTAGAGACTGACCCTCTCCCTCCCCAACCTTTTTAGTGTGCAGGTTTGACTTGGGAGTTTCGAGCTAGGCGGAGGTGTTTGGAGTCTTTAAGTTGGTCAAGTTAGGTTAGGAGAGTCTCTGCACTCACTTATGTATTGAAATTATGTATGACTCGTTCTATTATTTCATGAACTTGAATATTTATGTAATTGTTATTGAATTGCTTTTACTGGGTTTTGCTATGCATTAAAAGAGGCCTGAAGAGCCCAAATTCTGCTTATGGTTTGTATGTTTGAACTTTGGCTTTGCGATGCGTTATATTTTGTTAATTGGTTTTCATTGCAGGGTCTAGTTCCGCCTAGCTTAGGAAGGTTTTTATGTTTGTCTCCCGTTCGCTAGGGTTTGATACGGGTGCGGATTTACTATTTCGTTGCTCGTGTTGAGCCTTAGTGCGGGGGATGTGGTGCCTCACGTGCGGGGTGCTACAAGAATCATTAAAGGCATAAGCAAGAAAATGAGAGAAATGAGTAATTATGAAGTAACCAACAGTAATAATGATATACCAAAACTATAATTTCTCAATATTATGAAATAAGAAAAGAAAAGAAAAATAACAATATTTTCATTTCAAATAAGGGGATCGAGATCGAAATTATAGAAAAAGATAAAGTGTAAATGTCATAGTTTTGAAAGTGAATATATATTTTACATTTTGAACAACAACGAAAAGATTCTTCAAAATTTTATAAAAAAAAAACTAAAAATAAATCACAAATTATATTAAAGAAAATCAAACAATAGAAGGAATAAAGTATATATAATTAATATAGCATTTTATATGATCTTTTCACTTTTTGTCTATATTTTTTATATATGTCTTTTTATATATTAAATATATTTGAAAATTATAAACTATTATTTATGTTTAAAAGCTCAAATTATTTGGACAAATTATAATACACATTAAACCTTTTTTTATATAATAATATAATTTTAAATATTTTTATTGTTTAATTATTTAAATGTTTCTCTACTTTGAATTTCTACTTATTGTACAAGATTTGAAAGAGAGATTTCATACAAATATTTTTGTATATATAGTTTTTTAAAATCAAAATGGTTCATTAGAAATATTATTATATTTATTTAAGCAAATTAGATATTTTTAACATCCTAATTACTCAATAAACATAATAACTAAATTTATTTAAATAAAATTAAATGATAAACGTGCAACGCACGTTCATTTCACTAGTATTTCTAAAAGTACTATAATATAAAATAATGTAGTTTAGCGAATCGGAGTTACACTAATTAAACCAAAAGTCTCATATTCAATTTTGTGAGAATGCAGTTATTATAGGTATTGAGAACTTCGCACCTAAATAATTCAATTTGAAAAGAAAATTTGTAATTAACAAAGTCGGTTGATGTTAGAAAGAGAGAAAATAATGATCGAGATTGAGAAATATATGTCACATCAAGGGAGGGAAAAAATCATCAAAAATTAGGGGTGTCAATTCGGGTGGGCGGGTGGGTTCGGGTCGGTTGAAGGAGGGGTATAACATAAAAGGACTCAACCCGAACCCAACCCGACCTGAAATTGAACCCGAAAAGCTCAACCCTAACCTGACTTTACTGGGTTCGGGTGGGTTCGGACCCGACCCACCAGGCACAACCCGACCCGAATCAAATTACATAATGTGCTGTGGAGCATGAAATGCAGCAAACGGAAATACTGAAACTGAATATCATTGCATAATTCCAAAATAATCAACTATAGTTATGTAAACACCAAACCTCTGAACGACAAAACATAATATCCCAACATAAAATTCGCACAAACACCAGATCTCAGTATTCTAATATTCCATTATTTTTTCGTCAAATTCCAATATTCCATTCACTATAGTTGTACAAATATCCAAGAGCTTAGTAATTTATTTTTGCAAAATATGTAAATACGAAAATCCCAAACTAAAATAGAAATAAAAATATGTACATATGAGGATGCCAAACGGATCTCAACTAAATAGATTTGGACAAACTAAAGAAGTTAAACAAAAATCACAAATTAAAGAAATAGATAGTGGTGGAAGCAGATCTGAACGGTGGCGGAAGCAACAAGGGTGGACAATGGCGGAAGTGGATCTGGACACTGAAAAAACGAGGGTGAGAGAGGGAGAGCGAGAGAGAGAGAGAAACAGAGAGAGGGAGAGAGAGAGGGGCAAGGGCGTACCTGGCGTCGGCGGACGGCGGAAGAGGGATGCGTGGCGGTAGGGTCGGATGGGGTAGAGTTCAGTAGATGGTGAAGCTTGAGATAGTGGCATCGTAGTGTTGATGGGAGCTAGGTTCTGCCAGAGAATCAGGTAAATCGAAAATTTTTGTGTTGATCGGTGGTGGGCGCTAGATGGTGGCGGTGGTTGAAGCCGGAAATTGTGGTGGGCACTAGGGGTGGGCGTTTCGGATCGGGTATCGGGTACCCGATCCGATCCGATCGGATAAAACCCGATCGGTTCGGGTTTTCTCAAGAAATTCGGATATCGGGTCGGGTATCCGATACCCGACCAAAAATATCGGATCGGATTCGGGTAGTTTTTCACTACCCGAATTATCCGATCGGATACCCGAATAACCCGATTTATTTTAATATTATATATATATATATGCAATTTATGGGAGGAGGATTCTATCGTATCTTTAATTTATATTTCTTAAAACTTCTCAACTCTCAACCCTTTCAACTTCCTCTCGCCTTCTCTGTCCTCTCTCAACTTCCCCACTCTCTACTCTTTTTCAGGCGCAGCCTCCCAAAGGCAGAATTTAATCACTCCATCATAGCATCTCTTAAGTCTTAAGGTAGAATGGCAGAAGACCAAAAAAAAAAAATTTACTATTTTTTCAGAATTGCAGAAAAGCAGAAATACCGCCCTCTCTCTCATGCATCTCAGCAAGCTGCCACAAATCTTCACTTTTCCTTGAAGTCCGATTATGGCGAAGTCTTTTTCTCTCTCCCACAAATTAGATCTGGAGAAATCTAGATCTATAATTTTCTTTCTCCCCACAAACTGAGGTATGATAAATCTAAATCTACAAGAACGATTTTCTTTTTCTCTTCCCCACAAATTAAATCTGAGAAATCTTGATATGAGAAAATATTTAGATCTAGGGTTTTGGCGAAAAGGAGAAAAGGGAAGAAAGGAGAAGTATCGGTCAAAAATGTGATTAGAAACTGAAGATATAGGTGCACAAAAAGGGGAGAAAAAAATCGGGTAAAACCGATCCGATCCGTTCGGATATCCGAGAATTTCGGGTACCCGATAATCGGGTCGGATCGGATTCGGGTAGCAAAAAATGCAACCCGACATTTCGGGTATCCGACCCGAAATACCCGAACCGGCGAACCCGACCCGACGCCCACCCCTAGTGGGCACCGCCGTCGATGTGAGAGTTCAGTGTGAAGTCTTGTAGAGAATCTGGAGCGAGAAAGTGAGTCTTGAGATGTGAAACGGCGGAGTGAACAAGGTTGCTTAGGTTTATGCTTAGGGAATTCTATTTTATATCATATCCATATTTTCGGGTCTAACCCGAACCTCTCTTTTTCCTTTTTTTTTTTTTTTTTTTTTTTTTGAATTTTTTGAAATTCTAATTTATGTTTAAATTATTTTAAAACATGATAACAATATATAAAAATAATTAATAGATAAATATTATTAAGTTCTAATTCTATGTGTAATTATAATTAAGTTCTATATCAACTTTATTTAAATTTCTATTTATATAAATTCAATAAAATTCAATCAAAAAGGTAATTATGTAAAATAAAAATTAGATACATAAACATTATTTAGATCGAATAATATATTTTCTACTAAACTAATCATAATGCAATTCTAATTCTTTAAATCCAAATAAATACATCTCATTTTGTCCATAAACTATGTTTAATTCTAATCATATTATAGTCATATATGTCTTTCTAATGAACAAAACTATACAATTTAGACAAATTATATAATATTGACATTATAAATCACATTTTTTTGAATTTTTTTAAATTCTATTTTATGTTTAAGTTATTGTAAAATTTGATAACAATATATAAAAATATATAGTTCGTAAGGTTTGACATAATTGTAATTAATATAAGATGAAAGAAATAATTAATATATAAATATTATTAAGTTCTAATTCTAAGTGTAATTATAGTTAAATTCTATATTTGTATAAATTCAATCAATAGGATAATTATGTAAAATATAAATACATAAACATTATTTAGATCGAATAATATATTTTCTACTAAACTAATCATATCATAATGCAATTCTAATTCTTTAAGTCCAAATAAATACATTTCTTTTTGTCTATAAACTCCATTTAATTCTAATCATATTACAATCATATATGTCTTTCTAATTAAAAAAACTATAAATTTAGACGAATCATATAATATTGACATTATAAATCACATTATTCTCATATAATAATCACATGTTTATAGAAAAAAATTATTTTACTAGCCCTTTTTTTAATAGTCTATTATATTATATTATAAAAATACGAGTTGATTTTTGGATTTTTTTGAAATTTATTGATCGCGAAAATATCCTTACAATAATTATTTCACTAGTGTTTAATTAAGTTAATTATGTAAACCAATATGTATTATAAATTATATATTTTTTACTAAACTAATCATAAAGCAATTCTAATTGCTTAAGTTTAATCATAATGGAATTTATGAGAAATATAATGATGGTAATTAAATTTCAATTCTCTCTCCGGATATCTACAATAAGGTTAATTATAGTGAAAGCTATCACTATAACTATTAAGAAAGTTAACGAAGCTGATAACATCTTGATACATGAAAATTGATCAAAATGATCTTCTAAATATTTTCAAAGTAAGAAATAAGATATAGAAATGAATGATTTGTGTATACCAAAAAATCACATATTTATAAAAAAAATTATTTTATTAATATTTTTAGCCGTTATATCTAATATATTTTTTTATATATTTTATAATAAAAAAAATAGTCATTGCAATGTGTATGTGTGTATATATATATATAGAATACAAATAAACATAAATGTAGAAATTAATGATAATAATTTATGAAATGATCTTCTAGATATTTTGGGAGTAAGAAATAAGATATAGAAATAAATTAATTATGTTTAACAAAAATCATATATTTATAAAAATATATATATATTTTACTAGCCGATTTTTAAAAATAGCCATTATGTATAGCATTTCTATTATATTTATGTTTAAAAATTATAATTTTAAATCACTTTCAACTATTGATTATTTTTTAAATAACATCTCTAAAACTAAAATTTCAAATTATAAATTTACAAATATATAAATCAAATATCTAACTAAATAGCAAAATAATCAACATCAACCAAATAAATAAAAGATTAAATTAACAAGTATCATATATTTTATTGAAAAAGAAATTAACACATACATTAATATATATATATATATATAATAAAATGTTCCACATTATTTTATTCAGGACTTGCATTGATTCTTATGATGAATTATAATATTTTAACCCTAATTAATATTTTTCCAAGAAATTAATTTTTAGATATAATTACAAATTTTAAACTGATATATAAAATCTATTTTTACTAATAAAATGACAACAAAATTAGCTAGCTCAGTTGGTTGATGCACCTTCATTTATATGCAGGGTTGAGGATTCAATCCCCCACAGATTCATATTTTGAAATCATATTTTGATTTCAAAATACATTTATTTATCGGGTTGGGCCGGGTTATTGGGTCACCCGTGAAACTTTTCGGGTTGATCCGGGTTGAACCCGAACCCGACCTGATTTTCTCTCTCTTCCCCGGGTTAAAATCAGGTCCGACCCGAACCCGAAATACCCTAACCCGATATTTTAACGGGTGGGTCGGGTCGGGTCCGAAATTGACACCCCTATCAAAAATAAATAAAAGTTAATCATTTCTACTCGTAATTTATAAGGTCGATTGATGTTAGAGAGAGACAAAAAAGATGATCGAGATTGAGAAATATATGTCACATCATGGGAGAAGGAAAAATCATCAAAAATAAGTAAAAGTTAATCATTTTTACTAATTTATAAGGTCGATTGATGTTAGAGAGAGAAAAAGGATGATCGAGATCGAGAAATATATGTCATATCAAGAGAGAGGAAAAAATCCTTAAAAATAAGTAAAAATTAATCATTTCAACTTGTAATTTATAAGGTCGGATGATGCTAGAGTGAGAAAAAAAGAATGGTCGAGATTGACAAATATATATGCCATCAAGGAAGAGGAAAAAACCGACAAAAATAAGTAAAAGTCGATCATTTCTCCATTAGCCGTAATCTGAGACGGGTAAAATATTTTAACATCTTCAAAGACCATGCATGCACTTGTCAAGCTTTCACAGGCATTCTTATTTTGTGTCCAAAATAAATGTATGGCAATCATTTCTATTTGCTATTTATTATGAGTTCAACTCGGTGGGATCAATACAGTCGAGTTCTTCAAATTATTAGTGAAAAAAAAAAAAAGCCTCTTCACATTATTAGTAGTTGGATTTTTTTTTTCCCTGAACTCTCTGTCATAGTTAAAATGAATTCAAAAAATTTTGTATTATAAATTATCATTTAAAAGAGCGCGTGTTATCAATTTTTTACTCTTAAAATCTTAACGTTGTTGAGTACATTTCACGCTTCAAATTTGTGAATTTAACATCACTTTTTCAGTATGAAATGACAATTATGCCCTTTTTCGTTTAACCATCTAAGTTTTCACATTGTCAAATCTCAATCCTACATAAAACTTAAATGTTTTTATGTCACCACCTTATTTGAAAATCGCAAATCGAGACCCTTCATGGTTAAAATTAGGGTATAATTGACGGTTCATACTAAAAGAATTAGGATATAATTGACTTTCATACTGAAAAGTGGTGTTAGACTCATAACTTTAGCATGTGAAACACACCCAACGATACCGAGATTTTATGGGCAAAAAATTGATAATACTAGATCTTTTAAATGATAATTCATAACACATGCTTTTTTTAACTCATTCTTAATAATTACGTGTCCAAAAACTCAAATACAAAATTTATGATTAAAGTAGTATATACCACAACAAAATTCTTCATAAAAATATTGTTAAAAAGAATATTTTTGTGATACTATTTCTACATTATTTATTGTCAAATACATCGTAAGTGGACCCTTGAGGCCTTGACTCATTCCTCAGACATGTGATTTCCATAAATATAAATACAATCCCCCAAACCCAATTCAATTTCCATCACATTCATCAACCACAACGACTCTTTCCTAGTTGAAAGCCTATAAATATAAACCCCCTAATCCTATACTTTAGTACATTATCATAGTCACAAAAATATTTTCTAAGTTCCTTTCAATTATCCCAAATATGGCCTCAACTTCTAATTCCCTTAGCTCATCACTTCTTCCTTCCAAACCATTTTTGAAAACTCAAGTAATCAAACCAAACAAAAACGAACAGGGTTCAGACTAGAATTTTTACCCGTGATCAAAGGCACAGCTGCAGGAAGCTCGTGGACGAGAACTTAATCGTTCTTCGCATGAGAATCCACGAGGCGAGGATGGCGGAGATCGATCCCAAGCCGCCTGGGGGGTGGATGGAATGGGAGAAAGAATTGTATCCGAATTATGATTCGATTATATGTGATGCAATGGCGTTGTTGCAATCATCTTTGATGGAGACGAGGCCGATTGTGGCCTTGGGGATTGTCGTGTTGATTGCTTTAAGTGTGCCAACTTCAGCTGCTATTATCGTCTTCAATTTGTTTGAATTAGTGACCAACTTGAACGTGTTTTAGTTAAACTGGGATAGATCATTTGATGGAAAATTTGCAAAATGGGTATACCATTTCCCCTGCAAAATGGGTATACCCCTATTTTAGTCGTTCTGGTACATTAACTTTTCCGGCAACAAAATAACCCCAGAACTGTCAAAAAATTACAAAACAATGCCAATTTTAGCCGAATAGGCATAAATCCGCGGTGATCCGACCCATTTTCAACACATTTTTGCCTGACACATGTTCAAATGGGTCGGATCACCGGCGGTTTTATGCCTATTCAGGTAAAATTAGCATTGTTTTACAATTTTTTGATAGTTTGGGGTTATTTTGTCGCCAGAAAAATTAATGTACCAGAACAGCTAAAATGGGGAAAATGGTATACCAATTTTACAATTTTCCCATCATTTGATCAAGAAATTAAAGTCAGACATAGTTCCATGTTATTTGCTTCGGTTGCCTCTCTCCCTCTCGCTCATAGTCTTAATTTTAATAATAATTGTGTTAGGAAGCGTTAGTTTTGGTGTATTAAATTTTTTTATTTAATTTATATATTTTTTTAATCTTGCATTATAGTTAGGTGATATTGGGTTATTTGAGTTTGATTGGGTGAGATTAATTCGTTACTAACATTGATTAACTTCTATTACGAAATCATAGAGAGTGGGTGTGATTATGTGATATTGAAATTTCCCACACACAAAAATAGTGAAAGAAATCATGGAGAGTGGGTGTGATTATGTGATATAGCAATTTCCCACACACAGAAATAGTGAAATTTCAATTAGGTGAAATTATAATTCATGAAAGTAAATGTAATCTAACATATCTAATATAATATTAATTATAATTCATTGAAATCTAACATAATATCAAATGCAATATTGTTTGTTGAATGTTTATGTACAAACAGAACTTAATCTTAATTAATAAATATAATGAAGATTAGCTCCCAAAAAAAATATTACATAACTAACACTTCCTTATTATATTCATAATGTATATTATAGTAATGGGTCATTTGCATATAACTATCCTTCATTTAAATCTAATTATAATACAGTTCATGTAAATTGAAAAGTTACATTTTAGTCCTTAGAAATTTGTTTGGTATGAGATCCCTAACGAAATTTATAAAAGTACACTTTATACCCCTAACGATTTGTGTAAGTACTACATTAAATACATGACCATAATTACAAATCACCTCTAACGTTTATAAATATAAACAAAACAATCCTTACAAATTATAAATTTAACAATATTATTAGTGGAATCACAAATTGAATTGAAAAAATTGGGGATATTTTTGGAATGAAATAACGGAACCCTAATGGACGTCAGGGGCCATTAACGGTTCTCAAAAATTACGGACTAAAATATAATTTCTCAATTTAAGTAGATTATATTGTAATTAAAGCTAAATGCAGAGTAGTTGGATGTATTAATTATTTCTATAATAATATCCTAAAGAAATGCATCAAATGTCCCATTTTTAAAAGTTATCAAGAGTCAAAAAAATATGATGTTAAATATATATGGCTTCACAATTATTCTCTAGACTTTTAGGATAAGTTAAGTAAAAAAACAACATTATTAACATTCTTGTCTCCCTCTAATTTATTATGTTTTCTTGAAACAGGTTGCTGGTTGGGATAAATAATAAAAACAAGACCAGCCGTTAGGCTGCTAGCTAGCTAGGTAATTAATTAATTTAATTACTTGGAATCTACATAATTCATAATTGATGTTAATGTTAAATTAATGACATGGGTGAGATGTCATCAATAATTTTCTCTTAACTGCACCATCCAATATTATTATACATACAATTATTACTTCACAATTTTTAAGCTTATTTAATATAATTACTAGGAAAGATTGGAGTCTACCAACTGGGGCTCTTGATTGATCATATATTATTATTTACGCATATTTATATATATCTTTTTACTTTTTTTCACATAATTTTTATACTATAGGTATGCACTTTACATTTTCTATTATTTTATCTCTTTAATATAATCATCTGTTTATCCCGCGTGAATCTTCAATTTTTGGACTGAAAATTACTCGATTTTCTAATTGAAATGTGAAGAAAAAGGACAAAAAACGTTGAAAGTGAGCCTAATTGGGTAAATAAAAAGGACTAATTGAATTAATGGATCGAAGTTTAAAAGATGTTAATAGTTTAAGGATCAAAATATAATCTTGTAAAATATTTAATTAATTATAAATTCCCAACCAGCAAAATAAAAAGCATTTTATTAAGAATTCATCTTAACGTGCAGTTCAACTTGTAAAACTAAAATCTGGAGAAAATTAGTTGAAATAATCTCTACACTTGATTTCCTTACTTCCTAATTTAAAAATAATAATAATAAAAAAAAAATTGAACTAAACTCAGAAGTATTCTATCAAAAATCAGCATCGAATTACAAAAAATAATAATAATAGATAATTAGCCTACAAAACAAATATTTTTCCTTCATGATTTGTACTTATTAATCTGGATTAATGATTTCTCAGATCATCCATCGTTCTTGATTTCGTACGTCAACCTGCACTGCACCATGCAAACATAAAACATAAGTTTCAAATAATTATTAGTGAACACTTTCATAAACCATAAGGAAATTAATTAAATCAGATATTTGAATAAATTACAAAATGAGTAGCAAATTAAAGTAATTTAAACACTAAAAGAACAATAAGGGATAGTGGATAAAAAATAGGGAGCTCCCTTCAGTCCAAGCCACGATAGAAGAAACCGATCGCAGCTCCTGCATCGTTGGATCAAAAACCCGTCTCCGGAGCTCAACAAACACGACGAGTTCATGAACCAACGAGTCAGCAGCTGAGTTCTCAGCTCTCGTTCTGCCTCGGACTGGACCGAAGGAAGCTCCTTTCTCCACAACCCTAACACACATACACACACTAATAATTTGAGAAAAGAATCACGTATAAATAGGCGATGTTTGAAAGAATAAAGATAGATTTGAGGAGACATGAAAATCTGAGGTGGGCTGCAATGGATTCATTGCAGTGAAGAAAACTTGCTGAAACATCAACAACAGTGATATTTCTCAGTTATGCATAAACAGTTCTTACAACTTCGTACACTTTCTTATACATCTTTTCAAACCAGCTGTATGGTTAGATGATTAAGGTGGTCACTGTTGAAGCATCTATGTTAATGGCCACGAATCATAGTATTCTGTAATTGTCAGAGAGGCTTCTTCACATTAGCCATAACAAAGGGGGTTAGGGGAAAATTCTTGGCTGAACCGGGTGTGGGCTCCAATTCCTACACCCGGCTCTAATACATGAATATATCTCAGCCAAGAATTTTCCGGGGGTTAGGTCCTTTCCGTCGCATGATTCTTTATGCTCATTAGCCGTAACAAAGGGGTTAAGTGTAACTAACTCCTTGTTTTGGTAGGAAAATCCAATTTTAATGTGGCAATGGGGTATTTTGTTTAATCTTCCCTTTCTGGCACTTGAGCGGCTTTCATTTGGCGGCAGTCAGATAAAAGACACTGTGATAGCGCAAAGTAGGATACTGTTATTTTTGTACTACACCACTTACCTTCTCCTGGAGAAAAATAAACCCAAGTATCAGCAACTTGAGCCGCCCCCACATGATGAAATAGAATCACCATTAAAGCTTGAGCCTCTTGAAGAACCACTAAATGAGGAACCTGAATCTCCCATTTCCGACCAAGGTAAACCCGAGCAGCCACTTCTTCAATCTCCTCCCTCCTCTGATCCACTTAGTCTCTTTGGCCTTGAAGGTTTGTAAAAACTGCTTTCTTGGGCTGTGTTGATGATCTTAATATGAGGCTTTCTGGCAATTTGCTACGTTTATTATCTCATACAGGTGCTACTTTGGAGGAGATAACTGCGCAATGAAGAAGGTATTGATCATTCAACCTTACAGAGCTAAATTTGGAAGAGCATGATGATATTAATATATGTAGTGAAAATCGGTACTTCACTTGTTACTTACGCATTGCCAATTATTTTCAAATACGTACATTTTGTTGTTATTACGTGAGAATTAAACTTGAGATGAAGCATTCTTCTTATATTTTAGAAATTGTTGAAGCTTGTCATTGCAGTACTCAGATTTTGAAGGTAGGCTATACTTTTCTGTTTTATTTTTTTTACCTTTTTGGTTAAAATTGACGATATGTTTGATTTATTTGGCTAAATTGTAACTGCAAATAATTAAAACGACAATCAGTTTAGGGTAATGAAGTGGAATTTTCTTTGGGGCTCCAATGTGGCCATGTTGGCGATGGTGGAACTTGCAAAAAGAAAATATTGTCAAGAAGAAATGTCTCTTGAAGCATTCTTCTAAGCTGACTTCCTCCATACTTGTCATGAACTTTCAAATTGGTGGATCATAATATCCAACTGAAAATTGGTAATGGGGAAAATATATTTTGGTTTGCTCGGTTGCTTGGAATCCAATCGATTTATGAGGAGCCTGATCCAAACTCCTTGCCGGCACGATTCCCTCATTTCCCGTAGATATTGTATGGGTTCATCGGATTTAGAACTATCAGTTCTATATGACATTATATGGGATGGTGGAATGTTCAACGAGGCGACCTTTGGAGAGTTTGGTGCAAACTTAATACAAATTGTAGTTTCATTCGAGAGACTTATAGTTATAGGGCTATTCTACGAGGCATCTTGAGAGATCAATATATGGTTCGGATCACTATTTTTTTATCTGAGCCATTGCCATGTGAGCATCTGTTGATTTTTTTTTGAGGTTTTTCTTTGTGTTTAGTACGATGTCAAATATGTTAGCTCGCTCACACGCTAAAAAGCCAATTTTGATCGGCTTGAATTTGGATCTTATTCTTGTTTTTGCTTGTTTTCAAGATCTTCTTAGTAATAATCTTCTTTTCCCTGAGCTAAAGAAAAAACCTACATTCTCACTATAAAGTAAATAAACAAAAAAGTAAAACACGTTAATAATTTCACGCTTGCTTGTCGAGTGAGTTGAACAGCTACTTTGCAAAAACTGAATATCTTGAGTAACTTAAATTAATTAATTCAAGTCTATATCTGTATATATGGCCTGTAATATCTAAAAACTCGTGCTTCATGGCCAAAATATTGGTAATTTAAAGTTACATCATAATGAAAAAGAATTTTTCACATTGATTTCATGAAGACGCAAATGAAGCTAATATATAAATAAATATGTACTCATTGTGACAAGGGGAAAAGATTTCTTCGAAGTAACAACAAATATGATGCCCTATACATTTTAAATTTCTAAGTTCAAAATGTTGAATTAGGAGTGTGATTAAGTGTAAAAAATTTATCTATTCTTATATTACCGGTTTGAAATCTGATTAATTTATTTATTTTTAGTTAAAAAAAATATATTAAATTTCTCTTTCAGAGTATCTTAAAGATTGCAAAAGAGAACCTGGAAATTGAAACTTGTACTCAAGAAACGGAAAAAAAAAAATCAAATTCTAAAATAAAAGAAAATAGTAAGACAAACTAAGTCAAATATCAATGACTTAATGTAGATTCACAAAAATTGGAGGCGCACTCGTCTCATAATAATTAAGCAGCACTGTGGAAATCATTTATGAAAATTTAATTATGATATCCCTTTTTCTTTAATTTTTAAAAAACAAGTATTTAAACAGCTTACAATCAATTTAATATAGTAAGACATAAAATACGCAACTCACATTTTATGAGATCAAGCTCATGGAGCCTAACAAATCTGAAAATAGTCTAAAATTTTATTTCATCATATATTTCTAAAAGTACTATAATATAAAATAATATAGTTTGGCGATTCGAAATTATACTAATTAAACCAAAAGTCTCGTATTCAATTTTGTGAGAATGTAGTTATTATAGGTAGTGAGAACTTTACACCTAAATAATTTGATTTGAAAAGAAAATTCGTAATTAACAAAGTCGATTGATGTTAGAAAGAGAGAAAATAATGATCGAGATTGAAAAATATATGTCACATCAAAAGAGGGGACAAATCATCAAAAGTAAGTAAAAGTTAATCATTTCTACTCGTAATTTATAAGATCGGTTGATGTTAGAGAGAGAAATATATGTCACATCATAGGAGAAGGAAAAATCATCAAAAATAAGTAAAAGTTAATCATTTTTACAAATTTATAAGGCCGATTGATGTTAGAGAGAGAAAAAGGATGATCGAGATTGAGAAATATATGTCATATCAAGAGAGAGGAAAAAATCGTCAAAAATAATAAAAGTTAATCATTTCTACTCGTAATTTATAAGGTCGGTTGATGTTAGAGTGAGAAAGAAAGAATGGTCGAGATTGACAAATATATATGCCATCAAAGAAGAGGAAAAAATCATCAAAAATAAGTAAAAGTTAATCATTTCTACTCGTAATTTATAAGGTCGGTTGATGTTAAAGTGAGAAAAAAAGAATGATCAAGACCGACAAATACATGTATGCCATCAAGGAAGAGGGAAAAATCGTCAAAAATAAGTAAAAGTTGATAATTTCTCCATTAGCCGTAATCTGAGACGGGCAAAAGATTTTAACATCTACAAAGACCATGCATGCGCTTATCAATCTTTCACAGGCATTCTTATTTTATGTCCAAAATAAACGTATGGCAATCATTTCTATTTGCTATTTATTATAAGTTCAACTCGGTGGGATCAATAAACAGTCAAGCTCTTCACATCATTACTAAAAAAAAAAAAGCTCTTCACATTATTAGTAGTTTGATTTTTTTTTTTCCTGAACTCTGTGTCTTAGTTAAAATGAATTAAAAAGAATTTGTATTATAAATTATCATTCAAAAGAGTGCTTGTTAACAATTTTTTATTCATAAAACCCTAATTTTGTTGAGTACATTTTACGCGTCAAATTTGCGAATTTAACATCACTTTTTAAGTATGAAATGACAATTATACCCTTTTTTCCGTTTAATAATAATCTAAGTTTTCACATTGTCAAATCTCAATCCTACATAAAACTTAAACGTATTTATGTCACCACCTTATTTGAAAATCACAAATCGAGACCCTTCATGATTAGAATTGGGATATAATTGGCATTTCATACTAAAAAAATTAAGATATAATTGACTTTCATACTAAAAAGTGGTGTTAGATTCATAAATTTAGCGTGTGAAACACACCCAACGATACCGAAGTTTTACGAGCAAAAAATTGATAATACTAGATCTTTTAAATGATAATTAATATCAGTACACATGCTTTTTTTAACTCATTTTTAATAATTACGTGTCTAAAAATTCAAATATAAAATACAAAATTTATGATTAAAGTAGTATATACGACAACGAAATTCATCATAAAAATATTGTTAAAAAGAATATTGTTGTGATACTATTTCTACATTATTTATTGTCAAATACGTCATAAGTGGACCCTTGAGGCCTTGACTCATTCCTCAAACATGTGATTTCCATAAATATAAATACAATCCCCCTAACCCAATTCAATTTCCATCACAATCATCAACCACAACGGCTCTTTCCTTGTTGAAAGCCTATAAATACAAACCCCCTAATCCCTAAATTTTCAATACATTATCATAGTCACAAAAATATTTTCTAAGTTTCTTTCACTTATAACCCAAATATGGCCTCAACTTCTAATTCCGTTAGCTCATCACTTCTTTCTTCCAAATTATTTTTGAAAACTCGAATAATCAAACCAAACATAAACAAACGGATTCGGACTAGAATTTTCGCCGGTGATCAAAGGCACAACAGCGGGAAGCTCGTGGACGAGAACTTAATCATTCTTCGCATGAGAATCCACGATGCGAGGATGGCAGAGATCAATCCCGAGCCGCCTACGGGGTGGATGGAATGGGAGAAGGAATTGTATCCGAATTATGATTCGATGATATGTGATGCAATGGCGTTGTTGCAATCGTCTTTGATGGAGACGAGGCCGATTGTGGCCTTGGGGATTGTTGTGCTGATTGCTTTGAGTGTGCCAACTTCAGCTGCTGTGATCGTCTTCAATTTGTTTGAATTAGCGACCAAATTGAAGGTGTTTTAGTTAAACTGGGAGTGATCATTTGATCAAGAAATTAAAGTCAGTCATAGTTCCATGTTATTTGCTTCAGTGCCTCTCTCCCTCTCGCTCATGGTCTTAATTTTAATAATAATTGTGTTAGGAAGCGTTAGTTATGGTGCATTAAATTTTTTTTATTTAATTTAATTTTTTTTAATCTTGCGTTAGTTAGGTGATATTGGGTTATTTGAGTTTGATTAGGTGAGATTAACCCATTACTAACATATTGATTAACCTCTATTACGAAATCATGGAGAGTGGGTGTAATTATGTGAGATTGCAATTTTCCACACACACAAAAAAAGTGAAATTTCAATTAGGTGAAATTATAATTCATTGAAGGTAAATGTAATCTAATATAATATTAATTATAACTCATTAAAATCTAACATAACTAACATAATATTAACTATAACTTATTGAAACTTTTTCACAAAGATCAAGTATCAAATACAAGATTCTTTGTTGAATGTTTATATACAAACACAACTTAATCTTAACGAATAAATGTAATGGAGATTAATCCCCAAAAAAATATTACATAACTAACACTTCCTTATTATATTCATAATATATATTATAATAATGGGTCATTTGCATATAACTATCCTTCATTTAAATCTAATTATAATACAGTTCATGTAAATTGAAAAGTTACATTTTAGTCCTTAGAAATTTGTTTGGTATGAGATCCCTAATGAAATTTATAAAAGTACACTTTATACCCCTAACGATTTGTATAAGTGTTACATTGAATACATGATCAAAATTACAAATCACCTCTAAAATTTATAAATATAAACAAAACGATCCTTACAAATTATGAATTTAACAATATTGTTAATTGTAAAAATTGGGGGTATTCTTCGAATGAGATACCCTGACGGACGTCAGGGGCCATAAACAATTTTCAAAAGTTAGGGACTAAAATGTAATTTCTCAATTTAAATAGATTATATTGTAATTAGACCTAAATACAGGGTATTTGGATATAATGATATATTAATTGTAGCACCCTAAACCCCAAGGCGCCACATCCCCCGCACTATAGCCTCGATCCATGTATGAAATGGACAGTTCATACACAAACCAAGACCACAGCGAACGGGTGACAATACAATACCAACAAGCTAGGCGGGAACTAAACTACACATGCAATAAAATAAAGCGGAAGCACTGAATAGATCATAAGTATCAATACTGTATTTAACTATCAATACATTATCATCTTCCAGATGACATTCACATAGAAGTACTTAGAACTATCAACATGATTCTCTGAACTATTAATATATGAAAAGAAAAGCTATGCTAGACTCAGCTGGACAGAACGACACGACCCGACTCCCGCCTAGCACGCCCCGAGCCAGGGCCACTGATTATTATAATAAACGGGATTATCGTGTTAAACCTAATAGTTGTAGTCTCGGGCGAGTGTATGTTATCCTTGCATGTATATTATTTTGATTACAAAACCTTACCCGAGATTATAACTTTCATGTTACTTGTGTATATATATGTATATTGCTCCTCACTCGGTCTTCACAGACTGACGCCTCCAAAAACGCGCCAACGTTTTCCCCCTTTTAAAACGCGCGGAAGCTGGGAACGGCCCTTCCGGCACCAGGCCAAAATGGGAATGGCCGTTCCCATGCTCGGCCGCCCAAATCATTTGAAAAGGTGGGAACGCCCGTTCCCACAATGCCTTGAGGCTGGGAACGGCCGTTCCCATTTACAAAGGCAACCCGGAACGGCCGTTCCCACCTCGCTGACAGAACAAATGTGACTGCATAAAATTATAATTTTAGCCCCTCGATCCAATGACTTCTTTGACCCCGAATTGCCGTAATATGTGTTAATATGATGTGAAACAACATGTTATCATACCACATTGCATTTTCGTGGTCATCTCGATACATTTCCGCCGTTCGTCACATTTTGGGCATTTTAGGTCATGTCTCATGTATAAGTGTCGTGGTTGCACAGGTCACGAGGGTAGGGACGAGGAGCAAGCCCCGTAGGCCGTGCCTACTTGTCTTCGTCGGTATAGGTGAGGTTTCATTGTTAGTTACATAGAACCCGTATACCCTTTATGTGATACTTTGGCCAAAATAGTATTTACGGTTATATTTTCTATAAATCATTGATCGTTTCAAGCCAGGTTCAAGTAAGCAAGCAAGTCAGGTATTGTTTCATGCATGTTTAGGCGAGTAGCATGACGGTTACGTTTGGGCCCGAGGGTAGTGACTAGAGCCAACCGGGAAAGCAAGGGCTGACGGGTAACTCTGGCGCTATCCTCACCATGTTAGGGGTCACCCCTGAATCCACTAGGAGATTAGTGGAGGAAGGAGCTCCGGGCTTAGGGATTCATGTACCCTCTGCTCAATGAGATTGGATGTTGGGGCCTTGCAATCCCTTCATCAAACCGGAGGGAAAAGGAGACTGGGGACGAGTCCGGCACCACGGATGCGCCTCGGGTTATTGCATGATTGTCATTTCATGAACGTGTTATATGAGTACACTATTGCACGATTGCACGATAAGTGAATTGCATGATCACCTATTGACTATTAAACAAGCAAGCATGTTCCTGTTCATTGGGAGATCGGTTGGAGACCGCCCTTACTCGCCAGGGCCATGTATTGATTGCTTGCATGAAAACGAACAAGTAATTAATACTGGTAGTTGTAATCTCGGGCGAGTTTATGTTATTGTGAACTTATATTACTTTAATTATAAAAACCTTACCCGAGGTTATAACTTGCATGTGAATGCGCTCTATATATATTTATGCCCCTCACTCAGTCTTCGGTAGACTGATACTTCACTTTTCAGGTGCTTGAGAGCCGGTCGTGCTAGGCGGGAGTCTGGTCCAGTCTTGCATTGTCACGAGTCTAGCAGTGCACCACCATGTATATATTTTACTACTTCTCATGTCATGTCTATTGTTATTACATTTGGAATACTTGATCATGTATAAGAGATGATAATGTATTGATAATTAGTTTGGTATCTATACGTATCTAGCTGATAAATATGGTACCTATACGTATATATATATGAATTAATGCTTCCGCTTTTAAATTGTTGTGCATTGGTTTTGTATTGCTTTGGGGTTTAGTCCCGCCTAGCTCGTCTTTTCTTTTCTTTGTCACCCGTTCGCTATAGGTTAGTTCATGTACGGATTGTCCATTTCGTATCAAGCTCAATTCTCAACCAATTCATGCATAAATCATGCTATAATTCATGAGTGTGGAATCATGAATTCTTGATGATCTTGTGTGCTTTGAGTGTTTAAGTGCTAGAATATCATTTCTTGAACCTATATGCATTATATTTCCAGAAAATATATGCTTGTGATGATCAAAATGGATTTTGGGTGGCTTTGTTTGCATTCCCGTAGCCCTCCCCTGTTTTTCTCTGTTCTTCATATTTGCAGAAACAGGGAACGGCCGTTCCCAGCCTCAAGGCATTTCGGGAACGGGCGTTCCCACCTTTTCAAATGATTTAGGCGGCCGAGCATGGGAACGGCCGTTCCCATTTTGGCCTTGTGCCGGAAGGGCCGTTCCCAGCTTCCGCGCATTTTAAAGGGGGAAAAACGTTGGTGCGCTTTTGGGGTTATGGGAACGACCGTTCCCATTTTTCAAAGGAGTCCGGAACGGCCGTTCCCACCTCGCTGACAGAACAAATGTGACTGCATAAAATTACATTTTTAGCCCCTCGATCCAACGACTTCTTTGACCCCGAATTGCTGCAATATGTGCTAATATGATGTGAAACAACATGTTATCATACCACATTGCATTTTCGTGGTCATCTCGATACATTTCCGCCGTTCGTCACTTTTTGGGCATTTTAGGTCATGACTCATGTATAAGTGTCGTGTTTGCACAGGTCACGAGGGTAGGGACGAGGAGCAAGCCCCGTAGGTCGTGCCTACTTGTCCTTTGTCGGTATAGGTGAGGTTTAATTGTTAGTTACATAGAACCCGTATACCCCTTATGTGATATTTTGGCCAAAATAGTATTTACGTTTATACTTTCTATAAATCATTGATCATTTCAAGCCAGGTTCAAGCAAGCAAGTCAGGTATTGTTTCATGCATGTTTAGGCGAGTAGCATGACGGTTACGTTTGGGCCCGAGGGTAGTGACTAGAGCCAACCGGGAAAGCAAGGGCTGACGGGTAACTCTGGCGCTATCCTCACCATGTTAGGGGTCACCCCTGAATCCACTAGGAGATTAGTGGAGGAAGGAGCTCCGGGCTTAGGGATTCATGTACCCTCTGCTCAATGAGATTGGATGTTGGGGCCTTGCAATCCCTTCATCAAACCGGAGGAAAAAGGAGACTGGGGACGAGTCCGGCACCACGGATGCGCCTCGGGTTATTGCATGATTGTCATTTCATGAACGTGTTATATGAGTACACTATCGCACGATTGCACGATAAGTGAATTGCATGATCACCTATTGACTATTAAACAAGCAAGCATGTTCATGTTCATTGGGAGATCGGTTGGAGACCGCCCTTACTCGCCAGGGCCATGTATTGATTGATTGCATGAAAACGAACAAGTAATTAATACTGGTAGTTGTAATCTCGGGCGAGTTTATGTTATTGTGAACTTATATTACTTTAAATATAAAAACCTTACCCGAGGTTATAACTTGCATGTGATTGCGCTCTATATATATTTATGCCCCTCACTCAGTCTTCGGTAGACTGATGCTTCACTTTTCAGGTGTTTGAGAGCCGGTCGTGCTAGGCGGGAGTTTGGTCCAGTCTTGCATTGTCACGAGTCTAGCAGTGCACCACCATGTATATATTTTACTACTTCTCATGTCATGTCTATTGTTATTACATTTGGAATACTTGATCATGTATAAGAGATGATAATGTATTGATAATTAGTTTGGTATCTATACGTATCTAGCTGATAAATATGGTACCTATACGTATATATATATGAATTAATGCTTCCGCTTCTAAATTGTTGTGCATTGGTTTTGTATTGTTTTGGGGTTTAGTCCCGCCTAGCTCGTCTTTTCTTTTCTTTGTCACCCGTTCGCTATAGGTTAGTTCATGTACGGATTGTCCATTTCGTATGTGGATCGGCCTATAGTGCGGGGGTGTGGTATCCCTACGTATAGGGGTGCTAGGTGGTATCAGAGCTACCAGGTTCAGAACCGGTGCTCTGGGTTGTGTTGTCTCGAGTATAGGTCGCACGGCATAGGGACTAATTGTCAATGTGTGCATTGCATCATTCTTGAATACTGAATTGTGATTTTTTTCAAACTTTATTAGATTATTTGTTGCATTTTGTATTGAATCCATTCTTTTGGTGTTAATTATGTGGCATGAGCATATACTAATCGCATGCATATATTTTCAAAATGAGCTGTGATTCATAGGATATGAAGACAATATCAAACCACGGCCAATCTTTACGACAACCACAGGCTACCACAAGCTCTTCTTTTAGCTCGGAAGCTGTAAGGAATGCCTTGGGGATTTCTACAGAAATTTGAGAGTCAAACCTTTTCTAATATGAGGTTAGGGCTCGAGTGACAAAGTCCAGAATAAGAGGTCAGTTCGAAGGAAAAGTTTGCCAGCTCTATTACCGATGGTGAATCCATGATGAGACGGGATTTGTGGCGTGTAATGATTTGGTTTCACGAGATCAACATGTTTGTTTACACTACGAAGATTTGGCAACCAGATTCCAAAGAAGAGAAATCTCGAAGATGTTTTAAATTCGAGGTTTCTATCAACGTGGAGGCGATGACCTTCAAAAGAATTAAAGTAAAGTAGGTTCGTGGTTGAGAAGTAGTAAAGACCATCTAACTTGAGAGAGAGGCGAAAGAAAATATGAAGAATAATATAGCTTGGGATTTAGATCGATGAAAAAGGATGAAGAGACTACGAAGAGGGAATTCACATACTTCAGAATTGAGATGAGATAGGAGTTGAATTGAGAAGAATTAAAGGAAATTAGTCGATGTGGTAAGTATAAGTTCATGGAAAATGACAATGCTAAGGATTTTATCTTCGGCCGGATATGAGTTCATCTTCCAAATTCAAGATGAAATGTCGAGTTGTGAGATTGAATTAAGAGCTTTGGAGCAACAAATGGAAACGATAAAGAAAGACAAAGAACTATTGGAGGGAAATTATGTATTCGAATGTAAACAATTGGGGATTGATTCTTCGAGAGAAGTCAAGATACCAACTTCATGGTGTTGAAGAATTTGGGTTCAAGAGATTTCAATCTCGGACTTGGGAGATCCATAAGTCGATACACGGGAACTTTGAATATTTGAAAGACCGTGGGTAAAGAAGAGGTGAACAATTAATTCAAGACAAACCTGCAATTTGAGAAACAAAGAATATGCCAAGTTAAAGTTTACAACTACGGTGACAGGTTCTATGCATTCATAAGCACGTGCATCATACGTCGCTTTAATTATTTAAATTTCTCTATTTATATGCGCATCTCTAATTTGTATAATTGTTCCAATGTGTTGCATCTTTAATTGTTTACAAGTGTGATATTGCATTGGCACCCTAATCCGACATGCATTTTAGTGTTTACTTGATAGGTATCCCCCACATCTTATTTATCAAGTGATACTCCGACTGATTCTTGCTGGGATCAAGAAAAGAAGAAATTCTGGGTGGTACTGGTTGGTTAAAAAGGAAATGGAAAATTCTGAGGTTTGGGAAAATAGAATTGAAAGTGGGAACGAAAGAAGCAGGTTATCATTCCTACTAATTGCTTCAAAGGAAATGTTAGGACTATCACTAGACAAGTGGTGTGATTAGAACCACTTATACCGAGGAAGCTAGGTTGAAGAAATTAAGGTGTTTTGATCCGAGAAGTGGTAGAAAAGTCTAAGGAATTGAGATAAAAATTTCTTGGGGGAGAGCACGACTAGACATGAAACTTAAATTCACAGTGATACTCGAGGAAGATACTTCTCACGGACATGAATGACCCAATGATAGTGACAGGAAAAGAATAAGACGGCGTTATTAGTAAACCTTCAAAGTTGAGTTAAATTAATATAACCGGGATGAAGATCTTCATAAGGCATCGAAGAGAGTGGTTTGTTTGGGAATTTATAAGTACGTGATTCAGACAGCGAGGATGATGATATTATCAGGGAACTTCTGATGGATTCCTAAATTAGTTTCAAGAAAGGAAATTGGTCAAATTTATCACTTTTAAGAAGGATGTCAACTAGTTCCAGATGACCAAATCTTCAACAAAGAATTTAACCAGTTAGTGACAGTGTATGAAGTGGGAGTTAAAGTTCAAGATTTTTATACGGCCAAAGAGAATATAATGAACCTGATACAAAGATAAATGTTCTGATCGTAGGCGGAATAAACTGGTGCTCGGTTAATTGCAGAAGATAACTATGAGTAAGGATCCGAATGGAATCGAGAATAGGATCAACCAAGGGTCTGACTTTCTCAGTCAAACATCTACTAAAGATAGGAAAGACAAGTTGGGAATCGAGCCAGCTAGAGATCAGACTATCCAAATCGTAGAGTAAAGTCACAACATCAATTCCATTACTACGGTGAACGGTATACTAAGCATCCATCGCACGAGCATGCATGCATCGTTTACATATTTAAATTTTGTTATTATGTGTTACCCTGGCCAGTGGAGTGTGTGTTGATTATTGTGAACCTTGCTTTTGCTTGTGTGCTAGAGTGAAAGGGGGATTTGATCCTCTCTGATTACGTGCCAGGAAGATGTGGATTCTATCTGATTATGTGATAGAAAGATGCTGGATTCTTTCTGTTTTCTGTGCACGAGAGATGCTGGATTCTCTTGTACTTAGGTATTCGAGGGATGTTGGATTCTCTTGGATTTAGGAGTTTGAGAAATGCTGGATTTTCTCAAAGTAGATGTCTGGGAAGATGTGGAATCTGACAGACTTAGGCTGGGAGACGGGGTTCTCTCAATTCTGTGCCCGAGAGACGGGGTTCTCTCTTTTGTGTGTGCTGAGGGACGGGGTTTCCTCACTTGTGTGTTGAGAGATGGGATTCTCTCTTGTTTGTCGTGTTTGTGTTACGCCTGGTTAGACAGACGTTAACAAGTGACTCAATGGACTAGTAGCGGTTGAACGAGTTTTGAAGTGACTAACGGCCAAGTGTTCGAGTAGATCTTTGTGACTACCAGGTTCTGAAGGGGTGATACAAATAAGGGGAGTAAATTTCGCAACCAGGGTTAAGATGCTAAGCAATTTCGGGAAATAGATTGATACATTCAGTTTGAAGCTCTTCGGTCCAACAGTAGGACCTGAGGACAGGTCCTTTTGAAGGAGAGAAGATTGTAAGGCCCCGCTCATTCGATAAATAAGGTCACTTCTAGTTCGGTAGAGATTTTGACTTCTTTGACCCTTCCTTTGCGTCCGGAGCATCGAGACGAGTCCGTAGACTCTAAGTTTGCCCAATTCTGACTTCGTTAGCCCGTCCTTCCGATTGCTTTTGCGTACGAGGACCATAGATATATACTCGGATATCCTCGTTTTGCGTGCCATTTCAGCAGCTCCTGCCTTCATCGTCTTCCTCGCGCAGCAGCACTATTCACACGCACTCGAGGTGTGTTTACACACACTAGCTCGTTCTCCCTCGTTTCTCGACGGAATTGGACGAATCAATAGTGGAAATTTATCAGCTCGACGAGCCCGTCACAACCGTACCGGTTTCGTGGCCTGAAAGTGACCAGCGGCGGCGCAGCGGTGGTCCGACGGCGGCGGGTTGCGCCACCTCCTCGCCGGCGGCGTTCCGGCGACCCTCGCCGGCCAACAACCACCCTACCCTATGTTTTCGACCCTTCCTGTTCCATTTCCGGCCTCCTTTTCGAGCGAATCGCAGCGTAGGTGGTGGTTCCGGCGGTGACGCAGCGGCGCGACTTCGGGGTGGTGGTTCGGCCTCTTCCCGACCAGTTTTGGTGGTGGAGCCTTCACGAAAGTTGCTTGGATTGACGAGACTTAGCGGATGGCATCGACGGCATCCCGAGAACCGGCCGTTGGCGGCGGACCGGCGGTGAACCGGTGGTGAACCGGCGGGTCTGAACCGGTTACTGTTCCGATGATTTTTCCGGCGATTTGACTTGGGGCTTTTGTAGGGCTCGTTACAAGCTTTCCAACGGCCGAGACGCACGTTCCTGTCCTTCCGGGGATTTTTTCGACCACCGGAGGCGGTGTTCCGGTGGCGGCCGGTGGCTGTTCGACCGACTACGGTAACGGCATTCCGGTGACTTTCGGACAGAAAGTCCCTTTCGTTGTGGTGAGTCCAACGCCACTTTCCGTTCGTCAATCGGATGCCCGGTTGATTTGTTGTGATTTATTTTGTGTATTTCTATTTAATTGAAATTAATTGTTTTAATTGCAATAAATTGTCAATTGCCTGATTTGTCGATCAATATGAATTCCAATGTGTACGAAAGCATGTATTAAATGAACTATGATATATGTTGATGCTTTGATTTGCAATTTGAACTCCGATATGCCGTATTTGAACTATTTGTCTAACTTGAAGGGGTGTATGTGTAATTTTGTAAACAATATGAATATTGTTTGATTTAATTAGTTAACCTTGTAATTGAATCCGTTAGTGATACCTGAATTGACTATGGCATGTGTGAATTATATAAAATTGATATAGTTGGAATTGATATGTGATTTTGGGAGATTTAAGTGATTTGAATGACTCTATTTTGTCTATTTTATAATTGTAAACTTGAGTTATAAACGTTATATGAAGTTCATGAATTGATTTGCTAGGAATTATGAAAGATATGAAATGATTGGGCTTGAAACCCTCATGTATGGAATGTACTTGAAAGAATTACTTGATTATGTAACTCCATAACATCATTTTACTTCTTATACATCTCATATCATGTGTTTAGCATTGCCGTGCGTCTATGTGGTTTCATATTGAGTCACTTCTCACCAGTACACATTGTTCCTTCTCTTGTACAGTTTGTTTCCAGGGCGGAGACTTCCAAATTGAATAGGCACCCGTATTGCTCTTGTTTCTTGTCTCGTGGAATTCCAGGTGAGGGTGTTTTCCGTTCTAGTTATGTATTCAACCCTACAACCCTTATGTGAAAAGCTTTGGCCAAAACCTTATGATTATATACGTTACTTTTAAAAGGAGAGTTATCGAGTAAATATTGATCGAGTAAATATTGATCGAGTAAACCCTTTTCAAATGGATAATGATGGATATGGTATGATTCTTATGAATCAAATGTTTTGGCGAAAAAGAATGATTGATTGATTGATTGCACTGATTGGGGCCCAGGGGCTTGGTGTGAGTGGGGACCCGAGGAGGCAAGGGCTGACGGTAAACCCTCACACTAGTCCCACTATTGAACAGCGGTACCGGACCTCGTCAGGAGATTGGCGGGGAAAGGGAGCTGAGTGCCATCTGGGGAGTCATGTAACCCCTTTTGGCCAATGATTGGGTGGTCGGGCCTTGCAAACCCACCACCAACCCGGAGGAAGAAGGTTGGAACTTATTTATTATTGAAAATGATTGACTGATTGATTGAGTATGATTGATTATTGATTGATAGGCACTGTGCGGGAAGGCCGGGAATCGGATTGCCCAAACAAATATATTTAGGACATGGCATGTGATCTGTGTGTATTATGATATATTGCATGATCACCTATTTAATGTATTAATGATATTTGTCGTACACGGTCGGAGTTTGGTTGGAGATTGTGCACGCTCACTCGCCGAGCCTTATTGATTAAGTATGATATATGGACTTATTGAATTTAATATGAATAGTCGTAAAGTCTGAGCATTGCTTAGTCATTCTTTTGCCCTTTTTGGGAACTAATTTTTAATAAAACCTTGCTCGGGATTTATGACTTGCATGTGCATGTTTCTATATTATATGTATCGCTCCTGCTCACTCAGTCTTCTAGAGACTGACCCCTCTTTCCCCCTTTTTCCAGTTTCTTTTGCAGGTGTTGGTTACTAGGCGGGTTAGAGTGTCGAGTCATTGTTCTAGTCTCACTCATTTACACTCACTGCATATTATATTATCTTTAAATACTGTATTGATTAATTATTGAGTTATTATTGTTGGCCGGTGTGCCCTTATTGAATTGATATTGATTCGGGACAGGTTAGGACAGGTGTACTGATTAGTGGAACCCGTATTTATATTCGTATTGGATTTCCATTATTTCATGAATATTACATGAATGATTTCCTTGCTTCCGCATTTTGGTTTTTGGTTGATGGTTCCAGGGTTAGCTACCGCCTAGTCAGGACTGTACTTTTGATTGTCACCCGTTCGCTGTGTGTCCGATTCATGTGTGGACTGCCTATTTCATATGTGGATTAGACTCATAGTGCGGGGGATGTGGTGTCTATCGTCCCGGGTGCTACATTAATTATTTCTATAGTTATATCCTACGGAAATGTATCAGATGTCCCATTTTTAAAAGTTATCGAGAGTTAAAAAATATGATGTTCAATATATATGGCTTCACAATTATTCTCTAGACATTTAGGATAAGTTAAGAACATTATTAAAATTCTTGGCTCCCTCTAATTTATTATGTTTTCTTGAAACAGGTTTGCTGGTTGGAATAAATAATAACTAATAGAAAAAAACAAGACCACCAGTTAGGCTGCTAGCTAGCTAGGTAATTAATTAATTTAATTACTTGGAATCTACATAATTCATAATTGATATTAATGTTAAATTAATGACGTGGGCGAGATCTCATCAATAATTTTCTCTTAACTAACTGCACCATCCAATATTATTATACATACAATGAACTTCCCAATTTTTAAGCATATTTATAATTGCTAGGGAAGATTGGAGTCTACCATCTGGCCTCTGGGCTCTTGATTGATCATATATTATTATTTACGAATATTTATATATATATCTTTTTACTATTTTTTCACATAATTTTTATACTATAGGGTATGCATTTCACATTTTATATTGTTTTATCTCTTAATATAATCATCTGCTTATCACGCGTGAACCTTAGACTTCAATTTTTGGACTGAAAATTAATCGATTTGCTGATAGAAATGGGAAGAAAAAGGACAAAAAAAAAGTTGAAACCGTGTGTGATTGGATAAATAAAGACGACTAATTAATGGATCGAAGTTTAAAAGATGTTAATAGTTTAAGGATCAAAATATAATCTTGTAAAACATTTAATTAAGTATAAATTCCCAACCAGCAAAATAAAAAGCATTCATCTTAACGTGTAGTTCAACTTGGAAAACTAAATTTTGGAGAAAATTAGTCGAAATAATCTCTACACATGATTTCCTTACTTTCTAATTTTCTAAAAAAAAACTGAATTAAACTCAGAAGTATTCTATCCAAAATCAGTATGAAATTACAATAATAATAATAATAATTAGCCTACAAAACAAATATTTTTCCTTCATGATTTGTACGTATTAATCTGGATTAATGCTTCTCAGATCATCCATCGTTCTTGATTTCGTACGTCAACCTGCACTGCACCATGCAAACATAAAACATAAGTTTCAAATAATTATTAGTGAACACTTTCATAAACCATAAGGAAATTAATTAAATCAGATATTTGAATAAATTACAAAATGAGTAGCAAATCAAAGTAATTTAAACACTAAAAGAACAATAAGGGATAGTGGATAAAAAATAGGGAGCTCCCTTCAGTCCAAGCCGCGACAGAAGAAACCGATCGCAGCTCCTGCATCGTTGGATCAAAAACCCATCTCCGGAGCTCAACAAACACGACGAGTTCATGAACCAACGAGTCAGCAGCTGAGTTCTCAGCTCTCGTTCTGCCTCGGACTGGACTGAAGGAAGCTCCTTTCTCCACAACCCTAACACACATAGACACACTAAAAATTTGAGAAAAGAATCACGTATAAATAGGCGATGTTTGGAAGAATGAAGATAGATTTGAGGAGACATGAAAATCTGAGGTGGGCTGCAATGGATTCATTGCAGTGAAGAAAACTTGCTGAAACATCAACAACAGTGATATTTCTCAGTTATGCATAAACAGTTCTTACAACTTCGTACACTTTCTTATACATCTTTTCCAACCAGCTGTATGGTTAGATGATTAAGGTGGTCACTGTTGAAGCATCTATGTTAATGGCCACGAATCATAATATTCTATAATTGGGAGAGAGGCTTCTGTATATACTAGTAATTGAAAAAAAAAAAAAAAAAATTATCCCTGTGTTATAAGGGGTGATGTGGGATAAATCTCACTTGTGCGTCATATTTTTACTTAACTTTTTAATTGGACATCAAATTTTTATTTTATTCCCCACGTGTAGTACGAATATGATATAATACAGTATTTATATACTATTAGGTTGTACAAATTTTCACCACTCTCAAAACATGTTGTATAATTTTCACATAATGTAGTACTAAAACGTTCTAATGTAGTATTTATATCCTATTATGTAGTATAAATTTTTGGAGAGTAAAGTAAAAATCTCCAAACTGATGGGGAGTTATTTGCAACTATCCCATGTTATGAACGTATTTTTAATTTTTTATCCAAAATTTTAAATATTTTAAATTGTCATATGTATTTTGAAAAACTAATTCAGGGTTTTTAAAAACTAAAACTAAGATCAAAATTAAACAGTGTAATTAAAATATGAATACGACTTTAATCTCGATTTGTTTTTTTTTTTGTATTGAACGCTCGATGCATGTACAAATATAAGGTTGGTATGAGTGGTTTTCGTGCAAGTGTCAAGTTGGTGTTTTAGTACAAAAAGGGTCGAATTATGAAAGGTGTAGACAAATATATTTGATTAAATTGAAATAGCAAAAGTAGCATAAAAGTTTGCAAGAAAACCCTAATCTTCACAAATAGATATATAGTCCTTTTTTGGCAGAAGAAATGCAGATAATATTCCCTGTTTTGGTGAAGGCTCTGGTTTCTTCCTTCAGTCATTGATGGTTCAGATGACATATATATTTGAGTAGTCATTTCATTGTCAACTCATTTAACCCCATCTTCTTTGCCATTTACCCTTTTCAAATATTCACTGCATACATTCAAGTGTCAACCATGGTTACCAGAATCGGGACCTCAGGTTAGGAGTCACCCGTTGATAGCTACGAGGTTATGAGCAATCGAACACGGAAAATTCTTGCATGCATTGAGTGTGGGCTCCGATGCATACCCTCCTATTTTTTTATTCAAAAATAATAATTAAACAATGAAAAAAATTCAAAAATAAATTAAAAACATTTTTTTCTTATTATTTTAATAGGGGGTGCATGGACCAGGACCCATATCCGGTGCATGCAAGAATTTTCCGTTGAACACTCACACTTTTCGCCACGAATGCAACATATATAAGAACAATTTTAAAGTTAAAAAGATAACCGACATTCTTAACTTATAGGTAGTTCCGAACCTTACATCGTTAGGTAATTAATTGCCTTCCGTGGCTATCTTCAAAGGAAGCGCAGATATGCCGTAACCCTATTGATTTGATCATTAATTTTTAGTGAATAGGTGAATAAAATCAATTTTCGTTTCATGCTAATAGTTTGTAAAGCAATCACTCATGTGACAAAGAGGTTAGCTTGGCTATTTCTTCAAAATCTTTTTCAATAATAATAAATAAATAAATATTATAGAACTGATAAAGTACATCATACAAGAAATTAATTCCGTTTTTGCAAATTTCTAGACCAAATATAACTCGCTTAATTTTATGACAATTAGTATTAAACACTTGTTATTTAATTATTTAATCTCATTAATATATATTTATTGATTTATTTATTATAAATTTTTTTTCAGTATATTGATCACTGATGAGTATACATGTTGATGTGCTATCAGCAAATAAACAAATCAATCAATATGATTGGGCCTTGTGGACTGTGCTGACTTCATTGCCAAGATTTGACCAGTCCAATAAGGTAAGAAAGCCTTTGATACATGAGATGAAGTTTTTAGGGCTGTCAACGGGTCGGATTCGGACCGGATCAGGGGATTCCGGATCCGAATCCGACAAGAGGATCCGACATCCGAATCCGAATCCGAATCCTATAGGATTCGGATTCATTTATTTTGAATCCATGCATAATCGGATCGGACTATATCCGATTAAAGATCCGACCCGATTAACAATAAAATTTAATTTTTTTATTTAACAAATTTAATATAAAGAATAAATATAATTACGTAATATTAATAAATAATTATTATTTAATGGATTCTTTGATAATTTTATTTATATTTGTTTAAAATAAGTTAGTTTAAACTTATTAATAAAGGAAAATATATACTTTTAGAGTAAATAATTCAAATTTTATTGTTGTTTAAAGTGATAATTATGTGAAAATTATAATTTTAGTCATTTTACTTAATATTATGTACTAGTAAATAATTTATTTTAATTAAATATTATATATATAATCGGATTCGGATTCTAAACGGATCGGATTCGTTAATTCCATATTCGCTCCATTTATTTCGGATAACGAATATTTATAATCGAATATGATCCATCGGACATTTTTATCGGACGAATATGCTAAAATTCGGATCGGATTCGGACCGAATTCGGATTAAAATCCGATCCATTGACAGCCCTAGAAGTTTTTAGACTTAAATCTTATTTGTGCTTTTTAATAAGATTAAGTAAAATTTTATTATTTTAATATCATGTTTGATATATGAAATTACCAATACTATCATTTATGATATCTTGCGTTTGATACCGCAGATTAAGTTACTAATATTTTGCACCATTCGGCAATCTGGAGAAGATTTGGAAAAGTTAGAGATGAGGCAGAGAAGCATATCTTCTGGGGAATTAACGGTGGTACTGCCTCGTTTTGGTATGATAGATGGTTCAGTGAGACTACTATTGCAGAGCAATTGGGAGAGGTAAACAGAACTGAGTGTGTGCGAGATTTTCGTCAAAATGGCGCTTGGGACTTGGAGAAATTAACGGAAGCAGTGGGTGGTGAAATGGCAGCAAATATAAGTCGCTTTCCTATGTTAGAAAATGGGGAGGACACACCGATATGGAGCCTTGATGCTACTGGGAACTTTTCCATAAAATCAGCTTGGGAAAATTGTAGAAATAGGAAACCTCTCTCGGACATATTCAAGACGGTTTGGGGAACTAAGCTAACACCCACAATTTTAACCTTTGTGTGGAGAATACTCAATAAATGGTTGCCTTTAGATGAGAGACTACGGAAAAAAGGCATTACTCTGGTCTCACGATGCGAATGTTGTTCTAATGAAGATTCTGCAGACCACGTCTTTCTCAAGAGTGACAAAGTTATGAAAGTGTGGAAGCACTATGGAGATTTGTTCAAGATAGCCCATATGGAGACAGATTCGGTAGCTTTGGTGCTTCAAAATTGGATTACTTCCTCGGTTCATAGCACAAGTAAACACATCCGCATCATAATCTCGATCTTGATCCTTTGGTTTACGTGGCTAGTGAGGAATAATAGGAGACATGAAGGAATTCCAGTCTCCCATCATACAATCATAAGGCGAGTCCGACAGCACGTGTTTAATCTCTGCATCACAAATCAGATTAAGCAAAAATGGTGGCATGGAGATCTCTTTATAGCAAGTGGGTTTGGAGTTAAATATCGGGCACTACCACCTAAAATGCCAAAAGTGGTGGTTTGGCGTCGGCCACATTATGGAATGCTTAAGCTTAATACTAACGGGTCATCACGGGGCAATCCGGGACTAGCAGGTATTGGGGGTGTTATACGTGTGGTGGTAGCCTTCAGTGCAGGTATTGGAGAGACAACTAATACGACAGCAGAACTCCACGCAGTGGCGGAAGGTCTGAGACTTGCAGAGAGCTTAGGCTGCCAAAATCTGTGGATTGAGCTAAACTCAGAAGCGACGATTTCATTGATTAAGAAAGGTAAATCTGGAGGAATGGTCAATCAACAACTAATCAACATGATCCGCTTCTTCGCTCATGGAATGTCAGTGAAGATAACACATATATTCAGAGAAGGTAACGGAGTCGCAGACTAGCTGGTGAAACAGGGATCTATTTCTCAACTTTGCTAGACCTTTCCGAAAAACGAGCTACCTAAAGAGTTGAGAGGACGGATAAGATTGGACAAATGGGAATTGGCTAATTTAAGATGCATAAAGAATTACTAATTGCAACTGGGCAGGTTATGCAATTTAACTTTTATATTCAATATTCACATTGTTACAGGAAGTATATTAGCGCAACTATGGCTTTTGAAAAAGGTTGTTTGCTTTTGCAGGTTTATAATGGAGCTAAAGCCAAGGCCACTCCGGATGAGATGAATAAAAAAAAGAGTTTTTTCTTTACCTTCTTAGTATTAATGAGAATAATTGCACAGATTTCACTAATATTGCTTTGAGTTTCTTGTCTTACATGCAGAATATTCAGACTAGATTGAGGTGTCACTATGATGATACGAGAGAGGATTCAATATTGTCGGGGTATACACCCAGGCTAGTTTGCAACTATGATTTTAACCGTTTAATCCTTATACATATTGACAGACACCATTCGAACCAGAATAAGAGTCCTGAGAACGCCATCGACGAGTGTGCGACTTTCCATCGAAAGCAAGGAGCCACATTGGCTGACCGTGCTGCTGCCCAGGGAGCTGGGCACCTTTATTGGCCGATGATTAGTCCGTTGGATTCGATGTGCATGAGGGACTGGAATATGGAATTAGATATAAAAGCCCTCTGGCTTGATGTTTTTATTTCTAATTTTGTGGGGTATTTTTGTATTAAGGCTATTGTTGGTCCTTGGATCATGAACCATTGTATGTTTGCTGGTTTCGCTTGGTTATATATGAGGTGGGGACCTCGGTAAAACCTCACGGTCGTTTTGGCCGGTTAAAAAGAAAAAAAAAAAGTTACTAATATTTTGCAATTACTCTTATGCCCCTCCTAACCTTCATAATGTGGGACTAGCTCCAACAAGAGTAAAATCCGAAGTTTCCAGCAAAAGTAAGTTTCATATTGATCTTCATAGGAGCAAAGTTTCCAAGCTTCTGAAGGTCTAGAAAACGGGATAAAGATATGGCCTAAAAACTATTTAACATTATGTTATGACTGCTGCTCTTATAAAGGATGATCAGATTAAGCAAGCAGAAGGAACAAACCAACAAAGGGAAAAGATGATGTTTGGCCATGACAATTCCATATTACGTTTTCTTAAAAACGTGATACGCTTCTTTAAGTGACCTTATTCGTATTTTTGTTAAACGTCGTCGTTTAGTATTGCTGGACTTGTTTTGCTTTTGTCTTTTATTTAATTAAGTTTGTTAGAGTCTGGAGAAGGAATGGGCACGTGTCCGCCTGTGTTTGGTTCTTTTGGTAGTGGGAGTGAGTGTAGAGTGAGCAGGTCTATATCTGTACTGAAGGAGGATTGCGGGAATCAAGTTTAATGAATTAAAATATTTCTTCTCTCAAATCTCTCTTCCTGTCTCTATTCTCTCTATCTTTCTTCTTCATCAAGTTCTCACTATTCCATTGCCAAGCTTGGTTATTCCGTTTTACAGTAACTTTTCTGGGATATATATTGAAGTTGTAACAGTGGACTCAGAGCAAGGTTCTGTGTGGCGAGTGTCGTGGGCTCAGATGGCCAAGAACAATACTACACGTATTGATGAGCTCGAAAATACAGCGAAGGAACTTAGAGAGGGCCAGGAAGTCATAAATTCGCGGTTGGAGGAGATTACTACATTACTACAGACGCTGAGCAAAGGGAAAGAGGCTAGTAGTTCTCAAGAGCCAGTGATTTCGGGCACCAGGAGTTATGGAGATGCGGGAATCCTTCCTACACCTGCTATACGGATGAATGAGGTACCCAACACTACGAATCTTAAGAATAAGCTAGATTTCCCTCGTTTTAATGGAGATGAACCTAGATTGTGGTTGAGAAAATGTAGTAAGTATTTCGCGTTTAACCCAATGAGCGATTACGAGAAAATTATACTTGCTGCTATGAATATGGAGGGGAATGCCGACAACTGGTTCATTGACTATATTGATGGGAAAGAGAATATGGGTTGGGAGTTGTTTGCAGGGAAAGTTCTGGAGAAATTTTCCAAGCAAAAGGAGAAAAACTTGGTTGGCCAGTTTAACAAATTGAAGCAGGACAAATCTGTTGAGGAGTACTACATGAAATTTGAGGAGTTAAAAGCTTTCATGGTTGTGCATAACAGATCTCTGACTGAGGAATACTTTATCAAGAGTTACATCAGTGGCCTTAAGGATGAAATAGGCCAAATGATTGAAATGTTGAACCCAACTGACTTAGCTCATGCTATGAGCTTAGCACTGAAACAGCAGGGGTACGTGGAAACAATGGGTAAAAACTCTAAACCTGTTCAGAGGAATTGGAATACTAAGTCTGGAAGCAGTGACAATCCAGGGAGGAAGTTGGGGAGTGCAGTTACAGACAAGTTTCCAATTAAAAGATTAACATCAGAGGAAATGGATGCTAGAAGGAGGAAGGGGCTCTGTTTTAATTGCGATGAGCAGTTTCATGTTGGCCACAGATGTAAGAAGTTATTTGTTATTGTGTGTTAAGAGTTAGAGGAAAGAGATGAGGATGAGGGTGATGTGATCAACTTGGAAGAGTCAGAAAGTACTGATTTACATATATCAGTGAACGCGGCAACAGGTAGAAGGGCTCCTGATACAATCAAAATCAAGGGAAAGGTGGGAAATAATATAATAACTGTGTTGATTGATTCAGGAAGTACACATACTTTCCTTGATCCTGAAATAGCCAAGAAATCTGGTCATATAATTGAATGCACACATCCTCTTCTGGTGACTGTAGCTGATGGGGGTAAGCTGCATTGCAATTCCAGGTGTAGTAATTTCAAATGGACAATGTGTGGAAATCAGTTTCAAGCAAGTGTCAGGTTATTGAGGATGGGAGGTTGTGACATGGTAGTAGGGGTGGATGCTCTGAGGAAGTTAGGGGATATAACACTCAACTTTGATAGACAAACTGTAAAGTTTATCAAAAATGGAAAGGAAATTGTGTTGCAAGGAGGGGATACTGAAGATTCCCTTAGAATGATGTCAGGTTCAAGGTTGCAACAATTGTTGAAAAGGAAAGGAAGAGCTTCTCTTAGTTGTTTGTGTATGGTTTCTGCCACTGAAGAGGAGGAACTGACAGAGGTCCAAGAGGAACTTAAGCCATTACTAGATGAGTATGCTGTCTTATTTGAGGAACCCCATACACTACCACCATCAAGGGGACATGATCATCAAATCAAGCTCAAACCAGGGACTGAAAGTATAAAGCAGCAGCCCTACAGGTATTCCTATCTACAAAAATGTGAAATTGAAAGACTGATACAAGAGATGATGGAAAATGGAATCATACAACCTCGTATTAGCCCATTTTCATCACCTGTACTCTTGGTAAAGAAAAAAGATGGGGGTTGGAGATTCTGTGTAGATTACAGAAAATTGAATGCACTCACTATTAAGGATAGTTATCCCATTCCTTTGGTAGATGAGCTGCTGGATGAACTTGGGAGTGCTGTTATCTTTTCAAAAATTGATTTAAGGTCTGGTTATCATCAGATTAGGGTGAAAAAGGAGGACATTCCCAAAACAGCTTTTGTGACTTCTTCTGGATTATATGAATTTAGAGTGATGCCATTTGGCTTAACAAATGCACCAGCCACTTTTCAATCACTCATGAACCATATTTTCAAAGGATATCTGAGGAAATTTGTGCTAGTATTCTTTGATGACATCTTGATTTATAGTAACAATTTGCAAGATCATAAGCAACATCTGGAGTTGGTGTTTAAAGTGTTAATGGAGCAACAACTTTATGCTAAAGCCTCCAAATGCACTTTTGGGAGAGATAAGGTGGAGTATCTTGGGCATATAATTGAGAAAGGGGGAGTGTCTGCTGATCCTCAGAAAATCCAAGCCATGGTTGATTGGCCAAAACCCAAGTCAGTGAAAGAATTGAGAGGTTTTCTTGGCTTAACTGGATATTATAGAAAATTTATTAAAGGTTATGGGGTTATAGCCAAACCTTTAACAAGCCTGACTAAGAAGGGACAGTTTGGATGGGATGAAAGTGCTGAAAAGGCTTTTGATGAGTTGAAACAAGCTATGATCAAAGCCCCTGTGCTAGCTTTACCAGATTTTTCAAAACCTTTCATACTGGAAACAGATGCTTGTTACAAAGGAATAGGAGCTGTTTTGATGCAAGACAGACATCCAATTGCTTATTTGAGCAAAGCTTTGGGAGCTAAGTCTTTAGGACTGTCTGTATATGAGAAAGAACTGATGGCAGTGATACAAGCTGTAGACAAATGGAGGAGCTATTTATTACACAACACCTTCATTATTCGGACAGATCAGTGCAGCATCAAGTATCTTATTGATAAAAAAATCTCCACCCCATTGCAACACAAGTATCTCACTAAGCTCCTGGGATTCAATTACACCATTGAGTATAAGAAGGGCCAAGAAAACAGAGCTGCTGATGCTCTATCAAGGAGGAATGAGAGTGATGAAGGGAGTTGTAGTTCTATCACTGTTTTACAACCTTCATGGGTGGAAGAGCTGGGAGCAAGCTATGAGTTGGACACTTTAGCTCAAGAGGCTATAACTGAATCTTTAGTGTTTCCCAACAATCTGTCATATTTTACATTTCAGGGAGGAGTACTAAGGTTCAAAGGAAAAATTTATGTGGGGAGTGGCTCTGAATTGAGAAGAAAAGTGATTCTGAGTATGCATTCCTCAAGCTTAGGGGGTCATTCAGGAATTCAGGGGACTTTTCAAAGAGTGAAGAATGTGTTTCTGTGGCCAGGATTGATGGCTGAAGTAGAAGGGATTGTTAAAGAATGCGAAGTATGTCAGCAAAGCAAGCATCAAACTGAGAGAATAGCAGGGCTATTGCAGCCTCTGCCAGTTCCTGATCAAGCATGGCAGCACATCTCAATGGACTTTATTGAACAACTGCCTAGATCCGAAGGGAAGGAGGTTATATGGGTCGTTGTGGATAGATTTACCAAATACGCGCACTTCATTGCTCTTAGTCATCCATTCTCTGCAAATCAGCTGGCCAAAATCTTCTTGGATGAGGTATATAAGCTTCATGGACTCCCTACTAGCATTGTATCAGATAGAGATAAGATATTTACAAGCCAACTTTGGAAAGAGATGCTGGAAATTACAGGGGTTCAACAGCTTTTGAGTACAGCCTATCACCCTCAAACGGATGGACAGACGGAAAGGGTCAATCAATGCTTGGAAACATACCTCAGATGCATGTGTGGATTGCAGCCAAAACACTGGAAGAAATGGTTATCCATGGCAGAACTGTGGTATAACACCAACTACCACACATCACTTAAGTTGACACCTTTTGAAGCCCTGTATGGGGACAAACCCTCTTATTTCACATTGCAATCTGAGTTCCCAGTGATTTCAGCAGGCTTAGAAGGGCTTATACACCAGAGAATCCAAATGCAGCAGTATCTTAAACAGCAACTTCAGTTAGCTCAGCATAGGATGAAGCAACAGGCTGATAAGCATAGGAAAGAAAGGGAGTATAAAGTGGGAGACAAGGTATATCTCAAGTTAAAACCCTATAGACAACTATCTATCAGAAACAGCAAAGTGTGGAAATTAAGTCCTAAATATGCTGGGCCTTTTACTATCATTGAGAGGATTGGAGTTGTTGCTTACAAACTGGAATTACCTTTGGAATTCAAAATACACCCAGTATTTCATGTTTCCGTACTAAAGCTTCATGTGGGGTCTGCAGATAAAGTCATTAGTGTTCTTCCACCATTTGATGAGGAATCTCAGGTACTTCTTAAGCCTATTGGAGTGTTGGGAAAAAGACTGATCAAAAGAAATAACGCTGCAGTAGTTCAGTTGTTGGTTTGGTGGTCGCATCTTCCTAAAGAAGAAGCTACATGGGAGGATTTTTATCCCATAGTGGATCGATTCCCTGAATTGGAAGCTTGGGGACAAGCTGTGTCTCTAGGAGGGAGTAATGTTATGACTGCTGCTCTTATAAAGGATGATCAGATTAAGCAAGCAGAAGGAACAAACCAACAAAGGGAAAAGATGATGTTTGGCCATGACAATTCCATATTACGTTTTCTTAAAAACGTGATACGCTTCTTTAAGTGACCTTATTCGTATTTTTGTTAAACGTCGTCGTTTAGTATTGCTGGACTTGTTTTGCTTTTGTCTTTTATTTAATTAAGTTTGTTAGAGTCTGGAGAAGGAATGGGCACGTGTCCGCCTGTGTTTGGTTCTTTTGGTAGTGGGAGTGAGTGTAGAGTGAGCAGGTCTATATTGGAGGATTGCGGGAATCAAGTTTAATGAATTAAAATATTTCTTCTCTCAAATCTCTCTTCCTGTCTCTATTCTCTCTATCTTTCTTCTTCATCAAGTTCTCACTGTTCCATTGCCAAGCTTGGTTATTCCGTTTTACAGTAACTTTTCTGGGATATATATTGAAGTTGTAACACATTACAATAAAAATATTTATAGCAAGAAATATGCCACTGCATTATTGCATCATCACCGTATTTGTTTCCTCGACGAATAAAATTAACGGAATAAAAGAACAAATTACAAATAAACATTCAAAATAACAAAATCAATTTCATCCTAACAAAGTCCAAATAATTTAAATTTAAACATTTGATATTAAAAATTAAAAATAGGAGTACTACAATCTCCTCCAGTCACATATTCCTAATGGCAGAGCAATCATCCAGTCACATAATCTCACGAGACAAAAATGGGAATGCACTAGCACTTGACTACATTCTCATAACAAAAATATACCAATACCATTTCAGTACAAAATTGAGTGAAGGATGTTGTTGAAAAGTAGCCGGAGTTTTGACCAAATGAATGTTCTGATCCAATTCCTTTCTAGTCTCTCTCAGAAATTGAGCCTTCTTGTTTCATCCGGCTCACTTTCACAAAACAAACACATGTTGAAATCAAACATAAACACATAATCAACCATAAAAACAAATCATAGAAGAAAACATAGGCACACTCATACAAATCATGAAAGAAAACATACCCGCACTAATAATTGTAAAGTGCAAAAGAGCAACTTAGAATGGCATGCAACCTCAAAGGTTTAGCATTTTCTGAGGATTAGTGTAAGTGATCATATGATCTTATATGACATAGAACGAATGCGTAATATCTCAATCATGACAAAGCACATAAATACCTTACGTGATTGTATACCTGGTCGGGTTGTTTCACAACTATCTGGTCAATCCAAACTATAAAAACCTTGACGCAATGGTGTGCTGTCAACGAAGACCTCTATTCCGCCCGAAAAATTTGTTAAGAAGGAAGGTAAAAAATATATAAATAAGGGAAAATCGAAACAGCGCTGTAGAGAAAATTGCATACTGGTGTAATAGATTGTCGATCTACGGTGCTTGTTGTTGAACGTAATAAGGAACAACTGAATGGAGCAAAAAAGATCAATAATTTTTGTGTTTCAGGAACATCGAAAGAGCAGTTGCTTGTCTAACCCTAGAAAAATAAAGTTGTTTGGGATTAATGGCGACCGTGAGGATGAGAAAGATGGAGTTGTCTTGGATTAATGGCAACTCTGATGCAGATGATGGGTCTGGAATGAGGGTAATTTTGGGAGCAAAATTTTGGAGACTAACTAGTATTAAGTTCCCTCAAATGCCCTAACCTTTAATATCAAACGCTTTCTAAATCAAAGTATGGCCCAATAGTTAAAGGGTAAAGGGCCAAGAATAGTGGATCCATCAGCTAAAGTTCTAATTCACTCCGGCCCATTTTATAATTCTGCAAATATTAATGCATAATGATTAGGGATAAATAAACTCACTTTTATCACTCCAAGTGAGGGATGTTAAATCACATGTTATATAAAGGCCCGTCAAAAATTTTCTAATATTACTTTTGTTTTGTATTAATATTATAATTTAATTTAAATTTAACTTTAGTAAAATATTTTCGGCTGTCTTTTATTGGTGCCGTATATCAACTCTCCTTTCTCCAATGCAAGAAAAGTGCACATTTTACCTAAGTTTGTAACGATTTACATGATTTAAAAATTGGAAAATATGAAAAAATAAATAATTTAAAAACATAATTTAGGTAGTTTGGTTCAAAATTCAATGCTGGATTTGGGGGGTCAATTCGTCGTAAAAGACCACTTATTAAATAAGAAACGAAATAAATGCTTAAAATGCGTGATTCATGAGAGGAGGAGAGCAGTCAAAAGGTACCGGTCTACACGTGTTGCATTGTTGCTTACTTGCTTATCCAAATTGCGCAAATCACACGTCTTTCAAGACCAAGTTACCAATTTGGCCATTTGTTCATCATCGTATCTAACTACTAAAATGAGTTAACAACCTTAAACAACCTGTGTTAATCGAAAGTATCATAAAAAACCCCGATAAAAAAAAAGTACTCTAAAAAACCTTGTGTTTTTTAAAAGATGCTCACCGCCCCCTAATTCCAAATGGTCAACAAAAAAATGTAAAATTCCTATTATAACCTTATACACTGTTTCATTAAAAATTATTTTTTAATTCAGAATAAATATTATATTAATAAATAAAATAAAATTTAAATTATATTGTTATATCTATTAAAAAGGGTTATAAATATATAATATATATAAATATTATATATATGTATATATATATATTAATAATACTTATTAATAAATTAACAAATTTAATAAAATAATATTTCATATGTATATTATGTATAATAGTAATTAATTATATATATATATATAATGAATTTATAAAAAAACATTTAATACATATGTAATTAATATAAATAATTTTATATATATATATATATATATATATATATAATAAAAATAAAAAACAAAATAAATAAACTTAAAGATCCATCCCATGCCTACCCCACCCCACCCACCGGCACAACCCTGTTTGAAAAATCAAAGATTTCTGCAAACCCATCTTCTCCAAGAAGACATCGTCTTCTCCGATGGAGATCCACCCTCGCGCCACCGCAGCAGTCGCCACCTTGGGCCACCGACACAATCGCGACACCACTTTCATGACCACGACAATCCCTGCGCCACCACCGTCACAAGGAAGAAGGGAATCGAAAAATGTGGCCGGCGGCTTGAGTTGAGTAGTCGCGCCGCCACCCCGACGAGCAATTCCGACACTTTCAACCCCGATGAGAACCACCCTGAGTCACCGATTCTTTTATTTGTCAGATCCAGATCTAAATTTGGATTTGAGTATTTGTGTGTTTTTGTTTTTGTGCTTCTGTGATTTTTTGGATATGGAGAAAGGGGTAGTGGTTGGTGGTGGTTTGTTGGTGGCGGCGGCGATGGATGGTGGCTGCGGCGGTGTACATGGCGGGAGGTGGTTGAATTTTGTGTTGTTTCACGGTGGGTAGCCATTGTTGTGGTGGTGTGTGGCTGATGGAGAAAGAAAAGAGGGGGAGGCCCGGTGGTGGAAAGGCAGTTGTGCGCCGGCGGCGACGATGGCAGCTGTGCCAGCAGCGGTGATGGTGGTGTATTTATGTTATATATATATTAATTTAATAAATATATTATAGGGGTAAAATAGTCTTTTTTTATAAAAAAGTGAAAAAAATTTCAATCTCAGACACAGTCAACGCGCGTGAATTGCACGTACTCGTCTTAGGGTTTTTTGTGCATATTTTGAAAAACATAAGGTTTTTTACCGTATTTTTTTTTTGTCGGGGTTTTTCTTGCTACTTTCGAGTTACACGGGGGAGTTGGATAACATTTTCCCCTACTAAAATATATCATTCTTACCGACTACCGTAAAAGGTTGAATTTTCAATTTTAAAAATTCCTTATATCCTGATCCAACAAAATAGTTGAGAGAATATAAATTAGGTATTCAATCGGTCGATAAATAAAAGGTGTGATCCTGACAGTCTATAAGGAGTCCACTCAAAGTCCATATTGAGTTCAAAAATGATGCTCTCACATTGCAAACCATAGGATTTGAACCTTATATCTTATAGTAAATCTGTCATCCGGAGCCAACTAAACCACATCCTACGAACACTAAAATATATGATCCTTATTATATTATTGGTAATTACATATTTAAAATTCTAAATTATAAATATTTAATTAAATTAGGATAAGGATGAACAACCATCCATATATTATGTTGGTGCACAAACTTTATTGACATTATTGTATTGGTTTCTTTTAACATAGACCCCAGAAATTGCTTCTTGATATCATAGGATCATAGAATATCTTTTTATATACGCATTTGATGAGAAGCAAAAGGTGAAGATGCTACCATTCATAATATTATTCCCAAGGAATTTATAAAGAGATAAATTGAAAGAAGTAAAACATGAATTGCACATTGGAATATCTTGTGTTTACATTCTAAGAAGTTGAAATGAAATTTAAATATTGTTAGTGATGAATGATGATGGGAATATGCGGATAGTTACTGAGAAATCTAAGATGTGATGCTTCTTGTTTGCCACTTTATTAAATTAAAATTATTCAAGCACAACGATTCCATTCACAAGGACCTATGTTGATAGACATATATAGCCATATAGGTGTATTGGTAAGGGTAAAATTTAGAGGAATCTGTACTATGGACATTTTTTCAATTTTTTATCTGAACTTTCAAATGTTTCAAATTGTCATCTGTATTTTAAAAAAAATTTCAAATTACCATCTCGACCAATGACTTGTTAACACTTGTCCATTTTGGTGTTAAATTTTTGCCCACGTGTTAACTCCTAATTGGTCAAGATGGCAATTTCAAATTTTTTTCAAAGTACAGATGGTAATTTGAAACACTTGAAAGTTCGGATAGAAAGTTGAAAAAAAACCCATAGTACAGGGGGTAAATTGTTTTTTTCTCTAAAATTTAAGCTAAACTCAACTCAGTCGAAAATTGATTCTTACAGTTTAATTGATGAATTCTTTTAAAATATTTGTCAATCATGCCATAAATGTAAAATAAAAAAAAATTTATAATAATTTGATCTAGTTAAATTTAAATTAAAATTTTCTGAACATTAAATTTTTTTACTAAATTAAAAGGAAGTTATCTACACACAAACCTGATTAAGATTATAAAATTAGAAAGATAGCTTAATTTTAATAACATTTAATAGAAGTGGAGATGTAAGTTGAGAAAAATATTTGTTGTAATTTGAATTTTGAAGGATTAATCTTTGTTGTCCAAATGAATGTCAAGCAAAAATTTCAACCGAATTCATGCTGGAAATGGGTACATTACGTTGAATATTATTCAAACCTTAGAATAATATGGCAAGATTAATTGATGTCGCATTTCAGAATCAAATATTCGCCTTTTTCATTCAATTGGATGGGTCGGTCGGTCCTCTGTATTTTAAAGTCAATACAATAGGTCCAATTTGAAACTAGCAAGACTCAACTTTTCCTTCTTCTTTTTTTTTTTTAACATATAGAAACATAAATCAAACTTTCTACAACAAACAAATGGCAATGAGGGAGGAGTTGGGGTGTGTGAAATCGATTAGCATTTTCATCTGGTTTCTTTTAACACTTGTTATACAATCGACGATTAATTGAAGTTAATAAAAACAGACATATCGTTACACTTATTAATCGATTGATCAAGATTATCCAGATCAGGTCCGAATGAATACTTCGAAGTATTCTAATAAAAAATCATAATATTCCAAATTTTATTCCAAAGCTACAAAAGATGACCCCAATGTTTTGTTGCAAAATTGCAAAATAGCACACACACACATCTAGATATTTTTGTTAATTTCTTGAACCTATGAAAATTATTTATTTATTTATTTTCTTGTGAATTTCTCACCATCAATATTGTCTACAACTACAACAATTAAAAAAGAAAAAAAGAAAAAATTAGGTTCAAGTCCCATAATAGGGATTCTTCACTCACCCATTGCTTGTAGATCTCTTCCTCCATCCCTTTCCTCTCATCTTCTCTATAAATAGCCAAAACCCTAACCCTCAATTCTCTCACAGGCAATTCATCAAACACCATATCTCCCCTGCCTCCGCCATACATTTCCCACCGCACAATCCAAATCTTCACTGCAAATACAGATTCTCACCTTTCCCTGTCACCTTCACATTCACAGCCCCACCATCCATATCCTCTCTTTCCCAGTACAAATCTTTCCTTTTCGTATTTTTCTTCGACATTCGAACCCCTGTTTTTTTTTTTTTTTTTTTTCTTTTCTGCAAAATGTTGTAGCCATTCAATTTTCCTTATCCTCCCCCAATTCAACACCCAAAAGGCGTTTCTTTTTCCCTTTTTTTTTTTTTACTCTTTTTGCACGGTTTCAGAGATATATAAATAAAGGCATTAGGTTTGCAGCCATGGCAGTAGCGTACCCACATTTCATGGTACCCGAAACCCAAGTGGAGACGACATCGAAGCTAATGGTGACCCCCGCCGTGTCGCCGCCGTGCTCATCCCTCACCCAGGACGATTTGAAAAAGATCGCCGCCTATAAAGCCGTCGAGCACGTCGAATCCGGCATGGTTGTCGGCCTCGGCACCGGCTCAACGGCGAAACACGCCGTAGCTAGAATTGCGCATCTTCTGCAACAGGGGAAGCTCAAGGATATCGTCGGAATCCCAACATCGACGCAGACCCACGAACAAGCAGTCTCCCTGGGCATACCGCTATCGGATCTCGATTCCCACCCCGTTGTCGATTTAGCCATCGACGGCGCCGATGAAGTCGATCCGAATTTGAATTTGGTCAAGGGCAGAGGAGGCTCTTTGCTGCGAGAAAAAATGATCGAATCCGTGAGCAAGAAATTCATCGTCATTGTCGACGAATCGAAATTGGTTAAACACATCGGCGGCAGCCGATTGGCTATGCCGGTGGAGGTCATCCCGTTTTGTTTTAACCATTCTTTGGAGAGACTCGTCGGAATGTTCGCCGGCGCCGGCTGCGTAGGAAAGCTCAGACAAATCCCGGACACCGGAAAACCATATGTAACAGATAATGGCAACTATATCATCGATTTGTACTTCGAAAGAGATATTGGAGATTTGAATATTGCGAGCGATGCAATCTTGAGGCTTCCTGGAATTGTTGAGCATGGGATGTTCATCGGATTGGCGACCTCCGTGATTGTCGCCGGCGTTGATGGAGTCACCGTGAAGACTAAAGTGGGGGATGAATTGGAGGTAGATTCCTTCTGTTATAGTGATCTGAGGAATGGATTTTAGGGTTCCCAACTGACGTAATTAGGGTTTATTTAGGGTTCTTGATTGAATTATTATTTATGCAATTGGGGGATTTTAGGAGGCTCCCTTTTATCAGTTGTTGCAAGTCTTGTTGATTGTTCTTGCTCCATTGGATTAATATGCCTGATTTAATGAAATTTTACTTGCAAAGATTTGTACTTTTTTGTTTTGATTGGCGTCATAGATAGAAATTTTTGTGTTGTTGATTGGTTTTAAATTAAAAAATAAAACAATATATAAAAGATGTAGTAATATTCCCCTGTTTTTCCATATAAAATTGGCATATGATTATATGAACCTTGAATTTGTATGTGTTGACAATGGAAGTTGGATTTGTTAAAGATATAAAATGTTGTTATTTTTTGAAAAAAATAAAATCTTGGAGTATATATACAAGATTTAGTAATATTCCCCTGTTTTGATTGGATTTAAATTAAAAGATAAAACAATATAAATAAATGTGAACCATGTAACATGTTGGATTTAATGGCATACCTATTTTGTACCATGTTAAGGGGAGAATTAGGTCCCAAGGGACGCCCAACTCCCAAGTCTTGTTTTAGGGATATAACCCTCAATTTCTTTTCCCTTTTTATTTTCCCAATTATTTCTGACGTGGCTTCATAACACCCTAATCAAATTGCGATTAACTCATTTTGTAAAATGGAGAAAATTTAGGGACCGTTTTGCAAATAAAATAAATTTATAAGTTATAACAAAAACCTTAAATCTATCATCATTTTTTTTTTCCTCTCTTATCCTGTTCTTCTTCGCCGACATCCCCCAGATCTGTCTTTGTTCGCCTCATCTGAATATTTTCTTTTCTTTCTCGTCGCCGCCGCCGCTGCTTTGGAAAGCATTTTGAATGATCTTGCCAAACTTTAAATAATAATGCTGGTATTGATGGTTCTGTGTTTGTATCATAACACAGTATCAATATCAACTGTATTATTTAGTCGAGTTTGAAGACAACAATAACAGATAGAGGAACTCGCAGAAATTGAAATTGAACCGACAAAATCAGATTGCATTCTATTATTTAACAGAATTTACAATGTAGATCAGTTTCTTGAGTAAATTCGAGTGTGCGATTCCATCAATCGAGCACACGATTCAAGTTATTGATAAAATATTTCTAGTAATAGATTCAATGAATCGCGTGCTCAATACCATTTTCAGAAGAAAAACAAAAACAAAATAAATAACACGATTTAAATGAAGAATCGAGCACGCGATTTCTTAAATCGATCACTCGATTTTTTTTGTTTTTCCTGCAAAATCCAAGTTGCTAAGCTGTATGGGTTTCACACCCTTAAAAGCAGACATTTCATGCCCTTCTGATTCAGCTTACACAGATCTGTGATTAGATTCATTTAAGTGTGCTATAGCTCTCACCGACCTATGCATAGAAAGTCTCAAGTCTGCCCATGGAAGGGACATATCGGGAATGCACAGATCCGTGAGAGCTAAAGCACATATAAATCAATAAAAATAATCTACCATAAAAGAGAGATGTTATTGCCCAGTTTTTGGTGAGGATGAGCTTGGTAATTGGACTCTTTATAGAAAGAATTAGGGCTCCATGCATTCAATTAAGTTGGTTGGCAATGCATTCAATACTATGGCGATTGGTTGGCAATGCATTCAATCGATTGCGCGATTCGTAAAAAAAATAATTAATTTGATTTAAGCTGCAGAATTGAGTGTGCAATTCATTTGGGAATTGGAGTATTTATAAGAAAAATTAGGGCTACATGCATTCATTCAATTAGTTGATTGGCACATGAATTATACAATTTAGGGTTTAGGGTGAAAATATATCAAATAAATATTGCAAAGAATCAAAATACAAACCATATTATAACTCACTTATATATTCTATAGAATATAGAGTGCAGCCAGTTAGGGATTCGTTTTAATCGAGTGCGCGATTCGTTAAATAATTAAATAATTGGATTTAGCATAAAATACAAATTTCAACTTTTTTTTTTCTTTTTTTTTTTCAACATTAAATCAAATTTAGCATAATTGAATCAAGTGTAATCAAGTGCACGAGTCATTAAATCAAATTTCAACATTATTATTCGTTTCTGTAAATTAATTAAAATAATAAACACATAAATACTGATCTGGCTCAAATCTGGTCGATCTGACGTGGTCGATCTGGCTGTCAGATATGGGTCAATCAGTCAAGAATTTGTTTGAGTGGGTTCTTTATCGACCTGAAAGCACTAGCAAACGTGAGCTCGAAACCAACTTGGGGGACTTGGGGTTTTACCCAAGGTTGGCACTCCGACGCTCAAGTCAGTGATGGAGCTCTTTTGAGAGAGAATAAATGCAATTGAATGCGTATTAAAGGCTTACCAACTACTGTTCAAAGGGCGAGTATTTATAGCCATGGCCAAATGACACAGTAGTGTGTGTACGGTAGGTGTGCATTAATGGCGTTGCCAATCGTCGATCTGGATGTCGGACGATGGAACCGGCTTGAGGCGGGTCGTTTGTACCTTCTTTCCCCTTTGGGTAAAAGCAAGGACTGACGGTCATTAATGAGCCGTAGTACGCCTGTTCCAGGGAATGGGGAGGATACACGTGTCCCGACAGGAGTGTTTTACAGTATTCGGGTGTCCGGTGACGTATGATATCGATCTGGAGATCGATATCGCCTTCCGGGATCCTTAATGCCGTGGGTTTCCTCATAGGAGAGAGTAGATCGATCTGTTGATCTGATGATCGGATGGTATGCCAATCGATCTGATGTCCTCAAATAGATCTGATGACCTGAGGACCTGGTATCGATCTGATGACCTGTCCAAGAGGTCGTTACTGGTTTGTCCAGGTCGGCGTGAGGGTCCACGTGGTGCCAATCAGGGGGCGACCTCGTGGCCCTGTACTATTATGCCATATCAAATACAAATTTCAACATTTTTTTCTTTTTTTTTTTTTTTCTAGTACTGATCAGCATCACCATCAGAATCAGACATTGAAGTTGAACCACACCACAGGATTGGGGCTTGACGTTGAGCTGATAAGGATTGGGCTTCATGAGCAAGAATAAATGATGATACATCTATTAACAACAATAAGGTACTTCCTTCCTTATTGAGCTTCATGAACCCTAACCCTTATCAGCTCACTCCAAGATCCAAACCGGTGGTTTCTTTTCGTCGTATGCACCTCTTTAATCAGACAGACGTATTTGATAGAAATAGGGTTGAGGAGAAGAAGAAAGAAAGAAAGGAAAAAGGAAGAAAGAAAGGAGGAGAGCTGTGGCTAGGGTTTTGATTTGCCACTATTTATAGAAAAAATTATGGCTACATGCATTAAATTAAATTGGTTGACAATGTTCAATAATATTAAAAAAAATTAAAAATTATTACTAGCTGCAGTATCGAGCGCGCGATTCATTAAATCGCTTGCGCGATTAAATAAAGAAAATAAATGTTTTGAGTTAGAAGAAGAATGAATCGCGCGCGCGATTAATTAAAAAATAAACACACAGATTTGATGAAGAATCGCGTGAGCGATTCACTAAATCGAGTGCGCGATCCAATGAAAATATAATAAATTATACTAGCTAATATTCAAAATAAATTACAAGTACAAACCATAGATGTTGTGAATACATTCTGTAGAAATTAAATATTATAGTTATCAACTCCAAAAAATATTTCAGATGCTAAACGTAACCTTAAAAAAGAGGTATTATTGTCATCCAGAATTTTCAGCGAATCCCCACGCATGAGAAGCTCAACGTAATATAACGAATAGAGTCCACAATCGCCACTACAAAAAATTAATAAATAAATTATAGAAATTAAGTCAAAATATAATACAAAATTTTTAAGTAAGTAAATGTAAATGTACCTTCGTGTATTTTTTGGACACGGAGCAAGCTCCAACTTCCACATGCGGTTGAGGTTGTTACCTAAATGCCTGAATTTTCCTGTGTGGGCCAACAGTTTGGGAAAGTAAACACACAGATGGTTCAAAGCAATTTGGTAATTCCTTAATTCAAATGTTCCACCACCACTGTTGTAAACTTTGATGACTTCCTCTTTAGGCAAAATCTCAACGGCCACCCAATGTTGGTTTTCTACGTTGACTACGCCATAAAATTTATTTGCTCCTTCCCAGTCCCGGCCATGCTAAAATGGAAGAAAACCGGTGGTATACCCCAAAACATCTTCCCGCCACTTGATTGGATCATTCCAGATTCTCTTCATCACATCCCATGAATGCGGGACAGTCTAAAGATTGATGGGTTCAGGCACACTTGCCGTTACTGTCTTTGCACCCCTGCTAGTTTTGGCACCAAGCCTACCCTTCGCACCTTTGGCAGCAGTATCTGGCCCAACACCTTTAGCAGCAGTACCTTTGGTAACTATGATACCAAAGGCACCAATAGCCACTGAATCTTCCTCTCTAACGAGACCCCTTCCAATGTAATAATTGATTTTAAGATATTAGAAGAAAGTCTCATCAAGGACCACACAATCCTGAGCATATTGATCTTGGTGTGTATTTTGCTTAAGCCTTAAATTGGCCAAACACTCTTGCAAATGCTGCAAGAGAAGTGAACCAAATTAAAATTCGTAAAACTCAAAGAGTTAGAATAAAACAAGGATCATACATGTATTGACTAACATTAAGTACCTATTTTATCTCAGATTGTAACCATGCCCCATCTGTGAGGAGGACTTCGAAGAATTTCTTGTTGAAATCCTGACTTTGTCCAGAAACTCGATCTCCCGACTTAGCACTGAACACCCAGTTGTATAAGCAGCTGGAACTTGATTTCTCGCGTTTTTTAGTTAACCATTTGTCGAGAGAGAGATAGATGCTAGTGGAAGTTTTTTCGGTTTTCGGAAAAGGCGGTTGGGGTTGCGCCGTTAAAAGGGGTGTTGCTTCTTTAGCCTTGGCTCTAGCTATGGCTCTAGCTGTGCAAATCCTTTTAAACTGCTGAGTATACGGCGACAGGAGGTATGTGGGCCTTCTTTTATTTCTCTTTGGTCTTTGACGTTTAGTCCCTTCAACCTCCTGCACCAATACACTACCGCCTGCGTGGTCTTGTTTTGCCTTTTCCAAATGCAGCCATATTTTCTCAACATATACCTTCACCTAATCATAATTAGTTGACATTTTCTGGATAAACTGTTGAATTTCATAAGGTACAACAGCTGGTGCATTTGGGGGTGTTGTGACAGGTGACGTGGCATTTGGGGGTGCTGTGGCAGGTGATGTGGCATTTGCGGGTGCGGTGCCAGGTGTTGTGGCAGTTGGGGGTGCGATGCCCAAATCAAATTCTGCGGAAGGAGGTGTTGTCGTTGGATATGATGGTGAGAGGAACCAATCAATGTTAGAATCACTGAGATTATCATTTTCATGGACTGGAGGGGCATTTGTTCTCGGGGGCAATTCATCCCCAATGATCAATTGGGTGCACCCTTTTAAACAATGATGTAGATAATCAATGGGTTCATCCTCAGCTTCTAAAATTATTTGTTCATAAAGGTCACTGATATAACTCATCTTCTTTTCATTGCCGGAGGGAAACAAAAATGGACATACCTGATCCTGTTACATCAAAAAATAATAGATGTTAAAGATATTCAATGAGTCATTCCTTTTAATGAATGATCCATGCCAAATAATATAAATTTTGTTCAAACCTCAGGTCCATGGTTATTTATCTTTTGTCGCAGTTCTTCAATATCAATTGGGATCCCTCTCGTGTGCAGCCATCTGAACATCCGGTGTGGGAATCTTCAGGTACTAGGCCGCCTCCATAACTTGCTATCGTTGGGCACATTTCGTAAGCCCATGCCTATAAGTCAGAAATAGCAAAAGAGATGTATTACAATTTATTGAACTGAAAAATCGAGTGAGCGATTCATTAAAAAAAAATGAATTGCAATGAAATATGATGATCACACTCACCTGCAAGGCCCAGGGAAAACTTGAAACATGATAGGTATTCGCTTTAGAGTCCTCCTCTGTAGGAGACAGCCATTGAGCAATATCCTTTTCCCTTTTTTTTATTGATTCCATTGTCATATGGAATGATAATAGTCCCCAAGGATATGAATAAAAAAAATTCAAATCACTTGCAAAACAAATATAGTCCCTATTTACAACTCTTCCCTTTTCAATACCAAGCAAAATATTTTGTACAAAAAGCACAAGAGCTATCTTCAGCCGATCTTCCACAGCAATCTTCTTATTGAATAATAACTTCTCCAAATCCGTATCCTTCACTTTGGATTTTCATTTCTTACCGAGGATCCTCTTAAGAAAATACTCGGCATTATTTATAACCCTCACTTCATCAGCTCTATCGGGCATCGTACCAGCACCACAATAAAGCCCGGTAACAAGAGCAAACTCCCTTAAGCCAAATCTAACTGGCTTTTATCCTATTAAGAACCCACAGTTCATGTTTTTTCTTGGTGGGGAGGGAGTACATTATAAGATAATGAAGGAGGGTGCCTGAAAACCGCTTCCAGCCGAAAGGCAGCTCTTGGGTATATTTTCTAAATACTCCTACGAAATTTATTCCGTTCTCTTCGAGGAATGCTTTTACTGGGGAAAGGCATTCCCATGTTGACCGGACTGTAATCCTCACAGTTGAAGAGAAGAAATACCGTTCCCAGAAAGGGCTCATGTTGAATTTTGAAAAATCAATGTTGCGGGTGATCTCTTCTTCAAATTCCATCTCCAACTCGTCGTCATCATCCTCCGCATCCTCAACTAACCCCATCATACCCACATTCTCCGAATGCCTTTGCTTACTCCTATTTTCCCGTATGTAGAAGCCTAGAAGGTCCCTTCTTCAGATTCTTCATCTCCGGTTTGTTCATCATCTCTAAACTCCTGAAATGTATCAAATATCCTTTGAAAATAGAAAATATTTAAAATATACAAAAGGCGTTATTTTGATCGCGTACGCGACTTAATCAATCGATTAAGCGACTAAGAGATTCTTTCCAAATAAACAACAAAAAATACAATATATAAACACGAGAATATAGTTTCAAGAACAGACAATGGAAAACAAAAAATAAGGAACCATTACGTTGTACTCGGTCTCTTGCGATATTTGCATGGGATCAGTAGTCCCATCTCCTTCCCTTACGGGGCTTTGGTTTGCTCCAGCTGATGACATTTTGTTTAGTTACGAAAAATGTGATAATACGTTCAATAGCGAGAGAGAAATAGAGGAAAATCCTAGTTCTTTGGCTTCGTGAGGAAAATGAAGAAGAAGAACAGTCATTTTTTCTTTTTTTCTCGCTTTTTTATTTGCTGATAACTGTTATCAAATCAAATTAATTAATGATGGTGATTGGTTTGACTATTTGGTGATATATATATTAAATAATAACTGTCTGACGAAAAGGCAATTATAATATAATATATACACAACGTTTGCCGCCTTTCTCGGACATGTATATTATAAGAGCATTTTTTTTAATTATTATTTTCGAGTGAGCGATTATTTAAATAAGTTCGCGATTTAGTAGGTTTGGTGAACAAATTCATGTTCTAAAGTTAGCTAGGGGACTAATAAAATTATTTAAAAAAATAATTAATCCCACTTAGATGAAGGATCGCTTGAGCGATTCACTAAATCGAGTACACGATTCTTTAAGTTTTGCGACCAATAGAAAGTTCCAAGATGTGTGTAATGACCAATAACCTTAGGGAATTTGAATCAAATTTGTAATGAGATCAGTGTATAATCTGGTTGTGCCCTAGTGTTGTGATTCTATCAATCACAATGTTTTGTACATGGTAACAAAGATGATGTTAAGATTTGTTTGGGATTATGACTTAAGGTTGCAATACATTATACCCCACGGAGCAAAATCACAATGTGGGTCATATTATACTCAAAAAAGTTAGCTAGGGGACTAATAAAATTATTTAAAAAAATAATTAATCCCACTTAGATGAAGGATCGCTTGAGCGATTCACTAAATCGAGTGCGCGATTCTTTAAGTTTTGCGACCAATAACCTTAGCAATTGAGCGATTCCTTAATCCAAAGTTGTTCTTAAGCTTTGTGTGGGTTTATAACAGAAATACAAATCATTAAGGCAAGTTACATTATGGATTTCCAAATACAAATCGACAAAATTACTGTTAAAAGACACAAATTGACTATTATCAACTTGTACACAATATTTATATTTTGCTCTCCTCCTACTGTAATGATTGGTGTCCTTCTGCTTGAGACTTCACCTTCATCGTTTTGTGAGTGCTGCTCTTCTATTGGATTACACCAATGAGAAAAGCCATGATCATGACAACAATAAAATAATCTTCCCCTTTTACATGTATCTCTATCAACCACCTTGATTGTAGCCCACTGGTCGCAATACCTGCATTTCTCCTTTCTATATCTAAGAGAATTTTTTCATGTAAAAGTTGAGCTATTTGAACTTGTCATGATCTTTAAATTCCTTAATGATCATCAGAAGACTTATATAGTGATCCCCACTAATGGCTACAATACGGATATACAGTGTATAACTGTCATAATATAACGGCTATAATATTTTGTAATATTATCATCTTTCATGGGCTCTTTTGCAAACTCACAAATTTACTTTTTTAACATTGTCTAACCCTAATTCACTTTTTTCTCAAGTATAAATATGTTTAACATTGCCTAACCCTAATTCACTTTTTTCTCTTCCATCCTCTTATCTTGAATTTTTTCCGCCACCGTCGCCAATCCAAGGGAACAATCCTTCGCAGATCTGTAAGAGTCTGCCCTATTAGTTTGAATTGCTCTTGAAAATTATCATGTTTGTTGTATGATTTCCGCCAAATAGTATGAATCAATAGATGTTTCTTTATTTGGTCCATGTACTCGTTACTCGTTGTAGATGAACTATACGATGGGCAGTACATGAGAGAGTTTTGAGATGCTTTGTGCAGCTTTTGTATAACAATGCAAAGCAACCCTAGAAAACGCGACTGAAGATTTACTGCAAAATTAATTTTATAGTAAATCTTCAATCGCGTTTTCCAGGTTTGCTTTGCATTGTTATATAAAGGTTGCACAAAGCTCTCAAAGCTCTCCATATATTGCACATTACATAGTTCTTCCACAATGTCTAACGATCTAGTGCAAGGCCAAACAAAGAAATCCATTGATTGTTACTGTTTGGCAATAAGTCATACGGAAATGACGATTTTCATGAACATTTCAATCAAATACGGCAGATTTGTGATTAAGGAGGAAGACAGACAATCAATTAATTTTATCCACAATTGAAGCATCTATTTAGTTGAAGAATCTAGCTCGCGATTAATTAAATCGAGTATGCGATTCAATAAAAAATTAAGAATCCTATTTAGTTGAAGAATTTACCGAGCGATTAATTAAATCGAGTACGCGATTCACTAAAAAAACTTAATTTAATCCTACTAACATGAAAAATCACGTGAGTGATTCATTTAATCGAGTTCGCGATTGACTAATTATAATTAATCACTTACATGAAGAATCGCGTAAGTGATTCTTTTAATCGAGTGCGCGATTCATTAGATCGAGTGAGCGATTTATTAGATCGAGTGTGTGATTAGTTAAAAAATAAATAATCCCACTTAGCTGAAATCGCTTGGGCGATTAATTAAATCGCGTGCGCTATTCATTAAATCGAGTGCACGATTCATTAGTATTTCTCCCTAACTAAATCGATTGTTGGGGAAATTGAATCACAAAACGCAATAAAGTTGTATTATACAATTTATTTATTTACATGATAAATTAGCAAAAACATCCAACTAAATTGCAATAAAATATGAGGAACTCTCGATTAGCTATTCGATTCTTCGACACCCTGATCACATGTAGTCTTTTTGTGCCCCTTTATTCCACACTTTGAACAGGCATTATATCTTTTTCCTCCCTCAGAAGGTGCCCGGAATCGCGTCATCCTTTTTCTTCCAACACGCACCTTCAGGGGTGGTGGCTTTACTTGTTTTATTCCTATATCTTCAGGCAAATCCCACTGTAACTCTGGAGGTGTAGGAAATATTGTCTCCAAATATGCAAGTATGTAATACTCAACAGTGTAAAATTGGGAGCATAAGGAATATATTCTTTGTCCAAACCCGTCTGCGTTTTGCTCCCTTGACGCCGATAATGCATGGGGGCAGGGCATCTTATCCATCTGGAAGACACCACATGTGCATGTCATATTGTTCAAGTCAACCATAACCTCTGCTCCAATTCCGGGAACAGAAAATTCATGAGCATTGAACTGTTGTGCTTTGCATCCTTTAGATTTCTCCAAATTACTCCGCAGAAGTTTCTCTTTTGATGGCACCAAGACTGTACTATAGTTGATCATGTCAGTTCCCCGGGTGTGGAACCAATCAGCCAAGATTCGTATGATAGACTCAAACAGAGCAGAGATAGGATACTCTCTTTCAAATCGAATCCTAGAATTAACAGACTCGGTGATGTTGCTAGTCAAAACATCATACCTGTTTGATTTAGAATGTACCTTGCTCCATAACTCAAAACCAACCTTATCTTTCAAGTACTCCGCTGCACGTTTGTGAATGCGTTCGATCTCTTGGTAGTGGTCCATGAAATCGTCGACAATGTATGCTTTTACTGCCCTAAAGAATGGATCAAGGATCGCACTTTTTTTAAAACGTTATTTCAAGTTCTCCGATAAGTGCTTCGTACAAAATCTATGATGAGTCTTAGTATAAACCTTACCAACGACATTTTTAATGGAAACATGTCTATCGGATATTATACAGAGATCCTCACTATCAGGTGTTATCCTTTTTAAATTGATAAAAAACCATTCCCATGATGCATTATTTTCTGAATCGACCACTGCCCATGCAATAGGATACGTATGGTTCTCACTATCTTGTGCAGTAGTCAATAGCATAGTACCATCATATTTACTGGTCAAGAAGCAACCGTCTATGGCTAACACCTTGCGCATGAATGTAAAACCCCGTATGCAAGGGCCAAATGCAACAAAAAATGAAGAAACCTGTTTTCGTTGCCAAGAGCCAAATCAGTGATGCTTCCTTGATTCCTACCTATGAGCATATAACGATATGCATCTATAATTGCATATCCATGCTCAGGTGATCCTCTGATAATATTCTTTGCATGTATTCTGGCCATCCAACACTTCCAGTAACTAAGCTTCAACCCCAATTGAGCTTCGATGTTGTTTTTAATTTCGCGTGGTGTGGGACCTTTCCCGTCAATAAACAATGGCTTCACTAGCTCCCCAATCATTTTTGCGGTTGCCTATTGATGATGGGTAGTTGTCTGTTCCAGCCCACAACTGTGAATCCGATTATACTTTCGGAGGATAAATCTGTCAGAATTGGGATATTTAACACACCGAACCCGCCACTTGCAATCCTTGGAATAACATCCCAGAACAATAAGGGACTTTGTAGATTTTATCGTTCGGAATTGGAAGCTTCCCTTACATGCAAGTAGGTTGAATTTCATAATGGCATCTTCTTTGTTTATAAACTCTTCATCATCACTAAATTCTGACCCATCATCCCACGTATGACTTTCAATCCTGACCTCCGGATTATCATAACATATGATGGCTTCTTCCTCATTAATATTAGGCACTTCTAGCTCGATTACATTTTCAGAAGGATTTTGAAGATCTTCATTACAACGATCCACCATTTCTTCGTTTATGACAAGGGTGTTATCAGGAAGATTGAAGTCCTGATCGTTGTTATCAGGGAGATTGAAGTCTTCATAATGATGTTCATATTGATCTTCATCCTGAGAAATAAACCCGGTTGTATCAACATGTTCGGATTCTGTTTGACTCTCCTTCCTATCAAAGGAAACCTTTAAAATGGGCCTCCAACCCTGAGGGGAGATATCGGCGAAGTAAACTTGTAGGTCGCGATCAGACTTTATTTCAGTTGGATGACAAGTTGGAGGTGCACATGTAAGAAAATATTTCACGTGTACATCCTCATGGGAGCAAGTAAGTTCTGATTGTTTGATAATATCACTTATCAACATTTGAAATGTAGTCTGATTGCTAACAAGGACAGCAGTCGTTTGCTTGTTGTCTGCAACCCAATTCCAACACATGGTTTCTTCTTCCCACACCCCAAATTCAACGCCAACAACAAATTTTGACAAAACACAGTCGTCCTTCCTATACACAGTCAACATTTAAAAAAAAAATTAACCATGCATGTAGTAGAACATTAAAAAAAAAAAAAAAATTATCCGCGTACTCGATCAATAAAATCGAGTGCGCGATTCCAAAAAATCGCGTGATCGATCAATAAAATCGAGTGAGCGATTCCTAAAATCGTGTGGTCGATTAAAAAAATCGAGTGCGCGATTTGTAGGAATCGGGCACTCGTTTAATAAAATCGAGTGCGCGATCATGGTTATTGTGTACTGAACGTGTTGTATTGGCGTCCAAAACAGGTTAGGGAATGTACTGCATTAAACCCAGATAGATAACCAAAGCAACTCTCATGTTGTAGACAATCATTCAGTGAAAAATGCAGTTCAACAAATAGGGTTCAGGAAAAACTCATAACAAACCGAAATCTTTCTTTACCTTTGATTGTTATTGTTTGCCATTGTCCGTGTAATCAGAGAGAGGTGCTACTTAGGGTTCTTTGAAGAGTCAAACGCACACCGCGCAGTACAGAGATCGGAGAGAAGAAATTTCAGAAAAATCGGGTTGGGTTTTTCGTCGCACAGCCAGGAAGAGAGAGAGAATTGAATATGATTTGGGGTCAGATTCTAATTTTGTATAAATTTTGGGGTCAAAAAGATGATACAATTAGGAGACAATTAGCTGATGTGGCAACTATTTAATTAGCTAATTGTACATAATGAAACAAAGGGTTATATACCCAATTCTTTTGAAACTAGGGGTTACATAACTAAAAAAAGACTTGAGCATCCCTTTTAACGCAATGCCCCCATGTTAAGTTTAACGTGGAGCTCCCTTACTAGCACTTCAAAGAACTTGTAAGCACTGTAAATAGTTGAACCTATTGTGCATTTTTTTTTTTTGGTTAGGTCATTTTTTTTTTTTTGGGTCAGACCTATTGTGCATGTTTGCGGATTAGTTTGTGAGTTTGTTCTTGTATTTATGATGCTTAAAGCCTTAGACATTTTTAAAATTTTTAATTTTACATCTCGAATTTGTTCATATTCGTATTGTATTATTAGTTTCAGGTCAGGATAGTGTACCTAATAAATTTATTATTGTGCTACTTGTGTACCTGATAACTTCTTCTATGAGCTCCTTGCCAAAGAAACACAATTTGATTCGTTATATGAGTAGTTAGGAAATATTTTTTTGCCTTACTAGTTATCATATCATAAATTAATTGTGTTGTTATTAATATGGAGAATTCCTGAAAACTCTCCAATGGAAACTCAAATTCCTCTTTTCTCCCCACTTTTAAAAATGTTCCTATGAACTCCCCAGATGAAAATCGAACTTCCTTTTTACTCCCTATTTTTTTGATCCAAATACATCATTTGGGGATTTAGTTATGTGATTTGGGGATTTGGGTAAGCGATTCTTGAGTTTTTATACAACAATGGGGAGTTAAAGAGAATTTGGTCTGTCATCTAGGGAGCAAATGGGAACTTTCTTGAAAGTGGAGAGTTAAAGAGAATTTTTTCAACTTATGGGTACTATTCAAAAAAAACCCCTTGTTATTATAGTCTTTGGAATTTCTTAAAATGTTTTCATATTCTTCTAGGGAAAATTGTTCAATTCATCCAGTCGAATGATCCAACTTGCAATCTATGGACATGATTTTGGACTTTTGCAAATCTGATCCTTCAATTTTCAATTCGATGAAATTATAGGACAATGGCAGACCGAAATTAATGACGTGTCAACCGGCACAACATATCACCGGCCACGTGGTATTTTCTTTGCCACATCATAAAAAATAAAAATCCACATCTGCATAATTTTAATAGAAAAAAAATCCCTCCAATATGCACATTGTACATCTAAAAATTAGCTACCTCGTCTTTTGAGCCAAAATACTAAAAAGGATTGAAATTTTTTAAAAAATTAATATAAATGTGAAATTGTTCATCCACAACAAAAACCAATTTAAATTATAAAAAAAAAAAAAAGGCGTTTCACATTGCCCATTCCGTTATACTTCCTTTGAGGGTTATGGATCGAAAATATATATTAAATTTTAAGGTTTCGTTTGCAAAAACAGATTATATTCCCCATTCAGTTTTTTTATAATAAAAATACAGATTATTTTATATGAAAAATACAAACATGCACCTATTGCTACATTCCAAAAAAGTAGAAAGAAAGAAATAGACCTATTATTTTATTCTAAGTTGAAGAAACTAAAAGAAAGATGTTAAAACAAAAACTCTTGGAAAATCTAAAAAGATAATAGACATGCTATCTATTGGCCGTTTGATCACACTCCGCCTAGATCTACCCCCGCTCAATTGCCTTTCGCCCAGATCCACCGTGGCAGAGTTGCCCGCCATCCAGATCCGTCACCAAATAGGTGTCGCACTCGCACCACCACCGCAGCCACCGTTACATCATCACCATCGCTCGCCCTATTTCAGAAATCACTATCAGTTTTCCACAAAAATCCACGGCTGCTCCACCAACCACTTTAACTCACCCAAATCGAGCTACCTCCACCATCAAACACGCTGCCACCACCACAGACAGAGGGGAGGAGAGAATCGGTGGAGGAGAATTGGAGAAAAAAAAGAAGAACGAGAGGATTAACAATTCTTGGATGAACAATTTCACATTTCTATTAGTTCTTTTAACGAAAAGATATAAACTTAACGTGTTTCGTTTTTTGTTGTTCTTGGATGAACAATTTCATATTTCAACCTTTTTTTAGTATTTTGGGTTTTGGCTCAAAAGACGAGGTAGCTAATTCTTAGATGAGCAAGGATATTGGAGGGATTTTTTCCTTCTAAAATTATGCAGAAGTGGATTTTTTATTTTTATTTTTTATGATGTGGCAAAGAAAATGCATGCGGTTAGTGACATGTCGTTCCCGCTGACACATCATCAATTCCGGTTAGCCATTGTCCTATAATTTCACCAAACTAAAAATTGAAGGATGAAATTTGCAAAAACCCAAAATCATGTCCATAGATTGCAAGCAATGTTTTCAAAACCGGACCGGAGGGCGAACCGGTGACCTTACTGGTTACCGGTCGGATCGGTTTGATCGGTTCAACCATCGGTCGAACCGGTATAACGTAATAAATAAAAAATTATTATTTTATTAATTATATGTATATTATATAATATTATAACACTATAAAATAGATTTAAAATCTAAATATTTGAAGAATGTTTTAATTTTCAAGAAATATCCAACGGAATTCTATAATTTAAAAATACAATAATTTAAGATCATATTTGAGAATATAGATAAATTTTTAAAAAATAACGAATTTAATTTGAAAGGATCCAAGTATCAAAATAATTGGAGATTTAAATTAGCAAAATCCTTAACTAGAGATTTACTTCCTAAATTTAAGGAATAGTGTGTTTATATCTTTTGATTATCTTCTATAAACATGGAAGTATTTTTAGTAGTTTTTATGTTACTCAAAATTGATAAAGAAATGTATTTATTTTTCTCAAAATTTACAAAAAAATTCCTTCCTTAACCATTTTCTTTCAGTCACATTCTTTTTTCTCCGTTTTTCTGGCAGTTCAAAGAAACCATTTTAAAACACAAAAAAACATGGTCAAATCTAGCCTAAAGGTCGAACAGAAAACGTTTGTGCAAATTGAGAATAATCAACCTACATCAGATCTGCCATATCTCGTTTTTTGCTCACCGCCTTTCATGGTTTTTTCTCACCGTCTGTGGCGGTGAAAGTGGCTGAGAGTCGTACGTGAGGATGAAGGCGGCGACGCACAGAATCAAGGTTGAAGAAGCTTTTTTTTTTTTTTTTAATCTAATATTTACTGAACCGATGGTCCGGTCCGGTTTTCAGGGCCAAAACCGTCGGTTAACCAGCCGGTTTTTTCGGTCCTGAAACGGTCCGAATACCACCGGTTTTGAGGGGTCGTCCGGACCGGACCATGTGCCGGTCACTGATTGAACCGGTCCGACCGACCGGTCCGGTCCGGTTTTGAAAACACTGATTGCAAGTTGGATAATTCAACAGGATGAATTGAATAATTTTCCCTATTCTTCTATGATTATTATCTATACTATCTATTAAGCGAGAGATCCAAACTTGGTTTCTTGGACTTTAAAAATAATTTATTTTCTATTTATTTATTAATTGATTTTATTCGGCTTTATCTCTTTCACGTTCTGTTAATTTCTCTTTTCTTTTCATCACTTCTCTTCTTAATTTCTCTTTTCTTTCTTATCACTTGCATTTTTTTTTTCAATTATATTAATTTTTATTCATTTTCACTTCTATTTTAAATTTTTATAATTATTAATACGACACTATCTTATCTTACTTATTTATTTATCATAAATTAATGATTATGTTAAACAAAACTATAGAGTATATATTTAATAAAAACTTTTTAATTTTAATATATTTATATAATAATTATTTTTTATTTGCACATGCATAAAATGTGCAAAGTTGCTAGTTATTATTATAAGCGAGGCCCAAGTAGTAACCACTTTGATCTCTTGGTGTCCTCTTTTTTTTTATTTATTTTGTATCCGCTCATTTCTCTTGCGTTATCCTCTCTTCTTTTCTTTTTATTTATATATTTTATTACTTTAATAATATTTTTTTAACTTATTTTTTCTCTCAACTCACTCCATTTTAATTTTTTTCTTTTCTTTTTTATATAATTTATTTTTTTTCAAAAATAGTGTTATTTGATATTTTATTCTTTTATGTTATTTATTTATCATAATTTAATAATTATATTAAAAATAATTATAAAATATATTAATAAAAAAATTAATTTTAATATATTTAAATAATAAAAAATTTTAATTTGCAAGTGTGCCAAAATTATTAATTATTATTATCTATACTATATTATTAAGCGCGAGAGGCAAAGTTGGTCTCTTGGTTTCCTCTTTTTGTTTTTTTTTTTTTAAACCGGTCAAGGCGACCGTGGGGTTATTACCGAGGCCCCCCCCCTCATATATAAACAACCGAGAGTCCAAGAGAGCAAATACAACGACATGATCCAAAGATCGTTAATCGAAGAAACACAAAAATGCCCGAACCAGAAAAGGAATAAAACAAGTCTCAGCCCATGGGCAATATGCACAATACAGCCTCTCATGCTCATCAAGCTCTTAGGAACGCTCATTGGCCTATGAAGGTGCCCAGCCTTCCGGGCTAAGGTGACTAATGTGATTGTAGTCAAGCAACAAGTGAGCTCTGCCCTATTGATGGCGTCCTCAAGGCTATCATTAATATGGTGAAAAAATTGAACTTCACCTCTCAGTTGTAACCGAACGAAATATACCCAATTCCCGTCAATTACCAAGTTCAAAACTGGCCGCCTGGAGCGACTCCTCGTACTATGTAGTTCACTCTTGCTATTAATAGCCTGCAACATGAGATAGCGCCATCTCGACCCAAGTATAAGATCATCCATAATATCCCAACATCTATGAGGAAAATTGCAATTAGGAATTAAATTAAAGATTTGATTATCCTTAAGGAGCTTACAAATATCGGACATGGACCAATGTAGCTCCCAACACATGTAGACCCCAGCCATGTGATTAAAGTCAGACTTGTAATGAGTGTTGTCCCCAAGCAGCAACTTATCTATCCAACTGCAAAACACATCACCTTCCTCAAGCCTGACTACGTTGATCATGCAGTACATACACCAATCAATGTGAATAAAACTATTATAATAATGTTTAGTATGCATGCAAGTAAACATCACCTGAGCAGTCGTCGACTGAATCAACAGATGTACAACCACCTTATCATGATAAATCATTTTCGGATTGAAGGGAGTTCCCACTCTTCAACTCTCAAAATTCCTATGAGTTCCCGAAACAGTGGGTTTTCCGGGAAGGTCCAATCTTCTTGAAGGCGAGTGCCACGCGTGGCAAGAAGGTCCGCAGCATAGTTACCCTCTCTGAAAATGTGGGTAATTTGAAACTCCATGAATTTAGTAAGGTATCGGATTTTGAAAATCAGGTGCTGCATTGCTAATGACCCTGAATAGCCTCTCTTGATGATGTCAATAACAACATTCGCATCTAATTCAATCCAAATCTTTGGACATCCCAAATTGAATGCCATTTTAACACCTTCCCACACAGCCTCCATCTCTGCGAACACGTTCGAACCCATTCCTATCCCTTTACTAAAGGCTGCCACAACTTTACCATTCTCATTCCGTAACACTCCCCCGATCCCTGACGGGCCTGGATTTCCCATAGAGGAACCATCACAATTTAGCTTAAACCACCCGGTAGGTGGCTTTCTCCAAACCACAATTGTAGGCAGCTTCTGTCGGGGCCTGAATATCCTCAATCCAAACTTCCCTGCAATGTGTATATCCCCACGCCACCAAGTGTAGTCCATTCTTCGAATCCTGTGAAGATCAAAGATATGTTTAGTAACTCGTTTAATGATATTGTAGGTAGAGAATTTAGCACCCTCGTGTTTGGTGTTGTTTCGTTCAATCCAAGTGTACCAGAAGATCAGAATTGGTATAATTAATCTCACGTGCTTTTTATTACTATAAGGCGAGGATGTTTTCCACACGTTAATAGCCGTGTGGATATTCGTAATTTGTGTGTCCATCAAACCAAAAATCTCCATAAAGTGCTCCCACACTTTCTTAACTTTTTCAGAATCGAGAAACAGATGACTCTGTGTCTCTACATTCATACAGCACACGCACTTCGGGGCTAACGCAATTCCCTTCCTTTGAAGCCTCTCCTCTGTTGGAATATAATCTTTGATCAATCTCCAAACAAACACCAGGATATTCGGTGTAATATTTGTAGACCATAGCGCACCCATCATGTCAGAAATTTCCTTTTTTTCCCTTATGAGCTCCCACGAAGACTTCATAGTGAAACATCCTGTAGGATTTTCCCTCCAAATAGCAGTATCCTCTCCTAAAGCCGAAATTGGAGTGCGAATGATTTTGCTCCCAATCTGCTCCCCAAAATTAGCTTTGACCCTGTTTTCATCCCAATCATTGTTCATCCAGTATTCACGAACTTGAACGTCTCCCGGGACATTTTGTACTAGCTCTGCAATGCGTCCTTCCTCCATCCAATGGTCATGGAAGAATGAGGTTTCCCCTTTGCCCAAAGTCCAAGCGATGTGTGCTTCGGCCGCATCCCTTACTCCACATAATCGTCTCCAGATATGAGAGTGATTTTGTCTAACCATGGCTGTAGCCGGATGAGAGCGCCCACAATATTTTAGGCGTAAGAATTTGGACCAAACGTTATCCTGAGAACGGAATCTCCACCACAGTTTCCACGAGAAGGCTTCTATCATATCTTCAATTCTACGTATCCCAAGCCCACCTTCGTCAGTTCTATAGCACAAGTTATCCCATCTAGTCCAGTGCAATCTCTTGCTCTTGTTGTCAGAACCCCAAAAGAACCTATTACAAATTTTTTTTAACCTGTCAATTACAAATCTCGGTGGCTCCATAACCTGTATCAAGTGCATCTGCATCGAATAAACAACCGATTTGATCAGTTGCAATCTGCCGCCAAAGGAGAGCATAATCGACTCCCAACCTTGTAGCCGTGCCCGGATTTTGTTCACCATGTTATCAAATAATGCAGCTTTTTTCTTCCCGGAGTAAATCGGCACTCCAAGGTACTTCATGGGGAACTCTCCTCTATTAAAGCCAAGAATCTCTTTCACCCTGTTCGCCGCTGAGGAGGCCTGCCTCGCCACAAAAAACTCACTTTTACCTACGTTTATTTTCTGACCTGAAGCTCTTGAGTATCTGTCCAGAATTTCTTTTATCCGGGTCAAAGAGTTCCTGCCAGAGTTAGTGAAAATAACCGTATCATCGGCATATGCTAAGTGTAAAATGGAATTTTCACACCTCGCATCATACCGAGTGTAAGCCTCATTGTTAGCAATCGCATTAAGCTCACAAGATAAAAAATCTGAAGCAATGACAAACAAAGAAGGTGAAAGGGGGTCGCCTTGTCTAAGGCCACGAGATGATTTGAAAATACCTGAAGAAGAACCATTAATCATAACTGAGAACCAGCAATTCTCAATACAGTGTTTCACCCATTTGATCCATTCTTCCGGAAATCCTTTACAACGGAGAACTTTTATGAGAAAATTCCAACTCAACCTGTCGTAAGCTTTCTCCATGTCCACTTTCAACACCACATTTTGCTCTTTTCTTCTGCTGTTGATGTTGTGCACTAACTCCTGAGCCAAGAGGATGTTGTCACTTATGATCCTTCCTTTGACGAATCCGCTTTGGTTTTCTGAAACAATCTTTGGAAGGACAATGGACAGTCTATTATTTAGGATTTTAGTGATGATCTTGTTAGAGACATTGCAAAGGCTAATGGGCCTGTCATCGCTCCAAGACGCTGGATTATCCTTCTTCGGGGTCAAAAATAATGACGTAGCCGTGTATGCTCTAGGGAGAGGATTGCCTTGAAAGAAGTCTGAAACCGCTCCATACACGTCAGGTGCAACGATGTCCCAAAATTCTTGGTAAAACCCTGCACTGAAGCCATCCGGGCCCGCAACACTATATTTGGATATGCCGAACACTGCATTTTTTATTTCCTCTGCTGAAGGTTTTCGACACAGGAGCTCGCGATCAGCTTGATCCAGGGTAGAAGTGTTAGCTCGAAACTCAGACTCTTCGAATTCAACTTCATGATCTGCTGTCAAAAGAGCTTTGAAGTACTCGTTGGCTGAGTTCTTTAACTCAGACGGTTCTGTAATAACCCTGGTATCCTGAAGTATACTTCTAATAGACGATTTAATTCTTTTCTTTTTAACAAGAGAGTGAAAGTACTTAGTGTTCCTTTCTCCTTCGTCCATCCATTTGCAAACTGCTTTTTGTTTCCAAAAGTCTTCTTCCATGGCAAGGATGTTGTTGAGAATGGCCGTACATCTATTCTTGTCCATAAGATTATCATTTGACGGATTAAGATCGAAAGTTCTTTCTGAGATCAGCACCCTTTCTTCTGCCTCCTTGACTCTATCGAAAACATTACCAAAAACCTGCTTATTCCAAATCTTAAGGTGTTTCTTTAATCTGTTAAGCTTCTGATGGAGACGCCAAAGCCCGACTCCTTGCACAGGTTGAGACCAATTCTCCGCCACGGTTTTTTTGAAATCCGCATGTCTCAACCACATGTTTTGAAACCTAAACGAACAAGCTGTGTGTGTAGCTTCATCCTTAATCGTCACCAGTAGGGGAGCATGGTCTGAGGTGTTGCGGGCCAAATGTCGAACCTGAGTATTCGGCCACTTTTCATTCCAACATTCCGAAACAAGAATCCTGTCCAACCTTTGCCATAGAGACTTGTTTGTCCATGTATAGATAGAACCCTGAAATGGAGGTTCAAGAAAGTTACACTCTTGAATGTAATTGTTAAAATCCAACATACCACGAAAATCAGGATTCCCGTGTCCCCCTTTACGTTCCTCCAGATTGGAAATGATATTAAAATCCCCCCCTACAATCCAAGGAAGCGCAACATCATTAACATCAGTTAAGAAATCCCAAATCAATCTCCTATCCACAGAGTCACACAAAGCATAAACGACAGTTATGAGCATATCAGAATTCCAATCCGAACAACTAAGTTTCATATGCAAATATTGTCGATTATTAGCTAGAACTTCAACATTGATACCCTCACAAACAAAAAACCAAATGTGGTTAGAGCAATTAGAAACAACTGAGCTAAAGTTATATTTGCGAAGCATAAAGGCCCTATCTAACTGGATAAAAGGTTCAAGAATAGCGAGGAAAGAAAACTTATTCTTTTTGCAAATTCTTTTCAGAATTCGTCTCCGACCATCATTTCCAATCCCGCGAATATTCCAAATCAGGCCCGTTAAATTCATGATAAACTTATAGTTGAGGCCGACGGTTTCAACGCCCTTTTAGTGGCCTGGTTTGCAATTTGTCTGTTTTCCGGTTTCTTTCTATTTTTCTGTGTATGGGTAGCTTCCGATTTTTTCCTTTCAACAGATTTAGCTCTCTTATGCAAAGCTTTTTCCTTCAAAGAATCTATATCATCATCCACCAATAGCTCTTCCTCCTCGCCGCTACCCGAAGCCTGTGTTGAGCTCTTTTCTACAAAGTTCGCTATTCCGGCATAGCTCTCAGCAAGGGCTTTGCGAATGGCTGAGTCATCCTCTTTGGGTGTTGCTGTTTCTGCATTGGATTCGGTTTGCACACAGACAATAGCCATAGGGTTTGGCTCTTCCTGAACCTCTCCTTGATAACCATCTGTTTCTGGAGTAACATTTTGTTGTCGTTCTTCTGGGGGTGAATTTCTGTCTGATGTTTCTGAGGCGTACCCTTCGCCATCTTGCTTTTGTCTTTCTGTGTAAGGGTCCTCTGCTTTGGTCCCATCCTCTTCTTCCACCACCCCAATGTTCCCCGTCTCTGCTTCTTCCTCCAGCGCCTGGAAACTATTCCCTGTGCCAATAGGATTCTGCTTCTTTTCTTGTCGGACGCCGTTATGTTCCTGCTTCTTAGAGATTTCTGTCCATTCAAATATTCTTTCTTTTCCCTTATTATTTCGGATTCCTTTTCTTCCCTCCCTTTGTATGTCCTTTCGACCCGTATCTTCTGTTGGCCTAGAGATTTCCTCTCTATCCTCTTCTTTCTCCTCACCTGTTCCAGATTTGCATGACCTAGTCTTGTGGTACAACTTATTGCATCGCTTGCAATAATCCGGGACTGCTTCGTAAATTATCTCTTGCTCCACGTATGACTTTCCAATCCTGACAAAGATCGTCTTTTGTAGGGGAAGGGCGACGTCCAATTCGATACAGACCCTAGGGTCGCTAGTGTTCTTTTCCCTCGCTGTCGCTTCATCCAGTCGTAGAGGGGTTCCGATCGCAGAGGCGACAGTATAAATACCCTTTTTCTTCACAATTTGTGCTTTAAGCCCTGGGAAGGAAATCCAAACCGGAACAATAGAGGATTCCACCTCCGGATCAAAGTCCGGTGTCCATTTTAGAGTTCTCATGGGGAAGTCCTTAAAGTACCACGTATCTTTCGAAAATAAACGTGCGTAATCATTATGATCCTCGCACTTGATTAGGACGTGCGTTTTGTTGAGCAGACTTAGTTTCACCTCTTTGAGGAATGCCATTTGTTGGAAACAGAATTCCAGAAATCGCATTGAGGGGTATCCACGCACAAATTTCCCAATCAATGCATATTTGAAATCCTCACAGAGCTTCGCCTCCTCTTCCTCTGTAAAAACAACAGCAGGTCTTCCCCGGTACTCCGTGATGTGTCCTAGAGGCGTGAAGGTATCCAAATCAAAGCTCTTCAACTTCGCGATTTCGTCTGGTAGTCGAAAATCTCTTGCCTTCGTGGCTGTGACGCGAGCATAAGATAAGTCCGGCGGCTTGTTGGCCGCCGGTAAAACTGTGGTCTCTTCTTCCATATCTGCTAAGCGGCGCTTGAGAGAAAACCCTGATTATAGCTGTTTTTTTTTTTTTTTTTTTTTTGGTCTATTCGAACCCAGGCAATATTAATTTAATATATGTTTTAGTCCCTTCGGGGACATCCGATAAAATTGGAACGATACAGAGAAGATTAGCATAGCCCCTGCGTAAGGATGACACGCATAAATCGAGAAATGGTCCAAAATTTTTTTTTTTATTTATTTATCTTTTATCCATCAGTTTTCTTCTCTTACGATTTTCTCTCTTCTTTTCTATTTATTTATCTTTTATCTATTTTCTTTTCTTATATTTTCTTTTCTCTCACCTTATTTCAATTATTTTTCTTTTCTTTTGAATTTTTTTTTTAAAGACAATGTTGTTTGATATTTTATGTTATTTTTATATTAATTCAATAATTATATTAAAATACTTATAAAATATATATTAATATAAAAATTAAATTAAATATAAAAAAATTTATAATTTGCACACGCAATGAGTGTGCCAAAATTATTAGTTATTAATAATGGGGAAAGGTCGTCTGCAGTCTGCAGCATTCAGCAACAAGAGCAGCGGCGTGTAGTTTCCCGAGTCTGGCAGTTTATTGGGCAAAGTTATTTCAACTTTTGAGGCATTCCTTTTTATTTATTAATTTGCTCATTTCTGAACCTATCCCAATTCAGTTTTATATACAGAATGCTTTAACTTTCCTATAAGTTTGATTTTCATAATATCAAAGAAAAACAAAAACTCGTGGAATACTATACTAACTAGGCTGCTTCAAACATTTTGACTATTTATTCATAGCCGACTTCTTTTTTTTGTCGAAGTGGCAGAATAAATTTATGAGGTATTGAAGATAGTAACCTTTACGTAGATTTTTATAGGTAAAAACTTTGAATTTCGAGATTTTAATTAAGTAAATTGGAATTCTTATTCATTAAAGTCAATTGTCTATTAATTTCATAACCGACTTCTGATCTCTTTTAATTTGGACTTGAAAAAGAATTTCTATACATATAAAATAAGGAAGGAATAGTTATGCAATATTATATTTTGGGGATTAATTTCAATCGAACTTATTAGTCAAATTTAAAATATATTTATTTATAAGTATTCAAGAGATAATCTTCTATTTGATACTTAAATTTATAAAAAAGCTAATAAGTGATAGTTAATACTTAATATTGTGTTAGATATGTTAAATTTTAATGAATTATACTTAATATTATGTTAAATAATATTTACCTTCAATGAATTGTTATTACACCCAGTTATAATTTCACCTAATCGTAGCCACTCTTCATAATTATTAGCGGAATTCAATCCACATAATCTCACCTAATCCAAACCCGAACAATCTAATATCACTTAATTAAAAAAAAATTAAGTAGAATCAAATCAAATAAAAAAACCTAATCCACCATAACTAACACTTCCTTATCATATTTTCCTCGTATGAAATATTTGTATTAAATACTTATCAATTTATCTAGAGAAAAAGTTTTTTTAAAAAATGTTACGGTACAGTGCACAAAATTAGATAAATAATGGAGATGGGTTGTAACACGAGGACTTTCCAATGGGTTATCTATCCTAGTATTACATTCGAATTAGTGCCGGTGTGATCGCAACCTTTATACTATTAATCACAACTCACCGGACACCAAATCTAGTTAGTTTTATCATTTATGAGTTGTAGAGATATGACTAGGGCTGTCAACGGGTCGGATTCGGACCGGATCAGGAAATTCCGGATCCGAATCCGACAAGAAGATCCGATAACCGGATCCGAATCCAAATCCTATAGGATTCGGATTCATTAATACCAAATCCGTATGTTAACGGGTCGGATCAGATCCGATAAAAGATCCAACCCGATTAACAATAAAATTTAAATTTTTTTATGAAGAAATAAATAAATAAAATATAAATATAAATATTTAATATTTAACAAATAATTATTACTTGATGAATTCTTTAATGGTTTTGTGTATATGCATTTAAAATAGGCTAATTTAAGATTTTTAATAAAGAAAAACATACTTTTTAGAATAAATAATTTCAATTTTATTATTATTTATAGTGAACATATTTGAAATTTTTAATTTTAATTATTCTATTTAATATTCTTTACTAATAAAATAAATAATTTAATAAAAATTATAAAAAAATCGGATTAGAATCTTTAACGGATCGGATTCCTTAATTCCATATCCGATCCATTTATTTCGGATAACCAATATATATAATCGGATATGATCCATCGGACTTTTTTATCGGACGAATATGATAAAATTCGGATCGGATTCAGATCGAATTCGGATTAAAATCCACCCCATTGACAGCCCTAGATATGACTGATGAGTACATCTACAGTTAAGCCCAAAATTTTCACCATGTTAAGACTTGTTTGAGAAATTGAGTCCATATAGGTTATGGGCTATCTATTCATGAATAGGTATGGGCTAAGGTGCCGTTTGGGCTTGGGCCCTGTCACCATATTAATTATTATGACTACATTGAATATTAAATTTTTTACTATTATTAATTTTTTAAATATTAACTAGTAAATGATCTTTAATTATTTTCTATGATGCACGGACACGGCAACACGGACACGACACGACACGACACGGATACGGCAACACGGATTTTTTCTTGAATTTCCCACGTAAGGAATGTCAGACACGGTATCGGACACGAGTGTCCGATACGATACGGCATGACACGACATGACAAAATGATATTTTTAGAAGTGTGCGTGCATCATAGATTACTTTTATACCTTTCTCTAAGTGAAGGTGCACCATTATTCTCATTGTATATAATTGCTTTAATTTCCACTTTTATCCTTAAAGTCAAAAAGTGAAAGGATTTGGATGAATAGGTAATTTAATTGATTGGTGGTGGTGAAAGCAATAATTTCGAGTACCTTTATCTTTATGAAAATTTTATGCATTCCCATTTGGGCATTTCCCACTCTCATAGATAATTATTTCCTACATATATGAAAGCAAACCTTTGATTGGAAAACACCATCATTTACCTGAAAACCCGAAAAGTGTCATTACAAAAGGAGATTGATTTTCTTTCTTTTTAGTAATTATTTTTAATGTTTTAAAGATATTATGAATTTATTAATTTTACTTATTAACTTTCATAAGTCTCGTATATAAGTTATATAGTTAAAGTGTAAATCAACAAAGATTTCTTTTGGTTCATGATTTAGGTTTAATTTCAAATTATACATGATGAGTTTGAAATGCATGGGCATCTAAAAGATTTATGAGCTTACGAATACCCTTGATGAAGAAAATTTTCATATTGAAGAAATAATATTTACATCTTTTAGTTAAAATGTACCAAAACTCTCAGCCCAAAATGATGAAATGATGCACTTTTGTTGTGAAAGACTGAAAGTGATGCCAAGAGGATGGTTCAATTATGGTACCTTTTCTTATCTTTATGAAAGTAAAATCACCAACAAAACCACATTGTATTCTTATGTACGACTACTTCACTCACAAAGATTTATTCTCTCCTACTTTTGTTGTTAAACCTAGTCTTTTTTAAAGGAAAAACCCCTCAAAAAGAGAGGAGATTTATTCATAACTTGAACCCAGAAATACAAGGTCGACAACAAAGTGAGAAACAAAGTCCACACCAATAACGCTAGCCGAGTCTGCATTCCTAGCGAGAACGTGAGTTATCATATTAGCATCACGATGAACATGAGAAAAAGAGCAAACATCAAAGACACTAGTCGAGCTACGAATATCTTCAAAGATAATGTTGCGCCAACCGAATTCGCAAGCCAACTTGAGGGCTGAAAAGCAAGCAAACGTTTCGGTACTCTGCATCACATGGCCCAGATTTTCTAAGTGACAGTTAATTGCATCTAAGTGATACTCTTATATACATCACACTGAAAAAACCTACGTCCGTTGAAGATATCATTTTATTTTATATTTAGCGTATCATACAAGTATTGTTTTTTCTTTCTTGAGTCATAATCTATCTTGGTTGTTAATGGAATTTGCACCCACGCAAACTCCCGAAGTATCCTTCAAAATTGTACTGTTAGGATTAACCACGTATACAACAGGTGATACTCCATCATATATATATATATATATATAATTTTCAGATCATTGATGAATCAAGATTTGGAAATACAAATAATTTAGAATAGAACATGCACTTTATAGATTCTTGAAATAAAAATTAAGTTAATAACTAAAACTAAGATTGGATTTATTACTATTTTTGTATGGGGAAAAAATTAAAATTTCCGAATAAAAAAGAAATCTTGAAACATACTGAGTGCAATATGTGGACTTCATTTTGTCTCATTTGTGAAGGTAAGGATTGAAATTTGGAACAAGACCACGATAAAATGTTATAAACAATTAAATTGCACGATGTGACACATGGACCCAATTTTGTATCAAACAACAGAACCACTTACACATGAAACCTGTACCAACTCCATGTTCTACATTTCTCTAGTGTTCTTCTTTATTTCTTTTAATCGATATTATCATAATTTAATTATAATTAAAAGGTGTCCGAAATTAAAATCCAAAACAAATGGAGACAAGAAATTTCCGAATGAAACCAATAGACCGACAGGGTATTAATTTCTAAACAATATGCGAAAAATATATACTATTTCTAAATAATGTGCGAAAAATATGTACTATTTGACAATCACCCCAAATTTTCAACACCAAAAATTATAATTAACGAAATTAAAATTTTGGTGGAACAGGGAGAAAAAATAGTAAAGAACTACTAGGTTTTCACGTAGTATTTTAAGGTTTTAAAACTTTAGATTATCTAATTCATGGGACCACTAATAATATATATGTTTGCAATTTGCATGGCAACTTGATCCAATTACCAAAATCAGATAAAGAAAGGAATAAAAATATGTAGAAAAGTTGGAGCAGATAAGCACTTTTTTCTTTGATAATGAATGGATAATAATATAGAAAACGAAATCTTACGGCAAAAGAAAGAGGAAAGGGTTCCACGTTTTCATTACTAAAGCAAGACTAATGCTTTCGGTTATGAAAACGATAGGTAATTTTTGCATTTCTTTATTTCTCTCACTTTTGGTATACTCCCTAATTTAGTCTTTATCAATTTAGATTGTGAAATGAATATAAATTACATTTTCTTTTTTAAACTCTAACTTTGTATAAAATGCTATTCATATGTATTTATTCTAAAAATCAATCATAAAATTCACGACAAATGTGGTATGAGGATTAATTATTGATAATTAATTAGGCAGGGAAAAACGAACCAAAATTTAAAATATATAAGAATTATATATAACATCATGGTTTTTTTTTTTCTCTTTTCAATTTTGTCTGTCTCTAGGTATAAAATTTTGATTTTGTATTCAAGTGCAACCGATTTAGAATGTCTAAATGTTGCGGAATTTTGTGAATTATATGCGAAGAAGAAAACTTAAAATCTAATAAAAAAATAAAAACGTTTATAAATACATTTGGAGCTACTTCTATATATGTACAAATAAATAAAAAAGTATGATATGTTGTTCTATCTTTTGTAATATTTATAAAAGTATGATATGTCGTTCTATCTTTTGTAATGTTTATAATTTATTAAGGGTGCTTCACTCAAAAAGAAAATTATTAAGAGTGCTACTTACTATAATAAGATGAATTTTAAAAGATAAATTTAAAAATCAAATCAACTATCTCATTTTTTTAACTATAATTCATTAAAAAGGAAAAAGAAAAAAAAGTGAGAAGTGAACCACTATATATCCCACGTATAATCTTTCTTAGGCATGCATAATGCATTAGAAGCAATACAAGAATAGTAGAAGTTCATATGGCGTAACTCAATTGATTTTAGAAGAATAAATTTGTTACAAGATGTAAGATTGAATTCTCATGATATATAGTATATAAATATCATTCTTAAGCTCAATATGAATTTTGAGGAGTTTATTGCATCAAAAACCCTGTGATATACCTAATTAGCACTCAGAACCCTATGATTTGAAAATTCTCAAAGCAAACCCTGTGATTGTAATAAATTAGCACTCAATTAGAATTTCAAACCCTACAACCGTGGTTATAGGTTTTTGAGTGCAAACTTTAATACAATAACAGGGTTTTCAGTGCTAATTTATATAATCACAGGGTTCTCTTTAAGAATTTTCAAATCACAGGGTTCAGAGTGTCAATTAGGCATAACACATGGGGTATCCAAGCAAAAAACTCGAATTTTGAGGGTGAAGTGTGAACTCCTCTTAAATTTATTAAAGACACACTTCTCTCTTATCGAACTACTGAGTACCTAATTTATTTACTTCTAATTATTTTATCGGATTAGGATACGAGGATCTTCCCATTGAAAATTCAAATTACTTTACTATAACTATAATAAAAGTAGAGGTTAGGTTAATTTAATGAGGACAAGAAGAAACTACTCCGTAACATACATATATAATCTGTATTTCTGCACCAAAACACACTCTAATTTTTCATTGGGCAAAGTGACCATCAAAAGTCTCCAAAGTCAAAGATTTCACATATATGATATACATATGATACGTCAACGTTTTCGTCTCGACTTTTGACCTAAAACCCCAAGGGGTCGTGTACTTTTTGGGATAAGGCATGTGACGGCCCAATGACATGCGTTGGCGGTTGTTTACTACTCATGCACAGGAGCCCGTGTGATAAGGGTCGGCCCATGTGATTTGGATATTAAAGCTGGTGGACTATCACATGCAAATGAGACATGTGATAGAAATCATGAAGTTTATGTCAAAACATGAAAGCAGACATGAACTGTAAACATGTGTTTGCAGCCTATCACTAACACTTATAATCCTTACATGCATAAACACAACTTGATTAGTACACGACCCCCAAGTGTCGGGATAATCTTTCAAGTGGCCATCGGATCGTCTGCGACACGGCACATGGTAACCAACTATTACTACTAATTAATCATCATTTTCCCCATCAAATTCAAAGCTGTTACCAAACTAAACCCCCCTTTTCACATTCCCTCAAGTCCCACATTCACTGTTACGGTGCACCTAACGCACACGTAATTCTTTACTTACGTCTAGGGTTTCTTAATTCAATTAAAATTTAATAAAGATTAGGGGCGCTTAAATAATTAATTACGCCCATAATGACCTGCTTTTGGTATCACACTCACCTGAATCAACTCTTTGTCTCAAAGGTTATTAAAAGTAATTTCGCATTTTAATATTAATCCCCGATCTAAAGTATCTTACTAAATCTTAATGGCATTTCTTTATCCTCTGTGGGACCACCAAAAAAGGTATCTTCAAATCCTAAAAGTTGCAAATATAATATATTCTCAAATTGGACCAATAACTTTACCAAAATATCATTTTCTCTTGTTTTTATTTTCACATGAATCTTGGCATGGAACTCCAATTTCATTCTAATTATATTTAAGGGGTTTCTTTTATATGTTTTTTTTCCTGTACAATATAAGTAAATTTACACTTCAAGAAATACGATATTCAAAATTATGTATTTATTTGCAAACAAATTAGATATTTAAGTAAAAGTTAATTTTAATTCGAATTTGGTTCAACCAATTAGCGTAATGAGAGTGAACAAATATCTTATATTGGTTATGTGATTGATATAGAAATAATTGATCAAATAATATACGCAATACATTATACATTCGTCCTTATCACAAGTTTATTAATAATTTATGAGGTTGTCCATATTAAAATAACCAACAATATATGTGTTGATGTAATGACTCATTGATGATATATTATCGGAGGTACCGTAATTTTTAATTTGCGAACATATTAACTTTTTGTAATTTTTAGTAAAAAAAAGAAAAAAAAAATAATAATTGATTTTGATCCAATGGAGTCAATTCGGGTTAAAAATTTCCTTAGCAAGTAAGATCCACAAAGTCATACACTAATTTTGAGATCAGATAGCATGTTCCTACATAATTAGTTTATTAAATTCTCTTTTTCAAAAAATTGCTTAAAGAAAATCAATTAACGCCAAAAAAGATGGTAAAAAAATAAATGATTTTCTCAAAGAAAAAGTACTAAATTTATTATCGAACTACATAAAGTTATAAACACCTTAAACTTATTTTTTCTCCAAAAATCGAAGATCACAACTCACAAAGATGTAATTAAATTTGATGGCAAACATTTTAGGAATATTAAAACAAAATAAACAATTGATCAAGAAAGGATCTAGAATTAATAATGAATTAGTTAAAGAAACTAAATCAAAATACGAGACTTGAAAAGGACAAAAATCGAAAAAGCAATATATAGTAATGTCAGCTGAGCTCCCCTTTTGCTTTAAGCCTTTAACTCGCCCCTTCATTTACTCCCGCCTTTCTCGACCGAACCCATCACCACCCCCTTGTGACCCCCCAAAGGGGGCCCCCGCCCCCCGGGGGTCTATATATTCAGCTCAGTGATTGTGTGTATATACTTCTCTTCTCTCTGTCCGCGTGACGAGATCTTTTCTCATCAAGGGGTCTCTTACTATCAGTCCAATTATAAATCCAAAAACCCTTTGTAGAGAAGAAGAATTAGCAGTGACAGTAGAAGGGAATTTTGTAGGATGATCCTTCGTTGCAGGCAGAGAGGAAACACGAGAAGTGTGATATGATTCTTTCATCTGGAGGAGTGTTGTCGTCCCCGGATTCTGCGGTGGCTTTGTGTGCAGTTCGTGCAGTGAGGTTTGGAGATGGAAAGGAGGGGCATTTCGTTGTGGGTGGCTGCTGTTGCTGCTCTGTTGGTTGTGTTGAGCGTAAGCCCGGTTCTAGCGCACCCCAGAGATCCTTTCAAGTATATTTTAGGTGGGTTTTTGTTTTACGGATTGTTGGAATTTTGTTGTCGGGGATTTTGGTGTCTGGGATGTGAATGTGATTGCCTTTTTTATTTTATTTTTTATTTATTGAGGTGATGATGATGATGATAATGGATTGATCTGAGGAAAGTTGATGGCTGTTTTGGTTGATTTATCTTTTGTGGTGATTGTGGCTGATGGGGTTTCTGAAAGTTGAACGGGGCGTTGTTCTTGTGTTTGATTGTTCAATTTGTTTATAAAGTATTCATTGTTTCGGTTCTTGATGAAATGCAAGGGTTTAGAGTGAGATTCTGTATTGGTATGGGCTTTTCATTTGGTGATCCCTGATTTAATTGTTTAGCAAGTGATTCTTAATTTTCACATTCTGATTATTTGAAGTTCTTTTGATTGTTTCCCTGTCTTGGTTCAAAATTGCTGCATTTTTAACCATTGCAGCTCAGAGTTCCAGTCTCGTTTTGTTATTGATCCTTGTGTAATACTGTATGTAGGAGAGGAAAATCTGGATTCATGGAAGGACAAGGTATTGAATTCTAATGGAGCAGAAGCTCCGGTTCCTTCCAGTGATTTGGGCACACTTTTATTAGCAGAGAACAGGACAAAGAGGCCTGATATTCTTTCTAGTTTTCATAAATACAGAGGTGGATGGGATATTGCCAATAAACATTACTGGGCTGTGAGTTTTGTTATCTTTCTCCTCACCATTTATCAAGATTCTGAAATTATTTAGATGTGTGTGTGGTTAAATAATTCATCTTGAACTTATATCATATATTTTTTCAACTTTTTTTCCCCAGTCTGTGGGATTTACAGGGGCTGCTGCTTTTGTTGTTGCTATTTTATGGTTTATTTCATTCGGGCTCGCTCTTTTGGTGCATTATTTTTGTGGATGGAAAATAAGCATCAATGGCAGTGAATCGATCTGGGCTGTCAGGATATGTCTTTTACTACTAGTCATCTTCACCAGTGCGGCAGCGTAATAATCTAAACTATTGAAAGTATTTATTTGGGATAATCACAATGATATACCATGAGGTTTGGCCTAATTACAAAAACTTCCCCTGACACAGTCTCACAGGCTATGATTTGGCTTAACACATGCTATAATACTCATGAATTTAAAGTCAAATACTGGTGAATAAGAGTCGAAGGGCAAAATAGGTTGTTCGTAAAAATTGAAGAAGGAATCATCAAATAAATGGGTTCAATGTAATGCAAATTCTTTTATAGGGGAAGTTTGTTTAATTGATCAAACATCAGGGGAATTTGTGTAGTTGTGTCAGACCTGAGGGTATGTCGGTGTAACAAAACAAATCCCTATTTGTTGTGTTAAATTCCATAAAATTCTATGATTATGAGGATTTGTTTATTTTTATGTGTCAACAGGGTTGGATGCATTTTGCTTTCTGTTGGGCAGGATGAATTCCATGGAGAAGCATTGAAAACTCTAAATTATGTTGTGAACCAATCTGAGTACACAGTTCAGACACTCAGAAACGTCACAGAATATCTGTCGATGGCGAAAACTGTTAACGTGGCACAAATTTTCCTCCCTTCAGATGTGAAGGATGATATTGACCGGTTAAATGTAGACTTGAATATGGCAGCAGATACAGTGGAGCAGAATACAAATGAAAATTCAGGCCAAATACAGAAAGTCTTTGATGGAGTGTATGAAATTTATACCATGACCATGTGCTTTTGAAGATTATTTTAATTGTGTTATCCATGTTAGAGGATTGATGTTTAATTTTGTTTATTGCAGGCGGTCGGCGCTAATTGTTATTGCAGTTGTTATGCTTCTCATATCTATTCTTGGTCTTGGTATGCTTTTTTAGGACAAATTATTTTCCTGTGGATTCGTTTTTTGAAGTTAATTATTTTTCGTTGATTGATGTGTTCTATACTCCTTTGTTGCAGTGTTGTCGATTCTCGGCCGTCAGCATGCAATACACATGTGAGTATTCTATTGGTTGTTCTTACTTTGTGTAATTACAAATACCCCCTTAATGATCATCTAAAATTTATGTAAGCCTAAAGATTTTATTGTCGAACTTGGAACACACCGCTGTTACACATGAGAACAATTCTTGAGAAGTTCACTATAGTCCGGAGTTAATCATGGTTCAATAATGTATAACCATGAACATAAGACGTAACTGTAAGGTCGAAATAGTTACAAGGGAGGTGACTGTAATTTATATTATTACAGGGGAGATCAGTGTAATTTTACTAATTTTCATATTTCTCACAACTCATCATTTTCATGCAGATTCATCATCAGTGGATGGTTACTTGTTGCAGTTACATTCATCCTTTGTGGAGTTTTCGTTATTCTCAATAAGTAAGAAAGACACTGTATTTCAATACAGATTGGTGGTGTACCTTCACTAGTGTATTATAACTTCGTGTATTTTCTTTTTCAGTGCAATTACAGATACCTGCATGGCCATGGGAGAATGGGTGGAGAATCCTCATGCAGAAACTGCACTTAGCAACATCCTTCCCTGTGTTGACCAGAGAACTACTAATCAAACTCTATTCAAGAGTAAACAAGTGGTCAACGATATCGTAAATATAGTCAATGGTTATGTAGGTTCTATTGCCAACTCAAATCCACCTCCTCAGCCCTCTCCAAGTTATTACAATCAATCTGGACCATTGATACCTCCACTCTGCTATCCGTATAACTCATCTCTGCAAGATCGACCGTGTTCGGACCAGGAACTTTCCATGGAAAATGCTTCACTGGTAAGAAATCTAAATATCATCTCAAGTATTAATAGAAATTGCACAACAATAACCCCTATCCTGGTATTGCACAACAATAACACCCCTACCCTAGGGATGCTTCTGCACCAAAAATGAAATTTTACGGACTGTATCGTAAATCCAGATATCCAAGGTATATTTTTGTAAATGCACCAGTTCTCAGGGTTAGTGAATGTAAATATGTAATTCACCCTAAAAAATATTCATCGCTTATAAAATGTGACATGAATTTGCCCTTCAATTATGTTCACTACTTCATTCAAAAGTTGAATTTCTGACTCTGCTCTCCATACAGGTTTGGCAGAATTATACCTGCACGGTATCAGGAAACGGGCTCTGCAGCAGCGTGGGGAGGTTGACTCCAAACATGTACGGCGAATTAGTGGCGGCTGTAAATATTAGCTATGCCCTGGAACATTACGCCCCGCCATTGTTGAGTCTTCAGAACTGTAATTTCGTGCGCGATACATTCAGGAATATCACCTCCGACTATTGCCCTCCGTTGGAGCACTATCTTCGGATCGTAAACGCGGGATTAGCCCTGATATCAGTAGGAGTGATGTTGAGTCTTGCATTGTGGATTCTGTATGCAAACCGCCCCCAAAGGGAGGAAGTGTTTGCAAAGATTAGAGGTAGCTGCAGTGGCAAGATCAATGGCAATGTAGCATCAACTGCTTCAACTCCAAGAAATGTAGGGTCTGTGTAGAATTTATATGGGTAGTTCTTTTCTGAGAGTGAAATGGGGCGAAGCACCATTTCAAGCAATATTAATGGTATTCATATATATTAGGTTCTAATTTTCATATATATATATGTATATGTATGATGTATCTCTTGTTGAGGAGCAATTACAGAGTATGTGATATATACGTGTTCAAATATTTATAATTTTTTGCAATGGGAAAATTTATTATTATGAGAAGTTAGATAAAGTGTTGAACCATGAGTAATGAGGTGAAAATATTAGCTAAATACTAGAGAATTCAATTTCAGCCCAGTGTTGGAAGGTCAAGGAAGTTGGTAACCTGATGATAGGGGAGCCGGCGACCGAAGCCCCGGTGAACGGCGGCTGACCGGGGCTGGTAGAACGTTCCGCTACTGACACTTGAAAAAGCAGCTGTTAAGATCTCGTCGTTTCGATGAAACACGTCTCGTCGCTTCTATGAGTCACTTGAGCCCTGATATATTTTTGGTGCCATAGAGCTACATCAGTGAACTATTACGCTTTCCGAATGTATAAATATTTTTAAAAGTATTATTTTATGATGATATGTTGTGTTAAATATTTATCACGTCTTGAACTACAAAGAAAAAAAATAGAAAAAAAAAACCGTTTGTTATATCTGTATTTTCATATTTGTTTCCGTGTCTCGTGGTAATATTATAATCAAGATTAAATTTAAGGTGAATACAAGCTTCGTCCTAACTTATAAGCTTCTAATCATATGCTAGATGATCCTATTGATTGCGTAATGATAACTTATTGTTTAGAATTAAATTATTAACTTAATTGATTGAATGTAGTGCTGTCTTTTTTATTATATAGAAAAAAGAAAAAGGAAACCCTATATTCATAATATTGCAAATTTGTAATCCACAGAAGAACAACGAAAAAAAGAAAATTCTTTAATGCAATAAGCGTTATATTACATATTTACTACAATAAAAAAGCTTTATATTAATATTATTGTTTAAATAATTTGATTATTTTGAATATCTCCGACCAACCCAATTTGAGAGAATGCTAAACTGTATTATTGTTATTATTATTTTTGATCAGAAAGATGGTATTATTATTTTTTAATAACCTCAATGTAAATTGTAAAATATCATTATTCATTCTTATAATTTCAGTGTTCTTTATTGTTATTATTAATAATGTATGTGAGTAATGAAGCTTAGCATTTTTTTTAACATACATGATACAACCAAGTAGAATTCGTACGAAATATTGTCCTAGAGAATAAATCCATTAACCACCTGAACAAACCTCCTGTTGAGGTCACTCTTCTCTAATATAGTTTAATAGTTTGATATAATAAAATATTTTACGTTCAAGTTTTTGAGAACTCACACAATTCTCATTACTGGGGAATGCCTTATATTTAATCGGAATGTATTCAACGCAATTTTCATTGATAGAGAATTTCTTCCATTTAAGGGGAACACACGCAATTCTCATTGATTGAGAGTGTCTTATATCTAAGAGGAAGCACACAATTTTGATTGATAGGGAATGTCTTACGTTTAAGTTTTCAACTCCATGGAATGATGGAACCCAAATAATTGAGAGTTGAGAGAGAGACAAAAATATATATGTCGCGAAGGTGCAACTCTTACTATGCACCGAACAACAACTTAATAGCTGGAAAGTAGTACGGAAACCGTCTCTAAACAAAATCCCAATCTTCAAACTCCGTTGGCGTAATTAAGCAGTCTTTCCTTTCTACTAAAAAAACTATTCAAATCTTACCCAAAAAAAAAAAAAAAAACTCTTCAAAACGACATATCGCCAGTATATAAAACGGCACCACACCACCCTGTTCTTCACCAAAAACCTCTTGGAGAATACATACATACACACACATTCTATTGTATCCATACATCGGAGTAAACTTCACATGTCTTCTGTAAATTATATGATTGTTTTGATTCTCGCGCTGTGTTTATCGGATACCCAAGCATCGTCGTCTGTGATTTCAGCTCCGTTTTCGGTTGGATCTCGCTCAATTCTGCGGTCAATCGACAAGGATAGAGCTGAAAAGCCTGATTATGCGGTGGAATTGAACGCCACGGATTTCGATTCCGTGCTTAAGGACACCCCGGCTGCGTATGCCATTGTTGAATTCTTCGCGCACTGGTCAGTTGTTTGAAGATTTTGTTTTTCTCTTGAAAAGTTGTTGCGTGTTCTTTAAGAAAAATTCGCTCGGCTGGTGAATTTAATGCCTGTTTGCCCTTTTTTGATTGTTCTTGTCTTGACAAAGGTAGTGACTTGGGTAGTAATTGCAGATTATGATATTTGTGGCCCTCTTTTGTTTTGCTTGAAATTGCTCTTTAAGGAGAGATGCACTAGACTTCAGAAAGGCATGTACTGTGTGTTCCACTTCTGATCATTTGCAACTTTTATTGGTTATACTTACTTTGGATCTTATTGGTTTTGATCACACTCATGTTCTATTCCGTCTATGTGTTGACTACTGGGAAGTTGTAATAGTCAGATGAATGATGATATATCAGCTCTTTATTACTTCATTTATAATTTTATAGCTGCGATAGAGTTTATGATATACATCTCGTCACTAGAATCCATGCTGTTTTTAGTTTTAAACCATCTATATGCTTGGAAAAGTTATTGGGAGTTGATAGCTTTTTAAAACAGCTTATGCATGACACGCTTATAAGAAATACAGTTTTAGCTGTATCTATCAGAGTTTGTGGTATTTGAGTTTGCATAAGGAGAAAGTTAAAGGGAAAAAAAATTGTTTGACTTTTCTTCTGTGTTTATGCGGGACAGATGCATATCTGCCTCTATGTCGCGTACATGAGTCTTTATGTATAATGCGGGACTGGTCATTGATTCTGTCTATAATATCCTGCTTACTCTCTATAGTTTTGCAGGTGCCCTGCTTGCAGAAATTACAAGGTATGTTGAGTTTCATCAAATATTGTTATTTGCTTAGAACTATGTTTCTATTGTTATTTGCTAAGAACTATGTTTCTCACAACAATAACACTTCTTTTGGCAGCCTCAATATGAGAAGGTTGCGAAGCTTTTTAACGGACCAGATGCTGTTCATCCAGGGATAATATTGATGACCAGAGTAGATTGTGCCTTAAAGGTATCATGCTTTGCTTCCTTACTTCTTGATGGGAAAATAGATTGCTGCTATCTATAAACTGTTATATGAAAAATGGTTTGGGTTTTAGGTAAATGAGGTCTTCAAATTGAAACTTAAGAGAGTGTTGTAAATGCTATCTTCAAATGATATGACAGAGTTTGCATTATTTTCTCCATTTTGGGTATGTTGATGCCATTGATGAAATTCCCATTGTTTGTTCCTGAAATCCATTTACGCCAATTAGAAGTATGTACATGCATGTGAACATAGGAAACATACTAAAAACACAAACACATTGTTTCATCTTCCAGTGTATAACTACAGTGTTACCTAGTTTGAAAAGTCTTTTCAATTTAAGCTACTTAACCTTTTCTGCTCTTTACTTGCTTGGCAGCACAGATAAATAATAATCTTTGTGATAAATTCTCCGTTGGGCACTACCCTATGCTTCTATGGGGCCCACCTTCTAAGTTTGTGTCTGGGAGTTGGGATCCAAAGCAAGACAAGAGTGGAATACGTTCAATTGATGATGGACGGACAGCTGATCGCTTGCTAAATTGGATCAATAAGCAAATTAACAGGTAAGTCTTAGTTATTGGTTAGGCGAAATTTCATTTGCTGTTATAATTTTCCACTAGGAGTATACATAGAACCACCATTTGCTTTAGGTTTAATTTTTTACTCTATTTTTAACTTTAATGTTACTTAACATTTGCAGCTCATATAGCTTGGATGACAAAAGATATGAGAATGAGCATCTGCAAACAAATGCTTCAGATCCTGGACAGGTTTTTCAGACAACATATTCTGAATGCTTCACTAAACACTTAAAAATTCATTTCACATAGTATATACTTTTCTAACATGTTCAAATGTGCTTATTGAGAAGGTTGCTCGTGCTATATATGATATTGAAGAGGCAACATTTACTGCTTTTGACATCATTTTATCACACAAGGTGAAATTACGTGTTTAAACATTCATCTCCTGCTTGACTTCTATTTTAGTGCAGTTTGTTTTACTTATAATATCAATAATCCTATATAGATGATCAAACCAGAGACTCGAGCATCACTTGTTAAATTCTTTCAGCTTTTAGTGGTCCATCATCCATCTAGAAGGTAAGTGTGTAGACTCTCTTTGATTTTCTCTTTTCCTGTCTATTGATTGTGTATGAGTGTCTTAGTTTGGATTTTGATATCTTTTATTAGCTGCCGGAAGGGAACTGCAGAGATACTTGTTGATTTCGATGAAGTTATTGCCAACAAGAAGGAAACTGCAATTGTTGTCGAGAAAGGGGCATTAGGGAGTTATCAGATTTGTGGAAAAGATGTTCCTCGTGGATATTGGGTATGTATATTAGCAAATGTATCATCTCTCAATTTCTTTCTGTCTTTTCTTTTTTTTCCCTATTTTCTGCTCGTAAACATGGACTAACCAGTGGCTAGTCATCCCTATAGAATGCGAATTTAATGTTACTTTTTCACCTAACGACCATGTCAACAACCATTTTTCATGCAGATGTTTTGCCGTGGCAGCAAGAATGAGACCAGAGGATTTAGGTATGACCAAATTCATAATTAATTCTTAAAAGTATATCGTCGTTGGTCTAACCATATATTTACTTTCTCTTGTTCTTTTCCCCTCCTTTTCTGGTTGTGCAGTTGTGGATTATGGGTTCTGTTGCACTCACTTTCTGTAAGAGTCGATGATGGAGAAAGTCAAATGGCATTTACCACTATTTGCGATTTTATTCATAACTTCTTTGTCTGTGAGGAGTGTAGGCAACATTTCTACGAAATGTGTTCAAGGCAAGTTTTCACACACACACACCCCTTTGAATATTCTTACAATTCGTGATCTAAAAATAAAACACAAACTTGCAGTGTTACCAAACCCTTCAAGAAATCCCGTGATTTCGCCCTTTGGTTATGGAACGCACACAACAAAGTCAATGCACGTCTCATGAAGGAAGAGGCCTCGCTCGAGACCGCTGATCCCAAATTCCCCAAAATCATATGGCCCCCAAGGCAACTTTGTCCTACCTGCTATTCAACAACTGAAAGCACAAAAGATGACGACAATAATCAGATAAATTGGGATCATGATGAGGTTTACAGGTTTCTGATTGGCTATTATGGGGAGACACTAACAACTCTGTACAAGGATAAGAAGCTTCTAACAGACAAACACCTCGATGGAATCCTCTCCGAGGACTTGATGGCTTCAGCACACGCAGTGGTGGTACCGGTGGGGGCCGCTTTGGCCATTGCTGTTGCCAGCTGTGCATTTGGAGCACTCGCGTGCTACTGGCGCCAGCAACAGAAGAGCCGGAAGTATAAATACCATCTACACTCTTTTAAAAATATATAAAATTGTTTTTGAGGAAGAAATATAAAAATGGATATTGTTTTGGACAAACATTTTCAGGCCAAGAAGAAGCTGGAACTGATATTGGTAAAGCATTCATACCCAGGAAGTGAAATTCAGGCCTTCTTGAAGGTATTTTTCTCAGGAGAACCTCTTCTTGAGTTTAGTTGTTAGGTTTTTCTTTTCTTTTTTTCCCCCTTACTAATTGGAGTGAGTGTACAGATATTACATATGGACTGTGTAAACTCGAAGTTTTTATTTTGATAATTTAGTACACATTTTTGTCCTAGTTATAGAGATGAACATTAGAGAGGGGATTGGGGTCTAAATATGTGTGTATTTTTCTTTTGTATTTTTTCATTTGGAAATAACAGATTAAATGTGTGTTGAGACCTTATTTATTATGTAGACTTTACTGGCTCTTAAGTTACAAATTTCAAAATATGCATAAAAAACAAAGCATTATTTCTTTCAACTAGTTTGAGGGGCTAATACCTCCCTCTAATGCTTCTAACTTCTGGCTTATTGTGGCTTCAAGATGGCTGAAGTAGATTTTCCTCGAGGGTTTCTTACTTCTAGCTTATTTTGGTTGGCTTACAATGAACTATTTCCAAAAATTAATCTGCTAATTGAAAAAATATGATAATAAATTAATAATACCAAACTAATTTGTTTTTTCAAAATTCGCACACACTTCCAAACGCATTATGTTGACTTGAAAACAGAAAAACACACACCAAAATTAACTATAATAAAAGAAGATAAAGTTTAACCCTATAAGTTGGTCAAGTGAAGCATGACAGACTTAATTTTGCCAAGGTTACATGTTCAAACCCATTCAAACCCCCTTGTCTTCGTGAGGAGAGGTACAATGCAAGTCTTTTATAAGTGCTCACTGAGCCCGAAAACATTCTCTGCCTTGAATTGTGGCGCCATCACCTTCCTTGACATACCCCGCACGTGTAGCCTTTGAGGCCTTCACTCGGAAAATGTCAAGCATCTCTTTTTCCTTTGCCCCTTCTCTAACCTCATTTGCAAAAATGTTAAGTTTTGGCTTGGTATAAATAAAGAAATGAACACTTTGAAAAGTTATATTTAACACATTAAAAGAAGCTTCAAAGGTACAAGGCTACTTGCAAAGGCGGTCCATATCGCCTTCTGATCCGTCGTGTATCACTTATGGACCACTAGGAACAAAGTTGATTTGGAACGAGTTTCGTTCACTAATGTTGATGTTGAAGTCAAGATCAAGAATCAAGTGTTTAGAATACAAACATTTCCCTCCGGACTTCATTGCTCAACATGTTAGGCTAGGTTGATGTTTGATGTTTGTATCCTTGTTCTCGTTCTTGTGTTTTGCAGTCGGGGTATGCCTTATTGGTTGTTGCTTTGTTTCTCTGCAGCCGGGCTTTGCGGCTGCATTGCCCCTTTGGCTTTTTTTTGTTCCTTCGTTTCTTATTTTTTAGTCGGGGTATGCCCCTTTGGCTTTGTACGAATGTTGAATATGCCCATTGCTCTGGTATGTTTTTTACTTTTTTTTTTTTTTTTTACATTTTTTGAAAATAAAGTTTTTACTTTCTATAAAAAAAAATTTGGAGCACCAAAAAAGAAAACAAAGAAGATAAAGTTTTGACTACAAGGCATTTCCAAGAGTCAACAACTACTTTCCTAACTTCTTCAAAGTTCGAACTGTCATATTCTTTGCTTTCATCCTTTATCTTTCAGAAAGATTGCTTGGATTGGCATAGTCAACAAATGCAAGCAAAATAGAGTAAGTTGCTCAACTATCAAGACAAAGACAACATCTTTAATTGTGTAAATACTCATATTTTATATACTGTTGCATGTTTTGTACACAAACTTTTCTTCAGGAGGTGCTTTAACTAAATCCCACCTCAAAAACTACAACTATCTTTTCTTCTGTAATTGAAATTTACACTGTATTGTAGTAAAAGCCACAAACTTCATACATCAATCACGTCGGACTTTATCGTATGGCGATCACATGAGGCTGATGCAGATTTAACGGCCTAGATTCTTCGTCGGATGCAGATAGGGTAGCCTGTTAATCACCATTCAAGATATAATGTGTACTGCATCAGTTTTTTTGTTTCTGTTTATTGTTTCAAATGTAGGTGAGAATTGATTTGCAAAGATTGGATTTTTACCTGCTGTTGTTGGCGACGTATGATTGAAGTTACTGTTCTGAGTATTATGCAAACGGGCAGAACGATCCCCACAATTCGCAGCATCAGTAGCTGTTATTCAGGCGAAACAAATATGTTCAAATTAAGGAAATATTGTCTGAAGTCTTACATCATAGAATTTCTCCATTTCTTGGATGCAGGATTCTTACCATGAGAAGTGGGAACGAATAGTTCCCTGCTCTAGAAACGATGATTGGAAGAGTATGCCTCAAAATTAGGAGAATCATGAACTGCAGAAAGTATATGAATAATGGTTAATTGAAAGCCACCCCGAGGTTAAGCATGATTATGAAAATAAAAACTAACTAAATGTGTGTACAGAGAGAGAGAGAGAGAGAGACTTACTATTATGGCAACGGACCGGCAGCAAACTATGCTTCTTGATGTAGAAACAGCATAATCATCATAGTCCTGATCTAGGAGACTACGATCGGTTGAAACCATTGCAATAATGCGTCGGTTGTTTACATCTCTTCTAGCAATTTGCCAATTTCCTCTGATAAGAATCAATCATGATTAATACGTAACTTCATCATACATATAAGGGGCCATTTGCAAAAACTAAGTAGTTAAGGTCGGAGTAGTAAAAATGACAAGTGTGTAAACAAAAATTAAAAGCTGAAAAGGAGCGGTTGAGTGTTTGGAAAAAAGATGTGATTATTTTTGCCTGAAATAAGCCTAAGTTGGTTTTCCAATCCCTCCCGAAGTGCTTTAGAAAAGCCAAAAAACAAATTGCTTTTTTAAGAGTATGCAAAAATACCTTAATTTAAGCTAAGCATGCCAAATTGAAAGTATAAAAGAAGTACCTCAAATTCACAGGAATTCCTCCAAAACTAAAAATAGGAGGTGGTGCTGTGTATCCTGGCTTGAATGGCTGCAATACGCATACAGATAACATAACTCAGTAAACATGCACCTCATTATTGATCATAAGCCTAAAGATATAAAAGATGAAATGAAATTTCAAAAAATGATTTTGACAAGCCTTTGAGAAGCACATGAAAATGGTACATTACCTGATGGCATATTTCACACGTGGTGTCACCCTTTTCGTTGCACCACCTTTGCACGCATTTTCGGTGAGCATACTGAAATAAGAATAGGATTATATTCAATACTTGAACATAAAGGAAAATGATAACGGTATGAATATTTTGGCAGAAAATGCTCAGAGGCAACTACAATAGTAACCGTAATTACGAAAAGAAAATCACATTTCCTACACAATAAACAAACAATAAACCAAGAAAAGCGTCAGCAAAATAATTCTTGAGTTTGCTAAAATTTGTAGGTCACTTGGCCCATTTTTGATAAGACGTTTATAGTACCCTTCTAGTTAAATGAGAAATTTTGAAATTCTGAGGCACTTCTAGATGTATAATAATCGAAAAGCACCAAGCAAATATCCAAGAATTCTTTCACCATGAGAAAAGTATGGTGCTGACTGCTGAGTGTTGAAGGCCTAGAGGAAACAGAGCACCTACTCAAGAAAACAGAGACAGTAATATGCAATATTGTTCCGCATAGCTGGATTTTCAACAAATATACCTCAAAGAACAGATAATTAACTGAAACTAACAGTTATTTGAAACCAGCTATAACCAACCCTTCAGGCAATCACAAACATGAAATTTCTCTAAATAACAGAGAGAGAGAGAGAGAGGGAATCCAGATTGATAATAACAATACCGAATAAAAGGGTTATCAAATTCTACCGAAAAAAAAAATAATAACAGGAAAACAAATCATTCAACCAACCTTTAGGCTCCCAGAGCAAGAGCAAGGAGCCTCCATATTTGAATCCATGTCTTCATCCTGACATATCCGACACTCAGCAATTTTCCCGGGAGATGAACTAGTTTGACAGTTCTTGTGAGGGGAAAAGTCTATCACTGTTTCATCAATTGCAGCATCTGCCGCCTGTTTCAGTAAGTTTCGGCTCTCGATTGCAGCCTCTAAAGTCGACTCTGTCAGCAAACGATCGACCAGCAAAACAAAGTGATCACCCATACTGCTGTCAAATAATTCAGTCCCTTAATCACAAGGGATAGTTTTGCAGAACCAGCACTTTACCTGAGAATCACAAAACAAGAGATGTATTATATAACCATAACACTAAAGGAGGATGGTTTGTGGTTAAAAGAGAACTTCAGACAAGATTTATACATAATAGATACAATCACTTTCAAAGATGGCAGACAATTTTGAAACAAATAATATTGTTAACTTTAGCCGTCCAAAATACTATGCAGAAGCATCACACAAGGACAAGAAGATATTGGAAATAAGAAAAGGGCATGAAAGTACAACAAAACGTGGGAGAAACAAAAGGAACAGAATTTGACAGGCAAAAACTTCGAAAAAGTCAGTTTGCTTTTCCTCCAGAAAAAGAATATAGGCCTTTGAGAATGAATAAAACTTGCTTCAACAATCCAACAAATAACAAATATAACAAAAAAACCCATTTCATAAACAAACCGACGAGTCACAAAGCAAAGAGAAACACATTCAACAAAGTCGCAAGAAGGGAAATTTCGCATACCCAGATGGAAAACGTCAATAAAAAAGTGATCTTTATCACAATAGAATGCAAAAAACAACGAAGAATTACATGCAAAGCCTGAGAATTTAAAAGGGACATACTAAAAAATCTTCCACATCAGCAACGGGAAAATCAAACATACCCAGATGGAAACAAGAAAAAAAAAGGTAAAAAAGAGTAATCTTTAGCAGAAAACAGGTGATTAAATCCGAAGAGGGGTTGCATAAACACAAGTTCATGGAATTGAAGAGAATATAGGCAGAAAAACAAGCTTAGCAAGGGGAAAAGGAGAGACTTACAAGAAGGGGATCGGATATCTGAAAGCTAAGATTAAGATATCTTTCCTTTCTGACTAAAGCAAGAGATTGAGTGTTCTTATTGTCAGCAGCACTCAAGAATTCAAATTTCTTGTTTCAAATACAATTTGCTCTCTGTTATGATGCTTAATGTCTCCATATGAGATGTGTGTGTATATATATATATGCACACACAACACACAAAACATGAAAAGCTTTTTCAAAGTTCAAAATAAAGAAATTAATTTTTTTTTTGAAAAATTCAGTCCCAGAATAGAATAGAATAGTGTCTTTGAGCCTTTCAAGCATGTCCCCACCATTTATATTACTGTCCTAGTGACATTTGTACAATGTACATGCAACGTTCCTTATATATATATATATGAATTAAATCCAAATTATGTTTGTTATTTTTCAAATCAAAATGGTGAAATTTGTTGTTTTTATATAATTCTAATTGCAAAGAGACGATTGCTCTCTCTTTCAGTTCTTTGATGATCTATGAGATCATTTAAGTTTTAAATTGTTTAATTATGAGGGTTTATTAAAGAGCTTAGCCTCTAATGATCTCCATTAGTTCAATTAATTGTGGTAAAGGTTGTTATAATGATGAGTTTTATGATCTATTAATCGGAGATCTTTCATCTTTTTGGATCATTTACTTAGGAATAACTGAAAAAAAAAAAAAAGGGTTAGGATTAACTAAGTTATTGAAATATTTCTATTTGATATTGTAAATTAATAATTCCAATTACAATTAGGATGATTAAAAAACTTCTTAAATTTATATATCATAATTCTTTTATATATATATTAGGTAATTTTAATTTCAATTATTTTCCTATACATAGGTAGTGCAACATTTAAAACTTTATTTAATGCAAAAATTAGGAAAATATACAGCTAAAACATGAATAAATCATAGGACTATATTTAGAACAAAGCTAGGACAATAGGTAAAGTTATGATTTACTATAAATATGATGACACGGTAACAAGATACGTATACGGTGATATTGATTTTTTTTTAAAAAAAAATCACCTATAAAAAGTATCAGATTCTATTTATACGAGTGTTCGACATTCATGATACAACATAATAAAATAATAAGTATGATATTTTTTTTGTTATAATATCGTTCATACAAGAATTTAATAACCTTGGTCTAAGTTTTCTATTTTGTCACACGTGATATGTCGTCGTGGAACACGTAGGCCTTAATATTGCATAAATTTATTTATTGGGAAAGAAAGCATTATCCATTTTCAAATAATAAATAAATATATTATAAAATTAATTAAATTATTTGTCGTGAAAAGATACGTATCTTGCAACTACGGATAATGCACAATGAATTGGAAAGAAACATCATGTGCAAATTGGCAATTTGACCTATCAATTCAATTGTTGTTATTAATTATATGTATGTTTTGCATAATAAGCGAGTTACATATACAGATAATAATGATTAATTCTCGTCGCATCATATTTTTAAATCATGAAATCACATCACTTGTGATTTGGTGATCACATTTGAAGTTCGAAACTCTGATGAATCTTCCTATTAAAATATTGAACATCATAACAATAAATAGGAATGAAACGACAATAACTCCTAAGAAAAGAAGTAAATCGAAAGTATTGCGAAAGATCGGAATAAAAAACAAAAAGAAATGTATGGAGTTATATGTCTTCAATTTCGTAAGTTTATTGCTTATAAAATTAAATGAAAATGGAATTCTCTTGTTTATGATTTTTTTCCTTTTCCAAGCTAAATACCATTGAGAAAATCAATGATCGAGAAAAAAAAAAAAAAAAAAAAAAAAAGAAGAGAAAATCAATGATCGTAGATGAAGTACTTGGTTTTGAATTTTTTTATTAACATTTAATTTAACAATTAGTTTTGCATCATTGTACCTATATTTTATACTCTGAATTTTAAAATACTATTGAGAGACTTACGCAATTTTTACTACTAGACCTTTTATCACTGCATAATCAAAAGTTTAGAAATCAAATTCCATTCTAAGTAACGCAACAACCATCCATAAAAAATAGACATATATCTCTCTAATCTAATCTACTCCCAACCTGCGATACATCTATTTTATATCAGAAAAATATAAAAAACATGTTCCGTGTATAAATTAATGCGTTCAATTATCAATAAATATCTATTTCAGATAGGGTTACAAGTTTAATTTCAAGTTATACTTAATAAATTTAAAATTTTATATTCAAATTTAGAAACATTCCGACGGGATGTGATTGAAACTCATTCATAGTGCAATTTTAAAAAAAATTTAGTTTCTCGAAACTTAACATTCTTCTTGAAAAGATCAAGAATCTTGATCATATTATATTGAAGAAAGAAACATTCAAACGCCAAGTCCCATATCTCAATGCAATTCAATGGCCAAGTCTCAACCTTGATAGACTTGGTTTGTTCAACCCCTTAATTAAGGTCCCTTTCAGAGATTAAAATGACTTTAATTTGAAATCCGACTTCAGTGCAACGAATTTGACGATCGAAATTTAGCCACACAACTTTGACCCAAAAAAATTGAAAATTTCTAGAAATATTAGACGTGGCAAGTTGATTGGTTGGCTCACTTTGGTAGGTTTTTCTTCATAAATTTAGTTTTTTTATTAGCAAATTAATATATAAATATAAAAAAAAAAAAAAAAAAAAGATTGTTGAGGGTTTGGTTAGTCATGACGAGACTAAGGTCATGGCTTTTTCATTGGTTTGGTTGGTGACCTTACTAATCTTATTTTAATTGCATTCAATAATTAGTAAATAAAATAAAAATTAATAAATAAGTGAGGTATATATCTCCACTTGCTCTTCGATCATTATCGTAGAATTAAGCTAATTCTCCATGATTTTTTTTTCGAGTTCAGATATTGCAAAAGTCTAATATGGGACGATCCCAATTGCTCCATTTACAAAACCGAGTTTATACTCTAAACCCTAAATCTTGCGTAAGAGATTTAGTCTCGCATCTCACTTAGACGTGCCATCTTTGATAAACCCTCCATAATCTATAAGTGTTAGAAATTCATAAAAAAAAGTTGTCATGTTCTATTATTATTATTTTTTTTGTGTGACAATTATAAGTTAATCATTTGATTTTTTATACGAAGCTCTCTTTAGATTCGTATTAACATAAATAGAATAAATAAAGTTAGGTTTAACCACCGATATTAGGCTTTTTTTCTAAGGCATGTATCATGGAGAATCCCCGATGTAGCTAATTGTAGATTCTGGATTAATTATTCAAATTATGGTAATTAGGAAAATAATCAATTATTAATGGGATTTGTAATATATGGCAAATAATGTATCCAAATCTACGTCGACATGGATGCATCATACGAACAATAAATTGAGCAGGTAAAGTTAGATAATCCAACTTAGGTTTTATAATTTAAATTAAGGGACTATGTAATTAATTAATACAATTATGGGACCCGCAAGTACTATGTATTGATTAATCCATGCAGAATTCGATTATTTTTAGTCAATAATAAACATATGAAATCTTTCTTAATTTTATATAATTATATTATAGTAATTATCTTACTCTATTATTAAGCGTGAGACCCAAGTGTGGTCTCTTGGACTTGGTCTCTTTTTTTCTTTTCCTTTTTCTTTTTCTTTAATTTATTTATTTTACTCACTTAACCACAAAGGACGTGTTTTAGTCCGTTACTTACGCATTAACCTCACTCTTCTCTCATTTCATTTCAATTCTTTTTCTTTTCTTTTTGATAATTTTTTTCTAAAATAGTATATTTTGGTATTTTATTCTCTATTTATTTATATTAATTTAATAATTATATTAAAAATAGTAATAAAATATTTATTAATATAAAAATTAATTTAAATATATTTTAAATAATAAAATTTCTTAATTTGCACACGCAACGAGTGTGCCAAAATTACTAGTTCTTAATTAAGGTCAAAATTGTTTCTTAGTTTCATTATCTCTAATGTCCACCAACTTACATGCATGACGTATTTCAATACGTTTTATGAAAAATGTTGCATTTTTGCACTACAATAAAAAATTGAATTGGTTAATGTATTGACAATCAAGGCAAAAATTAACATATCAAATGAATATCTTCAATCACTTAAAAAATAATACAATATTAAAATCTTAACATATTCTTTATTTCTTTAATAAACAACTTTATAGTATGAATGTTGATTCTAAAAATATTATTTTGTTGATTATAATTGGATAATATAACATCTTTCATATACGGGAAATTTAGGGAAAAAAACATTATTATTGTTGAATTTGTATCGTGTCGTATTCTTATATTCGCGTTCATGAATCTTAGACCCTCCACAATACGTGAAGCATCTAAGAAACCCGATAAAGCCCATTGGGCCATGACCAAACTCACCATTTTGGACAACGCTTTCTGCAATTGGGCCAAATCCCTAATTTCTTGAATTTTTGAGCCCCAATAACAGACACACACCAGTTCTGGATCAACTTAATTTAAATGGCAAAATTAATATTTTTCTAAAATAATTTGTGTAATGCTTAATTTTAGAATCAATAATATATATTAATTTTTTTTTTTTTTTTAACACACATTCCAAGTGGCCGAAGGGATTCGAACCCGGGACCTTGCCTTCGAGAAAGAACCTTCAGACCACTTGACCAACCCCTGTTGGTATAATCTATATATCTTATAAAAGCACGAATAAGATTTTTGGTTTCTTACAAAATACGGATCGCCTAAAATATTCTCACAACAATTACTTCAATAATTATTAATCAAGGATAATGATGTAAATACATGTTATAGATTATTAATTAATTATATTTAAAAAACACTTATTAACATAAAGTAGGACTCTTTGTAGAAGTAAAATTTCGCCAACTTACCTAGAAACGATATATAGTTCAATAAGGATTGTTTTAATATTACTATATTAATTAATTGTATTCAAATTTTATAATATAAGTTGTCTATTTTTTTTTTAATTTTAAGGCCTATAATTTAAAATGTTATAATAAGATATACCTAATGAATTGAAAAACAACAAATTGATTCACTTTATTTTAATAAATTTTTGTAATTATGTAAAATAAAATATTATTTAAATAAGTTACATAAAATAACTTTCAATAAATCAAGCATAATGTAAGTCTAATTATATAAGTCCATAATTCTATTCATCTAAATCCATAAAATTTCTTAAAATATAATCATATTATAATTCTATAAATTTATCTAATTAACAAAATAATATAATTTAATGACTTATATAAAATATTTTTCAATAAATTAATTAATCCTAATGTAATATTTTTTAATTAACTAATACTAATATAATTTTAATTATCTAAATCTAACTAACCATATAATCTTCCTTTAGTTTATATGATAAAATATAAACTAAATACTTCAAAGCACGAATAGCGTTTTTGGTTTCTTAATTCTACAATTTTAATTAATTGTATTCAAATTTTATAATATAAGTTGTCTATTTTTTAATTTTAAGGCCTATAATTTAAAATGTTATAGTAAGATATATCTAATGAATTGAAAAACAACAAATTGATTCACTTTATAAAATTTTGTAATTATGTAAAATAAAATATTATTTAAATAAGTTACATAAAATAACTTTCAATAAATCAATCATAATGTAAGTCTAATTATATAAGCCCATAGTTCTAATTATCTAAATCCATAAACTTTCTTAAATTATAATCATATTATAATTCTATAAACTTATCTAATTAACAAAATAATATATTTTAATGATTTACATAAAATATTTTTCAATAAATTAATTAATCCTAATGTAATATTTTTTAATTAACTAATACTAATATAATTTTAATTATCAAATCCAACTAACCATATAATCTTCCTTTAGTTTACATGATAAAATATAAACTAAATACTTCAAAACACGAATAACGTTTTTGGTTTCTTAATTCTACAATTTAGAATTGTAGGTTCTCAAACCAAAGTTACTTTAAATTAAGAATACTAAGAAAACTCAATGTGTGTGCATATAAAAATAAGATATAAACTAATTTTATACATAATTATTACAATATTCAATTAAACATTTATATAAAGATACTCTTTTAATTATTTCTACTATATATATAAAATCTATTATAAAAAAAATAAACATAAATCTGAAATAATACTCACTAGAAGAATACAAATAAAAAAATAGAATGCAAGATCAAATGACAAAGAAAATATAAAAAAAGAGATAAATTAAATAAAAAAGAGAGAAAGAATAGTTGGTTAAAAAAAAAAGAATTACTTGATTTTAATGTATATGCACATGCATAACAAAATTAAGAACCACTGTGAAATATCTTTACAAATATATGTGAGAATTAATATAGCGTAATGGTAACAAAATTTCGAAGATTAGATTAAAAATTTCAAGATATTAGATTGGGTGTCAGTTCAAGAAAGATATAGAATTTTTTTTAATTTAATCTAAATGAGGTTGATCCAATAGTTATCAATTTATTTTTACATCCTTAAAAGTAGCAATATACAACTTATTGGCCGAATCAAAACTTGAAGGACATTTTGATTTGGGATCATTGCTCAGAAACAATGGTTCTTGAACAGTTTTCAATGTGCTCGAAAAGCAAAAAAATAAAACAAAAATACAAAGAATTTCTAAAGCATTATGCATGAGACAAACAATGTAAATATTCAAATGATTTGGAGGAAGAATTGAGGGCAGAATATAACAAACTATTGCAACAAAAAGAGATTATTTGGCTTTAAGAGTTGAGAATTAATTGGCTCAAATTTAGGGATAAACAAACAAGTTTCTTTCATCTGTCAGCCATAATGAGAAGAAGTAGGAATCAGATGAATGGTCTGAAAATAGACAATGAATGAGCAACCAACAAAGATTATCAGGTGTTTATTTGTCTAATTTAAAAAATTAACGCTCCACAAAAATAAACGAGTTTTAGCTCATTACGTTGTGCAACATATTGCTCAAAATAATCACCAAGATGATTATACTTCGTTTAAACCGTATATTAAAAAAATTACAAGATCGAACTAGTATAGCTTCATTCCCGACCAAGGCACCTATTACAATATCTTGATGCCTAAATAAGTGTTACGAATGCTACATCACTCCAACGATAAAAAAGGGGCATGGTGCTGAAATTGAATATTGAAACAGCGTATGAAAAAACTCGGTGGAATTTCTAAAAAGACTTTTAACTTTCTTCAAATTCCCGACGAAAACCATCAATATCATTATGAGTAGAATATAGAGGATACAATCGGAGATTCTATAAAATGGTGAACCAACGGAGGTTGTACGGATGTGTGGCATTAGATATGGCAATCACATTCGTTTTATTTGTTTGTAATATGCATGGAACAACTTACATATATAATTGAAGAGACCATTTCGGCCGGACCTGGAAGCCAATTATGGTGTATTAGAGAAGCTCTTACATGATCTCACACTTGCTTTTTGCGGACGACTTAATATTGCGAGTCAAAGCTATCGTGGATGGAGTAAAGTGCATTAAAAGTGTGGTTGAGACGTTTTGCAAGGAGTTGAGCATCAAATTAAACTTATGCAAATCATATGTGTTGTTTGCACCTTATGTAACAAATGATTTAAAGTAGTAGATTAGTAGAATTCTGGGCATGGAAAATACAAACAACTTAAGGAACTATTTGGGGGTGCAAATGAACTTTAGCTGTAATTATAATGAGTATTTCCCGATTGTGATTAATAGAGTCGAAAAGCATCTCTTGGGATAGAAAGCCAAAATGATAAATATTTACAGACGAATGACACTTATTAAGTCCATCACGATCTCGATCTCCATCAACCACATGCACACAAATTGGCTCCCCAAACAGATGTACGATAAACTTGATCCACTCAAGCACAACTTTCTTTAGGCGATTAATATAACAAGGAATAAACCCATCTTGTAGGGTGAAAGAAGGTGACTACAAAGAAGTAAGAATGTGGATTGGGTTTTAGAGAAGCACAAAAGGAAATATAGTGATGCTAGCTAAAATGGGATGAAGAATGCTTAACAAGGAGACGGCGGTATACATCAGAAAAATATTTAAATGGGGATAACATTCTTCATCGAATATAAGCCTCGACTTATGGGTTTCCCAAGCATGGAAAGGGATAGTTAAAAACACTTGGATGGTGGAACCATTTTGAAAATGGAGGATTGAGAATGGTGAAGGGACATCTTTATGGAATGATGGATGGTTATCACAAGGCAAACTGACGGACATCTTTGGAGATAACATTCGTGAGGAGGATAAAGATCTTATGGAATGTAATCTCATTGGAACAGATAAAAATTAAAACCTGAATAAGTTGAAAACATCACCGTCCAAAGAGGTGGTGAATGAGGTACTTAGTGTCCTAACGCGCTGCATGATAACGAAGATAAGGGAGAATGAATTGGATCAACTAAAGATAAATTCTCCTGTAAAATGACTATACTCTACTTATGGTGTCGGATGAGACATGCAAGAAAAAACTTTAAATGAATTTGAAAATTACCTTGCCCCAAAAATTCAAGATTTTCCTATGGCTTTGCCAATATGATATCTTTCTTACAAATGTATTGGAGTATGACAGAAAATTTGGGAAAAACTTGCGAGGGTCGGATGGGCTCAAAGAGAGCTTTAGTAGCAAAATGCTGTGTAATACGTTCCTAAAATATCCTGGGTGGGTTGTGTTGATCTTGACGCTCTAGAATTTTTGAAAAACATGGAATCGATGGAGCTATCAAAATGTTATGAAGCTTAGAAATGTCGCTATTCGCCACATAAAAGAGTTATCTACGACCTTAGTACTAATCAATAAGGACATAAAACACAGGCAAAAGAAAATCTGCACTTAGTTGTCATGAAATAAATCCGAGAAGTGATGGGTAAAACTAAAACCGGATTGAAACTTTTATAACTACACCAATAGGGGCGTCATTCGAGATGACAATTGAAGATGAATGCTAGGATATGTTATGAATCTTGGTATAGTTTCAATAATGTAGCAAAGTTATTGAACTTATGTAGCACCCCGGACACGTGGAGGTACCACACCCCCGCACTATAGGTCAATCCACATACGAAACGGCCAATCCGTACATGAACCAACCTACAGCGAACGGGTGACAATGCAATAACTCAATAGGCTAGGCGGGATTACTACTACATGTAACAAAATAAAGCGGAAGCATAAACAGAACATTATTAACTATTTCTATTTATCCAATCATGACATTTCTCATTTAGCAAATAAAGTATATTCCAACTTATCATATCAATACATTATCATCTTCCTTTCAACAATAACAATAACTATAATTAAATACACGAACCACGGATGACACGACTACATGAACTGGACTCGACTCGACTCAACTCCCGCCTAGCGTGCACCTGCAATAACCTGAAAGGTGGAGGCGTCAGTCTGTGAAGACCGAGTGAGGGGTTTAAATACATATTAGCGCAGTTAACATGCAATTTATATTCTCGGGTAAAGGTTTATAAAAGATAAATATACAAGTTCAATAATAATATAGCTTCGCCCGAGAATACAACTATCAATATTAAATACTTGTTCTTTTCATGCAATCGATAAACATGCTTACTTGCTTGTTCATCATTAAGTGATCACGCAATTCAATTATCGGGCAATCATGCATTAGTGTAATCATATAACACGTTCATGGAATGGAAATCATGCAATCAATACATGGCTTGCTTGTAACACGATAGGGTTGTTCTTCCTGTGGTTAGACGGACAACCACCAGCCTTGAGACTAGCCCAGCGCCCTCACTAAGGAGAACCTGGCCAGGAGAACGCATGTACACTATGGCTTTGTTCTTCTTGTGATTGGACGAACAATCACCGGCCCGAAGACCAGCCCAGCGCCCTCATTAAGGAGGACCTGGCCAAGAGAACGCATTCACTAGATAGGCATTGTTCTTCCTGTGATTGGACGGACAACCACCAGCCCGAAGACCAGCCCAGCGCCCTCACTAAGGAGGACCTGGCCAGGAGAACGCATTACTTGCTTTCATGACACGGCTTGCTTGATTCATGCACACTAACATAACCTACTTGCTTGGTTCATGAACAATAACATACTTGAAATGATAAGTGATTTCATGAAATTATAAATATTAATACCTTTGGTCAAAATCAAGTAAAGATTATACGGGTTCTATATAACTAGAAATTAAACCTCACCTGACAGGCGACACATGACTCGTGAATGCGTGAACGTGCTCATGATCCACAATCTCCACCCTGGAGAATAACTGGACAAGAAACGGGACAATGTACGTGCATGAGACCACAATTCTAGCATATTATTCCATATAATGACGCACGGCATGATCATACACGAGACATCGAGCAATACACAATGTAACATGATAACATGTTGTTTCGACATATAATCAATCATATAGTAGCAATTTGGGGTCAAATAAGCCATTGGAACGAGGGGCTAAAAATGTAATTTTATGCAGAAACTTTCTGCACTTCCAGTGGCTTGGGAACGGCCGTTCCAGGCTTTAGTACAAAATGGGAATGGCCGTTCCCCAGTCCCGAAGCGGCTCCCAGAAGATGGGAACGGCCGTTCCGGCTCGCAAGCCAAAATGGGAACGGTCGTTCCCGTCCTCGCCGCCAAGCACGATGTTCAAAATATGGGAACGGCCGTTCCCCATTTACAAAGGGAACGGGAAGGGCCGTTTCCGTTACGCAGTAGATGCAGAAACAGAGGATGAAGAATAGGGGAGGCACGAAATAAACCCAAATCTCCTCAAACACTCATGATTCAATCTCTTATGCTATAATTCATAAAAGGAAACATATATACATGCTTTTGGTACAATAAAACTCATTATAAACACACAATCCATGCTTTAATCATCATAATCACCAACTTTGGCATATATCCTAATTCATCATATAATCTCATATTCTTCAAGTCTAAGGCTCTTAATCATGTTTCTAATACCAAATACATGAATTATCAAACTTGAATCATAACCCTAGCTTCATACATAACTTCAAGAATTCAAATATATGCTCATTTATACCTTGAATGAAAGAAGGAGAAGAAAAGATAGAGATATGGTGAAGATGATGGCCTAATGCTCCCAATTCCTCAAAGATTTTGGCAAGAAATGATGAAATCTCTCTTCCCTTCTTGGATGGATTGGCTCGGTAGAAAAGAGAGGAAAGGGATGATGATTTTTGGTGTAAAAGAAATGAATGGAAGCATGATGAAGCTATACCGTGATATATTATTGGGAAATACCATATTTGTGATTAAACCCTCCAAATTCATAAGCTATGCAATTGAGGATACAAGGTTTGGAAAATGATCAATCTAGTCCTCAATGGTTATCACGCAATTTGGTCCTCTAATTTATGTAAATGGACAATTAAGGACAATTAAGCAATTAAGATACATTCGGCAATTAATTCACGTAACAATAAATTCAATATGTAACATGATTCCCAAGTTGGCATACATTTAATATATTTTCACGTAATCATGTTGGATCACAATTTATAAAATTAATATAACACCTATAAATTGAATAAATAAGAATAATAAAATAAGATCCTAACGCTCGAAACTCACACGTGTCGAGCGTACCTGACTGTCTGAAAATTGGGGCGTTACAACTTACCTAAAGGTTGAAACTAACTTTGGAGAGATACTTTTCGAAAATTAATGTGGGGATTGATTTTCAGACGGTCGTTAAATGAATAACGATGAAGAATACTCAAAAACAACTAATGAGAAATGTAATATTTGATTGACGAAGGTTACTCCAAAGATTTTGAGAAACTTAGATTAAATAAATCTCGAGAGAAAGAAACATGTTGATGGATAAATTGGCGAGGATAGGTCATAAGGTTCAAGATGGTTATTGTTGCTAGGATGTTCTCATTCTTGAACATAAGCCTCAACTTATGGCCTCCCGAGCATAGAAAGGAATAGTTAGAAGCAGTTGAATGGACGCCTCTATGGAATGATAGATGGTTATCACAAGCAAACTAGCAGACATCTTTGGAGATAAGATTCATGAGAAGGATAAAGATCTGATCGTTTGTAATCCATTGCACAAATAAAAACTGAAACTTGCATAAGTTGAAAACGTTATTGCCTAAGGAAGTGGTGGATGAGATACTTAATTTCCTAATTGCATTGCATGATAACGGAGATAAGAGAGTTTTGATTGGGTCAACTAATGACAAATTATCCTATAAATTGGTTATAACTTATGGTATCGGATGAGACATGGAAGAAAAATTGGAAATGAATTTGGAAATTACCTTGTCCCTAAAAGTTCAAGATTTTCTTGTAGCTTGCTAACATGATAGCTTGCTCACGAATGTACTGAAATATGACAGAAAATTTAGAAAAAGCGATGTATGTACACGTTGCTATATAGGACATGAATATGTGGACCATGCACATGCTTAGAAGTTGTCCATTCGCACTCCGGGTGTCAGACAAGATTATTGATGCACAAACTGAACGAAATTTCCGTGGCAAGCGAGTGTCGAACGGCCTCAAAGAGAGCTTTTATACAAAATTCAGAGTAATATGTTATTTAATTATCATGCGTGGATTGTCTTGATCTTGACGCTCTAAAATATTTGAAAAACATGGAACCAAAGGAGCTATCAAAATGTTATAAAACTTAGAAGTTCCACTCTTCGCCATATAAAAGAGTTAATGAAATCTCAACACAAATCAGTGTGGATAAAAAATACAGATAAAAGAAAAATATGCACTGAGTTATCGTGGAATAAACCCGAGAAAGGATTGGTGAAACTAAACTCTGAGGTGAGCTTTTATAACCAGGGGAATCATTTGAGATGACAGTTGAATATGGGTGTTAGGATACGCTATGGATCTTAGTAGAGTTTTAATAATATAGTGGAGTTATTGAGCTTACGCGGAGTATTAACACTAACTTGGGAAAGACACTTTTCGAAGATTAATGTGGGTATTGATTCGAAGATGGTCGTGAAATGGATAACAATGAAGGATATTCAAATGGAACAAATGAGAAATGTAATTTTAATTGACAAAGTTTACTCCAAAGGCCATACGAAACTTGAATTAAATAAATCTCTAGAAAAAGAAACATGATGACGGATAAATTGATGAGAATAGGTCATAAGTTTCAAGATGATTACTACGTTTAGGATGCTCACCGGGAAAACTGGGTGATCTTTTAGGTTTTGTTCTATAATTTTTACATGTCTTTTCATTTTATTAAATATATTTGAAAGTTATAAACTATTACTTATGCTTAAAAGCTAGAATTATTTGGCCAAATTACTATACACTTAAATATATATTTTTTAATATATTAACAAAAAATATATATATATTTTTATATATTAACAAAATTTCAAATATTTTTATTGCTTATTTATTTGGATGTTCTCTACTTCGAATTTCTACTTATCGTAAATGATTTGAAAGAGAAATTTCATATAAATATTTTTGTATGTGTATATTTATTTAATCAAAATAAATATTTTTAATATCTTAATTTGTTCAATAAATATAATACCTCACTAGTATATATTAAATGTTAAAAATTAGGGTTTACCACAATACTAACACCAAAATCCAACATTAGAAAGATAGTCTAAACTACCCCCATCTCATTTAGTTTAAAAATTATAATATATAAATATATAGAATAATATCAAATATATCATCTTTGCAAATTAAGATTAAAATATAATATTGTTAATCATTATTAGTTACATATTTAATAAATAGATCGAATATATCAATTCCTGAGCCAATTTGTTCTACACACATATATATATCCCGTGGACCCAATAATTGGATCCTGTATCTTAGTGTATATTATTAATTAGAAGATATCAAGAACTAACTAAAATACTTAATTATATGCTAAGAAACTTTAATATTAAATATTAGTAAGCATAAAAAGTGGAAAATAACATACGTACGTGGCAGTAATTAGCAAGGGATTATCATTTACGTATCCACTCTGCATGCTTATGTGCCATGAAAATATATTCCGAAATCGCTACGTGGCTCGTGTTTTGTTCCTAATCAATTATTTAATTTTACTATTAATTAATATAATCCCACAATGATTAAATATAATTGGTGCACTTGTTAAGCCATGCGATAAATAAGACAGTTAAATCTGCACTAAATCATTCGAAAATATTCTAATATTTGATCTTTCTTATTATCAAAGTATTATTCGAATAAATAAATGACAAGTTCTTTTTGATGATTTGCTAGCAATTAATTATTAATTCTAATTTTGAGTTAACCTTTATGGGCATTTGATTAGTTCACACCAATTAATTAAAATAATTATCTTTGTTTCTCAAATGATTTATAAGTCTTTACAATATGATTATATCATAAATATGTGATTAAATTAAATTAAATTGTATATATATATATGTATCACATATCTTATAAGTACATATCTTATTCTAAACTACTTGTGTTCGTGAGGTATGATTGACCTACTTTTGCGACCAAATCTTCATGACATCACTTCATGGATTAGCAACAAAACCATAATTATCATCATATTTGTGGCATTAGTATTGTATGTTACGATCGACGAACACTTTTAAAAATATTATTTTATTGTATCGTGTCACATCGGATATTCATATCCGACACTCCTTATGTAGAAAATAAAAAATAAATAAATCGTATCGTCATATCCGTATCCGTATATCATAAATTGTATGTAATAGATATATTACATTTGTAGGATATATTACATACAATATATATATATATATATATATATATATATATATATATATAATTCATTCGAACATTTCTTCGCATGAAAAAAGTTCCGGAGAGAGTTTGACTATAGTGCACATATACAAATATGATAATATGAACAAAACATGATATGGATATGGTGATACGATTTTTTTACAAAAATCTTTACTTAAAAAATGTCTGACACAACATGACATGGTAAAATAATAATTTTAAAAATATTCGTACATTAAATTAGGCGTCCGCCAGAGCATGTAAGCTCATTAAAACAACTTCTAAAGTGTATGATTGATTTTTTATATAATCAAGAAATTATCATAAGCTTGTTTTAAAAATATCAATTACATAATTGATAATACACGTAAAATATCAATTTTATCGAGTTAGCTTTGGACAAAGATATCGCACCGCGAATTTAGTATCTTTAGGCAGTATAATTAATTGACATCCGCACATTTCTCCTACATTCCGATCATCTTTTTTCCCGAAATTAAAATTAACAAGAACTATAGTCTCTGTATTTATGTGACATTAAATTTAAATAACTTCCATTTAATAAAACCAGCATTATTACTTTACATTCAATAAAAATTACTTAGGTGGCAGCATATGAGTGGAGGTGCAATTAATTAATAAATAAATAATCTTCCACACTGCCTAACCCTATAAATGGACATGCAACATATATATATATATATATATATATATATAGTACCGTGGAAGCTTCAACGTTCTGAAACAATGCTAAAGATAAAGGCAACAATATATATTATTATTAGATTTAATTAGAAATGGCTTCGAGCTTCTTTACAACTTCAAGATTATTAAGAATCAACGGTCCTGATCATTTCTCCAATCTCAAGGCGCAACTCCGACGGCCGCCTCCGCCGTGCAGATCATCGCAAAGTGTCGGAGATGAAGGTGCATGCAACATGTTTTTTAATTTCAATTATTTTCTTAATTATTTACTTTTATTTTTTGGAGGAATTTTTAAATTAGATCAATGAATTTTGATGATTTACGGCTGTCGGGGGTTTTCAAGAATAATAATCTCTTCTTTATACTTCACTATTTTTAATGATAAAATAAATTCGTAGGTTTATTTGTCATTAAGTATATTAATGTTTAATCAGTATCGTAATCTTCATAAATTTTTGAGTATATGATATAATTCTTTAGCACACTTAATGATGTTTATGCACATCTCTGTATAAATATGAGTTTCGAGGCTATAAAATACTCAATTTTATTTTACTTTGCTGACCGTTTTCACGAAATTGTTATTTGAAGAAATAGAGACCCATCTATACTCTTTATTCGATTAAATTTGGAATTAATCAATTTATGTTTTAATTTCTTTCGTTTTTAGCTTTTTTTTTTTTTTTGGTCTTTCTAATTTTTCATTCTTTATTTCTTAAAAAAATTAAACACAAAATTTTAAGTTTAAAATATTCAAATAATTCAGGTGTCAATATACAAGATTCCACGCGTAAATTTGAAAAGTACGTAAGTCAAAGCTAATACGTTCTCATGATATTATTTAGGTTATGTAGAGAAAAAATTAATTCTAAATTAATTCTTCTTCCCAGTTGTTCCTTTTTTCTTTTTTTTTTTTGAAGGAAATCTTTTCTAACCGTTTTTAAAAAATAGATTTTTATAGACAAATCACAACTATTAAATTAATAACATTGGATTAGTGATCAGTTTAGCTGCAATATTTGACTACTTATTCCGTGTATAGATTTTTTTTTATTCTCTTTTTTTATTTAATTTATCGGACAATTCCTCAAAAATCCCCAAGTGTAAACTGAATTTCCTTTTCACTCCCCCATTTTGAAAAAGTTCATGTTCACTCCCCAATTGAAAAACAAAATTTCTTTTCACTCCCCAAGGTTGTATAATAATTCAGGAATTGCGTACAATTTTTAGGGAATTGCGTATCTAAATCCCGGAATCTCGTATATACGAGATTCCGGGATTTTTATACACAATTCCCTAAAAATTGTACGCAATTTCTAAAGACAATGTACGAACATGTACTATTTGTGGGGACCTAAAAGGAATTTTGTTTTTCAATTGGGGATTGAATGGGAACTTTTTCAAAACTGGGGACCTAAAAGGAATTTTTTCAACTTTTTGGTACTATTCAAAGATTTTCCCTTAATTTATTTATAGTTGATTCTCAAAATTTCAAAAAATTATGTTTTTACAATTTAATCTTTTAAAACCATTTTCATCTTCCATCTCCAATTTTCATGGTTTTATTATTTGAAGGTACATCTTCCATCTGAAAAATTAACTAAAGAAAATTAAAGATTTCAAATAGTGTAAATAGGTGTATATGAGAAAAACAATTCTTCTTAATAACTTTTAAGTATGAACTTTTTAGAGAGGAAAAAAAAAAAGAAAAGAGGAACAAGGAAATTTAAAATCAAATAGAAATACAACTTTAGATTTCATTAGATTCATTCACAAGAAAATTAGTGATTATATTTTTCTTTTACAATTTTCCTGATAAGTTTGATAAGTTTTACTAGAATCTTAATTCTATAGATTAATTATTTTCTTATATTTTTAAAATTTTATATTTATTGGGATTTTTATAATAATATTATTTTCTTTTTTTTTTTTTAAAAAAAGAAGATAATTAATTGCTCTTGGGAAATATGTTAATATAGGTCACGTTAAGATAAACTATTTTTTAAAACATAAGTCTATATCTTTTTAGACAAATTACATTTAGACCCCATTATAATTACATTTAGAGTCCCTATAACTATCTATATTCACATATAAACCCTTTTTAGTTTCAAAAAGTTATACTTCACTTCGTATTATTTGTTAATGAATTACATCCTCGTTTAAGCTCACCTAAAGTGTTTAGAATTCAAATATTCTTTTTAGAAATTTTTAGTTGCGTAGAACTAAACAGACATCAGTTGACTCAAATGGTTAAAGATTTTTTTAAAAAATAATAATAATGGTATATTCGAACCTTCTAACCATTTTAAGGATCGGATGGACCTCAAATGGTTGATATTATTTATTCCTCAAGGACCAGAACTTCTTGTTTCAGAAGGTGAATCCATCAAATTGGATCAACCATTAACGAGTAATCCTAATGTAGGTGGATTTGCTCAAGGAGATTCTTATTTATTTTCTTTCGTTTTCCTAATTGAAGAAATAATTAAAAAATAAAATAACAAGTACAAAAATGAGTAATAATTAACCCCTCCTAGTAGTTTTGGATAGTAGTTTTGAATCATTATTGATGAGTATCAATAAGAACGGCTCCACTTTCTCTCTTGCTCCTCTTGTCTTTGTTTTTTAATGTTTTGTTGTGTGTTCTATTCGGGTCTATTCGTCTCCTTTATATAGGCGAATACAAAAAGTCCAATTAGGGTTTACTAATCGTCTACATTAGAATCCTTCCCGAGTGCTTCTTCTATTCGTTCCTATCCGCAGAATCCTTATTCTATTCGTATGTGCATAGATTCACGTGGATTCGTTCTTATCCGCAGAATCCTTATTCTATCATAGATTCGCGTGGATTCGTTCTTATCCGCAGAGTCCTTCTTCTACTCGTATATCCATGGAGTCGTTCTTATCCGCAGAGTCCTTCTACTCGTACATGTATGAGTTGTTGCCACGTGTCCTATAGGGTGGTCCCCATCACTACTCCCCCCCTCAAGACCATTTCAGCTCGTTAGATGGGGAATGGTGTTGATAACATGGCAACAACGAAGGGAATATGTTTTTGAATCGTCAAAGAAGTAAGTAGGAACTCGTGGATAGCTAATAAAATCAATGACAATCAATAACTTTGAGCTCAGATAAGTGGTCCATGCGCCAACTCGTGTATGCGGTTGTTGATACACAAAGAGTGCCGCAGCTCGCGTGAAGGAACACTTGATGGCGAGTGGGCCAGCTTGCGGATATTCTTCAATGTTTATTATTATTATTTTCTCGATCAAATATCAAATGGGCCAGCTCGCGTAGGATTTTCATGACTTTTCCCGACCAAACTGGAATGGCCGTCTGCCATTCGGCAAGAATTTCATAATTTTCCTGGACCAAAACTCTGATGGTCATTTGCCATTCGACAAGATTTTCATAATTTTTCTCGACCAAAACTCTGATGGCAGTTTGCCATTCGGCAAAAATTTCATAGTTTTTCTGGACCAAAACTCTGATGGTCATTTGCCATTCGGTCTCATTCGACAAAAATTTCATAATTTTCCTGGACCAAAACTCTGATGGTCGTTTGCCATTCGACAAAAATTTCATAATTTTCCTGGACCAAAACGCTGATGGTCATTCGCCATTCGGCAAGATTTTCATAATCTTTCTCGACCAAAACTCTGATGGTCATTTGCCATTCGGCAAGATTTTCATAAGTACCATATCACGGATTTGACAATGCATTTTGAGCAAGAAATATATATTAATTCAAAAGAAAATGAAAGTCATAGCCTATAAGAGGTCGTTATTTGCTTTGAAAAAAAAAAACTTATCTAACATGCGTTCATGTTGCCTCGTTAAAAACCTCGTAATAGAAAAAAAAATAAAAAAATCTTTCAGTAATAATTCTTACGAGGGAAAAAGAGTACAACCGCAATGTTACTAAGCGTAGAAATTCTTCGAGGGTTGTGCATTCCCAGCTCGCGACAACTCGATGCCCTCTGACTCTAACTCGCCAGGCAATTACACTCCTGTTCGCTATTGTTTGTTCGGGCCACATCCCACCGAGTCGACGAGTACTTTGTCTGGCTTGGCCTTATTCTGTTCGCTGCCTACTATCATATGTATAACTCCTCTGATCGGCCGATCTCCTACTATCTGTTCAGTTTCCACCCGTGTATGTTGCCTAGATCATTGTTCGTTTTCCCTGTTCGTCGCAGTCCCCCATGTTACGACATCTTGTAACACGGCTGGCATCGGTTCCTCTTCCCGTATCACTCCATCTTGTGTCCCTACTTGGGTAGTTGCGTAATTCTTCTTTGCCTTCCGCGGATCCTGATTCTCTGGTAGAATCTGTTCAATCTTATCCACAATTGGTTGATATGCTCTCTAGGCATCTTGTTTTTTTTTATTTTTAAGGGAGAACAAGAGATCAAGAGGGGCTGCTTAATACTAGTTCGGAAGCGGAAAAAAAAAAAATTTACTCGCTTCCCACAGACGGCGCCAGTGATGAGTATCAATAAGAACGGCTCCTCTTTCTCTCTTGCTCCTCTTCTCTTTGTTTTTTAATGTTTTGTTGTGTGTTCTATTCGGGTCTATTCGTCTCCTTTATTTAGGCGAATACAAAAAGTCCAATTAGGGTTTACTAATCGTCTACATTAGAATCCTTCCCGAGTGCTTCTTCTATTCGTTCCTATCCGCAGAATCCTTATTCTATTCGTATGTGCATAGATTCGCGTGGATTCGTTCTTATCCGCAGAATCCTTATTCTATCATAGATTCGCGTGGATTCGTTCTTATCCGCAGAGTCCTTCTTCTACTCGTATATCCATGGAGTCGTTCTTATCCGCAGAGTCCTTCTACTCGTACATGTATGAGTTGTTGCCACGTGTCCTATAGGGTGGTCCCCATCAATTATTAATATTAATAAAATTGACCACCTAGTTTATCTAATACAACTCACTATAAGAAGTTAACAACGTGATAATTTCATATTGATCAATTTGATAAATTTCGCTCTATGCCAAAACAAACGAAAATATAATCTTTTAGCTAAAGCAATCCGTATATAGATACATCTAACTACGTGGGATATTTAAACTTAAGTCGGCATGCAACCGATATATTTGTACTTCTTAAGTGCTTCCAAGAATTATGCATCGATTAAAATTAACTTGGAACAAGAATAATTTATGAAGTTAATGTATAACACATTAAAACCATCTTTTATTTATGTGTTAAATAAATTACAGGAAATTCTTGGGACAGAGTAGAGGCAGGCATGGATGTTCTGAGATACAGAATGCAACAAGTGAGGATCAAAGAGAGATTGATTAACACATCCCACGAGAATTTAGCCCATGGATGGGATTACAGGCCCCAAAACGACGTCGTCCGCAAGAAACATAACCTGCTTTCGTTGTCGATTGAGCTTACCAATATAGTATTCACCACAATGGGAATAGTTTTCTTGAGTGGCTCTCTTTGTATTTTCCTTGTTTCTTTGATTATTAAGTGTAATTAATGCTTTTAATTTTATCGTTTTCCTCTTTTTTAAAGAAATTAACCACCGTTAAAAAAAGGGATTAACAAAACTCTCAATATATCTGAATCGCAAGTGTGTGAACTTCACAATCAGTCCTACACTTAGAAAAGAAACTGATGAAATCGAAATAGTGCCCTTATTTACACAAGGAAAATAAGAGCTTATTAGTTATTATGATAATATTATTTGGAGGCTTTATCCGCAGCATGGAGTCCGGCGAAATATCCCTGAGGATTGCTTTCAAATCCAGGCCTCGAAATGTTCGCTCCTCCTCCTCCCGGAGCCTTCATCATCCCTCCTGACCCACCACCACCGCTGCAACTGGTGCCTTTTCCTCCACCGCCGCCAACTCCCTTTCCACCACCACCAACGCTGCTACTGGTGCCTTTTCCTCCACCGCCGCCACCTCCTTTACCACCACCACCTCCGCCGCTTCCTGACGCTCCACCGCTGCCACCTCCCTTACCACCGCCGCCGCCGCCCTTTCCTCCACCACCGCCTCCTTTTGCCATTTATTTTAACTCAAAAGATTCAATATGTTATGTTTTTCAACTGTCACAGTAAACCATGTATATATAGAACCCGAAACCTCGAATGAACCTAAAGTAATTAATATGAATTAGAAATCAAAAGACGCATACATGAATGAATATTAGACTCCCGAGGACATACATAAATGACAAAATGAATAACTTAGACTAAAAATAAATAATTTTGACTGAACATTAAATTTATCGAAAAACAAGAATAACTATTGAAATACCAGATTTATGATGGTTTTTCGGTGTCAAAATTAAGTACTGGACAAATTTTCTCTACAAATTAAATAAGCTTGTTTGCATGTGCATGGTACGTCTTGTTGTTTCTATTTCATGATACCTATAATGCATGGATCCGGAAATAGTGATACGGATTTAAAAAAAAAAAAATTATATAAAGAGTGTCGAACACAACACGATATGATAAAATGATATTTTTAGAAGTTTCGTACATTAGAGCATGACGCTTCCACACTGCTACCATTAAGGAGATTGAATTGTTGAACCAAATCCGCTAATACTCATCCCTTTCAAATTTATTTATGATAATGAAAATAATTAATTATCGCATTTTTAAATAATTTTATAATAGTTCACCTGGATCGTAGAATTCTGCTTGAAGGATAAACCTTTTAGACAATGTGTATAAAATGGCCGATTACAATCAGTGGTTTGTAATTAATCACTTTCACGATTAAAACATTTAAAACCCTTAGTTTTATATTTTATTAAACTACTTTTTATAAATAATTACCATAGTAGAAAACAAATTTTATGTCAATATTTATTTAATTATCAACTCTTTTTAACTAACTACATTAACATATATTACGTCAAATTTACGAAGTTCACAATTATTCGTGCTCGGACCTGGGAACCCGTTGAACACGAGAGCTTGCCGTCTGCAAAAATTGTCACTTGAAATTAGGCTAAAATAATATCTAATTGTTAGAATCGAGCTCTTTGACTTATTAATTAAAAGATATAAATTTCTGTATCTTTCGATTGTGTGAGAAGGGCATCATTATAATTATTAAAATTTAAAAAGAGAACTTTGTAAGATAGATCATGCAATAATGATAAGTTTAAGCTTCAATTTCAATTTAGGCAGACAGAGTCTGGGCTAGATTTTGGTAGGATGGGCCACGAATCACGATAACGAATTGTAGTGTTAAGATTAGCTAGCCCATTTACAAATTAATTGAGAAAAATGTTTGAAATGGTCAAATCAAATAATTTATGCTAACTCTTTCTTGGCAGCGGCCGGAGGACCGGTGAGAAATGAGAATGGTAGTTGGCTGTTTGAATTCTCTTGTAATTTGAAAAAGAGAAAATTATTAAAATCGTACCGTAAAGTGAGTCATATACATGTTTCGTTTTAAAAGTGGGCAATGTCTCACTTTTAGTCCCATAAAGTGACATTTGTCTTAATTTTGGTCCCATTGACCCATTTCAGTCCAAGATAACATTTGACCGTTAAAAAAAATTACTTTTTACTCCATTAAAAAAAAATTACTTTTACTGTTAAAATATTATATATATATATATATATATATGCGTATTTTATATGTGTATATATGTATTATAATATATAATACATATATATTATATATTAATATATTATATATGTATTTTATATGTGTATATATGTATTATAATATATAATACATATATATTATATATTAATATATTATATATAATATATATTATAATTTGTTTGGGGTGAAAATATACAATTTAAATAGTTTGGAGTAATTTTAAATATATAAAAGAACAAAAGGGCTCAAAAGTTACTTTTTTAACGGTCAAACGTTATTTTTGGACGGAAAGCGGTCAATGGGACCAAAAATAAGACAAATGCCACTTTACGGGACCAAAAGTGAGACATTACCCACTTTTGGGACAAAACCTATATATGACTCACTTTACAGGACGATTTTGATAATTTTCTCTTTGAAAAATACTTCTATCAATATGGTAGAGCTATTGGATGATAGAAAAGGTTTCAGACTGGCATGAGAGAGAACTTTTGTAAAAAATTAGGTGGAATGCAATTTTTCTTTTATGATGTCTCTCATTCAAAATCGCGAGATTCCCTTGAATCAACATCGTTTAGGAAATCTTATTACGAACTGCAGGAGCCTCTTGGCTCGTCCTTGGGTGGCGAAAGTTACTCATATTTGGCGTGAATGAAATATGTTGAATATGCCATGTACATATATGGTTAATTGTTGGAGAATTAATCAATAATTATGTAAAGGCATATCAAAGGTTGTTTGGAAAATGTGCATTGGTTATTGTGTCCCACATTGGAAAAATAACACTAAGTAGGCAGCTTTATATATTAAAATGCTGTATGTGTTATTAAATTATGGGACCCAAGAGAGGACTAATGGGCTCACTCGCGGTGCGGTGCACTGCACCGCCAGCGTACGCGCACGGGCACGGGCACGGGCGAATGTGGCGTTTAAAGGCGCACTTTGCACTTCGCACGTGCGCATCGTCGCTAGGAGCCTCACCTCCGAGCCCAGAGCTTTCTTTTTGAGCCAAAGCCGGTCTGACTCAGTCCTAAAATCAAATATTCAAACCAATGTCCAGATTCATCCAAATTAAAACCGTTTGGCTTTGTAACAGTCAGGTTGAGGGCAATAATGGGGTGTAATTTCAGGCCATTAACACCTGAAATTAACACATTCAAATTCCAATATCAGTTTTGCTACCTGAGTGTTGTTATAAAGTTGTCTCTCCCCCATATCTAAAATACAACAAACATTCATATGATTTTTGCAGAAGTGCTTTCTCCGAAAATCAAACACAGAGCTTGACATATATCCTGGAAGTGTATCGCCTGCAACCTAAAGCACACTTCCCAGAAGTAGGGGCGATAGAAACTTTAAGGACAGGGAATACCCGTGTCTAGCTGCTCCATAGCCCAGATTTTCTCAACAATCTTAAAGTTTCTATTTCTTGAGATGGAGTCTGAATCCTTCAGAATCATGAACCAGCAAAAGCTAGACCGTTTTGATGGCAACAACTTTAGCCGCTGGCAGGACAAGATGAAGTTCCTGCTTACTGTCCCTAAGCTTGCCTATGTTCTGGATCCCAACTTGCCACCAATTCCAGAAGATCCTCCTGCTCCCCAGCAGCCTGTAGATCTTGATCCACCTACTGCAATAGGTGGTGTTCCTCCAACAAATCCTACTGCAGCAGCTAGGGCTCCTGCCAATCCTGCCAATCCTTCTGCCAACACTGCAGCAACAGGTCCCTCCAGAAATGCCTTGCAGATCCATTAGGAGATTGTGGAAACTCTTCAGCAACAAAGAAGGAAAAGAGCTGAAGATGAAGAGTTAGCTCGTGGCCACATCCTGAACACTCTTTCTGACAGATTGTATGACCTTTATACAAATCAAGTCACCTAGAGAACTTTGGGAGGCGCTAGAATACAAGTATAAAGCTGATGAGGAAGGTACTAACAAATATTTAGTATCTAAATACCTCGATTTCAAAATGGTTGATAATAAACCAATCCTGGAGCAAGTGCATGAGCTCCAGGTAATTGTCAACAAACTACGGATGGTAAAAACTGCCCTTCCAGAAGCCTTCCAGGTAGGAGCTATAATTTCAAAGCTCCCTCATGCCTAGAAAGATTATGCAAAGAGATTGATGCATAAATCTGAGGATATGTCCTTGGAACAAATTCAGAAACATCTGTGTATTGAAGAGGAGGCTCGAAAACGCGATGGAAAGAATTTGGTTCAAGGACAATCCAGTGTGAATTATGTTGAGGCTGGAAGGTCTAAAAAGAAGCCTTTCAGGGTTAAAAAGAACCAAGGATAATTTAAGAAATCCGGGCAGAAATCTTGTAACGCCCCGATTTTCATTTACTAAATTCTTATGTTTGTTATAATTTTATAAATTATATTTTATCATACTTTCATGAAATTTTGTAAATTCATATCAAATTGAGAATTTATTTTCTGACATGAAAATAATTACTGCGTGAAATAATTGACGAATATGATTTAATTGTTAACTTGTCCTTAAATGATTTTTCTCTAAAATTCAAGGACCAAATCGCATCTTATTTTCTTGGACTTAATTGATCAATTCTCAAACCTTTCATCCTTAATTGCATTACTTAAATACTTGAGGGGCCAAATTGCAATTTGAGCATTACACAAAAATCAAGGATGGTGATTCACGTACAAAGCTTCTTCAAGCTTCCTTATTCATTTTCATCCAAATTTCCCAACATATTTGCTTCCTCTCATTCTCGGTTCATCTAGGAAGAAAAGAGAGAAGAGATTTCATCATTCCATCAAGATTTTTCAAGAAAAATTCCAAGTTTGAAGCTTGATCATCATCATCATCTTTCTTCTCCATTTCTTTAGCTTCAAGGTAGGTTCATGCATGATTTCTTGATTCTTGACGAATTTCTTGATAGCTAGGGTTTAAGAAATCATGGATTATATGGATTACTTGTTGTGTGATGCATGAATATATGATTCTTCCTTGATTTAGAGCATGGATTCTTGATGAAATTGGATTTATATGATGATATGTGCATAAACTTGAAACTCTTGATTCTTGGTAATTTTTCATGACTTGAAGGTTTAAATGGGTTGTTATTGTACCATGATCTTATATGCATCCTAATTCCCAGATTCTTGCAAGCTTTAGTGATTGAAACTTGGATTTTGGTTGTTGTTGTTGTTATGCCGTGAGCTTCCCCTGCTTTTGCTCTGTTTTACAAGTTGCAGAAGCTGGGAATGGCCCTTCCTGCTTCAGTGTGTTATGGGAACGGTCGTTCCTACGCTTCTAATTTAAATTAGGCGGCCGAACCTGGGAATGTCCGTTCCCATTTTAGCCTGCGTGCCGGAAGGGCCGTTCCCAGCAAAGCGCGCATTTTATTTTTAAAAGTCGCTGGCACGTTTTGGAAGGGCATGGGAACGACCCTTCCCATTTTCAACATGGGACCGGAACGCCCGTTCCCAGGCCTGCGGCAGAAGGAAAGCTAGTGCATAAAATTCCAATTTTGGGATTTTTACCCAAACCTTTATTTGATCCTAAATTGTTATTATATGATTGATTACATGCCAAAACATGATAATTGCATGCCACGTTGTATATTGCTCGTCATCTCGTTGCATTTTCGTCGTTCGTCATAGTTAGTCCATTTAGAGTCATGTCTCACGTGTACACGTCTATTTTGCACAAACCAGCTTCACGGGGACAAGGAGCAAGCTTTGTAGACCGTGCCCTATTTGTACTTTGTCGGTAAAGGTGAGGTTTAATTGCTAGATATATAGAACCCGTATAACCATTATGTGGAATTTCAGGCCAAAAGGTATATATATTTATTTATAGTGATTTCTAAACTCATACACAATTGCAAGCAAGCCATGTTCATGAAAAGCAAGTCCTGTATCGTGATTGATTGATTGATCGTGTTTTGGCGAGTAAAGCATGTTCACGTTGGGCCCGAGGGTAGTGGTTTGAGCCAACCGGGAAAGCATGGGCTGACGGGTAACTCGAACGCTATCCTCACCACATTGGGATGACCCTTAAATCCGCTAGGAGATTAGTGGAGGAAGGAGTTCCGGGCTTAGGGATTCATGTACCCTCTGCTCAATGAGATTGGATGGTGGGGCCATGCAATCCCACCATCACCTGGAGGAAGAAGGAGACTGGGGACGGGTCCGGCACCACGGATTGTCCTCGGGTTATTGTCATGATTGCACTTATTGATTGTCTTGCTTGAGTACAATATGCACGAATGCACGATAATTGAACTGCATGATCACCTAATGATTAATAAAGCAAGCATGTATTGTACACAGTCGGAGTAAGGTTGGAGAATTTCCCTCACTCGTCGGGCCACGTATTGAACGCATGAAAGTGACTAAAGTATTTAATATTGATAGTTGTAATCTCGGGCGAGTTCTATGTTATTTTGAACTTATATTACTCTTAGTTATAAAACCTTACCCGAGGTTATAACTTGCATGTTAATTGCGCTAATATATATACTTATGCCCCTCACTCAGTCTTTCATGGACTGACACCCCGCCTTTCAGGTTGTCGTGGTCGTGGGCTAGGCGGGAGTCAGAGTCGTGTCGGGTCGTCCAGTTGAGTCTAGCACTTCATACATTTTCATGATGTTGATATTGATATTTCCGGATTTAATATGTTATGGTTTTGGTTAGCACTTGGAGACTTTTGTCTGTATGATATATAAAAGATTATCATGTATTGATACTTGTTGGTATCCACTAGTATTTATACTCTGGATGTAAATATGGTACCTATAAGTAATGATGATATAATGCTTCCGCTTTTAACTTTTATGTCTTGGTTTTGTATTACTTTGGGGTATAGTCCCGCCTAGCTAGCCTGTTTCTTTTACTTATCACCCGTTCGCTATAGGTTAGTTCATGTACGGATTATCCATTTCATATATGGATCGGCCTATAGTGCGGGGGTGTGGCATCTCTACGTATAGGGGTGCTACAAATCTAAACTTGTTTATGTTGCTAACAAAAGAAAAGACAAGTGTCATGTTTGCGGAGAAACAGGACAATATGCACGAGAATGCTCACAACGGAAGAGTGGATTTGGCGTTGCAAACATGGTTGAGGAGAACCTAGTTGCCATGGTGACTGATCTTAGCCTTGATGTGGCTATGATTTCTGAAATCAACATGGCAAGTGAACTTTCTGGCTGGTGGCTAGATTCTGGAGCGACGGTTCACATTTGCAACGATCGAAGGCTTTTCAAGACCTTTGAAGAAGTTGTTGTTAGGAATAGTACCCTAGAAAGCCGATTGTATATCCGCTTTGTGCTTTTCCTTATTGCAATCACAGACAATCTTTGAATAAAATAACGAATTGAGGCAACACTTCTTTATATGCTCTTGTTTGGTATGCGTTTACTTTAGCTGTGCATGTATGAGAACTCCCCTAATCCTGATGACTTTAGGACTCTACCATTTGGGTGAAATGGTTCATGAAACGAGCCCTATATCACATAAGTCATGATTAGTAAAATACTCCAAGCCGATGAGTCCTACAGACAGTGGGAGTGTCAACCTGACTCCTCTAAGGCTTGCTTGTGGGATCACGCCCTTAAGAAGGACCACCTTGTTTCATGGAGGTGCAAAGTGTATGGTTGATACGTGCGTGATACATGAGGGTGCTTACTTTAATAAGTAAGTTCACTGAGGTGCCCCGTGTGAGAACATTCCTAAATGGGAAAGGAAGTTTCTATTTCAGGAAATGGAAACTTCCAGATTAGGAAATATCTCACGAGTCATTGATGTGATTAATTGATCCTTCGACTTGAGGTTCCTTGTCACTTTATGAGTTAACTCTGTAGTCTTAGGTATAAGCTTTAAAGGGTGTCGCCTTAGACAACTGATTCAAGGCTTATGCTGGGGCTGCACAAGTGATTCATGAAAGTGAATGAGAATCAAGAAAGGACCTACACTTGCATTTGCAAGGTGATCTCTTATTGTGTAAGTCATTCATATGCCATATGGAGTCCTTGGCCAAGGCAGTAGATCAAGACATCAAGAAAAGGGTTTCTTGGATTGAGATCAAATGGATATGAAATGCACTTAGCTTTAAGACCGGATTATTAGGGTTCTGATTATTCCCTTGCCCTAGATCTTGGTTGAGAGATAGTAAATAGGAGGATTATATCTCACATGAATCAATGACTTAAAGGTTCTGTCGAATCCGAACATTCCAATTCAGCTAGGGGTTAAACACCTGTTGCTAGACTATGGTCATTTAATCTGTGGACTGATTAATTAATTAGTGAATTAATCAATTAGGGTCACTGCTAATTGAATTGAGAACCTAGAGGGTCACACACAACAAATTGGCAATTCTTTTGGTTCATGTGTTGAACACCTTCCTTTCTCCAAGATAAAATAAAACCCTAGGTTAAGCCTAAACACTAACTAGAGAACTAGCATCCTTACTAGTTAGATTGTGATCAAGTTGGTGGACTTTCTCTAGAGACTTCAAGTTAGAAGTTTGAAGATTCGAGCTTTACCAAGGAGAGGGGATCAAGCCGCGAGAAGAGCGTTCTTGGGTGGCTTGAAACGCTTCAAGAAAGAACAAAAGAAAAGTAAGTTTTCTATCTTTACGAATTTGGTTACACGATTGCGAGTTCAAGGTCCTTTTGTTGGGAAATTTTTTTAAATTCCGCTGCTTTCTGATTCGTGTTTCCAACAGTTGTTGGGCAAGAGGTTCAGATGGGAAATAGCTCCAAAGCCGGCGTTGGAGGCAAAGGATCTGTCGAGCTCAACTTTACCTCCGGGAAGAAATTAACCTTGATTAATGTTTTGTTTGTACCAGATGTTAGAAAAAGTTTAATTTCTGTTGATTTGTTAGATAAGAAGGGTTTTAAGATTTCTGTTGAATCTGGCAAAGTCATCATCATGAAAAATGGTGAATTTGTTGGAAAAGGCTATGCTTGTAATGGGATGTATAAGATGTCTATCAATAATATGAATTTCGTTTCTTCTTATATGATTTCTTCAATTTCTTTATGGCATAGTCGATTAGGACATGTTAGTGCAAAGAACTTGAAAATTATGCATGCAATGGGATTAATTGATATTGGTAAAAACGAACTTGATAATTGTGAAATATGCGCAAAGTAAAAAATTGTAAGAAAACCTTTTCCAAGTGTTAAAAGTGTTAAGAATAGTGCCCTATTAAGCCGATTGTATATCCGCTTTGTACTTTTCCTTATTGTAATCACAGACAATCTTTGAATAAAATAACGAATTGAGGCAACACTTCTTTGTATGCTCTTGTTTGGTATGCGTTTACTTTAGTTGTGCATGTATGAGAACTCCCCTAATCCTGATGACTTTAGGACTCTACCATTTAGGTGAAATGGTTCATGAAACGAGCCCTATATCACATAAGTCATCATTAGTAAAATATTCCAAGCTGATGAGTCCTACAGACAGTGGGAGTGTCAACCTGACTCCTCTAAGGCTTGCTTGTGGGATCACGCCCTTAAGAAGGACCAACTTGTTTCATGGAGGTGCAAAGTGTATAGTTGATACTTGCGTGATACATGAGGGTGCTTACTTCCATAAGTAAGTTCACTGAGGTGCCTCGTGTGAGAAGATTCCTAAATGGGAAAAGAAGTTTCTATTTCAGGAAATGGAAACTTCCAGATTAGGAAATATCTCACGAGTCATTGATGTGATTAATTGATCCTTAGACTTGAGGTTCCATGTCGCTTTATGAGTTAACTCTGTAGTCTTAGGTATAAGCTTTAAAGGGTGTCGCCTTAGACAACTGATTCAAGGCTTATGATGGGGCTACACAAGTGATTCATGGAAGTGAATGAGAATCAAGAAAGGACCTACACTTGCATTTGCAAGGTGATCTCTTATTGTGTAAGTCATTCATATGCCATATGGAGTCCTTGGCCAAGGCAGTAGATCAAGACATCAAGAAAAGGGTTTCTTGGATTGAGATCAAATGGATATGAAATGCACTTAGCTTTAAGACCAGATTATTAGGGTTCTGATTATTCCCTTACCCTAGATCTTGGTTGAGAGATAGTAAGTACGAGGATTGTATCTCATGTGAATCAATGACTTAAAGGTTCTGTCGAATCGAGACATTCCAATTCAGCTAGGGGTTAAACACCTGTTGCTAGACTATGGTCGTTTAATCTGTGGACTGATTAATTAATTAATGAATCAATTAATTAGGGTCACTGCTAATTGAATTGAGAACCTAGAGGGTCACACACAACAACTTGGTTACATGAGTTAAGACTTTAAAATGATTAAACGAGTTGATCATGCCAAGAGGGTTCCACACGTGTGGGTCACGTGAGTGACACGTGTCATACATAGACACGTGTGCACCACTCGTGTATAATTATTTGTGTATTAAATAATCAATGTGTTAATTATTTAATAGACTTTGGTTTAATTTATGATTAAAATGAAAGTCTTATTTTGGAGAAATTAATCTATTTAATTAATTATGAATTAATTAATTAGATAAATAAGTTATTTATTTATTAATAAATAAAGTATAAAATTATCCAAAAGGGGTTGAATATTTTAGCTCTCTTAAAAGTTGATTTGAATTAAAATTCAAAAGTCAAAGTTTGGAATTACTTGATGATCAAGTAATAAGAGAGAGGGACCAAATCCTTAGTCCAATAGGACTAGGTTCAGCGTCCCCCTCTTCCTATATATAGGGGAGCTCGAGCTCCCCTTAGAGGGTAATTGACAATTCTTTTGGTTCATGTGTTGAACACCATTCTTTCTCCAAGATCAAATAAACCCTAGGTTAAACCTAAAAACTAACTAGAGAACTATCATCCTTACTAGTTAGATTGTAGTCAAGTTGGTGGACTATCTCTAGAGAGCTTCAAGTTAGAAGTTTTTAAAGATTCGAGCTTTACCAAGGAGAGGGGATCAAGCCGCGAGAAGAGCCTTTTTGGGCGGCTTGAAACGCTTCAAGAAAGATTATTGAAAAGTAAGTTTCTAATCTCTACGAATTTGGATTCACGATTGCGAGTTTCGATCCTTTTTGTTGGAAAATTTTTAAATTTCCGCTGCTTTCTGATTCCTGTTTTCCAACAAAACGAGAATCGCAAATATTAGATTTAATTCATACTGATATTTGTGAGTTAAATGGAATTTTAACTAGAGGTGCTAAAAGGTATTTTATTACTTTTATTGATGATGCTAGTCGTTTTTGCTATGTGTATTTGTTAAGAACTAAAGATGAAGTTCTTAGTTCTTTTGTGAAATATAAATCAGAAGTAAAAACCCAATTTGAGAAGAAGATTAAGGTTCTACGTTCTGATCGAGGCATGGAATATTGTTTGAATGCTTTTGATACACTTTGCGAAGAAAGTGGTATCATACATCAAACAACTGCCGGATATACAACCCAGCAGAACGGTGTAGCTGAAAGGAAAAATCGTACATTTTTGGACATGATAAATTGCATGTTAAATCTTGCAAACTTACCTCACAACTTGTGGGGTGAAGCCCTTCTGTCTGCATGCCATATTCTGAATAACATGCCTAGTACTGTTGTGAAGACTAGTCCCTATGAAATATGGAAAGACAGAAAACCCAACATAAGCTATTTTAAAGTGTGGGGGTGTGCGGCTTATTTTCGGGTTCTTGATCCCAAACGGACTGAGTTAGGAGCCAGAGCTATTAAAAGTGTATTCGTTGGATATGCTCTTAATAGCAAGGCTTATAGACTTCTTGACTTGGAGTCTAACTGAGTCCAGGGATGTTGAGTCGAGGGATGCTGATTCCAGTGATGTTGAGTCCAGGGATATGCATTGCACCGCCCGCACACGGGCTCGGGCTCGGGCTCGGGCTCGGGGCTGAGCATGGGTGTATGTGGCGTTTGATGGCGCACTTTACACTTCGCACGTGCGCATCGTCGCTAGGAGCCTCGCCTCCGAGCCCAGAGCTTTCTTTTTGAGCCAGAGCTGGTCTGACTCAGTCCTAAAATCAAATATTCAAACCAATGTCCAGATTCATCCAAATTAAAACCGTTTGGCTTTGTAACAGTTAGGTTGAGGGCAATAATGGGGTGTAATTTCAGGCCATTAACACCTGAAATTAGCCCATTCAAATTCCAATATCAGTTTTGCTACCTGAGTGTTGTTATAAAGTTGTCTCTCCCCCATATTTAAAATACAACAAACATTCATATGATTTTTGCATAAGTGCTTTCTCCGAAAATCAAACACAGAGCTTGACATATATCCTGGAAGTGTATCGCCTGCAACCTAAAGCACACTTCCCAGAAGTAGGGGCGATAGAAACTTTAAGGAAAGGGAATACCCGTGTCTAGCTGCTCCATAACCCAGATTTTCTCAACAAAATAAATGTGCTGATTTTCTTGTTAAGAAAGATCATTTTTGATACGGACTGACAATTTGAGAGAGACTAATAAAAATAGGAAAAATATCATTTTTCGTCCTCTATCGATGCCCTTTTTCGATTTTGGTCCCGAAATTTTCACTTTTCTCATATTGCATGCTTTATGTTTTAAAAAATCTCAATTTCAATCCTTTAACTAACGAACATTAATTTTTTAACGGAAAAAGGTGCGTGTCACTCACGCGCCATGAATAAATGTGAGTGGCGAGTGAGTGACACGCGCCTTTTTCCGTCAATTTTTTAATATCCGTTTGCTAAAGGACTGAAATTGAGATTTTTTGAAACATAAAATATACAATATGAGAAAAGTTATAAGATTAAGATCAAAATCGAACAAGGACATCTGTAGAGGACAAAAAATGATATTTTCCCATAAAAATATGAAAAACCTACTTGAAAAGTCATCCCCATGTTTAAAACCGCATAAGTTTCCTTCTTGTTAAAAAGAAAAAAAAAACAAAAAATTATCCAACAAACATGCCTTAACTGATTATGTGGCATCATTAAATTATTACTTTTTTCTTTGTGACATTGACATTGTGGCACCATTAATTAATTATTGCACTAATGATATATGTGACAATTTTAATCAAGTCGATGTCGCCCTCCAAATTCTAATCACCATGTAATCATTGTAGTAGTTTATCCTAGTAAACATATGAAGGAATCGGAAATTGTCTAGTCAAGTAAATTAAACCTCCATACCATTGATATTATGGCAAAATTTAGTTTGTTTGGTCAAATTAAATTAATTGTACGATAAATATTTTATTACATTATGAGTCTATGACCATTCAAAGGCAAATAATATTAACACTAGCCTTCTTATTATATGACCATGTATCGGATTTTGCTTGCATGGTCAAAAGATGTGTTCCAATTCAAAATAGGCCAACTACAAAAGATCCAAAACCAATATCTTTTTCAAGATATATAACAAATAAAATAGTTTTTAAATTTCTCTTTCAGCCTCGTATTTTATTTCTTTTAAATACATACCATCATTTCTTATTTTACTTAAACACACGAAAGATATATTAATAGATCATCTAAATTATAATAGAGAAACTTTTAATTTTTTACATATCTCAATTATTTCCGTCTTCTAATATCAACTGTCTAACAATATACGTAACGATTATAAATAAATAAAATATAAAATTAAAATAGGAGATCCAAATCCAAAACAAAACATCATTGGTTATAAAAGTATGGAAAAATAATGAAATTTCCTAATTATAATACAACATTTCTAAATTTCTGCAAATTTAATTTCCAGCTATATGCATATTTTGGCTATCATCGATTGACAAACCCAAAAATCACAGAAATTGAGAGGAAATGATGAAAAAAGAAAAGAGGGAAAGATCAAATTACTATTCTACCCCAAGCTCATCTCGAGAAAACTGGTTCTTCTGTAATTGTATCCAACCCCGGCCTCTTCGACCTGCATGCCGCCAGTCTATACCGGTATTCCGGCGACACCTCTTCCAAACTCAACCTCGGCCGTTCCTTCTCACTCGCTTCCTCCGCCGTCGCCGGCGCCTCCGCCTCCGGCGTTACTCTCCCCGCGCTGCCGCCGGATATCCGCTTCGGCGCGTTGTTACCGCACATCAGGAAAACAGCCACGTCAGCGGCGGTGACGACCGAATTCACCCTCCTCATCGGCAGCATAACGTAGAGGCTCCCGAACTCGAGATCCTCGTCCGCAGCCAGCGGCGAGAAGCGCCGCCCGATGTTGAGGGACTTGGAGTTGACGACGAAGAAGGCCGGGGCCTCGAGCATGAGCTCCGCCGCCTTGACCGGCTGCCGGAATTGGCGGATCTCGCCGCCGGGGAGAATGACCCTCGCCGCTCTGGGAGTCCTCAGCTTTGGAGTCACGAAAGCACAGGAGATGTAGTTTCCCATGGCGTTGAAAATCTGAGAGAATGTTTCTGCTAGTTTCTGCGACGATGAGAATTCTGTCGAATTCAGCAATGGAAAATGGTTCTTCTTTGCGTGTGTGACTGCGTGGGTTTGTGTGTGAGAGAGGTTTTATATTAGAATGTTTTTGCGTGTTTTTTTGTGTTGACGTGTTTTGGTTTGTTATGGTGGTTTTTTTTGGAAGTGTTATTTTATTTCTTTTGGTGAAATTATATTTTCGGTCCTTTAACTATGATGTTTGTTTCATTTTGGTACTATAAGTATTTACTTTATACATTCACCTCTTTAATTAATGAGTTTTCAATACATTTAGTCCTGATCTTTTGTTACTTCAGTACTCGAGTTTAAACATATTTCGATATTCACAAATTCCGTTTCAGTAGGAAAAACGTCAAAGAAAATAATAATTTTCCTCAAATGTGAAAATAATTATGCAATTTCACCGCAAAATCCCAAATTATATTATATTCAAATTTTGGTATTAGATGGAGTGGAGAATCGGTAAATTCAATGATCATGTAGAGTTTCTAAAAATAAGTTCAGTTGTGTGTGTTTAAAGATACATTACATTAAATTAGATGATCGGATTAAAAAAGGGCACGAGCAAACACGATAAGGGATAGTCGAACCGAATAAAGTTACGTTGAAATTTGAATCATGAGATCGAAAGTGAAAATATATAGGGCCAAAATTAAAAGAGAAGGCATAATTGAAGGACCAAAATTGAAAGGTAGGGCATACTTTTTTTTATAAAAAAAACTAGGCGATGTTTGTTTGGGGCCACATTCACACGTTTTAATTTAAGAAAAGCAAGCAGTTGTGGACTGTTAGTTAGTGGTGTTGACGAGGTTACGCGGACTCAATTAGCCGAAATGGACGGAACCTGCTAATATCTCTATCACCCCCAGACCCCAGTCCCTACCTTCCGCGATCATGCCCCTTCCCATACTTCCTTTCATATTTTTCAAACTTTATTTACAAAAAATAATCTATATACTAAATTCGAAATTGAAAAGTAAGAGCATATTTTTAAGTCTTTCTTAAAAATAAGAAATATTCCTTTCTTTAAAAAAAATCACCTGGCATTTTTCCAGAGAGGATTAATTTTGGTGGCGCTTTGTTTACCCTAGATAATGGGCATTGGATTGGGAGCTGCGATTAAAGGTACTAGTTGGTGTTTACGTTGCGGAAAGGAGTTGTTTGAAAGAAAGTTGTTCGGAATTATGAACGATTGGAATAAGGTTGCTCATATTCTTTATGTCATGAAAGAGATTTTGGTACCATCAAGTGGTGTAACTTAGTGGTTCGTTATTTTGCTAGTTTAACCAGAAGTCTTAAATTCGAGCCCCTGGGAACGCAACTACCATTCATAGGAACTAGGGAGATTCGATCCATGGAAATAGGAAATGAGCTATAGAACCAAAAAACGAAAGAGACTTTGACATTCTCTTAATATTTGTAAATAAGATAGTTTTATTTTCTAAACGGTTCGTTCTGACTCGAACCATAAAAATGAGCTGTAGAATCAAGAAATGAAAGACGTTGGTATTCCTTCAATATTTGCAGTGTCCCTTCTTTCTTTTGAGTTTTTGTTGGTTTATAAGAGAGAAGTTCAGAGCGTACAATAAATTATTAATCTTAATTTTTTTTAAGAAATTAAATCGTGGATGGGAAAAGATCTTCACTTTAATTCGAGTAACATAAATTTACTAATGTACACATTGAACAAACCACATTAATGAAAGAATATTAGAATTACCCCGAGTCTAGACAGAATTAAACGATATTAAATATTAGTTATATCACTCCATGACTTTTTGAGAAGCTTATACTAATTCCAATTTAAGTTATTTTTAATATGATATTTCTATAAGTGTAATTACTAATTAATCGATTACCACCATTTAAGATGCGTGGCAAGAAAATGTAATTGTAGTTGCATCGAAATAAATAATAAAGAGGTCGCCACTAATGATATGTACGTTCAAAGGTGACATCGTGCTATAATTAATTTTATTTGGCATCTAAAATTATCACTATTCTATATATTACAAAAATTAGCTTTTTGAGAAAATTAAACTTTTTTTTAATACATATTTAAGTGAGATTCGAATTTGGATCATTGTTTGAGAAAATTAAACATTTCTAATTGCTAAATAAATATATCCGATGACAATTTTTACAGTATCACTTTATAAACCGCAAAAGATGCATTGAAAATTTTTTAATAGAAGCATTGAGTTTGATTATTAACGTAAAAATTAGATAAAATTTGTGAGAATTGCGCACCCCATATAACCTATAGCACGTGATCGCATACATATATTATATTTTATCTAAATCAGAACATTTATACTTGACTATAATAAATAGTCCTTTTGTTAAATTGTAAGCATTTTAAAGGCTACACTCGCATGTATATATTTTTTTTGTCTAGATTATAAAATCTACTAGTGATCAGCCTCCTTGATGAATTGTAGGCACTTTAAAAAATGAAATAACTGATCAAAAGATTTAAAGTTGCTCTATATTCAAAGTGAGAATTCGAACTTCTGGAACGGAAACCTCTAGAATTTCTTTTTTCGATAACAAAAGATGAGATCAAATTGATATTATTGGAGGCAGATGATGACGATGATCGATGTGGGGTATTCAGTATTCATACAAAGGTGATATTGGCCAACTTCTTCAAATTGAAAGGCCTGATTCTTGTATGTCCCCCAGCCCACAAAGCCTTGGAGATGAGCTTATATGTCCTCTCTGAGGGATGGAAGAAATCCCAGAATAAATGCTCGTTTGGATTCTTACATATCGTGTAACCTTCTTTACCACACTGCAGCTCCCCTCCAAGACTTCCGTACCCGCAGCACGCATTTGCCACATCCGCAAATCCTGCATCGTAAGTAGATATATATTTTGATTAGAGGTCTCGTTTCCGAGTTATTGAGTATGCATCGTCTACCATTGACGGAAAAGATTTTATGCTTTAATAATTCGACCTGAGTCAGAAGGAACAAGTATTAATTACCATAGTGTTTAGGATTGGCTCTAAAGAGCTGCACAGTTTTATAAACAGCTCCATAAACCCCAACTGCACCAGGGTACCTGAGAGGCAACCCTTTCACTATATTCTCCAATCCCATATTGTAATTCTTCACCATTTTATTCATTTTCCCATAACATTTATCAATTGGTGCACCTATTATTGCTCTAGCAGGGACACACCCAACGGGGCCTAATCCAAACACCGCGATTCGACGGGCTCCGAGCTTGTAGATCAACTCCAGAAAATCACTAACTTGTGCGAGCATGGATTGTACGTAAGCGTCCGGGGTCAGCGTGGGGGGATCCAACGGCGAGAAGTAGTTGAAGATGTCGTTCGAGCCCGATTCGAGGAAGAAAATGGAGTTCTTGATGAGGGTTTTCTCTATGTGATTTTGTTCCACTAGGGTTTTGAACTGTTGTTGCTGGATTTGAGTTGGCGTCACTCCCTATATATGATCGTCTGAAAATTGTTAGTACATGTAAGTATAACATTAGAAAGGGATACATACACACAGAAGTCACAGACCCCTGAGGTTTTGTATGGTTAAATAAACTTTCTGTGAGGTTCTAAAAATTATTAGTCAAGAAATTTTCATTTAGTATAGATGTATGATGCACGAACACTTCTAAAAATATTATTATGTTATATCGTGTCATGTCGGACACCATATTCGACACTCCTCACGTGAAAAATTTTAAAAAAGTTTTGTATCGTCGTGTCCGTACCCGTGCATTTAAAAATAGATCCATAAATCTTGAGAAAAGAGTATATTTTTATGAATTTTATCTATTTCAACAAATTCATATTAAGTTTGAAAACGCGGATTTGTGTTACTAAAGAAGTCGTATAATACTCAGCTTTTTCCACAACTTTAACTTTAAAGAACAACAGAAGTATAGAACATAGTTTGCACAACTTTTGTATTTCATAATTTATCTTGATTTGAATTGTAATCATTATCCATTAAAGCGAAAGAATAAAAGTAAAAGAAAAAGAAATTTTAATACAATTCATTACAGACATGAGTTGTTAAAGTTCTTTCTGCTATATATTTAAACACTTTTTAACTAACGACATAATTAACTCCTAAAATAAATGCAGCTTTTACTAAAGGTACTAGGCCGACTACTGGCTGAAACAGCTTTTTCCATCATTATTATTCATAAATACTTGATATTGGAAATTAATTAAGACATGATAAGTATTAATATATGAATAAGAGCACATTAATTAATTATGTTCTTACCAAATCAATATTTGTTGCTGGTAAAACCCCACTGCCAGCGCTGGCAAAGTTGATGCCATTGCTAGGATAATTCTTTTGAGTTCCTTTCTCAATGGCAAGCTGTAGCTCCAAGAATGGCTTTTGCAAAGGAAGTCCAATAAATTGAGCTGTCATTAATTAAAAACATTCCTATGTTATTATCATAATAATTTTAAATTTCAGAAGAAAATAAAGCTATTTATGATGATGTGAATAATTTCATCCCACCAATTTAAAGATTATATATATCAATTAATCTAGGACATCATCCTCGTCGTAGAGTCAGAAATATTTATTTGACGATAAGACTGAGTTTTAATTGCATTTCTAGCATTTAGCATAGAGTTTTAATTGCATTTCTAGCATTTAGCATATTGGTTCTTAGAATTATAATGAAAAAATGTATGAAAAATAACTCTATACAACTTTGATTAGATGGGGGGTGACCGCACCTACCAGCCTTTTCCCCGTATATTTTAAGAAATCAATAGTTCACTAACATAAATCTTGATAGAAAAAATTACACAACAAATAAAGGCACATCCATAACAAATTTGTGATGAAAATTCCAGCAATTCAGAAATAATGAACTAAAATAAAATTAATTTACAAGAAAGCATATACCAACCGATTCATATAGAATTAAAGTCAGCAACATAACATAATCTTGTGGAAAAAATTCGTGAAACCCGTGATAGGATTTGCTATTATTTCAGTGAATATAAGCTTTCTTGCAATAAAGATCGATATCTACAAGAAACCGATACTAAATACAACCAAAAAAGCACAAAAAACACACATACCCACATGTGTGTGCGTGCGTGCGTGCGATTCTTGTGACATTACTTACAGACGAAATCTGCAACAGTTCTGCCATTTGTGAACCTTCCAGTGGGGTGGTGAAAGAAGGTGGATCCATAAGGAGGGAAGTCTGCCTGAGCTGAGCAGTTCTTGTTGAAGTGATTGTTTCCAGCATCAAAGATTGAATCCCCGAATATGAAAATTGCTGGAACATTAATGCCTGATGATGATCCCATTACAGAAACATGAACAGACATGATTATCAGTAATAGTATTGAAAATCTCTCCATGGTGGGATTCTACAATTTCTGACCTCTTTGAAAGAAATTTGACAAGAAATATGTAAATAAGCTGAGTTTGAATATATTATATATATGCAATTAATCTCGCGGAAAAGCTGATGAGATCAGGCGAGGGAGAAGACAAGAATTATGAAACAAACACACGAGCAAAACGCATGCATGGCCATACAGACTTTCATCAGCATTCATTTGTATTTATAGCAACAGCTCTTCGGTTCAACCGTATTTTTTGTGTTCTTCCTACTTTTTCTTTTTTCAATTTATGTTTCTTTTATGTATTTTATTTGGTGAAGTAGATTTTTGAAATCTATCTTAAATTTCGAAAACAGAAAGCCAGAAAGGTGCTTATCTGACATGTGCCTTATAATTATTTAATGTAATTCACCAAAAATAGGAAGAAAAGGAAAAGGAATGATACCGGAACAGTAATATGGGAACAACCAGATATATACGGACACGATCACATGGGTTTGTTTTTGATATGATATTCATGTCGGACACAATATGACACAACAAATTGACATTTATTGTCGTAACTAGGAAAATCCCAACGTTCATTTATTAGTGACAGAAAAGGGCCTTTTGTGGTTGTTTTTCGGACGACACGGCCGAGGAGGAGCAGTGGTGGCAGAGCTAGAGGTAACTTTGGTACCAACTAAACTAGCAAGAGGTGGAAGCAATTGCGGTTACGCGGGCACTGGACCTTGCTCGGGAGAATGGGTGGCAGAATGTGTGGATTGAAAGCGACTGCTTAAGCCTGGTGAACAAAATTGTGAATTCTACTGAAGACTTCTCACCAATTGGTAATCTGGTTCATGACATAAAAGTGGCAGCTACTTCCCTTTCCCGTTGCCGATTTGAGTTCGTTCGTTGTGAAGCCAACGTGGTGGCTCATACTTTAGCTAGGAATGCAGCTCTGGCTTGCGTGGGTGGTCCGATTTGTCCATCCTTCCTCGTTGATTTCCTTTTGGCTGATTGCTCTGTTTGATCTTCGCCCTCTGTTGAGGGCGTTGCTGTCAAAAAAAAAAAAAAAACTAGCAAGAGGAGAGAAAGACTGCAGGTAATTCTAGAAGAGGACCGTAAGAAGGTTATCGACAAACTGACTACTCAGGTGAAGAATCAATCAGTAGCCATGCAATTTCTGATATTAGAGAGGATCTTTAGTTAATTCCTATTTTTAGGTTTTCGTTTGTCGAAAGATCAAACAATAGAATTACTCAATCTCTTCTAAATGTTTGTTTCAGTCCAATGCCAAAGCCTTGAAGTCCCAATTCCATTCCGTAATTTTTGTTTTTGTTTTTGGTGCATATTCGGTAAATGTTTGAAATATTGTAAATTACGAAATTATAATCGTAATTCAGCGCGGATAGTGATCAGTGATCACTAATTCACTAAACAAAAGCATAGGAATTTTTATTTTATATCTATCGGTTTCATATGTTCTTCGTTGATGTTTATGCAGCCTGTTAATTAATAACTTTTATAAAATAATCACAGTAATTATATATAGTCATTAGTCAAGCCATACACATACACCCAATGAAATTGCACTTAATTTATGATGAATAGAGACAGATCTTGTTCGAGTCAAGTTGAAATCATTCATAATGCAGAGATCAATTATGATTAATGCATGGCTGCTGAACTGTGCATAGCTGATCTTCAACAGCCATTAATGCTGCTATAGTACTATGAATGTGTACGTATAAGCTGATAACATGCACAAAAAATACTCACAGAACACACACACATTACACATAGTAGCAGAGAAATGGCTCAGTTATTTGGGTGACGATGAATAACTCCGATTCAATCGGCCAAGTTCCGTTTGCATGGCATTGAGCTCTCCATTAATGGAGATGAAGCGTAATCATGTGGGTTTGAAACTATGGAGAAATCTGCATTAGGCCTCTATGCCATGAATAGTGGAGAAGAACCTCATAGCTATGCTCAAAACTCATCTGACCAGGTATATGTATATCAATTCGCAATTTTCATACTTCCAACCTCATTATGTCATTCACATGCAAATAGAACAATGATGTTTTGAAAAATCACGGAGATAGTTTCAAACTTACTTATGTTGTTTAACGATTTTGCGCAGAGGGGAGTAGTGGATGTTGCGAAGCCAATCATCGAAGAAGAAATTTCAGCGAAGAACGGGCTTTCCGGATAGCAGACTTTGGCTGCTCAACAGGGCACAACTCATTTCCCACCACGCAAATAATCACAGGAGCCATTGCGGTAAAATATCAAACAGATGGCGTGCACACCTCCAACACCCTGGATTTTATCATGTTCTTCAACGATCAGCTAATGAACGATTTCAATACCCTCTTCCATTCACTTCCACGCTGCTGGGGTTCCGGGTCCCTTTCACGGGCGCGTCCTGCCTGAGAACTCGATTTATTTTGCAAACTCTTCCTGCGCCCTTAACTGGCTTTCGCAGGTGCCGAAAGCAGTTGCCGATAAAGCTTCCCCTGCGCGGAACAAAGGGAAAATTCACTATACGGGAGCCGAAGAGGGTGTTTCTGAAGCCTATTCGAGTCATTATGCGAATGATATTGGGAGGTTCTTGGAAGCTAGAGCGGAGGAGCTGGTGGGGGGAGGATTAATGGCCCTTCTGGTTTCTGCAGTTCCTGATTTTGAGAATTCTGGTAATTCCTTTGCTAACGGATCTTATTGGTTCTTGCCTCATGGAACATGGTTAAAAAGGCGTGAAACGTTCTTGTCTGTTTCTTCATTGAAGCTTTTTTGTTGATTGTTGCTAAGAATAAGATAGTGATTCTGAATCATTCAAAACACTCCAAGATTATGGTTGCATGCACCTAATAGTGTATTTCGAATAGCCTATCGGAAATTTTAGCGGGAATCTGATTTGTTTGATTGAAATCAATCAATTATACGCGTACATATATTAGAAATACTATTAAATTTGTACTTTATTCTTGTATTATCACTGTTTTTTTAACTTTTTATCTAAATTTTTAAATATTTTAAATTATTATGTATACTCCGTAAAAGATTTTAGATTGTCATTGTACTTTGTATGAGTTTTCAAATTATCATCTCAATCATTTAAAGGAACGTTTACCTTTCGAGACATGATAATGCATGTTGTGTTTATGTATGTTGGTGATAGTAAGCTAACATGCATTTACATTTCATGTTAGCCACTCATATTTTTAAATTATTGGTGTTTACTTTTTATGTATATTTGAGCAAGATTAGGACAAAATACCATTTTACCCTTATGTTTTTAAACCATCTTCTTCAACAACATTACTCATTTTCCTTACCAACGGGTAGTTGACTCAAGTGGATAGGGAATTGAATTCACTTAAGCAAGGTCTCGGGTTCGAACCTTGTTGACGTAAAAACTACATTGGGAGAGGTCCCAGGTCCCCGCAATAAGCGCTTTCAGCTACCTCGGGAGATTAGTCCTTCACTCAATTGGGTGGGAGGAAACTTTGAGAGATAAAAAAAAAAAAAAATTACTCATTTTCCTTGCTCACATTCATGAGATCCATTATCTCATCTTGTAAGTTCTATAATATATATCAAATCTTTTGATCAATAATCAATATTCAATAGTTTTCACTAAAACATCATTTGCATGAAAATGTCAGAAATAGGATACAAATATCTATGTCTTGAGCCAAGTCGGACAAGTTCAGCACTGGAAACTGAGCCAAAAGCTGAAAGAATGCAAATTGATTTAGAAGCCCTTTGAGAAAAAGAAAGGATTCTTTGAACAATGTTCTGCAAAAACAAAAATAAAGATACAACTTCATATAAACAACTCGTGCTGGAAAGATAGCAGAACATAAAGACTCAAACAAATGCAAAATGCTCACCTCTCCTGTTTGAATTGCAACAACATGAGGAGTGAAGTTGAGTTGGTGCTTCTGAGTCAATTGCATAATAGCCCGGGGGCCAGGCCCTCCTTCTGAAAGAGTAAAATAAGATCTAGATTGACCATTAATCAGCTCAATCTTCTCAAACACCATTAAATACTCATTACCAACAACAGTAAGCAAGCACTAATCGAAGATAATTCTAAGACATTAAATCAAGAGAGACTTTTTCCTCCACCGTTCCAGATCTTAAAAGCTGGGGAAAGACAAAATTGTAGACAAAATTCAATTTTGTTGCATAGGCAAAGTTCATGCAATAATGCAAGTGAAAATATGCTAAAATTACAGAAAACAATCAAGATTTCTTTTTTACCTCGAATGAAGTTTCATTTAATCAATGGCTTCTACAAAAACGCAGTCAAATAAACCTCACCATTCTTCACTTCATTCGAATCTCCTTTATTAGCTACAACCTATTTCACCTTCTTGTACCCTAATTTCCAAGTTCCAATCAACGGTGTATAAACCTCAACAAGAAGTATACCCTGCCTCTCAACATTCTATCAACATCATACAACAAGAACTCCATTGCAGTAATGGGTAGGCATAGGTTGTGAAATTACACCGTAAGATGCTGATTTATTGAACTACAATTAACTAAAAATCAAACAAACTAAAGTAAATGATACATTGTTAACACCAAACTAATCACTGCTGATACTGGACAAATTAAACAAAGCATCTTGGTATATCTAAATATATCTCAATTTTGTCCAACCATCGAATGAAATGTATCTTATGCAACAATACATGATTTAAAACTATGATCAACAAAGAATTGCAGTTGATGTTGAACACATTGACAGAACGAATTCTGAAAATCTCGCAATGCATATCTTCAATATGTTGTTCCTAATTCCTATCCCGAGTTACGGAAAATAGAATAGAGCATTCTCTCAACTTCCTTTCCAGGCCTAATTTGAAACAACACATATATGATAACATTGGCCTGATTTAGTTCCTAAAACTGTATGAACAACCCTGCCACTAAAATCTGGTATATTTCAATGTCTTTTCTACTTTTTACAGCTCATATGATATCAAGGCCTTCTAGGCTTGCACGATTGCACCACATAAATCAATGACATACATCTCAAGATTAAATCATATTTATATTTATTAATCAAATATCAGCATCTAGCTTTCACTTACTCAAAAAGAGATCCTAATTAACTCCTCAAAGGCCTTTATATTTTAACTGCAACGAATTCTTCTGAATAACTCAGAGATGAGATCCACTTTTTACTGCCCAACCATTATACGAACGAAAGAAAGAACACTTGTAGACATAACTCGTAAATGTAGGCATAGAAAGCATATGCGTCGCACCTTAAGCAGACCTGAGCAAGAAGGGGGCTAGTGGCATGCAATGTTATTCAACTCCTGCTGATTTGCTCCCTCTTGCTTCAAGCAACAGAAATGTCGCTATGATGCCGTGAGGAAAGGGTATCCAGCACATGACGAGTCACCCAAGGAAAGTGAGCTACGGGCCAGAATTCGATTCCGACAAGCGCGTACCCATTCCGCCTAATCTAGCAGCGCCGCCACATCGCGAGAGGAGGGGTTAAGCAGCTCTCTCTTTCGCGACTTAGACATAAGTGGTGGTGGGGTGTAGATCTAACTTTTGGTGGTGGTAGAGTGTGGATCTGGCCATGGTGATGGCGGATTTAGAGGGAGCGCAATGGATCCAAGGGGAACTGGTGGCCAACGAAATGAAAATTCTAGCGGCCATTGCAGCAAAAAAGTCTGCCAAAGGTAAAGTGAGATATGGAATTTCAATGGCATACTATTGTAAATACTATGAAAGCCGGGACTATTTTGTATATTACATTCATAAGCTGGCAGCCGTGATTATTAAACACGCCTTTTCGGCGTGTGAAGGAGCACATGGACTGGCACGCGGATGACACGGGCTTGGGCCTAAAGTGAGGGCTTTGACACATGAAAAATAAGCAAGTGATAATGTATGTTGAAGCCCACCAACATGCCCATTTTGCCAAAGTAAACGTTCCCTAAGTGTTACCAAGTGACTATTTTTTGTCGGAATTTGTTTATTTTTCGACGAAAATGAGACACGTGTTAATACCTAGATGTAGCACTCGACACGTCAGGATACCACATCCCCCGCACTATAGTCCGATCCATATATGGAATGAAGAGCCATACATAAACCAAACATATAGCGATATTAGCTAAGCAGGACTAACCCCAAACCACATAAATCAATGCATAACAATTTAAGCGGAAGCAATATATATATCATCGATCAAGGCTATCTACATCAAAAGTATGCTTCTCCAAATCATAGTAATATATACAATCCTTAGAAGTAGCAAATTACGTCATAAATATCCATATGCATCAATAATGCAAGGGTGTACTATGCTAGACACAAATTAAAGACTCCAACAGACTCTAATTCCCGCCTAGCACGCACCTGCAAAACACTGAAAGGTAGAGGCGTCAGTCTATGGAAGACTGAGTGAAGGGTTTATAAATATAAGCGCAATTATCATGCAAGTCATAATCTCGGATAAAGTTTTAGGAAAGAGTAATATAAGTTCATTAATAAAATAACCTCGCCCGAGATTACAACTATCAAATTTAACAATTAATCTAGTTTCAGTCAATTAGTGGCCCGACGAGTGAGGGCAATTCTCCAACCTATACTCCGACAGTGTACAATAATTAAATTTCAATTGGTTAAGTGAACATGCAAGTACTTACAGTGCAATCAATCAATAGCAAGTTCAGTAATCTTTTTTCCTCCGGGTGATGGTTGGGATTGCAAGGCCTGAACCATCCAGTCTCATTGAGCGTCGGGTACATGAATCCAATGCCCGGAACTCCTTCCTTCACCAATCTCCTGGTGGATTCAGGGGTCATCCCAAAATGGTGAGGATAGTGCAAGACTTACCCGTCAGCCCTTGCTTTCCAGGTTGGCTCAATACACTACCCTCGGGCCCACAGTGCAGTATAATATACTCGCCCAAATACGGTGGTTCAATATAATAATTATGGTGCATTTTCAATCCTTTGAGGTTTGGTGAAAAGTTACATAAATATAGATACATTTTGGCCAAAATTGGACATAAGGGTTTTAAGGGTTCTATGTATCTAGAATTAAACCTCACCTGTAAAGACAAAAGAGAACAAGGATATAGCCTACGGTGCCTGCTCCTCGTCACCAGAAAGCTGGTCTGTGCAAGAAAGACAAGTGTACATGAGACACGACCCTTATGAACCAATTAAGACGAACGGCATAATCACGAAATAATATGTCGTGCATTGATAATTATGGAATGTTATGATCATATTCATGTATAACATGAGCATATAATAGCAAGTATCGATCATTTAGAGACTTAGAAACGGAATTGGAAAAGTTAATTTTATGCAGAAAATCACAAACACCCTCTGGAACATGGGAATGGCCATTCCGGGTTTCAATGTAAAATGTGAAGGCCCGTTCCAGGCTCCCCGAACTGATCCCGCGCGTCTGTAAGAAAATGGCAATTTTGGCACTTTGGAACTGGCGTTCCGGCAGTAGGCCAAAACTGGGAAGGGCCGTTCCCAGTCTCACGCCAGCTCCTTCAAAAGAACGGGAAGGGCCGTTCCGGAAAAACACTTGGAACGGGAAGGGCCGTTCCCGCTCTGCTGCAAGTTTAAAACAGAGCAGAAGCAGGGGATTTCTCGAACCAAAAACCATGACCAACAAACACCATTAACTCAACTTCTAAATGCAATAAAACATGAAATAAACATACTTGGGTACTTAATATGCAATAAAAACCAACATAAACACTTATATCAAGCATTGATCATCAAGAATCATCAATTCCAAACCCATATATGAACTCACCAACTAACTTCATAATCTTCATAATATATGCAAGATATTCAAGTTGAAAGCTCATAGTCATGCTTTCACCAACCAAACCCAAATTATCAAGCTTAACCATAACCCTAGCTTCATCAATTCATCTAAAGAAATCACACCTATATCTCATATATACCTCAAATAAAAAGGGAAAGAAAGGAGATGGAATTAGATGATTGATGGAGCTTCAAAAGATGCAATTTGCCGAAAAATAAATTGGAGATGATGAAATCCCTTCTCCTTCTTGAAGCTTTGATCGAGAAGGTGATGAAGATGGAGAGCAAATGTATGTTTGTGTGTATGGAAATGGATTACGTGATGTATCTCTTAAAAGAGATGACTAACCAAATTTTGCAATTAAATCCCCAAGCTTTTCAAGTCCATGCAATTAGCTTCTAACTTATAAGAAATGATCACTTTAGTCCAAAGAAGTTTTCATGCAATCAAGTCCTCACCTTTAAAGGAATGATCAATTACGGACACATAGGCAATTAAGTCACGTTCGGTAATTAATTCACGTATCAATCAAATATAATTCATTTAATAATTCTTGAGTTGAAGATAAATTCATATGAACACTTAGAATATAATTCATAAAATTATCATGAAGTGTATAAGTTAATAAATGGAAGAATTAAAATAAATCCTAACTCTAAAAAACTCACACGTGGCGTGCTTACCTGAAAGCCGAAAAACTGGGGCATTACACTAAATGACCGATATGACAATCTAAAAAATTTAACAAAGTACAAATGATAATTTGAAGCATTCAAAAGTTCGGATAAAAAGTTAAAAATACAATAATAATGTAGAAGGTAAGTAGCTTTGTTGTCTTTTTTATTTGTACTAATTGTGCAGTAAATATAAAATACTTTTATCTAATTGTATTGATTTGATCAAAATAATTTTAAGTTGGAAATACCCCCACCTAGGCACCTAGGCAACCCTAAACGCAAAATGGCCTATCAGATTTCAGGAAAATGCAAAATATTATTATTACCTGCTTCCGATTTTCCCAAAAATGATCTTTTGACTATGTGGTACATCTAGCAACCTGTAGGTGGTACTAACATATGCAAACATTGTACTGCCTATTTTGTTATTATATAAAATATCACGGGTTATCTGAAATTGTGTACTTTATTTAATTTTGTGCCCGACGCCTCTCTGAAAGCCATGGAAAAGGGCTGAAAGAGACAACCCCCGCACGATCTAGTTAGGAATAGTGCCCTTAAAGCTGTGTTTATGCTTTACTATTTCTTGTAAAATCACAGACAGTTTTTGAATAATAAACGAAATGATTTTGTTCATAGGCAATCACTTCTTTATGTGCTTATTGATGTCTGTTTGGGTTTGACTGTATTTTGCATGTTTTGAACTCCCCTAATCCGATGAGGCCGTTAAGAACTTTGCCCTTATGAGAACAAAACATGAAACAAGTTCTTAACTCCATAGGCGAGGATTAGAAACTTCTCCAAGTCGATGAGTCCGACAGACGGTGGGAGTGTCGACCTTAACTCCGTTAAGACTTGCTTATGTGGTTATATCATTTTGAAGGATCATTCAGTTTCATGGAATGATCAGTGCATACGATAATGCGTTCATAATACATAAGGGTGATTGTTACAAGAACTTCATCACTGAGATATCCCGCGTGAAAACATTCCTAAATGGGAAAAGAAGTCTCCTAGAAACTTCCAGATTAGGAAATATCTCATAGGTCAATGACGTGATTAATAATCCTTTGACTTGAGATTCTGTAATGTCTCATATGAGCTAACTCTGTAATCTTTGATATAGGCTCAAAAGGGTGTCACCATATAAACACCTGAACCACGGCCTATGTTGGGATTACACAAGTGGCATATGTAGAATTAGTAGAATCTACAAAGGACCTACACTTGTTGCAAGAACAAGAATGATCTCTTACTGATTGAGTTGTTCGTAGTCCATTAAATATTAAATCCTTGGCCAAGGTGGGTAAAAGATCAAGATATTAAGAAAATAGGGTTTTCTTGGATTGAGATCTAAATGGATATGAAACAAACTTAACTTTAAAGATCAAGAATAACAAGGCTCTGAGAATATTCCCATGCCTTAGTTCTTGATTGAGAGATGGAGTTGTAGGAGGATCATATTTCACTGATTGTCATTGACTGAAAGGTTCTTCGATTCATTTCGTTACACACCCATCGCTAGATTACGGTAGTGTGATCTGTGATGTGATTAATTAATTAAGGGAATTAATTAATTACTGTCACTACTAATCGAATAATGAACCTAAATGGTCACACAAAAATGCCAGAATACGAGGGTTATGGTAGGATTTTAATATGATTAACGAAGGATAAAAGTGTTGATCGAAATGGGGCCACAAAAACGTGGATCCCAGCCACGTGTCACGCACACGTGGCCGACACGTGTTACATACACGTGCCAATGATGTGGCAATAACGTGTGGTTTATTCCACACGTGAATTCTTTTCTAGAATTAATTAATTAAATTGTAATTAATTAATTTTGGTCTTTTAATTAATTATGAATTAATTGTTAAGACTATTCTCAAAATAATTAACCCAATAAATAATTAATTATGAATTAAGTTATTTATTGAATAAATTGACTTTTGACTTTAATTAGTAAAGGTTGAAAAGTCAAACTTCCTATTGTAGGAGAGAGAAGGTATCTCTTGCTAAACTTGGAGAATAAGTTAAGAACTTATTATTCCAATTAAAATTAATAATTAAATGAGTTAATTAGTGAGCAAGAAAACAAAGTCCACTAGGATTGGGAACCCTAGGGATTTCAAACCACCTTGTATAAATACAAGGGGTGGTGCTTCTCTTATTCTTTAAACTAACACTCAAGAAGTATTAATTGTTTTTGAGAAAAAAAAAAAAAAAAGTTTTCAGAGTAAATATATCCTAGCCAAACACAAGCCATAGAACTAGCATTCTCACTAGATTGATCGTGTTCTAGGACTGGTGTGGATAAACTTTGGAGGATTGCCTACTTTGGGATCTAATTGAAGGACGTTCGAGGGACATTCCGCTTAAAGGGTGTTCGGTAGGCGGTATCGGCATCACAAAAAAGCTACTATCTTCGTAAGTTTCTTGAAACACCCTATGATACGATACGGACATTGCAAGTCTTTTAGATCTACTTTTGGAAAAAAATTTAAACTTCCATTGTGCAAACTCTGTTGTTTTCCAATAGATCTCACTAGAGTTAGCTAGAAGCTTTCCCTAGTTTGACCCCTATGTGTTTGACTAAATAAAAGATCAAGCAATACGAATCCTAAAATATCATCATATTCACACATAAAAGCATTACATACACCTGTTTATCATCAATATAACATAAGAAGCCCACAAGTTCTCCAAACTAGGATACGATAAAAGTTGACATAATTTACATACAATTAGTCACCTAACAACCTGCTCAAATAAAGAGTTCGTAGTATCAAGCCAAAAGTGTACATAACATCCTAGTCATAGATATATACAATAAATTGACAAAACCAGGTCAACAAAGCAAGTAAGAGCACGAATCCCAAGCTACCCTTCGCTTTCCTTACCGGTTATCTCCTTTAGTGGGATAAGATCTGAAATAAAGGTCAAAAGAAAGGAATAAGTCTAAAAGAGACTTAGTGAGGTAGTCGAAGATCAAATTAATAGATGCAAGTCCAGAAAATTAAGAATAGTATAATATCATGATAAGAAATGACTAATACGAGCTGTATGCAAATGCCACCCGATCACCAAAGAAATCAAAATAATAAAATCCTGAACACCATTGTCGAGTGCCCTCGACCTGACTGATAGGGTCACACGTGCCCGTGAGACACCTAGATAACCTGACTTCAGTGTTCTACCTCCAGACACAAATCACGCCAAGCTACAACTGAATTGGGATTGTTTCGAACACACATGTAACACCCCGCGTTTTCGTACGTACAGGTATGACGTCACAGGGTTCGATACTTGCGCTTTTAGTTATTTAATGTATGTTTTTATTTGTTAATTTTAATGTTTATATGCTAATTGAATTTATATGAAATTAGTTATTGAATTATGAATATGAATTTTGAATGTTTAAACTTCTATAACTTCGTTTTAAATCCCTATGTGCCCGAATTAAATTTTGTTTCTGTGACAACTTGCCATGCATGAGATATATGAGTTATGAATGTGTTTTAATGCTCGTTGTTTGTTTTTGGATTTGTTTGATTTGGTTTCGGACTTGTTTTGTTTAACAGAACCAAAAATGGGCTAAAGAGCATTTAGCGTACCTTGGGTTCCGGGCGCCGTAAGTTGAACTCGGGAATCCGGACTCGAATTTTGTCACTTCCGTTGGACTCGTTCGAATATTCGGAGCCAATGGAATAAGCCTTGCATTTTTCTAAGCCCGTTTGATACTCTGAAATTTCATCAAAACATGACCTTCGTGCCTAAGTGACCTACTTGTACTAATTTGCACATAAGTCCTTCAATTCTCAACCTTTTCACTTGATTCTTGGCCCCACCTCTTACCAACTCATATAGACCCTTTCCTTTCTCTTTTTGGCCGATCAAAACACAAGAAAGAAGAGGAAAAATCAGCAACTTGGAGCCCTCATTTCCATTCCCGTCACTATTCATACCAAGGGGATTTTGAGTTCTAATCTCCATCAAACTCAACCAAATTCAAGAGGTAAGTGTATGATTGTTTTCTCCATTCATTTGTGGTCATTTTGCTCTGAGAATTTTAGATTCTGAGCTAGAATTGATTGAGATATGGTTATGGAGAAGAATAGTTAGGTTTTTATAGGAATTCTTGATCTTATGCATTCCTTTGTGTGATGAATTTGCCATGCTTTTGTGTTCATTTTATGTCTTGAATTGTTACTTTTCCTTGCTCCCATGGCTGCTCGAACAGGGGTGTGTATGTGTGAGTTTGTTGCAACGAAGAAGAAGAAGAAATAGGGGAACGATTCCTGCCTTGAGTAACCCCCGTTACCCCGTTTGCACTTAAAAAGGGTAACCCCCGTTACCACCACCCATTTCAAGCTTTAAAGTTCCTGCCTCTGGTAACCCCCCTTACCAATTTTTGCCTTAGAAAGTGTAACCCCCCGTTACCCCCTTGCTTTTGTAATGTTTGTCTATCGTTTTGTCCTTTCATTCTTTTTTCGTCCCGGTTTCATTCTCCGTTACCTATCCAAACGAGTTGTGAGATATAACTGATTCATTTTGGTGTCGCCACTTCACTGAAAATCTGTTTTCATCCGACTTCAAATCTTCGCCATTCTCACATCGCTTTGAACCAAAATTCAAGTTATATATCCTTGGAATCCCTATTTGTCTAGTTTCATATCCAACAAACAAAACCTGATTCCAACTTCTAGAACTCAAAATATGTTCAATTCTCTACAACTTGTACATTTCAAATACTGTCTGCTCTCACCAAAACTTGTTCAAAACCATTTTCTTGCTTTCCTTTCACTCCCTCGGACTCCGTATGTGCTTTGAATAACTTGTATACTTGATTAATTGATAATATATGATATATTTCGATATGTTTATATATTTTGATAATGTATAATATATGATACTTGATACTTGATTTTGGTTCGATAAGGTATAGCCAGGTGGGTTTCTCTTCTAATAGTTATGATGACCCGATATATTCCTTATGTGAAAGGTTTTGAGCCAAAGTATTAGATCTATATATCGAGTCTCTTCAGAGTAAATGATTTCAAACGTAAAGCCTTTCTTTTATGAATCCCTCCCCAGTGATTTTGGCGAGAACATGAATGTAAACACGGGCCCAGGGACTTAGTATATGTGGCTATCCGGGGAGGCAAGGGCCGACGGTGACCCCATGTACTAGTTCCAATCAACTACGGCGAAACCGGCCTCGCTAAGAGATTTGGCAAGGAAAGGGAACCATTATGAATGGGTGGTCGGGTCTTGCAAACCCGTCCCCCACCCGGAGAAAAAATGTGTAATTGTTTATGTATGAATGAATGATTATGAATGAAAGATTATAAACGAATGAATGAATATTGTGTGATCACTAATGGATGAATGAATGAATAATGCACACACGAGGAGAAGGTTGGCGAATTTGCCCTCTCACCGGGCTCACGTATTGACCTCATGAATGTAATGGATAAAGGAATTGATGGTTATAATCCTGTGTGTTGTTTTCTTTGTTTTCACCCACTTGAGGAAATGTTTCAAACCTTGCACGAGATTATAGCTTGCATGTGCGTGTGTTTAAATTTCGTATTATTATTATTGTATAAGCCTTGTTTTATACCCACCAGTCTCTTAAAGACTAAACCCGGTTTGTTTTCAATTTTCTTGCAGGTTTTGGAGTCTTGAGAAGTCGTGTATAGTTTAGTTTTATGTTACACTCGTATCACTTGAAGTATATTATGTTTATGAATGCCTGCGAGCGCTTTAATGTTTAAATTTGGAGCCTGTGAGCTCATTGACTATGTTGACCTACGGTATTACTTCCGCTCATTTTTCTTTAACCTGCACTTGGTTCTTTTATTGCTTATTTGGTTTCAAAAGTTAGCTCCCGCCTAGCATAACGAGTGAGTGAGTCCCCGTTAATTCTGATCTGGTACGTGTATAGATTACCCATTTCATATGCGGGTCAGGTCTTAGTGCAGGGTATGTGGTGTCACACGCTCGAGCGCTACATCCTTAAGTGGTATCAGAGCCCCAGGTTGCAAAACCGGAGTCCTCATGCCATGATTGAGTCAGTTTAGGTCGTACAGCAAAGGACCAACTTGTTAACGTGTGCATTGCATTGGTTTTCATCGTAAAATGACACGAATTGCTGAAAATTACTTGCTAAAGAAAATCTCGTTGCTTTATGTGTTACACTTTGCATTTAATATGTGTTGGTTGATTTAAATATGTGCTATAAGCATATACAAATTCACATGCATCTATGCTCGAGTTAATTTCTTGATTGTAGGTTGCTATTACACTATCAAGTCTACGATCAACCTCAATCACGAGTTTTTCCTATCAAACCAATGATGGGATTATGGAGGCATCGAAAATTAAAAGTCGGGCATTGAATCTTCATGGCTTACAAAAGAGAATTACATCTCGTTGCTCAACATCGTGATAGAGGGCTCTAATCATGGAGAAGTATCAATTCCATCTCCTCTACAAATCAAGAAGATTATCAATGTAAGTGTAAAGTGGACCCTCCAAACCACCAACTTGAAAGATATATAGGGCAACGGGATAGGCGTAGATCGATGAATGGATGCAAAGCAAAGATAGTAAGGAGCATTGAAGAATTCAGATTGTATCATCTTCTCGGGACTTCGGGACATGCGATGACACAATGAAGCAAGCAAGGATTTGGAAGCATAATCAATTACTGAACAATGATCAACCTTACAACTATACTCACAACATCGGGATCAAAGGACAGGATGTCGTGCTAAACCACTATTACGGTGACAGGTTCATAGTATTCATGGCACGTGCATCATACATTGCATTGAAATATCCTGATTTTAGTTATGAACTTTAATATTATAATTTTCATATGTGTTGCATGTTTTAATGTGAAATTCGTGTTTCATAACATTGGCATCTTAACTCGACATTCATTATTTCAGTGTTTGCTTGTTAGGATGCCTTTCCTATTTGATACTTCAACTACCACTTTAATTAAAATTCTACCAAATCGAGTCGAAGGTGGATATTTTGATGATATGGTTAAGACAGAGATGAGAATGGAATTTCAAAAATTAGGAGTTGGAAATGGGAATTCAGAGATAAAAAGGGGTGGAGTTGATTTCGGGCCATGTCGACCAGATAAGAAAAGAAAATGGGGTCTCAGATTTTGGGAGAATTCGGGAAGTAATAGATTTGGGACCATATACCAGTTGACCACTTCAAAGTGAATGTGAGTAGAATAATGAACACCATCCCTAACAAGGATTACTCGTTCAAGTGAATTAAGAATTGTGATTGGAGGATGGTGGGTAATGTTCTATCTAGAGGTGGATTTCTCAAGGGGGAGAGCAAGACCAAGAGGTAAACACAAATTCAAGGCTGTGCTCGAAGAAGTATTTTGATAGGAATAACGAAAATGTAAACCATGGAAGACATGAAAGCCCTAATGATGGCGATAGGAAAAAGAATGAGACCGCGTTAGCGGTTAAACCATTAAGAGGAGAGTTAAGCTACTAAATTTGGGGTTGAAGATTGCTACGTGATATTGAAGAGATTGCTTCGTTGGGCATTCATATGTATAGAATTCAGATTCTGAAGATGATGGAATTATGAAGGAGCTTCTGCTGGACTTTTATGTCAACTCTGGGAAAAGGGGTTCTGACGACACCCAATAAAATAAGACTTTACCAAGTTATAAGTCATTTCTCCATGTTAACCAGGAAGGATTTAGGATGAGAAAGGGTACACAAATAGGGTTGATCTAAACTTAGGGAATCGATGGTCTCAGCTTGATTGGGAAAGAATTCGTGAGAAAATGAACTAGGATGGTGACTATTGTAACGGCCCGTGTTTTCGTCGTACAGGTACGCGCGCCACACGTGTGATTTTCTGAGAGTTAGGTTAATTATTTAATCTCGTGCTCGCATGTGTTATTATTTGATAACCTTACTAGAATTATTAGGTTTAATTGAATTATGTGAAATATATGAGTTTTGTTCGTAAACCACTTCATAACATGTAAGTATTTTATAATATTCATAATCATATCATAAATTTTCTTCTAACTTATACATATTCCATTTCATTTGATAAGTATATCATATTTTCTATATACTTATATATATATACTTGAAACTAATTTCATAAAATAAGTGAAATCATATATATGCATTTCATGCCTACATTTGTGAAACATGCATATTTATATATATTATATACATAATATCTTACTTTTACTTTATACATATAACTATTATATCTATACATTATATACATTACATTACATCATATAATTATATCTTATATACATATATACACAAGAAGTCACACACACACACATCTTTCTCTCAAACCCTTCAACATATATACACCTCCATTTTGATTCAAGCAAGAGGAAGGAGAAGGAGAAGTAGGAATCAAGGCATCAATTCATCATCTCATCATCATCCCACCTCTTCCTTCTTCATTTTCTTTTAAGGTATATATATACATGAATGTGTATGTGAGTGAATGTTATGAATATGTTAGGGATTTTAATTCTAAGCTTGATGACTTGAATTCTTGGGTGTATATGCATGAATACATGTTGATCTATGCTTGAGTCTTGAATTATTGATGCAAGAATGTGTAAATGTATGTGTGTGTATATATAGATATATATATGTATGTGTTTTTGTTGTGGGTTTGTTGGATTGAATTATGATTTGGTGATGATATATGCATATATGTATGATTTGTGGTGTATTTTGATGCATATTGGTGTATGAATTGATCCGGATATGATTTGGGGTGGTTTTGGGACCTTTTGCTTCGAACCCCTGCTTCCTTGCCATTGATTTTCTGAGAATATGACCCAACACAGCCGTGTCCAACCTCAGTTCATTTCCAACATGGCAGTGTCAATGTTTCAAGTTGGAATTTTTTAATCCAACACGGTCGTGTCAGCTTCCAGGCCAATTTTGACACGGCCGTGCTGACCTCATTTGAGCTCTGATTGACCTGATTTTTAAATCCACAGAAACTCTTGAAGTCTAGAACATCCTCCAATTGGAATCACCTCAATATATTTTCTCATTTGTGAGATATAATCAATTCTTTTTGGTGTCGCCACTTCACCGAATTTCTGCCTTTTTCCAACTTCAGGCGTACGCCATTTTCACCTCGCTTTGAACCACGTTTCGTGCCACATATCATTACAAATAACTACTTGTATAGTTTCATATCTAATAATCAAAACTCAATTCCAATTTGTAGAAATCGAGATATTTACATTTTCCTTCAGCTTGCGCATTTTGGAAAATTCCTAACTTTTGCTAAACTTTGCCAAAACCTTTCTTCTATCGTTCCTTTCACCCCATGACCTCTTATGTGATTTAATTGCATTTTATACATGCCTAATTGATCATTATCTTGTTAATTGCACTTCCTTAGCATTAATTATGGACGTGAGCATGATCACGACACTCTATGAGCATGATCATTCCATAACATGTCACACCACTTCATGAACATTGCCGTGCGTCCTATTTGGTTTTATATTGAGTCATTTCTCACGAGTACATGTTATTCCTTCTCTAGTACAGTTTGTTTCCAAGGCGGAGACCTCCGAATTTAATAAACACCCGTATTGCTTCTGTTTCTTATCTCGTCGTCTTTCAGGTGAGGGTGTTTTCATTCTAGTTACGTATCAAACCCTACAACCTTGTATGATAAGTTTTGGCCAAAAACCTAATGTATATATATGTATTGTTTTCAACGTAAAGTCATTGAGTAAATTCTTATCGAGTAAGCCTTTTCTCAAGAATTATGAAATGAAACGTATTATGATATTTCTCACGACGTGAAATGTTTTGGCGAGATTATGCACATCGATCATGCACATGTTATTGGGCTCGAGGAAACGTAGGCTTGGACATCGGTACGGCATCGGGCCGTCGGGCAACCCCTTAGCACGGAGTACCCTTTGAGAATCTCTCACGCGATTGTGTAGTGTGGATGAGTTATTCTTGAGCCGATGGTTAACCCATCGAAGGAGGGGTAGGAGTCATGAGCCCCCGTCTCGATATGATTATTATTAAGTGGTTCGGGTCTGCAGGCCCGACCATTATAGAGAGAGAAGGTTGGAAATGTTTTAAGATTTTGTTCATGTATTATGATTATTGTTATGCACCGTGCGGGAAGACCGGGATACGGATTGCCCAAACGATTAAGTCTCATGTTTTATGTCTCGGATGTATAATTAAATATTACATGATCACGTATTCAAAGTATTATGTCATGTTCATTATACATGGTCGGAGTTTGGTTGGAGAATTATGTACGCTCACTCGCCGAGCCATTATGATTATTCATGAATTATGAACGTAATGAATTTAATATGAATTAGTCGTAATGTCCGAGCATTACTTAGCTATTTTCTTGCCCCTCGTGGGAACTAACTTCACATAAAACTTTGCTCGGGATTTATGGCTTGCATGTGCATGTTTCTATATATATATGTATCGCTCCTGCTCACTCAGTCTTCTAGAGACTGGCCCCTCTTTTCCCACTTCTCAGTTCCTTGCAGGTTTAGCTAGGCGGGAGTCAAGTCGTAGCTTCTTTGTCAAGTCTCACATGTACACTTGAGTCACATTTATCTTATTATGATTTAATTGTATCCTATTATGTATTTAAATAGGCCTATGTGCCAACGCATGATTTATGAATTGTTGAATTATTGAATATTGTTTTGGGACAGGTTGCTTGTTTAGTTGAACAGGTTGTTAGGATGCATGATGGATTTAATTATGTTTATGGATTTAGGGCTTGTCGCCTTTGAAGTTTATGTTGAGCCTGTGAGCTCTTGTTGTCATAAATTATTGTTGACTGCTTCCGCATTGCACTCGTCAAGTTGTTAAATTATTTGGTACAAGGTTAGATTCCGCCTAGCTAGGTGTTCTTTTATTTTGTCACCCGTTCGCTATGAGTCTGGTTCATGCTGGATTATCAATTTTATGTATGGACTAGACTTGTAGTGCGGGGGATGTGGTGCCTATCGTTGCGGGTGCTACAACTATTTTGAGATTGGGATCAAACTTTAAGGGTCATCGAGAGTAGTTACCTTCGAGTACGGTAGATTCTAATATAAGCAAAGATAGAAGATTTAAATTCCAAGAACTTCACCAAATAGAAGAAGGGGTAAGAGTCAGAATGGAATCAAGAATAGAATTAATAGAGGGTTTATCATCTTTACCCCCGGATACACTAAAGATATTAAAGACAAGTCAAGAACCGAACCAACTTTTAGATCGGACCATACAATTGTGCCATGAAGTTCTCAGCTTCAAATTCCTTACCACGGTGAACGGTACATCAAACATTCATGGCATATGCATATATTCAATTTTGCTTCAAATAAATTTTGATGCTATGTGCCTTGATCACGGACTTTATTAATTGTTTTTGTTTGGGTGATACTTGATATGACTGATATTTGTTCCTCGCTCCTTGTGTGACTGTGGTGTTTGATATTTTGCAGTTTTCTGGTTGTGTTGTTTTGGCATGTTTGTGTTTTGTGTTTTGGTGCTCGGGAGTATTAGAGACTCTCTTGCTTTGTTGTTCAGTAGACAGGGTTCTCTTGTTGTTTGTGAGAGATGGGGTTCTCTCATTGTTGTTTTCAAGAGACGGGGTTCTTTCGTCGTTGCTTGCTACCTGTTTAGCTTGCCTCCGGTGGCAGCTTAGAATCTCGGGTGCTTAGGTTTCTCGGTGAGACAAGGGTCGTGATAACAGCGTGCTTCACGGAACAACTTAGGAGATTCTTGATGCCGCTTGAGGATATTTCGAGTGCTTCAACATCGAATCGTGACTGTGGTATACAAAGATCCCCTTATTGCTTGAAGACCTAACCCAAACTAATTCCTGTTGGGGAGTTGCTAATCCCGCATGGGATGAACACGGGAAAATTTTTGCTTAGATTCCAGTACTCGAGGCAGTGGACCAGAGGATAGGTCCCTTTTAAGGGGGAAAGGTTGTAACGCCCCACGTTTTCGTACGTACAGGTATAACGTCTCAGGGTTCGATATTTGCTCTTTTAATTATTTAATGTATGTCTCTATTTGTTAATTTTAATGTTTATATGTGTTGGAAAATACGAATCAGAAAGCAGCGGAATTTAAAAAATTTTTCCAACAAAAGGACCTTGAACTCGCAATCGTGTAACCAAATTCGTAAAGACAGAAAACTTACTTTTCTTTTGTTCTTTCTTGAAGCGTTTCAAGCCACCCAAGAACGCTCTTCTCGCGGCTTGATCCCCTCTCCTTTGGTAAAGCTCGAATCTTCAAACTTCTAACTTAAAGTCTCTAGAGAAAGTCCACCAACTTGATCACAATCTAACTAGTAAAGATGCTAGTTCTCTAGTTAGTGTTTAGGCTTAACCTAGGGTTTAATTTAATCTTGGAGAAGGGAAGGTGTTCAACACATGAACCAAGAATTGTCTATTAGCTCTAAAGGGGAGCATGAGCTCCCCTATATATAGGAAATGGGAGGGGCGGCCGAACCTAGTCCTAATGGACAAAGGATTTGGTCCCTCTCTCTCCTATTACTTGATCATCAAGTATTTCCAACTTTGACTTTGAATTCTAATTCAAGTCAACTTTTAAGAGAGCTAAAAAATATCCAAACTATTTTTGGATAATTTTATACTTTATTTATTATAAAATAAATAACTTATTTTCATCTAATTAATTAATTCGTAATTAATTAACTAGATTATTTTCTCCAAAATTAGACTTTCTTTTTAATTCAAAATTAAACCAAAGTCTATTAAATAATTAACTAATTAATTATTTAATATATATAATATATATATATATACACACGTGTGTGACACGTGTCACTCACGTGAGCCACACGTGTGACTTCACACGTTGGAACCCTCTTGGCCCGATTAACTCGTTTAATCATTTTCAAGCCTCAACTCATGTAACCAAGTTGTTGTGTGTGACCCTCTAGGTTCTCAATTCAATTAGCAGTGACCCTAATTAATTAATTCACTAATTAATTAATCAGTCCACAGATTAAACGACCATAGTCTAGCAACAGGTGTTTAACCCCTAGCTGAATTGGAATGTTCGGATTCGACAGAACCTTTAAGTCATTGATTCATGTGAGATACAATCCTCCTACTTACTATCTCTCAACCAAGATCTAGGGCAAGGGAATAATCAGAACCCTAATAATCCGGTCTTAAAGCTAAGTGCATTTCATATCCATTTGATCTCAATCCAAGAAACCCTTTTCTTGATGTCTTGATCTACTGCCTTGGCTAAGGACTCCATATGGCATATGAATGACTTACACAATAAGAGATCACCTTGCAAATGTAAGTGTAGGTCCTTTCTTGATTCTCATTCACTTTCATGAGTCACTTGTGCAGCCCCAGCATAAGCCTTGAATCAGTTGTCTAAGGCGACACCCTTTAAAGCTTATACCTAAGACTACAGAGTTAACTCATAAAGTGACAAGGAACCTCAAGTCTAAGGATCAATTAATCACATCAATGACTCGTGAGATATTTCCTAATCTGGAAGTTTCCATTTCCTGAAATAGAAACATCCTTTCCCATTTAGGAATGTTCTCACACGGGGCACCTCAGTGAACTTACTTATTAAAGTAAGCACCCTCATGTATCACGCACGTATCAACTATACACTTTGCACCTCCATGAAACAAGGTGGTCCTTCTTAAGGGCGTGATCCCACAAGCAAGCCTTAGAGGAGTCAGGTTGACACTCCCACTGTCTGTAGGACTCATCGGCTTGGAGTATTTTACTAATCATGACTTATGTGATATAGGGCTCGTTTCATGAACCATTTCACCTAAATGGTAGAGTCCTAAAGTCATCAGGATTAGGGGAGTTATTATACATGCACAGATAAAGTAAACGCATACCAAACAAGAGCATATAAAGAAGTGTTGCCTCAATTCGTTATTTTATTCAAAGATTGTCTGTGATTACAATAAGGAAAAGCACAAAGCGGATATACAATCGGCTTTCTAGGGCACTATTCCTAACAATCTCCCACTTGCCCGTCAAAGCCATTCTAAAGCTACTCTAAGTCCCATCTTCTGAAGATGACCTTGGAAAGCTTCTCGACTAAGGGGTTTAGTAAGTGGATCTGTCACGTTCTCTGCTGATGTGACCCTCTCAATTAGCACATCTCCTTTTTTGATAATATCACGGATTAGGTGATACTTCCTCATAATGTGCTTGGTCCGTTGGTGAGATCTTGGTTCTCTTGCTTGAGCAACCGCCCCAGTGTTGTCACAAAACACAGTAATGGGGTCTTTCATGCTAGGAACAACATTCAATTCTTGAATGAAGTTTCTAATCCAAACACCTTCCTTAGCTGCATCATTTGCAGCTAAGTATTCGGCCTCAGTGGTCGAATCTGCAGTGGTAGTTTGCTTGGAACTCTTCCAACTCACTGCTCCGCCGTTTAGGCAGAAAATGTATCCTGACATTGACTTAAAATCATCTAAGTCAGATGCAAAGCTTGCATCGCAGTATCCTTCGACAGTAAGATCTTTCTGACCTCCGTAAACTAAGAATAAATCTTTAGTACTTTTCAAGTACTTAAGAATATTCTTCACCGCAGCCCAGTGACCATCTCCAGGGTCAGATTGGAAATGACTCGTTACACTAAGTGCATAAGCCACATCCGGTCGAGTACATAACATTGCATACATTATGCTACCTATTGCTGATGCATAAGGTGTATGAGTCATTCTTTCCTTCTCAAGGTTAGTCTTAGGACACATCTTCTTTGAAAGACATGTTCCTACACTCGTAGGAAGGTTCTTAACCTTTGCTGACTCCATATTGAATCTCTTCAATACTTTGTCAATGTACATCGACTGTGATAGTCCTATTAACCTTCTAGATCTATCTCTATAGATTTTAATTCCAAGGATATAGGACGCATCACCAAGATCTTTCATCTCGAATTGGTTTGATAACCATAACTTAGTCACTTTCATGTCATCCTTCGAATTCCCAATAAGAAGGATGTCATCAACATAAAGTACTAAGAATTGCACTGAGGTCTCCAATTCCTTTCTATACACACATGATTCATTCGAAATTTGGATGAATCCAAACGCTTTGACCGATTCATCAAATCGAATGTTCCAATTCCTAGAAGCCTGTTTCAATCCATAGATTGATCTTTGGAGTTTGCAAACCTTTTGCTCACTCCCACTGAATGTGAAACCTATGGGTTGCTCCATATAAATGTCTTTGTCAATGTCACCATTGAGAAAGGCAGTTTTCACATCCATTTGCCATATCTCATAGTCATAATATGCAGCAATGGCAAGCATGATCCGAATAGACTTTTGCATTGCAACTGGTGAAAAGGTTTCATCAAAATCCACGCCGGGTCTTTGAGTGAATCCTTTTGCAACTAGTCTTGCTTTGTAGGCTGCAATGCTTCCATCAACTCCAAGCTTTCTCTTAAAGATCCATTTGCAACCTATGGGTTTGACCCCATCAGGCAAATCTACCAAGGTCCAAACTTAGTTGGAGTTCATGGAATCCATTTCGGATTTCATGGCTTCTATCCACTGTTCAGAGTCAGAATCTGAAAGTGCCTCCTCATATGTTAAAGGATCATTATCCTTTTGAGAGATTTCATGGAAGAATCCATACCATCTCTCCGGCTGTCTAGGAGTGCGTTCAGAACGCCTTAGAGGAGGATTTACATGTGTATCGAAATTCGTGATTGGTTGTAGTTGATCAGAGTGGGACGTTTCTTCAGTGGGTGACGTGGGGTCATTTTGTACTTCTTCTAATTCTATGATCTTGCCTTTCTTTTCTTTAAGGAACGGTTCCTAAAAAAAAGTGGCATTTCTGGAAACAAACACATTTTGCTCAGATTGATCATAGAAATAGTATCCTATGGATTCCTTAGGATAACTTACAAAGTAGCATAAGTTAGAACGAGATTCTAACTTATCTCCCACTGTCCTCTTCACGTAAGCAGGACAACCCCAAATTCTTAAGTAAGAATAACTAGGTATTTTACCATGCCACATTTCATAGGGCGTCTTGGGGACTGACTTAGAGGGAACTAGATTCAAAATCTTTGCTGCACTTTCTAGGGCATAACCCCAGAAAGAAGGTGGTAAGTCAGTGAAACTCATCATGGAACGAACCATATCAAGTAAGGTTCGATTCCTTCTCTCAGAAACTCCATTAAGCTGAGGAGTTCCCGGAGGAGTCCACTGAGAGATAATCCCATTATCTTTGAGATGATTAAGGAATTCTTCACTAAGATACTCGCCTCCTCGATCAGATCGAAGTGCTTTGATCTTGTGACCAGTTTGGTTCTCAACCTCCTTTTGAAATTCTAAGAATTTCTCAAAAGCTTCAGATTTATACTTCATTAAGTATACATAACCATACCGACTAAAGTCATCAGTAAAGGTTATGAAATACTGATGATTGCTTCTAGTGCTTACACTAAGCGGTCCACAAACATCAGTATGGATCAAATCCAAAACCTTAGTGGCACGTTCCACAGTTCCTTTAAAAGGGACTTTGGACATTTTTCCTTTGAGACAGGATTCGCAAGAAGTTAACTCTTTGAGATCATTTTCAGAGAATGATCCTAAAGTGTTTATCTTGCTAATTCTGTTCTTTGAAATGTGTCCTAATCTAGCGTGCCATAAGGGAGCTGAAACTTTGTCATCTCTCTTACGCTTTGTTTCTCGTTGTATATTCATAATATTGATATTTTGAGTTAGGTAAAGTCCATTACTTAGAGTACCGATATGAACGGAAGAGTTGTTCCGTTTGATAAAGTATTTACCATTCTTAATATAAGTTTCATAACCTTCACAATCTAATATTGGAACTGAAATTATATTACGAATAATGCTCGGTACATAAAGGACTTTATTTAATACTAACTCAAAACTACCTAAATCTAATCTAATTGTGCCTAAAGCTCGAGCTTCAACGTTTGAGCCATCACCGATCTTCAAGACACATTCTCCTTCTTTGAGTTGTTGGACTTCACTTAGCATCTGTACATCATTACAGATATGAGTTCCACAACCGGTATCAAGTACCCAAGAACTAGAATTAATAGAAAGATTTACTTCAACGAGAAAGATACCTTTCTTTAGAGTAGCCTTGTACTCTGGGCAGTTTCTCCTCCAATGTCCCGCTTTGCCACAATGGAAGCAAACATCCTCTTTCTGATCACGTTTCTTCTTTTGGGCCTCCCCTTCGAAATGCCACCAGTGGGCCTAAGGGGTTTCTTCTTCTTCTTTTGGGCTTTCTTGCCCTTACCTTTAGAAGGCCCAGAAGAGGAAGATGGAGCATTCACCATCAAAACCTTATTGTCCTTCTTGATCGTGCTTTCAGCAGTCACAAGCTGACTAATCAGCTCAGCTACAGTAGCACCAGCATGATTCATGTTGAAGTTAAGGACAAATGGGTTGAATGATGGTGGGAGCGAAGCTAGCAACAAATCCACTGAAAGCTCATCTTTCAGTGGCATGTCCATGGAAGCAAGTTTCTCAGTAAGGGCAAGAAACTTGAGTACATATTCATGGACACTTGAACCTTCCCTCATTCTCAAGTGGAACAATTCCTTTGAAGTGTTATACCTTGTAACACGTTCATGAGGGCGATAAAGTTGCTCTAAGTGGTCGTAAATCTCCCAAGCAAATTCCATGGCCTCATGTTGCCTTTGCAAGTCCGGAGACATGTTAGCCAACATAAGGCAACGGGCTTGGAGATTATCATCCTTCCACTTCTGAATCGCGTCCCGCTCGGCCCGAGTGGGAGCCTCCCCTTCGAAGAGAACATAAGTTCTCTTCTCAGAATCTAAAATGATTTTTAGATTCCTTAGCCAATCAGAATAGTTGGGACCAGACAACTTGTTTGACTCGAGGATCGATACAAGAGGGTTTTTGGTTGCCATTTCAAAACACGTAGAGAATCACAGAATCTACGACCTAAATGGTAAAACAGAGAACTAGTGAGCATGCTGAATTATAACGATATACAAAAGATAAGGTCTTTAATCTAATGTAGCTCCCACTGTTTTTCAAAGATCTAGAATTCCCAAAGATCTAAGAGGAACACGTTTCCCAATGGGTACTAAGATCCTAGGCATTTTACCTCGAACCCACGACTCGCGGACATTCTAAGTAAGAACCCTAGGTAGGTACAACTTACCAATTCTAACACCTTTAGAATTCTTAGTAATTGTTTTTGCATCACCTATCTTTCAATATGGACCCACGACTCGTGCGACATCCATATTTACTTAGGCGTTAAGCTAGACCCATCAATCATAAGATCATGACCAAAACTTAGTTCGAACGACCCACGAATCGCGGACATCGCCCTTGCTAAAATTGACCACGAAATATTAACCGTTTAAAATGATTAATTAGGTAACTAAGAACTAATAAGCTCCACTAGCTATCCCACGACTCGCGGACAATAACTAGCTTTACTTACTAAACTTAAAACCTATTGATGGAATGCTAGGAATTTAATTCAAAATTTGCATCTCGAATTAAACACCTATTTGTTCGAAATTAGCTTAATATTTAATGGGAATTTTCGAATCAACCGGAGAGTTGTCCGGTTCGACCTCACCAACATATATGTTATCCAATTTTATTAGTCTTGATTAATGCAAGTACACTTAAATGCATATCAAACAAGCACATAAACAGATAACATGTCCTAGCATGATACTAACATGTAATGATCATGGGTTCTACCTATCTTATGCGTGATATGTGGGAGCCACTCCACAATCACAAGTTCTAACATACATGCCACATAAACAGTTTAAATCACATAAGGGAAAGCGGTAACAAAATACGAGCCCTATCTCTATTACATTTAACAATTGAGATTCCCCTCCCTAACATTTTGAGGGGTCTTCTCTTATGGCCTCCTTGTTACTTGAATGTGGTCCATCTTACTCCATGGGTGCATTGTCTCCAAAATGAAAATAAAACCTCACCACCTATCTCTACTCTCAAATTACAATAAAAAGAAAAAGACATAAAGTAATAAGGCTCAATCTTCATATTGGCCTTAGACAATTACACGGGGCATACCCCGGCAAAACAGTAATATGGAAAGCCACATAATAAATCACATAACAGTACGCACATAAGTGAGGCTCCAACCTCAATTGAAAAACGCAACTATAGGGCTCCAACCCCAATTTAAACCATCCATGTGCATAAATTAAAACCATACTTAGATCTAAACCCATGATCACCTAACATGCTCTTGCAAGAATTTAAATTTAGCCAATAAATTAAAATTCTCGTTTCAAGTCCTAATGACTTAAAACACGACTTAGATGCAATTCTTGTTCAAGAGCCTTTTCAATAAAACCCGAAAAACGACAAACCAATAAATTTCCAATTAATTTCCAAAATTAATAATTTTATTCTTTCATTATTTTCAGAAAATAAAATTCATAATTTTCCCAAAATCCAAATCGCTTTAATTTCTCAAAAATCCCAATTTAATCAAAATTTTAAAATAATTTTATTTTAGCAAAACTGATTTTAAAAGATAAAATTAAGATAAAATTAAATCGGGATTTTTCGGACCGAAAACACGAAACACGAAAACACGAAATTAGGCCCGAAAGCATCCGCCCAAAGGAGGGCACTGCCGCGCGGCATCAGGCGCCCGCGCGCGCGCAAGCTGCGCGCACAGCTTGCGGCAAGTGCCACCCGATGGCGGGCGATCTCGGCCTGGGCGTCCCGCTCTGTTGCAGGACGGTGCGGGCGGCTGTCCCGCGCGGTTGCGGGACAGGCGAGCGGTTGCGCCTAGGCGCGGGCGGGAGGGCCTCCCGCGCGGTTGCGGGAGGGCTGGGCGGCGGCGACGGGCCTAGGCGTGCGACGTGCTAGCACGCCTAGGCTCGTCCTTTTTCATGTTCCGTTTCGTATCTTGGGTTTCTCCAAAACCCGGTTCAATCCAAAATTAAAAAATTCGATTTAAACATATTTCAATCAAAACGGTTTTCAAAATCACAATTTAAGAAAACAGTTTCAGAAATTCAGGAAAAATTACAGTTTCGTATTTCAGGCTTTCTAAAAGAACTCATGAATACCTAATTCGCATCTAAGCCTAAGAATTTCTACCAAATTCAGAATAATTGAGACGAATCAGAAACACGATTAACAAGGTGGCTCTGATACCACTTGTTGGAAAATACGAATCAGAAAGCAGCGGAATTTAAAAAATTTTTCCAACAAAAGGACCTTGAACTCGCAATCGTGTAACCAAATTCGTAAAGACAAAAAACTTACTTTTCTTTTGTTCTTTCTTGAAGCGTTTCAAGCCACCCAAGAACGCTCTTCTCGCGGCTTGATCCCCTCTCCTTTGGTAAAGCTCGAATCTTCAAACTTCTAACTTGAAGTCTCTAGAGAAAGTCCACCAACTTGATCACAATCTAACTAGTAAGGATGCTAGTTCTCTAGTTAGTGTTTAGGCTTAACCTAGGGTTTAATTTAATCTTGGAGAAGGGAAGGTGTTCAACACATGAACCAAGAATTGTCTATTAGCTCTAAAGGGGAGCATGAGCTCCCCTATATATAGGAAAGGGGAGGGGCGGCCGAACCTAGTCCTAATGGACAAAGGATTTGGTCCCTCTCTCTCCTATTACTTGATCATCAAGTATTTCCAACTTTGACTTTGAATTCTAATTCAAGTCAACTTTTAAGAGAGCTAAAAAATATCCAAACTATTTTTGGATAATTTTACACTTTATTTATTATAAAATAAATAACTTATTTTTATCTAATTAATTAATTCGTAATTAATTAACTAGATTATTTTCTCCAAAATTAGACTTTCTTTTTAATTCAAAATTAAACCAAAGTCTATTAAATAATTAACTAATTAATTATTTAATATATATATAATATATATATATACACACGTGTGTGACACGTGTCACTCACGTGAGCCACACGTGTGACTTCACACGTGTGGAACCCTCTTGGCCCGATTAACTCGTTTAATCATTTTCAAGCCTCAACTCATGTAACCAAGTTGTTGTGTGTGACCCTCTAGGTTCTCAATTCAATTAGCAGTGACCCTAATTAATTAATTCACTAATTAATTAATCAGTCCACAGATTAAACGACCATAGTCTAGCAACAGGTGTTTAACCCCTAGCTGAATTGGAATGTTCGGATTCGACAGAACCTTTAAGTCATTGATTCATGTGAGATACAATCCTCCTACTTACTATCTCTCAACCAAGATCTAGGGCAAGGGAATAATCAGAACCCTAATAATCCGGTCTTAAAGCTAAGTGCATTTCATATCCATTTGATCTCAATCCAAGAAACCCTTTTCTTGATGTCTTGATCTATTGCCTTGGACAAGGACTCCATATGGCATATGAATGACTTACACAATAAGAGATCACCTTGCAAATGCAAGTGTAGGTCCTTTCTTGATTCTCATTCACTTTCATGAGTCACTTGTGCAGCCCCAGCATAAGCCTTGAATCAGTTGTCTAAGGCGACACCCTTTAAAGCTTATACCTAAGACTACAGAGTTAACTCATAAAGTGACAAGGAACCTCAAGTCTAAGGATCAATTAATCACATCAATGACTCGTGAGATATTTCCTAATCTGGAAGTTTCCATTTCCTGAAATAGAAACATCCTTTCCCATTTAGGAATGTTCTCACACGGGACACCTCAGTGAACTTACTTATTAAAGTAAGCACCCTCATGTATCACGCACGTATCAACTATACACTTTGCACCTCCATGAAACAAGGTGGTCCTTCTTAAGGGCGTGATCCCACAAGCAAGCCTTAGAGGAGTCAGGTTGACACTCCCACTGTCTGTAGGACTCATCGGCTTGGAGTATTTTACTAATCATGACTTATGTGATATAGGGCTCGTTTCATGAACCATTTCACCTAAATGGTAGAGTCCTAAAGTCATCAGGATTAGGGGAGTTCTCATACATGCACAGATAAAGTAAACGCATACCAAACAAGAGCATATAAAGAAGTGTTGCCTCAATTCGTTATTTTATTCAAAGATTGTCTGTGATTACAATAAGGAAAAGCACAAAGCGGATATACAATCGACTTTCTAGGGTACTATTCCTAACAATATGCTAATTGAATTTATATGAAATTAGTTATTGAATTATGAATATGAATTTTGAATGTTTAAACTTCTATGACTTTGTTTTCAATTCGTATGTGTCTGGATTTAATTCGATTTCTGTGAAAACTTACCATGCATGAGATATATGAGTCATGAATATGTTTTAATGCTCATTGTTCGTTTTTGGACTTGTTTGATTTGGTTTCGGACTTGTTTTGTTTAACGGAACCAAAAAGGTGCTAAAGAGCATTTAGCGCACCTTGGGTTCCGGGCGCCGTAACTTGAGCTTGGGAATTCGGATTCAAATTCCGTCACTTACGCTGGACTCATTTCGATGATTCCGAGTCAATGGAACAAGCCTTGCATTTTTCTAGGCCCGTTTGGTACTCCGAAATTTCATCGAAACTTAACCTTCGCGCCTAAGTGACCTACTTGTACTAATCTGCACATAAGTCCTTCAATTCTCAACCTTTTCACTTGATTCTTGGCCCTACCTCTTGTCAACCCATATAAACCCCTTCTTTTCTCTTTTGGTTGATCAAAACACAAGAAAGAAGAGGAAAAATCAGCAACTTAGAGCCCTCATTTCCATTCCCCGTCACTATTCACACCAAGGGGATTTTGAGCTCTAATCCCCATCAAACTCAACCAAATTCAAGAGGTAAGGGTATGATTGTTTTCTCCATTCATTTGTGGTCATTTTGCTCCGAGAATTTTAGATTTTGAGCTAGAATTGATTGAGATATGGTTATGGAGATGAATAGTTAGGTTTTTATAGGAATTCTTGATCTTATGTATTCCTTTGAGCTTTGGATTGAATTGAAGCATGATTATGGATCACTCTTGCATCCTTATTGAATTTATGAACTTGTTTTTCATGGTTTTTGAATATTAAATGAGATACCCTTAATGAACTTGAATTCTTGAAGGTGAAGAATTCATGATTGATCATATCTTTTTCTCCCTTTTCTTGATTGATTGTGTATATATATATATATTTTTTGAATTTGCCATGATTTTGTGTTCATTTTAAGTCTTGAATTATTGCTTCTCCTTGCTCCCATGGCTGCTCGAACAGGGATGTGTATGTGTGAGTTTTTGCAGCAAAGAAGAAGAAGAAACAGGGGAACGATTCCTACTTTGAGTAACCCCCATTACCCCGTTTGCACTTAAAAGGGTAACCCCCGTTACCACCACCCATTTCAAGATTTAAAGCTCCTACCTCTGGTAACCACCCTTACCAATTTTTGCCTTAGAAAGTGTAACCCCCCGTTACCCCCTTGCTTTTGTAATGTTTGTCTATCGTTTTGTCCTTTCATTCTTTTTCTGTCCCCGTTTGATTCTCCGTTACCTATCCAAACGAGCTCCAATAGACCTGAATTTTTAACCACTTAAACCTTTTGAAGTCTAGAGCATTATCCAATTAGAATCACCTTAAAATCATTCTTTGATTGTGAGACATAATCGATTCATTTTGGTGTCGCCACTTCACCGAAAATCTATTTTCATCCGACTTCAAATCTTCGTCATTATCACATCGCTTTAAACCAAAATTCAAGCTATATATCCTTAGAAAGCCTTGTCTGTCTAGTTTTATATCCAACAAACAAAACCTGATTCCAACTTCTAGAACTCAAGATATGTTCAATTCTCTACAACTTGCGCATTTCTAATACTGTCAGCTCTCACCAAAACTTGTTCAAAACCATTTTCTTGCTTTCCTTCCACTCCCTCGGACTCCGTATGTGGTTTGAATAACTTGTATGCTTGATTAATTGATAATATATGATATATTTTGATATGTTTATGAATTTTATGTTGTGAACTCAATGTGTAAACGTGAAACGAAAATGTGAACGTTTAAATGCTACAATATGGCTTTCTTTGCAACTATTGTTTCTTTATGTGCTAATGGATTCCTTGCACCTTAAATTGATTCCTATGCATTGTTAACATGTATTATGATGTGTTATGAATCGAACGATTGAACGGACACGATCTATTCGTATAATGAAAGATTGAATTGTTTACTTGTCTAAATGGCATTAATTGTGCACATGAACATCCCCATAACCCTTTGTTACTACTTATGCATGTCATATCATGTTAAAACATTGTCGTGCATCATATGTGGTTCATTTGGAGTCTTGAGTCTCACGTATGCACCGTGTTGTCTTTTGTACAGTTTTCTCTAGGGCGGAGACGTATCGGGTTCATAGGCTACTTTCAGTCTTCTGTTCTTCTTGATTTTGGTTCGATAAGGTGTAGCCAGGTGGGTTTCTCTTCTAATAGTTATGATGACCTGATATATTCCTTATGTGAAAGGTTTTGCGCCAAAGTATTATATTTATATTTCGAGTCTCTTTAGAGTAAATGATTTCAAACGTAAAGCATTTCTTTCATGAATCTCTACCCAATGATTTTGGTGAGAGCATGAATGTAAACATGGGCCCAGGGACTTAGTGCATGTGGCTATCCGGGGAGGCAAGGGCCGACGGTGATCCCATGTACTAGTTCCAATCAACTACGACGAAATCGACCTTGCTAGGAGATTTGGTGAGGAAGGGGAACCATTATGAATGGGTGACCGGGTCTTGCAAACCCGTCCACCACCCAGAGGAAAAAGGTGTAATTGTTTATGTATGAATGAATGATTATGAATGAAAGATTATGAACAAATGAATGAATGTTGTGTGATCACTAATGGATGAATGAATAATTAATGCACACACGAGGAGAAGGTTGGAGAATTCGCCCTCTCACTGAGCTCACGTAATGACCTCATGAATGTAATGGATAAAGGAATTGATGGTTATAATCCCGCGTGTTGTTTTCTTTATTTTCACCCACTTGGGAAATGTTTCAAGCATCGCACGGGATTATAGCTTGCATGTGCATATGTTTAAATTATGTATTATTATTGTATAAGCCTTGTTTTATACCCACCAGTCTCTTAAAGACTGAACCCGGTTTGTTTTCAATTTTCTTACAGGTTTTGGAGTGCTAGGCGGGATTTCGGGTCTGTAGAGTCTTGAGAAGTCATGTATAGTTTACTTTTATGTTACACTTATATCACTTGCATTGTTATTATGTTTATGAACGCCTGCGAGCGCTTTAATGTTTAAATTTGGAGACTGTGAGCTCATTGACTATGTTAACCTACGTTATTGCTTCCGCTCATGTTTCTTAACCTGCACTTGGTTCTTTTATTGCTTATTTGGTTTCGAAAGTTAGCTCCCGCCTAGCATAGCGAGTGGGTGAGTCCTCGTTCGCTCTGATCTGGCACATGTATAGATTACCCATTTCATATGCCGGTCAGGTCTTAGTGTGGGGGATATGGTGTCACGCGCTCGGGCGCTACAACACACGACTGACGGCCCGAATCTGCCCGATCGGTTTGTTGAAAGCAATACCCTGGGCCCGAACTTCTCTTAGGCGTCCCCAAGAGTAATAGTAACTGAAACTTAATGATTAGCTCATATGACAAAATTTGAAAGTTTTACCATTTTGGAAAACAATTTCATTTTATTAATACAATACTTATAGATATTAAGACTATTGTATGTAAAACCATTTGACTTATAAGTAAGAGCAAGTATAGAATAAATATCTAATTAGAGTATATTATTATGGATGGGAGAAAACAAAATCATTAAATGAAGGTCTTATGAAGGCATATATATTATAATATCTTATAATATTATAAATATAATTTAAAAGAAAACCAAAACAAAATAATTTTAAAATTTTCTCACCAACTTGTGATCTTGACCTCGAAGAACCTGTATGAAAGTAAATAGGGTAAGTTCCGAACAACTCTCAGTCCTAGTAACCCAACTTATCACTACCCGTTACATAATTCTAAAATAGCTCAAGGTTCCATTTAAGTCACATATGGGCACAAAGTATCATTTCTACCAGTCCAAATAATTACATATGATCACACTGATTCAAACAAACTTTCTAACTTTAGTATAAGTATAAAATAGATTCTAAGAATCAATTAAAGTATAACCCTCATATTTATGAAAAATAGAAAACCAAGCATAGACTTCATTACCTTTATTTATACTTTACCTGACCATAGTTATAATTCACATAAACTACTGCTACTATAAAATTTATAACCTACAGTTTGAAATTTTGACAAATGATTTGTTTTCATGTCCAACATAGAGGATCATGCTTGCACGTAACAATCTTAGCCATTTCCATGACATATAAATATATCTATTTTAAACTTATGACTTCTGAACCATCAACTAAGCAAAGGAGCATTGAATTCATATTAATTAACATGTTAGACCATATATTAAGTTGCACGTATAATTAACCACATCAGCCCAATTTTCAAGCAAAATTTATTTATTTATTCATTTATTATTATTACTATTATTATTATTATTATTATTATTATTATTATTATTATTATTATTATTATTATTATTATTATTTTTATTTATTTTTTGAAAACTGAAAATAAAGAAATAATATATCAAGAATCCACATTTACACAAATTATAGCAAGACTTTTCATTATAAATAACATAATCCCTTGCTTAATTAATTTAGGTTTTCACAGATTTTAGTAAAAGAAAAGATAAGTTACCCTTAATGGAAATATTAAACTAAGGTTTAACAAAATTATACCCTCAATTATTTGCACAAGAAAAATCAAATAACACAAAATTTTTCCTATTTACACACATTTCAAACATTTAATACATAATAAAAGAAATCACTAAACTCATGTTATAAACTATGGGAAATTTTTACCTTGAAGATATGAGATGCTAGATGAATTTTTATGATCTTTTCCCAAAGTAAGTATGTAGTGCTTGGTCTTTTGAAAATCCCCCACAACCCACTTTCTACTGCTGCGTGAACAAGGAAGGAAAAAAATGAAGGAAGAAGTGTGCTCTCTTTGAAATATACTTCTCGGTAGGATTGTAAATGGATATTCGAAAATTCGATATCCGTCCGCATTCGAATCCATTTAAAGAAGATAATATCTGAATTCGCTTAAAGAGGAAATTATTCGTATCCGATTATAGACATTCGAATAATAAATGGATAAGGATATGGTAATCACACATTCAATTCGTTTAACATCCGATCCGTATAAATATCTGTTAACATATCCGTTATCCGATTTATCCGTAATCCGTATCCGATAAATAATATATTATATTAAATGTATAAATAAATACACATGTTTTTTCTTAATATACATGCACATATGTGTGTATACTTGTATATTATATTATTATTCTCTCTCTATTTAACAAAATAATATAAGTTACATATAGTATATTATTGATTAAATTATTATATTTCCAAATCAATTATATAAAAAATTTATAATCGATCACGCCGCATCTCTATATTCACTAAAAAAAAAATGAAAATGATATATAGGAAGAGATACATGATTATTATTTCTCGCTCGGTCTAAAATACATATATCTAACGTTATATAATTATTAAATAATTTATGCTATAGATGCATAATTGAAAATCCGATTAAAATCCGACATCCGTTCGAATCCGCCTTATATCCGTGTAAAAAGGATATTATCTGAATCTTCTTAAAGAGGATATTATCCGAATCCGTTCGATTCATAAACGGATAAGGATATGGTAATCATACATCCGATCTGTTTAGCGTCCGTTTACACCCCTACTTCTCAGTCAAAGAGGAAACGTCCAGTAACTTTTAAGATGTAATCTAGGCCATACATTTAGCTTGAAACATGGAGGGTGGAGATTAATTGTTTTATAAGATTTAATCTAAGCCTTTCATTTGTTAAAATAAATCAAGGGCTAAGATTGAGTAGGGAAAAAAACTTTTCTAGTAATTTCATTTATCCTAAAGATATATATGAAATAAAATCAAATCCTAGCCTTACACTAATTTAAGAAATCAATGGTTAAGATTATCATAATTACTATTATATAAAATAAACACATAATATCACATAATTAAAAATAAAATACATGGAATATAATTAAATGCATGTAGGAAACAATAAGTCAAATAATAAAATTATGATCCAAATATTAAAATTTTCATTTAAAATAATTCGTATTATGAATGTATGAAATGAAATGTTTCCTAAAATGCATATTATTATTTTAAATTATTATTACCTGCTTCCGATTTTTCCAAAAATTGGGGTGTCACAACTCTCCCCCCCCAAAGATTCTCTTCTGTTTCCTTGAACAAGTCTGGATGATGGTGACGTATTTTCTCTTCAAGTTCCCACGTTACCTCTTCAGTTTTCTGATTTCGCCACAAAACTTTGACCATAGGTATCTGCTTGTTTTGGAGTACTTTGAACTTTCGGTCTAATGTCTAAACTAGTTTCTCAAGATACGAAAGATTAGGCTCAATCAGTATTTCCTCTGGAGAAACAATGTGGGATTCATCCGGATAGTACTTTCTTAGTTGTGAAACGTGGAAAACATTGTGAATTCCAGTCAAACTTGGTGGTAGATAACCGGTAAGCAACCTCCCCTATTCGTTCAATAATCTCGAAGGGTTCAATGTATCAAGGGTTTAGTTTTCCTCATTTTCCAATTCTGACGAAACCTTTTGTCGAAGAAAGTTTAAGAAACACTTGATCTCCCACTTCAAATCCCAATTTATTTCTTCAACGATCATAGCTTTTCTGACGGTCTTGAACTTCTTTCTTTCGTTGTCAGATTAGCTGAAATTTTTCAATTGCATCTTGTATACAATCTAGCTTAGTTGCTCGGTATTTTTCGTCTTTTGTCTATCTCCAATCATCAAGATCCCAAAATAAAGGAGATCTACATTTTCGGCCGTAGAGTGCTTCATATGGAGCCATCTTGATAGATGCTTGATAGTTGTTATTATAGGCAAACTCGATTAATGGTAGATATTTGTTCCAACTTTCGCTGTTATCCATCACACACATTCTCAACATGTCCTCAAGATAGCCAATTAGTCTTTCCGATTGACCGTTTGTTTGCGGATATGCAGCGGTACTAAACTGTAATTTTGTTCCCAAATGCTTTTGAACATCTTGCCATAGTTGTGAAGTGAATTTGGGATCTTGATCTGATACAATACTTGTTGGAATTCCATGTAACTTGACAATTTCTTGAGTATAAAACTTAGCTAACTTCTCCACTTTATCGGTGGTCTTGATTGCTAGAAAATGTACCGATTTCGTTAACCAATCCACAATTCCCCAAATACTGTTATAACCACCTCGAACTCTTGGCAATCCTATCAGAGAGTCCATGGTGATTTGATCCCATTTCCATATTGGTATTGGAAGTGGTTGCAACAATCCTGCTGGTTTCTGATGTTCTCCTTTAACTTTTTGACACGTTAAATATTTCTGCACAAAATCAGCAATGTCTCGTTTCATTCCACACCACCAATATTGTTTCTTAAGATCTTGGTACATTTTGGATCCTCTTCGGTGTACCATATAGGCCGTTTTATATGCTTTCTCTGAAATCTCCTTCTACAGACTAGCTGGAAAGTAGATTCGATTTTCGTGTCTCACAATACCCATTTCATCTAGTTGTAGCATCGATGATTCTTTTAATTCTTCCTTGAGTAATTGACTTTAGCACTAGTCGTCTGATATTTGAGCATCTCTGATACAATTAATCAACACTGGTTGTCATACTTGGGATTGAAAAGTCATTTTATCTGTATTACTGAGAGATCCTGTGTCCTGAACTGATTTCTAGGATAATTCGACATTTCTCCATAGTTCATATGCCACTACGTTAGCCTTTCCTGGATGATATAGTATCTTGCAATCATAGTCTTCCAGAAACTCCATCCACCTACGTTGGCGCATGTTTAAATTCTTTTGGATGAACAAATATATCAAGCTCTTATGGTTAGTGTACACCTCGAACGATACTCCGTACAAATAATACCTCCACTTGGCCAACGCAAAAATGATTGCTGCTAATTCAAGATCATGAGTTAGATATTTTTGTTCATGTGCTCGGAGCTTTCGAGATGCGTAGGCGATCATTTTTCCTTTCTGCATCAAGACACATCCTAAACCTTTTTCTGAAGCATCGGTATAGACAACAAACTCATCGGATCCATTAGGTAAGGCTAAAATCGGGGTTGTAGTCAACCTCCTTTTGAGTTCTTGAAAACTTCTCTCACATTTATTTGTCCACTGAAAAGGAACATCCCTCCGAGTTAGTTGTGTTAACGGCTCAACAATTTTGCAAAAATCGGTAACAAACCGTCGATAGTATCCTGCCAGTCCAAGAAAACTTTGAACTTCTGTAGGTGTTGTTGGTTGTTTCTCTAGAGAAAATACCGATTGAGCCTAATCTTTCGTATCTTGAGAAACCAGTTCAGATCTTAGAACGAAACTTCAAACTACTCCGAAACAAGCAGATACCTATGGTCAAAATTTTGTGGTGGAATCAACAAACTGAAGAGGCAACATGGGAACTTGAAGAGAAAATGCGTCACCATCATCCAGACTTGTTTAAGGAAACAGAAGAGAATTTGGGGACAAACTCTTTTTAAAGGGGGGAGAGTTGTGACACCCTGATTTCTGGAAAAATCGAAAGCAGGTGATAATAATTTAAAATAAAAATAATAAAAAAAAATATACATTTTAAGAATCATTTCATCTCATGCATTGATAATACGTGTTATTTTAAATATTTGAATTATATGTGTTTCATTTATTTAGTTTCAAATATTCTCATAATTTCATTATTTAACTTATTGTTTCCTACATACATTTAATTATATTTCATGAAATTTATTTTAATTATGTGATATTATACATTTATTTTACAAAGTAAAATTTAGAATAATCCTAACCATTGATTCTGAGATTAGTGTAAGGTTAGGATTTAATTTTATTTCATATATATTTTTAGGATAAATGAAATTGCTAGAAAGTCTCTTTTTCTTCCTACGTAATCTTAGCCTTTGATTTATTTTAACAAATGGAAGACTTAGATTAAAACTTATAAAACAATTAATCTCCACCCTCCATGTTTCAAGCTAAATGTATGGCCTAGATTACATCTTAAAAGTTACTGGACTTTTCCTCTTTGACCGAGAAGTATATTTCAAAGAGAGCACAATTCTTCTTCCATTTCTTTTCCTTCTTTGTCCATGTAGTAGTAGAAAGTGGGTTGTGAGGGATTTTCAAAAGACCCATCACTACATACTTTCTTGGGGAAAAGTCATAAAATTCCATCTAACATCTCAAATCTTTAAGGAAAATATTTTTCATGTTTATAACTTGGTTTTAGTGATTTCTATTATTATGTATTAAATTTTTGAAATTTGTGTAAATAGGAAAAAACTTTGTGTTCTTTGATTTTCCTATGCAAAGGGTATAGCTTTATTAGTTTCAAGTTAGTCTAATATCTCCATTATGAGTAATTTTTCTTATTTTTCCTAAAATTTGTGAAGCCCTAGCTTTATTAGTATAAAATTATGTGAATTTTTATTACGAGTTTGATATGCGTTGGTGCAAATTTAGGGATTTGAAATTTAGAAGTATAAATATGATTATTTGTTAAGTTTTGAGAATTTTGTGTAAAATAACAAACACATGCTAATAACTGAATATAGGGACTTTAGTTGGAATGCGTAATTGTATTGGAATTACTAAAATAATAATTATTATTATTGAATTCAAGAGAGAAAATATATTTATTTGTTATATTTTAGAAATTTTGTTTAAATTGAAATTACCTACTTACGAACTAATGCAAGAGGTTAGTTAGCAAGTGTGTTGACATTATTACTTTACATGGACTCAAGAAATTAGGAAATATGGGCCTGTGTACGAAATTATTATGTAATCAAATATGGCTGAAGACATGAGATGTATTTGACATACATGGATGCTAATTTCTGTGGAATTTATCAATTATGTTCTGACATGTTGAAGATTATTTGTAAATGAGAATTATGAAATGATCATTTTTGGTCATTAATTAATGATGTGTGATATCATGACTTGGAGTATAATTTGAATAAGTTAGAATAGGTGACCTGTAGTTTAGTTTGTTTCAAAATTTTGGAATTTGAGATTTACTTCCTACTTGATTAATCTTCATTCTGCCGAGCCTATTTATTTGGATTACAATGTTTGATGACTTTTATTTGGGTTATCATGTTTTAATTACTATTTTAACTGTATACTATGTGGTTTTACAATACAAGCATGCAATTGTTAGTTTAATTCTTAGCTCACCTTTTACACTTGTATATAATTGAAAGTTAGGAAAATTTTTTGAGCTTATGTGGCATATGTAACTATTTGAATTTCTGTAATGATACTTGGTGCCCATATATGACTTAAATGGAAACTTGAGCTCTCTTGGAGTTATGTGTCGGGTAGATATCATAAGTCGGGTTATACTAGGACTGAGAGTTGTTAGAAACTTACCCAATCATTTTCATTCAGGTTCTTCGAGATCAAGATCACAAGTTGGTGAGGAAAATTTAAAATTATTTTGTTTTGGTTTCTTTTCAAGTTATATTTATAATATTATAAGATACTATTACATATAATCCTTCATAAGACCTTCATTTAATGATTTTATTTTCTTCCATCCATAATAATATACTCTAGTTAGATATTTATTCTATACTTGCTCTTACTTTGAAGTCAAATGGTTTTACATACAAATAGTCTTAATATCTATATGTATTGCATTAATAAAATGACATTGTTTTCCAAAATGGTAAATCTTTCGAATTTTGTCATACGAGCTAACCAATAAATTTCAACTATTATTACTCTTGGGGACATCTAAGAGAAGTTCGGACCCAGGGTATTACTTTCAACAAACCGATCGGGCGGTTTGGGCCGGCGGTTTGTAGCTTGGCGTGATGTGTGTCTGGAGGTAGAACACTGAAGTCAGGTTATCTAGGTGTCTCATGGGCACGTGTGAGCCTATCAGTCAGGTTGAGGGCACTCGATAAGGTGTTCAGGAGTTTATTGTTTTGATTTCTTTGGTGATCGGGTGAAATTTGCATACAGCTCGTATTAGTCATTTCTTATCATGATATTATGTTATTCTTAATTGTCAGGACTTGCATCTATTAATTTGATCTTCGACTACCTCACTAAGTGTCTTTTAGACTTATTCCTTTCTTTTGAATTTATTTCAGATCTTATTCCACCAAAGGAGATAATAGGTGAGGAGAGCGAAGGGTAGCTTGGGATTCGTGCTCCTACTTGCTTTGTTGACCTGGTTTTGTCAGTTTATTGTATATATCTATGACTAGGATGTTATGTACACTTTTGGCTTGATACTACAAACTCTTTATCTAAGTAGGTTGTTAGGTGACTAATCGTATGTAAATTATGTCAACATTTATCGTATCCTAGTCTGGAGAACTTGTGGGTTTCTTATGCCATATTGATGATAAACAGGTGTATGTAAGGCTTTTGTGTGTGAATATGATGATATTTTAGGATTCGTACAGCTTGATCTTTTATTTAGTCAAACGTGTAGCGGTCAAACTATGGGAAGCTTCTAGCTAACTCTAGTGAGATCGTGCAGGCATTGTGTAAGGCCCTGTTTTCTCGACAAGTCAGGTATGACGCCACGAGTGGGTTTAGACCGAGTGTTATATGATTTAATTATGTTTTAATTGCTAAGTGACTTTTTAAGTTAATAATTTTGTGAACTAATTGCTATTATGTGACTTATATGACTTAAGTCATTATGTTACTTAAACTCGTTTTAATATGTTTACTTGCTAATAAATGTTTTATTTCGATTATGTATGTGTTTGATTTTATATGAAATCCTTGGACTCAATCGAATTTTGAATTGAACCCCAATTGCTAACCTAATAAACTTTCGGATCGAAATTGAATCACTTAAACACTCAAGGGGTCAAAGTGCAATTTTCTCTTTTCCTCCCCTTATATTAAACGAGATACACTTCCCTTGTCACTCCACGTTCTTCTTCTTCCCTATTCTCTCCCAAGAAACCTCTCAAACCCTTGCCACATTCTCTCATTCAATCGATCAAAGCTAATAAAAGGAAACAAGAGGATTCTTCTTCAATTTCAAGCCAATAACAAGCTCCATTTCATCTCCTTCTTCTTCCTTCCTTTTCTTTTCTTCCATCCAAGGTAAAGTTGTATATATGTGTATTTGAAGAATTCTTGAGTTTGTGTTAGGGTTTTTGGCTTGAATGATTTCCATAACTTTAGTTGAAATTATATGTTGATTATGAACTAATATAATGCATATTTGTTAGATTTTAGGTTGTTGGTTGAATCATGAGTGTTCCACCATTTTTGGAGTTTAAAAGCTTGAAAATGGTAACTTGTTATATGCTTGAATTCATGCCTTAAGATTGAGATATGCGATAGATTATGTGTATATGAACTTATGCCTTCAATTTGGAGTGTTTTGGTTGAGTTTTCATGTGGGTTTTGCTTCCTTTTCTTCCTTCCACGAACAAGGTTCCCCGGGCGGGGAAATTTTGTGCTTGAAATGTCCCCGGGCGGGGACCCACCCATCCAAACTCCGGCTGTAGAAACCTTTTTGAGTCTAGAGTATTCTCATTGGAATCACCTCAATATCTATTTTGGTTTGTTAGATATGGTCGTTTTAATTTTGTGTCGCCATTCTTCCGAAACACCGCATTCACCCAACTTCAAACCTTTGCCATTTTCACATCGCTTTGAACTAAAATTCGAACTTTATATTGTCAGAAAACTCTATTTCTCTAGTTTCATTTCCAACAAACAAAACTCAATTCCAACTTATAGAACTCAAGATATTCCCATTTTTCTACAGCTTGTGCAATCTAGAAAACTGTCAGCTCTTATCAAAACGCGCCTAAATCCATTCTCTTACGTTCCTTCCACTCCCTCGGACTCCGTATGTGACTTGAATGAATTGTATGCATGATTAATTGATAATATGTTATATCTTTTGATATAATTATGGATTTTATGTTGTGAATCCAATGTGTTAACGTGAAATGAAAATGTGAACATTTAAATGCTACAATATGGCCTTCTTTGTAACTATTGTTTTTTTTATATGTTAATGGTTTTCTTTCACCTTAAATTGATTCCTATGCATTGTAAACATGTTGATATGTGTGTTATGATTATTGTTTTAAGGTTATGGCTCTATTTGATACGATTCATGAAAGATATGGAACGAATGAACTTCAAACCTTCATGTATTGATTGAACTTGAATGAATTGCTCGTTTATGTGCTTCTAATGCATTAATTGTGCACATAAACACCTTCATAATATGTTATTGTCTCATATGCACTTCATATCATGTTTATTGCATTGTCGTGCGTCATTTATGGTTCATATGGAGTCTTGAGTCTCACGAATGCACCTCGTTACTTCTTGTACAGTTTTCTCCAGGGCGGAGACTTGCCGGGTTCTTAGGCTATCTTCATGTCTTCTTTTCCTCTTGGTATTGTTCGATAAGGTGTAACAGGTGGGTTTCTCGTCTATTAGTTACGATGACCCGATATATCCCTTATGTGAAAGTTTTGAGCCAAAGTATTATAATTACATATTGAGTCTTTTTTGAGTAAATGATTTTGCAACGTGAAGCCCCTCTTTTATATACCCCTACCTTATGATTGTTGGCGTGGACATGATTATGCATATACGGGCCCAGGGACTTAGTGCTAGTGGCTATCCGGGGAGGCAAGGGCCGACGGTGATCCCTAGTACTAGTTCCAACCAACTACGGTGATACCGGCCCTCGCTAGGAGATTAGCGAGGAATGAGAGCTGAGTGACTTTGGGGAATTCATGTAACCCCGTTTGGTCAATCAATGAGGTGGCCGGGTCTTGCTAACCCGTCCACCACCCGGAGGAAAAATGTGTAATTGTTTATGATTATGAATGTTAATGATTATGAACGGTTATGTATGAATGTGTATGATCGCTAATGTAAAGATTGAATTGATATGCACACAAGAGGAGTAGGTTGGAGATATTCGCCCACCCGCCAGGATTCACGTAATGACCGCATGATTGTAATGAACCAATGAGATTAATGGTTGTAATCCTGAGCATTGTTTTTACCCCCTTGGGAAATATCTCAAAAACCTCGCAGGGATTATAACTTGCATGTGTGATGTGTGGGTGTTTAAATTTTGCAATATTATTATAATATGCCCTATTTTATATCCACCAGTCTCTTATAGACTGAACTCGGCTTTGTTTTCAGTTTTCTTGCAGGTGTTGGAGTGCTAGGCAGGATTTTGAGTCTGTCGAGTCCCGTGGTTATGTCGGAGTCATTTCATATGCATATTGTAAATCGAATAAGTTATATTTGAATGTGTGAATTGTTATGATTATATATTATGAAGTTCGGGACAGGCTTCTAGGGACAGTTTGAACCCGTGATTGATGATTTATAATTTATGTTTGAAATTTTGGGACTAGGTATTTATGCTAATTGAACCCGTCACTCCTCGCTTATATTATAATTGAGTATATGTTTTGCTTCCGCACGTACTTTTATTCTATTTAATTGCTTGTTTGGTTTCGAGAGTTAGCTCCCACCTAGCATAACGAGTGAGTGAGTCCTCGTTCGCCGTGACTTGGCACGTGTATGGACTTCCCATTTCATATACGGGTCAGATCTCGGTGTGGGGGATCTGGCGTCTCGCGCTCGGGCACTACATCCTTAAGTGGTATCAGAGCCCCAAGTCACAAAATCGGGGTTTCTAGCGTCGTGTCAAGTCTAGGTCGTACGGCATAGGAACAGCTTGTCAACGTGTGCACCGCATTAATCATGAGCCTTGTTATTGAAACTTGATATGGAAATACTTTGATAAATGTTTTTAACTTAACTTTTGTTGACTTATGTGTTGCATTTTGCATCAAATACGTGCTCTTGGTGCTAATTATGTGTCATATGCACTTACTAACCTTCACGCATTGATATTTGAGATGAGTTGTGATTTTAGGATATTCTTACAACATCAAACCACGGCCAATTCTCACAATCACAACAACTCGTCACGAGCTCTTCTTTCAGGTGTGGATGATTTAAAGAAGACTCTGGGGATTTAGACGAATTCGGGTAATTGGTGATTCTTACGACAAGGTTATAAGATGGGAGTTCAAGATAGAGATTGGAACTAAACCATGGGTGAAAACTCGACATGGATAAGAAATCGAGGGCATCAAGATAATGAAGTGATTGAAGAATTGTAGAGAAGTCAAGATAGGAGGATGTCAGTCCTCGGTAATGCTTTGAAGACCAACCAGTATGATGCAGAACCTATGCCTTGCTCTTTTGGGGTTTCTATTGGTAGTAGCTTTACTCAGGTTGAAGGTCGTGTTTTGCAACCTCCTAAGCTTAAAGTCAAGGGAGAAGATCTCTTCGCTAGGAATGGAACATAGGAATCAATCTAGGAAGAAGTTAAAGAAAGTCAGTCAACACGGTGAATACAAACATGTGGAAGATAAAGAGACAAAAAGTTCTATCTTCGATCGGATTGGATTTATTTGCCAAATTCAAGCTGAATTATCGTGTTGTGAGGTCGAATCGAGAGATATGAAAATGATAAAGAAAGACAAAAAGCTTTAGGAGGAAATTGGGTGATCAAGTGTAAGCAATTGGAGAATGAGTCCTTCAACCAATTTGAACTCTCGAGAATAATTGACGAAACTTTTATGAAGGTGACAACAATGATAAAGATGTGGACGATACCTGGAAAGAAGTCAAAACATGGATCCCATGGGTGTAGAAGAATTTGGGTTCAAGAAATCACAATCTCCGACCATGGAGATATACAAGTTTATACAAGAAAACTTTGAAGATTGGAAGACCGTGGGAAAACAAGAAATGAACAACAATTCGAGGCAAGCTGGTAATTAGAGAAATGAAGAAGAAGTTGTCGAGCTAAAGCTTACCATTACGGTGACAGGTGTAATACATTCATGGCACGTGCATCATATGTCGCTTTAAATTATTCAAATTCCTCTATTTATATGCGTATTTCTAATTGATATAATTGCTCCAATGTGTTGCATATTTAACTGTTTGCAAGTGTACCACATGCATTAGTATCTTAACCCGACATGCATTTTAGTGTTTACTTGATAGGAAGTTCTTTCACCTCACCTATCAAGCATCATTCCAACCGAGCCACATTCGAATCAAGATAAGGAGAAATAATTGGGTTACACATTGTGAATCAAAAAGGAAAGAGAAAATACCGAGGCTCGGGAAAATAGAACCGGAGGTTGGAATTTATGAAGTAGGTTGCTATTCCTACTAATCACTTCAAAGTGTATGTGAATAATATATTGAATAAATCATCTCACAAGGGTTGCACATTCCAAGGAAGATGACTTCGGGGGAATAAAGAACTCCGAATAAGGCATAAGTTAATGGATAGAGTCCAACAGGTGAAGGCAGAACTTTTAAAGGGGAGAGCACGACCAAGAGACAAACTTGAAATGCAAGGTTGTGCTCAAGGAATTGTTTTAGTAGGAACAAATGAAAAGCAAACCGTAGAAGATATGAAAGTTCTAATGATTATGATAGGAAAAGGAATGAAACAGCCTTATTAGTTAAACCTTCGAAGTGGAAGTTAAGCTACCAAACTCGGGTTAAAGATTGCTACGGGGTAATGAAGAGATTGGCTCGATCGACATTTATACGAATAGAATTCAGATCTTGAAGATGATGGAATTATGAAGATGTTTCTGTTGAACTTTTAGGTCAGTTCTGGAGAAAGAAAACCGGATCGAAGTATCATATTCCGCGATGGTGACAATGGAGGTAAATTCAACGAAGTACTGAAAGGGTGGTTCGGACGATATAACAAAATAAAATCCTTAATGAGTCATCAATCATCTTTCCATGATGACTTGGAAAGCTTTAAGATAAGAAGAATCGAAAAAGGATAATTATTGAAGGACTTGGATCAAACCTCAAGAATTATCAAGGAGGTTTTATTTTTGGTTAAAAGACTGAATGGGTAGGAACTAAAGGCACGCTTAAAGGCTTGAAGAGGATGAAGGCTCCACCAAAAGATCGATTTAAAATTTGGGGAACCGATGGTCGTAACTCGATTTGGAAAGAATTTGTGAGGTAGATGGTGTCCGTTATTCTGAAGGTTTATTTGAATTCCAAGAACTTTACCAAATTAAAGAAGATAACCGTGGGAGAGGATCAGAATGGAGATCGAGAATTAGGTCAACCAAGGGTACGTCTATCCTTCCACTCAAGCACACACTAAAGAATGAGAGATAAGTAATAAATTGATCCACCTAGGGGTCAGATCATCCAACCGCATTACAAACTACCAACTTTCAATCCCATTGGTACTGTGAACGGTACATCAAACATCCATGGCATGTGCATACACGCAACTTTAGTTCAAATAACAGTTCAAATAACTTCATGATACTATGTGTGCTTTGATCGCTTATTGTATTAACTGCTCTTGTACGAGTGATACTTGATTTACTTGATATTTCTTACCTGCCCCTTGTGTGGTATTTACGTGCTTGTTTATTTATCTTTTCTCTTGGGTTGTTGTGTTGTCGTTCGAGAGACGGGGTTCTCTCGTTGTTGTTTGAGAGACAGGGTTCTCTCGTTGTTGAGAGACGGGGTTCTCTCGTTGTTGCTCGAAAGATGGGGTTCTTTTGTCGTTGCTTGCTAGCTGCTTAGACTTTCGAGTGCTTAGGTTTCGGTGAGTTAAGGGTCGTGACTTAACAGCAATTGAAGACCCCTTGTTACTTGAAGACCTTTTCCGAACTAATTCCTGATGGGGAGTTGCTAACCCGCGTGGGATGAACACGGGAAAGTTTACGCAAAGTTCAGAACTCGAGACAGTGGACCTGGGGACCAGGTCCTCTAAAGGGGGAGAGGTTGTAACGCCCCGTTTTCTCAACAAGTCAGGTATGACGCCACGAGTGGGTTTAGACCGAGTGTTATGTGATTTAATTATGTTTTAATTGCTAAGTGACTTTTTAAGTTAATAATTTCGTGAACTAATTGTTATTATGTGACTTATATGACTTAAGTGATTATGTTACTTAAACTCGTTTTAATATGTTTACTTGCTAATAAATGTTTTATTTCGATTATGTACGTATTTGATTTTATATGAAATCATTGGACTCAATCGAATTTTGCATTGAACCCCAATTGCTAACCTACAAAACTTTCAGGTCCGAATTGAATCACTTAAACACTCAAGGGGTCAAAGTGCAATTTTCCCTTTTCCTCCCCTTGTATTACACGAGATACACCCCCCTTGTCACTTCACATTCTTCATCTTCCCTTTTCTCTCCCAAGAAACCTCTCAAACCCTTGCCCCATTCTCTCATTCAATCGATCAAAGCTAAGACAAGGAAACAAGAGGATTCTTCTTCAATTTCAAGCTAAGAACAAGCTCCATTTCATCTCCTTCTTCTTCTTCCTTTTCTTTTCTTCCATCCAAGGTAAAGTTGTATATATGTGTATTTGAAGAATTCTTGAGTTTGTGTTAGGGTTTTTAGCTTGAATGATTTCCATGACTTAAGTTGAAATTATATGTTCATTATGAACTATTATGATGCATATTTGTTAGATTTTGGGTTGTTGGTTGAAGCATGAGTGTTCCACCATTTTTGGAGTTTAAAAGCTTGAAAATGGTAACTTGTTATACGCTTGAATTCATGCCTTAAGATTGAGATATGTGATAGATTATGTGTATATGAAATTATGCCTTCAATTTGGAATGTTTTGGTTGAGTTTTCATGTGGGTTTTGCTTCCTTTTCTTCCCTCCACGAACAACCCCTTGTTCTGCATCTTTTTCCAGCCCCGAGCGGGGAAATTTTGTGCTTGAAATGTCCCCGGGCGGGGACCTTTGTGCAGAAAGTTTCTGTACAGGTTCTCCCCGGGCGGGGAACATTTTACCCTGAAATCTCCCCGGGCGGGGACCCACCCATCCGAACTCCGATTGACCTAAAATTCGAAATGTAGAAACCTTTTTGAGTCTAGGATATTCTTCAATTGGAATCACCTCCATATCTATTTTGGTTTGTGAGATATGGTCGTTTTAATTTTATGTCGCCATTCTTCCGAAACACCGCGTTCACCCAACTTCAAACCTTCGCCATTTTCACATCACTTTGAACTAAAATTCGAACTTTTTTTTTTTTTGGGAAAAGGTAAAAAAAATTTATTCATCAAACAAACAAATGTAAAAATACAAAATGGAACAAGGCACGCAGCCTACAAGCGAAGCAAACCAAAACGAGAAAGCTGCTCAAGTGTTGAACACAAAACGCAAAGCCAAGCACCATTACAAGTTGACAAATCTGCTAAGGCAACATACAAAGTACAATAACTAGGGTCCTAAAAACTCAGATAATTAGCAATGAACTCAACCGGATACAACTTGTAAAGGACTGTGAAAACAAGGCATTTGATTCTTGCCAAGATGTCGCATGCTTCAATTCTTGTGTTCTCGAACAGAAGTTTATTTCTTCCTTCCCAAATTGCGAAAATGGTGCTGCAAAGAGAAAGCCTGACAATTTTTGATTTTGGCCGTACACCTGTGTAGCTTTTTTTGATCACGCAAGCTGAACTCTTGAGAGTATTCAAAGCAAAGAAGACATTCATCCAAGCTCGAACATTCCTCCAGATTTGCTTAGTAAAGGTGCATCTAAAAAAAAAATCGAACTTTATATTGTCGGAAAGCTCTGTTTCTCTAGTTTCATTTCTAACAAACAAAACTCAATTCCAACTTCTAGAACTCAAGATATTCCCATTTTTCTACAGCTTGCGCAATCTAGAAAACTGTCAGCTCTTATCAAAACGTGCCTAAATTCGTTCTCTTACGTTCCTTCCACTCCCTCGGACTCCGTATGTGACTTGAATGAATTGTATGCATGATTAATTGATAATATGTTATATATTTTGATATGATTATGGATTTTATGTTGTGAATCCAATGTGTTAACGTGAAATGAAAATGTGAACGTTTAAATGCTACAATATGGCCTTCTTTGTAACTATTGTTTTCTTTATGTATTAATGGATTTCTTTCACCTTAAATTGATTCCTATGCATTGTAAACATGTTGATATGTATGTTATGATTATTGTTTTAGGGTTATGGCTCGATTTGATACGATTCATGAAAGATATGGAACGAATGAACTTCAAACCTTCATGTATTGATTGAACTTGAATGAATTGCTCGTTTATGTGCTTCTAATGCATTAATTGTGCACATAAACACTTTCATACTATGTTATTGTCTCATATCCACTTGATATCATGTTTATTGCATTATCGTGCGTCATTTATGGTTCATATGGAGTCTTGAGTCTCACGAATGCACTGTGTTACTTCTTGTACAGTTCTCTCCAGGGCGGAGACTTGCCGGGTTCTTAGGCTATCTTCATGTCTTCTTTTCCTCTTGGTATTGTTCGGTATGGTGTAACAGATGGGTTTCTCTTCTATTAGTTACGATGACCCGATATATCCCTTATGTGAAAGTTTTGAGCCAAAGTATTATAATTACATATCTAGTCTTTTTAGAGTAAATGATTTTCCAACGTAAAGCCCCTTTCTTATATACCCCTACCTTATGATTGTTGGCGTGGACATGATTATGCACATACGGGCCCAGGGACTTAGTGCTAGTGGCTATCCGGGGAGGCAAGGACCGACGGTGTTCCCTAGTACTAGTTCCAACCAACTACAGCGATACCGGCCCTCGCTAGGAGATTAGCGAGGAATGGGAGCTAAGTGCCTTTGGGGAATTCATGTAACCCCCTTCGGTCAATGAATGAGGTGGCCGGGTCTTGCTAACCCGTCCACCACCCGGAGAAAAAAGGTGTAATTATTTATGATTATGAATGTTAATAATTATGAACGATTATATATGAATGTGTATGATCGCTAATGTAAAGGTTGAATTGATATGCACACACGATGAGTAGGTTGGAGATATTCGCCCACCCGTCAGGGTTCACGTAATGACCACATGATTGTAATGAATGAATGAGATTAATGGTTGTAATCCCGAGCGTTGTTACCCTTTGTTTTTGCCCACTTGGGAAATATCTCAAAAACATCGTATGGGATTATAACTTGCATGTGTGGGTGTTTAAATTCTGTAATATTATTATAATATGTCGTGTTTTATACCCACCAGTCTTTTATAGACTAAACCCGGCTTTGTTTTCAGTTTACTTGCAGGTGTTGGAGTGCTAGGCGGGATTTTGAGTCTGTCGATTCCCGTGGTTAAGTCGGAGTCATTTCATATGCATATTGTAAATCGAATAAGTTATACTTGAATGTATGAATTGTTATGATTATATTTTATGAAGTTCGGGACAGGCTTCTAGGAACAGTTTGAACCCGTGATTGATGATTTATAATTTATGTTTGAAATTTCGAGACTAGGTATCTATGCTAGTTGAACTCGTCACTCCTCGCTTATATTATAATTGAGTATATGTTTTGCTTCTGCACGTGCTTTTATTCTATTCAATTGATTGTTTGGTTCCGAGAGTTAGCTCCCGCCTAGCATAGCGAGTGAGTGAGTCCCCGTTCGTCGTGACTTGGCACGTGTATGGACTTCCTATTTTATATACAGGTTAGGTCTCGGTGCAGGGAATGTGGCGTCTCGCGCTCGGGCGCTACACATCGTCTCTTCCGGCCCTTTTCCATGGCCTTCGGAGGTATTTTCGGTGACCTTGGAGACCCTACCCCCACAACGGGAATTAGAATTTGTGATTGATCTAATTCCAGGAGCTGAGCCTTTTTCCAAAACCCCCTATCAGATGGCAGCATCAGAATTACAAGAATTAAGAAGCAACTGGAGGAATTAACTAAGTGTGGATACATTAGACCGAACACTTTTATGTGGGGAGCACTTGTACTCTTTGTTTAGAAAAAAGACGAGTCGTTAAGAATGTGCATTGATTATCAAGAGCTTAACCAGATGACGATAAAGAACATATATCCTTTACCTCATATTGAACAATTGTTCTATTTGTTACAAGGTTCGAAAGTTTACTCTAAATTGGATTTGAGGCAGGGATATTACCAGCTATGAATAAGAGAAGAAGATATTCCAAAAACCGGATTCAACACTCGGTATGGCCATTTTGAATTTGTGATTATGCCATTTGGACTGAAAAATGCACCAGCAGCTTTCATGGATTTAATACATCGTGTTTTTCATCCATATCTGGATCAATTCATGGTTATCTTCATCGATGATATATTGGCTTACTCAAAGACTCCAGAAGATCATGCCGAGCATTTGCAGATGGTACTCAGAACCTTGAAAGAGCACAAGTTATAAGCTAAATTCAGCAAGTATGACTTCTGGTTAGATCGTGTAACCTTTTTGGGACATGTTGTCTCTAAGGATGGAATCGAGGTAGATCCCTCAAAAAAAGAAGTTGTGACTAATTGGAAACAACCAACAATACATACAGAAGTTCAAAGTTTTCTTAGACTGGTAGGATACTATCGGTGGTTTGTTAAGGATTTTTCTAAAATTGCAGAGCCGTTAACACAACTAACTCGTAAGGATGTTCCTTTTTCAGTGGACGGATAAATGTGAGACAAGTATTCAAGAACTCAAAAGGAGGTTGACAACAGCCCCGATTTTAGCCTTAACTGATGGATCTGATGAGTTTGTTGTCTATACCGATGCTTCAAAAGAAGGTTTAGGATGTGTCCTGATGCAGAAAGGAAAAGTGATCGCCTACGCATCTCGAAAGCTTCGAGCACATGAAAAGAAATATCCAACTCATGATCTCAAAATTAGCAGCAATCATTTTTGCATTGGCCAAGTGGAGGCATTATTTGTAAGGAGTATCATTCGAGGTGTACACTGACCACAAGAGCTTGATATATTTGTTCCCCCAAAAGAATTTAAACATGCGCCAACGTAGGTGGATGGAGTTTCTGGAAGACTATGATTGCAAGATACTATATCATCCAGGAAAGTCTAACGTAGGGGCAGATGCACTCAGCAGAAAAGCCGAATTATCCCAGATATCAGTTCATGACTCAGGATCACTCAGTAATACGGATAAAATGACTTTTCAATCCCAAGTATGCTTCATGCGTTTAAGCCTACAACCAGAGTTGATTAATCGTATCAGAGATGCTCAAATATCAGACAACTGGTGCCAAAGTCAAATACTCAAGGAAGAATTAAAAGAATCATTGACGCTACAACTAGATGAAATGGGTATTGTGAGACACGAAAATCGAATCTACGTTCTAGCTAGTCTGTAAAAGGAGATTTCAGAGGAAGCACAGAAAACGGCCTATATTGTACACCCAGGAGGAACCAAAATGTACCAAGATCTTAAGAAGCAATATTGGTGGAGTGGAATGAAGCGAGACATTACTGATTTTGTGCAGAAATGTTTAACTTGTCAAAAAGTTAAAGGAGAACATCAGAAACCAGCAGGATTGTTTTAACCACTTCCAATACCAAAATGAAAATAGGATCAAATCGCCATGGATTTTCTGATAGGATTTCCAAGAGTCCAAGGTGGTTATAACAGTATTTGGGTAATTGTGGATCGGTTGACGAAATTAGCATATTTTCTAGCAATCAAGACCATCGACAAAGTGGAGAAGTTAGCCGAGCTTTATACTTAAGAAATTGCCAAGTTACATGGAATTCCAACAAGTATTATTTCAGATCGAGATCCCAAATTCACTTCACAACTATGGCAAAATGTTCAAAAGCATTTGGGAACGAAATTACAGTTTAGTACCGCTACACATCCGCAAACAGACGTTCAATCTGAAAGACTAATCGGCTACTTGAGGACATGTTGAGAATGTGTGTGATGGATAACAGTGAAAGTTGGAACAAATATCTACCATTAATTGAGTTCGCTTATAATAACAGCTATCAACCATTGATCAAGATGGCTCCATATGAAGCACTCTACGGTCGAAAATGTACATCTCCTTTATATTGGGATCTTGATGATTGGAGACAGACAAAAGACGAAAAATACCGAGCAACTGAGTCATATTGTATACAAGATGCAATTGAAAATGTTTAGCTAATCCGACAGCGAATGAAAGAAGCTCAAGACCGTCAGAAAAGCTATTCTGATCGCTGAAGAAAGAAATTGGAATTTGAAGCGGGAGATCGTGTGTTTCTTAAACTTTCTCTGAGAAAAGGTTTCATTAGAATTGGAAAAGGAGGAAAACTAAACCCTCGATACATCAGACCCTTCGAGATTATTAAACAAATAGGGGAGGTTGCTTACCGGTTAAATCTACCACCAAATTTGACTAGAATTCACAATGTTTTCCACGTTTCACAACTAAGAAAATACTATCCGGATGAATCCCACATTGTTTCTCCAGAGGAAATACCGATTGAGCCTAATCTTTCGTATCTTGAGAAACCAGTTCAGATCATAGACTGAAAGTTCAAAGTACTCCGAAACAAGCAGATACCTATGGTCAAATTTTTGTGGCGGAATTAGAAAACTGAAGAGGCAACTTGGGAACTTGAAGAGAAAATGCGTCACCATCATCCAGACTTGTTTAAGGAAACAGAAGAGAATTTGGGGACAGATTCTTTTTAAGGGGGGAGAGTTGTGACATTTTGATTTTTGGAAAATCGGAAGCAAGTTATGATAATTTAAAAAAATAATAAAAAAAAATAATGTGCATTTTAAGAATCATTTCATCTCATGCATTCATAATAAGTGTTATTTTAAATGAAAATTTTAATATTTGAATTGTATGTGCTTCATTTATTTAGTTTCAAATATTCTAATAATTTTATTATTTAACTTATTGTTTCCTACCTGCATTTAATTACATTTCATGAAATTTATTTTGATTATGTGATATTATATGTTTATTTTACAAAGTAAAATTTAGAATAATCCTGACCATTGATTCATAGATTAGTGTAAGGTTAGGATTTAATTTTATTTCATATATATCTTTAGGATAAATGAAATTACTAGAAAGTCTTTTTTTCTTCCTACTCAATCCTAGCCTTTGATTTATTTTAACAAATGGAAGACTTAGATTAAAACTTATAAAACAAGTAATTTCCACCCTCCATGTTTCAAGCTAAAGTATGGCCTAGATACATCTTAAAAGTTACTGGACTTTTTCTCTTTGACAAAGAAGTATATTTCAAAGAGCACACACTTCTTCTTCCATTTCTTTTCCTTTCTTTGTTCACGTAGCAATAGAAAGTGGGTTGTGAGGGATTTTCAAAAGACCAAGCGCTACATACTTTCTTGGGGAAAAATCATAAAATTCCATCTGACATCTCATATCTTCAAGGTAAATATTTTCCATGGTTATAACTTGGTTTTAGTGATTTCTTTTATTATGTATTAAATGTTTGGAATTTGTGTAAATAGGAAAAAATTTTGTGTTCTTTGATTTTCTTGGACAAATAATTGATGGGTATAGCTTTATTAGTTTCTAGTTAGTTTAATATCTCCATTATGAGTAATTTTTCTTATTTTCCCTAAAATTTGTGAAATCCTAGCTTTATTAGTATGAGATTATGTGAATTTTTATTATAAGTCTTGATATGTGTTGGTGCAAATTTAGGGATTTGAAATTTAGAAGTATAAATATGATTAATTGTTAAGTTTTGAGAATTTCGTGTAAAATAACAAACACATGCTAATAACTGAATATAGGGACTTTAGTTGGAATGCGTAATTGTATTGGAATTACTAAAATATAATAATAATTATTGAATTCAAGAGAGAAAATATATTTATTTGTTATATTTTAGAAATTTTAACTAAATTGAAATTACCCACGTACGAACTAATGCAAGAGGTTAGTTAGCAAGTGTGTTTACATTATTACTTTACATGGACTTAAGAAATTAGAAAATATGGGTCTGTGTACGAATTATTATGAAATCAAATATGGCTGAAGACATGAGATGTATTTTGATATGCATGGATGCTAATTTCTGTGGAATTTATCAATTATGTTCTGACATGTTGAAGATTATTTGTAAATGAGAATTATGAAATGATCATTTTTGGTCATTAATTAATGATGTGTGATATCATGACTTGGTGTATAATTTTAATAAGTTAGAATAGGTGACCTGTAGTGTTTAGTTTGTTTCCAAATTTTGGAATTTGAGATTTACTTCCAACTTGATTAATCTTCATTCTGCCGAACCTATTTATTTGGATTACTATGTTTTGATGACTTTTACTTGGATTATTATGTTTTGATTACTATTTTAACTGTATACTATGTGGTTTTACAATACAAGCATGCAATTGTTAGTTTAATTCTTAGCTCACCTTTTACACTTGTATAGAATTGAAAGTTAGGAAAATTGTTTGAGCTTATGTGACATATGTAACTATTTGAATTTTTAGAATGATACTTGGTGCCCATATATGACTTAATGGAAACTTGATATCTTGGAGTTATGTGTCGGGTAGAAATCATAAGTCGGGTTATTGTACGACTGAGAGTTGTTCGAAACTTACCCAATTATTTTCATTCAGGTTCTTCGAGATCAAGATCACAAGTTGGTGAGGAAAACTTAAAATTATTTTGTTTTGGTTTCTTTTCAAGTTATATTTATAATATTATAAGATACTATAATATATAAGCCTTCATAAGACCTTCATTTAATGATTTTGTTTTCTTCCATCCATAATAATATACTCTAGTTAGATACTTATTCTATACTTGCTCTTACTTTCAAGTCAAATGATTTTACATACAAATAGTCTTAATATCTATATGTATTGCATTAATAAAATGATATTATTTTCCAAAATGGTAAATCTTTCGAATTTTGCCGTACGAGCTAGCCAATAAATTTCAACTACTATTACTCTTTGGCATCAATTAGAGACAGAACCAAGATTTAAATTAATGCAGGGCGAAAATCAAAATATTAAAAATAAAGAGAATAAAATTATAAATATTTCAAAATATAAATTTCAAAACAAGAAAATTTAAAACTTAGGGAGACGGGGCCACCCCATGCCCCTACCTAGCTCCGTCCTTGGCACCAACTAAACTAGCAATGAGGAGAGAATGGCAGCAGGCAACTCTAAAGGGCGACTGTAACGAGGTTATCAACAAGCTGACTACTCAGGTGGAGGATCAATCAATTGTAGGGCACGTCATTTCTGATATTAGAGAGGATCTTTGATTAATTCCTATTATTAAGTTTTCGTTTGTCGAAAGATTGAACAATAGAATTACTCAAAGTCTTCCAAATGTTGGTTTCAACTTTTCATATGTGCTTTTGTACTAATAGCTTATATGGGCCTCATAAAATTCATACCTCAAGGTCAACGCCCAGTAGTGGCCCAGATCCTTCCTTAAGTTAGAAAAATGAAGTCAATGCAACAAATCTTGATCAAAGTCAAAGAAAATAACTAATCTGTTCATTAGCAATTCTTCAACAGTTAGGGCACTGGCAAAAGTTCTTCGTTGATGTTTATGCAGCCTGTTAATTAATAAGGTTAATAAAATAATTGCAGTAATTATACATAGTCATTAGTCAAGCTCATACACATACACCAAATGAAATTGCACTTAATTTATGATGAATAGAGACAGATCTTGTTCGAGTCAAGTTGAAATCATTCATAATGCAGAGATCAATTATATCAAATTAATGCATGGCTGCTAAACTATGCACTGCTAATTTTCAACAGCCATTAATGCTGCTATAGCTATCTATGAATGTGTATATATAAGCTGATAACATGCATACAGAATACTCACAGTAAATTCACACACACACACACACACACACACGTATATAGTCGAAGGAAAATGGCTGAATTATTTGGCGTGGCAATGAGTAACTGCATCCGGTACAATCGGCCTAGTTCCATTCGCATGGCATTGAGCTCTCCATTGGAGTTGAAGCATAATCATGTGGGGCTTGAAACTATGGAGAAGTCTGCATTAGGCCTCTATGCCATGAATGGTGGAGAAGGACCTCATAGCTATGCTCAAAACTCATCTTATCAGGTATATATGTATATTATTAATTGCATTTTCATATTTCCCACCTCATTATGCTATTTATATGAAAATAGAACAATGATGTTTCAAAGAATCAAGAAAATAGTTTCAAACTTTCTTATGAACTACTGTTTACCGATTTTATGCAGAGGGGAGTAGTGGATGTTGCAAAGCCGATCATCGAAGAAGAAATCGCCACAAAGCTAGACATCAAACACCCTTCGTCAACCCAGAGACGGGCTTTCTGGATCGCAGACTTCGGCTGCTCAACAGGGCACAACTCGTTCCCCGCCATGCAAATCATCACGGGAGCCATTGCAGCAAAATATCAAACAGATGGCGTGCACACCTCCAACACCCCGGATTTCCTCGTGTTCTTCAACGATCAGCTAATGAACGATTTTAACACCCTCTTCCATTCACTCCCACCCAAAAAAAACTTCCATGCTGCTGGGGTTCCGGGTCCCTTTCATGGGCGCCTCCTGCCTGAGAACTCCATTGATTTTGCTTACTCTTCCTGCGCCCTTAACTGGCTTTCGCAGGTGCCGAAAGCAGTTGCAGACAAAGCTTCCCCTGCGTGGAACAAAGGGAAAATTCACTATACGGGAGCTAAAGAGGGTGTTTTTGAAGCCTATTCGAATCATTACGCGAATGATATTGGGAGGTTCTTGGAAGCTAGAGCAGAGGAGCTGGTGGGGGGAGGCTTAATGGCCCTTCTGGTTCCTGCAGTTCCTGATTTCGAGAATTCTGGTAATTCCTTTGCTACGCCGACAGAGATGGATCTTATTGGTTCTTGCCTCATGGACATGGTTAACAAGGTATGAAACGTTTTTGACTCTTCTTTGTTGAAGCTTTGCTGTTAATTGTTGCTACGATGGTGTCTTGAATCATCAAAAACCCTCCAAGATTATATGGTCGCACTTGCATGCACCTAATTTGTATGTTGTATAACCTTGGGGAAACTTTAGTTGACACTGATCTAATCAATCAGATAAATATATTAAATTTATTATTTAACTGTCCAATTTTTTAAGAATTTGTTACAAATTATGCAAGAAAATATAAAATATTTTTATCTAATTTGATCGAAATAATTTTATGCTACAATTACCCCGCCTATCCAGCCTACTCTAGTTTTGTCTCTTTGAATTAAAAGATTTCCAATCCATAGAAGTCGTCAAGTTAATTTTTGTTTTGAATTATTCTTGAATTGGGGTGAACTTGAAATACGCCTAATTTTGGAAGCCACTTAAGCTTCTTTGTGCTAATACTTTCATCAAATTCAACTTATTTCCTCTAAATTCTAGTGACAAGTGATGGAAAGTAGGTAGAGGTTTGCTCTAATTGCCCAAAATTGTTGTTTTGTAAATTACAAAAACTTCCCTTATCTCTAAATCCATGAATTTTGATGATGGCATGTCTATTTTTTTGTGAATATCTTATTTTGCCCCTTGACACTTGATGACCAACACTTAACTATAAACTCATGGCTGTAGCCTGTAGGCCGAAATTCAATATTCTAAAACCTAAAGTAAGTTTTTTGTAGTTTCTCAGATTTCAGAAAAATTTGTGTAATTAGGTCAAACTTAAAAATGCCCCACAAAGTCCTAACACTTCCAAATCGTTGCAGGGAATAGTTAGTGAAGAAAGGGTGGACACCTTCAACTTCCCACTATACTTCACCATCCCACAAGAATTGAAGGCCATAATACAGAGGAACCAAAGCTTCACCATTGAAAGGATGGAAATACTCAACAATCCAGGGAAGAGAACCCTGACCGGCGCCAAGGAACGCGCCGCATACCTCAGGGCAGCCTTCGAAGGAATGCTCGTAAATCATTTTGGAAGTGAAATCATGGATGAATTATTCGACCGTTACGCAGAGAAACTAGCAGCTTCAGCGCAGCTCTTTCTGGACCCTGGCAATGAGAAATCCATAATAATATTCGTCCTCCTCAAGCGCAAAGTTGAATGAAATTGCAGTATAACGAGTTGCTTATGTTGCAACTTGTAATGTGTTACTCATCTCACTTACTACTTACTAAGTGAATGAAGTTCATGATGTATAAGAAAAAAGAAATCCAAATATTCCATTTCATCCAATGAAGTTAAGTTTCCTCCAAATTTCTTGATAATTTAGAACGTACTTTTTTTCATCTTCGTATAAATTATTTTAAAATTTTGTGTCAATCATACTTGTATCATATCGTGTCTATATCGTTGCATTGTTTTGTTTTAAGATGCACTCGAACCAAGCTTCCCCTGGATTTTTTGAGTGAATTTGTCAAAAATCTGTGACCAGGGTTAGTAAATACCTTAAAGAAAGCACCAATAGCCAAAAGCTCAAAATCAATTGAAACACATCTAGAATGCATACAACGATTTCTTTTTAGTTTTTGGTTAAACAAACACACCCCTGAGCGCCAAAGAAATTCGAACCCGACCCATTAACTACTTAAACCAACTCATATTGGCTGAGTACATACAACGATATTGATCCTTTCTAGAAAAAAATAGCAGTGCAAATAAAATTTCGTCATATACTATGAGAAGACATATATCTGCCAGACAATAGAACAATAAGATAGCAGGAAATTCACATAAAGTTGTACCCACAGCAACATTGCAGCAACATCACAGGAGCTTATTCTGAAAATTCGCGACTAACAGAAAGCTTTACAAATACTGACTGCTGGACATGAGCAGCAAGTTGCATAAGTTATACACGAACTCCGAAATCAATCGAATCAAAATATATCAGATCCATTAGAAACAAACGTGAAAAGAAAACTCATAAAAACTAAATACACAGATAGTACGGGGGGAAATCTTCATTGTCTATAATAGCCACTCTGGTGGGGAGGAGGATATGGACCTGGAACGGTGTAAGGAGGGCGAGGCATGGATCCAGGCTGCTGAGGTGGTGCATTATAGTACGGGCCCCGCCAACCAGGATATGCAGGTTGCCCATATTCATGGTTTACTGCATGTGGTTGGTGTTGGGTGAGTGGATATGGATTGGATGCAGGTGCGTGGTAAGGTGGTGGGGCAGGTTGGGTCCCATAGGGGGGAGGGGTTTGAGAATATTGAGGCATTGTCGGTTGCTGAGGTGGCTGGTAAGTCGGGGTTTGAGGATGGGATGAGTTGGGAATATTACTGTGGTCAGGTTGCTGTTGAGGACTGGATCTTTGAGATGAAAACGAGTAGGTAGCAGTGGTTTTGTTGTCTTGGAAATTGAGTCCTGCGATCTGCCTTTGAACATCATCGATCATTTCCCGGCACTGGATGTTTCTAGTCATCACGAAATCGCTGCACTGTTGCTTTACCATATTGATTGCGTCCTGTTAAAAAGGTGAACTAGTAAATTTAGAGATGACTTCATTGTTGCATGCTGAGATAGAGCCCAATGTTGAACATGTGACTTGTAAGAAATGTTTAGGGCTTCCGCAGCAGAATGCTCAAATCCGGGTTTATTACTAGTTACCGTTGAAGTACTACTTTATTCTGTTTCTTGAAGAGTTCAACTCCAAGCTCATAATACAAACAAGTTATGATTAGATTAAATATGGCAGTCGATGAACGAAATAATACCTGAAGTGTAACATAAAACTTCAGTCCTTCATTGATGTTATCCTTAATTTCTCGGTATTTAGCTATGGCGGCTTCAATCTGTCTATAGGCCTTTTCACGAGATGCTGAGGATTGAAACAAGAAAATGTTACATACAACAAAGCTTGATAAATTGTTATTGGGCTGAAAGCATAATATCAAACTTCAAATGCTTGGTAAATCTCTCTATCTTGAACAAAGTGTCTTACCTTTATAATCTTCAAGGTTAAAGATAGCAGCAAACTCATCATTTTGGGCCTGTACAAAATGTATAAGATTATGTTATCTTGGATCACTAAATGTTCTTCATCACAATAAGTCAACACCACAAAAGTATTGAGCAAATTTCTATTAGAAATTTGAAAAAAAAGGAGGCAATCATGAACCTCTCATTCTCAAAACGATCCATTCATTTTATAAATATATCCCACTTTCTACACCTATGATATGAGTATAATCATTTATTCATTTAAATCTGATTTTACATGGTAAGATTTCACATGTCGTTTAGTACCCATAATTTAATAGTCATCCGTGAGTAAATTTATTGAAAATAATGTGGGTATGTTTAATAGGGCGAGAAGCAACCAAAACCCATAACTAGCAGTCCCACATCTTCTGTGTACAGCTCACAATAAGAAGCCATCTAAATTTCAAAAGATTATTTTAGATAGACATTGAACTAAATAGAAACCTGAATATGCATCAAAAGTTGCTCTTGAGCTTCAAGATTCTGATCGATTTCTTTACAAATGTTGTCATACTTTGATATCTCCTTCCGAAATAGATCCTCGTGGGAACCAGTATAGGTCATCAACTTGGGCAGTATATCATCCTGAGCGACACATCACAAGCACAAGTCAAAATAAAACTTCAAAATAATCCAGAATGAATAACTTACGAGCTAAGAAAGTTAATAACATAGGGTAAACTCAAAAAAAATAAATAAATAAAAATTCATTACATAATTATATTGATTATCCACACTACAAGACTTCAATCGTAAATCTGAAATGAAATTTATAGTTGAAATTGAATGCATTATGCCTGCTGGAGCTAAAGAACAAAATAGGAACCACATTATAATACCCAGCACAGAATGTAGACATGAGAACAACATAGTGACAAATTATTGAAGTCATCTTACCTTCCTCTTCATATCTTTCAGCATGTCCTCTAGGCCTGCTCTCTGAGCACCAAGAGTCTCCAATTGCCTCTGCAAACATAAGCCACCACTATTTAGCAAATCTACTTGCAAATTTTATTGTGTATACATACAATTAGTTGCACAATTTTCAGAGTCAAAATTTTCTTTAAATATCAACAATAATCACTTTCCAAAGTCGGCGTGATAATCACTTTCCAACGTCGGTCTTTCCTTTAACACAGTTTTCATTGTCATCAACAATGGCACCAAAGTACTGACATTTTCAGTAGAAATAGGAATAAACTACAATAGATCTACAAATAAATTAGCAATTGCATTGCATCACAGTAGACTGCTAACCCACATATTCCAAACAATAAATGTGAAGATTTGGCTGGAGTGATTTTCTCAAACCAAAACCTTCAAATTCCAGAACCGCACATATAAGTAAAAACTGTCAGTCCTAGTTCCTTTAGCAGTTTAAGATACTTATTATTTGATTCCAGAGTTAATGCAAGAGCTCACTAAAAGCCAAAATGGAAAGTTTCAGTAGATACATGCACACCATAATTCCAAATACTCCACTTCATAAGAAGATGACTATAGAAGCAGGCAGGATCAAAGCGCATACAGAGAGGTGTCAAAGCAGTATAGCACATCAAGGCAACCTTCATGCCTCTATGCCTTTAAGTCATGATCTTTAGTACAAATTTGTCTACGAAACAGAAAACTAATAAAAGATTCACCAAAAAAAGGAATGAACATACACATCAAGTTGGATGTATCTAAGAAGTTCAAGCCAAATCTTCGCAATAAAAGTAGAATGAACCAAAAATAGATCAATTAGTAACAATACTAAGGCATACAGTCTAAAATTGGTTTTAACTTGCGTTCATCAATAACTTATCCCTCCAAGTGCATGCTAAGAAATAGGCATGAGATAAAAACACCACCTCAATTTTAAAACTTAAATAATACAAGTCTGATATTATGATTGATGTTATAGGAAAAAAAAATTGTATTCTGAAACAAAAATAAAATAAAATAAATTAAGCACAAGTGAGAAGGACCAAAGGTTAGGTTGAAATTTGAAGATACACATCACACATCAAATACTAAAATGCAGGGTAAATGAAGTTACCAAACTCTGCTTCAGGCCTCCAACCACAGCATCTTCATTTGCATCCAGAGACATTATTGGCCTAGCAAGACTCGGCAGGGAAGTTTCAATCTGTCACATGCCAAATCATCGAAGGTAAGAGTTTTGCTATGGTCTCAAGATGCGACACAAGATAAACAGATTCAGATGTTAGGATTCAGATAATATAAACTGAAAGTTCTTTTTAAAAAGTTCCTTTATTGTGCATGATAAAGCCCTGAAAAAACATATTAGCAACTCTCAAGAACAAAACTGAAGTCTCATGCTAGCTCACAACTTGAGGATTATGAAGCCAATAGAATCAACAAAATGAAGTTCAAAGGCTTACTGGACGGCAGTCAAGGATGGACATAAGCGCTGAATGTTCTCTGACAGATCTCTCAATTCGAGCATCACTATCTGCAGCTTGCTTCAAATTTCCAGCAAACCTATTTAATCTGTCCTGCAAGTTCTTTGTTAGGGTACTGGATTGTGGCCTTGTCCACCGAGTTCCAAATTGGCTTCTAAATTGTGAATCCTCTGCTGCCTCTTTCTGTAACTGCTCCTCTACCTGTACTAACAGCTCATTGTTTACCCTCCTTAAGTCTTTCAGTTGCTGAAGCTCACCTTCCAAAGCAGCAGGACCCCCACATATCTGTACTGCCTCTACATCTTCTTTTAAAGCTGTTGGCAGAGTGAAATTCCCTTCCAAAGCAAGAAGAGAATCAGGCAAATCCATTTCCTTCAGTCTCACTCGAGCTAGTTCACTTCCCTGCTGTAATTTCTCAGCCTGAGTTCTCGTGATTTCATCAAGCATTTCAGTGTACCTAGAAAGGGCCTTGGCACTATTATCAGGAACAAGACTAGCAAACATCTTGTCCCTGCTAGCATCCAACACCTCATTCATTGCCATAGGCTTAACCATGGAAAAGGTGGGTAGTGGTGGTAAGGAACTCGCAGGAGGAACCCTCATAAGGTACACTCTATCATTCTCTTTCATGGCCCTCTCCAGGTTACGATTCATATTAGTTTCTAATTTACTTAGTGCTTCCAACAGCTGTGGGGGTGTCCCTCTGGGAGATGTCTTTTTGGCATCGGACAGGGCACTAACTCCACTTTTCAAGCGTGCAATTTCTTCAGCAATCTCTTCTTTATCATGTAGCTCTAAACTATATCTATAGCAAGCCTCCGCATAAAACAAAGCCGCCTTTAGCTGAACATGACCAATCCAGCCTTTCTCAAAGTGCTGGCTTAAAGGAGCAGCACTTAATGCTGCCAAAACTTCCTCATAGAACAGCCCAACCTACAAATGAAATCACTAAATTATCATCAAATACATGTGACAAAAACAATTAAAATTTTGTGTATCTCGTTTAATGTTAGTTTCAACTTTAATCAGAATTTAGCAAGATATTTTCTACCATATGGTAATTAACAATTGGTGGGCATGTCATGTACTTGTCTTAGCTTTTCACACCTTATAAAATACATAATTTATTCAATGATCACATTTCAAGACAGAGACAAACAAGTGGAACCAGACAGAAGTCGTCTCCTAAGAGACATCTAGCAAAGCGTTCCACCACAGTCAACTATGCATTCTCAGTGAGTGCTAGAATAAGAATGTTCCAATAAAACTAGCCCACATAACCATGTCATCCAGATCCCAAGATAACCATTACCCAAGATTACCCTGTCACTAGAATACACCTTAATTAATATTTTGATAAAAGGAAAAAAAGCACTAGAACTTTCCAAGTATGATAGAAAGCGCCCTTGATGTTCATAAAAATCTAATACCAGCCCTGGAACCACATTATTAGACCTTTGAAAGTTATGCAAAAGGTTTCAAATTTAGTTTGGTGGCTGCAAAGTGCTTGTTGCCAGCAGATGCTCAATGGAGAATGAATCTGGGGTTTTGTTTCTCAGGAGTTGACACCATATCTGCCTAGCTTAAGCATGACTATCTGAGGTTCTGAGCAATTTGCAGACACTTTTCTGTCATGGACAGGTTTATTCATTCAACTGAAGGGTAAACCCACACCAAGCACGCTTATCATGGATAAATCCATAGGCTAGAAGTTAATCCCAGCAGTTATAAGAACAAAATCTTTCCCTCTTAAAATTTCAATCCAAAGAATTATCATCTGAATATTTTTAGTCGCCAAAAATGTAGATCCTCCGATATACTTGCTGAGAATAACTTAACCTATGTTCCATGTGTTCCTTTTAGGCCATTACTTAAAGAACAGAATATCTAATCCGAGAAAATTTTACAGAACATGCACGCAAATCAGTAAATAAAATAAGAGGAAGCACAAAAAACTGCCAGTCGGGAGAAGCACCTGTCTCGAAATCTTAGCACAAACTCCAGCACTGCTCCCTTTAGCTATGGTATTCTCATATACGCATTCCTGGGCCTGGGCTAACATCAGCCTTTCCAACATTCCCACACACTCAACTGACACGTCTAGTGTGGTGGAGCTTCCCACTGACGCTTTCATTGCCGCATTATCTTTCAAAAACGCAAATGCTCCTGCTGCAGCAATAAAAGAGTGTGATGCCTGTCTCCTTCCCTCCACTGCAGATCGGTCAAAACTCAGTCCCATTTGACTGTGCACTGCCCCCAAATTAAACAATACAGCAGCTTTCTCTGCACAATCAAAGTAAAAATACTAGATAAATCATAACAGAAATAGCAATTTTAAGGGGGAAAGGTATGAAATTGGTATGCCATGCAAGTGAACAACAATTACAAAATACCACGCCAGGACGAATTTGATGAACCTGAACTATTGCAAAGAGATACAATTCATAATAATAGCCAAGCACATTATTTTTCCCCATAGGTCAATAACTTAGACAATCAAGAGCTCACATCATCGCGTGGAAACAAACTCCAAAACTAATCAACAAAAGAAAATCACCCACCTAGATGTATGTTCTGCTGCGAAGCCTTCTGCTTGGTCTTAAACGCGTCGAACCAAGTGAAGGTCACCGTATTGACATGATCGCTGTCCGGCGAAATCGGAAACCTGGACTCCACCGCACAAAGGGCTTTATAGTAATTCTGCAGGAGGTCACGGCGAGCCGGGAGCGAATCGGAACCTCCGCCCTTCTCAACGTCGGAACGGAGCTGCTTCAGAGTCTGGAGATCGTCTTCCAAATTCTGCGCCTCGCGCTCGGAGTAATTGATCACGATAAAGTTGCGGAGCGGGCGGTAGAGGTCGAGAGTGTTGGTCTTCTTCTCGAAGATCGCCAGCAAGATGTTGGAGGTGGTGGTAGACGACGGCGACGCCATAACTGGGATCAGATTACGAAATCGCAGCAGCTAGAACGCTCCGAGGAATCGAAGATTTTAGTCAATGATTTGATTTTTTCAGCGTTTTGTTGTATCGGTGTTCTTTTTCCCCCTTTCTTCTCTTCTTTCTTGATTCTTAAGTACTTATGTAATTAGTTGCAATTTTATTTGGATATGTTAGCCTTATTAAATATTAATATTTTATAAATTAATATTTCACACGAATACAACCCTATAGTATATCTTTTTTCTATTTTCACTAAAACTCTTGTTGAAGATTTTCGTTATTTTTTTCATATAATATATAAAACTATAATAATTTATATTATATGTTTATATATATATATATATCATATTAAAGTACCCAAAATTATTTTAAAAACCTGTCGAGGTAAATTAATAAGTAGAGATAAAAAAGGAATTATTCTTAACTTTTCTCCAAATATTCAACTACTTATATTTGTATTTTTTTAATTTTTTTTGCTATTTTTTTAACTGTGTTTACTACTATAATTTGCAACTTAGAAACTGTCAATACATCAGAAATTATTATTTTTTTAATTATATTCACTCAGTATTTCCACCACTAAATCTTAAAATTCTTACTGATTTGTGTTAAATCTAATTTAAGAATTCTAATTAACTAGTATAATATGCATTGCTTCTTGGCTAAGCATGGGTGATACCGAGTCATTGTCAAGTGTCAACAAACTAAATAAAATCTACATTTTCAGAATTTTGGTATCAAAATTGAATAATCTGAGTCGAATACTGCTGGAAATTGGTACATATATATACTCAACATGATAACAAAGAAGTTGGTTCTATTTTATTCACCACCTATGATTTCAAGCTGCTGCCTCATGCTCAGGCTCAGCTGCTAAAGAATGAATGATGATGTTACAGTGCGAGAAGCAAACACAGAACCTCCATAGTTAAGGTGGTTAGAAGTTCTTCAAAATCTTTTCACTTGATACTCCATCAGCTACAAGAACCGATGTTACCTCCTGCAACAACAAGGTATTAGATAACAGTCCTGTTAGAGTCGAAACAATCTTTCGAATAGGGAACTAATATACACCCAAGTCGGCTCTCACATATGTTATCCAAGCATTAATGTTTGTTTAGGTTTGGTCTAAATACACAAACTCCACCCCATGTTAAGAACTCGCATTACATGATTGAAAAATTTTGACAACTTCGTGTCTAATTTTTTATGAATACCCTATTTTTACATTGTTGATAATTGACTTCAAAAATTTTATGAATATAATAGCACGAGTTAAAAGCCAAAACTCAAGGTATGTTAGGGGGGTTTTATTTCTCAAACGGAGAAGTTCGTGTGATTAGGTCAAACCTCATGGCATGCCACTGTAGTTATCCCTATTATGAATGGTTTAGATTGTGAGGCATCTTTTGACAAAAATAATAATGATATATAAAATGCGGCATAATCTGAACAACTTGGCTTGTGCGCCGGATCAAGCACTAGAAAGTTTGTATGTACACTCGGTTTCGACTCTACATAACCTTCTAATGGTTCAAACTATGACCGATCTTTAAGAACATAAGAACATAAGGTCATAAGCTGATATAAAAAGTAACCAGAAACAGCAAATTTTCGAGCAATTCAAAAGAACTCTCATGAAAATAACAACTGCTATGATTAAAGTTGATTGGCAAAATGAAACACCAACCTCAGCCATCTGTTTCTGGCCACAAAGTACTGCACCAGTAGACTGAGCGTTAACGATTCTTTTATCCCTTAAAAATGCAGCCTGCAACAACAATATCTGAGAATACACATACAAAATTAAGGAGACATCATAAATTTCCTCAGAACAAAAATGTGTCCAAAAACCTGCACATATCCTCGTTCTCCAGTCCAACTGTCGTCGGGCTGTGACAGCACAGGCACAATATCTACCCCAGAAGATTCCCAGTCTTTAAACCTCTCCTAAATCAATGGAACAAGAGAACAAAATGTTCAAGATTCTACATCAACTTATTTGATTAAATACACAAAAAGTTATACAATGATAAGCAAGGCATTAATACCTGATATGCCATACGATTAAGGTTTCTAGCACCGTAATAGAGTCTGACATCAGATCTCTTGTTGGCATTGAAGCCTGCTTCGATCAAAGAACGAATCGGGCTGTACATGACCCACGGTAAAGAGTGAAGACAGAAACAGGAAACAGGAAATCACACATGCAAGAAGTTATAGTACAAAAGCAGCTTTACTGAATCGATCAGATACTGAAAGAAATTTCCACTTTTTCCCATTGAGGAGGATAAACTGAACAAGAATCGAGGACCATTAGAGCATGCAACAATGGTTTAACAGCAATCTCATAACAAAACTGCAAATTTTGTGCAAGTATATCCCAGAAATCAATTTAGCCAGCTCCCTTTCGACAACCACATTATGTAATGATGTAGAAATTTCTACGAAAACTCGAAATTCACACGATTAATCAAATAAAATGAAATGCCAAATTAATGCGGACGTCAATTTACCTAATTCCTGATCCGGTGGCGAAAATCAGCACCGACTGGTAATTTTCCGGCGGGGTAATTTGGTCAATATCAAACCCCTTGCCCATAGCCGGAGTCATCTCCACAACATCACCTTTCTGGAGCCCGCAGAGGAGCTCCGCGGTGGAACCGGCGACGGATTTCACCAAAAACTCGAACACGCCTTTCGACGCCGCGATTGCCGGCGGCGACGCGATGGCGAGGAACGCCGGCTTGGCGTCCGTATCCTGAATCCGTATCTGTAGGTACTGTCCGGCTTTGGTGTAAGAGGTGGCAATCTCGGGGGATTCCGAAACGTCGATGGTGATATTGAAGAGCGATTCAGCTGCGGGGGAGACTTTCAGCAGCGGCGTGGAAATCCAGGGGGTGGTGTCCTGGCGGACGGCGGCGGAGACGGTGAGGCTACGGCGGCGGAGGTGGTGGGAGAGGTGGCGCAGGGGTTGGAGCTTTGGGAGGGGCATGGGTGGGTGGCGGAGAGATAGGGTGTTTCGAGGGACATGGAAATTGATAGTGGGTGTAGGGTTGAGCAAGGGGGTAATTGCCGCCATTTTTGTTTGGAAGCTTGTATGTATGTGTGTGTATTCGATGAGAGTCGGTCGTGGAGGAGGCCAACAAGCGCCGCCGTAGACGGTGGGTGAAGTTTGGGTGGGATGGGGTGGGGCGGTGTAGAGTGTACACTCCGTGATACGCTTGCACGTGGTGCATGTTGATAAGTCCGTCGGATTACAACTTTTTGTTAATTGTTTTACTGTCTTTTTCTTTTTAATAGTTTTTGTGAATACCATCCTATGTTTTTCGGTGTGATATTATGAGACAAAACTATATTTTGAAACCCCGTTCGGATCGGTTGATCCTATCGGTTCAACCGGTGACCGATTACTTGTTCGGTCCGGTTATGTTCCTAAAATCTGTTTATTAATAAACCAGTTTGAACCGATAGAAATCAATTAAAAACCGATAGAAATATTGAACCGGACCGTTTAGTAGGCGGTTGACTCAGTTTTTCTATTTCAAAATTATAAAAATTACAACTTTTGTGGAATGCAGGATTAGGGGAGAAATTAGCTGCGACAACCAACTAGGAAACATGAATTATTAACTAGTATACTTGAAATCAAATATCACTACTAATGTAAGAGTTCTTATTAGCTTTTCAGAAGAAAATACCGTAAATAAATAAATCTATCAAACTTATAAATTATGTTTAAAAATTAAGTTTTAAAAAAATATTAATTATAGTTATTTATATAAATAAAAGTATGATACTTGTTAAATCAATTTTTATCTATATTGTTAATTTGCTATCTAACTAGAAAGTTTATCTATAAGTTTGTAAATTTATAATTTAAAATTTTGTTATTAGAGATGTTACTTAAGAATTAATAAATAATTGGAAATAATTCAAAATTATATCTAACTTTTTAATATAATTTAACTTATTTAATTATTTTTAATTCATATTTATAATATTATATATATAATTAATTAAATATAATTATTACTTAATTATGAGGTTATATCGGTCCAACCGGTGGTTCGACCGGTTGAACCAGTAAAACCAGTAACCAGTAAGGTGTCCCGATTCAACGTCCGGTCCAAGTTTCAAAACATAGAGACAAAGTATCAAACCCTCTTATTAAGCTAATACCATTATTATTGATATTAGTTTTCTTATGTAAAAGAAAAATACAACCTTTAATTCACAGCCACTTTTAAAAATCGTGCATAACTTTCACATATTTGGAACTCTAATTATTGAGTGTCCAAAAAAAACTTTTAACTACTACAATATTCTACAAAAAAAACTTTTAACTACTAAAATATAACAAAGTATTCATGCATCATAAAATACTAAGAAAAGACTTTTGCATGTTTCAGATGTAAAAAATTATATCCGTACATCATAAAATACTACAAGTATAACTTCGGCATGTTCGGAACATAACTGAATCGTACTTATATCTCTAGTTCTTGTGCTAGTTGAATATCTAGCTTAACCAAATATCTACGGCTAAAAATTTTACATTTTTACATTTTAATGACTCAATCCAACTTAAACGCATAATAAGGTGTATATAACACTAATTTTGTGTAATATCACTAAGGAGCAAAATTACACAAAACGGCGCAACTTGTAAAATGAAATACTCCGAGAACAAATTAGAGCAAAAATGTACAAGTACGAAGACATGATAGCCCCTTCTTATTGATCAAGAAAACGTTCCGACACCTGAACCATTCTGGTTCCAGTGCCTGCTCCAACAGAAGGAAATCTCGCCGGACTCCACCGTTTCGCGCATGATGATCTTTTAAAGATTTCACCGCCGTTCGCAACTCCCCAAGAAAACGTTCTGACGCCTGTACCCGTTCCAGTCCAGTGCCTGCTCCAACAAAAGGCAACCTGGTCAGACTCCGTCAATTCGCGCATGATGATCTTTTGAAGATTTCCCTGCCATTACCCGAATATGGCAATTCTACTCCGCAAGTCAACTTCCTTCCTCGTCCTGCTGATGAAAACCCCATTCTTAGTAAACTACTCGGCCAAGAAGGTGTTTTGATTCTACTTAATCCTGCTGTTCTAGAGTTCTTGAAATTTGCTAATGTCTCGCCGAAGTTCCTTTACAGGAAAAGGCTCCCGGGTTCCGTCGACACTATTGTCATCCAAAAGTCCCGACGATTTTGGCAGTATCTAAATGAATCTGACGCCATGATGTCGAATTCTGTCGAGGGCCTTCTTCTCTCCGCCCTCAATCAGCACAGTGAAATCGGGAATATTACCCTCAGATCAAATGGTGGTATTCGTCGCTTGGAGATAAGAGGAACCCTAAATTACCTGACCCGACGGGCTAGACAGGGGGACTGGGTATGTATCTAGGCGTATAGGATTAATCTAAGACTTCATTTGGCCTTTAATGTCAAATTACATGAGGAGGTCGCCGGCGGGGATGATGAAAGTGATGAGTGCGACTTTTGAGGCTGAGAAAGGTTAGTTCAGTCCAGTTACTATGTCAGATTAAGTCCAATTAGGCCCAATTACCATTGTTTGGTTTTAAATGTCAAAAAGTGTACTGATTCTTTTAGGACAGTTAGTAGATGTTAGGCCCAATTACCATTTGTTTGGTTTTAAGTTTTTATAAGTGCCCAGATTCTTTTAAGTCAGTTAGTAGAGTAATTTGAGTCTTGCAAGTCTTGCATCAAGTTAGTTTTTTTTGTCTCTTTGTAATTTTTGTCTCTTTAGTTTTTTTTGTCTCTTTGTAACAAACACTTTTGTGTTCTATATACTTTTGTGTTCTATAGAAGTATAGAACAGTACTTTTAGTTTTAGTTCATTGTTCTTTTCTCTTTTTTTTCTTTTTTTTTTGAACCAGAGAAGATAAGAGACATGAGTAGTAAGTTGCATACAAACGTAAAAGATCATTTATAAAAACGTAAAGGAAAACGAATATAAACTGCACAATAAACCGAAAGTTCTTTTTAAAAATTTCCTTTTTTGTGCATGATAAAGCCCTGAACAAACATGTTAGCAACCGTCAAGACCAAAACTGAAATCACATGCTAGCTCAAAACTTGAGGATTATGAAGCCAATAGAATCAAAAAAAATGAAGTTCAAAGTTTTACTGGACGGCAGTCAAGGATGGACATAAGCGCTGAATGTTCTCCGACAGATCTCTCAATTCGAGCATCACTATCTGCAGCTTGCTTCAAATTTCCAGCAAACCTATTTAATCTGTCCTGCAAGTTCTTTGTTAGGGTATTGGGTTGTGGCCTTGTCCACCGGGTTCCAAATTGGCTTCTAAATTGCGAATCCTCTGCTGCCTCTAGGTAATTAGAGTTGGAGATGGATTAGAACGTTGGGGGAGAAGCAAAAATCCTCATCAATAAAAAAAAAAAGGATTTAGGTTTCGCAACATTCATTCAAAAAATACATAGAAACACATAGAGAAGCTCGGGCTTCCAAGGTTCCAAGTCAGTAAACTAAATTACTTGACAGGTTAAGTACCACGGGAAATATTGAGTCAACATTGTCAACGAACTAAATAAAATCTAGGGTTAATTACACCTAGCCCCCAAAATAGATGGGGTAATTAAAATTGGTCCCCATTTTTAGATTTATTTACAGATACCACCTGCTTAAAAAATTTTAATTACACTAAACCCCCAACCATTTAGGGTTCCGTCTAAAAAATGCTTATGTCATCAAAATTTTTAATGAAATCCCGAAAATACCCTCGTTGACTGAAGTCAATTTTTTTATTCCTGAATTGCCCTTTGGGGGTTAAATGTAATTTGATTATCTAAAGTAGGGGTTGTGCATAATTTTTTTGTCTTAGTTTGCAACAACAATATTCTTGGAGGAATTAGCCGTTATCAACTGCTCATTTTTTGCAAGAGTCATTTTTTTTTCTTCTAAGATTTTATATTTTTGTAAGAGGCAAGAATTAGATATTAATGGTAAGAATACTTCACCATGTAATATTTAAAAATCATCCAGTAGAATATGGACCATGTTTATTCTAAATAATTCTTGCTTAATCATCATGTTGTACTATAAAAATAAGCAAAAGTTGTGGCAATGTAAATACGAAAGCAATATCATAAAAGGGTTAATATTACAATAACAAGCAGTAGTCATAAGTAGTAGCCATAATTACTTCCTAAATCAATTGCCAAATCATTCTTAAATGTAATTACAACCATCCTAATATTAAATTAGCCATACACAATAGCCATTAAGTCCAGTCTAAACTAAAAACCCAAAAGCAGTAGTCACAAGTTCATTCTACATGCAGTATTACAACCATCAGTAAATGACAACAAAAACCCAAAACAATAGCCATAATTCCTTCCAAAATACAGCCTAAACAGCTGAACCCTGTATTGGGAAGTGGGGTGAACTTTTACCTCTTCCTCTCATAGCATTTGATCTTGTTAAATTTGATTCTTGTACAACATTAGTTTGAGATGATTCCCCAACAGTCCTTCGTGATACTCCCTGTGCAACAAAATAAAATAAATTGGCGACATACAAGATAGAATGGATATAATAACAAAATATAAAGATAATAAAGCAACATATTACATAATGTTTATTACCTGGCTCATTCCTCCTATGCATGTTCTTTTATTGTGACCATTACGACCACAAGTGCCACATTTAACCTCACCTCTTTTTCTTGATGGTATTACCCTTGGTGCTTCTCCAACCTCCCTCCTTCTGTGCTTCTTGGGCCTGTCTGGTGGCCTTCTAATCAAGGGTGGCAAGATTTTTACAGGCTCAATTTCCATTTCGGGCCAGAAACTTGGGTCCGGAATCCCCTTAATTTTGTGATCGTTTACCTTGAAAAATACCTCTACACTATAGCTATGATACACATAGTCCTTAATGTTTTGTCTTTTGTGTGCAATTGCAGAGGTTGCGTGCTTACAAGGAATACCACTCAAATCCCAAAACCTACAGTCACATTAATGTTTAAGCCTTAAGTCCACAATGTAATGCCTAAGTCCATCATTCACTTGGAATTCATGTGTACCACCCACCAAGACATTACACTTTGCCCCTTCCTCTTTCACCAAATTGAGAATTTTGACAATCCTACCACACACAGTATTTTTCCATCTTCTAGCCCTTTGATATCTAGTTTCAACCCTATCCATGATTTTTGCCCTCAAACCATCTAACAACTTCTGAACAGGTTGCATTCTTAGATCCCCAATCCATGCATTAAAAGACTCACTTAAATTATTGGTTACATGACCGTTCTTAATATCTAAAGCAAAAGCATTTCTAGCCCACAAACAAAAGTCACCCATGTCAACCAAGTATTTATAGGCAGCAAGCTTTACATCTTTTAACATGTTCATTGCATTATTGAATTCTACCCTTGTATATGCCCTGTAAAGAAGTCTTTAAATTATATGCCATTTCAAAAAATATTCAATTTCCAAAGATTACATTTAATTTCAACAGATTACATGCAATTTCCTCATATATACATATTAGAGTGCAATTTCGGCAAATTTCAACAGATTCAAACAAATTATTTGTAATTTGAACAAATTATATGAAATTTCAATAATTTGTATGCAATTTGAACAGTTACCTTGCAGCAGCCCAAAATAACCTTTTAATCAAAATCCCTACATGTTGCAGTCTCAAGTTTGCATAGATGTGTCTACAACACTTCCTATGTACTGCATATGGAGCCACATCCGACATGGCTTCAACAAGTCCCATATTTATATGCAAATGAAATAAAAATTTAGCAAAATCTTTCAAAAAAATTTATAACAAAATATACAAAAGTAAGTTAATTAACGTTTTGCGTTTCAAAAGAAAAAAAGTTAATTAACCTTTTGTCTGTCTGTCATGAAAGTCCAAGCTTTTCCATCATTGAGGCCTCCTAACATTTGTGCCAAGCATGTTAAAAAGAAACCCCAACTGTCCTTATTCTCACTTTCTACAACTGCAAAGGCCAGTGGATACAGTCACATATTGCCATCTAGAGACACAGCTGAAAGAAGTATTCCTCCATATTTACCTTTTAGATGGCAACCATCTAAGCCAATAAATGGTTGGCAGCCATCTAAAAATCCTAGTTTTAAAGCTTCAAGTCCTATGATATAAATGGTAAACATTAAACAACACTATTTAATAAACATCGACAAAATTGTAAAATTACATATGTAGCAATTTCTTACCCATAAAGAATCTTTTAAAATTTGACTCCCTCGGAATACTTCCATTTATCAACATGGAATTGGAACATGGTTGTGCTTCCAGGATTTGTTCTTTCAATCATTTCAGAATATTATGACATGATGGCATAGGAGTCAGCAGGATTTCCGTGGATGATCTCTAGCGCTTTAGACCTTGCCCTATACAGTTGCATGTAACTTGGTTTCACTCCAAACTTTTTCAGTTCTTTCTTCAAATATTTCGGCTTAATATCAGATTGAGTTTCCAAAATAAGAATAATTTTCTGTGCTATCTAAACGGAGTCAGCTTCTTTCACGTTGTCAACTCTTACGCAGGAGTGATTAGGAACACACTTCTTGATTACAAATGTGGTCTCGTCTGTCCCTTCTGTTACAACTGATGCATGAATTTTCCAGGGGCATCTTTGATCCGCACACTTCACAATCATCCTAGTGCTTTCATTCTTGACTCTGTTAATCTTAATTCCAGCCCTTATCGCATATTCCTTCAATGTTGCCCTAAATTCAACCATTGAAGCATACACAACTTTCTCTTTCAAGTTGAATTGCTCAGTGGGGTTCTCTGGAATTTGTACCTTTTTTTCACTGCTCCAACCTCTTAAGGGATCATCTGGTATGTCTTCATCACTGTCGTTGTACCACTCACAATGATCAGATGATTTGTAGTCAGATAGCTCATCGCTCGTGATGGTGCAGAAACTTGTGAAGGACTTAAACACCAAACACTTTAGAATTTGTTGATAGGAAGGAAGACCATCACAGGCACAAGAGCCTCAGGAACTGGGTTTCCAATGAGTGTGGGTTCTTCCAGCTAGGATAACACCAGGAAATCGTGCAGTGAGAATGCAGGAAAGGGTGAGATTCAGGAAGCTTTTGGAGAAGTTGCAAAGGAAAAATGGTGCCCAGTTCAATATGTGGTATTTTCAGTGAGGAAGATGACTTGGGAGATAATGCATGTGTTCTCTCTTATTTATATGTTAGGGACAGGGGTAAATGGGTAAACTGACCATGTGGTCCCAAACCTGTGTTGCCCTAACACGCGTCAGCCTTTGGTGGGATGAGAATGACATTCCCGAAAAGGTGACGGCGTGTCAGGTGCACTGTGCACAGTACCTTTGTGTCAGAGGTTGTTGACGAGGGTCGTGTGGGATGAGGGACTAATGTCTTCTCCTGACGGCTAGGATCCACCGTATGAGAGGTGGAGTCATCCTGAGCGTTGATGACGCTCGATAAATCCACGGATGGGCTCCCCACGGTAGATGACCTTTGAGCGACAAGATCCCGAGCGTCAATCGTGGGACCCCCTGTAGGTGCTTCCCTATGAAGGGCAACCCTGAGGGCCGAGACACGAGCGTCAGGCTCGTCGGTTCTGGACTTTTACCGGAGTAGGCGTTCGAGGCTTGACGGTCTATCCTTATTTACAGATGAGTGGGCTGGGAAGGCCCACGAGCCCTTCAAGGTGAGCGTCCGGGATTTAGTCAGCGATATGCTGACACGTGGACGGCTCTGATTTGAGAGTGTTTTTAGGCCTCATCATTTTGCCCCCCAAATTCTGTAGTATCGCTTCGAGCGTACTGTAGAATTTATAAAGAATGAGCTATGAATTTCAAACATCCGAGGGCTAGGCCATTACCAGCGAGGAGACTGCTGGCCTTCCGTAACGTACACAAACTGACACCGCATTAAAGGCTGTCAAATCCGCATTTAATGCTGAGTGGGAACGTGGGCGCGTGTACTCCGGGAGACGTGAGGCGGTTAGCAAAAGTGGGGGGATTTCCTAGGCGGGAAATGATTGCGTTTTGAATTTTCAGCCCTAATCCATGTAAATTCTTCCCTATAAATAGGGGCTTGCAGGACTTTGGGACCTTTTTCACGCATTCAAACTCTTTCAAGCACATTCAAAGCAAGAAACCTTTGTAAGTTCTACAAGCTCCGGCGAATTTCTTCTCTTCACATCTTAGGTAAAAATTCCTTACCCTTCTTCTTATTTTCCCCATACTAACATTAGTTTTAGGTTGTGTGAGTGAAAACCTTGAGGGAAGAGCCACTATCTACTGTTGAATCTGTTTCCAAAATCTCATCCTCCCTTGAGCTTTCTGTTAAAAATCCCGTCACCAAGAATTTGAAAATTGAACATGGCCGGAAACCAAGCTGATGATTATGTGCGGGAGATTGAGGAGATGTCAGTGGGGAGCTCCTCCCCTCATGGCGATGTCCCCGTAGCCGTTCCCCTAAATAGGGCGCACCCAGGTGAAGGTATTCCCATGGCGATATCGGTGGCCCAGGCTCCGATTGACGCCGGGGAGGAAGAGGTAAATGCTGCCGTTCAAGGGATGAACGAGCGTGTTTCCGGTGGGACGGGCGATCTCTTTGAGGAGATGCACAATGTGATGGAGATGCAGAGACAAGGGGAAAGAGTATTCCCAGTTTTGAATAGCGCTGTGAGACCCCAAGATCATAGGATCACAGTGGCTATGGCGGCTCCCGAGGGTGAAGCAGGGCCATCCGGGCGTCCATTCGAGGCTGAACCTTCCAGAAGGCGTCAGAGGAGAGGCAAGGAGCCTGCCACTCGAGTAAGGCAAGACAACCGCCATCAGACTGACAGATCTCCAGACGAAATTGAGAGTATACTGACCCTCGGTGATTTGGAGGAGTTGAGGGCGAAAGCGTATTGGGATGAAGCCGTGTTTCCCATGAGACTTCCTGAGGAAGGGGAGAGGGCCAATCGACCACCGCCTGGGATGATGACGGTCTATTGGGACACAGTACTGGCTGGGGGTCTGAGGTTTCCAATCGCTCACGACGCCGTCGTCATTTACCATCATCTAGGGCTTTGCCCTTCACAAATTCTACCCAATGGCATAGCCCTAATCAACACGTTCATCATAACAATGAGGGCCTTGGGCAAATCACCCTCGATAATCAACTTTGACAGCGTGATACAAGTTGCACGTTCGCCACGCTCGTCGCCTATAGACGGATTTTACTACGCCCAGGCCAAATCAGGCTTTAAGATGATAGATTCTCCATCTTCCTCTTATGGCGAGCACTGGAAGGAAAAATACTTTTTCGTGGGGGCTCCCGGGGGGATTTTCAAAGTTCATCGGCAATGGATGATTCACGGCGAGGGTCCTTTGATTAGGGAAAGGAGAAGGAACAAGGATTTTGAGGAGTGGGCGATGGGGTTAGCCCTCGAGATGAGGGCTGAAAAGAAATGGATTAAGGCGGAGACATTGGTGAAGAACGAGGGGGTGCTGTTCCGTTATGGATTATCTTGCCCTCCTGACATGATACTCAATCCTCCAACTGACATCATGGCCCTCGACGGTTAGATTCTAGGAACTAACACCTCTAACCTTTAGAATAGCTTTCTGACTTACAGTTGTCCATGTTTTCTTGTTTATTCGATTCAAATCATCAATCATCTGACGCTCGTTCTCCTTTACTTGCAGACATCCAAATTCTTTCTCAAGGCATGAATGCTGAAGCCCTTTCACGTATGCTGGGTGCCCAAGGGCCCTCAGTCGATCCTCCACAGCAGCAACAGCAGCAGAACCGCCCTCCCAATGCTCCGAGGGGGAGGGTAAACCGTCGAGGAGCGGGCCGAGGGCAAGGCAACGCTCGAGGGGGCGTAGGAAATGAGGTTCCTCACAGGGGCCCTATCGAGGACTTAACACTGGAGGGTACCCACGAAGCCACTCCTCCGCCGGCGGCCCCCGTGGGCCCAATCTCTCTGAGTTCAAGCGGATCACGGAACCGCTCGGGGGAGCCTGTCCGTATTCATGAAATTCTCCGTGCCGACCGTCAGGGGAAAAGAAAGAGGATGCCGGATTCCCTCCCTATTTCGGGCAAAGGAAAAGAGGTGGTCGTGGGCCACCGTGGCGAGGGCAGCGACACTTCATCTTCTGAGGATGAAGAATTTTGGAAGATAGGCTGCAAGGGCGACTCCCGTTATAAGCGGCAGCGGACTGAAGGCCCGGTGCTCCTAAAGAAGAGCGCTTACTCCGTCAACCTTGTCTCTGACATCGTTGGAAAACTCCAGTTTTCCGGCGATCATGACAAGCTGAACGAGCATGACGCCGCTCGAGTTGCTGATGATGCCTGCCATGTCCTTCTTGTTGGTGTTGCGTGGCGGGCCCGAGTCAGAGTGACGGCGCAGCGGAATATTTCTAAAATTTCGCCATAACCTCGTTATCAAAATATTTCAAAAATATTTTAATAAAGCAGCGGAATAAATCGGGCAGCATAACTCTAATATATACAGGCATCGATAACATAATTTTAAATCATCTAGCATATGATCACAATATGCAAATATTAATTTAGGCAGCACAACGGTATTACCGTACTGCAAAATTGGCTATCAACGGCACTTTTCCAGCACCTCAATATCTTCTCGTGAAACCGGCAGAACTTCCCCGCAATATCCCCGATTGAGAAATTAGAGTGTGGGCTCCGGCAGTATTTCACTAAATACTTTGAGAAAATATTTTTCAGAAAACCCTTTTTCCTATTTTCAGAAAATCCCTATTTTCTATTAATTAAGTGGATTATATATTAATTATATAACCACCTAATTAAGTAATTAATTAATCCTTAAATAGGATTAATCAATTTCAAGAGAGAGAGTGTCGAAGATGGCTGTTGAAACCTGAAAATGGAACTGGAAATTGTTGTTTTTGAAATGAACATGAGCATGCCCTATTTATAGGGCCAAAATGAGGACCTCCGCAGCAAATTTCCAATTTTTGGCGTGCAAGCCAAGTTCGTTTGACAAATCCGACACTGCCACGTGGAAGCTTAGTCCGTAAGGAAGCCAACGCCGGGCGGCACGCGCCCACACGTGGCCGCACGCGCCCACACGCGCCGCCCATGTGGCGGCCATGTGCTTGGCGCGTGTGGCACGCACGCTGCACCAGGCAGCTGCCACGTGTCCGGTCCGGTTTGGTCAGACCGCGGTTCAGACGGTTCAGACCGGTTCGCCCATGAACCGGTCGGTTCATACGGTCTGACTCGTCTGCCACGTGGCGAATCACCATTCGTCCACGTGTCCGGGTCGGTTAACCCATGAACCGACCCTGTCCGGAGACCCGCTTCCACGACCCGTTGACTTTTCAGTCAACATGATCTGGGCCGTTCCTTCTCGCTGACGTGGCATGATCCTCATCGTCCACGTGTCGTACACGCTGGCGCCCAGCCAGCGCCACTTGGCGCTGACCCGCTGACGTGGCGTGCCACGTCATCTGCCACGTCAGCAAAAAACCTCTTTTTTTTTTTTTTTTTTTTTTTCTCGAAAAAATTTATTTTCTCCAAAATAAAATTTGGGCATTTCCAACTCTTTGGAATTTAATTTATTTTCTCAAAATAAATACCTTGGCTATTTTCAAACACTTTGAAAAATCTTTTCTCTCTCTCGTTTTAATATTTTCTCTTTGATCTTCGTTGGGGCTTGCGGGGGGACCTGCAGGACTAATTAATCTTAGCTCCAAACGGGTCAATCTATTATCATCCCATGATAATAATTGATTACCGTTTAACAATATTTAATTCCACTAAATAAATATTGTTGAACTCTAAAATTAATTAAATTATTCACGAATTTCTCGATCTAGAATAATTTTGCATTTTGCTCCTCTGTACAGATATCCATGAAAAATAAATCAATACCACTATCATTTATTTTTCACTTCCAATCTGAAATTTCCTGATTCGCCTCAAGTCCAAATTCCCTGTATGTGAAACACATTCAACATACAACTTCGGTGACGAACACACGAAGTACTTTGGCCAAAGTTTTAATTCGAACTTTTTGCAAATCTATTTCAGTGATATCTTTAAACCTTCCAGCAAGGCTACAGATTCCTTGATTAATATTTCTCTCTAGCACATTTCATGCAATCACTGAACGTACAAAGTATTTTGGCCACCCGTTACCGAGACCTCACTTCTGAGTACATCACAGTGATTAACACTACATGCCTAAAGTCGAAATACTATCAGGATTAAGAGTCTAATGCTTCCGAGATTTTATTCATTTTAGATAGCAGTATAAAATGAACAATCTCAATGGTCCAGTTCGATGTTTCCAATCTCATTGAAAATCATCAACGTGTTATAATTGGAAACTCCATTTCCCTATGACGAAAGACTAATCATCTTATATAACACATTATAGTCTCGATAAGAACATCTTCTTACCATACTGACTAGAACTTTAATGACACGTGACTTCTGGTATTTAAAATCTTTTCCTATGAAACACATTTCATATAAAAATACCATCACACGTCATTAATTATTAAATTTGTAAAATACTCATAACTTGCTTTAATTCCAGTTTTATTAATCCAAAATATTTACAATATAATTGGATTTACAGGGCATTAATCCCAACAATCTCCCACTTGCCCTAAATCCAATTGGCTACATATCTAAGACCCATCCCTTCTACATGAGTGTCAAAACTCTTTTGCGCCAAAGTCTTAGTGAAGGGATCTGCTAGATTATTTACTGAGCCAATTTTCACCACTGCCACTTCTCCACGTTCCACATAATCACGTATAATATGAAACTTCCTCTCGATGTGTTTGGCACGTTTATGACTTCGAGGTTCCTTGGAGTTGGCCACCGCTCCAGCATTGTCACAGTACAATGTGATTGGCATAAGTCCGTCCTTGACGACTTCTAGATCCATTAGAAAATTCCGGAACCAATACGCCTCTTTGGCTGCTTCCGAAGCTGCCACGTATTCGGCTTCCATGGTAGAGTCAGCAATGCAAGATTGCTTAATACTCCTCCAACTTACGGCTGCTCCTCCAAGGGTGAACACGTATCCAGACGTCGAACGCCTAGAATCCAAATCAGATTGGAAATCCGAATCTGTGTACCCTATAGGAAGAAGCTCATCACTGCGATAGATAAGCATATAATCCCGAGTCCTTCTCAAGTACTTTAATATATGCTTTACAGCTATCCAGTGTTGGGGTCCAGGGTTTGACTGATATCTGCTGACTAGACCTACAGCATAACAGATATCTGGCCTAGTACATAACATGGCATACATGAGGCTTCCGACTGCCGAAGCATACGGAACATCTTTCATTTCTTCTGTCTCTTCTGGGTTTTTAGGACACTGATCCCGAGACAGATGAACTCCATGTCTGAAAGGTAACGATCCTTTCTTGGAGTTAGCCATATTATATCTTGCCAGCATCTTATCTATATATGCTGCTTGTGATAAACCAATCATCTTATTCTTACGATCACGACAAAGTCTGATCCCTAGAATATAGCTGGCTTCACCTAGGTCTTTCATGTCAAACTGGTTTGACAACCAAATCTTAACTGCTGACAATATTCCTGTGTCATTCCCAATGAGCAGAATATCGTCAACATATAGAACTAAAAATGTTACAACACTATCATGATGTCTCTTGTACACACATGGTTCATCAGGCAATTGTATAAATCCAAAGGATTTAATTGCCTCATTAAATCTGATGTTCCATGATCTAGACGCTTGCTTAAGACCATAAATAGATCTATCAAGCTTGCATACCATATGCTCCTGATTTCTGGCTATAAAGCCTTCAGGCTGAGCCATGTATATCTCTTCTTGAAGATGCCCGTTCAAGAAGGCAGTCTTTACATCCATTTGCCAAATCTCATAATCAAAATGAGCGGCAATGGATAGGAGAATTCTTATGGACTTAAGCATTGCTACAGGCGAGAAGGTTTCGTCATAGTCGATACCTTCTTTCTGGGTATAACCCTTTGCCACAAGCCTTGCTTTAAAGGTCTCAACCTTTCCATCTATTCCCCTTTTTCTCTTGTAGACCCATTTGCATCCAATAGGTTTAATGCCCTCAGGCGCCTCTACAAGTTCCCAGACTTTATTGGAATACATTGAATCTAATTCAGATTCCATGGCTCTGACCCAACGGTCAGCGTCTATATCGTTTATGGCTTCATCATATGTGACAGGATCAGATACGTCAGATTCAACCACTTGGGTTAATCCTAGGTATCTGTCAGGTACCCTGACAATCCTCCCACTACGACGAGGCTGCTGTGTACTCGTCCCTACATCATATGTTGTATCTGGTACATCATATGTATCTAACACATTTTCAGTTACTACGGGTTCTTGGAATTCAGAATCTGATGTTGTCATTTCTTCTAACACAATTTTGCTTCTACCCTTGTGGTCATTTACGAAATCATCTTCGAGATATTTAACATTAGTGCTCACAAACACTTTGTGATCTCTCGGATCGTAAAATATACCACCTCTTGTTCCTTTAGGATAACCTACGAACAAGCAAACCTCTGTTCTTGATTCCAACTTGTCAGGATCCTTCCTTAACACATGAGCTGGGGTTCCCCATATCCGAAGATAGGAGACACTGGGCTTTCGCCCTCGCCACAGTTCCATTGGTGTTTTAGGAACCGACTTGGATGGAACAAGGTTTAATATGTGTGCCGCCGTTTCGAGTGCAAAGCCCCAAAACGAACTTGGTAGGGTAGCATGACTCATCATAGATCTTACCATTTCCATCAGAGTCCTATTTCTCCTTTCTGCAACACCATTCTGCTGGGGTGTACCCGGTGCAGATAATTGAGATCTAATCCCATTTGCAGTGAGAAATTCTAGAAACTCTGTAGACAGATACTCACCACCACGATCTGATCGAAGTGCCTTGATACGTTTTCCAGTTTGATTTTCAACTTCAGCCTTGAATTCTTTGAACTTTTCAAAAGATTCAGACTTATATCTCATCAAATAAACGTATCCGTATCTGGAGTAATCATCCGTAAAAGTGATGAAATACTCAAAACCTCCTCTTGCTTGAATACTCATAGGACCACACACATCCGTATGAATTAACTCAAGCAATTCTGTGGCTCGATTACCTTTAGATTTAAAAGATCTCTTGGTCATTTTACCTTCCAAGCAGGATTCACAGACTGGTAGTTCTGTTAAGTCCAAGGGACTCAACAATTCGTCTGAAATTAGTCTTTGGATCCTATTTGGATTAATATGACCAAGACGTAAATGCCACTTGTAAGCCTCGTTAGGCATAGGAGTTTTTCTTTTGGATGGTAAGTTAAGCGTAGTAGTGTTAAGTTCGGAATTAGGGCTTTTATCGGGGTATAACAAGAAAAGACCATCTTTTACCGTGCCAGTGCAAATAAACCTTTTATTTTGCTTAATGGTAAAATTTTGTTCAAAACAAACACTGAAACCATTATTTATTAAACAACTCACAGAAATCAGATTTCTGCGAACACACGGTATATACAGAATGTCTTTCAGTATCAAAACCCTATCACCAAAATACAAATTTACAGTCCCTACTGCTAATACAGATATACTTGTATTTTCCCCGAGCAGTAGCTGCATCTCGCCATCTTCAAGCTTTCTGGTTAGCTTGAACCCCTGCAACGAATTGCAAATATGATTAGTTGAACCCGAGTCCACACACCAGGAATCTGGTGGACTTCCAACTAAACATAATTCAATTAAACAAGATATCGATATACCTTGTCCAGATGGCTTAGCCGGAAGACTTGCTAAGTATTTTGGACAATTCCTCTTCCAGTGCCCATTCTCTCCGCAGTGGAAACATTTTCCCTTGCTGGGTTTGCCTTTCTTCTTCTGAACCTTTTTCTTGGGATTGGGAACCTTTCCCTTTCCCTTTTTCCACTTGTTGGCCTTTGGAGCCGTGGAAGTCGATGCCTGAGCCAGGAGAACAGTTCCCTTAGCTTTCATCACTCCCTCCGCCACTTTAAGTTCGTTCATCAATTCAGGCAGAGAAAAATCCAATTTATTCATAGAATAATTTTGCCTGAATGTGTCGAACGACTTTGGCAGAGAGCATAGGATCATATCCTGTTTGCTGAGATCATCAAATTTAGCACCAAGGCTTTCAATTTCGTTCAGACAAGCCATCATGTTCATAACATGATCCTGAACAGGTGATCCCTCAGACATCTTGGTAACTAACAGCCTCCGCATCAATTCGAGCCTCTTGGCTCGATTCTGTCCTCCAAACATTTGATGGAGATGATCCATCATGTTCCTAGCAGTTGGCATCTCATGCATTTGATGCTTGAGAACATTGGAGACAGATGCCAGGATATAAGACCGAGCCAAATCATTGGACTTGATCCAATTGGCATAAACATTTCTCATATCCTGATTGGCCGTAGTTTCCGGTACCCCCGGACAAGGTTCAGTGAGCACTTGTTTCAGATTCTCGTGACTAAACACGATGTCAAGATTCATTTTCCAGTCAGCATAGTTAGACCCTTCAAGCCTATTTTCCTTTAGGAGTGGTTGAAGCGGGCTAGCGGTCGTCATTGTTTTAAAACTGAAATATTTTAAAATAGTGCAAGTTATGATTCTGTATTTTACTTCTTTTGCGTCTAACCAATAAATGAAATCCACGTAAGCATTTTTTGTTTACACAATGGTGACTTATCTAACCGCAGTTGACTCCCCGGAAGCGAGGTCGAAAACCGCTTAGAAAAGCAAGAATTAATCTTAATTAACATGCCATCTAGGTAACTCTTACCAAACTATGTTAATCCACCACGTTAACCTTTGACCTCTAAGTAAATGTAACATAGCTCCGAAGGGAGGTTAATACATTACTTAGTCAAGCGTACACCATTACCTAGAAATTCGTACGAGTAGATCAGACACTCCACGGAGGCGTGGTCGAGCTGACTTTCCCCGTATTTCATTCTATCCGTAGAAGTCTAATCTTGTATACCGCGAATACATACCCGCCGAAGGGAGTAGTATATATCCACTATACTATAGACGGGTAATGGAGGCCGTGAGAATCCAACTCTTTTCATCTCGCTCCCACTTGAATTTTATAGAATTTATGGATTATCTTTGATTATCAAATAATCACTTTTGGCGTCTTATTAATTTTGGAAGTAATTAATCTAATTAATAAGCTCCCACTAGGATTATTAAATAATCCTAATAATATTTTAAGGCTTTAATAACTCTTTATTAATTTAGGCCCAAAAATATTAATCCAATTATGCATCGTATTTAATCTCTATTAAATATTATTCATCTAATCATATTAAATAAATCATGCATAATTAAAGCAGTATAATATCACATATTATCATGCCATTTTAAAATTAAAAGCATGCTTGCAAATAATTATCACATAATTATCACGCTTTAAATTTTTTATGGCCCCTTAAATAAATATGTTTTAAATTATCACATAATTTAAATCATATTTACTGATTCGGTAATTAACCAGGAAGATTATTGAAATCAATTCCCCGAAAATTACCATTCCACGCAAATTCCCAGAAACACTGGAGGGGTCACAATGGTCCCACTTAAAACCCAGCCTTCTTAGACAGAATTTACGTGCACAGTATCAGATTTAAAATTATGCATCTTATGCTTTATCAATGCGAGTATATAATCAGAGCCCCGCTCTGATACCAGTTGTTGGTGTTGCGTGGCGGGCCCGAGTCAGAGTGACGGCGCAGCGGAATATTTCTAAAATTTCGCCATAACCTCGTTATCAAAATATTTCAAAAATATTTTAATAAAGCAGCGGAATAAATCGGGCAGCATAACTCTAATATATACAGGCATCGATAACATAATTTTAAATCATCTAGCATATGATCACAATATGCAAATATTAATTTAGGCAGCACAACGGTATTACCGTACTGCAAAATTGGCTATCAACGGCACTTTTCCAGCACCTCAATATCTTCTCGTGAAACCGGCAGAACTTCCCCGCAATATCCCCGATTGAGAAATTAGAGTGTGGGCTCCGGCAGTATTTCACTAAATACTTTGAGAAAATATTTTTCAGAAAACCCTTTTTCCTATTTTCAGAAAATCCCTATTTTCTATTAATTAAGTGGATTATATATTAATTATATAACCACCTAATTAAGTAATTAATTAATCCTTAAATAGGATTAATCAATTTCAAGAGAGAGAGTGTCGAAGATGGCTGTTGAAACCTGAAAATGGAACTGGAAATTGTTGTTTTTGAAATGAACATGAGCATGCCCTATTTATAGGGCCAAAATGAGGACCTCCGCAGCAAATTTCCAATTTTTGGCGTGCAAGCCAAGTTCGTTTGACAAATCCGACACTGCCACGTGGAAGCTTAGTCCGTAAGGAAGCCAACGCCGGGCGGCACGCGCCCACACGTGGCCGCACGCGCCCACACGCGCCGCCCATGTGGCGGCCATGTGCTTGGCGCGTGTGGCACGCACGCTGCACCAGGCAGCTGCCACGTGTCCGGTCCGGTTTGGTCAGACCGCGGTTCAGACGGTTCAGACCGGTTCGCCCATGAACCGGTCGGTTCATACGGTCTGACTCGTCTGCCACGTGGCGAATCACCATTCGTCCACGTGTCCGGGTCGGTTAACCCATGAACCGACCCTATCCGGAGACCCGCTTCCACGACCCGTTGACTTTTCAGTCAACATGATCTGGGCCGTTCCTTCTCGCTGACGTGGCATGATCCTCATCGTCCACGTGTCGTACACGCTGGCGCCCAGCCAGCGCCACTTGGCGCTGACCCGCTGACGTGGCGTGCCACGTCATCTGCCACGTCAGCAAAAAACCTCTTTTTTTTTTTTTTTTTTTTTTTTCTCGAAAAAATTTATTTTCTCCAAAATAAAATTTGGGCATTTCCAACTCTTTGGAATTTAATTTATTTTCTCAAAATAAATACCTTGGCTATTTTCAAACACTTTGAAAAATCTTTTCTCTCTCTCGTTTTAATATTTTCTCTTTGATCTTCGTTGGGGCTTGCGGGGGGACCTGCAGGACTAATTAATCTTAGCTCCAAACGGGTCAATCTATTATCATCCCATGATAATAATTGATTACCGTTTAACAATATTTAATTCCACTAAATAAATATTGTTGAACTCTAAAATTAATTAAATTATTCACGAATTTCTCGATCTAGAATAATTTTGCATTTTGCTCCTCTGTACAGATATCCATGAAAAATAAATCAATACCACTATCATTTATTTTTCACTTCCAATCTGAAATTTCCTGATTCGCCTCAAGTCCAAATTCCCTGTATGTGAAACACATTCAACATACAACTTCGGTGACGAACACACGAAGTACTTTGGCCAAAGTTTTAATTCGAACTTTTTGCAAATCTATTTCAGTGATATCTTTAAACCTTCCAGCAAGGCTACAGATTCCTTGATTAATATTTCTCTCTAGCACATTTCATGCAATCACTGAACGTACAAAGTATTTTGGCCACCCGTTACCGAGACCTCACTTCTGAGTACATCACAGTGATTAACACTACATGCCTAAAGTCGAAATACTATCAGGATTAAGAGTCTAATGCTTCCGAGATTTTATTCATTTTAGATAGCAGTATAAAATGAACAATCTCAATGGTCCAGTTCGATGTTTCCAATCTCATTGAAAATCATCAACGTGTTATAATTGGAAACTCCATTTCCCTATGACGAAAGACTAATCATCTTATATAACACATTATAGTCTCGATAAGAACATCTTCTTACCATACTGACTAGAACTTTAATGACACGTGACTTCTGGTATTTAAAATCTTTTCCTATGAAACACATTTCATATAAAAATACCATCACACGTCATTAATTATTAAATTTGTAAAATACTCATAACTTGCTTTAATTCCAGTTTTATTAATCCAAAATATTTACAATATAATTGGATTTAAAGGGCATTAATCCCAACAATCTCCCACTTGCCCTAAATCCAATTGGCTACATATCTAAGACCCATCCCTTCTACATGAGTGTCAAAACTCTTTTGCGCCAAAGTCTTAGTGAAGGGATCTGCTAGATTATTTACTGAGCCAATTTTCACCACTGCCACTTCTCCACGTTCCACATAATCACGTATAATATGAAACTTCCTCTCGATGTGTTTGGCACGTTTATGACTTCGAGGTTCCTTGGAGTTGGCCACCGCTCCAGCATTGTCACAGTACAATGTGATTGGCATAAGTCCGTCCTTGACGACTTCTAGATCCATTAGAAAATTCCGGAACCAATACGCCTCTTTGGCTGCTTCCGAAGCTGCCACGTATTCGGCTTCCATGGTAGAGTCAGCAATGCAAGATTGCTTAATACTCCTCCAACTTACGGCTGCTCCTCCAAGGGTGAACACGTATCCAGACGTCGAACGCCTAGAATCCAAATCAGATTGGAAATCCGAATCTGTGTACCCTATAGGAAGAAGCTCATCACTGCGATAGATAAGCATATAATCCCGAGTCCTTCTCAAGTACTTTAATATATGCTTTACAGCTATCCAGTGTTGGGGTCCAGGGTTTGACTGATATCTGCTGACTAGACCTACAGCATAACAGATATCTGGCCTAGTACATAACATGGCATACATGAGGCTTCCGACTGCCGAAGCATACGGAACATCTTTCATTTCTTCTGTCTCTTCTGGGTTTTTAGGACACTGATCCCGAGACAGATGAACTCCATGTCTGAAAGGTAACGATCCTTTCTTGGAGTTAGCCATATTATATCTTGCCAGCATCTTATCTATATATGCTGCTTGTGATAAACCAATCATCTTATTCTTACGATCACGACAAAGTCTGATCCCTAGAATATAGCTGGCTTCACCTAGGTCTTTCATGTCAAACTGGTTTGACAACCAAATCTTAACTGCTGACAATATTCCTGTGTCATTCCCAATGAGCAGAATATCGTCAACATATAGAACTAAAAATGTTACAACACTATCATGATGTCTCTTGTACACACATGGTTCATCAGGCAATTGTATAAATCCAAAGGATTTAATTGCCTCATTAAATCTGATGTTCCATGATCTAGACGCTTGCTTAAGACCATAAATAGATCTATCAAGCTTGCATACCATATGCTCCTGATTTCTGGCTATAAAGCCTTCAGGCTGAGCCATGTATATCTCTTCTTGAAGATGCCCGTTCAAGAAGGCAGTCTTTACATCCATTTGCCAAATCTCATAATCAAAATGAGCGGCAATGGATAGGAGAATTCTTATGGACTTAAGCATTGCTACAGGCGAGAAGGTTTCGTCATAGTCGATACCTTCTTTCTGGGTATAACCCTTTGCCACAAGCCTTGCTTTAAAGGTCTCAACCTTTCCATCTATTCCCCTTTTTCTCTTGTAGACCCATTTGCATCCAATAGGTTTAATGCCCTCAGGCGCCTCTACAAGTTCCCAGACTTTATTGGAATACATTGAATCTAATTCAGATTCCATGGCTCTGACCCAACGGTCAGCGTCTATATCGTTTATGGCTTCATCATATGTGACAGGATCAGATACGTCAGATTCAACCACTTGGGTTAATCCTAGGTATCTGTCAGGTACCCTGACAATCCTCCCACTACGACGAGGCTGCTGTGTACTCGTCCCTACATCATATGTTGTATCTGGTACATCATATGTATCTAACACATTTTCAGTTACTACGGGTTCTTGGAATTCAGAATCTGATGTTGTCATTTCTTCTAACACAATTTTGCTTCTACCCTTGTGGTCATTTACGAAATCATCTTCGAGATATTTAACATTAGTGCTCACAAACACTTTGTGATCTCTCGGATCGTAAAATATACCACCTCTTGTTCCTTTAGGATAACCTACGAACAAGCAAACCTCTGTTCTTGATTCCAACTTGTCAGGATCCTTCCTTAACACATGAGCTGGGGTTCCCCATATCCGAAGATAGGAGACACTGGGCTTTCGCCCTCGCCACAGTTCCATTGGTGTTTTAGGAACCGACTTGGATGGAACAAGGTTTAATATGTGTGCCGCCGTTTCGAGTGCAAAGCCCCAAAACGAACTTGGTAGGGTAGCATGACTCATCATAGATCTTACCATTTCCATCAGAGTCCTATTTCTCCTTTCTGCAACACCATTCTGCTGGGGTGTACCCGGTGCAGATAATTGAGATCTAATCCCATTTGCAGTGAGAAATTCTAGAAACTCTGTAGACAGATACTCACCACCACGATCTGATCGAAGTGCCTTGATACGTTTTCCAGTTTGATTTTCAACTTCAGCCTTGAATTCTTTGAACTTTTCAAAAGATTCAGACTTATATCTCATCAAATAAACGTATCCGTATCTGGAGTAATCATCCGTAAAAGTGATGAAATACTCAAAACCTCCTCTTGCTTGAATACTCATAGGACCACACACATCCGTATGAATTAACTCAAGCAATTCTGTGGCTCGATTACCTTTAGATTTAAAAGATCTCTTGGTCATTTTACCTTCCAAGCAGGATTCACAGACTGGTAGTTCTGTTAAGTCCAAGGGACTCAACAATTCGTCTGAAATTAGTCTTTGGATCCTATTTGGATTAATATGACCAAGACGTAAATGCCACTTGTAAGCCTCGTTAGGCATAGGAGTTTTTCTTTTGGATGGTAAGTTAAGCGTAGTAGTGTTAAGTTCGGAATTAGGGCTTTTATCGGGGTATAACAAGAAAAGACCATCTTTTACCGTGCCAGTGCAAATAAACCTTTTATTTTGCTTAATGGTAAAATTTTGTTCAAAACAAACACTGAAACCATTATTTATTAAACAACTCACAGAAATCAGATTTCTGCGAACACACGGTATATACAGAATGTCTTTCAGTATCAAAACCCTATCACCAAAATACAAATTTACAGTCCCTACTGCTAATACAGATATACTTGTATTTTCCCCGAGCAGTAGCTGCATCTCGCCATCTTCAAGCTTTCTGGTTAGCTTGAACCCCTGCAACGAATTGCAAATATGATTAGTTGAACCCGAGTCCACACACCAGGAATCTGGTGGACTTCCAACTAAACATAATTCAATTAAACAAGATATCGATATACCTTGTCCAGATGGCTTAGCCGGAAGACTTGCTAAGTATTTTGGACAATTCCTCTTCCAGTGCCCATTCTCTCCGCAGTGGAAACATTTTCCCTTGCTGGGTTTGCCTTTCTTCTTCTGAACCTTTTTCTTGGGATTGGGAACCTTTCCCTTTCCCTTTTTCCACTTGTTGGCCTTTGGAGCCGTGGAAGTCGATGCCTGAGCCAGGAGAACAGTTCCCTTAGCTTTCATCACTCCCTCCGCCACTTTAAGTTCGTTCATCAATTCAGGCAGAGAAAAATCCAATTTATTCATAGAATAATTTTGCCTGAATGTGTCGAACGACTTTGGCAGAGAGCATAGGATCATATCCTGTTTGCTGAGATCATCAAATTTAGCACCAAGGCTTTCAATTTCGTTCAGACAAGCCATCATGTTCATAACATGATCCTGAACAGGTGATCCCTCAGACATCTTGGTAACTAACAGCCTCCGCATCAATTCGAGCCTCTTGGCTCGATTCTGTCCTCCAAACATTTGATGGAGATGATCCATCATGTTCCTAGCAGTTGGCATCTCATGCATTTGATGCTTGAGAACATTGGAGACAGATGCCAGGATATAAGACCGAGCCAAATCATTGGACTTGATCCAATTGGCATAAACATTTCTCATATCCTGATTGGCCGTAGTTTCCGGTACCCCCGGACAAGGTTCAGTGAGCACTTGTTTCAGATTCTCGTGACTAAACACGATGTCAAGATTCATTTTCCAGTCAGCATAGTTAGACCCTTCAAGCCTATTTTCCTTTAGGAGTGATTGAAGCGGGCTAGCGGTCGTCATTGTTTTAAAACTGAAATATTTTAAAATAGTGCAAGTTATGATTCTGTATTTTACTTCTTTTGCGTCTAACCAATAAATGAAATCCACGTAAGCATTTTTTGTTTACACAATGGTGACTTATCTAACCGCAGTTGACTCCCCGGAAGCGAGGTCGAAAACCGCTTAGAAAAGCAAGAATTAATCTTAATTAACATGCCATCTAGGTAACTCTTACCAAACTATGTTAATCCACCACGTTAACCTTTGACCTCTAAGTAAATGTAACATAGCTCCGAAGGGAGGTTAATACATTACTTAGTCAAGCGTACACCATTACCTAGAAATTCGTACGAGTAGATCAGACACTCCACGGAGGCGTGGTCGAGCTGACTTTCCCCGTATTTCATTCTATCCGTAGAAGTCTAATCTTGTATACCGCGAATACATACCCGCCGAAGGGAGTAGTATATATCCACTATACTATAGACGGGTAATGGAGGCCGTGAGAATCCAACTCTTTTCATCTCGCTCCCACTTGAATTTTATAGAATTTATGGATTATCTTTGATTATCAAATAATCACTTTTGGCGTCTTATTAATTTTGGAAGTAATTAATCTAATTAATAAGCTCCCACTAGGATTATTAAATAATCCTAATAATATTTTAAGGCTTTAATAACTCTTTATTAATTTAGGCCCAAAAATATTAATCCAATTATGCATCGTATTTAATCTCTATTAAATATTATTCATCTAATCATATTAAATAAATCATGCATAATTAAAGCAGTATAATATCACATATTATCATGCCATTTTAAAATTAAAAGCATGCTTGCAAATAATTATCACATAATTATCACGCTTTAAATTTTTTATGGCCCCTTAAATAAATATGTTTTAAATTATCACATAATTTAAATCATATTTACTGATTCGGTAATTAACCAGGAAGATTATTGAAATCAATTCCCCGAAAATTACCATTCCACGCAAATTCCCAGAAACACTGGAGGGGTCACAATGGTCCCACTTAAAACCCAGCCTTCTTAGACAGAATTTACGTGCACAGTATCAGATTTAAAATTATGCATCTTATGCTTTATCAATGCGAGTATATAATCAGAGCCCCGCTCTGATACCAGTTGTTGGTGTTGCGTGGCGGGCCCGAGTCAGAGTGACGGCGCAGCGGAATATTTCTAAAATTTCGCCATAACCTCGTTATCAAAATATTTCAAAAATATTTTAATAAAGCAGCGGAATAAATCGGGCAGCATAACTCTAATATATACAGGCATCGATAACATAATTTTAAATCATCTAGCATATGATCACAATATGCAAATATTAATTTAGGCAGCACAACGGTATTACCGTACTGCAAAATTGGCTATCAACGGCACTTTTCCAGCACCTCAATATCTTCTCGTGAAACCGGCAGAACTTCCCCGCAATATCCCCGATTGAGAAATTAGAGTGTGGGCTCCGGCAGTATTTCACTAAATACTTTGAGAAAATATTTTTCAGAAAACCCTTTTTCCTATTTTCAGAAAATCCCTATTTTCTATTAATTAAGTGGATTATATATTAATTATATAACCACCTAATTAAGTAATTAATTAATCCTTAAATAGGATTAATCAATTTCAAGAGAGAGAGTGTCGAAGATGGCTGTTGAAACCTGAAAATGGAACTGGAAATTGTTGTTTTTGAAATGAACATGAGCATGCCCTATTTATAGGGCCAAAATGAGGACCTCCGCAGCAAATTTCCAATTTTTGGCGTGCAAGCCAAGTTCGTTTGACAAATCCGACACTGCCACGTGGAAGCTTAGTCCGTAAGGAAGCCAACGCCGGGCGGCACGCGCCCACACGTGGCCGCACGCGCCCACACGCGCCGCCCATGTGGCGGCCATGTGCTTGGCGCGTGTGGCACGCACGCTGCACCAGGCAGCTGCCACGTGTCCGGTCCGGTTTGGTCAGACCGCGGTTCAGACGGTTCAGACCGGTTCGCCCATGAACCGGTCGGTTCATACGGTCTGACTCGTCTGCCACGTGGCGAATCACCATTCGTCCACGTGTCCGGGTCGGTTAACCCATGAACCGACCCTATCCGGAGACCCGCTTCCACGACCCGTTGACTTTTCAGTCAACATGATCTGGGCCGTTCCTTCTCGCTGACGTGGCATGATCCTCATCGTCCACGTGTCGTACACGCTGGCGCCCAGCCAGCGCCACTTGGCGCTGACCCGCTGACGTGGCGTGCCACGTCATCTGCCACGTCAGCAAAAAACCTCTTTTTTTTTTTTTTTTTTTTTTTTCTCGAAAAAATTTATTTTCTCCAAAATAAAATTTGGGCATTTCCAACTCTTTGGAATTTAATTTATTTTCTCAAAATAAATACCTTGGCTATTTTCAAACACTTTGAAAAATCTTTTCTCTCTCTCGTTTTAATATTTTCTCTTTGATCTTCGTTGGGGCTTGCGGGGGGACCTGCAGGACTAATTAATCTTAGCTCCAAACGGGTCAATCTATTATCATCCCATGATAATAATTGATTACCGTTTAACAATATTTAATTCCACTAAATAAATATTGTTGAACTCTAAAATTAATTAAATTATTCACGAATTTCTCGATCTAGAATAATTTTGCATTTTGCTCCTCTGTACAGATATCCATGAAAAATAAATCAATACCACTATCATTTATTTTTCACTTCCAATCTGAAATTTCCTGATTCGCCTCAAGTCCAAATTCCCTGTATGTGAAACACATTCAACATACAACTTCGGTGACGAACACACGAAGTACTTTGGCCAAAGTTTTAATTCGAACTTTTTGCAAATCTATTTCAGTGATATCTTTAAACCTTCCAGCAAGGCTACAGATTCCTTGATTAATATTTCTCTCTAGCACATTTCATGCAATCACTGAACGTACAAAGTATTTTGGCCACCCGTTACCGAGACCTCACTTCTGAGTACATCACAGTGATTAACACTACATGCCTAAAGTCGAAATACTATCAGGATTAAGAGTCTAATGCTTCCGAGATTTTATTCATTTTAGATAGCAGTATAAAATGAACAATCTCAATGGTCCAGTTCGATGTTTCCAATCTCATTGAAAATCATCAACGTGTTATAATTGGAAACTCCATTTCCCTATGACGAAAGACTAATCATCTTATATAACACATTATAGTCTCGATAAGAACATCTTCTTACCATACTGACTAGAACTTTAATGACACGTGACTTCTGGTATTTAAAATCTTTTCCTATGAAACACATTTCATATAAAAATACCATCACACGTCATTAATTATTAAATTTGTAAAATACTCATAACTTGCTTTAATTCCAGTTTTATTAATCCAAAATATTTACAATATAATTGGATTTACAGGGCATTAATCCCAACAATCTCCCACTTGCCCTAAATCCAATTGGCTACATATCTAAGACCCATCCCTTCTACATGAGTGTCAAAACTCTTTTGCGCCAAAGTCTTAGTGAAGGGATCTGCTAGATTATTTACTGAGCCAATTTTCACCACTGCCACTTCTCCACGTTCCACATAATCACGTATAATATGAAACTTCCTCTCGATGTGTTTGGCACGTTTATGACTTCGAGGTTCCTTGGAGTTGGCCACCGCTCCAGCATTGTCACAGTACAATGTGATTGGCATAAGTCCGTCCTTGACGACTTCTAGATCCATTAGAAAATTCCGGAACCAATACGCCTCTTTGGCTGCTTCCGAAGCTGCCACGTATTCGGCTTCCATGGTAGAGTCAGCAATGCAAGATTGCTTAATACTCCTCCAACTTACGGCTGCTCCTCCAAGGGTGAACACGTATCCAGACGTCGAACGCCTAGAATCCAAATCAGATTGGAAATCTGAATCTGTGTACCCTATAGGAAGAAGCTCATCACTGCGATAGATAAGCATATAATCCCGAGTCCTTCTCAAGTACTTTAATATATGCTTTACAGCTATCCAGTGTTGGGGTCCAGGGTTTGACTGATATCTGCTGACTTGCAAGGCAAAGTACAGGGCTTGGAAGCGAGGGTATCCTGGGAGGCGGTGAAGAAGTTCGTGCGCTCCAAAGCTTTCGTGTTCGCGGCCAACATCCAGTGCTTTGACAATGCTCGACGCTTCTTCCATAAAGCAACTGGGCAAATGGTGAGGTTGGGACTGGCCCCAGAAAGCGCTCGGACCGACGCTCGTCTGCGCATGGACCTTGATGAGAACTGCGAGCCAATGGTCCAGGAGGAAGATCCCACGGACAATCTGGCGGAGCCTGAGTATCAGGAGTTGGTGGAAACACTCCAAAGGGAGTTTATAGCTGCCAACAGGGTAGATCCCGAGCCTCTCCTGATAGAAGATGAGGGCACTGTCATGGACGTCGCGGATGCCGAGGAGCCTGGTGAAGCCCAAACCTCTGACGCTAATGTGTTGGCTCCGGTTCCCCTTACAACTGCTCCTCCTGAGCCTAACGCCCCGGCCCAGTGAAACTCCTTATACTGATCCCTTCCCTTGCTGATTTAAAACCCTTGTCGTAATGATGAACAATTTATGCTTGTACTTAATTTTCCAGTTATTCCCTTGACATTTTGAGTTTCTTTGCATACTTTAGCACTCTTTCTCTACTGTTGTGATGTCTGAATGCTTTTTTCTTTTACGCTTAGATGGTGAATGATGTTAATTTGTTGAGCTTTGCCATTTTTACATTGTCTCTCTCATTTGGAAGTTTGCGATGAGCGTGTTTTTGCACGAGGGCGCTTCTTGCGAGGGTGCCCTGGCATTCATCACAATGCGCCATTAGTTCAAGAATTGGCAGCGTCCGTCGATCCGAGGGGCGTAAATACGGGCGCGAGGGTGTTTCCTATGGATATCCCCGAGCCGTATTTGCAACTAGGCTAGAATTTGAACTTAGGAGATCCTTAGGGATTTGCCTAAGTATTGGCCCAATAATGCGCACCCTCGTTCCGGACGGCCCAATGAGTCATACGCACTCTAGAAATCAACAGTAGGATTTGCTGAGTGCAAGAAAGAGTAGAGCGTAACCATAGGGTTAGCGTTATTTCGAGGAGCCTTTGAAGGGACTGATTTGAAATCCGTTATTTTATGAGTGTATTTTTACTCAATAGGGTGAGGGTCATTCGGGTTTTTGCGAGCGCGAGCTGGAGTGGTTAGCACTCAGCTGGCTACAAATGGGCATTACGCTCCCCGTTGTCTGACACGCTCAAATTTAGGACTTTATATCACAAACTGTTCAAACTGTTATAGGTGGATGATCATCAACACCTGGACAGCGTAGTTTTGGAATGATTGAAGTTTCGCTTAGGCTTTTCGACGTGGAGGATGCTCGACACGGAGTAGGCCCTTCGTCGCTCGAATTATTAAAAATAATCAAAGCAAGCAAATAGTAAAAACAAAGAGTTAAATACTTACTGTTACATAAATGCATTTTTGGAAATGATTACAACACGCTTTCCGTCAAAGGGAAGCCCTTCACGCCACAAACGGGCCATTACAAAGAAACTGATGTCTACACGTAGAACCTTCTGAGGTTACATGCATTCCATGGCCTAGGGAGTCGCTCGCCTTGCAAAGTTTCCAACAGGTAGGTGTTGTTTGCTCGTACCTGGATGACTTTGAAGGGGCCTTCCCAATTAGGGTCCAACTTACCTACGTGTTTGGAGACTTCAACTTTTTTGAGGACCAAGTCCCCTAGCTGGAAAGTCCTTTCTTTAACACGTTTATTGTACTGGCGAGCAACGGTTGCTTTGTATTTGTGAATACGTGCCCAAGCAGCATTCCTCTTCTCATCCAGCAAATCTAATTCGAGCGCCCGATTGGCCTCGTTGGCGGCAGGCTCGAAATAGGCAACGCGTGCGGATTCTTGCGCAATTTCCGCAGGTATCATGGCCTCAGAGCCGTACACGAGGGAATAAGGGGTTTCCCCCGTTGCCGTTCGCGGAGTAGTACGGTAAGCCCACAGAGCTCCCTGAAGTTCTTCAGCCCATTCTCCCTTCTTACTCTCGAGCATCGTTTTCAGATGCTGGAGTATGGTTCGGTTGGTCACTTCTGCTTGACCATTAGCTTGAGGATGACCCACGGAAGTGAATCGTTGTTCGATCCCTAGTTCATAGCACCAATCCCGCGTGTCCGCAGCGATAAACTGGGAACCGTTATCCGAGATGAGCACCCTCGGGATGCCGTATCTGCAGATGATATTTTTCCAAATGAAATCCCTCACAACCTTGAACGTTATCTTAGCGACCGCTTCTGCCTCAGCCCACTTGGTGAAATAATCCACAGCAAGTATTACGAACTTCTTTTGCCCGACCGCCAATGGGAGAGGTCCCACGATATAAATACCCCATTGATCAAAAGGCCATGAAACATCGATAGAAATCATTTGAGCTGCCGGCAACTGAGGAGTGTTGGAATGGAACTGGCACTTGGGACATTTCTTGGAATATTCAATGGCATCTTGCAATACCGAGGGCCAATAGAATCCACTCCTTAAGATTTTCTTTGCCAAGATTCGTCCACCCGAGTGGTTCCCACAACTTCCACTGTGTACATGCTCTAAAACTTCTTTAGCCTGCGAGGGTCTCAAACATCTCAACGGTGGGCCCTGGAAGGATCGCTTGAATAATCTACCCTCGGTATCCAATGAGAAACGAGGGGCCTTGCTTTTGATCTTCCGAGCTTCAACTTTGTCGCTCGGGCATGTTCCATCCCCGAAGGAATCTGACAATTTCGTCAAGCCAGCAAGGCTCGGAGGGGTCAATCATGTGCACTTCTTTCGAAGGTTCGCCTTTACTTATCAGTGGCTCCTCCGTTCTCAAAAATGTAACAGCGCGCTCACTATGGCCATCCAGGGCGGACGCAAACTTCGAAAGAGCGTCAGCGCGTTCGTTTTCCGCCCTCGGAACTTGCAAAAGATGGAATTCCTTGAACTTGGCTATCTCCTCCTTGGCGCTCGATAGGTACCGTGCCATAGTGGCTTCTCGAGCCTCATAACTACCATCAATTTGACTCGCGATCAACTGCGAATCAACGTATGCTGTGACACGAGTGGCCCCATTTTGGAGCGCAATCCTGAGCCCTTGGATGAGGGCCTCATATTCAGCTTCGTTGTTGGTGACTTGGAACGCCAGCTTGATTGCGTAGTCAACTTCTGCTCCGAGGGGATCCCTGAGGGTCACCCCGGCACCGCCCCCTTGTGAGGTCGAGGAGCCATCCGTGTGCAAAAGCCATAAACCCTCGTCCGCCGGTGGCACAGTCTCCAAATTGAAACGTTCTACCAATAGATCGGCCACTGCTTGAGCCTGTATGGCTGTACGAGGCTCGAAGGAGATATCAAACTGACTGAGCTCAATCGCCCACTTAATTAACCTTCCCGAAACATCCGGCTTAGATAGCACTTGCTTGAGTGGCTGATCTGTAAGCACTGTGATGGAGTGAGCCTGAAAATATGGCCTCAGCCTTCGGGATGCGTTAACGAGCGCAAAGGCGAATTTCTCAATTTCCATGTACCTTTTCTCTGCTCCCTGTAGAGTCTTGCTCAGGTGATAAACTGGCATGTGCTTACGCTCGCGGATGGCTACGAGGACAGCGCTCGTTGCTTCCAAAGAGACTGATAGATAGATAAACAAGCTCTCCCCCGGGATTGGCTTGGTTAACAAAGGCGCGCTCGACAGGTACTGTTTCATGTTCTGCAGGGCCTTTTCGCAATCCTCGTTCCAGGTAAAGTTGCGAGCGTTGCGCAAAATTTTAAAGAAGGGTAAATTCCGGTCCGCTGAGCGGGAGATGAACCTATTTAGTGAAATGATCTTACCCACGAGCACCTGGACCTCTCTCAGATTGCGAGGGGAGGGTATGTCTAGGATTGCTCTAATTTTCTCGGGGTTTGCCTCTATGCCACGCTGACTGACCATGTATCCCAAGAATTTACCACCTCGAACGCCAAAGGTGCATTTTGATGGGTTCAGCTTCATTCCGTAGCGACGGAGGATGTCGAAAGTTTGCTTGAGATCCTCCAGATGGGAGCGTTGGCGCTCGCTCTTGACTATCATGTCGTCCACATATACCTCCATAGATTTTCCAATTTCATGCTTGAACATTCTGTTGACGAGCCGCTGATAGGTTGCTCCCGCTTTTTTGAGCCCAAATGGCATGACTTTGAAACAGTAAACACCCAAATGCACAACAAACGCAGTTTTAGGGCGATCTTCGGGCGCCATAAAGATTTGATAATATCCCTGAAAGGCGTCCATCATACTCATGAGTTCACTCCCGGCTGTAGAATCTACCAACTGATCAATCCTCGGTAGTGGGTAATGGTCTTTGGGGCACGCTTTGTTGAGATCCGTGAAGTCGTTGCACATACGCCACTTATTGGCGCTCTTTGGGACGAGCACCACATTGCAAAGCCATTCTGGGTACAAGATTTCCTCGATGTACTGAGCATCAAGCAACTTACCAACCTCTTCTTCGATAACCCGTTTCCTAAAACCATGAATGTCCCTCTTCTTCTGTTTGATGGGCTTGAAGGTTGGATCCACGTTCAGTCTGTGGACAATGACGCTCGGATCTATTCCGGTGAGATCAGAAGCTTTCCATGCAAAAACGTCTAGGTTTTCCCGTAGGAAGTCGATCATCAAAACTTGCGAGGGCCCATCCAGGCCTGAGCCAATCTGGGTGGTTTTATCCGGGTTCACAGGCTCCAATTCAACGGTCAAAAATTCCTCGGTGGGCTCAATCCGAACCTCCGGCCTTGGCGCTTCTAGCGCTCGTTTTTTCCCGGTGAGCGTACCCTTGGGCTCGTCACGCTCGTTTTCTGAAGATGAGCCCTCGACGGCCCCCGGTGGCCTATTCTCTGAACACTGAACATCTCCAGGAGTCCTCTTTCTATTCTTCTTCCGGTACAGCTTGGCTCTTTTACGCTCAGGGCCATCTTCGTTTAACTCTGGGAAATCAACGGACTTCTTAGTAGACCCAGGTTGAATGGACTGTTTGGGCTTGTGGCTTCGAAGAGAAAGTATGTAACATTCCCAGGCTTCTTTGACGTTACACAGAATTTCTCCGGTACCCTCGGGGGTAGGAAACTTGATTTTTTTATGATAGGTGGAAATTACAGCCTTGAAATCCACGAGGGCTGGGCGCCCAATGATGATGTTGTAAGGAAGATCCACCTCAACGATGGTGTAGAGGACGCTCAAAGTTTTTCGCTGTGGGGCGCGACCAAAAGAGGTGGCCAAGCGAATCTGTCCGCGAGGGACGATTTCGGAACCTCCAAATCCTACAAGGGCAGTTCTGAGAGGTTCGAGGGGGATGTTTGTTATGTTCATTTGTTGAAACGTTGAGTACGGGAGAACATTCACAGAGCTTCCACTATCAAATAAAACCCTCTTTACAGTGTGGTTATGAACGTCTAAACTAACCACCATGGGACAGTCAGAGGTTTTTTCCGTCCCATGGGGTGTTACAATATGATCAAGATCTTTCTCTGTGAACCCTATGACATCACCCTCCTTCGAGCGCGACGAGCTGTCCACGGAGAGCACTGGTCGAGGGAGTGACGCTGTTTGGTTATAACTTCGTACATGGCGGCGGCGAGAAGCATTGGAGTCGCCTCCTGAGGGCCCACCTGCGATCATGTGAATAACCGCAAAGGGCTGGTTTTCCATGTCCACCCCTTTCCCTTTGTTGCGCTCGCTGGTTTCAGGGCGCTGGCGACGAGGACTTCGGGAGCGTGAGCGGCTTCTTCTCCTTTCGAGCGCTCGTTCAGCGCAATGCTCATCATACCCTTCTAAAACTTTTACAAACTCCTTGAGGTGCCCCCCAGCAATCAGCCGCTGAATTTCCTTCTCCAGGTGGCGGCATTCATTAGTGTCATGCCCCTTCTGCTTGTGAAAAGCGCAGTATTTCCCCGAGCGCTTATGTGCCTCGGTTTCTCTCAGCTTGGGCGGTCTCTTGAACAGCTTCTGGTCCGCTAGAGAATATACTTCGGCAATTGGGCGGTTGAGGGGGACGCGCTCGAGCCTCCGCGGGGGGGATGAACGACAGCGAGCAGGTATTGGGCTGCGGCGGTGACTCCGATTGGGCTCCACTTTGTCTTCGTGGGTTCTGTGGGGACGAGGGGCATTTGCCATCTTCTGTTCCCTCGCTATGTACATATCCTCGAGGGTAAAGAAGGAGTCTGCAATCTCCCGAATTTCCATCAATGAGCGCGGCTTCTTCTTGGCTACCTCCTCCACAAACTCTTTACTGACGTAATGTTTCATGTTGATGGCACCGAATAGAACGTGCCTCAAAAAGTCCATCGAGGGCTTTTCCACCAGCAAAATTTCCTTATTGAATCTCCCCATGAAGGACCTGAGAGTCTCGTTCGGCCCTTGGACCAGGCTATAGAGAGCGGTCGCGGCCGGGGCCGGTGCTTTCAGCGAATTGAAGTGGCTGACAAAGGCGTCCGTCAGGTCATAGTACCCCCGGATTGAGCGCGGGGGGAGCTTTTTGTACCACTCTTGGGCCATTCCAGTGAGGGAAGTGACGAATACCTTGGCCCAGTAGTTGTCTGGATGGTCGTACAGGTGCATTAGATGCACGAAATGGTCCAGATGTTCGGCTGGTTCCGTGGTTCCATCATATCTGTTAATTGACGAGGGAATTTTACCCTTCCCTGCGCGGGTCATTAGAACTTCCTCGACGAGGGGGGAATCGCCCATCATGATCCTGTAGTCTCGCTCGTCGGGATCTTCATAGCTGGCTTCTTTCCTTCGGTGGGAAACTGGGCTGCGTGGTCGTCGAGCGTCTCTGGCCTTGGACCTCTCGCCCCCATCGCGGGAAGCGTGAGACCGTGCTCGAGAGAGCTGCTCTACCACGTTCTGAAGCCCTCGGATCTGGTCTTGTACTGCTGCTAACTGAGGGTCACCGACATTTCTGCGGTTTGCCCTCCCTGTGGCCCTCGATTGGACCTCTTCATTATCTCCGGCCGCCTCATTTCGAGGGGCCCTCTCATCTCCTCCAACGGGTCGTTCTTGCTGGACCCTCGGTGGGGCTTCATTTTCTTGATTTGGTGCGGGAGGGGGAGGTTGCTGTGCCCTCAGCGCATTTTGGGCCATTACCAGGGGATGCGCCGGTAGCCCTCCAAGAGGCGGGGCCAGACGAGTGCTAGCCTGCGAGGGGAAATAGGCGGCCATGAAATGCTCCCAGGCGTTCTGGACGGCCTGGCTCTCGCACTGCGCATACAGCGCTTGAAGTTGCTGAGTCGTAACTTGGGGCATCTCCACCCCTTGTATTTCCCTTGGTAATGAGGTGGGGAGATTCAGGCTCCCCACCTGATAAGGTGGGATCACGGGCATCGTCTCGGGCATCATTCCAGGCTGCATAAAAGGGTATCCTGGAGGGGGCATGGCCATGGGATACATCCCAGAGTAAGGGTAGGAAGTGGGGACGGTGTGAGCTGCAGGTGGAGCTACGGAGCTGGGTCCTCCCGCAATGTTACCACTTAGTGGGAGAGTAGTCCCTGCCGGCTCTGTGTTCTCGCCCCTGTTTCCGGCAACTGGGGGGTTTGCTTCTCCGGTGGGGGTGTTGCCTTCCGCGTTCTCCTCGTTGACCGGGGGAAGAGAGCCTCTCTCTCTGACTGCTCCAGATCTCGTCGCAGTTACCATGATTAAGGATTCTGGTGTTACTTTTCAACTAGCTTTGGAAGGAGGAAACTGGTTATACCACAGATGGTGGTGATGGTTTCCCACAGACGGCGCCAAAAATGATGGTGCAGAAACTTGTGAAGGACTTAAACACCAAACACTTTAGAATTTGTTGATAGGAAGGAAGACCATCACAGGCACAAGAGCCTCAGGAACTGGGTTTCCAATGAGTGTGGGTTCTTCCAGCTAGGATAACACCAGGAAATCGTGCAGTGAGAATGCAGGAAAGGGTGAGATTCAGGAAGCTTTTGGAGAAGTTGCAGAGGAAAAATGGTGCCCAGTTCAATATGTGGTATTTTCAGTGAGGAAGATGACTTGGGAGATAATGCATGTGTTCTCTCTTATTTATATGTTAGGGACAGGGGTAAATGGGTAAACTGACCATGTGGTCCCAAACCTGTGTTGCCCTAACACGCGTCAGCCTTTGGTGGGATGAGAATGACATTCCCGAAAAGGTGACGGCGTGTCAGGTGCACTGTGCACAGTACCTTTGTGTCAGAGGTTGTTGACGAGGGTCGTGTGGGATGAGGGACTAATGTCTTCTCCTGACGGCTAGGATCCACCGTATGAGAGGTGGAGTCATCCTGAGCGTTGATGACGCTCGATAAATCCACGGATGGGCTCCCCACGGTAGATGACCTTTGAGCGACAAGATCCCGAGCGTCAATCGTGGGACCCCCTGTAGGTGCTTCCCTATGAAGGGCAACCCTGAGGGCCGAGACACGAGCGTCAGGCTCGTCGGTTCTGGACTTTTACCGGAGTAGGCGTTCGAGGCTTGACGGTCTATCCTTATTTACAGATGAGTGGGCTGGGAAGGCCCACGAGCCCTTCAAGGTGAGCGTCCGGGATTTAGTCAGCGATATGCTGACACGTGGACGGCTCTGATTTGAGAGTGTTTTTAGGCCTCATCAGCTCGGAACATCAACAAAGCATCCCAATGATGAATTTGAAGTGGTTGAATCTTGGACCTGTTGGTCCTCAACTCGTCCTTTACTTGCATCATCCTGCTCATCACAACATAACAAATGGTTATCTATTGCAGAACCATATTAATGAAAGAATCAATTAATATTAAAATAATGCATACCTCAGTTGGACCTTGTTGTGTTACCACAGGTTCTTGCACTAGCAATTCCTCTTCTTCGCTCTCAAATATTTCTGCATAATATTCTGTATCAGGATGACCACAGATTTCTTCTTCTGAAACTTCTTCAACATCATCATCAACCACTCTCATTTGCCCCTCTAATTCAACATCTCCCTCATTGCCACTCTCATTTCTCACTTCCTCATCATCAAAATCATTTCCCACCAGTTCATCATCACCATCAAACCCATCTTGAACATGCATTTGATCAAAACGAAGATTATCATCTTTATTAGCATTGCTACCATCTGGAACAATATTAGCATTAGGCTCAACAAATTCACCAATAGGTTCAATACCATCAGATTCATTTTCTTTAGGAGGTGAAGAGCCATAATACTTAATATGCATTGTAATCTCTTTAGGACTACGTTCAAACATTTGAACAATATCTTCCTCTATGCTCAAACAATAATTTACTATCTTGTTGGAATAAAATACATCATAACTCAAGAACATGGGACCCTCTTTCAACTCTTGAAAATATGGATACAGAAAGTTTAATATATCCTAAACTAGGTCCTTTAACTTATAATACCTGGGATTCACCTTTTTCAACCATTTCTCCTGTTCATTGTACAGTACCCTTAGATTATGCACGTCACTCTTAAACAAACTTGAATCAAAGGAATACAGAAAATTTAGATGTTTCTTGCTGCATAATAAGAAAATACATAAAACAATATCAAATAGTACATAATGCATACGGAATCACTATAAAACACAAGACATTGGTAGGGTTATATGAGACACGAAAATTGGAAAAACAAAAAACAGAAAAAGAAGACTAGAAATCCTAATGCATGTTGCTAGAGTTTCTGCACAAAGACAGAGCACAACTAAAAAGACACAAGCACATTAAAATTCTTAACAATAACATAAAATAGGGCCATAACTATGGCGTACAAAAGATATAAAATCACAAAAATTAAAAAGCCCTAATTTTCATGGAAAAAATCGATAAAAAAAATTGGATTTAGGTTAACGGTGGTGTGAAGAGCAACAATACTAGATGACCAAAGCTATAAACAACGATTTCACATATAAAATTTTAAAAAGGTGAAGAAAGCCTCACCTTTCATGGCGAAAATACGATGGAACCACTTACAGCTTCCCCTAAAACGCAAAATCTGCCGGGTCGTAACGTAAATGAGGCACAAGGAGTAAAATTTTTGCAACAAAACACTAAAAATCAAGCATGAAGATGGGGTTTTAGGAGATTAAAGTATGGAAGGAAATGGGTTTTGGACAAGAGTTTGCTCTCAACCATCTTCGCGTGTTTAAGTGTTGGGAGTTGTACAGACCATTTGCCCCTTTTTGTTTAATCTCTTCAAAACAAAGCGAGGGGCAAACTTGTTATTTCAAAATTTGTAATTTTTGGCATTATTTTCCTAAATGATTTAACGGAACTTGTAGGGGTATAACGGGATGTTCATAATTTTTTAGACGGAACCCTAACCGGTTGGGGGTTTAGTGTAATTAAAATTTTCTAAGCAGGTGGTATCTATAAATAAATCTAAAAATGGGGATCAATTGTAATTACCCCATCTATTTTGGGGGCTAAGTGTAATTAACCCTAAAATCTATGTTTCCAAAATTTTGGTATCAAAATTGGATAATCTGGTTTAAGTACTCCAGTGGAAATTGGCGTACATATATATAATATACTCAATATGATCACAAAGAAGACGGTTTTATTGACCAGCCATGATTCAAGCTGACCCCTCATGCGCAGCTGCTAAAGAATAAACTATCATGTTACAATGGGAAAAGCAACACAACACAACAAGGTATTAATACCTGATATGCCATTCGAAGTAAGGTTTCTAGCACCGTAATAGAGTCTGACATCAGATCTCTTGTTGGCATTGAAGCCTGCTTCGATCAAAGAACGAATCGGGCTATACATGACCCACGGTAAAGAGTGAGGACAGAAACAAGAAACAGGAAATCACACATGCAAGAAGTTATAGTACAAAAGCAGCTTTACTGAATCATTGATCAAATACTGATAAAAATATCAACTGTTTTCCACTGAAGAAGAGGATAAATTGAACAAGAATAGGTCATTCGTGGACCATTAGAGCATGCAACAATGGTTTAACAGCAATCTCGCAACAAAACTGTAAATTTTGTGCAAGTATATCACATAAATCAATATAGGCAGCTCCCCTTCTACAACCACATTATGTAATGATGTAGAAATTGCTAGGAAAGCTGGAAATTGACACAATTAATCAAATAAAATGAAAGGCCAAACTAATGCGGACGTTAATTTACCTAATTCCTGATCCGGTGGCTGAAATCAGCACCGTCAGGTAATTTTCGGCTGGGTAATTTGGTCAATATCAAACCCCTTGCCCATGGCCGGAGTCATCTCCACAACATCACGGCCCGCAGAGGAGCTCCGCGGTGGAAGCGGGAATGGATTTCACCAGAAACTCGAACACGCCTTTCGACGCCGCGATGCCAAGGAACGCCGGCTTGGCGTCCGGATCCTGAGTCCGTATCTGTACGTACTATCCGGCTTTGGTGTGGGAGAGGTGGTGCAGGGGTTGGAGCTTGGGGAGGGCATGGGTGGGTGGCACAGAGATAGCGAGGGACATGGAAATTGATAGTGGGTGTAGGGTTGGGCCAGGGGGTAATTGCTGCCATTTTTGTTTGGAAGCTTGTATGTATGTGTGTGTATTCGATGAGAGTCGATCGTGGAGGAGGCCAACAAGCGCCGCCGTAGACGGTGGGTGTGAAGTTTGGGTGGGATTGGGGGTTTAGTATATGCTAGGTAAGACCACTGGGTCATTCCTCTCAAATTTTAACATTTGTCACTTTCTCTCACTTCTTTATTTCTTATGTATATTTCTTGTTTTGTTTAGTTTTTTCTTATTTTTCTCATTTCTTTATTTCTTACAAAATATATAATTTTATTTATTTTTTAATTATGATATCTATAAAATAAAATTTAATTATTTATATTTCTTTTTTTTATTTAATATATTATTTAAAAAAATTTCCTTACCTATGAAATCACTACTCCTTGAACATATTATAGGTAGATTACATAAAATTTATTTTTTCTTAACATATTATTCAATTATGAAATATTATTAATTATTTTAAAAAATAATTATCATGAATTCAGCTAATTTGAGTCGTTAAAGTATAAAATAAATATATTTTGAAAGTAAAATTAATTTGTAGATAAAAAAGAAATTAATTCTTCATATACAATCGTTTATTAAATAAAAAAATAATATAAATAATTAATTTTTTTATACAAATAATATATTTTATAAAAAATAATAATTTAACGAAATAGAAAAGATAAAACAAGAAAAAACAAAACAAAACAAAACAAGAAACATGCATAAGAAATAAAGAAGAGAGAAAGTGACTAGTGTCAAAATTTGAGAGGAATGATCTAGTGGTCTTACCTAGCATATACTAAACCGGGTGGGGCGGTGTAGAGTGTACATTCCGTGGTAGGCTTCCACGTGGCGCACCTTGATAAGTCTGTCGGATTATAACTTTTTGTGAATGCATTTTCAGTTTTACTGTTTTTTTCTTTTTAAGAATTTTTGTGAATACCATCCTATATTTTTCGGTGTAATACGATGGGATAAAGTATTCTTAAAGAGTTCTTGTGGATGCCATCCTATATTTTTCGGTGTAATACAATGACACAAAGTATTAAACCCTCTTATTAAGCTAATACCACATAATCATTGATTATTATTGATATTAGTTTTCTTATGTAAAAGAAAATTACAACCTTTAATTCACGGCCAATTTTAAAAATCATGCATAACTTTCACATATTCGGAACTCTAATTATTGAGTGTCCACAAAAACTTTTAACTACTAAAATATAACAAAGTATTCGTGATTCATAAAATACTAAAAGAAGAATTTTGCTATGTTTAAGATATAAAAAATTATATCTTGTACATCATAAAATACTATAAGTACAAAGTATTGGTATGTTCGGAATATAACTGAATTGTATTTATATCTCTAATTCTTGTCCTAGTTGAATATCTAGCTTAACCAGATACCTGCCGGTAAAATTTTTACATTTTAATGACTCGATGCAACTTAAATGCATAAGAAGGTGCATATAACACCAATTTTGTGTAATATCACTAAGGAGCAAAATTACACAAAACAACGCAACTCGTAAAATGAAATACTGCAAGAATGAAATGGAACAAAAATGTACAAGTACCAAGACATGATAGCCCCCCTCTTATTATGTCACACCATAAAAACAAATGGAGGCTTTAAGGTTAGGAGGCCTCTTGGCTCCATAATTTTGTATCAATTCCCGCAGTAAATACAAAAACAGGAACATATTGTTTGGAAAATTTTACTCCCAAAAAAAATTTTAAAAACTCCTGACGATGCCTCGGCATTAAATTATTTTTCGCGATTATCAGTCTGAGCAGCAAAAACAAGAGCTAAGTTTCAACTATCTAGGCAGCAGATTCCTTGGCAATCTTCTCTGCCTTGGCGATGACTTCTTCGATCCCTCCAACCATGTAAAATGATTGTTCTGAAAGATCATCATATTTTCCATCCAAGACACCCTGTTGGAAAAAATTCAGGTATTTAGGTGATTCTTGAAGGCAATGTTTAATACACAAATCCTACAAATGAAACCACATCCCACTAATAAGGTGTTAGCAAAAACTTCGGCTTGCTTGGGGAGATGTCGGAGTAGAAGCTAAAGATATGTAAACAGTTGGGGTAGTAATGTTAGGAAGAAGAAGTTAGATATTAAAATAAAAATACTTGATATTTGGAAAAGAAAGGTGGGAACTTGGAAGGCACTTTTTTTTTACCAATACAAATTCATTTACAAAAATAAATTCAAAGCTACGAGTTTGAAGCTTATAGGCTCTAGCTTATAGATTCTTTTGCTATTTGAAGTAGAAGTCGCGAACACTCTCGAAGTGCTTAAAAAAGTCAAAAAGCACAGAAGTGCTTTTCTTTTTTCTTTTTAGAATTTGCTAACACTCCCTAAATAGAACAAGCGTGGTAAGGAGCAGGAAATGTCAAGATCTGGGATGCCAATCCTAATTGAATGAATTGCAATGGTTTCTAGAAAGAGTATCCAGACTTAGAAATGAAGTGCTTTAAAGTCTCGAGAAAAGAGGTCCACAAACTCAGATGCTTTGATTAGCTAAAATTATTAATGAAGTATAATTAGTGAAGACAATACAGCTTGAAGAATATATTTGTACCTGGAAGCTGCTTATGCTCTCCTTCAGTTCAACATACTTTCCAGGGTGACCAGTGAAAACTTCTGCAACATGGAAAGGCTGACTCAAGAACCGCTGGATTTTACGAGCACGTGCAACTGTCAATTTGTCATCTTCACTGAGCTCATCCATTCCAAGAATGGCAATAATATCCTGAAGATTCTTGTAATTCTGAAGAACTTTCTGTACTCCACGAGCAGTGTTGTAGTGCTCCTCTCCCAAAATATGAGGGGAAAGCATGCGAGATGTTGAGTCCAGAGGATCCACGGCAGGATAAATACCGAGCTCAGAGATCTATTAAAAAAATTGGATAAAATAGGGTAAATTACATTTACACCCCTTGGTAGTCTCGGCAGTGCACAAATTACAGCTGTTATCCATGAGTTTGAGAAAACTATAAATCCCTAAAATTTCAGTTTTGTACTTTTAAAAATCTTTAGGGAGTGGTTTGTAAATTTTTAAAACTCTCTACAATTAAGTCTATAAATTGACACAAATGGTCAGGAAAATACAGTTGGCAAAGATATGATTTTTCCCACAAATTAAAGAAAGGCTTAAATACCTGTCGAGATAACACAGTTGTGGCATCCAAGTGAGCAAAGGTGGTTGCAGGGGCAGGATCAGTCAAATCATCAGCTGGCACATAAATGGCCTGCACAGATGTAATGGAACCTTTCTTTGTTGTAGTGATACGTTCTTGAAGGCCTCCAAGATCTGTAGCCAAAGTGGGTTGGTAACCGACAGCAGAAGGGATACGCCCAAGCAAAGCAGACACTTCAGAGTTGGCCTGTAAGTTCAAGCAACATAGTTCATAATTACTAGTGAGTATGAACCCGCACTGGAAGCGTGTAAAGAAAGGGGACATGATTTAAATATACGCTTAAATTAATTTTACTATTATCAATTAAATATTTAGTAAAGCTATTTAATTACTTTAAATTTACACAAAGTGAGACTTAAATAACTATTGAGTAGATAGTTAGGAGAGAGGGAGAGGGAGAGGGAGAGGGAGAGAAGAAATAACTATTGACAGCTTAATAATTTATGAATTAAGAAAACATATGGCGGACTTACTAACTTATAGAGCCAGAATAAGGTCTCAATTTATAAAGATCACAGATGATCAGAGGAATATTAAAGCATCAAACAGAAACCAGGTGTCTTACTTGTGTAAAACGGAAAATGTTGTCAATGAAGAGAAGCACATCCTGTCCTTCTGCGTCACGGAAGTGTTCAGCCACAGTCAAACCAGTAAGTCCAACACGGGCACGAGCACCCGGGGGCTCATTCATTTGACCGTACACTAGGGCACACTTGCTTTCAGCCTAAACAGAAGTAAAAGCAGAAAACATAAACAGAAAAGTTTTACCAGATTATAGAATAACATGTAATAAACATTAACCGATCCTAACCTGCTTTTCACCCAGCTTAATGACACCACTTTCAATCATTTCTCTGTACAAGTCATTACCCTCACGAGTACGTTCTCCTACACCAGCAAAGACAGAGAAACCACCTGGAAAGGAAAAAGGATAGCACAGAAGTTTTAAAAGCTAATCCAATAAACCTAAGAGCCTTAGAAACATATAATGCTTAAAACAGGAACCAACCATGAGCTTTTGCAACATTGTTGATAAGTTCCATGATAAGCACAGTCTTGCCCACACCAGCACCACCAAAAAGCCCAATTTTTCCTCCTCTTTGGTATGGAGCTAGAAGGTCGACAACCTGGATTTTGTATTAATATCAATGGTAAATTAGCAACTAAAATGAGACCCATATAAACATGAAAGCTGAACAAGAGCAGGCAGATGATGGATTTGTTCGGAAATACCTTGATACCAGTAACAAGAATTTGCTGTTCAGTTGCTTGTTCAACAAAGGCTGGAGCTTCACGGTGGATTGGTAAAAAGTGTTCCGTCTCTGCATCACAATCCTCATGTTAGAAAAACAGAGCCTTCTTTAAGCTACAAGTTCACTAGAAATGAAGAAGAAACTTCACTTACTAATATCGCCTTTGTGATCAATAGGCTCTCCAATGACATTAATAATGCGACCTAGGGTGGCTCTACCAACAGGTACCTATGGTTGAAACCAGAGAAGTAAAACTTTTAAAAATAAGAATATACTGCAAGACATAAGTTACAAAAATCCATTTCAATTTTAAGTTATAAGAAGACCAAACAAACAAATAATAAAGCATAATCAAGGTATTGAAAATTAAAGCTCCCTAAACTTCATACACTGGAAGGAAATGGAAAGCCACACTCGGACAAAGGCATAGCGTCCTAAGAGTTGAATGCTAATCTAGACACCAGACTGCAAAGAAACAAAAGCTCTTCCCTGAAACAAATGAAACCCAAGGAACATTTTTGTACTCATAATCATACCATTCCTCAATTACAACTAAAGCATTCTGAAAAGGCCAAAGCAGTTTCTAGACAATTTTAGCAAGTGAAACTGATATCAGTGGACAACCATTTTGATTTACTGAAAAAAGGGAATCCTGCTTTACAGACACTGAGCAAACAAGTTACAAAACATTCAAAAACTGAAACTCCAAACAAATTTCTAACATCCATAGTAAAAGAAGCCTCGGCATACCGAATGAGAACATACAAAAAGCCAGTTTAGTTACGAATCCATTTTATTATGATCATGACAAACACCACCAGATCTACGTATCAAATACAATCTAAAATCAAACTAAAAACACTCTCAAATCAGCTAAAAATCCAGATCCAAATCAAAATCCCAACCTTTTATCATCAAGCAAATATAAGCCAACCAATGCCTCGCGATCCACAAAACTAAAAGAATTAATGTAAAAGAAAATTCAGCAAACAAATAAAAGAACGCGAATATATTTTAAACTCACAGTAATAGGCGACCCAGTGTTGAGCACGCGCTGGCCCCTAACCAACCCTTCAGTCCCATCCATAGCAATACACCTCACCACATTCTCACCCAAATGCTGCGCGACCTCCAAAACAAGCCTGATCTGATTATCCAAAACCTCCAACGCAGTCAAGATCGGGGGCAATCCCTCCTCAAATCTCACATCGACGACGGCACCGATGACCTGGCACACTTTCCCGATCGCGCCTTGACCGGTGAACTCATCAGTGATTTTCCCGGCGGCTCCATCGCTGGGGGATTTAGATGGAGCAGTAGAAGGAGCAGCGGCTGAGGTCGCGTAGTGGTTGACGAATCGGTGGAGAAAGTGCCCGGCCGGGGAGGGGCGAGTGCTGGGTTTCGGGGCGGAGGAGAACGGAGATCTAGGGCGGCGCGCGGCGGAAGATCGGATTAATGAGGCTATCAGCCTCCTAGAAGCCATGGCGGAGGAGCTGATGACTGAAATTTGGTTTTTTGGGAGGGAGAAGAAGAAATGGTAGAGAGAAATGGAGAACAGCTAGGGTTTGTGAGAGAGATTGGGTTATAAATTATTATCCAGAGAGAGAGCGGAGAGTGTGATTTTTTACTTTTTTACAGCGGAGAAATAACTGTGTTACTGTGGGAGGAGGGAGAGGGAACGTGGTGAGATAAAAAGGGGTTCAACAAACACGTGGCAAATGCTCAGCCGTTGACTGCGCACGTTTCTGTTTTTTATGTCTTCTTCTTACCCCGTTTTAAGGTTGCCTAATTTATCTTTGAAACTTTTAATAATCTGAAAAAACAATCTTTCAAATTGACTAACGTAATTACAAATTGATCTTTTGCATTTATATATAATTACACTTAAACTGTATCAATAAAATTTTAGTTACACTTAACCTTAAAAATGTCTTTTAACAATTAGAGTATTTTACTTTGGTGGGATTTGAACTATTGAGAATAGTTTATAAATAATGCCTTTTGGGTTATTTAGATAAGACAACTATTTACTTTGATGGTTTGGACAATAATATTACTCAATCCAAAATGGACTTGAATTTACTTCACAAGATAATAGTTTAACGGATTGGGATGTAAATTACCATAATGCTCATACTTTGGAATGTATGTTGTTGTACAACATTTAATTTGCAAACGCCTCCTTTTTTTCAATTTCAAATTACTTTCCCCGGAAGGATGGATATTGATACAGTGGAGTTGTTGGGGCTGAAAATCGCTTGGGAACGTAGATATGAAAAGATTGAAGTCGAATGTGATTCGAAAATGGTGGTGAGGCTAGTGACAGGGGCAAGGAACATCGACAACTCTTTGGATCACATCATATAAAACCAGGGTGGCCGTTTCGGGTCGGGTAATGGTTACCCGACCTGATTGGGTATTATCCGATTGGGTTGCAAATTTTCGGGTAAAAACGAGTTTCGGGTCGAGTGCCCAATACTTAACATAAATATCGGGTCGGGTATCAGGTAGAAAAATCTCACCACGACATTATATATATATATATATTTTTCACTTCTTTCTTCGCTTAATTCTTAAATATTTTTTCTTTCCAATTTTCCCATTTCTGACTTTTGAGTTTGGAACTCTGCCTAAACTGCTAAACGCCTAAACCCCATTTCCCAACTTCACTACGTGTCGCCCCTTCTCCAACACTGTTGGTGCATCGACACCACTGCTTTTCCTACACCACGCTTTATTGTACCTTGCGCATGTGGGAACGGTCCCAAGCATTTCTGACAAGCCAGCGACTTTGGTCAAAATACAGGGCGATTTTATTATCGTTGTCTAGTGAAGTTGCGATCGTGCAGTTTTGTGTGGGCAGACGTGTTGTTATCTAGCAAACATGTCAATCTACATCATTATATTGTACCATGTCACAACACATTCTTGCACTCTAATGTAAGTGCCTCCGAGAGCGATCGAGGAGCTTTCGTTCCCACACTCACCCAAAACAATCAGAACAAGCCTCGTCTACTGATCATGTGGTAATAGGGATCCCTTAGTGACAAGTTCCAGCAACCCGTCCTGATCCATTTGCTTGTATCTGTTGCTGCTATGGTATTTTTTGTACCATAATGTTCCTAATTATGGTGCTTGTGTTTGTTATCTATTCAATGAAATAAATTTATATTTTTATGTGGAGCTATATGTAAACATTATCTGATTTAAGTGCGGTTTATGGCTTGTGTTAATATATCTTCATGGAAAAAGACACATGTATGTATGTTTTCCCGAATTGATTTTTAGTGTAGGTTTTGGGTAATATAGCAACAAAGGGTACTGTACTCACCCAACAAGAGGTTGTGTATGACTAATGCAGTTAAGGATATAGTATAGAGTTGAGATGGTAAATGATATACAAATTTAAATTAATGTTACAACAAAATAGTCCATTTAAATCTGAACTAGATAGAATTCTCATCTGCTTAATGCATAGTCACAACATTTCAATTAAAAGGATAATGGAATAGAGAAAAAAACACAGACAAACACTTGCATGAGTAAGGGAGGTTTTTTGGGCACAACTTGCATGCATATACCACAATTTAGAAATGCAGGAACCTATTTGCACGCACATCTCCTGCCTTGCTTGAGCTAGTGGCATGAGTGCGGTTCATATCCAGAGATCTAATAAGTACTTTCCTGGCTAGAACTAGCTCCACACCACTACTCTTAGACGTGCTCATGCAATCCGCTGGAATAAACTCATGGGCAATGTCTTGCTTTTTATTGTCTTTGGTGTTTTTTGCCTCCTAAACTCGTTTTTTCTCATCCACTACACAAGCCACCAAACAAAAATTTTAAAAATAAAAAAAAATGAATGTAACCAACTGTATACTTTTTAAGTTATGCGATCATTGCTCAAGCTTTTTTGTAATATTTTCACTATAATCAGCCAATATTTCATTGACAGTAGGCAAACGACGGCCATTTGACCGGATAAGCTCGAATGCACGAGGCAGTTTCTCCAGAAACATGGAGAGCAACAAGGGGGCCAAAGGCCATTGATTCGAGCACGTGCATATGCTATTGGAGGGGAAGAACAAGATGCCGATGTTGACCCTAATGCTGTGATGGAAGGTACCATATACCATAATACATTTATGGCATGCATATTCATACATTGTTTGATTCGGGTGCCAAGTATTCTTTTCTTTCTCATGGCGTGGTTCCCTCTTTGACTATGCTTGTTGCTTGTACTTCTTCTTATTATGTGATTAGTTCTCCTCTCGGGGGGACCTTAGAGATGAACCGTGTGTTTAAGAAGGTGCCGGTGAGTATCGAAGCCGTGTTTTTCCGACGGATTTGATTGAGATGCCCATGGACAGATATGGGGCTATCTTGGGCATGGATTGACTTTTTCTTCACTGAGTCATGGTTGATTATTTCGAGAAGAAGGTTTGTTTGGATTCAGAAGTATTTGTTGGTGAAGGTCCAAAGACTCCACCACTTCTTTCTTTTACCGAAGCTTACAAGTTGGTACGTGAAGGGGCTACGGGTTTTGTGGCTTACTTTCTCAACAAGCCGAATGATCAAGCTAAGATTGAGGAAACCGAGGTTGTCAAGGACTTTCTCAATGTTTTCCCTGAGACTCTGAATTCTTTACCACCTGAGTGGGGAAATTGAGTTCGTGATTGACTTGTTTCCGGGAGCTGAGCCTTATTCGAATCTCCAAACCGAACGGCTCCGGCCGAGTTGAAAGAGTTGAAAACTCAACTTGATGAGCTCCTTGTTAGTGGGTACATCCGACCGAGTTGTTCGCCGTGGGGTGCACCGGTTCTATTTGTAAAGAAGAAAGACGGGACCTTGAGAATGTGCATCGACTATCGCGAGCTAAATAGGATGACAATCAAGAACAAGTACCCTCTTCCTCACATTGAAGAGCTTTTCGACTTACTACAAGGATCAAAGGTCTACTCCAAACTTGATTTTCGACAAGGGTACTATCAGTTGCGAATCCTAGAAGAAGATATTCCTAAGACGAGATTCAACAATCGGTATGGGCATTTTGAGTTCATAGTGATGCCGTTCGGTTTAACAAATACCCCTGCAGCTTTCATGGATATGATGCATAGGATTTTTTGTCTGTACCTTGATAAGTTCATGGTGATCTTCATTGACGATATCCTTGTGTATTCCAAGTCTCCCGAATAGCATGCACAACATCTTGAGATTGTGCTAGAGACTCTTAGAGAGCACCAACTGTTTGCCAAATTCAGCAAGTGTGAATTTTGGATTGATCGAGTGATTTTCTTGGCCACGTGGTATCCGGTAAAGGGGTAGAGGTAGATCCCTCTAAGATTGAAACAGTGGTGCAACGGGAGAAACCGAAGAACGCCTCAAAGGTAAGAAGTTTCTTAGGTCTTGCGGGATATTATCGGAGATTTATGAAGAATTTCTCCAAGATTGCGGCTCCTTTGACCCGACTAACTAAGAAAGAGGTAAAGTTTGATGAGGCCTGCGAGGCAAGTTTCCAAGTCTGGAAGGAAAAGTTAGCTTCAGCTCCAGTGTTAGCCCTACCCGAGGGTTCCAAAGGGTATGCCATGTATACCGATGCCTCGAAGGAAGGTCTAGGTTGTGTTCTCATGCAGAATGGTCGAGTAATAGCTTATGCTTCGAGAAAGCTAAAAGACCAAGAGAAGAATTACCCCACTTATGATCTCGAGTTAGCCATCGTGGTGTTTGCTTTAGCAAAGTGGCACCATTATCTCTACGGGGTTTCTTTTGAGATCTTTTTCGACTACAAATGCCTCAAGTACTTATTCACTCAGAAGGAATTGAATATGAGGGAAAGGTGTTGAATGGAATTTCTTGAAGATTATGATTGTGCCATCCATACCATCCGAGTAAAACTAATGTGGTCACGGATGCGCTGAGTAGGAAAGCTAGCGTATTTTCTTTGGAAGTTGATTCGGGAGAAAGTATCTAGCCTACCGTGTTGAAGGCTCGTGTGGCTAATATTACGCTGCAACCTGATTTGAAACAGGGATTGTTTGAAGCTCAAGCTACCGATCCTGAGATTCAGAAGTTAGTGTTGATGGCCCGAGATGATCCAGAGTGTCCGTTTGGTTTTGATGACATGGGGTTGTTGAGATTCAAGACTAGAGTTTGTGTACCCGAGGAGTTAAAATGGGTGATCCTTGAAGAAGCTCACAGGTAGGCTTACTCTATTCACCCGGGAGGTACAAAAATATATCGGGACTTGAAGAAGTAAAGGCGGAACACCAAAAGCCCGGAGGCTTATTACAACCTTTACCTATTCCGGAATAGAAGTGGGAACAAGTCACCATGGATTTCATGTCCGGATTACCCAATGTTAAGGGTGGACTTGATGGAATTTGGGTGATAGTTGATCGATTAACCAAGTCAGCGCACTTCCTTGCAGTCCGGATGTCTGACAAGATAAGCAAGCTTGCAGATAAGTATTGTAGAGAGATAGTCAGACTTCATGGTACTCCTCTCAGTATTGTTTCAGATAGGGATCCGAGATTTACTTCCAAGTTGTGGCAAGAGATTCAGAACAGGTTGGGTACTAAGCTCAAGTTCAGTACAACTTCGCATCCGCAGACTGACGGGCAGTCAGAAAGGTTGATTCAGTGTTTGGAGGATATGCTCAGGGTTTGTGCATTGGATTTCCAAACAAAGTGGAATGAACACTTGCACTTGATCGAGTTTGCTTACAATAATAGCTACCAAGCCTCTATCAAAGCGGCCCCTTATGAGATTTTATATGGTCGCAAGTGTCGATCACCTTTGTTCTTCGATCTTGAGGAGTGGAGATAGGCTAAACAGGAAGGTGTTCAGAGAGATGTTAGGAAGACAAAACTCTCAGAAGCCACTCAAGATGCAGTTCAGAAAGTTCAGATCATACGCCAATGTATGAAAGCCGCTCACGATTGACAGAAGAGTTACGCCGATCACCGGAGAAGAAACCTCGAGTTTGAGGTTGGTGATCATGTCTTCTTGAAAGTATCTCCTCGCAAGGGTTTTGCAAGAATTGGCCAAGGAGAGAAGTTGAACCCTCGATACTTAGGTCCTTTCGAGATTCTTGAAAGAGTCGGAGAAGTTGCTTACCTCTCAGACCTACCGCCAAATTTAACCGGGATTCACAATGTTTTCCACGTGTCTCAGTTGAGGAAGTACTATCCTAATGATTTAGAGATCCTTCCCCTTGAAGAAGCGGAGGTTGAACCGGATTTAACTTTTATATATTGGATCGAAAATTTCAAGAGTTGAGAAACCCGCGTATTCCCTTGGTTAAGGTTTTATGGAGAAGCGATAAAACCGAAGAAGCTACTTCGGAAACGAAGGACAAAATGAGAAGATTTCATCCAAAGTTGTTTCCAGGCGAGCAGTGAATCTGGAGACCAGATTCTTCTAAGGGGAGGAGGTTGTGACAGCCCAATTTCTCGATCGTATAGGTACGCGCGCCACGCTTGTGAGTTTTGAGATTTAGGATTTATTTAATTCCTTGAGTTTACCTGCCTAATGCCAATGATGTTGGGAATAGTGCCCTGAAAATTCAATTTGTTGAATTAATTAAACTGAATTTACAGCAAGTTATGAGTATTTCACATATTAATAATTAATGACGTGTGATGGTATTCTTATATGAAATGTGTTTCATAGGAAAAGACTTTGAATACCGAAATCACGTGTCATTAAAGTTCTAGTCGGTAAGATAAGAATATGTTCTTATCAAGACTATAACGTGGTTATATAAGATGATTAGTCTTTCGTCATAGGGAATGGTGATTCCAGTTATAACACGTTGATGATTTTCAATAGGATTGGAAACATCGAGCTGGACCACTGAGATTATTCATTTTATACTGCTATCTAAAATGAATAAAATCTTAGGAAGCATTGTACTCTTAATCCTGATAATATTTCGCCTTTAGGCATGTAGTGTTAGTCTCTGTAACATACTCGAAGTGAGGTCTCGGTAACGGGTGACCAAAATACTTTGTATGTTCGGTGATTATATGAAATGCGCTAAAGAATTATATTGATCGAGGAATCTGTGGCCTTGTTGGAAGGTAAGAGATATCCTTGAAATAGATTGTAAAAGTTCGAATGAAGACTTTGGCCAAAGCACTTCGCGTGATACGTCACCGAAGTTGTATGTTGAATGTGTTTCACATACAGAGAATTTGAACTTAAGGCGAATCAATAAATTTCAAATTAGAGATGAAAAATAAATGATAGTAGTGACAATTTATTTTTCATGGATATCTACACGGAGGAGTAAAATGCGAAATTATTCTAGATCGAGAAATTCGTGAATAATTTAATTAATTTTATAGTGCAACAATATTTATTTAGTGGAATTAAATATTGTTAAACGGCAATCAATTATTATCATGGGATGATAATGTATATTAACCCTTTTGGATCTAAAATTAATTAGTCCTGCAGGTCCCCCTACAAGTCCCAATTGAAAACCCGAAAAGAAAATATTAAAAGGAGAAAGAGAAATGAATTTTCAAAGTGTTTGAAAATAGCCAAGGGATTTATTTTAAGAAAATAAATCAAGTTCCAAAGAGTTGGAAATGCCTGGAATTTTATTTTGGAGAAAATAAAATTTTAAATAAAAAAAAAATATATGACGTGGCAGGTGCTAACGTGGCAGCTGACGTGTCATGCCACGTTAGTAGGGTGGGGCCCAGCTAGTTCTGACACAACACCCACGTGGCAAGCCGCATGTGCGGCTGAGATTGAACCACGTGGCGTGAAGCAACGGTCCAGATTTGTCTGGACCGGGTCGGTCAAACGGGTCACGGGTCGGTTCTCGGATAGGGTCGGACCGGGTCCGGTTCCAGGTCGGACCAGACCCGGACACGTGGCTGCTTCAGAAGAGGCCACGTCAGCTGGAACCCTAGGCCGTATGTGAAACACACGCGCCGCCTCCTGGCGGCGCGTAAGGGCGCGTCCGGTGGGCTACTGGCGCTTTCTCGGTGGCGCTGGATTCGTGGCGATGAGACCTTGAACGTGGTCATCTCGGTTTTCGTGTCCAAGTTGGCTACGTAAGTGGGATGTGAAATTACTATTTTACCCTCGGTTTTTCCCCTATAAATAGGGGCCTTGGGTCCTCATTTTTCATACACAACTTTGGGAGGTGGTTTTGGCTGAGTCTAAGCTTTGAAACCATATCCCTTTTCGCCTAGTTCATTCCGATTTATTTTGGAATTAATTTTAATTAGGTGTCTATATAAAACGCCTAATTTCGGGAGATTAAACCCTGAAAAAGGTTTTCTAGTTTAAAGTTTGTTTTCTCTAAGTATTTAGAGAAATACTTTCGGAGCCCACACTTCGAGGGTTTCTCTGGGGTTATTGCAGGGAATCTCTACCGGTTTCATGAGGAGATCGGGTATCGGGTTCTGGAGGTGAATTCGGGAGCTGGAAAAATCCCGTTAGATAGCCATGTTTGCAGTACGGTAATATTTTTCAGTTATTTTATTTTAAGCATGATAAATTATGTGCTCTTAAGTGTTAATTGCATGTTAGATATTTATCTGCTTAAGTGATTTAAAATTTATTATCAATTGCATGTATATACTTAAGTAAATCCGGCTAGTCTTCCGCTTTGTATTAAAATGTTTTAGAAATATTTTAATACTTGTATTATAATAAAAATTTTAAAATGTGGTCCCGGACCACTACTGTTCTGGGCCCACCTCCCAGCAAATGATATGAAGAGCCAGCTTTGCTACCATGGGTGTCAGAGATTACTATATTTGCGTAATTTAATTTATTTAATTTGATCTCTTATGAGTTATATGATTCTTAATTTCTTCTTTCGTGAATTTTATTACATGAGATATGTATTGAATTTCCCGAGCATGATTAAGTGTTTAATTAATTGTAAATTGTAAGATTCTATGCCTAATTACTCTTGATTGAAACTTAATTGAAACTTGAGGACTTAATTGATAGTACTTTAAGGACCTATTTGTGACTTTTATAAATTGAGTACTTGATTGCATGATTTTAAATTTTTGGAAGACTTGAGTGCAATTTCCCTTTCTCCTTTCTTCTTTTTTCACGATGCAACACACACACATACACATACTTGCACATTTTTCTTCTTTTCTCTCAAGAACAATGCACAAACTCTTCCATCTCTCCCTCCCTCATTTCGGTTGATCAAAGGAAGCTTAAGCCAAGATTTTCTTCTATTTTCTTCAAGAAATCAATCACAAGACTTCATCTTCTCCATCCTCTTCTTCTTTTCCAACAAGATGAGTTATATATATGTGTATATTAGATGGATTCTCAAGAGTTCTTTTTAGGGTTTTGTAATTTTATGAATTCCATGACATAAAATGAGTTATTTATGTTGTTATAAACTTGTTAAATGCATATATAACTTGAGTTATATGAGGTTTGGAGTATGGATGATCACTTTCATGTTTAAGGGTTTCATGAGTGAATTTATATGGATTAAAGCATGTTATATTGGTTCTTTTGTTGCCTAAATGATGTATTTGAGTTGTATGCATGTTGTGTGATTTATTTGGGGTGATTTTAATGCTTTGGTTTGGTGTGGGAATGGCTTAGAAGCCATTCCCGAGAGCTGCCCTGTTTTTTTCGCCCAAGAGCTCCCCAAACGTCCGTTTGGCGCCCCAGTGTGTTCTGGAAATGGCCATTTGGAAGGCTACCGACCCTTTGTTCAGCGAACCTCGAAACGGCCGTTTCGGAAGCATCTGACCCGTTTTGTAGTTTTGTTCATTTTACGTGCTTTCTTCGTGCTTTCACTTTTATATTCTTTCCTTGACTCCTTTAAGTGTTTTGGATTACATGCATGTTAAATTCTCGCGTATGCATGAGTGAATACTTGAACGTGAAATTTCACTATATGCCTTATGTTCGTTTATTCAATACGTGGGACATTAATTGTGCACATGAACACGTTATTGTTATAATATGATTTCATATTCATGCCATATGCATTTGAATCATTTGCCATGCATCATACTTGGTTCATATTGAGTCGTGTCTCACTCGTGCAGTGTTTCTTTTCTAGAGAGTTCCCAGAAGGGTGACGAGCCAGCTTCGTAGGGTTCGGGGAGTCTGTTTTACTTTTTTTGGTTAAGTACAGGTGAGGAAGTGATAGGTTATATATTATAAACCCTACAACCCTCTTATGTGTTGATTTGGCCAAAAAAAAAAAAAAAATATATATATATATATATATTGATTTTAAATGATCAAATGTTTTTGAATGCACTTGTGACCTGATCCTATCCTGTTTTAGCGAGAAACTTGCACTTCCTAGGGCCCAGGGGCTTGTGTATTGAGAGAACCGGGGAAGCATGGGTTGACGGCTATCTCTTACATAAGTCCCAACCTTCTCGGACCTACCCAGACATCCACCAAGAGGTTTGGTGGATCGATGGGACTCCGGTTAATGGGATTCATGTGCCCATTGATTACCCTGTCCTGTGTGGTAAGGGCTAGCTACTCGAACCACCAACCCGGAGGAAAAAAAAGTACTTGTGCACCTGAATTGATTCCTTTAACAAGTGAAACGTAATTATTACATGAACGCCTAATATCTTTATCCTGTACAGTAAAGGAGTAAGGTTGGAGACTGCTTACTCGCCGAGCCACTGATCACTTATCCTGAATTAAACTTGATAGTTGTAATTCCATACATGGATCCCCATGGTTTACTTGTTTCTTTGAAAATCTTGTATGAAATTATGGCTTGAATGAACTTTACCGCTTTCTATTTATTATTTATGCCATTTACTTAGTTTTGTAGAGACTGACCCCTCCCTTCGTTGTCCCTCAGGTCCTTGCTGGCGTAGCTAGGCGGGAAATTGCATTTTACTAGTGTATTTTCGTGTCTAGCTTGGTTACACTCATACTCTGTACCACACAATCATTGATATCTATTTTGTTTTATACTTATTGAGGCCGTGTGGACCGAATACTCTTACTTGTGTTTAGCATGTATTCATGACTTGGAGATTATATATTATTGTTTAGCTATGATTATGCTTCCGCAACTCTTATTTATATTCCTGTTTACTCCTGTTGGATATCTGATTTGTTGGTACAGGGTTAGTCCCGCCTAGGCAGGGTCCGTGTCGTGTCACCGTTAGCTATGATTGGACTTGTATGCGGACTATATTCTTATATGAGTTTGGTCCTAGTGCGGGGGATGTGGTGACCCACGCTCGGGTATCACAGGCAATCTACATCAATGGCTTCTCAAAGTGAATGGTGGTTGTGATATCGCGAAGAAAATGGTTGCAACTGTGCCATTAATGTCGTTAGCCTTTCACAACCAATCTAATCACATTCTTAGGATAATGAATATAATATTTGGGAATTGATTATATTAAGCCAATGTATTAAATGCTTTTATAGATGGATTTACTAGATCCATCTTTTGTGTATCTGTAACGTAAAATAGTACAAAAAACTCATCATATTTCAACCTATATATCAAAAGGTGATGTTTGTTTCAGAGTGACTATGTTCATTAACTATATACCCCAACCAAAAAAAAAAAAAAAGATCCAAAGTTTAAAGGCTGAAAGTGCCAACACGGATGAGCTATTTGCATGATCCGACGTGGGAATAAAAGGTCCGTGGGATAAGAGTACCACGCCTACTGCCATGTCGAGCACAAAAAGTAAGGGTATTGGGAGAGGGCGCTCTACAAGGCTAACCTGCTTGATTATTCTCCAACCTAAAAGGCCATGTTGGCAGTCTTTTATGAGTGTGTAAAAGGCCATGATTTAATCACCATAAGACAGATGAATCAAATGTTGTTACATGTGGCTCTTTCCCACTCACAAAGGCTGAACATAGAGATATCAGTTGAGAATGTTAATATTAAGTTCAAAGAGTTGGGGTGAGAGTTCTTTTACTTTCGTAAGTTCCTTGATTTCCCTGGGATCCGTTTGGATGATGTTAAGGAACAGTTGCATGTTGGGCCAAAATACTTTGAAGACTTGAAAGGAGTTGAGGTAATACTTATTTTCTTGTTGTTTTTTTAATTAGTTTCCTAGAGTACTATTCTTTATGGTATGTATATGGTTGGTATGTGCAGGAATGCTGGTTAAACAAGAGATTTCGCCTCCTTGGATTCTTATACTACAAGGAACTGCACTTTGTTATTAACCAGAAGAAGTCTGGCAGGACAAAGCTGGAATGTGGGCCACATGATTGATATTATACTAAAGGTCGAAATTCCCACATCGGCGAGGAGGTGATAATCATAAACAACTAAAAACTAGATTCATTTAGGATGTTACTTTGCTGATAACTTATGGTGTTTATTTTGTATTCTAAGTTTATTCATACTTCTATTGCTTTGAACTCTTTCGTATTTGCGGGAAACCCTGTGATATTGTTCTATGTTGTTGCTAATAATTTTAATGTTTATTCATTAATTAAAGTAGGTTTTTCATTGTTTACCATGTTGCACTTGCAAGTGATAAATAGACGAGGTTGCACTTTCTTTATCTGGTAGCCCAAAGAAAATATCGAGTTGATCATGTTGCTTACCCATTGCACTAGTGACCCTCACTCGCTCAGTCCTAGTCAATATCAGGGGCAAATCTTTGATGCATCGTAAAGTTTCTACCTATTAGCTGCAACTTGTACATGGACTCGCGTGTTGAACTCATGTCGCAGGGCGTCAGCCGCATCTTTATGTGCTCCAATAGCTTCTCCCTATATTTTACCAATTGCCTCAATGATTTCGCCGATGGCGTTGCTTCATTTGTGGTTTCTTTTCGATTCAGCCCTTATTGTATTGGAGTTTGGTAACTCAGACAGAGCATATGTATTATTAGATTTGTAGTTAACATTAGGGCTTTCATTGTTTGTCTTCTCTATCTCCTCTAAGCCTTATCCAACCCCAACATCGCTTTGAGGCCTATTGAAGTCAAAGGCTCTATTCCCGGTTGCACCATCCCGCCCATACATTTTGGTCTAAGTTTCTTAATATGGGAATGACTTCTCCCGAACATATGAAAATTTTGGGATATGCTGTTAAGAATGCGAAATTCAGACTACCATATCACAAAAAGAATAAACAAACATTGTTAGTTAGATAAATTAAGTTCAATTAAACGATTACATTGACCAAGTTTTCCCAATGATGCAATTCAACTTGTATTGTCTTAAGCGTTGAGTTCCACCCAATACCAGTCTTGCCAAGAGCTTGATTGACTTCTCTATATGTCTTTTTTTCATGAGCCATACTTTGATATTATGTGAGGATCTCCACATAAATCAGTCTCGAGAAGGGCCATTTTCATACGTGTCTCGAGTTGCTGGACGAATCCAGATCTAAACTCATTTGGTGTCTTCCAACCATTGGCACCACTACATTCTCCTTGATTGTTGTCGTTGGGGTTTTGTGATTGTGGGTGGTTCTTTTGGCAAATAATAAACGAGCATGTTAGATATTCCACATGTACTCAAATCAATAATAATCACACTAAATACCATTCAATCATTATACATTCTAACCAATATGTAATGAATTCAGAACCCAAATCGTAATTCAATTGCAAATAAGTTCGACTTCGTACTTGGACTACAAAGTCTGATCCACCATATAAGATGCATAACTACATCTATAATGTTCAAAGCCCATGTTTTCCAAAATGCAACAAAAAAGATAATACACATCAAAAGAACATAGATTGGATTGAACCCATTTGAACAATGATGACGTTCTTATTATCTACGATTATAATAAGAAGACCACATCTCAAGAGCAAGATTGTCATGAAAGTCTATCCAAGCTTGGGATATGGTTCAATGGTATGAGGGGCTGTGTAACATTGTCCACCACTTCTTAAATATACCCCAAGCCCCTCGATGGTTATCCTAACTGAGGAATGTCTTTTATTAAATAACTCGTCATGGTTAACAGGGGTCCGGTTACCCCATTCTTGCAAATGGTAACGCACTCTCCATGTATGGTGTTAGGAAACCTAGTCTGTTAGTGTAACCATCATCGCATAGGTAATAGTATCGTGCACAACCAAAATATTTCATATTTTGGGGGTTCTGTATATAAAACGGCCATGAAAATAATCTGTCACATATGGGTTTGTCTATTATGAGGTTGGCTTCGTACTGACCTAACGTGATGTTGACTTTGTACTCCTTCATACTACTTTCTACTAATTTAATTTAATTTAAAAAATATATTTTCTTAAATATGTAATCACGTTTAGGGCTGCAAACGAGCCGAGCCGAGCCGAATTTTGCCTAAAAAACTAGGATCGGGCTTGAGATCGAAAATGGTAGGGGTGACTTGAGATTGAGATTGAAATTGAAATTGACGAGCTACAATTTTCAGGGCTTGAGATCGGCTCGGTGGAAGCTCGGGATCGACTCGGTAAGCACTGAATTTTCAATTGGAAGAAACGTAGAAATATTGAAAAAAAAATGATAAGAAAAGCAGCAATCCACAGATCTACGGAATAAGTTTGGATCTGCTTATGCAGCGGAGTTAAATGAATTGTAGAATCTCCTTCCGTTTCTTCTATATGTTTCTTCGAGAATCGCCCATACCTTCTTTTCCAGAAGAATTAAATCCCAGAGGGTCTTTGGCAGATAAAATTTTATATGAGGGGCGGTGGTGGCTACCGGGGATGCGGTGGTCGTCGAGAGAGAAAGAGAGCAAAGAGAAGTGAGACAGAGAAGTTGAGTCTCTAATTTCTTACCTTGAGACGGTGGGTCGGGGCTGAGGTGGAGGCTGAGGCGGAGGAGGCTATGGTGGCGGCGGGGAGCGGCGATATAACGAGAATTAAGATAAAAGGTGCGATGAAGAGGGAAGAGAGAGCGGCGCAAGTTTTGACTGAGTGAACCCTAAAAAATTCAATACAAAGGCCCAAGATAAAACGTACTACCTAGCCTTGGCCCATAAATCATAGTCGTGCTTTCAAAGCTGAATATTTTTTTCTTTCTTAAAGCTGTATTAATGAAACATAAAAACAAGACATATATATATATATATATATATATGACATGGCATGATAATACGAGGACACGTGGCACGCCCACGCGGGCGCCACGTAGACTCCACGCCGACCTGGACAAACCAGAAACGGCCTTCTGGACAGATCATCAGATCGATCGCCGGTACCCAGGTCATCTGATCATGAGTTCGTCAGATCATCGGATCGATTATTGGTAGCCGAGGTCATCAGATCGATTTGCTCCTCTCCTGTGAGGAAACACACAGCATTAAGGATCCCGGAAGATAATATCGATCTCCAGATCGATATCATACGTCACCGGACACCCGAATACTATAAAGCACTCCTGTCGGGACACGTGTACCCTCCCAATTCCCTGGAACAGGCGTACTACGGCTCATTAATGACCGTTAGTCCCTGCTTTTACCCAAAGGGAAAAGAAGGTACAAACGACCCGCCTCAAGCCGGTTCCATCGTCCGACATCCAGATCGACGACTGGCAACGCCATTAATGCACACCTACAGTACACACACTACTGTGTCATTTGGCCATGGCTATAAATACTCGCCCTTTGAACAGTAGTTGGTAAGCCTTTAATACGCATTCAATTGCATTTATTCTCTCTCTATAGAGCTCCATTACTGACTTGAGCGTCGGAGTGCCAAACTTGGGTAAAACCCCAAGTCCCCCAATTTGGTACTTAACTCACGTGTGTTAGTGCTTTCAGGTCGATAAGAACCCACTCAAACAAATTCTTGACTGGTTGACCCATATCTGACAGTCAGATCGACCACGTCAGATCGACCAGATTTGAGCCAGATCAGTTTGGCGCCGTCTGTGGGAAACCTTTCCACATCGACCTAGAAAAAAGCCATTTCATCCCCTTTTCAATAACATGGTTAACACAAGGAACACCAACCGTGACGTGGACATGGAGGAGGTTGCCAAAGGCAGGTATGACTACAACGCGCCGCTTGGCAACGCCTCCAACGTCCCCCCGATCGGCCCTAGCGCCAATGTACCCAGCCTCCGCTGGAGGTCACCCCCAGGTTCACTGTCACTCAGGCAGACCTTGATAGTTTTCTCGACCAGTGGCGGGTCGAGATCGAACATGCCCAAACTAAGGGTCGTGAGCCCAGGCGCCCCGAACTGCCGAGGGCCAGCCCAACCACCATAATCCCAAGCCCCGTGGTGGGCAACGCGTTGGCCCCCTCCGTCCAAGCATACGGGAACCCAGTTCCCTATGTCTTCCAACCACTCGACGGTCGACCCGCCCAAATCATTTGGGGCCTCAGTCCCCAGATCGGGGCCGGACAGGTCCAAGAATTTGCTCCGCCACCGCCACCCCCTGCAACGAGCAAACAAATCCCCCGCGAAGGTCACGGAGACTCCGACCACCCAAGCCGTAACAACCGCGACAAGCACGTGGTCGACGAGGATAATGACGAGTTCGACGACCTCCGAGCGCGGATCCCCGCTCGATCCGCTAGGGAGGAGGCCGCCCGAATCGCCGCGGCCCACGCCGGGAAAGAGTAGGATCATTGCGTGGACCCACCGCGTAGACGGGTCCAAGACCGCCTGGGTGACCGTAGCTCCCACGTCACCCAGAGGCAGGTCGACCTCCGGGACTGGCTGAACCGAGGCCCTCTCCGTTACCACAGCGACAGGGAGGAAGCTTCCCCCTTTTCCGAGGACATTCTCCGCACGACCTGTGACGGAGATCGAATTCCGACCGGCCTGCCCATGTACAACGGGACCACAGATCCCGAAAAACATGTGACGGCCTTCGAGAACCGGATGCTGCTACACTCCCACCCGCAGCAGATCTGGGCCAAGCTCTTCGTCACCACATTGACGGGTCCCGCGCAAGATTGGTTTATCCGCCTGCCGCCGGGTTGCATATCGACCTACAACCGATTTGTAGATCGATTCACGGCGCACTTCTTCTCGATGTCCGGGGAGAAGCTACCACCCTCCTATCTCAACAGCATCTACCAGAAGGAGGGCGAGTCCTTGCGAGATTTCATGACTCGCTTTTCGAGAGAAGTTGTTTGGGTCGAGAACCCGACGATGGATACTTTACTTTCCGTAGTCCATCGAGCCCTTCGTAACCGCCTTTGGGCCGATGAGATCGTCAGGGCTGGGCCCCGCAACCTGACGGAAATACAAGATATCGCCCACGGCTTCATGGGCTTTGAGGAGATCGCCCTCGCGCATGGACCTCCGCCCCGATCTGAGAGGCCGGTCATCGGGTCCAGCTCGCCCCAACACCGAAAGGAGAGCGAGCAAAAGAAGATCAAGGGGAAAGTCGACCCACCGACCCAGGTCGACCGACGAAACTATGTCCCCTTGACCAAGTCCATCGACCAGATCTACGTGGTCATGGACCAAAGCCTTCTGAAAAAACCGAAGCCCATCCGAGAGGGCCCGAAGGCTGAAAAATCGGGAAAATTATACGGCTACCATCAGCAATGGGGCCACACCACCGCGGAATGCAACGCCCTCCGTGACGAGATCGAAAGACTCGTACAAGGAGGGCACTTGAAGGATTTTGTTCGAAAGATCGACCACTACTCAGAGAGGACGGGACGACCCAACGACCGTAACCGCTCCAGGTCGAGGTCTCCCCCGAAATGATCTGGGAAGCAGCCGCTGGAAAGAGCTGAAGACAACCCCCTACTCATGGCAAGATCTATATGATAGCCGGGGGGCATGAGGGCGGTGACTCCAATGCAGCTCGAAAGAGGAACGTCAGGCGAGCAGCTCGAGAGTTCAACGGTCCCCACGAAGAGGTCTTCCAGATCGATCAGGGTAGAGAATGGGAGAGGCAAGAGGTTAGCTTTAGTGAGAGTGATAGCCGCCCGGGCCCCCATCGGGAAGGTGATACGCCTAGCTGTCCGATGGTGGTGACCTTAGGCGTGGCTAATTATGATGTAACCAAATGCCTAGTCGATAATGGAAGCAGCTCCAACATTATCCCTTACTCGACTCTTGTAAAAATGAAATTGCATAACCTAAAGCTCGATCCGATCCGAACACCACTTTCCGGGTTCGGTGGATCGGAAGTTATACCGTTAGGGCGCATCCGACTCCTCACCTCGATGGGAACATCCCCCAAGAGAGTGACCCAGGAGGTCGAGTACGTTATCGTCAATATGCCCCTAGCGTTTAACATGATCTTCGGCCGACCTGGCCCTATTCAGTTCAAAGCAATCATCTCAACGTACCATCAAAAGCTGAAAATGCCCACCCCTAACGGGGTCGGAGAGGTGACTTGCGATGTCATGGACAGTTGGGCTTGTTATGCCATCGTCCTCAAAAAGCCATCCGAAAAAGAGGAGGAAGAACTCGACCTCCAGACCTATGCCGACGGGGAGATCGAGCTACCCACGAAAGAGAGCGAGGCGGAGAGATCCCCTGCAGCTCGGAAAAGAAAAGCCAGCGAGCGGCTCGAGCCCTCTGAAGAACTAAAAGAAATTGCCCTTATCCTCGGAGATAGCAATAAAACCACCAAGATCGGGGCGAACATGCACCACCAACATGAGGTCATGATGATAGAATTCTTGAGGGACAACTCAGATATTTTCGCTTGGGCAGCCAAAGACCTGATCGGTGTCGATCCGAAGGTGATCTGCCACCGGCTCGGGATCGATCCGTCGGTCAAGCCCATCAAACAAAAGTTGAGACCGCAAAGCCGGGCAAGGAATGATATAATCGAGGCCGAGGTCAATAAACTCCTCGACGCTGGATACGTTACTCCAGCTCAATACGTTGACTGGTTGTGCAACGTAGTCCTCGTGCAAAAAACGGGCGGGAAGTGGAGAATGTGCAACAACTTCACCGACCTCAACAAGGCATGCCCGAAAGACCCGTATCCGTTGCCCCGAATCGATCAGCTCGTCGACTCGACGACTGGGTGCGAGATGCTCAGCATGATGGACGTATTTCAAGGCTACTACCAGATCTCTATGGCTCCCGAAGATCGAAAGCACACGGCCTTCATTGTGGTAAAGGGAATATACTGCTTCAAGGTCATGCCCTTCGGGCTAAAGAAAGCAGGAGCCACGTACCAAAGGTTGGTCAACCTGATGTTTAAGGATGAGATCGGGAAGACCATGGAGGTCTACATCGACGACATGATCGTGAAGAGCCGATGGGTGTACCATCATCTAGATCATCTGCGCAGATCGTTTGAGATCTTGCGGTAATATGGGATGAAGCTCAACCCTGACAAGTGCACGTTTGGGGTCGAAGGAGGGAAGTTCTTGGGGTATATGGTGAGCCAGCGGGGCATCGAGGCCAATCCCACCAAGATCAAAGCTATCCAGATCATACCACGACCTCGGTGCATCAACCAGGTCCAATCACTCGTAGGACGGATAATCTCCCTCAATCGGTTCATATCACGATCGTCAGAACGAAACCTCAAATTTTTCAAAGTATTGCGGAATCTCAAGAAGTTCGAATGGAATGAAAAATGCGATCGAGCGTTAGATCAATTGAAAGAGTACCTGGCCTCTCCCCCATTGCTGGCCAAGCCAAATGAGGGAGAGACCTTGTACCTCTACCTGTCCCTTTCTAACGAGACCTTCAGCTCAGTCTTGGTCGCCATTCGAGATCGAAAACACCTACCGATCTACTACTTGAGCAAGATCCTGCACGGTGCGGAACGGAATTATCTCGAGATCGAGAAATTCGTGTTCGCCCTCACGCATGCAGCACGGAAGCTACGTCCGTACTTCCAGGCCCACCCCATAGTTGTCCTAACAGATCAACCGCTTAGGCAGGTGTTATCCAAACCCGATGTATCGGGTCGAATGATGAAATGGGCGGTCGAGTTGAGTTAGCATGACATCACCTACCAACCCCGGGCCGCCCAACAAGCTCAAGTTCTGGCTGACTTTCTAGTCGAAAAGAACACCAGCTCGATGGAGATCGTCCATACCTCGCCTAGCTGGACCATGTACACGGATGGCTCATCCTCTCAAGGAGGGGGAGTGGGCATCTCCCTTATAAACTCAGATGGACTACAGCTCGATTTCGCCATTAAACTCGATTTTAAAGCAACAAACAATGAAGCCGAGTATGAAGCACTTGTGGTGGGATTGAGGTATGCCTCGGAGAACCAGATCGACAGGTTAGCCGTTGTAACTGACTCCCAGCTCGTCGCCGGCCAAGTCAACGGCACGTACGAAGCTCGGGAAGAGTCCATGGCAGCGTATCTCAAAATGGTGAAAGAGCTGACCTCGAAGCTGAAAGAGTTCAAAATCGAACAGGTCCCCCGCGAAGAGAACGGTCGAGCTGATGCCCTATCGATGTTGGCCAACGGATTCCAGGGAACAAAGGATGCGACCATCTCGTTCATGGTCTCGGGGGGCCGTGCAATCGATGAAGGAAAGGTCGAGATCGCCACCATCGATCCGCTGGAGCCTTGCTGGATGGACGATCTAATCGCTTACCTCAAAGACGGGCTTTTGCCCCAAAATCGAACTGAGGCCAGGAGAATAAAATATCGATCTCTGCTCTATATGATAGATCATGAAGGCAGGTTGTTCAAAAAATCCTTCACCGGTCCCCCGCTAAGGTGCCTACGACCTAGCCAAGCGCAAGATGTCCTGGAAGAAGTCCATGAGGGATGTTGTGGAAACCATTCCGGAGGTCGAGCTCTAGCTCGAAAGATCTTAAGGAGTGGGTATTTTTGGCCGACTATGGTGTGGGATGCGAAGATCCACTCTAGGAAATGCCCCAAGTGCCAAAAACACGGCAACCTAATCCACACTCACCCGGCGTCCATGATACCGATCGATGTGTGCTGGCCCTTCGACCAATGGGGGATCGCCATCATCGGCCCCTTCCCCTTGGCACCCAGACAGAAAAAGTTTGCCATAGTATGTGTCGAGTACTTCTCAAAGTGGGTTGAGGCCGAGGCAGTCCCCAAAATTACTAATGCAGTGATAAGAAATTTTCTCTGGAAGAATATAATCTGCCGTTTTGGGGTTCCGAGGGTACTCATCTGTGACAATGGTCCTCAATTTCGATCTGAGAATACCAAGAGCTATTGTCGGGACCTCGGAATCGACCTCAGATTCACTACAGTTGGTCATCCGCAAGCAAATGGCCAAGCTGAAGTCACCAACCGAATCATTATCCAAAATCTCAAGACCCGCCTTGATGCTAAACTAGGGGCATGGGCGGACGAGCTCGACGGCGTACTATGGGCATATGGAACTACCCCGCGGACAGCCACGGGACAAACACCATACTCTCTGGTTTACGGATCCGAAGCCGTCATCCCATCGGAGTTGTTGCACGAAACAACTCGTGTATCGCAATACCAGCTCGACCGGAATACAGAGATCAGAGCTGAAGATCTAGATGTGATTGAAGAAAGCAGGGAACACGCCTATAAGAAGCTCAAACAATACAAGGCAGCGGCGGCTCGATCATACAACAAACACGTGAAGCCCAAATCATTTCAGATCGGCGACCTAGTGTTAAAAAAGGTCGAAGTCTTGCAGCATGTCGGAAAACTTGAGCCTAACTGGGAAGGACCCTATCGCGTCACGGAGATCGGGAAAAACATGGCCTACCGGCTCGAAGACATGGCCGGGGAACCGTTACCCAGACCGTGGAATGCGCACAACTTGAAGAAATTTTACACTTAGCCTTCAAATTACTCCAGGTTGTAATGGTTCAAGAGGTCGAATTCGCCTGAGAATCGATCTCCATTCAGTAAATTAATATACATGTTCTAGCACGACATCCGATTGGAGTCAATACGTAATCCTGTATCGTCACTATCCCCTCGATTAAGCTCTCATTCGACTTACGGTCAGGAGCCGAGGAGGGAGCGAGCCCCCCGCATCTGGTCGTTAGAGATCGAGATCCAATGAGGTTGTTCATAGACCCAAAGAGATCCAAAAGATCCTAACGTATTTAATGCTTTTGAATTATTGTTAGCGATCGAGATCCACTGAGGTCGCTCATAGACCCAAGGAGATCCTAAAAATCCTAACCTATTTCACGCTTTTAAATTATTACTAGAGATCGAGATATAGTGAGGTCGCTCATAGACCCAATGAGATCCAAAAAATCCTAAATGATCCAGAGATCCAACGAGATTGGTTCCGATCCTAAGAGATCCAGAGTAACGATTTTCAAAAATTAATGAGATCCAATGAGGTCGTTCTTAGACCCAAAGAGATCCTAAAAAATCCTAATGAACCTAAGGATCCAGAGATCCAAGGAGATCGGTTCCGATCCGAAGAGATCCAGAGATGATTTTCAAAAATTAATGATCCAGAGATCCGACGTGATCAATGAAGATCCGTAGAGGTCCAGAGATGTCGCGTCTCAGAGATCGCTATCGATCCGACGAGAATGCAGCAAATGGAAAAACGGCTAAGCTAAAATGCGAACGCCCAATGAAACTAGATCAACATCCAAACGAGATCGAATAGCTTCGCGAACCCGTCGATCCGAAAGCGATAAAATCTAGCTGAGGTAAGCAAAACCTAGATCGACAAACCACACGTAGGCCGGATCGAATTAATGTTCAAATTGCAGAGAAAAAAAGAAGTATGAAGAAATAACCCATTCATTCAAACATCGATCTCCAAAAAATTATGGGAGATCGAATGTAATTAGCGTATCGAGCTCACCACGCGACATGGCCCGATGGGCAGAATGTTCTTAAAAAGCAAAGCCAAAATAAAACAAGTATTCGAGCAGCCACAACCCGGCTGGAAGGTCAATGCAACTAGCTACAAAGGGGAAATCTAATCGATCTCAACGGGCTCAGTAGATTCTTGGGTAGCTCGACGAAGGGATCGCTCGAGCTCTCTGATGGTGGGGAGGAAGCTTTCGATCTGAACTGGCGGAGGAAGCTCGCACCCTACCCGACGCTTCTCCTTCTTGGCCTGAGCGATCTCGATGGAGTCGCCCAGTCGATTTGGACCGGCTCTTCTTCCTCAGGAAGGTCAGGAGCGCAAGGATCGGGAAGCAGTGGGCCAATCGAGTCAAAATTGAAGTCGGGGACGATGGCGTCCTGGGCTTTGAGCTGGTTCACGGCGATCTGGAACCCCTCCGCCAGGTAATTCTGACCCACGATCAGGCTCGCCTCCTCGAAACCGGGGCCTTCCATGAATTCGCGAACAACATACCGTTCGATCTCCAGCTTGCACTTCTTCATTTCTTCCGCCGCTTTGACGATCTTCACCTGGGCCAAACTGAAGATCTCGTTCCGCCCCTCCTCCTTCGAGGCAGCTTTAGCAGTCTCGAGCTCCTTGGTGAACTCCTCTTTCATTTGGGCCAGCTCGTTCGCATGAGCCTTCTCCGTGATGGGATGCGGGCCCACAACAGTAGCAGTCCGGGACCACATTTTAAAATTTTTATTATAATACAAGTATTAAAATATTTCTAAAACATTTTAATACAAAGCGGAAGACTTAGCCGGATCTACTCAAGTATATACATGCAATTGATAATAAATTTTAAATCACTTAAGCAGATAAATATCTAACATGCAATTAACACTTAAGAGCACATAATTTATCATGCTTAAAATAAAATAACTGTAAAATATTACCGTACTGCAAACATGGCTATCTAACGGCATTTTTCCAGCTCCTTGCCCACTCGTGAGACCGGCAGAGCTTCCCTGCAATGACCCCAGGGACACCCTCGGAGTGTGGGCTCCGAAAGTATTTCTCTAAATACTTAGAGAAAATAAACTTTAAACTAGAAAACCCTTTTCAGGGTTTATTCTCCCGAAATTAGGCGTTTTATACAAACACCTAATTAAAATTAATTCCGAAATAAATCGGAATTAACTAGGAGAAAAATGGGACTTGGTTTCAAAGCCAAAAATTGGCCAAAACCATCCCAAAACTGAATATGAGAAATGAGGACCCAAGACCCCTATTTATAGGGGAAAAACCGAGGGCATTTTGGTCATTTTGGATACAAAAGCAAGGGTAAACTGGTCATTTCACACCCCCACTTGCGTAGCCAACTTGGACATGAAAACCGAGGACACTACGTTGAAGGTCTCGTCACCACGAGTCCAACGCCGCCAGCCACGCGCCCATCTGATGTGTCACGCGCCCTCACGCACCGCCTAAAGGCGGCGCTTGTATTGTACCCTCGGCTAGGGTTTGGGACTGACGTGGCCGATTCTCATTCGGCCACGTGTCCGGGTTTGGTCCGACCCGGAACCGGACCCAGTCCGACCCTACCCAAGATCCGATTTGTTGCCCGACCCGTTGACCCGGTATCCGAACCGTTGACCGCCCGGTCCAGACAAATCTGGACCGTTGCTCGCGCTTGACGTGGAGTGATCTGGGCCGTCCACGTGGCGTGCCACGCGGCCGCCTAGTCAGCGCCACCTGGACCCACACTGCTGACGTGGCGTGACACGTCAGTGCCACGTCAGCAATTTTTTTTTATTTATTAAAAAAAATTAAAATTTTATTTTCTCCAAAATAAAATTCCGGACATTTCCAACTCTTTGGAATTTGATTTATTTTCTTAAAATAAATCCCTTGACTATTTTCAAACACTTTGAAAAATTCATTTCTCTTTCTCCTTTTAATATTTTCTCTTTGGGTTTTCAATTGGGGCTTGCAGGGGGACCTGTAGGACTAATTAATTTTAGCTCTAAACGGATTAATATATTATCATCTCATGACAATAATTAATTACCGTTTAACAATATTTAATTCCACTAAATAAATATTGTTGCACTCTAAAATTAATTAAATTATTCACGAATTTCTCGATCTAGAATAATTTCGCATTTTACTCCTCCGTGTAGATATCCATGAAAAATAAACTACTATCATTTATTTTTCATCTCTAATTTGAAATTTATTGATTTGCCTTAAGTTCAAATTCTCTGTATGTGAAACACATTCAACATACAACTTCGGTGACGTTATCACGCGAAGTGCTTTGGCCAAAGTCTTAATTCGAACTTTTGCAAATCTATTTCAAGGATATCTCTTACCTTCCAGCAAGGCCACAGATTCCTCGATCAATATAACTCTTTAGCACATTTCATGCTGTCACCGAATCATACAAAGTATTTTGGCCACCCGTTACCGAGACCTCACTTAGAGTATGTTACAGTGACTAACACTACATGCCTAAAGCCGAAATATTATCAGGATTAAGAGTACAATGCTTCCTGAGATTTTATTCATTTTAGATAGCAGTATAAAATAAATAATCTCAGTGGTCCAGTTCGATGTTTCCAATCCTATTGAAAATCATCAACGTGTTATAATTGGAATCACCATTCCCTATGACGAAAGACTAATCATCTTATATAACCACGTTATAGTCTTGATAAGAACATATTCTTATCTTACCGACTAGAACTTTAATGACACGTGATTTTGGTATTCAAAGTCTTTTCCTATGAAACACATTTCATATAAGAATACCATCACACGTCAATAATTGTTAAGATGTGAAATACTCATAACTTGCTGTAAATTCAGTTTTAATTAATTCAACAAATTGAATTTTCAGGGCACTATTCCCAACAATCTCCCACTTGCCCTAAATTCAATTTGGCTATACATCTAAGTCTTATTCCTTTCACACGAGTGTCAAAACTCGTTTTGCACTCTTTTACGCCAATACTTTAGCGAAGGATTTTTTTTTATTTTTTATTTTTTATTTTTTATTTTTTATTTTTTATTTTTTTAGACGTTTCTCTGAGCCAACAACTAGGAAATCATGAATCCAATACATCTAACTGGTTGCTTCTCAAGCTACCATGTATTTGACTTCCATGTCGGTGTAAGCAATACAAGTCTGCTTAACATTCTCCAATTAACGGTTGCTCTTTCTAGAGTATACTCGTATTCTAATGTCAAACATCTAGAATACAAATATGATTGTAAGTCTGAATCTCTATACTCTATTGAAATGAGCTCACCACTGTGGTAGACAAGCATATAATCTCAAGTCCTTCTCAAGTACTCCAATATATGCTTTTACTACTACCCAGTATCAAATTCTAGGGTTTGACTAATATCTGCTGACTTAGACCTATTTATATAATAGACATCTGGCCCTGTACATAATATGACATACATAAAGCTTCCGCTGCGGAACTCTAATCATGTCTTCTATCTCTTCAGTTGTCTTAGGACACTGATCTCGAGATAGATAAATTCCACATTTAAAAGGTAATGAACCTTTCTTGGAATTTGTCATATTATACCTTACCAACATCTTATCAATAAATGCTTCTTGTGATAAACCAACCTCCTTATTCCTATGATCACGACAAAAGTCTAATCCTTAGAATAATATTGGTATCACTTAGGCCTTACGTGTCAAACTGATTTGACACCTGAATCTTGAATATTGACAAAATTCTTGCATCATTCCCAATGAGCAGAATATTAATTACGTACAAAGTGAAAATGTTACAACGCTATCATGATGTCATTTTGTACACTTCATGGTTCATCAGGCAATTATACAAATCCAAAGAATCTAAATTGCCTTATAATTCTGATGCTCCATAATCTGGACGCTTGCTTAGTATCATAAATCGATCTATTAAGCTTGCATTATATGTACCTGATTTCTGGCTGTGAAGCCTTCAGGTTATGCCATGTATATCTTTTTCTTGAAGTTGCCCGTTCAAGAACATAGTCTTTACATCCATTTATTTAATCTCATAATTGATGATGAGATAAAATGGAGAGGATAATGGACTTAAGCATTTCTATAGGCGAGAAGACCTCATAAATGATTTCTTCTTTCTAGGTAAAATCCCTTGCCATAAGTTTGCTCTAAAGTCTCTACTTTTTCGTCCATTTATCCTTTTATCGTTTTGTAGAATCCAATTGTATCTAATAGGGTTTAATGCCTTCAGGCGCCTCTACAAGTTCAAGACTTTGTTAGAATACAGATATTCTAACTTAGATTCCATGGATATTGACCAAACGGTCAGCGTCTATATCTTTTACAGCTTCATTACACGTGATAGGATCAGATACGTTAGATTCAACCACTTGGGCTAATCTTAGGTATCTTGTCAGGTGTCCTGACAATCCTCCCACTATAATGATGCTCTCGTGTACACATCTCCATCACATGTTGTATTTGGTACATCACATGTATCCAATATATTTTCAGTCATCACGGGTTTATGGAAATCAGTATCTAATACTGTTATTTCTTTTAACACTACTTTGCTTCTACCCTTTGCGGTTATCTATGTAATTATCTTTGAAATATTCACAAACATCTTTTGTGATTTCTCAAATTACAAAATATACCACCTCTTGTTTTTCTTAGGATAACCTTAGAACAAGTAAACCTTTGTTCTTTATTCTAACTTGTCAGGATCCATCCTTAACTCGTGGACCAGGCTACCTTAAATCTGAAGATAAAAGATACAGGGTTTTCACCCTAGCTACAGATCCATCAGTGTTTTAGGAACTGACTTAGATAGAACTAGGTTTGTCGTTTTGTGTGCAAGACCCCAAAACGAAATTCATAGGGTAGCATGACTCTTCATGAATCTTACCATCATTATCAGAGTTCTATTTCTCCTTTCTGCAATACATCTTTGCTAAGACGTATCTCATATATATAGTTGAGATCCAATCTCATTTGAGAAATTCTGTTTAACTCTGAACTTAGATACTTATCACTACTTCGACCTAATCGAAGTGCCTTGATATGTTTTCTAATTTGATTCTTTGACTTCAGTCTTATATTCTTTGAACTCTTCAACAATTACAGACTTAAGTCTCATCAAATAAAAATATATGTATCTAGAGTAATCATTCAAACGAATGATGAAATATCCAAAACTTCCTCTTGCTTGAATAATCATAGGATCACATATCCGTATGAACTGACACAAGCAACTTCATGGCTTAAATACCTTTTGTCTCAAAAAGGTTTCTTGGTCATTTTAACCTTCTAAATAGGATTCGCAGATTGATACTATTTTCAAGTCAATAGGACTCAACAATCAGTCTTTGGATCCTATTCAGATTCAATTGACCAATAGATAGGTGCCACGAAGAAGTTTTTCTTCTTAGATGGTAGGTCAAGCTTCTTAATGTTAAACTTGAATTAGGGTTTTCATTGATGTATAAAAGACCATCTTTTATCGTGCCAGAGCAAATAAACCTTTTATTTTGCTTAGTGGTAAACTTTTGTTCAAAACAAACAATTAAACTATTAGTTATCAAATAACTTACAGAAATTAAATTTCTGTATATATGGCACGTATAATATTAAAACCCTTTTGCCAAAATACGACTTTATAATCTTTACTGCTAATACAATTACACTTGTATTATCCCCGAGCAGTAGTTATGTGTTAGCCGTTTTTCAACCTTTCTGGTTGGTTTGAATCTTCGTAACAACTTGCAAATATGATTAGTTGATCTCAAATTCACATACCAGGAGTCCGGTGAATTTCCAACTAAACATATTTTCAACGAGTAAGATATCTTCATATCTTATCTAAACGGCGTAACAAATAGACAGACTAAGTATTTTGGATAATTTCCTTTTCCAATACCCATTACCACCGAAATAGAAACACTTTTCCATTGTCGGATTTGACTTTCTATTTCTGAACCTTCGATTGGGAACTTTTCCTTTTCTTTCTTCCACTTACTGGCTTTCTAGCCCGTGGATATTGATGTTTGATTAAAGAGAACTTTTCCCTTAGTCTATATCACCCTTTCTGCCACATTGAGGTCGTTCATTGGTTTTAAAAAATTATTTAAAATAATCTTGAACGTTCAAATGACTTAGGCAGAGAGTATATGATCGTATCCTATCTGTTAAGATTGTCTCTTTAAGCACAGAGGCTTTCAATCTCATTCAGATTAGCTATCATATTCATAATATGATTATGAAACAATGATCCTTCAAACATCTTTAACTGACAACCGTTTTCATGGCTCGTACCTACGTACGACTCTGTCTTCAACACATGTTCTTATCAGTAGACATCTCATGTGTTTGATGCTCAAGAACATTTAAAACAGATGTCAGGATATAAGACTAGCCAGATCATCACACTTCATCTATTTAGAATAAACGTCTTTCTAATCCTGACTGGTTGTAGTTTCCGAAATTTTCGGATAAGGTTCAGTGAGTACGTAAACTTTCGTGTCTCAATACGATGTCAAGATTCATTACTTAGTCAGCGTAGTTGAACCCTTACTAGCCTATTTCCTTATCGACATACAGTTTGGAGTGGGCTAAGAGAGATCGTAATTATAAAACTGAAATAAATAAATAAATGCAAGTTATGATTATGTATTTCACTTTCTTCTGCATCCAACCAATAAATGAAATCCACGTAAGCATTTTGATTTACGCAATGGTGACTTAACTAACTGCAGTTGACTCCCCGGAGGCGAGGTCGAAAACCGCTTAGAAAAGCAAGAACTATTCTTAATTAACATGTCATCTAGGTAACTCTTACCAAACAATGTCAATCCACCACGTCAACCCTTGGCCTCTAAGTAAATGTAACATAGCTCCCAAGGGAGGTTAATACATTACTTAGTCAAGTGTGTACCATTACCTAGAAGTCCGTACGAGTAGGTCAAGACACTCCACAGAGGCGTGGTCGAGCTGACTTCCCCGTATTTCATTCTATCCGTAGAAGTCTAATCTTGTATACCGCGAATATATACCCGCCGAAGGGAGTAGTATACATCCACTATACTATAGATGGGTAATGGAGGCCGTGAGAATCCAACTCTTTTCATCTTGCTCCCACTTGAATTTTTAAAAGGTGTGGATTATCTGTTGATTATTTAATAATCACTTTTGGCGTCTTATTGTTGGAAGTAATTGATCTAATTAATACCCTCCCACTAGGATTACTAAATCATATTTAAAATCCAAATAATAATATTTTAAGGCAATTTAATAACTATTTATTAATTAGGCCGAAAAATATTAGTTCAATTATGCATCGCGTCTAATCTTTATTAAACAATACTATTTAATCGCATTAAATAAAATATACATAATTGAAATATCATAATATCTCATATTATCATGATCATGCCATCAATAATGCACCCGGAGTTGAAGAGGGCAGCCAGAAGTTTGGAATCGGCTTTGCCAAACGCCAGAGCTCGTTTGGTCCCATCGGCCTTTTCGAGCTCCAGACCTGCAGGCCATTGGGGAAGGGGAGTCTTGGGAAAGTTCAAGAGCTGGGCCTCCTCATCGGACTCGTCAGAATCCTGCAGTTCATGAACCAGTTCTCTAAATGGTCTCTTGCCTACCCCATGCCTCGCCTGAACAAACTCGGGTTGAGAATCAAAGTCTTCATCAAAATATAAAGGCAGATGATCTAGGTTTATTACTTGTTCAACGCCTTCATCGACCTGACCAGCCGGCTGTACTGACGACCTGGCCTGTCCCTCTAGCTCCTGCCCACGAAGGGGACCTCCTTCGGTCTGCTCCGCTAGGTCGACGTCCAGGTCGTTCAGCTCCTACGAGCACCTCTCCTGTTGGGTGCGTTGAGCCTCTGGAAGGGAGTTGATGATGGAACGAGCGGCACCCGCCACAGGTCGAAGCTCGTCCGGGGTGGCATTCCTCTGGTTCATCGCCCTCATTCTCGCAGCTTGAGACATGATCAAAGGTCGTAGATCTGCAGAACGACAGGAGTCAGATCGAACAAATACAAAAAGAAAAAGGAAATTTGAGCAAGTAGATAATTTAAAGGACCCTGAACGAGTAGGGGTCTGGTCGAAGTGAGAGCATACCGAAGCGGAAGTTCTTTCTCCGGGCCCCAACGATAATGCCCGCTTCGACCAGGTTCCCCGTCCTCGACAGGTTAGTATGGTCCAGGAGCCCAAGATTGGTTAGCAGTTCGAAATGGTTGTGCAGCCAGGTCGACGATTTGGTAACGAGCCGTCTTGGACCGTTGTCCCCCCAAGTCAGCTTGAGACATGATCAAAGGTCGTAGATCTGCAGAACGACAGGAGTCAGATCGAACAAATACAAAAAGAAAAAGGAAATTTGAGCAAGTAGATAATTTAAAGGACCCTGAATGAGTAGGGGTCTGGTCGAAGTGAGAGCATACCGAAGCGGAAGTTCTTTCTCCGGGCCCCAACGATAATGCCCGCTTCGACCAGGTTCCCCGTCCTCGACAGGTTAGTATGGTCCAGGAGCCCAAGATTGGTTAGCAGTTCGAAATGGTTGTGCAGCCAGGTCGACGATTTGGTAACGAGCCGTCTTGGACCGTTGTCCCCCCAAGTTATTCGGAAGCGAGGCACGACGGGCAGATCGATGAAGAAGAACTTGGACTTCCAATTGATCCCATGTGACGTAGAAGGGATCGATACAATTTTCCTGTTCGGCTTCGATTGGAGGTGGAAGTACCCTACTCCCGACTTGGTGGCGCTATTAAGCGTGAAGAACTCCCCAAAATCCCAGATCTTCGGCTCGAATCCGAGGCACTTCATTGTGATGATCATGCAGTGCATTAGTGAGAATGAGTTCGGGGTCAGCTGGGAAGGGCACAAGTTGTATCGAACCAAGAAATCGGAGATGACTCGGGGAAGAGGAAGCCTGAATCCATATTTGACGGAGGAATAGTACATTCCGACCGATCTCAGACCCCTTGGTCTTTCGACAGTCTCCCCCTCCTCTGGCATTCGAACTACGTACTGAGGACCCAGCCCCAATAGCCGCGTCACCTCCTCGAGCTCCTGAGAAGTTATCTTGGAGAATCTCTCAGAAATATGCGAGAGAGTCCTGTACACATGTGGAGGTCGAGCCGGAGGGTTTCCGACCTGCGCCATGGGTTCCCCTCCTTCGACCTGCCCCTCACCGACCTTTTCTGCAACTTCCCCTTCCAGCTCATCTAATAGCCCAAAGGGTCGCCGTGCCCTCGACGTTGAAGCCTGACCCCCTCTGTTCGCCGTCGGAGCTTCGCTCCTCCCGGAAGCCGACCCGGAGGCGAAGTTAAAACTCTCGATCGGTAGGGGTGAAGCCGGCAAGTCTCCTTCTCGTTCTGGCGAGGGCGTGAACGCTAGCTGTTGGGCCATAAAGGTGGGGAAAGGAGATTTTACCTCTAAAAGAGACTTAGTTCGGATACAGTAATGGCTGACGAGCTGATCGCGGCTGGAGCAGTTCGGATTCCTTGAGTGTGAAAGTGGTGAAATGAGGCAGGGGGTGAACCTCTATTTATAGGAGTTGAAAAGTAACGTCTCGAAATACGAAACGACGCCATAATTACCCTGCACACGGCTATCCTATGGAAGGTCGCGTCGCATTAAATGCTGTGTCAGGCCGATCTCACCCAAAAGTCACGCCTAATGATTACGGCGACGGTTCGGTCCCAAGTGCCGCAACGGTTCCCTTACCCCCTGCCAGATCGATAAAATTACCACCGTGATATTTCACACTGGTAATTTGGGGGGCCTCTGACATGGCATGATAATACGAGGACACGTGGCACGCCCACGCGGGCACCACGTAGACTCCACGCCGACCTGGACAAACCAGAAACGGCCTTCTGGACAGATCATCAGATCGATCGCCGGTACCCAGGTCATCTGATCATGAGTTCGTCAGATCATCGGATCGATTATTGGTAGCCGAGGTCATCAGATCGATTTGCTCCTCTCCTCGCCCTTTGAACAGTAGTTGGTAAGCCTTTAATACGCATTCAATTGCATTTATTCTCTCTCTATAGAGCTCCATTACTGACTTGAGCGTCGGAGTGCCAAACTTGGGTAAAACCCAAAGTCCCCCAATTTGGTATTTAGCTCACGCGTGTTAGTGCTTTCAGGTCGATAAGAACCCACTCAAACAAATTCTTGACTGATTGACCCATATCTGACAGTCAGATCGACCACGTCAGATCGACCAGATTTGAGCCAGATCAATATATATATATATATATATATACAGTAATTAAATGTAAAAACAAATATTTGTTAAATATACATGTATGTATGTGTATGTGCATTATTAAAATATAATTTATATCAATCATATATATTATGTTATTAAATAAGAGACATTATTAACTCATATTTTATTTAAACTCAACCATATATTAATAGTATACGATACATGTTATCTTATTAATTCTATAAATTTTAGTAAACTACATAATCACAATTTTAATACACATACATATATAATATATATAATGTATTTGGTCCAGTGGTAAAACACATATATAAATATATAATATCGTATAAACCTATTGTAAGCATATACATCACCAAACTATATATGTATTATTAACACAATGTATATTTAAGATATACATATATAAGGTAAACTAATATCTTAGAATAATATATTTATGATATACTTTATCTTGTTGGAAAGTATTAGATACGATGGATTAAACTTTTTTATTTGATTTAATTTTACTTAATTTTATGTTAATTAGATGATATTCGGTTATTCGAACTTGTTTAGGTGAAATTAATTATCTACTATGTGATTTTAACCCTCCAATAACATTGATTAACTTTTAATATGAATCACAGAAAGTGGATCTGATTAGGTGAGATTACAATTATATGAAATTATAATTAATTGAATGTAAATGTAATGATTCAATACATTTATAATTCATTAAAATCTGTGACACCCCGTCTTCTCGGCAATCCAGGTATGATGTTACGGGGGAGTTTAATTCCATAATTTCATGACTTATGTGCTATTAGCATGTTTTATGTGTCAATTTGTATTTTATTTAATTAAGTGCGCATTGGAATTTAATAAAATGTATTTGTACTCAATCGTCCAATATTTGCAAATTAGGGACCTAATTCTAATTAGGGTGTTTGAGCCTCGTGGCTACCTTGAGCTCAGGAATTCGAATTCGAATTTCGACCTTGTCATTGAGTTCCTTTCGATGATTCGGATTCGATGAAATTAACCTTATAATTTTCTAAAGCCGTTTGATACCCCTACCATTTTAAAATCCGATATGAGTGGACCGGATCCTTTTTGACCCGACCCGTTAAACCGACCCGTTTTAGCCCTTTATGGCTGAAAATATCTTCCCTTCTCCCTCATTTTTGGATCGATCAAACAAGGCAAGAAAAGAGAAGAAGAAAGCCTCCCCCTTGGCCTCAAAGCTTCGGCTCAAGCTTATGCCCCGTCCGACCATCTGATCGAAGAACCAAGGTAAAATTTGTGATCCTCTCATTACGTGTTTCGATTCTGCCCGATTAAATCTTGAATTCCTTGCTTGATTATATGAACTTGGAGAAGATGATGAATAGTGAAAATTTATATGAAAATTTGATCTCACACTTTTGTTCTTGATTTTTTTGCTCCAATCTTCATATATGTTGTTCTTGTGAGTTAATAAGATCCGTAATTAATGAATTTGAAGTTATTGGTCGAAGCATGAGTGTTTGGCCATTGTTGGAGCTTCAAAGCTTGAAAATGGAAACTTGATGTATACTTGATTTCTTGCCTTGAGTTTGAGATATGTTATAGAGCATGCATACATGAATTTATGTATTGATTTTGAGGTGCATTGGTTGAGTTTGGAGGTGGTTTTGGTGTTTTTTGTGTTAGGAATAGTGCCCTAGAAAGCCGATTGTATATCCGCTTTGTGCTTTTCCTTATTGTAATCACAGACAATCTTTGAATGAAATAACGAATTGAGGCAACACTTCTTTATATGCTCTTGTTTGGTATGCGTTTACTTTAGCTGTGCATGTATGAGAACTCCCCTAATCCTGATGACTTTAGGACTCTACCATTTAGGTGAAATGGTTCATGAAACGAGCCCTATATCACATAAGTCATGATTAGTAAAATACTCCAAGCCGATGAGTCCTACAGACAGTGGGAGTGTCAACCTGACTCCTCTAAGGCTTGCTTGTGGGATCACGCCCTTAAGAAGGACCACCTTGTTTCATGGAGGTGCAAAGTGTATGGTTAATACGTGCGTGATACATGAGGGTGCTTACTTTAATAAGTAAGTTCACTGAGGTGCCCCGTGTGAGAACATTCCTAAATGGGAAAGGAAGTTTCTATTTCAGGAAATGGAAACTTCCAGATTAGGAAATATCTCACGAGTCATTGATGTGATTAATTGATGCTTAGACTTGAGGTTCCTTGTCACTTTATGAGTTAACTCTGTAGTCTTTGGTATAAGCTTTAAAGGGTGTCGCCTTAGACAACTGATTCAAGGCTTATGCTGGGGCTGCACAAGTGATTCATGAAAGTGAATGAGAATCAAGATAGGACCTACACTTGCATTTGCAAGGTGATCTCTTATTGTGTAAGTCATTCATATGCCATATGGAGTCCTTGGCCAAGGCAGTAGATCAAGATATCAAGAAAAGGGTTTCTTGGATTGAGATCAAATGGATATGAAATGCACTTAGCTTTAAGACCGGATTATTAGGGTTCTAATTATTCCCTTGCCCTAGATCTTGGTTGAGAGATAGTAAGTAGGAGGATTGTATCTCACATGAATCAATGACTTAAAGGTTCTGTCGAATCCGAACATTCCAATTCAGCTAGGGGTTAAACACCTGTTGCTAGACTATGGTCGTTTAATCTGTGGACTGATTAATTAATTAGTGAATTAATTAATTAGGGTCACTGCTAATTGAATTGAGAACCTAGAGGGTCACCCACAACAACTTGGTTACATGAGTTGAGGCTTGAAAATGATTAAACGAGTTAATCGGGCCAAGAGGGTTCCACATGTGTGAAATCACACGTGTGGCTCACGTGAGTGACACGTGTCACTGTGACACGTGTCACACACGTGTATATATATATTATATATATTAATTATTTAATAGACTTTGGTTTAATTTTGAATTAAAAAGAAAGTCTAATTTTGGAGAAAATAATCTAGTTAATTAATTATGAATTAATTAATTAGATAAAAATAAGTTATTTATTTTATAATAAATAAAGTATAAAATTATCCAAAAATAGTTTGGATATTTTTAGCTCTCTTAAAAGTTGACTAGAATTAGAATTCAAAGTCAAAGTTGGAAAATACTTGATCATCAAGTAATAGGAGAGAGAGGAACCAAATCCTAGTCCAATAAGGACTAGTTTCGGCCGCCCCTCCCTTCCTATATATAGGGGAGCTCATGCTCCCCTTTAGAGCTAATTGACAATTCTTGGTTCATGTGTTGAACACCTTCCTTTCTCCAAGATTAAATTAAACCCTAGGTTAAGCCCAAACACTAACTAGAGAACTAGCATCCTTACTAGTTAGATTGTGATCAAGTTGGTAGACTTTCTCTAGAGACTTCAAGTTAGAAGTTTGAAGTTTCGAGCTTTACCAAGGAGAGGGGATCAAGCCGCGTGAAGAGCGTTCTTGGGTGGCTTGAAACGCTTCAAGAAAGAATAAAAGAAAAGTAAGTTTTCTATCTTTACGAATTTGGTTACACGATTGCGAGTTCAAGGTCCTTTTGTTGGAAAAATTTTTAAATTCCGCTGCTTTCTGATTCGTGTTTTCCAACAAGTGGTATCAGAGCCACCTCGTTAATCGTGTTTCTGATTCGTCTCAATTATACTGAATTTGGTAGAAATTCTTAGGCTTGATGCGATTGAGTATTTGTAATTGTTTTAGAAAGCCTGAATTACGAAACTGTATTTTTTTTCCTTCCTGAAAGTTTCTGAAAATTGGTTTTTGTAAAATTTAATTTTGAAAAACAATTTTAGATTTGAAACTGTATAAACTGTTTTTGGATTTCTTGGATTGGTTTTGCTTTTTGAACGAAAACACGAAACGAAAACCCGGATCGCGACGAACACGCGAAACCCCGCGCGCGAAGGAGTCGCGTGCGCGGGCTTCGCGCGCCGCCGCCCGCCTGTGCTAGGCGTGCGCAAGGGCAACCGCCCAGGCTTGGCCGGGACAGACCGGCCAGCCGCCCAGCTCCTCCCGCACGCCTGTGCGGGAGCCTTCCGGGCGCGCTCGGCCGAGACTGGCCGCCCAACCCCGCCCGCATGCCTGCGGGAAAGCCGCGCCCAGCACAGCGCGCGCACTCGCGCGGCCTTGGCCGCGCGCTGTGCGCGCCTGTCGCGCGCGCGCGCCGTGTGCGTGCGGTCTTCTCCGCGTACGGGTCCCGTTTTCGCGATCCGGCCTTTTCGTGTTTCGTGCAATCCAGTCCCAATTTTTTATTTTAATTTTAAATTTTTATTTTTTGAATATTTATTTTAATTTTTGAATAAAACTTAAAATTGGGATTTTTGAGAAATTGAAACGGTTTATATTTTGGGAAAATACATCTTGATAAAATTATTAATTTTCAGAAATTAATTGGAATTTTATTTGGTTTGGTAATTTGGGATTTATTGAAAACTTTTATAAATAAGACTCGCATCAAGTCGTGTTTTAAGCTATTAGAGCTTAAAGCGAGAATTTTAATTTATCGGTTAAATTTAAATTCTTGCAAAAGCATGTTAGGTGATCATGGGTTTAGATCTATGTATGGTTTTAATTTATGCACATGGATGGTTTAAATTGGGGTTGGAGCCCTATAGTTGCGTTTTTTCAATTGAGGTTGGAGCCTCACTTATGTGCGTACTGTTATGTGATTTATTATGTGGCTTTCCATATTACTGTTTTTGAGGCCGGGGTATGCCCCGTGTAATTGTCTAAGGGCAATATGAAGATTGAGCCTTATTACTTTATGTCTTTTTCTTTTTATTGTAATTTGAGAGTAGAGATAGGTGGTGAGGTTTTATTTTCATTTTGGAGACAATGCACCCATGGAGTAAGATGGACCACATTCAAGTAACAAGGAGGCCATAAGTGAAGACCCCTCAAAATGTTAGGGAGGGGAATCTCAATTGTTAAATGTAATAGAGATAGGGCTCGTATTTTGTTACCGCTTTCCCTTATGTGATTTGAACTGCTTATGTGGCATGTATGTTAGAACTTGTGATTGTGGAGTGGCTCCCACATATCACGCATAAGATAGGTAGAACCCATGATCATTACATGTTAGTATCATGCTAGGACATGTTATCTGTTTATGTGCTTGTTTGAAATGCATTTAAGTGTACTTGCATTAATCAAGACTAATAAAATTGGATAACATATATGTTGGTGAGGTCGAACCGGACAACTCTCCGGTTGATTCGAAAATTCCCATTAAATATTAAGCTAATTTCGAACAAATAGGTGTTTAATTCGAGATGCAAATTTTGAATTAAATTCCTAGCATTCCATCAATAGGTTTTAAGTTTAGTAAGTAAAGCTAGTTATTGTCCGCGAGTCGTGGGATAGCTAGTGGAGCTTATTAGTTCTTAGTTACCTAATTAATCATTTCAAATGATCAATATTTCATGGTCAATTTTAGCAAGGGCGATGTCCGCGAGTCGTGGGTCGTTCGAACTAAGTTTTGGTCATGATCTTATGATTGATGGGTCTAGCTTAACGCCTAAGTAAATATGGATGTCGCACGAGTCGTGGGTCCATATTGAAAGATAGGTGATGCAAAAACAATTACTAAGAGTTCTAAAGGTGTTAGAATTGGTAAGTTGTACCTACCTAGGGTTCTTACTTAGAATGTCCGCGAGTCGTGGGTTCGAGGTAAAATGCCTAGGATCTTAGTACCCATTGGGAAACGTGTTCCTCTTAGATCTTTGGGAATTCTAGATCTTTGAAAAACAGTGGGAGCTACAATAGATTAAAGACCTTATCTTTTGTATATCGTTATAATTCAGCATGCTCACTAGTTCTCTGCTTTACCATTTAGGTCGTAGATTCTGTGATTCTCTACGTGTTTTGAAATGGCAACCAAAAACCCTCTTGTATCGATCCTCGAGTCAAACAAGTTGACTGGTCCCAACTATTCTGATTGGCTGAGGAATCTAAAAATCATTTTAGATTCTAAGAAGAGAACTTATGTTCTCTTCGAAGGGGAGCCTAGTCCCGAAGGGGAGGCTCCCACTCGGGCCGAGCGGGATGCGATTCAGAAGTGGAAGGATGATAATCTCCAAGCCCGTTGCCTTATGTTGGCTAACATGTCTCCGGACTTGCAAAGGCAACATGAGGCCATGGAATTTGCTTGGGAGATTTACGACCACTTAGAGCAACTTTACCGCCCTCATGAACGTGTTACAAGGTATAACACTTCAAAGGAATTATTCCACTTGAGAATGAGGGAAGGTTCAAGTGTCCATGAATATGGACTCAAGTTTCTTGCCCTTACTGAGAAACTTGCTTCCATGGACATGCCGCTGAAAGATGAGCTTTCAGTGGATTTGTTGCTGGCTTCGCTCCCACCATCATTCAACCCATTTGTCCTTAACTTCAACATGAATCATGCTGGTGCTACTGTAGCTGAGCTGATTAGTCAGCTTGTGACTGCTGAAAGCACGATCAAGAAGGACAATAAGGTTTTGATGGTGAATGCTCCATCTTCCTCTTCTGGGCCTTCTAAAGGTAAGGGCAAGAAAGCCCATAAGAAGAAGAAGAAACCCCTTAGGCCCACTGGTGGCATTTCGAAGGGGAAGGCCCAAAAGAAGAAGCGTGATCAGAAAAAGGATGTTTGCTTCCATTGTGGCAAAGCGGGACATTGGAGGAGAAACTGCCCAGAGTACAAGGTTACTCTAAAGAAAGGTATCTTTCTCGTTGAAGTAAATCTTTCTATTAATTCTAGTTCTTGGGTACTTGATACCGGTTGTGGAACTCATATCTGTAATGATGTACAGATTCTAAGTGATGTTCAACAATTAAAAGAAGGAGAATGTGTCTTGAAGATCGGCGATGGCTCAAACGTTGAAGCTCGAGCTTTAGGCACAATTAGATTAGATTTAGGTAGTTTTGAGTTAGTATTAAATAAAGTCCTTTATGTACCGAGCATTATTCGTAATATAATTTCAGTTCCAATATTAGATTGTGAAGGTTATGAAACTTATATTAAGAATGGTAAATATTTTATCAAACGGAACAACTCTTCCGTTCATATCGGTACTCTAAGTAATGGACTTTACCTAACTCAAAATATCAATATTATGAATATACAACGAGAAACAAAGCGTAAGAGAGATGACAAAGTTTCAGCTCCCTTATGGCACGCTAGATTAGGACACATTTCCAAGAACAGAATTAGCAAGATAAACACTTTAGGATCATTCTCTGAAAATGATCTCAAAGAGTTGACTTCTTGCGAATCCTGTCTCAAAGGAAAAATGTCCAAAGTCCCTTTTAAAGGAACTGTGGAACGTGCCACTAAGGTTTTGGATTTGATCCATACTGATGTTTGTGGACCGCTTAGTGTAAGCACTAGAAACAATCATCAGTACTTCATAACCTTTACTGATGACTTTAGTCGGTATGGTTATGTATACTTAATGAAGTATAAATCTGAAGCTTTTTGAGAAATTCTTAGAATTTCAAAAGGAGGTTGAGAACCAAACTGGTCACAAGATAAAAGCACTTCGATCTGATCGAGGAGGCGAATATCTTAGTGAAGAATTCCTTAATCATCTCAAAGATAATGGGATTATCTTTCAGTGGACTCCTCCGGGAACTCCTCAGCTTAATGGAGTTTCTGAGAGAAGGAATCGAACCCTACTTGATATGGTTCGTTCCATGATGAGTTTCACTGACTTACCACCTTCTTTCTGGGGTTATGCCCTAGAAAGTGCAGCAAAGATTTTGAATCTTGTTCCCTCTAAGTCAGTCCCTAAAACGCCCTATGAAATGTGGCCTGGTAAAATCCCTAGTTATTCTTACTTAAGAATTTGGGGTTGTCCTGCTTACGTGAAGAGGACAGTGGGAGATAAGTTAGAATCTCGTTCTAACTTATGCTACTTTGTAGGTTATCCTAAGGAATCCATAGGATACTATTTCTATGATCAATCTGAGCAAAAGGTGTTTGTTTCCAGAAATGCCACTTTTCTTGAGGAACCGTTCCTTAAAGAAAAGAAAGGCAAGATCATAGAATTAGAAGAAGTACAAAGTGACCCCACACCACCCACTGAAGAAACGTCCCACTCTGATCAACTACAACCAATCACGAATTTCGATACACATGTAAATCCTCCTCTAAGGCGTTCTGAACGCACTCCTAGACAGCCGGAGAGATGGTATGGATTCTTCCATGAAATCTCTCAAAAGGATAATGATCCTTTAACATATGAGGAGGCACTTTCAGATTCTGACTCTGAACAGTGGATAGAAGCCATGAAATCCGAAATGGATTCCATGAACTCCAACCAAGTTTGGACCTTGGTAGATTTGCCTGATGGGGTCAAACCCATAGGTTGCAAATGGATCTTTAAGAGAAAGCTTGGAGTTGATGGAAGCATTGTGGCCTACAAAGCAAGACTGGTTACAAAAGGATTCACTCAAAGGCCCGGCGTGGATTTTGACGAAACCTTTTCGCCAGTTGCAATGCAAAAGTCCATTCGAATCATGCTTGCCATTGCTGCATATTATGACTATGAGATATGGCAAATGGATGTGAAAACTGCCTTTCTCAATGGTGACATTGACAAAGACATTTATATGGAACAACCCATAGGTTTCACATTCAGTGGGAGTGAGCAAAAGGTTTGCAAACTCCAAAGATCAATCTATGGATTGAAACAGGCTTCTAGGAATTGGAACAGGAACATTCGATTTGATGAATCAGTCAAAGCGTTTGGCTTCATCCAAATTTCGAATGAATCATGTGTGTATAGAAAGGAATTGGAGACCTCAGTGCAATTCTTAGTACTTTATGTTGATGACATCCTTCTTATTGGGAATTCGAAGGATGACATGAAAGTGACTAAGTTATGGTTATCGAACCAATTCGAGATGAAAGATCTTGGTGATGCGTCCTATATCCTTGGAATTAAAATCTATAGAGATAGATCTAGAAGGTTAATAGGACTATCACAGTCGATGTACATTGACAAAGTATTGAAGAGATTCAATATGGAGTCAGCAAAGGTTAAGAACCTTCCTATGAGTGTAGGAACGTGTCTTTCAAAGAAGATGTGTCCTAAGACTAACCTTGAGAAGGATAGAATGACTCATACACCTTATGCATCAGCAATAGGTAGCATAATGTATGCAATGTTATGTACTCGACCGGATGTGGCTTATGCACTTAGTGTAACAAGTCGTTTCCAATCTGACCCTGGAGATGGTCACTGGGCTGCCGTGAAGAATATTCTTAAGTACTTTAAAAGTACTAAAGATTTATTCTTAGTTTACGGAGGTCAGAAAGATCTTACTGTCGAAGGATACTGCGATGCAAGCTTTGCATCTGACTTAGATGATTTTAAGTCAATGTCAGGATACATTTTCTGCCTAAACGGCGGAGCAGTGAGTTGGAAGAGTTCCAAGCAAACTACCACTGCTGATTCGACCACTGAGGCCGAATACTTAGCTGCAAATGATGCAGCTAAGGAAGGTGTTTGGATTAGAAACTTCATTCAAGAATTGAATGTTGTTCCTAGCATGAAAGACCCCATTACTGTGTTTTGTGACGACACTGGGGCGGTTGCTCAAGCAAGAGAACCAAGATCTCACCAACGGACCAAGCACATTATGAGGAAGTATCACCTAATCCGTGATATTATCAAAAGAGGAGATGTGCTAATTGAGAGGGTCACATCAGCAGAGAACGTGGCAGATCCACTTACTAAACCCCTTAGTCGAGAAGCTTTCCAAGGTCATCTTCAGAAGATGGGACTTAGAGTAGCTTTAGAATGGCTTTGACGGGCAAGTGGGAGATTGTTAGGAATAGTGCCCTAGAAAGCCGATTGTATATCCGCTTTGTGCTTTTCCTTATTGTAATCACAGACAATCTTTGAATGAAATAACGAATTGAGGCAACACTTCTTTATATGCTCTTGTTTGGTATGCGTTTACTTTAGCTGTGCATGTATGAGAACTCCCCTAATCCTGATGACTTTAGGACTCTACCATTTAGGTGAAATGGTTCATGAAACGAGCCCTATATCACATAAGTCATGATTAGTAAAATACTCCAAGCCGATGAGTCCTACAGACAGTGGGAGTGTCAACCTGACTCCTCTAAGGCTTGCTTGTGGGATCACGCCCTTAAGAAGGACCACCTTGTTTCATGGAGGTGCAAAGTGTATGGTTAATACGTGCGTGATACATGAGGGTGCTTACTTTAATAAGTAAGTTCACTGAGGTGCCCCGTGTGAGAACATTCCTAAATGGGAAAGGAAGTTTCTATTTCAGGAAATGGAAACTTCCAGATTAGGAAATATCTCACGAGTCATTGATGTGATTAATTGATGCTTAGACTTGAGGTTCCTTGTCACTTTATGAGTTAACTCTGTAGTCTTTGGTATAAGCTTTAAAGGGTGTCGCCTTAGACAACTGATTCAAGGCTTATGCTGGGGCTGCACAAGTGATTCATGAAAGTGAATGAGAATCAAGATAGGACCTACACTTGCATTTGCAAGGTGATCTCTTATTGTGTAAGTCATTCATATGCCATATGGAGTCCTTGGCCAAGGCAGTAGATCAAGATATCAAGAAAAGGGTTTCTTGGATTGAGATCAAATGGATATGAAATGCACTTAGCTTTAAGACCGGATTATTAGGGTTCTAATTATTCCCTTGCCCTAGATCTTGGTTGAGAGATAGTAAGTAGGAGGATTGTATCTCACATGAATCAATGACTTAAAGGTTCTGTCGAATCCGAACATTCCAATTCAGCTAGGGGTTAAACACCTGTTGCTAGACTATGGTCGTTTAATCTGTGGACTGATTAATTAATTAGTGAATTAATTAATTAGGGTCACTGCTAATTGAATTGAGAACCTAGAGGGTCACACACAACAACTTGGTTACATGAGTTGAGGCTTGAAAATGATTAAACGAGTTAATCGGGCCAAGAGGGTTCCACACGTGTGAAATCACACGTGTGGCTCACGTGAGTGACACGTGTCACTGTGACACGTGTCACACACGTGTATATATATATTATATATATTAAATAATTAATTAGTTAATTATTTAATAGACTTTGGTTTAATTTTGAATTAAAAAGAAAGTCTAATTTTGGAGAAAATAATCTAGTTAATTAATTATGAATTAATTAATTAGATAAAAATAAGTTATTTATTTTATAATAAATAAAGTATAAAATTATCCAAAAATAGTTTGGATATTTTTAGCTCTCTTAAAAGTTGACTAGAATTAGAATTCAAAGTCAAAGTTGGAAAATACTTGATCATCAAGTAATAGGAGAGAGAGGAACCAAATCCTAGTCCAATAAGGACTAGTTTCGGCCGCCCCTCCCCTTCCTATATATAGGGGAGCTCATGCTCCCCTTTAGAGCTAATTGACAATTCTTGGTTCATGTGTTGAACACCTTCCTTTCTCCAAGATTAAATTAAACCCTAGGTTAAGCCTAAACACTAACTAGAGAACTAGCATCCTTACTAGTTAGATTGTGATCAAGTTGGTGGACTTTCTCTAGAGACTTCAAGTTAGAAGTTTGAAGTTTCGAGCTTTACCAAGGAGAGGGGATCAAGCCGCGTGAAGAGCGTTCTTGGGTGGCTTGAAACGCTCCAAGAAAGAATAAAAGAAAAGTAAGTTTTCTATCTTTACGAATTTGGTTACACGATTGCGAGTTCAAGGTCCTTTTGTTGGAAAAATTTTTAAATTCCGCTGCTTTCTGATTCGTGTTTTCCAACATTTTGGTTCCTTCCGCATTTAGCCCCTGTTTATGCTTCTTTTTCACACCCAGAGTGACTACCCGGGCAGGTAGTTTTTGCACTAGAAAGTACCCGGGCGGGTACTTTAGTGCAGAAACTTTTCTGCACTGTTCTCCCCGGCCGGGTAAATTCCTGCTTTGTTTTTCCCCGGCTGGGTATCCCCACATATAACCTCCGGTAGAGCTGATTTTCGGATATGTTCAACCTTTTTGAGTCTAGAACAATCTCAATTGGAATCAAGTCAAAATTCGTTCTATATTGTGAGTTATAACCATTTTAATTTGGTGTCGCCACTTCGCCGAGATTCTGCATTCGTTCAACTTCAAACCTACGCCATTTTCGTCTCGCTTTGAACCATGATTCGAGCCACCTACCATTTTAAAGATCTATGTGTCTAGTTTCATTTCCAAGAAACAAAACTCAATTCCCTTCCTGAAACTCAAGATATTCCTGTTTTCGTACAGCTTGTCGTTCTTATTCCGTTTTTCTCGTATCTTCCCACCTCCGAACTTATTCCTAACTTGTTTTAGCATGTGTAAGTGTATGAATTTGCTCTTTTTATGCATTTTATGTTTCTTAAGTAATGTGAGTTGTTTACACGAATCGCTTATGCGCTTTGTTACGTTTTTTTTTTATGCTTCATTACGCATTAATTGTGCACATGAACATGCTTTAATGCATATTATGAATTTGTTAAGCTATGATATGTGTGTTTTTGCACGTCTTGTATGAATTTGATACGTGTATGAGCTTTTGACTAAGTATTTGCATCTCTTACGTGACTAAGCATATGCCGTGCGTCTATATGGTTCGTCCTCGAGTCTAAGTTTTGCATATTGTCTTCAGTTTGTCCAGGTGCACCCGAGGTGGTGTTTCGTGATCCGAGTTGATTTTGGGATGAATCATTTTTCTCATTCTTGGCCACATCGGTGTAAGGTGAGGGTTAGGATCTTTTCTTTTAGATAAGCGACCTATGGCCTTAATGTGATGTTTTCTCACCCCGCATGCGAATATATACTATATGTATATTAAATATGTGTCTTATAATATGTTATGAATCTTGTTAATTCGATTTTATATGAATTCTTCTGAAATTATATGTATGGGCATATATAAGCTTAAAATGGTTTTGCAACGAGGCTATGCTCCAAACCGTGTGGTGTCAAGTGAACTATGGATCTCCTTTAGCATCTTATGAATTTGGAAGACACGGAGAGGTACGTGTATAGCATATGCCAAGTTGCACAGGAAGGTATGTTTCTGAAGTATGAATCATATGTTTCTAGGTTTCGCGAGTTAGGTATGTTTCTTTATGAGTCTTATGAATCCATACGAATCTATTTGAATCCCTGGGCCCCAGAGGTGTGGGTAAGGGAGACCCGGTGCGGCTGTTGGGGTCGCCGGTTATCACCCCTGTGCACACGCTCCTTTGAAGTACCTATGCACGACTCTGAGGGAGATGGAGAAGGCATGGTGCTTTGAGCCTTCGGCTGAGGCCGGAGAAGGTACGTTGTGGGTTCGCGACCCCACGTATATTGAGTTGCACGATGTGGGCCCGTAACCCGCGTGTAGACTTCCGGAGAAGGTTGGAATACGGGAATATGAGTTTTATGAATTTATGTTTTATTATGTTTCTTATGAATTCTTTTATTAAGAGGTAAAGTTGACCCGTACTCTCCGGGTAATTTAAGTTTGTTTTATTATGTTAATTATGAAACGAGATAGGAGAGTTTGTTTTCAATATGAGATTTCTACGCTGAACTATGAATCGATCTGAATATAAGAATCCTTATGTGTTTTAATTATGAATCTTCATGAGTTTCAATATGAATCCCTATGAGTTTTAATATGAATCCATATGCGTTCTTGAATCTATGAATCCTTACGAGTTTTCAAACTTAAGAATATACGAATATATGTATAAGTATGAGTTCTTTTGGAAAATGACTTTGGTATGTAAAACCCTATTCCCGGTTCATAGTCTTTTGTTTAATACCTGTTTTGATCTATATGTAGATATGTGTTGGGTGTGCGTTAGCCCCCCTCAGTTGCAAGTGCTAGGTTTGGGTTCGTGCTAGGCAGGGGTCTTCTTTTGAGTCGTTCGGGTCGAGTCTTTACATTCTGCATCTTCTTTACTTTTACCTTTTCATTCTAAGGTTATGTATAAGTTTGTAATATGATTCAAATTTGATATGTGTATGATTAGAATTGCCTTGCTGGGCCTTACCTTATGTCCCAAAACTTGGCCTGTGTGCCCAAGTTTGCATGTGGTGTGTATGCTTTAATTTCTGCTGGCCCGTGGCCTTGCATGTGTGTATGTTGATCCTGTGCTTCCGCTTCTGGTTTTCAAATTGTTGCGCACTCTGTTTCAGGGTCTAGCCCGCCTAGCTTAGGTGTGTTTTATTTGTCACCCGTTCGCCATGGCTTGGTGCGTGAGCGGAGCTCCCATTCGTAACACGTGTCGGGCTATGGTGCGGGGGATATGGTGCTCCTCGCTCGGGGTGCTACAAAATCTAACATATCTAACATAATATTAATTATAATTCATTGAAATCTAACCTATCTAATATGATATTAACTATAATTTATGTAAGTCTTTTCACAAACTCAATTATTAAACTTAAGATTGTGTGTTGAATGTTTATATACAAACACAACTTAATCTTAGTTGGTAAATCCAATGGAGATTGATCCCAAAAAAATAATATTGGATAACTAACACTTCCTTAAATTATATGTTAGATAAATTATATAAATAAAAATTTAAGACACAAACATATAAAATAAATAAAATGTATTTGGTCCATTATTAAAAACAAATGTATATATATATATATTTATATATATGTATATATATATTATGTTAACTAATAAATCAAATATATTATTAGCTTATATATTATTAAAGGACACATATATAATACATGATTGATATTAACTTGTTAAACTATATATTTTGACAAATCATATATTTTTAACATTTTAAACAAATATACATATATATATTTGTTTGATATGTTTTACATAATATTAATATTGGACCATATATAATTAATAAAAATTACATATATATGTTATATGTACATATAGTATACATATATAATTTATAAAATTTATATATACACCCAGGCTCGCGAGCTAGCTCGCAAGCCACGAGCCTAGATGGAAGGGCTCAGGATTGACTCGATACTTGGATTGAGCTTGTCGGAGCTCGGATCGGGCTCGCTCCAACACGATCTCAAGTCGAGCCAACTCGAAATCGACTCGCCAAACTCGCGAGCAGGCTCGACTTGTTTGCAGCCCTAATCATGTTGAGATTCCTACTTTTTGGCTTACAATCTAGTTCAATTTAATAATTATTCTTAAATTAATAATCATTATTTTTAATAGTTACCTATTTTGTCTCCAACAACTTATTAAATAAATATATTCTAAAATTATTAATATTTTTTTAATACTTAAGCTCCTACTCTTTTCTCCAACAAAAAATTATTTTTATTAAGATGCTACACATTTTAATATTAAAAATTAATGTATTTTTTTTATTTATTATCGATGTGTCAATATCTATGTTAAAAAACATAGATATTTTTTTGTGAATATATATTTTTATTATTTTTATCGATAATAATTACTTTTAAGAGTAAAAAAAAAAAAAACTTCCTCTTTATATTATGATGCTTTTTCAATTTTTTTATCCGAATTTTTATATATTTTAAATTATTATCTGTACTTTATAAAAAAAATTAAATTGTCATCTTGGTCATTTAGATATTAACACGTGTCTCATTTTCAATAAAAAATTAACAATTTTCGGCAAAAGATGAGACACTCATTAATACCAAAACAGTCGACATTACAATCTCAAAATTTTTATAAATTAAAGATAGTAATCTAAAAGTTTTTACAAATTACCTAGGATAATCTAAAACATTTCAAAATTTTTGATAAAAATCTAAAAAAAAAAAAAACCGGTTTCTCCTCTATTTTTAATCATGAGCCTTAGTGAAAGAAGATATTCCCATGATCTCATCCCTCTCTTAAGAATCACTTAAAGCCAATGTTTTCAAAAGCGGACCGGAGGTCAAAGCGGCAGCCTTACTAGTCACCGGTCGGATCAGTTCGACCGGTTCAACCACCGGTCGAACCGGTATGACGTCATAAATAAAAATATTTTATATATATATAATATGCTAAAATTAAAAATAAAATATATGATATAGTTCAATATTAGAATAAAAGAGCCATATTTCTTCATGTAATAATTAATATCCAACCTTCAAAAACAAAACTCCAACATTTCTTCCCCTATTATCCAAGATTAAACAAAACTAAACAACTTACATAAGTTTTAAGTTTTAAGATCAACATGAAACAAACCAAACATTCCAAAAGTTGCTAGAGTTGCAAATATTAAGAAATATAAAATAAGATCTTCAATCATCATCTTCGTCAATAAGTTGATTTCTTTGTTGCCTTAAAAGTCGATGCACTTCAACATCATTAGAGCTCGATGTTGCACCACCAAATGTTGCTAAATCAATCGGATCATCGACTATATTCATTTCTTCTCCACCATCTAAAAATCATTTAAAAATAAAGTATCAATATCAATGAAATATTAAGGAAACAACAACATTATATTATTTTAAAGAATCTAATCTATAACCTCCAGTAGGTGCAACAAAATTTGACATCTCTTCCTCAAGCATTCTTCTATCTCATCGGCATCAAGTTCTCCACTTGGCTCATTCTCAACGACCTAAAAATCCAGTTTATCAATACATTCATAATCAACAGGATCATAGGCCTTTATTCTTTTACCATTACGAATCAAAAAAAGTATATATATATATATATATATATAACATTAGTTGGTGTTTCCATGTGACGCCCGGATATTTCGGCCGTACAGGTATGACGTAAGTGTTTACCAAATTGGGCGAAATAATTATTTATATGTGTTTTATATATTTAATTTTATTTTTAAATATATTAAATGTTAATTACTTTATTTTAATATTATTAATACCAAATATATCTATATACATATATATATATATATATATCTATATATATATATATATATATCTATATATATATATCTATATATATATATATATATTAATTGTGTTTCGAGTGGTTTAATAACATATTTGCATGAACTCATGCAATTCATTAAAATCATAATTGATACATGCATGTTAGTTATAAATTATATACGAATTTGAATTTGTATATTTGTAAATGATATGGATTTTATTGTTACATTGCTTATGAGTGACATTTACGTGCTTCGTTTCTATATAAATTGATACCGAATTTTCGTGCAAATTTAATATGTTTGACTTATACGTGTCTTGTATATGAATATATGTTCGTTTCATATTTTCGGGTTCATTTGCATGAGTTTCAAATTTATTTTAATTTTGGAATCCAAGTCGGGGGCTAACGAGCAATTAGCGCACCCTTGGTTCCGTAATTGATATCTTGAGTTCGAGAACTCGGATTCGAGTTCCGTCAACTTCGCCGAACTCATAACGAAAATTCAAGTTTAGTGAACTTAGCCTTATATTTTTCCAAAGTCATTTGAACCTCCGAAATTCAACCGAAAAACGAAATGGCGACGAAACTGACCATGTTGTATTAAAATGACCATAACTCATCCAAACGTTAACCAAATTAACCATGGTTTGATGCTATGAAACCCTAACTCAACAACCTAACCTTTTATATGATGCCCTAACCGAACCAACCCTCACACAAATCAGAAATCTCAGCCAAAGTCACTGCCTTCCAGTTTTTCCCGCAACCTTGCCTTCCTTGGAGATTTTAGAGCTCAAATCTCTTCCAACTTTCATCCATTCAACAAGGTAAGCTTGGGGTTGTAATATATGTTCATTCCTGGTCATTTTAATCCTTTCATCTCTAAATTTGAGTCAGTTTTCATGAGGATTTGCTAGGTTATATGAATAGTAAGGTTTAGAGCAATTTTGATGATCTCTTTCGATTCTTGATGGTTTTGTTTGATTCCAAGCTTGAATCTGATTGTTTTGACATCCTCTTCTCATTTATGATCATTGATTACATGGTAATTGAAGTATTTATGAGATATCATTTATGGCTCTTTGAGAAAATTTCATGAAATGGTCACGTATGTAACTGATTTATACGTTGAATTGGTGTTGTTTTGCTGCACATTGGATAGCTTAAGTGACCTGAATATGTTGAGATGAAGAAGATCAGTCATGCCCTATTTTTGTGGATTTTTTGCCCTCTTTTGGAATGGTTTTTCTGCTGTCAGCTGCTACGTTTCTTCTTGATTGTTGTTGTCAGTTTTAGTGAGTTGTTATGGCTGGTTTGTAGCTGCATTTCATGCCTTGTGTTGCTGCATATTCTGCCTGTTTGTTGCTTTAGCTGCTGCTACGTTTTAAGCCAAGAAAACAGGGGATAAGTCTGTGTTGCTGCTGCGATTACCTTCTGTTGCCTCTCCCCGGTCGGGGAGATTTTGTGCATGAAAGTACCCGGCCGGGGAGCCCTTTTATAGAAACCCCACTGCATGGCAGTCCCCGGGCGGGGACTTTTGGCGTGAAAATCTCCTCGGGTAGGGAGATGATCTGTAAACCGCTGCTGCTTGTTTTCCTTTTCCTTTCTTGCATGAATTAGTTGTTTGTTACATGTGAAATAGGGTCCAGGCATGCATGTGTTTAATTCATAATGTTTCATGCATGAAATTTGTTGTGCTTTGTGGGATTGCATGCATGTATTTAATTTAATAGATTGCATGCATGTTGTGTTGTTGCTGTACGTGCATGGGATATATATATATATATGATATAATATAATATATATTTATATATATATTTATATATATTTATTAAATATTAAATATTATTGATTTAATTGATTTTAGAATTTAATTGTTACCTATTTCATGTTTTATTTAATTTCCAATTTTGAATTGAATGTATTTAATTGTTTATTTTCTAATTGTAAATGTGATTTAATAAGTACTATGATCATGTTGGAATTCTTTGATTAATTTGATTGGAAATGTGAATTTATGAATTTGAATGAAAGTGAACGAATGATTGAATAACTTGTTTTTATGATTTAAATACCTTAATAGTGCACATGAACATTTTCATAACATAATCTCATCTTTTATACATTCATATTATGATCATCACATTGTCGAGCGTCTTATATGGTCATATTGAGTCTCACTTCACCTTTCTTGCACAGATTTTGATCCAGTTGGAGATGAGGCCGGTCAGTGAGGCTCTTGTGTTCTCCTTTTTGCCGTTTAAGGTGGGTTTCTCTTCTAATTAGATAAATGACCCTATATACCTTCAATGTGAAAAGTTTTTGACCAAAATTACTATATATATATAGAGTCGTTTTAAAGAGTAAATGTTTGCAACGTAAAGTCTTATTTTATGAATCCTACCTAATGTTTTGGCGAGAAATGACCGAATGCACGAATGGGGCCCAGGGACTTAGTGTGAGTGGCTATCCGGGGAGGCATGGCCGACGGTGATCCCTCACACTAGTTCCACCAATGAACGGCGTAACCGGACCTCGTTAGGAGTTAGCGTGGAATGGATGCTGAGCGCCATCTGGGGAGTCATGTAACCCCTTTTGGTCAATGAATGGGTGGTCGGGCCTTGCAAACCCACCACCAACCCGGAGGAAGAAGGTGTAAATGTTATTGAATGTGCACGAAATAATGTTATGCATGAAAAGAAAGAAAGAATGAATGTTTAAATGAATTACACAAGGTGTTGGTTGGAGATAATGCACGCCCACTCGCCGAGCCAATAATGACCTAATGTAAATGAATCGTTATAATCCCTTTTGATGATTTCTATTCACCCACTTGGGAAATTCTTTGAAAACCTCACTTGGGATTATAGCTTGCATGTGAATGTTTAAATATCGTCGTATATTATATTTATACCCTGTTTTTATACCCACCAGTCCCTTTTGGACTGAACCCGTTTGGTTTTCAGTTGTGTTGTGCAGGTGTCAAGGGAGCTAGGCGGGAATTCGAGTCATAGGTCTTGCATTCGTCTCTAGCTCTGTATTTTGGGTTTTACACTTGCATACACTATTTATCATTTTGTAAATGAGTACTCTACTTTTGATCTTGGTATATGAATGTTAATATGGAGCGTACTTGTTTTGAGCCTTGACGGAATTTGATGATGTATATGACTTATTTTTGGAGCTGTGAGGCTCATGGTATATATATATGTTATATGTTCAGATTTGGCTTCCGCTTTAATGTTTATTCTGATTTTATGGTTTAAGGGTTAGCCCGCCTAGCTTAGAGTGTGTGTTTGTCCCCGTTCGCCATGATTTAGCTCGGGTATGGATCGTGCATCACATCCAAAAAGCCTCCACCATTCATCTAAAAAGAAATTAATTAAATGAAACTTATAGATAACAAATATATAAGTTGATATTAATTAAACAAAACTCATAAACAAGTCAAAAAGAAACAAAAGCCATACCAGGACGAGTGTTCTTGGTGTTGTTTATAGCTAATACCCTCCCAAAGCTATTTTTTTGCTCTCGAAACATTGTGATTTCATCTATTATATTATTAACCCCCGGCACAATCTTCTCACACACATCCAATAAACCATTGAGACACTCTGGCATTTTCGGATTTTGTTTATCATATTGGAATGCGGGGTTTAAATAGAATGCAGCTGCGTGGAGACGTTTTCGCAACATGTTATCCCACCTATCATTGATAATATCAACAACTTTTTTATACCATTTGTTGCTCTCCACATCCCCTCGTATACATAGCCTAAAGAAGGCTTCTCATCGGAGTCACACATTCTTAACAATCACATAAGAGGACCCATAATCTTCACAATGATCAAGCAATTGTTCCAAAAAGTACTATCTAACACAATTTGCTTAACCTCTTTTCCTTTTTCAGTTCTCAAAAACTTTTTGAACCCTGCATTTACAACCATAGCTTTCAAGTGTTCTTTATGATCATAGAGACTCTTCAAAGCAATAAAAGCAGTTCCAAAATGGGTCTCTCCTGGTCTAATTATTTCAGTCCATCCGGGTCATTTTCTCAACCATGCATGAGGCCACTTGTGATTATACATGAAGATAGTTACTCTTGAAGCAAGAATTACCAAAATTTTCACAAATGTCAACTCTCCAATATCCTTAAAGATTAGATTAACACAATGAGCAGCACATGGAGACCAATAAAAAGAACTATATTTTTCAGAGAGCAATTTTCCAGCCTTCTTATAGTCACTTGCATTATCAGTCACGACTTGCACAACATTAGGAGCACCAACTAGCTCAGCTATCTCAGAAAATAGATTGCACAAACTCTGGGCATCACCATCAATATCAGAAACATCAACTGATTTAATAAATGGTATACCATATGGACAATAAACTAAAAAGTTTATCAATGGTCTATGAGATTGGTCAGTCCATCCGTCACCCATGATAGTGCACCCAGTTTCAACCCATTTAGACCTCATAGCATCAATAGTGAGTTGACATTGTGTTTTAGCTTCTTTAAGTAGAGGAATTCTTAAAGCATGGTAAGAAGACCCCGTGTACCCATAACCCATTGTTGTTATCCTACTCATCATTGGTTGATAAAATGGTTAATTCACAGCATTAGTAGGAAGGCAACAATCATAAAAACAAAGAGCAATAGACATATCAATATCATGCCATCTCTCTCTACTTTGCAACGTAGCTTGAATACTAGGTTGTGATAAATCAATCCCGGCACCGACTTTCATATAGGTTTTAATATCACTCTTCTTTTGTTTCTTATTATTACCACTCCCAGCTTCCTCATTAATTAAGTTTTGAATCTCCTCCACATCATCTTCTTCAAAATTCATTCGAGATTGAGCCTTTTCCTTTTTATTTTATGCAATTTCAGCCAAACTATTCTTAATTTGAAACCTAACATCTGAAGGAACCTTAAGACAAGCTTTTACATTACCAAGAATGCCCGCTAAATGTTGCTTCATACGATTGATACCTCCACCACTGATTGTTGACAATAGATGCATTTGAGTCTCCGAGTCTTCCCGGTTGAAGGAACCTCGTAGCAATGTTTCCAAGCTAAGTCAGCTCTGTTTCGAGGATTTTGCCTACTATCTCCCAATTGTTCAACAGATTGAGATGCATTTAATGGCGGTAGTGGTGACGATGAACTTGCATTTTCCATATTCTACAAAAAAAAAAAGTTGGATATAAAAACTGGATATATACAAGAAATCAAAGAATCAGGTCATTCGAAGCTCCAAATCAAATAATCAGTTTATGTGAAGTAGGAAATCGAAGAATCAATTCATGTAAAGTCTCAAATTTCTAAAGTTTCAGTCTTTCAAGCTTGTAAATATCACAAAAAATCTCAAATTTCTAAAAACTAATTAACTAAAGATGGTGGATAGAGAATCGAAAACAAGAACATATTCGAGCAAATTCCCAAAATATATGCAAATTTCTGAAATTTCAAACTTAAAATCGATTTCAAATTATTTCAACCACATTCGAAATATATCAACAAAACTTACCAATAGCAGAAGATTGGTGCCTCGATGTCAACGGTGGATGGAGACAGGTGGTGCGCGGTGGCGATGGACGGAGACAGGTGGTGCACGGCGGCGATGGATGGCTGATGCTCACGCCTCGCGGTGATGACGGCGCATGGGTTAGGGATTTAGGGTTCAAGTGTGCAGATTTCTCATTTCTCTAATTTCAGATTAGGCATTTGGGACTTAGGGTTCAAAAAACATTTTTTGGTTGTGAAAACGTGAAAAGCTTGTGTGAATTTTGAGTTAAAAAAAAATAAAATGAAAATAGGTGAACCGGCGCTCCGGTCCGGTTCCTAGGGCCAAAACCGACGGTTAACCGGCCAATTTTTTGGGCCCTTTACCGGTCCGGGCACCACTGGTTTATAGGGTACTTCGGACCGGACCTGGCACCGGTCACCGGTCAAACCGGCCGGTCCGGTCCGCTTTTGAAAACATTGCTTAAAGCAGGATTTTCAGACTAGACTACTATCCTAACAAAGTACGCTTAACCCCGACCCCTGACCGTCTTATATTTCTTTATTCTCTTTAGCCTCCTTATTCTTCGCCTCTTTTCTGTTCCTCTATAAACCCTAAAGTACGCTCAATTCCAACGCTCCATCTTCATAATGAGTAGTGGGGCTCATGCTTACGGTGGATACGGCGGCGATAACAGCGGAAGTGGCGGTGGAGCCGAAATGAGGGGTCTGACCCCCCCTCCCCTCCAGGTTTCATCAGGATGATGTTAAATATAGTAAGCGATCCAAACACCGACTCAATTGTTTCATGGAGTGCATCGGGTAATAACTTGATTGTTTAGAATCATCTCAAATTCTTTGGTGAAATAATACTCAAATATTTTAAGCACAACAATTTCTCCAACATCATCCGCCAGCTCAACAAACATGTAAGTATTAATTATTAGTGTTCTTATCAGGATTTTTTTTTTTTTTTATTATCATCATTGCGCATATTAATATTATGCTTTATGTTAGCAGGGTTTTTGAAAAGTAACAGAGAAATATGAATGGGGGTATAAACGTTCATTTTTTCCAAAAAGATAAGGCGTGTTTGCTGCCAAAGATAAAGGGGCGCAATAAAGAACCTGACTACGTGGCCAGCAAGCGGCCTGACCCAACCGAGGAAATAACGAAATTGGAAATTCAGAAGGCCAAATTGGAAATTCAAAAGATGAAGAAGCAACACGAAGCAATGCAATTTCAAATTACTGTCCGATCTAGAAAAATGATCATATCTGGCGTTTGTTTGCTCTTTTGTCCAAACTTTACTTAGACTCTAAATGCGTGCAAGTGTACACCGACAATCAATGTTTTCAAAACCGGACTGGAGGCCGAACCAGAGACCTTACTGGTTACCGGTTCGATCGGTTCAACCACCGATTCAACCGGTATGACGTCATAAATAATAAATATTATTGTTAATAATATATGTAATATTCTAAAATTAAAAATATATACAATATTAGGGAAAAAAAATACTTTCTCCACCCAATGTCCAAACTTCAAAAGTCATAAGTCATAACAACAATCTAATTTTCAAGTTCCAACATTCAAACTTACAAATTAAACAAAATGAAGCATCTCAGAAGTAATAACAAGTAACAACATAATCTAGTACAGTAGCACATTTCCAACATTCAAAAATTAGCTACGAAGTTCAGTAATGTGAGATTGTTGTCTGTTGGTGCTGCTTCTCATTCTTGATACCACATTCTTCATCAACTGTTGCTGCTTCTCATTCTTCATGGAATAATTGTCAAAAAAACAAACAAACAAAATGAATCATTCTAATTTGAAACATTCTAATTTGAAACATTCTAAACAAAAGAAACCAATTTAAACAAGTCACAACACAATACCTCATTACTCAATCCTCATCTTCATCAATTAGGTGATTTCTTTGTTTCCTCAAAATTCGATTGACTTCACCATCATTAGAGCTAGATGTTCCACCACCAAATGTCGTTAAATCAACCGGTTCATTGAGTATATTCATGTCTTCTATATCATCTAAAAATCATTTCAAAGTAAAAAATCAATAAAACATTAAAAAAATAGCTCTATTATATATGTATGTTATTATTAAATAATGAAATATACTACCTCTATGTGCGACAAAATTTGCATTCGACATCTCTTCCTCAAACATTTCCTCTATCTCATTGGCATCAAGCTCTCCACTTGGCTCATTCTCAATGACCCAAAATTCCACTTGATCAATATATTCGTAGTCAACCGGATCATATGCCTTTGTTCTATGTTTACCACTACAAATCAATATATATATATATATATATATATATCATTAGTTCTATATTTAAATATAGATTTGTTGTTAAAAACAAAGTTCTTACCAATTCTTCAAACGCAAATTGTAATGCACAAAAACAAGATCACTCAATCGTTGATGCTCCAATCTATTTCTCTTTTTTGTGTGAATTCGCTCAAACACACTCCAATTGCGCACACAACCCGAAGAAGATGATGTTTGACTTAGAATTTTAACGACCACTTTTTGCAAATTAGGTGCATCACATCCAAAAAGTCTCCACCATTCATCTACAAAAAAATTATAAACAACAAATACATAAATTGATACTAATTAAATAAAACTAATGAAATAAAAATAAACAATCATACCGGGATGAGTATTCTTTGCATTGTTTATAGCTAATGCCCTCCCAAAGCTATTCCTTTGCTCACGAAACATTGTAATTTCGTCAATTATATTATTAACCCCCGGCAACATCTTCTCACAAACATCAAGTAAACTATTCAAACACTCGGGCATCTTGGGACTCTGAGCATCGTATTGAAAAGCAGGGTTCACGTAGAATGCAACTGCGTGGAGATGTTTTCGCAACATATTATCCCACCTATCATTTATAATATCAATGTAGGTGTTGCACAAATGTGCTTTATTCTTGAACAATTCTTTTATACCCTTTATCGCCCTCCACATTCCCTCATACACATAGCCTAATGAAGGCTTCTCATCAGAGTCACACATCCGTAATAATCTCATAAAAGGACCCATAATCTTCACAATGATTAAGCAATTATTCCAGAAAGTACTATCTAAAACAATCTGCTTAACCTCTTTTCCCTTCTCAGTTCTCAAAATCTTCTTGAAGCCCGCACTTACAACCATAGCTTCCAAATATTCTTTATGATCATAGTGACTCTTTAAAGCAATAAATATAGTTCCAAAACGAGTGTCTCCTGGCCCAATTATTTCAGTCCATCCGGGTCGTTTTCGCAACCATGCATGAGGCCATTTGTGATTATACACAAACACAGTTACTCTTGATGCAAGAAGTACCAAAATTTTCACAAATGTCAACTCTCCAATATCCTTAAAGATGAGATTAACACAATGAGCAGCACATGGAGACCAATAGAAAGAACCATATTTTTCAGAAACCAATTTTCTCGCCTTTTTGTAATTAGTTGCATTATCAGTAACCATATGCACCACATTATTCACTCAAACCATCTCAACTATCTCCGAAAATAAATTGCACAAATTTTGAGCATCACTATCAATATAAAAAACATCAACTGATTTAATAAATGATATATCATTTGGACAATATACCAAAAAATTTATCAATGACCTATGAGATTGGTCAATCCAACCATCGCCCATGATAGTGCCGCCACATTCAACCCATTTAGCTCTCATAGCATCAATAGTGAGTTGACATTGTGTTTTAGCTTCTCTTAGTAAAGGAACCCTTAGAGCATGGTAAGATGGCCCCGTGTAACCATGACCCATTGTTGTTATCCTATTTATCATTGGTTGATAATATGGTGAATTCACAGCATTAATAGGAAGACAACAATCGTAAAACCAAAGAGCAACAGACATATCCGTATCATGCCACCTCTCTCTACATAGCAACTTAGCTTGGCTACTAGGTTAAGAGGAATCAATTCCGGTACCCACTTTCATATAGTCTTTAATAGTACCCGTCTTTTGCTTCTTATTACTACCCCCCCCTCTAACTTCCGTTAGTTAAATTTTGAATCTCTTCAACACCATCATCATCTAGATTCATTCGAGATTGAGCTTTTTCCTTTTTACTTTGAGTAATTTCAACTAAACATCCCTTAATTTGAAACCTAACATCAGCAGAAACCTTAAGGTAAGCTTTTACATTACCGGTAATACCCGCAAGGTGCTGCTTCATGCGATTAATCCCACCACCCTTAATCGATTGTTGGCAATATACACATATGAGTGTACGATTCTTCCCGGTCGAAGGAGCCTCATAGAAATGCTTCCATGCTATGTCTGCTCTATTTCGTGGATTTTGTCCACTACCTCCGGATTGTCCAACGGATTGCGATGCATTGAATGTGGGATTTGGTGAAGATGAACTTGCATTTTCCATATTCTGAAAAAAGAAAAGTAGGAAAGTATTAAAAATTGCAAGTTTTGCACTGCACTTCCAAATTTTATAGTGAATGCAATTTTTGGAACATATAAATTCATTCAGACAATTACACAAACATCATGTATGCATTAATGAGAAAAAAAATCCATACAACATTGCTAGCCTTAAATTGATAACCATTAATCAGAAAAAATATAGAAAAAATCGATAAGTATACATACATTATATCAAAAAGACAAAAACCCATAAACATTAAAATAAGAAAAGCCCAATTTCAAACATAATCAGGAAAAAAAAAAAGAAGAAGAAAGAGATAGAGTGAAAATTCCTACCTGGTGGCGACGGAGTTGTCCAGTGAAGACGCACGGACTGACGGTGGCGAAATGGGTATCGACGGCTTAAGGTATAAGGCGGCGCTGTCTGGCCAATGGCGGGAAGGAGATGGGTGTTGACGGCGGGCTCAAGACATCTGCTTTCTTTTAGGGTTCTTGTTTTATTTTCTCACTAAAAGAATCGAACACCAAATTTTTGTTTTGTAACTTCAATTTTCATTATTTGACTTTGATTCACGTTTTTTTATTTTTTTGAAAGCAAAGTTGTGTTTGTACTTTTTCAAAAACGTGTTTGATCTCATAAAAGGGCCAATTAAAAAAAAATCAAAATTTGGAAATCGGCAGTCCTGTCCGGTTCTCAGGGCCAAAATAGCCGGTTAACCGGCCGGTTTTTTCGGCCCTGAGGCGGTCCGAACAGGGGGGTCATTCGGACCGGACCAGCCACCGGTTGAACCAGTCCGGTCTGGTTTCAAACCATTACCGAAAATTGTAGCATATAAAGTGTCGATCCTACAAGGAAGGGAGAGCTAATCAATTACCACACATTTTCTTCAAGTTGCTATGGGATCTCAGTATCTAGTCATTTATATCGCTGAGTAAAATGATGTTTTCATGTTCCTAAATTTTTATGCATGGGAAGAACTGGTGCCCAGAGTTCCCTACGCCTGCATATATGTGGGTTATCTTTCCCCTGTTATGCGATGGCTACATTGCGTGTTTTTAGCTTTTCAAAAATTTTATGCATGCAGAAATAGTTCACCCTATTGCTTTTTTATGATCTCTTAAAACCCTTAACAAAGTATCTAATTGATATTTAGATAATTCAGCTAAAACAACAACAGGCAATGTGTCAAATTCACCTAAGAATGCATACTTCAAATGATTGGGGAGGGGTTTCAATTCCAAACTAGGAGCCTGAACAAGTGAACGAGGAGGAGTGGGCTTACCTGTACCCAACTCCTCATAAACAAACCTTTGTCGGAACGGTATAAATGGGTTTGCTTTAATGCCTTGGAATAGGCAACAATTTCTCTAAGCAAGTACTTCCCATCTATTATCTTTTCCATTCGCCGCAAACACAATTCAAGAGGGTTATCTTTCAAAATCGAAATTGAAGTAAAATCTTCTACCATGAAACAATTCTCTTCTATCACTGGTCCTTTCATGGTTTTGAACAAGTTAAACTCTACTTGTTCCTCCCCCACTCTTAGAGTTAGCACTCCATTCTTCACATCAATCAATGCTCCGGCTGTGGCCAGGAAAGGTCTTCCTAGAATCAAAGGCATATTTCGGTCCTCTTCCATATCCAGCACGAGAAAGTCTACCGGAAGGTAAAACTTTCTAACCCTAACCAGTGCATTTTCCAAGATTTCGGTGGGGTATGTGATTGACCGATTGGCTAATTGCAATGAAACTGTAGTTGGCTTCAAAGCATCCAAACCTAATTTCCTGCAAATAGACAAAGGCATTAAACTCACGCTAGCACCAAGATCAAATAAAGCTTTATTGAAAGTTAAATTGGCAATAGTACAAGGGATAGAAAAACTCCCTGGATCCTTAAACTTCGGGGAAAGCTTATGCTGGATAATAGAGTTGCACTCCTCAGTGAGTGCAATCGTGGCATATTCCTCCAATTTTCCCTTGTTAGAGAGGATCTCCTTCAGAAACTTCACATATGTCGGCATTTGAGCTAATGCCTCTGCGAAATGAATGTTGATATGCAACTCCTTGAATATACTCAAAAATTTCTCAAACTGTTTCTCCATCTTCTGCTTCTGCAACCTTTGAGGGAAAGGAACTAGTGGCACATAATCCTTAGGTGCCACATTCACCTTTGGCTTTGAAGGGGGCTCTTCCTTTTTATCCTTTGCTTTTCCCTTGTTGGTCTCAACTGCCTCTTCAACCTTCTTATCAACAGTATTATCTCCATCAGAGTCTAGAGGCATTTTTTGTCCTTCGTATTCCTTACCACTTCTCAGGGCAATGGCTTTACAATGCTCCTTCGGATTGTTCCCTGGACCTTTCATATTCAAGGATAGGGCAATTTGACCAATCTGAGTCTCCAAATTCCTGTTTTGGTATACCACCTGTTCTACCTGATTCTCCAATTTCTGATACCTATCTGAAGATACAGCTATGAATTTCTCAAGTGAAGCCTCCCATCCCTATTTCTGTTTCTGTAGAGTTTGAGTATGAGGGATGTATGGTGGAGGTTGTGGTTGTATTAGGTATTGGCCTGGTCTTTGGAAGAGATTTTGTTGAGGTATTACTTGAGGTCTAGGTTGATATTGTGGCCTGGGTTGATGTGGTGAATGGCGCTGCCAATCTGGGTTGTAGGAGTCTGAGTTATTTGCATAGTTCACTTGCTCTTGCACCTGTTCACCTGCATCAGTATAAGGACAAACGTTAAATGCATGTGGACCACTATAAATTTCACAAGTTACCTGAACTGGTTGGGCTTGTATACCAACTGTATTCACAGAAAGTTGGTCAAGTTTCTTGTTAAGAGCCTCAAACTTGGCATTAATGGCGGTTAGACCATCTAGCTCTAAGACTCCTACTGCAACCTTAGTTGGTTGGGAATGGCTCCTTTCATGTACAAAGACATCATTTTATGATATGTTATCTAACAGTTCGGCAACGACCGTTTCAGATTTCGACAAGAAAGCCCTGCCAGCTGCGGTATCCATCGCTCCTCTGAAAGTTGGGGACGTCTCGTTGTAGAATGTCTAAATCAATAGCCAACCGGGAATGCCATGATGCGGGCACTTCTTTTGCAAATCCTTAAATCTCTCCCAAGCCTCGTAGAAGAATTCCCCATCTAATTGTCTGAAACCTTGAATATCATTCCTGTACTTCGTAGTCTTGCTCAATGGGAAAAACTTAGCTAAGAAAGCCTGAGAAAGTGCCTCCCAAGTCTGGAAGAATTCATTTGGTATAGTACTCAACCATGCTTTCACTCGTTCCCTTAGTGAAAAGGGAAAAAGCATCACTCGGATAGAATCGGTGGTGAGATTGTGGATCTTGAAGGTATCACACACTTCAAGAAAGGACTCAAGATGTGATGTCGGATCCTCTAGTGGTAGTCCTGAAAATGGATTGTTCTGCGGCAAATTGATGATAGCTGGTTTGATCTCAAAATTGTTTGCTGCAATCGGGGGACGAGTTGCTGTTTGAATTGCCCCCGCATTCGGCACATTGTAATCTCTTATGGCCGGTGGTGGTGGATCTTGAGGCGGGTAAGCCATCGGTATGGTAGTCGGTTTCTTCTCTTTCTTACAATTTCTCCTAATAGCACTAAGTGTTTTTTCGATCTCCGGATTGTAGGGTACTAGTTCCGAATCTTGAGATCGTCGCATGCACCGTGAACCTGCACAAAGGAAAAGAAAATCCTTAGCTCAATTCCACAGTGATAGAAGACTAAGAGCACAAAGTAAGTAATGGTCTAAAGCACTAGATTAAAATATTTAAGCAATATTGATTTAAAACGCCTTCCCTGGCAACGGCGCCAAAAACTTGTTGTTATGATTTTATAAGTTAAACAAATAGTACAAGTGTACATTTAAAATATACGAGTAGCACAACAGGATCGTACCCACAGGGAAGGGAAATCAATCACTACTTAATATCCTTTTTCTAATCTGAAGACCGGACGAAATCAAGTTGGTTATTAAACTACTAAAATTGAATTAAACAATTAACTAGAATAAAACACAATTAACAACTAACACGAAGATTCAATATAATACTCGTTTGACAAGTGCAATTCTACAACCTATTCACTTAAATTTGTATTATCCTCTCTCAAGGTATAACCAAGTGCTTAACTAATTTCAACGTTGTTCTCGCAATCATCAATGATTAATTAAACCAATACGATCAAGACTAGTGCAAATCTAGTTCTAGCGGCTTGGCATGGAATAAGATTTACCGTTGTATAGGTTAAGAACCAAATCTATTTGCATTCTATACCCACAAGTTATGAAAACCATCTCAATTACCATTAATCTTTCGACTCTCAGGTAATTCTAGATTATGCTAAGGCTGGCCAGACCGTTGCAATTCAATTCGAACCAGTTCTCAAAACTAAGAATTAGCACAAATTACTCAAGCATTATATCAAACACTTAGCATGCATTCATCATCACTCCCCTAGCCCTAGGGGTTTAGCTACTCATAATTAAATCGAAACTCATAAAACTAAAGGAAATTGCATTCAAGAAATTTATGTTCACCAAGTCTAAACAAAGTCTCAAAAACAAAGCTCAAAACATTCATGAATTTTGGAGAACAATTCTAACATGCAAAATGAATTAAAACAAAACTTCGAGGAATTAGTTTGATAACTAAAGCAATAAATAAAACCGAAAAAACGGAAAGTGTTGTAAGAACTCGATCCTTTCGTCTTCTCGAAATTCTCTGAACAACTCTCTAAAAAGCTCTGTATCTCCTTCTCCAAGCTAGGTCAAAAACCGAAGAAAGAACTCTCCTAAAAAGACTCCTATACGCACTTAAATTTCTGCACAAAATTCTGCTCGCCGACTCTGGGTAACGGGCTTTACCATCTCTGGCACAAAAATCATTAACGCTCGTTATACGCCAAAAATCGCAATAACGCTTTTATAAGTGGTAATGGACGTTACCACTTTCCTTCTGCTTAGGGGTAACGGGCGTTACCCCTCCTGAGCCAAAGAGTTCCTCCTACTGCCTCTGGTAACGGGCGTTACCAGAGTTGTACTGCCGGGGAGTAACGGGCGTTACCCCTATACTTCGCCAAAAGCGATGCTCCTATGTCCGTTAACGGGGGTTAACAACAATGTACATCTAAGGGGTAATGGGGGTTACTCCTATTTCCTCCAAAAATACTTGAATTCGCCTCGTTTCGCCGTTTCTTAACTCCAACCTCTAAAGCACCTAAATGGAGCAAAATAAACACATAAACACATCAAACGACACAAAATTATACCCTAATTAACGCTTAAATCCATGCGAATTCTACATTCAACAAATTTCCCCACACTTGCTTATTGCTCGTCCTCGAGAAATATGAAACTAAGAAGATACATCCCCATCAAACCTCGACTTAGAGGCAATCATCAAACCTTCGCCTAAACAAGTCTAGCTCATCAAATCAAGTACTTATAAACATAAGATCATCAAACATAGTATGAAAAGTATACTCTTGTGTAGTGTGTGATTCGAACGAAATAGTATACAAAGATTAGAATGTTAAATTCACAATTTCCTCCTAAGTTCCAATCATCAACTTCGGAATACACTCTTCGCACCTATCTCCACTAATGGAATTAAATTAAGACTTAGGATCGGTAGGTCTTTCGAGCTTGTAGTGTAGGCTGTGGGTAAGGTTATGGAATTTTTGGATCAAGTGACTACTTACCAAGCTGACATCATTCAATCTTTACAAAACACGACACTTTCGTTCGCCATTAAGCACATTCCCCCACACTTGGACATTTGTATCCCACTCTTTCAAATTCACACTTTGCATAAATTTTTCTTTTCTTTTGCTCTTTCCTCTTTTTTTTTTTTTTTTTTTTTCATATCTTATCTTTTTCACCACTTTCTCTCATTCTTTTTCTTTCTTGTACATATCTCTCAATTTCAATCACAAGAACAATCAAAAGGGATCCACAGATAAATATTCACTATAAGATCACACGAGCAAGCCTTGGTGTAAAAATTAACAAGGTGGTTTCTTTTGTTGTGCATTAGGCTTATAATGTGGCTACAAAAATTTTTGCACTACAATTAGGCTCAACGGGGTCAATAAGATCACGTTATTTAGTGAAAAACGAACTACTAGAAAAATGGGATTTTGTGACGCTAAAAAGCATCACAAAAAGGGATTTTTCGTGACGCTTTTGGTTTTGTGACGCTGTATAAAAGTGTCACCTGAAATACCGTCACAATACAATATATTGTGACGCTTTTGTTATGACGCTTTTCAGTGTCGTAAAATGCTTTTCTTGCGACGCTTTTAGGCGTCATTATAGATGTTTGTATAGCACAACTCTGTAATAATATGACGCCATTTAGGGTCACTATACAGTGTATTGAGACATCACAAAGCGTCACTAAAGGGTTTTTTATGACGGTAAAAATCGACATTAATGCCCACAAATTTGACTCTAAAAAGCGTCGCAATATATCTAATAAGACGCTTTTTAGCATCGTTTAAAACTTTATTATGACTCTTTGTGGTGCCATAATTCAATGTTTTTTTGCCGAACTAGCGTCCTAATAGAGGTATTATGTCGCTAAAGAGCGTCATTATAAGCCCTTTTATGACGCTTTATAGCGTCGCAATAAATGTATTATGACGGATTATCGCTCTACTCATGTTGTTATGATGCTTTAAAGCATAACAATAGTCTGTATTAGTACGGAGTATAGCGTCATAATAGATTGTTTAATGATAATACATCGTCATGAAAACATATATTATGACGGATTACTGTGTCATGATAATATAATTATAAATTAAAATGATATAATTAATATTAATATTAACGTACAAAATTAAATAAACCGGATCAAATTACGTAATAATAATATGTTCACATAATTTCCAAACCAAAATAATATTATTTACAACGCTGGGTGCAGCCCTAATATATAATGTCATACATATGCATGCCAACCAAAATGCCAAAAGTTAAGTGTCAATATGACTTACAATACTTCGTCTAATTGAGTTTTTAACCAAAACAAAGTAAGTCTCGCAAATGGCCATTGTCAATCTTGAGATATAGCAACCTATATTAAAACAAAGGCCATGTGAAAATTCCCTTGTTGTACTCAATGCAATAGGTAATATGGATAGAAAGAAATGTTGTTAAAGCTAATGAACAACACTCACCATATTTTTTGGCCATGGAACTACCTCCCCAATTGCATCACCAATTGTTTTGAAATGGGATGTAGGTCGTAATAACTCTTCATCAGCAGCCACGACAACATTGATCACCACCTCGCACCAATTGTCTCCCAAAGAAACTTGTCCAACTCTATCCGAGGGATCTAGACTTCGAACAATACCAATTGCTACAGTCTTTAACAAATCAAATGCACTCTTTAGTAATATTTTTGACCCAACCTATACAATTTAAACAAAATGTAAGCAAATGTCCCTAAAGTCTCAAGCAAACTGCACGTAATTAAGAATATAAACCAGACAGATTCACTACCAGGCTTGCTTTACCAAAACAAACAGATTCAGACCATACAAAATAAGTACCTACTGATAGTTCTATGAGGGAAGCTTCAGAACCATAATTGCTAGAATAAAACCAACAGCTTCACAATAATTTGCATAAGTACCTAGTGACAGTTCTACGAGAATCAAGCTTCACTACCATAATTGCTTTAATAAAACCAACAGCTTCACAAGAATTTGTATAAGTACGCATTGAGAGTTCTACGAGAATCAGGTACTGATATTTCACCTCCAAAACCAAAAGAGTAGGCATAGTCCATGAGAACAGAATGAGTGTTGCTAGAAAAACATCAAGGACAAATCAAAGTTTATGGAGACTGGAGGAAAATCAAATTCAAAGGGATAAATAAACCCTGTTATGTACTGTCATCATACATGAAAGAGTAAACAAGGCCATAGTTTGACTAACAGAGATTTCATGTTCAGAAATTTTTGATCATATCATTGGTCATCATAACAGAAACAATGTAAGTCTTCCATTTTATCTAACCCAGCCATATGAAATAGTGTAAAATAAATCTTCTCAGAAGCCGAACAGTTTAAAACACACATCCATAAACTTATTCCCAACACTATCATTCCAAAAAACACAAATTATCACAAAATTCCTTCTGAAATTTAGCATGGTTTGAATAATTATTTACCTGAAGAGGCATGTTGTCCATTGATGTTGGTGTGGAGGCCCGAACTGTTGTAGCATGAAACCGGGATGATGACGATGAAGGGAATCTCGTGTCTTCTGGAGGAGAGTAATGAAGTGATCGTGGCATGTTCACTTTTAGGAGTTCTTGTATTTGTTGCTGTTGTTCTAATACAATCTGCTTCAATTGATCAATATCTTTCTTGTAATTCATATGCTTCCGAGAAGATTTACCTATAACAGCAATATCACCATATACATCAGACGTGGAGATCCCATAGCCATACATCCGTACTCTTCCCCATCTGTCTTGTCCGACAACTTGAGAAAATATGTCGTTTGGCCCAACATCTTTTGAATCAGGAGCAAGCTTTTTCCTTTTATCTTGTATTTTTTGCTGTTCATAAAAGCATGAAACTGAATTTAATTTCAATTGAAAGGAAAGCATACTCACTACAAGTAATAAAAATCTAAAATATAGCTTATTTTACCCATGTCTCTGCCACAGTAGGATTAGTAGTCTGACCATTCTTTGTGTAACATTTTTCGAATAAGTCCACCCTACTCGGGTCATCACGAGCTTCACTGTCTCCAGTTTCATCACCCACATCATTGCCTACACTGTTTGATGTCTTTGCTTCATGCTGAGGAGTAACATCATATATATTAATCCGGACAGTTTGGTATTTTACAGAAACAACACAAAACAAAATAACTAAACCTTTATTTGATCTCTGATTTGAGAGAAACTTTTTTTCCCTGTGACATGCATCATTTTCTTTTGGGACCTGTTCTCCTTATTCTGAGCGCTGATTTTCTGAAAATAATGCAACAGAATATGTAAGTTCCATTGATATCAAAATATGAAGCTTTAATATACATTCTGGGAAATCTTACCTGGGCTTTGTCATTGCTCCAGAGAATCACCAGATTCTTCCATTGATCAGGGAGGACACGTTCGTCATCTGTATCAGGCCGTTTGCGTAAGTTTTCTTCGAGTGATGAGTTTGGGTCAAAATATTTACTTTTAACTCTATTTTTCCAAGCTCTCCAACTTTTTGATAAGGTATCCCAAGATACATTCTCAAGATCAAATGATCCACAAAATTTTTCCTGAAAATTAGAATAAATATTAGCTACATAATCAACAAAGTCATAAATAATGTATATTCATCACAGTAACATCAAGCTGATGGATTGTAGTATCACCTTTATCAGATCGATCAAATTCTTCTTTGTAGACATCGGCACTTTATGCCAATCTTTATAGTCCAGTGGAAGTAGGGATCCATTTCTAACTAAAGTACCGATAAGCTCAACATATTCACTTTTGTTGGGACCTATTGCCTTTCCAAGTTCATCAAACATCACTTCTACTTGTTCTTTTCTAGCCCAAACACGTGGCATGTTAGTGCATCCTCGAGTCTTTGCCTTAACCATATCACCTACAAGCATGTTACAATAATTATAAATTAATAATTCAAAACAGAGGATCTTAAAAAAATATGCAAAAAGCATACCATCATTACTATCCACAGCAACATCTGTATTATTTGAAGGAATATCTGTCGAGGGGCTTTCAACACCCGATCGACCTCGTTTACTGCGTCTAACATCATCTAATGCTGTAAAATATGGTCAGCTCCAACTCTTTAAAAAATTTTAATTGAAATTGCATAATAAGATAGAGTCATAAACATTTGTTACCTGTGTTTTGTTCCTCTTCATCGAGCAATCTGGATGGTTTCGGTTGAGCTTCGCGGCCACCAGTTTGTTTGAGTCCACCACGCTTACGTCGTCTCATACCTGAAAATATTAACACAACCCAAACAAAATTGTAGAAATAGCTGGAAAATATAGTTTCATACGATATAAAATACCAAAAAGGAAGGAATGTACAATTCACAGGAGCTATTTATCCACATCTGTACATCCTAAATTTCCAACTAATAATTATTTTCTAAAGCATCTACGGAAATCCTTTGAGCTCCTTCACGAATCCAATTAATTTCTTCTTCTTCATCAAGTGACATAGTGCGACTAGTTGTGCTCTGTAATATAGTGTCAATATCATCAGCACACAAGTTTCCCCCATCGTCAAGCCTATCCCTAGCTTTGGTTTTAATTGCCACCTTCCAATCCTTTTCGTTTGGATCGTCCACATAAAAAACTTGTTCAACCTGAGTTGCAAGGGCAAAAGGCTCATTTTGACGCTTTATATTTGCAAAATTCGCCAACGTAAATCCATCATTGTCTTCTTTCAGCTTGCTTCCCTTTGAGACCCAATGACAGTCAAATAACACAACTTTTCTCCTACCCGTGTAATCTAGTTCGATTATATCCTGTACCATGTCATAATACACCATCTCTTGGTGAATAGGTCTCATATCCTTTTTGCTTGCAAAGCTTGTTGTACTTGCTTTAACCATCACTCCACTATTTTGAGTTTTCCTTCTTCTCTCTACCTCACTGGTATGAAAGCAAAAACCGTTCACTTTAAAGCCCTTATACTGTGTACCAACGGGGATAGGGCCACATGCAAGCCTTCGTATATCTTTAACTTTAGGATCATTTTCGTCAGAATTGAGTTCTGCAACCTGCCATAACAAACTTAAGGGATCATTATGGATTCTTATAGATTGAATTTGAACTTCACAAGCCACCATATGCATGATGTATTTGCATATCAGTTTTTAAAAAAAAAAACAGTAATGACTAACAATGAAAACAATATTGTGGTATAGCACAAACTATAATATCCTTACTCCCATTTTTACCATACAATGTACCAATAAAACAGAATAACAACTACATCAAATAGTCACATACAACGTAGCATGATATGGTGTTTCACATCCAAATATGCTTACTGACTTACCAAGCAAATATCCTTACATGTGTTTGCATGGTTTCTGACCAATAATATTTTTGTTACTTTAATAATACATGCTATAACAACTGAGGTTAAAACAATGTTTATGCCACACCTACTCACTACACTGACTCCTACACCCCTTACAATTTACAGATACAGGAAGTTTTTACACCTCATTTTCATAACAGTGTATTTCCAAAGTTGATAACGCAGAAAGATACATAATCATGACTGTCTATCGCTAACCTGACCCTTAAACCAGACAACAAATAATTCACTATGGATTTTTTTGATTTCATGTTCCCTCGAACGATGCTTCTTACGTCTGACCTGAGCTTCATGATCACTGTTTAGTTAACAGAAACATATTGATCAGATACTAATAATTCAAGAATTTGTAACTAACAATATATTATTAGATCAAGTAACTTACACTCTATGTTGTTGAATGTCATCGCAATTGAATAAGACATACCGGTGAGCTTTCATTAGTTGGTCATTATTCAAAACAATCGACTTTCCTTTCCCCAATGAAGCTCCAGAACTTGAGAAAATATCAATACTTGTAGTGTTTGTCGCACACCCATCATCATCATTACGACTTGGTCGATTATGCCTTGTTTCAACATTTTCATGAAAGTATAAAGAACAGAAAGATAAACACTCCTCTGTCAGGTATCCTTCTGCAATTGAGCCTTCCGGCGACCTCTGTTACGAACATACGATTTCAAAGTACTCAAATACCTACAGAGTGCATAATATGAATAAATACGTGAGTAACATGTCAAATATAACAGTCAAAGTATAACAAAAGTTAACTAATAAGTAAGATAATGTAGGCATACCGTTCAATGGGATACATCCACCGATAATGGACTGGTCCAACCATCTTTGCCTCAGTGACCAAATGTACAGTCAAATGTACCATGATATCAAAGAACGAAGGTGGAAAAATTTTCTCCAACTGACATAGTATGATAGCAATCTCTTTCTCCAACCGGGATAAATCAGTGGGATTAAGTGTCTTAGAACACAACTCTATAAAATAGCGACAAAAATGAATCAAAGTTTTGCGTATTGGCGCCGGAAGAAGTTTACGTAGTGCAAGTGGTATCAATTGTTGCATCAGCACATGTCAGTCATGACTCTTCAAGCCGAATATCTTGGGTGGTTTAATATGCACACATCGTGAGATATTTGAAGCATAGCCATCTGGAACTTTAACGCTTTTCAGGAGTTTGCAAAATCGTTCCTTCTCACTCTTATCCAGTGCAAATGATGCTGCCGGTATCCATTCCTGTCCAAGCTCATCGAGAAACGGATGCAGTTTTGATCTTATCCCCATAATTTGCAAATCCAATCGACTATTGTAATTATCTTTTGACTTGTCCGAGTCCAATAATGTATACAAAACCTTATCGCATACGTTCTTCTCAATGTGCATAACATCAAGATTGTGTCTCACTAAATTCGTTTCCCAATACGGTAGATCAAAGAAGATGCTTTTCTTCTTCCAATTATAGGGCAATGGGTGATCGCCAACCTTTTTACCGAACTTGTTCTCAATATTCTTAACTTCATGAAATGCCATAGATCCTTTCAAATATGGGGTTGGTGTTCGGTGCTCGACAGTTCCATCAAATGAACTTTTATCCCTCCGATAAGGATGGTCCTTCGGTAAGAATATGCGATGACACATATAACAGAACTTGCGAGATCTATCCAACCATACCGAATTTGTGTACTTATAACAAACCGGGCATGCGTATTCTCCTTTAGTACTCCACCCCGAAACAGCTGCAAGCCCTGGGAGATCACTGATTGTCCATAACAAAGCTGCTCGAAGTTGAAAATTTTCCTTGGTTGAAGTGTCATACGTCCTTATTCCCTCTTCCCACATCTGTTTTACCTCTGCAACAGCCGGCTGTAGAAATACATCAAGGTTATTACCTGGTCCAGAAGGACCAGGTATAAGCAAAGACAACATCAAGTATGTCTTCTTCATACGGTCTTTAGGAGGCAGATTATACGGAACGAAGACCACCGACCAAGTACTATGAACGACGCTCATAGTTCTGAATGGATTGAATCCATCAGTAGCTAAGCCTAACCTTATATTGCGAGTATCCTTTGCAAAATCTGGATGTTGGAAGTCGAAAGTTTTCCAAGTTGGAGAATCGGCCGGATGTCTCATTATACCATCTTTAATGCGCCCGGTGTCATGCCACCTCATGAGGGACGCAGTTTCCTTTTTCATAAATAATCGTTTCAACCTTGGCTTTAGTGGGAAGTGCCATAATATCTTCGCAGGTAGCTTTTAGTTTTCTTTTCGTACTTCAAAGGAATCTTGTCCATCACCCACAGGAGCTTCAGGTGCAGCCGTTATCCACTGCGGCTCATCACAAGTATCACACTTTGTTTTCCCTTCATTCTCACCCCAATAAAGCATGCAATCATTGCGACAAGCATCAATTTTTTTATAATTTAGCCCCAGATCTTTCAGTATCTTCTTCGTTTCATACTAGTTTTTCGGAAATTGAACACCTTCCGGAAAGGACTCTCTTAATAATTCAAGCATCATACTGAATGAACTGTCACTCCAATTCCCAAGACACTTGATTTGGAGCATTCGAACAATGAAATAAAGCTTCGAAAAATTTTTACAGCCCGGGTAAAGTTCTTGTTCTGCATCTTCCATGAGCTTATAAAAACTTTCAGCTTCTCTACACGGTCTGTCATGTCCCTCAACTCCTGTTGAGCCTTCAAAATTCTCTTGCATTCCAAAAGCATCATTTACCATTCCTTGTATATTATTGAATGAACTCTGACCTTCATACGCATAGACTGTCGGCCTACCGTTAGATGCCAACTCCCCATGTAATACCCATTTAGTGTACCCAGCTAGAAATCCATGCCAAAGAAGATGTTCTTCCACAATGCTCCTTTTTTTTAGTAACGCATTTTTACATTTCTTACAAGGGCATAAGATTGTAGCTCCATTGGAGTTTGAAAATGCAATATCCAAAAAAATTTTCACCCCGTTACTATATTCACTACTAGCCCTATGCAGGTTCATCCATGTCCTATCCATAAAATTCTTTATTGACAGAAACTAGTTACCTTCTAAGTGACAGTAGTTTCAATTTTGCAGCTTGATCAGAAACAAGAATGGGTTTTCAGCTGCAAAAAAACCAAAAAGAATAACAAAACGTTTATCCACACAGAAAATAATGTTTAATCTTATAGGTAAACTATATATTGATATCAGATATTTGATACTAGCTATTGAAACATATCGAGTGCATATCGAACATTGCTTACAACTGTGTTAGATGATGTAAATTATGACAGCTATGGTTTGAGGTTACTCTAAAAGAAAAAAAGAAGCTAAGGTAATCTCCATCATAAACCCTATAACACTTGCACACTCAAACCTATATGATATTATGTCTAAACAATAACTGTCCAGACTAACCAATAACAGGACTTAGATGGTATTACCAACAAGCAATATGTAAATTCCAAGAGCGGCAAAAGGCAAGAATAATCTCACTTTGGGTTCTAGCACTTTCTATCTCTTGCTGTGAACTGAGAAAGCCTAGATATCTGTCACTACCTGCTGAACATATGCCTGCAGTTAGCCAATAAATTACACATAATTATTTACTATTCCTTATATTATTAACATATAATTAATGAAAATTTATACATAAATTATAATACATAATTTAGACTAAGCCTTGCCTTTTTTCCCTCAACCTGGTGAACTTCTGATTCAGACAAAGAATGGTAAAGATAAAAGTAAGAGAAATATATAGTAAGTAACATATTCAAAAAAAGAGTTACAAGAAACTGAGTCAAACTTAAAGACATTTTTTCTTAATATGGCCATACACAAAGTACATGCACTACTCTTACCTTCCTACAATATTCTTATAGTAGGTCTATGATCCTGTACTAATAACATTCAATATAAATTCACACTTAAATGACTTGAAGTGTTTCTACAACTAAAAGAAAGAAAGACTAAATTAAATTGGTTTGGCTAAATTCAGTTAATATGTACATATGATCTATTATATTATCCTGAAGTTACATGTGATGTTACAAATTCAATTCTCTTAATTGTAAACTTTCAGCATGTAATCTGACATTTGTTAAAAAGGTTTAAAACAGTACCAAAAACCTACTTGTACAGTTTCAATGGGGTTATTTACAAGTTTACTAACAACATTAGCAAATTCCACAAGGAAAGATCATGATAATTCAGACAATTATCCCAAATACAATGAAAGATTCATGGAAAAAGGTTTATGTTATTAAAGTTGAAATCACACATTAATGTTCTGTAACATTAAAAACAATACATTTCAAAATCAAAATCATACTCATATTTGCAATCCACAAAATAGTAGTTGTTCAAGGAATTGGGAAATTGGATATCGGATTTGGCTATAAAACTCTTGTATCTAATTTCACCAACAAGAAGTTTCAACAGATACATACCTTTTCAATCATCCATCCTATTTGGGAAGAACATCGCAACAGAATGAATTAAACGAAGAAACACTGTAGAAACCTCGGAAGCTCCTCAGGAAACACTGAAAATTTGACAAAACTGATTTAAGTAACAATCACATTAATTTAAACACAATACTTGAATCACCAACATTTTGATCAAAGAAATTTAAATCTCCTCAACAATCTTTATTCTGTTACATCAAAAACCAGATCAAACCATAGCATTTGTTATTGGTTCTTATATTAAGATATGACCTGAGATAAAAAAAACACGGTCTAATTACTTTTTCGGAAGAATTACGAAGTACACACACAAGATCATGAATGGTTGTAAATCCAGAGGCTTAAATAGATAATCTACAATGGTTCTTTCCAGAAAATTTAGACAAATGAAAATATCAGTGATTGCCCATCCAACACAATATGAATAGGGAATAACAAAGAGCAGAGAAAATTACACAAACAATAAAATAAATCCTGTATTTAACTTATATGCCCCACAAAATTGACAATGCAGTGAAATCTTCTCAGGACAAATATTTCTTCATCCTTATCCCTAAACAACTCAATCAATCAACCAACCCAAACTAAAAATCAGAAATTAACCCCACCCCCATCTGCATTCCCAAAAAAGCACAACAAAATCAGGCTTAAAAAACCCAACAAAACAAGTAACTGTTCTTGTTGTCTCAGTATGGAAGGATTGACTGACCTTGCGAAAAATTATCTTCAGCGCAAAGGGGCTTCAGACCTTCGTTGTTCTCTCAGTTCTTAGGGAGCTTGTGAATGCCCTGTACTTCGAACAAGAAACAATCAGTCCTCCAGATGTGAAAACCAAGATAGGGAAAATTTCTCTTGGTTTAGGGTTTCATTCTTACTTTGAGGATGAGGATGCGACCGGCGGTGGAGGCTAGTGGCGGAGGTACACAACGTCGTCGCCGGTGGAGCCAAAACGCAGATTCTCAAACCTCACAATGATGGACTTCTTCCGATTCGGTGCTTCTGCAATTTTTTCTCTTCAGGTGAAAGTCTTGGCAATTTGGAAAGTGTAGTGTTGAGATTCAAGATTAAATTGGAAAGTTAAGCTTCCCTCCAGATTTTCTTCCCCCAGTTTCTTCCCTCCCTTTTCGGTGTAAGATTCCCTCCATTTTTTTCAGCTGAAAACGAGACAAAGAGATGCTTATAATTAACTGTATTAAGGCGCTTTTAATAAAAAGCATCATTACAATACAGGATATTGAGACGCTTTCAATATAGCGCCTTAATAACTCCAATCTATTATGACGCTAAGTGCAAAAATGTCTTAACAATTTCAATTCATTTAATAATAAATTCAAATTATCAATTAAATTAAATATAAAATGGCAATTAATGGAAAAGCGTCACAACAGGCAATTTCTGGTGACGGCAAAATAAAAGCGTCATATTAGGGCGTCATTATAGGCTGTTTTTCTAGTAGTGACAGCTAAAAGAAAGCTTAAAATCCTCCGACAACGAATGCCTACTTCACTTCCAGTATCCTTCATTAACTCAAAATTTCACCTCAATAGGACTAAAATGCATCCTAATTAAATCTTAGACTCATTTGGAAATCATCAATTCACCTTTCTAAGCAAAGTACATTATCTCGTTCAAAAGTGCTCAAAATATAAGGGCATACTAACACACTAAATTATCCAATCTCATGCAAAATTTCCTCAATTCGAATAGCCTAACTCGCTCTAGAAAAGGCTCAACAATCAACCTCGAAGAAAAAGTTCAAAATGGGGGAAATTTTTCAAAATTCTCGCAATTTCTCAATTCCTAACAATTCACAAGGTTAACAAGACATCTACTCATGCAATTATCCAAGAAATTCAAAATCATAACCATATCTCCCCCGCACTTAGTCTTTGCAATGACCGCATGCAAATGAAAGAATTAAAGTTCAAAAACTCCCTTATCGATTGAAGACCCGACAACATGCTAGCAAAGCTTCCAATACCTGAGATATGTGACTAGAAAACACGGATCAAGTGCAAAGGCAATTGATAATCAACATGCATTCAACAAGCAACACACAAGTCACAATGTCAAGTAAGGGAAGGGCACATTGCATAAAAATGAAGCGCGTTTAGACATAAGCAAAGAGATAAATGTAGCACAAGTATTCAAGAGTATCAATAGTACAGACCCAAAGATAAATCAAGAAAACAACATAACCAAGGGTATAAGATCACTGCTCAGGAGGATGCGCCGGGTCACCGAAATACCTACCCAGGCGCTGATGGAGGCCCTGAAACTGCTCATCAACATGAGTCGTCCAATCATCAAACCTCTGATCAACATGAGCTCTGAAATCCCCCATCTCAGTCCTCCACTCTGTCATCCCTGTCTCGATCCTTGCAAGGCGAGCATTGGAGACTCCCAAATCCATCCTCATTGCGGCCATACTAATATTCAAAGCACGCACCGACATAGGCTCATCACCCTCCTCCTGGGGAATATATCTAGGAGTGTCATGCCTCCCCTCAGGCACATCCGGAATCTGGTCCACCGAAGCCTTGAGCTCATCTGGCAGCTCATCATATGTGGCATAACCCCAGGTATACATCTGCTGAAACCTATCTCTCACCCTCTCCGGCCACCATGGCAACAACCTACCATGCAGAGGCCCCTCATGCCACTCAGTAATCAACCTCATATACTTCCAATTAGCCTCATCCAAAATTGGATACTTAGTCAAAGGCTCCGCCTTCCTGGGCCTCCATCCCACACTTTTGGCAATCATAGTAACGTAGGCTCCATGGCCTATATCTCCCTTGGATCGGTTTGCTACATCCTACATCCGCTCCATCAAGTCCTTCGTGCCGTCAAACTTCTTCCCCTCCTTCATCATCCACATTATGCCCAACTCAGCCAACTGGATGCTACCCTCACTCTCATTCCGGGCACAGAAGCTAACACTGAGAATCTTATGAACTATCCTCCATACCAAACTATCCAAATAAGTAGCCTTCGTGTTGCGCACTTTTAAATGGGATAATGTACTCAAATTAGAGATATATCAGGACCAGATTAGAGAGGGACACGAATCTTATATCTCGTTCAGATTAGAGATATATCAGGACCAAATTAGAGATATATCAGGAGAATCTTATAAGAAGCCCTCACTCTCCCTTGGATCGGTTTCCTGAACGGGATATATCTCCCTAGGGTGTATTGGGTTTCAAGGGGAAGGACCGCCAAACGGACTCTCGTATATCAGGACTCCAATTAGAGAGCTGGTCTTCTCTTCCTTCAGGAAACCCAAACACTCTCTTCAATGTATGAGTGCGATAGGTAAAAGTCCTAGTGTCATCCAAAGCAAAGGAGAGTGGCTCATTCAACCCAAGATCCCACTTCATGGTGGTGAAAAATGCAGCAGTGAGTTCGGGTTACGTGTACACAGATTCCTCCAAGAACCGTAACCATCCAATATAGTCAAACAATGTCCGTATCTCATCCCACACTCCCATGCGTATCAAGACATCCCTTTTAAAGAATTTAGTGGGAAAGACTGTTCTTGAAAGGACCCGATCATATGGATTCCCAACCCCTTCGACGACCACTTGCTGAGACTCACTTTGGGGATGGGCCCTAGAAACTCCTGAACTTGAGGCCCCATCGGTGTGAGCACCTTTTGAACGCCCCATATTACCTGAAATATAGCAATGTACCAAGGCGAAGTACACAAATATCAATCAAAGTTCACTCAGACAATACATCAAACACCTTGTGAGTAAGAATCTAGGGTATGCATTTTAGCTCAATTTCTTCAATTTACCCAACTCAAAGAACACTACCCTCTATTATCACAATTCAAGCTCGTAAAATCACCCACATTCTACCCCCAATTTCGAACTCAATAGCAATTCATCACTAGAAATTAGGGCAGTCTCCAAATTCACTAAACTCAACTAAAAGTCATTCCAAAGCAACAATCCGAATTCTAGCATGCAAGTCTTCATAATGTTCATCTATTCATCCCATGATTTATCCCAAATTGCAATACGAAAACTAGGGTTCAAGCTATAAGTTGGGAGAAGTAGTTCAAAATTCTACACAATGGGGAGATCAACTTACCAATTAATAAGAGAAGAGGGATGTGCGTGTGTGTGTGATTGCGGCGGCGGCTGCGGCGGCTTGTGGTGGCAGTGTGGTGGTGCTTCATGTGAGAGAGGGACTGCTGCTACTTTGCTTCTTATCTCTTACGGTTGTGTGTTTGTGAAAGGAGGGAGGAGGGCTAGGTTTAAAATATGGATTTTCAGCCTAAAAATGTGTTACTAAGAACCCATAGATTTCTCGATTTCACACAATAACGGGCGTTACCAGATTAATACGCCCTAGGAGTAACGCCCGTTACTCCCCCTGCCTAGACTGCCTGTACTGATTAACGGGCGTTACTGAAAATGACTTGTAAATGTGTAACGCCCGTTACCAACTCTGCCTAAACCTCCTGACTCCATTAACGAGCATTACCAGAAAACACTAAGAAGGGTGTAACGCCCGTTACTACAGATTTCGCCCAAAAGCTTAAGTTAAACACAGACACAATTTGGATGGTGCTTAATCACGTTAATTAAAACAAATTAACTCATAAAAATCAATCAAACCATAGTACACCAATCTCGAAAACACATAAACATCTCAAAGCACATTTTGCTTTAAACGCATCAATTCATTCTCCACACAAGCAAAGCAATCTCATGCACAAGAAACGTACAAAATAAATGGACCTCAACATAGATATTAAAGCTCAAATCACGGTCCTTGCATTCATACAAAACTCCAGACTCCTATCACGTATCGACTGTCCTGCATAACTAGGGAGACAACCCAAAAATTACTCCGAGAATCAACGAGAACGAACGAAAAGAGCACAAAGAAAGAAAAGAAAAGAAAAGCGAAGAGAAAGTAGTTCTAAGTTATAATCGTTAGCTTGACTTCAGAAACGGGGCTAATTGGCGGGATCCAGTAACACACATGAAGTGTGTTTTTTGATAGGCTCGCCAACTAGATACGGCTTCAACCTCTGCCCATTCACCACAAACATGCCCGAAGCGTAGTTTCCTATCTCCAAGGCCCCACTTGGCATGACCTTAAGAACCCGAAATGGACCGGACCAACAGGACTTCAACTTCCCGGGAAATAGCTTCAGCCGAGAGTTGAATAATAACACTAATTGTCCCACTTCGAACTCCTTGACCCGGATATGCTTATCATGCCATCTCTTAGTTCTCTCCTTATAAAGCTTGGCATTTTCATATGCATTGAGCCGAAATTCTTCCAACTCATGTAATTGCAAAGCCCTCTTTTCGCAGGCTTGATTAAGATCAAATTTAATAGCTCTAATCGCCCAATATGCCTTATGCTCGAGTTCCAGCGGAAGATGGCACACCTTCCCATAAACTAACTTATACGGTGATGTTCCGATAGGCATCTTAAAAGTAGTTCTGTACGCCCATAATGTATCATCTAACTTAGATGCCCAATCCTTCCTCGAACTACTCACTGTCTTCTCTAAAATCTACTTAATCTCTCTATTGGAAATCTTAACTTGCCCACTTGACTGGGGATGATACGGCGTCGCCACTCGATGATGAACTCCATACTTCTTCAAAAGAATCTCAAGGGGTTTATTGCAAAAGTGAGAACCCCCATCACTAATAAGAGCTCGTGGAACTCCAAATCGACTAAAAATATTCTTCCTTAGAAATTTCAACACCACCTTGACATCATTCGTAGGTGTTGCTATGGCTTTAACCCACTTAGACACGTAGTCAATTCCCACCAAGTTGTACTTATTCCCAAAGGATGACGGGAAGGGTCCCATGAAATCAATGCCCCAAACGTCGAAAAGTTCAATCTCCACAATATACCTTAAAGGCATTTTATCTTTCTTCCCTATATTTCCCGTCCTCTGACATGAATCACACTTAGTCACAAACTCGTGTGCATCCTCAAACAGTGAAGGCCACCAAAATCCCGAATGTAGTACTTTCGCAGCAGTCTTACTTGCACTAGTGTAACCTCCATAAGGACTAGCATGACACTGATACAGAACCTTCTCGATCTCATCTTGAGGTACACATCTCCTCACCAAATCGTCAAAACAGTGCTTGTCAAGCAACGGTTCCTCCCAGTAGTAGTACTTTGCATCTGAAAGGAACTTCCTCCTCTGGTGGAAGCTTAGGTCAGGCAGTACAATCCTACTAACCAAGTAATTCAAGACATCTGGATACCATGGTATTCCAAAATCTACCTTGAACAGTTGCTCATCCGGGAAATTCTCCATTATAGCTTCCTCTTTATCTTCAGCTGTCTCTTCAAGCTCTAACTTAGACAATTAGTCAGCCACCACATTCTCGGTACCCTTCTTATCCCGAATTTCCAAATCAAACTCCTGAAGCAACAAAATCCATCTTATGAGGCGTCGTTTGCTATCTTTCTTGGACAAGAGGTACTTAATAGCGGCGTGACACGTATATACCACGGTTTTAGAACCTATCAAATAAGAACGAAACTTGTCAAAAGCATGTACAATAGCTAAAAGTTCTTTTTCAGTGTCGGCATAATTAAGTTGTGCATCATTAAGTGTTTTACTAGAGTAAGTGATAACATGTAAACGTTTCTCTCTTCTTTGAACAAGGACAACCCCTATGGCCAAATCACTAGCATCACACATGAGCTCAAATGGTAAATTCCAATCCGGTGCCACCATGATGGGTGTTGAAGTAAGTTCTTTCTTCAACCTGTCAAAATCAATTAAACAATCATTATCAAAGACAAATTCAGCATCCTTCTGTAAAAGCTTGCAAAGAGGTAAAGTAATTTTGGAGAAATCCTTGATAAACCGGCGATAAAATCCGGCATGACCAAGGAAACTCCAAACACCTTTAATGTTCATTGGCGGTGGTAACTTCGCAATCACTTCAATCTTGGCTTTGTCAACCTCAATTCCTTTTTCAGAAATTCTGTAGCCCAGTACAATTCCTTCCTTCACCAAAAAGTGGCATTTTTCCCAATTCAACACTAAATTAGTCTTCTCACATCTCTGCAAAACTTGGGTTAAATTCTGTAAACTAGAATCAAAAGAAGAACCAAACACAGAAAAATCATCCATAAAAATTTCCATGCTACGCTCAATGAAATCAGAAAAAAATAGCCATCATGCATCTCTGAAATGTAGCCGGGGCATTACACAATCCAAACGATGTTCTTCTAAAAGCAAAAGTACCATACGGACAAGTAAAAGTGCATTTTTCTTGATCTTCTGGGGCTATAGAGATCTGATTATATCCCGAATACCTATCCAAGAAACAGTAATATGCATGCCCAGCTAATCTCTCTAACATCTGATCAATGAAGGGAAGGGGAAAGTGATCTTTTTGTGTTGCAGTGTTAATCTTCCTATAGTCTATACAAACTCGTCACCCTGTGACTGTCCTAGTAGGGATCCATTCGTTATTCTCATTTTTTACCATAGTTATCCCCCATTTCTTATGCACAACCTGAACAGGGCTAACCCACTTACTATCTGAGATGGGAGAAATGATCCCGGCGTCTAACAATTTAATTACCTCAACTCTAACAACTTCTTTCATTTTCGGGTTTAACCTGCGTTCGTGTTCTATAGAGGGTTTATGCTCATCTTCCATCAAAATTTTATGCATGCAGATAGTTGGGCTAATCTCCTTAATGTCAGAAATAGTCCACCCTATTGCTTTCTTATGATCTCTCAAAACCCTTAACAAAGCATCTAATTGTAATTCAGATAATTCAGTAGAAACAACAATAGGCAATATGTCAGATTCACCTAAGAATACATACTTCAAATGATTGGGGAGGGGTTTCAATTCCAAACTAGGAGCCTAAACAATTGAAGGAGGAGGAGTGGGCTTACCTGTACCCAACTCCTCATAAACAAACCTTTGCCGGAACGGTACAAATGGGTTTGCTTCAAGTGCCTTGGAATAGGAAGCAATTTGTCCAAGCAAGTACTCCCCACAAGTACTCCCCATCTATTCTCTCTTCCATTCCCTGCAAACACAATTCAAGAGGGTTATCTTTCAAAATCGAAATTGAAGTAAAATCTTCTACCATAAAACACTTCTCTTCTATCACTGGTCTTTTCATGGTTTTGAACAAGTTCAACTCTACTTGTTCCTCCCCACTCTTAGAGTTAGCACTCCATTCTTCACATCAATCAATGCTTTGGCTGTGGCCAGGAAAGGTCTTCCAAGAATCAAAGGCATATTTCGGTCCTCTTCCATTTCCAGCACGAGAAAGTCTACCGGAAGGTAAAACTTTCCAACCCTAATCAGTGCATTTTCCAATATTCCAGTGTGGTATGTGATTGACCGATTGGCTAATTTCAATGAAACTGTAGTTGGCTTCAAAGCATCCAAACCTAATTTCCTGCAAATAGACAAAGGCATTAAACTCACGCTAGCACTAAGATCACATAAAGCTTTATTGAAAGTTAAATTACCAATAGTACAAGGGATAGAAAAACTCCCTGGATCCTTAAGCTTCGGGGGAAGCTTATGCTTGATAATAGCGCTGCACTCCTCAGTGAGTGCAATCGTGGCATATTCCTCTAATTTCCTCTTGTTAGAGAAGATCTCCTTCAGAAACTTCACATATGTTGGCATTTGTGCTAATGCCTCTGCGAAATGAATGTTGATATGCAACTCCTTGAATATACTCAAAAATTTCTCAAACTGTTTCTCCATCTTCTGCTTTTGCAACCTTTGAGGGAAAGGAACTAGTGGCACATAATCCTTAGGTGCCACATTCACCTTTGGCTTTGAAGGGGGCTCTTCCTTTTTATCCTTTGCTTTTCCCTTGTTGGTCTCAATTGCCTCTTGAACCTTCTTATCAACAGTATTATCTCCATCAGAGTCTAGAGGCATTTTTGGTCCTTCGTATTCCTTACCACTTCTCAGGGCAATGGCTTTACAATGCTCCTTCGGATTATTCCCTGGACCTTTCATATTCAAGGATAGGGCAATTTGACCAATCTGAGTCTCCAAATTCCTGTTTTGGTGTACCACCTGTTCTACCTGATTCTCCAGTTTCTAATACCTATCTGAAGATACGGCTATGAATTTCTCAAGTGCAGCCTCCCATCCCTATTTCTGTTTCTGTAGAGTTTGAGTATGAGAGATGTATGGTGGAGGTTGTGGTTGTATTAGGTATTGGCCTGGTCTTTGGATGAGATTTTGTTGAGGTATTACTTGAGGCCTAGGTTGATATTGTGGCCTGGGTTGATGTGGTGAATGGCGCTGCCAATCTGGGTTGTAGGAGTCTGAGTTATTTGCATAGTTCACTTGCTCTTGCACCTGTTCACCTGCATCAGTATAAGGACAAACGTTAAATGCATGTGGACCACTATAAATTTCACAAGTTACCTGAACCGGTTGGGCTTGTATCCCAACTGTATTCATAGAAAGTTGGTCAAGTTTCTTGTTAAGAGCCTCAAACTTGGCATTAATGGCGGTTAGACCATCTAGCTCTAAGACTCCTACTGCAACCTTAGTTGGTCGGGAATAGCTCCTTTCGTGTACAAAGACATCATTTTATGACATGTTATCTAACAGTTCGGCAACGACCGTTTCAGATTTCGACAAGAAAGCCCCGCCAGCTGCGGCATCCATCGCTCCTCTGAAAGTTGGGGACATCCCGTTGTAGAATGTCTGAATCAATAGCCAACCGGGAATGCCATGATGCAGGCACTTCTTTTGCAAATCCTTAAATCTCTCCCAAGCCTCGTAGAAGGATTCCCCATCTAATTGTCTGAAACCTTGAATATCATTCCTGTACTCCGTAGTCTTGCTCAATGGGAAAAACTTAGCTAAGAAAGCCTGAGAAAGTGCCTCCCGAGTCAGGAAGGATTCATTTGGTATAGTACTCAACCATGCTTTCGCTCGTTCCCTTAGTGAAAAGAGAAAAAGCCTCACTCGGATAGCATCGGTGGTGACATTGTGGATCTTGAAGGTATCACACACCTCAAGAAAGAACTCAAGATGTGATGTCGGATCCTATAGTGGTAGTCCTGAAAATGGATTGTTCTGCAGCAAATTGATGATAGCTGGTTTGATCTCAAAATTGTTTGCTGCAATCGGGGGACGGGTTGCTGTTTGAATTGCCCCCGCATTCGGCACATTGTAATCTTTTATGGCCAGTGATGGTGGATCTTGAGGTGGGTAAGTCATCGGTATGGTAGTCGGTTTTTTCTCTTTCTTACGATTCCTCCTAATAGCACTAAGTGTTCTCTCGATCTCCAGATTGTAGGGTACTAGTTCCGGATCTTGAGATCGTCGCATGCACCATGAACCTGCACAAAGGAAAAGAAAATCCTTAGCTCAATTCCACAGTGATAGAAGACTAAGAGCACAAAGTAAGTAATGGTCTAAAGCACCAGATTAAAATATTTAAGCAATATTGATTTAAAACGCCTTCCCCGGCAACGGCGCCAAAAACTTGTTGTTATGATTTTATAAGTTAAACCAATCATACAAGTGTACACTTAAAATATACGAGTAGCACAACAGGATCATACCCACAGGGAAGGGAAATCAATCACTACTCAATATCCTTTTTCTAATCTGAAGACCGGACTAAATCAAGTTGGTTATTAAACTACTAAAACTGAATTAAACAATTAACTAGAATAAAACACAATTAACAACTAACACGCGTGGATTAAAATCAGTAAACTAATTAGGCTGGGGAGTAATAGTTCATACATGCAAGATTCAATATAATACTCATTTGACAAGTGCAATTCTACAACCTAGTCACTTAAATTTGTATTATCCTATCACAAGGTATAACCAAGTGCTTAACTAATTTCAACGTTGTTCTCACAATCATCAATGATTAATTAAACCAATACGATCAAGACTAGTGCAAATCTAGTTCTAGCGCCTTGGCATGGAATAAGATTTACCGTTGTATAGGTTAAGAACCAAATCTCTTTGCATTCTATACCCATAAGTTATGAAAACCATCTCAATTACCATTAATCTTTCGACTCTCAGGTAATTCTAGATTATGCTAAGGCTGGCCAGACCGTTGCAATTCAATTCAAACCAGTTCTCAAAACTAAGAATTAGCACAAATCACTCAAGTATTATATCAAACACTTAGCATGCATTCATCATCACTCGCATGGCCCTAGGGTTTTAGCTACTCATAATTAAATCAAAACTCATAAAACTAAAAGAAATTGCATTCAAGAAATTCATGTTCACCAAGTCTAAGCAAAGTCTCAAAAACAAAGCTCTAAACATTCAGGAATTTTGGAGAACAATTCTAACATGCAAAACGAATTAAAACAAAACTTAGAGGAATTAGTTTGATAACTAAAGCAATAAATAAAATCGAAAAAACGGAAAGTGTTGTAAGAACTCAATCCTTTCGTCTTCTCGAAATTCTCTGAACAACTCTCACAAAAGCTATGTATCTCCTTCTCTAAGCTAGGTCAAAAACTGAAGAAAGAACTCTCCCAAAAAGACTCCTAAACACACTTAAATATCTGCTCGCCGACTATGGGTAATGGACATTACCATCTCTAGTACAAAAATCATTAACACCCGTTACATGCCAAAAATCGCAATAACACTTTTATAAGTGGTAACGGGCGTTACCACTTTCCTTCTGCCTAGGGGTAACGGGCGTTACCCCTCCTACACCAAAGAGTTCTTTCTACTGCCTCTGGTAACGGGGCATTACCAGAGTTGTACTGCCACGGAGTAACGGGCATTACTCCTATACTTCGCCAAAAGCGATGCTTCTGTGTCCGTTAACCGGGGGTTAACCACATTGTACGTCTAAGGGGTAATGGGGGTTACTCCTATTTCCTCCAAAAATACGTGAATTCCCCTTGTTTCGCCGTTTCTTAACTCCAACCTCTAAAACACCTAAATGGAGCAAAATAAATACTTAAACACATCAAACGGCACAAAATTATACTCTAATTAACGCTTAAATCCATGTGTACTCTACTCTCAACAACTACTGACTACCCTATCTTCTTTTACTCCCTGAATGCAACTCTAGAAGAAGTGTCAGTGTTTGCCTATGATAAAAAAACTCTAATCGCTTAGATATGTCAAAGCTCTATAATGAGGTAATTATGCACAGTCGACCTTATTGCTAGTGATGTTATCATTTTGCTTCTATATTGGACAGATCTAATTTTTTTCTTTTTTCTTCAGATGAGCAGGATAATTACAAACAAATCAGCATATAATAGGCCAGCAAGTTTGGAGTTGTTGAAAAATCTTGGTGCTTTAGAAGCATTTAGTCAAGAGATAAACCAAATACTTTCACCTGTGCAGTTGAAGGCATAAGTTGAGAGCTCTAATATACCATCTTCAGATAACACGACACTTAGAGTTCAGACCACCATGGATTCAGAAAAATGGAGGAAAACCAGGAGTCGGTCCCCGAGGTCATTATTATGGACTAGGCCTTAATGGTGTGCTGTAGAATAATGACTACTTATTTTGTCCATCTTAATACCGGAGGAGACAGTATCTACCCACAGGATCACATATGCCACATAGGTAGCAAAAATTTGACAACCTTTCATATAAACAAGAGATGGAAGCCTCGTTCCCTGATGGGAGTTTAATATTTATGCAGCATATCAGCGACTCGGACATGATAACACCTACTCTAGCTCTAAGGATCAAACCTATACTCTCTGTAACTTTATCCTCCGAGAACGATCAAAATACCCCAATTTTGATGGCAATCTTCCTGATGGTTGCCTCATTTCGAAAACCAAGAGGAAGACCAGAAAACTGCACACTATAATCATAAGTATCGAAGTTAACAGAGTTCGGATCCTCTTCCTCTGATAATGTCCGGAGAATAACCAGGTATTTATCAAAATTCCAGGGTGTGGTTTCCATAACCCATTGAAGGTCCAATTTATGATTAAAGGAGAATAGGAAATGATCATTCCCCAACTTGCTAATATTCATACCTTTAACTGCGTTCATAACTCGGATCATAGTTAACCTGAAGGTTTCAAAACGGATCGCCCTGCTAGAGAAAGCCCTTCCAACTAGAGACAGAGCATGGTTTACTGTCGGAGAACTGTGAACTAAATTCGGAAGTTCCAAGCTATTGGATACCTTGGCTGTTAGAGAGAGGGCTTTCGTTAACCTAACAATGTCCAATTCGGTAGTATACTTACCCTGATCACCTCCATGGCTAGAGGACACCATAATCAGTGATAACACGGGATCCTCACTGCCTCCGAGACCAGTCTGACGAGAAACCTACCACAGAAGAGAGAAACATGAGAAGTAGGAAAAGCAAGAGAGAGAAAGCAAAAAATTAAAGCATGAACATAAAAAACAAAGAAAGGCCCCATGGGAACTACAACGTGGTGAATAATAGCACTCTGGTAGCTTTGGTCACTAATAATTCCGGTAAGATTAGGGTTTAGTGAAGGTGACGGCTCCCGTTCGAGACTATGAAAGCTCTCATTTGAGAGTATTCCTCAAAAATTCGGTGCCGCTTTTCAAGTATTTATTTCTGAGGGGATTTAGTGTTGATTTAGTTCTAAGCATCCAACAACTTCTTGTATTGTATGTTGATTCTTATAATCATCATCAGACCTGCCATTTTGACAAAATTATGATGGTTAAGGAGATTGCCATCCGTTATATATGAATCTTGATTAGTGTTGTTGATCCATAATACTAATATAATTGAAGGGGCATGACATGGTTAGAGTGAACGGGCATAATGCAAACAAAATAACGAGGAAAAAGAGTGACAAGGTTTTGAGAGGAAAACAATTGGGAAAACATGAATTTCTTTCTTAATCTGAATCAGTTGTGTCATATGGTATGCGAGATAAGATTATCTAATGTCAGGTTCGTTTATGTCCAAACATTAAGGTCTTAACTCATTTCACACGCCTTTCATTAACATCAAGAGAAAACTCAACAACTATTACACAGAATAATACACACAAAACACATATATAAGAGGTTTCTCGATTTTCAGATGCAAAAAATAAGTAGTGACTGTTCTACAACACAACATTAAATATAGGGTTTTTTGTACTAAGTTTTAGTTTAAAGAAAGAATTTTTGGCACGTGTAAAATACTCAGCGTGTTTAGGGTCTGTGGTGCATATTTTAGAAAATACAGGCTTTCTTATGCTAATTTTTGAAACATGCGGTTCAACTTGCCAATTATGAATAACACAGGGTTTTCCGTGCATTAAACACTTAAAACATGTACCACATACCAACACAGAAGTCTTTTGAATAGGGCCTAGCCTTGGATGGTAATCTTCACAACTAAATCTTGGATGATATGGAAGTGAGAAACCATTCGATTTTTAATGTTACCATCTTCAAGATTAATAGGTTCATTATAATTTTTTACTACAAAGAAGTATCACAAGACTGGTATGACATGGTTGAAACCACCATGGAATTAGTGGAAAATTAACACTGATGACAGTTTACTTGATAGTACACAATCGACGACTGGGGGCGGTGTTCTTCATGATTGGTGTGGTGATGGGGTTCTTGGGTTCTCAACAAATTTGGGTAGCCAATCTATCACCACTTAGCTCCTTGCCTTTTGCAAAAGGGTTAAAGCTTGTCTTGTGACGCCCTGCTATTTCGGTCATTCAGGTATAACTTGTGTGCTCTTTAATTGCGAGTTTAAATTATTATAATTACATGATTATATGATTTAGTTTATTATTAATTGAAATTCTTGATGATTTGAATTATTTTGAATTGAATTTATATGAATTCTTGAACTATTTGCGCTTGTATGACTTGTTTGCTTGCCGTTTCTATGTGAAATGAAATCGAAATTTTGTGGAAATTTTATATGTCGGAGATATGTGTGTTATGAACATGTATACATGCTCGTTTTACTATTTTGGATTCGTTTGATTGCGTTTTAAATTTATTTGGTATGATTGGAACCAACCCGGGGGCTAATGAGCACTTAGCGCACCTTTGGTTCCGTACAATATCTTGAGCTCGGGAACTTGGAATCGAGTTTCGTCAACTTCGTTGAACTCATATCAAAATTTTGGATTTAATGAACTTAGCCTTATATTTTTCCAAAATTATTTGAACCTCCGAAATTCAACCGAAACCCGAAACGGATGCCTAAACTGCCACCTTTTACCAAAATGGCCATAACTTCTTCAAACCTTGACCAAATTAACGATGGTTAGATCCATTAGAACCCTAAATCAACCCTTTAACACCCCATACTCAACCCCAACCGAACCAACCCTCATACTTAGAGAAAATTCAGCAAAAATCCCCTGCTCTCCAGTCCTTCCCGTCACCTTGTCACCTTTGGAGATTCAAAGCTCAAATCTCTTCCAACCTCCATCCAATCCACAAGGTGAGTTTAGGGTGATGATATACATTCAATAGGGGTCATTTTGAACCAGGTGTCCCCATTTTTAAGTATGCTTTCATGGAGATATGAAGATGATGATGAATAGTAGGTTATGGAACCATATTTTGATTTCGTGCATTCCTTGGAAGTTTTGGTTTATTTAAAGCGTGAAAATGATTGTCTTAGCTTCCTATTTTCATTTATGGTCATGAATTTTGTGGTAGTTAAAGGATTGTTCAGATGCCATTAATGAGTTTTGGAAGAAAATGGAAGAAAAGATCATCTATTTCTCCTCCTCACATTTGATCACTTTTGGAGCATGTTTAAGTGTTGTTTTGGAGTTGTTTTATTGCATATTTGTTATCATATCAAAGATGGACTTGTTGGTTAAGATTTGGCATGGTTGTTGCTCTATTTTCATCGTATTTTTCAGCTGGTATTGGGCAGTCGCGGCCGCAACCGCGATTAGTGCAAAATCGGTAGCGGCCGCGATATGTGAGTGTGTTTGTCACTTAGCTCTCATAGGTCGCACCTGCGACCTGAATCAGTTCATTTTTGGTCGCGCCCACTACCCCTTTTTAGTCAAGTTTCGAGTTGTCGAAAAATTGGTTGAAATTTTCGAATTTATTAGGTAGCGGCCGCTACCATTTCATGAAGGAAATAGGTCGCGGCCGCGACCCCTTCATTTGCTGCATGAAATTTTGATTTTCAAACGTTAAATGCATGGTTTCCTTGGCTCGTTTTTGGTTCATACACTTCATTAACATGTCATATAATGTGTTGTCTTGTGTGTTATGAAAATTTATGATTTATCATGGAATATTTGACGAGTTATGCTTCAACGTGTCTTCATTACTCCAATATGCGCATGCATGGACTTTAACTCTCAACTTGAACCCTAATTGCTCGTATATTACTTATCTTATGACTTATATGATATGTATACATGTTATTTTACGTGTTATGATCGTTATTTGAATTTCTTGGATTAAATTGATATACTATATGGAAGTTAAGAACTTGATTGAATTCAAACGTTTCTTGAAATGAATGGAATGATCGTTCACATGTCTTTAAACTATTAATTGTGCACAAGAACATTTCCATGACATGATATCGTCTCTTATGCATTCATATCATATTCATGACTTAGCCGTGCGTCTTATATGGTCATTTGAGTCTCACTTCACCTTGTTTGCACAGATCCGGGTCCAGTAGGAGGCGAGGACGAGCAGTGAAGCTCTTGCCTTCTCTTTTTATCTTCGAAGGTGGGTTTTCTCTACTATTTAGTTAAACGACCCTATATACTCCTAATGTGTAAAGATTTCGGCCAAAATTATATTATGTATATAGAGTTGTTTTCAAGAGTCAAAGATTTCAACGTAAAGCCTTTCTTTTATGAATCCTACCGATTATTTTGGCGAGTATTGATTGATTGCACGAATGGGGGCCCTGGGACTTAGTACACGTGGCTAACCGAGGAAGCAAGGGCTGACGGGGATCCCGTGTGCTAGTTCCATCAAACTACGGCGATACCAACCCTCGCTAGGAGGTTAACAGGGAATGGGAACCGGGCTTTTGGGGATTCATGTACCCTACTAGCCACAATGATTGAGGTGACCGGGCCTTGCAAACCCGTCCACCGCCCGGAGGGAAAAGGTGTAAATGATCATGAATGTGCACAAAGAATTGTTATGCATGAAAAGATTGAATGAATGAATGTCTAATGAAATACACAAGGTGTTGGTTCGAGATAATGCACGCCCACTCGCCGGGCCACAAAAGACCTAATTGAAAATTGATTGTTATAATCCCCTTTGATGATTTCTTTATCTCACCCGCTTGGGAAAATTCTTTGAAAACCTCATTTGGGATTATAACTTGCATGTGAATGTTTAAATACCATCTTATATTATACTTATGCCCTGTTTTGTACCCACCAGTCCCTTTTGGACTGAACCCGGATTGTTTTCAATTGTTTTGTGCAGGTGTAAGGGAGCTAGGCGGGAATTCGAATCGGTGTGTCTCGCATTTGTCTCTAGTTCTTAGATTTTGGGTCTTACACTTGCATCCTCATACTTTTGGTTATTGTATATGACTTATGACTTGGAGCGTATCTATTTTGGGTCCTGATGGCATGTGAATATTGTATATGATCTATTTTGGAGCTTGATGCTCGTTGTAAATGTTATATGACAATTATGCTTCCGCTTTATTGTTTTACTCGGAGTTTATAGTTTAAGGGTTAGTCCCGCCTAGCATAGAGTGTGTGTTTGTCCCCGTTCGCCGTGATTTAGCTCGGGTATGGATCGTCCATTTCATATTCGGGTCGGGTCTCGGTACGGGGGATGTGGTACCTCGCGCTCGGGTGCTACATCCTAAAGTGGTATCAGAGCTTTGGTTGCAAAACCGGGCTCTAGCGTCTGTGAGTCTGTCTAGGTTGTACGGCTATAGGAATTACTTGTCAACGTGGTTCTTTTGCATCTCTTACGTGCTTATGTGGTTAATTCTTGCATTTTGATTAAATTATTTCGCATTCCCACGCATGAACTAAACATAGCATGCATTTCAGTGTTTTATTTATAGGATGCCTCCTCAAAGATATATAGATCGATCTCCTGAACGGCGCCCTCGCCGTAATCGCTCTCCATCTCCTCCACCACAACAACCGCCACAGGCAGAAGCTTTTGTGAACTCTGTTATAAATATTATTGATCAGAGGCTCCGAGATTATGTGCCACCAGCACCACCTGTACCCGCAGTGCCACCAGAGGTACCGATTTCTACCATATTTAGGGAGTTTCAGAACCAACGACCTCCTAAGTTCTTCAAGGGAAATGACATACAAGCAGAAATGTGGCTGAAGGAAGTAGAGAGAATTTGGGAGTTCATCCCATGGGAGTCCCGAGAGAAAGCTCGTTGCACCATTACTTTGATTGAGGGAGAGGCTTATTCTTGGTGGGAAAGCACCCAGATTATTTTGGATGCTACAGGAGAAGAGATTAATTGGGAAGTCTTTACCCGGGAGTTCAAGAACAAGTTCATCCCTCCTTCCGCCCGTACCCGAAGATTGAAAGAGTTTACTGAATTGAAGCTGGGATCGAGGTCTGTTGCAGAGTATATTTCGGAATATGAGAGGTTATCTCGCTATGCACCTAATATAGCGAGTGATGACTTTCATAAAGCCATGCAGTTTGTTCAGGGACTTCGACCCGATATTCAGGCATCTCTTGACGCGGTTAACACAAGCACTTGGGCGAAAGCTACTGCAAAGGCTCTAAAGGTAGAGGATGCTGTGAATGCTCGTAGATCATCTCACCGGCAGGGATAGGGACCCGGTTCAGGCTCAGGATTTAATCCGGGAAAAAGGCCCGTGACTTCAGCAGCTCCACCACAAAAGGGACCTTTCAAGAAGCCCTATGCTCCAAAACCAGCTCCAAAGGCACAGCCAGCTCCTTCAGGTCTCGACATGATGCACTTATTATGGGAGACCCACCCACAACTATCATACTTGTCGAAAAAGGCTAGGTCTTTGCCTTATTTGTGGGAAGGGGACACATATGGCCAATACTTGTCCCGATAGGAATCCGGATTTTCAACCTGGAGCTCAAAGACCTCTTGTACCGGTACATGCTTATGCCCTCGAGGGCGAGGAGCAGAATGTTGAGGCCCACCCAAATGTCGTGGTGGAAGGTACCGTTTGCATTCATAACACGAATATTCATGCATTACTCGACCCTGGTGCTACGCATTCTTTTATATCTTGTGATCTATGTGCTTCTCTATGCTTGCCTGCTCTTTCTGTGGATACTTGTTTTCTGGTTAGTTCTCCTCTGGGAGGAAGTTTGCAGACAGATCGGGTTGTCCGGGATTGTTCAGTGTTGTTGGAATCCGGTAGACTTCATCGTGATGCCTATGAAGAGATATGGGGTAATTTTTGGGATGGATTGGTTGTACTGGCATCGGGCCGAAGTTGATTATTTTAAGAAGAAAATTAAGTTGGGTAAGGAATTAATTGGGGAAGTTGGAACGGAGAAGGTACCACTTTTGTCGTTCATGGAAGCTCGCAAGTTAGTAAAGGATGGAGCCATGGGATTTATTGCCTATCGCCTTAATAAGCCAAAGGATCAAACAAGCTTTGAGGAGACGGCTGTGGTGAAGGAATATCCTGATGTGTTTCCGGAAATTTTGGGTTCTCTACCGCCGGATAGGGAGATTAAGTTTGTCATTGATTTATATCCGGGATCAGCGCAGTATTCCAAGACTCCTTATCGGATGGCTCCGGCAGAATTGAAGATTCAACTTGAAGAGTTGCTCAGAATTGGGTATATTCGACCGAGTTCATCTCCTTGGGGTGCTCCAGTACTTTTTGTTAAGAAGAAGGACGGGACATTGAGAATGTGCATCGACTACAGGGAATTGAATCGGATGACTACAAAGAATAAGTATCCTTTACCCCACATCGAGGATTTATTCGATATGTTGCAAGGATCGGGGGCGTATTCAAAATTGGATTTGAGACAAGGGTACTACCAATTGAAGATCCAGGAAGTAGACATTCCAAAGACGGGATTCAACACCCGGTATGGGCATTACGAGTTCATAGTGATGCCCTTTGGTTTAACTAATTCCCCTGCAGCATTTATGGATATGATGCATAGAATTTTCAGTCCCTATCTCGACAAGTTTGTGGTGATCTTCATTGATGACATTCTAGTATATTCTCGGACAGTTGAAGATCATGCTCGATATCTCAAGTTAGTGTTGGATACGTTGAGAGAACACCGATTGTATGAGAAGTCTAGTAAGTGTGAATTTTGGATTGATCAGGTTACTTTTCTAGGCCACGTCGTTTCAAAGAAGGATTTGGAAGTAGATCCCTCGAAAATTGAGACAGTCTTGCAGTGGCAAACTCCGAAGAATGCCTTAGAGGTAAGAAGTTTCTTGGGTTTAGTGGGCTATTATCGGAGATTTGTACAGGACTTTTCAAGAATTGCCGCTCCTTTAACCCGATTGACTAAGAAAGAGACTAAATTTGAGTGAGATTCGGTGTGTGAGGCGAGTTTCCAATTGTTAAGGGAGAAATTAACCACTGCGCCTGTGTTAGCACTTCCCGAAGGTAGCGAAGGATATACTGTTTATACGGATGCCTCGAAAGAAGGCTTAGGTTGTGTATTAATGCAGAAAGGAAAAGTGATCGCCTACGCCTCTAGGAAGTTGAAAGAACACGAAAAGAATTATCCCACGCATGATCTCGAACTTGCAGCCGTGGTATTTGCTTTGGGAAAATGGAGACATTATCTTTATGGAATTTCATTTGAGATTTTCTCCGACCACAAGAGTCTTCAGTATTTGTTTTCTCAGAAGGAATTAAATATGAGACAAAGGCGTTGGATGGAATTTCTCGAGGATTATGATTGTACAATTAAATACCATCCCGGAAAAGCCAACGTGGTCGCGGATGCACTAAGCAGGAAGGCTAGTGTATCTAGCTTGGAAGGAACGAGTGGAGATAAAGAAGAGCCAATTAAGATAAGAGCTCGTATCTCTAATATCTCAATTCATTCGGATTTGAGACAATGGATATTTCAGGCACAAAGGAATGATCTTGAGGTTCAGAAGTTAGCCGAGAAAGCTCGGGAAGATCCTGAGAGTCCGTTTGGGTTTGATAACACGGGACTTCTAAGGTTCAAGACTAGGGTGGTTGT